>CM042684.1:12943593-17943593 GCA_023614405.1 Avena insularis
GGAGCAATGCTCATTAAAAAGCAGCAGAAATCACAAGTTGGCCTTGCTGAGGTTTTGAATGATTTTAGGGTTTTCCCCCTTGAATTTTGATGGTTCTGTTGTTTCGGTAGTACTATGTAGATGCATGTGAAGAAAGGTGCATAAAATCGACCTGTTGCAAAAGTATTTACGACATCCATGGCTCGTATCTCTACATGTCAATGTCCAAATCCAGCAGTCGTCGGCTGAAGATATGCAATTCTTGTTGCAAGTTCTCTGTCAGCCTCTCTACACCCACCACACCAACCACTCGCGAGTGAACATACTTACTAGTATGATAGTCTGCTTTCATCAATACAACATCAATCTTCTGGCCATGAATGGCCCTGATTTCAGCAGCACTTTGTCACATTGTAGCTGGGAGCGTTTTCAAGACCGGTTGTTGCATTGGGTCAGTTCACTTGAAGACCAGTGCCCTTAAAAATAGGAGGAACGAAAGACGGATGCTTCATAGAAATCTTCTTGCTTTGGCGGAGAGCAAAGACACATATTGGTGTATCGGTGCCATCTTTGCAAGTTCATCTGTAATTTCCTTGGCAATGGACGGATGTGAGCTAGCAAGATGTACCGCTGTACGTGGCTGCAAATTCATGTCTAGGTTTGGGAGACATCAGAAAATAATTCAACACTCATTTCCTAATGTAGGTTACCTGCAGCCTCTCATAGTCGAGACTGTTAGGAGACCATTGTACTGCATGCACTGGATCTAGTACATGAATGATTAAGTAGTCGATGCAGCTTAGTCTTGCACAAGACCATGGCCTGATCTGGTGATCTCGCTGTCTTAGGGAGCGAACTTATTCTCAGTGGATAGCTCGCACTACAACCATGATGTGTAACAGTGCATCGCCAATAGATTCACAGATCAGCTTGCCTGTTCGCTGATTTGCTTAGAGCAGATCAGCTTCTTTTTTGTAATGGCTCTATCATTTCCTATGACATTGATTTTTTTTGTAATGGTTCTGCTGTCCTGTAAAATCATATTGCTGGAGCAATGACCATCACGCCTTGAGCAGCCTAGAGAATCTTGCCTTGGAATATACTGTTGCACGTGAAAAAAAAGGGTGCATAAGCTCGACCATAGTTGAAAAGCATTTACAATCTCCATCGCTCGTATCTCTGCATGTCACAGAGCACCACCGCCCAAATCGTTATCACGATCAAGACCGTCATCTGAAGACGAATAAATTGGCCACGTTACGATATGCACCATAGCGATGCTGCAAGTAATCTGTCGGCCTCTCTGCAAGTACAACATCAAACTCCCTGTCCTTGGCCCCTGGTTGTTGCATTGGGTCAGGTCACTTAAAGACCAGTGCCCTTACTTAAAAGTAGGAGGCATGAAAGACAGGATGCTTCATCGAAATCTCCTTTCTTTGGCAGAGAGCAATGGCACATATCCGTGAATTGTATCGGTGCCATCTTTACAAGTTCATCTGTAGTTTCCTTGGCAATAATGGAAGTGAGCCAGCAAGACCACATGTCCATCTGTGCAAACTTCAAGCAGTCTAGGCTTGGGAGACATTGGAAAATACTTAGACACTAATAGCCTTGTGTAGGATGCCTGCCTCCTTTTGCACCCGGGTTCCAATGGAGTGCGCCGTACTTGATGTTGGGATTGGACTACTCTGCTCCATTTTCGTTCAGGACCAGCGGCAAACTAGCAGACTCTAAACAAGTAGAGCCGTAGACTCGAACAAGAAGATCCGATTCACTATCAATTTTACCTTGCGTATTAGTTAATTTGACGTGTGGATCTGAGATCACGGTTAATTTACGTACTGGTCTGGAGGATCTGCTAAACGAGACAGCAATATGCATTGGACGCATCATCCATCTCCTGATTGGATGTTTAGACTAACTATTCTGATTGCAACAACTTTCCCGGTGTAAAATTAACGGTGGTCACGTTGTTAATCTGGATGATCGTTAACTTTGTGCTATAAACCAAATGCATCATATTACTTTGGTCGGTGTACACCATTTCAAAATGTGCTGAAACATGTTCCAGCGAAGAAAGCACAATGCACCGGTCTTCTGATTTTAACGGGTGTTCGATGTTTTGTCTCTCCGGTGCATATCTTCCCTTTATTTAAAACTAGTTGAATGCCCGTGCGTTGCTACGGGACGACATGACCAACAACGGACTTATGCGCGATATGGAGGACACTTCAATATCATGAATCTCGTGCGCCATGTCCAAATTAGTGAAGGTGACGTCGTGCACTCTGTCCACGACCATGGCGACCTTGTGCGTGCTAGGTGATGTTGTCTTTGAAGGCAACCACATCCGAGAAGATAGCTTTCTAGCTAGTGTTAGATTAGTGAAACATCTTGGCTCTTTAAGACTCAAAATCGTTAAGAATTGGAATGTTGAGCTTGCTATCCTTAACAAGCTAAAACTTAAGTTGGGTTTCCTAGATCACTTACTAAAAGCTACGTGAATCTAGATGCAAAAAAATGCAAGAGATAGTTGATGGTAGCCAGACATTGTGCAATAGTTTAAGCTATAAATATAACCACAATACTATAATTAAAAAATGCGGAGATTATAGAAAATAAGTGGGTCTGACGGAATAATCATTGTGAAGCATCAGCACATCTAAACAATAGACGTTCACTTCTATTGCAGAGTTTGGCTTGCCAAGTAGTAAGAGCTGATGAAACATGGAGTGAAGGGAAGTTGGCGTGGCTAACCATGGTCGGTCACATTGCAGACTTAACTTCAGCCGCGCAACCCCAAGCTATACTCGTACGACTGAATTTGGCATGGCAGCATAGACGGTACTACTAACGTGGGAGCTTACTCTAATGACAGCACACACCAGTCGTTCTCCTCTGGAATATCAACCACCCTTCACGGGTAAGAATATGGAAGCATAACAAAAGTTAAATTCCAATCGAAGCAACCAAAACTATGACCGCTGATATGCTCATTTAGACGTCTTGACATCTACTACCCAGGGTAGTGTCCTTCACCTCCAGAACCACGATGAAGTCCATGGTGAGCTCCATGTCTTTGGTGTCCGCCCCTTCGTGCTGCCCTTAAGTTGCGTGTTGATCAGCTTTACCAGTAAATGTTTAGAATTTTAGTTGGATAAGAGGTGAAAAAAGCACAAAACAATCCACAACTAATTTTTCTGTAGGCATTTGATCGAGCAGGTGAAGCGCATGAAAATGGACTTTCTCCTTACCGTCGTTGCATACGCTGATCTTCTCATACACAAGGTGGATCTTCTCATACTGTACAACAAATCCTTTGCTAGTCGTGAACCTGAAACGCGCTGCTGACTACTGAAGGAGGGGTGCTGAGCTGGCCTTGGCTAAGCCCGGCATGAGTACTTCTCCTCCATGTGGACATAGGACATTTTTCACTTAATAACCCAATTAATGATCTCAGTGTCGGCGGTAGGGATTCTCGGGCATGCAGGCGGCCAGCAGCATCAACGGATGGACCGGCAGAGCCGAAAGTCACGCCGCCTCTCTCCTTGACCCGGTCTCTGGCCACAACACTCAGTCCCCTTCCTCGAATCTCGCCTCCTCTGCATCGTGCCTCAGCTCCCGCCCCGACGCCGCCTTCTTCTCCTGCCACTGAGTTCTGCATGTCGCCTGCGAGTCCCAGCCGCGTTCTCCACTGGGAGGGAGAGAGGCGGCGGGGATTGAAGCTTGGGGAGGCGAGACCTCGAGAGGCCGGCGGCGGCCCAGCGCTGCATCAGCGGGGATTGAAGCTTGGGGCTCGGGAAGAGCTCCGGAGAAGCTTTGGAGGCATCGAGCGGACGGCGGCGCGGCCGTCCATGGTCACGGCGGCCGGCGGCGGCCCAGCGGTGCAGAGGCGGTGGGGATTGAAGCTTGGGGCTCGGGAAGAGCTCTGGAGAAGCTTCGGAGACCTCGAGCAGACGGCGGCGCGGCCGGCCATGGTCACGGCGGCCGGCTCGAGAGGAGGAAGGGATGGGGATCGACCATGCCCATGGATGCCGCGGTGGTACTTGGCGGTGGCAGCAGTGCCATGTAAACTCCGTGACGGCATGCCGCTCCTCTGCAGCAGAGGAGGGGATCAATCGGGTTCTTTGGGTCAGGGAGAAAATAAAACAAACTTACCGGTTCAGTGGCAGTCGTACGTAATATGTATTTTGGTGGAGGGCAAAATTGGAAAGACAAAAATCGGAACCAAAATCGTAGGCAGACGAACCTACCTTTGTGTAAATTAATAGATAGATAGATAGATAGACTAGCAGGGTGGGAGGGCACCATTTTTAACCTTTTTAAAGTAACCCTCGGATCAATTTAGGAAAATAATATAGCTCAATAATCCACATAAATAGATAGATAGATGTGAGAACTTCATGGTTTTGGTAGGTTGTATTGTAATTTATTGATATTTTCTCTAACAATTTGCAAATGTGTTAAGTATGTATCCATTTGGAACGGACTCTTAGTCTAATTTAAATTGGCAATACAATGTTCACTTTTACTAAGATTGAAATTTTAAAGACTTTATCTTTCTTAATTAGGTGTGGAACATTTAAACTCTTTAGCTTTTACTAAAATTGAAATTTTAAAGATTTTATCTTTCTTACTTAGGTGTGGCACATCTAAACTCTTTAGCTCATAAAAGTAAGAAATACACCAGGTCAACATCCCACCGTTTCAATGTTCGCCGCCCCTGTCACCTTGATAAACTATTAAGGTGTCGGGAGGAAGGGTAACCACCATGGATTAGTTAACTTCTTGTTTGTATTTAGGTTTCATCCTTATTAGGAAGATGCATTCTTTGCATCATACCAATGGAAGCTTGATAAACCATTAATGTTGACGGAGCTTTCTGCTCGCATGTAGGTGAAGGAGGGCTGGGGTGATCATGCACGATCACCATATAAGCTTCATTGCTAGAGCTAGCCATTTTTTTCTAGGTCCTCGACGCTGCCGAGCTGTTAGCCTGCCGACGTGCTGTAATGCTATCCAAGGAGGTGCAGGTGAAAAAGCTAGTGTTGGATACTGATCTTTTGGGTGCAGAGTTGAACTATTGAGTGAAGAAGTGGATCGCTGAGTGCATAGATCTCCCGTGGAAGAGATCAGATCCATTCTCAGGAGCTTTGAGGAGTTCTTGGTGTGCACAGTGCATGGTACGACAAATGAAGCTGAACACTTGCTAGCTAAGGATAGCCGCAACAATAAATATTGTAAGACTTGGATCAGTATTCCACTGATGGTAGTTGTATCTACGTTGGCTTTGGACATTTCGGAGAATTAATGAAACCACAGCGACCATTCTCAAAAAAGGCTAGTTGTTGCATTGGTCAGATCACTTAAATACCAATGCCCTTACTTAAAAGTAGGAGGCATGAAAGATCATCGAAATCTCCTTTATTTGGCAGAGAGCAAAGACGCATATTTGTGTGTTGTATCAGTGCCATCTTTTGCAAGTTCATTTGTAGTTTCATTGGCAATAATGGATGTGAGCCAGCAAGAGCATTGTACATCAGTGCGAACTTAAAGTCTAGGTTTGGGAGACATTGGAAAATGCTTCAACACTGGCAGCCTACTACACATTACCTTCAGCATCTCATAGTCAAAATCCAATGGACCATGCCGTAATGCATGTCGCCGGCTGCAATGTGACTACTCTTTGCTCCATTGTGGTTCAGGACCAGCCGCGAACCAGCAGAGGGGAACAAGAAGAGCCGTTGACTCGAGCAGCCAGCAAACCCAAAGTTTTTCTGTTAATTAATATTTGCTTAGGCAGTTAATTCAATGTGTGGATCTAGGCTCACTGTTAATTTTATGCATCGATCTCACTTCAGAGGATCTGCTAAAAGAGACCATATAGTTTTATGATACTTCACAATGGATGCACCATTCATCTCCTGATTATTCGCGGGGGACACCATTCATCTCCTTATTGGATGTTTAGACTTAACTATGCTTGTTGTACGCAATAGTTTCCCATTGAAAATTAATCATTCTCATCTTGTTAGTCTGGATAATCGTTAACTTTGAACCATAAGCCGAATGCATCAAATTGCTTTGTCGAGAGCCACTTTGCCGTACACCATTTCAAGATGTGCTTAAACATGTTCCAACATAGAAAGCGCACCGTCCGTCTTCTTTTAACATCAACTATCATGGTGGCCCTCGCAAATGCGAGGGCACCACCTTTATTTTTTTCTATAGAAGAGCATCGTCTTACTGTGTCAAATTTGATGAGAAAATGTCTTCATAAGTTCATGGAATTAATATTATGTGATTGTAAATAATACATATAAAATAGATATCACATGCCAAGAAAAGATCTTTCATCATATTAAATTTATGGGTGAAAGATTGATAGGAGTTTTTGAAAATACCACGTGAAATTTTGCATGAGATTAAATTACAATATGCAATTGGAGTTCTAATCGTGAGCTAGATGTTAGTTTCTACGTGATCTTAGATCAGTATGCAGGGCTAACACTCTAATTATTTACTTGAGCAATGATCTCATGATAAGGAGACCATCTTGATGGAACAAAAATATTTTTTTGTTAATAAGGCCACAAAAGAGTATATACTCATTAATATATAGGTCAAATAAAGATTAATAATTCTAATTCTAATTATATCTAATCTATCTACCTCTTGTCCCTTCATTTTTCATATAAATACACAACATTCGCATTTTGTTTTGAAATACATGATGTTTTAGAAATGATCAGTCTATAATATAAAACCTTGGACCATTTTTATGTTATTACAGAAATTAAAAATATACCGTTTGTCTCAAATTTAGTGATCTTACTTTATTTTGTAATGTTTCAATAATATATTTTGCATACCAATAACAATAGAAGATCTTGTTTCCAATGTATGCAATATTTTGTTAACTACTTTTAAATATCCCTATTAGCCATACTATTCAATCATTTCATTATGCATTCTCTCATTGGTATTTTCTTGTCATGTAACATGACTAAACTATCATGGATGACATAGTGGTATTTTAGTCGGTCGTCATTTATTCTACATGATTGCAAATTTTAATGACGTGTATTAATAAAATTTAAGGATAAGAAATCTCATAAAATTTCTTGCGAATTTTTCATTTGTAAAATAGTTTATTTAATCCCAAACACCATAGAAACCATGACATAAATAATTTTCAAAAGTTTATACTCAAAACAAAATTTACGAAAGTTCTATCGCTTCTCTTGTAGCAATGAAATATACTGCCACATGAGTCATCCATCAAGTAGATTTGTTTCGAAATGAGGTAATCCCGGCTTATGCATAACCAGAAAGGAGCCTTTCCTTGACTGTGGAATTAGCTTCGCCTCGAACCATATATGCACGCTTTCCCTCTTCATTGAAAATTCTTGTTACAAATACACCCGTTTCAGTTGATTTCAGAAACTGATAAGGGCTTTGAGGGGTGAGGGAAGCACTAACCAATCACCATATTGTAGTTTATGTATGTTTTGTTAGTGTGTCTTTTGTGACAAAGTCTCGCCGGTTGATATGGGGTCACATAGATGTATTGGTTTCGTTTAATTCTTGGTATTTTCTTACGATTAACTTTATTGGGTAGCAATTCATAGAACCGGTCATGGCTTGTCTTTTTTTTTAAAAAAAAACTCCTTCTAGTTTGGTGGTTTGGCGATAAAGTGGTTGGACAATTTGTCTTAGGAGGATCGTGTCTCTGGAATCACCGTGCGCCCAATAACTTGGGTCTTACACTCTGAAGTTAATCACATTTTTAAAACATGTGAGATTAATTAACCTCCTAGATATTATGTTTTTTAAATTTTATATGTATTGATTGATATTTAGGTATATATGTATGGAGTCTAATCTTGTAGCCTCTTAATTCTTTCCTTGCCGGGCTGTTAATAGAACTCCTACTATGTTGTAACACATGTGCAATCGTAGGTTAAATAAGATCGTAACAATCTGTTTCGTAGTTTTCTTTTAATTATATAGTTGGCATTTTAAGATGGGTCAACTTTAATTTATAGCAGTTTATAGAACTGGTCATGGCTTGAGTTTTCAACTTTTTCTTGTCGTAGTTTGGTTCGACGATAGAGTGGTTGGACACTTTGTCTTAAGAGGACCGTGTCTCTGGAATCACCATGCGTCCGATGAATTAGGTTCTACTCTCCCAAGTCACATATTTAAAACCAGCGAGGTTAATTAAACTCCTACATATTATGTTTTAAAAAAATCTATATGTATTTATTGTTATATAGGTATATATCTACTTACGAATCGGTCTAAGTTTGTAGCCACTTATATTGTTTTACTTTCCACGCTATCAATATAACATTATGTTGTAATACACATATGCATATTTATAGGGTAATCAGATCGTATCGATCTGCTATGTGGTTTTTGTATACCAAGCTGATCGATCATGAAATGATGGGTCTGATTCTGCCCGTAGGCGGTAGCTAGCTAAAATATGGGCTGACCGATTTGGGCCAGAGCCTCTACGTGTTTTTTTTTTCACTACTATACTATACTATTATTATATATTATATCTCTACTGCTAATAAAAGAACAAACACTATCTTCTCTTAGGCCACCCCATAAAATGTACACGGATCTATTATCACCGTGGGATTAGACCTACTCAACTTAATCCAACAGCTAGCATTACTCTAATAGTTGTCTCGGGTGCACTTAGTAATTTAAATTGGCTGACCAAACTCCACCAGCAGAGGAAAATAAAAAACTTCCGTTCCCGCATCTGCAGCCCAAAATCACGTCCGCATGGTTTCGCTATTAAATTTCCACGAGATTAGCGGTATGAGATGGTTAATGCTGCTAATTCCTCTCCACCTTTGCGCTGCCCCGGCGACCAAAAAATGGTGATGCTAAGGAGAACCTATCCAAATAACCGAATCAACACTCCAACAAAGATCTGTGGGCATGGGAGGCGATGGATCGTCGGCAGAGAGTTCATACGGTGGACGAGACCGCGGTGCTACGGAAGTCGTGGTGCAAGCTGCGGCTGTCCACGCGCTTCCCGGGGAGTGTGCCGCCATGGGGCGCCGTCGTGTGATCACGGACGCCAGCCCCGGGTAGGCCGCGTTGTGCGACCGACAGCTCGACGCGTGACGCCTCGGCAGCTTCCCGGCCTCTCCCATTCCGACTCCAAAGTTGCCCGATTAGCTCCGTTGTCACCTCGCTCCAAGCTGTGGCCTCCGTCGTCCAGCACCTCATCTCCCAGGTGAAACCCTGCTCCCATAGTCCCATCACGTTTCACCTATTGCTCTCTTTGGACCCTATATATGACTCCTGAATATTGATGAATTGCTTCCTAGATCAAATGCTTCTTCTGCAGTTCACGGTTTGCTGCTTCACACTGGCAGCAACATCAAGAGGGTTCCGTGGGATAATCCGATGGTGAAGGGTTCCATTTGATTACAACCAAAGGTGTGGCTTTTTTTTTGGAAATGGACCAAAGGTGTGGCTTACAACCAAAATCACCATTTTTTTAATTAATGGTTACATTTGATTAATATTGCCTCGTCAGGTGGGATCTTCATAATATATGCGATGTTCTCATGTGTTTTGCTGCCTAGAGCAGACTCTGTCCTGATGATGTTACTGCACCAACCACTCTAGATGTGGCCTCAAAGGATATAAATGAGAGAAGGGATTATTCTCTCTCTCTGTTCATAATATCATGCATATGTCGTTAGTGAGGGAGCTTGTGGAGACCCAGGCCATTCTAGACGATGGTATAGCACTTTTTCTACCTGAGACACGGGTTATATCTGCGAGGACTAAAGCATGGCAGAAGCTTGTTTCCCTTGCATACTCATGTAGTCAGACCATGATTAAGGAGATCATAACTACTCCAATACAAGAGAGGCAAGCTACCATTGATATGCGAGCTATAGCATTTAACAGACATCGATTTCCTTTCTAATAGCTTCCTAAATCGCTTATGTGTTCTGCACATCTTTCTGAATCACTTGCGCGTGCCACACAATAGTTAACAAGAGCCAAATTATGTTTATGCAGCCTAGGTTCAGGAAATCATTTTATTGTGACTATCCTGTAAAAATAATTGATGCACTTGGGTACCCTTTCAAATCCATGAAAAGTACCGAAAGTTCTATTCTCCTTGTCTATTTCGGTCTTAACTCTCAGATGCCCGAAAGAAAATTTGTTCTAGGCAGTGAATTGAATGATTAGTTTTCTGTCAAAGAGAAAGGCTGACATCAATATATAATTTGAAGTGATAGAATACTAACAAACTTTCAAACATTGTGGGCTTATAATACTAGAATCATGAGAATATATATATATATATGAAATCGCTCACAATTTAGCTTATTTATATATTTTGACATGGTATGATTCAGAACTGTTTGTGGACAACTATACAAGTTGTCTTATTGGAATGATTAACCATGAGTCTCTCTTTTTTCTGCGGTGTGATAGACCGTCGGGAGGAACTTTTTCACTACCACTCCTGGTAGAATCTTCATGTTTCATGAATGAGAACAATCTGAGGTCAAGAGAAGAGGAGCACATCCAAAGTATACAGCTCATGTCGGTCCCTCTGTCGTTGTTCTTTCTTGATTTGCCTTGCAGAATACATGATTATTATTATTGTACAAACTTGAGAGACCTTCATGTGTAGGAAACCTCATTACACTCAATGGTTAATGTGGTCCTGCCGTCCTGGAACCTAGCGAATGTCAACCTTTTTCGATATTTGGGTTGCTCATGCATGACCTAAAGAATGGTACCCCTTTTGAGTTCTATTCAATGCATACGTCCATAGTATGTTTTTGCAGGCCTTTGATTATCTACCCTGAATGCACCTCGCCAGGTTATCAGTTCAAATATTTTTTAGTCATATTATGATGTTAGTACTAAACTTATTTAATTAATCCAAATAGAGTTATCACTAATTCTACCATGTTTCTCCATATGCATATTTTCCCCATATTCCACTTCGAACTTTGGTCTACAATAGATGCTCAAACTTCGAGAGAATAGATGATACGCTGATTTTTAAATCTTCTGATGACTCAGACCAATATGTTCGAATTTTTTAAACTTCTTTTACTAATTGATCTCAAAGTGAAATTATTATAATGTTAGACTGTTATTATTATTCTCAAAATGCAAGACTATAAATTATTACTTATTCCCCTCTATCAGATTTGCAGCTCTTGCAGGATGAAAGGTTTAGACAAGTTTTTGGTACAAAAGTAGCTACACATGCTAATGTTATCTTATTGCAATAGTATGTGGATTTTTATTTTTTGTACTATTTGTATGTCCTTGGAAACTCTATGTCGTAGTCAACTAGGAATTTTTGAAGTTGTAGGTAGCACATTATATGAAAATAGTTTATGCAGAGTGTAATTATTGGAGGAGATATATTGTATTGTGGAGACATGTTGTGACATGATTCTTATAGGGTTATCATGGCTTATGAGTATTGGAGTTCCTGATGCATGAACTGAAAATTTATTTACTGAGGAAATGGTCATCTTTATTGGGCCCAAGTTTAGGATATTTACTTACATACAGACAAAAAGGAAAAGCAACTCATAAAAATGTAGGATTCAAATAAACCATGTTGTATTGCAGATATGTGCCAACAAGTACATGGTGTTATCGTGGATTATGAGTACTTGAGTTACATGATGCATGAAATAAAGGTTAATTTAGTGAGAAAATATGGGTATCTTCATTAGGCACAAATTTAGCATTTTTCACTTAAGATAGAGACAAAAATAAAAACCACTCTCATAAAAATGAGTAGGATTAAAATAGACCCTGTTGTAGGAGACGTGCGTGCACGATACACAATAAGTACAAAATATAGCTTTGAAATTAATTGCCCTTTCACTATGTTCAATTAAAAACCTATTGGCGGAGAGTAAGTGAACAGTCTATTCTTTACTCGAAAGTACTAATTACATGGGGGATGCGGAAATAGTGTTTCAGGATCCATTACGCATCCAAGGCCTTTTGTTCTTCTTCGCATCCGTTATTTTGGCACAAGTTTTTTTGGTTCTCAAAAAGAAACAGTTTGAAAAGGTTACTATGTTCAATTGAAAACCTATTGGAGGAGACGTGCGTTGCACGTGCCTGATTATTAGTACTATTAAACAAGCAAACATGAATTTTCTTATGTGCACCCTGCTCAACTTACACAGACCAATCAGCACCGCACGATTAGACCCAATAAGTTCAATCTAACAACCACCTTTAATCTAATCAGGTCCTGTGTGCACTTAGAAATTAACATTGGCTGACCATACTCCACCGGGAGAGTAAATCTCGGTACCACGTCTGCACACCATATATCAGCCTATAATCACGCCAGCGGCCTCCTGCCCCCAACCTTCGTCCTGGTCGCATGCTCTAGCGGCCGCATCGCATGGAGCTCCATCCACCATAGCCTACTGAACCCGTGCCGACATCCCCCCTCCATCATCCTCGTCGGCCAACCCGAGCCTGCGGTTTCCCATCGTCCTCTGCCGCACGACCCCGCCGCCCACCGCCTCGATTCACGCCGCCGTCATGCCTCTGCTCTCAGATCTCTCGGGGATCAAAGTCGTATGATCCCAGGAGATTGTGAGGAGGGCCGGTCCGATTCCGAGCGTCTCGGCGCTGCTCAGACCAGGATCCGCCCGATTCAGACCCTGGTTTGATTTGTTTCTCCGGTGATGAATCATACCTATTTGTTTTTTTGCCTGCGAGGAACCCTTCCTGGCATTGCTGTTGGCGTGGTATGGGGTTGACTGAAATTCCTCTACGTAGTACATACCTATGTCCTCGGAATTTTCTCTTTTCAATGGAGACTATTCATCCGCAGCGTAAGTACGTGATCACTCTTTTGTATTTTCTTCCATCTTCTTTTATTTTCCAAGGTGTGACTTGGTGACCATGTATGTGCAGATGTATAATAGTACAATACGAATTTGTGATGGAGTGCATATCATCATCGGTTTATGAAGATTTGTGTGAGCCAGTCACATGTGTCTGGAGTAGGCTTTTGGTTGCACAATTGATGTGCTGGGTACATCATTGGTGCAATAGAGTAGATACTCCATATAATTATTAGAGTCCATACGTATAAAAACAAATGTCTACAATTACCAAGTGCATGATTCCTTTTCCATGAGTACTAACCCAGCATTTTGCAATATGTTCAACGCATTGTAAAAGAATGGTTAGCAGTGAGACCAATGGATTAGAGGCTATTGCTAGGAATGTTGTTATGGTCGGGACATGGCTCTTACGTTTCTCATGGAGTCGCAGAAGTCTGCAATGAGGGCTACGAGTGCTCTGGCAAAAACTACAGTTGCGACTAGGCCCTCACCGACTTCTTTAAGATCTACCAGTTCGAGAACCTCTTGGCCAAGCACAACTATCCTATCGCCAAAGCCGTGGGGTTCTGGGACTACCAGGCCTTCGTCACCACCATCGCCATGTTCGGCAATTTGGCGTTCTGCACCACCGGCGACATCGACATGCAGATGGAGTACCACGGCTTTCTCGGCAACATCAGCGACAAGACATCATGTAATTGATCGTCCCTTTCCTCTTCTTCTCCGATGATGGTGATGATGAATTTTTGCGTTGCTTTGCTGTTGGTTTGGAGATATAGTTTTACGCATGTTTTTGAAATCCGCATCTCTCAATTCCGTGTGGTGAAGTTTTATGTAATACTAAATGTGTAGTGAAGTTTTATGTCTAATGCCCGGCTCATAACGTCGATACTATCTAGCTTTGCAGTTTGGTCAAGATATATTTTTTAAGTGCATTGCATGATGGTAGCGAAGCAGCTGGTGGCGTCGGCAAGGTTGCCAAGTAGTCGAACTGCAATCCTATAACCACTACCTGTGCAAGCCACCATGTAACCTCATATTCCCTTTTATATTTTTCAGCTCGTTGAATTAATCAAGAAAGCCCCACTGGTCTGCTTGATCTCTAATGTCAGATGTAGACAAACAAAGTTTGTAGGGTCATATGCAAATACATCTTACAATATTAATTATGAGTTGCAGAGAAAGAAAGTGATTTGTTCTGCGTTTTGTCCAATGGCTCCACAAAAATCATTGCAATAGGGTTGTGACAACCAGTAATGCTAGATCACTTTCATACTCACGGGAGGCTTTTCAGATTTTGTTCGATGATATATTGAGTATATTTACTAATTGGAGTATTAGCTGGTGAAACTACTTGACGTTTGATATGGAGAGAATCTGGATGTTTGTGTGTTGTTTCTTCCCAATGCACTTCAAAGGTATGCTACCTAACCTCCGAATATTTTGTAACTTTGTCGACATTTAGCCTATAACAACTTGCTATATTTCTTCAATCCGTTTCTGTATAATCAGTCTTTTGGTAGATCTAGTACCGAGGTAAGATTGTACATATCTCGTCCATCAAATAATTAAACAAGTTGCATGTCTAGATGTGTTCCTATCTTGATATGCCCATGCTTATAAAACTGGGCCATAAATGCTAAATCATGTAAAATGTTTGTTCCTTACATTTATCCTTCATCTCCGTTAATGGTAATATCAATTGAAAGAAAGGTATTGTTTCTGTTCGGCAACTTCAGTTTGTACTGTTGCGGCCATGCATGATTATATGCCAGTAATAATGTTTCCCATGCTCTCAGAATGACACATAAATTTATTTATTTTTGTATAACTCAATGCATTTCTGTATGATGCAGGAGAATGTTTCTTTCAATTCATTTTTTGTGCACATTTCAATCCATTTTTGGAAACAAATGGAGACTTATTATCTTTTTTCCAAAACATTCTTCAGGCATGTTCAATGGGTAATCAATTATTTTTCTCTCCTAGAGGACAAGACTATGAATGGCATGCATGCTTTTTGTATGTTGTTTTGGGCATAATGATTTTATGCATGCTTCATTTTCTATGATGGTGAGTTTCTTGATATGGGGTTGTCGGGGAAGATTTATCTTTACGGTTCACCTATTCAGTAGGATAATACGTGCATATGTTCTTTTAAGTTGTAAGGCTGCCATGGTGATGTTTGCTCGATACCCAGTTGCCAGTATAATTTGGTGTTTAAATGGCATCCAAGATTTTTCTTGCAATAATTTACTGACCGTAGGCGGTGACAAAAATGGAAGACCACTCTAGGGTAGGGCTGCATTAGCTCCCATATTATTTGATCCGGAGTTTACTGGTCCAGAATTTACCAAAAAAGAATCCCAATGAAGATGATCCAGTCAATCTCTTTTTATTTTGACTGTGATGTGTATATTAACTGCAACTTCTAAATAGTATTCATATATTTTCTGATGTGGCCATCCATTTCATAGAAATTGGCAAACCAATTCCAAAGTGCATTCTAGAAACTAAAGTAGCGGCATATTCAACTGGCCAAAACTTGCATGCATGTATGGTGGCCGAAAAAGGTGCAGAACACTATAACTCCATACACGCACAACATCTTCATACAAGGAGTGTACCTAGCATTTACCTATAAGTCAGATTAGAAGTTACTGGGCATAACAATAAGGATGACAACATGTCAGATATGTTCAAATTTTGAAGAGAGGTTCAGTAGTACGATGCAGGACAACTACCAATCAACTCTTTTCGGAGATGGCGGATGCCAGATAGCGTTTACTACATCTCCAGTATGGACTCTGACAAAAGTGAAGTTAAGGACTGCGAGAAAGATTGCTCCTAAGAACAGAAAAATAAGTTAAAACTTATAATTTCTTTAATCATTTTGTGTGATATGTGAGATGAGCTACAGTTTGAGTTTTCTTGTGATGTACACTTCTTCCAACATTTTTTGTATGTCATAGACTTGTTAATTACTATAGATTTTTCCACACACGTATGCTTATAAATGCAATCCATTGTGAACATCTTCCTTTGATTATATATATTTATGCACATATTCTTGTTGTTGTGCTGATTTCAAAATCTAACATACCAGCAGCCTTGGACAAGCTCAACGCTGGGTCGTTGGCTAGGGATTAAGCATGCCCTGCGCGATGATTACTGTATTAGGGCACTATCAGTAGAGTATCCAAATGCAAAAAAATAGTTAAAGGGTACAATTTGCTTAGTTTATAGAAAACCCCTCTTGAGTAAATCATAAACTTGTTTAACCCTTTTGGGTTCTTTACCAATGTACACTGATGTTTGGGTAGATAATCTAAGTCCGGTGAAGTTTCCGGTAAATAACCAAAATTTCCATTTTTTTAGATCCAGCGAGTCCGTATTGTAAAAAAAGAAGTGTGTCACATTGCGTGTGTGGGTTTGTCTCGTGGTGTTTCACTGTTTAAATAAAATTTATGCCATGATTATTTGATGATTATAAAGATTTTATAAAATAAATATTATATTTTTTGTTAATTACATTTAGATAGTCTAGATACATTTAAATTTAGATAAATTTTTGACATCTATTTTGAGACGAAGGAAATAGACAATATTGCTTAGTTATTATTTTTATATATTTTTGTAATCACGCAAGCATGCTCATGTGATTACATGAGTTTGAAGCATTTTTTGAAGTGTTTATGTAATCTTGAATTTTATGTGAGAACATGTGTGTGGATCGTGTGACAGTTCAATCATATTGTTGGGCATGAATCATATTAAGTGGTAAAAGAAACTCGCTTATAAATATAAGATTTGAAAATAGTAAATGATTTTATTATAAATTATGAGACGTGCGATTGCACGTGCACGTTTACTAGTGTTGATAATGCCTCGGTGAGTTATACGTGTCAGGTCTTTAAAAATTACAAGACCGGCTGGTGACAGGTATGACACGTCTAACGTGTTACGTAAACTACAATCTCTAATTAAATCATAGCCACAAATTATACATCTAACAGTTTAAATAATTTTGATGATGTGGATCGACCTAGTGCTTAGAAGAACTGCCCGTGTCCTTAGCTATCCGATTCTTTTTGGGTAACAAATCACGCTAGCAAAACAAATCTGATTGCATGTCAAAATGAAATATCTGATCGGCCCAATTTAGAGTTACGTGGTATGGCTAAAAAAAATTAGAGTTACGTGACAGGTCCACCTTATATATTCCAATAGTTACGTAAATTTAATGATTGTGATTTTTAGTTTTGATAAGTGTCCATCTGATCTAACGGCTAATATAATTTATATGATGTGGATCAACCCGGTGCCTTAAAACACAACCTTATATTGCTTTTAGTATATAATAGATAGATTAATTACCTCCGTCAACGATGTTGATAATATAGTTATATTCCATAATAGTAACAACTTTATGGTTTCACACAAATGATCAATGGAGCCTTTTTGGAAGCATCCAACCACATGTTCTTTTTTCTGTTTTCAGTGAAGGGAGAAATATCAGTGTTTTTACTTAAAAAAAGAAATATCAGTGTTTAATTAGGGAATGCAAGAGCATGCACCTAAGAATTGGTACATGCGAGCTCGTGCGTGCTCTTGGCTCGAAGTGATGGATGTCAGGTCTATGTCAAAAGAAACTGATAGTAGAGAAGAAGTGAGCACAAGTCGGCGGCTTCAGGCGCACACAAGAGGTGGCGGTGTCGAGCCTTTACGCCATCGCTGCCGCCCTTCCCCTGCATCCATCTCGCCATATATAGTTTAATGGAGATGCAAAAGCTTCTCAGTCGGATCCCCCCAGCGCCGTGGCTCCCCTACCTAGCTTAGGTGCCGCCGCCGTGCGGGGAAGCTGCCCCTGGAGGGCCGCCATTGGTTACCCTCCACTAATGCGGCGAGAGAGGTGCACATACCCCCCATGTGACATGGTCGAGATAGACATCGTCTCGAGCATGTCCCGTGCCAGGAGCCCCCAAGGCACGGTGTACCGTAGCCTAGCTGCGCGACGGCCCATCAGAGCAAATGACCGAAATAAAGGTTGATTAGGGATAGGTAGTGAACATAACATGTGGACTCATATAGCCTGAGAGAGTTAATATGCCATGTGGGCCTTCTCCATCATCCACAACCAACAATCCCCGGTTCGACCTGCCACATCGACAATCCTTGTTTGGAAACGACCTCAAGGTTAAAAATAGAATGGGATCAAAGAGTTTGGTGTGCCAATTTCGAGGATTAGGAGTTCAGCGTTCGATTTAGCTTTTACATGTGAATTCAAGGTTTGTTTTGGATTATTTTTTCAAAAAGAAAATGACAATAGAGAAGAAGTTAGCGCAAGCCAATGATCTTTAAAATATGTACCTGGCAGTACATCGATTATAAATTATAAAGCAAAAACTTACTTTGACTAGTGGAGGGTCATATACTTTCAAGACTAGACCTAGGCCACAAGGTTTTGGATTCCGATCTTGATTCGAATCCGTCTCATCGCTCCGCTGAAGATTCACAAGCGATCACGGTTGCTTCCTCGATGGGTTTCGTTCATTCACCTTGTTTACTCATTCTCGTGGTTCCTCGTGCAAGACGGGTGCAATCTGGATAGCGTCGCCAGCAGCGTTGCTAGATAGTAATTCTGTGAATCAAATATGTTGATCGAGAAGTAAAAGGGCAAGGCCTTGGATGATATGTTGTAGAGGTTAGGGTTCAAGGAAGATGAGCCGCATGACCTCATTTTCGAGGAATAACATGATGTTGAGGTTATTTGTCCATTTTTATTGGAGGAGTGATGCTCTTGAAAAGAAGCAGAAAGCTGAGACTAACAATGTTGATGTTTTTTATGATGTTAATTGAAAAAATAAAAAATTGGCTCCCAAGTAAGCATGGTAAATCGGCAATCCACGCAAGAAAAGGGCTCTTTAATTTTCTATGACATAAGTTTTCAAGTAATGGCAGTTAATTTTAACTTATACATAGATCTTTTTTTGAGGGGGAAACAGCCGCCACTTTATTCAACTATCAAGTTCATAGGAATACAAGACTCATCTGGTGTTTGAGTTAACCAGATGTGGCGACCAAAATTACGAGAAACAGATGAACGTGTAAGGCTGTGAGCCTCAATATTTGCAGTCCTCTGCTCATGTATGAAGGAAACTCCAACAAAGTCTTTTGTCCTTTTATCAATCTCCCGTGTAACCGAACTGAATTCGTCCAAGTAGTTTCCACGAAGACTGTTAATAACCTCTAGACAATCTGACGCAACTTTAATCCTTGAGAGATTTAAGTCTGACGCCAAAGCCAATGCCTCGTGGCATGTGATCGCTTCCAGTATCGCTGGATCAGTTATGCTTTGCATCACCAGAACTGATGCGCCTAGATAAATACCTTTCGATGACCGGTAGACCGTAGCGGCCGTGCCAACATTATTAGACTTCTTCAAAAAAACATTATCAGACTTCTTCACAGCAGCATCCACATTGATCTTTGCTACACCTGGAGGAGAGGTAATCCAGCGCCTAGTTTGAGTAGGACGAGTAGCATGACAGATCGGACCTTCATCTTGCATGCAGTAGAAACTTCAAGATCATGAAGGAACTATTCAATAAAAGAATGAGTGGATAGCGGGCTCTAAAATATTTCTTTATAAATTGCCTTCCCTCGAGCAAACCACACTGCCCACAAAGTGACTAAGCAGCGAGTAAGATCATCATGACTGAGAGAGTTGATCATTGTAAATATCCAGTCCTTTGTATCTGTTCCTCCGTCTTCATCATATGCTCTGTGATATATATTAGCTAATTCAAATTCGGACACGAGCTCAGGTTGGGCCGTCCGAGCTGCACTTTAGCTCGCTGAAAAACAGCTTGGCCCCGGTTAGCTCGTTGGGCCTTTGGTCCGGGAAAACAGGACCAGCCCGAGTTAGAGCCCCGCCAGCGGCCAGCAGATGTTGATCGACATAAAACATCGCCACATATTCTAGGAACAGTTTTTGAGGATATTGAGCATTTGCCATCTAAATTTGAGCATGCAAAAACTTGAATTTTACATGAAACTTCACAATGTAACAATTCAACTATGGACGAACCGATTTTGACAGAAAGAATCGTAAATTAGAGAAGATGTAAACTGAGTATATGGCAGCACCAAAACTAGCGGTACACACAACCTTTTTTTTGAACTTTCTAAGCATTTGGACATCAAAAGATCTGGGGGAGGGGTGACATCCGGCGAAGGAGGTGACATCCAATGGGCTTGTGGGAAGATGGCGGCGCGTGGGACACCTGCGGAGTGGAAGCTGAGCGAGACGACATTTGCTCCTATGCCATAATGTGTCTCGCGATTTGCTAAGAGCATCTTTAGTAGATCCCACATATCCCCCGGCCCAGAGAAACCATATGCACAAAACTACATATGCATATTTCGCAAAACAAAAAGAGGTGGTGCCGAGCAGATTCCGCATACGCGAACTGCAATATTCGGTTTTGTAGTTCGTGTAGACGGAAATAGGTTAGATTCAATCTTTCTCACCGTGTCTATTTCCAACAAGGAAGACCAATAATTTTTTTAGTAAAACCCTTGGACGAGATCTTCTCCGCACCGCCTCTGATGATAACATGAAATTCGATGAGATTTAGTTCATAAGTTTGAACTACAGCGGGTTAAAAGCCAATCTAAACTATCTTTCGAGTACCAGTATTTGAAAATTCTAACCTAGACTACTTGAAAATAGCATCATACTCTTCAACATCGCTGGCTATCTTCCTCCTCTTTGCATTTAACCGTAATTCCTTCTTGGCAACTTTGAAGCACTTCTTCGTCAGCTCATCCATTTCATCAGTCTTCATCATCATGATCTATAGCTAGACCTCCGTGACTAGAAGCTCATCCCTACTCTTCCGTAGTTTGGCCTTGATCTCAAGATGCTCATAGTAATCTTTCTTCCTCTTCTAGTCAGTATATTCTTCCAACAACCAAGGAGATACTTGGCGAATTTCAATCAGGGAGATACTTGGCGAATTTCAAACCCAAGTGGACAAAGGGGACCGTACTTGTTTAAATCATCCAATAGTGCGTCCATTCATTCCTCCTTCAGCCCGAAGAAGTAGTCGTAGGGGAAGGCTTTCAGGTTCCTATACCTGGCCGCCTTCCCAGCCTTGTCGTGTGCCTTCTTGCAGCGGCGACCAATGCCACTATCAAAATCAAAGCCTAAATCGAAGTCAACAACAACAGGAGTAGAGTGCGAGAGCTTCGAATGGGAGCGGTGCACGAGAGGAAAGCCCATTACGATGGCGGCGGCGGCGGCGCGTGGGCGGGAACCCTAGCGCAACAGAACTTCTGTCCTGCCAAGTGAATGAAATAGATGCGGGAAGCAGCATATGAAGCCCCGCGACCCTCGTATATGGGTATTTCGTCTTGTGTTTGTGCGTCGGCCATTTTTGCGGGATGTGCTCGGGCCAATTTTCCAACGAGAAACCGCAAAAAAGTGATTGTTTTGCGGGATCTACTAGAGATGGTCTAACAAGGCAAACATACATCCCAGTTCTCACCTTCTTTCCAAAATAAAATCACCAGACAACATGCTGAACCGAGCCAAGCCCGCTGAGACAAATGCTCGCCATGGTCCAAGTCTTTGGGATGGACTCGGTCTATGCCATTCACGGGCCGAGCCGAGCTCAGGGCGAGCTGCGTCGGGCCGAGCCGAAAGCTCGCCCCGAGCGCCCGACCATAATTATGAAATCATATATTGCTAGTTCATTGATAACCACCTCTCGAGCATCCTAGAAAATCTTATCCTTAAATACATAGTTGCATGTGAAAAAAGGTGCATAAACTCGACCTGTTAGAAAAAGCATTTACGACCTCTGTGCCTCATATCTCTCCATACCACGGAGTAGCACCATCCAAATTGTTGTCCTAGTGGTCATCTGAAGAGGCTTAAATCTGCCACCCCGCCACGGTACGATATGCACCAACCACTTGCAAGTGAACATATTTGCTGTGATAGACTACTTTCATCAATACAACATCGGTCTCACGGCCATGAATGGCTCTGATTTCCTCGGCACTTTTTCACCTTGTCCTGGGAGCATTTTCAAGACCGGTTGGGTCAGATCATTTAAAGACCAGAGCCCTTGCTTAAAAGTAGGAGGAATGAAAGACGGATGTTTCATACTACAAATCTTCTTGTTTTGGAGAGGGAAAATAAAAACATTCGTGTATCACTGGCAATAATGGATGTAAGCCAGCAAGACCACTGTGCATATGTGCGAACTTCGGATCTAGGTTTGGGAGACATTGGAAAATGCTTCCACACTAGTAGCCCACTGTACGTTACTTCAGTTCCCTCTTACTCGAAATCCAATGGAGTGTGCTGTACTGGACGGCGTCGGCTGCAATGTGACTACTCTTTGCTCCATTGTCGTCCTCCAGGACCAGAAGCGAACCAGCAGAGGGGAACAAGAAGAGCCATGATCCCGAGCAGCCGGGAAACCCGAAGATTCACTGTTAATTTTAGCTTATGCAGTTAGTTCGACTCGTGGATCTGAGATCACTGTAAATTTTATGCATTGAAATCTCTTCAGAGGATCTGCTAACCGAGACCACCGTTTTCTGATGATTTACATTAGACGCACCATTCATCTCCTTATTAGATGTTTACACTAACTATGCTTGTTGTAATAATTTTCCTAGTGTTGTGCTCATCTTGGTAGTCTGAATCGTTAACTTTCCACTAAGCCGGATACGTGAAATTACTTTGTCGGGTCAGTTTTCTGTACACAATCTCGATATGTGCTGAAACATGTTCCAACATAGAAAGTGCACCGGCGGTCGTCTGCTTTTAACTGCAATTATTTACCTCCGTTAACGATGTTGATGGTCAATTTGAAGAATTAGTTTCACATCTTATTGATGGTGGACTCTCTATTCTTCAATACGCTGATGACACAATCCTATTTATGGAACATGATCTAGAGAAGGCTAAGAATCTGAAATTAATTTTATCAGCATTCGAGCAACTATCTGGACTTAAAATTAACTTTCACAAGAGTGATTTGTATTGTTTTGGCGATGCCCAAACCGAGACCCACCTGTATGCTGAACTTTTCGGCTGTGGTCAGGGGCAATTTCCAATCAACTATTTGGAAATACCGATTTATTATCGGCGTCTCACAATTGCTGAATGGAAACTTGTTGAGGAAAGGCTACAAAAACGTCTTAATAGTTGGAAAGGCAAATTGCTATCCCTTGGTGAAAGACTAGTAATCATAAATTCAGTACTTACTAACATGATACTGTATATGATCTCGTTTTTTCAGTTACCAAAAGGTGTCTTGAACAAAGTGGATTATTTCCGTTCAAGATTCTTTTGGCAAGAGGATAGTGAGAAAAAGAAGTATCGACTGGCCAGATGGAATGTGGTTTGCCGCCCGAAGGAGTATGGTGGAGTAGGCATACATGATTTGCAAGTCAAAAATACCGCACTTCTGGGCAAGTGGCTTTTTAAACTACTTACAGAAGATGACGTTTGGCAAACCATGTTATGGAGGAAATATGTGGGGTCCAAAGCTGTGTCTCAAGTGGTTTGGAAACCCGGTGATTCACACTTTTGGGCGTGCCTTATGGCACCAAAAAATATTTCTTTCATTTTGATGCTTTTGAGATTAAGGATTGATCACAGATTAGGTTTTGGGAAGATAAGTGGCTTGGCCAAACTACTCTTCGCGAACAATATCCAGCTCTATATTCGATTGTTAGACACAAAGGGAATACAATTTCTACAGTGATGGAAGACAACCCTCCTAATGTGTCTTTCAGAAGAAGTCTCATTGGTCCTCGACTGGTATCTTGGAATAATTTATTATTACGATTATCCATGATACAATTGTCGGATGGTGTTGACGTGTTCAAATGGAAATTACTAGAAAGTGCTAAATTTTCTGTTGGCTCACTATATAGAGCATTGGTCCAACCTGATATCCCGGTTGATGATAATAGTAAAATTTGGAAAATGAAAATACCTCTCAAGGCGAAGATATTTGCATGGTATCTATGTAAAGGTGTAATTCTCACAAAAGATAATTTTGCAAAGAGGAATTGGCATGGAAGTACAAAATGCGTTTTTTGTTATCACAATGAGACAATTCGTCATTTATTCTTCCATTGCAAATTTGCTCGCTCTAAATGGTTATTCATCCAAATAGCTTCTGGTTTATCTCCTCCATGTTCAGTAACCAATATTTTTGGTAATTGGTTGCATGGAATAGTGGATAAGTACAGAACTTTGTTTAGGGTGGAAGCGCTTGCCATTATATGGTCGCTATGGCTTTGTAAAAATGACAAGATTTTTAATAACATTGTGTCTTCTCCTCTGCAGGTAATTTATCGAGCCACGGCTATTCTCCGATCATGGACTACTCTCCAACGCATGGAGTTTCGCGACTTATTTGTGAAGGGATGTACGCGATTGGAGGACACGCCGAGAGATATTTTTTTCCGACATGGATGGCCGCGTGATTTGAGGATTGATTTTCCTTAGATTTAAGACAATTTTTTTGATAGTGCTTTTTGCAATTCTTGTCTACTTTTTGTTCTCTGGTGCTGTCGTTCGTTTGGCTGTGTGCATCTTAGTTATGCAGAGACCAGGTGTAAACATTAAACATTCTGTGTTAATGCATGCGTCCATTTCCAAAAAAAATGATGTTGATAATATAGTTATATTCCCGAATACCTTCATGGTTTCACAAAAATGAGTAGTGGAGGTGTGGAGCATTTTTTGGATGCATTTAACCATATGTTCTTTCTTCTGTTTCTATGATAGGAGAAATACCAATGTTTGGTTAGGCAATGCAAGAGTATGCACCGAAGAATCGGTACAGGTGAGCTCGCATGTGTTGCTGGCTCGAAGCTGATGGATGTAATTTCTATGTCAAAAGGAACTGACGGTAGAGAATAAGTCAACGATATGCACATAGCGTTGCAGGTAATCTATTAGCCTCTCTGCACCAACCACTTGCAAACGAACATATTTGCTACTGTATAATAGATTTCTTTCATCAATGAAAGAAGTCCAAATCACCCCCACACTGCAGGAATGGGAAGCTACGCCGATGGTCGGTCGCTACGTCGACGGCCAAACGTCGGGACCGTCGGCGTACCCATCATTCAGGCCAGCCCCGCCAAGCAGCCGTCGGCGTAGAATTGCCCTCGACATATCATATGCTACGCCGACGGCTGTGGTGTTATATTATTTGACATAGTTAGAAGGAAAAATATTAAACTTGGTATATTGACTATGTCTCAAAGAAACCTTCACAAAATGACCTATCTCATTCGAGGTTTCTTGGCTTTCGGGTCAAATGACCAATGTTATGGCTAGAATCAAGGCATAGTTTGTGATAATGTGCCCATATTGTGTATACAGATGCATCATGAGATAGCGAACAATGTTGCATGAGGAAGTTTTCCTTTTCGTCGCACCAAAAAGCCATTTCCCAGTTTCCGAGCACAAAAAACGGACGATTTTCACCTCTGGTGAAAAAGACAAATTCATGCCGAATCGGCAGGAAGTGGGTCAGATATGAACTACAGGTACAGGCTCCGATGCAAATGTTTTTTTACAAAAATCATTTTTAAATTCACAATATGCTATTTTATCAAAGATCCAATGCAAGTTTTCCTTTTCATCACACCAAAAAGCCATTTTTTATTATCCGAGCGCAAAAAGGGAATTTTCTAAAGCAACCACAAAATAACTAATTCAAAACGGAGGGTTTGTGATTAGTTGATATGGATATTATATTTGGATTCCTCTCATTGTTTTGATCAATTTAGACATATTATTTGTTGAATTCCGATTTACAGATTTAAAGATATTAATTATTCTATATTAAATAGAAAAATACAAAAAATAAAATTATTATATTTTTATTTGAATTCAATAATATTTTTACTTATTCATTAATGTTTACTTAAATAATTGTTTGTAATTTCATAAAATACAAACATGTGACATGATGATATAAGAGTTAATAGGATTGATATCATAGTATTAGCAACAATGTATGAATTACTTTGCGGAAACGGATTCTAAAGGAACGAGGAAGTTAAGCGTGCTGGAGCTGGAGTAGTATTAGGATGGGTGACCGGACTGGAAGTTTGACTAAGACTGAAATTTAATCAAATATTAAGTGTAATTAGTGTTAAAAATGTTTAAAGTCAAGTGAAACAATTAAAAAATTGAGAAAAAAAATAAAAAAATTATTTTTTAAAAAATGTTTTTGCAACCGGCCGACGGCCGCCACGCCGAGGGTACGCGACGGCATTTCAATACGCCGACGGCTTGAGCATGCTCTGCCGAGGGAGATCTTTGCCGAGGAGGCTACGCCGAGGGCAGCCGTCGGCGTACCATACTCCAAGGGTATTTTGATCTACGCCGACAACTTTTTACCCTCGGCGTAGCGCGCGTACTGTAGTGCCATAACTATTGGATTTGGTCTACTAACCACCCCTAACTATTAAGTGGGACAAATTACCCCCTAACTATCCTAAACCGGACATAATACCCCCCTATATGGTTTGATCCTGGTTTTTAAGCCATGCTGGACAGCGGTTTAGACACCTAGGTTTCCTCGGGCAAAGACACAGTGGCACCTGGGAAAAATTACCCCCCAAGTATTGGTTGGGCCGGACTCATCACCTGGTTGGGCTGGACCCGTTCTCCTGGGCGAGCGCTGATCGAGATCCCGCCAGCAGCGGCGCCGATCGCTGATCGAGACGCCAGTAGCGACACTGGTCCTCTTCTCTCGAGAGGAAACTGAACTTTTTGATTCACTAACTGAATGTGTACTGTATTTTCTGAATGTGTACAATCAAAACTGAACTTTCTAATTCACTAACTTTTTGATTCACTAACGGAATATCTACTGATTGTTATAGAGCTAGTTTACGTGATCTAACCTGCACTTCGACGCGGCACTACATCACCAGGTTGATGCCACCGATCCTCCGCCATCGATGCGGTCTAGGTGTAACCGTCGCCGTCTCCACAATTGTAGTTAGGTGGAGATATCAGAGGGAGACATCAAGGGAGAGAGTAGAGAAAAGCGACCCGCACCTGGTCGCCGAAGAGGATGACTGCAACCACGTCGCCGCCCTCGCGAGAGAAGAGGACAATGGCCGCTACTAGCGTCTCGATTAGCGATCAACGCTGCTACTTGCGGGGTCTCGATCAGTGCTCGCCCAGGAGAATGGGTCCAGTCTGACTAGGTGCCACCGTGTCTTTGCCCGAGGAAACCTAGGTGTCTAAACCGATGTCCAGCGTGGCTTAAAACCTGGAGCAAACCATCTAGGGGGTATTATGTCCGGTTTAGGATAGTTAGGAGGGTATTATGTCCGGTTTAGGATAGTTAGGGGGGTAATTTTCCCCCACTTAATGTTAGAGGTGGTTAGTACACCAAACCCAATAGTTAGGGGGTGATTTGGACTTCTTTCTTTCATCAATACAACATCAATATTCTAGCTATCCATGAATGTCACCGATGTCGGCGGCACTTTGTCACCTTGTCCCTGGGAGCATTCTCAAGACCAGTTGTTGCACCGGGTCAGAACACTTAAAGACTAGTGCCCTTACTTAAAAGTAGGAAATGTTCCAATAATGCATAGGATTCTCCTTGCTTTGGCAGATAGCAAAGGCACATATCCGTGCATCGGTGCCATCCTTTTCAAGATCATCTGCAATTTCCATGCAATGGATGTGAGCCAGCAAGACCACTACTGTACAACTTCAAGTCTAGGTTTGGGAGACATTGGAAAATACTTCCACACTGATAGCCTAATGTCCGTTACTTGCATTCTTAGAAGCTCCGGATCCATTTGAGGTTGGGGCGAATCTACTGTATAGGCTTCGATAGGCTCGAGCCTACCCTCCTTTTTCCCTAAAATATCCCCATGGGTTCCTCACTCCTTGCCCATCTAGCGGCAGCGCCATTAGAGACTGTCTGCAGCTTCTGTTCGTATGGAGAAGAAGACTTTCATGGGCCGTCAATATAGGCCTTTAACTCGGGCGAAAGGGGTATGCGACGACCTAAGCCCAACATGTCAATGTCTAGCATTACTTTTTTTTCCCTGAAACATGTACTTCTGTTCTTTTTTCCATTAGCCGTCGGTGTTTTCTCTCTAAAAGAAAGGGTCAGGGGTGCTACCTGCTGCTGATCTTGTAGCATGTCTGCTAGTTTGGCTATATTGTGTCCATTATATTTAATTAATGTAAAGAAGCAATATAGTCGCTTAGTGGTGTTTTCAATTTATTGAGTAAATTCCATTTTTTTACCCCTAGATTTTCATTTGACAACAATTACCCCATTTAACAAGAATTCCTCTTGATTACTCCATTTAGCTAGACATTTTCCACATTTTACCCCATTCAAATTTTGGACCGGTTTTGACAGCTCAAGCCCACGTGTTAGGCAGCCTGGCGAGCCACCTGACTTGCTGAGCTGCATCCCGCCACTGTTAACATGAAATGGAGAAGTCATTGTTTAACTCCTAAACAATAACTAATAAATATTTAATGTAGCATCAATAATCTTGCTTACTTGAGTTTCAGTGCAATTCAGCTTTTTATAATCTTGATATATAGACCCCAACTCACTTGAAGTTGACGCATTGTTACGCATTTCATTAGAATGTTATCCTACTGTTTTTTTTTCGGACATACCCAAGTTTAGCAAGTTATCTCATACTAAAACAATTCTTATTTGCACAAGAATGATGTTGCATCATCTATGTTTGTCTCAAACTTTCTTTTCAAATTAGGGGATTCTAGTGATTTTTTACTTTGTGTCTTTGAGCCCACCCTGTGATTTCATCCTAGATTCGCCATGTAATGGATTCTGATCCTGCGTCTTAGGGAGCAAAATTATCTGCAGCGGCCTAATCCCATGTCAGTCGCTGTCTATGTATTCTAGACTTCTAGTGTGCATAGTAGGATTAGCTAGGCGATCAGGCCACTAAGATAAGCTTATTCATCAGTTCTCTTACTCGAGGTCACTGATGCACTCAACTCAAGCCGGTGAAGTGCTTTCAGCGTCAATCTTCTCTTTCCGAGGGTTCAATTTCCCGAAAAAAACATGGCACCTAATGTTGCTGCCATAAGAGTTGCCACGCGCTGAAGCTGAAGCTGATAGTGGTAATTAAGCGTGCAACGACATTGCTTAGTTTTCGAGCCTGAATTTCTTTTGCAATATCGAATGACACCGATGCTTCATGTGGGGGACATTGCAGGTTATTTTCCTAAGCTTAGCTCAGGAAGAGCTTTGGCGAGCTGTGCCTGTCGTTGGTGCTATTCCAGTCCATCAGAAAAGAGTGCGAGAAGATGGAGGCTCAAGCATGAACCTTGACTCCTCAGACCTTGTTCGGTTTAGCAGGGTTGGAAGAGGATTGAAAGGTATTGGGGTGGATCAAATCCCAAGTAAGTCAAAATCCCTCCTAATCCACCTTATTCCACTCCAATCCTCTTGAGAAGAGTATTAACCGAACATAGCCTCAGGCGGCATGGAAACGTTTGCTGGACTTGCACATGTTTTTTTTCTTATATGGATTGTAAGGGAGCGGTTATTTGTCCCATTGGAGTGGAGGACCGATGTTCATTAAAAAAGAAACAGAGATCAGGCACCTTAACATTTGGCTATGTTGAGGTTTTGAGAGATTTTAGTTAAGGAAATAATAAACCGGCTCACATGTTTGGATTGTATATCGTCTCCCCATGAGAGAAAAAGGCTTTTGCATTTTCTATGATATTATTTTTTTAGCAATTGCACCAAGAACTTGTTTTAACAATATTTAAGAAATTTTTAAAACATATTTAAAAAAAATCTTGGAAATGTACATGATGTGTGTGTCTTCTACATGCCCTCAGATACTTTTGTGAAGAAAAAACATATGTAGTGACATAGAAAAAAAACACAACATAAATGTCTTGTAATTATTTATTTTACACAGGTCACAAAAAATATTTTTGAACCATAAAACTTTATAAGCGTGCTTAGAATATGTAGATGTACACTTGAGTTTTTCTCATAAAATTTTGCCATTGAGAAATGTGTTTTCTCACAATAGAATCGCCGCTGCTCTGGTGTCCTATAAAAGCCCCCTTCTTTTTAGCTTCTTGGCCAGCTTCTTTCGAAAGCTATCCTCGACCAGCTTCTTCCAGAATCTCGTTTGCCAAAATCGTTTATACTTTTAAATTGACATTGAAACTACTAGTTAAGAAGTTTAAACGAATTTTAAAAATGAGATTCTGGGAGAAGCTGGTCGAAGGTAGCTTCTAGGAGAAACTGGCCAAGAAGCTAAAAAAAAGGGGCCAAAATCATTTTAATGAAGTAACTAGATCAGCTCCAGTGGGCCTTTTGAAAGCCATGATGGCCCGACTCATAAGATTGTGTGCAGGTTGGTCTAAAGAGTAGCAGCCCAGCAGCGTCTGGCTGGTCGGGTCGCGTACAAGGTTGTAACTTTGGACGGTCAAATTGCCGTGAGAGAGCCTAGCAAGATGAGTTTTACTTTTTTTTAATAATCATCACCTGGTGAATATTGCGGGAGGTCCCGATAGAATTATACTAAGGCACACTTCTTGGGTGCGAGCACACCCTATATGTGTAACTTTTTTTTTTAGCAATTTCAGAAAAAGTTAGTAATTTTTTTGAATATTTTCAAAATCAAAGATAATCAAGTATTGTACTCGTATAAAAATATTTGGTCAAGAAATAATTCTCATTGAATTCATGAAAAAAATTATGACGAATATAATATAGCGTGAATAGTATTTGTATATAGAGGGCTCAAGTCTTTCTTTGACCCGGTAAACACTGAAAGTCATTCCTTTGCTATTTTACTCTTTTAGGGTTTAAATGATTTAAAATTTCTTTAGGCCTTGTTTATTTCTTCGGTATTTTTATCCCCAAAAGACGCGGGGATATGTAGGGATTTGATGTTCGTCCAATACTCTCAAATCCCCTCAAATCCTTTCCCCAAAAATACTCTACCATGATGTAGAGTTTTTAATCTAGTCAAAAATACACTAGTGTGGAGGGGATTTGTGGGGATATTCTGGGATTATCCCCTCAAAATCCGGCCTAGTAAACGACCTATCGGGGAAATTCCGGAATACAAAATAATCCTCTCCCATCCCCTGAAATACCCTAGAAGTAAACAAGGCCTTATGGGTGGATGGAGACATTCGGAGTGAATCTCCAGATTGATGGTAGCGGTAGCGATCTAGATGAAAATAAAACAGGCTGTTAAGACAACCGTGGATTGAAACTGTGATCCATTGTACTTCAGAAGATCACAAAAGGAGCCCAAGACAAGGAGAATTATGTCAGTTCACATGGAAATTTTACAATGCAGCTAGCAAGCAACACGATTGCATTCATTACCAAAATGGCATGAAGATAAGAGGAGGCGGATTGAGAGAGGTAAATCTGAAAACGAATGAGAGAGAAACTTTATTATTGAAATCAGCGAACTAATCCTACTTTGGAGATTTGGAGAGCACATATTTTGTGGATATCTAGTCGTGGTGACTCTCAACGACTTTAAGATGCCAGCGGTTGCTTCCTCCTATGGTGATGCAAAATCCAATCAAAACCGAATCAATTCAGATGGGCTTGAGTGAGCAACCATATAATGGTAATCAAAATCAATCAAATCAGGTGGAGTCTGGCAAAACGTCGAGCAACTTTCAAGCCCAGCAGGAGCGCAAGACCTGAAAGATTGAGAAAGATATGTTGCAGGATTCTAAAGAAGAAATGGATACTGAAAATCGCAGGCAGTCAGCTACCAAGGTGGAGACTGATGCTAGCGATGGCGACGCGACTAGGTGGGCATGCTCGATGTCGATCACATCAAGCACTGTTAGGTTTTTAACATGGAGGCAGCGGCGGATTTGTTGAACCGAGAAGTTTCTACTTGATGAGTGATAGGCAGTTTCATCTTCGATGAACATTACGGGTGAGGAGGCCTCAGGTTGCAAGAGCATTAATGGTCAGGAGTCCATTGGTCACGACGGCAGAGGAGACGGTGCCATCGATACAGAGCAATCATTAGGAACACAAACAGCTAGAAAAAAATTCTTTCGTATGAATGGCCAACCAGCCCATGCGTTAGGGCATGGTGACGTTAGCCTTTTTCTTAGAGTTGTCACGTTGGATTTTTTCTTAGTTGAAGGAAAAGAAACAAAAAAAAGAAAATTTTCTTCACTTAGTTAATGGATGATCTCTTAGAAAATAAGAGAAGCCTATATCCTCCATTATACAATCACTAGTGCAAACAACTCCATGCATCCCGGTTGGTACGGGGCTTTAGTCCCTGTTGCCCAACCGGGACGGGGCAATCGGGACTAAAGCTCTAACCTTTAGTCCCGGTTGCCCCACCAACCGGGACTAAAGGATGCACACGTGGCAGAGGCAGCGGGCGAGGGGGGTAGGGCATTAGTCCCGGTTCGTAACACGAACCGGGACTAATAACCTTCTGCATGGAGATTTGGCCATTTCTGCCATGACAGAGAATTCATTTTGGCACATTTTGTTGCCGCGGCAGCATTTTCGCCACTTTTTGTGCCGCGGCAGAGAATTCATTTAGGTTGTTTTATTGTTTATTTAGTGATTTGCACTTATCAATGAAGGAACCTTATATTACATCATGATAACAATATTATATTCAATACACGGATCGAGTTCATGCACTACATACAAAAGTTGCTATTCGATACTACCGGCCAATTCCTTCAAAGTTGCTATTTTACAATTCCTATTGTCTATACACAGCCGAGTAGTATTCCCCTTTTGGGTCTAGGACTTCTGCATCCAAGAATTCCGCCAATTCCTCCTGAATTGCTCGTACGCGATCCTTGGCGAAGACCGTCCGTGAGCGTTCGATCTGATTTAAAAAAGGAGTCAGCCTATATGAATGAAACTAAACACAATTTGATTGTAATTAAAAACTATAGAAATTGTTTACGTACGTGGAGTTGCTCTAAATTTCTACCCTTCTCATCGCACGTCTGCCGGATGAACTCGCAAACATAGTATCCACATAGATTGTTACCTGGTCCTGCGTGCACTTTACGAGAACAGAGTTCAATCAAAATAATAATCAAGCATGATAATAACTGTATCAAAACTAGAATCAAAGAGATGCGTGGATATAGCTAGTGGTGCTTACATCTAGTGCTTCAAATGTAAGCTCCTCTTTCCAAACACCCCTAGCCTTGTTGGTGAACCGTTTCCAAGCGCTGCCCGGCGTAGAAAACGAATAAAATAAGTTATTAAGTACTTGATATCATAAAATTCACGAACATTGCCGATATAGTGTCGTAATGATTAGAATTACCGCTGGATAAGTATCTGCATGTCCTTCCACGTCTCAAGGGGTTTATGTTTCGAGTCCATGACTAGTACACGCCCTTTGTCAAGTTGAATGATTAACAGAATATAGTGATAGCTGCAAATGCATAACTAATCATTTATATACTTAACATCGAGTAAGCGAAATAGAAAGTGTATACAAGACAATAACACTCACTCGAAGTTGTAAGGAAATAGTATTTCCCTTTTGGTTTCTTGAAACCTTAAGGCGTGTACTATATTATCCTCCGTATCCTGGGGGTTTGTTTTGAGATTAGCTTGATGAACCCAATATGGGTCAATGAAGCCAATGTCATAGATTTGTCCTCTGCTGCATTCGAGAATCTTCATTCTGTATATTACAGTATGATTATATACATGCAATAAACAAGGTGAGATAGCTGGAGACTAAATTAATTACAGAATTAGTACTTACAGACAATAGGCACTGATGATCAATTTGTCCAAGGCGTCTTGATTGAATAATTGAAATAGTTCATCAAATTCAATGGATATCATGTCATCCATATCTTTCTCATAATGCTTTTTTGTAACCCTCAGCACTATCCAGTTAGCCCCGGCCCTTGTGGCATGCAAGTACCAGTTATGCAATCTTCGCATTTTTGTTGGAAGATTGTTTACCTCCTCAGGTTTGACAAGAGGTTTGCCGTACTGGTATTTGTATGCTACTTCACTCACGGGGAAGAACTCTAACTAGGATAAGTACTGGGCAATACTCATACCTTGAGCAGCGGCAGCTTCTCCATATTGTGCAACTACCTCTGGATCATACTGCTCTTCGGCCCCATATTTGCTCGACCCCACATTGGTTTGGGAAATCACCTTGAGAGGGGCGCAAGTCTGTTTTGCTTGTTCTCCGAGCTGGGCAACAGATTTCTCGCTTGCATCAGTACTGCTCTTCGAGCCTTTTTGTGCCGCATGTGACTTGAGAATAGAACGCTCATAGTCTGATGACAGCTTTGGCTCGGGTTGATGAAGAGTCTTTAGCATTTTCAACACTTTAGCTTTTTCTTCTTTGGTGCTGGGGAACACTGGCTCTTTCGGCCGCCTCAGCTTAGCAACGCTTGTCGTTTCGCATCAACGATCGCCAGATCTCCTCTTGATCAGTCATAAGCTCTCTTGGGAGGAACCTTTGGTACTTTTGGAAGAGGCTCTTGTTTACGTTTCGGCGATCGCTTACCACGAGGCACAGTAGCGGTACGCTTACGCTTTTGACCCTTAGGCGTCGGTGATGGCTCCCACGGCGATGGCTGCGTCGGAGATTGGTGAGGCGACGGAGCCGGGTGAGGCGACGAAGACGGCTGCATTTTACCGGCGGCGGCGGCGAAGATGGCCTTGGCGTGTGATTTCGAAGCACGATACATTCCTTTGGCCATAGAATGGTGACGTTTTTTGCGTCTCCCAGCACAGTCACATCCCCTTCACCTACATGGTAGTGAAGATCCAAAACCTCAAAGGTGGGCATGATTTCATCCACGCCGACAACAGCGTAGCCCTCTGGAACCGGACGACAGTGGTAAGTTGGTGTGGGTCCAATTGGTAAGGCATAGCCGACCGCCACCTTCATTGATATGTTCACAACTTTGACATGTAGCTCGCATGTGTCATCTCTGATATCATCCACTGGGTAGCCAACAGAGCCATCGTCGATTGCACCATCGGCATCGCCATTGTCATCACCGGGACCTCGGTGGAAGCCACCTGCTTTTCGATTATTCGATAGGCGGTAGCATCGAATGCGGTGTCTGCTGAGATGGGCAGTAGTACTTGCTCTTTAAGTGCGTTAATTTCATCTTGTTGTTGCTTTAATCGTTCTTCAATTAAACGCATTCGCTCTTTACGACTATTTGCTTCAACTTCCACCATGTCCTTTCTCCTCGGCGGCTTCTATCGGATATTTCTTCCTCTCTTGAAACCCAGTCCTCCATGGTTGGGAGCCTCTTGTGCCTCGTGTTCGTCCATCATGTTCCTTATTTCCAAGGCGAGTGTTAGCTCATCATTCTCTCTATCGGGAATGAAGTCCCCAACTTTAACATCATTTACTGCTATTCTCATCCTCTCGATTGGCAAGGGGTCTTGTTGATATCGTAAGTTATATATACAACTCCTTTACGAGTCCATCGTGCCCCCATGCCTGTAAAACCAATTCCTTGCACGTTCTCCCCAATCGTCTGTCTCTGGGTGATCTTTTAGCACGCAGTTCATTCTCAAGTTTCTCCCACTTAGGAATGCCACCAGAGCCACCTTGCCCCATAGTATGGTGATACTTCTTGTTAGCAGCATTCAGCTTATTCGTTTCAGTCATTTTCTTGGCTTTTTCTCATTTCTTGTATTCCACAAACTCAGCCCAGAATGGTTTTATCTTCTCAAACTGAATATTCTTGAAATCGGAGTCTTCTTTCACGACATAGTCAAGGTGCAATCTTTTCTTCCAGTTGGTGAAACCTTGGGCCATCTTCTTCAAAGCCCACTCCCTGACCTTAGCCTCCATGGCTCTCCCATGTTGTAAGGCGTCCTCAACTGGATCCTCCACATTTGGATCCAGCTCTATCTTCGGTAGTTTGAAATTAACCATGAGCCTCTTCCACAGTAAATCTTTGGCGTGGTTAGGGACAAATAAACATGTTCCCTCTTCATCCGCATTAGCAGGCCTATTCCAATTTCTAATGGTGATCGGGATTAAGTCCTAACGATTACTCCGCATTGTGCCACAAATTTGGTTGCGACAACTTGGAGCTCGGTTTGCGGCTTGCGACATCTTCGATCTGAACCTCTCATGGTCTTGCAACTTTTGGTTGGGCCTCGCTCTTTTTTCAGAGATTCCTTGATCCGGATGGCTAAAAGAAGAAAGATCGTCGTTACTATTTCTATATAGATAGCAGATGATTAATTAATGAATTAATTTATATTACATGCACCTCGCCGGAGCGATCGTCTTCTCGATTACACAAGGCATCGCCTTCTCCCTCGAAGGCAACACCTTCAACCTCAAACAAGTTGTCTATTCCGTAAAGAGGATCACCCTCACCGGAGTTGTTCAGAAACGTTGATACGTCTAAATTATCTTCCCCGCGGATCACACCTTGGATCAACTCTTCCTTTTCTTCGTCTCTGACGTGTGGGTCCATATTTTCTGCATAGGTGGAAAAACAAATAAGTCAAAGCGGCTAAAGGAGAAAGTTAGGTACGGCGTTGAGAGATATAAACCCTAATTCAGAGAAACTCTAATATATACATACACAATAATAAAAATGAAGAGAAACCCTAAACCTAGCTACAAAAAGGAAACCGTGTAGTAGATAGGCACATCGTCGAACCCACATGCACCTAAGTTGCTTGACAATGTGAATCGGGTCTGGGGCTACCCACAGTGACTGACCAGTGGGGCCGAAGACCAATAATACCAAAGTAATTAATAAACCTAATAATACCTAACTAATAATAAACCTAATAATCGAAACACCGAAAAGAAAGGGAAACAATCAACACATGGCATCGATGCAATGCTCAAGCAAGTATGATGATATGACAAGTTAATTTGCATTGGAATGTAACCCTAAGACATGCTCGACGATTTAATCGGGGTTCCGAGGGGTGAAAACCCTAACTCGGGGAAACTCCGGAACATATGAGAGGGGTGCATTTGTTCTTCTAATTATACTTGTCATTTAAGTTGTTGAACAATGCATGATTATAGTTTAGATAGATAGGTTTCATTTTTCTGAACAATTTGATATATTATTTGTATTTTTCTGACTTATAAACAATAAGTTATTGATTTTACAATATTAAATCATTTTCTGGAATTAAAAAAAAGGCAAATAGTTTTTACACCGGAGCGCCCCCTAGCCAGTGTGACTGACAGAAGGGCCCCAGTGCCAACTCAGTCTCCACGCGATGCATCATTTTTATACCACGCAGAAGCCTACCCACCGAGGTCGATCGATGGGCCCTAAACCACATCGGCTACCACGCGAGCACAGTGTGTCGGCCAAGACGATATTCTGGCGGTGAGCTCGAGCAGCAGCGGCAGCGAGAAGGCACCCCTAGACGCGCGGATGGGCGTGTTAGAGAGAGCACGATGCAGGGAGAAAGGGAGTGGTGGCGCCGCTCCTTGTTGGTCACCGGAGCATCGCCTCCGTCGAGCTCGAGCGGCGGCGTCGTCACACGCGAGAGAGTAATACAGAGGAGAGAGAGAAAGAAGAACACCGTGAGGATCAGAGCTCACCAGAACACGACGGAGGTGGTGGCGAGGCCGGGCGCGCTCGGGAGACGCCGGAATCGACGGAGGCGACGCGCGGACGGAGCTTCCAATCCAGGCGATTGAGGTCACGCGCGAGGGGGAAAAGTAGCAGGGCCGCGCGTGGACGGAGGCAGCGGCGGTGGCGGACGGAACGCGCGGGTGGCGGCGAGCTCGGGCAGCCTGCCGGTGTCGGGGGTGCGCGCGTCGGTGAGAAGCAGAGAAGTGAGATGGGGAATAAGAAGAGGAGGCGCGTCAGTTATAAACGAAGGGCCTTTAGTCCCGGTTGGTGGGGGCATACGTCCCGGTTGGAGCCACCAACCGGGACGTATACTCCAATATTTTCAGCAGACCAAGGGTTGGCGCGCAGGGGGTCTTTACTCCCGGTTGGTGGCTCCAACCGGGACATATTCCCCTGATTTTAAATTTTTTCAGGTATTTTCTCTCTGTTCCCGTCTTATTTTTTATTTTGGGTTTAAATTTGTATTGTTTTTTAAATGATAATTAATTTGGAATTTAGAAAAACTTTAAACATAAAAAGTGTTTGGATTTGAATAAATAATTCAAAACCATTTTCTGTTTTAAAAAATAATTAATGTAACCATTTAAAATATAAACCATTTACAAATAAAAATGAATTAACTTATATTTTTTTAATATCAATTTGGAATTTAGAAAAACTTTAAACATAAGAAGTGTATGGATTTGAATAAATAATCCAAAACCATTTTCTATTTTTAAAAAATAATTAATGTAACCTTTTAAAATGAATTAACTTATATTTTTGAATATTAATTTGGAATTTAGAAAAACTTTAAACATAAAAAGTGTTTGGATTTGAATAAATAATTCAAAACCATTTTCTGTTTTAAAAAATAATTAATGTAACCATTTAAAATATGAACCATTTACAATTAAAAATGAATTAACTTATATTTTTTAATATCAATTTGGAATTTAGAAAAACTTTAAACATAAGAAGTGTATGGATTTGAATAAATAATCCAAAACCATTTTCTATTTCTAAAAAATAATTAATGTAACCTTTTAAAATGAATTAACTTATATTTTTGAATATTAATTTGGAATTTAGAAAAACTTTAAACATAAAAAGTGTTTGGATTTGAATAAATAATTCAAAACCATTTTCTGTTTTAAAAAATAATTAATGTAACCATTTAAAATATGAACCATTTACAATTAAAAATGAATTAACTTATATTTTTTTAGTATCAATTTGGAATTTAGAAAAACTTTAAACATAAGAAGTGTATGGATTTGAATAAATAATCCAAAACCATTTTCTATTTTTAAAAAATAATTAATGTAACCTTTTAAAATGAAGATAGGGGACGAGCATCGTTAGAACTTGCATTGGATCTATGAAGAAACCACATATTGCGAGTCTAAAAATGATTTTTTCAAAAAATCACGGGCGATAGATCATGTACCTGTAGTACAAACCGGACCCACTTCCTACCGATTCGGCAGACATTTGTCCTTTTTACCCGGGATGGACGAAAAGGTTTGAGATATACCGGTTGGGAGATAGTCCATGTAAGGTGGTCTAGTATTTTAGGAAAATGGGACGGTAGCATTCTGAAACGGCATTTTGGTGGTTACTTCACAAAACGACCCGTTTTTTGCGCTCGGAAAATGGAAAAGGGCTTTTCTGTGCGACACAAAGGAAAACTTCCTCCTGCAACATTGTTCTCCATACCAATGTCCACACACATGCATAATATGGGCACAACATCACAAACTATGCCGTGATTCAGCACATAACATCGGTCATTTGGACCGAAAGCCATGAAACCTCGAACATGATAGGTCATTTTGTGAAGGTTTTTTCGAAACATGATCAATATACCAAGTCTGGTATTTTTCCTTTCAACTATGTAACAAAATATGACACCACGCGAAGGATATTCATTGTTTGGATTTTTTTTTGAATTTATTATGCCCGTTTTGAATTATCTGAATTTCTAACTATGGTCGAACCGGTGTGCATGAAGATAGGGGACGAGCATCGTTAGAACTTGCATTGGATCTCTGAAGAAACCACATATTGCTTGTCTAAAAATGATTTTTTCAAAAAATCACGGGCGATAGATCATGTACCTGTAGTACAAACCGGACCCACTTCCTACCGATTCGGCAGACATTTGTCCTTTTACGGGATGGACGAAAAGGTTTGAGATGTACGGTTGGGAGATAGTCCATGTAAGGTGGTCTAGTATTTTAGGAAAATGGGACGGTAGCATTCTGAAATGGCATTTGGTGGTTACTTCACAAAGCGACCCGTTTTTGCGCTCGAAAAATGGAAAAAGGGCTTTTCAAATGCGACAAAGGAAAACTTCCTCCTGCAACATTGTTCTCCATACCAATGTCCACACACATGCATAATATGGGCACAACATCACAAACTATGCCGTGATTCAGCACATAACATCGGTCATTTGGACCGAAAGCCATGAAACCTCGAACATGATAGGTCATTTTGTGAAGGTTTTTTCGAAACATGATCAATATACCAAGTCTGGTATTTTTCCTTTCAACTATGTAACAAAATATGACACCACGCGAAGGATTTTTATTGTTCGGATTTTTTTTGAATTTATTATGCCCGTTTTGAATTATCTGAATTTCTAACTATGGACTACCACGCGAAGGATTTTCATTGTTCGGCAGACATTTAGTCCCGGATGTAGTCACAAACCGGGACTAAAAATATTTTCCGCCATTTCCCACCTCTTCCCGCCAAGTTTTCCCGCCCTTTCCTTTCTACTAGAGCTTTTAGTCCCGGATGTAGTCACTAACCGGGACTAAAGATATTTCCCGCCATTTCCTAAAGCTTCACGCCAAGTTTTCCTGCCCTTTCCCTCTATATTTAGGGTGATCGTGTCATGGCTATCCACACATCCACACCTTCCTCTCTTAGAACAATGGACAACACCTATTGGGCCATTCTGACCCTCGAGGAGACCGAGGCGCTGTGCGCCTCCAACTACCCTTGTCCGGCCACCGCCATGACTGGATGCTAAGCTGGAGGGTTCTGTCCTCCTGTCCCTCGAGGTTCCGCACGCCAGCGGCCATCACAAACCACTTATACCACGAGCTCACGCCGAGCAGCGGATGGATCCCAGTGGGATCCATAACAACTCGACACCTGGAATGCCTTCTTCGCTAATAGGCGGGAAAGGGAGCTCGCCAGGTACGAGGGTGATGGCCTACCACCGGTGAACCACAACGAAGCCGGCCGTCGTCTGTGGTGGGAGAACCGTACTATCATCGGAGTGATGCGCTACATCGCCGGGGGAGACCATCCTCGCCTACGGTGCCCACGAGTCCACCCGCCACAGGCCCCACACTGTCCCGGCGGTAGCGGCATCGTCTTCCAGGAGACCCCTCTCCCGCCCGCCGTGAATCCGAGGCTGGAATGGCCTCGGTATATGCCATGGATGGGCCGAGGATCCCCGAGTGGCAGGTGACGATGATGATGACGACGATGATGAAGACCCTGAAGCTGCGTACTATAGGACTAGGCATGATTATGACTAAAGGGGGCGGCTTTAGTCCTGAGTGTTAGCTAGTCCCGGTTTGTCCCGGTTTTTAATATTAATAAATGTCTTGAGTGTTACCTAATAAATAGAGGGAAATGCCTATATAAAGAGAGGGTTCATATTTAGTCCCGTTGGAGAAACCAACCGATCAAGGGATTATGGCAGAGTGGGCCAGCAACACTAATAATAGGGGTGAGTGTCGACATTATGTCGATGGTTTGTACCTTGTCTCGGATGGTGTCACCAACCGACTAAAGATGAATTTAGTCCCGGTTGGAGACACCAACCGGGACTAAAGATGAGTCAGCACTAATAATAGGGGTGAGTGTCGACATTATGTCGTGAGTGTCGACATTATGCCGAGCTGCTTGTACTATAAATATGCATCCTTGTGAGTCCAGTCCTCCAGCCAGTTTGAGGCATCTCCAAGATGGTTTTAGAGAGCAGGGACACCACTACGGCCAGTTCGGGGAGATGCCGACGAGCCCAGGCCCTCCGCATCTCCGAGAAACTGGTCATAGAGGCACTCCCTAATATGTGAAATTAGTTAGCTCCGAGGCGTATTGATCTAGTTAGTGAAGTTACAAGTTGCAAGATGGTTTTCGAGAGCAGGGACTGTTGGAGATATGCCCAAGAGGCAATAATAAAGTAGTTATTATCATATCTTCACACTTATGATAAATGTTTACATACCATGCTATAATTGTATTAACCGGAAACATTAATACTTGTGTGATTTGTAAACTAAAATAAGAGTCCCTAGTAAAGCCTCTTGTTAAACTAGCTTGTTGGTTAATATATGATCATGGTTTCCTGATCATGAACATAGAGATGTTATTAACAACAGGATCATATCATTAGGAGAATGATGTGATGGACATACTCCTATAGATAAGCGTAGCATAAAGATCAAGTCATTTCAATAGTTCAATTGCTATATGCTTTCTGATACATAGTAACCTAATTCCTTCGACCATGAGATCATGCATATCACCTTTTCCGGATGGATGCTTTGATATCATCAAACACCACACCGTAACAGGGTGGCTATAAAGGTGGCATTGAGTGTTCAGAAAGTATTGGTTGAAACACATGGATCTAGAGTGGGATTTGTCCATCCATATGACGGATAGATATTCTCTGGGCCCTCTCGGTGAAATGTCATCCAATTAGCTTGCAAGCATGTGATTGGGTCACAAGGGATCACATATCACGGGAACGAGAAAAGAGTACTTATCAGTAACGAGGTTGAACTAGGTATGCAGAGATACCGACGATCATAACCTCGGATAAGTAACATATCGTGAGACAAAGGGAAATTGGTATCGTATGTAAGTGGTTCATTCGACGCAAAGTAATCGAGAAATATGTGGGAGCCATATGAATTTCCAGATTCCTCTATTGGTTATTGATCGGAAGTGTCTCGATCATGTCCGCATAATTCACGAACCGTAGGGAGACACACTTAAGGATTGACGTTGTTTTGAGTAGTTATGGTATTATGAGAAAGAGACCGAATGTTGTTCGAGTCTCGATGGGATCCGGATATCATGAGGAGATCCGGAATGGTCCGGAGAATAAGATTCATATAAGGAAAGTCCCGTTTCGGAGTTGGGGAATGGTTCCGGTGTTTTTCATCGGGAACATTCTAGAAGGTTCCGGAATGTTCGGCACTCCGAAGGGTACATGAATGTGTCATTGTAAGTTGGAAGGATTGCATCATGTACTAGGTGTCTTCGCTGTCCAAAATAAAGGATTTATTTAAATCCTAAATTGAAAAGTCAAACGGCTAGTTTGAAAGTCAAACGGCAATTTTGGGAAGTGGGAAGAGGAGGATTGGTGGAGGCGAATTGGAGGAGGTTCCTCCTTGGCCGCGCCCACCAAGCCGACTTGGGAGGGACTCTCCTCCCTTGGCCAGCCCTCCCACATATATAAGGAGGGGCAGGGCTCCATCATAGCACACACAAGTTCATATCTTCTACCTCCGGTTTAGAGCCGTTTTGATTTAGAGCTTCTAATTGCTTTAGCCAGAGGTTTAGAGCCTTCAAATCGGTTTATAGCCTTCTAATTGGTGTGTCTAATTACTAGACCACAAATAGCCTCTCGCATAAGCTCCACCATACTACTTGGCTTAAGGCGAAGCCTCAGGATCTCCCTCTACTTAGGTACCACGCCGTTGTCTTTGCGGAATCAGGAGAGTGCTACAACCTCCATTTTCTTTGGAACAAGGAGAGGAAGGTCTTCGTCGAGTACGAGCGTGTGACCGATCGCGGGAGCGCTGCTGGCGGGCGCTGGAAGGATCGTCTCTGCGATCTTGAGATCGGAAAAATACGACTACATCACCCACGAGAATCTGCTCTCGTTAACCGCTTTGGAATCTTCGAGGGTGAGTTCCTCTATCGACTCGTTGCTACAATCTAGTAGATAGATCTTGGCTTGTTTGTTTGTATGCGATAGAAAACTTTGTTTTCCATGCTCTGAACCCCTCAGTGGTATCGAGCCGTGTCTATATGTAGATCTGTTGCACGAGTAGAACACAATGGTCATTGTGGGCGTTGATGCTTTTATTGTCGATTACTTCTTGTGTACTTTGCATCTTGCGGTATGTTGGGATGAAGCGGCCCGGGCTAACCTTACATCACATCGTTCATGAGACTTGCTCCACGCTTGACATGCAACTTGTATTGCATAAGTGGCTTTGCGGGTGCCTGTTTCTCCTAGCATAGTAAAGATCCAATTTACAACGGGTAATCAACAATGCTAGTATCAATGTTGTGGTTCTTGTTAGGTTAGAAACGACACTTATTGAAAGCCCCAAACCACGTAAAATATGCAAAGAAAGTAGAAGCGTCTAACTTTGTTTTGCAGGGGTGTCTGATGATGTGATATGGCCATGATTGTGATTATATTTGATGTATGCAATGTTCCTTATTGTAAGTTGGCAACGGCGGAGCCATATGGTTGTCTTTAATTTTGTTAAGACCTGCGTGTCTATTCAAAGTAGTTGTAATAGTTGAAGCTGGTGGACGACAACCATGAAGAAGCGTCATTGACCTTGATGCTATGCCGGTGATGATGGAGATCATGTTCGTGCTTGAAGATGGAGATCGGAAGCACAAAGAAGAAAGCCATATCATATCACATATTATGAATTGCATGTGATGTTAATCCTTTATGCATCTTGTATTGCTTAGTAGGCAGCGGTAGCATTATAAGATGATCCCTCATGCACATAAATTTCAAGTTCTAAAGTGTTCACCCTTAGTATGCACCGTTGCCAAAGCTTGCGCTTCGAAGCACCACGTGATGATCGGGTGTCTTTGATTCCGCGGGTGAATACAACGTAAGCAAGCCAGATTTGCTTATGCGGTAGCTAAGGTTTGATCTTGACGAGCCTAGCATGTACAGACATGGTCTCAGGAACACGGATCACCGAAAGGTAAAGCATGAGTCATATAGTAGATATGATGAACATGTTGATTGTTCGCCATTGAAGCTACATCAACTCTCGTGATGATCGGTTTTGATGTGGTGGATTTGGTTCGTGTGATCACTAAAACAATGTGAGGGATATTGTTTTGAGTGGGAGTTCACCTAGATTAATTTAATTATTAATTAGAACTCAATTTATCATAAACTAAATCAAAGTGAATTTGCATAGTTGTTGTAGTCATTGGCATCCGTTTACCACCTTGCGCTTAGTTATAATTGAGATGATAGAACTATAGAATTCTGGTTAGTTACTTTACAAACTGGTATCGTATTGTTTTGAAGTGTTAATCTAAAGTTTAAAAGTCCTATTGCAAACTTTCAGTAATTTCCGGTTACTCCATAAAGTTTAATAATTAGTATTAAAACAAGAGTGACAATTCCAAGTGTTAGTGTTTGAGTATCATGTTTGTCTCCATGATTCTTGATATTCAAAGGATTGTCTTAATATCAAGGTTATCTAGAATCTGAAAGAGTTGTTTCAGAAACCATGATGTGTGGAAGATATTGTGATATCTAAAACGAAGTTTTGGTTACAACATGATAGAGTATAATATGGCAAAGTTCATGTTCTCATATTTTGATGAGAATTTGCAAAAGGTTGGAGACACTTGTTGTCCTAATCCTCCAAAAGGTTTTGGAAAGCAACATTATACTCATAATTCATCGTTATAATCTAAAAGTAGCTTGATCATGGACGATTCCATGATAAGGTGAATATTTGATGTAGGTAAAATGTTTACTACACCAAGAGATTACTAAAGAAAGGAATTTGGAAGAACACCAAACATTTGATGATGGTGATCTACTTCAAAGTGCAAGTCCAAAGACATTTGTATTTAATTATACACGCTTTGGATTATGTGTCATATGTATGACTCCACTATTGATGTTGATAGATTCTTTCAAATGTAAAAGGAAATCTTGAAGAGAATCTCATAAGTATATGGCAGAAAAGAAAAGACTAGAATTGTTCAGTTTAAGTATATAGATGATATACATGTTATGGCTATATTCTTTGCTTATTAAACGATGTGGTTCTTAAGTATTTTGATACTGAATTTGTTGGTATGAATCGTCATACGAAACAACACAATTCATGAACTACAATGGCCTAAGTAACTAGCAAAAGAATATGTGATGATGTTCATCGAGAACAAAATAAAGGGTTATTGTGTTGCTCGTTAAACATCAAAAGCTTGCCTTCAAGATTTGTTTTATCAGGTATTATGAGAACAAAAGGGTTGTTCAAATAATTGCCGTAATCCATAAAAGATGGATGATTCACAAATCTCGTTGGAGACATCACATCCATAAAACTAGTGCTAAAAATGTCGAAAGACAAATTGATTGAAAGATCACTTAGGAAGTGACATCGCCGTTTAAATTATATTGGAAAGAAAACATGAAGAAAATCCATATGGATGGAATTTTGGAGTCTATTTGATTTTGATCAAATGACGTTTGTGAAACTTTCCTAGAGATAATTAAAACTTCGTTCATAGGCCAAAAGGGAACTATGGACTAGCTTATTGGAACTTGTACATATTGTTGTACGAAATCCATTATGTGTAGTCAAGAGCGATGGATTTCAACTTCATATGCTTTCTCCGAAAATTTGAGTGAATATATGAATATTTACTTAATAAGGATGAAGTGTGAAATATTTGAAAAGTTCAAAGAATTTTAAGATGAAGTGCAAAATCATTGTAACAAGAATATAAATAGTTTATGATAAGATCATAAAGGAAGATATTTGAGTTACAAGTTTAGCATAATACCTAAGATTTAAGGAATCGTTCCGTGGATTTGCATTTCCCGAAACACCATAAGAGTATGGAGCGTTCGAGATATGTAATTGAACCTTGTTTGACATGGTAAGATCGAAGGTATAATTCATAAAACTGCTATTATATTTTAAAGACTAAAAGCTTTAGAGACTACTGTTTTCCACTAAAAGAGCTCCATCATAATCCGCTGAAATGACACCATATAAGGTTATGGTTTGGGATAAAACCCAAGTAGTCCTTTCTTAAACATTGGTATGCTATGCATAAGAAAGATGTTTGCAACCAAAGTCGGATAAATCTGTCTTTGTATTACTGTTAAGTATTCCTCCATAAAACACCGGAGACAAAAGTGTTTGTCGCTTAGAACGTCAAGTTTCTTTGAGAAGGAATTTTTCGTGAAAAGTTAAGTGGGAGGACAATAGGACTTTGATAAGGTTAAAAAGAACCTTAGCTATATGTGCAAAGTTAAAGACCGAAAAGTGTTAGGAGGCACAACAATGCTCATGGCTCACGTGCCTCAAAGGTTGTGGTCACGGAGGTCTAAGTTTCTATTGAAACAAGTAGGTCGGATGAACAATCAAATACCAAGATTTGAGGGTTGAATCATTATTTGAGAATAATGAACCTACTACATGCAAAGAAGCGATGATGGGCCCTGACTCCGTCAAATGGCTTGAAGCCATATAATCCGTGATAGTTCCATACACGAGAAATCAAGTTTTGAACTTGAAGGACCCTCGAAAAAGGTGTAAGACCTTGCAGTTGTGTTTGGATCTATAAAAAAAGGTAGACATGGATGTTTCACATCTATGAAATAGTCGACATGTTGGGAAAGAGTTCACAACAATGTTCAAAGGTTGTATATGACAAGATTTGATCTTTCATAGCGATTTTTAGTCTAGACGGATTAATGTAGCAACCACTACATATAATCTGTTATGTGGTAGTAGAATAAACAAAACAAGTTCTTCTAATAGAATGGTTACCTAGGACGTGTGCATGACACGGTCCAAAGGGTTTTGTTAATTCAAAGGATGCTAAAAGCATATGCAAACTTCAATGGTTGAAGTAAGCATAGCGGAGTTGGAATCTTCACTATGATGAAACTGTTAAAAGAGTTTAATTTCATCGGAGACAATGAAGATGCTTGCATTTGCAAGAAATTAAGTGGGAGCGCTAAGACATGTTTCTAATACATTATGTGGAAGACATATTGTTGATTGGAAATAATGTATCTTTTATTAACACATATTAAGAATTTCATCCCGATGAAAGACTTAGGCAAAACCCAAATATTTGGCATCAATAGACGCTAATATGGTTGTGCCAGAAGTACATAGACGAGATATTGAATGAATTCAATATAGAAACTACAAGAAAGGTTCTTGTTGCGTGAAAGGATTGAAAGAGTTCAATGTTGATGATATATTCAAGTGTATTGGCACTTGGTAAGTGAAACAAAGATTCAAGTATAGATTGATACTTGATGTATGAAATCACAAAGAGTATTTATATCAATCATCTTGTGATATGTACAAATCCAGATATGTCCTATGCTATAAATATTATGAGCATATACCGAATGATTCATAAGATGATCATTGGACGATAGTAAGGATATTCTTATGATCTTTTGGAAGAACTAAGAGTATATTATTTGTAGAAGTGACAAATAGATGATTAGTTCATTGTAAAAGTACTACATTGATACTAGTTTTGTCACAGTACAAATTAAGTTTATCTCAATCTAAACTAAGGGTGGCACAATATAATGGAAAGTGAGTTCCATAATGGATTTGGATGAGTTCCAAAGTTAAGACATTGTGAGATACTTCAACAAAAGGCTAAGTATATGACTGCTATTATAGCAGCAAAAGAGGGCATTTGTGTCAAGTAGTTTGTTATCAAACTAGGTGTAGTTCACAGCGGGATAATACTATGAAGATATATTGTGTGACAATATTATCAACATGTTTTAACCCCAAAGAACTAAAGGTCACACCGAACGACCAAAACATACAAAGCCATCTCATTAGAGAATGAGTGATGCGAGACGCAAAGACATGCAATTACACACGGACTGGAAGTGTCGATCCGAGATCGATTAACCACTAGCAATCGTGTACATACAACACCGAAAGCCATAGGTGTTGAAAACACAAAGTTTTGAAACTAGATTATTGACTCTAGTGCAAGTGGGAGACTGTTGGAGATATGCCCAAGAGGCAATAATAAAGTAGTTATTATCATATCTTCACACTTATGATAAATGTTTACATACCATGCTATAATTGTATTAACCAGAAACATTAATACTTGTGTGATTTGTAAACTAAAATAAGAGTCCCTAGTAAAGCCTCTTGTTAAACTAGCTTGTTGGTTAATATATGATAATGGTTTCCTGATCATGAACATAGAGATGTTATTAACAACAGGATCATATCATTAGGAGAATGATGTGATGGACATACTCCTATAGATAAGCGTAGCATAAAGATCAAGTCATTTCAATAGTTCAATTGCTATATGCTTTCGATACATAGTAACCTAATTCCTTGACCATGAGATCATGCATATCACCTTTTTGATGGATGCTTTGATATCATCAAACACCACACCGTAATGTGGTGGCTATAAAGGTGGCATTGAGTGTTGAAAGTATTGGTTGAAACACATGGATCTAGAGGGATTTGTCCATCCATATGATAGATATTCTCTGGCCCTCTCGGTGAAATCTCAAACAATTAGCTTGCAAGCATGTGACTGGGTCACGAGGGATCACATATCACGGGAACGAGAAAAGAGTACTTATCGATGTGAGGTTGAACTAGGTATGCGGAGATACCGACGATCATAACCTCGGATAAGTAACATATCGTGAGACAAAGGGAAATTGGTATCGTATGTAAGTGGTTCATTCGATCATAAAGTAATCGTAGAAATATGTGGAGCCATATGAATTTCCAGATTCCTCTATTGGTTATTGATCGAGAAGTGTCTCGATCATGTCCGCATAATTCACGAACCGTAGGGAGACACACTTAAGGATTGACGTTGTTTTGAGTAGTTATGGTATTATGAGAAAGAGAGAATGTTGTTGAGTCTCGGATGGGATCCGGGATATCACGAGGAGATCCGGAATGGTCCGAGAATAAGATTCATATAAGGAAAGTCCCATTTGGAGTTGGGGAATGGTTAGGTGTTTTCATGGAACATTCTAGAAGGTCCCGGAATGTCCGGCACTCCGGAGGGGGAAGGGTACATGAATGTGTCATTGTAAGTTGGAATGATTGCATCATGTACTAGGTGTCTTCGCTGTCCAAAATAAAGGATTTATTTAAATCCTAAATTGAAAAGTCAAACGGCTAGTTTGAAAGTCAAACGCAATTTTGGGAAGTGGAAGAGAGGAGGATTGGTGGAGGCCGAATTGGAGGAGGGTTCCTCCTTGGTGGCGCCCACCAAGCCGACTTGGGGAGGGACTCTCCTCCCCTTGGCCGGCCAGCCCTCCCACCTATATAAGGAGGGGCAGGGCTCCCTCCTAGCACACACAAGTTCCTATCTTCTACCTCCGGTTTAGAGCCGTTTTGGTTTAGAGCTTCTAATTGCTTTAGCCAGCGGTTTAGAGCCTTCTAATTGGTTTAGAGCCTTCTAATTGGTGTGTCTAATTACTAGACCACTAATAGCCTCTCTCATAAGCTCCACCATACTGCACGGCTTAAGGCGAAGCCTCAGGATCTCCCTCTACTTAGGTACCACGCCGTTGTCTTTGGAATTGCGAGGAGAGTGCTACAACCTCCGCTTTTCTGGAACAAGGGAGAGGAAGGTCTTCGTCAGTACCGAACGTTCGATCATGGGAGCGCTGCTGAACGTGCTGGAAGGATCGTCTACGCGATCTTGAGATCGGAAAGAGTACGACTACATCACCCACGAGAATCTGCTCTCGTTAACCGCTTTGGAATCTTCGAGGGTGAGTTCCTCTATCGACTCGTTGCTACAATCTAGTAGATAGATCTTGGCTTGTTTGTTTGTATGCGATAGAAAATTTTGTTTTCCATGCTACGAACCCCTACAGGGACACCACTGCGGCCAGTTTCAGGGAGATGCCGACGGAGCCCAGTGCTCCGGCATCTCCGAGAAACTGGTCATAGAGGCACTCCCTAATATGTGAAATTAGTTAGCTCCGAGGCGTATTGATCTACTTAGTGAAGTTACAAGCTGCAGGATAGTTTTCGAGAGCAGGGACACCACTGCGACCAGTTTCAGGGAGATGCCGACGGAGCCTAGTCCTCCGGCATCTCCGAGAAACTGGTCATAGAGGCAATCCCTAATATGTGAAATTAGTTAGCTCCGAGGCGTATTGATCTAGTTAGTGAAGTTACAAGCTACAAGATGGTTTTCGAGAGCAGGGACACCACTACGACCAGTTTGAGGAGATGTCGTGAGCCCATCCTCCGGCATCTCCAAGAAACTGGTCATAGAGGCACTCGGTCCAGCCACAAACGGGACTAACATCAAGACATTATTAATATTAAAAGCGAGACTACAAAACGGGACTAAAGGCCACAAACCGAAAAGATATCCTTGGTCAAGCCACAAACCGAAAGACATGAACTAGAGTTACATAATCTGATCATGAACTTCTTGGCATATGTCATTCCTTATGAGAGATTCAGAAGTAACCATGGAGCATCTTCTTTACTTAACGGAATGCTTGGGTCAGTTTTCACTGTGAAGGGCGGAATTTTATCAAACTTATTATAATCTTCTGACATGTCTGTCTTGTCCTCGATTCCCATGATGTTTCTTTTCCCTAAAAGAACTATGTGACGCTTTGGCTCATCATATGATGTATTCGTTTGCATATTTTTTCTTTTTTTCGGTCTAGAGGACATGTCCTTCACATAGAAAACCTGAGACACATCATTGGCTAGGACGAATGGTTCATCTCTATAACCAAGATTGTGGAGATCCACTGTTGTCATTCCGTACAACTGGTCTATCTTTACCCCTTCCCCATTCAGGTTGACCCATTTGCAGCGAAACAAAGGGACCTTAAAAGAGACTCCATAGTCTAGTTCCCATATCTCCTCTATGTAACCATAATATGTGTCCTTTTGTCCATTCTCTTCTATTGCATCAAAGCGGACACCACTATTTTGGTTGGTGCTCTTTTTATCTTGGGCGATCGTGTAGAATGTATTCCCATTTATTTCGTACCCTTGGAAATTCAATACAGTAGAAGATGGTGACGTGGCCAACAAGTATAGCTGATCTCCAACAGTGGTGTCATTCAAGAGATGTGTCCGCATCCAACCACCGAAAGACTTCATGTGTTCATCTGTAATCCATGATTCAGGCTTCCCCGGGTTTTTGGAGCGTACAATATTCTTGTGTTCCTCGATATCTGAGCTGCCAAGGTGGAATTATGTAGAACTGTAGTGTGCTTTAGTGAAAGAATCCCGTCCCTACATATCATTGCTTTCTTTCCAGGTGCCTTTTCCACTTAGTCTTCCCTCATGCCGCGAGTCGAAACACCAATCGGCTTAAGGTCGAATAAAGTCAACACAAAACTCAATGACCTCCTCATTCCATATCCCTTGGAGATGCTTCCTTCGTCTAGCACGGTTATGAACATATTTCTTTAAGACTCCCATGAACCTCTCAAAGGGGAACATATTGTACAGAAATACCGGACCGAGAATGACAATCTCTTCCACTAGATGAACCAGGAGATGCGTCATAATATTGAAGAAGGATGGTGGGCACACCAATTCAAAACTAACAAGACATTGTACCACATCCTTCTGTAACCTTGGCAGAATATCTGGATTGATTACCTTCTGAAATATTGCATTGAGGAATGCACACGCTTCACAATGGGTACTCGAACATTTTCGGTAGAAGCCCCTCAATGCAATCGGAAGCAATCGTCATAATCACGTGACATGAGACTTCAGGTTTTGGAACTTTTTCTCCGCCATATTTATTATCCCTTTATATTAGATGAGAAGCCGACGGCACCTTGATACCGTAAGGACTTCAAAAAGATTTCCTTCTCTGCTTTGGTAAGAGCATAGTACACGACTTAAGTGACGCCCTTTATCCGCCTTTGTTATGTGTATGCATGTTCTTTGGGTCTTTCATAATTTGTTGGTCCTCCGTGCTTGGGTGTATCTTTTGTCTTCCCATACACGCCTAGGAATCCTAGCAGGTTCACGCAGAGATTCTTCGTCACGTGCATCACGTCGATTGAAGAGCGGACACGCAGGACTTTCCAATATGGCAGCTCCCAAAATATAGATTTCTTCTTCCACATGGGTGCGTGTCCTGTAGCGACGTCGTTCGGAACTGATTGACGCCGGGAACCTTTCAAAGATTACTTCTATGTCCTTGACCATACCAAATACATCATCACCAGCGGGGAGTTCAGGCTTCTTCGGTGATCGCCTCACCTTTGAAATGCTTGCCTTTCTTTCTTCGGATGATTGGTCGGAAGAAATCGCCGATTCGCCAGTACACAACCTTCTTGCATTTATGCAAATATGTACCTTCGGTCTTATCTAAACAGTGGGTGCATGCCTTATATCCCTTGTTTGTCTGTCCTGAAAGGTTACTAAGAGCAGGCCAATCATTGATGGTTACGAATAACAACCCTCGTAGATTAAATGGCTCCTGTTTGTTCTCATCCCACGCACACCTGGTTTTCCCACAACTATAAGAGTTCTTCAACTAATGGCCTAAGGTACACATCAATGTCGTTGCCCGGTTGCTTGGGCCTTGGATGAGCTCGCATCATAATGAACTTACGCTTCATGCACAACCAAGGAGGCAGGTTGTAGATACATAGAGTCACGGGCCAGGTGTTGTGACTGCAGCCTGCTCCCCAAAAGGATTCATGCCATCCGTATTTAGACCAAACCATAAGTTCCTTGCGTCACCTACAAAGTCAGGAAGTCTCTCGATTTTTCTCCACTGTGACCCATCAGTAGGTGTCTCAACTTCCGTCTTTCTTACGGTCTTCTTTGTGTCATCGCAACAACTTTGGCATGCTCTTTGTTTACGAACATGCGTTTCAACCTTGGTATTATAGGAGCATACCACATAACCTTAGCAGAACCCTTCCTCTTAGGAGGCTCTCCCTCAACATCACCAGGTCATCTGTCGATCTTATACCGAACGTTGCATACCGGCATTTATCTAAATTCTCATACTCCTTACAGCGGTAGAGGATGCGATCATTAATGCATGCATGTATCTTTTACACATCTAATCCCGGAGATGAGAGTCTTCTTTGCTTCAGAGGTACTCTCGGGAAGTTCGTTATGTTTTGGAAACTTTGGCTTCATTATTTTCAGCATCTTTTCAAATGAGGAGTCAGTTAGACCACACTCTGCCTTCCATTGCAACAATTCCAGTGTGGTACCGAGCTTTGTGCTGCCATCTTCACAATTTGGGTACAACAATTTCTTGTGATCTTCTAACATGCCCTATAACTTCAACTTCTCATTTTCTGTTTCACAGTCTCGCTTTGCATCAGAAATGACCCTACCAAGTTCATCAGCCGGCTCATCTGATGCACGTTCTTCACCTCTTTCCTCTCCATTGTCTTCCATTGCGTATCAGTATTCAGAAACATATGATGATAGTTGTTATCATCATCTTCTTCTTCACCATCTTCCATCATAACCCCTCTTTCCCCGTGCTTGGTCCAGCAATTATAGTTGGGCATGAAACCTTTCATAATCAGGTGGCCGCAAATGATTTTCGAGGAAGAGTACTCCTTGTTGTTCCGACATTGAACACATGGACAACGTATAAATCCATTCTCTTTGTTTGCCGTAGCCACATCGATAAATTTATCCACGCCTTTGATATACCTGGCTACGCGCCGGTCACCGTACATCCATTCCCGACCGTTCATCTGCATCATATAAGTAAGTTTATCAAAAAACAGGACATCATAAATAGTGAAATAACCAATTCACACCAACACATGAATTGTATCAATGACCTAGAAAAGATAAGATTGCTAACCTCGATCAAGGGAAATAAAGAGGAGAAAGCTCAAGTGCGTCTCGGACACCTTCTATATTTTTGTTCTATGAGAAATTCAACGGGATTATTCACTCAAACATTTCAACAAACACCTTCAATGCATGCATGAGAAAAAACTAGCACACCCCCTCACACCTTCCACCATTCGAAAAAACAGAGTGGAGGCAGAGGGGCGCGTAATATAGAGGGCGGGGTCTTTAGTCGGTTGGAGCCAGCAATCGACTAAAGATGCGCCACGCCACGTGGCTGTGGACGCATCTTTAGTCCCGGTTGCTGGCTCCAACCGACGATTCCCTACCAACCGAGACGCATGCCCTCGGCCGCGTCTGGCCCAAATCGACGTGCCAGCATTAGTCCCGGTTGGTGGCGCAACCGGGACAAATGCTCTGAGGGGTCGCGAACGGATAGCCATTTTTCCACTAGTGAATATATCTTCTCTTAGCATATCAAATTCTTTCTAAGATTTAATCAATTCTCATTACTTGTTAGGGATGAATATAATAGATAATGCATTGTATAACTTTTATCTTTTGACTTCTCTAGATAATGTGGAGGAATAAGAGAATGCAAGCATTCCCTAGTATTGTACATGCCCTTATGCTCGCACCGCACGAGCACACACGAAGGGACATCCAACCCACGTGGTTTGGCTAGCCCATGAGCTAGATTCTCTAGCCTAGAGTGCACGAATAGATACACGAATGAAGCGAGGAGATGCGCGTCACGAAGAAAGGAGTGTCACGAACACGGTGAAAATAAGAGATGACGTGGATGCTTGAGAAGCGGAGGAAAATTAGTTAGTGGGACTCCTATTTAGATATAGAAGATTGCACACCTCCCGGACGCCACAGAGTGAGGCTGGATCAAGATCAAGCTTGGCCAATTGTTGGACGCGAAGTAGTGATCAACACATCGATATTTCCCTCAAATATATAAAATTGCATGTGAAATAGATGCATAAACTTGTCCTGTTACAAAAGTATTTTCAGCCTCCATGTCTACACGTCACAAAGCACCACAATCCAAAATTGTTGTCACGGTTGTTATACGAATAGTATAAATAGGTCACGGTACGATATACACGTAGTGTTGGAAGTAATCCGCCAGCCTCTCTGCACCAACCACTCGCAAGTGAACATATTTTCGATGATATCGATAGAGTGTTTTCATCAATATAACATCCATATAATCTCCCTGCCATGAATGACCCTGATTTGGGCAGCACTTCGTCACCTTTTGTACCCGGGAGCATTTTGAACACTAGTAGTTGTCGCATTGGGTTAGATCACTTAAAAGACTAGTAGTTCCCTTATATAAAAGTAGGAGGCATGAAAGACCGATGCTTCAATAGTTCATAGAAATCTCCTTGTTTTGGCATGGAGCAAAGGCACATATCCGTGTACGGTGCTATCTTTGCAAGTTCAACTGTTAATTTCCTGGCAATGGAATGATCAACACCTCTTAACCAGCCCAGAGAATCTTGCCCTCAATCAAATATGTAAAGTTGCATGTGAAAAAGGTGCATAAGCTTGTACCGTTGCAAAAGTATTTACGACCTCCAAGGCTACATGTCACAAAGCACCACCATCCAAATCATTGTCACGGTAGTTATCTGAAGAGTATAAATAGGTCAAGGTACGATATGCACGTAGCGGTGCAAGTAATCGGTCAGCCTCTGCACCAACCACTCACAAGTGAACATATTTTGCATGATAGAGATAGGGTGCTTTCATCAATACACCATCAATCTCCAAGCCATGAATGGCGCCTATTTCGGCAGCACTTTGTCACCTTTTGTACCTGGGAGCATTCTCAACAACAGTGGTTGCATTTGATCAGATCACTTAAAGACCAGTTCCCTTACTTAAAAGTAGGAGGTATGAAAGACGGTTGTTTCAATAGTTCATAGAAATCTCCTTGCTTTGCAAGTTCAACTGTAAATTTCCTGGCAATGGACGTGAGCCAGCAAGACAAGTGTGCATCGGTGCAAGATTCATGTCTAGGTTTGGGAGACATTGGAAAGTAGTCCAAGACTTGAGACTAGAATTGCAGGTAGTGTCCCACAATCCATGTCGCCGAAGCAGAATTAGAGCCAAACTAATTACATGGTGAAAGCGAGATTAGTGAAAACATCCGTCCCACACCCAGCCCAATTTGCACCCCTGACAGGAGGGCGTTGTACTGAATCCTGATGACTCGGTATAATGATTCCAAGTACGAAACCGGGAGTGGTCCTGTGTCTTGGGGAGCGAAATTTATTAGCTGTGGACGACTAGCACCACAACTTTGATATGTGTCGGCGCGTAATCAATGGGTTTACAATATTCTTGTAATACTTAAGTATGTATGTTGTTCGAGTTTTCACAGAATACCTGTTGTACGGTAGCACTGCAAAATGAATAGTACCCCCTTCATCCGGTAATAAGTCACCTAGATTTTATTTAAATTTGGATATATCTAGACATGTTTTGTGTAGATACATGTGAATCTACACAAATCTGTATCACTTATCTCCGAAAGGAGGAAGTAATATATACTTGAATGACACATTTCGTCATGAAACATAATAACACTATATGGTTCTTTCCCAATGAAACCCTAGAAACAAAACCTGAAAATATGTACAAAGTTTAAGTACATGAATGAACTTGGATATGCATGTCTCCTGATCCATAGGAACACCATGGAGCCCATTAAAAATATGGCCACCGATGAAAATAGAGGTTTTGACTGCCGGAAAGGAACGATTTGCTTTCATTAATTGGTGTTTGGTTAAAACGAATTTTAATCACACCACATGAGTTAATTTAAGAAACCATTTTTATTCGGTTATCTTGGAATATCCTTTTTTTACCAGAGAAAAGAACCAGACCCTTCAACTAATTAACATGGCAAAAATATAAAGTCATATATTCCCTCCATCCTAAATACTGCTGGCAAACTTTCTAGATTTAATAAATATGTGACAAGTAATTTGAGACAGAAAGAGTACTATATGTTCAGTAAGAGCTCCATTGTAACAGAATTTTTCATTCGAATTTTTCTGTGTAACAGCGAGGGCTTAGGAAACTCTAGTGGGCTGGACATCTCCGACCAGTGACAGGCCAGGATTTTTCACCTCTTCTTGTCATGCAGAACCCAACAAAGCGTTTTGTTCTCTTTGACCAAACTATTGTTTTTTTAACTGCAAACTATTGTTTGTTCTTATTGACATAAACATCGAACATGATCTACCTAAAGATGTTGTCATGTGGGGCACACTATGAATCTACTCTTTCCGATCCATAATGAGCGTGGCTGATTTAGTACAACTTTTAGCGATACTTATTATGGATCGGATGGAGTAGTTATTATTCTACACTGATAACTTGTGGTAAATGAAAGAGTGGGAAAATAACTTGAAATGTAACTATGATACTCCCTGATTTTCTCAACTGTATATACGATATTCACCTTTCCGTAGCTTACATTAGAGATGCGTCCAAAATATCCCCCTCTCTACACATTACTCCCTCTATTTCAAATTATAATACATGTTGGTGGTTCTATTTGTGCTGCTAGGAAGTCTTATAACCTCGAACCGAGGTTGTAGTACCATTTTTTATGGATTATATTATATAGCCTTCAAATATGAGAGGGAATATTATTGCAATACTCTTGGTGTATCTTCATCAATCTAGAAGCGTGCAATATGTGATTATTATTGCTCGAACGGCTCGCCGAGCCGGACGTTAGCGACTCCTGCCACTCGATTCTTCTCGTCTCGTCGTCCTCCCTCATCCAATCTCTTTGATGCCCCTCACCCCGTCGCTCTCCCTCATCTTGCTAGGGCCGGCGCCGCCACCAACGCCCTACCCCATCACCCCGTCTCCTCCTCCATGGCTACCCCTACCCTGTGATCCTGCTGATTCGCTCCCCTAGGCCCTAGCAGCGGTCACGGCGCCCTCTACCTGTCGCCCAGCAGGCGCATGCCCTCCTGGAGGGGGTAGCAGACGGCGTGGTTCTGGGCGAGGACCGGGAGGATCTCCAAGGAGGAGGGCTGACGGGGAGAGGCGAGGGGGTCGAGCGCAGGCGGCGCTGCCCCTTGTGTGGTTGACGGGAGGAAGGGGACGGGGTGTGGGGATTGATTGGGTTGGTAGTTGGTGTGTGGGTCCCATGACCGGGGTGATGGTGTGCGATGGATATGAGATGGGGTGCGTGTGTTGCTTGTTGGTGTGTGGCGCGTGGTTCGATCGGTGTGTGTGCGCGCGCGCGTGTGTAGGTATGTACTGTGTGTATTGGGTTGAGTCCTCTTGTGTTGCAAAATATTGCTTGCTTAAACCAGAAAAGCTATATGTTCAGTTTCTTTGTTCCGAAAGTTTATCCTATCTTTAGAAAGTATTACTAAATTTGTTAAACTACAATTATGTATATAATTAGTACCCCTGTCCCTCAAATAAATAACTTGGCTTTGTCTAGATTTGAATATATCTAGACACGTTTTAGTATACATGAGAATTTACACAAACACAAGTGAATTATTTTGGGACAGAGGGAGTAGTAACATACGAGCTACATGTATTGGATCCTTGTGGAACCAATGGTCATTCAGATAGTAATATTAAGAATCACGAAGATGATGATATATTGATCAATGCATGCATTTACCATGTTATATGCATGCTATATATACTTGTGAAATGTTAGGTTTCTAGAAATATTAGGAAAAACCAAAACTGACCGAGCCTTCGAGCCGACTTGCGAGCTTCATCGAGCTGGCTTGTCGAGCCTCGAGCCTCAGTTGCAGGGTTTAGGCTTGGCTTGTACAACCTTCGAGCCGAGCCGAGCTCGAGCCAAAACATGTCAAGCCCGAGCCAAGCCTCGAGCCTCGAGCTTTGTGTCCACCCCTAATTATTAACACGGTCCACTATTTTTGTCTTCATGAAGCTAATCTTTCTAGTCTGAAATGTGTACTGCTAAACACATATTGTTATGTTTCAAGATCAATATGCAATGTGTTGTGACTTTACACATAGAGACGTTCTAAATCCTTAGTCTGCCCTAAACAAGCAGGTCCATACTATATTGACCTGAAACTTGAAACTGCTGAGTTATACAAATCACTACGACAACTCTGCAAACATGTAGTAATTAAGTATTGTTTTCTAGTATTTGGTGACTTGGTTCTGAATTATGCACTACTTATAGATATTGTTTTCACAATTCCAATCTTCTATTTTATGAGGACGGCAAATCCTCGATTTATATTACTTGTCCAGCAATAATTGGCAAAAAAAATGAAAGGCAAACATTAATTAATTGAAAATTAACAATTAGGTTACGTATTGCAACAACTAGGGTACGTATTACTTTTATTGAAAATTAACAATTTCCGGACGTCGATCACTCATTATGCCTTGAGACAGACAAATATGCAAGTAAACAATGACTAGGCGGGAAAAGGAGGGGTTGTTGCCGTCGCCAATGCGTCTGAAGCAGAGGGTTTGTCGCAATATTTCACGCACTCGTCCATGGTATCGAAGCACTTGCTGATGACTCGCAACAAAAGCACATGTCCTTGCAAACTGTCTCATGGAAGCACAACCCGTTTGGAAAATTGACATCGTTGTTGTCCACGTCATCGGAGATGATTGAACTCAGCTAGCAAGAGTCGCACACTTACATTGCGCGATAGTAGCAGATGATACAAGATGTAGAGACAGCAAGTGTTGGAATATTAGGCATAATTTTCATGATTAATTCTAAAATATTAAACATGATAAAATCAGCTACTAGTTCATGTAACTCAAATATACTAGATGTACTAAACAACAAGATGAATGGAAACAAGTAGCAGCTAAACATGTACTCGCAGAACATAATGAATAACCAAACAGGAGCATGTGACACGTACCGTTAGCTTGCAGATGTACTCGCAACAGTAACTTTGGAAAAGACTGATCGAAGAAGATGGCGGCGAAGACGGCAATATGCGGTACCGTCTGACTTGGATGGAAGACGACCCGTGATGGAGAACTTGAGCAGTTGCGTGGAGCGCTTCTCAAAAACCTTATTCGCCCTCTCCCGTACAGGATCGCAAAGGCGAGTGGTTTTAGAGACCTGCTCTCCCGTCTGACGGTGCACGCCGGCAAGCGAGATGGAGTAGACTACGGTGGCGACGCAAGTAGAGAGGAGGCAAAACCCTAGATTGGTTTTCGGTGGTTGTGGCGGTAGCCGCGCAGGACTTTATATTGAGCGGCTCAGAAAACCCTAACGAAGACGAACGTGGGCTCCTACATCGATGAACACCTTCTCTGTGTGTGCATGTCTCCATGTACGAGCGCTCCTGCTGCATGCTTGATGGAGCGCGGTGGCCTTCCCCGCCGCGAGCTCTACGACAGTCTCCCTGTTGCATCATTATCATTGATGGTGTCCCCGTCCTAGGGCTCATCCTCTTCCTCGAGCTCATCGGAGGCGGCGGCCTGGAGGAGCCCTCACCGCGTCATGCCAAGCTCGCCGGCGGCGGCGAGGAGCAGCCCACCCGCGCCGCCCCACGCTTGTCGGCGGCGGGAGCAGCCTTCCCCACGCCGTGTCGCGCTCGTCAGAGGCGGCGGATTGGAGGAGCCCTCCCTACGGCGCGCCAAGCTTGCTGGCGGCGGCCAGGAGCAACCCTTCCCACGTCGGCCGCGCTCATTGGCGGCAGCCTAGTGCAGCCCTCTGGCACCGCGTCTTGCTCGTCGGGTGCAGACGCTGATTTCAGAGAGAGATGAGTGGTTAGGACTCGAGAGGAATCCGTGAGGGGAAGAGGGAAGGGATAAGGACGAGCGCTTCCACCACGTGCTATGCTTCTGCGAATCGCGACGCACCATCGCACATAGGAGTGAACCGTGCGGCGCCTCTTCTTAGATTTTTTTAATAATAAAAGATGATTCACTTTGATTAGTGAGACAGGTTTAAGTGAGAAAAAAAAAGGTCGAGCAAAGGCCAATTAGATCAGACCGAGGCCCAGTCGAACAGCAGCGGGCCTGGCCGGGCGTCTCTGTGACTCTGTCTGGTCGAGTCGAGATAGAATCTTCTTCCTCCTCCGGCCAGGATCCCCTCGAGACAAGGACCAAACTCAGTTAGGGTTAGGGTTTGCTCCTCAGATTGCGAGGTGAAACACTACCTCCGATTTAGCCGAATACAATCAGTCGATCGATATAATTTCTGCTCCTGGTGCCACTTCTGTACGGCGAAGATGCTGGGCGGATTGTACGGGGACCTCCCGCCGCCGACATCGGCCCCAGGCGACGACGACAAGCCGTCCGCCTCCGTCTGGTCCAGCGCCACCAAGATGGCGCCGCCCACCCTCCGCAAGCCCTCCGCCACCTTCGTCCCGCCCACGTCCCTCCTCAGGAACCCTCGTCCCAAGGCCACCACCACCGTCCAGCAGCAGCCGCCACTCACCACCACCTCCTTCCACCCCGCCGCCCTCGTCGCCGTCCAGTCCACCGTGCTCGAGGAGTACGACCCCGCCAGGCCCAACGACTACGAGGACTACCGCAAGGAGAGGCTCCGCCGGGCCAAGGACGCCGAGGTCAGGAAGGAGCTCGAGCGGAGGCGCCGCGACGAAGAGGAGCGCGAGCAGCGGGAGGCCGAGGCCCGCCGGCGCGACGCCGACCAGAACAGGGCCTCCGCCGCCCTCAACATATCCGGCGAGGAGGCCTGGATGAGGAGGGCGGCCATGAGCGGCGGTTCTTCTCAGAGGGCCTCGTCTCCGCCACAGGCCGATGGCGGCGGTGGCTTTGCCATCCCGGGATCCTCTTCCTCTGGCCTGGGCGTGGGCGCCGGCGGCCAGCTGACCGCTGCCCAGAGGATGATGGCCAGGATGGGGTGGAAGGAAGGCCAGGGGCTCGGCAAGCAGGAGCAGGGGATCACCACGCCTCTGGTCGCCAAGAAGACCGACCGCAGGGGAGGGGTTATCATTGACGAGAGCAGTTCCAAGAAGCCCAAATCTGTCAACATTGAGGGCCATCCCACCAGAGTATTGCTGCTGCGCAACATGGTAAATGCATTTCCCTGGCTTCTTTGCAATGTAGAGTACTGTGTTTTGCCAATGTTTTCAGTTTCACATGAATGAACTAGTGGTTATTATGCGTGCCTTTCCATGGATTGGTCTTTAGGCATCGAGTGCGTTCTGGTATCACCTACGCAAATGTCTAAACTTATTTAGTTGATGATTGGGTAATTTAGGTATCACCTTAGCGACTATACATTAGCTGCTGCTGCTGTTGACTTATTATTATTACTGGTTTCGTTTTTGTTTTTTCATAGCGTTATGGTATCATCACCTAAGCATATGTATGAACTTATTTAGTTGATTGGGTAATTTAGGTATCACCTAAGCATATGTATGAACTTATTTAGTTGATTGGGTAATTTAGGTATCACCTAAGCATATCTATGAACTTATTTAGTTGATTGGGTAATTTAGGTATCACCTTACCAATTATATGTCTCCTGCTGCTGTGTTGACTTATCATTATTTATTATCATTACTGGCTTCGTTTTCGTTTGTCATACATAGACAACACGTATTCTTTAATATTATCAGTCATTCTGAACATATAGCTTATAATGTCGTCTCGACGATAATTGGTTGAGCTGATACCAACTGTCGAACAATATAGTTACCCTGTGACATAATTGGCTTGTGGGTGCTGACTGATATGTGATTATTTCCAGTACAATATTCAGTAAATACATATACAGGTATAAGGTGCCATACTGTATTTTGGATAATTCTATTTCAGTTCTGCTTGAAGTGCACATGCTATTGTTTGATCTGTTTTCAGAGGATATGGCACGTTATTGCTGAACACTTAAATCATGAAGGGTGAATAGCGTATACAAATTGTGAACCTATATGTATGACACTGTATTTCCTTACTGTTGGTTGTTTTCTACTTGAGAATTCGAGGTGAACAAGGTAGTGTAAAATATCATGCACAGCTTAAACAGCTTGAAAGATTTAAAAGACAAACATCAGTATTTTTATGGTCTTCTGTTGGATTATTCACTTCAATATATAAGCCAGTTTCTTCTTAGTTCAGTCCATTTATTACATGTAACATATGGAACTTAAGGTCCAATGCCATGTGAAGACAGTTCAGCATAATCAATAGGAGGCGTAATGTTTTTTATATTAGCTGTGCAATATAATCAGTAAACTTGAATAGTATGTTACTGTGGAATATGTGTTTTTGGGAAACGGGCTATGCGGTATCCATAAATTTGAAAAGTAGCGAGTTTTTTTTTTTTGGAAAATGGCTCTGCGGTATTTTATCAGCGAACTTGAATAGCATGTTATTGTGGAAGGTGAGTATTTTGGGGAACAGCTCTGCCTTATTTTATCAGTAAACTTTAATAGTACTTGATGGATGTAAGACCTAATTTACATTGTTGAAGTTGGTAGAACAATGGTGCTACCCAAGTTTGACATGATTCCCCTAAAGGGAGTGAAGTGATAAAGAAAATTGATCGAACAAGTACTCCCTTTGTTCCATAATCTAAGCCTTTTTAGCAAGCTATAAAACAGTTTGCTAAAAATGCTTATATTGTGGAACAAAGGGAGTAGTAGTTGTTTTATCCTACATGATGGAGAGCTGTCTTCTGTGGGATCAGAGGTCTCTCTCACTAACCTTGTATGTTTGTTGAACTGTACGTCTAACTTGAACTGTTGGATACTGCTTTCTTATGTTCAAATAGAGGGATGGTGGTACCATAACGTTCTGAACTTCTATTGTTACTTGATAATTCAAGTACTCCGTCCTGAAAAGGATGTCACAGATTTGTCTAGATTTACATGTATCTATACACTAAAGCATGTCTAGATACATGCATATCTAGACAATTCTGTGACATCCTTTATCTATACAAATAAGCACGTCTAGATACATGCATATCTAGACAAATCTATGGCAGCCTTTTCAGGACGGAGGGAGTATATCATTTATATCCAGACAGGGCGAGTGTTTTGGTTCAGTGCTGGATATTTTTGACCTAACCATCACCATGAAACATGTGCAGATTGGTCCGGGCGAGGTGGACGATGAGCTGGAAGAGGAGATATCCTCGGAGTGCTCCAAGTACGGGACCGTGCTGCGCGTGCTGATATTCGAGATCACCCAGGCCAACTTTCCTGCTGACGAGGCTGTGCGGATCTTCGTGCTGTTTGAGCGGACGGAGGAGTCGACCAAGGCGCTGATCGACCTTGACAAGCGCTTCTTCGGCGGGCGGGTGGTGCAGGCGACCTTCTTCGACGAGGAGAGGTTTGGTCGGAACGAGCTGGCACCGATGCCGGGGGAAGTGGCAGGGTTTGACTGAACCCCTGGACGAAACAATGGAAGAGATGAATGTGGACGTGGGGGTGTAACTTAATCTCTTAGAGCTGAAGTTGCTGCTAGCATTTATTATTATTTTTGCTAAGAACAGTCCATAGCATGTTTTTTTTGTTTGACAAACAGTCAAGAGGAGGATGTTGGTGAACCTTGGAAACTATTGGCACTTTGTTATTACTGTATAAATGTAGATGCATGTTTTGGAGTAAGTTGTGCTGGAAAGTTGTGCATTTCACACCATAAACTAGCTTGGCTAAATGGGTTACTGGTGGTCCAAAAGAGGTCATACTCTATTTTACAAGTAATGAAACAATTTTGTGAGAATAAGCGTGAGTTTTGTGCAATTCGAAGTTTCAAACCGGACAATTCTCAAGCTGAGTTTTACAGATAAACAAACTCAAGCTATGGGATGAGACCCTGGAAATGAGATTCTTGCTGCAAAAGCCGTTTTCGCTTCGAAGAAGCTTGGCAAGGTCTGTCTCTGTTGTATCAATGCAACCAAAAGCAAGTAAAATACTGTACTCGTTTGCTTGTCTTAACTGTTGTTACTTCTGAAGAATGCAACGGGATGGTAGGCGGCATTCACATGTATTCACTACTTTGTGTTCTTGCAGGATCCAACCGAGGCCAAGCATATGTTGGATCAACTACCAGGAATAATAATACATTAAGACTCGGTTGCATCCTGGAGCTGCATGAGCCTTAACTACCTGCTCATATTTTTTGCTTCAGTGATTTCATATTGTAGTTATTCGGCTCTTCTTACTGTGCGCAATATGTTTTCAAAAACTACCTGGAGGCTTTGCTGGAGTGGAATCTGCAGCCTGCAAAGGGTGCAAATGGTACACTGCCTAACTCAATGACAGTCATAACCGTCCCGCAAGCCTAATTTGATGGCAATTTACTCAAATTATAGTATCATTAGCCTTGAAATACACTGTCATTGAAATAATTCTTGGGTCCGCAACCGGTGACCATCACGCTAGCTAGCTTAACAGGTACTCACTAATAACTGTCGCTAATTTAGTACAAAGTTGTATTAATTCGGTATCAGGCTTTAAACGTCATTTATCCCTTACTCAGTGACAGGTACACTGCCTGCCTCCAACGGAGAGAATGACGAGTGGCTGCAAGTATAGAAAGTGCAGGTAACCTTAGCAGAAACTGTGACGAGGTATGTGGGATATATTTTTTTCCAGATATTACAGTGTCTTGCATATCGACAGAAATCCTCTGTTAATCAACACTATGCATTTCATACACCGTATGCTTACCATATCTTGTCACCAGCATCTTATTATAATATAGGAGAAAAATTATAAAATAGTGCCGGGGGCCCCTCATACAGGGGGAATTGCATTGCCCGTGTACTACCTCGTTTAGGCCTTACGAACAGGACAATGGTCACTGTTGATAGAGGGTAAAATAGGATTTACAGGTCTAAGTCGATCAATACGTGCAACCAAAGCATGAGGGAGTTCATCTAATATAAATTTGGAAAAAATCATATAATATATTCTTGGGCCTGAGCCATCAGATGCCACGGAATGAGGCTTTAAACTCTATGTCCAATGACCAACTAATTATTCACGATCAACACAAATTAGCACCAACATGAACATAGATTTGTTAGGGCCTTAGGGGCGTGGGGGCGATCTGTGAGAGAGAATGCAACTTCTGAGAGAACTAGATAAGTTTGAAATCAATTTCAAAATGCCACGAACGAAGCCGGACTGGAGCAATATTCGGTTCTCTCAGGAGGAACAAGGATGTCCAAATAAACTAGTGGTTCCTTGTCTCCAGCTAGTTCATTAGTCTAACAAATGAGGAACACAATTAAAGTACTCCGTATATACTATTTTAAATTTTCTTTCTCTCTCTGCTCAATACCGTGGTCGATAAACGGTTTTCATTTTTTCACCATGCGAGATAAACAGTATGCAAATGCTATGAATGGAAAAAGGAATAGGAACACGCTGTTCTAAATCGACGAGAGATGGTAACAAGGACCACTATATAAGTCTCAGCACATTGTTAGCATGGTTCTAATGTTTGCAGTAGTTTAGATTCTAGCAATACCAGCTGGAGAGTTATCTTGTTCAGCTCCCCCACAAAAATAAAACCCGGTGAGTAGATACATCATCCTCGCAGAAAACAATTTTCTTGCCTCAAGGCAATCATAAGCACACGGAACCAGTTAACCAGTGTTGAAAGACAGAAAGCAATCCCAGCTACGGATAAAAAGTTAGTTACATTCCCCTCACAGAATATTTTTTGTTGCATCAAGGAAAATACTAGTTTACGTACAGAATTTCACAAAAGGATGTGCCAAGGAAATGTTAGACAATTCCGTGGTGCAACCTAATTCAGACCCACGGAAGGACCGCCTCATCCTCACGCTTTTAAGCATTGGCGAACATTGTAATATTATTAGTCTTAAGAAGTCATACTCATGATCCTCTCCAGCATTAGAGCCACTAATTTCCACTTCTTCAAGACTTGTACGGCCGAAGATACTTTGGCTTCTCCAATTCTTAGGCTTATCGCAAGGACAACTTTGTAGGCAAAGCTTGTTTCACCTAGACAAAAGGATGAGCATGACAAATGCATTATTTTTATGAGCTACTTTCTCTGTTGAGACCATATATGACAACTGCGTGCACTACTGGACATGTAATAATGCGTGTATATTTATGTAGATCCACAAGCTGCATGCCGAAGAATTACCTTGGGGCGAAATGGCAGGAAGATCTTTAGGTTTTTTTGTATCGGCGCGAATTCGAGGCATTCAAAGGAGTCGAAACACAAGTGCTCCGTAAACATGCCAAGCGGCACGCGTTGGAATATATGTTGATCAACGAGGTACTAGTATCCAAGATATTGCCGGAGAGGGACAACTTCTCCAGCGCGGGGAGCTCGCCGTTTGGCATGCGGAGGAGGGTATACATTTCCGGGTAGGTTACGCTGAGCTCACGCAGGCGCGGGCAACGGATGACGGGATGAGCAAGGGTCCAAGGTCGATGATGCTGCCGCCGTTGACGGATAGACTCTCGAGGGCAGTGAACTCGCCGGTCAGCGGCGGCATGACCAGGTCGATCGAGGTTGCCCATGTATCCCACGTGAGGGTCATGTAGGGTGAAGACTAGGTGCCCCGGCGAGAGCCCCACGGCGGCGCGCAACAGCGAGTTGGCGCCGGCGCTCTTACTTACTGAGGTCGATGTCAATAGTGGACACTTGTGCTGAAGCAGCATAGCGGCGGAACAGCGCTTCGATCGTGGCCGCGGAAGGTCAGATCGGTACGGCCGACCCAGAGGCCCGTCCAGAGACCGCGCCAGCGGCGCGAGACGAGGCTGGTGTGCACGTCAACATCCTTTCTCTGCATCAAATCAAGTGCCCAAAAAACTGATTCCTCTTCGCATTACTCTAGAAAAACGAAGAACGCCATGAAAATAGGGATGCTAATTAAATTCCTTCCTCTTCGTCCAAATCAAATCCTAATAAACCCCATAAAGGCCATATATAGTATATAATTCCAGGCACACAAGGAATAAACACAAATCCCCCGCAAAAAAAGAGAGAGGAAGGAACACACAAAAGGTTGTCCGCTGAAGGCCCACAAGTCCAGGCTATTGCAAGTCCACATGGACAGTTTCCAAAAAAAAGTTCACATGGATAGTTCCAAAAAAAAAAGTTCACATGGATGAATAAACGAATGCATTGCTGAAAATAAAAGGGAGCAACACTCAGAGTCTCACACGCATCCATAACTAGTAACCCGTTCATCACATGCGCGAGAAAAAGAACTAATCTTGCCTGCCCAATGGAATCAACCTACTGTATTTGCAAGTTCACAAACTACCTACAGCTGTACAATTCCTGCCTTTGACATAGAACCATATTGACAAACCTAGAGAATCTCCGGTACGTGCGTCGATGGTCGGCCGCCGCGTGCCTCAACCAGCACATGACTCCTTCCTTGCGTGCACGGCTGTCAAGGCTGTCTAGAACTGCTCGAACGCTGCAACTCCCCGACTCTTTCGATATCAAGTGCCCCCTGCGTGCCATGTCATTGCACAACAAGTTAACAAACTCCAAAACTAAATAAATACAAGGCATAAATAAGGTTCGGCAAATCGAATGGAAGAACAAAACACGTTTTGAAAAACTACGCAACAGTAGTATAATACCTCTTTTCTATGCACATATATTCTAATACATCAACCGCCAAAGACATCAGTAGAAGCACGAGAAGAGCTGATAAAATGGGGGCGTTTAATTTAATTTACCATGTCATCAGAAGCTCTCCTCGTTCTGCTGGCGTCCGAGGAAGGTCGTCTGGTCGGTTTTCTTTTCTTGTGGAAGGATTCATGGAGTGAGTCCATCATCGAACCTTCAGGCCACTTGCCACTTCTGTCGCTTGGATCCAAGTTGCTAGGGCCCCAGGTATACATCACAAACTTCCTCACCTGCAAGCAACAAAATAATTTACACTTAATATGGCCCTAGGTACACCATACATAATGCTCATCGTTGGACCAGGATATGCTTCACCTTATCCCAATTCCGTTGAGCACGTTGTTTGCTCAGAGTTTTCAGCATTCTTGTATCTTCATCACGGAGTTTCGTTATCCTAGCTTCGCACTGAAAAGTCCAAATAGTAATCATACCAAATCAGTTTACACGTCGTTGCGTGCTTATATTCCTTTGAAGTGCCACAAAGTCAAAATCTCTGTCACCATACTACCAAATAATATTATCAACTAATAATGAAAAAAATTACAAGAATGAAAAGATACAGCAACACCGATCAGGAATACATAGTAGAGTGTTCGGCGTTGTTTAAGTTGCTTTTAGCTTCATTGACAAAAAAACAAAAAAACACTGGCAAAGTTCAGACACTAATAACCCAGTAAAGTTTTCGTGATGACTTACTTGAGACATGAGGCAGAGAAAAATCGCCACACTGAAGGCATAAAGGCCACCAATACTCGCGACTATACTAACTGCAGGTAACAATCAATATTAGATGATAGAAGTGTGAAATACAAAAATAGCTGAAGCTCAAATTCAAAACCCATATAACTGCCAGTCAGTTTTGTTTGGCTCTTAAGGCCAACTTTGTCAAATGGGTCCACAATATGTAGCTAGGGGGCACAAAGTAAAAACAAATTATGGCCTATTATGTTGCTTTGGTGCAAAAAAATCATCTCGTGAAATATTGGAAGCTAGAAGTTGCTTCTGGATAAATACTTCCATATCTGGAGAAGAAATGCTTACTGTGTCAGGAAGACTACGTGAAACCCATTGGGTGCTGGAACAAAATTTCCTATATATATGCTAAAAGCAGAACGATTTATGCATTCATACCTGCAGTAGCTTGACCAGTTTAAACTATAACTATGTGAGATATGTTCACATTTTAAACAAATCAAACAGCTAAATGCACGTCAAATCTAACTAGCTACACACTAATGCGGGTCCTCTAGGATTTGGATAACCTACAATGAAGGAAAATGGATGAGACTATTCATATTGTATTTGGTTGTTCAATCGGAAGTACCGTTGCTACCATAACAAATTGGTTACTACTCCCTCTGTTTCAAATTACTCCGCGCGCACGCTTACCTAGGTGGTCTAGTATTCTCTCATTTTTCATCAAAAAATTCTTAGAATTTTTGGTATAAGTAGTACATATTTCATACTATCTATTTCAAAAATTCGCGGATTTTTTTGAATGAAAAATGAGAGAGTACTAGTTCACCTACATAAGCGCGCCGGCGGAGTAATTTGAAACAGAGGGAGTATGAGATAGGATGCACAACAAAAAAAAGACTTTGCCACAAAATAAATTGGTTACTATTGGCTTAGGTCCGACTATTCATAATACCTATAATGGAGCAAAATGTTTGAGATTATTCATATGGTATTTAGTTGTTTAATCTGAAGTAACATTGCTACCATAATTCATAAGAAATTAGTTACTAGGAGATAGTGAAAACTTGGCCACTCAATAAACTGCAAACAGAAATGCTCAGCTGAGACTCACGTGGGCCTAAGGCGCTTTGATTGCTAATCTCCACGATGTAGTCCGAGAGATAACTTATGTAGAGCGTAGTATTTATGACTCCATCAGTAGGGTTGTGCAGTGAAGCATTCAAGCTGCCGACATCCGAGAAGGTGGTCCCTTGGGTGAAGTCCTGAAGCAGTGGCTGCAAGAGCTTCAAGTCATGAAGCTTGTTGTACATCTGGGGAAACAACCGGATCTTGAGCACGTTGGAGTCAGGGCCTCTGAAGGTCTTGGGCTTCTCATCGCGATAGTTGTCCGAGTTTATGGTCCCACTGACAAAGCTCATGTGCTGGTCGTCTCCAGTCTGCTTGGTGGTCAGGTTGAACTGGAAGCCAACCGCAGAGGCCGGCCGACCTGGCAGGTCGAGAAACTGCCAGGACACGTAGTGGTCTCTCGGAGGCATTCTGCAGCCGTCGCACTTGAGCGTGATAGATGGCCCCTGGCTGGTGTTCTGGCAGGTGTAGGTGAGGAGCGTCGAGAGGGGCAGCACCCTGAAGTCCATGAACCCAGGCGTCCCCATCGCAATGGTCGACGGCGGGGCCAGCTGGGCGCAGGACATGGCCGAGACCGTGGTGATGTGGAACTCGATGTCGTTGACGAATGACAGGAGGTCCGGAGCATTGGCTGGCTTGACGCGGTGCACCTCGATGTTGCGCTTGTTGATGGCCTGGTACAGCAGCCTGTGGAGGAGGGTTTCAGTTCAGTTCGAGTGAGTGTGCAGGTGAGTGGAGAATTTTGCTGAACCTTATGGCTGCTGGCTTACACGGTGACTAAACCAAGGAAGAGTATGAGGGCGGCGACAGAGCATGTTCCACCCAGCTCTGTCTTCCTTTTCTTCAGCACTTGCTGGTCAGCCTAAATTAGGACAACAACCAATGCAACTAATTTAGTACTACTACTTTCAGAACTTTAGAAGGAAATATTATGATAATGATAATAGTATGTTGCAGTAGGTGTATTCAATAACTTTGCAAGCGAAGGAACGGGCAAAGAATAGAAATTTCATCCAAGAAAGGTAACCGCAGTTCACCACATGGAAGCAACCAAAGCAGCCTGCCAGGAGGAAACGCGTCGTGGAACCAATCCAAAACGCATAGGCGAAGCAATCTAAGTAGTATAGTAAACAGTAATTTTATTCTAGTATTCGGAATTACTCTGAGCTTAGTTCCTGACGAACAAGACTGAAAAAGGGAATTTCTTGGATGTGCTGAATGCGTGCGAAAAGGAAGAGGAAGAATAGGGGAATGGATTACTGACCGCCCAGTGCTGGGTGTGGAAGACGCAGTCGAGCCTGCTGATCCAGAACCGGGCCCGGAAGAGGCCCCTCCTGGTGTTGCTGGCGGCGGCGGGGTCGCGGCCGACGAGCCTTGCTGAGGCGCAGAAGGCGAGCCAGGAGAGGAGCGCGAGGAGGGCGGTGAAGAGGAGGACGGCCTGGGACTGGGTGAGGCGGCGGACGGCGTCGAGGGAGAGGACGGGCGCGAGGAAGTAGAGGGTCTGGTTGCGGGACCCGGCCCCGACGGAGCCCACCTGCCAGTCGGAGAAGGCGCCCCCGCCGCCGCCCGCGGTGGGGAGGGAGACGCAGGTGCCGTTGGGGGAGAGGTAGTAGCCCGGGTCGCAGGCGCAGAGGGTCGCGTTGTAGGCGAACATCCGCGCCGCCGCCGCGCACGCCACCGCCATGATTTGCCGTCTGCTCACCAATTCGTGCTTCGTCTGGGCAAGGCTCTACCTCGAAGCCAATCACATGGAGGGTGGCTTGAGCTTAGGGTTGTCTGGAGCTGGAATTGGAATTGGAATCGGGTGCCTGCCTCTGCTGACTGCTGCGCTGGATGGAGAAAGAAGAAGGAGAAGAATCCAGCTGCGGCACGAGGAGGCAGCTAGCTTGATTAGCTTGAGGCGAGCTTGGATTGGCTGGCTCAACGACAACAATACTGTAGTGAGCTGTGTTAAAAAGTTCAGTTTTTAGGAAACTGTATAACCCATATCTCTCTTCTAATAAAAGATACTTTATTAAAAGAAAATCTACATTATTGAGCAAACCTACAATGCACGTTTTACAAATATTATATTGAACAAATAGTGAGTCAATCAACATCAAACCAAACGTGTTTGACATCTCTACTCTAGTGGGTCATTGATGTGGGCATTTTGTTGTGGAGAGTAAAATCGTGAGGTGTCTATTTGTGGCCTGAATTCTTTCTTTTCCTGAAATCTCAGTGACATTTTTGCCAACTAATGGATCAAACGTCCAGTCAACCCAATCATTATCACTCCATAAATGACCAACAAGCGAAAAAATAGCGCAAACATTGTCACTGAGAATGCACAACTCCAAAGGGTGCAGCTCTAGGCTTAGCAGTGTGCAGTTTTATTGACCGATATTCTCAAATAGCTCAATATCAGCAAAACATACAGAAATGTTTTCCGATTCCTCCATGCGTTTCTTCGCTATATATATCTCTAGAACATATATATATATCTAGAACATATGCAATTAAAAGATACTCTGTTCGTCTCATAATATAAGATGCTATTACAACTAGAATATGCTGAAGTGGAAGGGGTGGTTTGTAATGGTTAAACTGTATTTGGATGGTCCACCAACACCCAAAATAACTCACCGGTGGTGATGTGGTTTGTGAATTTGAACTCAAGCAAATAGGCGCGGTTTATATTTTCTAGAATCTAAGGTAGAGCCTTTTATGCCTTTAGTGTAGCGATATTCCTATGCCTCGTGCCCCAAGTAAATTATCAACAAAAAATGGCTTTGTCATTTGTGTCTGAACTTTGCGATTACATTTTCATTACAAACTCATATCACCATATATACTTGTTGTGTATTTTCATCCTCTTCATATTTGTATCATCGCATTAAATTGATTAATGTCATTTGGTCGTATTTTGACACTGGAAAAAAGGGATAAGCATGCAATGGTATGTAAACTTATTTAGTGTGTGAATGTCTGGATAATTAATAATCACACTTTTCAGTGCAAATCTCAGATAAAGAAGTTTCGTGACTAGGGCACAATAATGTTGGAAATTCTGAGCAAATCACATGCTCAATAGAATTGGGATAAGGTGTATCTTGTATTGGTTCAAAGGAGCATTATGCTATATATCCACCACAATGCATCTTTGGTCGATATTAAGTGTATTGATTTTGTTGTTTACATGTGAGAAAGTTGCTAATGTATACCTTTGAATCCAGGTCTGGTTGCGAGACCCGGCCCAGACGGAACCCACCTGCCAGTCGGAGAAGGCACCTCCACCGCCACCAGCAGTGGGTGTAGGGTTCGCAGCATAGAAAATAAAAAAATTCCTACAATGAGAACTATATACCAAGATCTATCTACTAGATACAAACAACGGGCGGATGTATATTCGTAGAGAACATACCCTTGAAGACCGACAAAGCTTAATGAGTTGAACTCGTGGTTGATGTAGACGATCTCTTGCCGATCTCAAGATCGAGAGGAAGTCCCAGCGCCGCAAAGTAGTAGCGCATCCGTGCTCGCACACACGTACAAGACACCGAGCAACATCCGCCTCCTCGCTCCAGCGATGCAGCGGAAGCACAACCCTTTTTTGCCGAATAGCCACCGAAAACATGTATCTCGCTAGTCCGAGACCATGGAGAATAAATTCTAGAGGGGGAGAGAGATCCTTCACGAGAAGGTGTGAGTGAGAGAGAGGAGAGGGGGTGCCTTTTATAGGAGAGGGGGAACCCCAAGGGGGTGGCCGGCGCATGGGGCTGCCCCCTTACCCTCCCCTCATTCATGTGGGTGGACACTCCACTCACAAAATTCCTTTAAATTCCCTCCACTCAAAATCCCACTCAAAATTGCTATTGAATTTCCACCAAATTTAATGCAAACGCTCATTAAATAAAACTCTTTTCATTTATTCAGAATTTTGTCAATTACTTTAATGACAAACATTCACATATAACCTGTAACACCCTCAGAATCGGCCCTATGCAAGTTTCGGCGATTCCCGCCAAACCCGCATAGAAACGATTCAAAGGTGCCCATCAGGCACTTGCGTGCGGGTGGAAAACGAAGTAATATCATTACACAATAGTCCATGATGGAACCCACAGAACACATATATATAACAACGACTCAAAGAGTCAAGAATACAGATATACAGTACAAAGATCCAAATCACCTTGAAAACGATACAGCGTCCGAGTACGGACAAGATGCAAATTGAGCTAAGAGCCCTGAAGAATAACCAATGGCGTCCATAACCCTGCCTGTGCCAAGCCGGAAGGGTAACCCTGCTAACGACGTCGATCTCAAAACCTGCTTAAACAAAAGGGGTGCCGACAAAGGGCAAAGGAAAAGAGAGCGGTCAGTACTGAGGCCAGTACACGGCGAGACTAGAATTCGGCGGTCCTCGCCTACATAGGTATGGTGGACTGAAGCGGCAGCGCAGCATGCACTAAACAACCTATAGAGACTCAATACAACTGGCGGCTATTAGAGAGGGATAAGAAAGACCTATTCGGATCCAATCTGATGCTAACATCAAACATACCCATCCTGGTGTCTCCCCCTCAAAACCAATCGAGGAAGTCAACCGAGGAACTCACACAGTTGGCAGTTTTAATTATTCCGTTACAGTTGCGATAATTACTAGTCAGATATAGATAGCATGAGTCATCCTGATATAATAAGCAATGGGCAGTTTTAATTAACCATTCCATTATAGTTGTAGTACTTACTAGTCATATACATATAGCATGAGGCATCCCAAAAACCCAGCAGTTGTTGGCACTTTTATTTATCCATTCCGTTGTAGTTGCAATACTTACTAGTTAGATACGATGGTAACAAGTGACAACCCAAACCAGCAATTGTTGGCACTTTTATTTAGCCATTCCATTATAGTGAAGCTGATTACTAGTCATTATAAAGTCAAATTTATAGCACTACTTTAGTTATAGTTGTCTATGATCGAGATACTGTGCTCCAAGTCGTCCATAACCGCGGACACGGCTTTCAGAAAGTTTTACCCTGCAGGGGGGCACAAATAGCAACACACGCACGATCAACCTCGAGAAAAACCAAATAAAAACCCAACAAGGCATCATGACAGAGCAATTGCAAGATTCATATAAATTTCAGGGGGCCACCCCACCAAGCTACCCGCGACGAAGTTGGCCGACTCCGGAACGGACCCAGAGGTTTGCGTCAATGGTTGTAAACGACTGGGAACCCGAAAGTGTGATTGGGCTTGTCGATACCGCGAAAACACTCCACTTACCTAAACAGTACAGGCGCTTCACGCGCAATCGTAAATAAAGCAGTAAGGCATGGCATAAGTACAAGATAGTAATAAAGCCCCAAACTACTTTGTGGCCCCAAGAAATAAATATGACTCAAGCTCTGGCTAGGGGGATTCATGGTCCCACATGCGGATAGTGCGAATATTCAAAGAACATGTATCAAGTACTCGGGGTCCTACGGGACACAAGTGGACGGTTAAAAAACCAAATAATATCTATTGCCCACATGTGCCTCTGCATTATTTACCTACTTCAATTTTAGTTATTAAACGATAATTAAAGCCATGATCATCTCCAACATAAAGCATAAGGCATTTCTCCAACAACTGTGGTACTTGACAATACGCAACAACTCTTGAGCAAGCGACTACGACACGCAAGTCCAACTATCTACCAAACAACAGGTAATAGGATGTGTCCAAGGCAATATAAGGCTGCAAGGGATACCACGGGTACAAAAACTAGAGCATCGCAACACAGATAGCAATAGATCAACATGGGGAAATAAAGACTAGAAATGTAAAATAGGTAGAAAGGGGGAGAATGCTCGCCTGAAAAACATTGCCGAAGGTTCATCCGAAGATCGGGTCGACTCTCGCGTTAACTCATCGGCCTAATCCGTGAAGAAGCAAAGCACTAGCACAAAACCGGATGTACTATTTAACACTACAGCAGAAGATCGGGCATGATGAATGTATGATATATGGCATGGCAAAGATGCGATGCAATTAGGCCATATTAAGCGGAACCGGGGTCCCAACAATTAGTTAGATGGTTCATGTTGTGTTGATACCCCGCAATTTAAATGTTGCAATAACAAGGCAAAGGATAGCACCGGTTCGCTGCATAAATTTAAATGGGGTCAATATAAGACTAAATTTGTCCGCATATGGGCTCCATATTTAATTATGAGGTGAATCGGCATAAGGCCCCCAAACCACACCATATGTATGCGAGTAAGAATGATTATATGCAACAAGATATATAGTTGGCAACTTATAAAATAGGGGCTCGGAAAAGGTCACACATTGGTATCGATGATCTTGGGGTTCACCGAGGGTTCGGGATCGGTCTTCGGGTACGATGGATCTTCAGGTTCGCGGAATGGTCTTGCGGTCCGAGAGGGAGTACTTGTCGTTCCATGACGGAGAGGTTGGAATCCTGCGGAATCACCTTAGGGTTCCTTGCCGAAGATCTCGTCAGTACTGGATAAGATGTCAGGTTCATCCCTTTCCATATCCACGTTCACATCAGCAACCTTGCTGAGCCAAAACACAAAGGGTCGAGAACCACAAGATTTGGACAACGACAGCACAAACGGCACGCTCGCGCGCGCATGACAGAGACAAACACGAGCGATGGCGATGCCAACGAGGGCGTGTCGCTTGAGACGTCTTTGCGAGCCAACCGGAGGCAAAGCGAGGGCACGAGGAGAGCACCAACACGATGCGAGCGAAGAAGCGGCACGAGCCAAAGGAGTGGAGGCCGGAGGCGGGGATTCGGCGGCCGCGACGTCGTGCCACAGGTATTCGAGCGGCGGAGGGCGGAGGAGAGGCCGGTCGGGGAGACGGTAGACGACGAGGCCACACGAGGCTCTAGGGCGGTGAGAGGGCCGGATTTAGGGATGACAGAAGCGAGCTGGCGTTGCAGGGAGGCGGCTCAGGTGGTCTGTGGGATCCGGCGGCTACAGATCTTGCCGGGCGGAGGAAGGGGCGAGGACAGGAGGTGGCGGCGGACTCGGGGAGGGGAGAGAGGGCGTCGAGGCTGGGGAATCGAGGGTGGGGAAGCGGGCGATCAGGGTGGGGCTAGGGGATTACGGGGCAGTTCCGGGTTAGGTGGTGTACGTAACTGGGGTGGGGCCTGTTTCACAGAGGGGTTACAACAGGAGGGTGGCCTCGCGCTGGAGTGGATTGGGGTGGCGTCGGTCTCACGCGATGGTGGTTGGTTGCGTGGCTGTGTGGTGCGACAGGGCATGTGCGTGTGTGCTGTGTTGTGTTGCGGGTTGCCGCGCGGGTGGTGAGTGGCGGCGGCGGGAAGGAGGGATGTGGTTGGAGGGGTAGGACTAGGGTTTGGGGTAGGTAGTTTAGGGTTTTTGACTAGTGGGGTTATAGGTGGTCCAGATGGTTGGGCTTTTGAGCCTGGCCGACTGGACTGCCTCCCCCACAAAATTAGGTTTTATTTATTTTATTTAATTTTAAATATCCTTTTGATAAAATAATTTAGGCAAACAAAAGATCCAGGCGGACTGAGGGTTTGATTTGAAATAAAAGACAGAGATATTTATAAAACAAATAGAGGCTTTTAGAGAAATAGTTTAGTGTAGAAATATGCATGATGTCATGATGATGCATAAATAAAATAACATACGATTTTCTAGTAGTGGATTTACCCGGGGTGCTACATAACCCCTTGCTAGAATTCTATTTCACATGCAAAAACACTTCCTGCAATTTTACCCGAAAACCTGTTTCGGTATCTAGTGAAATAAATTCCTGCGCTTGTTTATTCTTTCCGGCATGAAACATTTGCTCCAACTGGATGTCAGAGTCCCTTAAGTGTGTCACCCTATGGTTCGCGAATAATGCGGACATGATGGAGACCCTTCTCCGATCAATAATCAGTAGCGGGACCTGGAGATCCATACTGACTCCCACACATTCAACGATGACTTTCCTATGATCGTCGGAACCTTTTATGCTTGTATCTTAATCCCTTTGTTTCACGATATATTACATGTCCGAGATTCGATCATCGGTACCTCCATACCTAGTTTGATCTCGTTACTAACATGCACTCTTTTCTCGTTCCCGTGATATAACATTCTAGTGATCAAATCACTTTCTTGCAAGCTAACCAATGTGATATCACCGAGAGGGCCTAGAGTATATCTATCCGTCATTGGGATGAACAAATTCCAATCTTGATCCATGAGTCTCAACATAACACTTTAGTAGCTTTGAATCCATCTTTATAATCACCCAGTTATGGTGTGACGTTTGATGTCAACAAGAAACTCTTCCGGTGTTAGTGATTGGCATGATCTCATGGTCTAAGGATTAGGATCACTTCGTAAGTTGTTTATAGCAATATAAACTCAATGACCTTACGACTACTCACACCTTTCATGAGAAACTCTTTCTCTAGAAAGGATCCATTGTTGGCAACAAAAACCTTGCCCTCGGATCTGTGATAGAAGGAATACCCAATAGTTTCCTTAGGGTATCCTATGAAGATGCATTTTTCCGCTTTGGGTTCGAGTTTATCCGGTTGAAGTTTCTTCACATAAACATCGCATCCCCAAACTTTAAGAAATAACAGCTTAGGTTTGTTTCCAAACCATAATTCATACGGTGTCTTTTCAACAGATTTAGATGGTGCCCGATTTAAAGTGAATGCAGCAGTTTCTAGTGCATAACCCCAAAATGACAACGGCAAGTCCGTCAGAGACATCATAGATCGAACCATATCCAATAAAGTACGATTAGGACGTTCTGACATACCATTTCACTGTGGTGTTCCGGCAGGTGTGAGTTGTGAAACAATTCCACACTCTTTCATGTGAGTGCTAAACTCGTAACTTAGATACTCACCTCCACAGTCGGACCGTAGAAATTTGATCTTTCTATTACGATGATTTTCCACTTCATTCTGAAATTCCTTGAACTTTTCAAATGTTCCAGACTTGTGTTTCATCAAGTAGATATAACCGTATCTACTCAAATCATCCATGAAAGTAACAAAATAACGATATCCACCTTGTCGTGGTATTGCTGACGAGTACGCCATGGAGGGTCCTCACAGTGCGTGTTTAGAGACGTGGGGTAAGGCGGACGGTTGACGGGTACGAGGTAACACAACTTACCTAGGTTCAGATCCCACAACGGTGGCGGAATCCTACTCCTGCTATAAATCACTATAAGGGCAATACGCCGAGTTACAGGGATTGGTTCGCTGTGCGAGGTTGTGTGAATCGATCTATGATCGTCTGAGATTGTGCCCTAAAGGCTCCCATAGGCCCGACTTATATAGTCGCCAGGTCCTAGGGTTACAGGGAAAAGTCCTAGCCGGACAGGTTACAGAGTCCTACACCGTCTATTACTAGTCTTGTGTATCTTCACTCCAAGGCTCCGGGTACGCTGGTGACTCTACCGTAGCCTTCCTTTATCCGGCATGGGCCTCCCTTCTGGATCCATCTAACTGGGCCGCCCAACAGGCCATAGGACATGCTACTAACTATGGGCCACCCGGGTTATCCGGATAAGTGACATGCTATGAGGATACCCATATAGCATATCCCCAACAGTAGCCCCCGGAGAACTCCGAGATCTTGCGCCGTCTTGCCTCTTCAGATGAATGCTCCGTCTAGTTGGATGTCGGCAAATCGTGAAGCAATATCTTGTAGTCCTCCCAAAGAACCCTGCAAAGCTTTCTCCGTCTTCAACTTTTAAGTCGGAGAAATGTTTGAATCTTTCATCGTACTCCTCCATAGTCAGATTGAATCCGTCTATGTCGGAATCTTCGATGTGACGGCTCATCTGCCCATGTCAGCTAGGACGATGTAGGCTTAGGTCTGTGATGCCTCGTAACTCACACATGTAGAGAACGCAATCATATCCGATTTTCCCGCGCGAGCGATACGAACTGTTGGCGGTGACGGTTGGGGACGTGGCGAAATTTCCGCGCACGTTCGCGAACACGTCGTATACGAGACAACCGTTCGATCAAGCTGCACGAATCTTGACGCCGAGGATGATAAATAGTACCCGTGGGGAAATTTTCACTTTTTACCTCATTCTCCTCGCATCATCTTCTTCCTCCGTCCGTGCGTCTCCTCGAGCTCTCCGCGACAAACCTCGAAAAAACCCTAGCTCTCATCTGCACCAGTCGCACCCAATCTCCACTCCATGGCTAGCAGTAGCACCTCTCCATCAATGGCGGCACCGAGCGAATCCGCGGCGAAGCCGGCGAGCTCCGTCGTCGTGCCCCTAGAGGGTTTGGTCATCCCCGCATCGGCGGTGATCGAGTCCACCGGCGGCGGCCCAAACTTGGCGGCGCTAGAGCCACTGGAGGAGGAACCAGACTCGCACAAGGGCGACTGGCGCGGGTCAGACATCACTGACCGCGATATCCAAGAGATGGTCGCCGAAGGTTACCTCCCCGCGATGGAGGGACTTGCCTAGCGGGCGGCGCCGACCGGCGAGGTGACATCTTCTCCCCAATCCAGAGAAAAGGTGTACCTAAAATCTCAGCTGGTACGCGGCGTCTCCCTGCCCATCTCCAACTTCTTCCTCTCCGTCTTAAACCACTATAGGGTCCAGCCTCAGAACCTTTCCCCCAATAGCATCTTAGTGCTTAGCAACTTCGCGGCACTTTGCGAGGGATACCTAGGGATAAGGCCTAGGTTAGACCTTTTTGTGTACTACTTCACCGTCAAACGTGAAGCCGGACATAGCAAGGAAGAGCTTAGGAACTGTGGCACCATAAGCTTCAAGATTCGACCTGGCCGGTGGTTCCCCGACATCGTCGGCCACGAGTCCTGCAAGAATTGGCAACGGACGTACTTCTACGGCCCAGACATTCCGCTGGCTGGCCGACAAGTTACGTACCCAGACTTCGTTGACGGAGCCGCCGCTAAAGCCTCGTCATGGATATCCCAAGCCTCCCTTCCCTCCGACCTCGACGCTTCTCGGGCCATAAGGCGGATCGTGTGGTTTGTAGATACGGGTCTGACCGGTTTGGACCTAGCCATGTGCTGGTTCATCAGGTGAATCCAACCTCTGCAGCACCGCGCGAAGCTCATGCACGAGTATACCAGCGACAGAAGGGATAGTCTCCGCATCTCCGTGGACAACTTCTTGAGCGACTCCGTCAAGCTCCGCCTTAAGGACATCGTCACGGTGAAGGATAAGAAGTGCGGCTTCACCATCACCTACGACATGTTCGTAGACGGCAAGTTCCCAAAGGTAGGTTTTTATTTTCCATGTTCGACATATACTCCAGTTCTTCCGTCTTGCAAATGTCATTTTATCTAACACGGTGATTTCTTACTTAATAGCTTAGCGATCTAGAGGAGGACAACCTGGCTGCCCAAATCTATGATCCAAAGATGAAGGAAGTCACGGTTGTGTCCGACAATGAAGCTCCGTTGGCGCGGAAGCGGAAGAGCTCCACCTCTGACGCTGCCGACGGAGGCAAGAAGAAGAAGACGGAGGGTGGAGCCTCCAAAAAGACTACCGCCGCCCTGGAGGCGGAAAAGATAAGAACCACCGGGATTTTTTCCAAAGCACCCCCATTAGTGTAAGCTTCTCATTCTCCGACATTGTCTGCTTATCTGTCTTGCTCCTGTACTTATGCATTTCGCACGTTTCAGGAAGAAAGCCACGACCAGCCTCAAGAAGACCTCCAAAACTTTGGGGCTTCTCAAAATATCAAAGACATGCTGCATCGCGACGCCTCCCCCGCCATCGCCCCTGCTACTCCTGCCGTCAAGCCCGCTTCTGCCCCGACAAGATCTCAAGCTAAGGAGGCATCTGGCCCTTCCGTCATGGAAGTGGACTCAGGTGCTTCTACCAAGATTGCAGTCGTCGGCGAGCAGGCGACGCAATAAAGTACCGCCCACCAAATGGCTGAAGCTCCGGCTAAGGATGCCATCGGTGGCGGCAAGGCGGTGGTGGAAGCTGGTACTTCTGCCGAAGGCGGCGCCCTTGTTCCCCAGAAACCATTTGAGTTTCCAAAGATAGTCTACCCGACACTTACGCCGAGTAGCACAACTCTGGTTCCTGGAGTAGCACCGACATCTCCGACGTGCGGTCTTGAGGAGCTCCTCCGACAAGCAGAAATATTGCAAGGAAATAGCATCTCCTTTGGCAAGCTGCTAGCCGAGAGCGCTACAAATCTCAAGATCATTGCACTTGTAAGTTTTATTTGTCTTTTGCTTTTCATATGAGTATCCCACTGTATCCCCCGAGGATGTAGACGGAAAAACCATAGGTTCTTACATCTATATGCTCTAAGAGTGGCTAAGTTAGAAAAACTCTCACTGTATCCCCCAAGAATTTAGATGGAATGAACTATTCCGACTAGATGCTTTAAGAGTAGCATACGCAGTGTTTATAATTTTCAATACTGTAGCCCCCAAGCCTCTAGCTGTAACTGAATTAGTTCCGACTAGATGCTTAAAGAAAAGCTAAGCAGATATCTGAGTTAAAAGCTTTATACTGTAGCCCCCAAGCTTCTAGTTGTAACTGAATTAGTTCCGACTAGATGCTTTAAGAAAGCTAAGCATGTTGTTAAGTCAAAAACTCTCGTTGTAGCCCCCGAGCGTCTATATGGAAATTTTCCGACTAGATGCTCCAAGTAGACTAAACAACGGTTTTAACTTTGTTCTTTTTTCCACAGAACGAGAATGCTCGGAGGGGTATGGCCAATGACAAGTATCAGAAGATGCGTGCAGATCTTGAAGCCGAAAAGGGTAAAACTGCCATCTTGAAGGAACGGATCATCAAAAACAAGAGTCTGTTTTCTTTTTTCGCATTCCGTCTTGGTTTTGTGCCTATATTCTCCGAGTACTTACTGTGTACTGTGCTTTCTACGACTTTGCAGAACATGTTGCCAAGGCCAAGGACATTGTCGAGCAGTCCAAGCACATCCAGCAGCTGGACAGCGAGATCAAGATCCTTAAGGAGGAGAGGAAAGAGATGTTGAAAATGCATGAGGATTCAATGAAGGCCCTGCAGGATTCCGCCTCCGCGGAAATCAATCGCTTGAAGGAGGAGCTTGCGATCTTAAAAGATCAAAAGCAAGCTGCTGATGAGCAAAACCAACGCCATACTGAGGCGTATAAGCTCCTCCAACAAGAGAAAGAATCCCTGGCGGACACCCTCTGGCAGGCTAAGGCCAGCATCTTCGATAAGCTTCTTCCGCCTTGTATTTCTGTAGTCTGGATACTTTGAATTTATTGAACTCATGCGCTCATTGTCGGAACTTGCAGCTCCTATGGGTTTAACCCAATCGCCTCCTTCGGACAAGGAATGCATGGTTCTTGCCGGCAACTTCATCAACACCGCCATCACCCAAGCCAAAGAGATTGCCAAGCCCCTCCAAATACACATCAAGGTCTCGGACTCAGTGGTGAAGTACTCGGAGATTCTGCGCCGAGCCCCTGAGCGTGTTATAAGCTGGAAAGCTTCATGTGCACGGGCTGGCGCAAGGATGGCGTTTTCAATGGTGAAGGCACACTACGAAGGTGCCGACATAAACACGGTGACCTCTGGTATCCCTGACGTTGACGATGACGGCAAAGAGATTGATCATGAAGCCATCCTGTCGTCACTCGCGGGCTATGACACCAGAGTTGCCGAGTTGGTGGATATCGACGTCTTCGTGCCCCTGAACACCATCGACAGCGGCAACCAAGATTCCTCCGAGTCCCACCATAGTGCCGACGTTGAGGGTGATTCTCCGGCTGGTGACGATGCTGCTTCCAAGTCTCCTGCGCCAAAGGAATGAAAAACAACTTTGTAATATTTGTTTCACCTTTGGTGTATGCGCGGAAAAAACTTGTTGATGTAAATTAAGGCGGAAAACAATGGTTGTTTATTTCCTGCTGCTTAAGAACTAGTTTCCAACATGTATATATTTTTTAAGCAAGTGCTGGCTTATCCATTACTTTGGTTCTTATGCTTGACTTTTCGTGAGTCGGAAGACTCGTTGTCGGAACCATGCGCTTAGGTGATGATGCCCAATGGCACCATCAATAACCTGAGCACAAAATCGCCGACAATAAGTGCCGAAAGTCACTACTCCAGAATCCACATAAAAACGACAAAGAACGTGTAGACCAGAAAACTTAAGCTAACGCCCGTAGGCGGAATTTCACAAGTGCAAACGCAAAGCTTGTGCATAAAGATTTTATATGATCCAAAAATGAACACTAAAGGAGGTAAAAGACTCAGAAATATGAGTGAACCAAAGAGCTTTATTTCATTGATCATATAAGAGGTACACAATTAGATAAAAATGCTAAGTGTAGAAAGGACGTAGCTGTGCTATGTTCCATGGACGATCAAGCTCCGGGTAGTCATCATCCGGGTCACGTCGCTTTACGCTTATGATCCTCGTTGGGTCTATCCTTTAGTTCACGATTGTCAACAAGGTAGTAAGACCCATTGAGTAGCGCCTTGCTTATGATGAACGGTCCTTCCCATGGCGGGGATAGTTTGTGCGACTTCTTCTGCTTAAGTCGGAGCACCAAATCCCCCTCTTTAAATGAGCGATGCCGAACGCGGCGACTATGGTAGCTGCGTAGCTTCTACTGATAGATGGCGGATCTTTGGCATGCCAAAACGCGCTCCTCCTCGAGAAGGTCCACATCTAGGCGTCTGGATTCTTCAGCGTCATCCTCGTCGTAGGCGGCAACTCTTGGTGCATCGTGAAGAATGTCGGAAGGTAGGATGGCTTCTGCTCCATATACCATGAAATAAGGGGTGTAGCCGGTGGATCTGTTGGGTGTAGTCCGTAAACTCACAACACAGATGGTAACTCTTCCGCCCAGGCTCCAGCTGCTCTATGTAGTGGTGCCTCAAGACGTGGCTTGATTCCCTGCAGAATTAATCCATTGGCTCGCTCAACCTGACCATTGGATTGTGGGTGTGCCATAGATGCAAGGTCAAGTCGGATGCCTTTCTCCCAACAATATGCCTCCACTTCTCCGAGTGACAAGTTGCTGCCGTTGTCGGTGATAATGCTATGCGGGAGACCAAATCTTACCACTAGATCTCGGACAAACCTGAGGGCAGTTGCCCCATCAAGCTTTCTAATGGGTTTAGCTTCTATCCATTTAGTGAATTTATCAACTGGTACAAGCAGATGCGTAAACCCACAGGGTGCCGTCTGTAACGGTCCCACCATGTCTAGCCCCAAGACTGCAAATGGCCAAGTTATTGGTATTGTTTGTAATTCTTCAGTAGGAACATGCGGTTGTCGGGCATAATACTGGCATCCCATGCATGTCTCAACCAGCTTGTCGGCGTCCACCTTCGCGGTCAGCCAGTAGAATCCTTGCCGGAAGGCTTTCGCAACCAAAGATCGAGGAGCGACGTGATGCCCACAATCTCCGAGATGGATTTCGCGTAGGATTTCCATATCTTCTAGCTGGGAAACACACTTTAGGTATACACCAGTAGTGCTCCTTTTGTAGAGTTGCCCATTGATTATGGTATAACCCTTTGCTCGTCGTACTATTTGCCGTCTTTCGACTTCGTCATCGGGCAAAGTTCCATGTTCGAGATATTCTATGAACGGTTTTGTCCAAGCCGCAGGGACCTTAGTCACCATGTTGACGAATGAGTCAGCTCTATCCGGGTTGTCGATGTCAGCGCCCTTCACAGATGGTGTGTGCAGGTGCTCTAGGAAAACTCCTGGCAGAATTTTTTTGCGCCCTGATCCAAGCTTAGACAGCAGATCAGCCACCTCATTTTGCTCCCTAGGCACATACTTGACTTCGTAGCCCAAGAAGCTTTTGGCTATCTCGTCCACTTCGCCTTGATATGTCGCCATCTTAGGGTTCTGCGCATTCCAGGTGCCAGCCACCTGCTGGGCAACCAAGTCGGAATCTCCACATCAAACTATGCGCTTGATGCCAATATCCTTGGCTACACGTAGTCCATGAATAAGTGCTTCATACTCCGCCATGTTGTTTGTAGCCTCAAAGTGGATCTACAGAACGTAGTGTAGCTTGTCTCCTATTGGTGACTGTAGCAATACACCATCCCCCGAGCCGTTGAGCAGCTTTGATCCGTCAAAGTGCATCACCCAGTACTCTGGTTCTGGAAATGGAGTAGCGTCTGGCATCTCCGTCCAATCTGCAATAAAATCCGCCAAGTCTTGTGACTTGATAGCGTCGCATCTCTTGTAGGTGATCTCAAAGGCGGCGAGTTCAATGCCCCAGTTCGCGACCCTTCCTGTAGCGTCGCTGTTATTGATAATGTCGGACAGTGGAGTCTTGCTCACCACTGTGATTGGGTGCTCCTGAAAGTAATGCCTCAGCTTCCTAGAAGCAAGGAATACTCCGTAAGCTATCTTTTGGTAGTGCGGGTAACGCTGCCTGGACTCCGTCAAGACCTCTCTCACATAGTAAACTGGTCGTTGAACTCCGAGCTCATAGCCTGGTTCCTTCCGCTCTACCACGACGACGATGCTGATAACCCAGTTGGTTGCAGCCATGTAAATTAACAGGGGCTCTTCAGGGTCGGGTGCTGCAAGGATGGGTGCTGAAGAAAGAATCTCCTTGAGCTGCTTCAATGCTGCATCTGCTTCGTCTATCCACGTGAATTTGCCCGCCTTCTTCAAAGAACTTGTACAGCGTAGCCTTCTCCAAGTCGGTGACGAACTAACTAGCTCGCAACACAACCTGTTAGTCGTTGAATGTCCTTTAGGCATGTCGGACGGTTTATGTTTAAGATGGCCTTGATTTTCTCCGGTTGACCTCGATTCCATTGGAAACGATGAAGCCCAACAATTTGCTTACTGGAACGAAGACGCACTTCTTAGGGTTAAGCATCATGTTGTATTTCTGGAGATTATCAAAGGTTTATTTTAAGTCGGAGATTAAGTCATTTGACTTTTTAGACATCACCGTGATATCGTCCACATAAGCGTGAACGTTACAACCAATTTGGTCGTGGAGGCAACGTTGCATTGTCCGCTGGTAGGTAGCACATGCGTTTTTTTAGCACAAAGGGCATCGTGACATAGCAAAACGTGCCGTATGGGGTAGTGAACGAAGTGGCCAATTGGTCCGACTTCCTCATCTTGATCTGGTGGTATCCTGAGTATGCATCGAGAAAACACAAAAGTTCCGAGCCAGCCGTCGAGTCAATGACTTGGTCAATGCGAGGCAAAGCAAACGGATCTTTGGGGCATGATCTGTTCAAGCCGGTGTAATCAACGCACATTCTTAATTCATTGGTTCCCTTTTTGGGGACAAGTACAGGATTGGCCACCCATTGGGTGTGAAGGACTTCTCGGATAAATCTAGCCTTAAGTAACCTAGCTATATCTTTGCCAATGGCGCGTCTCTTCTCATCTCCAAAGCGTCGTAGAGGTTATTTCACTTGTTTACATTTTGGATCAATGTTTAAGCTGTGCTCGGCGAGTTCCCTAGGTACACCTTTCATGTCGGCAGGTTGCCAGGAAAAGATGTCCCTATTCTCACGGAGGAACTCGATGAGCGCGCTTTCCTATTTGGGATCCAGGTTCGTCCCAATGGCGGTGACCTTGGAGGCATCGCCTACCACAAGTTCCACCGGCTTGGTCTCGATGGCGGCCTTGAATGCAGGAGAGGAGTCGGAGATCTGCTTCTTCGACGTGGGCATCTCTGAGTCATTGACCTTGCTCTGGATCTCTTTGAATTCTTCGCTGTAGAGGACAGCTTTGTAGGGGTTCGTAGCATGGAAAACAAAAAATTTCTACTGCATACAAACAAACAAGCCAAGATCTATCTACTAGATTGTAGCAACGAGTCGATAGAATAACTCACCCTCGAAGATTCCAAAGTGTTTAACGAGAGCGGATTCTCGTGGGTGATGTAGTCGTACTCTTGCCGATCTCATGATCGTGTAGACGATCCTTCCGGCGCTGCGTTCCGGCAGCGCTCCCGCAGTCGGTCACACGTTCGGTACTCGATGAAGACCTTCCTCTCCCTTGTTCCATGAGGCGGAGGTTGTAGCACTCTCTCCTCGCGATTCAGAAGACGACAGTGGTACCGGAAGTAGAGGGAGATCTGTGAGGCTTCGCCTTAAGCCGGAGCGAGTATGGTGGACTATGAGAGAGGCCTTGGTGATCTAGGGTTTAGACACACCAAGGAGAGAGGGCTAGGCCGGCGGCTAGGGCTTGGGGAAAGCCCCAAGTCGGCGGCTAGGGTTTGCCCTAGGGCGGCGGCGGCTGCAGGAGGGCCGGCGGCTAGGGCTAGGGTTTTGGGTGGTGGAGGTGTAGGTCTAGAGGGGCACCCCTGCCCCTCCTTATATAGGTGGGAGGGCGCCGACCAGGGGAGGAGAGTCCTCCCCCAACTCGGAATCCAAGGCAAGGGTGGAGGAGAGGAACCTCCCAAGTAGGTTTCCTACTCTCCACCAAGCAAACTTGGTTGACTTTTCAAATTGGCATTTGACTTTTCAAACTAGGATTCGATTTATCCCTTTATTTTGCTCAGCGATGACACCTAGTACATGATGCAACCATTCCAACTTGTTATGACACATTCATGTACCCTTCCCCTCCGGAGTGCCGGACCTTCCGGAACCATCTAGAACATTCCCGATGAAAACACCGGAATCATTCTCCAACCCTGAAACAGGACTTTCCTTATATGAATCTTATTCTCCGGACCATTCCGGATCTCCTCGTGATATCCCGGATCCCATCCGAGACTCCTAACAACATTCGGTCTCTTACTCATCATTTCATAACTACTCAACAACATCGAATCCTTAAGTGTGTCTCCCTACGGTTCGTGAATTATGCGGACATGATCGAGACACTTCTCCGAACAATAACCAATAGAGGAATCTGGAAATTCATATGGTTCCCACATATTTCTACGATTACTTTGCGATCGAATGAACCACTTACATACGATACCAATTTCCCTTTGTCTCACGATAGTTTACTTATCCGAGGTTTTGATCGTCGGTATCTTTGCATACCTAGTTCAACCTCGTTACTGATAAGTACTCTTTTCTCGTTCCCGTGATATGTGATCCCTTGTGAGCCAGTCACATGCTTGCAAGCCAATTGAATGATATTCCACCGAGAGGGCCCAGAGTATATCTATCCGTCATATGGATGGACAAATCCCACTCTTGATCCATGTGTCTCAACCCATGCTTTCCGAACACTCAATGCCACCTTTATAACCACCTAGTTACGGTGTGGTGTTTGATGTCATCAAAGCATCCTTCCGGTGATGGTGATATGCATGATCTCATGGTCGAAGGAATTAGGTTACTATGTATCAGAAAGCATATAGCAATTGAACTATTAAAATGATTTGATCTTTATGCTACGCTTATCTATAGGAGTATGTCCATCATACCATTCTCCTAACGATATGATCTTGTTGTTAATAACATCTCAATGTTCATGATAGGGAAACCACAATCATTTATTAACCAACAAGCTAGTATTATAAAGAGGCTTTACTAGGGACTCTAATTTAGTTTACAAATCATACAAGTATTAATGTTTCCTTGTTAATACTGTTATAGCATGAATGTAAACATTTATAATAAACACAAAGATATAATAATAACTATATTTATTATTGCCTCTAGGGCATATCTCCAACAAGTTTCTGCAATGGCTGCTTCATTGATCTCGCAGTCCCTTGTCTTGGTAAAGCTTCCGGATACGGTGATGACACCGTTTGGTCCGGGTATCTTGAGTTTCTTATAGACGAAGCATGGCTTGGCCATGAACGTGTGGAATATGTCGGGGACGAATATGATGTGGTACACGCTCTTGAAGGGGACCACCTCGAAGGTCATGCGCTCTTGGCGGTAATTGTTAACATCGCCAAAGGCAACCTGAAGTGTAATGCATCCAAGGGACCGAGCCTCCCGACCAGAAACTACGTCATGGAAGATGATATTGGTCCGCCTTAGGTTTGCCTCCGTCAAGTTCATCTTCTGTAGTGTATCTAGGTACATGATGTTGATGCTGCTTCCACTATCCACCATACACTTGGTAAACTCTACGCCGTCAATCAAGGGGTTGATGACCATGGCGTACTGGTTCTGCGTGGGTATAAGGTCTGGGTGGTCCGTCCTGTCCCAAGTTATTGGAATGTCACATTCCAAAATTTTCCAAATTTTGATATGTGAAAAATAAATAAACAAAAATAAAATTTTGTTGAAATTTAGGGTGAGAAGAAACTTTTTGATTCCAATTGGAAACATCAAAACCTATTTTGATCAAATAAAATCCTGAAAGGATTTACTAAGATAAACAAATAATAACGTCAAAACGGAGGGAGTAGCAATATCGCTAATTTCTTGCGTTTTCACGCTACTCGCTCCCTCTGTTGTGTATAACTTTTTTTTAGAACTGTGTATAACACACGTGATACAACACCCTTGTAAATTTGATCTATTAGATTTGCAAACTTGTAAAATTCATAACTTTAATTCTACACATCTAAATTTTGCAAATTTATATCAATGGATTCAGCAGAACAAGTACTTTGCAACCATACACTTTGTTTAATATTTTGCTTCTGGAAAATTGGTTGAAATTGCAGAAACATGTGTAGGCATAATTTGAATATAAAAATTGTTCTAGATATATTTTTAAGGTGAAATCTTTGCAAAATGGATTGTTTGGAACCTATTTATGGATTTAAAAATGTATTTTGTGAGGTTAAGGAATAAATATTTGAATTAGTACATTTCTAGTCAAATAAAAATATTGTTTATGGTTTAGAAATGAATTTTGAGTAAAACCTTTGGGAAATGATTTGATTCAAACCTTCTGACCCTAAACACCAAGTTTTTAGATTAAGAACATATTTGATGAACCATATAAAGTTATTGCTTTGCTAAAAGATATTTTCAACAACATAAAATATCACCTTAGCATAATATTTGGTTTATGATATGAAACCTTTTGCAAATGGTTTTACCACTTTTGTAAATGACCAATGTGAGCTTGAAAATGTTTAGAGCCTAGTAGAAACCATTTTTCCAAATAAAACTATCTTTTGCATGCTTGCATGCATGACCTTGTTTTTATTATTTTATGTGGTGAAATGGTTTGAATGCTAGTTGAATCTGTGTTTGCTTGATTGAATTGTAGTGAAGTTAGAAGAGTGTGATAATTGCAAGATCAAGAAGTGAACCAACATTCTCTACTAAAAAGGCAAGTGACACTATCATCCATGTCCTACTATTTTCATTACACTTAGTGGATTTTTGTAAACATGCATGATAAGGACTACTATATTTTATGCTATGCTAAATCCTAATAGGATACCCTTATATCTTCTTTAGTGAAAACATTGTAGTTGTAGTAAGCTTAGCCCTGCTATATATTTGGGATGGGATACATGATATGATTATATGAAGTGTTGGAAAGATATATGTTTTCTATAATAAAACAAGTATTCAATGAACCACCTGGGTGGAAAAGGATACTCAAGTTTTGGACAAGGTGACAACAAAGGGAACCATGTTTATATGACTATCTTTTTGTATGTGCACTAGAAGAAAAGCACCCATGGACTTAGAGATTGAACATGTTTCTCGTACAGTGGCTTCCGTGTACAGCCACATGCTAAATGGGCTCTGGCTTAGTCAACTACATAGTGGAAGACCCATGCATTGGCATCTTCAGGTTAACTAGAATTGTGTATGGGAAATTTATCCCTACATTGGTGCCTGGTTGACAAGCTAGCATTGTGTATTGGGAGGACTTCTATGGAAAGACTTTGTCACATTCTCGATCTGCCGGTACACCATTTGGTGTGTACTTATCCAATGACCCTTTGGTGGCGTCAAGACGAGATTGTGTCATGTGGGTAAAGTGTACAACTTCTGCAGAAGATCAAATTCTAAGTACTTAGCCGTGTCCCCGGTTATGGACAACTCTGAGCAACTAAGGCCCAAATCTATGGAAGATCTCGACATTCCAATTTCTCAAAGTAAAACTTGATGGTGACAAGGGATTTGGAGCACTTGGAGTTTTCCAAGGAGTTCAGAAAGATTTTCAAAAGATCAAAAGATTTTCAAAAGATCAAAACTATATTGAAAACATAGGACAAAACTATAATGCTTTCTGCAAATGAGCCTAAACCCTACTTAGCCAAATATGCATGTAATGATAGGATCCACTTATTTCTACATAGTAGTGAAACTTGCCAATACAATTCAAATGTATTGACCCTTGTGGCTGTAACTTATAATGTTGCAGGTTTGTTTGATGTTAGTGAAGTGTGTTGATTAGGATTACAAGTCTACAACCAACATGATTGCATGTGGCACTTTGAAGATGAAGGACTCCATGCTATAGTTATTTCTGCTGCATTGTAATGAGATAGCCAAATGAGCTATGTAAGATGTAATGAATTATTTTATTCCTGGTTATAAAGTTGTATTATGACCTTTGTTTCTTGATATTACATCTTAACTGTGGATGCTAGCTATTGATCCAGGGACTAGCATTGTAAACACAGGGATCTCTACCTTATTAAAGGTTGGGACTCCTTACAGATGGTATCAGAGCACTGTGTTTCCTGTAGGATTGTAACCCTAGGATAGGACAAAACCCCTTAGAAAATAGGAGATGTTTTTGTCCCAAAACTTATTTACAAACAATCTTGTAAACTCTTTCCTCAACCTTTTTGGTTTTGATTCTACATATCTTCCTCTTTCAACTTGATGGATAAAGCCTTCACCATGATGTCAACACCCGGATTTTTCAATCCTAGATGCCTGTTATGCCATACATCACAATCCCAGGATTACCATTTTTGCGAGACATAACAGAATTGGATACCATAGTACTTCATCCATTACAAACGATACATAAGTTCTTACACAAATAGGGATCTCATGATCCAGTTCTTAATACAACTTCAAGCAGCGGAATACGTAATAATAACGGTAGCGTAGGCGAAGCTCCATCTTCGGGGTCACAGGCAATGCTGACGATGGGAGATGATCCTAGTTGTCGTAACCTTCCTGGGGTCCATCTTCCAGGTACTCCTCTTCATAGTCTGGCCATGGGAATAGCCAGGGACAAAGCCATGAGTACTCTTTAAGTACTCGCAAACTAATACTAATAGGTAAGGGATTTTTGGATAATAGGACACTAGGCTCTAGGGTTATTTTGCAAAAAGCCAGGTTTATCTCTACTCAGTTCTAAAGCTAGTCAAAATTTTATAACTCCTAAGTGGGAACTTGTAATTCAGGTCACAACTCTGTTGTGGTCAAGTCAAAGTCTCAATTCGTTTCACAAGTCATTTTGAAAAGTCTGACGGGAACAAGATGGCCATCTAATCTGTCCATAATCATGACGCGCTATTCGAATAGTTTGACACTCTGCAGAGATTGTACACTTTCACCACAACATTCGATACATCCGTCAGGAACAAATCCTGAATTCACCATACTCAGTATGCGGATAATCAATCCTAACCTTTCAATTACACGCCCTAGTATAAGCACCTCTCCTGTGAGTTTGGCCTCCCAACCATGACTCACTGTCATCTTGGGTACTGCACAGGTGGACAATCTTCACAAGGTAGCCTCAGCTCAGACCTTGGCCGTGAGGGAACTAATACTAAGGTATATAAGTTTCCATTCAAGCCCTACCCAATATTCGGATATTGTGGTTGTATGCTAAAATTGGAATGGTATCGCATCCAGACAACCATCAGTTTTATAAAGGGCTAAGGCTCATGCCTCAACATTTTCATCACCAAAATCATCAAGTGTTTGGAAACACATGTCCAAAACATTTCAATAGAATGATCCATCATTCCAAGGTTTTCATAACCATTTTTCCACCAAGTATTCCCATCTAAAGTTGATCAAGTTTTATGCTTAGCACTAGCATCTACAGGTGGGGGTAGTACTAATGAGGGGTGGTAACTAATGGAGTTTTACTAAGTTCAACCTTATATCTTAGGCTGATATCAAGGTTTCTGTCTTAGGCCAAATTTTATGCTCTTTATGCAACCTTCAGCACTTTCCAAAATCTACCAGTCACTTAAGTAAACTCTAAGTAAGCTTTGATAAAGAAATAAAGTAAGAAGCTTGCACATAAAACTAGGATTGGTTTATCAAATGGGTAATCTTGCAAGGGGTAGCTTGCATAGGTAGGGTATCAACTTGCACAATCACTAGTAGTATTTGGCTTGCTAAAGTAGAGTGTCTTGCAAGTTTTAGCTTGCATTGGTCAACTTGATTAGTAAAGCTTGCCTTGTGCAGAGCAGTGGTTGAAGTTCTCCTCGGCTTCTTCTTCGTAGTATCCTCCTTCCTCCTCGTATCCTTGGTCGGTACTAGCGTCTATGAATAAATACGAGCTACACAATCACCAAACAATACTTAACTACTTGCAATCATCACACACAAGGGTCCTATAGATGATCTAACATCATCTCTAACATTACAAGGTTAAGGCTTGGTTTAAATCTTTTTATTTTTATTTTTAGAAAAGTAATTTCTACTCATTGAAAACTACTTAAGGTTTAATATTCTCCAAACTAAACATGGGATCATGTTGACACATGTCATCACCACATATTGTAGTCCATGGGAATGTGATTTAAAGTGGTGTCACAATTTAATAAGGTTTTACCCTTTTATTTTAATTAATTAAAGTGACTAGAAATGCTTATGTAGCATTCTTTTATTACTTGAACAATATTTCTGCAAGTAAACCTATATACTTTTATATATTCTGAAAGGTATGGTTAAATGTGATTTTTGAGAGTTGGAATCAACTCAAAAGCGATTATGGTTTAAATTTGAAAAATGTTTGAATGCAGAAAAGCTTCTGCCTTGTTATTTTTACTATGGGTGATCTACATATCCAAATGACTTGAATCCAACGGGCTTGGATTCAGCATTCATAGACCTTTACAACAAAATTGGTTTCATCCAATTTGGTGCACTGAATCGATCTGGGTTGATTTTTGAAATTGGGTACAGAAGTGTGTTTGAATTGAAATAGAAAAAGATTTAATTTGAATAACTGGGCTGCGCGGGAAAATCTAACAGGCCGGCCTGCTAAGCGCAGTGCTCCCGCGGGCTGCGTAAGTGGGTGTCCCCACTCGTCAGTGACACGGGGCTGGGCGAAGCGGTATGGGGCAACGTGGATCGTTCGATCTAGTTCTAATCCAACGGCTGTGGGTCATCGTCGACGCGAGACAGCTCCGGCGAGAACGAAACCTAGCGCGGCCAGTGAGGGTCGCTGGGGGCTCACCGGGGTACTGGCGAGGCGGGCGAACAACGAAGTCGACGACGGCAAACTCAGGGGTGGTCGCGGCAGCTCTGGCGGCTCAATCGCTGGCTCCTTTCTTCTCCGGCAATGGCGGGCTCCAGTGAAATTCGGCGAGGTGGTGCTCGCCTTTGCTCGGGAATGGTGTGGCACGATCAGTGAGGAGAGGAGTGAGATGGTGTGATGAATTCGATGGGTGGCCTCTATTTATAGTCGGCGAGGGGCGCACGTGAGCGCTGTCGGCGATGTTACAGGCGGCTAAAGGCATGGGCACGGGTAGGGGACAGTGTTGTGTCTTCTGGCGATGCTCAACGACATGGTCGCAAGGGATGGGGCGGTGCGGCTTGGTCTGGAACATGCGGTGCTCTGCACGGCAGAAGCGGCGTCTTCGACGGCGGGCGGTGGCTGTATGGCACGGGGCGGCAAACGGGGATGACTGGCGGTCTCCTGGGTCGGTGGCGATCGTGTATGCACGCGGCGAGGGCGGCGCGCGGTCTGTGGACGTTGGTCGAGGGTGGCGCTCTGGCGCATGCTCGCCATGGTCTGGGCGCGGCTTGTGCGCGTGGTCCATGCATGGGCGTAGCTAGAACTATTCATGGGTATGCAATGAATACCCAATGTTTTTTGCAAAAATAATTCGGTATATAAGCTCCTGTATACATGTATATATACATAAGGGTTTATTTGTACGTGCTGAACTCAGTAAAAATCGCAAAAACTAGCTGTCAGAGCCGCTCCCGACTACAGCCATCCCAACCTAGGCCAAAAATCCAATTCGTCTTTATTTGGGCCTTTACCTAGTCACGACCCACGATAGGCCATAGCTTCTGTCCTCTTGAGAGCGTTCGAATCGATCTTTCCTAGGACGCACGACGGGACCGCCCTGATTCCTCGTCTCTAGGTCGCTGCTGCGGCGCTGCCCGCTCACTGCACGCCGCCGCCGGTTTGCCGCACTCGGCGCGCTGCCGCCCGTATCCAAGTGCTCATCGCTCGCCGGCGCTCCGCCACAGCTGTACGCCTCCGCCCTTCCGGTGTCTGCCTGTCCCCATGCAGGCCTTGCACAACAGTAAGAACTAAAAAGTTCATCTTGATCAGAATCAGTTCATCTTGATCACTACAGTAAGAACTAAGAAGTGCTCGGTTATAATTTCTATATTTAACCTTGAATTCCGAATTAGAATTGATCCCTTTTTTAACTTGAAAAAATTCAGAATTAGAATCAGAAGTTGGTGCCAATTCTACATTGAATTCAGAATCAGAAGTCACTCACAGTAAGAGGGAGTGCTTTACATAACTTTCTGTTTCGGTTTTAAGATATCACTATTTATGAATAATTTATAATTTTTTTTTGTTATTGTGAACCTACATATATTATATCTATGTGATGGTAATTGTTTTTACCCCGAATACCCAATATGAGAATCCTAGCTCCGCCACTAGGCCCATGGCTTGGCAACGCTTACGGCTGGGACAGTGAGTGGCGGTGGACGGTGGGCTGCCTCCCAGACATGCTGGCTAGGCTTGCTGCTGCTCCTAGCTTGCTGTCCACAATGGGGTGACATGGGTGTGCTCGGCTGTTCACCATTAATGGCAATGGCAAGCTCACAGGGGTGCTAGTGTTGGGCTAATCTTTCTAGATGATCTACTGAGCTGTGTGTGAGCTAACTAGGGAACAAGTTAGGCCAAATTTACTGCACACTATAGTGTTTGAGGTTTTGTTTGATTTGTGTCTGCAACCTGTTTGATGAAATGGCCGCATGAAATCAAGTTTTGAATTTTGAAATGATTTTTGGTGGGTTTGCTAGATTGGTGCTGGTGAGTCTGCAGATGCTTGGGTTTTGAAAGTTGAGCTTGTTTGAGTGGGTTTTGAAAAAGTGGGATCTTCCCATATGAAGAAGATTCAATTTTGAAATATCATTTAAACTATGTATTTGAAAGTTTCTGGATGATCACAAAGTGGGCCTTGATACTCTGTTATGAGTATATTCAAGGGGTGCAAGGATCCAGAAAATTTTCTGTTAGGTTCTAAAAGTTTGAGACAGCCAAAGTAGGCATGTGAGTTAAATTGGCCAAAATGACCATTCACTTAATATATTTGTTTTGATTTACTTGTCTTTAGGAAAAGTGTGGGAAATGTTTTAGATGATGTTTATTTCATCTAAGAAACATTTTACAAGCAATGGATCACACAAACAAAGTGGTTTTAAAGAAATTCAAAAACTATGCATACACATATGCATGCATTCATGGGTTTAGTTGGAAAAGTTTTTGTTAACCCTAATCTTGATGATTAGTGTTTGATGATCTAAGTTTGGTATTTTTGGGATGTTACACATGGCCAATGACTTCCACTTTAGTTCCACCAAAGATTTTAACTTAGACATCACTAAAGACTACAAGTGAGATCCAAGAGACATTAGATTGCCTACTAAAACATTGATATCATGTTAGTGTATGGATCATATTGACCTATGAGGTATGACCATACCAAGTTAATTATTTCAAGAAAACTTGTTGTTCCCTTCAACTCATGAGTTAAGCTCATAAGTTGTTAAGTGGATAGTTGCTTGTTGATTGCTTGATCGTTTGATTGAACTTGGTTGTTTTGAGTTGTGTGTTAGAACTTCCTTAGGTCTATCTGTCATTACTTATCCCTATCAAACCAACAGATGCCTCCCCTTCGTGCCAACCCCAACCAAAACAACAATAACAACATCACTCCTGAGATGCAGTAGATGATGAGAGCTCAGACGCAGCTAATGCAGATGATGACCACGTTCATACAGAACCAGAACAACAACAACAACAACAATCAGAATAATCCTCCAGCACATGATATGCTCACCAGGTTTCTGAAACTAAGGCCTGCAAGGTTCTCTGGGACAACTGACCCAATGTTAGCCAATGATTGGTTACGTTCGATGAATAAGGACTTAGTGACTGTTGGCTGCACCGACGAAGAAAAAGTTAGGTTTGCATCACATCTGCTTGAAGGACCAGCAACAACATTGTGGGACAACTTTCAGATCACCACTCCCCTTGAAGATGTAACTTGGGCTATTTTTGAGGATGGTTTCCGTACAGCTCACATCTCATCTGGAGTGATGCACTTGAAGAAAAAGGAATTCCACAATATGAAACAGCGTCACCTTAGTGTGGCTGAGTATATTGAAGAATTCAACAATCTGGCACGCTATGCACCGGATGAAGTTGATACAGATGCTAAGAGAAAGGAGAAATTTCTTGAAGGACTTAATGATGAGTTGAACCTGCAGCTAGTTGTTGCCTATGTCCCAACTTATCAATCACTCTGTGACAAAGCCACCATTTTGGAAAACAAGATGAATCAAGTTGAGAATAGAAAGAGGAAGCATAAACTCAAGTATCACTCAGGATCATCACAAAAGAAGCGTTCATTCAAAAAGAGCAATGAAGATTCTGAACCACATCAGTATCACCACAACAACAATGGAAGTGATAATAATGGAAATGACACTGACAATGGAGATGACCTTGGTCAGAACCAACATGACACTTTCAGGAAGAAAGACATTAGCCGATTCTGATTACTATAATTGTAAGGAACTTGGACACTATGCATCGATCGTATCACGAGAAGAAAAAGAAAAAGGATGCTAGAAACTCCAATGGAAATGACTCCAATGTGACCTAGAAAGGACATGTGAACCACATTGACATGGATGGGAACTTTGAAGAGATAGAAGAAGTGGATGTCAGGAACTAGTTAACTCAGAAGAGTCAAATAAGGATTCCTTGTCAGGATATCAAGGGTTGAACCCATAGTCAAGTGAACCATCAATGTAACCCTATGATACTTTATTTTAAGGGTGGTAGTACCCTAGTTTCCTTGAAGCCAACTTGTAACCCTAGCCTTCCCAAATCTCGGGACGAGATTTCTTTTAAGGGTGGTAGCCTGTCACATCCCAAATTTTTCCAAATTTTGATATGTGAAAAATAAATAAACAAAAATAAAATTTTGTTGAAATTTAGGGTGAGAAGAAACTTTTTGATTCCAATTGGAAACATCAAAACCTATTTTGATCAAATAAAATCCTGAAGGGATTTACTAAGATAAACAAATAATAAATAAAGTTATAATAGTTGGAATTACCATTTTTGGATCTTTAAATAAAAATATATGGTTTTTATAAGCAAAGGTAGAAATAATGAATAAGGACTGTTTTTAAAAGAGCCAAATTAAATCTTGGCCAAGCTTTTAAAATAAAATATTTTGTTTGATTAAAATAGTAAAGGTTTATTTAAATAAAACCATGAGGATTTATTTATATCCAAATTCCATTCAAGTATAGACATTTTCCTATTTTGAATGATCATTAAAAACTTATTAAAGTATTTTAAATTATGTTTCAAGGTGTTTTAGTTTTCAAGTAAAACCTACTGAAAAGATTTTTGTAGGAATTTATAAAGTCAAAAAAAAAGTTTTTAAACAAATTTGAATCCTATTTGAAATAAAGACTAAAGCCTATTTATTTGTTTTTAATAAAAATTAAACCCTAATAATAGTTATTTTATTTTGGACTTTGGAATATGTTGTTAAACAGAATTAAATTATACCCAAAAGTTTGGTGGTGGTTTGAATTCAAATGGACTTTGAATTGTTTGAAATAAAATCAAAACAGAAAAAGAAAAAGCATTCAATATAAAAAAATGAAACAGAGCAACCCAACCCATCAGGCCCAACTAAGCCTAGCAGCGCAGCCCACCTGCTCACCCCCACAGGCGAAACGTTTTCACCCAGGAACACACCCGCACAGTCGCTGATCGGTGGCCCCACTCTTTCTCTCTCTCTCTCTCTCTCTCTCTCTCTCTCTCTTTCTCTCTCTCTCTCTCTCAGACAGCCGGACCCCACCTGCCAGGTCTTCGTCTCCACCTCGACCGTTCCCCCCCCCCTCGCCGTTTCTGTCGGCGATGAATGCCATTGAATTGGCATAACACCGCTAGTTAATCTCGACAGCAACCGCACACCTTTAAACGCCACGCTCTCCTCTTCCATTTCCCCCAAGCCACACCTCCCCTCTGCCTCCAGGCTGCGAGAATCGCGAGCTCGAACCTCTCTGCTCCGACGAGCTTATCCAAACGATTTTGGCGCCGTCCAACTGCCCCTCGCCTCCCACTGCATGCAGGCTTATTCCCCATCTCCTGGCGCATTTCCCAGTGTCGCTCGCTAGCCCGCGCACTCACCATAGCCTCGGCAACCTCGACACCTGAGCGTGCACCTCCGTCTGCCATCGCTCCGACGAACCCCCTGGTAAGCTCAAGACCACCCCGAACCCTCCTGATGATGCTCCCATGATCCCCAGCCCTATACGCATCTAATCCCGTGTTCTGTTTGCCTTAGCGTGCTCGCAAACTCCGTCCCCGTCGACAACCAGACGAACCCGACGCCGCTGCAAGCTCCGGCGAGCAATCGTCGCTTCTCCGGTGCGCCCCTCGACCAGCCGACCACACCTCGAGCTTCTCCGCACTCCCACGAGCACGGTGAGCTACTCCTTCCTCTCCCTCGCTTCCTAAATCGTCGCCGACGACACTGACAGAGCGCTCTGCCGCTCGCCGCCACCAGCGCCGCCAGTCTGTGGTCAAACACGCTGTGCCCGTTGGATCTTGATCTTGCGGCTGAGATTAGATTTAATCAAAAGGGTATCGTGTACACTGTGCCGCACGATCTCATTTAGATCCAACGACCCACAGAGCTCAATCCGCGCAAAACGGTATCAGCCAGTAAGATTAAGACACGTGGCCAGACTCAGGATTTAAATTAGAAATTTGATCTATTAGATTTGCAAACTTGTAAAATTCATAACTTTAATTCTACACGTCCAAATTTTGCAAATTTTATATCAATGGATTCAGAAGAACAAGTACTTTGCAACCATGCACTTTTTTTAATGTTTTTATTCTGGAAAATTGGTTGAAATTGCAGAAACATGTGTAGGCATAATTTGAATATAAAAATTGTTCTAGATATATTTTTAAGGTGAAATCTTTGCAAAATGGATTGTTTGGAACCTACTGACCATAGGAACCAACTTATGGATTTAAAAATGTATTTTGTGAGGTTAAGGAATAAATATTTGAATTAGCACATTTCTAGTCAAATAAAAATATTGTTTATGGTTTAGAAATGATTTTTGAGTAAAACCTTTGGGAAATGATTTGATTCAAACCTTCTGACCCTAAACACCAAGTTTTTAGATTAATAACATATTTGATGAACTATATAAAGTTATTGCTTTGCTAAAAGATATTTTCAACAACATAAAATATCACCTTAGCATAATATTTGGTTTATGAGATGAAACCTTTTGCAAATGGTTTTACCACTTTTGTAAATGACCAATGTGAGCTTGAAAATGTTTAGAGCCTATTAGAAACCATTTTTCCAAATAAAACTATCTTTAGCATGCTTGCATGCATGACCTTGTTTTTGTTATTTTATATGGTGAAATGGTTTGAATGCTAGTTGAATCTGTGTTTACTTGATTGAATTGTAGTGAAGTTAGAAGAGTGTGATAATTGCAAGATCAAGAAGTGAACCAACATTCTCTACTAAAAAGGCAAGTGACACTATCATCCATGTCCTACTATTTTCATTACACTTAGTGGATTTTTGTAAACATGCATGATAAGGACTACTATATTTTATGCTATGCTAAATCCTAATAGTATACCCTTATATCTTCTTTAGTGAAAACATTGTAGTTGTAGTAAGCTTAGCCCTGCTATATATTTGGGATGGGATACATGATATGATTATATGAAGTGTTGGAAAGATATATGTTTTCTATAATAAAACAAGTATTCAATGAACCACCTGGGTGGAAAAGGATACTCAAGTTTTGGACAAGGTGACAACAAAGGGAACCATGTTTATATGACTATCTTTTTGTATGTGCACTAGAAGAAAAGCACCCATGGACTTAGAGATTGAACATGTTTCTCGTACAGTGGCTTTCGTGTACAGTCACATGCTAAATGGGCTCTGGCTTAGTCAACTACATAGTGGAAGACCCATGCATTGGCATCTTCAGGTTAACTAGAATTATGTATGGGAAATTTATCCCTACATTGGTGCCTGGTTGACAAGCTAGCATTGTGTATTGGGAGGACTTCTATGGAAAGACTTTGTCACATTCTCGATCTGCCGGTACACCATTTGGTGTGTACTTATCCAGCGGCCACTGGTGGCGTCAAGACGAGATTGTGTCATGTGGGTAAAGTGTACAACTTCTGCAGAAGATCAAATTCTAAGTACTTAGCCGTGTCCCCGGTTACAGACAACTCTGAGCAACTAAGGCCTAAATCTATGGAAGATCTCGACATTCCAATTTCTCAAAGTAAAACTTGATGGTGACAACAAGTGATTTGAAGCACTTGGAGTTTTCCAAGGAGTTCAGAAAGATTTTCAAAAGATCAAAAGATTTTCAAAAGATCAAAACTATATTGAAAAGATAGGACAAAACTATAATTCTTTCTGCAAATGAGCCTAAACCCTACTTAGCCAAATATGCATGTAATGATAGGATCCACTTATTTCTACATAGTAGTGAAACTTGCCAATACAATTCAAATGTATTGACCCTTGTGGCTATAACTTATAATGTTGCAGGTTTGTTTGATGTTAGTGAAGTGTGTTGATTAGGATTACAAGTCTACAACCAACATGATTGCCTGTGGCACTTTGAAGATGAAGGACTCCATGCTATAGTTATTTCTACTGCATTGTAATGAGATAGCCAAATGAGCTATGTAAGATGTAATGAATTATTTTATTCCTGGTTATAAAGTTGTATTATGACCTTTGTTTCTTGATATTACATCTTAATTGTGGATGCTAGCTATTGTTCCAGGGACTAGCATTGTAAACACAGGGATCTCTACCTTATTAAAGTTTGGGACTCCTTACATGGAACCTCCGACCAGCGCAGGTACTGGGGAACTGGGGGGGAGAGTGGCCATCAGGATCCTTAGAGAGGTCTTCTGTTGGCGGACGGTGGGGGTGCCAAGGAAAGTGTGGTAGACTGGAGCCTTCTTTGCGAAGGGGTTCTTGCCCTTGTCGTCTCTCTTGGTGGCGTGCTTGGGGTCAACGTCTTCGTCCATGTCACTTGAATCCTTGGACTCCTCCTCCTTCTTCTTCCCCTTGCCCTTGCCTCGCGGTCTGTTCTTCCGACTTCGCTTGTAGCCGGACTCCGGATCTTCCTTGAGGTCGTTGACGAACTTGTAGTGTCGATTGGTATGAGTGGCTTTGCCGTTGGCGTCGAGGTGTACGAGGCACGACATATCGCGATACTCCTCGTAGGTTTGGGGAACGCGGAGCGGCACCGAGGTGGTTTCACTTCCTCGTTGCTGCCCATGACCAGCTCCCCTTCCTCGGCCATGCTGTCCGCCTTCTCCTCGTCCTGCAAAAGTCATGGCGACCATGTCGGTAGATTGCTTTTCTTCTGGAGCGGTTTTCCGCTTTGCACTGCTGTTCCTCCGAGCTTGAGTTGGAACGGCTGTTGCCAGCAAGGAGCCACGAGCATCGTCGTCGGCAGCTGTGAACTCACTGGCCAACTGAATCATCTGGTTCAAGTCAAGCTGGTGATTGTCCTGCAAGCGCTTCAGCTTATGCCGGAGCAACGTGCCCCTTTCCAATCCGTCGATGAAGGCGGCCATGGCGGTCTGGGCGTGCACTCCTGCGCAGGAATTCTTTATATCCAGCCAGCGAGAGAGGTAGGCGCGAGATGTCTCGTCTTTCTCTTGTACGCCTTGTAGATATTCCGCAGCAGGGCGTTTGTATGTACCCTCAAAGTTCTTGGTGAATGCTTCTTGCATGTCCAGCCAGTTGTAGATAGATTTCTCCGGCAAGTCGTCGATCCATTGACGGGCCATGCCCGCCAGCATTAACGGGAGGTACTTGACGGCGACGTTGGGGTTGCCTTAGGCAATCTCCACTGCGTTGTCGTAGTCCTGCAACCATGTGGCCGGCTTGGCGGTGCCGTCATAGGGCTTGAGGGTCTTGTCAATCCGGAAACCTTTGGGGTAAGTTGTGGACCGTATTGCATGTCCAAAGCAACGTGGTCCCAGGTATGGTCCTTCCCGGGCCTCGTGGATCTTATCGATCCGCGAACGTGCATCGTACGACTCCGGGTTCTTCTTCTTGTTGTCAATAGGGGATGGGCTGTGCGAATGATGCGGGCCCCCTCCGCCGTGGTGACTGCTTGGTGGTGACGAAGGCGGAGGTGGCGGTGGGTTAGCTTTTTTGCTGTTACCCTCCTGCGACGCCTCACGCCTGTCACGGTTGCTTGTCGGACGCGGAGGGTCATGGCGTGACCTGCTCTTGTGTCCTTGGTTGCGCTCTCCATCGTGACGGGTCTGCTCCGCGTTATCGCGGATGACGATGCCGCACTGCTTTGGTGGGGACATATCCGCACGATGGTGAGCTTTGTAATCTTCGCGATGTCGGGGAGATCGGGGCGGTGGCGACGGGCGACGAGGTCGGGCCTTTTCTCCATGATCGGAGGATATGGGGATAGCATCCTTCCTGTTGCGCGTATCCCTCCGTCTTCGTTCTGATGAACCTGTCTGGGACCCGACATCAAGAGGAGATCCGTCCCTTGGCGGCTTGTACTGGCTAGACTGGCAAAGCGATGGGTCAGACTCGAGTCTCTGAGAGGTGGCCTTTTCCTGCTGCTTCACCGCCTTGGCCACTAGGTCATAGACCTGTTCCACTGCCTCAGGCGATCTATCCTGCTCCAGAAGGGTCTTGGCGACAGCGAGGTTAAGGAGTGGGGTGGGCATCACCTGCTTGCCTTCACTGTCAATTTATGGCTTGGCATGTGCCGGCTTTGAGGGAGCCCATCCTAGATTGCGCCGTACACCAGGATCGTTGATGATGCGAGTCAGAGCTTTCTTAGCCTTCTGCTGCTGCAGTAAAGTCTTGTACTCGGCCTCCATTGCTCTAGCTTTCTCTATGGACTTCTGCGTGTTGACCAGATCTCGATATAGTTTAGCGCCTTGCTCTGCCATGGCCTGCGCTTCCTCCAGCAGCTGCTGGCGCTTCTCGTCAAGCTGGGTCACGTTCCGTATATGAGCGACGGTTAGTGGCTCGACGAGGAGGTTGTCGTACATCACTCTATCAGCTGGAGTAACTTGGACCGCTGCAGACGTAGATTATGGAGGCGACAAGTTTGCGGTGTTATTGTTGCTCGGGCCGGTGCCGAGTTCCTGCGGCTGCTGCACTGGGTTAGGCAGAGGAGGCATGACTTTTGCGCGATCATCGTCAGCAGCAATAAGTGGCCCTTCCCCTTTTCCAGTGCCGTAGGCGGGGCTCGTCCGGGTTGATCTTCATCCATCGCCGTCCCAATGGTGACGAACACCCCTAGAGACGTGATGGCATTGTTGGCTTGCTCGTCGCGCGAGTACTCCTCCTCCATCTCCTGCATAGCGGAGTCTAGCTCTTCTGGACTGAAGTCTATCTCCTCTGAATCTGCACTGAAGTCAGCATAAAGCGCGTCGATGACAGAGTCGGAGGGTGCCAGGACTTCCTCGATGACGGGAGGTGGAGGTGCAACGGCCTCGACGATGACTGGAGGTGGTGGTGCTGCTGCGATGATGGCGGCAGGAGGCGATGGTGGCGGCTGCTGAATCGGAGGTTCTCCGTCTCTGACCGCAAGCTCCATCTGGGCTGCTGCATCAGCTGTCCCATAGCTGTTGACGGTGCTCACCATCTCTTCGAGGGTAAGGCGTCCTGTTGCCTGTTGCCGTCTTAAAGAATGTCGGAGAAGCGTGTCGCGGTCCAGTCCTTCCACGAAGTGATACAAAGCGTTATCATCGGGGTAGTAGGCTAGATCAGCTCATATACAGAGCCACCTGGCCAGGTAATCGCGGGGTTTTTCGCCCTCTCTCTGAACGCAGCGCGCCAGATGGAAGATGGTAACCACGCCTACGAACTTGGATCTCTGTTGTCCAGACGCATGGACGAAGCCGGCGGATTTGCAGTGATCTTCCACCTTTATATCCTGCACAGGGGCGGTTTGGGTGGGCCTTGAATTTTTCCGCTCTTTGCCAGCAATCTTCGAGGAGAGATCCGACATCGATCCTTTCGCAAACATATCCTGCCCGTAGGCGGTCCGTGCGGGCCTTGATGCTTTCCGATCTTTGCCGGCAAACTCCGAAGAGAGATCCGACATCGATCCTTCCGCGAACGTATCCTGCCCGTAGGCGGTCCACGCGGGTCTTGATGCTCCTCCAACTCCCAGGGAACTAGTGCCCGAGTCGGTTTCGCCGATGAAGAGGTGGATGTCTCTGATAGGAACGATTGAACACCGTGTAGGATTCGTCTTTGTCGGGATCTAGAATTCATCGGGAGGGACGATCGGAACGTTGCCGGAGAAGAGAACACGACCGATGGCTATGGTTTTGCCGATTCCCGCGAAGATCTTGGTCCTCGCCCGCTGAAGAGCCTGAAGCGCCTCTTGCCCCACGGTGGGCGCCGACTGTCGTGGTATTGCTGACGAGTATGCCATGGAGGGGTCCTCACAGTGCGTGTTTAGAGACGTGGGGTAAGGCGGACGGTTGACGGGTACGAGGTAACACAGCTTACCCAGGTTTAGATCCCACAACGGTGGCGGAATCTTACTCCTGCTATAAATCACTATAAGGGCAATACGCCGAGTTATAGGGATTGGTTCGTTGTGCGAGGTTGTGTGAATCGATCTATGATCGTCTGAGATTGTGCCCTAAAGGCTCCCATAGGCCTGACTTATATAGTCGCCAGGTCCTAGGGTTACAGGGAAAAGTCCTAGCCAGACAGGTTACAGAGTCCTACACTGTCTATTACTAGTCTTGTGTATCTTGCACTCCAAGGCCCCGGGTACGCTTGTGACTCCACTGTAGCCTTCCTTTATCCGGCATGGGCCTCCCTTCTGGATCCATCTAACTGGGACACCCAGCAGGCCATAGGCCATGCTACCGACTATGGTCCACCCGGGTTATCCGGATAAGTCATCTTGCCCATAAGGCATGGCTCACATGTATCTAATGATTCAAAATTAAGTGATTCCAAAAGTCCATCCGAATGGAGCTTCTTCATGCGTTTAACGCCAATATGACCTAGACGGCAGTGCCACATATATGCGGATATATCATCATTTAGTTTAATCCTTTTAGCATCAACATTATGAATATGTGTAACATTATTATCGAGATCCAAAAGAAATAAACCATTCATCATCGGTGCATGACCATAAAAGATTTCATTCATATAAATAGAACAACCATTGTTCTCGGATTTAAATGAATAAACACTTCGCATCAAACACGATCCAAATACAATGTTCATGCTCAGTGATGGCACCAGATAACAATTCTTCAAGTTTATTACTAATCCCGATGGCAAATGGAGAGGCAGCATTCTGACGGCGATCACATCAACGCTTGATCCATTACCGACACGCATCTTGACCTCACCCCTTGCTAGCGGTCGCTTGTTCCGCAGCCCCTGATTCGAGTTACAAATATTAGCAACTGAACCGGTATCAAATACCCAGGTGCTACTGCAAGCACTAGTCAAGTACACATCAATAACATGTATATCATATATACCTTTGTTTTTCTTGCCGGCCTTCTTGTCTGCCAAATACTTGGGGCGATTCTTCTAGTGGCGATCCCTTACAATAGTAGCACTCGGTATCAGACTTAGGTCCAACTCGGGGTTTCTTTTCAGGCATGGCAACTGTCTTGCCGCTCTTACTTCCCTTCCATTTTCCCTTCTTGTCTTTTTTGAAACCAGTGTTCTTATTGATCATCAACACTTGATGTTCCTTTTTGATCTCCACTTCTGCAGTTTTAAGCATTGACACAAGCTCGGGAAGAGACTTCTTCATGCCTTGCATATTATAGTTCATCACGAAGCTCTTATAGCTAGGTGGTAGAGACTGCAGAACACGATGGATGCCTAAGTCAATGGGAATCGTTATTACCAAGGACACAAGTTTATCGGCGTAACCCGACATCTTGAGTACATGCTCACTAACGGAGCTGTGCTCTTCCATCATGCAGCTAAAGAACTTTTCTGAAGCATTGTAGCTCTCTACAGCAGCATGTGTGTCAAAAATCATTTTCAACTCACCCATTGTATCAAATGCATTGTCGTTTTCGAAACGCTTTCGAAGTTCCGGCTCTAGCCCATACAATATGCCGCAATGAACTAAGTTGTGGTCCTCCTGACGAGTCTGATAGACATCCTTCTCCTCGTCAGGGGCATTCTCAAAAGGTGGGGGCCTAGCGGCGCTTCTAGCACATATTGCTTTTGTGCAACAGAGAGGAGAATCCTCAAATTCATGGCCCATTCGATAAAGTTGCTACCGTTCGTTGCAAGTTTCTCTTTCTCCATGAACACATTGAAATTAAAAGCAGGCGGTGCCATCTACAACAGAATTTGTAAAGTTTACAGTAAGTTTATGATAGATTGAGTTCAACTAATCCACATTACGAATGAACTCCCACTCAAAAATGACATCCCTCGTGCCTTTTTGGTGATTACATGAACCAAATCCACTACACCAAGTCCGATCATCACGTGGGCATCAAATGGTCATCATATATACTATATGACTCATGCTTAACCTTTCGGTCCGTGTTCCGAGGCCATGTCTGTACATGCTAGGCTCGTCAAGTTAGAACCTTAGTATTCGCGTGTGTAACTGTCTTACACCCGATATATGGTTGTGGATCCAAGAACACCCGATCATCACGTGATGTCTTGGAGCGACGAAAACATAATCGGTGCATACTAAAGTAAGAACACATTCTTCTCTTGATATTTAAATGAGGGATCATCTTATTATGCTAATAAAGCACTAAACAAGCAATATAAGATTCTATCAAACATCACATGTTTATTAGTGAAAATGATATGGTTCCTGCATATGATCTCTATCATGTGCACCGTGATATGATCACTATCATACCTTTGTGTGTAAGGCCAAGGTCTATTGAACTTACACGTTATGTGTGTTGTAATAGTGTTCATACTTCTACTTACAACATCACCATATCATAACACTAGCCCAACAACAATCTAAACTAGACGCCTCTAATTTATCCATTGCAAGTTTTACGTGGCTTAGGGCTTTCGAAGATAGAATCGTTCTTACCTACGAACATGAACCACAACGAGGATAACCAAATTGTTGACAAATCGTTGCAAAATAGATATTGACTATAGTAGGAGAGACAGACACCCGCTAGCCACTTATGCAAACTAGTTGCATGTCAAGCGTGGAACAAGTCTCATGTGCGAGGACATGTAAAGTTTGTTCAGGCCGCTTCATGCCACCAATATCCAAAATTACAACTAAGGAGCAACAACATGATCATCATCGCCCACATACTCATATGTTTACTAACCGTGTAAAGCATCTACGCATAGATCCGGCTCTGATACCACTGTAGGGTTCGCAGCATAGAAAACAAAATTTTCCTATGATGGGAACTATGTACCAAGATCTATCTACTAGATACAAACAACGGGCGGATGTATATCCGTAGAGAACATACCTTTGAAGACAGACAAAGCTTAACGAGTTGAACTCGTGGTTGATGTAGACGATCTCTTGCCGATCTCAAGATCGAGAGGAAGTCACAGCGCCACAAAGTAGCAGCGCATCCGTGCTCGCACACACGTACAAGACACCGAGCAACCTCTGCCTCCTCGCTCCAGCGATGCAGCAGAAGCACAACCCTTTCTTTCCGAATAGCCACCGGGAACATGTATCTCGCTAGTCCGAGACCATGGGGGATAAATTCTAGAGGGGGAGAGAGATCCTTCACGAGGAGGTGTGAGTGAGAGAGAGGAGAGGGGGTGCCTTTTATAGGAGAGGGGGGACCCCAAGGGGGTGGCCGGCGCATGGGGGCTGCCCCCTTGCCCTCCCCTCATTCATGTGGGTGGACACTCCACTCACAAAATTCCTTTAAATTCCCTCCACTCAAAATCCCACTCAAAATTGCTATTAAATTTCCACCAAATTTAATGCAAACTCTCATTAAATAAAACTCTTTTTATTTATTCAGAATTTTGTCAATTACTTTAATGACAAACATTCACATATAACCCCTTGCTAGAATTCTATTTCACATGCAAAAACACTTCCTGCAATTTCACCCGAAAACCTGTTTCGGTATCTAGTGAAATAAATTCCTGCGCTTGTTTATTCTTTCCGGCATGAAACATTTGCTCCAATTGGATGTCAGTGTCCCTTAAGTGTGTCACCCTACGGTTCGTGAATAATGCGGACATGATCGAGACCCTTCTCCGATCAATAATCAGTAGCGGGACCTAGAGATCCATACTGACTCCCACACATTCAACGATGACTTTCCTATGATCGTCGGAACCTTTTACGCTTGTATCTTAATCCCTTTGTTTCACGATATATTACATGTCCGAGATTCGATCATCGGTATCTCCATACCTAGTTTGATCTCGTTACTGACATGAACTCTTTTCTCGTTCCCGTGATATAACATTCTAGTGATCAAATCACTTGCTTGCAATCTAACCAATGTGATATCACCAAGAAGGCCCAGAGTATATCTATTCATCATTGGGATGAACAAATTCCACTCTTGATCCATGAGTCTTAATATAACACTTTAGTAGCTTTGAAGCCATCTTTATAATCACCCAGTTACGGTGTGACGTTTGATGTCAACAAGAAACTCTTCCGGTGTGGCATGATCTCATGGTCTAAGGATTAGGATCACTTCGTAAGTTGTTTATAGCAATATAAACTCAATGACTTTGATCGTAATGCTATACTTCGAATGAATGTTCATCACATCATTACACTAATGTTGTGATCTCGTTATTAACAACATCCAATGTCTATGATCAGGAAACTGTGATCATCTTGTTAATCAACGAACTAGTTTATGAGAGAGGCATAACTAGGAACTTTCTGTTTGTTTATTAAACACACATGTATTAACATTTCTGTATTAATACAATTATAGCATGCAAAATAAACATCTATCATATACTTGGAATGCACATAATAAATACTTTATTATTGCCTCTCAGGGCATATTCCCTTTAATGGGAAGGGAGACGCAGGTGCCATTGCGAGACCCGGCCCTGACGGAGCCCACCTGTCAGTTGAAGAAGGCGCCTCCGCCGCCACGAGCAGTGGGAAGGGAGACGCAGGTGCCGTTGGAGAGGTAGAAGCCCGGGTAGCAGGCGCAGAGGGTCGCGTTGTAGGCAAACATCTGTGCCGCCGTCGTGCACGCCACCGCTGCCATGATTGGTCGACTACTCTCGAAGTCGTTCTTCGTCTGGGCAGGGCTCTGCCTCGAAGCCAATCACATGGAGGGTCGCTTGAGCTTAGGGTTGTTTGGAGCTGGAATTGGAATCGGATGCCCCGACTCTGCTCGATGGAGAAAGAAGAAGGAGAAGAATCCAGTTGCAACACGAGGAGGCAGCTAGCTTGATTAACTTGAACTAAGCTTGGATTGGCCGGCTCAACAATTGCAATAGTGAGTTGTGTTAAAAATATTAGCTTAGAATATTGTATAACCCAAATCTCTCTTCTAACTTCATTACTGTGTGACCAGTAATTCGGTACCAGCAAATCTACATTATTGAGCAAACCTACAATGCACGTTTTACAAATATATATATTGAACAAATCGTGAGCCAATCAACATCAACCCAAACGTGCTTGACATCTCTACTCTAGTGGGTCATTGATGTGGGCCTTTTTGTTGTGGAGAGTAAAATCATGAGGTGTCTATTTTTGGCCTGAATTTTTCTTCTTCTAAAATATCAGTCATGTTTTTCCTAGCTAACGGATCAACGTCCAGTCAACCCAATCATTATCACTCCATATATGATCAACAAGCAAAAAAATCGCACAAATATTGTCACCGAGAATGCACAACTCCAAAGGGTGCAGCTCTAGGTTTAGCAGTGTGCAGTTTTATTGACTGATATTCTCAAATAACTCAATATCACCAAAACTTACGGAAATGTTTTCTTCCATCCCTTTCTTGGTTATATATATCACTATGACACATGCAATTAATTGATAATCTATCTGTCAGATAATATAAAATGATATTACAACCAATACTTAGATGGTGTACCAACACCCAACATAACTCACCGGCGGTGATGTGGTTTGTGAGATTGAACTTAAGCAACTCCGTGTGATTTATATTTTCTGGAACCTAGTCATGGTTCATGTAGTGGCTTTTATGCCTTCCATGTAGTAGTATTCCCCTCACTCGAGTCCCAAGTAAGTCATCAACAAAAAATGGCTTTGTCATTTGTGAACTTTATGATTACCTTTTCATTGCAAGCCATATCACCATATATAGTTGTTTTGTATTTCCATCATATTCATATTTGTGTCCTCACACTGAATAATGTCATTTGGTTGTATTCTGGGAAAGCTTTTGTCTTTGTGACACTTGAAAAAGGAGATAAGCATGCACCGGCGTGTAAACTTATTTAGTATGTGAATGTCTTGATAATTAATAATCACACTTTTCGGTGCAAAGCTCAGATAAAGAAGCTCCATGATAGAGCACAATAATGCTAGAAATTCTGAGCAAATAATATGCTCAATATAATTGGGATAAGGTGAATCGTGTATTGGTTCAAAGGATCATTATGTATGGTATATATCCATGACAATGCATGTCTGGTCAGTATTAAGTGTATAATTTTGTTGTTTACACCTAGGCTCTATAGCAATTTGGACCCAAAGCAATAGACGTGATAAGTGACCTGAGGGTACAATGATGGATTCTCTCCATGGATCCTTCCACAAGAAGAGAAACTCGACGAGCTGCCTTGATTGCCAACATAACAAGGAGGGTTTCTATTGACATGGTAAAATATTGCCTCTTTTTAGTATTTCCATGTGCTTTTGTTGATACACTTAATTTTTTGAATCCTATTTATACTTACTCTTCTAAATCATAACATTTTCCCATAATACCACACACATGGAAAGAGTTGGGAAATGCGACATTGAAGGATTTCTAGGCAGCCTTAGGTTCCCATATGGAACAATCCTTTGGGGAGAAGTTTTCATTAATTGAGACAAACGACATGATATAATTGGAAATTCTTGTGTTTGTCAAGATGGTTCTATGTGAAAAGCAAAAATTTGTATATTGACACATATTTGTAAACTCGCAATAGGTTGATTTCATTGGACTGACATTTTTCTTGGGTATGCGAATGGATGATAGATGGTGTGTGAGTAAAGCCATTTTGTTATTAGAAATTCATTCATTCATCCATCCACGTGAAACTGAAATATCCTTGAAGACCCACAATTCCTTTAATGGAAAAAATCTTATGTATTCCTGCCACCGATGTCTCACTAAAATCTCAACAAAATACTAGATAAAATAATATCTAAAAGGAATAGTCTAGAATATATATACATTTTATTGCAAATTTATAAGTGGTTGGCACATGAGTTCAATAAAATTTGTACGCATAAATAGGGCTAGACCTCTTTCCACTTTACATAAGATAAGATTATAGAATTAGTTCAATCTTAGAAGTATTTTCCCTTTCTAGATTTTTTCTATTAGAGGTCTCTCTCTCATGTTATTATTGAACATAAAATATAGAAATAATAAAATATTCTCGCGGAGAAAATAATCCTAGATATTTGACCACTATAAAGTGCAAGCATGAGGAACGGAAAAGATCATCGGTTGGCAATTATGCTTAGATCCCGTGCAATGGAAAATACATATATGGTTGAATTTATTTTTATTTTTTGAGAAACACATTACATGGGTGAATTTGTTTTGTACAATTAGCATTTTAACACCTACAAATATCAATGTAATGTGATTGCAAACCGATTGGTCAAGATTACATGATTAATAATGTAAACCATATGGCTGAACTCTAGATGTTCATTAATATTTGTTGATAATTTATTCTTATGTATGTTTTAAAGTTGGGGCTTTTCAGTCATAGTCGAATGCTCGAGATGATTATATGCGAACTCTAAGTGAGATATACATTTCTTCTATATTTTTAGATTCTTTTTGATGACATTTGAGAAAGTGTGGAAAATTCTATGTTTGGAAGTCTGGTCATTCGTTCATAGTTGACAACTGGTGGAGAACAGTAGGTTGGCGCCCAACTTTCACTAGAAAGTCTTCCAAAAATTGACATCGGTCCAATACACCTGCCCCCATGCAGATGAACACTTATCCTAAAAAGAATGTTGCAATGTGTGCGGCACCATCACCCTTAATATATGGAACAAAAGGTGCCATCTTTCATGTCAATGATTTCACTTTCCCTAAAAAAATATAAATTCATGCCATTTTGCACGCCAACGATTCTACTTAGCTTGGCCTTTAAGATATTCACCAATTCATGATCTGAATGTATGACAAACTCTTTATGCCACAAATAGTGTTGCCAAATCTAAATAACTGAAACTAAGGAATACCATTATTTATCGTAAATGAGATAATCAAGTTGAGCTATGTCTAACTTTTCACTAAAGTAAGAAACTGGCCTACCACTTTGCATGAGCACTCCACCTATATCAAATCCACCCGCTTCACATTCAACCTCAAAGGTTTTAGTGAAACATGGTAAGGAAAATATAGTGTCTTCGGTTGGATGCTATTGTTAGCTCATTGAAAGCGCGATCTTGATATTTACTCCATGCAAAAGGGATATTTTTTGCAATTTAACTCATCCAAAGGGAATGCAATTGTGTTAAAAATCTTCAAATCGGCTATAAAAAGCCACTAGGCCATTGAAGCTACAAAATTACCCAACATTTGTGATATGGATAATCCATGTGAACTTGCGATATCCTAGAAGACCCATTTTGCTAGCACTTCCTACTATGAACGTTCTTGATGGGGATGTTTTTTTCCTTTTCACTCACCTAGCTGGATGGAGTTTTGTTGGTGGCGTGGAAACTCGACATTGAAGAACACTTTGTGTGGCATGAGAACTCGATATTGAAGAACACTTTGATCAACCCGTTACTAATATTTTTACTCATCTAATTACCCTTTCATAGTTTAGGGTACAAGAGTGAGGCGAAATAGTGTAGAATGAAGAGACCGACGAATCTTGACTTATACTACCTCCCCTCCATCCCGATACGGTACTTCTAGACCATCAGTTTGACATACATAATATAAGCTCTATAGTACAAAAGTAATATCATCAGAAAATATAACATCTGAAACTTCGCCAAACACTTCGGATTATAGATATGTACGATAAAATTTGGGCGCCGTGGTAGGTGCTAGGCGGCGCCGTCAAGAGTTGATAACAAAAAAACGAAAAGAGGGGAGAAAACTTCGCCAAACACTTGCCTTTTTCCCCGAGGGACTCGAGTCGAGTCGAGTCCTGCCTAGCACCTACCACGGCGCCCAAATTTTGACGGCGCCGCCGTGCCGCACGCAGCCTGCCGTCGCCCCAATCCCCCCACCTCAACCTCGCACTCACGCGTGCGCGCCGCCGCCATCATAGCGGATTAGACGGCTCGAGGTTGTACCTGCGGCTCTTTCCGGTCGCCGCCGCCGCCGCCTCCACCTTCTCCGCTCCGGCGATTCTCCCCGGTATGCCTACCTTCCTCTCCGTCCCTCTCTCCAGTTTTCCCCAGCGTCGCCCCCGCTAGCTATCCCCTCCCCGCCCACGGCCGCCGCCTCTCGAGCTACATCGAGATGCTCTCCCCTCAGTTTAGGCATAACACAGATGCCCTGAGAACTTCACTCCACCAGGCAAATCATGGAAGAGTTGTTTTGCCCTGCCTGTCTTCCAATTTCAGTTACTGCTGAAGCTATGGACGGATTAATGAGTGTGGAACTGTAAATTTCGTGCGCGTGCTAGCTAATCTGTTAACTGCTATGAGCTTTTTCTTGGCATATATGGTATAATATATACGCTTTTAATGACCAAAAAATCCTAGTACTATTAATTAAGCAAAGTGCTGACAGGTTGATTGAAGTGGTTAGAGACTGTTATTTCTCTGGACATTCATCATATAAGCTATCTCTTCCCCTTATTACCATAATTCTGTAGGCCCTGTTTTGTTTTGTCGAGAACATTGGAAAGTAGTACTTGAACGATTTAGTGAGAGATGTACATCAATACTTACTATTTTTTGATGTTATAGTGATGCTTGCAGAGATCATGACAATAGCTGATGCCCACTATTTGCTTCAATTCCTTCTTTTTTCTGTGCGCAGTCCAAGATCCATCGTAGCTGAATTTCAGGGGTGCAGGATGGACACCACCCAGTTTGCCATGGTAATTTCATTATCTCTTGCCAGACTAGATGCATAGAGAAATCTGACTACCTCCTATGACTGTGATAGAGTATGCTTTACCTACCTGTTATTTTTGCTTCTGGTGGAGCAGATTGAGGAGCTGGCCTCGCTCGTCAGGGATAACCTCTACAGCAAGCACCTCGTCCTCTCCACAGAGGAGTTCCTCGTCACCCTCCTGCAACACCAGTATCAAGATGACGATGAAGAAGAGCACGACCGCGACACGGCTGGTACACATCGTGGGGCAGTTGGGGAGAATACCATAGAGCTCCAGCCCACCAGCTCATACAACCGCCTTCTCTTGCATCGCCTCGCCGACATCTACGGGTACTCCATCCTATTGCGTTCATGCCCACATGCTTTGCTGTAATGTTGTACTTAAGTCGCTGAATAGTATATCGCAGTAACGAATCCTTTGATGATTTTTTTGTTGTTCCTAGGTTTGCTCATGAATCTGTTGGGGAGGGTGATGACCGGCATTTAATTCTCCAACGCTGCCCTGAAACAGCCATGTATGTTGCCAAAAAAGCTCATGGGTTTCCCTCTTTCTGTCTGTCGTCTTTTAATCTATTGTGCCTTGTTTCTGCTGTACTAGACCATGATAAAACTTTCTTGTTTGACTCGATTTAATTATGACCTATGTGTATACATTGTACCAAAATACTCGTTTGTTCCAGCAGGGTGTCTCATTGCCAGTGCTCACTTTACTAAATGCAAGAGAATAGTCTCAAGTGAATAACACGTGCCTGTTATGTGATGCCTGCTCACGTTTTGTTGCTGCTCTTCTCTTTGTACCCTCTGTATATTTAACTCGAAAACTCTGCCACACATTGTTGGTTGGCTAAATTTGGAGCAGTTATTATGTTACCCTTATTTTAAATTTAGTTATCTTATTTATTGCAGCCCTCCTGTCCTTGTTAGTGATGTGTTATGGAAGTATGATGACAGTGATGAACCTTCAGCTTCTGTTTTGATAGCGAGAAATGAGACAGGTAAATATCATTTTATGCATTTATTTGCTGTATCATGTATTGATCGCTCAGATGCTTGTTTGAAACAAATAGTTTGAGGCTTCTTCCTGAGAGTGGGCTCTACTCAGGAAGTAAAGAGTGGCCAGGCCTTTGCTATGGTCAAGTTTATTCCCTGTGCCATGGCCAGTAAGCAACACTTGACAAAGAAAGAGTTAAAATCTGGTTCTTTGTGAAACAAAACAAGAGGCTGTGTTTGTGCACGCTTGAAATTCGTGGAAAACCTGATCACAATTTTTTGTTGTACATGCATTTTTCTGAAATTCACCAATATCAGGATGTACTTTGTAGTGTGATCTTCAGAAACTCTATAAACATCATTAGCAAAAAATATCGCTGTACATGAATAAATATGGTCTCTTTCATGCATTCCTTTGTTTTTTTCAAAAGTTTGTGATTGCTGCCTCGAAAATTCGGCAATGTATTCAACGCTAGGAGTAGCAATGCTAAGCTTCTAGCTATCCCAGTTGTTTATGTACAGTTTAGCCGGTAACCTGCATTTAGCTACTTTTTGGCCTGCCCTTTTGCTGGCAATCAGAAAAATATAACTTCTTTTCCTTCTATAAAGTAATTAGGCGCAGAGCTTCTGCATGTTTGTGTTATAGAAAACAAGCTTGCAGTTGCTAATTGACCTTGGCTTCTAGCAGACCTTCAGAAAACTTATGAGGCAGAAGATATACTCGACACTATTTCTGTTGAAAGCCTGCATCTGAAGACTGATACAGGTAACCACCTTTCGGCCAGACATCTTGTATTGCTGTATTTTCAAACTATAATAGGCTTTGGATCTTGGCTTAATTTGACAGTTAAGCCTGTAGGTTTGGGAAGCAAAGAAGTAACCAGATAGCCTGTTTCTTTCTTTCAGATGCGAAGCCTTTGCAGCAGTCAGTGCCACCGCCACTTTCAGCAGTGTCACTCAAGGAGAGGGAGGCTGCTTATCGCGCTGCTCGCGAGCGGATCTTCTCTACACATGATGCCAAGGGAAAGGACACATCAGTGGTAAAACCTAGACATGTCCCCGCTGTCGCTCAGCGGATGATTTCGCACGCGCTCGGTAAAAGAGTCGAAGACACAAAGGAGAGAGCCGACACGGTAAGGAACAGAGAGGAGCCGTTACATGGACATAGAAACATTCAGACAGGCAGCATGAACAGGCAGTATGCAGTTAGACCAGTCAGAAGAGAAGAGAACTATGCTGGGAAATGCAGCTCGAGCTCGCCTGCTGCTGGGGGCCCACGTCGGAACCCGTCTACTCAAAGCCGTCACACGCCTAGCGTTAGTGCCGAGACGCTGAAGAAGGAGCAGGCTGGCGCGGCGAAAAGGATGTTTGCGAATGCGTTGCGGCTGCCTGGTGTCGAGATAACCGATGGCGCAGCACGGAAACCCAAGTAACAGGGCTGGAGATGAACGATGTTACCGAGAATGCTTGAGTTGGGGGCTGGCTTATCTGCCGTGCCACCGTGTGATGGAGCTGGAAGTGCTGGCGGTGCCAAGTCTTGATTGTATGGAACGACGCCTGTGACGGGTGTTAGTAGCAGATGAAAGGATTGGCCGTTGAACTCAGCTAGTGGGAGACCATGCACTGTAGCAATTCGCCTGCCTCACGAGGAGTTGGAGTAAGAGAAAAACCGAGGACAATTGTCGAGAAGGCTGAATCCACAGTCGCTGTTCCCTGTTCGAATTGTTCTATAGTAAGTAGTAGTACTAGTAGTATCAGTTGTTTGCCCAGAGAAAGAAGTGTATCTTTGTTAGCATCCAATCTAGTGCAGGATGTGTTGGCTATACAACCTGCTGTATCTATCTTATGTTATACAGAAGGAGGAAACAACCACTTCATTCTGGACTGTGTCTCAATCTGAAGTGCAGTTTTTAGACAATACTATATCTTGGTTTGGTTCTGAAGGGTTCCCCGCAAATTTTTATGGTTGGTGCATGAAATTCATTCTGTATTTTGGTGTACACACACATACTCTTTTCATTATGCAGAAGTTTGGGTGGGTAAGTAAAACCCTGCACTTGTGTTAGTTAATTATGAATTAACGGTTCTAATGTTTGGTTGCGCTGATGTTTGGAATGAGTATCTACCAAAGTGGCACCTTTCAATTTTGGCTACTTGTTCCTGTTCTTCATTCGTCGTCGGAGTTGATTTTGCTGAAACTTAGAAATCCTTTTGATTCCGTTGCCTGTTTGATGGATTTCTGTTCGCAGTTCACCTGCCATTTTTAGTTTTCTCTCGCCGAGTGCTGTGAATGGAGAGATTATTCATTGAATAGTTAACGGTATTTTGAAAAACCATAAATGCAGGCTGGCATTATACGAGAGGGCATAAGTGGCCTTACGTGTATAGCCACTTGACCCATCATGTACATAGCCAAGTACTCACTTGAAAAAGGGTACCTCCAATCCATATTAGTTGACTCAACTTTATCTAGATACGGATACATCTAGACTAGATACATATGAATCTAGACAAAATTGAGTCAATTAATATGGATTGGAGGGAGTAGGGATCAGCCTGTAAGTGGTCATGGGCTGCCCACGGCGCCGCTAACCCAACCAATTAAATCCGTCAAGTGAACACCCACGGGCACGCAAGGAAACTTGGCGGGCAGTCACGGCGCACCCGCTACTGCCGCCACGCCGCCGCTGCTCTGCATCAGTACATGCCTCCAAGGCGTTGGTGATGGAGGCCATGGCCGGACGAATCCTCTCACCGCTGTCGCTCCATCCCTCTGCTACCCTCTCGGCTCCCCATCTCCAGCCAGTAAATATTCGTGGGGAGCAGCAGTAAGATCTGTCGGAGCCGCAGCCGTCCGGTGATCAGCATCTTGTCAATTTTTTTCAGGTCGTCTTTAAGCATGTCATGGAGAGGCAGTCAGTTTCTCCAGCTTCTAGCCCGATGCCGCACGGCTCATGCAGAAACTGCAAGATCAGTACCCGATTAGCCTACTGATGCTTTGAATTGTTCAGATTGCAAGTTTAGGAGAGTGAACAGTTACTAGCCTAATGCGATTTTCCTGAATCAGATGTACTTCCTGACTAATGGAGGGATGCAGATCTACGCGGAACTCGCTGGAGGAAGCCGTCAGGCTGTGCCACGCACGTGGCCTGCAAGAGATTGAGTCGGAGGCCAGGACGGTGTTCCGGCACCCGTCCACGGTAGCCATGGTCAAGGAGGCCGACCTCTCCCTGCTCACCTCGCTAAAGTAATTTTGACGCCCTCGTTCCTAACAGTTGGTGGGCATATAAGCGGACAAACGGATGCCACTTAATCTGAAAGAATTAGACGGATAAAAACTAAAGTCCCTCTTTAATCAATCGGACACGAGTGGAAAGTTGGTGGGCACCCACGGGCAAGACCACTTACAGGCTTAAGTAGGGAGTAGCAAGATAGGCAAAACTACCTCGAAAAATATGAACAAAAAGGGGTTAGTTTCTTGTATATGAACAAAAAGGGGTTAGTTTCCCCCAAGCTAACCTGATGAACCGAACCGACTAGAGAGAGGTAGGGGGAGTCTTCGTCTTCCACCTCTCCCTAGGCCTCCTCCTCCCAAATTCGGGTTCATCACCATCGATCGATTCCGCTGTCCCGTTGCCGACCCTCCTCCTCTCCTCTCTCTCCCGACCTACCAGTCCGCCGACCGGCGCGTGCCCTAGACCCGCCGCCGACCCCTCCGCCTATCGCCGCCGCCGCTCGTCGCCGTTCCCCTTCCTCCTCGTCGCGGCCCCCACTGGTCTCGAGGTACGTTACGAGCTGGTCTCAACCCCACTAGCCTCCAGGATTTTGGTTTCTGTGGCGGCACAACACGTAGATCCCCCAAAGACGTGTTCTTTGGGGTTCGAATCGTACTGAACCCGCCAAGTTAACTGCTCTCCCTGACTTGGCCTAGGTGAGTTCACAAATTAATCACCAAGACGACCTCTTCCTGCTGACACCAATGGCCATGGAGGAAGACGGCGACGACGACCAGCGCCTGCTGCACAGCCTCGGCGTCACCTCCGCCAGCATCGACGACATCGAGAGGAAGATCCTCTCACAGGCAAGTGCCATTTGTGCACAACAAAAGCCACTACTAATTCTTATGCCGTGCGCAACAAAAACCACTACTGATTGTTATGCGGTGCACAACAAAAACCACTACTGATTGTCATGCCCTGCACAACAAAGACAACTACTGATTGTTATGCCGCGCACAACAAAAACCACTACTGATTGTTATGCCCTGCGCAACATCCTTCTCAATGCCGTGTTTCCTTCCGTTTTGCAGGCGAAAACTGACCCGAAGAACGCCGAGTCCTCCGTGGGGCCGAGCGCCGGTGACCAGGAGAGCACAGACCTTGCACCTCAAGATGACGCTCAGGCCAAGCTGCACCAGAAACTGCGCTCCGTGCAGCTCGAGATCGACGCCGTGGCTTCCACCATTGCAGGGGCTAAACCCACTGCCGGAAAAAAGAAGAGTGACAGCTCGGAGGACAAGAAGAAGAAGAAGGATAAAAAGGAGAAGGAGGAGGAGGAGAATGCTGGTGAAGACGCTCCTCGCGGAGGAGCCCTCCAGCAGGCGCTGGCCGCCGAGCGGCTCAAGAGCCTCAGGAGGGCCAAGGCGCAGATTCAGAGGGAGATATTGCAGTCGCAACCTGGCACGCCTGGGTCGATCAGTAAAAAAGATAAGACACTGGCCATGCTGGTTGATGATGAGCCGAGGCGGAAGAAGTCGCTGAAGCCGCCGGCGGGAGGGCCTAAGAAGAAGAAGTCGCCGCGTCGGATGAAAACTGTCGCCTATGATGATGATAATGACTTTGATGCAGTGCTCGACGGAGCTTCTGCAGGGTTCATGGAAACCGTGAGTGATTAAGCCAACACTTTCGGTGCTCATTCTCTGCAGTGTCGTTGTAATGTTTGTCTGCCTCGTGATATTGCATTCTGTTATGTAGGAGAGGGAAGAGCTGATCAGGAAGGGATTGCTGACACCGTTCCACAGGTTGAAGGGCTTCGAGAAGCGCGTCGAACAACCTGGGCCTTCTTGCACACAAAATGATTCTGCAGAACAGGCTGAAGACACCGTGGAAGCTTCCAGCATTGCTAAAGCTGCTCAGGCAATGCAGAGGATGGCACAAAACCGCCCAACTACCAAATTGCTTGATGCGGAGTCACTGCCTAGGCTGGATGCACCGACTGCTCCGTTTCAGAGACTTGGGATACCTTTAAAACGCCCTGTCCCTCCCGGTTCAGACGAGCAGGAAAATAAAAGGCGAATGAGTAAGACCAAGAGGCCGTTGCCTGGCAAGAGATGGATGAAAGCCAACAAAAGGAAGGAGTCGTTACTGGATGGTATGCTTGCCAAGGCCTCTTCAGTATTCAGAGCCTTTTGGCTTTAATGTTTTTTCTATGCACAGGGAAAATGCATCAGTTTTCTTATTTGCTACTACATTGTATCAATATACCGCAGTGGACTTATCATGTCTGGTTTCTGCACTTACAGATGAGGATGTTGGAGATCCAGCTGCATCAGCATCAGTTTCTGAGAACGAAGATGAGGTAATAGAAGGTTCTGATGGATTGCCTCCTGTCATCCTTGAAGGTGGTTTACGAATTCCTGGCTCAATTTACGGACAACTGTTTGACTACCAAAAAGTGGGAGTGCAGTGGTTATGGGAGTTACACTGTCAAAGGGCTGGTGGAATAATTGGCGATGAAATGGGCCTAGGAAAGACCGTGCAGGTCTTGTCATTTCTTGGTGCTTTGCATGACAGTGGTATGTACAAGCCTACTATCGTTATCTGTCCTGTCACCCTTTTGCAGCAGTGGAAAAGGGAGGCTAGTAAGTGGTATCCAAAATTCAAAGTTGAGATCTTACATGATTCTGCAAACAGTTCAAGTAAAAAGGGCAAGAGATACAGTGATTCTGAGAGTGAAGGTTCTTGGGATAGCGATCAGGAAGAGGTTACACATGCGAAGCCTGCAAAAAAGTGGGATGATTTGATTTCGCGCGTTGTGAATTCAGGGTCAGGTTTGCTTCTGACTACGTACGAGCAGCTAAGAATTGTACGGGAGAAGTTGCTTGATATAGAATGGGGATATGCCGTATTGGACGAGGGTCACCGCATAAGGAATCCCAATGCTGAAGTAACTCTGGTTTGCAAGCAATTGCAGACTGTGCACAGGATAATCATGACAGGGGCGCCTATTCAGAATAAACTCTCGGAACTTTGGTCTCTCTTTGATTTTGTGTTCCCTGGAAAACTAGGCGTCCTGCCTGTGTTTGAGACCGAGTTCTCTGTCCCAATTACTGTCGGCGGGTATGCTAATGCAACACCATTGCAAGTGTCCACGGCATATAGATGTGCTGTTGTCCTGCGTGACTTGATCATGCCGTATCTTCTTAGGAGAATGAAAGCTGATGTTAATGCACAGCTTCCCAAAAAGACAGAGCATGTTCTTTTCTGTAGTTTAACTCCAGAGCAACGTAATACTTACCGTGCATTTCTGGCTAGCTCAGAGGTGGAACAGATATTTGATGGTAACAGAAACTCCCTTTATGGGATCGATGTCCTAAGGAAGATATGCAATCATCCTGATCTTCTTGAGAGAGAACACGCCGCTCAGAATCCTGACTATGGCAATCCTGAAAGAAGTGGAAAGATGAAAGTGGTTGAGCAGGTCCTTCAAGTCTGGAAAAACCAAGGTCATCGCGTTCTTCTTTTTGCTCAGACTCAGCAGATGCTTGACATTTTGGAGAACTTCTTGACTGTTCGTGAGTACCAGTATAGGAGAATGGATGGACTTACACCTCCAAAGCAAAGGATGGCACTCATTGATGAGTTCAACAATACAGATGAAATCTTCATTTTTATTTTGACCACAAAAGTTGGTGGGTTGGGTACAAATTTAGTCGGTGCAAACAGGGTCATTATATTTGACCCTGACTGGAACCCTTCAACAGACATGCAGGTACAGTCCATGTATTGTATTCTCTGCCCTGTGTATATATATTTATGCACCTATAATCTTGTAGCATGTTGCTGTAGATGCATTGAAAAAACTATATTTATGAATGTGTTGCCTTAATGCATGATATTGTTGACCTACAAAACTGGATGGGGTGTGTGCTGACTTGGTATCTGAATAATTGTGAATCATACTGTACCTATACAGCTGCAAGCATAACTTACTGTACTGGACTATTTTTGTTTTCTGTATCAGTAGGGTGATTTTTCCCCGAGCAACGTATGAGACCATCATAGTTTGATACTCCCTCTGATCCATATTACTTGTCATTAGATTGGATGTATCTAGTACTAAAACATGTCTAGATACATCCATTTTTGCGACAAGTAATATGGATCGGAGGGAGTACAAAATCCCTTAAAACATGTACGGAAACTCAACAGCAAGCTAAAGGCAAATTCTTGACAGAAAAAAGTATACAACTTGAACCACGTAGTTTACAGATAAAGCTTCCCAGCTATAGGGAACATTTTCAGAGAACAGCGTAACAATGCTTGCCAGCAACCACGCCTCGTAGCCTGAAAAGGCTTGCTTGTAATTTGACAGAAAAGAAATTGCTGTCCCGACGAGAATGAATAAAATGCCTTGTGCTACCTGCAAATGCATCCCCATATATGTGTAATTAATGTCATGTATACAAAATAGGCCAGAAAATGTAAATTTAGTACCTGCAATCCTGCATGCATTCAGTCGATAGGCGTCGAGTCTGACTCCTTGGCCTTGATATATGTTTGGTGTGACAGAACTAAAGAAGCTCAAATTGAATGTTGGTACGAGTATTGTTCTCACCGACACTAACTAGTAGACATTTTTTGTTTGGGTGTCCCTCTTTTTTCAAACTTCGACAAAAAACCTCAATATTTATTCGTTTCGAAGACCGTATGGACCCACCTGAAGTCTGTATGGTCACATATACTCACGTGCCTGTGGAAGACGAAAATCGAGAGGTATATAGCAGCAGCAACAATAGAATTTTAAAATGTGGCATGTAAAGACGTAGATCACAGTAACAGGGGGTGGGATCAATCGGTAAGAATGTGGAGTATACCAAGCTCGACCGAGTACACCTATACAGAGGTATACATAACCTGAATATGAGTTTCGACGGATCCAAAAAAATTAGCCTATACAAACTTAAGTTTAAAAGGGGACACCGAAGCACACCTCACAGAAGGAATTGAAGGATAGAATGGTTGGGATGTGCATAATTGGTCGCGAGCGCATCCTCAGCTTCATCCACGTCCTCTTGAGCAGCAGCATCAGGGATGATACAAGTTTCCACTTTCTGAAGTTGCCGTGGCTACGCTTCAACCTCCCCACCCAGAGCTTATATCAAACACAAGACATTCAAGGCTCGGCATCGATCCCTGCAGAAACCTCAGCGGCGCAGGCGTTCTCAAGTACCTCAACTCGGGGAATAGTCCATCGCTCAAGACGTTAGGGAGGAAGTCTTGCGAGGCTTCTACTGTTAGAGTAACCAGCTCTAGGAAACCACACTCAACCATATCATCGGCCTTCACATCCGCCACACTCAACCATAAATTGCGATGGGTTAATCCATGCTGGCAACACGTCGTTCTTCGTTGAAATATATCTCTCCAACCTCAAATTGCCCAATCCCAGATTCCTCCTTGATAAAACCTTCACCTACCCACTTCCATATCAAAGTTCCTTTCATGATCGTGTAATTCTCTGGATATATACATAGATGCAACAAACAAGTCCTCAAATGAAAGGGTAGATCACAATAGCTAAATAACAATATGTTTTCTTGTGTTATCTACATCTTTGTTTTCCCCATGCCCAAAACAAATAGAGCCATATACCTTAGACCAATCCTCTATTGGTTTACCTTCTAATACACTTGCTATTGTGAGGATAGCTAATGGAACACCACCACATTTCTCTAAAATCTTTTTTGATATCTCAGCAGGTTGATCAAAAGGGAATTTGCATTTACCACCATATAATCTTGTATGGAATAAAATTCCAGACTTGTTAAGAGAAAGTGGTTTTAACCGATAAACTTCACCACACCTTGCAGTGACCTAAAAAAATACGAGTAGTCGTGATAATTATACTTCCACACTTACTATCCTTCAAAGCACATCGGATAATTTTCCATGCTTCTACATCCCATATATCGTCAATAACAATGAAGTACCTATCCACACAGAGCATGATATAAATAAATTAAAATTTATCTAGCGCAAAGGTGTGAAACAATAAGAATATAAGACATCTTGACGATTAATATATTGTCAAATTATACCGAGTATTGTTTGATCTAGCCTTTTCTCAGTTTACAATCATATTTGTTACATAGTATTTTCTTAAAGGTTTTGAACATGCATGGGACATATTTGGCGATCAATCTTGACAAAAACTATACAAAGGACTTGAAAAATGGTGAAAGACTAGAGATATATTATCCTAAAGAATTAATATGAATGAGAACCTACTATATATGTATAATATAAATATATATGCATAATATATTACATGGAATATCTAACTACCTAAGTGGTCTAGTCTCTACTACTTACAAAGGAGCGAACCGTGAATTTCTAGTACCCCACAAAACATACACGGAATTACCAATACCGCATGATCAGGCCCACTAATCACAATCCAATAGCTTGCATTAGCCTAATCTTTCTATTTGGTGTACTTAGCAAATAACTTTGACGGACTATACTCAGCCCGTCCGGAAAACCCCTACCCCTGCGACCACTTAACAAACGCCAAAAATAAAGGAAACTGATTGCACCCCATGATCCTCTCTCCTTGAACCCTGGCCTCCTAGGCCGCCACCGTGCCTGACGCCGCCCGACAACTCTATCACCTCCCTGGATGGCGCCCTCGCCGCCGCCCTCATCGCCTTCCTGGAATATGACCTCGACGCCCGGAAAAGCACCTTCTTCTTCCTGGTAGGCCAACTCACCGCTCGGAAACACCTTCGCCTTCCTCGACAGTGCCCTCCTGCATTGCACCATCGGGTCAGCGGCCGCTCCTACATCACCACGTCACTACCGTCGCATAGTCACCTCCTTGCACCGCCTCGACCATCCTATCAAAATGGTGACTAGTTAACATTGACTTATGCTTAGAATCAATCTTTCACAAAAATATGATTCCATCAAATAAGTTTATTGCTTTTAAGATGCAACCTGAATTTCTAAATTTTGAAGTATACCAGGTAGCCCCGTTAGATCAGACAGGTATGACACTGTGTACTATATGTTTTCCCTTTGTGCTCCTATACAGATCTAAGGTACAAGCCATGGTACTATCTTGGTCTACAGACTACATACCTAAATTTATACCTAAGTTAGGTAATAGTTTCTCAAACAAAATGGATAGATGTTCAGGTGCAACATCATGCTATTGTAAGCAATCCTCATAAAGGAGTCTAGCCTTAATGCTCCATGAAAAACTGAGCAGAGCTCCTTGGTTTTAGACAAGACCACTCTGCTGATTCTCAAATTGAGAGAAAATGACGGGAATATTTATTTGCATAACATGAGGTTTATATAAGTAAGTTGGTAGAAGGCAAACCAGATCTTGAAACAGTTGTCAATCTGATGAGTTGTCATAGCAATGCAAATATTCGAGAACAAACTTCTTATTAATATTATGTATATTCTAGCTTTTACTGTTTAATAAATTGATAAACATCCTTTCTATTTACTCACACTTAAGATAAATTTTGTTATGATATTTAAGGAAACAAAAATGGAGGAAAATCTAAAATATTAACAGTCCATCTTAGTGGCATGAATTAGTCCTATAAGATGTGTGATGTTTTATTTGATTTGTGTACATTGGTTTAATCAAAGTTTTGTTGGAGAATGCCCCGAGAAGGAACCACCAAACATCTTAAAATGTAGTGCAAGAGCATTTCCTCAACGTTTAAATTATATATAAAAAGTTGTGTATCTTAATTACTAATTAGTTACATTATTATGTGGTTATTTATGCTTACTATAATAGAAAATTATAGTGGTTAAAATATATTTTGAAGGAATGTGTCTTATTATAAATGGATAAAAACGTTTAGTACAAATAAATGATAGATGTCTATTCAACTCGTCGTGGAACCACTCTAGTAGAAATTGGTGGGGATTATCGACCAACTCTAAATCCCAACAGAACCCAAGAAGTACATTGGGTTCTAATATATTGGTATGGGATTATCATCAATTTTCCAAAAAATCCCGTAAACCTTATCGGTGTTTCCCCGACCCAATAAGCGACCTTTGCTTAGTAGTTTATTCTGAGCAAGATGTAAGCTAGTGGGCAGCATGGCCATGCGCGAGGTAATGAGCGAGAGACGGGTCCATATATCAAGTGAACCTCAGCCCGACAAACTGTCGTGTGAAATTGACTCTAAGAGTTCTGTTTATTTCACCGTCTTTTAAATTCATTGATATCTTTGAATATAAATATAACATTATTTATTGTGGATGGCTCTTTGTTTCTTTGCTACGTTCTTTGTTTATACACAACGGAAGAAGGAAATGGTAAAACATGTAGCCTAAAATTTAGTTACATTTAGTGCATGTCTTGTTCAATAATATTTTAGCTGCTATATAAATTTATAGTCATTTGTTAGTTGTTTTTAGTTTAGTATTTTTCATTTTGTAGTTTTCATAGTTATGTTTTTTCATAAAATTACCCCTATAAGAATAGGGTACGGATTATCCTTTGCTAAGTTCACCAATTCCCGAAGAAAATCAGCCTTAAAAGCCTCTTGGGCCGACCCATACACTGCGACCAGACTTCGTTTGAAATTATCAGCTTTATTATGGATATGAAGTTTTATATGAAACTCTCCTTCTGAAACAGCTAATATATCCATGGTATCCGTCCACACGCTGAGTAAAATGCCCCCATGTCGTTCCCTAGGTGGATGAGAATGTCACACAAAGTCTAAACCACTCGATAGATAGATGATCCAGTATACTCTGTGAGAATTTCCGTCTACCCGTTTCGAAGATAGCCACAAAATTTAAATTATGTTCCCTAGAACAAAGTGCAATGTGTAAATATTTAGTCAAGTCACGGAGACCTCTAGTATTTAAAAATTTCCATTCATTGAGAAACAATAATATATTTAGAAGCAATATCTCGTTTATAAGATTTATTACACTTTTTTTTCAGAAATCGATTTACGACCAGAAGAAGTTAGCTCATATATTGAGCTTAATCTGTCCTCGTCCAAACCAACTTCCAGAACTTCACTTACTAGATGAGATGGGAGCTGACCATCTGTTATGGTGTTCACATCCTCATCGTCCGAGTAAGTGGAAATATAAGAGGCCAAAACTTTTGAAACAATCGTTAACCGGTCAAATTCCATCCGTATCAAGACCTTAGCAGAAACTGAAATATCACTAGCATTTTTACCTAGACTAATTCTAACTGAATTTAGCTTAGAAGAAATGTGAGTAGAAGAAAAAGAAATAAATGACTTGGATGAAGAGGGATTACCACTAGTGTCAAGGTTCTTTTCAGCTTTCCTGTGCATGGCTTTCTCCAAAGAATCCACGTTCGTTGCTGAAGCGTCGTCCGTGCTCACCGTGTGCCTTCCACTCCTGCACAACGCCAGAATCGCCGAGGCCTTCTTCAATGAGCCAACCGCAGGGGCCTGTGAAGACGAAGGAGCAGCATCCCCCATAGTAGACTCGACCGCCGAAACCATTTCCTCCGACGTCGCCGAAGCTTTGGTCACAGGCAGGGGCTCGTCCTTTGTCGAGGGAAGATGCCCACCAATTGGGCCCTCCTGTGGCCCATGAGAAGCTGCTGTCCAACTCGGCGGGGCCACGTGTAGGGGATCCTGGACACCGGCGAGCTGCTGAAGCGGGCTGATGGGCAGCTGTTCCACAGCAGACGCCCCGTGCAGCAGGTGAAGGCGAGTCGGGTTGGGCCGCTGCCGCCTGTAGCGGTGGTGCAGCGTTGACGACCGGTGAGGCGGGCTGTGCCGCTGGTGACTTTGGTGGAGATGCAATGAAGGCGAGGCGACAAGGACATCCCGGGCTGAATTGAGTCCCCCGAGCCACCACTTGAACCCGAATCAAACAAAGGCAAAACGACACTGTATTTAACAGGGACGACTCCTGGGCGCTGAAAAACTGAACGATAGTGCCGTGCAACAGCCACAATAGCTTTACCCCAGGGAGTCTGAGGACTATGATTGAAAGGCGTGACCGCAAAAACAGGCAAAAAAGAAACTTTGTTGACTAGAGGGCCTCCCGTAACTGGCCGGACACCCGCATTATCAATCTTCATTTGATTCCCCTGAGTCTGAGAAGTAATATCATCGACAGACAGATCCTTCTCCTTCTGGCCAGTGCCATCGTCCTCATCAGAATCATTGCCCTTACCTCTCCAAAAGAGAGGAGTAAAAGCGGGATTAGGGACGAAGTCCGATGCCTCTTGGCAGAAAGTAAAGTCATTTTCAAAGTAGCAGTAGTACCAATATAGGGCCCTTTGGCATCCACACACTTCTTCAGCGCATTAGGTTTCATCATTGCCACACAAATGCGCACAATATTATGGCTACACAGAGTCGGCAAATCAACATCCACTGTCGTACCCAGTAGAGATCCAACAGACCATAAGCCGTGGAAGTGACAAATGGTATGAGGAACCCCATCCACACGAACCCACACCTGAGGCAGAACAAACTTAGGTGGTATATCCTGTACCTCCTAAATACTGATAACAATCCGAGCATGTGAGAGTGAACTGGCATCTGAATACCATCAACACGCTGTAGGTCCTCGAAGGCTGGAAAACCCACGAGATAGGAATCATCGCCATGAGGAAGATCCTCCCATTTACACTGAGTGTTGAGCAGAAAAATACGCATCATTTGAGCCTCAATGATAGCCGCAGGCACCACATCGCCAACCATAGACATCTTAGAAGTAGGTGTACATTTTGGTGCTAAATTGGCCTTAAAAATGTTGCCAGGTAATTGGTTGAAAAGAGTATCCTCCGTACCGTTTCCAGCCACAATCTTCGTAGGCTTGGGCAACTTCAGAGTTGGGCACTTGATGGTAGGATGAGCTGAATTATTACATACCAAACAATAATGTTGAACCGGGCAGATTTTGGAAGCATGAGTATCACCAGAGCATTTCCAGCACTTCAGAATCTTCTTTACCTTGCCCTGTTCTAACGGAATAGAGGAATCCACTGTAGCAACCACAGATGCCGGTGCAACAGAAACCAGCAGCATACTCATAGCAGGGGGTGCATACACCATACCCGCTAGCTGCGTCATCGGCGTAGGCTGAAACTGCAGCTGAGCAGGAGCCGCAGGTGGCTGCGACGGTGGGACCGGTACATTCTTCTTCTTCCTTTTATTTCGAGGCACCATCGGATTGGCAGTCGACGCAGGAGCTTGCGCATATTGCGGGAACATCTATGCAAACTGCCGAGGCGGTATGATCGGCGGGAAGACATGTAAGGGAAGTTCGGCGGTGGCTAGAAGAACTGCCCAGGCGGCTGAGGAGTAAAGCCCGACGGCACCGGCGGTCTAAACGGAGGTTGCAGTGGCCTGAACGGGATCGAGGCAGCCATCCTCGGCTGACCTCCCCCCGCCTGGATAGGCGCTGGCTGTGGGATCACCGCGGGAGGTGCGTCCGCGGCGACAGGGCCACCCCCGGACCCGACCGTCGCAGACGGCTGAGGCACCCCAGACATGATGACGCAGGCGAAGGAGGGCGATCCTGGTGACTAGGGGGCAGGCGGTTGGAGGAGAGGGCAGTGGCGGCGAGGAAGACGGCGGTGTAGACGATGTCGCTGGCGGCTGGGAGGACGGAGCGGGAGCAGAGCCAGTCGGGTATGGTCGATCGAGAGGTATCGTCCTCAGAAGACGCGGAGCACGTCTCCGAACCACACCCGACCGCGCTAGGGCATCTGCATGTACGCGGGCCCCACCAGGCGCAAACTGATGCGAAAACTCCTGAGATCCCGCGGCAATTAAAGCCCACCCGACGCCAAATTCTCCACCGCGAACTTGGGGGGGGGGGGGGGGAGGGCATCGCTAGCACCTGCGGCGGGGGGATCCTTCTCCCCGGCAGGGGACCGCGCCAGGGACCCATACGCGGATGACACATCAGCCGTAGACCCGTCGGCGATGAGGACGAGCATCTATAATGCTGACCTTGGATGCTGTGTGAAGATACACATCTTTTCTTATATGAGATCTCTGTATATTGTTGAATCGATACATAGAAATTTGTAGTTTGACTAACCTGTTATGGAGAGAATCGGCTTCAAGAGCAGGAGGATTGAAATGCCAGCGAGTAAGAGAAGTGCTTCCAAATGCTTTTACTATTAGTCCTGTAGAGGTATACTTTACATTTCAGTAAAGAGAAGTTACATTTCTGTGAATAGTAGTGTACAATGTGAATGAATAAAACAGAGGTATTTCCTCTGTCTCAAAATAGATGTCTCAAGTTTATCAGAAATTAGATGAATCTATATGCTAAACAGTGTTTAGATTCATTCAAATTTTGGCAAATCTAAGAGTTCTATTTTGAAAAGGAGAAAGTAGAGACTGTTACTCCTGTGAACAAAACAACCACGTTATGGTTAATAGATTCTTCGTAGAGAATTTGTGCTTCAAATTCTTCAGCTGGGAGAACAACATCCAATCTTGTACCAGACACAGCAAAGATACCCAGGGTTACACGGTTATTAAGTAAAATATATCAAAGCTTTAAGATATATAATGTTACCGTTACTACTAAATAGATGCTTAAACAACTATTATACTCTTTTTACTGTCACTGGGTTTTTTACTCCAAGTTCACCGAAACCACAATAAATCTAAAATTTTGATTGTAGCATGGATCTTGCGGTGTGAATCTACAATAGATTTTGTACTAGTAGGTAACGGCTCGTGTAAAAAAGCATTCGCGAAGTTTACCTCCCTCATATCCCAAGATGGTAGCCAGATGTATGCAGCAAACAGGGACAACAGGACCTCACCAGTCCAGCTGAACCCGAATTGGTCCCGTAAAATCAGGTAACTAAAACCTTGCTCGGAACTGACAACATCAACTGAACCAACAACTGTCAAGGCAGAGAGCATCTTCCGGTGCCTATGGACGATAAGTCTGACACCTGGTATCAGTCAAGATGTACACAAGTACTCTTTCCGTTTTAAAATATGAGATGTTTTAGGTTTATAAAAAAATATACCTAATTTTTTTTAGTGCGTAGATTCATTCTAAATCTAGATGAACATATATAATCCCACGATCCCAAAATAGATGTCTTAGATTTTTTAAAATTTGGATGAACCTACATACTAAATATTTTAACAAATTTGATACATCTATTTTAAGACATAGAGAGTACTAAAAGAAGCCTAGATACAATTGCTTCATAAATCTAAAACATCTTATACTCCCTCCGTTCTAAAATAGATGTCTCAAATTTGTCAAAATTTGGATGAATCTAGACACTATTTAGTACTTCCTCCGGCCCATACTAATTGATTCGAATTTGTCTAGATTTGAATGAATCTAGACACTATTTAGTATATAGGTTCATCCAATTTTTGATAAATCAAAGTCAATTAATATGGTACATTTATCCAAATTTTAAAAAATCTAAGACATCTATTTTAGGACGGAGGGAGTATATTTTGAAACGGAGAGAATAGAACTCTAGAATGTGTGCACTGTGCTAGTCTCACACCTGGTATAAGTCTGACATCTTGATAGAATAGGGGAGGCGACAAGGTACATTGGTTAGTATTCAAACCGGTGTCCGGCCCCGAGTTAGGTTGTGTAAACGGCAGCGCAACCTAACCAACTCTTTCGTGTGCCAAGGCACATAGTGGCATGCTGCACGGCCACTAGCAAGAGAAAATGCAGATCGTACGTTACCATTCCTCAACTACGTGCGTTGGTAGCACCAGCATGCATTCGTCTCCGGCCGATCGCACGGGCGGGCAGCCGACCCGACACCACCTAAAGATATATATGTTCTCGTGCTCCACCGGGGCCATCGAGCGCTAATATATGAACGTATCCACACTTGCACGTTTAAGCACAAGCTGGCGTAGATCAATGGACATCTCTATTCTGCATGTTAATAAAGTAAATTAAATAATCCATGAAACAATTCATGAACCACACTCAAAAAAATTAAATGGTGTACTGTTTAAGATTAATTTTAAAAAGGCCTACGATAAATAATGATCTTTCCTTCAGCAAACACTCCGTATGAAAGGTTTTCTGAGGAGTGGCGTGCTCTCATTCAGTTATTTGTGTCTGGAGGTAGTGTTGCCGTTAAAGTAAATGAAGATACTAACAAATACTTTTAGATCAAGAAAGGACTAAGACAAAGGGATCCATTATCGGTTCTACTATTTAATATAGTGGCTGATATGTTGGCCATTCTTATTGAGAGAGCTAAGGCTGATGGCCAAATTGAAGGATTAGTTCCACATCTTATTGATGGCGAACTCTTTATTCTTCAATACGCTGATGACACAATCCTTTTATGGAACATGATCTAGAAAAGGCTAAGAATTTAAAATTAATTTTATCAGCATTCGAGCAGTTATCTGGACTTAAAAATAATTTCCATAAGAGTGATTTGTATTGCTTTGGCGAGGCCCAAAACGAGGCTCACCTATATGCCGAACTTTTCGGCTGTGGTCAGGGGCAATTTCCAATCAACTATTTGGAAATACCGATTCATTATCGGCGTCCCACAATTGCTGAATGGAAACTTGTTGAGGAAAGGCTACAAAAATGTCTTAATAGTTGGAAAGGCAAATTTTTATTCCTTGGTGGAAGACTAATACTCATAAATTCAGTACTTACTAACATGGTACTGTATATGATCTTGTTTTTCCAATTACCAAAAGATGTCATGAACAAAGTGAATTATTTCCATTCAAGATTCTTTTGGCAAGGGGATAGTGAGAAAAAGAAGTATCGACTGGCCAGATGGAATGTGGTTTGCCGCTCGAAGGAGTATGGTGGACTGAGCATACACGATTTGCAAGTCAAAAACATCGCGCTTCTGGGCAAATGGCCTTTTAAACTACTTACAGAAGATGGTGTTTGGCAAACCACGTTATGGAGGAAATATGTGGGTCCAAAGCAGTGTTCCAAGTGGTTTGGAAACCCGATGATTCACACTTTTGGGTGGGCCTTATGACTACCAAAAAAATATTTCTTTCGTTTTGGTGCTTATGAGATTAAGGATGGATCACAGATTAGATTTGGGAAGATAAGTGGATGGCCCAAACTACTCTTCGCGAACAATATCCAGCTCTATATTCGATTATTAGACACGAAGGAGATACAATTTCCACAGTGTTGAAAGGCGAATCTTCTAATGTGTCTTTCAGAAGAAGTCTCATTGGTCCTCGACTGGTATCTTGAAACAATCTACTATTATGATTATCCACGATACAATCGTCGTACGGTGTTGACGTGTTCAAATAGAAATTACTAGAAAGTGGTAAATTTTCTGTTGCCTCACTTTATAGAGCGTTGGTCCAACCTGATATTCCGGTCGATGTTAATACTAAAATTTGGAAAATGAAAATACCTCTTAAGACGAAGGTATTTGCTTGATATCTACATAAAGGTGTAATTCTAACAAAAGATAATCTTATAAAGAGAAATTGACATGGAAGTGCACAATGCGTTTTTTGTCATCACGATGAGACAATTTGTCATTTATTCTTCCATTGTAAATTTGCTCGCTCTATATGGTCATTCATTCAAATAGCTTATGGTTTATCTCCTTCATGTTCAGTAACCAATATTTTTGGTAATTGATTGCATGGATTTGTTGATAAGTACAGAACTTTATTTAGGGTGGTAGATTATATTGTCGCTATGGCTTCATTGTGTTTTCTCATCTGCAGGTTATTTACCGAGCCACGGCCATCCTCCGTTCATGGATTATTCTCCAACGCATGGAGTTTCACAACTTATTTATGTAGGAATGTACGCGATTGGAGGATACGGTGAGGGATATTTTCTTCCGATATGGATGGCCACGTGATTTGAGAATTGATCTACCTTAGATTGAGGACATTTATTCCGATAATGTCTTTTTGTAATGCTTGTCTACTTTTTATTCCCTAGTTCAGTCATTCGTGTGGCTGTGTGCGTCTTAGTTATGCAGAGGCCGAATATAAACATTAAACATTTTATGCTAATAAATGCGTCTATTTTCAAAAAAAAAGATCAATGGACATGGCTTTCTCCCTGGCATAGCATGGCCAGTGGTCCACACGGCTCTGCTCTTGCCCGGCATGTTCGCAGCTTTCCCTGCGGCGTCAACGGCGGTCAACGCCGGCGACATGCTGATGATGGACAGGTTTCTCCAGTGGCAGGCCACTCACAACCACTCGTACCCGAGTGCGGAGGAGAGGCTGCGGCGCTTCAAGGTGTACCGCGCCAACGTGGAGTAAATCGACGCCACCAACAGGCGCGGCAGACTCACCTATGAGCTCGGCGAGAACCAGTTTGCCGACCTCACCTGGGAGGAGTTCCCCGCAAAGTACGTGTCTTCTTTCGACGATGGCGATCACACCGACTCTATCATCACGACGACGTTCGACAACAGCAGCGACGCTGGTCTGTGGTCGTCTGGCGGCAACAACATCGACTCCTTGGAGGCTCCGCTTCCGCCCAGCGTGGACTGGAGGGCCAGAAGCGCCGTGACGCCGGCCGGGGACCAAGGCGACACATGCTGTACGTAAATTAATTAAGTTGACCTCATCCTTTTTATTTCATCCACTTTTTTGCAGTTATACAAACTGAAATATTTAAACGGTGCATAAGTCAAACTTCAGATTTAAAAGTATAGAAGTTTTTAGTATTAAAACTAATTGTACTAGTGTGAAGGAGAGAGAATTCAATACGCACTAGAATCTTAAAAAAGTTAAAAGATAGAGGAGGTTGGCCATGCACATGATCTACGGTGCACGGTAGAGATGCATTTCTCCCAGAACACACAGGTAAGTTACATGTTACTGTGCATTTGCATACAACTATTTGTTCGTCCCCCTTCTCCAACGAGTACTCTCTGACCATGGAAACAAAGGACGATTGAAAAAACTGAAACTAAAAAAAGAAATAAAAAGACCCTGGCTGAAAAAAGGGCCAAAGGAAAAACTCTAAAAAAGCCCACCCAAAACCAAAAAAGAAAAACCAAGTAGAAAAAAGTCTTAATAGCCACCCAGATGATTCTTATCGTGAAGACAAATTGGAAAACTAGCGATTTGATCGATCGAGTGCTGGGCTCATCCATTTCAACTACAATCTCTCCTGCTTCCCTTAACAAGTACTCCCTCCGTTCTAAAATAGATGTCTTAGGTTTTTCAAATTTTGAATGAATCTATATGCTAAATAGTGTCTAGATTCATCCAAATTTTGATAAATTTGAGACATTTATTTTATGACGGAGGGGGTATGATTTTGCATGCATCCAGCTGCTAGGCGTTCGTGATGGTGGCAACGATCGAGGGCCTCCACTGGATCAAGAAGGGGAAGTTGGTGGCCCTGTCCGTGCAACAGCTGGTGGACTGCGACAATTACGACTACGGGTGCAACCCAGGCCACTACAACGACGACTTCAACTGGGTCCTCGAGAACGGCGGCCTCACCACGGAGGCGGAGTACCCGTACAAGGGGGCGAAAGGGCTCTGCGACCGCGCCAAGTCCGCGCGCCACGCCGTCAGCATATGGTGTCATCAATTAGTAAATGCTGAGATGAGATGCATGATGTTGCTTTAACACCGAATGCAAAATATATACACATGCTTGATGAACCTAGAAACATGACAGGTATCTTGACCATGAAAGAAGCAATACATAGCAATGCAAATATTCGAGAACAAACTCCTCATTGATATTATCTATGTGCTAGTTTTCCTGTTTAATACATTGATAAATATCCTCTATTTACTCACACTTAAAATAAACTTTTTGATGACATTTTAGGAAACAAAAATAGAGGAAAATCACAAACATATTTACAATCCATCTAAGTGGCAACAATTAGTAAATTAAGATGTGTGATGTTTTATTTGATTCATTTACACTGGTTTAACGGAAGTTTTGTAGGAGAGTGTCATGAAAAAGGAAACACCTAACATCTTACAATGTAGTGCAAGAACATTTCCATAGCCAACATTTAAATTATATAATAAAACAATGTATCTTAATATTTAGCTGCATTATTACGTTGGATTTTATGCTTTGTATCCTAGAATATTGTATTGGTTAACATATATTTCGAGGGACTGCGTCTTGTTATAAACAAATAAAAAGGTTTAGTACAAATAATTGCCACTCATTGCCATCGCGTAGCAGTGTGAGCTAACCCGAACATTTTCTCATGGATGCCGAGAAGAGCACCTACTGCGCATAAACAATTTCCTTCGCCTATTTCCTTTTCTTGTTTCTATCTAGGGTTCCTCCCTTCCACCGTCCGCGCCTCCCTAGCTCAGATCCCGCCGCTGGATGCTAGCTTCGCCGCCCGCGCTTTGGAAAAAATATCCTCGCGTCGCCCCGGTGTGATTCCATGGGATAGTTGTGTCCATCACCCATCATCAGCCTGTATCGAGCTGGAGCTCTCCATCTGTGATTTGTGTCAAGTGCGGCCGCCAAACTGATCCTCCCGCCGCTAGCCTTCTGAAGTGTACAGCTCAATCTGTTTACTTCACATTTGATCGAGCTAGCTCACCTTGTCCAGTACACACCTAGGATATTGATCTTTCACGTTATATTGATTGCTAATAGGATATTTCAGTATATAGGATATTGATATGCTAGCTCACACATTATATTGATCTGGTAGCTCACACCATATATTGATCTTCTAATATGATATTTCAGTACATAGCTTACAAACATAATCAAATGGTGTACCAAAGTTGAGGTATTTGTTTGTAGAGATGCCTAGATGTGGACGAGTTTTGACATGCTCCACTAGCTAATGAGGATAAAATGATGCAGATTTTTGACAAGCATTTTGAGTTGTAATGAACTAACAATGACCTCCTATTTTAATTTAATATTTAGCACTTCCTGGTGTTCGAGAAATAAGAAATTAATTGTGATTACATATGCAAGAAACAGTCCAAAATGTCTCAAAATGGTTAGTCGGAGCACAAATTCAACTCAAGGGTGTTACATTTCATGATACAACTCAGGCAATAAGCCAGGACAAGAGAAGCCGAAAAGAACTGGACTACACTTTTTGATAGCCTATTTTCACCGATGTTCATCTGAACAACTGTTGGAAAGGGTGGCTTATGGATAAGCTGGAGCCGAAAAGAACTGTGCCTAAGGCTTTGTTTAATACTACTAGAAATTGGTGGGGATTATCACACAATTCTAAATCCCCGTAAAACACAATTGGTACATTAGGTTCTAATATATTGGGTTGGGATTCAATCGATTTTTCAGAAGATTCCAGAAAAACTATCGGTGCTTCTCTGACCCAACCGGCGGCCCTTGCCTAGAGTATTATTCCGGGCAAGACGAAAGCTAGTGGGCAACGTGTCCGTGAGCGAGAAGGTGGCATGGCGGTGAGCGAGTGGTAGGTCCATCTATCCAGCGAAGCTTTGTCTGGCAAACTAACGTGTGAAATTGTCTCTAGGAGTTTTGTTTACGTGACCGTCTATTAAATTTATTGATACCACCTATTTGAATATATATAAAATTATTTATTTTGATAACCAAACATCAAGGGTCTAGCATAACTCGTAGAGATGGTGGTGAGAGAGGAGTAACTACTTCTTGTAAAAATGCTGACATCGAGGTTGAGGGTCTAGCATAACTCAGACATGGTCTTTGATAACCAAAATATTTCGTCCCTATTGATCGATGTAGAATATAGGAGTAGGACGTTGCACAAGCTTAGTGTGATTGTCAATCCAATAGTTTTTGGACACAACTAATTCTCGGTCGGTCAACAATTAGGTTATTCTCGGTCAGATGACATCATCTAATTTTATCTGCAATTCATGTGTAAGAAATTTTGGCTACAGTTGCAACCCCATGTGCTATTATCAGGTGCACAAATACGATGCAAATTCAATAGTTCGGAGTCGACCGAGTTCTAACTAAAGTCTCAGACGATCAAGAACTAGCAAGACTTGATAAGTCTTAGTTTATTGAGAATTAACTTAATTCACAGTCGACACTCACAGCGTTGGATTGCATTGTGATTCATTCTAGCCATGTATTGCAATATTGGTGGAGACTGAGTTTTTTGTTGCACATGAGGTTGTAACTGAGATTTTACTACTTACACAAGGGTTGCAATTTCTTAGCTGCCTCTTCTACATAGCATCAGAGGGCTTGCTTTCATGCATTTGATTTTTTTAGTCGTAAAATGCCTTTATCTTGATTCATGTTTGGATAACTAAGACGAGGACGCGACTAATTCTCGGTCAAATGACGATATCTAGTTTCATGTGCAACTGAGAAATTTGGGGAGCAACAACAGCCCCATGATACAAATTCAACTGTCCTGGTGTCGACCGAGTTGTAACTTAATTCTCGGTCGAACGTGGACCAGCAAAACCGATAATTTTTATTCTGGCTAGGTGAACAGACGATGGAAATGGAATGGTGGAGTTTTTACGTTGTATAGATCTCCACGGAAACTCATTAATACAGCTAGAAAATAGAGCTCAGACATACTTGGATATATGCTAAACAGACACATGAACTTTGCGACATTTTTCCTTTCGAACAACAACACATGGTATACACGTACACACGCCACGGATATATAATAGCGTAGCGACGTAGTAGATGATGCAGATACATATGTAGGCCATCAGAAATGCACGATGGAGCTAGATGTTGGTGCTATTGCGCTAGGGTGTCAAGTGGGATCTCTCTAAAGTCCCACTTTTATTTTATTTGCCAAAAATCTAGTGCAAATTTTGAGAAAATATTTGAACTAAATTTTGACAAATAAACTAGAAGTAGGACTTGGTGGGATACCACTTAGACACCCTATATTGCGCACTCGACTTTACTTAACTCGGAACATATGATTCACATTGTCGGGTAGGCGGTGTCGAGGGTGATGCCGCAAATCCCCGGTCCTCCGATGTCTCGTTTCATACGGATGAAGCCGTTCTCGCCCCACGTCTGGCTCCACGAGTTCTTCACGATCCAGTACTTGGCCCCCGTGGAGGGGTCAACACCGTAGCCGACGGCGGTGACAGCATGGTCCAGTTTGGTCCCGCATGGCCCCGAGTAGATGCCGCTCTTGTAGAACCGAAAGGTGCTGCCGATCTCGATGGCCACGCCGATGGGCTGCCTTGCGACGGCGGTCTGGAGGGCCAGCTCGCTCCCGGGCTGGACGGCGAGATGCCCGGTTATGGTGACGGCAGACTTGGCACGCTTGCAGGTACCTCTGGCCGCCTTGTAGGGGTACTCGGCCGCGGTGGTGATGCCACCATTCTCCATGACCCACCTCATGGCATTGTGGTAGTAGCCGCGGTTGCAGCCGCCGTCGTACTGGTCACAGTCTACCAGCTGCTGCTCCGAGAGGGGCACCAGCTTCCCCGTCTTGATCCAATAGAGGCCCTCGATCGTTGCCACCGTCGCGAACGCAAAGCAGCTTGCTGCATTGCAAAATCAAATCTATAATATCTATAAAGTTCAATCTACCTAAATACTATATAGTGGGAGTATTGTATCTAGTATTATGTAAACTATCATAGCTAGCCATAGTGGGAGTAGAGGCCGGTTTGCAAGCTTGACATGTACAGCATCCACGTCATTATCCATCTAGTAATTGATAAATCCCCTAATTGGTAAACCCCCCAGCAAGTTACTTAAGGGAAGGAGTGGCTGTAGTTGAAATGGATGAGGTCGTCTTATTAATTAATTTGCGTACCACATTCACTGCCTTGGTTCCTGGCCGGCGTCACGGCGCCTTTGGCCCTCCAGTCCACGCTGGCCGGAGGCGGGGCCTCCAAGGAGCTGTCGCCACCGCCAGACGACAGTAGGTTGTCCTTGTCGCTGTCGTCGGTGGTCGTCGTGATGACCGACGAGCCAGTGCGATCGCTGGCGTCGACGAAAGAAGACGCGTACCTTGCCATGAACTCCTGGTGGGTGAGGTCGGCGAACTGGTTCTCGCCGAGCTCGTAGGTGAGGTCGGCGCGCCGGTTGGTGGCGTCGATGAACTCCACGTTGTCGCGGTACACCTGGAAGCGCCGCAGCCTCTCCTCCGCGCTCAGGTACGAGCGGTTGTGGGCGGCCTGCCACAGGCGAAACCTGTCCATCATCAGCATGTCGCCGGCGTCGACCGACGCCGCCGCAGGGAAGGAGGCGAACAGGCCACGCATGAGCAGAACTGTAGCGATCCATGCGACAGGGTAGGAAGCCATATCGCTAGGTCTACACTAGGAGACTAGCTTGCTTCGTCCGTCTGCTTAAGCATGCAAGTGCAGGTGCGTTTATATAGCGCGAGATCGCCAACAGGCAGAGTCACTCGTGGAGCAAGCTGGTAACATTCCTTTAGGCAGTGTCAGGTTGGCTGTCGGCGCGGATGGGTGCGATCGGCCGGCGACGAATGCATGCACGCAGTAGTCGAGGAATGGTAACGGTCTACATTTTCTCTTGGTGCCATGGCACACGAAAGAAGAAGAGTTTTTTTTTTTTTTGAGGGAACACACGAAAGAAGGGTTGGCTAGGTTGCGTTGCCGCCATGCACACTAACTCAGGGCCGGGGGCCAACATCGCTTTGTAAAATAACTGATGCACCTTGTCGCCTCTCCCAAATCTGGCATCGTTCGTCTTCTAGCACAGCCTGTTGGATTATTAGGCATAACTAGCACAGCGTGTTGGAGTATTGAAAGTGTTAAAGAGATAATAATTAGATATAATAGATACTCCTACCACATACAAGTAATAAGGGTTCTATATCTGACATAAATATTAAGACAAGCAAAATATCACTTGCATGCTAAATATCTTAATAATTTTTGTTTCACCAAAAAATACCTAATTAATACTGCGATTTTTGTTTCATTACATCGAGGTCGAGGGTCTAGCATAACTCAGACGACATAGTCTTTGATAACCAAAATATTCCGTCCCTATTGATCGATGTGGAATATAGGAGTAAGACGTTACACAAGTGCGATTGTCAATCCAATAGTTTTTGGACACAACTAGTTCTCAGTTGGTCAATAATTAGGTTATTCTCGATCAGATGACATCATCTAATTTTATCTGCAATTCATGTGTAACTGATAAATTTTGGCTACAGTTGCAAAATACTACATGAATGACCGAAGGCGCCGACGGCCGGACACTACGCTGATAGCCAAACGTCAGGGCTGTCGGCGTAAACCGCGACCAGGCTCCCAAGTAGCCGTCGGCGTAGAATTGCCCTCTGCGTAGGCGCGTAGGATAGACTACGCCAACGGCTGCCCACGGTGTAGCCTATGCCGAACGGCTGCCCTCGGCATAGCTATTTTTCCTTTTACCTTATTAATCTTTGAAAAATCATAACTAAATCATTCTAATTCGAAAAAATATAAATAATATATCAAAATTTGCAAACAAATAAGATCTATCTACACTCAAATATTATATATTTGTAAATAAAAATTAAGTGAAACATAAAACATTACATATAGTTTAAAACATGCATAAGAAGTTCAAAAACGATCCAAACAATGCAAAACCTTTGCGTGGTGTCATATTATGTCACATAGTTGGAAGGAAAAATATCAAATTTGGTATGTTGATTATGTCTAAAAAAACCTTCACAAAATGACCCATCTCATTCGAGTTTTCCTGGCTTTCGGGTTAAATGACCAATGTTATGGCTAGAATCAAGGCATAATTTGTGATTGTCAGGATACCAACCTTTAAATAAGATTGAGTCTCCTGTGTTTACAATGCTAGTCCCTGGATCAATAGCTAGCATCCACAGTTTAGATGTAATATCAAGAGACAAAGGTCATAATATAACTTTATAACCAGGAATAACATAATTTTATTACATCAATACATAGCTCATTAGGCTATTGCATTACATTGCAGCGGAATAACTATAGTCATGGGTCCTTCATCTTCAAAGTGCCACACGCAGATGTTGGTTGTAGACTTTGTAATCCTAATCAATCAATCTTCACTAAAATCAATCAAACCTGTAACATTACAAGTTACAGCCACAAGGGTCAATACATTTGAATTGTATTGACAAGTGATACTTTGGTAGTATGATGGAGTCTATCATCTATATGCATTTGGCTAAGTGGAGTTGAGGCTTGCATTGCTCAAAATAGATTTTTCCTTAACATTTTGAAAACACTAAGTTTTTGCTTTGATAAAAATATTTTCAAAAAGCTTCTCCCAATCAAAGATTTGAAGATCCTTCAAGGCATCTCTCCATCAAAGATTTGAAGTTTTGACAAAATCATTTTTCCTCAATCAAAGATTTCAAGATCCTTGTACCAAGCCATCTCTCCATCAAAGATTGAAGAAATCAAACAACCCTTGTTCACCCACAAGTTTTATTTAGAAATTGGAATGATGAGATTCTTGATTGCTTCCATGTCTTGATGCTCAAATTGTCCTTTACCAGGGACATGGCTAAGTACTTAGATTTTACACTCTGCAGAGGTGGTGCACTTTCCCCACAAGACTTGGTTTCCCAAGACATGATCTTTCAGAAGCCTTCCCTTAGACCATCATGGACGCGCTCCAACCTATCAAACACTACCACCCACTGTCCATATGGCTAAGTTCTTGCAACCTATATGATCATGGCAGAGCCCATATTGCCAAGTGGTTGCGCTTGAAGCTTCTCAACATTTGACATCTCAAATCTCTTTGTTTCCTGGGTGGCCATCCACAAGTGAGATACACAAGCCAAGTCCATGGCCTTGTGAACCACTCAACACAAACCATTCCCTCCATTCCACCCAGGTGATTTATTCACTTAGTTGTTTTATTAAACAAAACATAAGTCCACAGACTTAGAAATTTTTTCCATAGTGTGAATATATATTCCACCCATGTTTTCTATTAGCTAGGCTAAGCTTGATAGTAATAGGATTCTTAGCTTAGGAAAATCCTACTAAGGATTCACCTACTAGGTGCTACTATAGCAAGGTCTATACTTAGCAAAATAAAAACCATGCAAGTTTTACTTAGCAAAAATCTCTAATGCATAGTGAAAATAATGGGACAAAAGATATGAAGCATCACTTGCCTTTTTGGTAGAGGATATAGGTTCACTCCTTGATCTTGATAGTCTCACACTTCACTACAAGTCAATCAAGCAAACACAATTCAATTCACATTCCAAACCAAAGTCAAACAAACAATTTCTCACACACAAAGTAATGGGATCTAAGTCATGCATAAGCATGCAAAGGTTGGTTCTATTGTAAGGATGGTCTCCACTAGGCTTCTAAACTTTGTAGGTTCCAAATTGGCCATTTACCAAAATGGCAAAGTCATTTGCAAAGAGGTTTCACTTCAAAACCATTTTTTTAATAAAATAACCACATTTCTATTTGACTAGAAATGGTTTTAAATCAAAGAATCATTATTTTGTTTCACCAAATGAGTTGCTATTGCAAAACTTGGTGTTTGGGTCAGTAGGTTTGGTCTAAACCATTTTCCCAAAGTTTTTTACTCAAAAACATTTTCATAAACAAAATCTTTAGTTTTTGTTTGGCTAGAAATGGACTAAACTAATTAATCCATTCTAAACCTTTCCAAATTCATTTTCCAAACTATGGGTTAGTTCCTAGGGTCAGTAGGGTCACAACAAACCATTTTGCAAAGGTTTTAACCCAAAAATCATTTTTAAACAATTTTTCTACTCTAAACAAGCACACAAAATAATCTGCAAAAACAATCAAACAAACATATACTATTTGCTAAACTAAGGGTAGGGTTGGCTAGGTCTTGTTCTCCTGAATCCAACGACATAAAATTTGAAATTTTTGGACGTGTGGATTCAAAGTTATGGAATTTACAAAATTGAACATCAATTAGATCAATTCTGTTTTAAATCCAATGAGCAGAGCCACGTGTCATATTCTTATTCGCCCGTACCGTTTCGTCTGGATCGCGCTACGGGAGGCGTTAGATCTAATTAGATCGTGCGGTGCAGGACTCGTACCTCTTCGCGGTTAAGCGATCTATCGTAACCGTTCGATCCAGATCCTATGTCTACTATCGTAGAGACCTAATTCTGGCGGCGCAGCTGATTTGGTGGCGGGCGGATACAGGAGGTGAGGGAGAAAGGGGAGATGCTCACCGGGCTCAGGGGGTCACGGCGATGCTCGAGGAGGTGTTGGTCGGGCGAGGGGCGCTCTGGTACGACTGCGATTGCTCGCCGGAGTGGAGGACGGCGTCGGGTGCGTCGGGTGGTCGTCGCGGACGGTGCTGTGGTTCACCCCAAGGCAAGGCGAAGACACGGTTAGATGCGCAGAATCAGGGCGAGGCTGTGTGCGTGAAGGAGAGGGCTCGGGGTGGTCGGCTCTTACCAGGAAACGTCGCCGGAGAAGAAGCGGGCAATGCCGCAGGTCGTCGTCGAAGTCGAGCTTACAGGGCACCCGCAGATGAATGACTGGCACAGGAGGATGCGCCAGGATGCGGTGAGCGTGTTCGCGTGCGGAGGTAGGCGAGAGGCGGCGGGGTGTGGCCGGAATCGAGAGGGAGGCTCGTCGGAGACAGAGTGGCTCGGGGAGAAATTGGAGCGGCCTGGGGGCGAGCTTGGGGGAGGAGACAGAGGGGAAAGGCGGAGGAGGGGCGTGCTCTTAAGTGTGCGTGGTCATCGGAGGAGTTAACGCAGGATTGAACGCGAATTCAACGCCGGAGTAAACTCACTGTAACGGCAGCGCGACGGGGTCTCGTTGAAGACGATGAACAGGGATAGTGGGGTCGTCTTGTCAGCGATAGGGAGAGAGGAGGAGTGGGTCCCGGCTGTCATTGACTGCGTGGGTTCTGTCCGCGGTAAAGAAAAACGGTTCGCTCGGGTGGGGTGGAAGAACAGTGGAAAGTGGGTCCGCTTGGCAGTGAAAGGAAGGGAGTGGGGGTGGGGCCACCTGTCAGCTTCTGTGTGGGTGCGGTTTTAAGTGAGAAATGTTTCGTGGAGGGGGAGAAAGACTGGGCTGGAGTTGGGCCTATTGGGCTGGCTTGCCTTTTCCTATTTTTTTTCTGTCTGCTTTCTTTTTCTATTTCTATTTCTATTTTTCAAACCAATTTCTGTTTTGAATTTTCATTCAATTATTCAAGTAATCAAACCATTCAAACAATCACTCAACTTTGTACTTTGAATTTGGTTCTGTTTATCAACATAATCCAAATCTCAAAATAATTTAATATTTTTATTTATTTTAGGATCCATTTATTAATTAAATAAAATGGATCTTTAGTTATTTAATAAAATAGGGTTTGATAAAATTTCCAAAATATTTTATTTTCCTTTATTAAATGTTTTATCTTTTTAAATCCCTTTAGGATTATTTGTTCACCAATTGGTATGGGTTTTTGGTAAGGGCTTTATTAGCTTTAGAAATTCAATTTCCTTATCTTATTATATTCATAAGATTTTATTTATGGTTCCAATTTGAGTGAAACCAACTTCTATGGTCTTTCTTGATCCTTTGTGAATATTTGTTGATCAATTTTGGTATGGATCAAATCCATGGATTTGGAGATAACTTGGAAATGGTTTTTATTCCATTAGGGCTTAGGGTTTTGGATTTATTTTCCAAGTGTTCAAATTTCCAGATACATTCATTGAGGAATGCATTTCTCTTGATTTGGATTTGTTGAATTCAAACTTTAACCAAAGTTTGTTCAGGATGGGATTTTTAAGTTTCCTTTTAGAAACAAAAGTTTCTTTTCACCCTGATTTTCAACAAAAATTTATTTTGTTTATTTATTTTTCACATTACAAGATTTGGAAAATCTTGGGATGTGACAGTGATAATATGTCTATATTGTGCATACTTGTGCATCATGGGATGACGAACAATGTTAAAGGAGAAAGTCTTCCTTTTTGTCGCACCAAAAAGCCATTTTCCATTTTCCGAGCGCCAAAAACGGGGGTTTTGTGAAGCAACTACCAAATGGCTAATTCAAAATGTTACATCCTATTTTTATAAAATACTAGACCACCTTACATTGACAATGTCTCAACAGGGGGATCTCAAACCTTTCCGTCCATCCCTAGTAAAAAAAGACACAATGCTGTTGAAACGGCAGGAAGTGGGTCAGATATGAACTATAGGGACATGATTCAATGCTCATGATTTTTTACAAAAATAATTTTTAGATTCACAATATGCTATTTCATCAGAGATCCACTTCAAGTTTAGCAAGGCTCAGCCCCGAGCTAAGAATCTTCATGCCCGTCATTTGACAAAGTTTGACGGTAGTTTAAAACGGGCATAAGAAATTCAAAAACGATCAAAACAATGCGAAACTTTCACGTGGTGTCATATTATGTGACATAGTTGGAAGTAAAAATATCAAACTTGGTATATTAATTATGTCTCAAAAAAACCTTCACAAAATGACCTATCTTATTCAAGGTTTCCTGGTTTTTGGTCAAATGACCAATGTTATGGCTAGAATCAAGGCATAGTTTATGAAAATGTGTCCATATTGTGCATACATGTGCATCATGGTATGACGAACAATGTTGCAGGAGAAAGTTTTCCTTTTCGTCGCACCAAAAAGTCATTTTTCATTTTTCGAGCGCAAAAAATAGGGGGTTTTGTGAAGCAGCCACCAAATGGCTAATTCAAAATGTTACCACCCTATTTTCCAAAAATACTAGACCACCTTATATGCACAATGTCCTAACATGGTGATCTCAAACATTTCCGTCTATCCCTGATGAAAAAAGACAAATTTCTGCCAAATTGGTAGGAAGTGGGTCAGATATGAACTACATGTTCATGATCTGATACTCATGTTTTTTACAAAAAAAAAATTAGATTCAAAATATGCTATTTCATCAGAGATCCATTTCAAGTTTAGTGAGTCTCAACCCCGAGCTAAAAATCTTTATGCCTGCCATTTTAAACGGGCAAATGAAATTATTTCTAGAATCATGGCATTGTTTGTGATAAGTTGATAGGAATATCATATTTTTATTCCTCTCATTTTTCTGATTAATTTAGACACATTATTTGTCAAATTCCGATTTATGGATTTAAAGATATTAATTATTCCATATTAAATAGAAAATTTAAGTATAATTAGTGTTAAAAATGTTTCATGTGAGAGATTAACGAGTAAAACAACTCAAAGATTAAAATAAATTGAGAATTTTTTTTGAAATCATTTTTACAGCCGGCCGTTAGGCTATGCCGATAGGGGCTACGCCGACGGCTACCCTCGGCGTAGCCTATGCCGACGGCTTTTGGATACACCGAGGGCCTCCGTGGCTACGCCGAGAGGGATCTTTGCCGAGGGAGCTACACCGACGATGGCTACGCCGATGGCTATATGGCCTACGCCGAGGGCTTTTGGCCGTCGGCCTACCGCGCCTTTCCTGTAGTGAAACCCCATGTGCTATTATCAAGTGGACAAATACGATGCAAATCCAATAGTTCCAGAGTCGACCGAGCTCTACCTAAATTCTCGGACGATCAAGAACTAGCAAGACTTAATAAGTCTCGGTTTATTGAGCTCAGTCTACTCTCACAGTGTTGGATTGCATTGTGATTCATTCTAGCCATGTATAGCAATATTGGTGGCGCTAATGTTTTTGGTTGCAGATTGTGTTGTAAGCATCTTCTACATATTATGAGAGGGCATGCTTCCATGCATTTGATTTTTTTTAGTCGTGAAAAGCCTTTATCTTTATCCATGTTTGGATAACTAAGGCGAGGACGCGATCCGACTAATACTCGGTCAGATGACGATATCTAGTTTCATGTACAACTGAGAAATTTGGGGAGCAACAACAGCCCCATGTGACATTCTCATATGTGCGAATCGTGATATACAAATTCAAAGGTCCTGGAGTCGACCGAGTTCTAACTTAATTCTCGACTGAACGTGAACCAGCAAAACCGATGAGTTTTATTCTGGCCAGGTGAACAGACGATGGAAATGGAATGGTGGAGTTTTTATGTTGTATAGATCTCCACGGAACTCATTAATACAGCTAGAAAATAGAGCTCAGACATACGTACTTGGATATATGCTAAACACAGACACAGGAACCTTGCGCCCCCGTACTTGCTTGGCGACATTTTTTCTTTTGAACAACAACATATGGTATACACGTACACACGCCACGTATATATAATAGCGTAGCGATGTAGTCGATGATGCAGATACATAGGTAGGCTATCAGAAATGCACGATGGAGCTAGATGTTGGTGCTATTGCGTTAGGGTGGCAAGTGGGATCTCACCAAAGTCTCACTTTTAGTTCATTTGCCAAAAGATTAGTGTAAATTTTGAGCAAATATTTGAACTAAATTTGGACAAATGAGTTAGAAGTGGGATTTGGTGGGGTCCCACTTGGACACCCTATATTGTGCACTCGTCTTTACTTAACTCAGAACATATAATTCACATTGTCGGGAAGGCAGTCTCGAGGGTGATGCCGCAGATCCCCGGTGATCCGATGCCTCGTTCCATACGGGCGAATCCGTTCTCGCCCCATGTCTGCCCCCACGAGTTCTTCACGATCCAGTACTTGGTCTCCGTGGAGGGGTCAGCACCGTAGCCGATGGCGGTGACAGCATGGTCCAGATTGGTCCCGCATGGGCCCGAGTAGATGCCACTCTTGTAGAACCGAAAGGTGCTGCCGATCTCGATGGCCACGCCGATGGGCTGCCTTGCCACACCGGTCCGGAGGGACGTCTCGCTCCCGGGCCGGACCCCGAGATGCCCTTTTATGGTGACGGCGGACTTAGCGCGCTTGCAGGCACCTTTGGCCGCCTTGTAGGGGTACTCGTCCGCGGTGGTGAGGCCGCCGTTCTCCACGACCCACCTCATGGTCCCGTTGTAGTGGCCACGGTTGCAGCCGCCGGTGTACTGGTCGCAGTCTACCAGCTGCTGCTCCGAGAAGGGCACCAGCTTCCCCGTCATGATCCAGTGGATTCCCTCGATTATTGCCACCGTCGCGAGCGCATAAGAGCTAGCTGCGTTGCAAAATGAAATCTATAATATCTATAAAGTTCACTCTGACTAAATAGCATAGTGGGAGTATCATAGCTAGTACCACATAAGTATCATAGCTAGAGGCTGTTTGCAAGCTTGACATGTAAAGCATCCATGTCATCATCCATCTAAATGATAAATCCCCTAACTGGTAAAACCCCCCGCAAGGAAAGGAGTGGCTGTAGTTGAAATGGATGAGGTCGTCTTATTAATTAATTTGCGTACCACATTCACTGCCTTGGTCCCTGGCCGGCGTCACGGCGCCTTTGGCCCTCCAGTCGATGCTGGTCGGAGCCGGAGGCGGAACCTCCAAGGAGCTGTCGCCATCGCCATACGACACCAGGCCGTCCTGAGCGTCGCCGCTGCCGTCGGTGGTCGTCGTGATGACCGAGCGATTGCGATCGCGGGCGTCAAAAGAAGACGCGTACCTCGCCATGAACTCCTGGTGGGTGAGGTCGGCGAACTGGTTCTCGCCGAGCTCGTAGGTGAGGTCGCCGCGCCTGTTGGTGGCGTCGATGAACTCCACGTTGTCGCGGTACACCTGGAAGCGCCGCAGCCTCTCCTCCGCGCTCAGGTAGGAACGGTTGTGGGCGGCCTGCCACAGGCGGAACCTGTCCATCATCAGCATGTCGCCGGCGTCGACCGATGCCGCGGCCGGGAAGGCGGCGAACAGGCCGCGCATGAGCAGAACTGTAGCGATCCATGTGCCAGGGGAGGAAGCCATGTCTGCTTAAACATGCAAGTACAGAACGGTTTATGTATATAGTGCGAGATCGCCAACGGCCAGAGTCCGTCGTGGAGCAAGGGTAACATGCCTTTAGGCGGTGTCGTGTTGGCTGTCGGCGCGGATGGGTGCGATCGGCCGGCGACGAATGCATGCACGCAGTAGTCGATGAATGGTAACGGTCTGCATTTTCTCTTCTTGGTGCCGCCATGGCACACGAAAGAGGAGTTGGTTAGGTTGCGTTGCCGCCATGCACACTAACTCAGAGGAGTTGTAAACTAACTAGTATTGCACCTTGTCGCCTCTCCAAATTGTGGCAACGTTTCGTCTTCTAGCAAAGCCACAGCGCACACATACACAATTTCAACTTAGCCGTGATTCAGGCTGTCGGCTAGTACGTGTTAATAAGTTCAACTAACTGCAGTCTCACAAAAACGCTCATAACAAGCAGGATTCACCTGTCAATTATCCAACTCAACTTTTCTATTGCTAGATTGACATACATCCTAGCATACATTGGGGCTTTCTCTAGAATGGGCCTAAGCTACACATATATAATCGCATATACATATTCTAACAACCCCTTCAAACTTAAGGTGCTGATACATTGAGTTTGAGGATATGAAGCTTATGTTGTTCTCCAGTTTGAGTTTTGTGAAGAAATCAGCAAATTGAAGCTCTGATGGAACATATTCATGGTAAATGGTTGATTGTTGGTAGTGAGACCGTGTGAAGAAAACATCCACACCAATATGCTTGGTTAGCTCATGCTTGAATATATCATTCGCTATCTAAATTGTAGCAGTGCTATCACAAAGAATGGACGTAGGTCCTAAAGGATTTATGCACTAGCCAATTACCCCAAAATAACGATCTGATGGAATTTACATTCAACACTCCCCCTCACGTCTAGGCTATTTTAGTTCTTAGTGTGGGATAGGAGTAGGCCGCAAAATCTTTTTTTCCTTTTTTTAATACTACGTGAGCAGGGTCTTGAATTAAAGACCTCTTGGCTCTGATACCATAAAGGATTTATGCACTAGCCAATTATCCCAAAAGACCGTTCTGATGGAAAGGGGCTAGGCAGCATATTTATATTCAACCGGTCCATCACATGAGACACCAAGATCAGCCAATAACCAACAAAGCTAGACAATCTCTGATATAGTAGTAAAAAGTGTTCAAAGCTTGGCCTCGGCACTAGAACGAGACACTATCATCTGTTTCTTTGACTTACACGCAATGAGAGAAATGCCAAGAAAAAGACAGTAGCATGTAACTGAACACCGATCAGCAGGATCACTTGTCCAAACGGAGTCAGAGTAAGCATAAAGCTGAAGCTGATTATTGTGAGCATAGAACAAACGTCAAAATATTTTACCCCACAAGTACCGAAGACCACGAAGCAAGTGACCAAAATGAACTTAGGTAGGAGCACTAACAAACTGCCTAGGATGTGAACCGCATGAACAATGTCCGGTTTTTTCACGGTGAGATATACAAGACTACCCACAAGGTGACGATAACGTGAGAGGTCCCCAAGAGGAATACCATCATTCGGGCACAACTATAGTTGCAATTCCATGGGTGTTGCGGCAGTATCGGTAAGACCCGAGTGGCTGATCAAATCCTGCATATAGCGATGATGAGAGGGAGAGATATAGTAACCATCATCAACTAAGAGACCCCAAATCTAACATCTTAAATTGCTCACCCAAATTTTTCTTTACAAAAGTAATTTACTTATAATCATCTTCAGTGATTAACATATCATCCTCGTAGAGCGGAAGAAAAGTACGACCATGCACAAAGGAATGGATAAATTGGTGCCGATTCATGCTTACTAGAAGAAAAACTAGCATCTTGAACCACAGAAGGAAAGCGCCAAACAAAGCACGAGGGGATTTTTTGAGCCCATAGAGATCCTTTCAAATGCGACATACATGACTAGAAGGGCCTAAACACCCAGAGGTGGCTGCATATAGACTTTCTCATGTAAAACACCATGAAGGAACACATTTTTCACATCCAAATGCGATATTTTCCATGACCAGGCTGCAGGCACAACAGTCGAGTGTGAATTGAAGTCATATGAGCAACTGGAGCAAATGTCTTATCATAGTCTCTGCCATGAGCCTGCTGAAAACCTCTAGCAATGAGTCAAACCTTATAGCGCTCCACAGAACCATCTAACTTGGCTTTTACCTTGTACACCCATTTGCAAGTGATGGGCACAGACCAAAGAGGTAATGGTACAAGATCCTTTGAACCGGTACTTTCTAAGGCCGCAAGATCCTCAGACATAGCCAACTGCTAATCAACCAACATGGCTGCCTCCTCATAGGTACTAGGCTCACAAGCTGCTGCTGCTGCACAAAAAGCCATTTTTATATCTGCTTGGAAGCTCAAGGGAAGAGCGACCGTGAAGAGTATACTTTTCTGTCTGAGAGGATTCTTCAGCGCAAGGATCAACAGTACTAGCCGGAGAAATAGAAGATAAATGAATAAATGAATGGTCAGGTGAGACTCTAAGAAGAAAAATATAATATAAGTAAAAAAGTTTTGAGCTATCGGAGGTGGTGGTGGTGAGGAGGAGCAGACCGTGAAGCTAGTGATAAAGGTGAATCTGGTGGTGAAGCAGGTGGTGGTTAATCAGAGACTGACTCATAGAATAGAAGATATGTGGACGTGAAAGAAAATATGTGGACCGACGTGACCCTAGCGCCCGCCGCCACCCTCTTCCCCCTTCTCTCCCCTACCTCGTTGCCCCCGAAGGGCTGCCGGCCTAAGGCGCACGTGAATCCGTTGAAGGGGGCGGCGGGGATCTGTCTTGGTGGCTCTCGTGCGGCTGAAGGGAGGAACTCTCCTGCACCGGATAGCCTCGGATCCGAGTCGGCGGCCTCGCGCGGGTGGACGGCTTCAATACGGAGGTCACTGGATCTTAAGAGGGCTACTCCTCCCTGTGCTTCTCCTCCCGGGCCCTGGACCCTGTTTCGGCGGCTGGTGGGTGCTGGAGGCAGGGCTAACCGGGGGAAACTCTTGGCCGGCGGCGGCCACGATGCTACGGGCGCCGTTCTCCTTCCTAAGGCGACATCGAGGTGGATGCATGGACCATTCAGGTGGCTGTGTCAACACGCTCGATCTGTTCACCGGGAACCGGCTGACGGTGTGGGGATCGCTGCATCGGCATCAATAAAGGAGGTGTTCCTTGGGTTTCTTTCGCGCGAAGACGAAGATCTGCTTGATGTTTGTCCTCGTTGATCTAGACTGGAGAGGCGAGTTATGCAAGGCTCCGCCGGTGAACTCTATGGGCGTATCATGCCTGCAGATTACTGGATCGGAAGGTATTCGGTCGTGCGTATCTTGTTTTTCTGGCTGTTTGGTTTTAGCGGGAGCATTGCGAAGTTTTGTTGTTTGTTCCCACCAAGCACCATTCATCGAGCCATGGTAAAGTCAGATACGGAGAATGTCAGGAAAGCGGAAATATGAGGGTGGCGGTGGCGATTTTAGTTTTTGTGGCGACGGAGAACTGGCTGCGTGATCTGTGATTCGTTGCAGCGACTGTTGTTGCGGGAAGACAACACAGGAGGAGTTCTCAGTCTTATCTTGCAGGGTGAAAATCCAAGTTCTGGCCTGAACTGGTTGTGCCTGGCAATGAACTTGTTGAAGGCATTGTTTTGCGAGCGACGCCTTTTTCCAGGGTGAAAACCTATGATTTTTGATCGGGCAATGACGACGCTTGGGCATTGTTTCGTTCTTGAAGGCATTATTGGAGTGGAGGTTCTGATGGTGTCAGTGTCGTTGCTTTGAGAAATAGTTCGCTGTAGCGGGACTTTTTTTAATTCTTTTTTTCTGGGCTATGTGCATTCGTAGGGCCGCTAGGGCAATGCGTTGTTGCAGAGGCTGGGTGTAATTGATATCCCTTTGATATTAATATATACTTTTCTCAAAAAAAAGATGTGGACTCTAAAACCGTGAAAGATGATGATTTAGTGAAACTATAACAGAAAAGGGTTTGCTCCAGTACAACCCCTCCTTTCTAAACTCGTAGAAGCCCGTCTATGTACATATCCAAACCGTATTTAAATGGAGTATACCCATGTATACGCATACGAATGGCGAACCCCCCCCCCCTCCCCCCCGCGACACTGATCACCGTCACCCCGGCCATCATCACAATCGCCATCGTCGGCGACCGTCCTTGTGTATACTAATAACGAAGGGTATCAGGACCGTCCTTGTGTTTGAGATTATACGAGTTTAGGGAGAGGGGTTGTACCGAATCAGACGCCAGAAAGAAATATGACCAATCCTCATTAAAAGTGATCACAAGAAAAGCGAATGTGAGAGTGGAAGGATGATAGACGACGGTTGACACGGAGGCGAACACGGCCGGCATGGGACGGTATGCGCAGGAGCACCAGGCCCAGAAGCACGCAGGCCGTCCCAGAAGCTCCGACGGGAGATCGGCCGCGGTGGCTCGCCGGAGCCAGTGCCTCCATCGCGAATATGATATCTCGAGTCGATTCTTTGTGGAAAATAAGCTCGATCTCGACTTTATTAATGGGCAGTATGAATCAGAGTCCAGTACAAACACTTAGGAAGGATTCCTTTCGGTATTCTAGACGAGGCATCTCCTTTATATACGACGATCGCCGACTACGCCGCAACAAGTCCGTACGTCGCCCAATCCAAGTGAATCGATTCTCCATGGGGATTACATTTGAGACAATCTCCAAGCGCGCCGACGACGATGCCGCGATCCCGGAAGCACAGCAGCCAGAAGACAACGCCGAGGCGGGGCTGCGGGAGAGGATCAAGGCGAGGCTGCAACGCTTCCCGGAGGCAGCGGCGCTGAGCCCGCCAGAGCTCGAGGCGGCGGTGGAGAGGATCATCGTGCAGGCCAGACCCAAGACGGCGTCTCCGGCAGCGCCAGGCAAGGTGCGGCTGTCGGACGATCACAACAACATCTTGCTCTGGGCGTACGCGAGGTTGATCCCAAGCGTCGACGAACTCCCTGGCGTCGCCTCTGGCGGAGTATTCCCGCCGGGGTGGATCGAGGCGAGGAGGCGGGAGCTGGACGAGGAGTGCCGGGAGGAGAACAAGACGGATAATGTGCGCGACCTCGGAGTGCTGCTGGCCAAGATCAGGGTTGATCTCCTCACTAGGGGCTACGTGGAGGTCACATGCAGCCCAATTATTTGCCCCGTCAAGGGAATTGATCGCTGTGGTCAAGAATAGAAGGACTGATGCTCTAAGAAAAATTGGCTACTGAACTCTGTTGAAAAGACAACTCGCGTCTTTGTTCATCTTTGTGTATCCATCCATGCCGGACTATCTATCAGAAGTGATCAAGCAATGCATGTTTGTGTTTGATAAATGGGGCACTCTGTCGACAAGTAAAGACTTCTTTCGTAGATGCATATATTTGAACACGTACGTCCCCCAAGTCGTTGGCATAGAACTTATGAACCACCGCTACATAAATAATATTCCCTCGGTCTCAAAATAGATGGCTTGGATTTACCAAAATTTAGATGAATCTATATAATAAATAGTGTCTAGATTCATTCAAATTTTAACAAATTTGAGACAGCTATTTTAAGACGGAGGGAGTACATCCCTCAGAGTGGTACAATAAATTTTTTTGGCGGATCTAACATCTCACATTCTTAGTATTACAAGCCAAAAGTATATATACAAGTTCTTACAGATCTTCCTCGGTCAATTAAGGATTATTAACAATTCATAACTCAAATTTAACTAGCCTTAACATTAATGATATCGCCGGTCTTAGTACCATGGTAGCTTAGTATTTTATATTTAATAAAGATGATACGCTTACTTAGATAGCCTAAACTACTGTTGCCTCTCTAAGGCCTTTTTAATGATCATTTCTTAGCACGGTATCATAGACAAATTGCTTACTATATTTAATAAAGAAAGAAAATGATGCTATATCTTAGACTGGTTATAGGGGGAGTAACTTAGACTAGTAACATGCTTATGTTATTAGTCTAAGTTACTACCTTCATAGTAGGGAGTGTCATATGTGTGATAACATAGAAACCTTCATTAATTGATTTATAGACTCACTTTGTATTGAGAAGTGTGATGTAATGATAACATATTATGTTACTCTATTTGTCTCTCTCCTCATCAATTGCTTGCCACATCCCTCTTTTTGTCTAGGTGGCTTGCATCTTACCACCTATGTTCACTGGCGGAGCTTCGTTGGGGACGAACTGGGCCATGGCCCGTCCCGGTTTTTGCATTATCTCCTACGAATCCAACGCCCAGCCCATCAGCGCATAGTGGCCTGCAGGTTTACCTCGTCTCCTTCCCTCGACATTCCAACTCTCCCTGTATCCTCTCGATAGAAACTCACAGAAGCAGCGGGCATTGGGATGGAGGACGCCTCGCTAGGTCTAGGGATTTAGTCAAGGAAACAAGGTGAATAGGTGGGGGCACTGGTGCGCCGCCCATAGACAAAGCATCACCATAGCTGAAGCCTGCAGGTACGGCAGCACCGCACAGGCACGGGCGGACCGGCCGAGGATCAACAGCCGGCAATCGAAGTTGTGACTGAATCGATCTCGCCTCCTCTCCAATTTCCCTGGCTAGAACCTTTCTTTTTTTGCAAAATTTTGGTTAGCAATATGATAACACGGACGATTCTTTACTGAATTTGGTCTTCGTTTTTGCAAATTGCAACAGTGATGAGGAAGGCCACTCGGAGAAGAACTGATTTGTCTTAAAAAATAAAAAGAGACAACATTAGTGAAATTGAAGAAATCCTTCAACACTAGCAAATGATAAGATGCCCTTGCTTGAATTGGAAGCAGAACCACGATGAAGGATTTCCTGTTACCTTTCAAGTTTTCAGGCCATTTTTTGTGTCTTTTTAGCATGGCCCGCCCATCGATTTTCTTCAAGCTCTGCCACTGTCTATGTTACTTCCACTATGAGCAACCTCAGTTTAGATACAAGACTTGCACGGTATCATAGAAAAAGTACATGGTTAGCCTAATCACATGCATGCATATACTCTCAGTCATTAAATATAGATACAACACTTAAGATACAATCAATTATACTAGTTGTCTCTTAAGATACACCCATGCCTTGGATAACAAGCTAAGATATGCTCCATTGTAAAAGGTCTAAAGCTTGTCTTCTTCATCATATCAGCGCCATAAACTATTATGTAGTCCATGCCTTCAAACCCTCCCGGTAGACACGGCTCTTCTTAATAGACTTTGTCTTTGCCTTTTGGTTCCTGAATAGCTTCACCCTCAATTGAACATAACCTAAGGATTAATGAGATACAGATGAGTACCAGCGTACTCGCCAAGTCCAATAGCGTGGTTGTTTGATGCATTAGGTAAAGCCATGGACCAAAAAGTGCTAGGCTAATGACAGTTTTTAGAATCATTTTTTGAAAAGGTCAAGTTTCATTCTAAAAACCTACTCCCTCTGATCCAAACTATTTGACTTAGATTTGTCTAGATTCAAATGTATCTAGACATGTTTTAGACCTGATACATCCAAATCTAGAAAAATGTGAGTCAACTAATTTGGAAAGGAGGAAGCATGTTCGTTGGCCTCCGTGGGTTTTAGAGAGATTCCTGGAGTCCCTTTCAATTCCTGGTAATACCGTAGTACTTTGCCAGGATAGGCAAGGGAAAGCCATGGAACATGCAATGGAACCTTGGTGCACATACCTTGCTATGGAACCTCCCCCATAATAATCCAATCATGATACCATTGCCCACCACAACACAATCATTCACATTCATGCAGTAATTTTTTTAATACAAGTGATAAAGTAATACTATAAAAGTATTTTGATAAAATTACTCAATGGGACATGCAAGATAAACTTCCATAGAAACTGGGAGATAATGCAGTTCGTTGGTTCTACTTGATCTTGGATCTCAAATTTTGAAGATAACATCATTATCCGACAAGGGCTTTGAAGAAGAAACTTCATAATATTACACATAGTTATGAGATGGATTAATATTGGTTTGATGACTGCAGGTGCACATCTTGTATGTAGATATTTTCAAACTAAGAGTACTAAACCATAAAGAGCTATTGGTAATGGTATTCATGGACCTCGTTGTGGATATAACGAAGTGTACCCACAAGTTCTCTTTGAATCCAAGAAAAAGAGTGTCAAAAGTGTTTGTGAATGAGGGCAAAATAGTATTGAAAAGGTGAACAAGTAGAGAGGTAAACCATAGAATAGGCGATGTAAATATGATGCAACAGCAATAGGGCTAAAGTATTCTTAGGGAGTTTTGGATCCACCACCAGAATTTTAATAGAACATGATCGGGAATATATGTCTTATTTGTATTCGTGTTTATGAGCGGTGCGCCCGGAAGTCTCGGTCATCTAGTCATCAACAACAAGTTTGTCTGATAATTTCACTAGTATTTAAGGGTCTCCCTATGGTTATGGATATCCACTCTTGGATCTTTGTTACCCCCTCCTGCTGATGAATGGCCTTTGAGGGCAGCGTTCAGTCTCACGTAATGCATCAACATCAACCATACACCAACAACCTTCTCCTTGCAAGTCCTCGATGGGCAAATAATATGCATTCAATGTTCGCGTACTATCAAGAAACAAGATTGAATACACACTTAAACAAGTAAAGACAAATATAATCTTTATTTCAGTTCATAATGGTGTTAGGTTTTGTTGGAATTATGCCCTAGAGGCAATAATAAAGATGTTATTATTATAATTCTTGTTCATGATAAAGTTTATATTCCATGCTAGAATTGTATTAAGCGGAAACTTTAATACTTGTGTGGTTTGTGAACAACACCATGTCCCTAGTACGCCTCTATGGACTAGCTCATTGATTAATGATGGTTAAGGTTTCCTAACCATAGACATGAGTTGTCGATTAATAATGAGATCATATCATTGGGAGAATGATATGATGGACAGACCCAAATTAAGCAGAGCAATTAGATCATGTCATCGTGTTCATCTTTGCGAAGCTTTTCTTATGTCAAATATTGTATTCCTTGAACCATGAGATAATGCAACTCCCTGGTATCGGAAGAAAGCTTTGAGGTCATCAAACGTCATCCTATGAGAGGGTGATCATAAAGGTGTCTCTCAGGTGATCGGAAAGTACTTGTTGGGTTGTATGTATCGAGATGGGATTTTTCCCTCCCAAGTCGGAGAGATATACTTCGGGCCCACTCGGTAATCGATATCAACACCGCTTGCAAGCACGTGGTTAAGGAGTTAATCACAAAGTGATATCGGATTACGGAATGAGTAAAGTACTTGCTGTGAATGAGATTGAACTAGGTATGCCGATGTCGACGATCGAATCTCGGGTGAGTAAAATATCGTGTGACGAAGGGAATATATATATATGGGATTGATTGAATCCTGGCATCGTGGTTCATCCGATATGATCATCGATGAATGTGTGGGAGTCAATATGGGTTTCCAGACCCCGCTGTTGATTATTGATAGAAGATCATGTCTGCATATTCTCGAACCCGCAGGGTCACACACTTAACGTGTCTCGACGCTAGGATAGAATGGATAATTGGTTTGTGACTTTTTGTTCGGAGTCTCGGATGAGATCCAGGATGTCACGAGAGATTCCGGAATGGTCCGGAGAATAAGATTCATATAAGGCAATGAAGTTTTTGGAGTTCGGTATTGTACCGGAAGCTTCTAGAACCTTCCGGAGTGGGACCAACGTGGCCCCACTTGTCGGGAGGGGGCGTGGGCCTACGAGGGAGTGCCCTGGCCGCATTGGGCCAGGGGCACAAGGCCCCATAGGCCCATCCGGCCAAGCCCTAGGGGAAACCCTAGGGGAGCTTCTAGAAGGGGGGAACTTGCCCCCCACTCCTCCATCCTTGGCTGCCGGCCCTAGGCTTGGGGGAGGGGCAAGGGCCAGCCGCCCACCCCTCTTTATAAAGAGGGCTGGGGTGCACCCTGCCTACACCTCCTCCTCAATCCCTAGCCGCCCTGCTGCCCTCCTCTCTCTCTCCCTCCCGACTGCGCATAGGCGAAGCCCTGCCGCAGAAACTCTCCACCACTTGCACCACGCCGTCGTGTTGTAGATCCAATCTATCTCTCCACCCCACTTTCTAGACCAAGGAAGGAGGAGATGTCGAGGTGCCGCACGTGTGCATCTCTCGGAGGCATCGCCACTTGCGGTGTTGGATCAGATCGGATTGCGAGGAGGAGAAGCGAGTACGACTACATCAACCACGTTCCGTTGAACGTTCCATTGTGCGAATCTTCAAGGGTATGAAGATCTCATCTACCCCCCCCCCTCGTTGTTTGCATCTCCTAGATTAGATCTTGGCTTTCTCGTTCGCATCCGTAGAATTTTTTTTGATTTACTATGCTGCGAAACCCTTCAGTGGTATCACAGCTGGATCTATGCGTAGATGAGTTTCACGAGTAGAATGCAACATGCTTGTTGCGGGCATTGATGTTTTCTGTTGCAAGCCTCTTGTTTGTGTACTTCTTATGGCGCGGGATAGTGAGATCGAAGCGGTCCAGGCCAACTTTACACAACCTCGTCATGAGACCGCTCAAGACTTGACGTGGCTTGTTCCACACATGCGGCTGGTGGATGCCAGTTTCTATCACTATAGTTGTCATGGGATTTAAACCGGAGTTTGGCAACCATAATATCACCGTTGTGGCTTTCCATAGGTAAGAATCGTTCTTAGCTTGTTACTCCCATAAGCCACGTAAAACATGCAACAACAAAGTAGAGGTGTCTAACTTTTTTTTGCAGGGAGTGTTTTTTGTGATATGGTATGGCCCAAGATGTGATGTGTATGTTGTATGCAATGATCATGTTTTGTAATGTTTCACGACTTGCATGTCGATGAGTACACAATCGGCAGGAGCCATATGGTTGTCTTTATAATTGTGTATGACCTATGTGTCAACTTCTTATACACCATGTAATAGCTTTACTTTATCGCTAAGTAGTTAGCAATAGTTGTAGTTGCTATTCGTGGTGGAGGCAATCATGGTGGAGTGATGGAGATCATGCTGGCACGCACAAGATGGAGATCATTGCGCGAAGATTGGCTATACCATGTGACATAAAGTTATATGCATGTGATGTTTATCCTTTTATGTATCTTATTATGCTTAGATCGCGACGGTAGCATTATAAAATGATTCCTCACTTAAAGATCAAGATAAAACTGTGTTCTCCCCATGTATGCACCGTTGCGGAAGTTCGTCGTGTTCAAGCATCACGTGATGATCGGGTGCTATAAACTCTACGTCCACATACAACGGGTGCAAGCCAGTTTTGCACACGCGGAAATACTTGGGTTTGACTTGACGAGCCTAGCATGTACAGACATGGCCTCGGAACACATGAACCGAAAGGTTAAGCATGAGTCATATGAATGATATGATCGACACTTCGTTGTCCACCATTGAAACCACATCTCTTCTCGTGAAGATCGGATTAGGTGTGGTGAATTTGGATCATGTTCACTAAACAACTTGAGGGATGTTGAATTTAGTGGGAGTTCATCTAGTAATTTGATTAAGTTGAACTAGTTATCATGAACATAGTCTAAATTGTACTTGCAAACTTTGTAGATCAAATGGCTAAGTCCAACTTCAACTTCAATGTTTTTGCTGAGAAAGAAAAGCTTAAGAACAATGGGTCTAACTTCACCAACTGGTTCCGCAATTTGAGAATCATTCTCGCTGGCGGACAAAAGGACTATGTCCTTGAGAAAGCGCTAGGTGACGCCCTTGCTGTAGATGCGCCGGCTGATGAGAAAGCTGTTTATCAGTCGCGCAAAGATGATTATGGTGTGATTAAGAGCACCATGTTGTTTGCTATGGAATCGGACCTTCAAAATCGTTTTGAGGATTTCCTGCCCTTTGAGATTCTTGAGGAACTGAAAACTATGTTTCGACTCAGCCCGTGCTCGAGAGATATGAGATCTCTGAGAAATTCTTTAACTGCAAGATGGAGGAAGGGAGTTTCGTTAGTGAGCACGCCATAAAGATGTCGGGCTACACTCAACGCCTTGAGCAACTGGACTGCAAGATTCCAGAGGAGCTCAAGATTGACAGGGTTTTGAAATCACTCCCTCCTAGCTACAAAGGTTTTGTAGTTACTCATAATCAGATTGGTTCCACTGATACGATCACTGAGCTCTTCGCTAAGCTAAAAGCTGTGGAGGTGGACATCAAGAAGGATAATCATGTGTTGATGGTCAACAAGCCCCCTAGCTTTAAGAAAGGTAAGGGTACAAAGAAGCCCTTCAAGAAAGGCAGCGGCAAGCGCGTTGCCCTGCTGAGAAGAAGCTCAAGTATGGACCTAAGCCGGACACTGAGTGCTTCTATTGCAAGGACAAGGGTCACTGGAAGCGCAACTGTCCGAAGTACTTAGCGGACAATAAGACTGGCACCATCAAAGGTATATTTGATATACATGTTATTGATGTTTTCCTTACTAGCCCTCGTTGTAGTGCCTGGGTATTTGATACTGGTTCAATTGCTAATATTTGTAACTCGAAACAGGAGCTACGGAATAGACGGCGGCTGGAGAGGGATGAGGTGACGATGCGCGTTGGCAACGGATCAAGAGTTGATGTGATGGCCGTCGGCACGCTCTCCTTAGTTTTACCTTCGGGATTAGTTTTAAACCTCAATAAATGTTATTATGTGCCTGCGTTGAGCATGAACATCATATCTGGATCGTGTTTATTGTAAGACAGTTATTCATTTAAATCTGAGAATAATGGTTGTTCTATTTATATGAGTAACATCTTTTATGGTCATGCACCTGCTATGAATGGTTTATTTTTTCTGAATCTCGAAAGGGATGAAACACACATCCATAACATTGAGGCTAAGAGATGCAAGGTAGATAGTGATAATACTACTTATTTGTGGCAATAATTGCTCAGGTCATATTGGTGTAAAACGCATGAAGAAACTCCATTCTGATGGACTTTTGGAGTCTCTTGATTTTGAATCATTTGACACATGCGAACCATGCCTCATGGGCAAGATGATCAAAACCCCGTTCTCCGGAATGATGGAGCGAGCAACAGACTTGTTGGAAATCATACATACCGATGTATGCGGACTGATGAGTGTTTCGACGCGCGGTGGATATCGCTACTTTCTCACTTTTACCGATGACTTAAGTAGATATGGGTATATCTATTTAATGAAACATAAATCTGAAACATTTGAAAAGTTCAAAGAATTTCAGAATGAAGTGGAAAACCATCGTAACAGAAAAATTAAGTTTCTACGATCCGATCGTGGAGGTGAATATTTGAGTTATGATTTTCTCACGCATCTTAAAGCAAGCGGAATCGTTTCGCAACTCACGCCACCCGGAACACCACAGCGTAATGGTGTGTCTGAAAGCCGGAATCGAACTCTATTAGATATGGTGCGATCAATGATGTCTCTTACAGATTTGCCGTTATCATTTTGGGGTTATGTATTAGAAACCGCTGCATTCACTTTAAATAGGGCACCATCTAAATCCGTTGAGACGACACCATATGAACTGTGGTTTGGTGCTAAACCTAAGTTGTCGTTTCTTAAAGTTTGGGGATGCGAAGCTTACGTCAAGAAGTTGATGCCGGACAAGCTCGAACCCAAAGCGGAGAAATGCGTCTTCATAGGATACCCTAAGGAAACGATTGGGTATACCTTCTATCACAGATCCGAAGGCAAAGTGTTTGTCGCAAAGAACGGATCCTTTCTTGAGAAGGAGTTTCTCTCGAACGAAGTGAGTGGGAGGAAAGTAGAGCTGGACGAGGTTGTTGAACCTTCTCTTGAGTTGGAGAGTAGCGCAGCACCTGAAATTGTTCTAGTGCCGTCTGCACCGACAATAGAGGAAGTTAATGACAAGGATCATGAAGCTTCGGACGATGCTACTACTGAACGTCGCAGGTCGACAAGGTCGCGTGCCCCTCCAGAGTGGTAAGAAAACCCTGTCTTAACTGTCTTGTTAGTAGACGATAGTGAACCTGCGAACTATGAGGAAGCGATGATGAGCCCTGACTCTGAGAAATGACTAGAGGCCATGAAATCCGAATTGGGATCCATGAGCGAAAACCAAGTATGGACTTTGGTGGACCCTCCTAGCGACCGAAAGGCCGTTGAGTGCAAATGGATTTTCAAGAAGAAAACGGACGTGGATGGTAATATTACTGTCTATAAAGCACGACTTGTCGCGAAAGGTTTTCGACAAGTTCAAGGTGTTGACTACGATGAGACTTTCTCTCCCGTAGCGATGTTTAAGTCCATTCGGATTTTATTAGCAATTATTGCGTTTCATGATTATGAAATATGGCAGATGGATGTCAAGACTGCGTTCCTCAATGGCAACATTGATGAAGAGTTGTATATGATGCAACCCGAACGTTTTGTCAATCCTAAGGATGCTGATAAAGTGTGCAAACTTCAGCGTTCCATTTATGGACTGAAGCAAGCATCTCGGAGTTGGAACCTTCGTTTTGATCAACTGATCAAGATCTTTGGATTTGTTCCAAATTGCTACGAAGCTTGTATCTACAAGAAAGTGAGTGGGAGCTCAGTGACATTTCTGGTACTATATGTGGATGACATATTGATTATTGGAAATGACATTGACATGCTTAACGATGTGAAGAGTTATTTGAACAAATGTTTTTCAATGAAAGACCTAGGGGAAGCTGCTTATATATTAGGCATCAAAATCTATAGAGATAGACAAAGACGCCTGATAGCTTTAAGCCAAAGTACATACCTAGACAAAGTTCTGAAAAGGTTCAGAATGGATAAGGCAAAGAAAGGTTCAGTGCCCATGTTGTCAGGTAAGATATTGAGCAAGGCTTAGTGTCGAGCTACGGTAAATGATAGAGAAGCTATGAGCAAAGTGCCTTATGCCTCGGCCATGGGTTCTATCATGTATGCCATGTTGTGCACTAGACCGGATGTGTCCAATGCTCTTAGTTTGACGAGAAGATACCAAAGTGATCCAGGAGTGGAACACTGGACAGCCGTGAAGAACATCCTAAAGTACTTAAATAGGACTAAAGAAATGTTCTTAGTCTATGGAGGTGATGAACAGCTCGTCGTAAAGGGTTACGTCGACGCTAGTTTCGACACCGACAAGGATGATTCTAAATCTCATACATGATACGTTTATATTTTGAATGGAGGAGCTGTGAGCTGGAGAAGCTGCAAGCAAAGCATGATCGCGGGATCTACAGTAGAAGCGGAATACATGGCTGCTGCAGAAGCGTCAAGTGAAGGAGTTTGGATCAGGAACTTCATCACTGAGCTTGGTGTGGTTCCAAGTGCCTTGGACCCACTGGAGATATTGTGTGACAACACTGGCGCCATAGAACTGGCTAAGGAACCAAGATATCATCCAAAGACCAAGCATATCAACCGCAAGTTTCATATAATCCGAGATTATATAACAGATGGAGATCTGAAGATTAGCAAAGTACATACAAATCTAAATGTCGCAGAGCCGTTGACTAAACCTCTTCCACGAGCAAAACATGATCAGCACCTTAGTGCCATGGGTGTTAGATTGTTGCCAGATGTAACCTAGATTATTGACTCTAGTGCAAGTGGGAGACTGTTGGAATTATGCCCTAGAGGCAATAATAAAGATGTTATTATTATAATTCTTGTTCATGATGAAGTTTATATTCCATGCTAGAATTGTATTAAGCGGAAACTTTAATACTTGTGTGGTTTGTGAACAACACCGTGTCCCTAGTACGCCTCTATGGACTAGCTCATTGATTAATGATGGTTAAGGTTTCCTAACCATAGACATGAGTTGTCGATTAATAATGAGATCATATCATTGGGAGAATGATATGATGGACATACCCAAATTAAGCAGAGCAATTAGATCGTGTCATCGTGTTCATCTTTGCGAAGCTTTTCTTATGTCAAATATTGTATTCCTTGGACCATGAGATAATGCAACTCCCTCGTATCAGAAGAAAGCTTTGAGGTCATCAAACGCCATCCTATGAGAGGGTGATCATAAAGGTGTCTCTTAGGTTATCGGAAAGTACTTGTTGGGTTGTATGTATCGAGATGGGATTTGTCCCTCCCAAGTCGGAGAGATATACTTCGGGCCCACTCGGTAATCGATATCAACACCGCTTTTGTAAGCACGTGGTTAAGGAGTTAATCACAAAGTGATATCGGATTACGGAACGAGTAAAGTACTTGCTGTGAACGAGATTGAACTAGGTATGCCGATGCCGACGATCGAATCTCGGGTGAGTAAAATATCGTGTGACAAAGGGAATATATATATATGGGATTGATTGAATCCTGGCATCGTGGTTCATCCAATATGATCATCGATGAATGTGTGGGAGTCAATATGGGTTTCCAGACCCCGCTGTTGATTATTGATAGAAGATCATGTCTGCATATTCTCGAATCCGCAGGGTCACACACTTAACGTGTCTTGACGCTAGGATAGAATGGATAATTGGTTTATGAGTTTTTGTTAGGAGTCTCGGATGAGATCCAGGACGTCACGAGAGGTTTCGGAATGGTCCAGAGAATAAGATTCATATAAGGCAATGCAGTTTTTGGAGTTCGATATTGTACCGAAAGCTTCTAGAACCTTCCGGAGTGGGACCAACGTGGCCCCACTTGTCGGGAGGGGGCGTGGGCCTACGAGGGAGTGCCCTGGCCACATTGGGCCAGGGGCACAAGGCCCAGCCGGCCAAGCCCTAGGGGAAACCCTAGGGGAGATTCTAGAAGGGGGGGAAACTTGCCCCCCACTCCTCCCTCCTTGGCCGCCGGCCCTAGGCTTGGGGGAGGGGCAAGGGCTAGCCGCCCACCCCTCTATATAAAGAGGGCTGGGGGCGCACCCTCCCTACACCTCCTCCTCAAGCCCTAGCCGCCCTGCTGCCCTCCTCTCTCTCCTCCTCCCGACTGCGCATAGGCGAAGCCCTGCCGCAGAAACTCTCCACCACTTGCACCACGCCGTCGTGTTGTAGATCCAATCTATCTCTCCACCCCACTTGCTGGACCGAGGAAGGAGGAGACGTCGAGGTGCCGCACGTGTGCACCTCTCGGAGGCATCGCCACTTGCGGTGTTGGATCGGATCGTATCGCGAGGAGGAGAAGCGAGTACGACTACATCAACCACGTTCCGTTGAACGTTCCGTTGTGCGAATCTTCAAGGGTATGAAGATCCCATCTACCCTCCCCCCTCGTTGTTTGCATCTGCTAGATTAGATCTTGGCTTTCTCGTTCGCATCCGCAGAATTTTTTTTGATTTACTATGCTGCGAAACCCTTCCAACTCTCAAAAAAGGAAACTACTCATACATGGAGAAAATCAATATCATCATAATAATATGTTCAAATTTTGCCTAATATGGCCCAGCCCATTTATTATATTACAATCATTCCTGAAATCCTAGAGACCCATTTGGTATATTCATGCATGGCAAGAGGTGGGACAAAAGTTTAGTCCCACATTGATAATTGAGAGAGTTTGATATCCTTATAAAGGGACTTCTCTACAACTTATAAAATCATGAGAAGGAGAGGGACCTACACATGCGCTCCTCCGCCTTCCGCTTCGCCACGCCTCATCTCGTCTTGTCTTGTCATGACGCGCGTGGCGCGGGTTGCGAAAATCTCGCTGAGCCAAGTTTCTTTTTGCCACGAAGGAATACGAAAGGGTCACGGAAGCTAAACAGTCTATGCGAGTGGATTTTTAATCCAAACTCAGTGATGAATGAATATGAACTTTTCATTTTGTGTCCAGACTCTTTGCATCATCTTCTCACGTAGCCTGTTGGCATATCCCTCTGGTGCCTATATAAGAGAGGTCGCTCATCTCTGCACAAAACATACCATCACACAATGCCTCCAATTCCAAAGCTTGTGCGGCCTCAAGTCTTCTCCATCCCTTCTTGCGGAGTGCACCGCAAGACGGGACAGTAGGTCTTCGGAACCGCGCCTTTTGCGGTCCTGTAAGGGAGAGAGACGATACGGTTTTTGGGGAGCGTTGCCATGTGACTACTGGCTTCATCACAAAATTCTTCACGGACGCTGAAAACTACTTTCCGAACGATGACTTCTTCCCTGACGTCGACCACCTCTTCGACAACATGACTGACAACACCAACATCAACATCAACGCGAGCAGTTACTCTTCTGTACTATATGTGTTCTTGATTCATCTTCTTCAAATCATATTCCTAATATTGCAAATTATGCCTCATATACTATATGTAGCAATCTGTTTAGACTTGCTATACAATCAGTCTGTTAGATTACACGATTACATTTATTGCTATGTTATTAGTCTTGCTCTATCTACTGTTTTTATGGATTAGATTATATGGTAAATTTCTCATATCTCCAATATAATATGAATAGATTATGAATGTATGAATGAATACACGTGAAAATTCATACTAGGATTTCAAATTACAAACAAGATGAACAAGGCAATTGTTGATGGAGACATTATTGATGATAACGATGACGACGAAGATAGAGTGGTTGAAAGTGCAATGGACGTCGCCTAGAGAGGGTGAATAGGCTTTTAAAATTATTACGGTTTAGGCTCAAGTAAATGCGTAATAAAACTAACGTTTAATTTATTGAGCATAAAATCTAGCCACTAAGTTCACCTAAGTGCACCAACAACCTATGCTAAGCAATACAAGCAACAAGGTGATAGCAAGATATAAATACTTCAAGCACGATGGCTATCACAATGTAAAGTGCATAAGTAAAGGTCTCGGTTGAAAGATAACTGATGGACGCGGAGACGAAGATTTGTTTCCCGAAGTTCACTTCCAAAGAAGCTACGTCTCCGTTGGAGAGGTGCGATGGCGCAATGCTCTCCGAACGCCACAAATGGCTCACCTCGAGGTGTGGTGGCTTGATGCTCACCCAATGCCACACAAGACCTCACCCCGGATGCGGAAGCACCAACACACCGATGCCACAAAAGGCTCACCCTATTCTCCTGAGTGCGCACCACAAAAGGCGGACACTCGCTCCACTATGGGACGCTTGAGGGCGGTCACCGAACCCGTACAAGATTCGGGCTAACTCCACAACTCAATTGGAGGCTCCCAACAACAAAGCCACAAAAGGCTACAATGCCACAAAATGCCAACAAAGCCACAAAAGGCTACAAGACCACAAAAGGTCAACAATCCAACCACACAACCATCTAGGGTTCCAAGGAACCCAAGAGAAACAAGCCCACAAGCTTGAACTCGCCGAATCTCTAAGGAGAACTCAAACCTATGCACCAAATGCAAGGGCAAGTCCTTCTCTCCCAAATTCCAACAAAGCTACAAAAGCTATTGGGGGAATAAGGGAGGAAGAACACAAGAGGAGAACACAAAACTCTCCAAGATCTAGATCCCAATGATTCCTTCACAAAGAAGGGATTTGACTTGGGGGGATTGTAGATCTAGATCTCCTCTCTCAAATCCCTCAAAAAGATGCAAGAATCATAGGAAGAGAAAGGGGAGAGGGAAAGCTTCTTCAAGGTCAACAATGGAGGAGAGAGAGAAAGCCAAGAACCAAGAAAAGAGTTGTTACCCATGAAGGGGAAGAGGAGCCCCTTTTAAAGGGCTCCTAGGTCTGCCCGTTATGGCCATTCGCGACTCCTGGCCGGAACTTTCGGTGGGAGGCCGGAAGTTCTGGTGGCACACAGCCAACGGTCAAAAAACTACGGAGCGAGAAACTGAAAAAGCGAGTCCTGGTCGGAACTTCCGCCGGTCCACCGGAACTTCCGGTGGGAGCGAAACTTCCGGTGGAAGTTCCGACCGAAGTTCCGTCAAATAGGCATATCCAAAACAGAAGGTTACTGAACGTGAGCGGAACAAGAGCCGGAAATTCAACCGGAACTTTCGGCGTCAACTAGGCCTGAGCGGAACTTCCGGTCCCTGGCCGGAAATTCCGGTGGGAGCGGAACTTCCGGTGGAAATTCCGACTGAAGTTTCGTCAAATAGCACATCCAAAACAGAAGGTTACTGAATATGAGCGGAAGAAGACCCGGAACTTCCACCAGAACTTTCGGGCAAAAGTGCCCTAGCGGAACTTCCGATGGCAAGACGGAACTTCTGGTCAGGGAAATTATAGAAACCAGAAACACAATAACTTTTGCATCCAAACTCCAAACGGATGAAACCAATTTTGTTGGAAATATTGGGTATCACCTTGGGAGAAAATACTATGACTATATATGTGAAGTATCCCCCAAGGTGTGGAGCCGGAAAACTCACAAGATCAAGAACTGCAATAAGATATGCAAGTGAAATCCTTATTTTATGAACTAGAGCTTGTTATAATGATGACCACAAGCTCTAGATCCTCTCATGGACAAGAACCAAATAATCAACCAAGAAAGATGATGCTATGAATGCAAAGGTTTGAGCTCTCTCCGAACAATGCAAACGAGACACCCACTTGAGAGCCCCTCTTGATAGAACGGCTATCTAACCTAAACCCAGTCTCCCAACTAACAACATGAGATCGGCAAAAGAAAAGCCCTATCAAGAACATACCTTTGCCTTGAGCATCCCACTTGAACTTGATGAAGACTGTCTTGTTCTTCTATAGAGGGAACACCTTTCTTGGATGCTCTTGCTTGATAAAGATGAAGACTTGCAAATTGCTCACACATACTCCATGGGGAAACCTCTTCTTTGAACTTGCCTTCATCATTCCATGAGCACGAGGATGGCAAGCTTCAAGCATGAGATCTTCTAGAGATGACGCATCTTGAGCTCGCCCTTCTTCATCCCTTCTTGAGGTTGATCCATCTTGATGCAACTCTTTGCACAAGTCTTGATCAACCTTCAAGCTCCTTCTTTCTTTATGATTCCAATGGGCACAAAAGCCCTTGGACATTTCTTCATCTTCCAACCTTGAGACCAACACATGGCCCAAGCGATGCCAATGGACAAACCTACAAGTGAAACTCAATTTACACATTAGTCCATAGAGATTGTTATTAATTACCAAAACCACACATGGGGCATACATGCCCTTTCAGCGGTGGATGATGGAGATCAATGTCCAAGCCTCCAAGATGTGACTTGTGGTGGAGATGGATGTCCTTCTGTGAGTTTCTGCTCGAGATCCCTTCAAGGAGGAGGTTTTGATGTTCTATGGCTTCTCTGCACGTCTGAACTCTGATCCATCGCACAAGGTTAAAGTGTTTGACAAAGACAGCTGTGTTGGTCCATGGTACGGTTCAAACGTATGGTCATCCCGACTATACTAGTGCTCGTTAAACTCGCAACAGGTCTCATTTGGCTTTTTTTCTTTATCTTTTCTTCCAGGTACATGGATATTTGTATAAAAAACATTTAGTAAAATACTCTAATTGGAAATAATTGGGAATAAGGAGAGTAGAAAAGACAGTGCAGATTGGAATTGTACGGTACTGGCACAAATGCCCGTGCGCTGCATCGGGAATTAAAAAAACAACTTTTTGATAAAAACTCGGATGAACATGAATTTTATCCTGAATTTGATCGACATGCATAACTCTGGCATCACTTTTCCCTTCCTCTTAATCTTTAGTTTTATTATATATTTATTTGATCTACTCTCAAATAAGCTAAATAGTTGGGCATGTGCTGCTAGAAACTAATTTTTTTCGAACTCACATCACGTATAGTATATATGCAAGCAGCATGGTTAGGTAGCTAGTCCACTCCCACCAAAATTTACACTCGCATACATGAATGATAATAGAAGGCGGTATGTGCAGTCCTGAGTGAAGATGAAGTATGTCAGTATTGAGGCTTTGCGGATAATGTTGAGAAGTCTGTTTAATTTGACACAGGGCTCATCCTGACATCAATTATTGCTAATAAGAAGGTAAAATTTCATATTGCGCATAGTATAAAATGCTACAGCATACACATTACTAAAAATAGATCCAGAATGTGCGTTACTGACATAGCGACACATACAACAACCATACCTACCCAGTACTGTATTGTATTTTTCTTGGATAATGTTGAGTAGTGGCAACACATGATTGTTATCCCCAATTAATCGATTGACTTGATTCCTGCTATGTGACCCATTGACGATGGATGAAACAATTACTGGTAAGGATGTAGTTTCGTCTACACGGGTGCATGCTGTCTCCGTTGTGAAGATGGATTTATGGAAGATTTGCAGTTGGCCTGAAGAATACTATTCGTGGACATGACCAGGAGCTACACCATGGCGTCAATGAAGCCTGCCTGCGCACGTGCGGCTGCTGCGCAGTTCTTCATTGTGTCTTCCAGGAGGAGATCGTCCCGGTGCAGGATGGGGGCTTGGGCTGGAGTCGCGAGAGCACTCCTGCGCGACCGGGATGGCCACCTGCGAGCATGCCCCCCCCCCCCCCCATGGTGGCTGTCGGTGAAATCTTGGCAAGAGTAACAAAAACTTAAACAATCGCTAGTTTGACGGGAGGGCGTCTCGGCTAAATAGGGGAGTGCCTCACCAGCGAAACGGAAGGCTGGAGGTAGAAGATCCAGCTGCTCCGACCATCAAGGATCCGTCTAGGCCTAAACCAGGGCCGCGGAGGTTAGGGGATCTGGTCCAGGGCCTCCACCGACCACCCCACTCGGCGGCACATAGGATGCACCAGCGGAGCTGCTCCTAAATCTCTACCGACGCACGGGCTGATCCGGGTCGGTGGTGGGTTACTCGGCCGGGATCCATGGAGGCGGAGAGCTATCCGTGGCTGCGGTAAACTTGGTCAGGATCCATGGTGGCGGATGGCCTGGGATCCATAGCGGTGGGATGGTTTGAACAGAGCCGTCAGACACTTGAGAAGCAGGGGATGGGGACAGAACCACCGGTAGATCTCGAGGCGAAGGGAAGGGCACCGCCGGTGGACGGGATCCAGGACGGAAGAGGAAAGAAGGGCGGCGGCCTTTCCCCTCTCGTTCTCAGGACCTCTCTTCCCTCGTACGAAGGAACCGTTCAGTTCAACTCAGAAGTGGCACGGTGGGTAATATCTTCGAAATGTCAAGGGCAAAATCGTCTAAAAAGACTGATTGACAGAAGCGTTGCTGCTTTTATTATTAGGTACTAGCTCAATGCTCGCGCGTTGTAGCGGATCTCTCGCACATATTTTTTCTGCATATCTAACAATTTGATCACCTTACTAACTGACGAACATACATATTCACTTGTACCCTGAATAAGAGGATAGTCATTGTAGATAACTGAAAGTGGTCGACGGCAAAATTTGATTGACATTAATCACTCCGAATGCGTTGTGCAAGTCAATGGTGTACCATCGACACTCTATACCTCAGGCCAGAACGACATGAAGACATTGGAGGTGCCGCATAGTGAGGCATTATAAGACGCATAGAGTGGGCCCTAGATTCTAGAAAGACTAATAAATATTCTAATTCCTTACTCCCAAAACGACATCAAAGTTTTGCAGTTTTCACGATCTATATACATGTTGATCTGTAGTTCATCTGCAAACACTTGCAGGAAAAAAACACATGCTAGGACAATACATAATGTTAGATCCTTTGGATCATCTAGCTCAAGATTAAGCCACAAAAGATAAGATCAAAGGTGTGTACCTTGATCTGGAGGTCCAGCCATGGCCTCCTCTTGCTTTGCTTCACCTTAATCCTTATTGATGTAGATGTGAGGGTTCTTCCTAGTCCTTTAGGTGCTTGCTTGATCAGTGAGCTGGGGAGAGTGAGAGAGAGACAACTGAATGAGCAGCTCTACTTAGCTCAAACCCTGTAACATCCCAGCATTTAGGAACCAACGAAGGGTAGATTTAGGAATTTGAGATATTGCATGCATTCATCTATGAAAATGTGGGTAAATTTTTCGCAAATAAAATCCTAAAGTGATCAAAGTTTCTTTCATGCTTTGAGATTAGGTATAGTCTTGAAGGATGATTGTTATAGACTTTGATATGATCTTGTGGATTAGAGTGTTTTGGGAAATGAAATTTGAATTTGAAACTTGAGTGTTTGAATTATAATTCAAAAGGATTTTGAATGATGTTTGAGTTTCACCAATATGAAAGAATATATCTTTCATAATTTTAAGCCATAAGTCAAATAAACAGCAAGGAGGGGCAAGTTTCACCAGCCAAGTAAATGGTAACCTGATAAAAGTAACTTTCAAATTCAGAACATATCCACAAGTTGTGCAACAGGCACACAGGCAGCACACACACCAAAATGCATGGTGTGTGCTGTCAGCACCACAACAATAGCACAATCAAACAAAACCATCAGCACAGCCGTGGGAATACAACCCCACACCACTTTCTTGTTCTTACACACCAAGCACAGCAGCCACCAGCTAAACTAAGCCAAAGCCAAGCAAGATCACACCAATCAAAACCCTGAATCACATCACCAAAATGGTGACATAAGGAGGGGGTAGATCAGGTGGATAGCAAGGACTAGATCAAGCCACCAGGACCAGGAGGTGAAGGGCTAGATCAAGGACAAGCTAGGAGCTGGAAATACCAGTGGAGCACCAGATCAAGCTACCACAAGATCAACCACTAGAAACCCCAACATCAAATAAGTGTGGTGAGTAAAATAGACTATCGCATGATCTATCTGTCTAAGATTAGACAAGCATTCATGATCTGTCTATTACTCAAATTCTCAGAAAGCACCCAAGTGGGGTGAATCCATCACTGAAGTTTTTAAACACTAAAAGCAATCAGAAAAGTATAAGGATCCAACTAGATCTCAGAACAACATCATTGACCTAGCTATCAAGCTATATTTCAATTCAAGAATAAATATAGCCAAGATTTAAACTTCTAGGCACATCTCTTCAATTAGAGTAGCACCTTAGAATTTAAACTTATGGATCTATATAAGTGATCAAGCCTACCATCATTTTTCCCAAACTTTGATTCAAGAAACAGTAGCTGGTATCACTACCAGAACCCATCCATGTGAATCAACAAGTTAAAGGCTTAATCCCTAAACCTCAGACCAACATCATGGGTCTTAGGGATTTAAGAAAAGAAGTTTCTACTTATCTTTAATGACAAACTCATTTTAAGCAAGACCAAACCAAGTAATAGAATCTAATCTTGTGTGCCATACAAGGATGGTGTCACAAGAACAGTTCTAAACTAAGCAGGTTAAGCATCCAATCTTCACAGATACAATCAACCAACTATAAATCATTTTCCTGAAATCACAGGAATCATAATCAGGAAAATCCATATGTATATCTTCACTCTTTGAAACCATTTGATCTCAAGTTACATATGAATTCTTAAGCCAACAGTACTAATATAGTGACTTCATCACACAACACTCACTGTCATCAACCAAGTAATGACAGTGGTGAGTTATTAAATCACTAGATTTCATAAGTATTGATTCTAGAGCAACCTTACCCTCTAAATCATCTAAAATTTAATCCATAGAATCATCTGATAAACCACTAGCATCACCATAGCTAACCATCAGCAATAATCCATAGCAAGTCACACTCAACAGATTCAAAGATCATCAATACATGATCTAATTCATCAAATATCTAATCCACAGAGGGATTTGAACCCTAAGCAGAACAAACCATCTTAATAAGGACAGGACAGTAACCAGGAAGGTCACTACCAACATCTAGCATAAGATGGCCTAGCACAGAGAGCACTAGGGGAGAGGAATAACTTACCGAAGGTCCTCGCTGTAGATTAGAAGAGGAAGCAGAGGAGGCCGACGACCACGGCGGCATGGGGAGCACCCCCAAGGGGGCGCTGCGACCCACACAACGCCACAGCGGCGACCATAGCCAAGCCTGGGGGTGAGGAGCATCACCACGGCTGTGGCGCCCCACAAAACCACTACTAGAAAATCGCGTTATTTTTGTGCATTGCATCATCATGACCGCATGCTCATGTCATCATGCCACATTGCATTTGAGCATCGTCATCATCATGCATTTGTTTGTCTGAAACTATTTTCGAAAAAAAACATATTTTGTTTTCTAAATACCCCGCCTTTATTTCAAATCCAAAACCCGGGTCTTCGGATTATTTTGTTTCGTCTGCCAACGGTTTACAAACGCCTCGTTGTTAATAAATAAAATATTTATTTATTTTTGGGAGGCAGCCAGCTAGGCCCGAAAGCCCGGCCGGCCACCTCCAAACCCTAGTCTAAAAATATCTAGTCCTAATCTTTTCCTATCTAATCCTAACCTACCCAGCCCCTTCCACCTCACTTCAGCCAACCACCACACTCCACGTCACCTGGCCCAATCCCCCACCCACTCACATCGCGCCACCTCCCCCCACCCACCCAATCCCCACCACCACGTCCCGACCGACAGCCGCCCGCCTTGGCCCCCACCGCTTCGCCCGTGCCCCGGCGCCCTTCCTCTCTCCTCCCTCCTCTCGCCCGTCCCGCTCCCCCGCCTCCACCTTCCCCTCTGGCGCCACCGGCCCCCGCCCGCCTCTGCACCGGCGCCGGCCTTCTCCCTCACGCCGGCCTCCTCCTCCTGCGCCTGCCTCCCGCCGTCTCGCCCTCTTCCGCCGCCGCCGCCTGCACCCCTCCCTGACGGCCGGCCTCAAGCCACCGGCCCCGCCACGCAGGGCACCGCCGCCAGGAGGTCCTCCCCGAGCGCCGCCGCCTCCCCTCATCCTCCCGTCCTCCCGACCTACAGAGCGCGCCCTCCCCGCTCGTCAATCCCACGAGGCCGATCCCAGGCCCCCCGAGAGCGCCCTCTAATCCTCCCCACGCCTCTCTGCGTGCCGCCAAGATGCCCTTGCTGTTCGGCCACCCTTCTCCAAGCTCTTCCCCGGCAAGCCGAGCCGTCTCCACCCTATACCCGCCCAACCGCGTCCAGGCCTCCCCAGCTTCGACCCGCCCTCGCCGTCGGATGCTGGCCATCCTCCCCGCATCGGCATGCCCAGCACCATTGCCTCGGGCAGCGGCCGGGCTCTTCTCCGGCGCGCCCCCGCCTTCCACAGAGCACCCTGCTGCCTCGGGCCGGTCTCCTCTGCAGGCACTTGCCAGCGCTGTCTCGCATCTGCCGGACCGTCTCCGCATCGTCGGCCAAGCTCCTAGGTGCATAGGGTGTTTGCCCTTTTGTCTGAACCAAGTGGAGCCATCATGTGGTGCTATTTGTTTGGTGTCAGAAGGTGATCGATGGAGTGGTGATGTGACGATGGCATGTGCACTCGACCCTGCTGTTACTCTACCCATGTTGCTTCATGTCGTGTCCATGTACCCAAGGTCATCGGTACGAGCCAAGTTCTCCGACCCCGATACATCGACAAGACCGTCGGTAGCCACGCATGCCTTAGAGTACCAAGATCTTCTTATCGACAAGATCACTGGCGCAAGTCGACAACGATGTACCAAGAAGGAGCCACGAGATCGCTGACATGGAACGCCAAGAACTTCTACCGGAGACCGAGCCCGGCGAGACCAAACCCGTCGAACCCTCGGTGAACCCCAAGATCGCCGAGACCCCTCAATGTGTGACCCCCTATTCGATACCCTATTTTTATAATATATACAACTTGTCGCATATTCACTTATTCATGCTTGTATCTCATATTGTGGTTTGGGGGTTATTTTGTCGACTCACCTAATAATTAAATATGGGATCCATATGCGGGCAAATCTAGTCTTATATTGGTCCCATTTAAATTTGTGTAGCGAATCAATGTCATGCTTTGCCTTGTTAATTCCACATTTAATTTGCGGGGTAGTTAAACAACATGAACCTTATATTTGATTGGCGGGACCCTGGTTCCGCTTAATATGGCCTAATTGCATCGCATGCCTGCCATGTCATACATCATACATGCATCATGCCCGATCTTCTGTCGTAGTATTAAATAGTGCATTCGGTGTTTTCTTCTAGTGCTTTGCTTCTTCACGGATTAGGCCGATGAGTTGATGCGAGTATCGACCCGATCTTCGGATGAACCTTCAGCAATGTTTTCAGGCGAGCACCTCCCCCTTTCTACCTATCTTACTTTTATAGTATTTATTCCCTCCTATTGATCTATTGCTATCTGTGTTGCGATGCTCTAGTTTTCGTGCCCGTGATATCCCTTGCAGCCTGATATTGCCTTGGACACGTCCTATTACCTGTTGATTGGTAGATAGTTGGACTTGCGCGTCGTAGTCGCTTGCTCAAGTGCTGTTGCGTGTCGTCAAGTACCACAGTTGTTGGAGTATTGCCGCATGTTTAATGTTGGAGATGATCAAGACTTTAATTATTGTTTAATAACTAAAATTCAAGTAGGTAAATAATGCAGAGGCACAGGTGGGCAATAGATGTTATTTGGTTGTTAACCGTCCACTTGTGTCCCGTAGGACCCCGAGTTCTTGACACTTGTTCCGAGATCGAGCGCGCTAACCACAGGTGGGGTGTGTGGGCACCCCCATCGATTAGTACCTGATTTCAAAGTATTGTACCGGGGGCCACAAGTAGTTTGGGGCTTTATTACTATCCTGTACTTATGCCATGCTTTACTGCTTTATTTAAGATTGTGCGTGGAGCACCTGTACTATTTAGGACCGTGACACGTTTTCGCTGTATCGACAAGCCCATTCACACTTTCGGGTTCCCGTTCATACTGGCTACACAAACTCCGAGTCCGTCTCGAGACCGGCCGACTTTGTTGCGGTAGCTTAGTGGGGTGGCCCCATGTACTTGCTTTGGGTCCGGAAACGTCATGACTTAGGCCCCACGACATACCGATGGGTGTATGTTAACCGATCCGCAAAAAGGGTCGAAGTGCGTGTGGATACTTTGGTGCACCCCTGCAGGGTTAAATCTTTTCGAAAAGCCGTGTCCGCGGTTATGGACGACTTGGAGCACAGTTCTCGATCATAGACAACCATAACTAAAGTTTACTATTATAATTTGACTTGTATCCGATATGACTAGTAATCAGCTCCACTGCAATGGAATGGCTAAATAAAAGTACCAACAACTGCTGGGTTTGGGATATCTCATGCTAATCGTATCTGACTAGTAAGTGTTGCAACTACAACGGAATGGTTAACTAAAACTGGCCACTGCTTATTATATCAGGATGACTCGTGCTATCTCCATTTGACTAGTAATTGCCGCAACTATAACGGAATGAATAAAACTGCCAACTGTGTGAGTTCCTCGGTTGACTTCCTCGTTTGGTCTCGAGGGGGAAATACCAGGATGGGTATGTTTGGTGGTAGAATCAGTTGGTTCGAATAGGTCTTTCTTATCCCTCTCCGATAGCGGACGTTATCTCGAGTCTCTATAGGTTGTTTAGTGCATGTCGCACGCCTCATCCACCATACCTATGTAGGCGAGGACCGCCGAATTCTAGTCTCGCTGCATCGGCCTCGATCGACCGCTCTCTTTTTCCTTTGCCTTTGTCGGCACCCCTTTTGTTTAAGCAGGTTTTGAGATCGACGTCGTTAGCAGGGTTACCCTTCCGGCTTGGCCTGGGCAGGGTTACGGACGCCATTGGTTATTCTTCAGGGCTCTTAGCTCAATTTGCATCTTGTCCGTACTCGGACGCTGTATTGTTTCCAAGGTGATTTGGATCTTTGTATGATATATCTGTATTCTTGACTCTTTGAGTCGCTGTTGTATATATGTTCTGTGGGTTCCATCGTGGACTATTGTGTAATGATATTACTTCGTTTTCCACCCGCACGCAAGTGCCTGGTGGGCACCTTTGAATCGTTTCTATGCGGGTTTGGCGGGATTCGCTAAAACTTGCATAGGGCCAATTCCGAGGGTGTTACAACGGCGCACGACAGCAGCGGCGGCGTCAGCACCAACGCCAACCCCAAACCCTAGGGTTCAGAACGACATCGATCTGGCCGCAGGAGGGCTCCAGGTCCAAATCGAATTGGACAGGAGGGTAGAGCGGGGCCGAAAACCTCACCCTGCACCATGGCGATGGCTAGGAAGGTCCACGGCGGCGCGAATCACCGGCGATAGCATCGCTGACCACGGGGTCGGGGGAGAAGAAGGAGATAGGTGAGCCCGAGAGAGAGACAGAGAGTGTTAGGCTGGGTTGAGCCAATAACCCTTCGGGTGATGTTTTGACTTTGCCCTAATGGGCCACAAGGGCCCAATAACCCAAATTCTTTAGAGGTTGTTATAATAATTGGAAAAGGACCAAAATGCCCCTGAACTTAAATAAATTCTAGAAAATAAAATAAAAGTTCAAAAATTATAAATAAAATATTTATGGATAAATTCAAACTATCCAAATAAATTAAGAGATAAAATTTTAGACATATAAATTTTATTAAGAATTTTGTAATTTATATATTCCTTATGGAATTTTACAAAATTATTGAAAGATGATAAAAATAAATAAAAATCACTTTCATTATATATTAATATTGTAGTATTTTAGAAAAATACTAAACAAATATTTAATGTCAATTTTTGGTATTTAATGATAATTCTTAAAGGAATTATTAATTAAATAAAAAGCAAATAAATTAAAGAATACAATATTCAATAAATATTAAAAAATAATATTTATAAATTCTTTCTCATTAAAAGAATTTTTATAATTTAAATAAATGGGGAAGAATACATATAAAGCTAAATGATGCATTACATTACTTTGCATAATCATTTTGCTTCTTTAAATATTGTCCTTACCGGGCAATAATGATGTTTTTGTAGACATAGAAGCTCAAGGTCCAGTGCAAGCATCAGACTTCACTACCTTGCCATCACAAGGCAAGTTCATCACTTGCTCATATCGTTTGAAGAGTATTTACCAAAGTATTTGCAAATTGTGTGTTATCATATATACTCCAAAGAAAGAAAATATTATTTTCACAAATCAAGTGTAGGGTTCGCAGCATAGAAAACAAAAATCTTCCTACGATGGGAACTACATACCAAGATCTATCTACTAGATACAAACAACGGGCGGATGTATATCCGTAGAGAACATACCCTTGAAGACCAACAAAGCTTAACGAGTTCAACTCGTGGTTGATGTAGATGATATCTTGCCGATCTCAAGATCGAGAGGAAGTCCTAGCGCCGCAAATCAGCAGCGCATTCGTGCTCGCACACACGTTCGAGGCACCGAGCAACCTCTGCCTCCTCGCTCCAGCGATGCAGCGGAAGCACAACTCTTCCTTGCCGAATAGCCACCGGGAACATGTATCTCGCTAGTCCGAGACCATGGGGGATAAATTCTAGAGGGGGAGAGAGATCCTTCACGAGGAGGTGTGAGAGACAAGTGAGGAGGGGGGCTCCTTTTATAGGAGGAGGGGGGAACCCCAAGGGGGTGGCCGGCGCATGGGGCTGCCCCCTTGCCCTCCCCTCTTCATGTGGGTGGACACTCCACTCACAAATCTCCTTTAAATTCCCTCCACTCAAAAATTCCACTCAAATTCCCATTAAATTTCCACCAAATTTAATGCAAACTCTCATTAAATAAAACTCTTTTATTTTATTCAGAATTTTGTCAATTACTTTAATGACAAACATTCACAAATAAACCCTTGCTAGAATTCCATTTCACATGCATAACCACTTTAGGCATTTTCACCCGAAAACCCGTTTCAGTATCTAGTGAAATAAATTCCTGCGCTTGTTCATTCTTTCGGCATGAAACATTTGCTCCAATTGGATGTCGGTGTCTCTTAAGTGTGTCACCCTACGGTTCGTGAATAATACGGACATGATCGAGACCCCTCTCGGATCAATAATCAGAAGCGGGATCTGGAGACCCATACTGACTCCCACACATTCAACGATGACTTTCTTGTGATCATCGGAACCTTTTACGCTAGTATCTTAATCCCTTTGTTTCACGATATATTACATGTCCGAGATTCGATCATCGGTATCTCCATACCTAGTTTGATCTGCTATCGACATGCACTCTTTTCTCGTTCCTGTGATATAACATTCTAGTGATCAAATCACTTGCTTGCAAGCTAATCAATGTGATATCACCGAGAGGGCCCAGAGTATATCTATCCGTCATCGGGATGAACAAATTCCACTCTCGATCCATGAGCCTCAACATAACACTTTATTAGTTCTGAATCCATCTTTATAATCACCCTGTTACGGTGTGATGTTATCAAGAAACTCTTCCAGTGTTAGTGATTGACATGATCTCATGGTCTAAGGATTAGGATCACTTTGTAAGTAGTTATAGCAATATAAACTCAATGACTTTGATCGTAATGCTATACTTCGGATGAATGTTCATCACATCATTACACTAATGTTGTGATGCCGTTATTAACAACATCCAATGTCCATGATGAGGAAACCTTGATCATCTTGTTAATCAACGAGCTAGTTTATGAGAGAGGCATAACTAGGAACTTTCTGTTTGTTTATTAAACACACATGTATTAACGTTTCCGTATTAATAGAATTATAGCATGCAAAATAAACATCTATCATATACTTGGAATACACATAATAAACACTTTATTATTGCCTCTCAGGGCATATTCTCTTCAGTCTCCCACTTGCACTAGAGACAATAATCTAGTTACATAGTGATAAATCTAACACCCATTGAGTTCTGGTGTTGATCATGTTTTGCTCTAGGGAGAGTTTTAGTCAACGGATCTGCTACATTGAGATCCGTATGTACTTTACAAATATTTATATCTCCATCCTTGACATGCTCGTGGATGGAGTGAAACCGGCGCTTAATATGCTTGGAATGCTTGTGAGACCTTGGCTCTTTGGCATTGGCAATGGCACCATTGTTGTCACAATAGATCACCATTGGGTCCAACGCGTTTGCCACCACTCCTAGTTCGGATATGAACTCCTTCATCCAAATCGCTCGAGCCGCTTCAAGCAAAGAACATATTCGGCCTCCGTTGTTGATCCCGCTACCACAGGTTGTTTGGAGCTCCTCCAACTAACAGCTCCGCCATTCATGAGAAATACGTATCCGGATTGAGACTTAGAGTCATCCGGATCGGTGTTAAAGCTAGCGTCGACATAACACTTAGCGACGAGCTCTTCTTCGCCTCCGTATACAAGAAACATATCCTTAGTTCTTCGTAAGTACTTAAGGATATTCTTGACCGCTATCCAAAGGTTCAACTCGATCCGATTGGTACCTACTAGTCAAACTAATAGCATGTGCCACATCCGGTCTTGTACATAGCATGGCGACATTATAGAGCCTATGGCTGAAGCATAGGGACTTTGTCCATTATCTCTCTTTCTTCCGCCGGACTTTGAGTCTTACTCAATGTCTTGCCTTGCAACATAGGTAAGAACCCCTTCTTACTTCCGTCCATTTTAAACTTCTTTAAAATCTTATCAAGGTATGTACTTTGTGATAGCCCTATTAGGCGCTTAGATCTATCTCTATAGATCTTTATGCCTAATATGTATGACGCTTCACCTAGGTCCTTCATTGAAAATTTGCTGTTTAGATAACTTTTAACACTGTTTAAAAGATCTATATCATTTCCGATCAATAATATGTCATCCACATATAATATTAGAAATGCCACATTGCTCCCACTCACTTTCTTGTAAATACAAGCTTCTCCATAAGTTTGGACAAATCCAAACTCTTTGATCACCTCATCAAAGCGGAGATTCCAACTTCGTGATGCTTGCTTCAATCCATAGATGGATAGCTGAAGCTTGCACACCTTGTTAGCATCCTTAGGATCGACAAAACCCTTTGGTTGTATCATATACAACTCTTCTTCAATATTACCATTGAGAAACGCGGTTTTGACATCCATCTGCCATATCTCATAATCGAAATATGCAGCAATTGCTAACATAATCCTAATCGACTTTAGCATCGCCACGGAGAGAATGTCTCATCGTAGTCAACTCCTTGAATTTGTCGAAACCCCTTTGCGACAATTCGAGCTTTATAGACGGTCACATTACCATCAAGATCAGTTTTCCTTTGAAAATCCATTTGTTCTCCACGGCCTTTCTCGTGAGGTAATTCCACCAAGTTCCAAACTTGATTTTCATACATGGATTCCATCTCGGATTTCATGGCTTCTAACCATTTGTTGGAACGGGCTCATCATCGCTTCTTCATACGTCGCAGGTCATCATTTTCATCAACCATGAAATTCATGATAGGATTTCCGCATTTCGGAGCCGCACGCGTCGCTTTGACTCGCGAGGTTTGGTAGTACTCTCTTTGGAGTTTCATGATCATTATCATTAGTTCCTCTTCAATGTGTGGAGCCAACTCGAACAACTTCCGCGCTGCGCTACTCGCCATACTTTGAAGAGAAGGTTCAATAACCTTCGAAGTTCTACCTTCCGACTACTCACACCTTTCGCGAAACTCTTTCTAGAAAGGATCCATTCTTGGCAACAAAAACCTTGCCCTCGGATCTGTGATATAAGGAATACCCAATAGTTTCCTTAGGGTATCCTATGAAGACGCATTTTTTCGCTTTGGGTTCGAGTTTATCCGGTTGAAGTTTCTTCACATAAACATCGCATCCCCAAACTTTAAGAATGATGACTTAGGTTTGTTTCCAAACCACAATTCATACTGGTGTCTTTTCAACGGATTTAGATGGTGCCCGATTTAAAGTGAATGCAGCAGCTTAGTGCATAACCCCAAAAGTACAACGGCAAGTCCGTCAGAGACATCATAGATCGAACCATATCTAATAAAGTACGATTACGACGTTCCGACACACCATTTTGTTGTGGTGTTCCGGCAGGTGTGATTTGTGAAACAATTCCACACTCTTTCATGTGAGTGCTAAACTCGTAACTTAGATACTCACCTCCACGGTCGGACCGTAGAAATTTGATCTTTCTATTATGATGATTTTCCACTTCATTCTGAAATTCCTTGAACTTTTCAAAGGTTTCAGACTTGTGTTTCATCAAGTAGATATAACCGTATCTACTCAAATCATCCGTGAAAGTAACAAAATAACGATATCCACCTCGCGCCGACACACTCATTGGACCACATACATCAGAATGTATGATTTCCAATAAATCTGTCGCCCGTTCCATTGAACCGGAAAACGGCATTCTAGTCATCTTACCCATAAGGCATGGCTCACATGTATCAAATGATTCAAAATCAAGTGATTCCAAAAGTCCATCCGAATGGAGCTTCTTCATGCGTTTAACGCCAATATGACCTAGACGGCAGTGCCACATATATGCGGATATATCATCATTTAGTTTAATCCTTTTAGCATCAACATTATGAATATGTGTAACATTATCATCGAGATCTAATAGAAATAAACCATTCATCATCGGTGCATGACCATAAAAGATTTTATTCATATAAATGGAACAACCATTGTTCTCGGATTTAAATGAATAACCACTTCGCATCAAACACGATCCAGATACAATGTTCATGCTTAGTGCAGGCACCAGATAACATTTATTCAAGTTTATAACTAATCCCGACGGCAAGTGGAGAGGCAGCGTTCCGACGGCGATCACATCAACACTTGATCCATTGCCAACACGCATCTTGACCTCACCCCTTGCTAGCGGTCGCTTGTTCCGCAAATTTCGATTCGAGTTACAAATATTAGCAACTGAACCGAATCAAATACCCGGTGCTATCGCGAGCACTAGTCAAGTACACATCAATAACATGTATATCATATATACCTTTGTTTGCCTTGCGGCCTTCTTGTCTCGCCAAATACTTGGGGCGCTATGCCCAAAGGGTAATCCCTTTACAATAGTAGCACTCGGTATCGGACTTAGGTCCAACTCGGGGTTTCTTTTCAGGTGGCAACAGCTTGCCGCCTTACTTCCTTCCGCTTTCCTTCTTGTCTTTCTTGAAACCAGTGTTCCTATTGATCATCAACACTTGATGTTCCTTTTGATCTCCACTTCGCAGCTTTTAAGCATTGATGTAAGCTCGGGAGAGACTTCTTCATGCCTTGCATGTTATAGTTCATCACGAAGCTCTTATAGCTAGGTGGCGTAGACCGCAGAACACGATGGATGCCTAAGTCAATGGGAATCGATATTCCCAAGGACACAAGCTTATCGGCGAATCGACATCTTGAGTACATGCTCACTAACGGAGCTGTGTGCTCTTCCATCATGCAGCTAAAGAACTTTTCTGAAGCGTTGTAGCTCTCTACAGCAGCATGTGTGTCGAAAATCATTTTCAACTCACCCATTGTATCAAAAGCATTGCCATTTTCGAAACGCTTTCGAAGTTCCGGCTCTAGCCCATACAATATGCCGCAATGAACTAAGTTGTGGTCCTCCTGACGAGTCTGATAGACATTCTTCTCCTCGTCAGGCATCATCAAAGGTGGAGGCCTAACGGCGCTTCTAGCACATATTGCTTTTGCATGCAGAGAGGAGAATCCTCAAATTCATGGCCCATTCGGTAAAGTTGCTACCGCGTTGCTAGTTTCTCTTTCTCCATGAACACATTGAAATTAAAAGCAGGTGGTGCCATCTACAACAGAATTTGTAAAGTTTAGACTAAGTGTATGATAGATTGAGTTCAACTAATCCATATTACGAATGAACTCCCACTCAAAAACGACATCCCTCGTGCCTTTTTGGTGATTACATGAACCAAATCCACTATACCAAGTCCGATCATCACGTGAGTCGATATAGCTTCAAAGGCGAGCATCAAATGGGCATCATATCAACTATATGACTCATGCTTAACCTTTCGGTCCGTGTTCCGAGGCCATGTCTGTACATGCTAGGCTCGCCAAGTTAGAACCTTAGTATTCGCGTGTGTAACTGTTTTACACCCGAAATATGGTCGTGGATCCAAGAACACCCGATCATCACGTGATGACTTGGAGCGACGAAAACATAATCGGTGCATACTAAAGGAAGAACACATTCTTATCTTGATATTTAAATGAGGGATCATCTTATTATGCTAACAAAGCGCTAAACAAGCAATATAAGATGCAATCAAACATCATATGTTTATTAGTGAAATGATATGGTTCCCGCAGATGATCTCTATCATGTGCACCGTGGTATGATCACTATCATACCTATATGTGTAAATCCCAGGTCTATGGAGTTTACATGCTATGTGTGTTGTAACAGTATCATCTCATACTTTTACTTACAACACTACCATATCATAACACTAGCCCAGCAACAATCTAAACTAGACGCCTCTAATTTATCCATTGCAAGTTTTACGTGGCTTAGGGCTTTCGAGATAGAACCGTTCTTACCTACGGACATGAACCACAACGAGGATAATCAAATTGTTGGCAACTCGCTTGCAAAATAGATATTGACTATAGTAGGAGAGACAGACACCCGCTAGCCACTTATGCAAACTAGTTGCATGTCAAGCGTGGAACAGGTCTCATGTGCGAGGACATGTAAAGTTTGTCCGGGCCGCTTCATCCCACTATGCCACCAATATCCAAAATTACAACAAAGGAGCAACAACATGATCATCATCGCCCACATACTCATATGTGTACTACCCGTGCAAAGTATCTACGCATAGATCCGGCTCTGATACCACTGTAGGGTTCGCAACATAGAAAACAAAAATTTTCCTACGATGGGAACTACATACCAAGATCTATCTACTAGATACAAACAACGGGCGAATGTATATCCGTAGAGAACATACCCTTGACGACCGACAAAGCTTAACGAGTTCAACTCGTGGTTGATGTAGACGATCTCTTGCCGATCTCAAGATCGAGAGGAAGTCCTAGCGCGAAATCGAGCGCATCCGTGCGCACACACGCTCGAGGCACCGAGCAACCTCCGCCTCCTCGCTCCAAATGATGCAGCGAAATCACAACTCTTTCTTGCTGAATAGCCACCGGGAACATGTATCTCGCTAGTCCGAGACCATGGGGGATAAATTCTAGAGGGGGAGAGAGATCCTTCACGAGGAGGTGTGAGAGACAAGTGAGGAGGGGGGCTCCTTTTATAGGAGGAGGGGGGAACCCCAAGGGGGTGGCCGGCGCATGGGGCTGCCCCCTTGTCCTCCCCTCTTCATGTGGGTGGACACTCCACTCACAACTCTCCTTTAAATTCCCTCCACTCAAAAAGTCCACTCAAATTCCCATTAAATTTCCACCAAATTTAATGCAAACTCTCACTAAATAAAACTCTTTTATTTTATTCAGAAATTTGTCAATTACTTTAATGACAAACATTCACAAATAACCCCTTGCTAGAATTCCATTTCACATGCATAACCACTTTATGCATTTTCACCCGAAAACCCGTTTCGGTATCTAGTGAAATAAATTCCTGCGCTTGTTCATTCTTTTGGCATGAAACATTTGCTCTAATTGGATGTCGGTGTCTCTTAAGTGTGTTACCCTACGGTTCGTGAATAATGCGGACATTATCGAGACCCCTCTCGGATCAATAATCAGAAGCGGGATCTAGAGACCCATACTAACTCCCACACATTCAACGATGACTTTCTTGTGATCGTCGGAACCTTTTACGCTAGTATCTTAATCCCTTTGTTTCACGATATATTACATGTCCGAGATTCGATCATCGGTATCTCCATACCTAGTTTGATCTCGTTACCGACATGCACTCTTTTCTTGTTCCTGTGATATAACATTCTAGTGATCAAATCACTTGCTTGCAAGCTAATCAATGTGATATCACCGAGAGGGCCCAGAGTATATCTATCCGTCATCGGGATGAACAAATTCCACTCTCGATCCATGAGCCTCAACATAACACTTTATTAGTTCTGAATCCATCTTTATAATCACCACATTACGGTGACGCTTTGATGTTATCAAGAAACTCTTCCGGTGTTAGTGATTGACATGATCTCATGGTCTAAGGATTAGGATCACTTCGTAAGTAGTTATAGCAATATAAACTCAATGACTTTGATCGTAATGCTATACTTCGGATGAATGTTCATCACATCATTACACTAATATTGTGATCCCGTTATTAACAACATCCAATGTCCATGATCAGGAAACCTTGATCATCTTGTTAATCAACGAGCTAGTTTATGAGAGAGGCATAACTAGGAACTTTATGTTTGTTTATTAAACACACATGTATTAACGTTTCCGTATTAATACAATTATAGCATGCAAAATAAACATCTATCATATACTTGGAATACACATAATAAACACTTTATTATTGCCTCTCAGGGCATATTCCCTTCATCAAGAAATCATAGATGTCATCTTAAGTGATGATATAATGGAGCAATAGAACTTAGGGTTCTATTTGCAACAATAATGATCAATTAGGGACTTAATAACCCCTGACATCAGTGATTCTAGCGCCGTATATTATGTGTTAGCCATGAGATTTGGAATGGGACAGAGAAGTCAGTTGTATCTTCTTCCTCTCGCATGAAGCCAGATGTGCAGGTCGTGGCTGTTATCCTCGTAGCGTCCATATTAATTGGTAATTTATAGAGGATATGCAGCATATGGGTGGGAACCCTCATCGTCCCACGATAGTTCTGGCATCTAACTGTTTGTACAAACCATTGCCGTAATTCAATATGTGGGCATGGTGTACACCAAGGAGGCATGCGAGGTCACGAAGGGGGCAGTGATTGGCTTGGACCAACTACTGGGCCCCACATCATGGAATTGTGGATGGGAAAGTACGCCCGGTTGTGCAACAAGGAGTTGATCTCTCATGAGTAAAGTAACGCACCTCTGCAGAGTGTAAGAATTGTAACTTGTTACTCCCTATTCCGGGAAGGAGCTACGAACGCGGCAGGAAAGGAACTCCATGAAAGTTCTGGTCAACCTGTGAAGGCTGATGGTCATAGATTTTCATAATAAAATCAATCTTTGAAAAAACATTTACAAAAAATGCATAGTACCAAGGACTTATAGTCCGAGGTGGTAGTTAGAGCATCAAACTTCCCACCTTGCATATAATGAACTTGTTGGGTAACACTTTTACTCATCCTTTCCTTTGATGCCTTTCTTAGACTCTGAGGATCCCGAAGACGTGCCAATGTATGCAGCTGAATGTCAAGAAGATGTGTTCTACGAGGATCCTGACCTGTTAGGAGGTGTTGAAGGAGTGGATTACGAAATCCACTATGGTTTTGATGATAACAAGTCCAACTAAGTATCCTAGTTAGTAGTAACCAACGGAGCCGAGCAACATGAACTCTATAGAATAAGCTGCTGAGCTCAACTCCTGGTTGGAGTTGCTACTTTTAAATTCCGCTAAAACACTTTATATTTTGGTTTGTAAGTTGAAACCTTTTGAAGTCTTGAACTTCTGGTATTGTAATAATAATAATGTGTGAATGTTTGTAATATGGACCTGCAATGTTTCTGTTGTACCAGGGATGTGATATTTATAGAACGGTGTTCTATGGATGTCATGTCAACGACTACAATGTAATACACATGCAGTGGTATGCTGGGTCATCGCAAACCCTAAATCCCTTATTTATAGCACTTGCACTAGGGGAACCGGCACCTTAGGATGGATGGTCAGGATGCCCCTGATCACGGCATCCAATGATTGTTATTAAACAGCCCCTAAAAGCCATAATATTGACTTAACTTGATCACAAATTAATACAAATAACTGTAGATCACTTATATATCTAACATTCTCCCCCTTGATAGTAAGGATAAACTTATAAGCCCATTTCTCAACAAAACAACATATGAGACAACAGAATTATAACTTTCATAGAGTACCGTAGAACTCAGTTACTACAATACACCACTTTATTTTAAAACGGAACTTCTTTAACTTAGGAGCTCCATGAACTTATACTTATTACAAACTTATGAGCTCAGATCTTTGTTGAAACTTATACAGAGACAATAAATTACAATGGTCAGTTAAGTACCATTGAACTAATTGACTACAGTACACCATTCCATCGAAGAGAAGAACCCTTCTTAGCTTATGGGGAGATGGTGTCATAACGGTTCCAATTTCCAGGATCAAAAACTTTTTGCCAATCCCATGTTAGCAACATGCTCTTTAAACACACTGGGTGGCAAGCCTTTCGTAAGTGGATCCGCTAACATTGCGTTAGTCCTTATATGCTTAATACTTATTGTTTGATCCTGGATTCTATCTTTCACAACAAGATACTTAATGTCAATGTGTTCGGCAGCACCACTTGACTTGTTGTTACTCGAATAGATTAGTGTGGGTTGATTATCGCAGAAAAGAGTGAGTGGCTCAGATATACTGTCAATCACCCTTAAGCCCGAAATGAAATTCTTCGGCCATACTACCTTCCCGGTTGCCTCATAACATGCCATGAACTCTGCCCGCATTGTTGATGATGCAGTAACACTTTGCTTGGTGCTTTTCCAAGAAATAGTACCTTCTGCAAGGGTGAATATGTAACCCGATGTGGATTTCTTAGTATCAACACACCCCGCAAAATCAGCATATGAATAACCTACCACCTCGAGGTTATCAGTTCTCTTATATGTGAGCATGAGGCCTTTAGTGCCTTGCAGATAACGCAAAGCCTTCTTAGAAGCCTTCTAGTGATCCAACCCTGGATTAGACTGATATCTACCAAGCATCCCGGTTATGAATGCTAAGTCAGGGCGAGTGCACACTTGTGCATACATCATACTTCCAATGATTGAAGCATAAGGAACTGACTTCATTTGCGTAGATTCATAATCATTACTTGGGCACTGGAAAGTCCCAAACTTATCGCCCTTGACAATAGGAGCAGGCGAGGCTGAGCACTTATGAATATTGAACTTTTTGAGTACCTTCTCAATATACGCTCTTTGTGATAGCCCCAAGATTCCTCTGGATCTATCTTGGTGAATTTGAATGCCTAAGACATAAGCGGCTTCACCAAGATCTTTCATGTCAAACTTTGAAGAGAGAAACCTTTTAGTTTCTAGCAGCATATTCTTATCGCTACTGGCTAAGAGCATGTCATAAACATACAGTATCAGGAAGACAAAATTGCTCCCCCTAAACTTCACATAAATGCAATTGTCCACTTCATTCTCCTTGAAACTAAAATTCTTTATGACTTGATCAAACTTGAAGTACCATTGCCTTGAGGCTTGCTTTAACCCATAAATGGATTTCTTAAGACGGCATCCTAAATGTTCTTTTCCTTCCATAACAAAATCTTCTGGTTAGGCCATGTAAACATCCTCATGTAAGTCACCATTCAGAAATGTCGTTTTGACATCCATCTGATGCAACTCTAGATCATAATGAGCCACAAGTGCCATAATAATTCTGAATGAGTCCTTAGAAGAGATAGGTGAAAAAGTATCATTATAATCAATACCTTCCCTTTGAGTGAAGCCCTTAGCCAGAAGCCTTGGTTTGAACCTTTCGATATCACCTTTGGAGTCACGTTTGGTCTTATAGACCCATCTACTGCCCATAGTTTTGGCTCCTTTAGGAATCTCTACTAAGTCCCATACTTCATTAATGCTCATGGACTTCATTTCATCTTTCATAGCATCAAGCCATTCTGATGAATGATCACTTTGTATGGTTTCCTTAAACGATGCAGGATCATCATCCAACATCGACTCATTTATATCCTCACTCATATAAGTCACATAATCATCAGGAATAGCAGACTTTCTAGCCTGCTTTGATCTTCTGAGAGGTGCATTATTTGGTACCTCAATCACAACTTCAGGTTGCTGAGCATCTTCCGTAGAAGTGTCATTAGGTATAGACTCTGACGGAGTCACAGGTATCTCAGCAGGGGTAGGATTAGCAGTTCTTTCAACTGGAGGTGTAACCTCAACATGAACAGGAAACACTGGTTCTTGTATCATAGGTACCGGGACATATTCCTGTTTCTCCTCTAAGGTTATTTCCCTATGAGTCATACTCCCCCTCAACATATCACTTTCCAAGAACACAGCGTGTCTTGTTTCAACAAACTTAGTGAATTGCTTTGGACAATAGAAACGATATGCCTTAGATTTGTCAGGATAACCAATGAAATGGCAGCTGACAGTCTTGGGGTCTAACTTTCCCATAATTGGATTGAAAACCCTTGCCTCGGCAGGGTAGCCCCACACATGCAAGTAACCCAGGGTAGGTTTTCTCCCAGTCCATAATTCATATGGTGTTTTCGGCACCGATTTACTGGGGACCTTATTAAGAATATGTGCAGCTGTCTTTAGAGCTTCTATCCATAAACCAAGCGGCAAAGTGGAGTGACTTAACATACTCCTTACCATATCCATAAGAGTATGATTCCGCCTTTCAGCGACTCCATTTTGTTGAGGTTCGCCCGGTGCTGAATACTGAGCAACAATACCATTTTCCTGTAGGAACTTAGCAAAAGGTCCAGGAATTTGGCCATAAGAAGTGTGTCTTCCGTAGTACTCACCACCACGGTTAGACCTTACAACTTTGATCTTTTGACCAGCTTGATTCTTAACTTCAGCTTTAAATATCTTGAACTTTTATAATGCCTCAGATCTTTCTTTGATAGGATAGATGTATCCAAAGCGGGAGAAGTCATCAGTGAATGTTATGAAGGAATGAAAACCATCCACTGATTTCACATTAAATGGACCACAGATATCCGTGTGAACAATTTCCAAAACTCCCGTGCTTCGATTTGCACCTTTCTTAATTCTCTTAGCATATTTACCTTTGATGCAATCAATACAATGATCCAGATCTGCATCTGAGAAATTTAAAGGATGAAGAACTTGCTCCTTAATGAGACGCTCAATTCTCCCCCTCGAAATATGGCCCAGACGATAGTGCCATAGTTTCGAAGAAGTCTCATCATCATCGCGCTTACGCTTGGTAATAACATTTATTTTAGAGGAAGCATTGACTTAACTTATGGAATCACTTAAGGGAACAAGATAAAGTTTGTCTTGTCAGAAGGCAAGACCAACATCCTTATTGTCAAACATAATTATAAATCTCTTGTTCCCAAAGTCATAGTGAAAACCATCATCATCTAAGCATGAGACGGACACAAGGTTTCGTCTCATAGAGGGTACATAAAGTGCATTACGTAAATGAAGTATAAAGCCGCTAGGGAGCATAAGTGAGAACTCTCCAATAGCCTCAGCCTCAGCCTCGACACCATTAGCAACTCTAATGGTTCTTTCCCCTCTTCTTAGGGTCCTCTTCGTATCGAATCCCTGTAAGGAGTTTGCAACATGAATTGTTGCACCTGAGTCAACCCACCATGTATTGGTGGCATAATCAACATAAAGGGATTCGTCAACAAAGGTTATAATATTAGTACCTTTCTTATTGAGCCATTTCATGAACCCAATACAATCCCTCTAGACATGTCCGCTTTTTCCACAAAAGCGACATCCATTAGGATATTTACCATCTCATCAGGGGGTGCATCTGCATTAGGAGCTCCGTTAGGGTTCTTTTGCTGAAAGAACTTAGAAGATTGCCCTTTATCTTTAAACTAAGTAGGCTTAGGATTTATAAACTTTTTCTTCTTTTGAGAATGTTTGAACTGATTGACATGATCAACCCGTCCAGCTTTAAGCCTTTCCTCCTCTTGTACACATCTAGCCATCATTTCATCCATGCCCCATTTAGAATCCATCGCATTATAATTGATGGTGAATGGAGAGAACTCCGCGGGCAAGGATGACATAATAAAATGGACAAGGAAACCTTCAGAGATTTCCATTTCCATTGTCTTAATTTTAGTGGCCATGTTAATTTTCCTCATGATATGCTCTCTCAGACTCCCAGTTGGATCATACCTTTCATCAATAAGCCTTCTAATGAGGCTTGTTGCATAAATTTTGGATGATCCCTTAAACTGGTCATCAATCTTTCCAAGGTAACCTTTGGCAGTCTGAGAGTCTGGAACAACTCCCCTCATACTTTGAGTAATGGAGCCCTTAATAATCATGAGGCACTTACGATTTGAATCCTCCCACTTAGTTTTCTCGTCATCATAAGCCCTTCTTAGGTGTCGACCCCGACGCCGCCGTGGCCAACGACAACGGCAGAGCCCTTAGGTAAGTACCACTGCCTTTAATATTATCAGAATTAGGGTTAGGGTTCCTCAATTTGGGAACTAGGGTTAGGGTTTGTCAATAATTGGGGAATTAGGGTTAGGGTTCCTCAGAAAATGGGGAATTTAGGGTTAGGGTTCTTCGATTCAATGAACTAGGGTTAGGGTTCGTCAGGAATTGGGGATTATGGTTAGGGTTTGCACCATAACTCAAATCCCCACATAAAAACTGCATAAAAGCAACCCTAGCTCCTGTTCTTAATCAGATAGAACTTAAACTTAGTAATTTTAGGGCTAAAACAACAAATTGATGCTGTTCTTAAGCAAGAACTGGAACAAGAACATAGCTCCAGCAACAAAAACATGAACAAACCAGGAAGAACATGCTTGCAGGAACATGAATCCAAAACATAAGAGGACTCAATCTTAGAGCTAGTTGCTCTGATACCACTATTAGATCCTTTGGATCATCTAGCTCAAGATTAAGCCACAAAAGATAAGATCAAAGGTGTGTACCTTGATCTGGAGGTCCAGCCATGGCCTCCTCTTGCTTTGCTTCACCTTGATCCTTGTTGATGTAGATGTGAGGGTTCTTCCTAATGCTTTAGGTGCTTGCTTGATCAGTGAGCTGGGGAGAGTGAGAGAGAGAGACAGCTGAATGAGCAGCTCTACTCATCTCAAACCCTAAATCCCTTATTTATAGCACTTGTACTAGGGGAACCAACACCTTAGGATGGATGGTCAGGATGCCCCTGATCAGGGCATCCAATGGCTGTTATTAAACAACCCCTAAAAGCCATAATGTTGACTTAACTTGATCACAAATTAATATAAATAATTGTAGATCACTTATATATCCAACACATACGTGATGAGCAAATGAGCAGGCCGACCTGTCTCTTGACCGTGTAGTACTCATTGTACAAAACTATGAACATCCTTGTGCAAGTTCTGGATATCATCCACGCCCATGGGTGCAGCGTGATAATGCACTTCCAGCCGAAGATGCCCAAGCAAACCACCAACCAGCGGCAAGATCACGCCGCCATCAAGGTCGACCCGCTTCGTTTCCTAGCAAAAAATCGTCTATGATGACAACGGCCCGCTAGCACCTGCAGCCGTCCCCGGAGCTCATCCGCGCAGCAAGCTCAGGTCCTGCTCCAAAGCCTTCATTGATTGTAACTCGCACGATGTCAACCAATGTGTCAAGTTCATCGAAATAGTAAGCCGTGATTGACAAACGGTGTCCACTCCATGCCACATGGGATGTCAATTACTATACTCGTGTCTGATCTCGTGTCTGAGCTCAATCTGCAGGCTATAAACCCATGCGTGCCCACTGCTGGCATCAAGCACATACTACTTCATCACGACTGATGATCCCCGTGTTGGACGTCATGCCAAGCAACGCCTGAGGTGAACCACAACCATATGTGCAGGCCTGCTCGTTCCGCCAACCTCCTCTCTCGCCGCCAGTATCAGGTTCCCAATTTGTAGATTGATCAATACACCAGGTTCCCCATCGATCATGCAACCTCGGCCAGTAATGGCAGGACCTGCAGGTAGCGGAAACAGAGAGCTAGATGGAGGCTTGGAAGGATGATACACATGGGCATCGAGGTTGTCCCAGGTAGCCAGGTGAAGGGCAGCTCTATCAGCGTGCAGGCGGTTGAGGTGATGGAACTACACCTGGACGAAAGATTTTACCATGGTCGGGATTAGCACCTGATTCTTTTATTTCCCTTGGAATACTAAACCGGTATGTATGATTTACTTGGGGTGGCAACGAGTGTAATGTTTTATAGCCTAGCCTAACACTTTAGGGATAGAATCAGAAACTAAAAAAGACGTACCATCAAGACCGTAAAGCTTTTAATAGTATAGATATATATATAGATAGATAGATAGATAGATAGATATGGTTTTGGTACTCTTTTTACAAATTACGGGTTTGCCAACGGGCCCTGCACTATTTCTGCAATCTCTGGATAATGAAATAACTCTTCGTCTTGGGCTTTTTCCTCCCTGAACCCCAATAAGATAATTCCATTAAAAAAACCCTGAGGAGAGTATTGAACATGTTAGGCAATTGTGGAAAGGCCCAGTCCAGTCCTGTTTCTTCCCATCCACTCCACCACCTCGTCGTCCCAAAATCCAATCTCTCTCTCTCTCGGTCTCTCCTTTGCGGAAACAACCCCGTGAAATTTCCAAACTACCCCCGATCCCTAATCCCTTCCACGAGTTCGTCCCCCCCTCGCGGCGGCGGCCGCCGAATCTCCCCGCTGCTCCCTCCTGATCTCAGGTCAGAGCTCCCGTCATTCCTCGCATCGAATTTAATCCAGTATCTGCTCAGCTCGCTTGCATTGGTGAATTTGGTTTTTGGCGATTTCCACCATGGATCTACTGCTCGTGCGATTTGCGCAAGTTCCAGGGGATTCTTGCGCAAAAATGATTTTTTTCCCTTTCCTTTTCGTGTTCCTACCTCGCCGTTGTCGGGTATTATCGTCGCGGCCCTGCCGCGGCGATTAGGATGAGTTCTTTTTTTTGCTTCGAATGGTAAGATTAGGAAGAGCGGCCGGCCGCGGCGGCGAGCCGATGCCGCCGGGGAGGGGAGTTGGTGGACTAGATAAGAGCAGGAGAGACACTCTTTCTGTTCTAGCCTCGCTTTGCTCCGTAGAGATTCCCGATGCTAGAGAAACCAGCTTCGAGTAATCGATTCGCGATGCACAAAGTGACAACTCTGTTTCCGTCCCTGGGATATGTGAAGCTGAAATTTGCTTTGCCAAAGCAAGATAGAATTATGAACACTATATATGGAGGTGAATAGCTGTTCTAACCCACAATTTAGTTACTCCTGATGCTTGTGTGGAGCCTAACCTGATTGTTCCTCGTATGGGCGGTCTGGCACAGTGTTCGGTTATTTGCATTACGTCTAATGGTCCTGTTTCTGTTCATGATGGACTAGTCAGGGCAAGCTGGGGGGCAGGTATTGGATCCCAACAACGCTGAGTAAAATCTCAGTTTGTTATCTGAGGCAAAATTAAAGTCAGGTCTATTCCCGGTTGGCGTCTATTTTTTAAAAACCTGGTCTCAATGAATGCAAGATAAAATCAACGAATTAAAAAAACACCATAATCAGGAACGGTGGACTTGATTGGAGGGTTGACATTTCGGGGACCAAAAGATTTGATGGTATGGCTCAGCCAGAACAAGGGTTCTTTCATAATGAACCATAGGGGGAATGTCACAATTAATAGGTTCAGTCATTTTTTGTGTGTGTAATTCTTTGTCTACCTGCCATAGGATCGATGAATATTGTGAAATTTCATGTTCAACTTAAGCGTATTCAAGAATAGAGTGATCTCCTTGTTTGAATCTCGTGTATATACTCTTGATTAAGTGAAAATGAGCTACATCTGCTTAGTCAATTACTATAATGTAATTTTTTCCGTCTAAAGTGCAGTGTCATTGCGGAACAACTCAGGAAGCATGACAGAGGGTGGTATTGTGGTAGCCATTTGCCAACACGGTGGGGAGTTCACTTCTGGTCCCAATGGGAATTTGATCTACAGAGGAGGGGAAGCACATGCTGTTGACGTCTCTCGGGATATGACGCTCGACAGCTTCAAGGATGAGGTGTCCAAGGTGTTCCTTGTTGATGTCACCGATATGTCATTCAAGTACTTTCTTCCGAACAATAACAGGACACTCATCACAATTTCATGTGATAAAGATTTGCAACGGATGGTTGATTTTACTGCTAGTGCTGCACAGGCAGACGTTTTTCTGATAAGTAGAGTGGAGAACAGGTATGTCTCGTGCCACCTTTTTGTGCAGCCTTTTGTAGTTCATGTAGAAGAGCTAATTTCAAGCATCCCTGACGTGACGGATATTTTTCTTATACTGGGCAACTAGGAGTATTGTAACGTACACTGGAGCTTCCACTGTTAAAGCTGGATCTAATGCCTCCGGTGACAAAAGGAAAAGGACAGCTTCCAAAAACAAGTAGGTGGTACTTTGCCGGTTTTTCTTTTTCTAATGTTATTACTCTTTCATGTTACAGTCAGTGGTCTCTCTCTCTCCAGGGTAACTAAGAGTAATAAGAAGACCGCCAATGCTACTGGTGATGTAGTTCAAGCTGATACCAATGATGTCAATCAACCAAGACCAGTGGTTACTTTAAATGATAATGTCAATCAACCAAGACCGGTGGTTACTTTAAATGATTACAACGAGTACACAACCAACCTTCTATAGTTGCAGCATCTTTTCATAGTTGTTGTACCCTGAGTTGCTACTTACTGTGAGATGTACCTTGGTCCCAAATATTGTGCCCTTCAAAACGTAAAACAGCAAATATAGAAAACCCTATTTCATTACCCAAATTGCCTTTCTGCATGTTAAATATATGGCAACTTCAGAGGAGCGGTTTGTTTCAATGTTGTGGTTAGCATATAAAATTGTCCGCCTACCTTATTTGCTGGAGTTTGTACTTTTTCCATTAATGCCATGCATTTCAATTTATTATTCATGTTTGGTGAATTGTCTAGGATTTAAATCTTACCAGTACTTTTGATTATAACATCAGTTTTGTTAGGAAACAGATCATGTGACTGAAATGTTAGTTAAGCCATGGATTCTTGGTCCACATAATAGGGTTACTTTATAGGCAGCTTCACTAGATTATAACTGCCCCTTTGCTCTTAGTTATGTCAACTACTGATTTATACCTACTACTATCTCATACTGAAGCTCTTAATGCTTAGTGAACTGGTAGTTCATCGTATACATATGTCTCTCTTGCAGTCAGATAACATGAATGGTTTTCCTTTTTTTCACTCTCATGATCACTTGACTTGTAGATTGTGTAGATTGTAAGTGTAACTCATTCTACTTTATGATAAGAATAGAGAAAATTCCTTATTTGACACTACATGAAAATGTGATTCCCTATTTGACACTAGAAAAGTTTCTCTTCCTTATTTGACACTTGGTCTAATTTTTTTTGCCTTATATGACACTCTAGCTAAAAAATTGGAGAAAGAATCAAGACATGTATCTCCAAATCGAGTCTAGCTTTGTAACGTACGTACGTCGTTCGGAAAGTATTAGGACAACAGGACGTGTCCATCGTCGAGGTGTGCTCAGCAACTACCGCGGCATAACGCCACAACGTGAGAAGGAAGGCGAATTTTCTAAGAAAAAAAAGGAGTCTGGCAAGTTCCGGGCGCGACCATACGCGTCATCCAGCGCGGCGCACATCACACGTCAAGGTGAGAATGGGGTAGAATCCACCCCGAACCCAGTCCACACCAAATATTTATATGTAATTAATCAACCCAGTCCAGCCCAAAAAATACTTCACGAATCCACACCGCACCACACCATGAGAAATTTCAAACCTCACCCACACCGCACCACAGGCCAATGTGGACTGAACCCGCGGGTTCAGCTGGTGGGTGTTTACTGCATGCTTCATTAGGGATGTACGCTGATCATGGATACGAACAAATGAAGGAGGGGATCAGGGCTCAAGGCATGAAGTTGTCGCCCCTGAACGCGTGGTGCGGGTTCAACCCACGGATTCATCCCGTTTCTCTTTCTTTTTTCTGAACCCGAGCCGCACCACCCCAGTCCACTTTCGTGAGAAGCCCGCACTGCTCCGATCCAGTAAGCTGTTGAAACCATTTCAGCCCAAACGAATTGAAGCCGCAGCACAACCCGCACCGAAAAGCCCATTCCAACCCGCACCATTCTCAGCTTGAATCACACGCAAGCTGTTACGCGCAAATCTCCTCCAGGGCAGGTCCCAGGGATTGGTTTTCTTGGTGTGGGGCAGGTTGGCGGGGGTATTTTGGCCCATTCGGAAAAAAACTAACTGACGCATGTGACGGAACAAACGGTGGTGTCACATAAGGCAAAAAATTTAGACCAAGTGTCAAATAAGGAACAAAAACTTTTTCAGTGTCAAATAGGGAATCATATTTCCAAATAGTGTCAAATAAGGAATTCTCTCGAAGATATTCTCCAACTATATAATTTTTATTTTCTTTCACAAAACTAGGGATTTTCAACTGGAGTTTGGCCATGATGCTGCATTTGCCACCAATGCTGGAGCTGTTTCCTCTGCTCCAGATGCTCTGGATCAGGAGAAGCTTGCTCTTGTTGATAGCACACAAAGGTAATTATCACTCAGTTTATGTCTTCTGTACTCCCTAAAGTTCGTAAAATGGTTTGGTTTCACAGATTCTAAGCATGGCTTTTGCAGGGAACAAATTGGGTTTTTTGATGATGGAATCAATGCATATGATGGTTCTGAGATCATAATAGATCCTCCGCAGGAACTTACCAATAATCCTACTTTGTTTTGGGATGACATTATCAAAGGTGTTGGTCAAGAATTTGACAATGTGAAGGATTTTAGAGCTCAGTTGTGCAAGTATGCCATCGGGAAAGGATTTGTGTACCGATTCATTAAGAATGAAACCACCCGTGTCACTGTAAAGTGTGTTGGGGATGGCTGCACCTGGCGATTACATGCATCTGAGTCATCCCGTAACAAGAAATTTGTTATCAAGAAAATGACTGAGGAGCATACATGTGGAGGAGAAGGTGGAGAGGGTCAGCGGAAAGCAACAAGGCAGTGGCTGACTACCATCATTAAGGAGAAACTGAATGAAAACTCATTGCTCAAACCAAAGGACCTCGTGAAGGAAATATATGAAGATTATGGAGTTCTGCTGACCTATTCACAGGTTTGGCGAGGTCGAGAAGTGGCTCAGAAGGAGATGTATCATAGTAGGACGGAGACATGCACCCATTTGCCCTGGTATCAGGAAAGGCTTTTGCAGACCGATCCTGCAAGTATACTCGACTTGTCTGAGTTGTCTCATAACCGCCGTTTTTTCGTTGCATTCCATGCTTCTTTGCATGGCTTTGCAAATGGGTGCAGGCCCCTCCTTTTTCTTGACAAGGTTCCACTCAAAGCTACAAATGAGTACAGGTTGCTGGTTGCCGCAGCAGTTGATGCAAATGATGGTGTCTTTCCGGTGGCTTTTAGTGTGGTTGAAGATGAAAATTACGAGAATTGGGTTTGGTTCTTGATGAAGCTGAGGGCTGCTCTCCAATATCATAACTACCCATTGGATGCTATGACATTCTTGTCCAATGGACAAAAAGGTCTGGATGCTGCTGTTCCACATGCGTTTGAAGGTAGCCACCATGCCTTCTGTTTGCATCATATCATGGAGGAGTTCAAAGGAGAACTGAAGAAGGGACCATGGTCGCAGCAGATAAGAGATGCGATGGTCGAGGATTTTACCCGTGCGGCACAAGCATGCAGCATTGATAATTTTAATGCATCAATTGAGAGCATAAGGAACATATCAACTGAAGCTGCAGACTGGATCATTGCGAGTAAGCCAGAACATTGGTCAGATGCTCTCTTCAGAGGCTGTCGGTATGACCATTTCTCCTCAAACATTGTTGATGTGTTCAATAACTGGATACCAACAAAGAAGGAGGCGTCCATGGTGCTGATGGTAGACGCTCTTAGAATAAAAATGATGGAGACAATAGAAGCAAGGCGTGAAGCCTGCAGGTCATGGGAAGGGCCTTTAACACCTTCCATACATTACAAAGCACAGGATGAGATGTCAAAGGCCGGTAAGCTGACCGTGCTATGTTCTTCTGAGACCGTGTTTGAAGTGCGGGGTGGTGGTATTTTTGTTGTTAATCTTGCAAACTGGGAATGCACCTGTCGAAGGTGGCAACTTTCTGGTCTCCCTTGTATGCATGCTGTTGCCGTGTTTAACAGGATTGGGCGATCTTTCTACGACTACTGCTCAAAGTTCTTCAGAATAGAGAGCTACCATTTGACATACTCAGAAACAATCGTCCCGATTCCTGACATGGATACCTTTGATTTTAGTGCTGCGGCAGTGATTCCACCTCCCAGGCCACGGACGTCAGATAAACCGAGAAGGAAGAGGTTTAACCCCAACAAGGAAACCACTCTTATACGGCTATGTAGCAGGTGCAAGCAAGTAGGACACAACAAGGCAACGTGTGAAGCTCTTCTGTAGATGAAGCAAGTCATTTGTCTGCAGTATGTATAGCAGGTATATCTTGTCCTGTGCCTGCATTTTGTCCAGTCAGATAAACCTTTTTCCTTGATCAATCAAGTTTGGAATATGCTATCTTCAAAGTCGTCATTCCTGCTGGAAAAATGAAATTCTCAAAATGTGAAATGGAATTCCTCAACAATGCTTATAATGATTACTGTACAGAAAGCAAGCTTCACATCAATTGAAACATCTATGTAACAGTAGGAACCGAGGAAGTCTACATTGGTCGCTGAACTATTTCCTCAGTTTAGTTTTCAACCCAACTGTAACGCTGTTTATCATTTCTCAATGCTACTAGCTGTTTTTTGTGAGAAAAAAAATTGACTGGTTTTGCTGGCTCGTATCATCCTTTTTTGTTGCTGCACATTTTTACTGCTGAAAATAGTTAACTGCTTTGAACTGGCGGATCATGCTGACGAAAAGGAGTTCTGAGTTGGCAAGATCTGTGGCTAGCGGTGACTTGGGCTCTGACGCACCGGCTCTGTTGGGGAGATGAAAGGGAGGTGACAGTAAAGTGTCTTGAGGACGAGAGTCATTTTTGCCATTGCATGTTGGTCTGCTTCTTTGTAGGGGACAAGGTGGTAAAAGTGATGATTTGGCAGCCCCGCCACACAGAACTGCCTGCAAAGCCAGTCTTGGCTAACCCAGTTCGAACAGCTTTGATAGTTGATGGTGCACACGTTAAACGGTATTGTCATTCATTACATGAGTTAAACCGAGGAGGTAGTCTGAGGGACCAAAACTGAGTTTTCTTACTATTTGGTACAATCTGTGACTCGAGTTTTTTACTTCAGGAATGGAACATTGCAGATAGAATTTATGAATAGCACCAAGCAGCTGATTTTTGTTTTTGTTTTGATAAAATCGATTTTTTTTTTCAATCTGGAGTGCTCGTCAACGACAAGTCTGCGTATACCGTTTGCTGGACTATTTAACTACTTTGCACATGATGAAAAGGAGTTTGCAGTGTTGCTGTTTGGATATAACCCAGCATGTTTCTGCCATTGCAGGTGCACCTGGAGGTGTGTCAGATGTGGTGCAAGAGAGGAAGATAGAGCTCCTGATGGTGGTGCCTTCTGTATGTGTAGATGGAAAGGAGGGGGTGGAGATATCGAGACATGAAATCGGTATCGTTTTGTTCATACAAAGGCTGTAATAACTTGAAGATGTTTCTTTAGCAATTCATGATTAGAGATGGTTGATAAGGTGTATGCTTAGTTTTAGACAATGTCGGCTGTAAACAGAGTAGTAGAGGAGTATCAAAGTGAAACCCAGTTTTGGTAGCTCGATATGTCGGTACATGTCACCAGATACAACCCCTGTTTTTCTTTTTTCTTCTTCCTGTCTCCTTTGCTCTTTTGCTTTGTAGTGATTGCGTTTTTCATCCTGACAGAACATGTGACCCTTCCATGTTCTGTTTCTAGTATTTTGCCACAGTTCTGTTTTAGTTATTTTCCATGTCTGTGCAGGTCACAGATAATCAGATCGTGTGAAATGATTGTGTCTTGGATGCCCATTTCTCTGCAGGGTGTATAGTGTGGGCATTTTAATGGGCTGTGGGATCTGGAGCCCGTCCTCCCTAAAGTTCAAATTTAAAGATTTTTAAAATTATGGAAAAAATACTGGGATGTAGATAATGATTTATAATACGATGCATGCAAAAAATCATGTAAAAATACTTTGTATTGCGGCCTCAGCAAAATAGATTTTTTCAGATCTAGGCGTGAGAGTGGTGTAATTTTGAACAGGCCTATGTTTTCCCAAAATTTATCGTATTTGTCTTTTTTGCTGCGTCCAAATACAAGATCCATTGAAAAATTGCAGACTTTCTTTCATTGTTGGCTACATGTAGATATTCTTTTCGAAAATATTGTATGCTTTCTGAAAAAAAAAAAAGCAGGCTCACTAGCCCGTCCTCCAAAGTGACTTTCCGCCTGTGGTACCTAACGCTAACAGCTGGCAGCTCGGTGTGGTGTCAGCCCGATTTTTTTCACTCTTTGTTTTTCAACCATATTTTATTTTAAAATTTTATCAGTTACAATACATGCTTATTTAGTTAGCACATGTTTGTGACTCAAGTAGAGTCCACATAAGTTGATATTGGTTTCTGATAATTATACTGTACTATTTTGTCTTCTTTGGCTAAATTTTAACATTTCATATATATACATGAACTTAGTATTTACAGATATATTCAAGAAAATGGAACAAAAATAGGCAAGAGGCTTGCCATTCATTGATATAGTAGAAGAAAGATGACCAATTTATAAGAAAAACCAGCCAAAAACCGATACAACACAACACTACACACCGACCCCAAGGCAGCGCACCACACAAGCCGATGGCCTAGCCACCCATGTGGCCAAGGCCGACACCCAAAACACCTCAAAACGCTACAAGGTGGAGGCAAAAACTTGGAGCCGCCGCTCCGACATCCACGCCGACCCCCGGGGCCGCGCACCACCTAGCCGAAAACGGGCCGAGGATGAAACCGACAAGACAGAAAAACGGAACACCGACACTTCCAGGGAAGGGCCTCCACAGTAATGCCTCCAACGAGGGGAGCGACGACCGAGAGCGCCGCCATCAACGGCATCGTCCGAGGCTAGTGCAGGGGTTTCACGCGGAGCACACCAAACCGAGGAACAAAAACATGTATTAGTAGTAGTGAGAATGTAGCCGAGGAAGCTGCGCACGTCGACGGCGAGCTCCTTCTGCTTTGTGGAGTATGCAAGTGGCGTTCGACATCTCAATGCTGCAGCCGTTCGGCATCTCAGGCATGTTTTCGTCGTCGTACGCCCGAGCCCGAGTGCTGGCGATGCCGCTGGACACACATGTGAGGAGTGGGACGACGGTGTAGATCGCTGGCTCTGACTACTTCGTGCGCATTGGCATGTGCGCTCTTGGGATTCTCGAAGGGCTCGACCGTCTTTGCCGGGCGGCGTCTATGAAGTGGCAATGCGCCTGGGTCGAAGACCTCCATCGTCATCGGCCTCCTTAATGTCGTCTCCATCGTCGTCGCCGGAGGAAGTGACGACAACGTCAAGACGGCATGCGACGACACGCCTTACCCAAAGACACAGGTCACTGGGTAAGGCTCTCCCGAGAGGGAGTGTCGATGCATGCCGCCTTGATGTTGTCGTCTCTTACACAGCTAGTGATGACAACTCTTGAAGAGGACATGAAGGAGCCCGAGGACGATGGAGACGGGAGAGGAGAGGGTCGCCATGGTCGGGGGAATGCATGTATGGATAAATCAATTGTGCTACAAGATGAATTAGCTAGGTGAATGTTCCATCCACCAGTATATATACGCGCGGACGAGCGTACGACACGTCGCCACGTATATGGACGACGCTGCTATATGTAGATCAGCATCTATTGCAGTAAACTCCGGCCGGCCAATAATCGGTATGTGGCAACCTAACCAACGGATGGTCGAATATTAAACTTAGTAGCTAAATTTAGCTTGTTTTCTGGAGGCACAAACTCCGTGCATGAAATAAAATTTGAGGGGTCGAATGTCTCGCTTTGCTAAGTTTAGCTTGTATTCGAATGAAGGGCACGAAGGCCTCTCCAAGTGCATGGTCTTGTTGCATGCTATCCTAAGAAATAACAGAACACTAGTAAGTTTGCACATGCAAAGCACGCATCCGTCCATGAATATATATTTACCCAAATAAGTTATAAACACTAAATTTCAAATTGTTGATTCGTGACTGAGAAACCAAGAATAATTGAGAAATGTCAGTCTGATGATTAAAGAGCTTCAACATGATTAATATATATTTTTTGCAAGAATGCACTTTTATTTAGTACTAAAGGTTGAATTGCATGACTGAGAAAGCACAGGATGTCCCACCCACGCCTTTGAACCCACGAAAGCATTTAAATTTTACTAAAAGTTGACAATTGGCATTTAAAGAACATGCGTTTCAGGTAAAAAGGTATATACTCAAGAGTTAAAACACATACCTCCTTCATGAAAGCGGTGAATGTGTCCTTTGACAAGAAAATCCAATTGAAGCCCTCTCAGCAACAAACTAATAGAGGTATGATCCAAGCAACTTCTGGAATATCGTATATATAACCTACAGGAGACATCAACTCAGAAGAAGCCTGTGCATTGTATGTGTACGTCAATTATAGGAATCATTTTTTCACCCCAGGAATCAATTACCTCTTTCCACTCCGATAATATATCAGAAATAACATGTTCAGAATTCATCTCATAGAGAAAACATAGACACAGTTCAGTATACGACGCAGAAGGATGGTTCAACGTGCGGCGAGTAGGCTTCACTCCCACCTTTAGCTTTCACGCCGATCTTGTCATTTAAAACATAATAAAATTAAGGCACCACACATTCTGACTAGCAACAAGTACTGCTTTAGCAGGACGAACTTAAAGATATTGCCCGAAAGGTAGAGCCTGCTCTGGCTTAATCGGATAAAATTCAAAAAGGAAGCAGAATGGTGAAGAGGCTATCGCTACAACAAAACCAACAATCCTTACTGTTAGGAATAGACAAGTTGTATTTCTCTGGGGGGCCAAAGGCCACAATATGCAGGAAGCCCCCTAACATATGGGGAAAGTACAATATACAAATATATACATCTAACACCTCCCCCCCCCCCCCTTAAACTTATGGTGGATCCACAACACTGAGTTTGGAGAGTAAGAAATCATGCTGCGCTCTGGTCTGTGCCTTCGTAAAGAAATCCGCCAACTGTAAATCTGAAGGCACATCTTTGAAGCCTGCACCTAGGCACGCGTATAGAAAGCATCAATACCAATATGCTTGGTAAGCTCATGCTTGACCGGATCACGTGCAACACTAATAGCACCTGTACTGTCAGACAAAACCAGAGTGAGTGTGGTAATAGAGACCCCAAAATCCGCAAGTAACCACCGTAACCAGTTCACCTCAGCAGTCAACAAGGCCATAGCACGCAACTCAGCCTCAACACTCGAACGGGAAACCGCTGTCTGTTTCTTCGTCTTCCAAGCAATGAGCGAACCACCAAGAAACACACCGTAAGCAGAAAGTGAACGGCGATCCGAAGGATCACTCACCCACGTAGCGTCCGAATAGCACTGGAGCTGGAGAGAGCTAGAACGAGGAAAGAAAAGACGACGAGTGATCGTACCCCGAAGATAACGAAGAACACGGAGGAGATGACTATAGTGAACGGTGGTAGGAGCAGAAACAAACTGACTCAGAATATGAACAGGATAAGAGATGTCAGGACGAGTGACAGCAAGATAAACAAGACTCCCAACAAGATGACGATAACGCGTCGGATCAGGAAGAGAATCACCATCAGTAGGTTGAAGCTTAATATTAAGCTCCATAGGGGTCTCAACAGTGCGCTCATCCCCAAGAGCAGCACGAGCAAGAAGATCCTGAATATACTTTTCCTGGGAGATGTAAAAGCCATCAGAAGTGGAGGAGACCTCAATCCCAAGAAAGTATCGAAGAGGACCAAGATCAGTCATAAGAAACTGATCACGAAGACGAGCCTTAACAAAGGAGCTATACTCAGGATCATCACCAGTAATGATCATATCATCAACATAAAGAAGAAGAAGAGTGCGTCCACGAGGAGAAGTGTGAACAAATAGCGCTGGGTTATGAGCACTAGGGGAGAATCCAGCAGCAGTCACTACAGAAGCGAAGCGCTCAAACCAGGCACGGGGGGCCTGTTTGAGGCCATCAAGAGAACATCGAAAACGACAAACCATCCCCTCGGGAACAGAATACCCAGGAGGAGGCTGCATATAAACCTCCTCACCCAACTCACCTTTGAGAAATGCGTTCTAAACATCAAGCTGAGACACAGACCAGTGACGAACAGAAGCAACAGCCAGAAGAGTACGCACAGTGGTCATTTGAGCCACAGGAGCAAAGGTCTCATCATAGTCACGACCATGCTCCTGCTAAAAACCACGAGCTACAAGACGCGCTTTATAGCGCTCAAGAGATCCATCAGAGCGGGTCTTAATCTTATAGACCCACTTACACGTGATAGGTCGAACACCGGGAGAGGGAGAAACAAGATCCCAGGTGCCAGTGCGCTCAAGCGCAGCAATCTCCTCAGCCATGGCCAACTGCCATTCAGGATGATGCTCAGCATCCTGATAAGAAGTCGGCTCAGAGGCAACAGAAAGACCATACTGACTAGGAGAGTAACGGTTGGGGGCATGACGCTGACGAACATGACGAGTAGAGGGAAGCTCATCAGAGGAAGACGACTCAGGAGACGACGATGAAGAAGGAATAGCAGAGGAAGACTCCGGAGATCGAGGAGAACTAGGATAACTAGACGGAGCAGAGGAGGATGGTGTCGAAGAAGATACATCAGGAGGAGGAGATCCTGAAGAAGACACAATAGGAGTAGAAGGAGGTGTGTCAGGAAAGAGAAGAAAAGAGATATCTTCCACCGGGTAGGTACCAGCGGTGGGACGAGGATAGAAAGGACGCGTCTCATCAAAAATAACATCACGAGAGATACGCATCCGACGGCCAACGGGATCCCAACAACGATAGCTCTTATGCTCATCACTGTATCCAAGGAAGACACACTCAACAAACTGAGCGGTCAGTTTGGTGCTTTCACGAGGAGCAAGGAGAACATAGCAAACACAACCAAACAAGCGAAGCATGGAGTAGTCTGGAGACTGTCCAGAGAGGCGCTCAAGAGGGATACCACCCTGCAGAGCGGCAGAAGGCTGAATATTGATGAGGTAAGCCGACGTAGCGACAGCCTCAGCCTAGAAATGCGATGGAAGAGAAGAAGCAATCATCATGGCACGAGTGGTCTCAAGAAGATGGCGATGCTTACGCTCAGCAACGCCATTTTGGGCATGCGCGCCAGGACAGGAGAACTGAGCAAGGGTGCCCTGCTCAGCAAGAACACCTCGCAACATCTGGGAGATATACTCACCAGCAGAATCAACACGAAACACACGAATGGGGGTAGAATATTGAGTATGGACCATGGCCGCAAAATGCTGATATATGGAGAGCACTTCACTGCGAGAGCGCATAAAATACAACCAAGTGTACCGAGAAAAATCATCGATGAATAAAATATAGTAGCGATGGCCTCCTTTCGAAGCGAAAGGAGCTGAACCCCAAACATCGGAATGAACTAAATCAAAAGGTCGCTGAGATACAGACGCACTAGTAGGATAGGGAAGCTGAATCTGTTTACCCAACCTACAGCCCTGACAATGTAAAGACCCATCTCCTGAGACAGACCCTAGAAGACCACGATGAACTAATGACGACAGACGAGAGTCACAAAGGTGACCAAGACGATGATGTCACTGCTAAAAGGAGCTGGTAGCAGAGGCGACGACCGGAGAAGAACTGGCAGATGAAGTGGCAGCGGAAGCAACACGAAGCCAGTCTAACTCCCGAAGTCCTGAAGAGTCATGACTGCGAGGGCTAGCTCCAACCAGGGCATGTGTGCGACGGTCCTGAACAACACAAGAATCAGCATCAAGAATGATGCGACAACCAGAGTCAGTAAGCTGGCTAGCAGAGAAAAGATTCATCCTAAGAAGAGGGACATGAGAAATATCAGGAACAGAAAAAGAAGAAGTAGAGAGGGTGCCCCGACTAGAAACAGGAAGAGAGGTACCATCAGCCGTAAAAACACGGACAGGAGAAGGAAGAGAACGAAGAGCGGACAGAAAAGAAGACTTAGAGGTCATATGAAAGGAAGCTCCAGAATCCAGATACCACGGAGACGTACCTGACTGTGTAGAAGGTGGTGGTCGTGATTACTGAAGAATCGATCCAGAACCAGCGGTGCCGTCAAGAAGAGCACAGCAGCAAGCAGACCGCGAAGACTCCTGATAATGTCCTGATCAGAGAGAGCAACTGCTGAAGACCCGGAAGGAGCCGACTGCCCACGAGCCTGGTGCTGCTAACATAAACTAGGGTCCCGTGAATAACTGGTGGCCCAAGTGTGGCCATCCCTGTTGCAGTAAGAGCAGTGACGAAGAGAACCACGGCGACCCTGACCACGAGCCTGCTGGTGCTGACTCTGACCCTGAGGCTGCTGGTGCTGACTCAGACCCGGAGACTGCTGGTGCTGAAGCTGATCCTGACCTGGAGGAGTGCGTAGTATCGGCGGCGACACAGAGGACCGCGGCTGAGTCGGGGGAGCATACGACATAGGAGGACCACGAGTAGCAAGCACAGATGGAACCGCAAGAAGACCAGCACCACGGAGACGGGTCTCCTCAACCCGACGCTCAGACAACACCTCAGAGAGCGGAACACGACCACGAGCATTCAGCTGAGCACGCCGGGTCTCAAACTCCTGGCGGAGCCGAGACAGAAACTCATAGACGCGGTGAAACTCCAAATCCGAGCGCACAATCTGGCAGCACGAGCATGTGCCACAAATAGCAGTACGAAGAGAATCAAGCTGACGCCGGATAGCAGCACTCTGAGTATAGAACTCATCAATAGTGGAATCACCTGCTGAAGAGCATGCTCTGGCGAACCACGACAGGTAAAGAGCATCCCAGACGGTGATAAGCGCCGACGAAGATGTGCCCACCGAGCGGCAAATGAGAGGGAGACTCATAAACTCAGCAGCATCTTTGAGGGCGAGAACTGGAGGTGAGAACAGCAGCGACGAGCATCCTCATCGACCCAGAGTGTAGGCGGTCGGATCGTGGCGATAGGACTCGAGATCAGCAATCTTGCTTGAACTTCAGGTCATAAGCAGCAACAGCACTATCATCAGCACTCTGAGCAGCATCCTTGGCCTCCTGAGAAGCATCAGCGCCGAGAACAATCGGCGTCGGCGGAAGAGGAGCCACAAGAGCAGGGGGCACGGCGGACAGGAGACCTCGCCGGAGAGCACACCCCAAAGACGGAGACTGCGCATAAAGGTAGCGAAATCAGGATAATTTGCGCCATCGAATATCACCGGGCAGCGAGGAATTGCGACATAGCCCGATGCAGAAGACATTTTTTTTGGTCAACTAGGGGACCGACGGGGGCTGACACCGGCAGTGGAGGGCCCAACGAGTAGACGCAGGACAGGTGGCGGTGCAGCAGGGGGCACGTGCAGGGAGATGGGCACGTGCAGGGGGGCCAGCAGGAGGTGGTAGTGGCGGGGAAGCGAGGTGGCGAAGCAGCGTGGGCGGCGCGGCGGCGTGGAGGGCCCAGTGCGATGGCGAGTGTGAGGTGCAGCAGACGCGGGGCAGGGCGGGTGACCCGTCTATTAGGATCGGCGGGTGCGAGGTGGCGGGGCCCGATCAGCGGTGGCGGGGGCCGATCAGCAGTAGGAGGATTGCAGGAGGGTGAGGCGGACGAGGGTGTAGAGGGTTTGGCAGATCTGATCGGGACAGATCCAATCTTGGAAGCAGAGGACCACGGATTGACAAAGAACGAAAGGACTTCACGCAAGCGGCTAGAACGGGAACCGGCGGTGGCCGGGGCGAGCTGACGGCGGCGATCACAAGCAGAGGACCGGTGGGCACGGGAACCCTAAAACTGGCTCTGATACCATGTTAGGAATAGACAAGTTGTATTCCTCTGGGGGACAAAGGCCACAATATATAGTACAGGTACACGTGCAAATATGCAGGAAGCCCCCTAACATATGGGAAAAGTACAATATACAAATATATACATCTAACACTTACCACTACCAACGCATGCCCCAACTGCACTATACAAAGAACAAAATATGAATGTAATCAGCCAATTGACTACTCATTTCTCCTAAACTGAATCAAGGTGCAGAAGCGAAGGGCTTATCCCAGATTAAAAGATTAAAATTATCACTAATTCCGCCCTGTTTGGTCCCCTGTTATTTTGATTTTGTTACTGTTATCTCATTCCATGTTGGACTGGTTTGTCCCGGTTTGTTTTGCCTTGCTGTGATGCAGGCATGTCTTTGTATCGAATCGTTGGTCCCTGGAGCTTTATTTATAAAACCAGGCTCTGCATGTTATCTAAAGAAAATATGCATTGATGCTTGTTTGGAAGAAGAGAAAGCTTAAACATTCTTTTCTATGTTTATTTTGCGGCTACAAGTTTACACGAACAATAGGTTGCATGTACATTTCTATGGCAAGAACCTGTCAACAAAGATTTAAACCAGTAACCAAAAAAAATCAATGTAAATGAACATAATGTCAGCATCCCACCTCTCGTAGCAAACTGAATCGTCGAAGTCCAAGTCTGTCTTTTCCCCTCACATTTTCCTATTGTCAGATCTCCGTTGCACTGTATATATGAAATTGAAAAATAGCCTATGGAGTTTTCTTCATCATCGATGACAGCTTCTATTGTGATCCCCTGTTAGTGTAGATCCCTTTTATCATAGCTTCATACCCTAAGCGGATAATTCGTTAGTTTTGATTTGTTTTAAACATGGAGGAATTCTGGATGCCTCCTTCATATTTGAACTGAATCTTTTAATTTCATGATAGAGAGAGTTGAACTAGTGTTTAGGCAGGCTGCTACATAGTTTACTATAGTATGAGAGCAGATGCTTAGTTGTGGAACCCGACGATTCTAAAGGTACCGCTATGTACCATAATGCCACATCACACTAGTGGAGAACGGGCCTATCGCCCCGGTTCGTAAAGGGATTTAGTCTGGTTGTTCAATCGGGACTAAAGCCCACCCCACTTTAGTCCCGGTTGTGTTACGAACCGGGATAAAAGGGGATCCATATTTCACGTGGCCGCTGACTAGAGCGAGGGTGGAGCATCATTCGTCCCGGTTTCCACATGGCCGATGTCTAGAGCAAGGGGGAGCATCGATGTTTCTCTGCCGCGGCAGCATTTTGGGCACTTTTTGTGCCACGACAGAGAATTCATTTTGTATTTTTTCATTTATTGTTTTCTTTTTTATTTTGTGTTTTGCACTCAGCAATGAAGGAACCATTTAGAATACACAACATCATCATGAATATAGAGATCAAAGGTGTCAAACATATTACATACGGTACACGAGTTTCATGCACATATATACAATATAATCTCTTTTTACACTCCATATTGCTTTATATATAACTCTCGATAGTATTCTCTTTTTGGTTGTAGGACCTCTGCATCTAAGAATCTCGCCAATTCCTCTTGAATTGTTCGTACTCGATATGTTGGTAGAAGACTGTCCCACAACTGATCGATCTAATTTAAAGGAGTCAACATATATGAATGAAACTAAACACAATTGATGGTAATAAAGTAAAACTATGAATATTGTTTACGTAGATGAAGTTGTTCTAAATTTCTGCCCTTCTTATAGGTCATTTAACGAATGAACTCGCAAACATAGTATCCACATATATTATTCACGGGTCCCTGCGTCAGACACTTTACGAGAATAAAGTTCAATCAAAATAATAATCAAGCATGATAATGGTATCAAAACTAAAATCAAAGAGGTGCGTGGATCTAGTTAGTAGTACTTATATCTAGTGGTTCAAATATAAGCTTCTCTTTCCAGGCACCCTTAGCCTTCTTGGTGAACCGTTTCTATGTGCTGCCCGACAAAGAAAACGAATAAAAAGAGTTATTAATTACTTGATATCAGAAAATTTATGAAAGTTGTCGATCTAGTGCCATAATGAAATTACCGCTGGAGCATCATCTGCATGTCCACCCACTTCTCAAGGGGTTTATGTTTCGAGTCCATGACTTGTACTATCCCTTTGTCAGGTTGAATGATTAGCAGAATAAAATAGAAGCTGCGCACGCATCAATTATACACTTAACATCGAGTAAGCAAAATAGAATGTGTACAAAAAAATAACACTCACTCGAAGTTGTAAGGAAATAGTATTTCTCTTTTGGTTTCATGAAACCTTAACGCCTTCACAATATTATTCTCTATTTTCTTGGGTTTTCCTTGGAGATTAAGTTCATAAATAAAATATGGGTCAATAAACCCAATGTTATAGATGCATCCTCTTTTGCTTTCGAGAAACTTCATTCTACATAATATAGTGAGTATGATTATACATGCAATAAACGAGGTGATCTAGCTAAAGACTTAATTACATAAATATTACTTACAGACAATAGTCATTGGCGATCGATTTGCCGATGGTGTCTTGGTTGTATAACTGAAATAATTACTCAAATTCAATTTTTACCTTGTCATCTCCATGCCTGTAATGCTCGTTTCTAACTTGCAGCTCTATCCATTTTTTCCCTTCCTTTGAGGCATCCATGTACCACTTATGCAATCTTCGCATTTTTGTTATAGATTCTTTACCTCCTCGGGTTCGACGAGAGGATTTCCGTGCCGGTATTTGTATGCTATATCAGTCTCGGAGAAGTACTCTAACTGGGATAAGTACTGAGCAATAGTCATACCTTGAGCAGCGGCCGCTTCACCATACAGTGGAACTATCTCCGGATCATACTGCTCTTCGACCGCACATTTGCTCGACCCCACATTGGTATGGGAAATTACCTTGAGCAGGGGCCACGATTGTTTTTTGTTCTATGAGCTAGGGAACCGATTTCCCGCTTGCACTACTACTCTTTGACCGTGTCTTTGCCGTATGTGACTTCATAATAGAGCGGTCATAGTCTTGGCTCGGGTTGATGAAGGGTCTTCAGCATTTTTTTGCACTCGGGCTTTTTCTTCTTCGGTGCTGGAGAACTCTGGCTCTTTTGGCCGCTTCAGTTTATCAAAAAACTCTATCATTTGGGTCTTTGCGATCACCTCATTCTTCTCTGGAGTATAGTTGTAAGGTCTCTTGGAAGAAACCTTTGGTACTTTGGGAGGGGCTCCCGTTGATGTCTCGATGATCGGTTACCACTCCCCAGAGTAGCGGTGGTACTATTCCACTTTTTGCCCTGAGACATAGTGGGCCGAGACGGCTGCCGCGACGGCGAAGACGGCTGCGCTGGAGATGGCTGATGCGGCAACGAAGATGAAGCCTTGGCTGGCCGCGAATGATTTTCGAGGAAGAGTATTCCTTGTCGTTCCGACATTTAACACATGGACAACGCATAAAACCATTCTCTTTGTTTGCCTTAGCCTCTAGATAAATTCATACACGCCCTTAATATACTCGGATTCATGTCGGTCACCGTACATCCATTCCCGCATGTTTATCTACATCATATAGTTAAGTTTACCAAAAAACCATTACAGAACATCATGAATAGTAAAATGACCACTTTACGTCGACACATGCATTGTATCAATGACAGATGAAAGAATAAGGTTGCTAACCTTGATCGAGGAGGAAAGAAAGAGGAGAAAGTGTAGGGTTTTGTAGCATGGAAAACAAAATTTTCTACCGCATACAAACAAACAAGCCAAGATCTATCTACTAGATTGTAGCAATGAGTCGATGGAATAACTCACCCTCGAAGATTCCAAAGTGTTTAACGAGAGATTCGTGGGTGATGTAGTCGTACTCTTCGATCTCAAGATCGCGTAGACGATCCTTCCGGCCATGCTCCGCGGCGCTCCCAATGGTCACACGTTTGGTACTGACGAAGACCTTCCTCTCCTTGTTCCAGAAAGCGGAGGTTGTAGCACTCTCCTCGCAATTCCCAAAGACAACGGCGTGGCAGTACCTAAGTAGAGGGGAGATCTCGCAGGGCTTCGCCTTAAGCCGGAGCGAGTATGGTGGAGTATGAGAGAGTCCCTCGACGATCTAGGGTTTAGACACGCCGAGGAGGAAGCTTGGCCGGCGGCTAGGGCGGCGGCGGCGGCTTGACCTAGGGCGGCGGCGGCTTAGGGTTTGGAGGCGGATCTTGTGTGTCTAGGAGGAGCCCCCCTCCTTATATAGGTGGAGGGGCCGGGCCAAGGGAGAGAGTCCTCCCAACTCGGCTTGGAGGTGGGCGGGTGGAGGAGGACTCCTCCCAACTCGGTTTCCTCCTCTTTCTCCACTTCCCAAAAATAGCCGTTTGACTTTCAAACTTGGCGTTTGACTTTTCAAACTAGGATTTGAATAATCCCTCTATTTTGTTCAGCGATGACACCGAGTACATGATGCAATCATATCAACTTGATATAACACATTCATGTACCCTTCCCCTCCGGAGTGCCGGACATTCCGGAACCTTCTAGAACATTCCCGATGAAAACACCGGAACCATTCCCCAACTCAGAAAAGGGACTTTCCTTATATGAATCTTATTCTCCTGACCATTCTGGATCTCCTCGTGATATCCCGAACCCATCCGAGACTCAACAACATTCGGTCTCTTTCTCATCATTCCATAACTACTCAAACAACGTCGAATCCTTAAGTGTGTCTCCCTACGGTTCGTGAATTATGCGGACATGATCGAGACACTTCTCCGAACAATAACCAATAGAGGAATCTGGAAATTCATATGGCTCCCACATATTTCTACGATTACTTTGCGATCGAATGAACCACTTACATACGATATCAATTTCCCTTTGTCTCACGATAGTTTACTTATCCGAGGTTATGATCGTCGGTATCTCTGCATACCTAGTTCAACCTCGTTCGATAAGTACTCTTTTCGCTCCGTCATATGTGATCCCTTGTGAGCCACCACATGCTTGCAAGCTAATTGGATGACATTTCACCGAGAGGGTCAGAGTATATCTATCCGTCATATGGATGGACAAATCCCATTCTTGATCCATGTGTTTCAACCAATACTTTCCGAACACTCAATGCCACCTTTATAGCCACCCAGTTACGGTGTGGTGTTTGATGTCATCAAAGCATCCATCCGGTAAAGGTGATATGCATGATCTCATGGTCGAAGGAATTAGATTACTATGTATCAGAAAGCATATAGCAATTGAACTATTAAAATGACTTGATCTTTATGCTACGCTTATCTATAGGAGTATGTCCACCATATCATTCTCCTAACGATATGATCTTGTTGTTAATAACATCTCAATGTTCATGATAGGGAAACCACAATCATCTATTAACCAACAAGCTAGTATTATATAGAGGCTTTACTAGGGACTCTTATTTTAGTCTACAAATCACACAAGTATTAATGTTTCCTTGTTAATACTATTATAGCATGAATGTAAACATTTATCATAAACACAAAGATATAATAATAACTATATTTATTATTGCCTCTAGGGCATATCTCCAACAGAAAGGTAATATACCGAACACCCATGGCAGTTTGGTGCTGGTCATGTTTTGCCCTTGGGAGAGGTTTAGTCAACGGATCCGCCACATTCAGATCTGTGTGTACTTTGCAAATCTTTATATCCCCATCTTGGATATGTTCTCGAATAGCGTGAAAACGTAGCTTGATGTGCTTCAGCTTCTTGTGTGACCTTGGTTCTTGCGCATTGGCTATGGCGCCCATGTTATCACAGTAGATAGACATTTGGTCCAGCGCACTAGGAACCACACCCAACTCTGTAATGAACTCTTTCATCCATATCGCTTCTTGTGAAGCCTCCGAAGCAGCCATGTATTCCGATTCAGTTGAAGATCTCGCCACAACGCTTTGCTTTGCACTCGTCCAGCTAACTGCTGCACCATTCAAAATAAATACGTATCCAGATTGTGATTTAGAATCATCCGGATCGGTGTTCCAACTAGCATCGGTGTAACCATTAACAACGAGCTGTTCATCACCTCCATAAGAAAGAACCATATCCTTAGTTCTTCTTAAGTACTTAAGGATGTTTTTGATCATTCCAATGATCCACTCCTGGATCACTTTGATATCTGCTAGTTAAACTAACAGCATATGCAATGTCGGGTATAGTACATAGCATGGCATACATCAGAGATCCTATGGCTGAGGCATAGGGAGTCTTACTCATACTTTCTCTATCTTCTGCCGATGTCGGACTTTGAGTTTTGCTCAAGGTCGTATTGGGCAACATGGGCAAGAACCCTTTCTTGCTATCTTCCATTCCAAACCTCTTTAGAACTTTGTCCAAATATGTACTTTGTGACAATGATATTTGGCGTCTTGATCTATCTCTATAAATCTTTATGCCTAATATGTAAGCTGCTTCACCAAGATCCTTCATTGAAAAACTATTATTCAAATATTCCTTGACACTATTTAGAAGGTCTACATCATTCCCAATCAACAATATGTCATCTACATATAGTATTAAGAATGCTACAGAGCTCCCACTCACTTTCTTGTAAATACAAGCTTCTCCATAAGTTTGTATAAAACCAAAACTTTTGATCACCTTATCAAAACGTTGATTCCAACTTCGGGATGCTTTCTTCAATCCATAAATGGACCGTTGAAGTTTGCATACCTTGTTAGCATCTTTAGGATCGACAAAACCTTTAGGTTGCATCATATACAACTCTTCATCAATGTCTCCATTGAGGAATGCTGTTTTGACATCCATCTGCCATATCTCATAATCATAATATGCAGCGATTGCTAACATAATCCTCACAGACTTTAGCTTCGCTACTGGTGAGAAAGTCTCATCGTAGTCAACTCCTTGAACTTGTCGAAACCCCTTTGCGACAAGTCGAGCTTTATAGACAGTAACATTACCATCAGCATCTGTTTTCTTCTTGAAAATCCATTTGTTCTCGACAGCCTTCCGGCCATCTGGTAAGTCCACCAAAGTCCATACTTGCTTTTCGTACATGGATCCAATCTCGGATTTCATGGCTTCTTGCCATTTATTGGAATCTGGGCTCATCATCGCTTCCTCATATGTCTCGGGGTCATCGGTGTTGTCCACCAACATGACACTCATAACGGGATCATACCAATCTGGAGTGGTACGAGTTCTCGTTGACCTGCGAGGCTCTGTAGCAACTTCAACCGAAGTTTCATGATCATCATCATTAGCTTCCTCTCTAACTGGTGCAAGCACCACAGGAACTTCTTCTGGTGCTGTGCTACTCGCAATTTCGAGAGAAGGTTCGACAACCTCGTCGAGTTCTACTTTCCTTCCAGTCACTTCTTTCGAGAGAAATTCCTTCTCTAGAAAGGATCCATTCTTGGCAACGAAGATTTTGCCTTCGGATCTATGATAGAAGGTATACCCAATAGTTTCCTTCGGGTATCCTATGAAGACGCATTTTTCCGCTTTGGGTTCAAGCTTGTCCGGCTGTAACTTCTTTACATAGGCTTTACAACCCCAAACTTTAAGGAACGACAATCTAGGTTTCTTCCCAAACCATAATTCATACGGTGTCATTTCAACGGATTTAGATGGTGCCCTATTTAAAGTGAATGCGGCTGTTTCTAATGCATAACCCCAAAATGATAGCGGTAAATCTGTAAGTGACATCATAGAACGAACCATATCTAAGAGAGTTCGATTACGACGTTCGGACACACCATTACGCTGTGGTGTTCCCGGCGGTGTCAATTGTGAAAGTATTCCGCATTTCTTCAAATGCTCGCCAAACTCGTAACTTAGATATTCACCTCCACGATCAGAACATAGAAATTTAATCTTCTTGTTACGTTGATTCTCTACCTCACTTTGAAATTCCTTAAACTTCTCGAAAGTTTCAGACTTATGTTTCATGAAATATATATACCCATATCTACTCAAGTCATCCGTGAAGGTAAGAACATAACGATAACCACCGCGCGACGCTACACTCATTGGACCACACACATCGGTATGTATGATTTCCAATAAGTCCGTAGCTCGCTCCATCATACCAGAAAATGGAGTCTTAGTGATTTTACCCATCAGACATGCTTCGCATCTTTCAAGTGATTCGAAATCAAGTGATTCAAAAAGTCCATCGGAATGGAGTTTCTTCATACGCTTCACTCCAATGTGACCAAGATGACAGTGCCATATATAGGTCGAGTTATCGCTCGATTTCAAACGTTTAGCCTCAATGTTATTAATATGTGTATTTCCACTATCGAGATTCAACAAGAATAGACCATCTATCAAAGGTGCATGTGCATAAAACATATTACTCATATAAATCGAACAACCATTATTCTCAGACTTAAACAAGTAACCGTCTCGCAATAAACAAGATCCCGATATAATGTTCATGCTTAACGTAAACACCAAATAACAATTATTTAAGTATAAAACTAATCCCGATGGTAGATGAAGGGGTAGCGTGCCGACCGCGATCACATCAACCTTTGATCCGCTTCCCACGCGCATCGTCACCTCGTTCTTCGCTAGCTTCCGTTTATTCTGCAAAGACTGCTTCGAAAGTTACAAATATGAGCAACGAACCAGTATCAAATACCTGTGCACTACGAGTACTAGTGAGATACACATCAATGACATGTATATCAGATATACCTTTCTTCTTGATGTTGCCGTTCTTCAAATCCGCCAAGTACTTTGGGCAATTCCGCTTCCAGTGACCTTCTCCCTTGCAATAAAAGCACTCAGTATCAGGCTTAGGTCCAGCCTTGGTCTTCTTCGTTGGCGTGGTAACTTTCTTACCACCCTTCTTGAAGTGTCCCTTCTGCTTAGACTTGCCTTTCTTGAATTTGGTGGTCTTATTGACCAATAACACTTGGTGCTCTTTCTTGATCTCCACTTCTGCAGATTTTAACATGGCAAAGAGTTCTGGCAACGTCTTGTTCATGTTTTGCATGTTGTAGTTCATCACAAAGTTCTTGTAACTTGGTGGTAGTGATTGGAGGACGCGGTAAATCCCCAAAGCATTAGGAATCACTATACCCAAGCTTTGAAGTTTTTTTGCGTGCCTGCACATCTTAAGCACATGCTCACCGACAGAGCTGCCCTCTTCCATCTTGCGTTAAAGAACTTTTGAAGCCTCATAGCTTTCAATTGCCGCATGAGTCTCAAAGATCAATTTGAGATCCTCGACAATATCATATGGGTCTGAATTCTCAAACCTTTTCCAAGCTCGATTCTAAACCATACAAGATATCACACGAACTGGAGTACCGAGTCTTCGAGTGAGGTAAACATTCTTTACTTCATCGGTAGCATCAGCTGCAGGTGGGTCACCAATGTGCATCCAGACATAGGTCAAATTACCATGTGAGGACAATCCTCAAATTGCGGAACCAATCCGCGAAGTTGCTTCCATTGTTTTTCAACTTTTCTTTCTCTAGGAACGCATTAAAATTGATGGTAGGGGCTGCCATTGATCTACAACATATTTGCAATAGTTTAGACTAAGTTTATGACAAATTGAGTTCAAATTAATAATAAAATTAATCTAGGTGAACTCCCACTCAAAACAATATCCCTCACATTGTTTTAGTGATCACACGAACCAGATCCACCACATCAACACCGATCATCACGAGAGTTGATATAGTTTCAATGGCGAACAATCGACATGTTCATCATATCTACTATATGATTCATGCTTTACCTTTCGGTGATCCGTGTTCCGAGACCATGTCTGTACATGCTAGGCTCGTCAAGATCAAACCTTAGTTTCCGCATGAGCAAATCTGGCTTGCTCACGTTGTATGCACTTGCAGAATATAACACACCCGATCATCACGTGGTGCTTCGAAACAACAAGCTTTAGCAACGGTGCTAACTAAGGGTGAACACTTTATGACTTGAAATTCATGTAAATGCTACCGTCGTCTACTAAGCAATACAAGATGCATAAAGGATTAACATCACATGCAATTCATAATATGTGATATGATATGGCCTTTCTTCTTTTGTGCTTCCAATCTCCATCTTCTAGCACGAACATGATCTCCATCATCACCGGCATTGCATCAAGGTCAATGACACTTCTGCATGGTTGTCGTCCACCGGCTTCAACTATTACAACTACTTTGAATAGACACGCGAGTCTTAACATAAATTAAAGACAACCATATGGCTCCTGCCGGTTGCCAACTTACAATAAGGAACATTGCATACATCAAATATAATCACAATCATGGCCATATCACATCACTGCACACCCCTGCAAAATAAAGTTAGACGCCTCTACTTTCTATGCATGTTTTACGTGGTTTGGGGCTTTCAATAAGTGTCGTTCTAACTTACGAACATGAACCACAACATTGATACTAGTATTGTTAATCACCCGTTGTAAATTGGATCTTAACTATGCTAGGAGAAACAGCACCATAAAGCCACTTATGCAATACAAGTTGCATGTCAAGCGTGGAGCAAGTCTCATGAACGATGTCATGTAAGGTTAGCCCGGGCCGCTTCATCCCAACATACCGCAAGATGCAAAGTACACAAGGAGCAATCGACAATAAAAGCATCAACGCCCACAATGACCATTGTGTTCTACTCGCTGTGAGATCTACATATAGACACGGCTCTGATACCACTGTAGGGTTTTGTAGCATGGAAAACAAAATTTTCTACCGCATACAAACAAACAAGCCAAGATCTATCTACTAGATTGTAGCAACGAGTCGATGGAATAACTCACCCTCGAAGATTCCAAAGTGTTTAACGAGAGCGGATTCTCGTGGGTGATGTAGTCGTACTCTTCCCGATCTCAAGATCGCGTAGACGATCCTTCCGGCGCTGCGTTCCGGCAGCGCTCCCGCAGTCGGTCACACGTTCGGTACTCGACGAAGACCTTCCTCTCCCTTGTTCCAAAGATGGAGGTTGTAGCACTCTCCTCGCGATTCCGGCAGCACAACGGCGTGGTACCGGAAGTAGAGGGGAGATCTCGCAGGGCTTCGCCTTAAGCCGGAGCGAGTATGGTGGAGTATGAGAGAGTCCCTCGACGATCTAGGGTTTAGACACGCCGAGGAGGAATCTTGGCCGGCGGCTAGGGCGGCGGCGGCAGCAGGTGGCGGCGCCGGCGGCTTAGGGTTTGGAGGCGGGGATCTTGTGTGTCTAGGAGGGGAGCCCTGCCCCTCCTTATATAGGTGGAGGGGCCGGCCGGCCAAGGGAGGAGTCCTCCCAACTCGGCTTGGAGGTGGGCCGGCGGTGGAGGAGGGACTCCTCCCCAACTCGGTTTCCTCCTCTTTCTCCACTTCCCAAAAATAGCCGTTTGACTTTCAAACTTGGCGTTTGACTTTCAAACTAGGATTTGAATAATCCCTCTATTTTGTTCAGCGATGACACCGAGTACATGATGCAATCATATCAACTTGATATAACACATTCATGTACCCTTCCCCTCCGGAGTGCCGGACATTCCGGAACCTTCTAGAACATTCCCGATGAAAACACCGGAACCATTCCCCAACTCCGAAACGGGACTTTCCTTATATGAATCTTATTCTCCGGACCATTCCGGATCTCCTCGTGATATCCCGGAACCCATCCGAGACTCCGAACAACATTCGGTCTCTTTCTCATCATTCCATAACTACTCAAACAACGTCGAATCCTTAAGTGTGTCTCCCTACGGTTCGTGAATTATGCGGACATGATCGAGACACTTCTCCGAACAATAACCAATAGAGGAATCTGGAAATTCATATGGCTCCCACATATTTCTACGATTACTTTGCGATCGAATGAACCACTTACATACGATATCAATTTCCTTTTGTCTCACGATAGTTTACTTATCCGAGGTTATGATCGTCGGTATCTCTGCATACCTAGTTCAACCTCACATCGATAAGTACTCTTTTCTCGTTCCCGTCATATGTGATCCCTTGTGAGCCAGTCACATGCTTGCAAGCTAATTGGATGACATTTCACCGAGAGGGTCCAGAGTATATCTATCCGTCATATGGATGGACAAATCCCATTCTTGATCCATGTGTCTCAACCAATACTTTCCGAACACTCAATGCCACCTTTATAGCCACCCAGTTACGGTGTGGTGTTTGATGTCATCAAAGCATCCATCCGATAAAGGTGATATGCATGATCTCATGGTCGAAGGAATTAGATTACTATGTATCAGAAAGCATATAGCAATTGAACTATTAAAATGACTTGATCTTTATGCTACGCTTATCTATAGGAGTATGTCCACCATATCATTCTCCTAACGATATGATCTTGTTGTTAATAACATCTTAATGTTCATGATAGGGAAACCACAATCATCTATTAACCAACAAGCTAGTATTATATAGAGGCTTTACTAGGGACTCTTATTTTAGTCTACAAATCACACAAGTATTAATGTTTCCTTGTTAATACTATTATAGCATGAATGTAAACATTTATCATAAACACAAAGATATAATAATAACTATATTTATTATTGCCTCTAGGGCATATCTCCAACAGAAAGGTCAAGTGTGGCTTGGGCACTTTATATCATTTTTGTTTTGTGTGAAATCAAGCGCCATCATTCCCTTAGGCATTTCATCGAACACCTCACGTGTATAGGAAAAAAACTAGCACACCCATCTCACACTTCCACCAATAAAAAACAAAGGAGTGAGAGAGAGGGTTGGATGCATATTTATAGGCAGACAGACTATTCGTCCCGGTTTATGACTCAAACCGGGACTAAAGGTATGCGGCAGGACTGTCCTGCCGGGACCGGGATGAATAGATCCTTACGAACCGGGACCAATGCCCCTGGATCCCAAGCGACACTCCGGCCGCTCGAACCGGGACGAATGGGAGCATTATTCCTGGTTCGTGGCGCGACCGGGACAAATGCTCTGGGTGCTCCCGAATGAAAGGTCTGTTTTCTACTAGTGTCAGCAAGATGTCAGCACGATGTCATCATTGTGCTGACCAAAAAACTCAGAAATTTGTGACACAAAAATGAAACTTAAGAAACATGTGTGAAATTTGTGAAAGATCTAGTGTTAAGTTTCAAAAATGTTTCAGTTATGGTTCAATTAGTAGGTTTGTGTTAAAAAGGGCAAATTGTGGCACCAATCTCAAAGCAAAATGGTGGTGGATGGCGCTCCACTTTTGCCGATGGCCTGGGGAAGCCGCATACACCTGTATTGCCGATGGCCAAGTGCTATATGCCAGTGTCGAGATTGCCGACGGCCGGCTTCAGCCCTTCAGGTGTTTGCCGTAGCGATTAGGTCTCCAAATCAACTCCGGAACATGTGTACGCCTGGCTTAAGGAAATCATGGATAAAACGTAGGTAGGTGTCGGACATCGTGACGAACAGTATTCCAAATCAACTCGAACTACGCCGCACCGCGTCCCGCGCTCTTATATACCCATGGAGTCTCGTCCTTGATTGCAACGTGATCGATCGAGTCTCGCGTCGCTCCATTGGTTTCCTGCTCCTTCGATTGAAGGAGCAACATAGATCCTCTCTTTGCGTGAGAGTCTCGTTTGATCGATCGTGATGGCAACTCGAGGTACGGGTACGGCGATCGGCGGCGCCAACATGTGGGCTCTCCTCCTCGACAAAGACCTCGGCCACAGCGCGGCCGCCGGCGACCTCGCCGCCGACGTCGTCGACAAGAAGCTCAAAAAGGCCAGGCCCGTCGCCGTCAAAGTAGAGGAGGCGCCGCCGGCTGATAACGCCGCCAAGCCGGCCAAACGTGCCAACAAGGCCAAGGTGAATAATAAGAAAAGCGCCGCCGGGTGCAGCAGTGATCAGGCGATGGCGGCCGCCGCTGCCATCGTGGAAGACAGCGACCAGAAGCAGATGAACGGCGATCTGGACATGCAGGTGGAAGCGGTGGCGGACACCGTACCCTACGTGGTCGCAGAAGACGTAAGTAAAGAGGAAGATGAGGAACAAGAGTTCATTGACGTGGTTGCCAGACGCCGGACGGTGGCCGGGCGGGCACGCAAGGCCACAGCAGCGGGAAGCAGCATGGTGGTCACCGGCCACGGAACCACCGCCACCACCGCCGTCGACGTCATCGACCGCAAGCTGAAGAAACCAGTCGTCCTCGAGGTCACCGACCCGGCAAGCAAGATGGCAAATAAAGAGAAGAAAGTCGCTGCCGGTGCCGGGAACAACGAGCAGGTGGCGGCGCTGGCTGCCACCGTGGAGAGCAGCGCCAAAGTACCAGTGAACGGTGCTGGGGACAGAAAGCAGACTGCGGCGCCGGCCACTGTGCTCGACGGCGATGAGCTGATGTCCAACAGCCGCGACGAGATCGAGGCGACACTGGCCGCGCTGCGAATGAAGGAATGGGAAGAGGAAGAAGCAAAAGAAGAGATGTTTAACGTGGTCGCCCCACGTGGCGGACGCCGCCGGACGGTGGCCGCACGGACAAGCAAGGTTGTTGCGGAAGGCGCCACGAACGTCGCCGGCACCAACATGTGGTCTCTCCTGAACGACAACGACCCCGGCCACGGTGGCGACAAGCAGGCCACGAAGGACAAGAGGACCAGGACGAAGAAGAAGAAGGACGCCGCCGAGGCAAGCACGCAGGCGGACAGCATGGACGACGACGAGGAGAAGGAGACGCCGGCCGCAGCTGAATTAGAAGCAGAAACCCTGAGCCAGGATGAAAAAGAGACGACTAGCAAGGCCGGCACAGGTGGCAGCCGCTGCCGGATGGTGGCGCGTGTATGTGTATGCATGGCGGTCCTCCCGGTGGCGACGATGTTGGCTCTGTATTTCCACGCCGCCGTCTGATGCGTGATCACCATACGGAGTAGTATCTGAACAACATAGTTCACAGGAGTAGATAGTAGGTATACATATATTTTATACTGTACAACATAGGACACAGTATTAAAATTATTCAATTTTGTTTCTGAACAAATCCAACTTTATAGTGTTGAAGAACAAATCCAAGTTTATAGTGTTTCTGAACAAATCCAATTTTTATTTTTTTTAATCTTTGAATTGTTTGATTCGTTAATCTCTTGCTTTGAATATTTTTAACACTATTTATACTTAATAATTGATTAAATTGCAATCTTAGTCAAACTTTCAGGCCGGTCACTCATCCTAACACTACTCCACCCTTAGCACGCTTAACTTTCTCGTTCCTTCAGAATCTGTTTCCACAAAGCAATTTACATATTGTTGTCAATACTATGATATCAATCCTATTAACTCTTATATCATCATGTCATATGTTTGTATTTTTTGAAATTACAAACAATTATTTAAGAAATCCAGATTGTCGTGGTTTGGCTTCGAACCTAAGAAGGATGGAGTTGATCGTCCTAACTATTTATGTATTTCAACACCGGTATAGACCAGGGGCGGACCCAGACTAATTTCTGACCGGGGGCAAATCATTTGAGTGGGGGAAGTCTTTATACAAATTAGCTGAATTTAAACATTTTTCATTCAAAATATAAACAAATACTATTGGAATTCAAAAATTTGAGTGGGGGCCTAGGCCCCCACTCGCATGTACTTGGGTCCGCCCATGGTATAGACGGTATCTATTTCTATTATATACTAAAAGTAATATAAGGGTATTTTTCGAGGCACCTGGTTGATCCACATCATCTAAATTATTTGGATCGTTGGATCAAAAAATAAATGGTTAGGATTTAACAAAAGATTAGTAGTTAAAGTAACCATATAATCTGTTTGGCACGGTCATTGTGGTTTAACGTTTCGGACCTGGACATCTGTTTAGAATTCACCTTTCTGACCTCTTGCCCTAGCTTGCGCAAGGACGTCCCAACCTGCCCCCATAGCAGGCTCCTGCCGGCCGGCCGGCCAAATATAGACGCGTTTGCGCCATGAAAACTTTAATCGCTCCCTTCCGACCGATCAGATCTTGGAACGGATCGAGCACTGCAGCAAGCTGACCACACGCACAGTATTGATCCTGTTCCGTGAGCATCAGATCCATCACAACAGCTTAGGGCGTGCTCTGAGTCCATGCATGAGTTAATTGATCCCTGCTGTTGCTGATAATCATCAGGACTTGTGATGCTATCATCTGTTCCTGCGTGGAATTTTTCATGTACATCAGTTTGCTGCTTTGTCTTATTGAATCATTGGCTGATGCATGAACCAAATCTCTAGAGGAGAAGCAGTCGGCACTTCGTCGGTCCAATTATGTTTTGATACTGCGAGGAGGCGAATTAAGGTGCACCTAACTCATTATTTTGGTACTATCTCCACATCAGAAACTCTAGAGTCTAAAAAATGAACCAAACAACTGATACAGCAGAGGCCGGGGTTCTATTCCCTTTTTGAAAAAAATTGAACCAAACAAAGAAAGCACTGACTTTCCTGCTGCTACAACATTAGTTTTGACCACGCTGCATAACATAGACTTGCTGAATTAGCACATAACATCATCTAGAAATTTTGTTTGGAGTTAAGAGACTTCCAAAGATCCAATATATAATGGTTACATTGCCTTGCCTATTTATACACAATAGGTTGATACTCTTCAGAAAACTTTGGAAGGGAACCATGATATCTTTGATTGACTAAACAACGTAAATCTAGAGTCAATAAAGGTAGTCACCATGTTTGGAGGAAGCCTTGAGACCAGTGGCCAATATTATGCTAGCATTCCGCAACCCGTTGTTTGTGGAGCACTATATTTTGGCGTCAGTATTGGCCATGAAGCAACATGTACACTAGAAGGACGATTATAGCTGAACTGACCAATCAAAATAAATTTTCACTCATTTTTGTTTCTAATCAGGTTACTAATTTATAATATTGTAGCTTCTTAATGTGAAATATAATATCTGATATTTCATTTGATTTGAAATTATGTATTGAGCCAAAATCACCAAAACGCGGATAGGTGAGAGAAGCAAATGTCAGGTATAATCTTTTAAAATGTCAATAGTAAGGGAAAATCTTACATCAGCTATTATATAGAGAGTGTCCCTACAAAACGTTAACTCTGAACAGATACATGACCTGACCCCATGTATCCTTTACCTAATCATACAGAATCTAAACAATATTTCGAGGCACCAATGCAGGCATCATCGAAGTAGTATGCGAGAAAACTCGCTGGAATTGAAGGTTTGAAGTTGAACAAGTGAATAGCCAGATCACTGTTAGAAAATATTTAGTAGGGTTATTTAGTGAACAAACTATAGCTATCTTAGATGATTTAGCATCTAACAATTGGTCCCAACCTTCATACATATCCAATTTCATGTACATTAGATCACTTAACAAATTTTTAGACCAAATTGTGTGATCAAACAAACAGGTTGTTGTCATGATAAATCAACGATGAGGTTCCATCTTAAATCCATAGTATTTTTACTCTAATAAATTTACAAACTATATTTCAGTGCTTATCTATTTATTAGAGAATATATATATATATATATATTTGGATTAACAGTGTTCAAAATATTAGGAACATTATAGTACAACCTACGCCTTTTCAAAGTAAAGTTTCTTTGAGCCAAACCATTTAGAAAATATACTATGAATCATGAGGTCCTAGGTTTTACCAACATAAAATTTATCTAAAAGTTGCGCTGGAAATTGGAGCAATCATGCTATCCATGTAGTCTTGAAAGCAGTTTTATGACGAGCCCGGGACAGCGTGTGGCCACATTAGGACGGTTTTCGTGTCTCACGCATCAGATACATGTTTCCCTAGGTGCTATTGTCACATTACCTGACACGATAATTATATAAGAGAGAGCATTAATGACTTTATTTAGAGGGTCATCATGACATTTTTATAAAAATATATCAAAATAATACTATCGGTGTATCAGGGTGGACGGATCTAGAAAGCTTGTAGTTAAACTTCTTTAACGATAATCACATGTGAACAAATTATTTTAATGGACACTTGTAGGATGATATTTTTTTTTAGAAATGCGATGATTACCATCTTCCCTAAATTAAAGGTGACTAATTTTATCGCATAGGATTTATTTAGCCTAATATTCTTTGATATTTGTTTAGCATAATAATATTTGTAGTGGATATAACCATACAATCTTATATCACTATTATATGGGTACCTATGAATTCAAGATTTAGTTCCTAAACACATTTCATATAGTGATGTTGTTGCCCTCACATTTGTGAGGGCCACTGCTAGTTCTTACTAATCATGCACATGGTAAATTTTATGGTACTTCCTATGATTCTGATCCATGGATCATTTTTTACAAAATTCAACCAAACATTGCACCGGTTGATTATGATTTGCTAATTACCTATAGGTGAGTTCCATCAAAAGCATTGGTTCACCATCCAACACCTCGAGATCGTCTCTGGTATAATGAACCATAGTTAGATTAATATGGAAAGGTGAGAGCACCAAAACATACGACTATAGGCGGTGGCACAAATTACTAACTGTTAAAATGTATTAACAATTCAAATGTAGAATGTATTCAAAGATCTTTTATATATCCTTGTTGATCATACAAAGCACAAACTAGACATGAATTCCCCCATGATCAATATCCTTAATTCCTAGAACGGGTCATGGAGATTATTACTAGCACTAACCTCAAAGGTATCGGAGGAGTAGGGGGCAGAGAGGACAAGGGAGCAACATGCATGTTGTTTTTGGCAAGGTCGGCCAGGCAGCCGAACATCCTCAACATGAGTGCCCTGGCCTGAACCGAGCCAGCGTCATGGCGTCTTCCTCGGAACTGTGGCTGGCGTTGAAGATCGTGTAAAGGAAGATCGAGGTGAATGGCATGGAGATGGCCTCGCCATCCTATAGATCGATTCGTTGGACTATACATCATGGGCTGCTGGTGAGACAGGCGGCCTATGAGACTTAGGCGTCCACAAGATCGGGGTCGATGGTGACGGTGTCCTTAGGCATCGTTACCTTGTTGAATGCATCGTTGTTGCAAATCTCCCGTCTCGTTCCTAGAGGCACCGGGGGAAACCCTAGATCTGGGTTCCCAGATCATATAATTAAGGCACTAGCAGTGTCGTTCTTCCTCTTGTGGGCATCGTTTTGGAGCATGTAAGGACCTTTTTGTGGAGAAGTGTTCATCCACCGCATCGACGACGGCGAGTCTTGGCTGCATGCGTGGTGCAATAGGGTCTTCGCGACAGACGTGTCATGTTTGGACGCACGCACGTCGGAGGCTTTGATGGTGGAAATGATATGGTCTATGCCTAGATCCGTATCTCGAAGATGGTTGGTGAAAGATGGTGGTGGTGACTTCTCAAGCGCGTGCGCTGGTGCGTTTTGAGAATCTGTCGAACCGGTTCATGTCCCTAACTAGCTAATAGGCGGTTGGATGGGCCTCCGCTTTTTTTATAATGTGTGTAGGTGTGCGGTCAGGGGGCTGACTGACATGGTCGTCCCCTTCATCCAGGTTTTGTAGTGAGAGGGCTTCGGCTTGATCTATGTAGTCTCTTTGTAAGGTCTTGTTGAATAATAGTAAAAAGACTGTGTGCATCATTCTAATGTAGATGTCAGGGATATTAGAATACAACTCTTGTTAGGTTTAAAAGTCCTAGTCGGTTTGTTATAGGGCTAGGACGGTGCACCTAGACCCTCATATATACCTCTTGTAATTGCCACAATATTATCATCCATTATTATTCTATGCAATTCTACATGGTATCAGACTTCCGATCCTAGGGTATGGCTCACCCCCCGACCCCGCCGCCGCCCGGCTACTTCGAGCGGCGCGCCGCCATCGTCTCCGCCAAGGTCGCCGCGGCCACGGCCCCCTCCATCTCTACCTCTACTTTAGCTCTACCTCCACCAATATCCCCTTCAATCTCCTTCACCGACACCATATCCGATATTAGCCTCTACATGCCCGTAACCCTAGACTTCGCAGCTCACAACTACTACCATTGGCGTCACCTCTTTGGCGTCCACCTCGGGCGATGCAACATCCGCTCTCATGTCGCCGACGACGCTCGTCCTCAACCTCACGCTCCGCAATGGGTCAAGGATGATCTCGCCATTATTCAATGGATCTACAGATATCACCTCCATTTTGAGAGAAAAACGAGTGCCCTGACCCGTGGAGGGTCCCTGCCGCCGCCACCACGACCTTCTGGGTGATCTTGTCAGGCTAATAACAAAATGCTATCTGGTAAACTAAGTTGGTCCAAACTGATAGTATATCTAGTAAAATGGTCATAACCAAAAAAAGCTTTGCGTTGAAGTGCATTTCTAAAAAACAGATTATGAATTTTCAGGAGGAAACAAGTAGAACCCATGCATTAAGTATTAGCTTTGCAGCGATCAAAAGCTAACCACGATCCAAAGGCATGTGCATATGCATGAAAAGGGGCTATCCCTGTTGGAAAAAAATGCACATGCATGACAATATAAAAGAAGGAGCTGCAACAACAAAAAGGTTTTCCCTTGTTCATTTGTCCAGTTGTTGGAAAAGACTCCACACGACATTAGGGACAAAAGCAAAGAAAGAGAAGTTAGGGTCATGAGGCCACCATGTTAGGATCATGAGGCCATAATAGATCTGCTTTTGTTGAGTATATCCTGGGTGGAGATGCCATGGCCATTTGCCAAAGTAGAAAGAAAGGCAGGAGGTGGATATCCCAATGGAAGATGCCCCATCGATCTCACGACCAACAAACTTTGTCCATCACTTCCTAGTTCACTATATAAAAGGCACTCGTTTCCCATTGTAATCTTGCAGCGTCACACTCACCCACACCACACACCATGGTTCCATGGCTACGTGACCAACCATGCCTATATGCTCGCGGCGAGGGCGGCGCATTTGCCTTGCGGGAAGCATGAGGCGGCGGTGGCAACTCTGAGTCCTGCAGATGGAGGAGATCGCTAGATTGTGCATGGTTGATTGCTGCTCGAGCTAGCTACTTGATCTCCTTCCGCTATGTGTAGCATCCCAATTGTCTAACAATTGTAATGCTACTTGGTCTAGTAATATAATGGTTACTTCATATATATAATTGTTGCATCATAAATATATCATGCTCATGTCATCAGGCCACCTTGCATTTGAGCATCATATAAAACCCTCTTTCTTTGGTTCTTCTCTCATATGCATTATTAATTGTATTTGCCTCTTGATATTGTATTTGGTTCTTGATGTACTGTTTAAATGCCCAAGTTGAGTTGGGGGCATATCTTTTATTAACTCCACCACCTTTCTTGTCATCACCCCATAATTCCACCATCCAACTAATTATGAGCTTTGCACTTTATGGGTTTTACCTCTAGCTCATGTGGGTTGGGATGGATCCAATTCTTGTTCCACATGCTCTCATCTTAGCATCATGTTGTTTTCACATTATTGATATGTGGATCCACCTTTGCATGCATTATGAGTAGTGGCCTTTTTCCTAGCTTTCATATGGGTTATCATGGATTTATGCTCATATTGGGGTATTTTTGGGACTATTAAACATCTAGTGGAATAAACACACTAGCAAGTCCCAATTATAATCAAATGTGATCATCTCCATCTACTCCATCTGGAACTTTCCTTTAAATTCTTTTGCTTGGCTTAATCCCACTTTTGGGAATGCATAGGAATAATGCCATGTAAATATTATTGTTTTCACAAGAATAAGCATGGCATTAATTGTCTTGCATGGGCCATGCAAGAACCACCACATTCTAGCCTTTTGGTTTTATTTGAATCTTTGAGTGGATCTTCCCCATATCTCTCTCTACCCCTCTTATGCTTGATCTTGCTTGATGCATGCAAGCATCTAAAACCCTATAACCATCTCCATCCATACCTCACCACCTTTTTCTCACCCTCTATTTTTCTTGTCTAGATCTTGTTGAGCTTGGCATGTTCTTGCTTGATCTTGTCAAAAGAAAACCTCTCCACCTCATCTTTCTCTCTAAACCCTAAGACCTCACCTCCCTCTCTCCCTCCTTTTGGCTTGGTCTTGTTTGATCTTGCTAAAACCCTAGCCACCCTCATCTACCCCCTCTCTCCAAACCCTAACCCGAGCCCCTCTCTAACCTAACCCGAGCTAACCTCCCCCTCTCCCTCTCTTGGCTTCCCCCTCTCTCCCTACCAGGCAGGCTCCACCACGTCACCCTCTTCTGCCCCCACCTTTTTCTTTGGCTTCAAGACAAGGAGAAAAAAGAGAGAAAGGAAACCTACCCGATCACCTCCTTCTCACCTTTTGGCAAAAGAGACCACCCCCTCCATGTGCTCTCCCCTCCTCCCTCATCTACCCACACCTCACCTCACCCAGATCCCATCTAGGAGGCGCCCAAGCCCCCTCCCCTTCTCCTTATTCCTCGCAAGCTGCCATGGCCCTCCCCTCCTCCTAAACCCTAGCCACGACCCTCTCGCCTTCATTGCCTGTGGACGTCAAGACGATCTAGGAGTTCCAGCATCTCCCCCTGCCGCTTCACCGTCGCCTTGAACCTGCCGCCGTGCCTGGACCTCGCCAGAGCGTCGCCGTCGCCACCATGCCGAGAGGGAGCCGATGGAGCCGTCCACGAGCCCGGCGCCAGTTCCCCTCCACCTCCGCACGATCTACCACGCCGGCGACACCACGGTGAGCCCTCGCGCTCCAGACACGGTCCCTTCTTTCTCCTGCGCCAGAACTCCGCCCGTCTGTCGTCGGCGCTCAGGCGCCACAGATCTGCGTCTTGTGGCGGGCAGCCGCAGCCCCAGGTTCCCCTGGCCCTCATTCTCGTCGCCAAGCCAACAGCCCACCCCCGTAGTTGCTCCCTGCACACGAAAGTTGTAGCCCTAAGTCCCCTCGTGCTGCTTTTTTTTCGCTTTTTTGCGTGAAATCCGTCGTCGTTTGGTCGCCATCGTCGCCCAAACTCCGGCCGGTTCTCTGTTCTCTGCAGGTCGGCGCGCAGCAGACAGTCCGGCGACGGCGTCTTTTTTGCAGAGATAACCCTGCCCTTTTTCCCGCCTAAACCCGCGGCCCCCAAAACCCACCTGTCAGCCTCGGTGCGATTTTTGCATGAAACCCCCCGGAAGATCCTGGCCACCACGGACCGACCCCTCCCGCCAGATCGCCCACGCGTGTCCGCCACTGGTCACAGGCTGTGGCCCCGCCACTGAGGCCCACCTCATCCACTGGCTCATTGTGGTCGCGGTGAGAAAAGTCTGCGCACATGGTTACGCCAGCGCAGGCCCCACCTGCTCTATGACTCGCTAGTTTCCTCCTGTGTAAAAAGTATTTCTGGATTTCTGTTTTAATTTAAACCTTTTTCAAATTAATTCAAATTCAAATTTAAATCTGTTTTCAAATAACTTTTAAATTATGAATCCAAATATTACAAATGATATATGTTTTGAAATCAGAAAAATGTGAGGAATTCAAATATGCCATTCAAAATATATTTTGGACACTTTAATTTTTAAGTTGATTAAAATTACAATAAAATGCCCTTTTTCTTAATTAATTAATAACTTTTGATTTATAACTCCAAATTTAACAAATGATATGTCTAAAATGATTAGCTCGATGAGACCTTTCTGTTTATGCATTCCATGTTCTGAATTGCAGCATGCATCATATAAATATAAAGTATACAGCAACTTCTATGAGGTTAAAATGTGACTAAAACTCAATAAAATGTTTATTTATTGTATTCCACACCTCACCCATGCCATGCTACCTTATTGCCATGCAAATTGTGCATCATTCATCATGGCATGATTGTTTGCTTGATGCATTTTATTCATAAGCTTGTGCACTTTATTTATGTTGGCCCTTGTTTGTTTGGTTCTTCTTCGAATAGGCTTGCGGGGATATATCAAGAAACCCAGGAGCACTACCCAGATCCTTCTCTCGCTTCAACTGAGCTGCCAGGCAAGCACTACCACATGCTTGCATACATATAGTACCTATTGCCTCTATCTTATTCTTGCATCATTGAGTCGCGATTGCATTAAATTGAATCCCAAGTATTGCATAGCCTTTACTTTTAAACCCCACTGAAGCTTGTTCCTCCATCCCATGAGCCATTACTACAGGAGTTGTTTGAGCCATGCAGTCGAGAAACGACATGTGTAGGGTATGTGAGTCGATGGATAACGAGGTACCTAAACAACTTAACCTGAGTAGTAATGGGATAACTAATGAAAGTGGCATCGGTGAGCCATATTTGCTATTTGGTTTTCAGGCTCACTTGTGTCCGTAGGACCCCGAGTACTTGATTCCTGTTCCTTGAATATTCGCTATCCACATCCGGAGGCTTATGAACCCCCCTGAGCGAGCTTGATTCATTCTTATTTCTTGGGGCCACAAACTAGTTTGAGGTTTTATTTACTATCCTGTACTTATGCCATGCTTTACTGCTTTATTTAAAATTGTGCGAGGTATCTTGACCTGTCTGCTTAGGGAAGCGGAGTGTTTTCATGTATCGACAAGCCCGTCACATTTTCGGGTTCCCGATCGTTTACTGACCATTGACGCAAACCTTGAGTCCGTCTCGAGTCGGCCAACTTCGTCATAGTAGCTTAATGGGGTGGCCCCATGAAATATTTCTGAATCTGTGATCGCTTTGTCGTGGCCTCGTTGGGTTTTGATTTGGTTTTTCCGAGGTTGATCGAGTGTGTGTTGTTATTTGTGCACCTGCAGGTAAAACTTTTCAAAGCCGTGTCGCGGTTATGGACGACTTGGAGCACAGTTCTCGATCATAGACAAGCATAACTAAAGTACCGCTTTTAACTTGACTAAGTATCCGACTAGTAACTAGTGCAACACTCATGGAATGGATAATAAAGCGCCAGCGGATGGGGGTTGTTCGTCCGCTTCCTCGTCGATGGCGAGGAGGAGGATGGATCATTAATATTACTGCTATAACTGTTGGTATTCACGGACATCCGTCTATCTCTGGTTAGGCGGATGGTTAGCAGTATCTATAGAATTGCTAGGGTTTATCTTTTGCTGCAATTCGTCACCCTGTGTTGTGTCCCTTTAGAGGCATAAAGACTTCTGAGTACCCTAGGGTCTCACACGATAAATTGTTTGATTCAGATGAGTAAACTCGCAAGATGGATCTGGGTGGAGGAGAGACGATGTGGGCAACGATCATTCGGTGTAGAGATTAGGGAACGGGATCCGTGAGATCTGTGGGCGGGATGTGTTTATTTATGGGGCATCTTATGCCGATTTGCTTCTTATCCGTACTCGGATCTTGTTTTCCTTTTCCGCCTGATACTCTGATGTTTGATGTATGAGGAGATATCCTAAACTATTATATCTATCTAGGATATTTGGATCTTGCCGTATGGCGTTGCAATATTTCCTTTCTTTTTAGATGGAATGACTCTGAGAACCATTGTATGGTGGCTTGCATACATACTCATTTGTGTATGTAGTTGATCCCTTCGCCTGCCGATTACGCCGCCCGTTCTTGTCCCGATGTTTGGAAATGGTTAGGACGGCCGAAAGGTCTACCTGTGAGTGGCATTTGGGCCCCACCGTACTATTTTAACCATTTTCGCTCATCCAGGCTTGTAACTAGGAGCGTAATTCACCGAGGTAGTTACAATTGGTATCAGAGCCATCCCGCCCTTCAGGGTCTCAGCCAAATGGTCGTTGTCAGTCTAGCAAATATTTTGGTAGCTATGTATACTAGGGAAAAACAAAACGCGAGAGTAGGACTGCTTCCACTTTTCTTCTTACCCAACCACCACCCTTTTCTGGTAAGGAAGTGAAACGTTTTCAATCCTCTTCTTAAAATTTAAACTAGGATTCACGTGTTCTGGGTTTCCGTAGTACCATAGAAAGTGTGTGTGTGTAATTCCTTGTCTATCTGTTGCATCCAATTTGTTATCACCATCTGCCTTTGGTTATCAACTGTTGGTACATTCCATACCGTCAGGCTTTTGAAAACCGGCGCGATCTATCTGACTCCTTGTTAACCGGTGCCATCTTCTTAAGGGTGTCCTTCCTTCTAGCAACTCCACATTCTGTGAAACCATCAGTTGCTAATCTCTACCTGATAAGTGTTTTTGCGCATCTATTGGTATTTTAATGCCGAAAATGCGGAATTTTTTTTCTTTGATACATCTGTGTTTCCACACTCCTCTTCAGTCGTGTGTGAAACATTATATATCTCCCTTTTATCAGCATGTCCATGCTAACTCATTCTTTTGTCACCGGCGCTTAATCCTGGAGTTTTACTTCATCATCAATTCTCTTGGGCTAATTACATAACATGTGTCGATCCGATGCTAGTGATTGTAATTTGGGTCTCAGCATAGCTATAGGACACTTATCATGAGTGGAATATGGAAAATGCTATCAACACTATCCTTCAAATGGTGACGGTTATCTCCTGTGATTTTGAGTACACCGTGATCATATCTATGCATATTCAAGCATCTTTGGCAATCCAGAGTTTCTCAAAGCACTACGGCGGTCTATCATTTGTCCATCATGCTGCACATCTTTTTCAACCCCATATCAGCACGATTCTCCGGATACGAGGGAATTGCATCTTTTCGCTTCTGATAGCTTTGCCTAAGGTATGAGCTATCATCGTTTCTTATCCAAGATCTCTTTATCTTGTAACCGGTGATCCAATCGACAATGTGAACCAGGTGACATCTCTTTTTCTTCCGAAGGACCAGTTAATCTATTCTTCTAGTGCATCTTCTTCAACACGGACCCGTGCTCTTAATATTGATCTTTCTAAGAGCGTTGAGCTCAGGAAGTGTTCGAGCATTTGTTCGTTTCTCCCGCCTCTTGAACTTGATATTCTGGGAATATCCTGTTAATCCATGGTGGTATATGTTGATAACATGCTTGCCTAATCGATATCAATGGAAGGACATGGAAGATCATCTGTGTCTTTTTCTCTCAAGCTTCGTGAACACTGCCTGTGTGCAAAGTTCTCAAAGCGTGAATTCTGGCTTCTTGAAGTCACCTATCTCGACCACGTCCTTCTGCTAAATACATTGCTTCAATTCTGGAATTAGCAAGTCCGTTGTTAATTCCATCCTCCATCTTCAATCAACCCGGAGTTTTCCTTGTTGGCAAGTTATCGTCGTCGTTCCGCTAAAGATTTTCCTCAAGACCGCTAAAGCTCTCTCAATCTTTTCAAGAACAACATGGAGATCTTTTCACCTCTACCTCGTTAAGTAATCTCTTGAAACCCTCTCGCTCTATCGTCTATGCTCAATCCACCGGAGGCCATGAAGACCTTCCAGATCTTGTATTCCTTTCGTTCAAGTGGTGCTATCTTTTTCTTTATCTGTGGACTCTTGCAGTTATCTCCATGATCTTCCTTTATATCTTTCCGGTGGCTGGTTACTTATGACATGACGACAACATCATCACCTCTATCTATCTATGAATCCGGCGAATCGTTTGCATCTATCCTTGTTTTCTAACGAAGTTCCATGAGTTAGTGTCAAAACCTCCAGTCTGTTTCGGTAGTTGGGTTGCATGGTTTTCTTATTCAGGTGCGGAGTAATGCTTTGAGTGCAGGATGGAGTAGCTACCATACCACTACTCTTATCATTCGCTCTTGTACATTGAATTGGTGAATTAATGTGACTTCACTCATTCCACGGAAGTTAGAAGTGGCCTTTATCCCTTGATACTTTTACTTCCGTCCTTGTTTTTCTGGAGTGCTCCCTCGAAGAAAGTAATCAATAATATCTTGTTGGTGGTCTGTCTATTCTAGATGGAGCAAAATCTTCAATTATCTGGTGGAAACAAACGCAAACTCTTTTCTATCCTCGTCTTTCTACCGGTGCTTGACATCCCCAAACAAGATGAAAGGAAACTATCTCTCTCTTTGTTTCATCAATTCTTTTCTGTGGTAAAGCCAATTATGGTTGATGCCATCAGCCGCAAATCTATTGCGTTAGCCTCAAGGCTAAAGAAAGCAATAAGTATCTCTACAATAAACTCCAGATCCTCCATATTCTTTGCTTCTCGGGATTCCACCATGATCTGGCTTCACATCCGTCTCTGGAAGTTATATCCGCGCACCTCAATTGCGTGACCCTTGGTTCTTACTGGCGCAACAAGAATCTAATCCGACGATGTCTAACTAAATCTTTCTGTTTATATCAAGGGACTCTATTGTTTGAAGGCAATATTGTTTCCGTACTTCATTTCTCAAATCCGAGAGAAGATACGATGCTATTGTCATAGTGGTTCAAAACCTCTCCAATCCAGCTCTTTTTCTTCCGGCGAGATAAAGATTCATCCTCTCTCGTATCAATAAATCTTTAATCTTAACGGCGTATCTTTCTTTATCCATGATACATCATATTTTCCTTTTCTCTCACAAGTGGTTCCTTTCTCTTATCATGTTTCTTGAGAAAACCGGAGCTATGTCCATCCTATCCTTCTTGTCTCACGACAATCCTTCAATTCTTCTAACCCTTTATGTCTCAAGCAAAACGCAAGACTCGCAACAAGTCTAGCAAGTTTTGCAAGGTGTAGTGGTCGCACCATCCCGTTCTTCATCATCTTGGGAACGTGAGGGTCACCTTCGTTCGAACACCCGCCTCTCGTTGTGTTGTTTTCTTTTTCCTAGGAATCTCGAGGCGAGATTCTTGTTTAGTTGGGGAGAGTTGTAGCATCCCAATTGTCTAACAATTGTAATGCTACTTGGTCTAGTAATATAATGGCTACTTCATATATATAATTGTTGCATCATAAATATATCATGCTCATGTCATCAGGCCACCTTGCATTTGAGCATCATATAAAACCCTCTTTCTTTGGTTCTTCTCTCATATGCATTATTAATTGTATTTGCCTCTTGATATTGTATTTGGTTCTTGATGTACTGTTTAAATGCCCAATTTGAGTTGGGGGCATATCTTTTATTAACTCCACCACCTTTCTTGTCATCACCCCATAATTCCACCATCCAACTAATTATGAGCTTTGCACTTTATGGGTTTTACCTCTAGCTCATGTGGGTTGGGATGGATCCAATTCTTGTTCCACATGCTCTCATCTTAGCATCATGTTGTTTTCACATTATTGATATGTGGAGCCACCTTTGCATGCATTATGAGTAGTGGCCTTTTTCCTAGCTTTCATATGGGTTATCATGGATTTATGCTCATGTTGGGGTATTTTTGGGACTATTAAACATCTAGTGGAATAAACACACTAGCAAGTCCCAATTATAATCAAATGTGATCATCTACATCTACTCCATCTGGAACTTTCCTTTAAATTCTTTTGCTTGGCTTAATCCCACTTTTGGGAATGCATAGGAATAATGCCATGTAAATATTATTGTTTTCACAAGAATAAGCATGGCATTAATTGTCTTGCATGGGCCATGCAAGAACCACCACATTCTAGCCTTTTGGTTTTATTTGAATCTTTGAGTGGATCTTCCCCATATCTCTCTCTACCCCTCTTATGCTTGATCTTGCTTGATGCATGCAAGCATCTAAAACCCTATAACCATCTCCATCCATACCTCACCACCTTTTTCTCACCCTCTCTTTTTCTTGTCTAGATCTTGTTGAGCTTGGCATGTTCTTGCTTGATCTTGTCAAAAGAAAACCTCTCCACCTCATCTTTCTCTCTAAACCCTAAGACCTCACCTCCCTCTCTCCCTCCTTTTGGCTTGGTCTTGTTTGATCTTGCTAAAACCCTAGCCACCCTCATCTACCCCCTCTCTCCAAACCCTAACCCGAGCCCCTCTCTAACCTAACCCGAGCTAACCTCCCTCTCCTCTCTTGGCTTCCCCTCTCCCTACCAGTGTGCTCCACCACGTCACCCTCTTCTGCCCCCACCTTTTTCTTTGGCTTCAAGACAAGGAGAAAAAAGAGAGAAAGGAAACCTACCCGATCACCTCCTTCTCACCTTTTGGCAAAAGAGACCACCCCCTCCATGTGCTCTCCCCTCCTCCCTCATCTACCCACACCTCACCTCACCCAGATCCCATCTAGGAGGCGCCCAAGCCCCCTCCCCTTCTCCTTATTCCTCGCAAGCTGCCATGGCCCTCCCCTCCTCCTAAACCCTAGCCACGACCCCCTCTGCCCTTCGCTGTTCTGGTGGACGTCAAGACGATCTAGGAGTTCCAGCATCTCCCCCTGCCGCTTCACCGTCGCCTTGAACCTGCTTGCGGTGCGGACCTCGCCAGAAGGCCGTCGCCACCATGCCGAGAGGGAGCCGATGGAGCCGTCCACGAGCCCGGCGCCAGTTCCCCTCCACCTCCGCACGATCTACCACGCCGTCGACACCACGGTGAGCCTCGCCCTGCAGACGGTCCCTTCTTCCTCCTCGCCAGTAACTCCGCCGTCTGGCCGAAGGCCTCGCTACTGCGTGTGGCGGGCGGCAGCAGCCCAGTCCCCGCCCTCTGTTCCTCGTCGAAGCCCAGCCAGCACAGCCCACCCCTGTAGTTGCTCCCTGCACGAAAGTTGTAGCCCTAAGTCCCCTCGTCGTTTTTCGTTTTTGCGGCTCGGTGAAATCCGCCGTCGTTTGGTCGCCATCGTCGCCCAAACTCCGGCCGGTTCTCTGTTCTCTGCAGGTCGGCACGCAGCAGACAGTCCGGCGACGGCGTCGTTTTTGCAGAGATAACCCTGCCCTTTTTCCCGCCTAAACCCGCGGCCCCCAAAACCCACCTGTCAGCCTCGGTGCGATTTTTGCATGAAACCCCCCGGAAGATCCTGGCCACCATGGAACGACCCCTCCCCGCGCCCAGGATCGCCCACGTGTCCGCCGCCACTGTCACACAGGCTTCCCCCGCCTGAGGCCCACCACATCCATGTGGCTTTTGTGGTCGCGGTGAGAAAAGTCTGCCGCGCGTTGGTTACGCCAGCTCAGCGCAGGCCCCACCTGTCTGTGACTCGGGCTAGTTTCCTCTGGGTGTAAAAAGTATTTCTGGATTTCTGTTTTAATTTAAACCTTTTTCAAATTAATTCAAATTCAAATTTAAATCTGTTTTCAAATAACTTTTAAATTATGAATCCAAATATTACAAATGATATATGTTTTGAAATCAGAAAAATGTGAGGAATTCAAATATGCCATTCAAAATATATTTTGGACACTTTAATTTTTAAGTTGATTAAAATTACAATAAAATGCCCTTTTTCTTAATTAATTAATAACTTTTGATTTATAACTCCAAATTTAACAAATGATATGTCTAAAATGATTAGCTCGACGAGACCTTTATGTTTATGCATTCCATGTTCTAAATTGCAGCATGCATCATATAAATATAAAGTATACAGCAACTTCTATGAGGTTAAAATGTGACTAAAACTCAATAAAATGTTTATTTATTGTATTCCACACCTCACCCATGCCATGCTACCTTATTGCCATGCAAATTGTGCATCATTCATCATGGCATGATTGTTTTCTTGATGCATTTTATTCATAAGCTTGTGCACTTTATTTATGTTGGTCCTTGTTTGTTTGGTTCTTCTTCGAATAGACGCTGAGTAGGGGATATATCAAGAAACCCAGGAGCACTACCCAGATCCTTCTCTCGCTTCAACTGAGCTGCCAGGCAAGCACTACCACATGCTTGCATACATATAGTACCTATTGCCTCTATCTTATTCTTGCATCATTGAGTCACGATTGCATTAAATTGAATCCCAAGTATTGCATAGCCTTTACTTTTAAACCCCACCGAAGCTTGTTCCTCTATCCCATGAGCCATTACTACAGGAGTTGTTTGAGCCATGCGAGTCGTAGAACAGCATGTGTAGGGTATGTGAGAGTCTGATGGATAACGAGGTACCTAAACAACTTAACCTGAGTAGTAATGGGATAACTAATGAAAGTGGCATCGGTGAGCCATATTTGCTATTTGGTTTTTCAGGCTCACTTGTGTCCCAGGGACCCCGAGTACTTGATTCCTGCCTTGAATATTCGCGCTATCCACATCCGGGAGGCTTATGAACCCCCCCTGAGCCAGAGCTTGATTCATTCTTATTTCTTGGGGCCACAAACTAGTTTGAGGTTTTATTTACTATCCTGTACTTATGCCATGCTTTACTGCTTTATTTAAAATTGTGCGAGGTACTGCACCTGTACTGTTTAGGGAAGCGGAGTGTTTTCGCGGTATCGACAAGCCCAGTCACATTTTCGGTTCCAATGCTTACAGCCATTGACGCAAAACCTTGAGTCCGTCTCGAGTCGCCAACTTCGTCAGGGTAGCTTAATGGGGTGGCCTCAAATATTTCAATCCTGTGATCGCTTTGTGACTGCCTCGTTGGGTTTTGATTTGGTTTTTCCGAGGTTGATCGAGTGTGTTGTTATTTGTGCACCCCGCAGGTAAAACTTTCTGAAAGCCGTGTCCGCGGTTATGGACGACTTGGAGCACAGTTTCTCGATCATAGACAAGCATAACTAAAGTACCGCTTTTAACTTGACTAAGTATCTGACTAGTAACTAGTGCAACACTCATGGAATGGATAATAAAACTGCCAACGGATGGGGGGTTGTTCGTCCGCTTCCTCGTCGGTAAGCGAGGAGGAGGATGGATCTGTTAATATTACTGCTATAACTGTTGGTATTAATTCACGGACATCCGTCTATCTCTGGTTAGGCGGATGGTTAGCGAGTATCTATAGAATTGCTAGGGTTTATCTTTTGCTGCAATTGCGTCACCCCAGGTTGTGTCCCCTTTAGAGGCATAAAGACTTGCTGAGTACCCTTAGGGTCTCACACGATAAATTGTTTGATTCAGATGAACAGGTAAACTCGCAAGATGGATACTGGGTGGAGGAGACGGACGATGTGGGCAACGATCATTCGGTGTAGAGATTCCGGGAACGGGGATCCGTGAGATCTGTGGGCGGGATGTGTTTATTTATGGGGCATCTTATGCCGATTTGCTTCTTATCCGTACTCGGATCTTGTTTTTCGCTTCCGCTTGATACTCTGATGTTTAATGTATGAGGAGATATCCTAAACTATTATATCTATCTAGGATATTTGGATTGGCGTTGTAATATTTCCTTTCTTTTTAGATGGAATGACTCTGAGAACCATTGTATGGTGGCTTGCATACATACTCATTTGTGTATGTAGTTGATCCCTTCGCCTGCCGATTACGCCGCCCGTTCTTGTCCCGATGTTTGGAAATGGTTAGGACGGCCGAAAGGTCTACCTGTGAGTGGCATTTGGGCCCCACCGTACTATTTTAACCATTTCCGCTCATCCAGGCTTATAACTAGGAGCCTAATTCACCGAGGTAGTTACACTATGGTACAGGGCAATTTCGAACCTTTGGCAGATTCTTTTCAACCGATCTCAAGACAAGTAATCCATTCCGTTCCCAGATGGATCCATGCGTTCGACTAGCTAGACAGGTTATACACTTATACTCACTCCTACTATGTCTGCGGATTGATTCATGATGACGATGATGATGTAGGGAATAAACAAATACTGTGAGTTAGTGGTTAACTTTGTGCTCTCTGTCTTGTTTTATACTTCCTCTCTTCACTAATACAAGACATTTTGACAATCTAAGTTAGTTTGCCAAAACGTATAATATTAGTGAATGGATGGAGTAGATACTTCTCATGAATCCACATCGAGGATTATTCCCATATGTGCGAGTCGATCACAATCTCCGAAGAGGATGAGTGAATATATATCCGTGTGAGGTAAAGCATGTATCTGTGCCTCGTAAAAAGTTGATGTAATGTTTTTACATGTGCCTATATCCATGGTTTTGTTATAAAAAAGCAGCAGCCCCAGGCCTCTTCATCAATTGATGCATACCGCCTATATCCATGGTAATGGCATATTGCCTATATCCATGGTGAAGTTGTAAAATTTAATCATCATCTTCCTAAAACTGAATATATATTGAATGAAAATATACCATTGGGTGAGTAAATAGCATTTGGGAACTGGAGTGGTAATTTGCACTTCATGTAGGTGGACACATTTTCTCAAACAGAGTTGCTGTGAAAAAAACTGCAGTCGAAGTACCGCATTTTAGCTGTTGCTTGCAGGCATTAACCGTTGAATTAAACTCGGTGAATAACTTTGTGGAGTGCCCACTTCCATGCACCATCTATTCATCATGCTAAGCATACACGCGACAAGGATTTGTATCGTTTCGACAGTCGCACAGCCTGAAGAAGGGATATCAGCACTTGCTCCTAAATCTTAGCTTGTCTGCCAAAACGTTCAGAGTTTGCAACTAAAAGAGTTTCGTGCTGCCACGATTTTTTAATTAGGCCGTGACTGTAGACTCACTCCGTTTCACAATATAAGCCTTTTTAGCAAGCTGTTTTAGTTTGCTAAAGAGGCTTACATTGTGGAAGGGTAGTAGCTCCGAGAATGTCTTCTGCGTGGATATGAAACACTACAAAGAAGTGGACAACAACGGCAGTCCCGGTTTCATTTGCATCAAGTTTCAGTCTGTAAACGTTGAAATGGCCATACTTGTCTACAGTAACTTCCAGCTATTAATCTCAAGGGAGAAAATAAAGCATCAATGGACCATGACCACATTAAGTCGACAATGTTGGCAAAGCTTTTCAAATCATAACCAACAAGTGTACACAGACATACAATTTTAGGTGACACATGGGGGCTGAAACATGTTGCTGAAGAGAAGAGCTGACAAGCAGAACCATGTAAACGAAAAGGAAGGTGCGACAAAATCCGACTGGAAATGGTACTTGGGGAAGCTGAATTCCCTAGATTAGGTATTCAATAACATCTCGCTGGACTCAGCTGGAAAATTCTTCTCCTTCTGGTCTAGAACATAGGTTGAATAAAAAATTTCAGATGACATAAAAGCACAACACGCTGCCCACCAAATTGATGCGATGAAACAAACTCTGACAACGGACAACTGCAGCAGCTCTTCTTCACCTGGAGAAAAAATCGTCACAATCTAATAGTAATACCTATGCAAGACAGTGAATGAACAATATGTGCCCACAAACGAATGATCAGCTCAACAACATAACGAAGTGCTCTGTAACCGGTATCATATTCTAGGCTACGTCTGCAAGGAATACCGACGACAAAATAAATCCATGAAGCCTTTTCACACCGTAATTTGTTGGGCTGTGGAAATGTTGCGACTAATGATTGCGGTAAGAAGATGATCTATATTGCATTCTGCTTATTGATTCTAAAACAACCAAGGATTAAGTGTCGCTCGACAAGTCTAGACCTGTCGCACGACTTGTCTACGTGTCGCAAACTGCATGACGATAAGCTGGAGCGACACAAGTTCAACTTGTCGATCGACAAGTTGACAGGTCGACGACTAATCACGACAAGTCAGGGATGTTGAGTCGATCGACAAGTTGTGGCCTGGGTTATAAAACATGCCCGTGAAACCCTACCCCTCTACAAACAGATCGACTCTCAACTAAAAAAAACAGATCGACTCATCCCCACCCAGCCGCCTCTCCTCTGGCCGACCCTCACCTGGCCGCCTCGCCGCCGGATCGCCGCCGCCTCTGCCTCCGCCTCCCACCTCATGATTCATATGAGTCATGAGGATGTACTTCCTAAATTTATATTGCTTTACTTGTTCTGTTGAACTTATCTATTTGCTTCTGGATTTGTTATTGTGGCATTGTGCATGAGTGCATCTGATGTATGAACCTATTTGTTATGTTACCTATGTTGAATCTGGAATTCTGAACTTGTTCTACTAAATTTATTTTTGACATGAATCTGAACTACATGTCGACAGTCGACTTGTCTGCTTGTCGGTACCCCAACAACAAGTTGCGTCACATCGACACGTAATCGTTGGAAACAACTAATGGAGAACTCTAGGTATGGCCAGATAAGCACACAAGTAACACCATATTCAACATCTGATCTGGAAATCGATTAAGATCCAAGAAATAGCCATTTGGCTTTGGCATCACAATCATTTTAATTGCTGTTTGTGTTACGTGTGTGAATCCCTATAGCCGAATTGAGAACTATTTGCGTGTGCAAGCTCCTACATTGGCAGCAGGATATTTTGCATAGAAAACTAAGATTCACAAACTATATTCAGAAGATCTTACCTGCTGAACCATTTCACCACATTAGCCCATCAAACTACACAAGCATACTATGTATCATACAGAATTTCAGATCCATTAAATCCACCATTAATGGTCGTACCTACAAGCATAAGGTCAGGAAATTAAAAACAGTGCCAGGGAGAATAAAAATGGAAACAATTAGTCGGTTACGTAGATGAGCTGACAATATAACTTGAACAAAATAACTCATTTCTCATAGATGTTCTATAACTAACTTTGGATACTAACAGCAGTCAACAAAATATCACGTATATTGTAAAATACAAAGGATACTCCTGAAAACAGTATACATAAGCTACCTCATAACGAAAAATTTAGCAAATATTAAAAAAAAACTATCTAGAACTTTTCTCATGTAAACTCATGCTCGTCATGTCGAGCGCACAAATTTAAACATGCCCAAGCTAATAAACTCTAGAAATGAAGTGCTTGGATATTCAATTTGAAGGAAAAGGAGCCTAATCATATATATGGAAAGCAATTATGTTTTATGTGCTAAAAAATGTACTAGTCACTTGCAGAGAGGGTCATTAACAAGTGACAAGAAGCACAATTATTCAGAAAGAATGGATTTAAAACAGAAGTTGTGACGCGGTTCATTAATAACAAGATCAGATACTAGACAACAATATAACTAGCTTACAGGTTCCAAGCACGCCAACTGATTTACTCATTTGACATTTCATTGATATACAAAAAGAGTGAAGACAGCTGTATGTAGCAATAACATGTAGTACTAAATAATACGGGTACAAGCTCGTCTATCTAGCGAAGTGACAATTGGTAACTTAAAGTTGGCAATGAACACTTCAGAATCACAACGAAGGTAGTCGAGCAATCATGTATAAAAAATATGACCAGATTAGGTAACTCCTATATACACAATATAAAGAAGAGACTGAGGATGCGCCTTTTTCACCTGGTGTATAGAAACTCGTAAAAGGAACACATCGAGTGAAATGCTTGGTTTCATGTAGTTCCCTGAACTGCTTCGACTTAAGTTGAACCATGTAGAAACTGTAGCCCAGAAGCAAAAATACAACATCGGTATCGTCACTATACCCCATCAGACATTCAAACCCTTCCTGGATCTGAGAAGAGAGCCCGAGGATTGTATGGATTTCAATGTTCTTCCACGGCACCCACGTGGCAACACCACGACAGTTGACATTCCTCTGCCACATTTGGAAGTGAGGAAAAGCCAATACAGCGAAGCCAAGGGCACCATCCTCGGCCCGGATGATCCGATGGTCTTGGCGACGCATATCATTTGTAACAGGAGGGCCCGTGATGACAGCTAGGCTGTGTCCATCCAAATCAAACTCAATTATTCGATCTCTATTGGACAACCAGTAAAGTGCATTACCAAGCAGGGTCGCAGGAGCATCGGTATCACCACCGAGCTGGTATCGAGCCTCTGTAGAAACGAGATTTCCCCATATGCCAGTCTCTGAGGAGTAAACACAGACGGTGGGTCGATTAATGTCTATGTACATGCTCATCAAGACCACCTTGAAGGGGCTGGAGTTGCCGGCAGCAGCGCAGAGAACCGCCCCGTTGATGTAGCAGCTCTGGAACTCCGGTGGAACGGACACCCGGCGCTGCTCGCCGGTGATGGGGTCGCACACGACGACCTGTTGCCGCCCACAGTCGTTGAGGAGGACGAGACCGTGGCGGCAATCGAGCACATCACGATAGTCGCGGTCGCTAGCGCGTCCAAGGTCGAAGCCCTGAATAGGGATGCGGTTGGGAGGGTCAAGGACGGGGACGAACACGATCCCCTGGTTGCTGTTAGCGAAGGCGCCGAGTAGGGGCGGCTTCCGGTGGTGGACGCGGAAGCGGCGGAGGAACTTGGCGTCGGTGAGGAGGCCTCGCCAGCGCCTGCAGACGGCGGATGCGCGCGGAAGGGAGGATGGCTGCGGCGGGAGGCGGACGAGGATCTCCCCGAGGAGATCGTCGTTTTCAAGCGGGGGGGCTGACGCCGCCGGCGAGGTGCCGCGGCGTCTCACTCGGGCGCCCTCCTCGCCCGCGTGCATCTGGCTGTGAAGGAGCGGGCTGCGGCGGCGGGCCACTCCGGCGCCCTCCTCACTCGCTCGACTGGATTTGAGGACGGAGGCGCAGGCTGCGCCGTCGGTTAATTCCGACCGGCCTGGATTTTGGGGATGGAGGCGGTTCGTCGGCGGAAGAGAGGAGTGGGGTTTCCGCTTGTAGTTCTCTGCACAACTTCATATAGTATCCATTTTCAGTTTCGTCAGACAATGGACAATGCAGTTCAACATGTGCCCACCACAAAATCTTATTGCTGCCGCTAGTGTTTATTTTTGTTTTCTTGCATGCAATGGCCGACGATTAAAATGATAGGTTTCGTTCTGATTCTGCTTCTAGATGCAATATGATCGATGATTATACTCTGACACCATCTAATAAGAAAAAGTGTTCATAAGACTTTGTCATATGTCCATGCACATTAATCTATAGCTTAAGCGTGGTGAGTGACCCTCATGTTAAGGCCATTCCCGCGCGCGCGATTTATGATGGAGGAAGAGGTAAGGTTAGCCGTGCATATAATACAAAAAAGGAAGTAGCAATTTACCACGTGCGTTCGCACCGCTCACATCCCCACCCCCAAACCCGCCCCCAACCTAACCATTTGATCTTCTCTTCGATCTTTCTTCTCTCCTCTTTCTCTCGAGCGCGAACAAGGTGTCTAGGTTTCCGGCCACGTTGCCTTCCATTGGTTCGTCGCCAACTCGCTGGAATTGGAGAGTCGAGGAGAGAAGAATGGAGCGGAGACGGATCTCAAAAAGAACAAAACAACATACAACCCAATGCAGCCTCTCCTCTCAATTCCCCACTTCCTCTCAGCGCCTCCGCCACGACAAAGGAGTCCTCGCGAGCAACCACGCCGCCAGCACCCAATCCCAGCCGCCCGGCACGACGACCTACCCTGCGGATTTCCCCACCCCATGCCTCCATTTCCGCCTGCGCGTACGAACCCTTTCCAACCCCCTTTCGGCCTCCGCTCCTAGTCCTCCGTAGCCCAACATCTTCGACACCCTCCGGCTTCTCCCACCCGCGGACGATCAGATCCGACGAGACCTAGCCTTCTAAACTCTGGTGGCCATCCATCCAGGATGAGGACGACAGCAACCCATTCCTCGACGCGTGCTACCGCCACGGCAAGGAGCGGCAGGCTCGAGATGCTGGAGTCCGAGGCGATGCTGGAGGAGGGTGAGGTGTCTCCCTGGCCTCGGGGATGCGCCATAGGAGACCATGGTCGTGCCTGTCCCTTCATATCCGAGGAGGAGCACCTCGCCCTCATCCAGCGCTACAAGGAGGTAATCTTAGCATGTGTTTTCTAAGCGTGAAAATTCATTTTAGTTCACACATGAATCCAACTACGAGGCGGTAATCCTAGCATGTGTGAGGATCTCGATCGCCTCTATCCCCGTTGTTTATTTCACACATGAATTCCTGAAAACATAGTAGCCAATGGGACACATCTCGTGTCTCTTTAATGTTATGTGTGATTTAATTTAGATTTAGTTGTTGATGGCTTAATGTTATGCGTGATTCCATGATGGAGACATCCGACATTGGTGATGATTCGTACTAACTTTAGATCAGGAAAAATATTGTGGCTAGAACTAGGTGCCATAAGTATTCAGTGTTTAGTGTTAACCAAAATATTCTGCTCAACTATGCATTATTAGTGGACTATTAACTATTTTTAATTCATTTCTCATGTCTGAATTTTCACCAGCTCTCCTTTTGTTCTAGAGTCTGCATTCAGAACGTTTCGATCAGTTCAGTATTTGACATCATAATTTGGTATTTTACACCACATGGTGGAATTGACGATGTGCATTAGTGATTGTATTCTATATTCTGCTCCTCTGCTCATATCCATGTTCAACTTTTTTCTGTAGCACTGTCTTAAGGAAAAACTTGTACTCCCGCCGTCTCAAAATAGATGTCACAAATTTGCCTAATTTGGATGTTTGGTTGTTTTTTGCCTCTTCTCTGTTTTTTCTAATTTGTTTGCTTTTTGCAGGTCTCGACAAGCAATCTCCTATTGGGTTCTGCTGGATGGAATCCTAATTACAGTGCTCTTCTTATGTCTCTCTATGTTAACTAAACTTCATAGTCTTTGATCGTGAGGTATTATATTTATTACACAACAATGTTCATGTACTATTATATCATCTGAAGCTGTGGTGATGGGGATATGCCGAGTGGGGTATACCCAGCAGGATGTTTCCTACTGGATCATACTCCCAGCGAGCGGGTCTGCAGGACGGCGACTGGATCACGACCCAAGAAGGAGCCGGGCAAAGCTGACGGCCTAGAAGCGTAGCTAGGCCTAGTCGGATTAGGTCAAAACCCTCTGAGTTTTTATCCAACTCGGTTGTAGATCTGTAAACCCCAGCGAGATGACTCTATATAAACCTTCCTAGGACACGCATAGCACTTACGTTCCATCATACACCCCCTCGACTCGCCGCTATCCACCGAGCTCGCCCATTGTACTCTCTCATCAATAGAATCTAGCAGGAGTAGGTCTTTACCCTCCGGGCCGAGGAACTTGAGAGATTCATGGCACGTATATTAAAGATCCGTTGATTATAATACAAGGTAAAGCTGAGGTTTGCTTCGGTGTCCCCCTCCCAAACTTTAAAGGGGTAATGATGAGTGCTTATTTGCATCATGTTTTACAATATTATTTTGCATTGTAGATGTAGGATCTTGGTATTTTACGGCGTTCGCACGCACGCACGCACTTTTTATGTTTATTGGCGCCACCTCCGCCTCCTCAAATAGTTTCACCCCGTACAACTAGTTCGGAGAGACGACATACAGAACACCCAGAAATCGTCGAAACCTAACCTCCGGAAGGCATCTGGAGGGGGAACTTTCCCTGGGGATCCATCTTCACCCTACGCAGATCTGGGAGGCCAAGGCATTGATCTCCATCTTCATCAACCGCTGCATCTTCATCACCACCATCATCTCCATCCATCCCATATAGATCTTGTTGTAATTCTTGCACTAGTTGTGGATTTATACAAATACTATTTATCGATAATCGTTTCCATTATCATTGCTATGATGTTGTCTGCCTCCATGTCTGAGTAGATCATTAGTTCTTGGGGAGATGGAGAAATCCTAGTATGAGATTGGAATAAGATAAAGTTTATTATGATATTTATCGCTGTGACCATGTGTTAGATTGTCTACATCTTGATGTTGGGAGAAGTTGACCTCTCCAATATTTGCTTATTGTGGGGACTTGATGTAGAGAATTACTTGTTGGTAGACGGAGGGATGTTAGCACTTACAGTGACTATAAAGCTGTTGGCACCCCTCACGTATCAACTTGGCAATCGAGGAAACTCACAAAACACTGTCCATGCCATGGGATACGTTCTGCGGGATTATATCCCTTAATAGCGTGGTAATTCAATTGATGTTTATTGCTGTATGTTGTGGTTATGAGGATGATTTAAGCAGTGGTTGCTGCCTTTTTATCCAAATACGGAGTTCCTCCCACACATACATAGTTGAGAATGTTTATGATAATAATCTTTACCTTAGCCCTTTATAATTCTAGTGGTGAATCCGCTAATCCCTGAGAATGTTTTCTCCCACTTAAGTTTCAAATCTCTTTTACATACGCGATACTTATTTTCTGTATTCAGTTTCGTTTACTTTACTCGTTGTTCACTTATACCAAAAACCCCAAAACACCTTTTTACACATTATTCGTATTTTAGCTTGTCACTTAGAACTTTATTTAGCAATTCTATTTTTAGCATTTACTTCAAGAATTCTTAGACTTCAAACTCCTGCTCCTATGGGATCGATATATTTATTTCGAAACTAGTTACATCCGATCTGTGCACTTGCAGTCATCAAGCTATTTTCTGGCGCCGTTGCCGGGGAGCTAAGCGTTGTAGGTCTTTTAGTTTTTGCTTATTTACTTCAGTTTTGTTTTGAGTTATAGGTTTCCACCAACATGATGAAGTTTGAGCATATGGCTAGTGCTAACCCACTCAACCGTTTTGGGAAGCCCTATGATATTTATAAAAGAGACAACTCCAACGAGAAGACAAGGGGGTTTGAAATAAATCCTCTACTACTTGGTATTCTATACAAGAAGCAATTTACTGGCGACGAAGAAGATCCTGATCCATACGAGCATATTGCATGTTTCAGAGATATATGTGGCACGTTCCAATTAATGGGGTATACCGCCGATAAGGTAAGGGTTAAACTTTTTAGTCAAACTTTGATAAGTACATTTCTCTCATGGTATAGATCTCTACCCTCAGAAGTCACTACTATTTGGGATAATTTAGCTTGCAAATTTCTATCTAAATATTATCCATTATCAAAATCTTTTGGAATCAGGCATCTTATAATAACTTGGAAGAACTGTCCCAATGAAAGACTAGTAAGAGCATATATAAGATTTAAAGATTTGCTTAGACAATGTCCTCATCATGATTTACCTGAATGGTATTTATTGCATATCTTTTATGGCGGTTTGATTAAACCTAATAGAATTGAACTACACTCTTACGCGAGAGGAGCTTTTATGGATTTACCTATAACTAAAGCTTGGGCTTTACTTAATAGGATTCGCGATCATAGAGTTTCATGGAATTTTGGTCTAGGAAGTGAATGAGGCACAGAAATAGATCATGAATGTATTCACGACTATAATAAAAAGGGCCATGTTAATGAATTATCTAAAAAGCTTTATTTAGATTCAGATCTTGTATTGCAAGTTGTTAAAGCTTTTACAGAACACATCGAAGCTCCAAAGGTGGGTCCGGTCAAGTTTGATCCACCACTTGAACCTGAAAATCAAAGAGAAGTTAAAGCAACTATAGCTTCTCTAGAACCAATGTATGAGATACTTTTTCCTGACACTGCACAAAGGCATATTTTGGAATATGAATAGGTCAAGGAAGTATAGGAGGAGAAAGAAGAGGAAAGTGTACCAATAATTGAAGAATATATAAATGAAACCAAAGATGAAGAGGTAACCAAGAAAGCAATCATGGCTATGTATGCACATTGTAACATAGTTGAACTTGATGAAGAGACTTCCATATTGGTTGAAGGTAAAATTATGGTAAAATATGTGGGTAAGCCTATTCTTCCCTGCATATATATTTAAAGAAACCTCGCATTACGGTTTATGTAATCTTGGCACCGAAGTTAATGTTATATCCTATGACTTTTATTTAGAAATAAAAGAAGATATAGCACCGGATACAATAGAAAATACTGATATGACAATCATGTTAGCCAATAAAAATCTTAGAATTCCAATGGGAGTAGTTGAAGATGCAGTTATCACAACTAACAATAAAAATTTCCTTATCGATTTTGTGGTTGTTGATATGACAATAGACACTATTTGCCCAATTATATTTGGAAGACACTTTTTGAGTGATATAGGTGCCACACTTGACTTCAGAAAGGAGGTTGTATCCCTTAAGATTGGGAAAGCGGAAAAATAATTCCACTTTTCCAAATTTAAAGACAAACCTCTATTCATAAAAGAAGAAGAGAAGGAGAAAACTATTGAATAAATGGCAACTCTCTTCTTAAATAATCAAGATGAAGAAATAAATGAAGATCCACATTGTGGAGATATAATTATGGAGGATAAAACTATAGAAGAATTAGAAAATGAATTTGATTCATTTCCCAATGAAGAACTTCCAACTGATGAAGCTTTTGAAGAGCCAGAAAAGAGAGGGTATGAGGAATTACCACCCCCAGAATTAAAAACTCTACCAGATAATCTTAAGTATAGATTCTTAGATGATACTAATAAATTCCCTGTTATTATTAGTGCTAAACTTTCAGGGGAAGAAGAAGAACTTATGAAGGTACTAAAGGAGTATCGCAAGGACTTTGGGTACTCAATGGATGACTTGAAGGGTATTAGTCCCATGATAGTCGTCCATCGGATATTCATGTAGGAAGGTGCTAAACCAGTTGCGCAAATTAATAGAAGCCTGAAGCCTGAAATGAAGGAAGTGGTAAGAAAAGAAATAGTACGCTTACTTGATGCAGGTATATTTTATCCTATAAAAGAAAGTGAATGGATAAGTCATGTTCATTGTGTTCCTAAGAAAGGCGGCTTTACTGTTGTCCCTAATGAAAACAACGAATTAATACTTACTAGAACTATTGTTGGACATAGGATATGCATAGATTTCAGAAAATTGAATAAGGAGACTAGGAAATATCACTATCCTTTATCGTTCATAGATCAAACTTTAGAGAGGTTAGCAAACCACACTCATTTTTATTACTTGGACGAATATTCTGGTTTTTCCCAAATAGCTGTTCATCCTGAGGACCAACTTAAAACAACTTTCATTAGTCCTTATGGTTTACATGCTTACCGACGTATGCCTTTTGGTCTATGTAATGATCCATCTACTTTTCAAAGATGCATGACTGCTATATTTGTAGATTTTATAGAATTTATAGTGGAAGTATTTATGGATGATTTTTCTGTCTATGGAACTTCGTTTACTAGTTGCTTGGAAAATCTCAATAGAATTTTGCAGCATTGTGAAGAGACTAGTCTTGTCTTGAACTAGGAGAAGTGCCATTTTATGGTCAAAGAAGGCATAGTCCTTGGACACAAAATATCAGGTAAGGGTATTGAAGTAGATATGGCTAAAGTTGAAGCAATAGAGAGAATGCCACAACCAAGTGACATAAAAGGTATAAGAAGTTTTCTTGGTCATGTAGGCTTTTATAGATGGTTCATTAGAAATTTTTCTGCAATTTCTAAACCTTTGACTAATCTATTGCAAAAGGAGTAAGATTCAATTTTGATGATAAATGCCTTATTGCCTTTGATAAGGTTAAATATGCTTTGTCTCGTGCTCCCATCATTAAACTACCTATATGGGATATGACTTTTGATTTAATATGTGAAGCTATTATGATGATGTAGGAGTAATTCTAGGACAACACACAGGTCGCATATTGAATATTATACATCATGCTAGTAGAACTCTCAATAGTGCTTAAAAGAATTATCCTAAGAAAGAAAGAGAACTCTTTGTTGTATTTTTCTCTTGTGATAAGTTTCGTTCTTATATTATCAATGAAAAAGTAAGAGTTCGCACGGATCGTGATGGTTTAAAATAACTCCTCGAGAAGAAGTTTCATAAGCCAAGACTGATTCGCTGGATACTTTTAATTCAAGAATTTGAGTTGCAGATTATGCAGAGACAAGAAGCAAAGTTAGAAGATGCATCATCTATATTTACCTAACAAGACATTGATCTTATTGAGAGGAGGTTTAGTCTAGATGATTTTAGTTTTCAAGAATATTATATGAGCTAAATTCAAATCCTCCCAAGAAGAAGTCCTTGTTGTTGGAGGATCTTGTCACTCCCGACTAAATAAATGATAAGTGGAAGGTAAGTTTTCTTACTTTAATAAGTGCTTTATTTTCATAGTTTTTACCATTAATTTTTTTGCCTTTGATTTCCTCTTGTTTTTCTAAAGTTTTTTAGGGGTTTCTGTAACTATACGGCCGGAGAAAATTCTCCCGCCGTATAGTTGGTCGTCAAACGTTCTGTATCCCCCTCAGAAAATAATTTCGGATGCTATAACTATACGGACGTAACTATGCGGCCGGAGAAAAATCTCCTGCCGTATAGTTGGTCATTCAACATTCTGTATCCCTTTGCAAAAGAATTTTTGAGGTACGGTAACTATACGGCCAGAGCAAATTCTCCCGCCGTATAGTTGGTCGTCAAAGCTTCTTTATCCTTCGACCAGTTTTCGTTCTTACTCAATCATTTTCTTAAAAAAACCTTTTTGTCGTTTCTTAGCCGGTAATCTAACCGACTTGGGCTATAAATATTTGGAAGTATCTGCCCAAAACCAACTATATGGCCGCAACTATACGGGCCGCGACCGTATAGTTGGTCGTTACGGCGCAGGACACCTCCAAATCTATGATATCTTTTTCTAGTCGGTTTGGATCGTTTTCTTGGACGACAATTTAATGTTTCTCGCGAGTTTTATCGACCTATAACCGCTTTTATATACTGCTCTATTGTGCCTCTCTCTAATCACAAATCACCAGGAATAAATCTAGCTATTCGCTATCCTGTCCTAGGCCATGGAAAACCTATGGGGCTCTAATGGCGCTGCGTCAACATGGAGCGCTTCGTCGGGAAACCCCAAGAGCAAGGTATGATGCAGCACAACAACAAGTTTTCCTTCAATAAGAAACTGAGGTTATCGAACCAGTAGGAGGAAGGAAACGTCTCAAAGGTGTTGCAAGCAACATGGAAACCTGCACAACACAAACTCAAGACTTTGCCCCAACTAAAAGTGAGGTTTTCAATCTCACTGGTTGTTGTAACAAAGGATTAACTATATGGTGTGGAAGGTGATGATAGTTTGCAGCAAGTAAACAGTAACAGTGGAAGATATATCAATGGTAAAGATTGGACCGAGGTCCATAGTTCACTATAGGTATTCTCCTTAGATAAACAAACATGGCATGCTGGGTAAACAAATTACAGCAGGGCAATTGACAGGACTGAGCAAGGCATAACAATGCAATACTAGACATAAAGATCCTATGAGATTCGATTGGGCAATAGAACAAGATACATAGACCGCCATCCAACTACCTCTATGTAACATCCCAGGATTAGCACCTAGAATTATAGAGGACACAGGTTTGTCATTGCATTCATGCATAAGAAAATTCGGAGAATTTTCGCGCAAAACAAAAAGACCTATAGAGGGATTGAGGTCTCTCTTGTTCTAAATTAAACATTCAAATACTTTATTTGAATTCAAAAGTAAATTGAAAAGAATTAACAATAGAATTGAAATGGTAAATTCTTGAATAAACAAATAGATATCATCATATTCACCATACATTTGAATTATACAATAATTTGGAATTAATATTTCAAAAACAATAAATATTACATAATATTTAATAATACAAGTGTATAAGAGGTACAACAATTAGTAACTAGTACAATTTATAAAAGAAATAAAATAAAACATTTACTTTGTTACAATTAGAATAATCCAAAGTTTACAAAATTGATAAAGAAAATTACAAGTACTAAGAATAAAAAGAATTTCTTTATTACAATTATATTAAAAAATTACAATGCTTTCCACCTCACCAAAATAAATAAATAAAAGGGTAAATTACAAAAGAATAAAGTAAAACCCTAAAACTATTTCTAAACTCAAATTCCTATTCATCTCTGGTATCTTCTTTTCTTCATATTCCTTTGTCCCTGCAAAACAGCACAAAATACAACAAAACAAAAGAAAAAGAAAGAAAATAAAGAGAATTGTTTAGGTGAATGCTACTCTCAGTCTGGCAATGTGATGCATTGCTGAACACATCATTGAGTATTTCTTTAAAAAGGGCCAAAGAGTAGTATTTGTTCTTATTCTGGAATATTGCCTCAGACTAGTGCATCACAGGCTGATGTAGGGGCAAGTTTCACCAAGGGCAAGTAAGAGGCAAAGAGGTAAAAAATCACATTTCCACTTGATCTAATCCATTTGGGTGAGACATGCACACAAGCATCTCACAAGCTGCTCACACACACATGCATCATAGACTGCTGTCAACACCACAGCAATAAGGGAATCAGATAAGAGTACACAGCCGCATGACATCAACTAGGAAAACACCACACGTTCACTTCAATCTCACACCACCAAGAGCCCAGTTCATCTTAGTTCATCACCAGATCCTCCCCAACAAGCATCCAGTACCACCATAACCAATATGGTTTCTTAGAAGAGATTAGGAGGAGGTCAGGTAAATCAAGCAAGGAGGGGAGGGATTTCATGAAGGCAGGCATGAACAGTACTAGCTGGCCAACAACATCAGGAGGAGCAGGGCTAGTAAGCAGAGAGGCCAAGAACTAACCAATATTAAGATCAACATCACCACAAAAGGTAAATCACATAAATTATTTCCAATCATCTTCTGAACATAACTGGTCCAAATCAACATGGATCTATCCCAGAAATGTTTACACACACGTAGTAATTATGCCTCCATCAAGTATATTTAATTGGTAGGTGTTTGTCATCATTTGGTCTGAGAAAAAGAATTATGGCAATCAATCGAGCTAGCCATCTGCAGCACACAAACTATCTAAACAAGTGGGTATATATGCACCTTCCAAGGAAGTACCACATAACTTGCCATCATGTCTAGCTAGTGACACATGAGTTACTAAGCTAGACTTAATCACCATATTTTTCTTTAAACCATCAGTACACATGCATGAATAAATTTTATACCTTAACAAATGTTTGCTCATCATATATGGACAAACAAGGAGATCATTATCTTCATCAATTATATCATAAAAGCATCCATAAGCTAGTATACCATCCATTTATGTGATTCAAATGATTTCAACTCATTTTCCTAGTTTAAACAACAAGGAATCATTCAAATCTTCCATTATCTTGTTGACAGGACAATTCCAAAAGCCTCAAATTAAGATATCATTGGCCAGGACATAGACCAATTATTTGTTAAATAAAAAGATAACAGACCATGTAAATGGTCTATGCTGTTGTGCTCACTCCCAAGGAGGTTCCACAACAACATAGCCATATTACTGCATTTTTCTCTCTAGCAACAATGACAAATCAAACAACACAAATCATTTTCCTAGTAAATGTTTTAGGAATCATATCCATAAATTTCTTCACTATACAAATGACAGGAAGCTCATTTCTTTCTTAAGATCCCAAACAAAGCATCTTTATTCCATGCTCAATCTCACAAACTTACAACCTCAATTTAAATAACATGGGAAGAGATAGAAATAATGTTCTTTCCATGGCTTATTTATGAATCTCATCCAACTTATCCAAATAAATAACAACTGTTAATGCTAGGAATGATCAGGCTATTGTGTACACTCCAAGGAGGCATCACAATAGCAGGACCATATTAGCAGAAACCACATTCACATTAACCAAATCATTTCCTTAGTGTTGGACACTAGGAATCATCTCAAATAAAAGAACAAATCATTTTCCTAGGAATAATACTAGGAATCATCTATGGATACAAATCCATAGTCACCCATGACATTCATTCAATTTAGGGGATAGTCATTTAAGCTAACATGCAGATATAGTAGATTCTAGGAACTAACCACTAAAGCAAAGCCTCAGTACTTTAGACTCGAATATCAATCCATTTAAATGCACAAAGAGCTCATTGAATTCAATTTAGACATGGTGGAATCCAAACATTTCTTATGTAACCAATTTAGAAGAAAGACCATCTATTGCATGAGTATAGTATGAGTTCCAGTTAAACTAACAACATAGAATCTAACTAATGGAGTTTTAGAAGGAGTTATGTATGAATCCTGCTGAGGATGTTTGCTCAACAACATTGTTAGGCAGATTCTAGAGGGCCATTAACAGGATTACAGAGGGGAAACCCTAGTTAGCATCCATACCGAAAGAAGGGGAAGATAGAGAAAAACTTACCCGATTGGCCCCAAGAAGAGGAAGCAGATGGTGGCAACACAGAGGTGATGGCAGCCAGGGCGGTGGCACGGGGAGCACCTAGAGGCGTTGCAACCCGCGCCTAGGCCGCAATCAATACAGCCAATGGAGAAACATGGCAGTGTTGGACATCACCCCACTGCCAAAACACCAACAGATCAACCACAGAGGCACCGGAGCAAAGCACAACCAAAGAGCCACAAACCCTAGCCACCCAAGAGGAGATAGTATGACCAGGGGAGGGCTCGAGTGGCGAGTCGAATTGTACTAGTCGAAGTTGCGTCGTTGACTGTGTGGCAACCACAACGCTGATGGCTGGGAATGCCGGAGCTCACCGGAATCGAACAACAGAGGCGGCGGGTCATCGACATCGTGAAGAAGAAGGAGGTCACGAGAGAGAGAAGAGGGAGTCCAATGGATCAGGTCTGACCGACTCGGTCGACCGGGTCCAGGAGTGTAGCCCAAGGGGTGTTGGGCTGGGTTTAGTATTAGGTGGTCTGGGCTGGGTTTTGGGCTAAATGGCCACAGGAACTAGGCCTGATTTATATAATAACCAAAAATGGAAATTACTAAAATAACCTCCAAACATTTTTAATTATAGAAAATTATAGAAAAATCCAAAAAATACATATGATATATCAAAATGACCACAAAAATAATATCTACCTAATAAAAATATAACTTTAAGTGTTTAAAATAAATTTAATGTAAAATAATTATTAACACCATTAAATCTTAAAATGAAATTTTATAAAATAAAACAAAAACACTAAAAATAATTAAAAAATCATTTTTGTGTATCAAAATAACTCTATTATTATATAAAAATACTCACTTAGAGTTTTACAAATAAAACATAAAGCAAATATTTAAAGACACTTAATTCCTTGATGAGTTTTATAAAAATAAAGATAATACTTAAAAATAAATAAAATTCATTTTTAAGGTCTTGAATAAATATATTAGAATAGAAAAATATTAAATATACTATTAGGAAAGTCTTTAATATTTTAAATAATAAATCATTACCTAATACCTATTTTGTGAAATCTTTAAAAATAATTGTTAAGTAAGAAATAATCAAAATTCTTATAAAACCTTGAGCAATTAGTGTCTTTGTACCAATTCCAAACCCATAACTTAAATTCATAATCAAATTTAAGTATAATTCTTAACTTTAAAATATTCTGTTAAAAGTCTTATTAAGAATCCTTTTAAATAAACATTGGGTATCACCCATTTATATAATATGGTGAATAATCATTATATCTTAACCACTATTAACATAACTTTAAATTCTAACAAATCACTAAGATCATCTAATTATGTTTCCATTAAATAAATATCTATTCTTTTCAGAATAGGAAAACAAAATTTAATCTAATCATTCACTAAAATATAAAGTGAATGATTCCACACCTTAATTATACTTATCATAAATCTAAAACTTGGGAATAATTAAAAAATATTAAATCTTAAGTTTACTTACCCTTTTAAAGTTAACTTTAGTCTCAAAGATTATAAACATCAAGTCTAATACACTACTTATGTTTTTATAGTTAACTTTGGTCTATTTCAATTAAGACTTAAAGCATCTCAAGTCCAGGCTATTCAAGCAAGCATAAACAACATTAATCACATTCTATCCATCATATTCTAAAAGCTATCAGGGTTGTTTAAACCTTAGGAAGGAAATCTTTTCTTCAAATGTTATTCTTTTTGCCACTTCAAACAAAAAGCTCATAATAAGTTCTTCAATTCTTAACCACTCAATCCCAAGGACGTTTATCAATTGTCACCAGATGACAATTAACCATAATCACATAAATTTATACTTTACTTGTATATTTTGAATTGTTAACACTTAAGTTCCTTATAAAGGTCATTACTTATAAAGTAAAATTTGAAGATAAACCAACTCTTAAAAGAATCACTTGAATTCACTTCACTCAAAGTATGGGGATTCACTTTGAGAGTTTTACAAAATGCATATCATTACTTATGCATAACTGCATCTTGCTACTTTAAACATTAGTCCTTACCGGACCAATGATGCACTTTTCAGATATTGGATCTTATGTCATCTCGAAGACCGTGAGTGCATAATATTGCAATCACAAAAGGCAAGTTCACACTTGCTCATGTCCTTTGATTATTTTCTGTAAAGTATTTTTCAAATCCAGTGTTGTCATCACCTATATTTGAAAAAGGACAGAAAACACTATTTTCATAATAATGTGATTATAGGTTATTTACCATGAGATAATAACCTACTATAAAAGTTCCGGTGGTAAAGGAACATATTATCTAGGACTTAACAACCAATGTCGCCAGTGATTCTTGCGCCGTATATTACGCGTTGACCATGAGATTCGGAATGGGACGAAGAAGTCAGCTGTTTCTTTTCCCTCTCGCATGGAGCTGGATGTGCGGGTCATGGTTGTTATCACTCGTAGCGTGCATATTATTTATGGTAATTCGTAGAGGATATTCAACATATGGGTGGGAGCCCTCAGCGTCCCACGATAGTTTCGGCATCTGAACGGTCTGTAATGCCATTGCCGTAATTCAATAGGTGGGCTGGCGTACACCAAGGAGACATGCGGGGTCGCGGAGAAGGCAGTGATTGGCTTGGATCTTAGTCTGGGACTCACACCAAGGAAGTGTGAACGAACCTGCAATTGGGATGTGCAACAAAGCTAAGATCTCTCATGGGTAAAGTAACGCACCTCTATAGAGTGTAAGAACTGTAACTTGTTAATCCCTGTTCCGGGAAGGAGCTGCGAACGCGGCGGGAAAGGAACTCCATGAAAGTTCTGGTAAACCCGTGAAGGCTGATGGACATATTTTTTCAGAATAAAATCAACCTTTGAAGAAATGTTTACGAAAACTTGGATTGCCTATGACATACGGTCTGTGGCTGTAGCTATAGTGTATCAAACACTCCTTTTCTAGTGAACTTGTTGAGTACGCTCGTACTCAAAGTATCTTCTTAACCCTTGCTAGGTTCTAAAGCCAGTATAGACGATGACTACATCAAGTCATACTCCTGGAATCATCATCAAAAGCTAAAGATCTTCAATGAAGTCAAGAAAGTCAACATATACAGCAACTCAAGTGAAGACGAAGTCGCTGATTAGATAAGAATAGAATCTCTAGCCATAGAACCTATTTCTGTAGTGTATTGCAATAGCAGCAATGCTAGACCATTAGTTAAGATATTAATCTTAATAGTATTATAATTTTGGAGTTGTTTATTTCTGATTCTTCTTTAAGAAGTTTCTTTCTATCTCTTTAACCTAGAGTGTTCTCTGGATCTTATGTAAAAAGTTGAGTTATAACCTATAGTCATGTCTTCGACCTGCTGTGTTTCTGTTGTACCACTCCGAGGGATGCAATACTAGTGAACGGTGTTTCATTGGTGTTATGTCAACGACTATAGTGTACTACATCATGAAGTGGTATGCTGGGTCACCGCAATCTATGACTAGAAGTCCACCTTTAGGTTATCATCCGAACCCCCTCCAGTATTAAGTTGCAAGCAACAGACAACTGCTTTAAGCAAAGTGTGTAAGGTAAACAATTCACTTGTTCCATGAAAAAGAGACTGTTGTTTCCCCCTAGTGGCAACAACACATCTACAACCTTAGATATTTCTGTCACTTCCCTTGATTAAATAGATGCATGAACCCACTATCGAGCATAAATACCCCCTCTTGGAGTCACTAGCAACTACTTGGCCAAGATAGCTACTAACAACTGAGAGCATGCAAGATCACAAACAACACATACATGATAGAATTAATAAGACAAAACCATTAATCAATCTGACATAGTAATCTCAATATCCATCAGATCCCCGCAAACATAACATGCATGATTACAAATACATGAGATCTTGATCATGAACGGAGCTCACAAGATCTAGACATGAAAGCACAAGGAGGAGATACAACCATCTAGCTACTACATGGACCCGTAGTCCAAGGTGGAACTACTCACGCTTCATACCGGAGGCTGGCATGATGAAGAAGAAGGCCTTCGAGATGATCTCCCCTCCGGCAGGGTGCCGAGAAGAGCTTCAGATCCCCCTGATCTAGGGATGATGGTGGTGGCGGTTACAAACGGTTTCGTGGGATATTGATCGGGTACTTAGGTTTTAGGCATCGGGGGCTTATTATAGGCGAAGAGGTGAGGATGGGAGGCGACCAGGGGACCCACACCCTGCCCAGGCGCGGCCCAGGGTAGGCCCACGCCTTGGGGGGTAGGGGTGTGGCCGCCCTGTGGCGCCCCTCTGTCTCTCCTCTGGACTTCGTGTTATCCTCGGTGAAATATTGACTTTGGCTTTTGTCCCGTCCAATTCTGAGAATATTTCCTTACTAGCTTTTCTGGAACCAAAAATAGCAGAAAACAGGCAACTGGCACTGTTGCAACTTGTTAATAGGTTAGTACCAGAAAACATATGAAAATCACCTCAAAGTGTGGACAAAGCAAAGCAAAGTAGATACTAAACAAGCATGGAACATCAAAAATTATAGATACTATTCCGACGTATCAAGCATCCCCAAGCTTAACTCCTGCTCGTCCTCGAGTAGGTAAGTGATAAAAGAATAATTTTTGAGGTGACATGCACCATCAAAACCAAGATCAAACCATTTGCAAGAATTGAAAGCTGGGATCAAAGAACTCTAAACATGAGCATGAAAGATGGAGTTCTAATAGTAATACAAAGTAACTATGCATGCAACATGAAAGGATACAAACAAAGATCATGAATAACATGCATTGAAATTTTTTGTTTGTTTCACATACAGAAAACATGGCATCACGACTGTAACATCCCTAAAATCATGATTTCAAAGATTGCATATCATTCATGCATGCATATAGAATTGAGATCAAATTCAAACTCATTTCAAGAAAACAGGAGCACATAGTGCTATCATTTTATGTGAACAAACTTGAATCAAATGGCCATCCCCATTTGAGAGTTTAAAATGTTTTAAACCTAGATTGTTGTCTTCCTTGTTGATTGGTTTGAGTGTGGAGTTAGAGCAAATTTTTACAAAACAAGAATGGCTTCAAAAACCATTTTCAAACATTTGCAAATCAAGTGCAAAGTCTCTGTTATTTTGTTTCTCCAAAAATGACCAAGCCTTTTCAAAGTGACCCCATAGTTTTATGCCTAGATTTGAGAATGTTGCACACTGCAAAAATCCCAAATAGATTTGAATTCAAATGGAGTTTGAATTCATTTGAAAACCATTCCTGAAAATCAAAACAGAAAAAGAAAAGGAATAAAGAAAGGAAAAAGGCCAGGCGCTCCTATTCTAGCCCAGCAACAGAACCGGCCCAGCTAGCCCACCCGGCCTCCCTCTCTCTCTCTCGCACGCGCAGACACACCCACGCGGTCGCTGACACCCAGACCCCACTCTCTCTCTACGTATTTCGCTAACGAGCGGGCCCCATCCACGTCATCGTCTTCTTCCCCAAAATCTCGCGAACGAACTCCGCCGCTGCCCGTTGCTGCTTTGATTCCGCGAGGTAAATGGCATTGATTCCATGGGCGTTTCTTGTCGAGCCTCTGGCTATATAATCCCCTCTCTCTCGCGACCATTTCCCCTCAACCAATTCTCCCTTCACGCCACCAGGCTGCCCACAACTCGCTCGACGCCGCCGCTGTTCCGACGACCGCGCCGACGAATTCCGGTGAGCTCCGTGTTCCCCTCTGCCCCTGACTCATGCTATCACGCTCAGCAACTTCTTGCGCATCCACTGACATGCCTCGTTTATTCTCGCATGACCTGTAGCCTTGGCAACTACTTCGACCGAGCGCCACCGCTCTCTGCACGAACTCCGGCGACCTCTCCTCGTAAGTACCAGCCGCCCCTTGCCCTCTGTCTGATACGATTAGGATCCCCTTCGTCTTGCGCATCTAACGGTGCCTTCCTTTTGACTTAGCGCGACGCAGGACCTCGCCAACGTCGATAGCAGCCGCACCTGACGCGTTCGCGAACTCCGGCGAGGAATCTCCGACGACCCCGTGCGCCCCTTCCCAAGCCATCACCACCTTGAGCTTCAGCACATCGCTGCGGTTCTGGTAAGCTTATTCCCTCACTCCCGCGCGACCTAGAACGCCAGCGCCACGACAGACGCGCCATGCCAATCGCCGCTTAGCGCTCATCTTTGGTCAAGGCATTCAGGGACGTTAGATGTAGATCCTACGTCTGAAATTAGAACTTAAGCGAAGAGGTATGCGCGCATCTGAGCCACCAGATCTGACTTAAATCCTACGGCTCGCATAGCTCGATCCGTCCGAACCGGTACGGGCCAATAGGAAACAGACGCGTGGCTAGGGTTTGAGTTTAAAACAGAATTTAAAACAGATTTGGATTCAAATTTGATTAGGCTATAACTTTTGATTCCCACGTTAGATTTTTGCAAATTTTATACCGTTGGAATCAGGGAGACAAGCCCTTTCTGTTTATGCAATGTGTTTAGTGAAAAGTTTCTGTTAAAATGACTTTATTTGCAGAAACTTGTTTAAGGCTATTTTGAGTATAGGAATTGTTTAGGAATTTGTTTTAGTGCTAAATAAGTTTGGTTTAGCAAGTTTTTGACTTGGTTATGATTCAGTATCATGCACTTGCTTGGTTGGGTTCTAAAAATCATCACTTAGCATTTTGCATACATGCATATATTTATGTTTGTATATGAATTGTGTGTAAATTTGTGCTACCATTTTTGTGTAGACTTTGGTGCTAGTGACTGTGATTGTGAAGAGTGCTACTCTCCCCACTACCAAGGCAAGTGGTACTTCATGAATATTTCCATCCCTATATTTCATACAAGCATTAGAAATATTTTGCTAAGTCTTGCATGAGTTACTATTTTGCCAAATGCCATGTTGGGAAATCCTAAGTAGTGGTAGAATTGCTAGGAAATTCCTAAGTTAAGTTACTATGCCATGCTTAGCCTAGCTAGTAGCAACCAAGGGTTGGTAAAGTATATACATGCTATGATGAAAACATTTCTAAGTCTTTTGACTTATGTTTTTCTTAATAAAACAACTAAGTCAATGAATCACCTGGGTGGAATGGGACTTGATAGGTGTTTTTTGGTTGAGTGGTTACACAAGGCCCATGGCTATGGTTTACCTTGTGTATCTCAGTTGTGGTATGCCACCCAGGAACAAAGGGATTTTGGAGGCCAAGTGTTGAGAAGCTTATAGTGCAACCACTTGGCAATATGGGCTCTGGCTTGATCACATAGGTTGCTAGAACTTAGTCATTTGGACAGTTGGTGGTAGTGGGATGATAGGTTGGAACGCGTCCATTTGGCTAAGGGAAGGCTTCTGAAAGGTCCTGTCTTGGGAAACCAAGTCTGGTGGGGAAAGTGCACAACCTCTGCAGATGGAAAATCTAAGTACTTAGCCAAGTCCATGGCAAAGGACAACTTGAGCATCAAGACATGGAAGCTATCAAGAATCTCATCACTCCAACTTCTAAGTAAAAACTTGTGGGTGAACAAGGTTGAAGGACCTCAATGTCTATTGATGGTTTCTTGGGAAAAGTTTTGACAAAGAAAAACTTAGAGTTTTCAACTAATAGGAAAAACCTATTTTTGAGCAAAGCAAGCCAAACTACACTTAGCCAAAATGCATATAGTAATATAGTCCACTTAAAATTTACTAAGGTATCACTTGCCAATACTATTCCAAAGTATTGACCCACTGTGGCTATAACTTGTGATGTTGCAGGTTATTACGATGATGATTAGGTGTGATGAGTCTACACTCAACATGTTTGCCTGTGGCACATGAAGATGAAGACTTATGTTTATTTACTTATTCCAAACTCTTGTATTAGGCCTCTGGCCTTGAGTTGTAAAATACTATGTTTTATCTCTGGAATGGATGTAATAAATGACCTTTGTATCTGTGTACTTCATCTTAAACTGTGGATGCTAGCAATGATCCAGGGACTAGCATTGCAATCACAGGGATCCTTTTCCTTTACAAAGGAGGGATCTTACAACAACATTCAGCTTGTCCCTCATGGAGTAGCAAATATATGCATAGGACACCTTCAAAGCTCATAAGAGTGACTAGATACAAATAGCACAAGAGCAAGCAATATAAAAAATATGCATCAATCAATAAGTTTTGGGACACTGCACATAGAACTAAGAATTACAACTATGCTCTCTTAACTGATGCCTAAAGGTAGAAGGTGGAGACTCAATATAATAGTGGAAGAAAGGCCCTTCATAAAGGGAAGCAGGGATTTCAAGTCTCAAAAAGAGCTTCCAAAAATTATGGTACTTGTTAGCTTTCATCCCTCATTGCCCCTATCATAAGCATCTTGAAGTGATTAAGGGTAAGGTGAACAAACTATGGAGTATATGCTTGACAAAGTATAAGTTGGCAATCTCATGTCCCTTGAATACGAGGGTCGCACCTCATGCTACTCAACTTTAGTCACCTGTAAGTTCTTGTCATAGTAAGTACATGTGTATCATAGAGAACCGCCAACAGAGTACCCCTTGCACATGGTACAGGAGCTATCCCATAACCAAAATGACAAGACAAGCAAACAATGAGCATCTCAGTGATCTTTCTATTTGCTATTTGCATAGGTTTTTATTAAGGATGCTTCACATATTGCTCATTATGGTGATGCTGCAAGTTTCCACCATGATTAGGCATGGCTTAGGCTAATGGCCTAGGCGTTTCTCTAACACAAAATACATAACTCCATGGACTTACATGCTTCCTTTTTATTTCACACCGGCGACATCCATAGACAAAAGAGCATGATATCAACTGTTTACAAAGTACAAGTGCAAAATGTTGAAAATGTTACCCATGAAAACATGGTTCTGCTAATTCCATTGTATAATTCCAAGCATATACAACATAGATGACACAATGGTTCAAGTTTATTAGGGGCAAGGAATATAAAGTGTGCCATCAAGTTCGTGAGGGATTTAATCACTAAGTTTTCACATAACAAAATACTTTTTAATTGGAAAATAGCTGAAAAGAAGAATATACTTGGAATGGTGTAACACACCATGCATAGGAATTTATAGTGGAAACTTTGGAATAACTTGGTTTCTGGGAGTTGGAAGCATGAGTAGAGCTTACTCATACAAGTGGAGGCTAGCAAAAGACTAGGAGCAACCAACTAAGAGAGCAATAATGGCCATAATCATGCATAGCGACAAAACATTACTAATCAAAGCATAGAGTGGTACTACAAGTCAAGTACTAAATGATCATAGAGGCTATGGTGACTTGTTATAGTCATAACATGGTGTGAGCATGTGCCAACTCAATCCAAACAAAGCATCAAAGGAGAATACCACATTACTATGCTTTTGCATGCTAAAACAACGCATGATTCCTTCAAGGCACACTAAGCAATCCCAATTGTTTGGAACAAGTAATGCTACAGCAATAATCACTAAGCATAAAGTCAAAACAACACCTAGCATGACATGCTAAAGTCTAAGTCATAGTCAATGCAAGCTCCTCTTGCACTTTCAAGCAAGAACTTTCTACTTCTTTCCAACACCAATCAACTTATTTGAAACAACACAGCAAGAACGAGGGTCCAAACTACTTTATTCAAGCAAACTAAACAAAGCAAACGAAAACTAAGACGCTCCAATAACAACACAATAGTGCATGAAACAATAAAAACGAAGTGTCTAGAAAAGACCTGAGCTTTTTATTGATGAAGAAGGGGATGCCTTGGGCATCCCCAAGCTTTGACGCTTGTACCTGTTGGATATTTCTTGGGGTGACACCGGGGTGGAATCCCAAAGCTTGAGCTTTTGTCCATTCTTCATCTCATTACATCATTCTCTCTCTACACCTGGAATTTTTCCTTTATACAAAACTTCACACAATCTTCATTAGCAACATTAGTGTATTCAAAAGATAATTGACCCTTGGGTTTAGCTTTAGGACAACAAAAATTTCACTAAAAACACAAGCTACTGTATCAACTCCTTCAAAAAGCTCAATTTCCCAAAAAAAACTAAAAAGGAATCAATAAGAAGCAGATGCAAATAATGACAGAAATCTGTCAAAACAGACCAGCAGGTAGAAACCGATTTTTTCGAAGACCTTCTGTTGATCCAATAAAAAAGTATTGAACTAACGAAAGTTAGCTAACATACTGGGGAATTTATTCGTAAATTTCAGCTCAATCCGACTTACATAGACTCCTCACGAATGTTTATGGTGGAGGACATAAATCTGTTTCGGGACAGCAACTCCCCAAATCTTACTTCCCTCTTATTAGAGGCCATTCTTGGCACAAAAAGCAAACAAAAAGGATAAGTACAGGTCATTACTGAAGTAATAACTTCCAAGACTCAAGAAAACTCTTGGGTTATCTTCCAACAAGTACTTTTCTTTAACGCCTTTAAGTTAGGCACAAGAAGCAAGAAATCAAGTATTTTCAAATGAAGAAGCATTAACATCAATACTTGCAAATCTTCAACTATGAAAGGTATCTCATCCAAATGAGTATTGGAGGATCCCTTCTCATCTCTCTTTGGTTCACTACTTTCATCAAAAGGATTTTCAGGAACAATCCAATCAAAATTCTTTTCAAAGGCTTCATGCATCCCAACAAGCTTAAAGGGTATGGGTATCTTAAATTCCTCTCTAGGTTTGGTTTTATCTAAAGTACCCACAACATCTACACATGAGCCTAGTGTAGGGGTTCGTAGTATGGAAAACAAAAAATTTCTACCACATGCACACAAACAAGCCAAGATCTATCTACTAGATTGTAGCAACAAGTCGATAGAAGCACTCACCCTCGAAGATTCCAAAGCGGTTAACGAGAGAAGATTCTCGTCGGTGATGTAGTCGTACACTTGCCGATATCAAGATCGCGTAGACGATCCTTCCGGCCCTGCGTTCCGGCAGCGCTTCCGTAGTCGGTCACACGTACGGTACTCGATGAAGACCTTCCTCTCCCTTGTTCCAGCAGGCAGCGGAGGTTGTAGTTCTCCCCTCGCGATTCCAGCAGCACGACGACATGGTGTCGGAAGTAGAGGGAAGATCTCGCAGGGCTTCGCCTAAGCCGGTGCGAGTTATGGTGGATCTAGGGTTTCCGGTGATCTAGGTTTAGAAGGCCGGAGAGGAGGAGGTGGTGTCGGACTAGGGCGGCTGACGAGCGGGTCAAGGGCGGCGCGACACAGGTGGGAGGGCTGGCTCTTGTGGTGTTGGGGCAGCCCTCCCCTCGATTTATGAGAGGGGGAAGCCTTAAGGGAGGGGAGTTTGAAACCACTTCCAAACCCAAGTTGGAAGGACTCTTTTCTTCTTTCACTAGGAAACCATTGTTCCAGTTTGACTTTTCAAACCTCCCGTTTGACTTTCAATTTAGAGCTTTAATTATATCTCACAAATGTCCACACCAAGTGACCTAAGATATAATCCAATCATTCCACTTACCCATGACACATTCATGGACCATTCCCCTTCCAAACCGGTGAACCTTCTAGAACCTCTCCGATGAAAACATCGGAATGTTTCCCGAACTCCAGAATCAGACTTTCCATATATGAATCTTATTCTTCGGACCATTCCAGCTCTCCTCGTGATATCCCGGATCCCATCCGAGACTCCGAACAACATTCGGTATCCCTACTAACATTCCATATCTACTAAACAACATCGAATCCTTAAGTGTGTCTCCCTACGGTTCGTGAATCATGCGGATATGACCGAGACACTTCTCCGATCAATAACCAATAGAGGAATCTGGAAATTCATATGGCTCCCACATATTTCTATGATTACTTTGCGATCGAATGAACCACTTACATACGATACCAATTTCCCTTTGTCTCATGATAGTATACTTATCCGAGGTTTTGATCGTCGGTATCTCTGCATACCTAGTTCAACCTCGTTACCGATAAGTACTATTTTCTCGTTCCCGTGATATGTGATCCCTTGTGAGCCAGTCACATGCTTGCAAGCTAATTGGATGACATTCCACCGAGAGGGCCCAGAGTATAACTATCCGTCATATGGATGGACAAATCCCACTCTTGATCCATGTGCCTTAACACATACTTTCCGAACACTCAATGCCACCTTTATACCCACCTAGTTATGGTGTGGTGTTTGATGTCATCAAAGCATCCTTCCGCTGATGGTGATTAATATGATCTCATGGTCAAAGGAATTAGGTTACTATGTATCAGAAAGCTTATAGCAAATGAACTATATTAAATGACTTGATCTTTATGCTACGCTTAACTATAGGAGTATGTCCATCACATCATTCTCCTAATGATATGACCCTATTGTTAATAACATCTCTATGTTCATGATCAGGAAACCATGATCATATATTAACCAACAAGCTAGTTTAACAAGAGGCTTTACTAGGAACTCTTTTATGTTTACAAATCACACAAGTATTAATGTTTCCGGTTAATAAAATTATATCATGGTATGTAAACATTTATCATAAGTATGAAGATATGATAATAACCACTTTATTATTGCCTCTTGGGCATATCTCCAACAGTCTCCCACTTGCACTAGAGTCAATAATATAGTTTCAAACCTTTGTGCATTCAACACCTATGGCTTTCTAGTGTTGTATTTACACGATTGCTAGTGGTCAATTGATCTCCAGATCCGACACTTTCAGGTCCGTGTATAGCATGTCTTTGCGTCTCTACGCATCACTCATTCTCTAATGATATGGCTTTGTATAAATTTGGTCCTTTGGTGAGACCTTTAGTTCTCTGGAGTTAAAACATGTTGATAATATTGTCGTACAATATATATTCATAGTACTATCCTGCTGTGAACCGCACCTAGTTTGATAATAAACTACTTGACACAAGTGCCCTCTTTTGCTGCTATAATAACAGTCATATATTTAGCCTTTTCTTGTAGCATCTGTCACAATGTCTTAACTTTGGAACTCATCCAAAACCATTATGGAACTTCCTTTCCATTACATTGTGCCACCCATAGTTTTAAATTGAGATAAACTTAATTTGTACTTTGTGACAAAACTAGTATCAATGTAGTACTTTTACAATGAACCAACCATCTATTTGTCACTTCTACAAAATAATATATTCTTAGTTCTTCCAAAAGATCATAAGAATATCGTTACTATCGTCCAATAATCATCTTATGAATCATTCTGGTATTTACTCATAACATTTAGAGCATAGGACATATCTGGATTTGTACATATCACAGTATGATCAAAATACTCTTTGTGATTTTATTCACCAAGTATAAATCAATACTTGAATCTTTATTTCACTTACCAAGTGTCAATACACTTGAATTTCGATTCAATCCTTTCCGTGCGACAAGAACCTTTCTTGTAGTTTCCATATTGAACTCATTCAATATCTCATCTATGTACATTTGGCACAATCATATTAGCGTCTCAATCTACATATATAAATATTGATGCCAAATATTCGGGTTTTGCCTAAGTCTTTCATCGAGATGAAATTCTTAACATGTGTTAATAAAAGATACATCATTTCCAATCAACAATATGTCTTGCACATAATGTATTAGAAATATGTCTTAGCACTCCCACTTAATTTCTTGCTAATGCAAGCATCTTCATCGTCTCTGATGAATTTAAACTCTTTTAACAGTTTCATCATGGTGAAGATTCCAACTCCTCGATGCTTACTTCAACCATTGAGGTTTGCATACGCTTTTAGCATCACTTGAATTAACAAAACCCTTTAGACCGTGTCATGCACATGTCCTAGTTAACCATTCTATTAGAAGAACTTATTTTGTTTATTCAACTACCACATAATAAAATTATATGTAGTGGTTGCTACATTAATCCGTCTAGACTAAATATCACTTAATGAAAGATCATATCTTGTCATAGTCAACTCCTTGAACATTGTCGTGAACTCTTTCCCGATATGTCAATAATTTCATAGATGTGAAACATCCATGTCTATTTCTTTATAGATCCAAACACGACTATAAGGTATTACACCTTTCCAGATGGTCTCTCAAGTTCAAAGCTTGATTTCTCGTGTATGGAACTATCATGGATTATATGGCTTCAAGCCATTTGACGGAGTCAGGGCACATCATCGCTTCTTTGCATGTAGTCGGTTCATTATTGTCAAATAATGATTCAAACCTCAAATCTTGGTATTTGATTGTTTATCCGACCTACTTTGTTCAATAGGAACTTAGATCTCCGTGTCCACAACCTTTGATGCACGTGAGCCATGAGCATTGTTGCTGCCTTCGGAACACTTTTCGGTGTTGCGCAACTTTGCACATATAGCTAAGGTTCGTTTAACCTTATCAAAGTTCTATTGTCCTCCCACTTAACTTTTCACGGAAAAATTCCTTCTCAATGAAACTTGACATTCTAAGCGACAAACACTTTTGTCTTCGATGTTATGGAGGAATACTTAACGGCTATCCAAATAACATACAAAGAAATATTCATCCGACTTTGGTTGCAAACATCTTTCTTATGCATAGCATACCAATTTTTAATAAATGACAACTTGGGTTTTATCCCAAACCATAACTTTGTATGGTGTCATTTCAACGGATTATGATGGAGCTCTTTTTCAGTGGAAAAACGGTAGTCTCTAAAGCCTTTAATCTTTAAAATATAATGGAAGTTTTATAATTGACACCTTTGATCTTACCATGTCAAACAAGGTTTCAGTACATATCTCAAACACTCCATAATCTTATGACGTTTCGGGAAATGCAAATCCATGGAACGATTCCTTAAATCTTAGATGTTATGCTAAACTTGTAACTTAAATATCTTCCTTTATGATCTTATCATAAACTATTTATATTCTTGTTACAATGATTTTGCACTTCATCTTAAAAGTATTTGAACTTTTCAAATGTTTCACACTTCATCCTCATTAAGTAAATATTCATATATTCACTCAGATTTTCGGTGAAAGCATATGAAGTTGAAATCCATCGCTCTTGACTACACATAATGGGCTTTATACATCTATATGTACAATTTCCAATAAGTTAGTCATTCGTTCACCATTGGCCTATGAACGGCGTTTTAATTATCTCTAGGAAAATTTCACAAGCGCTATTTGATCAAAAATTAAAAGAGTCCAAAATTCCATCCACATGGAGTTTCTTCATGTTTTCTTTCCAATATAATTTAAACGTCGATGTCACTTCCTAAGTGATCTTTCAATCAATTGTCTTTCGACATTTTTAGCACTTGTTTTATGGATGTGATTTATCCAACGAGACCTGTAAATCATCCATCTTTTATGGATTACGGCAATTATTTGAACAACCCTTTTGTTCTCATAATACCTGATACAACAAATCTTGAAGGCAAGCTTTGATGTTAACGAGAAACATATCAACACTTTATTTGTTCTCGATGAACATCATCACATATTCTCTTGCTAGTTACTTAGGCCATTGTAGTTCATGAATTGTATTGTTTCGTATGATGATTCACACCAACAAATTCAGTATCAAATACTTAAGAACCACATTGTTTAATAAGCAAATAATATAGCCATAACATGTATATCCTCTATATACCTAAGCTGAACAATTCTAGTCTTTTCTTTTCTGCCATATATTTATGAGATTCTCTTTCAGTATTTCCTTTTCTGTTTGAAAGAATCTATCAACATCAATAGTGGAGTCATACACATGACACATAGTCCAAAGCGTGTATAATTAAATACCAATGTATTTGGACTTGCACTTTGAAGTAGATCACCATCATCAAATGTTTGGTGTTCTTTCAAATTCCATTCTTTAGTAATCTCTTGGTGTAGTAAATATTTTACCTACATACAATATTCACCCTTATCATGGAATTATTCATGATCAAGCTACTTTAGCTTATTGCGGTGAATCACGAGCATAATGTTGCCCTCCAAAACCTTTTGGAGGATTAGGACAACTAGTGTCTCCAACCTTTTGTAAATTCTCATCAAATATGAGAACACAAACTTTGTCATATTATACTCTATCATGTTGTAACCAAAACATCGTTTCAGATATCACAATATCTTTCACACATGATGGTTTCTGAAACAATTATTTCAGCTCCCCGATAACCTTCTATATTAAAACAATCTTTTAAATATCAAGAATCATGGAGAAAAACATGATATTTACATACTAACACTGGAATTGTTACTCTTGATTTAATACCAACTATTAAACTTTATGGAGCAACCGGAACTTACTGAAAATTTGCAATAGGACTTTTAAAACTTTAGATTAACACTTTAAAACAATACGATACCAGTTCATAAAGTAACTATCCAGAATTCTATAGTTCTATTATCTCAATTATAACTAAGCGCAAGGCGGTAAACGGATGACAATGACTACAACAACTATACAAATTCACTTTGATTTAAATTATGATAAATAGTGTTCAACTTTTAATCATATTTCTGCTGAACTCCCACTCAAAACAATATCCCTCACATTGTTTTAGTGATCACACGAACCAAATTCACCACATCAAAACCGATCATCATGAGAGTTGATGTAGCTTCAATGGCGAACAATCAACATGTTCATCATATCTACTATATGACTCATGCTTTACCTTTTGGTGATCCATGTTCCGAGACCATGTCTGTACATGCTAGGCTCGTCAAGATCAAACCTTAGCTTCTGCATGAGCAAATCTGGCTTGCTCCCGTTGTATACACTCGCATAATCTAACACACCCGATCATCACGTGGTTCTTCGAAACAACGAGCTTTAGCAACGGTGCTTACTAAGGATGAACGCTTTAAAACTTGAAATTTTGTGCTTGAGGGATCATCTTATAATGCTACCGTCGCGAACTAAGAAATACAAGATGCATAAAAGGATTAACATCACATGCAATTCATAATATTTGATATGATATGGCCTTTCTTCTTGTGCTTCCGATCTCCATCTTCAAGCACGAACATGATCTCCATCATCACCGGTATGGCGTCAAGGTCAATGGCGCCGCTTCATGGTTGTCCTCCACCAGCATCAACTATTACAACTACTTTGAATAGACACGCAGGCCTTAACGGAATTTAAAAGACAACCATATGGCTCCTGCTGGTTGCCAACTTACAATAAGGATCATTGCATACATCATATATAATCACAATCATGGCCATATCACATCACAACACACCCCTGCAAAACAAAGTTAGACGCCTCTAATTTTCTTTGTATGTTTTACGTGGTTTGGGGCTTTCAATAAGTGTCGTTCTAACTTACGAACAAGAACCACAACGTTGATACTTGAACAATCAAGTGCCCGTTGTAAATTGAATCTATACTATGATGGGAGAGACAGACACCCGCAAAGCCACTTATGCAATACTAGTTGCATGTCGAGCGTGGAGCAAGTCTCATGAACGATGTCATGTAAGGTTAGCCCGGGCCGCTTCATCCCATCATACCGCAAGATGCAAAGTACACAAAAAGCAATTGATAATAAAGGCACCACCGCCCATAATGACCATTGTGTTCTACTCGCAATGATCTACATATAGACACGACTGATACATTTGTAGGGGTTCGTATCATGTGAAACAATAAAATTCTACCGCATGCACACAAAAAAGACTAGATCTATCTACTAGATTGTAGCAACGAATCGATAGAAGCACTCACCTCAAGATTCCAAAGCGATTAACGAGAGCAGATTCTCGTGGGTGATGTAGTCGACACTTGCCGATCTCAAGATCGCAGACATGATCCTTCAAGGCCATGGCTCCTAGAGCGCTTCCGCAATGGTCACACGACAAGATTTCGATGAAGACCTTCCTCTCCCTTGTTCCAGCAGGCAGCGGAGGTTGTAGTTCTCCCCTCGCGATTCCGACAGCACGACGGCGTGGTGTCGGAAGTAGAGGAAGATCCTGGCCTAAGCCGGTGCGAGTTATGGTGGATCTAGGGTTTCCGGCGATCTAGGTTTAGAAGGCCGGAGAGGAGGAGGTGGTGTCGACGGCGACTAGGGCGACGGCGACGAGCCAACGGCGGCGCTGGGCGGTGGCTTGGCGGCGGCGGTGGCGCGGCACAGGTGGGAGGGATGGCTCTTGTGGTGTTGGGGCAGCCCTCCCCCTCTATTTATGAGAGGGGGGGCAGCCTTGAGGGAGGGGAGTTTGAAACCACTTCCAAACCCAAGTTGGAAGGACTCTTTTCTTCTTCTACTAGGAAACCATTGTTCCAGTTTGACTTTTCAAACCTCCCGTTTGACTTTCAATTTAGAGATTTAATTCTCTCTCACAAATGTCCACACCAAGTGACCTAAGATATGATCCAATCATTCCACTTACCCATGACACATTCATGGACCATTCCCCTTCCGGACCGGTGAACCTTCTAGAACCTCTCCGATGAAACATTAGAATGTTTCCTGAACTCCGGAATCAGACTTTCCTTATATGAATCTTATTCTCTGGACCATTCTGGCTCTCCTCGTGATATCCCGGATCCCATCCGAGACTCCGAACAACATTTGGTATCCCTAGTAACATTCTATATCTACTAAACAACATCGAATCCTTAAGTGTGTCTCCCTACGGTTCGTGAATTATGCGGACATGACCGAGACACTTCTCCGATGAATAACCAATAGAGGAATCTGGAAATTCATATGGCTCCCACATATTTCTATGATTACTTTGCGATCGAATGAACCACTTACATACGATACCAATTTCCCTTTGTCTCACGATAGTATACTTATCCGAGGTTTTGATTGTCGGTATCTCTGCATACCTAGTTCAACCTCGTTACCGATAAGTACTCATTTCTCGTTCCCATGATATGTGATCCCTTGTGAGCCAGTCACATGCTTGCAAGCTAATTGGATGACATTCCACCGAGAGGGCCCAAAGTATATCTATCAGTCATATGGATGGACAAATCCCACTCTTGATCCATGTGCCTCAACACATACTTTCCGAACACTCAATGCCACCTTTATAGCCACCCAGTTACGGTGTGGTGTTTGATGTCATCAAAGCATCCTTCCGGTGATGGTGATTAACATGATCTCATGGTCGAAGGAATTAGGTTACTATGTATCAGAAAGCTTATAGAAAATGAACTATATTAAATGACTTGATCTTTATGCTACGCTTAACTATAGGAGTATGTCCATCACATCATTCTCCTAATGATATGACCCTGTTGTTAATAACATCTCTATGTTCATGATCAGTAAACCATGATCATATATTAACCAACAAGCTAGTTTAACAAGAGGCTTTACTAGGAACTCTTTTATGTTTACAAATCACACAAGTATTAATGTTTCCTGTTAATACAATTATAGCATGGTATGTAAACATTTATCATAAATATGAAGATATGATAATAACCACTTTATTATTGCCTCTTGGGCATATCTCCAACACCTAGCATATTAAAACTCTCAAACACCTTTTTGGCTTCCTTAGCAACATCATGGAACTCTTTTAGTAAAGTTTCAAGAATAAATTCTCTCTTTTCAGCATTCTTTTCTTATTTTAGTTTTAGGAACAAAATTTGCATCCTGGGATTAAGGCTAACAAAGCTAGCCTCCAACATATGAACTAAAGAAGCTACAACAATTTCATAATTAGGAGCAAGTTCTGCTATAGATCTATCCTCAATATCCTCATGCTTGCTAACATGATAAAAGAATTCTTCAATATTTTCTGTCCCAATTATAGAGCCAGTACCTATCAAAAGGTCCTTCAGGGTGAACTTGGGGAACAACATGGTGATCTAGAGCAAGGTGGCAACTAGAGTAGGAGCTAATTTTTTTTTGTGCTTTTGATAAGAGAAAGCAAACCAAACTAAACTATTTTTTGGAGTTTTTGATAAAAAGATGAAAAAAACCAGGCAAAAGAAACTAAGCAAACCAAAAATAAAGTAAAGAGAAAGGTTGAGGAGTACTCCCCTTGTGAAGACGTCCTTAGACTCCTCGGCAACGACGCCAGAAAAGTCTTGATGGCGCTGCGTCAACGTGGAGCACTTCGTCGGGAAACCCCAAGAGCAAGCTATGATGCAGCACAACAACAAGTTTTCCCTCAGTAAGAAACCGAGGTTATCGAACCAGTAGGAGGAAGAAAACGTCTCAAAGGTGTTGCAAGCAACATGGAAATCTGCACAACACAAACTCAAGACTTTGCCCCAACTAACAGTGAGGTTATCAATCTCAACGGTTGCTGTAACAAAGAATTAACATTATGGTGTGGAAGGTCATGATGGTTTGCAGCAAGTAAACAGTAACAGTGGAAGATGTATCAATGGTAAAGATTGGACCGGGGTCCATAGTTCACTAGAGGTGTTCTCCTTATATAAACAAACATGGCATGCTAGGTAAACAAATTACAGCAGGGAAATTGACAGGACTGAGCAAGGCATAACAATGTAATACTAGAAATAAAGATCCTATGAGATTCGATTGGGCAATACAACAATATACATAGACCGCCATCCAACTGCATTTATGACTAGAAGTCCACCTTTGGATATCATCCGAACCCCCTCCAGTATTAAGTTGCAAGCAACAGAGTGTGTAAAGTAAATAATCCACTTGTTCCATGAACAAGAGACCGTTGTTTTTCCCTAGTGGCAACACCACATCTACAACCTTAGAGATTTCGGTCACTTCCCTTGATTAAATAGAGGCATGAACCCATTATCGAGCATAAATACCCCCTCTTGGAGTCACTACCAACTACTTGGCCAAGATAGCTACTAAGAACGGAGAGCATGCAAGATCAAAAACAACACAGACATGATAAAATCAATAAGAAAAAACCATTAATCAATCTGACATAGTAATCTCAATATCCATTGGATCCCCGCAAACACAACATGCATGATTACAGATAGATGAGATCTTGATCATGAACGGAGCTCACAAGATCTAGACATGAAAGCACAAGGAGGAGATATAACCATCTAGCTACTACATGGACCCATAGTCCAAGGTGGAACTACTCACGCTTCATATCGGAGGATGGCATGATGAAGAAGAAGCCTTCGGGATGATCTCCCCTCCGGCAGGGTGCCGAGAAGAGATTCAGATCCCCCCGATCTAGGGACAATGGTGGCGGCGGCTACAGACGGTTTTGTGGGATATTAATCGAGTACTTAGGTTTTAGGCATCGGGGGCTTCTTATAGGCGAAGAGGCGAGGTTGGGAAGCGGCCGGGGGCCCACACCCTGCCCAGGCGTGGCCCAGGGTGGGCCCGCTCTGGGGGGGTGCGGATGCCCTGTGGCGCCCCTCCATCTCTCCTCTGGATTTCATGTTCTCCTTGGTGAAATATTGACTTTGGCTTTTGTCCCGTCCAATTTTGAGAATATTTCCTTACTAGCTTTTCGAGAACCAAAAATAGCAGAAAACAAGCAACTGGCACTGTGGCAACTTGTTAATATGTTAGTACCAGAAAACATATGAAAAGCACCTCAAAGTGTGGACAAATCAAAGCAAAGTAGACACTAAACAAGCATGGAACATCAAAAATTATAGATACGTTTCCGACGTATCAGGCTCATTGCTCCTAGAGACCTTTCTAGCAGCCTGTCGATGGAGGATAGCGATGAGGAGGTGGGGAGGTTTATCCCGGGGTACAAAGAGTACGTTGAGCCAAGCTTCTACAATAGCGATCCCGATGAAGGGCTTGACGACATTTACATCTGCCACTACATCTACGATCCCCCAAAGATCGACTGGGCGGCGAAGAAAAAGACTCAAGAGGAGAGAGAGGGCCGCAAGCCGCACAGAAAAGGACGTGTGGAGATGGTCAAGTTCATCACTGCAGATCCAAGGCCGCATAAGCGCAAGGAAATACCTAACGTTGGTGCAGGTGCTAGCAAGGAACCGGAATTGCCTCGCTCGAGGCCTACCACCAACGCTCGCATGAGAGTGAAGCCTCAAGAGGAGTGGAGGAGCAGCTTCTACTTCCCCGATTCATTAATAATGGATGAGGAAGAAGAAGTTGTCCCCGGGACAAAGGATCGCGTGCGGGCACTAGAATTATATCAGAAGCAGGAGCTACTTCATCGCATGGAAGTCCGTCACCGCCTCAAGGAGATAGAGGAGAAGGGTGATCTTCTCCCAATGATGACCAAGCTCGTTGATAGGATGGATACACTGCAATCTGATTTGCGCAGGTGCTACAACCGCATCACCGCTCTGGAGGACACCAACAAGAAGCTATGCACCGTGGTTCTACATGCTATGGCACCACAGTGACCTTCGAAAACCACGAGATCAAATAATCGCAAGGGATTCTTTGATCCCGCCTGGCTTGATTCCAAGCTTGGGGAGATCTTTAAAACCTTGTAATCTATCTTACAAGTTTTTATTTCTATTCTAGTTTTACATTAGTTTGAGCTTATAAATAAAGTGTGCATCATTAGATTCCCTTCAGGAATAGTTGACCCCTCTTATGAAATTCTGAGTTTATTATAATATATGGAGTATTATTGAGTTTTAGTTTGTCCTATTGGATATATGAATGACTTGAGTATAATTTTACTTGCACTTGATGATAGTAATAGGAGTCTTCCATACCATTGGTATTAATAGAACATATAAAGATAGTTTGATCAACATGTTGTAGGTAAATGGTTTAATTTACAAAAAGGAGAAACTATCTAATTAATTAAGATAAAAAAGAAAAACCTTGAACAAAGAAAAATCTCCAACCAAAGGAGCGCTTGGTAGCAGTTCAAGAGGAATTGGCGGGATTTTTGGTTGACCATGTCATAGACCCAAATAGAAAATTCCATACCAAGGGATTCTAGTGATTTAATGATCTCCATGTAATTGAATAGACGGGTTATGATCTCCATGTAATCAAATTGTATATATATGTAATCGAATTGTATCTATATAACCATGACGATGTTCTGTGTAATGGGATGCTTCGTTGCACGTCACTTATGTCAAAACTCCCCCTCCTCTACCGATCCTCCTGTCACGGCAGAACCCTCCACCCCCAAATTCTTTTTGCCGCGGCAGAAATCGCCCCTAAAATATTGCCGCGGCAGAGAACGTCTAGTCCCGGTTCAAACCGAGACTAAAGGTCGCCGATGACATCCACTTCCCGACTTGCGGTGGCCCTCCCGATAGAGCAAAATCGGAACATCTCCCATCGCCGGTTCCCCTCTACAGTATAAATATCCCTCCAGCATCGCACACTTCGCCGCTGCATCTCCATAAACACCAGAGCTAGATTTAAAGCTTTAATAACTCGGCCGGAGTCCTTTTGAGAATTGTTCACGCAATCCGGCACCCAGTTTAAGGAATGGCAAGACATGGAGTACCAGGGGCAACACGGCCACGCCGCCAGCCGCGTGGACCAGTACGGCAACCCGGTGCCGGGCACGGCGGTATGGGAGCAAAGTCCGCCGCCTTAGCGTTCACAAGCACCGACCGACGGGCAGCTCCAGCCCGGCCGGGAGGAGCGCAAAGCCCGCGGGATTCAGCATCGCTCTAGCTCCCACTAGTGCAGGGCCACCCCTTTAACTCCGGTTGGGAGGGCCCTCTAACAGCGGTTCCCCAACCGCTGTTGAGGGTTCGGTGTTAGAGGTTTTTAACACCGTTCTTATCTGAACCAGTGTTAAAGGGTGGCGACGTGCTGCCGCAGGCTCAGTTCCCTTTAACACCGGTTCAGATTCCGGAACCGGTGTTAAAAGTTCTTACGGCAGAGATTTAGGCGTTTTCATGCGGCGGCAGAACTTCGCAGCAGGAAAAACGGCCTAAATCTTCGCCATGCGCATTTCTGCCTGCCTGCTCGGGCGATTTTCATGAGGGGGAGCGAGGGGAATCGATCGAGCGGTATACACATAAATCGTCATCGGTACATACGAGTACATGAATAATTACAACTATTATTATACGTAAACATCGTCATCGGCACATACATCGTCATCGGCACATACATCGTCATCGTTCATTTTGGTGGATATCTACAGAGTTCTCCGCCAGGCGTGACGACCTCATCAAGTATGAACCCCGCCAATTCCTCTTGAATGGCTCGTATGCGTTCAAATGGTAGGAGTTGGTCCCGCATCCGTTCGATCTGAATATATATGAAGAATGGGCCGTCAATATATATATATATATATATATAAGAATAAAACTCAACACAATTGATGGTAATAAAATAATGTTGTGGACTTTGTTTACTTACTCTAAGTTGTTCTAGTGCGGTTTGGCCCGTCGCACATATCGTGTTGCGAATGAACTCGCAAACATAGTACCCACATAAGTTATTGCCGTGTCCCTGATGCGCGCACTTTACAAGAATAGAGAGTTCAATCAAAATAATAATCAATAAAGCATGATATAATGGAATTGGAAGCTAGCTAGTATTACTTACATTTTGGTCTACAAATTTTAGTTCTTCTGACCATTCACCCACGGCCCTGCCCGTGAACCTTTTCCAAACCCTGTCCGGCAAAGAAAATGGATAAAGGAGTAATTAATTACTTATTGTCACGAAAGTTGCCAATCTAGTGCGATAATATGATTGAAATTACCTCTGGAGCATCTCTCTAAAGTTTGCCCATATCTCTTTTTCTTTTCAGAATTGAGTCCATGACAAGGACTTTTCTGAGTCGGGTTGAATGACTAGCGAATAAAGTGGAACCTACGCACGCATAACTCATCATCAGTTACACTTAACATCGAGTAAGCTGAAATAGAATGTGTACAAGAGAGAGGGTAACAGTACTCACGAGAAGTTGTAAGGCAATAGTATTTCCCTTTTGGTTTGTTGTCTCAGTAAAGACGTTAGCAAGTAATTTTCTGTTTGCCCGGGTTTGGTTTCTACCACTTCTTCATGAACTCTATTTGGGTCAACGAACCCAATGTCAAAAGGGCCTCCTTTCCTGCATTCCATAACCTTTTTCCTGCATAATAGTATATACATATATGGTGAGCATATATATATATACATGCAATTAATAAAGTGAATGAGATGAGATATAAATTATAGAAATAGTACTTACACACAATAAAGACTGATGGCAGCTTTGTCGAGTTCCTTCTGATTGAATAGAAAATGCAAGTCTTGAATGTTGAAGTCGATCGCGTCATCTCCGCAGAAGAAAATATCATCTCTTATATGCGCCGTGATCCATTCTACCTTTCTCGTCTTGCAGAAATGAAGGTACCACTTGTGCAATTTTTGCATCTTTGTTGGTAGAGTCTTGAGCTCCTCTTTCTTGACGAGATTCTTCCGATACTTCCATGGCTGTATGGGGTTGGCATCGCATTTGGGCAAGTTGTCTCCCATGACATTCAAGTATGCAATGTAAGTCATCCCCATCTCATTGGCCTTTCTTTGTAGCTCTGCCTCGTAATCATTTACGGGAGGAGCGTCCCGTGTGTCAAACATTTGGAGCGGGGCACATGATTGGTTTTCCTGCTCTCCGAGCATGGGAACTGTTTTCTGGGGTGCCTCACGACTGCTACTTTCAGTCTCCCTACGGCGCCTTGCATCCGCCTTCAAAATCTGGCGCTCGTAGTCCGGCACAAGTGGGGTTTCAGGTTTCGAAAGATTTTTGTAAAACTTCTCCACCACCGCCGGATCTATTTTCTCCTTTGGCTCGGCCCGTCTAGGTGCAAAGAATTTCTTGACCTGTTCTTTCGAGATCCTATTGGTCTCCTCGTCGCTGCGATTCCACGGTAAAACCGGCAATGGCTTGGCGGAAGGCTGCGGGACGTAGTTTTTTGAACTCTTTACGTGACGGTTTCCTGCGGATTTCTTTGTGGCGATCTTCTGATGCTCTTCGTGGCGTGCTCTTCCACTTCTGTTGAGGAGATGGCTGAAGCACCGGAGATGGTGACGGGCGGAGATGGCTGCCACAGAGATGGCTGAAGCCTGGAGATGGCTGCCGCAGAGATAGCTGAAGAGGTGTTCCTTGAGGCTCGACGCTGGAGATGGCTCAGATCACGACGTCATGGAGACGGGGGGTGCCGATGACCTCCAATTTGGAAGCACAATGTGTTCCTTCTTCCAAAGAATGGTTGTTTTCACCGTAAATTTGAGTTGAGTTTCCCCTTCACCTGTAGTATGGTCAAGCTGTGCTTCCTCATATTCCTTCACAACCTCATCCACCCGACAATAGCATAGCCATCTAGAATCGGTCGGCGTGGTAAGTTCCACCAGCTACGGGAGGTAAGGCATAGCCGATGACCACCTTAATGGATAAGCCCATTAATCTCACATGCAGCTCAGCGTGTTCGCTCTCCGTGATCTCATCCACGGGTATCGAGGACCCGCCATTTCAAGCGTGGGTTGCACGTTCTGTGGAAGCCACGCTGCTTTTTCAGAGTCCGGCCGCGGCTTTCCAATGCAGGCTCTTCGTGCCGCTGAGATGGGCGGTAGCTTGATGGCTCTGTGCATTCACTTGCGCTGCAGCGCCGCAAGTGCATGTTCTATCTGTGTCATCCGCTCAGACGCTTTTTCTTTTCTGCCGTGCCATCTGTAAGAGTCGCCCGATGCAAACCCATCCTTCCACATACCCCCGTGCCTCGTGCATGTCCAGCGTGTTCTTTTTACCGATGGCGTGTGAGCTGGTCATTCTCTCGTCGAGATGGAAGGTCTGGCGGATGTTTCCTCGTATGTCGTGATGAGTTCAGTGGGTTTGGCAAGGAGTGTTGGGAAGATACACAATCCTGTTTCGGGTCCAACCTTGCCCGATTCCGTAGAACCAAGGCTTTGCACGTAGGTCCCACCCATCCGCAGGGTGTGATCCCTCTCGCAGGAGGCCTTCTCAGCTTCCTCCCACTTAGGCCTCTGAGATATGTAGCCACCGACCCGTCCTATGGTGATATTCCTTCTTGGGGCATTAAGCGTATTGGTTTCGACCTCTTTTAGCTATAGCACTTTTTTATATGTCTCAAATTCGGGGTTGAGGTCTTATCTTCGCATAATATCGTCTTGAAATTTGAGTCTTGCAGATTTGACAAATTTGTTCAATTTTGTCTTCGATTCTTGGAAAGCGTCACCCATCTTCTTTAGAGTCCACTCTTTGACCTTTTCCTTTATAACGGGTTGTTTTCATCCTCCTCTCGGAAGGGTGAAATTTACCAACAACGAATTCCAAAGCGTTTCTTTGGATCTGTCATCGACAAAGGTACCGTCGCCCTTCTTTGGCTTATTCAATTTTCAATTATGATTGGGATTTGGTCCCTAACAAGAACTCCACTGACGTACAAATTTGTCTGCGGCCTTTTGGGCTCCATCGGCCTGCCATCAACATGGACTGCTTGATCGTGAACTTGACACGATCTTTCAACTGCTCGCGCCTCGCTTGCTCTTTTCGTAGAAGAAGATGGTTGCTGGCTGGTCGATCCGGAGGGCTAAAAAGAAGAAAGAAGCGTTAATTAATACATGTAGAAGAAGATTTTTTGTGGAATTCAGCAGAGGCTTAATCAATTCATATACCTCACGGACTTTGTAACCATTAAATTATGCTTCACGGAGTCTTCATCTTCTCCATGACTAGTACTTGAGCTGTCGTCATCATGTCCCTCCAAGTTCATATATTGTGAGGTGTCCTCATCAATAATGTTCTCCATTATTTCTTCTTCTTCAAGGTTTCTACTAAGTGGATCCATAGTTTCTAAAACAATAATATTATCTAGAGTAAGAGTGTAAACATTCAAGTGGACTTGGATTCATACACAAATATATATATTATTCATACAAAAATACACAAATAAATACACAAATGAGTCAGAGGTCCAATTTGTATACAAGTTTTAATCTATGCATGTAGTACAATTTATCGAGCAAACAAGTTTATAGTAAGAAAAACCGCGGAAGTCTGCTGCAAGAAAAACCGCGGAGAACCTAAACTTGCCACCGAAGTCAATGAACCAAGATCAGGATGAGTCAGAGCTCCACAACGACGCTCCCAAGAGGGTAACGACCAACGAGACCTATGGTAAAGGGTTTTCACCCGGAGCCCTGTGACGAAGAAGGTAGCAGCATCGACGGCCCCAAAGACCTATGGTAAAGGGTTTTCCCCATCTTCGGCCCCGCCCGTTGTCCCCAAGATAGGCCCCAGACCGAGGAGAGAAGCCACGACGCTCACCAAAGAGCTGCCCGCGCATTCCACCTTCTTCTAAGGCCGCCACCGACATTGCGAACTCTAGCCACCACTCCGACGACCAACGACACATCGCATCGCCGAAGAGAGGGACGCCGTGCCGTCGTTGCCAGCGGACACACCTGCAACCCGAGAAGGACCATGCATACCCCGACATTGATGGCATACTATACCGCCATGGCCACCACCAGAGCTTGCACCACCTAGGCCGCCCCTGCAGCCGAGAGGGGAGGTCGTCCCCGTACACTAAACTACACTAAATAACCCTAAACTAATACTAACTAATTAACTAAATAAAATACTAACTAATACTACTAATAATTAACACTAAACTAACCCAAAAAAAGATACTAAACTAATACTAACTAATTAACTACTAATAATTAACTACTAAAAAAGATACTAACTAATACACTAAACTGCTAATAATTAACTAATACTAACTAATTAACACTAAACTAACACAAAAACTAACAAAATAAAATACTAATAAACTAGCTAGTACTAATTACCTCACCTCTGGTGGGCGGTGTGGGGCCCAGGGGCGGTGGTAGGCAGGCAGTGTGGATGGGCCGGGTGATGGCCTTGGGTGTGTGGGAGGGCAAGCTGGCGGCTTGGTTGGGAAAGCGGGCGCTTGCATGGTGAAGCGGTGAACCGATCTTGAGGCGGCGGCGTCGCGGCGCGGGCGGAGGCGGCGATGAGAGACGTCGGGGCGGCGCGAGGACGACGGATGTCGGGGCGGCGCGAGGACGACGGACGGTGATGAGCTACGTCGGGGCGGCGCGAGGACAACGGACGCGGCGGCGGACAGGCATTTATGACGACACAAGAGGGCGGCGACGGAGGCGACGCGAAGCGCCACAGCTCCTCTGCTTGATCGTGGGGAAGAGAGAGGAAGGGAGAAGGCGGGCATGACCCCCTTTAACACGGTTCGTGGCTGGAACCGTGTTAAAGAGATCCGCTTCACATTTATTAACCCCTTTAACACGGTTCCAGCCACGAACCGTGTTAAAGGGGGGGTGTCTTGAAGCGAATAAATGTTTCTTTAACACCGGTTCGTGGCTGGAACCGTGTTAAAGGGGCATTTATTCATGCATTAAAGGGCATTTTTAATTCAAAAATATGATATGAATTTAGAAAATTCATATCTTTTTCATTTCAACTCAGAAAAATATGAATAATATATCATAATTTTCAGAAAAATAATATCTATCCATTCATGTAAATCATTTTATATTTACTTTACATGAAAATTTTCAAAATAATTAAAACACTTACATATAAATTTTGATTATTCAATGTCGTGTGGCGTGTACCTTGTCCCGGATGGTGTCACCAACCGGGACTAAAGATGAACCTTTAGTCCCGGTTGGAGTCTTCGGACAAAAAACATGAGTCAGCACTAATAATAGGGGTGAGTGTCGACATTATGTCGTGCGGCGTGTACCTTGTCCCGGATGGTGTCACCAACCGGGACTAAAGATGAGTGTCGACATTATTTCGTAAGTGTCGACACTATGTCGAGCTGCTTGTACTATAAATAGGCATCCTTGTGAGTCCAGTCCTCCAGCCAGTTTGAGGCTATGCCTTACCTCCTTTCTAGAGCAGGGACACCACTACGGCCAGTTTCAGGGAGATGCCGACGGAGCCCAGTCCTCCGGCATCTCCGAGAAACTGGTCATAGAGGCACTCCCTAATATGTGAAATTAGTTAGCTCCCAGGTGTATTGATCTAGTTAGATAAGTTACAAAGCTGCAAGATGGTTTTCGAGAGCAGGGACACCACTACGGCCAGTTTTAGGGAGATGCCGACGGAGCCTAGTCCTCCGGCATCTTCGAGAAACTGGTCATAGAGGCACTCCCTAATATGTGATCGCGCGCGTTTGGAGATCAGATCTTAATGGTAAGTACGAATCGGGACAACTTCTTCTCATAGTCCCGGTCCATCCACAAAACATGACTAACACTCAAGACATGTATTAATATTAAAAACATGAACTAGAGTTACATAATATGAGCCACATCATTGGCTAGGACGAATGGTTCGTCTAAGTTCTTCATAAGATTGTTGAGATCCACCGTTGTCATTCCGTACTTCTTGTCTACCTCAATCCCTCCTCCTGTTAGCTTGACCCATTTGCATCGAAACAAGGGGACCTTAAAATTAGGTCCATAGTCAGGTTCCCATATCTCCTCTATGAACCCATAATACGTGGTCTTTTGCCCATTGTCTTCTGCATCAAGCGGACACCACCTTTGGTTAGTGCTCTTTTTATCTTGGCCTATCGTGTAAAATGTATTCCCATTTATCTCGTACCCTTGGAAAGTACATACAGTCGAAGAAGGTGTCCTGGCCAACAAGTACAGCTGGTCCCCAACAGTGGTGTTATTCGTGAGAAGTCTTTGCAGCCAATTACCAAAACTCGCCATGTGTTCACTTATAATCCATTCATCAGACTGCCCGGGTGTTTGAGGCGTATTAAATTCTTGTGTTCATTGATATACGGGGCAACCAAGATAGATCTTTGTAAAACCGTGTAGTGTGCTTGATTGAGAGAATGCCCGTCCCTACATATCATTGCTTTACATCCTAGGGTGCCTTTTCCACGCAGTCTTCCCTCATGTCGTGATTCTGGAACACCAATCGCCTTAAGGTCAGGAATAAAATCAACACAGAACTCAATGACCTCCTCTGTTACATAGCCCTTGGAGATGCTTCCTTCCGCCTAGCACGGTTATGAACATATTTCTTTAAGACTCCCATGTACCTCTCAAAGGGAACATATTGTGTAGAAATACAGGACCGAGAATGGCAATCTCTTCTACTAGGTGAACCAGAGATGCGTCATAATATTGAAGAAGGATGGTGGGAACACCAACTCAAAGTGACAAGACATTGGGCCACATCTGCTTGTAACCTGGTAGGCTTTACGGATCGATTACCTTCGAGATATTGCATTGAGGAATGCACATAGCTTCACAATGGGTACTCGAACATTTTCGGTAGAAGCCCCTCAATGCAATCGGAAGCAATTGTGTCATAATCACGTGGCGATCATGAGACTTCAGGTTTTGGAATTTTTTATCGCCATATTTATTATTCCCTTTATATTGACGAAGCGACGGGACCTTGATAAAGCTTTACATTCAAAAAGATTTCCTTCTCGCTTTGGTAAGAGCGTGGGCAGGAGTTAAGTGGCATCGTTTACCCTTCGTTCTCGGGATGCATAGGCTCTTGAGGGCCTTCAGACGTTCTTGGTCCTGCCGTGCTTCCGGTGTATCTTTTGTCTTCCCATACACTCCTAGAAAGCCTAGCAGGTTCACGCAAACATTATTCGTCACGTGCATCATGTCGATTGAAGAGCGGACCTCTAAGACTTTCCAATAGGGTAGGTCCCAAAATATAGATTGCTTCTTCCACATGGGCGTGTCCGCATCGTCATTGAACAGATAGACTGCCAGGACCTTTTCCAAAGATTACTTCTAGGTCCTTGACCATACCAAATACCTCCTCACCGATGGAGGACAGGCTTCCTCCGGTTACGCCAGACGTTTGAAATGCTTGCCTTTCTTTCTTCTTGGATGCGAGTTCGGAAGAAATCGGCGATACCCTAGGTACACAACCTTCTTACATTTATCCAAATATACACTTTCGGTATCATCTAAACAGTGTGTGCATGCATTGTATCCTTGTTTATGCCTACGAAATGTTACTAAGAGCAGGCCAATCATTGATGGTTACGAATCGTAGGTCAAATGGCTCCCTTTGTGCTCATCCCACATACGTACACCTGGTTTGGCCCACATGTAAAAGTTCTTCAACTAATGGCCTTAGGTACACATCAATGTCGTTGCGGGTTGCCTCGGCCTTGGATGAGCATCGGCATCATAATGAACTTCCTCTTCATACACAACCAAGGAGGAAGGTTATAGATACATAGGGTCACAGGCCAGGTGCTGGATCGCAGCTTTGCTCACCAAAAGGATTCATGCCGTCTACTTAGACCAAACCTTAAGTTCCTTGCGCCACGCATGAAGTCCGGTACTCTCGCCGACTTTTCTCCACTGTGACCCATCAGCGGGTGTCTCAACATCGCGTCTTTCTTACGGTCTTCCATGTGCCATCGCAACAACTTGGCATGCTCTTTATTTCTATAGAGACGTTTTAACCGTGGTATTATAGGAGCATACCACATAACCTTGGCGGGAACCTTCTTCCTAAGGGCCTCGCCCTCAACATCGCCAGGATCGTCTCGTCTGATCTTATACCTTGATCGCAGTGCATACCGGCATGCATCCAAATTCTCGTACTTCTCACCGTGGTAGAGGATGCGTCATTAATGCAGCATGTATCTTACGCACGTCTAATCCTAGAGGCGCATAACCTTCTTTGCTTGGTATGTACTGTCGGGCAACTCATTATTTCTTGGAAGAAGATTCTTCATTTTTACCAACAACTTTGAAAATGCGCTGTCAGTCACACCATTCTCTGCCTTCCATTGCAGCAAATCCAGTGTGGCACCTAGCTTTTTGTGGCCATCTTCGCAAGTTGGATACAACAATGTTTTGTGATCCTTTAACATCTGCTCCAGCTTCTCCTTCTCCTTTTCAGTTTCACATTCTTCCTTTGCATCAGTAATGGCCCAACCAAGATCGTCATCAGCGGGCCCATCTGCTCCCTCTTGATCTTCATTATCTACCTCCGTTGCATTATCATCATATTCAGGATACATATTAGGATAGTTGTCATCATCCTCTTCTTCTTCGTTGTCTTCCATCACAACCCCTTTTTCTCCGTGCTTGGTCCAACAATTATAGCTGGGCATGAAACCGGATCGAAGCAGGTGGGTGTGAATGGTTCTGGTATTTGAGTAGTCTTTCTTGTTCTGACAGTGAACACACAGACATCACATAAAACCATTGTGACCACGGTTTGCATTAGCCACAACGATTAAATTTTGGAGGCCCGTAATGTACTCGGAAGTGCGGCGGTCACCGTACATCCATTGCCGATTCATCTGCATTAATATGTAGTATATATCAAAAAATAATAGGGAGATGACCATTTATATATATAGTACATCAATGACACATGAAACTATAGTTGCCGACCTCGACCGAGACGGAAAGAGCAACAAGAAAGCTTATTTTGAGCTCTCGGGCATTTCACCGAACACCTCTAGTGCATATGAAGAAAACACAAACTAGCACTCTTCACACCCTCTTGCTAGGCTCCAAAATGTGAAAGAATGGAAGAGTGGGGTGTGTGTGGGCTGGGGTGGTGTCTTATAGCCCCTTTAACACGGTTCATGCCACGAACCGGTGTTAAAAGGGTACGCAACACTGCAGAGACCTTTAACACCGGTTCGTGGCACGAACCGGTGTTAAAGGGGGGCTCCTTTTTTTGCCGCAGGGGCCACGCTGGTACGGCCCCCCCTTTAACACCGGTTCGTAGAAGAACCGGTGTTAAAGCCCTTTTTCGGGATCAACAAAAGACCTCGTTTCCACTAGTGTCCGTAAGTGTCACTCTGACCCAGAATTATATCTGTGCTGCAAAGGTTTGTTAGCTGTTAATTTCCATGGCCGGTGTATATGCCTGCGTAGAAACTGATTTATATATTGTACTAGTTTGTCTGCCTCCTCTCTGTAATACTCCCTCTGTTTTAAAATATAAGATGTTTTAGGTTTGTGAAAGAAAACATTGTCAGGAATATGCAACATGTATTCCTTTAGGGGCCAAAGGCCACAATATATAATACAGGTACATGTGCAAACATGCAGAAAGCCCCCTAACATATAGGGAAACTATAATATACAGATATATACATCTAACATCCCCCCTCAAACTCATGGTGGATCCACAACACTGAGTTTGGAGAGTAAAAAAATCATGCTGCGCTCTGGTCTGTGCCTTCGTAAACAAATCCGCTAACTGTAAATCTGAAGGCACATACTGAAGCGCAATAACCTGAGCCTGCGCCTGAGCACGTGTATAGAAAGCATCAACACCAATATGCTTGGTAAGCTCATGCTTGACCGGATCACGTGCAACACTAATAGCACCTGTACTGTCAGACAAAACCAGAGTGGGTGTGGTAATAGAGACCCCAAAATCCGCAAGTAACCACCGTAACAAGGTCACCTCAGCAGTCAATAAGGCCATATCGTGCAACTCAGTGTCGACACTCAAACGGGAAACCGCTGTCTGTTTCTTCGTCTTCCAAGCAATAAGCGAACCACCAAGAAACACACAGTAAGCAGAAAGTAAACAGCGATCCGAAGGATCACTCGCCCACGTAGCATCCGAATAGCACCGGAGCTGGAGGGAGCTAGAACGCAGAAAGAAAAGACGACGAGTGATTGTACCACGAAGATAACAAAGAACACAGAGAAGATGACTATAATGAACAGTGATAGGAGCAGAAACAAACTGACTCAGAATATGAACAGGATAAGAGATGTCAGGACGAGTGACAACAAGATAAACAAGACTCCCGACAAGATGACGATAACGCGTCGGATCAGAAAGAGGATCACCATCAGTAGGTTGAAGCTTCACATTAAGCTCCATAGGGGTCTCAATAGTGCGCTCATCCCCAAGAGCAGCACGAGCAAGAATATCCTGAATATACTTTTCCTAGGAGATGTAAAAGCCATCAGAAGTGGAGGAAACCTCAATCCCAAGAAAGTATCGAAGAGGACCAAGATCAATCATAAGAAACTGATCACGAAGACGAGCCTTAACAAAGGCGATATACTCAGAATCATCACCAGTAATGATCATATCATCAACATAGAGAAGAAGAAGAGTGCGTCCACGAGGAGAAGTGTGAACAAACAACGCTGGATCATGAGCACTAGGGGAGAAACCAGCAGCAGTCACTACAGAAGCAAAGCGCTCAAACCAGGCACGAGGGGCCTGTTTGACACCATAAAGACATCGAAGACGACAAACCATCCCCTCGGGAACAGAATATCCAGGAGGAGGCTGCATATAAACCTCCTCACTCAACTCACCATTGAGAAAAGCATTCTGAACATCAAGCTGGGACACGGACCAGTGACATACAGAAGCAACATCAAGAAGAGTACGCACAGTGGTCATATGAGCCACATAAGAAAAGGTATCATCATAGTCACGACCATGCTCCTGCTGAAAACCACGAGCCACAAGACGCGCTTTATAGCGCTCAAGAGATCCATCAGAGCGGGTCTTAATCTTATAGACCCACTTACACGTGATAGGACGAACACCGGGAGGGGGAGAAACAAGATCCCAGGTGCCAGTGCACTCAAGCGCAGCAATCTCCTCAGCCATGGCCAGCTGCCATTCAGGATGATGCTCCGCATCCCGATAAGAAGTCGGCTCGGAGGCAACAGAAAGACCATATTGACTAGCATAGTAAAGGTTGGGGGCACGACGTTGACGAATAGGACGAGTAGAGGGAAGCTCATCAGAGGAAGACGACTCAGGAGACGACGATGAAGAACAAGGTATAACAGAGGAAGACTCCGGAGAACGAGGAGAACTAGGAGAACTAGACGGACCAGTGACGAAGAGAACCACGGCGACCTTGACCACGAGCCGGCTGGTGCTGACTCTGGCCCTGAAACTGCTGGTGCTGACTCTGACCCTGAAACTGCTGGTGCTGACTCTGAACCTGACCTAGAGGAGTGGGTAGTATCGGCGGCGGCACAGAGGAACGCGGCTTAGTCGAGGGAACAAACGACATAGGAGGACCACGGGTAGCAAGCACAGATGGAACCGCAAGAAGACCAGCACCACGGAGACGGGTCTCCTCAGCCCGAAGCTCAGACAACACCTCAGAGAGCGGAACACGACCACGAGCATTCAGCTAAGCATGCTGGGGCTCAAACTCCTGGCGGAGCCGAGATAGAAACTCATAGATGTTGGAATTATGCCCTAGAGGCAATAATAAAGATGTTATTATTATAATTCTTGTTCATGATAAAGTTTATATTCCATGCTAGAATTGTATTAAGCGAAAACTTTAATACTTGTGTGGTTTGTGAACAACACCGTGTCCCTAGTACGCCTCTATGGACTAGCTCATTGATCAATGATGGTTAAGGTTTCCTAACCATAGACATGAGTTGTCAATTGATAATGAGATCATATCATTGGGAGAATGATATGGTGGACAGACCCAAACTAAGCAAAGCTATTAGATCGTTTCATCGTGTTCGTCTTTGGGAAGCTTTTCTCATGTCAAATATTGTATTCCTTAGACCATGAGATAATACAACTCCCTGGTATCGGAAGAAAGCTTTGAGGTCATCAAACGTCATCCTATGAGAGGGTGATCATAAAGGTGTCTCTCAGGTGATCGGAAAGTATCTGTTGGGTTGTATGTATCGAGATGGGATTTGTCCCTCCCAAGTCGGAGAGATATACTTGGGCCCCTTTCGTGTCGATATCAACACCGCTTGCAAGCATGTGGTTAAGGAGTTAATCACAAAGTGATATCGTATTATGAAACGAGTAAAGTACTTGCTGTGAACGAGATTGAACTAGGTATGACGATACCGACGATCGAATCTCGGGTAAGTAAAATATCGCGAGACGAAGGGAATATATATATGGGATTGATTGAATCCTGGCATCGTGGTTCATCCGATATGATCATCGATGAATGTGTGGGAGTCAATATGGGTGCAGGACCCGCTGTTGATTATTGATAGAAGATCATGCGCATATTCTCGAACTCAGCGAGGTCACACATAACGTGTCTCGACGCTAGGATAGATTGGATACTTGGTTTATGAAAAAAAATTCGGAGTCTCGGATGGGATCCGGGACATCACGAGAGGTTCCGGAGTGGTCCGGAGAATAAGATTCATATAAGGCAGTGCAGTTTTTGGAGTTCGGAATTGTTCCGGGTTAATCGGTATTGTACCGGAAGCTTCTAGAACCTTCCGGAAGGGGACCAACGTGGCCCCACCTTCCGGGAGGGGGCATGGGCCTATGAGGGAGTGTCCTGGCCGCATTGGGCCAGGGTCACAAGGCCCCATAAGGCCCAGCCGATCCTAGATAAGTTTAAATCGTTTAAACTAGAGATAAGATAGGGTTTCTAGAAGGGAGAGTTTAAATCGTTTAAACTAGAGATAGGCTTGGAGGATGGGCAAGGGCTGGCTGCACCCTCCCTCTATATATAGAGGGCTGGTGCGCCCCCTCCCCTACACACCTTCCTCCAAACCCTAGTAGCCCTGCTGCCCTCCTCTCTCCCTCCCCGTTTGTGGCGAAGCCTGCGCGAAATTCTCCACCATATACACCACGCCGTCGTGTTGTAGATCCAATCCATCTCTCCACCATACTTGCTGGTCCAAGGAAGGAGGAGACGTCGAGGTGCTGCACGTGTGCATCTCACGGAGGCACCGCCACTTGTGGTGCTAGATCGGATCGGATCGCGAGGAGGAGAAGCGAAATGCGACTACATCACCCACGTTCCGAGCGTTCACTGTCTTGAATCTTCAAGGGTATGAAGATCTAATCCAATCTCTCTCGTTGTTTGCATCTCCTAGATTAGATCTTGGCTTTCCCTCTGTTCGCTTCCGTAGAAATTTTTGATTTACTATGCTGCGAAACCCTTCAGTGGTATCAGAGCTAGATCTATGCGTAGATGTGTTTCACGAGTAGAACGCAACATGGTTGTTGCGGGCGTTGATGTTTTCTGTTGCAAGCCTCTTGTTTGTGTTCTTCTTATGACGCGGGATAGTGAGATTGAAGCGGTCCAGGCCAACCTTACGCGACGTCGTTCGCGAGACCGGCTCCGCACTTGACGTGTGGCTTGTTCCACACATGCGGCTGGTGGATGTCAGTTTCTCTCACTATAGTTGTCATGGGATTAACACCGGAGTTTGGCAACCATAATATCACCGTTGTGGCTTTCCGTAGGTAAGAATCGTTCTTAGCATCTATTCCCATAAGCCACGTAAAACATGCAACAATAAAGTAGAGGCGTCTAACTTGGTTTTGCAGGGAGTGTTTTCTGTGATATGGTATGGCCCAAGATGTGATGTGTATATTGTATGCGATGATCATGTTTTGTAATGTTTCACGACTTGCATGTCGATGAGTACACAACCGGCAGGAGCCATATGGTTGTCTTTATAATTGTGTATGACCTGCGAGTCAACTTCTTATACGCCATGTAATAGCTTTACTTTATCTCTAAGTAGTTAGCAATAGTTGTAGTTGCTATTCGTGGTGGAGGCAATCATGGTGAAGTGATGGAGATCATGCCGGAACGCACAAGATGGAGATCATTCTTGAAGATTGGCTATACCATGTCACATAAAGTTATATGCATGTGATGTTTATCCTTTTATGTATCTTATTATGCTTAGATCGTGACGGTAGCATTATAAGATGATTCCTCATAAAGATCAAGATAAAAACGTGTTCTCCCCAAGTATGCACCGTTGCGAAGTTCGTCGTGTCCAAGCATCACGTGATGATCGGGCTATAGACTCTACGCTCACATACAACGGGTGCAAGCCAGTTTTGCACATGCGGAAATACTTGGGTCTAACTTGACGAGCCTAGCATGTACAGACATGGCCTCGGAACACAAGAACCGAAAGGTTAAGCATGAGTCATATGAATGATATGATCGACACTTCGTTGTCCACCATTGAAACCACATCTCTTCTCGTGAAGATCGGATTAGGTGTGGTGAATTTGGATCGTGTTCACTAAACAACTTGAGGGATGTTGAATTTAGTGGGAGTTCATCTAGTAATTTGATTAAGTTGAACTATTTATCATGAACATAGTCTAAATTGTACTTGCAAATACTGTAGATCACATGGCCAAGTCCAACTTCAACTTCAACGTTTTTGCTGAGAAAGAAAAGCTAAGAAACAATGGGTCTAACTTCACCAACTGGTTCCGTAATCTAAGAATCATTCTGTTTGGCGGACAAAAGGACTATGTCCTTGAGAAAGCGTTTGGTAACCCCCCTGCAATCGCTCGGCTGATGAGAAAGCTGTCTATCGTCACAAGAAAGATGATTATGGTGTGATTAAGAGCACCATGTTGTTTGCTATGGAACCGGAACTTCAAAATCTTTTGAAAACTATCCCGGGCCCTTTGAGATTCTCGAGGAGCTGAAAACCATGTTTCAGACTCAGGCCCGTTCTGAGAGATATGAGATCTCCGAGAAGTTCTTTAACTGCAAGATGGAGGAAGGGAGTTCCGTTAGTGAGCACGCCATTAAGATGTCGGGCTACACTCAACGCCTTGAGCAACTGGACTGCAAGATTCCAGAGGAGCTCAAGATTGACAGGGTTCTGCAATCACTCCCTCCCAGCTACAAAAGTTTTGTAGTGACTCATAATCAGATTGGTTCCACTGATACGATCACCGAGCTCTTCGCAGTCAAGGCTGCGGAGGTGGACATCAAGAAGGATAATCATGTGTTGATGGTCAACAAGCCCTCCTTTAAGAAAGGTAAAGGTGCAAAGAAGCCCTTCAAGAAGGGCGGCGGCAAGCGCAATGCCCCTGCTGAGAAGAAGCTCAAGTCTGGTCCCAAGCCGGAAACTGAGTGCTTCTATTGCAAGGACAAGGGTCACTGGAAGCGCAACTGTCCGAAGTACTTAGCGGACAAGAAGGCTGGCACCATCAAAGGTATATTTGATATACATGTTATTGATGTTTTCCTTACTAGCCCTCGTTGTAGTGCAGGTATTTGATACCGGTTCGTTGCTAATATTTGTAACTCAAAGCAGAGCTGCGGAATAGACGGCTTGCGAGGGATGAGGTGACGATGCGCGTTGGCAACGGATCAAGAGTTGATGTGATGGCCGTCGGCACGCTCTCCTTAGTTTTACCTTCGGGATTAGTTTTAAACCTTAATAAATGTTATTATGTGCCTGCGTTGAGCATGAACATTATTTCTGGATCGTGTTTATTGCAAGACGGTTATTCATTTAAATCGGAGAATAATGGTTGTTCTATTTATATGAGTAACATCTTTTACGGTCATGCACCCCTTGTGAGTGGTTTATTTCTTCTAAATCTCGAAAGGGATGAAACACACATCCATAACATTGAGGCTAAGAGATGCAAAGTAGATAGTGATAGTACTACTTATTTGTGGCATCGCTCGTCTAGGTCATATTGGTGTAAAGCGCATGAAGAAACTCCATTCGATGGACTTTTGGAGTCTCTTGATTTTGAATCATTTGACACATGCGAACCATGCCTCATGGGCAAGATGATCAAAACCCGTTCTCGGTATGATGGAGCGAGCAACGGACTTGTTGGAAATCATACATACCGATGTATGCGGACCGATGAGTGTTTCGACGCGCGGTGGATATCGCTATTTTCTCACTTTTACCGATGACTTAAGTAGATATGGGTATATCTATTTAATGAAACATAAATCTGAAACGTTTGAAAAGTTCAAAGAATTTCAGAATGAAGTGGAGAACCATCGTAATGTAAAGATTAAGTTTCTACGATCCGATCGTGGGGCGAATATTTGAGTTATGATTTTCTCACGCATCTCAAAGCAAGTGGAATCGCTTCACAACTCACACCACCGGAACACCACAGCAATGGTGTGTCTGATACGAGCGAATCGAACCCTATTAGATATGGTCCGATCGATGATGTCTCTTACTGATTTGCCGTTATCATTTTGGGGTTATGCATTAGAAACCGCTGCATTCACTTTAAATAGGGCTCGTCTAAATCCATTGAGGCGACACCGTATGAACTATGGTTTGGTGCTAAACCTAAGTTGTCGTTTCTTAAAGTTTGGGGATGCGAAGCTTCGTCAAGAAGTTGATGCGGACAAGCTCGAACCCAAAGCGAATGCGTATTCATAGGATACCCTAAGGAAACTATTGGGTATACCTTCTATCACGAACCGAAGGCAAAGTGTTTGTCGTGAAGAACGGTTCCTTTCTTGAGAAGGAGTTTCTCTCGAAAGAAGTGAGTGGGAGGAAAGTAGAGCTAGACGAGGTTATTGAACCTTCTCTTGAATTGGAGAGTAGCGCAGCACCTGAAATTGTTCGATGCCGCACCAACAATAGAGGAAGCTAATGACAAGGATCATGAAGCTTGGACGATCTGCATCTTGAGCGTCGCAGTCGACAAGGTCGCGTGCCCCTCTGAGTGGTACGGCAACCTGTCTTGACTGTCTTGTTAGTAGAAGACGGTGAACCTACGAACTATGAGGAAGCGATGATGAGCCTGGACTCGAGAAATGGCTAGAAGCCATGAAATCCAATTGGGATCCATGAGCGAAAACCAAGTATGGACTTTGGTGGACCCTCCTAGCGACGAAAGGCCGTTGAGTGCAAATGGATCTTCAAGAAGAAAAGCGACGAGGATGGTAATGTTACCGTCTATAAAGCACGGCTTGTTGCGAAAGGTTTTGACAAGTTCAAGGTGTTGACTATGATGAGACTTTCTCTCCGTAGCGATGTTTAAGTCCATTCGGATTTTATTAGCAATTGATGCGTTTCATGATTATGAAATATGGCAAATGGATGTCAAGATGCTTTCCTCAATGGCAACATTGATGAAGAGTTGTATATGATGCAACCCGAAGGTTTTGTCGATCCTAAGGATCTTGATAAAGTATGCAAACTTCAGCGTTCCATTTATGGACTAAAGCAAGCATCTCGGAGTTGGAACCTTCGTTTTGATCAAGTGATCAAGAGCTTTGGATTTGTTCCAAATTGCTCTGAAGCTTGCATCTACAAGAAAGTGAGTGGGAGCTCGGTGACGTTTACGGTACTATATGTGGATGACATATTGATTATTGGAAATGACATCAACATGCTTAACAATGTGAAGAGTTATTTGAACAAGTGTTTTCAATGAAAGACCTAGGTGAAGCTGCTTATATATTGGGCATCAAAATCTATAGAGATAGACAAAGACGCTGATAGCTTTAAGCCAAAGTACATACCTAGACAAAGTTCGAAAAGGTTCAGAATGGATAAGGCATTGAAAGGTTCGGTGCCTATGTTGTCGAGTAAGATATTGAGCAAGGCTCAAGGTCCTTCTGATGAAATGATAGGAAGCTATGAGCAAAGTGCCTTATGCCTCGGCCATAGGTTCCATCATGTATGCCATCTGTGTACTAGACGGATGTGTCCAATGCTCTTAGTTTGGCGGCAGATATCAAAGTGATCCGAGTGGAACCTTTGGACAGCCGTGAAGAACATCCTAAGGTACCTAAATAGGAATAAAGAAATGTTCTTAGTCCATGGGGTGATGAAGCTGTCGTAAAGGTTACGTCGATGCTAGTTTAAACACCGACAAGGATGATTGTAAATCTCGACAGGATACGTGTATATTTTGAATGGAGGAGCTGTGAGTCGGAGAAGTCGCAAGCAAAGCGTGATCGCGGGATCTACAAAGGAAGCGGAATACATGGCTGCGCAGAAGCGTCAAGTGAAGGAGTTTGGATCAGAACTTCATCCTTTGAGCTTGGCGTGGTTCAAGTGCATTGGACCCACTGGAGATATTGTGTGACAACACTGGTGCCATAGCACTCACTAAGGAACCAAGATATCATCCAAAGACCAAGCATATCAACCGCAAGTTTCATATAATCCGAGATTATATAGCAGATGGAGATTTGAAGATTAGCAAAGTACATACAGATCTGAATATCGCAGATCCATTGACTAAACCTCTTCCACGTGTAAAACATGATCAGCACCTCGATTGCCATGGGTGTGAGATTGTTGCGGATGTAACCTAGATTATTGACTCTAGTGCAAGTGGGAGACTATTGGAATTATGCCCTAGAGGCAATAATAAAGATGTTATTATTATAATTCTTGTTCATGATAAAGTTTATATTCCATGCTAGAATTGTATTAAGCGGAAACTTTAATACTTGTGTGGTTTGTGAACAACACCGTGTCCCTAAATGCGCCTCTATGGACTAGCTCATTGATCAATGATGGTTAAGGTTTCCTAACCATAGACATGAGTTGTCAATTGATAATGAGATCATATCATTGGGAGAATGATATGGTGGATGACCAAACTAAGCAAAGCTATTAGATCGTTTCATCGTGTTCGTCTTTGCGAAGCTTTTCTCATGTCAAATATTGTATTCCTTAGACCATGAGATAATACAACTCCATGGTATCGGAAGAAAGCTTTGAGGTCATCAAACGTCATCCTATGAGAGGGTGATCATAAAGGTGTCTCTCGGTGATCGGAAAGTATCATTGGGTTGTATGTATCGAGATGGGATTTGTCCCTCCCAAGTCGGAGAGATATACTTGGGCCCACTCGTGTCGATATCAACACCGCTTGCAAGCATGTGGTTAAGGAGTTAATCACAAAGTGATATCGGATTACGGAACGAGTAAAGTACTTGCTGTGAACGAGATTGAACTAGGTATGACGATACCGACGATCGAATCTCGGGTAAGTAAAATATCGCGAGACGAAGGGAATATATATATGGGATTGATTGAATCCTGGCATCGTGGTTCATCCGATATGATCATCGATGAATGTGTGGGAGTCAATATGGGTGCCCAGACCCCGCTGTTGATTATTGATAGAAGATCATGTCTGCATATTCTCGAACCCGAGGTCACACACTTAACGTGTCTCGGCGCTAGGATAGATTGGATACTTGGTTTATGAATTTTTGTTCGGAGTCTCGGATGGGATCCGGGACATCACGAGAGGTTCCGGAGTGGTCCGGAGAATAAGATTCATATAAGGCAGTGCAGTTTTTGGAGTTCGGAATTGTTCCGGGTTAATCGGTATTGTACCGGAAGCTTCTAGAACCTTCCGGAAGGGGACCAACGTGGCCCCACCTTCCGGTAGGGGGCATGGGCCTATGAGGGAGTGTCCTGGCCGCATTGGGCCAGGGTCACAAGGCCCCATAGGGCCCAGCCGATCCTAGATAAGTTTAAATCGTTTAAACTAGAGATAAGATGGGGTTTCTAGAAGGGAGAGTTTAAATCGTTTAAACTAGAGATAGGCTTGGAGGATGGGCAAGGGCTGGCCGCACCCCCCCTCTATATATAGAGGGCTGGTGCGCCCCCTCCCCCCCTACACACCTTCCTCCAAACCCTAGTAGCCCTGCTGCCCTCCTCTCTCCCTCCCGACTGTTTGTAGGCGAAGCCCTGCGGCAGAAATTCTCCACCATATACACCACGCCGTCGTGTTGTAGATCCAATCCATCTCTCCACCATACTTGCTGGTCCAAGGAAGGAGGAGACGTCGAGGTGCTGCACGTGTGCATCTCACGGAGGCACCGCCACTTGTGGTGCTAGATCGGATCGGATCACGAGGAGGAGAAGCGAGTACATCACCCACGTTCCGACGAACGTTCCGCTGTGCGAATCTTCAAGGGTATGAAGATCTAATCCAATCTCTCTCGTTGTTTGCATCTCCTAGATTAGATCTTGGCCTTCCCTCTGTTCGCTTCCGTAGAAAATTTTGATTTACTATGCTGCGAAACCCTTCAATAGATGCGTTGAAACTCCAAATCCGAGCGCACAATCTGGCAATACGAGCATGTGCCACAAACAGCAGTACAGAGAGAATCAAGCTGACGCCAGATAGCAGCACTCTGAGTATAGAACTCATCAATAGTAGAATCACCCTGCTGGATAGCATGCTCCTGGCGAACCACAGACAGGTAAAGAGCATCCCCAGACGTCTGATAGCGCTGACGAATATGAGCCCACTGAGCGGCAACAGTAGGGAGACTCATGAACTCAGCAACATACTGGGGCAGAACACTGGAGGTGAGAACAACAGCAGCACGAGCATCCTCATCAACCCACTGAGTGTAAGCAGTTAGAGCGTGTCGATAGGCCTCGAGATTAGAAAAGTACTGCTTGAACTTCAGGTCATAAGCAGCAACAACACTATCATCAGCACTCTGAGCAGCATCCTTGGCCTCCTGAGAAGCATCAGCACCGAGAACAATCAGCGTCGGCGGAAGAGGAGCCACAGGAGCCGGGGGCACGGCGGACATGAGACCTCGCCGAAGAGCACACCCCAAAGACGGAGACCGTGCATGTGAACACGCATAAAGGCAGCAAAATCAGGGTAATTCGCGCCATCAAAGACCACCGGGCAGCGAGGAATCGCAACATAACCCGATGAAGAAGACACCTCTCTCTCTTTTTTTAGACACAGATCAGATCTAGATCTGATCGATCCTGACGCGAGCAGACGAAATCCGACGAGGGCGGGACCAGATCCGGCCGGACGGGGTCGGTGGCGGGATGGGGCGGAGTCAGGCGCATTTCACGCGCGGTCAGGGAGGCAGGGCGCGGGCGGCGTCAGGCGCGGTCAGGGAGGCAGGGCGTCGTCAGGGGAGCAGCAACAGGTCGGGAGCAGCAGATCATCAGGGGAGCAGCAGCAGGTCGTCAGTAGCAGGTCGTCAGGCACACGTGAAGACCGAAGAGGTGACCCCACGCGTGAAGACCCGCGTGCTGCAGGGCGACCTGACCCTGCACGTGAAGACCCGCGTGCTGCAGGGCGTGGAGTCCCAGGCGAACGGGAGGCCCGCGCATGGAGCAGTCCCGCGTGAGGATGCTCAGGGGAACGGGAGGAGCAGTCCCGTGTGAAGATCGACCGGAGGCTCCTCGCGTGGAAGAAATCAGGAGGAGCAGTCCCGCGTGCGGGCGTTGGACGCGTCCTCGCGTGGAGATGCTGTCGGTCTAGTACCGCGGCGGAAGAAATCCCGCTGGAGAACGAGATCGATTCAGGAAAGAATACGGCAGATCCGAGATGGCCAGAGACAGCGGCAACCGACGGCGGCGACGTCGGAAGAACGACGACGACAGGGACGGTGGCGGATGTGACGATGTTGCAGAAAAATTGTCTAACCTAGCTCTGATACCATGTCAGGAATATGCAACATGTATTCCTCTGGGGGCCAAATGCCACAATATATAATATAGATACAGGTGCAAACATGCAGAAAGACCCCTAACATATGAGAAAACTACAATATACAGACATATACATCTAACAAATATCTTATATTTTAAAACGGAGGGAGTACTAGCTGACGGTACGTGGCCTGGTCCTCCAACCCGGCGTGGTGGCCAACTAGTGCCATCAATGACAAACATGGTGACCCGGTTCTTGAACACGCTCGATGATCTTGTGGTCGATCTCGAGCTTGTACTCCTTTTAAGAGGGTACCCGCATCCTACAGTCACGCCTTCATGTCTAAGGACCGGCTCTCTTGGAGAAACATCTTGTAGCGCCCTGTTCCCTCTTAGGAAGGTCATCGAGGCCTAGTTTGCATAGCCTTGGCTTGACTTTGTCAATGGCGTGGACCTGGATATCACGGATAAAGTTGAGAATGTGAAAGACCGGGTGTCGATGACGGGGATTTGGATTTGAATTCGGCTGAAATAGTGAGAGAAACATCGAAGGAAATGGCTAGCGACACATTATTTCCTCATGTGTGTCTGGTTGTACTGGATTAACAAGGGATTAGTGGGGGAGGAGAGGATCAACGCGGTTGGTGAAGATGTTTTCCATGAATTGGATGGCACATATGGTCTGTTTTGAACCCCGAAGTGGCTCACAATAGGGGATTATAGGGGCTTTGTGTTTTCTTTGCAATTTTATAGCTTGCAAATACGCAAAATCTCCGGTTCGAACCTCACCGTGATCTCTAAGTTTAGTTTTTAGTTTTTATGATTACATTTGTAAGTCGGTTGACGTAAGGGGCCAAGTTTGTAGAAGTAGCTTTCTATGAGTTGAGCTATATTTTGGTCAAGAAGTTTGTTGGTGGTTGACGATAAGTGACCAAGTTTGTTGGCATTTGATGATAATGATACCGAAATCAATAAGATATCATGCGCGTATCGGGGTATAAAAGTAAAATAGAAAATAAACCGTGTGGTATCTCAAGAATATGAAGTAGGCAAGAAAACGTGTGTATCTGAAGAATGCGATAAACTTTCAATACTAGTTTCATGAATTTCTAGCAGGAGCTTGCATGACATGGACTCGATGCTAAATATATACAAGACACTGGACCTCGACACATGCTCTGCTATGCGCTCACCTTCTACGGCACCTCCCGCAATCCTCCTCCTGGTCCAGACCCTACTCCTGCTCCTGCAGCGCCACCGGAAGCTCCTCAGACGGTGGCACGCCGGTTGTGTCATTGGAAGCTCCTCTGAAAGATGATGTCGGTCTGGCGGCCGCCGTTGGTGAACTGGTCCAAGTAGTTGATGTGGCAGTTGGCACAGGTGAACAGCACCATCTCGCACCGCATTGACCCTGAATATGTGGTCGTGATTCCTCCACAGGTGGTAAATGCGGCGTCTGTAACGCTGTCCGAATCCCTCATCAAGGAAGGCGTGCGCGAGCTACTCAATAGACCTCCTTGCTGAGAAGGTCCAGAGGCGCAGGGTGTCTTACTCGTGCATGTCCTGCGGCAAGAGGGGCTCTGGTTGGGTGGGGGGGTAGATAGAAGGTGGCCATGGAATGGGCATGTTTTTCATGGAGGGGAGGAATGGAGATGATGTGGTGATCCGTTGCGACTATGGTGGAGGGAATAAGATAAATATGAAGGAAGGTTACAGGGATTGATGGGGGAAGTGGAGCAGAACCGATGGGCGAAACAATGTTGTTGATGACATGGCGAGGCTGGTGGGATGATTTCCTGCTCAGATTCGAGGAGTCAATGGTACAACCATAATTTTTGAGTGCGCCAGTGGAGAAGAAAGGGGATGTGTGGTATACGAACTACGAAGAGGGGGATTTAAGGGGAGACGAGTCTTAGCTGATAAGGGAAGGCGCCGTGCGCGTCCCATTTTACGAAAAAATTCTTGGGTGAAAAAAGTACTCTCTCCGTTCAAGAATAGATGTCTTAGGTTTTTTAAATTTTGGATAAATCTATATATTAAATAGTGTCTATATTTATCTAAATTTTGACAAATTTAAGACATCTATTTTAGTACGGAGGGAGTACAAGATTTAGGGATTTAGTTTTGTATTTCGGGATTTAGACTTTCGAAAAAATAGCAACGAAGAAGAAGATCATTGTCCCGTTGAAAAATAATCTTACGGGACTGAAGCGACAGACATGCAGAACCAAACGAACGGAAGCAACGCCGAGTGAATAATTGTGAACTGCCCTGCAAAAATGGCACTAAACGAACCGTTCTAACAAGAAAGAAAGGAACAGTCGAAGTTCAATTGTTCAAAATACCCACGCACACAATCTTAGCTGGTACTATATCTGTTCCAAAATAGTGTAAGAGCTTGTTTGGCTCTCATCATTTTATTTCATTTGGTAGAAATGAAATGAAATAACATTGATCATATCATTTCATTTGGCAATTACACACAAATGACAAGGTACCAAAAGGAATTAAGGTTAGACATAAAATAAAAATCATGAAATTTGCAAATGAATTCCATAACCAATTCTGTGATAGCCAAACGGATTGATTCTTGGAATCACAAATAAATTCCTTGATTCCAACCCCAACTGATAGGAGCCAAAAGAGCTCTAAGCCTTTTTTTAGTAGTTTAATTTATACGGGTAGAAAGGCTTCTACACTATGGAACGGAGGTAATACCTTTGTAGCTTTAGATCATGGTTGCCACATGTGGCTCCAAAATTCCCCTCCTGTCTCTGTTGTACCGCTTCTGATTGTGTATTAGTAAGGCTGCATATGATATTAGTGTATTATACTATCTCTATAGTGCATGGTATCATATAATAGTATCATAATAGTACTATATTTAATGATTTGTAGAATCTCAATACAAAATTGTGTACACGATTTATTTGTATGAGGATTTTCTAGTTTTGCTATGATACGGTATCTACCTATGATAATCTAACCATCTTTTTCTTCATTAATTATTGTGTCACATGAGATTTTTGTCAACATGGCATGCATGATACTAAATATGATACTCCCACTAGGACGAGCCTAAAGGAAACCATTACCCCTTGAAAAAAGGAAAGAAACGGAAATATGAAGAGTAAGCATGGATGCATGCACAAGGTCCATTCTTTGGTCCTGCACTCATATGCATGCATGCAGCTAGGGACCATGAATTGAATGCAAAGAAAAAGGCCGTGACTTCGTCGTCGTCAGTATCATTACGCATGACCATGATCATCATTTTTTTTTGCGAATGATCATCATTTATTTTGTGAAGACTATGGGGTGTTAAGCGGTGTACCATTTCTCTCTCACGAGATTAAGATAGATGTGCCTTTGTAGCATATATATAAGCATTTTTTATAGTGAAATCTTTCAACGGTTTGTTATGGAGCTTCTTGATAGAACGTACTCCGGTTAACACATGCCATCTGCATACATAGTGAAAGCTTCATAAATTTTCCTTGTTAAGCTAGCTATTTCAGTAATAAATTAAACCTAAAAAATATCTCTGTAGCTCGGAATATGTAAATGCTTGACCATCTGATTATTTTCTAGGACCAGGGTCTCAGGCTATGGGGACCCACTGTCACTATTTTTTTATCACTATCTATATTTATATGCGAATTTCCATGCATGTATGCTGACTAGGAGGCACCTATTATCATGGAAATAAAAAACAAGACAGTATGATCTTCATTAATGAATTTTATGCTGCCAAAAAGATCGCCATCAGTTATCTTCTATAATTTGGCTCTTGTAGGTGCAAAGGCGGATAGCTTGCCGGGGCCGATTCGGAACAAAAGCTCATTTAAGTCTTCTTGAAAGTTTAAAAAATGATATCTAAAAAAAGAAAATGGACAAAAGGAGACAAGACATAATTGATCTGGGCCATGCTAGATGGTTATCTCCAAAGAAAATTTTGTGTTGGCCATCTTTTCCCATCCAATTGAGAGGAAAATTTGGTGCTAGCAAAAACAAAATGTAAGAACACTTATACTCCATGATTTAAAAGTAATCTTTTCTTCGGACCATTTTATATGTAATGTTTATCGGTTGGTATCACATTCTACAACCATGTGTGATTTCACGTTTAGAGATTTAAAATGGTGCTATGAATTTTCACATGGTCATGTTTAATTTTGCAATGCTCCACCATATGATATTCCTTGTGCATGCTTCAAGTTTTGAGGCGAGGGGGTACCGTTGCCGCATTTTTTTTGCATCAAGCTATATGAGAAATTGCATGTGTGCCAAGTAGGATGTGTTTTCGTGGAAACAGGTGAAGTAAGAAAGTTAACACTTGTGAGACCTTTTAAGAGCAAGTACAATAGATCCTAGTCAGCTGACTATAGTGTGCTCCACATCAGCAAAATCCTATGTGGAGGAGAGATAATGGAAAAGAGAGAATAAAGCAGGCTCTATGTCTACAGCCCGGCTGCACACACAAAACGAGGACAAAGAGCCTGCATGCAGCTGATGCGAGGGCTTTTAGCTAGCTCTTATTCCTAACTACCAATTATTTGCCTCGTTTAACTTCATGCATTTAATGCTACAGCCAATCTAATAGCTAACCTATAGCCAATCTATTGTATGAGTGGGCTCTTAGGTGACATGGCATTGGCATACAGCCGGTAGCGGGCTCTTCTATTAGCCATGCTCTAAGCTGCAAATGTAGATCCAAAGATGGGACTGGGCCGACTTGGACCGAAAGCCCATGTCTAGCCTCCTCAAAAAAAAGGAAAAGGAATACATGATTATTAACGATTGAGATGGGCTAGCTCTCGCTCTTCCCCTTGCTATGTGGTTGTCGCGGTTGTCGTCCAAAGGAAATCGGGCCAAACATCTTTGCGGACTACAACTATATGAGGAAAAAAATGAACCTCAAAAAAGGAAAATATGAGGAAAAAATGGTCTTCACAAAGGAAAATCGAGGAACACCCATATGAGTTACTTAAGTGAAATGCACGATGGCTTCTGTGTAATGTTAACTAATTGGTTGGATATGTTAAAATCATGTGCAACTTCATGTCTAAAAGATAAAACAAGGCTATGAGTTTGGACATGGCGATGGCCTTATTCTTTTTTTTCAAAGATGTGGATCAAACATCTGATTTTTCTATATTTCGGGATATGAGGAAGGGGACCGACAGTTGTCGCACTTTGTTTTGTTACGGTGCATAAGAAATATTCAATGCATGTCGACCGGGGAGAAGTTTCTTTTGTGACAGATATTTATGAATACACTTAACCATTAATTAGAATCTTATTCCATTGAGAAGATCATTGATTGGGCCAACTTGGACAAGCCCATGTAAATGTCTACCCCAAAAATAATATAAAAAGACACAAATATATAAGAGGTCGTATTTGTTCCGGCCCTTTGCTAGGTTGTTGACTCCCAAAGGAAATTGTACATCTTTGAGAACTCCAACTAAGAAGAAAATATTGGTACGTGCAAACAGAAACCGGGTCACCGGCGCGGGGAGCGACGTGGAATGCGAAGCGTTTTCAGTAGTCTCAATTTCATTCTTTTATTATTAATAGATAAATAAATATATGTTTATATTTTACAAGATAAAAATATAAAAGTTAGGTTTGCCGTGGAAAATGGTGGCTAGACTTGTTGTCTCCTATAATTTTAGAACTTTTCCCTAAGGCTGAAACTTAAAAAATTAAGGTTCCACAAGAGTAATTTCTTTTTAGCTGCATTTTTTTTAGTTTAGACAGTGTTACATGACCAAAAAACATGGAAATTCATGAAAAAACTAAATACTAGCTCTGAAATGTTACATGAAGTTTGTTACAGCATCCCCAAAAATGGGAATTCACAAAACTTAAAATTCTATCATTGAAATAGTATGTTTTCAATTAGTTCCTGGAATATGTTCAGCAGAGAAGCCGGCATGATGCACGCACTTTATTCCTAGTAATAAATAAGTGAAAATGTACAATTTTACTCCCTCCATATCGGATGGATCGGATCCTGCTCGACCTCCACTCTCTTCTCGGCCACCATCTCTCTCTCTCTCACAGGGATGCCACTCTATGGAGTAGTTATTCTCGATCCCATGTGTTCTTTCTCAACATCGCCATGGAGTGCTTTTAAAGGAAAGCACCATGGGAGGAGAAAGGTCATGCACTATTGGAGGATTACTCCAGATTGGCTTCACACACTGCATGCAACGAAAACGAACGGGTAGTCAAACCTGTTCACACAGGAAACTAAACCGAGAGCGCATGCAGTTGGGTTAAATTGGAAGTAATTCGGCATGTCTCCAAAAAATGCTTTACACACGGTTCCAAGAGAGCGCCGTGTTTATTTTGAAATTCATATATGACGTTACGAAGAGAGAGTGGTGTTTATTTTCAAATTCATGTTTCAGGGGAACATCGAGGTGACTTTACACACAGTTCCACGTATGATGGTTTCTAATAAATCCGTGGTGAAAGAATATCTATACACTTCTTCTGTCTCGAATTATAGATGTTGAAGACTTTATATATCCGCATGTAAGGATGACAATTTACCCATAGGTATGGATACCCGCGGATACCGTACCCGCTGGATAGGGTATGGGCACACTTTTATACCCATGGGTAATAGCATACCTTAACTGTTAAGTCATGGGTACGGACATGTGTATAGACTTATATCCATAGGTATACCCATACCCTGCCCATTTAAATTGACATGTCAAACTTACCTATAGAGTTTTAACTTATGGGGCCGAGAAGCCTAGGAATGAGTATGAGATTGCGACTTCTAAACTTTGGTTTGATATACTTTTATGTACTCGTCTACTATTAGTAAATAGAGATTATTGTATTTTCTTAAAATATGCTATTGATGAAAGTAAAATTTTGAATAACTTGTGTACTATTGGTTATACCCGTCAGGTACCCGCAGGGAATAGGTATGGATAAAGTTTTATACCCGCGGGTACAGATATGGGTAAGCTTTTGTACTCATTGACTACATGGGTATGGCATGCTCTATCCTGCCCATACCCTGTCCATTACCATCCTTATGTATATAGACGCGTTTTAGTGTATAGGTATCTAACTGGAGATGGAGACTACTATAGCTGCACATACGTACGTACGGTGATATATGAATGCAGCTAGCTAACGGCCATGAATGCATATGTGATGGATCGATCGACTTCATTGAATGCATATGTGATCGATCGACTTCATTAATTGAGAAGCGAGTTGCGTGCACTTAGCCGACATGTGGTTCTGTAGGATAATTAAGTCACGCGCACCATTTTCGTCTCCTCTCACCATCTGGCTTTCAAACTAGCTCTAAAGTGCATAGTTTATAGCACTGTTTGAAAGATACTCCTTCAACGGTATTCCTTTTATGTGACGAGGAGCCCACCAACCACTGTCTGGTTGCGATCTAGGGCTTATTTCTAGCTGAGTACGCTTCCAACCTAGCTTGTTGGCGGCACGTTCCATACATCCGTACCTCATTTCGAAAGAATAAAATAGAGTAGAAGTACAACACATGACATCTGGTTACATAGTGAAAGCCTCATAAATTTTTCTTGTTGAGCTAGCTATTTCACTAGTAAATTAAACCTAGAAAATATCTCTCTGTACCTTGGAATAGGTAAATGCATGACCATTTATTTTCTAAGGCCGGGGTCTCAGGCTATGGGGATCCCACTGTCACTATTTTTTTTATCAATACATATACTTATATGTGAATTTTCATGTATGCTGACTAAGAGGCGCTTATTATCAAGGAAATAAGAACAATACATTATGATCTTCACTAATGCAAATTTTATACCGCCAAATAGATTGCCATTGGTGATCTTCTAGAATTTGGAACAAAACCCCATTTAACGCTTCCTGAAAATGGAAAAAATGTTCTAAAAATGGAAAAAGGAGAGAAGGCATGATTGAGCTGCAACATTCTAGGTGGTTATCTCCAAAGAAAAAATTGTGTTGGACATATTTGACCGACTCCAATTGAGAGGAAAAGTCGGTGCTAGTAAAAGAAAAATGCAAGAATGCTCATACTAGTAAATTTAGTGGAATCCATGATTTTTTATATAAACTTTTATTTAGACCATTCTATATGTAATGTTAATTGGTTGGTGTCACATTCCACAACCATGTGTGATTTCAAGTTCATAGATGAAATGGTGTTATGAGTTTTGACACTGTCATGTTCAAATATGTAAATGCTCCACCATCTAATATCCCTTCCGCATGCATCAGGGTTTGAGATGAGGGGTACCGTTGTCTCTTTTTTTTGCATCAAGCTATATGAGAAATTGCATTTATGCCAAGTAGGATGTGTTTTTGTGGCAAAAATCTCAAAGGAATAAATTGCAACATTAGTGATACCATTATGCATGCTGCCAATGTAGATCTAGAGATGGGACTAGGCCGACTTGGACCGATAGCCTATGTTAGGCCTCCTCAAAGAAAAGGAAAAAATACATGAATATTAATGACCGATATGGGCTACCTCTCGCTCCGGCCCATGCTAGGTGGTTGTCACCCAAAGGAAATCGGGCCAAAGATCTTTGCGAACTATAACTATGAGGAAAAAATATGGTCAAAAAAGAAAACCCAGGAACACCCGTGGGTTACTTGAGTGAAATGTGTGATGGTTTGTGTAATAATAACTAATTTTTTGCATATTTTAAAATCATGTGCAGTTTCATGTCTAAAAGATAAAACAATGCTATGAGTTTTGACACGGTGATGGACTTACTCAAAGATGTCGATGATCCGACCTCTGATTTTTATTTATTTCAAGAAGACATTGAATCATTAATGTCTATCTTATTCCATTGAGAAGATCATTATTGGCGGAGGGATGGAACTTGGATTGGGTCGACTTGGAAAAGTCCATGTAAATGCCTACCCCAAATATAATATAAAAAGACACACATATATAAGGTGCCGTCTTGGCTCCGGCCCTTGCTAGGTGGTTGTCTCCCAAAGTAAATTGCACAGTACATTGAGAACTCCAACTAAGAAGAAAATATCGGTACGTGCAAACAGAAACAACCATATTGGCTAATTAAGAGACAAGGTGCATGCCTTTCTCTAATGGTATCTACCAAAACAAAAAAAGTGTGATTTCATGTTTAGATAGGTGAAACTAGAGTTGCACATTTCTATCTTAAAGTTTTAAAATCGGTGCACATGCAAAAAACTTGAAGGAACCATGCTAGTCGATTAAGTGAAGTTCCTGATTTTTGTCAAACAGTTAACCGATTGGCTAAATTTTGTAAAACAAATGTGTATAATTTATGTTAGATATGTGAAACCAAATGGTCACACGCATTTCTAGATTAAAGTTACAAGAAACAATTAACCTTACCTTGAAATTGCATACTACTTCTCCTAAGAAACATAAAATATGAGTTATATATAAGATGAGCTTAATTATATAAATTATGTAGTGATTTGGTTGCGGTGTGAGGAGAGACATGGTTTAGAGATGTGAAAGGAGGTGTCCACACATTTCTAGTCTAAAGTTGCAAAAAAGGAAATTAATTGGACCAATGAATTACTATAGCCAAGCATGGTTGGGATATATCCAAGCATAATTATCTTAAGGTGGGGATAGGGGAGGGGCACGAGGAGACGCATGGTTGGGATATATCCAAGCATGGTTACCTTAAGGTGGGGGTAGGGGAGGGGCACGAGGAGACGCATGGTTGGGATATAGCCAAGCAAGTTGATAAGCACATAGTCACGCACACCTAGAGACCTAGTGAGATCACCATATATATCTCGTTCCGGCTTTTCTAGAAAAGGATGAAAAGGCTGGTCTATCGTGGCACAAATACAGACATTCACCGGTAGACGACACCCTGAAAAGCATATGAAACAAGTAACAGATCTATCTCTCCAAACAAACACCAGTGTCGTATGCTGGTATATATGCATGTGTTTGCATTCATGTCCAACGTGATCTTGCATGAATTCAGCTGGGGCTGGCGCATGTCCCCTAGCATGGTAACCGATCAAATCTCATCCATGGTTTCATGGATGTTTTTTGATAAAAGGCACTATTTCGGTTTCACAATGGTCGTTTCTTGGCTCTATATCCTAAGCATTTTGCTTATGTGGCACTATAGCTAACGAGGAAAGAGATTGATGTTGTATCTTAGCTAAGAAACACCTCTTGCATAAAACCATAGGCAAAAAACATTGTTAGACCAATCACATGCATACATGTTCTTTAAATCATTGAATGTAGAGACACCATTTAAGAAACAATGCATTGGAGAGGTTGTCTCTTAACCATTTATTTCTCCTATAATGACGTGCTAAGATACACACAATTGTGAAAGGCCTTAAATATAAGGGCTCATTTTATGAAGCAGCCACCAAGGAAGTGATGTGAAAATGCATCACTCCATTTTTCATAAATACTATAGAGCATTTAGTGGCCAAATCATCAATTGGCTCTAGCTAGAACCTCTCGGCGCAACCCCTACGATATAAACAAGTCTTTGTCGGTCTTGCTAGAGGGGCCCAAATTTAGCCTGGAGCTACCTCGTAGCTATCTCGGGAATTTTCCAAAAAATCATTTCTAGGTATAGAATATGACATTTCTTCAGAGATCAAACAAGAGATTAGCAAGACCCGACATATAGCCAGGAACCCTAACTGCTATGATACCAGCCTAAAAAATTCAAAAAAAATGTGAAACCTTCACACATTGCCATTTTAGTAGTCTAAAGTAGCCTACTAATTTTATTTATATTTAAGAGCAGAGGTAATATGACATCAATATCGAGAAGATATTTGCGAAGCATCCCTGCATGAGCAATGTTGCCCCACGGACATGGTAAAGTACCAGCATAGACTGGTCACATTTACATAGTATTTTATAGTAGTATTACGCACAAGATAATACTGTATGATTGCATGATATCATGTACTCGTATACCATGGTCTCATTTATATTTATTGATTTGTAGGATCTCGAGGCAAATTTGTGTTTATTATTTATTTGACATTAATTTTTTAGTTCCATGTAGTAGAATGGTATCTTCTGCCTATTATAACACCATGATCTCTCCATCATTAATCACATTGATACATCGGTTTTTGCATGCAGGTAATGTACAATACCACATATGAGACTAGCCCAATGAAGGTATCATAGGTGGTATCATGCATTACATACATGCAAAATGCTTATGTGTCACTGCAGTTAATGATGAAAGACATTGTGTTATTATCATAGGTAGATACGGTATCATAACACGTGAAACTAAAAAAACGATCTCAAATAAATCTTATACACAATTTTACATTGAGATTCTACAAAACAACAAATACACTAAGATTATGATACTAGTACATAATACTATGCATTATGAAGATGATATCATATACTAGTATCATATGCACATGCATGATACTAGTATATGATACTCCCCACTGTGACTAGTCTGATACCTCTATCGTGGGTACAACTGGCATGCATATTGCTATATTTATGGTTCTATATATTTTCTCCATAACAGGGAAGACATGCATACATCATTGTATTTTTGTATGTGCTGGTTTTATTTAATGTATGGCAATGCATATGAGCATAATTTTGATTTGCATTATAGAAACTGCAGCAACAGAACCATATATATCTTTTGCATAGAGATGAGACGCATATGCATACGTTAACAAGAATGACACCAAAATCAAGCATGCAGATCTGGCAATGGGATGGCATGGAGAGGTTCGAGAGACCTGGCTACATGTCGCCACCAACAGAGGATTCCAAGCATTGCACAGTTGGAAAGGAGGAGAGGCTATGTCTATCTATCTAGCTTACCATGCATGCATCCATCCGTTGCACAGTGGGAACAAATTAAACTAATTGCCAAAAAAGGTGTAGCTGGACAGAGGCTTCTTTGGCAAGTGCCTTGCCCGCACACGCCTAGCTGCCTCCTATTTAAAACATGTACTACCTCCTTTGCAAAGCTCATCAAATTCCCCCATAATTGTAAACCGGCGGCCCACAATTTTCTTTGCCCCATTTGTGCAGTTACTACAAAGAGGGCTCCCATGGCAGACCATCTTCATCAACATCATCATCAGCAACCACAACTGGAGCTCCCGCCGGGGTTCCGGTACCACCCGACCGACGAGGAGATCATCACCTTCTACCTCATACCCAAGGTGCTGGACAGGACCTTCGTCGCAAAAGCCATGGGAGAGGTCGACCTCAACAAGTGCGAGCCGTGGGAGCTGCCCGGGAAGGCGAAGATGGGGGAGAAGGAATGGTACTTCTACTGCCAGAGGGACCGCAAGTACCCCACCGGAATACGCACCAACCGCGCCACCGAGGAGGGATACTGGAAGGCCACGGGCAAGGACAAGGAGATCGTCAGCCCGACGCCGCCGGTGCTCGTTGGCATGAAGAAGACGCTCGTGTTCTACAAGGGCAGGGCTCCAAGAGGGGAGAAGACCAATTGGGTTATGCACGAGTACAGAATCGAGACCCGCAAGGAACAGGTGCCCTTCGACACCAGTAGTGACACCGCCGCCATCATCAATGCAGCTTCCAAGGTACTTACATACTCCCTCCGTTTCATTTTAATCTACATCCTGGTCAAATTTTTGTTCCAATTTAATCAGCATTTTACGGTCTAAAACATTTACTAGGAGCCAAATCCCCACCTCGGTAACTAAGGTAGCTATGCTCGGCAAATATGTTGACTATTTGCCTAGTGTCAGTTCAATGTACTCGGCAAATGTGTCAATTTTTTTCCTAGTATTAACCCAATACACACTCGACAAACGTTTTAAAGTTTACCTAGTGTCAGCAAAATACACTCGCCAAATCAGGTGCCACATAGCGTCTGGCCGTCATGTTACTTTACTTTGCCGAGTGTTGTAGGAATACTCTCGATGAAGAGTTTGTCGTGTTCATACCCGCAAAAAAAAAGAGTTTGTCGAGTTCCGGGAAATGAGAAATATACAGTCGGTAAAACTGACGGATTTTTTTGCCGAGTGTGAACACTAGGCAAAGCCTTTCCCCTAGTGTTTTTGGGCCTTCGCCTAGTTTTTTTATACTAGGCAAAAGAATAATTCATGTAATGTAGGACATTGAATCATAGACACACACACACACACACATTCTCAAAAAAAAAAAAGACACACACACACACACATAACCGACCCAATCCATGAAGGTGTATTATTTGCATAGAAATTAGTTGGTTGCATACTTGGATTGAATTAAACGTTGGGTAAAGGACATGGTGATTTGTTTCCTGTGATAGCATAGTTGTAATTCATGTGTATGTAGCCATGTAGCACTAACAACTGTAGCTATAAATTGTTTGATTTTTTTCAGGATGTAGATTAAAATGAACATGCAGCGTACTTACGTATATATTACTAGTAATTTCTAGCTAGCTACCTCCTGATCGTATGTAGTAGTTGATTACTTTGCACTGAATTTATTTATCTGTGTTGCCGTGTTGGTACGTATGTAGGATGAGTGGGTGGTTTGCAGGATCTTCCTTAAGAGCTCTGGGATCAAGAAGGTGGTGATACCGTCATACCCGATGCCGGGGATGCCCATGTCCATGGCAGATCAGCAGCAGCAGCAGAGCTTCGTCGTCGACTCCGGTACCGCATGCACGCTGCCTCCTCTCATGGACTACGCCACATTGTCGTCCTCCCTGGCGCCACCACCGGAGCAGTTGCATGCACCTTCTTCCTACCAGCTGCATGCAGCCGGCGCCGGTACATCGATGATGGACGGCGCGGCACTGCTGCCAGGACACTACTTTGGGAACCACAGCCACCACCAGATGATGGCGCCGCCGCAGCCAATGTCCTTCTACCACCAGCAGCAGCAGATGCAGATGCAGATGACGGACCAGGGCTTCATGGCCGGGGCCGGGCAGGAGGACGCCGGGACCGGGCAGATCAACAACGATCAGAGCAACGCGGCGGCCGCCGCCGCTGACATCTCGTCGATGGACATGGGCATGGATGGCATGTGGAAGTTCTGACGATCTTATATGTGTGCATCTTGCGTGAATCAGCCAGTATCAGAACTTCAGAAGGTCGATGTATATACAAACATAAAGTCTGTTTGAAGCTTGAACCCGCTTTTTATATACTCTAGTGTGATGATGAGAAAGTCTGTAGCAGTGTATGCATGGATTGCATGGCTTGTATATGTTAGTATTTCGATTGTGTGGATGTTTCTGGCTTGTATGTCCGCACCGGTGTACAGCTACCTAGCTACATTTGTATGTACTGTAAAATACATCTTGTGTGTTGTTTTGAACCTACATGGAATAATTATTTTGTTTAATTACAAATATTATATGCAATGTTAGTAATGTTATATTTACATATGTACTCTATTTGTAAAAAACATGTGTGAGAGGGATTTCCATCCACCTCTTAAACGATTAGGTAATTTTGAGGCACGTGCACAGTAGTATTGATAAAATTCACTACTCCCTCCATTCCATATATACTAGTTGTCATGATTTAGTTTAAAGTTGTACTAAATCATCGACAACTAATATGGGTTTAGAGGGAATGCCATATTAGGTGTAGTTGCAAGTCAAGATGGCAATAGGCTGGTTCGGCGAGTCCTATCCACACGGCGGTGGTGAGATCTCTACTGTGTTTTTTTGTTGTCGTGTCAATGTCTTGCAACTTTTTTTTTGTAGTTGTGTTGTGGGTGATAGCGATGTTTCTGAGGATATAGGCTTGTGAGATAGTTTTCATGATGTCTTCTCCCTCGGTAGCCTAATTATCAATCACTCATTTGTATTCTCGAATGAACATCGCTATGTGTCAACGGTGTTGCACATTTCAAACCAGGGACATCAGGCTAGGGGCCTTTTTGGTGGTGGAGAATATGGATTTTACCCATAGTTGGCATGGTGCCTACCCCCCCCCCCCCCCCCCGCGCGACGAGACCTCAGTGCTCTGCTAGTGCTGGTCTCAAATGGTATTCCAAGATCCACCTCTCTTTTTTCTCTGTTTGCTTGTTTTAACTTTTGGCGTTTAGGACTTTAGTAATTTAGACACGGGTGTAACGTTTTGATAAAAAATTTCTTTGATTATCCACGGGGCCTTGCTTCACCTACAAAGCCCAAACGAGTAGTTCTGTATCGCTGGGAAAAAAGTTTTCACTCCATCTTCTCGGAAAAACCTCCTCCCTATCCCTGTCCAAGACCTGATAGTAGCCAGTGGCGGAGCAAGAGAACATATAACCAGGGTGCATGGTGGTGCCCAAGTGGCCAAAAAAATTACAGGTATGGTGAAAAATTGAAATTTTACAAAGAAAATGATTTTCACCCGGCGTACTGTGCACCATGCTAGGTGAAGTTGCATCCTCCCCTGCGCGGCGTGATGGCGCGGGCTATGGGAGACCAAGAGATGGCTGCGAAAGGTGGGGCTAGTGTGGGGAGCCATGTCAGGCTCGGTGCTCCGGACGGCGACCCAGACACTACGGTGGAGGGCTCGCAAAGCGGGGATGCGGAGTGCAGGCATGGCACATCGGGGAAGGGCAACGACACGCCGATGCAGTAGGCGTAGGCTAGCTCAGATGCCGGCTTGCCATGGCGCGGGCGTGGGCTCTGCTGCAGGATTAGGTGGCTATGTTTTTTAACCGCAATATTCCAATGCTAGTCTAGTCCCATCGCTTATTTCTTCTCTAAATTGTGTGCCATTTCCATCACTCTCCAAAGAGGTGAGAGGTGTTATAAATGTGACAAGAAATGACGAAGAACGAAAACAAGAACACTCAGGGGATACAAGATTGTAACGTGAAAACCTCTCCAACAAAGATAGAAAAACCACGAACGCCAGCCAGCGAAACTTCACTATAACAGGGAGTGTTTTCACAACGCTAGGAATTTCAAAGATGTCACTTATCCCAGCCGGCGGCTTACAAGTGGTATATATAAATGGTGAAAACCTAGGTCTCCACTCATCATAAGTTAGCCTCTTTAATGAATCATACTTCAATAAACTCCACCTTAAGACAAATTTCGTCTTGGAGCATCAAGATCAACCCTCTCCCTAATTAATCAACAAGAAAATACTTTTGACGCCAATATCCATTTGGGCTAATCAGTTAAACCAACTAAGTACGAGCATAACTCAAACTTAGCAACAAGATTATGTTTTGTCATCATATCAGCAGGATTATCATGAGTATTGATGTTGCATACCTTTAGTTTACCTTGAACAACAATGTCTCTAACAAAATGGTATATACATCAGTGTGTTTTGTTCTCTAATGGAACATTTGATCTTGTGTAAGGTATATGACACTCTGACTATCATAAAACAAAGTAATGTAAGAATCATCTACACACGGCTCAGCAAACAAACCTTTCAACTAAATAGACTCTTTGCAAGATTCAGCAATAAGCCATATATTCAGCTTCAGTGGTAGATTGAGAAACAACAGCCTGCAACGTAGCCTACCGACCATGGGTCTTGCTTTGCTTGCTAGACGTTAGCCTCTTAATAAATTTGGATCACACTTCAACAAGAGACATGGAAGAAGAAGAGAAATCTGACCCTGACAAGTGGGCCTACCAATTATTTAGCCTCTAAACCTACCTTGTTTGGTCTAAAACAAAGGACAACCATCACATGGGTTTTGGAAGGCTAACATAAATATGCAAGTTAGGCAAGTTATTGGATCTCGGTCTCGAAATAGGTCACGGTGCTTTTTGTTAGCACAAAATATTGGTCACATAATGCATAGGGGAAAACGTGTCTTTTCATGTTCATATTTAACACCATAAGAGCTCAAAATGAACTAGAGTGTCATATAAAGCGTAACAATTAGCCCAATTGTCATAGGGAAGAAAAATAAGAAATTATCTCAAAAACTAATAGAACTCTTATGTACAACCACACACCCATGACATGCTTACTAACCGCAACATCTGGTCCGCTCAACTTGCTAGATATACTCCATGGGGGTTCAGGGATCGCTATCTGGGGCATTGCCCACAATAGCTCCCTCCGCTCCATCCTATGGGTCGCGGCCCATTATTTATTTTTTAAGTTTATTTTTTTGTTTTTCTTTCATTTCTATTTTATTTTCTTATTTTTTTGTTGAATGTGAAATATGAATAATATTGAAATATAAACAAATCTCAAATATGAAAAAAAATCAAAATTGAACAAATTCAAAATCTGAATAAATTTCTTATTTGAAAAGGTTCAAATTTTAAAAAGTTTTAGATTAACAAAATAAAAATGATTTATAAAATGTTCATAATTTTAAAATATTCTAAAAGGAAAAAAATGAAAAGAAAGAGAAATGATTAAATCAAAAGAAAATAAACAAAAAGGAAAAAATGATCGAAAAAGAAAAATAGAACTGCCCTAAATGGGTCAGCCTAGTAAAAACCGCTACTGGCGATCCCCTCAAGAGCCGACTTGGAGAGATCTATAGGTGATCCTGTGGTTTAGGCTTTTCAGGTATCTAACGAAGCTAGGAGACATAAGCCAACTCAGTAATTAAATGGACATTTTCTCTATTGATCTTCAATGAAGTTCTACATCACAAAATTTGTATTTTGTCAAGAGTGTTCGTCTGCAATTTTGTTAACTTTTGTCGATCTGCCTCACTGCTTAGCTAGGATGATGCTATATTACATATAGTTCACATCATTGGTGAATTATCAACCATTTAGCAGAAGCTTATTGATCAAGAGAGTGCTAGGCTTTTTCTACAAAAACTGAATCTCAAATATAAGTGCCTCAATTAGTGACTTTTGTGGAACACGTAGGTAGTCTTTTTATATGTGACGCATGTGATTCACTCGATATAATTTGTGCGAGGAATCATGCTAATTGAGAGGCCATATAGAGCACAAGCCTTGTAGGCATATATGGAGCATACATGTCATAGAAGGCCATGTATTGGCCAAAAAACGTAGGGATGTAATCGGATCAGATTTGTCCTTCATCATATTCTATACTATATTATTTTGACGTATTCAGAGCAGATCAGATAATGACTGGTTGAGGATTCTAATACGGATTCAAATGTGGATATACAAAATCATGGACTAGGAATGGAAACGAAGATGACTTGCACGGAAACAATATTAATCGGATAGGTCCGTGCGTAAATAGATTGGCAAGACACCAAATATAATTGATAAAATAGTTTAACAACAAACTCATAGATTAATTAATACGATGGGATGGATAAATATAACATGATCACATAAAGATAGGACCATATGAATGGATCTCATCTAAAACAAATAGAACGGATCATTTTAAAGGTTTTCGCAGCATAGTAAATCAAAAATTTCCTACATATGCGAACAAGAAAGCCAAGATCTAATCTAGGAGATGCAATCAACGAGAGAGATTGATGAGATCTTCATACCCTTGAAGAAATCGCACAGCAAAAACGTTCAATAGAACATGGTTGATGTAGTCGTACTCGCCGTCTCCTCGCGATCCGATCCGATCCTACGCCGCAAGTGGCGGCGCCTCCGAGAGATGCACACGTATGGTGCAGCGACGTCTCCTCCTTCCTTGGTCCAGCAAGTATGGTGGAGAGATAGATTGGATCTGCAGCACGACGGTGTGGTGCTTATGGTGGAGAGTTTCTGCGGCAGGGCTTCGCCTACGCGCAGTCGGGAGAGAGAGATGGAGGGGCAGCAGTTGGTGGCTAGGGTTGGAGGAGTGGGGGGAGGCTACGCCCCTGCCCTCCTTATATAGGGGCTGGACGGCCCCCCTTGACCCCTCCTCCAAGCCCTAGGTCGGCGGCCCAAAGGGTGGAGTGGGGGGCAAGTCTTCCCCCCCCCTTCTAGAAGGCTCCCCTAGGTTTCCCTTAGGGCTGGACGGCTGGGCCTTAGGGGCCTTGTGCCCCTGGCCCAAAGTGTCCAGGGCACTTCCCCTTAGGCCCACGCAGGCCTCCGACAAGTGGACTCACGTTGGTCCCACTCCGGAACCTTCTAGAACATTCCGGTACAATACCGATAAACTCCGAAACGATTCCGAAATCCAAAAACTGCTTTCCTTTATATGAATCTTATTCTCCGGACCATTACGGAACCTCTCGTGACGTCATGGGTCTCATCCGAGACTCCGAACAAAAACTCATAAACCAATTATCCATTCTATCCTAGCGTTGATGCACGTTAAGTGTCTGACCCTACGGGTTCGAGAATATGGAGACATGATCTTCTATCAATAATCAACAGCGGATTTGGAAACCCATATTGACTCCCACATATTCATCGATGATCATATCAGATGAATCACGATGCCAGGATTCAATTAATCCCATATATGTATTCCCTTCGTCACGCGATATTTTACTTGCCCGAGATTTGATCGTTGGTATCGACATACCTAGTTCAATCTCGTTCACAGCAAGTACTTTACTCGTTCCGTAATCCTATATCACTTTGTGATTAACTCCTTAACCACGTGCTTGAAAGCGATGTTGATATCGATTACCGAGTGGGCCCGAAGTATATCTCTCCGACTCGGGAGGGACAAATTCCATCTCGATACATACAACCCAATAAGTACTTTCCGATCACCTGAGAGACACCTTTATGATCACCCTCACATAGGATGACGTTTGATGACCTCAAAGCTTTCTTCCGATACCAGAGAGTTGTATTATCTCCCACTAAAAATATAAAGAATTTTAATATAATATCCATTCATCTGTTTGCATCATTTAAGTTATTTCATTTGTAAATTTTCTTTTTTTAATTCAAATCAAATATAAAAACTTTGAAAAATCATATCTTTTATTGTAATAATCCAAATAAAACAAAACATATGTCTATTATTATCAAAAAAATATAATGAATCTTAATATAATATCCATTTAGTCCCGATTGTAGACACAAACCGGGACTAAAGATATTTTCCACCATTTCCCACCTCTTCCCGCCAAGTTTTCCCGCCCTTTCCTTTCTACGAGAGCTTTTAGTCCTGGATGTAGTCACAAACCGGGACTAAAGATATTTTCCGCCATTTCCCACCTCTTCCCGCCAAGTTTTCCCGCCCTTTCCTTTCTACGAGAGCTTTTAGTCCCGGATGTAGTCACAAACCGGGACTAAAGATATTTTCCGCCATTTCCCACCTCTTCCCGCCAAGTTTTCCCGCCCTTTCCTTTCTACGAGAGCTTTTAGTCCCGGATATAGTCACTAACCGGGACTAAAGATATTTCCCGCCATTTCCCAAAGCTTCACGCTAAGTTTTCCCGCCCTTTCCCTCTATATTTAGGGCGATCGTGCCATGGCTATCCACACATCCACACCTTCCTCTCTTAGAACAATGGACAACGCCCTCGGGCCATTCGACCCTCGAGGAGACCGAGGCGTGCGCCCAACTACCCTTGTCCATGGGCTACCGCCGCCACCGGCTGGATGTTGGAGGGTTCTCCTGTCCCTCAAGGTTCCATGCGCTGCGGCTATCACAAACCACTTCTACCACGAGCTCACGTCGGAGCAGCGGATGGATCCCTAGTGGGATCCCGACAACTACGACACCTAGAATGCCTTCTTCGCTAATAGGCGGGAAAGTGAGCTCGCCTGGTACGAGGGTGATGGCCCGCCACCGATGAACCACAACGAAGCCGGCCGTCGTCTGTGGTGGGCGAACCGTACTATCATCAGAGTGATGCGCTACATCGCCGGGGGAGACCATCCTCGCCTACGGTGCCCACGAGTCCACCTGCCACAGGCCCCACACCGGCCCGGCGGTAGCGGCATCGTCTTCCAGGAGACCTCTCTCCCGCCCGCCGTGAATCCGAGGCTGGAATGGCCCCTGGTATATGCCATGGATGGGCTGAGGATCCCCGGAGTGGCAGGTGACGATGACGATGACGATGAAGACCCTGAAGCTGCGTACTATAGGACTAGGCATGATTATGACTAAAGGGGGCGGCTTTAGTCCTGAGTGTTAGCTAGTCCCGGTTTGTCCCGGTTTTTAATATTAATAAATATCTTGAGTGTTACCTAATAAATAGAGGGAAATGCCTATATAAAGAGAGGGTTCATCTTTAGTCCTGGTTGGAGAAACCAACCGCATGTTGAAGGATTCGCAATCGGGCCAGGCAACACTAATAATAGGGGTGAGTGTAGACATTATGTCGTGCGGCTTGTACCTTGTCCCGGATGGTGTCACCAACCGGGACTAAAGATGAACCTTTAGTCCCGGTTGGAGACACCAACCGGGACTAAAGATGAGTCAGCACTAATAATAGGGGTGAGTGTCGATATTATGTCGTGAGTGTCGACATTATGCCGAGCTGCTTGTACTATAAATAGGCATCCTTGTGAGTCCAGTCCTCTAGCCAGTTTGAGGCATCTCCAAGATGGTTTTCGAGAGCAGGGACACCACTACGGCCAGTTTCAGAGAGATGCCGACGAAGCCCAGTCCTCCGGCATCTCCGAGAAACTGGTCATAGAGGCACTCCCTAATATGTGAAATTAGTTAGCTCCCAGGATATTGATCTAGTTAGAGAAGTTACAAGCTGCAAGATGGTTTTCGAGAGCAGGGACAGCACTACGGCCAGTTTCAGGGAGATGCCGACGGAGCCCAGTCCTCCGGCATCTCGGAGAAACTGGTCATAGAGGCACTCCCTAATATGTGAATTAGTTAGCTCCCAGGCGTATTGATCTAGTTAGAGAAGTTACAAGCTGCAAGATGGTTTTCGAGAGCAGGGACACCACTACGGCCAGTTTCAGGGAGATGCCGACGGAGCCTAGTCCTCCGCATCTCCGAGAAACTGGTCATAGAGGCACTCCCTAATATGTGACATCACACGTTTGGAGATCAGATCTTAATGGTAAGTATGAATCGGTACTAAAGGCCCTCCTTTAGTCCCGGTCCAGCCACAAAACGGGACTAACACACTCAAGATTGTTTGCAGACAACACTATAAAAATGGACACATGCATGGAACATCTTCACTCATAAAATGTTACAATTATTACATATCATTTCTTCGCGTGTGTTCCTTTCTGATCCCGTCGTATCCATGGAGCATCTTCATTCATTAACATGATGCTTGGGTCATCCTTCACCGCGAAGGGCAGAATTTGATGAAACTTATCACAATCTTCTGACATGTCTGTCTTGTCCTCCACTGCCAACTGTGGTATTATAGGAGCATACCACATCACCTTCGCAGGAACCCTCTTCCGGGGGGGCTCGCCCTCAACGTCACCAGGGTCATATCGTCTAATCTTATACCAAAGTGAAGTGCATACCGGGCATGCATCTAAATTCTCATACTCCTCACCGCGGTAGAGGATGCAGTCATTAGGGCATGCATGTATCTTCTGAACCTCTAAACCTAGAGGGCAGACAACCTTCTTTGCTTCGTATGTACTGGCGGGCAATACATTATATTTTGGAAGCATATTCTTCATCATTTTCAGCAACTTTTCAAATGAGGAGTTAGGTATAGCACACTCAGCCTTCCATCGCAGCAATTCCAGTGTGCTTCCCAGCTTTTTCAGACCATTTTCGCAATTTGGGTACAACAACTTTTTGTGATCCTCTAGCATGTGATTGAACTTCTCCCTATCCTTTTCAGTTTCACAATCTCTTCGTGCATCGGCAATGGTCCGACCAAGATCATCAGCGGGTTCATCATGTGTCTCTTCTTCATCATCCCCTTCAGCATCCCCCATGGAAGTATCTCCGTACTCAGGGAAACCATGATAGTTGTCATCCTCCTCCTCTTCTTTATTGTCTTCCATTATAACCCCTCTCTCTGCGTGCTTGGTCTAACAATTATAACTGGGCATGAAGCCGGACTTCAACAGGTGGCTGTGAAGGGTTTTTGAGTCAGAGTAATCCTTCTGATTCCTACATCCATTACGTGGACAGAATACAAAACAATTGTGCTTGTTTGCATCAGCAACACGGATGAATTCATGCACGCCATTAATGAACTCGCCAGAGCGTCGGTCAGTACCGTACATCCATTCCCGGACCATCTGCATTATAGTAAAAGTATATCAAAAACCATTACACAACATGATAAAATTATTACAAGTTATATTGAGAGCTTCTAGAGCATTAATTTTGAATTTTGAAAAATTTACATGCACCAATTTGTGAATTGGAGAAAACAATCAACATGATAAATGTGGAGTTTTTTATTATTGTTCTATCAGTGAAAACCTCATTCCATTCTAAGCTCTGAAACTCTAAAATTACACATTTCAATTTTCAGTAACTATGTGCCTAATCAAAATTTGTTACACATATATATCAAAATCCTTCTAGCTACTTCTAGAGCATGCATGCATTTGATCCATATCTCTATACTTCTAGAGCATTATATAGAGCTAAAGTAGCAATAAGAGATGAAAGAATGAAGTTCTAACCTTTTAAAGCTTTGGATTTAGGTGTTGCAAACTAAATCTCGACAAATTTTGAGAAAAAAAATGGCATGAACTCTCTTGCTTTCTTTGAGAAAAATGGTCACCATATGCTTTAGGACAGCTGGCCAGGGAGCTGTATATATAGTGATGGACAATTAGTCTCGGGCCATGATACGACCCGGGACTAATAGTCCCCGAAAAAAGCTGTTGCCCCGCTCCAGCTTATTAGTCCCGGGCCGTATTACGGACCGGGACTAATGCTCTGGTCCGGCCCGGGACTAATGCTTATGACCATTTCTAGCCGTTGGAGGCCTTACGGACCGGGACTAGTGCTAGCACTAGTCGCGGTTCATGACGGACCGGGACTGCTGGGCTTGTTCTGATCGAACCGAGGATGGTTTTTCCAGTAGTGTACATGTAAACCGTTATTATCCTTGCTTTCTCTTGATGAAATTATGTCTCTATGAACTTGCAGGTTACCACCCTCTGAAAGTTGAATCATTTGTTTCAACCACCATCGTCGTTGCTCCCTTCGGCACTAGCGATGTCTGCCTCCTGGATATCAGTGATTTGTGCCAAGAACAAGCTTAATATATTAGTAGTGCATTTTTATGATAGACATTTTCTGGTTGTAGTGATGTAAGGTTGGTTTTCCAATGTACTGTTGTGATGTGGTACTCTGCTATGCAGTCAGTTCTACATATATTTTTACTTTCTTTTCATTTTGATCCAACAAAAAATATTTTATGTAAGAAGAAATTCTACTAATGAAAAGTAGGCTATCTGCTGATCTGGATCTAATTTCCGTAAAATAATCTGGTATAGGTACTATTGCCATATATTATTTGTAATAACTTGCTATATTATGGGACAGAGGGCGTACATACCAGGCTCAACTATTTTTGAGGGAAACTGGGACGGTGCTGCATTGCCTATAGGAGTTTAATCCGATTGCAAATTTGGTTTAGGTAGTTAGGTAAGGAAAATTAGGCCCATGACAGCACAAAGCTCTCATGAAGTCTTGGTCACACGTAGGAATAAATAGGAAGGTACAGAAATTCGATGAAATTGACATGAAGTCTCTATATAGAAAAAGGATTTATTTTCCTTATCTGGTCTTTACTTGAGAGATCCGTATATCCCATTATTTATGAAAATCCAAAAGATAACCTAATTGAAAAGTCTGGCATGCTGCAAATAGGACAAGCAGTACCCTAATCAAAGGTATGACATACCCCACCTAATATAACTATTCAGCCTACATGAATAAATATAAATAGGCCACACGACACATCATGTACTCTGAAGGTTATGTGTTGCACGCTATCCATACCAGGACAGAAACTCCCTGGTAAGTCAATTCAGGCACTTGGCAGCAACTTCCATCATCTCATGGTGTTCCGGACGTTGTAGGATAGCCTATGATCACAACTAATTGAATATGTGAGAACAACAAATATGAAAATCATACCACTCTCGTTTTTATGCAAAACCAAATAGTTAGGATAGAGACATATAAACAAATAAAGTTCTTTTTCCACCAAAATGGAGAATAGTGAGACTTACCAACATCACGTGGACAAGATCCAAACTGTGTGATATTTTACAAGGTTGGTTAGTATTAAAGCATACTAAATTACATGTGACATTGAACAATAAAAATAAATGTTATGTAATCTCCCACTAAAATAAGAACTACAATGTTATGTAATCTCCCACTAAAATAACAAACAATTGTGCTTAGCTAGATTTTTCTCAGAAAGACACCACCACACACAAAACAAAGGAAAACTTCAATCTTAGGTGGCAGCTAAGTTTATGTAGCCTTCTATACCAAAAGTGTAATCTAGCATGAAACAAAGCAAAAATATATAGTACTACTGACTATAGTTATATGTTGAAGCGCAATGTTCACTATCTTGCTAACCATGTTCCGGTAGTCCCGTAGTCCCGCAGGTGATGACCAACAAGAGTGCGATGATGACTTTGAAATGCAGAGCTCCTAGAACCGAGGCAACAATAAATTATTTATTTAGGACAATACTAGCGAATTTTGGATATTAGTCATAAAGTTTGCTATCATCTAACCAAGTATTTATTCTCAAAAACATCAAACACTTATTTTTAAAAACTGAGTGCTCCCAACATTAAAAGAGCCAAACCAAAGATTTTTTTTATGTTTAATTCGCATTAAACCTTTCCAAAGTGAGAATATCCCGACTTAGCCATGATGGAAGATAAAGTTTTATAACCCATACATTTTGTTGCGAAGTAGTAGTAACAACTGCCAAACACCATCCTCCGTAATTTTTTAAACCCCTTTACTAAAAAAGGTGATATTTATTTTAGGATCACGGTCCTATATTCCCAAACGACTTGATATTTTGGTGTACAAAGAATACCTTAAAATGAAAGAAAGACAAATCAACTAATCAAGGCATATCTTGGCATACTAATAATGCGACTTTATCTATAATTTTGTGAAATATATTAGTGAACGCAAAATTAAGATGGGAGAATGAAACTTTGCAAGTGATTGGACTGATAAAACATGCTGCAGGTTCCATCGTCTTTGCATCAAATCAAATCAGATCGTCTGATCTTCTCCGCTTTAGCGTTATTCCACCGACCACCGCACGATCTACACTGCACTGGTAGGTACCCACGGAGCGAAGGAGTACAAGGTCAAAGCTGGAAGAGCTTTTGCAGATAAAATCTACTCCAGACAGTACTGGCTCCAGATGTAGCCTTTTCGTACCCCCTAGCTGTCTAGCACGTACAAGTCTCTATTTTCTACTCCATCCGATTTCAAAATATAAAATGTTTTAGCTTTGTAAAGTAAATGTATCTAGACTTCTTTTAATATATAGGTTCCCTTATATTTAGAGTGAATCTACACATTAAAATAAATCTAGATATATTTTCTTCACAAATCTAAAACATCTTATATTTTAAAACAAAGGAAGTATCAATCAATCAGATACTCTTGCTAATAACCTCCTCCCCTGAGGATCCTGCTAGCGTCAACCAATAATCACTGTTTTTTTTTATGGAAGCGACTGAGATCTTTATAAAATATTCACTATATTGTACAATAGTAATTTGTTCAGCTAGTGCTAAAATATGCAGTTCTCTAAAATGGAAACATTGCAAGGATTCTTGACGCCGGGCTGACGGCATCGACAGAGAATTAGCTAATTTTTTATTGGTTCTTGATTGCCTCCGTCAATCTCTGGGTGTAATGGCTTGCGTCTAGAAAGTCTTTATTTATTTGTAGGAAACATTTAATAGGGAGTACAACTTTAGGTACAATTTGGAAGCCTTGATTGGGTAGATGGTCGCTTCTCACTTTCATGTCATCGAGAACCATTTAACGAGAAATCCCGTGTTGCAAAGGATCAGTGGCGGAGCTTGAAAGAAAATCATGGGCGTGCAAAACTAAAACACAACACAAAAAAATGCAATTGTAAATCATATACTTCAGTAGGTAATATCAATACCATTGGATCAGCAATATAAGATAGGTGTATATATATATATATGAATTGCTCAAAAACAAAATAAAGCATACTAAGATTCAGTTTTACCATAAGGCATGGAATTACATGCTACAGATCAGCTCTTCGACCTTTTACACTTCTAAAATCTTCAATGACATCTTCATAGCTATAAGTCTCCAAAATTTCACCCTCTATGTTAACTAATAGACTATTTGTAAGATAGTCATCTTCCATCTTGTTGCGCAACCTTGTTTTTATGATCTTCATACTAGAAAATGCACGTTCAGCACTTGCCGTTGAAACTGGAAGAGTGATGAGCAAGCGAAGTAACCTCTCAATCAAATTAAAGATAGTATGTCTTCCGGTTTCCACAAGGCGCTGACAAAGACCAATTAAGGTTGATATGTTTTTCAACTCTTAATCCTTGGAAGCATCCGAAACAAAATGCTTCAACTGAAGCTGCAATCCATAAATATCTTGCTGGGTGAAATCTGCCGGGTAGTACTTCTTCACCATCTCACATATATCACTAGTTTTGAATCCTCTAAATCTGTTTCTAGGAATCAAGGTGGCACTACTAGATAACAGATCCATTACCTTCTCATTGAACCTACGATTTAGTTCAAATAATTGACTGACCAATGTTGCACGGAATATTTCCACTCGAAAGTAATGCTCCTTGGTAAGCTGATCAGGCTGATGGCGAGCACGGCCACCACGCATGATGTAAATTTCTTTGAAGTCCAGAATGTCAATGGAATGGTTTAGAAAAAATTCAACAACCATGACTATAAATTCTTGGTAGCCATCATCAGATCTCAACTGCTGAAGACACTCTTTTGTTGATGACACTAGGCGAATAGCATTCACAATATCTTGTGACTTCTTCTGTAAAGCTTGGCCAAGCAATTCAGTTATTTCAAATATTTCCTTCATCAAACATAAGGTAAATATGAACTCGTAGGAGGACATATAGCTGAAACAAGTGTCGGCATCTCCACGAAGTGCACCCATTGACCGATCAGCAGCTATATCTTGGACCATAGAATAAACAACACCGAACATTTCCATAAGGCTATAAACTGAACCAAAATGAGAACCCCACCTTGTGTCTCCCGGTCGCTTAAGTGAGCGGATCTGGTTTGCCCCTTGACCTGTCTCGACGCTAGCATTAGCGATTGCAGTTTCTAGTTCAACTAGTTGGGCATGATGGAGCTCATCGTGGCGCTTTGAAGAGGAGTCAACGGTGTTAATGATAAAGATCAATTTCTGAAAGAACTGAGAAACGGAAACAACCTCTTTGGAAGCATCAACTAGAGCAAGTTGCAAGCGGTGGGCATAACAATGGACATAATAAGCATATGGCCATTCTTGTAGGAAAAGAGCTTGCAGTCCATTCAAGTCACATCTCATGTTACTAGCCCCATCGTAACCTTGTCCTCGAAGGTTTTGAATGTCAAAACCATGTTTTGATAAAACTGAGCTCAATTCAGCTTTAAGTGTCATAGACTTTGTGTTCGCTACATGTATCAAGTCAAAGAACCTATCTTGCAAAATACCACCTTTATCCACAAATCTGAGAACTAGTGCCATTTGATCTCTCTTTGCTACATCACATGTCTCATCCACTAAAATAGAGAACTTGGAATCCCCGATTTCGTCCCAGATATGCTTCCTGATTTTACATGCAAACATACTCAAGATCTCCTTCTGAATTTCTGGTGATGTGTATTTTGAATTATATGGAGCATTACCCCCCACAACTTTGGCAATGTCAGGGTTGAATTCTGCAAGAAGGTCCACTATCTCAAGAAAGATTCCTTTATTCTTTGATTGGGATCTCTCATCATGCCCTCTAAAAGCACAAGCTTGCAATGTGAGCCACTTAACAGCTGCAATTGAGACTTTTAGCCGCAAACGGTTTCTTTCTACTTTCTCCTTGTCCTTCATTACTATGAGATTTTCAATGTGGCATGGTTGATTCATCAAGGCTTGACAATCTGCTACTGCATTTTGGTGTGATGAGCATGGTCCAGTACCTATATGTGTTAAAAATGCACAATGTTTCCCACAATTAATCCTCTTCCAACTGTCAAATCCATTAACAGTAAAGACATGAGAGCCACCTCGTGTATTTTCTCTTTTGTCGGAGACAAAGCAAAACAAACAATAAGAACGATGTTTTTCCTGTGAGTACTCTAGCCATGAGGGAAATTGACCAAACCAATTGTATTTGAAGCGGCGCTTATGTCCTTTTTGGCCTGAACGTTCATAGTTTTGCAGCTGCGGTTGCATAGGACCCAACATCAAATACTCTTGGCGCACAGTATCTCTTTGATCTGATGGGTACTGCCAAATCTGCGGCTGTAATCCTGGGTCTCGCTGCAAGAACTCAATACCTCGAAACGTAACAACTTCATTTGATTGTTCTGCATCTTGATTGTGTGACTTCTGCTGCTGAAATTCAAGCAAGGGCAAGGGTGGATCTGTTGGGACTGACTGATCTTCCTCAACTTCATTTGCATCATCTCTTTTTCTTTTAAAAACCAGATCAATTCTTCTCTGACTATCTTTGCCCATGGTAGGCTATCTAAATTACATATGTAAACAACAATGGATATTATCATTCATACAATCATGTTACCAAATTATAGGGAAATCGGTACTGATAAGTGATAAGTGATAACTGAAGTCTGAAAGAGAAAGTTACCTTGTGCCGTACGTGATGGTGTGGTGAGCTTGCACCTTGCGGCAGGAAAATCAAAGAAGACGAGGACAAGAGGAGTTGAGGAGACCATGTGTACTGGGTTGTTGCTTGCCGGAATGCCGGTCGCTGGCCAGATCGCCCCTTAGGTTTGGCCGTTTGGGGCCTGGCCGCCTGGAATTCCAGTGGCTGCCGGAGGCCGCCGATTCCCGGATTGAAGCTCTCCACCGGTACAGCTCTACCTCCGCCAGTCTGCCGCTCAATCGCCGGCTCACGGAGTCAGGGCAACTGGCGCCATGGATGGGGAATTGGACATGCGGCGCCGACGAGAAGGAACGGCCACACGAGACGGTGAAATTCGGGAACAGTCAAGAACAGACGAGTTGATTGCTGCACTGGGCTAAGTTTTTTATGGGATTTACACATGCGGTATATGTATAATTTTTTTTTACCTCTAGGACAGGGCGGGCCATGGCCCAGTTTTGCCCTCATTAAGATCCGCCAGTGCAAAGGATTCTGGCGATCTAGGCATATCTTCAAACTTGGATTGGGTTAGGAGTAGTGAAAAAACAGATAATCAAGTAAATTGCAGATAATTAACATGATGGAATCATTCACCACTAAAATTCTTTTTGATTTAGGAAAAGTGTATATATGCTACTCTAGACATTTCTTGCATATGATGCCTTTTTTAGTTTGCACAAAGGATGTGGCAGAACTAGTTAGCATTGCCATTTCGATGCATCCAAGGCATCTTCTTTCCTTCTATTAAGGCAACTGAAAATATGATACATTTTGCATGGATGCTATTCCATCACTTACATTCATATACATGGAGTCAGCATGTAAATTTATCCCATGGAATCAAATTCCTTTCCTCAACCTCATACCCACTTTCTGCAAGAAGCTTACTGAAGTCTTTAAGTATAAACTCGCCAATCGAAAGCTGAACACTTTCATGGTTTTCTCACCTAGATGCATTTTTTTTTTAATAAAAGCTTCCATTTCTAGAAAAAATTTATTTATCGTGGCCTCAAAGAAGAGCTAGCTTGTCTTTTAAATGACTTAGAATCAATGTTAGAGTCACGTTTGTCTTGGGCATTAGGTTAGTCATGCGAGTTAACACAAGGCCAAAGAGTGTAACATAGATAAACCAATGATTTCTTAGAATAAAAAAGTACATACCAGGCTGACTGACTTTATAGGGAAACTAGATCCATAGGTTGCTTAGGGCGTCTCCAATGCTTATTCTCCACCCAAGCCATAAGCTGGGCCCCACCGGTTGTGCTACATCAGGTTAAAACTCCTCCAATGCTTAAGATCGGTCTGGGCCTTAAGGTGGAGCCCATGCTGCTAGTTTTCCAACTGCTCGAGTGCAAGCCTGAGCCCCACCGGTTGTCCCGTAGTGCGTCCGCAAGCCACGCACTGTGAAACGAGGAGAGAGAAAAAATTGTTTTTTAACTCTTATGACCCGGCCATACCGGTATGGTCGACCTCAAGAAAATTTTGCTTAAGACCGATGGCCACAGTGTTTAAATCTCCTTAAGGTCGACCGTAGGAGGCTTATTGCCGACCTTATTCTCACATTGGAGACGCCCTTATAGCAAAATTTAATCTAATGATTGTTACTTTCCTCCATCATGGCTCTCTAGAACCTCACAGACATTTAGGCTTGATTGGTAGCCTAGGTTATTTTTTTAGCTCCCGGGGGCAGGCCTTGTGGGGGCATGGCTACGGGAAACGACCCTAGAGCCACGTTATAGATTTTGTTTCATACTCGGGTCACATCACTTGGCACTTTTTTGGGGTGTTGGTTGGTTGTCTATGTGCATGCACAAATGGGTATGACGATGCAAGGTTGTATGTTTGGCTGTATGGAGCCTATATTTGTGGTCACCTCTTCTCTTAGTGTACCTAAAAAACTCTTCTCTTAGTGGTGACCTTAGCATATACACCACAACCACACACATTAGCGACTAGGGATGAATTAAATTAGCAGTTCATTAGTTCTTCATGAATATGGATACTCAAGTCCATCACTAACTACTATGAATTGCAGTTTACCAGTACATCCCTAACTAGAAAGTAAATAGCAGTTTATCATTACAAATTAGGGGATAGTTCATCAATGGCAATAAAGGTGGGAGTTCAACCCTCTTATTCTTTCTTCTTTCTTCTTCATCTTCTTCTATTCTTCTCAACCCACTCATTCTCTTGTTCTTCCAAGATTCAATGTCTTCGTGCAGTCTCAAAATCATCAGGAGTTAGACTTTCCTCATCTGGGAAATGCTCATCGAGAACCCACTCTAGGATCCAGTTATGAAGGATGCAACATGCAAGAACAAAATTAACTTGAGTGGTAAAAGTGTGGAATAATGGCTTCTGGTCATGGACTTTGAATCTATTTTTCAATGCAACAAGTGCCCTCTCGATGGGGACTCTCAGGCAAAAGTGTCTGAGGTTGAACAACTCATCCGCAGTATGTGGTATGTCCCTTGGAGAGAAATCATTCAGATGATACCTGGTTTTCCTCTCCTGATCATTTGAAGCATTTGGACAACCTCTATATTATTCGAGTTTTAGATGTTGATCATATTGGAAATCCTCTCCTAATCCCTTTGTGCAAGAAAAAACACGCATAATAGATAAGAAATGTATTGTGTTCGCGTACCCTTTTCCTAAAAGAAAAGGAAAGTTGTGGTGAATTATTATGAACTATTAACAACTCCTGGCCATTATATTGCCACTGGGGCTTCCAAATTGTAAGGAACTGCCTATATACTTAAATTATGCATGCTTCCAAGGAATAGCTAAACATTTTTTTACGACATGCATCATGTCTGGCTTTATGGATAATTCCTCAAATGACCAAGATAGCATATGATAGACAAAATGTTGAGCTAGAAATACATTCACTTTAAATTTTCCATGTCATAATATCAAAACTAATTTGTTGTGCATGTTCAAGAGCGCTTAGCTTTGGGGGTGAGCCCTAGTGATGTAAAGCAATGGGTTTGCCCTGAGATATCCAACAACAAAATGAAGAAATCTATGAAACACAAGAAAGCTACAAATGAGATGAGATGCTTTGTTAGTTTGTTACGTATGCGTAGTGCAGTAGTCTCAATCCTAATGGAACTAATTGCAGATTCATAAGCTACATGAAAATTGGTAAATTTTGGTTATCTTCTATTCCTTTGGATGAATCTACTACCACTGTCGTGCCTGTATCCCTTCGTACTTAATATATCGGTGTCTATGTCATAGTGGTATGTACATTAATTAATTGTATGGCGGTTGTAGAAACTTGTTCATGCAAACCATTAACATTGTTCATCTAAAATGTGTTCTATAGTTCTAGTCGATTGAGAGTTCACTAACCCTCATTCAATTTTACCAATATGTCCCTGTATATCTTAAAAAATCATGTTTGATTTTTACGGTTCAAGAAAAAATTGAAACCTTGCACATATCTCATCACCAAATCAATGGTCTCGTTTCGACTATGATTTAATTAATTTCTAGGTGAGTGTGAATTAGGAAATCCAATAATTATAAGACTATATATTAAAGTTTTCTTTTTTTCTAAAATTTCAAAGCAAGTTTTGTACTCTAATTTAGGTTAGATATGTACTTAAATTCCAATTCAATGAGATTTTGTGAAAAAAATTGGCAATCAAGAATTAATTAACTAAAAAGTAGTGGCCACTAATTTTTATACTGACATAAATAGTTTTTTTGAACATGAACCACTCATAAAAAAAATTATGTCATCTAAAATATAAGCTACCTCTTTTTTTCGGTAATGACGGAGATTTCAAAACAAATGGAAGCTTATATTGATTCTTTGCCATACATGTAGGGATACAACCACCTAAAAGTTTGGCTTCCGACACAGATGTGCACAACCAACACATACAAGCTTGCAAATGAAGACCAACCGGATAAAAATGGTTACACACTCACACACGTGCCACACCATTAGACATGCGAGTAATTTTACAAAGACCTCGGTAAGCTTCTTGCCGTAAATGGATCGGATATGGAACGGTATTTGATTCCAGGGGATCGGATTTAGCTCCATGTATATTTCTAAGTGATAGAATAACATCCATGCAAATCTTTCAGATTTTATTTGCCTCAGTTCGATGATAATATGATGCCTCATAAGCACGGAAATGGCAATGCTAAACTAGTTCGGCCAGATTCTATGCGCAACCAAAGACACACATGCATGATATTAAAAATACTCTTGAGTTAGCATGCACTTTTCCTGAAATAAAAAAGAAAGTTAATGGTGATTCGTTCCATCCTATTAATTAAATCTGGGCTACTTACTCTTTCCTTTTTATGCTCCTCGCTATATATATACTCATCGAGGTCTTCAAATTGAAAGGAGCTAGTTGTAAAGTTGAAGTCTAAAGATATTTAGACAGGAAGCATTACGACCGACTGTTAATGGCCGAAGGAAATCAAAGATACTCCCTCCATTTTATAATGTAAGATGTTTTATCTTTTGTGAAACTAGTGTTTCTAGACGACTTTTAATGTGTAAGTTCACTGTAGATGGGAAGCTTTACGACCGACTCTATAGTTAATGCCCCGAATGGAATCAAAGGTAGTAGCATATACTAGACCAAATGCTGAGGATATAAGCTATGAATACAATCACGTTAAAATTGCCATGTAACAATGTTCTAAAAGTAGTTGTTATGTTTGTTACGAATGTACATGACCGCTTTACCTTTGGGTGATGAGACCTAGCCGGATAACATCTTTGGCCACAGATACCCTCCCACTTATCAAAGAAATCTATGAAACAAAGGAAACTATAGATAATATGCAACATTCAGGGGAGGACCCATGTCCCGTGCTAGACGGGCCGAAGCCTAGGTCTATCCCAGTAAGAAAGGGCGCATATAATGCCGCAGTAGATGGATAGAGAAATACACTAGTGCGTGATGCATTGTACGTGACATTTACAACGTGTCCCATGCTGGAGACTAGTTAAGCATAACACATTCACTGGTAAAACATAGTGCGTTGAATGGTGTGGTTTACCATTGGTGAGGCTTGCCTTTATATCTCCATCTTTCTTAATTGCACTCTCGATCTAGTCTCTCACTACTCACAGATGTAGTACTGTCCCCAATTCTTTCTCTTGATGGCGCACAAAGTACGTTTCTTTTATCTAGTTTTTGGCTTTTAGTTCTTGATAGTTATTATCAATCTCTCTATTGACCAGAAAATACAGTTTGGGGATATCTATCTGCATAAAATCGCTCGGATTGGAGCGTCTTTGAGAAATCTTTCCATTTGGATTGCTTGTGCGACACTAAATTTCAGCCGCATCGCCTCGTCATGTTTGGGGGCGATAATGTTGGTCGCACACTCCTCGGGTACCACCACAGAATCCCGAAGTGCGGATTTTGGATTTTGATCGATCCTCCGAACAGGACGGAGATGCAAATTCCCTTGAAGAGAAGAGGGGGACGAGGACAACAATGACGACACTGGGTACACGATGAAAGTTCCGTCTCAGACTGAAATCGAGTACAAAACCGGTGAAGAAAGGGAGAAACCCATGACCTGGTGGCGCCAGAGGAAACTATATTGGTGTACAGATATATAATTTTCTACTATGGTGTTTAATAAATATATATAAGCACTATGTTCATCGAATCTTGTTGTTTTGTTACTTTACTATTTTTATTATGAATCACGAGAGACTCGTCTCACTGTAGTGTGTCCCACCTGATTAGCCAACTATAGCCTATTGGCCATTAAGAAAGATAGGCCCATAATATAAACCTAGACATGTCTGTAGTACTCCAAAATAATACATATAATATAGGGAAAACTTGGAGTACCTTCTATCCACACCGCCACACACCACTCTTTCCACTCCCTACTCTAGATCTCGCGGAAATATCCTCGCTGCTAACCCTAGATCTCCTACCACTCTCTATCCATAACTAACCCAAGATCAAATCACCATCTCTCCCCATTTGTGCCGAAGAAGAAGAGTATAGTAGTACCTTACCGACGAGGTTATCACCGTCGTGCAAATCAACCGCGCGAAATATGGTGGTCAAACCAGCGGTGCTATGTAGATCCACTGTGCGTAAGATGGTAGTCAAAACAGCGATGACGTGTATATCCACCGCGTGGAAGTTGGTGGTCAGGTCAGAGACGAGGTCTTCGGCACCGTGTAGATCCATCGTGCGAAAGATGATGGTTAGGCTAGTGGCGATGCAAATCTTCCATTATGATGTGTACAATCTCATGCATAATAGGGAGAAGCACAATATTGAGATTTAGTTAGATTTCGTAGTTAGTTTTTTTTTTTGCATTTTTTAAAGCATAATAGGATTTTCTATTTATTTTTATTTTGGAGTGGCTCAAATCCTGTAAATGGAAAACTTGTATCTTAATGAAATTTTGATGTCAATGGCATGAATAAACTAATATGTCTACCACTGATTGTGATTACCGTTTTTGGCCACTAAAAGTGTAGCGATCATGGGAGAGTAATGTGTCGCACCTTGTTGTTACACGTTACTAGTGGAGGAGGGAGTATTTTCTTATTTGATTTATGTACAAGCGCGAGCCCGATCAGCGTGGGCCGCGGCTGTTGCAACCTCGTGCGCCAATTTCCTGTCGTGGTGGAGGTTCTTCCTCCTTCGGCGTCGTTGGGTAGCGGATGGCGGCGTGGGGGGTTGCTCGCCCGCTTTGTTGAATAAAGACGGCGGTCCTAGGATTCCTCTTGCTCCAAGACGAGGATCTACTTGTTGCTTTCCTTCTTTGATCTGATCGGAGTGGCGAGTTCCAAAAGGCTTCGCCGGCGAACTCTCATGGGCGAATAATGTCTAGAGATTGCCGTATTGAAGGGATTCGGTCGCGTACAACCATGTTTGTTAGACTGTTTTGTTTCAGAGGGAGCGAGGCGAAGCTCTGCAGCCTGTTGCCATCGTGGAACATGTTTTATGATGAAGACAGTATGCGGTGGACACCATGGAAGCCGAGATCAGACTTTCTCCAGGGTGAAAACCTATGATCTTTGATCGGGCGACGACGGTGCTTGTGCATTGTTTCCTTCTTGAGGGCGTCGCTATTGGAGAAGGTGGACTTTTGGTATTGTTCTGGTGGTGTTAGTGTCGCTGCTGCAAGAAATTGATCGCTATAGCGGGACTTCTTTTTTTTGTAATTCTTTTTTTTTTTAGGTTGTGTGCATCCGTAAGGCCGATAGGGCATGCTTAGTTGCAGAGGCCAGGTTTGGTATCTCCGTAATATTAATATATACTCCTTTAAAAAAAAGTATCAGCTGCTCAATTAATGCATGGTGAATATAGCATCTACATGTTGCTCAGCTGTTCTGCAACATGTTGGCTTTCCCCTTGTGATTGATCATCAAACCAAATACCCAACCAAGAGAGCTATGGTGAACAAGTCCTTGGTGAAAATTGAAGCTATCTACACTATTACGTACTACTATGTATTTCTCAGACTCTCTCTCGGTGAACTATTCAAAGACTCATCTTCAATTGGACTCCACCCCCGAGTTTGGCACATGCATGGATAACAGTAGCTTAGCATCACAGTTATTGTCCTTTATTTCACATTATGACGAGTGCATGTAGTAGCAGGAGTATCTAAAATCTTTAGCTATACTAACAAATACGATAGATCATAGAAATTATCAGATACCTTCATTTTGATCAAATTCTAGGTTGATGAAGCCTTCTTCTTCTTCTGGGTTGATGATGTCTTTTCTTGTTCAGGTGGAGAAAGGTTCTGGTCTTGAATAACCATGCCGGTGAGTTGTTGTCGCTGGTTCAGAGCTGCGGAGGTCCGGTGGAGCTGAGGAAGATCGCCAGTGAGCTGTGGAGTAGCACACCGAGCTATGGGTAAGAGCTGACAAGGTGCAGAGGAGCACGGTGAGCTGCGTATTAGCACCGGCAAGGTGCAGAGAAGCACATCGAGCTGCAGATAAGCGTCGAGAAGCTGCAAGGAGAACAACAAGCCACGGCGGAGCACAGTCAAGCTGCGGAGGAGTGCCGGCGAGCTGTAGATTCCTGAGACGCGATCATATGGGTCCCTGATCAGAAGGAGGACGGGGACACGACGGCATCATAGAACCACGGGCTTAGCGCCTGCGCGCACGCATGAGCCAGCGGCAGCAAGATCCGACATATCCTCGCACGGGGAGCCGTAGTTGGCGGCTGCGAGATCGGCCCTCGTTTGCGGGCTCTCCATTTGAATATGAGGAGAATGTTGTAAAGATTTGAATCTTATGGGATTTCTTTGTAAAATTGCCGTGACAAGTTTTTTTCTTCGAAATTCGACTAATCTATTAATAATCATCAACATCGGTATAAAGAGTTATAAAAGTAATAAAAATTACAAATAGTTTATTGGACCGCCTAGCGACGACTACAAACACTAGCACAAGCCGAAGGCACGCCGCTGTCCTCGCCCCTCCATTACAGGAGACTCGAGGGATGGATCTACACACTGGACAACTCGGGCCATGGCCCGGGGTGTAGACAAAAATTTCAGCTATATATTAGTGGAAATACCTAATTTTTCGAGGATTTAGCATAATTTCAACATATAATACGATCTTGGCCTTGGGTTTGCTGGAATTCTGAATCTATATATCAGACAGGCAAAACTTGTCATAGTAAAGCTTGTTATAATAAATAGATGAAAAGTCATCGTGCTAAGACCCAAAAAACCAGCGCACCAGATCGGCAACTATCGCCGAAGATGCCAAACGTAGATCGAAGAGACTGACCTCAAACCACACCAACGAATACGAAAAACAACCAGATCCCAAGAAATCCGTCGGACACACAACTTCACCCACCCTCTACGAACAAGTATCGAGAGTACCAAAATTGAATAATATGTTTGAACATGGATCACTCCGTAGGGAGATAGCTAGTACTTTGCGAAAGGCCGTACGAATAGGCTATAGGTGGAGCAGATTACACCGAAAGCATCTCCAAAGCTATACTAGCTTTGACCTTGTACTACTACTACATCCAGCAGGAAAGAAAAGAAAAGAAAAAGAAACAAAAGGCAGATGAACTGTTCATCCGAACCAGTAGTATTAAAGCATAAAGAACCATATCGCTTTGACCTTGCTTCCATCGACCGATTCGTTTCGTAGCTACCAGTGAGTGTGCAGTGTAGATCGTGGTCATCGGTGGAATAATGCAAAAGCGAAAAAGGCTAAAATTATTTGATTTGATGCAAAGATGATGGATCCGGCATGTTTTATCAGTCCAATCACCTCCAAAGTTTAATTCTCCCACCTTAATTTTTGCGTTCACTAATCTGTTTCAAGATTTACAGATAAGGTTCACAAAATATATAGTATCTTATCTAAAAAGATTTATTGATTGATTCATGGTGGACAGGGAGATGCTCTGTTTTTTCTTATAAGGTTGTTTTCGATCTTAGTCCCACCGAGACCAAGATCAATTTTTGCAGTGTTCTGTAGCCGACTTCAATTTTCGATCCATGGGACAACAAGATATGAATAAGTCTTGATGATTTCCAAACGCAAAATTTACAGATGCATGCATGTATGGATCAATCCTTGTTTTCAACCACCACAAGATGAGATTAGGCATCATACTGCCATTAGTAATCGATCTTGATCTCATGTCCATGGCACGGTTGCTGCTTCTCGTCGCGCTCCAACATGCCATTGCCGGCCATGGCCCCGCCGCCCGTCTCCTCCACTCCGCGGGCATCCATGGGGTTGCAGCAGTAGTGCTCGAACCTGTCGGTGGCAGCCTGCGGGACGGATACGAGCACGGTGACGCCGCCGGGGTCGCCGGCCACGGGGACGAACACGCAGTAGATCTCGCTGGTGAGCGGGCCCATGTGCGCCGCCGCGCCGGCGCCGAAGTCGAGGTCCTCCAGCCCCAGCCGCGTCCACGCCGATATCACCAGGCTCGCCGACAGGTCCGGCTTCGCGCCGCGCCGCTCCTGGAGGAGGTCCACCATGGACCGCACGTAGGCGTCGTCCACGCGCTCCTTGGCCTCCTGCACCTGCCTGACCACCGTCGCCGTGTCCGCCTCGACGGCCACCTGCGCCGCCGTGGACTCGGCGCACCCGAGCACGAACCCGTTGCCGTAGTAGCCGTCGGGGAGCTCTGGGGTGAGGCGCCGCCGCGCGTTCACCGAGAAGAGGAGCTTCACGCGGAGCGGCGCCGGCGGGTCCAGCGCGCGCACCCACGCGCGCCACACCGTCGCCGCCAGCGCCTCGAAGGACGTGCAGCGCTTCAGCGCCGGAGACGAAGCCAGCAGCTGCTTCTTGAGGTGCGCGAGGCGCCCCGCCGTGAAGGTGAGCGACACCGGCGCCAGCGGCTGGCCGAGCAGGTGCGCGAGGAGGCTGGGCGCGTCGTCGTCGTCTGCAACCGCGTCGTGGCATTGGTACTCCGGGTGCGGGAACTCGACGCGCGGTGGGCATCGCGGGCGCAGCGCGCGGCGGTCCTGGACGACGGGGTGGTTTCCTGCTGCGGCCATGTCGGGGCTCCGGGCGGCGCGTGCCCAGGCGTGGAGGAACTGCGCCGTGCCGACGCCGTCGCAGAGGCAGTGGTTGATGGCCGTGCATAGCACCATGCCGCCGCAGCCGAGGTGCGTCACCTGCATGCCATGTATATGTCCTCGTCTGTCAGTCAGTGGCGCATTGCAGAGAGTGCGATGCCATCACTAGCAAAAAAAAAAAATCACTACTACTAGATTGCTAGATCAAATCGTAGATGCAACTTTTATTTGATCCAAAACAAATTCATGATGTACAAATTACCAGTACAGTTGTACCAGAGCAAAAATCTGGAGCAAAATAATTTCGTCCACGAGAATTCAGTCTGAGCTAGGAGGACCGACAGGCCACAGTGAAAGCAGCAGCAGTTCCTCAGTGGAGTGGGTAGTACCATTAGATTCTTTCTAGGACAAGAAACAGTTTTAATTACTAATAAGATTATACTTCCATTTTCAACATTAATCCTAGCAAAGCAAGAACACAAAGGGGATCCATGATGCTGACGCTCACCCAAGGTCTACCTATATACTAGTACATCCTGAGGACTGAAAGTGAGAAAAGAAGATTGCCTCTCAAGATCTTATTCTGATCTAGCAGAGCATAATTTTGAGAAGATCAGACCATGCATGCCCTGGATATCTACCGCCACTAATCATGATAAACTTGACAAAATGCAAGTGGATTTGAAAGTGTGCCTACAGAGAAATAGAAAGATGGGAGCTTTTGGGAAAAGTTGGGCTCTCCTAACCCTATCCTCCTCTGCTTTTCTGCTAACTTTGCTGTCTGTCTCTGAAGCTCTCTGCCTGATCACATATCTATCTACTGGGAAGATATCATAATCTAGCAACAATCTCAATTGCTCCCACTCGATTATAAAATAAGTTCCTTTAATGGTTGCTCTAGGTACTGTTTTCCACATGGTTAACTATAATCAAGTTGTTCTTCAAGGTACTGCTACTACTACTAATCCACTATGCCTCGAGTACTAATCAAGCTGTGCTTTCTCAGATCATGCAGAAGCAGATGCAAGCCTAGAACAGAAATTGATCTTATTCCTAGATGTTATATGAGATGCATTATTAATCGATGCATGCAGAAGGAAAAAATGTGAAGAATAGTTAGTGTAAGAAAGAACCTATTTTTCTACAAAGAGAAATTTATTTCTGAAAAAATAATTAAAAATATTAATTAATTGATCTAGAGCAGAGCGCAGGAGAGGAGAGCAGAGCGGTGGCAGTGACAGTGACCTGGACGACCAGCGGAGGCACGGCGACGAAGCTGTGGGCGTCGACCCTGTAGAGCAGCTTCCGCCACGACCTGTGCGGCCTCGCCCCATCGCCTCTGAGAAAGTCAGCGGCGGCGAGCCCCGGCAGGGAGCCCTCGGCGAAGAGCGCCCCCTCGGCATTGCACTCGACCACCAGCTTCCCCTCCTCCCCGTCCTCGCCGTGCCGGAGCCGCCCCGCCAGAGGGTAGTACTCCACGAGCGCTTCCCCGAGCGCGGCCCGGAGCGCGGCGGCGGGGACGGCGGCGGCGGCGGCGGCCGGGAAGACGTAGAGGTATTTGATGGAGAAGCGGAGGAACCGCTGGTCGTCGAGGTTAGAGAGGTAGAGCATGCGGCGCGGCGTGGGGCGTCGGGGAGGAACCAGCAAGGGGGGGCTCGGGTACTGCACCTCGCCCGGGATCTCCAGCTCCGTCGTGTCCATGGCCGGTGGCTCTGTCTCTGTGTCGGTAGTAATCTTTTCGGCCATGGCCCGATGGGGTGCGCTCTGGTTATATACCGAAAGATATTGCGAGTTTGTGACCATGAACTTTAGAATCTTCCAATTTTATTGGCCTGTAGATATGGAAGTGATTAATGGTGTAGTATTAGTTTTTTTCTCGTGTAGATTGTTTTTGAGCACTATAGATGGTAGTACTGCGGGACTACACTTTTTCCTGTATCTCTCCTTTATTTCAGGCTATCTCTCCTTTATTTGACAGAATCTGGACACCACGTACCAATGAATCGACCAATCTAAACAATTAATGTCAAATAGGTACTGAAATATCTCAGGCTATCTCTCTTTTGTTTCAGAGAATTTCGTACGTAGAGATAAAAAAAATTAGAGCATCTCCACTCGTTGGCCATTCCCAGACCGAAATTCGGACGTATTTTGGTCCGGAAACTAGTTTTCGGTCTGAAAACGCAAGTTTTTCACTCGCGTTTTCATACCGAGTTTCCGCGTTTGGCTAAAATTTAACAAATTTTGCAAACGTTAGGCGAATATAGATGGTTTTGGGCGAATATGGACAAACTTTGGGCGAATATGGACAAACTTTGGGCGAATATGTGCAAACTTTGGATAAATATGGGCGATATAAGCGGTTTTGGACGAATTTGGCGAATATGGGCGAATATAAGCAGTTTTGGGCGAATATGGACGAACATAAGCGGTTTTGGACGAATACGGACGAATATGAGCGAACTTTGGGCGAATATGAGCGAATTTTAGGAAAATTTGGGCGAATATAGGCTGACTGGACGGGTCTACTCTCCGGCTGTTTTTTCCGCCGAATTCGCTTCATCCAGCGTTCCCAAGGTGTTCTTGGGATCCTGGGAATGGCCTAGGAAGTCTGGACCAAAGTTGGCCAAAATCCGGACGAAACCGGGATCCTAGGAACATGACTAGGGCCAATTTTCGGCGTCCGCACCAAAAAATCGCCTTGGGTTCGGCGTCCTGGAACCTGAGTGGAGATGCTCTTAGACCTAGTGTTGCTAGGTGCCAACCGGCTACAACAGGGAAATCGGCCGCCCCATACATATTTACAACATTTTCGTAACATTTTCTCACGATATCTAAAAGCCAACACGAAAAAAATAGAATATATCCATGTAACAAAAATATGTGGTTGCATTAAATACCCATTGGTCACAAGTAGTTGCAAAAAAATCATTGCATATATTCATCATGGAGGCTAATGCTTGCAACACTGAAAAAATACACTTGCAATAAGAATGCAGCATTTGAAACAAATACCTAGAATCATCACAAGAAATCGTCTATTAATGCAGCAAGACACGCAAGAGCTTGCATAGTGCAAAAAATAACATATGCAACAACAGAAATCACATAAACCAATAACCTTTGATTTGGAACATCGATCTTGTCTCACCCGTGTTTGGCAATGAAATATGCTCGATGGGCTCCGTCGGCGCTAGATCGGGAACCCACGAATCCATTCTCCCACGGTCCTGATGTACCCTCCGAGTTAGGTGGCATGAAATAGAGCTTTAACATGAGATGATGTCCATGGCCACGAGCTCTACCTACGACAGAGAATGGACAACTCAAAGAATTAAGAACTGAGGGAAAGGTGACAAACCTCAATACTGGAGGAGAAGGATCCTTGCGGAGGTGCTCGATGGGAATATAAGAGCAAGCATGCGGGGAAACAGAGTGGGCGGGTGAGAAGTACAAGTTGTCACTAGTAGAATGACTATGCAAGCGATGGGACGAGGAAGATCGATGATCGGTTTATTCGATCACTTTGTTGCACCGAATCATTTTATGTTTAATGCGCTTTAATTATTTTTAGTGTACAAAAAAAACTAAACTCAACCTTAAGATCCAGACATAGAGTTGGAAAAAAGTATTATCTTAAATAGTTGCACTACCATGTAGGGATTAGCTAGGAAGAAGAGAGTTCTTAGTTTTTCTGCATTCCATACCTTCTATTCTCTATTATTGCTGGAGCCATCCCTTTTATATGCTTAATCCTTAATCCTACTCCAATATGTAAGAAGGCCCTCAGCTTGTGTTGGTTTCACAAAAATTTCGCTTAAACTTGCATTTGAGTCCTTGATAAATGGTGGAATATTAGCAGCGAATGGACGCTATTGCACCGTACTCCACACGCTATGGGCTAAAAAATGTGCAGGGTGATGATGTACATCACCATTTAGTTAATGGTAAGGCATTTTGATTCTCCTCTATACACACTTTCGGTTCGCTTTATAAATAAAGCCATAAGGCCGAACAGATACAAAGTGGAGAGGAAATCCTCATGCAAGAAGGTCAACAAGAAAATCGACATGCAAGATGGCGGCGAGCCACCAACTCAAAGTCGAAAAAGAAAACATGAAACGCCACCAAATGTGAGGCAACCTAGACCAGCGAAGAAATCATTGAAGCTTCACGCTAACATGACTACAATGTGCTACACCAATGGAACCTAAGCTCCCCGATGACGCCCCCAAGAGGCTAATGACCTGACATGACGCCACTACTGATCCTCGGGCTAGAATTTTTACCTGGAACCAAGTCATGAAGAGCATACAGAAAATAATGCCCCCAAGAGGGAAGTGACACTCACATGCATTACCGTTGTCGGCGCCAAAGCGCGGAGCTTTCGCTCAGATCCTCAACCATGCCATCATAGATACAACACGAAGCCTCTCGATCTTGACCAGGGATGCCCACCGAGCCAGTATCACCCGATGCCAAGCCCCTCGCCACCCACATGGCCAAAGGGATGGACACCATCGTTGCGGTGTTGCCTTTCCTGTCAGGAGCACCCATACAACCCGTTCTTCCAGGGCGGGCCGCCCTGGCATCCGTGAACACAAGCTCAAGACGTGTGAAACAACACCGGGGATCGGGCGAGGTGGGCTTGCGCTAGATCCAAGCCTACCTGGCTCAGATCCAGTAGCAGGAGGGCAACAAAGGTTCCCCAAATCAATACCTACCCGACGATAGGATCTATGGCGCATCACTTACACCATCTGCAGCCATGTCACATCCATAGTTTAAAAAACCGCACCGATGATCGAACATATGTGGTTGTCATTTTAGGTTTTTATCGTTCGAACCGCTGGTTCACCGATTCAACATCTAGGTTTTAAAGTTTTACAAAGTAATATATTTTTACTTATAAATTATATAATAAATAAATAATTATGTATACAAAAATATTTCAGACTTACAACTTAGCTTAATAATTCACATAACGACATAACAAAGCTGAACTACATGCATAGACTTGCAACTTAGCGTGGTTCATATCAATTTGCCAACTTTATCACGTCCCTCCGTTTAGAAATATAAAATATTTTAATTTTATAAAATGAATGTATCTAGACGCCTTTTAGTGTATAGGTTCATTTTACACTAAAAACATATATATACATTCGATCCACAAAGCTAAAATGTCTTATATTTCTAAAGGGAGGAAATACGTACTTGAAAGCCTATTAACTCACATCCTGATATAAGGCCCCCGAGTCAATAGCAGGTGTTTTGTGACCTATTCGTAATTGTTTTCCCGGCTTCATCTGTATTTAATACAATCTGGTAAGTGTTTGCTCGGCTCCGACGAGGAAGGGGCAAGAACGGTGGCATGCCTTCAGCTCGGGCTAATGGTTGTAGTCATCGTTAGGTGTTCGGTGACCTATTTGCAATTCTGATTACATTTTATCTCTTTGTATATAAATTTTGAAAAATAAAGTGTGAAGAATTCAGTGGACGAACATGGTCGCGGTGTCATTATATATCCAAGTGTCAGTATCCATCAGGTGTCTTGGATTTGAGGATGGACGAGTTTGTTGAGCCTGTCCTTTTTGCGCAACAAGCTTTCTGTGTCAACAAACAAGACCAACTACTCTCTCCGACCCATATTAATTGACACAAATTTGTCTAAATTTGAATAAATCTATACACTATTTAGTATATAGGTTCATCCAAATTTTGACAAATCAAAGTTAATTAATATGGATCAAAGGGAGTATTTTTTTTTTAGCAAAAAAACCAACTATTTGGTGTGCCTACCGGGTGCTTCTCCCTGGCATCACATCTATCTGGATAAAGGAACAAACAATCATACAATACAGAAAAATAACATCACATGGAACAAAAAAATTACATATAGGAACAAAAAAATTATGTGACTAATTTCTAAAATTATAGGAACAAATAATTTTTAAAATCAAAGGAACAATAAAATATAGAACTCCAGGAACCAATCAAAATTGCATGTGGAACAAAAAACTTAAGTGGAACAATAAATTACACATAGAACAACACAAAATTTAGGCAAACTATATGTTAGGACTAAATCAAACAAACTTTTACCACCTGTAAACAAAGCTACGAACTTTATCGCAATGAACTAACAAAAGGAGGAAAAAGGATAAAAAAAATAAAAGGAAAAATGATTACTACACGTGAACATGTCTTAATATAGAATGACAAGAAACTAAGGAAAACAAGGATAGAACAAAACATAAAAGAAAAAGAAAACATCAAAAGAAGAGAACAAAATGCAAGAAAGATGAGTTAAAATGAAACATAAGAAACTACACTATATAAAAAGAAACTGGAAAAAATAATGAAAAATGAAGAAAGGTAAAAAATACAAGAACGATGAAAAACCAAGAAAAATGCAAGACAGATGAAAAAAGAAAAAAGAAGAAAAGAAAAAAAGCTAGAAAGGAAGCATACCTGAGCTGCCACATGCTAGAGGCTGCTCTGATTGGTTGAGGCGTGGTGTGTCCTCCTGTGAGCTGTGCTCTTTGACCTGCCGTCCCGCGCACGCGCTACTGAAGAACTTCTATGCAATGGAACTAGAAAAATACGGGTAGGCTAAACGGGCCGAGCCCATGATTATATTCCTTCAGCGAAACGATAGCGGCCGACGCGGGAGCACTACCGAGCAGTTCCGTGCCTACCGGATAGCCTAGCAGCTGCGCCTCGTCATGGGCTCTCGTATCTAGGTGAAGCCCATGGAGAACTCCAGTTAAGCCCATGTCCTACCCTTGAGTTACCATTTGCTTCCCATCATGGATTCTCATTTTTTTTTTGCTTCCCATCATCAACAAAGAAATTCCATGCATGCGAGCAATCGAAGAATGTTGGGCTAAACATTTCATCACGACTTTGAGAAACTTCAGGCTTAACAAGAATGCATGTTACCATTTTATATGAAATTAGAATCTTGAGATTGAGATTAGTAGGACAAATCAATGTGTGTGTTTATCAAATTGACCATGTGTTGGCGAAATTGCCGTGTCGTAAATTGACCATGTTCGCGTGTACAGCCATGGTCTCGAAGCTTGTGATCACCTCTTGGTCCATCACAGTATCGGAAACATATTGTTCATGTTGTACCTCAGTCTCACGGGCTTTAATAATACTCTTTATGTAGAACTAGAACCAGACGAGTTTAAGTATTTCTCGATGCACTGTCGTAGTAGACAAATGCGAGCTGTACCCTTTGGTGACTCTGGGTAGATGAACATTATTGTACAGCAGCCAAGCGCCATGACTGACACCTGAGCACCATCAACAGAATGCTCCGAGTCCTTGCAAAAAAAAAAAAGAATGCTCTGAGAAGAGACCCGTGGTGCAACCGCCAAAACACAGGTTCGATTCTCACACCACCCCCATCGTTTGCTGCATGGATAAATTGATGTCTTTTTTTACCTCTAACTGATGTGTTCTTGACATGCTTTCCCGATAAAAGTCGCTTCAACTCAAAGAAGTGACCATCTCTCGTGGCGATCTACTACTTCATATAATGCAGCTAGAGTGGGTCGTACGAGGGAACGGACCCCCCTCTTCCTCCTCCTTTCTTGCTTTTAGAGTCGTGCAAAGAGCATCGGGTCCCTCCCGAGCTCTTCTCGCCGGAGTAGCCGGCGGGGGACGGAGGAGGGACGCCGGAGTAGTTAGGAGTAGGGCCTTTGGCAGTTTGCTGGTAGTGGGCTTCATGCCCGAAGGCGTTGGTTTTCCTGATCGAGGCGGCGAGATCTGGAGTCTAGGGTTCCTCTCTGCCCCTTTCTTGCTCCTATGGCTGGAGCTGGAGGTGCTGTCGGGAGCCACGACGCCTCCCAATAAATTAGCCGCTGTCTTCCTGCAGGTGTGGTTCTTCGTCGCGGAGCATCCCTCACTGGCCGGCCGTGGAGGCGGGGGGTGGTGGTGCGGTGCGGCAAGATCTATTCTGGTGAGGGTGCTTCGAGCGGTGCTGCTTTCTCTGGCTGGCCATGGTGGCATAGGGAGATGGCGGCGCGATTCCTGGCGCCCTGTACCGGCATGGAAGCTTATCGCTGGTGCTGTGGACTGCGAGCCGGATCTGATTCTTCTCCTTTCTCTGGACGGCCAAGGTGGCGAGGGGAGAAGGAGATGGATGCTGGTCTTGCTTGCGGTTCTGCGGCGCCAGAGGGATTGCGAGAAGCTCAAGCTGCGGCTGATTCCAAGCGTCGGTGAGGAGCACCGTCGCTATCCTTGGCCAAGGGGGCCTCGTCGCACCTCGCGAGTCCTTGCTCCGAGGAGTCTATTCCTCCAGGCCGTCGAGCCGATGCGGAGATTATTCGATCTTGTTGCGGCTATCCATCCTGGCGTCGATCCAAGTGGTGTCGTCCCCGGCGTCGTTGCCAGAGGCCGTTGTTCGAGATCTGGGTGTGCTGCCGGTGGAGAAGAAGGGCCAGATTGTTGTTTTCCCCCCTGCTTAGGGTCCTTCTTGTAAATTGCGAGGCCTATTTGGGTTTTTCTTGGAACCTTGGGGTTCTCGTTGTAATTGTACCCACACTTTAAATGGAGCTTCTGGGGCCTTCGGGCCTATTCCCGTTCAAAAAAAAACATATAATGCAGCTAGAGCACTTATATGAAGTATGCAGGGCTGGCCCTTGGGGGGGGGGACTGGCGGGGCAGCCGTCCCGGGCCCAAAAAATTAGGATCCAAAAATTTATAAGCCCAGTATACATTAAAAAAGATTTTTTATTAGGCTTATGGGCAATGCTTGACTCACAGTGTCCAGTCCTAGACATTGATCGATTTGTCCCGTTCGCTTCTCGAGTCCAGGAAACTGCTCGCTAGCACGCGAGCGTTTTCTAATACGGTTTCGCTAAAAAAAATCGGTAGTGGGCCGGACATGTTTAAAGCATGTAGCTTTGGGTGTTGTTAGACTATCTATCTTCGCATCCACTCGAAAATGTGTTGCCATATCGATCAGAGACATATGAGAGACGGGTTCTTTTCAACACATCAACGCATGTCTCTTTCCTTTTTTTTTTCTTACATAAGTTCTATTACGTATTTTCTTTCTGTTTCATTCCCTTTCATCATTTTTCTGTTTTTTCTTTGGTATATTTCTTTCACGCCTTTTTCCTTCAATTTTATTTTTTCTTTATCTTCTATCATGTTTAAATTAGATTTATATTTTTTATGACTTTCTTCCTCATGTCTCTAAACATTGTTTCTGCTTATTCTAAAAAAAATTATCTCTTGCGATTTTTCTTCCAGACTTATATTGTGTTTCAACAGTAATCGTGATTGTTTTCTCATGTTTCTAAACTTTTCCTATTTAAGTTCCATTGTAATTTTCGGACTTTGCTTTTAAATTTTCGGAGGAAATTTTAAGGTATCATTGAAGGGTTTCGCAGCATAGTAAATCAAAAAAATTCTACGGATACGAACAAGAAAACCAAGATCTAATCTAGAAGATGCAATCAACGAAAGAGATAGATGAGATCTTCATACCCTTGAAAAAATCGCACAGCGGAAACGTTCAACAGAACGTGGTTGATGTAGTCGTACTAGCCGTCTCCTCCTCGCGATCCGATCCAATCCTACGCCGCAAGTGGCGGCGCCTCCGAGATATGCACACGTATGGTGCCGCGACGTCTCCTCCTTCCTTGGTCCAGCAAGTGGGGTGGAGAGATGGATTGGATCTGCAGCACGACGGCGTGATGCTACGGTGGAGAGTTTTTGCGGCAGGGCTTCGCCTACGCGCAGTCGGGAGAGAGAGAGAGAGAGAGAGAGCAGAAGCTGACGGATAGGGTTGAGGAGTAGAGGGGGGGAGGGTGCGCCCCTGCCTACCTTATATAGGGGGATGGCCGGCCCCCTTGGCCCCTCCTCCAAGCCCTAGGGCGGCGGCCCCAAGGGTGGAGTGGGGGGCAAGTTTTCCCCTTCCTTCTAGAAGGGTTCCCTAGGGTTTCCCCTAGGGTTTGGCCGGCTAGGCCTATGGGGCCTTGTGCCCCTGGCCCAAAGCGGCCAGGGCACTCCCCCTTAGGCCCACGCAGGCCTCCGACAAGTGGGCCCACGTTGGTCAATTAAATAGTGTCTAGATTCATCCAAATTTTGAGAAATCCAAGTCAATTAATATATGTCAGGGGGAGTATCGATTTTAAAAATGTGTTTGTAGATAAAATGCTAACATATAGTATAGGTGTACGAGGTTGCAGACAATAAGAAATCACACAAGAACAAAAACAAGTGAATGCCACAGACTGATTACCAATAAATCACGTGATATGGAATTCATGAGATATATGAGTATGATCTCGTGACACATCCAAAGATACCAAATAAAGTGCGTGTGTGCTGAACCGGAACACATGCTAAGCTAGCGGCTGTGATCACAACTGTGGCGGTAGATCTCGGCCTTCAATATGCGGTGACAAGCACCGGGCGATGGGGCTTCGCAATCTCGTATTCTAGCTTCCGATATTTAATGGAATCAATGTGTTCAACGTCAAAATACATTGAGGTGCGCCACCTGTGCTAGTTCGAATTAACAGAGATCATCTTGCAAATGCTAAAGTTAGCATGGAGTAAACTACATGGTCTGTTTGCACACCTATTTTATCTTTACTTTCTTGTAAACAAAATGCAAAATGAATGCCATTGGAGGGCCTATTTCTATTCTTATATCTCGTAGCTCACGGTCGGCAAATCTCACCGAACTGCGCTTGTACGAGATGTAGATCTGACCTTCCCTGCCTGATCCGATGGCTCCGATGATGATCAGATTTGTAGAAACCACCTACCAAATCTCCACGCATTTTACTCCGGCGTGCTAGTATGAGATACAATAATACACCTAGAGGTATGTCTCAGTTCCATATATATATTTGGTTATTAGCACACAGACCGGAGAAAAAAAGGGTTGTCATGTAGTTTCACTTCGGTTTCACTAGATCAGTTTCCTATACACTACACATATAAGCCAGTGCATTATGCAGGCAGTCAGCTCGTAATTAATTAGATCGATTCACACATATATTTTCTGTTAGAGTTCTTCCTATACTTCATAGAAAGAAGAAAACAATAGTTAAATAGACAATAGTTTTTTGATTGTAAGATATATAGGAGGATCATACTCCTGAAATCAAAGTTTCCATCTAGTAATTTTATTTATAGTTCTGGTACAGAACTGCAATATGAACGTCTTCGGGTTTTTTCAATCCGTTTTTTGTCGACCTAGGATCAATGGAGGTCGCTCGGTAACTAATATTAATTTAAGCATGACTCTGCCTATGCTTCAGAGAAGAGGAGGGTTCTCATCCAGGCGTGTGATTCAGCAACACGGTAAAGTTCCACCAGTCAGTTGATGTAACAGCCTGAACAAATAGGACACAGGAAGGGTAGATTTACGAAAATGTGGAGAAATTTTGAGCATTTCACCAGGACAGAACTTATTCAACATCAGTTCGGTGGGCCCCAATTGTCTAATACGGTGTGTCAATCTGATCATCGAATCTCGTTGTACCACTGTATTTCTGAAGTTGCTGGTCTGTGCAACGAAAATGTTGTGACTTGCTGGTCTGTGCAACTTCTCTGTCTAAAGGGTTACGGTGTGAGAGGGTAAAAATTGATCTAGATCTCGCGATGGCTCTAATACCAGATTATTAGCTACTGACCACCAACACTGGATGGATAAAAATATGGGGTCGATCATATCACGAAATTGCTAGTACCAGAGATAGCTATATTTCAGATACGGAGGCAGACCTCTGGAGGACTGCTCGGCTTTTCCGCGATTGTCTAGGACAGGTAGATAGATGGAGGTGCCGCGAGTAGTTGTTTAGGATGTGTCTGTGCCGTCTTCGTGACGACGTGGATTTACACCCGTGACGTCTGTGCCACAGTGCGTTGTAAAGCTTAGCCTCTTGGTCTTCCTTCTATGAAACGCAGGACGTATCCTTGGATATTTCAGATACGCATGTCATATTCAGTTACACGGCAGAGCCATTCTTCTATTCAAGCCAACGATCTTACATTAGTCTAGCATACGGGCTGGGATCTTGCGAGGCCTGCTGCTGTGGCGTATTGGGCTTGGGCCTTTTCGTAGGCCAGTAAATGGGTCGCTGACAGATTGTATCAACCTGGAGCAGGCTATGTATGACCAGTCGGGAGTGTGAGTATGGCACACAGTATCATGCAGTGACATGAATTACCAATAGGCTGAATATTGTCATCTCGTTGATGTGTACACTGATACAAAGGTGGTGCCTCCCAAACTCCAATGCGGTGGCATCTCTTTGATCTACTATGACATCCCTATTGACTCCACTCAATTCACACAAATCACAAATCATCCTTTTCTCGAGAACCTCCATGCTCCAGTGGCAGGTTAGAACAAATTCCTAGAAAAGAACACCCTTATGTGCGTGAACTCATTGTTCGGATTATGTCCTTCAATGGTCAGATGGTTGTGGACTTTGTTAAGAGGCTACACATCATACACTCGACACCTCAATTCAGCATCCAAGAAGTAGCATTTATGTGGGAAGAAGGCATGCATGCTTGTGGGTTTGCATTCTCAGCCATGGTTAGTGGTCGTGGTGACATGGTTGTCTTGGTTGATCTCTCCGTAAGGATGGATCAACTCTTTGGTTTCCCTAGCACCTTTCGAGTCTCCGGCATTAACCTTTCGGATTAATCAACTAAGTGGGTGAAGATGGAGTTAAAAATTAGGCTCTCTATGTAGCCAAATTTTAGGCTGTCTTTGTATCTACGTATTATTTCATGAACCTAGCTAGAAAGATAGGGAGGAAAACGTAGCTAAATTTATGTTCCGACGGCATCTGAAGATTCTGATGATGCCTCATGGTGTTCTTTGCAAGTGCGGCCTTCGCCTCCTTCTCCTGATCGCCCACGAGCTTCACATAGTATCGAAGATCCGTTGCTTCGTGAATCCCTCGTCCTCCATGGCTCGATTTCTGGTGAATTGGTGAGTGCGATGGTGGGCGGGAGAGCGAAAAATTGATCCAGATCTTTTGATGGCTCTGCTAGCTACCAGATTGTTAGCTACTGACTACGAACACTATATCAAGAGAAAGATGGGATCGATCAAATCACAAAAATTCTGCAAGATAGCTTTTTTTTACATTGCAAGATAGCTATATTTTAGATATGCATCACGTGTTCAGTTACACGGCAGAACCGTTTTATCCAAGCCAACCATCCCCACGTGGGACTGGGTTTTTTTTTTTTAGAATACGGGGGACTGGTGTTACATATAGTACATGGTTACAGCAGTACTAGTCTAGCAAACGGGCCGGAAACTTGCTAGGCCTGCTGCTATGGCGTATTGGGCTTGGGCCTTTTCGTAGGGCAGTAAATGGGTCGCTGACAGATTGTATCAACCTGAAGCAGGCTACGTAGGCTGGTCTTACATACTGTATGGCACACAGTATCATGCAGTGACATGAAATATCAATAGGCTGAATATGTGTTTCATTGACGCAAATTTACGTACGTATGTGTTTCACCGCATGCATGACTCACGAAGCACGATTCTTCCTTTGACCGACACCAATTGTTAACCAGTAAAATGTGGATACGATCGACCACCAGCAAAACCAGCTGACGTGGCGCTGTTATATGTTGATCCAAATTCTACAAAGTATAGGTCAACTTCTGACGAGTGGAGCGAGGCCCGTCGCCGGAGGGACGCCTGTGAGGGGTGCGGGGGGCGATAGGCCCCCGACGTACGATACGGATCGTCGAAGACCTAGGTTTTCACCGATATATGAACCCCCTTTAAGCCGCCGGTTGGGATGAGTTGCATCTGTGAAATTCCCGGCGTTTGTAAACACTCCTCGATATAGTGAAGTTTCGCTGACTGGCGTCTGTAGTTTTTTTTCTCTCTTTGTTAGAGAGGTTTTTCACTTTAAATTTATGTCCCCTTGTTGTGTTTTTTGTTTTTGGTTTTCGTTATCTTCTTATCGCAATTGTAACAGCTGCTACGGATGTCTCTCCCTCTCTCAGATCGACCGTACACGTACGTGCGTACGAGTTCTTTGACCATGCATGTGATGCGCGTACTGTGGAGCGTACATGTGCAATGATGAAACCAGCTTGCCCCTTTAACATTTTGGATCTCCCTCTATCGATATAGCCTTTTGCCTCCAATGAGTTTTAATTTGTAGTCCTGGCCGATCGAACTAGCTAGCTAGCTAGTTCTGTTAGGGCATGCATCATAGTGATCATTGCATTTCGCATTCCGATAACAAAGAAAAGACAAGAAATGATCATTGCATTTGCGTTGCATACAGGTTAGGGACTGACTTCACACAAAAGTTTGGCAAGCAAGCAAATCCAGTTTGGTGTACTCCTTCCGTCTAAAAAAACAGAATATCATAGATCCGTGTAGATTTGTACGTATATAGATGTGTTTTAACGCACAAACAGATAAAATCAAGATAAATCCGTGACATTCTTTTTAAGACGGAGGAGTGTATGTGTATATATACTACCTCTATTTCAGTTTATTATAAGACGTTTTGCCGTGTTAAATTAGTCTATCAAAACATCTTATAATTGAAAACATAGGTAGTGCATAGCTCAATAGCTGCATGCATACACGCTGTCAAGGAGCAAGGATATCACATATGGAGATTTTCTCGGTTTCTACTTGTACAGTTTTGTGCGTACGTAAATATAGCAGATAAAAGTCAAAGCCCCGCTCGGTCCAACTGCTTTGTCTCGATCGACGTGTTACTGTTCTTACAACACGTACGTACGTGCGCTCGTACGCTAGGTGCCGAGGTAGTCATGTGCATCCTGGCTATTAGCTCTACGTACGTGCAGAAAATCTTTCATGTTTGATTCCTCCTGGATCTACGTACAGACAGATCGCTGCATATTATTGCGTCGTAGTAGCTCGGTCGCCAGCCTACACACGGCCGGCCTCACTACGCAGCTACTCTACACTACTCGTAGCAATATTGTCACAAGTTTGTTTCCCATTTGTCATTTGGGACCAACAACAATACGTTTTCTAGTCTAATCCCAAATTTACTACAGTAATTCAATTAAGAAAGATAAATTTGGCGGTGAGGAGCATATGGCCTGACCTTAAAAGTTAGGGTACCCTAGAAGTTATGTGCCTGATCATGAAATCGGGTGTGTTAAGTTGCAATAGAAGGTTCGAGTCTTGCTTGTATTAAATTGCGAGGAAGTCCATTCATATGTTGCCTTTCTTCACCTCGAAGTCATACCACTCAACGGAAGTATGGGATTGGTCATCCCCTTCGAACAGGATAAATGGATTTAATATGGTCACATTATCGCTCCAGGTGTGTGTGATCATAATTGTAAACATTACTCTTAAAATGAATCTTAACGTGTGCAGCGTTGGTCAAAGCTTGAGTCTAGGAACTCTTAAACCTAAGTCAAAATGGTGGAGCACACATAGATAAGAACTTTTTTCCGGGACTTGATTCTAGTACTAGACTTGTCTCTAGTATAGAATTGACCCTCCAACCGAGATGCCCTTATGATACCAGCGGGAATACATAGGGAACCACACGGCAAGAAAAACGCCAAAGGTGGGAATAAAATCCATACCATATATCCAGATCCACTCCGAGTTCCTGGTGGGAATAGAATCCATGACATGCCGCCCATCTTTAGAAACGAATAGGCTCTTGAACACTCGATTCTTAATAACCACATGATCTGCATCTGCATTTAGAAATGAATGACCTTTTAAGACTTCAAATAACATGTTTATCCATCACACTATATTGGCCACATGAGCTTTTGAGGTACTACCTTACGTTTGAAAGAATCTCTTCATCCAAATAAAACCATACATATAACAAGAAATTAAACAAAAACTAGCTAACCAAATAAAATAACTACCCAAAATTTACGTGCTAGTGAGGCTTCGGCACCATGAATAAGAAGCGGAGAGGAAGATGTGGCCAACCGCGGTTGGACAACCTTCCTTTTGTCCCGATTGGGGACATCGTAAGCCACACCGACCTCCTCACCGACGCTCGCTTCGCCCGGGGCCTGCAAGCATGGAGTCACGAGACTAATTAAGTAAAATAATTTTGGTTGTTGGGGGAGGGGGGCCAATGCCCCCCTAACATAGCCCTGGCCCTAACACGTGTGCATGTCCTATGAAAAACACATGGAATAATTTTGTGATATCTAAATCATAAACCATGGGGAAAAATTAGCATTCAATTTACAAGACCAATGCAAATTTGATGCACCCGGTTTGTGTTTCTGCAACGCTACGGCTGCATCCTCATGGGCCTTTTTACCCAACTAGCATGGTGGCCCTGGTAAATGCAAGGGCATCACTGTTGTGTGTTTAATATGTATGATAGATTTATTTATAAACATTTATGTGGTAGACATAAAATAATATGGTTATATAGCCATAGCAAAAAATTGACATATAAAATATCACATAAAAGGAAATAACTTTCAGTTTGTGGGAGCAAGTGTGCCATTGTGGAAAAAGCATCATATTTTTTCATTGCGTACATAATATTACAAAATAGAATAACTTTTCATTGTTAGCTAGCTGGTAGTATTTATGTGATATTACATCAACTTATAAAGTTAATAAAAACAATTCAGATTTGTGGTCATGAGACATAATTGGAAACATGCATATTTCTCATCTACTAATAATGATGGTACATTGCAACAATCGACTGAGAATGTTTTGGTAAGTTATAAAACTCCATGATTTAATTCCATTGGGAACATATATGAGTCCATTAGATCAGTGATCATAGATCTCATATATATGAAAATAAATTAAGTAAAAAAACTTAGTAATAAACAATCAGTATTGAACGACCAATCATGTTGCTTTGTGGCAATATTATTCATAAATAAGTGAAGAGTAAAATGATCCTTGTTAACAGGTAGGCCAAATAAGACCCATCACTCTTTTTTAGTCTGTATATAACTTAAGTTTTCTCACAAAATCAAAAAAATTATTCCTTTAGTTTACTCCCTCCTTGTGCATTGACAAGCAATTCTGCCTTTGATATGGAATAAATCACTTCTTTACATAGGGAAATTTTGTAAAATACAAAGTTGACCATTATTTTTACAAAAAAAGAAGAATTATTATATGGTGGAAAGTTTCACTAATATGTTACTATAACAGTAACTACCGTTAGAGAAATTTTGTCTCCAAAGATTTTAATATAATTTCATTTACCTCAAAATGGACTATATATATTGACAATTGACGTTAGATAAGTATGATATTTTTTGAAATGGCTATGATATTATTTTTATCTTTCTTCATCCACTCTTTCTTGACCATATCCCATTTTTGTATCTGGTCATGTTATATGCTCACTCACATGAATTTGTTGTGTTGTGTAACATGAATATAATGTCTTGTATGGCATAGTTCTAGTTGTATTGGGCATCATTTTTACTACATATCCTAATATTTTCCAGTCCAAAACCACCAATATGTGTTGATCTAGCCATAAATAATTCATAATAGCTGAGAACTACCTAATGAGTACTATATGGCGAATAATTGACATGTGTGTTTAAACAAAAACTGAATCATATGAACCTTTGATAAAATAATGTGAACTACTCCTAATCGATTATAAACTATTTAGTGTGGAAACAGCATTTCAATTTTATCTATAGAATATTCCCTAGAGTTAATAATCTAATAGATCAAATAATATTTAACAAAAAAATATGAAGAACTAAATTCTATAAAACTATTTTCAAATCCCTTAGAATGAAAGGGGATGCACTTCTGAGTTGTTGATATAGAACATAAGACCTTATCAGTGACTTTCCTACCATTTTTGTCCCGGCTGTTGGAACAAAATTGTATTTAACATTCAGGAAAAATTACAGATTTGTCTATGCAGTTGTGGTGTATATAGAGAAGTTTTTTATGAGAATTCACGCAATAAATCATTTTGTTGTATTATCTCTTGGATAATAATAATAATAATAATGATGATGATAATAATACATTTGGTATTTGTTTTCTTACTTTATGGTGGCATACTAATTATTATATGTTTAAACACGCTAATAAATATATAGTTACCAATAGTAACATTATTGTTCCTATTGAAAGAACATGCCTATTTAGCCTTTGGACACAATTATAATGGTGTCTCGCTGTTGTGATCTACAAAAGTAACATTTTTCTTAGAATTCATAGCATAATTGTATACTTTGTATTGTATTAAGTCTTGGATAATAATAACAGTACTCCCTCCGATCCATAATAAGTGTAACTAAATCAACGACACTTATTATTGATCGGAGGGTGTAGTAAGGATGATGATGATGATAATAATAATAATAACATGTGTGATCTATTTACTTACATTAAGATGATATATCAGCTATGTTATGTTTATATGTACACTAATAAATATATAGCAATTAATAAAGCGTTATCTCGGGAGATTGATCCCTAAATGTTTCAATTTTATCATGTGGAAATTTATGTGGTATGTCGTTTTCCTATCCATATGTGCTTTTACGCCGGATTTTAGTATAATACTATTTATATATTTTGGTGGAAAATTCACTATTTTCTTAGATTAATATGGTCTCTTCTCATTATAGTTTTGGTGCAATTCACTAGTGGGAACATCCCCATGTGTCCCGGTTGGTAAGGGCTTTAGTCCCAGTTCCCCAACCGGGACGGGGCAATTGGGACTAAAGCCCCAACCTTTAGTCCTGGTTGCCCCACCAACCGGGACAAAAGGGCGTACGCGGTCATGGCAGAGGCGAGGGGGAGCAACCGTCGGTTCGTAACTAATCGAGACAAATAACTCCTCGCATGAGAGATTTGAAACATTTCTCTGTCGCGGCAGAGAATTCATTTTGGCAACTTTTGTTGCCGCGACAGCATTTTGGCCACTTTTTGTGCCGCGACAGAGAATTCATTTATGTTGTTTTATTGTTTATTTAGTGTTTTGCACTCATCAATGAAGGAACCATTATATTACATAAGATCATCTTGACAATATAGATCCAAGTGTCAAACATATTACATTCGATACACGGATTGAGTTCATGCACTACATACAAAATACGCTCTTTGTATAATCCCTATTGTTTATACACACCCGAATAGTATTTCCCTTTTGGGTTTAGGACTTCTGCATCCAAGAATCCCGTCAATTCCTCCTGAATTGCTCGTACGCGATCCTTTGGCAGAAGACCGTCCCGTAGACGTTCGATCTGATTTAAAAAAGGAGTCAGCCTATATGAATGAAACTAAACACAATTTGATGGTAATTAAAAACTATAGAAATTGTTTACGTACGTGGAGTTGCTCTAAATTTCTGCCCTTCTCACAGCACGTCTGCCGGATGAACTCGCAAACATAGTATCCACATAAATTGTTCCCTGGTCCCTGCGTCAGGCACTTTACGAGAACATAGTTCAATCAAAATAATAATCAAACATGATAATAACGGTATCAAAACTAGAATCAAAGAGATGCGCGGATATAGCTAGTGGTGCTTACATCTAGTGCTTGAAATGTAAACTCCTCTTTCCAAACACCCCTAGCCTTGTTGGTGAACCGTTTCCAAGCGCTGCCCGGCGAAGAAAACGAATAAAAGAAGTTATTAATTACTTGATATCATAAAATTCACGAACGTTGCCGATATAGTGTCGTAATGATTAGAATTACCGTTGGAGAAGCATCTGCATGCCCTTCCACTGCTCAAGGGGTTTATGTTTCGAGTCCATGACTAGTACACGCCCTTTGTCAAGTTGAATGATTAACAGAATATAGTGGACGCTGTGCATGCATAACTAATCAATTATATACTTAACATCGAGTAAGCGAAATAGAAAGTGTATACAAGACAATAACACTCACTCGAAGTTTTAAGGAAATAGTATTTTCCTTCTGGTTTCTTGAAACATTAACGCGTGTACGATATTATCCTCCGTATCCTGGGGGCTTGTTTTGAGATTAGCTTGATGAACCCAATATGGGTCAATGAAGCCAATGTCATAGATTTGTCCTCTACTGCATTCGAGAATCTTCATTCTGCATATTATAGTATGATTATATACATGCAATAAACAAGGTGAGATAGCTAGAGACTAAATTAGTTACAGAATTAGTACTTATAGACAATAGGCACTGATGATCGATTTGTCCAAGGCGTATTGATTGAATAATTGAAATAGTTCATCAAATTCAATGGATATCATGTCATCTATTTCTTTCCCATAATGCTTTTTTGTAATCCTCAGCACTATCCAGTTAGCCCCGGCCTTTGTGGTATGCATGTACCAGTTATGCAATCTTCGCATTTTTGTGGAAAGATTATTTATCTCATCAGGTTTGACGAGAGGTTTGCCGTACTGGTATTTTTATGCTACTTCACTCACGGGGAAGTACTCTAACTGGGATAAGTACTGGGCAATACTCATACCTTGAGCAACGGCAGCTTCTCCGTATTGTGCAACTACCTCTAGATCATACTGCTCTTCGGCCCCATATTTGCTCGACCCCACATTAGTATGGGAAATCACCTTGAGAGGGGCGCAAGACTGTTTTGCTTGTTCTCCGAGCTGGGCAACAGATTTCTCGCTTGCATCAGTACTGCTTTTCGAGGCTTGTTGTGTCGCATGTGACTTGAGAATAGAACGCTCATAGTCTGATGACAGCTTTGGCTCGGGTTGATGAAGAGTCTTAGCATTTTGAACACTCTGGCTTTTTCTTCTTTGGTGCTAGGGAACTCTGGCTCTTTCGGCCGCCTTAGCTTAGCGAAAAACGCTATCGTTTCCGCATCAACGATAGCCGTAGTCTCCTCTTTAGTATAGTCATAAGCTCTCTTGGGAGGAACCTTTGGTACTTTTGGAAGAGGCTCTTGTTATGTTTCGGCGATCGCTTAGCATGACGCAGAGTAGCGGCACGCTTACGCTTTTTATCCAGAGGCGCCAGCGATGGCTGCGCCGGTGATTGGTGAGGCGACGGAGACGGGTGAGGCGACGGAGCCGAGTGAGGCGATGAAGACGGCTGCCGTGGCGGCGACGACCTCGCTGGAGACGGGTGAGGCGGCGGTGAAGATGGCCTTGGCGTGTGATTTCGAAGCACGATACATTCCTTTGGCCATAGAATGGTGACGTTTGTTGTGTCTCCCAGTTCAGTCACATCCCCTTCACCTGCAGGGTAGTCAAGCTTCAAAACTTCAAAGGTGGGCATGATTTCATCCATCCCGACAACAATGTCGCCCTGTGGAACCGGACGACAGTGGTAAGTTGGTGTGGGTCCAATTGGTAAAGCATAGTCGACCGCCACCTTCATTGATATGTTCACAACTTTGACATGTAGCTCGCAGTATGTCATCTGTGTGATATCATCCACTGGGTAGCCAACATGAGCCATCATCGGTGCACCATCGTCATCGTCATTGTCATCACCCGGGACCTCGGTGGAAGCCACACTGCTTTTTCGATTATTCGATAGGCCGGTAGCATCGAATGCAGTGTGCTGCTGAGATGGGCTGGTAGTACTTTGCTCTTTAGTGCGTTAATTTCATCTTGTTGTTGCTTTATTCGTTCTTCAATTATACGCATTCGCTCTTTCTGAATATCTGCTTCAACTTCCACTTTGTCCTTTCTCCTCTGATGGCTTCTATCAGGATATTTCTTTCTCTCTTCGGGAAATCCAGTCATCCATGGTTTGGAGCCTATTGTACCTCGTGTTCGTCCATCATGTTCCTTAGTTCCAAGGGCGAGTGTGAGCTCATCATTCTCTCTATCGGGAATGAAGTCCCCATCTTTAATAGCCTTTACTGCTTTTCTCATCTTCTCGATTGGCAAGGGGTCTTCTTTATGTCGTATTTTATATATACACTTCCCTTCCGAGTCCAACTTTCCCCCATGCCCGTAAAACCAATTCCTTGCATGTTCGATCCAATCGTCTGTCTTTGCGATCTTTTTAGCACGTAGTTCCTGCTCAAGTTTCTCCCACTTAGGAATGCCAGCCCTGTAGCCACCTTGCCCCATAGTATGGTGATACTTATTTTTAGCAGCATTCAGCTTATTCGTTACAGACATTTTCTTAGCTTTTGCTGATGTCTTGTAATTCACAAACTCAGCCCAGAATGGTTTTATCTTCTCAAATTGAATCTTCTTGAAATTCGGAGTCTTCTCTTTCACGATATAGTCAAGGTGCAATATTTTCTTCCAGTTGGTGAAACACTGGCCCATCTTCTTCAAAGCCCACTCCCTGACCTTAGCCTCCATGGCTCTCCCATGTTCTAAGGCATCCTCAACTGGATCCTACGCATATGGATCTAGCTCTATCTTCGGTAGTTTGAAATTAAGCATGAGCCTATTCCACAGTAAATCTTTGGCCTTGTTAGGGACAAATAAACATGTTCCCTCTTCTTCCGCATCAGCAGGCCTATTCCAATTTCGAATGGTGATCGGTATTAAGTCCCTAACAATTACTCCGCATTGTGCCACAAATTTGTTTGCGACAACTTCGGGAGCCGTCGGTTTGCCGTCTTCACCGATATCTTCGATCCTGAACCTCTCATGGTCTCCCAACTTTTTGGTTGGTCCTCGGCTGCTCTTTTCAGTAGATTTCTTCGATCCGGAGGGCTAAAATAAGAAAGATCGTCGTTACTATTTCTATATAGATAACAGATGATTAATTAATGAATTAATTATATTACATGCACCTCGCCGGAGCGGTCGTCTTCTCGATCACACAAGGCATCGCCTTCTCCCTCGCGGAAGGCATCACCTTCAACCTTAAACAAGTCGTCTCTTCCGGCAAAAAGAGGATCACCCTCAATAGAGTTGTTCAGAAACATTGATACATCTAAATTTTCTTCCCCGCGGATCACACCTTGGACCAACTCTTCCTTTTCTTCGTCTCTGTCGTGTGGGTCCATATTTTCTGCATAGGTGGAAACACGGATAAGTCAAAGCGGCTAAGGGAGAATGTTAGGTACTGTGTTGAGAGATATAAACCCTAATTCAGAGAAACCCTAATATATACATACACAATAATAAAAATGAATTTACAATATCAGAAACCCTAATTCAGAGAAACCTCGGGCTCGGATCCTATCGCGAAGAACCAATACAGGAAAGAAAGGCGGCAATCAATACATGGCATAATACAATGCGCAATCAATATGTATGACATGTCAGATTTAGAGATCCTACACTAACCCTAGGTGCAACATCGATTTAAAAGGGTTCGGGATGCCCTAGCAAGTACACACTGGCGAACCCGCATGTACATAAGGGGTGTTGATGTTTCTTTAACTAAACTAGGGTTTAAATTTGCTTGACAATGTATTATGATTGCTTATACACATAGCTCTCAATTTTCTGAACATTTTGATATATTATTTGTATTTTTCTGACTTATAAATCATTAGTTATTGAATTTACAAGTTTATATCAATTTCTAAAAATATTAAACCATTTTAAAACAGTTACTGTGTCACTTTACATCAGCACAAGGGGGTAGTTTTTCATCGGGTCTGGGGCTACCCACTGTGACTGACCAGTGGGGCCAAAGACTAATAATACCTACCTAATTAATAAACCTGATAATACCTAACTAATAATAAACCTAATAATCCAAACTAATATACCTAATATGCTAGGAGCAGTGGATCAGGTAATATAAGCTCAAAGGGAGTAATGCAACAGATAGGACACTCTATCTATCGATAAAAGACCACAGTAGAATTGTATGCATCATGGCAAGAATTGAAATGCTTTTGAAATCATAGGATTATATCATGGTGGGGCTATGCTTGCCTTTGCCTGTTCATAGCCGAAAGCAGAGCTTCATGATCCTTGTACTTGACTTGATTATAGTTGGTCAAGTATTTGTCTTCGAGCTTCGACGGTGTTGATCTCTGGCTTTGATCTCGATACCGTATTCTACCGGGAAGAACCAAACACCAAAAAGAAAGGGAAACAATCAACACATGGCATCGATGAAATGCTCAAGCAAGTATGATGATATGATAAGTTGAATTGGATTGAAATGTAACCCTAAAGCATGCTCTACAATTAATCGGGGTTTCGAGGGGTGAAAACCCTAACTCGGAGAAACTTCGGAACACATGAGAGGGGTGGATTTGTTCTTCTAATTAAACTTGTCATTTAAGCTATTGAACATTGCATGATTATAGCTTAGATAGCTAGGTTTCATTTTTCTGAACATTTTGATATATTATTCATATTTTTCTAACTTATAGATTAAAAGTTATTGAACTTATAAGATTATAATTATTTCTAAAATTATTAAAAGCTGGTTAACGTTTTTACCGCAGGCATACCTAGCCACAGTGACTGACAGAGGGGCTCGGAGCCACCTCATCAGCCACACAAGCAAAAGTGTTTCAGTGCATTTTTCACTCAGGCTGGGGCTAGCCAGAGAGGCTGACCTGTGGGCTAGAGGCCACATTGGCAAGCCACGCAGGGAAAGTGGGTCCCTGGCTGGGTTTGACCGGGTCTACGCGCGCGCTGACGCACGGGTGACGTCAGGATGACATCATGCCGACGGTGTCTTGCAGGACGGTGATGGGGAACGGCGTTAGGGGGCGATCTAGGGCGCGTGCGTGCGCGCGTTAGAGAGAGGAGGTTGAGGCGAGCCAAAGAGTAGAGGCGCCGCCTCGAAAAGGTCACCGGAGAGGGGGCGAGAGAGAGGGTCGATGAGGACCAGCAGCTCACCAGGTGTGCGGTGGTGGTGTCGGGGAGGCGAGGCGAGGTCGGGAGCCGGCGAATCGATGGCGGCGGTCATCGGGCTCGAGGGAGACAGAGTCGTTGGCGACGATTGGGAGCGAGCGGGGCCGATTCCTTCGGGGAGAAGCCTCGGTGTGACGAGGCGAAGCTTCTGACGCTTAGCTGGCGAGGCGGTCGGTAGGCGTGCAGGCGGTGACTGGCATGTGTCGTCGCGAAGAGATTGTGAGATGGGGAAGAAGAAGAGGAGCGGTACCCAGTTATAACCAAAGGACCTTTTGTCCCGGTTGTTGGCTCCAACCGGGACTAAAGGGTCATATGTCCCGGTTGGAGCCACCAACCGGGACGTATACTCCACTTTTTTCAGCAGACCAAGGGGCGCGCGGAGGGGTCTTTAGTCCCGCTTGGTGGCTCCAACCGGGACATATGACCCTGTTTTCAAAAAAATCAGGAATTTTCTCTCTGTTCCCGCCTTATTTTTATTTTGGGGTTTAAATTTGTAATGTTTTTTAAATGATAATTACTTTGGAATTTAGAAAAACTTTAAACATAAAAGGTGTTTGAATTTGAATAACTAATTCAAAACCATTTTCTGTTTTTAAAAATAATTAATGCAACCATTTAAACTATGAACCATTTAGAATTAAAAATGAATTAACTTATATTTTTTGAATATTAATTTGGAATTTAGAAAAACTTTAAACATAAAGTGTTTGGATTTGAATAACTAATTCAAAACCATTTTCTATTTTTAAAAATAATTAATGCAACCATTTAAAATTAAAAATGAATTAACTTATATTTTTTGAATATTAATTTGGAATTAAGAAAAACTTTAAACATAAAAAGTGTTTGGATTTGAATAACTAATTCAAAACCATTTTATTTTTAAAAATATAATTAATGTAACCATTTAAAATTAAAAATGAATTAACTTATATTTTTTGAATATTAATTTGGAATTTAGAAAAAATTTAAACATAAAAAGTGTTTAGATTTAAATAACTAATTCAAAATTATTTTATGTTTTTAAAAAATAATTAATGTAACCATTTAAAATATGAACCATTTAAAATAAAAAAAATTTGAATATTATTTTGGAATTTAGAAAAACTTTAAACATAAAAGGTGTTTGGATTTGAATAAATAATTCAAAACCATTTTCTATTTTTAAAAATAATTAATGCAACCATTTAAAATTAAAAATTAATTAACTTATATTTTTTGAATATTAATTTGGAATTTAGAAAAACTTTAAACATAAAAAGTGTTTGAATTTGAATAAATAATTCAAAACCATTTTCTGTTTTTAAAAATAATTAATGTAACCATTTAAACTATGAACCATTTAAAATTAAAAATGAATTAACTTATATTTTTTGAATATTAATTTGGAATTTAGAAAAACTTTAAACATAAAAAGTGTTTGGATTTGAATAACTAATTCAAAACCATTTTCTATTTTTAATTTGGATTTGAATTAACTTATATTTTTTATATATTAATGGGCGGAAAAAAAGCACGGGGAATAATGGGCGGAAAGAAAATTTTATTAGGATAGAACTGGAATTAAAGTACATAACGCAACTAACACAAAGTTACATAGAAGAACTGAAAATTAAGACACATGGTCAGATTAAGCCACAATCGGCCGAACTTGTTTTGCAATGTTGGAGTGATTCAGTCATGCTCCTGCCTACACCTGTAATACTCGCCACGGTAGTCGTCAGATTTCGCTTGACGCCGTCATTGCCGTCGGGTCGCCGTAGTTGAACCTTGAAGGCTGAGTACGAGTGGGATGGACTTGAGGGTGGCGCAGGCGAGGGTTAGAGTCGGCAGTCGTGTCGTAGGCCATGACGCTCTGGAGAGTCCGGTCGCGCCACCACAGCCGACGGCCGACCTCGTTGAAGTTCGGAGGAGGTGGGCCTTCCTCCTCGTGCCTGGCGAGCGCCCTCTCACGCCGATCCACGAAGAAGGCTTCCCAAGTCGGGAAATAGTCGGGATGCCATCTGCGATTCCCCCGCTGCTCCGGCGTGAGCTCGAAGTAGTAGTGGTTCGTGATGGCCATCCGGCGCGCCACACCTAGAGGGACAGGAGGAACCGGCACGCCTCCGGCGCTCAGCATCTAGCCGACGGGGACACAGTAGCCTGGCGGGCAGGGGTAGTTTGAGGCGCAAAGCGCCTCCGCCTCCCTAGGGGTTAGTGCTATGGTGGAAGGCATGGGAAAGAGTGATGAGGTTGCAGATATGAGTCTAGAGATGTGCAATGACAATGGAGACCAACCCTACATATATATAGTGAGAAATGGCAGGAAGATAACTGGAGGGAAGAACTAGCAGGACGAACTGGCAGGAAAAACTGGCAGGAAGAACTGGCGGGAAAAAATGGCGGGAAGAAAAATGGCGGGAAGAAATGGTAGGAAAAAATGGCGATAAGAAAAATGGCGGAAAGAAAAATGACTCATTTAGAACTTGCATTGGATCTCTAAAGAAACCACATATTGCGAGTCTAAAAATGGATTTTTTTTAAATCACGGGCGTTAGATCATGTACCTGTAGTACAAACCGGACCCACTTCCTGCCGATTCGGCAGACATTTGTCCTTTTTACCCGGGATGGACGAAAAGGTTTGAGATGTCCCGGTTGGGAGATAGTCCATGTAAGGTGGTATAGTATTTTAGGAAAATGGGATGGTAGCATTCTGAAACAACATTTTGGTGGTTACTTCACAAAACGACCAACTTTTTGCGCTCGGAAAATGGAAAAGGGCTTTACCGTGCGACGAAAGGAAAAACCTCCTCCTGCAACATTGTTCTCCATACCAATGTCCACATGCATGCATAATCGAAGGGAATATGCATGAGAGGCAATAATAAAGTGGTTATTATCGTATTCCTTATTTATGATAAATGTTTATTTTACATGATATAATTGTATTAATACAGAAACGTTAATACATGTGTGTTTAATAAACAAAAAGGAAGTTCCTAGTTATACCTCTCTCATAAACTAGCTCGTTGATTAACAAGATGATCAAGCTTTCCTGATCATAGACATTGGATGTTGTTAATAACGAGGTCACAACATTAGTGTAATGATATGATGAACATTCATCCGAAGTATAGCATTACGATCAAAGTCATTGAGTTTATATTGCTATAACTGTAGGATTTCGTAGCAAGGAAAACAAAAAAATTCTACCGCATACAAACAAACAAGCCAAGATCTATCTACTAGATTGTAGAAACGAGTTGATGGAATAACTCACCCTCGAAGATTCCAAAGTGTTTAACGAGAGCGGATTCTCGTGGGTGATGTAGTCGTACTCTTGCCGATCTCAAGATCGCGTAGACGATCCTTCCGGCGCTGCATTCCGGCAGCGCTCCCGCAGTCGGTCACACGTTCGGTACTCGACGAAGACCTTCCTCTCCCTTGTTCCAGCAGACAGCGGAGGTTGTAGCACTCTCCTCGCGATTCCGGCAGCACGACGGCGTGGTACTGGAAGTAGAGGGGAGATCTCGCAGGGCTTCGCCTTAAGCTGGAGCGAGTATGGTGGACTATGAGAGAGATCCTCGGCGATCTAGGGTTTAGACGCAATAAGGAGGAGCTAGGCCGGAGGCTAGGGTTTAGCTAGACGGTGGCGGCGGTTTGCCCTAGGCGGCGGCGGCAGCAGGAGGTGGCGGTGCCGGGACTAGGGTTTGCGGGGTGGAGGTGTTGTATCTTGGAGGGGCAGCCCTGCCCCTCCTTATATAGGTGGAGGGGGCGCGCCAGGGGAGGGGAGTCCCTCCCCAACTCGATTTCCCAAGTGGGCCGGCGGTGGAGGGGATGAACTCCTCCCCAAGTAGGTTTCCTACTTCCCCTCCACCTTCCAAAACAGCCGTTTGACTTTTCAAATTGGCGTTTGACTTTTCAAACTAGGATTTGATTAAACCCTTTATTTTGTTCAGCGATGACACCTAGTACATGATGCAATCATTCCAACTTGATATGACACATTCATGTACCCTTCCCCTCCGGAGTGCCGGACATTCCGGAACCTTCTAGAACATTCCCGATGAAAACACCGGAACCATTCTCCAACCCCGAAACAGGACTTTCCTTATATGAATCTTATTCTCTGGACCATTCCGGATCTCCTTGTGATATCCCGGATCCCATCCGAGACTCCGAACAACATTCGGTCTCTTACTCATCATTCCATAACTACTCAAACAACGTCGAATCCTTAAGTGTGTCTCCCTACGGTTCGCGAATTATGCGGACATGATCGAGACACTTCTCCGAACGATAACCAATAGAGGAATCTGGAAATTCATATGGCTCCCACATATTTCTACGATTACTTTGTGATCGAATGAACCACTTACATACGATACTAATTTACCTTTGTCTCACGATAGTTTACTTATCTGAGGTTATGATCGTCGGTATCTCTGCATACCTAGTTCAACCTTGTTACTGATAAGTACTCTTTTCTCGTTCCCGTGATATGTGATCCCTTGTGAGCCAGTCACATGCTTGCAAGATAATTGGATGACATTCCACCGAGAGGGCCCAAAGTATATCTATCCGTCATATGGATGGACAAATCCCACTCTTGATCCATGTGTCTCAACCAACACTTTCTAAACACTCAATGCCACCTTTATAGCCACCCAGTTACGGTGTGGTGTTTGATGTCATCAAAGCATCCTTCTGGTGAAGGTGATATGCATGATCTCATGGTCGAAGGAATTAGGTTACTATGTATCAGAAAACATATAGCAATTGAACTATTAAAATGACTTGATCTTTATGCTACGCTTATCGATAGGAGTATGTCCACCATATCATTCTCCTAACGACATGATCTTGTTGTTAATAACATCTCAATGTTCATGATAGGGAAACCACAATCAGTTATTAACCAACAAGCCAGTATTATAAAGAGGCTTTACTAGGGACTCTATTTTAGTTTACAAATCACACAAGTATTAATGTTTCCTTGTTAATACTATTATAGCATGAATGTAAACATTTATCATAAACACAAAGATATAATAATAACTACATTTATTATTGCCTCTAGGGCATATCTCCAACAGTCTCCCACTTGCACTAGAGTCATCTAATCTAGATTACATGGTAATATACCGAACACCCATGGCAGTGTGGTGCTGGTCATGTTTTGCCCTCGGGAGAGGTTTAGTCAATGGATCCGCCACATTCAGATCTGTGTGTACTTTGCAAATCTTTATGTCCCCATCTTGGACATGTTCTCGAATAGCGTGAAAACATAGCTTGATGTGCTTTAGCTTCTTGTGTGACCTTGGTTCTTGCGCATTGGCTATGGCGCCCATGTTATCATAGTAGATTGACATTGGGTCCAGCGCACTAGGAACCACACCCAGCTCTGTAATGAACTCTTTCATCCATATCGCTTCTTGTGAAGCCTCCGAAGCAGCCATGTATTCCGATTCAGTTGAAGATCTCGCCACAACGCTTTGCTTTGCACTCCTCCATAATCGTTGCACCATTCAAAGTAAATACGTATCCAGATTGTGATTTAGAATCATCCGGATCGGTGTTCCAACTAGCATCGGTGTAACCATGAACAACGAGCTGTTCATCACCTCCATAAGAAAGAACCATATCCTTAGTTCTTCTCAAGTACTTAAGGATGTTTTTGACCGCTGTCCAATGATCCACTCCTGGATCACTTTGATATCTGCTAGTTAAACTAATAAAGATATGCAATGTCGGTCTAGTACATAGCATGGCATACATTAGAGATCCTATGGCTGAGGCATAGGGAGTCTTACTCATCCTTTCTCTATCTTACGCCATTGTCGGACTTTGAGTTTTACTCAAGGTCGATACAACATGGGCAAGAACCCTTTCTTGCTATCTTCCATTCCAAACCTCTTTAGAACTTTGTCCAAATATGTACTTTAGACAATGATATTAGGCGTCTCGATCTATCTCTATAAATCTTTATGCCTAATATGTAAGTCGCTTCAAGATCCTTCATTGAAAAACTATTATTCAAATATTCCTTGACACTATTAAGAAGGTCTACATCATTCCCAATCAAAAATATGTCATCTACATATAGTATTAAGAATGCTACAGAGCTCCCACTCACTTTCTTGTAAATACAAGCTTCTCCATAAGTTTGTATAAAACCAAAACTTTTGATTACCTTATCAAAACGTTGATTCCAACTTCGGGATGCTTGCTTCAATCCATAAATGGACCGTTGAAGTTTGCATACCTTGTTAACATCTTTAGGATCGACAAAAACTTTGGGTTGCATCATATACAACTCTTCATCAATGTCTCCATTGAGGAACGCTGTTTTGACATCCATCTGTCATATCTCATAATCATAATATGCAGCGATTGCTAACATAATCCTCACAGACTTTAGCTTCGCTACTGGTGAGAAAGTCTCATTGTAGTCAACTCCTTGAATTTTTCAAAACCCTTTTGCGACAAGTCGAGCTTTATAGATAGTAACATTACCATCAGCATCTGTTTTCTTCTTGAAAATCCATTTGTTCTCGTGACCTTCCTACCATCCGTAAGTCCACCAAAGTCCAAACTTGGTTTTTGTACATGGATCCAATCTCGGATTTCATGGCTTCTTGCCATTTATTGGAATCTGGGCTCATAATCGCTTCCTCATATGTTGCAGGGTCATTGGTGTTGTCCACCAACATGACACTCATAACGGGATCATACCAATCAGGAGTGGTACGATTTCTCATTGACCTGCGAGGCTCTGTAGCAACTTCAACCGAAGTTTCATGATCATCATCATTAGCTTCCTCTCCTATTGGTGTAGACGCCACAGGGACTACTTTCGGTGCTGCGCTACTCGCAATTTCGAGAGAAGGTTCGACAACCTCGTCGAGTTCTACTTTCCTTCCAGTCACTTCTTTCGAGGGAAATTCCTTCTCTAGAAAGGATCCATTCTTGGCAACGAAGATTTTGCCTTCGGATCTATGATAGAAGGTATACCCAATAGTTTCCTTCGGGTATCCTATGAAGACGCATTTTTCCGCTTTGCGTTCAAGCTTGTCCGGCTGTAACTTCTTTACATAGGCTTCGCAACCCCAAACTTTCAGGAACGACAATTTAGGTTTCTTCCCAAACCATAATTCATACGGTGTCGTTTCAACGGATTTAGATGGTGCCCTATTTAAAGTGAATGCGGCTGTTTCTAATGCATAACCCCAAAATGATAGCGGTAAATCTATAAGTGACATCATAGAACGAACCATATCTAAGAGAGTTCGATTACGACGTTCGGACACACCATTACACTGTGGTGTTCCTGGCGGTGTCAATTGTGAAAGTATTCCGCATTTCTTCAAATGCTCGCCAAACTCGTAACTTAGGTATTCACCTCCACGATCAGAACGTAGAAATTTAATCTTCTTGTTACGTTGATTCTCTACCTCATTTTGAAATTCCTTAAACTTCTCGAAAGTTTCGGACTTATGTTTCATGAAATAGATATACCCATATCTACTCAAGTCATCTGTGAAGGTAAGAACATAACGATAACCACCGCGCGATGCTACACTCATTGGACCACACACATTGGTATGTATGATTTTCTAATAAGTCCGTAGCTCGCTCCATCATACCAGAAAATGGAGTCTTAGTCATTTTACCCATCAAACATGCTTCGCATCTTTCAAGTGATTCGAAATCAAGTGATTCAAGAAGTCCATCGGAATGGAGTTTCTTCATACGCTTCACTCCAATGTGACCAAGACGACAGTGCCACATATAGGTCGAGTTATCACTCGATTTCAAACGTTTAGCCTCAATGTTATTAATATGTGTATTTCCACTATCGAGATTCAATAAGAATAGACCATCTATCAAAGGTGCATGTGCATAAAACATATTACTCATATAAATCGAACAACCATTATTCTCGGACTTAAACAAGTAACCGTCTCGCAATAAACAAGATCCCGATATAATGTTCATGCTTAACGCAGGCACCAAATAACAATTATTTAAGTATAAAACTAATCCCGATGGTAGATGAAGGGGTAGCGTCGACCGCGATCACATCAACCTTTGATCCGCTTTCCACGCATCGTCACCTTGTTCTTCGCTAGCTTCCGCTGTTTCGAGTTACAAATATGAGCAACCGACCAGATTATCAAATACCGTGCACCTTTCAGTACTAGTGAGATACACATCAATAACATGTATATCGGATATACCTTTCTTCTTGATGTTGCCGTTCTTCAAATCCGCCAAGTACGTTGGGCAATTCCGCTTCCAGTGACCTTCTCCCTTGCAAGAAAAGCACTCGATTAGGCTTAGGTCTAGCCTTGGTCTTCTTCGTCGGCGCGGTAACTTTCTTACCACCCTTCTTGAAGTGTCCCTTTTGCTTAGACTTGCCTTTCTTGAATTTGGTGGTCTTATTGACCATCAACACTTGGTGCTCTTTCTTGATCTCCACTTCTGCAAATTTCAACATGGCGAAGAGTTCTGGCAACTGCTTGTTCATGGTTTGCATATTGTAGTTCATCACAAAGTTCTTGTAACTTGGTGGTAGTGATTGGAGGACACGGTAAATCCCCAAAGCATTAGGAATCACTATACCCAATCTTTGAAGTTTGTTTGCGTGCCCAGACATCTTAAGCACATGCTCACTGATGGAGCTGCCCTCTTCCATCTTGCAGTTAAAGAACTTTTCAGAAGCCTCATAGCTCTCAATTTCCGCGTGAGTCTCAAAGATCAATTTGAGATCACGGGCAATATCATGTGGGTCTGAATTCTCAAACCTTTTCTGAAGCTCCGATTCTAAACCATACAAGATGGCACACTAAACTGTGGAGTACTGAGTCTTCCGAGCAAGGTAAACATTCTTTACTTAAATCGGTAGCAGATGGTGGGTCACCCAAATGCATCCAAAGACATAGGTCAAATTACCACCGTGAGGACAATCCTCAAATTGCGGAACCAATCCGGGTTGCTTCCATTGTTTTTCAACTTTTCTTTCTCTAGGAACGCATTAAAATTGATGGTAGGGGCCGCCATTGATCTACAACATATTTGCAATAGTTTAGACTAAGTTTATGACAAATTGAGTTATAATTAATAGTTAAATTAATCTAGGTGAACTCCCACTCAAAACAATATCCCTCATATTGTTTTAGTGATCACACGAACCAAATCCACCACATCAACACCGATCATCACGAGAGTTGATATAGTTTCAATGGCGAACAATCGACATGTTCATCATATCTACTATATGATTCATGCTTTACCTTTCGGTGATCCGTGTTCCGAGACCATGTCTGTACATGCTAGGCTCGTCAAGATCAAACCTTAGCTTCCGCATGAGCAAATCTGGCTTGCTCACGTTGTATACACTTGCGGAATCTAACACACCCGATCATCACGTGGTGCTTCGAAACAACAAGCTTTAGCAACGGTGCTTACTAAGGATGAACACTTTAGAACTTGAAATTCATGTGCATGAGGGATCATCTTATAATGCTACCGTCATTAACTAAGCAATACAAGATACATAAAGGATTAACATCACATGCAATTCATAATATGTGATATGATATGGCCTTTCTTCTTTGTGCTTCCGATCTCCATCTTCAAGCACGAACATGATCTCCATCATTACCGGCATTGCATCAAGGTCAATGACGCTGCTCCATGGTTGTCGTCCACCGGCTTCAACTATTACAACTACTTTGAATAGACACGCGGGTATTAACAGAATTTAAAGACAACCATATGGCTCCTGCCGGTTGCCAACTTACAATAAGGAACATTGCATACATCAAATATAATCACAATCATGGCCATATCACATCACAGCACACCCCTGCAAAACAAAGTTAGACGCCTCTACTTTCTTTGCATGTTTTACGTGGTTTGGGGCTTCAATAAGTGTCGTTCTAACTTACGAACAAGAACCACAACATTGATACTAGCATTGTCAATCACCCGTTGTAAATTGAATCTTAACTATGTTGGGAGAAACAGCACCAAGAAGCCACTTATGCAATACAAGTTGCATGTCAAGTGTGGAGCAAGTCTCATGAACGATGTCATGTAAGGTTAGCCCGGGCCGCTTCATCCCACCATCCCGCAAGATGCAAAGTACACAAGAAGCAATCGACAATAAAAGCATCAACGCCCACAATGACCATTGTGTTCTACTCGTGCAACAGATCTACATATAGACACGACTCTGATACCACTTTAGGGTTTCGTAGCAAGGAAAACAAAAAATTTCTACCGCATACAAACAAACAAGCCAAGAGCTATCTACTAGACTGTAGCAACGAGTTGATGGAATAACTCACCCTCGAAGATTCCAAAGTGTTTAACGAGAGCAGATTCTCGTGGGTGATATAGTCGTACTCTTGCCGATCTCAAGATTGCATAGACGATCCTTCCGGCCAAGGCTCCGGTGCTCCCACGATCGATCACACGTTACTTTCGATGAAGACCTTCCTCTCCTTGCTCCAGCAGTGCGGAGGTTGTAGCACCCTCCGCGATTCTGCGGCCTGACAGGCGTGGTACCGGAAGTAGAGGGGAGATCTCGCAGGGCTTCGCCTTAAGCCGGAGCGAGTATGGTGGACTATGAGAGAGATCCTCAGCGATCTAGGGTTTAGACGCACCAAGGAGGAGCTAGGCCGGCGGCTAGGGTTTAGCTAGGCGGCGACGGTTTGCCCTAGGCGGCGGCAGCAGGAGGTGGCGGCGCCGGGGCTAGGGTTTGCGGGGTGGAGGTGTTGTATCTTGGAGGGGCAGCCCTGCCCCTCCTTATATAGGTGGAGGGGGCGCGCCAGGGGAGGGAGTCCCTCCCCAACTCGGTTTCCCAAGTGGGCCGGCGGTGGAGGGGAGGAACTCCTCCCCAAGTAGGTTTCCTACTTCCCCTCCACCTTCCAAAATAGTCGTTTGACTTTTCAAACTAGGATTTGATTAAACCCTTTATTTTGTTCAGCGATGACACCTAGTACATGATGCAATCATTCCAACATGATATGACACATTCATGTACCCTTCCCCTCCGGAGTGCTGGACACTCCGGAACCTTCTAGAACATTCCCGATGAAAACACCGGAACCATTCTCCAACCCCGAAACAGGACTTTCCTTATATGAATATTATTCTCCGGACCATTCCGGATCTCCTCGTGATATCCCGGATCCCATACGATACTCCGAACAACATTCGGTCTCTTACTCATCATTCCATAACTACTCAAATAACGTTGAATCCTTAAGTGTGTCTCCCTACGGTTCACGAATTATGCGGACATGATCGAGACACTTCTCCGAACAATAACCAATAGAGGAATCTGGAAATTCATATGGCACCCACATATTTCTACGGTTACTTTGCAATCGAATGAACCACTTACATATGATACCAATTTCCCTTTGTCTCACGGTAGTTTACTTATCCGAGGTTATGATCGTCGGTATCTCTACATACCTAGTTCAACCTTGTTACTGATAAGTACTCTTTTCTCGTTCCCATGATATGTGATCCCTTGTGAGCCAGTAACATGCTTGCAAGCTAATTGGATGACATTCCACCGAGAGGGCCCAGAGTATATCTATCTGTCATATGGATGGACAAATCCCACTCTTGATCCATGTGTCTCAACCAACACTTTCTGAACACTCAATGCCACCTTTATAGCCACCCAGTTACGGTGTGGTGTTTGATGTCATCAAAGCATCCTTCCGGTGAAGGTGATATGCATGATCTCATGGTCGAAGGAATTAGGTTACATGTATCAGAAAGCATATAGCAATTGAACTATTAAAATGACTTAATCTTTATGCTACGCTTATCTATAGGAGTATGTCCACCATATCATTCTCCTAACGATATGATCTTGTTATTAATAACATCTCAATGTTCATGATAGGGAAACCACAATCATTTATTAACCAACAAGCCAGTATTATAAAGAGGCTTTACTAGGGACTCTATTTTAGTTTACAAATCACACAAGTATTAATGTTTCCTTGTTAATACTATTATAGCATGAATGTAAACATTTATCATAAACACAAAGATATAATAATAACTACATTTATTATTGCCTCTAGGGCATATCTCCAACAATAACAACTTACGAAATGATCCTAATCCTTAGACCATGAGATCATGTCAATCACTAACACCGGAAGAGTTTCTTGATAACATAAAACGTCACACCATAACTGGGTGATTATAAAGATTGTCAAAACTACTAAAGTGTTATGTTGAGGCCCATGGATCGAGAGTGGAATTTGTTCATCCCGATGACAGATAGATATGCTCTGGGCCCTCTCGGTGATATCACATTGATTAGCTTGCAAGCAAGTGATTTGATCACTAGAATGTTATATCACGGGAACAAGAAAAGAGTGCATGTCGGTAACGAGATCAAACTAGGTATGGAGATACCGATGATTGAATCTCGGACATGTAATATATCGCGAAACAAAGGGATTAAGATACTAGCGTAAAAGGTTCCGACGATCACAATTAAGTCATCGTTGAATGTTTGGGAGTCAGTATGGGTCTCCAGATCCCACTTCTGATTATTGATCCGAGAGGGGTCTCGATCATGTCCGCATTATTCGTGAACCGTAGGGTGACACACTTAAGAGACACCGACATCCATCTGGAGCAAAAGTTTCATGCCGAAAAGAATAACAAGCGCAGGAATTTATTTCACTAGATACCGAAACGAAATTGCAGAAAGTATTTCTGCATGTGAAATGAAATACTAGCAAGGGGTTATATGAGAATTTTTGTCATTAAAGTAATTGACAAAATTCTGAATAAATAAAAGGAGTTTTATTTAATGAGAGTTTGCATTAAATTTGGTGGAAATTTAATGGGAATTTGAGTGGGTTTTTGAGTGGAGGGAATTGAAAGGCATTTGAGTGAGTGGAGTGTCCACCCACATGAATGTGGAAGAGGTGGGGGAAGCCCCATGGCTGGGCGCATGGCCCCTTGGGTGCCCCCCTCTCCCTATAAAAGGAGCCCCCTCCCTCTCTCTCACTCACACCTCCTCGTGAAGGATCTCTCTCCCCCTCTAGTATTTATCCCCCATGGTCTCGGACTAGCGAGATACATGTTCCCGGTGGCTACTCGGCAAGAAAGATTTGTGCTTCCGCTGCATCGCTGGAGCGAGGAGGCGGAGGTTGCTCGGTGCCTCGAACGTGTGTGCGAGAACGGATGCGCTGCTATTTTGCGGCGCTAGGACTTCCTCTTGATCTTGAGATCGGCAAGAGATCGTCTACATCAACCATGAGTTTGGACTCGTTAAGCTTTGTCGGTCTTCAAGGGTATGTTCTCTACGGATATACATCCGCCCGTTGTTTGTATCTAGTAGATAGATCTTGGTACATAGTTGTTCCCATCGTAGGAATTTTTTTGTTTTCTATCTTTGCGTCGCGAACCCTACAAAGGGTATCAGAGCCGGATCTATGCGTAGATACTTTGCATGGGTAGTACACATATGAGTATGTGGGCGATGATGATCATTTTATTACTTCTTAGTTGTACTTTGGATATTGGTGGCATGGTGGGATGAAGCGGCCCAGGCAAACTTTACATGTCCTCGCACATGGGACCTGTTCCACGCTTGACATGCAACTAGTTTTGCATAAGTGGATAGCGGGTGTCTGTCTCTCCTACTATAGTCAATATCTAATTTGCAACGAGTTGTCAACAATTTGGTTATCCTCGTTGTGGTTCAGTTTCGTAGGTAAGAACGGTTCTATCTTCGAAAGCCCTAAGCCACGTAAAACTTGCAATGTATAAATTAGAGGCGTCTAGTTTAGATTGTTGCTGGGCTAGTGTTATGATATGGTGATGTTGTAAGTATAAGTATAAGATGATACTCTTACAACACACATAACGTGTAGGTTCCATAGACCTTGGCCTTACACATAGAGGTATGATAGAGATCATACCACGATGCACTTGATGGAGATCAAGTGCGGGAACCATATCATTTCACTTATTAACATGTGATGTTTATTGCATCTTATATTGCTTGTTTGGCGTTTTATTAGCATAATAAGATGATCCCTCATTTAGATATCAAGATAAAAATGTGTTCTTCCTTAAGTATGCACCGACAATGTTTCGTCGCTTCAAGACATCACGTGATGATCGGGTGTACTTGAATTCACGAGCATATCTCGGGTGTAAGAAAGTTACACACGCGAATACTAAGGTTCTTACTTGACAAGCCTAGCATGTACAGACATGGCCTCGGAACACGGACCGAAAGGTTAAGCATGAGTCATATGTTCTTGATATGATGACCATATGGATGCTCGCCTTTGAAGCTACACCGACTCACGTGATGATTGGACTTGGTGTAGTGGATTTGGTTCATGTAATCACCAAAAAGACACGAGGGATGTCATTTTTGAGTGGGACTTCATTTCTAATTTGGATTAGTAGAACTCAATTTATCATAAATTAAATCAAAGTGAATTTGCATAATTTTTTGTAGTCATTGGCATTCGTTCACTACCTTATGCATAGTTGTAATTGAGATAATAGAACTATAGAATTCTGGATATTTACTTTACAAACTGGTATCGTATTGTGTTGAGTGTCAATCAAAGTTTAAAGTCCTATTGCAAACTTTTAGCAAACTCTATTTACTCCGTGAAATTTAATAGTTGGTATTAAATCAAGAGTAACAATTCCAGTGTTAGTTCTTAAGTATCATGTTTGCCTCCATGATTCTTGATTGTTTTAATATCAAGTTTATCTAGGAGCTGAAAGAATTGTTTCAGAAACCATCATGTGTGGCAGATATAACGATATCTAAAACAATGTTTTGGTTGCAATATGATAGAGTATAATATATGTTCTCATATTGGATGAGAATTTATGAAGGTTGGAGATGCTAGACATCCTAATAATCCAAAAGGGTTTTGGAAAGTAATGTTATACTCGCGATTCGCCTTTATAAGCTACAGTAGCTTGATCATGAAAGTTGTCATGATAAGGATGAATAGAATATGTATGTAAAGTGTTTACTACACTAAAAGATTACTAAAGAATGGATTTCGAAAGAATACCGATCATTTTGATGATGGTGATCTACTTCAAAGTGCAAGTCCAAAGGTATTATTATTTGAATATACACGCTTTGGACTATGTGTCATATATATGGCGCCACTTTTGATGTTGATAGATTCTTTTAAAATGAAAAGGAAATGCTGAAAGAGAATCTATAAAATATACTTGGAAGAAAAGAAAAGATTGGAAATATCCAATTTAGGTATATGGATGATTTACATGTTATGGTTGTATTCTTTGCTTGTTAAACAATGTGGTTCTTGGGTATTGGATACTGAATTGGTTGGTATGAAATTTCATATAGAACGACGCAATTCATGAACCACAATGGCCTAAGTAACTAGCAAGAGAATATATGATGATGTTCATCGAAAACAAACAAATTGTTGTTTGTATTTCTCGTTGACATCAAAGCTTGACTTCAAGATTTGTTTTAATAATTGTTATTTAAATCAGGTATTATGAGAACAAAGGTTGTTCAAATAATTACCATATTCCATATAAGATGGATGATTTACAAATCTAGTCGGAGAAATCACATCCATAAAGCCTAATGCTAAAATGTCGCAAGACAAATAATTGAAAGATCACTTATGAAGTGACATCACTGTTTAAATTATATTGGAAATAAAACATGAAGAAACTCCATTTTCATGGATTTTTGGAGTCTTTGATTTGATCAAGTGACGCTTGTGAGACTTTCCTCGGGATAATTAAAACTTCGTTCAAAGGCCAAAGAAGAACAAACGACTAAAATATTAGAATTTATACATATCGATGTATGTAGTCCATTATGTGTAGTCGTAAGCGATGGGTTTCAACTTCATATACTTTATCCATAAATTGAGTGAATATTCACTTAATGAGAAAGAAGTGTGAAATATTTGAAAATGTTCAAAGACTTTCAAGATGAAGTGAAAATCATTGTGACAAGAAAATAAATGGTTTATGATTTTATCATAAGGGATTTATTTGAGATACAAGTGTAACAAGAAAAATAAATGAATTATGATTTTATCATAAAGTGATTTATTTGAGTTGCAAGTTTAGAAAAACACCTAGATTTACATCTCCCAAAACACCATAGGAGTATGGAGTGTTTGAGATTTGTAATGAAACCTTGTTTAACATGGTTGGATCAAAGGTGTTATTTATAAAACTGCCATTATGTTTTAAAAGATTAAAAGCTTTAGAAACTACCGCTTTTTCACTAAAAAGAGCTCCGTCTAGATCCGTTGAAATGACACCATGGAAGTTATGGTTTGGGGTAAAACCTAAATTGTCATTTCTTAAATTTTGGTATGCTAAACATAAGTAAGATGTTTACAACCAAAGTCGGATGAACATGTCATTGTAGGTTATTTCGAATAAGAATTGGTTATTCCTCCATAACACCGAGGATAAAAGGGTTTGTCGCTTGAAATGTGAAGTTTCTTGAAAAAGGAATTTTTCGCAAAAGTTAAATGGGAAGACAATAGAACTTTGATAAGGTTAACGAACCTTAGCTAAATGTGCTGAGTTGCGCAGCACCGGAAAACATTCCGGAGGCTGCCATAACGCTCATAGCTTATGTTCCTCAAAGCTTGTGGTCACGGAGATCTAAAGTTCCAATTGAACCAAGTAGGTTGGATAAACAATCAAATGATAAGATTTGAGAGTAAATCATTATTGTTTGATAATGATGAACCGACTACATGCAAAGAAGCGATGATGGGCCCTGACTCTGTCAAATGCTTAAAGCCATAAAATCCGTGATAGTTCCATTCACGATAAATCAAGTTTTGAACTTGGAAGACCCTCCAGAAAGGTGTAAAAACCTATTGGTCGTATTTGGATCTATAAAGAAACAGACATGGATGTTTCACATCTATGAAATAGTCGACATGTCGTAAAGTATTTTATGATAATGTTCAATGAGTTGACTATGACAAGATTTGATCTTTCATAGCGATATTTAGTCTGGACGGATTAAAGTAGCAACCACTACATATAATTTGGTATATGGTAAATGAATAAACAAAACAAAATTCTTTTAATAGAATGGTTACCTAGGACGTGTACAAGACACGATCCAAAGGGTTTTGTTAAATTCAAAGGATGCTAAAAGGGCATGCAAACTTCAATGGTTGAAGTAAGCATCACGGAGTTGGAATCTTCACCATGATGAAAAAGGAGTTTTCATCTGGAGACCATGAAGGTGCTTGCATTTGCAAGAAATTAAGTGGGAGCGCTGAGACATATTTCTAATACATTATGTGAAGGACATCTTGTTGATTAAAAATGATGTATATTTTATTAACAATGGTTAAGAATTTCATTACGATGAAAGACTTAGGCAAAACCCGAATATTTAGCATGAATGTCTATAGTGGATAGACGGTGACGCTAATATGGTTATGCCAAACATACATATATGAGATATTGAAGGAGTTCAATATAGAAACGACAAGAAACAGTTCTTGTCACATGGAAAGGAATTGAATCAAGATTCAAGTGTATCGACACTTGATAAGTGAAACAAGATTCAAGTGTTTTGACACTTGATGAGTGAAATCACAAGAATGTTTTGATCAATCATACCATGATATGTACACATCCAGATATGTCCTATGCTCTAAGTGTTATGAGCATATACCAGAATGAATCATAAAATGATCATTGGACGATATTAAGGATATTCTTATGATCTTTTGGAAGAACTAAGAATATATTTGTGTAGAGGTGACAAACAATTACAAATAGTTCATTGTAAAGCGTTACATTGATACTAGTTTTGTCACAAGATACAAATTACGTTTATCTCAATTTAAACTATGGGTGGCACAATGAAATGGAAAGAAAGTTTCCATGATGGATTTGGATGAATTCCAAAGTTAAGACATTATGACGGATACTATATCAAAAGGCTAAGTATATGACTGCTATAGTAGCAGCGAAGGAGGGAATTTGTGTCAAGTAGTTTGTTATCAAACTAAGGTGTGGTTCGCAACGGGCTAACACTAAAGATATATTGTATGACAATAGTATCGACGTGTTTTAACCCCAAGGAACTAAAGGTATCACCAAAAGACCAAATTTATACAATGCCATCTCATTAGAGAATGAGTGATGCGTAAAGACGCAAAGACATGCAAATACACACGGACCTGAAAGTATCAGATCCGTAGATTATGTTAACCACTTGCAATTGCGTATATGGAACACTGGAAAGCCATAAGTGTTCAATACGCAAAGTTTTCAAACTAGATTATTGTCTCTAGTGCAAGTGGGAGACTGAAGGGAATATGCCCAAGAGGCAATAATAAAGTGGTTATTATCGTATTCCTTATTTATGATAAATGTTTATTTTACATGCTATAATTGTATTAATACGAAAACGTTAATACATGTGTGTTTAATAAACAAAAAGGAAGTTCCTAGTTATGCCTCTCTCATAAACTAGCTCGTTGATTAACAAGATGATCAAGGTTTCCTGATCATAGACATTGGATGTTGTTAATAACGAGGTCACAACATTAGTGTAATGATATGATGAACATTCATCCAAAGTATAGCATTACGATCAAAGTCATTGAGTTTATATTGCTATAACAACTTACGAAATGATCCTAATCCTTAGACCATGAGATCATGTCAATCACTAACACCAGAAGAGTTTCTTGATAACATCAAACGTCACACCGTAACAAGGTGATTATAAAGATGGGTTCAAAACTACTAAAGTGTTATGTTGAGGCCCATGGATCGAGAGTGGAATTTGTTCATCCCGATGACGGATAGATATGCTCTGGGCCCTCTCGGTGATATCACATTGATTAGCTTGCAAGCAAGTGATTTGATCACTAGAATGTTATATCACGAGAACGAGAAAAGAGTGCATGTCGGTAACGAGATCAAACTAGGTATGGAGATACCGATGATTGAATCTCGGACATGTAATATATCGCAAAACATAGGGATTAAGATACTAGCGTAAAAGGTTCCGACGATCACAAGAAAGTCATCGTTGAATGTGTGGGAGTCAGTATGGGTCTCGAGATCCCACTTCTGATTATTGATCCGAGAGGGGTCTCGATCATGTCCGCATTATTCGCGAACCGTAGGGTGACACACTTAAGAGACACCGACATCCATTTGGAGCAAAAGTTTCAAGCCGAAAAGAATAACAAGTGCAGGAATTTATTTCACTAGATACCGAAACGGGTTTTCGGGTGAAATTGCAGAAAGTGTTTCGGCATGTGAAATGAAATACTAGCAAGGGGTTATATGAGAATGTTTGTCATTAAAGGAATTGACAAAATTCTGAATAAATAAAAGGAGTTTTATTTAATGAGAGTTTGCATTAAATTTGGTGGAAATTTAATGGGAATTTGAGTGGGTTTTTGAGTGGAGGGAATTGAAAGGCATTTGAGTGAGTGGAGTGTCCACCCACATGAATGTGGAAGAGGTGGGGGCAGCCCCATGGCTGGGCGAATGGCCCCTTGGGTGCCCCCCTCTCCCTATAAAAGGAGCCCCCTCCCTCTCTCTCACTCACACCTCCTCGTGAAGGATCTCTCTCCCCCTCTAGAATTTATCCCCCATGGTCTCGGACTAGCGAGATACATGTTCCCAGTGGCTATTCGGCAAGAAAGAGTTGTGCTTCCGCTGCATCGCTGGAGCGAGGAGGCGGAGGTTGCTCGGTGCCTCGAACGTGTGTGCGATCACGGATGCGCTGCTGTTTTGCGGCGCTAGGACTTCCTCTCGGTCTTGAGATCGGCAAGAGATCGTCTACATCAATCACTAGTTTGGACTCGTTAAGCTTTGTCGGTCTTCAAGGGTATGTTCTCTATGGATATATATCCGCCTGTTGTTTGTATCTAGTAGATAGATCTTGGTACATAGTTGTTCCCATCGTAGGAAATTTTTTGTTTTCTATGCTGCGAACCCTACAATAATATGGGTACAACATCACAAACTATGCCGTGATTCAGCATATAACATCGGTCATTTGGACCGAAAGCCATGAAACCACGAACATGATAGGTCATTTTGTGAAGGTTTTTTCGAGACATGATCAATATACCAAGTCTGGTATTTTTCCTTTCAACTATGTCACATAATATGACACCACGCGAAGGATTTTCATTGTTCGGATTTTTTTGAATTTCTTATGCTTGTTTTGAATTTTTTGAATTTCTAACTATGGTCGAACCGGCGTGCATGAATATAGGGGACGAGCATCGTTAGAACTTGCATTGGATCTCTAAAGAAACCACATATTGCGAGTCTAAAAATGATTTTTTCAAAAAATCACGGGCGTTAGATCATGTACCTGTAGTACAAACCGGACCCACTTCCTACCGATTCGGTAGACATTTGTCCTTTTTACCTGGGATGGACGAAAAGGTTTGAGATGTCCCAGTTGGAAGATAGTCCATGTAAGGTGGTCTAGTATTTTAGGAAAATGGGACGGTAGCATTCTGAAATAGTATTTTGGTGGTTACTTCACAAAACGACCCGTTTTTTACGCTCGGAAAATGGAAAAGGGCTTTTCTGTGCGAAGAAAGGAAAACTTCCTCCTACAACATTGTTCTCCATACCAATATCCACATGCATGCATAATATGGGCACAACATCACAAAATATGCCGTGATTCAGCACATAACATCGGTCATTTGGACCAAAAGCCATGAAACCTCGAACATGATAGGTCATTTTGTGAAGGTTTTTTCGAGACATGATCAATATACCAAGTCTGGTATTTTTCCTTTCAACTATGTCATATAATATGATACCACACGAAGGATTTTCATTGTTCGGATTTTTTTTGAATTTCTTATGACCGTTTTGAATTTTTTGAATTTCTAACTATGGTCGAACCGGCGTGCATGAAGATAGGGGACGATCATCGTTAGAACTAGCATTGGATCTCTGAAGAAACCACATATTGCGAGTCTAAAAAAGATTTTTTCAAAAAATCACGGGCGTTAGATCATGTACCTGTAGTACAAATCGGACCCACTTCCTACCGATTCGGCAGACATTTGTCCTTTTTACCCGGGATGGACGAAAAGGTTTGAGATGTCCCGGTTGGGAGATATTCCATGTAGGGTGGTCTAGTATTTTAGGAAAATGGGAAAGTAGCATTCTGAAAAAGTATTTTGGTGGTTACTTCACAAAACGACCCGTTTTTTACGCTTGGAAAATGGAAAAGGGCTTTTCCGTGCGACGAAAAGGAAAACTTCCTCCTGCAACATTGTTCTCCATACCAATTTCCACATGCATGCATAATATGGGCACAGCATCACAAACTATGCCGTGATTCAGCACATAACATCGGTCATTTGGACCGAAAGCCATGAAACCTCGAACATGATAGGTCATTTTGTGAAGGTTTTTTCGAGACATGATCAATATACCAAGTCTGGTATTTTTCCTTTCAACTATGTCACATAATATGACACCACGCGAAGGATTTTCATTGTTCGGATTTTTTTTGAATTTCTTATGCCCGTTTTGAATTTTTTGAATTTCTAACTATGGTCGAACCGGCGTGCATGAAGATAGGGGACGAGCATCGTTAGAACTTGCATTGGATCTCTGAAGAAACCACATATTGCGAGTCTAAAAATGATTTTTTCAAAAAAATCATGGGCGTTAGATCATGTACCTGTAGTACAAACCAGACCCACTTCCTACCAATTCGGCAGACATTTGTCCTTTTTACCCGGGATGGACGAAAAGGTTTAAGATGTCCCGATTGGGAGATAGTCCATTTAAGGTGGTCTAGTATTTTAGGAAATGGGACGGTAGCATTCTGAAATAGCATTTTGGTGTTTACTTCACAAAACGGCCCGTTTTCTGCGCTCGGAAAATGGAAAAGGGCTTTTCCGTGCGACGAAAAGGAAAACTTCCTCCTGCAACATTGTTCTCCATACCAATGTCCACATGCATGCATAATATGGGCATAGCATCACAAACTATGCCGTGATTCAGCACATAACATCAGTCATTTGGACTGAAAGTCATGAAACCTCGAACATGATAGGTCATTTTGTGAAGGTTTTTTCGAGACATGATCAATTTACCAAGTCTGGTATTTTTCCTTTCAACTATGTCACATAATATGACACCACGTGAAGAATTTTCATTGTTTGGATTTTCAATATACTAACGGTTCATCTTTAGTCCCGGTTGGAGGGATTTCGGCAGGCTGGGCCAGGCAGCACTAATGATAGGGGTGAGTGTCGACATTATGTCGTGCGGCGTGTACCTTTTCCCGGATGGTGTCACCAACCGGGACTAAAGATGAACCTTTAGTCCCGGTTGGAGACACCAACTGGGACAAAACATGAGTCAGCACTAATAATAGGGGTGAGTGTCGACATTATGTCGTAAGTGTCGACACTATGCCGAGCTGCTTGTACTATAAATAGGCATCCTTGTGAGTCCAGTCCTCCAGCCAGATTGAGGCATCTCCAATATTGTTTTCGAGAGCAGGGACACCACTACGACCAGTTTCAGGGAGATGACGCCGGATCCCAGTCCTCCGGCATCTCCAAGAAACTGGTCATAGAGGCACTCCGTAATATGTGAAATTAGTTAGCTCTCAGGTGTATTGATCTAGTTAGAGAAGTTACAAGCTGCAAGATGGTTTTCGAGAGCAGGGACACCACTACGACCAGTTTTAGGGAGATGCCACCGGATCCCAGTCCTCTGGCATCTCCAAGAAACTGGTCATAGAGGCACTCCCTAATATGTGAAATTAGTTAGCTCCCAGGTGTATTGATCTAGTTAGAGAAGTTACAAGCTGCAAGATGGTGTGCGAGCGAGGACATTACGACCAGTTTAGGGGAGATGCCGGGATCGATCCTCCGGTATCTCCAAGAAACTGGTCATAGAGGCACTCCCTAATATGTGACCACGCGCGTTTGGAGATCAGATCTTAATGGTAAGTACGAATCGGGACAACTTCTTCATAGTACCGGTCCAGCCATAAAACGGGACTAACACTCAAGACATTTATTAATATTAAAAACTGAGACTACAAAACCGGGACTAAAGGCCCCCCTATATAGTCCCGGTCAAGCCACAAACCGCGAAAGATATCCCGGCCAGACATGAACTAGAGTTACATAATATGAGCATGAACTTCTTAGCATATGTCCTTCCTTATGATCGCTTCAGACATAACCATGGAGCATCTTCTTTACTTAACGGAATGCTTGGGTCAGTTTTCACTGTGAAGGGCGAAATTTCATCAAACTTATTATAATCTTCTAACATGTTTGTCTTGTCCTCGATTCCCACGATGTTTCTTTTCCCTGAAAGAACTATGTGACGCTTTGGCTCATCATATGATATATTCGTTTGCATATTTTTTCTTTTTTTCGGTCTGGAGGACATGTCCTTCGCATAGAAAACCTGAGACACATCATTGGCTAGGACGAATGGTTCATCTCTATAACCAAGATTGTTGAGATCCACTGTTGTCACTCCGTACAACTGATCTATCTTTACCCCTTCCCCATTCAGCTTGACCCATTTGCAGCGAAACAAAGGGACCTTAAAAGAGACTCCATAGTCTAGTTCCCATATCTCCTCTATGTAACCATAGTATGTGTCCTTTTGTCCATTCTCATCTATTGCATCAAAGCGGACACCACTATTTTGGTTGGTGCTCTTTTTATCTTGAGCAATCGTGTAGAATGTATTCCCATTTATTCCGTACCCTTGGAAATTCAATATAGTAGAAGATGGTGACGCGGCCAACAAGTATAGATGATCTCCAACAGTGGTGTCATTCAAGAGATGTGTTCGCATCCAACCACCGAAAGACTTCATATGTTCATCTGTAATCCATGATTCTGGCTTCCCCGGGTTTTTGGAGCATACAATATTCTTGTGTTCCTTGATATACGGAGCTGCCAAGGTGGAATTATGTAGAACTGTGTAGTGTGCTTTAGTGAAAGAATCCCCGTCCCTACATATCATTGCTTTCTTTCCCAGCGTGCCTTTTCCACTTAGTCTTCCCTCATGCCGCGAGTCAGAAACACCAATCGGCTTAAGGTTGGGAATAAAGTCAACACAAAACTCAATGACCTCCTCTGTTCCATATCCCTTGGAGATGCTTCCTTATGGTCTAGCACGGTTATGAACATATTTCTTTAAGACTCCCATGAACCTCTCAAAGGGGAACATATTGTGCAGAAATACCAAACCGAGAATGGCAATCTCTTCCACTAGATGAACCAGGAGATGCATCATAATATTGAAGAAGGATGGTGGGAACACCAACTCAAAACTAACAAGACATTGTACCACATCCTTCTGTAACCTTGGAAGAATATCTGGATTTATTACCTTCTGAGATATTGCATTGAGGAATGCACACAGCTTCACAATGGGTACTCGAACATTTTCCGGTAGAAGCCCCCTCAATGCAATCGGAAGCAACTGCGTCATAATCACGTGACAGTCATGAGACTTCAGGTTTTGGAACTTTTTCTCTGCCATATTTATTATCCCCTTTATATTAGATGAGAAGCCAGACGGTACCTTGATACTATAAAGGACTTCAAAAAAGATTTCCTTCTCTGCTTTGGTAAGAGCATAGCTGGCACGACTTAAGTGACGCCCTTTATCCGTCTTGTTCTGTGTATGCATGTTCTTTGGGTCTTTCATAATTTGTTGGTCCTCCCGTGCTTTTGGTGTATCTTTTGTCTTCCCATACACGCCTAGGAATCCTAGTAGGTTCATGCAAAGATTCTTCGTCACGTGCATCACGTCGATTGAAGAGCGGACACGTAGGAATTTCCAATATGGCAGCTCCCAAAATATAGATTTCTTCTTCCACATGGGTGCGTGTCCTATAGCGACGTCGTTCGGAACTGATTGACCGTCGGGACCCTTTCCAAAGATTACTTCTATGTCCCTGACCATACCAAATACATCATCACCAGCAGGGAGTTCAGGATTCTTCCAGTGATCTGCCTCACCTTTGAAATGCTTGCCTTTCTTTCTTATGGGATGATTGGTCGAAAGAAATCGTCGGTTCGGCAGGTACACAACCTTCTTGCATTTATGCAAATATGTACCTCAGTCTTATCTAAACAGTGTGTGCATGCCTTATATCACTTGTTTTTCTGTCCTGAAAGGTTACTAAGAGTAGGCCAATCATTGATGGTTACGAAAAGCAACCCTCGTAGATCAAATGGCTCCTGTTTGTTCTCATCCCACACACGTACACCTGGTTTGCCCCACAGCTGTAAGAGTTCTTCCACTAATGGGCTAAGGTACACATCAATGTAGTTGCCCGGTTGCTTCGGGCCTTGGATGAGCACTGGCATCATAATGAACTTACGCTTCATGCACAACCAAGGAGGCAGGTTGTAGATACATAGAGTCACGGGCCAGGTGTTGTGACTGCAGCTCTGCTCCCCAAAAGTATTCATGCCATCCGTACTTAGACCAAACCATAAGTTCCTTGCGTCACCTGCAAAGTCTGGGAAGTCTCTCTCGATTTTTTTCCACTGTGACCCGTCAGCAGGGTGTCTCAACTTCCCGTCTTTCTTACGGTCTTCTTTGTGCCATCGCAACAACCTGGCATGCTCTTTGTTTCTGAACATGCGTTTCAACCTTTGTATTATAGGAGCATACCACATAACCTTAGCAGGAACCCTATTTCGAAGGGGCTCTCCCTCAACATCACCAGGGTCATCTCGTCTGATCTTATACCGCAATGCATTGCATACCAGGCATTTATCTAAATTCTCATACTCCTTACCACGGTAGAGGATGCAGTCATTAATGCATGCATGTATCTTTTGCACATCTAATCCTAGAGGACAGAGAGTCTTCTTTGCTTCGTAGTTACTCTCGGGAAGTTCGTTATGTTTTGGAAACTTCGGCTTCATTATTTTCAGCATCTTTTCAAATGAGGATTCAGTTAGACCACACTCTGCCTTCCATCGCAACAATTCCAGTGTGGTACCGAGCTTTGTGCTGCCATCTTCACAATTTGGGTACAAAAATTTCTTGTGATCTTCTAACATGCCCTCTAACTTCAACTTCTCATTTTCTGTTTCACAGTCTCGCTTTGCATCAGAAATGGCCCTACCAAGTTCATCAGCCGGCTCATCTGATGCCCGTTCTTCACCTCCTTCCTCTTCATTGTCTTCCATTGCAGTATCACTGTATTCAGGAAACATATCATGATAGTTGTTATCATCATCTTCTTCACCATCTTCCATCATAACCCCTCTTTCCTCGTGCTTGGTCCAGCAATTATAGTTGGACATGAAACCTTTCATAATCAGGTGGTCGCGAATGATTTTCGAGGAAGAGTACTCCTTGTTGTTCCGACATTGAACACATGGACAACGTATAAAACCATTCTCTTTGTTTGTCGTAGCCACATCGATAAATTTATCCACGCCTTTCATATATCCGGGTACACGCCGGTCACCGTACATCCATTCCCGACCGTTCATCTGCATCATATAAGTAAGTTTATCAAAAACATGACATCATAAATAGTGAAATGACCAATTCACATCGACACATGCATTGTATCAATGACAGAGAAAAGATAAGATTGCTAACCTCGATCGAGGGAAATAAAGAGGAGAGAAAGCTCAAGTGCGTCTCGGACACCTTCTATATTTTTGTTCTAACCTCACTCAAACATTTCAGCAAACACCTTGAATGCATGCATAGGGAGAAAAACTAGCACACCTCTCACACCTTCCACCAAGAAAAAATAGAGGGGAGGCAGAGGGCTGGGGCGTTGTATTTATAGAGGGCGGGATCATGCGTCCCGGTTTGTAACACAAACCGGGACTAAAGGTGTGTGCCACGCCACGTGGCTGACGCCCAACCTTTAGTCCCGGTTCATGCCCCCCTACCAACTGGGACGCATGCCTCTGGCCCCCGTGTCTGCTCGAACCGGGACGCGTGCCAGCATTAGTCCCGGTTCGTGGCGAAACCGGGAATAATGCTGTTAGGAGGCACGAACGGATAGCCTTTTTTCTACTAGTGATTGCATATCTCCTTCGTTGTCCCGCTGAGAATGAGGGGTATTGTTTTTGTAGACAACTTTTATACATGTGTACCAACATTACTCCTTGTAGTATCTGTACGATGCTTTTACCTAAACAAAGAGTAGTAAGCTTTTGGGTCTCTGCCAAGATCTTTCACCTTCAGTAGCTAGATGGACGCTGAATAGGACACCTACGATGAAGGTGTTAGGAATTAGTTTTCGAAAGACACGTAAAACACGTCTACTACATGTGAATTTAGACAAATCTAATTCACTTATTTTTGGATAAAGAGAGTAAATTTTAGATCAATAGTCTTATTAGTAACTCATGTGTCTCATTTTCCTATACTCAATTCATTATGAAAATAAGTTTAAAATTGTAAGCAGCCTTGCATGTATTTAATTGGCATATTGTATTTATCTGTCAAGTCCTAGCATGATTGCTCTATGCTCATGTCCTCTGAAGGACATAAAATTTTATCTTCCAACTCTTGGGTGATGTTCTTTACTTTTACCTAAATATGTTGCCGAGATAAATCGCGAGAGCGCTCATGCCGGACACACGTACTAACATAGCTACAATCTTTCCTTTTTTGACACGCTAGCTGTGATTGATTTGGTTCAATTCATAGCTTGCTGACTATACAAAGCTAGCTAGCTAGCTTGGTGAATATGTAATTGATCAAGTGATCAGCAGTTATGGAAAAAAAAGTGATCGGCAGTTTTGGTATTTATGTGTGCACACTCATTCACACGTAGGAACTCGTATCAGACAGTAATAAGGTTAATCTGTACCTAGGCCTGGTATAGGTATATCTTAACTACCACGTCCGTGCACAGTTAACACATAAGTGTTTTTTTTAGAGACATACCCGCAGAGATTTTCCTATTGAGACTCAACTGTAACACCTAGCATGACATAAGACTTCCATTTTGTACACGTTTACTTTTACATAACATTAATTATATTTTAATCTCGGATTACATCTTCATCATTAATTATAGATCTAATAGCTAAAATAATTTTGATGATGTGGATCAACGTGATGGCTTGAAAAACAACCTTATATTGCTTTTAGTATATAACTAGCAAGGTGGCCCTCGCAAATGTGAGGGCAACGTCTAAACAATTTTAAAAACAATTTACAATTCTATGGAAACTTATATATCAGGCCAACAGAATTTATGTAGTTCTATAATCACCATGAATAACATGGTAAATAAAATATTGAGCGGGAGAAATCTTTTAATTCCGGATAGAATAGTTATTGTTCTAGTAAAGAAGATCATATCAATGGCGTATATATGTTCCCTTTGTACATGGTGATATAGATAAGTACATAGAATAAAATTTATATAATCAGATAGGATGTAGTTTTTATTCATGTTACATGAATGTGAGTTTAAGGTTATGTCAGTTGGTGTGTAAATAATAGTTTCTCCTCATGACATTTTTATATAGATACTAAGATCAATAAGTCATGATCTATTATAACAAAAATACATCAGATTAATTATCAAATGATGTTGTGTACTATAAAGAAGATGTATCATTTCAACTCTATTAATAATAAAATTTCTATGATCAATAGGTTCATGAAAAACTATCGGTTGTGGTCAGCTGGATACATATTTTGATCTACCATGAGTCCCTAACCAAATCTTTGTATTTCTAGATTCATCATATGTCCTTCAATATGGTTATTATTTTACTAATTCTTATCTACTGAATAACTTGTTTGTACAATCAAACATGGAGTTGCGAGAACAAACCAACGAAAACTATCCCATGATATGCATACCTCTAGTTCAACTGTTGTCTGCACCTTCATCGTAAATATGTAGCTCTAAGCATCCAAGATTATACATAACAATCTGGTTTGGCGATTCCTATTATCCAAATAACAAATTCTTTGCTAGCACTGAGATTTTTATTGCATATACAATTGGATCTATCCATTAAAAAATTCAACATCACACCCTCAAGCTTTTGGTTTAGAAATCAAGGCTCGTTCATGACTCCTCTGATGTTCAATAATTTGGGTACCCAATTTTTAATGTATCACTTCTCAAGAATTTTATTTGTTAAAGACTTATTAAATTTGCAATAAATTAAAATAATCTCCTAATGGGAAATCAACTTAAAGCCTACCTTCAAAGATACACAATCATCAACTATAACTATTGCAATGACACTTAGGAGACCGAAGGACATTCCAGAAAAGTGTATAATTATGTGATATCATTTGATCCTTCCATCGTATATAACACATTACTTTCTACGTGGCACAAAGATTTACTGAGAATCCAATTAACTTAAATTCACAAATATACCACTTATCATAATTTTCTCTCGCTATACAACAATCCAAAAAAGGAATTGCATAGCTCTAAAAGATCACTTAATAAATAAAACCTACTTTGATTGATTGTAGAAAATTGTAATCGTATACCCTATGTTAATCAAAGTAGACACTACAGTTCTGAAACACTACATAATAAAGAAAATCATGTTGATTACTTGAAACAAATCTATAATCATACCCCCTTTGTTAATGGTATCAATTTTTATTTGGTCCTTCCATCATATATAACATATTATTTTTCTACATGGTAGAAAGATTGAGTGAGAAGACAATTGACTTATATTCACAAACGACTTAACATAACTTTCTCTCTATACAAGAATCAAAAGCAGAGATTTCACGGTCTTGAAAGACCACCTAATAAGCAAAATCATTCTGACTGATTGTAAAACTATTGTCGTATACCTTTTGTTAATCAAAAATGGAAATTTCACAATGACAAAAAATCCTAATAAATAAAATCAATTCCATAAGTTAAAGCAAATCGATATCATATTCGATTTCTTAATGGTATAGGATTAATTTTGATTGTTCATGTTTAGAATCACAAATTTCGTGCTAAAAAATGTGTGGCTCGCACCGTCGACTTGCCTGTAGAGAGTAGATCCCATGGGCACTATCCATCACGAGCTTCTCATGGTTGATTTGCGAGAAGTGGCTTGATTAGCTTAATAGGTGGAGTTATCACACCAATTCACACATTTGTACACTATTGCTTAGAAAGATCTAACATTTATAGTTATCGTATCATTCTATCTAGGGATTTTTTATAATGGACATGGCTAGACTGTTATTTTAATACATCACGTCACACCATTGATATTTTTTCCACACCTTATTAGTTAGCTAGGTGTTTGTTTTGCCTGATGGTCCTAGAGTTCAATGGGATACATCATAGTATTGACCAAGTTGTTGTTTTAGATGTATTGACCAAATTGTTTTCACGTCGCAATGTAATTTTCTTTCATTTTGGTACGTGTCTCTATACACTGTTACCTAATTATTAATATCATGCTAAAGCCTAACCACAAATTTTGGATATAACTATCAAAATTACTTGAGTGATTTGGCTTAACCTGGTGTCTCGCTTTAGAACCGTATATTGCTTAGTATATAATAGATACCTAACCATAGATATCAGATCCAACTATGATAAATAATTTAAAGATGTGGATAAACCTAGTGCCTCGAAAAATATCCTTATATATGCTAGGACATTGCCTTATATTGATTAGCTATTTTTACAAATCAATTATTGGTTTTATGTAATTGGAAGCAATACGTCTTTAAAACTTATCATAAATAAAGTATCACATATGCGAGGAATATATTTAATGATAACACGTTTGACAAATGATTATGATGTTATTTGTATTACCACGGATTTGTGTTGTTTGTATGTGATAGTAGATCAACAAAGAGAATAATAGTTCTTACATAATATGATACCAATTAATAACGTTGGTTAAGACATATATTTTAACATATATATTTTGTATGGCTGTATTGGATGTAAACAAAAATTAGAAGTCTATCTACCATGGTTCATATAATAGGGAGTGTCCAAACAAAAATTAGAAGTCTATCTACCATGGTCCATATAATTGGGAGTGTCCACATGAGCTGTGTCCAATTGAAGTTAAGGTAATCTCTCAAATGAAATAGCAATATTAATTTGGTTGACCATTCGAAAGAAAGAACTTATCCTTGTTATAAGGTAGGCCCGGTGTCTTTCCGAATTTTCCTACCTCTCATTTATGTACCCATCTGAGAAAAGTGTCGCTATAGACATATAAAGTCTCCATGCTGAAAATTCAAGAATTGTATTGTACATAAATATGTTAAAAAATATATACATATATAATGGCATTTTTTGGCCGGATCAAATATTTTGATATATGCCAATAGTCAAAGGTGGAGAGTTTTGGGAGCGGTGTCTATTGTGACATAGATAAAATATTTTTATTTATTTATTTATTTATTGGTCAATCTTCGTCTTATCATGTTCTTCGGTCTTGTGGTTCTATACTCTTAGACACATGTAATTAGTGTGCCATATAGCTTGACTGTGTAGCATGATTGGTAATATCTCCATCCTAGTCTTCTATAGTAGAATAGCGACACTGATTATGTTGTTGTAGATACAAAATGTAAATGCATATACAATTTCTAAAGTTTGTTTTTTCACTTTTAGCTCTTATGTGTTATAGAAATATTTTTTCTTAGTTTCAAATTTATTAAAATTGAAATCTTGTGCATTTAATCACCACACATCAATGAGGATTGATTTTGTTATTTTATAAAGTTTCTATTATATCTCTTTCTTTCCGACTATTTATGATTCTAATATATAACAAATCGAGTAAAATTTTCTAAAGTTAAGGTATTCATGTGATAGTTTCCAGCTTTTTTTAATAAAAATCATTGTGCCATACTGATGACCATATGTTTAAACTAAACAAAAGACAATCATCCATGGTTCTTCTCGAGGTGCTCTTTTGTCTCATAAGTATAGATGCACTCACAGTGAAAAAATAAATAAAATACTTATGTAAAAAAATTACAAAAAAATAGCATGTACATATAGACATTCTATGTTCGTACACCGAGTATCACCAAAAAAACAACATTTTTATGACCTGTTTGGAAATGACAAAAAAATCCTCGTCGGTAGTCATATTGGAGCATTGTCTTTCTTACATAGAATATTCGGATGCACAAGCGAAATTTTCATTTTTTTTATATATTTTAAATATAATTTTAGACAATTAAAAGTTGCATCTACACCTACAATCTAAATTGGATTTCCATGTCTTTTTAGTTTGTATCTCCTATATTTTGTATGCTTAAAAATGTATTTATTTTTAGATAACCATTTTATAATTAATATTTCATATTTATACACCGACATAGTTAACTATCGTATGTCTTAATCTCTTTATACTTTATATCCTAGCATATGTACCTTACAACCATGTTCCATCCGTGTACCTAGTTTTCCTTATTTGCATTTAAAAGCTTTCTTTTCCTGAATATGTATAGAGGTAAACCTAACCTTAAGGAAGGACTACAATCCTGGCTGGATACTTTATGAATTGTAATAAGATGTAAATATCCCCAATTTTATAAATGAAAATGACACGGTAGGGAGTCTTTCCCTACTGTATTTGTGTCAAAAAAGGAAAACTTTATTAATCTTCACTATAACAATATCACACTATAAGAGATTGATTCATTATTATTTTCACGCATGTGATGATCTTTTGGTATAAATTTTTGGTGATCACATAACTACATTGTGTTGTTTTCTATCAAAAATTACAATATATATTGAAATATTCTAACTGAAAATATAAATATGTTCTGTAACACTTCTGACACATTGAAGATGGTCTACTCCCACACCGGCGACGACCTTTACGGCGGCGTCTCGGAGTTGATGGCAACGTGTGCTTGTCGATCCTTCGGATCGGCAGCTTGGTCTTCTCGTCGTTCTTTGGATCTGGTGAGATCTGTTTCTCGAAGTGTCGCCGGTGTTCGTCGTTATGCATAGCAACACTGGGGGCCGGGGCGAGATGGATGCTCTGGAGCGAGGATGTTGGTCCGGAGGTGGTGGATTGGCCGTTATTCCCTGACTTCGTCGGTAGGAGACGGTGGTTCTTGGTCCAAGACAGCACGGGGACGTCCCCCGGTCGACGTGCCACAGCGACATGTGCCTCGCTGCTTGCAGCAGGCCTGTTCATCGACTCACAAAGCCTCGTTGGTGATGGTTCTTTCTTGAATCTGGCAATGGTGGAGGCTCGTCGTCTCTTTCAGCATACGTCTAGGCGGCGTTGGACGGTGGCGGCGGCCGCTAGCTTCGGCGAGTGCAGGAAACCCTAGAGATAGTTTTGTATTTTTCTATCCATTAGGTGTACATCTGCAATGTTTTCAGGACAATCATTTTTCTCCTGGTCTATTTTTCAGTTGTAACTTGTTTTTCTATCAATAAAAATTTGTGGTTGCTCTCAAAAAAAAAGAACTTCCACGCACGTTCCAGCAAGGTCTTTTTAATGTAACACGATTATAGTCAGGGTAGTGTACTTTTTTTAGCAGATGCGGCACATGGAAGAAAAGCACGTTTTGAATTTGAGTGCTTATTATTACGGGAGTCCACAACGTGTACTATACATAGACGTGACATGGACTTAATTTGTGTATATGTAAACATAATTAAGTTACGTTGTTTTATTAAATCTTGATATCAGATCCAACTATTATAAATAATTTTGATGATATGGATCAACGTAGTGCCTCGAAAAACAACCTTATATTGCTTTTCTATACCTAATCTATACCTAATAATAAAGGAAGGAGCGTTTCTTGTAGTACCTACACTTTTTTGGACGGCTTTACCCTTGAGCAGAAAAAAATTACCCACTAATACCACCGGTAAGTGAAAAATATACCTCCCACAGATGAAATGTTATTTTGTGGGATTCCCACAACGAAACGTTTTCATCCAAGTTATGTCATGCAGGACCAAACCATTAAAAGCACGTAGAAAACATAAGTAAACCTCCAATCCCACGTTTCCATCAGCCAAATGCTCCGAGTAGTTTCTGTGCGCGCGCCTATGAAGTATGAGTCGAGATCAGTAAAGAGCTGCGTGTAAAAAAGATTAATTTTCTTATTTCACAGCTATGCAAGTTTGATCCAAAATTAACCTTTAGGATCATTCAGACAATCAGATTTCTCATGGCCCAAGGTCTCTCATACTAGCTGCGGCCTGCGGGTCTAAGAATCAATGACACGCAGCCTCCAAGACATCAGTTTACTTCGTCACATGCTCCACAAGCTCGCTGTCGATGACTACACCGAGCATAAGCTCCTTAGTCCGATGGCCTTCAAGCGCGTGCAAGAGCCAACGAAGTGACGGCATGTTCCATATTCGACTACTATAGGTGGATCAACTCTTGCAGATATTTTGCATCTAGAGTTAGTTGCTACTCGCTCCGTTTCAAAATATAAGATGTTTTAGGTTTGTGAAGAGAAAGTATCTAGACTTATTTTAGTGTGTAGATTTATTTTAAACATGAGTGAACCTATATATTAATAATAGTCTAGATACATTGCTTCACAAAACTAAAACATCTTATATTTTAAAACGGAGGGAGTATATAAATAGTGTTTCAGTGTCTTTTACGGACATGGCCAGCAACTCTACCAGCCACATAGGTTCATGAAACAAAACAACCTTTCCACCGTGTGATATTTCTTGCCGTATGCTATGTGTGAATAGAATGTGGTTCTTTTTGTTTACCATTTTGGTGTGCCGTTGACGTAGCAACGCACGGGTTTTCTGCTAGTAATAATAAAAGAAGAAACGTTTCTTGTAGTACCTACACTTTTTTGGACGATTTTGTCTCTGAAGTTGGAGCAAATTACAGAGCATGCCACCACTAATCTATACCTAATTAGACTTGACAGTTTCGTTGACCGTTTTCTCCCTACCCAATCCCAATCCCCTCCTCCTCCCTCCTGGCCGCCGCCTTGGCCTTGTCGTCTACTCAAGTCCGGGATGGTGGCGCGAGCTACAGCCGCAGGCTCGGCATGGAGGTCGGCCCCCCTCCATCGCCCAGACCTCCGGGGACCTACTCCCAAGCCAGGTACACTGTACACGACTGGGATGGCTTGGCACACGCCCAGCTGGAGGTCCTCCTCCACCGCGCAGCCCTCCGGGGGGCTGCTAGCCCTGCTCCAACGACCGCCTACAGGCTTGGCCACTGGTCAGCAAGATCAGCAGAGGGAATCTGACGTAGAAGCTCTATATTTTTTTGAACGATCTGACAAAAGATGACAAAAGAGCTCTTGATTCCATGGCTTGGAAGACATGCTGCTATGTTCGGTGTGCAAGCGGCCGCTCTCGGCTGGCGGTATGGCTGCCCTAATCCTCCGCCCAGCTCTACTTCAGTCGTCTGCGCAGCCCCCCGACCGGTCCTCTTCCACAACGAAGCTCGACGGCGTCGTAAGGTGTAGGGTGGCGTCCATCTTCGATGCCCACTCCCGGGATGGCCACAGACTGCTCCTCGAGGGTTTTGTGTGGGGATCTAATGATTTTTGGCTGGTCAAAGTAGGTGAGTCCCTACCGTCTCTTCTCTCTCTCGTAGATCTCGGTTCTCCCTCTACACGGACATGGCTACAGAGCACGAACCAGTAATTGACCTGAAGAACACGTGGAAAGTCCTCCCAGACTCACATCCTAATTTGAGCAGGCATGGAACCAGCTAATGTAGAATGAGTATGTTCTTCATCCTCTGATTGCGGAAGCGTTTGCCATCCGGGATGGCATGCATCCTGCAATTTCAGAAGGCTGGCGGAAGGTGGACTTTGAATCTAACTGTCAGGCCATGGTGAATTTGTGAAATACCATACGGTATGATAGATAAGAATTGATGGAAACTCTAAAAGAAACCGAAGAACTTCATTAAAAATTACTTTCTTATACTCTGTCTTTCATTTGTTTAGAGGTAAATCTTTGCACAGATCTTTGTGCAAAGCTACCTCTGCTAACATGAATTTCTTGTACAAAGATTAATTTATTCTCTCCCGTGGTTTGTGATTTTTTAATTTCGTTTCAAAGGGAGTACATTCGAATGAGTTAAATTTGACATGCACGTATAAAAAAGTCAAAAACTGAATGTGTGTTTCTCAACAAACTGTACACACATATGTTCAAAGGAGAGAATAATCCATGTTTTTCTCGTCCACTTTGAGGCCGTGTAATAATCCATGTCTTATTTAGTTTGTTATTGCTGCTTTCCTTCTGTAGAAGTTCCAGAATGCCAACAAGGTTTGCCCATATTTCGCCCCCAAATATTCATGTTTAAACTTTTCAGATTGATGGCCAATCAGAATCCTACGTTATATCAGAGATCATACTTGCGCTAATGCATGTTAGATCTAATAATTTTTAGGTCTATTAATTGCTATGAAGTTATAGCTTGACACAATATTCAAGGATTAAAATTTGGATGTGTACATATATTTCATTCAGTTAATACTTGGACTTTTGTATACTTTCTCTTTCATATGTGTAAACACCCTAATTCAGATATTTTCAGTTTGAGAGATCAGCGGACTGGTCCTTTACTAGGCTTTGATTCCAGGTTAGAATTGTTTTATAAAAACTACATATATGATATTTGTATCATTTCTGGTGGAGTTTCTCCAAGAATATGCACTAGGACAAGTTTGCTTCTACAACTTTATTTAGTGTCAATTTCATTTTATGTACTGGCTGTTGGAAATAGTTCATGCTTTTGTACGACAGATGGTCCACCGCAAGAAAGGATGACATGCATTCAAACACCCACAATGATGAGGCAAAAGCTGGGGATGCAGATCAAGGGGCTTTGCCTGTCGTGCTTGGCGCGATAGAAGCACGGGCTAGGCATGATCGTCAATGGGCAGCAAATATCAGACATGATGTTATAAATACACTACCTCTAGCTAATGCCGCTCCAGGTACTATTCTTTTATTGTAGACTACTCTACTAATCGCACTGAAGTTCCTTTCCTACTTCCCTAGATTGATCAACTTTCTAGGTTCGTGGATTTAGAAATTTTGTGTTCATATCAGTGTTAGCTCTAATTAACCCTAGATGATAAAACAATTTTTAGGAAACAAGTGAACGCCTGGCAAAGGTTAATTATTCTTATCTTTTATCAAAAATTATGTTGCTATTTTCACTGAATTGCCATGTGTACTATATCAACCATGCAAGAAAAAACTTAATGAAACCATGGCAACACATTGGGTTGCACCATCCTTTTTTCTCCAAAAGTGTCATTTCTTTTTTCCCCGGTGCAACGCACGGGCACGTTCCCTAGTAGTATATAATAGATAGATAGATAGATTTGCTTTTCTCATCAGCGCCCTGAATTAAGCATCCTGAATTAGTTTATCAAGTTATGGGATATTAAACATCTACCGTAGAGAATTCATTTGCACTCTGTCACTCATAAACTACACCACCAGAAAAATGAAACCCGTGACATCACTTCATTTGGTGAGTTTTTGTCCAGTATGAACTATGAGATATGAGACATTCCACGGTGGATATGTGCACGGTATGGCCCGTCCATGGTAAAAAGAAATCATTCTCGATGGTAGAAAACCCAGTCTCTATAATTCTCGGCTCTAGCTGTTTTGCCTTCCATTTTTTGGAAAAATATTACCAGAGTCAAGTTTGTAAATTTTGACCCAAGGAGTAAAGATACATATTGGAAATTTGGAACGTTGGAGGAAAAAACCGGGGAAAAGGGTTAGTGAAGCGTGCAATAGTCAGGTCCCACGGCGATGGTGCATGGACAATATAATTGAGCACAAACTCAAAAAGCATGCATGTACCGCGCGCCTTCCATGCTTGCACGCTTGGCCCCCTCTTTGGGTGCATTCTCTTGTACTCATGTTGGTGGTCTGAGTACGCATTACGCAACGACGTACGACAATTAACGAACCCTACATGCACGCATGCACGCACGCACATGCAGATGTGTTAGCTAATCAATCATAGGTATTTCTGTCCGCAGATAACTGTAATTTTAGCATTTAATATTGGTTATACGATTTGAATTTCGATCATAGGAGTATGACACTAACTTAATTTCAGTAGATCCGTCTTAAAACATTGCTTCATATTACATCAAATTGGCGATATATATGTTTCTAAATGTGCTTACACAAAGTTAGTCAAATTTTTAGAAGTTCGACTTAGTACATAATGTAGAAGTATACTTATTCACGGACGGAGGGAATACGATACCCTCATAGATTAAAAAACGATTATTTTGTAGTGTGTACATATTCTTGCTAGAAATGTGGACTTAATTGGGGCATAGACACAAAAACCGAAACGGTACATGAGGGCGGCTCTAGGAGAGAGGCAATGGGGGCCATGGGGCGATTGTAAAACACATCTAGGGTTCATCCCCCATCATCGCTGCCGCCGCCGGTCCGCTATGCCTCAGGTGGCCTTGGGGCCCTGGAGGCGTGACGGACCACGGTCCCAAGCCGGCAGTTGGGAGTGTTTTCACTCTTTGTTTAGCTTGTTTTTCAGTGTCTTATTTGGGATGGTGAGACGGCGTCTTACATCCTAAAGTTAGAATAAGGACCCCTGCCATATCCTTGCTCTCGTGGTGCGATTAGGGATAGCAGAGGACGCATGGAGTTATGTGACCGGAGACCTTTTGAGATCCAGTCGGGTTTCGTGATCGTCGTGTGGTTTCATATCTAGCTCTTCCAATCTACGGATCTCATCTTTAGCGATGATGTTGCGCCAGTCCTTACCTAGCACGACGATTTTTTGTTTTCTTACTACATCAAACTCTACTACAATAAGCTTTATTGGCTTCAGTGATGAAGGCGCAACGACGGCGACGAGCCTTCGGTTCGCGCCAATGTCAGTCATCGTGAGGTGATCCTGGGAACTATTTATATTTTTTATTACTTTTTAGGTTCATTATACTAATATGGATGATTATCAATAAATTGAGAGGAAATTTTCGCAAACCAAATGTGGACTTAGAGCATCACTATCGCGGCCCCTAAAAGGGAAACCCGTATTCGTAGTTTACAGGCCATGAAAAACCTGTTTTACAGGCCAGAGGCGTGCCGGATAGGAGCAGCACCCATAAACGCAACTTTACGGGTTGCGTTTACGGGCGCTGCTCCGCGCATTCACCGTGTCCACCCGTAAAAGAGGGCTTGGGATAGTTTTTTGCATAATTTCATATACTCAAATATACACAAGTCATTCAAGCAATAGTAATAATCAATCAAATAAATAGTTTGAGCATACAAGAATCATCCAAATTATTACAACATTGTTTCAATCAAACTACAATAAATAGTTCGAATTACAAGATTAACAAATAACAAATGTTTCATCACACAAATAAATAGTTCATTTCACAAGAAGAACAAGAGTAGACCATGCCCTACGGCCTTGATGATCATTCTAGCAAACCTACGCACGGACTCCGTGGTGCTGTCTTGACCAATGAGTAGGTACTCATCGATATAATCCGCGGGGAATCCATATGCACTCACCCTCATTGCAGCGGAGATTTTGTGGAACGCGCTAAGACCTAAGATGATGACATTGTTCCTACGCTGCTTGAAGTAGGTGGAGTTGGCCTCACATGCTCGTACGATTTAGACGAACAAACTATGCCGCATATGATACCTTCTACGGAAGACATGAGTCGGGTATGTTGGTACCTTGGCGAAGTAATCTTCGATGATCTTGGCGTGGCCGAGGGCACGGTTCCGATAGATGCAGACGCAGCCCGGCACTAACCAGCACCGCCAATCCAGCCTTCGACGATCGTCGAGGTCCTTGGCGGCGAGGAGAGGAAGGTTGTGATCTCCAAGTCCTGGAGCAGTTTGTCGAGGTCAGAATCGTCCGAAGATGACCAGTCGAAGAGATCGACCTTTGCGTCGGAGTTCATCTCCGATTCCAACGGCTCGGCAGCGGATTCCGGTGGAGGAACGGTGGGCGGTGGCGCAGGGAAGTCAGGGCCGCCGGGGCGTGTGGGGGAGCTTGCCAATTTTGGCCTAGGGCGGCGGAGGCGGAGAATCTGGTGGTGACAGCGGCAGCTGCGTGGAATGGAAAAGGGAAGGAGATGGATGGGAACTGAAATTTCCTCCCGCGCGCGAGTGAGGGTTGCTCTACGGTCAGGCCGCGAACCCCACTAGTAGAGGTCGAGAGGCGTTTTTGGCCAAACCCTTAAAATAAATTACGAGCCACGCTGTTTAGCGGTCCTGATATACGCAGTTTTTTCGTTCGCAACCCGTAAATTCATAGTTATTTTTACGGTTTGTCCCTTTTAAGGGTCCTACTAATGCTCTTGGTGCACATATGTACGTAGGTATGCATATGCATATGTATATACGAGTATACTTGTGTGTTGCATGCATGGATGTGACACCACCTGCAAATATATCTGCACGCGTGTCCATGTCACCTGCCCTGCATGCCGGAAGGGAAAGATAAAAGCACGCATGCATGTAGACACGGCCGGGTCTCCTGCGTGCATTTGCCAGTGCAGCCAGGTGATCCAGATGAGAAAAAGGCGAACAACATGATCGATCGAGGTTGTCACCGTGCCTTGCTTGCTTGCTTGCTTGGTCCTCTCTCCGAAAGCAGAACGAGGCGACACCGGTGGGACCCACAAGGATGCCTTCTGCACCATGGTCCTAGAACTCGGTCAAAAAGACACCATCTGCTATGTGTACACACGGCCAATTCTGAGGTGACGATATAATCTTTAATTTGCAACTCAATGTAGAATAACCAAGGAGTTGGTGGTAGCTACCAAGTTGCGATCTATATATACTCCCTCTGTTTGAAAATATAAGATGTTTTAGGTTTGTGAATGAGATATATCTAGACACCTTTTAGTGTTTAGATTCGTTTGAACCTATACACTAAAAGGTGTCTAGATACATCTCCTTCACAAACCTAAAACATCTTATATTTCTAAACGGAGGGAGTATTTGCCAACATGTCTAGCATCCAATATTACACACTTGTTCAAGACTCATTCAACTGGTCCATCTGTCAAGTTAACATGATTTACTCTTGTCGTATTAACAACTACTCTAGGAGAAACGTTTTTATGTGGTGCTAATGATTTAATAACTATCTTTCTAGGTCTAGAATGTTTTAGTTTATATTTCTATCTATTGTTTGGATATACCAAGAGAGATCTACGGTCTAATGAGGCTACTATGAAATATTTACTCATGGGTGAGGCAAGCTCCTCTATTCTTTTTCTTAACAAGGATCGGGTCCTGCTTATATTGAACGGTAGAAATAAATTACAAAGCGGTCCATAAACAGAAATAAAAATAGAAACAAGACCTGCAATTTTGCTATAAGGGCCCCTAAAATAAAGTGGAAAAAGCAATCAAGTCCATCGGGCCCTTCCCCACCGCAACGCCATGGAAACTCCCGACGGTTGGAGCAGTGATGTTGTCACCGGGGACGAACCACTTGGGGTGATATCCCTGAGGAATCTTCAGCCGGAGTTGAAGTGCCTCCAAATCAGCCTGTGGCCAGGAGGTAGAACAGCCAACGCGGGGCTAAGGAGGGCCGCCAGCCGGCCATAAGAAGTAGAGGCAAGATGACCATTGCCGCCGCATGTCGTCCTCTCCTAATAAACTCCACAAGAAAGCAGCTAGAAATCCTTGTTGTGCAAACCGAGGCAGAGCTCCAAACCCTCTCAAACCTTCTCCATCTCCATGATGGTTGACAAGAAGAGCGAGGACAAGAAACACCACTTCACCTGCACAGCCGCACTCCCCCAGATCAAGATCTGGTAGAGCCACCATGCGATTATTGAAGGAGATGGCGGCGGTGCATCTCCTCTCCGCCTCTGGCTTCACCCTCTAAAGCACCACGGGGAGGAGGAAGACCACCAAAGCTAGCCCAATGCTACCCGCGCGCATCGGAGCTCCACTCCAGACTAGCATAGAGCTAAACACTGGCATAGAGTCAAACAACACCTAGACCTAAGACAGTCCTAGATACAGTTGTACAGGAGTGGGACCCTCACCTTCTCATCACTGGCCACCACCGGAAAGGAGAGGGGAGGGGCCAGCGGCCCTAGATCTGGGAGGGGGTGGATCTAGAAGGGGAAGGGAGAGAGCGGTGGGAGAAAAGAAGCTCCTCTATTCTGGTTCATGCATGGTTTCTCTTGGCTATGTGGTTCACCTGGGGGAGATCGAGCTTCAAGAAATTGCGAACGGTGTTGTAGCCATTTGCACAAGAGATTTGCTAGCTGAATGGATGATAGTCTAGCAATGGGATTAGTGCTGCATTTTTTTTACAAAGAGCATATATTAATATCGCGGAGATACTAATTACGCCCAGCCTCTGCAACAACGTATGTCCTAGCGGTTTTACGGATACACACAACCAAGAAAAAAAGACCTACAAAAAAAGGGTGCTACAAAGGTGTGACATATAGTGTCTTGCATGTTGCTATCATTGTCCTTGGATAAAATCTTTAACATTTATAAGAATTTATATTGCAATAAAATAGGTGTGTTTGTCGTTAGATAGAGAGCCATATTCACTAGTATTATTTTTCTTACAAAATAAAAAAACTAAAGCTAAAGCACATGCACATATATGACACTATGAATTTTGATAGTCCTCTTCAATTATATTACTCTTAGAAAAAAGCATCCATTTTCACTGAAATGAACTTCAAGGACGGTTAAGATTTCGTTTATAACCCCCCGGCAAAAAAAAAAAGATGTCATGCGATGGAAGATCGAGATAGGGGTTCAAATAGAGAAAAAAAACTTCCTCATATATTCTCGCACCGTGTGCGCAAGGTGTGTGGGTGTAGCATTTGCATGAAAAGCATATATTCCCTTCTTGTCTTGTTCTGAATTGCCTTTAGGTCGAGGAACAGAAAGGCCACAAAGCAAGCTCCTCGATCGACCCTTTCTGCTGTGACATTGCAATCGGCATGGGCACAACGGTTTATTAACTGCCCTAAATAATCGCAACTAAGATACCGATCTTGCATTAGATCAGCTGCATGCAGGGTTTAAAGCGAAAAGGATGGATCGATCGTACCGTGTGCATGCAAGATTCTTTCCGTTCACTGATTTTTACATATATTACTCCATATCCGTCTACCTATTTGTACTTCCATTTGTATGTGCACATACTTCCCCGCTTCAAAATATAACATGTTTTAGTTTTTTTTTCTGAAACGCATGTATTTTAACGTCTTTTGATGCGTAGGTTCACTAATTTTTCTGGGAACCTACACAATAAAAGACGTCTACATACATGCGTTTTAGAAAAAAAGCCAAAACATCTTATATTTTGAAACTAAGGGAGTAGTTAGTCGCATGTGTGCATGAAGTAGGCGATTGTTAAATGGTAATTTTCCCATTGAAATAGAGTTAAAGTCAATAATATGAATGTTTGATCATTGTTATTGCCGAGAGAAATGGGATCAATTAGACAGTTTTAGTACAAGGAGGACGTAAAATAGTAAGGGTCCATTGCGGGTCAAAATGAGCATAGCTCTATGCCAAGGTGGTATCTTGGTTATTTCTTGGTCAACTAAGAAATGGGAGTAACTATTTCTAAATCGTTGAGCAATTAATCAAAAGGGGATAGCCCAGTTGCAAAACAGAACTATTTCCGAGTCACCACAATGATTGTACAAATTACGAACAGACTAAAACATACTAACAAGTGCAAAATGGATGAGAAAATCTTGATCTGACGACTATCGGTAGTTGATTGAGAAATAACCGACTGGCCCACAACGACTCCCATTTTTGATCTCTCTCTTCTGCTTCACTTCTCACGCCGGCTACCTGAGCCTCCTCACCCACCTCATCCTCCCCCTCTCGGCGTCTGTCTGCCATTGATGCGCTGTTATCTCTCCAGAGTGACTATTATTCGTTGCGCGAGTTAGGGAACCGTGGTGCTTTACTCTTATAAGTAAGCTTGCAACATTGGTTAACCTTGCAAAATATAACCAAACTAGCTCATATGTACAATGCTTAATTATGGAGTAGTACATATTTGTTCATGTCGCTTCAACTATAATCTGGTGATCGATGTTTATCGGATTATCTGTTAAATTTCCCAAACTAGTTAGAGTTTGATCACGTGGATACACGTAGATGTACACCTAGTTTGATATCAGAAAAGGAAATTAAAAAAAAAGTAAAAAACATGATTAGGCCATGATGAGGGAAGGGTCCTGTAAAAGTGCAATCATGCATGGCAGTGTGGCTTTACGCCATACCATGTTGGTACGTTTAGCCGTTTAATCAATCAACAAAGATCCATCGATCCGTATATACTGCAGCAGCATGCATGTTCTTTTGGAAAGAACTCCTCAGATCGATGCGCGCGCTAGCTTAAAGCCAGAAAACCTTCTCGCCATCATCTTTTCGTTCTCCCGATGCTGGATGGTCTATCGTCTCTCTTCTTTCTATACTGATCGATGTGATGTTTTACTTAGCACAAGACCCGATCCGTCTACTCATGTGATCATGTGTGTCGGACCGGCCGGACCCCAGATATGTATATGTGTCGTCGAGCTGTCGATGATGTGCTTTTTTCTTGGCACCTGCTACCTCAAATATAATGGTTGATTGATATATGCATGTACTCCTTGTCATCTACATGCATCTATATATATCAGGGCTATTGCAAATAGCAACTGGTACTACTAGCTAGGTTAGCCTAGACATGTGCACAACTGACATGAAGAAAGTTCAGCCAAAATAATTCCCACAAGTCATCAGTACTCCCTTCCGTATCAAAGATACTCCCTGTCCTGGAAAGGAGGTCGCAATATTATCTAAATTTAGATTAATCTATATACTAAATAGTGTATAGATATATTCGAATTTAGACAAACATTTTAAGGACGGTAGATGACTTTTGGATATTTCGTTTTTTTTACCCATGCAGGAGCACTGCATGTATTAATATAGACAGAAAAAGCAACGCCACAAAATGGCCAAAGTTACAAGAAACTAGTCAAAATGAGCTTAGCTATGCTAAGGTGGCACATCCCGAATTTGTTATTTCTCGGTCAAGTTAGAGTTTGGTTTTCGGCATCCCTAAAGTTAGAGTTTGGTTTTTGGCATCAACGTTATGATTGCTATGATGGCGTTGGTCGGGACAAGAATAAGGTATACTAGCCTCCTCTTCCACCTCGTCGGCGACGATCTTGGCGCTGGCGTTGAGAAGGGTTGGAATTCGTCTGGTCGCCGCTTTCAGGGAGTGGTGGATCTCGTCCACTCTACATGTTTTCTAGGTTTGGTGTTATAAGATTCGAATCAATTCAAGGGTTCAATAGCGACGGCTTCAGCTCTGGGGCACTGGTCCTTAGGGACACGTGCACGAGGACTTCCCGACTGTCATCAACAACGTTACGCCGGCTCCGGTAAGGAAGCGGCAACGGCGGAGCATCGGCGGCTCGCTCTTGCAGCAGTAGTGGTCGTTAGGTGGTTCAAGGACCTCGATATAATTTTTATTATGTTTGGGATGCTTTGTACTTCTTGTGAACTAATGAAATAGATCCGAATCTTTCCCACAAAAAAGGATATAACTATTTCTTTGCGACCATGAGAGTTGCATGATTAGACTTTGTAATTTGCATCAAGTGCAAATAGGACCAGAAAATCTTGATCCGATGGCTATCAATTGTGCACCAAGAATTACTTGGCCGAACTTTTGATGACTCCCATTTTTTTATCTATCTTCTCCCTCGCTCACGATGCCGACTAGCCGAGCCTCTTCACCGTCCTCCTTTGCTTTTGTTTTAAAAGGTCATCCTCCTCATTGTGGTGTCCACCTCTCGATCGTCGACGCACCGCTATCTCTCGAGAGTGACCATTTATTGCAAGAGTTGAGGTAACCGTCGGTGCATTGTTCTTACATTTAAGCTTGTCAACGAGGGATAACCTTAACTGAAACCAGATCCTCTATATTTGTACAATGCTTAATTATGTAGTACATGTTTGTTCAAGTTGCTTAAACTATAATCTCCGGATGAAATAAATGGACCATATGCATCAATCGATGCAGAGGCGGGGCCTTTCTCTTTTTCAGTAGGAAAAAAATTACAATCTGGTGATGGGTGTCTCTTAATTGATCAGTGAATTTTACTACTAGTTAGAGTTTAATCACGTGGATATGCGAGTACACACCTAGCTTGATGTTAAGAAGAAAAAAAGAGGGAAGCAAATACTCCTTCCGTCCGGGTTTGAGGAAGCGTATTTGTTTAAATTTGCATGTATCTATAATTCATGATGGAGGGAGTACATGATTAGGCCATGATGAGGGGTATGGAAGGGTCGACCTCTAAAGGTCTGCAACAAAGGCGGAAAAAACAGTTCCTTTGGGCCATATCAGGGTAGTACGTTTAACCATTTAATCAATCAACAAAGATCGATCGGTATATGTCCTTTTGATGAGAAGAACTGAGAGATCGATGCGCGCGCTTAAAGCCCTAAAACCATGTAGCTCTCCCTCTCCCAAACGGTATATTTTGAGAAAAAAGCCACCATTTTTTCTCTCTCCCGATACCTTTTTCTGGTGTTGGCTTTAGATCAATTCCATGTAGGTCTCCCTCCTTTTTATACCGACGTGATGTTTACTTAGCACAAGACCCCATCGATCTGATCATATGTGCCCTTTTTTTCCGTGGAGCCTGCTCTAATGTACGCAAGCAAGCAGCGTTGATTGACATGTGCTTCTAGTTGTCATCTACATGCATCTATCAGGGCTGTTGCAAATGGCAACCAGTAATATAGGATCTAGGTTACCACCCTAGCTAGACATGTGCACAACTGGCCGGCGTCAGGAAAATTCACAAGGTGAAATCTTACTTTTTACTGCTCCCATCATCAGTAATTCTTTTTATTCCCTCGTTTACTTTAAGGAATGGACGAATTGAACACCAAATCATATCTTTATAACAAGTAGAGGAAAAACAGTTGTGGAGTAAAACAATATAGCTTTCCTTTCCTTTCTTTCATACAACACTAGTAATGTAATCTTACATACAAAAGGGTATATAGGAGAGAACCCTAATTTGGCTACCACGTACTCGTACACATGCATCACGTGGAAAGTAGGGTTCCTAGGAGTAGTAAAACATAGTGAAAAAGACACAGGATTGCAAGGGAAAGGCAACAGCATTTGCCCATACTTTGCACTTGCGCCTTTAGTTTCTCGCATCTGACATGACATGAATGGCTGTGGGTCTCTCCTCATCTGATGAATCATTTCTCTCTGGAGGTGGCTGTGGCTGGAGGACAGGCAGTTCTGCATCAAGTTGGGGCATTCTCCAATTTTGTTCCTGGAGGCGAGCTACCGGACAAGAGCCCCAGCAGACACCAACTTTTTTGCACCCCTCGCTCTGCCAGGAATCATGCACCACAATTACCGAGGCCTCGCAAAAAAAGTATCTTTCTTCCTGAGAAAAGGGAACTACTCTCCTCCTGGTCCCTTAAAAGAAGTTAATAAAGTTAGTTCTAGCATCACAAATGTATAGTATTCAGGAAAAAATCGGCACCCTAACTTTTGTATGGTTGTGAAGTGGAGATTTTTTGGCTCCCAAGCTTCACAGCTGCTGCTGTTTTTAATTTAAAAATCAAAAACCATATTTCCGAGTTTCAAAAAAAGTTGGGAAAAATATCCGCATGCAGTCAATGATGTATCCCACAAACGTGTAAAATATCAATTTCAAAACTTTGTGTTATGAGCTACATAAAAATGACAAAAGTGTGGTTTGTACATGCATATTTCGAATCCTGAAATTTTATCAGATTTTGTCATTTTTGTGTAGCCCACAATGCAAAGATTTCCGCGCTGCGATTTTGCATGCGTGTGGAATACAACATTGACTATGTCCAGAATTATTTTCAGATTTTATTGAAACTTGTAAATATAATATTTTTTTAAATGAAGGATGCCCTAGAGCTCAGGAGCAAAATACACTTTCCGATATCCAGTTCTCTAAATTAGTTTATTTTGTGTTGTGGTTTGGGACATTAGTACTGTTGGGGGGTAGCTTCTAGTAATGGACGTACTATAGGGCATGTTATCCTAGCTATAGCAAGCTGATTTAAGGTTAAATATCTGGAATCTATTTTTCGCCTTGGAATTTAACTCCCTTAATTTCTCCATCAAATGTCTTGATTAACTTACCTACTGTCGCCGCCCACATATATGGTTGGTTTTCAACTGGGGGCCTTTTCTACTTCCAACACGATTTGACATGTACATCAACCTGTCATCTATATGGATAAATACAAGAGTGACAGATATTTCCAAGACAGATAATTGGCAGTTTCCTTGACCCGTTTTCTTTTCTGGAGAACAATGCCGTACCATGCATGTGTGTACTAGTTTGCTGACACGGCTAGCTTATACCTGCATCTGCGTGCCTTATGGGTGGTAATAATACACCGTGGCCAGGGAGAGAAAGAAAGACTGTCTCTTTGTGTTGGAGCTTATGCCCCGGGATCTAGAGGCAGAGATCCTATATATCATCCTAGCAGAAAAGAAATGATTCACCTGTAATTGGCAGATGAGAGAGAGAGAGAGGGAGAGATCACTTTTCTTGGCAAAGGGAGCAGGAGAGAGAAAAAGTTACTACCGGGGATAAAAAGGGTGAAAGCCTTCTGAGATGGAGAAAGCTCACTCATGTGCACCTCCATTTTTCAAACTCAGCACTACCAGTATTATAGTTACTTCCCCATTACAGGGGGTGCGTGTGTTCTTGAGAAAGCTCATAGAGCTGGTTCAGCTTGACTGCCATTTTCTAAGCTTTCTTCCCCTCTTGGAAGTAGCACATCAAGATCTCCTTCCTACTAACTTTTTACTAGTGTAGCTAGTATTGGTGTGGCACCATGATGGCCTCCTCGTCTTCCTCCTCCGACCTCAGCGTAGATCATCACCTCTTGGAAGATGATCTCCCGTGGCCTTCTTCTTCTTCTACCCTGCTGCCGCCACTCGCTCCGGCTCTTCTTCATCACACCATTGGAGGACACAGTCAACACCAGTGGAGCCAACCCCTAATGCTGTAAGCACCTTCATTTATGTTCAACTAGTCTTACATGTTACTGCTATTTCCTGTTAAATTTTTGTTGTTGAAGGGTAGTCGAATCTTGCTAATTTTCAAATAAAAAAGAGAGAGAAGGCAAGTAAGTGTTGGCAGTCATGGCATTTGAGTTTGTATCCCTCCCAGCAAGCTGCATACATGATTCCTAGGATTTGGAGTTTTCTTCTGGGTTGCTTGTTTGCTACCACCTTGTTGTCCCGGTTGCATAGGGAATTGTAGCACAGCAAGATGACAAGTCCAGAGAGAGAATAAAAGAAGGGAAGAAGAAACAAATTAATGTGTGTGGCAACTGGATCTTATTTTGTTGGTTTCCTACTAGAGGTGGTGTGTGCGTATCTTTCCTCTTGTCACACCCAATCTCACAGCTAATTAATTATTTTTTGTGTTTGATGAATCATTAGTTAACCAATGAGCATATATATGATTGCAGGGAGCAGTTGAGTTCAGAGGAGCTTGAGGCGCTCCTGTCAGCACAAGGCCAACTTCATAACCATAGCCAGCAGCTGCTTGCTGCTCCCTTGACAACAATCCCTCATCATCAGCTCAGCTCGCTGCTGATGATGCAAGAGCTAGGGTTCCAATGGAGCAGCAGCTGTGGCGTCGGCGGCGCCGTTGCCGAGCCAACAACGGCGCCATTGCAAGATTCAGTCAAAGAGGAGTTGCCAAGAATTACTTACGATGAGGCGATGGTCGTTGATGGCGCCGCCGTGCTCCCTAGCGTCGACGTCTCCCGGCTGCAGGCGGCGCTTGCTTCCAGCGGTGGCGGCGGAGAAGGGTTCGAGATGGCCGCTGCTTCCGCGAGGCTGTGCAAGAGCCTGCAGGCCATCCGTAGTAACAACGGCGGGACGGCGCCATTGGTGGGATATTCAGAGGAGCATGTGGCTTATGGCCCTCCTCCTGTTCATCATCATCTTCAAGGACCATCCTCCATTCTCCGCACCTACAAGGTTAGTACTATCACTGTAGCGCCCTCCTGCTCTCAACCGAGCTCGATCTAAATAAAGATGCAGAATTAATTCAGAGCTAGGATGTATGTAAATGTGCAATTAACGAGGTAGACGACTGTAGGACTGAATGTGAGTATGCCACTGGATTGGTGACAGAATAGTGCTGTACGTACGATGCCAATTAATAACTAGGGATCTAAACTAGCTAGCTGAAGAAAAGTTTGACCTTTTACTGCAAACTGATGATCTAGCAGGCAGCTAGTAGCAAGAAAAGTGTGTGGCTTAATTTCTCTGGTAGCTAATTAAGCTAGGCCCAGCAGCTGGCTGGTGCAATTGCAAGAGCTAGCTAGTACATATGTATGCAGCCTTTTGGTCTGTCTGGGTGGATGCAGCAGCAGCTTTAGGATCGATGGAGTGACATGCATCATGGGTCATCTTTTCTCGCCGGCCCAAAAGTACTATAGCATATGACCCTCTTGCAGTTGCATCCATCCATCCATCTTAACTTGCTGGCCAGAAGGTGTTCGTTTAATTAGTTATAACACTGATCTGCAACTAACTGTTCACAATTGTGTTTATGTCCCAGATTCAGTGCTCCAATCAGTTACTGTACTACAATTGCAATGTAGCCATTCTTCATCTGCATTCCTAGCTATAGCTTGAAAAAAATTACATTGTCTAGCATGCAAATGCGTAAAAGACTAGATAATTGAGTATTATAATTGAGCAAGTTGAATTGCTACTAATTGGGAAATGAAATGCATGTTTCTGGTTCCATGTAGATGGGTGTGCCAGCTGCTTTAGTGAGTGGAAATGGAAATGCAGTACTGCAGGCAGCAGGGAGGCCGGGAGGCCGTGGCCATGGTCACGACGACGAGCAGCAGTTGCAGGTGGTAGTATCATCCAAGAAGAAGCCTCGGCTGCTCCAGTCGCGCCCCGCTGCCAACAATATTCTCCCTTCTTTCAAGGTACTCTCCTACCTAGCTAGTACGGTACTACATATCTAGTTAACTAATTAATCATTTCTACCTGCATTATTGTTACTTTCCTAGCTACTCCCAAGATAATGCGTTACTGTTAAAATTCACTCAGTTCATGTGTTTATCTCTGCTTGCTGGTTAATTAGTGGTTGAATGCCTGCATGTGTTCTCCTTTTTATTAGGTCAGGAAGGAGAAGCTAGGGGATAGAATTGCTGCTCTTCAGCAACTGGTCTCACCCTTCGGCAAGGTACACATACTAACAAGCTAGCTAGCTTAATTAACTGTGTTGTTGTGCTGTATACATATTTATATCATTAAAAAATAGCCACAAAAAAAAGATAAAAGTTGGTTAACTGAGTGGTAAAATAAGCAGAAACTAGTCTGGCAAATCGGAATTGCCACAATTCACTTCAATACACAAAGGCAGCAGTATGCTTGAACCCTCACCAATAGACAACATGCATGTGTCACATCATGGTTTAATCTTTTTTATACCTAGATTTGTTTATAATTACAATGGCATGAAGCATATGATCAACCGGTATTTCCCAAGGAACGATGTTGCGGGACTTATCAGTATTTGAGGTCAATATATCCACTCATCCGCTTGTGGTGACTCACTGTTTGGGGTGGACAGTTGGGCACCAAATCATCAAGCAAATTAAATTCGATAAATATTTATTTGTCATTTACCTCTTTAACTAATTTCTCCTATTCCCTCATGCACATATCATCCTAAATGTGTGCAGACTGATACTGCATCAGTACTAATGGAGGCTATTGGTTACATTAAATTTCTTCAAGACCAGGTGGAGGTAATGCTAATTATTCTTAGTCAGTGAAGTGGTACTCATCCTGACCTCATTTTAATTAATTTATTAACCTTTGCATGTATATGATGCAGACTTTAAGTGGACCTTACATGAGATCATCCAAACATAAGAAAGCAAGGACGACACTGCAACGGGTATGCACACATATACTTTACAAACTTAATTTAGATCTCTGTCTATCCATAAGATATTGAAGTCTTTTAATAATAAATTAATATAAACTGTTCTATTTAGCCTGACAATACGTACGTATGTGTGCGTTGGGTTGTGTCGACAGGGGCCATCGAATGCCGGAGACCAGAAGGAGGAAGCAAAGGTTGATCTTCGGAGTAGAGGGCTGTGCTTGGTACCTCTCTCGTGCACCTCCTATGTCACCAATGAGAATGGCGTATGGGCTCCACCTAATTTTAGGGGAAACTAATTAGTGTCAGCTGCAATTAATAGATCAGTCCAGCACACAAGTGTACTCAGAAACAAAACATTAGTTGATTAATTGCAGATCTCCTGAGAAAAAGATGTGTTGTCTCTCACTGTACACTGGAATGGGCTGTAGTGCATATTTTCTTTTTATTTTTCACCATTTCGATCAAATCACTATAGGCTCTATAGCTAGCCATGTGAATCCTATCACAAAAAAAAAAAGAACTGGCAATGTGAAACCATTTCATTGTCAAGTGAACTCGTCTCCGAGTCAGCAGGGAAGCACGCCACGTTGTGGCTACTCTGAATTTGTTTTCGTTTAGGAAAAGTGACCACAGATATTGATTGTTCTAAAGCACTGACCACCTATCATGGACTCAAAGACTAAGCAGGAACACAGAAAAGCAGGGGTGAGCAGTTAAGTGTCAGCTTTAGGGCTATAGCTTACCTGAGCATTAGCAGTGTGGAAATGGACGGCACCACTCTGGTTCTGGACAAGAAATGATGAGCTCCTACAATATGTAGCCACTCCTTGATTGATCTGTCATCCAACAGAAAATATATTCACGAGGAATAACTTTCAACAGATAGATAAATGTTAAAATAGACAGGGCCAAAAAGGCAGCAGTATCATTACTTTGTTGGTAATTTTTGCCATGTCAAACCTCAATATATTTTAACACTGTATTAAGGTCTGATGACAAGATTTCATAATATTGTACGTATTGTATATGCTCATGTATTGGTAACAACTAATAACAATACACAACATGATACTATTTCAGAATAAGTACATAGTACTAACAACATGTAAAAGTTATCTCATGTTGCGAAAACAGTAAGAACTTGTGAACATTCAGGGGAAGTTCTCATTATTGATAGATCCCCGTCCTGAAGAAATAACTACTAAATTTAGTGCTATGCAACCCAGGTCATGCTCTGTAGCTGTATTGCAATAACCGCCTATCAAGACATTACTCATACAAAACTAGTACTGCAAACATCATGGGACTTCATTGAGGCCTTCAGATGCAGTGTATTCCATAGAGGAACACAGTGAGAGAGAACAAAAAGCTTATACATCCCATTACCAGACGGAAGTACAGCAGTGTATCCAGGAATGCGGTATATTTATTCCCAAAATGATCTTTAATACTCCAGAATATATTTATCATGTCATCCAGGATTCAGTCATTCAGACTACTGTTAGTGAAGTATGGGCATTTCGATAGAAGTTCAGACATAAGGTACATAGAGTTTCAGTGATAAATATCTCCGAAGTAAAGGAAGATAGACTCAATTTTTATTTCAGAACACTGGGAGTGGTGGCTTCTTTTTATCTTCTGGATTCCCAGCTAGAGAACTGGAAATAGTGAGGTATGCATCTCTGATAGCATGCATCTCCGCAGCAGCATCTCTCATCAGTGTCCGCTCTCGTGGGTTTCGCTCTGAGCAGGAGACAGCAAGTGCAATCACTGAAACCAAGCATTCCTCTCTTCTGCTTCTCAAAATGTTTACATCGGCAGGACCTAGGTCCTTTGCTTCTTCATGTAGCCAAATTGTTGGATCTACTATCTCCATGGCTCTGTTGGGAAGAGCAGCCACAGCAAATTTATGCAGGTCCAAGAAATCTTTGAACATGTCATTAGTAGGGCTCCTTCCAGTAAACATCTCAAGCAGTAGTATACCAAGACTGTAAACATCCCCGAGAGTGGAAACAACATAACCTTCGCCATACTCTACAATTATTAATATGTTAGACATATCGATAAGTATGAAGTATTCATGGAAACATGTGCAAGTAGAAGGTATCACAAGCACTGGTATGCCAAGAATGTAAGCATCTCAAAGAGTTGAGAAATCATAAAACAGAACCCTTGTCATATATTTAGTTATTTAAATTTCATAGGTTTTACTTGATTAGTAGAAATCCCCTTCATGTAAATATTTACAAGATATTTATGATTGAAAGGCTGGAAGTCAAGACTACAAGTAGGAATTTGTGTTACCTGGAGCAACATAACCAATGGAACCTCTTAATCCAACAAAGCTAAATGAATTTAACAAAGTTTGGCTTGCGTCATCAGGAAGGATTTTTGAAATGCCGAAATCCCCAACTCGGGCACTCATATCTTCTGCAAGAAGGATGTTACTTGGTTTGAGATCGCAATGGATTATTGGTGGCTGGCAATGATTGTGAAGATAGTCCAAAGCATCCATTATATCAACAGCAACATCTAGTCTCTGGACTAGGCTGAGTGTATTGCTCAGGGTGGGCAACTTAGATTTCTGATGAAGCCAATCTTCCAAACTGCCATTGGGCATGAACTCAAAAACAAGAGCCTTGAACTCTTGACCTTGACGGTTGATGCTTGAGCAACAGGTGATGATCTTAACGAGACAGCGATGACGCGCTCTTCTCAGTGCTTCACATTCAGCCACGAAACTTCTAGCAGATCCAGACTGCAGAACATTAAACACCTTCACAGCCGTAGCAATATCATCATGTAAACTGCACTTATAAACAGCACCATAGCTTCCTTTTCCAAGCAAATTGGTTTCTGAAAATCCATTGGTTCCATTTGACAGTTCATGATAAGAAATCCTTCCATACTGTTCCTCGATTTCTGTGGTTATGAATTGGCTCTTCTGTCTTTGACTGGGCTTCTTATGGATCAAATGAATAAGAACAACTACTAAAACTAAGAACAAGAGGGCACCAGCGGCTGTCAGAGCTATCATAACAGATTTTGGCAACTGCATTTTACTATTTCCTGCGGTAGGCATGGTGCATAAAGCTAGATTAAGCTGAGGTATTCCACCACAAAGCTCACTATTTCCATCAATTAATGAGTGAGTTAGATTTCCAAATATACCCCTTTTTGGTACTTCGCCCTGCAGATTATTGAAGGACAGATCCAGTCTTGACAATGATGTCAAATTCTGTAGACTGCTCGGCACCAGACCTGACAAGTTGTTGTGTGCTAGATACACTTGTTGAAGGCTCTTTATACTACCTAGCACATCAGGAATACTGCCAGACAGCTTATTCGCTGTCAGATTCAGCAAACTGAGACCTCTTATATTCTTCAGAGATTGAGGTATGCTTCCTTCAAACGAGTTCTGATCCAGCAATAGCCGTTCTAATACTATGCAGTTTCCAATGCTATCAGGTATACGTCCGGACAATTGGTTTCCTGATAGAATCAGCTGATTAAGGTCTCCCAAGCTACCAACTTCAGTAGGAAGTGGCCCAGATAGTGAATTGTACGATAGGTCCAAGTAGAAGGAAAGTGAAGGAAGCTTTAAGATCTCTCTGGGGATTGAACCATTAAGTTGATTCGTTGACAGATCAAGAACAAACAGATTCTTTAATTTCCCCAGGCTTGCTGGAATTGGTCCCTCCAAGTTGCCATAATATGCATAAAGCCTACTCAACTGTGTAAGATTTCCAAGAGAAGAAGGTATGAAACCTGACAAACCAGTGCTGTACAGGCCTAACTCAACCAAGTTCTCCAGCTTACCAATGCTCTCTGGAATAACGCCGGATAGGGAAGTATTTGCCATCTCAAGAATGTTGAGACCAACCAAATTGCCGATGTCGAACGGAATAGCCCCAGAAATCTTATTGTCTCCCAAATAAAGAGTTTGAAGAGTTGTCGACAGGTTTGTGATTGACGTGGGCAGTTGGCCACTGAAGGAGTTGTTGCCAAGAACCAGACGTTGGAGCTGGCTGCAGTTTGTCAGTGAAGTGATGAACTCCCAACCCTCCCTGTCGTCTGCTTCAAGCTTGTTGTCATTCAAGTACAGGTCAGTGAGGCTTGGAAACATCCCAAAAATAGGAGGCACGTATCCACTGAAATGGTTCCCTGCGAGACCAAGTTTTATCAGAGCAGACAGATTGGAGAGCGAATATGGGATAGCTCCACTGAATCTGTTGTCCGAAAAGCTCAGAATTTCGATGCTGGGGAACCTGCTGCCAATATCAGCAGGAATAGTTCCAGATAGCAGGTTCTCCTCTACCTGGAAGTCTTTCAACAATGACAGATTGTATATGGAGTGTGGAAGCACACCGGAGAGGTTGTTTTCATAGAGATCAAGGAACTTCAGGCCTTGAATCTTGCCAAACTCGGATGGGATTGGTCCCACGAGCTGGTTTTTAGCTAGATCAAGTTGGTACAGGGAGGACAGGTTGGATAGTGATACTGGGATGGCCCCAGTCAAGCTGTTGTTCCTAAGGGAGAGCCTCTGTAGGAATGTAAGCTTGTTTCCGAGCTCTCCGGGAATTCGCCCATGGAGCTGGTTGTTGCTAAGCCTCAAGGAAATCAAGCTGACACAGAAGCTTAGGTTGACAGGGATCATACCGGAGAAGGCGTTGTAGCTCAGGTCAAGCGTCTGCAGACGCACCAGGTGGCCGATGCTTGAGGGGACTTCCCCCTGGAACCAATTGGAGGTCAGGTTCAGTGTTTGCAGAAAGACAAGGTTTCCGATGGCTGGAGAGAGGGTACCAGTGAGACCATAGGAGGGCAGGCTCAGCCCCACCACCCGCTTCCCATGGCTGCATGCCACACCCTCCCAGCGGCATATGCTGGTACTACTGTTCCAGGAGGCGAGCACATTAGAGCCCCGGGCGCCAAGACCTGCCCTGAACACGAGCAGTGCACCGGCCTCGTCGCTGCCGGTTGCTATCTGGGAGGCTATTAGTACAATCATGATAGAGAGGGTGGAAGAAAGCAAGCTTACGGTACGAACTGCCATGGTTGGTACCAACCAACTACCAATGAGCTTGCTGATATGGCCTTCTTATAGGCCTTTCTTGGTCAGAGCTGGCATGCAACTTGATCCACCTAACACACTGCATGGTCGACATTGACATCAGGTGAGAATCCCAGCCACCTTTTCGTATCACTATTAAATGTATTCACACATGACTTCTCCTTATGGTTGTTATTATCTTCTGTGTGTTGACTTAGTGACAGTAACACCAGAGCGTTTCTTTACGGCTTTCCTAGTTTGCTTTGGCTTGCCGCATTTCTCATTCCCTTTCAAAAAAAACTTTCTTGTAGTCAGCATGATGTGTGGACTTATGTGTGAACATAAAATAAAACATGAGCTGCCATGATGCAGGGTAGTCTGAGCCTTGACTGTTTTCATACCATTTCAAGTTGCTCGGGCCCACACTACATTAGGAAAGCTCACCAACAAGCTTACTCCTACAATGCTCATGGGTTACCTAGATTAAGTATTCAGTAAACATGATATTTTTCTAGGTTGACATCGTAATGTTGATCTAAAAACTCCAGATATTTTGTTTAATAAAAAACTGAATGAAATTGCCAAACAATCAGCAAGTATTTTTTTTCCTAAACAAAAAACTTGAAAACATTCGTCACAACTTGGTCAGGCTGCTAAACAGGCTTCTATTATTAGCTTCCTCAACAAAATAAACTTAACATTTCTCTTTTCCAGAACATAATATTCAATAGCTCTAGTACTTTACAAACCTAAACCACCTAGAAAAAGAAAATAGAATAATAAACAGTGATTCCTTATTCATAAATCTACACTGGAATTGCAACAACCAACAGAAAAGCCTTTGTCCCAAGTAAGTTAGGGTTGGCTAGATACATTGATATGTATAACTTGTTTGTAGAAGTAATTCTCTCATTCCCTTGTCATGAACTCAGAATCTCAAACTTTGTACATGACAAATATTCTCTTTAATGAAGTACTTCTATATACAAGAAAACAGGGAAAATAAGCAGCAGGTGGCTCAGTGGTAGCAACTAGAAACAGGGCAATTGCTTACTTGGTAGCTTCTGCAGATTGGCAGTGCAAAAAATGGCCAAATGCAACTGTGGAACTATATGTGATTATTCCTGTGTAGCCATTCACTGATAGATCTAAAAATTCAACAGAGACAAAAGTTGGTAACACTCTAACACACAAATGTAAAAAATGATTAGATTAATAGCTCAGTAGTACCATTAGCTCAACTGGTAATTATTCGCCATGCTGAACCAGCAGTATCATCACTTAGCAGACCTTTTCAATTCTATTAAGTATTTGGAGACACTTTTTATCCCTGTTTTATGTGTTCATATGTTGGCAACAACTACACATGAGATATATAATACATGAAGAAACAAAGATGTGCAAGCATTTCACATATACTGCAGAATACAAGCATCGAAACAAGTGCCTGCAACTGAATTGCCAAATACATCCTAAACATATACTGCCATGACATTTCAAAGAACGTAACTTTATGGGCATCGTATTGTCAATGATTCTCCTCTTGTGAATATATTTTAGTCCAAGAAGTGGACATCGTGACCTGGATACTGACAGCCTAGATTAGGGTCCATAAACCCAAGTGCCCAGCACCTTCTGCTAGGATTGCAGAAGAAGAATCTGCTGGTGAACTATTTACGAACATGGAACAGTCCTGATAGTCTGTCCAGTTTAAGATTCTTCCCAGTCCTACTTGGAGATCGATCTTCAGTGCCAGGCCCATCTTTCTTCATATGTATTGCTTTCACCAATATCCTGGTTCTTGGTTCTGGAGTCATCCCTCTCGACTTCATTGTCGTATAATATTCCAAAGCCTGGTCCAGTTTTCCCTGGGAATGAAGTCCATGAACCATAATAGTAAATGATCGTTGATCTGGACCTGATCCATTCCTCTCCATCTCCTCCCATACTTGTTGTACCCCCTTTTCATATTTCATACTGACATAAAGATTTAATATAAGGTTATACGTGTCAGAGTCCAACCTACAACCTGATTCCTCCATCCTCTGAATCAAATTAATAACATCTCTCGGTTTCTCAGTCGTCTTCAGAATGTAGGTGTATGTCATATTGTTTGGAGAGCATCCCTTCTTCTCCATATCATCCAGAAGCTCATAAACTTTTTCCGTCCGCCTTATCTTAGAGAAGTGTTTTATCAAAGTGTTGTAGGTAGCCACATCTGCTTGACAACCACGGTCATTCATCTCGCGGAAAATCTCGAGTGCTTCTGGAATCTTTTTCTTGAAGCACAATTGGTCAATGATACAGTTGCAGATCGCCACGTCGGGGTTGATTCCTTTCTCCCACATGCTTGTAAAGAGCTTCACCGCGGTACTAAGTTTGCCGGCTTTGGTCAGTGCATTTATGAAAGTACCATAGGTGAACAGGTCCGGCTTGAGCTTAGATGCAATGATCTGGTTCCAAACCCTTTTAGCATCAGCAAGGCTTCCCTTGACACACCAGCCATTGAGAATGATGTTCCAGCTCTTTATGACAAGAGGGAACTCGTCTTTCTTCTGGAGAAAGAGGGCCTCAGCCTCCTCGACATGCTTGTACCGGCAAAGCGACATCAGGAGTATCTGGAACCCAACCAAGTCGACCTCGAACCCATACTCCTCCCTCTTGTAGAACATATCGATCGCCTCCTGTACCTTGTGTGCCCCTGCGTACCGGTTCAGCAGGACGGCAAACATCCTGTTCGTCACGACCGACCCGCGGCACTCTTCAGGTATCTCTTCAAAGAGCTGCCTCATCAGCCTGACCTTCTTCATCCTCCCAAGGATGTCGAGCATCTCGGTGTATGTCCTTGGACCGTGGCTGTACACGGGCAGCCCGGCTGCCCAGTTGAAGAACGAAAGCGCCACCTGCCAGTTGGACCTCTGCTTCTGGAGGACTTTGAGTACTACATCCTCATCCATCTCACCGGCAAACCGGCATAGGACTTTGCCGAGGTCGGTGTCGGCATCGCTGGACTTGAGGACACGCAGAACTTCGCCAACACGGACGTCCTGGGAGTCCTCTGGAGCGCCGGTGTGGAAGAGTCTTGGTGATGCTAGAGCGTATCTTCTTGTAAGTAGGCTTCGGTGAAAGCTTGGAGGCGAGGCTGCGTCAGGAAGCATCTCTGACGCATTCTGTCGAACAGTGGGCGTGCGTGGAGCAAGGACGCCGAGCCACCTAGGAACTGCACACGAACGATTTTTGAGTTAGCGTCTCTCTCAAGATTTCAGAGTACAGAACGTCTAGGAATCAGGCAAAGTTGAGACAGGAGTGCTAGATGGGATCAATGGACAGGGGAATGCGCTCGCGCGGTGGACGGCTCGTCGTCGTCGGACGAGGAGAGTAATAATCGGAGCAAAGAGAGGCGCCAGCTGAGAGAGGAGGGATAAAAAGGAGGGGCGGATACGATGCGTACCGGATATGGGGGTTTTGTTCCTAAAGGCGGCGGCGAGCACCGCGTAGGCCGGCGCCGGCGGCATCGTGCCTGCCGGGGTGGGCACGAGGGAAAGCGGGGCGGGAAGGGACCGCGTACACGAAGGCGAGCGGCAGCCTCGTGCGCTGGATCCAGCACGCCCGCAAAACGTGCTCCGATCCCCGCCGGTGCCGGCTCGCCGGTCGTGAGTTCCCGGCGGCGATAGCTCGAGCGCGTGCTGCGTGAGGGATGGTGTACTGCTCGATGTAGCTCTGGGCCTCTGGGCTCTGGACGGTTACAAGTCGGCGAGTGAGCTCGGTGGGCTGACTTCGAGACCCATGCTATCCCACAGTAAATTCATTTTACTAATAAAAGAACGTGCTCCGCTTAAAAAAAATCATGCTTTCCCTAAAAAAGTTCATGTTGAACCATTCTAGCTCAAGAGGCCCAAGCCCATGGAGTGCTGATGTCACATCCTAAATTTTAGATTTGGTACTGCATATCATTCATGTCATTGCATCATGATCATCTATGTAAATTTTCAGCTTAAAAAGATTTTGGCGAAACAATATTTTCTAAGCCTATTTTGATTTGCTAAAATGCACCTATGAGAGGATATACTAGAATTATATAAATCCACTAACCTCAACTGGTGTAAGGGTTTACAAACTTGATCTTGTTGATCCTCTGGTTTTTACAAAAATTTAGAGACAAAAATCACTTAATTCGGAGTTCGTATGAAAAAGATACGATGGAAAAACTAAAACAGAAATAGAAAATAAAAGAACAAAAAAAACGGCACAGCCAGCCAGCCTGCTGGGCCGCGCCGGCCCAGCCACGCCAGCTAGCCAAGACGCACAAGGCGCCAAGCTGGCCACAAGGCATACCACGCTGCCGCCGCTGCCGAGATCGCCACTTAGGCTCGCTGTCAGCCGAGCCGGCCAGGGCACGGACGCCGAGGCCGACCTGGCCACGCCTCGACTCACCAAGGCCCACCGACCTCCCTTAAAGCCCTCGCCTCCCTACCCGCCCTAAACCTCGCCGCTCGCCTCGATCTTCGCAATTTCTCCGGAGTTGACGTTGCCGCCATTGCGCCGCCATGTAAGTTCCGCCGACGCCGCTTTCTCTTCTCTCTCATACCGCGAGCTCGCCTCACGCCATCGACTTCTCTTCTTCCGCAGAGCACCCGTGAGCCCGCGCCGCCGCCACCGACGTCGCCACCGCTTCGGCCGCTCGCCACCGTCGCCCCCGTGCTCGCCCGAGGCCGCTTCCGCGCCGAGAAGCTCCGCCTCCACTTCCCCGACGTCGTGCGCTGCTCCGCCGCCAGACTTCGCCGAACTCGCCGCCGCTTCGCCACCGACACCCCGGTGAGCCTCTCTCGCCGCCATCGATCGTGATGATCCAACCGTCGGACGACTGTTGATCAGTCAACGCGGGCAGTTGACTGGTCAACTGCCAGTCCACCACCACGTCAGCGCCACGTCAGCCCAGTCAACAGTCAAAGTCTGACTGGGTAATTCCTAAATAGATTTAATTGACAGAAAATTGTATAAACTTGCAAAATTCATATCTTTAAATCTACTGGGCCAAAAATTGCAAATAAAATATGTGTAGATTCAGTAAGTCATGTAGAATCTTGCTGTACCTTTGTTTTACACTTTTACAGCAAGATTTTGTCCATATTAATTAATTGATTTAATGGCCTTTTTAGAGTAATTAATTCGTAGAAAAAGATCTGTAACTCCAAAAATTGCAAATAATATGTTCTTGGAATCAGTAGAACAAGAGGAATCTCAAAGTGAATTAAAAAGTTAGGCTTATAGTAATAAATTTTGCAGAACCTATTTAATGGCTTTCTGCAGTATTTTAATTACTCAGGGAGTTATATACTTCCTTTTTGAGAAATTCCAATTGGTACTGTTCCTATTTAGTAATGCCTACACAGTAGATTTTTTTTCCAAGATTTTACAAACAGTATGTTAACAGTAGTGAATTATTTAGTTTCTAGCTCTATTATTGAGCATTATAAATTGCATACTTGTTTTCCTTGCGCTAAAAATATTTTCCATGCATGGATACAATAGCTTTACTGAAAAAGATTATGTGGTGCTGCTGTAGCATCAACCCACTTGTCATGCATGCATCTTGCATCATCTTTGTTTGCATATGATTGTGGATGGTTTGTTTATGATTGCAATTGTATCGTGTAGATTGTGACGAGTGCAACGCTTGCTCGTGTGTGGATTGTTCTTCCGACCTCTACAACCAAAGCAAGTAGATGCTACTCTGTTCATGATGTTATCCTACTACTTTCATTGCATTGTCATGTATTTTGTAGATACATGTGTAGGATAATACTATCGCTATGCTATATCCTATTATGTGGTAGGGCTTTCCTTGTAGATGAACCACCGTTGGTAGATGTGCTTAGCCATGCTATGATGAACGAGGGCTGAGTTACATCACTGAAAGTTGTTTCTAAATGTGTTGGTTTGTGAAAACTAAAACAACTTAATCAATGAATCTCCTGGGTGTGATGGGATTGATAATTTTTGGTGGTATCATTGCGGAAAGGCACCCAGGTATCGAGAGAAAATGATTGGCTTCTTTATTTTGTAGCTTACGTGTACAACCATGTACCAATAATGAAATGGGCGGTTGGTTGGACTTAGTAGGTTGTGGCAACTCGAACCCGCGTATCCAGAGATGTAGAATTTTGGTAGGTTGGACCGGTGCACGTCGGGATTGGGGAGCTACTTCCCGAACGGTCTCTTCTTGGACTTCTCTCTATCATCACCCAAAATGAGAGTGATGGTACGAGCTGGGTTGGCCAAGTCACATGGGAAAAGTGTACTAACCCTTGCAGGGTGTATAATCTAATCGATTAGCCGTGTTCTCGGTTATGGACGTCTGAGTTGCTTGTATTGATTCCATGACATGTTTCTCGCTCATTCTAATTTCATAATTGCTTTAATGTTGTTGGGTTAACTTAATTGGGATCTTTTCAAAGAAAATCAAAAACTGTTTATGAAAGTAGGACAAAGGTATTTGTAAATGCAAGCTAGCCACAGCTCCACCTGCCAAATATGCATGTAGTTGATAGCACTATTGTCTCCTTTAAATGCTCTACTTGCCATACATTCCATGTATTGACCCTTCGGGGCTGCTACGTTTCATGTTGCAGGATATTCCGATTCTGAGTAATCGATATAGGCCACGGTACTCCACTCGGCACTTGTTCACTTGTGGGCAATTTGAAGAATGGAGGATTCGCTTTATTTATGTTGCTACCTGAATAATTTGAGCTAGCCTTGAGCTAAGCTTTTATTGTAATAATGGTACTCTGGATCTTCGTTATTTATGATACACGGATATTTTGCTATGTTATTCATCTTATTCTATTGTGGGCCAATGAACCGATCCAGGGATTGGCATGTCACATAGAAGTTACGGTCTTTTCAGAACCGTGGTGTTACAAGATGGTATCAGAGCCCGTGTGTCGACTGTAGGATCGTGACCTAGGTTTGGGATAGGAAGCCATAGAATTATTAAAGCCTATATTAACTCTGTCTTTCATCTTATGCCTTTCACTCTCGTAAATTCTTACCATATGCTATTATCACACTTTCCTCTTTTAATTGATAGATGGGAGAAGTCAGGACTGAGTATGCAACCATGGAGTCACCAAGGCCCTTTGCAAGACAGTTAGCACAGCTCTCGCAGTCATTGGGATTGCCACTGCCCATGTTCAAGGGAAGAAGGCTGTACACCTATGGATATGGTGAGGATGCATGGGAGATCACCACTTTCATCTTCAGGGATGCCGCCTTGCCAAAACCTGTGCATCTGATCTATACCAAGACATACTGCAACTAGGGACTTGGAATAAACTTGGTCATGCATGAAGCCATGTCTCGCTAGTGCCATCTTGTCCGACACCTACTGCCAGCAGATTCACCCTACCGTGACTATGGGAGGCGTGATGAAGATGGGAACATCGTGGTTACCCTGGGCGACAGGAACAACATGCCGCCACGTCGGAGGCACATAGAGGACTTGGAAAGGGAGAATGGAGCTCTAGCTGAGAAAGTGATGATGGTAAAGGAGATTGCAGACTTTGCCAGCAATGGTATGATGGTCCAAGGACAGGAGATAGACACCTTGCATGAAGCTGTGGGAGTTCTGGAGAATGCCCTGATAGGCAGGGGTGTAACCATAGCTCAGCTTAATGGGACTGTGCAGGATAACACCCAGACCATACAACAGTTGCAAGGGACCGTCCAGGAAAGGGATCAAACTATTGAGGGTATGGCAGCCCAGATTGCCGCTCTCCAAGCACAGCTGAATCCGCCCTCTGATGATGACAATGGAGATGATGGCAACAATGATGATGATGATAGTGGGAACAATGATGATGATGAGGACGAGGATGATGATGATGATGGAGACGATGATGGTGGAGGAGATGAAGCTGTTGCAGTTGCAGCAGAGAGTGAAGAAGAAGAGGAGGATCCAGAAGAGGTGGAGTTTGAGATTTCAAGAGATGACTCAGGAGAGGTGTACACTCCGCTGCCATGGTTGGTTCGCGGACAGAAGCGCCAACGCATGAGTGCAAGGACCTACCGCAACCTCTTCAAGAAGTAGATAGAAGGCCACCAATTAGTCTTCGTTAGGTAAAATCGTTAGGACTAGTCTCGATCGATGTAAAACTTAATTACTGTTAGTTTAAGAGTGTTTAGCTGCTTATTTGTGTTCTCCAATATCCAAGGATTATTTGTGCGAATTTTATGGAAGAGTTATGGCAAGATTGGTTAATATCTGAGTTATTCCTGCTGCAGTTTTCTGCTGATACAGCAGTACTGTATGATTTTTCATATTTTACTGGTATCTGGGAAAAATCTGAAAAAAATAGGGCTGGTTCGAAACTCTCTGTACTGTATGCACAAAAATCAGCAAAAATTCCTGACGAGTTTAAGTCAGGTAGAAAAATTCGTGAACACTGCTGGACTGTTCTGACAGATTGCTGTTTTTATTGTTTTGTTGATCTATTGTATAGATAACCATTGCCAACTCTTCTAAAAACTATTTCAGTAGATATATACTGCTAGGATAACCCCTGGGATGTTGCTGGATCACTTGTTTGTTGATGTGTTGCTTGCTTGAGATTGTCTGCAATTGTCTTGTTGTTGTTTGATCATAATGCATGGGTAGAATCATGTTTCGTTATCGACTCTTTCTAAGCTTACCTGTGCTGAACCGCAGATGCCTCCCCGCCGTCAACCCACTGAGTTGGAGCAGCTCATGGCAGCTCAGGCACAGCTGACCCAAGTTATGACCCAGTTCATGGAAGCTCAGAACAACAACAACAACAACAACAACAACAATGGGAACAACCAGCCTCAGGGAGATGCTCTCACCAGGTTTCTGAGGATAAGGCCAGCTAAGTTCTCTACTGCAATGGAGCCGGTGGTTGCTCTCGACTGGTTGCGTTCAGTCAACAAGGATCTGGTGACTGTTGGATGCACTGATGCTGAGAAGGTGAGGTTTGCCGCTCACCTACTGGAGGGACCAGCCGCTTCTTAGTGGGACACTTTTCAGATCACCCACCCGCTGGACACTGTGACTTGGGCAATGTTTGAGGAAGGTTTCAGGACCAACCACGTGTCTTCAGGAGTTCTGAGCCTGAAGAGGAAGGAGTTTCGCAACTTGCGCCAAACCAACCGCACTGTGGCTGAGTACATTGAGGAGTTCAACAACTTGTCTCGTTATGCACCTGAGGATGTTGACACTGATGCAAAAAGGAGGGAGAGATTCCTGGATGGCCTCAGTGATGAGCTTTCAGTGCAGCTGCTGGTGGTTTATTGTCCCACTTTCCAGGAGCTTATGGACAAGGCCAGGATCTTGGAAGGGAAGCACAAGCAGGTGGAAAACCGCAAGAGAAAGAGCAGCAATCACCACTCTGGTTCTCACCACAAGTCTCGCACTTCTTATGATGGATACTCCAAGCATGGAGGAAGTGACCATGGAAGCCATGACCGCCACAACCATGGAGGCGATGGACATCGCCATGATAGCCACAAGAGCAACCGCCACAACCACAAGGGAGGACACACTCACCACTCTGGAGGACACAGTGGACATGACCGCAACCGTGATTGTAGCTTTGTGAAGAAGGATCTGAGTGAGGTGACATGCTTCAAGTGTGGTCAGAAGGGGCATTATGCAGACTATTGTCCGGAGAAGAAGGTGCTGAAGCCAACCAACAACCAGAAGGCCACAGTGAACCACATGAATGTGGAGGAGATCCCAAATGAGCCTAACCTTGTGATTGGTAAGTTTCCAATCAACACTCACCCTGCAATTATACTTTTCGATACTGGTGCATCGCATTCATTCATATCAAGGGCATTTGCGGATAAGTATAAGTTACCTACGGAGTCTATGAAAGAGTCTATTAGAGTGAGTTCACCTGGAGGGGATATGATAGCTAGCGTGGGATGCCGCGACTTAACTGTGAGGATTGGAGCACACAATTTCATTGCACATCTGGTAGTTTTGGAATCACAAGGTTTAGATGTAATTCTGGGTATGGATTGGATGTCTATGCATGGGGGACACATAGATTGTGCACAGCGAGCTGTTTCACTCAAAACCCCGGATGGTAAGATAATTAGGTTCAAGTCGGCTGTGCGACCGGGAAGGTGTAAGCTGAATTCTCTTAAGGGGGTTAGCATGGATACCGTGCCTGTGATTAAGGATTACCCCGACGTGTTTCCGGAAGATCTGCCAGGGATGCCACCTGACAGGGAAGTGGAGTTTCTCATCGATCTGATGCCGGGAATAGGACCTATAGCAAAGAGACCATACAAGATGGATGTGGATGAACTGAAGGAACTAAAGAAACAGCTAAAGGAGCAGTTGGACAAGGGATTCATTCAGCCTAGTTCGTCTTCATGGGGTGCACATGTTCTGTTTGTGGAGAAGAAAGACAGCAGCAAGAGATTAGTGGTGGGCTATCGCTCGCTGAATGAAGTGACCATCAAGAACAAATACCCCCTGCCAAACATAAATGATTTGTTTGATCAACTGGAAGGAGCAAAGGTGTTTAGCAAGATTGATCTGCGATAGGTCTACTTCCAATTGAAGATCCGGGAGGAGGACATACCAAAAACCGCTTTCACCACTAGGTATGGTTTATATGAGTATACAGTTATGTCTTTTGGACTAACGAATGCCCCGGCATATTTCATGACCATGATGAACAAGGTATTTATGGAGTACTTGGACAAGTTCGTGGTGGTGTTTATTGATGACATACTGATATATTCCAAGGATGATGCTGATCATGAGAAACATCTGCGACTGATTATGGAGAAGCTGAGGGAACACAAGCTGTATACCAAATTCAGCAAGTGTGAATTCTGGCTTAACGCTGTTGGATTTCTTGGGCACGTGGTGTCAGGAGAAGGAGTCGCTGTTGATCCAAGCAAAGTGACTGCAGTGACTGAGTGGGAAGCGCCCAATAATGTGGGAGATATTCGAAGCTTTTTGGGACTTGCTGGATATTACAGGAGGTTCATTGAAAACTTCTCCAAGATTGCTAAGCCGATGACAGAACTTCTGAAGAAGGAGAGGAAGTTTGAATGGACGGATGCGTGTGAAGCCAGCTTTCAGGAACTGAAGCGTCGACTAGTGACCGCACCTGTTCTGTGTTTACCAGATCTTCAGAAGGATTTCCAAGTGTACTGTGATGCTTCTCGACAGGGACTTGGGAGTGTGCTGATGCAAGATAGGAGAGTGGTGTCATACGCCTCGCGACAACTTAAACACCATGAGAGGAATTATCCCACGCACGACTTGGAGTTAGCGCTGGCCAGTATGCGCCAAAGTATGGAGGCACTACTTAATGGGAAAACACTGTGATGTGTACACCAACCACAAGAGCCTGAAGTACATATTTACACAGAAGGAACTGAATATGAGGCAAAGGAGATGGTTGGAACTTATCAAAGACTATGATATGAATCTGCAATACCACCCAGGAAAGGCTAATGTAGTAGCAGATGCTTTGAGCCAGAAGGTCTATGCCAATGGATTGACTGTTGGGGAATTGCTCGAAGATTTGTGCAAGCAATTCAAGGACCTTAGACTGGAGGTAGTGTCTGAAGGATATTTGGCAACAATGGAAGTCCAACCAACGCTATAGGACAGAATCAAGAAGGCTCAAGTAGGAGACAAAGAGATATATGAGGTAAAGGAAAAGATGAAGGAGGATCGAGCAAAGGAATTCCGCGAGGATGAGCAAGGAACCTTGTGGTATGGAGATCGTTTGTGCGTTCCCAACGATCCGGAGATGAGGAAATTGATTCTGCAGGAAGCTCATGACTCGTCGTATTCCATACATCCAGGCAATACGAAGATGTATATGGATCTAAAGGATAGATTCTGGTGGAATAACATGAAGGGAGACATCGCCGAGCATATTGCCTTATGTGATGTATGTATCCGAGTGAAGGTGGAACACCAGAAGCCAGCAGGACTACTACAGCCATTGCCTGTGCCGGAATGGAAATGGGATAGAGTGGGAATGGATTTTATCACAGGATTGCCTAGGACCAGGTCAGGATATGACTCCATTTGGGTAGTGGTCGATCATTTGACCAAGGTAGCCCACTTTATACCGGTGAAGACGACCTATACGAGTGCAAAGTTGGCCAAGATTTATATGGCCAGGATTGTGTGCCTACATGGAGTTCCTAAGAGTATTGTATCTGATAGGGGCACCCAATTTACCTCACACTTTTGGCGCCAGCTGCACGAGTCACTTGGGACTAGGTTGGAGTTTAGCACAGCGTTCCACCCCCAGACTGATGGACAGACCGAGAGGGTGAATCAGATTTTGGAAGACATGCTGAGAGCTTGCGCTTTGGCTCATGGTTCTAGTTGGGATGAGAATTTGCCGTATGCTGAGTTTTCCTACAACAACAGCTATCAAACCAGCATCAAGACGTCACCGTTCGATGTGCTATATGGGAAACGGTGTCGGACACCATTGCTATGGGATGGAGTAGGAGAACGTCAGTTGTTTGGACCGGATTTGTTCAAGGATGCTGAGGAGAAGGTCGCCTTGATTAGGGACAGGCTGAAGGTAGCACAATCAAGGCAGAAGAGCTATGCTGACGCCAAGCACAAGGAAGTGGTGTACGAGGTAGGTGATAAAGCATATCTCAGAGTGTCGCCACTTCGTGGAATCAAGAGATTTGGAATCAAGGGTAAGCTGGCACCTCGGTTTATTGGACCATATCGGGTCTTTGCACGCAAAGGAGAGGTTGCTTATCAGTTGGAGTTGCCAGAGGCTCTGTCTGCTATTCACAATGTGTTCCACGTGTCCCAGCTGAAGAAGTGCCATCCGCAGATGGTGGATACACCATTGAGAGACACTGTGCCACTAGAGGAGGTTCAGCTTGAGAATGATTGACCTATGAGGAGAAGCCGGTCAAGATTCTGGAGACAGCGGAGAGGATTACCCGTACCAAGACGATCAAGTTTTGTAAGGTGCAATGGAGCCACCACACCGAAGAGGAAGCCACTTGGGAGCGTGAGAATGACATCCTAGAGGACTACCCGCACCTATTTGCTAGCCGTGCCGAATCTCTGGGACGAGATTCATCTTAAGGGGGTTAGTCTTGTCACATCCCAAATTTTAGATTTGGTACTGCATATCATTCGTGTCATTGCATCATGATCTTCCATGCAAATTTTCAGCTTAAAAAGATTTTGGCGAAACAATATTTTCTAAGCCTATTTTGATTTGCTAAAATCCACTGACCTTAACTAGTGTAAGGGTTTACAAACTTGATCTTGTTGATCCTCTGGTTTTTACAAAAATTTAGAGACAAAAATCACTCAATTCGGAGTTCGTATGAAAAAGATACGATGGAAAAACTAAAACAGAAATAGAAAAGAAAAGAACATAAAAAGCATCGATCCAGCCATTTCTGGTCAATTCGCCGACCTTGACGCCCTTGACACAAGACGCCCGCCGCCCGCCCATGCAGAGACAGCCAGGTGGGGCCCGCCTGTCAGCCGAGCCGGCCAGGACACGGACGCCGAGGCCGACCCGGCCACGCCCTCGACTTTGCGCGCGCCACCGCGACCCCTCCCTTAAAGCCCTCGCTCTCCCCTACCCGACCCCCAAACCCTCGCCTCGCTCTCGCCCTCGATCTCCGGCAATTTCTCGCCGGAGTTGACGTCGCCGCCGCCGCTCGCGGTAAGTGCCGCCGCCACCTCTCTCTCTCCCGCGCGCCCCGCGAGCTCGCCCGCCATCGACCCCCTCTTCTTTCTTCCGCAGAGCACTGCGAGCCAGCTGCCGCCGCCGCTGCCGCCACCATCACGCCGCCACCGCTTCGCCACATGCCGCTTCGCTCGCCCGAGGCCGCCTCCGCACCGAGAAGCTCTATCGCCACTTCCCCGGCGCCGTGTGCTGCTCCACCGTCGCCAGGACTCGCCGGAACCGCCGCCGTCGCCCGCCACCGACACCGCCGGTGAGCCTCCTCTCGCCGCCACCCCTCTCCGCCACTGGATCGTGATCCAACGGTCCAGATCGGACCGTTGATCAGTCAACGCGGGCAGTTGACTGGTCAACTGCCAGTCCACCGCCACATCAGCGCCACGTCAGCCCAGTCAACAGTCAAAGTCTGACTGGGTAATTCCTAAATAGATTTAATTGACAGAAAATTGTATAAACTTGCAAAATTCATATCTTTAAATCTACTGGGCTAAAAATTGCAAATAAAATATGTGTAGATTCAGTAAGTCGTGTAGAATCTTGCTGTACCTTTGTTTCACACTTTTATAGCAAGATTTTGTCCAGATTAATTAATTGAGTTAATGGCCTTTTTAGAGTAATTAATTCGTAGAAAAAGATCTGTAACTCCAAAATTGCAAATAATATGTCCCTGGAATCAGTAGAACAAGGGGAATCTCAAAGTGAATTAAAAAGTTAGGCTTACAGTAATAATTTTTGCAGAACCTATTTAATGGCTTTCTGCAGTATTTTAATTACTCAGGGAGTTATATACTTCCTTTTTGAGAAATTCCAATTGGTACTGTTCCTATTTAGTAATGCCTACACAGTAGATTTTTTTCCAAGATTTTTACAAACAGTATGTTAACAGTAGTGAATTATTTAGTTTCTAGCTCTATTATTGAGCATTATAAATTGCATACTTGTTTTCCTTGCGCTAAAAATATTTTCCATGCATGCATACAGTAGCTTTACTGAATAAGATTATGTGGTGCTGCTGTAGCATCAACCCACTTGTCAGGCATGCATCTTGCATCATCTTTGTTTGCATATGATTGTGGATGGTTTGTTTATGATTGCAATTGTATCGTGTAGATTGTGACGAGTGCAACGCTTGCTCGTGTGTGGATTGTTCTTCCGACCGCTACAACCAAGGCAAGTAGATGCTACTTTGTTCATGATGTTATCCTACTACTTTCATTGCATTGTCATGTATTTTGTAGATGCATGTGTAGGATAATACTATCGCTATGCTATATCCTATTATGTGGTAGGGCTTTCCTTGTAGATGAACCACCGTTGATAGATGTGCTTAGCCATGCTATGATGAACGAGGGCTGGGTTACATCACTGAAAGTTGTTTCTAAATGTGTTGGTTTGTGAAAACTAAAACAACTTAATCAATGAATCTCCCGGGTGTGATGGGATTGATAATTTTTGGTGGTATCATTGCGGAAAGGCACCCAAGTATCGAGAGAAAATGATTGGCTTCTTTATTTTGTAGCTTACGTGTACAACCATGTGCCAATAATGAAATGGGCGGTTGGATGGACTTAGTAGGTTGTGGCAACTCGAACCCGCGTATCCAGAGATGTAGAATTTTGGTAGGTTGGACCGGTGCGCGTCGGGATTGGGGAGCTACTTCCCGAACGGTCTCTTCTTGGACTTCTCCCTATCATCACCCAAAATGAGAGTGATGGTACGAGCTGGGCTGGCCAAGTCACATGGGAAAAGTGTACTAACCCCTGCAGGGTGTATAATCTAATCGATTAGCCGTGTCCCCGGTTATGGACGTCTGAGTTGCTTGATATTGATTCCATGACATGTTTCTCGCTCATTCTAATTTCATAATTGCTTTAATGTTGTTGGGTTAACTTAATTGGGATCTTTTCAAAGAAAATCAAAAACTGTTTATGAAAGTAGGACAAAGGTATTTGTAAATGCAAGCTAGCCACAGCTCCACCTGCCAAATATGCATGTAGTTGATAGCACTATTGTCTCCTTTAAATGCTCTACTTGCCATACATTCCATGTATTGACCCTTCGGGGCTGCTACGTTTCATGTTGCAGGATATTCTGATTCTGAGTAATCGATATAGGCCACGGTACTCCACTCGACACTTGTTCACTTGTGGGCAATTTGAAGAATGGAGGATTCGCTTTATTTATGTTCCTACCTGAATAATTTGAGCTAGCCTTGAGCTAAGCTTTTATTGTAATAATGGTACTCTGGATCTTCGTTATTTATGATACACGGATATTTTGCTATGTTATTCATCTTATTCTATTGTGGGCCAATGAACCGATCCAAGGATTGGCATGTCACATAGAAGCTATGGTCTTTTCAGAACCGTGGTGTTACAGCTGACCTATAAAAGAAAGAGGCTGGAGGAGAGCAAGACCTAATCCCACCATCCAGCCGCCAGTGCTATCGGTGTGTGTGTTAGAAAGATGATTCCCCTCTCAATCAACATGGTATCAGAGCTATGGTTGCTAGGGACGATGGTGGTGTGAAAGGCTGTTGAGGGCAGCGGAGATGCGGCTGCTGTAGGTGGCAACGGTGGCAGGGCAGAAGGTGCTAGGGGTTGAAAAGTTGCTATTGTATGCTTGCGGGTGCCAGTTGCAGCGGTGAAGATGGCTGATGCAAAGAGTCTAGCTGAGGCTCTGGAGAAGCTCACCACATTCCTTGCCACCACTCCAAGGCAGACGACCCAACCTCTGGGGCTATCATGCCTCAAGAGGAAATGGTTCAGAAGCTTGTGTTGGTGCCAACTGACCTCAAACTTGAGGGTGCTTCCAACTATATGAGTTGGTCTTGGAGGGCGAGGTTGGCTGTGGAGCAGAAAGATCTTGATGGTACTTGTTGGGTACCGTTGGGGAAGCAGGAGACAAATCTAGTGCATAAGGGAAGAAGTGAAAGGCCATCAACTCCTTGCTTATTGGGTGGATATTGAATTCAGTGGTGCCCTCCCTTGGGCGATTTGTGGAAGGGCTATCCACTGCTGCTGAGATATGGAAGACACTGTCTACCCAATACTCCGGCAAGGGCAATGTTATGCTCATTGCTCAGACAGATGAGAAGATTCGTCGCTTGCGCCAAGGTGAAAATTCAGTGATGACATATGTGGCTGGGCTGCAAGCATTATGGGCAGACCAGGATAATTGTGACCCTCTCGAACTCTATGATGCAGCCTGCATCGAGTCAGGACAGAAATGGATAGCACGCAGACGCGTGTTACAACTTCTGGAGGTGCTCGATAAGCGCTTTGATGGTAGAAAAGCTTCTCTGTTGCATCATACCTCACTGCCCACTATTGATGAGGATATTGCAGTAGTGACTCAAGAGGAGATGCGTTTATCTCTTGAGCAAGCGAATGAGAAGACTGTACCGACCTCAACATTTTTTGCTGCCGAGCCAAGGGAGTGGAAAGAGACTAGGGACTGTTTCACCTGTGGGGAGGTAGGTCACCTTAAGTGGAACTGTCCAACTCGTGGCAGGGGCAGTGGATATACTAGAGGGAACAAGATGGCTGGTGGCAGGGGTGGATATTTAGGACACCATAGGGGCAGACTACCAGAGGCCGAGGTGGATACTCAGGAGTTTAGAAGGCACACATAGCATTTGATGAGGGGGGCAATGGGATGTCCAAGGGTCAGAAGTAGGTGATGCTACCTATGGATACTTTGCTCACTAGGCCTCCACGGATGAAGGTAATTATGAAATAGCATCTCTTGCTACTAATGAAAATGATACATAATGGGTTCTTGACTCGGGAGCATCTAAGCATGTTGCGGGTAAATTTTGTGTATTTGAGTCTTACAACAAGCATCCTTCTACTCACAAGGGAACCATTCAAACTGCTGATGGTACAAGACAGACCGTCATTGGGGTTGGCACAATAAAGTGCACTTCAAACAATTTTCTATCCTTAGTTTTACATGTGTCAGGGTTTCCTATCAATTTGGTCTCTCTGAGTGCTCTAATTGATGACATTGATTGTAGTGTGACTCTTGATAAGTTCGGTGTCTCGATTCAGGAGCGACTGACGAGGTAGATGGTTGGGACTAGCACCAGGCGTAGAGGTCTCTGGTATATGGACAAAGGGGTGCAGTGATACGTTGAAAACGTATCTATAATTTTTGATGCTCCATGCTTGTTTTGTATCATTTGTCTTATGTTTTGTCTACACTTTGAGGTATTTTTATACATTTTCTGGTACTAACCTATTAACAAGATGCCACAGTGCTAGTTGCTTGTTTTCTTCTGTTTTTGGTTCCAGAAAAGGCAGAAAATCAATATTCTCGGACTTGGATGGGACAAAAGCCAATATTCCTATTTTCCCGGAGCAACACGGAACCACGAAGCAGAGGTGGAGGAGGACACCAGGGTGGCCGCACCCCCCGAGGCACAGGCCAGCCCAGGTGGCGCCCACAGGGGGTGTGGGCTCCCTGGCCCTCCACCGACCTCGCCTATAAGAAGCCTCTGACCCAAAAACCCTAAATCATCCAGAAGAAATCCACGAAAACCTCCATAGCACCGCTGCCACCGAAGGGGAGATTCGAGGGACATAAAGTCTCTATTCCGGCACCCTGCCGGGATGGGGAAGTGCCCCCGGAGCCATCTCCATCGATATCCACCACCATCTTCATCACCGTTGCTGATTCCCATGATGAGGAGAGAGTAGTTCTTCCTCGAGGCTAAGGGCTCTACCGGTAGCTATGTGTTCATCTCTCTCTCTATGCATGATCTTGTTGTGGTCATGAGCTTTGTAATCAAGTAGATCTACCCTGCTACTCAAGTGCTTCAATAGATCTCTTCTCTCCCCATGTGTGTGAAAGTGACAGCGTGCATGCCATGATGGCACTTAGGCTAGAGTCTACATAAATAGTCATCATGCTTTAATAGATCTATGCTTTTCCCCACGTGTGTGAAAGTGACAGCGTGTGCGCCGTGTGTGGCACTTAAGCTAGATTACATATATGTTCATGAGTTATATTTTGAGTTGGTTGTCTCTATGAAATTGTGGTGTTTGTTGGAACCATCTAGCGCTCAAGGTGACAGTGTGGGTTTATCTAGATTGGGGAAGGACCTACAGTGGATTAGAGTGTCCAACCGGAGAGTAGTTAAGAGTAGTATCATGAAGAGAGGATATTTATATGAGAGTGTGTTCACTAGTGAAAGTATGATCCCTAGGCCTTGTTTCTAAGCATTGAAATACCATTTGCATCTAGATCTGTTGCATGTTTGCTTGCTTCCTTCCTTTTTGCGTTTAGTCTTTAACTCACCGTCAAGCTATTTTCTGGCACCCATACATGTTCCCCCATGTCAACAACAAGTCAGAAGCTATTTTCTGGCACCGTTACCGCTTGTATTTCACTATATCTTCGCCGAACTAGTGCACCTATACACCTGACAAGTGTATTAGGTGTGTTGGGGACATATCTTGATTGCAGGATTGCTTGAGAGGGAATACCTTTGACCACTTCCTCCCTGAGTTTGATAAACCTTGGGTAATCCACTTAAGGGAAACTTGTTGTTGTTCTACAAACCTCTGCACTTGGAGGCCCAACAACTGTATACAAGAATATAAGTGTGTAGACATCATGCAGCTATAGTTGGTGTACGCTGCATCGATGGAAGATAAGGAGAAGCAGGCAATGATCCATCACTGTAGGATGGGACATGTATCATTTGATAAGATGAGTAGAATATTTCCAGATGTTATGTGTGGAATAGGCAAGGGCAAACTGACATGTAATGCTTGCGAATATGCTAAACACACAAGAACCTCATATGTGAGTAAGGGGCTTAGGAGCATATCCTCTTTTATGTTTATTCATTCAGATGTATGGACCTGCCCAGTGGTGTCAGTAAATGGAACGAAGTACTCTGTTACTTTTATTGACTGTTATTCTTGTATGACTTGGGTTTATTGATGTGTCACAAGGATGAAGTGTTCCAGTATTTTCAGAACTTTCATGCTTATATGAAGAATCATTTCCAGGTGCAGGTGCAGGTGATCAGAACTTATAATGGCACAGAGTATGTGAACACCACTGTGAGATCCATCACATGGCTTAATAGGATTGATAGGATACTCATACCAACAAGTTGCAACTTCTTTTCCGGAAGCTCATTTGAAAAGAACTCTAAGGTTAAGCTTGCTTGGCCTAGAGCAATTCTAGGATGGGTGACCGACCGGAAATTGGGTAACCGGGTGCGCATGAGTGAGGAAAAAGTGCGCAGAAAAGACTAGTGTTGGTCTATGGGGCCAGTCTAGATATCCTATTAAGCTACCAGGAGTGACACCCCCCGGGCCCAGTGGATGGGGTGTTACAACCACATTTGGGACTTTCTTGTGATCTGATCAAGGTATTCTTCATCGAACATATTGCCCAGATACCCCTCCTCAAAACAGTATGGCAGAGCGTAAGAATCGCCACATTTCAGAACTTGCTTGATCACTTATGTACACAATGAATGTACCCATGTTCTTGTGGAGTGAAGTAGTCATGACAGCCACATACTTGATCAACCAAGCACCTTCTAGGATATTAGGTATGAAATCCCCATGTGAGCTGGTATTTGGAGAGAATAAGTTTGTTGTTCCTCCCAAGTTATTTGGTAGTACATGTTTTGTTCGGGATCATAGTCCATCTATTGGGAAATTGGACCCACGGGCACTGAAATGTTTTTATGGGTTATTCGTCTAGCCAACAGCGGTATAAGTGTTGGAGTCCCTCTGCAAAATGGATGTTTGTGAGTATGGATGTCACCTTCAGGGAATCTGAGCCGTTTTATGGTGAACCTACTGATCTGAGCATGTTATTTACTGAACTTGACCAACTTCACTCTATGAAAGATGGCCATGAGGGGGAGAAGACTGTGTCACGCCCTTAGCAGGGGGCTGATTCTGTGGGCATTAATACTGATAATGGGGTTCAGGTGCAGCCGATAGTGAGTATAATTCATAATGGTTCTCTCAAGATTCCTATTGAACCTTTTCGGGATCGATGGCTGCAAAATCTCCGGGTGTACTATCGACGACAGCCACATATGCAGGGGGAGTAGAAAGGTAGTGATAATGCAAGCTCATCTGATTGACAGCAAACACATGTGCAGGGGGAACAACAAAGCAGTGTTGATAGTTCATCTAATACAGTGGATCTGCCTATTGCGTTGTGAAAGGGGACACGTGAAGCGGCAAGGAAAAGTGATGTGGCAAGGAAGGCCCTATGTGAAATGCATGCTCTACAAACTGATTCTAGTGACCATGACATTGGGAAATTTATGTCTTATAAGGCTCTGTCTCCCTCCTATAAAGCATTTGTTGCCTCTCTTCAAACTATAACAATCCCAAGGGATTGGCAGTCTGCAAAACAAGATCCAAAGTGGCGGGAAGCAATGGTATAGGAGTTGGAAGAACTGAAGAAAAATAAGACGTGGGTACTAACCAAACTACCAGCAGGAAAAAAGGCAGTGAGTTGTAAGTGGATCTATACAGTGAAACACGATCCCTAGGGGACGGTAGAATGGTATAAAGCCAGATTGGTTGCAAGAGGGTTTAGTAAAACTTATGAAATTGACTATGATGAGACATTTGCTCCAGTGGAAAAGATGAACACATTAATGATATTGGTTTCTTGTGCTACTAACTTTGGGTGGAAATTACATCAGTTAGATGTAAATAATGCTTTCTTGCATGGGGACCTACATGAAGAAGTGTACATGGAGATACCACCAGGTTTTGGTACCCGAGAGACCACTGGGAAGGTATGTAGGCTGAAGAAATCTTTGTATGGACTTAATCAATCGCCGAGGGCATGGTTTGATAGGTTCAAACGGGTTGTTTGTGGTATGGGGTATGTTCAATGTAATGGCGACCACACGGAGTTCTACAGACATTTTGATCGGAAGATCACCATTCTTGCAGTTTATGTGGATGATATTATCATCACTGGAGATGACCAGGATAAAGATATTGAAGGAATGTCTAAGCAAGGAGTTCGAGGTAAAAGATTTGGGAAACCTAAAATACTTCCTTGGTATAGAAGTGGCTAGGACAGAGAAGGGAATATATTTATGCCAACAAAAATACACCTTGGATCACTTGAGTGACATAGGCATGATGGGATGCCGTGTAGTTCCTACCCCGATTGAACAAAATCATCAAGTGACAGCACAATCAGGTGAGCTAGTCAATAAGGAAGACTATCAGAAACTGTTTGGGAGACTATTTGTAACACCCCAATTTTATTTAAATAATATTAGGATTTGTTTGTGCATTCATGAGCATCATTTTTAAAAGTGCATGCAAAGAAAATAAAATAAAACCCTAAACCCTACTCTTTCCCTCTATTTGAAATCAATTCAAAATGGTTTTGTATTTGAAAAACTACCAAATGCTTGGAGCCCAAATTGTTAAAAGGGGGCCCCACAATATTTTACATATTTTACAAGTGCTATGGTATTTTTGAAATGATCAAAAAACAGATTTGAAAATGAATTATAAAAGAGGAAACCTAATCAGAGAAGGAAAAAGGTTTTGCTGGAAAAATAGATCCAGAGCTCCCCAGGCCGCAGCCCATCCCTCTCCTATTTTCCCCATCGCCAGCGTGCAGCAAATCGCGTCCCAGTCCAGCCCATGTCTGGCCCATACCCCTTCGGCCATCTATCCACGCCGTCTTCCTCGCTCCCGCAAGCTCCTCTCTATCGTCGTCGGCGCTGTTGATCTCCGCCGCCTGCGCTCCACCATCCGCCGCGCTGCAGGAGAGGATAAGACCCGCCGAGACCCTCTCTCTCGTCCTCATCCACTTCCCCTCTCTCTCCCGTACTCTCTCATCTCCTCCCCACAAGGCAACCGAACCCTAGCCGTCAGCCGCCGCATCGCGCCGCCGTTCTAGGCCTCCCTGGTCCCCGTTGAGCTTTCTGGGAGCTCCGTCGTGTCTTCCTCTTCCTCTCCATCAATAAACACAAGCAAGGACGCCCGAAATCGAGCTAATCGCGATCTCCTCCCCGAGCTCTGGCCACCGTCTCTGCCATCGATTCTGGCCTCCTCGCGCCTCGTCGTCGCCTTAGTTCGCTTCGTGGTGAGCTTCTGGTCCGTAAGGACCCTCTCCCTCTTCCTCACGTGATTTGTGTTGTCGTGCCGATGAACGCCGCCGCCGCTGGCCGTCAGATGTCGTCGTTGCCGACGCCCTGGTTGCCAAAACAGGGCGGCGCCACCAGAGTTAGGTCCGTCTCGGTGAGCCCGTTCTAGTGCGCTAGGTCTCGCAGCCCCGCGTCCGCTCCTTCGTCGTCCCCGTGCGTCGCCTGGGTGGTCACCGTCGGCGTACGTCACCGTGACGCTAGCGCGCTCGGGTCAGCTCTGGTCAAACCAGGGTGGGTCCCTTTTCGCCGTGTGGCAGCTGAGGTGGCCCTGGGCCCCTTTGTCGGCCATTGTGGGTATGCACTGTGCCTGTGACAAGTGTTGCCCAACCCTAGATGACGTCAGCATGTTGTAATAAAAGGTTTTAAACAATTTTAGAAAATGAATAAATCTTGTAAATTCATAACTAATTCATTTTAAGTCAGAAAATATGAATAATATATCAAAATGTTTAGAAAAATGAGAGTTATCTAATAGAGATACAATCATGCATTGTTAAGCAACTTACATGACAAGTTTAATTAGAAGAACATGGTAACCTCTCACAGGTGATTCCGGAGTTTCCTCGAGTTAGGGTTTGCACCCCTCGGAACCCCGATTAAACTGCCGAGCATGCCTTAGGGTTACTTTTCAGTACAATTTAACTTGTCATATCATCATACTTGTTTGAGCATTGCATCGATGCCATGTGTTGATTGTTTTCCTCTCTTTCTGGTGTTTGGTTCTTTCCGATAGAATACGATATTGAGATCGAGATCGAAGCCCAAGGTCAACACCATTGAAGATCGAAGATCGACGAACAATACTTGACCAACTATAATAAAGTCAAGTACAAGATTTCCGAAGACCTGCTTATTGGTTAACAACTGGCAAAGGCAAGCATAGCCCCACCATGATATCATCCTATGATTTCGAAAGCATTTCAATTCTTGCCATAATGCATACGATTCTACTGTGGTCTTTTATCGACAGATAGAGTATCCTATCTATTGCATTACTCCCTTTGAGCTTATATTACCTGATCCACTGCTCCTAGCATAACTAGTTTTGGCTTGTGTGCACTGCTAGAGCTATTATTTGTGTCTTGCTTAGCCATGCATAGCTGTCAGTACTGGTCCATCCAGATGATGTATCAGCTGCAGATAATCTAGTATGACAGGAGAACATGATGAGATGAGATCAGTGATATGAGTTTAAACATGCTAAGGCTTGTATGGGAGGCCATGGTGGGTTGTGGTTTTTTTAGTCCCATGCTCGCCACCACTAGGACCTGAGTTCTTGCCTTTGGAACCAAGACGAGCGTACAACCACACAGGGCCTGGACAACCTCATGACTAACTAACTTGCCTAGTAGATTCCATGAGTCACATAGTTCTGGCATTCCATTCGACATGCATTCTGGATCTTCTCGAAGGTGGTGAAGGATGTGCATTCATAACAGGTAGGGAAGCATGGACCGGGTTGCTTGGGGTAGATAGCGCCCTGGGTAAACCAACCTCGCCTCACATCTTTAAGTACCGGCTTCGGGATTTGACCCGTTATGGCGGAACCATACTTATTGCGTGACTCATGGACTCGGCGAAAGCAAGGTAAAGGTCGTGTCTAACCACCCTCCGTCGGCCTTCCAAGGAAGAGGGCTAATCATTGTGGCATTAAGAGAAGGTTAGTACGTGTGGGTAAAGTTGTACACCCCTGCAGGGTAATAATCTTTTCGAAAAGCCGTGTTCACGGTTATGAACGACTTGGTGACCGGACTCAAGATCATAGAGAACTATAACCTAATCATAACACTTGGTAGATCCACGTGTGCTTAAGGATGTTTCCTCATGGGTACGAGGGGGTGATCCTAGTTAAGGTTGAGATGATGGTTTGGTGGATATCAAAATATGAGGATCAATACTTTGGATATGTCGCTCTCTTACCCCCTTTAAAAATACTCTGACTAGACGAGCTTCTTCTCCCTCTTGTTTTATAAACAAAGATGGCTTTATGCAAAACAACTCCACCAGCCATAAGTCTTGCGGAGTACACCCTGTACTCACCCTTGCTTTGTTGATACTTTTGGCAGAGTAAGTGTTCCCTGAAGATCAGTTTGGTACTACATCGACACCCATTTAGTAGCTTGGGGCTCTGCCAGAGCTCGAATCTATGGGCTGGGACGTCATCGTTATGCTTCAGGACTCTTAGGCCATTTGTTAAGTTTTCTATACTTAATAGCATAATTTGCCTTCCGTTGTTTGATGTCTATGGTCAGTGACCTCTTCTTGTAATAATTTGGCTCTTCACCTAGTTATGAGCTTGCTGTAATAAATTTTGTGTCGTAGGGTCATTGCCGTGTTACCGATTCTTCACTGGATATCCCCGAGCTCAAGGTTAAGCTTATGTCAGACGGAGGTCTGGGATTTGTGTAGCCCTGATCCCGGGGGTGTCACATGTCTTGGTATCAGAGCAGTACCGACCGTAGGAAAACCTTGCTATTGGTCGATGTTGAGTCTAGTGTTGTGAAAACTATTTTAAAAGCTGAAAAGTATTTGCGAAAACTCTAGTATGCTTCTTTTACTCATTATCCAGTTTCGATCTAACTCTAGGTTATCTTACTTGGTGTTGATTTTGGAAAAGTTTTGATATATTTTCTAGTCTTTCAAAACTTAGGTGCCTTCTGGGCATGTCGTTTCTCAGCCAGTTGACCTAGTGCTTAGTTCTCTAGCATTGTGTGTGTTGCGAATTCCTTGTTCCCTTTGCTCTTATTCATCTGAGAGATTCCTTTCCATCATGATCTCTCTGTTTTATGGATCCTACAATATAATAATCCACAGTGTTCTGCTCTAGGCTTCGAGGTTTCCTTTCACCTCGTGTGCCTCCTTTTCATTTGTTTGGGTACTTTAGAAGTTGTTTCTTCTCTTGGAAGCTACCTCATGATTACTACCTTGCAGTGTACGCTATGTCACTCAAGTATTAGTTACTTCCTTTCTCGAGTTTTAACCCTTGTACTTGAACCTAAGATCCCTAATTGTGCTAGATTCTAGTGTTGTGAATCTTGTACATGAAGCCGATCTTTAAACCAAGATCCATTCCTTTGACCCCTGTTGTTAATGTTCACACATTACCTCAGGATGGCTGGTACTACAATTCTAGCCTTCAAGCTTGTGGTATTTATCGCGATTGAACCGTGACAATTAAGGACTTCCCCTACCACATGATATGGCAGATGTTCTTTAATGGAACCAGATAGATCACGACAAGAGTACTCCTCGAAAGTATCGCATCTATGCTCGTGACTCTGCCACACCTTACATCTTATATACATTGGTTTTTGGAAGATTGATAATCTATGCATCCACATCTTGGGATTCTATCCTAAGCATCATGTTCCTTTTTCCCTTGTTGTTTTCCGACCTTTGTTTACCAGTTGGTAGCCAAGTAGTCAATGTGCATTGGTGTATTCCCATGCAAGATACTCTTGTGGTCCGCTAAGACAAATCATTTCGGGATGTCTAGGAGAAACAAACTCCAGTACCTTGTCATATCCAGGACCAAGTCAAAGTGTTGTAATCCGTAGATTAAGATGCATTGAGTGACTTTCATCTGTTCTACCTTAACGTATCACACTCTTTTATACTAAGAGGCCGTGCCGAGTTTCATGACCCCTTAATGAAGTGATGCTTTTACACATCTTTATCCACCTGTCCTCTGAGTTGCTCATACTCATGAGTGATGCGTGTGCGTAATAATGTGGCCATCTGAGATTCTTAGCAATGTTCACTGCTTATAACTCAAAGGACATTTTTGTCATTTTTAGCGTGATTGGTTAACCTATCACTAAGTAAAGAATGATGGTGCTACCTAGTCTGACATTCTGGTGCACTCTCTTCGGTCAAAGAGTTAGGTTCGTGCTGAAGCTCTAATACTATGTCCTCTTGCCTTACTAAGCAAGTTTCCTCTCGAACTAAGTGACATATCGGTGGTTCGTGATATTCTAGTTGTCTACTAGAAGTGTTGCCATGTTGCCACATGATCGTGTTGTCAAGTTCTTGAGCCAGCCAGTTCTCTGAACTGCTCCTTTCTCCAAGGATCTATTCTGGCACTACTAGGAAACTAGCTATAGATAGACAGACCTTCTGTGGCGCATGGTTCTGACCATGCGCCACAAAAGTTGTCCAGTGGCGCATTTTAGCAAATGCGCCACAAAAGTCTTCACACTTCTGTGGCGCATACAGGAAAAATGCGCCTGTGCTGCATGTGGACATATGCGCCACAGAAAGCTCGGGTGGACCCTACCACAGAATCTCATTGACTCTAAACATTCTGTGGCGCATATGACCATATGCGCCAGAGAAGTTGGAGTAGGAAAAACAGATTCTACCCCCCTGGGTCGCCTTTTTAGCCTTGCAAAAAATAATAGAAAATGAAAAACACTTCAAAAAATAAAATCCTTTCACATAGTGATAGGTAATATGGTCTAGTTTGTAGAAAAATTAACAAACATGCATTTCGACTTTTTATGCAAAAAAAGTTTATGCCACGGTAAAATGGCCCTAACTTTTGCATACGAAAAATACGTATAATATACCAAAATGACGAGAGCGAGATTCCACATCCGCTAGCAACCACCTACGGTCGTTTAGCGATTATTTAGATTTTCAAAATTCAAAAAGAGTAAAAAGTTATGGCCAAAAGATCGTTTTTTCCTGCAAAAAATAAAAAAGGAGGACAAACTTTTGTGGCGCATTTCTTCCATATGCGCCACAGAAGTCTTGGCCAAAATTCGAAATTTAAATCCCGCCCCTTCTCCCTCTCTTATACTCTTCCACTCATCCACCCTTCCCCCCTCATCTTCTTCTCTCATTCGTTCTCCTCACCTTCTCCTCCTCCTCCTCCTCCACCCCGGTGAGATCCTCCTCCTCCTCCACCCCCCGGTGATCTCTTCCCTCCTCCACCCCGGTGAGCTCCTCCTCCTCCTCCCACCTTCCTCCTCCTCCACCCCGGTGAGATCCTCCTCCTCCTCCACCCCCCGGTGAGCTCTTCCCTCCTCCACCCCGGTGAGCTCCTCCTCCTCCTCCCCGGTGAGCTCCTCCTCCTCCTCCCACCTTCCTCCTCCTCCACCCCGGTGAGCTCCTCCTCCTCCCACCTCCCTCCTCTTCCACCCCGGCGAGCTCCTCCTCCGGCGACCTTCTCCTCCTCTTCCTCCTCCTCCTCTCCTCCATCGGCGACCTCCACCTTCACCTCCACCTCCTCCACCAACGACCTCCTTCTCTCCTCCATCGGCGACCCCCACCTCCGGCGAGCACCACCTCCGGCCAGATCTGGCCGTTTTTTTTTTGAAATTTGAAAAAAACTTATGTGGCGCATATTGGCCAAATGCGCCACAGAAGTTTGAGATCTGGTTCAGGACTTCTGTGGCGCATTTTGGCAATATGCGCCACAGAACTGCACTTTAGTGGCGAGATAACAATGGCGTATCCCATATGCGCCACAGAAGTCCCAAAATGACGTATCCATGGATACCTCTGAACTAGTTGGTTGAGCTTAAACAACAACTTGGAGAGTTGTAACACAAATGTTCTATCCGACTCAGTTCCTTCTTTGTTTGTGCTGAAGAAAGATAGTATTTCCTTCATGGATATGTTATCTTCCCCCACCTTTGATTTGATTTGGGTTATTGTCGAATCAAACTCAGTTCCAAGGACTATCTTGATGATGTTGCTACTTGTGGTGTTTCACTTGGTACATCTTCATGTCTTTGATTTGACCAATAGTTTTGTTCATATGACAAATGAGTCCATCTTCTTGGAGTGTCCTAATAAGTTTGTTGTTGATCCCATCAATGACATCCTTATCTTCTCCATGCCAGATTTGACTCATATGGAACATTTGGCATTACTGTTAGAAACTTTCGAGAACCGTCTTTGAGTTATCTCGAAGTAAGTGTTCTGGATGTTAGAAGTAGACTTCTCCAGTTCACGTAAAAATGTTGAAAGATGTCGTCGTGAACTCGAGTAGAGTTAACTCCGTTCCTTAAGGACACATGTGTGTTTATTGTTACTACTTTATGTATATGCAGTTGTCTCTCGACAAGATGTTAATACATGGGTATAGCAATCCAGCTCATCTTTTGGAGCTTTACACTATAGTTCCTATCTTGAGAATCTTGTAACTTTACCTCTGAGGTAAATGTTGCAAACTTTCTATTCGGACATGCTGAGTCTGAAATATCATTCCACCTAACCAAAGTTGAATCTCAAGCAACAATGATGGTTGGTGTTCTTCAAGGTTTTGACATAGGTCTCTATGTGAATTTGGCAATATTAATGTAATGGTTGACACAACTAGCCAGAAAGACCTACCTTCACATCCTCTTGATTCAGTAATAACAACCATTGTTCATGAGGCTTCTTCTATAATCTAATATAGGAGTTGTTCTTATGGTTTCCTTTGTATCCGAAGTCCGACCTTTACCTGATGTTTGTTTTCTTGAACATCGAGGAGAACATTTAAAGTAGTGTTGCCAAATGTCTCTCGGTCGATCCTCCAGACCCTATTATGTTGGCAAGTCTTGTTGTCCCAAGTAGTTGAAGTCTGAGAACGAAGTTTCTTTCTTCTCGTGTCATCAGGAATCTTCTTACCAATTCATCTGAGTGGTGTAAAGTGATATCACGATCTTTGGCAAAGATTTCGATATACTAGGATGAATAAAGAGTTTCCTTTGTGTTCTCAACCATGTTTTAAGGGTGACTATGATTTTTGTAATCAGGAGTTCCTCTTGTTACATGTTCTATGTGACTCTTATGAGTCCACGCTACAAAACACCTTTCTGTCTTGGCCTTCTGTTGGATGAAAGAGTGACCCTTCTATTTCAAAGGTAGTTCAACAGCTTGGTTTTGTTGATCTCTATCTCTACAACCTGAAATCTCTACTTAAGTTGTTTAGTAGAGGTTCCTCATCGAAGTCTGTGGTCATGTTCTTTCTGTTGAAGCCTTCATCTTCAGAAGCTTAAACCCTTCAGAGTTCCATGGTCTTAATCCTTATGAAGACCATCTATCTAACAACTTGAAACCATCTCCTCTTGTTTCCTCCATTACCTTGATATGTTTCATGCTCGTCATCTTAGAGTTGTTTCTAAACACTCCATCCATGATATGACCATGAGATACTCAGTGTGTTGTTTAGTGTGTTTCCCTCTTATCCTTAGTGTAACCATGTTTCTTTCTCTCTCCGTCTCTCTTCCTACCTTTGGAATCTCGGGTCGAGATTCTCATAAGGGGGATAGAGCTGTAACACCCCAGTTTTAGTTAAATAATATTAGGATTTGTTTGTCCATTCATGAGCATCATTTTTAAAGTGCATGCAAAGAAAAGAAAATAAAACCCTAAGCCCTACTCTTTCCCTCTATTTGAAATCAATTCAAAATGGTTTTGTATTTGAAAAACTACCAAATGCTTGGATCCCAAACTATTAAAAGGGCCCCACAATATTTTACAAGTGTTCTGGTATTTTTTAAATGATTAAAAAACAGATTTGAAAATGAATTATAAAAGAGGAAACCTAAATCAGAAAAGGAAAAAGGTTTTGCTGGAAAAAATAGATCCAGAGCTCCCTAGGCCGCAGCCCATCCCTCTCCTCTTTTCCCTATCGCTAGAGTGCAGCAAACCACGGCCCAGTCTGGCCCAGCTCTGGCCCATACCCCTTCATCCATCTATCCCCGTCGTCTTCCTCGCTCCCGCAAGCTCCTTTGTGTCGTCATTGGTCACTGCCGCAGGAGAGGATAAGACCCGCTGAGACCCTCTATCTCGTCCTCATCCACTTCCCCTCTCTCTCCCGACCTCTCTCATCTCCTTCCCGCAAGGCGACCGAACCCTAGCCGTCAGCCGCCACATCGCCCCGCCGTTCTAGGCTCCCTGGTCCCTGTTGAGCTTTCTGGGAGCTCCGCCGTGTCTTCCTCTTCCTCTCCATCAAGAAACGCAAGCAAGGACGCCCGTAATCGAACTAATCGCGATCTCCTCGCCGAGCTCTGGCCACCGTCTCCGCCATCGATTCCGGCCTCCTCGCGCCTCGTCGTCGCCTTAGTTTGCTTCGTGGTGAGCTTTTGGTTCGTAAGGACCCTCTCCCTCTTCCTCCCGTGCTTTGTGTTGCCGTGCCGACGAACGCCGCCACCGCTCGCCTTCAGATGTCGTCGTTGCCGACGCCCTGGTTGCCAAAACAGGGTGGCGCCACCAGGGTTAGGTCCATCTCGGTGAGCCCGTTCTAGTGCGCTAGGTCTCGCAGCCCCGCGCCCGCTCCTTCGTCGTCCCCGTGCGTCGCCTGGGAGGTCACCGTCGGCGTGACGTCACCGTGACGCCAAAGATGCTCGGTCACTCGTCAAACTGTGGTGGGTCCTTTCACATGGCGGTACCGAGGTGGCCCTGGGCCCCTTTGTCAGCCATTGTGGGTATGCACTGTGCCTGTGACAAATGCTGCCCAACCCTAGATGACGTCAGCATGTTGTAATAAAAGGTTTTAAACAATTTTAGAAAATGAATAAATCTTGTAAATTCATAACTAATTCATTTTAAGTCAGAAAATATGAATAATATATCAAAATGTTTAGAAAAATGAGAGTTATCTAATAGAGATACAATCATGCATTGTTAAGCAACTTACATGACAAGTTTAATTAGAAGAACATGGTAACCTCTCACAGGTGATTCCGGAGTTTCCTCGAGTTAGGGTTTGCACCCCTCGGAACCCCGATTAAACTGTCGAGCATGCCTTAGGGTTACTTTTCAGTACAATTTAACTTGTCATATCATCATCCTTGTTTGACCATTGCATCGATGCCATGTGTTGATTGTTTCCCTCTCTTTCCGGTGTTTGGTTCTTTCCGATAGAATACGATATCGAGATCGAAGCCCGAGGTCAACAACATTGAAGATTGAAGATCGACGAACAATACTTGACCAACTATAATCAAGTCAAGTACAAGATTTACGAAGACCTGCTTATTGGTTAACAACTGGCAAAGGCAAGCATAGCCCCACCATGATATCATCCTATGATTTCGAAAGCATTTCAGTTCGTGCCATAATGCATACGATTCTACTGTGGTCTTTTATCGACAGATAGAGTATCCTATCTATTGCATTACTCCCTTTGAGATTATATTACCTGATCCACTGCTCCTAGCATAACTAGGTTTGGCTTGTGTGCACTGCTAGAGCTATTATTTGTGTCTTGCTTAGCCATGCATAGCTGTCAGTACTGGTCCATCCAGATGATGTATCATCTCAAGAGAATCTAGTATGACAGGAGAACGTGATGAGATATATCAGTGATATGAGTTTAAACATGCTAAGGCTTGTATGGGAGGCCACGGTGGGTTGTGGTTTTTTTAGTCCTATGCTCGCCACCACTAGGACCTGAGTTCTTTCCTTTGGAACCAAGACGAGCGTACAACCACACAGGGCCTAGACAACCTCATGACTAACTAACTTGCCTAGTAGATTCCATGAGTCACATAGTTCTGGCATTCCATTCGACATGCATTCTGGATCTTCTCGAAGGTGGTGAAGGAGGTGCATTCATAACAGGTAGGGAAGCATGGAATGGGTTGCTTGGGGTAGATAGCGTCCCTGGTAAACCAACCTCGCCTCACATCTTTAAGTACCGGCTTTGGGATTTGACCCGTTACGGCGGAACCATACTTATTGCGTGACTCATGGCCTCGGCGAAAGAAAGGTAAAGGTCGTGTCTAACCACCCTCTGTCGGCCTTCCACGGAAGAGGGCTAATCATTGTGTCATTAAGAGAAGGTTAGTACGTGTGGGTAAAGTTGTACACCCCTGCAGGGTAATAATCTTTTCAAAAAGCCGTGTTCACGGTTATGAACGACTTGGTGACCGGACTCAAGATCATAGAGAACTATAACCTAATCGTAACACTTAGTAGATCCACGTGTGCTTAAGGATGCTTCCTCATGGGTACGAGCGGTGTTGGAATTATGCCCTAGAGGCAATAATAAAGATGTTATTATTATAATTCTTGTTCATGATAAAGTTTATATTCCATGCTAGAATTGTATTAAGCGGAAACTTTAATACTTGTGTGGTTTGTGAACAACACCGTGTCCCTAGTACGCCTCTATGGACTAGCTCATTGATCAATGATGGTTAAGGTTTCCTAACCATAGACATGAGTTGTCAATTGATAATGAGATCATATCATTGGGAGAATGATATGGTGGACAGACCCAAACTAAGCAAAGCTATTAGATCGTTTCATCGTGTTCGCCTTTTTGCAAGCTTTTCTCATGTCAAATATTGTATTCCTTAGACCATGAGATAATACAACTCCCTGGTATCGGAAGAAAGCTTTGAGGTCATCAAACGTCATCCTATGAGAGGGTGATCATAAAGGTGTCTCTCAGGTGATCGGAAAGTATCTGTTGGGTTGTATGTATCGAGATGGGATTTGTCCCTCCCAAGTCGGAGAGATATGCTTCGGGCCCACTCGGTAATCGATATCAACACCGCTTGCAAGCATGTGGTTAAGGAGTTAATCACAAAGTGATATCGGATTACGGAACGAGTAAAGTACTTGCTGTGAACGAGATTGAACTAGGTATGACGATACCGACGATCGAATCTCGGGCAAGTAAAATATCGCGAGACGAAGGGAATATATATATGGGATTGATTGAATCCTGGCATCGTGGTTCATCCGATATGATCATCGATGAATGTGTGGGAGTCAATATGGGTGCCTGCACTGTTGATTATTGATAGAAGATCATGTCTGCATATTCTCGAACCCGCAGGGTCACACACTTAACGTGTCTCGACGCTAGGATAGATTGGATAATTGGTTTATGAATTTTTGTTCGGAGTCTCGGATGGGATCCGGGATATCACGAGAGGTTCCGGAATGGTCCGGAGAATAAGATTCATATAAGGCAGTGCAGTTTTTGGAGTTCAGAATAGTTCCGGGTTAATCGGTATTGTACCGGAAGCTTCTAGAACCTTCCGGAAGGGGACCAACGTGGCCCCACCTTCCGGGAGGGGGCATGGGCCTATGAGGGAGTGTCCTGGCTGCATTGGGCCAGGGGCACAAGGCCCCATAGGGCCCAGCCGATCCTAGATAAGTTTAAATCGTTTAAACTAGAGATAAGATAGGGTTTCTAGAAGGAGAGTTTAAATCGCTTAAACTAGAGATAGGCTTGGAGGATGGGCAGGGCTGGCCGCACCCCCTCTATATATAGAGGGCTGGTGCGCCTCTTCCCCAACACACACACCTCCCTCCAAGCCCTAGTAGCCCTGCTGCCTTCCTCTCTCCCTCCCGACTGTTTGTAGGCGAAGCCCTGCTGCAGAAATTCTCCACCATATACACCACGCCGTCATGTTGTAGATCCAATCTATCTCTCCACCCTACTTGCTGGTCTGAGTAAGGAGGAGACGTCGAGGTGCCGCACGTGTGCATCTCACGGAGGCACCGCCACTTGTGGTGCTAGATCGGATCGGATCGCGAGGAGGAGAAGCGAGTACGACTACATCACCCACGTTCCGATTTAACGCTCATTGCATGTAATCTTCAAGGGTATGAAGATCTAATCCAATCTCTCTCGTTGTTTGCATCTCCTAGATTAGATCTTGGCTTTCCCTCTGCTCGCATCCAGAAAATTTTGATTTACTATGCCGCAAACCCTTCGGGTATCGAGCTAGATCTATGCGTAGATGTGATTCACGAGTAGAACGCAACATGGTTGTTGCGGCGCTGATGTTTTTGTTGCAAGCCTCTTGTTTGTGTTCTTCTTATGACACGGATAGTGAGATTGAAGCGGTCCAGGCCAACCTTACGCGACGCCGTCATGACCGCTCGACTTGACGTGGCTTGTACCACATGCGGCCGGTGGATGTCGCTTTCTCACTATAGTTGTCATGGGATTAACACCGAGTTTGGCAACCATAATATCACCGCTGTGGCTTTCCGTAGGTAAGAATCGTTTAGCATCTACTCCCATAAGCCACGTAAAACATGCAACAACAAAGTAGAGGCGCCTAACTTGTTTTTGCAGGAGTGTTTTCGTGATATGGTATGGCCCAAGATGTGATGTGTATATTGTATGGCGATCATGTTTTGTAATGTTTCACGACTTGCATGTCGATGAGTACACAACCGCAGAGCCATATGGTTGTCTTTATAATTGTGTATGACCTGCGAGTCAACTTCTTGTACGCCATGTAATAGCTTTACTTTATCGCTAAGTAGTTAGCAATAGTTGTAGTTGCTATTCATGGTGGAGGAAATCATGGTGGAGTGATGGAGATCATGCCGGAACGCACAAGATGGAGATCATTGCGAAGATTGGCTATACCATGTCACATAAAGTTATATGCATGTGATGTTTATCCTTTTATGTATCTTATTATGCTTAGATCGCGACGGTAGCATTATAAGATGATTCCTCACTTAAAGATCAAGATAAAAACTATGTTCTCCCCAAGTATGCACCGTTGCGAAAGTTCGTCGTGTCCAAGCATCACGTGATGATCGGGTGCTATAGACTCTACGCTCACATACAACGGGTGCAAGCCAGTTTTTGCACACGCGGAAATACTTGGGTCTAACTTGACGAGCCTAGCATGTATGCATATGGCCTCGAACACAAGAACTGAAAGGTTAAGCATGAGTCATATGAATGATATGATCGACACTTCGTTGTCCACCATTGAAACCACATCTCTTCTCGTGATGATCGGATTAGGTGTGGTGAATTTGGATCGTGTTCACTAAACAACTTGAGGGATGTTGAATTTAGTGGGAGTTCATCTAGTAATTTGATTAAGTTGAACTATTTATCATGAACATAGTCTAAATTGTACTTGCAAATACTGTAGATCACATGGCCAAGTCCAACTTCAACTTCGACGTTTTTGCTGAGAAAGAAAAGCTTAGAAACAATGGGTCTAACTTCACCAATTGGTTCCGCAATCTAAGAATCATTCTCTCTGGCGTACAAAGGACTATGTCCTTGGAAAGCGTTAGGTGACCCCCTAGAATCGCTACTGCCGGCTGATGAGAAAGCTGCCTATCACGCAAGAAAGATGATTATGGTGTGATTAAGAGCACCATGTTGTTTGCTATGGAACCGGAACTTCAAAATCGTTTTGAAAACTATTCCTTGCCCTTTGAGATTCTCGAAGAGTTGAAAACCATGTTTCAGACTCAGGCCCGTTCTGAGAGATATGAGATCTCCGAGAAGTTCTTTAACTGCAAGATTGAGGAATTGAGTTCCGGTAGTGAGCTCGCCATTTATATGTCGGTCTACTCTCAACGCCTTTGAGCAATCGGATCAAGATTCGGAGGAGCTCAAGATTGACAGGTTCTGCAATCACTCCTCCCAGCTACAAAAGTTCTGTAGTGACTCATAATCAGATTGGTTCCACTGATACGATCACCGAGCTCTTCGCAGTCAAGGCTGCGGAGGTGGACATCAAGAAGGATAATCATGTGTTGATGGTCAACAAGCCCTCCTTTAAGAAAGGTAAAGGTGCAAAGAAGCCCTTCAAGAAGGGCGGCAAGTTTAATGCCCTCGCTGAGAAGAAGCTCGTCTGGTCCCAAGCCGAAACCGAGTGCTTCTATTGCAAGGACAAGGGTCATCGAAGCAAATCGTCCAAGTACTTAGCGGACAAGAAGGCTGGCACCATCAAAGGTATATTTGATATACATGTTATTTATGTTTTCCTTACTAGCCCTCGTTGTAGTGCCGGGTATTTGATCTCGGTTGATTGCTAATATTTGTAACTCAAACAGAGTCATGAATAGACGGCGGCTTGAGGGATGAGGTGACGATGCGCTGCTGGCAACGGATCAAGAGTTGATGTGATGGCCGTAAGACGCTCTCCTTAGTTTTACCTTCGGATTAGTTTTAAACCTTAATAAATGTTATTATGTGCCTGCGTTGAGCATGAACATTATTTCTGGATCGTGTTTATTGCAAGACGGTTATTCATTTAAATCGGAGAATAATGGTTGTTCTATTTATATGAGTAACATCTTTTATGGTCATGCACCTCTTGTGAGTGGTTTATTTCTTCTAAATCTCGAAAGGGATGAAACACACATCCATAACATTGAGGCTAAGAGATGCAAAGTAGATAGTGATAATACTACTTATTTGTGGCTAATCGCTGCTCAGGTCATATTGGTGTAAAGCGTATGAAGAAACTCCATTCGATGGACTTTTGGAGTCTCTTGATTTTGAATCATTTGACACATGTGAACCATGCCTCATGGGCAAGATGATCAAAACCCTGCTTCTCCAGAGATGATGGAGCGAGCAACGGACTTGTTGGAAATCATACATACCGATGTATGCGACCGATGAGTGTTTCGACGCGGTGGATATCGCTATTTTCTCACTTTTACCGATGACTTAAGTAGATATGGGTATATCTATTTAATGAAACATAAATCTGAAACGTTTGAAAAGTTCAAAGAATTTCAGAATGAAGTGGAGAACCATCGTAACAGAAAGATTAAGTTTCTGCGATCCGATCGTGGGGGCGAATATTTGAGTTATGATTTCCTCACGCATCTCAAGGCAAGTGGAATCGTTTCACAACTCACGCCACCCGGAACACCACAACGCAATGGTGTGTCTGAACGCCGGAATCGAACCCTATTAGATATGGTCCGATCGATGATGTCTCTTACTGATTTGCCGTTATCGTTTTGGGGTTATGCATTAGAAACCGCTGCATTCACTTTAAATAGGGCTCCATCTAAATCCGTTGAGACGACACCGTATGAACTGTGGTTTGGTGCTAAACCTAAGTTGTCGCTTAAAGTTTGGGGATGCGCTTACGCCAAGAAGTTGATGGACAAGCTCGAACCCAAAGCGGAGAAATGCGCTTCATAGGATACCCTAAGGAAACTATTGGGTATACCTTCTATCACAGAACCGAAGGCAAAGTGTTTGTCGCAAAGAACGGTTCCTTTCTTGAGAAGGAGTTTCTCTCGAAAGAAGTGAGTGGGAGGAAAGTAGAGCTAGACGAGGTTGTTGAACCTTCTCTTGAATTGGAGAGTAGCGCAGCACCTGAAATTGTTCCAGTGCCGCCTGCGCCAACAATAGAGGAAGCTAATGACAAGGATCATGAAGCTTTGGACGATGCTGCTACTGAACGTCGCAGGTCGACAAGGTCGCGTGCCCCTCCTGAGTGGTACGGCAACCTGTCTTTGACAGCCTTGTTAGTAGAAGACGGTGAACCCACGAACTATGAGGAAGCGATGATGAGCCCAGACTGAGAAATGGCTAGAAGCCATGAACCGAATTGGGATCCATGAGCGAAAACCAAGTATGGACTTTGGTGGACCCTCCTAGCGGTGAAAGGCCGTTGAGTGCAAATGGATCTTCAAGAAGAAAACGGACGCGATGGTAATGTTACCGTCTATAACGCACGGCTTGTCGCGAAAGGTTTTCGACAAGTTCAAGGTGTTGACTACGATGAGACTTTCTCTCCCGTAGCGATGTTTAAGTCTATTCGGATTTTATTAGCAATTGCTGCGTTTCATGATTATGAAATATGGCGATGGATGTCAAGATCGCTTCCTCAATGGCAACATTGATGAAGAGTTGTATATGATGCAACCAAGGTTTTGTCGATCCTAAGGATGCCGATAAAGTATGCAAACTTCAGCGTTCCATTTATGGTGAAGCAAGCATCTCGGAGTTGGAACCTTCGTTTTGATCAAGTGATCAAGAGCTTTGGATTTGTTCCAAATTGCTCTGAAGCTTGCATCTACAAGAAAGTGAGTGGGAGCTCGGTGACGTTTACGGTACTATATGTGGATGACATATTGATTATTGGAAATGACATCAACATGCTTAACGATGTGAAGAGTTATTTGAACAAGTGTTTTCAATGAAAGACCTAGGTGAAGCTGCTTATATATTGGGCATCAAGATCTATAGAGATAGACAAAGGCCGATAGCTTTAAGCGAGTACATACCTAGACAAAGTTCGAAAAGGTTCAGAATGGATAAGGCATTAAAAGGTTCATGCCTATGTTGTCGGGGAAGATATTGAGCAAGGCTCGGTGTCGATTCTGATGAAATGATAGGGAAGCTATGAGCAAAGTGCCTTATGCCTCGGCCATAGGTTCCATCATGTATGCCATGTTGTGTACTAGACCGGATGTGTCCAATGCTCTTAGTTTGGCGAGCAGATATCAAAGTGATCCAGGAGTGGAACCTTTGGACAGCCGTGAAGAACATCCTAAGGTACCTAAATAGGACTAAAGAAATGTTCTTAGTCTATGGGGGTGATGAACAGCTCGTCGTAAAAGGTTACGTCGATGCTAGTTTCGACACCGACAAGGATGATTGTAAATCTCAGACAGGATACGTGTATATTTTGAATGGAGGAGCTGTGAGCTGGAGAAGCTGCAAGCAAAGCGTGATCGCGGGATCTACAGTAGAAGCGGAATACATGGCTGCTGCAGAAGCGTCAAGTGAAGGAGTTTGGATCAGGAACTTCATCACTGAGCTTGGCGTGGTTCCAAGTGCATTGGACCCACTGGAGAGATTGTGTGACAACATCGGCGCCATAGCACTCGCTAAGGAACCAAGATATCATCCAAAGACCAAGCATATCAACCGCAAGTTTCATATAATCCGAGATTATATAGCGAGATGGAGATCGAAGATCAGCAAAGTACATACAGATCTGAATGTCGCAGATCCATTGACTAAACCTCTTCCGTGTAAAACATGATCAACACCTCGATTGCCATGGGTGTGAGATTGTTGCCAAATGTAAACTAGATTATTGACTCTAGTGCAAGTGGGAGACTGTTGGAATTATGCCCTAGAGGCAATAATAAAGATGTTATTATTATAATTCTTGTTCATGATAAAGTTTATATTCCATGCTAGAATTGTATTAAGCGGAAACTTTAATACTTGTGTGGTTTGTGAACAACACCGTGTCCCTAGTACGCCTCTATGGACTAGCTCATTGATCAATGATGGTTAAGGTTTCCTAACCATAGACATGAGTTGTCAATTGATAATGAGATCATATCATTGGGAGAATGATATGGTGGACAGACCCAAACTAAGCAAAGCTATTAGATCGTTTCATCGTGTTCGTCTTTGCGAAGCTTTTCTCATGTCAAATATTGTATTCCTTAGACCATGAGATAATACAACTCCCTGGTATCGGAAGAAAGCTTTGAGGTCATCAAACGTCATCCTATGAGAGGGTGATCATAAAGGTGTCTCTCAGGTGATCGGAAAGTATCTGTTGGGTTGTATGTATCGAGATGGGATTTGTCCCTCCCAAGTCGGAGAGATATGCTTCGGGCCCACTCGGTAATCGATATCAACACCGCTTGCAAGCATGTGGTTAAGGAGTTAATCACAAAGTGATATCGGATTACGGAACGAGTAAAGTACTTCGTGAACGAGATTGAACTAGGTATGACGATACCGATCGAATCTCGGGCAAGTAAAATATCACGAGACGAAGGGAATATATATATGGGATTGATTGAATCCTGGCATCGTGGTTCATCCGATATGATCATCGATGAATGTGTGGGAGTCAATATGGGTGCCCAGACCCCGCTGTTGATTATTGATAGAAGATCATGTCTGCATATTCTCGAACCCGCAGGGTCACACACTTAACGTGTCTCGACGCTAGGATAGATTGGATAATTGGTTTATGAATTTTTGTTCGGAGTCTCGGATGGGATCCGGGATATCACGAGAGGTTCCGGACTGGTCCGGAGAATAAGATTCATATAAGGCAGTGCAGTTTTGGAGTTCAGAATAGTTAGGTTAATCGGTATTGTACCGGAAGCTTCTAGAACCTTCCGGAAGGGGACCAACGTGGCCCCACCTTCCGGGAGGGGGCATGGGCCTATGAGGGAGTGTCCTGGCCGCATTGGGCCAGGGGCACAAGGCCCCATAGGGCCCAGCCGATCCTAGATAAGTTTAAATCGTTTAAACTAGAGATAAGATAGGGTTTCTAGAAGGGAGAGTTTAAATCGTTTAAACTAGAGATAGGCTTGGAGGATGGGCAAGGGCTGGCCGCACCCCCCCTCTATATATAGAGGGCTGGTGCGCCCCCTTCCCCCACACACACACCTCCCTCCAAGCCCTAGTAGCCCTGCTGCCTTCCTCTCTCCCTCCCGACTGTTTGTAGGCGAAGCCCTGCTGCAGAAATTCTCCACCATATACACCACGCCGTCGTGTTGTAGATCCAATCTATCTCTCCACCCTACTTGCTGGTCCGAGGAAGGAGGAGACGCCAGTGCTGCGTGTGCATCTCACGGAGGCACCGCCACTTGTGGTGCTAGATCGGATCGGATCGCGAGGAGGATAAGCGAGCACGACTACATCACCCACGTTAAATGAGCGTTTAACGCCAGCTTGAATCTTCAAGGGTATGAAGATCTAATCCAATCTCTCTCGTTGTTTGCATCTCCTAGATTAGATCTTGACTTTCCCTCTGTTCGCATCCGTAGAAAATTTTGATTTACTATGTCGCGAAACCCTTCAAGGGGGTGATCCTAGTTAAGGTTTAGATGATGGTTTGGTGGATATCAAAATATGATGATCAATACTTTGGAGATGTAGCTCTCTTACCCCCTTTAAAAATACTCTGACTAGACGAGATTTTTCTCCCTCTTGTTTTATAAACAAAGATGGATTTATGCAAAACAACTCCACCAGCCATAAGTCTTGCGGAGTACACCCTGTACTCACCCTTGCTTTGTTGATACTTTTGGCAGAGTAAGTGTTCCCTGAAGATCAGTTTGGTACTACATCGACACCGATGAGTAGCTTGGGGCTCCCGGTCGGCAGCTTGGAATCTATGGGATGGGACGTCATCGTTATGCTTCAGGACTCTTAGGCCATTTGTTGAGTTTGCTATACTTAATAGCATAATTTGCCTTCCGTTGTTTGATAATTGTGGTCAGTGACCTTTGCTTGTAATAATTTGGTTCTTTGCCTAGTTATGAGCTTGCTGTAATAAATTTTGTGTCATAGGGTCACTTTCGTGTTACCGATTCTTCACTGGATATCCTCGAGCTCAAGGTTAAGCTTATGTCAGACGGAGGTCTGGGATTTATTTAGCCCTGATCCCGGGGGTGTCACACTATTATACTTGTGTCATACCAGGCCTGACATTACATATGTTTTCAGTGTGGTGAGCTGATACATGCATGAACCAAGGAGCTGGCATCTTGATATATTGCATAGTATCCTATGATACTTGAAGGGGACTCCAGGAAAGGGGTTGTGGTTTGCAAATAATGGACATCTTAAGGTGGATGGCTATAGTGATTCTGGTTGGGCTGGCTGTCAAGATGATAGAAGATCAACATCAGGCTATTGTGTATTTGTGGGAGGAAATTTTGTGTCATGGAGAAGCAAGAAACAAACTATTGTCTCTAGATCAACAATAGAAGCTGAGTATAGAGCCTTATCTCAAGGGGTTAGTGAAATGCTCTAGGTGAAGTACCTCCTAAGTGAGTTGAAATTACTAAGGAAGGGACCCTTAAGAGTGTGGTGTGATAATCAATCGGCTATAAGTATTGCCAATAACCCAGTTCAGCATTATAGGACAAAGCATGTAGAAATCGATCGCTTCTTTATTAAGGAGAAACTTGATGCTGGAATCTTTAGCCTTACACATGTCAACTCTGGACAACAGATTGCTGATTGTTTGGCAAAGGCACTGGGAACAAAGGACTGTAACTTAGCATGTGACAATATGGGGCTGATAGATATCTACCACCCATCTTGAGGGGGAGTGTTGAACCATTCTGTCCCAAGAGGCCCAATCCCACAAAGTGCTGACCTATAAAAGGAAGAGGCTGGAGGAGAGCAAGACCTAATCCCAATATCTAGCCGCTAGTTCTATCGGTGTGTGTGTGTGTTAGAAAGATGATTCCCCTCTGAATCAACAGTTCATGTATTGGCTGAATATATACTCATGCATTTATGATTTACCCACAAAGAAAAAGAATACTCATGCATTGCTTAAAAGAGTTTGGCTTCACGAAACACGGGTATCAAATTTGATAAACATTTGTTAGCTAAACACTAGTAGCATACTCGTATATGATGCTCTTGTTATCGACTATATTGTATATGAGTTCTCTTGCATAGAAATTTAGTACTCCATAACTAACTCGTCAATGACCTGATCATTAGGGCGTTCTCGATAGTCACCCTTCCTAGTGGTGTTTGCCATCAGCGCCAACTCCTCTATGGGGTTATCCAAAACATTGAGATTGTTGAAGTAGGGCAAGTGTAGGTTCTCGGAAAAATTCAAGATGAGTGCTCTATGAAAATTTCACAAATTTAGTATAAGATTTCCAATATAGTGAGTATAATTATCAACCGCAAAATGAACCTAACTGCCTTGACTTGTTCAACATGGATGAGAAGAAGCTGGAGAAGTGGAGAAGATGATGGTGCAAATCCATGGCTCACGTGAGATAAAGGAAGCAGGGTCCGACATGTCAAGCTGTCGGCTTCATCTCCTCCATGACTTCCACCTCTGGACCGACACGTGATCGCATGCAGAGGAACATCCAAGCTAGGGGCCCTCAGTGCAGCATAGTGGAGGAGGTTAAACATGACACATGCTTTCAGGCCAACCCCTCTTCACCCAAACCAAATATCTGCTCCACCTTTTTCTCTTATATACATCTCGTTGAGACCATGTTAGGTTAATCCCATGATCAAGGGGATTAGTGAATTTTAGGGGATTTTGACTTCTGGTGGATTTAGTGCCTCTCAATCCCTTTCAATCCATTGAATCAAAAAAGTCCTATCACTCCCTGGAAAGAACAAGAAACATCTCCGATAGAGTACCCACATGGATTCCATCTTTCCCCTTCTCAGGCCTACTTGTTGTTGCCCCGAAGAATAGATATTGGTATTATAATAATTCTCTCAATATGAAATGCTGGCTGCTAGTCTTCGGTCGGTGTTTTTCAGTGAGTAGTTCTCGGCGGGTATTCCTCCGTGAGTAGTTGCCGTTAATATTCCAACTCAGTAAACCCTAAATACTCTAAATTTCAAAACACGGAAGCGCTAATTATAAACCCTAAAGGCTAAACACTAAAACATAAACTCATAAACCCTAAATCCCTAAAACTGCTAAGTCAGTAGTTCACAACTATAGTCCTTGGTTGCTAGTTGTAAATTTGTTTGATCTCGGCAAGTAGTCTTCTATTGTTTGCGATTTTGTGAACGAATCACTACCGGATTTTTTTCTTTGTCATGTAACAGTCCATACATGGAAAAGCCCCTAAAAAACACGGCAAAGCCTTTGCCCTGTAAGACTACACGACAAAGATCGCATGACAAATATCGGGCCGGTAAAGGAGTCCTTGCCGTGCGCCTAACACGGTGGAGGCTTTGGCGTGTGCCAGGCAGCCCTGCGCGGCACACAAAAGTAAGTTAACGCTGCCCCGAGCGAGACGGTGTCATGACAGTGGGTCCCATCACGCCTTTGCCGTGTGTTTTGCATGTGGGTCCCACCGATCAAGTTTGCCGTACGTCGATCATCGCCGTGCAACCGTCTTCTGCAGTGGTGGACTCTTTGTTGTGTACTGCGCATGGCAAAGTCTTTGTCGTGTGTTTTCCGTAGCCTCTTTGACGTGTGTGAAGAGAGATAAACTACATGGCAAAGACTAGTCGTGCAAATAAAAAAGGCTGCGGACTGCGCTGTCACATCCCAAAATTTTCCAAATTTTGAAATGTGAAAAAGTAAATAAAATAAATAATTGTTGAAATTTAGGGTGAAAAGAAACATTTTGTTTCATAAGGGAAACATCAAAACCCATCTTGAACAAACTTTGAATAAAAGGGAATCCAACAAAATTCAAATCAAGTGAAATGCATTCATCAATTAATTTAAACTTGGAAAATAAACCAAAACCCTAAAACCTTAATGGAAGAAAATCATTTCCAAGATCTCTCTAAGACTATGGATTTGATCCATATACAAATTTGTCAACAAACATTTATAAATGATCAAAATGATAAATAAAAATATTATAAAACCATAGAAATTGGTTTCATTTAATTTGGAGCCACAGATAAAAACTTATGAATTTAATATGATAAAAGGAAATATTTCCAAAGTTAATAAAGCACCTATCTAAAATTCATACCAAATTGTGAGCAAAATAATCCTAAAAAGATATAAAAGGGTAAACAAATATTAAATAAAAATATACAAATTGGAATCACCAATTTTGGATCTATAAATAAAAATATATGGATTTTATAAGATAAAGAAAGAAAGAAAGAAATAAGGAATATGTAAAAGCCAAATTAAATCTTGGCCAAATCCATAAACAAATGAAATTTTATTGAATAATAAAAGGAGTAAAAGATTATTTAAATAAAATCATAAGGATTAAAAAATATCCAACTTTATTTTAAATAAAGACAAATTTCCTAAACTAAATAATAAGAAAATTATTTAGAAGACAATTTAAATCTTGAATTAAATCCACAAGCAAATGGAATAAAGATAATCCAAATAAAATAAGAGGATAAAGAATATTCAAATAAAATTATATGGCATTAAACCATATTCTAAAATTATATATAAGTGGGGACGAAATTCCTAATATAAATGATTAATTAAATCATGAAAAAATAAATTGGAATTTGCCAAAGTGGAATAAAAGTTATTTAATTAACTTAAATGGAATAAAAGGATTATTTGAATCAAATTTATATGGGATTAAAATCATATTTGAATAAAGACAAATACCCAATTTAAATGATTAATAAAGCATAAAAGAATATTTTAAATAATTCAAAATGAATTATTTAACACACTAATGAATAAATAAGACCTAATGAAAAAGGGTTTGATAAACATTTAAATTTAAAACAGAAGGTTAAATCATTTTAATAAATAATATGGATTAGAACCATATTTAAATCCTATTTAATAAAGACAAAATTATCTATTTAAAATAAATAACAAACCATATGAGAATAAAATAAATATTCTAAAAATAGACTTTAGCATATATTAATAAACAGTATTAAAATATACTGAATATTTGGAAAATTTTTGAGTAAGCAATCTGAATTCAAATGGGTGTTTGAATTTGAAAACAGAAAATAAAATGGAAAAAGGAAAAACAAACAGGAAGAAAAAAAATATGGAAAGGATCCAGCACAACAACCAGGCCCAGTCCAGCCCAGCAGCGCAGCCCACCTTCCCCTCTTCCCCAAATTGTTTTTTACTCAGAACCGCACCCGTTCACCAACTGATCGCCTGACCCCACGCGCACTCCCTCTCTACTGCTGACGAAGTGACCCCACTTGCCAGCTCAGCTTATCGTCTCAGTGCGACCCGTTCCCCAAACCTCGCTGTCGTTCTCTGTCAATTGATCCCTCGCGTAAATTCGAGTTAATGCCGCGTTGATTCCGCCCTGCAACCACGCACTCTTAATCGCCCGGGTCCCCTCTCCCGTTTCCCCCGACGTCATTCCCCCTCTGCCCCTAGGCTGCTAGAATTGCTTACTGCAAGCCACTGACCCCGACGAACTTCCAACGACGATTACAACTACTACCCACCTCCCCTTGTTCCCTGGCCTCCACGAGCCTACTCCCCATCTCCTTGCACACCTTCCCGTAGCACCAGCTCACTCGCGCATGCTCCGAAACATCGGCAACTTCGACACCCGAACGCCACCGCCGTCTGCCTCCACTCCGGCAACGCCCCCTGGTAAAACCTGACCTCCCCTCTCCATCTCTTTCACGCGCGTGTACTTGCTTTTGCCTCACGCATCTAACGCAACCATCGCCTTGTCTTCCGATGCCCTGTAGCCTCGCTCCCGTCAACAACAGGACGAGCCCGATGACAGAAGCTTCTTCGGCGAGGAATTACCAACGTCTCCGAGCGCCCCTTCACCTGCAACGACCACCTTGAGCTTCAGCACGACGCGGAAAACACAGTAAGCACCTTCCCCCTCTCCCATGCTTCCTGTACTTGGCGTACCACCACTGGCAGAGCCGTGCTGCCGCACAGCCGCCGCTAGCGCCGCCCATCTCTGGTCACTCGCTTATGATCCGTTAGATTTAGATCGCAAGGTTAGGAATAGATGACTTAAGCGAATCGTTATGTTCGATCTGTGACGCACGATCTACTTTAAATCCAACACACCACACTGACATATCCGTGCGAAACGGTATGCACCAATAAGATTGCACCACGTGGCCCTGCCTACTGATTTAAATAGAAATTTGATCTATTAGACGATAGGATTTGTAAAATTTATAACTTTAAATCTACACGTTCAAATTTTGTAAATTTTATATCAATGGAATCAGCGAAAAGAATACTTTCCAACCATGCCCTTTGTTTAGTGATTTGCTTCTATAAAATTGGTTGTTTTTGCAGAAACATGTGTAGGCATATTTTGATTATAGAATTTATTCTTAAAATGTTTTTAGGGTAAAATCTTTTGTAAATGGATTGTTTTGAACCTACTGACCATAAAAACCCTAGAGAAAGTATATTTAAAAGTATATTTTGTGATGCTAAGGAATAAATATTTGAATAAAAGCATTTCTAGTTAAATAAAAATGTTGATTATGTTTTAAAAATTCTTTTTGAGTAAAACCTTTGGAAAATGATTTGATTTAAACTCTTTGACCCTAAACACCAAGTTTTGGGGATTTAAAAATATATTTCATGAACCCTAGAGAATTATTACTTTGTTTAAAGGCATTTCCAACAACATAAAATGTTGCTTGATTTAAAATGGATTTTGGATGAAAACCTTTGCAAATGGATTTGTTTAAAAACATTATGACCATTAACATTAATATTGGTGTTTAAAAACATTTTGGCTAACACTAGAAAATATTCTTTGAATAAAATCAGTTCTAGCAAAACAAAAGGGGATTTAAAGTGGCCATTTTCACTAACTTAATATCAAATGGTGTTGCCACTTTTATAAATGACCAATAGGTGTTTTAAAATGTTTATAACCTATTAGAAACCACCTTTCCAAATAAAACAATCTTGTGCATGCCTGCATGCATTGTTTTGTTTTTACTATTTTATGTGGTGAATTGATTGAATGCTAGATTGAATTTGTGCCTTGATTGAATTGTAGTGAACTTTGAAGAGTGTGACTATTGCAAGATCAAGGAGTGAACTTATATTCTCTACCAAAAAGTCAAGTGGTGCTTCATACTTTTTCCCCATTATTTTCACTATGCATTAGTGATGTTTTGAGTAGGACTTGAATGGAATTTTCTAAGTATAAGCTATGCCATGGGAAATCCTAGTAGATGATGGATTAGTAGAATTTTCCCTAAGATAAGATCCCTACTACTATCATGCTTAGCTTAGCTTAGCTAGTAGAAAACAAGGGTGGATTATATTCATGCTATGAAATATTTCTAAGTCAATGACTTGTGTTTTGTTTAATAAAACAACTATGTGAATGAATCACCTGGGTGGAATGGTTGTGAATGGGTTATGTTGAGTGGTTACACTGGGCCCAATATTTATGGCCTACCCTAGTGTATCTCACTTGTGGAAAGCCACCCAAGAACAAAGAGATTTGAGATGTCAAATGTTGAGAAGCTTCAAGTGAATCCACATGGCATTATGGGCTCTGCCTGGATCATATAGGTTGCAATAACTTAGCCAGATGGACAGTTGGTGGTAGGGGGTGATAGGTTTGGAGCGCGTCCATTTTGGTCTAAGGGAAGGCTTCTGAAAGATTTAGTCTCGATGCATGTCGAGTCTTGTGGGGAAAGTGCACCACCTCTCGAGAGAGTAAAATCTAAGTACTTAGTCGTGTCCTTGGCAATGGACAATTTGAGCATCAAGATATGGAAGCTATCAAGGATCTCCTCATCCCAATTTCTAAGTTAAAAACTTGTGGTTGAACAAGGGTAAAGGATCACCAATTTCTATTAGTAGAAGCCTTGGGTGATTTTCACAAACAAAAACTTAGTGTTTTCAAATGATAAGGAAAATCTATTTTGAGCAAAGCAAGCCTAAGCTCCACTTAGCCAATTGCATATAGATGATAGATACCACTATTCTACCATAGTATTACTTGCCAATACAATTTAAATGTATTGACCCTTGTGGCTGTAACTTATTATGTTGCAGGTTTGTTTGATGTTAGTGAAGTGTGTTGATTAGGATTACAAGTCTACAACCAACATGATTGCCTGTGGCACTTTGAAGATGGACTCCATGCTATATAGTTATTTCTGCTGCATTATAATGAGATAGCCAAATGAGCTATGTAAGATGTAATGAATTATTTTATTCCTGGTTATAAAGTTGTATTATGACCTTTGTTTCTTGATATTACATCTTAACTGTGGATGCTAGCTATTGATCCAGGGACTAGCATTGTAAACACAGGGATCTCTACCTTATTAAAGGTTGGGACCTCTATATGCGCCACGCACATCGCCGCCGGTATGCACGCCAGGGCATGTGCCACGCACAGCCCGCAGTCCGCGCCCGTGATGTCCCTGGTGCACCATCCCAGCCCCTTGCTCGCGGCTTGGCTGGCCTCGGCGGTGACACGGGAGATGAGCTTGGTATAGCCGGCCTCGACGGCGACCCATTGGCGTTCATAGTGTCCTACTCCACGGCTGTGATGCAGAGCACGCGGTCCTGCTTCGGCACATCGCCGCGGCATTGCGCCAGGTCGTAGATGGTGGAGGGTGACATGTCGGCGGTGGTCATGGGCGGAGGCGCGCAGCACGAGCGAGGCCAGGGGTCTGCGCGGGATGAGCGAGGCGGAGTCGCACGGGGTGAGCAAGGCGGCGACAACAACGCACGCGACGGAGGCGGCGGATGACGCACGCGATGAAGGCGGCAGCTGTAGACGATGCACACGACATAGGCGGCAGCTGCGGCAGATGACGCATGCGATGGAGGCGGCGGCTACATACGACGCACGCGACGGAGGCGGTGGCTACAGATGACGCACGTGACGGGGCCCTCGTGTATTGATTTCACATGTTTTTTTTGCTTCCTCGCTGTGGACGGAAAGAAAGAGATAAGGAGAGAGACGTGTGGACAAGGATAGAGAGAGAAGTGGATGAGGAAAAGAAGATGGGCGGTTAGATCATTAGCAAATGGACGGCCAAGATCAGTTTCGGTGGGTGATCCATGGGGTGATTCGTGGGAGGCTATTTACTGTCTTCTCATTGGCCGGTTGTGTGTTTCTTCGGTAGAGTTTTGAACATAGTTTGACCTAGCCATATAAAATTTAAAAAAATGGGAAACCTTCACACACGTGTGTGTCTTGGGATGGCAAGCATTGTTGCCGAAGAGACTTTTTAATTTCGTTGCACAAAGAATTGATTTTTCATTTTTAACTCCCCACTCAGCCGGAAGCGGGGATAACCGAACTACATGTGTTGCATAGTTTTTACCCCGGGTGTGCTTTTTTTGGATATTTCAACTTCTCTATGAACCTTCTGTCACAGTTGTCCACATATTCAAGGGCCATATGTAAGTTTTTGAGTTAGTCCTCTGCTCCGGTGGTCGGTTTCCACCGAAACCCTACACCAAGGGCACCTAGATCTACCCCTTTTACCGACCTCCAATGTTACCATATTGTGCATGCACGTGCATCATGGGATGACGAACAATGTTGCAAGAAAAAGTTTTCCTTTTCGTCGCACCAAAAAGCCATTTTCTATTTTCTGATCGCAAAAAAGGTTTTTTTTAAGCAACCATGTTGATGCGCTTGGTTGATGTAGGAGCGCTTCGTCGGGAAACCCCAAGAGCAAGGTGTGATGCAGCACAGCAGCAAGTCTTCCCTCAGTAAGAAACCGAGGTTATCGAACCAGTAGGAGGAAGGAAACGTCACATAAGTGTTTCAAGCAACGTGGAAACCTGCACAACACAAACTCAAGACTTTGCCCCAACGAACAGTGAGGTTGTCAATCTAACCGGTTGTTGTAACAAAGGATTAACTGTATGGTGTGGAAGGTGATGAGTGGTTTGCAGTAAGTAAACAGTGGAAGATGTATCAATGGGAAAGATTGGATCGGGGTCCATAATTCACTAGAGGTGCTCTTCTTAGATAAACAACATGGCATGAAGGGTAAACAAATTATAGCAGGGCAATTAACAGTAACTGAGCAAGGCATAACAATGCAATACTAGACAAAAAAATCCTATTTGATTCGATTGGGCAATACAACAATATACATAGATCGCCATCCAACTGCATCTATGACTAGAAGTCCACCTTCAAGTTATCATCCGAACCCCCTCCAATATTAAGTTGCAAGAAACAGACAACTGCTTTAAGCAAAGTGTGTAAGGTAAATAATCCACTTGTTCCATGAACAATACACCGTTGTTTTCTCCCTAGTGGCAATAACACATCTACAACCAAAGAGATTTCTGTCACTTCCCTTGGAAACTAGAGGCATGAACCCACTATCGAGCATAAAGCTTGATGGCTTGCATAGCTTATGTGGAGCCTGTTGGGAACCCCAAGAGCAGGGTGTGAAGCAGTACACCAGCAAGTCTTCCCTCAGTAAGAAACCGAGGTTATCGAACCAGTAGGAGGAAGGAAACGTCACACGGGTGTTGCAAGCAACGCGGAGACCTGCACAATACAAACTCAAGACTTTGCCCCAACTAATAGTGAGGTTGTCAATCTCACTGGTTGCTGTAACAAATGATTAAACGTATGGTGTGGAAGGTAATGGTTTGCAGCAAGTAAACAAGTAACAGTGGAAGATGTGTCGATGGTAAAGATTGGACCGGGTTCCATAGTTCACTAGAGGTGCTCTCCTTAGATAAACAACATGGCATGAAGAGTAAACAAATTACAGCGGGGCAATGGACAGGAACTGAGCAAGGCATAACAATGCAATTACTAGTCAGAAATATCCTATGAGATTCGATTGGGCAATACAACAAGATACATAGACCGCCATCCAACTGCATCTATGACTAGAAGTCCACCTTCAGGTTATCATCCGAACCCCCTCTAGTATTAAGTTGCAAGCAACAAACAACTGCTTTAAGGAAAGCGTGTAAGGTAAACAGTCCACATGTTCCATGAACAAGAGACCGTTGTTTTCTCCCTAGTGGCAACAACACATCTACAACCGAAGATATTTCTGTCACTTCCCTTGGAAACTAGATGCATGAACCCACTATCGAGCATAAATACCCCCTCATGGAGTCACTAGCAACTACTTGGCCAGGATAGCTACTAACCACGGAGAGCATGCAAGATCACAAACAACACAGACATGATATAATCATAAAGACAAAACCATTAATCAAACCAACATAATAATATCAATATCCATCGGATCCCTGCAAACACAACATGCATGATTACAAATAGATTAGATCTTGATCATGAACGGAGCTCACAAGATCTATACATGAAATCATAAAGGAGGAGATACAACCATCTAGCTACTACATGGACCCATAGTCCAAGGTGGAACTACTCGCGCATCATACCAGAGAGAAGGCCTCCGGGATGATATCCCCTCCAGTAGGGTGCCGGGAAGAACTTCAGATCCCCCCGATCTAGGGATGATGGTGGCAGCGGCTACATACGATTTCGTGGAAATTTGATTGGGTGCTTAGGGTTTCTACATCGGGGGCTTCTTATAGGCGAAGGGGGAGGCCGAGGAGGCGGCCATGGGTGGCAAACCCTAGCCAGGCGCGGAGCTGGGCCCACCCGTGCCTGGGATGGGTCTGGCCACCCTGGCTGGCCCCTCCGGCTCCCCTCTAGACTTCTTGTTCCCCACGGAAAGTAATTGACTTTGACGTTTGTCCCGTCCAATTCCAAGAATATTTCTTTACTAACTTTTCTGAAACCAAAAACAGCAGAAAACAGGCATTTGTTAATAGGTTAGTACCAGAAAACATGTAAAAATAACCTCAAAGTGTAGACAAGCAAAGCAAAGTAGATACAAAACAAGCATGGAGCATCAAAAATTATAGATATGTTTCCAACGTATCAGCCTTATCTCTGGTATGATGCATGAGTAGTTCCACCTTGGACTATGGGTCCATGTAGTAGCTAGATGGTTGCATCTCCTCCTTTGTGCTTTCATGTATAGTGGGTTCATGCCTCTAATTTCCAAGGGAAGTGACAGAAATATCTTCGGTTGTAGATGTGTTGTTGCTACTAGGGAGAAAACAACAGTCTCTTGTTTATGGAACATGTGGACTGTTTACCTTACACACTTTGCTTAAAGCAGTTGTCTGTTGCTTGCAACTTAATACTGGAGGGGGTTCGGATGATAACCTGAAGGTGGACTTATAGTCATATATGCAGTTGGATGGCGGTCTATGTATCTTGTTGTATTGGCCAATCGAATCTCATAGGATCTTTCTGACTAGTAATTGCATTGTTATGCCTTGCTCAGTTCCTGTCAATTGCCCCGCTGCAATTTGTTTACCCTTCATGCCATGTTGTTTATCTAAGGAGAGAACCTCTAGTGAACTATGGACCCCGGTCCAATCTTTACCATTGATACATCTTCCACTGTTACTTGTTTACTTGCTACAAACCATTACCTTCCACACCATACATTTAATCCTTTGTTACAGTAAACCGGTGAGCTTGACAACCTCACTGTTCATTGGGGCAAAGTCTTGAGTTTGTGTTGTGCAGGTATCTGTGTTGCTTGCAACACCTGTGTGACGTTTCCTTCCTCCTTCTGGTTCGATAACCTCGGTCTCAACTGAGGGAAAACTTGTTGCTTGCTACTTCACACCTTGCTCTTGGGGTTCCCAAAAGGCTGTGCGTAGACAGCCATCAAGCTTTTCTGGCACTGTTGTCGGGGAGGCCAAGGACATCTTTACTAGGGGAGTCCTTCACTTCCTTTATCTTTACTTTGTTTTTAGTTTTCTTTGTTTCTTTTGCTTGGTTTTGTTTGCCTCTTTTCAAAAAACCCAAAAAAATTAGTCTAGTTTGGTTTGCTTGCTTTATTCAAAAACACAAAAAAATTAGTTCCTGTTCTAGTTGCTGCCATGTCTGGTTTTGGACCAATCTTTATTTCACCTATTGTAGAAATCTCCACTTTTAAGCAAAAAAAGTGAAGAAAGTTTTAAAGAAGCTTGGTCTAGAATCTCTGCTTTCCAGAGGGAAACTGAGCCTGAGGTGAGTCTCAGCTTGGTTATTGATAGTTTTTACCGCGGTATTGCTCTTCGTTATAGATATGCTTTGGATGCTATGGCTGAGAAAGATTTTTTGCTATGTACTGAGGACGAAGCTTTTGATGCCATAAAGAAATTAATCATGATTTATGGTACACCTGGCAAGTCTGATTCCTCTTTCACAAATATTTTTGCCAGGTTGAACACTCTTGAGACTAGTATTGCTGCTATGATTAGATGCTATCACATGCTTAGGGCTTACCATTATTATGTTCCCATAAATTCTGAGCCTTCAAAGTGGTTTCCCACAATCAAAGTCTCTATAAATACTACACTTTTTGATGCTCGCTGTGATATCATGTCTGAATTTTGCCTCATGCCTAAAGATATTTATCATTCCTTGAGTCTTTGGGGGCTTACTGAAGGAGGAGAGGAAATCTCTCTTACCAAAAATGCCACTATATTACCCATTGGAACAGTAATGTCTATGCACTTCTATTCTTATAGACAGTTGTTGGGCCTCCAAGTGCAGAGGTTTGTAGAATAGCAGCAAGTTTCCCTTAAGTGGATCACCCAAGGTTTATCGAACTTAGGGAGGAACTGGTCAAAGGTATCCCCTCTCAAGAAACCCTGCAATCAAGATACAAGAAGTCTATTGTGTCCCCAACAAACCCAATACACTTGTCAGGTGTATAGGTGCACTAGTTCGGCGAAGAGATAGTGAAATACAAGTGGTAACGGTGCCAGAAAAGAGCTTGACGGTGAGTTAAAGACTAAAGACAACAAGAAGGAAGCAAGCAACATGCAACAGATCTAGTAGCAAACGGTGTTTCAATGTTTAGAAACAAGGCCTAGGGATCATACTTTCACTATTGAACACTCTCTCATATAAATATCTTCTCTTTGATACTACACTGAACTACTCTCCGGTTGGACACTCTAATCCACAGTAGGGCCTTCCCCAATCTAGATAACCCCACACTGTCACCTTGAGCGCTAGATGGTTCCAACAAACACCACAATTTTATAGAGACATCCAACTCCAAATATAACTCATAACAAATATTCAATCTAGCCAAAGTGCCACACACAGTATGCACGCTGTCACTTTCACACGCGTGGGGAAAAGCATAGATCTATTAAAGCACAAAGAGTATTTATGTAGACTTGTAGAGGTCCCAACCTTTAATAAGGTAGAGATCCTTGTGTTTACAATGCTAGTCCCTGGATCAATAGCTAGCATCCACAGTTAAGATGTAATATCAAGAAACAAAGGTCATAATACAACTTTATAACCAGGAATAAAATAATTTATTACATCTTACATAGCTCATTTGGCTATCTCATTACAATGCAACAGAAATAGCTATAACATGGGTCCTTCATATTCAAAGTGCCACAGGCAAACATGTTGGTTGTAGACTTGTAATCCTAATCAACACATCTCACTAACATCAAACAAACCTGCAACATAATAAGTTACAGCCACAAGGGTCAATACATTTGAATTGTATTGGCAAGTGATACTATGGTAGTATAGTGGAGTCTATCATCTATATGCATTTGGCTAAGTGGAGCTTAGGCTTGCTTTGCTCAAAATAGATTTTCCTCATCATTTGAAAACACTAAGTTTTTGTTTGACAAAATCACCCAAGGCATCTCCCAATAGAAATTGGTGATCCTTCAACCCTTGTTCAACCACAAGTTTTTAACTTAGAAATTGGGATGAGGAGATTCTTTATAGCTTCCATGTCTTGATGCTCAAATTTTCCTTTACTAGGGACATGGCTAAGTACTTAGATTTTACACTCTGCAGAGGTGGTGCACTTTCCCCACAAGACTTGGTTTCACCAAGACAAGATCTTTCAGAAGCCTTCCCTTAGACCAGAATGGACGCGTTCCAACCTATCCATCCCCTACCACCAACTATCCATTTGGCTAAGTTATTGCAACCTATATGATCCAGGCAGAGCCCATAATGCCAAGTGGCTGCACTTGAAGCTTCTCAACATTTGACATCTCAAATCTCTCAACACAAACCATAGAAATGGGCCTTTTGTAACCACTCAACACAAACCATTCCTTCCATTCCACCCAGGTGATTCATTCATTTAGTTGTTTTATTAAACAAAACACAAGTCATTGACTTAGAAATATTCCATAGCATGAATATATTCCACCCTTGTTTTCTACTAGCTAAGCTAAGCATGATAGTAGTAGGAATCTTAACTTAGGAAATTTCTACTAAGGTTTCATCTACTAGGATTTCCCATGGCATAGTTTATACTTAGCAAAAATTCCATGCAAGTCCTACTTAGAAATATCACTAATGCATAGTGAAAATAATGGGACAAAAGTATGAAGCATAACTTGCCTTTTTGGTAGGGAATATAAGTTCACTCCTTGATCTTGCAATAATCACACTCTTCAAAAGTCACTACAATTCAATCAAGCAAGGCACCATTTCAATCTACCATTCAAGCAATCATCACATAAAATAATAAAACCAAAGCAATGCATGCAAGCATGAAAAAGATTGTTTTATTTGGAAAAGTGGTTTCTAATGCGTTATAAACATTTGAAAACACCTATTGGTCATTTTATAAAAGTGGCAAAACCATTTGCAAAAGTTTTTACCCATAAACCATTTTTAAACCCAATCAATATTTTATGTGGTTGAAAATGCCTTTAGCAAGTAATAATCTATAGGGTTCATCAAAATATACTTTTAAATCATAAAACTTTTTGTTTGGGGTCAGAGAGTTTAAATCAAAACAATTCCCAAAGATTTCCTCCAAAAAGTATTTTTAACATATAAACAATATTTTTTTTGACTAGAAATGTACTAAATCAAAGATTTATTATTTTGCCTCACAAAATATTTTTTTGAAACCAAAAGTTGGTTTATATGGTACGTAGGTTCAAAACAATCCATTTGCCAAAGGTTTTATCACAAAAATAATTTTAGAATGAATTTTATATTCAAATTATGGCTACACAAGTTTCTGCAAAAACAACCATTTTTACGGAAGCAATTCATTAAACAAAGTGCATGGTTGGGTAGGGTTTGTCTTGCTAATTCCATTGATATAAAATTTGCAAAATTTGGACGTGTGGATCAAAAGTTATGAAATTTACAAAATCAAACATCTAATAGATTAGTTTACATTTTAAAATGTAAAGGCCATGCGATCTGTTTTCATTGGGCCATACCGGTTCGCGCGGATCGCTCACTCTGGTGCGTTGGATCTAAGCTGCAACGCACGGTTCAGATAAGCTCGTACCTCTGTGATAAGTTTTTCTATCTAAGCCACTGGATGACGATCTAACTGCTCACAGGTGGTTGACCATCAGTTGGCGGCGCTGGCGGCGGCGACTAGCGGCAGCGTGCTCGGCTTCGGCGTTGCGGTGGTTACGGGAAGCAAGGAAGGGAATGGGGAGTCTCACCAGGTTCGCCGGAACATGCTGGAGCTCAACATGGTCGGGGTTGGCGAAGGGGCGCACGGGGGCAACGTGGATTGCTCACCGGAGTCCGCACGGCGTCGGGCACGCTCTGGTCGTCGTCGGGGACGTTGGTACAGGGCACAGAAGAGCGAACGGAGGATGCGTTTAGCTTCGTACGCGAGTCACAGACATGTGTGCATCAAAAGGAGGGCAAGAGGGGGTCTGTGCTTACCAGGAGGACTCGCCGGAGTCGAGGCAGACGGCGGCGATGCTCAGCTATCGTCGTTGCCGAAGTTCTGGGGTGCGCGCACGAGTGAGCTGAGAGTGCTGGCAGGTGCGCACGGGAGAGGGGAGAAGGATAGAGTGGTAGAGGGGGCAAGGCGCGACGGCGGCTGGCCGGAATTCTCACCGGAAGACGTCGGAGGCAGTGGTGGTTCCGAGCAAAATCAGAGCAGCCTGGTGGCGAGCTGGTGCGAGCGAGAGAGGGGAAGTGGGGAGGGGAGACATGCGCCTTTAACGAGCATGGTTGCAGGGAGAATTACTGAGCCATTAATCGTGAATTCAACTCGCGAAATCAACGCAGAAACATTCGGGATGAACTGGTCGTGGGGATGACGATGACTGCGTGGCAGTGGGGTCGCTTCGTCAGCGAAGGAGAGAGAGGGGAGTGGGTCCAGGCAGTCAGCGAGGGAGTGGGTCTGTTCTGCGGTGAGAAAAACATTTCGGGGAGGGGAGTGGGGGTGGGCTGCTGGGCTGGATTGGGCCAGATTGGGTTGGGCTGGCTGCTTGCTTCATTTTTTTGTACAGATTTGTTTTTCCTTTTCTATTTCTATTAATCTGTTTAGATTTTGTTTAATTGATTCAAACAACAATTTGATTTCAAACTTCAACCAAACTTTGTGTGTAATCAAATACCGATTAATAATACATTCTGAAGTCAAATTTAGAATAATTCTTTTATTCTTTTTAGGGTCTTTTAATTATTTTAAAACAAAGCCCTTGCTTCAAATTCAATTAATATCAAATATATTTTTAACCCTTATTTAATTTCAATTTTCACAAAACCTTTTCAGTATGTTTTATTTATATATTTGGGTGTCAAATACTTCACTTTGAATTATTTGGAATATTTTTAATATGATTTATTAATCATTTAAATTGGTATTTGTTTTTATTCTAATGGAATCAATTATGGTTTTAATTCCATAATTTTTATTTAGGTGATTTCCTTGATTCCATTTAAGTTAATTAAATAACTTTTATTCCACTTGGGTAAATTTCAAATATTTTTCCCATGATTTAATTAATCATTTCTTAATAGGGATTTTGTCTTTATTCAAATGGAATTTGGTTAATGCCATTTTATTTTATTTGTAAAATTCTTTATCCATTATTTTATTTGGATTTGGATTATATTCATTCCATTTGCTTATGGATTAGGCCAAGATTTAATTTGGTCTTTAAATATTCCTTATTTAATATTACTTTCTTTATCTTATAAAATCCATATCTTTTTATTTATAGATCCAAACTTGGTGATTCCAATTTGTAAAATCTTATTTAATATTTATTTTTCCTTTTAAATATATTTAGGATTATTTTCTCACCATTTGTTATGTATTTTTAGATAGGTGCTTTATTAGCTTTGGAAATTCAATTTCCTTATCTTATTAAATTTATAAGATTTTATCTATGGCTCCAAATTAAGTGAAACCAATTCATATGGTTTTATAATATTTCTATTTGTCATTCTTGATCATTTATAAATGTTTGTTGACAAAATTTTATATGGAACAAAACCATGGTCTTAGAGATATCTTGGAAATGAATTTATTCCATTAAGGTTTTAGAGTTTTGGTTTATTTTCCAGGTGTTTAAATTTTCAAGATGCTTTTATGAAGGGAGCTTTCCACTTGATTTGAATTTAGTTGGATTCAAACATTATTTAAAGTTTGTTCAAGATGGGATTTTAAGTTTCCATTTGGGATCAAAAAGTTTCTTTTCACCCTAAATTTCAACAATTATTTATTTTGTTTATTTATTTTTCACATTACAAAATTTGGAAAAATTTGGGATGTGACAAGACTCAAACCTAAGTGCCACCATGGCGTGCACGCTGTCACTTTCACACACATGGGGAGAGCAGAGATCTATTGAAGCACTTGAGTAGCAAGGTAGATCTACTTGATTACAAAGCTCATGATCACAATATGGCCATGCATAGAGAGAGAGAGAGATGAACACATAGCTACCGGTAGAGCCCTTAGCCTCGAGGAAGAACTACTCCCTCCTCATCATGGGAATCAGCAACGGCGATGGAGATGGTGGTGGAGATCTATGGAGATGGCTCCGGGGGCACTTCCCACTCCCGACAGGTTGCCGGAATAGAGACTTTCTGTCCCCCGTATCTCCCTTTCGGTGGCGGCGGTGTTGTGGAGGTTTTCGTGGATTTCTTCTGGATTCCCTAGGGTTTTTGGGTCAGAGGCTTCTTATAGGCGCAGGAATCAAGGTCGGTGGGGGTCCAGGGGGCCCACACCCCCCTTGGGCGCCTCCAAGGCTTGCTCGCGCCTGGGTGGTTCGGCCACCCTATGGCCCCCCTCCGGCTCTGCTTCGTGGTTCCGTGTTGCTCCGGGAAAAATAATGACTTTGGCTTTTGTCCCTTCCAATTCTGAGAATATTGATTTTCTGCCTTTCTGGAACCAAAAACAGAAGAAAACAAGCAACTGGCACTGTGGCAACTTGTTAATAGGTTAGTTCCAGAAAATATATAAAAACACCTCAAAGTGTAGACAAAGCAAAGCGAAGTAGATACAAAACAAGCATGGAGCATCAAAAATTATAGATACATTTCCGACGTATCAAGCATCCCCAAGCTTAACTCCTGCTCGTCCTCGACTAGGTAAGTGATAAAAGAATAATTTTTGAGGTTACATGCACCATCAAAACCAAGATCAAACCATTTACAAGCATTGAAAGCTGGGATCAAAGAACTCTAAACATGTGCATGAAAGATGGAGTTCTAACAATAGGACATAGTAACTATGGATGCAACATGAAAGACTACAAACAAAGATCATGAATAACATGCATTGAAAAACGTTTGTTTGTTTCACATACAAAAAACATGGCATAGTGGCATTCAGCTTGTCCCTCATAGAGTATCAAATAGATGCATAGGACACCTTCAAAGTTCACAAGGGTGAGTAGAAACAAATAACACAAGAACAAGTAATATCACAATATGCATCAATCAATAAGCTTTGGAACACTGCACACAGAAAGACAACTGTGCTCTCTTAATGGTGCCTAAAGGTAGAAGGTGGAGACTCGACATAATAGTGAAAGAAAGGCCTTTTTGTAAAGGAAGCAGGGATTACAAGTTTCAAAAAGAGCTTCCAAAAATTATGGTACTTGTTAGCTTTCAGCCCTCATTGCCCCTATCATCAGCATCTTGAAGTGGTTAAGGTTAAAGTGGCAAAGATGGAGTATATGCTTGACAAAGTATAAGTTGGAAATCTCAAGTCCCTTGAATACGAGGGCCACACCTCATGCTACTCAACTTTAGTCACCTGTAAGTTCTTGCCATTGTAAGTATTTGCATATCATAGAGAACCGCCAACGGGGTACCCCCTGCACATGGTACAGGAGCTATCCCATAACCAAAATGACAAGGCAAGCAGACAATGAGCATCTCAACAATCTTCTTATTTACCAAGGGAATATGGTGCTTTTTTCTATCTTTCCTATTTTCTCAATGTGTCTCTTTTTTTTATAAGAAGAATGCTTCATAGATGTCACTATGGTGATGCTGCAAGTTTCCACCATGATTAGGCATGGCTTAGGCTAGCGGCCTAGGCGTTTCTCTAACACAGGATACAAACTCCATAGACTTACAAGCCTCCTCTTTATTTCACACCGGTGACATCCATATACAAAAGAGCATGATATCAACTGTGTACAAAGTACAAGTGCAATGTTGAAAATGTTCCCCGTGACAACACGGTTCTGCTAATTCCAATGTATAAGTGCAAGCATATACAACATAGATGACACAATGGTTCAAGTTTATTAGGGGCAAAGAATATAAAGTGTGCCATCAAGTTTGTGAGGGCTTTAATCACTAAGTTTTCACATAACAAAATAGTTTTTAATTGGAAGATAGCTGAAAACAAGAATATACTTGGAATGGTGTAACACACCATGCATAGGAGTTTATAGTGGACACTTTGGAATAACTTGGTTTCTTGGGAGTTGGAAGCATGAGTAGAACTTACTCATACAGGTGGAGGCTAGCAAAAGACTGGGAGCAACCAACTAAGAGAGCAATAATGGCCATAATCATGCAGTGCAACAAAACATTACTAATCAAAGCATAAAGTGGTACTACAAGTCAAGTACTAAATGATCATATAGGCTATGGTGACTTGTTCATAGTCATAACATGGTGTGAGCATGTGTCAAGTCAACCCAAGCAAAGCATCAAAGGAGAATACCACAATACTATGCTTTTTGCATGCTAAAACAACGCATAATTTCTTCAAGGCACACTAAGCAATCCCACTTGTTTGTAACAAGAAATGCTACAACAATAATTACTAAGCATAAGGTCAAATCAACACCTAGCATGACATGATAAAGTCTAAGTCACAGTCAAAACAAGCTCCCTTTTGTACCACTTAAGCATGAAGCTTTCTACTCTTTCCAACACCGAACAACTTATTTGAAACAACTCACAAAAATAATAATCAACAAAGACCAGTGAGCTTGTTTCACAAATCCACAAAGAAGAACTAAAAATTTCTAAGCTGAAAGCACAAGAAAACTAAGGCTAAACACAGTGCTAGCAAAAGAGAACACTCACAAAACAATAAGAGTGAAAACTCGAGTGTTCTAGGCAATGGAAACAGAGTGTGTATCTCTCCAAAAGAAGTGTGGTGTAACCAACCAACTTACTCAAGAAAACTAAGCAAACTAAAACCAAAAACGAAAACTAAGACGCTCCAAGAACAACACAACAATGCATGAAACGGTAAAAACAAAGTGTCTAGAAAGCCCTGAGCTTTTTATTGATGAAGAAGGGGATGCCTTGAGCATCCCCAAGCTTTGAATCTTGTACCTCTTGAATATTTCTTGGGGTGACATGGGGTGGCATACCCAAGCTTGAGCTTTTGTCCATTCTTCATCTCATTACATCATTCTTTCTCTACACCTCCAAATTTTCCTTCATACAAAACTTCACACAATCTTCATTAGCAACATTAGTGTATTCAAAAGATAATAGACCTTTGGGTAAAGCTTTGTAACAGCAATACTTTTCACTAAAAACACATGATATTGTATCAACTCCTTCAAAAAGCTCAATTCCCCTAAAGAGAACTCAAAAAGGAATCAATAAGAAGCAAATGCAAATAATGGCAGAAATCTGTCAAAACAGACCAGCAGGTAGGAACCGATTTTTTCGAAGACCTTATGTTGATCAAATCAAAAAGTGTTGAACTAACGAAAGTTAGCTAACATACTGGGGGATTTATTCGTAAATTTTTAGCTCAATCCGATTTACAGAGACTCCTCACGATTTTTTTGGTGGAAGAAAGAAATCTGTTTCGGGACAGCAACTCCCCAAATCTTACTTCCCTCTCATTAGAGGTCATTCTTGGCACAAAAAGCAAACAAAAAGGATAAGGAGAGTTCATTACTTAAGTAATAAGTTCCAAGACTCAAGAAAACTCTTGGGTTATCTCCCAACAAGTACTTTTCTTTAACGCCTTTAAGTTAGGCTTGATAGTTTGAGAAGATGCTCACATAAGAAATATGAATTGAAGTCAAAGAGAGCATCAAGAAGCAAATTAAAAACACATTTAAGTCTAACCCTCTTCCTATGCATAGGAATCTTGTAAATAAACAAGTCATGAAACCACAAAGCAACAAGCATTGGAAAGCGAAACAAGTGCAGCTTCAAGATTTTCAACATAAAGAGGGAACTTAATATTATTGAGATGCATAAGACCATGTTTCCCTCTCTCATAATAACTTTCAGTAGCAACATGAATAAAATTAACAACATAACTATCACATAAAACATTCTTATCATGAGCCACATGCATAAAATGATTATTACTCTCCACATAAGCAAATTCATTCTTGTTAATTGTAGTGGGAGCAAATTCAACAAAATAGCTATCACTATTATTCTCATCACCATAATCATCAAATATAGGAGGCATATTGTAATCACAATAAATTTTCTCCTCAATATTAGGTGGACTGAAAATATCATACTCATCATTGTAATCATCATATATTGGAGGTTTGGTATCATCATAAGCAATAGAATAGCTATCTTCCAAAGATGGGGGACTAAAAAGATCATTTTCATCAATACTAGCTTCCCCAAGCTTAGACTTTTCCATAGCATTAGCAATAATGGTGTCCAAAGAATTCATACTAATAACATTGCTATTAGCATGCAAATAGAGTTCCATAGGTTTTTTATTTTTCTCTTCGAACACTTCATGTCCTAGCTCAAGATAAACACTATAAAGCTATCTAATTTTGTTGTTGTTTTCCATTAAGCCTAACTAGTGAAAACAAGAAACAAAAAGACAAAACTGCATAATCTAAAGGAAATAACTTCGAGCACTCACACCAGAGGATGTGAGTACCTTTTACCTCACTTCCCCGGCAACGGTGCCAGAAAAGAGCTTGATGTCTATGCACTTCTATTCTTGTAGGCAGTTGTCGGGACTCCAAGTGCAGAGGTTTGTAGAACAGCAGCAAGTTTCCCTTAAGTGGATCACCCAAGTTTTATCGAACTCGGGGAGGAAGTGGTCAAAGGTATCCCCTCTCAAGCAACCCTGCAATCAAGATACAAGAATTCTCTTGTGTCCCCAACACACCCAATACACTTGTCAGGTGTATAGGTGCACTAGTTCGGCGAAGAGATAGTGAAATACAAGTGGTAACGGTGCCAGAAAAGAGCTTGACGGTGAGGTAAATACTAAAGACAACAAGAAGGAAGCAAGCAACATGCAATAGATCTAGTAGCAAACGGTGTTTCAATGTTTAGAAACAAGGCCTAGGGATCATACTTTCACTAGTGAACACTCTCTCATATAAATATCTTCTCTTTGATACTACCCTGAACTACTCTCCGGTTGGACACTCTAATCCACGGTAGGGCCCTCCCCAATCTAGATAACCCCACATTGTCACCTTGAGCGCTAGATGGTTCCAACAAACACCACAATTTCATAGAGACATCCAACTCCAAATATAACTCATAACAAATATTCAATCTAGCCAAAGTGCCACACACGGTATGCACGCTGTCACTTTCACAAACATGGGGAAAAGCATAGATCTATTAAATCACAAAGAGTATTTATGTAGACTCAAACCTAAGTGCCACCATGGCATGCACGCTGTCACTTTCACACACATGGGGAGAGCAGAGATCTATTGAAGCACTTGAGTAGCAAGGTAGATCTACTTGATTACAAAGCTCATGATCACAATAGGACCATGCATAGAGAGAGAGATGAACAAATAGCTACCAGTAGAGCCCTTAGCCTCGAGGAAGAACTACTCCCTCCTCATCACGAGAATCAGAGCAATGGTGATATAGATGGTGGTGGAGATCGATGGAGATGGCTCCGGGGGCACTTCCCCGTCCCGGCAGGGTGCCGGAACAGAGACCTTCTGTCCCCGAATCTCCCTTTCGGTGGCGGCGGCGCTGTGGAGGTTTTCGTGGATTTCTTATGGATGCCCCAGGGTTTTTGGGTCGGAGGCTTCTTATAGGCGCAGGAATCAAGGTCGGTGGGGGTCCAGGGGGCCCACACCCCCCTTGGGCGCCTCCAAGGCTTGCTCGCGCCTGGGTGGTTCGGCCACCCTATGGCCCCCCTCCGGCTCTGCTTCGTGGTTCCGTGTTGCTCCGGGAAAAATAATGACTTTGGCTTTTGTCCCTTCCAATTCCAAAAAAATCTCATTTTCTACCTTTCTGGAACCAAAAACAGAAGAAAACAAGCAACTGGCACTATGGAAACTTGTTAATAGGTTAGTTCTAGAAAAGATATAAAAACACCTCAAAGTGTAGACAAAACAAAGCAAAGTAGATACAAAACAAGCATGGAGCATCAAAAATTATAGATACATTTTCGACGTATCAAATAGATGAGGGTGTGTTTACAAAAATCTCAGGAAAAATGGTGTCTACTGATTATCTTGTTATTGAATGTGTAGGCAAAGGACATATCACACTTGGAAGATCTCTACTGAAACACCTTGGGGCAGTAATAGATGTGGGAAAGGTATTATGCATTTTGCTCCTCCAGTAAGCAATCATATTCTCCCTAAAGAGAAGAAGAAAGGTAAGAAAAGAAGGAACAAGAGGGGCAATTCTTCATTTGAAAATACTTGATTCTTCTTGCTTCTTGTGCCTAACTTAAAGGCGTTAAAGAAAAGTACTTGTTGGGAGATAACCCAAGAGTTTCCTTAAGTCTTGAAAGTTATTACTTATGTAATGACCTCTCCTTATACTTTTTGTTTGCTTGTTGTGCCAAGAATGACCTCTAATGAGAGGGAAGTAAGATTTGGGGAGTTGCTGTCCCGAAATAGATTTCTGTCCTCCACCAAAAATATCCGTGAGGAGGCTCTGTAACTCGGATTGAGCTCAAAATTTACGAATAAATCCCCAAGTATGTTAGCTAACTTTCATTAGTGCAACACTTTTTAATTTGAGCAACAGAAGATGTTCGAAAAAATCGTTTTATACCTGATGGTCTGTTTTGACAGATTTCTGCCATTATTTGCATTTGCTTCTTATTAATTCCTTTTTGAGTTATCTTTAGGTGAATTGAGATTTTTGAAGGAGTTACTACAGTAGCTTGTGTTTTTAGTGAAAAGCCTTGCTGTTCCAAAGCTTTGCCAGGGGTCTAATATCTTTTGAATACACTAATGTTGCTAATGAAGATTGTGTGAAGTTTTGTATGAAGGAAAAATTTCAGGTGTAGAGAGAGAATGATGCAATGAGATGAAGGATGGACAAAAGCTCAAGCTTGGGGATGCCACAATGGTGTCACCCCAAGAAATATCCAAGAGTTACAAGCATCAAAGCTTGGGGATGCCCAAGGCATCCCCTTCTTCATCAATAAAAAGCTCAGGTCTGTCTAGACACTTCATTTTTATTGTTTCATGCACAGTTGTGTTGTTCTTGGACCGTCTTAGTTTTCATTTTCTTTGCTTAGATTGTTTAGTTTGCTTAAGTAGTTTGGACCCCCGTTCTTGTTGTGTTGTTTTAAAAATAAGTTTGCTTGGTGTTTGGAAAGGAGTAGTAAGTTCTTGCTTGAAGTGCAAGAGGAGCTTGCATTGACTGTGACTTAGACTTTAGCATGACATGCTAGGTGTTCTTTTATCATTATGCTTAGTGATTATTGCTGTAGCATGTCTTGTTCCAAACAATTGGGATTGCTTAGTGTACCTTGAAGAAATTATGCATTGTTTTAGCATGCAAAAGCATAGTATTGTGGTATTCTCCTTTGATGTTTTGCTTGGGTTGACTTGGCACATGATCAAACCATGTTATGACTATGACAAGTCACCATTAGCCTCTATGATTATTTAGTCCTTGACTTCTAGTACCACTCTTTGCTTTGATTAGTATGATTTGTTGCACTGCATGATTATGGCCATTATTGCTCTCTTAGTTGGTTGCTCCCAGTCTTTTGCTAGCCTCCACTTGTATGAGTAAGTTCTACTCATGCCTCCAACTCCCAAGAAACCAAGTTTTTCCAAAGTGTCCACTATAAACTCCTATGCATGGTGTGTTACACCATTCCAAGTATATTCTTGTTTTCAACTATCTTCCAATTAAAAACTATTTTGTTATGTGAAAACTTAGTGATTAAAGCCCTCACGGACTTGATGGCACACTTTATTATTTGCCCCTAATAAACTTGAACCATTGTGACAACTTTGTTGTATATGCTTGCACTTATAAGTTGGAATTAGCAGAACTATGCTGTCACGGGGAACGTTTTAAACATTGCACTTGTACCTTGTTGTACTCAGTTGATATCATGTTCTTTTGTCTATGGATATCACCGGTGTGAAATAAAGATGGAACTTGTAAGTCCATGGAGTTTGTATTCTGTGTTAGAGAAACGCTTGGGCCGCTAGCCTAAGCCATGCCTAATCATGGTGGAAACTTACAACATCACCATAATGAGCTATCTATGAAGCATCCTCAATAAAAATCTATGCATATGGTAAATAAAAAGATTGCTGAGATGCTCATTGTCTGCTTGCCTTGTCATTTTTGTTATGGGAAAGCTCCTGTACCATGTGCAAGGGGTACCCCGTTGGCGGTTCTCAATGATATGCAAATACTTACAGTGACAAGAACTTACCTCGACCCATAGTTGAGTACGCATGAGGTGTGGCCCTTGTATTCAAGGGACATGAGATTGCCAACTTATACTTTGTCAAGCATATACTCCAGCTTTGCCACTTTAACCTTAACCACTTCAAGATGCTTATGATAGGGTCAATGAGGGCTGAAAACTAACAAGTACCATAATTTTTGGAAGATCTTTTTGAAACTTGTAATCCCAGCTTCCTTTACAAAAAAGGCCTTTCTTACACCATTATTGAGTCTCCACCTTGTACCTTTAGGCACCATTAAGAGAACATAGTTATCATTCTGTGTGCAGTGTTCCAAAGCTTATTAATTGATGCATATTGTGATATTACTTGTTCTTGTGCTATTTGTTTCTAGTCACCCTTGTGAACTATGCAGGTGTCCTATGCATCTATATTGCTACTCTATGAGGGACAAGCTGATTGCCACTATGCTATGTTTTCTGCGTGTGAAACAAACAAACGTTTTTCAATGCATGTTATTCATGATCTTTGTTTGTAGCTTGCCATGTTGCATGCATAGTTACTATGTCCTATTGTTAGAACTCCATATTCCATGCACATGTTTAGAGTTCTTTGATCCCAGCTTTCAATGCTTGCAAATGGTTGGGTCTTTATTATGAGGGTGCATGTCACCTAAAAAATTATTCTTTTTATCACTTACCTACTCGAGGACGAGCAGGAGTTAAGCTTGGGGATGTTGATACGTTGGAAACGTATCTATAATTTTTGATGCTCCATGCTTGTTTTGTATCTACTTTGTTTTGCTTGTCTACACTTTGAGGTGCTTTTTACATGTTTTATAGTACTAACCTATTAACAAGTTGCAACAGTTCCAGATGCCTGTTTTCTGCTATTTTTGGTTTCAGAAAATTTAGTAAAGAAATATTCTCGGAATTGGATGGGACAAACATCAAAGTCAATTACTTTCAGTGGGGAACAAGAAGTCCAGAGGGGAGCCGGAAGGGCCAGCCAGGGGGGACCAGACCAACCCCAGGCGTAGGTGGGCCCAGCCCTGCACCTGGCTAGGGTTTTCCACCCCTGGCCGCCTCCTCGGCCTCCCCCTTCGCCTATAAGAAGCCCCCGATGCAGAAACCCTAAGCACCCGATCAAATATCCACGAAACCGTCTATAGCCTCCGCCACCATCATCCCTAGATTAGGGGGATCTGAAGTTCTTCCCGGCACCCTGCCGGAGGGGAGATCACCCCGGAGGCCTTCTCTCCAGTATGATGCGTGAGTAGTTCCACCTTGCACTATGGGTCCATGTAGTAGCTAGATGGTTGTATCTCCTCCTTTGTGCTTTCATGCATAGATCTTGTGAGCTCCGTTCGTGATCAACAACTAATCTATTTGTAATCATGCATGTTGTGTTTGCGGGGATCCGATGGATATTGAGATTATTATGTTGGTTTGATTAATGGTTTTGTATTTATGATTCTATCATGTATGTGTTGTTTGTGATCTTTCATGCTCTCTGTTGTTAGTAGCTATCTTGGCCAAGTAGTTGCTAGTGACTCCAAGAGGGGGTATTTATGCTCGATAGTGTGTTCATGCCTCTAGTTTCCAAGGGAAGTGACAGAAATCTCTTCGGTTGTAGATGTGTTGTTGCCACTAGGGAGAAAACAACGGTCTCTTGTTCATGGACCATGTGGACTATTTACCTTACACTCTTTGCTTAAAGAAGTTGTTTGTTGCTTGTAACTTAATACTGGAGGGGGTTCGGATGATAACCTGGAGGTGGACTTCTAGTCATAGATGCAGTTGGATGGCGGTCTATGTATCTTGTTGTATTGCCCAATCGAATCTCATAGGATCTTTCTGACTAGTAATTGCATTGTTATGCCTTCCTCAGTTCTTGTCAATTGCCCCGCTGTAATTTGTTTACCCTTCATGCCATGTTGTTTATCTAAGGAGAGCACCTCTAGTGAACTATGAACCCCGGTCCAATCTTTACCATTGATACATCTTCCACTGTTACTAGTTTACTTGCTGCAAACCATTACCTTCCAGACCATACGTTTAATCCTTAGTTACAGCAAACCGGTGAGCTTAACAACCTCATTGTTTGTTGGGTCAAAGTCTTGAGTTTGTGTTGTGCAGGTCTCCGCGTTGCTTGCAACACCTGTGTGATGTTTCCTTCCTCCTTCTGGTTCGATAACCTCGGTCTCAAATGAGGGAAAACTTGCTGCTTGCTACTTCACACCCTGCTCTTGGGGTTCCCAACAGGCTGTGGACAGCCGTCAAAGGCCTCCGGGATGATCTCCCCTCCGGCAGGTGCTGGGAAGAACTTCAGATCCCCCCGATCTAGGGACGATGGTGGCGGCGGCTACAGACGGTGTCGTGGAGATTTGATCGGGTACTCAGGATTTCTGCATCGGGGGCTTTTTTATAGCGAAGGGGGAGGACGAGGAGGCGACCAGGGGGCCAAACCCTAGCCAGGCGTGGACCCACCCCTGGACGTGCCTGGGGGGGTCTGGCTGCCCTGGCCCGCTTCCTTGTCTCCCCTCTGGACTTCTTGTTCCCCACGGAAAGTAATCGACTTTGGCGTTTGTCCCGTCCAATTCCGAGAATATTTCTTTACTAACTTTTATGAAACCAAAAACAGCAGAAAACATGCATCTGGCACTATTGCAACTTGTTAGTAGGTTAGTACCAGAAAACATGGAAAAAGCACCTCAAAGTGTAGACAAGCAAAGCAAAGTAGATACAAAACAAGCATGGAGCATCAAAAATTATAGATACGTTTCCAACGTATCAACATCCCCAAGCTTAACTCCTGCTCGTCCTCGAGTAGGTAAGTGAAAAAAAGAATAATTTTTGAGGTGACATGCACCCTCACAATAAAGATCCAATCATTTGCAAGCATTGAAAGCTGGGATCAAAGAACTCTAAACATGTGCATGAAAGATGGAGTTCTAACAATAGGACATAGAAACTATGCACTCAACATGAAAGGCTACAAACAAAGATCATGAATAACATGCATTGAAAAACGTTTGTTTGTTTCACATACAGAAAACATAGCATAGTGGCAATCAGCTTGTCCCTCATAGAGTAGCAATATAGATGCATAGGACACCTTCAAAGTTCACAAGGGTGACTAGAAACAAATAGCACAAGAACAAGTAATAACACAATATGCATCAATTAATAAGCTTTGGAACACTGCACACAGAATGATAACTATGTTCTCTTAATGGTGCCTAAAGGTACAAGGTGGAGACTCAATAATGGTGTAAGAAAGGCCTTTTTTTGTAAAGGAAGCTGGGATTACAAGTTTCAAAAAGAGCTTCCAAAAATTATGGTACTTGTTAGTTTTCAGCCCTCATTGACCCTATCATAAGCATCTTGAAGTGGTTAAGGTTAAAGTGGCAAAGCTGGAGTATATGCTTGACAAAGTATAAGTTGGCAATCTCATGTCCCTTGAATACAAGGGCCACACCTCATGCCTACTCAACTATGGGTCGAGGTAAGTTCTTGTCACTGTAAGTATTTGCATATCATTGAGAACCGCCAACGGGGTACCCCTTGCACATGGTACAGGAGCTTTCCCATAACAAAAATGACAAGGCAAGCAGACAATGAGCATCTCAGCAATCTTTTTATTTACCATATGCATAGATTTTTATTGAGGATGCTTCATAGATAGCTCATTATGGTGATGTTGTAAGTTTCCACCATGATTAGGCATGGCTTAGGCTAGCGGCCCAAGCGTTTCTCTAACACAGAATACAAACTCCATGGACTTACAAGTTCCCTGTTTATTTTACACAGGTGACATCCATAGACAAAAGAGCATGGTATCAACTGAGTACAAAGTACAAGTGTAATGTTGAAAACGTTCCCCATGATAGCACGGTTCTGCTAATTCCAACTTATAAGTGCAAGCATATACAACAAAGTTGTCACAATGGTTAAAGTTTATTAGGGGCAAAGAATATAAAGTGTGCCATCAAGTTCGTGAGGGCTTTAAACACTAAGTTTTCACATAACAAAATAGTTTTTAATTGGAAGATTGATGAAAACAAGAATATACTTGGAATGGTGTAACACACCATGCATAGGAGTTTATAGTGGACACTTTGTAATAACTTGGGTTTTTGGGAGTTAGAGGCATGAGTAGAACTTACTCATACAAGTGGAGGCTAGCAAAAGACTGGGAGCAACCAACTAAGAGAGCATAATGGCCATAAACATGCAGTGCAACAAAGCATACTAATCAAAGCAAAGAGTAGTACTACAAGTCAAGGACTAAATGATCATAGAGGCTAATGGTGACTTGTGAGAGTCATAACATGGTGTGAGCATGTGCCAAGTCAACCCAAGCAAAGCATTAAAGGAGAATACCACAATACTATGCTTTTGTATGCTAAAACAACGCATAATTTCTTCAAGTCACACTAAGAAATCCCAATTGTTTGGAACAAGACATGCTACAGAAATAATCACTAAGCATAATGCTAAAACAACACCTAGCATGTCATGCTAAAGTCTAAGTCACAGTCAATACAAGCTCCTCTTGCACTTACAAGCAAGAACTTACTACTCCTTTCCAACACCAAGCAACTTATTTGTAAAACAACATAGCGAGAACGGGTGTCCAAACTACTCTATTCAAGCAAACTAAACAACCTAAACAAAGCAAACAAAAACTAAGACGCTCCAAGAACAACACAACTGTGCATGAAACAATAAAAACGAAGTGTCTAGACAGACCTAAGCTTTTTATTGATGAAGAAGGGGGTGCCTTGGGCATCCCCAAGCTTTGACACTTGTACCTCTTGGATATTTCTTGGGGTGACACCATGGTGGCATCCCCAAGCTTGAGCTTTTGTCCATTCTTCATCTTATTGCATCATTCTCTCTCTACACCTGAAAATTTTCCTTCATACAAAACTTCACACAAACTTCATTAGCAACATTAGTGTATTCAAAAGATATTAGACCTCTGGAAAGCTGGAATAGCAAGGCTTTTCACTAAAAACACAAGCTACTGTAGTAACTCCTTCAAAAATCTCAATTCACCTAAAGAGAACTCAAAAAGGAATCAATAAGAAGCAAATGCAAATAATGGCAGAAATCTGTCAAAATATATCAGCAGGTAGAAACCGATTTTTTAGAACATCTTATGTTGCTCAAATAAAAAAGTTTTGAACTAACTAAAGTTATCTAACATACTGAGGGATTTATTCGTAAACTTTGAGCTCAATACGAGTTACAGAGACTCCTCACGAATGTTTTTGGTGGAGGACAGAAATCTGTTTCGGGACAGCAACTCCCCAAATCTTACTTCCCTCTCATTAGAGGTCATTCTTGGCACAAAAAGCAAACAAAAAGGATAAGGAGATGTCATTACAGAAGTAATTACTTCCAAGACTCAAGGAAACTCTTGGGTTATCTTCCAACAAGTACTTCTCTTTAACGCCTTTAAGTTAGGCTTGATAGCTTGAGAATATGCTCTCATAAGAACTATGAGTTGAAGTAAAAGAGAGCATCAAGAAGCAAATTCAAAACACATTTAAGTCTAACTCACTTCCTATGTATAGGAATCTTGTACACAAATAAGTTCACAAAGAACAAAGTGACATGCATAGGAATAGAAAACAAGAGTAACTTCAAAACTTTCAGCACAAAGAGAGGTGCTTTAGTACCATGAAAACTTCTACAACCATATTTTCCTCCCTCGGAATAATTTTCAGTAGCCTCATGAAGAAACTCAACAATATAGCTATCACATAAAGCATGTTTTTCATGATCTACAAACACATAATTTCTATCAAGATCAAGAATAGTGGGATTAAAACCTTGACAAGTTTTACCCAAAGTAGATATTTCAAAAGGATCCACAAGAACATCGCATTCATCCTCCTTTGGTTATCATGGGGGACAATCAAATAATATAAGAGGTAAAGAGTTACTCTCATTAGAAGGTAGGCATGGGTAGATCCATTCTTCCTCCTTTTGTTCATCACTCTCCTCCTCTTTTTCATCTAATGAGCTTCCAGTTTCAACAATTTCTTCTCCCATAGGCTCCTGCAAGGCATTAGTCTCTTCCAAATGTGGAAAACGCCTATTAAAATATTAAAGAATATAGCCATTTTGCTTAATTATCAAAGCAAAATTTTAGTATCTCATAAACCTCATGTTCATAAGGTGCATCATCAGTATTTTCAAGCAAACTGGCAAGTTCAAATGCCCCCTTGAAGGCAATAAATTCTTCAATCTGTTCCACATCATAAAAGTCATAGTTTCCTTTAACATAAGAAGATATGGTAACATTATCATTATACTCACATTGAAAGGGTAGGTGTTTATACCTCTGCAGCAACAAGCTTTATCAAAGCAATAAGTAACATTATAAGTAGAGCACACGTCTCTAGCAATAGTATTCAACTTATCAATTTGTTCCCATAAGTGTTTCCCTTTTTGTGACAAACGGTGTTCTTTATAATAATACTTTTGTTCTTCTGTGAACCCACCTTGCCAATAAGAACTAGTTTCAAAGAAACCATCCATTGATAGAAAGCATGACCAAGCAAGGCAACAACAGACCAGCAACCAGAGTGGGAACTAATTTTTTTGTGTTTTTGAATAAAGCAAGCAAACCAAACTAGACTAATTTTTTGGGTTTTTTGAAAAGAAGCAAACAAAACCAAGAAAAAGAAACAAAGCAAACAAAAAACAAAGTAAAGAGAAAGGAAGTGAAGAACTCCCCTTGTGAAGGCGTCCTTAGCCTCCCCGGCAACGGTGCCAGAAAGCTTGATGGCTTGCACAGCTTATGTGGAGCCTATTGGGAATCCCAAGATCAGGGTGTGAAGCAGTACAACAGCAAGTCTTCCCTCAGTAAGAAACCGAGGTTATCGAATCAGTAGGAGGAAGGAAACGTCACACAGGTGTTGCAAGCAACGCGGAGACCTGCACAACACAAACTCAAGACTTTGCCCCAACTAATAGTGAGGTTGTCAATCTCACCGGTTGTTGTAACAAAGGATTAAACGTATGGTGTGGAAGGTAATGGTCTGTAGCAAGTAAACTAGTAACAGTGGAAGATGTATCAATGGTAAAGATTGGACCGGGGTCCATAGTTCACTAGAGGTGCTCTCCTTAGATAAACAACATGGCATGAAGGGTAAACAAATTACAGCGGGGCAATTGACAGGAACTGAGCAAGGCGTAACAATGCAATTACTAGTCAAAAAGATCCTATGAGATTCGATTGGGCAATACAACAAGATACATAGACCGCCATCCAACTACATCTATGACTAGAAGTCCACCTTCAGGTTATCATCCGACCCCCTCCAGTATTAAGTTGCAAGCAACAGACAACTGCTTTAAGCAAAGTGCGTAAGGTAAACAGTCCACATGTTCCATGAACAAGAGACCGTTGTTTTCTCCCTAGTGGCAACATCACATCTACAACCGAAGAGATTTCTGTCACTTCCCTTGGAAATTAGAGGCATGAACCCACTATCGAGCATAAATACCCCCTCTTGGAGTCACTAGCAACTACTTGGCGAAGATAGCTACTAACAACAGAGAGCATGCAAGATCACAAACAACACAGACATGATAGAATCATAAATACAAAACCACTAATAAAACCAACATAATAATCTCAATATCCATCGGATCCCCGTAAACACAACATGCATGATTACAAATAGATTAATTGTTGATCATGAACGGAGCTCACAAGATCTATACATGAAAGCACAAAGGAGGAGATACAACCATCTAGCTACTACATGGACCCATAGTCCAACGTGGAACTACTCACGCATCATACCGGAGAGAAGGCCTCCGGGATGATCTCCCCTCCGGCAGGGTGCCGAGAAGAACTTCAGATACCCCAGATCTAAGGACGATGGTGGCGACAGCTATAGACGGTTTCGTGGATATTTGCTCGGGTACTCAGGGTTTCTGCATCGGGGGCTTTTTTTAGCGAAGGGGGAGGCCGAGGAGGTGACCAGGGGTGCCAAACCCTAGCTAGGCGCGGGCCCACCCCTGGCCGCACCTAGGGGGTCTGGCTGCCCTGGCCCGCTTCCTCGTCTCCCCTCTAGACTTCTTGTTCCCCACGAAAAGTAATTAACTTTGGCGTTTGTCCCGTCCAATTTCGAGAATATTTCTTTACTAACTTTTCTGAAACCAAAAACAGCAGAAAACAGGCATCTGGCACTATTGCAACTTGTTAGTAGGTTAGTACCAGAAAACATGTAAAAAGCACCTCAAAGTGTAGACAAACAAAGCAAAGTAGATACAAAACAAGCATGGAGCATAAAAAATTATAGATACGTTTCCGACGTATCAAATACCCCCTCTTGGAGTGACTAGCAACTACTTGGCCAAGATAACTACTAACAACAGAGAGCATGCAAGATCACAAACAACACATACATGATAGAATCATAAAGACAAAATTTGACATACTAATCTCAATATCCATCGGATCCCCGCAAACACAACATGCATGATTACAAAAGATTAGATCTTGATCATGAACGGAGCTCACAAGATCTATACATGAAAGCACAAGGAGGAGATACAACAATCTAGCTACTACATGGACCCGTAGTCCAAGGTGGAACTACACACGTATCATACCGGAGAAGAAGGCCTCTAGGATGATTTCCCCTCCGGCAGGGTGCCGGGAAGAACTTTAGATCCCCCCAATCTGGGGACGATGGTGGCAGCGGCTATATAAGGTTTCGTGGAGTTTTTATCGGGTGCCTAGGATTTCTGTATTGGGGGCTTCTTATAGGCGAAGAGGCGAGGTTGGGAGGCGACCAGGGGGGCACACCCTACCCAGGCGCGGGCTGGGCCTATCCATGCCTAGGGGGGTCTGGCCGCCCTGTGGCGCCTCTCCGTGTCTCCTGTGGACTTCGTGCCGCCCACGGTAAAATATTGACTTTGGCTTTTGTCCTGTCCAATTCCGAGAGTATTGATTTTCTGGCTTTCTGGAACCAAAAAACAGAAGAAAACATGCAACTGGCACTATGGCAACTTGTTAATAGGTTAGTTCTAGAAAAGATATAAAAACACCTTAAAGTGTAGACAAAGCAAAGCAAAGTAGATACTAAACAAGCATGGATCATCAAAAATTATAGATACGTTTCCGACGTATCAAGCATCCCCAAGCTTAACTCCTGCTCGTCCTCGAGTAGGTAAGTGATAAAAGAATAATTTTTTAGGTAACATGCACCATCAAAACCAAGATCAAACCATTTGCAAGTATTGAAAGCTGGGATCAAAGAACTCTAAACATGTACATGAAAGATGGAGTTCTAACAATAGGACAAAGTAACTATGCATGCAACACAAAAGGCTACAAACAAAGATCATGAATAACATGCATTGAAAAACATTTGTTTGTTTCATATACAGAAAACATGGCATAGTGGCATACAACTTGTCCCTCATAGAGTAGCAAATAGATGCATAGGACACCTTCAAAGTTCATAAGAGTGACTAGATACAAGTAGCACAAGAACAAGTAATATCACAATATGCATCAATCAATAAGTTTTGGGACACTGCACATAGAATGGCAACTATGCTCTCTTAATGGTGCCTAAAGGTAGAAGGTGGAGACTCAATATAATGGAAGAAAGGCCCTTCACAAAGGGAAGCAGGGATGTCAAGTTTCAAAAAGAGCTTCCAAAAATTATGGTACTTGTTAGCTTTCAGCCCTCATTTCCCCTATCATAAGCATCTTGAAGTGATTAAGGTTAATGTGAACAAACTATGGAGTATATGCTTGACAAATTATAAGTTGGCAATCTCAAGTCCCTTGAATACGAGGGCCACACCTTATGCTACTCAACTTCAGTCACCTGTAAGTTCTTGTCATAGTAAGTACATGCGTATCATAGAGAACCGCCAACGGGGTACCCCTTGCACATGGTACAGGAGCTATCCCATAACCAAAATGACAAGGCAAGCAGACAATGAGCATCTCAGCGATCTTTTTATTTACTATGTGCATAGCTTTTTTCTTGAGGATGCTTCATAGATAGCTCATTATGGTGATGCTGCAAGTTTCCACCATGATTAGGCATGGCTTAGTCCAGCGTCCCAGGTGTTTCTCTAACATAAAATACATAACTCCATGGACTTACAAGCCCCCTCTTTATTTCACACTGGTGACATCCATAGACAAAAGAGCATGATATCAACTGTGTACAAAGTACAAGTGAAATGTTGAAAACGTTCCCTATGACAGCATGGTTCTGCTAATTCCAACATATAAGTGCAAGCATATACAACTTCGATGACACAATGGTTCAAGTTTATTAGGGGCAAAGAATAAATGTGCCATCAAGTTTGTGAGAGCTTTAATCACTAAGTTTTCACATAACAAAATACTTTTTAATTAGAAGATAGCTGAAAACAAGAATATACTTGGAATGGTGTAACACACCATTCATAGGAATTTATAGTGGACACTTTGGAATAACTAGGTTTCTTGGGAGTTGGAAGCATGAGTAAAACTTACTCATACAAGTGGAGGCTAGCAAAAGACTGGGAGCAACCAACTAAGAGAGCAATAATGGCCATAATCATGCAGAGCAACAAAACATTACTAATCAAAGCATAGAGTTGTACTACAAGTCAAGGACTAAATGATCATAGAGGCTATGGTGACTTGTTCACAGTCACAACATGGTGTAAGTATGTGCCAAGTCAACCCAAACAAAGCATCAAAGGAGAATACCACAATACTATGATTTTGCATGCTAAAACAACGCATAATTTCTTCAAGGCACACTAAGCAATCCCAATTGTTTAGAACAAGACATGCTACAACAATAATCACTAAGCATAAGGTCAAAATAACACCTAGCATGTCATGCTAAAGTCTAAGTCACAGACAATGCAAGCTCCTCTTGCACTTTCAAGCAGAAACTTTCTACTCCTTTCCAACACCAATCAACTTATTTGAAACAACACAGCGAGAACGAGGGTCCAAACTACTTTATTCAAGCAAACTAAACAACTAAGCAAACCAAACGAAAACTAAGAAGCTCCAAGAACAACACAACAGTGCATGAAACAATAAAAACGAAGTGTCTAGACAGACCTGAGCTTTTTATTGATGAAGAAGGGGATGCCTTGGGCATCCCCAAGCTTTGACGCTTGTACCTCTTGGATATTTATTGGGGTGACACCAGGGTGGCATCCTCAAGCTTGAGCTTTTGTCCATTCTTCATCTCATTACATCATTCTCTCTTTACACCTGAATTTTTCCTTCATACAAAACTTCACACAATCTTCATTAGCAACATTAGTGTATTCAAAAGATAATAGACTTTTGGGTTAAGATTTGGAACAACAAATTTTTTCAATAAAAACACAAGCTACTGTAGCAACTCCTTCAAAAATCTCAATTCCTGAAAAGAGAACTCAAAATGGAATCAATAAGAAGCAAATGCAAATAATGGCAGAAATCCATCAAAACAGACCAGCAGGTAGAAACCGATTTTTTTGAAAATCTTCTGTTGATCAAATAAAAAAGTGTTGAACTAACGAAAGTTATCTAACATACTGGGGGATTTATTCGTATATTTTCATCTCAATCCGACTTATATAGACTCCTCACGAATTTTTATGGTGGAGGACAGAAATCTGTTTCGCGACAGCAACTCCCCAAATCTTACTTCCCTCTCATTAGAGGTCATTCTTGGCACAAAAAGCAAACAAAAAGGATAAGGAGAGGTCATTACTGAAGTAATAACTTTCAAGACTCAAGAAAACTCTTGGGTTATCTCCCAACAAGTACTTTTCTTTAACGCCTTTAAGTTAGGCACAAGAAGCAAGAAATCAAGTATTTTCTAATGAGGAATTAAGATCAATAATTGCAAAGTCTTCAACTATGAAAGGTATCTCATCCGAATGAGTTTTGGAGGATCCCTTCTCATCTCTCTTTGGTTTACTACTTTCATCAAAAGGATTTTCAAAAACAATCCAATCAAAATTATTTTCAAAGGCCTCATGCATTTCAACAAGCTTAAAGGGTATGGGTATCTTAAATTCCTCTCTAGGCTTAGTTTTATCAGAAGTACCCATAACATTTACACATGAGCCTAGCATATTGAAACGCTCAAAGACCTTTTTGGCTTCCTTAGCAACATCATGGAACTCTTTGAGTAAAGTTTCAAGAATAAATTCTCTCTTTTCAACATTCTTTTCTTCTTTTAATTTTAGGAACAAAATTTGCATCATGGGGTTAAGGCTAACAAACCTGGCCTCCAACATATGAACTAAAGAAGCTGCAACAATTTCATAATTAGGAGCAAGCTATGCTATATATTTATCCTTGATATCTTCATGCTTGCTAACATGATTGAAGCAAACTAAAAACAAAGTAAAGAGAAAGGTTGAGGAGGACTCCCCTTGTGAAGACGTCCTTAGCCTCCCCGGCAACGGCAACAGAAAACTTGTTGACGCGCTTGGTTGATGTAGGAGCGCTTCGTCGGGAAACTCCAAGAGCAAGGTGCGATGCATCACAGCAGCAAGTCTTCTCTTAGTAAGAAACCGAGGTTATCAAACCAGTAGGAGAAATGAAACGTCAGACAAGTGTTGCAAGCAACGTGGAAACCTGCACAACACAAACTCAAGACTTTGCCCCAACGAACAGTGAGGTTTTCAATCACACCGGTTGCTGTAACAAAATATTAACTGTATGGTGTGGAAGGTGATGAGTGGTTTGCAACAAGTAAACAGTGGAAGATGTATCAATGATAAAGATTGGACCGAGGTCCATAGTTCACTAGAGGTGCTCTCCTTAGATAAATAACATGGCATGAAGGGTAAACAAATTATAGCAGGGCAATTGACAGTAACTGAGCAAGGCATAACAATGCAATACTAGACAAAAAGATCCTATGAGATTCGATTGGGCAATACAACAATATACATAGACCGCCATCCAACAACATCTATGACTAGAAGTCCACCTTTAGGTTATCATCTGAACCCTCTCCAGTATTAAGTTGCAAGCAATAGACAACTGCTTTAAGCAAAGTGTGTAAGGTAAACAATTCACTTGTTCCATGAACAAGAGACCGTTGTTTTCTCCCTAGTGGCAACAACACATCTACAACCGAAGAGATTTCTGTCACTTCCCTTGGAAACTAGAGGCATGAACCCACTATCGAGCATAAATACCCCCTCTTGGAGTCACTAGCAACTACTTGGCCAAGATAGCTACTAACAACGGAGAGCATGCAAGATCACAAACAACACAGACATGATATAATCATAAATACAAAACCATTAATCAATCTGACATAGTAATCTCAATATCTATCGGATCCCTGCAAACACAACATGCATAATTACAAATAGATTAGATCTTGATCATGAACGGAGCTCACAAGATCTATACATGAAAGCACAAGGAGGATATACAACCATCTAGCTACTACATGGACCCGTAGTACAAGGTGGAACTACTCACGTATCATACCGGAGAAGAAGGCCTCCGGGATGATTTCCCCTCCGGCAGGGTGCCGGGAAGAACTTCAGACCCCCCCGATCTAGGGACAATGGTGGCAGATACAGAAGGTTTCATGGAGTTTTTATCGGGTGCCTAGGGTTTCTTTATCGGGGGATTCTTATAGGCGAAGAGGCGAGGCTGGGAGGCGACCAGGGGGGCCACACCCTGCCTAGGCGCGGGATGGGCCCACCTGCGCCTAGGGGGGTATGGCCGCCCTGTGGCGCCTCTCCGTCTCTCCTCTGGACTTCGTGTCGCCCATGGTAAAATATTGACTTTGGCTTTTGTCTTGTACAATTCCGAGAGTATTGATTTTCTGCCTTTCTGGAACCAAAAACAGAAGAAAACAGGCACCTAGCACTATGGCAACTTGTAATAGGTTAGTTCTAGAAAATATATAAAAACACCTCAAAGTGTAGACAAAGCAAAGCAACATAGATACTAAATAAGCATGGAGCATCAAAAATTATAGATACATTTCCGACGTATCAAACCATCAAATGGTTAATTCCAAATGCTACCACCCTATTTTAAAAAATACTAGACCACCTTACATGGACAATGTCCCAACCGGAAGATCTCAAACATTTCCGTTCATCCCAGGTGAAAAAGACAAATGTCCGCCGAATCGGTAGGAAGTGGGTCCGGTTTGAACTATAGGTACATGATCTAATGCTCATGATTTTTTGAAAAAATCATTTTTATACTCATAATATGATGTTCGTCCAGAGATCCAATGCAAGTTTAGCGAGGCTCAGCCCCGATCTAAGAATCTTCATGCCCGTCGTTCGAGAAAGTTTAACGATGGTTTGAAACGGGCATAACAAATTCAAAAATGATCCAAACAATGCGAAACCTTCGCGTGCTGTCATATTATGTGATATAGTTGGAAGGAAAAATATCAAACTTGGTATATTGATTATGTATCAAAAAAACCTTCACAAAATGACCTATCTTATTCAAGGTTTCCTGACATTCGGGTCAAATAACCAATGCTATGGATAGAATCAAGATAGTTTGTGATAATGTTCCCATATAGTTTATGCATGTGCATCATGGGATGACGAATAATGGTTCAGGAGAAGTTTTTCTTTTTGTCGCACGAAAAAGCCATTTTCCATTTTCCGAGCGTAAAAAAGGAGGGATTTTGTGAAACAACCGCCGAATGGCTAATTCCAAATGCTACCACCCTATTTTTTTAAAATACTATACCACCTTACATGGACAATGTCCCAGCCGAGAAATCTCAAACATTTCCGTCCATTCCTGGTAAAAAGACAAATGTCCACCGAATAGATAGGAAGTGGGTCCGGTTTAAACTGTACATGATCTAATGCTCATGATTTTTTTGAAAAATCATTTTTAGACTCACCATATGATGTTTCTTCAGAGATCCAATGCAAGTTTAGCGAGACTCAGCCCCGAGCTAAGAATCTTCATGCCCGTCGTTCGAGAAAGTTAACGATAGTTTGAAACGGGCATAAAAAATTCAAAAATGATACAAACAATGCGAAACCTTTGTGTGGTGTTATATTATGTGACATATTTAGAAAGAAAAATGTCAAATTTGGTATATTGATTATGTCTAAAAAACTTCACAAAATAACCTATCTCATTCGAGGTTTCCGATCAAATGACCAATGCTATGGCTAGAATCAAGGCATAGTTATGATAATGTGTCCATATAATGCATGCATGTGCATCATGGGATGACAAACAATGTTCTGGGAGAATTTTTTCCTTTTCGTCACACGGAAAAGCCATTTTCCATTTTCCGAGCGCAAAACTAAGGGATTTTGTGAAGCAGCCACCAAATAGCTAATTCCAAATGCTACCACCCCATTTTTAAAAAATACTAGACCATCTTACATGAACAATCTCCCAACCGGGATATCTCAACATTTTCGTCCATCCCTGATAAAAAATACAAATATCTGCCGAATCGGTAGGAAGTGGGTCCCGGTTTGAACTACAACTACATGATCTAATGCTCATGATTTTTAAAAATTATTTTTAGACTCACCATATGATGTTTCTTTAGAGATCCAATACAATTTTAGTGAGGCTCAACCCCGAGCTTAGAATCTTCATGCCCGACGTTCGAGAAAGTTTAACGATGGTTTGAAACGGGCATAAAAAATTCAAAAACAATCCAAACAATGCGAAACCTTCGCGTGGTGTTATATTATGTGATATAGTTGGAAGGAAAAATGTCAAACTTGGTATATTGATTATGTCTCAAAAAAACCTTCATAAAATGACCTATCTCATTCGAGGTTTCCTGGCTTTCGGGTCAAATGACCAATGTTACGGCTAAAATCAAGGCATAGTTTGTGATAATGTGCCCATATAGTGCATGCATGTGCATCATTGTATGCCGAACAATGTTCCAGGATAAAGTTTTCCTTTTTGTTGCACGGGAAAAGCCATTTTCCATTTTCCGAGCGCAAAAAAAAGAGGGATTTTGTGAAGCAACCACCAAATGGCTAATTCCAAATGCTACCACCCCATTTTTTTAAAATACTATACCACCTTACATGTATAATGTCTCAATCGGGAGATCTCAAACATTTTCGTCCACCCCTGGTGAAAAAGACAAATGTCCGTCGAATCGGTAGAAAGTGGGTCCGGTTTGAACTACAGGTACATGATATCATGATTTTTTCAAAAATCATTTTAAAACTCACAATATGATGTTTCTTCCGAGATCCAATACAAGTTTAGCGAGACTCAACTCCGAGCTAAGAATGTTCGTGCCCGTCATTTGAGAAAGTTTAACGATGGTTTGAAACAGGCATAAAAATTTAAAAAACGATCCAAACAATACGAAACCTTGCACGTGAATTTAGGAAACTTCATGTGTACCAAGGATACATGTGAAAGTGTTGTGGAAGTTACATAGATAGAATACATAGCTTCCCGGTACAACCTTCTTCACATTCGAGCGATAACATTTAGCAGATTCCTGGAACCGTATGTGAAAATGTCTCGCTGCGGGTATACCCGTGGCTAGCATGTGCCACAAGGACCCAATCTTGGTTTTCCTTAAATCTATGGCCTAAACATACCTTAACAAACAAAAAAGTATATTGGTGAAACTTCGTGCCGAGAAAGCTATGGGGTAGATCCCCGGGTGCCCCACAGACTAGGGTTTCGGTGAGAGACAGCCGCTGGAGCGCCAGAATCTCAAGCCAAACCACATAATTAAAGTTTCCATAGATGCAATATAGATGATATTTAAGATAAAAATATGTGCTAAAATAAAATGGAGGCAAAAAGAAAAAAATAGGAAAAAACATGGCTTTGTCGTTGCACTGTGCATATAGGGTGCACGACAAAGAACGTCCCTCATTGAATAAAACAAGCGGGAATATTTCACGCCTTGAATAAAATAAATGGTGGAAATATTTCATGCGAAAAAAAATTTAGAATTCAAAACTATGTTATGTCTGACTGTGAGGCACACAGCAAAGTCTTGCCGTTAGCATGGCCTGTCAACTGCACCGAAACGATGGGTCCCACGAGATGGTGTGCCATGCGATTTTTTTGCCATGAGTCTTTTTTGGCTTTTGTTGTGGACAATTTCGATGCCGTGTGTTATTTCTGGGCTTTGTCATGGGTGGTTTTTCTGCCGTGTATCCTGTACCGTGCCGCCGTGCGACCCTTCTTTATCGTGTGTCGTGCTGATTTGATTACATGGTATAGAGATTTTTGCCGTGCATTGGCACACGGCAAAGCCCGAGTACACGGCATCGCCGAATTTTCTCGTAGTGTATTGAATGTTCTAATATAAGCATCTTTTTTAGTAAGCTCGGCAATTTAGAACTGAATAATTACAATTTATACTAAACTTTTATATTTTTTTGCATACTATGCTATTAATTAGCGAGTATAATTTTCTATTATATTCTTTCAGAGTTAACCATATATCGATGTTGGTAATGTTAATTGTAGTTTTTTTATTTTTTATATATATTCAAATAAACTTCTTTTGCGCCATAATTAAAATTCTATTTTATAAAAGAAAATCTTAAATTTTTTCGTTTATCAATTGCGTAAGCTATATTCTGTACATTTATCTATGATAAACGTTTTTCAAAATGTACGACTTAATAAATATCTTAATAGCAAATTCTAGTAAAATATGCGTAGGTAACCATATGACTTACTGTATAATAAATGTAGAGCTTGTTTGTTGTGATAATTTTCACGAGTTTAAGTACGGCAGAACACTAAGTTGTGTACCACTGACAAAGCAGAGTAACATTAGTTTCGTGCTCTTCACTACACCCAACGACCAATGGGACTGTCTTGTCTGTTGCTAGCAAATAGAAAACGGAAGCATCAAGAGAGAAAACGGGAGCGAGAAATAAAAAGTCAGCCGCCGGCTAAACCGTCCGGCATGGCATGTCAACGTCGGCCACCGTCTTCAGCTCCTGACCCGCCTCCGTCTCCAGCACCGGGATGTGACCATACATAGAGGAGCAGCTGAGCTAGGGCCCACACTGCAGCAGAGCGGAGTAGCTTAAACCCGGCAACTGCCACCTGCTCTCCCGCCAAATCCTCTCCCATGCCACCAGCAGACCTGCTCCATCCCCCTGCTATGCTCCGCTCTGTATATCTAGCAGACTCACTTGGCACGCGCCAATCTCCAAGAAGAAGAAGGCACCTCCGTGACCGTCCAACGATGGCGTCCACCCTTCCCTCGCTCGACGGCCTCCTGGCGCGCCGCCAGCTGCTGCTCTACGCGGCCACATGGACCGCGGTCGCCGCCATGTCTGTGGCCGTGGCGGCTCTCGCCCCGGAGCTCGCCTACGTCTGGGCCGTCGCGCCAGGGTCGCCGCTCACCCGGGCGTGCCCCGGCGGCGACTTCCACGGCGGCACCATCGGGCTGCCCCTCGACGGGCCGCCGTGGGACGTAGTCTGCGTGCCGGCGGGCATGTTCGGCCGCACTGTCCCCGACGTGGTCGTGCCGCTCGTGTTCGCCGTTGTCGTCGTCGCCAGCGCCGTCGGGTTCACCACCGCAGTTGGCGTCTGGGAGGACGACGAGGAAGCAGACGGCCATGGACAAGTAGGACAGGTGTAGGCTGTGGCAGCTAGATTGCTCCACATGTATTTTCCAGTTTCTGAATATGTTTCAGCGGCCACAAACGGCAATAGAGTAGAGCTACTTGTTGCTGCTACATGTACTAACCAAACCAAATCATCTATAACAATAAGCTCTACGATGTCGTCGTCCCGCTCGTGTTCGCCGTTGTCGTCGTCGCCAGTGCCGTTGGGTTCACCACCGCCGTTGGCGTCTGGGAGGAGGACGACGATGAAGTCCACAGCGATGGCCAAGTAGGACAGGTTTAGGCTATGTCAGCTAGATTACTGCACACGTATTTTCCAGTTTCTGAATGTTTCAGCGGCAATAGAGCAGAGAATCACCCCGCTGATGTACACATATCAAAAACCACCGCCGGATCATCTAATCCGACCGCTAAGATCACACTACTCCAGCATACGGTGTGCACTTAGCAAATAACCAGCCGAGCGGACGAAAAGTTCCACGCCCGCGCCCACGTACAACCCCGCAAATTACGGCAGGAGAGATTATGGCAGGAGAACTTAGCAGTTCCACGCCCGCGCCCACGTACAACCCCGCAAATTACGGCAGGAGAGATTATGGCAGGAGAAATTAGCGCACACGAACTCCTCCTCCTCCTCCTCCGCGTATGAAAGGCACGATCACGATCAGCGACCTCGCCGTTCCGCACCGCCGCCCGCCGCCGCACAACCTCTGCACAAATCTGCGATGCCTCTGCAGTGCCCCTCGCCGAAGAACGGTCGTGCGGCACCCACCGTACTGCCCTGCCCTGTCCTTCGGCCCTGCCCTTCGCTGGAGACAAAAACACCAGTGTTGGTCAGCTCCTCACCACTGCCCTACCCTTCGCTGGAGACAAAAACACCAGCACTGACCAGCTCCTCACCGACGCCAGGTATTCTATTCTCAGTTTTCTCCAAGTTCCTGCAAGGTTGTCATATGAATCAATATGCAATGTTTTATTGGGAACGGGACAATTATAACAAACATATTTCTGCCATTTGTCTATTTATTATTATTCGATTCATCTATTCATTAGACTGAAGCTTTCATGAGCCGGAGATCCTTATAACAAACATAATTTTGCCATTTGTGACATCTTGCAACCCATCTACTACTATTAAACAACCAAACTTAATCTTTCCTAAGTACACCCCGCTGATGTACACATATCAAAAACCACCGCCGGATCATCTAATCTGACCGCTAAGATCACACTACTCCAGCATACGGTGTGCACTTAGATAATAACCAGCCGAGCGGATGAAAAGTTCCACGCCCGCGCCCACGTACAACCCCGCAAATTACGGCAGGAGAGATTATGGCAGGAGAAATTAGCAGTTCCACGCCCGCATAACCCGCAAATTATGGCAGGAGAGATTATGGCAGGAGAAATTAGCGCACACGAACTCCTCCTCCTCCTCCTCCGTGTATGAAAGGCACGATCACGATCAGCGACCTCGCCGTTCCGCACCGCCGCCCGCCGCCCGCCGCCGCACAACCTCTGCACAAATCTGCGACGCCTCTGCAGTGCCCCTCGCCGAAGAACGGTCGTGCGGCACCCACCGTACTGCCCTGCCCTACCCTTCGGCCCTGCCCTTCGCTGGAGACAAAAACACCAGTGCTGGTCAGCTCCTCACCACTGCCCTACCCTTCGCTGGAGACAAAAACACCAGCACTGACCAGCTCCTCACCGACGCCAGGTATTCTATTCTCAGTTTTCTCCAAGTTCCTGCAAGGTTGTCATATGAATCAATATGCAATGTTTTATTAGGAACGGGACAATTATAACAAACATATTTCTGCCATATGTCTATTTATTATTATTCGATTCATCTATTCATTAGACTGAAGCTTTCATGAGCCGGAGATCCTTATAACAAACATAATTTTGCCATTTGTGACATCTTGCAACCCAGTTCATAATATATCAGTAATAAACATTTTGTGTTCGTGAACTTACCTCGGATAGGCATCCCTGCAGCTGAGACGTGCCCTCCTCTTTGAAATTCTTGGCTGCATCAAAACATGTTTCTTTCAAATCTGCAGGAATAGAGATATTGATATGTCATCTTCCAATACTAATGAGCCGCGCACCCCGTTCCAGGATATAAGCAACAACCAAAGCTTAGGTAAATATTAACAATCAAATTGCTATTGTTGTTCAGTTCCAGAATGTGTAATTTATCTATGCAGACCCCAAAGAAATAAAAAGGCGGAGGGATAGAGAACGGTATGCAAAAAATAGGGATGACATACTTATTAGACGACGGCAATATCGTGAAAATATAAAAACTTCTGCTGCCCTGCTCAATGACAGAGACTTGGCCACGCCCCACGGTAATGAGGACCAACTATCACGGATGCTACACTTCTGATGTTAATATGGCACATTTTCTTTATCATCGAAACCATTTGACAGGTGAACCTCATAGAACATCATCATCCGTTCCTATTGAGGAATACACCCCAATTCATGACATCAGCGACACCCACGTCATAGGTACTTCCTTATCAAACTAATGCTTATGCAGACTGATATTCCTGACACACGCAATCGTACATATGTAGACCCAAAGGAACTTAAGCGACAAAGGGATAGAGTGCGGTATTCACAACATAAATATGAGATTAATAAGAGACGGCGTGAAGCCTATCAAAACAAAAAAAATGCTGCTGTCAACGGCAATGACCTACACAATGGTACGCAAACACACATTGCAATATTGCTTGGTAAGGAAGAGCAAATTCTGCATATATATCCCACGTGTATTCTTGAACTAACATCATTTTCATCATTGACGCAGACTCTAATGAGATAAAGAATCATATGGAGATGGAACACCAAACCCTCGATAGCAATAACACTATGTCACAAACACCACCTACTGGCCAATCAGCTGTCACCCAACTGCGAGACATAAGATGCGCAAATGCTATATTACCAACTTCATTGCATTTACGTGGAGCCATCCTCAATGACAAGGAGAATATTCATGACGACAATGAATCAAATTGGTTGCACCGGAATGATGAGTACCAGATGCAACGAATTGCAGGGCGGATGAGAGCTATTGTTGTGCCTCATAAAATGCAATCAAAATCCACCATCGCAAGGGATCTTTCACAAGGTAATGTCATCGTGTTTGCATACTATGGTATTCCTAACAATAAACTAATCAACTTTTCGTCGGATCTGACCATGAAAGAAACACCATGCAGAGCCCGTCACCCAATTGTCCGGTTGTGAGCTACCCCAACTTGGTATAGTCATCAACCAACCTAACCCATATTACACAGCTGGACATGCTGGTTAGTCCATCGGTTTATTCATTAGCATAGACATAATTATCGACATTGTTAGTTTGACCATAATCCTCTTTCATTTATTCATAAGAGCTTTCTTTTACTCCAACCAACCTCAAAACACAGATAAGGATAAGATTGAAGGAGAACTGTCCCCGGATGCTGGTCAAACTACTCAAAATCTGCAAAGTAATATCCATAACCCTACATCTGCTATAATACTTACATTGTTATGCTCTACTGAACTTATGATTTTTGGATAGTGGGAAACGACAAAACAGATGATCCATATGGTATATTTGAGCCCGTTGTTCACCAAACCAAATTTGAGGGTACATTTACATATTGTCTTTCACATTTCAAGTACATCGACGAATTTGGTTCAATTATGTTTGACCAATATATTACCTCCTAGATTTCTTTGGGATAGAGAAACTTCCAGAAGCTACATACGATGAACCTGATGAAGAAGCTAGAATATTTAGTGAACAAGGTATGTCCATTCTATATTCTCCAATTTTGCACCCTCAAGTGCATAATTTAGGAGTACTGAGTGTGAATTTAATATATACTTTTCTTTGTACTAGATGTTGTGTTTGAATCGTACCAAAATGGACGTCATCCTTCACACTCAACACCCATAGAAAATACTGAGAAATTCATATACCGAAATCTACCTAAAAAGCATCATGTTCTAAGAAAAGTTCCGGACTGCCGACACTGTGGGGCAATGCGGTTTCCATTCGAGGGGCCTGCATTCTGTTGCAGAAAAGGAAAAGTCGTTATAGTTACTCCAGAAGTCCCAGAAGGGCTGAGACGGTTATTTACAAGTCAAGAGAATGAGGATGCTAAGTATTTCTGACAGAATATACGGTATTTCAACTCGCACTTCTTATTCACAAGTCTAGGAGTCACCCTTGATCGTCGAGTCAGCACGGCTGCAAGAACTGGTGTTTATACATTTCGGGCATCTGGCGGGTTATACCACGCTCTTGATGGTCTGGTGCCAGCTGATCATGGCCCTCGGCATTCGCAGCTCTATATTTATGATACAGATGAAAACTTGATCCACAGGGCTAACAGGTCTCCAGATCTTAATATAGAGGTCATACGGAGGATTCTGGGAATACTAGAGCGTAACCCTTATGCGCAAGTTTTCAAGAGCCTTGGATCTGTTCCGAATCTAGATGAATATAAGATCTCACTAAATACAGATATCAACCTGGATCAACGAAGGTACAATACCCCGACAACTTCTCAAGTGGCAGCAATATGGGTTGAAGGGAGTGACCCGCAAAATTCCTTTGATAGGAGTGTTGTCGTTCATGGAAAAGGAGACAAACCCCTGTATATTAGAGCATACTACGGGTGCTATGACCCATTGTCATATCCACTATTCTTCCCACGTGGAGAGACTGGTTGGAATCGTTGGATGCCATATGTTGCCCCCCCTAATGAGACAACCCAACATTCAGCGGATAATGTTGCACGACAACAGAAACAAGCCTTCCATTTATCTACAAGTATGATGTTCAATATTAATTTTATCTTCTATTATTAATTAAAAACTTATGTTTCCTTTCATCTATCAGATGATAACTTAATTACAGAACAATTTGGGAATTATGCACCACATGAAGAGCATGCCAATGATTTAAATGCAGGTATTGGTCATCATTTCTTATTTTTTTAATTCTTTTGAGTCTATCTTTGGAATATTTATTAATAGTGATTGGTAACAATGTTTTCAGATAATAACGCGATGCAAGAACCATTTTGTAATGATGCACCTGAAGAGCATGCCAATGATTTAAATGCAGGTAAAGTTCATCATTTCTTATTTTTTTTAATTTTTTTGAGTCTGTCTTTAGAATATTTATTAATAGTGATTGGTCACAATGTTTTCAGATAATAACACGATGCAAGAACCATTTAGTAATGATGCACCTGAAGGTACTGGTCATCATTGCTATTTTTAAATTATTGTGAGTCCATTCCATCATACAAATATTTATGTTCACAAACTTTTAGATGACAACGAGGATAACTCAGATGACGATTTTGGTGACAACGATGTGAATGCAACAGAATCCAGAAAATTTGTGAGTGCGAGGGAGTATTACTGCTTCAAGTTACAAGTCAAGAAGAAGCTTTTTAACATCATCTTGTTCGGGGGGCGTCTTTTTCAACAGTGGGCTGTTGACATGTATATCAAGATTGAGACTATGAGGCTTGACTGGTACTCAAAACCGGAAAATCAGAAGGTTATACGCGCTGACCTCTACCAGGTAATATGCTTCTATTTTTCAAAATACAATTTAAAGATGTTGCAATCTTTTCTATAACCTTGTATACTTTTATTATAGGGCCTTGTTGACACGGTAGTTGCTGGTGAGTCGCGCGGTGATCGGATTGGTAAGAGAATCGTGCTTCCACGTACATTTCCTGGTGGTGATCGCGACATGCAGCGAAGGTTCTTGGATGCGATGGCAATAGTTCAGCACTGGGGTAAACCAGACTATTTTATCACAATGACTTGCAATCCCTATTGGGAAGAGATAACAGAGAAACTGTTGCCGGGACAACTGCCCCAAGACCGTCCAGACCTGGTGGCAAGGGTATTCAAAGCGAAACAACGAGATATGATGGACTTATTGACTAAGGGTAAACATTTCGGAGAAGTCGCAGCTTATGAACATGTCACAGAGTTTCAGAAACGAGGTCTCCCGCATGAACATATACTTCTAATCATGAAAACAAAAAGCAAGTTAGCGACCCCAGATGACTATGATCGAGTGATATCTGCAGAGATACCTGATAAAGAAAAATACCCGATTCTCCATGATCTGGTCGTCAAATACATGTTGCACGGACCCTGTGGTGAGTTGAAGAAAAGTTGTCCTTGCATGATCGAGGGGCAATGCCGATTTCATTACCCAAGAGAATTTTGTGATGCCACACAACAAGGGAAAGATTCATACCCCGTTTATAGAAGGAGGGCCAACGGTCGTGGAGTTAAGATCAGAGGAGCAAATTTGGACAATAGATGAGTTGTCCCTTACAACCCCTTTCTTATTATGCGATACAACTGCCACATTAATGTCGAAGCATGCTCTAGCATCAAGGCAGTCAAGTATTTGTTCAAGTACATCTATAAGGGGCATGATCGGACATCCTTTGCATTTGAGCAGGATATCATTAATGATGGTGGAATCATCAATGAAATTCGACAATATAGGGATGCATGCTTTGTATCTCCTCCAGATGCTATGTATAGAATTTACGGATTTAAAATGTTTGGTGTCAGTCCATCTGTTCTAGAGCTACAGCTTCATCTGCCAAACATGCATACAGTCGCATTTAAAGCTTCTGAAAATCTTGAAGATGTTGTCGCTCGACCATCTTCTTCCAAGTCCATGCTTACTGAGTACTTTGCGATGAACCAGAAATTTCCAAAGGCACGTCAATGGTTGTACAGAGAGTTTCCAGAACATTATAGATGGATTGCTGGAAAGAAGAGGTGGCAGATAAGAAGAAATAAAAGATCACAAATTGGAAGACTTGTGCATGCACACCCAGCTGAAGGAGAGAGGTACTACTTGCGTGTCCTAAGTCATGTCAGAGGTGCCACTTCATTTGATGATTTAAAAATAGTAAATGGCATACCATGTAGTTCCTTCAGGGAGGCATGTGAGCATTTAGGCCTCATTGAGCACGACAGGACCCTTGATGATTGCATGACGGAGGCAGCCACATTTCAAATGCCTTGTGCCCTAAGACGGTTGTTTGCAACTATACTTGTATTTTGCGAGGTAACAGAAATCCGACAAATGTGGGACAAACATCTAGCGTCAATGTCTGAGGATTACCGTCTTAATCAATCTAATGAGGCGGCACTGGAGCAGATGGTCCTTAGAGATATTAGGGATATGTTACAATCCATGGGAAAGAATATTACAAGCTATGGACTTCCAGAACTTGTTGAGACCGATGGTTCTTATGACACTGAGTATAGAGAGGTAACAGAGGAGAGGCAAGTCACCGCGGACAAAGAACATCTAGATCTATTAAGCACTTTGAACAGTGAGCAGCTAGATGGTTTCAAAGACATAATGGATCATGTGACGAACCAAAAAAGCCAGATATTCTTTGTTGATGGTCCAGGAGGCACTGGGAAGACGTACCTATACTTGGCATTGCTTGCAAAGGTGCGAGACATGGGACTAATAGCGATCGCAACTGCTACATCAGGTATAGCAGCGTCAATAATGCCTGGAGGTCGGACTGCTCACTCCAGGTTTAAAATTTCAATAAAACTCACTGACAACAGCATGTGTAGTTTCACAAAGCAGAGTGGTACAGCAGAGTTGCTTAAACAGGCGTCCCTGATAATTTGGGACGAAGTTGCTATGACAAAACGTCAAGCAGTTGAGACGCTTGATAGATCACTCCAGGATATAATGGAATGTTCTTTGCCGTTTGGGGATAAGGTTGTCGTCTTTGGTGGGGATTTCAGGCAGGTCCTTCCCGTTGTGACACGTGGCACGAGAGCGCAGATCACGGATGCTACACTTCTGAGATCCTATTTGTGGGAGAAGACACGCAAGATACGCCTCACACGCAATATGCGGGCACAGACTGATCCTTGGTTCTCCGAATACCTCCTAAGGATCGGCAATGGAACAGAAGAGACAATTGGCGACGACTATGTGCGTCTCCCTAACGATATTGTGATCGGCTATACCGAGGATGAAGAAGCTATTAACACCCTCATTGAAAATGTCTTCCCTTCATTGCATGCAAACGCCAGATCGAGAGAGTACATGAGCACACATGCAATTCTTTCAACCAAGAATGAGCATGTAGATGACCTGAATGACAAGATGATCTCTAGGTTTCCAGGCGAAGAAAGGTTATACCATAGCTTCGACTCAATTGAGGATGACTTGCAGAACAATTACACAATTGACTTTTTGAACTCGATCACACCAAATGGCTTGCCGCCGCATGTCTTGCGTTTAAAGACGAACTGCCCAGTCATTCTGCTTCGGAACCTCGACCCTCATAACGGCCTATGCAATGGAACACGGCTCATGATCAGAGCCTTCCAGGATAATACGATCGACGCGGAGATTGTTGGTGGTCAGCATGCTGGAAAGAGGGTGTTCATACCTAGGATCCCTATGTCTCCCTCAGAGGACATCTCACTTCCCTTCAAACTTAAGCAAAAACAGTTCCCCATTCGCCTGAGTTTTGCGATGACCATTAACAAGGCACATGGTCAGACCATACCAAACGTAGGTATTTACCTTCCTGAGCCTGTATTCTCACATGGCCAGCTATATGTTGCATTGTCAAGGGGAGTGTCAAGAAAGACGACATGTATCTTGGCCAAGCCGAACAAGGAGGTTGATAAATCCGGGAAAAGCACCAAAAACATTGTCTATAGAGATGTTTTATAGGGGTGAGGCAGGTATGTTATTCTAATGTTTATTTGCATCTATGTTGGTGTATCAACATACGTACTTTTGATACTAACAATATTTCTTGTTTATTTGCAGGTTTTGATCAGACCAAACTATAAAAGCATCGAAGAGAGATGATGTCAATGTTGGAAATAAACGAGTCGCTGTTTTTTACATCCCACCAGATCCATAGCTATAATTGCCCCACTTTGTAATAAAATAAAACAGGATTAGTCATTAGGTCTGTTTTCCATAGGCCTTCTTCGATTTTTAATAGCTATAGATTCTCCTTTGCTAGATGTTTTCTGACGCACGTTGGTTCAGTCAAACTGAATTGGTTACTGGAACCTGAAGATATACTAATTTTACTTACTAGAACCTGAAGATATACTACAAGAGGACAACTATTTATCTGAGAAATAGTCAGACTTCCTTTCTTTTCTCATCTCGGCTTATTTTACACAAGGATGCAAGCCATGGACTTGTAAGCAGAGCAATCAATTTTTAATTTCAGAACAATACACAATATGCAGTTTGTGAATTCAGGATGTGCTTTATAATCTGCTGTGACAAACGATCTGGGTCTGATTTTCGGTTCAGTTTCATACTTTGTGATGTGAACACGCTCAAATATATTCCATATTTTGGAATTTACCTAGAATCCTGAAACAAGTGCGTGTGAGTGTGTCAGAATGTACATAACCAAACAGAGTCTGGGAAGAACACTGACAAATATCCTGGAACCTCCAATGAGAAATACAACTTGGACTAATAACTTTCTTTCCTCACTCAAGAGCTGCTCCCTCCCTCATCCGACATACCTCACAACACATGTGTAAGCAATGTATCAATTTTATTCAGGAAACAAATACCTAGATTGCTGGAGGATGCACACATCCAGTTGGGGTAGTGGTATCCTAATTCATGCATCAAATTGCAGTCTAGGGAGTAAATGGGATATTACCATATAAGCAAGTTGGGTACCAGTTCATCCAATTCAATCATCAAAGTATAGACTATGTAGTAAATGGAAGATTACCCTTGAAGTCGTTGGCCCATTTATTTTTCTTCTGCCTTCTCTTTTATATCCTTAGTCACCGGATGTATGTGTTGGCTTCCTGGTAATTATAATGGTCCCTCCCTGACTTTTCTGTGCTGATTCCTGCAAAACTGAGTTCAGTCCCTGTGCTTATATGGATAAAATTGTTGCAAAATCAAACATGCGAGCATATGAAGCAAATAAAAGATGATGCCCCATTTTCTTTAGCATGGTTTGACAAGCATTGTGATTTATCTATATCTACAAAGCGCCAAAATGACAATCCATAGTTTCATCACATAAGCATACATATACTGGCATCACTCCTACGTGCAAGGTCCCAACACACCCAGCCTTTACGACAGATCATCTAGATTAAGGATATCTAAGCATATTTCAAGCTCATCCATATGATTATCTTTATGTAAATAACACAAAACCTGGAGTTTGGAGACTTAAATCATTCAACACTTAACAACATTGCAAACCTGTCAAACTATGGACATGTCTCTTAAAGCTTCAGAGGCTAAGTGAGAGAAAAATGAAACAAAGATCAATACAGTGCAACTAAACATCTACAGAATTTTGACATCCATTCTACCATGGATCTAAGAGCAGCAGGCATCTGAGCCAATTCCCCTCCGACTTAGCTTATTTGGCAGCCCCGACAGCCTTCTCGGCACCGGCTGTCCCTCTAGCTGCGAAGGAGGCGGTGTGCGATAGTCCAGGTATCTTCCCCCGTGGCATCACCGCCCAAGCTCCTTAGCGCCCCTCGAGGAGGCTCACGACACGGCTAGCGGGCCAGAGCGGGGCGTCCCGCGGGAAGAGGACGCGGGCGCTATGGAACCCTCTGACACGCGCGTGATGGCTGAGGACGCGGATCCGGTGGAGACGAGGTCCACGCCTCCGCCCCTGTCAGCGCATACTGCAGGGACGTGCAGCCGCTGCAAAGAAATGGCTGTTGCAGCAAGGAGGCAAGGGAGGCGCGGTCCTCGCGGCAGTGGCAAGGAGGTGGTGAATGAATTTCTCTCGGCTCAATAGCGGGGAGCGAAGGGATGGGGCTGTCCTCGCATCGGCGGCGAAGAGGAGGGTCATCACCGGTGGCGTGGGGAGGGGGGTGGCAGGGAGCTTGAGAGTGGGGAACCGGGAGTCCGGGACGGTGAGTGAGGACTGAGTTTTTTTTTCTACAGGGGAATCACGATGAGTTAGTGTGTGCCCGTTCGGATGTTTAGCATTAACATTAACATAAAGTCAACATTGTAAACAGTATTGTTTGCAAAGGGTTAAAAACTATGTTATTTCTTTTAAATTTAATTTAAGAGCATACAAATTATTTGATAATTTCAATTGATCATGTTAAAAATATCTCAGTCAAATTCTGCAATTATGCAATATTATCATTTGGTTTGTGAATGTTAAACTTTAAAGATAGATATTTTTGTCTCACTTGTATGATTCGAAACAAAAATCATACCGTGTATTTTATTTTAAGAGACGTGCGTGCACGTGCACTCTTACTAGTTGTAAGTAAAAATTATTGTCGAGGACAAATGTTTGGGTCGAAGAATTACCATTGAAGCGTGCCTTGTACTGCTTGGAAAATACCGGCCGAAAATTATTGCTGACGCTGGACGTTTGGGTGTAAAAAATTACTGTCGAAGCGACGCCTTTTTTTTCCGAAACAGGCATAGGCCCAGCTTTATAAATAAAGCAACATCCATATATCATCCGGTACAAGCGAAACCACGAAACAACAACAACAACCCAAAATCCACCATAGCACACACACCACGAACAACACACGCAGATACAAGTGAGCCCAGAAAACTCGCTCAGCGCCGGGCGAGACAGCAAGCTGGCGCGCCGCCCCAATCAAGTGCTCGATCATCCCGTCCAGCCGCGCCCTGTCCCGCTGCCTACACAACGGGTACCACTGCTGCAAAAAAGCCAAGAATTTGAAGGTCGAGTCAGAGGCACGGCGAAGAAAGACACGCTCGATGACCATCTTGTTACGAATGGTCCAAAGAGTCCAGGTCAATCCTGCGAACACAAACCAGAAGAGGCGCCTCCTCCTACCGGTTTGGTTAGCATTAGCTTCCAGGAATTCCCCGAGATCTGCGGCCTGCCAAGAAGGCCCCAGAGCCTCCCGGGAGAAGTTCCAGAGGAAGTGAGCAGCGGGACAGGCGAAGAAAATGTGGTGTCCCATTTCCGGGACCGCACAAAGGGGGCAGAGGCCAGTTCCAGGGCCATGGCGCTTGGCCACCTCCACACCTGAGGGAAGCCGGTCACGCAGCAACTGCCAGAGGAAAATCTTGATCTTAAGAGGAAGGGGGGACTTCCAAAGGGGGGCCGTCCAGGAGATGGAGGGCCCACCAAACAAGGCACGATACATGGATCCCACGGTAAAGGCACCCGAAGGCGAGAGATGCCAGGACAGACTATCCGAGGACTGGGGATGGGACAGGGGCAACGGGAGGGAACCCCTCAGCCCCTCCCACGCCACCCGCTCGGCCGCCCCCAGGTTCCGTCGGAAAGTAACCTGCCAAACCCCGGCTTGGAAGGCATCGGCCACCAAGAGCAGAGGGTCCGCGCAGATTGCGAACAACTCGGGAACCTCGTGGCATAAGGGACGTCTTCCCACCCAAGGGTCGAGCCAGAAGATGGTGCTCCTCCCATTCCCAATGGAGATGGAGAGCCCCTTCCGGATCGCCGTCTTGATGTCCTGGACAGATCTCCAAAACTAAGATCCCTCCCGACGCTCACAAGCCAGGAGAGGGCGCTCACGCAGGTACTTGGCTTTAACTAGTTGCAGCCAGAGGCCCCCATCGTCAGTCAGAATGCGCCAGACCCACCTCAACATCAGAGCCACATTCATATGGCGAGAGGAGGTGATCCCAATGCCCCCGAGATCCTTGGGGGCGCAGATGTCAGCCCACTTAACCATATGGTACTTTTGATGACCATCATTCGCCATCCAAAAGAACCGCGAGAGCTCCTTGTCGAAGTTGGCGTGCACGCCCTCCGGGAGGATATACAGCCCCATGATATACATGGGGAGGCTAGAGAGACAAGCGCCAATGAGGACGGTTTTGCTCCCCTTGGAAGTAAACCTGCCTTGCCATGGTTCGGATCTCGCCTTAACCCGACCCATAAGGGGCTCCAAGTCCCTAGATAAGATCCTGGTGTCCCTGACTGGCATCCCTAGGTAATTCAGGGGGAAAGTTGCCAGTCGGCAATTAAGGTTATCAGCAATCCGTTGTTGCTCGTCCAAGGGGTAGCCCAAGACCATCACTTCGCTTTTGTCAAAATTAATTTTGAGGCCAGACATGGCCTCAAAGCAGAGGAGCAGGAACTTGAGGTTGATGATGTCCTGGTCCGACCCCTCAACCATAATCATGGTATCATCCGCATATTGGAGGTGGGTAACTCACCCTCCAGGGATAAGATGCCCCACCACACCCAAAATGTGGCCGAAGATCTTGGCTTTCTCCATGATCTCCGCTAGGGCATCAACCGCAGCATTAAACAGGATTGGAGATATCGGGTCCCCCTGTCTCACCCCACACGAGGGTTTAAAGTACGGCCCGACCTCCCCATTAATGTTTATTGCCGTGTTCCCACTCATAACAATCTGCATGATCCAACCAATCATGCGGTCATGCAGGCCCCTACGCTGGAGTACCTGGCGTAGAAAGGCCCAGTCTAGCCTGTCATACGCCTTTTGGAAGTCCAGCTTCAGGAAAACGCCTCGATGGCGACGAACCTTCACCTCGTGGATAATTTCATGGAGTGCCAAGATCCCATCATGAATGAATCTTCCTTTAAGGAAGGCAAACTGATAAGGGTGCATCAGGCGCTCCATGAGAGGAGCTAACCTACGAGCGCACACCTTGGACATAACCCTCTGGATCACATTGATCACCGTGATTGGCCTAAACTGCCTAATCTCCGTGGCTCCCACCACCTTGGGGATCAAAGTGATAACTCCAAAGTTCAGTCGCGACATCACAAGGGTCCCAATATACAACTCCTGAAACATGGGCATAACAACCCCCTGGATACTCTCCCAGAACTTCTGGAAGAAGAGAACGGGGAGGCCATCCGGGCCAGGGGCCGAGTTAGCCTTCATCTCCATGATGGCCTGCTCGACCTCCACTGGCAGAAACGGAAGCGTGAGCTCCAGGTTCTCCCGTCGGAGACCCTGGCCCCCTCTGGCCAGAAATCCCCGGCTAACGCGACCCCGGACCGGGGGCCAGCAGAAAAAAGCTCCTTGTAGAAGGAGTAAATATGGGAGGTGACGTCTTTGGCCTCCTCCAAAAGACGACCTCCATCCCAGAGGCAGGGGATAGAACATTTCCTACGCCTGCCATTAGCAATGGCATGAAAGTAGGCGGTGTTCGCATCCCCTTTAAGGAGCCAGTTCTGGCGGCTCCGTTGCCGCCAAAACGTCTCCTCCCCCCTAAAAATCTCCATGAGAGAATCCTCCAGCGCATACCGCTGGAGCCATTCCTCCATAGAGAGGCCTATCGTGTCTGCTGCCCGATCTAAGCCCTGGATGGCTGTGAGGAGGTCACCTTTCTTGCGCCGCAGCTCAACACCAAGGTTAGCTCCCCACCCTCGCATGAACTGGCGAGCCAGTAGAGCACAAGCATGCCACACATCCATCGCCGAGCGAGCCCTCTGAACCGACGCAGTTGCCGAACTCCACTTGGCTCGAACAATCTCCACAAACCTTGGCTGAAGAAGCCAGAAGTTCTCGAAGTGGAAGCGGCTCAGCTTCGGTGGAGAGCCTCCCCCGGTCGAGAGAAGGAGAGGGCTATGGTCAGACCCGATCCTCGTAAAAAGCGATGCCTTGTACTGCTTGGAAACTACCAGGAGAAAATTAATGTTGAGGCCCGAGTAAAGAAAAATTACCGTGAAACTGTGCCGACTACTGCTAGGAAATACCGGCAAAAAATTATGCAACGTTGAACTTGATAATTACCAACGGATAATTGTTGTTGGAGTTAAGATTTGTAGCAGATATCTTTTTACAAAAAAGGAAAATATTGTCCATTACAGGATACTGTAGCAATATGACGATGTGTCGTGAGCTGATTGGACACAAAAAAACATTTACGGTGTAAGTGATCTAGAGCGCGGAGGACGAGGGAATCTAACACGCCTTAGTATATAGTACTAGTTAAATACCCGTGTGTTGCAGTGGAGCAGCACAAATACACTTTGGTGGCATGAGTATGTACCGATTTTTATATACTCGTAGAAAATTTCACATAAAAAACGAAGACTCTTTTTTTAGGAAGCATTCTAACACGAAAATGATTTTCCGTAAATTCAACAATTTAGAACTAAAATCTCTATCTCTTATCTCAGCTCGTCGCCGGCGCCTCCTCCCGCATCCTCTCGCTGTCCGCAGGCTTCTGTGGTGACCCGTCCTGGAGTTGCTTAGGCGGGTACCCTCTTATGCCCTGCGACGAGTTAATAGCATAGAACTACCAGTTTCTGGGCAAAATTCCGAAAATCTACCAGTTTACGTTTTCGCAGCAAAAATCTGCCACATTTGGCGTCCGTTTTCTCAAATCGCACTAAACTTTTCCTGATCACGAATTGACACAGAAACTGACAAGGCTGGCCCACCCGTCAGGCTGACGTGGCAGCGCAAGACTGTGTGCCGTCTGCCATTTTGCATGTAGGTCCTCAAGTTTTGATAGAAAATTGCGCAGAAGTCCCTGGCACTATTAAAACATTCATAACTTTTGAATACGAATTCAAATGAAAAAAGTTTAAATACGAAAAGTGCTCAGAATTGTTTGAATCTTTTTTACAAACTTTATTTATTATTTCATATAATTTAAATATAAAAAATATATTATTAATTATAAGAAATTATTTTGTTAATTATACAAAAACTTTGGAAATTCATAACTTTAACTATATAACTCCAAATAATATAAATAATATGTCTAAATTTATTAGAAAAATCTAAGGAATCCATTTCTTATATTTATAATGCATGAATCATATCCTTTCCTCTCGGATATTTTGATTATGCAAGCAATCATAATAATAAATGTGTGTCATTTTATTTATTTCTTGCATATTTATAGATACACTAGAAATATGCAAATATGCAAGTAATCCACCAACTGACCCGACAACAACACGGAGCTATGTACGTACGTATAAGATCCCAGATTTATAGACTATTAATTAATTTGAGTTAGAAAACACTTAGCTTCTAAATAATTTGATTTGGCTAATTTCAATGATTAGACTGGAAGTAAATTTCTGCATGAAATAAAAACTAGAGGAGATAATCACCCTACTCACTAGCAGCACGAATACATGCATCTGTCGATCAGGCTAACTAGAAAAGTGTAATAGCTAATCTTGCGTGGTGTACGTACATGTATTGGTGTTGCTAAATATCAGCCATGCATGTGTACCCAGTACAGGATCAGAGTGAGATATTTTGTATGAGGAAGCTAACGTGGCCTTATACTAGATGAGTAGCTTGATGCGTTGGCAGATGAGTAGATTTGTTAACCTGTAATTCTATGTCACGTGCACCAGGGCCTATAAATCAGGGATCTTGTACGTACGTAGTTTCTTCATGTAAAATATCTCACTCGGTTCCTGTACTGGGTACACGTACGTACGGATATGATTAATTAATAGCCTATAAATCAGGGATCTTACATACGTAGACTCTTACATACCGGATACACGTACGTACAGATATGATTAATTTATAGACTCTGATCCTGTAGTGGATACACGTATAGTTTTCTAACTCAAATTAATTAACAGTCTATAAACCAGGGATCTTACGCGTACGTACGTAGCTCGGTGCTGTTGTCGGATTATTTGGTGGATTACTTGCATATTTGCATATTTCTAATGCATCTACAAATATGCAAGAAATAAATAAAACAACACACATTTATTATTATGATTACTTGCATAATCAAAATATCTGAGAGGAACGGATATGATTCATGCATTATAAATATAAGAAATGGATTCCTTGGATTTTTCTAATAAATTTAGACATATTATTTATATTATTTGGAGTTATATAGTTAAAGTTATGAATTTCCAAAGTTTTCATATAATTAATAAAATTATTTCTTATAATTAATAAAACAACTTTTATATTTTTGCATATTTTTATTATATAAAATAATAAATAAAGTTTGTAAATAAAAATTTAAACAATTCTGAGCACTTTTTCTATTTAAACTTTTTCCATTTGAATGCGTATTTAAAAGTTATGAAGGTTTTAATAGTGTCAGGGACTTTTGCGCAATTTTCTATCAAAACATGAGGACCTGCGTGTCAGTGCTATTTAAGAAAACAGACTCTAAATATGATAGATTTTTGCTGCGAAAACGTAAACCGGTAGATTTCCGAAAATTTACGCAGAAACTGGTAGTTCTACGCTATTAACTCGTCCTGCGACCCTGCTTTGTTGTGCCTTTCCAGGGCCCGGTACTGGCTGGGGCCGCCCCTCTTCCCTTCCCTGGGCTCTGTTACCACCCAGCTGGAGGCAGATGCCATTCTCCCAATCTCGGCTGTCTCTCTGGCCAATTGCACGATGGTGCTGCTGTCAAGGCTGCTGCTCCTAAACAGGTGTGTGCGTGGTTCTAAACTGAAATTTGGTTCATCTTTTGTTGTAGATAAATATACTGCAAGTAATTCTCTATTTCTAGAGATATTGTGCTGCATACGGGGCATGTCAGGATATTGTGGAGTCTATGCTGCACGGTTGTCTCAACGAGTCTCTATACTGCTATAGGTTTTACTAGCTGGGACCGGCGCGGCGGCACGCCGTGCCCGTGCGGCGCCCAGATGCATTGTACGACATATTACACATGTGCTGAAATAAGCGGAGTACATGCATGTGTTGCCGCTGTGCTGGAATAAGCCGAGAATAAGCTGAGTACACGAACAATTGTCTATATATATTTAAAGCAAATGTTTCACATTTGATCATCATTATCCCACATGGCGAGGAAACATCGGTGATGACATTGTTTAGATTCCATTACATAGACATGCAGACCAGTGACTACATGACCGATAGACCAAAACACACAACTCCGAAGGTAGAGTATATCACCACATGATGCATAACAATGACTAAATAACTGGTGGTAGACTAAAACAACAAATTGAACTGAAAACGGTAATGTAGACCATCATACCAGGGACATGCTTTGATTATTTCCTGCCACTTGCAGGGACAAATATACATCATGATGTATTCATCAGAAGGTACCTTGCCTCACATACCACATTTTTTTGTCGCGAGACAAGAACTCAACTCCAAACCTGGGAAGATAAGAAAAGATAAAATGGCCAGATCCACTAACCGTGGGCTCGCACTTACACTTAGTCCTATGAGCTGATTTTCAAGGAAATCTAGAAAGGAAGTTAGCAAAATAGTTCGTAATTTTCACCAAGTGAGATTTTGTGTACAAATCCACAAAGGGCATCAAAGATTATACACCATATGCTACTAAACCAGTAAGCAAAAAAAAGCAAACAACACGGAGACATATATAAGTTCAGCTTTGAAACAAAAAATAAACATGTTGTAGCAGTTCGAGGCGACGACAAGAAACTTCTAAATTCTTTGTTCTACTGTGGTGACCATTGAACCATCTAAATGAACTTTATTGTCACAATGCTGAGCCGTTATCTATATGATAACCTTATTTTAGAGACGCCAAACCAATGAAAGAACAATAATTATATACTACAACAAATTCAATAAACCGATAAGAACTGTTTCTCAATATAAGTGCATAGCACCAAAAAGAGATGAAAACCTTATCTCAGAGATAAGGAACTATGGAAAGAAAGTTATAAACCGCGAAAAAGAATCAGCATGCCAATTTGAACTATTTCCTAGAAGTACAATATAGCAAAGGGTGTAACTCCAAACATATGCAACCATCACTAACTGTTCAGAGTAGCTAGCTAATCCAACTGACCCAAAAAAAATCCTTGCACCAGAACAGCCATGTAGGTTCAGTTCCAAATGGTCTATCTTATCTTAAAAAAACAGAAACAATAATAGCAACCTATTCCTTTGAAGGAAGAGTATGATAAGAAATTACACAGTAATTAAATTATATTCCCGGTAATAATTGCATCAGGCTTTCCTAATTGGCCTACCTTGTAGAAATCGAATAACACTAACAGTATGTGTATGCAATCTAGGACCCAAATCAAAATTTACCCAAGGAAATCTAATTCAACATCTCTGTATCCCATAGCAATTCACCTGTGCAGCTGCTGCAAGCGGACGCGAGGGTAGAGGTGGAAGCCTGCCTGGAGATGGGGAGCGAGGAGGAAGGTGACCATCCGGAGCTGGAGCCGTCCGCGGCGGCCGGACACACCCGCCGCCGGTCCTGTAGGCCCCGAGGACTCCGACATCGTTGATGGCCACAGCTTGCTGGTCGGTCGTATCTGCTCCGCGCGCTCCAGCCGGTCACCGAGCTGCGTCAACCCGCTTCCACTGCCATGGCCGGAAAAGGTGGAAGTTTGAGGGGGAGGCGTCTGGATCGGCGCCGCCGCCGGTGCTCGAGGCCGGGGCAATGGGGCCAGAGGAGGCTGCAGCCATGAAGAGATACGAGGCGCTGATGCAGGTGCGCGCCAAGGCGGTCAAGGGCAAGGTCGCCTGGTACTGGGGCCACCTGGATCTCGTGCTCGTGCCGCCGCCGGGGACTGGGGCTCCCCCCAAGGCCGCCAAAAGCGTCTCGCGCCGCCACCTTCTCCGCCTCCAACCCCTCCCGCACCGCCACCGAACACCTCAAGCGCGGGGCCTGCTCTAATTTCGCGGCGGCGTTGGGCGCGCTGCTGCCTCCACCACCGCCCCCGCCACAGCACCACAATCAAGGCACCGGATCCCACCAGCACCACGTCGTCGTGTCCGACCCGATCGCGTACTCCCCGACTCCGCCCACGCCGCCAGGGATGCCCACGCCGAGGCAGGTGCCCATGCCGCCAGTACTCGTCCTCGTCCCAGCGCCGGCACTCCACCGGCGGTGGCGGCAGGAAGCGCCACGCGCTCGCCGCGGCTTACGCGGCCGTTTCGGAAGCCGCGGCATCCCACCAGCACCACGTCATCGTGGCCGACCCGACCGCGTACTCCCCGACTCCACCCACGCTGTCGGGGATGCCCACGTCGAGGCAGGTGCTCTCCGGCGGCAGGGGTGATCTCGGCTTGCTCGCCATGCTGCAGGACAGCGTCAAGCGCCTCAAGTCGCCTTTCGCGTCCCTGGGCGCCATGCTTCCGCGGCCGCAGGCGGAGTCGGCGCTCTCGCTGCTCGCCGACTGGTTCCTCGAGTCATCGGGCAGCACGTCCCTCTTCGCGGTGGAGCACCCAAAGCTGAAGACCTTCCTACGACAGGTCGGATTGCCGGAGATATCGCGAGCCGAGATCGCCGGCTCGCGCCTCGACGCGCTCTTCGCCTAGGCCCGCGCCAACGCCGCCGCGCGCTTCCGCGAGGCACGCTTCTTCCAGCTCGCGGCCGATGGGCTGCGGGAGCAGGTGATCACCATCTCCGTCAACCTCCCCAACGACACGTCCGTCTTCCACCGCGCCGTGCCCATGCCTCCGCTCGACGCGGATGTCCGCGACCACGCCGGACGCACCTCGTCGGCTTCTTGCCCTAGCCAAGATTGGGTCGGCCTCGACGCTGGCCGCTGTTCTCCGATGCCCGCCGCCGCCTCTACCTCGTCGCCCAAGTAGCAACGCCTGTTGTTGCCTACCTCCGGCCCCGGTGCATAGCTCCTTCGCCCCGCGCCGTACATCGTCAGCCGCTTGCAGCTTGCCTGCGCCTCTCGTCGCCAGCCTGCGCCCATGCCGGACTCCTCCACGCGACATCCCCTGTGCCGGCCCGGGCCACCCCGCGCCCATGCCAGCTCCACCCTGGCGACGAGAGAGGAATAAAAGAGGAGGTGAGGCGGTCGATGCTCTCTCTAGAAATTTGAAGAAAGGCCACGTGGTAGACAAAAAGAGCTAACGTGTATGAATGGTTGCTACGTGGCACACACATATATAGAAAAAGGCAATGATACATACATACATGTGATGCCAGTAGCCTTGGCAGCTCCAAAACATCCCAGGACAAAAAACAATGATGATGAATTATGCATGAAGACAAGAAAATGAATGAGTGTTAAGGAAAAAACAAAAAGCAATGATACAAAAAACAAAAAAACAATCATACAATTTTTAAAAAAAATCGATGATACATACATAGATGTGACCATGTGAATTAGCTGTGTGCAAATTTAAGGCATGGTAGAGATAAGGGTACGCAAAAAGGAGCTATACTATTTTTTCTATGACAATGACATGCGGGCTAATAAGAACATGTAAAAGCAGCATGCAGGCCTGACCCATCACAACAAAATGCTACACTTCACCCAGAAACGCACACAGACGCATCGAGATGACACGTGTCAGCGGGAAACAAATCGATCGGCTGCTCCAAAAACCTGAGAAAAAAGAGATGCATCCTAATTTAGGATATGTATATATTTTTATCATCTTGTGCCATATTTTGAGGATGAAAGAGAGAAACCGTCGGTGTAATATTAAATTATTATAAGGCTTGAATCCCCCTCCTAGCACACACATCCAATTTCTTTCTCGTACCCGTCTTCAATTGTTTGTTGATCCTCTTCTCAATCCACCTAGGTATTGTCATTCTTTCCCACCATGGAACACACCCTTTTGTTCTGAATTCACTTTCTCGGAAGAGAAAATCAAATGTTGCTAATCCACCTGAGGTTCAGCCTCATGGTGGATCGCGGGAAATTCATGAGTATCAATTTCTTCCTGAGAAGCCAAGTGACACATAGGGCAGAGGAAGTAGGTCTCGTTGTTATGACACTCCGGTTGAAGCTTCAAATTCGAGGGTATGATCCCTCACTCTAGGATCACACCTTCTCCATGGATTTGAGGAGATGGTGCATGGTTATGCTTTTGAAGGCCATGGTCTTTTGCTTCAATCTGTCAGGCCTTAGGTTTTTCCTTGAGTACCAACAGATTATGAGACGAATCAGTATAATAGCAACCTTAATTATGTGCCAATCGATGGTCAGTTTGGTATTTCTCAAGTTTCTAGCTTCGAAGACCCATTTATATCACCAGAAACAATGGCTTATTAGGATGAAAATGCTTCTCGAGTGGATAGAAAGCGAAAGGTATGTTTTTCTCTTACTTCATATATGAATATTGTTCCTCAACCATACACTGGTACACACTAACTGTAGACATATTAAATTTGTCTGGTATGTGCTTCAGTAGAACGAGGAAGCAAAAAATTGCAAAGAAAGTTGAAGCTCACGAAAGACGAATTATGAAGGATCTTGAGAAACAAGATATTTTTAGGAGAAAGGTATTTTCTCTTTTCAATTGTTGGACATCAGCAGATATAAATACTCTGGCTTGAAAGTAATGTACAATTTGATGTCTTTTCAGAGAGGGAAACGAATCCACAAGGATATGAAGAGAAATGAGCGTGAAAGTAAAAAGGAAGAGAGACCGTTGCGTGAAATTCAAAGAGAGGAAAGGTTTCGAAGTGAGCAAATGCGATGAAATGAGCGTATGGAAAAGTTTCTACAGAAGCAATCTAGACGAGTTAGTCTTGTAGTTTCTTTGAAATAAACTGTATGTAGTATATGTATATGTACCACCTCCTATGTTTAGCTTTAAGATCGGTCTATATATGTGTAGGCACAGAAACAAAGACAAAAGGAGGAACTCGAAAAAGAGAAAGTGGCGGCAAGGCAAAAAAGCCGCCAATGAAAGGGCCACAACACGAAGATTTTTTAGGATGAAAGCTGGACCACCGTGCAACTGTCAGCGGCGGCAAGGTCATCTTCTACCCTAGGGTGTCATGTACTGGTATGATTTTAACTGTTGTTTCCTACTTCTGTATGAGTTATGAACACATGTAAGATGTCTGACAGAATGCCTCTACGGTTTGTAGTTAGTAGTAAATATGAGAACATGTTTTCGAACTGGTTGCGAGCAATTTGTAAATATTTGCCCCATGTTAAGCTTGACATTCGATAGTGATGCGTGCTGTAGAGGTCTAAGCTTAATATTAGTTTTCTCTAAACATTGACATAATAGATTACTTCAGTGAAGCGCTTCCTATTGTTGTATTACTGGTGTAAGCCTGCGGCAGATTGGCATACCTTTCCAATCTCAATGGCAGTATATAGGTGCAGAGCTTGAAACTTGTGTGCATTAATTTTAATTTGTTTAGATTTGGATTTCGTATAATCATGAATACAAATTGCTAACTCTGTTGTACTATTAATTTGGCAAGTGAACCGGGGTCATTTTGAGTGACGTGAAGATTATACATGCTCAAGAATTTTGTCATCCAAAAGATACGCCACTTTTGCAAGCTCTTAGTATATATTTGTGCATATCCAGCTTCAATGTTAATTTGTTGAATACATCCATAGTTCATAAAGCATTAGAACAAATGGAAATATCAGCGGAGTTAGCAGCATCATGAGTCCTATTTTCAGATAAGTATCATTGCAGTACTGCTGCCACATATATCAAATGTTCAGTCTGCTGAATCACATGCACCATATACTATTCCAATATTTAAATAAAATTCCCTAATGTACCAATCTGGAGACAAATTATTCATAAAGGTAGTTTCTTCTTTGGCCAGGTATATGGTGGCATCTTGTTGTGGCAAATTGAATAAATTAAGTACTATCAAGATCATATTAAGGCATGCCTCCCCTAATGTACCAATCGGGAGACAAATTATTCACAAGGGTAGTTTTTCTTGGGCCAAGTTTCATGATTCCATCTTGTTATAGGCAAATTGAATAAATTAAATACTATCAAGATCATATTAAGGCATGCCAAGTTTTTGCGATTTTACTCACAAAAAAGGGAATAGAGGTATTGTGTTACTCGTGTTTGTGGGTTAGTTTAATCCTAACTTAGGACATTTCTTATGAGTTGAAATCTTGGGTCTTCTTCTTTGCTTAGAAGAAGGAAATTTGAGTGAAATAGAACCTCTTTTGGGGTTTTAGAACCTTTTAAAATTATTTTGGAAAATTGCTACATATTTCACATCTCTAAGGCAGGAGCCGAGAATGCCATGATTAATATTATTAGAAGTGAGATGATGACCGCTGCAAACTATCCAAAATTACGATCTATGAGAACAACAGTGGCAAACAAGCACGGTTGGAGAGAAAACAATGGAGCACACAAGGGAGGCTTTGGAGTTGGGGGCCTACGAAATACAATAGTCTTCCCCTCAGCTCGGTTTGATGGTGTAGTTATTGAAATGTTAGATTGATCACATACATTATGTTTAAATCTGTGACACGAAAAAAATTGATGGTCGTAGCAACGCACGGGCATTCAACTAGTATATCTATCTATCTATCTATCTACTATATAATTTATGTTGACGTGGTTTTCGTCTCTTGTTCCTTCGTCCGTCATACGTCCGCTGCTCTTATCGAAAAAAAAAAAACGTAGAGACCGGAACGGTATTGGCCGTGAGCCCGTGACCCGTGAGATCGTAACAACTCTGCTCCTTGTCGGTCTCCAAAACCAATCCCTCGCTCGCTCCCTACCCATACATCCCCAACCCCGAGCGCTTCCATGACTCCCGGCCCTGGTGACTTACGCCTAGCGCGTTGCAGCAACCCAATCAGCGCGCCACCCCCTCTCCGTGACTCGTGCCGCCATCTGCTCCCCCGCCCCCCAGGTCCCTGTTCAACCGGAGATCCTTCCCGTGCCACCCAGGATCCCTAGCGCGTGGCCTCCAGAGCCCCGACGAAGCAGCAAGTCCCGGGCCTCCACGCCAAGGTTTAGCACGTCGAGGGTGGCCACCTGGCCAGCTAAGCGCGAGGATGACCTCCATGCCCGTCCCCGTTTTTCTCGAGCGCAGAAGTGGATGAATTGAATGCCCCGGCCGGTCCCTCGCTACAGCCTTGGGCCTCCGCAAGGAAGAGTTGCTCGCTATTTTTCTGAACACAATTAGAGAGAGTTGGGGACGAGCTCGATTGGAGGGGATGGGGACTCCCAGCACGGAAGGGAAGATAGCCGAAGGGGGTGGAGGGAGGATGAAGAGCTGCGGGAAAGAGGCGCCGGCCCGTGCGGCAAACAGAGCCTACAGCCTACAGGCGGCAGCTTGGGCCTGGGTGCACTCCTCGCGCTCGTCAACGGCCAAGACCAGCGTTGAATAGGAACGGATGGTGATTCGAGCTCTCCCCACCTGTAGATGCTGCTCTAGAGCATGGAGATTAGCCATGGACTATTTGGGCAATGGAATAAATCACAGAATTAAACTAGCATCTCAAAAATTCATCACGGACTGAGCCCATCTGTTGCCAATGGACTACAGATCACCTGGTGTCCAGATCGCCAGCTAGAGCAGAAGGGCCGTAGGCGTCCTCCGGCAGCAACGAGACTCCTATGCGCGCGGTCGATGTTCAGGATCCATCCGCAATGCTGAAAAATATTTATACAAATTCAGATGCCTGCTCCGTCTCTCGCCCTAATCCTTCCATGCCCTTTATTTTCTTTAAAAGAGAGGCTTGTGGATGCTCTACTAATTCGACAATGTTCACACTCTGTAAGAAATCCACTCTACCAGGTATTTCAATGCTAATCTAATACCTATCTCAGGGAGATGTAGTACTACTGCTGCTTGTGCACCCGAACAAACAATACGGAGAAGCATCTCTACCTTTAAACATGGCTAATTGTTGTCAGCTTGATACAGTTTCAAATTAACTGAACTTGAGTTCATGAGGATTCATAGAAAGTGCAAGATTTTATGGTAATTGAATTTGTGTTCTGTATGTTACAGCATCAGTCTCAGAAACTCAATCCAATCATGCACTCTACTTATTGGAGCCACCGCTACAGGTCATTCTTTGCAAAATTATTGTTAGACTCTGTACTATATTGATTATGGAGTTAGCTTGAGAAATACTCCCTTCGTTCAGAAATATAAGACATTTTAAATTTATGAAATGAATATATCTGCCTTTTAGAACCTCTACGAACCTATACACTAAAAGATGTCTAGATACATTGGATTCACAAACCTAAAACATCTTATATTTGTGAACGGAGGAGTACAAGTGTTAGAACTTGTTAGCTACCAACTTGAATAGACCTATTTGAATTTTGGCATGAAGCGAATGTTTAACAATGTTGTGGTGAAAGACTCGATCAATATGGGACCCTTCGCCAAGCAGAGCCGAAGCCAGTTATCGCACATGTGTCATCGCTGTTAAATGCAGGAGGAAATACAATTTTTTCATGCCCCCTTATATCCAAATCTAATGCTTCTTTCCGTAGACTTCTGTAGTAGACCGGACAGAAAATAATTACCAAACCAAACAGAGTACCAGTATCGTGCCTAGGCTAAAAGAGTATCGGTATCACGCCTAGGCTGCAATTAAGCTGCGCACTCAACTGCTTCTCTTGTACTGCTTCCATTCTCCGATTTGAGAAACAGAGTACAGTATATGATGGTGGTCAAATGTGGCACGGGCTTACCTTTAGACACCTTTAGACAGCGTTGTGTCTTTTGGCTGTGGAGGATCATGGAAATCATTTTTTTACTGTAACTTCAGCAGAAGAAGAAAAAACAAGCAAGAAATAGATTTGGCCAACTGACAAAATTTCTTGTGATTACCTCATGCAACAGAACTTTTCGCCTACAAAACAAAGCTTTCCGAAGGACTTACGAGTTGTGTAACACCACTAAATATATGTTATGCAGGTGAATAAGCCCATTAAACGTATCATTTTCCAATTTGTTTTTTATTAACTGGGTTAGATCACGTCCAAGCATACCAACATTCGCTGAATCTAGCTTTACTGAAATTTAGAGCCAGATTCAGAAATTCACACTTTCCATTAGCCTTTTACAGGCATACCAAGTAGAAATGAATTTGGCTCCCCTTTTGCTTTTCCGAATTCATGTTCCAAAGTGGCTTGCTGTAGAGACGAAGGAAAAAAGAGCCAAATAGAGAGGAGTCATAAAAGAACAATGTGTATGAAATTTCTACATTTCATAGCTTCTCTATGCATGGACATAGATAACCGGAGTTATACCGGTGAAATCAATCATAGGATATCTGTACTTCTTGCTGACATGTACTATTATATCATCGCTTTCATCACCAATGTCGATGCTACATATGTCTGGATACATGAATGATTCATGTGTGCTGTCATCCTTGACTTGGCTAGCAAATTTGTATGTTGAACACTTGATCATCTAGGATTTACATCTTTTAATTTGGTCGGATTTTTTGTATGTTTGTTGCACTTTCATTTTGATATTGCGGTAGTAAAACATTATCTTTTATACTCCTATTCGGTAGCAATGCACGGTAATAGTGAATTTTTTCATGACCTAAAAATATTCAATAAAAACAAACTTTGGCAATGCACATTCAAAAACAATCCTTCGATGATTATAATCACATCAACTTGTAAACTTTTCTTACTAGCTAGCTTGCAGCGGTTGTACGTGAGGACTTCTTCATAGGTATGCTAAAGTATAAAAATAATACCAAAGATGAAAGAAGTTGGAGAGAGAATTGGTCTTTGTCATATGACATCTTGTTCAAATTTAGGAAAATTATTTTATTTGTCGATATAATTTTTTGTTACCCCGTAGCAACGTACGTGCATTCAGCTAGTATATCTCTACTATATAATTTTCTCTAAGGTGGTTTTCGTCGTAGGCTTTTTCGTCCGTCGTCTGTCACGCAGTTGTCCCGCATCTTTTGTATCGTGATCGGATACGTCACCACGTGAGGAGATCCAAACGGTACGTGGCACCACAACTGTCTCCTTCCTCCCAGCCATCTGCCCTAGGAAGGGGTCGTGATGCCCATATGGAACGGTGAGTAGCCACCCAGCGATGAGGTCGAGGCGATCTTCTCCTAGGTGGGGCGCGCAGAGGAGCCCTCCATGGGATCCATGGACACGGTGGACGCGGTGTGAGGGGGCGGCTGGACGCAGGCACGTGCCGGGGTGGGGAAGGATGAGGAGCGAACAGACGACCATGTAGAGCGCCAGAACCACCGCGGAGGCGCCCCTCGTCCACTACCAGCCACACCAGCCGGAAATGAGTAGATGCAGGGGAAGAAGATCAAGGAGAGGAGCTAATTCATCACCCGGTGCAGGTTCAAGGAAGGACAACGTCGTCGAGATCTGACTTCCATGAGCATGAGTTTCGTTACTTTGCTATCATGTTTTATCATGAAAGACCGCTAGCTCTTAGTTTCTGCCTCCCATGAACAGCGGCCGGCAACTTTGATAGGGATGGGGATCGAAGTGTATGATACTACTATAGAACAAGACATCGTGATTACTTCTGCCGCAATCTGTTAGACAGTAGTTTTGAGAAATTCAGTTGGGTTTCATCAACAGTAGTAGTCCTGTCAGCTGAACCCGCTCAACCTCAACTCCTCCTTGTACTATATATGTTTGAACTCTGCAATACAATTCACCGTGTGTGTGATAGCATGACTATATTGGGCTAACTGAATCGCTCAACTACTCCTGCAATACAATCATGTGTGTGATAGCATGAGTATATTCCTCCATCGGTATATTTGGTAGTTACGTAGGTTTGTGCAATGAACAATTTAGCAAAGTAGTGCGACCATAGCTTGGTTTAAATATGCCTGATCTTGGTCATTGCACAGCTTAAAATAGATCAGGCTATTTTCCACATGTGGGTTTGGTTACTTAATTTTGTATCGCTTGTAGTTTTCCTTCTTTTGAAAGTAGTACTTATGTCATATAGATATGGAATTTAGTCAACCGGTGCTAGAATAGTGGTCTCTGGTACATTGTTTCTACATGGTCGGTGCATATCAATAATTCCAGTCAAAGTAGAAGAATAGACTAGGTTTTTTTTAGGCATTCTACGGCGGGCAAAGCCGGCCTGAACCAATCAATTAAAGAACCAAGTGCAAGGTTAAACTTTACATGGTAAGCAAACTGAAAGAACGAAAAGGACAAAAATAGAAGAGACTAAGGTGCCGTTCGGCTTAACAGAAGGAAGCAGATGAGACTAAGGTAGTAGAGTAGAAGAAGCAGCTAGGTGTGCGAACATCACTGCCCAGTCGTGCAGCAGCTCATGGTGAGGTTGCATGTTGCACCTATGCGACCATAGAAGTAGGTCTTCCGCGCATATGCGAAAGACAAATTGCATTGGCTCGTCGATATCCTTGAAGAGTTTGGCGTTTCTTCTTTTCCAAAGGATGCAGATGATAATAGTAGATCGGACCTTGTAGATGGCGGCCCTGTCCCAAAGATCCCTAATGTTAGTGCAATCTTCAATGTCTTCCTGAATAGCAGGGACAGCTAGCCAGAAATTTCTGACAGAAGGGCAGTGGAGGAGCAGGTGCGCAGTCATTTCGGCTGCGGGGCAGAACAGGCATGCCTCCGAGGTTGCCAATCCTTTCCGGAATCGGCGTTGGTTTGTGAAGAGCCTCCCACGGTCGGCCAACCAAATAAACATGCGGCAATGGTTCGTCGAATAATTCTTCCAAATCAGTGTTGCGAAAGGAACGTCCTGCAAAAGTTCAAACGCAGTCGAATATGCTGATTTAGTGGTTAGTGGTCTGCTGTCGATCCGAGCAGTTCTAACGTCAGCAGCGTTCTCAACCAGCTGGACCGAGGCTAGAAGATCATGCAGACAAGATAGTTCCAAACTTGCGGCGTGCGATAGGCGCGGTTGTAAGGCTAGGGTAATAGAATGCGAGGCGAAGACCGAAGAAACAGAACAGTTAGGGTTTGTGACATGAGAGAACAGAGCGGGAAACCTACATGCAAGTACATCGTTATCGCACCAAGAGTCGTGCCAGAAGGAGGTTAGCGTGCCTGACCCGAGCGTGACTATAGTAGCCACGCGGAAAGCCTCAAGACAAGCTAGCAGGTCCCTCCAAACCACATAGTCTAGCCGGTTAGAATCCCCCAAGTCTCTAGAATCGCTCCAACCGTAGCGCGAAGCGAATGAAACCTCCCATGGGGTCGACAGAGGGCAATGAAGCCAAGACAGGAATTTCATAAGAAGGGCCCTATTATGGGTACGAAGGCAGCGGAACCCAAGCCCACCTTTCTGTTTTGGGGCACAAACGGCATCCCAGGCCACCTTACATTGGCCCCCATTTACATGGTCATCCCCTGCCCAGAAGAAAGCTCGACAGATTTTATCAAAATCCTGGATCGTGCCAACCGGAACCAACAAGGCGAAAAGAAGATGGGAGGCCATAGATTGTAGGGAAGCTTTGACTAGAATAGCACGTCCACTTAAAGGTAATAGACTAGGTTTGATAATAAGTTTTGTATTACAAAAAATAAAAAGTACAAGAAAAGGTAAACTAGGTGCGTCGATTGTGGGGCGGCGTAGCCTATGACAATTGACCTGAAAATATGCAATGTTGTCGTGAGATGTCTCCTTGATCATAACATGTCATATAATTTGTTTCGTAGCAACACACGGGCATTCTGCTAGTATATATATCTATCTATATCTATATCTATATCTATACCTAATAATAAAGCACGAAGTATTTCTCCCGGTCCAACACTTTTTTAAACCGTTTTGTCTATATTTTCAACCATAATTACAAAGACTACCACCGCCTAAGTCAAAATACCTTGTGTCGTTTCGTTCTTATTTTCTTTCTCGCCGTCAAAGAAACTGAACAGTTCGGTGCTTTTCATTGATGGCCTCCGTCACGCAGGCTGCTCGCGGAGAGACAGGGGATGGGAGGGGATGGAGGAAGAGGATGGGATGGTGCGGTGACAAGAGAAGCTCGAGACCGAGCGCACGCAAGCGGGTGGTGATGCCTCACGATTTTACCGCCGCCTATGTGGTCTCCCTGTGATCCCCATGGACGATGCATAGCCAGTGCACCCTCCGCGGCGAGGCTCCTGGCGTGGCCTGGGAATAGCGACGGCGAAATCAGCGAACCAGTCCTACTGGTGGTACCTGACTGGACTGAATTGATTTCTTCCTTTCGTTGGTAGGCAAACCTATCTCGCTTGGATGATTCTATTTGTTCTCTGTGGGTTTTTTATTTGATGCGGTAGTAGATGAGCAGTTAAGATTTATATCAGTCTTTTCTTCTTCTTTCATCTCCGTCCAGTTAGTGTGCCTACTCAGTATTAGTTTCTCCGTCCAGTTAGTGTGCATGTGTCTACTCTATATTGGTTTGCTACATGGTACCCAGCGACTGACCCGCCCTCTGATTAGTTTCCTAATCATTGCTCAAGATCGATCCTACCTGAATCCATCAGTGCGCTGCACGAGCCTTGAGCCCAATCTCTGTCGAGTTTAAGATTATGCATTCGTGGCGATAGATTTAAGTCTTGCACATATGGAGGTAATGGGCATGGAAAAATTGAAAAAGATTTAGGAGTGATAATTTCACTATTCTTCCAACCACGAGAACAACTTCTAACATGACAGTATTGCTCTAGAAAGCAAAGTTATTCAGTTTTCACACTGCTTATTGAAGAATCGGATCACTACTCCCGATGTTTTGAATATGTTTTGTTTGGAGTAGAAAACATGTGTGGCTGGTGTAAAGGAATTTGAACCGTTGAGACCAAGAGCATGTATCACTTCTCTTTTTTACCTACGAATGGTCAACTTTTGTAAGTTAATTGCAGGCATGCGCCGAATGCCGGTGACGGTATTAATGGTCGAGCCGACGTCTTGCTGATGTAGTAAGTATTTTTAGATTATGTAAATTAATATGGTTATCATTTATTCTCTCGGTGCAACGTACGGGCAATTTTACTAGTACTATATAATTTTGCTAGAGGTGGTTTTCGTCGTGGCCATATTTTCGTCCGTCGTCGCGTCGCTCTGTTCGGTTCCTATCGTGACCGGATCCGTCCTCCACCCGAGGAGATCGAAACGGACTCCTCCGTTCCACCCAATATATAGCCAAGGAACAAACCAGGGAAAACCGATGCTCCTACCCAGTACCGCCCATCGGGTCTCTCGTCTCCCTGTCCGGCTGGCAGTGCCTCACGGCCTGGTGGTTGTCTCTCATTAGATTATAGCATCGCATCCAGAGAAAAGATCAATCAACTAGGTCTCGATCTGATATGGTTCTCGGTGCCGCGACAATGGAAAAATCTGTCTGGCTCGATCTCCTTTCTACAAGACCAGAGGCGCGTCAAACCGCCGCCGCCGTAACGGCCTTCGTGGCGAGGCCCCTGGACAATGCGACGATATTCCCCCGGCAGCACGTGGTGACGACAGCAGCATACAGCCGGGTCGCGGCGCCATGCGCCTGACGCCGGCGCAAGGTCGCGTCCTAGCTCATCCCCCGCTTAATCTATATATATAGCCGTCGGGCTAATCAGGATCACGATCAGATCGTAGGGGCCACTGCAATAGAAGATCGAAAGAGGGGCAAGGAGGGCGAGAGGCGTGGAGAAGAAGAGCAGAAGGGCATGGGGTAGAGGACTCGATCAATAGTTGCGCAGGGCACGGTCAGAGAGGATCAGCAGGTGGCCCAGGACGCGAGGAAGAGAGTAACCAAACATGTAGGTTCTGGTGGAGAGTGGAGAGAAGTAAGGAGCATGCGGCCATGCGCGTGTGTGATTAGGTAGAAAGGGCAGCAGCCAAGAGCCTAGTAGGGACATTGGATGCTATCTGATTTGCTGCCTGCTTTGTACATTGCCATTTTTTTTTTGACATGTGTGATGTTCTATCGAACGTTCGTGTTGCTTTGGTCGAACCTGTAGGGCGTAGGCGGCAACCTGCGAGCAGCGAGACATGTGCAGGGGGGAGGGGGGATTTGTTCTTTTAATTTTCTGTTAGTGCCTCCTTCAATGATTCAGCTGCTTCCAACGACCGCCGTGTCTTCTGCGAATTCTACTGTCGGCCTTCCAAACTGAGATTTTCCTATCATGAGCCTCATCGATGAGATGATCTAAGTATACTTTGCGTGTCATCGTAACCGTCTCTACAGTCGCCCACGCCCGCCCTCTATTGCGGCCCAAGGCGTCTTGCTCTGCTGCTCTCTTGATGGGATATGCTTCCATATGATTTCCGTTCCAGTGCTTGGACCAATGATTTCTTGTATTACCCCTATCCAAATTAATGTTCTCAGAAGATCCACGCTGAATGGAGGATCAGAGAAACTAATTAAGATTTAGAGTCAAGACAATGGTGTTGGTGTTGCACATACGATGACACAATTTAGTTATGCTGACTTCTCGTAGTCTCGTTTTGCAAGATTCAGTGTCAAACAATGTTTGGGACCTGGTCTTGCCCGTAATGAACTTCTTGTTACCTCATTAATACACACACGAGCAATATTGAGTTTGATATGAAAGTCAAGATTGAACAAGATCTTATCAAATTTTTGTTTTTTTAGCGAAGGAATCAGATTGTGTATTTTTTTGTAGACTCTGGTCAAAAGAAAAGAATATAGATTCTAAGCAATGGTGTTTCTGTAATCACATGACAAGCCAATTGTCCGTTTGCCATTCTGTTTTTATCTGACATGTTCATGACGTTTCCCTAGCTCATGAAACTTTCATGACTGTGAGTTGCAACCATGGATGTCTGTACATTCCGACACCAATTGCCGCCGGAGGGCACCTTGGTACTTAGACCATAAGGATTGTGCTAAATTGTTGACATTATTTGAATGCATGAATGTAAGCATACATATATAGGTTTCATTTTTCACGTACAATTATCTTCGTTACTTATGTGGTGTCCGGTGTCCTCTTTTATTCTAAACAGAAAACCCTATTTGGTTTTCATTATGTTCTTGGAAACCATCATCTTTCCACTGTAAAAACAAGAGGATTTATTTAGTAAATTTTGACAAATCTTTTGAGCGAGCTGATGTTTTTTGGTATGTTATATTTGAATAAGCAGAGGAAAAAAGCTAAGTTTTTCGGTATATCTGAATAAGCAGTGGGAACAAAAATTTAAGAGGTCGTGCCAACGCACGAGCATTCAGCTAGTAGTTATAATTTATACTAAACTTTTATACTTTTTAGATTTGTTTGCATTCTATATTATTAACCGCTATGATTTATATCAATTTTTTTCATAATTAACCAAATATCGGTTTTGCAAAATGTTAGATGTACTCCCTCCGATCCATATTACTTGTCGTTGAAATGGATGTATCTGGCACTAAAACATGTCTAGATACATTCTTTTTAGTGACAAGTAATATGGATCGGAGGGAGTAGTATTTTTTATTATTTAATGTATATCTTCAAATAAACTAGTAGTGTTTGAGTTAAATCTAAATACCCTATATTGCGTACATGTATTTATTGTAAAAAAAACTCTAGAATGTACAACCTAAGAAATATCTCAATAGTGGTTTCTAGTAAAATATGACTAGGTAATCATACTTAGTAATACTCTTAGAGTATAAACTAAACCCGTTGGCATGATCTTAGTATAGCCTAACTACTTCTCAAAAAAAAGTATAGCCTAACTAAACTCGGTCGGGGCCACAGTCACTTAGATTATTCGATGGGCCACCGCGGGCCTGCTGGTTTGTCCGAGTGCATCGGCTCGACATGGTCATCCACCACGTGGTTATTGTAGTCGCCAGCTCCTCTATCAAGTTCACCATTTCTTCGGCTTGTTTGAAGACTACGAGATTTTTCGAGTAGGAAGGGTGGACTCTTGGAAAAATCAAGATGAGTTTTAAATAATTCAGTAGAGCTTTCAGAAATTTTGGACTAGATTTTCGCAAACATGGATGAGCCCTGGTCGGCGGATAATGCTTCAACGTGGAAGAGAAGGAAGTTGACGAAGTGGACAAGATCGGGGGGCAAAGCCATGAGATTTGTTGTGCCGTTCACCCGGGAAAGATGCATCAGGTTCCGCACATTTAATCCAAATTGCATCCATCCGAGCACCTCTATTACCCTCTTTATTTAGAAATATAAGACGTTTTAGTTTTGCGAAATAAATGTAGCTAGACGACTTTCGTGTATAGATTCGGAGTGAACCTATACACTAAAAGACATTTAGATAGATTCGTTTCACATAGCTAAAATATCATATATTTCTGAACAGAGGGAGTACCAACTGTTAGATTGATCTCAACGTGACAGGGCCCAACGGCCCGTCACGCCCCTATCCGCGCCCTGATCGGGGGCGCCCAACCCTATCTGGTTGGTGGGCCCCTGTCGCCAGCGCTATATAAAGGAGGTGGGGGTCGGCAGCACGCCTCACGAGGTTAGCCGTGTCCTAGCCGCCCCACCTACAAGCCCTACCGATCTAGGCTTAGCGCTGCGCCGACGGGAAGCACCACCGCCGCCACACTCTCGCACCCCTATTCCCCATGGCCAATGACGACGGCTCCAGCTCCGGAACCAGTTCCGGCATCCCCTCTGGCTCGTGCCTATCAAGCCAGGGAGCAGGTAGTTCATCTCCTCTCCGATCCATCTCTCTCCCTCTCTCACTTTCTAATCTAGATGGACAAGGTAAAGTGCTACTGATAGATCTAGACTAGTTTCATAGAAGAGCGATTTTTACATTGGTATAAGAGCCACTAGTTGCTAGATCTTTCGGTGCAAAAGAAAAGAATCAACCTAGATCTAAAGTGTGCCCTGCCCTACGGTCGCGTCGTCCCCCTCGATCCCTATGCGCATCGGCAAGCCGAGGCATAGGGAAGAAGGACACACCCCTTCGGGGCAAAGAAATCCCAGATCCAAAACCCCAAAAGGCAAACCCTAACCCTAACCCTCGATCGTCCTCGAGCATTTTTTTCCCATAGATCCCGCAAGAGAAAACACCCCAGATCCCACAAACAAATCCCCAAAGAAAAATCCCAAAGAAAAAAGGGGGGGAGAACCAGCGCCGCCACAAGAAGTGGCACACGCCTCTTGTGGTCGTGGCGCCCACCCACGGTGGACGACCACGGCAAGGGGAGGCGCCGAATCATTCGGCCACCAATCCCTTTGTCTCCCAGCGAGGCGACAGGATCTTGGTTGGGACAGACGAAAAAAGGGGGCAGCAGCGAGAGAGAGAGAGAGAGGGAGGGCTCCACGCGCCATCGCCGCGGGCCACTCGCCTCGCCACCGCGCCAGACAGAACAAGAAAGGGGAGGGTGGTGGCGCAGAGAGGAGGGACCGTCGCCTTACGATCATCGGACGGACGACCGCCTCGCCTCCCCAACGCCGCCAGAGAGGAAAGCTCGCCGCCGGCCACCGCTGCTCGTCGCGCGTGGGGCAAGCTGCCACCGCTGCCGCGGACTAGAGAGAGGGGGCGTGGGAGGGAGGGGCTCGCCGCCGGCAACGCTGCCGGGCGGCGCAGCCGCCTCGCCATCTCCCTACAGCCGCCGCCAGAGAGAGGAGCAGAGGGGTCGCGGGGTGGGCGGGCGCGGGGGGAAATGGGGCTGGGTTTCCAGGAGGCGCGTGGGGGGGGTGGTTTTGTCCCCGCGAGGCGCGCGGGGAACCGTCCGATCTAGGGCGACGGTGATGAGCGGTCAGGATCGCGCTGCTGGGCGGATAGCGGACAAAGTGAGCCGGGCGTAGCGAAGCTGCAGCTGGCAGCTGGCGAAGCGAGCGCTCTCTGCTGCTCGTGGGCGGCAGATAGCCTATGCGGGTTGTTGGGCTCATGCGGGCGGCAGCAAGGCGCTGGAGGAGCCAGGCCGGTTTTGGGCCGCTGCCCGCTGCCCACAGAAAAGGCCCAGTAGGGCTTAACTGTACAGGTTTTTTTCTGTTTTAGTTTTTTATTTACAAAAACTTTTTTTTGATGTTTTTCATCAAGTTTTGGAGAGTTTTTTGCACAGTTCTTCTAGTCTTTTTATTTCAAGTGAATATTTGACTAGAAAATGAAATAAAGGCAGATTTTTTCTTCAAAGTTCAAAGTTTTATGAATAATGTATTAATTGTTTCCGCTGCAAATAGTTGATTTAAATTGCTATAATGCAATAAAGTTTGTTTAAATTTTTGTTTTAAAAGATGTGACAAAGTAATTAAAGATGATTGTGTTCCATGTTATTAATTGACCAACATTATTAATAAGCATGATCATGATCTTTTTTCATTGAGTATTAAAGGTGCATTTAATTTTAATTTTATCCAACGGTAATGTATTTTAAATGGCACAAACAATTGCATGCTTAATTTATACCAACGTTGGATTAATGCATACAATTGTTTTTGGTCATCTCACATCTTTTGTGGTTTTCAGGAGGTCTCAATCTCATGAGCTGCCTGAAGGACATCCCACTGCTCATGGGGATAACTACTCCGAATGGAAGAAAAAGGTTGATCTGGCGTTTGTATGCGCCGAGGTGGATTGGGTGGTTGACACTAAACAACCAGTCAAGCCCGAAGACCCAGTAAGGGGCGATGCTGAGAAAGTGCTGCATTTGAAAAGAGAAAGAGGGACCATGCTCCTTTGGAGCTGGCCTACTCAATAGACAATCAAAAGTGGGTGAACGCCAATAAGAAATATTTGGCTTTTATCAAGAACACAATTGATAACGCTATAGTGGGCTCAATTGGAGAGTGTGCCTCTGTTGGCGGATACCTTGCAAAGATAAAGAGCCAGTTTACCGGCTCTTCAAAGATGTATGCAACCCAGCTGCTAAAACAGCTGGTGACAGAAAAGTATACGGGAGGGCCACATGGCATTAGAGAGCACATCTTGAGGATGTCCAACATAGCGGCTAAGTTGAAGCCCATGGATGAGGACCTCGAGCTCAAGCCTGCTCTTCTGGTGCATCTTGTCATGGCCTCTCTTTCCCAACAGTTCGAGAACTTCGTCATCAACTATAACATGTCCCCTGAAAAGTGGGACATTGAAAAGACCATAGGGATGTGTTCTCAAGAGGAAGAAAGGCTAAAGTCCATTCACGGTGGTTCCTTGAACTACATGAAGGACAATAGGAAGAGGAACTTCACCAACAGTAACCATGGTAGCTCACCTTCCAAGCCACATGGCAAGGGCCCACAACAAGATCAAGATCGGCAGGATCTACCCTCGGGGATAAAGACGAGTGTCACCATTGCAAAAAGGTTGGCCACTACAAGAAGGATTGCCCAATATGGCTGAAGTCCATAATGGCCAAAAACGGTAAAGATATAGTCTCTTTTGTTAATGAATCTCTGTATGAAAAGTTTTCTAAATCTACTTGGTGGATTGACTCTGGTGCAACTGTTCATGTTACCAACTCTTTACAGGGATTCCATTCGACAAGGATTTTGCCAAAAAGAGAAAGACTCATTGAAGTGGCGAATGAGATTGAAGCGTAAGGAGGTCATTGGCGACATTCCTCTGAGCTGATGGCTCTTCTTTTGCTTAAGGATGTTCTTTTTGTTCCTTCCATTCATAGAAATTTAATAAGTGTGTCGTGCTTGGACAAAGATTTGTATGAGTGCTATTTTGGACATGGCAAATGTGCCATTTGGTTGAAAGATACTTGTGTGGGTGTTGCTACCATACATGACAAGCTATATTTATTATCTTTGCATGAGAAAGTATTTTCTGTGTGTGATGTGAATGAACAAGTTCCCTTGTCACAAAGATCAAAAGAAAAGAAAGCGAACTCTTGACTCATCGAAGTTATGGCACTGCAGATTAGGCCATATTTCGAGGGGAAGAATAGAAAGCCTCGTTAAAAATGACATTCTTCCTCCGTTAGAGTTCTCAGACATAGAACAATGCATAGATTGCATTAAAGGAAAGTATGTAAAACAAATTAAAAAGGGTGCAAACCGAAGTATAGCTACACTAGAAATAATCCACACGGATATTTGTGGACCGTTTCCGGTGAAAAGTGTGGATGGCTATGATTCATTCATAACATTCATGGATGATCACTCCCGATATGGTTATATTTATCCAATTAAAGAAAGATCTGAAGCATTGGATAAATTTAAAATTTTCAAAGCTGAAGTAGAAAATCAGCATGATAAAAGAATTAAGATAGTCCGGTCTGACCGTGGGGGGAGTACTATGGTCGGGATACTCCATATGGTCAAGTACCAGGACCCTTTGCAAGGTTCCTACAGGAAAATGGAATAATCTCCCAGTATTCTATGTCGGGCGAACCTCAGCAAAACGGAGTAGCTGAAAGGCGAACTGCATTCTTTATGGATATGGTGCGCAACATGATGAGCTATTCCACCCTCCCATTGTGATTGTGGATGGAGGCGCTTAAAACCTCTATTCACATTCTCAACAGAGTACCAAGTAAGTCGGTGCCCAAAACACCGTATGAATTGTGGACAGACAGAGTCCCCTCTCTGCACCACTTGAGGGTCTGGGGGAGCCCAGCTGAGGCAAAAGTTTTCAATCCAAACATTGCAAAGTTAGACCCCAAAACAGTATTTTGCCACTTCATTGGCTATCCAGACAAGTCAAAAGGCTATCGTTTCTACTGTCCTGACAGATACACAAAGTTTGTAGAAACAAGACATGCAGTCTTCTTGAAGGACGAATTGATGAGGGGGAGCACGGTAGCTCGGGAAATTGATCTTGAGGATAAGAGGGTGCATGCACCTAATCCGATGACACAGGAGCCTTTTTTCTCGCTACCTGTTGTGCCACCATCCACAACCCCTGAGGTTGTGGTGCCGGCACCTGTTGTGACTCCACACGTGACAACAATGGGCGAAAGTTCGGAACCTGTCCATCAGGAGCCACCTGAACCCACTGTTGAGCACGAAAGAGAGCCAGAACAGCCACATACTGTAAATGTGCCTGAACCCGAGGCAAGAAATGAGCAAGAGTCTGATGAACTCAGAAGGTCTAAAAGAGAACGAAGACCAGCCATTTCCAAAGAAATTTACAAAGTCTACAACGTAGTTCATATGGAGGGAGATCCTACCTCATATGAAGAAGCCATGAGTAGCCCTCACTCAGCCAAGTGGGTGGAGGCAATGGAAGATGAAATGAAATCAATGAGTTCCAACAATGTTTGGGACTTAGAGAAAATTCCTAAAGGATCCAAAACAGTAGGATGCAAATGGGTCTACAAAACAAAGTATGACTCTAATAGAAATGTAGAAAAGTACAAAGCTAGACTTATGGCAAAAGGCTTTACGCAAAGAGAAGGCGTAGATTACAATGAGACTTTTTCTCCGGTCTCATGTAAGGACTCTTTCAGAATCATAATGGCACTAGTTGCACATTTTGATTTAGAGTTACATCAAATGGATGTTTAGACGACATTTCTAAATGGAGATTTAGAATAAAATGTTTACATGAAACAACCCAAGGGTTTTTTCATGGAGGGGAAGGAACATATGGGATGCCGCCTAAAGAAATCCATTTATGGGTTAAAGCAAGCCTCTAGGCAGTGGTATTTAAAGTTTAATGATACAATTAAAAGATTTGGATTCAAGGAAAATGTTGAGGACAACTGCATTTATGCAAAGTTCAAAAGTGGGAAATATATTTTCCTAATTCTGTATGTGGATGACATCCTGCTTGCTAGCAGTGATGTTAGTCTAGTACTAGAGACAAAGAAGTTCTTGTCATCAAATTTTGACATGGAAGATCGTGGTGAAGCTTCTTATGTTGGGGCATAGAAATTCACCAAGATAGAAAGAATGAAGTGTTATGACTGTCGCAGAAAGCGTATTGTAAAAATATTTTAAAGAAGTACAATATGCATGCGAGTAATGCAACACCTGCTCCCATAGTCAAGGGCGATAGTTTTGGGAAATCCCAATGTCCAAAGAATCAATATGAGATCGATCAAATGAAATCAGTACCATATGCTTCGGCTGTTGAAAGCTTACAGTATGCACAAGTGTGCACTTGCCCTGACTTAGCCTTTATCACCGGGGTACTCGGTAGATATCAAGAGAATCCAGACATAGAGCACTGGAAGATGGTAAAGAAAGCTTTGCGTTATGTGCAAGGCACTAAAGGCCTCATGCTAACATATAAAAGATCTGATTCTCTAGAGATAAGAGGGTATTCAGATGCAGATTTTGCGGAAGATAAAGACGACAGAAAGTCCATGACAGGATATGTCTTTATTCTCGCAGGAGGTGCTATTTCGTGGAGAAGCGCCAAACAGTCGATAGTTGCATCATCTACGATGTATGCAGAATTTATAGCATGTTATGAGGCCATGGGACAGTCGTTATGGTTAAAGAAATTTTTACCCAACTTGAAAGTGGTTGACTGCATCAGCAGGCCACTAAAGATGTACTGTGACAACGAGCCCGCAATATTCTATGCTCACAACAACAAATCGAGTAATGCTACAAAGTCTATAGATATAAAGTATTATGTTGTGAAGGACAAAGTCCAGGATCAAACTATAAGACTCGAGCATATAAGGACAAAGGATATGCTTGCGGATCCGCTAACGAAAGGCTTACCACCCAATGTGTTCAAGGAACACATAGCCGACATGGGTTTAATGGAAAGCCTATGATACCTAGACTACAGAGGCCCAAAAGTAACAGGATTTGTTTCAAAATAGAAATGTATATAGTGGCTGTCTGATTCTATCGGCAATTGAGCTGAGACGATGAAACATGCTCTATGTATCGATCTGTTATGAAATGAGTAAAGTACAAAGTTAAAAGTAAAGTCGAGATCAAGGGGGAGAATGTTAGATTGATCTCAACGCGTGGCCCAACCGTCATCACGCTATCCGCGCCTACGATCGGGGGCGCCCAACCCTATCTGGTTGGTGGGCCCCTGTCGCCAGCGCTATATAAAGGAGGTGGGGGCCGGCAGCACGCCTCACGAGGTTAGTCGTGTCCTAGCCGCCCCACCTACAAGCCCTACCGATCTAGGCTTAGCGCTGCGCCGACGGGAAGCACCACCGCCGCCACACTCTCGCACCCCCTATTCCCCATGGCCAATGACGACGGCTCCAGCTCCGGAACCAGTTCCGGCATTCCCTCTGGCTCGTGCCTATCAAGCCAGGGAGCAGGTAGTTCATCTCCTCTCCGATCCATCTCTCTCCATCTCTCACTTTCTAATCTAGATGGACAAGGTAAAGTGCTACCGATAGATCTAGACTAGTTTCATAGCAGAGCGATTTTTACACCAACCAAATAGTCTTATATCCATCTGGTTATGTAAAGTTTGATTGTGGTGATAATTTGTTACGCATTTTAGTAGTATGTCACTACCCATTTAGTTGAAGCAGAGCAACACTAGTTTCCTGCCCTTCAATATTCCAATGTGACTGTCTTGTCTGTAGCTAGCAAATGGCATTTTAAACATGCAAACTTGCTAATTTAGAAAGAAAGAAAAAGGAAGCAAAGCCAATAAAAGGTCAACCGCCGGCTAAACTGTCCCGCTCGTGTTCGCCGTCGTCGTCGCCGCCAGTGCCGTTGGGTTCACCACCGCCGTCGGCGTCTGGGAGGAGGACGACGATGAAGTCCACAGCGATGGCCAAGTAGGACAGGTTTAGGCTATGTCAGCTAGATTACTGCACACGTATTTCCCAGTTTCTGAATGTTTCAGCGGCAATAGAGCAGAGAATCAGAGATACACATCTTTCCGAATGTTTCCACCATGTGACACTGGAAAGTTACAGGGAAAGCATATCTCTGAAAGCAAGATGATAACAATCGACAAAAATATCAGACGAACAGGCTGACCCAAACACAGCACCAAAATCTATCCGTGAACACTATTGGTTCACAATGTACCAAACCAAATCATCTGTACCATAAGCTTGACACAGCGTCGCCAAAGAAGTCTATTTCCGAGCCTCACAGTTAGCAGATCCAATGAGCTCTTTGCTGAATTTCCAAGAGCAGCTTCACCAAGGCGTCGCTCTTGGCCACTTGGCTTAATGCTTTTAGCCGTAAAAGAGCAGGCACAAGTCTCTCTTAATTTTTCAGCACCAACAGAGCACCTGTTGGTATATATGTGACACTGAAAAAGTTTCAGGCAACATGATTTTTTCGGATGCTTCGAAATGATTGACAAATATACTGAGTTAATATTAACAAGAGGGGCAACATAAATTTTCAAGACCATGCCAGTTCCAATCAATAATTCAATAAAAACACATTCCACAAATATGTCCGACGAATATTAACAAGAGTACAGGCTGATCTTAGCCACGACCCAAAAGAGCATGGAAATTTATTGGTGAACAACTAAATATTGGTTCACCATGTGACAGATTCCTCCTACTAGTTACTGCTGCTGCTACATACTACTAACCAAACCAATTATCTGTACAATAAGCTCAACAGTGTCCTGAAGACGCCTTTTCTGAGCCTCATTTCGTACAATTGACGAGATCTTCGCTGAATTTCCAGAGCTACTTAGCCATGGCACCGTTCTTCGCCAATTTGCTCTCATTCTCCTCGTTTGTCGACAAAGTATTTGCCTGTCACTCCCTTCAGCTGGGGGTTGAGCCCTACGTAGCAGGCAGGTACTGCTCCCTGAGAAAAACACGAAGCATATTTTTTTAAGAAAAAGTTCAATTCGGAAGGAACTGCAAAATGGTAACTTGCATCCTGTGACAGCTAAAATCATTTAGTTTTTATCAGAAATAAAGAACAGGGAATGACCTGGGCTACATTCTTCCAGAAATGCAATTGACGACTCGAATCGCCTCTGCAAGTGGAAACAAAAGTTTCATAACTGTCCCTGAAACTGGGTTTTAAGCTAAAAATTGGTATTTCACAAACAAATTCACAAGGAAAAATGAGATTCAGAGCATACTCAAATGGGCAAAAGAGTGCCTCGGCATGTTGGTCATGATCAATCCAGGATGGACGCAATTAATCATGATGTTAACTCCTTCCTCCTGTTTCAGTAACATAATTTATGGTGCACCAGAATGGATCACTTAGCAGGGGTTGAGAATTTAATACATACAAGTAGGTCTACAAAATAAATAAATAAAATCAATTTTTACCAAAAACTGCACAATAATGATGATAACTGATAAGAGTTTTAGCAAGAAAAACCAGATCTTTTCACGCTTTTCTTTAGGAACAGCCGAGTCAGATGTTGAAAGGATTACTGATAAATTCAACATAAGCAAGGGTATTATATAGCTTAGATAATCTCTGCAAGTCTTAATAAAATTTCTTTTTAACAAAGGAAGTCCTAAGAATATGATCACAGTTCTTGAGATCTGAGGTTATATGATTCCCATAGTTTTAACTAGCTGTTGCTTACTAATAATGACCCACACTTAATATTAGTGTTAACGGACTAACAGGCAAGCATAAAAACATCACGACCCTTCTTATTTTATTCTTGTGAACAAATGAAGAAATTTGGGGAAGAAATAATACCTTGAGCCGTCTAGAGAGCCCTTTCGCATGCAGTATGTTTGCAAGCTTAGATTGTACATATGACATTTATCATTGTATCTGCCAATACAAAACTATTAGCAACAGTTGAATAAATAGCAGATCTTCTTCTGCAGAACCATAACAACCCATACATTTTCTTGTCATTTAGTTCATCAAACTGAATCCCCTTTGGATATGTATGGAGGTGGGAAACTACGGACAAGTTCACAATGCGACCCTATATACCTGTAGACTTTGCAGTGGCTTTCATATTATCAAGGAGAAGGTTGGTCAGCAGAAAGTGACCTGATTGAGCATAAGGAGTGAAACAAATACTAGTGTCAGTATATAGAAATACCATTGAAATTGTCTGTCTCATGATATATTTCTGACGGTTGGAGTTTGGAAACAATGTCAAGATGATTGGTGGTAAACTGCATCTTAACCTCATTTTCAGACAGTTGGAAAGGACAGAACATAATACCTAGATTATTTCTGCAGAACAGAGATATTTTGGACAGCTTGATTTCAGTGAAATGTGCACAGTGCTGCAATAGACTTGTGGTGATATACAACTAACCCAAATTGAAACTTAAACCGTAATGTGATCAATGTACATGTAAAACAAGCAAGTATTGTGAGGGATGAGAGGTTACACCAGGATGTTCAGAGGAAGATTCACCGAGTTGAACTGATCTGCAAAGGCCCTGGCATACTAGAGGGAGCTAAGGTCAAGCTTCAAAACATTGACACGAGCTGTTGGGTTCCTCTGTGATGCACTTCCTTGCCCCTGATGAACTTACTGTTCTTGCAAAAAACATATTTAGGAAAAGCTGTTCGAAAGCAGTTCAGTGAAAAGCTAGTGGCACTAGTTCTCAATAAATGCAAAAAAGTTAAGTGAAAAGCCGGTGGCATTGGTTTTCCATAAAAGGAGTTCAGTGAAACAACTCCTATGAACTTAACCAAATCTGGTTGTCAATAAACACGGAAAATTAGTCTCACATATGCATCCAGGAAAAGGACACAATTTACAGATATGCGCCTTATCTGCGGAGTTGGATTCTCTCCTCCTGTGATGGGGGGGTTAGTGTGTTATCGTGTCATGTGCACTTGTATGGATGGCATCTAGGTCGAGGGATGTTCCGGTGGCATCCATTGTAATGTTTGTCTTGTGGCCTGTAGCCGTGGTCTTGTCTCGAGTGCTCAGGTGTTTCCGCCTAGTCTTAGGTTTGTAACTTATTTTTTCTATCAATGCATCGTGACGAAGCTTCGCGAAAAAAATAGCAACACGTATGTTTCTCCCTAGGCCTATTTTCCCGCGCGACTACTTAACGCAATAAGCTGCAACACAATATTTGTGTGATTATTACTGGTAAGATAGGCCACTTTGGTGGCTGAACTTCACATCCACTGTCAGGCTCTCATGTTTTGAATCTTGAGACAACAAATCCAATATATAAACAATAGCCACTGGCGCGCGAACGTTCAGAATCGAGGACGCGCACGCGACGGGATCTTGGCCACGTATCCAACCCATCGACGGAGCTAGTTTTTTTTGGAAAAAACAAGGAAAAAATTAAAAGTTGCCAGGACCCACCCGTGATTAACCCTGGCAACTTAGTAAAATTGTCGCGCCAACGGACTACGTACAGAGGGCACGTTCCGCCAATAGAAAATCCGAAACAATATAGGTGGTATTAGCATTGCCACTCTGGTTGCTTGTGATAGACAGTAACTCATACGTAACTGAAAGACAATTCAGGTTGGGCCAGGACAGGGAAGACGAAAACATGGTCAGATGAGAAAAAAAAACCAAGATTCCTCCATGGATGAACAACCTAACCCAGAGAAGTAACCAACATATTCCTCTATGAGGCTGTAATGCATCACTGCTGGACCGTCGCATGCGCAGAGCAGAGGACGAACTAATCAGGTTTGTGTTGGTTAGAATGTTGGCTACCAGTGACGACGACGGTGAGGGCGGAGTCATTGACGCACTGGCGCTGGGCTTGCCAGTGATGAGTGAAGAGATTCCCATCTGCTCCTCCTGGAACCGACTGAACAAGATGGCGGCTGCGTTAGGAAGCTCCTGCAATGCATTGTGTCGAACAGTTGATGGTCACCTACGAACTGCGCACGAACAGTGTTCAAGATAGAGTCGCCAACTGAAAGAGGAAGAAGAATGGATGGATACAAGGGGTACCGGCCTGGCCTACCGGAGGCTTTTGGTCCTGAAGACGGCGGCGAGCACGGCGTCCGGCGTGCCTGCCGGAGGCGGGCACGAGGAAGAGCGGGGCCAGAGCGCGCGCAGTAGGCAGCCTCGCACGCTCGGTCGATTACCGCGGAGGAGGGCCGCAGTCTCCGCCGGTGCCGACCGCGGCGGCGGGAGCGCGTGCCGAGGTGGTATGGGACGATGGTGGGTGGGGGTGCCCGGGTGCGTGGGGGTGGGGGTGGGGGGGGGGGGGGGTGGGGGTGGGGGGGTGGCCCGGTGGGGGGCAAAACGGTCTTCTCCCGTCGGACGGCGGAGGCTCGTTTTCATATATTTCGTTCAAAATTAAGTTGGAGCCATTTACCCATCAGCCTCGCTCCCCTGTCCCCTCCTCCGATCCTCCGCTCGCAAATCGGCGGCGCGCCGCCCAACCACTCCGCCTCTACCTTCTTCCTCCCCTCCCCGCAAGATCCTCCAATGGCCGGAGCTCCTGCCTACGCCGATCCGGGCTTTCCCCCAAAGGAGGCGCCTTTTTCCGGAGCGCCGGAATCGATCGAGGCGGCGCGGCTCCTCCAGCCGGTCCGCGCTAAACTCCGCTTCGCTGACCCTCCCAGGGCCATGTCCGCCGCCCACGACGCCGGCCTACGCGCCCTCGGCCTCCTCGACTTCGTCATGCTCGACCTCTCCTCCTCCGGCGCCTCACGGCCCGACCTAGTCGCCGAGCTCATCGCCAACTACAAATGCACACCTGGCTGCGCCGGAGGTTGGAGCTACGTCCGTGGCAAAAGAATCGAGGTCTCCCTCCGTACGCTCCGCAGGGCGCTCCGCCTTCCGGGAGCACCTACTTACTGCTCCCCGGCCGGCGTGGACCCTGACGCCGTGGCCTTCGCTGCCGAAGAGTTCATAAATGTTTACTTGCCGGCCATAGGATCATATGGCTGGGTTGATGTGAAGTTGAAGGCTGTGAAGGATGGAAGGGCGCATGCTGTTGACTGGACGGAGCTAATCTGGGGGCAGGTGACGACTGAGATGAGCCAAATACTTGAGTACGGGGTGAGCTACTACGGTGTATACCTACAAAGGCTCATCCGGGTGGAGAGGCCGGAGCTCTTCCAGCCGCCGCCACCGGAGCGGTCCGTGGCAGCTGCGCCAAGGCCATTGTGCGTCCGGAGGAAACTGGAAAGCAATCCATCAGCAGTCAAGGAGAATCGAAAGCGTTGTTGCTCCGAGCCCGACATGCAAGATATTGAAGTGAGCTCCAAGAAGATTGATGTGGCATCCAAGAAGATTGATTTGGCATCCGTGACGATCGATGCGGCAGCTAAGAAGTTCGATTCGGCATCTGTGGTGATGGATGCCGCATCGAAGAAAATTGATTTGGCATACGAGAGATTCGATGAGAAGATTGATGTGGCAACCAAGATGATGGATGCCAAATTGGGGAAGATTGTTTTGGCATCCGAGAGATTCGATGAGGAGTTTGATGTGGCAACAAAGGTGATGGATGCCAAATTGCAGAAGATTGTTTTGGCATCCGAGAGATTCCATGAGAAGTTTGATGTGGCAACCAAGATGATGGATGCCAAATTGGAGAAGATTGTTTTGGCATCCGAGAGATTCAATGAGAAGTTTGATGTGGCAACAAAGGTGATGGATGCCAAATTGAAGAAGATTGTTTTGGCATCCGAGAGATTCGATGAGAAGTTTGATGTGGCAACAAAGGTGATGGATGCCAAATTGAAGAAGATTGTTTTGGCATCCGAGAGATTCGATGAGAAGTTTGATGTGGCAACAAAGATAATGAATGCCAAATTGAAGAAGATTGATTTGGCATCCGAGAGGTTTGATGAGAAGTTTGATATGGCAACCAAGATGATGGATGCAGCGTCTAAGATGATGGAAGCCGCATGTAGGCAGCTTGACACGAGAGCAACCGAACTTGACGAGAAAGACGACAACATGCAAGCAATTGAGTCGCTTAACAAAGCACTGATAACAAAGGAAAGAGAAAGCAATGATGAGTTGCAAGCTGTTCGGAAGATGATCATAGAGGTAAGTGAACAACTAATGCCTTCTTTGTGAATAAGGATCAATCTGGTAGATCGCAAGCTTACAAATAATTGCTAGGTCGCATGCTCATACTTCCACCACATATCTCACTAATTTTTTCTTGTGATCAATCTACGGCAGGCTCTGCAGAAATTTAAAAATCTACATGAAAATATAGGTATCAAAAGGATGGGCGAGCTTGACCCTAAAGCGTTTGCAAATGCTTGTAGAACAAATATGCCACATGAGGATGCACAGTTTAACTCTGCTCTTCTTTGTTCCGAATGGCAAGCGGAAATTGCAAACTCAAAGTGGCATCCTTTTAGGATAGTCACGGTGGATGGTAAAACAATGGTATGTGCACTGAACAACCTCTCAGTTATTGTTCCTTGTTTCCATGCTCTGTTTCATCAATTTCTCGAAAAAAAGTACTACATACTTTAATACCGTTGTGCCGTAAGTAGCATAGAGAAATTGCCATAGCTATAGTTAGAGTCCAGTTCAATTACTGCAGGATTAAACAATTAGGGAAAACTAGTTGTGTGCCCGCGCGTTGCTGCGGATCCCTTTCTCTCCTACCCTCTCCTGTCTTTGCTTTGTGTTCTCTCTGTGCACGGGGATGGTTGTATGTCTAGTGGGTGGTATCCTCTCGTGGCTCATGCGGATGATGTTGAGGTTTGCGTCTACTCACGTTGAACATGCTCTAAGACTATGCCAATCCCGAGTAGGCGGCGATGTGGATGGCCTTCCCGTCATCATGGTGAGAGAGGAGTATGCCTCACAAAAGTACATGTTGGTGAAGACTAGTACTATCGAAAGCTGACACTGGAGAAGTAGTCGATGCCTGTTCTTGGATGTACATCAAGGTTCACGCATCATGGCACTCGGTGCTCCTAGCACACCTCCGAATAGTGCATCGGCGGCGGCGTGCGGCTGCGTGTGGCCTCCCCTAGAGATGATTTCTTCGGTGGCACGCGCTGCGTGTTGACAAGCTGGCAGCATCATCCTCAATGCCACAAGCTGCCTTGACAGTTTTGGTGAGGTTGATGGTGTGCAGCTTTTGTAACATGGTGAGCCTTGCTCGATGAGAAAGACGCTGGTAACATTGTCTCTAGCGGTACTGGCAGAACAATCCAAAATTGGTTCACGCTTAGAACATGAGAACATTTTGAGGGTGGTCATTGGTCAAGAACTCATTTTACAAAAGGACTATTTTCTACCAATGTGCTCTCTTGTAGGAGAATCAATTGAATACCTTGTACCATGATTCTAGAGACCAACTCATCCTGATCGAGTTCAGAATCACTTTAGCCTTCTGAAACATGGCACGGGAGTTGTACAACAATAAAAAACAGAAAGAAAATAAAATGTTACCGTAACTGTGCTCCAAACTAATATACACCACTATATTTTTTAATCGTTTCACAAGCACAATTCCATCGATAAGTTGTAGAGCTAAGCTTTGTAGTTTTATATCAGATGGTGTTTTATTCCTGCTAATTACGCAGAACACACGTGATTGCTCAACAATTAAATGTTGTAGGAAATAATAGCGCACCATTCCTTTCTAGATGCTAAACTCAAAACAACGAAAATTTATGCCTTCTTGACCTCCCAGCTTCTGTACCGTCTTGATCAAGAAGGTCTACTCAGCGCTAATAGTTTTGTACATTATGCATTGATCATATATATTAAAACTCAAGGAGAATCACAAGAGCCACATGATGCTATCTTGACCGATGGTGTTCGAGGAGGTCAAGGAACCGATGGTAGTAAAAAATCAAGGAGAATCACAAGAGGGAAAGAAGGTTACTTCTAGTAGACAAACATTAAGTGCCCATTATTCATCTATCATGAGTTAAAATGCAGATGCCAGAATGGTAGTAATCATTTCCTGGGAAACTTTGCTTGAACTAATGCTAGAATGGTAGTGTGGCTCGCCTAGGGTCCTGATGGTTTTATTGAGCACATGCCATAGAGATTGTAATTCCCGAGTTTTGAGTAATACAAGTTATTGGCAAAAAAATAGAAATTGGTAGGGTTATTTGGATCTTCAGAAAAATTGCAGCAGTTCAGTTTACTATGACGCTCCTCATGGGAGATCATGGACGACCTTGTCCAGGAACTGGAATCCACCGTCTTTGTCGCCGCCTAATCTGCCCGAGCCATGGCTGATCTTGTACGATGGGGATCCCATGGCCAACGAGTTGACCGTGAAGCATCATGCATGAGCTTATCCAGGTTCTGGAACCCACCGTCATTGTCTTCGACTGACCTGCTGGTGTCATGGTTGATCTTGTACGACAGTGATCACATGAAGCTTCTTCTCACTTCCTTGACCTCCTCAACCACCATCGGTTCAGCCAACATCCGGCTCATCCGTTGCGGCGACGCCTCGACGACGTCTCCTGGACCTCGTTTCTGGAGACCACCGTGGTCACCCTCTTAGCTTTGGTCTCCTGCACGATGAGCCGGGAGACAGTACTGGCATCATATTGGATTAGCATTGAGATTAGAGAGTGAAGAGAAAGATGCCAAGAACGGGATATAAGAGGTAGTGGGCCCGTAAAGTTGGGAAGTTTGAATTTTTTGTTGAGATAAACTAAAATCTACTAGCCAAGTTTGTTAGGATAAGGTATGTACATGTGAGAATTTGGGATAAGCTGGATAAGGTACGTGCATGTGAAATCAAAGAGAGTTTTGCCAAGTTTTTGAGGATAAGCTACATGCATGTGGATAGCTTTGCGGTGGCATTTGGCATGTAATTAGTGTGAAGTGCGATACCGCACACCACCACAACTTTGAATTTAATAGTAATAGTAGGGTAATGTCAGTTAGTTTAAATGGAGCCCTAGTAGTTGTGTACTACAGGTTTTGGAGTCGGTTCTTGGCGACTTGTCCTACTATAAGAAGGTGTGTATCACGTGTGTTTAGGGCAAGCAATAACAATCCTGTATCCTCTATTTGCTCTTCCTGATCCATCTTATCTCTCTCTACCCTAACCCCTGCCATCCCATCTAATCGCTGGCTATGGCACCAAAACGCAGAGGATGAACACATCCTCCTGTGATTCATCCCTACTACCTTCACAACTCCAAGCAGCCCCAACAAATACAAAATACAGTTTATTTGGTTTAGGAAATTATCTTAGAAGTAGATCCAACAATTGCATCTGCTTATGCAAACATCTTTCTTCTGTATATGAACTCACAAGTATTTACATGATTCCATCTGAAGGTGACATTCTTAAATCTTTCTTTTCCTTGGTTTAGGAAATTCTCTTGGAAGCAGATCCAGCAATTGCATCTATTTTTGCAAATATTTTTCTTCTTTATATAAACTCACAAGTATTTACATGATTCCATCCGAAGATGAAATTATTTCCTTCCTTTGGTTTAGGAAATTCTTTTGGAAGCAGGTCCAACAATTATATTGCATCTATTTTTGCAAACATTTTTCTTCTTTATATAAACTCACAAGCATTTACATGGTTCCATTCGAAGCCGACATCTTTCTTTTCTTTTGTTTAGGAAATTCTTTGGAAGCAGATCCAACAAATTGCATCTAGTTTTGCAAACATTTTTCTTCTTTACATAAACTCCCGAGCAATTTACATGATTCCGCCTGACATTCTTTCTTTTGTTCGGTTTAGGAAATTCTCTCGGACGACGACAGCAAGCTCCGTCGGTTGAAGAAAGATCACGGCGCCAAAATCTATGCCTTGGTGACAAAGGCGCTGCGTGAAATCAATGAGTACAATCCCAGTGGACGCTATGTCGTGCCGGAGCTATGGAACTACAAGGAAGACCGGAAAGCGACGCTGGGGGAGGCCTTCCAGATTGTCCAGAAACAGTGGCAGACACTCAAGAGGAAGCGCCGGTCTGACTGGGGTTTGTCTAGTCATAGTGCCAGTGGATCAGTTTGAGGTGTATGTCTAGTGGTTCACTGGTTCTTAATGACCGTGCAACTACCAATGGAAAATTATCCGAGATCACCTTTTGAAGTTTTGATGGCATAGATGCTGGTACTGATATATATGAAATTGTTGGTTACCCTCTCGTCTTCGTTAATAATTATAGCATGTATGTGATGCCCATCGGCATGTTCGGCCACATGGTCGTTGGCGTGGTCGTAACGCTCATCGTCGCCGCCTGCGCCATCTGGGCGTCAGCAAGTACGACATGTGTTGGGTAACATTACTTCCCAGTTTCTGAATGTATGCAGTGGCGACGGAGCAGAGATAAGTTCTCTGAATCTTTCAGGACCCATTGGGTATATATGTGAATCTGAAAATGTTTCAGGCAATATCTGAAAGTTGGATGATAGTAGTTTCAGTCAACAATAAACCAATCTGACAAAGGTTGGCGAGTATTAACAAGAGCACAAGTTGATCTTAGCCACAACCCAAGCAAATCACAGAAATTTATTGGTGGTGACAGGTTCATCCTACTTGTTGCTACTACTGCTGCTACATGCTCACCAGACCAACCATCTGTACCACAAACCCAGTACTTGGAAAGACGCCTATTTTGCAGCCTGCTTGCAGCTCTCGTTGGGCAAATCTGATGAGCTCTTCGCCAAGGCGTCGCTCCTCGCATGTTTGCTTGTCTTCCCTCGTTGCAGTCAGGAAAATATTTGCCTGTCACTCCCTTCAGCTCAGGGTTGAGTCCTACTACATAACAAGTGGTTGCTACTCCCTGAAGGAAAAAACACACACACAGAGCATCTATTTTTAGAATTTTTTAGAAAAAGTAATAGATTCAGAATCGTAAGATTCTTCATTACTTACATCCTATGACGGTTAAAGTCATTTATGTTGTTAGGAGTAAGGATTTATCAAGGACAAGAACAGGGACGAACCTGAGGTACATTCTTCCAAAACATGTAGATGACAGACTTGAATCGCCTCTGCAAGTGAAAACAAACAAGTTTCATAACTATTCCAGAACTGGGTTGTGCATTGCTAAAACTTGATATTTGTACATAACAATGATGAAGTGATGATAACCGAGTAACAGCTTAGAAAAACATCAAGGGTATTAGAGCCTTCATAGCTTCTAGTACTAGTAACAATATCAACACAGTTCATGAACATCTGAAGTTACTATTTCTCAAAGTTTTACTGGCTGTTGCAAAAAATAATTTTCCATCGCTCTATAGTAGTGTAAAAGGGAAAAACATCATGACCATGATAGACAACATGCAAGTCTTCATACTCCATTCTTCTTAATAAATGAAGAGAAAAGGCAGGATTTTTTTTTATGAAAAAGGGATACATGTGGGCCGTCTACAGTGCTCTTTCGCGTGCAATACGTTTGCTTAGATTGTCCATAGGTAGTTTTATCATTATATATGGCAATACAAAACCATTAGCAACAGTTGAATCAATAGTATATTTTCTTCTAAATAATTATAACTATTTTTTCAACAAAGAGAATATATTAATATCGATCGAAGATACCAGTTAATGCAGAGGCCTAATTTGAAGGCATTAGAAGATATAGGCAAAAATAGAAGATATAACATATGATAGGATTTTATGCAAAAATATTTTGGGATGACATGTCATGTCATCCTGACAATAGGCAGCGTCAAACTTGCTAAACTAACAAATCAATGCTGCCTGCCTGCGAGGGTTAATGCGAAACAGGTAGTTTTCACGAATTCTCGAAATATGGTACTCTCTCTGTTCACTAATACAAGACATGAGATATTTAAACGTAACTAGATACACTTTATAACGAGTGAACGTATACACTAAAACATGTTTACATACATGTATTTTAGAAAAAGTTTAGAATGTTCCAAAAAAAAAAAGTTGGAATGTATTGTATTAGCGAATAGAGGGAGTAGTTTTTTTAAAACCCTAACAGGAGTGGCAGAATGCAATTGAGTAAAATACATGGTGGATCATTGAACTTGTATGTCGTCATTGTATTCACAGAACTTGCAGTTACGGTCCTTGAATACGCGCATTTGTGTCACGTACGGTCATCGTAGCCGCTGGCACCATCAGGGACGCGTGGCGATGCGGGGCTCACCTGGCAGCGGAGTGACGTTCGGACCTGGTGCATTTATTACGCTGAAACCCCCTGGTTTATGGGGTGGTGTTTGCAAAAACGGCAGTATTTGGTGACGGTGAAATCCCGAAATCCCCTGTTCCCTTTAATTTGTATGCTCGTCGTTTCGTCGTGCTGGGCGGTGCTCTTGGTCGCTGGAGGTTACCTTCCCCCATTTTTCGTCACCATGTCCGCAAGCACCGGGTCGAGGTCCCTAGCTCGTCGGCGTGGTGCGCCAGTAGCTCCGGTGATTCCACCATTATTGCCCTGCCCCGACTATGGCCAGCAGGTCAACATGTGCATCTCTGGCACCAAGCAGCACACCGGCTGGGTTTTCTATCAATGCAAGAAGCATGGGGTAGGCTCAGCTCGCAATTTCTTCTTTTAGTGTAGATATGTTTGGGTGTTCTATGCGGTAGACGAGACCGATTTCTTCTCTGTTCTGTCTTGTTCATTCAGACGACATGCAATTTTTGGCATTGGGAGCGTGGGCACGTGTACCATCTGTCAGATACCAATGTGCTCAGAGGTTAAGCTTGTGTGGAGGCTATGGGGTGGGCTGAAGAAAGAAGAGAAGAGCTGGAGAAAGCATTGGGAAGAAGATGCTTGACTGATCATCTACTCCTAGATTAAAAAAAAAAAGTGCTGCCAGGGTTACTGTTGATCACCTCATTATCATAGTCTCTTAGTAGCTTGTACTGACCAACCTCATCACCATATATCTCTTTCATGGCTAGCCTCTTTGCCCTTTCTAGCTTGCTTCTGCTAGGCTTCATATTCCATTCCTTCCAAATGATCCTTGAAAAGTTCTTCATGTTCATACCTGGATCAGCTCTGAAACTCTCAACATACTTTTCAGCTAGGAAGTTGGAAGTGAATGCAGCAAGCTTACATACCCTGACACATGTGTGCCTTGGAGTGTGTCTCTTCACCATGAAAGCTTCAATTTTACCGTCTTTTGGTGCCCAAAGATACCAAGGACAGTTTGGTTTGCATCTGACATTTCATCATCGATTTATTCTTGCCATTCTTATGGCTGAAACCTTTCTCTTTCATCGCCTCACCAACTTGTTGTTTGCCCTTGCCCTTTACATCCTGAACCACTTCCACATAATCATCTTCAGCAAGGTCATCATCACCATCACTAATGTGATTATCACTGCCCACCATCATTGACTCATTGTAGTTTGAATCTTCCTCATCATCATTCTCTTCTGAATCTAACAGTGCTGCTGCTTCCATTGCTACAACTCTCTTAGTCTTCCTCCTTGGTCTACTACCACCTGCCATCTCATCAGATAAAGGCTCAGGTGGCACAACCATGATAGGTTCAGGTTGGTCTGCAGCTGAAGCTTCATTTCCTTCCTCATTCTCCCTATTGCATCTTTGCTTCATAGGGCTCAAAACAGCAGGCATTTCAGTTACTGGGAATTGCACAATATCATCCCAGCCGACACTTCTCAAACTTTCATCATGATCAAGATAAATGTTTAGAAACAAATGACCAAGTGACACAAACGCAACCATTTCCTCTGCGTCATGTTCGGTTCTTATCGCCCTCAAACTATTGTTCTGCATTGTGATAATTGGGATAAAATAATGTGGCGTGATCCTCCCTTCCATCTCATATCCCATTTCCTCAACTAGATCTTCCACGGCTTTAACTGACCAATTGGAAACATCACAGTGATCAAACCAAATGACAGACCCACTAACATAGCTCATGTTGCTACCACTACCTAGAAAGTAGCCACCGTGGTGAAAAGTAACTGAAAAACAATCCCTACTTCCACCTGCATCAACAATATGAACACAAACTAAGAAAAGTTCATTATTGTAATGATTATTGCCGAAAAATATCACTTTTTTCAACCCCTAAACCCTACCAAACCCCCAGAAGCAAGCACTACCGAAAAAGTATCGAAAATACCCTGCTTAACCTCCGAATTTACTTAAGAACCATGGACTTCCAGGACAATTGTAACAAAAAATCAAAGCAAAAGAACATGCGATTGAGATGATTTGGGGGTTTACCGTAGTCCGGCGACGCATCTCCTTCTAGACGATGCACGGGAGCCATCGTCCCCATGGCGTAAAGTACTTTCTTGTTTCTAAATTTTGTTGTCGCAACTCGTGCAGGTTTGTAGGGGTTGTTCTTTCATTGTATCTAGGGTTTTCTGATTTTCTGAGTTTATGATCGTATCATCAGAGTGCTCACCGTTTTATAGTACTAGTGCAAGTGTTGTTTATTGGTAAACCAAATTCAGACTCTAATACGTATAATAATTATGACCATGACCGATATATATGTCAACTTCTAATATTATCTGAACTTCCTGTGTAATTGTTGTTTATTATCACGACCATACCTCTTTTTTGTTCTGAAAGGGGTTTAGACATATGTGTTCATTAGTTCACATGTATCCTCTTTTTCCCCTTTCGTCTACAATTTGTTTGGCAGCACTTTTTGGTGGATTCCTTTCTATTTTTCATTGTGTATACAGGAAATCTGGGCGGCATCACTGGTGATGCTTATTGTGATGTGGGCATCCAAGCGTCTGCCAACGCGTCATTGCATCCGGGTGTTACTGCTCGATCGGACACGGTTGATTATCTATTGCACTTCGCTGCTCTTGGGATTGGAGGTTGTTATTAGAAAACCAAAACAAATTAGCATCTGTTTGTTGGGTCATAATTTCAGTATTCAAGCGAAACCATATACACATATTGTGAATCAGTGAACTTCGTTTCTGCTTTTATGTAGCTGGTGAGAGCATCAGGGGGTCGGTAGATATGTTGAAGGCGAATTTTCCTGAAGCCCAAATCTCCTGATGGTATGCCTGTGTGGCAGGACACGCCATTGCAGACACTTGATGGTACTGAGGAGGTTACACAGAAGCACACCGCACAAGCGCAGCTGGTTAAGTACGCAGAGGAACATGCATGGCGCCAGGGTTGCTCAACATCAGCAGAATCTTCGGATGGACTACAGAAGGAATCCATCGGAGTTGAAGAATGTACAGGCTGCTGCAGCAGCTCACCCAGATGATCTTCCTGATGAACCATGTGCGCCCCCCGCAATGGCAGAAGAGGGACAGGGTTGGCGCGGCCAAATGGAAGGCTCCATTGACCAGCCACGCTACCACGACTTCTTACCATTCCCCATCTCCTGGGAAAACGAGGCTTGTTAAGCAACGCCGTATGGTGGACGAAAACGTATGTGCCGGATGCTGATGCAGATGTTGCGGTGGAGGATGCTGGTGGAGCTGGTCAGCATGTTGATGACAAGGTGACAATCTTTCCATTTTGTTTGGCATTTCTATATGTTTTTTTCTTTTTTTTTTATGTGAACTTCTGCAATTGAGAATACAGTAAATTTCTGTGTTTAGTTTGGTCGTACTTGTCGATTCTGATCCTGAACCTCTCACGAGGTCTCAGCCTGAATTCTTCGTCACTCAGGCACCAGTTTTGGGTTCTGGTTATACACCTCCATCGACTTCAAAGAGCGGAGGGTCCACGTCTATTTCAGTCATGAACGAGGTTGTACAGCTTCTGCAGAAAGTTGAGGACCTTTCGTGGTCTGCCCCGATCGAGCACTGCTGATCGTCTGAGCAGGATTTCTGGTCTTTTTCCTCCTGGGCATGGGCCTGGCACTGAAGCTGTGAAGCAAGCGGCAGATCTTGAGACCAGTGTTCTTGATAGCTTCACACTTGCTGTATCGTATATATTTGCGCAAAGGTTTTGTGGACCTAGGCATGAAACAAGATGCAATATGCAGGGAGTATGAAAGAAGGTCACATAGAAAGGCAGATGAACCAGCAAGCTGCTGCTGCCCATCTTTGGAGGAGGCCTTGAAAAGGACGATTTTCCTAGTGAAACAGTTTCAGGACAATCAGCAGCAGATGCTGAGGTAACATTTTTTTTTCTCTTTTTCATTCATCTCCTTGCACTTTTTTATATGGCATAGAGAAACTGAAGTTGTGTACATGGTATGCAAGAGCTTCTATCATTTTCTGCAGATGATGGATGCAGCGTCTAAGATGGTCGAAGCCACATCAAGGCAGCTTGACACGAGAGCAGAACAACTTGGCGAGAAAGACGACGACATGCAAGCAATTGAGTCACTTAACGAAACACTGGTTACAAAGGAAAGAAAAGGCAATGACGAGTTGCAAGCTGTTCGTAAGATGCTCATAGTCATAGAGCATAGAGGTAGGTGAACAACTAATGTGTTATTTGCGTGAAATATGGAAAAATCTGGTAGATGCAAGTTTATAAGTAATTGCTAAGGTTGCACGCAGGAACATATCTCACCGTTTCTATCGCTAATTTTCCTTGTGATCGATCTATGGCATGTGTTGCAGGCTTTGCAGAAATTTCCGAGTGCACGGGCAAATATAGCTATCAAAAGGATGGGCGAGCATGACCATAAAGCGTTTGCGAACGCCTGTAGAACAAACGTACCGAGTGAGGATGCACAATTTAACCCTGTCGTTCTCTGTTCAAAATGGCAAGCGGAAATTGCAGACTCAAATTGGCGTCCTTTTAGGATAGTCACGGTGGATGGTAAACCGACGGTATGTGGACTGAACAACTTCTCTGTTATTATCGTTCCTAGTTTCCATGCTTTGCAGCTTATAACCTTTGAGTCATCAATTTCTCGAAAATTAGTAGCATGCTCTGATGCAAAATACGGTTTATTTGGTTTAGGAAATTCTCTTGCAAGCAGATCCAACAGTTGCATCTATTTTTGCAAACATTTTTCTTCTTTATGTAAACTCACAAGGGTTTATATGGTTCCATCCAAAGGTGGCATTCTTTCTTTTCTTTGGTTTAGGAGACTCTTTCTTTTGGAACCAGATCCAACGATTGCATCTAGTTTAACAAACATTTTTCTTCTTTATATAAACTCGCCACCGCTCCCAGGGCTCCGGTGAGCCCGATTTTGTGTACATGCTAAGGTAGAGGCTGAGATGACAGATCCATCCCCGTAGTATTTAGGTTGAATTCGCGTTTTGTAAATATGATCGCGTGTATGAACTATGCTTGCGTTTTGAAATCTCCCGCGAATGTTAAAAAATCTCGTGTTTACGGTTCGAATTTGTGGTTTCTGTTCTAGCCATCGTCTTCTTCGAGCAAAAACTAGCTCGAACGCGACCTGGGAATGAGTTTTTCGGTTCACGTTTTTTTGGTGTCTCCTAGAGATGCTCTTAGGATAGTCACGGTGGATGGTAAAACGACGGTATGTGGACTGAACAACTTCCTCTATTATCGTTCCTAGTTTCCATTCTTTGCAGCTTATAACCTTGAGTAATCAATTTCTCGAAAATTACTAGCATGCTCTGATGCAAAATACGGTTTATTTGGTTTAGGAAATTCTCTTGCAAGCAGATCCAACAATTGCATCTATTTTTGCAAACATTTTTCTTCTTTATGTAAACTCACAAGCGTTTACATGATTCCATCCAAAGGTGGCATTCTTTCTTTTTCTTTGGTTTAGGAAATTCTCTTGGAAGCAGATCAACAATTGCATCTAGTAGTTTTTTTATCGTATAATTGCATCTAGTAGTTTTTCCTCCTTGGTCTACTACCACCTGCCATCTCATCAGATAAAGGCTCAGGTGGCACAACCATGATAGGTTCAGGTTGGTCTGCAGCTGAAGCTTCATTTCCTTCCTCATTCTCCCTATTGCATCTTTGCTTCATAGGGCTCAAAACAGCAGGCATTTCAGTTACTGGGAATTGCACAATATCATCCCAGCCGACACTTCTCAAACTTTCATCATGATCAAGATAAATGTTTAGAAACAAATGACCAAGTGACACAAACGCAACCATTTCCTCTGCGTCATGTTCGGTTCTTATCGCCCTCAAACTATTGTTCTGCATTGTGATAATTGGGATAAAATAATGTGGCGTGATCCTCCCTTCCATCTCATATCCCATTTCCTCAACTAGATCTTCCACGGCTTTAACTGACCAATTGGAAACATCACAGTGATCAAACCAAATGACAGACCCACTAACATAGCTCATGTTGCTACCACTACCTAGAAAGTAGCCACCGTGGTGAAAAGTAACTGAAAAACAATCCCTACTTCCACCTGCATCAACAATATGAACACAAACTAAGAAAAGTTCATTATTGTAATGATTATTGCCGAAAATATCACTTTTTCAACCTAAACCCTACCAAACCCCGAAGCAAGCACTACCGAAAAAGTATCGAAAATACCCTGCTTAACCTCCGAATTTACTTAAGAACCATGGACTTCCAGGACAATTGTAACAAAAAATCAAAGCAAAAGAACATGCGATTGAGATGATTTGGGGGTTTACCGTAGTCCGGCGACGCATCTCCTTCTAGACGATGCACGGGAGCCATCGTCCCCATGGCGTAAAGTACTTTCTTGTTTCTAAATTTTGTTGTCGCAACTCGTGCAGGTTTGTAGGGGTTGTTCTTTCATTGTATCTAGGGTTTTCTGATTTTCTGAGTTTATGATCGTATCATCAGAGTGCTCACCGTTTTATAGTACTAGTGCAAGTGTTGTTTATTGGTAAACCAAATTCAGACTCTAATACGTATAATAATTATGACCATGACCGATATATATGTCAACTTCTAATATTATCTGAACTTCCTGTGTAATTGTTGTTTATTATCACGACCATACCTCTTTTTTGTTCTGAAAGGGGTTTAGACATATGTGTTCATTAGTTCACATGTATCCTCTTTTTCCCCTTTCGTCTACAATTTGTTTGGCAGCACTTTTTGGTGGATTCCTTTCTATTTTTCATTGTGTATACAGGAAATCTGGGCGGCATCACTGGTGATGCTTATTGTGATGTGGGCATCCAAGCGTCTGCCAACGCGTCATTGCATCCGGGTGTTACTGCTTCTGGATCGGGCAACGGATTTGATTATCTCGCAGCTGCTGCTGCTGCTGGGATTGGAGGTTGTTATTAGAAAACCAAAACAAATTAGCATCTGTTTGTTGGGTCATAATTTCAGTATTCAAGCGAAACCATATACACATATTGTGAATCAGTGAACCGTTTACGCTTTTATGTAGCTGGTGAGAGCATCGAAATTGATAGATATGTTGAAGGCGAATTTTCCTGAAGCCCAAATCTCCGATGGTATGCCCGTGTGGCGTGACACGCCATTGCAGACACTTGATGGTACCGAGGAGGTTACGAAGCACCGCACAAGCGCAGCTGTTAAATCTGTGAGAGGAACATGCATGGCGCCAGGTTGCTCAACATCAGCAGAATCTTGGATGGACTGAAGAATCCATCGGAGTTGAAGAATGTACAGCTGCTGCAGCAGCTCACCCAGATGATCTTCCTGATGAACCATGTGCGCCCCCCGCAATGGCAGAAGAGGGACAGGGTTGGCGCGGCCAAATGGAAGGCTCCATTGACCAGCCACGCTACCACGACTTCTTACCATTCCCCATCTCCTGGGAAAACGAGGCTTGTTAAGCAACGCCGTATGGTGGACGAAAACGTATGTGCCGGATGCTGATGCAGATGTTGCGGTGGAGGATGCTGGTGGAGCTGGTCAGCATGTTGATGACAAGGTGACAATCTTTCCATTTTGTTTGGCATTTCTATATGTTTTTTTCTTTTTTTTTTATGTGAACTTCTGCAATTGAGAATACAGTAAATTTCTGTGTTTAGTTTGGTCGTACTTGTCGATTCTGATCCTGAACCTCTCACGAGGTCTCAGCCTGAATTCTTCGTCACTCAGGCACCAGTTTTGGGTTCTGGTTATACACCTCCATCGACTTCAAAGAGCGGAGGGTCCACGTCTATTTCAGTCATGAACGAGGTTGTACAGCTTCTGCAGAAAGTTGAGGACCTTTCGTGGTCTGCCCCGATCGAGCACTGCTGATCGTCTGAGCAGGATTTCTGGTCTTTTTCCTCCTGGGCATGGGCCTGGCACTGAAGCTGTGAAGCAAGCGGCAGATCTTGAGACCAGTGTTCTTGATAGCTTCACACTTGCTGTATCGTATATATTTGCGCAAAGGTTTTGTGGACCTAGGCATGAAACAAGATGCAATATGCAGGGAGTATGAAAGAGAAGCTGTCAGCATAGAAAGGCAGATGAACCAGCAAGCTGCTGCTGCCCATGCTGGAGGAGGCCTTGAAAAGGACGATTTTCCTAGTGAAACAGTTTCAGGACAATCAGCAGCAGATGCTGAGGTAACATTTTTTTTTCTCTTTTTCATTCATCTCCTTGCACTTTTTTATATGGCATAGAGAAACTGAAGTTGTGTACATGGTATGCAAGAGCTTCTATCATTTTCTGCAGATGATGGATGCAGCGTCTAAGATGGTCGAAGCCACATCAAGGCAGCTTGACACGAGAGCAGAACAACTTGGCGAGAAAGACGACGACATGCAAGCAATTGAGTCACTTAACGAAACACTGGTTACAAAGGAAAGAAAAGGCAATGACGAGTTGCAAGCTGTTCGTAAGATGCTCATAGTCATAGAGCATAGAGGTAGGTGAACAACTAATGTGTTATTTGCGTGAAATATGGAAAAATCTGGTAGATGCAAGTTTATAAGTAATTGCTAAGGTTGCACGCAGGAACATATCTCACCGTTTCTATCGCTAATTTTCCTTGTGATCGATCTATGGCATGTGTTGCAGGCTTTGCAGAAATTTCCGAGTGCACGGGCAAATATAGCTATCAAAAGGATGGGCGAGCATGACCATAAAGCGTTTGCGAACGCCTGTAGAACAAACGTACCGAGTGAGGATGCACAATTTAACCCTGTCGTTCTCTGTTCAAAATGGCAAGCGGAAATTGCAGACTCAAATTGGCGTCCTTTTAGGATAGTCACGGTGGATGGTAAACCGACGGTATGTGGACTGAACAACTTCTCTGTTATTATCGTTCCTAGTTTCCATGCTTTGCAGCTTATAACCTTTGAGTCATCAATTTCTCGAAAATTAGTAGCATGCTCTGATGCAAAATACGGTTTATTTGGTTTAGGAAATTCTCTTGCAAGCAGATCCAACAGTTGCATCTATTTTTGCAAACATTTTTCTTCTTTATGTAAACTCACAAGGGTTTATATGGTTCCATCCAAAGGTGGCATTCTTTCTTTTCTTTGGTTTAGGAGACTCTTTCTTTTGGAACCAGATCCAACGATTGCATCTAGTTTAACAAACATTTTTCTTCTTTATATAAACTCGCCACCGCTCCCAGGGCTCCGGTGAGCCCGATTTTGTGTACATGCTAAGGTAGAGGCTGAGATGACAGATCCATCCCCGTAGTATTTAGGTTGAATTCGCGTTTTGTAAATATGATCGCGTGTATGAACTATGCTTGCGTTTTGAAATCTCCCGCGAATGTTAAAAAATCTCGTGTTTACGGTTCGAATTTGTGGTTTCTGTTCTAGCCATCGTCTTCTTCGAGCAAAAACTAGCTCGAACGCGACCTGGGAATGAGTTTTTCGGTTCACGTTTTTTTGGTGTCTCCTAGAGATGCTCTTAGGATAGTCACGGTGGATGGTAAAACGACGGTATGTGGACTGAACAACTTCCTCTATTATCGTTCCTAGTTTCCATTCTTTGCAGCTTATAACCTTGAGTAATCAATTTCTCGAAAATTACTAGCATGCTCTGATGCAAAATACGGTTTATTTGGTTTAGGAAATTCTCTTGCAAGCAGATCCAACAATTGCATCTATTTTTGCAAACATTTTTCTTCTTTATGTAAACTCACAAGCGTTTACATGATTCCATCCAAAGGTGGCATTCTTTCTTTTTCTTTGGTTTAGGAAATTCTCTTGGAAGCAGATCAACAATTGCATCTAGTAGTTTTTTTATCGTATAATTGCATCTAGTTTTGCAAACTTTTTTTCTTCTTGATATAAACTCGCAAGCATTCACATGATTCCACACGAAGGTGACATTCTTTCTTTTCTTTGGTCTAGGAAACTCTTTTGGAAGCAGATCAAACGATTGGGTCTAGTTATTCAAACATTTTTCTTATTTATGTAAACCCGCAAGCATTCACACAATTCCACCTGAAGGTGACATTCTTTCTTCTCTTCGGTTCAGGGAATTCTCTGGGACGACGATGACAAGCTCCGCGAGTTGAAAGAAGAGCACGGCGACAAAGTCTGCGCGTTGGTGACAAAGGCGCTGCTTGAGATCGACGAGTACAACCCCAGCGGACGCCACCCCGTGCAGGGGCTGTGGAACTGCAAGGAAGTCCGGAAGGCGACGCTGGAAGAGGCCGTCCAGTTCGTCCTGAATCAGTGGCAGTGCCTGTGAGTGAACTTAATTTAAGGTAGTCGTAGTGCCAGTGGATTGGTTCAGTAGTTCCTTATGATCATGCAACTAGACTGATTAGCCAGAGACGCCTTTTGATGCTTTTGTATAGCCCTGGCATGATGGCATGGATGCTGGTACTGATCTATGAAATGTACTTAGGTTACCTCTTGTCTTTGTTAAGTACTACCAAGCTAGTAATATGTATGCGATGCTTGACCTGAGAGTAGCAGCTGAGCTGTAGCTGGAGTAGCTCAAGCTTGACAATGGCGAGCGCCACCTTCTATGCTCTGCTCTCCAGGAAGAAAAGACCTCCGTGACAGAATACCGACCAACAATGGCGTCCCACTTCCCCTTGCTCGACGGCCTCCTGGACTGAAGTCGACGCTGCTCTATGTGGCCACGTGAACCGTCCCCGACATGGCTCAACTGCTCCTGTTTAACGTTATCATCACCAGCACTGTCGGCTCAGCATGGCCGTCAGTGTCTGGGAGGAGGACGAAGAAGAAGACGGTGATGGCCAAGTAGAACAGGTTAAGCACATGAGATGTACTTCCCAGATTCTGAATGTATTCAGCGTCAGCAGAGTATAAACAATTTTTCTGAATCTCTCAGCACCTGTTGGTATCTATATGAAACTGAAAAAAGTTTCAGGCAAAACATATATCCAAAAGTAGGATAACACTAGTTTCAATCAATAAACAAATCCAAACACGGTCGACGAATATTAACAAGATCAAAGGTTGATCTTAGCCACAACCCAAGCAAAGCACGAAGACTTATTCGCGGTGACAGGTTCATCCTACTTGTTGCTACTACTACTACTACTACTGCTGCTACATACTACTAACCAAACCAATCATCTGTACCACAAACTCGACAGTACTCGCCTTCTGTGAGCCTGCTTCCAGCTCTCATTGGGCAGACCTGACGAGCTCTTCGCTGAACTCCCATAGCTGCTTCGCCAAGGCGTCGCTCTTCGCGTGCTTGCTCATCTTCTCCTCGTTGCAGTCGGCAAAGTATTTGGCTGTCACTCCCTTCAGCTGAGGGTTGAGCCCTACGTAGCAGGTCGTTGCTGCTCCCTGGAAGAAAAAAGGACACAAAGCATCTATTTTAGAAAAATAATAACCGATTCAACAGAAAGGTAAAAGATTCTTCATTGCTTGAATGATGTGAAAGTTAGTCATTTATATATATTGCTAGGAATAAGAATTTTATCAAGGACAAGAACTGGGACGAACCTGAGGTACATTCTTCCAGAACATGTAGGTGACGACTTGAATTGCCTCTGCAAGTGAAAACAAACAAGTTTCATAACTGTCCCCGAAACTGGGTTGTGCATTGCTAAAACTTGATATTTTAGAAACACGTTGACAAGGATAAATGAGCTTGAGGACGTACTCATGAGAGCAAAGGAGTGCCTCATCAAATTGGTCATGATCAATCCAGGATGAACGCAATTAACTGTGATGTTAGCTCCTTCCTCCTGTTTCAGTAACACATAATATATGGCACATCAGAACATAACAATTGGCCAGCGGGTAGTGAATTTAATACCGATATATATTGTAGGTCTAATAATAATAGTAAGTAGGTTGATAGCTATTTAGCAATATATAACGACGATGAATTGATGATAACTGATAACAGTTCTAGAAAGACACAGTTAGAGCCTTGACAGTTTCTAAAAGTTGTAAAAATATCAACACGGTTCATGAAGATCTGAAGTTACTATTTCTCAAAGTTTTACTGTCTGTTGCAACAAATAGTTATCCACATTCTATAGTAGTGTAACAGGGGGAAAACACCATGAAATCAAAATGCACATCTTCATACTCCATTCTTCTGAATAAATGAAGAGAAAAGGCTGAAAATTTTGAGAAAAATACCTGCAGCCTTCTAGAGAGCTCTCTTGCGTGCAGTATGTTTGCAAGCTTGGATTGTCCATAGGCCATTTTGTCATTGTATCTGCCAATACAAAACGATTAGCAACAGTTGAATCAATAGTATATATTCTTCTAAATAACCATAAGTACCCATACATTTTCTTGTCATTGAGTTGATCAAACTGAATCCCCTTTGGATATGTATGGAGGTGAGCAACTGAAGACAAGTTCACAATGCGACCCTCAATACCCGTAGACTTAGCAGTGGCTTTCATATTATCAATGAGAAGGTTGGTCAGTAGAAAGTGACCTGATTGAACATAATGAGTGAAACAAATATTAGTATCAGGATAGTTGGCATTGAAATCGTCTGTTTCAAGTGTTGCTGACAGTTAAGAGACAATACCAAGATGATTGGTGGCAAACTGCATCTCAACCTCATCTTCAGACAGTTGGAAAGGACAGAACATGACACCTGCATTGTTTCTGCAGAACACAAGGATTTTGTACGGCTTGATTCAGTAAAATGTATGCAGTGCTGCAATGATATACAACTAACCCGTATAGAAACTTAACCGTAACTCAATCAATGTAACATAAAAAACCAAGTGTCATAAGAGATGATGAAGGGGTTACACTTACATCAAGACGTTCAGAGAAAGATTCATCGAGTTGAACTGGTCGGCAAAGGCCCTGACAGACTTGAGGGAGCTAAGGTCAAGCTTCAGAACATCGACACGAGCTGTTGGGTTTGCATCTGTGATGCGCTTCCTTGCCTCTGATGCAGCCTCAGTGTTTCTGGCAGCAATGACAACATGGGCTCCTCTCAGGGCAAACACTCTCGAGGTCTCTAGACCAATGCCACTAGATCCTCCTGAAAGATAACATAATTGAGGCTTTCAGTAAAACGTGAATAGATTGTAAACTTACTGTTGCTGTAAAAAAATATAGGAAAATCTGTACAAAAACAGTTCAGGGAAACGCTAAACAGTTCAGGAAAACAGCTGCCATCAACTTAACCATACTTGGTTCTCATTTAACGCCTCACAACCACCAACCAGGAAAATGACACAATTTACAGCTTTCGTGAATTTAAACATGGAAGCTTGAGAATAGTATAGTGCAATGAAAAGGACAGAAGAAGATTTGCCATCGGACTGAAAGGATCTTGTCACTGTAGGATAATAACTTGTCTTCCGATAAGGTTAGAGAGATAAAAATAGCAAAAGAGTATGTTCCTCCCTATTCATAAATTTTGGTACCAACCAACCAGCACTACTACTTAAGACAATAAGCTGCAATACCAGATCTGTATGGTTACTGTTGGTGATTATATTTGTTCAACTCCACAAAAACCTTTGATCCAGCAACAAAACGATTTATTTTTCAGAATTTTGCTTGGTTCTTGTAAAGAGGGGGGACTTAACAGATAAGCGGCCAAAAAAATTCAGAATTGGTTGATTCAAGGCCACACAAAAGCATCCCGAAAAGACTACCGTGGAAATCCCATCTCCATGTACTCCACATAAAAAGAAGAGTATTTATCCAACTTCCCCACACCATAATAATAAAGTAAAAAAAAAACAGAGGAGAAAATCCATTGGCCCGCCATGTCTGTCCACTAATCATCAGCAAAACAAATTTCAGTGTATATTTTCATGAACAGATGAGACCACCATACATGTCAACAACAACAAGGACTAGTGCTTGTGTAAGCTAACAGCAACCCATGTTTTTTAGCAGTTAATTCACCAGTACATGTACACCCCGTCAGGGTCTCATGTGTTGAATGTTGAGACGAAAGATCCAACAACATATGAACGTTATACTAGGCAGGCAGGTAGATGTGGCTGCTAGTGGCGGACAGTAAATTCAGGTTGGGCCCAAAAGAGAACAGGGGAGAAGAAACCATCATAGCATAGCATTACATTACATGACGACGAAGCACCCAGAATAAAGATTCGTTCGGGGACGAGCGGTCTAGCCGAGAGAGAAGATCCCTCTCCGTTGAGGCACGCAAGGCAGGATACGATGATGCAGTAGATGGGGGGTAAGTAAGTAAAAGTTGGAATGGATGTTGGGGTGGCGTTACCTGTGACGAGGACGGTGAGGGCGGAGGCGTCGACGCCCTGGGTGACCTGCTCGGCGGTGGAGGCGGAGCCGAAGCCGCTGGCGCCCGGCTTGCCGGTGATGAGCGCGAGGATTCCCATCTCGTCCTGGACTCCCGGAACCGACTGAACGGATTAGGACGGCGGCTGGGCTGACGGAACAAGAACAGAATGTGAGTCGCGAGGGAGAAGATGAAGTAGACCAAGATTCCGAGAAGTTTATTAGATCGATTCTCACCTGGAGCGGATGAATCGATGGGAACTCGGGAGGAAGGGAAGGGAAGGGAAGGGAAGGGAGGCGGCGTGGTGCGGGGAGGGAGGATGTTATTTATGGCCGCGGCGCGGGGTTGCAGCGGTTCGGTTGGGGAGTAGGCAACGCTGCCACCTGCCGGCCGGCCTCGACACGAACCCAGACTCTCCGCGGGACGGGAAGAGAAGAGTTCTTGGTCGTCTCGACTGGACAAAAATCGCATCTTGTTTCCTTGCACCGGGCGTCCCGACGGGATAAGGAACAACAGTTCGCCTGCCTGAAGATTCAGAGCCAGAGAACAGAGTTCACACGATCACTCGTATCGACGCCGGAGTTCACACGTATTGACCCATTGTAATTGTAATTCTAGAAGACACGGTAAGAGTTTGGGGCTCTTGTTGATACAAGAATCATACCCAGGTTAGTAGTGCCGTCCATGTTAATTACCGGCTGTTTAAGGTTGATCGATGCCGACAAGACAGTAGGCAGGCCAGTGTCGCTGTTGCTTCATCGTGTCACGTCGTAACCTTTCCCAAATTGGTCCATTGCCCAGCGCTATGTACGTACCTACATGCGTGTCTTCTTCTGCTCCAACCAACAACTCCAACTAATAATTACTCCCTCCGATATCCATAATAAGTGTCGTTCATTTAGTGCAAAGTTTGTATCAGTTTAGTATAAAATCGAGCGACACTTATTATGGATCGGAGAAAGTACTATAATTCATCATCATCTCTGTAAATCTGAGATTTTTTAGATACACTGCTTGTAAGCCCACCGTTGTTTGTCGATGATGCAGTATCAAGGTGCTTCGGGACCAAGAACGTACGCACGCACATATACTGATCGGCGTACTGATTTTTGGCTCACGAGTTCCAATGATCCTATTGTTTAAAATGTTAACATCATATTTTTCCATTTTTAAATCCTCAAATTTATCAGATTTTTCGAGTTTTATCTAGCCCATAGTATGAATAATTTTTTGTTGCGATTTTGCATGCTTCGGGGATATAACATTGACTATGTGCAAAATTGTTTTCAGATTTTTTAAGCTTTGTAAATATGTTTTTTTTTTGAATGAAGAGAGCACTTGAGGTCGGGAGTCAAAGACACGTTGGGTAGTCACTTCAAATTTTAAATAAAAAATCTAAAATCCCAGCACACAGAAAACGTGAAAAATAACATACATTGGATACAACATTGAATATGTCCAAAATTAGTTTCAGATTTCTAAAAACTTTTAATGAAGAGAGTATGACAGCTCGGGAGCCAAAGACACTTTTCGAATGTACTGCCATTTCCCAACACACAGAAAGCATGAAAGATAAAATACCCGGTATACAACATCGACTATATCCAGGGGCGGACCAAAGGGGAGCTGACTGGCCTAGCCCCCACTTAAAATTTCAAACTCCTTCTGTATTTGTTCATATTTGGAAGAAATTTCTTTGGATTTTACAAATTTGTGGAAGAAAGACCCCAGTCAATTTATTTGCCCCCACTCATAATTTCTTCTGGGTATGCCCTGTCTATATCCAAATTTATTTTTAGATTTTTATAAAATTATAGATATGATTTTTATTTTTTTAAACGAATAGAGCACTCGAGCTCGGGAGCCCAAAACACTTTCCGTACATGCCATCACTTCAATTTTTAAAAATCTAAATCCCAACATGTAGAAAACATGAACGAAAAAATACCTTGAATACAACATTAACTATGTCCAAAAATATTTTTAGATTTTCTAAAAACTCGTAATGATGATTTTTGGTTTTTAAATGAAAGGAGCACTAGAGTTTAGGAGCCAACGACACTTTTTTCTGTATGTACCGTCACTCAATTTTATAAAATCTGAAATCCCAACACACTGTAAATATGAAAGAGAGAATACCTAGGATATAATATTGACTATGCCTAAAATTATTTTTAATTTTTTTAACTTATAAATATGTTTTTAGTTAAAAAAAAATGAAGATAACACTCGAGCTCGGGAGGCAAAGATACTTTTTGTAAGTAACATCACTCAAATCTTTTTGAAATAAAATCACAACACATAGAAAACATGAAAGAGAAAATACTTGGAGTACAATATTGACTACGCCCAAAAAAAATTTATTTTTTTGAAAACTTGTAAAAATCTATACTATTAAAAAGATGGAAAATGATACTGTTCCCCCGGGGGATCGCGCGACTCGCATCCCCCGGCTCCTTCCGTAGCGCGAGACACCCATTAGCGGTGGGGTCCGCCACGACCTTATCCCCACACGCCAAGTCTTCTCCTCCACTAGTTTCTATCTCTCTTTCCTGGAATTCATGGCGTGAAGCCCTGCTCCCCTTCCCGCTCCTCCCGGCGTCTAGCCACCACCGCGGCACCCACGCCGCCATGGCTCCTGACGCTGCTGCTACAAGGCACGCCACCATACCTTTCGTCCCCTCTGCTGCAAGGCACGCCTCCATCCGTCGCTGCTGCAGGTTGCGCCGCCATGGGCCTTCCTCAACCGCTCCAAGGCATGCCGCCATGGCTCCTAATGGTGTTGCTACGCATGCCATGGAAAAACTGAAGGGAATATGCCCTGAGAGGCAATAATAAAGTGTTTATTATGTGTATTTCAAGTATATGATAGATGTTTATTTTGCATGCTATAATTGTATTAATACGGAAACGTTAATACATGTGTGTTTAATAAACAAACAGAAAGTTCCTAGTTATGCCTCTCTCATAAACTAGTTCGTTGATTAACAAGATGATCACAGTTTCCTGATCATAGACATTGGATGTTGTTAATAACGAGATCACAACATTAGTATAACGGTGTGATGAACATTCATCCGAAGTATAGCATTACGATCAAAGTCATTGAGTTTATATTGCTATAACAACTTACGAAGTGATCCTAATCCTTAGACTATGAGATCATGTCAATCACTAACACCGGAAGAGTTTCTTGATATCATCAAACGTCACACCGTAACTGGGTGATTATAAAGATAGATTCAGAACTAACAAAGTGTTATGTTGAGGCCCATGGATCGAGAGTGGAATTTGTTCATCCCGATGACGGATAGATATACTCTGTGCCCTCTCGGTGATATCACATTGGTTAGCTTACAAGCAAGTGATTTGATCACTACAATGTTATATCACGGGAACGAGAAAAGAGTGCATGTCAGTAACGAGATCAAACTAGGTATGGAGATACCGATGATCGAATCTCGGACATGTAATATATCGTGAAACAAAGGGATTAAGATACAAGCGTAAAAGTTTCCGACGATCACATGAAAAGTCATCGTTGAATGTGTGGGAGTCAGTATGAGTCTCCAGATCCCGCTTCTGATTATTGATCCGAGAGGGGTCTCGATCATGTCCGCATTATTCACGAACCGTAGGGTGACACACTTAAGGGACACTGACATCCAGTTGGAGCAAATGTTTCATGCCGAAAGAATAAACAAGCGCAAGAATTTATTTCACTAGATACCGAAACAGGTTTTCGGGTGAAATTGCATAAAGAGGTTATGCATGTGAAATGGAATTCTAGCAAGGGGTTACTTGTGAATGTTTGTCATTAAAGTAATTGACAAAATTCTGAATAAAATAAAAGAGTTTTATTTAATGAGAGTTTGCATTAAATTTGGTGGGAATTTAATGGGAATTTGAGTGGATTTTTTAGTGGAGAAAATTGAAGGGCCATTTTGTGAGTGGAGTGTCCACCCACATGAATGAGGGAGAGGTGGGGGCACCCTCCATGGCCGGCGGCCATGCCCCCTTGGGCTGCCCCCTCCCCTATATAAGGATCCCCTCCTCTCACTTCTCACTTACACCTCCTCGTGAAGGATCTCTCTCCCCTCTAGAATTTATCCCCCATGGTCTCGGACTAGCGAGATACATGTTCTCGGTGGCTATTCGGCAAGAAAGAGTTGTGCTTCCGCTACATCGCTGGAGCGAGGGGGCGGAGGTTGCTCGGTGTCTTGTACGTGTGTGCGAGCATGGATGCGCTGCTGCTTTGCGGCGCTAGGACTTCCTCTCGATCTTGAGATCGGCAAGAGATCGTCTACATCAACCACGAGTTGAACTCGTTAAGCTTTGTCGGTCTTCAAGGGTATGTTCTCTACGGATATACATCCGCCCGTTGTTTGTATCTAGTAGATAGATCTTGGTACATAGTTGTTCCCATCGTAGAATTTTTTTTGTTTTCTATGCTGCGAACCCTACAGTGGTATCAGAGCCGGATCTATGCGTAGATGCTTTACACGGGTAGTACACATATGAGTATGTGGGCGATGATGATCATGTTGTTGCTCCTTAGTTGTAATTTTGGATATTGGTGGCATAGTGGGATGAAGCGGCCCGGACAAACTTTACATGTCCTCGCACATGAGACCTGTTCCACGCTTGACATGCAACTAGTTTGCATAAGTGGCTAGCGGGTGTCTATCTCTCCTACTATAGTCAATATCTATTTTGCAACGAGTTGTCAACAATTTGGTTATCCTCGTTGTGGTTCATGTTCGTAGGTAAGAACGGTTCTATCTCGAAAGCCCTAAACCACGTAAAACTTGCAATGGATAAATTAGAGGCGTCTAGTTTAGATTGTTGCTGGGCTAGTGTTATGATATGGTGATGTTGTAAGTAGAAGTATGAGATGATACTCTTACAACATACATAACGTGTAATCTCCATAGACCTTGGACTTACACATATAGGTATGATAGTGATCATATGCGGGAACCATATCATTTCACTAATAAACATGTGATGTTTGATAGCATCTTATATTGCTTGTTTAGCGCTTTGTTAGAATAATAAGATGATCCCTCATTTAAATATCAAGATAAGAATGTGTTCTTCCTTTAGTATGCACCGATTATGTTTTCGTCGCTCCAAGACATCACGTGATGATCGGGTGTTCTTGGATCCACGACCATATTTCGGGTGTAAAACAGTTACACACGTGAATACTAAGGTTCTAACTTGGCGAGCCTAGCATGTACAGACATGGCCTCGGAACACGGACCGAAAGGTTAAGCATGAGTCATATAGTATATATGATGCCCATTTGATGCTCGCCTTTAAAGCTATACCGACTCACGTGATGATCGGACTTGGTGTAGTGGATTTGGTTCATGTAATCACCAAAAAGGCACGAGGGATGTCGTTTTTGAGTGGGAGTTCATTCGTAATATGGATTAGTTGAACTCAATCTATCATAAACTTAGTCTAAACTTTACAAATTCTGTTGTAGATGGCACCACCTGCTTTTAATTTCAATGTGTTCATGGAGAAAGAGAAACTTGCAATGAACGGTAGCAACTTTACCGAATGGGCGATGAATTTGAGGATTCTCCTCTCTGCTGCACAAAATCAATACGTGCTAGAAGTGCCACTAGGCCCCCCACCTTTTGAGGTTGCCCCTGACGAGGAGAAGAATGTCTATCAGACTCGTCAGGAGGACCACAACTTAGTTCATTGCGGCATATTGTATGGGCTAGAGCCGGAACTTCGAAAGCGTTTCGAAAACGGCAATGCATTTGATACAATGGGTGAGTTGAAAATGATTTTTGACACACATGCCGCTGTAGAGAGCTACAATGCTTCAGAAAAGTTCTTTAGTTGAATGATGGAAGAGCATAGCTCCGTTAGTGAGCATGTACTCAAGATGTTGGGTTATGCCGATAAACTTGTGTCCTTGGGAATAACGATTCCCATTGACTTAGGCATCCATCGTGTTCTGCAGTCTCTACCACCTAGCTATAAGAGCTTCGTGATGAACTATAATATGCAAGGCATGAAGAAGTCTCTCCCCGAGCTTCTGTCAATGCTTAAAACTGCAGAAGTGGAGATCAAAAAGGAACATCAAGTGTTGATGATCAATAGGAACACCGGTTTCAAGAAAGACAAGAAGGGAAAACGAAAGGTAAGTAAGGGCGGCAAGCCGGTTGCCGTGCCTGAAAAGAAACCCCGAGTTGGACCTAAGTCTGATACCGAGTGCTACTATTGTAAGGGGACTAACCAGGCATAATCGCCCCAAGTATTTGGCAGACAAGAAGGCCGGCAAGGCAAACAAAGGTATATATGATATACATGTTATTGATGTGTACTTGACTAGTGCTCGCAATAGCACCTGAGTATTTGATACCGGTTCAGTTGCTAATATTTATAACTCGAATCAGGGGCTGCGGAACAAGCGACCGCTAGCAAGGGGTGAGGTCAAGATGTGTGTCGACAATGGATCAAGCGTTGATGTGATCGCCGTCGGAATGCTACCTCTCCATTGGCCGTCGGGATTAGTTATAAACTTGAATAATTGTTATCTGGTGCCTGCACTGAGCATGAACATTGTATCTAGATCGTGTTTGATGCGAAGTGGTTATTCATTTAAATCCGAGAACAATGGTTGTTCCATTTATATGAATGAAATATTTTATGGTCATGCACCGATGATGAATGGTTTATTTCTATTAGATCTCGATGATAATGTTACACATATTCATAATGTTGATGCTAAGAGGATTAAACTTAATGATGATATATCCGCATATATGTGGCACTGCCGTCTAGGTCATATTGGTGTTAAACGCATGAAGAAACTCCATTCGGATGGACTTTTGGAATCACTTGATTTTGAATCATTTGATACATGTGAGCCATGCCTTATAGGCAAGATGACTAGAATGCCGTTTTCCGGTTCAATGGAACGGGCGACAGATTTATTGAAAATCATACATTCCGATGTATGTGGTCCAATGAGTGTGTCGGCGCGAGGTGGATATCGTTATTTTGTTACTTTCACGGATGATTTGAGTAGATACGGTTATATCTACTTGATGAAACACAAGTCTAAAACCTTTGAAAAGTTCAAGGAATTTCAGAAGGAAGTGGAAAATCATCATAATAGAAAGATCAAATTTCTACGGTCCGACCGTGGAGGTGAGTATCTAAGTTACGAGTTTAGCACTCACATGAAAGAGTGTGGAATTGTTTCACAACTCACACCTGCCGGAACACCACAGAGAAATGGTATGTCGGAACATCGTAATCGTACTTTATTAGATATGGTTCGATCTATGATGTCTCTGACGGACTTGCCGTTGTCATTTTGGGGTTATGCACTAGAAACTGCTGCATTCACTTTAAATCGGGCACCATCTAAATCCGTTGGAAAAGACACCGTATGAATTGTGGTTTGGAAACAAACCTAAGCTGTCATTTCTTAAAGTTTGGGGATGCGATGTTTGTGTGAAGAAACTTCAACCGGATAAACTCTAACCCAAAGCGGAAAAATGCGTCTTCATAGGATACCCTAAGGAAACTATTGGGTATTCCTTCTATCACAGATTCGAGGGCAAGGTTTTTGTTGCCAAGAATGGATCCTTTCTAGAGAAAGAGTTTCTCGCGAAAGGTGTGAGTAGTCGGAAGGTAGAACTCGAAGAGGTTATTGAACCTTCTCTTCAAAGTATGGTGAGTAGCCTTGGCCGGAAGTTATTCGGAGTTGGCTTCACATTGAAGAGGGAACTAATGATAATGATCATGAAACTCCAAAAGAGAATACTACCGAACCTCGCAGTCTAGCAGGGCGCATGCGGCTCCCGAATTTGACGGAAATCCTGTCATGAATTTCATGGTTGATGAAAATGATGACCCTGCGACATATGAAGAAGCGATGATGAGCCCGGATTCCAACAAATGGTTAGAATCCATGAAATCCGAGATGGAATCCATGTATGAAAATCAAGTTTGGAACTTGGTGGAATTACCTCACGACCGAAAGGCCGTGGAGAACAAATGGATTTTCAAAAGGAAAACTGATGCTGATGGTAATGTGACCGTCTATAAAGCTCGACTTGTCGCAAAGGGGTTTCGACAAATTCAAGGAGTTGACTACGATGAGACATTCTCTCCCGTAGCGATGTTAAAGTCAGTTAGGATTATGTTAGCAATTGCTGCATATTTCGATTATGAGATATGGCAGATGGATGTCAAAACCGCGTTTCTCAATGATAATATTGAAGAAGAGTTGTATATGATAGAACCAAAGGGTTTTGTCGATCCTAAGGATGCTAACATGGTGTGCAAGCTTCAGCGATCCATCTATGGATTGAAGCAAGCATCACGAAGTTGGAATCTCCGCTTTGATGAGGTGATCAAAGAGTTTGGATTTGTCCAAACTTATGGAGAAGCTTGTATTTACAAGAAAGTGAGTGGGAGCAATGTGGCATTTCTGATATTATATGTGGATGACATATTATTGATCGGAAATGATATAGATCTTTTAAACAGTGTTAAAAGTTATCTAAACAACAAATTTTCAATGAAGGACCTAGGTGAAGCGTCATACATATTAGGCATAAAGATCTATAGAGATAGATCTAGGCGCCTAATAGGGCTATCGCAAAGTACATACCTTGATAAGATTTTAAAGAAGTTTAAAATGGAAGATAGTAAGAAGGGGTTCTTACCTATGACACAAGGCAAGACATTGAGTAAGACTCAAAGTCCGGCTTCGGCGGAAGAAAGAGAGATAATGGACAAAGTCCCCTATGCTTCGGCCATAGGTTCTATAATGTACGCCATGCTATGTACAAGACCGGATGTGGCATGTTGGGGATATGCTATATGGGTATCCTCATAGCATGTCTCTTATCCGACTAACCCGGGTGGCCTATAGTCGGTAGCATGGCCTATGGCCTGCTGGGCGGCCCAGTTAGGTGGATCCAGAAGGGAGGCCCATGCTGGATAAAGGAAGGCTACGGTGGAGTCACCCGTGCACTTGAGCCTTGGAGTGCAAGATACACAAGACTAGTAATAGACGGTGTAGAACTCTATAACCTGTCCGGCTAGGACTTTTCCCTGTAACCCTAGGACCTGGAGACTATATAAGTCGGGCCTATGGGAGCCTTTAGGGAATCGTTTTACACACACCTCGCACAGCGAACCTAATCTCTGTAAGACGGCATATTGCCATTATAGTGATTTATAGCAGGAGTAGGATTCCGCCACCGTTGTGGGATCTGAACCTGGGTAAGCTGTGTTACCTCGTACCCGTCAACCGTCCGCCTTACCCCACGTCTCTAAACACGCACTGTGAGGACCCCTCCATGGCGTACTCGTCGGCAATACCACGACAGTTGGCGCCCACCGTGGGGCAAGAGGTGCTTCAGGCTCTTCAGCGGGCGAGGACCAAGATCTTCGCAGGAATCGGTGAAACCGTAGCCATCGGTCGTGTTCTCTTCTCGGCAACGTTCCGATCGTCCCCCCCGACGAGTTCTGGATCCCGGCAAAGACGAACCCTATGCGGTGCTCGATCGTTCCTATCAAAGACATCCACCTCTTCATCAGCGAAACCGACTCGGGCACTAGTTCCCTGGGAGTCGGAGGGGCATCAAGACTCGCACGGACCGCCTACGGGCAGGATACGCTCGCGGAAGGATCGATGTCGGATCTCTCTTTGGAGTTTGCCGGCAAAGATCGGAAAACATCAAGACCCGCACGGACCGCCTATGGGCAGGATACATTCATGGAAGGATCGATGTCGGATCTCTCTTTGGAGTTTGTCGGCAAAGATCGGAAAACATCAAGACCCGCACGGACCGCCTACGGGCAGGATACGTTCACGGAAGGATCAATGTCGGAACTCTCCTCGGAGTTTGCCAGCAAAGATCAGAAAACTTCAAGACCCACCCAAACCGCCCCTGTGCAGGATATAAAGGTGGAAGATCACTGCAAATCCGCCGGCTTTGTCCGTGCATCTGGACAGCAGAGATCCAAGTTTGTCGGCGTGGTTACCATCTTTGATCTGGCGCGCTGCGTTCAGAGAGAAGGCGAAAACCCCCGCGATTACCTGGCCAGGTGGCTCCGTATACGAGCCGATTTGGCCCACTACCCCAATGATGATGCCATCTATCACTTTATGGAAGGACTGGACCATGGCACGCTTCTCCGACACTCTCTAAGACGGCAACAGGCGTCAGGACGCCTTACCTTCGAAGGCATGGTGAACATCGTCAACAACTGCACGGAGGCTGAAGCGGCAGCTCAGACAGCGCTTCCGCTCATTGACGAAGCACCTCCGATTCAGCCACCACCCCGCCTCCGGCCGCCATCGTCGCAGCAGCGCCACCACCTCCAGTCATCATCAAGGCCGTTGCACCTCCACCGCCCGTCATCGAGGAAGCCCTGGCACCCTCCGACTCTGTCATTAACGCGCTTTATGCCGATTTCAGTGCAGATTCAGAGGAAATAGACTTCAGTCCAGAAGTGCTAGACTCCGCTATGCAGGAGATGGCGGAGTACTCGCGCGACGAACAAGCTAATAACACCGTCATGTCCCGAGGGGTGTTCGTAACCATTGGGACAGCGATGGATGAAGACCAGCCTGGGCAAGCTCCGCCTACGGTGCTGGATAAGGGGAAGGGACCACTTATTGCTGCCGACGATGCTCGCGCAAAGGTCATGCCTCCTCCGCCTAATCGATTACAACTTAGCGAGAACTTCGGCACCGGTCCGAGCAACAACAACACCGCAAACTTGCCACCTCCAGCATCCACATCGGCAGCAGCCCATGTTACCCCAGCTGACAGAGCGATGTACGACAATCTCCTCATTGAACCACTAACTGTTGATCATATCGGAATGTGACTCAGCTTGACGAGAAGCGCCAGCAGCTGCTGGAGGAAGCACAAGCCATCGCGGAGCAAGGCGCTAAACTAGATCGAGATCTGGTCAACGCACAGAAGTCCATAGAAAAAGCTAGAGCAATGGAGGCCGAGTACAAGACTCTGCTACAGCAGCAGAAGGCTAAGAAAGCTCCGGCTCGCGTCATCAACGATCCTGGTGTACGGCGCAACCTAGGATGGGCTCCCTCAAAGCCGGCACAGGCCAAGCTATACATTGACAGTGAAGGCAAACATGTGATGCCCACCCCACTCCTTAACCTTGCCGTCGCCAAGACCCTTCTGGAGCAGTATAGATCGCATGAGGCAGTAGAATAGGTTTATGACCTAGTGGCCAAGGCGGTAAAGCAGCAGGAAAAGGCCACTTCTCAGAGGTTTGAGTCTGACCCAGCGCTCTGCCGATCTAGCCAGTACAAGCCGCCAAGGGACGGATCTCCTCAGGATGTCGGATCACGGACGGGTTCATCAGAACGAAGACGGAGGGATGCACGCAACAGGAAGGATGCTATTCCCATATCTTCCGACCACGGAGAAAGAGCCCAACCTCGCCGTCCATCGCCACTGCTCCGATCCCCCCGACGTCAGGAAGACTACAAGACTCACCATCGCACGGATATGCCTCCACCAAAGCAGTACGGCATCGTCATCCGCGACACATACCCGTCATGATGAAGAGCACCACCAAGGACATAAGAGCAGGTCACACCACGACCCTCCGCGTCCGACAAGCAACCGCGACAGGCGTGGGGCATCGCAGGAGGGTAACAGCAAGAAGGCTAACCCACTGCCACCTCCGCCTCCGTTGCCGCCAAGCAGTCACCATGGCGGAAGAGGCCCGCGTCGTTCACGCAGCCCATCCCCTGTTGACAACAAGAAGAAGAACCCGGAGCCATACGATGCACGTTCACGGATCGATAAGATCCACGAGGCCCGGGAAGGACCATACCTGGGACCACGTTGCTTCGGACCTGCAATACGGTCCGCAACTTACCCCAAAGGTTTCTGGATTGACAAGACCATCAAGCCCTATGACGGCACCGCCAAGCCTGCCACATGGTTGCAGGACTATGGCAACGCGGTGGAGATTGCCGGAGGCAACCCCAACGTCGCCGTCAAGTACCTCTCGTTAATGTTGGCGGGCACGGCCCGTCAATGGATCGACGACTTGCTGGAAAGATCTGTCTACAACTGGCTGGACATGCAAGAAGCATCCACCAAGAACTTTGAGGGTACATACAAGCCCTCGCACGTGGCGATCTACAGCGGTGCGTGCAAGAGAAAGACGAGACATCTCGCGCCTACCTCTCCTGCTGGCTGGATATGAAAAATTCCTGCGCAGGAGTGCACGCCCAGACCGCCATGGCCGCCTTCGTCGATGGGTTGGAAAGGGGTATGTTGCTCCGACATAAGCTAAAGCGCTTGCAGGACAATCATCAGCTTGACTTGAATCAGATGATTAAGTTAGCTAGTGAGTTCGCAGCTGCCGACGACGACGCTCGTGGCTCTTTGCCGGCAACGGCCGTTCCAACCCAAGCTCGGAGGAACAACAGTACAAAGCGGAAAACCGCTCCAAAAGAAAAGCAATCTACCGACATGGTCGACATGACTTTTGCAGGACGAGGCGAAGGCGGACAACGGGGCCGAGGAAGGGGAGCAGGCCGCGGGCAGCAGCGAGGAAGTGAAACCAACCCGGCGCCGCTCCGCGTTCCCCAAACCTACGAAGAGTACCGCGATATGCCATGCCTCGTACACCTCGACGCCAATGGCAAGGCCACCCATACCAATCGACATTGCAAATTCGTCAACGACCTCAAGGAAGACCCGGAGTCCGGCTATAAGCGAAGTCGAAAGAACAGACCGCGAGGCAAGGGCAAGGGAAAGAAGAAGGAGGAGGAGTCCAAGGATTCAAGTGAAATGGACGAGGACGTTGACCCCAAGCACGCCGCCAAGGGCGATGACAAGGGCAAGAACCCCTTCGCAAAGAAGGCCCCAGTCTACCACACTTTCCTTGGCACCCCCACCGTCCGACAACAGAAGACCTCTCTAAGGATCCTGATGGCTACTCTCCCCCCAGTCCCCCAATACCTGCGCTGGTCAGAGGTTCCAATCACTTGGGACAGGACGGACCACCCAGACCTTGTGCCCACGGAGAACCAGTACGCCATGGTCATCAACCCATTAATTGACGGCGTAGAGTTCACCAAGTGCATGGTGGATAGTGGAAGCAGCATCAACATCATGTACCTGGATACACTGCAGAAGATGAACCTGACGGAGGCAAACCTAAGGCGGACCAACACCGTGTGCCATGGCATAGTTCCTGGTCGGGAGGCTCGGTCCCTTGGGTGCATCACACTTCAGGTAGCCTTTGGCGACGTTAATAATTACCGCCAAGAGCGCATGACCTTTGAGGTGGTCCCCTTCAAGAGCGTGTACCACGTCATATTCGGCCGCGACATATTCCACACGTTCATGGCTAAGCCATGCTTTTTCTACAACAAACTCAAGATACCCAGACCAAACGGTGTCATCATCGTATCCGGAAGCTTTACCAAGGCAAGGGACTGCGAGATCAATGAAGCAGCCGTTGCAGAAGCTGTCCTCTATAGCGAAGAATTCAAGGAGATCCAGAGCAAGGTAAATGACCGGAGATGCCCGTCGAAGAAGCGGATCTCGACTCGCTCCCTACGTTCAAGGCCGCCATCGAGACCAAGCCGGTAGAACTTGTGGTAGGCGATGCCTCCAAGACCGTCGCCATTGGGACGAACCTGGATCCCAAATAGGAAAGCGCGCTCGTCGAGTTCTTCCGTGAGAATAGGGACATCTTTGCCTGGCAACCTGCCGACATGAAAGGTGTACCTAGGGAACTTGCCGAGCACAGCCTAAACATAGATCCAAAATGTAAACAGTGAAACAACCTCTACGACGCTTCGGAGATGAGAAGAGACGCGCCATTGGCAAAGAGATAGCTAGGTTACTTAAGGCTGAGTTTATCCGAGAAGTCCTTCACACCCGATGGTTGGCCAATCCTGTACTTGTCCCCAAAAAGGGAACTACTGAATTAAGAATGTGCGTTGATTACACCGGCTTGAACAAAGCATGTCCCAAAGATCCATTTGCTTTGCCTCGCATTGACCAAGTCATTGACTCGACGGCTGGCTCGGAACTTTTGTGTGTTCTCGATGCATACTCAGGATACCACCAGATCAAGATGAGGAAGTCAGACCAATTGGCCACTTCGTTCACTACCCCATACGGCACGTTTTGCTATGTCACAATGCCCTTTGGGCTAAAAAACGCAGGTGCTACCTACCAGCGGACAATGCAACGTTGCCTTCACGACCAAATTGGTCGGAATGTTCACGCTTATGTGGACGATATCGCGGTGATGTCTAAAAAATCAAACGATTTAATCTCCGACTTAAAAGAAACCTTTGATAATCTCCGGAAATACAACATGATGCTCAACCCTAAGAAGTGCGTCTTTGGGGTTCCAGCCGGCAAACTGTTAGGCTTCATCGTTTCCTAGCGTGGAATCGAGGTCAACCCGGAGAAAATCAAGGCCATCTTAAACATAAATCGTCCGACATGCCTAAAGGACATCCAACGACTAACAGGTTGTGTTGCAGTAGTTAGTCGGTTCGTCAGCCGACTTGGAGAGAAGGCTCTGCCGCTGTACAAGTTGCTGAAGAAGGAGGACAAATTCACATGGACAGACGAGGCAGATGCAGCATTGAAGCAGCTTAAGCAGGTTCTTTCCTCAGCGCCTATCCTTGAAGCACCCGAGCCTGGGGAGCCCCTGTTAATCTACGTGGCGGCAACCAACCGGGTTATCAGCATCGTCGTCGTGGTAGAACGGAAGGAACCAGGCTATGAGCACGGCGTTCAACGACCAGTTTACTATGTAAGCGAAGTCTTGACGGAGTCCAAGAAACGTTACCCGCACTACCAAAAGATAGCTTATGGAGTATTTCTCACTTAGCGGAAGCTGAGGCATTACTTTCAGGAGCACCCAATCACAGTAGTGAGCAAGACTCCACTGTCCGACATCATCAACAACAGCGACGCTACAGGAAGGGTCGCGAAGTGGGGCATTGAACTTGCTGCCTTCGAGATCACCTACAAGAGACGCGACGCTATCAAGTCACAAGCCTTGGCGGATATCATTGCAAATTGGACGGAGATGCCAGATGCCACTCCGTTGCGGGGGCCAGAGTACTGGGTGATGCACTTTGACGGATCAAAGCTGCTCAACGGCTCGGGGGCTGGTGTATTGCTACAGTCACCAAAAGGAGACAAGCTACACTACGTTCTGCAGATCCACTTCGAGGCTACAAACAACATGGCGGAGTATGAAGCACTCATTCACGGATTACGTGTAGCCAAGGATATTGGCATCAAGCGCATAGTTTGCTGCGGAGATTCCGACTTGGTTGCCCAGCAGGTGGCTGGCACCTGGAATGCGCGGGACCCTATGATGGCAGCATATCGCGACGAAGTGGATGAGATAGCCAAGAGCTTCTTGGGCTACGAAGTCAAGTATGTGCCTAGGGAGCAAAACGAGGCGGCTGATCTACTGTCTAAACTTGGATCAGGGCGCAAGCAAATTCCGCCAGGAGTTTTCCTAGAGCATCTGCGCACACCATCCGTGAAGGGAGCCGACATCGACAACCCGGATAGAGCTGACTCTTTCGTCAACATGGTGACAAAGATCCCTCCGGCTTGGACAAAACTGTTCATGGAATATCTCGAACACGGAACTTTGCCCGACGACGAGGTCGAAAGACGGCAAATAGTACGGCGAGCAAAGGGTTATACCATAATCAATGGGCAACTCTATAAAAGGAGCACTACTGGGGTATACCTAAAGTGCGTTTCCCAGCTAGAAGGAATGGAAATCCTACGCGAAATCCATCTCGGAGATTGCGGGCATCATGCCGCGCCTCGATCGTTGGTAGCGAAAGCCTTCCGGCAAGGATTCTCTTGGTGACGAAGCGGACGCCGACAAGCTGGTTGAGACATGCACAGGATGCCAGTATTATGCCCGACAACCACATGTTCCTGCTGAAGAATTGCGAACAATACCAATAACTTGGCCGTTTGCAGTCTGGGGGCTAAACATGGTAGGACCGTTACAAACGGCACCGTGTGGATTTACGCATCTTCTTGTAGCAGTTGACAAGTTCACTAAATGGATAGAAGCTAAACCCATTAGAAAGCTTGATGGGGCAACTGCCCTCAGATTTGTCCGGGATCTAGTGGTGAGGTTTGGTCTCCCACATAGCATTATCACCGACAACGGAAGCAACTTGTCACTCGGAGAAATGGAGGCCTATTGCTGGGACAAAGGCATCCGACTTGACCTTGCATCTGTGGCACACCCACATCCAATGGTCAAGTTGAGCGAGCCAATGGATTAATTCTGCAGGGAATCAAGCCACGTCTTGAGGCACCGCTACATAGAGCAGCTGGAGCCTGGGCGGAAGAATTGACATCTGTGCCGTGGAGTTTATGAACTACGCCCAACAGATCCACCGGCTACACCCCCTATTTCATGGTATATGGAGCAGAAGCCATCCTACCTTCCGACATCCTCCACGATGCACCAAGAGTTGCCGCCTATGACGAAGATGACGCTGAAGAATCCAGACGCCTAGATGTGGACCTTCTCGAGGAGGAGCGTGTTTTGGCATGCCAAAGATCCGCCATCTGCCAGCAGAAGCTACGCAACTACCATAGTCACCGCGTTCGGCATCGCTCGTTTAAAGAGGGGGATTTGGTGCTCCGACTTAAGTAGAAGAAGTCACACAAATTATCCCCGCCATGGGAACGACCGTTCATCATAAGCAAGGCGCTGCTCAATGGGTCTTACTACCTTGTCGACAACAGTGAGCTCAAGGATAGAGCCAACGAGGATCATAAGCGTAAGCGACGTGACCCGGATGACGACTACCCGGAGCTTGATCGGCCATGGAACATAGCACATCTATGTCCTTTCTACACTTAGCATTTTTATCTAATCGTGTACCTCTTATATGATCAATGAAATAAAGCTCTTTGGTTCACTCATATTGTTGAGTCTTTTACCTCCTTTAGTGTTCATTTTTGGATCATATAAACCTTTATGCACAAGCTTTGCGATTGCACTTGTGAAAATTCCGCCTACGGGCGTTAGCTTAAGTTTTCTGGTCTACATGTTCTTTGTTGTTTTTATGTGGATTCTGGAGTAGTGACTTTTGACACTCATTGTCGGCGATTTTGTGCTTAGGTTATTGACGGTGCCATTGGGCATCATCACCTAAAGCGCATGGTTCCGACAACGAGTCTTCCGACTCACGAAAAGTCAAGCATACGAACCAAAGTAATGGATAAGCCAGCACTTTCTTAAAAAATATATACATACTGAAACTTAATTCTTAAGTAGCAGGATACGATAACCATTGTTTTCCGCCTTAAGATTACATCAACAAAGTTTTTTCGCGCACACTCCAGAGGTGAAACAGAAATTACAAAGTGTTTTTCACTCTTTGGGTGAAGGAGACTTGGAGGCCGCATCATCACCAGCCGGAGAATCACCCTCAGCATCGGTGCTATGGTGAGACTCAGAGGATTCCGGGTTGGCGTTGTCGAGAAAGTTCCTGGGCACGAAGACGTCCACATCCACCAACTCAACAACCCTGGTATCATACCCCGCGAGTGATGACAAGATGGCTTCGTGATCGATCTCCTTGCCGTCATCATCCACGTCGGGGATACCAGATGTCACCGTGTCGATGTCGGCATCTTCATAGTGTGCCTTCACCATAGACAGCGCCATCCTTGCGCCAGCCCGTGCACATGAAGCTTTCCAGCTTGCAACACGTTCGGGGACTCGACGCAGAATCTCCAAGTACTTCACCATGGAGTCCGAGGCTTTGATATAAATCTGGAGGGGCTTGGCGATCTCCTTTCTTGGGCGATGGCGGTGTTGATGAAGTTGCCGGCAAGAATCATGCATTCCTTGTCCGAAGGAGGCAAGCGGGTTAAGCCCATGGGCGCTGAAAATTCCGACAACGACTGAATGAGTTCAAAAATTCTAAGTATCCATACTGCAGAACTACAAGGCGGAGGACACTTACTGAAGATGCTGGCCTTGGCCTGCCAGATGACGTCCGCCAAGTATTCCTTCTCTTATTGGAGGAGCTTAAACGCCTCGCTATGGTGAAGGTTTTTCTCATCGGCAGCTTGCTTCTGATCCTTTAGGATCACAAGATCCTCCTTCAAGCGATTGATCTCAGCGGAGGCAGAGTCCTGCAGGGCTTTCATGGAATCCTCGTGCATCTTCAACATTTCTTCCCTCTCCTTCTTAAGGATCTTGTTCTCGCTGTCCAGCTGCTGGATATGCTTGGACTGCTACAATATCCTTAGCCTTGGCAACATGTTCTGCAAGTCGGAGAAAAAAAAGTACACATTGAGTACTCGGACATTATGGGCACAAAAGTAAAATGGAAATGCGCAAAAAGAAAACAAAGTCTTGTTTTTGATGATCTATTCCTTCAAGATGGTGGTTTTACCCTTTTTAGCTTCAAGGTCCGCGCGCATCTTCTGGTACTTCTCGTTGGCCATGCCCCTCCGAGCATTCTCGTTCTATGGAAACAAATACAAAGTTAAGTCGTTGTTTAGTCTGCTTGGAGCTTCTAGTCGGAAATTTTCCACCTAGATGCTTGGGGGCTACAACGAGAGATTTTAACTTAGCAATATGCTTAGATTTTCTTTAAGCATCTAGTCGGAGCTAATTCAGTTCTCAACTAGAGGCTTGGGGGCTATAGTATAAAGTTTTAACTCGGAAAATGCTTAACTTTTCTTTAAGTATCTAGTCGGAACTAATTCAGTTACAACTAGAGGCTTGGGGGCTACAGCACTTAAATTTATGAATATTGTGTATGCTACTCTTAAAGCATCTAGTCGGAATAATTCACTCCATCTAAATGCTTGGGGGCTACAGTGAGAGTTTTTTCCAACCTAGTCACTCTTAGAGCATATAGATGCAAAACCAATGGTTTTCCGTCTACATCCTCGGGGGCTATAGTGGGATACTCATATAAAATGCAAAAGGTAAAGTAAAACTTACAAGTGCGATGATCTTGAGGTTTGTAGCGCTCTCGGCCAGCAGCTTGCCAAAGGAAACGCTGTTTCCTTGCAAGATATCTGCTTGTCGGAGCAGCTCCTCAATACCGCACGTCGGAGATGACGACACTCCTCCAGGAACCATAGTTGTGTTACTCGGCAGGAGCGCCGGGTAAACTATCTTCGGGAACTCGAAGGGTTTCTAGGGAGTAGAGGTGCCGCCTTTGGCAGAGGTGCCAGCTCCCATCACCGCCTTGCCGCTACCGATGGCATCCTTAGCCGGAGCTTCAGCCATTTGAAGAAGCGGCTCTCTGCGTCGCTTGCTCTGACAACAGCGAGCTCGGTAGAGGCGCCAGAATCCACTTCCATGGCGGAAGGGCCTGGTGCCTCCTGGACTTGAGAGCTTGTCGGAGCAGAAGAGGGCTTGACGGCAGGAGTGGCAGGGGCGATGGCGGGAGAGGAGTCATGATGCAGCATATCTTTGATATTTCTAGAAGCCCCAAGAGTCTTGGAGGACTTCTTGAGGCTGGTAGTGGCTTTCTTCCTGAAACGTGCAAAATGCATAAGTACAGGAATAAGACAGATAAATGAGACAATGTCGGAGAATAAGAAGCTTACACTAGGGGGGCGCTTTGGCAAACATCCCGGTGGCTTTCTTCTTTTCCGCCTCCAGGGCGGCAGTACTCTTTTTGGAGGCTCCACCCTCCGTCTTCTTCTTCTTACCGCCGTCAGCGGCGTCAGAGGTGGAGCTCTTCCGCTTTCACACCAACGGGACATCGTCGTCGGACACGACCGTGACTTCCTTCATATTTGGATCGTAGATTTGGGCAGCCAGGTTGCCCTCATCTAGATCGCTAAGCTGTTAAGTGAGAAATCACCGTATTAGACAAGATGATATTGGCAAGACGGAAAAACTGGAGCAATGTCATACACGGAAAATAAATGTCTACCTTTTGGCACTTTCCATCTACGAACATGTCGTAGGTGAGGGTGAAGCCACACTTCTTATCCTTCACCTTGACGATGTCCTTGAGGCGGAACTTGACGGAGTCGCTCGAGAAGTTGTCCTTGGAGATCCGGAGGGTATCCCTTCGGTCGCCGGTGTACTCGTGCATATACTTCGTGCGGTGCTACAGAGGTTGGATCCGCCTGATGAACCAGCACATGGCTAGGTCCAGGCCGGTCAGACCCGTCTCTACGAGCCACTCGATCCGCCTTATTGCACGAGAAGCGTCGAGGTCGGAGGGAAGGGAGGCATGAGACCGCCATGTGGAGACTTCGGCGGCGGCTCCATCCACGAAGTCCAGATGCTAGCGCCCGTCAAAGGAATGTTGGGGCCGTAGAAGTACGTCCGCTGCCAGTTTTTGCATGACTCGTGGCCGACGATGTCGGGGAACCGCCGGCCAGGACGGATCTTGAAGCTTATGGTGCCGCAGTTTCTCAGCTCCTCCCTACCATGTCCGGCTTCACGCTTGATGGTGAAGAAGTATACAAACAGATTTAACCTAGGCCTAATCCCTAGGTAACCCTCACAAAGTGCCGCAAAGTTGCTAAGCACTAAGATGCTATTGGGGGAGAGGTTATGGGGTTGGACCTTGAAGTGATTCAAGATGGACAGGAAGAAGTTATTGATGGGCAGAGAAACGTCGCGCACCAATTGCGCCTTGAGGTACACCTTCTCTCCAGCTTGGGGAGAAGGGGTCACCTCGCCGGCCGGCGCCTCCCGCCAGGCGAGCCCCTCCGTCGCGGGGAGGTATCCCTCAGCGACCATCTCTTGGATGTCGCGGCCGGTGATGTCCGAGCCGCGCCAGTCGCCTTTGTGCGAGTCTGGCTCCTCGTCCAGAGGCTCCAGCGCCGCCAGTTTGTGGTCACCGCCGGTGGTCTCAATCACCGCCGATGCGGGGATGACCAGCCCCTCTGGCGGCACGACGACGGAGCTCGCCGGCTTCGCTCGACGCCGCCACCGATGGGGAAGAACTGCTGCTGGCCATGGAGGACTGGGAGGAAGCGACTGGTACAGAGAGAGAGGCTAGGATTTTCTAGAGGTTTTCGCGGAGAGCTCTAGGAGGCGCGCGGCTGGAGGAATAAGACGATGACGCGAGAGAATGGGGTGAAAAAGTGGCAAGTGTCCCACGGTTTCTATTTATCTTACTCTGCGTCAAGATTCGTGCAGCTAATCGGACGGTTGCCGCGTAGACGACGTGTCCGTGAACATGCGCGGTAATTTCGCCACGTCTCCAACCGTCGCCGCCAACGGTTCGTATCGCTCGCGCGGGAAAATCGGATATGATTACGTTCTCTGCATGTGTGAGTTACGACGCGTCGCTGACCTACAGCCTACGACATCATAGCTGACACGGGTAGATGAGCCGTCGCATCGAAGATTCCGGCATGGACGGAATTAATCCGACAACGGGAGCGTACGATGGAAGATTCAGCATTTCTCCGACTTACTGATAGAAGACGGAGAAACCTTTGCAGGGTTCTTTGGGAGGACTACAAGATGTTGCTTGACGATTTGCCGACATCCATCTAGACGGAGCATTCCACGTGAAGAGGCAAGATGGCACAAGATCTTGGAGTTCTCCGGGGGCTACTGTTGGGGATATGCTATATGGGTATCCTCATAGCATGTCTCTTATCCGACTAACCCGGGTGGCCCATAGTCGGTAGCATGGCCTATGGCCTGCTGGGCGGCCTAGTTAGGTGGATCCAGAAGGGAGGCCCATGCCGGATAAAGGAAGGCTACGGTGGAGTCACCAGCGTACCCGGAGCCTTGGAGTGCAAGATACACAAGACTAGTAATAAACGGTGTAGAACTCTATAACCTGTCCGGCTAGGACTTTTCCCAGTAACCCTAGGACCTGGCGACTATATAAGTCGGGCCTATGGGAGCCTTTAGGGCATCGTTTTACACACATCTCGCACAGCGAACCTAATCTCTGTAAGACGGCATATTGCCATTATAGTGATTTATAGCAGGAGTAGGATTCCGCCACCGTTGTGGGATCTGAACCTGGGTAAGCTGTGTTACCTCGTACCCGTCAATCGTCCGCCTTACCCCACGTCTCTAAACACGCACTATGAGGACCCCTCCATGGCGTACTCGTCGACAATACCACGACATGGCACATGCTATTAGTTTGACTAGTAGGTACCAATCGGATCCAGGTTTGGAACACTGGGTAGCGGTCAAGAATATCCTTAAGTACTTGCGAAGAACTAAGGATATGTTTCTTGTATACGGAGGTGAAGAAAAGCTCGTCGCTAAGTGTTATGTAGACGCTAGCTTTGACACCGATCCGGATGACTCTAAGTCTCAATCTGGATACGTATTTCTCATGAATGGCGGAGCAGTTAGTTGGAGGAGCTCCAAACAACCTGTGGTGGCGGGATCAACAACGTAGGACGAATATGTTGCTGCTTCAGAAGCGGCTTAGGAAGCGGTTTGGATGAAAGAGTTCATATCCGAACTAGGTGTGGTTGCAAATGCGTTGGACCCAATGGTGATCTATTTTGACAACAATGGTTCCATTGCCAATGCCAAAGAGCCAAGGTCTCACAAGCATTCCAAGCATATTAAGCGCCGGTTTCACTCCATCCGCGAGCATGTCAAGGATGGAGATATAAAGATTTGTAAAGTACATACGGATCTCAATGTAGCAGATCCGTTGACTAAAACTCTCCCTAGAGCAAAACATGATCTACACCAGAACTCCATGGGTGTTAGATTTATCACTATGTAACTAGATTATTGTCTCTAGTGCAAGTGGGAGACTGAAGGGAATATGCCCTGAGAGGCAATAATAAAGTGTTTATTATGTGTATTCCAAGTATATGATAGATGTTTATTTTGCATGCTATAATTGTATTAATACGGAAACGTTAATACATGTGTGTTTAATAAACAAACAGAAAGATCCTAGTTATGCCTCTCTCATAAACTAGTTCGTTGATTAACAAGATGATCACAGTTTCTTGATCATAGACATTGGATGTTGTTAATAACGAGATCACAACATTAGTGTAATGGTGTGATGAACATTCATCCGAAGTATAGCATTACGATCAAAGTCATTAAGTTTATATTGCTATAACAACTTACGAAGTGATCCTAATCCTTAGACCATGAGATCATGTCAATCACTAACACCGGAAGAGTTTCTTGATATCATCAAACATCACACCGTAACTGGGTGATTATAAAGATGGATTTAGAACTAACAAAGTGTTATGTTGAGGCCCATGGATCGAGAGTGGAATTTGTTCATCCCGATGACGGATAGATATACTCTGGGCCCTCTTGGTGATATCACATTGGTTAGCTTGCAAGCAAGTGATTTGATCACTAGAATGTTATATCACGGGAACGAGAAAAGAGTGCATGTCAGTAACGAGATCAAACTAGGTATGGAGATACCGATTATCTAATCTCGGACATGTAATATATCGTGAAACAAAGGGATTAAGATACAAGCGTAAAAGGTTCCAACGATCACAGGAAAAGTCATCATTGAATGTGTGGGAGTCAGTATGGGTCTCCAGATCCCGCTTCTGATTATTGATCCGAGAGGGGTCTCGATCATGTCCGCATTATTCGCGAACCATAGGGTGACACACTTAAGGGACACTGACATCCAGTTGGAGCAAATGTTTCATGCCGAAAGAATAAACAAGCGCAGGAATTTATTTCACTAGATACTAAAACAGGTTTTCGGGTGAAATTGCATAAAGAGGTTATGCATGTGAAATGGAATTCTAGCAAGGGGTTATTTGTGAATGTTTGTCATTAAAGTAATTGACAAAATTCTGAATAAAATAAAAGAGTTTTGTTTAATGAGAGTTTGCATTAAATTTGGTGGAAATTTAATGGGAATTTGAGTGGATTTTTGAGTGGAGAAAATTGAAGGGCCATTTTGTGAGTGGAGTGTCCACCCACATGAATGAGGGAGAGGTGGGGGCACCCTACATGGCCGGCGGCCATGCCCCCTTGGGCTGCCCCCCTCCCCTATATAAGGAGCCCCTCCTCTCACTTCTCACTTACACCTCCTCGTGAAGGATCTCTCTTCCCCTCTAGAATTTATCCCCCATGGTCTCGGACTAGCGAGATACATGTTCCCGGTGGCTATTCGGCAAGAAAGGGTTGTGCTTCCGCTGCATCGCTGGAGTGAGGAGGCGGAGGTTGCTCGGTGTCTTGTACGTGTGTGCGAGCCGCGGATCTTGTTCTTTGCTTTGCTGCGCTAGGACTTCCTCTCGATCTTGAGATCGGCAAGAGATCGTCTACATCAACCACGAGTTGAACTCGTTAAGCTTTGTCGGTCTTCAAGGGTATGTTCTCTATGGATATACATCCGCCCGTTGTTTGTATCTAGTAGATAGATCTTGGTACATAGTTGTTCCCATCGTAGGAATTTTTTTGTTTTCTATGCTGCAAACCCTACAAAAACTTCCACAAGCGGTAGCATCGCTTGCTATAATGGCGGCGGAGAATTGCTACATCTGACGAGGCAGCTGTAGAAAGGCATCCATCGTTGCTACCCGTGACATCCGGAGTTGCTACTTGCGGCGAGTGGTCCTGCTACATACGGCAATAGAACCTGCTACAAGTTTTTGCTCCGATGATGTCCCCGCAAAGTCCGCTTTGCTACATTAGTATAATTATTTTGCTATATTTGTTTTCTAATTTTGCTACAATAGCGCAAACTTCTTGCTACGAGGTATCCGGCGAGATCTCCCGGCGATTCTCTGGCGAAGTCGATTTTGTTACATTAGTTCAATTTTTTTGCTACATGGTCTCTGGCGAGGTCTCCGGCGAACTCTCCAGCGAGATCTAGTTTGTCTGTTATTTTTCTAGACCGAACCGTTTTCTGCTACATGTAGTAAAAGCGGGACATTTTGTAGAAAATCGGGCTAATTTGTAGCAAAAGCGGGAATCTAGACCAAAAAAAGACATGTGTCACGCAGAGGACCCGGGAGATCGGGGAAAGTTATCCCCCGGGGGACGCGTAGTGCTCCCCTAAAAAGATTGGGAACTGAAAGAACATGTGGGCCCCCATGTGTGGTTTTGGTAATTAATGACAATCTCTATGGACTAATGCTTGTATCAAGTTGTACTTGTAGGAATTGTCCATAGGCAATGCTTGAACCATATGTTGGCTTCAAGGTTTGGAGAAGAATAAAGTGAAGAGGATCAAGTGGTGACCAAGGTGTTCAAAGAGTGATCCACAGATTGGTCATGTGAGAGTTAAACCTATGAAGATCTCATGCTTAAAGCTTGCCATCCTCGATGATCATGGATCGATGAAGACAAGGTCAAAGTAAAGGTTTCCCCATGTTTTATGGGGGAGTAACTTGCAAGTCTTCATCAAGCAAGTGCGTACAAGAGCAATCAAGAAAGGTGTTCCATCTTGAGAAGGACAAGACCGTCTAAATCATAATCAAGTGGAATATGCGCAAGGCAAAGGTATGATCTTGATAGGGTTTCTTTCTTACCGCTCTAGTGGTGTTAGTTGGGGAGACCGGTTTATAGGATAGACAAGCGTACTATCAAGAGGGGATCCCAAGTGAGTAACTCGATCACATCGTTCAGAGAGATCTCAAACCTTTGCATACTTAGCATCATCCTTTCTTGGTTGTTATTTGGATCTTATCCATGTGAGGTTCTAGAGCTTGTGGTAATATTCATAACAAGCCCTAGTTCATCAAAAACGAATTTCCCCTTTATATCTTATTGCGTTTTTTATCTTGGAGGTTTTACTGGTTTGTCTTTTAGAGATAGGTAAAACCTTCCATTATTTGGTTCTTACTCATGTGAGGATTTAGATCTTGTTTTAATCTCCATGACAAGCTCTAGTTCATCGAAAACGGATTTCATATGCATTCTCTACTACATTTTCGATGTTGGAGGTTTTACTGGTTTGTCTTTTTGAGAGAGGTTAAACCTTTCATAGTTTGGTTCTATACTCCCTTGCTGGACTGTTATGTTTTTCTGTATGATCTTGTATAGCTTATTGTCCTCTTTAAAATGAGCCCAAGATCATCAAAATCGGAGTCCGGATGCAAAAGTTATGGATGCTTTCGTATTGGTCTTTCTGCCAGTTTTTGTAAGACCGGAGACTCCGGACTAATCTCCGGTCTAATCTCCGGACCGCGTCCAGTACATCCTCCAGATTGTCCCCGTTTGGCTTGGGTACACCTGAGATTCCGGTCCCAGTCCGGAGACTTCGGACCGGGCGATTCCTGGGCCTAACGGTTGGATTTCTAGGGACCTATTTAAGGGGCCCTTCTTCCCCAATGGTTCCCTAGCTCTCTTGCAAGTTTTCCCCCACCATTGTTGACCTTTTGAAGCTTGCTACCCCCCTTCAATCCCTCCCTTGATTCTTGCATATACTTTAGGGATTTGAAAGAGGAGATCTAGATCTACAATCCTACCAATCCATCTCTCCTCTAAGTGAGGGGTACATCTTGGGATCTAGATCTTGGAGTCTTTTGTGGATTTCCTTCTTTGTTCTTCCTCTCTTATTCCCCCACAAGCTTTTGTAGCTTTTGTGGAATTTGGGATAGAAGGATTTGAGCACTACTTGTGTTCTTGCCATTGCATTTGGTGCATCGGTTTGAGTTCTCCCCGGAGGATTTGGTGAGTGAAAGTTGAGAAGCTTTTTACTCTTGGGTTCTTGGAACCCTAGACAGTTTGTTGGTGTTGCAGGTTGTGGCCTTGGTGACATTTGTTGGGAGCCTCCAATTAAGTTGTGGAGAAGTGCCCCAACCTTGTGAGAGGTTCCGGTTTTCCACCGACAAGTGCACCGATAGTGGATGTGTGGATCGATCCCATTGGGGTGAGATTCACCGGATAATAAGGGATGCCTTTTGTGGCGTTGGTGGTTTGATACCACCCCCTCTCCAAACGAGACGTACTCCATGTTGGGAGGAACTCGGTAAAATATCGTTGTCCCCGCGTGCCTCGGTTATCTCTATACCCTAGCTCTTTACTTATGCACTTTACATTGTGATAGCCTTCGTGCTTGAAGTAATATATATCTTGCTATCACTTTGTTGCTTGTATTGCTTAGCATAAGTTGTTGGCGCACATAGGTGAACCTTAGTTGTTCTAGGTTGTGCTTTACAAAGTAAACACTAGTTTTATTCCTCCTATGTTGAGCCACTCTAGGAAAAGTTTTAATCGCCTATTCACCCCCCCTCTAGGCGTCATCCGTATCCTTTCAATTGGTATCAGAGCCCGATCTCTCATTTTAGGCTTCACCTCCTTGAGAGTAAAGATGTCGGCTAGAGGATTTGTGCACAATGACATGTTCATATTCGATGGCACAAATTATGATATATGGAAAACTCGTATGCTTATTCATTTTCGGGACATGGACACAAATTTGGAGCGTATTGTAGATATAGGTTTTTCTCCTCCTATGGATTTCAAAAATCTATCTTGTGAGGACAAGAAAAACTTATATCTCGATGCTCAAGCTTCTAATGTGCTTGTTAATGCTTTGAGCTATGTAGTTACCTCCTCAATCATTCCTTTTTGGAGCTCTCATGAGTTATGGACAAAACTTCAAGATAAATATGTTGTGTCCAACATTATTGAGGATGATTGTGTTGCTTCCACTTCCGGTCGAGATGAGTTCTCATCCTCTACCACTTCACCAACATGTGACTTTTCACAAGGTAATGATATGGTGAGTGGTGATAGAAATTGCAATTTAGATAGTGTGCTTAGTATTTGTAATCCCTCATCTCTATCTAGTTGCAATAATCTATCTTTGGACTTTAACACTTCTAGCACTACCAACTTCTTACATGCTTGTGTTAATAGTCCTTGCATATCATGTAGAAATGACTTGAATAAATCTCATGATGATATGTTTGTGTTGTCTTGTTGCCATGATAAAAATGCTTCCATTTCCTCTAGTGCTTGTGTTGCTAACCATGTAGAGGAAACCGAAGATTCTATGGGCCAAGAAATGGTTTTGAATGAAGCCACAAATGCAATCTCATCTTCACCTTCTTCCGGTATCCACCTATGCTTTATGGCTAGGGATTCTAAGGTAACTCCTACTTTGGAACCCATTACCTCTTGTGATGAGGAGGATGTGGATAATGTGGAAGAAGAGCTTGATATTGATGATTTATATGAAAAGGGTGAGATTGTTTATCGTGCCCTTGTTAAAAAGGATATTGCTTGCTCTAACTTTGTTGAAGTCTTGGACTTTGCTATTAAGAGCAAAGAACATATTGATAAGTTATAAACACAAATTGAGGTGCATGATAACAACATTGATAAAATGTGTAGTCTTGAGCGTGAGTATGCTAATATAATTGCAAACCTAAATAAAGCTCTTAAAGAGGAACAAACCACTAAGGAATCTCTTGAGGAGACCTTTGTTTTAGAGCTATCTAGAGTAAAGGAATCTCATGATAGATATCTTGAGTTGGCAAGTGATCTCAAAAGTAAAATGATGAGACTCAAGTTGCTTATGCTAAACTCCTTGAGGATTTTGAGCACCTCAATTGGCTCTAGGGTCATAAAGGGTGAGCTCATCAAACTCACTAAGTCACATGAGCAACTTAAAGCTTCATATTCAAAAGAGCTTGCCAAGTTGCCCTCACCTCTTGCTAATAATGATGATGCTTGTGCTACTAACTCCATTTATTGTGAAGCATCTATTTCGAAGGAGAATGTTGACCTAAGGCTCAACTTGCTTTGCTAACTAGCAACTATGGGAAATTAGAAGAAAGTCATGTTAAGCTCTCAAGCTCGCATGAGGATCTCCTAGTCTCCCATGGTAGGCTAAAGTTGGCTCATGAGGCCATCATGTCAAAGGTAACATCTAGTGGGCCTCATGTGGACATTAGCACTATATCTACTCCAAATGTTATATTGCCATGTGCTAGTCCTTGTAATTCATCCTCTCACAACCATGCTATATCTCGTGATGAATTACATTCCGTGCCTTGTTGCTCTAACAATGTAGCATCTACTTCCTCTAGTACTTTTATTGAAACTAACCATGTAGAGGAAATCAAAAGGCTCAAGGCTCAAGTCACTTCTTTGAAGAATGACCTGAAAAAGGGTCATCAAGGGAAGGTCACACTCAACAAAATCTTGAGTGTGCAAAAATCCCCAAATGACAAGAGTGGGCTTGGATTCAACTCCAATGTCAAGAACAAGTCCACTATCAAGTTGAATCACAAGGTCAAAAAGAAGAATGGCCAAGATCAAGTCAAGAATACGGCCAACATTGTTTTCTTCAAGTGCAAGGAAGAAGGGCACCATGTTAGATCTCGCCCATTGAAGAAACAGCCTCTTAGTGTGAAGCAACAAGGGAAGCGGCCTCAAGCTCCACCTCAAGTCATTAATGGGCATCTTCCTAAGAGGACTACTCGAGCTCTTCCTCAAGTTGTGGCTTCACCTAAGAAGAAAGATGGCAAGAGAAGAACTTGCTACATATGTCGTGCAAAGGGGCATATTTCTTCCTCATGCACTATTGGTATCTCCTCATCCAACCCTATCATTATTGATGATTCTTATTCTCTTTGTAAGGATGAGGTTGGCAATGTGTTTACCAAATTTGTTGGTGCTCAATGTGGGTTCAAGAAAAGAACCATTTGGGTTGCCAAGCCTATTGTGACTAACCTCTTAGGACCCAACTTGGTTGGGGACCAACAAGCCAAAAATTTATCAATAGGTATTGATGGAGGGCATTGGAGACTTGGTTACATTATGAAGAATTGAGGGATCTTCATCAATTATTTGTGTCAAGCCAAGCCATTTGGATTATCATGATTATGTATATATATCCAATGTTCCTCCCTTGCGGTAACATATGCTTAACTCATTCCATTGAAAGTTACTCGCCCCCTTGTGCATGTGTTGGTTTTGTATCTTCCATGCTTTTGTACATGTTGTGCTTTCCACCTAATTATCTTGAGGTATCAAGCATATTTGTGCATGATTAGGTGGCACACCATGTATGTGTGTTTCTTGTGTTTGAGCCTTACTTGGTTACATTTGGTATCTTATTTGGCTCTTGTGAGAGATTAATGGATTATCCCATTTTGGGGGAGTGTTATGCTTAGACATTCCACAATCCTAAAATTGTGTGTACATGAGTAATACCACCTAGTATTTATATTGGATTATTGTCTAGTCTCTATGTGGTATAATTCTCATGAGAAATTTAAGTTTTATAAGGTCCATTAATTATCTCTATTTGTATCATTTTGCCTCATGTTGGTTTCATGGTAGTATCACATTATGGGGGAGTCATATGCTTAGTGCATATTACAATCCTAGAAAATGTGAACATTCGAGGTTGTGTCACTTAGAATTGATATTGATAATTATCTAGCTCCTATGTGACACATTTTGCTCATACAAGTTCCAATTTTCCTAAATCCCTTTATTGCTCATATTTTGGATCTTGTATGTGAGAATCTTTCTTGGTATGTGTTTCCTCATATTTAGATATATATATCCTCATGGAAACCATTTGCTTCAAGCTACTCTAATCACTAGTGATTGTGTGACTATTGGAAGCTACCAAGAATCTTGTTCGAAGCATCAATTCTAATTCTTATATTTTGTTATATGCTTCTTGTTGTGACTATGATCTTGGATATCCATGCAAGCTACCTTCGGAAAAGTATACCCAATATTTCTTGTCCTTGGACAATGAATACTCAATTTATGGTAGAATTTATTGATCATATTCATGTTGGGCCTTGCTTAATCTTGTCCTATCTATGGCCAAGTAAATGTTTTGTGTGCTCCCATGCCTTACTTGCCTCTTATGAATCTTCTTATATTGGTATCCTCTTGTGTTTTATTTAATATAGGTAGTAGTGATGATCTCATTTGTGTACATTTTGCATTCAAAAGAAAATTACATATAATGTACTACTTATGGGTGAGCTCTCCTATATTATCTAGAACAATCCTTTTATGCTTCTTGTTTTGTTCCATATCATGTTTTGTATGCTTGGAATCTCAATCTTTTCGTTTTGGTATTTTGTGCCATCATGAAATTTTTGGGGAGTTTGGTTTCTTGTTGGAACCTTGCTCTTTTTTGGAGTTGGTTTTGTCTCATCCCTTCTTATATATCTTTTGCTCTTTGGATTTTGCCTAGTTTATTTGTTGAACTTGTGAATCTTTCATGTGTTGAATTGGTTCTTTGATACAATTTGGACACCATTTGTCATGTCTCACTCTTGTGTGTGACATCTCGGTTTACTTGGTGCTTTTGTTTAAACTGTATCTCCTTTTTGGTTCTTGAAAGCCTCGTGCAGGCATATTTACTACATGTTTATATTATGGCATGTTTGCTTTCTTTGATCCAATATATAGGGAAAACTCCACCAAATCCCATCGGCTAAGTTGTGCATGAAATTCAGTTTCATATCAATATGCACATATTTATGTGGAGTCTCTCCTATGTATTGTAGTTGCACTAACTACATTGGACCCAATAAGTTTGGGGACCATTTTGTACTTAATTGTGTTTTAGGTACATTGGAGATATATTTGATGCTTGTCTCTCGATTTTGAAAAGTAGTGCTTACAAGAAAATTTGAGGCAAGCTGTAGGATGATCAACGAATTCCTATCCTCTACATCCTACCAATTATATCTCGTTAACAAGTATCTCTTGCTCATGCATATTTATCTTACTTCCAACCTTTTGTAGGTTGCATCTAGGCATGAATTCTTGTTATTGTATTTATTATTGTATTTCTAGCCATGGTATTAAAAGAACTCTCTATTGTAAATGTGCATAAGTTGAGATGAGTGCATATAATTCGGACTATACAAAATCATGCATATGATCCACCAATCCCAAATATGTCAATCTAGCAATTTTATTGCCTATCTTTTCCTCAACTTCTCTCATGGGCAATAGTGAGATTTTGCTAGTTGATTTCTTCCTGTGATACTTGTTGCCTTTCTCCATATATTTCAACTTTCTCCTTTTCCCTTGGTGATAGTTGTAATGTATGGGGTGTGTTGGTTGTTGAAGCTCATCGATGTACAATAAGATATTTGAGCCTTTTGGCCATGCTTTCAAGAAAAATCTTATTGATATTGTCATGACTTCATTTTGGATATCTTTCTCTATTGATTTTAAGTATCTACTTTGTGTGTACATGTTTCTTTGTAGATCAATATCTTTGCAAGATTGTCTACTTAGAAACTTATACACATGAAAGAGGTTACTCAATTTTTTCTTGATATCTTTCTTGTTTCGTGTGTGTTGTATGGTCATACTAAGCAATATCATTCATTGAAGACTATGTGGATACGCAATGATCATCCTTGTACTAGTCTTATAATATGCTTTGTCATGCATCTCACACATCCTTGTGGTTGAGCCCGCTAATATGTTGTCTCTTACTTATTGCTCAACCATTTGTTTCTTGCAAATTTTATGCCTTGGTATTTGCTCATTTGCACAAAGCTGCTTTACAGTAAAATAGAGGAAGTGAGGATTCCATGTTGTGCACATTGTATTCACATACAAAAACCTAATGTTGCAGATACCTTGGGGAGCTTCCTAATTTTATTTATAGCATCACTTTGTGCTTATCATATTTGTTCTCTCATGCCTTGTATTGTTAAGATGGAGTTGGATGAGTGAGGATTCCATGATTATGCACTTTGTTCCCAAATGCAATTATCATAATTGGTGCATTATCTTTGGGGAGCTCATCTAATTCATTTAATAATGCTCATTTGTCTTCTTTCTCATTCGTTGTGCCTTAAATATTTATGGGGGAGCAAGGATTCCATATTTGTGCATTATGTATTCTAATGCATTTATTTTTAAATTGTGCACAAATCTTGGGGAGCTTCTCCATTTATTATTTAAAAACATTCTTTTGCTCTTTTGTTGCTTTCAATTGGTTTGTCGGATCTTGTGATTGCTTACATCATTTGTTGATTCTTCTTTTATTTTATTTCTTTTGGCAATCTTTGGGTCCTCGATATAGTTCTACTTACTCCCAAGTATTCATCATTGGATATGTGCGAATGCACACCGTTTGGGGATTTATCACTATATTGGCATTCTAGAACTTATCACCCATTTCGGCAGTCGATGCCAATGTTGGGGATATGCTATATGGGTATCCTCATAGCATGTCACTTATCCGACTAACCCGGGTGGCCCATAGTCGGTAGCATGGCCTATGGCCTGCTGGGCGGCCCAGTTAGGTGGATCCAGAAGGGAGGCCCATGCCGGATAAAGGAAGGCTACGGTGGAGTCACCAGCGTACCCGGAGCCTTGGAGTGCAAGATACACAAGACTAGTAATAGACGGTGTAGAACTCTGTAACCTGTCCGGCTAGGACTTTTCCCTGTAACCCTAGGACCTGGCGACTATATAAGTCGGGCCTATGGGAGCCTTTAGGGCATCGTTTTACACACACCTCGCATAGCGAACCTAATCTCTGTAAGACGGCATATTGCCATTATAGTGATTTATAGCAGGAGTAGGATTCCGCCATCGTTGTGGGATCTGAACCTGGGTAAGCTGTGTTACCTCGTACCCGTCAACCGTCCGCCTTACCCCATGTCTCTAAACACGCACTGTGAGGACCCCTCCATGGCGTACTCGTCGGCAATACCACGACAGTTGGCGCCCACCGTGGGGCAACAGGCGCTTCAGGCTCTTCAGCGGGCGAGGACCAAGATCTTCGCAGGAATCGATGAAACCGTAGCCATCAATCGTGTTCTCTTCTCCGGCAACGTTTCGATCGTCCCCCCCATAGAGTTCTGGATCCCGGCGAAGACGAACCCTACACGGTGCTCGATCGTTCCTATCGGAGACATCCACCTCTTCATCAGCGAAACCGACTCGGGCACTAGTTCCCTGGGAGTCAGAGGAGCATCAAGCCCCGCACGGACCGCCTACGGGCAGGATACGCTCGCGGAAAGATCGATGTCGGATCTGTCTTTGGAGTTTGCCGGCAAAGATCAGAAAACATCAAGACCCGCACGGACCGCCTACGGGCAGGATACGTTCACGGAAGGATCGATGTCGGATCTCTCTTTGGAGTTTGCCGGCAAAGATCGGAAAACATCAAGACCCGCACGGACCGCCTACGGGCAGGATACGTTCACAGAAGGATCGATGTCGGATCTCTCCTCGGAGTTTGTCGGCAAAGATCGGAAAAATTCAAGACCCACCCAAACCGCCCCTGTGCAGGATATAAAGGTGGAAGATCACTGCAAATCCGCCGGCTTTGTCCGCAAGGCCCGACAAGAGAGATCCAGTTTGTCGGCGTGGTTACCATCTTCGATCCGCGCGCTGCGTTCAGAGAAGGCGAAACCCCGCATTACGGCGCCAGGTGGCTCCGTATACGAGCCGATTTGGCCCACTACCCCAATGATGATGCCATCTATCACTTTGTGGAAGGACTGGACCATGGCACTCTTCTCCGACACTCTCTAAGTCGGCAACAGGCGTAAGGACGCCTTACCTTCGAAGGCATGGTGAACACTGCCAATCACTGTGGAGGTCAAGCGGCAGCTTCGCCATTGACGGAGCACGTCCAATTCAGCCACCACCACCGCCTCCGGCCGCATCGTCGCAGCAGCGCCACCACCTCCAGTCATCATCGAGGCCGTTGCACCTCCACCGCCCGTCATCGAGGAAGCCCTGGCACCCTCCGACTCTGTCATTGACGCGCTTTATGCCGATTTCAGTGCAGATTCAGAGGAAATAGACTTCAGTCCAGAAGAGCTAGACTCCGCTATGCAGGAGATGGAGGAGGAGTACTCGCGCGACGAATAAGCTAATAACACTGTCATGTCCCGAGGGGTGTTCGTCACCATTGGGACAGCGATGGATGAAGACCAGCCCGGGCAAGCTCCGCCTACGGCGCTGGATAAGGGGAAGGGACCACTTATTGCTGCCGACGATGCTCGCGCAAAGGTCATGCCTCCTCCGCCTAATCCAGTGCAACAGCCGCAGGAACTCGGCACCGGTCCGAGCAACAACAACACCGCAAACTTGCCACCTCCAGCATCCACATCGACAGCAACCCATGTTACCCCAGCTGACAGAGCGATGTACGGCAATATCCTCGTTGAACCACTAACTGTTGATCATATCCGGAATGTGACTCAGCTTGACGAGAAGCGCCAACAGCTGCTGGAGGAAGCACAAGCTATCGCGGAGCAAGGCGCTAAACTAGATCGAGATCTAGTCAACGCACAGAAGTCCATAGAAAAAGCTAGAGCAATGGAGGCCGAGTACAAGACTCTGCTACAGCAGCAGAAGGCTAAGAAAGCTCCGGCTCGCGTCATCAACGATCCTGGTGTACGACGCAACCTAGGATGGGCTCCCTCAAAGCCGGCACAGGCCAAGCTATACATTGACAGTGAAGGCAAACATGTGATGCCCACCCCACTCCTTAACCTCGCTGTCGCCAAGATCCTTCTGGAGCAGGATAGATCGCCTGAGGTAGTAGAACAGGTTTATGACCTAGTGGCCAAGGCGGTAAAGCAGCAGGAAAAGGCCACTTCTCAGAGGTTTGAGTCTAACCCAGCGCTCTGCCGATCTAGCCAGTACAAGCCGCCAAGGGACGGATCACCTCAGGATGTCGGATCATGGACGGGTTCATCAGAACAAAGACGGAGGGATGCACGCAACAGGAAGGATGCTATTCCCATATCTTCCGACCACGGAGAAAGATCCCAACCTCGCCGTCCATCGCCACCGCTCCGATCCCCCCGACGTCAGGAAGACTACAAGACTCACCGTCGCACGGATATGCCTCCACCAAAGCAGTGCGGCATCGTCATCCGTGACAACGCGGCACATACCCGTCATGATGAAGAGCACCACCAAGGACATAAGAGAAGGTCGCACCACGACCCTCCGCGTCCGACAAGCAATCGCGACAGGCGTGGGGCATCGCAGGAGGATAACAGCAAGAAGGCTAACCCACTGCCACCTCCGCCTCCGTCGCCGCCAAGCAGTCACCATGGCGGAAGAGGCCCGCGTCGTTCACGCAGCCCATCCCCTTTTGACAAAAAGAAGAAGAACCCGGAGCCATACGATGCACGTTCGCGGATCGATCAGATCCACGAGGCCCGGGAAGGACCATAGCTGGGACCACGTTGCTTCGGACCTGCAATACGGTCCGCAACTTACCCCAAAGGTTTTCGGATTGACAAGACCATCAAGCCCTATGACGGCACCGCCAAGCCTGCCACATGGTTGCAAGACTACGGCAACGCGGTGGAGATTGCCGGAGGCAACCCCAACGTCGCCGTCAAGTACCTCCCGTTAATGTTGGCGGGCACAGCCCGTCAATGGATCGACGACTTGCCGGAAAGATCTGTCTACAACTGGCTGGACATGCAGGAAGCATTCACCAAGAACTTTGAGGGTACATACAAGCGTCCCTGCACGGTGGGCGATCTACAACGGTGCGTGCAAGAGAAAGACGAGACATCTCGCGCCTACCTCTCCCGCTGGCTGGATATGAAAAATTCCTGCGCAGGAGTGCACACCCAGACCGCCATGGCTGCCTTCATCGATGGGTTGGAAAGGGGTACGTTGCTCCGACATAAGCTAAAGAGCTTGCAGTACAATCATCAGCTTGACTTGAATCAGATGATTCAGTTAGCTAGTGAGTTCGCAGCTGCCGACGACGATGCTCATGGCTCTTTGCCGGCAACGGCCATTCCAACCCAAGCTCGGAGGAACAACAGTACAAAGCGGAAAACCGCTCCAGAAGAAAAGCAATCTACCGACATGGTCGCTATGACTTTTGCAGGACGAGGCGAAGGCGAACAACGTGGCCGAGGAAGGGGAGAAGGCTGCGGGCAGCAGCGAGGAAGTGAAACCAACCCGGCGCCGCTCCGCGTTCCCCAAACCTACGAAGAGTACCGCGATTGCCGTGCCTCGTACACCTCGACGCCAACGTCAAGGCCACCCATACCAATCGACACTATAAATTCGTCAACAACCTCAAGGAAGACCCGGAGTCCGGCTATAAGCGAATTCGGAAGAACAGACCGCGAGGCAAGGGCAAGGGGAAGAAGAAGGAGGAGGAGTCCAAGGATTCAAGTGACATGGACGAGGACGTTGACCCCAAGCACGCCGCCAAGGGCGACGACAAGGGCAAGAACCCCTTCGCAAAGAAGGCCCTAGTCTACCACACTTTCCTTGGCACCCCCACCGTCTGACAACAGAAGACCTCTCTAAGGATCCTGATGGCTACTCTCCCCCCAGTCCCCCAATACATGCGCTGTTCGGAGGTTCCAATCACTTGGGACAGGACGGACCACCCAGACCTTGTGCCCACGGAGAACCAGTACGCCATGGTCATCAACCCATTAATTGACGGCGTAGAGTTCACCAAGTGCATGGTGGATAGTGGAAGCATCATCAACATCATGTACCTGGATACACTGCAGAAGATGAACCTGACGGAGGCAAACCTAAGGCGGACCAACACCATGTTCCATGGCGTAGTTCCTGGTCGGGAGGCTCGGTCCCTTGGGTGCATCACACTTCAGGTAGCCTTTGGCGACGTTAATAATTACCGCCAAGAGCGCATGACCTTTGAGGTGGTCCCCTTCAAGAGCGTGTACCACGTCATATTCGGCCGCGACATATTCCACACGTTCATGGCCAAGCCATGCTTTGTCTACAACAAACTCAAGATACCCGGACCAAACGGTGTCATCACCATATCCAGAAGCTTTACCAAGGCAAGGGACTGCGAGATCAATGAAGCAGCCGTTGCGTAAGTCGTCCCTTCACAAATAAGAATTCAAGGAGATCGAGCAAGGTCAATGACTCGAGATATGCCTTCGAAGAAGCAGATCTCCGACCCGCCTCGCTCAAGGCCGCCATCGAGACCAAGCCGGTAGAACTTGTGGTAGGCGATGCCTCCAAGACCGTCGCCATTGGGACGAACCTGGATCCCAAATAGGAAAGCGCGCTCGTCGAGTTCCTCCGTGAGAATAGGGACATCTTTGCCTGGCAACCTGCCGACATGAAAGGTGTACCTAGGGAACTTGCCGAGCACAGCCTAAACATAGATCCAAAATGTAAACCAGTGAAACAACCTCTACGATGCTTCGGAGATGAGAAGAGACGCGCCATTGGCAAAGAGATAGCTAGGTTACTTAAGGCTGAGTTTATCCGAGAAGTCCTTCACACCCGATGGGTGGCCAATCATGTACTTGTCCCCAAAAAGGGAACTACTAAATTAAGAATGTGCGTTGATTACACCGGCTTGAACAAAGCATGTCCCAAAGATCCGTTTGCTTTGCCTCGCATTGACCAAGTCATTGACTCGACGGCTGGCTCAGAACTTTTGTGTTTTCTCGATGCATACTCAGGATACCACCAGATCAAGATGAGGAAGTCGTACCAATTGGCCACTTCGTTCACTACCTCATACGACACGTTTTGCTATGTCACAATGCCCTTTGGGCTAAAAAACGCAGGTGCTACCTACCAGCGGACAATGCAACATTGCCTTCACGACCAAATTGGTCGGAACGTTCACGCTTATGTGGACGATATCGCGGTGATGTCTAAAAAATCAAACGATTTAATCTCCGACTTAAAAGAAACCTTTGATAATCTCCGGAAATACAACATGATGCTCAACCCTAAGAAGTGCGCTCGGGTTCCAAATAAGCAAACTGTTAGGCTTCATCGTTTCCGAGCGTGGAATCGAGGTCAACCCGGAGAAAATCAAGGCCATCTTAAACATAAATCGTCCGACATGCCTAAAGGACATCTAACGACTAACAGGTTGTGTTGCAGCAGTTAGTCGGTTCGTCAGCCGACTTGGATAGAAGGCTCTGCCGCTGTACAAGTTGCTGAAGAAGGCGGACAAATTCACATGGACAGACAAGGCAGATGCAGCATTGAAGCAGCTTAAGGAGGTTCTTTCCTCAGCGCCTATCCTTGAAGCACCCGAGCCTGGGGAGCCCCTGTTAATCTACATGGCGGCAACCAACCGGGTTATCAGCATCGTCGTCGTGGTAGAACGGAAGGAACCAGGCTATTCCTCGCTTCACGGAAGCTGAGGCATTACTTTCAGGAGCACCCAATCATAGTAGTGAGCAAGACTCCACTGTCCGACATCATCAACAACAGCGATGCTACAGGAAGGGTCGCGAAGTGGGGCATTGAACTTGCCGCCTTCGAGATCACCTACAAGAGACGCGACGCTATCAAGTCACAAGCCTTGGCGGATTTCATTGCAGATTGGACGGAGATGCCAGATGCCACTTCGTTGCCGGGGCCAGAGTACTGGGTGATGCACTTTGACGGATCAAAGCCGCTCAATGGCTCGGGTCCGTGTATTGCTACTACCACCAAAGGAGACAAGCTACACTACATTCGCAGATCCACTTCGAGGCTACAAACAACATGGCGGAGTATGAAGCACTCATTCACGGATTACGTAGCCAAGGATATTGGCATCAAGCGATAGTTTTCTCAGGAGAATCGACTTGGTTGCCCAACAGTGGTCGGCACCGAATGCGCAGAACCTTATGATGGCGGCATATCGCCATTTAAGTGGATGAGATAGCCAAGAGCTTCTTGGGCTACAAGTCAAGTATGTGCCTAGGGAGCAAAACGAGGCGGTTGATCTACTGCCTAAACTTGGATCGTATGCAAGCAAATTCCGCCAGAGTTTTCCTAGAGCATCTCAAGACACCATCCGTGAAGGAGCCGACATCGATAACCCGGATAGAGCTGACTCTTTGTCAACATGGTGACAAAGATCCTCCGCTTGGACAAAACCGCTCATGGAATATCTCGAACACGGAACTTTGCTCGACGACGCAGGTCGAAGACGGCAAATAGTACGCGAGCAAAGGGTTATACCATAATCAATGGGCAACTCTATAAAAGGAGCACCACTGGGTATACCTAAAGTGCGCTTTCCCAGCTAGAAGGAATGGAAATCCTACGAAATCCATCTCGAGATTGCGGCATCATGCCGCCTCCAATCGTTGGTAGCGAAAGCCTTCCGCAAGGATTCTATCGGCCGATCAAGGCGGACGCCGACAAGCTGGTTGAGACATGCACATGATGCCAGTATTATGCTCGACAACCACATGTTCCTGCTGAAGAATTGCGAACAATACCAATAACTTGGCCGTTTGCAGTATGGGGGATAGACATGGTAGGACCGTTACAAACGGCACCGTGTGGATTTACGCATCTGCTTGTAGCAGTTGACAAGTTCACTAAATGGATAGAAGCTAAATCCATTAGAAAGCTTGATGGGGCAACTGCCCTCAGATTTGTCCGGGATCTAGTGGTGAGGTTTGGTCTCCCACATAGCATCATCACCGACAAAGGAAGAAACTTGTCACTCGGAGAAGTGGAGGCCTATTGCTGGGACAAAGGCATCCGACTTGACCTTGCATCTGTGGCACACCCACAATCCAATGGTCAAGTTGAGCGAGCCAATGGATTAATTCTGCAGGGAATCAAGCCACGTCTTGAGGCACCGCTACATAGAGCAGCTGGAGCCTGGGCGGAAGAATTGCCATCTGTGCTTTGGAGTTTACGAACTACACCCAACAAATCCACCGGCTACACCCCCTATTTCATGGTATATGGAGCAGAAGCCATCCTACCTTCCGACATCCTCCACGATGCACCAAGAGTTGCCGCCTACGACGAAGATGACGCTGAAGAATCCAGACGCCTAGATGTGGACCTTCTCGAGGAGGAGCGTGTTTTGGCATGCCAAAGATCCGCCATCTACCAGCAGAAGCTACGCAGCTACAATAGTCGCCGCGTTCGGCATCGCTCATTTAAAGAGGGGGATTTGGTGCTCCGACTTAAGCAGAAGAAGTCACACAAATTATCCCCGCCATGGGAAGGACCGTTTATCATAAGCAAGGCGCTGCTCAATGGGTCTTACTACCTTGTCGACAACCGTGAGCTCAAGGATAGACCCAACAAGGATCATAAGCGTAAGCGACGTGACCCAAATGACGACTACCCGGAGCTTGATCGGCCATGGAACATAGCACAGCTACGTCCTTTCTACACTTAGCATTTTTTATCTAATCGTGTACCTCTTATATGATCAATGAAATAAAGCTCTTTGGTTCACTCATATTGTTGAGTCTTTTACCTCCTTTAGTGTTCATTTTTGGATCATATAAACCTTTATGCACAAGCTTTGAGATTGCACTTGTGAAAATTCCGCCTACGGGCGTTAGCGTAAGTTTTCTGGTCTACACGTTCTTTGTTGTTTTTATGTGGATTCTGGAGTAGTGACTTTCGGCACTAATTGTCGGCGATTTTGTGCTTAGGTTATTGACGGTGCCATTGGGCATCATCACCTAAAGCGCATGGTTCCGACAACGAGTTTTCCGACTCACGAAAAGTCAAGCATACGAACCAAAGTAATGGATAAGCCAGCACTTGCTTAAAAATATATACATACTGAAACTTAATTCTTAAGTAGCAGGATATGATAACCATTGTTTTCCGCCTTAATATTACATCAACAAAGTTTTTTCCGCGCACACTCTAGAGGTGAAACAGAAATTACAAAGTGTTTTTCACTCTTTGGGTGCAGGAGACTTGGAGGCCGCATCATCACCAGCCGGAGAATCACCCTTAGCATTAGTGCTACGGTGAGACTCGGAGGATTCCGGGTTGGCGTTATCGAGAAAGTTCCTGGGCACGAAGACGTCCACATCCACCAACTCGGCAACCCTGGTATCATACCCCGCGAGTGATGACAAGATGGCTTCGTGATCGATCTCCTTACCATCATCATCCACGTCGGGGATACCAGATGTCACTTTGTCGATGTCGGCATCTTCATAGTGTGCCTTCACCATAGACAGCGCCATCCTTGCGCCAGCCCATGCACATGAAGCTTTCCAGCTTGCAACACGTTCAGGGGCTCGGCGCAGAATCTCCGAGTACTTCACCATGGAGTCCGAGGCTTTGATATAAATCTGGAGGGGCTTGGCGATCTCCTTTCTTGGGCGATGGCGGTGTTGATGAAGTTGCCGGCAAGAATCATGCATTCCTTGTCCGAAGGAGGCGAGCGGGTTAAGACCATGGGCGCTGAAAATTCCGACAACGACTGCATGAGTTCAAAAATTCTAAGTATCCATACTGCAGAACTACAAGGCGGAGGACACTTACTGAAGATGCTGGCCTTGGCCTGCCAGACGACATCCGCCAAGTATTCCTTCTCTTGTTGGAGGAGCTTAAACGCCTCGCTATGGCGAAGGTTTTGCTCATCGGCAGCTTGCTTCTGATCCTTTAGTATCGCAAGCTCCTCCTTCAAGTGATTGATCTCAGCGGAGGCAGAGTCCTGCAGGGCTTTCATGGAATCCTCATGCATCTTCAGCATTTATTCCCTCTCCTTCTTAAGGATCTTGTTCTCGCTGTCCAGCTGCTGGATATGCTTCGACTGCTCGACAATATCCTTAGCCTTGGCAACATGTTCTGCAAGTTGGAGAAAACAAAGTACACATTGAGTACTCGGAGATTATGGGCACAAAAGTAAAACGGAAATGCGCAAAAAGAAAACAGACTCTTGTTTTTGATGATCTGTTCCTTCAAGATGGTGGTTTTACCCTTTTTAGCTTCAAGGTCCGCGCGCATCTTCTGGTACTTCTCGTTGGCCATGCCCCGCCGAGCATTCTCGTTCTGTGGAAACAAATACAAAGTTAGGTCGTTGTTTAGTCTGCTTAGAGCTTCTAGTCGGAAATTTTCCACCTAGATGCTTGGGGGCTACAGCGAGAGATTTTAACTTAGCAATATGCTTAGATTTTCTTTAAGCATCTAGTCGGAGCTAGTTCAGTTCTCAACTAGAGGCTTGGGGGCTACAGTATAAAGTTTTAACTCGGAAAATGCTTAGCTTTTCTTTAAGTATCTAGTCGGAACTAATTAAGTTACAACTAGAGGCTTGGGGGCTACAACACTTAAATTTATGAATACTTTGTATGCTACTCTTAAAGCATCTTGTCGGAATAATTCACTCCATCTAAATGCTTGGGGGCTACAGTGAGAGTTTTTTCCAACCTAGTCACTCTTAGAGCATATAGATGCAAAACCAATGGTGTCGTGGTATTGCCGACGAGTACGCCATGGAGGGGTCCTCACAGTGCGTGTTTAGAGACGTGGGGTAAGGCAAACGGTTGATGGGTACGAGGTAACACAGCTTACCCAGGTTCAGATCCCACAACGGTGGCGGAATCCTACTCCTGCTATAAATCACTATAATGGCAATACGCCGAGTTACAGAGATAGGTTCAACATGTAAGTATGTGTAAATCGTTGCTAGGCTGTGCTCATCGATGCCCTAAAGGCTCCCATAGGCCCGACTTATATAGTCGCCAGGTCCTAGGGTTACAGGGAAAAGTCCTAGCCGGACAGGTTACAGAGTTCTACACCGTCTACTACTAGTCTTGTGTATCTTGCACTCCAAGGCTCCGGGTACGCTGGTGACTCCACCGTAGCCTTCCTTTATCCGGCATGGGCCTCCCTTCTGGATCCACCTAACTGGGCTGCCCAGCAGGCCAGAGGCCACGCTTCCGACTATGGGCCACCCGGGTTAGTCGGATAAGAGACATGCTATGAGGATACCCATATAGCATATCCCCAACAGTAGCCCCCGGAGAACTCCGAGATCTTGCGCCGTCTTGCCTCTTCACGTGGAATGCTCCGTCTAGATAGATGTCGGCAAATCGTCAAGCAACATCTTGTAGTTCTCCCAAAGAACCCTGCAAAGGTTTTCTCCTTCTTCAAATGGTGAGTCGGATAAATGCTGAATCTTCCATCGTACTCTCCCGTAGTCGGATTAAATCTGTCCATGCCGGAATCTTCGATGAGACGGCTCATCTAGCATGTCAGTTATGATGGCGTAGGCTATAGGTCAGCGACGCCTCGTAACTCACACATGCAGAGAACGTAATCATGTCCGATTTTCCCGCACGAGCGATACGAACCATTGGCGGCAACGGTTGGAGACGTGGCGAAATTATCACAAGACGCTTTCACTTAACACGTCGTCTACGCGGCAACCGTCCGATTAGCTGCACGAATCTTGACGTAGAGCAGGATAAATAGTAACCGTGGGACACATGCCACTTTTCACCCTATTCCCTTGCGTCATCGTCTTCTTCCTCCAGCCGCGCGCCTCCTTGAGCTCTCCGCGAAAACCCTAGCCTCCTTCTGCACAGCTCGCATTCTCCCAGCACTCCATGGCCAGCAGCAGCTCCTCCCCATCGATGGCGGTGTCGAGGGAAGCCGCGGCGAAGCCGGCGAGCTCCATCGTCGTGCCGCCAGAAGGGCTGGTCATCCCCGCATCAGCGGTGATTGAAACCACCGGCGGCGACCAAAAACTGGCGGCGCTGGAGCCTCTGGACGAGGAACCAGACTCGCATAAGGGCGACTGGCGCGGCTCGGATATCACCGGCCGTGACATCCAAGAGATGGTCGCCGAAGGCTACCTCCCCGCGACGGAGGGGCTTGCTTCAAGGGCGGCGTGGCCGAGGTGACTCCTTCTCCCCAAGCCGGAGAGAAGGTGTACCTCAAGGCACAACTGGTACGCGGAGTTTCTCTGCCAATCTCCCACTTCTTCTTGTCCGTCTTAAACCACTTTAAGGTCCAACCCCACAACCTCTTCCCAAATAGCATCTTAGTGCTTAGCAACTTCACGACACTTTGTGAGGGTTACCTAGGGATTAGACCTAGGTTAGATCTGTTTGTATACTTCTTCACCGTCAAGCGTGAATCCGGACACAGCAGGGAGGAGCTGAGAAATTGCGGCACCATAAGCTTCAAGATCCGACCTGGCCGGCGGTTCCCCGACATCGTCGGCCATGAGTCCTGCAAGAATCGGCAATGACGATTTCTACGGCCCCGACATTCCCTTGTCGGGCCGAGAAGCAACGTACCCGGACTTTGTCGATGGAGCCGCCGCCGAAGTCTCCACATGGCGATCGCATGCCTCCCTTCCCTCCGACCTCAATGCTTCCCGTGCTATAAGGCGGATCGAGTGGTTCGTAGAGACGGGTCTGACCGGCTTGGACCTGGCCATGTGCTGGTTCATCAGGCGGATCCAACCTCTGCAGCACCGCACGAAGTTTATGCACGAGTACACCGGCGACCGAAGGGATTCCCTCCGAATCTCCGAGGACAACTTCTCGAGCGACTCCGTCAAGTTCTGCCTTAAGGACATCGTCAAGGTGAAGGATAAGAAGCGCGGCTTCACCCTCACCTACGACATGTTCGTGGACGGAAAGTGCCCAAGGGTAGACATTTTATTTCCCGTGTATGACATTGCTCCAGTTTTTCCGTCTTACTAATATCATCTTGTCTAACATGGTGATTTCTCAATTAACAGCTTAGCGATCTAGATGAGGGCAACCTGGCTGCCCAAATCTACGATCCAAAGATGAAGGAAGTCACGATCGTGTCCGACGACGATATCCCGTTGGCGCGAAAGCGGAAGAGCTCCACCTCTGATGCTGCCGACGGAGGTAAGAAGAAGAAGACGGAGGGTGGAGCCTCCAAAAGGAGTACTGCCGCCCTGGAGGCAGAGAAGAAGAAAGCCACTGGATTGTTTGCCAAATCACCCCCTCTAGTGTAAGCTTTTTATTCTCCGACATTGTCTCATTTGTCTGTCTTATTCATGTACTTATGCATTTTGCTCGTTTCAGGAAGAAAGCCACAACCAGCCTCAAGAAGTCCTCCAAGACTCTTGGGGCTTCTAGAAATATTAAGGACATGCTGCATCGCGACTCCTCTCCCACCATCGCCCCTGCCACTCCTGCCGTCAAGCCCTCCTCTACTCCGACAAGCTCCCAAGTTCAGGAGGTACCAGGCCCTTCCACCATGGAAGTGGATTCTGGTGCCTCTACCGAGCTCATTGTTGTCAGCAAAGCCGACGCAGAGAGCACCGCTTCTTCAAATGGCTGAAGCTCCGCTAAGGATGCCATTGGTAGCGGCAAGCGGTGATGGAGCTGGTACCGCCAAGGCGGCGCTTACTCCCGTAAACCCTTCGAATTTCCGAAGATAGTCTTCCCGGCGCTCATGCCGGGTAACACAACTATGGTTCCTGGAGGAGTGCCGTCATCTCCGACGTGCGGTATTGAGGAGCTGCTCCGACAAGCAGACATTTTGCGAGGAAACAGTGTTTCCTTTGGCAAGCTGCTGGCCGAGAGCGCTACAAACCTCAAGATCATCGCGCTTGTAAGTTTTTCTTAACCTTTTGCATTTTATATGAGTATCCCAATGTAGCCCCCGAGGATGTAGACGGAAAACCATAGGTTTTGCATCTATATGCTCTAAGAGAAACTAAGTTAGATAGAACTCGCACTGTAGCCCCCAAGCATGTAGATGGAATAAATTATTCCGACTAGATGCTTTAAGAGTAGCATACACAGTGTTCATACATTTAAGTTGTGTAGCCCCCAAGCCTCAAATTGTAACTGAATTAGTTCCGACTAGAAACTCCAAGCAGACTAAACAACGACTTAACCTTGTATTTATTTCCACAGAACGAGAACGCTCGGAGGGGCATGGCCAACGAGAAGTACCAGAAGATGCACGCGGACCTTGAAGATGAAAAGGGTAAAACCGCCATCTTGAAGGAACAGATCATGAAAAACAAGAGTCTGTTTTTCTTTTTGCGCATTTCCGTCTTACTGTTATGCCCATAATCTCCGATTACTCAGTGTGTACTTTGTTTTCTCCGACTTGCAAAACATGTTGCCAAGGCCAATGACATTGTCGAGCAGTCCAAGCACATCCAGCAGCTGGACAGCGAGAACAAAATCCTGAAGAAGGAGAGGGAAGAAATGCTGCAGATGCATGAGCATTCTATGAAGGCCCTGCAAGACTCCGCCTTCGCTGAGATCAATCGCTTGAAAGAGGAGCTTGCGATCCTAAAGGATCAGAAGCAAGCTCCCGATGAGCAGAACCTTTGCCATAGCGAGGCGTTCAAGCTCCTCAATCAAGAGAAGGAATCCTTCGCGGACGTTGTCTGGCAGGCTAAGGCCAGCATCTTCAGTAAGTGTCCTCCGCCTTGTAGTTCTGTAGTATGGACACTTAGAATATTTTAACTCATACAGTCGTTGTCGGAATTTTCAGCACCCATGGGCTTAACCCGCTCGCCTCCTTCGGACAAGGAATGCATGATTCTTGCCGGCAACTTCATCAACACCGCCATCGCCCAAGCCAAGGAGATCGCCATGCCCCTTCAAATTTATATCAAGGCCTCGGACTCCGTGGTGAAGTACTCGGAAATTCTGCGCCAAGCCCCCGAGCGCATTGCAAGCTGGAAAGATTCATGTGCACGGGCTGGTGCAAGGATGGCGTTGTCCATGGTGAAGGCACACTATGAAGGTGCCGACATCGACACGGTGACGTCTGGTATCCCCGACGTAGATGATGACGGCAAAGAGATCGATCACGACGCCATCTTGTCATCACTCGCGGGGTATGATACCAGGATTGCCGAGTTGGTGGACGTGGACATCTTCGTGCCCAGGAACTTTCTCGACAACGCCGACCCAGAATCCTTCGAGTCTCACCATAGCACCGATGCTGAGGGTGATTCTCCTGCTGGTGATGATGCGGCCTCCAAGTCCCCTGTGCCCAAAGAGTGAAAAAACACTTTGTAATTTCAGATTCATCTCTGGATTGTGCGCGGAAAAACTATGTTGATGTAATCTTTAAGGCAGAAAACAATGGTTGTCGTATCCTGCTACTCAAGGATTAAGTTCCAGTATGTATATATTTTTTAAGCAAGTGCGGGCTTATCCATTACTTTGGTTTGTATGCTTGACTTTTCGTGAGTCGGAAGACTCGTTGTCGGAACCATGCGCTTTAGGTGATGATGCCCAATGGCACCGTCAATAACCTGAGCACAAAATCGCCGACAATGAGTGCCGAAAGTCACTACTCCAGAATCCACATAAAAACAACAAAGAACGTGTAGACTGGAAAACTCAAGCTAACGCCCGTAGGCGAAATTTTCACAAGTGCAATCGTAAAGCTTGTGCATAAAGGTTTATATGATCCAAAAAAATGAACACTAAAGGAGGTAAAAGACTCAGCAATATGAGTGAACCAAAGAGCTTTATTTCATTGACCATATAAGAGGTACACTATTAGATAAAAAATGCTAAGTGTAGAAAGGACGTAGCTGTGCTATGTTCCATGGCCGATCAAGCTCCGGGTAGTCATCATCCGGGTCACGTCGCTTACGCTTATGATCCTCGTTGGGTCTATCCTTGATCTCGCGATTGTCGACAAGGTAATAAGACCCATTGAGCAGCGCCTTGCTTATGATGAACGGTCCTTCACATGGCGGAGATAATTTGTGTGACTTCTTCTGCTTAAGTCGGAGTACTAGATCCCCCTCTTTAAACGAGCGATGCCGGACGCGGCGACTATGGTAGCTGCGTAGCTTCTGCTGGTAGATGGCGGATCTTTGGCATGCCAAAACACGCTCCTCCTCGAGAAGGTCTACATCTAGGCGTCTGGATTATTCAGCGTCATCTTCGTCGTAGGCGGCAACTCTTGGTGCATCGTGGAGGATGTCGGAGGGTAGGATGGCTTCTGCTCCATATACCATGAAATAGGGGGTGTAGCCGGTAGATCTGTTATGAAGTTAAGAACTCCACAGCACAGATGGCAATTCTTCCGCCCAGGATCCAGCTGCTCTATGCAGCGGTGCCTCAAGACGTGGCTTGATTCCCTGCAGAATTAATCCATTGGCTCGCTCAACTTGACCATTGGATTGTGGGTGTGCCACAGATGCAAGGTCAAGTCGGATGCCTTTGTCCCAGCAATAGGCCTCCACTTCTCCGAGTGACAAGTTGCTTCCGTTGTCGGTGACGATGCTATGTGGGAGACCAAATCTCACCACTAGATCTCGGACAAACCTGAGGGCAGTTGCCCCATCAAGCTTTCTAATGGGTTTAGCTTCTATCCATTTGGTGAATTTGTCAACTGGTACAAGCAGATGCGTAAATCCACACGGTGCCGTCTGTAACGGCCCCACCATGTCTAGCCCCCAGACTGCAAACGACCAAGTTATTGGTATTGTTCGCAATTCTTCTGCAGGAACATGTGGTTGTCGGGCATAATACTGGCATCCTGTGCATGCCTCAACCAGCTTGTCGGCGTCCGCCTTCGCGGTCAGCCAGTAGAAACCTTGCCAGAAGGCTTTCACGACCAACGATCGAGGAGCGGCATGGTGCCCGCAATCTCCGAGATGGATTTCGCGGAGGATTTCCATTCCTTCTAGCTGGGAAACGCACTTTAGGTATACCCCAGTGGTGCTCCTTTTATAGAGTAGCCCATTGATTATGGTATAACCCTTTGCTCATCGTACTATTTGCCATCTTTCGACGTTGTCGTCGGGCAAAGTTCCGTGTTCGAGATATTCCATGAACGGTTTTGTCCAAGCCGGAGGGATCTTTGTCACCATGTTGACGAAAGAGTCAGCTCTATCCGGGTTGTTGATGTCGGCGCCCTTCACGGATGGTGTGTGCAGATGCTCTAGGAAAACTCATGGCGGAATTTGCTTGCGCCCTGATCCAAGCTTAGACAGTAGATCAGCCGCCTCGTTTTGCTCCCTAGGCACATACTTGACTTCGTAGCCTAAGAAGCTCTTGGCTATCTCATCCACTTCGTCGCGATATGCCGCCATTATAGGGTTCCGCATTCGGCTTGCCACCACTGGGCAACCAAGTCGGAATCTCCACAGCAAACTATGCGCTTGATGCCAATATCCTTGGCTACACGTAGTCCGTGAATGAGTGCTTCATACTCCGCCATGTTGTTTGTAGCCTCGAAGTGGATCTCCAGAACGTAGTGAAGCTTGTATCCTTTTGGTGACTGTAGCAATACACCAGCCCCCGAGCCATCGAGCAGCTTTGATCCATCAAAGTGCATCACCCAGTACTCTGGTTCCGGCAACGGAGTAGCATCTGGCATCTCCGTCCAATCTGCAATGAAATCTGCCAAGGCTTGTGACTTGATAGCGTCGCGTCTTTTGTAGGTGATCTCGAAGGCGGCAAGTTCAATGCCCCACTTCGCGACCCTTCCTGTAGCGTCGCTGTTGTTGATGATGTCGGACAGTGGAGTCTTGCTCACTACTGTGATTGGGTGCTCTTGAAAGTAATGCATCAGCTTCCGAGAAGCGAGGAATACTCCATAAGCTATCTTTTGGTAGTGCGGGTAACGCTACTTGGATTCCATCAAGACTTCGCTTACATAGTAAACTGGTCGTTGAACTCTGTGCTCATAGCCTGGTTCCTTCCGCTCTACGATGACGATGATGCTGATAACCCGATTGGTTGCCGCCATGTAAATTAACAGGGGCTCACCAGGCTCGGGTGCTGCAAGGATGGGCGCTGAGGAAAGGATCTCCTTGAGCTGCTTCAATGCTGTATCTGCTTCGTCCGTCCACATGAATTTGTCCGCCTTCCTCAGCAACTTGTACAGCGGCAAAGCCTTCTCTCCAAGTCGGCTGATGAACCGACTAACTGCTGCGACACAACCTGTTAGTCGTTGAATGTCCTTTAGGCATGTCGGACGATTTATGTTTAAGATGGCCTTGATTTTCTCCGGGTTGACCTCGATTCCGCGTTGGGAAACAATGAAGCCCAGCATTTTGCCGGCTGGAACCCCGAAGACGCACTTCTTAGGGGTGAGGATCATGTTGTATTTCTGGAGATTATCAAAGGTTTCTTGTAAGTCGGAGATTAAGTCGTTTGATTTTTTAGACATCACCGCGATATCGTCCACATAAGCGTGAACGTTCCGACCAATTTGGTCATGAAGGCAACGTTGCATTGTCCGCTGGTAAGTAGCACCTGTGTTTTTCAGCCCGAAGGGCATTCTGACGTAGCAAAACGTGCCGTATGGGGTAGTGAACGAAGTGGCCAATTGGTCCGACTTCCTCATTTTGATCTGGTGGTATCCTGAGTATGCATCTTTAAAACACAAAAGTTTCGAGCCAGCCGTCGAGTCAATGACTTGGTCAATGCGAGGCAAAGCAAACGGATCTTTGAGACATGCTTTGTTCAAGCCGGTGTAATCAACGCACATTCTTAATTCATTGGTTCCCTTTTTTGGGACAAGGGTACAGGATTGGCCACACATCGGGTGTGAAGGACTTCTCGGATAAACTCAGCCTTAAGTAACCAAGCTATGTCTTTGCCAATGGCGCGTCTCTTCTCATCTCGGAAGCATCGTAGAGGTTGTTTCACTGGTTTACATTTGGGATCAATGTTTAAGCTGTGCTCGGCAAGTTCCCTAGGTACACCTTTCATGTCGGCAGGTTGCCAGGAAAAGATGTCCCTATTCTCACGGAGGAACTCGACGAGCGCGCTTTCCTATTTAGGATCCAGGTTCGTCCCAGTGGCGACGGTCTTGGAGGCGTCGCCTACCACAAGTTCTATCAGCTTGGTTCGATGGCGGCCTTGAACGCAGGGGCGGAGTCGGAGATCTGCTTCTTCGACGCGGGCATCTCTGAGTCATTAACCTTGCTCTGGATCTCCTTGAATTCTTCGCTGTAGAGGACAGCTTCTGCAATGGTTGCTTCATTGATCTCGCAGTCCCTTGCCTTGGTAAAGCTTCCGGATACGGTGATGACTCCGTTTGGTCCGGGTATCTTGAGTTTGTTGTATACGAAGCACGGCTTGGCCATGAATGTGTGGAATATGTCACGGCCGAATATGACGTGGTACACACTCTTGAAGGGGACCACCTCAAAGGTCATGCGCTCTTGGCGGTAATTATTAACGTCGCCAAAGGCTACCTGAAGCGTGATGCACCCAAGTGACCGAGCCTCCCGACCAGGAACTACGCCATGGAACACAGTGTTGGTCCGCCTTAGGTTTGCCTCCGTCAAGTTCATCTTCTGCAGTGTATCCAGGTACATAATGTTGATGCTGCTTCCACTATCCACCATGCACTTGGTGAACTCGCAAGGCCAATCAATGGGTTGATGACCATGGCGTACTGGTTCTCCATGGGAACAAGGTCTGGGTGGTCCGTCCTGTCCCAAGTGATTGGAACCTCCGACCAGCGCAGGTATTGGGGGACTGGGGGGAGAGTAGCCATCAGGATCCTTAGAGAGGTCTTCTGTTGTCGGACGGTGGGGGTGCCAAGAAAAGTGTGGTAGACTGGGGCCTTCTTTGCGAAGGGGTTCTTGCCCTTGTCGTCGCCCTTGGAGGCGTGCTTGGGGTCAACGTCCTCGTCCATGTCACTTGAATCCTTGGATTCCTCCTCCTTCTTCTTCCCCTTGCCCTTGCCTCGCGGTCTGTTCTTCCGACTTCGCTTATAGCCAGACTCCAGGTCTTCCTTGAGGTCATTGACGAATTTGCAGTGTCGATTGGTGTGGGTGGCCTTGCCGGTGGCGTCGAGGTGTATGAGGCACGGCATATCGCGGTACTCTTTGTAGGTTTGGGGAACGCGGAGCGGGGCCGAGTTAGTTTCATTTGCTCGCTGCTGCCCGCGGCCTGCTCCCCTTCCTCGGCCACGTTGTCCGCCTTCGCCTCGTCCTGCAAATGTCATGGCGACCATGTCGGTAGATTGCTTTTCTTCTGGAGCGGTTTTCCGCTTTGTACTGCTGTTCCTCCGAGATTGGTTTGGAACGGCCGTTGCCGGCAAAGAGCCACGAGCATCGTCGTCGGCAGCTGCGAACTCACTAGCTAACTGAATCATCTAAATCAAGTCAAGCTAATGATTGTCTTGCAAGCGCTTTAGCTTATGTCGGAGCAACGTGCCCCTTTCCAGCCCATCGATGAAGGCGGCCATAGCGGTCTGAGCGTGCACTCCTGCGCAGGAATTTTTCATATCCAGCCAGCGGGAGAGGTAGGCGCGAGATGTCTCGTCTTTCTCTTGCATGCACCGCTGTAGATCACCCACAGTGCAGAGATGTTTGTACGTACCCTCGAAGTTCTTGGTGAACGCTTATTGCATGTCCAGCCAGTTGTAGATAGATTCTTTTGGCAAGTCATCGATCCATTGACGGGCCGTCTCCGACAACATTAACGGGACGTACTTGACGGCGACGTTGGGGTTGCCTCCGGCAATCTCCACTGCGTTGCCGTAGTCCTGCAACCATGTGGCAGGCTTGGCGGTGCCGTCATAGGGTTTGATAGTCTTGTCAATCCGGAAACCTTTGGGGTAAGTTGCGGACCGTATAGCAGGTCCAAAGCAACGTGGTCCCAGGTATGGTCCTTCCCGGGGTTCGTGGATCTTATCAATCCGCGAACGTGCATCGTATGGCTCCGGGTTCTTTTTGTTGTTGTCAACAGGGGATGGGCTGCGTGAACGACGAGGGCCTCTTCCGTCATGGTGACCGCTTGGTGACGATGGAGGCGGAGGTGGTGGTGGGTTAGCTTTCTTGCTATTACCCTCCTGCCACGCCTCATTGTTGTTGCGGTTGCTTGTCGGACGCGGAGGGTCGTGGTGCGACCTGCTCTTATGTCCTTGGTGGTGCTCTTCATCATGACGACGGTGTGCCGCGTTGTCGCGGATGACGATGCCGCACTGCTTTGGTGGAGGCATGTCCGTGCGATGGTGAGTCTTGTAGTCTTCCTGACGTCGGGGGGATTGGAGCGGTGGCGATGGGCGGCGAGGTTGGGCTCTTTCTCCGTGATCGGAGGATATGGGAATAGCATCCTTCTTGTTCCGTGCATCCCTCCGTCTTCGTTCTGATGAACCCATCCGTGATCCGACATCCTGAGGAGATCCGTCCCTTGGCGGTTTGTACTGGCTAGATCGGCAGAGCGCTGGGTCAGACTCAAACCTCTGAGAGGTGGCCTTTTCCTGCTCTTTTACCGCCTTGGCCACTAGGTCATAAACCTGTTGTACTGCCTCAGGCGATCTATCCTGCTCCAGAAGGGTCTTGGCGACTGCGAGGTTAAGTAGTGGGGTGAGCATCACCTATTTGCCTTCACTGTCAATGTATGGCTTGGCTTGTGCCGGCTTTGAGGGAGCCCATCCTAGGTTGCGCCGTACACCAGGATCGTTGATGATGCGAGCCGGAGCTTTCTTAGCCTTCTGCTGCTGTAGCAGGGTCTTGTACTCGGCCTCCATTGCTCTAGCTTTTTCTATGGACTTCTGCGCGTTGATCAGATCTCGATCTAGTTTAGCGCCTTGTTCCGCGATGGCTTGCGCTTCCTCTAGCAGCTGCTGGCGCTTCTCGTCAAGCTGAGTCACATTCCGGATATGATCAACAGTTAGTGGCTCAATGAGGAGATTTCCGTACATCACCCTATCAGCTGGGGTAACATGGGCTGCTGCCGACGTGGATGCTGGAGGTGGCAAGTTTGCGGTGTTGTTGTTGCTCGGACCGTTGTCGACTTCCTGCGGCTGCTGCAATGGGTTAGGCGGAGGAGGCATGACTTTTGCGCTAACATCGTCGGCGGCAAGAAGTGGTCCTTTCCCCTTATCCGGTGCTGTGGGCGAAGCTTGCCCGGGCTGGTCTTCATCCATCGCTGTCCCAATGGTGATGAACACTCCTCGGGAGATGACGGTGTTATGAGCTTGTTCGTCGCGCGAGTACTCCTCCTCCATCTCCTGCATAGCGGAGTCTAGCTCTTCTGGACTGAAGTCTATTTCCTCTGACTCTACACTGAAATCAGCGTAAAGCGCGTCAATGACAGAGTCGGAGGGTGCCAGGGCTTCCTCGATGACGGGCGGTGGAGGTGCGACGGCCTTGATGATAACTGGGGGTGGTGGCGCTGCTGCGACGATGGTGGCCGGAAGCGGTGGTGACTGAGTCGGAGGCGGTCCGTCAATGAGCGCAGGCGCTGTTGGAGCTGCCGATTCAGCCTCTGCATAACTATTGACGGTGTTCACCATGCCTTCGAAGGTAAGGCGTCCTGATGCCTGTTGCCGTTTTAGAGAATGTCGGAGAAGCGTGCCATGGTCCAGTCCTTCAACAAAGTGATAGATGGCATCATCATTGGGGTTAGTTAGATCGGCTCTCAGATACGGAGCCACCTGGCCAGGTAATCGCGGGAGTTTTCTCCTTCTCTCTGAACGCAGCGCGCTAGATCAAAGATGGTAACCACGCCGACGAACTTGGACCTCTGTTGTCCAGAGGCACGGTCGAAGCCGGCGAATTTGCAGTGATCCTCCACTTTTATATCCTGCCCAGGGGCGGTTTGGGTGGGATTTGAATTTTTTCGATTTATATCGGCAAACTCCGAGGAGAGATCCGACAATGATCCTTCCGCGTACGTATCCTGCCCGTAGGCGGTCCGTGCGGGTCTTGATGCTTTCCGATCTTTGCCGGCAAACTCTGAAGAGAGATCCGACATCAACCCTTCCGCGAACGTATCCTGCCCTGTAGAGGCGATCTGCGGCCTTGATGCTCCTCGACTCCTGTGGAACTAGTGCCCGAGCCGCTACCGATGAAGAGGTGGATATCTCCGATCGGAACGATCGAGCACCGCGTAGGGTTCGTCTTCGCCGGGATCCAGAACTCGTCGGGGGGGACAATCGGAACATTGTGGAGAAGAGAACGCGACCGATGGCTACGGTTTCGCCGATTCCCGCGAAGATCTTGGTCCTCGCCCGCTAAAGAGCCTGAATCGCCTCTTGGCCCACGGTGGGCGCCAACTATCGTGGTATTGCCGACGAGTATGCCATGGAGGGTCCTCACACATCTTACCCAGGTTCAGATCCCACAACAATGGCGGAATCCTACTCCTGCTATAAATCACTATAATGGCAATACGCCGAGTTACAGAGATAGGTTCGCTGTGCGAAATATGTGTAAATCGTTGCTAGGCTGTGCTCATCGATGCCCTAAAGGCTCCCATAGGCCCGACTTATATAGTCGCCAGGTCCTAGGGTTACAGGGAAAAGTCCTAGCCGGACAGGTTACAGAGTTCTACTCCGTCTACTACTAGTCTTGTGTATCTTGCACTCCAAGGCTCCGGGTATGCTGGTGACTCCACCATAGCCTTCCTTTATCCGGCATGGGCCTCCCTTATGGATCCACCTAACTGGGCCGCCCAGCAGGCCAGAGGCCACGCTACCGACTATGGGCCACCCGGGTTAGTCGGATAAGAGACATGCTATGAGGATACCCATATAGCATATCCCCAACAAATGGTTTTCCGTCTACATCCTCGGGGGCTATAGTAGGATACTCATATAAAATGCAAAAGGTAAAGTAAAACTTACAAGTGCGATGATCTTGAGGTTTGTAGCGCTCTCGGCCAGCAGCTTGCCAAAGGAAACGCTGTTTCCTCGCAAGATATCTGCTTGTCGGAGCAGCTCCTCAATACCGCATGTCGGATATGACGACACTCCTCCAGGAACCATAGTTGTGTTACTCGGCAGGAGCGCCGTGTAAACTATCTTCGGGAACTCGAAGGGTTTCTGGGGAGTAGAGGTGCCGCCTTCGGCAGAGGTGCCAGCTCCCATCACCGCCTTGCCGCTACCGATGGCATCCTTAGACGGAGCTTCAGCCATTTGAAGAGCAGCGCTCTCAAGATCGCCGCCGACAACATGAGCGGAGAGAGGCGCCAGAATCCACTTCCATGGCGGAAGGGCCTGGTGCCTCCTGGAATTGAGAGCTTGTCGGAGCAGAAGAGGGCTTGACGGCAGGAGTGGCAGGGGCGATGGCGGGAGAGGAGTCGCGATGCAGCATATCTTTGATATTTCTAGAAGCCCCAAGAGTCTTGGAGGACTTCTTGAGGCTGGTTGTGGCTTTCTTCCTGAAACGTGCAAAATGCATAAGTACAGGAATAAGACAGATAAATGAGACAATGTCGGAGAATAAGAAGCTTACACTAGGGGGGCGCTTTGGCAAACATCCCGGTGGCTTTCTTCTTTTCCGCCTCCAGGACGGCAGTACTCTTTTTGGAGGCTCCACCCTCCATCTTCTTCTTACCGCCGTCGGCAGCATCAGAGGTGGAGCTCTTCCGCTTTCGTGCCAACGGGACATCGTCGTCGGACACGACCGTGACTTCCTTCATCTTTGGATCGTAGATTTGGGCAGCCAGGTTGCCCTCATCTAGATCGCTAAGCTATTAAGTGAGAAATCACCGTATTAGACAAGATGATATTGGCAAGACGGAAAAACTGGAGCAATGTCATACACGGAAAATAAATGTCTACCTTTGGGCACTTTCCGTCTACGAACATGTCATAGGTGAGGGTGAAGCCACGCTTCTTATCCTTCACCTTGACGATGTCCATGAGGCGGAACTTGACGGAGTCGCTCGAGAAGTTGTCCTCGGAGATCCGGAGGGTATCCCTTCGGTCGCCGGTGTACTCGTGCATATACTTCGTGCGGTGCTGCAGAGGTTGGATCCGCCTGATGAACCAGCACATGGCTAGGTCCAAGCCGGTCAGACCCGTCTCTACGAGCCACTCGATCCGCCTTATTGCACGAGAAGCGTCGAGGTCGGAGGGAAGGGAGGCATGAGACCGCCATGTGGAGACTTCGGCGGCGGCTCCATCCACGAAGTCCGGGTACGTTACTTCGCGGCCCGTCAAAGGAATGTTGGGGCCGTAGAAGTACGTCATTGCCGCCAGTTTGCATGATTCGTGGCCGACGATGTCGGGAACCGCCGCCAGACGGATCTTGAAGCTTATGGTTCCGCACTTTCAGCTCCTCCCATCAGGTCCGCTTCACGCTTGACGGTGCAGAAGTATACAAACAGATCTAACCTAGGCCTAATCCCTAGGTAACCCTCACAAAGTGCCGCGAAGTTGCTAAGCACTAAGATGCTATTGGCGGAGAGGTTTTGGGGTTGGACCTTGAAGTGATTCAAGACGGACAGGAAGAAGTTAGAGATGGGCAGAGAAACGCCGCGTACCAATTGCGCCTTGAGGTACACCTTCTCTCCGGCTTGGGGAGAAGGGGTCACCTCGCCGGCCGGCGCCGCCCGCCAGGCGAGCCCCTCCATCACGGGGAGGTATCCCTCAGTGACCATCTCTTGGATGTCGCGGCCGGTGATGTCCGAGCCGCCACGCTTTGTGCGAAGTCGGCTCCTCGTCGAGGCTCCAGCGCCGCCAATTTGTGGTCACCGGTGGTTTCAATCACCGCCGATGGGGATGACCAGCCTTCGGCACGACGACGGAGCTCGCCGGCTTCGCCGTGGCTTCGCTCGACGCCGCCATCGACGGTGAAGAACTGCTGCTGGCCATGGAGGACTGGGAGGAAGCGACTGGTGCAGAGAGAGAGGCTAGGGTTTTCTCAAGGTTTTCCGCGGAGATCTCGAGGAGGCGTGTGGCTGGAGGAAGAAGACGATGACGCGAGAATGGGGTGAAAAATTGGAAGTATCCCGCAGTTACTATTTATCCTACTATGCGTCAAGATTCGTGCAGCTAATCGGACGGTTGCCGCGTAGACGACGTGTTCGTGAAACGTGCGCGGTAATTTCGCCACGTCTCCAACCGTCGCCGCCAACGGTTCGTATCGCTCGCGCGGGAAAATCGGATATGATTACGTTCTCTGCATGTGTGAGTTACGAGGCGTCGCTGACCTACAGCCTACGTCATCTTAACTGACATGGTAGATGAGCCGTCTCATCAAAGATTCCGGCATGGACAGATTTAATCCGACAACGGGAGCGTACGATGGAAGATTCAGCATTTCTCCGACTTACTGATAGAAGACGGAGAAACCTTTGCAGGCTTCTTTGGGAGGACTACAAGATGTTGCTTGACGATTTGTCGACATCCATCTAGACGAAGCATTCCACGTGAAGAGGCAAGACGGCGCAAGATCTTGGAGTTCTCCGGGGGCTACTGTTGGGGATATGCTATATGGGTATCCTCATAGCATGTCTCTTATCCGACTAACCCGGGTGGCCCATAGTCGGTAGCATGGCCTATGGCCTGCTGGGCGGCCCAGTTAGGTGGATCCAGAAGGGAGGCCCATGCCGGATAAAGGAAGGCTACGGTGGAGTCACCAGCGTACCCGGAACCTTGGAGTGCAAGATACACAAGACTATTAATAGACGGTGTAGAACTCTGTAACCTGTCCGGCTAGGACTTTTCCCTGTAACCCTAGGACCTGGCGACTATATAAGTCGGGCCTATGGGAGCCTTTAGGGCATCGTTTTACACACACCTCGCACAGCGAACCTAATCTCTGTAAGACGGCATATTGCCATTATAGTGATTTATAGCAAGAGTAGGATTCGCCACCGTTGTGGGATCTGAACCTGGGTAAGCTATGTTACCTCGTACCCGTCAACCGTCTGCCTTACCCCACGTCTCTAAACACGCACTGTGAGGACCCCTCCATGGCGTACTCATCGGCAATACCACGACAGCCAATGGGGGAGAAGTTTTAGAGGGTTTTAGGGAAATGGTTTATGCCTTGAGTTTGTTTCAAAGCATTTTCCTTTCATGCTGTTGCATCTTTGTTGTTGCTTAGCATGTGATATATATAGAGGAAACTCCATCAATGATAATGATTGGCAATATATGCAATGAAATTCAAGTTCATCACACATGCATAGATTGTGGGGGAGTTTGCTCTATATATGGTGGTGGTTCCAATATCACATACTCATGTAGTATTTGATATTGGTGCTACCATTTTATGTGTTTAATTCCTTATATAAACCCTCTCAAATGGATTGTCATCAATTACCAAAATGGGGGAGATTGAAAGAACATGTGGGCCCCCCATGTGTGGTTTTGGTAATTAATGACAATCTCTATGGACTAATGCTTGTATCAAGTTGTACTTGTAGGAATTGTCCATAGGCAATGCTTGAACCATATGTTGGCTTCAAGGTTTGGAGAAGAAGAAAGTGAAGAGGATCAAGTGGTGACCAAGGTGTTCAAAGAGTGATCCACAGATTGGTCATGTGAGAGTTAAACCTATGAAGATCTCATGCTTAAAGCTTGCCATCCTCGGTGATCATGGATCGATGAAGACAAGGTAAAAGAATTGTCCATAGGCAATGCTTGAACCATATGTTGGCTTCAAGGTTTGGAGAAGAAGAAAGTGAAGAGGATCAAGTGGTGACCAAGGTGTTCAAAGAGTGATCCACAGATTGGTCATGTGAGAGTTAAACCTATGAAGATCTCATGCTTAAAGCTTGCCATCCTCGGTGATCATGGATCGATGAAGACAAGGTCAAAGTAAAGGTTTCCCCATGTTTTATGGGGGAGTAACTTGCAAGTCTTCATCAAGCAAGTGCGTACAAGAGTAATCAAGAAAGGTGTTCCTTCTTGAGAAGGACAAGACCGTATAAATCATAATCAAGTCGAATATGCGCAAGGCAAAGGTATTATCTTGATAGGGTTTTTTTCTTACCGGTCTCGTGGTGTTAGTTGGGGAGACCGGTTTATAGGATAGACAAGCGTACTATCAAGAGGGGCTCCCAAGTGAGTAACTCGATCACATCGTTCAGAGAGATCTCAAACCTTTGCATACTTAGCATCATCCTTTCTTGGTTGTTATTTGGATCTTATCCATGTGAGGTTCTATAGCTTGTGGTAATATTCATAACAAGCCCTAGTTCATCAAAAAAGGATTTTCCCTTTATATCTTATTGCGTTTTTGATCTTGGAGATTTTAGTGGTTTGTCTTTTAGAGATAGGTAAAACCTTCCATTATTTGGTTCTTTCTCATGTGAGGATTTAGAGCTTGTTTTAATCTCCATGACAAGCTCTAGTTCATCGAAAACGGATTTCATATGCATTCTCTACTATGTTTTCGATGTTGGAGGTTTTACTGGTTTGTCTTTTTGAGAGAGGTTAAACCTTTCGTCATTTGGTTCTATACTCCCTTGCTGGACTATTATGTTTTTGTTGGAATTATGCCCTAGAGGCAATAATAAAGATGTTATTATTATAATTCTTGTTCATGATAAAGTTTATATTCCATGCTAGAATTGTATTAAGCAGAAACTTTGATACTTGTGTGGTTTATGAACAACACCGTGTCCCTAGTACGCCTCTATGGACTAGCTCATTGATTAATGATGGTTAAGGTTTCCTAACTATAGACATGAGTTGTCGATTAATAATGAGATCATGTCATTGGGAGAATGATATGATGGACAGACCCAAATCAAGCAGAGCAATTAGATCGTGTCATCGTGTTCATCTTTGCGAAGCTTTTTCTTATGTCAAATATCGTATTCCTTAGACCGTGAGATAATGCAACTCCCTAGTATCGGAAGAAAGCTTTGAGGTCATCAAACATCATCCTGTGAGAGGGTGATCATAAAGGTGTCTCTCAGGTGATCGGAAAGTACTTGTTGGGTTGTATGTATCGAGATGGGATTTGTCCCTCCCAAGTCGGAGAGATATACTTCGGGCCCACTCGGTAATCGATATCAACACCGCTTGCAAGCACATGGTTAAGGAGTTAATCACAAAGTGATATCGGATTACGGAACGAGTAAAGTACTTGATGTGAACGAGATTAAACTAGGTATGCCGATACCAACGATCGAATCTCGGGCAAGTAAAATATCGCGTGACGAAGGGAATATATATATAGGATTAATTGAATCCTGGCATCGTGGTTCATCCAATATGATCATCGATGAATATGTGGGAGTCAATATGGGTTTCCAGATCCCGCTGTTGATTATTGATAGAAGATCATGTCTGCATATTCTCGAACCCGTAGGGTCACACACTTAACGTGCCTCGACGCTAGGATAGAATGGATAATTGGTTTGTGAGTTTTTGTTCGGAGTCTCGGATGAGATCCAGGACATCACGAGAGGTTCCGGAATGGTCCGGAGAATAAGATTCATATAAAGGAAAGCAGTTTTTGGATTTCGGAATCGTTTCGGAATGTTGATGTATGCGGAAGGTTCTAGAAGCTTCCGGAGTGGGACCAACGTGGCCCCACTTGTCGGAGGGGGGCGTGGGACTACGAGGGAGTGCCCTGGCCGCATTGGGCCAGGGTCACAAGGCCCCATAGGCCCAACCGGCCAAAACCCTAGGGGAAACCCTAGGGGACCTTCTAGAAGGGGGGGAAGACTTGCCCCCCACTCCACCCTTGTGGCCGCCGGCCCTAGGGCTTGGAGGAGGGGCAAGGGGGCCGGCCAGCCCCCTATATAAGGTGGGCAGGGGGCGCACCCTCCCCTCACCCCAAACCCTAGCCGCCAGCTGCTGCCCTACCTCTCTCTCTCTCTCTCTCTCTCTCTCTCTCTCTCTCCCGACTGCGTGTAGGTGAAGCCCTGCCGCAGAAACTCTCCACCATTGCACCACGCCGTCGTGCTGTGGATCCAATCTATCTCTCCACCCCACTTGCTGGACCGAGAAAGGAGGAGACGTCGCGGTGTCGTACGTGTGCATCTCTCGGAAGCATCGCCACTTGCGGCGTTGGATTGGATCGAATCGCGAGGAGGAGAAGGCTAGTACGACTACATCAACCACGTTCTGTTGAACGTTCCGCTATGCGATTTCTTCAATGGTATGAAGATCTCATCTATCCCTCTCGTTGATTGCATCTCCTAGAGGCTTTGCTCATCGATGTCCTAAAGGCTCCCATAGGCCCGACTTATATAGTCGCCAGGTCCTAGGGTTACAGGGAAAAGTCCTAGCCGGACAGGTTATAGAGTTCTACACCGTCTACTACTAGTCTTGTGTATCTTGCACTCCAAGGCTCTGGGTACGCTGGTGACTCCACCGTAGCCTTCCTTTATCCGGCATGGGCCTCCCTTCTGGATCCACCTAACTGGCCCCAGGAGCCAGGCCACGCTATCGACTATGGGCCACCCGGGTTAGTCGGATAAGAGACATGCTATGAGGATACCCATATAGCATATCCCCAACAGTAGCCCCCGGAGAACTCTGAGATCTTGCGCCGTCTTGTCTCTTCACGTGGAATGCTCTGTCTAGATAGATGTCGGCAAATCGTCAAGCAACATCTTGTAGTTCTCCCAAAGAACCCTGCAAAGGTTTTCTCCGTCTTCAAATGGTGAGTCGGAGAAATGCTGAATCTTCCATCGTACTCTCCCGTAGTCGGATTAAATCCGTCCATGCCGGAATCTTAGATGAGACGGCTCATCTACCATGTCAGTCATGATGGCGTAGGCTATAGGTCAGCGATGCCTCGTAACTCACACATGCAGAGAACGTAATCATGTCCGATTTTCCCGCACGAGCGATACGAACCGTTGGCGGCAACGGTTGGAGACGTGGCGAAATTACCGCGCACGTTTCACGAACACGTCGTCTACGCGGCAACCGTCCGATTAGCTGCACGAATCTTGACGCAGAGCAGGATAAATAGTAACCGTGGGACACATGCCACTTTTCACCCCATTCCCTTGCGTCATCGTCTTCTTCCTCCAGCCGTGCGCCTCCTCGAGCTCTCCGTGAAAACCCTAGCCTCCTTCTGCGCAACTCGCATTCTCCCAGCACTCCATGGCTAGCAGCAGCTCCTCCCCATCGATGGCGGCGTCAAGCAAAGCCGCGGCGAAGCCGGCGAGCTCCATCGTCGTGCCGCCAGAAGGGCTGGTCATCCCCGCATCGGCAGTGATTGAAACCACCGGCGGCGACCAAAAACTGGCAGCGCTGGAGCCTCTGGACGAGGAACCAGACTCGCATAAGGGCGACTGGCGCGGCTTGGATATCACCGGCCGTGACATCCAAGAGATGGTTGCCGAAGGCTACCTCCCCGCGACGGAGGGGCTTGCCTAGCGGTCGGCACCGGCCGGCGAGGTGACTCCTTCTCCCCAAGCCGGAGAGAAGGTGTACCTCAAGGCACAACTGGTACGCGGAGTTTCTCTGCCCATCTCCCACTTCTTCTTGTCCGTCTTAAACCACTTTAAGGTCCAACCCCACAACCTCTTCCCAAATAGCATCTTAGTGCTTAGCAACTTCGCGGCACTTTGTGAGGGTTACCTAGGGATTAGACCTAGGTTAGATCTGTTTGTATACTTCTTCACCGTCAAGCGCAAAGCCGGACACAGTAGGGAGGAGCTGAGAAATTGTGGCACCATAAGCTTCAAGATCCGACCTGGCCGGCGGTTCCCCGACATCGTCGGCCATGAGTCCTGCAAGAACTAGCAGCGGACGTACTTCTACGGCCCCGACATTCCCTTGTCGGGCCGAGAAGCAACGTACCCGGACTTTGTCGATGGAGCCGCCACCAAAGTCTCCACATGGCGATCGCATGCCTCCCTTCCCTCCAACCTTAATGCTTCCCGTGCTATAAGGCGGATCGAGTGGTTCGTAGAGACGGGTCTGACCGGCTTGGACCTAGCCATGTGCTGGTTCATCAGGCGGATCCAACCTCTGCAGCACCGCACGAAGTTTATGCACGAGTACACCGGCGACCGAAGGGATTCCCTCCGAATCTCTGAGGACAACTTCTCGAGCGACTCCGTCAAGTTCCGCCTTAAGGACATCATCAAGGTGAAGGATAAGAAGCGCGGCTTCACCCTCACCTACCACATGTTCGTGGACAGAAAGTGCCCAAAGGTACATTTTATTTCCCGTGTATGACATTGCTCCAGTTTTTTTGTCTTACTAATATCATCTTGTCTAACACGGTGATTTCTCACTTAACAGCTTAGCGATCTAGATGAGGGCAACCTGGCTGCCCAAATCTACGATCCAAAGATGAAGGAAGTCACGGTCGTGTCCAACGACGATATCCCGTTGGCGCGAAAGCGGAAGAGCTCCACCTCTGACGCTGCCGACGGAGGTAAGAAGAAGAAGACGGAGGGTGGAGCCTCCAAAAAGTGTACTGCCGCCCTGGAGGCGGAGAAGAAGAAAGCCACTGGATTGTTTGCCAAAGCCCCCCCCCCCTAGTGTAAGCTTTTTATTCTCCGACATTGTCTCATTTGTCTGTCTTATTCCTGTACTTATGCATTTTGCTCGTTTCAGGAAGAAAGCCACAACCAGCCTCAAGAAGTCCTCCAAGACTCTTAGGGCTTCTAGAAATATTAAGGACATGCTGCATCGCGACTCCTCTCCCGCCATCGCCCCTGCCACTCCTGCCAAGCCTCCTCCTCATCCGACAAGCTCCCAAGTTCAGAGGTACCAGGCCCTTCCGCCATGGAAGTGGATTCAGTGCCTCTACCGAGCTCATTGTGTTCTGAAAGCGACGCAGGAGAGCACTGCTCTTCAAATGGCTGAAGCTCCGGCTAAGGATGCCATCAGTAGCGGCAAGGCGGTGATGGGAGCTGGTACATCTGCCGAAGGCGGCGCCTCTACTCCCCAGAAACCCTTCGAATTTCCGAAGATAGTCTTCCCGGCGCTCATGCCGGGTAACACAACTATGGTTCCTGGAGGAGTGCCGTCATCTCCGACGTGCGGTATTAAGGAGCTGCTCTGACAAGCAGACATTTTGCAAGGAAACAGTGTTTCCTTTGGCAAGCTGCTGGCCGAGAGCGCTACAAACCTCAAGATCATCGCGCTTGTAAGTTTTTCTTAACCTTTTGCATTTTATATGAGTATCCCACTGTAGCCCCCGAGGATGTAGACGGAAAACCATAGGTTTTGCATCTATATTCTCTAAGAGAAACTAAGTTAGATAGAACTCGCACTGTAGCCCCCAAGCATGTAGATGGAATAAAATATTCCGACTAGATGCTTTAAGAGTAGCATACACAGTGTTCATACATTTAAGTTGTGTAGCCCCCAAGCCTCTAATTGTAACTGAATTAGTTCCGACTAGAAACTCCAAGCAGACTAAACAACGACTTAACCTTGTATTTATTTCCACAGAACAAGAACGCTCGGAGGGGCATGGCCAACGAGAAGTACCAGAAGATGCGCGCGGACCTTGAAGCTGAAAAGGGTAAAACCGCCATCTTGAAGGAACAGATCATCAAAAACAAGAGTCTGTTTTTCTTTTTGCGCATTTCCGTCTTACTGTTATGCCCATAATCTCCGAGTACTCATTGTGTACTTTGTTTTCTCCGACTTGCAGAACATGTTGCCAAGGCCAAGGACATTGTCGAGCAGTCCAAGCACATCCAGCAGCTGGACAGCGAGAACAAAATCCTGAAGAAGGAGAGGGAAGAAATGCTGCAGATGCATGAGCATTCTATGAAGGCCATGCAAGACTCCGCCTCCACTGAGATTAATCGCTTGAAAGAGGAGCTTGCGATCCTAAAGGATCAGAAGCAAGCTGGCGATGAGCAGAACCTTCGCCACAGCGAGGCGTTCAAGCTCCTCAATCAAGAGAAGGAATCCTTGGCAGACGTTCTCAGGCCAGCATCTTCAGTAAGTGTCCTCCGCCTTGTAGTTCTGTAGTATGGACACTTAGAAAATTTTAACTCATACAGTCGTTGTCGGAATTTTCAGCACCCATGGGCTTAACCCGCTCACCTCCTTCGGACAAGGAATGCATGATTCTTGCCGGCAACTTCATCAACACCGCCATCGCCCAAGCCAAGGAGATCGCCAAGCCCCTTCAAATTTATTTCAAGGCCTCGGACTCCGTGGTGAAGTACTCGGAGATTCTGCGCCGAGCCCCCGAACGTGTTGCAAGCTGGAAAGCTTCATGTGCACGGGCTGGTGCAAGGATGGCGCTGTCTATGGTGAAGGCACACTATGAAGATGCCGACATCGACACGGTGACATCTAGTATCCCCGACGTGGATGATGACGGTAAGGAGATCGATCACGAAGCCATCTTGTCATCACTCGCGGGGTATGATACCAGGGTTGCCGAGTTGGTGGATGTGAACCTCTTCGTGCCCAGGAACTTTCTCGACAACGCCAACCCGGAATCCTCCGAGTCTCACCATAGCATCGATGCTAAGGGTGATTCTCCGGCTGGTGATGATGCGGCCTCCAAGTCTCCTGCACCCAAAGAGTGAAAAACACTTTGTAATTTCTGTTTCACCTCTGGAGTGTGCGCGGAAAAAACTTTGTTGATGTAATATTAAGGCGGAAAACAATGGTTATCGTATCCTGCTACTTAAGAATTAAGTTTCAGTATGTATATATTTTCTAAGCAAGTGCTGGCTTATCCATTACTTTGGTTCGTATGCTTGACTTTTCGTGAGTCGGAAGACTCGTTGTCGGAACCATGCGCTTTAGGTGATGATGTCCAATGGCACCGTCAATAACCTGAGCACAAAATCACCGACAATGAGTGCCGAAAGTCACTACTCCAGAATCCACATAAAAACAACAAAGAACGTGTAGACCAGAAAACTTAAGCTAACGCCCGTAGGCGGAATTTTCACAAGTGCAATCGTAAAGCTTGTGCATAAAGGTTTATATGATCCAAAAAATGAACACTAAAGGAGGTAAAAGACTCAACAATATGAGTGAACCAAAGAGCTTTATTTCATCGATCATATAAGAGGTACACGATTAGATAAAAAATGCTAAGTGTAGAAAGGACGTAGCTGTGCTATGTTCCATGGCCGATCAAGCTCCGGGTAGTCATCATCTGGGTCACGTCGCTTACGCTTATGATCCTCGTTGGGTCTATCCTTGAGCTCACGGTTGTCGACAAGGTAATAAGACCCATTGAGCAGCGCCTTGCTTATGATAAACGGTCCTTCCCATGGCGGGGATAATTTGTGTGACTTCTTCTGCTTAAGTCGGAGCACCAAATCCCCCTCTTTAAACGAGCGATGCCGGACGCGGCGACTATGGTAGCTGCGTAGCTTCTGCTGGTAGATGGCGGATCTTTGGCATGCCAAAACACGCTCCTCCTCGAGAAGGTCCACATCTAGGCGTCTGGATTCTTCAGCGTCATCTTCGTCGTAGGCGGCAACTCTTGGTGCATCGTGGAGGATGTCGGAGGGTAGGATGGCTTCTGCTCCATATACCATGAAATAGGGGGTGTACCCGGTAGATCTGTTGGGCGTAGTTCGTAAACTCCACAGCACAGATGGCAATTCTTCCGCCCAGGCTCCAGCTGCTCTATGTAGCGGTGCCTCAAGACGTGGCTTGATTCCCTGCAGAATTAATCCATTGGCTCGCTCAACTTGACCATTGGATTGTGGGTGTGCCACAGATGCAAGGTCAAGTCGGATGCCTTTGTCCCAGCAATAGGCCTCCACTTCTTCGAGTGACAAGTTTCTTCCTTTGTCGATGATGATGCTATGTGGGAGACCAAACCTCACTTCTAGATCCTGGACAAATCTAAGGGCAGTTGCCCCATCAAGCTTTCTAATGGGTTTAGCTTCTATCCATTTAGTGAACTTGTCAACTGCTACAAGCAGATGCGTAAATCCACACGGTGCCATTTGTAACGGTCCTACCATGTCTATCCCCCATACTGCAAACGGCCAAGTTATTGGTATTGTTCGCAATTCTTCAGCAGGAACATGTGGTTGTCGGGCATAATACTGGCATCCTGTGCATGCCTCAACCAGCTTGTCGGCGTCCTTGGTCACCAAGAAACCTTGCCGGAAGGCTTTCGCGACCAACGATCGAGGAGCGGCATGGTGCCCGCAATCTCCGAGATGGATTTCGCGGAGGATTTCCATTCCTTCTAGCTGGGAAACGCACTTTAGGTATACCCCAGTGGTGCTCCTTTTATAGAGTTTCCCATTGATTATGGTATAACCCTTTGCTCGTCGTACTATTTGCCGTCTTTCGACCTCGTCGTCGGGCAAAGTTCCGTGTTCGAGATATTCCATGAACGGTTTTGTCCAAGCCGGAGGGATCTTGGTCACCATGTTGACAAAAGAGTCAGCTCTATCCGGGTTGTTGATGTCGGCGCCCTTCACGGATGGTGTGCGCAGATGCTCTAGGAAAACTCCTGGCGGAATTTGCTTGCGCCCTGATCCAAGCTTGACAAGAGATCAGCCGCTGCTTTTGCTCCCTAGGCACATACTTGACTTTGTAGCCTAAGAAGCTCTTGGCTATCTCATCCACTTCGTGATCTCGACGCCATCATAGGGTTCACAGATTCGGTGCCGCCCACCTGCTGGGCAACCAAGTCGGAATCTCCACAGCAAACTATGTGCTTGATGCCAATATCCTTGGCTACACGTAGTCCGTGAATGAGTGCTTCATACTCCGCCATGTTGTTTATAGCCTCGAAGTGGATCTGCAGAACGTAGTGTAGCTTGTCTCCTTTTGGTGATTGTAGCAATACACCAGCCCCCGAGCCATTGAGCAGCTTTGATCCGTCAAAGTGCATCACCCAGTACTCTGGTTCCGGCAACGGAGTAGCGTCTGGCATCTCCGTCCAATCTACAATGAAATCCTCCAAGGCTTGTGACTTGATAGCGTCACGTCTTTTGTAGGTGATCTCAAAGGCGGCAAGTTCAATGCCCCACTTCGCGACCCTTCCTGTAGCGTCGTTGTTGTTGATGATGTCAGACAGTGGAGTCTTGCTCACTACTGTGATTAGGTGCTCTTGAAAGTAATGCCTCAGCTTCCGAGAAGCGAGGAATACTCCATAAGCTATCTTTTGGTAGTGCGGGTAACGCTGCTTGGATTCCGTCAAGACTTCGCTTACATAGTAAACTGGTCGATGAACTCCGTGCTCATAGCCTGGTTCCTTCCGCTCTACGACGACGACGATGCTGATAACCCGGTTGGTTGCCGCCATGTAAATTAACAGGGGCTCACCAGGCTCGGGTGCTGCAAGGATGGGCGTTGAGGAAAGGATCTCCTTGAGCTGCTTCAATGCTGTATCTCCTTCGTCCGTCCACGTGAATTTGTACAGCGGCAAAGCCTTCTCTCCAAGTCGGCTGATGAACCGACTAACTGCTGCGACACAACCTGTTAGTCGTTGAATGTCCTTTAGGCATGTCGGAAGATTTATGTTTAAGATGGCCTTGATTTTCTCCGGGTTGACCTCGATTCCGTGTTGGGAAACAATGAAGCCCAGCAGTTTGCCGGCTGGAACCCCGAAGACGCACTTCTTAGGGTTGAGCATCATGTTGTATTTCCGGAGATTATCAAAGGTTTCTTGTAAGTCGGAGATTAAGTCGTTTGATTTTTTATACATCACCGCGATATCGTCCACATAAGCGTGAACGTTCCGACCAATTTGGTCATGAAGGAAACGTTGCATTGTCCGCTGGTAAGTAGCACCTGCGTTTTTCAGCCCGAAGGGCATTGTGACGTAGCAAAACGTGACGTATGGGGTAGTGAACGAAGTGGCCAATTGGTCCGACTTCCTCATTTTGATCTGGTGGTATCCTGAGTATGCATCTATAAAACACAAAAGTTTCGAGCCAGCCGTCGAGTCAATGACTTGGTCAATGCGAGGCAAAGCAAACGGATCTTTGGGACATGCTTTGTTCAAGCCGGTGTAATCAACGCACATTCTTAATTCATTGGTTCCCTTTTTGGGGACAAGTACAGGATTGGCCACCCATCGGGTGTGAAGGACTTCTCGGATAAACTCAGCCTTAAGTAACCTAGCTATCTCTTTGCCAATGGCGCGTCTCTTCTCATCTCCGAAGCGTCGTAGAGGTTGTTTCACTGGTTTACATTTGGGATCAATGTTTAAGCTGTGCTCGGCAAGTTCCCTAGGTACACCTTTCATGTCGACAGGTTGCCAGGCAAATATGTCCCTATTCTCACGGAGGAACTCGATGAGCGTGCTTTCCTATTTAGGATCTAGGTTCGTCCCAATGGCGACGGTCTTGGAGGCATCGCCTACCACAAGTTCTATCGGCTTGGTTTCGATGGCGGCCTTGAACACAGGGGCGGAGTCGGAGATCTGCTTTTTCGACGCGGGCATCTCTGAGTCATTGACCTTGCTCTGGATCTCCTTGAATTCTTCGCTGTAGAGGACAACTTCTGCAACGGCTGCTTCATTGATCTTGCAGTCCCTTGCCTTGGTAAAGCTTCCGGATACAGTGATGACTCCGTTTGGTCCGGGTATCTTGAGTTTGTTGTATACGAAGCACGGCTTGGCCATGAATGTGTGGAATATGTCACGGCCGAATATGACGTGGTACACGCTCTTGAAGGGGACCACCTCAACGGTCATGCGCTCTTGGCGGTAATTATTAACGTCGCCAAAGGCTACCTGAAGCGTGATGCACCCAAGGGACCGAGCCTCCCGACCAGGAACTATGCCATGGAACACAGTGTTGGTCCGCCTTAGGTTTGCCTCCGTCAAGTTCATCTTCTGCAGTGTATCCAGGTACATAATGTTGATGCTGCTTCCACTATCCACCATGCACTTGGTGAACTCTGCGCCGTCAATCAATGGGTTGATGACCATGGCGTACTGGTTCTCCGTGGGAACAAGGTCTGGCTGGTCCGTCCTGTCCCAAGTGATTGGAACCTCCGACCAGCGTAGGTATTGGGGGACTGGGGGGAGAGTAGCCATCAGGATCCTTAGAGAGGTCTTCTGTTGTCGGACGGTGCGGGTGCCAAGAAAAGTCTGGTAGACTGGGGCCTTCTTTGCGAAGGGGTTCTTTCCCTTGTCGTCGCCCTTGGCAGCGTGCTTGGGGTCAACGTCCTCGTCCATGTCACTTGAATCCTTGGATTCCTCCTCCTTCTTCTTCCCCTTGCCTCGCGGTCTGTTCTTCCGACTTCGCTTATAGCCGGACTCCGGGTCTTCCTTGAGGTTGTTGACGAATTTGCAGTGTCGATTGGTGTGGGTGGCCTTGCCGGTGGCGTCGAGGTGTACGAGGCACGACATATCGCGGTACTCTTCGTAGGTTTGGGGAATGCGGAGCGGGGCCGAGTTGGTTTCATTTGCTCGCTGCTGCCCGCAGCCTGCTCCCCTTCCTCGGCCACGTTGTCCGCCTTCGCTTCGTCCTGCAAAAGTCATGGCGACCATGTCGATAGATTGCTTTTCTTCTAGAGCAGTTTTCTGCTTTGTACTGCTGTTCCTCCAAGATTGGGTTGGAACGGCCGTTGCCGGCAAAGAGCCACGAGCATCGTCGTCGGCAGCTGCGAACTCACTAGCTAACTGAATCATCTGATTCAAGTCAAGCTGATGATTGTCCTGCAAGCGCTTTAGCTTATGTCGGAGCAACGTGCCCCTTTCCAGCCCATCGATGAAGGCGGCCATAGCGGTCTCAGCGTGCACTCCTGCGCAGGAATTTTTCATATCCAGCCAGCGAGAGAGGTAGGCGCGAGATGTCTCGTCTTTCTCTTGCACGCACCGCTGTAGATCGCCCACAGTGCAGGGACGTTTGTACATACCCTCGAAGTTCTTGGTGAATCCTTCTTGCATGTCCATCCAGTTGTAGATAGATTCTTTTGGCAAGTCATCGATCCATTGACGGGCCGTCCCCGCCAACATTAACGGGAGGTACTTGACGGCGACGTTGGGGTTGCCTCCGGCAATCTCCACTGTGTTGCCGTAGTCCTGCAACCATGTGGCGGGCTTGGCGGTGCCGTCATAGGGTTTGATAGTATTGTCAATCCGGAAACCTTTGGGGTAAGTTGCGGACCGTATAGCAGGTCCAAAGCAATGTGGTCCCAGGTATGGTCCTTCCCGGGCCTCGTGGATCTTATCAATCCGCGAACGTACATCATATGGCTCCGGGTTCTTTTTCTTGTTGTCAACAGGGGATGGGCTGCGTGCCGACGTGGGCCTCTTCCATCATGGTGACCGCTTGGCAACGATGGAGGCGGAGGTGGTGGTGGGTTAGCTTTCTTGCTGTTACCCTCCTGCCACGCCTCATTCTTGTTGCGGTTGCTTGTCGGACGCGGAGAGTCATGGTGCGACCTGCTCTTATGTCCTTGGTGGTGATCTTCATCATGACGACGGTGTGCCGCGTTGTCGCGGATGACGATGCCGCACTGCTTTGGTGGAGGCATGTCCGTGCGATGGTGAGTCTTGTAGTCTTCCTGACGTCGGGGGGATCGGAGCGGTGGCGATGGGCGGCGAGGTTGGGCTCTTTCTCCGTGATCGGAGGATATGGGAATAGCATCCTTCCTGTTCTGTGCATCCCTCCGTCTTCGTTCTGATGAACCCGTCCGTGATCCGACATCCTGAGGAGATCCGTCCCTTGGCGGTTTGTACTGGCTAGATCGGCAGAGCGCTGGGTCAGACTCAAACCTCTGAGAGGTGGCCTTTTCCTGCTGTTTTATCGCCCTGGCCACTAGGTCATAAACCTATTGTACTGCCTCAGGCGATCTATCCTGCTCTAGAAGGGTCTTGGCGACTGCGAGGTTAAGTAGTGGGGTGGGCATCACCTGTTTGCCTTCACTGTCAATGTATGGCTTGGCTTGTGCCGGCTTTGAGGGAGCCCATCCTAGGTTGCGCCGTACACCAGGATCGTTGATGACGTGAGCCGGAGCTTTCATAGCCTTATGCTGCTGTAGCAGGGTCTTATACTCGGCCTCCATTCCTCTAGATTTTTCTATGGACTTCTGCGCGTTGATCAGATCTCGATCTAGTTTAGCGCCTTGTTCCGCGATGGCTTGCGCTTTTCCAGCAGCTGCTGGCGCTTCTCGTCAAGCTGAGTCACATTCCGGATATGATCAACAGTTAGTGGCTCAACGAGGAGATTTCCGTACATCACCCTATCAGCTGGGGTAACATGGGCTGCTGCCGACGTGGATGCTGGAGGTGGCAAGGTTGCGGTGTTGTTGTTGCTCGGACCGGTGCCAACTTCCTGCGGCTGTTGCACTAGGTTAGGCGGAGGAGGCATGACTTTTGCGCTAACATCGTCAGCGGCAAGAAGTGGTCCTTTCCCCTTATCTGGTGCTGTGGGCGGAGCTTGCCCGGGCTGGTCTTCATCCATCGCTGTCCCAATGGTGACAAACACTCCTCGGGAGATGACGGTGTTATGAGCTTGTTCGTCGCGCGAGTACTCCTCCTCCATCTCCTGCATAGCGGAGTCTAGCTCTTCTGGACTGAAGTCTATTTCCTCTGACTCTACACTGAAATCGGCGTAAAGCGCGTCAATGATAGAGTCGGAGGGTGCCAGGGCTTCCTCGATGACGGGCGGTGGAGGTGCGACGGCCTCGATGATAACTGGGGGTGGTGGCGCTGCAAGCGATGGTGGCCGGAGTCGAGGCGGCGGTCCGTCAATGAGCGCAGGCGCTGTTGGAGCTGCCGCTTCAGCCTCCGCATAACTATTGACGGTGTTCACCATGCCTTCGAAGGTAAGGCGTCCTGACGCCTGTTGCCGTCTTAGAGAATGTCGGAGAAGCGTGCCATGGTCTAGTCCTTCCACAAAGTGATAGATGGCATCATCATTGGGGTAGTTGGCTAGATCAGCTCGTATACAGAGCCACCTGGCCAGGTAATCGCGGGGGTTTTCTCCTTCTCTCTGAATGCAGCGTGCTAGATCGAAGATGGTAACCACGCCGACGAACTTGGATCTCTGCTGTCCAGACGCACGGTCGAAGCCGGCGGATTTGCAGTGATCCTCCACTTTTATATCCTGCCCAGGGCGGTTTGGGTGGGATTGAATTTTTTCGATTTTTGTCGGCAAACTCCGAGGAGAGATCCGACAATGATCCTTCCGCGTACGTATGCTGCCCGTAGGCGGTCCATGCGGGTCTTGATGCTTTCCGATCTTTGCCGGCAAACTCTGAAGAGAGATCCGACATCGACCCTTCCACGAATGTATCCTGCCCGTAGGAGGTCCGTGCGGGCCTTGATGCTCCTCTGACTCCCAGGGAACTAGTGCCCGAGTCGGTTTCGCCGATGAAGAGGTGGATATCTCCGATAGGAACGATCGAGCACCGCGTAGGGTTCGTCTTCGCCGGGATCCAGAACTCGTCGGGGGGGGACGATCGGAACGTTGCCGGAGAAGAGAACGCGACCAATGGCTACGGTTTCGCGGATTCCCGCGAAGATCTTGGTCCTCACCCGCTGAAGAGCCTGAAGCGCCTCTTGCCCCACGGTGGGCGCCAACTGTCGTGGTATTGCCAAGGAGTACGCCATGGAGGGTCCTCACAATGTGTGTTTAGAGACGTGGGGTAAGGCGGACGGTTGACGGGTACGAGGTAACACAGCTTACCCAGGTTTAGATCCCACAACGGTGGAGGAATCCTACTCCTGCTATAAATCACTATAATGGCAATACGCCGAGTTACAGAGATAGGTTCGCTGTGCGAAGTATGTGTAAATCGTTGCTAGGCTGTGCTCATCGATGCCCTAAAGGCTCCCATAGGCCCGACTTATATAGTCGCCAGGTCCTAGGGTTACAGGGAAAAGTCCTAGCCGGACAGGTTACAGAGTTCTACACCGTCTACTACTAGTCTTGTGTATCTTGCACTCCAAGGCTCCGGGTACGCTGGTGACTCCACCGTAGCCTTCCTTTATCCGGCATGGGCCTACCTTCTGGATCCACCTAACTGGGCCGCCCAGCAGGCCAGAGGCCACGCTACCGACTATGGGCCACTCGGGTTAGTCGGATAAGAGACATGCTATGAGGATACCCATATAGCATATCCCCAACAAATGGTTTTCCGTCTACATCCTCGGGGGCTACAGTGGGATACTCATATAAAATGAAAAAGGTAAAGTAAAACTTACAAGTGCGATGATCTTGAGGTTTGTAGCGCTCTCGGCTAGCAGCTTGCCAAAGGAAACGCTGTTTCCTCGCAAGATATCTGCTTGTCGGAGCAGCTCCTCAATACCGCACGTCGGAGATGACAGCACTCCTCCAGGAACCATAGTTGTGTTACTCGGCAGGAGCGCCGGGTAAACTATCTTCGGGAACTCGAAGGGTTTCTAGGGAGTAGAGGTGCCGCCTTCGGTAGAGGTGCCAGCTCCCATCACCGCCTTGCCGCTACCGATGGCATCCTTAGCCGGAGCTTCAGCCATTTGAAGAGCAGCGCTCTCCTGCGTCGCCTGCTCGCCGACAACAGCGAGCTCGGTAGAGGCGCCAGAATCCACTTCCATGGCGGAAGGGCCTGGTGCCTCCTGGACTTGAGAGCTTGTCGGAGCAGAAGAGGGCTTGACGGCAGGAGTGGCAGGGGCGATGGCGGGAGAGGAGTCGCGATGCAGCATATCTTTGATATTTCTAGAAGCCCCAAGAGTCTTGGAGGACTTCTTGAGGCTGGTTGTGTCTTTGTTCCTGAAACGTGCAAAATGCATAAGTACAGGAATAAGACAGATAAATGAGACAATGTCGGAGAATAAGAAGCTTACACTAGGGGGGGCGCTTTGGCAAACATCCCGGTGGCTTTCTTCTTTTCCGCCTCCAGGACGGCAGTACTCTTTTTGGAGGCTCCACCCTCCATCTTCTTCTTCTTCTTACCGCCGTCGGCAGCGTCAGAGGTGGAGCTCTTCCGCTTTCACGCCAACGGGACATCGTCGTCGGAAATGACCGTGACTTCCTTCATCTTTGGATCGTAGATTTGGGCAGCCAGGTTGCCCTCATCTAGATCGCTAAGCTGTTAAGTGAGAAATCACTGTATTAGACAAGATGATATTGGCAAGACGGAAAAACTGGAGCAATGTCATACATGGAAAATAAATGTCTACCTTTGGGCACTTTCCGTCTACGAACATGTGGTAGGTGAGGGTGAAGCCACGCTTCTTATCCTTCACCTTGACGATGTCCTTGAGGCGGAACTTGACGGAGTCGCTCGAGAAGTTGTCCTCGGAGATCCGGAGGGTATCCCTTCGGTCGCCGGTGTACTCGTGCATATACTTCATGCGGTGCTGCAGAGGTTGGATCCGCCTGATGAACCAGCACATGGCTAGGTCCAAGCCGGTCAGACCCATCTCTACGAGCCACTCAATCCGCCTTATTGCACGAGAAGCGTCGAGGTCGGAGGAAAGGGAGGCATGAGACCGCCATGTGGAGACTTCGGCGGCGGCTCCATCCACGAATTCCGGGTACGTTACTTCGCGGCCCGTCAAAGGAATGTCGGGGCCGTAGAAGTACGTCTGTTGCCAGTTTTTTCATGACTCGTGGCCACCGTGGGGCAAGAGGCTGGTTCCCGTGACATTTTGTAGCAAATCGGGCTAATTTGTAGCAAAAGCGAGAATCTGGACCAAAAAAAGACATGTGTCACGCAGAGGACCCGGGAGATCGGGGAAAGTTATCCCCCGGGGGACGCATAGTGCTCCCCTAAAAAGATTGGGAACTGAAAGAACATGTGGGCCCCCATGTGTGGTTTTGGTAATTAATGACAATCTCTATGGACTAATGCTTGTATCAAGTTGTACTTGTAGGAATTGTCCATAGGCATTGCTTGAACCATATGTTGGCTTCAAGGTTTGGAGAAGAAGAAAGTGAAGAGGATCAAGTGGTGACCAAGGTGTTCAAAGAGTGATCCACAGATTGGTCATGTGAGAGTTAAACCTATGAAGATCTCATGCTTAAAGCTTGCCATCCTCGGTGATCATGGATCGATGAAGACAAGGTAAAAGAATTGTCCATAGGCAATGCTTGAACCATATGTTGGCTTCAAGGTTTGGAGAAGAAGAAAGTGAAGAGGATCAAGTGGTGACCAAGGTGTTCAAAGAGTGATCCACAGATTGGTCATGTGAGAGTTAAACCTATGAAGATCTCATGCTTAAAGCTTGCCATCCTCGGTGATCATGGATCGATGAAGACAAGGTCAAAGTAAAGGTTTCCCCATGTTTTATGGGGGAGTAACTTGCAAGTCTTCATCAAGCAAGTGTGTACAAGAGCAATCAAGAAAGGTGTTCCATCTTGAGAAGGACAAGACCGTATAAATCATAATCAAGTCGAATATGCACAAGGCAAAGGTATGATCTTGATAGGGTTTCTTTCTTACTGGTCTCGTGGTGTTAGTTGGGGAGACCGGTTTATAGGATAGACAAGCATACTATCAAGAGGGGCTCCCAAGTGAGTAACTCGATCACATCGTTTAGAGAGATCTCAAACCTTTGCATACTTAGCATCATCCTTTCTTGGTTGTTATTTGGATCTTATCCATGTGAGGTTCTAGAGCTTGTGGTCATATTCATAACAAGCCCTAGTTCATCAAAAACGGATTTCCCCTTTATATCTTATTGCGTTTTTTATCTTGGAGATTTTACTGGTTTGTCTTTTAGAGATAGGTAAAACCTTCCATTATTTGGTTCTTACTCATGTGAGGATTTAGAGCTTGTTTTAATCTCCATGACAAGCTCTAGTTCATCAAAAACGGATTTCATATGCATTCTCTACTACGTTTTCGATGTTGGAGGTTTTACTGGTTTGTCTTTTTGAGAGAGGTTAAACCTTTCGTCATTTGGTTCTATACTCCCTTGCTGGACTATTATGTTTTTGTTGGAATTATGCCCTAGAGGCAATAATAAAGATGTTATTATTATAATTCTTGTTCATGATAAAGTTTATATTCCATGCTAGAATTGTATTAAGCAGAAACTTTGATACTTGTGTGGTTTATGAACAACACCGTGTCCTTAGTACGCCTCTATGGACTAGCTCATTGATTAATGATGGTTAAGGTTTCCTAACCATAGACATGAGTTGTCGATTAATAATGAGATCATGTCATTGGGAGAATGATATGATGGATAGACCCAAATCAAGCAGAGCAATTAGATCGTGTCATCGTGTTCATCTTTGCGAAGCTTTTTCTTATGTCAAATATTGTATTCCTTAGACCATGAGATAATGCAACTCCCTGGTATCGGAAGAAAGCTTTGAGGTCATCAAACATCATCCTATGAGAGGGTGATCATAAAGGTGTCTCTCAGGAGATCGGAAAGTACTTGTTGGGTTGTATGTATCGAGATGGGATTTGTCCCTCCCAAGTCGGAGAGATATACTTCGGGCCCACTCGGTAATCAATATCAACACCGCTTGCAAGCACATGGTTAAGGAGTTAATCACAAAGTGATATCGGATTACGGAACGAGTAAAGTACTTGCTGTGAACGAGATTGAACTAGGTATGCCGATACCAACGATCGAATCTCGGGCAAGTAAAATATCACGTGACGAAGGGAATATATATATGGGATTAATTGAATCCTGGCATCATGGTTCATCCGATATGATCATCGATGAATATGTGGGAGTCAATATGGGTTTCCAGATCCCGCTGTTGATTATTGATAGAAGATCATGTCTGCATATTCTCGAACCCGTAGGGTCACACACTTAACGTGCCTCGACGCTAGGATAGAATGGATAATTGGTTTGTGAGTTTTTGTTCGGAGTCTCGGATGAGATCCAGGACATCACGAGAGGTTCCGAAATGGTCCGGAGAATAAGATTCATATAAAGGAAAGCAGTTTTTGGATTTCGGAATCGTTTCGGAATGTTCGGTATTGTACCGGAAGGTTCTAGAAGCTTCCGGAGTGGGACCAACGTGGCCCCACTTGTCGGAGGGGGGCGTGGGACTACGAGGGAGTGCCCTGGCCGCATTGGGCCAGGGTCACAAGGCCCCATAGGCCCAGCCGGCCAAAACCCTAGGGGACCTTCTAGAAGGGGGGAAGACTTGCCCCCCACTCCACCCTTGTGGCCGCCGGCCCTAGGGCTTAGAGGAGGGGCAAGGGGGCCGGCCAGCCCCTATATAAGGAGGTCAGGGGGCGCACCCTCCCCTCACCCCAAACCCTAGCCACCAGCTGTTGCCCTACCTCTCTCTCTCTCTCTCTCTCTCTCTCTCTCCCGACTGCGTGTAGGCGAAGCCCTGCCACCGAAACTCTCCACCATTGCACCACGCCGTCGTGCTGTAGATCCAATCTATCTCTCCACCCCACTTGCTGGACCGAGGAAGGAGGAGACGCCGCGGTGCCGTACGTGTGCATCTCTCGGAGGCATCGCCACTTGCGGCGTTGGATCGGATCGGATCGCGAGGAGGAGAAGGCTAGTACGACTACATCAACCACATTACATTGAGCGTTCAGCGATTTCTTCAAGGGTATGAAGATCTCATCTATCCCTCTCGTTGATTGCATCTCCTAGATTAGATCTTGACTTTCCCGTTCGCATCCGTAGATTTTTTTGATTTACTATGCTGCGAAACCCTTCAGTGGTATCCGAGCTAGATCTATGCGTAGATGTGTTTCACGAGTAGAACGCAACATGCTTGTTGCGGGCGTTGATGTTTTCTGTTGCAAGCCTCTTGTTGTGTACTTATTATGACGCGGGATAGTGAGATCGAAGCGGTCCAGGCCAACATTACGCGACCTCGTCCACGAGACCGGCTCCGCACTTGACGTGTGGCTTGTTCCACACATGCGGCTGGTGGATGCCAGTTTCTCTCACTATAGTTGTCATGAGATTTACACCGGATGTTGGCAACCATAATATCACTGTTGTGGCTTTCCGTAGGTAAGAATCGTTCTTAGCTTGTTACTCCCATAAGCCACGTAAAACATGCAACAACAAAGTAGATGCGTCTAACTTGTTTTTGCAGGGAGTGTTTCCGTGATATGGTATGGACCAAGATATGATGTGTATGTCGTATGCAATGATAATGTTTTGTAATATTTCACGACTTGCATGTCGATGAGTACACAACCGGCAGGAGCCATATGGTTGTCTTTATAATTGTGTATGACCTGTGTGTCAACTTCTTATACGCCATGTAACAGCTTTACTTTATCGCTAAGTAGTTAGCAATAGTTGTAGTTGCTATTCGTGGTGGAGGAAATCATGGTGGAGTGATGGAGATCATGCTGGCACGCACAAGATGGAGATTATTGCACGGAGATTGGCTATACCATGTCACATAAAATTATATGCATGTGATGTTTATCCTTTTTATGTATCTTATTATGCTTAGATCGCGACAGTAGCATTATAAGATGATTCCTCACTTAAAGATCAAGATAAAATTGTGTTCTCCCCATGTATGCACCGTTGCGAAAGTTCGTCGTGTTCAAGCATCTTGTGATGATCGGGTGCTATAAACTCTACGTTCACATACAACGGGTGCAAGCCAGTTTTGCACACGCGGAAATACTTAGGTTTGACTTGACGAGCCTAGCATGTACAAACATGGCCTCGGAACACACGAACCAAAAGGTTAAGCATGAGTCATATGAATGATATGATCGACGCTTTGTTGTCCACCATTGAAACCACATCTCTTCTCGTGAAGATCGGATTAGGTCTGGTGAATTTGGATCATGTTCACTAAACAACTTGAGGGATGTTGAATTTAGTGGGAGTTCATCTAGTAATTTGATTAAGTTGAACTAGTTATAATGAACATAGTCTAAATTGTACTTGCAAATTTTGTAGATCAAATGGCTAAGTCCAACTTCAACGTTTTTGCTGAGAAAGAAAAGCTTAAGAACAATGGGTCTAACTTCACCAACTAGTTCCGCAATCTGAGAATCATTCTTGCTGGCGGACTAAAGGACTATGTCCTTGAGAAAGCGCTAGGTGACGCCCCTTCTATAGATGCGCCGGCTGATGAAAAAGTTGTTTATCAGTCGCGCAAAGATGATTATGGTGTGATTAAGAGAACCATGTTGTTTGCTATGGAATCGGACCTATAAAATCATTTTGAGGAGTTCGCCGAGCCCTTTGAGATTCTTGAGGAACTGAAAACCATGTTTTAGACTCAGGCCCGTTCTGAGAGATATGAGATCTCTGAGAAATTCTTTAACTACAAGATGGAGGAAGAGAGTTCCGTTAGTGAGCACGCCATTAAGATGTCGGGCTACACTCAACGTCTTGGGCAACTAGACTGCAAGATTCTAGAAGAGCTCAAGATTGACAGAGTTCTGCAATCACTCCCTCCTATCTACAAAGGTTTTGTAGTTACTCATAATCAGATTGGTTCCACTGATACGATCACTGAGCTCTTCGCTAAGCTGAAAGCTGCGGAGGTGGACATCAAGAAAGATAATCATGTGTTGATGGTCAACAAGCCCCCCAGCTTTAAGAAAGGTAAGGGTGCAAAGAAGTCCATCAAGAAAGGCAGAGGCAAGCGCGTTGCCCCTGCTGAGAAGAAGCTCAAGTCTGGACCAAAGCCGGACACTGAGTGCTTCTATTGCAAGGAAAAGGGTCACTAGAAGCGCAACTGTCCGAAGTACTTAGCAGACAAGAAGGCTGGCACCATTAAAGGTATATTTGATATACATGTTATTGATGTTTACCTTACTAGCGCTCGTTGTAGTGCCTGGGTATTTGATACTGGTTCAGTTGCTAATATTTGTAACTTGAAACAGGAGCTACGGAATAGACGGCGGCTAGCGAGGGATGAGGTGACGATGCGCCTGGGGAACGGACCAAGAGTTGATGTGATGTCCGCCGGCACGCTCTCCTTAGTTTTACCTTCGGGATTATTTTTAAACCTTAATAATGTTATTATGTGCCTGCGTTAAGCATGAACATCATATCTGGATCGTGTTTATTGCAAGACGGTTATTGATTTAAATTGGAGAATAATGGTTGTTCTATTTATATGAGTAACATCTTTTATGGTCATGCACCTGCTATGAATGGTTTATTTCTTCTGAATCTCGAAAGCAATGAAACACACATCCATAACATTCAGGCTAAGAGATGCAAAGTAGATAGTGATAATTCAACTTATTTGTGGCACTGCCGTCTAGGTCATATTGGTGTAAAACGCTTGAAGAAACTCCATTCTGATGGACTTTTGGAGTCTCTTGATTTTGAATCATTTGACACGTGTGAGTCGTGCCTCATGGGCAAGATGATCAAAACCCCGTTCTCCGGAATAATGGAGCGAGCAACGGACTTGTTAGAAATCATACATACCGATGTGTGCGGACCAATGAGTGTTTAGACGCGCGGTGGATATCGCTATTTTCTCACTTTTACTGATGACTTAAGTATATATGGGTATATCTATTTAATGAAACATAAATCTGAAACGTTTGAAAAGTTCAAAGAATTTCAGAACGAAGTGGAAAACCATCGTAACAGGAAAATTAAATTTCTACGATTCGATCGTGGAGGTGAATATTTGAGTTATGATTTTTCACACATCTTAAAGCAAGCGGAATCGTTTCGCAACTCACGCCACCCGGAACACCACAGCACAATGGTGTGTCTGAACGCTGGAATCAGACTCTACTAGATATGGTGCGATCAATGATGTCTCTTACAGATTTTCTGTTATCATTTTGGGATTATGCATTAGAAACCGCTGCATTCACTTTAAATAGGGCACCATCTAAATTCATTGAGACGACACCGTATGAACTATGGTTTGGTGCTAAACCTAAGTTGTCGTTTCTTAAAGTTTGGGGATGCGAAGCTTACGTCAAGAAGTTGATGCCGGACAAGCTCGAACCCAAAGCGGAGAAATGCGTCTTCATAGGATACCCTAAGGAAATGATTGGGTATACCTTCTACCACAGATCCTAAGGCAAAGTGTTTGTCGCAAAGAACGGATCCTTTCTTGAGAAGGAGTTTCTCTCGAAAGAACTGAGTGGGAGGAAAGTAGAGCTAGACGAGGTTATTGAACCTTCTCTTGAGTTGGAGAGTAGCGCAGCACCTGAAATTGTTCCAGTGCCGTCTGCACCAACAATAGAGGAAGCTAATGACGAGGATCATGAAGCTTTGTACGATGCTACTACTGAACGTCGCAGGTCGACAAGGTCACGTGCCCCTCCTGAGTGGTACGGTAACCCTGTCATAACTGTCTTGTTGGTAGACAATAGTGAACCTGCGAACTATGAGGAAGCAATGATGAGCCTAGACTCTGAGAAATGGCTAGAGGCCATGAAATCCGAATTGGGATCCATGAGCGAAAACCAAGTATGGACTTTGGTGGACCCTCCTAGCGACCGAAAGGCCGTTGAGTGCAAATGGATTTTCAAAAGGAAAACAGACGCAGATGGTAATGTTACTGTCTATAAAGCACGGCTTATCGCGAAAGGTTTTCGACAAGTTCAAGGTGTTGACTACGATGAGACTTTCTCTCCCATAGCGATGTTTAAGTCCATTCGGATTTTATTAGCAATTGTTGCGTTTCATGATTATGAAATATGGCAGATGGATGTCAAGACTGCGTTCCTCAATGGCAACATTGATGAAGAGTTGTATATGATGCAACCCGAAGGTTTCGTCGATCCTAAGGATGCTGATAAGGTGTGCAAACTTCAGCGTTCCATTTATGGACTGAAGCAAGCATGTCGGAGTTGGAACCTTCATTTTGATCAAGTGATCAAGAGCTTTGGATTTGTTCCAAATTGCTACGAAGCTTGTATCTACAAGAAAGTGAGTGGGAACTCAGTGACATTTTAGTACTATATGTAGATGACATATTGATTATTGGAAATGACATTGATATGCTTAACGATGTGAAGAGTTATTTGAACAAATGTTTTTCAATGAAATACCTAGGAGAAGCTGCTTATATATTAGGCATCAAAATCTATAGAGATAGACAAAGACGCCTAATAGCTTTAAGCCAAAGTACATATCTAGACAAAGTACTGAAAAGGTTTAGAATGGATAAGGCAAAGAAAGGTTCAGTGCCCATGTTGTCAGGTAAGATATTGAGCAAGGCTCAGTGTCCAACTACGGTAAACGATAGAGAAACCATGAGCAAAGTGCCATATGCCTCGGCCATAGGTTCTATCATGTATACCATGCTGTGTACTAGACCGGATGTGTCCAATGCTCTTAGTTTGACGAGCAGATACCAAAGTGATCCAGGAGTGGACCACTGGACAGCCGTAAAGAACATCCTAAAGTATTTAAATAGGACTAAAGAAATGTTCTTGGTCTATGGAGGTGATGAGCAGCTCGTCGTAAAAGGTTACGTCGATGCTAGTTTCGACACCGACCCGGATGATTCTAAATCTCAGACAAGATACGTTTATATTTTGAATGGAGGAGCTGTGAGCTGGAGAAGCTACAAGCAAAGCGTGATCACGGGATCTACAGTAGAATCGGAATACATGGCTGTTGCAGAAGCGTCAAGTGAAGGAGTTTGGATCAGGAACTTCACCACTGAGATTGGTGTGGTTCCAAGTGCCTTGGACCCACTGGAGATATTGTGCGACAACACTGGCGCCATAGCACTGGCTAAGGAACCAAGATATCATCCAAAGACCAAGCACATCAACCACAGATTTCATATAATACAAGATTATATAACAGATGGAGATCTGAAGATTAGCAAAGTACATACGGATCTGAATGTCGCAGATCCGTTGACTAAACCTCTTCCACGAGCAAAACATGATCAGCACCTTAATGCCATGGGTGTTAGATTGTTACCAGATGTAAACTAGATTATTGACTCTAGTGCAAGTGGGATACTGTTGGAATTATGCCCTAGAGGCAATAATAAAGATGTTATTATTATAATTCTTGTTCATGATAAAGTTTATATTACATGCTAGAATTGTATTAAGCAGAAACTTTGATACTTGTGTGGTTTATGAACAACACCGTGTCCCTAGTACGCCTCTATGGACTAGCTCATTGATTAATGATGGTTAAGGTTTCCTAACCATAGACATGAGTTGTCGATTAATAATGAGATCATGTCATTGGGAGAATGATATGATGGATAGACCCAAATCAAGCAGAGCAATTAGATCGTGTCATCGTGTTCATCTTTGCGAAGCTTTTTCTTATGTCAAATATTGTATTCCTTAGACCATGAGATAATGCAACTCCCTGGTATCGGAAGAAAGCTTTGAGGTCATCAAACGCCATCTTATGAGAGGGTGATCATAAAGGTGTCTCTCAGGTGATCGGAAAGTACTTTTTGGGTTGTATGTATCGAGATGGGATTTATCCCTCCCAAGTTGGAGAGATATACTTCGGGCCCACTCGGTAATCGATATCAACACCTCTTGCAAGCACATGGTTAAGGAGTTAATCACAAAGTGATATCGGATTACAGAACGAGTAAAGTACTTGCTGTGAACGAGATTGAACTAGGTATGCCGATACCAATGATCGAATCTCGGGCAAGTAAAATATAGCGTGACGAAGGGAATATATATATGGGATTAATTGAATCCTGGCATCGTGGTTCATACGATATGATCATAGATTAATATGTGGGAGTCAATATGGGTTTCCAGATCCCGCTGTTGATTATTGATAGAAGATCATGTCTGCATATTCTCGAACCCGTAGGGTCACACACTTAACGAGCCTCGACGCTAGGATAGAATGGATAATTGGTTTGTGAGTTTTTGTTCGGAGTCTCGGATGAGATCCAGGACATCACGAGAGGTTCCGGAATGGTTCGGAGAATAAGATTCATATAAAGGAAAGCAGTTTTTGGATTTCAGAATCGTTTCGGAATGTTGATTGCAGGAAGGTTCTAGAAGCTTCCGGAGTGGGACCAACGTGGCCCCACTTGTCGGAGGGGGGCGTGGGACTACGAGGGAGTGCCCTGGCCGCATTGGGCCAGGGTCACAAGGCCCCATAGGCCCAGCCGGCCAAAACCCTAGGGGAAACCCTAGGGGACCTTCTAGAAGGGGGGAAGACTTGCCCCCCACTCCACCCTTGTGGACGCCGGCCCTAGGGCTTGGAGGAGGGGCAAGGGGGCCGACCAGGTCAGGGGGCGCACCCTCCCCTCACCCCAAACCCTAGCCACCAGCTGCTGCCCTACCTCTCTCTCTCTCTCCCGACTGCGTGTAGGCGAAGCCCTACCGCAGAAACTCTCCACCATTGCACCACGTCGTCGTGCTGTAGATCCAATCTATCTCTCCACCCCACTTGCTGGACCGAGGAAGGAGGAGATGTCGCGGTGCCATACGTGTGCATCTCTCGGAGGCATCGCCACTTGCGGTGTTGGATTGGATCGGATCGCGAGGAGAAGGCTAGTACGACTACATCAACCATGTTCTGTTGAACGTTCCGCAGTGCGATTTCTTCAATGGTATGAAGATATCATCTATCCCTCTCGTTGATTGCATTTCCTAGATTAGATCTTGACTTTCCCGTTCGCATCCGTAGAATTTTTTTGATTTACTATGCTGCAAAACCCTTCAGTTTTTCTGTATGATCTTGTAGAGCTTATTGTCCTCTTTAAACCGAGCCCACGATCATCAAAATCGGAGTCCGGATGCAAAAGTTATGGATGCTTTCGTATTGGTTTTTCTGCCAGTTTTTGTAAGACCGGAGACTCCGGACTAATCTCCGGTCTAATCTCCGGACCGCTTCCATTACTTCCTCCAGATTGTCCCTGTTTGGCTTGGGTACACCAGAGACTCCGGTCCCAGTCCGGAGACTCTGGACCGGGCGATTCCTGGGCCTAACGGTTGGATTTCTAGGGACCTATTTAAGGGGCCCTTCTTCCCCAATGGTTCCCTAGCTCTCTTGCAAGTTTTCCCCCACCATTGTTGACCTTTTGAAGCTTGCTACACCCCTTCAATCCCTCCCTTGATTCTTGCATATACTTTAGGGATTTGAAAGAGGAGATCTAGATCTACAATCCTACCAATCCATCTCTCCTCTAAGTGAGGGGTACATCTTGGGATCTAGATCTTGGAGTCTTTTGTGGATTTCCTTCTTTGTTCTTCCTCTCTTATTCCCCCACAAGCTTTTGTAGCTTTTGTGGAATTTGGGATAGAAGGATTTGAGCACTACTTGTGTTCTTGCCATTGCATTTGGTGCATCGGTTTGAGTTCTCCCCGGAGGATTTGGTGAGTGAAAGTTGAGAAGCTTTTTACTCTTGGGTTCTTGGAACCCTAGACAGTTTGTTGGTGTTGCAGGTTGTGGCCTTGGTGGCGTTTGTTGGGAGCCTCCAATTAAGTTATGGAGAAGTGCCCCAACCTTGTGAAAGGTTCCGGTTTGCCACTGACAAGTGCATCGATAGTGGATGTGTGGATCGATCCCATTGGGGTGAGATTCACCGTAGAATAAGGGAGGCCTTTTGTGGCATTGGTGGTTTGATACCACCCCCTCTCCAAACGAGACGTACTCCATGTTGGGAGGAACTCGGTAAAATATCGTTGTCCCCGCGTGCCTCGGTTATCTCTATACCCGAGCTCTTTACTTATGCACTTTACATTGTGATAGCCTTTGTGCTTGAAGTAATATATATCTTGCTATCACTTTGTTTCTTGTATTGCTTAGCATAAGTTGTTGGTGCACATAGGTGAACCTTAGTTGTTCTAGGTTGTGCTTTACAAAGTAAACACTAGTTTTATTCCGCCTATGTTGAGCCACTTTAGGAAAAGTTTTAATCGCCTATTCACCCCCCCTCTTGATAGGACAATATAATTGGACATAAAAGGGAAACATAATTGGATGGGCCTTCAGGTTACTTTAGACGGTAATATCGACAACATTTAGAACAATTGCAAAAAAAGAAAAGCTTTCTAGAGGACAAAAGGTAGGTTAGGGTATTTTGGACATAACACTCGATTATAATTTTGCTTTCCCCTTCGCATTTCTTAACAATAAAAAATACCACCATATAATCAATCTTTTGTGAATATTCTCCATTGTAGGCATTTGGTACCATCAAATTGATTGTTCATGTAAATGTCAGTTATCGTGCAAGATGGGATGTTACTTTGGAAATACTTGTTACATACTATTCTGCTCGTCCATTTCCAGATTAAATATTCTCCGGATAAAGTCTTATAGATTTTTAAGGCAACTTTGTTGGAGCCCACTATTGTTCAAATGACGAGGTTGTCACTTGTCATATAAAATAGGAACATGTTTGAATAAATATCTGATTTTTTTATTGTTCTTCCGTGGCAATTCATGGGCATTCAGCTAGTAATTTATAAATTTTCTAAAATGAAGAGCACCGGAGTCCGAAAGCCAAAGACGATAGTTTTCGTATGTACCAGATTTTTTTTTGAACGGAGGCAAAAGCTTTGCCTCATTCTATTAAATAAGGAGAAATAAAGTTTGTTCGGTTCACAAGCACCACAAGTTTTTCCGCATGCGGATTACTCTCCCAATATTACAAAACTAAAAGATTTAGCTCCCGCTAGTACCCAAAGTCTAGCCTCTCTTTTAATTATATCTAGTAAAGTTTGCGGCGGTGCAAATTTATTGTTGAACACTCTTGTATTTCTTTCTTTCCAAATCGTCCAACTTACGAGCATGGTGATGGATGCCATAGCCTTGGTCTTGCAAGCGAGCTTCGTCCACCAATCTTTGATAGAAAGATCCTTCGTCCAATCATCCACATTGAAGTTGGTAAGCCTAGCCATGCTTTGACCAAAATCCAAAGCCTTTTAGTGAATCTACAATGTGAGAAAAGGTGCCCTGCCGTCTCTTGGGTTTGATTGCATAGAGGACAAAGTCCACAATTTGTCCATCCTCGTTTTTCCAATCTATCAGCCGTCCAAAGTCTATTTTGGATTGCCAACCAAGCGAAAAATTTAATCTTTGGCGGCGCCCAAGCTTTCCAAACTAACTTGTTCATGTTTGTAAGTGTTGATCCAAAGAATTGCGCATTGTAGGCCGAGCTTGTAGAATATTCACCATTGCTTGTGAGGTTCCAAACTACTTGGTCGTCCTCCTCCCCAAGTTCCACATCCCGTAGCTCCACCCAAAGACGAATGTACTCATTGATGTGGTGGATGGTAAGATTTGCGTCAAGCTTTATCTTGGAAATCCAAGCATTGTTGTGCAAAGCTTGCTTGACGGTCCATTTCTTTCTCACGGAGATTTGGAAGATGAGTGGAGCTATGTCTTTCGGTTTCTTTCCATTTAGCCAAGGTGAGTCCCAAAAAGGCGCTATGCTCCTGTTGCCAATAGTGATGGTTGTTGCGGCATAAAAAAGGCTCGTGTCCATCTGGCTACAAGGGTTCCCCATTCCAATCCAAAGTTTCTTGCGATCCGTCCATTCGAGCCAAGGCCACCTCAACCTTAGGGCTGTAGCAAACTTCTCGAGATTTAGGATTCCTAGACTCCCAAGATGAGTGGGTCTACAAACCGTTTCCCAATTTATCTTGCATTTGCCACCGGAGATCCCTCTAGTTCCCGCCCAAAGAAAGGCACGCTCAATCTTTTTTAAGCTATCAAAGCAACCCGAAGGAATGTTGAGAGGTGTTAGGTGGAAGATGGCTTGCAAGGTGAGGACATATTTGACAAGTGCACCACGACCATCCGCATTGATGTTCTTCCCACCCCAAGTAACCAACTTGCCCGCTGTTTTGTCCTCGAGTGGTTGGAAATCTACTCTTTTGAGTTGCCAAATGGAGAGTGGGAGGCCCAAGTATTTGATAGGGAAAGACGTGTGTATCACCGGTAAGTTGCCAAGCACTCCGTCAAGGTCAATGTTTTGACAACTTATGGGAACCACCAAGCTCTTTTGGAAGTTTGTTTCTAGCCCAGTCACCTTGCCAACCTTTGAGAGAATAAGTTGTAGGTGTTGTATGTCCTCTTTCTTAGGAGCAACGAAAATGGCAGCATCATCCGCATAAATGGAGGTTCTCAAAATGGCCCCTCTCCCTCTTATCTTGCTTAGAAGTTCATATTGTGTAGCCAATTCAAGGATTTGTTGGAGGGGATCGATGGCTAGGACAAAGAGGAGTGGAGAGAGAGGATCTCCTTGCCGAAGGCCCCTCCCATGCTTGATTGGAAGACCGGCCACTCCATTTAGGAGGACCCTCGAAGTAGAAGTGCAAAGAAGTGCGGAAATCCAATCGCGGAATTTTGGAGGGAAGCCATGTCTTCTTAGTAGCTCAATGATATACTCCCATCTCACAGAGTCGAAGGCTTTGCGAATATCAAGCTTGAATAGGAGGGTCGGAAATTTGCTCTTGTGTAGTCTTCGTGCAAGGTTTCTCATATACAAGAAGTTGTCATGGATGCTTCTTTTCTTTATGAAGGCACTTTGGGCATTTGAGACAAGGTCGTTCATGATGGGGGAAAGGCGTAGGGCAATCATCTTAGCAATGATTTTGGCAATGGCATGGATCAAGCTAATAGGCCTAAAGTCGGTCAACTCCTCCGCTCCCTCTTTTTTTGCAAGTAGAACAATGTTGGCCGAGTTTATCCATTGAAGGTGTGCCATTTGGAGGTTGTTGAATTGATTGATGGCGCCCATGATATCTTCCTTTATCGTCATCCAACACTTCTTGAAGAAAGCCCCGGTGAAACCATCAGGACCGGGCGCCTTATCGGAAGGCATTTGTTTAATGGCATTGTGAACTTCTTCCTCCAAAAAAGGCCCATCTATCTCTCCCAAGTCGATCTCCCCGAGCTTTAAGGTTTCCCAATTGAAATCAAGCTCCCTCGTCTCTCCCCTTCCCATAACCTTGGAAAAGTGGTCATGGATAATTTGCTCTTTGTGAACATGCTCGGTTACCCAACCATTATTGCATTTTAGATGTTGTATGTGATTCTTTCTTCTTCTTGCATTGACTCTTAAGTGAAAGAACTTGGTGTTTGCATCCCCCTCCTTGATGTTCGATATTGTCGCACTTTGTTTTTTTCTTGCGCGCTCGATGATGGCGAGGCTAACCACTCTTCTTTTGAGGGAGGTTCTAAGGTATCTCTCCTCCGGGGATAGTGATCGGTTTTCTTGCGCGATGTCAAGTTTTAGGATAACAAGGAGAGCAGCGTGAAGGAGTACTTTAGTGTTGGAGAAAAAAGTTCTACTCCATTTTGAGAGGACCTTGGCCGTGGCCTTCAGTTTGTGGAAAAGCTTTTGATAGGGTTCCATATGGTTGGAGGGAAGGCTCCACGCTTGGGCGACCACCCCCTCAAACCCGGGCATGCTAGTCCAAAAGTTTTGAAACTTGAAGCTTCTTGGTTTGGTTGGACCACTATCATCGGCAAGTAGGAGCGGGCAATGGTCCGAGAGCGCGGAAGAGAGAGCGTTCAGGACATGGTTTCCAAAGTGGAGGTCCCAATCAGAGTTGCAAAAGAAAGCGTCAAGCTTGCACATGGTTGGGTTGTTCCTTTCATTACTCCAAGTAAAGCGTCTATTTTGAAGATGAACCTCTTTTAGCTCACAGTGTTGTAACGCCCTCCGGAATTTGTTGATGCGGCTTCGGTTCACATTTCTGTTGCTCTTGTCTCTAGCTCTATATATTTTATTAAAATCGCCGAGGGCTAGCCATTTCACTCCGTTGGCGGGTTTTTGAGAAACTAACTCGGCAAAAAAGTCGTCTTTCCTTGTGCTTGTCGTAGGTCCGTAGACGGAGGTGATCTTGAAAACAGCCCCAGACTCTCTAATTAGGATCATTGCGGAAAGGCAAAATTCGGATGTGACTACATTGGTTACTTGGACGAAACTATCGTCCCAAAGCATGAGTATTCCACCTCTAGTGCCATTTGTTGGGCGCTGCACAAAGCTTTTGAGACGGTGTCCCCCAAGATAGCTTGCAGTGAAATGGTCGATATCATCGAGTTTGGTTTCTTGGAGGCAGACCAAGTGGCAAGAAGATGCTGCAATGATCTCGTGCGCCGTTGTCTGCCTGTCAGTGTCATTTAGGCCTCTCACATTCCAACTTAGTATGGAAATGTTGTCACTCATTGGGTAAACTAAAAAACTCTTGGACGGATGGCTGAGGAATGCAAACAACAGGGCATCTCAAAATGGCCAGCTGAGGCTGACAGACAGTAATCAGACTGGACAGGCAAGTTGAGCTGGACGGTTCGAAACAAATAAATCAAATTCTGATACACCACAAGAGCTATAGGAAGACAGTGCTGCCATAGCAGTTTTGAAAAAGATAAAACATCAAGCCACACACGGCTTGAACTCCACTTCTCAGGTTTTGTTAACATGATAAAACTTGCACGCTCAGTACTGATTGTCAAACTGGGCAGATCAAACATTTCCTGTGATTGCCTCGGCATCAGGTGCAAACTGTTCGAGAGCAGCAGCACCTCCGCGACGTAGCATTGCTTCCTCCACCTCTGTTTCCTTTTCTTGATCAAGCTTGAATAAGCTACGCAGAGCACGTATACGATCTGCAGAGATTTCATCTTTGAATGAGCTAGCGAATATCTCTAAAGCTTGTTCTGTCACTTCTTCTCCCTCCTTGACGATGCCTAGATTCTGGCAGAGGAAAGCCACAGCTGCTTGAGCAACTGGCCGTGCACGCCGCGCCTTGATCTTGTTCTTGCTCGCAGAGCACCTCCCTGGGAAACCAGACAAGTGGATGGCCAGCGTCTTCCTCCGTGCCGCTGGGCGCACAGGCGGCGGTGAGACAGGAGGCCTGGACAGCAGAGGTGGCTCGGCCGACGTGAACAGCTTATTCAAGCTGGATTTCATACCTATCCCAGGCGCCGATGCATGGCTCCGAGCTGCGCGTGGCGTACTACAGCGAGAAGGCAGCCGACAAGGCGTACCCCGGTTCCAACGCCATCTCCCGCGACCAGTTCGAGATGGCCTTCCATGCCATGGAGCCATGGATCATCGGCCACATCGTGTAAGAAGTGGCTTGGTCTAGGCATGGAGACCACGCTCACGCGCAGCATGGCGCACACCGACCAGTACCTCCCACCATCGTCAAGGCACACAAGCCCAAGCTCTCCGCTTCCTCCTGAGCCATCCTCTGTCCCCGTCGCAGTCGCAGCAGGTGTCGCGCCAACAGAAGCAAAAACCCGCTCACTGCTAATGATGTTTAGGTGTACCTGTTAATATGGCAGTCAAATCAAGCGCAGACAACCAAACAACAAACATTTGCTTCTGTCCTCATGCAAAAATCCTCCATGCAGCTTATTATCAAACGAGTTGCAGAACATGGACACGAAAACTCATCAAACAAGTTGGTTCAGGCTACCAAATGCACCCATATAGTGATCTGCATGTATACGTACCGTCACTTCAATTTTGAATCTACAGCCTGGGACCTTCCGTATGCAATGACAACCTCCATGGCCATAGCTTAATCAGCATTTACTTACAACGACGTACTACATGGCAGGACCGACCTTCTTCTATTCCAAGCATGTGCTGGTGTGTGGGATGCTCATGGTGCACTACGGCCGCCTGGGCCTGCCAACATTCAATGGCGCTACGCCTACTTGGATCGCCTCTTCAATTCAGACAATTATACATGAGTGAGCAAATAGATTGACCCTAACGTACATGTATGGGTCGATGCCGATGCCGTTTTTTTATATATAAAACAAGATTGGATATGCATCTACCTTTGTAGGCCTTGCTGTTTGGATCTGGATCAGGCACTAACTAAATGGCTGCAAAATTTTGGTACTACCATCCAGCTCAATCTTCCTACTGAACTCTTCAACAACTTAATCAAGCATTCAATTACTGTGTCTAGGCATATAGTACTCCCATATTATGACTGAGGGTCAGTCTGATTGAGCCCTGGTGAGCAGTTGCATGCATGTGGCAAGCCCTTAAAGCTGAACTGCTGAACGAAAAGGACATGATCCAGCGTTTCTGGACCAATAGCTCTGACCCATAACCAATCAGGTGCTCACACCGCGCTTGTATGCTGTACTACTCTGCTCCGGATTCACCCTTCCCTGTAAGTTTAACATCAACATGGTGAAAAATCCAAGTCAATTAATATGGGTCGAAGGGAGTAGTACTTTCCAGGCTGCTGAAACTTTATGAAACCAATAATTTAAGATATAATCTTGACCTGAACGACTTGACGGATTAATAGATTGATGAAGGAGCATCCCACACCAAACAGCAAGGGCATAGAGAAAGAACAGGAAGGTTGAAAGAGTCAGAAGACAGCGTTCACACGTATTGACAGGCTGTAATTGCAATTACTCTACAAGATACTCCTGGAAGAGGTTAATTCGTTTGTGACTGTCGGTACAAGAATCGTAGTGCCATCCATGCATGCCCATGGTACGACTATTGATGGAGATCCATGCATGTGTATATACTCTAAAAAGACAGGTCAGGTGATGGCAGATGTTGCTTGATGGCGTACGTGTCCTTTCCATATACTCCCTCTGTTTCAAATTACTCCGCGCGCACTCTTATTTAGGTGAGCTAGTGTTTTCTTATTTTTTATCTAAAAAAATCCTAGAATTTTTGAACTAGATAGTATGAAATATGTACTAGCTATTTCAAAAATCTCGGGAATTTTTTGAACGAAAAATAAGAGAATGCCTTAGCGTCTTGAATTTAAACAGTGAAATACCGATTTGGTCCTCCCCGAGATCATATCGCTTTCTGACTCCAACGTGCATTATTCTATCGCTCTAGCCAGCAATTCCAACGAGCCACTGAAGAGATGACAACACCTCCCAATTTTTTCACACCATACGAGAATACACACCAGAAATCATAGATACATATATCTGGTGATCTCACTGATTTACAACAACGACAGGGTTAGTTGGCCGTCCATTTCCACGCACATTAATTGTGCGTACCAGCATCAGTTTATGCCACCCCTCACTCTCTGTTTTTGAAAAATTCACTTCAAACTTCTTCGATTCTGGCATGCATGGTCTGCCGTGCAGGCCATTATATCCGCAAACAGAGATATATTTCGGTGACTCTCATCACCATGGATGATGGGCAAGAGTGCATGATGCTGATGCTGCAAAGCCATCTCATAACCGCAAGTAACGTAGTGGATGCTGGATGCTGATGTTTTTCTTTTCCATTATTGATCTGAACATGGCAGCCAGTCCCCCGATCATGTACGGCCCTCTTGTCCTTGCTTGCTAGCTACTATACACTGAGTAGATCCGAACCAAGCACTAATAAATGGCTTGAAAGTCTGGTATAGTTGAATTACGCCCGGAAAACATCATGATAGTCACTGCCATCACAGGTTCTTTTCAGCTCAAGGAACCGACACCACTTAAGAAAACTGCATTTTACAGAAAGATCCAAAGAAATCAGGAAATTACAATATGGTCCCTGTATTTTGCAAAGGGAACCCCCAAGCACTCAATGGAGAACACAAATCTGGCCCCACACTTCTCCCGCACGAGTAACTTGCCGCCGCCACGGAATTTGCCACTTGGGACGACAAGGCTCTCGAACGAGGCTTGCGTCCCAATTTACAAATAAGGCAACATCCACATACAACTGAGTTCCAACACAACACACACATGCCCGGAGCCAAAGAAAGAAAAAGGTACAAGAGTCCGCTGGGGCCTCAGCACAAGATAGCCCAAAAGAAAGAAAAAGAGCGATACCAAGGGAACAAGGCCGAAAGCACAGAGGACGCCTGGGTCACGTGCGGTCAGGAGCCGAGAAGGGGTGCGTCGCCGCCCTTAAAGCCCGGAAGATGTCATCCAGGTGCTCCCTATACCGTTGCCTAGTCAGCGGGAACCACTGCTGTAGGTAGGCGAGAAAAGAGAAAATAGAGTCAGAAGCATGGCTGGAAAAGATCCGCTCAATCGCCATATTGTTTTGCACATTTCATAGGATCCATGTTAGGGTCTTAAACACTAGCCAGAAGAGGCGGCACCTCCTTTCAGCACGGTTCGCCTCAGTCTGCAAGAACTCCCCAAGATCCTTGGCCTGCCACGCGGGTCCAAGGGCTTCCCGGATAAAGCTCCACAAGAACTGCGCCGCAATGCAGGTGAACATAATGTGGGTACACGTCTCCGGTGTCCCACATAGTGGACACAAGCCATTGCCAGGGCCATTACGTCTCCACCCCCTAGGGCTGGCGATCATGAAGAAGTTGTTAGACGAAGATGCAAATACTAAGAGAAAGGGGACCTTCGAGAGAGGTGTGGTCCATCCTAGCTCCGGGCCTTGGAAGAGGGCTCTATAAGCCGAGCTAACCGAGAAGTCTCCCAACGGGGTCAACCGCTAAGAGAAAGAGTCCCTCTCCTTAGAGAGGGGATTAGGGAGAGAGGACATCAGCCTCTGGTAATCTGCAGGCTCAGCCAGGCTAAAGGTCCGGCGGAACAAGATGTTCCAGCGACCCTCTAGGAAGACCTCGGCCACCAGCATCGAAGGGGAGGCGCTAATGGCGAACAAGGCGGGGAACTCCTCACAAAGGGGATAGTCCGCCAGCCACGGATCCAGCCATAGATGCACCTCCCTTCCATCGCCAATACTAATGACACCCCTCTGGCGTATGAACTGCTTTATGTCCCGAATGGCTCGCCAAAATTGGGAGCCCTCTCGACGTTCGCATGGTAACAGAGGTCGGCCTCGGAGATATTTGGCCTTCATAAGCTGCAACCAAAGATTTTCGTTGTTCCTAAGGATACGCCAAACCCATTGGAGCAACAGGGCCACATTAAAGCGGCGCTAGTCAAGGATATCTAAGCCCCCAAGAATTTTGGGGGCGCACATGTCTGTCCATTTAATCATATGGTATTTCTAACGATCGTCCCTAGCCCCCTAGAAGAACCAGACAACTCTTTATAAATTCTGGATGAGTCCCCTCTGGTTGCAGGAACGACCCCATGTACATGGGGAGGATGGACAAGCATGAGTTGATTAGGATCGTCTTGCTCCCCTTAGTCGTGAGCCTAGCTCGCCAAGGCTCAGCTTTTTATGGAACCCTCTTGACTAGGAGAGCAAGGTCCTTGATCAACACCCGTATCTCCCGAATGGGCATCCCTAGGTATGTGATCGGGAAGTCGGACAGCTTAGAGTTGAGATTGTCAGCTATGCGCTGACGTCCTCATCTGAGTAGCCCAAGATCATAACCTCGCTCCTGTCAAAGTTGATTTACTTTCGCAGGCTTAAAGCAGGTTGCCGCTTGCAACCCTACCTACCTGCAAAGAGGGGACCTCATAGAGATGCAAGTAGGACCCCACATTTCATTTTATCATTTCTAGTTCCAAATTTTACTAGCTTATTCCTTATTAATTTTCCGTTTCTAGTTTAGAAATTTGGACAAAATTTTGAACTAGAAATAATAAAATGAACTAAATTGAGATTTAAGCGAGATCTCACTTGACACCTTGCGACCTGGCGACCTTGCCCATGCTCACTCACGACGGACGCACCGCCGGAGGAGGTGGACAGAGGCACTGGGCGGAGGCTGCTCCTGCACCGACGGTGGACTCTCAAGAGTTCTATGGAAAGGGAGATGAAGGAAAGCTGAGTTCTGTGCCCTCACAGGTTCACGTAGAGTTTGCGACGTTACTCTCAAACCTTGGACCTTTTTCGCTAGGAGCTAGTAATCACTTGCTGGAGATCGATGGATGTACGCATGTTCTAAATAAGGATCAACCAGGTCATTGTTTGATGCTATGGTGTTCCAATCTCAAGTATCGCTGTCCGTCCGTCTGACTACAAATTGCAGTGCCTTCTTCTTCTACTATTCCTGCTTAACCATCAGATTCCGCCAACAAATTCCAACGATTTCGATGTGATGGGCCAGATCATTTAACGACACCTCCAGTCCAGATGCGCATCCTTCCATCAGAGTTCAGACAATGCTCATGGTGCACTGCAGTAGTGGTACAGCAGCCTGCCAACATTCAATATGACACGACTTGGATCGGATCGCCTCTTTAATTCAGAGTTTCAGACAAAGGTACATGGATTGATGCTAACGAATTGATTAGACCTCCATCCCTGACTGACTGCTGCAAGATCCTATGATCGTGCCTGGATAGATACGAATTTAGATAATCTGGGATGTCTAATTGGGAGCGGATAAAGTACGAAATTTGAAATATGCATATATTTATATATGCATGGATAAATGGACTGCAGTGTGCACATGCTGCAGGCGATTGGGAAGATTGTCGTCGTCCCCATGAATGCAGTGGATATATAGATAGATACCAGCATACTCCCTTTCCCCGTCTTACGTGTTGACCATTGCCATCCATGGAAGATCGATTTAATTAATGCCGCCATTTGAACATACGGTGGGCTAGCTCCACCTCACTACGAGCATGGGTGTATGCTGATGCTTATTTTGCGCTGTCGATGCGGAGATGCATGTGTTTTTCTACCATGAATTTATCGATACACCGTCCGCTGAATCGTCCAACGATGACCGTGTTTTTTTTATCGTTGCGGCGGTTCTCATCCATGAACACATTCAAAATCAGTGGCCCAAGTAGTTTAAGAGGGTGGAGTTTATTTGATTATAGGCTCTATTATTTAAAAGGTTTAAGTATGCACACGGCTGCACCAAATCCGAACTGAAATAAAGAAGAAGAAAAATGTGAAATAGTACATGACGTCATGTGGATATAGCAAAACGCATAAGGTGAAGGAGACCCAATCCAAAGATCATACTTCCATCCACATTGGGTAAAAACTGTTAGATAGATCTCAAACGTGACAGAGCCTAACGGCCTGTCACGCCCCTAATCGCGCCCTAATCGGGGGCGCCTAACCTTATCCATGGTTGGTGGGCCCCTGTCGCCAGCGCGTATATAAAGAGGTGGGGGAGGGGGCGGACGCACACGGTACGAGGTTCACCGTGCGCCGCAGCTCCTCACCTACACACCCACCGATTAGGGTTCGCGCTAGGCCGACGGGAAGCTCCGCCGCCACCACTCTCAACCACCCACGCTCACGCCGTCTCCCCCTTTTCCCATGGCTAATGATGGCGGCTCTAGCTCCGGGGCTAGCTCCGGCATCCCCTCTGGCTCGTGTTTGTCGAGCCAGGGCGCAGGTAGTTCTCTCCTCTCTCTCTCTCTCTCTCTCTCTATCTATCTATCTATCTATCTCTATCTCTATCTCTCAGATGCAATAGTTAGTGCTAGTGCAGATGCTTCCGGAAAGATCTAGTCTAGTAGATCCAAAGCCCAATACAACAATGGTATCAGAGCCACTAGAATCTAGTTTTCCGGTGCAAAAGAAAGCCAAAGTGCAAAGTGATCCTAGATCTAACAGTGCGCCTGCCCTACGGCCGCGCCGTCCCCCTCGATCCCTATGCGCATCAGCAAGCCGAGGCATAGGGAAGAAGGACACACCCCATCTGGGGCAAAGTGAAAGAAAAACAAAACCCTAATCCCAGATCCCGCGAGAAAGAAACCCCAAACCCCAGATCTAACCCTAGATCCCCATAGATCCCAAAGGAAAAACCCACCGGCCGCCATGTGTAATGCGCCCAATGGCGTGCGCCCACCCTCAGTGGGCGACGGCCCGGCAAGGCAGGGCCGGCGTTCACCGTCGTTCCTTCTCTGCTGCCTCTCAGGGGTGGTAGGGAGGTGGACGGGAAGGGAGCCAGAGAGTGGGAGAGAGGGAGGGGCGCGCCGCCGCCGGCACCGTCGTCGCGCGGGGCAGCCCCCTCGCCTCGCCTCCACTGGCGAGCTCCCATGCCGCCGCTTCTTCTCCTCTCTCTGCCTAGCAATGATAGTTGTGGGGTGGAGAGGTGGCGAGATGGAGGAAAGAAGGAAGGGAAGGCGTACCTCGCCAAGACGCCGCACGAGCGCCGCCAGAGACAGGGAGACGAGGCGAAAGGGCGAATAATGAGGCTTAGGGTTCAGTAGCCGGGTGGGGTGGTTTTGTTCCGCCTATCGGCGCGCTGGACCGTCCGATCGAACCCTAGCTCACGAGCGGCCAAGATTAAGCGGGGCGGGCGGTGATGGCCAGCGCCAAGGCAGGCGTGGCGGGCATGCGGATAGCTGGCAGTGCCGGATCAAGCGAAGGAGTGAGCTAGCGGGCGGGAGCTAGGCTGGCCAAGTGGGCCGTCATGGCGGGCGGCAGATAGCTTCAAGTCGTAAGCAGGCTGCTGGGCCGCTGCTTGCCTCTCAGGAAAGGGCCCAGTAAGGCTTAACAACACAGTTTTTTCTGGTTTTAGTTAATTTCTTTTTACGGAAGCTATTTTTTGATGTTTTTCATCAATTTTTTTGAGAGTTTTTTTGCACAGTTTTTTCTAGTCATTTTATTTCAAGAGAATATTTGACTAGAAAATGAAAGAAAGGCAGAATTTTTCTGCAAAGTTCAAAGTTTTATGAATAATGTATTAATTGTTTCCGCTGCAAATAGTTTATTCAAATTGCATGAATGCAATAAAAGTGTGTTAATTTTTGTTTTAAAAGATGTGACAAAGTAATTAAAGATTATTGTGTTCCATGTTATTAATTGACCAATGTTATTAATAAGCATGATCATGATCTTTTTTCATTGAGTATTAAAGGTGCATTTAATTTTATTTCTACCCAACGGTGATGTAATTTTAAATGGCACAAACAATTGCATGCTTAATTTATACCAACGTTGGATTAATGCATATAGTTGTTTTGGTTATCTCACATCTTTTGTGATTTTCAGGAGGTCTCAACCTCATGAGCTGCTTGAAGGACATCCCACTGCTAAGGGGGATAACTACTTCGAATGGAGGAAAAGGTTGATTTGGCGTTTGTATGCGCCGAGGTGGACTGGGTGGTTGACACCAAGCAACCAGTCAAGCCTGCTGACCCTGTGAGGGGTGATGCTGAGGAAAGTGCTGCATTTGAAAAGAGAAAGAGGGACCATGCTCCTTTGGAGCTGGCCTACTCGATAGACAATCAAAAGTGGGTGAACGTCAATAAAAAATGTTTGGCTTTTGTAAAGAACACAATTGAGAACGCTATAGTGGGCTCAATTGGAGAGTGTGCCTCCGTGGGCGAATACCTTGCAAAGATAAAGAGCCAGTTTACTGGCTCTTCAAAGATGTATGCAACCCAGCTGCTAAAATAGCCGGTGACAGAAAAGTACACGGGAGGGCCACATGGCATAAGAGAGCACATCTTGAGGATGTCAAACATGGCGGCCAAGCTGAAGCCCATGGATGAGGACCTCGAGCTAAAGTCTGCACTTCTGGTGCACCTTGTCATGGCCTCTCTTCCCCAGCCATTCGAGAACTTCGTAATCAACTATAACATGTCCCCTGAAAAGTGGGACATTGAAAAGACCATAGGGATGTGTTCCCAAGAGGAAGAAAGGCTGAAGTCTCTTCACGGTGGTTCCTTGAACTACGTGAAGGACAATAGGAAGAGGAACTTCACCAACAGTAACCATGGTGGCTCACCTTCCAAGCCACATGGCAAGGGCCCACAACAGTACCAGCAGTCCACCCCTGGGGAAAAAGACCAGTGCCACCATTGCAAAAAGGTTGGCCACTACAAGAAGGATTGTCCAGTATGGCTGAAGTCCATAATGGCCAAAAATGGTAAAGATATAGTCTCTTTTGTTAATGAATCTCTGTATAAAAAGTTTTCTAGATCTACTTGGTGGATTGACTCTGGTACAACTGTTCATGTTGCCAACTCTTTACAGGGGTTCTATTCGACAAGGATTTTGCCAAAAAGAGAAAGACTCATTGAAGTGGCGAATAGGATTGAAGCAGAAGTAGAGGCTGTTGTCGACATTCCTATGGAGCTGGTTGATGGCTCTTCTCTTTTGCTTAAGGATGTTCTTTTTGTTCCTTCCATTCATAGAAATTTAATAAGTGTGTCGTGCTTGGACAAAGATTCGTATGAGTGCTATTTTGGACATGGCAAATGTGCCATTTGGTTGAAAGATACTTGTGTGGGTGTTGCTACCCTACATGACAAGCTATATTTATTATCTTTGCATGAGAAAGTATTTTCTGTGTGTAATGTGAATGAACAAGTTCCCTTGTCGAACAAAGATCAAAAGAAAAGAAAGCGAACTCTTGACTCATCAAAGTTATGGCACTGCAGATTAGGCCATATTTTGAGGGGAAGAATAGAAAGCCTCGTTAAAAATGACATTCTTCCTCCGTTAGAGTTCTCAGACATAGAACAATGCATAGATTGAATTAAAGGAAAGTATGTAAAACAAATTAAAAAGGGTGCAAACCGAAGTATAGCAACACTAGAAATAATCCACACGGATATTTGTGGACCGTTTCCGGTGAAAAGTGTGGATGGCTATGATTCATTCATAACATTTACGGATGATCACTCCCAGTATGGTTATATTTATCCAATTAAAGAAAGATCTGAAGCATTGGGTAAATTTAAAATTTTCAAAGCTGAAGTAAAAAATCAGCATGACAAAAGAATTAAGATAGTTCGGTCCGATCGTGGGGGGGAGTACTACGGTCGGCATACTCCATATGGTCAAGTACCAGGACCCTTTGCAAGGTTCCTGCAGGAAAATGGAATAGTCGCCCAGTATTCTATGTAGGGCGAACCTCAAAGAAACGGATGGTGAAAGGCGTAACCGTACCCTTATGGATATGGTGCGCAGCATGATGAGCTATTCCACCCTCCCATTGGGATTGTGGATGGAGGCACTTAAAACCGCCATTCACATTCTCAACAGAGTACCAAGTAAGTCGTTGCCCAAAACGCCGTATGAATTGTGGACAGGCAGAGTCCCCTCTCTGCACCACTTGAGGGTCTGGGGGAGCCCAGCTAAGGCAAAAGTTTTCAATCCAAACATTGCAAAGTTAGACCCAAAAACAGTATCTTGCCACTTCATTGGCTATCCTGATAATTCAAAAGGCTATCGTTTCTACTGTCCTGACAGATACACAAAGTTTGTAGAAACGAGACATGCAGTCTTCTTGGAGGACGAATTGATGAGGGGGAGCACGGTAGCTCGGGAAATTGATCTTGAGGAGAAGAGGGTGCATGCACCTAATCCGATGACTCAGGAGCCATTTTTCTCGCTACCTGTTGTGCCACCATCTACAATCCCTGAGGTTGTGGTGCCGGCACCATCTACAATAATGGGCGAAAGTTCGGAACCTGTCCATCAGGAGCCACCTGAACCCACTGTTGAGCACGAAAGGGAGCCAGAACAGCCACATACTGTAAATGTGCCTGAACCCGAGGCAAAAAATGAGCAAGAGTCTGATGAACTCAGAAGGTCTAAAAGAGAACGAAGACCAGCCATTTTCAAAGAAATTTACAAAGTCTACAACGTAGTTCATATGGAGGGCGATCCTACCTCATATGAAGAAGCCATGAGTAGCCCTCACTCAGCCGAGTGGGTGGAGGCAATGGAAGATGAAATGAAATCAATGAGTTCCAACAATGTTTGGGACTTAGAGAAAATTCCTAAAGGAGCCAAAACAGTAGGATGCAAATGGGTCTACAAAACAAAGTATGACTCCAATGAGAATGTAGAAAAGTACAAAGCAAGACTTGTGGCAAAAGGCTTTACGCAAAGAGAAGGCGTAGATTACAATGAGACTTTTTCTCTGGTCTCGTGTAAGGACTCCTTCAGAATCATCATGGCACTAATTGCACATTTTGATTTAGAGCTGCATCAAATGGATGTTAAGACGGTGTTTCTAAATGGAGATTTAGAAGAAAATGTTTACATGAAACAACCCAAGGGTTTTTTCATGGAGGGGAAGGAACATATGGGATGCCGCCTAAAGAAATCCATTTATGGGTTAAAGCAAGCCTCTAGGCAGTGGTATTTAAAGTTTAATGATACAATTAAAAGATTTGGATTTAAGGAAAATGTTGAGGACAACTGCATTTATGCAAAGTTCAAAAGTGGGAAATATATTTTCCTAATTCTGTATGTGGATGACATCTTGCTTGCTAGCAGTGATGTTAGTCTACTACTAGAAACAAAGAAGTTTCTGTCATCAAATTTTGACATGAAAGACCTTGGTGAAGCTTCTTATGTTTTGGGCATAGAAATTCACCAAGATAGAAAGAATGGAGTGTTAGGACTGTCGCAGAAAGCGTATTGTGAAAAGATTCTAAAGAAATACAATACGCATGCGAGTAATGCAACACCTGCTCCCATAGTCAAGGGCGACAGTTTTGGAAAATCCTAATGTCCAAAGAATCAATATGAGATCGATCAAATGAAGTCAGTACCATATGCTTCGGCTGTTGGAAGCTTACAGTATGCACAAGTGTGCACTCGTCCTGACTTAGCTTTTATCACCGGGGTACTCGGTAGATATCAAGAGAATCCAGGCATAGAGCACTGGAAGATGGTAAAAAAAGCTTTGCGTTATGTGCAAGGCACAAAAGGCCTCATGCTAACATATAAAAGATCTGATTCCCTAGAAATAAAAGGGTATTCAGATGCAGATTTTGTGGGAGATAAAGACGACAGAAAGTCCACGACAGGATATGTCTTTACTCTCGCAGAAGGTGCTATTTCGTGGAGAAGCGCCAAACAATCAATAGTTGCATCATCTACGATGTATGCAGAATTTATAGCATGCTATGAGGCCATGGGACAGGCGTTATGGTTAAAGAAATTTTTTCCCGACTTGAAAGTGGTTGACTGCATCAGCAGGCCACTAAAGATGTACTGTGACAACGAGCCTGCAGTATTCTATGCTCACAACAACAAGTCGAGTAATGCTACAAAGTCTATAGATATAAAGTATTATGTTGTGAAGGACAAAGTCCAGGATCAAACTACAAGACTCGAGCATATAAGGACAAAGGATATGCTTGCGGATCCGCTAGCGAAAGGCTTACCACCCAATGTGTTCAAGGAACACATAGCCGGCATGGGTTTAATGGAAAGCCTATGATACCTGGACTACAGAGGCCCAAAAGTAATAGGATTTGTTTCAAAACATAAAGGTATATAGTGGCTGTCTGATTCTATCGGCAATTGAGCTGAGACGATGAAACATGATCTATGTATCGTTATGTGATGAAATAAGTAAAGTACAAAGTTAAAAGTAAAGTCGAAATCTAGGGAGAGAATGTTAGATAGATCTCAAACGTGACAGAGCCCAACGGTCTGTCACGCCCCTAATCGCGCCCTAATTGGGGGCGCCCAACCTTATCCATGGTTGGTGGCCCCTGTCGCCAGCGCGTATATAAAGAGGTGGGGGGCCGAACGCACACGGTACGAGGTTCACCGTGCGCCGCAGCCCCCCACCTACACACCCACCGATTAGGGTTCGCGCTAGGCCGACGGGAAGCTCTGCCGCCACCACTCTCAACCACCCACGCTCACGCCGTCGCCCCCTTTTCCCATGGCCAATGATGCCGGCTCTAGCTCCGGGGCTAGCTCCGGCATCCCCTTTGGCTCGTGTTTGTCGAGCCAGGGCGCATGTAGTTCTCTCCTCTCTCTCTCTTTATCTCTCAGATGCAATAGTTAGTGCTAGTGCAGATGCTGCCGGAAAGATCTAGTCTAGTAGATCCAAAGCCCAATACAACAAAAGCATCTATCATCGTACCCGTCAAGCATGTATAGGTCTCTGTAAATAAGTCTCAGAAGCCAGAACTATACTCTGGTCCTGTTTTTAGTACTCCCTTCGACCCATATTAATTGGCTCATATTTGTCTAGATTTAAATAAATTTAGACACTATTTAGTATATAGGTTCATTCAAATTTTGACAAATTCAAGTCGATTAATATGGGTCGAAGGGAGTATATCAACTCGATTGTTAAAAAAAAGCAAACGAATTTGTGATAAAAATAGAGGCGCCGCTGAATTTCCCTAGCCTTTCCGGAATCGTTCTATCGCCCATCGGTCTCTAAGCGCTCTATCTGCTGCGGGCTAGGGTGTCAAGTGGGATCCTGCCAAAATCTTATCTCTAGTTTATTTGTCAAAATCTAATTCAAATTTTTGCGTAAAATTTACACTAGATTTTGACAAATAAACTAAAAGTGGAACTTAGGCGGGATCCCACTTGACACCCTACTGCGGCCTCATGTGATCTTCTTTCGCTCCAACTAACAATTCCAACGACCATTAATTCCTCTCGTCTCGCTCTCGCACCTTCGACAGTGACCACTCTCTACTTCATTCAGATATCAAACAGCATCTCTTGCATCATACACGCTCATAAGCTTGATGGCGGCTTGTATACTAAATGGCTGCAAAAATCCGGTGCTAAACTGCTGGTAATATCCAGCTTAATCTTCCAGCCTGCCGGTACTAATGTGCTCTATCTTCCACCAACCAATTCCAACGATTTAGATGTGGCAGGCGAAAGCATTTAACAACACCACCAGATTGTGCATGCATGTGGCACTTAGTTTCAAGTTTTAGATAACATTCGGACCCGTATTAACTGGATACTCACTCAGTCCCCAAATAAGTGTAGTTTCAGGTTTTGTCCAAGGTCAAATTTACTAAATACTCACTCAGTCCCCAAATAAGTGTAGTTTCATGTTTTGTCTAAGTCAAATTTACTAAAATTTGATCAACTTTATAAGATAGCGTAGCAGTCTTTATAACATTAAATTGGTATAACTAGACCCATCTTGAAATATAGTTTCAAACTGTACCTATTAATATAGTATACGGTCTCTATAAAATTAGTCACATTTATTTATTTTGGCTTATGACAAAAGATAGAGGTATTTTTATTTATATACAGAAGGAGTACTCCATCCGTACGTAAATAAGTGTACTTCTACCTTTAGTCTAAGTCAAACTTTATCAAATTTAACAAATTTTATAGATAAATATAGCAATATATATTACATCTAATTTATATATTATGAAACTAAATTTAGAAACATATCTAGTGATACTAATTAAATGTCATAAACATTGCTACATTTTTCTATAAAATTAGTTAAATTTTACTAACTTTGAATTATGACAAGGCTAAAAGTGTGAACAGAGGGAATAGATCAGAGATGGATTAACGAAGATCTTCGCCACATCCTGCTTCATGCCTGCATGGAATGATTGAGCCCTGAGCTAGAACACAGGTGCATGCATGTGGAAAACCCATGACAGAGGCATTTATGGTCCATGGAGTCCCGTAAAAGCTGCAGGAAACAAAGACGGAATCATGGATTCAGTGTATCTTGAACAATAACTCTGGCCCATGACCAATCAGGTGGGCACAAGCCACTTGTATACTCCTGAAATCCCAACTATATAGAAACATAAAAGAGGAGAAACATACATGGTGATCTCTACATGTATCTCTTTCTAGTATTATACTACTTCATTAATTCTGTAATTTTTTGTGGTTTTAGTTCAAAACCACCACAAGAATTATGAGTCGGTGAAAGTACTGTTTATGGTCCCTGCAAAAAAATGTACTGTTTATGGTCACCATTGTACTAGTAAGTGGTTTAGGACATCTACATTGTTTCCACCTTCCTACCACCTCCATTCCGGTTTATAAGATAAATACATAGTTCGAAAAAATAGTTTGACCACAAATTTGGTCAACAAAATACAAACTATATTTAACAAAAATTATACCATTAGATTCATATTTAAAATACGCTTTTAATGGATAATTTTTGTGACATATGATTTGTATATTGTTGATCAAATTTATGGTCAAACTATTTTCTTAAAGTACGTATTAGCCCTATAATCCGAAATGGAGCGAGTAGTATTTTCTTTAACAATTACTTTTGTAAGAAAATATGTTGTCTTGAATAAAAAATTATTATAAATATATACTCAAATGCATAGGAGAGGTTAGTCAAAGTTTGTGACTTGTTGGCAGAAGAATCGGGATTAGTTAGTTAATACTACCTCCGTCCATGTTACTGTTGATCGATGCCAATAAGACAAGTGAGAGCCACTGTTGTTTAGTCGTGTCCCTCTCACGTTGTAGCATTTTCCAAATTGGTCATCGCCGAACGTTACATTACTTACTTACCTGCTCTCACTACAGAAATGGCGCGAGGCGCACATGGCCGAGCGCTAACCGATGGCTAAAGGTCGGGACCGTCGGCGTAGGACTGGACTAGACTAGCCTCGCAATCCGGCTGTCGGTGTAGAAAAGCCGTCGGCATAGGCGGTGGCGGAGCTAGACAGAGACATATGGGGGCAAGATGAGAATTTTAGATGTTTGGGGGAGCCAAATGCTAAAACTGTTCCATCTTTGTCCCCCACAAAAAAATTGGCACCGCCCCCCCCCCCCTCCCCCCCGACATGTACATAGCTCCACCTATGGGCGTAGGCAACTCTACGCCGATGATAGCCGTCGGCATATTGGGTGGACGCGTGTCCCCCAAAGGCCAGGCCATGACGGTGGTTTTAGTTATGGGCTACCGTCGGCACAGCCTCCACTACCGTACCCCGACGGCCACCCTCGATGTACCACCTTCTAATTTTTCTTTTCTGCCACTGAATTATTAACTTATTTTACATTTTGTATTTATTTATTAGTATCAATTATTTAAACATGGTTCTATTTTTTATCAATTGAGTGGATTCGTACCCTCTAAATAGCAGTCTTCATGCCCATATGAAATGACATTGCGAATCTTTTCTCTCACACGTACAGGTCGAGAAATTGCATGTGTGTAAGTGTTATCGCATGTGTGTGAATTTATTGCATCGCACATTTTGGAGAAGTTGTTCAAAGATTCCATGCTTTTCCTATGCCAAAACAAATAGAAGTCCACCAGGCTACCCTCGTACGGAGAAAGCTATATGGATAGACATGTAGGATCCCTGGTCTAGTGTTTCACCAGAGGAAGACCACTAGAGCGTCGGAATCACATAAAAACTTACATGTGTCTCTAACATATGTGTGTAAGTGTGGTGCAAGGTTGGAAGGTGGTATATGTAGGTCCCAAGTGTGGTCCCCTTTGCAGACATGCGTTAATACTTAGTAAAATTCTGGATATGTACGTGGAAACTCCCGCCGCGGGACAAGGGGAGCCTATTTTATGGTAAAGTTGGTCGAACATTTGCTTTCCATGTATATATATCTTAAACAAACCAAAACAAATAGAAAAGTCCACCGGACTACCCACGTACGGAGAAAGCTATAGGGGTAGACCTACGGGGCCCCCGATCTAGGGTTTTGCCGGAGGAAGACCACCGGAGCGTCGGAATCACATGAAAACTTGCATGTGTCCCTAACATATGTGTGTAAGTGTGATGCAAGATTGGTAGATGGCATATGTAGGTCCCAAGTGTAACCCACTTTGCAGACATGCGTTAACACTTAGTAAAATCCTGGATATGTACGTGGAAACTCCCGCCACGGGACAACCGGAGTCTATATTATGGCAAAGTTGGTCCAACCTTTGGTTTTCATGTATATATGTCCTAAACAAACCAAAATAAATAGAAAAATCCACCGGACTACCCTCGTACGGAAAAATCTATAGGGGTAGACCTATGGGGCCTCCTAGTCTAGGGTTTCGCCAAAGAAAGACCACCGGAGTATCGGGAAACTTGCATGTGTCCCTAGCGTATGTGTGTAAGTGTGGTGCAATGTTGGTAGGTGGCATATGTAGGTCCCAAGTGTGGATCCCTTTGCAGACATGCGTTAACACTTAGTAAAATCCTGGATACGTAAGTGGAAACTCCCGTCGTGAGACAACCGGAGCCTATTTTATGGAAAAGTTGGTCCATCCTTTGTTTTTTATGTATATATTATGTCCTAAACAAACCAAAACAAATAGAAACGTCCACCGGGCTACCCTCGTACGGAGAAATCTATAGGGTAGACCTGCGGGGCCTTTGGTCTAGGATTTCACCGGATGTGTATGTCGCACTTCAATGCCGAGAGCCTGGCCGTAGGCGCAGGCCGGCCTCTACACCGAGGGGCGTGTCGTCGGCCCAGCACCATGACTGGGCGCCCCAGCTGCTGCCACGTTCCACCCCAACACCAAGGGCCCAGCGTCGGCACAAGCCGTCGCTCCGCCAGCCGACCGTTTGACGGCTATTGTGGGCCCCCACCTCGTCTCCGCCAATGGCATGGACCTACGCCGACGGTCTTCGTGGCTGCTCGAGGGAGGACTAGCCTGAGGAGCATACGCTGACGGCTATCCTCAGCGTAGCCTACCCTGACAGTGATCGTGGCTATGCTGACGGCTTTAAGCCGTTGGCGCCTTGGTGCATTCCTGTAGTGTCTAACCAACAACTTCATCAAACAATTAATTCTTCTTTCAGATAACAGATTATCTCGATCCACACGGTACGCATAGGAACGTACAGACACACACTGATCTGACAGACACAATATATACGTACCATCGCTTCAATTTCGTATCTGAAATCGCAACCATGATAGAAACATAAAAGAGGAGAAAAATACCTGGTGATCTCACCGGCCAGATCTCATCTAGCTAGCTGCTAGTACAACCTGGGAGCCCATCCGCAATGACTACTTCCTTGCAGCAGGCCGGCATAGCATTTACAACGACGTTCATGACCGGCCGGCCTTCCATTCCAAGCATGTGCCATGGAGCAGATAACCATGGATGTGCAATTCGATATCTGGTCATCTTGCTGACAATTGCCCCATGGACTAGTCAATGCACGCCGCCATGCCATGCCATGCCACCATGAGCTTGATGGGATAGCTGATTGAGCTTGCCTTCACCGCACGATTGATCCGAACATGGCAGCCTAGTCATGGCCGTCCTGTCCTTGCTTGCTAGATCCGGACCAAGCACTAATTAAATGGCTGCAAAAATCATGTTTGTTAGCATCATGGCATTCAGTACAGTCACAGATCCTGAATCCCTCGGTTTTTTGTTTGTGCCGGTCGACCAGGAGCAATCAGTTTTTCACCTGCTCTTGGTGTTCCAACGTTGGACTTTTCCCATAATTTCTTGAGATAATAAATTTACTTATGCTCCAAAAAAGAATCAATCAAGTTGCCATTGTTTCATGGTATGGTGTCGTGCCTCCTTGCAAATAAATTTTCCCAATCTGGCCCATCAAGAATCGCTGTTTGCCCGTCCGTCGGTCTGAGTAGCAGAAACCAAACGTGAATACACAATGTATTCTGCCCTCTATTACAAACAGATCCGCCAGAAAATCCCAACGATTTGGACGTCGTACGACAGAGCATTCAACGACACATCCAGGATGTGCATGCAGCCTCGCCAGACAGTGCTCATGGTTTGGTGCAGACTGTAGTGCAGCAGCCTGCCAACATTTAAGCGTCAGGCTTCGCCTCTTCAATTCAGACAAGTGTACATGTATAGGTTGATTGATGATTAAGTTGGTAGATCTGATCCCATCCGGCACTTCAGACAACTATATATAAGCAGTGCGTGGCTGGCTGCAAACTCTGCAGCAACTCAATCATGCACTGAATTACCGTGTCTCGATCTGCAGAGTGCTCCTAGACTACATGATTGAGCTCTGAGCTTGATCAGAGGAATGCTGGTTGATTGAGCCCCGAGCTAGAACAGAGGCGCACATGGGAATTGCCTGTTAAAACATGTTATGTTTTAAAAAGGAGAGAGTAGTTGGTAACAGGGAACAATCGACGACACCCTTGGACCAGGAAGCTAGATGGCACAGTCGACGATACCGTGGGACGACGTCATCTGCGAGATCCTCATGCGTCTCGACGACGTGCCCACCCTCTTCCGATGCGCCGCCACCTGCAAGAGATGGCTCCGCCTCGTCGCCAAGATGTCCTTCCTTGTACGCCGGAATAGATGGCCGCCCTCCTTCCTCACGGGCTTCTTCACCCAGCGATTATGGAAAAAAAAATAGCACGCTATTTCGATGCTAATAGCGCCCTATAACATATCTGGAGAGGTCATGCTAAATTTTAGCAATTTTGCTTGCTATGGCGCTATTTGCGAAATAGCATTGCTATATCACGCTAAAACGTCATAACGTTAGGGAAAAATAGCCCAACCTATTGAAATATTGATGTTACTAGCATATACTTTTAATCACATATCAATATAATGCATATTCACACATATGAAGAGATAGTCACAAAGTATTCTACAAACATGAAGACTTCTCCTTAGTGGAAGTGCCCTTCGATATTACATGTAATTTGAGTTCATATAAATATAAAACAAGCACCTAATGTTTTAATTATTAACTAATGCATTCTTCCTAATGTGCTCGCTCAACTCGACGATCAATGATATGAAATATGCAAACGGGATACCGAGCTAGCCCCTGTCCATAGAGAAAGAAAGAGTAGAACAAATCAAGATGAACACATTTTTTACTGTGAGGTCACCAACGGTCCTATTTTCTCTAATTTTACATCATACTTATTTACTCTAGTTTTACATTTCTATTATTTTCTCTTACTTTACCTCCACCGATTTTATACAACTTGGCGCCAAGTTTCTTTGTGCGGTGAGCAAAAAGATAGGACCAATGCACAAAGGTGTGGATTTTGGACTCCATCTTTACTACTACTACAAAAGTCCAGCACGCGTTGATCAATATATGGGCTAGCCGGCATTGACAAATATACTAAGGACTTCCAATTTTCTGTGTTGGCAACACAGTAAGTTAAGTTGAAGAATCGATACCCAAAGTACATCTATATGTGGCAGTGATCAATACCGGCAATCGGCGTTACCTCTCGCACAAAAAATATATTGTACTACAGGTTTTTTATCCTTTTTCTCTTAGTGACTGGCTTCAGCTCTGTTTGGCGAAGCTTCCCAATATTGATCGAGTCTTTCAGTTGATCTCGCGTTGACGGTCCTCTTGCACATATAGCTATCTCTTAGTGATTGGCTTCAGCTCTGTTTGGCGAAGCTTCCCAATATTGATCGAGTCTTTTAGTCGATCTCGCGTTGACGGTCCTCTTGCACATATAGCAACCTCCAATAAAAGTGTTAAACATTTATTACACGCTACAAAAATTCAGCTAAGTTTATTCACCTAACAATTCCTAACACTTGTATTTCGAACTCCATATAGTACAGCATTAACCTACAGAGTTTAACAATAGTTCTCCAAAGAACGACCTATAGTGGTGGCTCATGTACCGGAAAATTCTGTAGTACTATACATTGCATGATTGGATCGAGCTTGTAAAACCGCTGATGCAACGGTCCAAACACAAGTTCAGATACCTTGAACTCTTGCACTTTCTGAATCCTCATGAACATAAGTTCAGTTACCTTGAAACAACCAACAACAACCATGTCCAAAGATAGCGATGCTTCACTATATTATTTCTTCCTATGTACAAGCAGCCGTAGTGCTCCATCTCCTCAATTTTGGAGCTTAGATTAGCATTGACAAACGGTATAGAGTGTATGTGGGAGATAATGGATATCTGAAGTTTAAACTCTAGAAATTGTCATACGGGAACATAGTTTACTGAACTTTGTCTACTGTATAGAAACAGTTCAGAGTTAACTGAACTTAGCATGGCCTACATGATCAGTTCAGTTGATTTTGATCCTTGGATCACCGTCGCTAATTCTGCCTAATTCAATATTCTTGGCGGATCGGAGGGCTAGGGACGGAGAGAGCATCATTGGAATGTACCAATATTTCCCAGTACACATACATTAGCTATCAGGTGCAGATGGATCATGGACATCGACCGCGCGCAGTGGATTCTCGTTGCTGCCCGAGGAACTGCGACGTAGGAGGAGAATGAGCATGTCCTTGATTGCCTGAAGGGTTGGGGCTGCACATCCTAGGCATCCTCTCTTGAAATCGACAAGGATGAAATCCACGGCCGCCGCTGGACGTGTCTTGGACCTCGACTGCATCCTCGAGTAGGACTCATCCGCCTGCCTTCTCTGATCCATGACGCCCTGCTTGTCCTGATCGGAGGCCGCCACAGCTGGAGGGTTATCGTCGTGGCAGCACACCACCACCGGCAACATATATCGAGAGTCCACAAACCTGATCCTGGAGCTTGGTCTTCTCCCGAAGCGGCGAAGCCTGGCTGCCATAGCTAGCCCCGGCTGCTCTCGCTGTCCCTTGCCGGTCTTGTCGAGGATCTAGACAGAGATGTTGTTTGGCAGTTTCGCCTCTCGTCAGCAACCCGTTCAGATCTCCTACCAAACCTGCTTGCGCCTTCTCTCAACTGCCGCCTCTTCCATGCCTGACCCAACTCTGACTGGACGTCTCAGCTTGGCGTCCATCTCGTGCTGCCTAGGGAGGCGAGATCGGGAGGAGATGGAGCGGTTTTTGGGGGATCGTGGGGCATCGTCTCCGATGTCCGTGGCAGGAGTCACGCGATGGAGTAATAATACCGGCACTTTGTATACGAGTATTGGATCGATCGTATCCCAAACTGAACGCGACGTATATATATGAACCAAACCGCGGACGAACGACGGACGAAAAAACGGGGTGACGAAAACCACCTCAAGAAAAATTTTATATAGTAGAGATAGAGATACTTCTAGACGTCAATAATATGCTGTTAGCTCGTGGGATATGGATGTTAGGATTCTATAAGATTGCGAAACTATTTTTGTATATGATTATGTATGCATTGTTATAATAACAATTCTATATCTTTTATTCTTGCTTAATTTTTTTATTTTTTATTATAATTTATATTATTTTGAAAACGTTATTTTCAAATATAACACCCTATTAGCACGTTATAGCCTTCGTCCCGTTGCCGGGACCTTCACTGCTCGGCGCAGGCCGCCGTCCCCTGAGCTCCATGGTGCCTGCCGGCGACGCTTCCGTCGTCGACCGCGCCGTGCCCCTCGCCACGTATCCAGACGGCGGCGACGACGACCTGCAACTCAACATCCTCCGGCTAGCCGTGTGCAACCCGCTCGCCGACACGTGGGAGGCGCTGCCCGAGCTAGCTAGACTGCCACACCAGGTTCGGCTCCTCCGACAGTTACATCCGCGACATCCTGCCAAGCACCGCCCGCAACGCAAATCCAGCCTGCCTCCGAGTGCTAGCTAATGATCGGCGCCGACAATAGGAGAAGTCGCAGTTCAACCTCCACGCCTTCGTCTCCGGCGAGCCAGGCTGGAGGACGCCCGGCCGTAAAGTGCTTCGAGCGGCAGATCTGGTTTATTGGACACGAGGGCCGTCGTGTGCGGAGGCCATGCGCACTGGCTGTGCGTCAGCAAGTCAAACCACTTCCACGCCCTCGACGTCAGCTTGGAAACCCATCATGCATTTGGTCGGGGGAGACGACCAGCACCTTGCTCATCCAGGATTGTCACACTGGGAGAAGGTACATGGCTTATCTCGACACGGGGACGTTAGAAGAGGTGACCAGCCAATTTGCTAGCCATGCGTATATAACAGGTTTCTGCCCATGGAGATAGATTGGCCAACTTTCCCCGTGTCTCGCCTTGGTGCGTGGCCTTCAGTAGCGTAACCATCTGCGCATGCATGTTCTAAATTAATGAACTTAGTTATTTTCTGCGACCCTTATTTAGGATCGGAGGGAGTTACCTATTATGCTACAGATAGATACATAGAACATTCATCATGCATGGATGATGCATTTTTGTTGTTGTGAATTATTAGACCGAGTGATATCGTTCACATGATGGAGACGATTCTATTTTCGTCTCAACTCAAGTGCTGGTTCTTCCGCCATATTGTGATGTTATCTTTGCCATAGTCTCCATGGTTTTGGTTCATCTATTTTTCTTTGCTCGCGATCCGGCATTGGATAGACACCGGACAGCCGCGCACTATGTTTTTCAATTTATGTCGAGAATATTTTTCAATAAAGGAAATATATATTAATATCACGAAGATAACAATTACTCTACACCACCAAAATATGATACATCATAAAGACATTAAGGATGCACATATCAAAAAAGAAAAAAAAGAAAAAAATGCCCTGCCTAGGTGAACAACATCATAGCGGCACACAAAGCACCACCAAAGACCGCATCCAAACTGCAAAAGAGGTACTCCGAAATTCACGCCCCCAAAAAGGTAACAATGTACAAGCACCGTCGTTGCCCGATCAACAAATCTTAAATTTTCACCTCGGAGAAAGTCCGAGGTCCAAAACAATGCCTTCAACGAGATCATTGATATAGGTATAACCAATGAAGATCAGAGCTTGGATTTTAACCCTGAAAACCGAGACTCGGTACTGGATGAGCACCACCAAAAAAGAAATCCTCCAATGTTGCCCCCCGCAGGTCTCTTCATCGAATACCAGGTTCTCTTCATCACAACCAAGACCACCCACTTCCTTCACCAGTCTCGCACTCAACACGAGTCTTGAAAATCTTATGGCCCTCTAATCGCAGCCAACCATTATCTGTCTCAGTCAATACCATGGAAATCTAGACGTAGATATGTCCCATAGTGTTGACTGCAAGCGGAGCTATGCACCACACCCTCTTGAAGCCACACAGGCTGATATGGACATGCACGATCAGAACCCATCTGATCCAAAGATCAGGGGGTGCTAAGAGCCAATTCGAGAAGATGTTCCCATGGAGAAGTCTAAAACTAGTATGCGGCTACATTAAGGAGGACGAACAGCAATAGCACGTAGAATGTCACTATGGCACAAAAAGAGCGTTTAGGCCGCCACCTTATTTGATTCAAGCCGTGAAGCCCAGGCCTCCATCCGTGTACGATGCGTGTGCTGCCCGCCAGAGCAGATCATCTCGGTGCCGCCTGAGCGGCGAACACAGCCACCACCATGCTGCCACCCGGGCCGTCGTCCTAAGACCTAGCTCCGCTGCGAGATCGGACAGAATTCCCCCATCCACCCTTTGGGAGAGGGGCCATCACCACCGGCCAGTGGTGGAGGGAGGAGGACGGAGACACCCCGGACAGCGGCGCTAGGGTTCACCCCCGTGTCACCGTGAAGGGGGCGATGCGGCGGTCATGGGATCAATAAAGATGTGAGCAGTTGAGAATAGTTCACGTGTATATTCGTCTAGTTGTACCCAATACCAAGTGTTTGCTACTAGTATTCTGTTCCGTTTGTTTTCATAAACAAAGTACAATTATGAAACTACATTCGGTCAGTCAACTAAGGTCGATTGAACATGTACGAGGTATTCTTGATATCGTATTACTATATGGGAACTGTTGGGCATAAAGTACATTTACTATGGTGGCTGCAGCATGGACGCCTCATGCATGTATATAGTTTTGAGTACACCATGTAGAAATAATGCAGGTTTAAGCTAGTACAATTGTGCATTTCTACGAAAAATTTTCAGTCGGTTGAATTTATTCTGCTGACATATAACAAATATAAACTAGTAAAGAAACAAGGACGTTGTTCACCAGTAACAATAAATAATACTCCATATTAGAGCCAGTGGAGTAGTTATATATTTCTCTCCAATATTTTTCCAGTCAGTTGAAACTATTCTTCTTGCAGGTAAGTACTCCGTATAATATTCTACTGAAACTAAAAAACAACACACATCAACTACATATGTTTCGAAATCCTCCAGGTTTTTGACTCCAAAGCTGTACATATACATGGTCTTTCTTCACTGCACATCTCTCTATACCTCTCCATCTATGTAAAACAACAGAACAAACAAACAAACAGATGAATTTGTCCACCAAATTTCATCCAAACAAACGCATGATCGAGCTGCTACCCCACCTACCAGTGAAGCTGAAGGAAAAGGAACAACACAGGATGCTAGGCGTGCTTCGGCCGCCGTTACTTCATTCTCTGTGCGGTCTTTGGTGGCTGGGCCTCCTAATGTTGTCCCAGATAGAGAAGAGCAGATGCAGGAGGTAGTAGTAGATGGTCCTCACACAAGTCATGACGAAGTTCCAGCAGGAGGAAGGCCAGTACATCGGATAGAGCAGCCGAAAGAACAGACTTATCACGTGCCTTGGATAGCGACCCACCTGTAGGCAGATGTAACCATAAGTTGCTGAACTTAATCCAGCATCAGCAAATTAGAAGTTTAACAGTTTCCATCATCACAATAACTCCAGATAACAGTACGTGCACAGGTATCATTGCCTCGAGAATAATGGGAGTGATATTAATTGGCAAGAATAGTACATTTGTTGCAAGGCATATCGATCCTCAGGAGGACAAGTTGTTCGCCCTCCTGATAATCCGACTAACAAACATCACAGAAAAAATAAGTTATTTTTGTAGAAGCGCACAAAGGTTTGCTCTACATATGTATGAAATTCCAAGTTCAAACATATTCCATGCCAAGGTTAATAGAAAAGAAATTTTCTGGCAAATTTGATTTCTAAACTGTCAGAAATAATCTTTTTTTTGTTACCCTTGGCATGGAATGGAGTAGAGCAAACCATGATATTTACAACAAGTTTCATGATTTCCGTAATGTTTGCTAGCTGGGTTGCATATGGGAGAAGCAAACTTTTCGGAAAGAAACACTGCAAGTGCAGAAGTAAGCTTTTACTTAATAAGACAGCACTCACAGGAAAAAGCAAATCCAACGTATTCCAGGCTGCATGCCGTACAGCTCTTGTTGGGTAGGCAGGGCCTCCAGGAGACGTGAAGCTGTAAAGGCAGGACTTCAGTCTGGTGCTCGTACTCATCCTCAATTCCCATCCTGCGTTAATTGACTTTCTTTCAGGGTAAAATGTGACCATTCAGTGGAGAACTATAAATATTTACTACAGAATTATATTGCTGATAGAAAATACCTTTAAGGATAGTCATGCGGGAAAGGTAGTGCAATAGTACTGGCTCCACTTTTAGCTTCTGGAGCTGGATTAACATTGAACAAATATTTAGTCTGCAGAATAGATATAGAATGTCATATGAAAGATAACATCAAATTCAGACGATAACCTGATCAGTAAGTTCAATCACAAAGTAATCTGCAGCTCCACCAACCAAGAAAGAATTTGGAAAAGCAGGGAAATGCTCAAGAAAACTTGCAAGCAGGTGTTCTGCCCATGAAATATTGCAACCGTTTAGTAGCACACAACAAGAACCAAGAGGACGGAGAAAAGGAACCTACCCTGATCGTAGAACAGCATGAATCTGGAGAGGAGGAAGAACAGATCTCTACCAGCCTGTTCACAATGCTCGATTAATATCTACTGATTAGAAAAGGCTAAGCAGATTTCAATGCAGGAAGGGAGAGATTGACCTGTGATGATATCTTACTCAGTTGATCTGGGACTAAAGCGACTTCTTCAAGGAGATACTGCTCAAGAAACAAAGAATGTTAGGGAATGGTGTAAATTTACATGCTGTAGAATTCCAAACCGGGGTACAACAGCATAAATAAAAAAACTTACATGATACAATGGGAGGAAGTGCCTTGTATTGGTTTGAATGTCAATCCTGTAAGAACATAATTCTATCATATTGAGGGTGTCTTGGGGAAAACTTAAATAGATATCATTGCAATACACTGCTAATCACAATCAGCTTGGCGTTAATGACTTATCAGTTAACAAACAGCTCAAGTTTATTGTTGCCACTGGCCATCATACCAAAAAACATTAGTAGCTCCTTGGACAAGAGCAGAGCTGTATCTTAGTGATACTTCCTTCCCATCAAGAGGGACTTCAAACAACTGCAATGAAGAACTTGCCATTTACAAAAATGAAGTACAGATGGGAGCTAATATAACTTGGAACATCTAACCAATAGTGGATATACTAGCTTTTTAACCTCATCTCTTATTTAGTTGGTTTAGTCTACCACAACTTGCTTGGGACAAAAGGCTTTGTTGTTGCTGTTATTAGGTAACATGAGCAACATGGTTTAGCATAAGATTAGGGCTAGGAAAAAAGTTCTTCTCTAAAGCCAGCTTCTATTGTCAGTGTGAATTTAATGTATGAGTTTATGACTATATACATCAGTACATTACTGACAACTTAGTGCGGTGCAGCTTAGACTCCAGAGAGGTACATTAATGTTACAATAACTGAATGTGTTCACTAGTGCTATGTGTTTTGCAATAGCAAGAGGTGAGGTGCAGAAAACATATTCTTCCACATACGACCAAAATGAAATCCAAGTTGATACAACATATACTACTTAAAATATAAAGGAAAAAACATACTACCAAGTCCTAGTATCTATAGAGATATAAATTTCAGTACATACCCATCTGTGAAAAAGAAGTGCAAATATATTGGCTGCAAAGGACTGGCTCCAGAGTTGCACTATCAATTCAAGTATTCGCCTCCCACTTTGAGGTACTTTAACAAAGTGATTTGCAAGAATCTCATAGAAGCACAAGTGGTTGTCTTCTCGATGATCTACAGGAGCAATGCCCTCATCACTCATGCTTAAAATCTTATCTGTTTATCAGAAGCAAGAAACAAGGTCACCATAGAATCACTCTGTTCGAATAGAAGTACTGTATTTAGCATCTCAATCTTTCCTGAAAATACTTGTCCATCTACACTTCCAATGCAACTTTACTCAAAGTTCCTAGTTTCTCCTTCATGATATCTTCAATGAAACAGCTAATTATTTTCTGTTGATGATTTGCACTTGGCAATTAACTACTCTTGGCTTGCATGCCTTGCTTTGAGGAGGAAGAATAGATGTGTATTATGGACATTTCACCCAACTTAATTCTTGTGCCCAACTTTAAAAAGGCATATCTTTTGGAATGGAGGGAGTAACTTCTACATCTGAATAGTATATGAGGTGACCAAAGCCTAAACAACCTCGAGGAGTACAATAAAAGAAAATACCTGAAGTAACATATTCAGGGAAAAAAGAGGAAGTGGCGGTGAGTAGAAGCTAAATGACAAAATGCCTTGTTTACAAGAATCCAAAAAGGAGATCTAGTATTCATCTCCTAGAAGGAAGATGCATTAAATTTCTACTATCAAGACCTCGTTGTTCTGCCTCTTTTCTTTAACTTGTCTAGCAGGAGCATCTGCCTTATATTACTTTATAGAAGCAAAAAAGGAGTAGCCAACGCAGATGGCTGGCAACTGGTTAGAACAGCCACCTTACAACAAGGTGCTAAAAGCTTAGTTTATAGACAGAATCTGAAAATAACTGGAAATATACAAAGCTATGGCGTTAAGAAAGGACTGCGGCTTCTGTGCGGCTCTCCCTCGCAGTTGGATATTATCTTCTGGGATCTTACCATTCATAGTAATTAAGAACGCAATTTCATAGAATGTGATACACAAAAGCATTTTCAGCAGGAGAACAAACATAAAATGCTGCCTAAACGGTGAATTTAAGCATGTTAAACTTGCCTGGCTAATCATAAGAACCAGATTCCAAAAAGGAACACAACTACAATTGTAAGAGAGCCTGAATACCGAACACTTACAAATATATGATTAGAGAAACAAATTGTGGTAACTAACTGTCGGATTTTTCTTTTATTCCGGCGTAACTGAAAAATTGTGAAACATTAAGGTCTCACAGAACAGAAACTTTGGTCGAAGGTATTCCCCTCTGAGCTATGATTCGTTAAAGATGGACATAGGCTGGCATAAAATTCAGTTGTTCTTGGTTGCCAATTTAGAGAAGGCAGCCATTTGAGATGCTACATCACAGACATATATGCATTAAGAATAACATCACAGGAAGAGCAGCAGCATTAGCATTAGCATTAGCATTAGAAGCTATATATCAGGAGAGATGTCAGCACCTCGAGCACGGTCGTCCACCTTGAGGGCGATGTCAGCGAAGAGCTGCTGCAGCAGCTTGAGACGCTGCGAGTTGGAGGTCAGAGCCTGCGCGCAGAGCAACAAACCAGTAAGACATCCACGACAGCGGTCTTAATTCGGTCTAGCAGTTTCTCACGGAGTCCCAGCAAAATGAAACGGACAACAAGCAACGAACCGCATACCAAATTGCAAACACAAGGCCAAGAATTGTTTTTGCTGAATCTCCCCCAAACGAACCAAAATTCCGCCCCTTTTTTTACCATCGGTATAAGTATAAGCATCCCCCGAGCGTGCACACCAATTCCCCGCCCACGTATAGCAAAACAAAACGGCTGAATGAAAAAGGAATCGGCTGCCTTGCTAGAAATTACACGATTGCGAATCGAAGAAGAAAGGGGCGGGCGGAGGGATTGGAATGGGGGGGAGAGAGAGAGACCTTGTGCAGCTTGCGCTCGATCTCGTGGGAGAGGGCCTCGAGGTGGTCCGACGTCCGGGTCCGCATCGCCGCCCTCTCCGTCTGTCCGCCCGACCACCGTCGCCGCCCTCTCCGTCTGTCTCCGCCCGACCACCGTTGCCGCCCGGCCGCGATTTGGGGAAGGGAACCCGCCCGCTGCGTTCGACTGGATTTGCTCTCTCTCCATCCCTCCCCGTCCCTGTTTTCTTTTCTTCGGTTTCTTCCTCTCAGCGGTCGCATCGCGGCCGTACACGTCCTGCCGCTGGACGGAGATCCCCAGCCGTCCATGCGTGGCACGAGCTCGGCTGCCGACGCGGCCAGCCGCGCTGGCAAGGTGGCTTTGACGCGTGGCAAGGGAAAGGACACGTGGCATGGCTCGGAGCTGCGTTGACGTCAAGCAACTAAACTCGTGCATCGTTGCGTCACGTTGAGAGACGTTAGGCGGCGACGCCAGCTGACCGTACACGATTAATATAAGTCTTTTTTTAATGTCACGACACCTTTAAAGCATCTCTACTAACAATTTCAGAAGAATCTTTTTTGTTCCTCGGCCTGTGAACTGAGTCGTCCTCGTCCTGTTGCCTCAACTCTCGTGAACGGATAGTCGGACAATGCCCGCTTGTATACTCGTCTACGCGTCGTCGTAATGGCACGCCACCGTCCGTCCACCTTCCCGTCGTTTTCACTTTTTCCGTCCACACCGCTACACATTGCCGCCCTCCTCACAGCCATGTCGTTGCGGCGACGCCGGCCAAGGCAGCTCCCGGCTACTGCAGCCGTCGAGCGACGATGACACGCTGGACGCTGACTACACCGTATTCTAAAGCAACTTTGGCATGATCAACGTGTTGTCGGCATCATCAAGTTTCTATGGCTTTTCGGTGTATTTTTGGAGTTTTTCTTAGCCTACTATAGTCAAAATTTAGGTGAATTTAATATAATATATGTATGAACTCACCTATATTTTAACGCAATCACCTGACTTCGTCTAAATTTCGGCGTGTTTGATCAAAATTTGCCCGAAGCCGAGAACTCGTCTTGAGATGGTGGCTGGAAACTGGTCGTTTCTAGGCCGAGTGCTTTATGAGTGCTTTATCCGTATGACACTAAATAGCGCTGGATTTGTGCCTAGCAACGCCGAACATACGGAGATGCTCTTAGACAGAATGCACAGAGATGTCCGTTCGGACTTAAACTAATAATTAATACGCGTTAATTAAGAGATAATCTCCGTATTAACCGCACAGGAAGTTGCCACAACGGGGAACCGTCGGCAACGTTTCCGGAGCGTCGCCTCCAAGGAAACTGACTCCTAGAACCGACATATTAGCAACTGCAGACTGTATATATTTGTACATTCATCATCAATAAAGAACAATGATTCATTCTAGTCTCTCGCTGTCAATTCTTCTAGTTCTAACACGTTATCAGCACTGCTCCGGCGAGGATTCCGGCGATCACCGGAATTAGAGAAAAGAGGTAAGAAACATGACTCGTCCAATGCCCCTGTTTCTCCGCCGACGCCGCTGAATTAGGGTTCGCCACCACGCCTTTGACCGCCACGGTGATGGGCAAGATTGCCGCCGCCACGTGTAGGAGGCTACCGTGAGCGCCATGGCCTGGCAGGAAATGGCCGCTACTGGGCGCGCGTACTTTTGCGCCGCCAATCCTGATCCGGCTTAGCCGTCCGCCGCTGATGTCAGGGGCCGACGACGTCGACCAGATCGCGCCACCGCCGCCGCCATTCGGTGCCGGAACACGGGGGTAGTTTGCCCACTACACGTGTATGTAAGCGGCACGGACAAGCCCTGATGACGACGTCGCGGGCGCCGCCGCAGCTTCAACGGCTCGCCGCCGCATGGGCGCTGCCGCTGTCGCCACCTCCGTCTTCGATTGAGGCCGCCCGACGCCATCGAAGCCGCGCCGGCCTCTCACCCCATGGTCGCCGAGATCGGCACTGTGTGCCGCTCAGATGCCGCCGCCGGAGGCGCCGCCAGGTGGAGCACGAGGGCGACTCGTTCGCCTTCGTCCCGGCGCCGACCTGAGCAACGCGCTTCACCATGGACTCCGGCGTGCGCAGCTTCACGAGCGCCGCCCATGGCGATGCGGTCGCGCCACCGAGGCTGTCGTCCCCAACACCGGCCTCTCCTCCTTCACCGCGCCCGGGATCCCGCCGCCGCCTCATGCCCTTCGGCTCCCCAGCCCGTTGGCAAGGCGGGCGCCGGCTGAACTTGAGCCAGCCATGCTGGGCCTCGCCAACGGCGTCGCGCTAGGATACTGCCTCCCCGATGACTCCTCCGACGAGGAGGCCCGTGGCGGGAGCAGCTCCGGACGCCGGTGAACTCCGCTCGCGCGGTGCTGGTTCCTGGTACGGCAGGACGGCTGGTTCCGCGCGTGGAGTTGGAGAAGATAAGGTCGCTGTATTGATTGGGAAGATGCGTCTCCCGTGGCCCCTGTTTGCCTTTATCTCTTCGAGTGAATAAAAATCTGTTTCCTGCTTTGCCGCATGCAATCAGTACATCGCATGCAAGTGCAGCACAGTACTAGCAGCTTCTGGATTTGTCTAGTATTTTCCTGTTTGCTACTCTAAGTATAGTTTTCTTTTAACAACTATCTTAGTAGTAAATTTGTCTGTTGAAAATTATGTCAAAATCAGTACATTGTACTGTTTATTTGTCGAGTACTATGTGTATTTCAAAAATATTTGATGTAATATATTTCTGTGTGTGTGCACATGTTGAGATTTATTACGTTCATCGTTTGCAATTGAGATTTTCAATTTCTTGCAATAGATCAATTCATCGTCTTAATTGAGTCATTTTGACTCGATACAAGCACGAATTGGTATGCAAAATTCAAAGTGATTTCTTTAAATTAATGTTTTGGAAACACAAGGTAGTGGCCAGATCTATTGCACTGCAGATTATCACCACTACTGTTTAAAGCCTACATTTTGTCATTTTGACACTATGATTGCTTAACAATGTGCTCTTCCAAACATTTTATTAAGTCATGACATAAGGCATTAGAAGTATGAGTATCTACTGATTTCATCAGATTATACTCTCTATTGCTGCGAGACGGACTCCGAATATTCTTCGGAGATTATCTACAATATGTCATACTTAACAATTTGAAGTTCACAATAATGATTTCAAGCCCACTTCTTGAAGTCATCATTTAATTTTGCATAGTTCATTACAACATGACCATGATGGATTTTAATTTACCAAACGTAGATTAATATTCTCTGGTTTACCATGTAGATAACCGATGGCTGGAAAAGAGTTCGATTCACTCGAGCTTAACGGCCACAACTACCCTACATGGGCCATGGACATCAAGATCGCTCTTGCGTCCCGTGGGATAGTGCGTGCCATCCAGAACCCGGACGACCCTCTTCTACCGGAGCCGCACCACTGAGAGAAGAGCAGAAATATGTTGCCTTGTACATTATAAGGCATCATATTCACCCAGATCTTAAGTCCGAGTATTTGGAGGAGGAATCCCCATTTACTTTGTTTCAGGCCCTCAAAACGAGGTATGAAAAGCAGAAGGCAGTTGTCCTGCCCGAAGCACTTCATGATTGGACCCATCTTCGATTCCAGGACTTCAAGTCCGTTGGGGATTACAATCATGAGGTTCATAAGATAAGTTCCAAGTTGCGCTTTTGCGAGAAGGAACCTACTGATGCGGAAAAGATAGAAAAAAATCTATCCACTATGCTCCCATCTGAAAGGCTCCTCCGGAAGACATCGCTCGCGACTACGGTCTATTCAGACCTTATTCATATCCTACTTCAGGCTGAAAAGCATGATGAGCTTCTTGCTAAGAATGGCTTCAGCCGGTTGGTTCCCAACCTTGCCGGAAGTTCATATGAATGTCATGAACGGAAGAAAGTTCGTGGCGCCTTCAACGGCAACCAATCGAACTTCAAGGGTAAGCGTAAAACCGGAACAGGAAGCCTCGAAACTCGGACCGTGGGAAAGGCACCGCAAAGCCAAAGTATGACAAAACTAGGCTTTGTGACAAGTGTGGATGCTACACGCATCCTAGTAACAAGTGCAAGACCCCAAAGCATCTGGCAATACTCTACCAGCAATCCCAAGCACGCAAGGCACCTCAGGGGAAAAGGTTTGAAGCCAACTTCAACCTTCATCCAGATGGCACCAATGGAGCTGGTTGTTCGCAAGATGCTCCTCCTGGACCTAGCAACACCATGACTCTCCAGCAGCCCGAGGATCCTATGAGCACGGAGAACATGATGATTGAGTACGCCTCAAACGACGTGTTTGGAGACTTCGACTAGTCCCACTATATCCTTAGTGATCACTTTATTTTATGTCCATTTGTGATGTTGTAATAAGAACATAAGTATTGTTGTTGTCATGTACATTGTATCAGCACTTTGATATAATAAAGATTGTATTCTATGTATCTAAATAAGGTTTTCTTATTGAAAATTCTTCATTTTTATATATAGCTCTCTACGGGGACAATCCGATGGAAGAGGAATTATGCCTTGTGGACAGTGCTACCACAAACTCCATACTGAGGGAGTTGAAATATTTTTAGACTCTGAAAAAGATGAATGGAGATATTTTGACTATCGCTGGACGCGATACGGTAATTGTTGGCACTGGACGTGCCATATTTACCCTCCCAAACGGTACACAAGTGACAATTGAGGATGTCTTGTTGTATCCCGATTCATCACGTAACTTAATCAGTTATCGAGATATCCGTAAGAATGGTTTTCATATTGAAACCCATGAAGACAACAAAGAAGAGTATCTGCTCTTCACAAAAGATAACGGATATGGCAAGCAAGTACTTGAAAAATTCTTCTTCCGTCCGGGCTGTACTATACGTACATCAAGCCCGTAGAACATGTTGCTTATAAGGTAATCTTCCAGAATGTTGATGCATTTCAAACTTGGCATGATCGCCTAGGCCATCCCGGTATCGGGATGATAAGGAAGATTACTAGCAATTCCATTGGTCACAATTTGCATGAGTCCAAATTCCCTCAGTCATCAGACTTTGTATGTACATCATGTGCCACAGGAAAGCTAATTTTGAGGCCTTGGCACCTCAAAATACAAGTTGAACCACTTCAGTTCCTTGAGCGAATTCAAGGTGATATTTGTGGTCCTATCCAACCATTATCTGGACCATTTAGGTATTTCATGGTTTTGATTGATGCATCTACACGATGGTCACATGTGTGTCTTCTTTCCACACGAAATCATGCATTTGCCAAGATAATGAGGGAAGTAATTAAGTTACAGGCCCATTATCTAGAAAGTCGAATTAAATCAATTCGCATGGACAATGCTGCAGAATTCTCTTCACGCGCCTTCAATGACTATTGCATGGCCTTAGGGATTGAAGTTCAAGACTGCTCCATATGTCCACACTCAAAATGGTTTGGCTGAGTCCCTAATAAAGAGGATCAAACTCATTGCAAGACCTTTGTTAATGAATTGCAGCTTGCCAACTTCGTGTTGGGGTCACACGGTTTTACACGCTGCTGACCTAATCCAATTGCGACCTACTGCATATCACAGTACTTCCCCTCTGCAATTGGTACGTGGAAATCCTCCCAGCATTTCCCATCTGCGTAAGTTCGGATGTGCTACATACATCCCGATCTCACCACCACAGCGGATATCCATGGGCCCACACAGAAAAGTAGGGATCTATGTGGGGTACAAATCGCCGTCGATTATTAAGTACCTGGAACCCCTTACTGGGGATCTATTCACAGCCCGTCACGCTGATTGCATATTTGATGAGGAACATTTTCTGGCACTAGGGGGAGATTTCAAGTACCAGAAAGAATGCCCGGAAATTGATTGGAATGCTATCGCCATTTCAACCTCTGATCCATGTACCCAAGAGACCGAACTCCAAGTTCGAAAAATTATCAATTTGCAACATCTTGCAAATAATCTGCCAGATTCATTTACTGATCTAAAAGGTGTTACTAAATCCTGGAAACCGGCCAGAAATGCGCCTGAAAGAGTAGAGGTACCAACAAAAACCACTCAACTCCCTGATCCTAAGAAGAGGGGGAGTAGTACGGCCACTGACCCGGAACCTTCTTCTCGCAAGCAACAAAGGAGAGAGAGGAGAAAATCCTCCAAATCAGTAAATGCAAGTCAGCTCAACGTTGACAAACACCTTATGGATAGTATACACCCAGTGGAAGGGCAACCTCCACAACCCAGCTCCAGCTTGCACACACTGGCTGGGACATCGGAACACCTAGACTCACGCGTATTGGGAAATCACGAAGGGTCAACAAGGGTGCATGAGATATCCACCAACTATATCGATTCTGGAGAATCATTCAACCGCAAGTCTACGATTGTCGACACTTATTTTTCTGCTACAATTGCTGATACCCTTCTCAATGATCATGATCCAAGGACTATCGTTGAGTGTGAGAAACGCCTGATGGCGGCCTAAATGGAAGGAAGCAATACAAGCGTAACTTGCTTCGCTTAATAAAAGGAAGGTATTCATGAAGCAATACCAACACCTCCCAATGTTTTCCTGTGGATTCAAATGGGTTTTCCTCCTAAACGAAATGAGAACAATGAGGTGGTGAGATACAAAGCGAGGCTCGTAGCACAGGGTTTCACGCAGAGACCCGGCATTGATTTCAATGAGACATATTCTCCAGTAATGAGTGGTATCACTTTCCGATATCTTATATCTTTGGCAGTGCAAAATCGTCTATCTATGCAGTTGATGGATGTCGTGACCGCATATCTTCACGGGTCACTAGATTCGGACATATACATGAAGGTTCTGATGGAGTCTCGTCAATGCAAGCGCTAAACGCAACATGTCGTGTAAAACTGAACAAGTCTTTATACGGCTTGAAACAGTCGGGACGGATGTGGTACAACCGACTTAGTGAGTTCCTTCTTCAGAAGGGTTACTCCAACAATGATGACTGTCCATGTGTCTTCATCAAGAAGTCCTCTTCAGGATTTTGCATCATTTCAGTGTATGTCGATGATCTCAACATTATTGGCAACACACAAGATATTGATGAAGCACGCAATCATCTAAAGACATAATTTGAGATGAAGGATTTGGGTCAAACCAAATTTTGCTTGGGTCTCCAACTCGAGCACCTTCCCTCAGAAATAATGGTACACCAAGCTGCCTATATCCAGAAAATATTGGAGAAATTCAATATGGACAAATCCTATCCATCTAAAACTCCCATGGTGGTTCGTTCTCTAGACGTAGGGAAAGATCCGTTCAGGCCAAGGGATGATGGAGAAGAGATGTTGGGACCCGAGGTTCCATATCTCAGTGCTATTGGAGCGTTATGTATCTTGCAAATTGTACGAGACCTGACCTCGCATTTGCAGTGAATCTACTTGCTAGACACAGCGCAACTCCCACCAAACGCCATTGGTCGGGAGTCAAGAATGTCTTTCGATATCTCCAAGGCACAAAGGATCTTGGACTATACTTTCAGTTCCAGAGAAATCTGGACTCCAATATGATCGGATACACTGATACTGGCTACTTATCTGATCCCCACAATGCCAGATCACAGACCGGCTTTGTGTTCCTACATGGTGGAACTGCTATATCATGGAAGTCTTGAAAGCACTCGTTGCCACTTCTACCAATCATTCTAAAATAATTGCATTATATGAGGCATCACGCGAATGTGTGTGGCTTCGCAGAATGATAAACCACATACAACAGTCATGTGGAATTGGTTCTATCGAATCACCTACCATTATCTGTGAGGATAATGCGGCTTGTGTTGCACAGATGCAAACAAGATACATCAAGAGCAATATCACTAAGCATATTGCCCCAAAGTTATTTTATCCTCATGAACTCCAAAAGAGTGGGGAAATAAACATCTTGCAAGTCAAATCATGCGATAATCTCGCCGACTTGTTTACGAAGTCTCTACCAACTTCAACATTCCAAAAATATATTCATGGAATTGGTATGCGACGGCTTCGAGATTTGCATGTATCAGGGGGAGTATCTTCCTGAACTATTCCTGTTCAAAGCATCATATTACACTCTTTTTCCCTTAAATGAGTTTACTTTACAGGTTCTCATTGAGGTTTTTAATGAGGTAATATCAACATAAGATCATATGTCATACTATTCATTTTCCCCATCGGGGTTTTTAAAATGGTATAAACGACATATTTATTGACCTCTAGATTCTATGGATTTATTTCATATTGAGTTAACAGAGGCGATAATCATTATATGCTGTGCCATTTTCTCCTTATTTTTCCACTGGGTTTGAAGGAGTTTTAACAGCATATCCTACTCAATTCCTCACATTTTTTCCACAGGGTTTTTGGAGGAGATTTAGTCAAGATGATGAATTCTTGTGCAGTCAAGCGATGATTAGGGGGAGTGTTAAGAATAATTAACACGCGTTAATTAAGAGATAATCTCCGTATTAACCGCACAGGAAGTTGCCACAACGGGGAACCGTCGGCAACGTTTCCGGAGCGTCGCCTCCAAGGAAACTGACTCCTGGAACCGACATATTAGCAACTGCAGACTGTATATATTTGTAAATTCATCATCAATAAAGAACAATGATTCATTCTAGTCTCTCGCTGTCAATTCTTCTAGTTCTAACAGTTGCGTCACGTTGAGAGACGTTAGGCGGCGACGCCAGCTGACCGTACACGTTAATATAAGTCTTTTTTGAATGTCACGACACCTTTAAAGCATCTCTACTAGCAATTTCAGAAGAATCTTTTTTGTTCCTCGGCCTGTGAACTGAGTCGTCCTCGTCCTGTTGCCTCAACTCTCGTGAACGGATAGTCGGACAATGCCCGCTTGTATACTCGTCTACGCGTCGTCGTAATGGCACGCCACCGCCCATCCACCTTCCCGTCGTTTTCACTTTTTCCGTCCACACCGCTACACATTGCCGCCCTCCTCACAGCTCCAGCTACTGCAGCCGTCGAGCGACGATGACACGCTGGACGCCGACTACACCGTATTCTAAAGCAACTTTGGCATGATCAACGTGTCGTCGACATCATCAAGTTTCTATTGCTTTTCGGTGTATTTTTCGAGTTTTTCTTAGCCTACTATAGTCAAAATTTAGGTGAATTTAACATAATATATGTATGAACTCACCTATATTTTAATGCAATCACCTGACTTCGTCTAAATTTCGGCGTGTTTGATCAAAATTTGCCCGAAGCCGAGAACTCGTCTTGAGATGGTGGCTGGAAACTGGTCGTTTCTAGGCCGAGTGCTTTATGAGTGCTTTATCCGTATGACACTAAATAGCGCTGGATTTGTGCCTAGCAACGCCGAACATATGGAGATGCTCTTAGACAGAATGCACAGAGATGTCCGTTCAGACTTAAACTATGTATTTAAAAAACTTTGTATTCCCTCCAATTCATATTAATAGCCTCAACTTTATTTAGATTCGTAAAAACAAAACCCTCTCGTTTAGGGTCTTAGTGCCGCGGCGGCGACTCTGGTGCCTCCGTGAGATCGTATTGGTTTCGAGTTCCCGTTGTCGACTTATTATTGGATCCGCTCCGGGTGTTTTCTTGGTTTCTTGAGCCGCTACTCTCTCTATGTCGTCAGAGCTTTCTCAGATACATCTAGGGTTTGAGGCCATGGCGGAAAAAGTGATCGCCGGTTCTTTTGGCACTGTGGGGGAAGAAGGAAGAGAAGATTGGGGATATGTTTAGCCACTTGGAGCTGAATGATGATGAGTTGGACGATGTGGTTGTCGTTGTGGAGGTAACGAAGGTGTATCAAAAGGCGGCTAGATGGATGGCGGTCGGCAAGGTTTTAACCAACCGATCCTTCAACGTGGATGTTGTGTTCAAGAAGATGAGAAGCATATGGAACCTCTCTTGTGACCCTGATTTCCGCGAAGCAGGGAAAATCTCTTTGTTTTTCATATGTATTTTTTGGGGGGATTGGTAGAAGGTAGTGCATCAGGGCCCTTGGACCTTTCAAGGTTGTGTATTGCTTGTGGATGACTATGATGGTCTCTCTGATCCAGAAGAGATTGCTTTTATGGTATGATGGTTTGGGCGCAAATTCACGAAATTCTAGAGCTATACAGGAAGGTGGAAGTTATTGGTGATATTGCTCGTAGAGTTGGCAAGGTGAAGGAGGTGAAGCTGTTCCCGAAGCTCTTCTTTGAAGGGAATTATGTATGCATTAGGGTTTGGGTCGATATAAATAAACCTCTTTTGCACTTTGTTTGTCTCTCTCTGTCGGAGGGAAGAAGGCGGCTACCAGTGAAATTTGAGAAGGTTCCTTTCTTCTGTAAGAGATGTGGCTTGATGGGGCATAACCATGAGGAATGTGGCGACGAGATTGGAAGGAGAACCAACTTCAGTATGGTACGTGGATGCTTGCCACGCATCGTGTTAACCATCCAGCACATGTGCCCTCTTGGTTTCTCCGCGCACTCCTATCCGTGTTAAGGAGAAAATACAAACTATGCTATATTCACTACATAGTTTGTGATATTGTGTCCATATTATGCTTGTGTATTTTGGAACGGTGGACAATGTTGCGGGATGAAGTTTTTCTTTTCATTGCACAAAAAAACCATTTTTCAATTTTCGAATGCCAAAAACACGGTGTTTTGTGAAGCAACCACCAAATAAAAGTTGCAAAATGGTACCACCCAATTTTTCAAAAATACTAGACCGCCTTTCAAGTACAATGTCCCAACTAGGTTATCTCAAACTTTCGTCTATCCCTTGTAAAAAAGATAAATGTCTGCTGAATCGGTAGGAAGTGCGTCCGATTGAACTACAGATACATCATTTGATGCTCATCGTTTTCATAAAAATCATTTTTAGGTTTACAATATGTTATTTTTATCAGAGATCCAATGAAAATTTAGCGAGGCTCATCCCCTAGCTAAAAATATTCATGCCTGCCGTTTTGACCATAGTTTAAAACGGGCATAAGAAATTCAAAAATGATCAAAACAATATAAAACCTTCGTGTTACGTTATTTTACGTTACATAGTTGCATGTAAAAATATCAAACTTGTTATACTGATTGCATCTCAAAAAAACCTTATGAGTTATCAATCATGTTCGAGGTTTCATGATTTTCCAGCCAAACGACCAATGTTATGGCTAGAAACGCGGCATAGTTTATGATAGTGTGCCCATATTTTGCACGTGTGTCCATCATGGGATGGCGAGCAATGTTGCTCGAGGAAGTTTTTATTTTTGTCGAATAAAAAACTATTTTCCATTTTCCGAGTGCCAAAAATAGGGTGTTGAAGCAACCAAGAAATAAAAGTTGCAAAATGGTATCACCCTATTTTTTCAAAAATACTAGACCATCTTTCATGGACAATTTCCCAACTAGGGTATCTCAAACCTTTCCGTCCACCCCTCGTGAAAAGGAGAAATGGCTGCCGAATCTGTAGGAAGTGGGTCCAATTTAAACTACAGGTATATGATTTGATGCTAATCATTTTTAGGTTTACAATATGCTATTTTATGAGTGTTCCAATGCAATTTTAGCGATACTCGACCCCTAGCTAACAATCTTCATGTCCGCTGTTTGCCCTAAAGGGTCTAGCACTTGGGTGAGTGTCAAAGAATGCGTGGGAGAACGGTCACACCCAGGTGTTATAAATTGCACCCGGACCTCCCACCACACTTTTGCATGTATTCTCAGGCGACATGCAACTTTTCGTGGGATTCCGGCGCTACGACGGGCTTTTTTCTGTGAAACCCTAATTTATGGGCCCCACAGGTCTACCCCCTAGATTTCTCCATACGACGGTTAACTAATGGACTTTTTCGTTTGTTTGTTTAGGTTTGTAATTTTTAAGTAATGAAAAAAAAAACAAGTAACTAACTTTTTGGGTTTTAAAATAGATAACGGGAAAGTAAACTAATAACAAAAATAAAACTACAAACTAATAATAAAACTAAAAACAAGGTCTCTATGACCTCACATGGATAACAAAATTGCTTCCCCGGCAACGACGCCAGAAAAAGGGTTAATATCTTTGATCCGGATTCATGGATGTAGTATCATAGATTTTTCCATAGAAAACTATCAACACCCAGATTTTTAATCCCAGATGCCTGTTATGCCATACATCACAATCCCAGGATTACCATTTTTGCGAGACATAACAGATTGGTACCTTAGTTTATCATCCATTACAGACCATAATAAAGGTCTTACAGCGAATAAAGCATCTCATGATCCAGTCTTAATACAATCAACGCAGCAGAATAATATAATAACAGTAGCGTGGGCGAAGATCCATCTTCAGGGTCACAGGCAATGCTGACGATAGGAGATGATCCTAGTTGTCATAGACTTCCTGCTGTCCACCATCCTGGTAGTCCTCTTCATAGTCTGGCCATACGAATAGCAAGTGTAACACCCTCAGAATCGGCCCTATGCAAGTTTCAGCGATTCCCGCCAAACCCGCATAGAAACGATTCAAAGGTGCCCACCAGGCACTTCCGTGCGGGTGGAAAACGAAGTAATACCATTACACAATATTCCATGATGGAACCCATAGAACAGATATATACAACAACAACTCTATGAGCCAAGAATACAGATATACAATACAAAGATCCAAATCACCTTGAAAACGATACAACGTCTGACTACGGACAAGATGCAAATGGGGCTAAGAGCCCTGAAGAATAACCAATGGCGTCCGTAGCCCTGCCCAGGCCAATCCGGAAGGGTAACCCTGCTAACGACGTCTATCTCAAAACCTGCTTAAACAAAGGGGTGCCGACAAAGGGCAAAGGAAAAAGAGAGCGGACAAGATCGAGGCCAAGACACTACGAGACTAGAATTCAGCGGTCCTCGCCACATAGGTATGGTGGATCGAGCGCAGCAAGAAGATGCACTAAACAACCTATAGAGACTCGATACAACTGTCAGCTATCAGAGAGAGATAAGAAAGACCTATCCGGAACCAAGCTAATACTACCACCAGACATATCCATCCTGATATTTCCCTCCTCGAGACCAAACGAGGAAGTCAACCGAGGAACTCACACAGTTGGCAGTTTTATTTATTCAGTTATCGTTGCAGCAATAACTAGTCAGGTATAGATAGTCATCCTAATATAATAAGCAGTGGGCACTTTTAGTTAACCATTCCGTTGTAATTGCGACACTTACTAGTCAGATACAATCAGCATGAGATATCCCAAACCCAGCAGTTGTTGGTACTTTTATTTAGCCATTCCATTGTAGTGAAGCTGATTACTAGTCATATCGGATACAAGTCAAATTATAACTGTAAACTTTAGTTATAATTGTCTATGATTGAGATACTGTGCTCTAAGTCGTCCATAACCGCGTACATGGCTTTCAGAAAGTTTTACCCTGCAGGGGGGCACAAATAGCAACACACGCATAATCAACCTCGAGAAAAACCAAATGAAAACCCAACGAGGCATCACGACAGAGCAGTTGCAAGATTCATATAAATTTCAGGGGGCCACCCCACCAAGCTACCCGCGACGAAGTTGGACGGCTCCGAGACGGACCCAGAGGTTTGTGCCAATGGTTGTATACGACTGGGAACCCGAAAGTGTGACTGGGTTTGTCGATACCGCGAAAACATTTCACATTTGTTCCTAAACAGTACAGGCGCTCCATGCGCAATAGTAAATAAAGGAGTAAAGCATGGCATAAGTACAGGATAGTAATAAAGCCCCAAACTAGTTTGTGGCCCCAAGAAATAATATATGACTCAAGCTCTAGCTAGGGGGATTCATGGTCCCACATGCGGATAGTGCGAATATTCAAAGAACAGGTATCAAGTACTCGGGGTCCTACGGGACACAAGTGGACGGTTAAAAACCAAATAACATCTATTGCCCACTTGTGCCTCTGCATTATTTACCTACTTCAATTTTAGTTATTAAACGATAATTAAAGCCATGATCATCTCCAACATAAAGCATATGACAGTCTTCCAACAACTGTGGTACTTGACGACTTATGACTTGACAGCGCTTCATTTACACGCGCATAAGTCCAACTATCTACCAAACAACAGGTAATAGGATGTGTCCAAGGCAATATAAGGCTGCAAGGGATACCACGGGTATGAAAACTAGAGCATCGCAACACAGATAGCAATAGATCAACAGGAGGAAATAAAGACTAGAAATATAAAATAGGTAGAAAGGGGGAGAATGCTCGCCTGGAAAACATTGTCGGAGTTTCATCCGAAGATCGGGTCGACACTCGCATCAACTCATCGGCCTAATCCGTGAAGAAGCAAAACGCTAGAAGAACACCGGATGCACTATTTAATACTATGGCAGAAGATCGGGCATGATGCATGCATGATGTATGACATGGCAAAGATGCAATGCAACTAGGCCATATTAATCGGAACCGGCGCCCCGACAATTAATTAATAGGTTCATGTTGTTTAAGTACCTCACAATTTAAATGTTGTCTTAACAAGTCAAAACATGGCATCAGTTTGCTATACAAATTTAAATGGAGCCAATATTAGACTAGATTTGTCCGCATATGGTCTCCATATTAATTATGAGGTGAATCGGCATAATGCCCCCAAACCACAAAAATTATGTATGCAATCATGAACAATTTATATGCAACAATATATATAGCATTTAATAAAATAAGGGCTCAGAGATGGGTCACTCATCAGGGTCCGAAGATCTTGGTTCGGGGTTCGGTCTCGCCGGGATCGGTCTTCGGATGCCGGGAACAAATCTTCGAAATCCATGCGGCGATCTTGGTGCTCCGGGGAGGCGATCTTGGTTCGGGGCTTCTGATCCTCGAGACCGGGGCCATCGGTCCCCTCTCGACGATCTTGGGGTTTGCGGTGAAGATCCTAGAGTCGCGACGCCGTTTGTCGATGATGAACTTGGAACGACACCAAAGGTATTCGTTTGGCATCGCGGTGGACCCTAGGCAGGTACTTGCCCAACGTGTAGGTCTTGTCCACCAGGGAAGTCTTGGGCAACATCACTAGCTTGTACCAGAAATGGAGTAGCATCGCTACCAAACAACACCCTCGGGAGTAGATCAGAGAGCTACAGGAGAAGCAAAACAAAGAGGCTTGTGCGTGTCCTAAAACAGAAGGCACACACGAACAATAGAACACCCAATGCTAGCACCAGGTAGAGGCGGCACTAGCACATGCGCTGCAGGGGCCTTGTCGACGATGTCCTAGGAGGGGAGGAGACCGGCGTGCGTGGGTGCTGGCCGGCGCGAGGCTCTCGTGGTGGCGAGGCGAACGCGGGTGAGGCCGGGGAGGGCTCGGGCGGAGGTGAGACGCGATGGCAGCACCAGCGGTGGCCTCAGAGCTTGACGAGGAGGTGGGCGGGCCAAGGCCGGAGGCGGCGACTGGAAGACTAGGGCCCGGAGGCTGGGCGAGGCAGCGCTGCCTCGGGCAGCCACTGGAGGGGGCTTAAAAGGAGGAAGTAGAGGCGGGGTGGAGGTCGAGGGGAAGGCGACGAGGGCCGGCGTCGAGCTCCTGGCCAGGCAGCGACGGGCTCGGGGCCTAGAGGAGAAGGTGGCCTTGGAGGCTCGCAGGCGGTGGGCATGCCGGTCGAGGAGGCAGAGAAGAGCACTACCGAGAGGGGGGCAGCATGGGGACAACCCGGCGACGGTTGCGATTTAGATGGAGGATGGCGGGCCATGGAGCCGGGCACCAAGCGGCGATGGGAGGGAGAAAGCGTGCGAGAGGGTCGCGTCTGAGAGGAGGACGGGCGTCAAGGGATGGTGGGTGGGGTCCATGCGGGGGATGCGGTCGAGTGAGCGATGGGATGATGGGGTTTGCGGGTTGTGTTGCTGTGTGTGTTGTGTGTACAGGTAGCATGTGTGGTGTGTGTCGAGAGGTGGTGAGCGTGGTGTGCGCGCACAACAGCGGCAGCGGGGTGGGGATTTGGGGCATTAGGTTTGGGTTAGGTTTGGGTATATTAGGGTTTTGGGGTGGTAGGTTGGCTAGCCGGGCTTTTGGGCCTGGCGGGCTGCCTCCCCCTGGATTAAAAAATAGTTTATTATTATTATTTCAAACAAAATACTTTACAATTAGATTTTAGACAAGCCAAATATTTGAATCGACCAGGTTTTTGTTTTGAAATAAAAGGGAAGGGATTAATGTAGAAAATAAAATAATGCTTTTAGCAAAATAGTTTTAGACAAATCGATGCATGCTGATGTCATGATGATGCACAGAGATAAGACATGGATTTTCTAGTAGTGGTTTTACCCGGGGTGCTACAGCAAGGTACAAAGCCGTGAATACTCTTTAAGTACTCGCAAACTATCACTAACAAGTAAAGTGGTTCAAGTAGGAATAATAAGCTCTAGGTTGTATTACAAAAAGGCAGATTTATCTCTAACTGAGTTTAGAAGCAAAGAAAACTAGTTTAAGGTTTTATAACACCTAAGTGGGAACTTAAGTTTCACTTTCGTAACCTTGTTGTGGTCAAGTCAAAGTCATGATTCATTTCACAAGTCATTTTGAAAACATCTGACGACGGAACAATATGGCCACTCCAACTATCCATAACCGCGGATGCGGCTATTCGAATAGTTTGACACTCTGCAGAGGTGGTACACTTTCACCACAATATTCGATACATCCTTCAGGAACAATCCTGAATCACCATACTCAGTATGCGGATAATCAATCCTAACCTTTTAATTACACACCCTAGTATAGGCACCTCTCCTATGAGTTTGGCCTCCCAACCATGACCATCTGTCATCTTGGGAAATGCACAGGTGATCAATCATCACGAGGTAGCCTCATCTCAAACCTCGGCCACAAGGGAACCCTTAGTAAGATATATAAACTTTCAGTCAAGCCCTACCCAAATTCAGGTATTGTGGTTGTACGGTAAAATTGGAATGGTATCGCATCCGAACACAACCATCAGTTTTATAAAGGGCTAAGGCTCATGCCTCAACATTTTCATCATCAAAATCATCTGGTGTTCAAGAACACATGTCAAAACATTTCATTAGAATGAATCATCATTCTAAGGTTTTCATAATCATTTTCACCAAGTATTCCCATCTAAAGTGATCAAGTTTTATGCTTAGCACTAGCCACTAAAGTTGGGGGTAATCACTAATGGGGGGTGCTAATCATCATTCTAAGTGCTTAGCACTAGCCACTAAGTCTAATTTCATGCCTTAGGATAACATCTAATTCTATCTAACTTAGGCCAAGTTTTATGCTCTTTATGCTACCTATAATATCTTTCCAAAATTCACAAGTCACCAAGTAAAAGCAAATAAAGAATTTTGATAAAGAAATAAAATAATAAATCTTGCAAGTAAAACTGGGATTTGGTATGATCAAGTGGTATAACCAAAGCATGTCTAATGCATTGCATAGGTTAATTGGTATTGTGGGGCTTGAAAGTATTAGCTTGCATAGTTAGTAGCTTGCCTTGATTAGTGCAGTGGTTGAAGTTCTCCTCTGCTTCCTCTTCGTAGTAGTCTCCTTCCTCTTTGTATCCTTGGTCGGTACTAGCGTCTATAAATAAATATGAAATACACAATCACCAAACAATACTTAACTACTTCTATTTGGCACACAAAGGTTCACACTAGATGATCTAGCATCATCACAATCATCACATGAATTAAAGACTTAGTCTTATTTATTTTATTTTAGAAAAGTAATTTCTACTCATTGAAAAACTACTTAAGATTTAATATTTTCCAATTAAAGTATGAGATTATGTTGACACATGTCATCACCACATATTTTAATACTCGGGAATGTGATTTAAAGTGGTGTCACAATTTAATAAGGTTTAACCTTTTTGTTTTAATTAATTAAAGTGACTAGAAATGCCTATGGGGTATTCTTTTATTACTTTTCCATTATTACTGCAAGTAAACCTAGATATTTTTATATATTCAGAAAGGTCTTGTCAAATTTGATTTTTGAGAGTTGGAATCAACTCAAAAGCATTTATGGTTGATTTTTGAAAAATGTTTGAATGCAGAAAAGTCTCTGCCTTGTTATTTTTACTATAGGTGATCTATAATTCCAAATGGTTTGAATACAATGGGCTTGGATTCAAATTTCCATATCTTTCTAACAAAATTTGTTTCATGTAATTTGGTTCAGTGAATCTTTCTAAATTGATTTTTGAATCAACAAACAGAACCAGGGTTTGAAACTAATTGGAAAATCTAAATTTAAACTAACTGGGTTGCGTGGGAAATCTAACTAGGCTGGCCCACTGCACATAGCGCACGCAGGAGGGTTTAAGTGGTGTCCCCACTCATCAGTGTGACAGGGGGTGGCGAAGCGGTATGAGGCGATTACGACCGTAGGATTAGATCAAGGATCAACGGCTCATGGCCATCTTCCTCGTCTGAACAGGACACAATAGGCACAAACCCTAACATGTCTAGTGGGGGTCTGGGGTGGCTCACCGGGGCTCAGGCGATGGTCGGCGATGGGGACGAACGGGGTTGTCGATGACGACGGTGGCTGGGCATGGTGGCTAGGCGTGGCTCGTTCTAGCTTGCCATGGTCGGCTGGCAAGGGGTGGCTCGGGCATGCATGGCATGGTGCAATGGTAGGGTTCTAGGATGGTTTAATGCACTGGTTGAGACAAGGGTGATCAAGGGGAGACAAGGTTTGGAAAGATCACTGCTCAAAACAGTATAATTAGGCAGAGTTTGGTTTGTGTCTCCAGGTGTTTGATGAAATGGCTGAAAGAAATTCATATTTGAATTTTTGGATGAAACTTGGTGAGTGTGCTGGGCACATACTAGGTAGTCTCTGGTTGTTTGGATTTGTCAAGGTGCACTATTTTGGTTGGGTTTTGCAAAATGGTGATCTTACCATATGAACTAGATTCAATTTTGAATTGTCCTTGGCATAGATATGCAAAATGTTTCTATGGGTTTGCAAGGTGGGATTGGGTTCACTTTTACTTGGTCTAGCAAGGGGTGAAAAGAATTGGATTTGTTTCTGTTAGAAATCTTGGACTAGAAGCACTCAAAGTGGTCTAGTGGTTAACTTTGGTCAAAATGACCATTAGCTCATATTGTTTATATTTGACTTTCTCTTCATTTGATTCTGCTTGGAAATGATTTAGATGATGTTGTTTTCATCTTTAAACCAATCCTTGCCATTCATAACAATCACACAAGTCATACAAGAATTCATGCATTCATCACATACACACATGCATTCATATTGATTTAATTGACAAAAGTTTTTGTTAACTCTAAACTTGGGTGATTGGAACTTGATAACCTTGATTAATATTTTTGGGATGTTACAAACCTTCCCTCCTTAAACAAAATCTCGTCCCGAGATTTAAGAAAAAGAGAAAACTAGGATTTAAAGAGATCTGGAAACTCCGTCCTAATATAGTCTTCTCGCTCCTAGGTAGCTTCTTCTTTGGTGTGGTTACTCCACTGGATCTTGAGAAACTTGATACTCCGGGTCCTGGTGGTTCTGAAAGCTTTATCTAAAATACGGATGGGTACTTCAGGATATGTCAGGTCATCGTTGATCTCTATGGTTTGGTGATCAATATTCTTGAAAACTTCGGTCTTCTCTGGGACTTCTAGGCATTTGCGAAGTAACAAGATATGAAACACATTATGCACGGCTGACATCTCTTCCGACAGTTCCAGTTGATACGATACTTCTCCTTGATGATTCAAAATCTTGAAGGGTCTGATACATATGGGGGCTAACTTTCCTTTGAGCTAGAAACGTTGCATTCCTTTCAAGGGTGATACTTTAAGATACATAAAATCTCCGATATTAAAGGCTGGGTCTCGACGTCTCTTGTCGGCATAACCCTTCTATCTGGATTGGGCAGTCCTGAGGTGCTCACAGATCTTGTGAATTTTCTCTTCTGCTTCTCGTAGGATGTCGGGTCCGAAAATCTGACTCTCTCCTACTTCTGACCAATTCAAAGGGGTACGGCACTTTCTTCCATACATGAGTTCAAATGGGACCATTTGCAAACTGGCTTGGTAACTGTTGTTGTATAAAAATTCTGCGAAAGGCAGACAGTCTTCCCATTTAGATCCATATTCTAATACACAAGCTCTCAACATATCTTCGAGTATTTGATTTACTCGCTCCGTTTGTCCATCAGTCTGAGGGTGATAAGTTGTGCTAAAATCTAGTCTTGTTCCTAATCCTTCTTGGACTTTCTTCCAAAACCTCGAGGTAAACTGAGTTCCTCGATCCGACACGATGTTCTTGGAGACTCCATGCAAACTGACTATTCTAGCAATGTACAACTCTGCTAGCTTCGAACTCTGATAGGTGGTATTGACTGGTAAGAAATGGGTGACTTTGGACAGTCTATCTACTATGACCCAAATAGAGTCATTTCCCCCACTAGATGTAGGAAAACCGGTGATAAAATCCATTCCGACTGAATCCCATTTCCATTCCAGAATCTACAATGGTTGCAACAGTCCTGCGGGTCTCTGATGTCCTGCCTTAAATCTCTGATAGATATCACACTTGGCTATGCAACTTCCGATTTATCTCTTCATCTTATGCCACAAAAATTGCTCCTTCAAATCTTGATACATCTTAGTTCCTCCGGGGTGGATAGAATAAAGAGTATCATGGGCCTCCTTCAAAATAGCTTGTTTCAATTCTGAATATGCTGGCACACAGATAGGTCCTTTGTACCACAAAACTCATTCTTCATCTTCGGTGAATTCGGGTACTTTCCCTGTACCGATACGACATTTTATTCCGTCGATACTAGTATTTCCTTTAAGCGCCTCCTTGATCTGACTGATCGAAGTGGGTTGAAGTTCTAGGCTAGACAAAAATCCTTCACTTACTAGCTCCATTCGGAAATCTTCCAACTCCTTGTGCAAATTTGGTTGCTCCTTCAGAATCATGGAGTTCAAGCGACACGACAATCTACTAAGGGCATCTGCTACCACATTGGCTTTACCAGGGTGATAGTGGATGTCAAGGTCATAGTCCTTGATTAACTCTATCCATGTCCTTTGCCTCATATTCAGCTCCTTCTGGGTAAATATATACTTCAGGCTCTTGTGATCCGAATAAATATCACAACGGTTTCCCATGAGGTAATGCCGCCATGTCTTCAAGGCTAAAACTACGGCTGCTAGTTCAAGGTCATGGGTAGGGTAATTCTTCTCATGTTGCTTCAGTTGTTGGGATAGATATGATATGACTTTGCCTTCTTGCATCAATACACATCCGAGACCGATCTTGGATGCGTCACAAACCACATCAAAAGGCTTCGTAATATCCAGCATGATCAAGATTGGGGCTGAGATCAATCTCTTCTTGATCTCTTGAAAACTTGCTTCACAATTGTTAGTCCATTCAAACTTCTTATCTTTCTTCAACAATTGGGTCATGGGTCTTGCGATGCTCGAAAATCCTTCTACGAACTTGCGGTAATATCCCGCTAATCCGAGAAATGCACAAACTTGGGTTTGAGTGGTTGGGGCTTGCCATTCTTCAACATCCTTAACCTTGGCAGGGTCAACAGCAATTCCTCCGGCCGACACGATATGTCCGAGGAATCCTACTTCCTGTAACCAGAATTCACATTTGCTAAACTTAGCATACAACTGATGCTCCCTAAGGGTTCAAAGGATGGTCCTCAGGTGTTTCTCATGTTCTTCTTCCGATTTGGAATAGATCAGAATGTCATCGATTAAAACAATGACAAACTTATCCAGTAAGTCCATAAAAATCTTATTCATGAGGTTCATGAAATAAGCGGGGGCATTGGTTAATCCAAAAGACATGACAGTGTACTCATACAGTCCATATCTGATGGTGAAGGCAGTCTTTGGAATATCCTCTGTGTGAATCTTGAGTTGATGATAACCAGTTCTAAGATCAATCTTAGAAAATACTTTGGCACCGGTCAACTGGTCAAACAGATCTTCTATCTTCGGTAGTGGATACTTGTTCTTGATGGTGACATCATTCAGCTTCCGATAATCCATACGCAAACGGTTACCTCCATCTTTATTATCCACAAACAAAACAGGTGATCTCCATGGCGACACACTTGGTTGAATCAGTCCTATCTCCATCATAGCATTTAATTGCTTCTTCAGCTCCACTAATTCAAACGGGTTCATACTATAAGGTCTCTAAGCTATGGGTCCAGTTCCAGGGATTAGTTTAATGATAAACTCGATATCCCGATCTGGGGGGCATACCGGGCAAAACATCTAGAAATACGTTGGGGTATTCACAGACTACTCTGACTTGGTCAATGGTTGGCTGGGCTAGACTCTTGTTACACTTGAATTGACGGGGCAAGGTTTCATATACATGATCTACCGATAACCCAGTGGTACTAGTCATGGTTATGGATTTCTTGGCACAGTCGATTAATCATTTATGTTTCGACATCCAGTCCATTCATAGTACTACTTCCAAACCTTTGGTTCCAAGTACTATTAGATTAGCATAAAAATCTATGCCATGGATTCTGATAGGTACGGCCTTGAAAATTTTTCTAGCTTTGGTGGTTGAACCAGGTATTTGAACTTTCATAACATGCTTCAATTTTGTTGGTTGAATATTACTAGTGCATGCAAATTCTTCTGTAACAAACAAGTACGATGCTCCAGAATCAAACAACACTCTTGCAAGTACCGAGTTAACAGAAAACATACCCGGCACGACATCTGGCGCTTCTTGGGCTTCTTCAGCATTCATGTGAAACAGACGGCCGTTGCGGTTGAGTGAATTCCCTAAGGCAAATCTTCTTCCAGGCTGAACACGACGTTGCTGCTGAGCTGGGGCATTCACATTGGGGGCTGCTGCAAGCTTCTTGGGACACTCATTGGAATAGTGACCCTTGGTTCCACATTCATAACAAGTCACCTGAGACTTGTCCTTTCCTGCAACAGGCACAACATTGCTTCCAGTCCTTGGGGCAGTATTGGTGTTATTGGTGACATTATTGTTGTTGAACTTTGGTGGTGCACGGTTGAAATTGTTGGAGTTGCCGGGGTTGTTGTTGTTTCCTCCGGGCCTTGGGTTTCCTCCTCCATGGTTGGGATAGTTCAGACAGTTCATTGGGGGTCTATTGTTTCTTGGGGCAAATCCTGTAGACGGGTTGGGGCGATACTTTGGGGTATGGTGGGTTCCTGGTTGATGCATCATTCGACGCTTGCGGTTCTCATTAACTTGGTTGATCTTGCCTTCCATCTGGATGGCAGAATCCACTAAGGCTTCAATGTCAGTAAATGGAATATTGACTAACACTGTCTGCATCTCATCATGCAGACCATTCAATAATCTCTCCTTCTTCTTGGCTTCAGTGTCAATCTCATCTGGTGCATACCTAGCTAGAGACAGAAATTTGTCACGGTACTCAACTACTGTCATCCTCCCTTGCTTCAATTCTCTAAATTCATCTCTCATCCTCTTGATTAAACCCGGTGGCACATGGGTTCTGCTGAACTTGAGTTTGAATTCATCCCAAGTCATCATCTGTCCTCCATTCATGGCGCGAACGCTGTTCCACCAAGCTCTTGCATCTCCTGCTAGATATTGGGTGGCAAACAGTACTTTCTCATTGGCCTCCACTCCTGCAACTTCTAAGTTGGTCTCCATGGTCTGCAGCCAATCATCCGCATCTAAGGGCTCTTCAGACTTACTAAAAATGGGTGGATTGGTATTCTGATAGTTCTTGAGCTTGGATTAATGGTTGTCCTGGTTTCCATGGCCTTGATTGTTCTAGGTCATCTGAGCTATGTGTTGAAGGGTGGCTAGGTTGGCTTGACATTCGGCTGTTTCAGCTTCGCGGTCCGAAACCAACATTTGCAAGATTTGCAGCATTGGGTCCTGAGATGAACTGCTTCCTCCGCGAGGCATCTGAAGATTGAGATAGATCATGAGAAAAGAGGGAAATTTCTAAGGTTCAGGGATTTGTTTTTGGAAAAAAATTTAAACTTTGAGTTTGACTCAGGTTTTGCTAACTAGCAACATGCTTTTCATTCATTCATAGCACACAATACAAACACACACCACAACAAGGAAACAGATGGTTTTAAGAACCATTCTATGAAACTACGGTATAGTGGGACCGGATACAACTCACTAACAATAGTGCTCAAGTGCTACTACTCCTCAGAATCAGTGGCTTCATCATCATCATCATCATCATCATCAATGAAGGCGGAGTCATCGTCATTGGTGTGGAAGTCCATGGCTTGGTCCTCCAAGAAGTCATCATCATCGCTGAGGTAGGAGTAAGGGTCTCCACGGATATCTTCCCCTGCATTCTCCCTCTCTTCCAACTGCATGTCCCGCTCATGGATGGTCTCCTCGAAATCTGTCACTCTGTGACGAAGGCGGGCAATGATGCGCTCCTTCTTGTCAAGCTGACCGCGACGTGACTGGCGATCCTTCACAAGCATGGAGATGGTCTGGTCCTTCTTGACTGTGATGGCATAGTTGTGGTTGGCATATGCGCGGGCATTGTCCAACTCCTTCTGCCTGTCATACATCATGAAGCTGAGATGGTCCACTTGATGCTTCAGCTCCGGGTGACTTGGTACCTCCAATGGCTGTCCCATAGCATCACGCCTTGGGTGATACTCAAAGAGCGTGCCCTTGATCTGATTGATGCTTTGCCCACACAGACGGGCAAGAGATTCCTACATGGCCCTGGCGATTCCATCTAGCCAATGTTCACTCTTAAGGTGAACTGGATTCCCTCTGAGGTGGGGGCTTCAATCTTCCCTCTGAGACTTGCAACAATCAGCCATTACAATTCTCCTCCTTGCTGATCGTTGAGCTAGGCTCTGAAGAACTCGGGGTGCGGGCGCTCCAGAAGTTCCGAGAGTTGGTCCAAATCATGCTCAAAGATGAGCTCTCCTCCATTCTCTAATTGATAGAACTTGCTATACTTCACGTCCATCTATAAGAATATAGGATGAGTAAGTTAGTAGAGTGATCAAGTGTGTCAAATTTTATGTAAGTTTTTGCAAGAATTTTTTAGGAACATGAATTTTCATGAAAGAATCTAAGTGATAAGAACGTGAATAGGTTTTCATAAATACTCACTTCTTTGTTTTGAAACTAAGTTTTTGATTCAAGCGTCCATCCTAACTAGGGTCTCCTATGGTCAGGATGGCTCTGATACCAACTTGTCAACGCCCATATTTTTAATCCTAGATGCCTGTTATGCCATACATCGCAATGCTAGGATTACCATTTTTGCAAGACATAATAGATTGGTACCATAGTTCATCATCCATTACAAACCATAATAAAGGTCTTACAACAAATAAAGGATCTCATGATCCAGTCTTAATACAATCAATGCAGCGAAATAATATAATAACGGTAGCGTGGGTGAAACTTCATCTTCAAAGTCACAGGCAATGTTGATGATGGGAGATGATCCTAGTTGTCATAGACTTCCTACTGTGCATCATCCTGGTAGTCCTCCTCATAGTCTGGCCATAGGAATATCCAGGGACAAAGCCGTGAGTACTCTTTAAGTACTCGCAAACTATCACTAACAAGTAAAGTGCTTCATGTAGGAATACTAAGCTCTAGGTTGTTTTGCAGAAAGCCAAATTTATCTCTAACTGAGTTTAGACGCAAAGAAAACTAGTTTAAGGTTTTATAACACCTAAGTGGGAACTTAAGTTTCACTTTCACAACCCTGTTGTGGTCAAGTCAAAGTCATGATTCATTTCACAAGTCATTTTGAAAACATCTGACGAGGGAACAGTATGGCCACTCCAACTGTCCATAGCCGCGGACGCGGCTATTCGAATAGTTTGACACTCTGCAGAGGTGGTACACTTTCACCACAATATTCGATACATCCGCCAAGAACAATCCTGAATCACCATACTCAGTATGCGGATAATCAATCCTAACCTTTCAATTACACACCCTAGTATAGGCACCTCTCCTATGAGTTTAGCCTCCCAACCATGACCATCTGTCATCTTGGGAACTACACAGGTGGTCAATCATCACGAGGTAGCCTCAGCTCAAACCTCGGCCGCAAGGGAACCCATACTAAGATATATAAACTTCCAGTCAAGCCCTACCCAAATTCGGGTATTGTGGTTGTACGGTAAAATTGGAATGGTATCGCATCCGAACACAACCAACGGTTTTATAAAGGGCTAAGTCTCATGCCTCATCATTTTCATCATCAAAATCATCTGGTGTTCAAGAACACATGTCAAAACATTTCATTAGAATGACTCATCATTCTAAGGTTTTCATAATCATTTTCACCAAGTATTCCCATCTAAAGTGATCAAGTTTTATGCTTAGCACTAGCCACTAAAGTTGGGGGTAATCACTAATGAAGGGTGCTAATCAAGTGTGACTTATCTAAGTCTAATCTCATGCCTTAGGATGACATCTAATTCTATCTAACTTAGGCCAAGTTTTATGCTCTTTATGCTACCTATAAATCTTTCCAAAATTCACAAGTCACCAAGTAAAAGCAAATAAAGAATTTTGATAAAGAAATAAAATAATAAAGCTTGCAAGTAAAACTGGGATTTGGTATGATCAAGTGGTATAACCAAAGCATGCCTAATGCATTGCATAGGTTAATTGGTATTGTGGGGCTTGCAAGTATTAGCTTGCATGGTTTAGCTTAGCTTGCATAGTTAGTAGCTTGCCTTGAGTAGTATAGTGGTTGAAGTTCTCTTCTGCTTCCTCTTTGTAGTAGTCTCGTTCCTCTTCATATCCTTGGTCGATACTAGCATTTATAAATAAATACGAAGTACAAAATCACCAAACAATACTTAACTACTTCTATTTGGCATACAAAGGTTCACACTAGATGATCTAGCATCATCACAATCATCACATGAATTAAAGACTTAGTCTTATTTATTTTATTTTAGAAAAGTAATTTCTACTCATTGAAAAACTACTTAAGATTTAATATTCTGGAATTAAAGTATGGGATCATGTTGACACATGTCATCACCACATATTTTAATACTTGGTAATGTAATTTAAAGTGGTGTCACAATTTAATAAGGTTTAACCTTTTTAATTTAATTAATTAAAGTGACTAGAAATGCCTATGGGGCATTCTTTTATTACTTGTCCATTATTACTGCAAGTAAACCTATATATTTATATATATTCATAAAGGTCTTGCAAAATGTGATTTTTGAGAGTTAGAATCAACTCAAAATCATTTATTGTTGATTTTTTAAAAATGTTTAAATCCAGAAAAGTCTCTGCCTTGTTATTTTTACTATAGGTGATATATAATTCCAAATGGTTTGAATCCAACGAGCTTGGATTAAAAATTTCCATATATTTCTAACAAAATTGGTTTCATGCAATTTGGTTCAATGAATCTTTCTGAATTGATTTTTGAATCAACAGACAGAACTAGTGTATGAAACTAATTGAAAAATCTAAATTTAAACTAACTAGGTCGCGCGGGAAATCTAATTGGGCCGGCCCACTGCGCACAGTGCATGCGGGCGGGTTTAAGTGGTGTCCCCACTCATCAGTGAGACAGGGGTGGCGAAGGGGTATGTGGCGATTACGACCGTATGATTAGATCAAGAATCAATGGCTCATGGACATCGTACTCGTCTGAACAGAACACGACGGACACGAACCCTAGCACGGCCAGTGGGGGTCTGAGGTGGACCACCAGGGCTCAGGCGATGGTCGGCGATGGGGGCGAACGAGGTTGTCAACGATAGCGGTTCTCCTGGTACTGGCAGCATCTCCTGGGGTGGCCGCAATCGATGACGCCCTTCTCCTCCAGCAGTGGCAGGTTCCAGCCAAATTCCGGCGAGAGAGCTCGCCTTGCTCCGGGAAGAAGTGGGAAGGATCAGTGAGAGGTGGGGAGTGGAATGGTGTGAAGAAATGGTGCAGGGAGGCCTCCTTTTATAGGCGAGCGAGAGAGGCCGAGCGGCATGGGCAAAGCTCGTCAGGGTCGGTGTTACAGCGAGCTACTGGCATGGCTGAGGCTAGGGGAAGGTCCGCGGTCTCCTGGCGGTGCTCAACGGCTTGATGGCGCGGCAAGGGGCGATGTGGTTCGGTCGGGAACATGTGGTGCTCTGAGTGACACTGACGGTGTTTTTGACGGAGAACATGTGCTCCTAGTCGCGCAACGGCGAACGGGCATGTCTAGTGGTCTCATCGGGGCCGGTGGTGACCGACCGCAGCACGAAGCGACGAGGCGCCTCATGCGCAAGCGCTCGGTGCTGGACACATGGCAGGGATGAACTGGCGTGGCATGTTCTCTATGGTCCACGGCTTGGTAAGGCTCTAGGGCTAGACAGGGGTGGCGATGGACGGTGGCATGCCTCCTAGACATGGTGGCTAGGCGCGGCGATGGCTCGTTCTAGCTTGCCATGGTCGGCTGGCAAGGGGTGGCTCGGGCATGCACGACATGGTGCAATGGTAGGTTTCTAGGCTGGTTTAATGCACTGGTTGTCACTGGGTGAGACAAGGGTGATCAAGGGGAGACAAGGTTTGGAAAGATCACTGCTCAAAGCAGTATAGTTAGGCAGAGTTTGGTTTGTGTCTCCAGGTGTTTGATGAAATGGCCAAAAGAAATTCATATTTGAACTTTGGATAAAACTTGGTGAGTGTGCTGGGCACATACTAGGTAATCTCTGGTTGTTTGGATTTGTCAAGGTGCACTGGTTTGGTTGGGTTTTGAGAAATGGTGATCTTACCATATGAACTAGATTCAATTTTGAATTGTCCTTGACATAGATTTGCAAAATGTTTCTGTGGGTTTGCAAGGTGGGATTGGGTTCACTTTTACGTGGTATAGCAAGGGGTAAAAATAATTGGATTTGTTTCTATTAGAAATCTTGGACTAAAAGCACTCAAAGTGGTCTAGTGGTTAACTTTGGTCAAAATGACCATTAGCTCATATTGTTTATATTTGACTTTCTCTTCATTTGATTCTACTTGGAAATGATTTAGATGGTGTTTTTTTCATCTTTAAACCAATCCTTACCATTCATAACAATCACACAAGTCGTACAAGCATTCATCACATACACACATGCATTCATATTGATTTAATTAACAAAAGTTTTTGTTAACCCTAAACTTGGGTGATTGGCACTTGATAACCTTGATTAATATCTTTGGGATGTTATAAAAACCTAGGTTTAATCGAACCTTGGAAAGAAATGCTAAAAAAAAATAAGAACATGTCTACAAGACTTCGTTTCTTCGTTTTACCTTAGTTTACAGGACCAATCTAGTTTACTTATAGTGGGTTGAATCAATGGATGAAGATAGACTAGGGTTGAAGATCCACCTGCAGCTGCACATCATATGGGATAAAATATAATAATAAGCATATTCATGTGTAATGTTTGAACGGAAATAACTTGTGGACAACACATCTTAATATACTAGAGCCTCCGTCATGTAGCGGACATAGCAATAGTTTTTTAATCCAACCGAGTGCACACCAAAGTCATGGGTTACAAACGATTATTAAGTGTAGAACACAGATTAAAGCATTAAGTGGTCATGTTGCTATGATCCCAAATGGGTCGCTAAGCGAAGACCATACTATCCTTTCTGTCACTGGGGTTCCTATGAGATCGCCGCTAGTCAAGTATGTCACCTCAAGCCTTTTTCAATCTGTGGGATCTTGGCTACCTACAAGTCCCATATCGAGACAAGAGACAAAGAAACAAAAGATACAAATCTCAATTGCAAACAAAATACAATACTCCCATGATTAGATGCACATAGTTGTTGCGAGGTTTCTCTCCAACCCGCAACCCGTGAGGACTACTCACTCATAACAAATAGATCAAGGATAGAAAATATTGTGCAAAATACTTATATTGAAATGGAATATTCTTACAATGGTCGCCAAATCACAAGGAGATATAAAGTACAAAGAAATAACTATGGATAATAGAGGAATGGATGGTGGAGTGGATGAACAATGGTGTGGATCTCCTTTGGTGGTGTTGTGATGAAATCTGAGAATGACGACTCTCTAAACGATGACTGGAACCTCAAAATATTTAGGCGTATTCACGATGATTGTAGAGTTTGACGAGACGGATCCGTCTCCACCAAGTACAGGTGGACCATACGGGTGGGCGGAAGGAAGGTCATTACGCATACTGTCGCGTGGAATTTGCTTCCCAATTACTTGGTCGTGTGGACTTTCTCAAAATCCTTCATTATGACTCTTGATTTCGCATTAAAACCTGTGATTTCCTGTACAACATAATTCAAAGCAAGATTTTGCATATCTTTGCAATTATTAGTCATTAGTTGCAAGGATTAAGAGTTTCTTGTCAATTGCTTGACTAAAAATTTTGTTTAAATGTGGAGAAAGATGGAAAATAGTGGACCCATCATAGAAAATAGGGGTTGCCGCCCAGACCAACCCCCCGACATCCGTCATCACCGGATACCTTCACATCCCGCAACGGAGCAATACACCGCCGGAATCGCTAGAGACCCGCAACAGAGCGAGCAAGGCAAGAGGAGAGGGGAAACAGAATGGAATGAACGGGGCCTCAAGTGTTTATCGGTGATGCGTTGCAAAAGTATCTATAATTTTTGATGCTCCATGCTTGTTTTGCACCATTTATATTATGTTTTGTCTACACTTTGAGGCATTTCTATGCATTTTCTGGAACTAACCGATTAACAAGATGCCACAGTGCTAGTTTTCTGCTGTTTTTGGTTTCAGAAAAGCTAGTAAAGAAATATTCTCGGAATTGGAAAACCAAAGACAAAGTTCCTATTTTTTCAGACACTACACGGAGTCCAAAAAGCGCCACGAGGCAGCCGCACTAGGGTCGCACGGCCCACCCTAGGCCGCACCGTGTGGGCCCCTCGGGCCTCCACCGACCTTGCCCCTTCGCCTATATAAACCCCCTGAGGTAGAAACCCTAAGTACACGATCAGAATTCCACAAAAAAGTCCATAGCTGCCACCGCCATCGTCCCTAGATCGGGAGGGATCTTAAGCTCTTCCCGGCACCCTGCCGGAGAGGAGAGATCATCCCAGAGGCCTTCTTCATCACCATGCCAGCCTCCGGAGTGATGTGTGAGTAGTTCATCCTTGGACTATGGGTCCATAGCAGTAGCTACATGGTTGTTTCACATATTTGTGCTACCATGTTTAGATCTTCTGAGCTGCCTATCACGATCAAGATCATCTTATTATAATAATGTATGTTGTGTTTGCGAGGATCCGATGGATATTGAGTACTATTTCAGATTGATTATTGATTCTATCATGTCTATGTTATTTGTGATCTTGCATGCTCTCTGTTGCTAGTAGTTACTTTTGCCAAGTATTTGCTTGTGAATCTAAGAGGGAGTATTTATGCTCGATAATAGGTTCATGCCTCTAGTAATCTGGGAGAGTGACAGAAACTTCTAAGATTGTAGATGTGTTGTTGCTACTAGGGACAAAACAACAATCCTTTGCCCAAGGGCAATTGTATTGTTTACATTACACACTTTGCTTAATGCAATTATCTATTGCTTCCAACTTAATACCCGTGGGTTGTTCGGATGATATCCTGGAGGTGGATTATTAGTCATAGATGCAGTTGGATTACGGTCTATGTATCATGTTGTAATGACCAAATGAATCTCATAGTAATCTCCATGTCAAGTACATGCATTGTTATGCATTATTTATTTGTCAATTGCCTCGCTGTAATTTGTTCACCCAGCATGTTATTTATCTTATGGAGAAAACACCTCTAGTGAACTATGGACCCCGGTCCATTCCTTCCCACCGATATTCTATCTATTGTTTACTGTTTAATTTCTGCAATTACCACAAGCAATTACTTTCTTCCACACTATAATTTAATCCTTTGTTTTTAGCAAAACTAGTCAGCTTGAAAACCTCATTGATAAGTTGGGGCAGAGTATTTTGGTTGTGTTGTGTGCATGTTCCACATTGCTAGCAACACCTTCAGAAGTGACTCCTATATCCTACTGGTTCGATAACCTTGGTTCTATAATTGAGGGAAACTTGTTGTTGTGCTCATCATACCTTCCTCTTGGGGTTCCTAACAAGCTCTACATCATCTGAGTCATCAAGCACTTTTTTGGCGCCGTTGCCGGGGAGTTTAGGGACTTCAATCTTCTTCCTCCCCGTCAACCTTTTTCTAGCGAGAAAGAAGATTTCTGCAAGGGGAGTCTCTCACGACAAATCTCTTTACTTTGTTTTTGTTTTGCTTTGTTTGGTTTGCTTATTTTTATCAAAAACACAAAAAATTAGTTCCTACTTTAGTTACTATTTTTGTTGGCTTGCTTTAGTCCTGAAAAAAATGAGTAGTCCCGAAGTAGAGGTCCGTTCTTTTAAGCAACAAGGAGGAGAAAGTCTGAAAGATGCTTGCTATAGAATAAGTAATGCTCATCATATATGTACTAAAAGAATATTCTGCCACAATCCTCTTAGAAATTTTTATGTTGGTATATCTAGTTAGAATAGGTATGTTCTGGATACCCTCACAAGGGGTAATTTTCTGGGTACTCCTGCTTTGGAAGCATGCAATTTAATTAAAAGTTTAGTAGGAGCACCACCTATTAATGTCATTAAGACTGAAATCAGCTTGGAAGAAGTTATAAAAAAATTCAGATCCGTAGAGAAAAGTTTGCCAACGATCCTTGATAACACTATCCAAGTTAATGAATCAATAGAAAGTATCAATAAAAGAATCACTGTTTTAGAGGCTAGCATTATCCCTGATCAAAATCTTAGAATTGGTAAACTAAAGAGGCTATGGAAACTCTAAGTTCAAATTTTTCTTCCCTAAAGTTTAAAAGAGAGAAATCTTTTGTTGGAAAAGAGCAAAAATTTGCGTATGTTCCAAAGGTGCCTACACCAAAACCCCTCAATGAGCTTAAAATTGATAAAACTTTTAGTGCAACTAAGAGTGATTTACATGTTGAATCATCTTCATGTAAGGTACCTATTGAGGAAAGCCCTGTTTTAAAGGAAGTAATTAATGTTGATGCTTCTTCATTTGAAAATACTCGATTCTTGCTTTCTGTGCCTAGCTGAAAGGCGTTAAAGAAAAGCACTCTTGGGAGATAACCCAATTTTTATTTTAGTAAGTTTTTCTTTTGTTGAGTCTTGGAAGTTATTGGCTCTCTAATAACCTATCCTTATCCGTTTTGTTTGGGGAAGTTGCTGTCCTGAAACAGATTTAGTGCTTCAATGTAAAAAAATAGTGAAAAATCCCAGAACGTCGTATTGAGCTGTAATTTTTTGTGCACATGACCCTGGTATTTACCCAATTTTAGTTAGTTTTGCAATTTTCGATTTGAGCAACAGAAGATTTTTGAAAAAATCGGACTTTACCTGCTGGTCTGTTTGACAGATTTCTGTCATTATTTGCATTTGCCTCTTAAATCGATTTCTTTTGAGTTCTTATTGATCACTTGAGCTTGTAAAAGGAATTGATACAATATCTTATGTTTTAATAGATGGTTTTACTTGAGTTGAAATTGAACCCAAAGGCTTATCATCTTGAAAACACTAATGTTGCTAATGAAGATTGTGTGAAGTTTTGTATGAAGGAAATTTTCAAGTGTAGGGAAAGAATGATATGATGAGATGAAGTATGGACAAAATCTCAAGCTTGGAGATGCCACCCGTGTCACCCCAAGAAATAATCAAGAGAGACAAGCATCAAAGCTTGGGTATGCGCAAGGCATCCCCATCTTCATCAACAAAAATCTCAGGTTTTCTTTCAGGATACTACATTTTTATTACCTTATGCACTATGTGTTGTTCTTAGAGCATCTTTGTTTTTGTTTTTAGTTTTCTTTTCTTTTGTTTGCTATAATAAATTGGTTGGACCCTGATACGTCGGAAACGTATCTATAATTTTTGATGCTTCATGCTTGTTTAGTATCTACTTTGCTTTGTCTACACTTTGAGGTACTTTCTACATGTTTTCTGGTACTAACTTATTGACAAGTTGCCACAGTGCCAGTTGCCTGTTTTCTGCTGTTTTTGGTTTTAGAAAAGCTAGTAAGAAAATATTTCTCAGAATTGGACGGGACAAAAGCCAAAGGCAATAACTTTCCGTGGGGAACAAGAAGTCCAGAGGGGAGACAGAAAGGCGTGCCAGGGCAGCCAGACCCCCCTAGGCACAGGTGGGCCCTGCCCCACACCTAGGCAGGGTGTGGGGCCCCTGGACACCGCCTCGGCCTCCCCCTTCGCCTATAAGAAGCCCCCGATGCAGAAACCCTGAGTACCCGATCAAATCTCCACGAAACCGTCTGTAGCTGCCACCACCATCGTCCCTAGATCGGGGGATTTGAAGTTCTTCCTGTTGGAGATATGCCCAAGAGGCAATAATAAAATGGTTATTATCATATCTTAATACTTATGATAAATGTTTACATACCATGCTATAATTGTATTAACAGGAAACATTAATACTTGTGTGATTTGTAAACATAAAGAGTCCCTAGTAAAGCCTCTTGTTAAACTAGCTTGTTGGTTAATATATGATCATGGTTTCCTGATCATGAACATAGAGATGTTATTAACAACAGGGTCATATCATTAGGAGAATGATGTGATGGACATACTCCTATAGTTAAGCATAGCATAAAGATCAAGTCATTTAATATAGTTCATTTGCTATAAGCTTTCTGATACATAGTAACCTAATTCCTTCGACCATGAGATCATGTTAATCACCATCACTAGAAGGATTCTTTGATGACATCAAACACCACACCATAACTGGGTGGCTATAAAGGTGGCATTGAGTGTTCGGAAAGTATGGGTTGAGGCACATGGATCAAGAGTGGGATTTGTCCATCCATATGACGGATAGATATACTCTGGGCCCTCTCGGTGGAATGTCATCCAATTAGCTTGCAAGCATGTGACTGGCTCACAAGGGATCACATATCACGGGAACGAGAAAAGAGTACTTATAGGTAACGAGGTTAAACTAGGTATGCAGAGATACCGACGATCAAAACCTCGGATAAGTAAACTATCATGAGACAAAGGGAAATTGGTATCGTATGTAAGTGGTTCATTCGATCGCAAAGTAATCATAGAAATATGTGGGAACCATATGAATATCCAGATTCCTTTGTTGGTTATTGATCGGAGAAGTGTCTCGATCATGTCCGCATAATTCACGAACCGTAGGGAGACACACTTAAGGATTCGATGTTGTTGAGTAGTTATGGAATGATGAGTAAGAGACCGAATGTTGTTCGGAGTCTCGGATGGGATCCAGGATATCACGAGGAGATCCGGAGAATAAGATTCATATAAGGAAAGTCCTGTTTTGGGGTTGGAGAATGGTTCCGGTGTTTTCATCGAGAATGTTCTAGAAGGTTCCGGAAGGTCCGGCATTCCGGAGGGGAAGGGTACATGAATGTGTCATAACAAGTTGGAATGATTACATCATGTACTAGGTGTCATCGCTGAGCAAAATAAAGGGATAAATCAAATCCTAGTTTGAAAAGTCAAACGCCAATTTGAAAAGTCAAACGGCAAGTTTGCTTGGTGGAGGGAGAGTAGGAAACCTACTTGGGGAGGAGTTCCTCTCCCTCCACCCACCGGCCTTGGACGCCGAGTTGGGGGAGGACTCTCCTCCCCTGGCCGGCGCCCACCCACCTATATAAGGAGGGGCAGGGGTGCCCCTCTAGACACACACCTTGCCCCACCAAACCCTAACCCTAGCCGCCGCCGCCCTAGGGTTTCTCCCAAGCCGCCGAGTTAGGGCTTCTACTTGCCCTAGCCGCCGGCCTAGCCCTCTCTCCTTGGTGTGTCTAAACTCTAGATCACCGAGGCCTCTCTCATAGTCCACCATACTCGCTCCGGCTTATGGCGAATCCCTGCGAGATTTCCCCTCTACTTCCGGTACCACGCCGTCGTGCTGCCGGAATCGCGAGGAGAGTGCTACAACCTCCGCTGCCTGCTGGAACAAGGGAGAGGAAGGTCTTCATCGAGTACCGAACGTGTGACCGATCATGGAAGCGCCTTGGAACGCATAGCCGGAAGGATCGTCTACACGATCTTGAGATCGGCAAGAGTACGACTACATCACCCACGAGAATCTGCTCTCGTTAACCGCTTTGGAATCTTCGAGGGTGAGTTCCTCTATCGACTCGTTGCTATAATCTAGTAGATAGATCTTGGCTTGTTTCTTTGCATGCGGTAGAATTTTTTTGTTTTCCATGCTACGAACCCCTACACTTCCCGGCACCCTGCTGGAGGGGAGATCATCCCGGAGGCCTTCTCTCCGGTATGATGCGTGAGTAGTTCAACCTTGGACTATGGTTCCATGTAGTAGCTAGATGGTTGTATCTCCTCCTTTGTGCTTTCATGTATAGATCTTGTGAGCTCCGTTCATGATCAAGATCTAATCTACTTGTAATCATGCATGTTGTGTTTGCAGGGATCCGATGGATATTGAGATTATTATGTTGGTTTGATTAATGGTTTTGTCTTTATGATTCTATCATGTCTGTGTTATTTGTGATCTTGCATGCTCTCTGTTGTTAGTAACTATCTTGGACAAGTAGCTGCTAGTGACTCCAAGAGGGGGTATTTATGCTCGATAGTGGGATCATGCCTCTAGTTTCCAAGGGAAGTGACAGAAATCCCTTAGGTTGTAGATGTGATGTTGCTACTAGAGAGAAAACAACGGTCTCTTGTTCATGGAACATGTGGACTGTTTACCTTACACACTTTGCTTAAAGCAGTTGTCTGTTGCTTGCAACTTAATACTGGAGGGGGTTCGGATGATAACATGAAGGTGGACTTCTAGTCATAGATGCAGTTGGATGGAGGTCTATGTATTTTGTTGTATTGCCCAATCGAATCTCATAGGATCTTTCTGACTAGTAATTGCATTGTTATTCCTTGCTCAGTTCCTGTCAATTGCCCTACTGTAATTTATTTACCCTTCATGCCATGTTGTTTATCTAAGGAGAGCACCTCTAGTGAACTATTGACCCCGGTCCAATCTTTACCAATGATACATCTTCCACTGTTACTTGTTTACTTGCTTCAAACCATTAGCTTCCACACCATACGTTTAATCCTTTGCTACAGCAAACCAGTGAGCTTGACAACCTCACTGATTCGTTGGGGCAAAGTCTTGAGTTTGTGTTGTGCAGGTCTCCACGTTGCTAGCAACAGCTGTGTGACGTTTCCTTCCTCCTACTAGTTCGATAACCTAAGTTTCTTACTAAGGGAAAACTTGCTGCTGTGCTTCTTCACACCTTGCTCTTGGGGTTCCCAACAGGCTCCACGTCAACCGTGCTAGCCATCATCAAGCTTTTCTGGCACCGTTGCCGGGGAGGCTAAGGACGTCTTCACTAGGGGAGTCCTCCACTTCCTTTCTCTTTACTTTGTTTTTAGTTTGCTTTGTTTCTTTTGCTTGGTTTTGTTTGCCTTTTCCAAAAAACCCAAAAAATAATCTAGTTTGGTTTGCCTTCTTTATTCAAAAATACAAAAAAATAGTTCCTACTCTAGTTGGTGGTCTGTTATTGCCTTGCTTGGTCGTGCTTTCTATCAATGGATGGTTTCTTTGAAACTAGTTCTTATTGGCAAGGTGGGTTCACGGAAGAACAAAAGTATTATTATACAGAACACCGTTTGTTACAAAAAGGGAAACACTTATGGGAAGAAATTGATAAGTTGAATACTATTGCTAGAGAGGTGTGCTCTATTTATAATGTTACCTATTGCTTTGATAAAGTTTGTTGCTGTAGAAGGTATAAACACCTACCCTTTCAATGTGAGTATAATGATATTGTTACCATATCTTCTTATGTTAAAGGAAATTATGACTTTTATGATGTGGAACAAATTGAAGAATTCATTGCCCTTAAGGGTGCATTTGAACTTGCTAGTTTGTTTGAAAATACTGATGATGCACCTTATGAAAATGAGGTTTTTGAGATACTTAAATTTTTCTTTAATAATTACAAGGAATAAAATGGCTATATTCTTGAATATTTTAATAGGCGTTTTCCACAAATGGAAGAGACTAATGCCTTGCATGAGCCTATGGAAGAAGAAATTGCTGAAACTGAAAGCTCATTAGATGAAAAAGAGGAGGAGAGTGATGGTCAAGAGGAGGAAGAATGGATCTACCCATGTATACCTTCTAATGAGAGTAAATCTTTACCTCTTATATTATTTGATTGTCCCCCATGCTTACCAAAGGGGTATGAATGTTATGTTCCTGTGGATCCTTTTGAAATATCTACTTTGGTAAAACCTGTGAAGGTTTCAATCCCACTATTTTTGAGCTTGATAGAAATTATTTGTTTGTAGATCATGAAAAGCATGCTTTATGTGATAGCTATATTGTTGAGTTTATTCATGATGCTACTGAAAATTATTATGAGAGAGGAAAGTATGGTTGTAGAAGTTTTCATGGTACTAAAACACCTCTCTTTGTGCTAAAAGTTTTGAAATTACTCTTGTTTTCTCTTCCTATGCATGTCACTTTGTTCTTTGTGAACTTATTTGTGTACAAGATTCCTATGCATAGGAAGTGGGCTAGACTTAACGGTGTTTTGAATTTGCTACTTGATGCTCTCTTTTACTTCAACTCATAGTTCTTATCTTCTCAAGCTATAAAGCCTAACTTAAAGGCGTTAAAGAAAAGTACTTGTTGGGAGATAACCCAAAAGTAATCATAGAAATATGTGGGAACCATATGAATTTCCAGATTCCTCTATTGGTTATTGATCGGAGAAGTGTCTCGATCATGTCCACATAATTCACGAACCGTAGGGAGACACACTTAAGGATTCGATGTTGTTGAGTAGTTATGGAATGATGAGTAAGAGACCGAATGTTGTTCGGAGTCTCGGATGGGATCCAGGATATCACGAGGAGATCCGGAGAATAAGATTCATATAAGGAAAGTCCTGTTTCGGGGTTGGAGAATGGTTCCGGTGTTTTCATCGAGAATGTTCTAGAAGGTTCCGGAAGGTCCGACACTCCGGAGGGGAAGGGTACATGAATGTGTCATAACAAGTTGGAATGATTGCATCATGTACTAGGTGTCATCGCTGAGCAAAATAAAGGGATAAATCAAATCCTAGTTTGAAAAGTCAAACGCCAATTTGAAAAGTCAAACGGCAAGTTTGCTTGGTGGAAGGAGAGTAGGAAACCTACTTCGGGAGGAGTTCCTCTCCCTCCACCCGCCGGCCTTGGAGGCCGAGTTGGGGGAGGACTCTCCTCCCCTGGCCAGCGCCCTCCCACCTATATAAGGAGGGGCAGGGGTGCCCCTCTAGACACACACCTTGCCCCACCAAACCCTAACCCTAGCCGCCGGCCACCTAGTCGCCGCCGCCGCCCTAGGGTTTCTCCCAAGCCACCGAGTTGGGGCTTCTACTTGCCCTAGCCGCCGGCCTAGCCCTCTCTCCTTGGTGTGTCTAAACTCTAGATCACCGAGGCCTCTCTCATAGTCCACCATACTCGCTCAAACTACGGTGACCTGCTGAGATTTCCCTCTACTTAGGTACGCCGTCATCTGCTTAGGAATCGCGAGGAGAGTGCTACAACCTCCGCCTGCTTTGGAACAAGGAGAGGAAGGTCTTCATCGAACCAACATGTGATCATTGCGGAGCGCTGCGGAGCAATGGCGCGGAAGGATCGTCTACACGATCTTGAGATCGGCAAGAGTACGACTACATCACCCACGAGAATCTGCTCTCGTTAACAGCTTTGGAATCTTCGAGGGTGAGTTCCTCTATCGACTCGTTGCTACAATCTAGTAGATAGATCTTGGCTTGTTTGTTTGCATGCGGTAGAATTTTTTTGTTTTCCATGCTCCGAACCCCTACAGTGGTATCAGAGCCGTGTCTATATGTAGATCTGTTGCACGAGTAGAACACAATGGTCATTGTGGGAGGTGGTGCTTTTATTATCAATTGCTTCTTCTGTACTTTGCATCTTGCGGTATGGTGGGATGAAGCGGCCCGGGATAACCTTACATGACATCGTTCATGAGACTTGCTCCACGCTCAACATGCAACTTGTATTGCATAAGTGGCTTTGCGGGTGTCTGTCTCTCCCATCATAGTAAAGATTCAATTTACAACGGGCACTTGATAGTTCAAGCATCAACGTTGTGGTTCTTGTTCGTAAGTTAGAACGACACTTATTGAAAGCCCCAAACCACGTAAAATATGCAAAGAAAATTAGAGGCGTCTAACTTTGTTTTGCAGGGGTGTGACTTGATGTGATATGGCTATGATTGTGATTATATATGATGTATGCAATGTTCCTTATTGTAAGTTGGCAACCGGCAGGAGCCATATGGTTGTCTTTAAATTCTGTTAAGACCCGCGTGTCTATTCAAAGTAGTTGTAATAGTTGAAGCTGGTGGACGACAACCATGGAGCAGCGTCATTGACCTTGATGCAATGTCGGTGATGATGGAGATCATGTTCGTGCTTGAAGATGGAGATCGGAAGCACAAAGAAGAAAGGCCATATCATATCACATATTATGAATTGCATGTGATGTTAATCCTTTTATGCATCTTGTATTGCTTAGTTAACGACGGTAGCATTATAAGATGATCCCTCAAGCACACAATTTCGAGTTTTAAAGTGTTCATCCTTAGTAAGCACCGTTGCTAAAGCTCGTTGTTTTGAAGCATCACGTGATGATCGGGTGTGTTAGATTCTGCGAGTGTATACAACGTGAGCAAGCCAGATTTGCTCATGCGGAAGCTAAGGTTTGATCTTGACGAGCCTAGCATGTACAGACATGGTCTCGGAACACGGATCACCGAAAGGTAAAAGCATGAGTCATATAGTAGATATGATGAACATGTTGATTGTTCGCCATTGAAGCTACATCAACTCACGTGATGATCGGTTTTGATGTGGTGGATTTGGTTCGTGTGATCACTAAAACAATGTGAGGGATATTGTTTTGAGTGGGAGTTCAACAGCAATTTGATTAAAAGTTGAACACTATTTATCATAAATTAAATCAAAGTGAATTTGCATAATTGTTGTAGTCATTGACATCCATTTACCACCTTGCGCTTAGTTACAATTGAGATGATAGAACTATAGAATTCTGGTTAGTTACTTTACGAACTGGTATCGTATTGTTTTGAAGTGTTAATCTGAAGTTTAAAAGTCCTATTGCAAACTTTCAGTAAGTTCTGGTTACTCCATGAAGTTTAATAATTGGTATTAAAACAAGAGTGACAATTCCAAGTGTTAGTGTATGAGTATCATGTTTGTCTCCATGATTCTTGATATTTTGTCTTAATATCAAGGTTATCTAGGATCTGAAAGAGTTGTTTCAGAAACCATGATGTGTGGAAGATATTGTGATATCTGAAACAAAGTTTTGGTTGCAACATGATAGAGTATAATATGGCAAAAGTCATGTTCTCATATTTGATGAGAATTTGTAAAAGGTTGGAGACACTAGGTGTCCTAATCCTCCAAAAGGTTTTGGAGAGCAATATTATACTCGCGATTCATCGTTATAAGCTAAAAGTAGCTTGATCATGGATAATTCCATGATAAGGGTGAATATTTGATGTAGGTAAAATGTATACTACACCAAGAGATTACTAAAGAAAGGAATTTGAAAGAACACCAAACATTTGATGATGGTGATCTACTTCAAAGTGTAAGTCCAAAGACATTGGTATTTTACTATACATGCTTTGGACTATGTGTCATGTATATGGCTCCACTATTGATGTTGATAGATTCTTTCAAACAGAAAAGGAAATACTGAAAGAGAATCTCATAAATACATGGCAGAAAAGAAAAGACTAGAATTGTTCAGCTTAAGTATATAGAGATATACATGTTATGGCTATATTCTTTGATTATTAAACAATGTGGTTCTTAAGTATTTGATACTGAATTTGTTGGTGTGAATCGTCATACGAAATAACACAATTCATGAACTACAATGGCCTAAGTAACTAGCAAAAGAATATGTGATGATGTTCATCGAGAACAAATAAAGGGTTATTGTGCTGCTTGTTAAACATCAAAGCTTGCCTTCAAGATTTGTTTTATCAGGTATTATGAGAACAAAAGGGTTGTTCAAATAACTGCCGTAATCCATAAAAGATGGATGATTTACAAATCTTGTTGGATAAATCACATCCATAAAAGAAGTGCTAAAAATGTCGAAAGACAGTTGATTGAAAGATCACTTAGGAAGTGACATCGCCGTTTAAATTATAATGGAAAGAAAACATGAAGAAACTCCATGTGGATGGAATTTTGGAGTCTATTTGATTTTGATCAAATGACGCTTGTGAAACCTTCCTAGAGATAATTAAAACTTTGTTCATAGGCTAAAAGGGAACGAATGACTAGCTTATTGGAACTTATACATATTGTTGTATGAAGTCCATTATGTGTAGTCAAGAGCGATGGATTTCAACTTCATATGTTTTCTCCGAATTTGAGTGAATATATGAATATTTACTTAATAAGGATGAAGTATGAAACATTTGAAAATTTCAAAGATTTTCAAGATGAAGTGCAAAATCATTGTAACAAGAATATAAATAGTTTATGATAAGATCATAAAGGAAGATATTTGAGTTACAAAGTTTAGCATAATACCTAAGATTTAAGGAATCGTTCCGTGGATTTACATTTCCCGAAACACCATAAGAGTATGGAGCGTTCGAGATATGTAATTAAACCTTGTTTGACATGGTAAGATCAAAGGTGTAATTCATAAAACTGCCATTATATTTTAAAGGTCAAAAGCTTTAGAGACTACCGTTTTTCCACTGAAAAGAGCTTCATCATAATCCATTGAAATGACACCATATAAAGTTATGGTTTGGGATAAAACCCAAGTTGTCCTTTCTTAAACATTGGTATGCTATGCATAAGAAAGATGTTTGCAACCAAAGTCGGATGAACCTGTCTTTGTATATTATTTCGAATAACTGTTCCTCCATAACATCGGAGACAAAAGTGTTTGTCACTTAGAACGTCAAGTTTCTTTGAGAAGAAATTTTTCGTGAAAAGATAAGTGGGAGGACAATAGAACTTTGATAAGGTTAAAAGAACCTTAGCTATATGTGCAAAGTTGCACTGGCGAAAAAGTGTTAGGGCGACAACAATGCTCATGGCTCACGTGCCTCAAAGGTTGTGGTTATGGAGGTCAAAGTTTCTATTGAACCAAGTAGGTCGAGTAAACAATCAAATACCAAGATTTGAGGGTTGAATCATTATTTGAGAATAATGAATGTACTACATGCAAAGAAGCGATGATGGGCCCTGACTCCGTAAAATGGCTTGAAGCCATAAAATCCGTGATAGTTCCATACACGATAAATCAAGTTTTGAACTTGAAGGACCCTCGAGAAAGGTGTAAGACCTTACAATTGTGTTTGGATCTATAAAGAAATAGACATGGATGTTGCACATCTATGAAATAGTCGACATGTTGGGAAAAAGATCACAACAATGTTCAAAGGTTGACTATGACAAGATTTGATCTTTCATAGCGATATTTAGTCTAGACCGATTAATGTAGCAACTACTACATATAATTTTTGTTATGTGGTAGTTGAATAAGCAAAACAAGTTCTTCTAATAGAAATGTTACCTAGGACATGGCAATAACACGGTCCATAAGGTTTTTGTTAATTCAAAGGATGCTAAAAGCATATGCAAACTTCAATTGTTGAAGTAAGCATCGCGGAGTTGGAATCTTCACTATGATGAAACTGTTAAAATAGTTTAATTTCATCAGAGACGATGAAGATGCTTGCATTTGCAAGAAATTAAGTGGGAGCGCTAAGACATGTTTCTAATACATTATGTGGAAGACATATTGTTGATTGGAAATGATGTATCTTTTATTAACACATGTTAAGAACTTCATCCCGATGAAAGATTTAGGCAAAACCCAAATATTTGGCATCAATATCTATATAGATAGATTGAGACACTAATATGGTTGTGCCGAAAGTACATAGATGATATATTGAATGAGTTCAATATAGAAACTACAAGAAAGGTTCTTGTCGCACAGAAAGGATTAAATGAGTTCAATATTGATGATATATTCAAGTGTATTGACATTTGGTAAGTGAAACAAAGATTCAAGTATAGATTGATACTTTATGTATGAAATCACAAAGAGTATTTATATCAATCATACTGTGATATGTACAAATCCAGATATGTCCTATGCTCTAAATGTTATGAGCATATACCAGAATGATTCATAATATTATCATTGGACGATAGTAAGGATATTCTTATGATCTTGTAAAAGAACTAAGAATATATTATTTTGTAGAAGTGGCAAATAGATGGTTAGTTCATTGTAAAAGTACTACATTGATACTAGTTTTGTCACAAAGTACAAATTAAGTTTATCTCAATCTAAACTAAGGGTGGCACAATATAATAGAAAGTAAGTTCCATAATGGATTTGGATGAGTTCCAAAGTTAAGACATTGTGACAGATACTACAACAAAAGGCTAAGTATATGACTGCTATTATAGCAGCTAAAGAGGGCATTTGTGTCAAGTAGTTTGTTATCAAACTAGGTGTAGTTCACAGCGGGATAATACTATGAAGATATATTGAACGGCAATATTATCAACATGTTTTAACCCCAAAGAACTAAAGGTCTCACCAAAGGACCAAATTTATACAAAGCCATCTCATTAGAGAATGAGTGATGCGTAGAGACGCAAAGACATGCAATTACACACGGACCTGGAAGTGTCAGATCCGGAGATCAGTTCACCACTAGCAATCGTGTACATACAACACCGGAAAGCCATAGGTGTTGAATACACAAAGGTTTGAAACTAGATTATTGACTCTAGTGCAAGTGGGAGACTGTTGGAGATATGCCCAAGAGGCAATAATAAAGTGGTTATTATCATATCTTCATACTTATGATAAATGTTTACATACCATGCTATAATTGTATTAACAGGAAACATTAATACTTGTGTGATTTGTAAACATAAAAGAGTCCCTAGTAAAGCCTCTTGTTAAACTAGCTTGTTGGTTAATATATGATCATGGTTTCCTGATCATGAACATAGAGATGTTATTAACAACAGGGTCATATCATTAGGAGAATGATGTGATGGACATACTCCTATAGTTAAGCATAGCATAAAGATCAAGTCATTTAATATAGTTCATTTGCTATAAGCTTTCTGATACATAGTAACCTAATTCCTTCGACCATGAGATCATGTTAATCACCATCACCAGAACGATGATTTGATGACATCAAACACCACACCGTAACTGGGTGGCTATAAAGGTGGCATTGAGTGTTCGGAAAGTATGGGTTGAGGCACATGGATCAAGAGTGGGATTTGTCCATCCATATGACGGATAGATATACTCTGGGCCCTCTCGGTGGAATGTCATCCAATTAGCTTGCAAGCATGTGGTAGCTCACAAGGGATCACATATCACGGTAGCGAGAAAAGAGTACTTATCGTAGCGAGGTTGAACTAGGTATGCGAGATCTGACGATCAAAACCTCGGATAAGTAAACTATCATGAGACAAAGGGAAATTGGTATCGTATGTAAGTGGTTCATTCGATCACAAAGTAATCGTAGAAATATGTGGGAACCATATGAATTTCCAGATTCCTCTATTGGTTATTGATCGGAGAAGTGTCTTGATCATGTCCGCATAATTCACGAACTGTAGGGAGACACACTTAAGGATTCGATGTTGTTGAGTAGTTTTGGAATGATGAGTAAGAGACCGAATGTTGTTCGGAGTCTCGGATGGGATCCGGGATATCACGAGGAGATCCGGAGAATAAGATTCATATAAGGAAAGTCCTGTTTCGGGGTTGGAGAATGGTTCCGGTGTTTTCATCGAGAATGTTCTAGAAGGTTCCGGAAGGTCCGGCACTCCGGAGGGGAAGGGTACATAAATGTGTCATAACAAGTTGGAATGATTGCATCATGTACTAGGTGTCATCGCTGAGAAAAATAAAGGCATAAATCAAATCCTAGTTTGAAAAGTCAAACGCCAATTTGAAAAGTCAAACGGCAAGTTTGCTTGGTGGAGGGAGAGTAGGAAATCTACTTGGGGAGGAGTTCCTCTCCCTCCACCCGCCGGCCTTGGAGGCCGAGTTGGGGGAGGACTCTCCTCCCCTGGCCGACGCCCTCCCACCTATATAAGGAGGGGCAGGGGTGCCCCTCTAGACACACACCTTGCCCCACCAAACCCTAACCCTAGCCGCCGGCCACCTAGTCGCCGCCGCCGCCCTAGGGTTTCTCCCAAGTCGCCGAGTTGGGGCTTCTACTTGCCCTAGCCGCCGGCCTAGCCCTCTCTCCTTGGTGTGTCTAAACTCTAGATCACCGAGGCCTCTCTCATAGTCCACCATAATCGCTCCGGCTTAAGCCTTGAGATTTCCCTCTACTTAGGTACCACGCGTCGTCTTTGCCGGAATCGCGAGAGAGTGCTACAACCTCCATACTGCTGGAACAAGGGAGAGGAAGGTCTTCATCGAATCTTAACGTGTGACCGATCAAGGAAGCGCTGCCAAAATGCAGCGCCGGAAGGATCGTCTACACGATCTTGAGATCGGCAAGAGTACGACTACATCACCCACGAGAATCTGCTCTCGTTAACCGCTTTGGAATCTTCGAGGGTGAGTTCCTCTATCGACTCGTTGCTATAATCTAGTAGATAGATCTTGGCTTGTTTGTTTGCATGCGGTAGAATTTTTTTGTTTTCCATGCTACGAACCCCTACACTTCCCGGCACCCTGCTAGAGGGGAGATCATCCCGGAGGCCTTCTCTCCGGTATGATGCGTGAGTAGTTCTACCTTGGACTATGGTTCCATGTAGTAGCTAGATGGTTGTATCTCCTCCTTTGTGCTTTCATGTATAGATCTTGTGAGCTCCGTTCATGATCAAGATCTAATCTACTTGTAATCATGCATGTTGTGTTTGCGGGGATCCGATGGATATTGAGATTATTATGTTGGTTTGATTAATGGTTTTGTCTTTATGATTCTATCATGTCTGTGTTATTTGTGATCTTGCATGCTCTCTGTTGTTAGTAACTATCTTGGACAAGTAGTTGCTAGTGACTCCAAGAGGGGGTATTTATGCTCGATAGTGGGATCATGCCTCTAGTTTCCAAGGGAAGTGACAGAAATCCCTTAGGTTGTAGATGTGATGTTGCTACTAGAGAGAAAACAACGGTCTCTTGTTCATGGAACATGTGGACTGTTTACCTTACACACTTTGCTTAAAGCAGTTGTCTGTTGCTTGCAACTTAATACTGGAGGGGGTTCGGATGATAACATGAAGGTGGACTTCTAGTCATAGATGCAGTTGGATGGCGGTCTATGTATTTTGTTGTATTGCCCAATCGAATCTCATAGGATCTTTCTGACTAGTAATTGCATTGTTATTCCTTGCTCAGTTCCTGTCAATTGCCCTACTGTAATTTGTTTACCCTTCATGTCATGTTGTTTATCTAAGGAGAGCACTTCTAGTGAACTATGGACCCCGGTCCAATCTTTACCAATGATACATCTTCCACTGTTACTTGTTTACTTGCTTCAAACCATTAGCTTCCACACCATATGTTTAATCCTTTGCTACACCAAACCAGTGAGCTTGACAGCCTCACTGATTCGTTGGGGCAAAGTCTTGAGTTTGTGTTGTGCAGGTATCCACGTTGCTAGCAACAGCTGTGTGATGTTTCCTTCCTCCTACTAGTTCGATAACCTCAGTTTCTTACTGAGGGAAAACTTGCTGCTGTGCTTCTTCACACCTTGCTCTTGGGGTTCCCAACAGGCTCCATGTCAACCGTGCTAGCCATCATCAAGCTTTTCTGGCACCGTTGCCAGGGAGGCTAAGGACGTCTTCACTAGGGGACTCCTCCACTTCCTTTCTCTTTACTTTGTTTTTAGTTTGTTTTGTTTATTTTGCTTGGTTTTGTTTGCCTTTTCCAAAAAACCCAAAAAATAGTCTAGTTTGGTTTGCCTTCTTTATTCAAAAACACAAAAAAATAGTTCCTACTCTAGTTGGTGGTCTGTTATTGCCTTGCTTGGTCGTGCTTTCTATCAATGGATGGTTTCTTTGAAACTAGTTCTTATTGGCAAGGTGGGTTCACGGAAGAACAAAAGTATTATTATAAGGAACACTGTTTGTCACAAAAAGGGAAACACTTATGGGAACAAATTGATAAGTTGAATACTATTGCTAGAGAGGTGTGCTCTATTTATAATGTTACCTATTGCTTTGATAAAGTCTGTTGCTGTAGAAGGTATAAACACCAACCCTTTCAATGTGAGTATAATGATATTGTTACCATATCTTCTTATGTTAAAGGAAATTATGACTTTTATGATGTGGAACAAATTGAAGAATTCATTGCCCTTAAGGGTGCATTTGAACTTGCTAGTTTGTTTGAAAATACTGATGATGCACCTTATGAAAATGAGGTTTTTGAGATACTTAAATTTTTCTTTAATAATTACAAGGAATAAAATGGCTATATTCTTGAATATTTTAATAGGCGTTTTCCACAAATGGAAGAGACTAATGCCTTGCATGAGCCTATGGAAGAAGAAATTGCTGAAACTAAAAGCTCATTAGATGAAAAAGAGGAGGAGAGTGATGGTTAAGAGGAGGAAGAATGGATCTACCCATGTATACCTTCTAATGAGAGTAAAACTTTACCTCTTATATTATTTGATTGTCCCCCATGCTTACCGAAGGGGGATGAATGTTATGTTCCTATGGATCCTTTTCAAATATCTACTTTGGTAAAACCTGTGAAGGTTTCAATCCCACTATTTTTGAGCTTGATAGAAATTATCTGTTTGTAGATCATGAAAAGCATGCTTTATGTGATAGCTATATTGTTGAGTTTATTCATGATGCTACTGAAAATTATTATGAGAGAGGAAAGTATGGTTGTAGAAGTTTTCATGGTACTAAAACACCTCTCTTTGTGCTGAAAGTTTTGAAGTTACTCTTGTTTTCTCTTCCTATGCATGTCACTTTGTTCTTTGTGAACTTATTTGTGTACAAGATTCCTATGCATAGTAAGTGGGCTAGACTTAACGGTGTTTTGCATTTGCTTCTTGATGCTCTCTTTTACTTCAACTCATAGTTCTTATCTTCTCAAGCTATAAAGCCTAACTTAAAGGCGTTAAAGAAAAGTACTTGTTGGGAGATATCCCAAGAGTTTCCTTGAGTCTTGGAATTTATTACTTCAGTAATGACCTCTCTTTATCCTTTTTGTTTGCTTTTTGTGACAAGAATGACCTCTAATGAGAGGGAAGTAAGATTTGGGGAGTTGCTGTCCCGAAACAGATTTCTGTCCTCCACCATAAAAACTCGTGAGGAGTATCTGTAACTCGGATTGAGCTCAAAATTTACGAATAAATCCCCCAGTATGTTAGCTAACTTTAGTTAGTTCAAAACTTTTTGATTTGAGCAAAAGAAAATGTTCTAAAATATCGTTTTCTACCTGCTGGTTTCTTTTGACAGATTTCTGCCATTATTTGCATTTGCTTCTTATTGATTCCTTTTTGAGTTCTCTTTTGGGGAATTGAGCTTTTTGAAGGAGTTACTACAGTAGCTTGTGTTTTTAGTGAAAAGCCTTGCTGTTCCAAAGCTTTGCCAGAGGTCTAATATCTTTCGAATAAACTAATATTGCTAATGAAGATTGTGTGAAGTTTTGTATGAGGAGAAAATTTCAGGTGTAGAGAGAGAATGATGCAATGAGATGAAGAATGGACAAAATATCAAGCTTGGGGATGCCACACCGGTGTCACCCCAAGAAATATCCAAGAGGTACAAGTGTCAAAGCTTGGAGATGCCCAAGGCATCCCCTTCTTCATCAATAAAAAGCTTAGGTCTGTCTAGACACTTTGTTTTTATTGTTTCATGCACAGTTGTGTTGTTCTTGGAGCGTCTTAGTTTTCGTTTGCTTTGCTTAGGTTGTTTAGTTTGCTTGAATAAAGTATTTTGGACCCCCGTTCTCGCTGTGTTGTTTTGCAAATAAGTTGCTTGGTGTTGGAAAGGAGTAGTAAGTTCTTGCTTGTAAGTGCAAGAGGAGCTTGCATTGACTGTGACTTAGAATTTAGCATGACATTCTAGGTGTTTTTTTAACCTTATGCTTAGTGATTATTGTTGTAACATGTCTTGTTCGAAACAATTGGGATTGCTTAGTGTGCCTTGAAAAAATTATGCGTTGTTTTAGCATGCAAAAGCTTAGTATTGTGGTATTCTCCTTTGATGCTTTCTTTGGGTTGAATTGGCACATGCTCACACCATGTTATGACTCTGACAAGTCACCATTAGCCTCTATGATCATTTAGTCATTGGCTTGTAGTACCACTCTATGCTTTGATTAGTAATGCTTTGTTGCTCTTCATGATTATGGCCATTATGCCCTCTTAGATGGTTGCTCCCAGTCTTTTGCTAGCCTCCACTTGTATGATTAAGCTCTACTCATGCTTCCAACTTCCAAGAAACCAAGTTACTCCAAAGTGTCCACTATAAACTCCTATGCATGGTGAGTTACACCATTCCAAGTATATTCTTTTTTTAGCTATCTTCTAATTAAAAACCATTTTGTTATGTGAAAACTTAGTGATTAAAGCCCTCACGAACTTGATGGCACACTTTATATTCTTTGCCCCTAATAAACTTGATCCATTGTGACGTCCATGTTGTATATGCTTGCACTTATACGTTGGAATTAGCAGAACAGTGTTGTCACAGGGAACGTTTTCAACATTGCACTTGTACTTTGTACTCAGTTGATATCATGCTCTTTTTTCTATGGATGTCACCGGTGTGAAATAAAGAGGAAGCTTGTAAGTCCATGGAGTTTGTATTTTGTGTTAGAGAAACGCCTTGGGCCTCTATCCTAAGCCATGCCTAATCATGGTGGAAACTTGTAGCATCACCATAGTGAGCTATCTATGAATCATCCTCAATAAAAGGTTATGCATATAGTAAATAAAAAGATCACTGAGATGCTCATTGTCTTCTTGCCATGTCATTTTGGTTATGGGAAAGCTCCTGTACCATGTGCAAGGGGTACCTATTGGCGGTTCTCTATGATATGCAAATACTTACAATGATAAGAACTTATAGGTGACTGAAGTTGAGTAGCATGAGGTGTGGCCCTCGTATTCAAGGGACTTGACATTGCCAACTTATACTTTGTCAAGCATATACTCCATAGTTAGTTCACTTTAAACTTAATCACTTCAAGATGATTATGATAGGGGTAATGAGGGCTGAAAGCTAACAAGTACCATAATTTTTGGAAGCTCTTTTTGAAACTTGAAATCCCTGCTTCCTTTACAAAAAGGCCTTTCTTCCACCATCATTGAGTCTCCACCTTCTACCTTCAGGCACCATTATGAGAGCATAGTTGTCATTCTGTGTGCAGTGTTCTAAAGCTTATTGATTGATGCATATTATGATATTACTTGTTCTTGTGCTATTTGTTTCTAGTCACCCTTGTGAACTTTGAAGGTGTCCTATGTATCTATATTGCTACTCTATGAGGGACAAGCCGATTGCCACTATGCTATGTTTTCTGTATGTGAAGCAAACAAACGTTTTTCAATGCATGTTATTCATGATATTTGTTTGTATCCTTTCATGTTGCATGCATAGTACTATGTCCTATTGTTAGAACTCTATCTTTCATGCACATGTTTAGAGTTATTTGATCCCAGCTTTCAATGCTTGCAAATGGTTAGATCTTTATTGTGAGGGTGCATGTCACCTCAAAAATTATTCTTTTATCACTTACCTACTCGACGACGAGCAGGAGTTAAGCTTGGGGATGTTGATACGTCGTAAATGTATCTATAATTTTTGATGCTCCATGCTTGTTTAGTATCTACTTTGCTTTTCTTTGTCTACACTTTGAGGTGCTTTCTACATGTTTTCTGGTACTAACCTATTAACAAGTTGCCAGAGTGCCAGTTGCCTGTTTTCTGCTATTTTTGGTTTCAGAAAAGCTAGTAAGAAAATATTCTCGGAATTGGATGGGATAAAAGCCAAAGTCAATAACTTTCCGTGGGGAACAAGAAGTCCAGAGGGGAGATGGAGAGGCGTGCCAGGGTGCCTAGACCCCCCTAGGCACAGGTGGGCCCTGCCCCGCGCCTAGGCATGGTGTGGGTCCCCTGGCCACCGCCTCGGACTCCCCCTTCGCCTATAAGAAGCCCCCGATGCAGAAACCTTAAGTACCCTATCGAATCTCCACGAAACCGTCTGTAGCTGACGCCACCATCGTCCCTAGATCAGGGGGATCTGAAGTTCTTCCCGGCACCCTGCCGGAGGGGAGATCATCTCGGAGGCCTTATCTCCGGTATGATGCGTGAGTAGTTCCACCTTGGACTATGGGTCCATGTAGTAGCTAGATGGTTGTACCTCCTCCTTTGTGCTTTCATGTATAGATATTGTGAGCTCCATTCATGATCAAGATCTAATCTATTTGTAATCATGCATGTTGTGTTTGCGGGGATCCGATGGATATTGAGATTATTATGTTGGTTTGATTAATGGTTTTGTCTTTACGATTCTATCATGTCTGCGTTGTTTGTGATCTTGCATGCTCTCCGTTGTTAGTAACTATCTTGGCCATGTAGTTGCTAGTGAATCCAAGAGGGGGTATTTATGCTTGATAGTGGGTTCATGCCTCTAATTTCCAAGGGAAGTGACAGAAATCTCTTCGGTTGTAGATGTGATGGTGCTACTAGGGATAAAATAATGGTCTCTTGTTCATGGAACATGTGGACTGTTTACCTTACACACTTTGCTTAAAGTAGTTGTTTGTTGCTTACAACTTAATACTGGAGGGGGTTTGGATGATAACCTAAAGGTGGAATTCTAGTCATAGATGCAGTTGGATGACAGACTATGTATCTTGTTGTATTGCCCAATCGAATCTCATATGATCTTTCTAACTAGTAATTGCATTGTTATGCCTTGCTCAATTCCTGTCAATTGCCCTGCTGTAATTTGTTTACCCTTCATGCCATGTTGTTTATCTAAGGAGAGCACCTCTAGTGAACTCTGAACCCCGGTCCAATCTTTACCATTGATACTTCTTCCACTGTTACTTGTTTACTTGATGCAAACCATTACCTTCCACACCATACGTTTAATCCTTTGTTACAGCAAACCGATGAGCTTGACAACCTCACTGATTCGTTGGGGCAAAGTCTTGAGTTTGTTTTGTGCAGGTATCCGTGGTTCTAGCAACACCTGTGTGATGTTTCCTTCCTCCTACTAGTTCGATAACCTCGGTTTCTTACTGAGGGAAAACTTGCTGATGTGCTGCTTCACACCTTGCTCTTGGGGTTCCCAACAGGCTCCACATCAACCATGCTAGCCATCATCAGACCCCATCACACTTCTTAGTATAAGTCCCACCCCGTTCTTCATTGTCTAGAACACTCTAGTTTTCACTCTTATTGTTTTGTGAGTGTTCTCCCTTGCTAGCGCTGCGTTTAGATTTAGTTTTCTTCTTCTTTTTTCTTAGAACTTTTTAGTTCTTCTTTGTAGTTAGGTGAGACATGCTCTCTGGTCTTTATTGATTATTATCTTTGTGAGTTGTTTCAAATAAGTCGATTGGTATTGGAAAAAGAGTAGAATATTTCGTGCTTATAGTGGTACAAAAGGAAGCTTGTTTTGACTATGACTTGAACTTTATCATGCCATGTTAGATGTTTCTTTGACCATATGCTTAGTAATTATTGTGAAGGGTTCACAACATAGAAAACAAAAAAATTCATACGATGGGAACTAAGTACCACGATCTATCTACTAGATACAAACAACGGGCGGATGTATATCCATAGAGAACATACCCTTGAAGTCCGACAAAGCTTAATGAGTTAAACTCGTGGTTGATGTAGATGATCTCTTGCTGATCTCAATATCGAGAGGAAGTCCTAGCGCCGCAAAGCAACATCGCATCTGTGCTCGCACACACGTACAAGACACCGAGCAACCTCCGCCTCCTCGCTCCAATGATGCAGTGGAAGCACAACCCTTCCTTGCCGAATAGCCACCGGGAACATGTATCTCGCTAGTCCGAGACCATGGAGGATAAATCCTAGAGGGGGAGAGAGATCCTTCACGAGGAGGTGTGAGTGAGAGAGAGAGGGAGAGGGGTGCCTTTTATAGGAGAGGGGGAACCCCAAGGGGGTGGCCGGTGCATGGGGGCTGCCCCCTTGCCCTCCCCTCATTCATGTGGTGGACACTCCACTCACAAAATTCCTTTAAATTCCCTCCACTCAAAATCCCACTCAAAATTGCTATTAAATTTCCACCAAATTTAATGCAAACTCTCATTAAATAGAACTCTTTTTATTTATTCAGAATTTTGTAAATTACTTTAATGAAAAACATTCACATATAACCCCTTGCTAGAATTCCATTTCACATGCAAAACCACTTTCTGCAATTTCACCCGAAAACCTGTTTCGGTATCTAGTGAAATAAATTCCTGCTCTTGTTGTTCTTTCCGGCATGAAACTTTTGCTCCAATTGGATGTTAGTGTCCCTTAAGTGTGTCACCCTACGGTTCGCGAATAATGCGGACATGATCGAGACCCTTCTCCGATCAATAATCAGAAGCGGGACCTGGAGATCCATACTGACTCCCACACATTCAACAATGACTTTCCTGTGATCGTTGGAACCTTTTGCGCTAGTATCTTAATCCCTTTGTTTCACGATATATTACATGTCCGAGATTCGATCATTGGTATCTTCATACCTAGTTTGATCTCGTTACTGACATGCACTCTTTTCTTGTTCCCGTGATATAACATTCTAGTGATCAAATCACTTGCTTGCAAGCTAACCAATGTGATATCACCGAGAGGGCCGAGAGTATATCTATCCATCATTGGGATGAACAAATTCCACTCTTGATCCATGAGCCTCAACATAACACTTTAGTAGTTTTGAAGCCATCTTTATAATCACCCAGTTACGATGTGACGTTTTGATGTCATCAAGAAACTCTTCCGGTGTTAGTGATTGACAAGATCTCATGGTCTAAGGATTAGGATCACTTCGTAAGTTGTTTATAGCAATATAAACTCAATGAATTTGATCGTAATGCTATACTTCGGATGAATGTTCATCACATCATTACACTAATGTTGTGATCTCGTTATTAACAACATCCAATGTCTATGATATGGAAACTGCGATCATCTTGTTAATCAACGAGCTAGTTTATGAGAGAGGCATAACTAGGAACTTTCTGTGTGTTTATTAAACACACATGTATTAACGTTTCCATATTAATACAATTTAGCATGCAAAATAAACATCTATCATATACTTGGAATACACATAATAAACACTTTATTATTGCCTCTCAGGGAATATTCCCTTCATATTGTTGTAGCATGACTTGTTTCGAACAATTGAGATCTCTTAATGTGCCATGAAAGAATCATGCATTGTTTTAGCATACAAAAGAATAATATTGTGGTATTCTCCGTTGATGCTTTAGTTGGGTTGACTTGGCACATGCTTACACCATGTTATGACTCTAAACCAGTCAGCTTAGCCTCTATGATTATTTAGTTTTTTCTTGTGATATCACTTTATGCTTTAATTAATAATTCTTTGTCGCTCTGCATGATTATGGCTATTATTGCTCTCTTAGTTGGTCGCTCCTAGTCTTTTGCTAGCCTCCACCTGTACTGAGTATGAGCTCTACTCGTGCATCCAATTCCCAAGAAACCAAGTTATTCCAAAGAGTCCACTATAAATTCCTATGCATGGTGTGTTACACCATTCCAAGTATATTCATGGGTGTTTATCTTCCAAATTAAATTTTTGTTATGTGAAAATTTGTGATTAAAGATCTCACAAACTTGAAGGAACATTTTATTTCTTGCACTTAATAAACTTGAACTATTGTGACTATCTTATGATGCTTATATGCTTGCAAGTTATAAGTTGGGAATTAGCAGAACCATGCTATTATGGAGAACGTTTTTGACATTGCACTTATTCTATTTAGTTATATCATGTTCTTTTGTTTATAGATCCCGATGGTGTGAAATAAAATGGGAGTTTGTAAGCTCATGGAGTTTGTATATGTGTTAGAGAAACGCCTAGGCGGCTAGCCTAAGCCATGCCTAATCATGGTGGAAACTTACAGCGAAACCATAGTGGCATTCTGTGAAGCATCCTCAATAAAACCTATGCAAATAGAAAATAAAAAGATCACTGAGATGCTCAATGTTTGTTGCCTTGTCATTTTGATATGGGATAGCTCCTGTATCATGGAGCAAGGGGTACCCCGTTGGCGGTTCTCTATGATACACATATACTTACAATGACAAGAACTTCAACTTGTGATTTGTCAAGCATATACTCATATTTGCACTCACTTTAACTTTAACCACTTCAAGATTGTCGTGGGAATGGTCACGGCAGATGCTGCAATCAGCAGCGAGTAGTAGAACGAGGGGCAAGGGCGGCCAGCCATCTGCGGTGCGAGATGAGGGCGGAGACACAGGGTTTTACCCAGGTTCGGCCCCCCGGAGGGTAAAGACCTACTCCTGCTAGATTGTACTATGATGGAGGTACAATGGGGCGAGCTCGGCGGCTAGGCGGCGAGTCGCTTGGGTGTATGATGGAACGTATCTCTACAGGCCCTGTAGGGAGGTTTATATAGACTCACCTCCCCCTAGGGTTTACATATCTCAACCGAATCAGTTAAGGCTTCGATACTCGTTTAACCTAATCCGACTAGGCCTATCTACTCGCCTAGGCCTTCAGCTTCCAGTCGCTTGGATCCACACCGGGCCTTGATCCAATCGCCGTCTTGCAGGCCCACTCGCCAGTTCCTGGACCAGTCGGAAACGTCCTGTTGGGTATACCCCGGTAGGCATATCCCCATCAGTAGTCCTCGAGGCCGTCGTCGATTGGACGCAGGTGGTCGCTGGCAGTCGGAGCATACGAGTTCAACGCGGACGCCCAGTCGAATCGGTGGCGGGCTCCTGAACAAAGGAGTAAACTAGTCATTCTGGTCGCAGCTTTGGCGATCGGGTCGGCGAAATATTTAGTCACTGTTGTAGTGATCGGGTCGGCGAGCCGAGTGGCTGAAGTTGGACCGTCCAACGCAGTCAAACTAGCCGTTGGGGTAACCCAACGGTAACTTTTGGCGTAATCACCGCGTAGTAACGGCTTCCTGATTTGGCGGGTAACAACCGCTATATAAAGGGAATGGTAGGCGATCGGAAAACCACCCCCTCGTCATCTCCTCCGATTGCGCGCACCTCCATTCTCCTCTGCATCTCGATCCAGCCGATCCCAAATCCTCTGACCTCCTCGGACCTTGTCGCCAATGGCTCCCTCCACCGAACCATGGGGCAGGTCCAAGTGCACGAGAGTGCAACTGGCATCCTTCGAAGAGGCCGGATCTGCAGCCGGTGGCGCATCCTCGCGCCGGAGAGGTGACTCCGGACCCGCGCGAGGGAGAGTTCGTCTGCTTCACCAGCCACCTAGAGCGGGGGCTGGGATTCCCCACATCTCTTTTCTTCCGGCGCTTCTGCGCCTTCTACGGGATCCAGCCGTCAGACCTGGGCCGCACAGCATCGAGCAACTCGCCATTTTCGTGGCGTTCTGCGAGTGCTACCTGGGCTGCAGGCCCTATTTCCCCCTGTGGCAAGATCTGTTCCATGGGAGGATCAGTCGCGAAGAAGCGGGCGGCCCAATGCTTGCTCCGGGCGGCCTGACGTTTCAATTGAAATCGAAGGCTTCCTTTTTTGATCCGATGCTACCCGCCAAGGCGGCGAGCGAATGGAAGAAGTCTTGGTTTTATGTCACCGAGGCGACTCCGGAGGGCGAGGTGGCGATCCCAAGATTCTCCACCGACCGGCCCGAACCGCGCCGACTCCAAGTCGGCAAGCTCCCCACAGACCAGCGGATGGTCGTGGACGAGATGCTTCAAACCATCCGCGGTCTAAAGAAGAAGGGTCTTCAGACCATTAACTTATACAACTGCTGGCTCGGGCGGCGGATCGTTCCCCTGGCCCGACGTGACCATTATATGTACCAGTACACGGGCCGGGAGGACTCGACGAAATCTTGCCTCGCCGAGTGGAAGCTCGAGGATTATATTCCGGCGTTGAAGAAGATCACCCAGGCGGTGTACCTGGACGCAAAGGCCGGGGTCGCCCCCTACACCGTGAAGCACCCAGCCCCAACGGTAAGTCACTTTCCGTCATTCGCAGTCGCAGTTAATGCAGTCGCGGTCGTACTGATAATGTCTTATGTTTATTGTAGTTATTTCAAGTGGTGGAAGGGTGGCTTCCGCCCGCAGACGAGGAGAACTCGAGCTCGTCCGCCCGGGACGGGGGCGAGTCGCCTCCTGCCAAAGACGACATCGAGAGCGACGGGAGCGACGATGACGACGAGTCCGAGGAAGAGGTCGCCCCGCTGGTTCGCAAAACTCGCGGGCAGCGTCAGTGCGAACTCGAGGCGAGTAAAAGCCTCGAACGTCACGACGATGATGACGACGAACTTCCTGAAACCACCTCGCGTCGCCAGGCCACTCCATCGAAGAAGAAGAAGAAGAAAGAGGAGGTGAAGGCCCCTCCGAAGAGGAAAACGAAGCCGGCGAGACAGGCATCCCCGCCTCATTCGGCGAGCAGCTCCGACGCCACCAGCCTGGCCAAGGATGACACGCCACCGATGGTGGCCGCGCCGGACATCACCGCCGTCCTGAGTGAGGCGCCTCTGGCCTCGATGCCTCCGCCGTTCGCCCCAGTCTCTGGGTTGGGGGCCGCTCCGGTCGCGGCAGCTTCACCTCGCAGGGAGGCTCCCGCCGAAAATGTTTCGGAGGCTCCTGTCGCGGCCTCGACAACGAAGAAGCCGTCCGTGTCTTGGGCGCACGATGTCCTGGAGATGGGTCTCAGTCGTAAACTGGGCCCCGAACTGGAGAAGCCGGCCGGCATCCGCACGGGGCTGCGGTTCCTACCAGTCGCCAAGTGGGTTTTATTCACGTGCTTTCGTTTTCATTGTACTCGGACCACTTTGCTTATGTAACTATTTTGTAGGACTGGAGCTAAGAAGATAGGCCACCCGTCCGTGGCCAAGGTGCCGCCAGTCGTCGCCGAGGAGGACCCCTCTCGGAAGAGGAAGGCGGACGAGGTCGTCGCCCCTGCGGATAGTGCCAAGAAGACCAAGGGCGACGAAGTCGTCATGGTGTCTGACGACACGACGATCGCTCCAAGTGATCCCGTGGCGGAGGCGGCCTTGATGACCAAGGAGGATGCTCCTCGCCTGGGGCGGCCGAGCCGGCCTCCTTTGGTGCCGGTGCGTCCATCACAACCTTCCCGCGCTTCATGGCCAAAGTGGCTATTGCGAGTGGTACCTCGCCCTCGAGCCGCGCACCTGGGGTCGCCGAGACGGAGGTCGAACAGCGTCGCGGGCACACTTCGGCTCTTCTCGCATCCGTGGACGCGATACAACTTCATGGTATGCTTGGCGCAGCCATCCAGGTATGTCCAGTCCCCGAGGATCGTGCCGCTGAATTGCAGCGGTCGGATTCTTTTAGTGTCTTGTTTTTATTTCTCGCATCCAGTCCCCGAGTGCGCACTCGCTGAATTTTAGCGGGTGGGCACTTAGGATTTTTGATTGCCAGTCCCCGAGTATCCACTCGCTGAATTTCAGCGGGTGGCACTTAGGATTTTTGATTGCCAGTCCCCGAGTGTCCACTCGCTGAATTTCAGCGGGTGGGCACTTAGGATTCCGCTATTGTTAACTGTTTGACTTGTGTGCAGGGTTGCAGCGTGAGTCAGCCAACCGGCTTGCTGCGAAACGTCGCGCGGAGAAGGAACTGGCCACCGTCCAAGAGGCGAACAAGGAACTCCAGGCGATCGCTGCAAAGGCAGAGGAGGTCCGCCAGGGCCTTGTCCCAGCGAGTGAGTTGGCGGCAGCTCAAACTGCGTTGAGCTCGGTTGAGAAGCGGATCGCCGACCTTGAGCGTGAGCTGAAGGAAGCGAAGGAGGAGGTAACTTCGGTGGATGGGCGAGCCAAGGCTGCCGTTATAGCCGCCGCTGAGGAGCGTAAGGTCTCCGACGCCCTTGTTGCTGGGCTGCAAGACGACTACACCTCTCTTCAGAGCTTCATCACGGATCTCTCCCGTCGCTTGATTGGTGAGTGTGCCTACCTCTGTCTATAACGTTTGCATTGTGTAATCTTTGGTGTATTCACTGTCACTTTCTGTCCGCAGGTCGAATCATTGATAGCGCGGAAGAGGCGAGTTCGTTCGACGCACGGCAATGTGTAGCCACGCTGGTCGACTCGGCCACATTGTCAGCGACATGTATACGGGCGTATCTTCAGGAGATATCGCCCACGGAAGTGATTCCCAGCGACCTCGTCGAGGTGTGGTGATACTTGGAGAAGGCGCCGTCGGTCGTCGAGTTCATGACGCGGTCGGCGGCGACGGCGCTGAGCCTTGGGCTCGCCCACTTCCCGGAAGATTTCGATTTGGATGACGTGACGAGTGGCTACCCGTCGTCGACTGGCTTGGTGGAGATCACCGAGGTGTTAAAGCTGACGGACCGCGCCGCGGTGTACTCCGAGCGCGTCTGGGCGATGGGCGACCTTCTTCCTTATCAGGAGACGGTTGTCGCACCCAACGACCCCGAGCCACAGCATCGGGACTTCAAGATCGAGCAGCCCTTCCGTGCGGCGATGGCGGGTGAGTTGACGACGTACCCGTCAAACCCGTACACTCCCTTCATTCGCAACCGCAAGGGTGGTAGCGAGTCGTCGTTGAAGCCTGCGGAGTAAAATATTGTGCCCTGGGGCATTAGTAGCAGTTCTGCCGTTGGGCATACTTTGTATTTTGTGACGATTGCAACATGCTATAATGAGATATCGTGTTGTTTTGTGAATTGTCGTGTGTTATTGAGGGTTGAACGAGTCCTCGAGCGCGTCCACCCTTTTTTATGGGGTTTACCTCGTTTGTTATGTGTTTGCGGTTTTGAATGTTTTGTTATTGAGGTCGACTCGCCCGAGCTCGGAAAGCCAGTCGCAAGGCGAACGAGGTCGGGTAGCCGAGTCCCCGAGCGTGGTACGTGGTTGTTCTAGGCGCGACTCGAGGGTGGGTGAGGACTTGGCGCGTTAGGGTGAGCGCATCACTCGCCTGGTCAGTCGCATAACAAGTCCCGGCATGGCATGCTCTCATACTTGGCGTTTTTAGTGGGCGTTACAAGACCTGGGTAACCCGGTGCCCTTATAGCGCACTACTTGGCCGTGCGATCGCTGTACCAGAGGTTGACTTCGCGATTAGCTTTCGCTGTTATTACGTTACGAAAAGTAGTGGCACAAGACACAGAGAGTAGACGCAATTTGCGGTAACCAATATTTTTTTTATTTCATAGCGACTGGAGGATACATATGTGGAGTTCTAGGAGTAGAACTTCCGTAGGAGGTTTACATTCCATGGTCGCTTGACGTCGAGTTTGCCGTCCCCGCGGATGTCGATGAGGTAATAGGCGTTGTTGCCGAGTACTCGCCCTATGGCGAATGGTCCCTCCCACGGGGGGAGAGCTTGTGCATGCCCTTCTTGTCCTGGATGAGTCGTAGCACCAGGTCGCCTTCCTGGAAGGTGTGAGATTTCACCCGCCGGCTATGGTAGCGGCGGAGTCCTTGCTGGTAGATGGCCGTGCGAGAGCGAGCTAGGTCGCGTGCCTCGTCGAGTTGATCGACTCCATACTGCCGTGCGAGTTCGTTCCCCGCCTCCGTGTAGTGGACGACCCTTGGCGAGTCGTGCTCGAGGTCGGTGGGCATGACTGCCTCGGCGCCGTACACCATGAAGAAGGGGGTGAACCCTGTCGACCTGTTGACTGAGGTGCGGATGCCCCAGATGACTGAAGGTAGCTCCTCGACCCAGCACCCGGCGGTGCGCTCGAGCGGTACTTGGAGCCGCGGCTTCAGGCCGTGGAGGATGCTCTGGTTGGCCCGTTCTGCCTGGCCGTTGGACTCTGGGTGGGCGACTGACGCGAGGTCGAGCCGGATGTGGTGTTCCTCGCAGAACTCGGCCATGGCTCCTTTGGCGAAGTTGGTGCCATTGTCCGTGATGATGCTGTTAGGGAACCCGTAGCGATATATGAGCTCGCGTAGGAATTTGGTGGCGGTCTTCCCGTCGCATTTCCGGACTGGCTTGGCCTCCACCCACTTTGTGAATTTGTCGACCACGACCAGGAGATGGGTGAAGCCGGAAGGGGCCTTTTTGAAAGGGCCTACCATGTCCATACCCCACACGGCGAATGGCCAGGTGATGGGCAGCGCTCAGCACGTGTGTCTGGTTGGCGTACTTCTGGCACCCGGCGCACCGCTGGACAATGTCGACGGCGTCGGCGTGTGCGGTGGGCCAGTAGAAGCCGTGCCGCATAGCCTTGGCGACCAGGGAGCGGGCGTCGGTGTGGTGGCCGCAGTCGCCGGAGTGGATGTCGTGGAGGATCTTGCGTCCTTCGGCGGGTTGGACGCAACGTTGGAACACACCGGTCACGCTGCGCTTGTGGAGCTCGCTGTCGATGATGCTGAAGGATTTGCATCGCCGTGCAATCATACGGGCGTCTGTCTCGTCTGCGGGCAAGGTGCCAGCCTCCAGGTAGGCGATATATGGCTTGGTCCAGTCATCTGGCTCGGCGATGAGTGCGACCAGGGCTGCTTCTGGCTGCAGCGGGACTCTGATGTCGATCTCTCTTGGGGTAGAGATGGACGGCCTAGTGATCGTGTCGAGGAAGACACCGGCGGGTGGTGCGAGTCGAGCCGACCCGATGCGAGAGAGTACGTCGGCCTCCTCATTCTTCCGTCGGTCGATCCATTCGACGGAGTAGCCTACAAAGTGTCCGCCCAACTTGTCCACTGCTTGGCGTTATGCCGCCATGGTAGGGGAGACGGCGTCGCAGGTGCCAGCGACTTGCCCGGCGACGAGGTCGGAGTCTCCGTAGCAGCGTAGGCGGTTGACGTTCATTTCCTTGGCAGCTCGCATGCCGTGGAGTAGTGCCTCGTACTCGGCCATGTTGTTGGTGCAGGGGGTGAAGTCGAGGCAGAGGACGTAGCGGAGCTTGTCACCCTTCGGTGAAGTCAACACGATCCCTCCTCCTGCGCCGTCCGTGTTTTTGGAGCCGTCGAAGTGCAGGCTCCAGCAGTGGAGGTATGGCAGCTTTTCCGGCTGCTGGGCCTCTTCCCAGTCGGCGATGAAGTCCGCGAGAGCCTGCGACTTGATCGCTTTTCACGGATCATACTTGATGTTGTGGACGCCGATTTGACCCTTGGCGACTTCGCCCGATCGCCTGTGCGGTTGCGGATGATGTCCTGCAACGGTGCTGAGGAGACGACCGTGATCGGATGCTCCTGGAAGTAGTGCGGCAGTCGCCGCTGTGCTCTGAAGACTGCGTATACCAGTTTCTGGTATTGCGGGTACCGCTGGCGCGACTCGGTGAGGACCACGCTGATGTAGTACACCGGTCGCTGTACTGGGCGCTCCTTTCCTTCCTCTGGCTGCTCGACGACCATGACGACGCTGACGACGCGCTCGGAAGCCGCGATGTAGACCAGCATGGGTTCTTTGTCGATGGGGGCGGTGAGTAGAGGTGCTGTGAGTAGCACCTTCTTGAGGTCGCGGAGCGCGTCGTCCGCCTCCTTGTCCCACTAGAAGGTGGGGTTCTTGCGCATCAGGCGGTATAGGGGCATCGCCTTTTCGCCCAGGCGGGGGATGAAGTGACTAAGAGCCGCTACTCGCCCGGCCAGCTTCTGGACATCGCGTAGGCACTGGGTTTGCCGAGTCGAGCGATTGTGTCGATCTTGGTGGGGTTCGCCTCGATCTGAGACGGCTACCCGATGGTTAGTAGTTGCCGTACAATTGCAAGGTGCATTTACTGGTTTAGCTTTATCTTGTATTTCCGCAGGTTGGCGAATGTTTCCGCCAGGTCGGCGAGTAGATCGCCCTGGCGAGCGGACTTCACTACCACATCGTCGATGTAGACGTGGATATTGCGGCCAATTTGGCTCACAAGGCATTCCTGCATGCACCGCTGGTAGGTCGCCCCGGCGTTTTTGAGGCCAAAGGTCATGGCGGTGTAGCAGAAGGCTTCGAATGGCGTGATGAACGCCGTCTTCTCCTCGTCCTCAACGGCCATCTTGATCTAGTTATACCCAGAGTAGGCGTCGAGGAAACACACGACTCCGAACCCGCGGTGGAATCAATTATTTGGTCGATCCGCGGGAGGACGAATTGCTCCTTTGGGCAGGCGCTGTTTAAGTTTGTGTAGTCGATACACATCCTCCAGGTCCCATTTTTCTTCTCGACCATGACTGGGTTTGCCAGCCACTTGGAGTACTTGATTGGCCGGTTGAAGCCTGCAGCGAGTAGACACTGCACTTCCTCGGCGATGGCTCGGCGGCGCTCTTCATTGAAGGGCCGCAACGACTGCTTGATGGGTCGCACTTTGGGGTCGGCGTTTAGTTTGTGCTCAGCGAGTTCCCTAGGGACACCAGGAATGTCAGAGGGCTTCCATGCGAAGATGTCCCTGTTCTCACGGAGGAACTCGATGAGCGCGCCTTCCTAGGCTGGGCTCATGCCCGTCCCGATCATCACCGTCTGGCTGGAGTCGCCTGGGACCAGCTCGACGGTGCGGGTGTGCGTCGTTGCCTCGAAGGCTGAGGTGTTGGCACCCTCCGAATTGGGATTCTTGAGTATGGTGGGGTCGTCGTTGTTGACCCCGCTCGCGTATTTGGCGAGCTCGTCGGCGTGGTTGGTCTCTGCCGCGATGACGGCGTCGGCGAGTTTGGATCCTTTAGCCCCGCACTCGGCAGCCATGTCGGGGTCGCCGTTGACGGTGATGACGCCGTGCGGCCCGGAGAGCTTCATCGCGTTGTACGCGTAGTGGGGCGCTGCCATGAACTTGGCGAACGCCTGTCGCCCCAGGACGCAGTGGTAGGGGCTGTCGAAGGGTACCAGCTCGAAGACGATCCGCTCGGTGCGGAAGTTTGCTGGTGTGCCGAAGGTGACTGGCAGCGTGACCTTGCCGATCGGGTACGCCTTCTGACCGGGGACGATGCCGTGGAATGTGGTGTAGGTCGTTTCGACCATCGACTGCGGGAGCCGTAGTCGCCTGAAGGTGTCCAGGTACAGGATGTTGATGGAGCTGCCACCATCCATCAATGTTTTGGGGAGACAGTAGTCTCCCACCTTAGGCTTGACCACCAGGGCGACTCGGCCTGGGTACTCGATGCGTGGTGAGTGGTCCTGGCGGCTCCAGGTGATGGGCTGCTCCGACCAGTTAAGGAACTGGGGAACATCCACCTGGGCCGCCGCGTTGACGGCGACGGCGCGGGCAATGACCTTCTTCTCGCGCTTCGTGTTGAAGCCTGTGAAGGTGTGGAGCGAGCCGGCCACACTGCCGAATTTTCCGCCGTTTGGCGGGTTGTTGTCGGGGTCCTCCCGCGCTCGCCGTGCCTTCTCGATCTCCCTGAGAGTGTGGCAGTCGGTGGTCGTGTGCGTGGCGGGTTTCTCTTCCCTGCTGTGAAACGCACACGGTTGGTTAAGGAGGGCCGCGGGGTCGAACCTTGGTTTCGCCTTGTAGTTGCCGCCGTCGCGACGTTGCCCTCCATCGCGGCGGAAGCTCTTGGGCTTGCACTGCGCGTGCCCGGCGTTGGCGACGAAGTCGACTCGCCCGTCACTATGGCGCTTCCGGTGAGGCCAGTGTTGCTGTAGCGTAGGTCGGACCATCGTCTGTCGCGCCGCTTCAGGCGGCGTTAGCCTCCGACTCATCGTCGGTTTCCTGGTTTGGATCTTCCTCCGCGTATCTTTTGGCGATCTCGAGGAGGTCCGGTATGTTGTCGAGTGTGCGAGAATGTCGCTTGAGCTTGGCGACCAAGGGCTCGTAGCGGCACGAGGTCTTGAAGCAGTGGATCGCGGTGTCCGGGTGGATGCCGACCGCGTTGTACCATAGCTCTTGCTACCGTTGGACCCAGTTGCGGGTCGACTCGCGGGGTCCCTGGACGCATCGCTCCATGTCCTCGATGGTGGTGGCGCGGGTGTAGGAGCACTCGAAGTGCCTGACGAAGGCGTCGCGCATCTCCTCCCAGGAGTCGATGCTATCACGGGGAGGTGTTGATCCACTGCCTGCACGTCCCCTCCATCATCAAGGGGAGGTAATGGGCGGCTAGCAGGTCGGTGTGGCCAGCGATCCCCATCGCCATGAGGTATGTATCCAGCCACACGGAGGGGTCGTATGAAGGGTCGTACTTTTCTATTTCCTTTGGCGCCTTGAAGTTCGCCGGGTACTTTTCGCCTCGGATCATCGGTCCAAAGCACCTGGGCCCGAGTCGGCTTAGCGACCCTATTGGCTCGCCGTCACGGCGATTGGTTAGGGTGTGTCGCAGGTCGTCGGGCTGGCGTGCGCGCCAGCTTTGGTTGTTGATGATGTGGGTGCGGGCGTCGACGGGCTGACCGTTGGCGGCGATGAAGTTGGTCGCTGGCCTGGGGTCGTTGGTGGAGAGTGCCGCGTTCGCGGGTCGGTGTTGGAGCTGAAGCGGTTCGGGTGGCGGGCAATTGAGGGTGTTTGCCGCCAATGGGCGGCCGCTTGAGGCCACTCGCTCAAGAACGCGAGTACACCCGACCTGCGAGTCGGCGCTGCGTTTCTTGTTCGACCGCTTTGCGGCGGGGCCTGACGTCTTTGGATCTGTAGGGCGCCGTCGCCGGTGGCCGTGATGTTGTCGGCCGCTGCTCGACCTGCCACGAGGTTGTCCATCGGGGTGGAGAACAGTGGTAGGCCATTCGCATCTCACTCCCGTGAGGAGACCACTATCCGCGGTTGATCCCTGGGAGGTGTGCGGTTGGGTGGAGGTGGGGCGCCGTTCGCCGTCAACCCTGGTGGGGGCCGGGCGCTTCCTCCTGGCGGCGCGTTCTCGCAGATCGCGCGCTCGGCCACGCGGGCCGGGTCGTTCTCGTCGTCGAAGTTCAGGGCGCGCCCCTGGACGTTGGGGTTCAGGCGCGACCTGATTTGCTGCTGGTGGTAGCTCGACAGCTCCGCGCCACACGCCGAGGTGAAATTTTTCGGCAGCTTTCTCTGCGACTGCCTCCGCCAGCTTTAGCGGAGTTCCTCGACCTCCGTTGTGGTGTTAGGAGGGATCGGGTGGAGAAGGGATCCTCCGGGATCGGTGCCGATCCGCCATGTAGGTCGCGGCGTGGCGACTGGTCCCGTCGCGGAGATCGGCGGAGTTTTCCGATCCGGAGTCGAAGTCAAAGATCCCAAGGATGGAGGGATCCTCGAAGTCTCCCATGTTGGAGACCTGGGTGATGGAGCCCGCGGGAGAAGCCGCGGTGATGGATCCGGCGAGTGATGTCGGGGTCGCCGAGTCGGCGTCGTCGTTGAGGGCCGGGTCTTCCGCGGTCGCGGAGTTTTCGGCCACGTTGCTGTGGGGCGAGTTGTATTCGGAGGCGAGGCGATGGATCGTGTGGACCTGGCTCTCGGAGAGCTGGTCGCGTGGCGGTGACTCACGGATGCGAGCCGAGTCCTCCAAGACGATGATGTCGGTGAGGCCGATGAAGAGGCTGATCGTGCCGACCGGCAAGATCATGCTATGCGTGACGGGTCGCGCCGCCGGGACGTAACTGCTCGGCAAGATCTGGAGCATCTCGCCGATCGCTATCATGCGGCCGATGGCGACCGTCTCGTTGATGGGCAGATTGGATCTCGCCGCAGAACACCGGCCAGACCGGCCATGACCCACGGTGGGCGCCACTGTCGTGGGAATGGTCACGGCAGATGCTGCAATCGGCAGCGAGTAGTAGAACGAGGGGCAAGAGCGGCCAGCCATCTGCGGTGCTAGATGAGGGCGGAGACACAGGGTTTTACCCAGGTTCGGCCCCCTGGAGGGTAAAGACCTACTCCTGCTAGATTGTATTATGATGGAGGTACAATGGGGCGAGCTCGGCGGCTAGGCGGCGAGTCGCTTGGGTGTATGATGGAACGTATCTCTACACTCCCTGTAGGGAGGTTTATATAGACTCACCTCCCCCTAGGGTTTAAATATCTCAACCGAATCAGTTAAGGCTTCGGTACTCGTTTAACCTAATCCGACTGGGCCTATCTACTCGCCTAGGCCTTCAGCTTCCAGTCGCTTGGATCCACACCGGGCCTTGATCCAGTCGCCATCTTGCAGGCCCACTCGCCAGTTCCTGGGCCAGTCGGAAACGTCCTGCTGGGTATACCCCGGTAGGCATATCCCCATCAAAGATGCTTATGATAGGGGCAATGAGAGATCAAAGCTAATAAGTACCATAATTTTTGGAAGCTTTATAAAACCATTTAATCCCTACTTCCCTCTGCGATGGGCCTTTCCTTTTACTTGTATGTCGAGTCTCCATATTCTATCTTTATGCACCGGCTAAGAGAGCATAGTTGTCATTCTTAGTTCAATGTGCATTGTCCCAAAACTTTTTGATTGATTCATAATTTTGGTTTTGCTTGTTTTTATATTATTTGTATCTAGTCTCCCTTATGAACTTTGAAGGTGTCCTATGCATTTATGTTTTGGTATTCCATGAAGGAAAAGTTGAATACCACTCTTGCTATCTTTTCTATATGTGGAACAAACAAATGTCTTTCAATGCATTGTTATTCATGATCTTTTGTTTGCATAGCCTTTCATGTTGCAACATAGTTGCTATATATTATTGTTAGAAATATATCTTTCATGCTTATGTTTAGAGTACTTTGATCCCAGCTATCAATGCTTTACAATATCTTGATCAAGATTTTGATGGTGCATGTCACCTCAAGAGTTATTCTTATTACCACTTACCTACTCGAGGACGAGCAGGAAGTAAGCTTGGGGATGCTGATACGTTGCAAACGTATTTATAATTTTTGATGCTCCATGCTTGTTTTGCACCATTTATATTATGTTTTGTCTACACTTTGAGGCATTTCTATGCATTTTTTTGGAACTAACCAATTAACAATATGCCACAGTGCCAGTTCCTATTTTCTGCTGTTTTTGGTTTCAAAAAAGCTAGTAAAAAATATACTCGGAATTAGACGAAACCAAAGCCAAAGTTCCTATTTTCTAGATACTACACGGAGTCCGAAGGAGAGACGAAGAAGTGCCACAGTGCCAATAGCCTGTTTTCTGCTGTTTTTGGTTCTAGAAAAGCTAGTAAGGAAATATTCTCGGAATTGGACGGGACAAACATCAAAGTCAATAACTTTCTGTGGGGAACAAGAAGTCCACAGGGGAGATGGAGAAGTGGGCCAGGGAGCCAAGACCCCCTAGGCGCGGGTGGGACCTGCCTCGTGCCTAGGCAAGGTGTGGGGCCCCTGGCCGCCTACTCAGCCTCCCCCTTCGCCTATAAGAAATCCCCGATGCAGAAACCCTAAGGACCCTATCAAATCTCCACGAAACCGTCTATAGCCACCGCCACCATCGTCCCTAGATCAGGGGGATCTGAAGTTATTCCCGGCACCCTGCCGAAGGGGAGATCATCCCGGAGGCCTTCTCTCCGGTATGATGCGTGAGTAGTTCCACCTTGGACTATGGGTCCATGTAGTAGCTAGATGGTTGTATCTCCTCCTTGTGCTTTCATGTATAGATCTTGTGAGCTCCGTTCATGATCAAGATTTAATCTATTTGTAATCATGCATGTTGTGTTTATGGGGATCTGATGGATATTGAGATTATTATGTTGGTTTATTTAATGGTTTTGTCTTTATGATTCTATCATGTCTGTGTTTTTTGTGATCTTGCATGCTCTCTATTGTTAGTAGCTATCTTGGCCAAGTAGTTGCTAGTGACTCCAAGAGGGGGTATTTATGCTCGATAGTGGGTTCATGCCTCTAGTTTCCAACGGAAGTGACATAAATCTCTTCGATTGTAGATGTGTTGTTGCTACTAGGGAGAAAACAACGGTCTCTTGTTCACGGACCATGTGGATTGTTTACCTTACACACTTTGCTTAAAGCAGTTGTTTGTTGCTTGCAACTTAATACTGGAGGGGGTTCGGATGATAACCTAAAGGTGGACTTCTAGTCATAGATGCAGTTGGATGGCGGTCTATGTACCTTGTTGTATTGCCCAATCGAATCTCATAGGATCTTTCTGACTAGTAATTGCATTGTTATGCCTTGCTCAGTTCCTGTCAATTGCCCTGCTGTAATTTGTTTACCCTTCATGCCGTGTTGTTTATCTAAGGAGAGCACCTCTAGTGAACTATGGACTCTGGTCCAATATTTACCATTGATACATCTTCCACTGTTACTTGTTTACTTGCTGCAAACCATTACCTTCCACATCATACGTTTAATCCTTTGTTACAGCAAACCGGTGAGCTTGACAACCTCACTGATTCGTTGGGGCAAAGTCTTGAGTTTGTGTTGTGCAGGTCTCCGCGTTGCTTGCAACACCTGGTTGTCGTTTCCTTCCTCCTTCTGGTTCGATAACCTCGGTCTCTACTGAGGGAAGACTTGCTGCTGTGCTCATCACACCTTGCTCTTGGGGTTTCCAACGAAGTGCTCCACGTTAGCACCATCAACAAGTTTTCTGGCGCCGTTGCCAGGGAGGCTAAGGACGTCTTCAGTAGGGGAGTCCTTCACTTCCTTTCTCTTTACTTTGTTTTTAGTTTGCTTTGTTTCTTTTGCTTGGTTTTGTTGGCCTCTTGTCAAAAAACCCAAAAAAATCAGTCTAGGTTGGTTTTCTCTCTTTATTCAAAAACACACAAAAATTAGTTCCTACTCTAGTTGCCACCTTACTCTAGCTCACCATGTTGATCCCCAAGTTTGCCCTAAAAGATCTTGCAATAGGTAGTGGCTCCATAATTGGGAAAGATAATATTGAAGAATTCTTTAATCATGTTAGCAAGCATGAAGATATTGAGGATAAATCTATAGCAGAGCTTGCTCCTAATTATGAGATTGTGATGACCCACAAGTATAGGGGATCACAACAGTGTTCGCGGGTAGTATTACCCAATTTATTGATTCGACACAAGGGGAGCCAAAGAATAATTGCAAGCCCTAACAACTGAGTTGTCAGTTCAGCTGCACTTGGAAATAGTTCTTGCTACATAAGTTTATCAGTAGTAACAGTTTGGTAGTAGCAACAGAAAAGCAACAACAACAACAACAACAACAACAACAACAACAGTGAAGCATGAGCAATAGTGACAGTAACGGTAACAGTAGGATTCGAGTGCGGTAGACATAGGGATGGATGGACGGGCGTTGCATGGACGAGTCTAAACATGTAACTTCAAGATCTAGGGCATTGCAGATAAATAATAATAAGCACCCAAGTATTAAACAATCCTAGGCATGTGCTCCAAATATAGTCATACGTGCTCGCAATGAGAACTTCCACAACATCTTCATTCGGCCGGCCCGTGGGCCTCTAGGGAACTACTGGCAATTAAGGTGCTCCTTTTAATAGAGCACCAGAGCAAAGCATTAACACTCCGTGAACACATGTAATCCTCACACTACAACCATCCCCTCCGGTTGTCCCAATTATTGTCACTTTAGGGCCTTTGGATCCGGACAATGATACGTGTATACAACTTGCAGATAAGATCACAAACAATACTATCATAATGATTCAATAATAAGTTCAGATCTGAGATCATGGCACTCAGGCCCTAGTGACAAGCATTAAGCACAACAAGTTGCAACAAAGTCAAATAGCACTAATAGAGATATTAGGCACTATGCCCTAACAATCTTATTCGATTACATGATAAAACTCATCCAATCCAGACCATCCCCAAGCCTACAGCGGGGGATTACTCACTCATGGATGAGGGAAACATCGGTGGTTGATTGAGATGCGTTGGTGATGACGATGGCGATGATCCTCTCCAAATTCCCCGTCCGTGCGGTGCGAACAGTTTTACGGATCCGAATCTTGGTTTACGGTGGCGTGACAGAACTCTTTACGGAAAACTATCGAACTCCCTCGTTTTTAGGTGAAAGGCAACTTATAGGCGAGAGGGAGGCCGAGGAGGTGCCTGGGGAGGCTGCACCCCTCGATCACGGCCGGTGGTGGTCGCTGGGGTGGTCTGCGCCCCTGTGACTCCCCTGTCTTTTCTTCTGGCTCCGTGGATCTTCTGGTGAAATATAATTTTTGGCATATTTTTCGGGATTTTTTCTGATAGTTCATTTTCTACACAAAAACAAGACACCAAGGTAATTCTGCTGAAAACAGCGTCAGTCCGTGTTAGTTGTATCCAAATCACACAAGTTTAGAGAACAAAAAATAGCAAAATGTTCGAGAAAATAGATACGTTTTGGACGTATCAACTTGTCACATCCCAGATATTTGAAATTTGGACTAGAAAAAAAAATTGCATTGGCATGACATCATCTGCATTCATGAAAATCTTGAATTGCAAAACCCTACTTTCAAACCCTAAAGGTGATCACTAAAAGGCTCCCACAAAAGAATTATGCGTGGATTTATAAAATCACTATTATAAATTGTCAAATTAATGAAAAAAAGGATTCTAAAATGATCCTCTGGATTTTAGAAAAATTTAGAGACAAATTTCAGCTCATTTGAAGTTATAGAGAAAACATTATTAAAGAAATAAAAATCAGGAATAAGAAAAGGAAGAGAAAAAAAAAAAACTAACCTGCATACGTACCAGCCAGTCTAGCAACTAAAGCCAGCCCATTTCCACCGCGTGAGGGGAGACACGAGGGTACGCGCGTGCGTGCAGCGAAGAGCTGGCCGGCCGGCCACAGCGTGCGTTGTCTCTTTTCTTTTCGTTTTTTTTCTCTACTACCAGGTGGACCACCGTATCGTCTTCCAGCTCCAGCAACAACCAGAGCACGTATGAGTCCGCGCTGGACACGAAAACTGCCCCGAAAAATCTCTAAATTTGGCCAATTTCTTTGTTCCCTCGCAACAAAACTCTAGGTATAAATATCCCACGTTCTTCCCTCCCAAATCCCCCAAAAATTTCTAAATTTCCGGCAGTCAGGCTGTCTAATCTAGAGCTCGTTTTCGATCTCGCCGGAGCGCCGCCACACAGAGTTTTAGAGGTCGAGGTTGCCGTCGCCACATACCACCCCAATCCCTCCCTTCCTTACCTTGTGTTCCCCTTGTTGGACCGTATTTCCTCATACCTTTTTACCCCTCTTATCGCAGTCTGCCAGCCGGGAATTTCTCGTCGGAGTTCGTCGGAGACGCAAACGACCAGCCAAGGATTGCGGCCACACGGGGAGGAGACGTACGTTGATGAGCACCTGAGCATTACCATGAGGAGGAGCTGCACACTGTGAACTAATTCTACGACGCCAAAAATTACCGGAGACACCGCCACGATCACCGCCGACCTCACCGCCGCCGTTGACCACCGGTAACGACCGTCGTCCGTACAGTCCCAGATCAGTGTCCCAGATTAATCGCCCACCGACCAATGGGTTGTGTCCAGTCAGCAGTCCAACACCCAGTCAACAGTCAATGGCCTAGTCAATAGTCAACTGGTCAAATAGATTTTCGAATTAAAAATTGCAGAAAATAGATAAAACTTGTAAAATCCATAGAAATTAATTCACTAGGCCAAAAATTGTAAATAAGGTACCGTTGGATTCATATTTTCACGTAGAATATTGTTGTGCTTTTAGATCAGGCTTTTGCAGCAAGGTTTTGCCGTGATTAAATAAATGGTTTAATGGCATATTTAGAGTAATAAAATCATAAGAAAACATTTACCACTCAAAAAATTGCAAATGAGGTGTCCCTGGAATCACAATCCCGTGAAGAATACAGATATGATTTTAGTTTGATTTTTTTGACAACAGAAACTAAATAAATGATTTAAAATCCATTAAACACTATTTAAATTATAAGAAAAGATCTACAACTCGGATAAAGGTGAATCCAATTGCTACTGGTTCGTATTAACATCCCCTATCCATTATACCCCAGAACCAAATTCAATACGACAACTAGTACAGAAGTTTCAATAGAACTATTAAAACCTTTATATCGGCAATCAAGGATTAATAATAAAATACTCTTATGCATTAAATGAATACATTCATGCATCATATGATCTAGTAATGTTCAGAGAACTAATTACAACCTTTGTGACATATTAAATCATCATGCATGCATTTGTTCATCATTGTTTTATTGTATTGTGCATAATTGCATTGTTTTGAATGGTGTGTTTGTTGTGTTTGGTTTTGATCGATAGATTGCGAGGAGTGCAGCGTTTGTGATTATGACGAGTGCAATCTTATCTATTGTGAGGATTATTTGATCGACTACATCTTCTACAATAAAGGAAAGTAGAGCTATCATAAATGTCCTATTATTTTTCCTATGCGTGTAGTATGATTTTTAGTAGTAATGCATGTGTAGGTGTTTTACTACTATGCTATGCTATGACACCCAGGCATGATTGCCATATCTCCATGACTTGATTCCTTTGAGCCATCGTATTGTAGTTGCTTAGCCATGCTTATTAGATGCGCAAAAAGGAATTCATGATTGATTATGTTATGGAAAAGTTATGTTTTGTTATAATAAAAACAACTGGAATTTAATGAATCTCCTGGGTGTGATGGATTGATGTTTTTGGATGGTGTATTGCGGAAAGCACACCTAGGTTTGAGAGATTGGACAGGTTTCTTGTGTAGTAGCTTCCAGTACAGCTGCATGTCATTATTTGTCTTGACTTAGTAAGTTGTGGGAACCTGACCCGACGTGACTAGCAGATGTAGGGGATGTAGGTTGGTATGGGTCCGTCACGAGGGTCAGTGGTTACCTTACGAAAGGTTCCGTCTTGGTTTTCTCCCTATCATGACACAAAATGAGTGTAATGGTAAGATGCGGGTAAAGTGTACAACCCTCAGGTGTCTAAACTAAGTACTTAGTCGTGTCCCGGTTATGGACAACTATGAGCAAGCTGGGCACGAACTGCTTTGGAAGATCTCACTCATCCCAATTTCTTAATTACTAAAACTTGATGGGTGAACATGGGTTTAGGAGCATATGAAAGCTGAACTGTCTTGTTTCTACATGGGTTTATGCTGGTATATCCTTAGAAGATTGTTTTTGAAGAAAGAAAAGTATTTTGAAAGTAGGGAAAAGTTGTATTGCTTTTAGCAAATGAGCTTGAACTCCACCTAGCCAAATATGCATGTAGTTGACAGATCTTTTGTACTCATTAGTTCTACTTGCCAATACATTCAAAGTATTGACCATTCGTGGCTGCAACGTTTCATGTTGCAGGTTATATCGTTTCTAAGAGATCGTTACAGGTCGCGAGACTCCACTCAACGATTGTTCGCATGTGGCACATTTAAAGGATGGAGATCTACCTTGTATTCGTTTTCCGCTGTGTACTTGAATAAATAACGTAAATTCTGGATCATATTCGTTGTATTTATGATGCACAGTTATATTTGATATCATTTTGTACTGTGTGCCAGTGAACCGATCCAGGGATTGGCACTATACACATGAACTCAGCCTTATCAGGCGAGGGTGTTACACAACTCCCCCAAGCTTAGCTTATTGCTTGTCCTCAAGCAATTCAGTTGAAAACTGAGTGCGATAAAAGAACTTCCACGAAACTTTGCTTCATATGATGTATATATTCTCAGCACAGGAGTAGATGCTTAGACAATTCCTAATAAGAAGTATGCAACTAAGTCTACTCAATAGTCATTGCAAGCTATGAAGAGAAACCAACTCAATAATAATAAGTAGCATGAAACATAAACATAAGCAACATTGCAATGCTCATAATAAGGTATGATAGAGTGGTATCTCGCTTGCCTTTGTTTGAAGAGCACAATATAAATGCCAAGGCACCTCTGAAGTTCACATGAAGACTAGAAATAAAGATATCAGAGATACAAGCATCAAAGTCATGACATAATTAACCAAGTTTTGGAACAAACACAAGAATGACAACTATGCTCTCAAGAAGGTGCTCATAGAATAACTGGTGACAAAGTGGTGCGCCTTCATGGTAGCAAGATCAAGCCTCTGAGGAGCCAAAACTGTATCATGTGGATCAACAGCAATGTTCAAGGTAGTAGCAACACGAGTAGCAATAATTCCCCCATAAATGGGTCCCTTAGCAGCTAGACGACGAGCAATGAGAGAACCAAGATTATACTTATCCTCATTGTTGAGTGCAGCAGCTAAGAAGGCCAATTGATAGTTGGAAATATTACTAGTGTTCTTCCTACCAAGAACACTGGTGACAAGATAGTAGGCAAAATACCTGATGGCTGGAAGTTGAATGTTCTTTATCTTCCCTCGCTGAGCTCTACGGTCATCATCATTGGTTATTCCTCGGTAAAGCTCTAACAAATCAGCGGGTAGAGCTTGAATCTTCTTTGATGACCCAGTTGTACCAAGTCCAAGGGCCTTGCAAAATTGCTTCAAAGTCATAGAATGAGTCCTGCCATAAATTTTGAAAGATACAGAAGGCTTAAACATGCTGTTAGTAAAGGAGAAACTCTCCACAAATGTTTTAGTGAGCAAATAATATTGTGCACTCACATCCTGCATGTAACTTGTTAGTCCAGATCTCTGCATCAAAGTCATAAAATCATTAAGAATCCCAGCAGCTTGCAAGAAGGCTTGGCAAGGAAAGGTGGAGGGGTACGCATCCCCTTCATCTCCCTCGTCACCAAATCACGGAGTGATGAGATCCTCATTATATGAGGGTCTAGTACTGGTAGATGACCTTGGAAGACTTGCCCTTCTAGGTGCATCACTCTCAAATATGTCACCAAATGTGTGGTGGTACATGACTTCCCTATTCTGAAATTTTAAACAACCATCAAACCAAGTGATTTCTAAGTTAATAAATGATGAGCAACTACTATAGGAACTTGCTAGAGGACTACACATGCATCAAAACAAAGTTTCTAAACAAAGAACAAGCATGCAAGCTCAAAAAACCTATCACCTATAGCAGCAAAATACTCAAGATACAATCTACCAATCACAAATCTAATTGGACAAGTGGAGGAGACACATACCAAGGAGCAATCCCTCCAAAAATCAGCACTTGAGATAGGAAGAACAAGGAGATCGAAAATCGCGAGCAAGAACAGCAAGAACTCGAGCTTGAGCAAGTTTTCCGGTGTTTTTCGGGAGAGAGAAAGAAGGTGGCTTTGAGGAGGCAGCCTGGAGGGGCCAGTGGGCTGACGCCACCCCAGTAGCCACGCGCTACCAGGGGTGTGGTGGCCTGGGGTGTCCCCCTGGGTCACCTCAGGTGCCACTCTGCCCCTTTTTTCGAGGAAAAATTTATTTTGAATTTTTTAGGATTTTTCGGGAAACTTTATTTTTGGCCAATTTTCAGGGTATGAAAATTGATTTTCTCGCAGAAACAGTTTTTTCAGAAGAAGCAAAACCAAACCAAAAGCCAAACTACAGGAGCTCTAAGAAACTCAAACAAGCAAACAACTAGCAAAACTAAAGCTAAAGCAAAGACTAGGAAGGAGAAAAGAAAAGGAAAGCAAGTACAACCACAGTGGAAACATTATTTTGTTCATTAAAATCCTTTTGCTAACAAGGTTGATCAAGTCTTGTTACCAAAACAATCTTATATGAAGCAAAATTTTGCATTCCACAAGGTGATTATGTTACCTCATACTTGATAGCAATGGTCCTAATCATAATAGTTTCAAAATTTTCTTGTGGAATGGGACAATATATTTCTCCAACCTTGATGCTCTCAATATTTTCAATGGAATTCAGGCAATAGCTCTTAACAACCTTCTTGGGGAAATAGACAGTGTGCTCTTTGTCATTAATATTGAATGTTACTTTTCCTTGATTGCAATTGATGACAACACCTGCAGTATTAAGAAAAGGTCTCCCAAGAATAATAGACATATTATCATCTTCAGGCATTTCAAGCACAACAAAATCAATTAAGACCATGCAATTATGAGCAACTTGAACAGGAACATCCTCACATATACCAATAGGAATAGTAGTTGACTATCAGTCATTTGCAAAGAAATATCAGTTGGTATCAATTTTTCTAGCTGGAGTCTCTTATAGAGAGAAAAAGGCATAACACTAACTCCAGCTCCCAAATCACATAAAGCAGTTCTAAAATAATTATTCTTAATGGAGCAAGGAATAGTTGGTATACCTGGATCACCAAGTTTCTTTGGAACCTTACCATTGAAGGAGTAATTAGCAAGAAAAGTAGAAATCTCCTCATTAGGAATATTCCTTTTATTAGAGACAATATCCTTCATATACTTTGAATATGGAGGCAACTTAATAGCATAAGTCAAAGGAATTTACAAGAATAAAGGCTTCATCCACTCACAAAACTTGTTGTAGTGTTCTTCCTCCTTTGACTTGTGTTTCTTACCTAGAAAAGGCATAGGTTTCTGGACCCAAGGTTCTTTCTCTTTACCATGTTTATTAGCAATAAAATCTTCCTTTGTGTACCTAGTGTTCTTAGTGTGCTTCTCAGGTTCTTCCTCACCTTCCTCCTTATCAGGAGACTCATTTTTATTATTACCACTCTCAGTTTCAGCATCAGAGACATATATACTATTAGGATCTACAGCAGGTTCAAGTGGTTCCTCAACTATCTTATGTTTATTTTTCTTTCTCTTACGAGGACTACCACTATCTTCACATTGTTGAGAATCCTGCTCTATTCTTTTAGGGTGTCCTTTAGGATATAAAGGATCTTGAGTAGCTATACCACTCCTAGTTCTAATTCCATAAGCATGTTTATCTCCTGAAGCATTAACTAGCATATCCTTTTGTACCTTAGCAAGTTGATCAAGTTGATTTTGAACCATTTGAAAGTGTTTACAAAGCATTTTAATATCATTAGAAGTTCTTTCCACAATATCTTTCAAATCATGGATAGCTCTAGAGTTTTCCAATAAATTATTCTAAACTTGTTTATTAAAATACCCTTGCTTAACAATAAATGTGTCAAGTTCCTCTACATATTGATCAGGAGGCTTACCATAAGGAATATCACCTTCATCAAAGTATTGGAGAGAGTGTACCTCAATAGTAGATGAGTGGGGAATTGGCTTACATAATTCTTCTATAGGAGGTAGATTCTTCACATCTTTAGCTCTAATACCTTTCTCCTTTAGACACTTCTTAGCTTCCTTCATCACTTCATCATTTAATGCAATAACCCCCCTCTTCTTTGTTGTTGGTGCTGGAATTGGTTCAGGAGTAATAGGCTCAGGTGCATTCATCTTAATTGAAGTCCAATCATCATACTTCTTGCTTATCTTAGCCATTAATTCTTCAGCATCTGTAGGAGTCCTTTTCCTGAAAACACAATCAGCAAAGCTATCTAGGTAGGTCCTAGAATCATCAATTAGTCCATTATAATAAATATCAAGAAGCTCATTTTTAGGTAATGGACATCCAGGATGTGCATGATTCAAGGTACAGAACCTTTTCCATGACTCGGGCAATTTCTCTTCTTCTCCATGTTTAAAATCAAAAAGTCTCTGCAAAGCAGCATGTCTAGCACTGGGAGGAAAATATTTCTGGAAGAAAGAAGCAATCAGGCAATCAGGGCTATCAATAGAACCAGGAGGTAATCTATTAAACCAAGCCCTAGCTTCTCCTTTTAGTGAAAAAGGGAAGATCTTAGCAACAAAGTACTTGCGCATCTTAAAATCATCAGAGAATAAAGCACTCATAGTAGAAAGCTCATTCATATCAGCCACATCACTCTCATTTTCAGTCCCACAAAAAGGTTCTTTCTCAACAATATCTAAATAAGATAAATCAAGAGAGAAATCATAATCTTCATGTTTAATATCTATGGGAGAAGTGGCAAACTTAGGATGAGAGGAGATCTTAGGCATAATAGTACGTCTAGCAAGGAGACTCTTAATAGCACTAGTACCATGTGTGTTTCGGCACTCTTCAACAAAATCATCAGTGAACTCAATGTAACCATCATTAATATCATAACTCTCACTAGCCTCAGGTGAGCTAATAGGTGTAACAGTGTCTTTACTAGGAGTTTTGGTATTTCCTAGACCAGCCATAGTAGCATCTAGAAAAGGACCTAATGAACCACTCGCATCAAGCATAGTAGAAGTAAACATCATGAGTATCAAAAGCAGTTTCAGACTCAGCAGTAGTAGCAGTGTGTGTAGCATTTCTATGTGGTGGTGGTGTAACAAGCTTACTTATAACAAACGGTGAATCAAGAGCAGCAGAGGTGTTTAGGACTACACCTCTTCTTGTAGTGGATGGTAAAATAGGGAACTTTCCATCACGAGACTTCCCCATGATGAAAGGAGTAGCGGTGAACAATAATAGATCCAAGTGAACTTACAAATAAAGCTATGCTCCCCAGCAACGGCTCCAGAAAATAGTCTTGATGACCCACAAGTATAGGGGATCGCAACAGTCTTCGCGGGTAGTATTACAATTTATTGATTCGACACAAGGGGAGCCAAAGAATACTTGCAAACCTTAACAACTAAGTTGTTAGTTCAGTTGCACCTGGAAATAGTTATTGCTCACATAAGTTTATCAGTAGTAATAGTTTGGTAGTAGCAACAGCAAAGCAACAGCAAAGCAACAGCAATAGCAACAGTGAAACATGAGCAATAGTAACAGTAACAGTAATAGTAGGATTCGAGTGCGGTAGGCATAGGGATGGATGGATGTGAGTTGCATGGACGGAGTAGATCTAAGGCATTGCAGATAAATAATAATAAGCACCCAAGTACTAAACAATCCTAGGCATGTGCTCCAAATATAGTCATACGTGTTTGCAATGAGAACTTGCACAGCATCTTCTCTCCAGCCAGCCCGTGGCAGCGGGGCCTCTAGGGAACTACTAGCAATTAAGGTGCTCCTTTTAATAGAGCACCGGAGCAAAGCATTAACACTCCATGAACACATGTGATCCTCACACCACAGTCATCCCCTCCAGTTGTCCCAATTATTATCACTTTGGGGCCTTTAGATCCGGACAATGATATGTGTATACAACTTGTAGATAAGATCACAAACAATACTATCATAATGATTCAATAATAAATTCATATCTGAGATCATGGCACTCGGGCCCTAGTGACAAGCATTAAGCACAACAAGTTGCAAAAAAGTCAAATAGCACTAATAGAGATATTAGGCACTATGCCCTAACAATCTTATTCAATTACATGATAGAACTCATACAATCCCTACCATCCCCAAGCCTACATCGGGGATTACTCACTCATGGATGAGGGAAACATCGGTGGTTGATGGAGATGCGTTGGTGATGATGATGGCGATGATCCTCTCCAAATTCCCCGTCCCGACAGGGTGCCAGAACAGAGTTTCTGGATCCGAATCTTGGTTTCTGGTGGCGGCGGTGGAGCGGAACTCTTTCTGGAAAACTATTGAACTCCCCTCATTTTTAGCTTGAAAGGCAACTTATAGGCGCAGAGGGAGGCCGAGGAGGTGCCTGGGGAGGCTGCACCCCCTCCAGGCGCGACCAGTGGTGGGCCCGCGCCTGGGGTGGGTCTGGGCCCCTAGGCCTCCCCTTCGTCTCTTCTTCTGGTCCGTGGATCTTCTGGTGAAATATAATTTTTGGCATATTTTCCGGGATTTTTCCTGATAGTTCATTTCTGCACAAAAACAAGACACCAAGGCAATTCTGATGAAAACAGCATCAGTCCGTGTTAGTTGTATCAAAATCACACAAGTTTAGAGAAGAAATAATAACAAAGTGTTCGAGAAAGTAGATACGTTTTGGACGTATCAGATTTCTGCAGCTTCTTTAGTTCATATGTTGGAGGCTAGGTTTGTTAGCCTTAACCCCTTCATACAATTCTTCTTCCTAAAACTAAAAGAAGAAATAAATGCTGAAAAGAGTGAATTCATCCTTGAAACTTTATTAAACGAATTTCATGATGTTGCTAGGGAAGCGAAAAAGGTCTTTGAGCATTTCAATATGCTAGGCGCAAGTGTAGATGTTGTGGGTATTCCTGATAAAACTAAGCCTAGAGAAGAATTTAAAACCAAGTGTTTCAATATACCCTTTAAGCTCGTTGGAATGCATGAAGCCTTTGAAAAGAATTTTGATTGGATTGCTCCTGAAATTCTTTTTGACGAAAGTAGTAGACCAAAGAGAGATGAGAAGGGATCCTCCAAAACCCATTTGGATGAGATACCTTTCATAGTTGAAGACTTTGCAAGTAGGGATATTAATGCCTCATTTGAAAAAACTTGACTCTTCTTGCTTCTTGTGCCTAACTTAAAGGCGTTAAACAAAAGTACTTATTGGAAGATAACCTAAGAGTTTCCTTGAGTCTTGGAAGTTATTACTTTAGTAATGACCACTCCTTATCCTTTTTGTTTGCTTTTTGTGCTAAGAATAACCTCTAATGAGAGGGAAGTAAGATTTGGGGAGTTGCTGTCCCGAAATAGATTCCTGTCCTCCACCATAAAAAATTGTGAGGAGTCTCTGTAACTCAGATTGAGCTCAAAATGTGCGAATAAATCCCCCAGTATGTTAGCTAACTTTCGTTATTTCCACACTTTTTGATTTAAGCAACATAAGATGTTCAAAAAAATCATTTTCTACCTACTGGACTGTTTTGACAGATTTCTGCCATTATTTGCATTTGCTTCTTATTGATTTCTTTTTGAGTTCTCTTTTGGGGAATTGAGCTTTTTGAAGGAGTTACTACAGTATCTTTTGTTTTTAGTGAAAAGCCTTGCTGTTTCAAAGCTTTGCCAGAGGTCTAATATCTTTTGAATACACTAATGTTGCTAATGAAGATTATGTGAAGTTTTGTATGAAGGAAAAGTTTCAGGTGTAGAGATAGAATGATGTAATGAGATGAAGAATGGACAAAATATCAATCTTGGGGATGGCACCCCGGTGTCACCCCAAGAAATATCCAAAAGGTACAAGCGTCAAAGCTTGGGGATGCCCAAGGCATCCTCTTCTTCATCAATAAAAAGCTCAGGTCTGTCTAGACACTTCGTTTTTATTGTTTCATGCACAGTTGTGTTGTTCTTGGAGCGTCTTAGTTTCCGTTTGCTTTGCTTAGGTTGTTTAATTTGCTTGAATAAAGTAGTTTGGACCCCGTTCTCGCTGTGTTGTTTTGCAAATAAGTTGCTTGGTGTTGGAAAGGAGTAGTAAGTTCTTGCTTCTAGTGCAAGAGGAGCTTGCATTGACTGTGACTTAGACTATAGAATGACATGCTAGGTGTTGTTTTGACCTTATGCTTAGTGATTATTGTTGTAGCATGTCTTGTTCCAAACAATTGAGATTGCTTAGTGTGCCTTGAAGAAATTATGCGTTGTATTAGCATGCAAAAGCATAGTATTGTGGTATTCTCCTTTAATGATTTGTTTGGGTTGACTTGGCACATGCTCACACCATGTTATGACTATGAAAAGTCACCATTAGCCTCTATGATCATTTAGTCCTTGACTTGTAGTACCACTCTATGCTTTGATTAGTAATGCTTTGTTGCTCTACATGATTATGGCCATTATGCTCTCTTAGTTGGTTGCTCCCAGTCTTTTGCTAGCCTCCACTTGTATGTGTAAGCTCTACTCATACTTCCAACTTCCAAGAAATCAAGTTATTCCAAAGTGTCCACTATAAACTCCTATGCATGGTGTGTTACACAATTCCAATTATATTCTTGTTTTCAACTATCTTTCAATTAAAAACTATTTTGTTATGTGAAAACTTAGTGTTTAAAGCCCTCACAAACTTGATGGCACACTTTATATTCTTTGCCCCTAATAAACTTGAACCATTGTGTCATCTATGTTGTATATGCTTACACTTATACATTGGAATTAGCAGAACCGTGCTGTCATGGGGAACGTTTTCAACATTGCACTCGTACTTTGTACTCAGTTGATATCATGCTCTTTTGTTTATGGATGTCACCAGTGTGAAATAAAGAGGGAACTTGTAAGTCCATGGAGTTTGTATTTTGTGATAGAGAAACGCCTGGGCCGCTAGCCTAAGCCATGCCTAATCATGGTGGAAACTTGCAGCATCACCATAGTGAGCTATCTATGAAGCATCCTCAATAAAAATCTATGCATATAGTAAATAAAAAGATCGTTGAGATGCTCATTGTCTGCTTGCCTTGTCATTTTGGTTATGGGAAAGCTCCTGTACCATGTGCAAGGGGTACCCCGTTGGCGGTTCTCTATGATATGCAAATACTTACAGTGACAAGAACTTACAGGTGACTGAAGTTGAGTAGCATGAGGTGTGGCCCTCGTATTCAAGGGACTTGAGATTGCCAACTTATACTTCGTCAAGCATATACTCCATCTTTGTTTACTTTAACCTTAATCACTTCACGATGCTTATGATAGGGGCAATGAGGGCTGAAAGCTAACAAGTATCATAATTTTTGGAAGCTCTTTTTGAAACTTGAAATCTCTGCTTCCTTTACAAAAAGGCCTTTCTTCCACCATTATTGAGTCTCCACCTTCTATATTGCTACTCTATGAGGGACAAGCTGATTGCCACTATGCCATGTTTTCTGTATGTGAAAAAACAAACGTCTTTCAATGCATGTTATTCATGATCTTTGTTTGTAGCCTTTCATGTTGCATGCATAGTTACTATGTCCTATTGTTAGAACTCCATCTTTCATACACATGTTTAGAGTTCTTTGATCCTAGCTTTCAATGCTTGCAAATGGTTGGATCTAACCTATTTAGGTCCTATACTGTTTAGGTGCTTTTTACATGTTTTCTGGTACTAACCTATTAACAAGTTGCCATAGTGCCAGTTGCCTGTTTTCTGCTGTTTTTGGTTCTAGAAAAGCTAGTAAGGAAATATTCTCGAAATTGGACGGGACAAACGTCAAAGTCAATAACTTTCTGTGGGGAACAAGAAGTCCAGAGGGGAGACGGAGAAGCGGGCCAGGGCGCCCAGACCCCCCTAGGCACGGGTGGGCCCTGCCCCACGCCTAGGCAGGGTGTGGGGCCCCTGGCCGCCTCCTCGGCTCCCCCTTCGCCTATAAGAAGCCCCCGATGCAGAAACCCTAAGGAACCGATCAAATCTCCACGAAACCATCTGTAGCCGCCGCCACCATCGTCCCTAGATCAGGGAGGGAGTCTGAAGTTCTTCCTGGCACCCTGCCGGAGGGGAGATCATCCCGGAGGCATTCTCTCCGGTATGATGCGTGAGTAGTTCCAACTTTGGACTATGAGTCCATGTACTAGCTAGATGGTTGTATCTCCTCCTTGTGCTTTCATGTATAGATCTTGTGAGCTCCATTCATGATCAAGATCTAATCTATTTGTAATCATGCATGTTGTGTTTGTGGGGATCCGATGGATATTGAGATTATTATGTTGGTTTGATTAATGGTTTTGTCTTTATAATTCTATCATGTCTGTGTTGTTTGTGATCTTGCATGCTCTCCGTTGTTAGTAGCTATCTTGGCCAAGTAGTTGCTAGTGACTCCAAGAGGGGGTATTTATGCTCGATAGTGGGTTCATGCCTCTAGTTTTCAAGGAAAGTGACAGAAATATCTTCGGTTGTAGATGTGTTGTTGCTACTAGGGAGAAAACAACGGTCTCTTGTTCACGGACCATGTGGACTGTTTACCTTACACACTTTTCTTAAAGCAGTTGTTTGTTGCTTGCAACTTAATACTGGAGGGGGTTCGGATGATAACCTGAAGGTGGACTTCTAGTCATAGATGCAGTTGGATGGCGGTCTATGTACCTTGTTGTATTGCCCAATCGAATCTCATAGGATCTTTCTGACTAGTAATTACATTGTTATGCCTTTCTCATTCCTGTCAATTGACCTGCTGTAATTTGTTTACCCTTCATGCCATGTTGTTTATCTAAGGAGAGCACCTCTAGTGAACTATGGAGCCCGGTCCAATCTTTACCATTGATACATCTTCTACTGTTACTTGTTTACTTGCTGCAAACCATTACCTTCCACACCATATGTTTAATCCTTTGTTACAGCAAACCGGTGAGCTTGACAACCTCACTGATTTGTTGGGGCAAAGTCTTGAGTTTGTGTTGTGCAGGTCTCCGCGTTGCTTGCAACACATGTGTGACATTTTCTTCCTCCTTCTGGTTCGATAACCTCGGTCTCTACTGAGGAAAGACTTGCTGTTGTGCTCATCACACCTTGCTCTTGGGGTTTCCAACGAAGTGCTCCACGTCAGCACCATCAGCCGCCCTATGGTGTGGGCCCCTTGGGCCTCCACCTACCTTGCCCCTTCACTTATATAAACCCCCCTAAGGTACAAACCCTAAGTACCCGATCAGAATTCCACAAAAAAGTCCATAGTCGTCGCCACCATCGTCCCTAGATCGGGAGGGATCTGAATCTCTTCCCAGCACCCTGCCGGCGAGGGGAGATCATCCCGGAGGCCTTCTTTCTCACCATGCCAGCCTCCGGAGTGATGCGTGAGTAGTTCATCCTTGAACTATGGGTCCATAGCAGTAGCTAGATAGTTGTTTCTCCTATTTGTGCTACCATGTTTAGATCTTGTGAGTTGCCTATCATGATCAAGATCATCTTATTGTTATACTATATGTTGTGTTTGCGGGGATCCGATGGATATTGATTACTATGCGAGATTGATTATTGATTCTATCATGTCTATGTTATTTGTGATCTTGCATGCTCTCCGCTTCTAGTAGTTACTTTGGCCAAGTATTTGCTTATGACTCCAACAGGGAGTATTTATGCTCGATAGTAGGTTCATGCCTCTAGTAATCTGGGAGAGTGACAGAAACTTTTAAGATTGTAGATGTGCTATTCCTACTAGGGAGAAAACAACAATCTTTTGCCCAAGGAAAATTGCATTATTTACATTACACACTTTGCTTAATGCAATTATCTGTTGCTCGCAACTTAACCCGAGGGTTGTTCGGATGATATCCCAGAGGTGGATTATTAGTCATAGATATAGTTGGATTATGGTCTATGTATGAGGTTGTATTGTCCAAATGAATCTCATAGTAATCTTCATGTCAAGTACATGCATCGTTATGAATTTTTTATTTGCCAATTGCCCCGCTGTAATTTATTTACCCAACATGCTATTTAATTATCTTATGGAGAAAACACGTCTAGTGAACTATGAACCCCGGTCTATTCCATCCCACCGATATTCTATCTACTATTTACTGTTTACTTTATGCAATTACCACAAGCAATTACTTTCTTTCATACTATATGTTTAATCCTTTGTTTTCAGCAAAACCAGTGAGTTTGAAAACCTCATTGATAAGTTGGGGCAGAGTATTTTGGTTGTGTTGTGTGCAGGTTTCACGTTGCTAGAAACACCTTCAGAAGTGACTCCTATATCCTACCGGTTCGATAACCTTTGTTCTATAATTGAGGGAAACTTGTTTCTATACTCATCATACCTTTCTCTTAGGGTTTCCAATGAGCTCTACATCATCTGAGCCATCAATCGGCACGCCCCCTGAAATTCAAATTAATCGTCACTGCCAAGGAGGGCCCACCTATCTCCACACATCCCACTAATGCCGGTCCGTTAGGGGAAAATATGGACCCACATGCCAGCGCCTCTCTCCGCGAAACCGCCGCCCACCGCTCTAACCGGGTGAAAACCGACCCCCACGCGCGCCCGTTTAAGAGAAGCCACGCCACGCGCGCGTTCGATACGCTGAAGGAACGAATCATGGAACGCCATGCCGGACTCGTTCCCAGGGCACATTTCTTTTATTATTATTATTAGGTATAGAAGAGGCAGATCGATCCATGGTTGGGATCACTAATAGATGTGGTGGAGTCAGACATCCATGTGCGTGCGCTTCCCGGACTTGTGACCCAAGCCAAAGGCCCATCACGGTCAACTGGTTTTTGCCCATGGATCTCTGCGATTTTCGTCGCTGAGATCTGTTGGCTGCAGGAGGCGCGCGGACGTGAAGCCCGGACGAGCTCTGGGTGACACGGACGTTGCATCCGCCTCAGCATCACTTTATGTGAGCCTAATTCTAGTCATAATATATTTTTAAGATTTAAAATCTGTATACTATTTATTCTACAATGAAATGTAAATTCAACGTCTGGGAAAAAACAAGAAAAATAGCTATGACGGTGTCAACCAACCGCATCTCTAATACGCCGACGGTTTCGGTAAGCCGGCGGTATTTTTTGGCCGCTCTGACATCTGGCCGTCGGCGTAGCCTCATTAATATGGATCGGAGAAAATATTGAATATAATCCTTTCAAACGTATATGAAAATTGTAACATTACAAATTAATGCAGGTAAACCTGGACAAATAATATTATTGGATATTTGGAATCACGAACGTACAGATCGGGAAGGTTAGATATTTGGTACGTAACGTGTTGTACTAGGAGTCAATCCGTGTAGTTTTGAGGGAAGAAGCCCCGTCAAGTCCGCCTCCTTCCCCGCCGGCGGACACACCTGGACCCTTGCATGCAGCTTCGACGATGAAGGTCACCTCGCGTACCCCCTCGGTGAGTGGCCGTCTGCCGTTTGGCGAAGCGACGCCCACAGATTCCAACCGGGCATGTCCCGCAGGAGCTGGGAGCTGTCCGTTCCGGACGCTTACCATGGCCATGAGAGCCGCTATGTGAGAGACGACCGCCTCACCATCGAATGCACCGTCGAGGTCCTCGAGGAACACTCCCCGGCCGCCGGAGTTGCCGTGGAGACTAGAAACTGTTTTGTCTCCGTGGTGCCACCGCCGACACTCACTTGGGATCTCCACAATCTTCTACTACTTGTTGATAAGCTATTAGTGTCCGGGTCGTCCGAGGAGAGGAGACGACGTCGCATGCAGCCGGATGTCACATTTGTCGTCGAGGAGACTGAGATCCAGGCGCACAAGCTCGTGCTTGCCATGCGATCGCCGGTCTTCGCCGCAGAGTTCCGCTGGCACACGACCAACAACCCACGCCTAAGCGTCGACGATATGACTGCCTCCACTTTCAGGGCCATGCTCCGCTTCATCTACACAGATGAGCTTCCCATTAAAGCTGCAAGCAGCAGCAGCGATGCCAAAGAGCGTGCCTGCAAAGAGAAATATGCGTCGAGGCGCCGTGAGGCCATGGCACGCGACCTGCTCGTGGCCGCGGATCGCTATGACCTAGAGAGGTTGAGGCTCATGTGCCAAAACATATTATTCCAGAGCATCGACACCTCGAATGTCATGGGGACCTTGTCGTTGGTGCGTGGCCGTGACACCTGCCGTCAGCTCAAGGATTCCTGCATCGAGTACATAGCCTCTGACCCCGAGGTGTTTGCCGTTGTGATGGCAACCGAGGAGTACCAGGAGCTTAAGAATAGCTGCAGTCCTTTGATAATCGGGATCATGGAGAGAGTAGCTACACATAAGGCGGCCCGCAGGTCTTCCTCCGAGGGCCTTAGCCACCGGCTTCCGGAAAAGACCTGGTCCACGCATAAAGCGTCAGAGGAGGTACACGGCGTGCACGAGTTCAGAATCCCTAACTTTTGCGCCGTTATAAGGCTTGTTGATAACCAAACAATCCATTCTGGTACTTTCCGGGTCAGCGATTACGACTGGAAGCTAGTGGTATGCCCATCATCAGGAGGAGACGGAGAAACGGCGGCCGAAGCATGGAGCATATCTGTGTACCTCAAGCTGTTGAGTGATCCACCATCCCATGGTGTCGAGGTGTCCAAGAAATTCATGGTGTACAACCCAAATGGAAAGTCTCCTATGACTCTGATAAATGATGGAGCAGCGCCCACCACATATGAGGAAAGGGGTCAAACCTGGGGCTACAAAAAATTGATTACCCTGGAATCTGCAAAATCACAATACCTAGCGCATGATGGCTCCTTAACAATATGTTGTGACTTTGCGGTCACCAAGCAGCCCTACACTAGTAGAAGCATCCCGACCACCAGACCCATGATTGCTGTGCCATCCTCAAGCATTGCCTTGCACCTTGACCAGCTATTGGCAGGCGAGCATGGGTCGGACGTGAGGTTTCTAGTCGAGGGTAGCGAGATTTGCGCGCATAGTCTTGTGATCGCCGCGCGATGTCCGGTCCTATATGAGGTGGTCGCAGCGGCGGCGGCAGGGGACAGCGAGGATTGCCATATCGTAAGGATCAATGGCATGAAGGCCACGGTCTTCAAGGCCGTGCTGCGCTTTGTCTACACCGATGATGAGCTGGCAACTCTTGGTCGCTCGGTGGTGGTTGACGAAGACATGGTCGCGGCAGCATCCCGGTTTGGCCTCGAGAGGATGAAGATCATTTGTGAAAACTTCTTACCCGAGCACATCTCGAAAGAAAACGCGTTTGACACGTGGAACGTGGCGCGCCGTCACCAATGTTCGAAACTAGAGGATTACTGCATGGATTTCATCCTCTCGGTTCCATCCTTGGCCAAGGAGTTGATTAAATTGGTCAGACCCCCGGCTAGCAATTTCCTTCTCTATGCAAACAATTTCCATAATATATACCTGATTCATTTTTTTTCTATTTGCCAGATTCCTTTGCCATCTCCGTAGCTGGACGCCATCTGCTATAAAGATGGTTTGCTAGGACAGACATGGCCAAAAACCCTCGTCGTGATGGCCGACGACATCAGGATCAAGGACCTGCTTGTCTCGTGGAAAAGCAAGTGGTCACGCCAATAGAGAGACTATCTTCTTCACTTGTGTCGTTTCTCGAATTGTGCTTGTCCTTTATTCTTGTTCCTTTTTGGTGGACGGCCAGAAATTAATGATATGGTGATAAACTACATTGTCGAGCAAAAGGGTTGTTTTTTTACTGTGCCATTGTACACTATACAGTTTTGATGAAATTTGTCGATTTTTGCTTCTGTGAGCAAAAAAATCTTTACAAACTTCCTCCATGCATCTATCGATCCAGCTACCAATGTGCTTAAATATAGGTATACATACACCCATGTCATATATAACAGCAACAACAGCCATCTGTTGGAGATGATCACAGGCCGGAAGCCTTTTTTTAATTTGTTATATGCTAGGAATTGCTCTCATTTTTTCATAGGCGAGGAAGAGATCTTGGTCACCGAGCTAACAAGATGGTGTATATATATGTAGCAACATGACTTTTGAGTAGAAATTTGACCAACTGGTATTTCCGAGACTAGTTAAACTCGAGATGCTAATTCACTACTCCAACTAGTTGAGTCGTGTTTCCTTTTGTTTATCTTATTCAGAGTAGTCAGATGTTTTGCGTATATCACCTGTGTTGAAATCTCTGAAGTTACAAATCACATTTATTGAAAATGTCAATGTTAAAAGAATGTAGATTTGGTATTTATTGTGTGTGCAATTTCAATATGTATGATCTGGCGTCCGTCCGGTAAGATCTAGCAAGATGGAAAACCTTGTCGTGAGGATCCGAAGCCCTCAGATGTACGCTACTTGAGAAGATGTGGGGAGCATACTTGAGAAGTTGTGGGAGCTGACCAAGCCTGGCAGGCAAGTGTGCTACGCGCCAAGGTATTAGTGTCTGGTAAACAGCCGCCCAGGGGACGAGTGGGCACGCTGGTGCTCCCGTGATGTAGCCAGCCTACATCCGTCTTCGTGATCTAGCACTAGTGGAAAAAGGGCCATCCGTTACCGACGCGCCAGGAAGACATGCGCGCCCTGATTGGTAAGGGCATATCCGTTGAAGAAGCAACCGGGACTACAGGTTTGGCCACAGCCACGTGGCGTGGCACACACCTTTAGTCCCGGTTGCTGGCTCCAACCGGGACGTATTCTCCCGTCCTCTATAAATGCAACGCCTCAGCCCTCTCTGCCTCCACTCTGTTTTTTCTCTTGGTGGAAGGTGTGAGGGGTGTGCTGGTTTTTTCTCTTCTATGCATGCATTGAAGATGTTTGATGAAATGTTTGAGTGAATAATCCCGTTCAATTTCTCATAGAACAAAAATATAGAAGGTGTCCGAGACGCACTTGAGCTTTCTCCTCTTTATTTCCCTCGATCGAGGTTAGCAATCTTATCTTTTCTCTGTTATTGATACAATGCATGTGTCGATGTGAATTGGTCATTTCACTATTTATGATGTCCTGTTTTTTGATAAACTTACTTATATGATGCAGATGAACGGTCGGGAATGGATGTACGGTGACCGTAGCCGGGTATAGTATATGAAAGGCGTGGATAAATTTATCGATGTGGCTACGGCAAACAAAGAGAATGGTTTTATACGTTGTCCATGTGTTCAATGTCGGAACAACAAGGAGTACTCTTCCTCGAAAATCATTTGCGGCCACCTGATTATGAAAGGTTTCATGCCCAACTATAATTGCTGGACCAGGCACGGGGAAAGAGGGGTTATGATGGAAGATGGTGAAAAAGAAGATGATGATAACAACTATCATCATATGTTTCCTGAATCTGATGATCCGCAATGGAAGACAATGGAGAGGAAAGAGGTGAAGAACAGGCATCAGATGAGCCGGCTGATGAACTTGGTAGGGTCATTTCTGATGCAAAGAGAGACTGTGAAACAGAAAATGAGAAGTTGAAGTTAGAGGGCATGTTAGAAGATCACAAGAAAGTGTTGTACCCAAATTGTGAAGATGGCAACACAAAGCTCGGTACCACACTGGAATTGTTGTGATGGAAGGCAGAGTGTGGTCTAACTGACTCCTCATTTGAAAAGATGCTGAAAATAATGAAGCCGAAGTTTCCAAAACATAACGAACTTTCCGAGAGTACCTACGAAGCAAAGAAAACTCTCTGTCCTCTAGGATAAAATGTGCAAAAGATACATGCATGCATTAATGACTGCATCCTCTACCGCGGTAAGGAGTATGAGAATTTAGATAAATGCCCGGTATGCAATGTGTTGCGGTATAAGATCAGACGAGATGATCCTGGTGATGTTGAGGGAGAGCCCCTCCGGAAGAGGGTTCCTGCTAAGGTTATGTGGTATGCTCCTATAATACCAAGGTTGAAACGCATGTTCAGAAACAAAGAGCATGCCAGGTTGTTGCGATGGCACAAAGAAGACCGTAAGAAAGACGGGAAGTTGAGACACCCTGTTGATGGGTCAAGTGGAGAAAAATCGAGAGAGACTTCCCAGACTTTGCAGGTGACGCAAGAAACTTATGGTTTGGTCTAAGTACGGATGGCATGAATCCTTTTGGGGAGCAGAGCTGCAGTCACAGCACCTGGACCGTAACTCTATGTATCTACAACCTGCCTCCTTGGTTGTGCATGAAGCGTAAGTTCATTATGATGCCAGTGCTCATCCAAGGCCCGAAGCAACCGGGCAACGACATTGATGTGTACCTTAGGCCATTAGTTGAATAACTCTTACAGTTGTGGGGCAAACCAGGTGTACGTGCGTGGGATGAGAACAAACAGGAGCCATTTGATCTACGAGGGTTGTTATTCGTAACCATCAATGATTGGCCTGCTATTAGTAACCTTTCAGGACAGACAAACAAGGGATATAAGACATGCACACACTGTTTAGATAAGACTGAAGGTACATATTTGCATAAATGCACACACCACTTTGATGCAATAGACGAGAATAGACAAAAGGACACATATTATGGTTACATAGAGGAGATATGGGAACTAGACTATGGAGTCTCTTTTAAGGTCCCTTTGTTTCGCTGCAATTGGGTCAACCTGAATGGGAAAGGGGTAAAGATAGACCAGTTGTACGGAATGACAACAGTGGATCTCAACAATCTTGGTTATAGAGATGAACCATTCGTCCTAGCCAATGATGTGTCTCAGGTTTTCTATGTGAAGGACATGTCCTCCAGACCGAAAAAAAGAAAAAATATGCAAACGAATACATCATATTACGTCTGAAGCGATCGTGGGAATCAAGGACAAGAAACATAGTTCTTTCAGGGAAAAGAAACATCGTGGGAATCAAGGACAAGACAGACATGTCAGAAGATTATAATAAGTTTGATGAAATTCCGCCCTTCACAGTGAAAACTGACCCAAGCATTTCGTTAAGTAAAGAAGATGCTCCATGGTTACGTCTGAAGCGATCATAAGGAAGGACATATGCCAAGAAGTTCATGCTCATATTATGTAACTCTAGTTCATGTATTTCGCGGTTTGTGGCTTGACCGAAGGATATCTTTCGCGATTTGTGGCCTTTAGTCCCGGTTTTGTAGTCTCAGTTTTTAATATTAATAAATGTCTTGAGTGTTAGTCCCGTTTTGTGGCTGGACCGGGACTATGAAGAAGTTGTCCCGATTTGTACTTACCATTAAGATCTGATCTCCAAACGCATGATCACATATTAGGAGTGCCTCTATGACCAGTTCTTGGAGATGCCGGAGGACTGGCTCCGTCGGCATCTCCTCAAACGGCCGCAGTGGTGTCCCTCGCTCAAAACCATCTTGCAGCTTGTAACTTCTCTAACTAGATCCATACGCCTCGGAGCTAAGTAATTTCACATATTAGGGAGTGCCTCTATGACCAGTTTCTCGGAGATGCCGGAGGACTAGGCTCCGTCGGCATCTCCCTGAAACTGGCCGCAGTGGTGTCCCTGCTCTCGAAAACCATCTTGCAGCTTGTAACTTCTCTAACTAGATCAATACTCCTCGGAACTAACTAATTTCACATATTAGGGAGTGCCTCTACGACCAGTTTCTCGGAGATGCCGGAGGACTGGGCTCCGTCGGCATCTCCCTGAAACTGGCCGCAGTGGTGTCCCTGCTCTCGAAAACCATCTTGGAGATGCCTCAAACTGACTGGAGGACTGGACTCGCAAGGATGCCTATTTATAGTACAAGCAGCTCGGCATAGTGTCGACACTTACGAAATAATGTCGACACTCACCCCTATCATTAATGCTGACTCGTGTTTTGTCCCGGTTGGTGTCTCCAACCGGGACTACAGGTTGATCTTTAGTCCCGGTTGGTGACACCATCCGGGACAAGGTACACGCCGCACGACATAATGTCGACACTCACCCCTATCATTAGTGCTGCCTGGCCCAGCCTGCCGAAATCGTCCATCCCGGGTAAAAAGGACAAATGTCTGCCGAATCGGCAGGAAGTGAGTCCGGTTTGTACTACAGGTACATGATCTATCGCCCGTGATTTTTTGAAAAAAATCATTTTTAGACTCGTAATATGTGGTTTCTTCAGAGATCCAATGCAAGTTCTAACGATGCTCGTCCCCTATCTTCATGCACACCGGTTCGACCATAGTTAGAAATTCAGATAATGACCTATCATGTTCGCGTGGTGTCATATTATGTTACATAGTTGAAAGGAAAAATACCAGACTTGGTATATTGATCATGTTTCAAAAAAACCTTCACAAAATGACCTATCATGTTCGAGGTTTCATGGCTTTCGGTCCAAATGACCGATGTTATGTACTGAATCACGGCATAGTTTGTGATGTTGTGCCCATATTATGCATGTGTGTGGACATTGGTATGGAGAACAATGTTGCAGGAGGAAGTTTTCCTTTTTGTCGCACGAAAAAGCCCTTTTCCATTTTCTGAGCGCAAAAAACGGGTCGTTTTGTGAAGTAACCACCAAAATGCCGTTTCAGAATGCTACCGTCCCATTTTCCTAAAATACTAGACCACCTTACATGGACTATCTTCCAACCGGGACATCTCAAACCTTTTCGTCCATCCCGGGTAAAAAGGACAAATGTCTCTAGAATCGAGGAAGTGGGTCCGGTTTGTACTATAGGTACATGATCTATCGCCTGTGATTTTTGAAAAATCATTTTTAGACTCGCAATATGTGGTTTCTTCAGAGATCCAATGCAAGTTCTAACGATGCTCGTCCCCTATCTTCATGCACACCGGTTCGACCATAGTTAGAAATTCAGATAATTCAAAACGGACATAATAAATTCAAAAAATATCCGAACAATGAAAATCCTTCGCGTGGTGTCATATTATGTTACATAGTTGAAAGGAAAAATACCAGACTTGGTATATTGATCATGTTTCGAAAAACCCTTCACAAAATGATCTATCATGTTCGAGGTTTCATGGCTTTTGGTCCAAATGACCGATGTTATGTGCTGAATCACGGCATAGTTTGGGATGTTGTGCCTATATTATGCATGTATGTGGACATTGGTATAGAGAACAATGTTGCAGGAGGAAGTTTTCCTTTTTGTTGCACGGAAAAGACACCAACCGGGACAAGGTACACGCCGCACGACATAATGTCGACACGCCATTTTTCCCGCCATTTTTCTTCCCGCCAGTTCTTCCCGCCAGTTATTCACCATATATATATGTAGGGTTGGCCTCCATTATCGTTTTACATCTCGAGACTCATATCTGCAACCTCATCACTCTTTCCCATGGCTTCCACCGTAGCACTAACTCCCAGGGAGGCGGAGGCGCTTTGCGCCTTGAACTACCTCGCCTGCGGCCATCGTGTCCCCGTCGGTTGATGTCGGCCGAGGCGCAGTCGTTCCTCTTGTCCCTCTAGGTGTGGCGCGTCGGATGGCCATCACGAACCACTACTACTTCGAGCTCACGCCAGAGCAGCGAAGGAATCCCAGATGGCATCCCGACTATTTCCCGACTTGGGAAGCCTTCTTCGTGGATCGGCGTGAGAGGGCACTCGCCAGGCACGAGGAGAAGGGCCCACCTCCTCCGAACTTCAACGAGGCCGGCCGTCGGCTGTGTTGGCGCGGCCGGACTCTCCAGAGCGTCATGGCCTACGACACGGCCGTCGACTCTAGCCCCCGCCTGCGCTACCCTCAAGTCCAGCCCACTCGTACTCAACCTTCAAGGTTCAATTTCGCGACTTCGACGACCCCACCATGAAATCACGACGACTACTGATGGCGAGTATTACAGGTGTAGGCAGGAGCATGACTGAATTATTCCAACATTGCAAAACAAGTTCGGCCGATTGTGGCTTAATCTGGCCATGTATCTTAATTTTCAGTTCTTCTATGTAACTTTGTGTTAATTGCGTTATGTACTTTAATTCCAGTTCTATCCTAATCAAATTTTCTTTCCGCCCATTATTTTCCGTCCTCTTTTTTCGCCCATTAAAAACAGAAAATGGTTTTGAATTACTTATTCAAATCCAAACACTTTTTATGTTTAAATTTTTTCTAAATTCCAAATTGATATTAAAAAATATAAGTTAATTCATTTTTAATTGTAAATGGTTCATATTTTAAATGGTTACATTAATTATTTTTTAAAACAGAAAATGGTTTTGAATTATTTATTCAAATCCAAACACTTTTTATGTTTAAAGTTTTTCTAAATTCCAAATTAATATTCAAAAATATAAGTTAATTCATTTTTAATTTTAAATGGTTACATTAATTATTTTTTAAAAATAGAAAATGGTTTAGGATTATTTATTCAAATCCATACACTTTTTATGTTTAAAGTTTTTCTAAATTCCAAATTGATATTAAAAAAATATAAGTTAATTCATTTTTAATTTTAAATGGTTCATAGTTTAAATAGTTACATTAATTATTTTTAAAAACAGAAAATGGTTTCGAGTTAGTTATTCAAATTCAAACACTTTTTATGTTTAAAGTTTTTCTAAATTCCAAAGTAATTATCATTTAAAAAACATTACAAATTTAAACCCCAAAATAAAAAATAAGGCGGAAACAGAGAGAAAATACCTGAAAAAATTTAAAAACAGGGAAATATGTCCCGGTTGGGGCCACCAACCGGGACTAAAGACCCCCTGCACGCGCACCCCTTTATCTGCTGAAAAATTGGAGTATACGTCCCGGTTGGTGGCTCCAACCGGGACGTATGACCCTTTAGTCCCGGTTGGAGCCACCAACCGGGACTAAAGATGCCCTACTAGTTAACCATGCCTCTTCTCCTTCTTCCCCGTTCCTCTTTCTCACTCACCCGCAACAGAGATCGCCGCCACCTCAAGGACAACCGCTCAGACGCCGTCAGGCTGCCCAACCATCGTCTCGCTGTCGGCCTCCACGCGCCGCCTCGCTGTGCTTATCCTCCTCGCCGAAGGAATCGAAGCCGCGCGACTGGAATCGACCGCGTCTTCCCCGTCACCGAAAGCTCGCCATTGCCATCACCGTTCTTTGCCGATCTCCTCCGTCCCCGCCAAGGCTACACGCGTCGAGGGTGAGCTTGTAACTCTCGGGACCCTTCTTTCCTCCTCGCGCCTGTTCTTCTCCCAGTCTGGCCACAGGCATGTCGTAAGGTCGCGTGCCCTATTCCGGTGACCAAATCCGGGCGGTGCCCTACTAGTTAGGTTCGCCTCGACGCCCTCTTTCGAACAAACCCGCGCACGCCCCCTCCCGAGCCCTCTAGCGACGTCGCCGGCCACCGCACAGTGCTCACCGGCGAGCCGATCGGGCGCCGAGGTGGCCATGGCCCTGGCCTGTGTCGCCTTGCCTCGGTCCTCCGGCCAGCCCGTGGGTAGTGCACCTGGTGAAAAATAACTGTGGTTCGGAGGGTCATGCTTGCTTGCGTGGATGCTGAGTTGTCACTAGGGCCCATCTCGATCCTCACTGGCTAGTCGCCGTGTAAAAACTATTTGCCTTTTTGTTTTTAATTCCAGAAAATGATTTAATATTGTAAAATCAATAACTTATTGTTTATAAGTCAGAAAATACAAATAATATATCAAATTGTTTAGAAAAATGAAATCTATCTATTTAACCTATAATCATGCATTGTTCAACAACTTAAATGACAAGTATAATTAGAAGAACAAATGCACCCCTCTCATATGTTCCGGAGTTTCCCCGAGTTAGGGTTTTCACCCCTCAGAACCCCGATTAAATCGTCGAGCATGTCTTAGGGTTACATTCCAATGCAAATTAACTTGTCATATCATCATACTTGCTTGAGCATTGCATCGATGCCATGTGTTGATTGTTTTCCTTTCTTTTCGGTGTTTGGATTATTAGGTTTATTATTAGTTAGGTATTATTAGGTTTATTAATTAGTTTGGTGTTATTGGTCTTCGGCCCCACTGGTCAGTCCCCTCTCATATGCATCCGAGGTTTCTCCGAACTAGGTTTTACACCCCTCGGAACTCCGAAATATTGATTTTAGTTGATTTTAGATAGAGTTACCTATCTACTACACAGTTTCCTTTTTGTAGCTAGGTTTAGGGTTTAGGGTTTCTCTTCATTTTTATTATTATGTATGTATATATTAGGGTTTCTCTTAATTAGGATTTATATCTCTCAACACCGTACCTAACTTTCTTCCTTAGCCGCTTTGACTTATTCGTTTTTCCACCTATGCAGAAAATATGGACCCACACGTCAGAGACGAAGAAAAGGAAGAGTTGATCCAAGGTGTGATCCGTGGGGAAGAAAATTTAGACGTATCAACGTTTCTGAACAACTCCGGTGAGGGTGATCCTCTTTTTACCGGAATAGACGACTTGTTTGAGGTTGAAGGTGCCTTCCATGAGGAGAAGGCGATGCCTTGTGTAATCGAGAAGACGACCGCTCCGGCGAGGTGCATGTAATATAATTAATTCATTAATTAATCATCTGCTATCTATATAGAAATAGTAATGACGATCTTTCTTCTTTTAGCCCTCCGGATCGAAGGAATCTACTGAAAAGTGCAGACGAGGCCCAACCAAAAAGTTGCACGACCATGAGAGGTTCAGGATCGAAGATGTCGCTGAAGACGGCAAACCGACGGCTCCCGAAGTTGTCGCAAACAAATTTGTGGCACAATGCGGAGTAATCGTTAGGGACTTAATCCCGATCACCATTAGAAATTGGAATAGGCCTGTTAATGCGGATAAAGAGGGAACATGTTTATTTGTCCCTAACCACGCCAAAGATTTACTGTAGAAGAGGCTCATGGTTAATTTCAAACTATCGAAGATAGAGCTGGATCCAAATGCGGAGGATCCAGTTGAGGACGCCTTACAACATGGGAGAGCCATGGAGGCTAAGGTCAGGGAGTGGGCTTTGAAGAAGATGGCCCAGTGTTTCACCAACTGGAAGAAAACATTGCACCTTGACTATGTCGTGAAAAAGAAGACTCCCGATTTCAAGAATATTCAGTTTGAGAAGATAAAACCATTCTGGGCTGAGTTTGTGGAATACAAGAAATCAGAAAAAGCTAAGAAAATGTTCAAGAATAAGCTGAATCTTGCTAACAAGAAGTATCACCATACTATGGGGCAAGGTGGCTCTGTGGCTGGCATTCCTAAGTGGGAGAAACTTGAGAATGAACTGCGTGCTAAAAAGATCACCCTAGAGACAGACGATTGGGTAGAACGTGCAAGGAATTGGTTTTACGGGCATGGGGGCACGTTGGACTCGGAAGGGAGGTGTATATATAACATACGACATAAAGAAGAAGACCCCTTGCCAATCGAGAGGATGAGAAAAGCAGTAAAGGCTGTTAAAGATGGGGACTTCATTCCCGATAGAGAGAATGATGAGCTCACACTCGCCCTTGGAAATAAGGAACATGATGGATGAACACGAGGCACAAGAGGCTCCCAACCATGGAGGACTGGGTTTCCCGAAGAGAGGAAGAAATATCCTAATAGAAGTCGTCAGAGGAGAAAGGACAGGGCGGAAGTTGAAGCAGATAGTCAGAAAGAGCGAATGCGTTTAATTGAAGAACGATTAAAGCAACAACAAGATGAAATTAACGCACTTAAAGAGCAAAGTACTACCGGCCCATCTCAGCAGCACACTGCATTCGATGATACCGGCCTATCGAATAATCGAAAAAGCAGTGTGACTTCCATCGAGATCCCGGGTGATGACAATGGCGATGGTGCAAGCGATGGCTCCTGTTGGATACCCAGTGGATGATATCACAGAGATGACACACTGCGAGCTACATGTCAAAGTTGTGAACATATCAATGAAGGTGGAGGTCGGCTATGCCTTACCAATTGGACCCACACCAACTTACCACTGTCGTCCGGTTCCAGAGGGCTACGCTGTTGTCGGGATGGATGAAATCATGCCCACCTTTGAAGTTTTGGATCTTCACTACCCTGCAGGTGAAGGGGATGTGACTGTACTGGGAGACGCAAAAAACGTCACCATTCTATGGCCAAAGGAATGTATCGTGCTTCGAAATCACACGCCAAGGCCATCTTCGCCGCCGCCTCACCCGTCTCCAGCGAGGTCGTCGCCGCCGTGGCAGCCGTCTTCGTCGCCTCACCCGGCTCTGTCACCTCACTCGGCTCCGTCGCCTCACCAATCTGCGGCGCAACCATCGCCATGGGAGCCATCACCGGCGCCTCAGGATAAAAAGCGTAAGCGTACCGCTACTCTGCGTCGTGGTAAGCGACCGCCTAAACGTAAACAAGAGCCTCTTCCAAAAATACCAAAGATTCCTCCCAAGAGAGCTTATGACTGTACTGAAGAGGAGACTGCGGCGATCGTTGATGCGGAAACGACAGCGTTTTAAGCTGTCGGCGGCCGAAGAGCGAGTTCCCCAAAGACGAAAGAAGAAAAAGCCAAAGTGTTGAAAATGCTAAAGTCTCTTCATCAACCCGAGCCAAAGCTGTCATCAGACTATGAGCGTTCTATTCTCAAGTCACATGCGGCACAACAAGCCTCGAAGAGCAGTACTGATGCAAGCGAGAAATCTGTTGCCTAGCTCGGAGAACAAGCAAAACAGTCTTGCGCCCCTCTCAAGGTGATTTCCCAAACCAATGTGGGGTCGAGCAAATATGGGGCCGAAGAGCAGTATGATCCAGAGGTAGTTACTGTCTGGAGAAGTTGCCGCTGCTCAAGGTATGAGTATTGCCCAGTACTTATCCCAGTTAGAGTACTTCCCCGTGAGTGAAGTAGCATACAAATACCAGTACGGCAAACCTCTCGTCAAACCTGAGGATGTAAATAATCTTCCAACAAAAATGCGAAGATTGCATAACTGGTACTTGCATGCCACAAAGGCCGAGGCTAACTGGATAGTGCTGAAGGTTACAAAAAAGCATTATGGAAAAGATATGGATGACATGATATCCATTGAATTTGATGAACTATTTCAATTATTCAATCAAGACGCCTTGGACAAATCGATCATCAGTGCCTATTGTTTGTAAGCATTAATTGTGTAATTAATTTAGTCTCCAGCTATCTCACCTTGTTTATTGCATGTATATAACTGTAATATGCAGAATGAAGATTCTCGAATGCAGCAGAGAACAAATCTATGACATTGGCTTCATTGACCCATATTGGGTTCATCAAGCTAATCTCAAAACAAACCCCCAGGATACGGAGGATAATATAGTACACGCGTTAAGGTTTCAAGAAACCAAAAGGGAAATACTATTTCCTTATAACTTCGAGTGAGTGTTATTGTCTTGTATACACTTTCTATTTCGCTTACTCGATGTTAAGTATATAATTGATTAGTTATGCATTCGCAGCTACCACTATATTCTGTTAATCATTCAACTTGACAAAGGGCGTGTACTAGTCATGGATTCGAAACATAAACCCCTTGAGACGTGGAAGGATATGCAGATACTTCTTCAGCGGTAATTCTAATCATTACGATACTATATCGGCAACGTTCGTGAATTTTATGATATCAAGTACTTAATAACTTATTTTATTCGTTTTTTTCGTCGGGCAGCGCTTGAAAAAGGTTCACCAAAAAAGCTAGGGGTGTTTGGAAAGAGGAGCTTACATTTGAAGCACTAGATGTAAGCACCACTAGCTATATCCGCGCATCTCTTTGATTCTAGTTTTGATACAGTTATTATCATGCTTGATTATTATTTTGATTGAACTATGTTCTCGTAAAGTGCCTGACGCAGGGACCAGGTAACAATCTATGTGGATATTATGTTTGCGAGTTCATCCGGCAGACGTGCGATGAGAAGGGCAGAAATTTAGAGCAACTCCATGTATGTAAACAATTTTCATAGTTTTTAATTACAATCAAATTGTGTTTAGTTTTATTCATATAGATTGACTCCTTTTTTAAATCAGATCGAACGTCTACGGGACGGTCTTCTGCCAAAGGATCGCGTACGAGTAATTCAGGAGGAATTGGCGAGATTCTTGGATGCAGAAGTTCTAGACCCAAAAGGGTAATACTATTCGACTGTGTATAGACAATAGGGATTGTAGAAAGAGCAACTTTTGTATGTAGTGCATGAACTCGATCCGTGTATCAAATATAATATTGTCATGATGATCTTGTGTAATATAACGGTTTCTTCATTGATAAGTGCAAAACAGTAAATAAACAATAAAACAACCTAAATGAATTCTCTGCCGCGGCACAAAAAGTTGCGAAAATGCTGTCGCGGCAACAAAATGTGTCAAAATGAATTCTCTGCCGCGGCAGAGAAATGGGCCAAAGGTTATTTGTCCCGGTTCGTGCTACGAACCGGGACTAATGCTCCACCCCTCTCGCGCTCTGACGCCGCCACGTGTGCCCCCATTTGTCCCGGTTGGTGGGGCAACCGGGACTAAAGGTTGGGGCTTTAGTCCCGATTGCCCCGTCCCGGTTGGGCAACCGGGACTAAAGCCCCTTACCAACCGGGACGCATGGCACATTTTCTACCAGTGTAGTCGACCAGAAACTCGGACATGGTCATAAACCGACGATACATGTATCGCCATCCCTATATCGCCATCCACGTCAAATAGCCCGGGAACAAATGTAGATGCCGAGGGGAAAATGTCGGGGCCCTCGGCATAGCTCGAGCAGTGCCTACGGCCGCAGAAAACCCATCGACATATAAGAGCAGCGCCGAGGAGGACAAACTGAGCACAGGTAGAGCAACGCCATCGGCATAGGTAGAGCAACGCCGAGGGGGACATGCTGAGCAACACCATCGGCATAGGTAGAGCAACGCCAAGGGTCATTGTCGGCACAGGCTGAGCACAGGTCACGTGCGCGCGCTGGAAACGACTGCTGGACGAACAGTTCACGGCGTATGGCAATACCGACACTACGGGAATAACTGTAAACGCCGACGGCCGCATTCTGCGCCAATGGAAAAATGTCGGGCATGTCCGCAGGTGCGCGGGCTCGTCAGCGTAGCACCGTCGGCGTAGAAACCCCGTCGACGTATGCGGCGCTGAAGCTAACGGCCGTTAGGGCCTACGCGGGCCCCGCAGAGCATACGCCGATAGCACGTACATCGATGGCCCGTGCCTACCGTCGGCATACGCGTATACGCAGACGGCCTGACATACGCCGACGGCATGGGTGGCTATGCCTACGGACCAGTATGCCGACGGTAGCCATCGGCGAAACGTACGCCAACAGGGTTCTGGTGATACCTCGACAGGATTCGCGAGAGGATGTCCCAACCTACAACCACACTGAAATGCGGGAGGCCAGGGCCAGCCCCGATCCCTTCACCACCAACATGTCGTCGTGTATGTCGCGCACTGCCGTTTGGTTTCCTCCCGTATCATGTAAGCAATCCATGGTTCTATGCAATCTAACCGTCCATCCATCGTTCACAACAAGCAGCAAAGTGAAGGACATAAATCTCCCTCCAACCTCTCTCTATAAGTACAAGTCCACACTACATGAACAAGTCAAGGCGCCAACGGCTAGACGCTAGCGCCAACGGCTATTTGTCGGGGTTGTCAACGTAGGACCCGAGGCAGGCAAAATAGCAAACAGCCCATCGTCTTAGATTGGTCATGGACGTAGGCGTAGGTGGGCTGATAGCAACCGTTGGCATAGTACATGTCGTTGTCGTAGGCATAGGGGGGCCAATGGCAACCGTCGGCGTAGATTGCCAATCGACATAGGGTGCCTCGCGTGGGCCTGGGTGGCCGGACCGTGACGGCGAGGCGACGATGTCAGGACTATGCCGACGGATTTGTCGTGGCCCATCTTTCAACCCTACGTCGATGGCGACGGTGGCGGGGACAAGCGGCTTGGCGTTGTCGCTGGGGGCAGATGCGATGGCCGATTCGTAATTACGGAGCGAAACCAGCGCCTCCTACTGGGTACACGGCTGCCGAGGGTAACCCAATCATACGAGATCCTCTACAAGCACAAAAATACACTCACTTCGTCTACCAGAACTAAAATATGGCGCGGCCGGCGGCGGAGAAACATACCTTGTGGCGGACATTTGTGTCGAGCACGTAGTGTGCGCCAAATAGCATCCCGGCTTGAGGAGGACATGGCGGCACGGGCAGCGCGGCGCCGCAGCAGCTCCGAGATGGCGGCGGCTCCGAAACGGCCGAGGCGCGGCGGCGGTGGCGCAAAAAAGAAGTGTCGCGTGAGCAGCTCGCTCCGATTCGCGCAGCGGTGAGTTCGGGGACGGTGCGGGGAGGCGCGACGGTCGGGGATCCGCAGCTACTGCGCGCAGGGAGGCGCTTCCGGCGGAGAATCGAAGCGGCGGCGCCGGCGGAATAGGAAGAGGGAAATGGGGACATCGCGGGCGTGGGTGATTTTTCAGCGGCAGTTGGTCTTCGCGCGCATCGCCGAGAGATAGCGCATGCTTGACGGCGTGCGGAAAATTTACTGCGTCGCGGAGCGCAAATCGCTGGCTGGCGTGCGGAAAGTTTGGAGCGGCCGCTAGGGGAGGAAAAATAGCCGCACACGTGCTATATTAGGGATTATTTTTCGCACGCGAGGTTTTCCAACGGTCCGTTGGAGTTGCTCTTAGCCTAGAAGGCTCTGACATGGCAGGCGAAGAATTCATCCAAGACTTCGTTCTTCAGCGGAGACCGCTATGTTTAGGGTTGAAAACGGGATGGACAAAAATATGTGTTATCGTTTTCGTTTCCTCTCGTTGTCAGAATCGAAAAACTTTGGAAACGAACACGGAATCAGAAAAACAAATATAGAAAGAATACAGGACGGATACGATACAAAAAGGACATTTGTTGGAATATAATAGTGACATACAAAATAAACATATAATTGTCAAAGAATATTTCACAACTTCGACAAACTCATTAATTGAATATAAAGTAACACACATAATTCAACACTTCCACAAGCACTTAAGTTCACATAACTAGTTTAATATAAACGCTAAGACACTCATTTAATTAGTATATAGCCTAGGCTGGTTGCATGTATTACGTAGACTTTGCATATATTCTATGGTCCAACAAGAGCAAGAAAAATTATTGACGCAAAGTACTATTTATACATGGGTCTCACTAGTTATATTTCTGAAAAGTTTTTATATTTATTTATTCAGAACTTTCTTATCGTTTTTGTTTTCGCCTGAAATGGCTTTCCTGTTTCTTTTTTTTCTGTTTAGAATATTGTATTTTCATTCTTTTTCCGCAAAATACCTTTTTTTTTCCTTTTTATCTTTCTGTTTCCTTTTTCTAAAAAAATGTATGAAAAGTTTCTTACTGTTTCAACCCTAGTTGTGTTCTCTTTAAGATTTCGTGCCCATGAATAATGTCATTTGATTGGTCACCTCTTAGTATCTACTACAGGAGAACTCTAAAATAATCACCCTACTGATGCTTACGTAGTATTTAAACGAGAATTTCAAGTTCCACCAAAAATATTTTAATATCATCTCGAATTCCTAGCCTCGCTCCCATAGTCGCCAGGCCGATGGGAACCGCAAAACCGACTGGACTTGGTCCGGCGGGGTTCTCCGGGTTCCCTTATTTCTACACGACACCGCCTCCGCATACAGTGGAAGGTGGGGGAGGGGTTGGCCCGCTCATCAGGTCAGTGCTCTGGTTTTACTAGCAAGGGAAAAACTACCATGGTCTCTCGCAATATAAAACGACGAAGTCGACGATGCATAACCGCTGATCCATTTACCCTAACACGTGTCCTTCACCGTGACATACACGTGGTGGGCACCGCCCGAATCGTCGTGAGCACGACGTTTACTACACGCGAAAATCGAGAAGACGCAGTAATTATCGCGTAAACTACGTATGACTAGTCAAATCTTGGTTAGAAAATGGGACCCACGATCCTCTCGTCACATCGCCTCTGCTACCGCAGACGGTTGAGCTCACCGAGCGTCAGCAAAAGTGAAGGCCAGCAATGGCTTTAATCTTTTGACTCCAAATGAAAGTACTTACTCGAGTCTGCGACTCAACCAATTACTCGGGGCTACTCCTATCAGGAGCGCTGGTCGCGCTAAGGTCCCTGATTCAGTCGAAGAAATTCCTCAAGCTTCGAGTCTAGGACTTCACTATGGATTTGGGGGCTACTCCCATAGGTAGCGCTAGCTACGCATTTAAAAAAAGTGTCGGCACTGATTGCATTTTAGGTCATCCGAAGAACTTCCGGATCGCTGTAATGCACAACTAAAAACTATAAGTCTTTGTTCGAGTCAGACACTCGGGGGCTACTCCCATAGGGAGCACCGGTCGCGCACCCTATGAATTGCGTAATTGAAATCTTTCGGATCCTTCATGATTATAATAAAGTATGCATCTTATTTAGCAACTCTGCTCGAAATAACGCCTCGCTTAGATACGGCTGTTCATGGTCTCCATTGTTTTTTGCCGGCGTTCGGCCTCCTCGATATAATTCCTAGAAGGCGCATCATAACCTCCGAACCGAAGAAGTACCGAGCAATCTGAGCCGTCCCTTGTGTTTCGACTCTAAACATTTTGAGAAAGAGGGTATATTGAAGGAGAAGCATTAATTTTCACGATGATTTTGTGTCTCATTAATTAATTTTGGAATGTTATAATTAGCAGCCACGTTTGGCAGCTGTGACTCGCGGAGCACGGCCGGTGGATCACGACGACTGCATGCACGCAACGGATTTTGTCCGCGTCCTACGGACGGTCACCACGCATCAGGACGTGGTTGGTTCAAGCAGTGAGGGGCCAAAAACGGTCCAGAATCGACGGGGCACCTCAGCATTCCAGCAGTACCATCCTCATCCTGCCAGGCACGTCACTAGCTTGCTAGCTAGATCCATCTCGATCTTTGCGAGACGTGGACGGCGGATGGCCTCTCTCGCTGCCCTATAAATCACCAACCTCGTCACGCCAAGCAGATCAGATCAGGGCAGAGTACTTCAGATCTTTCATCAGAGAAAGAGAGAGAAAGCAGATCGAGGTGGTGTGTCGAGAGATCTCCATCATGTCGTGCTGCGGAGGCAACTGCGGGTGCGGATCCGGCTGCAAGTGCGGCACCGGCTGCGGAGGGTAACCCAATCTTCCTCAGCCTTTTTCGTCTCCCCCCATCGATCTTGTTCTGACGTCCCCTCTGATCTGCTAAATTAAAGATCCATTTAGATCGCGTCGATTTTGTCCTATATGTGTCGTGCTTTTAATCTGTTTTGTGGAAATATGCATAGAAATCTCATGCGTGTACACATTAAATAGATCCCCCTTTGAGATGAGCCGCCCCATGAAGCACTTTAGCTGTTTCAGAGAAGGAATGGAATTTAACCTTGGGACTGACTGATGGTGGTGTGGTGTGGGTGTGCATGCAGGTGCAAGATGTACCCTGAGATGGAAGAGGGGGTGACCAGCTCTCAGACTCTCGTCATGGGCGTCGCGCCCTCTTCCAAGCCATCGTTCGAGGCCGCCGCCGGAGCCACCGGAGCCGAGAACGGAGGCTGCAAGTGCGGCGCCAACTGCACCTGCGACCCGTGCACTTGCAAGTAACCAACAGGATGGATGGATCATCGATGGGAGGAGCAGTGCTACTAGTATGAATCGCGAGTGTTTGAGTGTGTGTTGTGTCATGAATAAGACGAGATCCGTCGATCCTATGGCTTTGTGTTTTTGTCCGCCTGTACTTACTGTGTGCAGCATGCCAGCATGCTCTGATGTGTGCCTTTCCTAGTGTTCTGAAACCGCGTTCCGCCATGTGTCTTAATAAATAAATATATATGGAGTTTTCTACTGCTACATAATGCTACGTTTTGTGTTTATTTTTCTGAACCCTTAAACCCCAAATATATGGGGAGTGCTACGCTTCCTCGGCATAATTGCCCCCAATCCCCCCGGTTTCCCAGCGCCATATGTCCCAAAAAAACAGCATGTAATCCCGTTTTTACTGCAACCGATCCGCTTTTGCTTAAAATAGTCCCCGATTATTACATGTAGCCAAAAAGTTTTAAAAAATAACTCACCGGACACCTCGCGGAAGACCATGTGGCAAAAAGTTATGCTAATATAGCAGATTCGACTTTGAACTTGACGAGGACCGTATAGCAAAAACTTTATGCCATTGTATAAAAACTAAAACGTATGTAGCAAATAAAATATTCTATTGTAGCAAATCCGATCTTGCCCCGAATACCTCGTAGCAAAATCATAGAGCGCTTGTAGCATTTTTTTTTGCGGAAGTAGTGAAATAAAAATAAATATATAGCATAAATAATATGCTAAGGTAGCAAATACTCGTAGCAACGACATACACATACATAGAAAAACCGTCAACATAAGTAGCAAACGCCGGAGACAGTGGTAGCAAGCCCGTATGCCTTAGGTAGCATAGACGTCGCTACAGGCCATGGCTGCGGAATCCGGCATCGTGGTTACAGAAGCCATGGCTGCTCCCTCCCCCCAAAGGAGCACGTCCGTCGTGGACTCCATCTCTGGCGACAATGGCACACCAGAAATTTAGGGCGCTCGCTGCAGTCGTCCCAATGGCGCGGCTGCACGAGGAGTGGAACGGGGCTCAGGGGCATCGTGACCGAAGCTGCAGGGGCGGGTGGGCGACAGCGAGGCGGCCGAAGCTTGCTTCTCGAGGCCAGTATCGGAGAAGGGTCCCAGACTGGGCGACGGCCTGCTGGATGAATTATCGACCCTTGTCGGATGTAAAAAGAGAGGATTGAGATGGAGGCAGCGGCGCGTGGCTAGGGGTGAGAAGAACCAGCCTTGTGGCTCGGGATCGGCCCCGCCGATGGCAACGCTTGGGTACCATAGTAGGAGAAAAACAAGAGGAAGGAAGAACGGGTGGAAGATTGAAGTAAGATAAGAAAGTGGATGGCTCATCTGCATCATACAACTATATATCAAACATAATCACGATACTAAAATTAGTACACGCGGTTTAATAAATGAGAAAAAAGTTGCTAACTTTTTAGGACACTTGGAAACAAAGATGGGAAAACTTAAGTGTGGCTCGAGCACCTCATATCATGTTTGTCTTGTATGAACGCAAGTCGCATCACTCTAACGGGCATTTCACCAAACACCTCTAGTGCATATGAAAAAAGGCACAAACTTATACCACTTTCCACCAGGAAAAAACAGGAGTGGGAGGAGGGGTTGTGCCATATATATAAGGCCAGCCTATTTGTCCCGGTTTGAGATACAAACCGAGACTAATGGATCTGGAGCCGGATGGGGACCATTAGTTCCGGCTCCACGGCCGGGACTAATGGCCCGAAGCAAAGGTCCGTTTTCTACTAGTGAATTAGCATCAGCAGCATACTTCGGTGTATTTTGCTTATTTAGCTGTCAATATTTTGATACCGTCTACAAAAATAATAACATGATTATGTACCATTAGAGAAATAGTTAACTTTAAAACATAAATGTTGATGATCAACAAAACTCGATAGCTAGGCAGGTCTTCAAGATCAACGTTAACACACACAACTACAATGTAACGCGAGTACTACAATGTCTCGCACACACAACATATAATTCAAGTTTGGAGGAAGGAATTGATACTCAATTGTTCTCAAGAACTAGTTCTGAAATGGGAACACAATGGTAACTAGTTGAACAAACTGTAGTCATCTTGTTGTAGCAAATGAGCCTTCACCTCCTCTCCTCCGCCCTTCCTGCACCGCCGTGGAACATCATGTGACGATGGCATCATTATTGATGTCATCCGCAGCCTTCACCTAGATGCGTGTGAGCTCATCTCTACGATTTCCACGATGGGTTCTCCATTGTTTTGCTTCATTCTAGAACGACACCTTGCAGGTGAAAGGTGTAAAGCTCTCGTATGTACTCGTTCATGTGATGGATAAGGTAGTTATGTCGTTCATAATGGACCAAGAAAATCCCCTATTAGTATGTGCATGTTGTTTTTTCTTTTTATGCATCATCATGAAATCATGAATAGCATTGCATCTCTCTAAGAATTACTTTTGTCAAACCCTATTTTCTGTTTATAAAACTATTAGCAAATTGTTCTAAAATAAAACTGTTAAAAAAGCAAAAGGGTTTTACAAAAATGAGAGAGAAAACCACCCTAGCCTAATATGGAAGGCCTAGACGAATGATTCCTCTATCCTCCCTCTTCCTTCTGGACCATCGGAGGCCCACTTAGATTATCTATACCACACCAGAGGAAAACCCTAGACCCCCACAGCTACACCTCTGACTTTCTTGCAAGAAACCCTTGTCGCTTTTTACCCTTTCGTGATCGAGTCCCTAAGCTCTCCCCTGTCTCAGCTCACACGTGCACAAAACCTCCCCTCGATCCCCTAGCGTATGCCTCCTTTTCCTCCCTAGCGCAATCTATCGCCACTCTCCCTCATCGCTGGGTTGGGGACGCCAATAATTGGGGAAGTTGGTAGGGCAACTGCTTGAAGCCCTTTTTCCTACTCTTTCCTATGTTTCGTGTTGGGGACGATATAGGGCTAGTGTTGGACTTGCTCTTAGCCAAGAAGATCATCCAAACTCGCTAGTGCGTTTTAGCACGTTAAATGGGCCAACTTCTTTGCCTTCCCCTCCCACCATATCGTTCCCATCTGCTCCATTGAGATCCGCCAGAGTAGACCCAAGTCGCTCCTCCCTTATCTCTGGCATCGTGGAGGTGGATTTGTAGCGCGTGATGTACAACACAATAGTATACTTAGAGATGGGATTAGGTTTAGGTTAGCCTTTTCCCATGTGATGTATGGCGGGATGCCATCCTCGAGCTCGTTCCTTGCACCGACAAGTAGTGCTTGGATACAGAATACCTGGACATGGACTCTGGCGACCTGTCTTAGCTCCACGATGTAGGAAAGAACCACCCAGCTTCCAATACGTGCATGGACGGTAGATGGACAATGTTGTTTCTTTCACACAGCCGAGGGCATGGGAGTAGAGGGAGAAGGAACCGAGAGAGGTTATCTAGCATATATGAGAGAATGGAGCTAGGAAAGGAGAGAAGTTACATGATGTAGGGATCGCTAAGCGAGAGACGTCACAAAGAGGAGGGAAAGCGAATTGCAATTTTCATGACAAATTAAAAATGTGCAATCACGGATATCAAAATATGTGCAACTAAGAATGTTTCTCTATACTGTACATGCTATCGATAATTTTATTTTGTAATGCTAGAGTCTAATTATTGTGGCCATAACTGTGTTTTCTTTCAGTCCATACTAGTTATTGTTGCATAGGGATCCACTTCATTAGTTCTAATCTTATGCTATTGATTGATGTTGCATACAAATCAGCTTCATTAGTTCTAATCTTGAGTTGCACTTTTCATGACATGTAGTTTCACAATTTAATTTGCATATTTTTTACTACAGCTAGTTTCATACGTTTTGATCATGTGCAATCATAGTTATCAACAATGTGTGACTAAACATGGTCCATCGGGCATCAGCCATCACAATGTGCAGCGTGCAAATTTTTATCTTCTTTTTTGCTCTGGTTTTTCTTCAAGATTATTACGATCCACAACAATAGGCAAATGTGGTTGACTGTTAAAAGATCACCCAGACACGATTGGTATTTCATAAATTTCATCATATTTCAGAAAACCACACACGGATTGGCATTCAAATGAAGCAGGTAGAAAACATTTTTCCATGATGACTAGATGGACCCTTAATTGATCGAGTTCACACTTTGTTCTTGAGGTGGGTTTGGAAAATCGATAGTAACAAAAATAAAAGTGTAGCAGCAAAGAAACAAACTGAGGATATGCATGCAGAGTTGCATGTGAACTAAACTATGTGAGATCTGTTTGGAAAGCTTCAGCCATGCTCTCAAAGTAGTTGGCGGCCTGCTTGGTGAGCCTGGCGAGCTCCTTGAAGTAGGAGCCGCCGCCGTCGAAGTACATCTCGGCGGAGTTGCGCTCGATCTCGGCGAAGTCATGCAGGCGCTCGAGCGAGGCCTCGGCTTCGCCCTGTAGGCACTCGAGCAGGGTGAGCTTGGCCCCCGCGGCGTAGAAGCCGTAGGCATAGGTCCAGCGGAGCATGCGGCGGCCGTGTAGGATCTGCGTGTAGGCGTCCATGAGGAATCCGATCTGCGTGCGGGACTCTTCGGCGGCGGCGCCGCCGAGGGCGGCCAGGGTGCTCTCGAGCTCGAACATGTCCTCGCGCGCCTTGTGGCGCGACACCTCGTGCGCGGCCCAGCGCTCGTAGTAGTGCAGGTACCTGTCGAGGGACGCCTTGGCCTGCTGGCGGCGGAAGGTGGAGTCGTCGGCGGCGACGTAGCGGTTGCAGTTGTAGTTCCCGGTCAAGTGTTGCTCCCAGGGTCCGAGGCAGATCCAGCAGAACTGGTGGTGGCAGGGGCTGCCGCACCTCATGTGGTTGCACCCGCTGTTCTTCTCGATGGGGCGCCGGCACTTGGGGCAGTGCTTGGCGTTGGCCAGCACCCAGTTGGTCGTCTCCGACTCCGAGCTGTTCTTCTCCATCCACTTGCGCACCGTGTCGCACGCCACCGGCCGGTGAGGCTCCTCCGTGCAGAGGATGCAGAAGCCGTGGCCGCACGTGCACAGCACGTCGACCTGGTCGCCGCACTGCTCCCCGTCCACGGCGAGGGCGCACCCGGGCGAGGGGCACCACCTCATCTTCTTGTTCTCCTCCACGTACGACCGGAGCGCGAACCGATCGTACCGCTGCCTGTCCTCGTCGTCGGCGACGTCGTGGACCAGGTCCCGGACCACGGCCAGCGAGCAGGACGGGTCCGGGCACCGCAGCGACAGGGAGCGGGCGCCGTCCTCCACCGCCGCGCGGAGGTACCCGCGCCAGCACTCGCAGCAGTAGAAGTGGGCGCACCCCGCGGATCTCATCTTGCCTACAGCGTGTTCGTCGAAGCACAGGGCGCAGGTGAGCGGCGCGTCGTTGCGCTTGAGCGCGACGGGGACGACGCCGGTGGAAGGCAGGCCGACGGCGTCGCGGACGCGCTGCTCATCCGAGAACCACCTGTCCTGGACCACCATGGGGCTCCAGTTGCAGTGGCGAAGAACAACTGCCGCGAACGCCGGCGGGACCTGGATCAGGTCGGCGACGCTGGTGATGCGGTCCTCTTGGATCGCGCGCACCGCGTCCTCGGTGAGAACTTGGAACCTCAGCTTCCCCCCCGACGCGATTTCGTCGTCCGAGTCGAGCTCGACCAGCCCATCCTCCTCGTCAAAGTCGCTGTAGTAGCCCTGGTCGTCGTTGCTGCTCGGCGCCATGGCTGAATCTTGGACGACCTAGCGAGAATTCTTTGGTATTATCGAGGGAGGGAGGAGCGATTCCTGGCGATCGAGAGTTTGACGGCTACTCTTATAGCGGTAGTCGACTCCTCGATTCCCACATATGAATTGATCCGCCTCCTAATTTAGAGATTTTTTTCCCGCTCCAGAGGAGTCCTTTAGGGATTCAATCTCTTAATTAACTGCAGTATAGTTGCGATTCTTACTCGTGTTCAAACCAATGTGGTATTTTCTCTCTCAAAAAAATACCAATGTGGTATTTTGTAACCTGCCATGTAACGTATTGAGTTGTACGCGATACGGTTTGATAGCATAACATGTATAGATAGGTTTTGGGAGAGATCACAATTCACAACCGTATCAGATTTTGTAAAGAAAGAAGTCCATATCACACCCCTAACTAACGAGTTTGGTCTACTAACCCCCCTAACTAATAATTGGGGCAAATTACCCCCCTAACTATACTAAACCGGGCAAATTATCCCCACAACGGTATCTGACGGTGGTTTTGGCTAGGGTGGACACCAGTTTAGACACGCTGCTGCCACGTTGGGTGCAAATAACCCCCCCCCCCCCAGGTTTTCCCCACACACACACACAGCTGTGCCGAGTGCCGACACTCCCCCGCTGCCTCGTCCTGCCCCATCCCCTACTTCCAGTCGCCCCATCCCCTACTCCCAGTCGCCCCGTCCCGCCGCCCGTCCCCGACCTCACATCACCGCCCCCTACTCCATTCACTGACCCCAGTCGCTATCCCCTACTCCAGAGAGCTAGCCGCCCCTCCGCCACATCGATCCCGTTGCCGTCCTCTGCTCCACATCGCCGTTTGCTCCACATCGTCCTGTCGCCGTCCTCTGCTCCACATCGCCGCGTCGCTGTCCACTGCTCCACATCCCGCCTCCCAGTAGCCTTTGCCCACCATCCAATCGTCGGCCTTTGCTCCCCATCGCCTACCAGATCAGTCGGGCACCGAATCCTATGGAGGGGGCAAAGTTGAATGTGGAGGGGGCGGTGGAACATGAGAGGAAATTTGAGCGTCGGTGCTACCTGCAGCCGCCATCGAAAGAGGGGCATGAGATTGAGGATGGTGTGGTCGCGTTGTTGAATTTGGCGCAGGCGCCGGTACAGGAGGTGAACACTCCTCGGTGTTACAGGGATTTGTTCCCAATGGGTGTGATGTGCAGGCGCAGAGGGGGCGAGCTGGTGATTCTGTGGGATGCCAATTTCAAGTGGGAGGGGTGCTGGAGTTGCCGTCTTCGACCATGGCCTCGTACAGGGCTCGCGCGACAGCAGCCGGATCGTCGTCACAGGAGATGTCTCAGGTGATCAAAATCACCAAATATGCTGGAGGGATGCCATTCACTGTTGAGTATGTTAGTAAGTTAGAGCTGCGCCAGTTACAACACCCGCGCCCTACTTGGTGTGCTCGTTAGCTGAATCAAGAGAAGATGAAGTATAGTGTAGTAGCTCTATGTTAGCTACAAATGGCTCTACGTTAGCAATCTTTTGGTGCAAGTGTAGTAGTTGTTTATTGTAGTGTAGTGCAGCTGTCTACTGTAGATATGTAGTGTAGCAAAGTAGTAGAAATATTTTGGCATAGCATGGGAATGAAGAAGAAAAAGATGGGCATGAAGAAGAACTTGGTATGTAGTAATGAGCCTAGCTATGTAATCTTGCAACCTTTTGGTTTGAATATATGGGAAATGTTATGTTAGCTGAATCATGCTATGTTTCTAGAATTTATGTTCTCTATACATAGCACTTGCATGATGTTTATGCATTGAAAGTTGACAGCATATACTTAATTATGCAATTTTTGACAGCATGCATCTACTATTTGTAAGATTGACAAAACAGTTGAATGTACATATCACAGTGGGGCACCACATAATTATTGAACTGGTTCCATTATTGCATAATAGCAACAAGAAAAAAATATTTGAATGTGACCAACATATGACAGGTTTGCATATCAATCCCACTTAATTAATACATCAAAACTTCACAGGTTTGTACTCCTTTGACACATACTACTGGCAGTAACAATCTTGTCCATTAACTACTGTGGTCCACCTTCTCCACATTGTTTTCTCTTTTCTCCCAATAACCATTTCATCCTCCCATGTTTTGGCACAGGTTCAGTAACAACTTGGGACATTGGTATGGTCTTTGAAAGCTTGTCCTGTTGGGGCACTTGATTGTGATGCACATGAGCTTGCTGCAAAGAGTGAGTAATTGAATATTAAGCATGTTAGTGTGACTCCATAAAATAGTACTTATTGTATGTTTTAATTTTTGGATATTTTTACCTGAGGAGGAACAAATGGCCTGAAGCCGGCAGCTTTCTTATGGGGTGGTTCTTGCTGCAGGACATGTGCTTGGTGAATGGCAGTAGGTTGCTGCAGGGCAGGAGCTTGATGAAGGGCAGGAGCTTGATGCATGGCAGGTTCTTTCTTTCTTGATCTAGCTTTCTTCTCAGTATATAGCACATGTTTCTCTTGTTGCTGGGGTGGTTCTTGTGTTGGAGATATGCCCAAGAGGCAATAATAAAGGAGGTTATTATCATATCTTCATACTTATGATAAATGTTTACATTCATGCTATAATAGTATTAACAAGGAAACCATTAATACTTGTGTGATTTGTAAACTTAATTTGAAGTCCCTAGTATAGCCTCTTTACTTCACTAGCTTGTTGGTTGATTGATGATTGTGGTTTCCATATCATGAACATTGAGATGTTATCAACAACAAGATCATATCGTTAGGAGAATGATATGGTGGACATACTCCTATAGATAAGCGTAGCATAAAGATCAAGTCATTTCAATAGTTCAATTGCTATATGCTTTCTGATACATAGTAACCTAATTCCTTCGACCATGAGATCATGCATATCACCTTTACTGGATGGATGCTTTGATGTCATCAAACACCACACCGTAACAGGGTGGCTATAAAGGTGGCATTGAGTGTTCGGAAAGTATTGGTTGAAACACATGGATCAAGAGTGGGATTTGTCCATCCACATGACGGATAGATATTCTCTGGGCCCTCTCGGTGAAATGTCATCCAATTAGCTTGCAAGCATGTGGTGGCTCACAAGGGATCACATATCAGGAGCGAGAAAAGAGTACTTATCGATGCGAGGTTGAACTAGGTATGCGGAGATACAAGCGATCATAACCTCGGATAAGTAACATATCGTGAGACAAAGGGAAATTGGTATCGTATGTAAGTGGTTCATTCGATCGCAAAGTAATCGTAGAAATATGTAGCCATATGAATTTCCAGATTCCTCTATTGGTTATTGTTAGGAGAAGTGTCTCGATCATGTCCGCATAATTCACGAACCGTGGGAGACACACTTAAGGATTGACGTTGTTTGAGTAGTTATGGTATTATGAGAAAGAGACCGAATGTTGTTGGAGTCTCGGATGGGATCCGGGATATCACGAGGTGATCCGGAATGGTCCGGAGAATAAGATTCATATAAGGAAAGTCCCGTTTCAGAGTTGGGGAATGGTTCCGGTGTTTTCATCGGGAACATTCTAGAAGGTCCCGGAATGTCCGGCACTTCGGGAGGGGGAAGGGTACATGAATGTGTCATTGTAAGTTGGAATGATTGCATCATGTACTAGGTGTTCTTGCTGTCCAAAATAAAGGGTTTATTTAAATCCTAAATTGAAAAGTCAAACGGCTAGTTTGAAAGTCAAACGGCAATTTTGGGAAGTGGGAAGAGAGGAGGATTGGTGGAGGCCGAATTGGAGGAGGGTTCCTCCCTTGGCCGGCGCCCCACCAAGCCGACTTGGGGAGGGACTCTCCTCCCCTTGGCCGGCCAGCCCTCCCACCTATATAAGGAGGGGCAGGGCTCCCTCCTAGTACACACAAGTTCCTATCTTCTACCTCCGGTTTAGAGCCGTTTTGGTTTATAGCTTCTAATTGCTTTAGCCAGCGGTTTAGAGCCGTCTAATTGGTTTAGAGCCTTCTAATTGGTGTGTCTAATTACTAGACCACTAATAGCCTCTCTCATAAGCTCCACCATACTCGCACCGGCTTAAGGCGAAGCCCTGCGGGATCTCCCCTCTACTTCCGGTACCACGCCGTTGTGCTGCCGAAATCGCGAGGAGAGTACTACAACCTCCATTTTCTTTGGAACAAGGAGAGGAAGGTCTTCGTCGAAAATCGAATGTGTGACCGAAGCTGGAGCGCTGCTGGAACGTGGCGCTGGAAGGATCGTCTACGCGATCTTGAGATCGGAAAGAGTACGACTACATCACCCACGAGAATCTGCTCTCGTTAACCGCTTTGGAATCTTCGAGGGTGAGTTCCTCTATCGACTCGTTGCTACAATCTAGTAGATAGATCTTGGCTTGTTTGTTTGTATGCGATAGAAATTTTTTGTTTTCCATGCTACGAACCCCTACATCTTGCTGTATCCAACATTGTAAGAATCAAGTAACAATATAGTAATATCAACTTAAGTACAAGGACATCAAAATAATTTTACTAACCTTAGTTGTTGCTTTATCTTGCTTCTTCCTAGCACTCCTAACTGCTTTCTTGTTGTGGACATGTTCTCTCACAACATCTGGATTACTAGTGCAGTTCCTTTTGTTATGACCTTTCCCTCCACATGCAGAGCATGTAATTTTGCATCCCTTTCTTGTTAATTTGTCGCCCTTTGGTTTCTCTTGCTCTTCCCTTCTTCTCTCTGTCTTTGGCCTTCCGGGCATTTTCTTCTTAATTGGTGGAAAGGGCCTTGGGTTTGGAGCTATTGGCCAGCTCTCTTTGCCCTCCACTGGATGCAAGACATGGCTGTACACCTGGTCGTACACATCAATCCTATAGCAAGGTGCAATAAAATCATCCAACTCTCTTTTCACTGTATATATAGCACTGGTGGCATGGCAACATGGCAAACCAGATAGATCCCAATATCTACAGCTACATGTATATGTTTCCAAGTTGACGGTGAATCTTCTCCATGTCCCTTCCATAACCTCAAATCCTTCAGTTCCATTGTAGAGCACTTGGCAGATACTTGATCTTTTAACATTCAACTTCAGCTTCTTGAAAATGTTGGGGCATATTGTTCCAACCCACCCTTCTGATTTTGCCTTATTCTCTGCTATTCTTGCCATCACCTTTCTCCTCATGATTTCCATAGAAGTAATTACAGGATAAAACCTTGCTCTCATTATAGAATTGTTAAATGACTCACACAGATTATTTTCAACTGAATCACGGTAGGAACCAAGCTTAAAATTGGCTCTACACCAATGTTGAGGAGCAGTACTCATCATATCCCTTGCACCTTCTGGTGTTTTCAGTGCAAGCTTGGCCCTATTGTAGTTGAACTGAATCCTATCACTTGATTTAGCACAAGCCCAAAACAGCTTTTGGAAAGATTTGTCTCTATGTTGCTTTCTCCAATTGGCATATATATGCCGTGCACACATTCTATGTTCTGCCTCAGGGATTATCTCATTCACTACCTTGATAAGGCCCTTCTGCTGATCAGATATGATAACCCATCCATCACCTTGGTTATTGATCTGTATGTCCTTTTGCAATAATGAAAGAAACCAGTACCAGCTGTCATAATTTTCTCCTTCAACTGTAGCCCATGCAATTGGGTACATTTGGTTGTTTGGGTCTCGGCCAACTGCACATAATATTTGGCCACTAACTGTACCTTTCAGAAAACAACCATCGAGCCCAACAACTATCCTACAACCAGCAAGAAAACCTCTCTTGCAACCTTCTAGGCAAACATAAATTCTTTCGAAGACAGGCTTGTCGGTTACATCTGGGTTTAAAGTTACTGACACTGTGCTACTAGGGTTGCTTCTGACTAGTTCCATATGGTAGTCATACACTCTAGAAAATTCTCCATTTGTTCCATCAACAATCCTCTCCAGCACAATCCTTTTTGCTCTTTTTTTGCATTTTGAGTCACTAACATCAGCACACAAGTCCTCAAGCACTCTCTCCTGCATCTTCTCAATCCTCCACCCAGGATTATCCCTGATCTCCCTAAAATACTTCTCTGCTATCACTATGCTAGTGACTAGCTTGTTGGTCCTCCTTGCTACACAATGGTGCACATTATGGTACCTGCTAACTGTGAACCAATGTGACCTGTTGGGTACTAGTGAGCCATATATGCTCCAGTTGCAACCAACCCAGCTGCATTTGGCCAACACTCTTGTCCTCTCATCCTTGGGAAAAATTAAGTGCTTAAATTTTTTTAATCCATAATTGACTAGTGCTTGTTTGAATTGTCTGCTATCATGGAAAGCCTGCCCAACCTCAAACTCTTGCACCTCAGCACTCTCATCATACACTCTGTGTTTTGTCTTGTTCTAACATTTCCATCACTATCTTCATCATATGACAATTCGTCTTTAGAGTCAAAGAAATCACTTCCATCTTCTTGATCTTCCTTAACATTTTCTGGAACAATGAATTCTTCTGGCACTCTTGTTCCTTGCTGCTCTTCCTCTCCAAGCATTTGCCTATTTACTCTCTTCTTCAGTTCTTGTGCTTGTTTTCTGTAACAAATGGCCTCTTCGTCTTCACCACTGCTATCATCACTATCTACTTCATGGACAACATCGTAGTCACTATCTGAACTGTCCTCACCACCTTGATCTTCATATATCTCTTCTATCTCCTTACCTTTATGCTGCATTGCTGCCCTAACAACTGGCAATTTACTTGCAACATTTGACTGAACTAGCCGCTCCTCTTGGTGCTTCTCATGCTAAAGTTCGTGTTGCTCGTGGTGCTGCTCTTGGTGCCAAATTGTGCTTTGCTCATGCTGAAGTTGCTGATGCTCTTGATGCTTCTCATGCTCAAGTTGTTGCTCATGCTGCTGCTCATGCTCAAGTGGATGGTACTCTTGATGCTTGTCTAGCTGCTGCTCATGCTCAGCCTGATAATTAACTGCAAATTCTTCCGCCCCATCATCTAAACTGGTTATCTGCGGGTGACTTACAAAGATCTCAACAAAACCAGCACATTCTCTTGTCACGTAACTAACCATACTGCTCACAGTTAGATGATCAACAAGGCTGCACATGAATTTTTTTATCCTTCTCAACTAGTATCCAACTCAGATTTATCTCCATCAAATCTTCATCGGAAAGCAACATGAAATCAGACAAGTGCTTCTTCAAATCTGCCACAGTTAGCTTTGTAATAGGCACAGTTGACACGGCACTCCTTCCCCCGATGTACTTACATTCCTTATCAACGTATTCCAACGTCCCGCGATAATGGAAACGAACAGACAATGATTCCATCCTACAAAAACAATATGAACAATCTGAAATTTTTAGTGCCAATGCTGCTACCAGATGCTGCTACTTTGTTAAACTAAACTAAACTAAATTTATACTCAAAACTGAATTTTACTGCCAATGTTGCTACCAGATGCAGCCAATGCACTGTCTAAACTAAACTAAACTACTTTAACTGGATTTATAGTTATGGACAAAATATTTGCCTAGCTATATGAACTTTATGATACTAGGTAGGTTACCCTAAAAATATTTGCCTAGCTAACTGAATCTACTGTCAAAACTGCATCTGCTGCATTTTCTGAATTCTAACACCTTTTTTTTTGACAGTGCCCAAACCACCTGGGTTGGATCGGATTGATACAGAGGAAGATGAAGTCATCTCACCTGCACTTCGACGCTCCACTACAACCGCAAATCAATTACACAGATCCTCAGCAGTTGATGCCACCGATCCAGCTGTTTCCAAGGCTACTCCACACATGTAGTCTAGTTGAGAAAATTGAATGTCAGGAGGGATAGAGCAAAGGGAGATCAGAGGTACATACCATAGGGAGAGCAAAGGGACATACCAGAGGGAGGAGCACCTGCTCGCCGGAGAGAGGAGCACCAGATCGCCGAAGAGAGGAGCACCTGATCGCCGAAGAGATAGCAGTCCACGGCGCCGCAACTGCCGTGATTCGATCAGCTCGATCAGCGCCACAACTACCGTGATTATCGACCAGGTGCAACCGAACGGGTACAGCTGGGTTGGTAATAGTTATTTGCACCCAGCGTCTACATACCCAAACCTGGGGGGGTTATTTGCACCCAACGTGGCAGCAGCGTGTCTAAACTGGTGTCCACCCTGGCCAAAACCACCGTCAGATACTGTTGTGGGGATAATTTGCCCGATTTAGTATAGTTACGGGGTAATTTGCCCCAATTATTAGTTAGGGGGGGTTAGTGGACCAAACTCGTTAGTTAGGGGGTGACATGGACTTCTTTCTTTTGTAAACCGTAGAGCGCGTTCTTCCTTTTTTGCGGGCAAACCATAGAACGTTGCCTCTATATAATTGGAACCGGAAATCCTAGACCTACAGACTGTTTTGCCGTAAGTGATTTCCGTAGATGTAGCATTGCTCAACTGGAACAACAGGAATCGGTAAAGGGCGTGCGGTTCAACAAAGTATTATACAGTATAACACGTATAAAAAACACGTCATGGAAAAAAACAAGTTATGCGCAGTTTTAAGCTATACCAACACGTCATGGAAAAAAAGCGATCTTTACATTCGGGTTTCTAACTCTGACATGACAGTGCGCCGCTGTCGTGATGACATATTGTTGATGACATGGAGCTTTATAGCATTCTTATTACTATATGTAGATGACATATTGTTAATTTAGGAATGACGTAGACTTTCTTAATAGTGTCAAGTATGATTTGAATAATAGTGTTTCAATGAAAGATCTTGGCGAAGCAGTTTACATATTAGGCATAAAGATTTATAGAGATAGATCGAGACGCCTGCTATCATTGTCACAGAGTACATATTTGGACAAAGTTCTAAAGAGGTTTGAATGGAAGATAGCAAGAAAGGGTTCTTGCCCATGTTGCCCAATACGACCTTGAGTAAAACTCAAAGTCATGCAACGGCAGAAGTTAGAGAAAGGATGAGTAAGACTCCCTATGCCTCAGCCATAGGATCTCTTATGTATGCCATGCTATGTACTAGACCCGACATTGCATAGGGTGTTCGGAAAGTATGTGTTGAGACACATGGATCAAGAGTGGGATTTGTCCATCCATATGACGGATAGATATACTCTGGGCCTTGTTGGTGGAATGTCATTCAATTGGCTTGCAAGCATGTGACTGGCTCACAAGGAATCACATATCACGGGAATAATAAAAGAGTACTTATCGGTAACGAGGTTGAACTAGGTATGCAGAGATACCGACGATCAAACCTCGGATAAGTAAACTATCGCAAGACAAAGGGAAATTGGTATCATATGTAAGTGGTTCATTCGATCGCAAAGTAATCGTTTAAATATGTGGAATCCATATGAATTTCCAGATTCCTCTATTGGTTATTGATCGGAGAAGTGTCTCGGCCATGTCCGCATAATTCACGAACCGTAGGGAGACACACTTAAGGATTCGATGTTGTTTAGTAGATATGGAATGTTAGTAGGGATACCGAATGTTGTTCGGAGTCTCGGATGGGATCCGGGATATCACGACGAGATCCGGAATGGTCCGGAGAATAAGATTCATATAAGGAAAGTCCGATTTCAGAGTTCGGGAATGATTTCGATGTTTTCATCGGAGAGATTCTAGAAGGTTCTAGAAGGTTCACCGGACCGGAAGGGGAATGGTCCATGAATATGTCATGGGTAAGTGGAATGATTGGATCATATCCTAGGTCACTTGGTTTGGGCATTTGCAGGAGAGAATTAAAGCTCTAAATTGAAAGTCAAATGGGAGGTTTGAAAAGTCAAACTGGAACAATGGTTTCCTAGTGGAAGAAGGAAAGAGTCCTTCCTTCAATCGAACTTGGGTTTGGATTTGGATTCAAACTCTCCCCTCTCAAGGTTGCCCCAAACAACACAAGAGCCAGCCCTCCCAACCCCGTGCGCCACCGCCGCCGCCAGCCGCCTCGTCGCCGTCGCCCTAGCCGCTGTCGACACCTCCTCCTCCTCCCGGCCTTCTAAACCTAGATTGCCGGAAAAACCCTAGATCCACCATAACTCACACCGGCTTAGGCGAAGCCCTGCGAGATCTTCCCTCTACTTCCGACACCACGCCGTCGTGCTACCGGAATCGCGAGGGGAGAACTACAACCTCCGCTGCCTGCTGGAACAAGGGAGAGGAAGGTCTTCATCGAGTACCGAACATGTGACCGACTGCGAAAGAGCTATCGGAACACAGCGCCGGAAGGACCGTCTACGCGATCTTGAGATCGGCAACTGTACGACTACATCACCCACGAGAATCTGCTCTCGTTAACCTCTTTGGTATCTTCGAGGGTGAGTACTCTAATCAACTCGTTGCTACAATCTAGTAGATAGATCTTGGCTTGTTTGTGTGCATGCGGTAGAATTTTTTGTTTTCCATGCTATGAACCCCTATAGTGGTATCAGAGCCGTATCTATATGTAGATTTGTTGCATGAGTAGAACACAATGGTCATTGTGGGCATTGATGCTTTTGTTGTCGATTGCTTCTTGTGTACTTTGCATCTTGTGGGATGGTGGGATGAAGCGGCCCGGGCTAACCTAACATGACATCATTCATGAGACTTGCTCCACGCTTGACATGCAACTTGTATTGCATAAGTGGCTTTGCGGGTGCCTGTTTCTCCCAACATAGTTAAGATTCAATTTACAACAGGTGATTGACAATACTAGTGACGATGTTTAATCTCGTCAATGCCCATTGTTATGAGCTTGGGTTTTGGAGAAGATGGGGATGCTGGAGATCGCGGAATGGTTAGCAAACAAGCAACACGGGGACACGAGGTTTACCCAGGTTCAGGCCCCCGAAGGGAAAACCCTACTCCTGCTTGTCTGCTCTTGATTATGGCGGAACCGACAGTTACAGGGGTGCGCAGATGCAATCTGGCGTGGAGGTGTCTATGCGAAGGTATGAGGTGCCCTCCTCGTCGTGCCTTCCTAGCCTTTATATAGAGTTAGGCAGGTCCTAGGCACAAATCAAGTCCGTTATAGGTTTTAGGGTTTACCCCTTTGTATTTCCTATCTACTCTAGTCTTGCTCTCCAAGGATCCGAAGGCGTCATGGGCCCTGGCCACCCGAAAATCTTCATGGGCCGACGTATATTTGCCGTGGGCCTTCCTTGGGCCGGACTAGGTATGCTGAGGTCGTATACACGCGGGGTATAACCATGTCAGTAGCCCCCGAGTGTTCAGTCGAACCGTAGATTCGGCTGAGGACTCTTCAATCCTTCGGGTGCAACTCTGTCTTTCAAGAGAATGTGTAGGGATTGTTGATGCGTGTGCCTGACTCTCCCGACAGATCAGGGTCAGTTAACTGTCTTAGGACAAAACAACACGATCTTCTTCAGGTTCGATTCCCTCGACTCGAACCCGAAACATATGCTGGCGTAATTCGACTCAGGCCGCGGAGGACTTACAGGAGTGGAATTCCAGTGAATTTAAATGATATACCCAACGCGTCCGTCGGGATTTTTCATCGCGCCTGTTGGCACGGATTCTTACTAGCAGAGCGCAGTCATGTGCGTTACCAGGCCATCAGATGATATATGTAGGTCTTATCTTTGTGTCGCAAACATAGCATCCGAATGTTTATCACCGCGGAGGTGCTTCGGGTGGCCAAGGAGGACGTTGCTCACTTAGCGTGTAATTAGGGCAGAGTTGCCGAAAAAGTTTTGCATGCTGATCCGAAGGATCGCAGTCGAAGAATTCATAGGGTGCGCGACCAGCGCTCCCTATGGGAGTATCCCCCGAGTGTCTGTTCGAGTCATAGACTCGAGCAGAGACTTTAATTATGCCATTATTTCTTCAGGTCGTAGGACACAAATTTTTCGGATGCTTAAATCCCTGCTCCCTATGGGAGTAGCCCCCGAGTCCGTAGTGGAGTCGCAGACTCGACGTAGGACTCGAAGAAATAGATCAGTGCTGTAGTGTTTTATTCATTTTCGGGTGCGCGGCCAGCGCTCCTGATAGTAGTAGCCCCCGAGTAGTTAGTCGAATCGTAGATTCGAGTGAGTACTCTTAGCTTTATAGCCGAAGAATTGTGGCTTTTGCTAGTATAGCTTTTGATGACGTCAGTGCTGACGATCCGTGACCTCAAGCGTCTGCTGCGCTAGAGATGACGTGACTGGATGAACATGGGTCCCACCTTCTGACCTTGAATTGACCGGTCACGTGCGGCGTAGAGATAATTACGGCGTCGCCTCGATTTCCGCGCATAGTGGACAACGTGTGAGCGACGGTTCGCTGCTATGCTGACACGTGATGGTCAGATCTTTCCATTGGCGTTAGGTCTTCTCGATGGACGGTTGTCGTGCATCGTCTTCGTCCTTATAATCATTGGGGAAAAAATTAGTCTGTTTTCACCGCAGCCATTCTTGTTTCACTTCTCCATTGTTCTCTGAGATTTCTTGCTGCGTGCTGGAATATCCTCGGATATTTCCTTCTTTGATTCTACGTTATCGTCGCCGGCGCTGCCGCACCGCAATGGGGAAAACTAAGAAGTCTTCTTCTGCGGTTGGCACCAGCGCTGCTGGTGGCAAGAAAATTTCTACCGCTACCCGTGTCACCGACGGTGGCTGGCGGCGATCAGAGATGCGGGAGAGTGATCTCCGCAAGCTTCGTGAGCGGGGCTTAATCCCGCAGGATAGGGAGGCCGTCAAACTCCCTGGCAACGAGGCAATTTCCCGTCCGCCCACTGGGTTTCGGATTATGTTCCTCGCTTTTGTTCTTCGGGGCTTTTCCTTCCCAGTCCACAACTTCCTTCGTGGACTGCTTTTCTTCTGACATCCAGCATCACCTATCCCCAACTCTCTTCTTCATGTCTTTGTTTCATCACTTTTGCAGTGCTGGCTCGATCGAGTCAAGACTTTGGCCTCTTCCGGAAACTCTATTCCGTGAAGAGGCAATCTGGTTCTGATGGTGTTTATCCCATTGGGGGTTGCATCATCTCCCTCAAATCCAATCTTCTTTTATTCTCTTTTTCCATGTCCGAATTTGTCCAGTACTGGCAGAGGCGATGGTTTTACATCCGCGACTCCATGGTGGCTAGGCAAGATTTTGGTCTTGCTCCTTTCGACCCCTCCCAAAAGATCGAGCCGAAGAGGTCCTGGAAGAACCAGATCTTGGATGGCGAGGTAGCGGAGATAGAGACTCTCTATCGTCGAGTGGAGGATCTCCAGCTGATTCCGAATAAGGAGGTGAACGGTGTGGATGTCATCCACACTTGTCTCAAACGTTAGGTGCAGCCTCTCCAGGCTAGCACTACTAGGAAAACGGCTATAGGTAATCCACACATCCGTGGCGCACGTGCTAGTGGTGCCCCACGGGTAAAATAGGCGTGGCGCACTGCCCACAGGTGCCCTACGGCTAACTGCCGTAAGCGTGGCGCACATGACCATAGTGCGCCACAGATATGTGGGCGAGGCCTGTGGCGTGAGCCAAACATCCGTAGCGCACATAGGGTAGGTGCGCTACGGTTGTTAGTGTCAACTGTGGCGCACATGGAGGGGGTGCGCTACGCCTAAGCGCATGCCCCTCTCTGCTGTGAAACGGCCAGACACATCCGTGGCGCACTATGCCATGTGCGCCACGGATGTATAAACTTAGTAGTAGGACACCTTGCCCTAGTGCCCTACGCCTAACTATCCTGCACCAACTCCACCCCCCGTGGATCGCCTTTTTAGACTTTGCAAAAAATAAAAGAAAATGATAAACACTTAAAAAAATCAAATCCTTTCATATTTAGGTAGGTAATGTGGTATAGCTTCTAGTAAAATTAATAAACATGAGTTTCGACTTTATTTGCAAAAAAAAGTCATGCGACGGTAAAAAGGCCGTAACTTTTGCATACGATATCGAAAAAAACGTATAATATACCAAAATGACCAGAACAAGATTCCAGATCCGTTTGCAACCCCTTTAGGTCGTTTAGCGATTTTTTAGAATCTCAAAATTCGAAAAGAGTAAAAAGTTATGGCAAAAACAAGATTTTTTGCTGCAGAAAAAAAATTGAGGCAACTTACCCGTAGCGCACCACCACCTAGTGCGCCACGAGTAAGTTGGGCGAGATTCGAAATTCGAATCACCATCCCGCCCACCAACCTCCCTCTCTCCCTCTCTTCCTTCCTCTTCGATCTCTTCCTTCCTCCCTCTGTTCTTCTCTTCCTCCCTCTCTTGTTATCTTCCTTCCTCTTTTCTTCCTTCCTCCCTCTCTTCGTTCTTCCTCTTCTCTTCCTTCCTCCATCTCTTCTTCTCTTCCTCTTCTCTTCCTCCCTCTTCTCCTTCTCCTCACTTCGGCCTCCTCCGACCAAGGACGACCATGGGTAACCAGCTCCTTCAGAAGTCGCCGTCGCCTCCTCCGACCACACGTCCTCCAGCCGCCGTAGCCGCCACCACCTCCTCCGACCGTACCTCCGTCCACCTCCGGTTGTCTCCTCCGACCACACCTCCTCCTACTGCCTCGACGCCGACGAGGACTAGCACGGCCACGGCCTCACGCACATCCCTGCGGTGGTAGGTCGTACACGGCCTCGTGAGGCGACGCGATGGCAGTGATTGGACCTGATTGCTTTTGCAATTCAAGCGAGGTGTTTTTGCATTTTTTGATTTTGAAAAAACATCCGTGGCGCACCGATGCGGTCGCCACACCTATCTCGATATAACCGTGGCGCACCATGTAGTGCGCCACGGCTACGAGATAGCCGTAGCGCGAGGCCTGTGGCGCACTGCTAGTGCGCCACGAATAGGCGTTTTTCTAGTACTGTAGGGCGCACCCGATGTTCCTTTATGCTGGTCGTCGTGACCCAACTAGGGTTTCGGCTGAAGAATTCTCCAAGAGAGATCTCGACGGGGTCCTTCGCCCGCTGCTAAAGTTCAAGGCTGGAGAGGATATCCCGAGGAAGTCGCTGACTTCTCCGTTCTCCGCTTCTCGTCCGGTTCCTCAGGTGTAGATCCGGGACGTGCGCGTGGCGCTATTTTCGTCTGTGTTTTACTTGCATTTATGTTCCTGCTAACATATTTGCTTTTTTTGTGTAGGAGTTCAAGGTGTCGGGCATGTCGCCTCCATTGCCCGAAGTATTTCTGGATGCTCCGGATAATGAGGTGGTGGACTCCATGTACGAGCTGCCATCGGCGCGGTCTCCGGCTGAAGAAGCCAACGAGTCGAGCGAGGATCACACTCGCAAGCGCACGAGGAGCTCCAGCGAGTCGTCGGATGCTTCAACTCCACCGACCCCCAGGAACCCGCTGTGCCTTGAACGTCACAGTGATGGGCATGGGGGCTCTTCCTCTCGAATTCCTGCCGTTCCTGTGCGGGCTGTGGCACCGCACCTGCCGGCGAAGCGGAAGAAGGAAGAAAAGAAGGAAGATAAGAAAGAGGAGAAGAAGGTCCGGAAGACCCCTTCCGTCTTCGACTTGAGCGAGCTTGACTCGTAAGTTTCCTTAGCCCTACGCTGCTTTTTCTTGTCTGTTTACCTTGCGCTTAGCTAATTTCTCCTTGTGTAGCCACTCCTCCAACGACTCCTCCAGTGATGGTGCTCGGGAGATGATGGGGGAGTCGAAGGTCATGCTTCCTCCTCCTCAGACAGTGGCCACCTCTGAAGGCGCTGCTCCAGACCCTTCTCCGTAGGAGATTCGGGTGGTTGCGCCTCAGAAGGCTGCGAGCGAACCTTCGAAGTCGCCGTCAAATCATGTAAGTAATTCTGCTATCTGCCACGGGGGAAGCCCCCGAGCCTTTTTCGAATGATCTGTTGATTTTTCCTCAGGGGGAGCCCCTAGGCATCTGTAGGGTATTTTTTGTCCGTTTTTCCTTCGAGTCTCGGGGGGAGCCCCCGAGCATTTTTCGTATGTGTGACTTTCTTCTTCTCGTTCTTTTGGACGTAGCCCCCGAGCCATTCTTTTGACTAGTAGTTCTTTTTTGCAGCCTTTTGTCCAAGGTGCCAACCAATTGGTGCAGCAGCACCTGGCGTTGGAGGACGGTCTCAAACAACTTCAAGGTATTTTTATACCTTGATCTTTTGTTTCTTCTTGCATTGTTGTCCTCCGATCCGACATTTGTATTTCTTGCTGCAGAGGATCACAACGCCTCTCTTCGTGAGATTCATGCTCTCAAAAAGAGCCTTGGTCAAGCGGAGAAAAAGGTCGAGGTCGCTGTTGGTGCAAGGGAGCGCCCCGAGCTGGAGTTGGCCAACGCGGCCGAGGCAAAGGAGCGCCTACAGCAGGAGGCTACGGACCGCGAGGAGCAGCTCGCCACTGCCACGGCTGTGCGCGAGAGAGAGGTGGCCGGCAAGCTTATGGCGGCTGCCAAGGTTGTTTCGGGTGAGTATCTCTGCGTTCCTCTTTTTGATTTCTTGGTCTTTCTTTTGCAGTGCTTTTATTCATTCTGCCTCCTTTGTTGTCTTAGATGTCGCGGGCATCGAGTTTGATCGCGATGCTCTAGAGCACGGGAGCGCTCTGGATGATGCTACTAGGTCACTCTTGCTTGAGTCGCAAGACTAGGTCTCCTTCGACGAAGGACCTTGAAGCATGACCGTCGGTAATGTAGTTGCGAAGACCGGTGGTACACCGCTGATCAAGCTGCTGCTATGTCTCGCGCTTCGTCGAGCGTGTCGACGGCGTCTTCGAGTGCAGCCGTGGATTCAGCTTCGTTATAAGCGACGACCCGTGGGGCCTGGTGGCGTACTTCGGCTGGTAGCACAGCTTCGGCTCCATGCACCATGAAGAACAGCGTGTAGCCAGTTGAGATATTTGGCGTTGTACGCAGGCTCCATAGGACGATGCGTGTGGTTTGTCGGTGAACCTTTGGCACCCGTTGCATCTTCGGACGATATCCTTGGCGTCGTTCATGGCCGTTGGCCAGTAGAATTTAGCTCGTAGAGCTTTGGCGACAAGGGAGCGGCTGCCCGCATGATGGCCGCAGATGCCCTCGTGGATGTCTTGGAGGATGGTTTTTCCGTCACCGATGGTGATGCACCTTTGTAGTACACCCGAAATGTTGTGCTTGTAAAGCTCGCCATTGATGATGGTGAAGGCTTTGGACCGACGAGATATGTGTCGGGCATCCGTCGGGCTATCAGGCAGTTCTCCGTCTATCAAGTACCAGAGGTATGGTCGTGTCCAAGTTTCTTCGACTGCCATGACCTGCATCAGGTTGACCACGGCGACCTCTATGTCCAGCTTTTCGGGTCCTTCCTGACCGTCGGGTAGCGCGGCCCCCGAGTGTTCTGCTTCTTCGGGTGATCCCTTGGGGAATTTTCGCTTGATGCATGGCACGCAGATCTGTTCGAGGAACACACCTGGCGGCACCCTTGCACATGTGGAGCCAATGTTGGCGAGTCTGTCGGCCTCCTCGTTGCTTTCTCTTCCAACGTGCCGAAGCTCGCAGCCGTCAAAGTCTCCTTCGAGTGTGTTGTAGAGTGCACGGTACGCAATCATGTTGGCGGCATGCGCATCGCACTCGTTCATCGTCTGCTGGACGGCGAGGTTGGAGTCACCATAGATGACTAGGCGCGTTGCGCCGTAGATCTTTGCCATCCTCATGCCGTGGATGAGAGCCTCGTATTCTGCTTCGTTGTTGGAAGCTCGAAACTTCATCCGGAGGACGTACTTCATCTTATCGCCCTGCGGGGAGGTCAGTATGACTCCGGCTTCACGCTTGGAGCTGTCAAAGTGCATCGTCCATGACTGCGTCATGTTTGGGGTGTCTGGCAGCTGCAGCTCCATCTAGTGTACAAGGAAGTCCGGGAGGACTTGAGACTTGATCGCGTGGCGTTTCTCATAGATGATGTCTAGAGGTGACAGCTCGATGCCCCATAGGGCCACACGTCATGTGGCCTCTGGGTTGTTCAGGATGCTGTTCAGGGGTGCCTCATTGACGACCATCACCTGGTGCTCCTGGAAATATTGGCTCAACCGACGAGCCATCATGAACACGCCGTAGGCGAGTTTTTGGTAGTGAGGGTACCTCTGCTTTATTGGCGTCAATACCTCGCTGAGGTAGTAAATTGGGCGTTGGACCCCATGGGTCTTGCCCTCTTCGGGTCGCTCGACCACCAGTACGGTGCTCACTACCTGGTGTGTAGCTGCTATGTACAGCAGTAGGGGCTCGCGCTCCTTTGGCGTGACCAAGACGGGTGAGGTAGAGAGTAGCCACTTTAGATCTTCGAATGCGTCATCTGCCTCAGGCGTCCACTCGAATTTGTCTGCCTTGCGCAGCAGCTGGTAGAATGGCAGTGCTTTCTCGCCCATACGGCTGATGAACCTCCTTAATGCCGCTTTTCGTCCTGCAAGCTTCTGGACACCCTTGAGGTTTTTTGGCTTCTCCATAGCCATGATGGCCCGTATTTTCTTCGGGTTCGCCTCGATCCCTCGCTGGGAGATGAAGTAACCAAGCAGCTGACCCGATGGGACGCCGAAGGCGCACTTTTCAGGGTTGAGCTTGATCCTGTAGCGGTCGAGATTATCGAACATCTCGCGGAGATCGTCGATGAGCGTTCTCGCCTCCCTGGTTTTGATGACTATGTCGTCGACATAGACTTGGACCATTGCAACCGATCTGGTCCTTTAGGCATGCCTGCATGCACCGCTAGTACGTGGCACCTGCGTTCTTTAGCCCGAAGGGCATTGTGTTGTAGCAGAACACTCCGAACGGCGTGATGAACGTCGTTTTCTCCTGATCTTCGACTTTGAGTCGAATCTGGTTGTAGCCTGAGTAGGCGTCGAGGAAGGAGATTTTCTTGCATCCTGCAGTCGAATCGATGATCTGATCGATCTGAGGGAGAGGGAAGTGGTCCTTCGGGCAGTTCTTGTTCAGCGACGTGAAGTCCACGCACATCCGTAGGATGTCCGTGTCCTTTTTGGGTACCATCACTGTATTGGCGAGCCACTCGCTTTCCTTGATCTCCCTGATGAAGTTTGCAGCGAGTAGTCTGTTGACTTCAATCCCTATGGCTTTGGCCCGGGGCTTGGACAGTCTCCGGATGGACTGCTTGACGGGCTTGGCGTCTGGAAAGACATTGAGTGCGTTCTCGGCGAATTCCCTGGGAACTCCTGGCATGTCCGCAGGACACCAGGCGAAAATTTCCCAACGCTCACGGAGGAATTCGACGAGCGCGCTTTCCTATGCGGGGCTGAGATCGTTGGCGATCAACGCCGTCTTGAAGGCATCCGTTGGGTGGACCTGCACCTTCTTTGTGTTGACGGTGGAGTCGAAAGACATATCAGGTGCGTTTTGCCGTGCGACTGGGGGTGTCCCATTGTCCGTCACCTTGCGGAGTCTTACGAGCTCCTCTTGCATGCCAAATGACTGGGAGATTCTGTTGAAGTCCCTGTCGTAGTGGTTTGATCGGGTGAAGCTCCCGTGGACCGTGATGACTCCCCTGGGTCCTGACATCTTGAGTAGCAGGTACGCGTAGTGTGGTACTGCCAAGAACCTTGCGAATGCTACACGCCCGAGGATGGCGTGGTATTGTGATGGCCAGTCCACCTTCGAACTCGAGCCGCTCGCATCGGAAGTTATCCGGTTTGCGAAGATGACGTCGAGCCATATCTTTCCCAGGGGGAATATGCCCTTTCCTGGGATGATGCCATGGAACGTTGTGTCTGACTGTTCCAGGCTGCACAACGGGATCCGCATTGCTGCTAGGGTGCTTGCGAACATCAGGTTGATACCGCTGCCACCGTCCATGAATACGCGGCTCGTCTCAAAACCTCTGATCTGCGCCTCAAGCACCAGGGCAGCATGACCTGGGCGAGGGACCTGGCAAGGGTGATCCGAATGGCTGAACGTGATGCAGGACTCCAATCCGCTGAGGTACTCAGGGATGGCGGGTGGAGCTGTCACGGCCAGGTTGATCTGATGGGTGATTTTCTTCTGCACCCTATTCGTTGGGCGCCTTTTTGGATCATCAGTTCTCCTTTCGACGGGGGATACCCGTGCCTACCATTATTATGTGCGGGTGCGACTGGATGGTTCGGGCCTCCTACAGGTGGCGGTGGAGGATCTCCATGCGCTATCTACTTTGGTGCTGCGTTCGAATCGAGGTTTGGGGCTTGCTGCCTCATCTGAGCCATGCTTTCGCTGAGTTTCTGGAACTCGTGGCAGTCCTTGAGCATGTGGCTTGCCTTTTTCTTACCATCCTGTTTGTCGATGTAGAAGTGGATGGTGCATGGACCCGACAATTTTTCGTATGCTGAGGGTTCGTCGTCGCGACCGCGGCGCTGCCACGACTGTTCTGGGCGTCCTCCATCGCGGAAATTTCCTCCGCGGTATCCGCCGCTATTGCGGTTAGCATCGCTGCGGCGGTCGGCGTAGCCAGCCGCGACCATGTCGGGTCCATCGTGATCGTCATAGACGCGCGATATCCTCTTGCTACGGCGTTCTCGCAGTCGGCCGTAGTCGTCCTCTTCCTCCGAGTGCGCTCGGTGGACGGAGTCCTCACCGTCAGCCCACCTGTTGGCGATGTCCATGAGGTGGTCTAGTGTCTTGGGCTTGACACGTCCAAGTTCTTCTTTGAAGTCTTAGCGCTTGACGCCGTCCTTGAAGGTGTCGATAGCCCTTTCTTCGGAGATGTGCGCCGCGGAGTTCTTGGTGTTGGACCAGCGTAGTATGTACGAGCGAATGGTTTCGCCCGTTCGTTGAGTGCAGGCTCGCAACTCTTCGATTGAGGCAGGCCTCTTGCTGGTGCCTTTGAAGTTTCGGGCGAAACTGTACGCCAACTCCTCCCAACTTCGGATGGATCCTGAGGATAGGCTGCTTAGCCAGATCCGAGCTGCGCCTATCAGCTACAGCTGGAGGCATTGCATGGAGGTTTCCCTGCTTCCACCGTGTAGCTTGACGGACGACAGGTGGTCGCTGAGCCACGCTTTGGGGTCCTGTGTGCCATCGAATTTCGGAGTGTCCGAAGGGAGCTTGAAGTTTCGTGGCATCCTTGTCCGTCGGACAGATCTGCTGAAGCATCGAGCTCCGCAGAGTTCTCCTTCGTCTTCATCCATCTCGGATTTAGACGAGCATACGTGCTTGGTGCGTGCCTTGTCGATCTTGCGCTGTGTTAGTTTGTTTCGAGCGTCGTAGTCGCGGCTGCGATGGCGTGAGCTCTTATGCCTTCGAGTAAGGTCATGCTCTTCGTCCTCGGATGAGGGTGTGGGGCTGCGGTTGAATCTGACCGCAGCCTTCTTTTTCGGCTCCGCAGGAGCTTCTCCGTGGAGCGCAGCTCCAACGAGTCCTAGCCCGGTAAGCGCGAACTTGTACATGGCCCTCTTCGGGTCCCCCTCCGGAGGTGGGTGGGATGCGAGGTACGCGGTGGCTGCCATGATCGCAGCTTGCGACGTTTTTGGGATGACGTTGTCGTCGGCTTCCATCTCCATGAAGGACGCGTTGAGGGCTCGGGTCACCTCGCGACGCTCTTTGGGGTCCATGTTCTCCATCCGAGAATGGTGCTTGTTCCCGTTGTTGCCATGTGAGCTGGAGCCGATGCCCATGGCGGACGAGCGCGCGCACTGGACTCCAAAGCTGCCTGCTTGCGCTTGTCAAGCACTTCCTGCATCTTGATCTTCTTCTTGTGCTCCTCGATGAGGAGCATGTGGTATGCCATCAGTAGATCTCGTGAGGCATCAGCGGCCAGGATCTTGTTGCCTGCCACGGCCTCGCGTGCTTGATCCCATCCCTCCTTGTCGAGGTGGATGACCCGATTGTTGTTTTCCCTGTTGGGTGGGGGATTGGCTTCTTCTGTTTCCACCGTTTCTACCTTGTGGGTTGGGTGGCGGATTGTGTTCCTGATCCTGGATGACCCCGGTGCACAGGTAGCGCTGGTAGATCGGTCTGTTGCTGCCGCAGCTTTCGGATCCGGAACCGTAAGTCCCTTCGTCCGATTGCGGATCGCACAAATCGGAGTTGCAGCTGCTGCTGTCATAGGACTCGTCTGTTGATGATGTGGTGCGTAGCACAGGGTGTGGATCCCATGAAGCGGGCCTGATCGATGGTAGGGGCACCCTCTCTGGGAGGCGGAGAGTGCTGGTATGCCCCACTTGGAAGCAGAAACTCCCGAATAGGATCTCGAGTCCGTCGCCAATGGGCTCGAAGTCCTTCATGGTGGCCGGTGAGTGGGCGGTGAAGTCGAAGGCACCGAAGAGGAGATGACTCTCCGTCGCCGCAGAGTTGTAGATCGCTCGGGTTGGGACCGTCACGATCGCACAATTAGCGTCCCCAGTTCCCACAGATGGCGCCAATTGACGAGGTTTATCTCGTCAATGCCCATTGTTATGAGCTTGGGTTTTGGAGAAGATGGGGATGCTGGAGATCGCGGAACGGTTAGCAAACAAGAAACACGGGGACACAAGGTTTACCTAAGTTCAGGCCCCCGGAGGGAAAACCCTACTCCTGCTTATCTGCTCTTGATTACAGCGGAACCGAAAGTTACAGGGGTGCGTAGATGCAATCTGGCGTGGAGGTGTCTATGTGAAGGTATGAGGTTCCCTCCTCGTCGTGCCTTCCTAGCCTTTATATAGAGTTAGGCAGGTCCTAGGCACAGATCGAGTCGGTCACAGGTTTTAGGGTTTACCCCTTTGAATTTCCTATCTACTCTAGTCTTGCTCTCCAAGGATCCAAAGGCGTCATGGGCCCTGGCCACCCGAAAATCTTCATGGGCCGACGTATATTTGCCGTGGGCCTTCCTTGGGCCAGACTAGGTATGCTGAGGTCGTGTACCCGCGGGGTATAACCATGTCAACTAGTATCAACGTTGTGGTTCTTGTTCGTAAGTTAGAACAACACTTATTGAAACCCCAAACCACGTAAAACATGCAAAGAAAATTAGAGGCATCTAACTTTGTTTTGCAGGGGTGTGTTGTGATGTGATATGGCCATGATTGTGATTATATATGATGTATGCAATGTTACTTATTGTAAGTCGGCAACCGGCAGGAGCCATATGGTTGTCTTTTAATTCCGTTAAGACTTGCGTGTATATTATTCAAAGTAGTTGTAATAGTTGATACTGGTGGACGACAACCATGAAGCGGCGCCATTGACCTTGACGCCATGCCGGTGATGATGGATATCATGTTCGTGCTTGAAGATGGAGATCGGAAGCACAAGAAGAAAGGCCATATCATATCACATATTATGAATTGCACGTGATGTTAATCCTTTTATGCATCGTGTATGGCTTAGTTCGTGACGATAGCATTATAATATGATCCCTCAAGCACAAAAATATCAAGTTATAAAGTGTTCATCCTTAGTAAGCACCATTGCTAAAGCTCGTTGTTTCGAAGCACCACGTGATGATCGGGTGTGTTAGATTCTGCGACTGTATACAACGTGAGAAAGCCAGATTTTCTCATGCGGAAGCTAAGGTTTGATCTTGATGAGCCTAGCATGTACAGACATGGTCTCACAACACGGATCACCGAAAGGTAAAGCATGAGTCATATAGTATATATGATGAACATGTTGATTGTTCACCATTGAAGCTACATCAACTCTCGTGATGATAGGTTTTGATGTGGTGAATTTGGTTCATGTGATGACTAAAACAATGTGAGGGATATTGTTTTGTGTGGGAGTTCACCTAGATTAATTTTAACTATTAATTAGAACTCAACTTGTTATAAACTTAGTCTAAATTATTGCAAATATGTTGTAGATCAATGGCGGCCCCTACCATCAATTTTAATGCGTTCCTAGAGAAAGAAAAGTTGAAAAACAATGGAAGCAACTTCGCGGATTGGTTCCGCAATTTGAGGATCATCCTCAATGCTGGTAATTTGACCTATGTGCTGGATGCACCGCTACGTGACCCACCTGCAGCTGATGCTACCGACGAGGTAAAGAATGTTTTCCTCGCTCGAAAGAATCAGTACTCCACAGTTCAATGTGCTATCTTGTATGGTTTGGAATCGGAGCTTCAGAAAAGGTTTGAGAACCATGACCCACATGATATTGTCCGTGAACTCAAAATGATATTTGAGGCTCATGCGGCAGTTGAGAGTTATGAGGCCTCTGAAAAGTTCTTTAACTGCAAGATGGAAGAGGGCAGCTCCGCCAGTGAGCACGTGCTTAAGATGTCTAGGCACGCAAGCAAGCTTCAAAGCTTGGGTATAGTGATTCCTAATGCTTTGGGGATTCACCGTGTTCTCCAATCACTACCACCGAGTTATAAGAACTTTGTGATGAACTACAATATGCAAAACATGGACAAGTCATTGCCTGAACTCTTCTCCATGTTAAAGTCTGCGGAAGTGGAGATCAAGAAAGAGCACCAAGTGTTGTTGGTCAATAAGACCACCAAATTCAAGAAGCAAGGAAAGTCTAAGAAAAAGGGAAACTTCAAGAAGGGTGGTAAGAAAGTTACTGCATCGGCGAAGAATACCAAGGTTGGGCCTAAGCTTGATACTGAGTGTCTTTACTGCAAGGGAGAAGGTCACTGGAAGCGGAATTGCCCTAAGTACTTTACGGATTTGAAGAACGGCAACATCAAGAAGAAAGGTATATCCGATATACATGTTATTGATGTGTATATCACTAGTACTCGTAGTAGTGCCTGGGTATTTGATACTGGTTCGGTTGCTCGCATTTGTAACTCGAAACATGTGCTGCAGAATAGATGGAAACTAGCGAAGAACAAGGTGACGATGCATGTTGGAAATGGATCAAAGGTTGATGTGATCGCGGTCGGCACGCTACCTCTTCATCTACCATCGGGATTAGTTTAATACTTAAATAATTGTTATTTGGTGCCTGCGTTGAGCATGAACGTTATATCCGGATCATGTTTATTGCGAGAAGATTACTTGTTTAAGTCTGAGAATAATGGTTGTTCGATTTATATGAGTAATATGTTTTATGCACATGCACCTTTGGTAGATGGTCTATTCTTATTGAATCTCGATTGTGGAAATACACACATTAATAACATTGGAGCTAAACGTTTGAAATTGAGCGATAACTCGACCTATATGTGGCACTGTCGTCTTGGTCATATTGGAGTGAAGCGTATGAAGAAACTCCATTCCGATGGACTTCTTGAATCACTTGATTTCGAATCACTTGAAAGATGCGAAGCATGTCTGATGGGTAAAATGACTAAGACTCCATTTTCTGGTATGATGGAGCGAGCTACGGACTTATTGGAAATCATACATACCGATGTGAGTGGCCCAATGAGTGTAGCATCGCGTGGTGGTTATCGTTATGTTCTTACCTTCACGGATGATTTGAGTAGATATGGGTATATCTATTTTATGAAACATAAGTCCAAAACTTTCGAGAAGTTTAAGGAATTTCAAAGTGAGGTAGAGAATCAACGTAACAAGAAGATAAAATTTCTACGATCTGATCGTGGAGGTGAATATCCAAGTTACGAGTTTGGCGAACATTTGAAGAAATGCGGAATACTTTCACAATTGACACCGCCGGGAACACTACAACGTAATGGTGTGTCCGAACATCGTAATCGAACTCTCTTAGATATGGTTCGTTCAATGATGTCACTTAAAGATTTACCGCTATCGTTTTGGGGTTATGCATTAGAAACAACCGCATTCACTTTAAATAGGGAACCATCTAAATCCGTTGAAACGACACCGTATGAATTAGGGTTTGGAAAGAAACCTAAATTGTCTTTCCTTAAATTTTGGGGTTGCGAAGCTTATGTAAAGAAGTTACAGCCCGACAATCTTGAACCCAAAGCGGAAAAATCTGTCTTCATAGGGTACCCTAAGGAAAATATTGGGTATACCTTCTATCATAGATCCGAGGGTAAAATCTTCGTTGCCAAGAATGGATCCTTACTAGAGAAGGAGTTTCTCTCAAAAGAAGTGACTAGAAGGAAAGTAGAACTCGACGGGGTTGTTGAACCTTCTCTCGAACTTGAGAGTAGCGCAGCACCGAAAGTAGTTCCTGTGGCTCCTACACCAATAATAGAGGAAGCTAATGATGTTGATCATGAAACTTTGGTTGAAGTTACTACAGAACCTTGCAGGTCAACGAGAACTCGTACCACTCCTGATTGGTATGATCCCGTTATGAGTGTCATGTTTGTGGATAACACCGATGACCCTGCGACATATGAGGAAGCGATGATGAGCCTAGATTCCAATAAATGGCAAGAAGCCATGAAATCCGAGACTGGATCCATGTACGAAAACCAAGTATAGACTTTGGTGGACTTACCGGATGGCCGGAAGGCTGTCGAGAACAAATGGATTTTCAAGAAGAAAACAGATGTGATGGTAATGTTATTGTCTATAAAGCTCGACTTGTCGCAAAAGGGTTTCGAAAAATTCAAGGAGTTGACTATGATGAGACTTTCTCACCGGTAGCGAAGCTAAAGTCTGGGAGGATTTTGTTAGCAATCGCTGCATATTATGATTATGAGTTATGGCAAATGGATGTCAAAATAGCATTCCTCAATGGAGACATTAATGAAGAGTTGTATATGATGCAACCCAAAGGTTTTGTCGATCCTAAAGATGCTAACAAGGTATGCAAACTTCAACGGTCCATTTATGGATTCAAGCAAGCATCCCGAAGTTGGAATCAACGTTTTGATAAGGTAATCAAAAGTTTTGGTTTTATACAAACTTATGGAGAAGCTTGTACTTACAAGAAAGTGAGTGGGAGCTCTATAGCATTCTTAATACTATATGTAGATGACATATTGTTGATTGGGAATGACGTAGACCTTCTTAATAGTGTCAAGTATTATTTGAATAATAGTTTTTCAATGAAAGATCTTGGCGAAGCAGTTTACATATTAGGCATAAAGATTTATAGAGATATATCGAGACGCCTAATATCATTGTCACAGAGTACATATTTGGACAAAGTTCTAAAGAGGTTTGGAATGGAAGATAGCAAGAAAGGGTTCTTGCCCATGTTGCCCAATACGACCTTGAGTAAAAATCAAAGTCCTGCAATGCAGAAGATAGAGAAAGGATGAGTAAGACTCCCTATGTCTCAGCCATAGGATCTCTTATGTATGTCATGCTATGTACTAGACCCGACATTGCATATGTTTTTAGTTTGACTAGCAGATATCAAAGTGATCCAGGAGTGGATCATTGGACAGCGGTCAAAAACATCCTTATGTACTTGAGAAGAACTAGGGATATGGTTCTTTCTTATGGAGGTGATGAACAACTCGTTGTTACGTTGGAGATATGCCCAAGAGGCAATAATAAAGTAGGTTATTATCATATCTTCATACTTATGATAAATGTTTACATACCATGCTATAATTGTATTAAAAGGAAACATTAATACTTGTGTGATTTGTAAACATAAAAGAGTCCCTAGTAAAGCCTCTTGTTAAACTAGCTTGTTGGTTAATATATGATCATGGTTTCCTGATCATGAACATAGAGATGTTATTAACAACAGGGTCATATCATTAGGAGAATGATGTGATGGACATACTCCTATAGTTAAGCGTAGCATAAAGATCAAGTCATTTAATATAGTTCATTTGCTATAAGCTTTCTGATACATAGTAACCTAATTCCTTCGACCATGAGATCATGCTTATCACCATCACCAGAAGGATGCTTTGATGACATCAAACACCACACTGTAACTGGGTGGCTACAAAGGTGGCATTGAGTGTTCGGAAAGTATGGGTTGAGACACATGGATCAAGAGTGGGATTTGTCCATCCATATGACGGATAGATATACTCTGGGCCCTCTCGGTGGAATGTCATCCAATTAGCTTTCAAGCATGTGACTGGCTCACAAGGGATCACATACCACGGGAACGAGAAAAGAGTACTTATCGATAACGAGGTTGAACTAGGTATGCAGAGATACCGACGATCAAAACCTCGGATAAGTAAACTATCGTGAGACAAAGGGAAAATGGTATCGTATGTAAGTGGTTCATTCGATCGCAAAGTAATCATAGAAATATGTGGGAACCATATGAATTTCCAGATTCCTCTATTGGTTATTGTTCGGAGAAGTGTCTCGATCATGTCCGCATAATTCACGAACCGTAGGGAGACACACTTAAGGATTCGATGTTGTTGAGTAGTTATGGAATGATGAGTAAGAGACCGAATGTTGTTCGGAGTCTCGGATGGGATCCGAGATATCACGAGGAGATCCGGAATGGTTCGGAGAATAAGATTCATATAAGGAAAGTCCTGTTTCGGGGTTGGAGAATGGTTCCGGTGTTTTCATCAGGAATGTTCTAGAAGGTTACGGAAGGTCCGGCACTCCGGAGGGGAAGGGCACATGAATGTGTCATAACAAGTTGGAATGGTTGCATCATGTACTAGGTGTCATCGCTGAGCAAAATAAAGGGATAAATCAAATCCTAGTTTGAAAAGTCAAACGCCAATTTGAAAAGTCAAACGGCAAGTTTGCTTGGTGGAGGGAGTAGAAACCTACTTAGGGAGGAAGTCCTACTCCTCCACCCCGCCGACAAGGAGGAGGAGTTGGAGGACTCCCTCCTCCCAACCGCGCCTCCCTCCCACCTATAAAAGGAGGGGCAGGGGTGCCCCTCTTCCCTACACCTCTCTCCTCTAAACCCTAGCCCTAGCCGCCGGCCTCCACCAAGTCGCCGCTGCCCCTAGGGTTTGCCTAGCCACCGAGTTGGGGCCCTCCCCTTGCCCTAGCCGCCGACCTATCCCTCTCTCCTTGGTGCCTCTAAACCCTAGATCGCCAAGGCCTCTCTCATAGTCCACCATACTCGCTCCGGCTTAAGGCGAAGCCCTGCGAGATCTCCCCTCTACTTCCGGTACCACGCCGTCGTGCTGCTGGAATCACGAGGAGAGTGCTACAACCTCCATTGCCTGCTGGAACAAGGGAGAGGAAGGTCTTCATCGAGTACCGAACGTGTGACCGACTACGGGAGCGCTGCCGGAACACAGCGCCGGAAGGATCGTCTACGCGATCTTGAGATCGGCCAGTGTACGCCTACATCACCCACGAGAATCTGCTCTCGTTAACCTCTTTGGATCTTCGAGGGTTAGTATTCTATCGACTCGTTGCTACAATCTAGTAGATAGATCTTGGCTTGATCATAGATTAGATCTTGATTGTGTGTTCATGCGGTAGAATTTTTTTGTTTTCCATGCTACGAACCCCTACATGTTAATGGTTACACCGATGCTAGTTGGAACACTGATCCGGGTGATTCTAAATCTCAATCTGGATACGTATTTACTTTGAATGGTGCAGCAGTTAGCTGGAGGAGTGCAAAGCAAAGCATTGTGGCGAGATCTTCAACTGCTTCAGAATACATAGCTGCTTCAGAGGCTTCACAAGAGGCGATATGGATGAAGGAGTTCATTACAGAGCTTGGTGTGGTTCCAAGTGCGATGGACCCAATGTCTATCTACTGTGATAACATGGGCGCCATAGCCAATGCGCAAGAACCAAGGTCACACAAGAAGCTGATGCACATCAAGCTACATTTCCACGCTATTCGAGAGCACGTCCAAGATGGTGACATAAAGATTTGCAAAGTACACACATATCTGAATGTGGCGTATCCGTTCTCCCGAGGGAAAAACATGACCAACACCAAACCGCCATGGGTGTTTGATATATTACCATGTAATCTAGATTAGTTGACTCTAGTGCAAGTGGGAGACTATTGGAGATATGCCCTAGAGGCAATAATAAAAGTGGTTATTACTATATCTTTGTGTTTATGATAAATGTTTAAATTCATGCTATAATAGTATTAACTCAAAACATTAATACTTGTGTGATTTGTAAACTAAATTAGTGTCCCTGGTAAAGCCTCTTTATAATACTAGCTTGTTGGTTAATAGATGATCGTGGTTTATAGATCATGAACATTGAGATGTTATTAACAACAAGATCATATCATTAGGGGAATGGTATGATGGACATACTCCTATAGATAAGCGTAGCATTAAGATCAAGTCATTTCAATAGTTCGTTTGCTATAAGCTTTCTGATACATAGTAACCTAACTCCTTCGACCATGAGATCATGCTAATCACCATCACCGGAAGGATGCTTTGATGACATCAAACACCACACCGTAACTAGGTGGCTATAAAGGTGGCATTGAGTGTTCGGAAAGTATGTGTTGAGGCACATGGATCAAGAGTGGGATTTGTCCATCCATATGATGGATAGATATACTCTATGCCCTCTTGGTGGAATATCATCCAATTGGCTTGCAAGCATGTGACTGGCTCACAAGGGATCACATATCACGGGAACAAGAAAAGAGTACTTATCGGTAACGAGGTTGAACTAGGTATGCAGAGATACCGACAATCAAACCTCGGATAAGTAAACTATCACGAGACAAAGGCAAATTGGTATCGTATGTAAGTGGTTCATTCGATCGCAAAGTAATCGTTGACATATGTGGGAGCCATATGAATTTCCAGATTCCTGTATTGGTTATTGATCGGAGAAGTGTCTCGGCCATGTCCGCATAATTCACGAACCGTAGGGAGACACACTTAAGGATTCGATGTTCTTTAGTAGATATGGAATGTTAGTAGGGATACCGAATGTTGTTCGGAGTCTCGGATGGGATCCGGGAAATCACGGGGAGATCCAGAATGGTCCGGAGAATAAGATTCATATAAGGAAAGTCCGATTCCAGAGTTCGGGAATGATTTCGATGTTTTCATCGGAGAGATTCTAGAAGGTTCTAGAAGGTTCACCGGACTGGAAGGGGAATGGTCCATGAATATGTCATGGGTAAGTGGAATGATTGGATCATATCTTAGGTCACTGGGTTTGGGAATTTGCAGGAGAGAATTAAAGCTCTAAATTGAAAGTCAAATGGGAGGTTTGAAAAGTCAAACTAAAACAATGGTTTCCTAGTGGAAGAAGGAAAGAGTCCTTCCTTCAATCCAATTTGGGTTTGGGTTTGGATTCAAACTCTCCCCTCTCAAGGCTGCCCTCCTCTCATAAATAGAGGGGGGCTGCCCCAAACAACACAAGAGCTAGCCCTCCCCACCCAGCGCACCGCCGCCGCCGCGCTGCCGCCTCATCGCCGTCGCCCTAGCCGCCGCCGACACCTCCTCCTCCTCCCGGCCTTCTAAACCTAGATCGCCGGAAAAACCCTAGATCTACCATAACTCGCACCGGCTTAGGCGAAGCCCTGCGAGATCTTCCCTCTACTTCCGACACCACGTAAATGGTCTGCGGGAATCGCGAGGGAGAACTACAACCCCATGCCTCTTTGGAACAAGAGAGGAAGGTCTTCGCCAGTCGAACGTGTGACCAAGCTAAAGCTGCCGGAATCTGGCCGGAAGGACCGTCTACGCGAGAATCTGCTCTCATTAACCGCTTTGGAATCCAAACTACATCACCCATGAGAATCTGCTCTCGTTAACCGCTTTGGAATCTTCAAGGGTGAGTACTCTAATCAACTCGTTGCTAAAATCTAGTAGATAGACCTTGGCTTGTTTGTGTGCATGCGGTAGAATTTTTTTGTTTTCCATACTATGAACCCCTACATGTTGAGACTTGGCCGTTTCTTATTCGGCTAGTGTTGCCCTGACTTGGTTAAACCTAGGCCAGTTTGACACTAACTTTTACCTCTTATGACCTTACTGGGGGTTATTGAAGGGTTTCGCGGCATAGTAAATCAAAATTTTCTACGGATGCAAACAGAGGGAAAGCCAAGATCTAATCTAGGAGATGCAATCAACGAGAGAGATTGGATTAGATCTTCATACCCTTGAAGATTACTTGCAATGAGCGTTAAATCGGGCGTGGGTGATGTAGTCGTACTCGCTTCTCCTCCTCGCGATCCGATCCGATCTAGCACCACAAGTGGCGGTGCCTCCGTGAGATGCACACGTGCAGTACCTCGACGTCTCCTCCTTCCTCGTACCAGCAAGTATGGTGGAGAGATGGATTGGATCTACAACACGACGGCGTGGTGTATATGGTGGAGAATTTCTGCAGCAGGGCTTCGCCTACAAACAGTTGGGAGGGAGAGAGGAAGGGCAGCAGGGCGGCTAGGGTTGGAGGGAAGGTGTGGGGGGTTGGTGCGCCCCCACCCCTCTTTATATAGAGTGGGGGGACGCAGCCCTAGCCCCTCCCCCAAGCCCAAACCGGCGGCCCCAAAGGATAAGGAGTGGGGGGCAAGGAAACCCCCCTTCTAGAAGGTCTATCTCGAGTTTAAACCTCTCTTGGCCGGCTGGGCCCTATGGGGCCTTGTGCCCCTGGCCCAATGCGGCCAGGGCACTCCCTCATAGTACCATGCCCCCTCCCGGAAGGTGGGGCCACGTTGGTCCCCTTCCGGAAGGTTCTAGAAGCTTCCGGTACAATATCGATTAACCCGGAACAATTCTGAACTCCAAAAACTGCACTGCCTTATATGAATCTTATTCTCCGGACCACTCCGGAACCTCTCGTGATGTCCCAGATCCCATCCGAGACTCCGAACAAAAACTCATAAACCAATTATCCAATCTATCCTAGCGTCGAGACACGTTAAGTGTGTGACTCTGCGGGTTCGAGAATATGCAGACATGATCTTCTATCAATAATCAACAGCGGGGTCTGGAAACCCATATTGACTCCCACACATTCATCGATGATCATATCGGATGAACCACGATGCCAGGATTCAATCAATCCCATATATATATTCCCTTCGTCTCGCGATATTTTACTTGCCCGAGATTCGATCGTCGGTACCGTCATACCTAGTTCAATCTGGTTCACAGCAAGTACTTTACTCATTCCGTAATCCGATATCACTTTGTGATTAACTCCTTAACCACATGCTTGCAAGCGGTGTTGATATCGATTACCGAGTGGGCCCGAAGTATATCTCTCCGACTTGGGAGGGACAAATCCCATCTCGATACATACAACCCATTAGACACTTTCCGATCACCTGAGAGACACCTTTATGATCACCCTCTCATAGGATGACGTTTGATGACCTCAAAGCTTTCTTCCGATACCAGGGAGTTGTATTATCTCATGGTCTAAGGAATACAATATTTGACATAAGAAAAGCTTCGCAAAGACGAACACGATGACACGATCTAATTGCTTTGCTTAGTTTGGGTCTGTCCATCATATCATTCTCCCAATGATATGATCTCATTATTAATCGACAACTCATGTCCATGGCTAGGAAACCTTAACCATCATTAATCAATGAGCTAGTCCATAGAGGCATACTAGGGACACAGTGTTGTTCACAAACCACACAAGTATTAAAGTTTCCGCTTAATACAATTCTAGCATGGAATATAAACATTATCATGAACAAGAATTATAATAATAACATCTTTATTATTGCCTCTAGGGCATAATTCCAACAGTCTCCCACTTGCACTAGAGTCAATAATCTAGTTTACATTTGGCAACAATCTCACACCCATGGCACTGAGGTGCTGATCATGTTTTACACGTGGAAGAGGTTTAGTAAATGGATCTGCGACATTCAGATCTGTATGTACTTTGCTAATCTTCAGATCTCCATCTGCTATATAATCTCGGATTATATGAAACTTGCGGTTGATATGCTTGGTCTTTGGATGATATCTTGGTTCCTTAGCGAGTGCTATGGGCGCCGGTGTTGTCGCACAATATCTCTAGTGGGTCCAATGCACTTGGAACCACGCCAAGCTCGATGATGAAGTTCTTGATCCAAACTCCTTCACTTGGCCTTCAGCTGACCATGTATTCCGCTTCTCTTGTAGATCCATGATCACGCTTTGCTTGCGCTTCTCCACTCACAGCTCCTCCATTCAAAATATACACGTATCACGTGCGAGATTTAGAATCATCCTTGTCGGTGTCAAAACTAGCGTCGACGTAACCTTTTCGACAGTGTTCATCACCCCATAGACTAAGAACATTTTTAGTCCTATTCGGTACTTTAGGATGTTCTTCACGGCTGTCGATGTTCCACTCTGGATCACTTTGATATATGCTCGTCAAACTAAGAGCATTGGACACATCCGGTCTAGTACTGACATGGCATACATGATAGAAACTATGGCGAGGCATAAGGCACTTTGCTCATAGCTTCCCTATCATTTATCAGAATGGACACCGAGCCTTGCTCAATATCTTACACGACAACATAGGCACGAACCTTTCTTTGCCTTATCCATTACGAACCTTTTCAGAACTTTTTCTAGGTATGTACTACGGCTTAAAACTATTAGGCGTCTTTGTCTATCTCTATAGATTTTGATGCCCAATATATAAGCAACTTCACCTAGGTCTTTCATTGAAAACACTTGTTCAAATAACTCTTCACATCGTTAAGCATGTTGATGTCATTTCCTATAATCAATATGTCATCCACATATAGTACCGAAACGCCACCGAGCTCCCACTCACTTTCTTGTAGATGCAAGCTTAAGCAATTTGGAACAAATCCAAAGCTCTTGATCACTTGATCAAAGCGAAGGTTCCAACTCCGAGATGCTTGCTTGATCCATAAATGGAGCGCTGAAGTTTGCATACTTTATCGCATCCTTAGGATCGACAAAACCTTGGGTTGCATCATATACAACTCTTCATCAATGTTGCCATTGAGAAATGCAGTCTTGACATCCATCGCCATATTTCATAATCATGAAACGCAGCAATTGCTAATAAAATCCGAATGGACTTAAACATCGCTACGGAGAGAAAGTCTCATCGTAGTCAACACCTTGAACTTGTCGAAAACCTTTCGCGACAAGCCGTGCTTTATAGATGTAACATTACCATCCGCGTCCGTTTTCTTCTTGAAGATCCATTTGCACTCAACGGCCTTTCGGTCGCTAGGAGGGTCCACCAAAGTCCATACTTGGTTTTCGCTCATGGATCCCAATTTGGATTTCATGGCTTCTAGCCATTTCTCGAGTCAGGCTCATCATCGCTTCCTCATAGTTCGTAGGTTCACCGTCTTCTACTAACAAGACAGTCAAGACAGGTTCTTTGTACCACTCGGGAGGGGCACGCGACCTTGTCGACCTGCGACGTTCAAGATAAAGATCGTCCAAGCTTCATGATCCTTGTCATTAGCTTCCTCTATTGTTGGCGGTGACCTGGAACAATTTCAGGTGCTGCGCTACTCTCCAATTCAAGAGAAGGTTCAATAACCTCGTCTAGCTCTACTTTCCTCCCACTCACTTCTTTCAAGAGAAACTCCTTCTCAAGAAAGGAACCGTTCTTTGCGACAAACACTTTGCCTTCGGTTCTGTGATAGAAGGTATACCCAATAGTTTCCTTAGGGTATCCTATGAAGACGATTTCTCCGCTTTGGGTTCGAGCTTGTCCGGCATCAACTTCTTGACGTAAGCCGCATCCCCAAACTTTAAGAAAGCAACTTAGGTTTAGCACCAAACCACAGTTCATACGGTGTCGTCTCAACGGATTTAGATGGTGCCCTATTTAAAGTGAATGCAGCGGTTTCTAATGCATAACCCCAAAATGATAACGGCAAATCGAGAGACATCATCGATCGGACCATATCTAATAGGGTTCGGTTCTGGCGTTCAGACACACCATTGCGCTGTGGTGTTCCGGGTGGCGTGAGTTGTGAAACGATTCCACTTGCTTTAAGATGCGTGAGAAAATCATAACTCAAATATTCACCTCCACGATCAGATCGTAGAAACTTAATCTTTATGTTACGATGGTTCTCCACTTCGTTCTGAAATTCTTTGAACTTTTCAAACGTTTCAGATTTATGTTTCATTAAATAGATATACCCATATCTACTTAAGTCATCGGTAAAAGTGAGAAAATAGCGATATCCACCGCGCATCGAAACACTCATCGGTCCGCATACATCGGTATGTATGATTTCCAACAAGTCCGTTGCTCGCTCCATCATACCGGAGAACGGTGTTTTGATCATCTTGCCCATGAGGCATGGTTCGCATGTGTCAAATGATTCAAAATCAAGAGACTCCAAAAGTCCATCAGAATGGAGTTTCTTCATGCGATTTACACCAATATGACCTAGACGACAGTGCCACAAATAAGTAGTATTATCACTATCTACTTTGCATCTCTTAGCCTCAATGTTATGGATGTGTGTTTCATCCCTTTCGAGATTTAGAAGAAATAAACCATTCACAAGAGGTGCATGACCATAAAAGATGTTACTCATATAAATAGAACAACCATTATTCTCCGATTTAAATGAATAACCGTCTTGCAATAAACACGGTCCAAAAATAATGTTCATGCTCAACGCAGGCACATAATAACATTTATTAAGGTTTAAAACTAATCCCGAAGGTAAAACTAAGGAGAGCGTGCCAACGGCCATCACATCAACTCTTGATCCGTTGCTAACGTGCATCGTCACCTCATCCCTCGCAAGCCGCCGTCTATTCCGTATCTCCTGTTTCGAGTTACAAATATTAGCAACCGAACCAGTATCAAATACCCAGGCACTACAACGAGGGCTAGCAAGGAAAACATCAATAACATGTATATAAAATATACCTTTGATGGTGCCAGCCTTCTTGTCCGCTAAGTACTTCGGACAGTTGCGCTTCCAGTGACCCTTGTCCTTGCAATAGAAGCACTCAGTGTCCGGCTTAGGACCAGACTTGAGCTTCTTCTCAGCAGGGGCAACGCGCTTGCCGCCGCCTTTCTTGAAGGGCTTCTTTGCACCCTTACCTTTCTTAAAGGAGGGCTTGTTGACCATCAACACATGATTATCCTTCTTGATGTCCACCTCCGCAGCCTTCAGCTTGGTGAAGAGCTCGGTGATTGTATCAGTGGAACCAATCTGATTATGAGTCACTACAAAACTTTTGTAGCTGGGAGGGAGTGATTGCAGAACCCTGTCAATCTTGAGCTCCTCTAGAATCGTGCATTCCAGTTGCTCAAGGCGTTGAGTGTAGCCCGTCATCTTAATGGCGTGCTCACTAACGGAACTCCCTTCCTCCATCTTGCAGTTAAAGAACTTCTCAGAGATCTCATATCTCTCAGAACGGGCCTGAGTCTGAAACATGGTTTTCAGCTCTTCGAGAATCTCAAAGGGCCCGGGATAGTCTTCAAAATGATTTTGAAGTTCCGGTTCCATAGCAAACAACATGGTGCTCTTAATCACACCATAATCATCTTTGCGCGACTGATAGACAGCTTTCTCATCAGCCGGCGCAGTTGCAGCAGGGGGTCACCTAACGCTTTCCCAAGGACATAGTCCTTTTGACCGCCAGAGAGAATGATTCTTAGATTGCGGAACCAATTGGTGAAGTTAGACCCATTGTTTCTAAGCTTTTCCTTCTCAGCAAAAACGTTGAAGTTGAAGTTGGATTTGGCCATGTGATCTACAGTATTTGCAAGTACAACTTAGACTATGTTCATGATAAATAGTTCAACTTAATCAAATTACTAGATGAAGTCCCACTAAATTCAACATCCCTCAAGTTGTTTAGTGAACATGATCCAAATTCACCACACCTAATCCGATCATCACGAGAAGAGATGTGGCTTCAATGGTGGACAACGAAGTGTCGATCATATCATCCATATGACTCATGCTTAACCTTTCAGTTCATGTGTTCCGAGGCCATGTCTGTACATGCTAGGCTCGCCAAGTTAGACCCAAGTATTTCCGCATGTGCAAAAACTGGCTTGCACCCGTTGTATGTGAGCGTAGAGTCTATAGCACCCGATCATCACGTGATGCTTGGACACGACGAACTTTCGCAACGGTGCATACTTGGGGAGAACACAGTTTTTATCTTGATCTTTAAGTGAGGAATCATCTTATAATGCTACCGCCGCGATCTAAGCATGATAAGATACATAAAAGGATAAACATCACATGCATATAAGTTTAATGTGACATGGTATAGCCAATCTTCGCGCAATGATCTCCATCTTGTGCGTGCCGGCATGATCTCCATCACTCCACCATGATTGCCTCCACCACGAATAGCAACTACAACTATTGCTAACTACTTAGCGATAAAGTGAAACTATTACATGGCGTATAAGAAGTTGACACACAAGTCATACACAATTATAAAGACAACCATATGGCTCCTGCCGGTTGTGTACTCATCGACATGCAAGTCGTAAAACATTACAAAACATGATCATCGCATACATTATACACATCACATCTTGGGCCATACCATATCACGAAACACTCCTGCAAAAACAAGTTAGACGCCTCTACTTTGTTGTTGCATGTTCTACGTGGCTTATGGGAGTAGATGCTAAGAACGATTCTTACCTACGAAAAGCCACAACGGTGATATTATGGTTGCCAAACTCCGGTGTTAATCCCATGACAACTATAGTGAGAGAAACTGACATCCACCAGCCGCATGTGGAACAAGCCACACGTCAAGTGCGGAGCCGGTCTCATGAACGACGCGTAAGGTTGGCCTGGACCGCTTCAATCTCACTATCCCGTCATAAGAAGAACACAAACAAGAGGCTTGCAACAGAAAACATCAACGCCCGCAACAACCATGTTGCGTTCTACTCGTGAAACACATCTACGCATAGATCTAGCTCTGATACCACTGAAGGGTTTCGCGGCATAGTAAATCAAAATTTTCTACGGATGCGAACAGAGGGAAAGCCAAGATCTAATCTAGGAGATGCAATCAACGAGAGAGATTGGATTATATCTTCATACCCTTGAAGATTACGCTTGAGCGTTAACGTCGGGCGTGGGTGATGTAGTCGACTCGCTTCTCCTCCTCGCGATCCGATCCGATCTAGCACCACAAGTGGCGGTGCCTCCGTGAGATGCACACGCAGCACCTCGGCGTCTCCTCCTTCCTCGGACCAGCAAGTATGGTGGAGATATGGATTGGATCTACAACACGGCGTGTATATGGTGGAGAATTTCTGCAGAGGCTTCGCCTACAAACAGTCGGGAGGGAGAGGAAGGGCAGCAGGCGGCTAGGGTTGGAGGGAAGGTGTGGGGGTTGGTGCGCCCCACCCCTCTTTATATAGAGGCGCAGCTAGCCCTCCCCCAAGCCCAAACCGGCAGCCCCAAAGGATTAGGAGTGGGGGGCAAGGAAACCCCCCCCTTCTAGAAGGTCTATCTCGAGTTTAAACCTCTCTTGGCCGGCTGGGCCCTATGGGGCCTTGTGCCCCTGGCCCAATGCGGCCAGGGCACTCCCTCATAGGCCCATGCCCCCTCCCGGAAGGTGGGGCCACGTTGGTCCCCTTCCGAAAGGTTCTAAAGCTTCGGTACAATACCGATTAACCGGAACAATTCCGAACTCCAAAAACTGCCTTATATGAATCTTATTCTCCGGACCACTCCGGAACCTCTCGTGATGTCCCGGATCCTATCCGAGACTCCGAACAAAAACTCATAAACCAATTATCCAATCTATCCTAGCGTCGAGACACGTTAAGTGTGTGACTCTGCGGGTTCGAGAATATGCAGACATGATCTTCTATCAATAATCAACAGGGTGCGAAACCCATATTGACTCCCACACATTCATCGATGATCATATCGGATGAACCACGATGCCAGGATTCAATCAATCCCATATATATATTCCCTTCGTCTCGCGATATTTTACTTGCCCGAGATTCGATCGTCGGTACCGTCATACCTAGTTCAATCTCGTTCACAACAAGTACTTTACTCGTTCCGTAATCCGATATCACTTTGTGATTAACTCCTTAACCACATGCTTGCAAGCGGTGTTGATATCAATTACCGAGTGGGCCCGAAGTATATCTCTCCGACTTGGGAGGGACAAACCCCATCTCGATACATACAACCCAACAGATACTTTCCGATCACCTGAGAGACACCTTTATGATCACCCTCTCATAGGATGACGTTTGATGACCTCAAAGCTTTCTTCCGATACCAGGGAGTTGTATTATCTCATGGTCTAAGGAATACAATATTTGACATAAGAAAAGCTTCGCAAAGACGAACACGATGACACGATCTAATTGCTTCGCTTAGTTTGGGTCTGTCCATCATATCATTCTCCCAATGATATGATCTCATTATTAATCGACAACTCATGTCCATGGCTAGGAAACCTTAACCATCATTAATCAATGAGCTAGTCCATAGAGGCATACTAGGGACACGGTGTTGTTCACAAACCACACAAGTATTAAAGTTTCCGCATAATACAATTCTAGCATGGAATATAAACATTATCATGAACAAGAATTATAATAATAACATCTTTATTATTGCCTCTAGGGCATAATTCCAACAGTTATTCGTTCCGACAGTTGCCGTGGGCCAAAGTATGAGGCATTCTGCGGACGTGCACGCTACTTTACTTGGCCCATGTACAGGTAAATCAACATCCTCCATTCAGCAAACCTTCTTCTTTCATGCCAAACCAAGTTCTCCCCATATGTATGAATTAATCCGCTTCCTAGTTTAGAGATCGTTTTCCTCTCGAGAGGAGTCTTTAAAGATTCGATCCCTTAGCTGAAGAATCAGAGATTATTGGAACGGTTGCGATTCCTTTTTTTTGCAAATAAGGGTTGCGATTCTTACTCGTGTTAAACAATGTGTAACATGTAAGAGCATCTTCACTCGCCTACCCAGGAGGCCGATTCGGACGCCGAAAACTGGTCCAGTCGCGTACCCAAGGACCTGTTTTCGGCCGGATTTGGGCCATTTTTGGTCCGGACTACCTAGGCCGAACCCAGTTTTTCGGGTACGCCTTGGGGACGCCGGACTCAGCGAAATCGGCGAAAAAAATCAAAGCGGCGCGTGGACCCGCCGAGTCAGTGACGGAAGCCGAGTCGTCGTCATCCTCGGAACCACGCGGCGACCGCCGGGCAATAACTGCCCGTCGCGTCGGCCACGCGTCGCCGATTTACGGCGCCACCATCGCCGCCTCGGCTCTCGTGACGGACCAGCGGTCACTAACTTCCCACCGTTTCCACTTTTCCCGCCCTTGCCGCTACACCCCTCCCGCCCTCGCCGCTCACCTCGGCCTTTATAAGCCGTACTCCTCGCCGGAGATCTTCGCACTCTCTCACAGATCCCCCACCCACAAGCCCAACTCCGACGAACCTTCTCTCACCATGGGCGAACGCTACCCTGGAAACGGTGCTGCGGCGAACGGCTTCGGTCGGCGCACCCTCCAGACCTGGGAGGCGCGCATGCTGTACGAGGCCGGGTATATGGCGTCGTCGGACACGCGGATGCCTCCGTGGTGGAAGCTGAGCGCCGGCGGCATCCCAATCTCGCCGGGGCCCACGTTGGATGAGTTGTCGTACGATGTACAAGAGTACATCGCTGGCATGGACAACCTGGCCGAAGCGGAAAGCGCCGACAACCTCCTCTACTGGGGGAACTTTTTCGCGGAGCGGCACAAACAGGAGCTCACCCGCCACGAGGGGACACCGAACGAGTCCCCGCCGAAGTGCAACAACTCGGCGGGGCGCTGGCGTTGGTGGAGTGCGCCAGGGCGGCCGCTCGCCGCCGTGCTGGAGCACATCAACCGCGGGAACACACCGCGGCTCGGCTTCCCGCGCAACCCGGCGTCGTCGGCCAGGACGGGTCGGCGTGCTCCGGCAAACTGGGCGCCGAGGAGGATGGCGAGCATGAGCTCGTCCACCTCCGCTTTGGCCTCCCACTCTTTTAGCACCGCGCCGCTTCGCACGCTGACGGCCGTGAAGCACGAAGCCATCTCGCCTGCGCGCTCACCGCCGCGGACACGCGTGCGCGGTATCGTCATCGGCGAGCCGCCTGCGCCTACTCCGCCAACAGGCCACTTGCGCCTACGCCGCCCAAGACAGAAGGCTCGGCGCCGCCGAAGACGCTGCCTTGAAGATGGCACTGGAGCAGTCGCTCCGCGAAACGGCGCCGTAGACGCCGTCGCTGCCGCCGGTCGAGCCCTCCTCGCCGGATATCCTGGAATGGTCCAGGAGGGACTAGGAGAAGGCGGAGCGGCAGCGCATCCTCGGCCTGCAGCAGCAGGCCGAGGAGCAGGCCGCCCGGCGTCGGGCGCTGTCTGGGCGTGAGCAGGCCTACCAGGGCGCCCCGCTCTACGTCCAGGACGGCAACGATGACAAGGACGCAGGCCCGTCCTACCAGCCATAGAGGTACGGCGACCCTGGCCAGGGCAGCTCCTGTAGGGGTTCGTAGCATGGAAAACAAAAAATTTCTACCGCATACAAACAAACAAGCCAAGATCTATCTACTAGATTGTAGCAACGAGTCGATAGAAGAACTCACCCTCGAAGATTCCAAAGTGTTTAACGAGAGCAGATTCTCGTGGGTGATGTAGTCGTACTCTTGCCGATCTCAAGATCGTGTAGACGATCCTTCCGGCTGCTCGTTAAAGCGCTTCATGATCACACGTTCGGTACTCGATGAAGACCTTCCTCTCCCTTGTTCCAGCAGGCAGCGGAGGTTGTAGCACTCTCCTCGCGATTCCGGCAGCATGACGGCGTGGTACCGGAAGTAGAGGGGAGATCTCGCAGGGCTTCGCCTTAAGCCGGAGCGAGTATGGTGGACTATGAGAGAGTCCTTGGCGATCTAGGGTTTAGAGGCACCAAGGAGAGAGATCTAGGCCGGCGGCTAGGGCAAGGGGAGGGCCCCAACTCGGCGGCTAGGGCAAAACCCTAGGGCGGTGGCGGCGACTTGGTGGTCGGCGGCTAGGGTTAGGGTTTGGTGGAGAGAGGTGTAGGTCTAGAGGGGCACCCTTGCCCCTCCTTTTATAGGTGAGAAGGCGCGGCCAAGGGGGAGGGAGTCCTCCCCCAAGTCGGCCTCCTTGGCCGGCGGTGGAGGGAGGAGGACTTCCTCCCCAAGTAGGTTTCCTACTCTCCCTCCACCAAGCAAACTTGCCGTTTGACTTTTCAAATTCGTGTTTGACTTTTCAAACTAGGATTTGATTTATCCCTTTATTTTGCTCAGCGATGATACCTAGTACATGATGCAACCATTCCACATTGTTATGACACATTCATGTACCCTTCCCCTCCGGAGTGCTGGACCTTCCGGACCCTTCTAGAACATTCCCGATGAAATCATCGAAATCATTCCCCAACTCCGAAACAGGACTTTCCTTATATGAATCTTATTCTCCGGACTATTCCGGATCTCCTCGTGATATCCTGGATCCTATCCGAGACTCCGAACAATATTTGGTCTCTTACTCATCATTCCATAACTACTCAACAACATCGAATCCTTAAGTGTGTCTCCCTACGGTTCGTGAATTATGCGGACATGATCGAGACACTTCTCCGAACAATAACCAATAGAGGAATCTGGAAATTCATATGGCTCTCACATATTTCAACGATTACTTTGCGATCGAAATGAACCACTTACATACGATACCAATTTCCCTTTGTCTCACGATAGTTTACTTATCCGAGGTTTTGATCGTCGGTATCTCTGCATACCTAGTTCAACCTCGTTACCGATAAGTACTCTTTTCTCGTTCCTGTGGTATGTGATCCCTTGTGAGCCAGTCACATGCTTGAAAGCTAATTGGATGACATTCCACCGAGAGGGCCCAGAGTATATCTATCCGTCATATGGATGGACAAATCCCACTCTTGATCCATGTGTCTCAACCCATACTTTCCGAACACTCAATGCCAACTTTGCAGCCACCCAGTTACGGTGTGGTGTTTGATGTCATCAAAGCATCCTTCCAGTGATGGTGATAAGCATGATCTCATGGTCGAAGGAATTAGGTTACTATGTATCAGAAAGCTTATAGCAATTGAACTATTTAAAATGACTTGATATTTATGCTACGCTTATTTATAGGAGTATGTCCACCATACCATTCTCCTAATGATATGATCTTGTTATTAATAACATCTCAATGTTCATGATAGGGAAACCACAATCATTTATCAATCAACAAGCTAGTATTATGAAGAGGTTTTACTAGGGACTCTAATTTAGTTTACAAATCACACAAGTATTAATGTTTCCTTGTTAATACTATTATAGCATGAATGTAAACATTTATCATAAACACAAAGATATAATAACAACTACATTTATTATTGCCTCTAGGGCATATCTCCAACAGCTCCCGCCAGAACCAGCCGCCCGGCGCAGCTTGACGGCGGCGAGGATGAACCGAGCCGACTGACTACACGTCGTTCTACGACAACTTCGGCATGTAGGACGGCGAAGGCACCGGCGGCGGCCTTTTTTAAGTTTATTATGTATTAGTTTAGTTTAAATTTGATGTAATCCACCTATATTCGTCTAACTTAATGAAATTCGCTCATATTTAACGAATTTTAGCCGAACTTGGGAACTCGGCCTGGGTACGCGAGTGGGCGACTGGGCGTACCCAAGCCGAAAACTTGTTCCGTCCGGCCGAAAATCGGTCCTTTTTTGGCCTGGGTTCGGCCAAGGAGTGGAGATGCTCTAACCCTGCCACGTAACATTTTGAATTGTACAAGTTGCGGTTAGTGCCTGACAACTACCATACCGTGTAAAGATATGTTTGAAATCAATCAGCGAAGATCACAACCGTATCAAATCTTGTAAACCCTAGAGCGTTAACTTGGAACATGGAGGGCGCCCGAGGTGAAAGGTGAGATTGAAGGAAGTTTTATAATTTGCACTCCCTTCGTTTCAAAATAGATGTCTCGGATTTGTTAAAACATATCACCGTAGACCTTGGATGTGACCGTGTGAAACTCCCCTTGGCCGTGCGGAGCTCCCCTTTGTTGCTATCGATCGCGCATGTGATCGTGTTGAGCTCCCCTTCGCCGTGTACGTGTCCGGGCGGTACAGTCCATCGTGTTCGAGCTCGAGTTCCTGGACGCCGCGAGCAGGGGCGTCGACACAGAGCAAGATAGAGCAATTCCTAGTCCAGCCCGCATGTGTTCTCGCAGTGTTTGCGTTCTACGATGCTAGCGCAGCCATAGCAAGTGTCTCGCCGGCCTCTGTCGCTGGCGCAGCCACAAGAGGTGTCCCGCCGACCTCCGTCATCGGCGCAACCGCAACAGTTGTGTTGCCATCCTCCGTCACCGGCGCGACCACAATAGCTGTCCCGCCGCCCTCTATAGCAGAGCTGCAATAGACAAACATGAAAAACAAGAGCTGTTAATGACTGTTTAGATGTGCATATTAGTGTGACGGGCAATCCGGTGCAGCCTACCAAACAATATGCATTTGTTGTTGTTCTTATAAAAAAACATTCTATGCAGACTATTAAATAAGATACAAAAGGTGGCTCAAAGAACGGATGAGTGTGAAAAAGTCCTGTCGGACGAGAAAATATTGATGCAGGCTATCAAACACAGTAACACACCCATTGTGTTTGGACGCGTAGGTTCTCCACGGCTTCATACTCGCGTTGGCTAAAATGCACATAGACACCACCAAAGTCTCTTTTATAGCTCTTGGTCGCACGTGGAGAACCACGTACTTGAACGCGTGCGCAAGTGTCATGTATGGGTGTCGCGCCCGTGCCCGTGCAAGACCAGCCTAACTTTGTTTTCGCTAACAAGCCATCATCGATGGCCTGGCGAAGTCGGTTTTTTCTATAGTTGCTAATTTTTTCTACACATGTGTCGCGGGTTTGCTACAATAACGCAAAATTTTTGTTATATGGTCTCCTGTGAGGTCTTTCGGTGAAAGTTTCCGGCGATTCTCCGACGAGGTCAGTTTTCGGCGAGTCTCCGGTGATGTCGGGTTTGCTATATTAGCATAATTTTTTTGCTATAAAGTCTCTGCGAGATCTTCGGCAAAACAGTCTCTTTGTTCTATTTTTTGACGCGAACCATTTTTTGCTACATGTAGCAAAAACAAGACATTCTGTAACAAAAGCGGGACTTTTATAGTAAAAGCGGGATTAAAGCCTGTTTTGGGAACACATGTCAGCCCTGGGTCCCCGAGGATGGGGCAATTATCCGACGCGTAGCACTACCCTATTTATAGAGTGTATTGTACATTTTACATTTCAAAGTTAGAGTTGCAAAGGTATGACACATTTGGTGTCTAGAGAGAAGATAGGCAAGTTGATTTAGAGGGAAGGGTTCGCAAGACGTGCTTTATAAGGCAATCGTTGGAGCTACGTGTGGAACGTGTCGATGTGATAGAAACGGTGCCGACGTGCATTCCCTCCACCTTCGGGTCATTCCCTCTTTCTGACATGACAGTGTTGGTACACTAGATGTTGTTGATTCAGATGTTGCTGCAAGAGGTGTTGATACTTTTTAAGATTCTGAACTAGATCTACTTATTGTTTTGCAAGTGGATTCATACACCGCAAGACTTGATGATTACGAACAGAGGTTTAAAGAGTCAGTTGATATGGACATCATGGTCGATCCCCGCGTGATATCCGTTGACCATATCATTCAGAAGCTAGATGAGAGGATAATTTTGGGTACTAATCAGAAGGCACATTCATGTTGGTGGTGCTTTAAGAAGGCGGATTTCATCAACAAGATCTGATGTATGCTTTTTGAAGGAAGAAACAAAGTAAAAAGGTATTATTCCTTGTTGAGATTTCTAATCTAAGTGAAGAGCAACAAGAAGATGAATATGTGGACACCGAATTTCTAGCACCATAAGTGCTAGTTGGTCAGATCGAATGGGAGTTCCAACCTAAGTCTTGTGTGCGAAATTTCGTGGCTTCTGTAAATATGTCTGAATTGGTATCTTAAATTGTATGGTTGAAACTATAGGTTAAAATGTATTTTTTGTGTTTTTAGGAGATTGTAATATATTTGTTCGTGAGTTATTGATATATTGGAAGATATTATTTGTTCAAATAATCATTATTCGCAGACACATACCTTGAAATTTCACAGGATTTTATAGAGCTCCAATTGCAGAAGATATGTCATGTAAAGTATAAATGTGGGATCCATGTTTCACATGTGTGTTAACCATAACTTGTTGGTGACCACCTAATAATAAATAAACCTGGCACTTCGAAATCTCACTTTGTGTAGTATCCATATTCATGCGGTCAATAGAAGAGTCAACTGATTTTAGTTGAATGTTTATGTGAGATGGAGTATTTGAAATATAGCTTGGAAAGTATGTAGAATTTCACAAAAAGAAGAAATATTAAATACACCAGGAATTAGTACAATACCATGTTGTATTTAGGATTTCTCCAAAATAAAAGAAATAATATGGTAATTAATGTATGTACACATGGAATTAGTATAAAACAATGATATGTTATTAGAAAACTTACTAGGTAGAAGAAAATAGTAATTTTCTATGAAAATTCATTGAAATAAAATTTGAGTTGCACATAAAAACTATTGTGTCATTCCTAGTAAGCCAAGGGTACACCAACAAGGATTTGAACTCGATTGGATGTGAAGACAACAACATGTACCCACCACTAGGACATGCCTTAGTGTCGTTAAGTTATTTATGTTTCCTTCTTTTGATTGTAACTCTTTGGAAGAGATAATGTAATAAGTAAAAATTAGAATTTTCTCTACAACATAGGTGAAAAGATCGTATGGGCACCTAGAGGGGGGGGTTGAATAGGTGCTACTTCAAATACTCTTTTTCAAATTAGGGTTTGACACAAAAGGTAAATTATTTAGATTATGCAACTAAGGTGAATTTACCTATATGTCAAACTAGCACATACACAAAGCAAGAACACGTTAAGTAAAGTGCAGTAAAGGATAAAAGTAACCAAAGTGGAGCACATGGAGACACAAGGGTTTATTTTCCATAGTTCCTTCCTTTTAAGGGGAAGTACGTCTACGTTTGGAGAGGGGGTGGTTTCAAACGACCAACACCACGAGAGGCATCCCTTGTTCTCCTATGAACCTCACCCTAAAGGGTTCGATTCATCTCTTCCACTATATCAGCAACCTTCGAGATGGAAGCCGACACCTTTACAACAAGTTCAATGCACACATCCACAACCTAATTGGAGGCTCCCGAATACAAGCAAGTTGTCAAACAATCAAAGACAAGCTTGTAAGAACCAAATCAAAAGCTAGGGTTTCCAAAGAAACACTAGAGCAAGGGGCCCTCAAGTGAAAGAGGGGGAAATGAAGATCTCTCTTGGTGGAGCTGTAGATCAAGGCCTCCTCCTTCGATTCTCCAAAGATCAATGACTTTGGATGGTTGGATGAAGAGATCTTGTTGATTTGGTGGCTCAAATGATGTTGGAGTTCATGAGTGGGTCGAGCAGCTGGAGGAAGGGGATAAGGTCCCCTATTTATAGAGCACCACTCACTAAACCGTTTTCTGACCATTGGAGAACTTGTCAGACCGGAGACTCCGGTGTGCAGACCAGAGACTCTGGCCAATCTCCGGATCGACCTCTGGACCACCCTTCTGACTGTCCTAGCGCCCCTGGGAAAATCTCCTCCGGAGACACTTCAAAGATTCTGGACCATGAGCACCGGATACTCCGGTCTAGCCACACCGGAGACTCTGGTCTGAAGCTGGGGCCGGAGACTCCGGACCATCTCCGGTCGATCTCCAGACCCCTATCTAGTGCGTCCTGGGCTGGTTTCTGGAGACACCTCCAGAGATTCCTGGGGAAACTTCGGACCACACCGGAGAATCCGGTCCAGTCAGACCAGAGACTCCGGTCTGGAGTTCCCAGAAACATGCATATTTTGGGAGGGGCAATTCCGCAAGACAAGGTCCTTCTCTCTTTTCATTATATCAACCTGTAGACACCAGCATACAGTAAAATGATCTACGAGTTGTTAACAAACAAACACCAAAACTGATTAAGACAGTAAATGTCCTTTCAATAGGAAAAATCATTAAGTAATCTAAATACACATCAAAATTGAACTTGGGTGGGTGGGAAGGCATCAGTTGGTCCTCACCACGAGAACATGTCTTTGATTGTGTAAAGGTCTCTATATAATTTATATTTTATAATTCTAATTCTCTAAGAAGATAATAATAGTCAAAGTTGTATGTTGCCTCACTCCCTAGGCCTCAACGTCTCACCCCCATCCATTCGCCAACATAGCTTTGTCACCGCATTCAACCTACCATCCTGGAATGATGGATGAGTTGGCACAAAACATTATGCGGATTAAGAAGACAAAGTGGTTTCGCAAATTAGACAAACCATATCCAAGCAATTCCTAGTGAGGTTTCCCCCTCTCAATGAAAAGGGCACTGCTACAAATCGGAAGCCGATATTTGCTTCCAATCGGACTACTGCATCACCGTAGGATCAGTCGTATCCAATGCCTATGATTTCCCCTCAAAACAAGGCTCATGTGGTCGATGGTCTCCTAATTACTGTAGTAAATGCTAGATCTGATTCCTGTCGCTAATTAGTCATTACCACTCAGGTTTAAATCTGGAGTGCTTGATTATAGGAAACTAATTATTTTAGTTGAATAAATTTCTATATATATGCTTCCTTACGATTTTGTTTTTGTTTAATTATATTACAATGTGCTTCCATGTGAATAAAATATTTGTCCGTGGAAATTTGCTTACATATGTTTAACTTTGAAGCATGTATGCAATATTGGAAGCACAATTTAATTATCGTTGAAGCATGAGAAAGGTAGAAGAGAAGCACGCCAAGGTTGCAAAATTGTGCTTCCAATCAAAAGATAATTTTCTTCGTTCAAACACTAGTTTGTTTCAGTGTATTGGCATTTTTTTGAGAAACACAATACAAACGCGGACGCTCACAATGCGTACATACACTCACCCCTATGAACACACGCATGCACACCCTACCCCTATGAGCACCTCCGAGAGACCGAGCCGGTGGGTCTTGAGATTGACGAATTCACCGTAGATGCCTCGCTATCGACAATTTTGTTTCTCAATTATACAATATGCTTCAAGTACAATTTTTTCTTCTTCTTTTAAAATAATATGCCTCCTTTTGAATGCATAACAGTATGTTTCCATCTATACAAGAATTTGCTTCCAGGGCAATCACAATGTATTTCTATCAAATAAATCGATACTTCTATGCAATGAGCATCCACCAGTAGCAACGTATGGTCGTGCAGACAACAACAGGGTCTGATGACAGTGCAAGATGGTTGCAGTAGCATAGCCAACACGTGATGCTCGCAGATGTGGACATCACCGAAAGGTGCCTGCCTGGTTATTGGAACTGTCTTACATCGCTTACTCTATGAAGACTTATGACATGTGTAAACAAGGCACGTTCTACAAGTACATCAGGACCTCGTCGTTTCCAAAGAAAAAGAGAAAAAAGAAGGATTTGTGAGTTGTGACAGACAATGGAAGCATGCACGAGAAATCAAGGAAACATGAAAATTATGTAGTTACGCTGGCACTCAGAGCTTGCTATTAATATCGTTGAAGAGATCGAGACGGCACATGGACCAGTGGAAGCAGTATCTGCTGCGTTGCTCATCCACCAAGCTCCTTCCCAACCTACTGCGCCGGCCGCCGGCAATAAGGGACATCCCGACCAAGATTCCCCATGGCGGAACAGCAGGGTGTCGATGCATGACTCAATCCTGGTGGAGGCTTCGGTGACCCAGCATACCACTGCATGTGTAGTATACTATAGTCGTTGACATGACACTCACAGAACACCGTTCCGTAAATATCACATCCCTCAGAGTGGTACAACAGAAACATTGCGGGTCCATATTACAAACATTCACACATTATTATTATTACAATACCAGAAGTTCAAGACTTCAAAAGGTTTCAACTTACAAACCAAAATATAAAGTGTTTCAGCGGAATTTAAAAAGTAGCAACTCCGACTAGGAGTTGATCCCAGCAGCTTATTCTATAGAGCTCATGCTGCTCGGCTCCGTTGGTTACTACTAACTAGGATACTTAGTTGGACTCATTATCATCAACACCATAGAGGATTTCGTAATCCACTCATTCAATGCCTCCTGACAGGTCAGGCTCCTCGTAGAACACATCTTCTTGACATTCAGCTGCATACATTGGCACGTCTTCGGAATCCTCAGAGTCTAAGCAAGGGATCAAAGGAAAGGATGAGTAACGGCGTTACCCAACAAGTTCATTATATGCAAGGTGGGAAGTTTTATGCTCTAACTACCACCTCGGACTATAAATCCTAGACACTATGCAATTTTTGTAAATCTTTCTTCAAAGCTTTATTTTATTATGAAAATTTATGACCATCAGCCTTCACAGGTTGACCATAACTTTCATGGAGTTCCTTTCCTATCGCATTCATAGCTCCTTCCCGGAACAGGGAGTAACAAGTTACAATTCTTACACTCTGCAGAGGTGCGTTACTTTACCCATGAGAGATCAACTCCTTGTTGCACAATCGGACGTAATTTACCGTCCACAATTCCATGATGTGGGGCCCAGTAGTTGGTCCAAGCCAATCACTGCCCCCTTCACGACCTCGCATGCCTCCTTGGTGTACACCATGCCCACATAATGAATTACGGCAATGGTTTGTACAAACCGTTAGATGCCAGAACTATCGTGGGACGATGAGGTTCCCACCCATATGTTGCATATCCTCTATGAATTACCAATTAATATGCACGCTACGAGGATAACAGCCACGACCTGCACATCCGACTTCATGCGAGAGGAAGAAGATACAGCTGACTTCTTTGTCTCATTCCAAATCTCATGGCTAACGCGTAATATACGGCGCTAGAATAACTGATGTCAGGGGTTATTAAGTCCCTAATTGATCATCATTGTTGCAAATATAATCCTAAGTTCTATTGCTCCATTATATCATCACTTAGGATGATATCTATGATTTCTTTATTTGTGAAATTAATATTTTCTTTATTTTAGAGTATATATGATAACACACAATTTGAAAATACTTTGATAAAGACTCTTCAAAGGACATGAGCAAGTGATGAACTTGCCTTGTGATGGCAAGGTAGTGAAGTTTGATGCTTGCACTGGACCTTGAGCTTCTATGTCTACAAAAATATCATTATTGTCGGGTAAGGACAATATTTAAAGAATCAAAATGATTATGCAAAGTAATGTAATGCATCATTTAACTTCATATACATTCTCCCCATTATTATAAAAATTCTTGTTAATAATAAAGGATTTATAAATATTAATTTTTAATTTTTATAATAGAATATAGTATTCTTTTATTTTATTTGACTTTTATTGATTTAATAATTCTTTTAAGAATTATCACTTAAATATCAAAAATTGTTATTAAATATTTGTTTAGTATTTTTCTAAAATACTACAATATTAATATATGATGAAAGTGATTTTTATTTATATTTATCATCTTTCAATAATTTTGTAAAATTCCATAAGGAATATATAAATTACAAAATTGTTAATAAAATTTATATGTCTAAAATTTTATATCTTAATTTATTTGGATAGTTTGGATTATTGTGAATCCAAAAATATTTTATTTATAATTTTTGGACTTTTATTTTATTTTCTAGAATTTAATTAAATTTAGGGGCATTTTGGTCTTTTTCTATTTATTAAAACAGACCTTAAAGGTTTTTGGGCTGGCTTATTCTTATTGGGCCCTTATGGCCCATGAGGCATAGTCAAAACAGCCACCCCGAAGGGTTCTGGCCCAACTTAGCCCACCCACTCGTTGTCTCTCACCCTCGAGCTCACTCCTCTCCTCCTCCATCCCCGCCCCCATGGTCGGTGATGCCGCCGCCGATGATCCCGCCATCATGGTCCGTTCTGTCGCCACCGTGGTGCAGGAGGAGGTTGTCGACTACGCCCTTCCTTCCTGTCCAACTGGATTTGGGCATGAAGCTCTCTTGCGACAGATTGATGTCGTCTCGAACCCTAGGGTTTGGGGTTGGCATGGATCCTGGCGCCGTCGCTGTTGTCGAGTGTCGTGGGGATTCACCTCGCCTCTAGGTGTGGCTATGGTCGCCGCCGTGGCGCTGTATGGGTCGCAGCGCCCCCTAGGGGTGCTCCCCGTGCCGCCATGGTCGTCGGCCACCTCTGCTTCCTCTTCTAGTCTCCAGCGAGGACCTTTGGTGAGTTCTTTTCCTCTCCCCCTGTGCTCTCTGTGCTCGCTCATCTTATGGTAGATGTTGGTAGTGACCTCTCTGGTTACTGTCTTGTCCTGATTAAGATGATTTATTCCATCTAGGGTTCATGTCTGATACTTGTAAGATGCTCCTATGATCTGGTTGTGATGTTTAATGGGGATTTTGGATGCTCTGCACCTCATTGTTAGTGATCACCACCATTTGATTGAGTGATGCTATTGTTGATGTGTGATTAAGGTTGGATTAAATTCTAGGGTTGCACATTATTGCCTCTGGCTGGTACTCTGGTGAATTGATGTGTTTATCTATTGTCAGTATCTTGATACTGGCAATGATATAGTCAGTGAGACTTTACTGACTTAGTTACTGTTGGCTTGCCAGATGATGCTTGTTCTGAATTTTATTCAGTAGAATCTAATGATTCTTTGATCATGAATAAATAACTAGAATATGATCCCTGTATCTAATTCCAGGGAGATGATTTGGTAGATGATTTGTGAAGGTTGGACTATTTGATTGTCTTTGTGATAAGGTCAGTTCTTATGAAACCTTCTTAAGATGGTACATAAGTAGATCTTGTTACTGACTAGGCTTAAAGTCATTTCTGGGACTTGATAGATGTTGATAGATAAGTTGGGAAACTTATTATTTGACCTAGCCAGTCATGCTGGTTTGAGGCTCTAGGAACTAAGCTTCTATGTTGATGTCATTTTCCAATTTGGTTAGGACATCAACTACTTACTAGATCTTAGATCCTAGTTGGTTAATATATATGGTTTTGTTTGTGGCTTATAAAATCTGAGGTGCTACTCCTTCTTGGAGATGTGCCCAGATTTTGTAAGAACAAATGATAGAATATAAAGGTTGCCTTTGGTATCACCAATTCTATGAGGCTGGTCTGAGAATTTGGTGTTTTGTAAAGAGTTTGATCTTGATCTTTATGTTTAAAACCTCTAGGATAGCTTCACCCCACTTGGGTGATTATTGAGAGGTTGCCTTATGCATCAGCATATATACTTTGCTTGGGATAAGATAAACAGATCACATGGTTGTTTATGATGCTCACCACAAAAACTATGTTGGTGATGGTTTGATGTGCTAGTGGTGTTCCTGGTCTGATCCAGTCCTTCTCCCCTTGATGTTGTTCTTGTATTCCCTTGATGCTTGTGCTTGGCCTTGAGGAACTCTGCTCCTCCTAGCTCATGTGAGCCTAGCCTTGCTATTCACCTGATCCTTCTCCTCCTTATGTCACCATCAGGTGATATGTGGCTTGATCTGATGTGAGATGGTGTGGCTGGTTTATTTGGCTCTCGCTAAGCTAGCTGTTCTTGTGTGTGTGAGCAGTGAAGAGATGCACTAGTGCCTCTCCACGGCTGTGCTGAGCAGTTTTGTGTTGCTGGGCTGTTGCTATGGTGCTGACAGCACACACCATGCAATTTGGTGTGTGGCATGCATGTGTGCTTGTTGTGCAACTTCTGGATATGCTCTGAATTTGAGAGTTACTGTTATCTGATTACTTTTACTTGGCTGGTGAAACTTGCCCCTCCTTGCTGTTATTTGACTTCTAGCTTAAAATTATGAAAGATACATTCTTTCATATTGATGAAACTTGCCCCTTTTATAAGTTTACTCCATGATGAACCTTGATCAGTGCACTTCACTGACAAGTCTGAGAGTAAAACAATGCTAATCCTAACTTTTCTTTTTCTATTCAGTTTCTGTTTATTTTGCAGGTACAGACTGGAAATGAAGATTTTAGTTTAGGTTTATTTGTAGAATAGTCATATGTAATCTTCTTAATTATTTTGTAATTTTTGTTCTATTCCTTTTGTAAGCTTCATTTTATTATTTGGAAATAAAGATTATACTATTATCAATAAAGAAATATTATTATTCTTTTTTTATTTGCTATGGTGAAGATCGTGGATGATTTTAATAAGTTAAATTTTCTATAACTTATTTATTGAATGAAAATATGAAATAGATATTCATATTCTTAATTGCTTTCTTTAAATAAAGTTTGAGTTAAATTGGTTAACTCATAATTAAATCAAGATTCAAACATTGTTCAAAAATCATTTGAATTATAATTCAAACACTCAAGTTTTAAATTCAAATTTCATTTCCCAAAACACATAATTCCTCAAAGATCATATCAAAGTCTATAGCAATCATCCTTTAAGACTAAATCTAATCTCAAAGTATGAAAGAAACCTTGATCACTTTAGGTTTTAATTTGGCGAAAAATTTACCCACATTTTCGCAGATGAATGCATGCAACATTTCAAATTCCTAAATCTACCCTTCGTTAGTTCCTAAATGCTGGGATGTTACAGAGGCGCAGGTCCCCGCCGGGATAGGAGGTGGCGGTGTGGCCTGGATGGTGTGGCGACGCGGTGGATAGAGCCGAAGCGGCGAGCACCAGATCTATTGGCGTTGTTGCAAGGAGCATAATGCGCAACCGTCACCCCATTGTGGGGATAGAGGAGGGTAATGGTGCGGGGTTAACGGGTAAAATGACAAATGCAAACTGTGCGATGGAATAGATTTGGACGACGTCAAATTGGTCCGATGGTTTGTTTCCATCGGCCTGCGATAGGTAGTGTTTACCCAATGAAAATCAAAGATTTGGTGGAGTGACAATTAATCAACCTAAATAAGAAAGGTGTGAATGTTTCCTTCAAAACCTAACAGGAGGAGCTAGACCGTTTTGAAGATATCCAACTTGTTTGGGTGAAAGTTGTCAGTATACCTCCTAAATGGTGCACCTGAAAAGTTATTGCACATACTTCCACATCTCTAGTTTTTTTGTGCAGTGTGGGTTTACATGGGATCTTTATAATCTTCTACAAATAGTGCACAAGCTAAACTTAGAGTGCAAATAATTCATTTATAAAACATGCATGATATGTTTGATGGCACAAATTCTACAAACTGAAATATGATTATCACACCAACATGGTAAAATATAATGTGAGGTGTAATAGTAACACACACCAAATTTTCGTATCATTGAGTTCAATGGCTTGTTGGCGTTATCTAGAATGGAAAGAAAACAACTGCAGCCTTTGAAGTGTGTGATAAAACAACCCTTAGAATAGAGATGAGTTGTAAACTTTCTCTGATGAAATATTATGCAATTTTACTCCCCCACTATAGGGGGCATGCCGGTTGACATTATTTTAAGTTTTTCATAAGTAAATCACAAACCATACAAACAATAATGGAGCATAGAATGATTCACCAAAAATTTGAATGAAATGATAAGTGAAACAACACACCATGCCTCAAAACATAACAATAGCATGATTTTTTGAAATTTTTGCAAAATAATCTCCCCATAATGTCAATGTCTTTGCATATGAACATTTGAAAAAACTGTTTATTGTTCCATTGCTTAATCCATGTGGTTACATTTATTCACCGGTAATAAAATACACAAAGAAAGTGAGGTTCCCCTCGACCAAAGACCTCATGATATAATGATACGTTGAACTATATTTACCATGTGTTATTATATTATTATCATCCAGGCAGCACGCTCATGCATTAAATAATTTTCCATGACATAAACAATAATAACTTTGTTACCAGTATATTCTTAAGATACATTTTGTTGTTTACACAGTTGTAACACATTCCATTTCAACTATATACACTAGTACAAAGTGATGCTAATTAAGGAAAATCCTCCATGACAACGGCACAAAGAAATCCCACACGGAAAATTAGTTACGCTTGGCAAAGAAGGCCTTCCCAACTAGGTAGCCTGTGACCCAAGCTATAATGGCAATGTGCAAAATTAAATGCTTGTTTCTTAAGTTTAGGCAACGAATATCTATTTGACCGTGTGTGATTTAGATCTCAATAGCATCGGAGATACATGGGGAACCATCATTGACAACGATAAAATTGTGTGCTTCAATCTCATGTAAACGTGTTCATAAATTATATGGTTAATTATTATGTAAATGTGAACATGTTCACACTAATTAAATGTAAATGTGTTTCACATCAACCACAACTGCAACTACTATAAAATCATCTTCGTACTCTAAATTACCACACAATCCTCCTCTCTTTTCCACAACTCTCGACAAGAACACCAAAGCTAAGCCTCTTCCCTCCCATTCCAATGTTACTCGTAGTACCAAACTCCCGACTTCTACAAGTTCAAAGCACAAGACACGGACTTCAAGGTCGTGTTCACCCACCATGAAGTACACGTGGATAGAGGGATATGTTGGGTCAAGGAGGAGTTCCTCGACAGTGAACCGGTAAAGGTTCTTAGCATGGATTGTGAGTTCACCAATGCATATAGGAAAATCAGCTATAAGGATCTTCCATATGAGCATACGCAATGTGGCACCATCCTAGAACTGGCTCTCTAGAATTATGTGTGTATATTGCAGTATTACGGCATCACCATTCCTTCTGCAAATCAACCTCCATCACACAAACTTGAACACAACCCTTAAAATCCTCCATCATTCTAAGCTTTGTCTAATGCTTTAGAGATAAAAGCCATCAGAGAAGGAAGGAGAGGCGAAAATTCTGTTAAGCTATAATAAAATCTAGTATGTAGCTTTGGATGCTTGCATCAGATTTGAGCTTGCTAGGAAGAATTAGAACTTAGTTGGCTATAATAGCCCTGGATATCATCATGATTTATGCTTGTTTTTTAGTGTATGAATTTGAATAATTTTAATAAATATATAAACATAGGTAAATTAACTTTAGCACCATGGTGACTGGACACCGAGATCCAATACACACACCAAGATATATAGGTATATCTTGGTGAAGTTTGTTGTTCCATGAAACAATATAATTTTCTACTCATTTTGGATATCTAACCTTTGTATGTTGGCCAATTTAGCTTCTTGAGCCATATTGTTTGTCTACAAAAAAATGATTATCTCAATGCAAACATGTAGAACACTGGATAACCCCTAGAAAAAATCATTGCCAATATATTGTGGACCATGTAGAACACTGGATAACCCCTAGAAAAAATGTAACCCTCTCATTCTCCCTCTACACTCCTCGATATGGAATCTTTTATGGCGACACCGCTCATGATAGTAGCAGAAGATGAGTCCAACTAGGAAGATCTAGCGGTGGAGTAGGAGGCTAGTAGAGGACGAGGGGAGTGACAAAGCGTAGCAGAAATATGAGGCCAATCTAAGGGTCCTACCATTGGGGTGATTTGGCCGTGGAGTAAGTTATTTGGAGACGAGGTCGGCGATGACATGGAGGAAAAGACAAGGAAGGCAATGACATCATCGTTGGGCCTACTCCTCACAATGGGTGGATCTATTGTCATCGTGGAGGAGGTGGTTCGGGGAGACGAACCTATGGAGGATCTTGTGGCAAAGTGGAGAAGATGAGGTATAAATTGTCATGTTCGTGCATTGTTCTCTATTAGTATTGTTTTCAACCATAACAATTATATATTGTTGTATTGTTCTCTATTTTATAGCAAACGCTATTGCCATGTTTTAGTTACTTTAAGGCATACTTCAAAAATACCATGTTTTTGTTACTACAGTCTATTTATATAATTTTGATCTATGCCGATTATATAATGTTGTATTGTTCTCTATTTTATAGCAAACCTCAGTGCCATGTTTTATTTACATCAGTCCATACTTGAACACCATGTTTTGTCTACTACAATCAATTTATATTGTTTTGAACCATATCGATAATATATTGTTGTATTGTTCTCTATTTTGTAGAAAATCCCAATGCCATGTTTTCAATACTACAATCCATTTATGTATTACTGTAATGCACTTATTTGAAAACAAAAACTATTTCGATGACACTGTCCAAAACAAGGAACGACTTAGTACAAAAAATTTAGCAAAGTCAACATGCCATGAAATTGTATGCTTGTCATGCCATGTGTTAGGTTTTCTTTGCTTTATGTGTATAGTGAGCTAAGTTGGAATTATCTTTTCTTTTCCAGTGGCATTTCTTTGTGTGAGCCTTGCGAGCTCATTGAGGCTTGTGCATCTGGACTTTGCATCTTTGTGGCACATGTTTAATTTTCATACTATATGTAATTTACTAATGTTTGTCTATCTAATAACCTGTAAATAATATAGAGACTTTCGGATGGTGACAACAAATATGGCAAAGAGGTGGCTTGGAAAACATGAAACATCTAGCCAAGCCTCTTTACGTAATTGCAAGTGATCCATTGGGTGCCACCTTGAGGAAGATATGCATGACAAAGGAAGTCTTATTAGTTTGGTGACATGTTGTTGCTATTGGCATTAAGATGTGTAATCATTCATATCATGGTAGAAATGCAATGATGAAATTTGTCCAATTTATGAATGAAATATGTTACCATTTTACAACCCTTGTTGTCAGCATTTTAATGTGGTGTGAAATATATTTACCTATTATTTACACATGAAAATAGCTCAGTAAAAACTATCGCCACAAAAATAATCGTAACTGGTGAGAACGTGCTTAAGGAACGGAAAAAAAAGTTGATGACAATTACCAAAAACATGATTTACCCACTACGGTAATTTCCTCCGTTGTCAATGAGATCTTCACACCAGGATAGGTAGGGGAAACAAAGCCTCTTTTTCATTGCCGAATAGGTTTTTGACCCGTGTCGATAGTGTCGCTCTGTACTAATGACACTGAACCAAATTTAAAAAATATTTTCAAAAAAATACTAGTTATTTTTCTCTTTTGAAAAGCACCTCTCAAGAGGAACTTCCTTTATGCAAAGTGATGCATACGGCCGGTAACAATAGGTTGGCCAAGGGAAAGCGTCAGAGACCATGAAGTCAGAACCACCAAGTTGTGGCACCATTTTAGCGTGGAGACTTGACCTGGTGTAGGCTCTGTTACAATCGCGACAAGAAGATAACGAAGAACGAAAACGAAAAACACAGCAAGGAGACACAGATTTAACGTGGAAAACTTTTCCAACAAAGAGAGGAAAACCACGAGCCAGCCAATGAAACTTCACTATATCGAGGATTGTTTAAAAACGCCGGGGATTTCACAGATGCAACTCTCCCAACCGGCGGCTTACAAGGGGTTTATATATCGGTGGAAACCTAGGTCTTCGACGATCCGTACCGTACCGCGTTTAGCGTGGAGACTTGACCTGGTGTAGGCTCTGTTACAATCGCGACAAGAAGATAACGAAGAACGAAAACGAAAAACACAGCAAGGAGACACAGATTTAACGTGGAAAACCTCTCCAACAAAGAGAGGAAAAAACCACGGGCGCCAGCCAGCGAAACTTCACTATATCGAGGAGTGTTTACAAACGCCGGGGATTTCACAGATGCAACTCTCCCAACCGGCGGCTTGCAAGGGGTTTATATATCGGTGGAAACCTAGGTCTTCGACGATCCGTACCGTACCGCGGGGGGGCCCAAGCCTCCCGGCGACGGGCCTCGCTCCACTCGTCAGAAGTTGGCCTATACTTTGTAGAATTTGGATCAACATATAACAGGCTCTTCTCTAATCCAGAGCTCGATCGTCGTCTACAACTGTTTTGGGGTGCCAAAAAAAACATCAGAGTATACTAAGGCCGGAGCAGACGGATCAAGGGGAACCAGCGCCGCACACTCGTTGGTGAAGACGGCTTCGTGGCCGTGGAACTTGGGCCAATCCGGACCCGGCATGGTATTCCCAACGGCCGGCATCTCATCAATTAATAGGGGCTGCGCACAGTTGGCCGGTGCGACTGAAGCAACCCAACAATGGCGATCCAGCAGCAGCACATGCCCCTTCTCCTCCTCGCCTTCCTCCTGGCGCCGGCCGGATCCCATGGCCTCGCCACCACGCCCCTCATCAACTCGACGTGCACCGCGGCGGCCAACTCCACGTGGTTCACTCCCTACGCCTACTGCGTGCGCACGCTCTCTGTCATCCCGGCGGCTGCCGCCGCCACCGACGCCAGCGGGCTCGGCGCCGCCGTGGCCAACCTCACCACCACGAACGTCACGACGACGATCCACGTCCTCACCAACCTCGTCGACGCCCTCCAGCACTGCATCACCATGTACACGATGATGAACGGGTCGTTGGCCGGCGCGCTCGACGACCTCCACACCGGCCGCGCCGACGCGGCGTGGCCCAAGCTCAAGGACGCCGCGTACAGGCCCAATTTCTGTGATCTGGAGCTGGCGAAGAGTAAGACGGGCAAGGACCCGTTCTTCGAGGAGAACTTCAGCAACCAGCTGCTGGCCGGCATGGCCAACGACATCATCGAGCTCATCGCCAAGAAAAAAGCTAGATGATCACACCCATCTCAAGATATACAACTTGAATCGAATGGATAGCTACCTAGCGAGTTGATTTCTGGTTGCGACAAATAATATGTTAGTTGCGTCCTTTGTAACACGAGTTAAATTAATTACTTTGATTGCTTTAATTTGTTGTCACGCTTATGCGTTGTATGTTGGCTATTTATGTTACTATCCAATATGCACGGTGGGAGTCATTGTCCCGCGGCTGATAGGAGGAGAGATCCAAACGCTAAAGTAAATTAGTAAGCACAGTATCAGTATTCCTTGCATACACACTATCGGTTGAATATCTGAAAATGAGTAAAAACTCAAAATTTGTAGGAGAAGGTCCACATAATAGAACATGTACATTGTATGATTAGCGACTGTAACTTTAAATTAATACATACTGAAATCTATTCAAACTCTAGGTTTCCATCTTTAATTTCATACTCCCTCCGCCAGGTAATAAGTGACTCAGATTTGTCCAGACGTGTTTTAGTATACAGATATATTCGAATTTAGAAAAATCAAAGTCCCTTATTTTCGGACGGAGGAAGTACGAGACTTTATTTTATAAACTAGCAGGAGCAGTCCTATGCGCTAGATGATAACAAGTGCATTTCATGCAAGAATATCAAATAAACTCTATGGAGGGACATATACACGCTAATATATGATCATTGCTAATTATTATGCAAGTGGTGAAATTAAATGCATACTAAGTTGAAAGCATGAAGAAATTGTCAACAGATTATTAAACTCACTATAACTCAAAGACATATCAAAAAACTAGTGACAATAGTGACAATAATTCAACTTATACTCTAGATATTTCAGTAGATATGATTACCTAGTCATGAACTGGATACCACTATTATGATATTTGTTACATTGTATGGTTTGGAGATCCTTTCTGTAAATAAATATACATTGTAAAACTTTATACAAATTACTAAAAAAGAATTGAAGAACAGCCTTCTGTTACAAAATTAAGCACAATACAACTTTATTTGAAGATATACAACAAAATTGTTTTACAAAAACTATGCACCTAACATTTACGGAAATTTCTATGTGTTTAAATATGACAAGAAATAATATAAAATTATATTGCAGCATGCAAAACAATTGCTAAAAGGTATACAATTTTAGTACAAATTCTAAATTCAGTGACGTGTATGTGTCGTGTATGCCTGCAAGCCCATAAAACCATGTGTGTAACATCCCAAAAAAATCCAAATTTTGGAATGTTAAATAAAATAAATAAATAAATTGAATGAATTGTTTGTGTTTATTGAAATTTCTCAAGAAAACAGAACTTTTGATGATTTGTTTCAACTTTTATCAAACCTTGATTAAAATAATTCGACAGTGGATAAATATTGCTATCCAAAATTATAAATCTTTGTTTGGTGGATTTTAAACAATTTGAACATGAGTATTTTGCCCTATGTATATTCATTGCATTTCGAATATATTTCCAAACCATGTATAATTAATTAAGAGAGGGAAAATATGACTTCCCCAATTATAATAAGCATGTTAGAAAAATATTCCATTTGGGGATTTATTGAGTTTTTATTGCATTTTGGAGTTTTAAATATATGTAAATACGAGTTTCCAAGTAAGGATGAGATAGAAGACACGAGAATACTATGGCATTCTCAAAATAGATTGGAAATGATTTAAATATATTTATATTCATTTTTGGATCAAAAAACTTATCTATGGTTATTTATAAAATCCTAAAAACTAATCTAGGGAATTTATTAAGGCTACAAAATGAAACTATTTTATAAAATTTATATTTGACTGGATATACTATCCTACAGTCTAATATAGCTATTTTTATTTTTTGACCTTTTCTGAAATTTTGTTTGGTTAAATTCGAGCAGTAAATAGGACAATACTTAATAGAAATATCAATTATGATAAAAAGAAAAGGTGATCAAACCAAACGACCGAACTAGCCAAAATGGACTGACTTTTTACTCTAGCCTCACCGTGATGGACAACCCTTTGTTCTTTTCCCCGTTATGTTTTTCTGTATCGTCTTCCTCTTGTCATTCACATTCTGAAACATCAGGTTACAGAAACTGAAACTGCACACCATGAAACCTTCCCCTCACGATTCCATGGATTTTAGACCTTGTAACATATGGCTCTAAACACAGAAATTACTCATCCATCAACGACAGTTCCATTCAGGGAGTTAATTTTGTCTTGGTGCACCTTAAATCTTTCACGGTTGTCGCAGCCATTAATTGTGCATGATGATGACAAAATTAGGGCATCTCTAACTGATTCCCTAAAGTTTAGAGAATTAAACGGATGAGTAACCTTTAGAGGAGTAAAAGGACGGCGGTTCCTAACCGAACCCCTAAACTTAGAGGAGTAAAACTTTTCTTTTGCCCTATTTCTCTCTAGCATTTCACATATGCATTCATACATCTTATATAGAGTTCAGACAAATAATTTAAAAATATATGGACAATTCAAACACAAGCAGCACAACACTTAAACAACACACATAGGCATAGTTCATAATCAAACACATCAAAATAAAACATGCATAGAGTTCATTCAAAAGTAGACTCTATCACCACTATCGATCAAGGTCTCTTCAAAAAAAGCTATTGACCTTGTTTGATCAAAAAAATCACCAACATATCACCTCATATGTTGTGGACCATCACCGAAGAACTCAAGCATCATCTCCGAAGAACTCATCTCCTCCTCCTCCTCCTCCTCCTAGGCCAACACCATCATCACCACCATGAGCACCTCCACTAAAAGATCGTTGAAGGATCTTTGCTCGAGTGAGCTACCGATATTTCATAGTCGTGGCATCCATGTTGCTTGGCTCCATGAACATGATAGCACGCGCATCGATCTTTTTTTTGCTATCCTCTCCTCCTCAAGTGCAACCCTTCTCTCCTCCACAATAGCCCTCCTCTCCTCGGCGGCCATCTTCTTCTTCCACTTCTCCTCCTCCATTGCCTTGAGCGTGGACCACCTTGCTTCCTTCTCATCTCTCCTCTCGGCCGCCAAGGCTTTATTGGTCTCAACCATAGCACATAGTTCTTATTTGTATCCTCCTCCTTGTGCACATCTCTTTTTCCTCTCATTTGCAAGATCTTGCCCCTCGGGCCTCTTGTGTGGGTCTTCATCTTACTCGTCGTTGGACTCGACGGAGATGCTCACCCTTGACATCTTTGGAGTGGTCTCCCAATTCCTCCGCACCCACTTTTCATTGCCAACAAGCTCGGCATAGCAATGTTGCAAGGTGAAAGCTTTGCCACCATTCTTCTTGTTGCGTAGCTTGTAGAGGTTTTGGATGTATGGCTCATACTCCGTCACAAACACTCCACTAGGTGGGGTGTTGTGAAATTGATCAACATAACCGGACCAACGGTTGCATTTCTCAACAATGGCACCCCACCGATGGCCGAGAGAGACTTTTCTGCGAGTGATCGTCATAGTGATGGTGTCGTTGTTGTAGTCCTCGATACGAGTCCAAAACTTGTCCTCTGATTGGATGGTGCCAACCGATGTATCGAGTGACACATTCATCCAAGTATAGCACAATGCAACGTATTCGTTCTCGCTATAGTTGGTGACTCTTGTCTTCTTTGTGCTTCCTTGTGTCTCCTCCACCTCTTGTTGCTCGGCAGTGACCTCAACATCTTCCTCCTCCACCTCTCCTTGCTCGGTGGTGGCCTCAACATATTTAGACGGACAAGTTTAATGGCTTCTGGTGTATTTTACTCCATGGGAATTGGGGTGATTAACGAATTGTGATGTGGTTTCTAGCTTGACGAATTGGGGTGATTGGGTTGTTTCACTGAGGTTATTCTTTGTTGGTCAGAGGCATCATTTTTCCGATCGGCGTGGTGTGCTGCTCCTATTTTGTGTTGGTGATGGGATTAAACTTGCATCGTGCCGGCCTGGTCGGCTAGGAACTGCGGGTGTTCTTCGGTTTTCTCTCTTACGATGTCTTTGTTTTTATACGTTTTCCCGCTCCATTTTCTTTCGGCCTCTTCTTCCTTCATTGGGCCACTCTGTTGATTGTGTTGTTTTTTGTGTTTTTGTATGCTCCTATTCTCGATTGCGTCTCTCCGCCGCTGCCACACTCCCCTCAGCCTGCCGCCTCACTCCGTGAGGCTACCCCGTTGCCCTATGTTCGTGGTGTGGCTCTGGTATCCCGTGCCCAGGGCTAACATCTTTGAGCAATGCCTCCTCCTTGTGCCCTTCTCTGTAGAGTGGGACCTCTACCGCGTGCATGCTAGCGTTATGCGTTTGTGGAGGAGAGACAGAGAGGCCATAAATATCCATGGCTAGAAGAAAAGTGCAGCACTAGGAGGTTCACATGAATGATGCGGGCGTGTATGATGTAGTGGAGCACCTCCAAGGCAGCCTGGTACTGCAGCCAGCACAACACTAGCCCCTCCAAGGGATACTAGTCCAACAAGAACTACACCAGCACCTCCTATAAAAGGTATGATACTGTACCAGGTACTGCACCTCCAAGAGCTATAGGCCCAAGACCCTTCTCTGCACCTAGAAGTGCTGCTCAATGTGGTTCCAGTTCAGCACCAACAAGGCCTGGAAAAAGGCCAACCAAACTCATAGCAAGGATGGCAGGGTACCTTAATGCTGGGAATCATTCAAGCTACAAGAAGATGAAATCTGATTCTTTCAAGGGTGCTTGAAATGTGGGCATGTCCATTTCAAACAATTTGGAACTGATTATGTGTAAGACTATGTACATATGTCCTGGGGAGAACTTGAGTGTCTGTTCAAGATCTATGTAGTTTTGAGAACCTAATTGTCTGCAAAACTATTTATGAATCTTTGTTGTTTAAGACTATCTTTCAATTTGATGGTGATGTTGTGATTGGTGTTTAAATATGTTTGTTAAGAAGATGTCAATAATGTTGTTTTATGGATGCATTTAAGAAAGTTCCATTAAAGGTGGCTTTAAGAAAGTTGTCAAGACCCCTCGAGGGATCTCGATAACTTTGTATAGGTTATATTAAAGGTGGCTTTAAAAATTTGTCGAGACCCCTCGAGGGATCTCGACAACATAGTATAGGTTCTTTTAAAGGTGCATTTGACAAACAAAGAGTCCAATTAAAGGTGGCTTTAATAAAGTTGTTGATATCCCTCAAGGGATCTCGACAACCTAGTAGGTCCTTCTAAAGGTGGCTTTAAGAAAGTTGTAGAGACCCCTCGAGGGATCTCGATAACATAGTATAGGTTCTTTTAAAGGTGCATTTGACAAATAAAGAGTCCAACTACACAAGCTACTAGTAATACCACAAGAAGTCATAATTTTAAAACATAGACCCAAATTAAGCAAGCTTGACATCCATTACCACAATAGTTCAACATCCATTCTAACAATGGATTGCACAAATAGGTCCTTACACAACACATAGTTTAGGGTTCTTACACAAGACATAGAGTAGGGTTCTTACATAACACATAGAAAAGGGTTCTTACACATGCATTACATAAATGAGCAACAAACTAGGTAGGCACTCCATCACTACTCATCACATATTAATTTGATCATCTTAATCTTCTCCTTGTTAATATTAGTGGCATTAAAATGATCAAACAGACTGTACGCTAATTTTTTATTCTCCCATTTCACAATCTGTTTTTCATCCTCCCACTTCTTATGTTTCTCCTTATAAACTCCTGCTTGGGTTTTCAGCACATTCTTCAATTCTTCATTAGCTTTTTTGTAGACCTCCACTTCATTCTTCAACCCTGCTATGTACTTCTCCATCTGTTCTTCCTGCTCAGCCTCACTGTAAATCCTCCTCTAGTTTTATGCTAAAGCCTTCTTCCTAGTCTCCTCAAAAAACTTGTTAGTTTCTACAATAATGCATGCATGTTTCTTGACAGCTTTCTCCTTCTCTTCAGCAAGATCCTTCAGCATCTTGGAACTCTGATACCTCTCTTCAATTATTGCACTATTACTTTCATTATACATTTTCCACAACCTAGCCAATGCATTCTTCACAGTGTCAGGACACTCTGGATCTATCCGACTGTGAAATTCACAGTTATTGACCTGCTGTAAAGGATAAAAATAGTGTTTCAAATCAGTCTACATATATGAGTTCATGTCCTTGCCGTAACAAAAAAATTATATTAGGCTTATACTACCTATATGTTCAGAGCTAAGATGATGGTCACTACTAAGATGATGGTCACAACATTTCATATAAGAACAACTCTAAAAGTATATGGTTCTGGCCACTAAGCATTCCATATTAACTGAGTTAAGATGATGGTTCTGGCCACCAAGCATTCCACATTAACTGAGCTAAGATGATGGTGTAGGGGTTCATAGCATGGAAAACAAAAAAAATTCTATCGCATGCACACAAACAAGCCAAGATCTATCTACTAGATTGTAGTAACGAGTCAATTAGAGTACTCACCCTTGAAGATTCCAAAGCGGTTAACGAGAGCAGATTCTCGTGGGTGATGTAGTCGTACACTTGCCGATCTCAATATCGCGTAGACGATCCTTCCGGCATTGCGTTCCGGCAGCGCTTCCGCAGTCGGTCACATGTTCAGTACTCGATGAAGACATTCATCTCCCTTGTTCCAGCAGGCAGCGGAGATTGTAGTTCTCCCCTCACGATTCCAGCAGCACGACGGCGTGGTGTCGGAAGTAGAGGGAAGATCCCGCAGGGCTTTTCCTAAAGCGGTGCGGGTTATGGTGGATCTAGGGTTTTCGGTGATCTAGGTTTAGAAGGCCGGAGAGGAGGAGGAGGTGTCGGCGGCGGCTTGGGCGGCGGCAACGACGCAAGGTGGGGAGGGCTGGTTGTGGTGATTTGGGGCAGCCCCTCCCCTCTATTTATGATAGGGAGGGCAACTTGGGAGAGGAGAGTTTGAATCCTTCCCCAAACCCAAGTTGGAGAGAAAGGACTCTTTCCTTCTTCCACTAGGAAACCATTGTTCCAGTTTGACTTTTCAAAGTTCCCTTTTGACTTTCAATTTAGAGCTTTATTTCTCTCTTCCAAATGCCCAACCAAGTGACCTAGGACATGATCCAATCATTCCACTTAACCATGACACATTCATGAACCATTCCCCTTCAGGTCCGGTGAACCTTCTAGACCCTTCTAGAACCTCTCCAATGAAAACATCAAAATCATTCCCGAACTCCGGAATCGGACTTTCCTTATATGAATCTTATTCTATGGACCATTCTGTATCTCCTCGTGATATCCCGGATCCCATCCGAGACTCTGAACAACATTCGGTCTCCCTACTTACATTCCATATCTACTAAACAACATCGTATCCTTAAGTGTGTCTCCCTACGGTTCGTGAATTATGCGGACATGACTGAGACACTTCTCCGATCAATAACCAATAGAGGAATCTGGAAATTCATATGGCTCCCACATATTTCTACGATTACTTTGCGATCGAATGAACCACTTACATATTATATCAATTTCCCTTTGTCTTGCGATAGTTTACTTATCCGAGGTTTAATCGTCGGTATCTCTTCATACCTAGTTCAACCTCGTTACCGATAAGTACTCTTTTCTCGTTCCCGTGATATGTGATCCCTTGTGAGCCAGTCACATGCTTGCAAGCTAATTGGATGACATTCCACCGAGAGGTCCCAGAGTATATATATCCGTCATATGGATGGATAAATCCCACTCTTGATCCATGTGCCTCAACACATACTTCCGAACACTCAATGCCACCTTTATAGCCACCCAGTTACGGCATGGTGTTTGATGTCATCAAAGCATCCTTCCGGTGATGGTGATTAGCATGATTTCATGGTCGAAGGAATTAGGTTGTTATGTATCTGAAAGCTTATAGCAAACAAACTATTGAAATGACTTGATCTTATGCTACGCTTAACTATAGGAGTATGTCCATCACATCATTCTCCTAATGATATGACCTTGTTGTTAATAACATCTCAATATTCATGATCAGGAAACCATGATCATATATTAACCAACAAGCTAGTTTAACAAGAGGCTTTACTGGGGACTCTTTTATGTTTACAAATCACACAAGTATTAATGTTTCCGGTTAATACAATTATAGCATGGTATGTAAACATTTATCATAAGCATGAAGATATGATAATAACTTCTTTATTATTGCCTCTTGGGCATATCTCCAACAGTCTCCCATTTGCACTAGAGACAATAATCTAGTTTCAAATCTTTGTGTATTCAACACTTATGGCTTTCCGGTGTTGTATTTACATGATTGCTAGTGGTCAATTGATCTTCGAATCCGACTCTTTCAGGTCCGTGTGTAATTGCATGTATTTACGTCTCTACGCATCACTCATTCTCTAATGAGATGGCGTTGTATAAATTTGGTCCTTTGGTGAGACCTTTGGTTCCTTGGGGTTAAAACATGTTGATAATGTTGTCGTACAATATATCTTCATGGTACTATCCCGCTGTGAACCACACCTAGTTTGATAACAAACTACTTAACACGAATGCCCTCTTTTGATGCTATAATAGCAATCATATACTTAGCCTTTTGTTGGAGTATCCGTCACAATGTCTTAACTTTGGAACTCATCCAAATCCATTATAGAACTTACTTTCCATTATATTGTGCCACCCTTAGTTTAGATTGAGATAAAATTTAATTTGTACTTTGTGACAAAACTAGTATCAATGTAGTACTTTTACAGTGAACTAATCATCTATTTGTCACATCTACAAAAATAATATATTCTTAGTTCTTCCAAAAGATCATAAGAATATCCTTACTATCGTCCAATTATCATATTATGAATCATTCTGGTATATGTTCATAACATTTAGAGCATAGGACATATCTGGATTTGTACATATCACAGTATGATTGATATAAATACTCTTTGTGATTTCATACATCAAGTATCAATCTATACTTGAATCTTTGTTTCACTTACCAAGTGTCGATACACTTGAATTTTGATTTAATCCTTTCTGTGTGGCAAGAACCTTTCTTGTCATTTCCATATTGAACTCATTCAATATCTCATCTATGTACATTTGGCACAACCATATTAGCGTCACAATCTATCTATATAGATATTGATGCCAAATATTCGGGTTTTGCCTAAGTCTTTCATCGAGATGAAATTCTTAACATGTCTTAATAAAAGATATATCATTTCCAATCAACAATATGTCTTCCATATAATGTATTAGAAATATGTCTTAGCGCTCCCACTTAATTTCCTGCAAATGCAAGCATCTTCATCGTCTCTGATGAATTTAAAATCTTTAAACAGTTTCATCATGGTAAAGATTCCAACTCCTCGATGCTTACTTCAACCATTGAGGTTTGCATACGCTTTTAGCATCACTTGAATTAACAAAACCCTTTGGACCGTGTTATGCACACGTCCTAGGTAACAATTCTATTAGAAGAACTTGTTTTGTTTATTCAACTACCACATAACAAAATTATATGTTGTGGTTGCTATATTAATCCATCTAGACTAAACATCGCTATGGAAGATCAAATCTTGTCATAGTCAACCTTTAAACATTGTTGTGAACTCTTTCCCAACATGTCGACTATTTCATAGACGTGAAACATCCATGTCTATTTCTTTATAGATCCAAAAATGACTGTAAGGTCTTACACCTTTCCAGAGGGTCTTTCAAGTTCAAAGCTTGATTTCTCGTGTATGGAACTATCACGGATTTTATGGCTTCAAGCCATTTGACGGATTCAGGACCCATCATCGCTTCTTTGCATGTAGTCGGTCCATCATTGTCAAACAACAAGATTTACTTTCAAATCCTAGTATTTGATTGTTTACCCAACCTACCAGGTTCAATAAGAACTTAGACCTCCGTGACCACAACTTTTGAGGCACGTGAGCCATGAGCATTGTTGTTGCCTCCGGAACACTTTTCGGCGCTGTGCAACTTTGCACATATATCTAAGGTTCTCTTAACCTTATCAAAGTTCTATTGTCCTCCCACTTAACTTTTCACGGAAAATTCCTTTCTCAAAGAAACTTGATGTTCTAAGCGAAAAACATTTTTGTCTTTGGTGTTATGGAGGAATACTCAACGATTATTTGAAATAACATACAAAGATATGTTCATCCGATTTTGGTTGCAAACATCTTTCTTATGCATAGCATACCAATGTTTAAGAAAGGACAACTTGGGTTTTATCCCAAACCATAACTTTATATGGTGTCATTTAAACGGATTATGATGGAGCTCTTTTCAGTGGAAAAACGATAGTCTCTAAAGCTTTTAATCTTTAAAATATAATGGCAGTTTTATGAATTATACCTTTGATCTTACCATGTCAAACAAGGTTTCATTACATATCTCGAACACTCCATACTCATATGGTGTTTCGGGAAACGCAAATCCATGGAATGATTCCTCAAATCTTAGGTGTTATGCTAAACTTGTAACTCAAATATATTTCTTTATGATCCTATCATAAAATCTTTATTTTCTTGTTACATTGATTTTGCACTTCATCTTGAAAGTCTTTAAACTTTTCAAATGTTTCACACTTCATCCTTATTAAGTAAATATTCATATATTCACTCAAATTTTCGGAGAAAGCATATGAAGTTGAAATCTATCGCTCTCGACTACAGGTAATGGACTTCATACAACAATATGTACAAGTTCCAATAAGCTAGTCATCCGTTCCCTTTGGCGTATGAACAGAGTTTTAATTATCTCTAGGAAAGTTTCACAAGCATCATTTGATCAAAAATCAAAAGACTCCAAAATTCCATCCACATGGAGTTTCTTCATGTTTTCTTTCCAGTATAATTTAAATGGCGATGTCACTTCCTAAGTGATCTTTTAATCAATTTGTCTTTCGACATTTTTAGCACTAGTTTTATGGATGTGATTTTTCCAATGAGATTTGTAAATCATCCATCTTTTATGGAAATTATTTGAACAACCCTTTTGTTCTTATAATACCTGATCAAAATAACAATTATTGAAACAAATCTTGAAGGTAAGTTATGATTTCAATGAGTAACACAACAAACCTTTATTTGTTCTCGATGAACATCATCACATATTCTTTTGCTAATTACTTAGGCCATTGTAGTTCATGAATTGTGTTGTTTCGTATGACGATTCACGCCAACAAATTATGTATCCAATACTCAAGAACTACACTGTTTAACAAGCAAAGAATACAGCCATAACCTGTATATCCTTTATATACCTAAGCTGAACAATTCTAGTCTTTTCTCTTCTGCCAAATATTTCTTAGATTTCTCTTTCAGTATTTCTTTATCCTTTCAAAAGAATCTATTAACATCAATAGTGGGGCCATACTTATGACACATAGTCCAAAACATGTATAGTTAAATACCAATGTCTTTGAACTTGCACTTTGAAGTAGATCACCATCATCAAATGTTTGGTGTTCTTTCAAATTCCATTCTTTAGTAATCTCTTGGTGTAGTAAACATTTTACCTACATCAAATATTCATCCTTATTAAGGAATTATTCATGATCAAGCTGCTTTAGCTTATAATGGTGAATCGCAAGTATAATGTTTCTCTCCAAAACCTTTTGGAGGATTAGGACGATTGGCGTCTCCAACCTTTTATAAATTCCCATCAAGTATGAGAACGTAAACTTTACCATATTATACTCTATCATGCTTTAATCAAAACATCGTTTCAGATATCGCAATATCTTCCACATATGATGTTCCTAGATAACCTTGATATTAAAATAATCTGTTGAATATCAGGAATCATGGAGATAAACATGATACTTATTTACTAACACTAGAATTGTTACTCTTGATTTAATACTAATTATTAAACTTCACGGAGTAACCGGAACTTACTGAAAGTTTGCAATAGGACTTTTAAACTTTAGATTAACACTTCAAAACAATACGATACCATTTCGTAAAGTAACTAACCAGAATTCTACAGTTCTATTATCTCAATTATAATTAAGCGCAAGGTGGTAAACGGATGCCAATGACTACAACAACTATGCAAATTCACTTTGATTTAATTTATGATAAATAGTGTTCAAATTTCAATCATATTGTTTTTGAACTCCCACTCAAAACAATATCCCTCACATTGTTTTAGTGATCACACGAACCAAATTCACTACACCAAGTCCGATCATCACGTGACATGATGTAGTTTCAAAGATGAATAATCATCATGTTCATCATATCATCTATATGAATCGTGCTTTACCTTTTGGTATTCCGTGTTCCGAGACCATGTTTGTACATGCTAGGCTCGTTAAGATCAAACCTTAGCTTCCGCATGAGCAAATCTGGCTTGCTCCCATTGTATACACTCGCAGAATCTAACACACTCGATCATCACGTGGTGCTTCGAAATAACGAGCTTTGGCAACGGTGCCTACTAAGGATAAACACTCTATAACTTGATATTTTGTGAGAGGGATCATCTTATAATGCTACCGTCGCGAACTAAGCAATACAAGATGCATAGAAGGATTAACATCATATGCAATTCATAATATGTGATATGATATGGCCTTTCTTCTTGTGCTTCCGATCTCCATCTTCAAGCACGAACATGATCTCCATCATCACCGGCGTGGCGTCAAGGTCAATGGCACCGCTCCATGGTTGTCATCCACCGGCATCAACTATTATAACTACTTTGAATAATAGACACGCAGGTCTTAGCGAAATTAAAAGACAACCATAAGGCTCCTGCCGGTTGCCGACTTACAATAAGGAACATTGCATACATCATATATAATCACAATTATGACCATATCACATCACAGCGCACCCCTGCAAAACAAAGTTAGACGCCTCTAATTTTCTTTGCATGTTTTACGTGGTTTGGGGCTTTCATCGAGTGTCGTTCTAACTTACGAACAAGAACCACAACGTTGATACTAGTATTGTTAATCACCCATTGTAAATTGAATCTTCACTATGTTGAGAGAAACAGGCACCCACAAAGCCACTTATGCAATACAAGTTGCATGTCAAGCGTGGAGCAAGTCTCATGAACGATGTCATGTAAGGTTAGCCCAGGCTGCTTTATCCCACCATCCCGCAAGATGCAAAGTACACAAGAAGCAATCGACAACAAAAGCATCAACGCCCACAATGACCATTGTGTTCTATTCGTCCAAAAGATCTACATATAGACCTGGCTCTGATACCATTGTAGGGGTTCGTAGAATGGAAAACAAAAACTTTCTACCGCACACACAAACAAGCCAAGATATATCTACTAGATTGTAGCAACGAGTCAATTAGAGTACTCACCCTCGAAGATTCCAAAGCGGTCAACGAGAGAAGATTCTTGTGGGTGATGTAGTCGTACACTGCCGATCTCAAGATCGCGTAGACAATCCTTCCGGCGCTGTGTTCCGGCAGCGCTTTCACAGTCGGTCACATGTTCGGTATCGATGAAGACCTTCCTCTCCCTTGTTCCAGCAAGCGGCGGAGGTTGTAGTTCTCCCCTCACGATTCCGGCAGCACGACGGCGTCGTGTCGGAAGTAGAGGGAAGATCCTGCAGGGCTTCACCGAAACCGGTGCGGGTTATGGTGGATCTAGGGTTTTCGGTGATCTAGGTTTAGAAGGCCGGAGAGGAGGAGGAGGTGTTGGCAGCGGCTGGCAGCGGCGACGGCAGCTTGGGTGGCGGCGGCAGAGCAAGGTGGGGAGGGCTGGTTGTGGTGCTTTAGGGAAGCCCCCCCTCTATTTATGAGAGGGAGGGCAGCTTGGGAGAGGGGAGTTTGAATCCTTCCCCAAACCCAAGTTGGAGAAAAAGAAGGACTCTTTTCTTCTTCCACTAGGAAACCATTGTTCCCATTTGACTTTTCAAACTTTCCTTTTGACTTCCAATTTAGAGATTTATTTCTCTCTTGCAAATGCCCAACCAAGTGACCTAGGACATGATCCAATCATTCCACTTAACCATGACACATTCATGAACCATTCCCCTTCTGGTCCGGTGAACCTTCTAGACCCTTCTAGAATCTCTACGATGAAAACATCGAAATCATTCCCGAACTCCGGAATCGAACTTTCCTTATATGAATCTTATTCTCCGGACCATTCCATATCTCCTCGTGATATCCTGGATCCCATCCGAGACTCCGAACAACATTCGGTCTCCCTACTTACATTCCATATCTACTAAACAACATTGAATCCTTAAGTGTGTCTCCCTACGGTTTGTGAATTATGCGGACATGACCAAGACACTTTTCCGACCAATAACCAATAGAGGAATCTGGAAATTCATATGGATCCCACATATTTCTACGATTGCTGCGATCGAATGAACCACTTACATATGATACCAATTTCCCTTTGTCTTGCGATAGTTTACTTATCCGAGGTTTGATCGTCGGTATCTCTGCATACCTAGTTCAACCTTGTTATCGATAAGTACTCTTTTCTCATTCCCGTGATATGTGATCCCTTGTGAGCCAGTCACATGCTTGCAAGCTAATTGGATGACATTCCACCGAGAGGGCCCAGAGTATATCTATCCGTCATATGAATGGACAAATCCCACTCTTGATCTATGTGCCTCAACACATACTTTCCGAACACTCAATGCCACCTTTATAGCCACCCAGTTACGGCGTGGTGTTTGATGTCATCAAAGCATCCTTCCGGTGATGGTGATTGGCATGATCTCATGGTCAAAGGAATTAGGTTACTATGTATCTGAAAGCTTATAGCAAACAAACTATTGAAATGACTTGATCTTATGCTACGCTTAACTATATGACCTTGTTGTTAATAACAAACTATTGAAATGCCTAGTATGTCCATCACATTAGTTTCCTAATGATATGACCTTGTTGTTAATAACATCTCAATGTTCATGATCAGAAAACCATGATCATATATTAACCAACAAGCTAGTTTAACAAGAGGCTTTACTAGGGACTCTTTTATGTTTATAAATCACACAAGTATTAATGTTTCTGGTTAATACAACTATAGCATGGTATGTAAACATTTATCAGAAGCATGAAGATATGATAATAACTTCTTTATTATTGCCTCTTGGTCATATCTCCAACAGATGGTTATGGTCACTAAGCATTTCATATAAGCAGAGGTGGTTCCACATTAACTGAGCTAAGATGATGGTTCTGGCCACTAAGCATTCCACATTAACTGATGATGGTTCTGGTCACTAAGCATTCGATGATGGTTACAGCAACAATTTCCATATTAACCGAGCTAAGAAAACTTACATGGCCCACTTGACACGAGTAGAACTTTTTGCCTGTGTTGAACCCTTCAAATATAACACATTTGCGCAGTGCCAACTTGTGGCCATGACAGAGCTCAGCACAATCATCAGCGATTTCACAGAATGTTAGGTCATCAACCGTAGCGGGAGCATGGTCAATTGTAGTGAATCCCTAATCGAAGAGGAAATCGACTTTAATCGAGGGGAATATGGGGAAATCAAAGAAATCCCAAATCGGCCGAAACTCTAACCCAAACATGCTAGAGGAATCGGAGCTCTTACCTCTAAAGTTTCTCCCGCTGGAGGAGGACCCGTCATGCCAGCTGGGCATGGCGACAACGGCGGTAGCGAGGCGCATGCGGACGGCGGTGGGAAAGCGGCGACAACGGCGCAACACTGAGCTCAGGGAAGAGGAAGTGGGAGAAGAACAAAGACTAAGGTCCGCTCCAAGATGGGCCCCACTTAAGATGTGGCGCCGGTTAACGGCCGTTACCGGGCATGTCGGAGCGGCGCCTAATAGGTGCCACGTGGCCCTGGCAGGTGGGCCCCCCTTGCCAGTTATCGTGTGAATTCGCGATCAGACGACAATCAGTCTTTTTTGCGACAACTTGAATTCAATCTGGTAGTTTTCTGTGATTTGGAAGGCGATTTGTATGCTTTGAGAAAATTGACATGTAAAGTGATAGTTTTACGCTAACAACTCACATCTAAATAAATAGATACTAGCACGTCATGTCTTACATCTGATTTCTCTAGGACTAGTTCCTTTGAATTATCTTGGCCATTTACTCTACAGAGAAGTACCATACTATGATAAAGTCCTAGAAAATTGGTCTCTTATCCTACTTTGCTATTTAATTCATGCTATAATTACTTATGTGAATAATTGCAGATGTGGGAGCTGAATGACAAAGGTATCCATGAGGAAGATCTGGGAGCTACGGAAAAAGACTTTTCCTACACGGGCAAAGATTGGCTGCTGCACCTGCTGTCTCGATCTGATGATAGCATGAGGTCTGGAATCCTTCTGCTGTTGTGGCGCTCGTGGAACACGTGGTCCATGAGAAAGGCAACGCCACCGTCGCAAGCGCAATGGCTTTCCTACAGTCTTACCACCATGACTCCAACAGCGATACCAAGGGCAAGTGACCTGCTGAAGCTTCCCCCTTGGCCTCACCTAATCTTGATGTCGCTTCTCCTCATCATTGGGCTGCTCCACCAGATGAACCTAGACAAGTCAAGACTCTGGACTGTCTACCAGGAAGCCAAACTGCTGATTAACGAATTCAGAGAATGCACCGTCAGGCACTCTAGAAGGGAGACAAATAGAGTCGCTGACTTGCTCTGTAGACAAGAGGATCATAGTTGATGAACCTCCACCCCCTGTAAGAGAACTTGTACCGGAAAAAAAAAACCACATCCCCGACCCCTCTCGCCCCCCGAGGGCGACGGGGTCGCTCCCGCCGGCTCGCCGCTAGATCCCCCCTCCCTCCACCTCTCCCCCGTCGCCTTCCCCCATTCTTGCTCTGTGGCTGGTGGCTCGTTAGATCGGTGTAGGTCCGGCGGTGTCCTCGTCCGGCCGGTTGCAGCGTGACTACGGGCTTTACGGGCCCAGACAGGGCCGGCTAGACTCTCATGGGACCGGTGTGCTGGTGGTCACGTCCGGTCGACTACCATCCTTGGCGGTGGAGGCAGTTCCCTCTCGCACGGACGCGGCTCTGCTGGCCCTGCCTCGAACTACGCGTGCCTCAGCTTGTAGACCTCGCGGCGGTTTTCTCGGTGAGATGATGATGGTGGAGTCGAGACTGGCGTGGCGCATGCTCGTGGGCGGCAAGTTTGGTGGTGGCGAGGCCTCGCCCTCGCGGGTCTCCTGTGCAACGACTCGTTCGAGGCGGGTGGATAGGGTCTTCGGGAGAAATCCTTGTCGGCGCGACCGACACCGACGCGGTGCCGTCTGTGGGTGGCACCTCCCTTCCTGAAGGGTGTCGTGGCTACCCTCCTCCGTCTCTCCTCGGTGTGCCGGGGGAAACCCCAGGGCCAATTTTGGTCCGGGCAGCAGCGGTCGCTTTCCATCTTGAGGGAGTTGCTTGGTGCTTGACGAGTCGGGGCTAGGAGCGGGGTGGGCATTCTTCGGAGGGCGCAGTGGTTGCGGTCTTCATCATCTAGTCGATCCGCCTCCGTCTCCATTCCTTTTTGTTTTTCCTTGTTTTTAGTTCGGACGTGTGTGTGCTGCTGCCCCAGCATAGTGTATCGGGGTGTGTCTTCCTTTGGGCGTTGTGCTGTCTGGCCCAGCAGCGGTCTCACCTGTTACTTTATTTATAAAGCAGGGCGAAAGCCTATTTCGAGAGAGAACTTGTATCTCAAAACTGCCATTTGAATATATAAATAGAGTTCTCTTTCTCAAAAAAAAAGAAACGAATATATAAATAGAGATCTCTTTCTCAAAAAAAAAAGAATGACAAAGGTAGCCTTCTGAGCAGCTATTGAAGATTATGTGCCACGGTGGAATCCAGCAAGGAAGGAGGTGCACATGGCATCATTATTTTTGTGTGAATTGATTGGGGGAAAATGTTACAAGTGTACATAGTTGGCACTATCATGGTATTACTGGAGCGCGTGCATGGATTGCAACTGGAAGTAAAGGTCAGTGATCATTTATATCCCATTTTAGTCCTAATTGGAGTGCTCATAATTCCGACTTCTATCTAAGTGGCTTGCATGCCATTTTGCATCTTCCGTGGTAATATTAGATTAGTGTTCCTGATCTTATTGGTTTGATGCTGCAGGTGAAATACGCCTCGCGTTCTCCAACCTCGACTCGAAGAGCATGACCATTATACCTCAAGAATATCAGACCTGGACAGCACTCGTGCAGCTGCAGTGAAGTTTGGAGCGGGAGGAATTTTGGTCTCCTGAAGGAGGAGATTTCAGCAGCGGTAACTCCACACGGCGATGGCGTTTGAACTGATGTGTTGAAGTTTGCAATGAGAATTTCGAACAAACTTGGGAGCCTACGGCGATGATATGATGTATTAATCTTGTCCTGAACATCGTGAACCTTGAATAATACTACTGCTGACTATGCACATTGTTTCAGTTTTTTTTAGAAATAGACGATTTATTACTAAAAGTAATGTTTACGCCCGACCTCTGCATAACTATGATGCACACAGCCGATCAATTACACTCCTTGTGATCAAAACAAAAGTACGAAAAATACAAAAAAAAAATGTAGATAGCATAACGGCAAACATTGTTTCAGTTGGGATACAAATGGCAATCGGGTTCACAGGAACACACACAGGAAATAAAACAATGTAAATAACAGTAACGTTACACTCCGCAATTCAGCAAACGGAATTAAGTGATTTTTTTTCTTTGTCAAGAGCATGCAAGTGACCGTATGTCTTTGCATTAAGATTGGAAAAGAAGGCATGTACAATAATTAACTGACAGAGCCGCCTGAAGAAAGAAGAGGAACTACTACTCCCTTGTTCAAATTCAGAAGTTAAACCGTATTGTTCCGTTCAAGCTACAGCTTGGCAAGCCCTAGCCACCATTCCCGGGAGCCTTGATCGTGATTGGGAGTAAAAGACTGGAGGTTGCATTCCTGAAGACCTGGAACCAAATCGATCTGGAGAAAGGGCATTGGGTTAGGATGTGGTCGATGGATTCCACGCACTGATCGCACAACGAACAAACAGATCGTCCAAAGCAGGCCACGCCGAGCTAGTCGGTCGCCAGTTCAACATCGATTCCAGAGCGCAAGCCAGAGGAACATTTTCTCTTCTAAAAGAACCCAGCAGCTCCAGAGCAATGTAGGGTCGGCCTCGACAGCTCCCCAGAAATAGGCCTTAATAGGCTGACTTGGCAGTATATTTGCCATTAGCCGTAAGCCGCCAAGTAAATTTGTCTTGCTCTTCAGAGAGGGGAGGTAGGACTTGGATGCACACCCACAACTCGTAAAACTGCCCAATTGATGGGATAGTGAGGGTACCAGAGATGTCCCGAATCCAATTTCTTACTGTCAAAGCAACTGCAACTGTCTTCTGCAGCGCCTTGCTTGGTTCGATAAACTGCACTAGGTCCGGAGCAATCTGAGAGGTGCTATGCCCATCGATCCAACGATCAGACCAGAGGGAGACATTCTGTCCAGAGCCCACTTCGCAGATTATCGCCACTAGAATCTGATATTTTTTAGCGGCCATGTAAAACAAATCTAATCTGATATCAACTGACCATCATCATGTCTTAATACGCCCTGCTCTGGTGCTATAAGCCTGCAAGAAGAGCAACAGCTTTAGGTTCACTTTGGTTGGAAAACTTGGAATGATGGAAAAGGATTTCAAGTGGACAAGAAAACGTCCATAGTTTTGGAATAATAAAGATTAAGAATAACAAATCGCAATAGGAAATAGACATATTTCTCTCACCTGTTTAATTATAGAGAGTTTCATCTGGGAAGATATTACGCCGGTCTGTTGCAACATGGACCACAATGCCCCGTTCTTCTTCCGCGAGACACTCCCTGAACTCTTGGGCACGCGCGCAGTCAACCATGTACACCCGTCTCAGAGACCACAGGTCGTTTCCGTGATCCAGTGTTGGGCAATCCTGCGCAAGCAGATCCTGCATCTTCCCTAGGTTGGAGATCTTCCTCAAACTCGTGTTATTCTTCACCTTGAGCCACACAACCGCAGGAAGGTCGACAACTTCTTTCAGCTCGTGAGCACCTTCGATGTGGATTCTCGTCAGGTTAACCAAGAAAACCGAAGGGAGTGCTCTCAGTCTTGGGCAATCAAGAAGCAGCAGACGCTGAAGTTTTGGCATCAGAGACTGTTGAAAGTTGCCCTCCATAATATCACAGGGATTCCCAGTGTCGACGGACCAACGTTTCAAATTACACATGCCAATGATGTGAAGCAGTTCAAGTGCTGGGAAAAAGACTGCTGGATTTCCAACCCCTTTACCCAGGAGTTCTGTGCCAATGGTCTCTAAAGCATCTGCACCTTTAATCTGAAGAACTTGCAGTTGTGGTAACTGACCTGCTGGTGGAAGCTTTGTACAGGATATGCACTCATTGAGGTGCATATGACACAAATTTGGCATATTAAGCTCCAGTTCTGAGCATAGCCATTCTGGGAACCTTATACCCAGGAATCCATCAAGAAAAATATATACTAGGCTTGATGATGGAATAAGCATATCATAGACTTGCTGAATTCTCTCAACTTGATCGGTATGGTAATGTGTTCTCTCTTGAGTACTTGCCACTGTGCAGCGCAATCCCAGTTCTCTAAGATTATGACTGTTCTTCAATACAAGTTCACCCCCTGGTGCCGCCTTCTCAAGCTTCTCGACCCACAGACGTTGGATATTGGGGAGAGATTGCAATTCATCTAATCTGAATCCAGTCCCGCTCTCGGAAACTCCTCTTAGGTTGTAGAGCTGCTGAAACTTTGCAATCCCTTTTGGAATGTGATCAATTGCAGTCCGCTCTAGTTGCAAAAAACTTATGTTGGACAGTCTCATCAGACCAACTGGTAGGCTATCCAGTTGATGGCAACCAAGCAAAGAGAGGTATTCAAGGCTGATGAGGCTTCCTGTCGACTCTGGAAGTTTGTTAATTTCTGTATAGCTCAGATCCAGCAACCGCAGTAGCACCAAGTTTCCCAGTGACTCTGGTATGTTTTGTATGCTTGTTCCACTGAAAACTAAGATACGGATATGCTCAAGCTTTCTGAAAACGTCCCTATGAACTGACTTGAAGTTCTTGTTATCAAAAAAAAGGAGACTCCTCAAGCACTTATGCTCTTCTAGAGCAGGTATTTCTTCTACAGCATGGCTGATGCCGATGCGGCGCAGATTCGACATGGCATCATTACTTTCTGCATTCATAAATAGTGAGTGATCCTTTGTCAGATATTGTCCAAGTGACCTCAATAGATCATGCATCGTTGAAACAGCCTTGTCTACATACTTTGGTATTGGTTGCAGAAGATTCCTCCGAACTAGCTCAAGGTAATACTCTTCAGCAATTTCATGTACTGACAACTCATGCTCTTTCCTCACAAAACCTTCGGCAACCCACCAATAAGCTACAGCATCACGACGAATTCCAAAATTAGGGGGCAACAAAGCACACCAGAGAAAGCACTGCTTGAGTTGAGGGGGCAAGTTGCTGTAACTTAAATACAGGGGGCCACCAAGTTCTTTTGGGAGTCCATGAATGGACCATTTGCTATCCCGGATGCTCTTCCATTCCGCAGTTGTTCTTTTGGTAGATAGGACACCTGCAACAACCTTGATAGCAAGAGGAAGGCCACCACACTTCTTTACAATTTCATATCCAACATTCTTAAATTCACTCATTTCCTCATATGGTTGAAAGGACTTCTTCATAAGAAGCTCTAAGCCATCATGATAGTTCATTGTGTTTACTTGGTGGGTATACGTTGCATGCATTTCTGCCAAAACATCCAGGTTTCTTGTGGTGACAAGGACATGGAAATTCGAGGCTCTCATGAAAGGTGATAGAAGAAGATCAATCCAGACATCAGCTTTCCACACATCATCCAGCACAATAAATACACTCTTTCCTTTGATAGTGTCGACTAGAAGTGGCAAAAGCTCGGTTTTGGTCTCTAACTGATCACACTTTTCTCCGGCCATTCGTATTGCCTGCTTTATCAGCCCGGTCTCTGTGTAACTCTGGGAAATGCACAACCATATATGGACTTGGAATTCCTCTCTTAACACCTGCTCATTATATATTTTCTGAGCTAATGTCGTCTTGCCGATGCCTCCCATCCCTTGAATCCCCAAAACACTTGACCTATTCTCGTGGAAGCTACTGACAATAATTTGTACCATGTGATCAACAGACAGTTTGATCTGTCTCCCGACAACCTCTGGTTCATCTATAGGAGATGTTTTATTTCTATCCACAGTTGTTACGTGGAATTGTTGATGAACGGTTCTACCCAGGCTGAACATCTCAGTGTTCATTTTAATCTCATCAAGCTTTTCATTTATATCCTTAATTCTTCTAGCAACCTTGTGATCAAATGAAAGCTTTCCAAAACAAGAGACCATAGACTGACTGCAACATACTGATCTAGGTGGCAGCAAAAGCTTCTGTGAATGAACCATAACAAGATCTATGATGACATCAACATCAAACATAACATCACTCATGTTCTTCCACCATGACTCTATCCGTCTATCTTCCATGGCCAGAGCTTCAGCATCCTCACGAACTGCGCTGAAGTGTTCCAGATTTTTCTTAAGCCTCTTGATATCCCTTTTCACGCATGCTGTCATCACAACCTCGTCTTCGATAAGCTGACCCAGCTTTGTCAAAAATTTCGACATGAGAGCATCCAAAATTGTACCCATAGTGCCCAAACCTATGGATTCTGACTTCAATGCAAGTGCACCTGCCTTGTGGTGTGCGAGTTCTACCCTCCACTGCTCTCAAAGGATCATCATCCACACAATGCGCTCCCTGCAGAAGTCAGTGATAATTTATTTCATCACAACAAGATCAAGAATCTCCCGAAGACATAAATTCCTACAACAAAAACAATGGGACGCTCTTCAGTTCTTTAAAGTACCCATCACATTCCAAACAAATCCTTTCTAATCTACAAAGTGGAACTTAGATGACAGATTTTCAAAACCGATAACAAATAAGATATTAAATTTGCAAAAATTGGGATCTTGAGAACAGCAATACAGGAGCTTGCAGTGACAGGGTATGAAGCAAAAAGATAAAGGCTGTACCTTTCTACTCTGTTGACAGATAAAAAGAGCCAAGAACGTAGCAGCAGCTTTCAGGATTTAATGGTTGAAGCAAAGATTGATGACTGTGTAGACATCTGGACCAATAAATGATGAATGGTTAGCCCAAGCCAATACGATACAAGCCATATGTGCAATTCAGACACAGGGCATAGAAGAGGCAGTCATACCACCCGTGCAGCTTTGGTCCTGCTCCAGAAGGAGAATCTGCTACCTAGGTGAGATGTAGCTTGGCTGCACACACACTAAACTTGTTGGATGCTTGTTCAACCTCATGGATACTTCATTTATATAGAAGGTGGCAAGACCAACCGATTTTTCACTCATCAGGATTGCCTTGACCTGTCCGTCCCTGTCAAGACCACCTAATCAAACACTCCTTTCTTGTCATCAAACACGTCTTTGTTCACATTTTTCTTCTTCCCACCTTCCTCCATGTAAATTATTGGATAATTATGCCAAAAATATTTACATTGGTTGTTCCAGACTTGCATTTTGAAGGCCTTTTAGTATTTATCCTTTTCTACCCATCCACTTGGTAGTAAAAAATATGAAAATTGGAGCCCCCTTCCTTTCAATTCCATTAAGATTTAAGACTTGCAAGAAGCTCCTTTTGCCTACAACAAGTCAACAACCAACTACATGAACCATACGCCAGAGTCTTTAACTAGGAGCAAATATATTGTAGCTCATGAGTGACCACAAATATCTGCAATTGATTTCCTTTAATAATAGGAAATTATCAAGATATGGATAACCATTGCTGCACTTGCAAGCCTTTCAGTCTGTTTAGTTTTATTCAGCCAATAACGTTTCAGCCATACATAATATGGCTAGCTGTCCTCGTCTACTTGCACTATGGCCTCGGTTAGGTGTAGAACCAGTATACAACATCTGCTAACTTGGCTTGTCTCCTACCAAGTTGCAAAATTTTAATTCGATAACAATATCTTTTACCCCCAAAAAAAGGGGAGCAGCGAATGAAATTGGGAGGCGCAAAAGGACACATTTCGTCGAACAGCTCACATGCTTTGACTTATTTGTTCCAGTAGCGCGAGCATGCATCATATCAGTCAGGTAGTCAACACAAGATGATGTAAGCAATACGGTAGAAGGGGATTACAGTGTTAAAGCAGCAGCAACTGGCGGCAGCCCGATGATCCGCAGCTCGCTCTTCCTGGTGCCTGTGACGCTAAAGACCTCGCTCGATGTGGTACAGGGAGGCGCCGGGCAGCAGCAAAGACGTGGCCTCGCCGAGAAAAGGAAGGTCCTTGCTGCACACCATCTCCCACGCCTCCCCCTTGTCAGCTGCACAGAGGCAGAGACGGAGATGGAGGCAGAGAAGACCATGGCGTAGGCAGCGACAAGCACATCTGGCAGGTCGAGGTACTCCACAGACGGGCAGGGGGCGGGGACTACGGCACCGACGATCCACCGTGGCCAAGCACATGCCATGCTTGGCGTGGATCATAGGCAGCGACATCATGCGGGAAGACAGGGTCAGGCCGGAACCGCAGAATCCAGGGACTCGGAAGGAAATACATGGCTGATACAGAAAGTCAGGGATACCAATCAAGGATTTCGTTACCAGTAGGGAAATACAGTTACCGAGCACCCGCTGGAAATGGGCCTACCGGGCAAACATAATTCGAGATTATTTGAATTGATTTTTAAAAATTATTTGAATTGAAAATTGGTATTTCTCTGGTTACCGAGCGGTTACCGAAATTACGAAAATCCCGAAAAATTGAGTTCAACATTTGGTTTTTAAATTTGTCCGGTAACCGCTCAAGATTTTTGGGTAACCGCGGTAACCGGGAATCCCAAGCCCCCGCGGAAACAAAAATTCAGGAGCAAAACCTTGATACCAAAACAACTAAACGAACATTTCACGACACTTGACCATATCTGGCCAAAGGACAGTGTATGAAGAGGTGATCAATGGTTTCATAGGCTCTGGAAAACATATATCACGGGCTACCACATCAACCCCTTCTCAACAGATTATATATCTTTGATCAGAGCCCTGTTTCTAAATACTAGCCAGAGGAAAGTCTTATAATCTTACAAGAAAATTTAAACTTTGAAACGTATTTAAGAGAGGCATGAATTATCTAGCCCTAGGGAGCAAAATTGAGGGAATGGACTGAAGACTGTTTGTTTCTCTCTAACAAACAAAAACAGCTACCTCTTTGTTCAGTGAGAAATACATCTCTCCGTGGATTATGCATGGCCAACCACATGTCGCGAGTCTCTACGAAACCTAATCTGCTTATTCTAGTAAATTCATGGTAGATTTCAAGCCATGTAAGATAAATTTATGACAGGAAGTTTGCTGCTAAATTAGGTAGTGGAGATTAATTCATCGTAAAAAGGAGTTAAGCACTACTAGAGGCAACAAACTATAACATCACAGCAACAACAAGGGCCAGAAATTAAGCTCAATGGGGCTGCTAGCTTTGACTAACAAAGAACTAGAACATGACACTAGAAGCAACAGTTAGATTGCCCTCCCACTGTTGAAGCTCATCTCGACTGGTACATGCTGAGCTGTGCTTCACTGTCACACAGCTTCTAATATCTTTATTTTCATTTGTGCTTAATATAGGTGGATCCATACATTCATATTTGCAGGTGATGCATGGTGATGTTTGCACCAAAGGGAACACTTAATTCATAAGCTTTCCTTTCCCGGTGAAAACAGGTACTCCCTCTCCGATCCACAATAAGTGTCGCTCATTTTGTACTAAGCTAGATGAGCGACACTTATTATGACTCGGAGGGAGTACAATTTCTTGTATTGGTCGGTAAAATACATCAATGACAAAGCTTGAGAAAACTAAACATATATGGTGTCATAATATGACACCAGAAAATCATAAGGTTCTAAAACTTGGGATATAATCTGAAGGCACAAATAGTAGTTTCAGTCATATCTATGAGATCAATTTACCGATGGTATGTATTTTGTTGCTAAATTAAGCAGTGGGGATCAATAACTAACTAACTAATTTGCCTGCCTAGTAAGGAACCTAGCTTAGCTTACTCATCATATGGCGAAAACATGGTGAACACACGGCTCATCCGGCCTCCGGTTCAAATTGTGGATCTTGTATACCTGCGTCCATTGCTTGGAGACGACGGCGTATTTCCCTTCAAAATCATCTGCCCCATACACAACCGCCCTGATGTGCGGCGGGACGGGATGGGCTGAGATCGGCCGTCAGCGTAGCCCAGAGGTCTGTCTTCCAGGCACCAGCTAGCAATCGTGCAGAAGCCACGGTCAATTCCTAGGGACAGGAATGTCGCGCTGCTGACAATCGACCAGCTCCTCACAGCACAGGGACCCCCTCGACAGGCCGAGGAAGAGGTCGGGGCCGTGCAGGGCAGCGCCATTGCGAAACGGCAGGCTGTTCTTGATGTCCACCGCCGTCCACAGCTCCGTGGTCTGTCAAAGGCGTGTGTGTCAGGCTTCCCTAATTTTCCAGCGACGGAGACCAGTATGTGGGAGCCTACGGCGGCATAGGAGGCGACGTTGGAGTCAGACTGACCTGCGCCCCTCCTGTACTGGTACGGGGTGAGTTCCCAGGGGGAAAAGGGCGGCCGCGGCAGGGGCCTCCATTCGCCGCCGCGGCCGCAGGCGACCTGGAGCCGGGACACGGCAGGAAATCGATCCGGCCATCGATGCCGTAGTCGTTGTAGTTTACACTGCCGTTCACGGAGGGGGCCCAGGTCAGCGCATAGATCCGGTCGCCGATAGCAAGCAGCACGGGGCGGCGCTTGGTGGACCCGGGATTGAGCCCCGGGAACATGGCGTGTGTCTCAGCGTCGAAGACGATGGTCTCTGGGCCGTAGTCGAAATCGGCCGAACTGCCGCCCACGCCGACGACCCATGCGTTGCCGCCGCCGCGCCGCATGGGGACGAAGGACTTGTTGTTGTCGCAGGTGAGGCGAGGCGGCGCGGCGGAACGGCCGCGCGGGATACGGACCGGGTCGCCGCCGTCAAGCGTAGGGGTCCACCTGGAACACGGAGTAGGAGGCGGGCCCCATGAGATACACCGACGGAGCTGCGGTCTCCGGCTCCGCATAGTCTCGCCGCAGGCGGCACCTCCTTTTCCTCCTCCGGCCCGGCATCTCACTCTTCGATGTGGCCGCCACCGCCGCCTCCTCCGGCCCGGCATCCATTTAGGGGCTGTTTGGTTTAGGCCATCTAAAATGCAAGGTGTGCTTAACAAAATATATCAATCAGTTTTTTTTTTAGCACTGGTGCTTATCTGTGTAGAGAGATGTCTAGTCAGGCTTCTACCTAGTATAATTAAGCACCAATGTTTAAATAAAAATTGGTTCTTTTTTAAACACCTTGCTAAGCACCTTGCGGTGTAGATGCCCTTAGAGGATGTTATAAGGGACGAGAATACCCCTAATCAGCTGGTTTAGGGTGCCATTTTTTCTATTTGGCCAAGAGAGGATAAAAAGTTGTTGGGATAGCTAGTCAAAAATAGAAGGATGAATGAACAAGAAAATGCTTCGGAGGAGCTATTAAAATATGGTCTCATCCAGCTTTTTTTGTGAGATATGCTCAACCACTATTTTAAGCCAAAAGTGGTTATCCATATTCCCTCCACCCTTTAAACCAAACACTGGATAACCACAAAAAAATTAGATATCCCTTGTCATCCACTGGATAGCCACCGAACCAAACAGCCCCTTACTTGGATTTGCTAGTTCTCGTGTGACCGACAACGAGAAAACGACGCAAAACTACCACATTTAGTCCAGTATCGACACGTAACTACCAACTTTGCCATTTTTGTCTGAAAACTATCAATATTGGAATCGGTTTGTGGCAGATAGCACTGATCATTCTATTTAGTCATGTTAAACTGATTATCTAATAGTTCTAGCCCACCTATCGAGTCTACGTGGCAAAAATTAGGGCTAACTAGCGGGCCCAAGGGGAAGAGGGGGAAAATCCTGGCGCTGACCCATCCCCACTCCATGTCCCCGTGACCGTTCCTATATGCCATTGGCGAACCTCGCCGGCACCGCCCTTGCAGGAGATCGTTGCCTCAGGCATCTGGCGAAGCTTCGGGGCGCGCGCGGCAACGGTAGTGCGCGGGTGCATGCACGGACCATCCAACTCCGGGGCGGGTGAGGCGAGCTGTGGACGCACACGACGCCGCGAGCATGGGCAACCCAATGGGGATGGGTCAACGACGAGAGTTTTTCATTTCACCCTCTTTCACTAAATGTCATAAAATAATATAAATTTCTTAATCTTTGCCACGTAGATCCGACAGGTGGGCCAGAACTATCAGAAAACGGTTTAACACGATTAAATAGAACAATTAGTGCTATATGTCACGAACCAACCCCAATATTGATAGTTTTCAAATAAAAATGACAAAGTCGATAGTTATGTGTCAATACTGTCGTAAATATGGTATTTTTACGTCATTTTCTCACCAAGTACACCGGTAGCCCAAAGGTTGTCTGACCAGTTTCTTTTAACATATCTCACGCTGGCTGTTCTAACCAAAATTATCTTTGTTTTGTCTGGCACTGCAACCTCCATACAAATTTGGACTCTTCCAGACGTGCCACGACGACAACAAACTTCACTTAAGATTGAGCAAACATGCCCACGGTCGGTCCCTCGCCATCCCACCTACCCTTCCTTTTCTCTCCTCTCTCTGGTCCTCGTCTTTCCCGATTTTGTTTGGAGACTTACTAGTGTGGGAAGCCTCCCTAATTAATCCGACAATGTTTTCGCCACTCCTAGTAAAGTGCCCGGCGGCTCAATACGAGACACCCTATAGGGACCGTCGATGGATATGCTCTTACTGCTCAGTCACCTCTCTTGTGGTTGGTTTTATCTCGCGATTCATGCAACGTGGGATATACAGATGAGTTGTAACTAGTTTGTAATTGAAAATTTATTGAGTTACAAGAATTAGTACAAATTTTATAAATTTCAACTATGTTTGAACTGAGAATAGGATGACACCATTCGAATCACACATAAAAAGTTCTTAGGTGCCTCGGATCTAGGAGATCCCTAATTTAATTTACCTATCCGCAAAAAGATAGATTTACCTATCCCGCCACAATAAAATAGTTTATGCTATGTTTGAATTAGGAAAAAGTCCAAAACAAACTCTAAACTCATAGTAGTTCACCGTTTAAACCCCAAAGTCAAAATCCATATCGTTCGTACCCTAAACTATACAATCTCGGTCTGAATAAAACCCTAAAGCGAAGGGTTCGCAGCATAGAAAACAAAAAATTTCTTATGATGGAAACTAAGTACCAAGATCTATCTATTAGATACAAACAACGGGCGGATGTATATCCGTAGAGAACATACCCTTGAAGATCGACAAAGCTTAACGAGTTAAACTCGTGGTTGATGTAGATGATCTCTTGCCGATCTCAAGATCGAGAGGAAGTCTAAGCAGATCCAGCGTCGCACACAGCTTTCGCATTACGACAAGACACCGAGAAATATGCTTGGAATACTTGTGAGATCTTGGTTCTTTGGCATTGGCAATGACACCATTGTTGTCATAATAGATCATCATTGGGTCCAACGCGTTTGCAACCACACCTAGTTCGGATATGAACTCCTTCATCCAAACTGCTTCCTGAGCCGCTTCCGAAGCAGCAACATATTCAGCCTCCGTTGTTGATCCCGCCACCACAGGTTGTTTGAAGCTCCTCCAACTAACCGCTCCGCCATTCATGAGAAATACGTATCTGGATTGAGACTTAAAGTCATTCGGATCGGTGTCAAAGCTAGCATCGACATAACACTTAGCGATGAGATCTTCTTCACCTCCGTATACAAGAAACATATCCTTAGTTCTTCGCAAGTACTTAAGGATATTCTTGACCGCTTTCCAGTGTTCCGAACCTAGATCCGATTGATACCTACTAGTCAAACTAATAGCATGTGCCACATCCGGTCTTGTACATAGCATGGCGTACATTATAGAGCCTATGGCTGAAGCATAGGGGACTTTGTCCATTATCTCTCTTTCTTCCGCCATAGCCGGACTTTGAGTCTTACTCAATGTCGTGCCTTGTGACATAGGTAAGAACCCCTTCTTACTTTCGTCCATTTTAAACTTTTTTAAAATCTTATCAAGGTATGTACTTTGCGATAGCCCTATTATGCGCCTAGATCTATCTCTATAGATCTTTATGCCTAATATGTATGACGCTTCACCTAGGTCCTTCATTGAAAATTTGCTGTTTAGATAACTTTTAACACTATTTAAAAGATCTATATCATTTCTGATCAATAATATGTCATCCACATATAGTATCATAAATGCCACATTGCTCCCACTCACTTTCTTGTAAATACAAGCTTCTCCATAAATTTGGACAAATCCAAACTCTTTGATCACCTCATCGAAGCGGAAATTCCAACTTCGTGATGCTTGCTTTAATCCATAAATGGATCGCTGAAGCTTGCACACCTTGTTAGCATCCTTAGGATCGAAAAAACCCTTTGGTTGTATCATATACAACTCTTCTTCAATATTACCATTGAGAAATGCGGTTTTGACATCCATCTGTCATATCTCATAATCAAAATATACAGCAATTGCTAACATAATCCTAACTGATTTTAGCATCGCTACGGGAGAGAATGTCTCATCGTAGTCAACTCCTTGAATTTGTCGGAACCCCTTTGCGACAAGTCGAGCTTTATAGACGGTCACATTACCATCAGCATCAGTTTTCCTTTTAAAAATCCATTTATTCTCCACGGCCTTTCGGTCGTGAAGTAAGTCCACCAAGTTCCAAACTTGATTTTCATACATGGATTCCATCTCGGATTTCATGGCTTCTAACCATTTGTTGAAATCCGGGCTCATCATCGCTTCTTCATACGTCACAGGGTCATCATGTTCATCAACCATGAAATTTATGACAGGATTTCCGTACAGCTCGAGAGTTGCACGCGTCCTGCTAGACCTGCGAGGTTCAGTAGTATTCTCTTTCGGAGTTTCATGATCATTATCATTAGTTTCCTCTTAAACTGGTGAAGCCAACTCCGGAACGACTTCCGGCGTTGTGCTACTCGCCATACTTTGAAGAGAAGGTTCAATAACCTCTTCGAGTTCTACCTTCCGACTACTCACACCTTTCATGAGAAACTCTTTACCTAGAAAGGATCCATTCTTGGCAACAAAAACCTCGCCCTCGGATCTGTGATAGAAGGAATACCCAATAGTTTCCTTAGCGTATCCTATGAAGACGCATTTTTCCGCTTTGGGTTCGAGTTTATCCGGTTGAAGTTTCTGTTGGAATTATGCCCTAGAGGCAATAATAAAGATGTTATTATTATAATTCTTGTTCATGATAAAGTTTATATTCCATGCTAGAATTGTATTAAGCGGAAACATTAATACTTGTGTGATTTGTGAACAACACCGTGTCCCTAGTACGCCTCTATGGACTAGCTCATTGATCAATGATGGTTAAGGTTTCCTAACCATAGACATGAGTTGTCAATTGATAATGAGATCATATCATTGGAGAATGATATGGTGGATAGACCCAAACTAAGCGAAGCAATTAGATCGTGTCATTGTGTTCATCTTTGCGAAGCTTTTCCTATGTCAAATATTGTATTCCTTAGACCATGAGATAATACAACTCCCTGGTATCGGAAGAAAGCTTTGAGGTCACCAAACGTCATCCTATGAGAGGGTGATCATAAAGGTGTCTCTCAGGTGATCGGAAAGTATCTGTTGGGTTGTATGTATCGAGATGGAATTTGTCCCTCCCAAGTCGGAGAGATATACTTCGGGCCCACTCGGTGTCGATATCAACACCGCTTGCAAGCATGTGGTTAAGGAGTTAATCACAAAGTGATATCGGATTCTGGAGCGAGTAAAGTACTTCTTTGTGAGCGAGATTGAACTAGGTATGACGATCGGCGATCGAATCTCGGGCAAGTAAAATATCGCGAGACGAAGGGAATATATATATGGGATTGATTGAATCCTGGCATCGTGGTTCATCCGATATGATCATCGATGAATGTGTGGGAGTCGATATGGGTGCCTGGACCTGTTGATTATTGATAGAAGATCATGCGCATATTCTCGAACCCAGCAGGTCACACATAACGTGTCTCGGCGCTAGGATAGATTGGATATTTGGTTTATGAGTTTTTGTTGAAGTCTCGGATGGGATCCGGGATATCACGAGAGGTTCGGAGTGGTCCGGAGAATAAGATTCATATAAGGATTGCAGTTTTTGGAGTTGAATTGTTAATTGATCGGTATTGTACCGGAAGCTTCTAGAACCTTCCGGAAGGGGGCCAACGTGGTCCCACCTTCCGGGAGGGGGCATGGGCCTATGAGGGAGTGTCCTGACCACATTGGGCCAGGGGCACAAGGCCCCATAGGGCCCAGCCGATTCTAGATAGGTTTAACTCGTTTAAATCTAGGGATAGAATTTCTAGATAAGGGGATAAGTTTAAATTGTTTAAACTAGAGATAGGCTTGGAGGATGGGCAAGGGCTGGCCGCACCCCCCCTCTATATATAGAGGGCTGGTGCGCCCCCTCCCCCCAACCTACACATCTTCCTCCAAACCCAGTTGCCCTGCTGCCCTTCCTCTCTCCCTCCCGACTGTTTGTAGGCGAAGCCCTGCGGCAGAAATTCTCCACCATATACACCACGCCGTCGTGCTGTAGATCCAATCTATCTCTCCACCATACTTGCTGGTCCGAGGAAGGAGGAGACGTCGAGGTGCTGCACGTGTGCATCTCACGGAGGCACCGCCACTTGTGGTGCTAGATCGGATCGGATCGCGAGGAGGAGAAGCGAGTACGACTACATCACCCACGTTAACGCAGAGCGTTCGCATCTTGAATCTTCAAGGGTATGAAGATCTAATCTCTCTCGTTGTTTGCATCTCCTAGATTAGATCTTGGCTTTCCCTCTGTTCGCTTCCGTAGAAAATTTTGATTTACTATGCTGCGAAACCCTTCAGTTTCTTCACATAAACATCGCATCCCCAAACTTTAAGAAATGACAGCTTAGGTTTGTTTCCAAACCATAATTCATACGGTGTCTTTTCAACGGATTTAGATGGTTCCCGATTTAAAGTGAATGCAGCAGTTTCTAGTGCATAACCCCAAAATGACAACGGCAAGTCCGTCAGAGACATCATAGATCGAACCATATCCAATAAAGTACGATTACGACGTTCCGACACACCATTTTGCTGTGGTGTTCCGGCAGGTGTGAGTTGTGAAACAATTCCACACTCTTTCATGTGAGTGCTAAACTCGTAACTTAGATATTCATCTCCACGGTCGAACCGTAGAAATTTGATCTTTCTATTACGATGATTTTCCACTTCATTCTGAAATTCCTTGAACTTTTCAAAAGTTTCAGACTTGTGTTTCATCAAGTAGATATAACCGTATCTACTCAAATCATCCGTGAAAGTAACAAAATAACGATATCCACCTCGCGCCGACACACTCATTGGACCACATACATCAGAATGTATGATTTCAAATAAATCTGTCGCCCGTTCCATTGAACCGGAAAAACGGTGTTCTAGTCATCTTGCCCATAAGCCATGGCTCACATGTATCAAATGATTCAAAATCAAGTGATTCCAAAAGTCCATCCGAATGGAGCTTCTTCATGCGTTTAACACCAATATGACCTAGACGGCAGTGCCACATATATGCGGATATATCATCATTAAGTTTAATCCTTTTAGCATCAATATTATGAATATGTGTAACATTATTATCGAGATCCAATAGAAATAAACCATTCATCATTGATGCATGACCATAAAAGATTTCATTCATATAAATAGAACAACCATTGTTCTCAGATTTAAATGAATAACCACTTCGCATCAAACACAATCTAAGATACAATGTTCATGCTCAGTGCTGGCACCAGATAACAATTATTCAAGTTTATTACTAATCTCGACGGCAAGTGGAGAGGTAGCGTTCCGACGGCGATCACATCAACGCTTGATCCATTGCCGACACGCATCTTGACCTCACCCCTTGCTAGCGGTCGCTTGTTCTGCAGCCCCTGATTCGAGTTACAAATATTAGCAACTAAACCGGTATCAAATACCCAGGTGCTACTGCGAGCACTAGTTAAGTACACATCAATAACATGTATATCATATATACCTTTGTTTATCTTGCCGGCCTTCTTGTCTGCCAAATACTTGGGGCGATTCTGCGCCGATGGGATCCCCTTACAATAGTAGCACTCGGTATCAGACTTAGGGACAACTCAGGGTTTATTTTCAGGCACGGCAACCGGCTTGCCACCCTTACTTCCCTTCCGTTTTCCCTTCTTGTCTTTCTTAAAACCAGTGTTCTTATTGATCATCAACACTTGATGTTCCTTTTTGATCTCCACTTCTGCAGTTTTAAGCATTGACAGAAGCTCGGGAAGGGACTTCTTCATGCCTTGCATATTATAGTTCATCACGAAGCTCTTATAGCTAGGTGGCAGAGACTGCAGAACACGATGGATGCCTAAGTTAATGGGAATCGTTATTCCCAAGGACACAAGCTTATCGGCGTAACCCGACATCTTGAGCACATGCTCACTTACGGAGCTGTGCTCTTCCATCATGCAGCTAAAGAACTTTTCTGAAGCATTGTAGCTCTCTACAGCAGCATGTGTGTCAGAAATCATTTTCAACTCACCCATTGTATCAAATGCATTGCCGTTTTTGAAACGCTTTCGAAGTTCCGGCTCTAGCCCATACAATATGCCGCAATGAACTAAGTTGTGGTTCTCCTAACGAGTCTGATAGACATTCTTCTCCTTGTCAAGGGCATCATCAAAAGGTGGGGGCCTAGCGGCGCTTCTAGCACATATTGCTTTTGTGCAGCAGAGAGGAGAATCCTCAAATTCATGGCCCATTCAGTAAAGTTGCTACCGTTTGTTGCAAGTTTCTCTTTCTCCATGAACACATTAAAATTAAAAGCAGGTGGTGCCATCTATAACAGAATTTGTAAAGTTTAGACTAAGTTTATGATAGATTGAGTTCAACTAATCCACATTACGAATGAACTCCCACTCAAAAACGACATCCCTCGTGCCTTTTTGGTGATTACATGAACCAAATCCACTACACCAAGTCCGATCATCACGTGGGTCGGTGTAGCTTTAAAGGCGAGCATCAAATGGGCATCATATCTACTATATGACTCATGCTTAACCTTTCGGTCCGTGTTCCGAGGCCATGTCTGTACATGCTAGGCTTGCCAAGTTAGAACCTTAGTATTCACGTGTGTAACTGTCTTACACCCGAAATATGGTCGTGGATCCAAGAACACCCGATCATCACGTGATGTCTTGGAGCGACAAAAACATAATCAGTGCATACTAAAGGAAGAACACATTCTTATCTTGATATTTAAATGATGGATCATCTTATTATGCTAATAAAGCGCTAAACAAGCAATATAAGATGCTATCAAACATCACATGTTTATTAGTGAAATGATATGGTTCCCGCATATAATCTCTATCATGTGCACCGTGATATGATCACTATCATACCTTTATGTGTAAGGCCAAGGTCTATGGAACTTACACGTTATGTGTGTTGTAAGAGTATCATCTCATACCTCTACTTACAACATCACCATATTATAACACTAGCCTAGCAACAATCTAAACTAGACGCCTATAATTTATCCATTGCAAGTTTTACGTGGCTTAGGGCTTTCGAAGATAGAACCGTTCTTACCTACGAACATGAACCACAACGAGGATAACCAAATTGTTGACAACTCGTTGCAAAATAGATATTGACTATAGTAGGAGAGACAGACACCCGCTAGCCACTTATGCAAACTAGTTGCATGTCAAGCGTGGAACAGGTCTCATGTGCGAGGACATATAAAGTTTGTCCAGGCCGCTTCATCCCACTATGCCACCAATATCCAAAATTACAACTAAAAAGCAACAACATGATCATCATCGCCCACATACTCATATGTGTACTACCCGTGTAAAGCATCTACGCATAGATCTGGCTCTGATACCACTGAAGGGTTCGCAGCATAGAAAACAAAAAAATTCCTATGATGGGAACTAAGTATCAAGATATATATATTAGATACAAACAATGGGCGGATGTATATCCGTAGAGAACATACCCTTGAAGACCGACAAAGCTTAACGAGTTGAACTCGTGGTTGATGTAGACGATCTCTTGCCGATCTCAAGATCAAGAGGAAGTCCTAGCGCCGCAAAGCAGCAGCGCATCCGTGCTCGCACACACGTACAAGACACCGAGCAACCTCCGCCTCATCTCTCAGCGATGCAGCGGAAGCACAACCCTTTCTTGCCGAATAGCCACCGGGAACATGTATCTCGCTAGTCTGAGACCATGGGGGATAAATTCTAGAGGGGGAGAGAGATCCTTCACGAGGAGGTGTGAGTGAGAGAGAGGGAGAGGGGTGCCTTTTATAGGAGGAGGGGGCACCCAAGGGGGTGGCCGCCTGCCATGGGGGCTGCCCCCTTCCCTCCTTCATTCATGTGGGTGGACACTCCACTCACAAAAACCTCTTCAATTTCCTCCATTCAAAATCCCACTCAAAATTTCTATTAAATTTCTACCAAATTTAATGCAAACTCTCATTAAATAAAACTCCTTTTATTTATTCAGAATTTTGTCAATTACTTTAATGACAAACATTCACATATAACCCCTTGCTAGAATTCCATTTCACATGCAAAAACACTTTCTGCAATTTCACCCGAAAACATGTTTCGATATCTAATGAAATAAATTCCTGCGCTTGTTATTCTTTCCGGCATGAAACTTTTGCTCCAATTGGATGTCAGTGTCCCTTAAGTGTGTCACCCTACGGTTCGCGAATAATGCGGACATGATCGAGACCCCTCTCCGATCAATAATCAGAAGCGGGACCTAGAGATCCATACTGACTCTCACACATTCAACGATGACTTTCCTGTGATCGTCAGAACCTTTTATGCTAGTATCTTAATCCCTTTGTTTCACGATATATTACATTTCCGAGATTCGATCACCGGTATCTCCATACCTAGTTTGATCTCGTTATCGACATGCACTCTTTTATCGTTCCCGTGATATAACATTCTAGTGATCAAATCACTTGCTTGCAAGCTAAACAATGTGATATCACCGAGAGGGGCCAGAGTATATCTATCCGTCATCGGGATGAACAAATTCCACTCTTGATCCATGAGCCTCAACATAACACTTTAGTAGTTCTGAAGTCATCTTTATAATCACCCAGTTATGGTGTGACATTTGATGTCATCAAGAAACTCTTCTGGTGTTAGTGATTGATATGATCTCATGGTCTAAGGATTAGGATCACTTTGTAAGTTGTTTATAGCAATATAAACTCAATGACTTTGATTGTAATGCTATACTTCAGATGAATGTTCATCACATTATTACATCAATGTTGTGATCTCGTTATTAACAACATCCAATGTCTATGATCAGGAAATTGTGATCATCTTGTTAATCAACGAGCTAGTTTATAAGAGAGGTATAACTAGGAACTTTCTGTTTGTTTATTAAACACACATGTATTAACGTTTCCGTATTAATACAATTATAGCATGCAAAATAAACATCTATCATATACTTGGAATATAAATAATAAACACTTTATTATTGCCTCTCAGGACATATTCCCTTCATAAAGCTGTTTGACCAAATTGACCGACACCACGTAGGCAAAAAAATACAAGAAAAAACTAGATAATTATATATATTCTAATCTCTTAGTCCTTAAGTACATCTCCAACGGAACCCCAAAACGGAAAAACCCGGTCAGATTCTGTCCAGTCAGATAGATACCAGCACCTAAGGGCTACCGCAAATTTACTTTTGCCCATTTTTTCGGACCATCCCATTTCCGGAGAGAATTTAGGCCTGATTTGCAGTGATACGGGCGCGGGGACATGTCCGGCCTGTCCTCCCGTGACCGCCCTCCGGCCCACATGACAGTCTCTCTCCCATCTAGCAAAGCTATTTTCTCTCTCCCTTCATCTGCTGCCAGACCCTCCGATGTTACACACATCATCGGCGGCGGCCCCTCCTTATGCGGCCTCTCCTTCTAGGAGCTCGCCTCCTATCGTCAAGTGTGTCGTCGGCCTCCTACATCTCCGTCTAGCTCGGCTCCTACTGTTAGAGATATGCCCAAGAGGCAATAATAAAATGGTTATTATCATAGCTTCATGTTTATGATAAATGTTTGTATCTCATGCTATAATAGTATTAATCGGAAACTTTAATACTTGTGTGATTTGTAAACATGAAAGAGTCCCTACTAAAGCCTCTTGTTAAACTAGCTTGTTGATTGATTGATGATCATGGTTTCTTGATCATGAACATTGGATGTTATTGATAAAAAGGTCATATCATTAGGAGAATGATGTGATGGACATACTCCTATAGTTAAGTGTAGCATAAGATTAAGTCATTTCAATAGTTCATTTGCTATAAGCTTTCAGATACATAGTAACCTAAATCCTTCGACCATGAGATCATGTTAATTACCATCACTAGATGGATGCTTTGATGACATCAAACATCACTTCGTAACTGGATGGTTATAAAGGTGGCATTGAGTATTCGGAAAGTATGTGTTAGGGCACATGGATCAAGAGTGGGATTTGTCCATCCATATGACGGATAGATATACTCTGGGCCCTCTGGGTAGAATATCATCCAATTGGCTTACAAGCATGTGACTGGCTCATAAGGGATCACATATCATAGGAACGAGTAAAGAGTATTTATCGGTAACAAGGTTGAAATAGGTATGCAGAGATACCGATGATCAAACCTAGGATAAGTAAAGTATCGCGAGACAAAGGGAAATTGGTATCGTATGTAAATGGTTTATTCGATCATGAAGTAATCATAGAAATACGTGGGATCCATATGAATTTCCAGATTCCTCTATTGGTTATTGATCGGAGAAGAGTCTCGATCATGTCTGCATAATTCACGAACCATAGGGAGACACACTTAATGATTCGATGTTGTTTAGTAAATATGGTAATGAGTTGGAGACTGAATGTTGTTTGGAGTCTCGGATAGGATCCAGGACATCACGAGGAGATCCAGAATGGTTCGGAGAATAAGATTCATATAAGGAAAGTCCAATTCTGGAGTTCGGAAATGTTTTCAGTGTTTTCACCGGAATCTTCTAGAAGGGTCTAGAAGGTCCATCACCCCGGAGTGGGAAGGGTACATGGATGTGTCATATCAAAGTGGAATGGTTGCATCATGTCCTAGGTCACTTGGCTGGGCAATGGAAGAGAAAAATCAAACTCTAGTTTGGAAGTCAAACGCTAGTTTGAAAAAGTCAAATCCCAATAATTTGTGGTTTCATCCCTCCCTTGCCGCCAGACTAGGTAGAGGAGTTGGGGGAGGACTCCCCTCCCCCTTGCCGCCTCTCCCTCTCATAAAACGAGGGGAGGGCGTCCCCTTGCCCCCACATAAGAAACCCTAGGTCGGCCGCTGCACCCTCTCTAGTTGCAGTCGCCCTAGATCTCCTCTAAAGTTGCCGCCGCCTAGCCTCTACTAGCCGCCAACCACATCCACCCACTTGGCCTCTAAACCCTAGTTGCCAAGGGCCCTCTCTACTCCACCATACCCGCTTCAGCTTAGGCGAAGTCCTATGGGATTTACCCTCTACTTCCACCACCACACCGTCATGTTGTGATACATCAGAAACGTGTCTATAATTTTTTATGCTCCATGCTTGTTTAGTATCTACTTTGCTTTGCTTGTCTACACTTTGAGGTGTTTTTTACATGTTTTCTGGTACTAACCTATTAACAAGTTGCCACAGTGCCAGTTGCCTGTTTTTTGCTGTTTTTGGTTCCAAAAAAGTTAGTAAAGAAATATTCTCGGAATTGGACGGGACAAACGTCAAAGTCAATAACTTTCCGTGGGGAACAAGAAGTCCAGAGGGGAGACGGAGAAGCGTGCCGGGGCGTCCAACCCCCCTAGGCACAGGCCCACTCAGGAGTGGGCCCGCGCCTGGGTAGGGTTTGACCCCCTGTTCGCCTCCTCGGCCTCCCACTTCGCCTATAAGAAGCCCCCGATGCAGAAACCCTAAGGAACTGATCAAATCTCCACGAAACTGTCTGTAGCCACCACCACCATCGTCCCTATATCGGGGGATCTGAAGTTCTTCCCAACACCCTGCCGGAGGGGAGATCATCCGGAGGCCTTCTCTCCGGTATGATGCGTGAGTAGTTCCACCTTGGATTATGGGTCCATGTAGTAGCTAGATGGTTATATCTCCTCCTTTGTGATTTCTTGTATAGATCTTGTGAGCTCCGTGATCAAGATCTAATCTATTTGTAATCATGCATGTTGTGTTTGCGGGGATCCGATGGATACTGGGATTATTATGTTGGTTTGATTAATGGTTTTGTCTTTATGATTCTATCATGTCTATGTCGTTTGTGATCTTGCATGCTCTCTGTTGTTAGTAGCTATCTTGGCCAAGTAGTTGCTAGTGACTCCAAGAGGGAGTATTTATGCTCGATAGTGGGTTCATGCCTCTAGTTTCCAAGGGAAGTGACAGAAATCTCTTCGGTTGAAGATGTGTTGTTGCTACTAGGGAGAAAACAATGGTCTCTTGTTCATGGAACATGTGGACTGTTTATCTTACACACTTTGCTTAAAGAAGTTGTCTGTTGCTTGCAACTTAATACTAGAGGGGGTTCGGATGATAACCTGAAGGTGGACTTCTAGTTATAGACGCAGTTGGATGGCGGTCTATGTATCTTGTTGTATTGCCCAATCGAATCTCATAGGATCTTTCTGACTAGTAATTGCATTGTTTTTCCTTTCTCAGTTCCTGTCAATTGCCTTGCTGTAATTTGTTTACCCTTCATGCCATGTTGTTTATCCAAGGAGAGCAACTCTAGTGAACTATGGACCCTGGTCCAATCTTTATCATTGATACATCTTCCACTGTTACTTGTTACTTGTTGCAAATCATTATCTTCCACACCATACGTTTAATCCTTTGTTACAGCAAACCAGTGAGTTTGACAATCTCACTGATTTGTTAGGGCAAAGTCTTGAGTTTGTGTTGTGTAGGTCTCCGCGTTGCTTGCAACACCTGTGTGACGTTTCCTTCCTCCTACTGGTTCGATAACCTCGGTTTCTTACTGAGGGAAACTTGCTATTGTGCTGCTTCATACCTTGCTCTTGGGGTTTCCAACGAAGCGTCCCACGACAAGTGTTGGGCGCCATCATGCTGCTGGAATCGCGAGGAGAGATCTACAACCTCCGCTGCCTGCTGAAACAAGGGAGAGGAATGTCTTCATCTAGTACCAAACGTGTGACCGACTGCGGGGGTGCTGCCGGAACGCGGCGCCGGAAGGATCGTCTACGCGATCTTGAGATCGACAAGTGAATGACTACATCACCCACGAGAATCCGATCTCGTTAAATGCTTTAAAATCTTTGAGGGTTAGTACTCTATCAACTCGTTGCACCGATCTAGTAGATTAGATCTTGGCTTGTGCGTGTTCATGCGATAGAATTTTTTGTTTTCCATGCTACGAACCCCTACACCTACCACACTGATGCTATATGGTCCACCGTCGATAAGACCATCTGCAACATAAACCACCCATGTTATCCACCCAACGCCCTCTGCTCCCCGCGCATGAACTTAGCTACTGCTGAAACCGCTCCTCTAGCTCGACCTTGTGTCGTCCCTGTCATCGCATGTGTGTGCAAGCATCGTCGCCCCCTTCTGACGCACCTCCCATAGCTGAGTTTGCGTGTTGTGTTGTTGAACTGGGCACCTCCCGTCCATTGTCGGCGATACCATCTGCACGGGTGAAAAGACATGATGTCGCCTAGAAGGGGTGAATAGGCGTTTTAAAAACTACTATGGTTTTGGCTTTAATAAATGCGGAATAAACTAGCTTTTAATTTATCGAGCACAAAATCTAAATCCACTAGATTCAACTAAGTGCACCAACAACTTATGCTATGCAAGGCAATCAACAAGGTGATGGCAAGATATATAACTTCAAGAACGATGGCGTACTCTATCGTGAAGGAGGTGGTCCCCTGAGACCAATGGACTCCGTCCAAATCCTTGAGTCTACGCATGTTCGACCACTTCTTCCACTTCCTCATATGGTTGTAAACCTGCGTTGGGCTGAGTGAATTTCCAAATGAAGTCAAGAACATAATTGCGGACGCGCTATAGGTAAACCTCTTTGAAGCTGAGGTCACACATATCCCTTTGAAGAAGCCACAAATTATGTTAAGGACTAACATGAATAGAGAAGGCTCCCACTACATTGGAGGTTACAACATGTACATATCACAAATCGGGATTACATTCTCAATCTCCAAAGATGGAGTAGTGATAGCACGCGGATTGGGAGCCTTGTCGAGAAAGTATCCTAGGGTAGTGAATAACACGCTAAGCATGATGTCCTATAAGCAAATTATCCTACACATGTTTACACTAACTACCAACAAGCACACCATCACATGTTGACAGATCTATAGACCATGAACCTTGATGAACTAATTACACATGCTTAAACAAACAATCAACAAGCAGACCATCAGATCATGTCAGATATACCCAAATCTAACACATCCTAACGGATCTACCATATCTAGAACAAGGTGAGAGGTACCTTGCAGCCGCTTCCAGATGTTGCAACACAGAGGTTGGGACGAGGGAGATGTCGGCAGGGCCACCGTCATCATGGTCGAGGGAGATGCCGATAGGGACACTATTGTCGTGGTCGAGGGAGTAGCCATCAAGATCACCGTCGCCGTGGACGAGGGGCTAATTGGTAGTACAAGCGTCGCCATGCAGCCCGTGCTCGAGGGTGAAGTCGGAGTGGCCACCGTTGTCGTGCTTGTCGGCGAAGCCGGCAGGCCCATCGTCTTCATTCTCGACGCACAAGCCTCAGCAGATATTGCCCTACATCTAAAGGTGGAGGAGCACGAATGGGGGATTGTGGATTCGGATTTGGGGGCAGTACACTGCGTCTCTAAATAGGGAGCAAAGTACGCGGGCGGTGAGCAAATTTCTCCCACCGGAAATTTGTGGTCGTGCAGGAGCTCCCACCATCTCATTGCCTGCACAAGCTTTCCGTGTTCGTAGATTTGCACGCAACAAGGCTGTCTATGAGGAAACGCCCGAATCAAGCGCTGTCCTCGGGCCTAGCTACGGGGTGCTTTGAGGTTCGGACCGATGCAGCCCAAAAGAGCATGCGGACAATCAATCGACTGATTTCATCGCCCACGGGCCTGGCTGGAGGAACTGCATGCTACCAAACGCCCAAGAGACGAGTGTTTGGATTGTGTTTTATGCAAATTTCATTGAGAAGACACCAGAATCTGCCACGTGTGCGAACCGACGGGCTCCATGGTTGATCAGACATCTATTTTTTTAAAGGATCAGTCATCTATATAGCTGAACTATCCTTGACATTTATAATACCGATGTTTCCACAAAGTTACAGTACAGGAAAGTGAACATTTGGAAGTAGTAAATCACAACCACACCATTATTGTCACTCGATCAATCCAAACAGTTATGGAATTATAAAGCAATGGATCGTCCTTCGGAACACAACTTGCTGATGGAATAGAAATGCAGTAATGGCAACTGGCTGGTTATCAGCTTCAAGCTTCTCATGCCCATTTTTGCTGCCAACCTTATTAATCCTCTGTAGGCGGACCAGAGTGAATACTCACCTGAACCCCACAGGAACACCGAACACACACACACACACAAAGGCAATAAGCAATGGAAAGAATGCTCCTGAATTCAGCAAACAGAAACCTCCCGTTGTCGGACTCTGATCAAACAGGACGAATATCTTGCTGAATCTCTAAGCAGCTGCTCCTGCAAAAGGCTGTGCGTGTTGATCCATCTGATACTTTGAGCATCCATGTAAAACAAATCCAATCTTTCACTATAAGCCCTGCACTGGGGCTATAAGCCTGCAAGAAAAGCAAGAGGTTGAGGGTCACCTTTGGTTGGCAATAATAATGGAAAAGGATCTCAAGTGCACGCGAAAATGTCCACAGTTTAGGAATAAAAAAAATTAACGATAAAGTATTGCAGTAGAAATAGAGCTATTTCGCTCACCTGTCTGGTTATAGAGATTTTCATCCGGGAATATATTATGGCCATCCGTTGCAACATGGATTACGACACCTTGTCCTGCGAGACAATTCTCGAACTCTTCGTTGTGCGGGCAGTCAATCATATACACGTCCTTTAGCGAGCACAGCTTCTCTGCCTGGTCCAGCATTGGGCAGTCCTGCGCAAGCAGGACCTGCAGCCTACCAAGGTTGAAGATCTTCCTCAAACATTTGTTGTCATTCACCTTGAGCCACACAACTGCGGGAAGGTCGACAACTTCTCGCAGCTCGTGAGCACCTTCAATGTGGATTCTCTTGAGGTTAACAAGCTTGGACAAGTCCGAAGGGAGAGCACTCAGTTTTGGACAACCACTTAGCAGCAGAAGCTGAAGTTTAGGCATCAGAGACTGTTCAAATTTGCCCTTGGTAATATCACAGGGGTTCCCAGTTTCGAGGGACCAACTTTGCAAATTGTGCATGCTAACGATGCGAAGATCCTCAAGCTCTGGGAAAAAGACTGCTGGATTTCCGACTCCTTTACCCAGGAGTTCTGTACCAATGCTCTCGACGGCATCGGCATCTTGAATCTGAAAATATCCCAGTTGTGGCATCTGGCCTACGGGTGGAAGCTCTGAACATGATATGCACTCATTCAGGTGCATATGACGCAAATTTGGCATAGTAAGCTCTGGTTTCAAACCTAGCCATCCTGGGAAGATTGTACCGGGGAACCCAACAACAAAAATATATTCTAGGCTCGGCGATGGAATAAGCATATCAAAGACTTGCTGAATTCTCTCGACCTCATCAGGCTGGTACCGAATTCTCTCTTGAGTACTAGCCACTGTGCAGCACAGCCCCAGTTCTCTAAGTTTATGACTGTCCTTAAGTACAAGATCACCTCCTGCTGCCGCTTTCTCTAGCTTCTCGATCCAAAGACACTGGATATTGGGCAGGCATCGCAACTCATCTAATTTGAATCCAGTCCCACCCTCGAAAACTCCTTTTAGGTTGTAGAGCAGCTGAAACTTTGCAATGCCTTTTGGAACATGGTTAATTGCATTATGCTCCAGCTGCAAAAAACTTATGTTGGACAGTCTCATCAGACCAGCTGGCAGGCTATCCAATTTGTGGCAACCAAGCAACAAGAGGTATTCAAGGCTGATGAGGCTTCCTGTGGAATCTGGAAGTTTGTTAATTTCTGTGTGGCTCAGATCTAGCAACCTTAATAGCACCAATCTTCCTAGTGACTCTGGTATGTTTTGGATGCTTGTTCCACTCAGAACTAAGACACGCATATGCCCAAGCTTACTGAAAATGTCCTTGTGAACTGACTTGAAGTTCTTGTTATCAAAAACTAGAAGGCTCCTCAAGCACTTGTGCTCTTCTAGAGAGGGTATTTCTTTTACAGCATCACTGATACCTAAGCGGCGAAGATTCGAGATGGCACCATTACTTTCTCCATCCATGGAAAGGGAGTGATTCTTTGTCAGAAATTTACCAAGTGTCCTCAATAGATCATGCATTGTTGACACACCCTTGTCCACAATCTCTGGTATTGATTGAAGAAGATTCCTCCTAACTAGCTCAAGGTAATACCCTTCAGCAGTTTTATGCATTGATAACTCATGCTCTTTCCTCACAAAACCTTCGGCAACCCACCAGTAAGCTACAGCATCACGCTGGATTGGAAAATTAGGAGGCAGTAAAGCACACCAGAGAAAGCACTGCTTAAGTTCAGGGGGTAAGTTGCTGTAACTTAAATACAGGGGGGCTCCAATATCTTTGGGAAGTCCACGAATAGACCAATTTCTATCTCGGATGCTCTTCCACTCCGCAATTGTTCTTTGGGTAGAAAGGAGACCTGCAACAACCTTGATAGCAAGAGGAAGGCCATCACATTTCTTTACAATTTCATACCCAACATTCCTGAACTCACTTATTTGCTCGTACGGTTGGAAAGACTTCTTCATAAGCAGCTCTAAGCCGTCATGGCAATTCATTGTGTTTACTTTGTGAATATGTTTCGCATTCATTTGTCCCAAAACTAATTCGTCCCTTGTGGTGACAAGGACATGGAAATTCAAGGCTCTCATGAAAGGCGATAGAAGAAGATAAATCCATACATCAGATTGCCACATATCATCCAGCACAAGGAATACATTCTTTCCTTTGATAGTTTCCATTAGAAGTGGCAGAAGCTCTTCTTTGAACTCTAATTGATCACAGTTTCCTCCAGCCATTCGTATTGCCTGCTTTATCAATCCAATCTCTGTGCAGTTATGAGAAATGCACAACCATATATGGACTTGGAATTTATCTCTTATCTTCTGCTCATTATATATCTTCTGAGCTAATGTCGTCTTACCGATGCCTCCCATCCCATGAATCCCCAAAACACTTGATGTATTCTCCTGGAAGCTACTGACAATAACTTTTACAATCTCATCAACAGACTGTTTGATCTGTCTTCCAACAATCTCTGGTTCATCTATAGGAGATGTCTTATTTCTATCCACAGTTGTTACATGGAATTGTTGAAGACTTGTTCTGCCCAGGCTGAACATCTCTGTGTTAATTTTGATCTCATCAAGTTTTTGATTTATTTCCTTAATTCTTCTAGCCACCTTGTGATTAAATGGAAGCTCCCCAAGACAAGAGACCATAGACTGACTGCAACATACCGATCTAGGTGGCAGCAAAAGCTTCTGCGAATGAACCATAACAAGATCTACGATGACTTCAACATCAAACATAGCATCGTTCATGTTGTTCCACCATGTCTCTATCCGCCTATCTTCCATGGCCAGAGCTTCGGCGTCCTCACGAACCGCGCTGAAGTGTTCCAGATTTTGCTTCAGCCTCTTGATATCTTTTTTGACGCTTAGTGTCATCGCAACCTCGTCTTCAATAAGTTGACCCAGCTTTGTCAAACATTTCGAAGCCACAACAAATGGAATTGTGCCCATAGTGCCCAAACCAATTATTCTGACTTCGATGCAACTACAGGTATGCCTGCTTCAGTGTTTTGCGAGCCTCGTCGTGCCGTGCCAGTTCGGCCATCCTCTGATCCTCACTGCAGGATCGTCGCCCACACAATGCTCTGTTAAATCGGCCTTAGGATCATCTAGGCTAGATCTGATCGGGTACTACACTGTCTATGCCTTTTGATTCGTGTTGGTGCTGTCTTTCGATTGAGAGATAGAGAGGGATCAGAGAGATGGAGCATACCTTCTCCTTGGCTAGAGGAGGGGGTCGATGTGGCCATGGTGTTCGACGGCGACAGCTAGCTGGGGCTGGGCTAGGCGGCGGCGGTGGGAGGCTTTCCGTGGCTAAGCGCAAAACCCTAGATCGGAAGGGGTTGTGGTGGAGAGAGCGGTGGCGCGACGAACCTCGTAGTCAGTGCCCCGGTCCCCACCTCTCTTTATATTGTGCTGCCACAGGGGCCCACCAACCTTGACTTGGTTGGGCGCCCCCGATCAGGGCGCGAATCGAGGGTCCGTATGAACCGTTGGGTTCATACGTGGAGAGGTCAATCTAACATTCTCCCCCTTGATCTCGACTTTACCTTTCACTTTACACTTTACTTATTTCATCACAGATCGATACATAGAGCATGTTTCATCGTCTCAGCTCAATTGCCGATAGAATCAGACAGCCACTATATATCTTTCTATTTTGAAACAAATCCTGTTACTTTTGGGCCTCTATAGTCCAGGAATCATAGGCTTGCCGTTAAACCCATGCCGGCTATGTGTTCCTTGAACACATTGGGTGGTAAGCCTTTCGTTAGCGGATCCGCAAGCATATCCTTTGTCCTTATATGCTCGAGACTTATAGTTTGATCCTGGACTTTGTCCTTCACAACATAATACTTTATATCTATAGACTTTGAAGCATTACTCGACTTGTTGTTGTGAGCATAGAATACTGCGGGCTCGTTGTCACAAGACATCTTTAGTGGCTGCTGATGCATCAACCACTTTCAAGTCGGGTAAGAATTTCTTTAACCATAACGCTTGTCCCATGGCCTCATAACATGCTATAAATTCTGCATACATCGTAGATGATGCAACTATCGGCTTTGGCGCTTCTCCACGAAATAGCACCTCCGCAAGAGTAAAGACATACCATGTCGTGGACTTTGGTCGTCTTTATCTCCATAAAATCTGCATCTGAATACCCTTTTATCTCTAGGGAATCAGATCTTCTGTATGTTAGCATAAGGCCTTTTGTGCCTTGCACATAGCGCAAAGCTTTCTTTACCATCTTCCAGTGCTCTATGCCTGGATTCTCTTGATATCTACCGACTACCCCGGTGATAAATGCTAAGTCAGGGCGAGTGCACACTTGTGCATACTGTAAGCTTCCAACAGCCGAAGCATATGGTACTGACTTCATTTGATCGATCTCATATTGATTCTTTGGACATTGGGATTTCCCAAAACTATCGCCCTTGACTATGGGAGCAGGTGTTGAATTACTCGCATGCATATTGTATTTCTTTAAAATCTTTTCACAATACGCTTTCTGCGATAGTCCTAACACTCCATTCTTTCTGTCTCGGTAAATTTCTATGCCCAAAACATAAGAAGCTTCACCAAGGTCTTTCATGTCAAAATTTGATGACAAAAACTTCTTTGTCTCTAACATCACAGCTGGCAAGCAGGATGTCATCCACATACAGAATTAGAAAAATATATTTCCCACTTTTGAACTTTGCATAAATGCAATTGTCCTCAACATTTTCTTTGAATCCAAATCTTTTAATTATATCATTAAACTTTAAATACCACTGCCTAGAGGCTTGCTTTAATCCATAAATGGATTTCTTTAGGCGGCATCCCATATGTTCCTTCCCCTCCATGAAAAAACCCTTGGGTTGTTTCATGTAAACATTTTCTTCTAAATCTCCATTTAGAAATGCCGTCTTGACATCCATTTGATGTAACTCTAAATCAAAATGTGCAACTAGTGCCATGATGATTCTGAAGGAGTCCTTACATGAGACCGGAGAAAAAGTCTCATTGTAATCTACGCCTTCTCTTTGCGTAAAGCCTTTTGCCACGAGTCTAGCTTTGTACTTTTCTACATTCCCATTGGAGTCATACTTTGTTTTGTAGACCCACTTGCATCCTACTGTTTTGGCTCCTTTGGGAATTTCCTCTAAGTCCCAAACATTGTTGGAACTCATCGATTTCATTTCATCTTCCATTGCCTCCACCCACTTGGCTGAGTGAGGGCTACTCATGGCTTCTTCATATGAGGTAGGATCGCCCTCCATATGAACTACATTGTAAACTTTGTAGATGTCTTTGGAAATGGCTGGTCTTCGTTCTCTTTTAGACCGTCTGAGTTCATCAGACTCTTGCTCATTTCTTGTCTCGGGTTCAGGCACATTTATAGTAGGTGGCTGTTCTGGCTCCCTTTCGTGCTCAACAGTGGGTTCAGGTATCTCCTGATGGACAGGTTCCGAACTTTCGCCCATTGTTGTCACGTGTGGAGTCATAACAGGTGTCGGCACCATAACCTCAGGGGTTGTAGATGGTGGCACAACAGGTAGCGAGAAAAATGGCTCCTGAATCATCGGATTAGGTGCATGCACCCTCTTCTCCTCAAGATCAATTTGCCTAGCTACCGTGCTCCCCCTCATCAATTCGTCCTCCAAGAAGACTGCATGTCTCGTTTCTACAAACTTTGTGTATCTGTCAGGACAGTAGAAACGATAGCCTTTTGACTTATCTGGATAGCCAATGAAGTGGCAAGATACTGTTTTTGGGGTCTAACTTTGCAATGTTTGGATTGAAAACTTTTGCCTCAGCTGGGCTCCCCCAGACCCTCAAGTGGTGCAGAGAGGAGACTCTGTCTGTCCACAATTCATACGGTGTTTTGGGCACCGACTTGCTTGGTACTCTGTTGAGAATGTGAATGGCGGTTTTAAGCGCCTCCATCCACAATCCCAATGGGAGGGTGGAATAGCTCATCATGCTGCGCACCATATCCATAAGGGTATGCTATGCCTTTCAGCTACTCCGTTTTGCTGAGGTTCGCCCGGCATAGAATACTGGGCGACTATTCCGTTTTCCTGCAGGAACCTTGCAAAGGGTCCTGGTACTTGACCATATGGAGTATACCGACCGTAGTACTCCCCCCTATGATCGGACCGAACTATCTTAATTCTTTTATCATGCTGATTTTCTACTTTAGCTTTGAAAATTTTAAATTTATCCAATGCTTCAGATCTTTCTTTAATTGGATAAATATAACCATATCGGGAGTGATCATCCGTGAATTGTTATGAATGAATCATAGCCATCCACACTTTTCACCGGAAACGGTCCACAAATATCCGTGTGGATTATTTCTATTGTAGCTATACTTCGGTTTGCACCATTTTTAATTTGTTTTACATACTTTCCTTTAATGCAATCTATGCATTGTTCTATGTCTGAGAACTCTAATGGAGGAAGAATGTCATTTTTAACGAGGATTTCTATTTTTCCCCTCGAAATAGCCTAATCGGCAGTGTCATAACTTTGATGAGTCATGAGTTCGCTTTCTTTTCTTTTGTTCACACAGGAAACACTTTTTCGCATAGTGATACAAAATAATGCTCATTGTGAAGCAAATCAACACCCACATAAGCATTATTAAACCATATGGCACACTTGCCATGTCTTTGTCCACACGGGATACATTTATCAAGTTTCTGTGTAATGAAGGCTTTTAGTCTTTTCTATGAACTCTCATGCGGAAGCACACTTTGCAATTGAGCCCGCATTAGCGTTCTCAACTGTGTTCTTTATAAAAATAATGCAACTTTTGTCGGCATTAAACATCGTTTGGTCCTCTAAGGTATATGCCATCTCCGATAGAGCATGGTCCTTTTTCTTTTCCTGCCATGCAATATCATCATCTTTTCTTCTTTAAAACACAATGATGTGTAACCATAACAACAATTGCATGCATTAATCCAACGTTGGTATAAATTAAAACATACAACTGTTTATGCAATTAAATCTATATCACCGTTGGGCAGATAATAGAGATAAATGCACACATTATTGCAACAAAACATGATCATGTTATTAATAACGTTGGTCATATAATAACAGAACCATACTTGTTTCTATGATCACTTTAACATAAAATAACAAATCATGATCATGCTATTAATAACGTTGGTTATATAATAACACAATCATAATCACATTTTAATATCACCTTATCACATCTTTTGAAAATTTAATTATCACTTTATTGCATTTAAGCAATTGCCTTTTACTATTTGCAGCGGAAACATTTATAATGACTTTCATAATCCTTTGAACTTTACAGAAAAAATTCTGCCTCTTTCATATTCTCTAGTCAAATATTCACTGAAATAAAAGACTAGAAAATTGCAATCGTAAGAATGAATTAAAAAATTCACTTCACTTTACTCTTTATAGAAACTTTACTGTTAATTTTTCATTTTTCTAGACAAATTTTCGTTTGATAATTTTGTCTAGCAAAAACTGTGTCAAAAACTGTCAAAAAACTGAATAAAACCATGTTTAAAAGCTTCTGTAAAAAAAAACAGAAGGAACATCATGATGTGGCAGTGGCTGACAGGACTGCTCGCGCTCAACTCGGCCAGCTCGATCGGCGGCCGCTTCTGACCCATAGGGGCCTCGCTCTCAGCGTCGTTAGGTGCCACTGCCGCAGACGAACCAGTCGGCCCGGCCAGGCCCCCAGCCTTGAGCCCAGCGCCTGCGCTTGTGGCCAGCCGCAGCGGCCGATCTCGTCCGTTGGATGCCCCTAACCTAGATCCTGTGGCTGCGCCTGGAGGTTAAAACCCGCCCGCGCCACCTCTAAACCTAGGCATTCTCCCCGCTCGCTTGACCCCACCCTCTCTCGGCTGGTGCGGTGGCGGCGCTCGCCCGGCGATCACGCGGTGGCGAGCCTCCCTCCACTACGCTGGCTCCTTCCTTCCCCCTTGCTCCTGGCCACCTCCCAGCCCCCACGCGGCGAGGCAGAAAGGAGGCCCGGCGTGGGCGAGCGTCGGAGGCGGGCGAGTGGCAGGCCCACGGTGCCGAATGGCGTGCCCTCCTCTCTCCATGATGGCTTCTGGCGGCGCTCGCCTGTGCAACCCCACGAGCTTTGCTCGCTGGTGGCGTGGTGCCGCCGGCGCGAGCTTGCCGCAGGCCCTTTACCCCCTCTACCCTTTCCCGTTCATGGCAGCCGGAGCCACGGCGCCTCCCTGCCCCCCTCGCTGGCGGTGCGTCCACCCATGGGTGGGCGCACGACCGTCGAGAGGCGCAGCGGCGGCGCCTCCTTTGCCAGCGCTCGGCCGGTGGGTGTGTCGGGTTTTTCAGCTTTACTTTTCGGGGTTTTCTTTTCGGGATCTGGGAGGGTATCTAGGGATAGATCTGGGGATTTGGGTTTGGTATTTCTTTGAGGTTTAGATCTTGCACTTTTGCTTTGCCCCCGAAGGAGTATTTCTTCTTCTAGATGTCTCCCAAAGGGATGCCCATCTAGATCGAGAGGAAAGGCGCGGCCATAGGGCAGGCGCTCTTTAGATCTAGGTCTTTTCCTTTGAATTTCTTTTGCACCGAACAAACTAGCCACTAGTGGCTCTGATACCAATGTTAAATCGACCTTAGGATCATCTAGGCTAGATCTGATCGGGTACTACACTGTCTATGCCTTTTGATTCGTGTTGGTGCTGTCTTTCGATTGAGAGATAGAGAGGGATCAGAGAGATGGAGCATACCTTCTCCTTGGCTAGAGGAGGGGGTCGATGTGGCCATGGTGTTAATGACGCTAATTGAGGCTGGGCTAGGCGGCGGTGGGAGGCTTCCCGTGGCTAAGCGCAAAACCCTAGATCGGAAGGGGTTGTGGTGGAGAGAGCGGTGGCGCGACGAACCTCGTAGTCAGTGCCCCGGTCCCCACCTCTCTTTATATTGTGCTGCCACAGGGGCCCACCAACCTTGACTTGGTTGGGCGCCCCCGATCAGGGCGCGAATCGAGGGTCCGTATGAACCGTTGGGTTCATACGTGGAGAGGTCAATCTAACATGCTCTTCTCTGCATAAGTCAGTGGCAATTTGTTTCATCACAACAAGCTTAAGAAATACTTGAAGACAACAAGCAAAAACAATGTGACACTCTCTAGTTTTTTTATAAAATAGAATACCCTTCACAATCCAAGCGAATTTTCTGTAATAATCTACAAAGGTGAAACTTATGAGGTCGGATTTTTCTGTATGAATAACAAGTTATCAAAAGTCAGGGTCTTGGGAGCAGCGACAGAAGATCTCACAGTGACAGTGAACAAAGCAAAACTAAAGGTTGTACCTTTGTACTCTTACTGAAAGACGAACGAAGAAGTAATGGAGGAGGCGGCGGCGGAATGGTCTAGAATTTAGCTGTTGAAGTCGGCGATGTAGCGACTAAGCGGGAATCTGGATCAATGAAGGAGGATGGACCATACAAGGTATCTTAAGTCTGGACCACATGAGAATCCATATGCGGAATTCAGGCACGGAGGAAAGAAGAAGCTGCCATACCTCGCTGGTGGGCCTGTTCTCGCTAGGAAGCAGAGGAAGAAGAATCTCTATCTCCTGCCCAAACTAGCTCGCTGGATGCTTACTCACAACTCGTGGCTTCTTCGTTTACTTGGAATGTGGGAAGAGCAGCCAATTTGGCTCGCATCAAGCTTTGCGTCCATCCCTGTCAATGCCACCTAATAAAACACGCCTTTCCTGTAACTAAATACACCTTTTGACATTTTCGTCCCACCTTCCTCGTTGTAAATTATGGACGCTTATATATATATAAAAGGGGGAACTGATGGTGCAGAAATGAACAATGGAGCCCATTCCTTTTCTTGGTCCAAAAAAAATATATATACACATTACTCCTTTTCTATTAATCCACTTGCCAGTAAGAAATGAACAATGGAGCCCCTTTTTCTTGGGATTATATTGAGATTTCAGAGTTGCAAGATTTTAATTAGAATCGGTGATATTTTTAGCCCAGAAAAGGGGAGCCGAGAGTGCGCAATTAGCAAGCGCGCATGTAACACATTTCTTCGAACAGCTCATCTGCATTCCGCTCATCTGTTCCAGTAGCGCTCAAGCAAATCTTCCAATCGAAGAGCATACAGTATATCAGCAGGCAGGCACGATAGAAGCAATACGGTAGAAGGGGCTTACGATGTTAAAGCAGAGACCAGGGACGGCAGCCCAATGGTGCGCCTGCGACGCTCAAGACCTTGCTCGATGTTTTTTTTTTTTTACCTGACCTTGCTCGATGTTGGTACAGGGAGGCGTGGCAGTCCTTTGAGCGGCGGCGTCGCTGAGGAAAGGCCGGTCTTGCCGTGACCCTCCCACCTCATCTGCTTGGAGACGGAGAGGACCACGTTCAAAACCGTCCAATAGCATCCCCACTCTTTGGACATTTTTAGACCGAAATCCGGACCCGTATTTTGGTCTAGACAAATCTAGTTTTAGTTCCCGTCTTTGGCTAAAATTTTACAAATTTTGGCAAACTTTAGACGAATATATGCGGTTTTGAGCGAATTTGGACAAACTTTGGATGAACATGGGTGAATATAAGCGGTTTTGGGCGAATATGAGTGAATATAAGCGGTTTTGGCGAATATAGACGAATATGGGCGAACTTTGGGCGAATATGGATGAATGCGGTTTTGAGCGAATTTGGACAAACTTTGGATGAACATGGGTGAATATAAGCGGTTTTGGGCGAATATGAGTGAATATAAGCGGTTTTGGCGAATATAGACGAATATGGGCGAACTTTGGGCGAATATGGATGAACTTTGAGCGAATATGGGCAAACTTTGGGTGAATATGGACGAACTTTAGATGAATATGGGCGAATATAGGCTGACTGAGCGGGTCCACTCGCCAGCTTTTTTTTTCCGAATTCGCTTCGTCCGGCGTTCCCAGGGCATTCCCGGAATCCTAGGAATGGCCTGGGAAGTTTGGACCAAAATTGGTCTAAATTCGGACGAAACCAGGATCCTAGGAACGCGACTGGCCCAATTTTCGAACTTTTTTCCGCCAAATTCCCTTCGTTCGGGCGTTCCCAGGGCATTCCCGGGATCCTAGAAATGGCCTGGAAAGTTTGGACCAAAATTGGTCTAAATCCGGACGAACAAGAATCTTAGAAATGTGACTGGATCAAATTTTTGACGTCTAGATCAAAAAATCGCCCCGAGTTCGGCGTCCTGGAAAATGAGTGGAGATGCTCTAAATAAAAGATGGAACACCAACACTAAGAGCATCCTAAGGGTCTGTTTGATTCAAAGGATTTTCAAAGGAATTTTAAAGGATTTCTATCCATAGAAAATTTTCTAATAGAGTGTGTTTGTTTTAAAGAAATAAATTCTTTAAAATTCCTATGCATGGCTTTCCTACACTATAATCTTATAGGATTTCTAACAAGAGGTGAGACCTCTTGGAAAATTCCTTTGTGCCTATGACAACTATGACATATATCTAAACCCTATAAATTTCCTATGGTGCAATCAAACAGCTTATCTTACTGATTTCTATATTTTTCATTCCTATAAGATTCTAAGTGCCATGCCATTCTATTTCTATACTTTTTCTATTCCTATATCTTACAAATCCTTTAAATTAAATGAGCCCTAAAAAGAGAGCAAATCGGACCCCAAATTTATCCGATTTTGTCAGTTTGAGGCACCTCGAGGCGCATTGTCATTCCCTGTCCCCACGAGTGCCCTATAAGTGAACCTATACACTAATTTTTTTTTAAAGAAATGCCTTACATTAATAAATGGAGGGAGTAGCTTTTACCAATCACCAGTAGACAATACCCAAAAAATATCACCAATAGACGTAAAAGTACGCGTATCCTACTATGTACATACGAGTGCTCCTGTCAGTTTCTGAACAAAAAAAGTCTTTAGAAATTAAAGACAAAAATCTAATTAACATATATTTATGAATTATTCGGTGTGTATAATCTTCTGTACTCCCTCCGTATCAAAATAGATGTTGCAAATTGTCTAAATTTGGATGCATCTACACACTATCTAGTGTTTATAGATATATCTAAATTTCGACAAACTCCCGATATATATTTTGGAACGGAGGGGATACTATTCATGGTATTTATTTATACCGATCGGTTTTTTGAATTGCATTGATTCATATGTTATTTATTACCCATAAATCAACATGAATACCTGTTCCTCGTCAATAAGGGTATTTGGACCATTCATCAGTCTATAGCCAGCTAAATTCACAAAGAGTAAAATTCAGAGCAGCAGTTTGCACAACAATAATTCAGCCATAGCTAGGGGCCAAAGAGACCCTTAAAAGAATTTTACAAAACTTATCGGGTGTGTTTTGAACTTGGGTGCGCCAGCTGCTCGTGCATCCCTGGCTTCCCTGCCCTGCACACACGACGATGACAACGCCAAGCGCCCCTATGCCCTTGCCCGCTTGCCGTCGGCGTCCATGGGCCCTGCCTCCAGAAGGCTCTCGCCGCCGCCCGTCCCCTGAGTACCTCGAACCGCTGGACATGCGCGTCGTAGCCTACGCCGTATTCAGATCCCGTCCCCGTCTCCGCCTCCGTGCACCACAAGAGTCCGACTTTCCTCGGCGAGGCCCTGCGCCTCAGCCTCGGCCACCTTTTCGCCGCCGCCCGCTCCAAGGACGGCGGCGCCTCGCTGTAATGCCTCATCGAGGTCTTGCCTCTTGAGCGTCGCAGGCACACCTGGAAGAGCGAGGCTTCGCATCTTGGACTGCCGCCGGTGGCTGCTGCTTTAACACCGTAAGGCCCTTCCAGCACTGTTTCCATACTCATTGCGTTTGGTTGAAATTTTTGTTTGAGGATAAGCACTACTGCAACAAGTGTGCGGATGCATGCTAGATGTTCGACGAAATGCTCATGTGCGCTTCTCCCTGGTTTCACTCGCTGCTCCTCTTTTTTGGGGATTAATTTTCTTTATCCTAATTAAAATCTTGCAACTTGGTAGGAGATAGTACAAGCCAAGTTGGTACATGTTTATAATACCTATGCACCTAGCTGAGGCCATGCCAGTGCAAGAAGATGAGGATAGCCATACTATATTGCTGCTGCAATGTTGTTGGCTGATTAAACAAACAGACTGCAAGACTTGCAGCATTGATTGTCCATTTCTTGTTAACCCCATTCTAAAGAAATCAGACGCTAATATGTTTTGTGACATGTGAGGCGCAAAGAGAGTAACAAAAATGACTGGATGCTCTTTGATTGAAATTTTGTCCGATAGCTAGCACTACTGCGACAAGTGAGTGGATGCGTATCACTTGTTTGAAAAAAATCTTTGATCCTAATTAAAATCTTGCAACTTGGCAGGTGGCAAGCCAAGTTGGCATATGCTTTATACTGGTTCTAAAAAAAAACGAGGTGATGCCAGTGCAAGTAGTTGAGGACAGCCATACTATATTACGGATGACACGTTACTGGATGATAAATAAACTGACTGAAAGACTCGGAAGTGCAGCAATGATTGTCCTATTTTAGATAATTCCATATTATTAAAGGAATCAACTGTAAATATTTTAAGAAATTGATTGGGTACCCATTATGTATTTGCCTTTGGATCTGAAGATGCCAACATCTGCTCTCTTCTCCCATCAACTGAGTAAACGAAGCAACTATACACATAGAAGGAGAGGCTTAGGTTGAGACTCTGTGAGCAACCATCCAAAAGAAGTTAGCTCGATCTCACCTAGGCAAGCCGCAAGTGTACACCAAGGCCGGTTTCTTTCTTGCGAGACTGAATTGCATATAAATCCTAAATCAAGTGTTCGAGGTAAAGATATTCCCTTCTCTCGCTTCCAGCGGGAGCAGGGTCGCTGCCGCTCATCTACATCAAGACCTGTTCTTTTCTGCGATCCTGAATCGCATATACATTATTGTCCTGAGCTCCTGACTTGGAAGAACCCTTTCCTCATTATCCCTGCAAGAGACCACCACCGTTTCACCGCCTGGCTCCTTCTCGCATCTGTCATTACAGTAGAAAGGTACTGTTTTTTCCTTTACAAATGGAGTGGCTGGTTTCCAAGCCATCTTTAGTTTTACTTTTATCCCGTCACTGGGAGCTTCCTTTTAGCTGCTTTGATGTTAATTCCTAGAGTAAAGTATTTTTTTTGCCCGTAGTTATTCCAAGCTGTTGAAAGACTCCCAAATTTGAAGAAAATCGTTTTTTTTCTCAGGGATTTTTCGTACTGGATTATTTGTCTTAAGTGAGCTCCTTGAGCTCTTTCTGATGTAATTATGTTCTTCCTCGACCTGATTAACAGAATTTTATTTTTCTGAAAGTAACTTGTACTGTAATAAGGATCTTGATCTAAAACTTCTGTCACTTGATGACCTCTGCAGAGAAGGGCATCCCATCGTGTGAGTTCTAGGAAGTGGGGCATCAACCTATACTTTCTTTACTGCTCTTACCAACCAAATGTGTTGCCAACCACGTCAGCAGGCCACTGAGTGAGAATCCTCAGCCATAGGTTTAGGCACTATGGCGACAGTTTTGGAAGGACTCGTTTCGAGCTCCTTGAGAAAACTGGGTAAGCTTGTCGAGGATGAGGTTGTGATGACATTATCTGTTGGAAGGGATATCAAGAGGCTCAAGCAAAATCTGGAAGGCTTTAGGGCAGTTCGTCGGGATGCCGAAGCTGTAGCCATGAGAGATGAAATGGTCAGTTTATGGTGGAAGCGCATCAGCGATGTTATGTTCAATGTTGATGATGTCATAGATCTTTATATGGTTCATTCAAATATGCGACACAGATCGCCGCCATGTTGCTCCTTGTTCTCTTGTTTCACGAAGCTACTAGATGATCACAGGGTTGGTACGAGAATCAAGAGCATAAACGTAGAGCTTGATGATATTAGCAGGACAATAAGCATGTACACCCCAGGAAGACCCAGATCTCCACAGCAACAAATAAGAACTGCAGATCTGGATACAGATCATATGGGTGAACCAGGGGTTGTTGGAACAGCTATCACTCATGATGTCGATTCTATGGTACAAGCTATTGTTTACGGTGTGTCCGAGAACAATGAGCCAAGTGTTTTTGGTATTGGGGGGATGGGAGGCATTGGCAAGACAACATTAGCTCAGAAGATATTTTGTGACCAGAGGATAAAGGGAGTATACCAGATCCATATCTGGTTGTACATTTCTGAGACCTTCATCGCAACTGGGTTGCTAAAGCGGGCAATACGAATGGCAGGAGGAAACTGTGATCAACTAGAGCACGTTGAACTTGTAGTACGTCTAAAACAAACTATCGAAGGAAAGAGTGTTTTTCTTGTATTGGACGATGTGCCAAATCCTGATGTATGGAACAATCTTCTTCGGTCACCTTTATATGGAGCCTTGGATGCAGCGTCGAATGCATGCATCCTTGTCACCACAAGAAACCGCGATATTTTGCAAGCAATGGATGCAACACACACACACACCAGGTAAACACAATGAGTGAGGATGATGGCCTAAGGCTCCTTATGAAGAATGCCTTCCAACCGTATGATGGTACATTCCAGGAGTTGGGCCGTGCAATTGTAGAAAGATGTGATGGCCTTCCTCTCGCCATCAAGGTTGTTGCAGGTGTCCTGTCGACCAAAAGAACAGTGGTGGAATGGGAGATGGTCCGAGATAGCGAATGGTATGTTGAAGGACTCCCCCCTGGAGTAGAAGGCTCATTGTATGTAAGTTACAGAAACCTACCCGATGAACTGAAGCAGTGCTTTCTCTGGTGTGCTTTGTTGCCTCCAAATTTTGGAATAAATCGTGATGCTGTCTCTTACTGGTGGGTTGCCGAAGGTTTCGTGAGGAAAGAGCGTGGGCGCTCAATATATAAGACTGCTGAAGGGTACTACTATGAACTGATTAAGAGGAATCTTCTGCAACCAAAACCGGAGTTCGTGAACCAAGGTGTATCAACGATGCATGATGTATTGAGGTCACTTGGACAACATCTGACAAAGGATTACTCCTTATACATGAAAGTGAAAAATGATCTCTCCATGTTCATGAATGATGAAGATAATGCAGCCCGACCAAATCTGCACCGCTTAGGGATCGGCACTGATGTGGAAGAATTACCTGCTCTAGAAGAGCACAAGTGTTTGAGGACCCTCTTAGTTTTTTATAACCAGAACTTCCGGTCGGTTCGTGGTGACATTTTCAGAAGGCTCCAGCATATCCGTGTAGTAATTCTCAGTGGAACAAGCATCCAAAACATACCAGAATCAGTGGGGAACTTGGTACTACTGAAGTTACTAGATCTGAGCCATACTGAAATTACGGAACTACCTGAGTCCATAGGAAGGCTTATCAGCCTTGAATACCTCTGTTTGCGTGGTTGCCACAAGCTCTATAGGCTGCCAGCTAGTTTAATGAGATTGTGGAATATAAGTTTTCTTGAGCTAGAAGATACTGCACTTCGTCATGTTCCAAAAGGGATAGAAAAGTTTAAGAAGCTCTACAACCTTAGAGGAGTTTTTGAGAGTGAGACTGGATTCAGATTGGATGAACTGCAATGCCTCCCCAATATCCATCGTCTGTGGGTTACCAAGCTGGAGCAAGCAATACCAGGGGGTCACAAGGTACTGGAGAACAGTAATCATCTTATAGAACTTGGACTTCGCTGCACAATGGGCGTGAGTACTAATGACAGAACTCTCTATGCGGACGATAAGGTTCAGATAATTCAGGAAGTCTACGATAAGCTCAAACCATCGCGAAGCCTAGAATACATTTTTATTGTTGGATTCCCCGGTACAGCTTTTCCAGAATGGCTATGTTTAGAACCAGAGCTTACTATGCCACATTTGGGTCATATGCACCTCAACGAGTGCATATCATGTTCAAAGCTCCCGCCTGCAGGCCAGATGCCAGAACTGCAAGTTCTTCAGGTTAAAGGTGCAGATGCAGTAGAGACCATTGGCACAGAACTCCTGGGTAGAGGAGTCAGAAGGCCAGGCCGTCCAGCAGTCTTTTTCCCAGAGCTGGAACTGCTCCTTATCATTGGCATGTGCAAATTGCAAAGTTGGTCCCTCGACCTTGGTAATCCCTGTGATATTATGGGGGACAACTTTAAGGAGTATCTGATGCCTAAACTCCAGCGTCTGCTCCTTGTTGATTGCCCAAGACTGAGCGCTCTCCCTGCGAATTTATTTATGAACCTGAAGAGAATCCACATTGAAGGTGCTCATGAGCTGCAAGAAGTTGTCGACCTTCCTGCAGTTGTGTGGCTCAAGGTGAAGAATAACACATGTTTGAGGAAGATCGCCAACCTCGGTAATCTGCGGGACCTGTTTGCGCAGGACTGCCCAGCGCTGGATCAAGCAAACAACCTGTGGTCGCTGAGACGTGTGTACATGATTGACTGTGCACGTGCCCAAGAGTTCGAGGATTGTCTCGCGGAAGAAGCACTGGCAGACCATCGGCGGGACCATCCTGGGCCATGGCCCAGCCTTCTCAGGAAACTTGCACAGCACGTGGCGCATACTGCTAAAGTGGGCCATCAGTTTGTTGCTGATACTGCCTTGTTTATGGCCCGGTCTTCATCCTCGCTGACTGTTCGCCCGCGCATCCAATTCCATCTTGCAACGGATGGGTGTAATATCTTCCCAGATGAAACTCTCTACAATCAAACAGGTGAGAGATGTAGCTCTATTTCCACTGTGATTTGCTATTCTTAACTCTTTTATTCCAAAACTGTGGACATTTCCGCGCGTGTACTCGGAATTTCCATTATTGCCAACCAAAGTGACCCTTAATAACCACTTTGTTTTCTTGCAGGCTTATTATAGCACCAGCACGGGTGTATAAGACATGATGGTAAGTTGATATAGTACTCATCAAAGATTAGATTTGTTCTACGCAGCCACTCAAAATATCAGATTGATCAGTACACGCAGCTTCTTTTTTTGCAGGAGCAGATGCTTAAGGTCTTAACAAAATCATTCGCCTTTAAGCGCAACAGAGCTGTTTGATCGGAGTCTGACAATTGAGAGGTTTCCGTTTGTTGAATCCTGCAGTGGGATGTTACTGTTCTTTCTGCTGTTTAATTTCCTTTGTGTGTTCCTGTTGGGGTTCAGGACTTCAGATGAGTGTTCACTTTGGCCGCCTACAGCGGATAATTAAGGTTGGCAGCAAAAAATGGCAAGACAAACTTGAAGTTGGTGCTAGTCAGTTGACGGCAAATGCATATTTTATTCCATAAACTTGTGTTCCAAAGGATGATAATTTTTCATTTCATAATAACTGTTTGGATTGATCGAGTAATAATAGTTGTGTGCTTGTGGTTGTGGTTGATTTTCCAATGTTTTCTCCCCTCTACTGCCCAATTATATATAGATGTCTGATTCAGAATGGATCCTCTTGGTACACACACACACGTGGCAGATTTGGGTGTCTTCTGAATGAAATTTTGTATAAAAGCACAATTCCGACACTCATCTCATCATGGGATATGTCTGAATCTGTATCCCTCTTAGTACTATTCTGATCAGAGGTTGCATAACAGAGAGGATACATGTTTAACTAGTCACTATACTGATGACTTCTCTTCATCGTTAATAATGTTTCGCAGCCCTTCCCGAACATTGTTCATTTCTCTTGTCTTCCTATCTCTGAAATTGCATTCCGTTCTGCTCCACGTTTTCATAAGCAGATTAATCATGATGAAACATGAAAAGGAAGGTACGGGAAAGTACAAAAGGGAAACGGAATGGCATTATGGATATGCATGAATCTGTTGCTCATAGTTTTATGCACTGTATGCACGTGGTTAATCCACAGTGTCTAAAGAATGCCACACACAGAGATATACCAATACAAAGACAGAACCAGCCAACACTACTGGCTTTTCTTCCTGTCGAATGGCCGGTTCGGCCCAGTTCTCTAAACTTTGCTAAGATGAAGGACTGGCTTTATAGTTAGTACTAGAGTATATGTGATCCAGGTTCTGCTTACCATTACAGTCACTGAACTATGATAATCCTGTTTGTCTGGCCAAATTTTGCCAATTTCATCATATATGAATATGTACTTTACACTTCACTACCAATATTTGTCACAAATCCGTCGTAGTCTAGGTGGTTAGGATACTCGGCTCTCACCCGAGAGACCCGGGTTCAAGTCCCGGCGACGGAATGTTTTGCCATTTTGTGCACTGTCGCCCAAGCCTTTGCACAATCTTTTTTTTGTGTGAAGGAATCCTTCGCACAATCTTCATTTCATAAAAGAATGCATGATCAAGGAATCCTTTGCACAAACTTCATTTCTTTAAAGAATGCATGATCTTCGTTGGATCAAGCATTCAAGTATCTCCATGGTCTTCTTCATGATACAAGATCAAAATTTTGACAACTCGCAAGCCATCATCACAGATTAATTATTTGATGGATATGAACTTTATTTATTTTTGTAGCATCAAGACAATACCAAAACTGGTTTCCACGCTTTCATTCAAATGAACAAATGAAGAAACCAACGAAAAGGCCATGCCAGTTGTATCTATACCACATCATTTGGAATCCTAAGGCTGTGTGAATATCGCATGACAGCTCAATACATCATATTCCCAGGAACGAACATGTCAGCTTTCTCTATAACCTAAAAAATATCAAACCAATTGGTTCCTGTCAACGGATCCAACCGTCCCATGGAGCGCTTATGATGGCGGAGAAAGTCGCATGTACCCTATTTGATCGCCCGGAATCGGGCGAGCCTCTCTGCCTTGTGTTCATGCAATCCGCATGTGAGAAACGGTTCGTTTCGGCACAATCTCATCACTCAGGAAGTGTAAGGCGGTCAAAGAGAACCAAGAAGCTCTGCTCAGGCACGCTGTACAGGAAACCAAGCTCTGCACCACCAAGATGTGGGATTGCACTCTGCAAAGGAACCAACAGAAAACGTCAAGGGCGATGTTCATAAAGAGTTCCATAGCAAAACAAGGGCGATGTTCATAGAGTTCCATAGCAAAAAATCATCGTTGAGAACATAGTTGGACACGTGAGCTTTGCAAATCTGGGTACTTAAGAGTTAATCATTTCTAACCATTCAAGGACCACCAGACGAGTGCCATGTTAAATATGCTCATTTGTTCCATATAAGCAAGACAAACAATGGCTTGTAATCTACAAATGTAGATGGACTAATCTTATCTTTTCAAAAGGTATAGTATTCTTAGGACTTGTTAATTTCCTCTAGTAGAATAGAGAAACTTGTTAATTTCCTCTAGTAGAATAGAGAAACCTGTGGATCCAGAGCTGAGACCAAAATAATCAAATATCGTTCATAACAATGAATCTTACTCCCTCCGTTTCATAGTATAAGATGTTTTAGCTTTGTAAAGATAATGTATCTAGACGCTTTTTAATGTGTAGGTTCGGAGAGGTTCACTCCGAATCTACACACTAAAAGGTGTCTAATTACATTACATTCACAAACCTAAAACATCTTATATTTTGAAACGGAGGGAGTACTTCGGAAAAAATGGTCTTCACTCAGCAAGCAAGCTTGTTTGCAAGCTGGTGATATAACTCATTAAAAATTCATTATTCTGAGTTTCCAAATAGTACAATTATTTCAGTGCAGTTAAAATTATACATCATGGCATCATACTGTTGCCATACTTTTACATATTTCAGTAGCAGTGCTGCTGCACATGCAAAAAGGAAGTGTCAGATATTTATTTTACCTTTCCATTGAGCACCAATAGCTCACCGTCCACCCATCGTGGGTTTTTGAATCCAGGTTGTGCTATTCTCCCCTGGCCTTTATAACTGGCAGTCTGCAATTTTACAAATGGATTTAGAATAAAAATATATTGCATGCAACACATATACATATGTGCCCAGGAGCACTACGCTAATGTGCTTGGCTGGATTTGAAATTTAAACCTAAAGCAAATGAGTTTCACTTGTCAGAATCCAAACTGAACCATCACAGAATGCACGTCATATAGACAAACATCCAAAATAGACACATTATTTGCATAATTAGGCTTACCACACCAAACTCTTCTGGATATGCACCACGATTCTCAAGACGGGTGCCCTTCCCAACCTTAGCCCGGAATGTTATCTGTGACACATTTGACAAGTTAAAATACAATGCGAGACTGTTTACAAAAGTATAAACCACATGAAAAGCTGCTAACCTGTCCAGCAGGGACACTAAGATCACCAGTCAACTTAACTGCTTCAACATACTCGAAAAACCCCACTTCGTCAGTACTATTCCAGTGACCGAACTTTCTACGGAGCTGCACAACTTCAGGTCCATATGGGCTAAATGCTCCTACATAGAGACCTAAATGTAGACAAGGAATGGGCCTGTCAGTCTACAAAAGCAGTAGGACATCAACTTAACTGAGCGAACTTTACCATTGAATGGATCTGCGCCATTTGAGTCCGTAGTGATCCGATTGAAAATGGTATTTTCAGTCAGCTTGACTCTGGCCTTGCTCAACGTAAGCTTTAAAAGCTCCTGAACTTCTTTATTTATCTGCAGTGAGTATCATTTCTAAGTTGACTTGATAACATGACCAGTAATATGGTTTACAGAACAGGTGGGCAATAGACAGTTACTACCAAAGCACACATACACATGGACTGAACAAGTCAAATTTGGGATATATTGGATGAAACTTAACAGTTTGCTGAGTACCCATTATGACAGCAAATAACCGCTGACAGCACCCCCACTATCCATAGAGGAAAAATATGTTTAGCTCTAAATGGTGAAGCCAGAATTAACTAGAACTCCGTATTTTTATTTTATTTTGCAAAAAATGTCAAAATTCAAAAACCACCAGTTTGTCAGGGCTAGCTAGTACAAGTCCTTGGGAGTCCCAAGCTACACTCCCACCTGACCTTTTCTACCAAGAGAAAGGGCACCCTAATTCACTTAGACTGAAAGCAGGAGCTATACAAGATACCAAGATATGTTTAGCTCTAAATGGTGAAGCCAGAATTAACTAGAACTCCGTATTTTTATTTTATTTTGCAAAAAATGTCAAAATTCAAAGACCGCCAGTTTGTCAGGGCTAGCTAGTACAAGTCCTTGGGAGTCCCAAGCTACACTCCCACCTGACCTTTTCTACCAAGAGAAAGGGCACCCTAATTCACTTAGACTGAAAGCAGGAGCTATACAAGATACCAAGATAGCAGTCCGTAGTATGAAGGACTTTTTAGTTCCTAAATAAGCACATGTTTCGCAAAAAAAAGGACATGTACTAAATATGAAGTACAATAAACAAATAGAGAATGACAGAGTGCCCTTAATGCTTAAAAATAATTTTGTAAAAGATATTATGTGATTTCATGAAAATGTGAACATGCTTTGACATGTTCAAGCATATCTCATGTTCACTCTGTAAGCACCAGCATGTACAGCTAAACTAATGCCATTCTTACCTTGGAAGAACTCTTGGTGGTACCCCATAATGCCTTTGCGACATCAGAGGGCATTAGCTCTGATGCTAATTTAGCAGCCATATCCGCAACTTTTTGTTTAGCAGCCTTTGTTTCAGCCAGATCTCGATCAGAACCTTTTCCAGGAATGTACAGTTCAAAGGAGTCTCTTTCCAAGTTATTTATTTCAGCAGGAACTCGAACATAGGATTTTGCTCCAGCGTCCTCTTTATTGTGAACTACTCCACTAATGAAAAGCTTCACTTCTGGACTCTTACTGTCATCATTCGAGTCAGAATCTCCATCAGAAACATCTTCCTCCTGAAATTCCTCAGTGCTAGGCTCTTCCAATGAACTCTCTGATGTGCTCTTCACATCATCTTGCACTAATTCTTCTGATGAATCTGTGACTAAGTCAGTTTCCTCGGGCACATCAACATTTATTACTTGCACTTTGAACTCAGGAATACGAGACTTGAAAAAGTTCAGAACACTTTTCAACCCTTCAACGCCACTTTCCTTGGTTCTTCCAACATCTTGCACTTTCTCTTCGACATCTTCAGTTCCTTTTAATGTAGTATCTGTATTTGCTTCCTCTGTAATACCTTCAGATAAAGCGCTACTTTCCAGTGAACTTCCACTCTCCACCTTAACTGGGCCTTCAGTAGCTGTTGATGATATGGGCGATGCACTTGAAGTTCCTTTTGTTGGTCGCAAGTGTACCACCTGTCTAATTTTTTGTAAATACAAATATCACATCTGGACATAACAGAGATTGTTTTTCTTAATTGCCTAAAGATCATAATATATCAGCGCACCTTCATTGTATATGTCTCGTCTTTGTCTCTGACAAGGAATATTTCAAACAATGGAGACCCTGAAGATGCAGTGACCAATTGCCTAAGAAAAATAAGGAGTATTAAGTATCAGCTGAAGATTATCGGTAGACTTGCTTGATTGTGACATAAGTTGCAAATAACCAAAAGGCAGACCTTGGGCTGTAGCTCTTAGCCACGTATCTCCCAACACCAGGGCTTATCCGTACAATTCTTCCGATCGAGTCATCAGTGTCCTTAGCATATCCCACCCACCAACCTACCTGAAAAAAAGAAATAGTTAGAACCAATCCCTACCAGGCGACCAAAGATGCTGTGGGATGGAATCAAAAAGGGCTTTGACCAACCCCTTAATGGATTACTGAATATTGGCGTTTTTGGCTAATTTTGGAATCAACTTTGTTCCTTTTTGTATATAAGACTCAGACAAGCAAGGACTTATCATAGCCATGATATATTATTAGGACCACTACCTTGCTACTCGGAGATGGTGATTTGCCATGTATATTAGTTTTTTTCAACATGACATGTCCTACCATGTACTACTATATTAGAATCGATCCCTACCATACGACCACAACACTTGCTGTTGGATGGAATCAGAATGGCTGGCTTTTGACCAGCCTCTTAACGGATTATCGAAAATAAATATTTTGGCTAATTTGGAACAGCCATCTCGGTTCCTTTTTGCACATAGCAATCAACAGGCAAGGGAATTATCATTAGCGACGATTATTATTAGGAGTTATAACTTCGATTTTCAGCATGACACGTCCTACACATGATTCCACTAAGCGCATTCATGGACTAAGAGGAAGTATGGAACGCAGAGTAGTATGTGATAGTAGATAGGAGACTCACCAAGCTGGTTCCGGCGAGCTTCGTCAACCTGGACGCGTCCTGGTACCGTTGTTCCTCTATAGCGCTCTACGAGGATGGAAAGGAGTGAGGGAAACAAAATAGCGGGCGACAAACCCTAGGCAAAGATACATCTGAACCCGGAATCGTCGAGGGCGATCGACGAATCAAGGAATCGGGACAGGGGAATGGGTAGGTAACCTTGAGCTCGGCCATGACGTGGGCGACAGCGTCGTCGGCGGAGGCCTCGAGGATGGCCCTCTTGAGGCTGGCGGCCTCGGCGAAGTCCTCGCTCTCGACGGCCTCCTCGAGCTGGAAGCTGAGGACGGAGGCGTAGCTCTCGGCCTGGTCGACCTCGGCGAAGTGGCGGCTCCAGCGGCTCCAGTCCCAGGTAGAGGGGGACGCCGCCGCTGAGGCGGAGACGGAGGCGGAGGCGGGGGCCGTGGTGCAGCGGCAGGCCGTGGAGGAGGTGGCGCCCCGGCGGGCGGGGACGTGCGCGGCTGAGGGCGGCGGGGCGCGGCGGGAGACCGGGAGGGGCGGCCGCGCCGCCGCCGGCGTGGCGCACGCGGCGGACATGGGGATTGGTGTGGTGTGGGCACGGGCTAGAGAGAGGAGAGAGAAGAGAGAGAGGGGATAAGGTCGTGATTTGATTGAGAAGTGGCGATCGGGAGGGGCCGGAGAGCGTGCTCCCCTCAGCCAGGCCTCAGGCTGTGGTGGGGCCGGGCCGGTGAGGCTCGCCCACTTGCGCCGCAGTCGGCCGGCCGCTCCGGAAGCCCCAACAGAGGAGGTAGCTTCGCTTGCTGGTACTACTTGTAAAAAAAAGTGAAAAGAGAAAGAAGTGTAGTTATTATTCGCAAAAAAAAACAAAAGTGTAGTTAGTGTAGTTGTTGAAGTTTTTTATTGAAATCGATGTCTCAAACTAAAGTTGCACGTAGTATATGAATTGGTTGAGATTAAGAAATAAATTAATCAAAACTAAGACTTGGTAAGAACAATAAATCTCGATCAACCGCAAGACTTAGTAAAACAGTTAACCAAATTATAGGGAGCGAACATTACAATTTTAGTCCCGCCGAGCGAACGAATCTTCAAGTGTACGGTGTAGACCAATTTCTGTTTTCCCCGTGCCACGTGGAAAAATTGATAGGGCTCACACCAAAATTTTCCTTGCAACTCCCCGAGGCAGTCGTGGAGGCCCCAACACGCGGACTGCATATATGAGGATCCAAAACTCAAGATACAAAGACACGATAAAGAGCAAAAATTCTGGCTCCCAGGCTCCAATTTATAGCTTGTGGTTATCTTCTGCTCTCCCAAGCCATAATTTATAGCTTGTGGTTATCTTCATAACATGCTCAAATTTATCAAAAATGGATTTTGGATGAAAAGCATATTATTATTTTTTAAGTTTGAAGGTTTTACCGATTCATCTCTTTTTAGAGAGGCCAAACCTCTCATCTTATGGTTTTATTTTCCTTTGCTAGACTATGATGTTTCTCTTCATTATCTTGTAGATATTACCGTATGTTTGAAACAATCCCAACTTCATCGAACTCAGAGTCTAGATCCTTAAGTTATGGTCGTTTTTGTTTGGGTGTTTCTGCCACTTTTCGGGTGGGCGGGGGGAGGGGGATTCCAGCCGGGAGGTGGAGATTTCCCAATTCTCTGGCCAAATCTTTGGTCCACCTCCAGCCTTGGTAATATGGGTCCGTAGCACGGGCACCCAGATGGCTTGGGTGCAACAGAAACTTTCGTGGGGCCTAGACTCTCTGTTCTGAGCGCTCCAAGATTACAACGGTTGGAATTTGGGGAACCTATTTAAGAGACTCTTCTTCTACAATGGTTTCTAACCTTTCTTGCAAATTTTCTCCTCCTTTGTTGAACTTCTCAAGATTTACTCCCAATCCCTCCAATCAGTCTTGCATCTTTTTGAGAAAAAAGAGAAAGGAGATCTACCACCAATCAATCTCACCTCTTTGTGAGGGAAAGCTATTGGATCTAGATCTTGGAGTCTTTTATGGATTTCCTCCATTATTCTTCCTCTTATATTCCTCCATAGCATTAGGTTCTTTGGCGGATTATGGGAGTCAAGGACTTGACCACTTCTTGCCATTACAATCATTCCATCGGTTTGAGTTCTCTATGAGTATTCATGGAAGTGAAATTTGAGAAGCTTATTACTCTTGGGGTGCTTGTTTCCGGCTTGGAACCTTATAAGGTTTAGTGGCTTGGTGGTGCCGCGGATCTCAATCAGTGTGTTGTATATCTCGGTGGATTTCCTGTGAGCTTCTAATTAAGTTGTGCGATTCCCCAAGCTTGTACGGGGCCGGTGACCACCCTCAAAGGTCCTTAGCGGATTGTGGCTTCTTGCATTGTGCGAGAGCATGATAAGAATATGGCGCTTTGGGTGGATTGGCATCCACACCGCCCCAACAGAGCTTAGCTTTCGTTTTAAAATAAATTTTAGGATAAATCGTCGTCTCTGTGTGCCTCAGTTATTCTATACCCGAGCTCTTTGATCATGCACTTTACTTTGTGATTTCCTTCGTGCTTGAAGTTATATATCTATCTATCACATCAGTGGCTATCTTGTTTAGCATAAGTTGTTGGTTCACATAGTTTCCCCTAACATATTTGTGTTTTGTGTGTGATAGATTAAACGATAGTTTTATTTCACATTTATGTGAGGCAAAATCATAATGATTTTGAATCGCATACTCATCCCCTCTAGGCGATATATGTGTCCTTTCAAGTATGAATGCCCCAATGTTATATCCCATAAATGTGCAAAATATCAATTTAACATACCTTGTATCGGTGCACACTTTTAAATTTCGAAATTTACAAGATTTTGTAATGTTTGTGTGGCCCATTATATAAATAATTTGACATTGAAATTTTGCATGTTTGTAGAATACATAAATAATTGACTACACCTAGAATTTATTTTTCAGATTTTTTGAAACTTGTTAAAATGATTTTCGAATTTTTTAAATGAAGATATCACTCGAGCTCGGGAGCTACGAAGAGTTTTACCACGATAGAAGTCTACCATACACAATTCATTGACACAAAAAGTGTATCAAACGCATCTAATGGTTCAAGGTACATTCTTTCTTTTTTTTTTTGCGAAAAGGTTCAAGGTACATTCAATTCCTCTAAGAGCTAAAGAAGGCTCACAAACTAATAACATAGACTCTCAATATTTGATTCCCTGCTCATCGGCTTCACATGGGAGATATTGTATGTAAAAAGTTTGTGTAGTTTTTGTATGTGAAATCAAGCTTCCAGTTTGTCAAAAATGAGAAAAATAATACCTTTGACTAAGTCGCAGTTCTAAGAAGAGCGAACTTGCGGAGACTTGTTGTCAAGTCCGCCCCTAGGGCAAAAACATAAATTTGCATTTATGGTGATAGGTCTAACCAATCATGGGTAGAACATATGGCATGATGCCTTCGCCATGGTGACAACATAAGTGTGTAGCTACTAGGCCCAACAAATAAGAGAGTTTTCACCCCATACACGAAGCTATGCTTTTGGTCACCATCACCACGACAGACCTTTTTAGAGTTGCGCACCTAGTATTGTGAACATTTGTGGTGTTCTCTGTAGATAGATGGAAAGTAGCCAACGCCAGAACTCACCATGAACGTACGCAAAACCTAGACCTTGTCATAGATTAGGCCAGATTGTATTGGTATCACTCCACCTCATACTCCTTCTGTCCGGAAATAACCTGCATTCTGGGTTTAGTCAAGATTAAACTTTGTAAATTTGACCAAACATATAAAAAAATTTATATACATCTATAATATAATATAAGTACCATTAGAATCGTTATAAGATATATTTTCATATTATATACATTTGGTGTTACAGATGTTTATAGTTTTTTTATATGTTCTACCAAACTTTATAAAGTTTGACTTTGACTAACCTAGAATACAGGGTAATTATTGACAGAGGGAGTAAGACGGGTCTTGCTCATCATCAAAGGGGAAATGGTGATGTCACAAGTGACTAGGATCCATTGACCTAGATAGACTCGTGGACATGTCATCGTCGTGCCATTAGATGAAGGTATACATGAGCCTCAACGCCACATAGTCTCCAGGAGACCATGCACGTTGGAAAGGGCCATCAAGCCGGCCTCCTCAAATGGAGGAGTGCCTGGCCCGTTGTCGTTGCCGATGACAAAGGGCGATAGAGTGGTGTTTTTGCTTGTCTCCAAAGGAGGAGTGCCCCGTTTTTTTCTATTTTAGTGTGCTTGTTTTTTGGGTAACTTTCAACACAATATTAAAATCATAATATAGTTCATTAGCCCTAAATTGAGCCTAAATCATGGCACAACTATGATGAACTAAGCCTAAACTTTTTTTAAATGGTAACTAAGCCTAAACTTTCTTTATACGAAATGCAATGCTTAACCTTGAGAAGAGTATAGCATCAACGAGCACTACCTCCCTCCCAAAGTTTAAGGCTTTTTTTTGAAAGTCAAGCTACGAAAAGTTTGACCAAACTTTTAGAAAAAATATTAAGAACTATGATATTATATAGATATCGTGTGAAAATGTTTCATGATGTATCGAAGGTTATGAATTTCGTATTCTAAATATTAATATTTTTCTCTAAAACCTTGGTCAAACTTTACGTAGTTTGACTTTTAAAAAAAAAATAAGTTTTGAGCTTTGGGACCGAGGTAGTATTACTTTTAGGTATCTTGGTACCGTCGTTGATAATTTTTAATTGATCGGTAGAATTTTTGTAAAAAAAAATTGGTGTATGCTTCATTTAATCATTTCATATAAAGTTTGCACATTATTAAACTACCTCATGCTCACATCTATCCTAGTGGCAGAGATTATTGTTTTTGGACCAAACGACAAGAGCACAGCTGTTTTCATATAGAATAGGGAAAAAAACGACATTGTACGAGAGAGGGCATGTCTAGATCCTAGTGACAGAGATTTTTTTTAGAGCAACCACATATTTCATTACTCGAAAATCAAGTTACATGAAACAACTAGATAAAATGATTATGTTGGAGCAGCGGGTTAGGAATGTTTTTCTAAAACTGAAGCGCTACGTGTTGGATTATTGGAAGGCAGGTGATCTCCTTCTGGCAAGATCTCCAACATGTTGGCCCAAGCCCGTGAATCATGAAGGATCGTCTCCTTCGCTACGTCTACCACTCCATTGCTACAGATCAAAAGCTCGCTCGTGCAGCTCTGAAGGGACGCTGCATGACTAAAGCTAGTAGGATGAGGGTCTACTGAAGGAGATGGTAGCAAGCTATATTTTGGTATGGCGTAGGCTTCACGTTTCCATGAAAGCCATGCAACATTATGCTCTAGAAGCCTTTATTTCCAGCTCATAGAAGAACATTAATCATTGGTGATTGAGAAGAAAAGATGAGTAACCTTCAATCCAAAGCCCGCCTGACTTATGACGACATCGATCCAAATTGAGATAAAGGAGCTATGCTATTTTGCGCAGAGTAGGATGACTCATTCTGACTCTGGTTGTGGGCACCGACAATCCAAAACATTTTTTTTCCGAAATTCCACCAACCTATTAATAATCTTCAACAATAGTATAAAAAATAGTATAAAAAGGTCTAAAAGTAATAAAAAATTATAAATATGTCAATGGATCACCTAGCGACGACTACAAACATTAGCGCGAGGCCAAGACACGCCGCCATCCTCGTCTCTTTATCACCGAAGCCGGGCAAAACTTGTCGTGGAAAAGTTTGTTGTAGTAGACAGACGAAAAGTCGTCGTGCTAAGACCACAAAGGACTAGCACACCAGAACATCAACTATTGACAATGATGAAAACCGTAGATCAAAAAAGAGACTGAGCTGAAAACAAACCAACGAATACAAAAACGGACCAGATCTTAGGAGATCCGCCGGACAAATAACTCCACGAGCTCTCTATTGGTGGTAAATGCACCATCAGAGAGAGCATAGAGTGGAAAGGACCTTAATCCGACTTTAGGACCTACTCGTCGCTTCAACGTCCCTAAGAAGACACTGAAAAACAAGTTAAACAAAGAATGAAAAATCTTATGCGAGCGAGATGTTGTGGTCCGCCACACCTCCAGGGCCCTAGGGCCACCGGAGGCAGAGCGGACCGACAACGTCGCCGACGAGGGGGACGGAACCCTAGACGTGTTTTAGCTAGGTCCCGACATTTATTTTGTTGTTGATTTGATTGGCCTGGACGCGCCACACATTGATTTCATCACATTTTTTCGTGAAGTTGGATTAGAGCAATTACTCACAAATATTTTCATTGGTTAGGACATACTTATTCTTGGTTTTTCGAAATGAACGTTCCAAAGCCATCAAACTAGGAGGGGTGTCAGTACGAAGGGTTGTAACCTTTAGGGAATTTATATTTGTGATTTGTTTGATTTTTAGTACTAAAATTTGTAGAAATTATTATTTCAGTAACACGCACGGAGGGCATATTTAGGAAATTTATATTTGTGGTTTGTTTGATTTTTAGGACTGAAGTTCGTAGAATTTTTTCTAAAGATTGCTTTGCACCATAATCTAAAAGAAAAAATCTTCCATCTGCATTGATGTTATTTTGGTACAAATTCAATCATACATGAATCAAGTGTGTGTGAGGTACATTTGACGAGGTTTAATCTCGTCAATGCCCATTGTTATGGACTTGGGTTTTGAAGAAGATGAGGATGCTGGAGATCGAGGAACGGTTAGCAAACAAGCAACACGGGGACACGAGGTTTACCCAGGTTCAGGTTTCCGGAGGGAAAACCCTACTTCTGCTTGTCTGCTCTTGATTACGACGGAACCGAAGGTTACAGGGGTGCGTAGATGCAATCTGGCGTGGAGGTGTGTATGCGGTGGTTTGCGAGAGATTGTAAGAGAGCCTCCTCGTCGTGCCCTCCTGACCTTTATATAGAGATAGGCAGGTCCCAGACACAGATCGAGTCGGTTACAGGTTTTAGGGTTTACCCCTTTAAATTTTCTATCTACTCTAGTCTTGCTCTCCAAGGATCCGAAGGCGTCATGGGCCCTGGCCACCCGAAAGTCTTCATGGGCTGGCATATATTTGTCGTGGGCCTTCCTTGGGATGGACTAGGTATGCTAAGGTCGTGCACCCGCGGGGTATAACCATGTCAGTAGCCCCTGAGTGTTCAGTCGAATCGTAGATTCGGCTGAGGACTCTTCAATCCTTCCGGTGCAACTCTGTCTTTAAAGAGAATGTGTAGGGATTGTTGATGCGTGTGCCTGACTCTCCCGACGGATCAGGGTCAGTTAACTGTCTTAGGACAAAACAACACGATCTTCTTCAGGTTCGAGTCCCTCGACCCGAACCCGGAACATATGCTGGCGTAATTCGACTCAGGCCGCGGAGGACTTACAGGAGTGGAATTCCAGTGAATTTAAATGATATACCCAACGCGTCCGTCGGGATTTTTCATCGCGCCTGTTGGCACGAATTCTTACTAGCAGAGCGCAGTCTTGTGCGTTACCAGGCCATCAGATGATATCTGTAGGTCTTATCTTTATGTCACAAACATAGCATCTGAATGTTTATCACCGCAGAGGTGCTTCGGGTGGCCAAGGAGGACGTTGCTCACTCAGCGTTTAATTAGGGCAGAGTTGCCGAAAAAGTTTTGCATGCTGATCCGTAAGATCGCAGTCGAAGAATTCATATGGTGCGCGATCAGCGCTCCCTATGGGAGTAGCCCCCGAGTGTCTGTTCGAGTCGTAGACTCGAGCGGAGACTTTAATTCAGTTGTTTTTTGGCTTCCGGTCCGTACGACACAAATTTTTCGGATGCTTGAATCCATCCTCTCTATGGGAGTAGCCGCCGAGTCCGTAGTGGAGTCGCAGACTCGACATAGGACTCGAAGATATTAGTTCAACACTGTAGTGTTCTGTTTATTTTCGGGTGCACGGCCAGCGCTCCTGATAGGAGTAGCTCCCGAGTAGTTAGTCGAATCGTAGATTCGAGTGAGTACTCTTAGTTATGTAGCCGAAGAATTGTAACCGTTGCTAGTATAGCTTTTGTTGACGTCAGTGCTGACGATCGGTAACCTCAAGCGTCTGCTGCGCCAGAGATGACGTGACTGGACAAACATGGGTCCCACCTTTTGACCTTGAGTTGACCGGTCACGCGCGGCGTGGAGATAATTACGGTGTCTCCTCGATTTCCGGGCGTAGTGGACGGCGTATGAGCGACGGTTCGCTACTGTGCTGACACGTGGACGGTCAGATCTTGCAGTTGGCTCTAGGTCTTCCCGATGGACGGTCGTCGTGCATCGTCTTCGTCCTTATATTCATTGGGGAAAAGTTAATCTGTTTTCACCGCAGCCATTCTTGTTTCACTGCTCCAATCTTCTCTGAGCTTTCTTGCTGCGCGCTGGAATTTCCTCGAACATTTCCTTCCTTGATCCTGCATGCTCTCCGGCGACACCGCCGTACTGCGATGGGGAAGCCGAAGAAGTCCTCCTCTGCAGTTGGTACCAGCGCCGCTGGTGGCAAGAAAAGTTCTGCCGCCGCCCGAGTCACCGATGGTGGCTGGCGGCGATCGGAGACGCGTGAGAGTGATCTCCGCAAGCTCCATGAGCGGGGCTTGATCCCGCAGGATAGGGAGGCCTTTAAACTCCCTGGCAACAAGGTAATTCCCCGTCCCCCGCTGGGTTTCGGGTTATGTTCCTCGCTTTTGTTCTTCGGGGCTTTTCCTTCCCAGTCCACGATTTCCTTCTGGATTGCTTTTCCTCTATGGTATCCAGCTGCATCATCTTTCTCCCAACTCTCTTCTTCATATCGCCTGTTTCATCACTTTCTGCGAGTGCTGGCTCGGTGTCGAGACGCACTTTGGCCTCTTCCGGAAACTCTATTCCGTGAAAAGGCAATCTGGTTCCGATGGTGTTTATCCCATTGGGGGTTGCATCATCTCCCTTAAATCCAACATTCTTTTCTTCTCCTTTTCTATGTCCGAGTGCATCGATCTTGGCGAGGCGATGGTTTTACATCCGCGACTCCACGGTAACTGGGCAGGATTTTGGGATTGCTCCTTTTGACCCCTCCCAGAAAATCGAGCCGAAAAGGTCCTGGAAAAACCAGATCTTGGATGGCGAGGTGGCTGAGATTGAAGGGCTCTATCGCCGGGTGGAGGATCTTCAATTGACTCCGGAGAAGGAGGTGAATGGTGTGGACATCATCCGCACCTTTCTCAAACGTCAGGTGAAGCCACACCAGGCTAGGGTGCACCCGATGTTCCTTTATTCGGGTCGCCGTGATCCGACTAGGGTTTCGTCTTATGAATTCTCCAAGGGGGATCTTGACGGGGTCCTTCGCCCGCTGCTGAAGTACAAGGCTAGAGAGGACCTTCCGGGGAAGTCGTTGACTTCTCCGTTCTTTGCTTCTCGTCCGGTTCCGCAGGTGTAGAGCTTGGATGTGCGCGTAGCGCTATTTTTCGACTGCGTTTGTCTTTCCACCTTTTGTGCTAAAATTTTTGCTATCTTTTTGCGTAGGAGGTCAAGGTACCGGGCATGTCGCCTCCATTGCCTGAAGTATTCCTGGACGCTCCGGATAATGAGGTGGTGGACTCCATGTCCGAGCTGCCGTCGGCGCGATCTCCGGCTGAAGAGGCCAACGAGTCGAGCGAGGATCACACTCGCAAGCGAACGAGGAGCTCCAGCGAGTCGTCGGATGCCTCAACTCCGCTGACGCCTAGGAACCCGTTGTGCCTTGAGCGTCACAGTGATGGGCATGGGGGCTCTTCCTCTCCAATTCCTGATGTTCCCGTGCGGGCCGTGGCACCGCACCCGCCGGCGAAGCGGAAGAAGGAAGAAAAGAAGGAAGGGAAGAAAGAGGAGAAGAATGGCAGGAAGACCCCTCCTGTCTTCGACTTAAGAGAGCTTGACTCGTAAGTTTCCTCAGTCCTTTTTTGCTTTCTCTTGTCTGTTTACCTTGCGCTCTGCTGATTTTTTCCTTTTGTAGCCACTCCTCCGACGGCTCCTCCAGTGACGGTGCTCGGGAGATGGTGGGGGAGTCGAAAGTTGCTCTTCCTCTTCCTCAGATGGTGGCCATCTCTGAAGGCGCTGCTCCAAACCCTTCTCCGCAGGAGGTTCGGGTGGTTGTCCCTTAGAAGACTGCGAGCGGACCTTCGGAGTCGCCGTCTAACCATGTAAGTATTTTTTTGTTTTCTGCCGCAGGGGTAGCCTCCGAGCTTTTTCGGATGATCTGCTGATTTTTCTTTGAGTCTCAGGGGGAGCCCCCGAGCATTTTCGTATGTGTAACTTGCTTCTGCTCGTTCTTTTGGGCGTAGCCCCCGAGCCGTTCTTCTGACCAGTAGTTCTTGTTGCAGCCTTTTGTGCAAAGTGCCAACCAGCTAGTGCAGCAGCACCTGGCGTTGGAGGCCAGTTTCAAACAGCTTCAAGGTATGTTTACGACTTGGTCTTTTGCTTCTTCTTGTATTTTTGTCCTTCGATCCGATAGGTGTGTTGCTGACTGCAGAGGACCACAACGCCTCTCTCCGTAAGATTGATGCTCTCAAAAAGAGCCTTGGTCAAGCAGAGAAGAAGGCCGAGGTCTCCGTTGGTGCAAAGGAGCGCCTCGAGCTGGAGCTAGCCAACGCGGCCGAGGCCAAGGAGCGCCTGCAGCAGGAGGCTACGGACCGCGAGGAGCAGCTCGCCACCGCCACGGCTTCGCGCGCGAGAGAGGTAGTCGGCAGGATTATGGCGGCTGCCAAGGCTGTTTCGAGTGAGTTTCTCCGCCTTCCTCTTTTCGACTTCCTTGTCTTTCTTTTGCAGTGCTTTTATTCATGCCGCTTGCTTTGTTTATTTAGATGCCGCGGGCATCGAGTTTGATCGCAGTGCTTTGGATGATGCTGCTGCGGCGGTCGAAGACCGCTGCAGTACCGTCGTCAGCTTGCTTGCCAAGGCCAAGAAGGTCCTCGGGCGCTTCTACAAGGAGCTCGTCCCCAAGGGCGTGGCCCTCGAGGATGTCGATGCCTTGGTGGATGCATTGTCAGCCGAAGCGCTACCGCAGCTGCATAAGCGCAGAAAGGCATTGGCGCGTCCGTCGGGCTGGCAATGGCCTTGGCGGCTGGAGCGGAGCTGGATCTTCCTCAGATCACCTCCCGGATGCCGACGGCTGCCGACGGATCCGAGGTAGACTTCGCCACCTATGTTGCTTGCTGTAAGCGTTATGGGCCGAAGCTGATTGATCTGCTGGCCGAGTACACGCTAAGGCAGCAGGGGGAAGCCAAGGCGAGGCAGTCCGGCTCCGAGGCTACTCGTGGTGCAACCGTGGCGTTGTAGTTGTAGGATAGTTTTAGCTTCTTTTGTTGTAATTATTTTGATGAACGATCCTTGTGCCACGTAGTGTCTTTTGCTGCACGTAATGAATTTGCTGAGTTCTGTGCTCCTTCATCTGCTTGTTCATGTCTTTGTATTCTGTTACTCTAGGGTCCTTCAGGTGATGATCCCGTTGACACTTCGGCTGCGGCCATCCACGGATGGTGCGTCGGCTTGTGTTTCTTCGAGACCGTATCCGTAGCCTCGAAAGAGTTGCTTGGGTGCGTACACGCTGATGTTTGGAAATCCAAAGCGGATCGAGTCGCCAGAGAGGAGTACTTGATAGCGGAGTTGCCGTTTGTCCGAACAGCTTGATGTGAGTTTTTCATTGTTACTGTTACTCGGATGCGCCTGCTGGCCTTTTGTCTTACTCTTTTGCAAGTATTGCAGGTGCTAACATTGCTCCACGGGAGGAGAAGGAGCGTGTTGATGTTCAGATCAACTGCTTGACTCAGCAGGACATGGAGGCTGGCGGGTTCTTCTGGATGGACCGAGATCGTGCCATGGTCCTTGTGACGGTGCAGGATCGCGTCCACCAGGTATCGCGGGTGCTTCGTCAGATGAAGTCTTCGCTCGCATCGGTTCTGCATGTAATGTTTCCGCTGGATGACGCGCCGTCGGCTCTTTCTGGCCTGTTGTCGAAGTTTCGGAATGTGCATCATGTCAGGGAACTTGTACGGCATCAGCTCGTCGCAGGGGTGAAGGTCGCGCTCTCCCTTGTGCGGTTACATCGTCCTGACTTAGATCTATCTGTTGTGGCAGCTGGGCCGCCTCTTCGGCCAGATGGTGGCGAATGGGATATGCGTCCACATTATGCGGTTGTAAGGCAGTATGCCGAACAGATCGTAGATCTGTTTGAGCAGCGTGCTCAGGTTATTCTTCAGAATAAGTAGTACCTATAAAAAGGATAGATGTAAATTTTGTATATATTTGACTAGGCGTGTATTGCCCTTGGTTATACGGATTTGGTTGTTGTTTTAGCACGTAGTTCTTTGTTTGTGTACGTGTCCTTTTTGTTAGCCTGACGTGGTCAGCTACTCAGGTGTACACGTGTTATCCTCAGTCGACGAAGTTGTGAGGTTGGGGGGAGCCCCCAAGTGCGTTGTAGCATGGAGTAAAATGCGAACAGTAAACAAAAATTTGGGACGAGACACTTACCTTTATTCATATCGTAATGGAGGAGGTACATTGTTTGGCTGGGTAGCCTTGGCTGAATAGCCTTATTGAAAGTAAAAGAGGGAGGCAGCTAGGGGTAGAACCGTCGCAGCTGTGCGACGTTCCATGGGTTGAAGTATGCGACTCCAGACTCCACGTGCTTGAGGCGATAGGCGCCACCTGGGATGACTTCAGTGACGATGTAGGGTCCTTCCCATGGTGACTCGAATTTCTTAGGTCGCTCTTGCTTGAGTCGCAAGACTAGGTCTCCTTCGACGAAGGACCTTGGGCACAGCCGTCGGTTGTGGTAGTTGCGGAGACTCTGTTGGTACACCGTTGATCGAGCCGCTGCTATGTCGCGCGCTTCGTCGAGTGTGTCGACAGCGTCTTCGAGTGCAGCTGTGGATTCGGCTTCGCTGTAGGCAACGACCCGTGGGGCCTTGTGGCGTACCTCTGCTGGTAGCACGGCTTCGGCTCCATGCACCATGAAGAATGGCGTGTAGCCGGTTGAGCTGTTTAGCGTTGTACGCAGGCTCCATAGGACGGGGGGCAGCTCTTTCGTCCAAGCTCCGGCGAGTCGCTCGAGTGGGCTCATTAGGTGCTTCTTGATGCCAGCGCCGATGAGACCGTTGGCCTTCTCGACCTGCCCGTTCGTTTGCAGGTGCGCCACTGAGGCGTATGTGATATTGATTCCGAGGCCTTCGCAGAAGTCCTGGAATTCTTTGGAGATGAAGTTCGAACCATTGTCAGTGATGATGCTATGCGGCACGCCGAACCTGTAGATAATGGATTCAAAGAACTTGACGGTAGTTTTGCCTTTTTGGTTAGTGACCGGCATGGCCTCAATCCACTTGGTGAATTTGTCGACTGCGACCAGGAGGTAGACGTGTCCTCCTTTCGAAGACCTTGGCAGCTTGCCGATCATGTCGAGGCCCCATTGGGCCAAGGGCCAAGCCAAAGGTATGGGCCTGAGCTCTGATCCGGGTGTGTGTGGTTTGTCGGCGAACCTTTGGCACCCGTTGCATCTTCGGACGATGTCCTTGGCATCGTTCATGGCCGTTGGCTAGTAGAATCCAGCTCGTAGAGCTTTGGCGACAAGGGAGCGACTGCCTGCATGATGGCCGCAGATGCCCTCGTGGATGTCTTGGAGGATGGTTTTTCCGTCGCTGATGGTGACGCACCTTTGTAGTACACCCGTAATGCTGCGATTGTACAACTCGCCATTGATGATGGTGAAGGCCTTGGACCAGCGAGATATGCGCCGGGCATCTATCGGGCTATCAGGCAACTCTCCGTCTATCAAGTACCGGAGGTATGGCCGTGTACAAGTTTCTTCGACTGCCATGACCTGCTTCAGGTTGACCACAGCGACCTCTGTGTCCAGCTTTTCGGGTCCTTCCTGTCCTTCGGGTAGCAATAGCCCCCGAGTGTTCTGCTTCTTCGGGTGATCCCTTTGGGAATTTCCGCTTGATGGATGGTACGTAGATCTGTTCGAGGAACACACCTGGTAGCACCCGTGCGCAGGTGGAGCCGATGTTGGCGAGTTTTTCGGCCTCTTCGTTGCTTTCTCTGCCAACGTGCCGAAGCTCGCAACCGTCGAAGCCTCCTTCGAGTGCGTTGTAGAGTGCGCAGTACGCGATCATGTTGGCGGCGTGCGCGACGCACTCGTTCATCGTCTGCTGGACGACGAGGTTGGAGTCACCGTAGATGACGAGGCGTGTTGCTCCGCAGATCTTGGCCATCCGCATGCCGTGGATGAGGGCCTCGTATTCTGCTTCGTTGTTGGAAGCTCGAAACTTCATCCGGAGGACGTACTTCATCTTGTCGCCTTGCGGGGAGGTCAGTATGACCCGGCTCTGCTCGGCCCGCTTGGAGCCGCTGAGTGCATCGTCCATGACTGTGTCATGTCTGGGGTGTCTGGCAGCTGCAGCTCCATCCAGTGTACGAGGAAGTCCGGGAGTACTTGAGACTTGATAGTGTGGCGCTTCTCATAGACGATGTCTAGAGGTGACAGCTCGATGCCCCACAGGGCCACGCGTCTTGTGGCCTACGGATTGTTCAAGATGCTGTTCAGGGGTGCCTCATTGACGACCATCACCTGGTGCTCCTGGAAGTAGTGGCTCAGCCGACGGGCCGTCATGAACACGCCGTAGGCGAGTTTTTGGTAGTGATGGTACCTCTGCTTTGTCGGCATCAATACCTTGCTAAGGTAGTAGATTGGGTGTTGGACCCCATGGGTCTTGCCCTCCTCGGGTCGTTCGACCACCAGTACGGTGCTGACCACCTGGTGTGTGGCTGCTATGTATAGCAGTAGTGGCTCGCGCTCCTTTGGCGTGACCAGGACCGGTGAGGTAGAGAGCAGCCGCTTGAGATCTTCGAACGCCTCGTCCACCTCAGGCGTCCACTCAAATTTGTCTGCTTTGCATAGCAGCTGGTAGAACGGCAGAGCCTTTTCGCCCATGCGGCTGATGAACCTGCTCAATGCCGCGATTCGCCCGGCAAGCTGCTGGACGCCCTTGAGGTTCTTCGGTTTTTCCATGGCCATTATGGCCCGAATTTTCTTCAGGTTATCCCTCATTGAGATCGGATTGGAAGTAGCCGAGATGGGATGGCAAGGCGCACTTTTCAGGGTTGAGCTTGATCCTGTAGCGGTCAAGATTATCGAACGTCTCGCGGAGATCGTCGATGAGTGTTCTCGCCTCCCTTGTTTTGATGACTATGTCGTCGACATAGACTTGTATATTGCGGCATATCTAGTCTTTCAGGCATGCCTGCATGCATCGTTGGTACGTGGCGCCCGTGTTCTTCAGCCCAAAGCAGGGACGGATACAAGGGGGGACGAGGGGGGGCTTAGCCACCCCCATGGTTTGAGTTTTGTGAAGGACTCTACTCACTAAAACTCCAATTTCTTATTGATTTAGCTAAGTCTGCCCCCCTCATGTTAATTTCGCCCCCTCAAGATGAGAAGCTGGCTCCGTCCCTGGTCCGAAAGGCATTGTGTTGTAGCAGAATACTCCGAACGACGTGATGAACGCCGTTTTCTCCTGATCTTCGACCTTCAGTCAAATCTGGTTGTAGCCTGAGTAGGCATCGAGGAAGGAGAGTTTCTCGCATCCTGCAGTCGAATCGATGATCTGATCGATCCGAGGGAGAGGGAAGTGGTCCTTCGGGCAGTGCTTGTTCAGTGACGTGAAGTCCACGCACATCCGCAGGATGTCCGTGTCCTTTTTGGGGACCATCACTGTATTGGCGAGCCACTCGCTTTCCTTAATCTCCCTGATGAAGTTTGCAGCGAGTAGCTTGTTGACTTCGACTCCTATGGCTTCGGCCCAGGGTTCGGACAGTCGTCGGATGGACTGCTTGACGGGCTTGGCATCTGGAAAGACGTTGAGTGCGTGCTCGGTGAATTCTCTGGGAACTCCTGGCATGTCCACAGGAGACCAGACGAATATTTCCCAGCGCTCACGGAGGAATTCGACGAGCGCGCTTTCCTATGCGGGACTGAGGTCGTTGGCGATCAACGCCGTCTTGGAGGCATCCATCGGGTGGACTTGCACCTTTTTTGTGTTGATGGTGGAGTCGAAGGACATGTCAGGTGTGTTCTGTCTTGCGACTGGGGGTGCCCCGTTGTCTGTCACCTCGCGGAGCCTTACGAGCTCCTCTTGCATGCCGAATGACTGGGAGATTCTATTGAAGTCCCTGTCGCAGTGGTCTGATCGGGTGAAGATCCCATGGACTGTGATGACGCCCCTGGGTCCTGGCATCTTGAGTAGCAGGTACACGTAATGCGGTACTGCCAGGAATCGTGCGAATGCCACGCGCCCAAGGATGGCATGATATTGTGATGGCCAGTCCACCACTTTGAACTCGAGTCGCTCGCATCATAAGTTGTCCGGCTTGCCGAAGATGATGTCGAGCCATATCTTTCCCAGGGGGAATATGCCCTTTCCTGGAACGATGCCATGGAACGTTGTGTCTCATTTCGGCCGCATGAGGATCCGCATTCTTTGCTAGGGTGCTTGCGAACATCAGGTTGATGCCGCTGCCACCGTCCATGAAGATGCGACTCATCTCGAAACCTCCGATCTGCGCCTCAAGCACCATGGCAGCATGACCTAGGCGAGGGACCTGGCAAGGGTGATCCGAACGGATGAACGTGATGCAGGACTCCGATCCACTGAGGTACTCAAGGATGGCGGGTGGTGCTGTCAAGGCCAGATTGATCTGACGGGTGATTTTCTTCTGCACCCTATTCGTTGGGCGCCCTTTTTGGATCATCAGCGCTCCTTTCGATGGAGGATACCCGTGCCCACCGTTATTCTGTGCGGGTGCGACTGGGTGGTTCGGGCCTCCCGCAGGTGGTGGTGGAGGAGCTCCATGTGCGATCTCACCTGGTGCGGGTGCGTTCCCGTATCCAAGGTTCGGGGCTTGCTGCCTCATCTGAGCCATGCTTTCGCTGAGTTTTTGGAACTCGCGGCAGTCCTTGAGCTGGCTCGCCTTCTTCTTACCATCCTGTTTGTCGATGTAAAAGTGGATGGTGCATGGACCCGACAGTTTTTCGTATGCTGACAGTCCGTCGTCGTGGCCGCGGCGTTGCCACGACTGTGTTGGACGTCCTCCGTCACGGAAGTTGCTTCCACAGTATCCGTTGTTGTTGCGGTTGCTGTCACTGCGGCGGTCGGCGTAGCCAGCCGCGACCATGTATGGTCCGTCGCGATCGTCGTAGACGCGCGATCTTCTCTTGCTACGACATTCACATCCCCGGCCGTAGTCATCTTCTTCCTCCGAGTGCGCTCGGTGGACGGAGTCCTCGCCATCGGCCCACCTGTTGGCGATGTCCATGAGGTGATCGAGTGTCTTGGGCTTGACGCGCCCAAGTTCTTCTTTGAAGTCCTGGCGCTTGACGCCGTCCTTGAAGGCGTCGATAGCCCTCTCCTCAGAGATGTGCGCTGTGGAGTTTTTGGTGTTAGACCAGCGCAGTATGTACGAGCGAATGGATTCGCCCGTTCGTTGAGTGCAGGCCCGCAGCTCCTCGATTGAAGCAGGCCTCTTGTGTAGGGGTTCGTAGCATGGAAAACAAAAATTTTCTATCGCATACAAACAAACAAGCCAAGATCTATCTACTAGATTGTAGCAACGATTCGATAGAGGAACTCACCCTCGAAGATTCCAAAGCGGTTAACGAGAGCAGATTCTCGTGGGTGATGTAGTCGTACTCTTTCCGATCTCAAGATCGCGTAGACGATCCTTCCAGCGCCACGTTCCAGCGCTCCTTGATCGGTCACACGTTCGGTACTCGACGAAGACCTTCCTCTCCCTTGTTCCAGCAGGCAGCGGAGGTTGTAGCACTCTCCTCGCGATTCCGGCAGTACAACGGCGTGGTACCGGAAGTAGAGGGGAAATCCCGCAGGGCTTCGCCTTAAGCCGGTGCGAGTATGGTGGAGCTTATGAGAGAGGCTATTAGTGGTCTAGTAATTAGACACACCAATTAGAAGGCTCTAAACCAATTAGAAGGCTCTAAACCGCGGGATAAAGCAATTAGACGCTCTAAACCAAAACGGCTCTAAACCGGAGATCTAGAGGTGGAAACTTGTGTGTGTTAGGGAGCCTGCCTCCTTATATAGGTGGGAGGGCCGCCAGGGAGAGAGTCCCTCCGCAAGTCGGCTTGGTGGGGCGCCGGGCTCGGGAGGAACCCTCCTCCAATTCGGCCTCCACCAATCCTCCTCTCTTCCCACTTCCCAAAATTGCGTTTTGACTTTCAAACTAGCCGTTTGACTTTTCAATTTAGGAGTTAATTAAACCCTTTATTTTGGACAGCAAGAACACCTAGTACATGATGCAATCATTACAACTTGCAATGACACATTCATGTACCTTCCCCCGAGCGCGGACATTCCGGAACCTTCTAGAACATTCCCGATGAAAACACGGAACCATTCCCCAACTCAAAGCAGGACTTTCCTTATATGAATCTTATTCTCCGGACCATTCCGGATCTCCTCGTGATATCCGGATCCCATCCGAGACTCGAACAACATTCGGTCTCTCTTTCTCATAATACCATAACTACTCAAACAACGTCTAATCCTAAAGTGTGTCTCACTACGGTTCGTGAATTATGAGGACAAGATCGAGACAGTTCTATGAACAATAACCAATAGAGTAAACTGGAAAATCATATGTCTCCCACATATATCTAAGATTAATTTGCGATCGAATGAACCACTTACATAACATACCAATTTCCATTTGTCTCACGATATGTTACTTATCCGAGGTTCTGATCGGTATCTACGCATACCTAGTTCAACCTCGTTCTTGATAAGTACTCTTTTCGTTCCTCGTGATATGTGATCCCTTGTGAGCCAGTCACATGCTTGCAAGCTAATTGGATGACATTTCACCGAGAGGGCCCAGAGTATATCTATCCGTCATGTGGATGGACAAATCCCACTCTTGATCCATGTGTTTCAACCAATACTTTCCGAACACTCAATGCCACTTTTATAGCCACCCTGTTACGGTGTGGTGTTTGATGACATCAAAGCATCCATCCGGTAAAGGTGATATGCATGATCTCATGGTCGAAGGAATTAGGTTACTATGTATCAGAAAGCATATAGCAATTGAACTATTGAAATGACTTGATCTTTATGCTACGCTTATCTATAGGAGTATGTCCATCACATCATTCTCCTAATGATATGACCCTGTTGTTAATAACATCTCTATGTTCATGATCAGGAAACAATGATCATATATTAACCAACAAGCTAGTTTAACAAGAGGCTTTACTAGGGACTCTTATTTTAGTTTACAAATCACACAAGTATTAATGTTTCCGGTTAATACAATTATAGCATGGTATGTAAACATTTATCATAAGTGTGAAGATATGATAATAACCACTTTATTATTGCCTATTGGGCATATCTCCAACATCTTGCTGGTGCCTTTGAAGTTTCGGACGAAAATGTATGCCAGCTCCTCCTAGCTTTAGATGGATCCTGAGGATAGGATGCTAAGCCAGATCCGAGCTACGCCTGTCAGCTGCAGCTGAAGGCATTGCATGGCGGTTTCCTTGTTACCACCGTGTAGCTTGACGGACGACAAGTGGTCGCTGAGCCACGCCTTGGGGTCCTGTGTGCCATCAAACTTCGGAGTGTCCAAAGGAATCTTGAAGTTACGCGGCATCCTCGTCCGTCGAACGGATCTGCTGAAGCATCGGGCTCCGCAGAGTTCTCCCTCGTCTTCATCCATCTCAGAATCAGACGAGCATGCACGCTTGGCGTGCGCCTTGTCGATTTTGCGCTGGGTGAGTTCACTTCGGGCGTCGTAATCGCGGCTGCGATGGCGTGAGCTCTTGTGCCTTCGAGGAAGGCCGTGCTCTTCATCTTCGGATGAAAGTGTGGGGCTGCTGTTGAATTTGACCGTAGCCTTCTTCTTCGGCTCCGCAGGAACTTCTTCGTGGAGCGCAGCTCCGACGAGTCCGAGCCCGGTAAGCGCGGACTTATGCATGGCCCTTTTTGGGGTCCCCCTCCGGAGGTCGGTGAGACGCGAGGTACGCGGTGGCCGTCATGATTGCGGCTTGGGGCGTCTTTGGGATGACGTTGCCATCAGCATCCATCTCAATGAAGGACGCGTTGAGGGCCCGAGTCACCTCGCGACGCTCCTTGGGGTCCATGTTCTCCATCCGAGAACGATGCTTGTTCTGTTGTTGCCATGCGAGCTGGAGCCAATGCCCATGGCGGAGAGCGCAGCTCGTCACGCGCTGGACTCCGAGGCTGCTTGCTTGCGTTTGTCAAGCACCTCCTGCATCTTCACCTGCTTCTTGTGCTCCTCGATTAGGAGTAGGTGGTATGTCATTAGCAGATCTCGCGAGGCATCTGTGGGCAGGATCTTGTTGCCTGCTACGGCCTCACGTGCTTGGGCCCATCCCTCCTCGCTGAGGTGTATGACCCGATCATTGTTTTCCCCGTTGGGTGGGGGGGATTGTCTTCTTCTGTTTCCACCGTTTCTACCCTACGGGTTGGGCGACGGATTGTGTTCCTGATCCTGGATGACCGCGGCGCACTGGTAGCGCTCGTAGATCGGTTTGCTGCTGCCGCAGCTTTCGGATCCGGAACCGTAGGTCCCTTCATCCTATGGTGGATCACACAGATCGGAGTTGCAGCTGCTGCTATCATAGGACTCGTCTGTCGATGATGATGTGCGCAGCATAGTGTGTGGAGCCCACGAAGCGGGCCTGATCGATGGCAAGGGCACCCGCTCTGGGAGGCGGAGAGTGTCGGTCTGCCCCACCTGGAAGCAGAAGCTCCCGAACAGGATCTCGAGTCCGTCGCCAACGGGCTCGAAGTCCTTCATGGTGGCCGGTGAGTGGGCGGTGAAGTCGAAGGCGCCGAAGAGGAGATGACTCTCCGTCGCTGCAGAGTTGTAGATCGTTCGGGCTGGGACCGTCACGATCGCACAATCAGCGTCCCCAGTTCCCACAGACGGTGCCAATTGACGAGGTTTAATCTCGTCAATGCCCATTGTTATGGACTTGGGTTTTGGAGAAGATGGGGATGCTGGAGATCGCGGAACGGTTAGCAAACAAGCAACACAGGGACACGAGGTTTACCCAGGTTCAGGCCCCCGGAGGGAAAACCCTACTCCGCATACGCTCTTGATTACGCGGAACCGAAGGTTCTGAACTTGCGCAGATGCAATCTGGCGTGGAGGTGTGTATGGTGGTTTCTGAGATTGTAAGAGAGCCTCGTCGTGCCCTCCTGGCCTTTATATAGAGATAGGCAGCCACCAGATCGAGTCGATTCTGAGTTTTAGGGTTTACCCCTTTGAATTTTCTATCTACTCTAGTCTTGCTCTCCAAGGATCCGAAGGCGTCATGGGCCCTGGCCACCCGAAAGTCTTCATGGGCCGGCGTATATTTGTCGTGGGCTTTCCTTGGACTAGACTAGGTATGCTAAGGTCGTGTACCCGTGGGGTATAACCATGTCAACATTGCAATCTCATGTTTGTTTCCACACGTTATTAAAATTTTCGAACCAAGTAGATCATGGTGGGATATATTGGAGATATGCCCAAGAGGCAATAATAAAAGTTGTTATTATTATATCTTTGTGTTTATGATGAATGTTTAGATCCCATGCTATAATTATATTAACCGAAAACATTAACACTTGTGTGTTTTGTAAACATAAAAGAGTCCCGAGTAAAGCTTCTTGTTAGACTAGCTTGTTAATTAATAGATGATTATGGTTTCCTAATCATGAACATTGGATATCATTAATAACAAGATCATATCATTAGGATAATGATGTGATAGACACACTCCTATAGTTAAGTGTAGCATAAGATCAAGTCATTACAAGTTTGTTTGATATAAGCTTTCTAATACATAGTAACCTAAATCCTTTGACCATGAGATCATGTTAATCACCATTACCGGATGGATGCTTTGATGATATCAAACACCACTTCATAACTGGGTGGTTATAAAGGTGGCATTGAGTATTCTAAAAGTATGTGTTGAAGCACATGGATTAAGAGTGGGATTTGTCCATCCATATACCAGATAGATATACTCTAGGCCCTCTCGGTGGAATGTCATCCAATTGGCTTGCAAGCATATTACTAGGTCACAAGGGATGCCATATCATGGAATGAGTAAAGAGTACTTATCGGTAACAAGGTTGAACTAGGTATTAGAGATACTGACGATCAAAACTCAGATAAGTAAAGTATCACGAGACAAAGGGAAATTGGTATCATATGTACATGGTTCATTCGATCACAAAGTCATCGTAGAAATATGTGGGATCCATAATGGATTTCCAGATTCCTCTAATGGTTATTGATCGGAGAGGTGTCTCGATCATGTCTGCATAGTTCACGAACCGTAGGGAGACACGCTTAAGGATTCGATGTTGTTTAGTAGATATGGAATATGAGTTGGAGACCGAATGTTGTTAGGAGTCTAGGATTGGATCCATGATATCACGAGGAGACCCGGAATGGTCCAGAGAATCAGATTCATATAAGGAAAGTCAATTTCCGGGGTTCAGAAATATTTTCGGTGTTTTGACCAGAAGCTTCTAGAAGGTTCTGGAAGGTCCACCACCCCGGATGAGGCCACATTGATGCGCCATGCCCTAGTGGGGCTGGCGGCATCAAGCCCTAGGTCAAGTCGGCCAAGGCTAGGAAGTGGGAATCAAACTCTAGTTTGAAAAGTCAAATCCCAATTTGAGAAGTCAAAGTCCTAGTGGAGGAAGGAAAGGAAACCTTGGGAGACTAGGTTTCCCTCTCTCCCTCTCCTGCCGCCGGCCAAGTGGACTTGGGGGAGGACTCGGCTAGGGCAGGGAACCCTGGCCACCGCCCCTCCACCTATATAAGGAGGGTTGGGGCGCCCCCTTGGCCCTCACCCCAGAAACCCTAGCCGCCGGCGCCTAGAGCCCTAGCCGCCGCAGCCCTCTCTCCTCCATACAACTGCTCCAGATTAGGTGAAGCCCTGCAGTAATCTCTTCTCCACCACCACCATCACGTTGTCGTGTTGCTGGGATTCCGTGGAGATCTACAACCTCCGCTGCCCTGCTGGAACAAGGGAGAGGAAGGTCTTCGTCGACTATCGTACATGTGACCGACTACAAAAATGCTGCCGGAACATGGCGCCGGAAGGATCGTCTACATGATCTTGAGATCGACAAGTGAATGACTACATCAACCACGAGAATCCGATATTGTTAAACGCTTTGGATCTATGAGGGTTAGTACTCTACAAACTCGTTGCACCGATCTCGTAGAATAGATCTTGACTTTTATGTGTTCCGCAATAGAATTTTTTGTTTTCCATGCTACGAACCCCTACAGGATAAGGAGAAGAAATAAAGGGGGGAGTGATTGCCTGGGAAGGTATAGCGTGGTTGTCACGACCTCCAATGCCTCCGCCATGGGATCACCAGGGGTAACACCGGGATCTCCTCCGAGATTAGAGGAGAGCACACACGGGACACTATTGCTATATGCAACGGCAACTAACCTGCTTATCGAGCCACAACGAGAAAGAAGGGAAGGGAGATGCTTAGAAGTAAAGGAGGCAATAGTGGGCAGATGTGGTAGAGAGCTCGTAGAGACATGTGACACACAACAAGGGACGAAGGAGGCATAATAACATGCAAGTTCACAAGGTGCACAAACAAGGGAGACATGGGTCTAGAGAGTGAAGGCGAGGAGCAAGTTCGTGCGATAGCGCTATGATGTAAACATTGTGGTTAGGCATAGTCTGAAGATATGCTTCTGTTCTCAATATTTACTATGTAATGAATCATTAAATCCATGTTATGATGTGTAGGTGTAATGAATCAAGTTGTTATGTAATGAACCAATGACTAGCTACTTTTTTTGACATGGAACACTAGTATTCCATTAAGACATGGCTAAATTGCCGTTCACCAAACGGGTTACAGAGTCGGGGTAGTTCATCACCCACATGCAGTGTTCATCATGATCTACCGTAGCCCACAAGCAGGCTTATTACAAAGTTGATGGATGCCATCCTCGCCTTGATAAAACTCGTCTGAAGTATGAACTTCAAATCACTAATAAGAACACCCAAAGAAGCATAATCATACTCCAAAGAGACAAGAGGTCTTTGCAAATTACTACGGTCTGTCTCGAAGATAGCACGACCAACACTCATCTGTTCGACTACTTGAATTGCATTTGACATCGACATGCATTGCATCTGTGATCATCTCTAGGTGACCTGCTGCAGAAAACCGAATTTATGACGAATCATGACGACAAATGGCTCCCCATCCACTCATTGTTGTATTTTCAGAGAAGGATGCATCAATATTGATCTCTACCCATTCAAAGGGAGGTGCTTCCCATCTAGTATTTCCCAAAGGAGTTGCTTCCACTCCTTTACGCTACGCACACTGAACTGAAATTGGTCTATAGTATGGCGTAATTCATCATGGTTCCCCTTGTTCTGTTCATTCAAGCAACTCCACAAGAAAGCGATCGAGAGCACTTGTTCATTAAGAGGAAGCCGTGACACCTCGTGCAACACTTCAAGCGATGAGCAGCAGGGCAAAAGTTTAAATCTGAGATCTTCGAACATCAAACTGCGCCATCATTGCTTTGTGAATTTGCAGGTCAAGAACATATGCCCCTGTCCTCAAAGTATTTTTGACATACCGCCCACCAAGTATCCGGATCAACACCTCTTCTAGCAATGTTCATATATAAAGGATGGTTGTTATGGGATAACCTCCACATAAAATGGTGCACTTTTGGAGGACACATGATATTCCATAGTTTCTCAAAAACTTATGTTGCAATGGGGTGAAATCAGAACCTTGTTTGTGGGACTCGTGGGACATCCCGCGAATGCCAAGTAATTTCATTGCTTGTGTTCAAGTGGGTTGTGGAAAAAATTACAACCTGATTAATATGTATGGTGACAAGTAGATGGTCAAATCATGTCTATCCCACGTGAATTCCTAAACATTGTCAACAACAACGATTTTGATGTATCTTGTTCCTGATATTATGTTTTGGTAGGACAATACAAATAAATAGAAATGACTCTCGACTATTTATACTAAACATTTCTACTTATTTACATTTAACTATTACTAAACCTTACAAAGTCTTTCGAAAATTATACTATTTACACACAATCTCATGTAGTATTTGTTTGTGTTGTATCAAAATATATTAATAACCATACAAGTGTACTGGTAACATCATACTCCGAGTTCATTGTTGTGTAAATACAATGTTACAAAAGTCCAATGGAATATTATGCCATTTTAAAACTTTCAGTATGCTAAACTGGATTTACCCTAAATCTAAGAAAATCATATAAAAATTGACACCATACATGCCAATTTGTACCACTTAGGTGCACCTTGGTGTCTTTATAAGTTTCTTTTTGCCAGTTTAGTATCTTTAAGAATTACGAGGAATCTGTAACGTATGTGTTTACTAAGGATGTGTTTGCTTTGAGGAATATGATGGATTGGTTGTGGGTATCGCGAACCGTCCATCTAGAAACTTCTTATATGTGGTTCAGTGGGTTGGATGAGCCAATTTTGTGTATGGTTAGAAGAATAAGAAGTGGTTGATGATAGCCATATGTGTGGTTGGTTTGAAGGATGTCCAGTATTGGGGTGACCTCTTTGTTAAGGTGTCAAGATTACGCATGTAACATGTAATGTTGGTAACATAAATCAATTAGATATAATATTGACAATAATAATTCAAAATTAAACTGAACTTTGATAACATATTCAAACATCGTAGTTCAATAAAATATTCCGACCACATCTAAGATACTAGATGGATACAATATGAAAGTATATTTTCATGATTATTTAACTAATACAACATGAGATTATCAATTTTGTATGACATGTAAGAAAAATCTCGATCAAACAAGCGATGAATATAACCTACGAAAGTGAGATAACACAACCATTCCTACTTGCACATATATTACGAGCTAATCAAAATGAGAACCACTAGACAAAGAACAACAGATGTTAGTAAGTTCGTTTCAAAATGAGAACCGTTAGACAAAGAACAACTGAATGCATTCACCTTAACTCATACTTTCATCCCCAGTGCATGGTGGTGGCATCCCATGCTAGCCTATCCTACCTAGATGCCGCCTTGGAGTTCCACACCTACCTCATCAATTTCAACCAATTTCACGAATTGCTACCGTAATTTCCAATTCAACTTGCTCTTGGCAGACTCTCTGTTATTTTGGGTAATAATTGATCTTACATTATTAGCCAAAAATTTAGATAATAATGATGAGTTTTTTAACACCAATCCATAATTTTAGGTAACTAATGAATATATATTTCTCTTCTTGTTCAGGTTTTTCCTTGATGAAATACAATCCAACCACTAAATTAATATAATACAAGGTAAGACTTTATCTACCACGACCTTGAACTTTGTAGCTTACCAAACACATTTTGCTGAATCAGACTTTATCTCCGATGGGCTTGAAATTTTCCGAATCAGATTTTATCTGCAATGCCATCATTTGTTATTGAGAATCAAATAGATAATAAGCCATCATGTAACTTAAGTAGTAAACAATGCCAAATATTTTACCCACTTTGCATTCAGATTTGCATCTGTAAGCCAATCCTTCACATAAATAATATCAAAGTTTTCAAGACTTATTTTCTAATATTGTAAGATCGTAAAATACATGTTATCATAAATTCTGATTAAATGATTAGAAAGCAAGTTCTTAGAGGAAATTAACTCATTAGAAATCAGACGTACGCAAACTTGATAGAATGCACACAAAGAGATTGTTACTATGGGTTTTAGAGTACACAATTTAGACAGTTACCCAGTACTCATTTGAAGCATAATAGAAGCCAACACTCCCAAATCACCTATAAAAAGTCCTTTTTTATCTAACCAACGAAATTAGTATTCGAGCTGTATTGATTTTCCAATAACAACACTGACTATGAGTTTCAGTTTGTGTTTTCCAGACATATGAAGCAAGAGGAGTTTTACGGTACCCTGGTACTCCATAAACACACTGGGAGTATCAGTCAAATCTAGCCATCCATCCACAAGGGCAACTTAGTACATATATACAGATTTTGATTTCTAGCGTCTGTAGCAATTCTCCATATACGTTGTGCTGGAAAAAAAATCCACAACTGACATGAGATCTAATTCAATTTATCCAAGAATCAAACTAATTTAAATATCATGATACTCGCCGCCCCACCTTCGGCAGTCAAACACCATTGTTTCAGACTTGCAGTTCCTAGCCGTGGCCGTAACTTCAACATCTGTCCTGCCTTCACCATGATAGCATCGGAGAGCTGGCAGAGGACACAAGTGAACTTGGCAACCGGTCTAATCCCATGCTAAACGAAAACAAAACCACGCCTGGTTCATAGGGTTGTCTTCTTCTTCGCTTCATATCTGGAAGTGCCTTTTCAATTCATTGGGATCGATTGTTTATTTTTAACTTATTGCGATCATTCTTAATTAAGGATCACCCATGCAACAAATAACCGTTTATTAATGGATAGACTCGAGGATAGACGAAGAACATGGAAATGGAGAGAACAGAGAATAATTAAGATCCTATAATTTCGGATATCTGAGATCATCTGTTCTGGGCGGTTTTAAGTAAACGGTGGCATGCGTTGGGGTTAATGTCCCTGTTTACGATTTTAGTCCTTAAAACTTGGTACTCCGCAATTTTTAATGGTCGTACTGCTTAATATTGTGTTGGAGTACAACTAAATCACACTCGTTAGATTGAGAATAATGGACGGACAATATTAACTTCAGGATACCATGGAAGTCCTCATGAAGCAAGGCCTATATATGGAGCTAGAGTAGGATCATACATGATCTTGAGGCATGCTCCTTTGATAGAAGTTTAATTGCCGACAATTTGGTTCTTTGTAGGCTGCTAACTAGTAGTCGTAGTCTAAATATGCTTATATTGATAACATTTACTACGTAAATGAATCATTGAATCAATGTTATGTTGTGTAATGAATCAATAACTATTTGTCACCTCATAATGAATTAGACTGAATTGGTGAGATTGTTGCGCAGCTCGTGGGACATTCCGCAAAGCCTCACTAGTTATGTTGTTTGTAGGTTAAATGGGACATTAACTATTTTCTATCCCGACTAATTTCTTTGATGGAAATCAGACGTCCCAATGAAATGCACTTAAATTACTACGACGGTCCTTTGATGTTTCTTGTGCTTACTATTATTTTGGTGGGACAAGACAAAACAATAAAAATGACTCTAACCTATATTTATACTAAATAGTTTTACTCAATTACATTAAATTATTAGTAAATCTTAATGAGTCTCTTGAAATTTATAGTCTTTACATACAATCTCAAGTAATATTTGTTTGTGTTGCATCCAAAAATATTAGCCGTACAATTGTATATGTAGCATCATACCCAAAGTTCATTGTTGTGCAAATGCACCATCACAAAATCAAGTGAATATTATGCTATTTTCAAACGTTTAGTATGGTAAACTAGATTCACGCTTAGTCTAAGAAAAATGTGGAAATTTGGCGTCATACATACTAATTTGTCCCACTTAGGTGCACTATATAGTGTCTTATAGGCTTATTTTTGTTTATTTGAGTATCTTTAGAAATCTTAATCGAGGGTTCTAGAATGTATGTGTCTACTAGGATCTGTTTGCTTTAGATGCCCATCTAGGGATAGCCATATTTTGTGCTATTTGGTTGAGTGGGTTAGATGAGCCAATTTTGTGTTTGATTGGAAAGGCAACACGTGGTCGGCCATAGCCATATGTGTGTTTGGCTCGAGGGATAAAGAGAGTGTTGCGATGACCTTTTTTGTTGAGGCGGTGAGATTACGCCTAATGTTGGCAATATAAATCAATCAAATATAATGCTGATAACAATACTTTGAAAATATAAATAAACTTGAACTTCATAGTTCAACAACACATTCCCATCATTTCAAATCACTCCGCATATTTGGTTGATTTAGTCACCACTAGATACGATTTAATATGATAGTACAATACTATATTATCATGATTGTTCTAATAATATCAATTTGATACCGTAGAGATGAGAAAAGGTGTACATCAAACGATAATACAAAGAGCTGATCAAAATGAAAAGCTTTAGAGAAAGAACAACCTGGCGCTAGCGAGTGAGTGCGATTCAAATCGAATCGGATGCATTCAATTCGATTCATAATTTGGTGCCCCATGGGGCGTGGCGGTGGCGCTGGCCCGTCCTACCTACCGTCGCCTTCATTTCCATCCCCAACAGCGTGACCCGACCAATTCCACGGTTCCTCCCTTGCAATTCTTTTCCGATTCCTCTTGGCACGGGCTGCTCTCCATGCACGGCAGAGACTTCTACTCGGTCGGCCTCTCCTCCCCGCCCCGAACCCTACGCTCCCGTTCCAGCTCCGGCCTCGCCGCATGGACCACCTAGGGATAGCCATATTTTGTGCTATTTGGTTGAGTGGGTTAGATGAGCCAATTTTGTGTTTGATTGGAAAGGCAACACGTGGTCGGCCATAGCCATATGTGTGTTTGGCTCGAGGGATAAAGAGAGTGTTGCGATGACCTTTTTTGTTGAGGCGGTGAGATTACGCCTAATGTTGGCAATATAAATCAATCAAATATAATGCTGATAACAATACTTTGAAAATATAAATAAACTTGAACTTCATAGTTCAACAACACATTCCCATCATTTCAAATCACTCCGCATATTTGGTTGATTTAGTCACCACTAGATACGATTTAATATGATAGTACAATACTATATTATCATGATTGTTCTAATAATATCAATTTGATACCGTAGAGATGAGAAAAGGTGTACATCAAACGATAATACAAAGAGCTGATCAAAATGAAAAGCTTTAGAGAAAGAACAACCTGGCGCTAGCGAGTGAGTGCGATTCAAATCGAATCGGATGCATTCAATTCGATTCATAATTTGGTGCCCCATGGGGCGTGGCGGTGGCGGCCCGCGCTGGCCCGTCCTACCTACCCGTCGCCTTCATTTCCATCCCCAACCGCGTGACCCCCGACCAATTCCACGGTTCCTCCCTTGCAATTCTTTTCCGATTCCTACTGGCACGGGCTGCTCTCCGCGGCACGGCAGAGACTTCTACTCCAGTCAGTCTCCTCCCCCAGTCCCCGCCCCGAACCCTACGCTCCCGTTCCAGCTCCGGCCTCGCCGCATGGACCACCTCGCCGGCAGGCTCGCCGCGGCCTCCCTCTCCGCCGACGACCCCTCCGTCGCCGCCATACGCGCCGTCGAGCGCGCCGAGGGCACCATCCGCGACCAGGTAAGCCGCCCCTCCTCCCTAGGCGGCCTGTCCGTCTGTTGGAATTACCTCTCTTATACATACCTGCCGTGATCCCCCACAGTCGCTGTTCCACGGCGCTGAATCGCCCACCCTACAAGGTAGAAAAGGCCAAATCGGCGGGGAGGCCGTCCGTGTCTTGTTCTCTACCGTACGAGCTTTCAAATTTACTAACAGCAATATCTAGACACTCTCTTAGTACATACGTACTACGAGTAGTAAATTTTGTCTGAATTCGTCTTTCTTATTGTGAGCCCCTTTTTTCGTAGTTAAGAAAACAGTTTATAACAAGCTGGCAGGTACGTCGTTTGCTCAGTGTAAAAAGCTGATTCCGGTTTACCGTATTTGATCTCAGTTGGAAGAGAACAACCGCCGCAAGGACGAGCTGATGCGGCAGCTGCAGATGATTGTGAGTTAACAAGTATCCTTCTCGTTACTGGGCGCAGCAGCAGAATGCATGTCTAGTAATGGTGCTTTTTGCAGCTAGAGGAGCGCATATTGTTTTCGACGTCACTTAGTTTTCTGTTTATTTGGTTTCAGAGAGAGGATGCTGCCTCCCAAGGTTCTTTCGCCGGAGCAAGTCAAGAGCCCCGCGCTTCTGTCGTGAATAAGATGGACGGTTCCAAGTTTATCGACAGCGCTTCTTCGATGAATCCCCAAAGCACCTCTGTCGTTCATCAGAATGGGAATTTTGGAAGTGGAGGAGAGCCTCAGGCGCATGAACTAAGGAAACACCACTACGCTGACAACGGCCAGGCTAATGGAGCATTTAGAAGATCCTCAGGGGAGCCGGCTGCTGTGGACAATGGTGGAACGTCACAGTTTTCCACTCCGTCGTCTCGTTCCGTTTCTCCAGCCAGGTAACAAAGCACAATCGGTGGTCCGTTAAGTAGTCTGTCCTGGAAAGGCCTTTTGGCAGCAGGACTGGATAAAGAATAAAAAGCCCCTACCCTGCAGGCCTAGAAAAGAGGGCGACTATGATACAAGAATCAACTTAGCTGGACAGGGATTATTGCCTGTTTCCGAGATGAACTCAAACATATCCTGGAAGCAGGTCAGTTTGATTTCATTGCAACACCATATGTACTTATTATATGGCATAGTTTTCCTGACAAATATCGTTTCTACACAGGACCTTACTGTTAAGGTCAAAGATCACGAAGAAGAGATCGCACAGTTAAGAAAGCATCTTGATAATTACTTAGTGAAGGTGACTACTTTCATACAAAGAAAATACACTTCAGTCCTGCTGTCTATTCCCTTTTTATCTTGTACCTGACCGCAAACTATTGCTGATAGGAAGCAAAAATACTCAATGATAAATATATGTTGGAAAAACGCATAGCTTATATGCGCGTGGTAAGATATTTTCTTTGTAAAGAAGTCTGTAGTCCCTTGGATTGAGTAATACTGAATTATCTTTAAGACAACTTTCTTTTTTAGGCATTTGATCAACAGCAACAAGACTTAGTTGACGCAGCATCAAAGGCTTTATCGTATAGACAAGATATTATCGAGGAAAACGTCCGTCTAACATATGCATTGCAGGTAGTTTTCTATTGTTGGAACATGCATGGCTTATATGCTTGTTCTGAACGGTTACCACTTACCAGATGTTCTATCTTTGCATCCTCAAGTTGAAATCATTTCAAATTGGTGATAATTTTGATACCCATACCCATTTCAAATTTAATTTGGTTATTTGTAGCCTATGAAGCTGATGTTTCTTATGCAACTTTTCATTCATATCGTTTTACATCTTTCTGTAAAAGATCCAAATGCGTGTATAATCATTTATGTGATTAGATCCTGCATTAAGTTGATGAATACGCTTGTTATGCTTACTTGAGCTTGTGCCTTAGGATATATCAACTCAAATTTGACATGGAAATGCAACACAGAACTGTACTATTCCTTTCTATAACCGTTGTAATTGTTTCACGTTGTATTTTAAATAGTTGTATATAGCTATGACTTCGAACATGCCATTTAGAAACATTTACTTGACGAGCATAGTTGACTGAAGGTTATAAGCAGACTGCCAATTGGTTCTGTTGGAATACATTTTAACAGTTTGGAGATATAAGATTTTACCATAAGATATTTCATGTTTTGGAGTACATTTCTTTTGCTATGTTAGATTTTCTGCGTATCTTAAGCCAATTCTTCTGTACGAACTGTTTGTATAAGTTTCTTATTGGTTGTTCATTGTTGGATGCAGTACTGTAGTACTAAAGAAATTGAAATGATACTGATTTTTTGTCGTGTTACTGTATAGGCTGCACATCAAGAAAGATCAACTTTTGTATCTTCTCTGGTGCCTCTTCTGTCTGAATATGAAAACCTACGACCGCCTGTCCTCGATGCTCAATCCATTGTTAGTAGTTTGAAGGTATGCCCTGTTTCCTGACGTTTTGGCAGGGCACCATCATTAAATAGTTAGCACCTAATTTGTTTTTTGGAGTACAAGGGACAAAAAGGTAAAATGAAATAATATTAGTGTGACTAAGTAACATGAAATAACTTTTGATGGAGAAAAGCAACTTAACAGAGCTTAAAATTCAGAACTTGCGATCAAGCTGCTTCTATTTTTGTTCTTAACTGAGTTGGATGTGACCAGGATCTGAGCGAACCTTTTGCTGAATGTGTGTTCCTTGCGCTGTAGGTTTTGTTTAGGCATTTGCAGGAGCAACTTATGATTTCCGAGGTGAGCAACATGGAGCTAGAGTAAATATGCATTTACTTCCAGAACCACAATGCTAGCATACTGTAGTCAGTAGTGAGCTTGTCCTGCTTGCAGAGCTTACTGCTGATATTTTTCATACATAACTTTGAAGTTACCTTTTGTCCAAACTTGGATGATGCAGGAGAAAGTTCAGGAGTCACAGTACCAGATTACCCCATGGCAAACTGGATTGACAAATAAGACCAGTCTTCCTGCACAGTCACCTAACGATCCTCTAGGAAAAGCATTGGTGACTTTGCTATAGCCCTATACTTCTTTTCTGATTACTCTTGCAACAAATGCTTTCTCTAACTCTTGACTTCCCCAGAGCAAAAGCAGTCTTGATATCGTGCCCCAGACATCATATCCTCATGTACAATCACCAATGTCTTCCCCTGTTCAAGGTAGAGGTGATTGGAGTGTATTAGCGAACAAAAACCGTCAAGTAATTCCAAGTGAGGTTCCTGCAAGAAATATTGATCATGATTACAGAGCAAGGACCTCTACTTCAAGCAGGTAGTGCCTATTCTTGAAGAGCTTAACAGTTTACCTTCCTAAGTTTCCTTTGCTCTTTAACAGTGCTATTTTGCATTCTTAAGTTAGTCATTTTTTCTGTTGATATAAATTTGGTGGCAATGGAAGGGGGCAAAGAAGCAAAAAAGGGACTTAACAGAAAGACAGACAGAAATAAAGAAGGCCAGAGCCAAGAACCAGCATCAGTTCAGTAACTTTGCTGTTTTTTCACGACTTCAGGATAAGCAACCATGAAGGAAAATCAAAATATCAAAGTAAAAACATAAAAAGGCTGGATAAAAACAACAGACATGAACACTTCTGAAGTTTGTTTTGCCAATGGTGTTGATTTTTTGATGATAGAATAATTTGGAAGTGCCATCTCTTATTGTTTCAGTTTCTTGGATAACCTATAATCGTGAACTTCATGCATGTTTGCATATTTGTCTTTCTCATATATATTGCCGTTTCATTCTTTTGGGTACACTCGAACTGTTGGCGTGGAAGGTTGAGCAAACTACGTTTGTTAGTGTGAATTGTTCATTTTATATTTACTCATTTAGGCATAACTAGAGTATACTTGTTTATGATTGCAGCAACCAATTTAGGAACGACGTTTCTGCTCAAGCATCTCAACATGATTCTCATGCTGCCGAGTTTGATTTCGATACCCAGAGCCAAAACCCACCATTCAATGGTCTTAGTAGAAGTGATGTCTTGGATGGTTCTGTGGGTGCTGAAGCCCAACATGTGCGAGAAACTTCTGCTCAATGGGGTTCAGGAGACTCACCTAATTTAGCATCTGGCCTTGAGGAAGCAAATCCTTCATATCCCTATCTTCCTACTGTTCCCGAGGAGCCTGGTTCTTCTTTCTCTGAAGGTAGTTACTATTGGGTCAAGTTCATATAAGCATGTTTGTTTAACATTTCATTTAATCTAAAATGGTTGCCATTTTGTGAATATGCAGCTGCAGAGGATGATCCATTGCCAGGCATAGAAGGCCTTCGAATAACGGGTGAAGCTTTTCCTGGACGAGAACTTCAAGCAAGTGGGTTCTCCATTGATGGAACCACAAGTTGTAATTTTGAGGTGCACTTGATAGTTCCTGTTGATCCATATTTTGAATAAAAAGTACTTTTCTATCACATCATATCTTTAATAGTTCAGATTTTCAATTTTGCAATTCTTTTTTTGTGTGTGCAGTGGGTGCGTCATTTAGATGATGGCTCTGTAAAATTCATAGAAGGTACTGTTTCTTTTCTTGCGTGATGCATAATAAATGAGTTTATCGTTTGTGCCCTTGTTACTCATATCATGATGTCACAACTAAGTCTGGGTTAATTTTTTATTGGCATAGGAGCAAGGCAACCTAACTATTTGGTTACTGCTGATGATGTAGACACTTTACTAGTCATTGAAGTACAACCCCTAGACGACAGAAAAAGAAAGGTAATCAATTTGCAATGTGGTGATCTTTATGCTATAATGCTTATTTTTCTAACACTTACAGGAATCCTGGGGCCATGTATTTTTTATTCCTTTTGAAATGACATACATGAGGTTTTTTAATGATTAATTATCATTTCTCTTTTCTGATATCTTAGATCTCTGATTGGTTACTAGATAACTAGATATTTTCCATTAAATAATATCAAAACTATTCTTTCTTTTTGTATAGATTTGTTGAGATTCAGAATGTCCAGACAGTCCTGTCAGTTTGAGATAAGATACAACCTGCATTTTTTTTCTTCAAATGATGAAATGTTGAAATCAACTAGATGTGATGTTAGTGTAGTGTTAGATTGATGAGATCTGCTACATGGCTAAATTTCTTTCTGGGAAAATTTTGTGCTAGTTGCTAATATTACTTGTAGTGTTAATATGTTTGGTTCTGTTTTGAAACCTTCCTGTTTCCTATTGTAGGGTGAGGTTGTCAAGGTTTATGCTAACGACCAAGCAAAAATTACTTGCGGTGAGTTTTGAAACTCTTAACATGCTCTTCCATCTTCACTTTAGCCTGTTCTTAACTGTGACTTTTAGTTTAATTTTTTGTTGGTTCTAAGTGGATCTATGATCCAAATTATAGCCTGGCTAATAGTAGCCAGTGTGTGCTTGATAAACAGCTGATAACTCACCAGCTTATATTTGAATCGAAGGTCAGCATATTCCTAACTTCAGAATAGGAACATCATTCTAAAGAATCAAAATGGTTTAGAAAATAGGAACTGTGAATGTGTGAAGTGCTAAGGCAATATAAGTTAATGTGTCGGGTCCACTGATACCTGCATGTTGACCCTCAAGCATTGTTACATGTTACTTTATACCGGCTTCCACTTATGAGCATCATACTTTGTATGTAATGTTGAGTCACTAGCCTTGTAGAAGAGTGAAATATCGTGAGGGAACTTTCAAAGATAAAATTGCAGTTAACTGTTGCAGAGGATCAGTGATCTTCAAATATAATTGGAGCAGACATAAACACCTGCTGTGGAGAGCTTATGTGTATTTAGCCAGTATGCTGATACAGTTTATGCATTAAATTTGTAAAACAAACTAACATTCTATTGGCCAGTGCACAAAACGGAAGGCCTTTAATTGCAAAGTGTGAAGAATGTTTTATCCAGAATCACTCTTATGATGGATCATATGATGTAGTCCCACTATGTTAAATCTGGTGCAATGTGGATATTTTTTTAAGTACAGTTCAACATTTCCATATTTGACCTCTCTACCTATCCTCAACTCCCCAACGTCTGATACCTCGTACTTCTGTTGTTTTGGGGCAAGGCAAGACATGTGAATGTGTGACTGCAACACTAATAAGTTGTACTGTAGTAGCGCATTGCACAGTTTGTACGCTTGATAACTTGAGCAACCATCTTTATTGCAGATCCCGAGACAAAGGAACTTATTAGGAGAACTCTTGAAGCTGGGCATGTGTCTTATCAAGTCCAACTACCTGTATGTTTTCTGTACTTCACAACTATCCATCAATAGCATTCTTACTACTTTCTTGTGATACCACACACCTGTTTGAAATATTAAATCTTGTAACAGCAGGTGAGATTTTTAGACATGTGGGAACCGGCTGTTTTGGCAATAAAGAGGGAAGGTTACAGCATTAAATGTAACGGGCAGCGTGGTGTTGTTCTCACGGAAAAATTCCAGCAAGCAACTGCTGTATGTCCCTACTCTTTAGCAGTATTTCTTTCCAGAAAGTGTATCTAAATATGAAGTTGCCAATGGATTGCGGTAGGTCCTTCTGTACATGAGTAGCACATTCATTTCACCAAAATGGGCTGAAGAAAACAAGTGTTATCTAGGTGTCAGTGTCACCAGTAATTTCTTTGAAATAAATCTGGCAAGCGAAATGATTTCGGATCCCAGATGGTTTCAGTATTTCAGACTACTCAGTCCAAATATATAACCAGACTCCATCCCATGTGGGCAAACTTAGATATGTCGCTTACTCTAAAGAATCAGCCAGAAACTGGCTGTTTCTTGAGTTTTTCTGGTAGGTGGGTGAGTTCTGCTCTAGGTTATAGGATTGCTCTTCAAGTTTCGCTGTGTAAAATGTGAGATATGGTTTGTATTTATGGATAAGTCCAAGATATGCTTGAGACTTTGTTCGGTTAATCCCCACACAAAAGGAATTGGAGTGGATTTGGGGGGATTTTGACTTGCATGGGATTTAATCCACTTTAATCCCCTCCAATCCACTTCAAACCCCAGCTAACCAAACAAGCCCTGACAGTGATATCAGTTCCTTAGTTGTGACGACTGATGAATTTTAAAACCCTCCCACAGCATTTCCTTCCTATCCAACTGGTAGGCTATTCAACTGTACAGAATTATGTTTGTAGACAAATTATCTATTAGCAGTATCTTTTTTTACTACTTAGCTAATTTATTTTTTTCTATAATCATGCTTGGTTTACACATTTTTCTAGATCAATATTCCTTCCGGATTCGAGCGTGCAACAGAGTTTGTGATTGTGTCCGCCGATGGTATCGAATATAATCTCCAGCCAGCAGAAAACACGCCGTAAGTACCAAATCAAGCTGCTATTCGCTTCATTATAGATAAGGTGCAAAGTTATAAGACCCTCGTATATTTTTGCAGCATTGACTAGTACTGGTTGTCCTTTGTAAACGACGCTAGATGTCACTCGTTTAAATGAAAATCTACTTGTCTAATACAGTCAAAAGCATGTAGATTCATGACCAAATTCCTTATTAAGTACGCAATCTGGAAATTTAAACTAGACTTGAGTTGAATTCCCCATCCCTGGCTCTGGGAATACACTCCATTGTGTTTATTTTTCGAAATTACCGATGAGGTAATCAACTGTCATACTGAACATGTACTACCTACAAGTAATCTTATTATCTATTCCAATTTTGCAGACCACGGGATACAATTGTTCTAGTATTAAGATTGTTCAGAAGTATGGTATGATCTATTTATCTCTTGTATAAAAGCATTGTATATCCCTTTCACTATCAGATATTTCCGTGGCAATATCAAGTGTCATCATGAAGTGATGGTCCCACTTTACTCTAAGTTCATAACTGAGCACTATATGATTTTTAGCATGTTTTACAGGGCACAGTAGCACTTTTTATTTATTTTACTGTAAAGCTCTTGGTTCTTCCCACTGATAGTGGTAGCACCTTTTCATTTGAAGTAAAGTGTAAAGCTCTTGCTTCTTCCCATTGATGGTGTGTTACTTTGATTGATTGCTGCTTGCCCTGTGCCATTATGGCGTAACCAATACTGATCTTCAATGTGGTTAGGTTGATATTAAGCTTGGTTACCAAATTTATGGTCACCTAGTTTTTCTAGTTCTCGCTCGTAGATCCTGCATCATATCGGATATTGCTGGTCAATAGCACCACTGTCAGCCTGTTATAGTGGTATCTTGTATAGTACTATCAGCTACCTATTTAAAAAAGTGTGATATTGGTTGTCACAAATTATTTGAATGAATACACTGTTGTCAATATTCTATTCTTTGTCTTCCCTATGTCAAAATACCGGATGTCAATATTTTAGTTGCCACAGATTGTTACAGCCAGGATTACCTCCCTATACAAACTAGGATTACCTCCCTAGTTTGTTAGACACCCACTCTGTTTCTTCCAACCTTGACGTGTAGCATCTGCATCTTGCAGGCTGTCGAGAAGAGGAGAGGAAGGAAAAAGGGCCTGTTCTTCAAGTAGACCCGTTTAGTTAATGTATATTCATCTGTATCTATTGTTCTTCGAGTGCGCCTCACATTGCCGTGGTGATAGCCTGATAGGAGTGCCGGACTATCTGTCGGTTGTATTTTCTGTAGAGATCCCCACATGATTTTGCTGTAATTGATTATGTACTGAAGAACCTGATGCGCCGGGAGTTGTAACAGGGAGCACACCATCATTGTACATGCACGCAGATAGTAGAAATGGAAGTTACTTCTTTAGCAGTACTATGATGGGCAAAATGGTACGACAGGCCCCATTACACCAGATTACACATGTGTCAGGTATGGTTTACGGCATTTGGACTCGAGATATCTGCAAACTTAAGCTGGCAATACATTTGCCCCAGCCTGGCTGATTCCTGGACATAGAGATACGGAAATCCACTTAACCACTGTCAAAGAAACTTAAAGGCTTTCTTCGTGGAAACCATGATTCTGGTTTCTTGGGGCTGTTTGGACAACCGGAGATGACTTCATCTTCACAGGAATCAGGGCAGATCTGTGTAGATGCAGGAGCAAAATCAAGGACATTGCTCTGGTCTCATGCAGACTCGCAGTGCTGGGTGGACAACTTCATTTGAGCTCCTTTGTTGCTCTCTTCTGTAGCACTTGCTCCTCTCAGTTTTTTTTTTTTCATGCATAAACCAAATAAAATAAAAAAATATATATCAAGTATCATGCTCTGGAGAACTTGGCTGCGTTTGTGGGGGGAAGGGATCTACTTCGCGGGCGATTAAGATCATTGCCTGATTGGTTCAAGCCTGAGCCACTTGAAAGCGATGCAACTTAGCATGGGTGATGCTGGTCATAGTGGTAAGTAACTTAGAGTAGTAACATGTGTATGTTACTAGTCTAAGTTACTATCTCTATAGTGGAAAGTAACATATGTGTGGTGTCATGCACAGCCTTATTTATTGCAATGTAGACTCATTTTGTCTTGAAATGTGTGATGTTATGGTAACATAGCTAGTTACCACAAGCCTTTCTCTCATCATTTAATTGCATGCCATGTCATCTAAATGTTTAGTTGTCAATACATGTAGAACTATGTTACTCCCACTATGACTAGCCTGATGGGCAGTATTTGGCAAATGGCGAGGTGGTCCATGGCATCATGTGTACTACCAATGTTGTATGCACATAGCTGTCGCAATAGGAGGCTATCTGCATTGTGTCCTCTGCAAATACGGTGAGGCGTTTGTCAATTGTGAATCTACACACTATTTTATTCATAAATCTAAAACATCTTATTTTTGAAACGGAGGGAGTACACCGGAAGGCCGACACTGTAAGAACAGAGGACTATGTCCACGGCCTTAATAAAATTTCAGGTAGTATGAACTAATTTGACAGTATGGGAACATGAAGACTTTTCATGTCTGTACGCCTTCACCGCTGAAGTCTACCTGAAGAGGATAAATGTGGTCAACAGGTGTCGCCTGACATCTTCACTTATTCAGACTTGGTTCAGCGTGTGTGCCCGTGGACTTGTGGAGCTGCACCAATGGCGGCTGCCACTTGGTTTTACACCTGATGAGATCATGCATGGCTTTAAGATCAACAAATAATATGTACGCGTCGAATTGGTAATACTTACACCAGACTTGGAGTTTGGATCGTGTCTCAGTCTCATATATGTGGTTGATCATCCGAAATGACCAACTAAACATCACTGGTAAAGCAAGGTTTCGTCCCCTTAACCCATAAACTAACTCGACTTCTTCTTCATGCGTCGTCTACCAACACTGTAAAGATAACTTAAACCGAAGTCCGGTAAACACCACGCACGACTTTGCCTCCAGGAAACAAAACCCACCACGGGAGATCTGTCCCTGCCTCTCGTCGGCACCGCCGCTGACCTGCCTCGTCTTCCATGGCCCTCAGGACTATGGAGATGTGGTGGATCTCGGTCTTTGTTGGTAGGAGGGCTTCGTTTTCTCTTGTTCTTTGTTTTGTTTTGGGTTTGTGTACTACTCAGGAAGATGTGGCGGTGGCGTCTCTCTGAAGATGGAATAAAGTCCTTCCCATCTAGCACCCTTCCCGGTGGTGCGTATAGTATCGTCGGAGACTGTATGGAGGTGTGTCTCTGGCGGATCTCGCTGGATTTGGTTGATGTTCCTTCGGATCAGATTTTCTTCATCGATGACGGTTGCTACTTACCTGCGCTGGTCCTTTGGAGCCATAACGCGACGACTTTCCGTATGTCTATTACAACAAGCTTTACTATGACAAGTTTTATCTGGCTCCACTAAGGGAGGGGTTGATACGTCGTAAACGTATCTAGTATAACTTTTGATGCTTCATGCTTGTTTTGTACCAACTATCTTATGTTGTGTCTACACTTTGAGGTATTTTTATACATTTTCTGGAACTAACCTATTAACAAGATGCCATAGTGCTAGTTGTCTGTTTTCTGCTATTTTTGGTTTCACAAAAGCTAGTAAAGAAATATTCTCGGGATTGGACGAAACAAAAGACGAAGTTCCTATTTTTTCCGACACAAGACGGAGTCCAAAGTAGAGACGGAGGAGGGCACCGAGGTGGCCAAACCACCCCTAGGCGCGGCCCCCCTTGGGACACGCCTGGCCATGGTGTGGGCCCCTGCGGTGACCCAACATACCACTGCATAATGTAGTACACTATAGTCGTTGATATAACACCAATGAAACATCGTTCGCCAGTATTACATCCCTCAGAGTGGCACAACAGAAACACATCAGGTCCAATACATGGCTTAAAGTTACAATTCACTCTATACACAAGATCCAGAGAACACTCTAGGTTAAAGAGAGAGAAAGAACTTCTTACACAGATTCAAAGATAAATATTGCACAAACTATTATACTATTAAGACTAGTGTTGTAACTAAGGGGTTGACATTGCTGCTATTGCAATGCACTACATAAATAGGTTCTTTAGATAGTATGTCCCTATCTAATCAGTAACTTCGTCTTCACTTGAGTTAATGTATCTTTTAACTTCCTTGTCTTTATTAAAGAGCTTTAGCTTTGGATGATGAATCCTAGAGCATACCTTGATGTAGACGTTGTCTGCAATGGCTTCAGAATCTAGCAAGGGTTAAGAAGATACGTTGAGTACGAGCGTACTCAGCAAGTTCACTTGAAAAGAAATGTTTGATGCAATAAATCTACAGCCACAGACCGTAGGTCGTAGGCAATGCAAGTTTTCATAAACATTTCTTTAAAGGTTGCTTTTATTCTGAAAAGCTATGTCCGTCAGCCTTCACGGGTTTACCAGAACTTTCATGGAGTTTCTTTCCCGCCGCGTTCGCAGCTCCTTCCCGGAACAGGGAGTAACAAGTTATAGTTCTTACACTCTGCAGAGGTGTGTTATTTTTCTCATGAGACATCAACTCCTTGTTGCACAACCGGGCATCTTACCCGTCCACAAATCCATGTTGTGGGGCCCAGTAGTTGGTCCAAGCCAATCATTGCCCTCTCCGCGACCTCATATGTCTGCACGATCCTTCGGGCTGGCTCATCTTTGTTAAGCCCCCTTTCGGAAAGGCTAAAACCCTGATGAGTTCTCGAAGACTCTATGACCTGGTGATGCCCTGGCAAGTGCCATAGTAAATGGTCCATCCACTAAACACCATCCATAGATAATCTAGACACCAAAAGTGTGGGACGTAAGGGTGCCCACCCATATGTTGGATCCGCACAAGGAATCACAACGTCATGTTCAGGTCGTCTTGCCTCCATACAAGAGGAAAATGATACAACTGACTTCTCCGTCCTATTCCAAATCTCATGGTTAACGCGTAATATACGGCGCTAGAATCACTGGCGATATTGGTTGTTAAGTCCTAGATGCTACGTTCCTTTACCACCAGAACTTTTATAGTAGGTTATTACCTCATGGTAAATAACCTATAATTATATTATTATAAAAATAGTGTTTTCAGACCTTTTTCAAATGCTGGTGATGACAACACTGCATTTGCAAAATATTTTACAGAAAATAATCAAAGGACATGAGCAAGTGTGAACTTGTCTTTTGTGATTGCAAGATTACACACTCACGGTCTTCAAGTTAATGTAAGATCCAATATCTGAAATCGGTATCATTGGTCCGGTAAGGACTAATGTTTAAAGAAGCAATATGCTCTTATGCATAAGTAGTGTGATGCACTTTATAAACGCGAATCCCGGGAATAACGTCGTTCTAGGGTTTGGAAACTGGAAATGGTTTCTTTAGAATGTGTTGTCCAATTATATAGGTTTCACACTTGTGCTTCTTATTAAGGCTTGTGAGTGTGTGTGAGCAACACATATTTATACAATAATAAAATATACACATATGGAATGCTATTCAAGATTATTTACACTTTAATTGTTTATCTTCAAACTTTACTTTATAAGTAAGGTCACTTATAAAGAACTTAAGTGTTATCGATCCTAAGTATACAAGTAAAGTATAAAGTAATGTGATTACGATTAATTGTCATCAGATGATTATGATGAGAGTCCTTGAATTTAATTTGTTAAGAGTTGGGAAGTATTATTATAACGTTTATTGATTGAAGGGGCAAAACGAATAACTTTTGAAGAAAAGATTCCTTTTCTAAGGTCTAAACAATATTTGTGGTTAGTTGAGTCGGGTCGATGTTATTTGTGCTTGCTTGAATATATAGTTTGCACTTGTGAGGCTTTAGGACTTAACTATAACAGACCAAAGTTAACTATAAAACATAAAACATAAAACGATGTCTTTAGTATTATATTTAGAGTCTTGTAGACTAAAGTTAACTTTAAAACATAGATGGTTTGAAAGTGTAATGCTTATAACATTTGTACCTTGTGTACTTGGTAATGTTTCCTTAAGGTTACTTAAGATTGATTGTCTTTTTACTTGGTGTAGTGGTTTCTTGATTTTATAATGGAATAGTATCATTTATCTTTTTATAGATGAGTGATTATGGTTTATGAACAAAGAAATAATATTGTTTAACTACATATAGACTTACTATAGTGTTGTGATAGTTTTGGTAAACTAGTGGTTGAAGTTTAATTCAATAAAATGGTATTATAATGTTTTGAACCATTATAACTTCCTATTTTTAATATTCAAGACTAATGCTATTTATTAGACTTAATTGGTGGATTTTAGAATTTTAACAATTTTTTTATTTACCCTTATATGAATTAACAATTAACGAAATAGATTTAAATTCAAGTTATTAAAGTATTTAAATTTTTTATTTCCATCAAAAGTGGAATATTATAATTTTAACATGTAGGTATTATTTTTGTGAACATTTTGGTATATTACATTTATTTTTTTGATTTATAAATAATGAAATATGATTTTAATAAGATTTAATACTTAAGAAATACTTAATAAATAATAAATATTTAATTAAATGAAATAATAATGTATGATCATAGTTTTAAAGTATTGTTTTTTATTTTTCTAAAACTTTTGATATTTTATTTATATTTTTAATATTTACCCATATTAGAATATGAATTATCCAAGTTTATTACTTATTAAACTTTTATTAAATAATATTTATTTAAATAGTTATAACAATAATATTTGATAATAATTTTAAGTTGTAGATTTTATTTTTCTGAAAATTTTCATATACTACACACATTTGCCTGAATTATAAATTTAAAGTTATTGATTTATTAAGGTTTAATCATTTTATTTCATTTCTGCAATATGTATATTTGGATTTATACTTTTTATTCTTTCTTAAACAGGAAATAACTTTTTACACCGCACCTACACCTAGTACTAGTCACTGACCAGTGGGCCAGTGGCCACCTCAGCTCTCAGATTAATAAAATGTGTTTGTTACCGACCCTATTTCTACTTCGAGACAATGACACATGGGCCCTGGGGCCACGTCACACGCCAAGCTAGCAAGGACTGGTCAAACTAGCTGACGTGGCTAGAACCCGACGTAGGCATGATGCTACGGTTGGGTTCATTGGAAAGAGGGTATCCCGAGGGACCTATTGGTGGTGGCGCCGCCCTATTTTGGTCACCGGAGGACGACCGGCAACGAGCTCATGCATCGGTGCTTGCGGGTGATCATGGCAGTGTGGATTTAGGAAGCACACAAAGCATTTATGCATGCGAGGAGACTCAGTGACTCACCAGGAACACGATGGTGTGGTCGATAGGGCGAGGCGAGGTCGGGGACGACGGTGAGGTCAACGAACAGCGCCGGAAACCGAGGGTGCGATTGGGTTGATTTACGCCTCCTCCGCTAGTGTGAGTTGGGGCAAACGAACGAGAGGAGCACAACGGTCTCCACCGTGGTCTTATTTGGCCGAGGTGAGCACGGAATCGCCGGCACCGACTCACCTCCGAGCTAGGGTTCTCGGTGAAGAAGAAATTGAGAGAGAGAGTTGCATAGGGGGGAAATAGGGATGAGGATGAGTAGAGGCGTCGTCGTGGCCTCCTTATCCTCTTCCGGTGATGGCGGCGTGTATCTTGGCGCAAGGACGACGGCGGACGGCCTCAGCATCGCCACCGAGCTGCTTCCAGCTGGAGGAAGATGACGATGACGGTTTTGCAGAAAAGCCCCTAGCACTTCTTTCCTCTCAACCCGCGATCCTTCTTTGGTCCCATCTGTCAGTCGTAGAAGAGAACGATTTGGGCTGGCTGTTGGGCTTTTGTGGGCTGCACATGGGCGACAGGTAAGAAGAGAGGAGTTGGGCCACAACCAGGAAATGTTTTTTATTTGTTTTTCCTTTTTCTATTTTCTGTTTTACTTTCAGATTTGAATTTTACTTGTTTGATTTGAAGTCTCTTTATAGGATTGATTTGTTGAGTGATTACAGCATTAATAAAGTATATTGAGGTTCTTTTATAAGTTTGTCATATAGTACTATTATTTCTTTATTTATTTTCTATCAGAACCCATTTTATATTATGTAGAAGCCCTTAATATTAATTTTCTTTCTATATTAAACCATGGCTTTATTATATGATATTTTCTTATTTGTTTATACAATTTAACTCTAGTTAACTATTGGTTTGGAGGAAAATTCTTATATTATGGTTCTATATGATTATTTATTGTATAAGATTCAAGGAATTTAATATGGTTAACATTACTCCCCTTAATTTATAAAATGACAATGTATACATTCTATTATGATAAACATAAAGGTGTAGGGTTTAAATTATACTTACATCTTTTATTAATATGAATAAAGATCAATGGGTAAAACATATTGTCTTTATGTTTGTGGTTTTTAATGACATCATCATTTCAAGTAAAATAGTGGAATTGTTTTCTAAGCTAACTTATGAGAAAGAATTGATAAAGTTAGTTCTTAAGCACCAAGGATAATGATGACTGAAAATGTCAAAGATGTGCTAAAGTGATTTGATATAGGAAAATATTCCTATAAACCATTGTGGAAATAATATGATTGATCAATGATATGGAAGGGATATTATGTTTGGTTTGATATTTAGAGTTGGGTGTTTACCAAGAATATCTATTTTCCATAATTCCCAATCCTGGATTTCTAATTAAGGAATTCCTTTCCTAGATATACTACTTCTTTCTATCCATCATCATGGTTAACATGATGAGCTTTACTTCATAAAAATAGTATTATCCACCTATTATTCTACTAAACTTATAGATGAATCCAACGAATTTGATACTAAAGCAGTTCATAGTTTTCTCATATCCTTGCTTGGTTATACCCACTACTCTACTGTTGATAATCTTCAATCCAACAAGTAGTTCTTTCAAACTCCACTCATAATCTTCCTTAAGCATCCATCACTAATATTTCTCCATTAGATGTATACATCCAACTACCTTTCTCTAAAGCTTACTATCCTTTAAAAGGAATAACACTACTTCCATAACTCTATGCTATACTAGCTTTAATTTAATCATATTATCCTACATTTACTTTACTCTAATAACTCATACTCCAACCTCATATTATATTAATGTGACTTGTAATAACTACTCTAGGATAACTTACCTATACTAGAGTTTCAATCATGTTCTACCCACCAATGTCACTTATACTTGATATAAGTAAGCAATTCTGTTGAGCAAGGCATGATCATTATAACCTTTATTCATTTATAGCTTAGATTTCCAGTTGGCTAATCAAGGCTTTATCAATACAACATTACAATTGTATTGAAATTATCTTCTTAGTATCTTTAATTGGTTTAAGGCTGTTATTCATGGACTATACCTACTTGGTCCAATAGAATTACTACTGGTAACTATCTTCAGGATTCATCCTTATAAACTTCTTTCCTGCCATATAATTACATATCCCAATAACTCTTCTATCATTTTAGGAGTGAGTTGAACTCCATTAGTTATCATATTGATTTATTATTCTTAGTTGTTTCTTTATAGACACTTAAATGTATACTATGGTATGGTCAGGAGTTGATATATTAAGAGTTGGTGAATCAATAGTTGATTACTCAACGTTGATGAACAACATATATTGAGATAGAATTCCATAAGGATTGATATGGAAAGAAAGGTATATGGTGAATGTTGTAGTCTCAGTTTCTTTCCTTCCCAACCTCACTAAAGATTTTAAGTTAGGTATTACCATGCTACTCATGGTATAATGGAATAAGAAATAAATAAGTCAAGGATAAATTATTACATTCTTAACTTGATATTCATGGGTTGTTGTGATGAATAGTATGATATGATCCCTTAAGGATCAGATATTAGTCATTTAAGCAATGCATTATGATTTAATTGTTATTATATTTGATCTACCCTTAGATCAAATTATGGTTACCCAAAAATAAGGTTTTAGCAAAGTCATATAGAAACTTATCACAGTCAACTTGATGATCTACCTCAATTCCATCAAGTTGAGAGAAGCTTCAATCATTTTAATAAGTTTTGTTCAAAAGCGCGAAAATTATTCGGATTTTCTATGCATGAATGCAATGCACACATCTGGGTTCAACTTATTTCTGAGCTCTAATGCTGGGATGTTACAGACTCTCCCCCTTAAAATAAACTTCGTCCTCGAAGTTTGCAAACTCTCACGGTTCAGAGTAAGGAGTTTGTCTTGTAGTGGTTGCTACATTTTTCCATTCCATGATGACCTTAAATGGAAATAATTGCAGTATTCTATATCTGGATTAGGTACCCTAATCCAACTCTTCCACTTAATCATTGATCTTTCTTATTATGTTGTATAAAGTCTAGAAAGTCTCACAAAAACAGGTTTTCAATTTCTGTTATTATTATCCTACATTCTTCTAGGAGTACTTTCATAATGATGGCTTCTTTTAAACCCAATGAAAATAAGACTTAAGTTGCCCTAGATTAATATTTTTTTTCTAGCCTTTACTCTAGGATTCAGATAACAGTACTTATTTTTACTGTTTTACTCTCCCCCTTAGGGTTTACTAATAGTCTCCAAACTACATACATAGTAACCATTGACTTTATAGTTAGAACATCGGTATTTACTTAGCTTATATTCAACCTAGTTAAGGTCTTATGAAAGATTGTACGATGTATCCACGCAATTGTGGATCTCCGAAGTGAATCCTTCAGCATTATATGTCTTATTTACTATTGAACATTTTTGCTTTGGTATGCTAACTTCATGAAACGCTTCGAAAAATGATCGCTTTAAATTTTTATACTCCTTTAGGTCTTACTCAGCTTAGGCCAAATTTTATGCTCTTTATGCAACCATTAAGATGATCTGGTTAACTATGTCAACCAACACCGGCTGCAAACAATATACCAACCGTGGATCGGAATGCCGACTATGGATCAAATACCAGTTGTGGATCATCCTGGGTGGTAGGTATTACCTTGCGGTTTCTGACCTACTACTGGCATTCTCTCTGAATTATCAGAGCTTAAATACCATTTTACTCCAAAGCTTCTTCTTTGTACTAATTCATGACACTTCCATGAACTTGGTACAACTACTTTATTAACTTTTTAGCAATGTTACCTACTTTGAATGAGCTTTAAGTTTATTACTTATTGTTGCTCCATACATCTTCCACACTAAACTTCCTTCTAAAGCTGGCTAGAAATAACCTGAACTTGACCTATCCTTCATAAAAGTCTTCATCTTGGTCCTTGGAACTCGTCTCTCCTTTACACGAATTCCCATTCCTATCTAGGTCTATGACATCAAGTAATGACTGGGTGTTACATCATGCATTTGCACACCAAGTCCACTTCATGTACAGATCTAGTCAATCAAGAAGATTCAAGAAAATCCAAGTCAATAAAAAACAAAACATATACCATGTATTATACATAGGTTTTAAATAATTTACAAATGTATTAGATGTTCCAACCGTTTGCTCCTCACCTATATTACACAGCTATATTATAAGAACTTCCTGTTCTTGTGAGTATATCCTCACTTATTTCGGCAAACCTTTCAAACTACAATACGCATTACCCTCTATGTACATTATTCAAGGACTCATCCCTTGGGATGTCGTTCCTTTCTTACTTTCATCTTCCTCTAGTGCTTCCTGGAGTTCCGTCCATGATGACGTGAAGTCCTACGACTGCCTTCTGGAGCGTAAGAGCATCCAGGAGGTGCGTATTCTTGATTAGAAGTACCGAGACTGAGATTAGTCATTGAAAAATGACTAGAGTTGGCGTAATCTTCTACCGAATATTCCTGGTTTTTCGGCAACGCTTCCTCAAAGTAAGTTGGCTCCTTAGCCTTCTCCTGGATCCAGTCATACATGTTAGTATAGTAGCTATCGGAATACTCTTCTAATTTGATTGGATTGGTATTTCCACCGTATGGTCCATACGGTTCTCTATGGTTATAGTTGGTCTCTTCTCCGATACCTGCATCACAAGGTATAGGATTTCCTATGGTTCCACCTTGAGATTCTACTCCCCATCCATACTTGTTTGGCTCGGGGTTAGTTGGAATAACTCCATTCCATTCCTGTTGTTCAGAGTTGTACTTGGTCCATAAATCTTCAGGTGACTAGGGTTGAGTTTGGTAGTAGGCATAATTTTCCGAGTTTGGATCATCAAACTCAGTTTCCTCATGCACTTCTCCTGAAGGTATGTATTTGGGATGCCTAGCTTCTTTATCTAACTTCTTCCTACGTGCCATTGCCTTATCAGGATCAGTAAAATCCTCAATGACCGTATCCAGTTCCTGAACTAAAACTTGGCGAGTGTTATGATAAGTGTTTAGCAAAGACCGATAACGACCCATATACTCTACAGCTAGAGTAGGTTCAATTTGGACTAGAGTAGAGTGATCTAACTCATGCTCTTTGTTTGAGGTTTCATGGGGTATAATGGTGTGAGTACTACCTTTTAGAGCTTGGGATTTTTGTTCTCGGATCATGGCTATGGCTGCTGCTACGGCAATCTGATATGCAGAGGCCATGCACCTAGCCTCTCCGGATGGCATTTCTCCCTTAAGTCCTAACTTCTTGGGTAACATGATCATGACACGGTATTTAGCTAATACCTGCCCATCATAGTAACTGTAAATCTTGACCAAAAGTCTCGATTCACATTCCAAACTCCATAGAAATCGGAGATTATCTCTCCAATCCCCTCCATAGTCATCCAATGTCCTGTTCATCACTTGAACATTCCGGGGTGGATATCGAGGTGCCATGTGGAACTGTAGATAAGAAATTATCATTAGTCACATAGAGTTAAAACTCTTGGGTAATGATCGGAGTTGCAATCATACTAAAGAATTATCGCACTAGTAACATGACATGATTATTCTCAAGTGAATATCCCTCATATCACTAGAGAACTCTTTATTATTGCAATTATGGGTCCTACAGGTTCTACCCATTTACTAGGTTTCCAACCTAAGGTCAAAACATATGCTCTGATACCAACTGCGGTGACCCAGCATACCACTGCATGATGTAGTACACTATAGTCGTTGATATAACACCAATGAAACACCGTTCACCAGTATTACATCCCTCAGAGTGGCACCACAGAAACACAGCAGGTCCAATACATGGCTTAAAGTTAAAATTCACTCTATACACAAGATCCAGAGAACACTCTAGGTTAAAGAGAAAGAAAGAACTTCTTACACAAAAGATTCAAAAATAAATATTGCAAAACTATTATACTATTAAGACTAGTGTTGTAACTAAGGGGTTGACATTGCTGCTATTGCAATGCACTACATAAATAGGTTCTTTGGTTAGAGAGTATGTCCCTATCTAATCAGTAACTTCGTCTTCACTTGAGTTAATGTATCTTTTGACTTCCTTGTCTTCGTTAAAGAGCTTTAGCTTTGGATGATGAATCTTAGAGCATACCTTGATGTAGACGTTGTCTGCACTGGCTTTAGAATCTAGCAAGGGTTAAGAAGATACGTTGAGTACGAGCGTACTCAGCAAGTTCACTAGAAAAGGAGTATTTGATGCACTAAATCTACAGCTACAGACCGTAGGTCGTAGGCAATGCAAGTTTTCATAAACATTTCTTCAAAGGTTGCTTTTATTCTGAAAAGTTATGTCCGTCAGCCTTCACGGGTTTACCAGAACTTTCATGGAGTTCCTTTCCCGCCGCGTTCGCAGCTCCTTCCCGGAACAGGGAGTAACAATTTATAGTTCTTACACTCTGCAGAGGTGCGTTACTTTTCCCATGAGAGATCAACTCCTTGTTGCACAACCGGGCATCTTACCCGTACACAATTCCATGTTGTGGGGCCCAGTAGTTGGTCCAAGCCAATCACTGCCCTCTCCGCGACCTCATATGTCTGCACGATCCTTCGGGCTGTCTCATCTTCGTTAAGTCCCCTTTCGGGCAGGCTAAAAGCCTGACGAGTTCCCGAAGACTCTATGACCTGGTGATGCCCTAGCAAGTGCCATAGTAAATGGTCCATCCATTAAACACCATCCATAGATAATCTATACACCAAAAGTGTGGGACGTAAGGGTTCCCACCCATATGTTGGATCCGCACAAGGAATCACAACGTCACGTTAAGGTCGTATTGCCTCCATACAAGAGGAAAAGGATACAACTGACTTCTCCGTCCCATTCCAAATCTCATGGTTAACGCGTAATATACGGCGTTAGAATCACTGGCGACATTGGTTGTTAAGTCCTAGATGCTATGTTCCTTTACCATCGGAACTTTTATAATAGGTTATTACCTCATGGTAAATAACCTATAATCATATTATTATGAAAATAGTGTTTTCAGACCTTTTTCAAATGCAGGTGATGACAACACTGTATTTGCAAAATACTTTATAGAAAATAATCAAAGGACATGAGAAAGTGTGAACTTGCCTTTTGTGATTGCAAGATTATGCACTCACGGTCTTCAAGTCAATGTAAGATCCAATATCTGAAATCGGTATCATTGGTCCGGTAAGGACTAATGTTTAAAGAAGCAATATGCTCTTATGCATAAGTAGTGTGATGCACTTTATAAACGCGAATCCCGGGAATAACGTCGTTCTAGGGTTTGGAAACTGGAAATGGTTTCTTTAGAATGTGTTGTCCGATTAGATAGGTTTCACACTTGTGCTTCTTATTAAGGCTTGTGAGTGTGTGTGAGCAACACATATTTATATAATAATAAAATATACACATATGGAATGCTATTCAAGATTATTTACACTTCAATTGTTTATGTTCAAACTTTACTTTATAAGTAAGGTCACTTATAAAGAACTTAAGTGTTATCGATCCTAAGTATACAAGTAAAGTATAAAGTAATGTGATTACGATTAATTGTCATCAGATGATTATGATGAGAGTCCTTGAATTTAATTTGTTAAGAGTTAGGAAGTATTATTATAATGTTTGTTGATTGAAGTGGCAAAACGAATAACTTTTGAAGAAAAGATTCCTTTTCTAAGGTCTAAACATGTGGTTAGTTGAGTCGGGTCGATGTTATTTGTGCTTGCTTGAATATATAGTTTGCACTTGTGAGGCTTTACGACTTAACTATAACAGACCAAAGTTAACTATAAAACATAAAACAATGTCTTTAGTATTATATTTAGAGTCTTGTGTACTAAAGTTAACTTTAAAACATAGATGGTTTGAAAGAGTAATGCTTATAACATTTGTACCATGTGTACTTGGTAATGTTTCCTTAAGGTTACTTAAGATTGATTATCTTTTTACTTGGTGTAGTGGTTTCTTGATTTTATAATGGAATAGTATCATTTATCTTTTTATAGATGAGTGATTATGGTTTATGAACAAAGAAATAATATTGTTTAACTACATATAGACTTACTATATGGTTGTGATAGTTTTGGTAAACTAGTGGTTGAAGTTTAATTCAATAAAATGGTATTATAATGTTTTGGACCATTATAACTTCCTATTTTTAATATTCAAGACTAATGCTATTTATTAGACTTAATTGGTGGATTTTAGAATTTTAACAAATTTTTTATTTAACCTTGCATGAATTAACAACTAAAGAAATAGATTTAAATTCAAGTTATTAAAGTATTTAAAATTTTTATTTACCTCAAAAGTGGAATATTATAATTTTAACATGTAGGTATTATTTTTGTGAACATTTTGGTATATTACATTTATTTTTTTGATTTATAAATAATAAAATATGATTTTAATAAGATTTAATACCTAAGAAATACTTAATAAATAATAAATATTCAATTAAATGAAATAATAATGTATGATCATAGTTTTAAAGTATTGTTTTTTATTTTTCTAAAACTTTTGATATTTTATTTATATTTTTAATATTTACCCATATTAGAATATGAATTATCCAAGTTTATTACTTATTAAACTTTTATTAAATAATATTTATTTAAATAGTTATAACAATAATATTTGATAATAATTTTAAGTTGTAGATTTTATTTTTCTGAAAATTTTCATATACTACACACATTTGTCTGAATTATAAATTAAAAGTTATTGATTGAACAAGGTTTAATCATTTTATTTCATTTCACGAGTATGTATATTTGGATTTATACTTTTTATTCTTTCTTAAACAGGAAATAACTTTTTATACCGCACCTACACCTAGTACTAGTCACTGACCAGTGGGCCAGTGGCCACCTCAGCTCTCGGATTAATAAAATATGTTTGTTACTGACCCTATTTCTACTTCCAAACAATGACACATGGGCCCTGGGGTCAGGTCACACACCACGCTAGCAAGGACTGGTCAAACTAGCTGACGTGTCTAGGACCCGACGTAGGCATGACGTTAGACGACTTGATCCTCACTGGTTGAGGATCGATCGATCGATCTAGTGCGCGCGCGGGGCTGCGGTTGGGTTCATTGGAAAAAGGGTATCCCGAGGGACCTATTGGTGGTAGAGCCGCCCTATTTTGGTCACCGGAGGACGACCGACGACGAGCTCATGCGGCAGTGCTTGCGGGTGATCATGGTAGTGTGGATTTTGGAAGCACACAAAGCATTTACGCATGCGAGGAGACTAAGTGACTCACCAGGAACACGATGGTGTGGTCGCTAGGGAGAGGCGACGTCGGGGACGACGGTGAGGTCGACGAACAACGCCAGGAACCAAGGGTGCGATTGGGTTGATTTACGCCTCCTCCGCTAGTGTGAGTTGGGGCAAACGAACGAGAGGAGCACGTCGGTCTCCACCGTGGTCTTATTTGGCCGAGGTGAGCACGGAATCGCCGGCACCGGCTCACCTCTGAGCTAGGGTTCTCGGTGAAGAAGAAATTGAGAGAGAGAGAGAGCTGCAGAGGGGGGAAATGGGGATGAGGATGAGTAGAGGCGTTGCCGTGGCCTCCTTATCCTCTTCCGGTGACGGCGGCGTGGATCTTGGCGCAAGGACGACGGCGGACGGCCTCGACATCGCCACCGAGCTGCTTCCAGCTGGAGGAAGACGACGATGCCAGTTTTGTAGAAAACCCCCTGGCACTTCTTTCCTCTCAACCCGTGATCCTTCTTTGGTCCCATCTGTCAGTCGTAGAAGAGAATGATTTGGGCTGGCTGTTGGGCTTTGTAAAGGCACACATGGGCGGTGTAAGAAGAGGAGTTGGGCCACAACCAGGAAATATTTTTTATTTGTTTTTCCTTTTTCTATTTTCTGTTTTACTTTCATATTTGAATTTTACTTGTTTGATTTGAAGTCTCTTTATAGGATTGATTTGTTGAGTGATTACAGCATTAATAAAGTATATTGAGGTTCTTTTATAAGTTTGTCATATAGTAGTATTATTTCTTTATTTATTTTATATCAAAACCTATTTTATATTATGTAGAATCCCTTATTATTAATTTCTTTCTATATTAAACCATGGCTTTATTATATGATATTTTCTTATTTGTTTATACAATTTAACTCTAGTTAACTATTGGTTTGGAGCAAAATTCTTATATTATGGTTCTATATGATTATTTATTGTATAAGATTCAAGGAATTTAATATGGTTAACAATTCTCTCTTTAATTTAGAAAATGAAAATGTATACATTCTATTATGATAAACATAAAGGTGTAGGGTTTAAATTATACTTACATTATTAATATGAATAAAGATCAATGGGTAAAACATATTGTCTTTATGTTTGTGGTTTTTAATGATATCATCATTTCAAGTAAAATAGTGGAATTGTTTTCTAAGCTAACTTATGAGAAAGAATTGATAAAGTTAGTTCTTAAGCACCTAGAATAATGATGACTGAAAATGACAAAGATGTGCTTAAGTGATTTGATATAGGAAAATATTCCTATAAGCCATTATGTAAATAAGATGATTGATCAATGATATGGAAGGGATATTATGTTTGGTTTGAGATTTAGAGTTGGGTGTTTACCAAGAATATCTATTTTCCATAATTCCCAATCCTGGATTTCTAATTAAGGAATTCATTTCCTAGATATACTATTTCTTTCTATCCATCATCATGGTTAACATGATGAGCTTTACTTCATAAAAATATTATTATCCACCTATTATTCTACTAAACTTACGGAAGAATCCAACGAATTTGATACTAAAGCAGTTCATAGTTTTCTCATATCCTTGCTTGGTTATACCCACTACTCTACTATTGATAATCTTCAATCCAACAAGTAGTTCTTTCAAACTCCACTCATAATCTTCCTTAAGCATCCATCACTAATATTTCTCCATTAGATGTATACATCCAACTACCTTTCTCTAAAGCTTACTATCCTTTAAAAGGAATAACACTACTTCCATAACTCTATGCTATACTAGCTTTAATTTAATCATATTATCCTACATTTACTTTACTCTAATAACTCATACTCCAACCTCACATTATATTAATATGACTTGTAATAACTACTCTAGGATAACTTACCTATACTAGAGTTTCAATCATGTTCTACCCACCAATGTCACTTATACTTGATATAAGTAAGCAATTCTAGTGAGCAAGGCATGATCATTATAACCTTTATTCATTTATAGCTTAGATTTCCAGTTGGCTAATCAAGGCTTTATCAATACAACATTATAATTGTATTGAAATTATCTTCTTAGTATCTTTAATTGGATTAAGGCTGTTATTCATGGAGTATACCTACTTGGTCCAATAGAATTACTACTGATAACTATCTTTAGGATTCATCCTTATAAACTTCTTTCCTGCCATATAATTACATATCCCAATAACTCTTTTATCATTTTATGAGTGAGTTGAACTCCACTAATTATCATATTGATTTATTCTTCTTAGTTGTTTATTTATAGACACTTAAATGTATACTATGGTATGGTCAGGAGTTGATAGATTAAGAGTTGGTGAATCAATAGTTGATTACTCAACATTGATGAACAACAGATATTGAGATAGAATTCCATAAGGATTGATATGGAAAGAAAGGTATATGGTGAATGATGTAGACTCAGTTTCTTTCCTTCCCAACCTCACTAAAGATTTTAAGTTAGGTATTACCATGCTACTCATGGTATAATGGAATAAGAAATAAATAAGCCAAGAATAAATTATTACATTCTTAACTTGATATTCATGGGTTGTTGTGATGAATAGTATGATATGATCCCTTAAGGATCAGATATTAGTCATTTAAGCAATGCATTATGATTTAATTGTTATTATATTTGATCTACCCTTAAATCAAATTATGGTTACCCAAAAATAAGGTTTTAGCAAAGTCGTATAGAAAGTTATCACAATCAACTTGATGATCTACCTCAATTCCATCAAGTTGAGAGAAGCTTCAATCAATTTAATAAGTTTTGTTCAAAAGCGCGAAAATTATTCGGATTTTCTATGCATGAATGCAATGCACACATCTGGGTTCAGCTTATTTTTTAGCTCTAATGCTGGGATGTTACAGCCCCACGGGCGTCCATCGACCTTGCCCCTTCGCGTATATATTCCCCCCGAGGTAAAAACCCTAGATACCAGATCAGAAATCCACGAAAAGTTCCACAGCGCCGCCGTCATCGAAGACGAGATTTGGGGGACAGAAGTCTCTATTACGGCACCCTGCCAGGACGGGGAATTGCCCCTGGAGCCATCTCCATCGATTCCACCGCCATCTCCATCGTCGTTGCTGACTCCCATGATGACGAGGGAGTAGTTCTCCCTCAAGGCTAAGTGTTCTACCGGTAGCTATGTGTTCATCTCTCTCTCTATGCGTGATCTTATTATGGTCATGAGCTTTGTAATCTAGTTGAATAAGTAGATGCTACTCTGCTACTCAAGTGCTTTAATTAATGTAATCTCCGTTTTTCCACACGTGTGTGAAGTTGACAGTGTTCACACCGTGTGGCACTTAGGCTAAAGGTTACAGAAATACTTATCATGAGTATAATTTGAGTTGGATGTCTCTATGAGATTGTGGTGTTTGTTGGAACCATCTAGCGCTCAAGGTGACAGTGAGGGGTTACCTAGATGGGGAATGCAGACTTTAAGGTGTGATCTTGTAGCCCTACATCATCCAACTGGAGAGTAATTCAACATAGCATAGTGAAGAGAAGATATTATATGTTTATTGAGAGTGTCCACTAGTGAAAGTATGATCCCTAGGCCTTGTTCTAAGCATTAAAACACCGTTTACAATCAGTCCTGCTACATGTTTGCTTGCTGCCATTTTTATTTCAGATTACAATTACCACTTATAATCATCCATATTACTTGTATTTCAATATCACTTCGCCGAACTAGTGCACCTATACACCTGAAAAGTGTATTGGGTGTGTTGGGGACACAAGAGACTTCTTGTATCTTAATTGCAGGGTTTCTTGAGAGAAATATTTTTGACTCTTCCTCCCTGAGTTCGATAAACCTTGGGTGTTCGACTTAAGGGAAATTTGCTGCGGTTCTACAAACCTCTGCACTTGGAGGCCCAACACTGTCTACAAGAATAGAAGCGTGCGTAGACATCAGGGATGAGGACAACGACGCGCTTTCGGCTCGCTCATGTGCTTGTTGTCGTCGCTAGGTGGTCCAAGTACATGTTTGCAATTCTTATTACTTTTAGGATTCCTTGTAGTGTCCTTAAGGATTATGAATAGATCAGATGCCTTTTTGCAAAAAAAAAAGATAACTTAAACTAACTACTAGGTAAATTCCCTTTCTTGTCTATGTACCTTTCTTTGCTGCAAAGACTAGTGATGACACATACTCTCTTCATCTTCAAATAATTGTATTTCTAGCTCTTGTCTTAAGTCAAGAAAATTAAATTTTGACCAACTTTATTAAAAAAAAGTTGCAACATATATATATGACAACCAAACGGTATAATATGAAACTTTATTTCAAGATAGATGTCATAATTGTCCTTACTTTTTTTCCATAAAATTGGTCAAAATTTAAAATACTTGACTTAGTACAACAGATAGTAATACACTTAAGAGGGAGTGTGCATGCAAGAGTGAAGTGTCGATAATTAGGCACACCCCTACTCGCAATTGTATTTTCCTAAGGAAAACATTCCTTGGAACTGTGTACACATTTCTTACCGGTTCTAAAAAAATCTTTGTGTATAAACATGCATGCGGCCAACATCCAGACTTCCAGAGGATCCAAATGCCTAGCGGACCACACAGAATGATAGGCAGGCAGGGTACCTAGGTCTAGGTATAAGCCTACGCTCGCTTGACGATTGGCTTGAAATGGTAGCACGCATGGTCCTTACCTTGTGCAGTAGTACTGCATATACGCTGCAGGTCGATGCTGCATTGGTAGTTAGCGTTGTCTTTGTGTTTGTACATCATACAGCTGTGCCCTGGCCGTTGTGCTGGCTGAATCCCTGCCTAAATCCCTGTCTGGATTTCCGAGAGAGAAAAGCCTAGAGATCTCTGTATCATCCAGGACTAGCTAGCTTCCAGAAAATATCTATGAGGTGTGTTTTTTTTGGTGTCCCCCTCCTATTACATGGGCTAGTTTTCTTTTAAACCCGTCGAAACCCATATCTAGACCATATATACGTTCGTATAAGTGTATTCGGTCGAGTTACGTATACTCCACGTTTCCACCGGCTTATCCCATCTCCCTTTAACGCGATCTATGTTTTTACATGCCACGTTTTGAATTTTTGTTGATGCTTCTATATATTTTCCGATTTCGACCTTCCGCAAACACGTGAGTATATGTCTAAGAGTATTCGTACGAGCTTCCGATGGATTCGTATGGTCTATTTGAGATGAAAACCAGAAGAGGAACTGTTGTTAATTAGGCACAGAGCTGTTGCAGTATGAGGCGCAAGCGCAAGGTGCGTCAAGAGCCGTCAACGTGCTACCACGCACGTGGATGGATGGATAGATGACATTTGCCTATGCTGTCTCCCAGGTATGAACGAATATAAGTTTCACGTATATATGAAACATCAAGACTTGTTTGCAGGTCTTCACGACCAAAGTTAACATGCGTGAAGATGATGAAGGCGATTGAAAAGTGGTGTTTGTTGCATGACATTTTCAGACTTGACTTACCGATCGGCGTGTATGTGGACTCGTGGAGCTGTACCAGTGGCGGCTGCCACTCGTTTTACACCTGATGAGTGGAACTACAATTTATACATTATGTGACATGTAGAATTGACATATTCGAATATTTTTTTATAAATATGGATGCAACGCTGTCGAGGTTTAATGAGACGATCCATACCTTGGGCTAACCGTAGAGTCAACTTAAATATTGATGAAAGCGCGTGTGCCTTATATCCTGAATCTCTGATGAGTGATTGCTGAGATTGTGAGCATTGTATATCTAGCTAGATGGAGGACGTACAGTATTTACAAATTCCCTTATACAAGCATCCCCCTTTACTGCAAAAAATGAATAAAATATTATTTTAATTAGTTTTTTTACTTTCATTAAATTAAAATATTATTATTACTTATTTATTGTTGTTTACTTAAATAGTTGTTTGTAATTTTATAAAATAAAGACGTGACATATTGATACGAGCTAATAGGATTGATATGGTAATCTTGACAACAAGGTAGAATATCCTTCGCGCAAGACATCCTGATGGATTAGAGAAGTTAACCGTGCGGGGTGGAGTAGTGCTAGGATGTGTGACCGAACGAGAAGTTCGACCACGAGTGCAATTTGACCTAAGATTAAATATAGTTAGTGTTAAACATGTTACAAATGAGAGTTTAACGAGTTAAACAATTCAAAAGTTTAAGGATTTTTTTTTTCAAAAAATCTCTAGAAAGGTCCTCCATCCCTCCCGAACCGGGACTAAAGTACTCCGTCCCCGCTCCAGAAAGCGGCCACGTGGTGGCCTCTCGATTCATAGCAAACCGAGACTAGAGATAGGGGCCTCTAGTCCGGAATTCACAGTACCGGATGCGAAACTGGGATTAAATGTCATATAAACCGTGAATAAAGGCCTGTTTTCTATTAGTGACGACTGTAGATCGATCTTGCAATATTGTTTGCTAGCGTTGCGTTTGTTTGTACAGCTGTGCCGATCAGGACTGCATGCACGCATGTGAATACCTTTCCGCGCGCCTTGGTCCCTGTCTCTGCTGGATTCGTGAGAGAGAAACCCTAGAGATCATGTAAGTACACACGTTGGTAATCCGTCACGAAGCTTCAAGACATCTTTCAACCTCTCTCGAGACGCACCCTAGGGATCATGCATACATCGTTTGTTCTGTAGCTAGCGCGTGCGTAATATATACTGGTCGAGTAGTGCAGCGTTACCCAGCTGAGAGGGCAGATGGGGCTGCTTGTCTTCTCAGCTACGCACGGCCAGAAGCAATTAAAAGCGACTGCTACATACGGCTCCTGCGTGCGTGCGTACGTCACCCTTGCTCGCGTCACCGGCGCTACGCAGGCAAATCTGCCCTACCCCCGACCCGATCGAGCGCCTAGCTAATTAAGAGGCACGTGCCGTCCGTCCACAGGCGTGATGGCGAATGCTAATTAACCACTAGCATTTGTTTCGTATACAACAACAGGGTACAAACAAGTTTTTCGTAAGTCATGGGTCGATCATGGCCTGATGATAATAAATCTGAAAGGATACCAACCTAGCTATAGGAACATGTGAATCTAGCGTGCATGCTATATTGCGTGCGTGCGTACGTACGTACGTGTTTTCTATCGTCAATTTGCTGCTTTGTGATTCGTGTTGAATGGTTTCGTCAAGTTCCATCATGATTTTATAAGTATGTGTCAGATTGGAACGCAATGGAACCGAATGAAACCATGCACACGACATAGCGTATGCACGGTAGAAAGACATTTCTCACCAATGTAGGCGCTGAATGATCGAGTACGTAGTGGCATCAGTTGACAATCACGACCGATGTTATACTCCATCTGTCTCGGATTAAAGGGCACACATAGCAAAACTCTTGGCCCTGAATTTTATCTGATTGACTCTTTATTAGCATGCAAAATCCATGTTCACACATCAGCATGCAAAATCTTTTCACACCAAAGCTATGCATGACAGTTATTGGAGTGCAAAGGGAGGAGAATCACATCCTACTTAGATAAATTATATATGCTTATGCGCCTAGTAAGTGAGGGGTTTTGGGGATTACATGATTTTTGATATGTACCCTTTTCACTGGGACGGAAGGAGTACCTTATAATCTCAACATAAATGTGTTAATATAGCGCTGAAGACCGAGTGGTTTCGGAGCACTTTTTTTGGAGAAATGCTTCTAGTGCCCGACAATAAAATCAATTAAACCCACTAACAAGCAAAATAATACAAAGTCAAGTGGTGCCGAGGATATCAGCTAGAGTTTAAGCGTGAACCATGGGCCGGTGATAATTCTATAGGAATCACACAAACCTACGAGTACTCAGTGAAAAATTCACCTCGATATGGCTTTTCTTGAAAAGGATTGACATGAAATATATGAACATTCTAAATTATCTACTTGTATTTGAAATATATATTTTGAAATCTTGCATGCAATTTTTTGACACATTTTAAGATTAAAATATTTAAAATACTTTTGAGATACGAAATATGTAACATAGATGAAAATACAATTGTCAACGTTATCAAGAGCCAACTATGGACAGACCTCCACCTAGACTCCAAGATGAATGATTACCGGAATCGTATCAAAGAAGGATACCTCTGAAACTTTGCGCACAAGATCGACATGCATCTCATACACGAATGGGATTCCCGTGAGACGCCTAAAGTAAAGGGGGACAACTATGGGATCAACATTGTCTTCTACATTATCGCCTTCGATGACATGCACCAACTTCACCTAGATCCTAGATCTATCCACATTTCCACAAGTGCTTTTCGAATTACCGAGTACCCTCATTGTGTTTCCACATCGATATAATTAGAGGTATGAGTATGGCTATTTCGCACCATCAGGCCCACCGACATGCATGGGTAAATATCTTGTCCGTCCTTACCTATTGGCCTTGTTAGCACACCTACCATATAGACACGTACTCACACGAAGCTTGACTTTTAGTTTCAGTTACTTGACAACACTGAAGTGTGAAGACTTTTAAACCAACAAGTATTTGAAATTACTAAAATAAACAATGAAGATATTTTGAGCATTAATTTTTCAGTAATGGATCATCATCTTCTTAGCCTTGTTTTTTTCCAACTTAACAATAATTTGAGGTATGCAGTTGCCTTAAGAAATGTAACCAACAGTGAAAATTGGAACAATCTAATATAAATTATATTTGATGGTAGGGTACACGGGACAAACTATTTTCAACAATTCAATACTCCATCCGATCAACTTTATTAGGTGTATGTGTTTTGTATATAATTTCAAAATGTTAGATTCGGTTTTACGCTCCCAATGGCACTTCCGTTCCAGATCATCATCCTTAAATCAGTGTCTTTGGTTACCGTGTGCAAAATAATACACCCATCAGGAGGGTATATTGAAATATGGTTGAGGTATTTTTTTCAAATACACCGTGGCATTTCTCTTAATTTGTCCGTTTATTTAGCATTCACATCAGGGTCCACATCACAATTCCGTCTAGCTTCTAACTTGGTCCTAGCTAGCTATATTGGGGTATCTCCTTCCACACAGCGCCATAGCAATATTGGTGGTTCCAATTGACATTGACGCCCTCTATCCCAGACAACACAATGCTACCAAATTTCTGATATCTCTGTCGACCAACATCACAATTGCTATTTCTCATTGACCCAAGAATGGTCATCCTTCATCTGCCCCTTCCCTGCTTCCACACTGCACTAGGCTCGCACTAAATGCGTACCATGCACTGATGGTACCATGATGCATCCAATAGTAGCTCAAATGTGTAAGGCCCTGCAAATACAATCCAATTCGGCTTACAAGTGCAAATGGAACCATTGTATGAAAACATATTTTAAAACATCAAAAAAATTAGAAAAAAAATATTTGCACATATATATATCTAGACACTAAATGTTCGTACACAAGTTTGCGGGTGAAAAAACATTTTAAATGTCCCATATAAAGACAAAATCTAGTTCTCCAACAAGTTTATTCATGAATATCTTTTTTTTGTCTTTTTATACAAGCCACATAAAATATTCATTTTTTCTGAAAACTTGTGTACATGCATAGAATGTCAGGATGTATATACGAAATTTTTGTTCAGATTCTTGTGACAATTTAAAATTTATTTTTTATGTATTTTTTGTAATAGGTTTATTTGTACACGTGGGAGCCAAAACACTACATCAGTTTATTTCCCTATTTTCCCTTCAGAGGACCGAGACTTATATGCTCATGTGTAACCGATGGATCCAGATGTGACATGCATGCGGTTGTCACTGCATTGAGTGCAATGTCGCCGTGCCGGCCGGCATGGAGCTTTGCGAGTCCACTCAGCACGTACGAACTACTCATTACCTGTAAACATCTGTACGTACTGCTAACAGCAACATCACACTGGCAACATGTGAGTGACAGGGTCTCCATTCACTGTTACCGCATGCTAATGTGTACAACTTCTGGGCTGGTGGTACGAATTGCTGTTGTGGCAGCGTGGACATATATGGTCTCTCAACATTGACCACTATTACATAATAAAGTAACACTCCCTCGTTTCAGTCGTTTTACTCTGAACCTACACAGTTTAGGTGTGTTTTATAAAATGAAAATGATACCGTTCCTTCGGTGGATCGAACGATCTGATCCCCCGGCGCCCTTCCGTTGCGTTGCACGCTGAGGACTCGTGGTGGGCTGCAGTTTGACTCGTGGTGGGCCTCACTAATCTTATCTCCTCCCAGCTAGCTCTATCCCGTATTTTCCCCCACGAACTGGCACGGCCATCGCCGCCGCCTGTACCTCCGACGACACGCCGCCCTCGTCTTGCTTCGCGCCCGACGGCCGTCCCTCTCTGTTGCGCGCTAGAGGGTACCACGCTGCCCCGTCTCCACCCGCGATCCGCTCCGCCGCACCATGGGACGCCGAGCCATGGACGGACCCTCCGCCTCCACCCCTCCAGCTGCTCCGCTCCGTTGCGCCATGGGCGGACCCGCTGCTCCGCTCTGCCGCGCCATGGGGGCGCTGGCCGCTCCGCCACGCCATGGCGTCGAGGAGGATGCGTGGCTCGTCCGCCGTTCTTGCTGCAGAGACGGACCCTCTGCCTCCACCACTGCAGCTGCCGCCTGCTCCGCCACCTCCCATGGTGTCGCTCATGAATCTGCGCTTCTCTTCAACGTTGGCAGCATTGCTATGTGCGGACGGCGGGGATGCTACACACCGTGACCGAACATGCTACATACGACTTCTGGTGTTGCTACCTATGGCGACAATCGTTGCTACCCTGCGGTGAGCGGTGGTGCTACCTTCGGCGAGAGGCCCTGCTACACATGGCGACTGGCCCTGCTACATACAGCTTCTGGTGTTGCTACCTGCGGCGAGCGGCGCTGCTACATGGCATTTTTTTTTTACAAGTTTTTGTTCCGGTGATGTCTCCGGCGAAGTCGGCTTTTTCTACATTAGCATAATTATATTGCTACATATGTTTTCTGATTCTGCTACAATAGCACAAACTTTTTGCTACGAGGTATTTGGCGAGGTCTCCGGCGAGATCTCCCGGCGATTCTCCGGCGAAGTCGATTTTGCTACATTAGTTCAATTTTTTTGCTTCATGGTCTCCGGCGAACTCTCCGGCAAGATCTAGTATGTCTGTTATTTTTCTAGACCGAACCGTTTTCTGCTATATGTAGCAAAAGCGGGGCGTTTTGTAGCAAAAACAGACTGTTTTGTAGCAAAAGCGGAATTTTAGGCATAAAAGGGTGGACACGTGGTTGGCTGAGGACCCAGAGGATGAAAACCATCGATCCCCCGAGGGCGCGTAGTACTCGCCTTTATAAAATGTCTAAAACATCTTATATTTTAAAATAGTAGTTCCGTTCCTAGATTTAAGCTTTTATAGAAAATTTAAATTGAGCTGCTAAAAAGGCTTACATTTCAAAGCGGAGAAGTAGCACGGTAGCAATTCTTATAATCCCTCCATTTAAAAAATGATGTCAAAGATTTGTATAGATTCATATATATTTAGACTCGTTTTAGTCTATCACATGCGAATCTAGACAAATCTTTGACGTCTTTTTTGAACGAAGGGAGTAATACTTTCTAAATAAAAAAATACAATGTTCAAATATTCAAATTTGAATTGTTACTGTATACATGTTGGCTGTCATAGTTTTTTTTCTACAACATACTAGCTTGTTATATACGTACTGTTAATATAGTACTTCAGTCCCCAAAAATACATTATTTTAAAAAAAGTTCCAAAAATACATGATATCCTCACAAATATACTTCCTCCGACCCATATTAGTTGACTTGGATTTTCTAAATTCGTATGTATCTAGCACTAAAACATGTCTGGATCATCTGAATCTAGATAAATTCAAGTCAACTAATATGTATCGGAGAGAGCAACCCCTTAACACCACCGGTTCTAAATGAAACATCCAAATACACCGCATATATACTCTTTGATATATCTTGGTACTGCCTCCCCCACGAATAGCATGTGTACGTACTCAACCCCCAGCCGGCCCTTATCCGTACGCCACACCACCACACCATATGGCTCCCATTTAAACCAGGCCAAACACTTGTTCTTCCTCCCATCCTCCCTCCTTTCTTTCCCTTTTCTCCTTCGCTCCTATCTTGGTGCTCCCTGGAAAATCTGCACCACACAGCTAGCTACTCCCTCTATTCTTAAACTGTGTATCCCTGTTCTTTTTGGCTGCATTTGAATCCAGGCCAGAGCAGCGGCTGCTAGCTGATCTCTAGGTAGCTCAGTCACTGCGTGTGTGAGAGATGGAGGCGAAGGGGAAGACGAAGGGTGGGAAGATAAGCAGGGCCAACAGTGGCAGCGGCACGGCGACGGCGTCGGTGGAGAGGAAGGAGGTGGAGAGGGAGAGGAGGCAGCACATGAAGCAGCTCTGCGCCAAGCTCGCCTCCCTCGTCCCAAAAGAGAACTACTCCTCCACTGTAAGCATGCTCAACATTTTCTTCCCTTCCCAAGTGTGATTAACTGAACAACTGCTCCCAAGTTACATCGATGTTTCATTTTCCCACGTTTGTTTCATCCAAAAACGATGGGTGTGTATTCTCAATGTTTAGTTTGTGAATGCTAATTAATTAGCAGGGTTTATTGAGTAGTCATATATATATATATGAAATACTACGCATATAGATCTAGCTAGTTTAAGTAAGTATAGTCCTTTTCATCACATGAAATATCATAATCAATGGGAGACAATAAGTCCTATGGCATTTATTTTTGTTGGAATGTGTTTCTTTCCTCATCTATGCGAACTTACAACGCCATGTTATTTTTTCTTAATTATAAATCAATAATTCTTATTTTATGAGAGGGGCCGTATAGAATTAGCTGACAGTTCACATCATGTATTTAACATTACGTCCAGGTGTACATAGTAGTGGTGCTGAAGATGGTGAAGTAGAATCTTCTGTCCTAGAAATTGTTACTCTCCCCTCTATTTCATTTTCTGCATATTTTGAATAGCCACAAGTTAACTGGAAATATCCAAGGTCACGTTTGGAATGGGGAAATTATATAAACATATTGTCTATATTGTTCAGATTGCATTAACTGGATGCACACATGATGAAATATTATGTATAGTAAGCAATTCTAGTTGATAAAAAAGAATTACATTGAGGTATATGAAAACATTTGGTAACATACATAAGCACCATGTGGCCTGAACTGCTATTAGAACCTATTTTGTGGGGGTGAAACTCTTGTGAGCTACTGCCTAGTGAAAAACAGAACCGCACAAACTGTGATCCACATTTTTGTAACCAGTAAATTAACACAATTGTTGACTATTAAGTCATTGGCTTATTGAATTGTTCGTCTAGCCATCTTGAACAAATTAAACCAGAGAAGCAAGTAAAAACATCAGCTGGTTTCATTTTAGGTGATAGTGCATTGGAATTTTCATGGTCATAATAATGTTTATTATGTGTGGTTGTGCAATTCAAGATGTATATGCCATGAAAAATATTACTCTCCCATTATCTAAAAGAAGAAGCTTACTTATCTGAGCTAACAAAATTCCCTATTTTTCTTTGAAATGATTTGTGCCATATGTATATGTAGGATACACTGACTCAGTTAGGAAGTCTGGACGAAGCAGCAAAATACATTAAGAATCTCAAGGAAAGGGTTGACGAGCTACGACAGAGGAGGAACTCTGCACAGGCCATGGCTACCTTAAGAGGAATTGGTGGCGTCTCGACGCCCCCCACCACCACCAACACAACCATGAATGACGCTGAGGGGTCATTGGAGTTCGAAGACAAGAAAAGGGAGTTGCCCCCAGTGGTAGAGGTGCGTCAACACGACGATTCGAGCATTGACGTGGTGCTCATATGCTGTGCAGAGAGGCCGGTCAAGCTCCATGAGGTGATTACTATCCTTGAGGAAGAAGGTGCCGAGATTGTGAATGCCAATCACTCCGTTGCTGGCCTCAAAATCTTCTATACCATACACTCACGGGTATGCAGCTATCTATGTCTAGTTAATATTTCCTTTGTTGTAAAATGTAAGGCCAAATTAAGATTTAATTTTGACCAATAGTCAGGATAATAAAATGGTGTATGTCGTAAAAAACCTTATTGTTGGATTCATATTCAGAAACTCAATCTTTCATTCATATGATTTTCGTGTTAAAAGCACTTTTACTTTTAGATTTTGTGTAGCCTTACAAAAAAGGTATGTGTGCACACTAATTTTGAGGGATTTTCCATTAATTTCCAGTGTACATACAAGTAAAAGGCATGGAATGAAAAAATGAGAGCCGTACATCTACACGTACACGAGAAGGGGATAGTAGATTCCACATATGTAGCGAGAGACAAGAACCCAGAAAGTTTGAAAACGACCTTAGATACACACGTGCCATACGCATCTTAATATGCTTCTTTCTTTTTCATACCCTTACCGGCTAGAAGGTTTTTTCATTTAATTAATATGTGACTGAAAAATAACATTTTCATGGTACAAGACTAAATTTTAAACTAAATCAACATGTAGATAATTAATTGCATTAATTTTCTCTCTTGCTTTTTTTTTGGCGATTATTTCCTCTCTCGCTGGAGTGCAGGTCTTCAGCTCAAGAATTGGCGTAGAGGTTTCAAGGGTTTCTGAAAGATTGAGAGCTTTGGTATGATAGTAACTCAACATGTGCAAAATATATATGTATATCACAGAACTATATAATGTAATCATATTACGGATCATACATGATCGATGTTTTTTTTAGATTTCATGAAGTAGTTAATTATCCAGCAGTGGATATACTAAATCCATTCATCAGCTAGTGCCAGTGTGTATATTAATGTACGGGAAAATACCTGGAAATTAAAACACTTCACTATAGAAAAAATACACTTAATTACTACAAAGATTGACCGGAAGTGTTGAACCTATAATAAGAAGGAAATATATGCAGTATAAGATTCCAAAAGGGTAGAGAAAGATGAAAGGGATAGGCCGATGTTACTGCATATAAACGTGCCGAATTAATATCAGCAGTGGCTTTTGGGCCCATGCCATCGGTTCTCCATTTCACTTTCTTTCTCGTCATTAGATATTGATTTGCGCCAGAAAGTAATACTCCCTCCGACCCATATTAATTAACTTGGATTTGTTAAAATTTAGATGAATCTAGACATTATTTAGTATATAGGTTCATCCAAAATTTAACAAATCCAAATCAATTAATATGAGCCGGAGGGAGTATAATCAATCCACACGTCATTTGGCGCGCGGAAGCGACTAGTTGCGTTTTTTTCTTCGAAAGGGGGACTTGGCCCCGGTCTCTTCATCGATTGATGCATGCGACCTTTATTTTATTGTTAAAGTACGAAGAGTATTATAAAGTTATTACATCACGGGTTGCTGAGGATCGATACATGAATAAGCCACTTAAAAAGAAGTGACAACTCCAACTGTCTACGCATCAACATGTAATCCTCAACTCAGAATTCCAGCTGCACCGACTGTATATATCCCGTGCTACCATCTTCAAAAGGTTGGATCCAGTAACCAGCGCCTGTCGCTGATCCGTTGGCTGTAGGTAGGACCACGTACGGGTCCAGTGGATAGCCATCGAAATAACCTGCAAGAAAGATCCATGGTCCGCGTTGTTAAAAATAACATTATTTCTCTTGTTCCAAATTGCCCAAAGTAACACGCAAACTCCTACACGTATTTGAACTTTATCTTTCTTAGGCACACCATTAAGCCAATTCCCAAAAAGATTAGTTATATTTGTAGGGGGTGGAATATTGAAAGCTAGGTGTGAAATTCTCCACACAATTTTTGCAAAAGGGCACTCGATGAACAAATGCTGGATAGTCTCATTCTGATTGCAAAAACAACAATTTTGACTTTCATTCCAATTACGCTTAGCAAGATTATCTTTTGTTAATAAAACTCTCTTATATAAGAACCACATAAAAATCTTGATTTTCAGTGGAACTTTCATCTTTCAAATATACTTTTTTAGAAACACAGTATTATCATTCATTAAATCGAGGTACATACTCCTTATAGTAAAAGTCCCCGATGGTGTGAGGTTCCAAGTAAAACTGTCGGCCTGATCCGACAATCGCACTTGAGCTAGACGGGCAACAAGATGCAACCAGCTAATCACCATTTTCTTAAAACAATTGCATCCACTTTGGTTGCTTAAAATCTACCGTGCAGACGCTCTACTATAACCGTGTGCGACTAAACACCGAGGAGGGATGTGTTCATGGTTGAAGTATTGCGTGCCTGTTTTAGGGATTTAAAAAAAAAACTGGGGTACATCTACCACCCCACCCCCTAGTTCTATAATCTTCAAAAATATTATGCAGTTATACGTATGTAATAAGTAGAAAAAATTGCATTGTTAATTTTGTAAAAAAAAGTTGAACATTTATGGCATGTTGGAAAATCATATAAGTAGGTTACTGTATGAGAAGCTACAACATCACTTACTAACTTTTGCTGATTTTTATACATCTCTCGAATACCATATTGATTTACAAAAAAGACAGATGGATGCTTCTTTCAAAACTTAAAAGAAAATATTTATTAGTTGGTATGGTTGGTGTACCGCTAGTTTTACATTTTCACCTCTCACATCACTTGAACCCGCGCTCCCTCGTTGATTCTCCTCCCTCCGGCGACGGCGACCGTCTCGGGACCTCTCAGTACAAACTCACCGTAGCGCCCCCTATGCCCCCATTCACGCTCGTATCGATCTCCGGTCACCGCAGTCTCCTAACTCCTGGACGTCTTCCCGCCTCCATCTCCCTTCACCACATTCTGCCGGCGAGCGTTTGTGCCAGAGTCCGCCCCAGCTTGGTCCACCTCTTCCGACCCATGTAGCCTATTTTGAGAGAGGGGAGCATCACACCTCGAATGTCCCAAGGCTAAGATTAATTGCAGAAGTGAAATACATGTTTTTCTGATCCTACTCATTCTGAATTTTTTGCAGGACTGGATACCAAAATTGTTGGAAGTAGATATGAGGAAAGAAAGGAGTTTTTCAATCACAAGAATAACATATACTTCTCATCCTATCCTTTTGACAAAGGGAATGTATTAGTATCAGAAATAAACCAATTACACCTAATATCTGCACCAACCAAATCTCAAAAGACATCAAGAATCACACAAGAAAAAGAAGAAGAAGAAGAAGAAGAAGAAGAAGAAGAAGAAGAAGAAAGAAAGGTACCGCAACCGTTAACAATTCCTTGCAGCTGGCAGCGCAAACACATGCCAACGACAATACCTGGAGTCCAAGTCTGAGGCACTTGAAAGAGATGTAACGGGCATAGGTGATGGCGAGAGGTGGGTCCATTGAGTGCTCGTGGCATTCTCTGACGGGGCAGGTGTCGCGTGGCTCAGTCCACACGGTGTGCCTGCGAGCGTTGTTAGATTTTCACACGAAATATACTTCGTCGGTTCCTATTGGATGATGATGATAGGAATAGTGAGAGAGGGAAAGCCTACATGCATATATAGCGTTGGAATTTCACACGATCGAAGCGGTCGATGATCAGGAACAGAGGTCGTCAATACGTGAAACGGATGGCCTTTTTCAGTTCAAACGCACGTACGTACGGATGGACGGATAGATCGATGACACTTATCGCAGTGAATTCTCAGATACTAGTATGAACATATATAATTGCACACGCATGGAACATGGAAGACTTTGCATTCGCCACTAAAGTCTACCTGAAGAGGATAAAGGTGACTGAAAAGGTGTTACTCTAAAAGTAAGGTGCTGCATGGGCCATGGCCGGCATTTTCAGACTTGACTCAGCGTGCGTGTGGACTTGTGGTTGTGAGGCTGTACCAATGGCGGCTGCCAATTGTTTTACACCTGATTTTTTTTGATAAATGGCGCTTTTATTACTTAGTTAGTAACTTACATCCGGCCTCTGCATATAAATGTACACAGCCGACACCAATCCACATGGTCCAAAACATAAAAAAGAAAATACAGGCAAATTACATACCAAACTGAGAAATTGTAAAACGCCTAGGGTGTAGAGGGCAGGTCGATCCGAAGATTATGCTGCCATCCATGTCTGGTAAAGAAGTCCCATGCCGTATCCTCCAGCCGCGTGCACACCTCCATAAAAAGATCGCGATATTCCGCACGATGCAAAGTCGACCAGACCCGAAGAGTATGAGTACACACCAGAGAACACCTAAGAGAGAGCAGTTTATATCATTAAAAACCTTATTATTTCTACATAGCCATAGCGACCATATAATGGCTATCGCTCCGACCCTAAGAAGATTTTTGTACTTGTTATCAATACCATGTAACCAATTCCCAAAAATGTTGGCAATACTACGTGGTAGATACAAGCCTGAAGCTGCTTGGGTGATTGACCATATAGACCGGACAAAACTACATTGAAAAAATAGGTGTTTGATTGTCTCATCATGGTGATAGAACACGCACCCAGGATTTCCATGCCAATTCCGCTTAATAAGGTTGTCCTTTGTAAGGATAATCCCACGACGAAGATACCAAACAAAATTTTTGTTTTTAAGAAGTATCTTCATCTTCTAGATCATCCTATTATCTACCGCCGGAATAGACGGCTGGATTAAATCATCATACAAAGAGCTAACAGAAAAGGACCCGTTCTTAGTTAGATTCCAACGGAATTTATCTGGCTCGTCCGACAGTTGTACATGTGCCAGGCGATGTAGCAACATGATATAAGAGTCAAGTCTAGAACCAATTAGATCCCTTCTAAACGTTATATTAGGCGGGAATGATTCGAGCACTGTGGCAACCGTTTCCTCCTTATAACGAACAATAGAATATAACGAAGGATATTGTTCTCGAAGGGTAACATTATCTAGCCATTTATCCTCCCAGAACCTTATCTGCGTCCCATTATTAATAGAGAAAGTCACAAAGCGTAAAAAATGTTTTTTAGACACCATTAGATCAGCCCAAAAGTGAGAGTCACCAGGTTTCCAAACCATTTGTGACAATGCCTTTGAGCCAATATACTTGCTTTTAATAATAGTTTGCCAAATCCCTTCCTCATTTAATAACTTGAAGAGCCATTTACTAAGGAGGGCTGTATTCTTAACCTGTAGATAATGAATACCGAGCCCACCCTGTTCTTTGGGTCTACACAAAACACTCCATTTAGCCAGTCTATACTTCTTTTTCTCATTATCTCCCTGCCAAAATAATCTTGATCGGAAATAATCCAACCTTTTTAAGACACCTTTTGGAAGTTGAAAAAAAGAAAGCATATACAAAACCATATTACTAAGGACTGAGTTGATGAGTACCAGTCTTCCCCCTATAGAGAGAAGTTTGCCTTTCCAACTACTCAAACGTATCTGTAATCTTTCCTCGACAATTTTCCACTCAGTATTTGTAAGCCTTCGGTAGTGTACCGGAATACCCAAATATCTGATCGGAAAAGTGCCATGACAACAGCCGAAGAGTTCGTTATAAAGGCCAACCTCCTCTTGAGCCTCACCGAAACAAAACAATTCACTTTTATGGAAATTAATTTTTAATCCCGAAAGATGCTCAAAAGCCGAAAGTATGAGTTTCGGATTTCTTGGCTTTTTCAAGATCATGTTCCATGAAAATAATTGTATCGTCTGCATATTGAAGTATAGATAACCCCCCATCTACAAGATGAGGGATCACACCTTCAATCTGGCCACCAGACTTAGCACGCTCAATCAAGATGGATAACATATCAGCTACTATATTAAAAAGCATGGGTGATAATGGGTCCCCTTGTCTTAGCCCCTTCTTAGTCTGAAAGTAGCTGCCAACATTGTCATTGACTTTGATGGCAACACTACCACCGACTACAAAGCTTTCGATCAAGGAGCACCAATCCGCTGAAAAACCTTTCATTCTGAGAGCTTGTTGTAAAAAGGACCAATTAACTTTGTCATAATCTTTCTCAAAGTCAATTTTAAGAATTACCCCATTCAATTTCTTTCTGTGGAGTTCATGAACCGTTTCATGTAAGGTAGCCACACCATCCAGAATGTGTCTACCTTGCATGAAAGCGGTTTGTGAAGGCCTAACAACATGATCAGCCATAGAGTTCAACCTGATAGTGGCAACCTTGGTAAAAATCTTGAAGCTAACATTAAGAAGACAGATCGGTCTATATTGTTGGATCCATTCTGCTTCATTAACCTTAGGTAGTAATATGATTTCACCAAAGTTCAACCGAAACAGATCAAGTTGACCCTCATGTAAAGCACTAAACATATTCAAGAGATCTGGCTTGATTACATCCCAAAAAGTTTGGTAAAACTCAGCGGGTAAACCATCCGGACCAGGTGCCTTAATATGCTCCATTTGGAAAACAGCTAATTTGACTTCCTCCTCAGAATAGGGAGCAGTCAGATATTTGTTTTCCTCCACAGAAAATTTAAAATAGAGGGAGGATTTCACTTCCCCGGCCTCTGCACCAACTAGGGATGCACACAGCCATTAAGCATGAGTACCAGGATTTTTTAAACTTGGTTAAGCACCAAGCCTGGTCCTCAAGATAAGTTGCATGAGTACCAGGAGAGCCTGGTCCTCAAGTATAAATAGGAACCTTAATTCGCTTCCGTGAGGATTTGAACTCAGGTGTCGGGTTTGTACATCCACTCCCCCAACCAGTTTTACACCTGATGACACTAGTAGAAAACATGCCATCCATTCGCGCCCCTCAGAGCATTAGTCCCGGTTGCGCCACCAACCGGGACTAATGCTGGTACGCGTCCCGGTTCGAGCGGGCACGGGGCCCGGAGGCATGCGTCCCAGTTGGTAAGGGGGCATATGTCCCGGTTTGTAACACAAACCGGGACTAAAGGTTGGGCGTCAGCCACGTGGCATGTCACACACCTTTAGTCCCGGTTTGTGTTATAAACCGGGACGTATGCTCCCGCCCTTTATAAATGCAACGCCCCAGCCCTCTGCCTCCACTCTATTTTTTCTCTTGGTGGAAGGTGTGAGGGGTGTGCTAGTTTTTTTTCCCCTATGCATGCATTCAAGGTGTTTGATGAAATGTTTGAGTGAATAATCTCGTTCAATTTCTCATAGAACAAAAATATAGAAGGTGTCCGAGACACACTTGAGCTTTCTCCTCTTTATTTCCCTCGATCGAGGTTAGCAATCTTATCTTTTCTCTGTTATTGATACAATGCATGTGTCGATGTGAATTGGTAATTTCACTATTTATGATGTCATGTTTTTTGATAAACTTACTTATATGATGCATATGAACGGTCGGGAATGGATGTACGGTGGCGCCAGAGTCGGGTATATGAAAGGCGTGGATAAATTTATCGATGTGGCTACGTCAAACAAAGAGAATGGTTTTATACGTTGTCCATGTGTTCAATGTCGGAACAACAAGGAGTACTCTTCCTCGAAAATCATTCGCGGCCACCTGACTATGAAAGGTTTCATGCCCAACTATAATTGCTGGACCAAGCACGGGGAAAGAGGGGTTATGATGGAAGATGGTGAAAAAGAAGATGATGATAACAACTATCATCATATGTTTCCTGAATACAGTGATACTGCAATGGAAGACAATGGAGAGGAAGGAGGTGAAGAACGGGCATCAGATGAGCCGGCTGATGAAATGGGTAGGGTCATTTCTGATGCAAAGCGAGACTGTGAAACAGAAAATGAGAAGTTGAAGTTAGAGGGCATGTTAGAAGATCACAAGAAATTGTTGTACCCAAATTGTGAAGATGGCAGCACAAAGCTCAAGACCTTTGGAATTGTTGCGATGGAAGGCAGAGTGTGGTCTAACTGACTCCTCATTTGAAAAGATGCTGAAAATAATGAAGCCAAAGTTTCCAAAACATAACGAACTTCCCGAGAGTACCTACGAAGCAAAGAAGACTCTTTGTCCTCTAGGATTAGATGTGCAAAAGATACATGCATGCATTAATGACTGCATCCTCTACCGCGGTAAGGAGTATGAGAATTTAGATAAATGCCCGGTATGCAATTCATTGCGGTATAAAATCAGACGAGATGACCCTGATGATGTTGAGGGAGAGCCCCTCCGGAAGAGGGTTCCTGCTAAGGTTATGTGGTATGCTCCTATAATACCAAGGTTGAAACGCATGTTCAGAAACAAAGAGCATGCCAGGTTGTTGCGATGGCACAAAGAAGACCGTAAGTAAAACGGGAAGTTGAGACACCCTGCTGATGGGTCACAATGGAGAAAAATCGAGAGAGACTTCCCAGACTTTGTAGGTGACGCAAGGAACTTATGGTTTGGTCTAAGTATGGATGGCATGAATCCTTTTAGGGAGCAGAGCTGCAGTCACAGCACCTGGCCCGTGACTCTATGTATCTACAACCCACCTCCTTGGCTGTGCATGAAGCGTAAGTTCATTATGATGCCAGTGCTCATCCAAGGCCCGAAGCAACCGGGCAACAACATTGATGTGTACCTTAGGCCATTAGTTGAAGAACTCTTACAGTTGTGAGGCAAACCAGGTGTACGTGCATGGGATGAGAACAAACAGGAGCCATTTGATCTACGAGGGTTGTTATTCATAACCATCAATGATTGGCCTGCTCTTAGTAACCTTTCAGGACAGACAAACAAGGGATATAAGGCATGCACACACTGTTTAGTAAGACTGAAGGTACATATTTGCATAAATCCAAGAAGGTTGTGTACCTGGCGAATCGACGATTTCTTCCGACCAATCATCCCGTAAGAAAGAAAGGCAAGCATTTTAAAGGTGAGGAAGATCACCGGAAGAAGCCTGAACTCCCTGCTGGTGATGATGTATTTGGTATGGTCAAGGACATAGAAGTAATCTTTGGAAAGGGTCCCGGCGGTCAATCAGTTCCGAACGACGTCGCTACAGGACACGCACCCATATGGAAGAAGAAATCTATATTTTGGGAGTTGCCATATTGGAAAGTCCTGCGTGTCCGATCTTCAATCGACGTGATGCACGTGACGAAGAATCTTTGCGTGAACCTGCTAGGATTCTTAGGCGTGTATGGGAAGACAAAAGATACACCAGAAGCACGGGAGGACCAACAAATTATGAAAGACCCAAAGAACATGCATACACGTAACAAGACGGATAAAGGCGCCACTTAAGTCGTGCAATATGCTCTTACCAAAGCGAGAAGGAAATCTTTTTGAAGTCCTTTACTGATCAAGGTGCCAGGGCTTCTCATCTAATATAAAGGGGATAATAAATATGGCAGAGAAAAAGTTCCAAAACCTGAAGTCTCATGACTGTCACGTGATTATGACGCAGTTGCTTCCGATTGCATTGAGGGGGCTTCTACCGGAAAATGTTTGAGTACCCATTGTGAAGCTGTGTGCATTCCTCAATGCAATATCTCAGAAGGTAAACAATCCAGATATTCTGCCGAGGTTACAGAAGGATGTGGTACAATGTCTTGTTAGTTTTGAATTGGTGTTCCCACCATCCTTCTTCAATATTATGACGCATCTCCTGGTTCACCTAGTGGAAGAGATTGCCATTCTCGGTCCTGTATTTCTACACAATATGTTCCCCTTTGAGAGGTTCATGGGAGTTTTAAAGAAATATGTTCATAACCGTGCTAGACCAGAAGGAAGAATCTCCAAGGGATATGGAACAGAGGAGGTCATTGAGTTTTGTGTTGACTTTATTCCTGACCTTAAGCCGATTGGTGTTTCTGACTCGTGGCATGAGGGAAGACTAAGTGGAAAAGGCACGCTGGGAAAGAAAGCAATGATATGTAGGGACGGGGATTCTTTCACTAAAGCACACTACACAGTTCTACATAATTCCACCTTGGCAGCTCTGTATATCGAGGAACACAAGAATATTCTACGCTCCAAAAACCCGGGGAAGCCTGAATCACTGATTACAGATGAACACATGAAGTCTTTTGGTGGTTGGATGCGGACACATCTCTTGAATGACACCACTGTTGGAGATCATCTATACTTGTTGTCCGCGTCACCATCTTCTACTGTATTGAATTTCCAAGGGTACGAAATAAATGGGAATACATTCTACACGATCGCCCAAGATAAAAAGAGCACCAACCAAAATAGTGGTGTCCGCTTTGATGCAATAGACGAGAATGGACAAAAGGACACATACTATGGTTACATAGAGGAGATATGGGAACTAGACTATAGAGTCTCTTTTAAGGTCCCTTTGTTTCGCTGCAAATGGGTCAACCTGAATGGGGAAGGGGTAAAGATAGACCAGTTGTACGGAATGACAACAGTGGATCTCAACAATCTTGGTTATAGAGATGAACCATTCGTCCTAGCCAATGATGTATCTCAGGTTTTCTATGTGAAGGACATGTCCTCCAGGCCGAAAAAAAGAAAAAATATGCAAACGAATACATCATATGATGAGCCAAAGCGTCACATAGTTTTTTCAGGGAAAAGAAACATCGTAGGAATCGAGCATAAGACAGACATGTCAGAAGATTATAATAAGTTTGATGAAATTCCGCCCTTCACAAAGGAAAAACCCAAGCATTCCCTTAAGTAAAGAAGATGCTCCATGGTTACGTCTGAAGCGATCATAAGGAAGGACATATGCCAAGAAGTTCATGCTCATATTATGTAACTCTAGTTCATGTCTTTCGCGGTTTGTGGCTTCACCGAAGGATATCTTTCGCGGTTTGTGGCTTGACCGGGACTATATATAGGGGGGCCTTTAGTCCCGGTTTTGTAGTCTCAGTTTTTAAAATTAATAAATTTCTTGAGTGTTAGTCCCGTTTTGTGGCTGGACCGGGACTATGAAGAAGTTGTCCCGATTCGTACTTACCATTAAGATCTGATCTCTAAACACGCGCGGTCACATATTATGGAGTGCCTCTATGACCAGTTTCTTGGAGATGCCGGAGGACTGGGATCCGGCGGCATCTCCCTGAAACTGGTCGTAGTGGTGTCCCTGCAACCATCTTGTAGCTTGTAAGTTCTCTAACTAGATCAATACACCTGGGAGCTAACTAATTTCACATATTAGGGAGTGTCTCTATGACCAGTTTCTCGGAGATGCCGGAGGACTGGGCTCCGTCGGCATCTCCTTGAAATTGGCCGTAGTGGTGTCCCTTCTCTCGAAAACCATCTTGCAGCTTGTAACTTCTCTAACTAGATCAATACGCCTGGGAGCTAACTAATTTCACATATTAGGGAGTACCTCTATGACCAGTTTCTCGGAGATGCCGGAGGACTGGGCTCCGTCGGCATCTCCCTAAAACTGGCCATAGTGGTGTCCCTGCTCTCGAAAACCATCTTGGAGATGCCTCAAACTGGCTGTAGGACTAGACTCACAAGGATGCCTATTTATAGTACAAGCAGCTCGACATAGTGTCGACACTTACGAAATAATGTCGACACTCACCCCTATTATTAGTGCTGACTCGTGTTTTGTCCCGGTTGGTGTCTCCAACCGAGACTAAAGGTTCATCTTTAGTCCCGATTGGTGACACTATCCGGGACAAGGTACACGCCGCAGGACATAATGTCGACACTCACCCCTATCATTAGTGCCCTCAAGCTTTGGCCAAAATCCTCCAACCAGGACTAAAGATGAACCTTTAGTATATTGAAAATCCGAACAATGAAAATCCTTCGTGTGCTGTCATATTATGTGACATAGTTGAAAGGGAAAATACCAGACTTGGTATATTGATCATGTCTCGAAAAAACCTTCACAAAATGACCTATCATGTTCGAGGTTTCATGGCTTTCGGTCCAAATGACCGATGTTATGTGCTGAATCACAACATAGTTTGTGATGCTGTGCCCATATTATGCATGCATGTGGACATTGGTATGGAGAACAATGTTGCAGGAGGAAGTTTTCCTTTTGTCATGTAAAAAAGCCCTTTTCCATTTTCCGAGCGTAAAAACGGGTCGCTTTGTGAAGTAACCACAAAATGCCGCTTTCAGAATGCTACCGTCCCATTTTCCTAAAATACTAGACCACCTTACATGGACTATCTCCCAACCGGGACATCTCAAACCTTTTCGTCCATCCGGGTAAAAAGGACAAATGTCCGAATCCCAGAGGAAGTGGGTCCGATTTGTACTACATGTACATGATCTATCGCCCGTGATTTTTTGAAAAAATCATTTTTAGACTCGCAATATGTGGTTTCTTCAGAGATCCAATGCAATATCTAACGATGCTCGTCCCCTATCTTTATGCACGCCGGTTCGACCATAGTTAGAAATTCAGAAAATTCAAAACGGGCATAATAAATTCAAAAAAATCCGAACAATGAAAATCCTTCGCGTGGTGTCATATTATGTGACATAGTTGAAAGGAAAGATACCATACTTGGTATATTGATCATGTCTCGAAAAAACCTTCACAAAATGACCTATCATGTTCGAGGTTTCATGGCTTTCGGTCCAAATGACCGATGTTATGTGCTGAATCACGGCATAGTTTGTGATGCTGTGCCTATATTATGCATGCATGTGGACATTGGTATGGAGAACAATGTTGCAGGAGGAAGTTTTCCTTTTTGTCGCACGGAAAAACCCTTTTCTATTTTCCAAGCGCAAAAAACGGGTCGTTTTGTGAAGTAACCACCAAAATGACGTTTCAGAATGCTACCGTCCCATTTTCCTAAAATACTAGACCACCTTACATGGACTATCTCCCAACCGGGACATCTTAAACCTTTTCGTCCATCCCGGGTAAAAATGACAAATGTCTGCCGAATCGGTAGGAAGTGGGTCCGATTTGTACTACAGGTACATGATCTATCGCCCGTGATTTTTTTAAAAAATCATTTTTAGACTCGCAATATATGGTTTCTTCGGAGATCCAATGCAAGATCTAATGATGCTCGTCCCCTATCTTCATGCATGCCGGTTCGACCATAGTTGGAAATTCAGAAAATTCAAAACGGGCATAATAAATTCAAAAAAAATCTGAACAATGAAAATCCTTCGCCTGGTGTCATCTTATGTGACATAGTTGAAAGGAAAAATACCAGACTTGGTATATTGATTATGTCTCGAAAAAACCTTCACAAAATGACCTATCATGTTCGAGGTTTCATGGCTTTCGGTCTAAATGACCGATGTTATATGATGAATCACGGCATAGTTTGTGATGCTGTGCCCATATTATGCATGCATGTGGACATTGGTATGGAGAACAATGTTGCAGGAGGAAGTTTTCCTTTTTGTCACACGAAAAAGCCCTTTTCTATTGTCTCAGCGCAAAAAACGGGTCGTTTTATGAAGTAACCACCAAAATGCCGTTTCAGAATGCTACCGTCCCATTTTCCTAAAATACTATACCACCTTACATGGACTATCTCCCAACTGGGACATCTCAAACCTTTTCGTCCATCCCGGGTAAAAAGGACAAATGTCTGCCGAATCGGCAGGAAGTGGGTCTGGTTCGTACTACAGGTACATGATCTATCGCCCGTGATTTTTTGAAAAAATCATTTTTAGACTCGCAATATGTGGTTTCTCCATATATCCAATGCAAGATCTAACGATGCTCGTCCCCTATCTTCATGCATGCCGGTTCGACCATAGTTAGAAATTCAGAAAATTCAAAACGGGCATAATAAATTCAAAAAAAAATCCGAACAATGAAAATCCTTCGCGTGGTGTCATATTATGTGACATAGTTGAAAGGAAAAATACCAGACTTGGTATATTGATCATGTCTCAAAAAAACCTTCACAAAATGACCTATCATGTTCGAGGTTTCATGACTTTCGGTCCAAATGACCGATGTTATGTGCTGAATCAAGGCATAGTTTGTGATGCTGTGCCCATATTATGCATGCATGTGGACATTGGTATGGAGAACAATGTTGCAGCAGGAAGTTTTCCTTTTTGTCACACGGAAAATCCCTTTTCCATTTTCCGAGCGTAAAAAACGGGTCGTTTTATGAAGTAACCACCAAAATGCCGTTTCAGAATGCTACCGTCCCATTTTCCTAAAATACTAGACCACCTTACATGGACTATCTCCCAACCGATACATCTCAAACCTTTTCGTCCATCCCGAGTAAAAATGACAAATGTCTACCGAATCGGCAGGAAGTGTGTCCGGTTTGTACTACAGGTACATGATCTATCGTCCGTGATTTTTTGAAAAAATCATTTTTAGACTCGCAATATGTGGTTTATTCAGATATCCAATGCAAGATCTAACGATGCTCGTCCCCTATCTTCATGCACGCCGGTTCGACCATAGTTAGAAATTCAGAAAATTCAAAACAGGCATAATAAATTCAAAAAAAAATCTGAACAATGAAAATCCTTCGCGTGGTGTCATATTATGTGACATAGTTGAAAGGAAAAATACCAGACTTGGTATATTGATCATGTCTCGAAAAAACCTTCACAAAATTACCTATCATGTTCGAGGTTTCATGGCTTTCGGTCCAAATGACCGATGTTATGTGCTGAATCACGGTATAGTTTGTGATGCTATGCCCATATTATGCATGCATGTGTACATTGGTATGGAGAACAATGTTGCAGGAGGAAGTTTTCCTTTTTGTCGCACGGAAAATCCCTTTTCCATTTTCCGAGCGCAAAAAACGGGTCGTTTTGTGAAGTAACCACCAAAATGCCGTTTCAGAATGCTACCGTCCCATTTTCCTAAAATACTAGACCACCTTACATGTACTATCTCCCAACCGGGACATCTCAAACCTTTTCGTCCATCCCGGGTAAAAAGGACAAATGTCTGCCGAATCGGTAGGAAGTGGGTCCGGTTTGTACTACAGGTACATGATCTATCGCCAGTGATTTTGTAAAAAAATCATTTTTTGACTCGCAATATGTGGTTTCTTCAGAGATCCAATGCAAGTTCTAAACGAGCCATTTTTCTTCCCGCCATTTCTTCCCGCCATTTTTCTTCCCGCAATTTTTTTCCGACATTTCTCCAGCCATTTCTTCCCGCCAGTTCTTCCCGCCAGTTCTTCCCTTCAGTTATCTTCCTGTCATTTCTCACTATATATATATGTAGGGTTGGCCTCCATTGTCATTGCACATCTCTAGACTCATATCTGCAACCTCATCACTCTTTCCCATGACTTCCACCGTAGCACTAACTCCCAGGGAGGCGGAGGCGCTCAAGGCCGACCACCCCCGCTCACGCCATGTGTCCCGTCGGCTGGATCTTGAGCGCCGAGGCGTGCTGTTCCTCCTGTCCCTCTAGGTGTGGCGCGTCGGATGGCCATCACGAACCACTACTACTTCGAGCTCACGCCGGAGCAGCGGAGGAATCCCAGATGGCATCCCGACTATTTCCCGACTTGGGAAGCCTTCTTCGTGGATCGGCGTGAGAGGGCGCTCGCTAGGCACGAGGAGGATGGCCCACCTCCTCCGAACTTCAACGAGGCCGGCCGTCGGTTGTGGTGGCGCGGTCGGACTCTCCAGAGCGTCATGGCCTATGACACGGCCGCCGACTCTAGCCCCCGCAAGGCTTACCTCAAGTCCAGCCCACTGTACTCAGCCTTCAAGGTTCAACTACGGTGACCACGACGACGCAACCACTGACGGCAGCAGCACGACGACTACAGTGGCGAGTATTACAGGTGTAGGCAGGAGCATGACTGAATCACTCCAACATTGCAAAACAAGTTCGGCTGATTGTGGCTTAATCTGGCCATGTATCTTAATTTCCAGTTCTTCTATGTAACTTTGTGTTAGTTGCGTTATGTATTTTAATTCCAGTTCCTAATAAAATTTTCTTTCCGCCCATTATTTCCCGTCCTTTTTTCCCGCCCATTAATATATAAAAAATATATGTTAATTCAAATCAAAATTAAAACACAGAAAATGGTTTTGAATTATTTATTCAAATCCACACACTTTTTACGTTTAAAGTTTTTCTAAATTCCAAATTAATATTCAAAAAATATAAGTTAATTCATTTTCAATTTTAAATGGTTCATAGTTTAAATGGTTACATTAATTATTTTTAAAAACAGAAAATGGTTTTGAATTAGTTATTCAAATTCAAACACTTTTTATGTTTAAAGTTTTTCTAAATTCCAAAAAAATATTCAAAAAATATAAGTTAATTAATTTTTAATTTTAAATGGTTCATAGTTTAAATGGTTACATTAATTATTTTTTAAAAATAGAAAATGGTTTTGAATTATTTATTCAAATCCAAACACTTTTTATGTTTAAAGTTTTTCTAAATTCCAAATTAATATTCAAAAAATATAAGTTAATTCATTTTTAATTTTTTATGGTTCATAGTTTAAATGGTTACATTAATTATTTTTTAAAAAAGATAATGGTTTTGAATTAGTTATTCAAATTCAAACACTTTTTATGTTTAAAGTTTTTCTAAATTCCAAATTAATATTCAAAAAATATAAGTTAATTCATTTTTAAGTTTAAATGGTTCATATTTTAAATGGTTACATTAATTATTTTTAAAAAATATAAAATAGTTTTGAATTAGTTATTCAAATTCAAACACTTTTTATGTTTAAAGTTTTTCTAAATTCCAAATTAATATTCAAAAAATATAAGTTAATTCATTTTTAATTTTAAATGGTTCATAGTTTAAATGGTTACATTAATTATTTTTAAAAACAGTAAATGGTTTTGAATTAGTTATTCAAATTCAAACACTTTTTATGTTTAAAGTTTTTCTAAATTCCAAAGTAATTATCATTTAAAAAACATTACAAATTTAAACCCCAAAATAAAAAATAAGACGGGAACAGAGAGAAAATTCCTCAAAAAATTTGAAAACAGGGTCATATGTCCCGGTTGGAGCCACCAACCGGGACTAAAGACCCCCTACGCGCGCCCCTTGGTCTGCTGAAAAAAATTGGAGTATACGTCCTGGTTGATGGATCCAACCGGGACGTATGACCCTTTAGTCCCGGTTGTTGGCATCAACCGGGACGTATTCTCCCTCCCCTTTATACATGACGCCTCTTCTCCTTCTCCTTCTTCCCTGTTCCTCATCAACCACAACAGATCATCGCCGCCGCCGCGAGGATAAGCGCTCGGACGCCGTCAGTCGCTTAACCACCGCTTCGTCGGCCTCCACGCTGCCGCATTGGACTCCACGCCACGCTTCATTGCCGCGCCCACGTTCCTCGCCGGCGCTCCAAGCCTCGCCGACTCCGGCCATCGCCTCCACCGCTGATTCCGGCCACCCCGAACCCCTCCGTCAAGTTTTTCGAGCTCCTGGTGAGTTTCTGAAGCTCAAGGAGAGCTCCGTTTGCCTGCTTGCTTGGTGTAGCCTCCGCGCGTCGTGTCCGAGCAAGCTCCGCCGCTCGCCGCCATCGTGACAACTGTTCCGATGACCACAAGCGGGCGACGCTGTCACCACTAGGGCTGCCTCGATCTCCTCTTTCCAACTAGCCTACCCACTAGCCCGCGCGTGCAGCGAATCGATGGATTCGAGCCCAACCCGAGGATCCCCATTGCTGATGTCATGCTGACATCAGCATGAGGCAATATATCCTCTTTTCTTTTTATTAAAATTATTCATGTAATTCTTTTTTGGAAATAATTATAATAACCCATGGGGCCCAGACATCAGTGACTGTGAGTAGCCCCAGATCGAGTGAGAAATGTTTCCCAGCCTATGGTGACGTCAGCCTGAGGTCATAAATGTTTTAAAATTGATTAAATAAATTTCAGAAAATGATTTAATGTTGTAAAATCAATAACTTATTATTTATAAGTCAGAAAAATATGTATAATATACCAAAATGTTCAGAAAAATGAAACCTACCTCTTTAAGCTATAATCATGCATTGTTAAGCAACTTAAATGACAAGTTTGATTAGAAGAACATAGTAACCCCTCACAGGTGATTCCGGAGTTTCCCCGAGTTAGGATTTGCGCCCCTCGGAACCCCGTTTAATTTGTCGAGCATGCTTTAGGGTTACTTTTCAATAAAATTTAACTTGTCATATCATCATTCTTGCTTGATCATTGCATCGATGCCATGTGTTGATTGTTCCCCTCTCTTTCTGGCGTTCGGTTCTTCGCGGTAGCATACGAGGTCGAGATCAAAGACCGAGGTCAACACCATCGAAGATCGAAGATTTCTTGATAGCCATCGTATTGTAGATGCTTAGCCATGATATTAGTTTTCATAGACCCCAGTTGAATCGATATTGCAACTAGGGTTAGACGGTGTGTTCGCGCCAGGGTATCCCGAACCCGAGGGTTTATTGATTGCCGCCTTTCTTTCCGATATTGGTTCTTCGCTTTATACACGACGCGCCTGGTGTAATAAATTGTTTTATAATTCCATAAAATGATTAAATATTGTAAAATTCATATCTTATTATTTATAAGTCAGAAAAATACAAATAATATATCAAAATGTTCAGAAAAATGAGTTCTACCTTTTTAAGCTATAATCATGCATTTCTAATCAACTTTAATGACAAGTTTAATTAGAGAACTAAATCAACCCCTCTCATGTGTTTCCGGAGTTTCCCGAGTTAGGGTTTTCAACCCTCGGAACCCCGTTTAAATTGTCGAGCAAGTTTTAGGGTTTCATTTCAATGCAATTCAACTTGTCATATCATCATCCTTGTTTGAGCATTCGGCCTATCCCTCCTCCCCGACCGCCACAGCGCCTCCGTCTCCGTCCATCGCCACGCGCTCCAGCCGCCCCTCCCTTTTAGTGTGTATGTATATATTGTGTATGTATATATTGTGTATGTATATATAGTGTGTATGTATATATTTTTATTATTGTGTATGTATATATTAGGGTTTCTCTGAATTAGGGTTTATCCGTTTTGACTTATCCATTTTTCCACCTATGCAGAAAATATGGACCCACACGTTAGAGACGAAGAAAAGGAAGAGTTGATCCAAGGTGTGATCCGCGGGGAAGAAAATTTAAATGTATCGACGTTTCTGAACAACTCCGGTGAGGGTGATCCTCTTTTTGCCGGAATAGACGACTTGTTTGAGGTTGAAGGTGTTGCCTTCCGCGAGGGAGAAGGCGATGCCTTGTGTAATCGAGAAGACGACCGCTCTGGCGAGGTGCATGTAATATAATTAATTCATTAATTAATCACTGCTATCTATATAGAAATAGTAACGATGATCTTTCTTCTTTTAGCCCTCCGGATCGAACAAATCTACTAAAAAGAGCGGACGAGGCCCAACCAAAAAGTTGGAAGACCATGAGAGGTTCAGGATCGAAGATATCCCTGAAGACGGCAAACCGACGGCTCCCGAAGTTGTCGCAATCAAATTTGTGGCACAATGCGGAGTAATCGTTAGGGACTTAATCCCGAACACCATTCAAAATTGGAATAGGCCTGCTGATGCTAAAGAAGAGGGAACATGTTTGTTTGTCCCTAACAAGGCCAAAGATTTACTGTGGAAGAGGCTCATGGTTAATTTCAAACTACCGAAGATAGAGCTGGATCCAAATGCAGAGGATCCAGTTGAGGACGCCTTAGAACATGGGAGAGCCATGGAGGCTAAGGTCAGGGAGTGGGCTATGAAGAAGATGGCCCAGTGTTTCACCAACTGGAAGAAAAGATTGCACCTTGACTATGTCGTGAAAGAGAAGACTCCGGATTTCAAGAAGACTCAGTTTGAGAAGATAAAACCATTCTGGGCTGAGTTTGTAAATTACAAGACATCAGAAAAAGCTAAGAAAATGTTTGCAACGAATAAGCTGAATGCTGCTAACAAGAAGTATCACCATACTATGGGGCAAGGTGGCTACAAGGCTGGCATTCCTAAGTGGGAAAAACTTGAGAATGAACTGCGTGCTAAAAAGATCACCCCAGAGACAGACGATTGGGTAGAACGTGCAAGGAATTGGTTTTACGGGCATAGGGGCATGTTGGACTTGGTAGGGATGTGTATATATAACATACGACATAAAGAAGAACCCTTGCCAATCGAGAGGATGAGAAAAGCAGTAAAGGCTGTTAAAGATGGGGACTTCATTCCCGATAGAGAGAATGATGAGCTCACGCTCGCCCTTGGAAATAAGGAACATGATGGACGAACACGAGGCACAAGAGGCTCCCAACCATGGAGGACTGGGTTTCCCGAAGAGAGGAAGAAATATCCTGATAGAAGCCGTCAGAGGAGAAAGGACAGGGCGGAAGTTGAAGCAGATATTCAGAAAGAGCGAATGCGTATAATTGAAACAAGATAAAATTAACGCACTTAAAGAGCAAAGTACTACCGGCCCATCTCAGCAGCACACTGTATTCGATTCTACCGGCCTATCGAATAATCGAAAAAACAGTGTGGCTTCCACCGAGGTCCCGGGTGATGACAATGGCGATGAAGATGGTCACCGATGATGGCTCCTATTGGCTACCCAGTGGATGATATCACAGAGATGACACACTGCGAGCTACATGTCAAAGTTGTGAACATATCAATGAAGGTGGCGGTCGGCTATGCCTTACCAATTGGACCCACACCAACTTACCACTGTCGTCCGGTTCCGTGAGGGCTACTGTTGTCGGGTGGATGAAATCATGCCCACCTTTGAAGTTTTGGATCTTCACTACCCTGCAGTGAAGGGATGTGATCATCTTGGGAGACGCAACAAACGTCACCATTCTATGGCCGAAGGAATGTATCTTGCTTCGAAATCACACGCCAAGGCCATCTTCGCCGCCGCCTCACCCGTCTCCAGCGAGGTCATCGCCGCCGCGGCAGCCGTCTTCGTCGCCACACCCGGCTCCGTCGCCTCACCAATCTCCGGTGCAGCCATCGCCAAGGAGCCATCGCGGCGCCAGATAAAAGCGTAAGCGTACCGCTACTAGGCCGTGGTAGCGATCGCCGAACGTAAACAAGAGCCTCTTCCAAAAGTACCAAAGGTTCCTCCCAAGAGAGCTTATGGTATCAAGAGGAGATCATGGCGATCGTTGATGCGGAAACGACAGCGTTTTTCGCTAAGCTAAGGCGGCCGAAAGAGCCAGAGTTCCAAGCATCAAAGAATAAATAGCCAAAGTGTTGAAAATGCTAAAGACTCTTCATCAACCCAAGCCAAATCTGTCATCAGACTATGAGCGTTCTATTCTCAAGTCACATGCGGCACAAAAAGCCTCGAAGAGCAGTACTGATGCAAGCGAGAAATCTGTTGCCCAGCTCGGAGAACAAGCAAAACAGTCTTGCGCCCCTCTCAAGGTGATTTCCCAAACCAATGTGGGGTCGAGCAAATATGGGGCCGAAGAGCAGTATGATCCAGAGGTTGTTGCACAATACGGAGAAGCTGCCGCTGCTCAAGGTATGAGTATTGCCCAGTACTTATCCCAGTTAGAGTACTTCCCTGTGAGTGAAGTAGCATACAAATACCAGTACGGCAAACCTCTCGTCAAACCTGAGGAGGTAAACAATCTTCCAACAAAAATGCGAAGATTGCATAACTGGTACATGCATGCCACAAAGGCCGGGGCTAACTGGATAGTGCTGAGGGTTACAAAAAAGCATCATGGGAAAGAAAATGATGACATGATATCTATTGAATTTGATGAACTATTTCAATTATTCAATCAAGACGCCTTGGACAAATCGATCATCAGTGCCTATTGTCTGTAAGTACTAATTCTGAATTAATTTAGTCTACAGCTATCTCACCTTGTTTATTGCATGTATATAATCATACTGTAATATGCAGAATGAAGATTCTCGATTGCAGCAGAGGACAAATCTATGACATTGGCTTCATTGACCCATATTGGGTTCATCAAGCTAATCTCAAAACAAGCCTCCAGGATACGGAGGATAATATAGTACACGCGTTAAGGTTTGAAGAAACCAGAAGGGAAATACTTTTTCCTTACGACTTCGAGTGAGTGTTATTGTCTTCTATACACTTTCTATTTCTCTTACTCGATGTTAAGTATATAATTGATTAGTTATACATTCGCAGCTTCCACTATATTCTGTTAATCATTCAACTTGACAAAGGGCGTGTACTAGTCATGGACTCGAAACATAAACCCCTTGAGCAGTGGAAGGACATGCAGATGATCCTCCAGCGGTAATTCTAATCATTACGACACTATATCGGCAACGTTTGTGAATTTTATGATATCAAGTAATTAATAACTTCTTTTATTCGTTTTCTTCGCCGGGCAGCGCTTGGAAACGGTTCACCAACAAGGCTAGGGGTGTTTGGAAAGATGAGCTTACATTTGAAGCACTAGATGTAAGCACCACTAGCTATATCCGCGCATCTCTTTGATTCTAGTTTTGATACAGTTATTATCATGCTTGATTATTATTTTGATTAAACTATGTTCTCGTAAAGTGCCTGACACAGGGACCAGGTAACAATCTATGTGGATACTATGTTTGCGAGTTCATCCGGCAGACGTGCGATGAGAAGGGCAGGAATTTAGAGCAACTCCACGTACGTAAACAATTTCTATAGTTTTTAATTACAATCAAATTGTGTTTAGTTTCATTCATATATGCTGACTCCTTTTTTAAATCAGATCGAACGTCTACGGGACGGTCTTCTGCCAAAGGATCGCGTACGAGCAATTCAGGAGAAATTGGCGGGATTCTTGGATGCAGAAGTCCTAAACCCAAAAGGGAAATACTATTCGGCTGTGTATAGACAATAGGGATTGTAAAAAGAGCAACTTTTGTATATAGTGCATGAACTCGATCCGTGTATCGAATGTAATATTGTCATGATGATCTTGTGTAATATAACGGTTCCTTCATTGATAAGTGCAAAACACTATAAACAATAAAACAACCTAAATGAATTCTCCGCCGTGGCACAAAAAGTGGCGAAAATGCTGCCGCGGCAACAAAATGTGCCAAAACAAATTCTCTGTCGCGGCAGAGAAATGTGTCAAATCTCTGCCGCGGCAGAAGGTTATTTGTCCCGGTTCGTGTTACGAACCGGGACTAATGTTCCACCCCCCTCACCCTCTGACGCTGCCACGTGTACCCCCATTTGTCCCGGTTGGTGGGGCAACCGGGACTAAAAGTTGGGGCTTTAGTCCCGATTGTCCCGTCCCGGTTGGGTAACCGTGACTAATGCCCCTTACCAACCGGGACCAATGGGGCGTTTTTCTACCAGTGTGAGATCATGCATGGCTTTAGGACCAAAGTGATACGTGTGCGATATAGCTAGACCAACAGCCACATGGTTTGCACCTCCTAGATACTTCGTTTGCTTTATAAGTGATGCATGGCTTTAGGAGTACAGGCTTTCGTTTTACTTTATAAATAAAACAATCATCCATAAATCATATGTTATGAAAAAGTAAATACTGGACCACATCACAATCCAGCCCAAACTAAACAACAACAAGCATGCCTCGGGCAGCGAAAGACGAGCCCATAAAGCAACATGGACTCAAGAACGGTAGGGCGGAGGAGAGATGCGTCGCGCCTCTTCTCAAGATTCGCAAAGCAAGCAGAGTTGTTTTACTTAATTGTGAAAAACAGAACCCTCACTTGGCTTGTGTAACATGCAGATTTTGTTGAGTTTTGCTATAAGTTAGGAAGTACAAGAGACTTGTACATACAAGATGAACTTAAAGAAGGAGAACAAATAAAACTATCAACCAATGCCTATAACACGTCTATATACATGTGTTTTAGAAAAAAAGTTAGAATATCTTATATTAGTGAACAGAGCGAGTAGCTACTAGCACTAGTTTTTTTTTTTGCGAGTAAGCTACTAGCACTAGGTTAATTCCCCTTCTTGTCTACACATCTTTCTTTGCTGGAAAAAAACTAGCGATTACACGTACACGCACAATTGTCTAGATATTATGTATATTCCTCGCAATTGTCTTTTCCTAAGAAAAACATTCCTTGGAACTGTCTACACAAATCTTACAGTGCTAAAAAAATTGTGTGTATAGACATGCAAGCAGGGACGGATCCAAGGGGGACGAGCGAGAACCCCCGACGCGTTCCGGTTTTCCCTTGATAGCGATCAGTGAGTTGGGCTAATATTGCCTCTGACGACCGTACTCGCCCCCCTTCCGTGTGTAATGCACGTGAAGTCATGAAGTTGGCCCTCCAAGGCCTCTCAAACCCACATGATATGAGCCCACGCATCCAATCAATCAGGTAAAGGCCAACTAAAAGGTTCGCACAATGGCACGGCACAACCAGGCCCAGACGTGGCATCTAACAGTTTATCCTAAACAGCCGCACAGATGGTGAGGAACCAACACGCAGATGACAGATCAATTCTCTTTTCGTTTCTGCTGAATTGGGCGCCTTACCCGGCGGCTGCCAACTAGGGCTCCTTTCCAAATCAATAGATCGAAGGGCGTAGCCGGGACGCGTGGCCGTCCGCGCCGTCGACCATGAGCGAGGATAAGGCTCGGAAGCAGGTATTTTACTGGTCCCTAATTTTTTTTGGTCCCTAATTTCAATTGTGTGTTAGTTAGTCCTTTGATCATCTTTCTCAACATCAGATTAATTTATGGCTTAAATAGTGATTAGGATTTTTTTATTGGTGCCTGCTTGTGCTTATGTAGACATGAAAAGGAAGAGGGCCAGATCAATTTATAAACGAATTACTAGGAAAATTTTAATCAACCTCTTCGACGAGTGATTAATTTATTAGCTCTGGAATTTATTAACTCTGGCGTGTCTTTTGTTCACTGAATTAAAAGTGACTTACTATATAATAATTTATAGACCAGAAATAAATTGTTATCAGAGTAGCCTTCAATGAGGTTATTGAATCATTCGATAATCATTATAGTCAGATGACCAATTTAGAAATTAAGTTTTTGTTTTGCATTACCGAGCTATATTGCTAAGTTTTGATATAAATGTTATAGTGAGACTTTGCATACTGTGATGTTTTATCTCCATAATTTTCTTCTAATAGAAAAAACACCATTTATGTGTCTTTCAATAGAAAAATTTATAGATGATCATTATCCTCTTCGCCCCCCTCATGATGAAATCCTGGCTCCGTCCCTGCATGCAAGCAGCCAACATGCAAGGATCCAAATGCGTAGAGCGGACCATAGAATGATAGGCATGCAGGTACGCAGGTATTTTTTGCCAAATCTGTCCAAATCTGGAAAGTTCAACCAACTCTGACCCTTTCCCGAAACTAATTTGAAATCTGACCCCTGGGGTCGGCGTCATTTAAAATGACGCCAAAGTTGTACAGGTCGGCGCCAAGATGAAGCAGCTGGGAGGCAAACTAGGGAGGTCGGCGCCGTTTTAAACGGAGCCGACGTCGGCGCCATTTTAAACGGAGCCGACCTCCTTCGGCGCCATTTTAAACGGCGCCGACCCCAGGGGTCAGATTTCGAATTAGTTTCGAGAAAGGGTGTTGAACTTTTTAAACTTGGGCAGATTTGGCAAAAAATACGGTACGCAGGTATAAGCCCACGTTCGCTTGATTGGCTTGAGCATGCATGGTCCTTATTACCTTGTGCAGTACTACCTGTATATATACGCTGCAGGTCGATGCTGCATTTGGTGGTACTTTGGTAGTTAGCGTTGTCTTAATTTGTTTGTACGTACAGCTGTGCCGTGTGGCCGTTGTGCTGGTTGAATGCCTGAATCCCTGCATGCATGCCCGTACCTAGATCTGTGTGGATTTGCGAGGGAGAAAAGCCTAGAGATTATGTACACCTGTTTTGGCCTGTCGGCAGCAGGACACATGTGCATCTATCTCTATTTGTATTTCTGTATCATCCAGGACTAGCTAGCTAGCTTCCAGAAAATACCGATCGATAGGGTTTTGTGTTGTGCATATGTCATGGGCCATGCATCAATAAATCAGATAGTATCTCGATACAAACGATGCATTACATAGTTATTTCCCTTATTGGAAAATGCATGCATAGCCTATTAATAATTAGTAAAATTTTAAACTGATATTTTTATAGGTCTGCTGTCCATGCCAAAAAATTCACGAGTCCAAGCTCCGGCTTAGCGCGCGCCTCTGGTTTCTTTTTCACGCGTGGGCATGCACCTTGCACGAAAAAGAAAGAAATACGTGAACGAGGCCGATCGAAACCGACGTGCTCGAAAGGCAGGAGCCTCCGCTGCCCTGCTACGCACGGCAAGTACGTACATGCATGTGCGGTGCAAATGCAGCGACGACAACACAGGAAACGAATTTCTCCCACACGGTTCGATCTCCATCACTAGAAAAAAGCCACCACCAGGGACGAAATAGGGGAGTTGAAATATAAAAAACAATGTGTGTGCTGTCACATTTGTTCTTATATTCTTTTCCAAAGTGGAGATGGTTACAGCAAACAAATACTGTCGAAAATAGATATGAACCGATCATATGGCACTCAGGCACTGGACGGCAGGACACATGTACATGAGCATAGAATGGGTGTGCCATACGGCATCACCGCGGCAGCGCACGGTCTGGTGTCCCTAACCCCAGGTTTGATCAAATCTGGAGAGAAGTGTGCAGGCGATTATGGGATTAGAGGATCATCGTGCAGATTAAAATAGATGCAAAGGTCTGGGTAGGGTCTAGTAACGGTCGTTTTACCTTGCTGTCAGATTGATAGGGGTATAATGTTGTAAGGGTCGTAATTTTTCTTGGCTGTTTTTGTTTTGCCCTTCTGGTTGGGGTCCGTGTTTTGTATTGTGTTTGTACTTTGACACTTGTTTTGGCCGTTGTGACCTCTTCTCCTCTTATATATACATGCAGCTTTCTTGCATGCATGGTTTGAAAAAATATTATGGGATTTGGTAGCATAATTGGTTTGGATGCTGGACTATGCAAAACACAACCTTGACAGAATCCCCGGAACGGGAAGTTCGGTGTTCGCCTCATTTTGATGGATGTATTCCGTTTTGCATTCCCGTCTCTGTCTAAAGAATTCTGTTTTTGTTTCCACTCCGCAAGATCATGTTTCTGTTTTTCTCTAGCTGTTTTTATTTTTCTACTATATAAAAAGAACCATGAATCTTTTCGCCTCGTTCTCATCCAAGTTTCCACGATGCTCCTCCAAAGACCATGATTTTCTACACCAACTCCGCCCGTGTTTTCCTGGGCTCGCCCTGAGATGGGCTCGGCCTGCGAGAGTCACTGAATCAAGCCTAATTTAGGTCAAGCTCCTCATAATGAGAAAAGCTTGTAGGCATCCAACTGTAGGTCAAGCGCCGCCGCCTCCCCAGGACGGCGCTGTCGTCGCCTAGCTTCCCCGGCACCTCACACCATGACGCGGCCACGCCACCAAGATATCTCGCTAGGCCGCGGTGCTCTGCTCCCTGTGCCTGCATGGAGGATTTGGAACAACGGGTCGCCACGAAGGAGCTCACGCACGGTATTCTTCCAGCCGTCCAACTCTCACCGCATGTTCTAAGTGACGCCGGCATCGTCAAGATTGTGTCGGCGAGCAGGCACACCGCCGCTTTGTCACCAGCGTCAAGTTCGTCGAAGCTCCACCGTCGTCATCCGCCTATGCTCATGGTAGGGCCTACTTGGCAGTGACTATAAACGCGTAGCTCACGAGCCATCTCGATCCAGACCGAGCTTCTACAGAGCCCTAGCCGAGCTTGTTTTCCTGGCTCATCATGCTCATCACCTCAACGAGCCAACCCAAGCCGAGCTGGAAAATGGCGAGCCAAAGAGCGGCTCGGACCGAGCCTGGACCGAGCCAGCTCGTGTCCAGCCTTACATGAGACTAGACGGGCTCGCGCGCTTCGCCACGCCGTCTGCATGCCGTTGTCACGTAGTGTCCTATTATGGTACACTAACCGGCGTTCTATTTTATGACACCCCTGGATAAAACGCATGTGTTTCTAGTGTCATTATCCATGAGACACTCAAACCCTTCTTTAGCAGTCGGGCCTTCTCGATCTTCTGCTTCTCACCGTAGACAGTCGGCTAGCCGTCCAAAGAATAAAGTACGACTTATTTAACACCACTTTGTTATTTATTAACGGATGTCAAACTATATGAGTTCAGTGCAACACACAAGACATATTTCTTTTAGGTACCGGCGGAATCATATCATGTTGGCCCCTTACTTTAGGAGACATTTGATTTAACCGCGCTCAGGTCTTCAAGACTTCAAGAACTACAGGAGAGATTTAATAACCGTTTTAGATTTTGGCATGGGACCTAAATTTTTTCCAACTTGAACGTGTGGTAGACCTTCTCTCCTACCTCCCGCATGGTCGGGCGCCTGACGGTGTCTTCAATAGAGGTAACCGCGCGACACCTAGCACTCGGGTGTCTACATCCTTTTGTCTATATCACCGGCTACGACACGGTGGTCACCTAGGTCGATTCCATGGCGATTGCTGAAGGGAAACTCAACGCCTACAAGAGGTGCGTCAACTAATAATATTTTGAGTGTATCCAATATTTGCAATAAAAGAGTGCATGAGTTTTTGGTTTTTGGGCGTCATTTTAGCTGTTTTAGTGTGCGCGATAGGCTGCATCATTTCCAGATGCACTAAAATGCAATGCTCCGCAGCTAACAGTTTTCCAGGTGCACTAAAATAAGCCGCGACTAATTGCTGCTTCATAATATCAAACACATCTCAACTTGCCAAGATCAAACAAAAATGATGAACATATAAATCTAACTCCCAACAAACACACATAAATTCAAGATCATGACTTGATCATCATGTCATAGTTCAAAACCATGGCATAGTTCAAAATAAAGCATATCATAATTCAACACAACAAAGTTCTTCATAATTAAAGTTCACATGAACACATCAAATATCAACACAACAAAGTTCTTCATAATTGAAGTTCACACGAACACATCAAACATCAACATCAATGCTTACGATCATCATGCCTTGTCCTTTCCATGGCATCTCCATCTTGTGCTTAATCATCAATGGAAACTTGGATGATGTTGGTAGTATTCTAGGAGCACATGCCATCACCCATGGAAGCTCCAGAACAACCACTCATGGGAGGCATGGGAGATACCATGGTATCCATAATCCACCCATTGTAGCTCCCATGCCACCCATTGCAGATTCCATGCCTTAATGCCACCCGAAGGTGATCCCATGCCGCCAATGCCACCCATTGTAGCTCTCATGGATGCGCCCATGCCTCCAATGCCTCCCATAGGTGCACCCATGCCTCTAATTCCACTCGTAGGTGCTCCCATGCCGCCAGTGCCTCCCATAGGTGCACTCATTCCACTCATGCCTCCCATAGATGCACCCATTCCACCCATGCCTCCCATAGGTGCTCCATGTCACCCATGTATCCTCCCATGTTAGTAACTCACATGTATCCATTCACGTAACTTCCCATCATTCTATTTTGATCCAAGACTTGATCACGACAAAGGTTGATTATGAAGAAGAGATTTTTCTCATGCTCCATGAGACGGATAGTTTCTTTGGTAGCAATTTCCTTCTCCTCGCCCGCAGCCCTCCTCTCCTCGCCCTCCACCTCTCCTCTATTTCTTTGTTCCTCGAAAAACTTACGCTCCTCAAAAGATTCCTTTATTGCACTCACAATAACTTCCAATGACTTCTTTATGCTATCATCTCTGGTTTACTTACCTTTTTTATTTTGCTTGTTTCCTTCATGTGGGTCTTCTTGTTATTTTTGCAACCGATTTTGGAGCAGGGCTTCTCTTTCCATCCTCGCTTGATGCTTCAGTTTCATCAATGATTATTGCCTCCATAGTTGACTTCTTTGCTCTGTTTGGCACTTCCAAGACATCATGTTCTTCCATTTATCTTCATTATCTAGCTCCTTATAATAATGGGCTAATATGAATGACCTTCCTTCAACCATCTTGCCCTTCTTGGTCGTCTTTGGATACCCGTTGAATAAATTTTGGACAATCTTGAGCTACATGAACCAAAAGAGAGAGAAAATTAGTCATGGACAATAATAAATTAAACAAAGTAGCCACACAGAAGATACAAAAAGTCATAAAAAATACAACGTACCCTATCTCTGTCATTTGTTCCACTTGGGTTCATTCGTTCAATATTTGCCAATGTCGCCGCCCAATTCGATGAAATTGTAGACCAACGGGAATGAAGAGATATATCTGTCTACCCAATTCCATGTTAGTTGTATGTACCGAGGTACTCCTTCATACTAACCCAATAGGCGTCTCTTGTTTGATCCGTGCTCATGGTCGAATCCATGCTTACATTGCACCATGTGTTGCATAGTAAAATGTCTTACTCCATGGTGTAGTTGGCCTCCCGCCTCATTAGTGCATCAATGAAACCCTCCCCTCCACCCATTCTCCATGTCAACTTCATCACCATGTTGTTTAGTTTCACATTATTGAGATCAATACTCATGTGAATGTGATGACCCAACATTTATAGTTGACATAAACGTTTCATCATACATACTACAATGCATAGAAGTTAACACACATTAAACTATATTAAATTTCATCATTTCTATTTATCTACACAATTCAAAACAACAAAAAAGCAATTACGTGCCTTGTTGTCATTGAGTCGAACACATTGGGCGCAACAGACGATGCTACCTCCTCTGCAGTCGCTGGCGGCTAGGGTGGCTGCGGTGGCTGGAATTGGCTGGCCGCAGGCCTTGCCGAAGGTTTTTCGTGCAGACCCACGCCGATCTTTCCCTTCTTCTAGCCAGGCAACACCATAAATGTCGGCCGCTTGGGCATGGCATTACTTGGCTTAAAGGCGGACAGTGGATCATGGTATGCGCATTCGTCGGCCGTGGAGGAGCAAACATCTAGCCATAGACGATGGCGGCATTAGGGTTGGGTGCATCGAGGGGGGTGTTGCGAGCGGCAGCGAAACTGCTCCATCAGCAGTCGTGGGGGCAAAGTATAAGGTGGGTTGGGGGAGTGGAGGAATAGTCGTTCATGGGTGATTTTTCGCTGGCAGCCATCGAGGCGGGATGCAGGAGGTCACACCCGGAAGTTTTAGTCTGATAGTTGGGCAGCGCTGGCTGGCACATCAAATTTGCACCATAGTATTAGGCCTTTTGTGTACGTGCCCTAAATTATTTTGTACGCGACTTATTTTTACGGGTCTGCTGGAGCACGATTTTTCCCCCTCCGCGCTAAATATTAGCGGTTTTTTGTGCACCGACGGATTTTTTGTGCGTATGCCGGAGATGCTTTAACTACGTTTCTTGGTTTTTTCCCATGTAGGCCTTGGACAATTCCTCATTTTCTTTGAGCTGTCCCATATTTGATATTTTGAGGTTTATCGCGCGGACCCGTGTCGATCTTTCCCTTCTTCTATCCAGGCACCACCGTAGATGTGGGCCGCTTGGACATGACATTCCTTGGCTTAAAGGCGGACGGTGGACGATGGCATGCGCATTCACCGGCCGTGGAGGATCAAACATCTAGCCACAGAGGATGGTGGCGTTAGGGTTGGGTGCATCGAGGGAGGGGTGGTGTTGTGAGCGGCGGCGAAACTGCTCCATCGGCAAACGTGGGGGCGGATGAGAAGGTGGGTTGGGGGAGTGGCGGAATAGTCGTCCATGGATGATTTTTCGCCGGCTGCCGTCGAGGCGGGATGCAGGATGTCACGCGCGGAAGTTTTAGTTTGGTGGTTGAGTAGCGTTGGCTAGCACACACAATTTGCAGCACATGATTAGGATTTTTGTGTGAGTGTCCTAATTTTTTTTGCATGCGACTTATTTTTGCGCGTCTGCTGGAGCACAATTTTTGTCCCGCTGCGCTAAATAATAACGGTTTTTTGTGCACCGACAGATTTTCTTATGCTTATGCTAGAGATGCTTTAACTACGTTCATTGGTTTTTTCTATATAGACCTTAGATAATTCCTCATTTTATTTGATATGGCCCATATTTGGTATTTTTCTTCTTGGATCCATAAGCCATAGACACATAGCCTTTGGGTCCACAAGCCGTAGACACATACTCCCACATGGCCTCAAAATCACATAGCCTTTAAAGCCACAAACCATAGACACATACTTCCACATGGCCTTAAAATGCTTCCTTTCTACCAAGCTTAAGTCTATACAAGGGGAAATAACATATCGTCTACCGGGAAGATGTCGTGAGACAAGAACGACAACAGAAGGCTAGAAAGAGGCAAAACCAAAAGAACTGTTCATCCGACCTTAAACATAGCGACAATAGTCGGCTCCCAAAACGGTGACAGCCAACACACACCAAATCAACTATCAAACAAATGACCTCATAAAGGGTATTATTGTCACTAACTTCTTGGCAGATCATCTTGTTATGACAATGAATGACTACAGTACCGATCAGAAGCATTAGCTGTAAACTACTACAGCATCAGACCACATAAACTTATTCCTTTGCCAAGAATATCGCCAATAGCATCTAATGGAAAATCATGTTGTCACAAATGCACAGATGTGTGATAGACACAAAAACATTGATACAAAGTCATTGTAGTAGAAGTTCATAAGAAATCTGTTCCAAGCCACAGTGAAAACCGAACAACATATGCACATGGAAAATGCATGAACCAAGACATGGATATTTAACATGAAAAAGAAATATAGCAAGATTTACTTGCAGCTGCACTTACATGTGGCATTCTGTACACACCCATATACATTATATTTTATAGCTCTTGTTGCATGTCAAATATAAATTTAGTCAACAGTGTCAATCAAAAGGTGAGAAGTCATTTTATATACATAGTACTACATGTGTATTTTGTACACCGTGGTATCATACATGAGCAACTTAGAATCCTACAAGAATTTTTGACGCAACACACACACACAAATTAAAAATATTTGTTATCATGATGACAAAAGGACACACACACAATAATTATATCTTTAGAACCGTATATTATTTTTACATCACATAAATTTTGTATTACTTCGTAAGTCGAGAAGAACATAATAAAATCTAAAAATGACATAATATAGCTTGTATTTGATTCGGTCATGGATGAAGTTCCATCAGGAGGGCAAGCACACTAAGAAAAGCATCTCAGCAAGCACTAATTAAGAGAAGCCTTCAGTTTTTCTTTATACTCACCGAGATGCTTGGTATCCTCCTACAGCTGCAAAGTATTTTTAATATTAATTATAGACAATGATTCATATTAAATAAATAGATTGAATTAGAATGACGTTGGATTAACATATGAATACAAAAAGCTATTTTGTGTTTGTGTCATTTGCAAAAGGATGGTTTTTACCTAGTCTACCAGCTCCAACACATATGTACTTGTTCGTTCCAAGCCATAATGGGAAGGCACAAATTACCCGAGTTTAAAAACTCTTTACATATAATTATACCTTTTAAATTTATGGACATTTGTGCCATTTAGAAAAAACTATTAATATGAATCAAGGTTGAGAGAAGGTAGGAATCCAACTTATGTTTTGATATCAATATTTGCTTCTATACCCAAGGACCATATGTGTGTTTTAGAAGATTCAGATTCATGCCCAAAAATATACCAAAGGCTTATTATCAGGTTGTGGTAAATAGGATAAAATGTTGTAGCACAATATAATTCTTATGCTTACACCAATTTTGCAGAAAACATTGCATTGCGAGAATTGACTTCTCTGATAGCAGATTCCTTTAGTACCAAAAACTGGTGCATAAGGAAGCAGTACGATATATGCTACCAAGATGAAGGTGTATTATACATTAATCAATTCTCTGTCAGTGGAAACTTCACCTGTACATGAACAAACTTCATCAGTATACACGAGTATTTTCAAAACACAAAAGATCTTGCACGAATAATTGTAAGATTCAGAAGTTGACATTGGTAAGAAAATTAATCATGTACACTACAATCGGCAGTAGAAAAAAAAATCAAAATGTCTGAACAATAAATCCCAGCGAACCTTCACTCGTCCACTTCCATGGCTGAACATCCGCATGGCCTATCTATAGGCAGAGAGCTGCCGCACCGATCCCACATCCGGCCTTGGCTGATATACTCCTAGATAGTGCGGTGGACGTGACAGTCAAAATCTATACGTTTGGGTCTATGGATAGGAAACTTCACCGCCGAGAACTTCCAGCCTCGCTCTCACCTGGTCTCACGCCGCCTCTGAACGCTTGAACACCAAATGAAGCCAAAAGCGTCTGTCACTTAGCTTAACTCCAGTGATAGTTGAAGAACGGGCTAGATTATCATGTCTGGTATCAATAACACACTTGTTGAAGGGTAACAATAAGCCCCCTTATTAATTCTTATGCTCGATATTTCCCAAGTAGAAGAACAAATTTGCTGAGCAAAAAAACTAATAAAAATACTCCCATGTAATTAGGAGGAAGTAGCTTCCATTGGTATAGGGAGAATGAAAATTCTCTAAGTCAGATTTTGGGTTATAATTATGAGCATTCCAGTTATGCAATAAAATTGCAATCAAGGAGACACACTGTGAAAAACATAGTACTTAGGTCACAATTCAAAATATACATCTTACAAGCATATTAGCGTCTTTTTTACAGCAAAACAGGGTGTACCTGTTAATTAGTCCGTCAATCATGTCTTATGTTAGATAATTGCCAACATCAATATAGTGGACATGCTCACACAAAATTTCCTAGATAGGACAAAATTAATTTTCAGTTCTTTGCTTGAGGAAAAATGTTTGATGGTATAAAAGGAGTTCAAGCACTAAATACGCCGAATACCAAATTTTGGACATAACGCCTACAGGAAACTGAGAAAGAAATCTAACAGCTAACTCAAGCAGGCTCTTTGCCACAGGTGCAATATCTTACCTATTGGGATCAGGCAGCCAATCCAAACAAAGATTTACTCAACCAGCTAGGAGCCCATCTCAATCGATAGAAAGAGGATTCTCGATGGAGTCGCTTAAGAAAAAAAAAGCAAGAGGGCACGGACCTGTAGTATAGAACACCGAATTGAAAAGAGCACAAGAGCGGGTCTGAAGGCGTGGAGTGCGATGAGGCCTGCCGTCTATGCTGCCGCCGATCACCACACACAGTGCTGCTCTCTCCGCCATCACCGCTATACTATTGTTTTGCGCTGTTGTCGGCCTCACACTCCATTAATCCCCTTGGTGCTGCTCCTCTCTTCCCCTTCATCATCTGTGCGGCGCCGTGGAGGGAGAGGAAATGGAGTTGTGGGGATAAGGGCTAGGTGCCTGATTGACCCCTGCAATGCGTTCGGAAGATATGGGACTCGAAGAACTACAACCCCGCATACCAATCTCCCAACAAAACCCGTAACCACCAATAATTCGGAACTCCTAACACCATGTGAGAGACAAATTCTCCAATTTTAGTTTCCAATCTAACACTGAAGCAACCAAACTCAAACAATCGCAACACAAGAAACCTCTACATTCCATAATCCCCGACACAGAGGGGAAACCCGAGGAGATCGAAAACGCTCACCAGGGACGCAGAGCTTGAAAAACGTGTCCACATCTGCAACAACAGCAAACGAAACAACAGTTCAATCAGGCGAATCCTTATAGCCAGGCGAGAATATGGAGCCGATTCGGAAAGGAGTTGGGGGGGGGGGGGGTGGGGGGGAGGGGTCGAGCGCGCGTACCATCGGTAAGGGCCCTGATCATGCCGGCTCGGCGGCCGCAAAGGACCTCCTCCGCCGTGCACGTGGTGTACGCTGCTCCGGCGCCGGCACCGGCGCCTTCCATGGGGGCATGGGCAATTGGTGCCTAGGGTCCGAACGTACCTAGGATTGGTGCCTAGGGTTCGGGCGAGCATGGAGGCAGGGGCGGCGACGGGAGTAGGAGGTGGTGGTGGTAGGAACGGCTTGGAGAGAGAAATAGAATTAGGCCGAGAGAACCATTGGCAAGTTCGAACGTGCGGTCGCCGGTTCGCTGGTTTTATTTGTTGATTTGTTTTACTGTAGCTAACACCTGAGTCGGTGCTCAGCGCACAGGCTTTTTACTACGCGTAAGCTATAGACTAACTAGTATATATGTCCCTGCCTGGATCGGCCTTTTCAAGCCTGAGCAAGTTTAAAGCGATGTAAGGTAGCATAGGTGACACGGGGCAAACGGCGAGGCGTGGTCCTGTGTACTGCTCCAGCACTTATTTGAGATGAAAACCAGAAGAGGAACACCGCTGTTGTTAAGCACAGAGCTGTTGCAGTATGAGGCGCAAGCGCAAGTGCGTCAAGCCGTCAACGTGCTACTATGCACGGATGGATGGATGACATTTGAGCGTGTATGCTGTCCCATAGAACTCCCAGGTAGGTATGAACGGATATAAGTTTCACGTATGAAACATGAAGACTTTCTTTGCAGGTCTGTGCGTCTTCACGACCAAAAGTCAACATGCATGAAGATGATGAAGGCGATTGAAAAGTGGTGTTTGTTGCATGACATTTTCAGACTTGACTCAGGGACGATCGATCAGCGTGCCCGTGGACTTGTGGAGCTGTACGTACCAATGGCGGCTGCCACTTGGTTTACATCTGATGAGTTGAACCGCGATTTATACATTCCGTGACATATACATATTCCAGCAGGCAGGGACGGAGACAGGGGGGGACGAGCAGGGGCTACGCCCCCCCCCCCCCCCTATACTTATGATTTACAAGAGATTTAGTCATGGCAACTCCTTTTTAAAGCTAATTTAGCTAGCTTAGCCCCCTTCATTGAGATTACAGACATGACTTGCCCCCCTTAAGCTCTGTTTCTGGCTCCGTCCCTGCCAGCAGGCAAGGACCCAAATACCTACCGGACCACACTAAGCTTAGACCACACTAAGCTTAGTAATTTATATATAGTTGTTATATGTTGATCCAAATTCTACAAAATATATAGGTCAACTTCTGACAAGCGGAGTGAGACCCGTCGCCGGATGTTTGGGCCGAGTGGATCGTTCCCCGTTATATAAACCTCTTGTAAGCCGTTGACTGAGATAAGTTGCATCTGTGAAAATCTCCAGCGTTGTGTAAACACTCTCCGATGTAGTGAAGTTTTGCTGGTTGACGTCTGTGATTTTTTTCCTCTTTTTTGTTGGAGAGATTTTTTCACGTTAAATCTGTGTCCCCTTTGCTGTGTTTTGAATTCGATCTTTATTACTGTATTTACTTATCGCAATTATAACAATAGCTATTCCCATGTAAATATGTACACCTAATTGGCTTGAGCGTGGTCCTCGCTAGCTACGTGCACAGTATATATATACGCTGTAGATCGATCTTGCAATATTGTTTGCTAGCCTTGTGTTTGTTTGTACAGCTGTGCCGATCAGGACTGCATGCATGCATGCATGTGAATATCTTTTCCGCCTTGGTCCTGGATTCGTGAGAGAGAATTCCCTAGAGATCATGTAATTAAGTACACACGTTGGTAATCCGTCACGAAGCTTCAAGACATCTTTCAAGCTCTCTCGAGACGCACCGATCGAGCGAGATGAGGCAGCTGGTTCCCTTCTCGATCAGCTGCGCACGGCCGGCCAGAAGCGATTAAAGCGACTGCTACCGCCGCTCTCCTGCGTGCGTCAGCCTTGCTCGCGTCACCGGCGCTACGCAGGCAATCTGGCCCCGATGGCCTAATTAAGATGGTGGGGCACTGGGCTGTGGACAGGCGTGATGGCGAGTGCTAACCACTAACATCCGTTTCGTACATCAACAGGTACAAACGAGTTTTCGTCTCAAGTCATGAGTCATTGTCTAATGATATAAATCTGAAACGATATCAACCTAGCTAGGAACCCAGTGATTCTACCGTGCATGCTATATTGCTGTTTTGTGATTCATGTTGCACGGTTTTCAAACCACTATAGGAAGGCAGCCAAAAGCCATCGGCGTATCCTCAGAAAGCCACTGGAACGCAGCTGCCACATGAAGTGATCCATCAGTGTGACAGAATATAGCGCTCGACGTAGCCTACGCCGACGGCAGCCCTTGGTGTAGCTCACTCCGCAAAGGTCCCTCTTGGCATAGACACAGAGGCTCTCGGTGTATCTAAACGCTGTTGTGAACCTAAAAATTATTTTTATAAAAAATTATGAGCATTAGATCATGTACCTGTAGTTCATATCTGACTCACTTCCTGGCGATTCGGCAGGAATTTGTCCTTTTCACCAAGGATGGACGGAAAGGTTTGAAATCCCTTTATTGGGACATTGTCCATGTAAGATGGTCTAGATTTTTTTTTAAATATGGTGGTAGCATTTTAAATCAGCTATTTGGTGGTTGCTTCACAACCCCCCCTCCCATTTTTTACGCTCGGAAAATGAAAAATAGTTTTTTGGTGTTACGAAAAGGAAAACTTCCTCCTGCAACATTGTTCGTCATCCCATGATGCATATGTATACACAATATAGACACATTATCATAAATTTTGCCTTGATTATAGCCATATCACTAGTCATTTGACCCGAAAGCGAGGAAACCTCGAATGAGATAGGTCATTTTGTGAAGGTTTTTTGAGACATAATCAATATACCAAGTTTGATATTTTTTCTTACAACTATGTCACATAATATGACATCACGCGTAGGTTTCACATTGTTTGGATCGTTTTTGAATTTGCATGTTTTAAACAATGGTTAAACTTTGTCGAACGACGAGCATGACGATTCTTACCTCGGGGCTGAGCCTCGGAAAACTTGAAGTGGTTCTCTGATGAAATAGCATATTGTGAACCTAAAAATTATTTTTATAAAAAATCATGAGCATCAGATCATGTACATGCACTTCATATCTGACCCACTTTCTATCGATTCGGCAGGAATTTGTCTTTTTCACCAGGGATAGACGGAAAGGTTTGATATCCCCCTGTTTGGATATTATCTATGTAAGGTGGTCTAGTATTTTGTAAAAATGGGGTGGTAGCATTTTGAATTAGCCATTTGGTGGTTGCTTCACAAAACCTCCCGTTTTTTGCGCTTGGAAAATGGAAAACAGATTTTTTGTGCGACGAAAAGGAAAACTTCCTCCTACAACATTGTTCGTCATCCCATGATGCACATGTATGCATAATATGGACACATTATCACAAACCATGCTTTGATTCTAACCATATCATTGGTCATTTGACCCGAAAGCCCGGAAACTTCGAATGAGATTGGTCATTTTATGAAGGTTTTTTGAGACATAATCGATATACCAAGTTTTATATTTTCCCTTCCAACTATGTCACATAATATGACACAATGCGAAGGTTTTACATTGTTTGGATCGTTTTTGAATTGATTATGCCTGTTTTAAACTATCATTAAACTTTGTCGAATGACGGGCATGACGATTCTTAGCTCGGGGCCGAGCCTTGCTAAACTTGAAGTGGATCTCTGTTAAAATAGCATATTGTGAACCTAAAAATTATTTTCGTAAAAAATCATGAGCATCAGATCGTAGTTCATATCTGACCCACTTCCTACCGATTTGGCACGAATTTGTATTTTTCACCAGGGATGGACGAAAAGGTTTGATACCCCCTGTTGGGACATTGTCCATATAAGGTGGTCTAGTATTTTTTTAAAATAAGGTTGTAGCATTTTGAATTATCCATTTGGTGGTTTCTTCACAAAACCTCCCGTTTTTTACGTTCGGAAAATGGAAAATGGCTTTTTGGTGTGACGAAAATGAAAACTTTCTCCTGCAAAATTGTTCGTCATCCCATGATGTACATGTATGCATAATATGAACACATTATCATAAACTATTCCTTGATTCTAGCCATAACATTGGTCCTTTGACCCGAAAGCTAGGAAACCTCGAGTGAGATAGATTATTTTGTGAAGGTTTTTTAGACATAATTAATATACCAAGTTTGATATTTTTCCTTCAAACTATGTCACATAATATGACATCACACGAAGGTCGCATTATTTGGATTGTTTTTGAATTTTTTATGTCTGTTTTAAACTATATGTAATGTTTTATGTTTCCCATAATTTTTATTTACAAATGTGTAATATTTGAGTGTAGATAGATAGATCTTATTTTTTTTCAAATTTTGATATATTATTTGTATTTTTATGAATTAGAATGATTTAGTTATGATTTTTCAAAGATTAATAAGGTAAAAGAAAAAATATCTATGCCGATGGCAACCATCAGCGTAGGCTACACCGATGGCAGCCGTCTACGTAGCCTATCCTACGCCGAGGGCAATGCTACGCCGACGGCTGCTTGGGAGGACGGGCCTAATCGCGGTCTACACCAACAGCCCCGACATTTGGCTGTCGACGTGTCCGCCCATTCCTGTAGTGCAAGTTTCATCACAGTTATATAAACCTGTGTCAGATTGGAATGCAATGAAATTGAAGGAAACTATGCACACGACCTAGCGTGCACGGTGGACAGACATTTCTCATCGGATCGAGTAGTGGCATCGGTTGACATTCATGACCGATATTATACTCACTCCGTCTCGGTTTAAAGGCCACATATGGAAAAAGTCTTGGTCCTAAGCTTTCTCTGATTGGCTCTCTATTAGCATGCAAAATCCCTGTTCACACTTTAGCATGCAAAATCTTTTCACACCAAAGCCATGTATGACAGTTAGCAAAGGGTGGAGAATCATGTCCTAATTAAATAAATTAAATGTTTATGCTCTTAAAAGATGATGATATTTTGGGATTGCATGAGTTTTGATATATGCCCTTTTAACTGGGACGGAGGGCTCCCTAGGAAGTACCTTATAATCTCACCATACACGTGTTAATATAGCGCTAAAGACCGAGTGGTTCCGGCACACTTTTTAGAAGAAAAGCTTCTAGTGGTCGGCAATAACATCAATTAAACCAACTAACAAGCAAAATAATACAAAGTCGAGTGATGCCGAGGATATCAGCTAGAGTTTAAGCGTGAACCATGGGACGGTGATAATTCTATAGGAATCACACAAACCTACGGGTACTTGTGAAAAATTCACCTTGATATGGCATTCTTGAAAAGGATTGACATGAAATATATGAACATTCTAAATTATTTTCTTGTTGTTGAAATCTATAATTTGAAATCTTGCATGCAAAATTTTGACATATTTTGAGATTAAAAAATTGAAAATCATTTTGAGATACGAAATAGGTATACCATAGATGAAAATACAATTGTCAATGTTATAAAGAGCCAACTATGGACAGACCTGTCGATCAATTGGATGTATGACCACCTAGACTCCGAGATGAATGATTACCAGAATCATATCAAAGAAGGATATCTCTCAAAATTTTAGCACAAGACAAGTATCTCATACACGAGTGGGCTCCCATGAGACGCCTACGTAAAGGGGGACAACTATGGGGTCAACATTGTCTTCTACATCATCACCTTGGATGACATACACCAACTTCACCTAGATCCTAGATCTATCCACATTTGCACGAGTTAGCCTTTCGAATTACCGAGTACCCTCATTGTGTTTTCCATATCGATCGATATAATTAGAGGTATGAGTATGACTATTTCACACCATCGGGGCCGGACATGCATGGGTAAATATCTTGTCTGTCCTTACCTATTGGCCCTAGCACCCCTACCATATAAACACGTACTCACATGATGCTTGACTGAGGGTTTTAGTTTTAGTTACTTGGAAACACTGAAGTGTGAAGTCTTTTTAATCAACAAGTATTTGAAATTAGTTAAATAAACAATGGAGATATTTTGAACATTAATTTTTCAGTAATGGATCATCAACTTCTTAGCCTTATTTTTTCCCGACTTAACAATAATTTGAGGTATGTAGTTGCCCTAAGAAATGTAACCAGCAGTGAAAATGGGAACAATCTAATATAAATTATATTTGATGGTAGGGTACACGTGACAAATTATTTTCAACAATTCATTACTCCATCCTATCAACTTCAAAATGTTAGGTATATATTTCGCTTTTATCCTATTAGATAGATTTTGACTTTAACCTCCCAATGGCATTTCTGTTCCAGATCATCATCCTTAAATCAGTGTCTTGGTTACGTGCGCAAAATAATACACCCATCAAGGGGGTATATTGAAATATGGTTGAGGTATTTTGTCAAATACACCGTGGTATTTCTACGAATTTGTCCGTTTCTTTAGCATCCACATCAGGGTCCACATCACAATTCCGTCTAGCTTCTAATTAACTTGGTCCTAGCTAGCTATTTTAGGTATCTCCTTCCACACAGCGCCATAGCCATGTTGGTGGTTCCAATTGACATTGACGCCCTCTATCCCAGACAACACAATGTTACCAAAGTTCTGATATCTCTGTCCATTAACATCGCAATATTGCTATTTCTCATTGAGACATTGACCCAGGGATGGTCATGCTCCATATGTCCCTTCCCTGCTTCCACACTGCACTAGGCTCGCACCAAATGCGTACCATGCACTGATGCAAATGTGTAAGGGCATCTTCACCGGGGAGACACAAACGGACGTCCAATTCTTCCGTTTGGATCGAACCACGAACGATTTAGGGTCATGATTCGGCTTGTTTGGCCGACCGCGCACAGCAGTGCGACCAAAAATGGACATGCCAGCTCAAGAGAAGAAGGTCCATGTGCATCTGTATCTGGGCCAGCTTGTGTCCGCGTCTGTCTAAATTGACCCTCCATGCATCAGATCTGGATCATGGATGGATCGATCCGTTCAAAATAACCTAGATGGGTTGCATCATTGGGACACCGCACATGTTCCGCCCGTCCGTGCGGACCCATTCGGACCACACGCAGACCCGTTTGGGTAGTTTCGTGGAGATGTCCTAAGGCCCTGTAAATACACAGTTTATTTCCCTATTTTTTACTTTAGAGGACCGAGAATTATATGCTCATGTTTAGCCGATGGATCCAGATGTGACATGCATGCGGTTGTCACCGCATTGAGTGCAGTGTCGCCGTGCCGGCCGGCATGGAGCTCTGCGAGTCCGCTCTACTCATTACGTGTAAACATCTGTAAGTACAGCTAACAGCAACACCACACTGGCATCATGTGAGTGACAGGGTACGGTCTCCATTCACTGTTACCGCATGCTGCTGATGTGTACAACCTCTGGGCTGGTGGTACGAATTGCTGTTGTGGCAGCGTGGACATATTGTCTCTCCACATTGACCACTATTACATAAAGTAATAGCACTATAGCTATATTATACTCAAATTAAATGTATTAACTTTGTCTAGTTTCGTGTTTACTTAGACGTATTTCAATGTGTATATACATGTGAATCTCGACAAAGTTGAAACAACTAATTTAAGACGAAGAGGGTAATACTTTCTAAATACAAATACAATGTTCATATATTCAAATTTAATTTGTTACAACATGCTTGTTAAGGCCGTGATAGTTTAAGGGCTTGTTTGATTCATAGGATAGGAAAAACAAAGGAATAGGAAAACCATATGATTGCAATGTCATGTCCACTTTAATCCTATAGGAACCCACATGCAACAAAGTTTGTTTGATTCCATCAAAGGATTCTAAGAAAGAGCTTTGGGTGGATGTTAGATTTCCTATGCAATCTAGTGCAAAGGATTTCCTAGGAAAGTTTCCTATATGAATCAATCCTACAAATCAAACAACTATCATAGGAAAATTTCCTATAGGATTTAATCCTACAAATTTCCTATACAAATCCTTTGAATCAAACATGCCCTAAATGTTTTGCTGGAGGCTAGACACAAACCTAAGACGATGACTTGACAAAGCAAGGGGATTGAACATATGAGAGTGAATTACAACGGTGGGTGGTTAAATGTAGGGGTGACCTAGTTATGCATCTTAAAAATATAGATAAACTAAAAAATAACAATTAATCATTAGCATTATATTGTAGTGTAATATTGATTTAATGATAGCATGTACACCCGATGGGTAGTTTCATATGGATTTAATAAAGGAGATGTGCTGATTTGTTTCAAATGGTAGACGCATTTTAGTATATAGAGACAACCTTTTGAATAGAGCGAAACTACAACGTACGTACTAGCATGTTATACACATATGAGTTACTATATATACTACTACTTGAGTTCCAAAAATACGTGACGTGCTCACAAATATAAATCTTTTATACCTCAGGTTCTGAATGGATCATGCCAAATACGCCGCATATATACTTGTTTATACTCTCTCTGTTTAAAAATATAAGATGTTTTAGTTTTGTGCCTTTTACTGTGTAGATTCATTTGAACCTATACACTAAAATGTGTCTAGATACGCTTTGCTTTAGTAACCTAAAACATCTTATATTTTCAAACCGAGGGAGTATTTCTTCGTACTACGCACCTCGTACACACACACGCACCCCAAATAGCATATGTACGTACTCAATCCCCGGACGCGCGGTGCCCCTTATCCGTACACACCACACCACACCACGCCAAAGGCCTCCCATTTAAACCACGCCAAGCACTTGTTCTTCCTCCCATCCTCCCTCCTTTTTTTTTCTCTTTTCTCCTTCACCCCTACCTCGGTGCTCCATGGAAAATCTGTACTAGACAGCTGCCCCAAGAGCGGCTGCTGCTAGTGCTAGCTGATTTCTGTGTGTGAGAGATGGAGGTGAAGGGGAGGACGAAGGGTGGGAAGAGAAGCAGGGCCAACAGTGGCAGCGGCACGGCGGCGGCGACGGTGGAGAGGAAGGACGTGGAGAGGGAGAGGAGGCAGCACATGAAGCAGCTCTGCGCCAAGCTCGCCTCCCTCGTCCCAAAAGAGAACTACTCCTCCACTGTAAGCATGCTCAACATTTTCTTCCCTTCCCAAGTGTGACTAACTGAACAACTGCTCCCAAGTTACATCGATGTTTCATTTTTTTCCATGTTTATTTCATCCAAGATGTATTCTCAAAGTTTAGTTGGTGAATTATAATTAATTAGCCGTGTTTATCGAGTATTCTTCATATGTATGTTTGTGTGAATTTAATTTTACATTAAGTAGTATATGGAATACTACATATATAGATCTAGCTAGTTTAAGTAAGTATAGTCCTTTTCATCACATGAAATATCATAATCAAAGGGGGCTAATAAGTCCTATGGCATTTACTTTTGCTGGAATGTGTAGCTTTCCTCATCCATGGGAACGTACGGCACCTCTTAATTATATAAGCCAATAATTCTTATTTTTTGAGAGGAGGGAGGGGGCGTTGGCAGTTCACATCATGTTTTTAACATTACGTCCAGGCGTACATAGTACTGGTGCTGAAGATGGTCAAGTAGAATCTGATGTCCTAGAAATTGTTACTCTCCCCTCTATTTCATTTTCTGCATATTTTGAAGGGCCACAAGTTAATTGGAAATATCTAAGGTCACATTTGGAATGGGGAAATTATATAAACATATTATCCATATTGTTCAGGTTGCATTAACTGGATGAACACATGATGAAATATTATGAATAGTAAGAAATTCTAGTTGATAAAAAGAATTACATGCATCGAGGTATATGAAAACAGTTGGTTACATACATAAGCACCATGTGGCCTGAACCGCTATTAGAACCCTTTTTGTGGAGGTGAAACTTTTGTGAGGCTACTGCCATGTAAAAAACAGAACCGCACAAACTGATCCAGTTTTTCGTAACCAGTAAATAAACACATGGTTGACTCTATTAAACCATTGGCTTATTGAATTGTTCATCTAGCCATCTTGAAAAATTTAAACCAGAGACGCAAGAGCTGGTTTCATTTTAGGTGATACTGCATTGAAATTTTCATGGTCATAATAATGTTTATTATGTGTGGTTGTGCAATTCAAGATGTATAGGCCAGGAACAATCTAACTCTCCCATTATCTAAAAAAAGAAGCTTACTTATCTGAGCTAACAAAATTTCCTTTTTTTTATCTGAGATGATTTGTTGACATATGTCTATGTAGGATACAATGACTCAGTTAGGAAGTCTGGACGAAGCAGCAAAGTACATTAAGAATCTCAAGGAAAGGGTTGACGAGCTACGGCGAAGGAGGAACTCTGCACAGGTCATGGCTACCTTAAGAGAAATTGGTGGCGTCTCGACGCCCCCCGCGACCACCACCACAACCATGAATGACCCTGAGGGGTCATTGGAATTTGAAGGCAAGAAAAGGGAGTTGCCACCAGTGGTGGAGGTGCGTCAACACGACGATTCGAGCATTGACGTAGTGCTCATATGCCATGCAGAGAAGCCGGTCAAGCTCCACGAGGTGATTACTATCCTTGAGGAAGAAGGCGCCGAGATTGTCAATGCCAATCACTCCGTTGCTGGCCTCAAAATCTTCTATACCATACACTCACGGGTATGTAGCTATCTATGTCTAGTTACTATTTCCTTTGTCATAATAATTTTGACCAATAATTAGGCTAATAAAATGGTGTGTGTTGTAAAAAAAAACCTTATAGTAGAATTCATATTCATAAACTTAATTTTTCATTCACATTATTTTCGTGTTAAAAGGCCCATTTTACTTTTAGAATTTTAGGTAGGCTTACAAAACAATATGTATCCACACTAATTTTGAGGGATTTTCCATTAATTTCCAGTGTACAGACAAGTAAAAGGCATGAAATAAAAGATGAGAACCGTACATCTACACGTACACAAGAAGGTGATAGTGTAGATTCCACATAGGTAGCGAGAGACAAGAACTGGGGAAAGCCAGAAAGTTTGAAAACGACCTTACTATGCTTCTTTATTTTTCCTACCCTTCTAGTACCGGTCAGAAGGTTTTTTCATTTAATTTAGATGTGACTGAAAATTAACTTTTGCATGGTACAAGACTAAATTTTAAACAAAATCAACATGTAGATAATTAATTGCATTAATACCTCTCTCGCTGGAGTGCAGGTCTTCAGCTCAAGAATTGGCGTAGAGGTTTCAAGGGTCTGTGAAAGATTGAGAGCTTTGGTATGATAGTAAGTCAGTATGTGCAAAATATGTATATCACATAACTATATAATGTAATCATATTACAGATCATACATGATGTTTTTCTAGATTTCATGGAGTAGTTAATTGTCCAGCGGTGGATATACTAAATCCATTCATCGGCTAGTGCCAGTGTGTATATTAATATACGGGAAAAACACCCGGAAAACACTTCACTATAGGAAAAATACACTTAATTACTACTCCCTCCGTTTTAAGATGTTTTAGTTTTGTAAAAAAAGTTTATCTAGACATCTTTTATTGTGTAGGTTCGTAAAAATTCAATGTGAACCTACACACTAAAAGAGGTCTAAATACACTATTTTCACAAAATTAAAAACATCTTATATTTTAAAACGGAGGGGTACAGAGATTGATCCGAAGTGTCGCACCTATAGTAAGAAGGAATTATACGCAGTAGGATTACAAAAGGGAAGAGAAAGATGAAAGGGATAGGTCGATGTTACTGAATATAAACGTGCCAAATTAATGTCAGCAATGGCTTTAGGGCCCATGCTAGCGGTCCTCCATTTCGCTTTCTTCCTCGTCACCGGATAGTGATTTACTCGAGCTTACTCTGCTGGGCCGAAAGGAATCAATCCACACGTCCATTCGTATTATTTGTTTTATTTGGCGCGCGGAAGTGACTAGTTGCTAGCTAATCACCATTTTTGAAAAAATATTGCATCCATTTTCGTTGCTTTTGCACACGCTCTATTATAACTGTGTGCTAGACTAAACACAAAGGAGGGATGTGTTTATGGTTGAAGTACAGCCTACCTTTTTTAGGGAATATTTTTAAAACTAGGATACGTGTATGGAGAATTAACTTCTCCATGAAATATGCAGTTATAGACTAAATAAAGTCTATAATTTTCCAAAACATTTTGAAGCTATATGTATGTATTGGGTAGAAAATTTTGCATTGTTAAGTTTGTAAAAGAAATTTGATCATCTATGGCATGTCAGAAAATCTTATAAGTAGGTCACCCTACGAGAAGCTATAACATCAATTACTAACTTTTGCTTAATTTTATACATCTCTCGAATACCATGTTGGTTTACAAAATAAGAAAGATGAATACGTCTTTCAAAAAAACAAATTTAAATTGGTAGGGTTTGTGTACTGCGAGTTTTACATTTTTACCTGTCAAGTCACTTGAATTGACCCGCGATCCGTGATCGATTCTCGTCGCTGGAGAAAAAACCTCGTTCGCTGAAAAAAAAAGAAATAGCTCTAGTTGCGCGCACCATCTCCCTGGTCGATTCTCCGCCCTCCTGGTTGCCTGCACCGACGATGGTGGCTGCCTCGAGACCTCTGAGCACAAACTCGCCGCCGGTAGTGGCCGTGTGCCCCGTTCTCCCTGGCATTGAGCTCCGGTCTCTGCAGTCTTCTAACTTCACAACGCCTCCCCGTCTCCACCCTCCTTCACCACACCCGCCGGTGAGCACCCATGCCAGAGTCCACCCCAGCCCGCTTCACCTCTTATGACCCATGTAGCCTGTTTTAGAGGGGGAGCATCACACCCCGCATGTCCTGAGGGTGAGATTAATTGGAGAAGTGAAATGCATGTTCTTTTGGTCCTACTCATTCTGGATTTTTTTGCAGGACTAGATACCAGAATCTTAGGAAGTATCCATAGGAAGGAAAGGAGGTTTTAGTTGCAAGAAGAACATATACTTCTCATCTTTTATTTTTAACAAAGAAAATGTATTAGTATCGCGGAGATACCAATCAGACCCAGTCTTTGCACAAACCAAATATAAAAAAGACATCAAAGATGCACATGCACATAACCAAAAAATAATAAGAAGAAAGAAAAGTCCAGCCATAGTGAACAATTCCTTGCAGCTGCAGCCCATACCACTGCTAAAGTCAACACTCGCAGTCTAGATTCTCCAAAAGCGATAACTCCGAAAAAGGATACCGTGCACCAACAACATTGTCGCCTGATCAAAGATTTTCAATTTTCACCTAGATAAAATCCATGCTCAAAACAATGTATTTAACAAGGCTATTGTCAGGTACAACCAATTAAGGTCAGATCTTGGCTTTTTACCGGGAAAAATACGACTCCATACTCCTCCAATTCTTCTTCTCATCCTTGTATTGAGAACCTTTTGCCTTCCTTGCTTCAGATGAGATTACATCCATAAACTCGAATTTGATTCACCATATCTTCTCTTTAATACTCTGATTTGCATCCAAGAGCTCCCCATTAGTGTAGATATAGCTAAGTGGAAATGAAATCACCACTATGTTTTCTTTTAGAAAAGAGTATATATTAATATCGTGAAGATATCAATTACACTCGGCCTCTGCAACAACACATGCCCAAGCGGTATTACGGATGCACACAACCCCAAAAAAGAAGAATTACAAAAAGAAAGAAAAGTCCCGCTATACTACTCCTTGTTGCAGCGAACCAACCACCACCAAGACAACACCAGAAATCCAACTTCTCTAGAAGCGATGCCTCCAAGAAAAAAACAGTGCACAAGCGTCGTCATCGCCCTGATCATCGATCATAGGTTTTCACCCAGAAGAAAGTCCAAAATTAAAAAATAATGCCTCCAACAAGATCATTGCCAGACACAACCAACTAAGGCCAGACCTTGGACTTTCACCCTGTAAGATTAGACCCTGCATTCCTCCTATGTTGTCGCCCTCACTTGTCGTTGTCGCTACTCCAAGTCACAAATCACCTAGCTGAAACCCCGTCATCACCAGGACACGAACCACCCTTACTCGTCCCCGAATCTTCGGATCCCATGCCCTTCTCCACGGCTGACTTCGCCGTGACACTAAAGACATGTCCATGATGGCAACAAACTGCATAACTTCGCAACGCTTTCTCTGAAACCAAACTGTCAGAATAAACATGGATGCGCACGACCAAAATCCATCCGATCTGGCAAACTTCAGATATGTCATCCATTTGGAGTTCGTCAGCAGAGCACTCCGGCCAAATCACCGATGACAGGCGACACGCGGAACATCATCATGGCTTGAGATGGATCTTAGGACCACCAACTTTATTAGGCAGATCGGCAACCCCCACGCCGCCACCCACCTTCACCCAACGGGACCGGCTGCCCAATTTCCCACCGGCATGCCCGATAGAGGAGAAGACAGTCTTGGCCGCCATGACCGCAACCTGGCGCTTGGATGATGACCTATGGAGATCAATGGCAGGAACGGACACATCTGGCCACAAGGGCCAGGACCGACCGCGTACCCGCTGAATTCCAACCGGTGGAGATTGAGGAAATCCGACCGGCGGAGAACTTGCAGGGGTAGATGTCGATGACCGTGCCACCGCTGGGAACTCTATGCCGGTCATCTCCCCGGCACCACCATCCGCCATGACGCCCGAGGTAAAAAAAATGAGTCCAGTGATACTAGCTAGGAGAAAGACAGCACGATGGTCTCTGCATTGTAGGGCCACCGTGGTTTGCTTCAGTTCACCGGTAAGATCTGTCCCGGCCTGGGCAATTTTCACCAAAGTAATCAAAACATCAAAGAAATTCACAAAGTGAATTTTGGATAAATTTTTTTACTAGGTCAAACCCTTTTTGCAGCACCATATAGCCCCGCACCGCATTCTACAGTGCAACGCCATCACCCACGGCGCTGCACTGTGTTGTGCAACGCCATGACAGGTGACACTAGATTTTGAAAGTGCAACGCCATGAACGACGGCGCCACGTCGTGTTATGCAACGGCACAAATGATGGCGTTATAAAAAGGGTTAGAGATCTGATGCAATTTTCTCGGCCAAAGTTTAACCTATGAATTTCTTTTAAGTTTAGGTTATTTTGATGCAAATTGTCCCCGGCCTCGGCCTGGTTCAAAGTCTGAGCACGTGAAAGCGATGTCACGGAGCATAGGTGATGGCGAGAGCCGAGAGGCGCAGGGCGCAGGGCGTCAACATGCTGCTACCCTCTGCGTCTGCGTGTGGCGTGTGGCTCAGTCCACACAGCTGTTCGGGGAATGGACTCTATGTGCATAGCGGTCGAGGTTCAGGAACAGAGGTTGTTAATATACTAGTGTACGAGAAACGTGTGGCCCTTTTCAGCTCAAACACACACGGACGGACGGATGGATGGATTGAAAACACTTATCGCATTGAATTCTCAGATAGTACATACTAGTATGAACGTATATATATATAATTGCACACATGGAACATGGAAGACTGCTTTGCTAGTCTGTGTAGGTACGGACGCATTCGCCACTAAATTAAAGTCCACCTGAAGAGGATAAAGGTGATTGAAAAGGTGTTACTCTAAAAAGAATGTGCCTTGTTCAAAAACAAAAAGGTGCTGCGTGGCATCTTCAGACTTGACTCAGCAGCGTGTGCCTGTGGACTTGTGGAGAGCTGTACCAATGGCGGCTGCCACTTGGTTCACACCTGATGAGATCATGCATGGCTTTATAGGACCAACGCGTGGAGTGAGATACGTGCGCGCGCTAGCTAGCTAGATCAGCAGCCACATGTTTATTTGCACCTGAAACCTGATTGATCAAGATTATTCCCAAAGCAAGCAGAGTTGTTTTACTTAATTGTCAAAAACACAACCCTCACTTGGCTTATATAGCATACAGATTTTGTTAAGTTTTGCTATAAGTTAGAAAGTACAAGAGATTCGTACATATGAGATAAAGTTAAAGAAGGAGATCAAATAAAGCTATCAACCCATGCCTATAACGTAGAATTTTCCTTCTTGAATATCATCGACAACCCTATACCTCCCGGCGTTTCATCAATAGTGTAACAACAAACCCCACCATGGCCCATCACTTCCTGCCTTCACACGTCATTTGCATCTCGTTCCCTACTCCCCCATGTTGCCTCACTGACTCCTCAATCGATGTGCAACCCATCTCTCCAATCTCCCCAATCCACTAATTGGGTGCTCTCCCTTCCTTCATGTTTGGTACTAGAGTATTTGTGGGAATTAGAAGGGATAATTCCCACTAAACCCCAAATCTCCACTTACTACAAATAGTATGTTTGGTTCTAGAGTATTTGACTGATTCAATCCCCCCTAATCCCCACTAATCCCCAAGTTCTAGTGTATTTTTCTCCAAATCCAATACACTACTCCTACCTAGTGGATGAGATTTTGTGGGGATTAGAGAGGTTTGGGTGTAGGTGAGGGTTTCACCCAATCCCCTTTGGGATTATTCCCTCTAATCCCTACTAAGACAATAGTACCAAGCAAGGCCGAAGTGACTTTCTCTATGTTAAGAGTGAGCACTATTATCGTCTACCATCAATTTTGTTAGTAATTACATCGATACAGTCGCTTGATTGTTTGAAGCGACGCATGCACAAAGAAAAGGGCACGAGACACAAGTGTTTCTTGATGATGTTTACTATTTGTGGCTACATCCCCCAAAAGCAATATTATGTGCACTTCCCCTTTATCGGAGGGTGAAGGACGAGAGATCATCACCACATCTATAATGTTATAAAGTCAACTCCTTTAGTTACATCAAAAGTTACCCTCACTTCTAAAGGAATCTAAGGTTATATATATGTGCTGGAGATAACACCACATAACCTATTTGCAATCTCTAATTCAATCCATTGACTCTACAATGTAAAACCATTCGATGCAAATTCCAATAAACCTTGCCTCGCCCTGAAGTCTTGCAAGTCAGGCCACTTCATGGTATCCTGCATGGTGGTACATGCTACTCATTCTAATTCTTCTCTCGTCATCCTGCTAAACGTACAAGGTAAAAAATACCAAGATCTATGCAATCAATACAATATTCCCCTTATTAGTATCTTTGTACTCACTGTGTGTTATGCTGGTGCTTTTGGATGGGTATCCTTATTTTTTTTATTAGGTAGTTGATCTCATCTCCCCTTTCAAAAATATGAGGCACAAATTTTTTTATATTTATCTTCGACCAACAATTAGTCTTAAGTAAATGCTCTTTAGTGTTAATCTGGGATCGGGGTGATGATTTGTGATGGTACGTCGAGCAATAGATAAGAAAAAGACCCAGTGGTCTATCCTAATAGAATAAAACATGTGTTTATATCGGATACGCAAACACAAAATCAATCATGTTCCGACCGTCTCACCCATGCATGCTACCACACATAGAAAATAGAACACACGTGTTTTTATCGGGTACAACAACACCCAATGAACCATGCTCCTTCCGGATATAACTGATTAGTATATGTGTTGGCATGATCATGTCAATCGATCAAACAATTAAAAATGAGTAACTAGTATCGCATTGTTCTATGTGTTCATGTTCTACCTTTGAATCTATTGAAACTATGTTTACTTTTGATGTTTTATAAATTAGCATTTGAAAATCCAAAACATGAATTTTTATTATATCATAGGTAAACTATATTTACCCATAGGAAGCTTCCCAAAAAAGCTGCACATTAAATCGTAGAAACAACAAAATAATAACCATATGTTTATTGACGCTTCTAAGATATTATGATATGGAAATAGTCCTATATCTATATGTGTTATTATATATTTACTAATTGGAGACTCCCCTCCCTTTGTCCCAACAATTGTATAGGATCTCAAAATGCCATTGTCGAAAAGGATAGCCTCTAGGGTTTGTGATTCCTTCAATCGCCATCTATTCACTACTCTTGAAATGTTCAGGGGTGAAGGGGCAATGTCACATTGGAATGTCTATGAGGGACGGCTTAGCATGTACATATAGGTGTTAACTTTATACTAAATATGTTTAGTTTTGTATATATTTTTCACTAAATTAAAATATTTATATTATAAAATGCTCTATCATACAATTTGACCATTATTTTTCCTCTTATGTTCAACAGAAAAACCGGGTTTTTGTAGATCTCAAACATTATTGTTACAATTCTAGCAACACTAATAAAAAGTATGTACAATATAATGGAAATTTTGTTTTTTTAGTTTTAGTTTGAGATATCTTGGCTAACTTGATTTCATCCAAACTTTGAAAAAAGATCTTTTGGTCCATCAACAAAATCATATATGTCGGTTAGATGTATTTATGAAGTATTTTATGTGTTTGCGCATATGTTAACTTATCCAACTATCTAGACAAACGAGATCTACAGCCTGAAATAAATATCCCAATATAGATATTGTAGAAGTATGATTATCTAGCTTAGTTTTGTCTCATGGGATGTTTTAGACCTTATTATGGTTGGTTATCCTCGAAATCACTCCTCCCGTCCTTGCTATATAAAATTAATTGGATTAAGTTGATGTGTACAACATGGACACGGTCAAAATTCGAAAAGCTAGGATGAGCGTCTTATATATGTACATTTCAATAGATTGAAGAAGATGGGCATGTGGCATATAAAATTAGAGTGAGAATGTATGATACTGGTTATCCGAATCCAAGACAATGTACGAAAACATCTGGATGCATGACACTTCAATCAAATAACGCTGCATATTGTTAGATACAGGCCACAAATATTTAGTTCAGTTTCTCCTAAATTAATTAAGCAGAACAGAATTGACTAGTTAATTAACACGTAAGTGGACGCAAACTGTTACAACAAGAACACATGGTGACTATTCCCAAAGCATAAAACTCCACGACCCCCACGATACACCAACAAGTGCACCCAGCATACTACAATCTAACACCTCTTGTATACGGTATTACGGATCAACTCCTCACAAAGGAACTCCGCTGAAAACACAACAAGGACTTTGTGCCCATCAACAAAGACACGTCATAGCAACTCAGACAAATCTTTTGCCTCCGTTTCAAGTAAAAATGACAGCAAACTCTGTAGTGAGTTAGTAGTGTGTGGTCTACTCATCGGTGCACCATAAAAGCTTCATAAAATACCCAAACTTTGGGTAACTTTTAGATGAAAAACTCCTCGGTACTGGTGGAAACAGGCCTATACGTCCCGGTTGGAACGGGGCTTTAGTCCCGGTTGCCCAACCGGGACGGGGCAATCGGGACTAAAGCCCTAACCTTTAGTCCCGGTTGCACCACCAACCGGGACAAAAGGGTGCACACGTGGCAGCGGCATAGGGCGAGGGGGGTGGAGCAACACGAATCGGGACTAATAACCTTCTGCCGCGGCAGAGATTTGGCCCATTTCTCTGCCGCGGCAGAGAATTCATTTTGGCACATTTTGTTGCCGCGGCAGCACTTTCGCCACCTTTTGTGCCGCGGCAGAGAATTCATTTAGGTTGTTTTATTGTTTATTTAGTGTTTTGCACTTATCAATGAAGGAACCTTATATTACACAAGATCATCATGACAATATTACATTTAATACACGGATCGAGTTCATGCAATACATACAAAAGTTGCTATTCGATGCTACCGGCCAATTCCTATTGTCTATACATAGCCGAATAGTATCCCCCTTTTGGGTTTAGGACTTCTGCATCCAAGAATCCCGCCAATTCCTCCTGAATTGCTCGTATGCGATCCTTTGGCAGAAGACCGTCCCGTAGACGTTTGATCTGATATTTAAAAAGGAGTCAGTCTATATGAATGAAACTAAACACAATTTGATTGTAATTAAAAACTATAGAAATTGTTTACGTACGTGGAGTTGCTCTAAATTTCTGCATTTCTCATCGCACGTCTGCCGGATGAACTCGCAAACATAGTATCCACATAGATTGTTACCTGGTCCTTGCGTCAGGCACTTTACGAGAACATAGTTCAATCAAAAATAATAATCAAGCATGATAATAACTGTATCAAAACTAGGAGATGCGCGGATATAGCTAGTGGTGCTTACATTTAGTGGTTGAAATGTAAACTCCTCTTTCCAAACACCCCTAGCCTTGTTGGTGAACCGTTTCCAAGCGCTGCCCGGCGTAGAAAACGAATAAAAAAAGTTATTAATTACTTGATATCATAAAATTCACGAACGTTGCCGATATAGTGTCGTAATGATTAGAATTAGCGCTGGAGAAGCATCTGCATGTCCTTCCACGTCTCAAGGGGTTTATGTTTCGAGTCCATGACTAATACACGCCCTTTGTCAAGTTGAATGATTAACAGAATATAGTGGAAGCTGCGAATGCATAACTAATCAATTATATACTTAACATCGAGTAAGCGAAATAGAAAGTGTATACAAGACAATAACACTCACTCGAAGTTGTAAGGAAAAAGTATTTCCCTTCTGGTTTCTTGAAACCTTAACGCGTGTACTATATTATCCTCCGTATCCTAGGGGCTTGTTTTGAGATTAGCTTCATGAACCCAATATGGGTCAATGAAGCCAATGTCATAGATTTATCCTCTGCTGCATTCGAGAATCTCAGTATGATTATATACATGCAATAAACAAGGTGAGATAGCTGGAGACTAAATTAATTACAGAATTAGTACTTACAGACAATAGGCACTGATGATCGATTTGTCCAAGGCATCTTGATTGAATAATTGAAATAGTTCATCAAATTCAATGGATGTCATGTCATCCTTTTCTTTCCCATGATGCTTTTTTGTAACCCTCAGCACTATCCAGTTAGCCCCGGCCTTTGTGGCATGCATGTACCAGTTATGCAATCTTCGCATTTTTGTTGGAAGATTGTTTACCTCCTCAGGTTTGAAGAGAGGTTTGCCGTACTAGTATTTGTATGCTACATCACTCACGGGGAAGTATTCTAATAGGGATAAGTACTGGGCAATACTCATACCTTGAGCAGCGGCAGCTTCTCCGTATTGTGCAACTACCTCAGGATCATACTGCTCCTCGGCGCCATATTTGCTCGACCCCACATTGGTATGGGAAATCACCTTGAGAAGGGCGCAAGACTGTTTTGCTTGTTCTCCGAGCTGGGCAACAGATTTCTCGCTTGCATCAGTACTGTTCTTTGAGGCTTGTTGTGCCGCATGTGACTTGAGAATAGAACGCTCATAGTCTGATGACAGCTTTGGCTCGGGTTGATGAAGAGTCTTTAGCATTTTCAACACTCTGGCTTTTTCTTCTTTGGTGCTGGGGAACTCTGGCTCTTTCGGCCGCCTCAGCTTAGCGAAATACGCTATCGTTTCCGCATCAACGATCGCTGCAGTCTCCTCTTCAGTACAGTCATAAGCTCTCTTGGGAGGAACCTTTGGTACTTTTGGAAGAGGCTCTTGTTTACGTTTCGGCGATCGCTTACCATGACGCACAGTAGCGGTACGCTTACGCTTTTTATCCTGAGGCGCCGGCGATGGCTGCGCCGGAGATTGGTGAGGCGACGGAGCCGGGTGAGGCGACGAAGACGGCTGTCGCGGCGGCGACGACCTCGCTGGAGACGGGTGAGGCGGCGGCGAAGATGGCCTTGGCGTGTGATTTTGAAGCACGATACATTCCTTTGGCCATAGAATGGTGACGTTTTTTGCGTCTCCAAGACAGTCACATCCCTTCACCTTGGTGGTGAAGATCCAAAACTTCAAAGGTGGGCATGATTTCATCCACCCCGACAACAGCGTAGCCCTCTGGAACCGGACGACAGTGGTAAGTTGGTGTGGGTCCAATTGGTAAGGCATAGCCGACCGCCACCTTCATTGATATGTTCACAACTTTGACATGTAGCTCGCAGTGTGTCATCTCTGTGATATCATCCACTGGGTAGCCAACAGGAGCCATCGTCGGTGCACCATCGTCATCGCCATTGTCATCACACGGGACCTCGGTGGAAGCCACACTTTTCGATTATTCGATAGGCGATAGCATCGATTGCGGTGTCTTTGCTGAGATGGGCCGGTAGTACTTTGCTCTTTAAGTGCGTTAATTTCATCTTGTTGTTGCTTTAATCGTTCTTCAATTAAACGCATTCGCTCTTTCTGACTATTTGCTTCAACTTCCGCCCTGTCCTTTCTCCTCTGACGGCTTCTATCAGGATATTTCTTCCTCTCTTCGGGAAACCCAGTCCTCCATGGTTGGGAGCCTCTTGTGCCTCGTGTTCGTCCATCATGTTCCTTATTTCCAAGGGCGAGTGTGAGCTCATCATTCTCTCTATCGGGAATGAAGTCCCCATCTTTAACAGCCTTTACTGCTTTTCTCATCCTCTCGATTGGCAAGGGGTCTTCTTTATGTCGTATGTTATATATACACCTCCTTGAGTCCAACGTGCCCCATGCCCGTAAACCCAATTCCTTACGTTACCCAATCGTCTGCATCTCTGGGGTGATCTTTTTATACGCAGTTCATTTTCAAGTTTCTCCCACTTAGGAATGCCCTCAGAGCCACCTTGCCCCATAGTATGGTGATACTTCTTGTTAGCAGCATTCAGCTTATTCGTTTCAGACATTTTCTTAGCTTTTCTGATTTCTTGTATTCCACAAACTCAGCCCAGAATGGTTTTATCTTCTCAAACTGAATATTCTTGAAATCGGGAGTCTTCTTTTTCACGACATAGTCAAGGTGCAATCTTTTCTTCCTGTTGGTGAAACACTGGGCAATCTTCTTCAAAGCCCACTCCCTGACCTTAGCCTCCATGGCTCTCCCATGTTGTAAGGCGTCCTCAACTGGATCCTCCGCATTTGGGTCCAGCTCTATCTTCGGTAGTTTGAAATTAACCATGAGCCTCTTCCATAGTAAATCTTTGGCGTGGTTAGGGACAAATAAACATGTTCCCTCTTCATCCGCATTAGCAGGCCTATTCCAATTTCTAATGGTGATCGGGATTAAGTCCCTAACGATTACTTCGCATTGTGCCACAAATTTGGTTGCGACAACTTCGGGAGCCGTCGGTTTGCCGTCTTCAGCGACATCTTCGATCCTGAACCTCTCATGGTCTTACAACTTTTTGGTTGGGCCTCGTCTGCTCTTTTCAGTAGATTCCTTCGATCCAGAGGGCTAAAAGAAGAAAGATCGTCGTTACTATTTCTATATAGATAGCAGATGATTAATTAATGAATTGATTATATTACATGCACCTCGCCGGAGCGGTCGTCTTCTCGATTACACAAGGCATCGCCTTCTCCCCCGCGGAAGGCAACACCTTCAACCTCAAACAAGTCGTCTATTCCGGTAAAAAGAGGATCACCCTCACCGTAGTTGTTTAGAAACGTTGATACATCTAAATTTTCTTCCCCATGGATCACACCTTGGATCAACTCTTCCTTTTCTTCGTCTCTGACGTGTGGGTCCATATTTTCTGCATAGGTGGAAAAACGAATAAGTCAAAGCGGCTAAAGGAGAAAGTTAGGTACGGTGTTGAGAGATATAAACCCTAATTCAGAGAAACCCTAATATATACATACACAATAATAAAAATGAAGAGAAACCCTAAACCCTAAACCGACACGCGTCCCTGCACGCCTCCAATGTCCTACGGAACCGGCCACCGACATCCCCTTTTCCCGAGCCTCCGACCGCCGTCGCTTAGGCGCTCCCACCGTCCCCGTGCCCGCTCGAACCGGGACGCGTGCCAGCATTAGTCTCGGTTGGTGGCGCAACCGGGACTAATGCTCTGAGGGGGCGCGAACAGATGGCCCTTTTTCCACTAGTGGTTTTTTTTTCTAAAAACACTTGCAAGCCTTACAAACCCGACATGAGGGAGTATAAATCTATCATTGAGTAAATGTGATACTCCTATAGCAAACGAGGATAGTCCGATGATAAGGATGCGATGATGCATAACCTTTTTTTCAAACAGGGGCAAAAGCTTTGCCCCAACTCTTGCTATAGATCACCACATGGCAAAGAAACCCAACTAAAAACACATGAACAAATATTTGAATCATCCATCAAGCAGCTGCGGACGCCTTCCCTGTGGCAAATGAATCGAAACATGTTTAATCTATATGTACTATATGTGGTGAATTAGAAACTAACATATAATGTGTTCTTTGTTTGCGGCAACATAAGCGGTCTTGCAACAGTTCTGGCGTCCAAGCTTGTGCGTGGTGCTATATTCTTGGGTACTAAAATCTTCTTTGTACAAATGAAACGAAACACATAGTTTTTTTGCATTACATTAAAAAATCCCCGCGGGTGACCCTAAACCCTAGTTTCCCTCCTTCTTTGAAATCAATTCAAATGGCTTTTGAATTTTGAAAACCTCAAAGTGTTTGGAGCCCAAATAGTATAAAGGGCCCCTTAGTGTTTTCAAATGTTTTATAAAGGTATCTTGTATTTTGAACCTATTCAAAAACAGAAAAGAAATTGAAAATACAACTCGAAAACACAAAACAGAAATAGAAAACATTTCAGTAGAAAAAATATATCTCTCCCTCTCTCCCTGGGCCGAGGCCCATCTCCTCCTCTTTTCCCTGCCTGCACGCGCGCAGCACCTAGTAGCAGCAGCCGCCCACCCGAAGCCCAGCAACGGCCCAAGCCCGCGTACCCTTTCACTTGTCTTCTTCCTCGCGCAGAGAAGCTGTTGCGTACCCTCGCCACCGACGTCGATCCTCGCCGGCGCTACGATGCACGCCACCACCTGCGAGCATGAGGATAAGAATCGCCGTATCGAGCTCTCTCTCCCTGTACCCATTTCTTCATCTCTCGCCCTCCCTCGCAATTTTCCTCTCCTGGCCGAACCCTAGGTGCAGACCTCGAGGAGTAGCGGCGCGCGCGGCGCAAGCTTCCGGCCGGCAGAGGGAGGGGGAGGACAGAGGCAGGGAGGGGGCGTACCTCTTCTGGAGGCGATGACGCGCGGCGGTGGTGGGGGAAGGGCGCGGGCGGCGTCGATAAGGCATGAAGCAGAGAAGAAAGAGAAGAGTGAGATGGAGAAGAAGAAGAGAAGTTATAAAGGAAGGAGTATCGTCCGGTTGGTGGCTCCAACCGGACTAAAGAACATCGTCCGGTTGGAGCCACCAACCGGGACCTATACTCCAATTTCTAGCAGATGAAGAAGCGGCTTGAGGGTCTTAGTCGGTTGGTGGCTCCAACAGGACATATTCCCCTGTTTTCAAATTTTCAGGTCTTGTCTCTCTGTTTCCGCCTTATTTTTTATTTGGGGGTTTAAATTTGTATTGTTTTTTAAATGATAATTAATTTGGAATTTAGAAAAACTTTAAACATAAAAAGTGTTTGGATTTGAATAAATAATTCAAAACCATTTTCTGTTTTAAAAAATAATTAATGTAACCATTTAAAATTAAAAATGAATTAACTTATATTTTTTTAATATCAATTTGGAATTTAGAAAAACTTTAAACATAAAAAGTGTATGGATTTGAATAAATAATCCAAAACCATTTTATATTTTTAAAAAATAATTAATGTAACCATTTAAAATTAAAAATGAATTAACTTATATTTTTTGAATATTAATTTGGAATTTAGAAAAACTTTAAACATAAAAAGTGTTTGGATTTGAATAAATAATTGAAAACCATTTTCTGTTTTAAAAAATAATTAATGTAACCATTTAAAATATGAACCATTTACAATTAAAAATGAATTAACTTATATTTTTTTAATATCAATTTGGAATTTAGAAAAACTTCAAATATAAAAAGTGTTTGGATTTGAATAAGTAATTCAAAACCATTTTCTGTTTTTAATGGGCGAAAAAAAGGACAGAAAATAATGGGCGGAAAGAAAATTTGATTAGGATAGAACTGGAATTAAAGTATATAACGCAACTAACACAAAGTTACATAGAAGAACTGAAAATTAAGATACATGGCCAGAATAAGCCACAATCGGCCAAACTTGTTTTGCAATGTTGGAATAATTCAGTCATGCTCCTGCCTACACCTGTAATACTCGCCACTGTAGTCGTCGTACTCGCCGCGGCCGTCGTCGCTATCGTCGTCGGGGTCGCCGTAGTTGAACCTTGAAGGTTGAGTACGAGTGGGTTGGACTTGAGGGTAGCGCAGGCGGGGGCTAGAGTCGGCGGCCGTGTCGTAGGCCATGACGCTCTGGAGAGTCCGGCCGCGCCACCACAGCCGACGGCCGGCCTCGTTGAAGTTCGGAGGAGGTGGGCCCTCCTCCTCGTGCCTGGCCTCGTTAAAGCCATAGGAAAGAGTGATGAGGTTGTAGATATGAGTCTAGAGATGTGCAATGACAATGGAGGCCAACCCTACATATATATATAGTGAAGAACTGGCGGGAAGAACTGGAGGGAAGAACTGGCGGGAAAAAATGGCGGAAAGAAAAATGGCGGGAAAAATGGCAGGAAAAATGGCGTGTCGACATTATGTCGTGCGGCGTGTACCTTGTCCCGGATGGTGTCACTAACCGGGACTAAAGATGAAAAATGGCATGTCCACACACATGCATAATATGGGCACAACATCACAAACTATGCCGTGATTCAGCACATAACATCGGTCATTTGGACCGAAAGCCATAAAACCTTGAACATGATAGGTCATTTTGTGAAGGTTTTTTCGAAACATGATCAATATACCAAGTCTGGTATTTATCCTTTCAACTATGTAACATAATATGACACCACGCGAAGGATTTTTATTGTTCGGATTTTTTTTGAATTTATTATGCTCGTTTTGAATTATCTGAATTTCTAACTATGGTCGAACCGGTGTGCATGAAGATAGGGGACGAGCATCGTTAGAACTTGCATTGGATCTCTGAAGAAACCACATATTGCGAGTCTAAAAATGATTTTTTCAAAAAATCACGGACGATAGATCATGTACCTGTAGTACAAATCGGACCCACTTCCTACCGATTCGGCAGACATTTGTCTTTTTTACCCAGGATGGACGAAAAGGTTTGAGATATACCGGTTGGGAGATAGTCCATGTAAGGTGGTCTAGTATTTTAGGAAAATGGGACGGTAGCATTCTGAAACGGCATTTTGGTGGTTACTTCACAAAACGACCCGTTTTTTGCGCTCGGAAAATGGAAAAGGGCTTTTCCGTGCGACAAAAAGGAAAACTTCCTCCTGCAACATTGTTCTCCATACCAATGTCCACACACGTGCATATTATGGGCACAACATCACAAACTATGCCGTGATTCAGCATATAACATCGGTCATTTGGACCGAAAGCCATGAAACCTCGAACATGATAGGTCATTTTGTGAAGGTTTTTTCGAAACAGGATCAATATACCAAGTCTGGTATTTTTCCTTTCAACTATGTAACATAATATGACACCACGCGAAGGATTTTCATTGTTCGGATTTTTTTTGAATTTATTATGCCCGTTTTGAATTATCTGAATTTCTAACTATGGTCGAACCGGTGTGCATGAAGATAGGGGACGAGCATCGTTAGAACTTGCATTGGATCTCTGAAGAAACCACATATTGCGAGTCTAAAAATGATTTTTTTCAAAAAATCACGGGCGATAGATCATGGACCTGTAGTACAAACTGGACCCACTTCCTAACGATTCGGCAGACATTTGTCATTTTTACCCGGAATGGACGAAAAGGTTTGAGATGTACCGGTTGGGAGATAGTCCATGTAAGGTGGTCTAGTATTTTAGGAAAATGGGACGGTAGCATTCTGAAACGGCATTTTGGTGGTTACTTCACAAAACGACCCGTTTTTTGCGCTCGGAAAATGGAAAAGGGCTTTTCCGTGCGACAAAAAGGAAAACTTCCTCCTGCAACATTGTTCTCCACCAATGTCCACACACATGCATATTATGGGCACAACATCACAAACTATGCCGTGATTCAGCACATAACATCGGTCATTTAGACCGAAAGCCATGAAACCTCGAACATGATAGGTCATTTTGTGAAGGTTCTTTCGAAACAGGATCAATATACCAAGTCTGGTATTTTTCCTTTCAACTATGTAACATAATATGACACCACGTGAAGGATTTTCATTGTTCGGATTTTTTTTGAATTTATTATGCCCGTTTTGAATTATCCGAATTTCTAACTATGGTCGAACCGGTGTGCATGAAGATAGGGGACGAGCATCGTTAGAACTTGCATTGGATCTCTGAAGAAACCACATATTGCGAGTCTAAAAATGATTTTTTCAAAAAATCACGGGCGATAGATCATGTACCCGTAGTACAAACCGGACCCACTTCCTGCCGATTCGGCAGACATTTGTCCTTTTTATCCGGGATGGACGATTTCGGCAGGCTGGTCCAGGCAGCACTAATGATAGGGGTGAGTGTCGACATTATGTCGTGCGGCGTGTACCTTGCACGGATGTTGTCACCAACCGGGACTAAAGATCAACCTGTAGTCCCGGTTGGAGACACCAACCGGGACAAAACACGAGTCAGCACTAATGATAGGGGTGAGTGTCGACATTTTTTCGTAAGTGTCGACATTATGCCGAGCTGCTTGTACTATAAATAGGCATCCTTGCGAGTCCAGTCCTCCAGCCAGTTTGAGGCATCTCCAAGATGGTTTTAGAGAGCAGGACACCATCTGCGGCGCCAGGAGATGCCGACGGAGCCCAGTCCTCCGGCATCTCCGAGAAACTGGTCATAGAGGCACTCCCTAATATGTGAAATTAGTTAGCTCCGAGGCGTATTGATCTAGTTAGAGAAGTTACAAGCTGCAAGATGGTTTTCGAGAGCAGGGACACCACTACGACCAGTTTCAGGGAGATGCCGCCGGATCCCAGTCCTCCAAAGATCTCCAAGAAATCGGTCATAGAGGCACTCCCTAATATGTGACTGCGCGCGTTTGAAGATCATATCTTAATGGTAAGTACGAATCGGGACAACTTCTTCATAGTCCCGGTCCAGCCATAAAACGGCACTAACACTCAAGACATTTATTAATATTAAAAACTGAGACTACAAAACCGGGACTAAAGGCCACAAACCGCGAAAGATATCCTTCGGTCAAGCCACAAACCGCGAAAGACATGAACTAGAGTTACATAATATGAGCATGAACTTCTTGGCATATGTCCTTCCTTATGATCGCTTCAAACGTAACCATGGAGCATGTTCTTTACTTAACGGAATGCTTGGGTGGTTTTCCGTGAAGGCGGAATTTCATCAAACTTATTATAATCTTGACATGTCCATCTTGTCCTCGATTCCCATGATGTTTCTTTTCCTGAAGAACTATGTGACGCTTTGGCTCATCATATGATGTATTCGTTTGCATATTTTTTTCTTTTTTCGGTCTGGAGGACATGTCCTTCACATAGAAAACCTGAGACACATCATTGGCTAGGACGAATGGTTCATCTCTATAACCAAGATTGTTGAGATCCATTGTTGTCATTCCGTACAACTGGTCTATCTTTACCCCTTCCCTATTCAGGTTGACCCATTTGCAGCGAAACAAAGGGACCTTAAAAGAGACTCCATAGTCTAGTTCCCATCTCCTCTATGTAACCATAATATGTGTCCTTTGTCCATTCTCGTCTATTGCATCAAAGCGGACACCACTATTTTGGTTGGTGCTCTTTTATCTTGGGCGATCGTGTAGAATGTATTCCCATTTATTTCGCACTTTGGAAATTCAATACAGAGAAGATGGTGACGCGCCAACAAGTATAGCTGATCTCCAATAGTGGTGTCATTCAAGAGATGTGTCCGCATCCAACCGAAAGACTTCATGTGTTCATCTAATCCATGATTCAGCTTCCCGGTTTTGGAGCGATAATATTCTTGTGTTCCTCGATATCTGGAGCTACCAAGGTGAAATTATGTAGAACTGTGTAGTGTTCTTTAGTGAAAGAATCCCGTCCTACATATCATTGCTTTCTTTCCAGTGCCTTTTCCACTTAGTCTTCCCTCATGCCGCATGAGTCGAAACACCAATCGGCTTAAGGTCGAATAAAGTCAACACAAAACTCAATGACCTCCTCTCCATATCCCTTGGAGATGCTTCCTTCTGGTCTAGCACGGTTATGAACATATTTCTTTAAGACTCCCATGAACCTCTCAAAGGGGAACATATTGTGCAGAAATACCGGACCGAGAATGGCAATCTCTTCCACTAGATGAACCAGGAGATGCGTCATAATATTGAAGAAGGATGGTGGGAACACCAATTCAAAACTAACAAGACATTGTACCACATCCTTCTGTAACCTTGGCAGAATATCTGGATTGATTACCTTCTGAGATATTGCATTGAGAAATGCACACAGCTTCACAATGGGTACTCGAACATTTTCCGGTAGAAGCCCCCTCAATGCAATCGGAAGCAACTGCGTCATAATGACGTGACAGTCATGAGACTTCAGGTTTTGGAACTTTTTCTCTGCCATATTTATTATCCCCTTTATATTAGATGAGAAGCCCGATGGCACCTTGATACTGTAAAGGACTTCAAAAGAGATTTCCTTCTCTGCTTTGGTAAGAGCATAGCTGGCACGACTTAAGTGACGCCCTTTATCCGTCTTGTTATGTGTATGCATGTTCTTTGGGTCTTTCATAATTTTTTGGTCCTCCCGTGGTTCAAGTGTATCTTTTGTCTTCCCATACACGCCTAGGAATCCTACAAGGTTCACGCAGAGATTCTTCGTCACGTGCATCACGTAGATTGAAGAGCGGACACGCAGGACTTTCCAATATGGCAGCTCCCAAAATATAGATTTCTTCTTCCACATGGGTGCGTGTCCTGTAGCGACGTCGTTCGGAACTGATTGACCGCCGGGACCCTTTCCAAAGATTACTTCTATGTCCTTGACCATACCAAATACATCATCACCAGCAGGGAGTTCAGGCTTCTTCCGGTGATCTGCCTCACCTTTGAAATGCTTGTCTCTCTTTCTTACGGGATGATTGGTCGGAAGAAATCGTCGATTCGCCAGGTACACAACCTTCTTGCATTTATGCAAATGTTACCCTCAGTCTTATCTAAACAGTGGGTGCATGCCTTATATCCCTTGTTTGTCTGTCCTGAAAGGTTACTAAGAGCAGGCCAATCATTGATGGTTACAAATAACAACCCTCGTAGATCAAATGGCTCCTGTTTGTTCTCATCCCACGCACGTACACCTAGTTTTCCCCACAACTGTAAGAGTACTTCAGCTAATGGCCTAAGGTACACATCAATGTTGTTGCCCGGTTGCTTCGGACCTTGGATGAGCACTGGCATCATAATGAACTTATGCTTCATGCACAACCAAGGAGGCAGGTTGTAGATACATAGAGTCACGGGCCAGGTGTTGTGACTGCAGCTCTGCTCCCCGAAAGGATTCATGCCATCCGTACTTAGACCAAACCATAAGTTCCTTGCGTCACCTACAAAGTCTGGGAAGTCTCTCTCGATTTTTCTCCACTGTGACCCATCAGCAGGGTGTCTCAACTTCCCGTCTTTCTTACGGTCTTCTTTGTGCCATCGCAACAACCTGGCATGCTCTTTGTTTCTGAACATGCGTTTCAACCTTGGTATTATAGGAGCATACCACATAACCTTAGCAAGAACCCTCTTCCAGAGGGGCTCTCCCTCAACATCACCAGGGTCATCTCGTCTGATCTTATACCGCAATGCATTGCATACCGGGCATTTATCTAAATTCTCATACTCCTTACATGTAGAGGATGCAGTCATTAATGCATGCATATATCTTTTGCACATCTAATCCCGGAGAGAGTCTTCTTTGCTTCAGAGGTACTCTCGGGAAGTTCGTTATGTTTTGGAAACTTCGCTTCATTATTTTCAGCATCTTTTCACATGAGGAGTCGGTTAGACCACTCGCCTTCCATTGCAACAATTCCAGTGTGGTACCGAGCTTTGTGCTGCCATCTTCACAATTTGGGTACAACAATTTCTTGTGATCTTCTAACATGCCCTCTAACTTCAACTTCTCATTTTCTGTTTCACAGTCTCGCTTTGCATCAGAAATGGCCCTACCAAGTTCATCGCCGCTCATCGATGCCCTTCACCTCTTTCCTCTCCGTTGTCTTCCATTGCAGGTATCAACAGATTCAGGAAACATATGATGATAGTTGTTATCATCATCTTCTTCTTCACAATCTTCCATCATAACCCCTCTTTCCCCGTGCTTGGTCCAGCAATTATAGTTGGGCATGAAACCTTTCATAATCAGGTGGCCGCGAATGATTTTCGAGGAAGAGTACTCCTTGTTGTTCCGACATTGAACACATGGACAACGTATAAATCCATTCTCTTTGTTTGTATAGCCATCGATAAATTTATCCACGCCTTTCATATACCCTCACGCCGGTCACCGTACATCCATTCCCGACCGTTCATCTGCATCATATAAGTAAGTTTATCAAAAAACAGGACATCATAAATAGTGAAATAACCAATTCACATCGACACATGAATTATATCAATGACCTAGAAAAGATAAGATTGCTAACCTCGATCGAGGGAAATAAAGAGGAGAAAGCTCAAGTGCGTCTCGGAAACCTTCTATATTTTTGTTCTATGAGAAATTCAACGGGATTATTCACTCAAACATTTCATCAAACACCTTCAATGCATGCATACAAGAGAAAAAACTAGCACACCCCTCACACCTTCCACCAAGAGAAAAAACAGAGTGGAGGCAGAGGGGGCTGGGGCGTTGTATTTATAGAGGGCGGGAGAATATGTCCCGGTTGGAGCCAGCAACCGGGACTAAAGGTGTGTGCCATGCCACGTGGCTGTGGCCAAACCTTTAGTCCCGATTGGTGGCTCCAACCGGGATGTATTCCCCCTAACCAACCGGGACACATGCCCCCTGGCCCCGTGCCCGCTCGAACCGGGACGCGTGCCAGCATTAGTCCCGGTTGGTGGCGCAACCGGGACTAATGCTCTGAGGGGTCGCGAACAGATGACCCTTTTTCCACTAGTGGAGTAGTTCGAAACATAGTGTGGAGTAGTTCCAACATTGAATATTTATATATCTAGACCGAGGATGTATAGGTAGTATAACATGTGCATACTCGTGCTGCCTATAGGCAGTATGGACAAAAATAACCTAAAATCAAAAGGATTTCACGAAATGACCCATCTGAAAAACTATTTCACTGGCACTAACCCTTTGGGTAACTCCTAACAGCTAGGCGCTACACTCTACAGTGTAGCTCCTTTCAGCTAGGCGCTATGCCCCACCCGGCGTGTGACGCCCAAGCGCTGGCAGGAAAAAATTCTAAGTCAGAGTGTAGCGCCTGTCTGATAGGTGCTACACCTCAGAGCATAGCGCCTGTCTGATAGGCGCTACACCTCAGAGCATAGCGCCTAGCTGTTAGGAGTTACCCAAAGGGTTAGTCTAGGAAAATAGTTTTCCAGATAGGTCATTTTGTAAAATCCTTTTGATTTTGGGTTATCTGTGTCCATACTGCCTTGCCTATACACATCTTCCTATACTGCCAAAGCTATTGATACACATCAACACATGCATGCAGGAGCAAAATGACGATGATAATCCCTTGAAATTGTCTACATGTGTATTCATCCTGCAAAACCTGTTGCTACACAAGAAGACAAGATGCTATGATCCAGATGCCTACTTGACAACGCTAAAACGTAGCTCTTCGCGCATACACCTACTTGGCTTGAGCATGGTCCTCACTGCGTGCACACTGTGCACAGCAGATACGCTGCAGGCCGATATTGCATTGGTACCTAGCGTTGTCTTTGTTTGTACAGCTGTGAGCTGCTGTGCCTGGCCTTTGTGATGGCTTAAAGCCTGCTTACCGATCTGTACTGCATGTGCATATATATCTATCAGACTGCCCCTGTGGATCGTGAGAGAGAAAACCTAGAGATTATGTACACACCTCAACAGGATACCAGCCCATCTATCTGTATCATCCACTAGCTAGCTCGCTTGCACAAGAAATCGTCTATCTTGCATCAGTCGACATCTCCTATTTTTCTTCACGTTTTTATAAAAATTGGACCATAATCGATGGATCTAGTGAGTGGAGAAGAATATTTTGTTCATATATATGTTGTATATTTCGTTTAGTCTATCCTAAAAAACAAGACAACGTCTCTATGGTGACATGAGAAGAGATGGCATTTGAAGTTTCAAAGAATTGGAGAATCTTGTTGGTCTTCTTATCATGCTACGTACGCCTTTGTCAATATTAGGTTGGTGTGGCTTGGTGCAGAGCCTTTGCTTTCTCACATTACCGATTCATCTGCTGTCAGATCGCCGTGGATATCGCTGAAAGCGTAATATTTTCACGATGGAATGGGCTAAGAGCCATATAGGTGGAAAACACCAAGCCCAAATGCCATGAAGCTCTTGTACCAAGATCCATCGTTTCATTCTTGTTCAGTAGTTAGCGTGGGCAGTGTTACCCGGCCAGAGGCCAGAGCCTGCAGCTTCTCTCTTCATTGCTACGTACGACTGCCACTACGGCACACACGCATTTTACCATGTAGGCAAAAGATACGACAAAGGCCTCTCGAAACACGGCAAAGGCTTTGTCGTGTATATACGCACGGCAAATGGCACACGGCAAAAGCCTTTTGCCGTGTGCTAAATAAAACACGGCAAAGAATTTGCCGTGTGTCTTATGCGTAGACACGATAAAGTAAAGTAAGATAACAGTTTTCGTGAAGATGACGGTGTCTATTCTTTACCATGTGTCTTTTTGGAAAGTACACAGACAAAGAAGCTGTGAAAAAAAGCGGGCGTGTGACGTGCGAGCGATGGAAGAAACCGATGAAACTCCACGATATGGGCGTTGGCTCGTCGACGAGACAGATAACCACGTGCGAGCTACCAGTACTATCATCTGTTTCGTTGCATATATAGGCGTCTTCCTCAAAACCCCAGCAGGACCGAGTACAATGGTCCGGTTCTCCCTCGGCATGGGTTTTATAGCGAACTGCCTATTGCATTGCATGCAATTGTGAAGCAAAAATATCTTGATCGAGCTGAATACCTGGCTGGGCTTATAAAATCTTCTATTATATAATAAAAGCAATATAAGATTATTTTTCGAGGCATATGGTTGATCCACATCACCCTAATTATATTAACCATTAGATCTACAATTTATGGTTACGATTTAAAAATAGAAAATGTTACGTAAAAAGTGACCGGTACAAACAACAGTCAACATGTCACGTACGATGGAGTAAATAAAACACACCATGGACCCGCCGCGGGCATATCATGTACAGGAAGCTGACTCTGATCTTCCGTAAAGAAAAGGCAAGCTGATCGTGATTAAAAAACCAAGGTATACGTATAGCTAGATTTAATTTAAAACAAGAACCCACACAATCCCTTGACACTGTGGAAAAGTATAACAATATTTTGGTAGACGGTCTTGGTTCCTTCAGGCATACGGCTCCGATCTTCATGCAAAGAAGAAAAAAACTCAAAGCTCCAACATGACACGTACCTATGAAAAGCCTACTCTGAAATGGCTAGCTGATAAAATTCATAAGCTGATATTCTAATTTTTACTTATTATATCATTATGCGCCTCCTTGCCAATAAGTAGTGCATATGATTTTTTTGAAAAGCCAATGTAAGATTTGACCAAGTATGTAGAAAAATACGAACATCTAGAATACCTAATCAGTACAATTAAATTCATCATAATGTATATTTTTGGTATATATCTTTTCTATTATAGATATAGAATTTTTTATCGATAAACTTTGTCAAAGTGGATAACATTTGAATTTCCAAAAATCTTATATGCACTATATTATGGTAAGGAGGGAGTAGTATGAAAAGATGATTTTTGAGAGTAATAGCCGCCATTTTCGAAACAAGAGCCAAACTTCTTGCAATACAGATTGTTCAGAAGTCGCTCTATCGGTAATATGCAAAGAAAAAATGAAATGACAATAAATGAGAATCGCCGATTCCATTGACTACTACATATACATGTCCCATACGAGAACAACAATAATTAGACGAAGTCATAAGACATTTATTAGGACATCATCTCAACACCCGAGACATTGTTGTGAAGACCAAATGAGATAAGAGGCCTAAACTACATTTTGGAGATTATTTAGTGCCTTCCTTACCCCCATCCCGAATCCTTCTAGAAGTTGTTGAAGGTTAATGAAAGTGGGGGCAGATTGAAACATGTTCTGTTATTTGAAAAGTAAAGGGTAGGGAGAAGGTTTGAGGCGAAGAGACTTTCTAGAGTCAATTAATAAATGAAAAAGCATAAGCATCCACACCGAAATAAGAAATTAACAGCCTTACAAAATTCCAATGGAATACAAACAAATTTTAAAAAACATGGTTTCAACCACCTGGTTCACTCACAATCAAACATTCAAGGAAGTGAATATTCTAAGAAAAAATAGCTTCAGAAACATCACGTAAATCTAGCATGATAAAAAATTATTCGCATTTATAATTGACACAATGAAATCACAATACAACATAATAAGTGAGATGTACTAGAGATTATCATAAAATGCAAAGTATTCAACAATCAAACAAATCGACCGATTTGTTGATGCATCATTACAATCTGAACTATCCATATCTTAAAAAAGGGTATACTTTAAAATCAAATTATGGTGGAAAATCACAATATGCATAGTAGGTAAATGAGACAAGTGCAGAGTTCTAAAAGAATCAAAACATGTTTTTGTTAATGTAGCAGACCTTCTTTCTATTCATAGATCACAAATAATCGATGTTTATATCTATGTGTAAACAGTATAAAAACTATCATATTATTGTATTTTTGTTTCAAAAATCGTAGTTAATGGATTTTCATAGTGGTACTTAAGCAAATCATAGTTAGAGATTTTCATAAGTACACATGATGTCTTGAACATGTCACAACTGATAGGTCTTCTAAATTTGTATAGATTTTAATAGTTAAAATTTCATGTAACAAAAGTGTATCAGGTTTACAATTAATCACAGTATACTAAACTCTATTCATCAAATAAGCCATCAACTTAGTTAAACGACATATATAAACATCATGATACGATTGTAAAATTTGAACGATTAATGTTGAAAATAGAATTGATAATTTCATTTTTTTTATAGAATCACTTAAATTCTATATATATGTAACAAATTTTGTGTCCCGCTACCTTATAGAGACTATATAACAAAGGTGTGTATGAGTTTCTCCCTATAAGCTTACAATTTAGTGTTGGAAGGTAAACTAGACAGAAGTTTTACAATTGGCCTTTAGCTTCATGATACTATTATTCATATATTGGAAAAACATTGTATAATAAAATAGTGATACGAGCAAAAGTTTTACATGGAGGGGAAGAATTGGTTATTAAGAATGTAGAAAAATCCTTAAGGAAGACGATGGTACTGCTAAATAGCTATCAACGGTAAAAAATGGGTTGTTATCAAGAGATGCAACCGATAGTATATATAACAAGACATGTGGCCAGTTTTATTAAAAATAAACTTGAAGTCATGGTAACAATTATTTCTTGGAATTAACTATTGAGATTGCATGATTACTTATAAGAATTATAAATCATAGAAGATATTTGTACAAATCATAGTCAACTAGAAAATAAAAGTTGCTTTGAATAAAACATTTAGGGAAAACTTATATCCACGATTTGCATATGATGTGATTAATTTTTTTGTAAATCGGCATGGTTTTGCGACGATGTTTCTATGTTTATTATCCCTAAAATTTAATTGGACATGTCATTGCAATTTGCAATCATGTAGAAAGAATAATGACTGATTAAGATGTCAAAACTATGATATCTATGCCAACCTACAAGTGAGCGAGATAATTGAATGTCGAGATTTAAAATTGATCTTAGCATGGAAGGATTTTAAAAATATTAAAACATAATATTGTTTTTGTTGGAAAATAAATGATATTATGTATCAACTTTGAATAAACTTCTCTAACCTTTGTTATGAAATCAAGTGAAGTCGGTAGATATGAGATAAAAAGTAAAACAAAAACTATAGTTGACCTATATCTGAATAAGGATAAATTATTATTTTACTTTATTAGAAAAACTATTTATGTTCGATCATAATGGTCTAAGGATTCTAGGGTCATTGTTGAAGCAAATCTTAACTATTTGTCAATAAGAATGTTAGCCTTACATACTCATCTAACACCACACAGAAACTATGAGCTAGCTAGATCATAGTATAAACTTGAATTGCTTATATAACACCAATGACTCATATGGTCACTATTATAGTGTTTTTGTAAATAGCCTCAAAATTATCCAGCTATGAATTAAAGATGACTAAATATGTTTTATACTCATGTGATATCTATTTAACATGTATGGTGACTAAAATGTATTATTTACCTCCATTTGTGTATTTTGCTATCAATTATATATGGACACACTAAATGATGGTTATTCTATCTAAAAAGTAAGGTGATGCCCTCGCATTTGCGAGGGCCACCATGCTAGTTTAAGTAAAAAACGGAGAACATTGGCATTTTCTACTCCCTTGTCCTCAAGATGCATTGCATATTAAGAACTGTTGGAATTATGCCCTAGAGGCAATAACAAAGATGTTATTATTATAATTCTTGTTCATGATAATGTTTATATTCCATGCTAGAATTGTATTAAGCGGAAACTTTAATACTTGTGTGGTTTGTGAACAACACCATGTCCCTAGTACGCCTCTATGGACTAGCTCATTGATTAATGATGGTTAAGGTTTCCTAACCATAGACATGAGTTGTCGATTAATAATGAGATCATATCTTTGGGAGAATGATATGATGGACATACCCAAACTAAGCAGAGAAATTAGATCGTGTCATCGTGTTCATCTTTGCTAAGCTTTCCTTATGTCAAATATTGTATTCCTTAGACCATGAGATAATACAACTCCCTGGTATCGGAAGAAAGCTTTGAGGTCATCAAACGTCATCCTATGAGAGGGTGATCATAAAGGTGTATCTCAGGTGATCGGAAAGTGCCTGTTGGGTTGTATGTATCGAGATGGGATTTGTCCCTCCCAAGTCGGAAAGATATACTTCGGGCCCACTCGGTAATCGATATCAACACCTCTTGCAAGCATGTGGTTAAGGAGTTAATCACAAAGTGATATCGGATTACGGAACGAGTAAAGTACTTGCTGTGAACGAGATTCAACTAGGTATGACGGTACCGACGATCGAATCTCGGGCAAGTAAAATATCGCGAGACGAAGGGAATATATATATGGGATTGATTGAATCCTGGCATCGTGGTTCATCCGATATGATCATCGATGAATGTGTGGGAGTCAATATGGGTTTCCAGACCCCGCTATTGATTATTGATATAAGATCATGTCTGCATATTCTCGAACCCGAAGGGTCACACACTTAACGTGTCTCGACGCTAGGATAGATTAGATAATTGGTTTATGATTTTTTTGTTCGGAGTCTCAGATGGGATCCGGGACATCACGAGAGGTTCCGGAATGGTCCGGAGAATAAGATTCATATAAGGCAGTGCTGTTTTTGGAGTTCGGAATTGTTCCGGGTTAATCGGTATTGTACTGGAACCTTCTAGAACCTTCCGGAGGGGGACCAACGTGGTCCCACCTGTCGGGAGGGGGCATGGGCCTATGAGGGAGTGCCCTGGCCGCATTGGGCCAGGGGCACAAGGCCCCATAGGGCCCAGCCGGCCAAACAAGGGGAAACCCTAATTGGAGCTTCTAGAAGGGGGGGTTTCCTTGCCCCCCACTCCTCCCTCCTTTGGCCGCCGGCCTAGGGCTTGGGGGAGGGGTTAGGGCTGGCGCCCACCCCTCTATATATAGAGGGCTGGGGCGCACCACCCCCCCACACCTTCCCCTCAAGCCTAGTCGCCCTGCTGCCCTCCTCTCTCTCTCCCGCCCGACTACGTGTAGGCGAAGCCTCAGGTAAACTCTCCACCACTTGCACCGCGCCGTCGCGTTGTAGATCCAATCCGTCTCTCCACCATACTTTCTGGACCGAGGAAGGAGGAGACGTCGAGGTGCCGCACGTGTGCATCTCTCGGAGGCATCGCCACTTGCGGTGTTAGATCGGATCGGATCGCGAGGAGGAGAAGCGAGTACGACTACATCACCCACGTTCCGACGAACGTTCCGCTGTGCGAATCTTCAAGGGTATGAAGATCTCATCTAATCCCTCTCGTTGTTTGCATCTCCTAGATTAGATCTTGGCTTCCCTCTGTTCGCATCCGTAGAAAATTTTGATTTACTATGCCGCGAAACCCATCAGTGGTATCAGAGCTAGATCTATGCGTAGATGTGTTTCACGAGTAGAACGCAACATGGTTGTTGCGGGCGTTGATGTTTTCTGTTGCAAGCCTCTTGTTTATGTTCTTCTTATGACGCGGGATAGTGAGATTGAAGCGGTCTAGGCTAACCTTACGCGACGTCGTTCGCGAGACCGGCTCCGCACTTGACGTGTGGCTTATTCCACACATGCGGCTGGTGGATGCCTGTTTCTCTCACTATAGTTGTCATGGGTTTAATACCGGAGTTTGGCAACCATAATATCACCGTTGTGGCTTTCCGTAGGTAAGAATCGTTCTTAGCTTGCTACTCCCATAAGCCACGTAAAACATGCAACAACAAAGTAGAGGCGTCTAACTTGTTTTTGCAGGGAGTGTTTTCTGTGATATGGTATGGCCCAAGATGTGATGCGTGTATTGTATGCGATGATCATGTTTTGTAATGTTTCACGACTTGCATGTCGATGAGCACACAACCGGCAGGAGCCATATGGTTGTCTTTATAATTGTGTATGACCTGCGAGTCAACTTCTTATACGCCATGTAATATCTTTACTTTATCGCTAAGTAGTTAGCAATGGTTGTAGTTGCTATTCATGGTGGAGGCAATCATAGTGGAGTGATGGAGATCATGCCGGCATGCACAATATGGAGATCATTGCGCGAAGATTGGCTATACCATGTCACATAAAGTTATATGCATGTGATGTTTATCTTTTATGTATCTTATTATGCTTAGATAGCGACGGTAGCATTATAAGATGATTCCTCACTTAAATATCAAGATAAAACTGTGTTCTCCCCATGTATGCACCGTTGCGAAAGTTCGTCGTGTCCAAGCATCACGTGATGATCGGGTGCTATAGACTCTACGCTCACATACAACGGGTGCAAGCCAGTTTTGCACACGCGGAAATACTTGGGTTTGACTTGACGAGCCTAGCATGTACAGACATGGCCTCGGAACACATGAACCGAAAGGTTAAGCATGAGTCATATGAATGATATGATCGACACTTCGTGGTCCACCATTGAAGCCACATCTCTTCTTGTGAAGATCGGATTAGGTGTGGTGAATTTGGATCATGTTCACTAAACAACTTGAGGGATGTTGAATTTAGTGGGAGTTCATCTAGTAATTTGATTAAAAGTTGAACTAGTTATCATGAACATAGTATAATTTGTACTTGCAAATATTGTAGATCACATGGCTAAGTCCAACTTCAACTTCAACGTTTTTGCTGAGAAAGAAAAGCTTAAGAACAATGGGTCTAACTTCACCAACCGGTTCTAATCTGAGAATCATTCTCTCTGGCGGTCAAAAGGACTATGTCCTTGAGAAAGCGTTAGGTAACCCCTTGCAAGAATCAAGGCTGATGAGAAAGCTATCTATCAGTCGTGCAAAGATGATTATGGTGTGATTAAGAGCACCATGTTGTTTGCTATGGAATCGGACCTTCAAAATCGTTTTGAAGACTATCCCGGGCCCTTTGAGATTCTTGAGGAACTGAAAACCATGTTTCAGACTCAGGCCCGTTCTGAGATATGAGATCTCCGAGATTCTTTAACGCAAGATGGAGGAAGGGAGTTACATTAGTGAGCATGCCATAAAGATGTCGGCTACACTCAACGCCTTGAGCAACTGGATCGCAAGATTCCAGAGGAGCTCAAGATTGACAAGGTTCTGCAATCACTCCTCCCAGCTACAAAAGTTTTGTAGTGACTCATAATCAGATTGGTTCCACTGACACGATCACCGAGCTCTTCGCAAAGTGAAGGCTGTGGAGGTGGACATCAAAAGGATAATCATGTGTTGATGGTCAACAAGCCCTCCTTTAAGAAAGGTAAGGGTGCAAAGAAGCCCTTCAAGAAAGGCGCGGCAAGCGCGTTGCCCGCTGAGAAGAAGCTCAAGTCTGGTCCTAAGCCGACATTGAGTGCTTCTATTGCAAGGACAAGGGTCATGGAAGCGAATCTGTCCGAAGTACTTAGCGACAAGAAGGCTGGCACCATCAAAGGTATATTTGATATACATGTTATTGATGTTTTCCTTACTAGCCCTCGTTGTAGTGCCTGGGTATTTGATCTCGTTCAGTTGCTAATATTTGTAACTCAAACAGGAGCTACGAATAGACGGCTTTAGGGATGAGGTGACGATGTGCGTTGGCAACGGATCAAGAGTTGATGTGATGGCATTAAGGCACGCTCTCCTTAGTTTTACCTTCGGGATTAGTTTTAAACCTTAATAAATGTTATTATGTGCCTCCGTTGAGCATGAACATTATTTCTGGATCGTGTTTATTGCAAGACGGTTATTCATTTAAATCGGAGAATAATGGTTGTTCTATTTATATGAGTAACATCTTTTATGGTCATGCACCTGCTGTGAATGGTTTATTTCTTCTAAATCTCGAAAGGGATGAAACACACATCCATAACATTGAGGCTAAAAGATGCAAAGTAGATAGTGATAATACTACTTATTTGTGGCAATCGCTGCTCAGGTCATATTGGTGTAAAGCGCATGAAGAAACTCCATTCTGATGGACTTTTGGAGTCTCTTGATTCTGAATCATTTGACACATGCGAACCATGCCTCATGGGCAAGATGATAAAAACCCCGTTCTCCGGAATGATGGAGCGAGCAACGGACTTGTTGGAAATCATACATACTGATGTGTACGGACCGATGAGTGTTTCGACGCGCGGTGGATATCGCTATTTTCTCACTTTTACCGATGACTTAAGTAGATATGGGTATATCTATTTAATGAAACATAAATCTGAAACATTTGAAAAGTTCAAGGAATTTTAGAATGAAGTGGAGAACCATCGTAACAGAAAGATTAAGTTTCTATGATCCGACCGTGGGGGCGAATATTTGAGTTATGATTTTCTCACGCATCTTAAAGCAAGCGGAATTGTTTCGCAACTCACGCCACCCGGAACACCATAGCGCAATGGTGTGTCTGAACGCCGGAATCGAACTCTATTAGATATGGTCCGATCGATGATGTCTCTTACTGATTTGCCGTTATCATTTTGGGGTTTTGCATTAGAAACCGCTGCATTCACTTTAAATAGGGCACCATCTAAATCCGTTGAGACGACACCGTATGAACTGTGGTTTGTTGCTAAACCTAAGTTGTCGTTTCTTAAAGTTTGGGGATGCGAAGCTTACGTCAAGAAGTTGATGCCAGACAAGCTCGAACCCAAAGCGGAGAAATGCGTCTTCATAGGATACCCTAAGGAAACTATTGGGTATACCTTCTATCACAGAACCGAAGGCAAAGTGTTTGTCGCAAAGAACGGTTCCTTTCTTGAGAAGGAGTTTCTCTTAAAAGAAGTGAGTGGGAGGAAAGTAGAGCTAGACGAGGTTGTTGAACCTTCTCTTGAATTCGAGAGTAGCGCAGCACCTGAAATTGTTCCAGTGCCGCCTGCACCAATAATAGAGGAAGCTAATGATAAGGATCATGAAGCTTCGGACGATGCTGCTACTGAACGTCACAGGTCGACAAGGTCGCGTGCCCCTCCTGAGTGGTACGGCAACCCTGTCTTAACTGTCTTGTTAGTAGATGACAGTGAGCCTGCGAACTACGAGGAAGCGATGATGAGCCCAGACTCTGAGAAATGGCTAGAGGCCATGAAATCCGAATTGGGATCCATGAGCGAAAACCAAGTATGGACTTTGGTGGACCCTCCTAGCGACCGAAAGGCCGTTGAGTGCAAATGGATTTTCAAGAAGAAAACGGACGCGGATGGTAATGTTACCTTCTATAAAGCACGGCTTGTCGCGAAAGGTTTTCGACAAGTTCAAGGTGTTGACTACGATGAGACTTTCTCTCCCGTAGCGATGTTTAAGTCCATTCGGATTTTATTAGCAATTGCTGCGTTTCATGAATATGAAAATTGGCAGATGGATGTCAATACTGCGTTCCTCAATGTCAACATTGATGAAGAGTTGTATATGATGCAACCCGAAGGTTTTGTCGATCCTAAGGATGCTGATAAAGTATGCAAGCTTGAGCGTTCCATTTATGGACTGAAGCAAGCATCTCGGAGTTGGAACCTTCGGTTTGATCAAGTGATCAAGAGCTTTGGATTTTTTCCAAATAGCTACGAAGCTTGTATCTACAAGAAAGTGAGTGGGAGCTCAGTGACATTTCTGGTACTATATGTGGATGACATATTGATTATTGGAAATGACATTAACATGCTTAACGATGTGAAGAGTTATTTGAACAAGTGTTTTTCAATGAAATACCTAGGTGAAGCTGCTTATATATTGGGCATCAAAATCTATAGAGATAGACAAAGACGCCTGATAGCTTTAAGCCAGAGTACATACCTAGACAAAGTTCTGAAAAGGTTTAGAATGGATAAGGCAAAGAAAGGTTCAAAGGCCTATGTTGTGTGTAAGATATTGAGCAAGGCTCAGTGTCCAGCTACGGTAAATGATAGGGAAGCTATGAGCAAAGTGCCTTATGCCTCGGCCATAGGTTCTATCATGTATGTCATGCTGTGTACTAGACCGGATGTGTCCAATGCTCTTAGTTTGACGAGCAGATATAAAAGTGATCCAGGAGTGGAACACTGGACAGCCGTGAAGAACATCCTAAAGTACCTAAATAGGACTAAAGAAATGTTCTTAGTCTATGGGGGTGATGAACAGCTCGTCGTAAAAGGTTACGTCGACGCTAGTTTCGACACCGACAAGGATGATTCTAAATCTCAGACAGGATACGTTTATATTTTGAATGGAGGAGTCAGAGTGGAGAAGCTGCAAGCAAAGCGTGATCATGGGATCTATGAGAAGCGGAATACATGGCTGCTGCAGAAGCGTCAAGTGAAGGAGTTTAGATCAGGAACTTCATCACTGAGCTTGGGGTGGTTCCAAGTGCATTGGACCCACTGGAGATATTGTGTGACAACACTGGCGCCATAGCACTCGCTAAGAAACCAAGATATCATCCAAAGACCAAGATATCAACCGCAAGTTTCATATAATCTGAGATTATATAGCAGATGGAGATCTAAAGATTAGCAAAGTACATACAGATCTGAATGTCGCAGATCCATTGACTAAACCTCTTCCACGTGTAAAACATGATCAACACCTCAGTGCCATGGGTGTGAGATTGTTGCCAAATGTAAACTAGATTATTGACTCTAGTGCAAGTGGGACACTGTTGGAATTATGCCCTAGAGGCAATAATAAAGATGTTATTATTATAATTCTTGTTCATGATAATGTTTATATTCCATGCTAGAATTGTACTAAGCAGAAACATTAATACTTGTGTGGTTTGTGAACAACACCGTGTCCCTAGTACGCCTCTATGGACTAGCTCATTGATTAATGATGGTTAAGGTTTCCTAACCATAGACATGAGTTTTCGATTAATAATGAGATCATATCATTGGGAGAATGATATGATGGACAGACCCAAACTAAGCAGAGCAATTAGATCGTGTCATCATGTTCATCTTTGCGAAGCTTTCCGTATGTCAAATATTGTATTCCTTAGACCATGTCAAAAAATGGGTTGTTATCAAGAGATGCAACCGATAGTATATATAACAAGACATGTGGCCAGTTTTATTAAAAATAAACTTGAAGTCATGGTAACAATTATTTCTTGGAATTAACTATTGAGATTGCATGATTACTTATAAGAATTATAAATCATAGAAGATATTTGTACAAATCATAGTCAACTAGAAAGTAAAAGTTGCTTTGAATAAAACATTTAGGGAAAACTTATATCCACGATTTGCATATGATGTGATTATTTTTTTTGTAAATCGGCATGGTTTTGCGACGATGTTTCTATGTTTATTATCCCTAAAATTTAATTGGACATGTCATTGCAATTTGCAATCATGTAAAAAGAATAATGACTGATTAAGATGTCAAAACTATGATATCTATGCCAACCTACAAGTGAGCGAGATAATTGAATGTCGGGATTTAAAATTGATCTTAGCATGGAAGGATTTTAAAAATATTAAAACATAATATTGTTTTTGTTGGAAAATAAATGATATTATGTATCAACTTTGAATAAACTTCTCTAACCTTTGTTATGAAATCAAGTGAAGTCGGTAGATATGAGATAAAAAGTAAAACAAAAACTATAGTTGACCTATATCTGAATAAGGATAAATTATTATTTTACTTTATTAGAAAAACTATTTATGTTGGATCATAATGGTCTAAGGATTCTAGGGTCATTGTTGAAGCAAATCTTAACTATTTGTCAATAAGAATGTTAGCCTTACATACTCATCTAACACCACACGGAAACTATGAGCTAGCTAGATCATAGTATAAACTTGAATTGCTTATATAACACCAATGACTCATATGGTCACTATTATAGTGTTTATGTAAATAGCCTCAAAATTATCCAGCTATGAATTAAAGATGACTAAATATGTTTTATACTCATGTGATATCTATTTAACATGTATGGTGACTAAAATGTATTATTTACCTCCATTTGTGTATTTTGCTATCAATTATATATGGACACACTAAATGATGGTTATTCTATCTAAAAAGTAAGGTGATGCCCTCGCATTTGCGAGGGCCACCATGCTAGTTTAAGTAAAAAACGGAGAACATTGGCATTTTCTACTCCCTTGTCCTCAAGATGCATTGCATATTAAGAACTGTTGGAATTATGCCCTAGAGGCAATAATAAAGATGTTATTATTATAATTCTTGTTCATGATAATGTTTATATTCCATGCTAGAATTGTATTAAGCAGAAACTTTAATACTTGTGTGGTTTGTGAACAACACCGTGTCCCTAGTACGCCTCTATGGACTAGCTCATTGATTAATGATGGTTAAGGTTTCCTAACCATAGACATGAGTTGTCGATTAATAATGAGATCATATCATTGGGAGAATGATATGATGGACAGACCCAAACTAAGCAGAGCAATTAGATCGTGTCATCGTGTTCATCTTTGCGAAGCTTTCCTTATGTCAAATATTGTATTCCATAGACCATGAGATAATACAACTCCCTGGTATCGGAACAAAGCTTTGAGGTCATCAAACGTCATCCTATGAGAGGGTGATCATAAAGGTGTATCTCAGGTGATCGGAAAGTGCCTGTTGGGTTGTATGTATCGAGATGGAATTTGTCCCTCCCAAGTCGGAGAGATATACTTGGGGGTAACTGTCGATATCAACACCGCTTGCAAGCATGTGGTTAAGGAGTTAATCACAAAGTGATATCGGATTACGGAACGAGTAAAGTACTTGTTGTGAGCGAGATTCAACTAGGTATGATGCATCGACGATCGAATCTCGGGCAAGTAAAATATCGCGAGACGAAGGGAATATATATATGGGATTGATTGAATCCTGGCATCGTGGTTCATCCGATATGATCATCGATGAATGTGTGGGAGTCAATATGGGTTTCCAGACCCCGCTATTGATTATTGATATAAGATTATGTCTGCATATTCTCGAACCCGAAGGGTCACGCACTTAACGTGTCTCGACGCTAGGATAGATTAGATAATTGGTTTATGAGTTTTTGTTCGGAGTCTCGGATGGGATCCGGGACATCACGAGAGGTTCCGGAATGGTCCGGAGAATAAGATTCATATAAGGCAGTGCTGTTTTTGGAGTTCGGAATTGTTAAGTTAATCGGTATTGTACGGAACCTTCTAGAACCTTCGGAGGGACCAACGTGGTCCCACCTGTCGGGAGGGGCATAGGCCTATGAGGGAGTGCCCTGGCAGGCCATTGGGGCACAAGGCCCCATAGGGCCCAGCCGGCCAAACAAGGGGAAACCCTAATTGGAGCTTCTAGAAGGGGGGGTTTCCTTGCCCCCCACTCCTCCCTCCTTTGGCCGCCGGCCTAGGGCTTGGGGGAGGGGTTAGGGCTGGCGCCCACCCCTCTATATATAGAGGGCTGGGGCGCACCACCACCCCCACACACACCTTCCCCTCAAGCCTAGTCGCCCTGCTGCCCTCCTCTCTCTCTCCCTCCCGACTGCGTGTAGGAGAAGCCCTGCTGCCGAAACTCTCCACCACTTGCACCGCGCCGTCGCGTTGTAGATCCAATCCGTCTCTCCACCATACTTTCTGGACCGAGGAATGAGGAGACGTCAAGGTGCCGCACGTGTGCATCTCTTGGAGGCATCGCCACTTGCGGTGTCAGATCGGATCGGATCGCGAGGAGGAGAAGCGAGTACGACTACATCACCCACGTTCCGACAAACGTTCCGCTGTGCAAATCTTCAAGGGTATGAAGATCTCATCTAATCCCTCTCGTTGTTTGCATCTCCTAGATTAGATCTTGGCTTCCCTCTGTTCGCATCCGTAGAAAATTTTGATTTACTATGCCGCGAAACCCATCAAGAACATGTATGGAGCTCCATTTCAAAATAAGTGACTTGCATTTGTCTAGATTAGGAAGTTTTTCGAGCCTAAGGGGAAGCACCATGACTCGGAGCATCAGGGATGGTTGTCTCAGATGACGGCGGTATGACCTCAGTCTCCGGGGCAGGGACATCTCCAGAAGATGGGTGTGCCGAGGTAGACGGTGCCTCATCCAAGGTTACTTCGCCTTCAATGGGGCTGGTAGTAGCCTTGGGGGATGTCCGGGGCTGTTGAGAAACACTAGCTTGAGCTTGAGAATGCGCAGTCCCCTTGGAGGATGATCGCGCGTCGCCGTTCCCATACGAGCTTGCGCTGGAATCACCATAAGTGTCTGAGTCGCCCTCACCCTCGTCCTGGTCAGCCGAATTATTATCAGAGGCGTCTTCAACTTCGACGTCATCCGCCAGGTTAGGAAGGAAGCTCGGCCCTTCAATCCAGTTGTGTACGTCAGCATACTCAATAAGCTGGAAGGCACGAGCTTGTCGGCGAGCGACGAATTCTGGATCCTCAACCCAACGGGAGCCAGTGCGGAAGTTTATCAAGGTATCGAGCAAAATATCCTCGTACCATGACATAATGACTGTGAGCGCCATATCAGCACCAGCACGTCCAGCGGATTCCCTCCAGAGATTTAATTGGTTCTAGGATGCCATTAATCTTTCCACCAGTACCTTGACTTCATCAATGTCAGGAGTTCCAGAAGTATTCGGCCAGAGAACATGATAGGCCCGAATGGCTGCTTGCACCAAATCCCGGCCCATAATCTTCATCGGACCAACAGCAGCACCAACGGCAACCAAGAAATCTTCCATCGAGTATTCTGGGCTCGCATCTGCGGGAACACCTCGGCGCACGCGAGCATTGATCACCGCTCTAGAGCTCACCGGTTTGGCTTCCGGAAAATGGTCTGCGCAGAATAAAAAGTATATCACTCAAAAGTAAGAAAGAGAAGAAGATAACTCGGCCACGGTCAGAGACTTACGATGAATATAGCTTAGCATTTTCTGCAGGTCTTGAGTCCAATCAACCTTGGTCTTCTCAAAACGAGTGATCTCCTCGCTCATCGCCTGTGTCTTAAGTTCGGCAGCATCGAGGAGTTCTTTATTTTTCTGCAATTGCAGAGCTAGCCGATTCTTCTCTTCGGAGAACTCCTGGTGAACTTTCTCTAACTCAGACTTCTGAGAGAGCTTGAGGGACTCCACCTCGGCGCGCAAGCGACTTATCTCGTCATCTTTCTCTTTCAGCTGCGCCGAGTGAGTAGCGGCTTGTTCTAAAAAATGCAGCATCATATCAGGCATGGGTATGCATTCTTGGTGTGACGTTACAAGAGTTTGTAACTCGGCTATACCAAAGCCAAAAGGTTAAAAGGAACCCGGGATAAATTTCGAACGAAAATCTGTAAAGAGAAAGGGCAACTAACCTTCCAGGGCCTTGACTTTCTTCTCCAGACGGATATTAAGATTGTTGATATTACCTGTTTACCAGCAAAATGAGCTAACACCTCAAGTCAAAAATAATAAGAACTTTAGGGACAATACAAAAGTTTGTTAACTTACCAGCTTTCTTCACCACGGGAATAACTTTTTCATACTTATCTTGCAATTTCTTATGTGCGAAAAGCAGCCTTTGGAATTCGGCGGTCCGCCGATCATGGGCAACCTAAGCGACAAAATAAATAGCAGTGAGATATTCGAAGCTAAGACAGATCCGAGTCGAGCAAAGTTTAACTCGGACCTAGGTGGCTAGATATTCGAAGCTAAGACAGATCCGAATCAAGCTAAGCTTAACTCGGACCTAGGTGGTTGGATATTCGAAGCTAAGACAGATCCGAATCAAGCTAAGCTTAAATCGGACCTAGGTGGCTGGATAGTCGAAGCTAAGACAGATCCGAATCAAGCTAAGCTTGACTCGGACCTAGGTGGCTGGATATTCGAAGCTAAGACAGATCCGAATCAAGCAAAGCTTAACTCGGATCTAGGTGACTAGATATTCGAATCAGGCAAAGGCTTAATAAAACTTCCAAACGAACAACAAGTTATTCGGTTGCAAGTTTCGGGGACTAGACTATATATAATATCATCCGAGTAACGAATCAAACATCGATAAAAACAATTACCTCGTTCATCTTATCGCTGTGAAGCACGATCTTGGCAGCCAGATGCAAGCGGCTGCTAATGTCAGAGAGTTGAAATGGCTGACTGCTTGGATTGCCCTCGAGCAGATCAGCAGTGTTCCAATTATTGGCATACTCAACCAACGAGCCGAGGTTGTTCCCACTTTTAGTACGAGTCAGGACTTTACCTCGGGTGCGTTGTGTAACCACCGCTGCCGCGGGACTCTTGTGAAGAGTGAGCTGAGTGTCAGCGGCCGGGGTGACAACGGTCTTGGCAGAGGAAACTCCCTTGCGGAGCGCATCGGCAATTGTAGGTTGAGAAGAGCTAGCAAGCCCCTTCTAAGATGAGGGAGGTCTGGTGACGACGACCTTCTTGGCCTTAGAAGAGGCGTCGGCAGGAGCCGTTACCTTGGCACTAGGGGTGGTGTCCTTGGAAACAGGAGGAACAATAGTGTCTGAGGGCACCGAGATGGTGATATCCTCGGCTGGAGTTGGAGCTGTGGTTGAAACTGCGCGGGCCAAAGGAGTCTCGGGGGAAACTCCGGGATTCACGATGGGAGCAGCGGACTCAGAAGGAGGATCAACTATACGGGTTACGTTGGCATCAGCAACGGTGACCACGGGTGTATCTTGTCGGGGTAATGTTTGACTCGGAGCAAGAGGAGAGTCTGCGCGAGCAGGAGTAGGAACTCTGGTATCTTCAGGAGGCGGAGGAGAAGGCGGCCGAGTCATATGACTCGTCATGCTAGGACCACTGGGCTTAACAGAAAGAGGACCGCTGCAAAGGCACAGAAAGTCAGGTCAGAAGACAGAAAAAGAGAAACAAGAAATACAAATGAGAAGTAACTCACCCAGTAACCCCGGGCATAGTTTTACGCTTCGGAGGGTGCTGGGCTGACTTCTTCGTTCGTTTCCTGGGAGCAGTTTCCGAGGCACCTGCTGGTGCAGTACACTTCCTCGAGGTAGCAGGAGGTTGGAAGGCGAGAGGCTCGGCGTCGTGAACCTGACCGGCCGGATTAGCTGAGAAAGTAGAGGCTGGAAATGCATAAGAAATTGGCATTGCGGCGACTACCTCAAGAACTTGGACCTCGTATGAATCACCTTCCTCCTCATGAGCCGGGGCCTTGCCACGGGCACGAGCCGGAGCGAGGTCCGACTTGGGAACGAACTCCTCCGAGTTAGGCTCCCCGCTATCCGGGGTATTCCGATCTGCGGGCCACGGGAGGGACAAAACCTCGGCATCCTTGATCTCTCGCTCCTCAAACCTCTGCAGGAAAAGAGAGAGAGAAATTAACAAGAGAAATCACAGACGCGATTAAAAGGCAAAACACAACTGCGTGAACTTACCCCGGGAGGGGGATGCTCACGGGTTAACGACTTCAGTCCCCAGGCCCAATCCTCCGGCATCTCCGTCTTAAAGATATCTCGGGCGCGCTTGAAGATAAGATAATTATCAAGCTCAACCGTTGAGACTCGGTTGCGATCAAGAGGACCGCTCATATAGCAGAGCTTATGCGTGCGTTGCTGAAAAGGGCAGATCCGGCTGCTGACAAAGGTGGTCATCAGATCCTCGCCATGTAACACGGCGTGGATCAGTTCCTTCAGCCGAATCTCAAAGGCCTCGGCCAGAGCATGGCTTTTCCTCGGATTATAAGTCCAGTTCTTCTTGGAAGGGGGGCCAATGGAAAAAGCAGGGAGCCGAATCTTGTCTTCCTTCCCAGAATTCTTGACATAAAAGAACGATTGATGCCATTTCTTGCATGACTCTAGACCAGCAACGCGAGAAAACTCGGATTTTCTCCGAGGTGTGATGGACGCAGCTCCACACTGGGTGAGCAATTTCTCGGAAGGATGAAGGGATTTGTCTGGAACGACATTGGATCGGATCTGAAAGAACTTCGACCATACGTGCACAGATGGCCAGAGGCCGAAGTATCCTTCCGAAGCAGAGATAAAAGCGGAAAGAGAAGCAATGGCGTTAGCCGGAAGATGATGCGGCTGCAGGCCGAAGTAATCAAGGAACTCCCTAGCGAAATCGCTAAGGGGAAGACCAAACCCGCGAGCGAAATGGGATATAAATACGACGTACTCGCCTTCATTAAGAACGGGGGAAGATTCGTTGCCGGGTAAGCGACAGGTTACCTCGGCAGGGATCCGGCGAGTTCTGATTAACCACTCAACCTCTCGGCGGGTAACAGTGGAACCTTTCCAGGAGCCCCGCTCTGGACCAGACGCTGCATCGTCGTCCTCGATAAGCGCACCGCTAACTGAGCTTGACATTGGATCACCGGAGGAGTCCACCGAAGAGGAACTAGCGGCGGAGCAAAGCCTAGAACTGCAAGGCCCCGTCGTGGTCCTAGGCGAAAACGGCGGCGGAGCGGAAAAGGAACCGCCGCGGGAAATCTAGAGAGCGGCAGATGCGTCTAGAGGGAAATCTAGGCAATAAGACCAGAGAAACTCACCGGCGACGGCACCGGAGCAAGCGCACGGGGACGAGGTCGATGGAGCAGAGGAATTGGGGCCTCACTGTCGAAGGTTCCAACGAGCGCACGACCGCAGGAGCACGAACAGGCAAGGGCGAAAGGAGGAAGAAAGGCAATGGGGAGCGAAGGAGGAAAGTAAATCCTCTAGCCCCGTGCCCCTCTTTATAACCGCGTGGGCTTGGCGCGGTAGTGGGATCGTGGGTGCGGGCACCAACCGTGTATATCGTATATGAGGCATAACCGCTTGAGGATGAGTGGAGCCGCACCAACGACCACACGACGCAGGAGACGATCAGGCCCCCTGACAGAAACGGTGCGCGAGGCGTTGCAGCGCCGACGCAACAGGCGCAGTAATTACTGTAGCTTGTCAGACGGCACTGTAGAGGAACAAAAAACTAGAGAAACAATGATAAGTGTTACACGTAGGACGAGGCATACGCGTGAAGCTGCGCGGATACCTCGGACGGGGGAAAAGTAACTCGGAAACAAGGAGAAACGAGTATTGGGAAACTGATATGGCCTGGCCGAGGTTATAGGTAGGACCATACCAGCTTTGGGGACTAATGTTGGGGAGGTGACCCCGGATAGGGTCAGGACAGGGAAAGACAAAAGGAAGTTCCCCGTCCAATTCCGAGTTACTGTCTAAATCGGCTGAATCCTGTAAAGGTCAGCCGAGGTAAGCGCGAGCAGGACACTTATGAGAAGAGCAATACGTTACCCGGCCGGCGTACTGTTTAAGTCGGCCGGGTCAGCCCGAATACTCTAAATGCAGGTGAAGGCCAAGCCGAGTTAAGCGAGACAGGGCTGAATGACATGAAGCTTGCAGGAGAAGGAGGTGCCTATAGTCAAACCCTAGTCACAGGCTAGGAAGAATCTGAACAGAGCCAAACACAAAGGACAAGGCGCAGAGCGGCAAAAGGGCAGAAGGAGGTCACGGAGGTGACAGTCCTGGAGCCCGAGGCGTGCAGGTGGGGTTCTCTGAAACCTTGCCGTCATTACAAGGGCGGCACGAAAAGGAGGTCGCCGAGTTACTATATTGGGACGTCAGTCCTAGAGGAGCCAAGGCGCCCCTTTATAAGGAGAGGCTTGGATTCTAAGAAGGGCATCGGCTCATTTGATACCGTTAGGGTGGTAAAAGTTCCTCTTATCCTCTTGTAAACAGCTCAAGGAGCACTTGTAGCCCAAGAGAGGAGAAATAAAGATCTTTATGTTAGTCTTCTGTGTGTAGAATCAACTACATCTTCCCTCCCCAGATCCCTCTAGCATCCATTGGCCCCATACTTTAGCCTACCCATGGCATCTGTCGTGTCACCACCACGACAATGTATCTATATAAAAATGTGTATAGTTACATACGAATCTAAACAAATCCACGTCACTTATTTTGAGAAGGATGGAGTAATACTTTTATCTAAAAATTTGGTCAAATTTTATGTAGTTTAACTTTTAGAAAAAAATCTTATGCTTTGAGAGGGAGATAGCATAAAGGAGCACCACAAGTGCAAACAAAAATCATGTAAATTTCATATATGAGTGCGGGCTATGGTATAGACGTCTCCTGATGGTCGCTCGAGATATCTTTACCCAGTCGTGTTGGCAGCATACTAGTCGTTTACAAGATGTTTAGTGATTATTTGTCGCATGTCTTTCGCTGGTTGGTGCATGTATCAACTTTATGTGATCCTTAAATTGTAAAACTATTGGATGATGACTAAGTAATAAAAGGTTGTATGCATCGACTGATGCAGAGGCCGGGATTTGACTCACCTTTTCAAAAAAAAAAGGTAAGTAATCTCCTTTCTACCTAGCTTATGCTTAAGGCTACCAGAATACGCTCTTGAGAGCAATTGGACCCTAGCTAGTAAGCACACCACGGCAAGTCCTTAATTACCACTCGGATACTCTCAACCTCCTAATAATTTAGAGGCTATTTATAGTAGGAGTACTATACTTTCTCTCCAATGTTGTTTTCTGGAGCTTGCCCTCTTTATTTAGCATATGATATCCACATCATGCTCCACATCACACTTTTGTCTAGCTTTCAAATTTGGTCCTAGCTAGCTATAGCTATAGCTATAGCTATCTCCTTCCACTGAGCAGGGCCTAACAAAATTTGGCCCTAGCTAGCAATCTTTCAAATCTGGTCCACACAGGATCAGAGCCATATATAGTACTGGGATGGTGTTAATTGACATTGACGCCCTGTGTCCCAAGACAATACAATGTATGTAACTAAAGGTTGCTCTCGATCCAGCTATACATGACAACTGCTATTTCGCGCGCATTGGCCGGGGGCCTCGGGATCTTATCCGCCTCAATCTGCCAATGCTCCACACTACTCGCATCGAATTATTTTCTCGAGACGGACCATGTTTTTTTTGTCTCATAGTATTTCTTTTCACATGGATCTGTCCTAGCTTGTGGCACCCCTTACATGATCAAATATGTGTATCAACATTTATGCCCAATGAATGCATATTGATCACTGATTACTTCACATGCACTTGAAGATTCGACTTGTTCGTTCCCTGGGATTAAAATCCTAATGTCCGCTCTCTATAATTTGGGAATTTTCGCCCATGGATCCTGACATGCATGCTGTTGTCACTTCGTCATCGCTTTGAATGCAGTGTGTCCTCTTGCCTGTTGGCATGGACCTCGCGTGCCAGTCTCAGCACGTGCGAAAGCTACTCATCGTTACCTAAAAACAATTGTACGTGCTCCTAACAGCAACACCACAGCGGCACCATCTCAATTCATTGTTACTGCATGCTTTATTGTGTACAACTCCTGCCCTGCCTGGTACTCCCTACGTGCACATTCAATTTTCAGATCGATAGTAAAATTAGGATCACCAAATTATGCATCTTAGCAAAATCTAAACAAACTAACTCATCTATACTCAATTATAAGATGTGTTTTAGCACCCCCCCCCCTCTTCCCCCTTCAAACTCAGCTTTATTTTGACCCGCCGAAACTCATATCAAGGTTATGAATACCTCTGTAGAGGTGTACTCGGTCGAGGTGGGTATACTTCATGTTCTTACCAGCTGATCCCACCTCTCATTATCGTGATCTACGTCTTTGCATGTCATATTTTAAAATTTTATTGCTTCTTCTATATAACTACTGATTTCCGCCTCCCGCAGACGCATGAGTATACATGTACGGTGAGTATACGTCTAAGGGAATCATACCGGCTTTAGATGGGTTTGTACGGTCTTCGAAACGAATCGGTATCGAATTTTTGTTGTCATAGTTTGAGAAGAAGGGGGACCGAAGCAAAAGTGGTATTATAATTGGGCACAAAGGGAGTACTAATTAGCCATTTGGAATCACCGTCAGTCTAAGTAGGGATATATGAACTAACTGCTTCCGGTCAGAAATCTTCTTCTGAGAAAAAATGAAATAAAACTCGGAAACGAGATTTGACTCCTAAATCCATATTTGTTTCCCAATGAGAATGACATGTTTCTGAATAGCAGAGGTCTTCGTGACTTGGCTAAACATTTACATATTGCACTTTATACTAGGGAACATAATTTGGATTTTATTGCTATTTCAAAAACGGGTAGAAGAGAGTTCTCTCAAAATCTACTTGACCGCCTTTCGGGTGGTATAGACTTTGTATGGCATTCTCATCCACCTAGGGGACGGTCTGGAGGCATTTTACTTGGCATAAGGGCGGACACCATGGATATTTTAGCTAGTTCGGAAGGAGAGTTTCACATAAAACTCAACATCCGTAACAAAGCTGACAATTTTACATGGAGCCTGTGTATGGTGTGGCTCAGAATGCGTTCAAGGCCGATTTTCTTCTCGAACTGGTGAACCTAGCGAAAGATAATCCGTACCCTATTCTTATAGGGGAGATTTTAATCTGCTTCGGTTTCCATTCTAGAAGAGTAAAGGTTGTTTTGACAATCATTGGTCATTCTTTTTTAATGTTGTCATTGTAGCCTTGACTTGAAGGAAGTAACCATGATCGGTCGTCAGTTTACTTGGGCTAACAGCCTTCCTAAACCTACATACGAAAAACTAGATCGCGTACTGATGGACTCAGATTGGAAAGAACATTTTCCCCAAGTCTCGGTTCGTGATCTAAAGTGTATTGAGGCGCTGTCTGACCATGCTCCCATCCTGCTGACTACTGGATTACCTCGGATACGATGTTCCCGTCCATTCAAATTCAAACTTGGATGGTTACACCGGGAGGGTTTTCATGATATGGTCAAAACAGTATGGGAAAGACCGGTTACGGGTAACACACCAATCTAGAGGTGGAACAATAAAGTGTGTATATTACGCAAACACCTTGGGGGTTGGGTGCACCGCACAACCGGCATTCTTAAAAAATAAAAACATCGGCTATCGTCTACTATTGATGACCTTGAAGCTATAGCAGAAAATCGTTTCTTAACTCCGCATGAAATTGAGCTGAAAATCCAAGCGAATGCGGAGTTAGCACGCTTACTGCGTGAAGAGGAACTCAAATGGTATCAACGTTCCAAAGCGCAATTTATTTTGCATGGGAATTCGAATACTAGGTACTTCCATAGTGTTGCTAATAGCAGACACAAGAAGAAACTTATTCGATCTTTAACGCAAGATGAGGGGACGATTGATGGATATGAGCAGCTGAAATATTATATTACAAATTACTATAAATGTTTGTTTGGAGAACCAGAAGAGGGAACTATCTCTCTAGATGAATCTCAAACAGATGATGTGCCTCAGGTTTCTATTGAGGAAAATGACCTACTGACGGCTCCCTATTGTGAGGAGCAGGTCAGGAAGGCTGTTTTCCAGATGGAACGTAACAAATCCCCTGGTCCTGATGGCTTCCCAGATGAATTTTACCAAACCTTTTGGGATGTTATCAAAACAGATCTACTTGAAATGTTCTGTGCTTTGCACGCTGGTCAACTAGGTTTATTTGAATTTTGGAGAGATAATTCTTTTGCCTAACATTAATGAAGCAGAACGGATCCAACAATATAGGCCAATATGTCTTCTTAATGTTAGTTTTAAGATTTTTACCAAAGTTGCAACGATCCGTCTAAATTCAATGGCGGATCATGTAGTTCGTCCTTCACAAACTTCTTTTATGCAAGATCGCAACATACTTGACGGTGTGGTTACCTTGCATGAAACAGTTCATGAACTACATAGGAAAAAGTTGAATGGAGTTATTCTTAAAATTGACTTTGAAAAGGCCTATGATAAATTCAAATGGACTTTTCTTTAGCAGACCCTTAGAATGAAAGGTTTTTCATCTGAGTTGCAGGCTTTAATAAACATCTTTGTGTCGGGAGGTAGTATTGCCATAAACGTTAATGACGATGTTGGTAAATACTTCCAGACAAAAAAAGATTTGAGACAGGGAGATCTATTATCACCAATGTTATTTAATATAGTGGCTGATATGCTCGCTGTCATGATTGAGCGTGCCAAGTCTGATGGCCAAATTGAAGGTGTGATTCCCCATCTAGTCGATGAAGGTTTATCAGTCCTTCCTTATACCGACGATACAATTTTATTTATCGAACACGACCTTGAAAATGTGAAAAATCTGAAACTGATACTTTCAGCTTTTGAGCAACTATCAGGGTTGAAATCAACTTCCATAAAAGTGAATTGTTTTGTTTTGGCGAGGCCCGAGATGAAGTTAGTCTTTATGCTGATCTCTTTGGATGTAGTCAAGGGGTTTTTTCGATTCGGTATTTGGGCATTCCGGTTCACTGCCGGAGGCTCACAAATGCTGAATGGAAGATCGTTGAGGAAAGACTACAACTAAGGTTGAGCAGCTGGAAAGGTAAATTGCTCTCCATAGGGGGAAGATTGGTACTCATTAATTCGGTACTAAGCAATATGGTACTGTATATGATATCTTTCTTCCAACTACCAAACGGAGTCTTAAAAAGATTGGATTACCGATCAAGATTCTTTTAGCAAGGAGGCAGCGAGAAAAAGAAATACAGACTGGCTAAATGGAGTGTACTATGTCGCCGCAAAGATCAAGGTGGGTTGGGTATTCATGATCTTGGGATCAAAAATACAGCCCTCCTCGATAAATGGCTCTTCAAATTACTATCAGAAGACGGGGTATGGCAAACACTACTTAAAAGAAAATATATTGGTTCAAAAGCATTATGACAGCTGGTTTGGAAACCAGGTGACTCTCACTTTTGGGTCGATCTGATGGAAACAAAGAAAAATTTCTTCAGATTCGGAACTTTTTCTATTAAGGATGGGTCTCGGATAAGGTTTTACGAGGATAAGTGGTTGAGTAATGCTACACTCCGAGACCAATATCCTGCATTGTATTCTATTGTTTGTTACAAGGATGAGACGATCTCCACTGTTTTGGAATCATTCCCGCCCATTGTGACTTTTAGGCGAGATTTAATTGGAACCCGTCTTGACTCTTGGATCGCATTACTATATCGTCTAGCAAATGTACAACTGTCGCCTGGACCAGACGAATTTCGATGGAACTTAAGTATGAAAGGTTCTCCCTTAGTTCCTTTTACAATGCACTAGCCCAGCCGTTTATACCTGTTTTACATAATAATATGATTTGGAAGATGAAGATACCCCTAAAAAATAAAATTGTGTGGTATCTTCGTCGCGGAGTTATCCTTACTAAAGATAATCTTATTAAGCGGAATTGGCATGGAAATCCTATGTTTCTTTTTTATCATCACAGTAAGACAATCAAACACCTGTTTTTCCAATGTAATTTCGCTAGATCTATATGGTCAGTTACCCAAGCAGCTTCAGGCTTGTATCCACCGCGTAGTATTGCCAATATTTTTGGGAATTGGTTACATGGGATAGATAACATTTATAAGTTACTTCTTCGGGTTGGAGCGATTGTCATTATATGGTCGCTATGGCTGTGTAAAAATGACAAAGTTTTTAATGATATAAAATATTCTCTCCTGCAGGTTATTTACCGATGTACCAGCACAATGCGCACTTGGTCACTACTACATCGTGCGGAGTATCACAGCCTTTTTACGGAGGTGTCTACGCGGCTGGAGGATACGACACGGGATTTGTTTACCCGTTATGGATGGCAGCATAATCTACGGATCGTCCCTCCCTCTACATCTCAGGTGTCTTACAATTTCTCAATTTGATATGTAATTTGCTTCTTTATTTTTTTGTTTGTACTTGTGAACCATGGCAGCTGTGTGCATCTCAGTATGCAGAGGCCGGGTGTAATGCTTAAACCTTTGAGTAATAAAAGCGCCTTTTATCAAAAAAAATTAGCTATATAAACCTCCCCAGTAGTTTTCATATGGTTTGCCCTTCTTGCTTACAAGATAATTTTTGTATTACAAGTTAATATATACTAATTCCGTTTCAAAATACAGGATGTCCTAAGTAAAATATGCCACTTCTTGTTAAGAGACTGGCAGCCATACACTAGATTAATACTCCTACAATAGAAGCCGGATGATTTACATGAGCAGGGAGAAACAAGGAAAAAGAGTTACTTGCATGAGCGCCGAGAGAGTCTAGGAGAAGTCTTTGGTTGTGATTCAAACATGGCCAATACTAAACTCAAAACTGGTTGATTTTTGTTGGTCCTCCCTCTCCCACCAATGCAGTAGCATGTGTACGTACTACATTATACTACTGTAGCCACATACTCCGTAGTATATACGTATTTTTGTACTATCTAGCTAGCTGAGTGCACGTGTGTGGTGTTCTTTACTGTACTACAGCTAGGCATATTTTCCTCACTCCTGGCCTGCCCTTATCCTTTAAACCACGCCACGCACTTGTGCTTTCTCTCATCCTCCTTTTCTGCGAAGAATTCTTCCTCTCCTAGCTTGCTCCTCCATGAAAAGCAGAACCTCTACAAGATATATAGCTAGCCGCTGCCTGCATTCTCAAACTGAATATGTCTCTTCTTCGTTTTAGTTTGCATTTCCATCCAGACCAGACCGCGGCTGCTAGGTGCCTGATCTGTAGCTAGCTTAGCTTCATCCGTGTGCGTGTGAGAGTGATCGAGAAAGGCATGGAGATGGAGGTGTCGAAGGGGAAGCGGAAGGCAACGAAGGCTGGGAAGAGAAGCAAGACGAGCAGCAGGACGACGACAGCGGTGACGGTGGAGAGGAAGGAGGTGGAGAGGGAGAGGAGGCAGCACATGAAGCAGCTCTGCGCCAAGCTCTCCTCCCTCATCCCAAAAGAGAATTACTCTTCCACTGTAAGAATGCCGCACCTGTATTATTTTTTCTCTCCCTAGGTGTAATTAATAAAAGGTCGTGTGCATCAACCAATGCAGAGGCCGGGGTTTTACCCCTTTTTGAAAAAAGGTGTAATTAACTAAACGACCTGCTTGCAAGCAAGATGCTCAATTCCAGAAAATATGGGTGTATTATCAATGCTAATTAATTAACAATGTCAATTTGGTCTTGTTCAAGGACACCCCCTTCGTCAGCGTTGTAGGTTTAGCGAGTTGTCACTTGTCCTTTGTATTGGTGGGCTTTGTTTTCATCTGTGTAATAACTCTTGTAAGGTATTGAAAATAAACTAATAAAGCAGGCTATGTGCATCTCTTGGATGCAGACCAGGGTGATCTTTCCCTATTTCAAAAAAAAATAACAGTGTCCATCGAGTTTACGTTAACCTTAATTACTATTAGATCTAGCTTATGAAGTACATATGGGAAATTACTTTAACCTTAATTAATACGGAATTTTTCATATACTGTAGATCTAGCTTGTGAAGTAGAGTAAGTATAGTCCCTTTCATCACACATGAAATATCATAATCAACGGGAGCTAATAAGTTCCATGGGCATTTAATTTTGTTGGAATGTGTTGCTTTCATCTAGCCACAAGTTTTCATGAAATATCTAAGGTCACGTTTGGAATTTGAAAATTATACGTTGGAAGCTTTCAAGAACTATATTGTAAAGAGGCACATATCCCTCTAGGAAAAAATTAAGTACTATGTGGGTGGGTGGAAAAATGAAGCCCAAACGAAGAGCTAGCTAGCTAGCTAGAAGTAGGATAAAAAATATATACTGTACCTACCCTCTAGCTCCCAAATGTAAAGAACCTCTGTGCGAATAAGAAAATATAAAATATAAGCAGTACGGGGAAACTTCCATACAGCTTCAAAAAAATACTGAAGCAAGTAAAACTCAATTTGATAAAGGATATTTGATAAATGGTGAACATAGATTGAACTAGTCATATTTTCTAGAGAATCAAATCCTGGTCTCTGCACCAACTAATGATGCACATATGATGAGAATATCCTATAGAAAGTATTAACCGATAAGAATTAATAACATGGAGGTGTATGGAAAAATTGGGTGACATACATAAGCGTCATGTGGCCCCATAACCGATATCAGAACAATTTATGGAGGTAAAAATCTTTTGAGCCTCATGTCATGTGAAAATGGAACTGCAGAACTCGATGCAATTTTTCATTACTGATATTATGAAAATATCAAAATAAATCATTAGTCGTCCAGAACAGATTGAAAATATGAGGCATAAAAAAAGTACACAACTGGTTTCAGTTGAGATGATATGGTATGCAGTAGAATTTTGTTTATTCAATAGGATTTTTTTAGTATGGACGCATGTTTCATTCATAAATGTCAAATCCAGGAAAATATAACTCTTCCATTATCTAAAAACGACGCCTACTTATGTAAGCTGAGAAAAACTAATTTCTTTCTAAAATAATTTCTTCGCATATGCATATGTAGGATACAATGACTCAGTTTGGCAGCTTGGACGAAGCGGTGAAGTACATTCAGAAGCTCAAGGAAAGCGTTAATGAGCTAAGACAAAGGAGGAACCTTTTGCAGGCCATGGCTCCCTTAAGAGGAAATGGTGGTGTCTCGATGTCCACCAACACTACCACGAATGGTGACGCGAGGTCATCGGATTTAGAAGGGGGAAAAGGGGTGTCGGCGCTGGTTGTTGAAGTGAGGCAACACGATGATTCAAGCATGGACGTTGTGCTCATATGCAACGCAAATAGGCCAGTCAAGCTCCACGAGGTAATTACTATTCTTGAAGAAGAAGGTGCGGAGATCGTCAACGCCAACCACTCTGTCGCTGGCCTAAAGATCTTCCACAGCATACACTCACGAGTAAGTACATATATAGGTGATAGGATTCAACATCTACATCTAGTAAGCCTATATTGTAAATGCAAGGCCGATGATTCAAGTTTGACCAATAACTGAACTAATAAAATAGTATGTAGTACAAAAGTCATATTGTTAAATTCCTATTCAAAAATACTGACCTTCCATTGACATGATTAAAAAAATCATTTTTTACTTTTTGAATTTCGGGTAACTTTACAAAAAATATGTGTCAACACTTATTTGAAAGGTTTTCTGCTAATAACCAATGTAACATTAAGATGAATTAAAGTTATATAAAGAAGTAAAAGGCATGAACATAAATATGAGAGTGACGCACATACACGTATGTGGTAATGTGGAATCGTAAATTCCTTTTCATATAGCAAGAGATAAAAAATGGTGAAAGCCTAAAAGTTTAAAAACGACCTTAGATGCACACGTGCAAAACACATCTTAATATTTTTCTTTCTTTTTGCTACCCCTCTATGGGGTATTTGTTTTGTATTTCATTTATCTGTGACTAAGCCTTTTCATGATAGGACTATTTTTAACTGAAATGAAATAAAATATTATCCTCTAATTTTTCATGAATTTAACCTGAGTTTATTTAATTGCATTAATTTCTTCTCTCTGGACTATGCAGGCCTTCAGCTCAAGAATTGGCATAGATGTTTCAAGGGTTTCTGAAAGACTAAGAGCATTGGTATGATAGTAAATCAATATGTGCAAAAATATATATAAATAAAACATACAACAGTCGGTACACAAAATGTCTATTTTCTTAAACCTTCACAATGTCTAGCTATGAACTAAAACAAAGGACCTGGTCGAAAGACCTTAGCTAGTTAACATCTTCTCCGTCTTGATTTAAAAACGCGATATGTACAAAAAAAAATGTTGATCGATCTCTGATACATTTCCTAGTGAAACTCTTAATAATAGGTGTTCCTGTCACGGCCTGTTTTGTAAGTTGCTGGAGATCCATTAATTTATCACTTTCTCTATGCTCTATGCAGTATCACTATACCTATTTTATACCCTTTGTTTGGCTGTCTGTGCTTGCATGGTGCAACATATCCCCCGCTATCTAAAAGCAGTAATATTTCATAGTGGTGTGGTTTGCTTTATTTTATCTACTAATTAAGTATGGCACGGCCGGGAGCAAAAGAGCAGAATTAATTAATTAGTTAAACCAGCCGCAATTTTCCTGTGGATGTACTATATTCATTCTTCAGCTAGTGCCTTCTGAGCAGAATAACTGAATAAAAGGAGACATTCCTGTAAGGCTCTCTTCAGACAATAATAAATAGGGCAAGAACAAATTAGGGAAAGGAATGTGTTCCTTCAAATCTCAAGACATTGACTTCAGGACATTGACAGTTATGTTTGAATAACTTCGAGTAAAAAAAAGAGGAAAATATGTTGTTGTCAGGGTGTGTATATGGTAGAAAGATAGACTGAAGTGTCGTGCCTGACAAGGTGAAAGGGAGAGGCTCCCAGATGTTACTGCATGTAAACGTGCCGAATATTTATTTAGTGTCTTTTGGGCCACTTCACTTTCTTCCTTCGCAGACAGTGATTGGGCGAACTTGCAGTGGTGGGCCGAAAGGGTCACTAGAAAGGAATCAATCCACACGTCCAGTTGAACATTTCTTCTGCTTGGCGCGTAGAAGTGACTGGTTGCTAGCTAATCACCATTTTCTTATAAATTGCATCCACTTAGGTTGCTTAAAGCCTACTCCCTCCATTTTAAAATATAAGATCTTTTATCCTTTTTCTAAGATGATTGTATCTAGACGTATTTTAGTGCGTAGTTTCGAAGAAAATGAGTAAACTTACACACTAAAAGTTGTGTAGATACATATTTCTCAGAAAAAACTAAAATATCTTATATTTTAAAACGGAGAGAGTATTTGGCTATTTCTAATACTTTGAAGTACCATGCACCACGCTCTAGTATGTCTCTTAAATGTAGTGGTCCACAATTCTTATTCTTTTGTTTGGACCTTTTCTAATGAATTTGACGATAAACAGGTATATGTGATTTTATCATCTGAAGAAAAATACAATGGTAAAATTGTAGTAGAAGACACTGTAAGGAGGGCAGGTGTTTATGGTTGAAGTAGTGCCCACCATTCTTGAGGACACATCTCTTAAAACCAGCTATACCCAAGACCACACTTTAAGTTTTATAAGACTACAAAAAAACACAACCTTGTATGTATTTTGTAGAAAATACCCATTGATATTTTTTATAAAATGGTTCACCATTCAGTAAGAAAAGCTAAAGTATAAATTATGTAAGTTGTGTAGATTTTTACACATGTGAGAATTTGTCATATTGCTATTTCAAAGGTTATGTTTCTAGCCAATCGGAACATGCATACTTTCAAATATTTTTTCAAAATCTAAAATTGTTAAATTTGCTTGGTTCTGAAAAATAAGTCCATACATACATATATTGAGATTATCACCTTCACTCCTTTCTTTGACATCTTAAGGTATGGCTAGAATGAAGAGTTGTCCCATGATGTGAAACCTAGTCGTAACATATACTCCCTCCGTTTAGAAATATAAGATGTTTTAGGTTTGTGAAGAAGATGTATCTAGACACGTTTTAGTGTATAGGTTTAAATGAATCTAGACACTAAAATGTGTCTAGATACATCTCTTACACAAACCTAAAACATCTTATATTTCCAAACGGAGGGATTAGAAGTCACAACATCTGTCTTTGTTTCCCTTTGTTCCCCTCGTCTCGGGTGGCTGATCTAGCACTCTGAGATGAAGGTAACCCCAAAGAGTAATTTATCTAATTCTATGTCAGGTTTTTATATCATTGGTGACTACAATTTATCTATTTCTATGTCAGGTTTTTATATCACTGGTGATGACAATTTATCTAATTTATTTAATTCTATAGTCAAGACGAAGTCGTGCGGAATAAAAGTCACGCTTTGCTAACCCTGCACTTGTATGACTATACTTACCAATACGGAAGATACGTGATAGTATGTCGTTTTTGGTCCTCACAAAATCATCACGCGGGAACTAGCGGTTTTGTCATCTAGATTTTCGGCCGGTCTTGCGATGGTTGGTGACAATGTTTTGTATCAAGTTATAGTAGTTCTTATCTGTCGTTCTTTTCTTTCCATGAACTTCTACCTTGACACAACGGTGATGGGACAATGGCAGGTTGGCTTGCAAGGGGTGCCTCCTCGCTAATAGCATGATCATCGACTCTTGGGGCTGAATCTGCTCTTCAAAACCATTTGGGATTAGTCCACCTCGTGCATGTTGGTGTTCGGCGGTTTTTTTGGGGGGACGGGGGAGGGATTTGATGATTTGGCACATTTTATTTTGCAATTTGATTATTTTTCACACCATGTGTCATTGACATGTGGCCGGCATGGTTGTCAATGTGGCAAATAATCAAATTTTGAAGTGAAGTGTTGCAAATGATCAAATATCCTGGTTTTTTTATTGAATTTTAGAGGAACGTCTGGATGCAAAGTTGGAACTAAATACGACTACTATGAGGTCAACCATGTAACCTTTAGTTGTATGAGTCATTTTTATTGTTCTCGTGTGTTCCATTTTCTTCGGCTAAATACACTGATTTATGAATCAATAAAGTTGGGGTTTTGTTCTTGTTAGAAAAGGGTTGTCCACAAAATTTTACAAGGATTTCAGAAGAAACATGTGCCTCATTCCTCGTGTACCTTTTCTTTTGGCAAAAATTCCCCGTGTATTTGAGGAAACCCTTCTCCCCGATTACGACCTTAATTAACTTTTTTACTGAGTGGAGTGCGTCCTATCACAGTCAAAAAAGATCGTGAGCTCGAGACTTATACCTGCTTAATTATAACTTTACCAAAGTGCCGAGTGTCTAATAAAAGTTTAGTTTGATCGCCCTTCCCTCTCGCAGTCTCGTAGGTACCTCTCAAATTAATCTGGTGTCTCTGTCATCGTCTTCCTTCACATGCAGGAAACCGTGACACTCCATCGTGAATTAATCAATTGCCACTCTGACAAGTCGAGAGTAGATTAATTATTTCGGAGGTATATACAATTTTAGTCCCACAACTTACGTCACGGGTGTGTTTTAGTCCCACATCTTGCAAAGTGAACAATATTAGTCCCACAAGTTGCAACCTGAAAGCGTTTTAGTCCAATTCAATCGAATTTCTACGATTTTGAATGAATTTTTTCATCTTTGGACCAAAACTTATTCTGAAGCTGACATTAGGCATCAAATGTTTTCAAAATGAATATTTTTTCTCTGCTGCATGCTATTTTCCTAGGCCTGACAGGCGGGCACACCTATCAGTGGCAGTATAAATAATAAATAAAAAAAGAAATAAGACAATCATGGGAATTGAACTTACCACCTACGCCCTCGAATATATATAGCTTGCCATTACAACACATGCACCAATCTAACTATATTAAGAGCAGCCATTTATTATATATTATGTTCAGGCTGATTCGTCCTATCTTGCCTATACACACAAATATTATGTATACTAGCGCGCGCGCACACAAGTGAAGTGGACCTTGATTGATTGATCGATTGAGTGTATACACGTAGACCACATATAAGATTTTATTTTAGTCATTTAAAAATACGTGTTCTACAGATGTGAAAAATTCTAAAAAATGCAATTTTTTAATCCAAAATATTTTGTGTCCTAAGCAACATAGAAAAGACAAAAATAGTGATCTAGGTTTGTAAACAGTGCACCTTCAGATTCTGTCTGAATTGTTTTTTTTTGTGTAGCCCAAACATAATTCAATCCGGATTAAAATTTTGCACACTCAAAAAGCTTATATCATTTATATATTTTTAGGAGGTGTATTTGGTACTTTGAAATTGTATTTTTTAAAATGTTCAAAATAACAGTCTTCACGTAGCCTGAGTTTAAAATGCATTTTCCGTGGATACATGTTCTTATATAGGAGTCTGATTTTGTATGACGAAAGCATTTTTAGCATACGTGTATGTTTTTATGTTGTATAAATAAATTACTTTTTTGAAGTTAGCAATAGTCATGTGTTGGTGTATTGGCTTCTGAGGATTTGTTGATATAGGAAGGTAGCATCGAGGATTCAAATGTAAGAAAAAATACATTGGGTTATTTTTAAAAAAAATACAATGTCATAGGTGGACGAATTTAGTCAAACTTACTGAAATTTAATTAAACTGGACTAAAATGTTCACGGGATGCAAGTTATGGGACTATTATTGCTCACTTTGCAAGATGTGGGACTAAAATGCTCTCACGATGCAAGACGTGGGACTAAAAGTGTATATACCTCATTATTTGGTGAATTGACAACTCCTACGCATGTGTGCGTAGTACGATCAGGTGTGAACGCAAGTAGATATATTGCTCATGGAAGTCAAAACCATATCCGATGATAATTAAAATGGCGCGCTCGCGCATGCGTGCGCACGTTGGATTATTAAAATGTGGTATATAGAAAAGTGATCTGGAATTAAAAATGCGACACTTGATGCAGCCGCTTGGAGGGGCCTCCAAATCGACGCGCTGTTTTAAGTCGTCGTCCGGATCTGTCAGAATCGCCACGTACGCTAGAGCATGTGCGTGCTCTGTCTCGTTAGTAGTATTGTCAGCTTTTCAATCCAGAAGTACCATTGAGCAATTATAATAGTGCTCTCGCGTACGCGTTGCGCCTTATCGACGAGCGAATTTTTTTTGTCCAATTAAAAAAAGAGCGAATAGATTAATAACCATTTCGCTTTTCCTAGAGCAGCTAGCTTTATACAATATATACCCGGCCAAAGCTTGTGAAGACATATAGTATAAAAGAAACATGCCAGACGAAAATATTGCACCATCTCTATTTCTTTGGCTTTAGTTAGTCTCCATAAACACCACCGCAAAAAAAAGTTATCCTCCATAAACACCACCGCAAAAAAAAGTTCAAGCTTGGTGGTGCACAGGTTCCAGGGTAAACAAAAAAAATCCTTTTATAGATTAGCTATCTTTCACCATGTGTGTCGCACCTAAAACTAGTTTTTTAAAGTTGAGGCAACACTGTATCCGGATTGTCATTTTCCTAACTCCCCCACTGGATGCGGGGCGAGTCTCTAGTGCAATTTACCTGGATGTAGAGTTAAACGAGGATGGAGGTCTCTAATACAATTTGTACTAATTCATATATTTTGCTGGATATGCGGGATTTCGCTTCTGCAATCCTACTATCATATTTGCACCTTGTAGTTCAATTGACATCCCACCCTTATATGCAGGTGCACGGGAGGTGCTAGACAAAATGTCTCGAGAGAGTATGGATGGAGATGCTAATAGGTGGGCCCTACAACTATTTTGAAACTGCAACCAAACGCCATGTCGGAACTTGTAGCGGGTCCCATCGGGTGGAGACCTTGTTCGAGTGGCTCAGTATGATGTTCAGTGATTTCTGAAAATGTTACCCATAGCTTGTGGGTTTTGCTCATAAAACGCAATTGTTGTTGTCAGTGACTAATCCAGAATTTCAGCAAACACAAGACAGCAATTGTATTATGTGTTTTGATTAGGCTAAATCCAATAGAAACTAAATCATTTGTACTCATATATAGGTGAACTTTTTCTACATGCAGGACATGGCCCTTGTTGTCCTGGCTGTAGATCCGCCCCTTGTGGCGGTCTTTTTGAAAATGTAACCACAGTTGTGGTATTTTTGGTAATTTTCTTCAAGCAGTAGTAATTCGATTTTCCATTGAGATGGACATCCAGATCATCACGTGCTCACTGATTGGAGCATTTGTTTTTTGTTAATACGATAATTGATCCTCAGTTGGAAGGCCTGCCACATGATTGCGAGAGGGCTCTTCAGTACTGGTAAAAGTCTGTTTGGAGCTTAGTATAGGGTCGATAGGACACGTAGTACGTTGACAGTGACAGCGTGGTCCATATATAAACATGTGTTGGTGTTGGTGTTGGTGTACCAAATTAATTAAACACACCGCACAAACAGCACGGTGCCATTATGGCCTGGTTAACTGTCTTGCGGTTTCAGACCTTGAACCTGATAAGATAAATGGAAGTACGTACTCTATGTTATAGTACGTACACAGCTACTCCAGTGATATACAGAATTATGGATTCACACGGCAGGTCAATCTGACTGAACTCTCCAGGGAACAATAAGAACGTGTTTGCTAGCCTGTGTTTTCATTTCACGCATCCAACGTGTAGAAATAAGCCTGTTTGCTAGGCTGAACTGGATCCATGGCTCGCATAGCACGAGTTTTAATGCATGACAAAACTTAACTCGTTGAAAACGTCCAAATCAATTGTTTCCACGGAGTCAGCTTTAGCAAGTGTCACGTGTCCCGCGGTTTCACGCGTTGGGAAGCGCGGGAGACGGGACGTTTTTGTTTTAATAACTCCCACTCCACTCCCTCACCACTCAAGCAACTCCATCACCCCTTTCGGCATTTCCCTCCATGGCCGGCGCACTTCCTCCTCTCCATCCGCTCCGCTCCCTCACCATCGGAGAGATAACGACCCAGGAAAAATGGACGGCCGCCCAGTTGGAGAAGCTCGCCGCCGGAGGTGAGGCGGCCTTAGCGACGGAGCTCAAGGCTCACGTTCCCCATCTGCGTGATTCCTCGAGCAACTCGGGCAGCGACCTATTCTTCATCGGCGGCCGCATCTGCGACCAAGGCGGTGGGAAAGGCCCGTGCATCCGTTGTGGTAACCCTTGATTTGACGAGGGTTTTTTGCCCCTGTCGCGGCCCCACCCCCCGCGCTTGGCGTGTCGTCTCCCGCTCCCGCGCCACCTGTAGTTGCTCCTGGATCATCCACGGCAGCCACATTGTCCACTATAAGTTCTCGATCTTCCTAGATTCGTTTAGCGGTTAGAGTTTGCGCGATTGGATTGCACAAATTGCAGAGCAAATTAGGATTAGGTTACAATTACGGATTCAATCAACCAAGTTAGGATTCGAAAGCGGTTGGAGACTGAAATTTGGGGTTTTCTATGCAGTTGCTATTTAGGGATTTCATTGCGTGCATTCAAAATTGGAATTCGAATTAGCGAAATGCCCTAGATTGGGGATGTTAGTACTACTAGTTCGTGTGCATTATAGTACTTCTTGTGAACTTTTATTCATGTGCATAGCCCGATTTGAGGAACTTTGTGATTTCTACTCGTTCATGTGCATTGTACTACTTCATGTGATATTTAATTCATGTGCATTGCCCGATTTGGGAAACTTTAGTAGCATTGCCCAATTTGGGATGCTTTGTATGTTGTGGCTCATATTTTTTTTGCTTCCTGCCAAGGTTTTGAAGCTAGACTGTGATACGGCTGGGATGGGCTAGCATCCCCCACCGTGGTATCAGGAAATGCTCCCTATCAATGGTTGGGCTCGAGCAATGAAGCCACTAGTGCCCGATAGACTGGAGGCGGCGCACCATCCGGCCAACTTGCATGGCCATCATCCCAAGCTGGGACACTTCTCCAAGGCTGAGGTCCCTTGTCGGTTCATCATCCAACTAGAGGAGGTTGACCTTCACATGCCGCTGATACTGCCGGCGTTCTAGAAGGGCCTGAGAAACTAAATCAAGATCCCAATGCCCTGCATCATTGATGGCAACAAAGGCTGCCACTTTTCGTTGGGACTCTAAGTATAGAGTGTTGTAGTAAGCTTATTTCCTCCCACAAGGGTGACTCGAGGGTTTATATCGAACTCTCGGGGAATTGTGTGGATATTTCCCTCCTCCTCTTCAAGCAACATGTAAAGTAAAATAATTTGTCCTGTGTCCCCAACTCCACCAAATGGTTGTCAAGCACAAGGTTTCGTATTAGTAATATGAAATATAAAGTATAAAACAATCTAAAGAAATAAAGTAAAGCAAAGAAATGAAAACTAGATGATATAGAAGATAATAGTGTTGTTTTTTGGTGGTATTTATGAGTGATTGCAAGTAGGGAAAGTATTTTTGTATTTTCAAAATAATAAATTGCAGAAATTATAAATGATAGTAGATGCAATAGAAAGGTGTTTCTTAAGATAAAAAATCGGACCGGTGTTCATGGGTTCAATTGATCACAAAACAATTCATCAATGATAAATACTCATGGAATTTTATATATGTGCTTGATAAAAAAAGCCATCACATTCTAATATTGAGATGGAATACATCTCTCTCTTATACTCCTCATGAAAGGTAAATCTCCATGCAATCTTGAATTAAGAACAAATCAGAGTATAGCTTTAAGGAATAGTACATGATGTTTGAAATACAAATATGCTACCTTGATCAACGTCGTTATCAACTGTCACAAGATAACTATAGCATATGATTTCACTTTATCCTTAGTGAGGCAGCAAAATAAAGGTAAAATCCAAAGTAGATCGTGAATATTATTTGTCTCAATTCAATCTCCACCCCCATGCTACTCCATCTAACACACACTTCTCCCCATACAAGTTCTTGTATAAAAGTTGGATCAAAACAATCAATTAAGAACAGGGTGCATGGTATGAATCTATCAAAACATCTTACACAAAATAGATTCCAATCTCAAATATCAAATCATAGAACAAAGATCCACCACATAGGAATTACAAAGATGACCATAATCATGTAGGGCATCTCATATGGTACTAGATCTATGAAGAACAAGAGAGAGATAGAGATCAAGCTACTTCCACAAACCCATAGCCCGGAGGTGGACTACTCCCTATTCATCTTGGTGATGATGTTGGAGAGGGTGGAGATCTCCCTAGAGGTGGCTCCGATAGAGTTTCCCCCTCCAATCTTGACTAGATCTGCCGCTGTTTGGTGGTGTTTTTGCCTCTGGTTTGCTCTGGTGTCACCCTTCTCGAGGATGCCCCGAGGGGTCCTTATATAGAGATTTTTAGGTCAAGAGAACATTGTGGATGAAAGAATCGAGGCGACCGGACGGACGAGAAGGAAATGAGCATGGGTGGCACGCCCACCAGGCCTGGGCACACCATCTGGGCTCGTTTGGCTCTCCTGGTGAGATTCTCGTGCTCCAGATGCTTCTCGTGGATAAATATTGACATTCCCAAAAGTTCAGGTCCATTTGACTTCGTTAAGGTCCTAAAATATCAGAAACATTGAAAACAGGGTTTTTCTGCCCTGCAGGGCTATAGCGAAGATAAAGTGGATCATTGGTAAATTCCCAAAAATCAATATAAAACATGGATATACCATTATATATGATGCAAATATGTGGAAAAACATGTTAACAAAGTACAAAATTCATGCATGCATTTTACATGCACCAATCGTGTCGGTGTCAGCCTGCCGCTGGTGCGATGAATGGGTGTAGGTGGACTAGTTCGGCGGCCAGGCTTGAGCTAGTATACAAGTACGACCTACAATGCGACTATGTTCTGGAGTTCAAGCTCAAGGAATTCGCCGTCCAAATGATGCTCTGTTGGAGATATGCCCAAGAGGCAATAATAAAGTAGTTATTATCATATCTTCACACTTATGATAAATGTTTACATACCATGCTATAATTGTATTAACCGGAAACATTAATACTTGTGTGATTTGTAAACTTAATTTGAAGTCCCTAGTATAGCCTCTATACTTCACTAGCTTGTTGGTTGATTGATGATTGAGGTTTCCATATCATGAACATTGAGATGTTATCAACAACAAGATCATATCGTTAGGAGAATGATATGGTGGACATACTCCTATAGATAAGCGTAGCATAAAGATCAAGTCATATCAATAGTTCAATTGCTATATGCTTTCTGATACATAGTAACCTAATTCCTTCGACCATGAGATCATGCATATTGCCTTTACTGGATGGATGCTTTGATGTCATCAAACACCACACCGTAACAGGGTGGCTATAAAAGTGGCATTGGGTGTTCGGAAAGTATTGGTTGAAACACATGGTTCAAGAGTGGGATTTGTCCATCCACATGACGGATAGATATTCTCTGGGCCCTCTCGGTGAAATGTCATCCAATTAGCTTGCAAGCATGTGACTGGATCACAAGGGATCACATATCACGGGAACGAGAAAAGAGTACTTATCGATGTGAGGTTGAACTAGGTATGCGGAGATCAAGCGATCATGACCTCGGATAAGTAACATATCGTGAGACAAAGGGAAATTGGTATCGTATGTAAGTGGTTCATTCGATCATAAAATGTCGTAGAAATATGTAGCCATATGAATTTCCAGATTCCTCTATTGGTTATTGTTCGGAGAAGTGTCTCGATCATGTCCGCATAATTCACGAACCGTAGGAGACACATAAGGATTCGACGTTGTTTGAGTAGTTATGGTATTATGAGAAAGAGACCGAATGTTGTTGAGTCTCGGATGGGATCCGGGATATCACGAGGAGATCCGGAATGGTCGGAGAATAAGATTCATATAAGGAAAGTCCCATTTCGGAGTTGGGGAATGGTTCGGTGTTTTCATGGGAACATTCTAGAAGGTCCGGAATGTCCGGCACTCCGGAGGGAAGGGTACATGAATGTGTCATTACATATTGGAATGATTGCATCATGTACTAAGTGTTCTCGCTGTCCAAAATAAAGGTTTATTTAATTCCTAAATTGAAAAGTCAAGCGGCTAGTTTGAAAGTCAAGCGCCAATTTTGGAAAGTGGGAAAAGAGGAGGAGGAGGCCGAGTTGGGGAGGAGTCCTCCTCCCAAGCCGGCGCCCACCAAGCCGAGTTGGGGAGGGACTCCTCCCCATGGCGCAGCCAGCCTCCCACCTATATAAGGAGGCAGGGCTCCCTCCTAGGACACACAAGTTTCCACCTCTAATCTCCGGTTTAGAGCCGTTTGGTTTAGAGCTTCTAATTGCTTTAGCCAGCGGTTTAGAGCCTTCTAATTGGTTTAGAGCCTTCTAATTGGTGTGTCTAATTACTAGACCACTAATAGCCTCTCTCATAAGCTCCACCATACTACTTACCGGCTTAAGCGAAGCCTGGGATCTCCCTCTACTTAGGTACCACGCCGTTGTCTTTTAGGAATCGCGAGAGTGCTACAACCTCCATGCTTTGGAACAAGGGAGAGGAAGGTCTTCGTCGAGTACCGAACGTGTGACCGACTGCGGGAGCGCTGCTGAAACGTGGCGCTGGAAGGATCGTCTACGCGATCTTGAGATCGGAAAGAGTACGACTACATCACCCACGAGAATCTGCTCGTTAACGCTTTGGAATCTTCGAGGGTGAGTTCCTCTATCGACTCGTTGCTACAATCTAGTAGATAGATCTTGGCTTGTTTGTTTGTATGCGATAGAAAATTTTTGTTTTCCATGCTCTGAACCCCTACAAAGGGTATCGAGCCGTGTCTATATGTAGATCTGTTGCAGTAGAACACAATGGTCATTGTGGGCGTTGATGCTTTTATTGTAGATTGCTTTTGTGTACTTTGCATCTTGCGGTATGTTGGGATGAAGCGGCCGGGCTAACCTTACATGACATCGTTCATGAGACTTGCTCCACGCTTAACATGCAACTTGTATTGCATAAGTGGCTTTATGGTGCCTGTTTCTCCTAGCATAGTAAAGATCCAATTTACAACGGTGATCAACAATGCTAGTATCAATGTTGTGGTTCTTGTTAAAGTTAGAGCGACACTTATTGAAAGCCCCAAACCACGTAAAATATGCAAAGAAAGTAGAGGCGTCTAACTTTGTTTTGCGGGGTGTGATGATGTGATATGGCCATGATTGTGATTATATTTGATGTATGCAATGTTCCTTATTGTAAGTTGGCAACCGGCGAGCCATATGGTTGTCTTTAATTTCTGTTAAGACCTGCGTGTCTATTCAAAATAGTTGTAATAGTTGAAGCTGGTGGGCGACAACCATGAAGAAGCGTCATTGACCTTGATGCTATGCGGTGATGATGGAGATCATGTTCGTGCTTGAAGATGGAGATCGGAAGCACAAAGAAGAAAGGCCATATCATATCACATATTATGAATTGCATGTGATGTTAATCCTTTATGCATCTTGTATTGCTTAGTAGACGACGGTAGCATTATAAGATGATCCCTCATACACATAAATTTCAAGTTCTAAAGTGTTCACCCTTAGTATGCACCGTTACAAAGCTTGTCGCTCAAGCACCACGTGATGATCGGGTGTCTTTGATTCCATGGTGACTACAACGTAAGCAAGCCAGATTTGCTTATGCGGAAGCTAAGGTTTGTCTTGTGAGCCTAGCATGTACGGACATGGCCTCGTGAACACGGATTACCGAAAGGTAGAGCATGAGTCATATAGTAGATATGATGAACATGCTGATTGTTCGCCATTGAAGCTATATCAACTCTCGTGATGATCGGTTTTGATGTGGTGGATTTGGTTCGTGTGATCACTAAAACAATGTGAGGGATATTGTTTTGAGTGGGAGTTCACCTAGATTAATTTAATTATTAATTAGAACTCAATTTATCATAAACTAAATCAAAGTGAATTTGCATAGTTATTGTAGTCATTGGCATCCGTTTACCACCTTGCGCTTAGTTATAATTGAGATGATAGAACTATAGAATTCTGGTTAGATACTTTACGAACTGGTATCGTATTGTTTTTTGTGTTAATCTAAAGTTTAAAAGTCCTATTGCAAACTTTCAGTAAGTTCCGGTTACTCCATGAAGTTTAATAATTAGTATTAAATCAAGAGTAACAATTCCAAGTGTTAGTATATAAGTATCATGTTTGTCTCCATGATTCTTGATATTCAAAGGATTCTCCTAATATCAAGGTTATCTAAGGATCTGAAAGAGTTGTTTCAGAAACCATATTTGTGGAAGATATTGTGATATCTGAAACGAAGTATTGGTTACAACATGATAGAGTATAATATGGCAAAAGTCATGTTCTCATATTTGATGAGAATTTGCAAAAGGTTGGAGACACTAGTTGTCCTAATCTTCCAAAAGGTTTTGGAGAGCAACATTATACTCGCGATTCACCGTTACAAGCTAAAAGTAGCTAGATCATGGATAAGTCCATGATGAGGGTGAATATTTGATGTAGGTAAAATGTTTACTACACCAAGAGATTACTAAAGAAAGGAATTTGAAAGAACACCAAATATTTGATAATGGTGATCTACTTCAAAGTGCAAGTTCAAAGACATTGGTATTTAACTATACACGCTTTGGACTATGTGTCATATGTATGACTCCACTATTGATGTTGATAGATTCTTTCAAATCGAAATACAAAGAGAATCTCATAAATATATGGCAGAAAAGAAAAGACTAGAATTGTTCAGTTTAAAGTATATAGATGATATACATGTTATGGCTATATTCTTTGCTTATTAAACAATGTGGTTCTTAAGTACTTGATACTGAATTTGTTGGTATGAATCGTCATACGAAACAACACAATTCATGAACTACAATGGCCTAAGTAATTAGCAAAAGAATATGTGATGATGTTCATCGAGAACAAAATAAAGGGTTATTGTGTTGCTCGTTAAACATCAAAAGCTTGCCTTCAAGATTTGTTTTATCAGGTATTATGAGAACAAAAGGGTTGTTCAAATAATTGCCGTAATCCATAAAAGATGGATGATTCACAAATCTCGTTGGAAAAATCACATCCATAAAACTAGTGCTAAAAATGTCGAAAGACAAATTGATTGAAAGATCACTTAGGAAGTGACATCGCAGTTTAAATTATATTGGAAAGAAAACATGAAGAAACTCCATGTGGATGGAATTTTGGAGTCTTTTGATTTTGATCAAATGACGTTTGTGAAACTTTCCTAGAGATAATTAAAACTTCGTTCATAGGCCAAAAGGGAACGAAAGACTAGCTTATTGGAACTTGTGCATATTGTTGTACGAACTCCATTATGTGTAGTCAAGAGCGATGGATTTCAACTTCATATGCTTTCTCCGAAAATTTGAGTGAATATTTGAATATTTACTTAATAAGGATGAAGTATGAAATATTTGAAAAGTTCGAAAGATTTTCAAGATGAAGTGCAAAATCATTGTAACAAGAATATAAATAGTTTATGATAAGATCATAAAGGAAGATATTTAAGTTACAAGTTTAGCATAATACCTAAGATTTAAGAAATCGGTCCGTGGATTTGCATTTCCCGAAACACCATAAGAGTATGGAGCGTTCGAGATATGTAATTGAACCTTGTTTGACATGGTAAGATCGAAGGTATAATTCATAAAACTGCTATTATATTTTAAAGATTAAAAGCTTTAGAGACTACCGTTTTCCACTAAAAGAGCTCCATCATAATCCGCTGAAATGACACCATATAAAGTTATGGTTTGGGATAAAACCCAAGTAGTCCTTCTTAAACATTGGTATGCTATGCATAAGAAAGATGTTTGCAACCAAAGTCGGATAAACCTGTCTTTGTATTACTGTTAAGTATTCCTCCATAAAACACCGAAGGCAAAAGTGTTTGTCGCTTAGAACGTCAAGTTTCTTTGAGAAGGAATTTTTCGTGAAAAGTTAAGTGGGAGGACAATAGAACTTTGATAAGGTTAAAAGAACCTTAGCTATATGTGCAAAGTTGCGCAGCACCGAAAAGTGTTAGGGCTGACAACAATGCTCATGGCTCACGTACCTCAAAAGTTGTGGTCACGGAGGTCTAAGTTTCTATTGAAACAAGTAGGTCGGATGAACAATCAAATACCAAGATTTGAGGGTTGAATCATTATTTGAGAATAATGAACCTACTACATGCAAAGAAGCAATGATGGGCCCTGACTCCGTCAAATGGCTTGAAGCCATATAATCCGTGATAGTTCCATACACGAGAAATCAAGTTTTGAACTTGAAGGACCCTCGAAAAAGGTGTAAGACCTTACAGTTGTGTTTGGATCTATAAAGAAGTAGACATGGATGTTTCACATCTATAAAATAGTCGACGTGTTGGGAAAGAGTTCACAACAATGTTCAAAGGTTGTATATGACAAGATTTTGATCTTTCATAGCGATTTTTAGTCTAGACGGATTAATGTAGCAACCACTACATATAATTTGTTATGTGGTAGTAGAATAAACAAAACAAGTTCTTCTAATAGAATGGTTACCTAGGACGTGTGCATGACACGGTCCAAAGGGTTTTGTTAATTCAAAGGATGCTAAAAGCATATGCAAACTTCAATGGTTGAAGTAAGCATAGCGGAGTTGGAATCTTCACTATGATGAAACTGTTAAAAGAGTTTAATTTCATCGGAGACAATGAAGATGCTTGCATTTGCAAGAAATTAAGTGGGAGCGCTAAGACATGTTTCTAATACATTATGTGGAAGACATATTGTTGATTAGAAATAATATATCTTTTATTAACACATATTAAGAATTTCATCCCGATGAAAGACTTAGGCAAAACCCAAATATTTGGCATCAATAGACGCTAATATGGTTGTGCCAGAAGTACATAGACGAGATATTGAATGAGTTCAATATAGAAATTACAAGAAAGGTTCTTGTTGCACAGAAAGGATTGAAAGAGTTCAAAGTTGATGATATATTCAAGTGTATTGACATTTGGTAAGTGAAACAAAGATTCAAGTATAGATTGATACTTGATGTATGAAATCACAAAGAGTATTTATATCAATCATACTGTGATATGTACAAATCCAGATATGTCCTATGCTCTAAATGTTGTGAGCATATACCAGAATGATTTGTAAGATGATCATTGGACAATAGTAAGGATATTCTTATGATCTTTTGGAAGAACTAAGAGTATATTATTTGTAGAAGTGACAAATAGATGGTTAGTTCATTGTAAAAGTACTACATTGATACTAGTTTTGTCACAAAGTACGAATTAAGTTTATCTCAATCTAAATTAAGGGTGGCACAATATAATGGAAAGTAAGTTCCATAATGGATTTGGATGAGTTCCAAAGTTAAGACATTGTGACAGATACTACAACAAAAGGCTAAGTATATGACTGCTATTATAGCAGCAAAAGAGGGCATTTGTGTCAAGTAGTTTGTTATCAAACTAGGTGTAGTTCACAGCGGGATAATACTATGAAGATATATTGTACGACAATATTGTCAACATGTTTTAACCCCAAAGAACTAAAGGTCACACCGAAAGACCAAATTTATACAAAGCCATCTCATTAGAGAATGAGTGATGCGTAGAGACGCAAAGACATGCAATTACACACGGACCTGGAAGTGTCAGATCCGGAGATCAGTTGACCACTAGCAATCATGTACATACAACACCGGAAAGCCATAGGTGTTGAATACACAAAGGTTTGAAACTAGATTATTGACTCTAGTGCAAGTGGGAGACTGTTGGAGATATGCCCAAGAGGCAATAATAAAGTAGTTATTATCATATCTTCACACTTATGATAAATGTTTACATACCATGCTATAATTGTATTAACCGGAAACATTAATACTTGTGTGATTTGTAAACTTAATTTGAAGTCCCTAGTATAGCCTCTATACTTCACTAGCTTGTTGGTTGATTGATGATTGAGGTTTCCATATCATGAACATTGAGATGTTATCAACAACAAGATCATATCGTTAGGAGAATGATATGGTGGACATACTCCTATAGATAAGCGTAGCATAAAGATCAAGTCATATCAATAGTTCAATTGCTATATGCTTTCTGATACATAGTAACCTAATTCCTTCGACCATGAGATCATGCATATTGCCTTTCTTGGATGGATGCTTTGATGTCATCAAACAACACACCGTAAATTGGTGGCTATAAAAGTGGCATTGGGTGTTCGGAAAGTATTGGTTGAAACACATGGTTCAAGAGTGGGATTTGTCCATCCACATGACGGATAGATATTCTCTGGGCCCTCTCGGTGAAATGTCATCCAATTAGCTTGCAAGCATGTGACTGGATCACAAGGGATCACATATCACGGGAACGAGAAAAGAGTACTTATCAGTAACGAGGTTGAACTAGGTATGCAGAGATACCGACGATCATGACCTCGGATAAGTAACATATCGTGAGACAAAGGGAAATTGGTATCGTATGTAAGTGGTTCATTCGATCGCAAAGTAATCGTAGAAATATGTGGGAGCCATATGAATTTCCAGATTCCTCTATTGGTTATTGTTCGAGAAGTGTCTCGATCATGTCCGCATAATTCACGAACCGTAGGAGACACACTTAAGGATTGACGTTGTTTGAGTAGTTATGGTATTATGAGAAAGAGACCGAATGTTGTTCGGAGTCTCGGATGGGATCCGGGATATCACGAGGAGATCCGGAATGGTCCGGAGAATAAGATTCATATAAGGAAAGTCCCATTTCGGAGTTGGGGAATGGTTAGGTGTTTCATCGGGAACATTCTAGAAGGTCCCGGAATGTCGGCACTCCGGAGGAAGGGTACATGAATGTGTCATTACATATTGGAATGATTGCATCATGTACTAAGTGTTCTCGCTGTCCAAAATAAAGGTTTATTTAATTCCTAAATTGAAAAGTCAAGCGGCTAGTTTGAAAGTCAAACGCCAATTTTGGAAAGTGGGAAAGAGGAGGAGGAGGCCGAGTTGGGAGGAGTCCTCCTCCCAAGCCGGCGCCCACTGCCGAGTTGGGGAGGACTCCTCCCATGGCGCAGCCAGCCCTCCCACCTATATAAGGAGGCGGGCTCCCTCCTAGGACACACAAGTTTCCACCTCTAATCTCCGTTTAGAGCCGTTTGGTTTAGAGCTTCTAATTGCTTTAGCCAGCGGTTTAGAGCCTTCTAATTGGTTTAGAGCCTTCTAATTGGTGTGTCTAATTACTAGACCACTAATAGCCTCTCTCATAAGCTCCACCATACTACGGCTTAAGGCGAAGCCTGCGGGATCTCCCTCTACTTAGGTACCACGTTGTCTTTGCTAGGAATCGCGAGGAGAGTGCTACAACCTCCATTTTCTTTGGAACAAGGAGAGGAAGGTCTTCGTCGAGTACCGAGCGATGGATGCTGGGAGCTGCTGGCAGTATTTGGAAGGATCGTCTACGCGATCTTGAGATCGGAAAGAGTACGACTACATCACCCACGAGAATCTGCTCTCGTTAACCGCTTTGGAATCTTCGAGGGTGAGTTCCTCTATCGACTCGTTGCTACAATCTAGTAGATAGATCTTGGCTTGTTTGTTTGTATGCGATAGAAAATTTTTGTTTTCCATGCTACGAACCCCTACATGCTCTACAAGGCCAGCTCCTCCAGCGCTAGGTAGTACATCTGCCCTGAACACGGTTAGACAATGACCTGGTGTTCAGTTGTGTTAAGTTAGCTACGTAAGTATGTAAGTATGTAGTTGTAGTTAGTGGTGTTCAACCTGTGATGGTGAAACTTCTCCGATGGCTTTGATCAGGGGTTAAACCCTTGGCAGTTTAGGGGCATGGGATGCCCCTGCCGATGCTGCTTTTGATCAAGGGTGTTAGTAAAACCCTTGGCTTGTAGGTGTCTTAAACTTGATAAGTATGTATTAACTAGTTAAGTCTTCATCAGTGTGATGTGTGCGCTATGTCTGTTGTGTCTAATGTGTGTGTTGTTGTCAAAAGTGGTGGTAAGATCACCCATTTTGAAATGGGTGCCATGTGATAAGGTGTAAAAGCAAAACACCAAACACTTGCAAATTGCATCAACTGGGAATGAAAGTCGTGGCACCTTGGACCACTAGGGCATAGGTACCCCATTTGCGCCCATGTGACCCCACCTTCCAGGTGGGCCCCACCCATGGACTCTCTAGGAACCTTCTAGAAGATTCCATCACTTGGAAATATTCCAAAATTTCCAGAAACTCTAAATAGGAATTTTCATATACTTTTCTCTACCTTTGGATAATTCTGAAGCTCCTCGTGATATCAAGGATCTCACCCGAGACTCTGAAACAACAATTTATTACACCATACATATTCTCAACAAAGACTAATGACACCGAAGCGTTAAGTGTGGACCCGATGGGTTCAAGAATATGCAGACATGATCGAGACACTTCTCCGATCAATAACCATTAGCGGGCCCGGGATGCTCATAGTGGTTTGTACACATTAAACGAAGTTCTTTTCGGTTGAACCACAATCTCAAAGATTCAAACAATTTGGTATACAATTCCTTTTTTTATCGTGATATATTACTTGCTCGAGATTCGATCGTCGATATCACTATACTAGTTCAATCCCATTACCGGCAAGTTCTCTTTACTCGTACAGTGGTATAGGATCCCTGTGTCCAATTGCATTAGTCATTAAGCTCTTTGATGCTATAGATATCTTACACTCCGTCTCATAAAGTAACAAATCTCAATCTTGATGCATGCAACCCAACACACATCATCAGAGATACCTAAAAGTCACCTTTAGAATCACCCATTAACGGAGTGACGTTTGATGTCCACAAGGTATTCCTCCGATGCCCTGGAGTAACATGATATCATGGTCCGAGAAAACTATACTTGACAGCAAACAAACTAGACAATGCGATCAGAAGCTATACTTATTATTTGGGTATGTCCCGTTATCAAGTGACAACCATGTCCATTGTCAGGAAACCTTAATTGTTTCTTGACTAACGAACTAGCAGGGGCTATGTGTTGTTTACTTATCCACACTTTTATTTAGTTTCCAATATATACAGTTATAATATGGACAATAAACATTAATCATTATACTTTATTATTGTCTCTATGGCATATTTCAAACAACAAGACGCCAGACACGGAACAGTCTGTACGTATATGATATAATTTGTCTTGGGTTGGAATTTGGAAGGCTCTTGGTGCATGATTGTGAGAGTGCTCTGCTTTTAAAAAGGTACGGCACTTGGTAAAACACTGTTTGGAGCTTACTGTACGTAGGGTCGATAAGGCACGTACCTTGACAGGTAAGAGTGTGGTGGTGGTGCATAAACGAAGCAGTACGGTCCGAAATGAATTGATAACTGGCCGCACAAAGAGAAGTCTACAGCTCGTCTGCTTCACTGTCCCTGCATCAGCATGCGGCTGGCTTGAGACCTCGAACATGGCTATACTAGCTGAGAAGATAAACGGAAGCACGTATATATGGATTCACACGACACGGTGGAGAGCTTCGCAAAAAAAAAAAAGCAGTACGGTGGAGAGGATGCGGGATGCCTCGTCAGCTCACCGGAGCATGCACGTTTTACCCATCCGCCGCCGCCGTCCGGAGGTCGTCTAGCGAGCTTTTAATAAGATAAGAAAGAGAAAAGGAGTTCCGGTGGGCACCCAGCAGCGGTGTTTTGATCGTCGTCCCGAACATTGACCCAGCAGCGGTGGTTTTCTCACTGCCAGTCCCATCATCATATCATACGCGTGTTGGCATCTACTTATATCATCCACGTTTCTGTTTCACTCACTCAGTCACGCGCGTGAGAACATGAGTAGTAGCAGTAGGTAGGTTGTTCCGATTTGACGGGACGGAGGAGGAGGAAGAAATAAGAAGATCTCGCCCCACTCGAATAGACCCCGTGGATCTGAATTTACAAAATGGTAGCGCTACGCGTTCCCTCGGACATAACTTCCCCCGATCCTCCGGGTCCCCTGGTCGACATGTGTCCCAAAAAAACATCCCTAATCCCGCTTTTGCTATAAATCACTTATTTTTGCTACATGTAGAACCAAACGAAAATACAACATACAGACTAGATCTTGCCGGAGAGTTCGTCGGCGATCTTGTAGCAAAAACATATTTCAATGTAGCAAAACCGACATCGTCGAAAACATCGCCGGAGACTCTCGCCGAAAAACGTCGCCGAAGACCTCGTAGCAAATAATTTACGTTATTGTAGCAAAAACATAAAACAGTTGTAGCAAAATGTTTTTTCTAATATAGCAAACGGGATATCGTCAAAGACATCGCCGGAGATATGGTAGCAAAACAGTAGAGATTGGTTGTAGCAAAAAGATTGTGCGAAAGTAGCAAAAAATATACGAATATGTAGCAAAAAAATATGACAAGGTAGCAAATGCTCGTAGCACTGACGGAGAACATAATTAGCAACATCGGTCAACATAAGTAGCAAGACATGTCTGCTAGAGTAGCAAACACAGGAGACCGTAGTCGCCTTAGGTAGCACACCATGCCTGCAGAATCTGGCCATGGCCTCTTGTCCCACAGCTTCTCCATCGTGGTCGCAGAGAAGCCATAGGCGCCAGAAGTTTAGGCCTTGGGGGCAACACCGAAAAGGAGAAGGGTGTTCATGAGCTCCAATCCATAGCCAGCACCGGAGACCGTCGCTCGCAGCAACAAGCACCATCTAGCTGGGGCGCGTGGGCACTCGCTGCAGACGGCGCGGGTCATGGCGGCGCTCGGTGGCGTGGGCCGCGGCGGCGCGGGCTGTAGCAGAGGGGCGCGTTGACGGGAGCTTGCTTAGGAGAGGAGGAACGGAACTTGTCGGTGTTGCGCGGCACCCGAGAGGTGTGGCGGCAGGAGGCTGACGGCGGAAGGTGTGTGCGACAGGATACGTACGGGAGCAGGTGACGTACGGGAGTTGGATGAAAGGTTGAAGATAACGGTATCATTTCTCTTTAAAAAACTTATTATCAGATAGCAGCACCACGCAGGGCAACGTCCCTGTCAACTAAAACCGCACGCAGCACAACGTGCGCGAGCGCGCGCGTGGAACAGTAGAAAAAGGAAGGGAATCAGGCGGTGGGGCCCACACGAAAACACGTAATCGGTAGACCCGGTAGGCTCGGAGGGATGACGAGTTGACCACCACCACTAGCACTCGCCTCGCTCCGTCCATCCCTCCCTCACTCATCACTGATTCCTTCTCTCTTTTTTTTTTACTATACTACTACTTTTTTAGACAGGGTTGGGTTTGCTGTGGCTCCAACCCAATTAAGCGCCGTCCTGTTCCTCCGTCCAGAACACAGAGGAGCTCGCGAGCTCCTGTGTGTATAAATAAGCTCCCACCCCCAACCACCAGCTCAGACCACCATCCACACCTCACCTCAGCTCGACGCACTTCTCCCCTCTCTTCTCTCCACCATCCACCCTCCGGCTTCAATCCAATCCCCTTCTTCTTCCTCCTCCTCCTCCTCCTCCTCCTGCTTCGAAACTCGACGAAGGCACCCATCCAGTTTCTTCTGCGAAGCACGGCCACGCGCAGTCAGAAAATGAAGAGCAGGAGGCAGGCCGGCGGCGTGGCTTCCCTTGACGGGAACACCAGCAGCGGCGGCGGATGCGGCGGCGGGGGAGGATGCAAGATGGAGAGGAAGGACGTGGAGAAGAACCGGAGGCTGCACATGAAGGGCCTCTGCCTCAAGCTCTCCGCTCTCGTCCCCGCAACCTCCACGCACCACATCCGCCATTACCAGACCTCGGCAGCAAACAACAACACCTCTTCGCACTCCAACAATAACCACAAGGTACCTTTCTTTTGACTCACCTCTTGCTCATTAATCTTGCTGTCAGGTCGAAAACAAAGTTCACTGTTATTAGGGAGCAGTAAACCAACAGTATAAATATAGTACGTCCATCATACACGTGGCTCGATCGGATAATTTTACTAGGGTGGTTTCAGGTCCACTGAATTATTGTGCTCTCTGTCGTTATCACCCTCGGCCATCACCTCCCCGCCCCTAGAGCAAAATCACTGTGTTCTCGCCTCTAAACTACGCTTCAAAAGGCAATTCTTGACAGGGTTTCTTTTCAAGGACTGTTGTTGATCCTGACGTTTATTTAATTCCAACAGAGTAGCAGTACTCTCAACTGTGAAATTTAGTTAGGTGGTTTTTTTCTTGAAAAGAGGGGGGGAAAATCCGGGCTCTGTCCGCCTATGCACAGTCACAGCGCCCTCATTGTTAACTGTCAAATTAGTTACTAGTACCCGGTTACTATTGACTAATCTAAGTAGTAATAAACTTTTTGCTAACTAGGCACATAAATTTGTGCGAATTCAAGTAAAAAATACTAGTAATATGTTTGAATTTGTTTTTTCCTATATACTTGGAGACGGTGATGATTCGTTGCGTGGAAACAAAAGGTGAAAAGGGGATTTGACATTTCTGAAGCCATCCGTGTCCACTCCTCACTGATGGGCTGAATTGAATTCACCCACGCGCTCACTCATGTTAGGTAGTAGTTAATCATTCGAGTGTGTCAAATCGGTTGGTGACCTTCAGCCACGTGCTCGATCACGTCGCTATGTAATTTCGGCACGTGCACAATTAATCTGGAGAACAAAGGACCAAAATCACAGACAACGATAATCACTCAATCTCGTCGTACCCATTGGATTATTCGATCTATCGGATAAGTCCCCACACTTGGCTTAATTTTGATCAGGATTTTTCGTTTTTTAATAATCCGATAGAATTATCCGAGCCACCCACCGAAGATCCTCCCGCGATTTGAGTCACATGTCCCAATCATCTTGCAGACAAAATCTGTTTTCTTCACAGTATAGTACTACCACTACATGATCATCACAACTCCCAAAAGATCTCAAAGGATTATGTCGGGATTAATTATTCAGCAGTACTGGTCTGTAGCATGATTCTGACGAAACTGCTCTCGTGTGTGTCTGCTGCAGGACGCGATCACGCAGCTGGACCAGCTGGACAGCGCGGCGGCGTACATCAAGCAGCTCAAGGGCCGGATCGACGAGCTGAAGCGGCGCAAGCAGGGCGGCGGCGCCGCCGGCTGCTCCTCCTCCTCCGCGTCCGGCAACAAGGCGTCTTCGTCGACGACGGCGGCGCCGGCGGCGTCGCTGCCCGTGATCGAGGTGCGCCACCAGGACGCGACGCTGGACGTGGCGCTGGTGAGCGAGGCCGGGAAGCCGTTCAAGCTGCACGAGGTGATCGCGGTGCTGGAGCAGGAGGGCGCCGAGGTGGTCAGCGCCAGCTTCTCCGTCGTCGGGGACAAGATCTTCTACACGCTCCACTCCCAGGCGCTCTGCCCCAGGATCGGGCTCGAGGCCGACAGGGTCTCCCAGAGGCTCCACGGCCTCGCCGCCACCGCAGCGGCCGCCGCCGCCGCCTCGGCCCTGGTCTACACGGCATGAGCTAGATCGATCTCTTTGTTTTTCTTTCTTCTTTCTTTTTCATGGCGGCCAACTGATGGATCGAGACAGATGGTTCGGAGAGGAGTCGATAGAGCTGGTTTGATTGATTTGCAGCTGGTGCATATGTATGAGTTAGCTCGCTGCAGATTAATCTAGTTTTTTCATCAAACGGGGCAGCGATGTTCTATGCGATGTTTGTTTCAGCTCAAGATCGATCTCTGTTCTTCAACTGGTTATTAGTTGGTTGGTTGGCTCCTCTGCCTGTGAGCTTCAGGTCTGCCTAACTGAAGACTAGTAGTGTACCTGTGTAGTAATTCTGATCCTCTCAGAGCGTTGAGTTTATAGTCTTGAGAAACTAGGTGAACAAATAAATGAATGATCTCGTTCCGAGAAATTAAGCTTCCTCAAAAGAGTCGAGTAATTATGAGATGTTGATTCTGCCATTGGCCTTGAGGTTCAGCAGAGACCAATACAGGAAAACAGTGATAATTCTTGGCTGTTGGTGGGTATCCGTAGTTTTCTTTTGCTGAGACTATTATGAACTCTGCCAACTAGCTTAATCACAACATCTGTCCTTGGAGTTGGTGGGTACCAAGCTTTCTTACCTTGCTACTCCCTCTATCCCGGTTTAAAGGACACAATTTACAGTGGTAATCTCTTTTCTTCAACAACCATGAACTACTATAGTACTCCCTCAGATCCGTAATAAGTGTAGCTGATTCAGTATAAAGTTATGCTAGTGCTAGTACTACATCAGTGACATTTATTATGCATCGGAAGGTGTAGCTGATTAAGCTAAAGATTACTGATCCTTAACGTACAACAACAGCAACGCGCGTGGCAGGGACAAGGCTAAGGAAGAGGTTTCGTTCAGAGTTCAGACAATGACAGCGATGAATGGTAAGCAAAGAAAATCGCTGGTTTAGTGCAGGTGATCAACGAGACAAGGACGGGTAAGATGGTCCTTTGCCATTTGGCTTCTCTGCATGCAGCAGCAACGTCGCTTTCGCGCACGTGCTGGATCTGAGCGATTGAGGAGGGCAGATCTTCTTGGTTCCATTCCATGGAGGATCATCTGCTGACAGTCTCAGCTGCATGGGCGACGCTGAAGCTAAATAAAGCGCGAAGCTACTGTACTGACCCAGTGTGAATGAAAGAGGTTTGTGATGATGATCAGCGAGAAAACAAGGATGGATGGGGCCATGTTTTGCCTTTTTGGATTCGCTGCTTAATCTGCATATTAATATGTGTCTGGCACGTTTGTTGATTCTCAGATCTCACGCGTTGCCATCTACCACTGGTTTTCTCCATTGGTGGACCGTGGACGCTGTGCCCCGGTCTCCCGGATCCCGTCCCACACGGTACGAACCCATGCGCACAACCACGTGCTGTATTTCACAAATGAATACTCCTTCCGATATAAATGAATGAACTCAAATTTAGGGTTTAGATTTGGAGGTCTACACATGTTTTAGTGCTAGATGCATTTGAATCTCGAGAAAGCTAAGTCTATTAGTATGAATAGGAGGGAGTACTGTTTTCTATGTTCACTAATACAAAATATTTAGACAAGCTAAGTTAGTCTACGAAAATGTTTTATATTGGTGAATGGAGAGAGTAATTAACAAGTTTATTGTCGTGGATGATTCGTTATTACCGTTTTCTTTCATAGTGAATGGATGATTTTGGCCATCTTAGAACATCTCTAGCGGATCCCTTAAAATGGCCAAATCCTTAAAACTCTGACCGGTATAAGGGCTCGGCGTAGTTTTTTCTTGCCAAAACAGACACGTATACAATGCCCATACCGTATTTGTTTTATAGGGCACTGAAAAACCACCCTTGCCTTTATATCTAAGGTTTCGACAGGGTGGATAAGATTCCCGACCCGTCGCTTTTTCAACCGCGCCTGCCGCCGCGCACTGCCGATCAAATTTGCTTGCTTTCACGAGAAATTAGAGCCGCTGCTTAGCAGATCTGGCAACGCGCCTTCATGATGTACAATCATAGGAGCTCGAGCGGAGTGGGGGAGGCCAGGTGGGTCGTTCCGCCACTTTGTCCTGCCACCGCACGACACCGTCTCCGACTCGGAGGAGGAGCACCATCGCTGTGTGCACTCTGACGGTGCATGGAAGCGCGCCTCCCTCCACTTCATCTACTACCAAGCTCCGGTGCCTCACAAGATCTGCTGCCGCTAAGTGGAGGAGGCCAACTATCGGCGCCGGTCGGGAGAGGGGAGCTCGTCTGGAGAGCTTGCTCGTCTACTGTCGCCGAAGAAAGAGGAGGAGATCGAAGGCTACGACCCGATGGCGTACAATGTCTTCATCGGCGAGGAGGACTACATCATATGATGCCTCCTTCGAATGCATCATCGCCGTGATCATGCAGCGGAGCGCAGCCAAGGTGGAGAACCGGCGTAGGCAAGAGCAGCGGGATGTGGAGCTCAACGACCTCTTCCTCGAGCAAGGGCTCACCAGCGAGCACCAACTCCGCCAGAAGCAGGTGGAGTCGTGATATGTCGGAAACGTATCTATATTTTTTTATGCTTAATGCTTGTTTTGTATCTACTTTGCTTTGCTTTGTCTACACTTTAAGGTGTTTTTATATCTTTTCTGGAACTAACCTATTAACAAGTTGCCACAGTGCCAGTTGCCTGTTTTCTTCTGTTTTTGGTTTCAGAAAGGCAGAAAATCAATATTCTCGGAATTGGACGGGACAAAAGCCAAAGTCAACATTTTACCGTGGGTGACACGAATTCCAGAGGAGAGACGAGGAGGCGAACCAGGGACGCCACACCCCCTAGGCGCGGGTGGTCCCTATCCCGCGCCTGGGTAGGGTGTGGGCCCTCCGGCCATCTCCCAGCCTCGCCTCTTCGCCTATAAGAAGCCCCCGATGCAGAAACCCTAGGCACCGATCAAAACTCCACGAAACCTTCTGTAGCCGCCGCCACTGTCGTCCCTAGATCGGGGGGATCTGAAGCTCTTCCCGGCAACCTGCCGGAGGGAAGATCATCCCGGAGGCCTTCTTCTCCGGTATGATGCGTGAGTAGTTCCACCTTGGACTATGGGTCCATGTAGTAGCTAGATAGTTGTATCTCCTCCTTGTGCTTTTATGTATAGATCTTGTGAGCTCCGTTCATGATCAAGATCTAATATATTTGTAATCATGCATGTTGTGTTTGCGGGGATCCGATGGATATTGAGATTACTATGTCATATTGATTAATGGTATTGTCTATTTGATTACATCATGTCTGTGTTGTTTGTGATCTTGCATGCTCTCCGTTGTTAGTAGCTATCTTGACCAAGTAGTTGCTAGTGACTCCAAGAGGGGTATTTATGCTCGATAGTGGGTTTATGCCTCTAGTTTCTAAGGGAAGTGATAGAAATCTCTTCGGTTGTAGATGTGGTGTTCCCACTAGGGAGAAAACAACGGTCTCTTTTTCATGGAACAAGTAGATTGTTTACCTTACACACTTTGCTTAAAGTTGTTATATGTTGCTTGCAACTTAATACTGGAGGGGGTTCGGATGATAACATGAAGGTGGACTTCTAGTCATAGATGCAGTTGGATGGCGGTCTATGTATATGTTGGAGATATGCCCTAGAGGCAATAATAAAAGTGGTTATTATTATATCTTTGTGTTTATGATAAATGTTTACATTCATGCTATAATAGTATTAATCAGAAACATTAATACTTGTGTGATTTGTAAACTAAATTAGAGTCCATAATAAAGCCTCTTTATAATACTAGCTTGTTGGTTAATAGATGATTGTGGTTTCCTGATCATGAACATTGAGATGTTGTTAAACAACAAGATCATATCATTAGGAGAATGGTGTGATGGACATACTCCTATAGATAAGCGTAGCATAAAGATCAAGTCATTTTAATAGTTCAATTGTTATAAGCTTTCTAATACATAATAACCTAATTCCTTCGACCATGAGATCATGTTAATCACCATCACCGGAGGGATGCTTTGATGACATCAAACACCACACCGTAACTGGATGGTTATAAAGGTGGCATTGAGTGTTCGGAAAGTATGGGTTGAGGCACATGGATCAAGAGTGGGATTTGTCCATCCATATGACGGATAGATATACTCTAGGCCCTCTCGGTGGAATGCCATCCAATTAGCTTGCAAGCATGTGACTGGCTCACAAGGGATCACATATCAAGGGAACGAGAAAAGAGTACTTATCAGTAACGAGGTTGAACTAGGTATGCAGAGATACCGACAATCAAAACCTCGGATAAGTAAAACATCGTGAGACAAAGGGAAATTGGTATCGTATGTAAGTGGTTCATTCAATCGCAAAGTAATCATAGAAATATGTGGGAGACATATGAATTTCCAGATTCCTCTATTGGTTATTGATCGGAGAAGTGTCTCGATCATGTCTGCATAATTCACGAACCGTAGGGAGACACACTTAAGGATTCGATGTTGTTGAGTAGTTATGGAATGATGAGTAAGAGACCGAATGTTGTTCGGAGTCTCGGATGGGATCCGAAATATCACGAGGAGATCCGGAATGGTCCGGAGAATAAGATTCATATAAGGAAAGTCCTGTTTCGGAGTTCGGAAATGATTCCGGTGTTTTCACCGAGAATGTTCTAGAAGGGTCTGGAAGGTCCGGCACTCCGGAGGGGAAGGATACATGAATGTGTCATGACAATGTGGAGTGGTTGCATCATGTACTAGGTCACTTGGCTGTGCAATATGGAGAGAGAAATCAAATCCAAGTTTAAAAGTCAAGCGCCAATTTAAAAAGTCAAATCTGATGTTTGTTTGGTGGAGGGAGAGTAGGAAACCTACTTGGGGAGGAAGTCCCACTCCCTCCACCCGCCGGCCAAGGAGGAGGAGTTGGAGGAGGACTCCCTCCTCCCAACTGCCTCCCTCCCACCTATATAAGGAGGGGTAGGCTGCCCCCTACATACACACCCAAAACCCTAGCCCCAAGTCGTCGGCGCCACCACCTCCAAGTGCTGCCGCCGCCACCGCCTAGGGCTCCTCCAACTCGCCGAGTTAGGGTTTCTCCAAACCCTAGCCGCCGGCCACACCCTCCCCTTGGTGCCCTCTAAACCGTAGATCGCCAAGGCCTCTCTCATACTCCACCATACTCGCTCCGGCTTAAGGCGAAGCCCTACGAGATCTCCCCTCTACTTCTGACACAACGCCGTCGTGCTGCCGGAATCACGAGGAGAGTGCTACTACCTCTGCTGCCTGCTGGAACAAGGGAGAGGAAGGTATTCATCGAAAATCAACGCGATGTGACATGAAGCGCCTGAACGCAGCGCCGGAAGGATCGTCTACGCGATCTTGAGATCGGCAAGAGTACGACTACATCACCCACGAGAATCTGATCTCGTTAACCGTTTTGGAATCTTCGAGGGTGAGTTCCTCTATCGACTCGTTGCTACAATCTAGTAGATAGATCTTGGTTTGTTTGTGTGCATGCGGTAGAATTTTTTTGTTTTCCATGCTACGAACCCCTACAGTATATTGTTGTATTGCCCAATCGAATCTCATGGGATTTTTTTGTCTGATATTGCATTGTTATGTCTTGCTCAGTTATTGTCCTGATGTAATTTGTTTACCCTTTATGCCATGTTGTTTATCTAAGAAGAGCATCTCCAGTGAACTATGGACCCCGATCCAATCTTTACCATTGATACAGCTTTCACTATTACCTGTTTACTTGCTGCAAACCATTATGTTCCACACCATACATTTAATCCTTTATTACAACAAACCGGTGAGCTTGACAACCTCACTGATTCGTTGGGGCAAAGTCTTGAGTTTATGTTGTGTAGGTCATCGCGTTGCTTACAACACCTGTGTGACGTCTTCTTCCTCCTACTGGTTCGATAACCTCGGTTTCTTATTGAGGGAAAACTTGTTGCTGTGCTGCTTCACATCTTGCTCTTGGGGTTTCCAACAGGCTCCACATCAACCACGCGTATAGCCATCAAGTGGGAGATTGAGCGTACGCTGCAGGCGGAGAAGTTTGTTGACCTCGACTGACGGCAATGAAGCTTACGCCAAGCCTCGAAGCTTCGGTGAACCTAAATTTTGTGTGCGGATTTAGGGTTAGGGCGGAGCAGGCAGCAGATCCCCGCGTAGTAAATTTCTCGCATTTTGTATGTATGATCGCGATGAACTATGGACGAACTATGTGAAATTTCCTACGAATGTTTCAAATTCATATGTTTAAGGTTTTAATTTGTGGTTTGTTGTCGAAGCAAAAACTCACCCCTTATCTTTTTAAGGTTTGGCGGATAATTCTGCTAGAGATGCTCTTAGCTACCACTCCCTCCGTTCATCAAAATACGGCTAAATGTAAAGTTTGACCAAGTTTTAGAGAAAAATATCAATGTTTACATGACATATCATTAGATGTATCATGACACAATGTTTTCATATGATATCTACTAGTATTATAGATATCGTTAGATGTTTCTACATATTTCGTCAAAATTTATATTGTCTAAATCTGGAAAAATTTATACGCCTTCTTTTGGGGCATGGAGGTAGCCACATGCTAATCTCCCCTCATTCCCTTGTTGTCATGGGCGCTGCTGTAAATTATCGCGATCATTTTTGCTATATTTTAATTTCGCTGTTGTAGCTTTGCGAACCTTTTGTTCCCCTTTTTCTTATCTCTTCTTTATATAGTATGGGTAAAAATGGTGATCTCTTGGAAGGTCCAAAAATATATTTTTTACAAAATAAACATTTGTAGATGAAAAGAGAAGGATCATGGAAACCACTCTAAGTAATAGAAGGGTCAAGCTTCCGGTTACTCATTCCGCTCCTGAAAAAGACCTATAAAACCTTTTTTAAGCCTAACAATGTAGAATTTGGTACTGTTTATACTTCCTCCGTCTCAAAATAGATGTCTCGGATTTGCTAAAATTTAGGTGAATTTAGACACTATTTAATATATAGATTCATCCCAATTTTGAAAAACTTAAGACATCTATTTTGAGACGGAGGGAGTATAAAAAATGTCAACATTTATAGTATCATGTAGATATCATATGAATGTGCAACGGTATCTAATTATACTGATCTATTATTACAGTAGCTAATGATTTTTCCTATTAAAATTTGGTCGAAATTTTCCCATACTGAGGAATTTTTCCATAGAGTAGGATTGGGTGTTTCGTTGCAAAACATAAAGTAGGATGGCTTTGTGATGGATAGGAGCCCATATTATAGTATGGGCCGTCCAAGAAGCAGGAAACTTAGCTACCACCAGCCCATACAAAAGAGCCCAGCTTACGCTTGCGTGCTCAGTTCCTATTTCCTAGGTCAACCGGACCCACATTCAAAGAATGATTGACCTTTCCCGTGGGCCGTGCTGTCTCTGTCTTCCTTCTCTTTCCCCCAGATGGAATAATGTCTAGACTTCAAAAAACAAAAAAAAGATGGAATAATGTCTTGATGTAGAAATATCGCTGCTCCCAGTTCGAAAAGAAGGAACTGCTCTGCTGCAGCACTTTGCGGCAAAGAGAATATGCATGTTCTATTTGAAACTTACTAGTAAGCATGCACGTGCAACGCACGAATCAACTCATGTATATAACTAAACGTGTTATAAACAACTGGACATATTGGTTTTTTCGTTTAGGAATTATAGACAAGGTAACACTTGCACATTTTGAAAGGAAATACACCAATAGGATGTGCACCAAAAATTGGTTTTATAAAAATCTAACCATTAATAATCCTATGTAAGCTATTGCTTCATTCCTGGACATTTTTTGAAAAAGAAAATTTAGCAGAAAATCTTCAGACAAATTTCTGAAAATTTTGGAGTTAAAGCATGCAAAATGTTTCACCCAAAGTGATCAGAGTGAACATCCAGACATGAAAGTTCAGACAAAACAGGAACGTAAGCGACGCAAATACATGAAATTTCAGACATTACAAACAAAAACGTAAGCAATAGAAAGAGAATAGCCGGTGGGAACTTTAAAGACATGAATCTTTAGTGTTGGATTGTGCTAACCTGGATGTAGCCGTGGCAAAGGTGCATGCACGACAGCCTCCTGGTTCCCTCCCCTGCCTCAATCTTGTCCTTGTCCGGTGTGGACTGTGTTGCCCCCCACGATCAATACGGCTGTCTTCGCCCCGCTCACCTTTGTCCGAATGCTCGTGCTCCGCCTCAGCTGCGAGCTGCCCGAACAGCTTGTCATCCCCATCTTAGTCATCGAGGAACTACATCTCAACACCGTCGTTGTTGTGCCACCATCATCAATCATGAGGTTGCCCAAGATGTTGACGGCGAGGGTCACCTCCGACTCGAGGCTCTGTATTGCTGGGCCTCACGAAGTCAGGCATAAATCATTTTGACAAGCACTTCTTGTTCTCTTGGCATCCTTGCTGACACCTACAAACCAAATGCTAGATCATCCAAAAAATGTTGTGTGGGGTATCATGGGTTGTGCCTAGAAGACTCCACTAAACCACAGAGGAAGCATATGACATTGAATCTAGGCAGAAATGGGCTTCTAGCTATAGATACAGAGAGAATTTATCGTGAATATAAACTTATTTGATTGGCTAGTAAAAAATATGTCTAAATAAATAGGAGTAGATATTGTCATATACTCAAGCCAATCAATATACGTAATTTGAATAAAATGGATTTCAACCAAGGATATAAATAAATAAGATTTAAAGATGATAAAATGCAACTTGTCGCATAATGGAACTACAACCATATATTCTTCACCAGTGGTCTATATATGATTAACTATCATTCTCGACAAACATGAAGCAAGTACTGATTTATATAAAATGGTTAGACGGGAGATAACAGAGTTGCTTCCAACAATATCTAAGAAATAAGCACATGCCAACCAGGAAATCAAAACTTATACAATGTGCAAGATATGAAAAAGAAAGCACATGATGTACATATTACCTTAAGGCATCTCCACTCGAAACATTAAGCCAAATTCAGTTTTTTTCTGGTCTGCACCACATAGACCCAAGGTAGCATGAACTTGTACCGGGAATACCATATTTCCCTTTTGACTCTTTTGCAGTGTGGTTTGCAATTCACCATACTCTGTACTTAGATCACCATTAACTGTAATCATACAGCAGCAGAAGTTTCTAATCATTAAAAATGAAAAGGTTCTAATGAAAGCATTTATCATTGGCCACATTTCGTACTTTGCTTTTTTTTTCACAGAAGCAATTATTTACATTCACATACTAAATATATTTTAGCTGAAGATTTTCCATTCTCTATTCAAACTACACATTTCCTTATATCTTTAGAACTTTATAACATTGAGAATGCATATGGGACTATGTTCTCACCAAAAGAGAAAACGTGGCAGTGAAGCATAGAAAATAAATAAAGCAATCTGTAATACCAAAGCAACAAAAGCTAGCTAGAACCACGTCTTGTTACATCCTATTCGTTATATCCAACAAACAACAGCCAACTGGCTAGCATCTTTCTGCCAAACAAAAATGGAGCTAGCATTAGACATACAAAGCTAGCACTACATCCTCTCATTCTCAGATTTCTCAATTCCATCATGGTGACATTTATGATTATGGTAACTATCTATGTTTTTACATAACACATTTTTTCCCTCCCTGTTGTTACCAAATAGGACATGGTGTAAGAACTAAGAAATAGGATGACGTATCCAAAAGCATGCATAACAAAATACCACCAGCTCCCAAGCAAACTGGGGTAGGGCTTGCAGCTTCTAATAAACAATAATACATTCAATTCACTCATGCTTGTCCTCCTCCCGTGATAACACACTCCCAAATTCCAGGGATGTAATAGTAGAAGAATAAGTAATTTGGAACGACTAAAAACCCATACCCATAATTTTGCTCTTGGGAACTACGCATGTATAAAATCAGTTATAAGGAAAAGGTTCAGACGAAGTGGAGGTCCAAACAACTGCTCTCAAATAAGATAATACAATCATAAACTATATGCATGTCAGATCATGCATGTAAGAACCATTGAAGAATTATTCTCTGCAAGCATAGTCTTCTCTGATCATGTAATAGTTGCGTCAATCATATATCACAAGGTAGATCTGAATATACCAAAAATCTAGAATAAAGCATACTCGTACTGTTGGATAGATCTCTCCTACGTTCGGGCCCAACGGCCCGAACGGAGTCCCTCATCGCGCCCTAATCGGGGGCGCCCAACCCTATCCATGGTTGCGGGCCCCTGTCGCCAGTGCGTATATAAATAGGTGGGGGGACCGGACGCACACGGTACGAGGTTCACCGTGCGCCGCAGCCCCCTACAAACATACCCACCGATTAGGGTTCGCACTAGGCCGACGGGAAGCTCCGTCGCCACCGCTCTCAACCACCCACGCTCACGCCGTCGCCCTTTTCCCATGGCCAACGACGGAAGTGCTAACTCCGGCACCAGCTCGGGGATTCCCTCTGGCTCATGCTTCTCGAGCCAGGGAGCAGGTAGCTCTCTCTCTCTCGCTCGCTCTCTGTTTCGATCTAGAAAGGTAAAGTACAGTGCTACTGATAGATCTAGACTAGATCCATTGCAAAGGTGTGTTTTAACATTGGTATCAGAGCAAGTTTAGTTGCTAGATTTTTCAGTGCAATAGTAGAAAAGAAAAGTACTAGATCTAAAGTGCGCCTGCCCTATGGCCGCGCCGTTCCTCTCGATCTAGATGGGTATCCACAGTGGAGACATCTAGAAGAAGAACATACCCTTCGGGGCAAAGCAAAACCCTAGATCTAAGCCCCAAAAGGATCCCAAACCCCAGATCTGACCCCATAGTTCCCCAAAGAAGAGTCAATCAAAAAAAAAAGGGGAATCACTCCGGCCACTGCCGGGAAAGTTTCTGCCCCCCACACCTCGGCCACTTGACGACGGTGCACCCACCCTCGGGTGGATGCACACATCGGCAAGGAGCAAGGGGGGCGCCGCCGTTTCCCAACAGACAAAGTAACAAAAAAAAATGGGCTCCACGCTAGCAGCATCAGCCCTCTTCTGACGGTGGTGCGCCCACCTCGGTGTGGACGCACCGGCAAGAGCAAGTGGGAGGCATGGCTCGGAGCAAAGAGGAGGGAGGGGCGTGCCACAGCGGCCACCTCGCCTCGCCTCGGACCCGCGCGGGGCTCGCGCCACCGGAGCAAGCATAGGAGGGAGGGGCGCGCGGCAGACGCGGCCACCTCGCCTCGTACTCGGGCGGGCACACGGGGGCCACCTGCGACTGGGGCTCGGCCACCTCGCCGAGGCAGGAGGTGCGGCCACCTCGCCGCGGGAGGGGCTCGGCCGCCTCGCCAAGGGAGGCGGGTCGCCCTTGCACACACGCACACAGGCCATGGGCTGGGGCGGGATCGCCATGCCGCGCCGTCATGGGCTGGGTGGCAGCGGATTCACGCGCCGCGCTGGGTGGGAGCCGCAGCGTGGGGGACGCGAGAGAGAGTGAGGGGAAAAGTGGGATTAGGGTTTGCTGGGGGGTGCGGCCCGGGCCTTTTATCCCTCCGAGGGGCGCGGGGACCGTTAGATCTAGGTTGCGCGCGATGGACGGCCAGGATCGACGCGGGCGGTGGTCATGCCAAGGCCAAGGCAGGCGCAGGCCTTGTGGCTCTTTTGGTGGGCGGCGAGCGGGGGTCCACATAGCATGGCTAATAGCGATGTGTCAGTGGCCAGGTGGTATTGGGCCAGGTGGGGGTGCCCTGAAGCGCGCTAAGTGCCGCCTGATCGCCTGTGAGGCTTACATGGCAGTGGCTGGGCCAGTCCTTGAGGAAAGTTGGCCCATTAGGTGCTCATTCATTGTTTTTATTTTTTATAGAATTGTTTTTTAACTGTTTTTGCTTAGTTTTAAGCATATTTTCAGCATAGTTTTCTCTAGTCATTTTATCTTATGCATATTTTGACTAGAGAATGATGTAAAGGCAGATTTTTCTGTAAAGTTCAAAGTATAAACAAAGTTATTATTAAGTTTCCGCTGCAAATAGTCATTTTTCAAAATTGCAAATGTATGGTTTAAATTGCAACAAATGCAATAAAAGTTGATTAAATCTTGACATAAAGATGTGATTAAAGTGATTATGCCTCATGCTATTAATTGACCAACGTTATTAATAATCATGACCATAATATTTTCCTATTAAGTATTAAAGGTGCATTTAAATTTATTTCTGCCCAATGGTGATGTATTTTTAAATAGCACGAAACGATTGCATGCTTAATTTATACCAACGTTGAATTAACGACACGCTTGTTTTACTTGGTGATCTCACATCTTTTGTGATTTTCAGAGGTCTCAACCTCATGGCATGTTTGAAGGACATCCCGCCCTAAGGGGGACAACTACTCGAATGGAGGAAGAAAGTTGACTTGGCATTCAGATAGCCCAAGTGGATTGGGTGGTTGACACCAAGCAACCATCAAGCCCGATGACCCGTGGGTGCGAGTGAAAAGTCTTGACTTTGAGAAAAGGAAGAGGGACCATGCTCCATTGGAGCTGGCCTACTCTATTGATAACTTAAATGGGTGAATGCCAACAAGAAGACTCGGCCTTCAAAGAACACAATTGAGAACGCATAATAGTGGGCTCAATTGGAGAGTGTACTGTGGCGAGTATCTCGCCAAGATAAAGAGCCGCTTTCGGCTCTTCAAAGATATCGACTCCAAATGTTAAAGCACCGATTGAAAAGTACAGGGAGGACCCCACGGAATAAGAGAGCACATCTTGAGTATGTCAAACATGGCAGCGAAGCTCAAGCCCATGGATGAGGACCTCGAGCTAAAGCCAGCACTCTTGGTGCACCTTGTGATGGCCTCACTTCCACAGCCTTTTGAAAACTTTGTAATAAACTATAATATGTCTCCTGAAAAGTGGGACATAGAAAGACCATTGGGATGTGCTCCAGAAGAGGAAAGGCTGAAAGCCCTCCACGGCGTTCTCTGAACTTCGTGAAGGACAACAGAAGAGAGGCTTCTGTGTGGCACCCATGGTGGCTCACCTCCAAGCCCCATGGCAAGGGTCCAATGCAGACTAGTACCAAGATCACCACCCACCGGGAGAAGGATCTGCCATCACCGCAAAAAGACTGGGCACTACAAGAAGGATCATTCAGCTTTGGCTAAAGTACATCATGGCCAAAAATGGTAAAGACATTGTTTCTTTTGTTAATGAATCTCTGTATGAAAAGTTTACTAGATCCACTTGGTGGATTGATTTTGGAGCAACTGTTCACGTTGCCAACTCTTTCTGGGTTCCATTCGACAAGGACTACGCCAAGAAGAGAAAGACACATTGAAGTGGCGAATGGAATAGAAGAAGTGGAGGCCATTGGTGACGTCCCTCTGAGCTGGTGATGGCTCTTTTGCTTTTGCTCAAAGATGTGCTTTTCGTTCCTTCATTACATAGGAATTTAATAAGTGTTTCTGTTTGGACAAAGATTCTACGAATGTTATTTTGGAAATGGCAAGTGTGCCATTTGGTTGAAAGACAAATGTGTGGGTGTTGCTACATTATTTGATAAGTTATATTTGTTATCCTGCATGAGAAAGTTTTTCTATGTGTGATGTGAATGAAAAGTTTCCTTGTCGAACAAAGAACAAAAGAAAAGAAAGCGAACTCTTGACTCATCGAAACTATGGCAATCGCAGACTAGGCCATATTTCGAGGAGAAGAATAGAAACCTCGTTAAAAATGACATTCTTCCTCCATAGAGTTCTCCGACATAGAACAATGCATAGATTGCATTAAAGGAAAGTATGTCCAACAAATTAAAAGGGTGCAAACCAAGCATAGCAACACGAAATAATCCACACGGATATTTGTGGACCGTTCGTGAAAAGTGTGGATGGCTATGATTCATTCATAACATTCACGGATGACCACTCGGTATGGTTATATTTATCCAATTAAAGAAAGATCTGAAGCATTGGATAAATTTAAAATTTTCAAAGCTGAAGTAGAAAATCAGCACGATAAAAGAATCAAAATAGTTCGGTCCGATCGTGGGGGGGAGTACTACGGTCGGCATACTCCATATGGACAAGTACCAGGACCCTTTGCAAGGTTCCTGCAAGAAAATGGAATAGTCGTCCAGTATTCTATGCCGGGCGAACCTCAGCAAAACGCAGTAGCTGAAAGGCGCAACCGTACCCTTATGGATATGGTGCGCAGCATGATGAGCTATTCCACCCTCCCATTGGGATTGTGGATGGAGGCGCTTAAAACCGCCATTCACATTCTCAACAGAGTACCAAGTAAATCGGTGCCCAAAACACCATATGAATTGTGGACAGGCAGAGTCCCCTCTCTGCACCACTTGAGGGTCTGGGGGAGCCCAGCTGAGGCAAAAGTCTTCAATCCAAACATTGCAAAGTTAGACCCCAAAACAGTATCTTGCCATTTTATTGGCTATCCAGATAAGTCCAAAGGCTATCGTTTCTACTGTCCTAACAGATACACAAAGTTTGTAGAAACAAGACATGCAGTCTTCTTAGAGGACGAATTGATGAGGGGGAGCACGGTAGCTAGGAAAATTGACCTTGAGGAGAAGAGGGTGCATGCACCTAATCCGATGACTCAGGAGCCATTTTTCTCGCTACCTGTTGTGCCACCATCTACAGCCCCTGAGGTTGTGGTGCCGGCACCTGTTGTGATTCCACACGTGACAACAATGGGCGAAAGTTCGGAACCTGTCCATCAGGAGCCACTTGAACCCACTGTTGAGCACGAAAGGGAGCCAGAATAGCCACCTGTAGGGGTTCGTAGCATGGAAAACAAAAATTTTCTATCGCATACAAACAAACAAGCCAAGATCTATCTACTAGATTGTAGCAACGAGTCGATGGAATAACTCACCCTCGAAGATTCCAAAGTGTTTAACGAGAGCAGATTCTCGTGGGTGATGTAGTCGATTTTTTCCGATCTCAAGATCGCGTGAGACGATCCTTGGCGCGCACCCTCAAGAGCGCCCCGCAATCGGTCACATCGTTCGCATTTTCGACGAAGACCTTCCTCTCCCTTGTTCCAAAGAAATGGAGGTTGTAGCACTCTCTCGCGATTCCCAAAGACAACGGCGTGGTACCGAGGAGAGGGAGATCCCGCAGGCTTCGCCTTAAGCCGGAAGTAGTATGGTGGAGCTTATGAGAGAGGCTATTAGTGGTCTAGTAATTAGACACACCAATTAGAGGGCTCTAAACCAATTAGAAGGCTCTAAACCAAACAGCTCTAAACCGGGTCTAGGTCTAGTTTCTAGTTTAGAGGATAGGAACTTGTGTGTCTAGAGGAGGAGGCCCTGCCTCCCTTTATAGGTGGGAGGGCTGGCGCCAGGAGGGAGGAGTCCCTCCCCAACTCGGCCTAGGGCTGGCCGCCCGGCTTGGGAGGAGGACTCTCCCCAAGTCGGTTTCAACTTCTCCTCTTCCTAAAACTGCGGTTGAATCAAAACTGGCTTTGACTTTTCCAATTTAGGAATTAAATAAACCCTTTATTTTAGACAGCGAGAACACTTAGTACATGATGCAATCATTCCATCTTGCAATGACACATTCATGTACCCCTTCCCCGAGTGCCGGACATTAAGGGACCTTCTAGAATGTTCCCGATGAAAACACCTAACCATTCCCCAACTCCGAAATGGGACTTTCCTTATATGAATCTTATTCTCCGGACCATTCCGGATCACCTCGTGATATCCCGGATCCCATCCGAGACCAACAACATTCGGTCTCTTTCTCATAATACCATAACTACTCAAACAACGTCAATCCTTATGTGTCTCCTCACGGTTCGTGAATTATGCGGACATGATCGAGACACTTCAACAATAACCAATAGAGGAATCTGGAAATTCATATGGCTCTACATATTTCTACGATTACTTTGATCGAATGAACCACTTACATACGATACCAATTTCCCTTTGTCTCACGATATGTTACTTATCCGAGGTTATGATCGCCGGTATCTCCGCATACCTAGTTCATCCTCGCATCGATAAGTACTCTTTTCTCGCTCCGTGATATGTGATCCCTTGTGACCAAGTCACATGCTTGCAAGCTAATTGGATGACATTTCACCGAGAGGGCCCAGAGAATATCTATCCGTCATGTGGATGGACAAATCCCACTCTTGATCCATGTGTTTCAACCAATACTTTCCGAACACCCAATGCCACTTTTATAGCCACCATTACGGTGGTGTTTGATGACATCAAAGCATTCATCCAAGAAAGGCAATATGCATGATCTCATGGTCGAAGGAATTAGGTTACTATGTATCAGAAAGCATATAGCAATTGAACTATTGAAATGACTTGATCTTTATGCTACGCTTGTCTATAGGAGTATGTCCACCATATCATTCTCCTAACGATATGATCTTGTTGTTGATAACATCTCAATGTTCATGATAAAGAAACCACATCATCAATCAACCAACAAGCTAGTGAAGTATAGAGGCCATACTAGGGACTTCAAATTAAGTTTACAAATCACACAAGTATTAATGGTTTCCTTGTTAATACTATTATAGCATGAATGTAAACATTTATCATAAACACAAAGATATATAATAATAACTACATTTATTATTACCTCTAGGGCATATCTCCAACAGTCTCCCACTTGCACTAGAGTCATTTAATCTAGATTACATGGTAATATACCGAACACCCATGGCAGTTTGGTGTTGGTCATGTTTTGCCCTTGGGAGAGGTTTAGTCAATGGATCCGCCACATTCAGATCTGTGTGTACTTTGCAAATCTTTATATCCCCATCCCGGATATGTTCTCGAATAAGCGTGAAAACGCAGCTTGATATGCTTCACTTCTTGTGTGACCTTGGTTCTGCGATTGGCTATGGCGCCCATGTTATCACAGTAGATAGACATTGGGTCCAGCGCACTAGGAACCACACCCAGCTCTGTAATGAACTCTTTCATCCATATCGCTTCTTGTGAAGCCTCCGAAGCAGCCATGTATTCCGATTCAGTTGAAGATCTCGCCACAACGCTTTGCTTTGCACTCCTCCAGCTTCGCTGCACCATTCAAAATAAATACGATCCAGATTGTGATTTAGAATCATCCGGATCGGTGTTCCAACTAGCATCGGTGTAACCATTAACAACGAAATGTTCATCACCTCCATAAGAAAGAACCATATCCTTAGTTCTTCTCAAGTACTTAAGGATGTTTTGATCATTGTCCAATGATCCATTCCTGGATCACTTTGATATCTGCTAGTTAGACTAACAACATATGCGATGTCGGGTCTAGTACATAGCATGGCATACATTAGAGATCCTATGGCTGAGGCATAGGAGTCTTACTCATCTTTTCTCTATCTTACGCGATGTCGGACTTTGAGTTTTACTCAACGTCGTATTGGGCAACATGGGCAAGAACCCTTTCTTGCTATCTTCCATTCCAAACCTCTTTAGAACTTTGTCCAAATATGTACTTTGTGACAATGATATTTGGCGTTTCGATCTATCTCTATAAATCTTTATGCCTAATATGTAAGCTGCTTCGCCAAGATCCTTCATTGAAAAACTATTATTCAAATACTCTTTGACACTATTAAGAAGGTCTACATCATTCCCAATCAACAATATGTCATCCACATACGTATTAAGAATGCTACAGAGCTCCCACTCACTTTCATGTAAATACAAGCATATCCATAATTTTTTATAAAACCAAAACTTATGATTACCTTATCAAAGCGTTGATTCCAACTTGGGATGCTTGCTTCAATCCATAGATGGACCGTTGAAGTTTGCATACCTTGTTAGCATCTTTAGGATCGACAAAACCTTTGGGTTGCATCATATACAACTCTTCATCAATGTCTCCATTGAGGAATGCTGTTTTGACATCCATCTGCCATATCTCATAATCATAATATGCAGCGATTGCTAACATAATCCTCACAGACTTTAGCTTCGCTACCGGTGAGAAAGTCTCATCGTAGTCAACTCCTTGAATTTGTCGAAACCCTTTTGCGACAAGTCGAGCTTTATAGACGGTAACATTACCATCAGCATCTGTTTTCTTCTTGAAAATCCATTTGTTCTCGACACCTTCCTACCATCCGGTAAGTCCACCAAAGTCCATACTTGGTTTTCGTACATGGATCCAATCTCGGATTTCATGGCTTCTTGCCATTTATTGGAATCTGGGCTCATCATCGCTTCCTCATATGTCTCGGGGTCATCGGTGTTGTCCACCAACATGACATTCATAACGGAATCATACCAATCTGGAGTGGTACGAGTTCTCGTTGACCTCCGAGGCTCTGTAGCAACTTCAACCGAAGTTTCATGATCACCATCATTAGCTTCCTCTCTTATTGGTGCAGGCACCACAGGAACTTCTTCGGTCTTTGCGCTACTCGCAATTTCGAGAGAAGGTTAAACAACCTCGTCGAGTTCTACTTTCCTTCCAGTCACTTCTTTCGAGAGAAATTCCTTCTCTAGAAAGGATCCATTCTTGGCAACAAAGATTTTGCCTTCGGATCTATGATAGAAGGTATACCCAATAGTTTCCTTGGTATCCTATGAAGACGATTTTTCCGCTTTGGGTTCAAGCTTGTCCCATTGTAACTTCTTTACATAGGCTTCAGATCCCCAAACTTTAAGGAACGACAATTTAGGTTTCTTCCCAAACCATAATTCATACGGTGTCGTTTCAACGGATTTAGACGGTGCCCTATTTAAAGTGAATGCGGCTGTTTCTAATGCATAACCCCAAAATGATAGTGGCAAATCTGTAAGTGACATCATAGAACGAACCATATCTAAGAGAGTTCGATTACGACGTTCAGACACACCATTACGCTGTGGTGTTCCCGGCGGTGTCAACTGCGAAAGTATTCCACATTTCTTCAAATGCTCGCCAAACTCGTAACTTAGATATTCACCTCCACGATCAGAACGTAGAAATTTAATCTTCTTGTTACGTTGATTCTCTACCTCACTTTGAAACTCCTTAAACTTCTCGAAAGTTTCGGACTTATGTTTCATGAAATAGATATACCCATATCTACTCAAATCATCCGTGAAGGTAAGAACATAACGATAACCACTGCGCGATGCTACACTCATTGGACCACACACATCGGTATGTATGATTTCCAATAAGTCTGTAGCTCGCTCCATCATACCAGAAAATGGAGTCTTAGTCATTTTACCCATCAGACATGCTTCGCATCTTTCAAGTGATTCAAAATCAAGTGATTCAAGAAGTCCATCGAATGGAGTTTCTTCATACGCTTCACTCCAATGTGACCAAGACAGCGATTGCCACATATAGGTCAAATTATCGCTTGATTTCAAACGTTTAGCCTCAATGTTATTAATATGTGTATTTCTACTATCGAGATTCAATATGAATAGACCATCTATCAAAGGTGCATGTGCATAAAACACATTACTCATATAAATCGAACAACCATTATTCTCGGATTTAAACAAGTAACTGTCTCGCAATAAACAAGATCCCGATATAATGTTCATGCTCAACGCAGGCACCAAATAACAATTATTTAAGTATAAAACTAATCCCGATGGTAGACGAAGAGGTAGTGTGCTGACCGTGATCACATCAACCTTTGATCCGTTTCCCACGCGCATCGTCACCTCGTTCTTTACTAGCTTCCGTTTGATTCGTAGCTCTGTTTGAGTTACAAATATGAGCAACCGAACCAAGTATCAAATACCCGTGCACTACTACGAATACTAGTGAGATACACATCAATAACATGTATATCGATATACCTTTCTTCTTGATGTTGCCGTTCTTCAAATCTGCCAAGTACTTTGGGCAATTCCGCTTCGATGACCTTCTCCCTTGCGGTAAAGCACTTTCAGTTTCAGGCTTGGGTCCAGCCTTGGTCCTCTTCGTCGGTATGGTAACTTTCTTACCACCCTTCTTGAAGTGTCCCTTCGCTTAGACTTGCCTTTCTTGAATTTGGTGGTCTTATTGACCATCAACACTTGGTGCTCTTTCTTGATCTCCACTTAGCAGATTTTAACATAGCAAATAGTTCGGCAACTCTTTGTTCATGTTACGCATGTTGTAGTTCATCACAAAGTTCTTGTAACTTGGTGGTAGTGATTGGAGGATGGTAAACCCCAAAGTATTAGGAATCACTATACCCAAACTTTGAAGTTTATTTGCGTGCCCGGACATCTTAAGCACATGCTCACCGAGACTACCCTCTTCCATCTTGCGCTTAAAGAACTTTTCGTAAGCTTCATAACTTTCAATTGCCGCATGAGTCTCAAAGATTAATTTGAGATCCTCGACAATATCATATGGGTCGACTCTTCAAACCTTTTACGAAGCTCGATTCTAAACCATACAAGATAGCACACTGAACTATGGAGTACCGATTCTTCGAAGCGAGGTAAACATTCTTTACTTCATCGGTAGCATCAGCAGTGGGTCACCTAGCGGTGCATCCACATAGGTCAAATTACCATGTGAGGACAATCCTCAAATTGCGGAACCAATCCATGAAGTTGCTTCCATTGTTTTTCAACTTTTCTTTCTCTAGGAGCATTAAAATTGATGGTAGGGGCTGCCATTGATCTACAACATATTTGCAATAGTTTAGACTAAGTTTATGACAAATTGAGTTCAAATTAATTAATGAAATTAAACTAGGTGAACTCCCACTCAAAACAACATCCCTCACATTGTTTTAGTGATCACACGAACCAAATCCACTACATCAACACCGATCATCACGAGAGTTGATATAGTTTCAATGGCGAACAATCATCATGTTCATCATATCTACTATATGATTCATGCTTTGCCTTTCGGCGATCCGTGTTCCTGAGGCCATGTTCGTACATGCTAGGCTCACAAGACAAACCTTAGCTTCGCATAAGCAAATCTGGCTTGCTTACGTTGTAGTCACCATGGAATCAAAGACACCCGATCATCACGTGGTGCTTCAGCGCAAGCTTTGTAGCAGTGCATACTAAGGGTGAACACTTTAGAACTTGAAATTTATGTGCATGAGGGATCATCTTATAATGCTACCGCTGTCTACTAAGCAATACAAGATGCATAAAGGATTAACATCACATGCAATTCATAATATGTGATATGATATGGCCTTTCTTCTTTGTGCTTCCGATCTCCATCTTCAAGCACGAACATGATCTCCATCATCACCGGCATAGCATCAAGGTCATTGACGCTTCTTCATGGTTGTCGTCCACCAGCTTCAACTATTACAACTATTTTGAATAGACACGCAGGTCTTAACAGAAATTAAAGACAACCATATGGCTCCTGCCGGTTGCCAACTTACAATAAGGAACATTGCATACATCAAATATAATCACAATCATGGCCATATCACATCATCGCACCCTCCGCAAAACAAAGTTAGACGCTTCTACATTCTTTGCATAATTTACGTGGTTTGGGGCTTTCCATAGGTGTCGTTCTAACCTACGAACCAGAACCACAACATTGATACTAGCATTGTTGATCCACCGTTGTAAATTGGATATATACTATGCTAGGAGAAAGCACCCATAAAGCCACTTATGCAATATAAATTGCATGTCAAGCGTGGAGCAAGTCTCATGAACGATGTCATGTAAGGTTAGCCCGGGCCGCTTCATCCCAACATACCGCAAGATGCAAAGTACACGAAAAGCAATCTACAATAAAAGCATCAACGCCCACAATGACCATTGTGTTCTACTCGTGCAACAGATCTACATATAGACACGGCTCGATACCCTTTAGGGGTTCGTAGCATGGAAAACAAAATTTTCTATCGCATACAAACAAACAAGCCAAGATCTATCTACTAGATTGTAGCAACGAGTCGATGGAATAACTCACCCTCGAAGATTCCAAAGTGTTTAACGAGAGCGATTCTCGTGGGTGATGTAGTCGCATACTCTTTCCGATCTCAAGATCGCAGAGACGATCCTTCGGCGCGCGTTCCTCAAGAGCGCTCCTGCAATCGGTCACACGTTGAGGTACTCGACGAAGACCTTCCTCCCTTGTTCCAGCAGGCAGCGGAGGTTGTAGCACTCTCCTCGCGATTCGAAAGACTGTGGCGTGGTACTGGGAGGTAGAGGGAGATCCCGCAGGCTTTTAAGCCGGTGCAGTATGGTGGAGCTTATGAGAGAGGCTATTAGTGGTCTAGTAATTAGACACACCAATTAGAGGGCTCTAAACCAATTAGAAGGCTCTAAACCAAACAGCTCTAAACCGGGGTCTAGGTCTAGTTTCTAGTTTAGAGGATAGGAACTTGTGTGTCTAGAGGAGGAGGCCCCGCCTCCCTTTATAGGTGGGAGGGCTGGCGCCAGGGAGGAGGAGTCCCTCCCCAACTCGGCCTAGGGCTGGCCGCCCGGCTTGGGGAGGACTCCTCCCAAGTCGGTTTCAACTTCTCCTCTTTCCGAAAACTGGCGGTTTGATCAAAACGGCGGTTTGACTTTTCAATTTAGGAATTAAATAAACCCTTTATTTTAGACAGCGAGAACACTTAGTACATGATGCAATCATTCCATCTTGCAATGACACATTCATGTACCCTTCCCCTGAGTCTTGGGACATTCGGGACCTTCTAGAATGTTCCCGATGAAAACACGGAACCATTCCCCAACTCCGAAATGGGACTTTCCTTATATGAATCTTATTCTCCGGACCATTCCGGATCACCTCGTGATATCCGGATCCCATCCGAGACTCAACAACATTCGGTCTCTTTCTCATAATACCATAACTACTCAAACAACGCCGAATCCTTAAGTGTGTCTCCCTACGGTTCGTGAATTATGCGGACATGATCGAGACACTTCTCGAACAATAACCAATAGAGGAATCTGGAAATTCATATGGCTCCACATATTTCTCGATTACTTTGCGATCGAATGAACCACTTACATACGATACCAATTTCCCTTTGTCTCACGATATGTTACTTATCCGAGGTTATGATCGTCGGTATCTCTGCATACCTAGTTCATCCTCGTTACTGATAAGTACTCTTTTCTCGTTCCCGTGATATGTGATCCCTTGTGACCAAGTCACATGCTTGCAAGCTAATTGGATGACATTTCACCGAGAGGGCCAGAGAATATCTATCCGTCATGTGGATGGACAAATCCCACTCTTGATCCATGTGTTTCAACCAATACTTTCCGAACACCCAATGCCACTTTTATAGCCACCCTGTTACGGTGTGGTGTTTGATGACATCAAAGCATTCATCCAGTAAAGGCAATATGCATGATCTCATGGTCGAAGGAATTAGGTTACTATGTATCAGAAAGCATATAGCAATTGAACTATTGAAATGACTTGATCTTTATGCTACGCTTGTCTATAGGAGTATGTCCACCATATCATTCTCCTAACGATATGATCTTGTTGTTGATAACATCTCAATGTTCATGATAAAGAAACCACATCATCAATCAACCAACAAGCTAGTGAAGTATAGAGGCCATACTAGGGACTTCAAATTAAGTTTACAAATCACACAAGTATTAATGGTTTCCTTGTTAATACTATTATAGCATGAATGTAAACATTTATCATAAACACAAAGATATATAATAATAACTACATTTATTATTACCTCTAGGGCATATCTCCAACACCACCTACTGTAAATGTGCCTGAACCCGAGGCAAGAAATGAGAAAGAGTCTGATGAACTCAGACGGTCTAAAAGAGAACGAAGACCAGCCATTTCCAAAGAAATCTACAAAGTTTACAATGTAGTTCATATGGAGGGCGATCCTACCTCATATGAAGAAGCCATGAGTAGCCCTCACTCAGCCAAGTGGGTGGAGGCAATGGAAGATGAAATGAAATCAATGAGTTCCAACAATGTTTGGGACTTAGAGGAAATTCCCAAAGGAGCCAAAATAGTAGGATGCAAGTGGGTCTACAAAACAAAATATGACTCCAATGGGAATGTAGAAAAGTACAAAGCTAGACTCGTGGCAAAAGGCTTTACGCAAAGAGAAGGCGTAGATTACAATGAGACTTTTTCTCCGGTCTCATGTAAGGACTCCTTCAGAATCATCATGGCACTAGTTGCACATTTTGATTTAGAGTTACATCAAATGGATGTCAAGACGGCATTTCTAAATGGAGATTTAGAAGAAAATGTTTACATGAAACAACCCAAAGGTTTTTTCATGGAGGGGAAGGAACATATGGGATGCCGCCTAAAAAAATCCATTTATGGGTTAAAGCAAGCCTCTAGGCAGTGGTATTTAAAGTTTAATGATACCATTAAAAGATTTGGATTCAAAGAAAATGTTGAGGACAATTGCATTTATGCAAAATTCAAAAGTGGGAAATATATTTTCCTAATTCTATATGTGGATGACATTCTGCTTGCTAGCAGTGATGTTAGTCTACTACTAGAAACAAAGAAATTCTTGTCATCAAAATTTGACATGAAGGACCTTGGTGAAGCATCTTATGTTTTGGGCATAGAAATTCACCGAGACAGAAAGAATGGAGTGTTAGGACTGTCAGTAAAGCGACAGAAAAGATTTTAAAGAAATACAATATGCATGCGAGTAATTCAACACCTGCTCCCATAGTCAAGGGCGACAGTTTTGGGAAATCCCAATGTCCAAAGAATCAATATGAGATCGATCAAATGAAGTCAGTACCATATGCTTCGGCTGTTGGAAGCTTACAGTATGCACAAGTGTGCACTCGCTCTGACTTAGCATTTATCACCGGGGTACTCGGTAGATATCAAGAGAATCCAGGCATAGAGCAATGGAAGATGGTAAAGAAAGCTTTGCGCTATGTGCAAGGCACAAAAGGCCTCATGCTAACATACAGAAGATCTGATTCCCTAGAGATAAAAGGGTATTCAGATGCAGATTTTATGGAGATAAAGACTAATGAAAGTCCACGATGGTATGTCTTTACTCTCGCGAGGTGCTATTTTATGGAGAAGCGCCAACAATGATAGTTGCATCATCTACGATGTATGCAGAATTCATAGCATGTTATGAGGCCATGGGACAAAGTGCTATGGTTAAAGAAATTCTTACCCGACTTGAAAGTGGTTGATCGCATCAAGAGCCACTAAAGATGTACTGTGACAACGAGCCCGTAGTATTCTATGCTCACAACAACAAGTCGAGTAATGCTTCAAAGTCTATAGATATAAAGTATTATGTTGTGAACGACAAAGTCCAGGATCAAACTATAAGTCTCGAGCATATAAGGACAAAGGATATGCTTGCGGATCCGCTAACGAAAGGCTTACCACCCAATGTGTTCAAGGAACACATAGCCGGCATGGGTTTAACGGCAAGCCTATGATTCCTGGACCATAGAGGCCCAAAAGTAACAGAATTTGTTTCAGAACACGAAGGTATGTAGTAGCTGTCTGATTCTATTGGCAATTGAGCTGGGACGATGAAACATGCTCTATGTATCATTCTGTGATGAAATAAGTAAAGAATAAAGTTAAAAGTAAAGTCGAGATCTAGGGGGAGAATGTTGGATAGATCTCTCCCACGTTCGGGCCCAACGGCCCGAACGGAGTCCCTCATCGCGCCCTAATTGGGGGCGCCCAACCCTATCCATGGTTGCGGGCCCCTGTCGCCAGTGCGTATATAAATAGGTGGGGGGCCGGACGCACACGGTACGAGGTTCACCGTGCGCCGCAACCCCCCACAAACATACCCACCGATTAGGGTTCGCACTAGGCCGACGGGAAGCTCCGCCGCCACCGCTCTCAACCACCCACGCTCACGCCGTCGCCCTTTTCCCATGGCCAACGACGGAAGTGCTAACTCTGGCACCAGTTCGGGGATTCCCTCTGGCTCATGCTTCTCGAGCCAGGGAGCAGGTAGCTCTCTCTCTCGCTCTCTGTTTCGATCTAGAAAGGTAAAGTACAGTGCTACTGATAGATCTAGACTAGATCCATTGCAAAGGTGTGTTTTAACACGTACATGCCAATTTTTTTTGTTTATGTTCATACTTCATACACGCGACGTAATATATGCAAGTCCTTGGAGGCAGCTGCGATGATTTCTGCTCTGATGCTGCAATTGTTCGCCTCCTCCAACATTTGCGAGCCAGACCGCCTGGAGCTCTCCGGTATTACTCCTTTTCTAATTGTTCGGCCCTTCTCCTTCCTCAAACACTTGCATTGTACAATCGAGAAAACAGAGAGAATAGAGTTAGGAGGGTACAGAGCAGAAAGAAAGGGAAGAGGCGCCGCTATTTAGTCACCGCCGGACGACGACCTCGGGTAACTAATTTTGCGTGATGGAATTAGGAATAAGGACGGACAAATCTGGACTGAATGTATGGAGGCATGAAGTTTTCAGCGCCAAAGCTCGAAGGAGCGCCTAAGACCATGTAGTCGGCATCGGAAGCCGGAATCCGGCGGCGCCCGTGACATCCTCCGCGCGGTGCATGAAAACCGCCGCAATTGAGCACGTCCCAACACCGGTGTGAGGCAAGGCTGCCCTGCTGCGGGCGGAGCCCCAGATTAGAGTGCAGGGAGGCTCCAATTTTTGCCGTGAGAGAGGCTGGGATCTCTGGCCGGGAAAGCTATGTCTACGTGTGGAAGCACCTAGACATTGGTATGGTGGCGGATGGAAGCGAAGCAAGAGAAGAAGGTGGAGGTATGAGTTGAGTAATTAGCGGGGCGATTGTGATAATGATTGCGGTTTCCACGGCGGTAGTTCGGTAGACCGGGACGAGGGATAAGTAGGAGTCCGTCAATCTAAATCGCTATGTGCACCCCAGTCAACATATTTGGTTAAGGCTAGCTGTTAGATTGAGTTTAGTGGGCTAATCCTGTCGTGGTAATGGGTTCGTGTATGTATGTAGGGTGTGTTTAGAAAAGTTAATGTTTGTTTTTTTATAAGTAGTATAGATCGTGTGAGAACTCGGCGTACATAGGCCTTTATATTTGCTCCAACGCAACATAGGCCTTTGAGAACATCGATAGTGGCTTCAAAGATTATATTTTAACCATCGGTTTCTCTGTCCAAATATGTTACACCACCTATAATTGATAATACACATTGGAAGTATTTTACGGTAGATCTAGCAAATATTACCTTGGTGTTTTAGAAACTACCGGTCATTTTTTTTTTGTGGATGACCAAACCTAAAAAATGTTTGACCGGTAAAAATGCTAAAAAACATTCAAACCATGTTTGTAGTGTCAAAACTTGGAGTTTTTTTTTATATGTATCAAGGTACAGTATTTCATCTTGTTGGGATACATTATGTACTTATTATGATAGTCGGTGTGCAATAATAAGGAACGCCTAAAACAACATGGATAAGTGAACATATTTGCTTTTATAAAAAAACATCATGTCCGTGTATTCAAAGCCATAGATTTAAAGGGCTACCATTATTTCAACAATGTAGAAACACACAGTTAAATAATCAAAATATCTGAAGTATGCGACATATATTTTGCATTCCATTTTTTCCCTCTAACTAGGACGTAGCCAACATCAACCTCAGAGTGTTGGTCAACTGAGAGGCGGACCGTGGCAGAGTTTGAGTAAGAGATCTTAACGAGGTGCTTGATGTAGAAAGCCGGAACCAACAATTTTGAAGCGAAGACTATCGTAGGGGATCTGAGGCCTCCATAGAGTTAGAGGGGTTAGTGTTTTAGTTGGGTGTATTATTGTCGTTTAGATGGAATGGTCGGTCCAGTGTGATAATATGACATGACGAGCGAGAGAGACGATGATGATGTGGAAGTGATGATGCATTTTGGAGGCTGGATGCTGAGAATTGCCATAGAAAACTGTGGCGTGAGTTGCTGTGGCATTTTGCCAAAAATAAAGTGCCATACATTTTTTTTTCGCCCGCCGCCCCTGCCGAGCAGCCAGCTCCACCTCTAGTCTCAAACTCGACCGTTGGCGCAACGTTCCAATTTCCTTTTCTTCTCTTCCCCTCCTCGTCCCCAATCGCCGCACACTCTCCACCTCCCTCTTCTTTACCGTTAGCAGCAGCTGGCTCCAGACCACCACCGCATCGATCACCTGACCCACGCCGCCCCTCTCCTCGAGCTCCGTTCCTCCCGTCCTCAGCCCAGCCGCGACGAGGTTCTTGTTCCTGTTCAACGGCGGCCGGCCGGGAAATCCCCGTCCTCGTCCTCTCCCCCTAGGTAATCAATCATCTTGTTCCAGATACGATGAATCCATGCCTCCCGTTCTTGCTTTTTTTGGCCCCCTGTTGTTTCCACTTCTACGATTTCGCCAATGTGAGTTCCGCGGAAACGGTTCTTGGTGCGCGAGCAAGATTGGCGGAATTCGCCATGTCCTGAAAAGACATGAATCTGCCTTTTCCCTGGCTAAATTTCAGGGGATTTTGCTGCTGTTCGTTCAGGATTGGGTAGAGGTTGCGTCCGATTTGATCCAGTCCAGTGTGACTGCTTAATCTGATCGACGACCAAGAACTCTGTTCCAGGCAAACCAAAAAAAAAAAAAAAACTCTGTTCCAGGCAAAAGAGCAGAACAGAGAATTGGAGATTCTTCCCACGGATCGACAAGACTAACTCAAAATTCATCTTCTTCTTCTTCTTCTTGTCCGCCAGATCGCCGCCATGACGACGCTGTCGACGGACGTCCTGCAGAAGCTCCTGGACGGGATGAAGTCCGGCGCGGCCAGGCCCGTCGGCGAGCACCGCACGGCCGTGCTGCAGGTCACGGACATCGTGCCGGCGGACATGGACGAGAAGGACCTGTTCCCGCGGCACGGCCAGTTCTACCTCAAGGTCTCCGACTCCTCCCACTCCATCTACGCCACGCTGCCGCCCGCGCAGGCGGACCTCGTGCTCAGCAACAAGCTCCACCTCGGCCAGTTCGTCCACGTCGACCGCCTCGACCCGGGCTCCCCCGTGCCGGTCATCGTCGGGGCACGCCCGCTCCCGGGACGCCACCCGCTCGTGGTCGGCACGCCCGAGCCGGGCAAGAAGGCCGCGCCGCCGAGGAGGGGCTCGTGGGGGACCGAGAACCACGCCGCCGGGGTGCTCGCGTCGCCCAAGGTCGTCAGGCCCACCACGCTTGATTTTGGGGATCGGACGCCGGTTAAGGAGAGGCCGTCGCCCGCGCGCAGCTCGGCGGCGTCGGTCAGGAGGAGCACCAGCGTCATTCCCAGGCTCGTGAGCAGGAGCCGGAGCTTCGCCGCCGACAGGGGTGACCCTCCTCCTTCCAAGATCCCCAGGACTCCGTTCCCAGCTGTATGTGCACGCCTGAACTGAACATCCCCAGGAGCTCGTCTTGCTTCTGAAGCTAACATGTTTGTGTGTTGGTTTGTGCAGGAGAAGAGCTCGATGAGCTGCACGGCTGCACGGACGATGAGCAGGAGGGTCAGGGAGGAAGGACCCTCCTCGCCGGGCTCCGACGACGACACCGCAACCTCCTCCAAGAAGAGGCAGTCGTCGGCAGCACGCGTGCCAGTGCCGGCCAAGCTCAACGCGATCGGCAAGGTATGTGAAGCTTTAGCTTTGCCTGTCTCGATGCATCATCTAGTTGCTGCGTGTGCCTGAGTTCTGAACTGAACCGGTGCTGCAACAATGTCATTTCAGGAAGCCATGGAGCAGAGGGAGCAGGCACAGAAGGCGGCGCTCGAGGCGCTGCGCAACGCGTCGGCCACGGAGAACGTGTTCAGGATCTACAAGTACGTCAATGGCGCCCCACGTTCCTGAATGCTCACGGCATATTGCCATTGTTCTCGGTTGATGTGAGCTCGCCAAAGTTAGTTCGGTTGATCATTTGATTGTGTGGTGACAGGATGTTCTCTGATCTGAGCAAGACGGCGAGGCCGGACGCGCCGGCGTCCTGCTTCGACGGCTTCCTGAGCTTCCACCAGGAGGCGGTGCAGGCCGTGGCCGACATCGAGTCAATCCAGGCTGCCACCTCCATGGCCGCCACCGCGGCGGGCACGACAGACGAGCCCCCTGCCACCACCGCCGAGGAGGCCGTGCCGCCCAATGTACTGCAGGAGATCATCCAGAACAGGGCCACCGCGCCCAGGAGACGAGGCCTGCTCGGGTTCGGCGGAGTGTCCAAGTCGGTGTCCTTCGCGCCGGGCACGCTGCCAGACGCTTCGTCGCGGCAGGACGGCGTCGGCCGGAGCTCGAGCGCCAGCAGGAAGTGCCTCGCTGCGGACAAGCCCGACGACAAGCGATCGTCTGCTCCTGTAGGGCCAGTGGCGGCGCACTCGGCTCTGGGGTCGTCGCTGAGGATGGCGAAGCAGATGCAGGCCGAGGCCGGGAGCTGGTTCATGGAGTTCCTGGAGGCCGCGCTGGAGACCGGCCTGAAGAAGAGGAAGAGCAGCAAGTCGTCGGCGGCGGCGCAGAGCGGCGGTGGAGGTGGATGCCCGCAGTCACTGATGCTGAGGGTGATCAACTGGGTGGAGATGGAGCAGAGCGGCGGCGGGGAGAGTGGCGGCAGCAGCCGGAAGGCCGGGCATCCCAGGGCGGCCGCCATTGCCAGGAAGCTCAGGATCAAGGCCAAGAACCCCTGATTCGTTTGCTTGCTAGATAGATTGCGCTTAGAGGATTCTCAGGTGATGCTTGGAGGAACTTTGTGGTAGGATTTGTAGAAGAGAGAGGGATCATCCACAAGTGCGATGCATGAATCGCAAATTCGTTATTCTTTTGGACACACGTTATTCGTTGTTAGTTTGCTGTGAAACTGTCTGAAGGTTGTTCATGCTTTCAGTAGTGTAATTGGCAAGTTTCTAAATAGGAAAAGGAAAGGAAATAAAAACAAGTTAAGCAGGGATGATGCTGGTTTCCCTGGTTTCACAGCAAGTTCACACAGAAATAAACTGAGTGCACATCTGGATAATGATGCTTTCAGAAATATTTGGCAAAAAATTGCTTACAAAAGAGACAATAAAAACATAACAAATTGCAGAGATGCCAACATTCCTGCTATTCTCTTTCTTTTTCCATGAAGGATTTCCCCTGATACCATACGCAACGGTAAGCTCGGCTAGACGCAACAGCCGTCAGATTATTCTGCAAGAACATCAAACTGTGATTCATCCCAAAAGCACCGGTAAGCTCGGCTTCCGCTGCTCGCTTCAGTTTGTTATTTTTCTGCAAAAGAGATAACTAGTTGATTCAGTGAAATATACTGTGAATCAGGAAAAACGGACAGGTCACATTAATATTCTGGAAAACAAACTGGCAGGACTGACACTGAATACACAAGCAGTGTAAAATTAAAAGCACGATAAGATGAATGCCAGCGCACTATTTATGTGAGTGGTAATAACACTATTTGCATGACTGATTTCAAAATACTGATGAATGCTTCCATGTAAAGGAAGTAGAGTCAGGGTGCCTCAAGTCCAATTACTAATTGCATGACTGATTTCAAAATACTGATGAATGCTTCCATGTGAAGGAAGTAGAGCATGAGACTCAATTACAGTCAGTCATAGGGAGACTCAATTACAGTCTGTCTTTCGACTAAAAATCCCCAATTCTAAACAGAGATCTTCAGGGATTTCACTGGAAACGGCCAAAAAAAAAAGTCTGAACCATAAAAGGCAGGAGCTCTGCCAATTCAAGTGAGAAAAAGTTCATTTTCCAAGAAAATCAAGCAGTCCTGCGACCAACTAGAAATTTCTGAGCACTCCCCTTTGAGAAGGTGGGACAAGAACCAGATCACCTTCTCTCAAATGTTCACAGATGTAATAACAAACATGACTTATTACATTCGCATAAGTTTTGACAAGAAACATATGAGCACGACAAAAACATTACCAGCATTGACCTTTGATTTTCCAAACAAGATGACCTAATGCTTCATTATTTGAAAGGAAAGGAAGGCTGACAAAATCCAGAAAGCACAGCAATTGCTCTGTCCTCATGGCAGTGGTGATAGAGGGGGAAAACCAACAGTCCTACTTTTTTTCAGGAAACCTCGAAATGGTAGGGCGTTCCTACAGGCTGTATATATCTAGGATCATGAATGTCAACTCCAGGGTGACCTTGAAGAAGTGATTCTCTAAGTTCAAATCCATAATGAGAACCTATTCATAACTTCTGCTACTAATTATAACCAAGATATATGGATTTCACTGGAAATGGTCAATCAAGTGAGGAGACTCCTTTTCCACGAAAATCAAGTAGGGAGAATTTCTTCGTCTTAATAAAAATATCTCTGTTCCGAGTATGCAGTAAAGACAACCCTACTGAACTAGAAAACAGGAGACGCACTAATTATACAAGAAATTTTCTACGACCAACTAGAGATTTCTTAGTGTTCTCTTTGGGACGAGAAGCAAATAACCTTTTGTCAAATGTTTCCATATGTAACAGCAAGTACGATTGATTACATTTGCACAAGTTCTGAAAAAAAAATACTAAGACCAACCAGACACTGTGTTTGATTAAGCATGTTTTATATGGGAATATCCTAATTTACGTATAAACCAGAAAGGTGCAGAAATACCACAGTACCATTCACAACATATTTATTTCCTACTTCATTAAATTTGTAAAGCCAAATACCCAGCAGAGTTGACGCAGAATACACAAGCAATGTGAAAATTAGAAGCACAACTGTATTACCCCTCGCACAAGTTGTGCACAAAATAGCCCCTGTAAGATTTTTCGGAACTAAACTCCATCCCATCCATCTCTCAAAACCCGAGCTACACAATGGCCGCGCATACAAAATAATGATATATTGACGAATGCTCCTATATGGATACATTAGTTCAAGTACAGCTAATTCATGCAAAGGAAGAAGATAGTGGGAAGCCTAAAGTGCAGTTCACAGTATGAAATTCAATCATGGTCATAGACTACCGAGATTTCACAATCCCCAGTTCTAAACAATAAATTTTCAGGGATTTCGCTGGAAATGGAAATTTAAGTGAGGAGAGGTTCAATTTCCAAGAAAATCAAGGAAGAAGTACTTTGTCTTGCAAAACTATCTTCATTCCGAATAGGAAGTACAGATATAGCTCTACTGAACGAGAAAACAGGGGACATACTAATTAGAATAAATTTCCTCCGACCAACCATAGAGTTCTCAGCACTCCCTTTGAAAAGGTGGGACGAGAAGCACATCGCCTTCTGTCAAATGTTTCCAGATATGTAACAACATGAATGATTGATTGGGTTTGAGGAAGTTCTGACAACATTGACCTTTGATTTTCCAAACAAGATGCCCTGTACTTCCGTATTGAAAGGAAAGGAAGACTGACGAATCTAGAAAGCAAAACTATTGCTCTGTCCTCATTGCGGTTGTGATACAGGGGGAAAACCCAACATACATTTTTTAGGAAACCTTGTAAGGGCAGGATGTTCCAGCAGACTATATATCTAGGATCATTAATGTCAGCTCCAGGATGACCTTGAAGAAGTGAACCCCCACAAGTTCTAACGCATAACGAGAACCTATTCATAACTACCTGCTACTCTAGTACTAAAGATAAGAGCCTAATAGTTATGCTCACCTCTTGCTATAATATCCGGTTGATTGTCTAGGGACTTAACACATTCATTTCTAGAATCAGCTGTTTTCCATGCCACCGGTGATCTTATGTATATTCTAACCAGAATCCTAAATCCGAACTAAGGAGAATCAGTGACTTCTAATTCACATGGAATATTTAATTACGATTCAAGTATAGCATTCTTATACTTACTAATTCTAACGAGATGGGCAGATATCATTGCACATTTCAGCTTGCCAAATCCCGTTGCATATATTTCTATAACCTAAATTTGCAATAGTAACAGACTATTATTCAATCTATACCTAATAATAAAGGAAGGAGTGTTTCTTGTAGTACCTACATTTTTTTGGACGACTATACCCCTAGACTTAATGAAAATTACCCACCACAGCCACCGCTGAGTGAACTAAACGGTTCCTTTATAGAAAAAAAAGCTCCGACCTGCTCCCTTCCCCATCGCCGGAGTCACTCGGTCAAACCCATCTCCCACCTGCTGCTTCCCCTGTCGTCGAAATCACCCAGTCAAGCCCGCCTCCGATCTGCTCCAGCATGAATCTCTACCTCGCCGCACCACTGCCTGGTTCCCCTGCCGTCGGCCTCCTCCCCCCACCCGATCTCCTAGATCCCTGTCACCAGCCGCCAGGCGACTGCGTCACGTCCGTCCTTCCTGCAGCGACGCTGCCCCGCGGATCCCTCTTCTAGCTCCACGCGGACTCCTCCAGTTCCTCTCACTACCGGCCTAGGCCTGGCTCCACGCATCTCCAGCAGAGTGGCGCCAACGAAAGAGCAGGACGAAGACGACCGACTGCTCCTCTCGGTCCCTAGCCGATTGGGGTACAGCCAGCTTCTGAAGTGCCTCGTCCCTGTAGAGTCTAATGGCCTGGCCGGAGCCATGGGAAGGGGCCGTGGGGCAGTGATCTGATGGGTGATGGCTAGATGCGGTGTTCAATTTGGCAGTACGAGTGTGACAGCCTGAGAGCAAGGCACGACTGGGTAAGGATGTGAGCAACTGCAGATTCGCATTTACATGTTGCATCTTGGCTCAGTAGTTAACAACAGGCAGCGGTAGGCGTGTGGTTGCCAAAGTAGAGAATTTTATACTTCTTTTGACCCATATTAGTTAATTCAAATTTGGCTAGATTTAGATATATTTAGCACTAAAACTTTTAGATATATTTGTATTTAGATATATTTAAGTCAATTAATATAGGTCGGAGGAAGTATTAGTTTTGTTTGATCAACGAGGAATATGGAGTTGGTTTCGTATATCCAACGTCCTCAACCCGAGCCATCCTGCTGGATCTTAACTATCTCCAACTCTCCAAAGGCTTGGCAAGGATTTGATATCCTGGGCTGAATCCATTGTCAAAAAAACACGGGGGCTAATTTGTGATGTTTTTCTTAGTCCCCATTTTTCCAATTATTTCTAGACGTGAACTCAATATTTTCCAAGGATTTTTGTGTTGAATATATTCAGAATCGAGCTTTCATGGCTGATGTATTTTCCTCGGTTCGAGATGCTCATGAAACGTTGTTCCTGTTGTAATTCATGATCCAAACTAAATTTCACAGGGCTACTTAGATTGGCCCTGACCCACCAATCCACCTCTCTCGCTCTTCCCGGCCACCCCACTACCGACGGGACTCGATTCAGATTCTATCGATACCGCTCTCACGTCCTCCTCCTTCACAAGACATGACCCCCGCCACCCTCCGTGCGATCTTCGATGTCCATCTGATCTCTCTCTGCACCGCCTTGCTGGTGCATGTATAGCCTACTCAAACAAGAATTATGCTTGAGGACGCGCCCATGGGGACGCGACATGAATTCATTTGCTCGTTCGACAAGCCAAAGACGGGTATAAAAAGGGTCTCAAATCCCTCAATCAGCGGTAGTGGGGCTATAGAAACACAGGGCTTCAAATATAAGCTCCTTACATATGTTTATATGTTTACCATGAATAAGAAGAAATCATGAACACCATCTACGATGTTGACAAAGAGAAGAAGTATCAACCTGGATGGTTTCCTAGAGATCCCGGTGCAACGCACGGGCAATTTTCCTAGTCTTACTAATATTCTTAGATCAGTTCAGTAGTACCCCCCAGGTTCTAAAAGGTTTCATATCCATTGCATATGTAATAGAGTAGCAAAAAAATGTAGGAAACAGATTTGAACAAGCATGAATAGCACATTCCATTAGCATTTGCATCAAATAATTGTTTAAACATGAAATGCACAGACAGACAAATAGGTTATCTAGTTGAAGCTTCCAACATAGAAACTATTTTATGGATACTCACATGGGTAAAAGGGTAATGATGCAGACCATCACAGCCCTCGGAAAAAACTTTGCACCTTCACACGTTTGCGACCTTTCCTCTCAAAGAATGCATGCCTCACAAGGCTTTCTTTTAAAGAGAGCTGAAGAACCTCTGGAGTCACAGAATTTTTTTGGAATTTATCCACCAACTTGCCCTTGCTGTCACAGTGAAACAGGAGACCAGCAGAGCGGCCACTTATCACCATATCTCCATTATCAGACACAACGTTCCAGGCAGAAAGTCCTTTGTCCGAAACGTATTTCGTCATCTCCGCCTTGGCCAATTGAATTTTGTGCTTCAGTGACCATACCTCCTTCTCGTAGTCCTGCAACACCCAGACTTGGACTATCATAGTGTCGCGATCAAGCTGGCGGATGCAAAGCGTACCATCCATCTGACATAAATGTACTGCATAGCCAGCTACGGGTGATGGCATACACCTGAATGACTCATCCACCGTGTCAAAAACTACTAGTTTTCTTTCGTTGTCATGGTAGCTGCCAGTGTACCAGTGGAGGCAGTCATGTAACACGACAGGCGGGTTATCATGATCAAGCCAAGCACCAGATATAAAGTTCTCCACTGATGGTGAGGGCACTGGAAGCCCGATGCACCTCTGTTCCTCCAGGGAGGACGAGCCCACAGTGAGAACATGGTAGTTTGGATTCTTCCGGTAGAGAACGCGGTACTCGCTGGACGGGCGGTGATGGTATAGAGCGGTGACATTGCTCAAATCCGGGAGTGCACACCACTGGCGCGTGGCCGGGTTACAGATGTAGTAGAGGCGGTAGGTGCGGGACAGGAGGAGGAGGCCGTCGCAGGAGGCGTGGATGTAGTACTTACGGCACTCATCGTAGCTGCTGAACCCTAGGACGGGGCGGCGCACGGCGGGGGACTGCCAGAGATCGAAAGCATCGACCGTGGCAGGGGCCTTGTAGAGGGTGTCAGAGTTGAACAGGACCAGCGGGAGCGACGGCTGATGTTTGTGGTGGGCGAGGAGAAATTCCGCGTCGCAGGTGAGGCGGCGCCAGGAGCGGCAGACCGCACGGCAGCGGAGGATCTCCTTCGCCGGCAGGCGGTAGAAGATCTCCCACAGGACGAGATCCTCCGGGAGGACGGGTCCGGCGGCATGGTCGCGCTGCGCCCGCCTTACCCTCGCGGATTTCACCATGGTGGATCTCACACTGCACAGCCGCTGGCCGTCTCCCGCAATTGGACTGGAGCGATAGCTCGCCGGCGACGGCGGGGAATCTAGGGTTGAAGGGAGGGTTAGCCGTGGCGTGGTGGGATTGGAAAAGGATATCTGAAACCATGAACGGTTTGGTTCATAAAGGTGACGTGCGCCTAGTGTTAGGGCATGTACAATTGTTTAGACGGTGGTTGTCTATAAGACTCTACCAAGTCACATCTAGACAGCGGAACGGTCTCCTCGTACAGTGGTTTGTTTCTGAAGATGTCTTTTGAGGCAAAACTGCTACTTGGATTTATCACACGCTCATGCCCCACGACCTGGGTGAAATACCGACGCCCTCCGTACAACGGCAAGAACCATGTCTATAAGCAGCGATTTACACGGCAACAGACCGTCGTTATTTGTACGTTCCTTTTGCTTCTTCTCTCTCTTCCACGTCTTTAAAATTCCTATGTGGCACTTGTTACAGACAGCTGATTAGACACTAGTGTACATGCCCTTAGGGCAACGGCAAGCGGTGGTTTCAGCCTCCACCTAAGAAAAAAAATAATGAGGCTACCGTTTAATTTTCTTTTGTCCAACGGAAGCAGCATCTTCTGTAGGGCTGTGGGCCATATGATCTCTCTCTCTACATCTAACTTTTTGCCCGATCGATCTCATCTCTTCCGGCCTCTATCTCTGCCCTGTTCCTTTCTTTGCCTTTTTCAGCCTCTTTTTGGCTTGGGGAAGTGGGATCATCTGCAGTCAGTAGTATGCTCTACAGGCTACCGTCTTTTTTGGATCTCTCCTCCACGGTGGCTGCTCGATCTAGGTGGATCCATGGGGCAGTGGTCCAGGCTGGAGCGTTGGCCATGGCCTTAGTTGGTTTCCATTAATTGCTTCCAAAATTCAAGATCTCTTCCAAAATAAATCCCTCATTTTCAACAAAAACTTTTGGTAAATGATGATTTTGTTTCCAGCAAAAATTTCTGGCAGTAATTGAATATGATTTATTGGTTTGAGCAAACTATGAATATTTGCTTCCTTCCGACAAAATTCTACCAATTTATTAATAAACATCAAGAGTAGTACAAAAAGATCTAGAAGTAATAAGAATTACAAATAGCTCCATAGACCACTCAGTGACGACTACAAACAAAAGCACGGGTCGAAGACGAGTTGCCGTCATCGTCCCTCTATCACCACAACTGAATAAAGCTTGTCATAATAGAGCTTGTTGAAGTAGACAGACCAAAAATCATTGCGCTAAGACCCTGAAGGATCAGCGCACTAGAGCAACAACCATCGCCAATGATAACATCCTTAGATCAAAAGAGAACGATCTAAAATCACACGAACGAACACGAAAACCAACAAGATGCTAGGAGATCCGTCAGACCCACGACTCCACATGCCCTCCGTTTGGCGCTAGATGCGCCACCGGAGCCGGAGCAAAGGTAGGGCGTGTAGGATTCTTATTCTGACTTCATGATGGATCCGTTGCCTCAACATTCCGAAACAGACACAAAAATAGTATAAACAAAGAACGAAATCCCCCATCGCCCTTCATTGGAGTATACTATGGTTTACTACGAATATTTGCTCCATATTTTTTGGTGTGATTATACACTTTTTCTGACAATCAATAACATGTATATTTATCATGACAAATTATACATGGAAAAAATACATGAGCTATCTTGAGTAATTACAAAATAAAATCTAAAAAAATAGCAAACATTAAGGCTCTCTATCCAATGACACAATCTTGTACTTTTTTGAAGACAGACGTATAAACAAGATATCAAACTATAGACCTACAAATATACCAGTTCTCTCATAAATTTTTGAGCCGTAATGCCAAGGCTACGCGCACACGCGCAATCATTAAAGTAATCAACCAACATTGCCAAGCGGACCTCAAGTAAGACGAACCGAATAGTCTGGCCGACGTTGCTATGGAGTCGAGACTACTAATTACCATTGCCAAGGACATATCAGCCGAGATAGATTTTGCGAGAAAAAACCTTCTCATGACAACCACAAAAAATCATTCAAGATAGATCCAGCGAAGCAAGAAAGACCATACCCAAAGAAATTTAATCTTCTTCCAACATCACCATTGACATCGGAAAAAAACTCACGTCATCGAACGAAGGGCTGAAGAACACTTACTAAAATTTGTCATCTTCATCAACATGTAGGCCAAGAAAACAACCACCAAATCTAACACTAAACTATTGAAAACTAATTTTTATTAAAAACTCTACCATTAGGTCAGGTTCCCCGCCCCTCCCGACGCCAGCGAGTCCGACCGGAGGAGAGGGAACATATCAACAAAGATTCTAGAGGAGGCGACAACTAGGGTTCTTGAGGTGTTCTTTTTTGATCGAGTCTAATCTACTGTGTGATTATACACTTGATTATAGCTTAGTGTTATCTTTAATCACTAAAAATGTTTAATGGAGAATGTGTACGTAGTGAAGAGAAGACATAAACTACAACTAATCATGTACTCTCTTCTATCCGAATTAATTGACTCAATTTTTTATAGATACTCTAGTTTATTAGGCCTATTGAAAAATTTAAAAAATCTTCAAAGTTAGGCTCATATCTTGCACTAGTTAATACTCATTTTAGCATGCAACCAATAGCTGGATTCCTAGGCATGTACAATGCGGTGATGTTAGACTTTCCCTTATGGTTGCCACACTGAATTTTTGCTTAGTTGAAGGTAAGAGAAATAAGAAAAAGAAGATTGTCTTCTCTTAGCTAAGGGATGGTCTCTTAGAAATAAGAGAAGACTATTTTCTTCATTATACCACATGTCTTTCCATATAAAAATATTTTTTTACTAAAAATAATTAATTCTCATTAATTGCTAGAGATGACAATAAGTGATAATGCATTGTACAACTTATATATAGTGTGTTCTCTAGATGATGTCGAAGGCTAAGGGAAAACATGTCTTCTCCTGCATTGTACATACCCTAAAACACTACCACCAATCCTATATATGGCATGCAGCCAATCCCTAATCACATCGATATTTCTACTAAGCCAAATAAACTGAGAATGAGGGAGTACATATGTATCTAGATTTTTTAGTGTCTAGATAAGACAAACTTAAACCCAACAAAATACAATGCATTAAGAAACAAAAATTACTACAATAAGTAGCACAATTTACTATGTGAAAAAACTGTTGTGTTCTCAGATAAATAAACATGGTGCATGTGGTTCCTATTTCTCTATGGTTGAATGCAACATTCGTAGTATTAATGCACTATCTCACAAGATAGAAATCTAATATTTTTCTCAATAAGTGATGTTTCTTTGATTGTGGCCTTGTATAAAAAAGGGGTATCATTGTATTTGGAAAGTGCACACTAGGAAAATAGCATAGATGCACGTACGTCTCAAAATCCCCATGCTACTGGTATTACCAGTATTCGCTAATCGGGAACACTATTGTAAGCTATACTAGCTGCGTTTGGTCTAAAGTCGTGTGCTACTAGTAAGTGGGGCCCATGTGGCTGTGTGGCCTCCTCTTACTGGTAGTATGTGGTATTTCCCAAACGCTACAGGTATACTAATACCGGTAGCGTGCGACGTTGCCCGAAGCTATCAGTGCTTTGTAGCCGCTTTGACCCACGTGCGTCCGACCCGTGTGGCCGTCACCCTCACATCTTGTGTCTCTCCACTCTCTTCCTCTCCCCCCGCGCCGCATGCCGCCACCATCACCGTCACTACCTCCACCCACCGGTCCTTCCCTCCTCCTCTCCACTTCTTCAACCCGAGTCGCCTATCGCCGCCCACCGTCGCCACCGCCACATCGACCCAGAGTCGTTGCCGCCTCCATCGCCCCTCTTCCTCAACCGGCCGGGGCCACCGCTACCACTCCAACTGAAGGTGAGGCCTCCCCTCTTTCTCTTTTTTTCAATGTATTTGTTTAGTTTATTTAGATCAGCATGTCATATGATTGAGATAGTGTAGATGATATAGGTAGATTATTTAGATAGTGTAAATAATTTGGATAGTGTATATGATTTAGGTAGTTTATTTAGAAAAAAATACATTTTTAATTCGTGTATGTATATGAATGTAGATAGATGATACGTACATTTTTATGTAGTTTGCTAGGTGATTGACATACATTATTGTGTAGTTTATTGATGATTTAGACGATTTACATTACTTGCCTATGTTTTGCTGAAATGTTGACTGATTTTTGTTTTGAAAAAATTGCGGGAACTCAATATGTCTTATTTTTGTCAAAAGTCATGTTTTTACATATATATATATATAGATAAATATAATAATTAGTATACATTTGCTATTTTTTAGCTCTCTCGTGTCTACCATGGCAGATGAGTCGCGCTAGCATTTATGGGAAGAACACAAATGACCACGTGAGTAGCGGCCATCAGCGTTGATCGTATCAAACATCACCTTGACGTTTTGAGGTACCAAGGGACATTGGCGTGCGTCTACGATTGGGCGGCGATAGTGCACTACGGGGACATGATGAGGCTCAATGTCGTTTTGTATCGAGCCGCCATGCAGTGTTGCGCGCCTAGTGACATGCAGATTGTCATGAGGGCCATGGAGATAGAGTGCAACTAGCGCTCAGGCGGCGGCGCCAGGAGCAGGAGGGGCGGGCATTGTTGGAGGCTCTCCACCAGGATCCGTAGATGATGGCGGAGCAATACGCTTACTTCGGAGGCTAGCAGCACGACCAGGAGGCTGGCTCCTCTGCCACGCCCCAGCAGTGCGGCCAGGAGGTTGATCGCTCTGCCGCGCCTTAGGAGCGCAACTGGTGGACTAACGACTCTAGAGGCAACGACGACTCTGGAGGCAGCGACTTTCAGGATGGCATTGACTAGAAGGGTCTTGCTGCAGAGCCAGATGTTTAGTGATGAATATGAGCGTCTTAGTTTGTGCTACTTATGATGCTTCATTAGGATGTTTAATTTATATGTTCTACTTATTATGCTATCTAGACTCATGTGTCAATTTTGTGTTAAGTGTGCAACCGATGTGCCAAGTTCGTGTTTATGGAACTAGAGCTAGACTTTATTTTAAGTTCACACTGATCATTTGTATTTTTCGGCGAGCGGCAATTGTGGTTACTCGAGACGCACAGACATATTGTTTCTGTTGTGCAGATATTCTGGTTACTACAGGTGCATGGATAAGATGTTTTTCATAGTGCTCCCTGATAAATGTGAAGTTATAATGGTATGTTCTATAAAGTATACACATGAGCAATCTAACTTGTTTATAAACTATATATGCAATGATAATGCAAACTAAATGTTGTTTTCGTATGATTTTACTCAGACCATCCCCTGCAAGCTTAGACGTGACTTCATGGACCATTTCCATAGGGACATTCACCAGTTGGTACAATTTGAGGTCATTATGGATCTGCTGAAGCAACCTAGCGCTACATGGTTCAATTCATAAAGGAGGCAAACCGGACATTTTTTAGTGGACCTAGGTGGACCCAACTGATCGAAGACTATGTGATGAACGTCAAAGAGAAGTGTGTCTTTTTTATCGATGATGATGACAAAACCTACTTCGATTATAGGGACCCCGACAACTCATACAACTCTAATGGAGTCTCTTCAGATCATGACCCACGAGATGACAGCCCTTCATCTTCCTTTATAGTACAAGAGGCCAAAGATCATTTGCGAAAGACCATTTAGTTCTATTATGTTGAAGAATCGCTAACTCTAGCAAGTACTATGTCGAGAACTCAATAAGCTGTGAATGGTCATTTAGTTATGAACCTATAGCTTTTGGATGATGAATATGATATTTTAGGTTTGTCATATATTGTTGCGAATTCAATAATAGAAGCACCCTTTTTAAATTTGAAAATCTATTAGTGGCGTTCCCCACTGGGTTGTTCTGGTTCGGGGCGGCCTCTAGTCCCGGTTGCCCAACTAGGCTGCCAAATCGGGACTTGAGGCCCCCACTTTAGTCCCGATTGTGTTATGAATCGGGACAAAAGGCCCTCCATGTGGCTCCGTGGAGTGCGCTAGGCTAGAGGACCTTTAGTACCGGTTGGTATCACCAATCGGGACTAAAGGTGTTCTGCCATAACAGTGTTTTGGGGCAATCGGTTACCGTGGCAAGAGTTAGGGTTTAGGGTTTTGTGTTTTTCTTTTCATTTTGTGTTTTGTGTTCAGTTATTTTTCATTTTGTGTTTTTATTTCAAACAAGTTTTTGTATACATATTCTGCGCTATTACATACTATACACGTTGATGCATATATAATATAACTTCTCTTATGAGCATATATATATATATACAACTTGGTATATACATGGAGATTATTAAATCACATGGAGGTATTAGAGACAATAATATTCCCCCTTTTCATCTATGACCTCCATAACCAAAAATCCCGCCAATTCCTCTTGTATTGCTTGTAGGCAGTCAGCTGACTAAAAAAAAACCAACAAAAGCAAATAGAGAATCAAGTAGGCAAACGTGCTACAAGTCACAAGAATGACATCATTCGACTATAATTTATTTTAAGTCATAGTCGACTCTGACTTAGATACTCCCATAGAATATACAATAAAAGAGAAAAGTAAAGAATCCAAGAGGATAGCGGTGCAGAGTTTTTTGAACAGGAGAGGGGCCTAGAATACCCTAGAAGCTGCATTAATATATCATCAGTGGGTAGAAAATACAAACAGTATCCCAAAGAGAAAAAAAAATTACAAAGCAGTCCTAGACATTTGCAAGGAGGACCCTAGAACTATTGCTAAAAAAGCAATCGGGTCCTTTGACCTCTCCACCGTTGGTGAACCTTTGCCGCCGGCCACCTCGACACCCCCGGGGACGAACCACTTGGGGATGAATAGGCGCATGAGCCCGGTGCAAGGTTCCAGGGAAGACCTTCAAAGCGGAGGTTGAAGAAACGCCTTGCCGACGCCAAATCTGGCCACCCTTTCGGCCAAGGATCGCGACGGCTCTCTCGGCCACCACATGATGCGCTCGAAGCAGTAGCTTGTACTCCAATCGGTGCCGAAGACGAACTGACGGCGCCCTGAAAGAAGAGCTCCCTTTGCCTTTACGGCTGGCCGGAGATCCGTTCAGCGCACCATCAAACCACAACCGACGGGGAAACAAAGCGGCACCTTTATTTTTGGCGATCATGGCTCACCCCACCGTCCGGAGCTTCCCTTCTCCCCTCGCCTCCATAGCCGTATAGAGAGCGGAGTAGTACATTGCGGAAGAACCCTACAAAGCAGCAGATCCGGCCGCACAGATCTTCTATCCAGCTCCAAGCTACATGCAAACAACCTAAAACCCCAACCCTAGAACTTACTTTACGAAGCCAGACACCTTGCGTCAGCCATCCCCAAGCGGCATCGTGGCCGGGGACGACCTCAACTCGGGCCGGCTCTGAGGAAGGAGACTATCAACGAGCGGTACATAGCGAGGAGAGAGCCACGAAGGGGGGGCGAATGGTTGGCTCGGTGCAGAGTTTTGGTGCTACAGACATTTCAAGAGCAACCGTAGTACCAATACACAAACTACACTAGTATAAAAGTTATGAGCGTTTCTGAAAACATTAAAAGCAGAATAGACAAAAGCGTCCCTACAATTCCGCTGATTTCATAGTCAAATTCGATCTACACGCAGAGAAGCAAAGGGAGAGAAAACGAACCGTAGAAGGGCAAAAACAAGAAAGCAGGAATTCTAAACAGTATCCATATCTGGATTTTCATTTCTACGTGCTCCGTATTTCTCTATGTAGGTCGAATTTAGACATGAATTTTGTAGTGTAGTAGATACATACTATCTTTCTAACTCACTTATTTTCTTAGCAAATAAAACTAAAAAATATTATAACTTACCAAATAAAATTAAAGTAAAAGACACAGTTAGCATCAGAACACTCCTTGGGAAACTCCATGGACGAGTTCTTGCCATGAGAGTTAAAGAATCTAAGAATCGGTTGTAGAGCAGACTGTACAGAGATTCAGAAGAAATCTTTTGAATTGGCTTCCATATGTATGTAGCAACAAGTTATTACAAGAGGGTGGTCGATCGATGTGGGCACAGGCGCCTCACAGACCAACATTTTCCACACAAATTAGAATGGAAAAAACAAGGGGTTACATGGTTCTCATTCCCACGTTGCCACGCCGTTTTCCATCGGGGCATTGTCGTCGTCAGCGAACCACGGAAGCTGGAGCGCGGCGGCGGCCGTCAGCCTCTTGTCGGGGTTGCAGGTGAGGAGCCCTTTGAGGACCTTGAATCCCTCCTCGGACAGCAGCTCCTGGGGGAACAGCTCACGCAGCAGGTTGCCGTGCCACCGCCCTTGCCGTCGCTGCTGCTGCTGCTCTTGACGCCATAGCGCCACCATGCCGGCCACGAACGACGACTCGTATGGCCTCCACGCCTTCTTCCCCGGCACGCCGAGAACGTCGTAGATCATGTAGAGCTGGTCCGAGTCGCAGTTTCCGTTGAACAGCACCTCCCCGATGAGCAGCTCCCCCATCACGCAGCCGAGGGACCACGCGTCGACGCGCGCGCCGTAGCCCGGCGTCTCCATGAGCATCTCCGGCGCGCTGTACTGCGTAGTTCCGGCGGACCAGTACGCGCCGGCGCCGATCTTCTCTGCGGCCCCCACCGACATCGCTGAGCCGAAGTCGCCGATCTTGACGTTGCCGACGCCGTCGTCGACGAGGACGTTCTCGGTCTTGATGTCGCGGTGGACGATCCCGTGCCTGTGCATCGCCGCCGCGCCGGACAGAAGTTGCCGCATGACGCGGCGCGCTTCGGGCTCCGGGAACGCGCGGCCGGTTCGGCGCACGCGTGCGCGAAGGACGCGGTCCAGGGACGTCCCGGCGTGCTCCATGACGAGGGAGTAGTCGTTCTCGGTGCCCGGCGCGCGCGCGACGCCGTGGAGGTCGACGACGGAGGGGTTGCCGCGGCAAGCGGCCATGAAGCAGGCCTCCCGCAGGATCTCGCCGACGGGTACGGAGAGGCAGGCTTCGCCTTCGCGGATGGTCTTCAGGGCGACGGTCTGGCCGGTTGTAAGGTGGCGCGCCTGGGTGACGACGGCGGTCGTGCCCTCTCCTAACGTGCACAGATCCTCGTAGCAGCGGGTGCTGCGCATGCTATTAGCCTAGACTCTGCACACGGTTTTAGCATTTACTTATTCTTGTAATAAGGCACGATCACCTGTTCTGGTCGTGTCCAGATTAGCAACGGCACTAGCGCTAGGCTGTGACCGGTTCTTCAGTTAAGTAGTTAGCTAGTTTTCAGTTAGTGGCAGGCGCACGCTGAGGTCGTGGGATGGCGCGACAGAATCGGATCGTGAGCTAGTTAGTTGCCCTGTAATCTCCTTTATAAGCTGAATAACAGTATCAGAAAAGTCGCACGTTTTCACGCGACACCAAAAAGCTGTCTCTGTCTCACTGTTTCTACCCTGTTTTGCAGTGCAAAAGTTCAGACTTTCAGAGCTCCACAACCACATTTGGTATCAGAGCGAGTGTTGGATCCAGGCGATGTCCAAGTCAAGGGACGCGGCGGCGGCGGCGGAGAAGCTGAAGGCGGCGGAGGGTGGCGGTTCCGGCGGATCCAAGACGCCGGCGGCACGCCGAAACACCACGTCCCCAACTCCGCGGCGCGGCCGGAGTCTGATCCGCGGCGGCGGCGAGATCATCGTGCGGGAGCGGGTGGTACGCGAGGGCGGCGGCAACGCCCAGTACCCCGTTCTCACGCGCACCAACTACCCGGAGTGGGCTATGGTGATGCGCGTGCAGCTCCAAGCGCAGCACCTCTGGGACGTCATCGAACTTGGCGCAGAGGAGGAAGGGGATGACCGGGCGGCGCTCTCGGCTCTCCTTCGAGCCGTTCCACCGGAGCTGGTGAGGACGCTGGCCGTCAAGGATTGCGCCAAGACAGCCTGGGAGACCATCAAAACGATGCGTCTCGGCAGTGAGCAGATCCGCGAGGCCAAGGCGCAAACGCGCCGTCGGGAGTGGGAGGAGCTCCGATTCAAGGCCGAGGAATCCGTCGAGGACTTCGCGCTCAGGCTCACGGCCATCGTCAACGACCTCGAGCTGCTCGGCGACCCCGTCGACGAGTACAGGGCCGTCCTCAAGTTCCTCCGCGTCGTCCCACGCAAGTACCGGATGGTGGCGATGGCGATCGAGCAGACCGTCGATCTGCGCATGCTCTCCATCGAGGAGCTCACCGGCAGGTTCATCACCGCCGAGGAGGGCTACGACCTGGACGACGGCGTCACGGACGGCGTCGGCAAGCTCCTGCTCACTGAAGAGGAGTGGGCGGCCCGGCAGAAACGGCGCACGGGTGGCCCGTCGTCATCCCCTGGCAGCGGTGAGAAAAAGGGCAAGCCCAAGACTAGGGGAGATGGCGACAAGCAGGACGGTGGCGGCAGGAATTCCAGCGAGCGCCGAAAGGGCAATTGCCGGTACTGTGGGAAGGCCGGACACTGGGCCATGGAATGCCGCAAGGCCAAGCGCGACCGCGAGCAGAAGGAGCACACCAATCTTCTTCAGGCCAATGAGGAGGAAGGCCCGGCATTGCACATGGCCGTCGGCACAGAGGGCGATCGCGTCACTCTTGCGACGCCCCAAGCAGTCTTCCTCAACGAGGAGAAGGTGATCCCCGTCCCCTCGCTGGACGGGGTCTGGTACTTCGACACGGGAGCGAGCAGCCACATGACAGGCGTGAGGCAGATGTTCTCGTCCTTGGACGAATCTGTTCACGACACCGTCAAGTTCAGCGATGGCTCTCTCGTCAAGATCCAGGGAAAGGGCTCCATCGTCTTCCGCTCGCAGAACGGGCAGCAGCGCGTCCTCGCCGAGGTATACTTCATCCCAAGCTTGCGCAGCAACATTATCTCTGTTGGCCAGCTGGACGAGGGTGGCTGCAAGGTCGACATCAACAATGGCGTCATGAGCATCCACGAGTCATCACGCGGCTTGCTCGCCCGGGTGAAGAGGACGCGCAACAGGCTGTACACCGGCATCCTCAGCATCGACACGCTGGTGTGCCTGCTAGCCAAGTCCAACGACGTCACCTGGCGGTGGCACGCGCGCTTCGGTCATCTGCACTTCCGCGCGCTCCACACCCTGGCGCACGAGAACATGGTGCGAGGCATGCCGGAGGTCGACAGTGTGCAGGACCTCTGCGACGGCTGCGCTTTGGGGAAGCAGCATAGGGCACCGTTCCCGCGCGCGTCGGCGTACCGGGCGGAACGAGGCCTCGATCTGGTGCACACCTGTGTGGCCCGATTACTCCAGCTACTGTCGGAGGTAACAACTATTTCCTGCTGGTTGATGACTATAGTCGCTTTCATGTGGATCGAGGTGATCAAGTGCAAGTCCGACGTTCAAGCTTTTTAAAAGGATCAAGATCATGGCCGAGGCAGAAGCGCAAGACGGATCGCGCGCATTCCGCCGGACCGTGGTGGCGAGTTCAACTCCAGCCAGTTCAAGGTGTATTGCGAGGAGTTTGGCATCAGGCACTACACCACTGCGCCGTATTCTCCACAGCAGAATGGCGTGGTGGAGCGACGGAATCAAACCGTCGTCGAGATGCCGCGCTGCCTCCTGAAGAGCATGGGCATGCCGCTGGAGTTTTGGGGTGAGGCGGTGAAAACCGCCGTGTACATCCTGAACAGAGCACCGACGCGGAGCCTCGACGGTGTCACGCCCTATGAGGCCTGGCATGGGCGCAAGCCGAGCGTGCATCATCTTCGCACGTTCGGGTGCGTCGCACACGTGAAGAAGGTCGGACCTGGCGTGAGCAAGCTGTCAGATCGCTCAAGCCCGATGGTATTCATCGGCTATGAAGAAGGGACGAAGGGCTATCGCGTCTACGACCCCATCACCAAGAAGCTTCAGGTAACTCGGGATGTAATTTTCGAAGAAAGCTGGGGACCGGTAGGTGCACAAGAGCATTCGTCGAACACCTTACCTGCAACCTTCGCAGTGGTGTACACCAATGAGGACGGCACGGAGGAGGTGGACACGGGCTCCACCACCCCTCGCCTGACAGCAACGTCGTCCCCTGGGCCATCAGATCCCACGGCTGCTACCTCTCCTCCATCAGCGTCCATGGAGACGCCGGCGGTCACGCCGGCGATTCGCTGGGCGACACCGCCCGCACATGATGAAGGGCGAGACGTGGACTCTGGGCCAATTCGCTACAGGCGCCTCTCATGCGTCTATGACGCGACGGAGGGAGACGCCATCAAGGAGTCACTGGACGGGCAGGAGGAGTTGTGCATGCTCACAGCAGAGGAGCCGCGCGACATTGCCGCGGCGATCGCTGACGCGGCGTGGAAGAAGGCGATGGACGAGGAAATGGCGTCCATTGCCGACAACGACACCTGGGAGCTTGCCACGCTCCCAGCCGGCCACAAGGCCATCGGCCTAAAGTGGGTGTACAAGGTCAAGCGCGACGCGGCGGGCAACATCGTCAAGCATAAAGCTCGCCTCGTCGCCAAGGGCTACGCACAACGACAGGGGATGGACTTCGAGGAAGTCTATGCTCCGGTGGCCAGGATGGAGACAGTGCGCCTCCTTCTCGCGCTGGCAGCTCACGAAGGTTGGGAGGTGCACCACATGGACGTCAAGTCCGCCTTTCTCAACGGCGAACTGAGCGAGGAAGTGTACGTTGGTCAGCCACCGGGATATGTCGCCGACGGCAAGGTGAAAGCAGTACTGAAGCTGCGCAAGGCCCTCTACGGCCTCCGACAGGCTCCACGGGCCTGGTACGCGAAGCTTGACGCGTCGCTCGTCTCGCTGGGCTTCATGCGCAGTCCACAGGAGCACGCCGTGTACCGACGCTGACACAGCCTCAGATTCTGCTGGTGGGTGTCTATGTCGACGACCTCATCATCACCGGCACGGACGTCGCGGCGATCAGCGAGTTCAAGCAGCAGATGCAGCATCTGTTCAAGATGAGCGACCTCGGTCTCTTGAGTTACTACTTGGGGATAGAAGTGGCGCAGTCGAAGGGCGCGATTTCATTGTGCCAGAAGAGCTATGCTGCAAAGATTCTGGAATCAGCTGGGCTGAGCAACTGCAACAGCTGCCACACGCCCATGGAGAATCGCTTGAAGCTGTCAAAGGAGGATGACGCTGATCTGGCCGATGCCACTCTCTATTGAAGTGTGATCGGCAGCCTGCGTTACCTGGTGAACTCCCGCCCTGACATAGCTCATGTTGTGGGATACGCCGACAGATTCATGGAGAAGCCAAGTCTGAATCACTGGGCTGCAGTGAAACAGATCCTCAGGTACGTTCAGGGCACATTGTCATATGGGTGTTGTTACAAAAAGGGAAGTGGCACAGCAGAGCTTGTTGGCTTCAGTGACAGCGACCTCGCTGGAGATCAGGATGACAGGAAGAGCACCACTGGCGTGACCTTCTTTCTCGGCGAAAACCTCATCACTTGGTCCTCACAGAAACAGAAGACTGTCGCTCTGTCGTCATGTGAGGCTGAATACATGGCCGCAGCTGCAGCGGCGTGTCAGGGGGTGTGGCTCAGCCACTTACTTGGTGGCCTGACGGGAAAACCTCCAGCAAAATTCAGATTGTTGATTGACAACAAGTCAGCAATTGCTCTCTGTCGAAACCCGGTTCATCATGACCGAACCAAGCACATCGACACCAGGTTCCACTTCATTAGAGGCTGTGTCGAAGCTGATCAGGTGGAAGTCGATCACATCAGGACAGAGGGGCAGCTCGCAGATATTCTGACAAAACCTCTTGGGCGTGTTCGTTTCATTGAAATGCGACAGGCCCTTGGGATCATCGAGATCAAGTAGGAGTGCTGAGTTTAAGGGGGTGAAATATTAGCCTAAACTCTGCACACGGTTTTAGCATTTACTTATTCTTGTAATAAGGCACGATCACATGTTCTGGTCGTGTCCAGATTAGCAACGGCACTAGCGCTAGGCTGTGACCGGTTCTTCAGTTAAGTAGTTAGCTAGTTTTCAGTTAGTGGCAGGCGCACGCTGAGGTCGTGGGATGGCGCGACAGAATCGGATCGTGAGCTAGTTAGTTGCCCTGTAATCTCCTTTATAAGCTGAATAACAGTATCAGAAAAGTCGCACGTTTTCACGCGACACCAAAAAGCTGTCTCTGTCTCACTGTTTCTACCCTGTTTTGCAGTGCAAAAGTTCAGACTTTCAGAGCTCCACAACCACATTTGGTATCAGAGCGAGTGTTGGATCCAGGCGATGTCCAAGTCAAGGGACGCGGCGGCGGCGGCGGAGAAGCTGAAGGCGGCGGAGGGTGGCGGTTCCGGCGGATCCAAGACGCCGGCGGCACGCCGAAACACCACGTCCCCAACCCCGCGGCGCGGCCGGAGTCTGATCCGCGGCGGCGGCGAGATCATCGTGCGGGAGCGGGTGGTACGCGAGGGCGGCGGCAACGCCCAGTACCCCGTTCTCACGCGCACCAACTACCCGGAGTGGGCTATGGTGATGCGCGTGCAGCTCCAAGCGCAGCACCTCTGGGACGTCATCGAACTTGGCGCAGAGGAGGAAGGGGATGACCGGGCGGCGCTCTCGGCTCTCCTTCGAGCCGTTCCACCGGAGCTGGTGAGGACGCTGGCCGTCAAGGATTGCGCCAAGACAGCCTGGGAGACCATCAAAACGATGCGTCTCGGCAGTGAGCGGATCCGCGAGGCCAAGGCGCAAACGCGCCGTCGGGAGTGGGAGGAGCTCCGATTCAAGGCCGAGGAATCCGTCGAGGACTTCGCGCTCAGGCTCACGGCCATCGTCAACGACCTCGAGCTGCTCGGCGACCCCGTCGACGAGTACAGGGCCGTCCTCAAGTTCCTCCGCGTCGTCCCACGCAAGTACCGGATGGTGGCGATGGCGATCGAGCAGACCGTCGATCTGCGCATGCTCTCCATCGAGGAGCTCACCGGCAGGTTCATCACCGCCGAGGAGGGCTACGACCTGGACGACGGCGTCACGGACGGCGTCGGCAAGCTCCTGCTCACTGAAGAGGAGTGGGCGGCCCGGCAGAAACGGCGCACGGGTGGCCCGTCGTCATCCCCTGGCAGCGGTGAGAAAAAGGGCAAGCCCAAGACTAGGGGAGATGGCGACAAGCAGGACGGTGGCGGCAGCAATTCCAGCGAGCGCCGAAAGGGCAATTGCCGGTACTGCGGGAAGGCCGGACACGGGGCCATGGAATGCCGCAAGGCCAAGCGCGACCGCGAGCAGAAGGAGCACGCCAATCTTCTTCAGGCCAATGAGGAGGAAGGCCCGGCATTGCACATGGCCGTCGCCACGGAGGGCGATCGCGTCACTCTTGCGACGCCCCAAGCCGTCTTCCTCAACGAGGAGAAGGTGATCCCCGTCCCCTCGCCGGACGGGGTCTGGTACTTCGACACGGGAGCGAGCAGCCACATGACAGGCGTGAGGCAGATGTTCTCGTCCTTGGACGAATCTGTTCACGGCACCGTCAAGTTCGGCGATGGCTCTCTCGTCAAGATCCAGGGAAAGGGCTCCATCGTCTTCTGCTCGCAGAACGGGCAGCAGCGTGTCCTCGCCGAGGTATACTTCATCCAAGCTTGCGCAGCAACATTATCTCTGTTGGCCAGCTGGACGAGGGTGGCTGCAAGGTCGACATCAACAATGGCGTCATGAGCATCCACGAGTCATCACGCGGCTTGCTCGCCCGGGTGAAGAGGACGCGCAACAGGCTGTACACCGGCATCCTTAGCATCGACACGCTGGTGTGCCTGCTAGCCAAGTCCAACGACGTCACCTGGCGGTGGCACGCGCGCTTCGGTCATCTGCACTTCCGCGCGCTCCACACCCTGGCGCACGAGAACATGGTGCGAGGCATGCCGGAGGTCGACAGTGTGCAGGACCTCTGCGACGGCTGCGCTTTGGGGAAGCAGCATAGGGCACCGTTCCCGCGCGCGTCGGCGTACCGGGCGGAACGAGGCCTCGATCTGGTGCACACTGACCTGTGTGGCCCGATTACTCCAGCTACTGTCGGAGGTAACAACTATTTCCTGCTGGTGGTTGATGACTATAGTCGTTTCATGTGGATCGAGGTGATCAAGTGCAAGTCCGACGCGTTCAAGCTTTTTAAAAGGATCAAGATCATGGCCGAGGCAGAAGCGCAGCGCGGACTGCGCGCATTCCGCTCGGACCGTGGTGGCGAGTTCAACTCCAGCCAGTTCAAGGTGTATTGCGAGGAGTTTGGCATCAGGCACTACACCACTGCGCCGTATTCTCCACAGCAGAATGGCGTGGTGGAGCGACGGAATCAAACCGTCGTCGAGATGCCGCGCTGCCTCCTGAAGAGCATGGGCATGCCGCTGGAGTTTTGGGGTGAGGCGGTGAAAACCGCCGTGTACATCCTGAACAGAGCACCGACGCGGAGCCTCGACGGTGTCACCCCCTATGAGGCCTGGCATGGGCGCAAGCCGAGCGTGCATCATCTTCGCACGTTCGGGTGTGTCGCACACGTGAAGAAGGTCGGCCCTGGCGTGAGCAAGCTGTCAGATCGCTCAAGCCCGATGGTATTCATCGGCTATGAAGAAGGGACGAAGGGCTATCGCGTCTATGACCCCATCACCAAGAAGCTTCAGGTAACTCGGGATGTAATTTTCGAAGAAAGCAGAAGCTGGGACTGGGTAGGTGCACAAGAGCATTCGTCGAACACCTTACCTGCAACCTTCGCAGTGGTGTACACCAATGAGGACGGCACGGAGGAGGTGGACACGGGCTCCACCACCCCTCGCCTGACAGCAACGCCGTCCCCTGGGCCATCAGATCAAAATCAAGTCCAGCTAGTTTTTCTTTTCTCAGCTGATATTTCCGGTCGCTAATCGAACAATTATCGGAAATATCGTTCCTCCCGACAAATATTCATGCAGCTAAATATTTCGGGTAATTTTTTATTGGGAAGCGCTGAGCGTTCCCCGGGATCAAACCCCCGATCCACGGTCCAGAGCGCAACACGTGTACAGTTTTCTTTTTACGAGAAGAAACAAGTGATATTAAACCAGAGTCATTACAGAACAGTCCCTGAAGAAAACAAAAATTACAACCTAGTCCTGCAAGACCTCAACGACGCCATCGGTGAAAAAGACGTGTCGTCGGCGCGCCGCCGCCGCTCCTCCTCTTAGATCTTGGATTGGTAGGAGTCCCATGGTGCGTGGGAAGTCGGTGGACCTCGAGTCTGAGGAGCCTCCACCTTGCATCGCTGTCGATCTGGTTCACATCACCCGCCGCTTCGGAAGCTTCAACAGCCAGAGTCGCCGCTCCTCGATCTCCAGCACGGGAAGAAGACGCTCCACCTCTCCACCGAGCCGTGAGCGCCAGGAAGGAGGCAGGACAGCAGCCACGCTCCGCGAAGCACCACCACCGGTGAGGCCGCCCGCCTCCACAAAAGGCCGCACTGACTGCGCCGCCGCCACCAAAACGCCGCCGGCAAGCCACCTACGGGACACTACACTATATACATGACGGGATCCGGCGATTCCCAGACCTCCCGCCGCTGGAGCGGCCGCGGAGGCGAGAAATCGACCATATTGCGCGGCGGCGAGGTGGATCGCGTGGGGAGGTTCACAAATCGCCTATCGACATTGTAGCGGGACATAGGGTTACGACCAAGGCTTGCAATCTGTCATTCCGCCTCGATAGCTTTGACACGTGTCCAGTTAGCCTTCTTCAATCCCGCTTTTACTTTCATAAAGCACAATTAAGCAAAAAAAAACATTTCGTTTGCGGCGTTTGAAGCAAAACATGGTTCCCTCATACCGCTTTTGCTTTCATAAAGCACAAATGAAGTAAAAAACGTTTCATTTTATCGTTTGTAGCAAAAAAAACTGTTCCCACATATATCCCACTTTTGCTTCCATACAACACGAACGTATCAAACTAAACAATGGTTGAAGCAAAAAATAGTATGTTTTTTTAGCAAAACTGGCCTCGCCGGTGACATAGTAGCAAAAAATAAAATATTGTTGTAGCAATACTGACCTTGTCGAAGTCTTTCGCCGAAGACATTGTAGCAAAAACTTTAAACTATTTGCAACAAAACCACAAAATGATTGTAGCGACACCGCACACCTCTTGTAGCACCACTTCCATTCCTTTGTAAAAAAAGGTCGCCGCTTGTAGCAAAAGCAGCCACTCCTTTGTAGAAACGGCGGGCGCCGCTCGTAGCAAAGCCTCCATTCCTTTGTAGCAACGGCGATTGCCGCTTGTAGCACCGCCGCCACTCCTTTGTAGCAACGTCGGCCACCGCTCGTAGCAAGGTTGTCCCTCCTTTGTAGAAACGGTCTTCGCTCGCGCTCGTAGTCCACCATTGCTGCATCCCCCTTGCAGCATCGATGACGTCCACTTGCAGGAGAGCCATCCTGCTGACATAGCACCGGTAGCCTGCCCTCGCAGCACCTTGCCTCTCAAGCGGCACCGGTTTGCCTCATGCCGTCGTCGCAGTTGCCAACGGCCATCACATCAGCACCTAGTCCACCCGCTGCTCGGAGCTTCGCCGCCTAGTCCTCGCATCATGGCGGCGGCGATTTACAGACGGTGAGGTCAGATGTCGTGGCCATCATTGATCCTGTCCGTCACGGAGGAGGTCAGGCCATCGACATCGCAAGGTGATGGGTGGTCGGCGGCGGCCCCGAGGGGTAGGCCGATGGCGGAGAACCTCTAGGTCGGCGGGGCCCCAATGCGCAGGGTGGAGAACCTCCAGGTCTTCGACGGTCTGGGGGAAAATGGCGATACAGTGTAGGCCTCGCTCTGTTTTTTCTGGGCGATCTGGGGGCGAGGAGAGGATGCGATGAATAGATGAGAATGTGGTGGGCCCCATCCCGTCGTTTCCATTTTAGTGGGAAGGGTGGCGAGTCACGGAGGCGGGGGGACGCGAAGGGAGCGATCCCCCGGCTATTTCCAAGCATTTTCCTTTTTTATTTGATAGTAGTACTACCTCCATTCCATTTTATTAGGCTAATATGACTTTAAGAAAATAATTTAATCATAAATTTGGTTAATAATATATGAATTATATACCACACAAATTGTACCATTGGAGTCGTATTTTAAATAAATCTAATGGTATAATTTTTGTTAAATATAGTTTGTATTTCATTGACCAAATTTATGGTCAAACGTTTTTCTTGAACTATATATTAACCTAATAAACTGGAATAAATGGAGCATGTGAATGATCGACCACACGCAACAAGCACCTGGTCATGTGCGATAGGACACGTTTGGTTGATCGCGGGGGTTTCTCGTCTCCCTCGGGGCAGACCCTAGGGGCCAAGGTCCTAGTGAAACAGCTCAAAAGACTACATGTTCTTCATCTCTTTTGGTTGCCAATAGTTTCTTAGATTGCATAAGTTGGGAAACAATCACCACCTTGTTTGATAGGCTGCGCACATAGTTTTGTCCCGGCCGATGCAAATGATAGACGTTTGGTTGCCCACATGAGCTGGCATATGGTTATCAAGATCCAGATATGATGAGCTTATCATGTCATTGTGCATTACATCCGATCATAGAGAGGAGTCGGAACAACAAAAGTTTCACGATCACCACAAGAAGGACGACAATGATGAATTTGAGATTACTCTCGCTCCTAAATTATTCCTCCTGATCATCCTCTCCTCCACTTGGACAGCCATTGTCTGGTCGGCCATAGCCAATGGTTGAACTGAAGGGAATATGCCCTGAGAGACAATAATAAAATGGTTATTATGTATATTTCAAGTATATGATATATGTTTATTTTGCATGCTATAATTGTATTAATACGGAAACGTTAATACATGTGTGTTTAATAAACAAATAGAAAGTTCCTAGTTATGCCTCTCTAATAAACTAGCTTGTTGATTAACAAGATGATCAAGGTTTCCTGATCATGGACATTGGATGTTGTTAATAACGAGGTCACAACATTAGTGTAATGGTGTGATGAACATTCATCCGAAGTATAGCATTACGATCAAAGTCATTGAGTTTATATTTCTATAACATCATACGAAGTGATCGTAATCCTTAGACCATGAGATCATGTCAATCACTAACACCGGAAGAGTATCTTGATAACATCAAACGTCACACCGTAATAGGGTGATTATAAAGATGATTTCAGTACTACTAAAGTGTTACGTTGAGGCCCATGGATCGAGAGTGTAATTTGTTCATCCCGATGACGGATAGATATACTCTGGGCCCTCTCGGTGATATCACATTGATTAGCTTACAAGCAAGTGATTTGATCACTAGAATGTTATATCATGGGAACTGATACCTCAGAAACGTATCTATAATTTTTGATGTTCCATGCTTGTTTAGTATCTACTTTGCTTTGTTTTGTCTTTCTTTGAGAAGTTTTTATATCTTTTCTGGAACTAACTGTAGGGGTTCGTAGCATGGAAAACAAAAAAATTCTACCGCATGCACACAAACAAGCCAAGATCTATCTACTAGATTGTAGCAACGAGTCGATATAAGCACTCAACCTCGAAGATTCCAAAACGGTTAACGAGAGCAGATTCTCGTGGGTGATGTAGACGATCCTTCCGGCGCTACGTTCCGGCAGCGCTTCCGCAGTCGGTCACACGTTCGGTACTCGATGAAGACCTTCCTATCCCTTGTTCCAGCAGGCAACGGAGGTTGTAGTTCTCCCCTCGCAATTCCGGCAGCACGACGGCGTGGTGTCGGAAGTAGAGGGAAGATCCCGCAGGGCTTCGCCTAAGCCGGATGCGAGTTATGGTGGATTAGGGTTTCCTAGAGATCTAGGGTTTAGATGACCGGGAGGAGGAGGTGTCGGCGGCGGCTAGGGCAGCGACGACGAACCGGTGGCGGCGCAAGGCGGCGAGCGGCGGCGGCGGCGCAGGTGTGGGGAGGGCTTGGCTCTTGTGTTGTTGGGGCAGCCCTCCCCCTCTATTTATGAGAAGGAGGGGCAGCCTTGGGAGGGGTGGGTTTGAATCCAAACCCAAACCCAAGTTGGATTGAGAGAAGGACTTGTTTCTTCTTCCACTAGGAAACCATTGTTCCAGTTTGACTTTTCAAACTTCCTGTTTGACTTTCAATTTAGAGCTTTATTTCTCTCTTGCAAATGCCAACACCAAGTGACCTAGGATATGATCCAATCATTCCACATATTCATGACACATTCATGGACCATTCCCCTTCCGGACCGGTGAACCTTCTAGACCCTTCTAGAACCTCTCCGATGAAATTATCGAAAACTTTCCCGAACTCCGAAACAGGACTTTCCTTATATGAACCTTATTCTCCGGACCATTCCGGATCTCCTCGTGATATCCCGGATACCATCCGAGACTCCGAACAACATTTGGTATTCCTACTAACATTCCATATCTACTAAACAACATCGAATCCTTAAGTGTGTCTCTCTACGGTTCGTGAATTATGCGGACATGACCGAGACACTTCTCCGATCAATAACCAATAGAGGAATCTGGAAATTCATATGGCTCCCACATATTTCTACGATTACTTTGTGATCGAATGAACCACTTACATATGATACCAATTTCCCTTTATCTCACGTTAGTTTACTTATCCAAGGTTTTGATCGTCGGTATCTCTGCATACCTAGTTCAACCTCATTACCGATAAGTACTCTTTTCTCGTTCCCGTGATATGTGATCCCTTGTGAGCCAGTCACATGCTTGCAAGCTAATTGTATGACATTCCACCGAGAGGGCCCAGAGTATATCTATCCGTCATATGGATGGACAAATCCCATTCTTGATTCGTGTGCCTCAACCCATACTTTCCGAACACTCAACGCCACCTTTATAGCCACCCAGTTACGGTGTGGTGTTTGATGTCATCAAATCATCCTTCCAGTGATGGTGATTAGCATGATCTCATGGTCGAAGGAATTAGGTTACTATGTATCAGAAAGCTTATAGCAAACGAACTATTGAAATGACTTGATCTTAATGCTACGCTTATCTATAGGAGTATGTCCATCACACCATTCTCCTAATGATATGATCTTCTTATTAATAACATCTCAATGTTCATGATCGAGAAACCACGATCATCCATTAACCAACAAGCTAGTATTATAAAGAGGCTTTACTAGGGACTCTAATTTGGTTTACAAATCACACAAGTATTAATGTTTCCGGTTTAATACTATTATAGCATGAATGTAAACATTTATCATAAACACAAAGATATAATAATAACCACTTTTATTATTGCCTCTAGGGCATATCTCCAACAGTCTCCCACTTGCACTAGAGTCAACTAATCGAGATTACATGGTAATATACCGAACACCCATGGCGGTTTGGTGCTGGTCATGTTTTGCCCTCGGGAGAGGTTTATTCAACGGATCCACCACATTCAAATCTGTGTGTACTTTGCAAATCTTTATGTCACCATCTTGGACATGTTCTCGAATAGCGTGAAAACGTAGCTTGATGTCCTTCAGCTTCTTGTGTGACCTTGGTTCTTGCGCATTGGCTATGGCGCCCATGTTATCACAGTAGATAGACATTGGGGTCAGCGCACTTGGAACCACACCGAGCTCTGTAATGAACTCCTTCATCCATATCGCCTCTTGTGAAGCCTCTGAAGCAGCTATGTATTCTGATTCAGTTGAAGATCTCGCCACAACGCTTTGCTTTGCACTCCTCCAGCTAACTGCTACACCATTCAAAGTAAATATGTATCCAGATTGAGATTTAGAATCATCCGGATCGGTGTTCCAACTAGCATCGGTGTAACCATTAACAACTAGTTGTTCATCACCTCCATAAGAAATAACCATATCCTTAGTTCTTCTCAAGTACTTAAGGATGTTTTTGACCGCTGTCCAATGATCCACTCCTGGATGACTTTGATATCTACTAGTCAAACTAACAACATATGCAATGTCGGGTCTAGTACATAGCATGGCATACATAAGAGATCCTATGGCTGAGGCATAGGGAGTCTTACTCATCCTTTCTCTATCTTCTGCCGTTGCAGGACTTTGAGTTTTACTCAAGGTCGTATTGGGCAACATGGGCAAGAACCCTTTCTTGCTATCTTCCATTTCAAAACACTTTAGAACTTTGTCCAAATATGTACTTTGTGACAATGATATCAGGCGTCTCGATCTATCTCTATAAATCTTTATGCCTAATATGTTAGCTGCTTCTCCAAGATCTTTCATTAAAAACTATTATTCAAATAATCCTTGACACTATTAAGAAGGTCTACATCATTCCCAATCAACAATATGTCATCTACATACAGTATTAAGAATGCTACAGAGCTCCCACTCACTTTCTTGTAAATACAAGCTTCTCCATAAGTTTGTATAAAACCAAAACTTTTGATCACCTTATCAAAACGTTGATTCCAACTTCGGGATGCTTGCTTCAATCCATATATGGAGCGTTGTAGTTTGCATACCTTGTTAGCATCTTTAGGATCGACAAAACCTTTGGGTTGCATCATATACAACTCTTCATCAATGTCTCCATTGAGGAACGTCGTTTTGACATCCATCTTCCATATCTCATAATCATAATATGCAGCGATTGCTAACATAATCCTCACAGACTTTAGCTTCACTACTGGTGAGAAAGTCTCATCGTAGTCAACTCCTTGAATTTGTCGAAACCCTTTTGCGACAAGTCGAGCTTTATAGACAGTAACATTACCATCAGCATATGTTTTCTTCTTGAAAATCCATTTATTCTCGACAGCCTTCCGGCCATCCGGTAAGTCCACCAAAGTCCATACTTGGTTTTCGTACATGGATCCAATCTCGGATTTCATGGCTTCTTACCATTTATTGGAATCTGGGCTCATCATCGCTTCCTCATATGTCGCAGGGTCATCGGTGTTGTACACCAACATGACACTCATAACGGGATCAGACCAATCAGGAGTGGTACGATTTCTCGTTGACCTGCGAGGTTTCGTAGTAATTTCAACCGAAGCATGATCAACATCATTAGCTTCCTATCTTATTGGTGTAGGCGCCACAGGAACTACTTCCGGTGCTGCGCTACTTGCAAGTTCGAGAGAAGGTTCAACAACCTCGTCGAGTTCTACTTTCCTTCTAGTCACTTCTTTCGAGAGAAACTCCTTCTCTAGAAAGGATCCATTCTTGGCAACGAAGATTTTGCCCTCGGATCTATGATAGAAGGTATACCCAATAGTTTCCTTCGGGTATCCTATGAAGACGCACTTTTTCGCTTTGGGTTCAAGTTTGTCCGGCTGTAACTTCTATACATAAGCTTCGCAACCCCAAACTTTAAGGAACGACAATTTAGGTTTCTTCCCAAACCATAATTCATACGGTGTCATTTCAAAGGATTTAGATGGTGCCCTATTTAAAGTGAATGCGGCTGTTTCTAATGCATAACCCCAAAACGATAGCCGTAAATCTGTAAGTGACATCATAGAACGAACCATATCTAAGAGAGTGCGATTACGATGTTCGGACACACCATTATGCTGTGGTGTTCCCGGTGGTGTCAAATGTGAAAGTATTCCGCATTTCTTCAAATGCTCGCCAAACTCGTAACTTAGATATTCACCTCCATGATCAGATCGTAGAAATTTAATCTTCTTGTTACGTTGATTCTCTACCTCACTTTGAAATTCCTTAAACTTCTCAAAAGTTTCGGACTTATGTTTCATGAAATAGATATACCCATATCTACTCAAGTCATCTGTGAAGGTAAGAACATAACGATAACCACCGCGCGATGCTACACTCATTGGTCCACACACATCGGTATGTATGATTTCCAATAAGCCCGTAGCTCGCTCCATCATAACAAAAAATGGGGTCTTAGTCATTTTACCCATCAGACATGCTTCGCATCTTTCAAGTGATTCGAAATCAAGTGATTCAAGAAGTCCATCAGAATGGAGTTTCTTCATACGCTTCACTCCAATGTGACCAAGACGACAGTGCCACATATAGGTCGAGTTATCGCTCAATTTCAAACGTTTAGCTTCAATGCTATTAATGTGTGTATTTCCACAATCGAGATTCAATAAGAATAGACCATCTATCAAAGGTGCATGTGCATAAAACATATTACTCATATAAATCGAACAACCATTATTCTCGGACTTAAACAAATAACCGTCTCGCAATATACATGATCCAGATATAATGTTCATGCTCAACGCAAGCACGAAATAATAATTATTTAAGTATAAAACTAATCCTGATGGTAGATGAAGAGGTAGCATGCCGACCGCGATCACATCAACCTTTGATCCATTTCCAACGCGCATCGTCACCTCGTTCTTCGCTAGCTTCCGTTTATTCTGCAGTACCTGTTTCGAGTTACATATATGAGCAACCGAACCAGTATCAAATACCCAAGCACTATTACGAGTACTAGTGAGATACACATCGATAACATGTATATCAGATATACATTTCTTCTTGATGTTGTTGTTCTTCAAATCCGCCAAGTACTTTGGGCAATTCCGCCTTCCTTGCAGTAAAAGCACTCAGTATCAGGCTTAGGCCCAGCCTTGGTCTTCTTCGCCGGCGCGGTAACTTTCTTACCGCCCTCCTTGAAGTTTCCCTTTTTCTTATACTTGCCTTGCTTCTTGAATTTGGTGGTCTTATTGACCAACAACACTTGGTGCTCTTTCTTGATCTCCACTTCTGCAGATTTCAACATGGAGAAGAGTTCTGGCAACGACTTGTCCATGTTTTGCATATTGTAGTTCATCACAAAGTTATTGTAACTTGGTGGTAGTGATTAGAGGACACAGTGAATCCCCAAAGCATTAGGAATCACTATACCCAAGCTTTGAAGCTTGCTTGCGTGCCCAGACATCTTAAGACGTGCTCACTGACGGAGCTGCCCTCTTCCATCTTGCAGTTAAAGAACTTTTCAGAAGCCTCATAACTCTCAACTGCCACGTGAGACTCAAATATCATTTTGAGTTCACGGACAATATCACGTGGGTCATGGTTCTCAAACCTTTTCTGAAGCTTTGATTCCAAACCATACAAGATAGCACACTGAACTGTGGAGTACTGATTCTTCCGAGCGAGGAAAAAATTCTTTACCTCATCGGTAGCAGTAGCTGCAGGCAGGTCACCCAGCGGTGCATCCAGCACATAGGTCAAATTACCAGCATTGAGGACAATCCTCAAATTGCGGAACCAATCCGCGAAGTTGCTTCCATTGTTTTTCAACTTTTCTTTCTCTAGGAACGCATTAAAATTGATGGTAGGGGCCGCCATTGATCTACAACATATTTGCAATAGTTTAGACTAAGTTTATGATAAATTGAGTTCTAATTAATAGTTAAATTAATCTAGGTGAACTCCCACTCAAAACAATATCCCTCAAATTGTTTTAGTGATCACACGAACCAAATCCACCATATCAAAACCGATCATGACGAGAGTTGATGTAGCTTCAATGGCGAACAATCAACATGTTCATCATATCTACTATATGACTCATGCTTTCTTTTTCGGTGATCCGTGTTCCGAGACCATGTCTGTACATGCTAGGATCATCAAGATCAAACCTTAGCTTCCGCATGAGCAAATCTGGCTTGCTCACGTTGTATACACTCGCAGAATCTAACACACCCGATCATCACGTGTTGCTTCGAAACAACGAGCTTTAGCAACGGTGCTTACTAAGGATGAACACTATAAAACTTGAAATTGTGTGCATGAGGGATCATCTTATAATGCTACCGTCGCATACTAAGCAATACAAGATGCATAAAGGATTAACATCACATGCAATTTATAATATGTGATATGATATGGCCTTTCTTCTTGTGCTTCCGATCTCCATCTTCAAGCACGAACATGATCTCCATCATCACCGGCATGGCGTCAAGGTCAATGGCGCCGTTTCATGGTCGTCGTTCAGCAGCTTCAACTATTACAACTACTTTGAATAGACACGCAGGCCTTAACAGAATTTAAAAATACAACCATATGGCTCTAGCTGGTTGCCAACTTACAATAAGGAACATTGCATACATCATATATAATCACAATCATGGCCATATCACATCACAGCACACCCTTGCAAAACAAAGTTAGACACCTCTAATTTTCTTTGCATATTTTACGTGGTTTGGGGATTTCAATGTGTCGTTCTAACTTACGAGCAAGAACCACAACGTTGATGTTTGAACTATCAAGTGCCCGTTGTAAATTGAATCTATACTATGATGGGAGAGACAGACACCCGCAAAGCCACTTATGCAATACAAGTTGCATGTTGAGCGTGGAGCAAGTCTCATGAACGATGTCATGTAAGGTTAGCCCGGGCCGCTTCATCCCATCATACCGCAAGATGCAAAGTACATAAAAAGAAATTGATAATAAAAGCACCACCGCCCACAATGACCATTGTGTTCTACTCGTGTAACAGATCTACATATAGACACGGCTCTGATACCACTGTAGGGGTTCGTAGCATGGAAAACAAAAAAAATCTACCGCATGCACACAAAAAAGCCAAGATCTATCTACTAGATTGTAGCAACGAGTCGATAGAAGCACTCACCCTCGAAGATTCCAAAGCGGTTAACGAGAGCAGATTCTCGTGGGTGATGTAGTCGTACACTTGCCGATCTCAAGATCGCGTAGATGATCCTTCCGGCGCTGCGTTCCGGCAGCGCTTCCGCAGTCGGTCACACGTTCGGTACTCGATGAAGACCGTCCTCTCCCTTGTTCCAGCAGGCAGCGGAGGTTGTAGTTCTCCCCTCGCGATTCCGGCAGCACGACGGCGTGGTGTCGGAAGTAGAGGGAAGATCTCGCAGGGGTTCGCCTAAGCCGGATGCGAGTTATGGTGGATTAGGGTTTCCCGGAGATCTAGGGTTTAGATGACCGGGAGGAGGAGGAGGTGTCGGCGGCGGTGCAAGGCGGCAGCTAGGGCGCGGGGGCGGCGGCGTAGGTGTGGGGAGGGCTTGGCTCTTGTGTTGTTGGGGCAGCCCTCCCCTCTATTTATGAGAGGGAGGGGCAGCCTTGGGAGGGGTGGGTTTGAATCCAAACCCAAACCCAAGTTGGATTGAGAGAAGAACTTGTTTGTTCTCCCACTAGGAAACCATTGTTCCAGTTTGACTTTTCAAACTTCATGTTTGACTTTCAATTTAGAGCTTTATTTCTCTCTTGCAAATGCCAACACCAAGTGACCTAGGATATGATCCAATCATTCCACATATCCATGACACATTCATGGACCATTCCCCTTCCGGATTGGTGAACCTTCTAGACCCTTCTAGAACCTCTCCGATGAAATTATCGGAAACTTTCCCGAACTCTAAAACAGGACTTTCCTTATATGAATCTTATTCTCCGGACCATTTCGGATCTCCTCTTGATATCCTGGATCCCATCCGAGACTCCAAACAACATTCGGTATTCCTACTAACATTCCATATCTACTAAACAACATCGAATCCTTAAGTGTGTCTCCCTACGGTTCGTGAATTATGCGGACATGACCGAGACAATTCTCTGATCAATAACCAATCGAGGAATCTACAAATTCATATGGCTCCCACATATTTCTATGATTACTTTGCGATCGAATGAACCGCTTACATACGATACCAATTTCCCTTTATCTCACGATAGTTTACTTATCCGAGGTTTTGATCGTTGGTATCTCTGCATACCTAGTTCAACCTCGTTATCGATAAGTACTATTTTATCGTTCTCGTGATATGTGATCCCTTGTGAGCCAGTCACATGCTTGCAAGCTATTTGGATGACATTCCACCGAGAGGGCCCAGAGTATATCTATCCGTCATATGGATGGACAAATCCCATTCTTGATCTATGTGCCTCAACCCATACTTTCTGAACACTCAATGCCACCTTTATAGCCACCTAGTTACGGTGTGGTGTTTGATGTCATCAAAGCATGCTTTCGGTGATGGTGATTAGCATGATCTCATGGTCGAAGGAATTAGGTTACTATGTATCAGAAAGCTTATGGCAAACGAACTACTAAAATGACTTGATCTTAATGCTACGCTTATCTATAGGAGTATGTCCATCACACCATTCTCCTAATGATATGATCTTGTTGTTAATAACATCTCAATGTTCATGATTGAGAAACCACGATCATCCATTAACCAACAAGCTAGTATTATAAAGAGGCTTTACTAGGGACTCTAATTTGGTTTACAAATCACACAAGTATTAATGTTTCCGGTTTAATACTATTATACCATGAATGTAAACCTTTATCATAAACACAAAGATATAATAATAACCACTTTTATTATTGCCTCTAGGCAGGGTGTGGGCCCCCTGGTCGCCTCTTCGGCCTCTGCCTTCGCCTATAAGAAGCCCCCTATGCCTAAACCCTAAGTACCCGGTCAAATCTCCACGAAACCGTTTCTAGCCGCCGCCACCATCGTCCCTAGATCGGGGGTGGGATCTGAAGTTCTTCTCGGCACCCTGCCGGAGGGGAGATCATCCCGGAGGCTTCTTCTCCGGTATGATGCGTGAGTAGTTCCACCTTGGACTATGGGTCCATGTAGTAGCTATATGGTTGTATCTCCTCCTTTGTGATTTTATGTATAGATCTTGTGAGCTCCGTTCATGATCATGATCTAATCTATTTGTAATCATGCATGTTGTGTTTGTGGGGATCCGATAGATATTGAGATTATTATGTTGGATAGATTAATGGTTTTGTCTTTATGATTCTATCATATCTGTGTTGTTTGTGATCTTGCATGCTCTCCGTTGTTAGTAGCTATCTTGGCCAAGTAGTTGCTAGTGACTCCAAGAGGGGGTATTTATGCTCGATAGTGGGTTCATGCCTCTAGTTTCCAAGGGAAGTGACATAAATCCCTTCGGTTGTAGATGTGTTGTTGCTACTAGGGAGAAAACAACGGTCTCTTGTTCATGGAACATGTGGACTGTTTACCTTACACACTTTGCTTAAAGCAGTTGTCTGTTGCTTGCAACTTAATACTGGAGGGGTTCGGATGATAACCTGAAGGTGGACTTCTAGTCATAGATGCATTTGGATGGCGGTCTATCTATCTTGTTGTATTGCCCAATCGAATCTCATAGGATCTTTCTGACTAGTATTGCATTGTTATGACTTGCTCAGTTCCTGTCAATTGCCCTGCTGTAACTTGTTTACCCTTCATGCCATGTTGTTTATCTAAGGAGAGAAACTCTAGTGAACTATGGACCCCGGTCCAATCTTTACCATTGATACATCTTCCATTGTTACCTGTTTACTTGTTGCAAACCACCATTACCTTCCACACCGTATGTTTAATCCTTTGTTACAGTAAACCGATGAGCTTGACAACCTCACTGTCTAGTTGGGGCAAAGTCTTGAGTTTGTGTTGTGCAGGTCTTCGCGTTGCTTGCAACACCTGTGTGACGTTTCCTTCCTCCTACTGGCTCGATAACCTTGGTTTCTCACTGAGGGAAAACTGCTGCTGTGCTGCTTCACACCTTCCTCTTGGGGTTCCCAACGAAGTGCTAACCAGCACCATTAGGAACGCGAAAAGAGTGCATGTCAGTAATGAGATCAAACTAGGTATGGAGATACCGATGATCAACTCTCGGACATGTAATATATCGCGAAACAAAGGGATTAAGATACTAGCGTAAAAGGTTCTGACGATCACAAGAAAGTCATCGTTGAATGTGTGGGAGTCAGTACGGATCTCCAGGTCCCGCTTCTAATTATTGATCAGAGAGGGGTCTCGATCATGTCCGCATTATTCGCGAACCGTAGGGTGGCACACTTAAGAGACACCGACATCCATTTGGAGCAAAAGTTTCATGTCGGAAAGAATAACAAGCGCATGAATTTATTTCACTAGATACCGAAACGGGTTTTCGGGTGAAATTGCAGAAAGTGTATTTTCATGTGAAATGAAATACTAGAAAGGGGTTATATGTGAATGTTTGTCATTAAAGTAATTGACAAAATTCTTAATAAATAAAAGGAGTTTTATTTAATGAGAGTTTGCATTAAATTTGGTGGAAATTTAATGGGAGTTTGAGTGGGTTTTTGAGTGGAGGGAATTGAAAGACATTTGTGTGAGTGGAGTGTCCACCCACATGAATGAAGGAGGGGAGGGGGCAACCCCCATGGCCGGCGGCCACCCCCTTGGGTGCCCCCTCCTCCTATAAAAGGAGCCCCCTCTCCTCTCTCTCTCACTCACACCTCCTCGTGAAGGATCTCTCTCCCCTCTAGTATTTATTCCCCATGGTCTCGTGATGGGGATATGCCTACCGGGGTATACCCAGCAGGACGTTTCCTACTGGCCCAGGCGCCTGCGAGTGGGCCTGCAGGACGGCGACTAGATCAAGATTTGGCGTGGACTCAAGCAACTGGAAGCTGAAGGCCCAGAAGCATAGATAGGCCTAGTCGGACTAGGTCGTAGAGTCACCGAATCCTTAACTAATTCGGTTGAGATCTGTAAACCCTAGGGAGGTGAGTCTATATAAACCTCCCTAGAGGACGCATAGAGGATACGTTCCATCATACACCCAAGCGACTCGCCGCCTAGCCGTCGAGCTCGCCCCATTGTACTCTCACCATAATACAATCTAGCAGGAGTAGGTCTTTACCCTCCGGGGGGCCGAACCTAGGTAAACCCTTGTGTCTCAGCCCTCATCTCGCACCGCAGATGGCTGGCCTCCCTTGCCCCATGTTCTACTACTCGCTGCCGATTGCAGCATCTGCCGTGGTCATTCCCACGATAGTGGCCGCCCTTGCCACATGTTCTACTACTCGAACACACCACGTTCCACGGCATCGTCCCCGGTCGGAAGGCGTACCCGATCGGCAAGGTGACGCTGCTAGTCACCTTCGGCACACCAGCAAACTTCCGCACCGAGCGGATCGTCTTTGAGTTGGTGCCCTTCGACAGACCCTACCACTGCGTCCTGGGGCGCCAAGCGTTCGCCAAGTTCATGGCAGCACCCCACTATGCGTACAACGCGATGAAGTTACCCGGGCCGTGCGGCGTCATCACCATCCACGGCGACCCTGACATGGCCGACGCTGTCATCGCGGCAGAGGCCAACCACGCCGACGAGCTCGCCAAGTACGCGAGCGGGGTCAACAACGACGACCCCACCATACTCAAGAAGCCCAACTCGGAGGGCAGCAACCCCACCGCCTTCGAGGCAACGACGCATACCCGCACCGTCGAGCTGGTCCCAGGCGACTCCAGCCAGACGGTGATGATCGGGACGGGCATGAGACCAGCATAGGAAGGCGCGCTCATCGAGTTCCTCCGTGAGAACAGGGACATCTTCGTGTGGAAGCCCTCTGACATGCCTGGTGTCCCTAGAGAACTCCCTGAGCACAAACTCAGCACCGACCCCAAAGTGCGACCTGTCAAGCAGTCGCTGCGGCCCTTCAATGAAGAGCGCCGCCGAGCCATCGCCGAGGAGGTGCAGCGTCTACTCGCTGCAGGCTTCATCCGGCCAATCAAGTACTCCAAGTGGCTGGCAAACCCAGTCCTGGTCGAGAAGAAAAACAGGACCTGGAGGATGTGTATCGATTACATAAACTTAAACAGCGCCTGCCCGAAGGAGCAATTCGTCCTCCCGCGGATCGACCAAATCATCGATTCCACCGTGGGCTCGGAGTCGCTATGCTTCCTCGACGCCTACTCTGGGTACAACCAGATCAAAATGGCCGTCGAAGACGAAGAGAAGACGGTGTTCATCACGCCATTCAGAGCCTTCTGCTACACCGCCATGACCTTCGGCCTCAAGAACGCCGGGGCGACCTACCAGCGGTGCATGCAGGAGTGCCTTGCGAGCCAAATTGGCCGCAATATCCACGTCTACATCGACGACGTGGTGGTGAAATCCGCTCGCCAGAGCGACCTACTCGCTGACTTGGCGGAAACATTCGCTAACCTGCAGAAATACAAGATAAAGCTAAACCCAGGCAAATGCACCTTCGATGTACCAGTTGGGCAGCTACTGGGATACGTTGTCTCCAAGCGCGGGATCGAGGCGAACCCCACCAAGATCAACACGATCGCTCGACTAAGCAAACCCGAGTGCTCGCTGACGCCCGAAGCTGGCGGGCGTCGTGGCTCTCGGCCGCTTCATCCCGGTTGGGCGAAAAGGCGATGCCCCTCTACCGCCTAATGCGCAAGAACCCCACCTTCCAGTGGGACAAGGAGGCAGATGACGCGCTCCGCGACCTCAAGAAGGTGCTACTCGCAGCACCGCTACTCGCCGCCCCCGTCGACAAGGAACCCATGCTGGTCTACGTCGCGGCTTCCGAGCGCATCGTCAGCGCCGTCATGGTCGTCGAACGACCAGAGGAAGTAAAGGAGCGCCCGGTGCAGCGACCAGTGTACTACATCAGCGAAGTCCTCACCGAGTCATGCCAGCGCTACCCGCAATACCAGAAACTGGTATACGCGGTCTTCAGAGCATAGCGGCGACTGCCACACTACTTCCAGGAGCACCCGATAACGGTCGTCTCCTCAGCACCGTTGCAGGACATCATCCGCAACCGTGAGGCGACTGGGCGAGTCGCCAAGTGGGCCATCGAGATCGGCGTCCACAACATCAAGTACGAGCCGCGCAAGGCGATCAAGTCACAGGCTCTCGCGGATTTTATCACCGACTGGGAGGAGGCCCAGCAGTCAGAAAAGCTGCCATACCTCCATTACTGGAGCTTACACTTCGACGGCTCCAAGAACGCGGACGGTGCAGGAGCAGGGATCGTGCTAACTTCTCCGAAGGGCGACAAGCTCCGCTACGTCCTCTGCCTCGACTTCACCCTCCTGCACCAACAACATGGCCAAGTACGAGGCGCTACTCCACGGCATGCGAGCTGCCAAGGAAATGAACGTCAACCGCCTGCGCTGCTACGGAGAGTCCGGCCTCGTCGCTGGGCAAGTCGCTGGTACCTACGACGCCGTCTCCCCCATCATGGCGGCATATCGCCAAGCAGTGGACAAGCTGGGTGGACACTTCGCAGGCTACTCTGTCGAGTGGATTGACAGGCGGAAGAACGAGGAGGCCAGCACACTCTCTCGCATCGGCTCGGCTCGACTCGCACCACCCGCCGGCGTCTTCCTCGACACCATCACCAAGCCTTCCGTCTCTCCCCCAAGGGAGATCGACATTGGAATCCCGCTGCAACCAGAGGCAGCCCTGGTCGCACTTATCGCCGAGCCAGACGACTGGACCGCGCCGTACATTGCCTACTTGGAGGGAGGCACCCTGCCAGCGGATGAAACGGACGCCCGGATGATAGCACGCTGCTGCAATTCCTTCGTCATCATCAACGGCGAGCTCCACAAGCGCAGCATGACCGGCGTGTTCCAACGCTGCGTTCAACCCGCTGAAGGACGCAAAATCCTCCAAGACATTCACTCCGTATCAGGGCTACCACTGCGCGGCGTCTCTCTGGTCGCAAAGGCTATGCGACATGGCTTCTACTGGCCCACCGCACACGCAGACGCTGTCGACATTGTCCAGCGGTGCATCGGATGCCAGAAATACGCCAACCAGACCCACGTGTCGAGCTCGGCGCTCAAGACAATCCCCATCACCTGGTCGTTCGCCGTGTGGGGCATGGACATGGTAGGCCCTTTCAAGAAGGCCCCCTCAGGCTTCACCCACCTCCTGGTCGCAGTCGACAAATTCACAAAATGGGTGGAGGCCAAGCCAGTCCGCAAATGCGACGGGAAGACCGCCACCAAGTTCCTACGCGAGCTCATCTATCGCTACAGGTTCCCAAATAGCATCATCACGGACAACGGCACCAACTTCGCCAAAGGAGCCATGGACGAGTTCTGCGAGAAACACCACATTCGACTCAACCTCGCCTCAGTCGCCCACCCGGAGTCCAACGGCCAGGCGGAATGCGCCAATCAGAGCATCCTCCATGGCCTGAAGCCACGGCTCCAAGTACCACTCGAGCGCACCGCCGGGTGCCGGGTCGAGGAGCTACCCTCCGTCATCTGGGGCATTCGCACCTCCGTCAACAGGTCGACAGGGTTTACACCCTTCTTCATGGTGTACGGCGCCGAGGCAGTCATGCCCACTGACCTCGAGCACGACTCGCCAAGGGTGGTCAACTACACGGAGGCCACAAACGAACTCGCACGGCAAGACGGAGTCGACCAGCTCGACGAGGCACGCGACCTAGCTCGCTCCCGCACCGCCATCTACCAGCAAGGGCTCCGCCGCTACTATAGCCGGCGAGTAAAGACTCGCACTTTCCAGGAAGGCGACCTGGTACTACGCCTCATCCAGGACAAGAAGGGCATGCACAAGCTCTCCCCCCCTTGGGAGGGACCATTCGCCATCGGGCGAGTCCTAAGCAATGACGCCTACTACCTCACCGACGTCCGAGGAGACGGGAAACTCGACGTCAAGCGGACGTGGAATGTAAACCTCCTGCGGAAGTTCTACTCCTAGAACTCCATACATGTACTCTCCACCCGCTATGAAATAAAACATACCGGATACCGCAAATTGTGTCTACTCTCCACGTCTTGTGCCACTCGCACTCGTAATAACAGCGTTATGCTATTCGCAGAAGTCAACCTCTGATAAAGCGACCGGCACGACCAAGTAGTGTGGTACGAGGGCACTGGTAAACCCCAGGCCTTGTAACGTCCACGAAAAACGCCAACCCGGAGCCCCATTGGAGTCGCCTAGCTCGACTGGCTTACCGAGCCAAGACAACTGCCCTTGCTCCTCACAGCGACCAAGGTCATCCGCATCCTTGGCATAGCGACTCGAACGGCCAAATACCACGCTCGGGGACTGACGTCCACTCAAATACGAGCGACTAGGGAAAAACGTCCAGTATGAGAGCGTGCCCAGGACTTCGCCATGCGACTGATCCTTCGGGTCAGGCAGGAGTGACGCGCTTACTTTAACGCGCTTAGTCCTCACCTACCTTGGAGCTGCGACTAGAACCACCAAGTACCACGCTCGGGGACTCGGCTACCCGACCTCGTTCGCGCACGGGAAAACGGTCAAGTAAAGAGCACCCATGGGAGTCGCCATGCGACTGGCTCTCCGAGCCCTGGCGAGTCGACCTGAATCCATTAAAAATTCACAAACACATAACAAACGAGGTAAACCCTATAAAAAGGGCGGACGCGCTCGGGGACTCGTTCAACCAAAATCCAAAATCGCAAAGCAAATGACAAAACAACACGAATTTCCTTTATAGCAGCACAAAGTTGTTCCAAAATACAAGGAAAGTTCAATAGCGATTCTTTACTAACGCCCCAGGGCACAACGCTTCTACTCCGTAGGTTTTGACGCCGACTCGCCGCCACCCCTGCGGTTACGAATGAAGGGCACGTACGGGTTCGACGGGTACGTCGTCAACTCGCCCGCCATCGCCGCACGGAACGTCTGCTCCACCTTGAAGTCCAGATGCTTTGGTTCGGGATCGTTGGGGGCGACAATCGTCTCCTGATAGGGGAGGAGGTCGCCCATCGCCCAAACGCAATCGGAATACACCGCGGCCCGGTCCGTCAGCTTCAGCACCTCGGCAATCTCCACAGAGCCCGTGGACAAGGGGTAGCCGCTCGTCACATCGTCAAGATCGAAATCCTCCGGGAAATGAGCAAGCCCAAGGCTGAGCGTCGTCGCCGCCCCGCGCCGGAAGGCCGACCGCGTCATGAATTCGACGACTGACGAAGCCTTCTCCAGGTAGCACCATACCTCGACGAGGTCGCTGGGAATCACCTCTGTGGGCGATATCTCCTGAAGATATGCTCGAATGCAAGTCGCGGACAACGCGGCCGAGTCGACCAGGGTGGTCACACACTGCCGCGCGTCGTATGACTGCGCCTCCTCTGAGCTATCAATAATCCGGCCTGTGGAACAGAAGCAGGAAGTGACCACACCAACGACTTCACAACGCAGTTATTGCAGGCAGAGGGAAGAGGAAGAAAGGTTTACCAATTAGCGCATGACAGAGGTCCGTGATGAAGCTTTGAAGAGAGGAGAAGTCGTTCTGCAGCCCAGCAACGAGTGCGTCAGACACTTTCCGCTCCTCAGCGGCAGACGTAACAGCAGCTTTCGCTCGCCCCTCCGCTGAACTCGCTTCCGCCCTCGCTTCCTTGATCTCACGCTCCAGGTCAGCGACCCGCTTTTCGGCCACGCTCAAAGCAGACTGAGCCACTGTCAAGTCACCCACCGGGACAAGGCCCCGGCGGACCTCCTCCGCCTCGGCTGCAATCGCTTGAAGTCCCTTGTTCGTCTCCTGGATGACGACGAGTTCCTTCTCCATGCAACACTTTGCTGCAAGCCGATCGGCCGATTCGCGCTGCAGGCCCTACGCACAAACTGCAACGTCAACAACATTGAAAATCCTAAGTGCCCACCCGCTGAAATTCTGCGACTAGGCACTCGAGGACTGGACATTGAAAATACTAAGTGCCCACTCGCTGAAATTCAGCGACTAGGCACTTGGGGACTGGACATTGAAAATCCTAAGTGCCCACCCGCTGAAATTCAGCGACTAGGCACTCGGGGACTGGACATTGAAAATCCTAAGTGCCCACCCGCTGAAGTTCAGCGACTAGGCACTCGGGGACTGGACGATATAAAAACATTAAGAATCCGACCACTGAAATTTAGTGGCCCGATCCTCGGGGACTGGACATACCTGGATGGCAGCGCCTAGCATGCCGTGAAGCTCCAGCGTGTCCACAGACGCAAGCATGACCGGAGTGTGGCCGCGGCGCTGTTCGACCTCCGTGTCGGCGACCCTAGGCATCCGGCTCGTTGGCGCCGTGCCACTCGTGCGGCCGCCTTTGCCATGAAGCGAGGGAAAGTCGCTGCAGATGCCGCGGCGCCACTCGGAGCCGGCTCGGCCACGTTGGGTGAGGCAACAGCCTCCTTGGTCTTCAAGGCCACTTCCTCCGCAGTCGGAGGTTCGCTCGGAGCAACCGCCGTGTCATCAGAGACCATGACAACGTTGTTGCCTTTCGCCCTCTTGGCACCTTCGGCGGGAGCAGCGACTTCGTCGGTTTTCCTATTCCGCGAGGAGTCCTCCTCGGTGACGACTGGCGGAACCTTGGCCACGGAAGGATGGCCGAACTTTTTAACACCAGTCCTGTGAAACAGCGATATGAATAAGACTGTCCGACTACAACGATATGAAACAGGCAGATGAACAACACTCACTTGGCGACTGGTATGAACCGCAGACCGGTGCGGATGCTGGCCGGCCTTTCCAGCTCGGGCCCCAAATTCCGAGTGAGGCCCGTATCGAACACACAGTGTGCCCAAGACACTGAGGGCTTCTTCGAAGACGAGACCGCGGCAGGAGCTTCCATGATAACAGCTGCGGGAGCTTCCCTCAGAGGCGAAGCTGCTGCGGCTGGAGCAGCTCCCAAACCAGAGACCGGGGCGAATGGAGGTGGTAGCGATGCCAGAGGAACCTCGTCAAGGGGGGCGGCAGCGTCCGGTGCCACGATCGCGCGCGCCGCTGCGCCCTTAGCCGAGTTGGTGGCGTCAGAACTGGTCGCAGATCGGGGCGGAGACATCTGCTTCACCGGCTTCGCCTTCTTCTTCGGTGGAGCCTTCACCTCCTTCTTCTTCTTCTTCGACGGCGTGGCCTCACGATGTGAGGTGTGCTCGGGAAGCTCGTCATGGTCATCATCGTGAGGCTCGAGGCTTTTACTCGCTTCAAGCTCGCGCTGGTGTTGCCCGCGAGTCTTGCAAACTGTTGCGGCAGCGTCTTCCACGGGCTCGTCTTCGCCGTCGTCGTCATCGTCACCCTCATCGCTCTCGGCGTCGCCTTTGGTGGGCGGCGACTCACTCCCGTCCTGGACGGACAAGCTCGAGTTTTCATCGTCTGCGGGTGGGAGCCACCCTTACACCACTTGGAACAACTACAATAAGCATAAGACAACGTCAGCACAACCGCGAGTGCATCATCTGCGATTGCGAGTGGTGGCAAAACGACGGCTTACCGTCGGAGCTGGGCGCCTTGCAGTATAGGGGGAGACCCCGACCTTCGCGTCCAGATACACCGCCTGGGTAATCTTCTTCAGGGCTAGGGTGTAGTCTTCAAGATGCCATTCGGCGAAGGAGGACTTCGTCGGATCGTCCTTACTCGTATACTCATACATGTAGTGGTCGCGGCGGGCCAAGGGCACGAGCCGCCGCCTGAACCAGCAGTTGTAGAGGTTGATGGTCTGGAGGCCCTTCTTCTTCAGGCCGCGAATGGTCTGCAGCATTTCGTCGACGACCATCCGCTGATCCAGCAGGATCTTGACGACCTGGAGCCGACGCGGTTCGGGCCGGTCGGCGGAGTACCTTGGAAGCACCACTTCGCCGTCTGGAGTCGACTCGGTGACGTAGAACCAGGACTTCTTCCATACGTTCGCCGCCTTGGCGGGCAGCATCAGGTCGAAGAACGACGCCTTCGACTTCAGCTGGAATGTCAGGCCACCCGCGGCTAGCATCGGGCCGCCTGACTCTTCGCGGCTGATTCTCCCACGGAACAGATCTTGCCACGGGGGGAAGTAGGGCCTGCAGCCCAGATAACACTCGCAGAACGCCACGAAGATGGCGAGCTGCTCGATACTATGCGGACCTAGATCCGATGGCTGGATCCCGTAGTAGGCGCAGAAACACCGGAAGAAGAGGGAAGTGGGGAAGCCCAGCCCCCACTCCAGGTGGCTGGTGAAGCATATGAATTCTCCCTCGCACGGGTCTGGAGTCACTTCTCCGGCCGCGGGGATGCTCCATCTGCCGGCGCGCAGGATCCCAGCCTCCTCGAAGGACGCCAGTAGCGCCCTGGTACACTTGGATCTGCCCCATGGTTCGGTGGAGGGGGCCATCGGTTGGAAGTTCGCGGTGGTCGGGGCTCTCTAGATTGGTTAGATCGCTATGCGGAGTGGGAAACGGAGACGAGCGAGATCGGAGGAAGAACGAAGAAGTGTTTCCCCGTTCGCCTATCATTCTCCTTATATAGTGGTTGCTACCCGCCAATTTTGGGAGCCGTTACTACGCGATAATTATGCCTAAGTTACCGTTGGATTACTCCAACGGCTAAATTGACCCCAATTGACGGTCCAACTTCATCCATTCGACTCGTCGCTCCACGCGACTCGACCATTCGCCGACCCGATCACTTTAACATTGACTGAGTATTCGCCGACCCGATCACTATAACAGTGACTGAGTATTCACCGACCCGTTCGCCGATTGGTCGTCGTTATTGCGACTAGAATGACTAGTTGTCCGCCGCCGATTCTATTGGACGTCCACATTGGACCCGCATCCTCGTGCGTCGTGAACGCGCTGACAAATCAACGGCGGCCGCGGGGACTACTGATGAGATATGCCTACGGGTATACCCAGCAGACGCTTCATCGCCCAGGCGCCAGCGAGTGGGCCTGCAGGACGGCGACTGGATCAAGATTTGGCGTGGACTCAAGCAACTGGAAGCTGAAGGCCCAGAAGCATAGATAGGCCCAGTCGGACTAGGTCGTAGGGTCACCGAATCCTTAACTAATTCGGTTGAGATCTGTAAATCCTAGGGAGGTGAGTCTATATAAACCTCCCTAGAGGACGCATAGAGGATACGTTCCATCATACACCCAAGCGACTCGTCGCCTAGCCATCGAGCTCGCCCCATTGTACTCTCACCATAATACAATCTAGCAGGAGTAGGTCTTTACCCTCCGGGGGGGCGAACCTGGGTAAACCCTTGTGTCTCAGCCCTCATCTCGCACCGCAGATGGCTGGCCGCCCTTGCCCCATGTTCTACTACTCGTTACCGATTGCAGCATCTGCCGTGGTCATTCCCACGACATCTCGGACTAGCAAGATACATGTTTCCGGTGGCTATTTGGCAAGAAAGAGTTGTGCTTCCGCTGCATCGCTAGAGCGAGGAGGCGGAGGTTGCTCGGTGCCTCGGACGTGTGTGCGAGCACGGATGTGCCGCTGATTTGCGTTGCTATTACTTCCTCTCGATCTTGAGATCGACAAGAGATCGTCTACATCAACCACGAGTTTGAACTCGTTAATCTTTGTCGGTCTTCAAGGGTATGTTCTCTACGGATATACATCCGCCCGCTATTTATATCTAGTAGATAGATCTTGGTACATAGTTGTTCCCATCGTAGGAATTTTTTTGTTTTCTATGCTGCGAACCCTATAGTGGTATCAGAGCCGGATCTATGCGTAGATGCTTTACACGGGTAGTACACATATGAGTATGTGGGCGATGATGATCATGTTATTACTTCTTAGTTGTATTTTGGATATTGGTGGCATAGTGGGATGAAGCGGCCCGGACAAACTTTACATGTCCTCGCACATGAGACCTGTTCCACGCTTGACATGCAACTAGTTTTGCATAAGTGGCTAGCGGGTGTCTGTCTCTCCTACTATAGTCAATATATAATTTGCAACAAGTTATCAACAATTTGGTTATCCTCGTTGTGGTTCATGTTTGTAGGTAAGAACGGTTCTATCTTCGAAAGCCCTAAGCCACGTAAAACTTGCAATGGATAAATTAGAGGCGTCTAGTTTAGATTGTTGCTGGGCTAGTGTCATGATATGGTGATGTTGTAAGTAGAAGTATGAGTTGATACTCTTACAACACGCATAACGTGTAAGTTCCATAGACCTTGGCCTTACACATAGAGGTATGATAGTGATCATACCATGGTGCACATGATGGAGATCAAGTGCAAGGACCATATCATTTCACTTATAAACATGTGATGTTTAATTGCATCTTATATTGCTTGTTTGGCATTTTATTAGCATAATAAGATGATCCCTCATTTAGATATCAAGATAAGAATGTGTTCTTCCTTAAGTATGCACCGATTATGTTTCGTCGCTCCAAGACATCACGTGATGATCGGGTGTTCTTGGATCCACGACCATATTTTGGGTGTAAGATAGTTACACACGCGAATACTAAGGTTCTTACTTGGTGAGCCTAGCATGTACAAACATGGCCTAAGAACATAGACTGAAAGGTTAAGCATGAGTCATATGGTAGATATGATGCCCATTTGATGCTCGCCTTTGAACCTACACCGACTCACGTGATGATCGGACTTGGTGTAGTGGATTTGGTTCATGTAATCACCAAAAGGGCACAAGGGATGTCGTTTTTGAGTGGGAGTTCATTCTTAATATGGATTATTTGAACTCAATCTATCATAAACTTAGTCTAAACTTTACAAATTTTGTTGTAGATGGCACCACCTGCTTTTAATTTCAATGTGTTCATGGAGAAAGAGAAACTTGCAACGAACGGTAGCAACTTTACCAAATGGGCCATGAATTTGAGGATTATCCTCTCTGCTGCACAAAAGCAGTATGTGCTAGAAGTGTCGCTAGGCCCCCCACCGTTTGATGATGCCGCTGACGAGGAGAAGAATGTCTATCAGACTCGTCAGGAGGACCACAACTTAGTTCATTGCGGCATATTGTATGGGCTAGAGCCAGAACTTCGAAAGCGTTTCGAAAACGGCAATGCATTTGATACAATGGGTGAGTTGAAAATGATTTTCGACACCCATGCTGCTGTAGAGAGCTACAATACTTCGGAAAAGTTCTTTAGATGCATGATGGAAGAGAACAGCTCCATAAGTGAGCATGTACTCAAGATGTCGGGTTACGCGGATAAGCTTGTGTCCTTGGGAATAACGTTTCCCATTGACTTGGGAATCCATCGTGTTCTGCAGTCTCTGCCACCTAGCTATAAGATCTTCATGATGAACTATAATATGCAAGGCATGAAGAAGTCTCTCCCCGAGCTTCTGTCAATGCTTAAAACTACAGAAGTGGAGATCAAGAAAGAACATCAAGTGTTGATGATCAATAATACCACTAGTTTCAAGAAAGATAAGAAGGGAAAACAGAAGGGAAGTAAGGGCGGCAAGCCGGTTGCCGTGCCTGAAAAGAAATCCCGAGTTGGCCCTAAGTGACATCGAAAGTGCTATTATTGCAAGGATGCCACTGGAAGCATAATCCCCCAAGTATTTGGCAGACAAGAAGGCCGGCAAGGCAAAAAAAAACGTATATATGATATACATGTTATTGATGTGTACTTGACTAGTACTCGCAGTAGCACCTGTGTATTTGATATCGGTTCAGTTGCTAATATTTGTAACTCGAATCAGGGGCTGCGGAACAAGCGACCGCTAGAAAGGGGTGAGGTCAAGATGCGTGTCGGCAATAGATCAAGTCTTGATGTGATCGCCGTCGGAACGCTACTTCTTCACTTATCGTCGGGATTAGTAATAAAACTTGAATAATTGTTATCTGGTGCCAACACCGAGCATGAACATTGTATTTGGATCATGTTTGATGCGGAGTGGTTATTCATTTAAATCCGATAACAATGGTTGTTCTATTTATATGAATGAAATCTTTTATGGTCATGCACCGACGATGAATGGTTTATTTCTGTTGGATCTCGATAATAGTGTTACACATATTCATATTGTTGATGCTAAAAGGATTAAACTTAATGATGGTATATCCGCATATATGTGGCACTCCCGTCTAGGTCATATTGGTGTTAACGCATGAAGAAGCTCCATTCGGATGGACTTTTGGAATCACTTGATTTTGAATCATTTGATACATGTGATCCATGCCTTATGGGTAAGATGACTAGAACGCCGTTTTCCGGTTCAATGGAACGGGCGACAGATTTATTGGAAATCATACATTCTGATGTATGTGGTCCAATGAGTGTGTCGGCGCAAGGTGGATATCATTATTTTGTTACTTTCACAGATGATTTGAGTAGATACGGTTATATCTACTTGATGAAACACAAGTCTGGAACCTTTGAAAAGTTCAAGGAATTTCAGAGTGAAGTGGAAAATCATCGTAATAGAAAGATCAAATTTTTACGGTACGACCGTGGAGGAGAGTACCTAAGTTATGAGTTTAGCACTCATATGAAAAAGTGTGGAATTGTTTCACAACTCACACCTGCCGGAACACCACAGCGAAATGGTGTGTCGGAATGTCGTAATCGTACTTTATTGGATATGGTTCGATCTATGATGTCTCTGACGGACTTGCCACTATCATTTTGGGGTTATGCACTAGAAACTATTGCATTCACATTAAATCGGGCACCATCTAAATCCGTTGAAAAGACACCGTATGAATTGTGGTTTGGAAACAAACCTAAGCTGTCATTTCTCAAAGTTTGAGGATGCGATGTTTATGTGAAGAAACTTCAACCGGATAAACTCGAACCCAAAGCGGAAAAATGCGTCTTCATAGGATACCCTAAGGAAACTATTGGGTATTACTTCTATCACAGATCCAAGGGCAAGGTTTTTGTTGCCAAGAATGGATCCTTTCTAGAGAAAGAGTTTCTCACAAAAGGCGTGAGTACTCGAAAGGTAGAACTCAAAGAGGTTGTTGAACCTTCTCTTCATAGTATGGCGAGTAGCGCAGCGCCGAAAGTCGTTCCGGAGTTGGCTTCACCAATTGAAGAGGGAACTAATGATAATGATCATGAAACTCCGAAAGAGAGTACTACCAAACCTCGCAGGTCTAGCAGGTCGCGTGCAGCTCCCGAGCTGTACGGAAACCCTGTTATGAATTTCATGGTTGATGAAATTGATGACCCTGCGACGTATGAAGAAGCGATGATGAGCCCGGATTCCAATAAATGGTTAGAAGCCATGAAATCCGAGATGGAATCCATGTATGAAAATCAAGTTTGGAACTTGGTGGAATTACCTCATGACCGAAAGGCCGTGGAGAATAAATGTATTTTCAAAAGGAAAACTGATGCTGATGGTAATGTGACCGTCTATAAAGCTCGACTTGTCGCAAAGGGTTTTCGACAAATTCAAGGAGTTGACTACGATGAGACATTCTCTCCCGTAGCGATGCTAAATTCAGTTAGGATTATGTTAGAAATTGATGCATATTTCGACTATGAGATATGGCAGATGGATATCAAAACTGCGTTCCTTAATGACAATATTGAAGAAGAGTTGTATATGATACAACCAAAGGGTTTTGTCGATCCTAAGGATGCTAACCAGGTATGCAAGCTTCAGCGATCCATCTATGGATTGAAGCAAGCATCCCGGAGTTGGAATCTCCGCTTTGATGAGGTGATCAAAGAGTTTGGATTTGTCCAAACTTATGGAGAGGCTTGTATTTACAATAAAGTGAGTGGGAGAAATGTGGCATTTCTGATATTATATGTGGATGACATATTATTGATCGGAAATGATATAGATCTTTTAAATAGTGTTAAAAGTTATCTAAACAGCAAATTTTCAATGAAGGACCTCGGTGAAGCGTCATACATATTAGGCCTAAAGATCTATAGAGATAGATCTAGGCGCCTAATAGGGCTATCGCAAAGTACATACCTTGATAAGATTTTAAAGAAGTTTAAAATGGACGGAAGTAAGAAGGGGTTCTTACCTATGTTGCAAGGAAAGATATTGAGTAAGACTCAAAGTCCGGCTACGGCAGAAGAAAGAGAGATAATGGACAAAGTCCCCTATTCTTCAGCCATAGGCTCTATAATGTACGACATGCTATGTACAAGACCGGATATGGCACATGTTATTAGTTTGACTAGTAGGTACCAATTTGATCTAGGTTCGGAACACTGGATAGCGGTCAAGAATATCCTTAAGTACTTGTGAAGAACTAAGAATATGTTTCTTGTGTACGGAGGTGAAGAAGAGCTCATCACTAAGTGTTATGTCGACGCAAGCTTTGACACCGATCCAGATGACTCTAAGTCTCAATCTGGATACGTATTTCTCATGAATGGTGGAACGGTTAGTTGGAGGAGTTCCAAACAACCCGTGGTGGCGGGATCAACAACGGAGGCCGAATATGTTGCCGCTTTGGAAGCGGCTCAGGAAGCGGTTTGGATGAAGGAGTTCATATCTAAACTAGGTGTGGTTGCGAGCGCGTTGAATCCAATGGTGATCTATTGTGACAACAATGGTGCCATTGCCAATGCCAAATAACCAAGGTCTCACAAGAATTCCAAGCATATTAAGCGCCGGTTTCACTCCATCCGTGAGCATGTCAAGGATGGAGATATAAAGATTTGTAAAGTACACACGGATCTCAATGTAGCAGATCCGTTGACTAAAACTCTCCCTAGAGCAAAACATGATCAACACCAGAACTCCATGGGTGTTAGATTTATCACTATGTAACTAGATTATTGTCTCTAGTGCAAGTGGGGACTGAAGGGAATATGCCCTAAGAGGCAATAATAAAGTGGTTATTATGTATATTCCAAGTATATGATAGATGTTTATTTTGCATGCTATAATTGTATTAATACGGAAACGTTAATACATGTGTGTTTAATAAACAAACAGGAAGTTCCTAGTTATGCCTCTCTCATTAACTAGCTCATTGATTAACAAGATGATCAAGGTTTCCTGATCATGGACATTGGATGTTGTTAATAACAAGGTCACAACATTAGTGTAATGGTGTGATGAACATTCATCCAAAGTATAACATTACGATCAAAGTCATTGAGTTTATATTGCTATAACATCATACAAAGTGATCCTAATCCTTAGACCATGAGATCATGCCAATCACTAACACCGGAAGAGTATCTTGATAACATCAAACGTCACACCATAACAGGGTGATTATAAAGATGGTTTCAGTACTACTAAAGTGTTATGTTGAGGCCCATGGATCAAGAGTGGAATTTGTTCATCCCGATGACGGATAGATATACTCTGGGCACTCTCGGTGATATCACATTGATTAGCTTGCAAGCAAGTGATTTGATCACTAGAATGTAATATCACGGGAACGAGAAAAGAGTGCATGTCAGTGATACGTCCAAAACGTATCTACTTTCTCGAACACTTTGCTATTGTTTCTTCTCTAAACTTGTGTAATTTGGATACAACTAACACAGACTGACGCTGTTTTCAGCAGAATTACTTTGGTGTCTTGTTTTTGTGCAGAAAATCAACTATCAGGAAAAATCCCGGAAAACATGCCAAAAACTATATTTCACCAGAAGATCCACGGAGCCAGAAGGAGAGACGGAGAGGGAGCCTGGGGGGCTAGACCCACCCCAGGCGCAGGCCCACCACTGGGCATGCCTGGAGGGGGTGCAGCCTCCCCAGGCAGCCCCTCGGCCTCCCTCTGCACCTATAAGTTGTCTTTCGACCTAAAAACCGAGGGGGGTCGGTAGTTTTCCAAAAAGAGTTCTACTCTGCCGCCGCCACCAGCAACCAAGATTCGGATCCAGAAACTCCGTTCTGGCACCCTGCCGGGACGAGGAATTTGGAGAGGATCATCGCCATCATCATCACCAACGCATCTCCATCAACCATCTATGTTTCCCTCATCCATGAGTGAGTAATCCCCCGCTGTAGGCTTGGGGATGGTAGGGATTGGATGAGTTCTATCATGTAATCGAATATGATTATTAAGGCATAGTGCCTAGTATCTCTTGTGCTATTTGACTTCGTTGCAACTTGTTGTGCTTAATGCTTGTCACTAGGGCCCGAGTGCCATGATCTCAGATCTGAACTTATTATTGAATCATTATGATAGTATTGTTTGTGATCTTATCTGCAAGTTGTGTACACATATCATTGTCCGAATCCAAAGGCCCCAAAGTGACAATAATTGGGACAACCAGAGGGGATGGCTGTGGTGTGAGGATCACATGTGTTCACGGAGTGTTAATGCTTTGATCCGGTGCTCTATTAAAAGGAGCACCTTAATTGCCAGTAGTTCCCTAGAGGCCCCGCTACCACAGGCTGGCTGGACAGAAGATGTTGTGCAAGTTCTCATTGCGAGCACGTATGACTATATTTGGAGCACATGCCTAGGATTGTTTAGTACTTGGATTCTTATTATTACTTATCTGCAATGCCCTAGATCTTGAAGTTACATGTTTAGACTCGTCCATGCAACGCCCGTCCATCCATCCCTATGCCTACCGCACTCGAATCCTACTGTTATCAAGTATCATTACTATTGCTACTGTTCATCATTGTCATTGCTGCTTTGCTGTTGCTACTACCAAACTGTTGCTACGGATAAACTTCTGTGAGCAAGAACTATTTCCAGGTGCAGCTGAATTAATGACAACTCAGTTGTTAAGACTTGCAAGTATTCTTTGGCTCCCCTTGTGTCGAATCAATAAATTGGGTAATACTACCCACGAAGACTGTTGCGATCCCCTACACTTGTGGGTCATCAGTCAGTAACGAGATCAAACTAGGTATGGAGATACCGATGATCGAATCTCGAACATGTAATATATCACGAAACAAAGGGATTAAGATACTAGCGTAAAAGGTTCTGACGATCATAAGAAAGTCATCGTTGAATGTGCGGGAGTCAGTATGGATCTCCAGGTCCTGCTTCTGATTATTGATCGGAGAGGGGTCTCGATCATGTACGCATTTATTCGCGAACCGTAGGGTGACACACTTAAGAGACACCGACATCCATTTGGAGCAAAAGTTTCATGCCGGAAAGAATAACAAGCGCAGTAATTTATTTCACTAGATACCGAAACAGGTTTTCGGGTGAAATTGTAGAAAGTGTTTTTGCATGTGAAATGAAACACTAGCAAGGGGTTATATGTGAATGTTTGTCATTAAAGTAATTGACAAAATTCTGAATAAATAAAAGGAGTTTTATTTAATGAGAGTTTGCATTAAATTTGGTGGAAATTTAATGGGAATTTGAGTGGGTTTTTGAGTGGAGGGAATTGAAAGACATTTGTGTGAGTGGAGTGTCCACCCACATGAATGAAGGAGGGGAGAGGGCAGCCCCCATGGCCGGCGGCCACCCCCTTGGGTGCCCCCCTCCTCCTATAAAAGGAGCCCCATCTCCTCTCTCTCACTTTCACCTCCTCGTGAAGGATCTCTCTCCCCCTCTAGTATTTATTCCCCATGGTCTCGTACTAGTGAGATACATGTTCCCGGTGGCTATTTGGCAAGAAAGAGTTGTGCTTCCGCTGCATCGCTAGAGCGAGGAGGCGGAGGTTGCTCGGTGCCTCGGACGTGTGTGCGAGCACGGATGCGCCGCTGATTTGCGGTGCTAGGACTTCCTCTCGATCTTGAGATCGGCAAGAGATCGTCTATATCAACCACGAGTTTGAACTCATTAAGCTTTGTCGGTCTTCAAGGATATGTTCTCTACGGATATACACCTGCCCGTTGTTTGTATCTAGTAGATAGATCTTGGTACATAGTTGTTCCCATCATAGGAATTTTTTGTTTTCTATGTTGCGAACCCTACATGAACTATAGCCTAATCAACAAAGAACTTGTGTACTCCTCCACTGCATCCTCCATTATTTCATACCCTCTATTGCCGTTATTGGAGAAACCACTGAGTTTTTTGACAGATCCTCCATGAATTATACACTCTAGGTCATCTACCTCTGAACACCATGGACTGCCTAACAACGCATAGAAATTACAAATAGGTTACGACATCACAAGCATCAACGCGATCATAACAAATGATTGACAAGTTCACAACATATCATAAACTAATAGGAACATGCATGATCATTACCAAAGCAGGATTACAAATTCATCCTACTACTATGGTGTTAACCTACTACCAGATCGAAAGTAGGTGGCATTATACCACTGCATCAACAAGTTTAGCATCACATGAGGGGTTAGTATATACCAACTCGTCAATGGAGCCTTACTTAACCAAAATGCATAACATCATCTATTCATGATCATCATATCAGCATCACCAACATGCATGCCTCCAACCCCCACACCATAGACCCAACCTCTACGGCTTGTCGTAGTACTTGTCGAGGTAGGACCTCAGCCAAAGGACCCTGCATGGCTCCACCATGCGGACAAAGCACCTGTCGTGAGCTTTGTTGTCCACCAGGTGGCTGAGTGCCGCCATTAGGCACTCCTCTATGAAGCTGATTGTCTCCATGACTGCGTTTTATAGGTTTTGAGTGCATAGGCTTATTTGTCCTAATCGCCTGTGCAACATCCTGCATGGTATCAGTGATGTTGGCGAAGGCCATGAGCTCATCTTGAGCAAGAGCACCCCACTTCCTCTTTCCTGCAATAGGTGGCAGGCCATCAACTGGCTTGTCGGGATCGTGGAGGATGCATAGTCAGGTGTAGGTGCACCCCAGGGGTTCATTCAAGCCCATGTCAAACTTACTAGTGGCGAGACAAAAGGAGAAGATGGTATGCATATGAACTTAGTTCTCAATGGGCTTGTTCAGGAACTCAACATCCTTTGGGTGATCCCAAGATTGGAAGTCATTGCATTAGTTCTTGGATGAAATTGCGTTAGTGAACGATGATCAAACGAAGGGTTCAACACAGTGTGCTCACCTCTCTAGAAGAATTAATGTTGCATGTCTCCTCGCACCATTGAGCGCTACTGAGATCTCTCGGCTTGCTCACCTGAATCCAACTCAACCTCCACGTGCGCAGGTGGTTGTACACCTACCGCCATAGTGCTCAAGTAGAGCTTTGGCACAAGCAGTCAGATGGAATTCTTCGAAGCCCTTGATAGTGCGCACACAACTCTTAATGATCGAGCACATCTAGTTCAGCACAAAGGTTGACATGAAGGGAAGCCATTTCACGATTCCCTTGATAGGAGCCTTTTGCGTCTTGGTTAGCCTTGCGGCCACCTTTGAAGCAACAAAGTTCACAATGCTATTCACAAGATCGTGCAACATGAATCCTAACTATGCAAACTGAGGCATGTTGGAATTTTATGCGCCATCAACGCATGATGTGTCATGGGATGAGAATCCTCCACAAATGAAGGGATTTGTGACTCACCCATCGGCACTAGAGACTAGCTAAATTCGTAATTGGAGTCCTACATTGCTCACGCATGATAGAAATTTGTATAAGGAAAGCATAGTTTCAAAGATCCATATACGAGTCAAGGATTCGAAGAGCTACAATAGGCAGAAATTGAAACATGAAGCTAGAAGTAGAACAAAGCACAAGTTATCATACTACCATACTACAAGCATCCCTTCGATTTGCACAAACTACCATACTACAAGCGAATACATGTACCATGAGCAGACACATCTACCATGAACAAGCACATGTACCATGAGCAGACACATCTACCATGAACAAGCACATGTACCATAAGCAACCTAAGAAGATCTACCGTTGCAAGCTCACGTATCTAACCAACCAATATGCGGAGTTAAGGTTACTTACAACCAACGGTGGAGGTGGAGCACAACGAGGATAGATCGAGGAAGAGGGAGTAGTAGCCTAGTCACCGCCGTCGCCGTCTCGGACTCCACCGTGACGCATGTGCTTACCTTTTGCTGACGGTGACTCGAGCTCGATGGATAGAAATGGTGGTTTTAGATTTGGAAGGTGGGAGGAAGGCTACATATATATAGACAAGGGAAGCGGTTGGAGGTGACTGAATTCGTCCCGCCAACTTTTTCACTGGAAATCGCGAGCTCGCGCTAGATCCTCGGGTCGCACCCTCTTGTGCAACATGTGCATCTTTTCACATCTCCGGAGCCTGAAATGAGGGTTGCTCGCTAAAAACGGCTCAACCGACAGTTCCCAGCGGGTCTGGCATAGCAGTGCTTTGACGGCGTGAGGCGACCCATGTATCTAATCAATCCTTTTTGGCTCCCTCGGGTTAGGGTGACCTCCATACAGTCTACCAAACGCGTCCTTGTAACAAGAAAAAACACATGCTTACGTGCTTCGGAAGAAGAAAAACACCAAGCCTGGCTACTGTGTATATCATCGTCAATTTGGATCACCCGTCTCCACTGGATGGTGTCGAACTACCGATGTAACCCAGAACTTGGCGCAAACTATCCATTCAGAAATAAATCACAGACTGCAGCTCTGTAGCATGAATACTCACACTTGCAATTCATGAAGGAAAACAGCTCAGTTTGTTTAGGAGTGGCTAAATGCTCACTATTGCAAATGGTTCAATATCAGATGATGCATCCTTTTTCTAGGGTTCCGACAGTGAAATATTTATGGACAGCCACAAGAGCTGTTCGATCAACCCGGAGAAAGCAAATCAAATATACTACTCCCTTCGTTCTGAAATAGATGTCTTAAATTTATCAAAATTTGAATGAACCTATATACTAAATAGTATCTAGATTCATTTAATTTTTGACAAATCCGAGACATCTATTTTAGGACGGAGGGAGTACCTTAACTTCCACAAACACCACAACACACGGTCTTTCTGACATCAGTAATTTGGTGGCATATACCAAGAGTTCACAAGTGAAGGTACCAGGTGTACAGAGAAAACAGACAGTCAGGCGCCTCAGGTACCGAGTACAAAACAAACATGCGGGCAGTACCCCGCACCTTCCAAAGTTTACCTATCCCCTGTTCAAAGCAAGAAATCTACAGGGATTTCCTAGGAAATGGAAATTCAAGTGAATGAAAATTTATTTTCATACAAAATCAAGTGAGAAGTTCCCTGTGTTACAGTGTTAGCAAGCTAGATATCTTGTGTGCTATTTGAACATGCGGTATCTTGCAATATACGTACAATCTGAAGGACTGTACCTCAATAAGTGGTGTACAGAGGTTGCATGGATCCTTTCATATGTAATACCAGAATGATTAATTGCATTTACAAAGTTCTAACAGTATATTTGAAACAAATCAGCTCTCCGAGCAAATGTATGAACTTTGGAAGAACTTTAGGAACAAATCAGCTCTCCGAGCAAATGTATGAACTTTGGAAGAACATATTAAAACAAGTCTAGATTCATTTTCTTTGCAAACCTAAAACATCTTATATTTTGAAACAGAGGGAGTAATATACATGCTAGCATCATGTAGAACATTTATGTTTGTTTATATGTAAGCTATCACAAATCTCTCTAGAACACTTTAGCTCACCTTGTAGATTGTACTTGTTTAATCATGTTGTAACCAGTTGCTTAACAGCTCATGTTTCTTTCCTAAAGTAAATTGAGATATCTTATTCACTGTACAGGGATGAGATATAGGAAATTTTGGTGTCAGCAGATTATGATCCCATCAATGATGTTACTAAAATCCAAGATCCAATTAAGGAGAATTGTTTATTTTTGTATGGAGTATTGAATAACCGCATAAATATTCTGTCCTTAATACTAATACTGATACTGATGATATAGGACGATCGATGCCGTTTCATATTCTGGCCTGCCAAATTCCTTTTTGCATATATGTTATTTAATTTGTAAATCGCGCAACAGGATGATATTCATCTTAGACAAGGTTGGTATCATCATTGATATTCGACAAGGGTTTCATACCCTCTGCATATGTGATATGTTACAGAGATAGCATAAGTACAGGAAAGAAAAGATGGAACAAGCACAGTAACATTTGCATCATCATAGTATATAACGGTTATAACATGAAATGCATAAACAACAAACAAAATACCCAATCCAAGTTCCCCACATAAAATTATTTTTCACAGGGATAAGCAAGGAGACTATGAAAAAGTAGCAATTCTCCCTACAGCCCTTGGAAAAAACGTGGCACGGTCACACAGGGAGCATCATTCCTCTGGAAGAAGACATGCCTGACTAGGCTTTCTTTGAAACAGAATCCAAGAACCACTGAATCAACTTTCTCCAGATAGAATCTCGCCAGCAACTTGCCCTTGCTGTCAAAGTGAAACAGGTGGAACCAAGGATGGCACGGCATGGTATAGCGAAGAATGACCAGCATATCTCCATTCTCAGACGACACAGCCTCATAATGGAAACTACTCGACGTTCCACAAAGTTTCTTTATCATCGCCAATGGCAACTCAATTCTGTACTTTGACGACCATATCTCCACCTTGTAGTCCTGCAGCACCGAGACTTCGGCGATCATGGTATCACCATCATATGAGTATTGCCAATGCCAAGTGTCCCATCCGTCTGAAGCAAATGTGCTGAATTGGTGCCTATGGGAGATTCCATCCACCTGAAGGACTCAACAATTGTGTCAAAAACTACTATCTTGTCGTTCAAACGGCCACTTGCGTACCAGTGCAGGCAGTCATGTAGCAGGGCAGGCGGTTGCTCGGAGGCACGGATAAGCCAGCGGGTTGCGTCGTCGTTCTTCATGGAAGGTGAGGCCTCCGGCAGCCCGATACACCTAGGTCCCTGGGAGGAGCTGACCGTGAGGACGTAGTAGTCAGCACTTTTGCTGGCGCTTTTGTTTTGGTGCTTCCAGTAGAGGACGCGGTGCTCGCCGGACGGGCGGTGAGGGTACAGAGCGGCGACACTGCCGCCGGTCAGGGCCGGGAGGCCGAGCCACTGGCGCGTGACCGGGTTGCAGATGAAGAAACGGCCGTTGGCGACGGACAGGAGGAGGAGGTCGTCGCAGGAAGCATGGATGGAGAAGTTGCGGCGGTCGTTGAACCAGAGGACGGGCCGGCGCACGGCGGGAGTCCGCCGGAGATCGAAGGAATTGACCGAGGCATTGGAGGTGTAGCCGTTGGTCTTGGAGCGGAAGTAGACCAGCGGGAGTGACGGCTGACGGTGGTGGTGGGCGAGGAGAAACTCGGCGTCGCGGCTGAGGCGGCGCCAAGAGCGGCAGGCCGCTCCACAGCGGAGGATCTCCTTCGCCGGCAGGCGATAAAAGATCTCCCACATGACGAGGTCGTCCGGGAGCACGGGGACGTCGGCACGGCCGCGCTTGTGCCGCGTCCCGTTCACCACGGTCTCAGCCATCGCAGGGGCTCGCCGTCGACGACAGATCCTAGCGTATATAAATAAAGTGGGGGCCGGCAACACGTCTCACGAGGTTAGCCGTGCCCTAGCCGTCCCACCTACAAGCCCTACCGATCTAGGCTTAGCGCTGAAGGGTTTCGCGGCATAGTAAATCATAATTTTCTACGGATGCAAACAGAGGAAAGCCAAGATCTAATCTAGGAGATGCAAACAACGAGAGGGATTAGATGAGATCTTCATACCCTTGAAGATTCGTGACAGGAACGCTAAATGGAACGTGGGTGATGTAGTCGTACTCGCTTCTCCTCCTCGCGATCCGATCCGATCTAACACCGCAAGTGGCGATGCCTCCGAGAGATGCACACGTGCGGCACCTCGACGTCTCCTCCTTCCTCGGTCCAGCAAGTATGGTGGAGAGACAGATTGGATCTACAACGCGACGACGCGGTGCAAGTGGTGGAGAGTTTCTGCAGCAGGGCTTCGCCTACACGCAGTCTGGAGGGAGAGAGAGAGGAGGGCAGCAGGGCGGCTAGGGTTGAGGAGGAGGTGTAGGGGGTGGTGCGCCCCTGCCCTCTATATAGAGAGGGGTGGGCGCCTTCCCTAACCCCTCCCCCAAGCCCTAGGCCGGCGGCCAAGGAGGGAGGAGTGGGGGGCAAGTAATCCCCCCCCCCTTCTAGAAGCTCCAACTAGGGTTTGCCCTAGTTTGGCCGGCTGGGCCCTATGGGGCCTTGTGCCCCTGGCCCAAATCGGCCAGGGCACTCCCTCATAGGCCCATGCCCCTCCCGACAGGTGGGACCACGTTAGTCCCCTTCCGGAAGGTTCTAGAAGCTTCCGGTACAATACCGATTAACCCGGAACAATTCCGAACTCCAAAAACTGCACTGCCTTATATGAATCTTATTCTCCGGACCATTCCGAAACCTCTCGTGATGTCCCGGATCCCATCCGAGACTCCGAACAAAAACTCATAAACCAATTATCCAATCTATCCTAGCGTCGAGACACGTTAAGTGTGTGACCCTTTGGGTTCGAGAATATGCAGACATGATCTTATATCAATAATCAACAGCGGGGTCTGGAAACCCATATTGACTCCCACACATTCATCGATGATCATATCGGATGAACCACGATGCCATGATTCAATCAATCCCATATATACATTTCCTTCGTCTCGCGATATTTTACTCGCCCGAGATTTGATCGTTGGTATCGTTATACCTAGTTCAATCTCGTTCACAGCAAGTACTTTACTCGTTCCGTAATCCGATATCACTTTGTGATTAACTCCTTAACCACATGCTTGCAAGCGGTGTTGATATCGACACGAGGTGGCCCAAGTATATCTCTCCGACTTGGGAGGGACAAATCCCATCTCGATACATACAACCCAACAGGCACTTTCCGATCACCTGAGAGACACCTTTATGATTACCCTCTCATAGGATGACGTTTGATGACCTCAAAGCTTTCTTCCGATATCAGGGAGTTGTATTATCTCATGGTCTAAGGAATACAATATTTGACATAAGAAAATCTTCGCAAAGATGAACACGATGACACGATCTAATTGCTCCGCTTAGTTTGGGTCTGTCCATCATATCATTCTCCCAATGATATGATCTCATTATCAATCGACAACTCATGTCTATGGTTAGGAAACCTTAACCATCATTAATCAATGAGCTAGTCCATAGAGGCATACTAGGGACACGGTGTTGTTCACAAACCACACAAGTATTAAAGTTTCCGCTTAATACAATTCTAGCATGGAATATAAACTTTATCATGAACAAGAATTATAATAATAACATCTTTATTATTGCCTCTAGGGCATAATTCCAACAGTCTCCCACTTGCACTAGAGTCAATAATCTAGTTTACATTTGGCAACAATCTCACACCCATGGCACTAAGGTGCTGATCATGTTTTACACGTGGAAGAGGTTTAGTCAATGGATCTGCGACATTCAGATCTGTATGTACTTTGCTAATCTTCAGATCTCCATCTGCTATATAATCTCGGATTATATAAAACTTGCGGTTGATATGCTTGGTTTTTAGATGATATCTTGGTTCCTTAGCGAGTGCTATGGCGCCAGTGTTGTCACACAATATCTCCAGTGGGTCCAATGCACTTGGAACCACCCCAAGCTCAGTGATGAAGTTCCTTATCCAAACTCCTTCACTTGACGCTTCTGCAGCAGCCATGTATTCCGCTTCTACTGTAGATCCCACGATCACGCTTTGCTTGCAGCTTCTCCAGCTCACAGCTCCTCCATTCAAAATATAAACGTATCCTGTCTGAGATTTAGAATCATCCTTATCGGTGTCGAAACTAGCGTCGACGTAACCCTTTACGACAAGCTGTTCATCACCTCCATAGACTAAGAACATTTCTTTAGTCCTATTTAGGAACTTTAGGATGTTCTTCACGGCTGTCCAGTGTTCCACTCCTAGATCACTTTGGTACCTGCTCGTCAAACTAAGAGCATTGGACACATCCGGTCTAGTACACAGCATGGCATACATGATAGAACCTATGGCCGAGGCATAAGGCACTTTGCTCATAGCTTCTCTATCATTTCATCAGAGCTGGACACCGAGCCTTGCTCAATATCTTACCCGACAACATAGGCACCGAACCTTTCTTTGCCTTATCCATTCTGAACCTCTTCAGAACTTTGTCTAGGTATGTACTCTGGCTTAAAGCTATCAGGCGTCTTTGTCTATCTCTATAGATTTTGATGCCCAATATATAAGCAGCTTCACCTAGGTCTTTCATTGAAAAACACTTGTTCAAATAACTCTTCACATCGTTAAGCATGTTAATGTCATTTCCAATAATCAATATGTCATCCACATATAGTACCAGAAATGTCACCGAGCTCTCACTCACTTTCTTGTAAATACAAGCTTCGTAGCAATTTGGAACAAATCCAAAGCTCTTGATCACTTGATCAAAACGAAGGTTCCAACTCCGAGATGCTTGCTTCAGTCCATAAATGGAACGCTCAAGCTTGCATACTTTATCAGCATCCTTAGGATCGACAAAACCTTCGGGTTGCATCATATACAACTCATCATTAATGTTGCCATTGAGGAACGCAGTCTTGACATCCATCTGCCATATTTCATAATCATGAAACGCAACAATTGCTAATAAAATCTGAATGGACTTAAACATCGCTATGGGAGAAAAAGTCTCATCGTAGTCAACACCTTGAACTTGTCGAAAACCTTTCGCGACAAGCCGTGCTTTGTAGACGGTAACATTACCATCCGCGTCCGTTTTCTTCTTGAAAATCCATTTGCACTCAACGGCCTTTCGGTCGCTAGGAGGGTCTACCAAAGTCCATACTTGGTTTTCGCTCATGGATCCCAATTCGGGTTTCATGGCCTCTTGCCATTTCTCAGAGTCTGGGCTCATCATCGCTTCCTCATAGTTCGCAGGCTCACTGTCATCTACTAACAAGACAGTTAAGACAGGGTTGTCGTACCACTCAGGAGGGGCACGCGACCTTGTCGACTGCTGACGCTCAAGACAAAGATCGTCCAAGCTTCATGATCCTTATCATTAGCTTCCTCTATTATTGGCAAAGTGCATCAACAATTTCAGGTGCTGCGCTACTCTCCAATTCAAGAGAAGGTTCAACAACCTCGTCTAGCTCTACTTTCCTCCCACTCACTTCTTTCGAGAGAAACTCCTTCTCAAGAAAGGAACCGTTCTTTGCGACAAACACTTTGCCTTCGGTTCTGTGATAGAAGGTATACCCAATTGTTTCCTTAGGGTATCCTATGAAGACGCATTTCTAAAGCTTTGGGTTCGAGCTTGTCCGCATCAACTTCTTGACGAAGCTTCGTGATCCCCAAACTTTAAGAAACGTAACTTAGGTTTAGCACCAAACCACAGTTCATACGGTGTCGTCTCAACGGATTTAGATGGTGCCCTATTTAAAGTGAATGCAGCGGTTTCTAATGCATAACCCCAAAATGATAACGGCAAATCAGTAAGAGACATCATTGATCGGACCATATCTAATAGAGTTCGATTCTGGCGTTCAGACACACCATTGCATATTGTGGTGTTCCGGGTGGCGTGAGTTGCGAAACGATTCCGCTTGCTTTAAGATGCGTGAGAAAATCATAACTCAAATATTCACCTCCACGATCGGATCGTAGAAACTTAATTTTTCTGTTACGATGGTTCTCCACTTCATTCTGAAATTCCTTGAACTTTTCAAATGTTTCAGATTTATGTTTCATCAAATAGATATACCCATATCTACTTAAGTCATCGGTAAAAGTGAGAAAGTAGCGATATCCACCGCGCGTCGAAACACTCATCGGTCCGCATACATCGCTATGTATGATTTCCAACAAGTTCGTTGCTCGCTCCATCATTTCGGAGAATGGGGTTTTGATCATCTCGCCCATGAGGCATGGTTCGCATGTGTCAAATGATTCAAAATCAAGAGACTCCAAAAGTCCATCAGAATGGAGTTTCTTCATGCGTTTTACACCAATATGACCTAGACGACAGTGCCACAAATAAGTAGTATTATCACTATCTACTTTGCATCTCTTAGCCTCAATGTTATGTATGTGTGTTTCATCCCTTTCGAGATTCAGAAGAAATAAACCATTTACAGCAGGTGCATGACCATAAAAGATGTTACTCATATAAATAGAACAACCATTATTCTCAAATTTAAATGAATAACCGTCTTGCGATAAACACGATCCAGATATGATGTTCATGCTCAACGCAGGCACATCATAACATTTATTAAGGTTTAAAACTAATCCCGAGGGTAAAACTAAGGAGAGCGTGCCGACGGCCATCACATCAACTCTTGATCCGTTGCCAACGCGCATCGTCACCTCATCCCTCGCAAGCCGCCGTCTATTTCGTAGCTCATGTTTCGAGTTACAAATATTAGAAACTGAACCAGTATCAAATACCCAGGCACTACAACGAGGGCTAGTAAGGAAAACATAAATAACATGTATATCAAATATACCTTTGATGGTGCCAGCCTTCTTGTCCGCTAAGTACTTCGGACAGTTGCGCTTCAAGTGACCCTTGTCCTTGCAATAGAAGCACTCAAAGGTCCGCTTAGGTCTAGACTTGAGCTTCTTCTCGGCAGGGCAACGCGCTTGTCGCCTTTCTTGAAGGGCTTCTTCACCTTACCTTTCTTAAAGGTGGGGGCTTGTTTCCATCAACACATGATTATCCTTTTGATGTCCACCTCGCAGCTTTCAGCTTAGCGAAGAGCTCGGTGATCGATCGATGGAACCAATCTGATTATGAGTCACTACAAAACTTTTGTAGCTGGGAGGGAGTGATTGCAGAACCCTGTCAATCTTGAGCTCCTCTGGAATCTTGCAGTCCAGTTGCTCAAGGCGTTGAGTGTATCCCGACATCTTTATGGCGTGCTCACTAACGGAACTCCCTTCCTCCATCTTGCAGTTAAAGAATTTCTCAGAGATCTCATATCTCTCAGAACGGGACCGAGTCTGGAACATAGTTTTCAATTCCTCGAGGATCTCATAGGGCCCGGGGTAATCTTCAAAACGATTTTGAAGGTCCGATTCCATAGCAAACAACATGGTGCTCTTAATCACACCATAATCATCTTTGCGCGACTGATAGACAGCTTTCTCATCAGCCAGTGCATCTATAGCAGGGGCGTCACCTAGCGCATTTTCAAGGACATAGTCCTTTTGTCCGCCAGAGAGAATGATTCTCAGATTGCGGAACCAGTTGGTGAAGTTAGACCCATTGTTCTTAAGCTTTTCTTTCTCAGCAAAAACGTTGAAGTTGAAGTTGGACTTAGCCATTTGATCTACAATATTTGCAAGTACAAATTAGACTATGTTCATGATAACTAGTTCAACTTAGTCAAATTACTAGATGAACTCCCACTAAATTCAACATCCCTCAAGTTGTTTAGTGAACACGATCCAAATTCACCACACCTAATCCGATCATCACGAGAAGAGATGTGGTTTCAATGGTGGACAACAAAGTGTCGATCATATCATTCATATGACTCGTGCTTAACCTTTCGGTTCATGTGTTCCGAGGCCATGTCTGTACATGCTAGGCTCGTCAAGTCAAACCCAAGTATTTCCTCGTGTGCAAAACTGGCTTGCACCTGTTGTATGTGAGCGTAGAGTCTATAGCACCCGATCATCACGTGATGCTTGGACACGACGAACTTTCGCAACGGTGCATACATGGGGAGAACACAGTTTTATCTTGATCTTTAAGTGAGGAATCATCTTATAATGCTACCGTCGCGATCTAAGCATAATAAGATACATAAAAGGATAAACATCACATGCATATAACTTTATGTGACATGGTATAGCCAATCTTCGCGCAATGATCTCCATCTTGTGCGTTCCGACATGATCTCCATCACTCCACCATGATTGCCTCCACCACGAATAGCAACTACAACTATTGCTAACTACTTAGCGATGAAGTGAAACTATTACATGGCGTATAAGAAGTTGACACACAGGTCATACACAATTATAAAGACAACCATATGGCTCCTGCCGGTTGTGTACTCATCGACATGCAAGTCGTGAAACATTACAAAACATGATCATTGCATACAACATACACATCACATCTTGGGCCATACCATATCACAGAAAACACTCCCTGCAAAAACAAGTTAGACGCCTCTACTTTGTTGTTGCATGTTTTACGTGGCTTATGGGAGTAGCAAGATAAGAACGATTCGTACCTACGGAAAGCCACAACGGTGATATTATGGTTGCCAAACTCCGGTGTTAATCCCATGACAACTATAGTGAGAGAAACAGGCATCCACCAGCCGCATGTGTGGAACAAGCCACACGTCAAGTGCGGAGCCGGTCTCGCGAACGATGTCGCGTAAGGTTGGCCTGGACCGCTTCGATCTCACTATCCCGCATCATAAGAAGAACACAAACAAGAGGCTTGCAACAGAAAACATCAATGCCCACAACAACCATGTTGCGTTCTACTCGTGAATCACATCTACGCATAGATCTAGCTCTGATACCACTGAAGGGTTTCGCGGCATAGTAAATCATAATTTTCTACGGATGCGAACAGAGGAAAGCCAAGATCTAATCTAGGAGATTCAAACAACGAGAGGGATTAGATGAGATCTTCATACCCTTGAAGATTCGCACAGCGGAACGTTCGTCGGAACGTGGGTGATGTAGTCGTACTCGCTTCTCCTCCTCGCGATCCGATCCGATCTAACACCGCAAGTGGCGATGCCTCCGAGAGATGCACACGTGCGGCACCTCGACGTCTCCTCCTTCCTCGGTCCAGCAAGTATGGTGGAGAGACAGATTGGATCTACAACGCGACGGCGCGGTGCAAGTGGTGGAGAGTTTCTGCAGCAGGGCTTCGCCTACACGCAATCTGGAGGGAGAGAGAGAGGAGGGCAGTAGGGAGGCTAGGGTTGAGGAGGAGGTGTAGGCGGGTTGTGCGCCCCTGACCTCTATATATAGAGGGGTGGGCTCCTGCCCTAACCCCTCCCCCAAGCCCTAGGCCGGCGGCCAAGGAGGGAGGAGTGGGGGGCAAGTAATCCCCCCCTTCTAGAAGCTCCAACTAGGGTTTGCCCTAGTTTGGCCGGCTGGGCCCTATGGGGCCTTGTGCCCCTGGCCCAAATCGGCCAGGGCACTCCCTCATTGGCCCATGCCCCCTCCCGACAGGTGGGATCACGTTGGTCCCCTTCCGGAAGGTTCTAGAAGCTTCCGGTACAATACCGATTAACCCGGAACAATTCCGAACTCCAAAAACTGCACTGCCTTATATGAATCTTATTCTCCGGACCATTCCGGAACCTCTCGTGATGTCCCGGATCCCATCCGAGACTCCGAACAAAAACTCATAAACCAATTATCCAATCTATCCTAGCGTCGAGACACGTTAAGTGTGTGACCCTTTGGGTTCGAGAATATGCAGACATGATCTTATATCAATAATCAACAGCGGGGTCTAGAAACCCATATTGACTCCCACACATTCATCGATGATCATATCGGATGAACCACGATGCCAGGATTCAATCAATCCCATATATACATTCCCTTCGTCTCGCGATACTTTACTCGCCCGAGATTTGATCGTTGGTATCGTCATACCTAGTTCAATCTCGTTCACAGCAAGTACTTTACTCGTTCCGTAATCCGATATCACTTTGTGATTAACTCCTTAACCACATGATTGCAAGCGGTGTTGGTATCGATTACCGAGTGGGCCCGAAGTATATCTCTCCGACTTGGGAGGGACAAATCCCATCTCGATACATACAACCCAACAGGCACTTTCCGATCACCTGAGAGACACCTTTATGATCACCCTCTCATAGAATGACGTTTGATGACCTCAAAGCTTTCTTCCTATACCAGGGAGTTGTATTATCTCATGGTCTAAGGAATACAATATTTGACATAAGAAAAGCTTCGCAAAGATGAACACGATGACACGATCTAATTGCTCCGCTTAGTTTAGTACATCCATCATATCATTCTCCCAATGATATGATCTCATTATCAATCGACAACTCATGTCTATGGTTAGGAAACCTTAACCATCATTAATCAATGAGCTAGTCCATAGAGGCATACTAGGGACACGGTGTTGTTCACAAACCACACAAGTATTAAAGTTTCCGCTTAATACAATTCTAGCATGGAATATAAACTTTATCATGAACAAGAATTATAATAATAACATCTTTATTATTGCCTCTAGGGCATAATTCCAACAAGCGCTGCGCCGACGGGAAGCTCCACCGCCGCCACACTCTCGCCCCCTATTCCCCATGGCCAAGGACGGCGGCTCCAGCTCCGGCACTAGCTCCGGCATTCCCTCTGACTCGTGTCTGTCGAGCCAGGGAGCAGGTAGTTTCCCCTCTCGGATCTCTCTCACTCTCTTTGTTTTGATCTTGATAGGCAAGGTACAGTGCTACTGCTAGATCTAGACTAGTCTCATGGCAAAGCTGAATTAACATTGGTATCAGAGTACTAGTTGCTAGATCTTTCGGTGCAAAAGGAAAGAACAAAAAGTAAAACCCTAGATCTAAAGTGCGCCTGCCCCTCTGGTCGCGCCGTTCCTCTCTATCTCGACGCGCATCGGCATGCCGAGGCGTCGGAAGAAGAACACACCCTCTTCAGAGGGCAAAGAAAATCAAAGCAAAGAAAAGTTTAACCCTAATCCTATTTTCTCCCAGATCCCGCATGCAAATCCTCCCCAGATCCAAAAAAAAGGGAACACCCCAAAAATCCCCAAAAGAACGGCAGAGGGCGTCTCCACTGCGCCGTTTGACAGTGGTGTGCCCACCCTAGGGTGGACACACCGCTGCCAAAGGGGGCAGGAGGACGCCGGGTCTTCTCCCTCTCCTGCAAGGTGTGGGGAAGGTGGAGAACAGGGGAGAAAAGGGGGAGAGAGGGCTCGCAGCAGAGGGGGAGGGACTCACTGCCGGCCAAGCGCCGGGCAGCTCGACCTCCTCGCCGCCTCGCCAAGGTGGGGCGACGCGCCGCCGCCTGCACGGCGTGCGAGCCGGAGGCTCAAGGGGGAGAAGCTGGCACGCTGGGAGAGGGAGGGGGCCGCCGGCGGTGTCGGGCGGCGCCACCTCACCTTGGACCAAGCGGCCAGCAGCCGCCAGAGAGGGGTGGAGTGTAGCATCCCAATTGTCTAACAATTGCAATGCTACTAGCCTAGTCTATATAACTGCTACTTCCTACATATAATTGTTGCATCATAATTATATCATGCTCATGTCATCATGCCACCTTGCATTTGAGCATCATATAAAACCCTTTTTGTTTTGGTTCTTCTCTCATATGCATTATTAATTGTATTTGGTTCTTAATAAATTGTATTTGGTTCTTGATAAATGCTTGATGCCCAAGTTGAGTTGGGGGCATATCTTTTATTAACTCTACCACCTTTCTTGTCACCACCCCATCATTCCACCATTTCACCATATGTGAGCATTGCATTTTATTTGGGTTTATCTCTAGCTCATGTTGTTTGGAATGGACTCTTTTCCATTCTACCTGCTTCCATATGGAATGATATGGGAAGGTTGTTCATGTTGGAATATTGTGAGGATAATATGCACATAGTGGAATAAACACACTAGCATGTCCAAAATATATTCAAATATGGTCATCTCCATTCACTCCACATGGAACATTCCTTCAATCCTTAGCTTGGCCCTTACTCCATCTTTTGGAATGCATATGTATAAATGCCATGGATATTTAATTTGTTTTCACAAGATAAAACCTAGCATTAATGTTTATGCATGGGCCATGCAATCATCACCCCATTCCACTCTTTGGATTTTACTTGGATTTTTGGGTGCTTTATCTCTTTTGATCTCTCTCTTCTCTCTCAACCTTTCCACCTTGTTGGTGTATCCTTGCCATGTGGCCATCAAGCCTCTCTCACATCTCCATATCTACATCACACCCTACTCCCCTCCTTTTCATGCATGATCTTGCTTGGGGGCTTGAGTCAACCCTAACCACCAAACCATCCCTTACCCTAAACACCTCTCTCCATCTCCCTCTCTAATCTAATCACCATACCTAGTAAACACTATTTACAAAACCCTAACACCTCTTTACTTTCCTCTAACCCTAGTTCTAGCCTAAATCCCAACCCTTAACCCCACCTCACCTCCCTCCTCGCACCATGCCTAGGCTCCCCTCTCCCTGCCATGCAGGCCCCACCCAGCTACCTCTCCAACTCTAACTAAAAACCCTAACCCGAGCCACCCTATCTAACCCTAGCTCTAACCGAGCCTCCCTCTTCCTCTCTCCCTGCCTTGCGACCCCACCAGCCTGAGCCTGCCCTCTTTGGTCGCGTCCTGGCCCACCTGCCATGCCCTACCTGCCCAAGTCGAGCTCCAGCTCGAGCACGTGAAGAGGAGAAGGAAAAAGGTGGCCAAAGCCACCTTTATCTCCAACCGGATCCCCACGGCGCCTCCCCCTCCTCTTCTACTTTTCCTCTTTCCCCACGTCTCCTCTGCCTCTCCCAGATCCACCCCAGGGCCTTGCCCTCTCCCCTCTTTTTCTCCACCGTCACCATCTCCCTCTCGCCGGACCTTTGCTCGCACCACCGCTGCTTTGTTCCAACTGCAAGCGTGGCGTGGGTGTTCAAGGAGGCCGAGGAGGTTCTTCGCCGAGCACGGCGAGGAGGAGGCCCACTTGCCATGATCCGCAACGCTGCCGAAACCCTAATCTCGCCGGCCGCCAGCTCCGTCGACGATCTGCTGCGTCCCGCCCCGATCCGCTGCCGTCAACCACCCCGCGGTGAGTCCCTCTCCCGCCTAGACATCCTCTGCCTCGCCGTAGACCCTCTGCCTCGTCGGGCGTTTCATCGAATGCTCTCGGTGCACCGTCGGCCGCTGGCGTCTGATCGCCTCTATGCCACGCCCCGCCTCACCTAGTTGGCCATCCCCGTCCTAACAACGATCTCAGCCTACCCCAGTGGCTACCGCCCCCGAGCGCGAGCCCCAGGTCCCCGGATCGAGTTCCCCGCACGCCGCGCTATGCCTGTCGAGCACGGCTCTGTCATGATTCGAGAGAAAGAAAACAAGACGCCTGTGGTCGATTTACATAGCCCCTCTTTTTAACTCTCGCTCAACCCATGGTACTCATGAGCCCACCACCACCGGCTGTACTTTTTACAAAAAGGGACTCCAGATTTCGTAAACTTAACCCGCGCTCCAGCACGCTTCCCACCTCGCGGTTCACCTCGCACTGGCACTGTGGCCCTAGCCAGTGGCCACATGTTTCACAGGCTAGGAAAGACCGCGGTAGGAAAACCCATTCTGTGCGCGTGTGTCCCAGTCCGCAGCTGGCCCACCTGTCTGTGGTGGTGGCTAGATCAGGCTGGGTACAAAAAAATCTCTGTGTTTTTTTTCCGTTTAATAAAAATGATTTCCATAAATGTTTTAATATGATTTAAATTTTTTGTTTGTAATAACTTTTAATTGGTAAACCCAAATAATACAATGATATATTATTTTGAATCAGAAAAATGTGAGGATTTCAAATATGCCATTCAAAATATTATTTGAACACTTTAATTTTCGAGTTGATCAAAATTACAATAAAATGCCCCTTTTTCTTAATTAATTAATAACTTTTGTTTTATAACTCCGAATTTGACAAATAATATGTCTAAATCGATCAGCGCGACGAGCCCGTTCTATCTATGCATTCCATGTTCTGAATTGCAGCATGCATCATATAAATATAAAGTATACAGCAACTTATTTGAGGATAAAATGTGGCTAAAGCTCCATAAAATGCTTTATTCTTGTATTCCACACCTCACCCATGCCATGCTACATTATTGCCATGCAAATTGTGCATCATTCATCATGGCATGATTGTTTGCTTGTCGCATTTTATTCATATGCTTGTACACTTTATTTATGTTGGCCCTTGTTTGTTTGGTTCTTCTTCGAATAGACGCTGAGCAGGGGATATATCAAGAAACCCAGGAGCACTACCCAGATCCTTCTCTCGCTTCAACTGAGCTACCAGGAAAGCACTACCACATGCTTGCATACATATAGTACCTATTGCCTCTATCTTATTCTTGCATCATTGAGTCGCGATTGCATTAAACTGAATCCCAAGTATTGCATAGCCTTTACATTTCAACCCCACCGAAGCTTGTTCCTCCATCCCATGAGCCATTACTACAGGAGTTGTTTGAGCCATGCGAATAGAACATCATGTGTAGGGTATGTGAGTGTCTGATGGATAACGAGGTACCTAAACAACTTAACCTGAGTAGTAATGGGATAACTAATGAAAGTGGCACCATGAGCAATATCTGCTATTTGGTTTTTCATGCTCACTTGTGTCCCGTAGGACCCCGAGTACTTGATTCCTGTTCCTTGAATATTCGCGCTATCCACATCCGGGAGGCTTATGAACCCCCGAGCGTAGCTTGATTCATTCTTATTTCTTGGGGCCACAAAGTAGTTTGGGGTTTTATTACTATCTGTACTTATGCCATGCTTTTTGCTTTATTTACGATTGTGCGAGGAGCACCTGTACTGTTAGGATCGTGACACGTTTAGCTGTATCGACAAGCCAGTCCACACTTTGGGTTCCCAGTCGTTTCTGCCGTCCACAAACCTTGAGTCCGTCTCGAGCCGCCAACCGTTGCGGGTAGCTTAATGGGGTGGCCCTCAAAACATTTCTGAATCTGTGATCGCTTTGTCGTGAATGCCTCGTTGGGTTTTGATTTGGTTTTTCCGAGGTTGATCGAGTGTGTGTTGCTATTTGTGCACCCCTGCAGGGTAAAACTTTCTGAAAGCCGTGTCCGCGGTTATGGACGACTTGGAGCACAGTTTCTCGATCATAGACAAGTATAACTAAAGTACCGCTTTTAATTTGACTAAGTACCTGACCAGTAAATAGTGCAACACTCATGGAATGGATAATAAAACTGCCAGCGGATGGGGTTGTTAAATCGCTTCCTCGTTGGTAGCGAGGAGGAGGATGGATCTGTTAATATTACCGTTATAAGTTGTTATTAATTCATGGACATCCGTCTATCTTTGGTTAGGCGGATGGTTCATGATATCTCTAGAATTGTTAGGTATTATCTTTTGCTGCAATTCGTCACCCAGGTTGTGTCGCCTTTAGAGGCATAAAGACTTCTGAGTACCCCTAGGGTCTCACACGATAAATTGTTTGATTCGGATGAGCAGGTAAGCTCGCAAGATGGATCTGGGTGGAGGAGACAGACGATGTTGTAGCGATCACTCGGTGTAGAGATTAGGAACGGGGATCCGTGAGATCTGGGCGGGATGTGTTTATTTATGGGGCATCTTATGCCGATTTGCTTCTTATCCGTACTCGGATCTTGTTTTCCGCTTCCGCCTGATACTCTGATGTTTGATGTATGAGGAGATATCCTAAACTATTATATCTATCTAGGATATTTGGATCTTGCCGTATGGCGTTGCAATATTTCTATTTCTTTTAGATGGAATGGCTCTGAGGACTATTGTATGGTGGCTTGCATACATACTCATTTGTGTATATAGGTGATCCCTTCGCCTGCCGATTACGCCGCTCGTTCTTGTCCCGATGTTTGGAAATGGTTAGGACGGCCGAAAGGTCTACCTGTGAGTGGCATTTGGCCCCACCGTACTATTTTAACCATTTCCGCTCATCCAGGCTTGTAACTAAGAGCGTAATTCACCGAGGTAGTTACAATTGGTATCAGAGCCATCCCGCCCTTCAGGGTCTCAGCCAAATGGTCGTTGTCAGTCTAGCAAATATTTTTGGTAGCTATGTATACTAGGGAAAAACAAAACGTGAGAGTAGGACTGATACCACTTTTCTTCTTACCGACCCACCCATCCTTTTCTGGTAAGGAAGTGTAACGTTTTCAGTCCTCTTCTTAAAATTCAAACTAGGATTCACGTGTTCTGGGTTTCCGTAGTACCATAGAAAGTGTGTGTGTGTGTGTAATTCCTTGTCTATCTGTTGCATCCAATTTGTTATCACAATCTGCCTTTGGTTATCAACTGTTGGTACATTCCATACTGACAGGCTTTTGAAAACCGGCGCGATCTATCTGACTCCTTGTTAACCGGTGCCATCTTCTTAAGGGTGTTCTTCCTTCCAGCATGCTTTCACAGAATGTGGAGTTGCTAATCGCTACCTGATAAGTGATTTTGCGCATCTATTGGTATTTTAATGCCGAAAAATGCGGAAATTTTTTCTTTGATACATCTGTGTTTCCACACTCCTTTTCAGTCATGTGTGAAACATTATCTATCTCCCTTTTATCAGCATGTCCATGCTAACTCATTCTTTTGTCACCGGCGCTTAATCCTAGAGTTTCATTTCATCTCCAATTCTCTTGGGCTAATTACATAACATGTGTCGATCCGATGCTGGTGATTGTAATTTGGTTCTCGGCATAGCTATATGACACTTATCATGAGTGGAATATGGAAAATGCAATCACCACTATCCTCCAAATGGTGACGGTTATCTCTTGTGATTTTGAGTACACCGTGATCATATCTATGCATATTCAAGCATCTTTGGCAATCCGGAGTTTCCCAAAGCATTACGGTGGTCTATCATCTGTCCATCATGCTGCACATCTTTTTGAACCCCATATCTGCACAATTATCCTAGATACGAGGGAATTGCATATTTTTCGTCTCTGATAGCTTTGCTTAAGGTATGAGCTATCATCGGTCCTTATCCAAGATCTCTTTATCTTTGTAACTGGTGATCCAATCGACAATGTGAACTAGGTGACATCTCTTTTTCTTCCGAAGGACCAGATAATCTATTCTTCCAGTGCATCTTCTTCAACACGAACCCGTGCTCTTAATATTGATCTTTCTAAGAGCGTTGAGCTCAGGAAGTGTTCGAGCATTTGTTCGTTTCTCTCGCCTTTTGAACTTGGTATTCTGGGAATATCTTGTTAATCCATGGTGGTATATGTTGATAATATTCTTGCCTATTCCATATCAATGGAAGGACATGGAAGATCATCTGTGTCTCTTTCTCTCAAGCTTCGTGAGCACTGCCTGTGTGCAAAGTCTCAAAGTGAGAACTCTGACTTTTTGAAGTCACCATCTCGGCCACGTCCTTCTGCTAAATAGATCGCTTCAATTCTGGAATCAGCAAGTCCATTGTTAATTCCATCTTCCATCTTCAATCAAACCCGGAGTTTTCCTTGGTGGCGAGTTATCATCGTCGTTCCGCCGTAGATTTCCTCAAAACCGCTAAATCTCTCTCAATCTTTTCAAGAACAACATGGAGTTCTTTTCACCTCTATCTCGTTAAGTAACCTTTGAAAACCCTCTCGTTCTATCATCTATGCTCAATCCACCGGAGGCCATGAAGACCTTCCAGATCTTGTATTCCTTCTGTTCAAGTTGGCTATCTTTTTTGTAGCTGTTGAATCTTGCAGTTCTTCTCCGTAATCTTCCTTCATATCTTTCTGGTGGCTTGGTGCTTCAGACATGACGACAACATCATCATCTTTATCTATTTGTGAACCCGGCAAATCGTTTGCATCTATCCTTGTTTTCTAACGAAGTTCCATGAGTTATTGTCAATACCTTCAGTCTGTTTCGGTAGTTGGGTTGCATGGTTTTCTTATTCATGTGCGGAGTAATGCTTTGAGTGCGGGATGGAGTAGCTACCATACCACTACTCTTATCATTCGCTCTTGTACATTGAATTGGTGAATTAATGTGATTTCACTCATTCCACGGAAGTTAGAAGTGGCCTTTATACCTCGATACTTTTACTTCCGTCTTTGTTTTTCCGGAGTGCTCTCTCGAAGAAAGTAATCAATAATCTCTTGTTGGTGGTCTGTCTATTCTAGATGGAGCAAAATCTTCAATTATCTGGTGGAAACAAACGCAAACTCTTTTCGGTCCTCGTCTTTCTATCGATGCTCGACATCCACAAACAAGATGAAAGGAAACTATCTCTCTTTTTGTTTAATCAATCCTTTTTCTATGGTAAAGCCAATTATGGTTGATGCCATCAGCCGCAAATCTATTGCGTTAGCCTCAAGGCTAAAGAAGCAATAAGTATCTCTACAATAAACTCCAGATCCTCCATATTCTTTGCTTCTCGGGATTCCACCATGATCTGGCTTCACATCCGTCTCTAAAAGTTATATACGCGCACCTCAATTGCGTGATCCGCTGGGTCTCACCGGCGCAACAAGAATCTAATCCGATGATGTCTAACTAAATCTTTCTGTTGATATCAAGGGACTCTATTGTTTGAAGGCAATATTGTTTCCGTACTTCATTTCTCAAATCCGAGAGAAGATACGATGCTATTGTCATAGTGGTTCAAAACCTCTCCAATCTAGCTCTTTTTCTTCCGGCGAGATAAAGATTCATCCTCTCTCGTATCAGTAAATCTTTAATCTTAACGGTGTGTTTTTCTTTATCCATGATACATCATCTTGTCCTTCTTTCACAAGTGGTTCTATTCTTTTATCATGTTCTTGAGAAAACCGAATCTATGTCCATCCTATCCTTCTTCTCTCACGATAATCCTTCAACTCTTCTAAACCGTTGTGTCTCAAGCAAAACGCAAGACTCGCAGCAAGTCTAGCAAGTTATTCCGTTGTTCATCAACTTGGGAACGTGAGGGTCACCTTCGTTCGAACACCCGCCTCTCCTTGTGTTGTTTTATTTTTCCTAGGAATCTCGGGACGAGATTCTTGTTTAGTGGGGGAGAGTTGTAGCATCCCAATTGTCTAACAATTGCAATGCTACTAGCCTAGTCTATATAACTGCTACTTCCTACATATAATTGTTGCATCATAATTATATCATGCTCATGTCATCATGCCACCTTGCATTTGAGCATCATATAAAACCCTTTTTGTTTTGGTTCTTCTCTCATATGCATTATTAATTGTATTTGGTTCTTAATAAATTGTATTTGGTTCTTGATAAATGCTTGATGCCCAAGTTGAGTTGGGGGCATATCTTTTATTAACTCTACCACCTTTCTTGTCACCACCCCATCATTCCACCATTTCACCATATGTGAGCATTGCATTTTATTTGGGTTTATCTCTAGCTCATGTTGTTTGGAATGGACTCTTTTCCATTCTACCTGCTTCCATATGGAATGATATGGGAAGGTTGTTCATGTTGGAATATTGTGAGGATAATATGCACATAGTGGAATAAACACACTAGCATGTCCAAAATATATTCAAATATGGTCATCTCCATTCACTCCACATGGAACATTCCTTCAATCCTTAGCTTGGCCCTTACTCCATCTTTTGGAATGCATATGTATAACTGCCATGGATATTTAATTTGTTTTCACAAGATAAAACCTAGCATTAATGTTTATGCATGGGCCATGCAATCATCACCCCATTCCACTCTTTGGATTTTACTTGGATTTTTGGGTGCTTTATCTCTTTTGATCTCTCTCTTCTCTCTCAACCTTTCCACCTTGTTGGTGTATCCTTGCCATGTGGCCATCAAGCCTCTCTCACATCTCCATATCTACATCACACCCTACTCCCCTCCTGTTCATGCATGATCTTGCTTGGGGGCTTGAGTCAACCCTAACCAACAAACCATCCCTTACCCTAAACACCTCTCTCCATCTCCCTCTCTAATCTAATCACCATACCTAGTAAACACTATTTACAAAACCCTAACACCTCTCTACTTTCCTCTAACCCTAGTTCTAGCCTAAACCCCAACCCTTAACCCCACCTCACCTCCCTCCTCGCACCATGCCTAGGCTCCTCTCTCCCTGCCATGCAGGCCCCACCCAGCTACCTCTCCAACTCTAACTAAAACCCCTAACCCGAGCCACCCTATCTAACCCTAGCTCTAACCGAGCCTCCCTCTTCCTCTCTCCCTGCCTTGCGACCCCACCAGCCTGAGCCTGCCCTCTTTGGTCGCGTCCTGGCCCACCTGCCATGCCCTACCTGCCCAAGTCGAGCTCCAGCTCGAGCACGTGAAGAGGAGAAGGAAAAAGGTGGCCAAAGCCACCTTTATCTCCAACCGGATCCCCACGGCGCCTCCCCCTCCTCTTCTACTTTTCCTCTTTCCCCACGTCTCCTCTGCCTCTCCCAGATCCACCCTAGGGCCTTGCCCTCTCCCCTCTTTTTCTCCACCGTCGCCATCTCCCTCTCGCCGGACACCGTCTGCACCACCGCCGTTTCTTCGTTCCAACCGACGAGCGCGGCATGGAGGTGTTCAAGGAGGCCGAGGAGGTTCTTCTGCTTCGCCCGGAGCACGACAGCGAGGAGGAGAAGCCCCACTTCTGCCGCAGTACCGCAACGCTGCCAAAACCCTAATCTCGCCGGTCGCCAGCTCCGTCGACGATCTTCTGCATCCCGCCCCGATCCGCTGCCGTCAACCACCCCACGGTGAGTCCCTCTCCCGCCTAGACATCCTCTGCCTCGCTGTAGACCCTCTGCCTCGTCGGGCGTTTCATCGAACGCTCTCGGTGCGCCGTCGGCCGCTGGCGTCTGATCGCCTCTATGCCACGCCCCGCCTCACCTAGTTGGCCATCCCCGTCCTAACAACGTTCTCAGCCTACCCCAGTGGCTACCGCCCCCGAGCGCGAGCCCCAGGTCCCCGGATCGAGTTCCCCGCACGCCGCGCTATGCCTGTCGAGCACGGCTACATCATGATTCAGAGAAGAAGAAGAGCAACGATGCTGAACGTGGTCGATTTACATATAGCCCCCTCTTTTTAACTCTCGCTCAACCCGCGGTACTCGCGAGCCCACCTGCCAGCCGCTGTGTACTTTTTACAAAAAGGGACTCCAGATTTCGTAAACTTAACCCGCGCTCCAGCACGCTTCCCACCTGTCAGCCTCTGCCGGTTCACCCACTGGCACCTGGGCCCTAGCCAGCTGGCCCACATGTCATTCACAGAGGCTAGGAAAGACCGCGGTAGGAAAACCCATTCTGTGCGCGTGTGTCCCAGTCCGCAGCTGGCCCACCTGTCTGTGGTGGTGGCTAGATCAGGCTGGGTACAAAAAAAATCTCTGTGTTTTTTTTCCGTTTAATAAAAATGATTTCCATAAATGTTTTAATATGATTTAAATTTTTTGTTTGTAATAACTTTTAATTGGTAAACCTTTGAATCAGAAAAATGTGAGGATTTCAAATATGCCATTCAAAATATTATTTGAACACTTTAATTTTCGAGTTGATCAAAATTACAATAAAATGCCCCTTTTTCTTAATTAATTAATAACTTTTGTTTTATAACTCCGAATTTGACAAATAATATGTCTAAATCGATCAGCGCGACGAGCCCGTTCTATCTATGCATTCCATGTTCTGAATTGCAGCATGCATCATATAAATATAAAGTATACAGCAACTTATTTGAGGATAAAATGTGGCTAAAGCTCCATAAAATGCTTTATTCTTGTATTCCACACCTCACCCATGCCATGCTACATTATTGCCATGCAAATTGTGCATCATTCATCATGGCATGATTGTTTGCTTGTCGCATTTTATTCATATGCTTGTACACTTTATTTATGTTGGCCCTTGTTTGTTTGGTTCTTCTTCGAATAGACGCTGAGCAGGGGATATATCAAGAAACCCAGGAGCACTACCCAGATCCTTCTCTCGCTTCAACTGAGCTACCAGGAAAGCACTACCACATGCTTGCATACATATAGTACTTATTGCCTCTATCTTATTCTTGCATCATTGAGTCGCGATTGCATTAAACTGAATCCCAAGTATTGCATAGCCTTTACATTTCAACCCCACCGAAGCTTGTTCCTCCATCCCATGAGCCATTACTACAGGAGTTGTTTGAGCCATGCGGGTCGTAGAACATCATGTGTAGGGTATGTGAGTGTCTGATGGATAACGAGGTACCTAAACAACTTAACCTGAGTAGTAATGGGATAACTAATGAAAGTGGCACCATGAGCAATATCTGCTATTTGGTTTTTCATGCTCACTTGTGTCCCGTAGGACCCCGAGTACTTGATTCCTGTTCCTTGAATATTCGCGCTATCCACATTCGGGAGGCTTATGAACCCCCCTGAGCCAGAGCTTGATTCATTCTTATTTCTTGGGGCCACAAAGTAGTTTGGGGTTTTATTACTATCCTGTACTTATGCCATGCTTTACTGCTTTATTTACGATTGTGCGAGGAGCACCTGTACTGTTTAGGATCGTGACACGTTTCCAGTGTCGACAAGCCAGTCACACTTTCGGGTTCCCGATCGTTTACCGTCCACACAAACCTTGAGTCCGTCTCGAGCCGCCAACCGTTGCGGGTAGCTTAATGGGGTGGCCCCAAACATTTCTGAATCCTGTGATCGCTTTGTGGTGAATTCCTCGTTGGGTTTTGATTTGGTTTTCCGAGGTGGATCGAGTGTGTGTTGCTATTTGTGCACCCTGCAGTAAAAACTTCTTCAAAGCCGTGTCCACGGTTATGGACGACTTAGACAGTTTCTCGATCATAGACAAGTATAACTAAAGTACCGCTTTTAATTTGACTAAGCACTGACTAGTAAATAGTGCAACACTCATGGAATGGATAATAAAACTGCCAGCGGATGGGGTTGTTAGTCTTCCTCGTTAGTAGCGAGGAGGAGGATGGATCTGTTAATATTACCGTTATAATCGTTGTTATTAATTCACGGACATCTCTATCTTTGGTTAGCGGATGGTTCGCAGTATCTCTAGAATTGTTAGGTATTATCTTTTGCTGCAATTGCGTCACCCTGGTTGTGTTAGCCTTTAGAGGCATAAAGACTTGCTGAGTACCCTAGGGTCTCACACGATAAATTGTTTGATTCAGATGAGCAGGTAAGCTACAAGATGGATCTTTGGGTGGAGGAGAAGAGCGATGTTGGCAACGATCACTCGGTGTAGAGATTCCGGGAACGGGGATCCGTGAGATCTGTGGGCAGGATGTGTTTATTTATGGGGCATCTTATGCCGATTTGCTTCTTATCCGTACTCGGATCTTGTTTCCGCTTCCGCCTGATACTCTGATGTTTGATGTATGAGGAGATATCCTAAACTATTATATCTATCTAGGATATTTGGATCTTGCCGTATGGGGTTGCAATATTTCTATTTCTTTTAGATGGAATGGCTCTGAGGACTATTGTATGGTGGCTTGCATACATACTCATTTGTGTATGTAGTTGATCCTTCACTGCTTACGCCGATTCGCGCTTCGTTGTCGATGTTTGGAAATGGTTAGGACGGCCGAAAGGTCTACCTGTGAGTGGCATTTGGCCCCACCGTACTATTTTAACCATTTCCGCTCATCCAGGCTTGTAAATAAGAGCGTAATTCACCGAGGTAGTTACATGGAGGAGGCAGCCGCTCGTCTCGCTGGGGAGGGCGCCGTCTCTCGCCATGGCCACGCGAGCGCGAGCACTTGGCCACAGAGACGAAGCCGCCGCCAGCAGAGAGCGAGTGTTGCGGGGAGGGAGCAAAAAATGGGGCTAGGGTTTTTTGTCGGGGCCGCGGGGGCGTTTTTATTCCTGCGATCGACGCGGTCAGCCGTTCGATTGAACCCTAGCGATCCGATGGCCGAGATTCAGTGGTGACACGAGGCGGTGGCGGTAGTGGGCCAAAGCGAGCGCTGGCTGTGGTCTGAGTGGGCAGGCAACACGAACGGCGAGCGTGGCGTGGCGCTATCTACGTGCGCGTTAGCAGGCTTTTGGGCCGTTGTGGCACGGCCATGGCTGCTGAGCGTGGCTGGCGGCGAAGCGGGCGCCCTGGCGGGCGATGAATGGCTGCAAGTGGCGAGCAGGCATTGGCCACCTTCGAGCCGCCGAAAAGGCCGATGAGGATGAAACGACAACGATTTCTATTTTCTTTTAGAACTGTTTTTATTATCTGTTTTCATAGTTTTTTGCTTAGTTTTTTAAGCAATTTTCAAACAGTTTGCTCTAGTCATTTTATTTCAAGTGAATTTTTGACTAGAGAATGAAATAAAGGCAGATTTTTTTCTACAAAGTTCAAAGTTTTATGAATAATGTATTAATTGTTTCCGCTGCAAATAGTCGTTTTAAATTGCTAGAATGCAATAAAAGTGTGTTAAATTTTGTTATAAAAGATGTGATAAAGTAATTTAAAGTTGATTATGCTCCATGTTATTAATTGACCAACGTTATTAATAAACATGATCATGATCCCTTTTATTATGTATTAAAGGTGTATTTAATTTAATTTTTACCCAACAGTGATATAATTTTAAATGGCACAAACAATTGCATGCTTAATTTATACCAACGTTGGATTAATGCATACAGTTGTTTTTGGTTATCTCACATCTTTTGTGGTTTTCAGGAGGTCTCAACCTCATGAGCTGCCTGAAGGACATCCCACTGCTCAGGGGGGATAACTACTCTGAATGGAGGAAAAATGTTGATCTGGCGTTTGTTTGCGTCGAGGTGGACTGGGTGGTTGACACTAAACAACCAGTCAAGCCTGTCGACCCAGTGAGGGGCGATGCTGAGGAAAGTGCTGCATTTGAAAAGAGAAAGAGGGACCATGCTCCTTTGGAGCTGGCCTACTCAATAGACAATCAAAAGTGGGTGAACGCCAATAAGAAATGTTTGGCTTTTGTCAAGAACACAATTGAGAACGCAATAGTGGACTCAATTGGAGAGTGTGCCTCTGTTGGCGAATACCTTGCAAAGATAAAGAGTTAGTTTACTGTCTCTTCAAAGATGTATGCAACCCAGCTGCTAAAACAGCTGGTGACAGAAAAGTATACGGGAGGGCCACATGGCATTAGAGAGCACATCTTGAGGATGTCCAACATGGCGGCTAAGTTGAAGCCCATGGATGAGGACCTCGAGCTCAAGCCTGCTCTTCTGGTGCATCTTGTCATGGCCTCTCTTCCCCAACAGTTCGAGAACTTCGTCATCAACTATAACATGTCCCCTGAAAAGTGGGACATTGAAAAGACCATAGGGATGTGTTCTCAAGAGGAAGAAAGGCTAAAGTCCATTCACGGTGGTTCCTTGAACTATGTGAAGAACAATAGGAAGAGGAACTTCACTAACAGTAACCATGGTGGCTCACCTTCCAAGCCACATGGCAAGGGCCCACAACAGCAAGAGCATCAGTACCAGCAGTCTACCCCTGGGGACAAAGACCAGTGCCACCATTGCAAAAAGGTTGGCCACTATAAGAAAGATTGTCCAATATGGCTGAAGTCCATAATGGCCAAAAACGGTAAAGATATAGTCTCTTTTGTTAATGAATCTCCGTATGAAAAGTTTTCTAAATCTACTTGGTGGATTGACTCTAGTGCAACTGTTCATGTTGCCAACTCTTTACAGGGGTTCCATTCGACAAGGATTTTGCCAAAAAGAGAAAGACTCATTGAAGTGGCGAATGGGATTGAAGCAGAAGTGGAGGCTGTTGGCGACATTCCTCTGGAGCTGGATGATGGCTCTTCTCTTTTGCTTAAGGATGTTTTTTTTGTTCCTTCCATTCATAGAAATTTAATAAGTGTGCCGTGCATGGACAAAGATTTGTATGAGTGCTATTTTGGACATGGCAAATGTGCCATTTGGTTGAAAGATACTTGTGTGGGTGTTGCTACACTATATGACAAGCTTTATTTATTATCTTTGCATGAGAAAGTATTTTCTGTGTGTGATGTGAATGAACAAGTTCCCTTGTCAAACAAAGAACAAAAGAAAAGAAAGCGAACTCTTGACTCATCGAAGTTATGGCACTGCAGATTAGGCCATATTTCGAGGGAAAGAATAGAAAGCCTCGTTAAAAATGGCATTCTTCCTCCGTTAGAGTTCTCAGACATAGAACAATGCATAGATTGCATTAAAGGAAAGTATGTAAAACAAATTAAAAAGGGTGCAAACCGAAGTATAGCTACACTAGAAATAATCCACACGGAGTAGCTGAAAGGCGTAACCGTACCCTTATGGATATAGTACGCAACATGATGAGCTATTCCACCCTCCCATTGGGATTGTGGATGGAGGCGCTTAAAACCGCCATTCACATTCTCAACAGAGTACCAAGTAAGTCGGTGCCCAAAACGCCGTATGAATTGTGGACACGCAGAGTCCCCTCTCTGCACCACTTGAGGGTGTGGGGGAGCCCAGCTGAGGCAAAAGTTTTCAATCCAAACATTGCAAAGTTAGACCCCAAAACAGTATCTTGCCACTTCATTGGCTATCCAGATAAGTCAAAAGGCTATCGTTTCTACTGTCCTGACAGATACACAAAGTTTGTAGAAACGAGACATGCAGTCTTCTTGGAGGACGAATTGATGAGGGGGAGCACGGTAGCTCGGGAAATTGATCTTGAGGAGAAGAGGGTGCATGCACCTAATCTGATGACTCAGGAGCCATTTTTCTCGCTACCTGTTGTGCCACCATCTACAACCCCTGAGGTTGTGGTGCCGGCACCTGTTGTGACTCCACACGTGACAACAATGGACGAAAGTTACGAACCATCCATCAGAGCCATCCGAACCCAGCATTGCGCGAAAGGAGCGAACAGCCACATACTGAAAATGTGCCTGAACCCGAGGCAAGAAATGAGCAAGAGTCTGATGAACTCAGAAGGTCTAAAAGAGAACGAAGACCAGCCATTTCCAAAGAAATTTACAAAGTCTACAACGTAGTTCATATGGAGGGTGATCCTACCTCATATGAAGAAGCCATGAGTAGCCCTCACTCAGCCAAGTGGGTGGAGGCAGTGGAAGATGAAATGAAATCAATGAGTTCCAACAATGTTTGGAACTTAGAGGAAATTCCTAAAGGAGCCAAAACAGTAGGATGCAAATGGGTCTACAAAACAAAGTATGACTCCAATGGAATGTAGAAAAGTACAAAGCTAGACTTGTGGCAAAAGGCTTTACGCAAAGAGAAGGCGTAGATTACAATGAGACTTTTTCTCCGGTCTCATGTAAGGACTCCTTCAGAATCATCATGGCACTAGTTGCACATTTTGATTTATAGTTGCATCAAATGGATGTTAAGACGGCATTTCTAAATGGAGATTTAGAAGAAAATGTTTACATGAAACAACCCAAGGGTTTTTTCATGGAGGGGAAGGAACATATGGGATGCCGCCTAAAGAAATCCATTTATGGGTTAAAGCAAGCCTCTAGGCAGTGGTATTTAAAGTTCAATGATACAATTAAAAGATTTGGATTCAAAGAAAATGTTGAGGACAACTGCATTTATGCAAAGTTCAAAAGTGGGAAATATATTTTCCTAATTCTGTATGTGGATGACATCTTGCTTGCTAGCAGTGATGTCAGTCTACTACTAGAGACAAAGAAGTTCTTGTCATCAAATTTTGACATGAAAGACCTTGGTGAAGCTTCTTATGTTTTGGGCATAGAAATTCACCGAGATAGAAAGAATGGAGTATTAGGACTGTCGAGAAAGCGTATTGTGAAAAGATTTTAAAGAAGTACAATATGCATGCGAGTAATGCAACCCCTGCTCCCATAGTCAAGGGCGATAGTTTTGGGAAATCCCAATGTCCAAAGAATCAATATGAGATCGATCAAATGAAGTCAATACCATATGCTTCAGCTGTTGGAATCTTACAGTATGCACAAGTGTGCACTCGCCCTAACTTAGCTTTTATCACCGGGGTACTCGGTAGATATCAAGAGAATCCAGGCATAGAGCACTGGAAGATGGTAAAGAAAGCTTTGCGTTATGTGCAAGGCACAAAAGGCCTCATGCTAACATATAAAAGATCTGATTCCCTAGAGATAAGAGGGTATTCAGATGCAGATTTTGCGGGAGATAAAGACGACAGAAAGTCCACGACAGGATATGTCTTTACTCTCGCAGGAGGTGCTATTTCGTGGAGAAGCGCCATACAGTCGATAGTTGCATCATTTACGATGTATGCAGAATTTGTAGCATGTTATGAGGCCATGGGACAGGCGTTATGGTTAAAGAATTTTTTACCCGACTTGAAAGTGGTTGACTGCATCAGCAGGCCACTAAAGATGTACTGTGACAACGAGCCCGCAGTATTCTATGCTCACAACAACAAGTCGAGTAATGCTACAAAGTCTATAGATATAAAGTATTATGTTGTGAAGGACAAAGTCCAGGATCAAACTATAAGACTCGAGCATATAAGGACAAAGGATATGCTTGCGGATCCTGACGAAAACTTACCACCCAATGTGTTCAAGGAACACATAAGCGGCATGGGTTTAATGGGAAGCCTATGATTCACAGACTCTGAGGCCCAAAAGTGAGTTTGTTTCAAAACAGGAAGGTATATAGTGGCTGTCTGATTCTATCGGCAATTGAGCTGAGACGATGAAACATGCTCTATATATCAATTTGTGATGAAACGAGTAAAATACAAAGTTAAAAGTAAAGTCGAGATCTAGGGGGAGAATGTTAGATAGATCTCAAATGTGACAGAGCCCAATGGCCTGTCACGCCCCTAACTGTGCCCTGATCGGGGACGCCCAACCCTATCTGGTTGGTGGGCCCCTGTCGCCAGCGCTATATAAAGGAGGTGGGGGCCGGCAGCACGCCTCACGAGGTTAGCCGTGCCCTAGCCGCCCCACCTACAATCCCTACCAATCTAGGCTTAGTGCTGCACCGACGGGAAGCACCACCGCCGCCACACTCTCGCCCCCTATTCCCCATGGCCAATGACGGCGGCTCCAGCTCCGGCACTAGCTCCGGCATTTCCTCTGGCTTGTGTCTATCGAGTCAGGGAGTAGGTAGTTTCCCCTCTCGGATCTCTCTGTTTCGATCTAGATAGGCAAGGTACAGTGCTACTGCTAGATCTAGACTAGTCTCATGGCAAAGTTGAATTAACAATGATGACTTGCACAAATAATAAAGCATCAACCAATGGTATATTAGGCTCCACGTCAAGAAAAAAATGGTGGGTTAGGCCCCTCTTATTGGGCTTCGCAACTCAACCTGACCTCTTATTGGACCTCTGATAGGCACCCCTACCTTGCAGCAACGCAAGCTCGAGGTTGCAGTACAGTGTTGTTTTATCTCATTTGCGCTATTTTTTTTAAATAATACATATTTTTATTCAATTTTACAAATAATACATGAAACGAAGAATTTGCAAATCGGACCGTCTCCTTTTCAAAAGACGATCGGAGCTGGTCTTCTTTTTAAAAGACGACGGACCCCTTCTTTAATTGAAAAGACGACCAAAAGCTTTCACTCACGGCGCCGGTCGTCTTCTGGAATAAAGACCAGCTCCTGGTCGTCTTTTCAATGAAAGAAGGGGCCCGTCGTCTTTTGGAATAAAGACCAGCTTCTGGTCGTCTTTTGAAAAGATGACGGTCCGTTAGATTCGCAAATTCCTCATTTCGTGTATTATTTATGAAATTGAATAAAAAAATGTATTATTTTAAAAAAAATAGCCCTACTTGCCGCAGCGGTATCAATTTTTAGTTTCTTTTCAGTTTAAGCTCGATACAAAGGTGAATTATATATATGCAACTATGTAAATTTTTCTAAATAACAACAGAGCAAGCAATAAACAATGATACTTACAAATAAAGATAAGAGATAACTACAATGGAGACACGAAGAAATAGTCCTCAAGTTTCTTCCTTTGAGAGAAAATACGGAAAACTCATAGTCACCTTGCTCGAAAAGAAGAGCTACTAGGCACCGACATGTTTGGAGGTGTTCGAGATCCCCATAAAGCACTAGTTTCTCATCACAAGGCCTATGCAAGGAATTTTCTAATGTGATCCCAAGTCGTTCTCCAATCGTGGCAACTAGCTCAGCCACCATTACCTCAGTCTAGGGATGAAAGTTGAGCGGAAAATTTCCGACTTTTCCGTGAAAAAATGGAAACGGAGTGAAAATACGAAAATAGAAACGGAATTTTATAAAATAAAAATGAAAATGAAATTGATTTGGTGGAAACGGAAACAAAAACAGAACATCGTTTTTCGGCGGAACAGACTTGAAAACAGAATTTTCGTTTCCGTTTAATATGAAATTTGTTTTAGGATTAATGTGCATGGATAAATCTAATAGACCCATTTACATAACTTTGTCAAACCAAATTTCCAAAGCTGCTAATCCTAGAATCGGCGACCATATAATCCCTTCATGCCTTCAAGCGGGCTTCCATTATTTGATCTTTTCATTATTTTCTTGTAAACCTAGCATCGTGCTATAATCAGAGAATAATTTCGTTAGTTTTCTTAAATGCTTAAGATTTGTTGCATGATTTCAGAGTTGTCTTGGTTCTGGGTAAAATCTGCATTGTTCCGCATTTGCACCGTATTTGTATGTTTTTTTTTCCAGAGTTTTTTATTCATTTGCGCTTCCGGAAAAAATATGAAAATAAATATAACACCACATAGTTCTGTCCGGTTTCATCCCTACCTCAGCCGGAGACATATGAACTTGACATATGCCAGGTAAGCTGCACATGTGGCACTCTTCGCTACTACAGCACGTCAAGTACACGTATCCTAGGCTCCCACGTCCCGGTCTTGTGTCTTCTCCTTCGTCTTCTTCCTCGCGCGCTCCTCAGCATCTTCTTCCCCCCCTGGTCTCCCTCCTTCCGAGCACCCCCTCCTCCTCGGCCGGCCTCTCTCCTATTCGCCAGACCAAGGTACGTGCCCCTAATCGCGCAAGCTAATTTCGATCTGTCTCCCTAAGTCGGTAGATCCGGCTGCTTGCTGCCGAAATCGCTCGCAAAATCGGGTTTAATCGTTATGAATTTTTGGGATCGATTTGGGATCATGGTCCCCTAGTCTTCTGCGGTAGATCCTAGCCCTCCCCTTCTCCTAGATGTAGTTTCGCGTGCGGCTCATCTTTCTTACTGTTCAGCTCGTGCCTTACGGCCCCGTTCTGCTCCCGTCGCGAGCTCAGATCACACGGGAAAATCACAGATCATGGTGCGACAGATGTGCACCTGGGCATATCGTGCGTGCGTGTGTCCTCGACGCCCCGTTGATTTGCTTGCTACGGTGGAGATTTGGCCACGCACAATTCAGTGCTCTTGCTGTCAATTATCAAGCTACATCGAGCTGCTGTATGGAAGAAGACCCTTTGCATTTTCTGGTCATGAGATAAATGAGAAGTTCTGGTCAAATGGTAGAGAAAACTATAGCATAGCAATCTTGCTACGAAAACAGCGTTCATCTGCAAGACTGCAGGACATTCAGAAGGGGCAAGTGAGAGTAAACTTACTGTAGTATTGTAGATTCGTTGGATGATAATGGCCTGATTGTTTTTCATATCGATTGCAGATAGAATGTACTAAGAACATGACCGGCGTATTTTTTTAAAACGTTGTGTCCAAATTTATATCTGTTCACTTTCTGGTTGAATTATGTTGTTCTGCAATCTACATAATCAGATTTATGTTAGCTATTTTTTAGCTTGTTAGAAGCTCAGTATAATCTGGCATGCATGTCAAGGTCATCTTGCATGTCTCTTGCCCATGTGTTGCCTGCGAGCCCGTCAGCAACAGTCCTTAGTTTTTGCAGTCGATTTGGTATGCAATCATAGAGTAGCTACAGTTGATAACTTTGCTCGGTGATTGTCGTTATGGTTTACCTATCATGTTAGATAGTGGACTTCATACATGAAGCTCGATACAAGGATAACGAACTCCTTAATTTTGTGAGTCTATACAATGATAACGAACTCCTTAATTTTCTGAGTCTTGCTAAATAGTACAAGTGGATAATCTTAGCTGAATTTTCTTTCATAGCATGAAGTTATCGACTGCCATTTGTGAAAACACCAATCTGTTTAGCTCTTCCTTTTGCAATATGTAAATGATAGAAGATGTCACTATCACGGTTTCCCCACCGCAAGTCACGTAGCTTCATGTGGGCATGACATGATCATGGTTTCAGGGACCATAAAAACTGCACCCCCACCCACAAACACACGGTCCTATCTTGGAGACTGCATTTAGCCATTCTCTAATGTCAGTTAAGTCAATGTTGATAGAATTAAGTGGCATATCGCACCTGTACTCTTGATGTCAACCTCTTTGGAGGCGTGTAACAACTCTTCTACCTTTTCAATATAATGAAACGCAAAGATCTTTGCGTTTTCTCAAAAAAAAAAAGAATTAAGTGTCAAACCTATGATACCTCCTTTTATTATGACTTGAAGCCACAGTGCATTCTGAAGTTCGGAGAAGAACATTTTATCAGTCTGTCGTTTTATTTGTGGTGTGACACTGGGTGTGCTGCTATTATTTATGTGCTGTACAACACTACTTAAGAAAGTGATGTGCTCAAAATTTGAGATTGCAGATGCAAAGCCAATCCAACCTGAAGAATAACTTTTAGTTTAGTACATTAGTATCTATTTCAAGCCAAGTCGTTTATCCAGTGTTAGCCATTTGCTTGTTTAACTAGAAAGGTGAGCATTATGCAACACATGGACGAGGCACCATGTAATAATGTAGAACTGGGAGCTTTATTTGTGCAACATTTTTCTTATTACTGACTGTTAAAAAAAAACCAGCTGCTCAGAAGCTTATATTGCAGTTTATTATGTCTGAAGCAAAATCATTTCTTGCGATATTCACAGAAATTATAGAAATCCTTTTATATAACCTTGCAATTTGTATAACTTCCCTATGCTGATCCTTTTCTTGGCATTACCAGGAGTGAACCATGGCGAAGATCAAGCCAAAGGCATTGCTGGCCCAGAGCAAGCTGAAGAAGGGCCCTACCCAGGTCGGTGTGAGCAAGATCATCACCTACGTCGTCCTCGGCGTCCTAGTTGTGTCTTCCGTCTATTATGCCTATCAGTACTGGCAGAACAAAGGACCGGGGGTAGCAGCGGAAGGCGTCGTGGGGAACTAGACTAAGCCCCAAGATTGTAATCGATTTTGTCCTTGTTGTTGTATCATGTTATCGGCTAATTTTGGGTTGCTGCAACCCAGTAAATGGAGCGTGGACAGAAATCTCATGTTTAGTTGTATCCCCCTGGTACCTTACCTTAACATGTATGCCTATATTTCTTTCTTTGACATGGATGGCGTTTCCTGGGACGAGTTGAGCTTTTTGGCATGATATCCATGGAGTTGTGGTTGTTCCATTGTGTGCATTGACAGTGTTGTCCTGTGCTGATAAGATAAACTTCTCAGGGCTGTCCCAAATTTAATGTGTACTAGATGAGATCTTGATGACTAACTGGAGTATTTATCATAAATGGCAAGGCTATCTTAAGGTATTACACAAATTGCATTGTCCCTGGAGACGGCTGTCCAGAAGTTAGACGGAGTAGCAGCAGCAGCAGCAGAAAACAATGAAGTGCAGTTATACTGGACTGATAGGTGCGAGGCAATACGGTGATGCCTAACCTGGAGGGCGTGATTGACTAGTGAAACTGCTAATAACTAGAGCTGCTTAATCTGGTGGGATGAGTCGAGGGAGCTGGGGAGAGCGGCGACGAGCTGCTTAATCCGGCCGAGTCGAGGGAACTGGAGAGGGCGGCGACAGGGACGTTGACGAGGTAGGCACGCATCTGGTCCATGCTTGTCTGATCGTCTGCGTTATGACTGAACCTGCGCTATAGGTTTTAGTGTTTGACAGTGTGGGTTTCAGCTCACTGGACTTGCTCAAGTCCATCTGCGGCTGTCACTTTCTCCTATCTCCAGTCATTCTGATTCAGTCAAACCCTAGACCAAATATACTCTCTATTCTAAAAGAGGAATCATGGCGGAGCAATTTTTAGTCTAAATCAATCCAACTAGCGCTATTGTTCTTCGGTTCCATAGTTTGAGTGAGTTGAGCGATTTCGATCCCCTGACAAATTGGTACCAAGAGCAAGTTATTTCCCCCGAGGCGATTTGCGCTGGTGGCAGCGTGGTTCTCAGTCGGTGGCGGCTTCGTGTGGCAGCAACATTCGGGTACAGATCAATCACCTCGATTCGACTGCTGAGGAACACTTTCAAAACCATAAAATTGTGACATCTCGATTTGTGTACTTTTGCGAGTCGTGTTGTTGGTGGCAAGATGTGTGGAAAAGACCAATCAAAGTTACTCCTTTCGTTTCACAATATAAGACTTTTTAGCAAGCTAATAGAGAGAATAGTTGTTTAGGTAACTCGAGGTTTCAACTTGAGTGGATCAACGGCTAATTTCTGCAATGTATAGAAACCATGTGATCCAAAGGCAATCGGAGGTTTCAACTTCATCATAATTAAGAGTAGGAGGTCTGCAACAAATCAATGACACGACTTCACGCTTAGGAGGCCTCGACTTTGTTGTAAGGAAGACCATGACTTGGTCAACAAAGCCGACAAAAGCCTCCACTTCACTAACGATGTTGGGAAGACTACCAAAGCCCAACTTATACCCAACTAAAGTCCGATTATTCATCGAGCATCAAGAGAGTGACAACATATTGAGCAACCATGCGACAACTTGAGTACGCAGATTGGTCCCTGTCTCGTGTTGGCCAAGTGAGCATGCACAGGAAACACTCAGTGTTGAGTGGGCGTGCAATCAACTTTAGGCTTCTGAACCTTACCAAGTTACCATTGTAAAATCAGGAAAAAAATACAAACCGACCATCAGTAAATCAGAAGTGAAGCAATTGATTAGTTCACAAACACGGGGTAGCCACTCTCAACATGACTTCCTTATCCCCGCAAAAAAAAACATGACTCCCTTTACCAAAACCAATTAGAAACCCACTGCATTTATAGAGCTAGATATTCGTTGGTCACTACATTATGGAAGTGTGCTACCATTGCATCTCCACAAATATGTGATTCAAGCATAAGAAATAAGGGAAACATCGCGGAAATCAATAATTAGTCACCGAACAGATGCAGTGAATTAACTTCATGACTTGATCCTACAAACAGAAACAAGGAAAAAATTACAGTTTCACAGAGAACAAAACACTGATCTCTTTATCAGATTCAGCAGAGAAAATAGAAACAAGGAACAGCTACCCCACTTCCATTTTTTTTTTAGATCAACAGGGATTCATCCCCGGTTCCGTTTCAGGAAATGAAACCAAACATCAGCCAGTACTGCAGGTTCTGATACAAGCAAAACGACTAAAAGCTAAACGGGAGCTACTAATTTTCCAGGACCCTTAAGGGGAAACCCAGAAAGTACAAACGCGAGCAGAAAAGCTAGTTTCAGAAATTGATAGGATTACATTCAGAACAAAGGGAGACAGGAGAGGAAACAGGCTAAGCAAAACAAAAACTCTGCCTCAAATAACCACATGAACCTCATCAGCAGCCTCAGGGTGTGTCTCCAGGAACGTCAGAGAAGCACGCCCCCCATAGCTCGACGAAGCAGTGGTTTTCCAAGTAGAGATCCACCCAAAGCCATTGCAGATCAGGTTGCCATGAGCTCCAGTGGGTTTCTCAGCCTGCTTATCATCCGTTCCATGAACAGAATGATCCTCCCTTCCTCCAACTCTTTGAATGGGACCTTCCAATTCCTTAGATACGAAAGGACGAGACGCCAGACCTGTTTCATATTAATCCAGGGGGCATGATTAAAGACTATATTATTTCTATTATTCCAGATGGCCCAAAGAACTGCAGCAGAAACCACATTAAACTGTAAATGTTTCTTACTAGCAAGCCATCTCGAAGCAATAGATTCGAAATCAACAACTAAAATTCCAAAGATGTCCTGAACATCAGTCCAGATCATCCTGGAAACCACACAATCAAAAAATAAATGTTTAACAGATTCAAACTCTTTACATAGAGTACATTCCATCGGTTTTGGAACACCTCTGGCTCTAAGATTATCTCTAGTAAGAATTTTGTTCTCAGAAAAAAGCCAAAGAAAATTCTGAATCCTAGGGGGAACTTTGAGCTTCCAAACTGCAGGCAAATAAAGAGGAGTCACCCCTCTAAAGTTTACCAGAGCATACATGGAGCTAGAAGAGTAAACTCCCTTAGACTCATACTGCCAAATAAGTTGATCCTCATCCTCTGTCAGAGAAACCGATTGGGCAGTGCCTAAAATTTCCTGCCACTGGACCATCATCTGGTCAGTAAAAGTTCTTCGAAAGTCACATCTAAGATCACTACCATCCCCACTTCCATTTTCCATAGTACAACCTTTATTGATCTGAAGTTCTTGACATCGCTTGAGTGATACCACCGCAATACTTCAACGCAACACCTGTATACATAGATCCTTGCAGAGTATTCAACTTACATTCCTCCAAAATAAAAGGTTCTCTTTGAAATGTTGATACAGTTCTGCTAGTGTACATTTTGACAGCATCTATGCATGGGGATAACATGCTTCTCTGAAGGCAGAGGTCCACCTGTGTTTCTTGTGGATGAAATGAGAGTTATGTTTCTCTCACGAGTTGAGCAGCACAAATTACAGTTTAGCTTGATTTTTCAAGATAAATGTTGTGATTTAATTTATCAAGAATTGGATGATCATCGGATAAAATTAGTCTCCCAATTCATTGTCTAGTGCAAATGTCCTTTGTTAAGTACAAGTATAACTTGTTTTGGAAAAGCTAGAATTATTTGCAACACTTTCTAGGTGATAACCCGTCCTCTACAAAAGCGATCCTTGAAGTCATTTAAGTAATTTCCAGTCTGAAAAATTATCGCCTAACGAATTAAATAATGTGCACGATCTTAGCTCTGTTGTCTCCTTTTTTAGACAAAGAAAATATATTAATAATACGAAGATACCACTTAACTCCCTTGTCTGGCAGAACAAGAAAGCTTCTGCCACTGAGTGATCAATCCAAAAAAAATCAGTTGTGAATGGCTAAGGGCATGGCGGATTAAATCGAGGCAGATAGTCATGGACGAGTGGTGGTGGACTAGCGGTACACGCCTCGAGTGGGATGGTCGACATGCATGGATCATGGAAAGGCTCATAAGGAAGTTGAAGGTGCGGCACACCCGTTCCTCCGAAGAACCAGAAATCGGTACATGGTCTTCCATTTGGTCTAAGAATTTCCCTCACGATGTCTCCTATTCTCAAGGTAACTGCGCTATCATCTTTTCTATCTTTTTCAAAGACAGCATGGAATGAACATAATCGACTGGTGATGGTCATGTACAAGTAATTTAGTTTCCATGCACTGTTTATGCTCGAGGTTCCTGTAGGATAAAAAAGTGACGACTGACGAATAATGATCCGTGAAACATATAACCCTCCGTCATTGGATGGTATAGTAATTGTTAGCCGTGTAGGTTGTGGTTGCTAAGAGCATTTATCTCACATCAATTTCACAAGATACTTTCACAAGAACATAAATGTAACAAGACAAACTCACATGGTCTTACATAAAAATTCGTATACGTAACTGTTGAAAATATAACCATTAATCCATATAATTTAATCCGAATAATAAACTAATAAAGCATGATCATACAAACAGTATTAAAACCAATCATGCAGATCAACAAAGTAGATAAACAGATTACATATGTATAAGATAAACCTATCACATCTACATCAAACGCTAGAACAAAGAACTCTAGCATAATCTGAAAAAGACACTTGAGGATCACATACAGTGTAGGCTGAATAGCAGCGGCGGCAGTAGCAGCCGCAGCTGTCGCAGCAGCGTTATCGCCCATATTGAGGTTGTCGAAGAGGTTGTCGACGTCCGAAAAAAGTCGTCGTTCGGGAACTCGTTGTCGGACGATGTCGTGGTTGTCAGTAGTCGCGCTTGAGCGGTCCCCAAAAACCCGATCGCCCCTCACCCGTACAGGTTCACGAGAGACGGGGTTCCTACTGTCCCGATCTGCGGTGCACGCCGCAAGATGGGATGGAAAGAAGAAGGCGGCGGCGCAAGCTTCTGGAGGTAAGCGCGTCTGTGGATTGATCGCCAATTAGGTTTAGCATAGACGCTTATATAGTGCTAGTCAGGGAGATCGTGGGGCACAACCCACGTCCGAGTCAATAACAGCCCACGATCCATAAAAACTAGAAACGACTGATTGATTAACACGTCCATTAATGACTCATAATTAATCATAATTTTTCCAAACAGCAAAATAAAGCTCGACTCGGCGAAATTCTCGCAACCCGCGGCGCGCGCGCATCGTGACGAGGCGAGACGTGGCGAGGCGGGCGGCGTCGAAGGAGGAGTGCGCGAGGGCTTCTCTCCTTCTCACATCTTAGTGAGTGGTGCAACACTCTACTATATAAGATGGTCCAAACTCCCCTTCCACTAGCAATGTGAGACTAAACTTTAGCACCACTAGCACATCCATATGCTGCCATGCACAAGTGGACCAAAGAGAATTTCAGAATTTATCTAATGAGAAGTAGCCCAAAACTCACCAAATTCCAACCGTCACAAGGCTGATGATTTCACATGGTCTCTAGTCTCTGTTTATGGGGCTTACTAGGATGTTTATAAACCTTATTTTTTACATGGTTTAGGTAATCCGGCAAAAGACACCCTGTATCCTACTACTAGAAAACAAGCTATAGATAAACAAATCTTCTGTGACGCATATGTGTGACTATGCGCCACATATAAACTCTAGTGGCGCATTTTAGAAAATGCGCCACAGAAGTCTTAACACTTATGTGGCACATATAGGGAAAAAATGATGGACCCGCCACCTGGTTGGGCTGCCTCACTTTCTGTGGCGCATATGTCCGTGAGGATAGGCCCCACCGCAGTATTCAGTTGACCAACATTCTGTGGCGCATACCTATATATGCGCCACAGAAGTTGTTATAGATATGCGCCACAGAATAGGGAAAACTAGATCCCCCTTGGACCGCCTTTTAACTTTTGTTAAAAATAAACGAAAATGATAAAAAATTCAAAAACAAAATTCCTTTGAGATGTAGTTGTATTTTGAGGTATAGTTGTAGGAAAAATTGAAAAATTTGAATTTCGATCTATTTGACAAAAAAGATCATGGGACAGTAAAACGGCCATAACTTTTGCATACGATGTCGGAAAAAAAATTTAATATACCAAAATGATCGTCTCGAAATTTCCTACTCGATTTCAACAGCTGGAAGTCGTTGAAGAATTTACAGACTCCCCAAATTCGAAAAGAGTAAAAAGTTATGGCAGAAAGAAGATTTTTTCCTGCAAAAAATAAAAAAGGAGGAGACACCTCTGTGGCGCATATCTCCCATATGCGCCATAGAAGTCTTGGGCGGGATTCAAAATTTGAATCCCGCCGTCCCTTCTTCCTCTCTTATCCTCTTCCACTCCTCCACCCTTCTCCTCCTCCTCCCTCCTCCTCCACCCCGGTGAGCTCCTCCTCCTCCTTCCTCCTCCACCCCGGTGAGCTCCTTCTCCTCCACCCCGGTGAGCTCCTCCTCCGGCGGCCTCCTCCTCTCCTCCACCGGCGACCTCCTCCTCTCCTCCACCGGCGACCTCCTCCTCTTCTCCACCGGCGACCTCCTCCTCCTCCTCCGGCCACCATCGGCCTCCTTTTCCTCCTCCGGTGACCCCCACCTATGGCGATCCCCACCTCCGGCCAGATCTGGCCGGGTTTTTTTTGAATTTTGAAAAACATTCTATGACGCATACTGGCAATATGCGCCACAGAAGTTTGAGATCTGGTTGGAGACTTCTGTGGCGCATGCGCCACAGAAGTTTTTGAGACTTCTGCGACGCATTTCAATATGCGCCACATAACTACACTTTAGTGGCGTGATAACAGTGGCACATCCCATATACGCCACAGAAGTTGAAAAATGGTGCGTCACTGATGAGCTTTTTCCTAGTAGTGTCCTCTAGTAAACTAAGCCTCCAAAGATTGTAATCGATTTTGTCATTGTTGTTCTATCATCGTGTCGTCTAATTTTGGGTTGCTGCAACCCAGTAGATGGAGCATGGACAGTGATGTTGTGTTTAGTTGTACCTCGTGGTATATTTTATCTTGACATGTATGCCTATATTTCTTTCTTTGACATCGATGGAGTTTCCTGGGACGATCTTGTTGATGGAAGTCTGGATTTTTTCTTGTTTTCCATTGATAGCGTTGTACTGTGCTGCACAGTCAAACGTCTCAGGTTTGTCCCAAATTTAAGCTGGAGGGCGTCATTGACTAGTTAAACTGCTAATGACAACAGTCGCTTGATCGGATTGAATCAACGGCAATGCAGGGGATCACACGCCTGGTGACGTCCTCTGGGTCATCTGAAGGAGAACGTCTAGCGAACTGTTCAGATGTCGGTCGTCCATCTTCATCGACGGCCGAGATTGATCAAGACGTTAACTGTAGTATTGTACTTAAGCTTAACTGTAGCACTGTCTGGTTATTATTGTTGTAGATTTTAGTTACAGTGTGGGTTTCACCGCAGTGAACTTTCCAGCGGCGTCTGGGACGTTCCCCTATCTCCGATCACTCCGCTTCAAGCAAACTCTAGACTAAATATACTATGTACTGCAAACCTAGTAAGGGATATCATGGCGCAGCACATACCCGTATAAATCGATCCAATTACCTCACTTGTTCTTTGATTGCATAGTTTGAGTGAGCCGAGCAATGTCGCCGGAGTAGGACCTGACAAATTGGTATTAGGAGCATAATATTTCCTCGGAGGCGATTTGCGCTGGCAGCGGTATGGTTCTCTGTCGGCGGCGGCTTGGCGTGGCAGCAACATTCATTCCGTATAGATCGATCACATCGATTCGATTGCTGCAGAACACTTTCCAAAGTGGAAAAATCCTGACATTTGTTGGTGGCAGGATGTGTGACAAACACCGATCAAAAGTACCACCTTTGTTCTGAACTATAAGATATTTTGTATATTTCAATATGGACTTAATACGAACTAAAATAAGTGAATGGGCACACCAAAATGCGTATATATACATGTGGACCCCCTACTGAAGGCATGCCATAGATTCGGGAGGAAAGATTCGAACAGGAAGAAAGATAACCACAAGACCTTCAAATATGCAGACAAGACTCTCATTCGAGCCATATGAGGACTCTCACATAAATGGACGGAAGCACCTACCACCGAAGATTATAAAATGAGGATACATTCTCTCCAAAACCTTGCCCATTTCCAGATCTATAGAAGCCTTGCCGCCATAATCGGCAAGATGATCCACAAGCTAGATCGATAAAGGGTTCTTAGCGTTAGATCGATCACATCAGAGACCTCATTGAGGGCATCTTCTGATCTCGCTGAGTTCCCCAAATTTTTGTAACCCAATATAATCTTCTATGTACATAATACAATCAAGGTAGAAGTAGGGTGCCCGAGCAAAAGGGGGGTTGATACTGGGTAACTAATTCTAGTACTCCTTCCGATCCATATTAATTGACTCATATTGTCTAGATTTAGATGAATCTAGACACTATTTAGTATATAGGTTCATCCAAATTTTGACAAATCCAACTCAATTAATATGGGTCGGAGTGAGTATTATGTTTTTCACGCCGTCGAGGTGACGTGGTTGTTAATGCCCAAGATTTTATCACACTACAACTAGCAACCGTACTTTTCCTTATTGGGTTGTTGTTGGGGGGGGGGGGGGGGGTCTCTACATGTTTTTCGAGCGTCTATCCGTAGTTTCTTTTATCACCCTAAGGAAACACATAGTGGTGAGTGGGCATGCAGTCCACTTCAGGTTTCTGAACCTCACCAAGTTACGATGGTAAAAACAAGAAAAAGTATAAACTGATTATTAGTAAGTGAAGAAATTGACTAGTTCAACAAACACATGATAGCTACTCTCAACATGACCCCCTTTATCCCCGCAAAAAACTTCATTTACCAAAACCAATTAAAGAATCGCTGAATTTACTTCACGATTTGATCCTAGAAACAGAAACGAAGAAAAACTATACCACTAATTGTCCGTCGCTATTCACCTAGAACAAAACACTGATGTCATTACCAGATTCAGCAGACAAAGTAGAAATAAAAAACTGCTACTCCATTTCCTTTTCCATAATAAAACCTTAACTGATCTGAAGTTCTCGACATCAACGCTCGACTGCTACGAGCGCACTACTTCACCGCAACACCTGTATACGTAGATCCACACAGAATATTCAACTTACTTTCATGCAAAATAAAATGTGCTCTTTGAAATGTTTGACAAAATTATTCTAGTGCAAATTTTGGCAGCATCTGCACACAACTTGTATAGGGTTAACATGCTCATATATGAAGTCTGAACTCTGAAAGAAGGTCAACCTGTGTTTCCTGTGGATAGAATGAGAGTTGTGTGTCTCACGAGTGGAGCAGCACAAAGTTACAGTAAGGCTTGAGATTTCAAGAAAAAATTGCGAGTTAATTTATCAAGAATTGGACGATCATCATCGTCCGGTAAAGTATAGACTAATTTCTACCACTAGATCAACCGAAATTGACGATCCATATCCATCCCAGGGTACCATACGTCAATACATGAAAGGAACTCGGGCGAGGAACTATGTCTTATGGCTGTCTGTGGCAGCACCACTAGTAGAAAATGGGCCTATAGTTTCGGTTTGTAAGGGTATTTAGTCCCGGTTGGGCTACAAATTGGGGCTAAAGCCCCCCCCCCCCCCCACCCTGGAGCCGCGGTCGAGCGCGAGACCCTTTAAACCGGGACTAGAGATTTTTTTCAATTTTTTCAATTCTTTTAAACTTTTGAATTATTCTCGAAATAGGCTTTCGCCCCGCTTTATAAATAAAGCAACCGTCCACACAGGTAACAAAGTACGAGATCCCATACATCACATAAGCTGGGGCCACAGCACAAGACAGCCCAAATAGGAAAGACCACCTCGCCACGCGAGAACACAACCGAAAATAAGAGCATGCTAAGCTGGACTAGGGGGGGGGGGGGGCGCCGAGCCGCCTCCAAGAGTAGCGTCCAACCTCGCCTTGTCCCGCTGCCTACACAACGGGTACCAGAGCTGCAGAGAGGCCAGAAAGCGAAAAAATGAGTCAGACGCACGCCTAGGAAGAATCTTCTCAATAACCATCTTATTCCTGATGTTCCAAAGTGACCAGGACATCGCTGCAAACACTAGCCAGAACAGGCGGCGGTCTTTTCCGGCTCGGTTCGCTTGGGCTTCTAGGAATTCACCGAGATCATGGGCCTGCCAGTCTGGGCCCAATGCCTCTCGCGTGAAATTCCACAGAAACAGGGCAGCGGGACAGGCGAACATTATGTGGGTGCCCGTTTCGGGAATCCCACACAATGGACACAAACCGTCCCCCGGCCCATGTCGCTTGGATACCTCTATCCCTGAGGGTAGCCTATCACGAAGTAGCTGCCAAACAAAAATCTTAGTCTTCAGCGGAAGGGGAGCCTTCCAGAGGGCCTTAGTCCAAGGGAGGGCTACACGTCCAAAGAGGGCCCGGTAGGACGAGCCAACCGAAAAAGCACCGGACTGAGAAAGGCTCCAAGACACCACGTCCGGGGCGGCTGCCAAGGTAACCGGGAGTTCCGCCCTAAGTTCTCTCCATGCTTCAGTTTCCTCCGGGCCGAAGGTGGACGGAACGAGATGTTCCATGTTCCCTCTAGCGCCGCGGCGGATACTCGCAGCGATGGGTCGGAACAAATGGCGAAGAGGCGCGGGTACACCTCCCGTAGGGGGCGTTCCCTGAGCCAGGAATCCAGCCAGAACATGGTTCCCTCCCCGTTCCCAACAGCGAAAGTGGCCCTAAGCCGGATTTCGTTCTTGATCTCCTGGATGGAGTGCCAAAACTGGGAACCGTCACGGCGGTCGCAGTCCATGAGAGGCCGGCCCCGAAGATACTTGGCCTTGATGAGCTTGAGCCACAGGCCCCCAATCCTCACGGAGGATCCGCCAAACCCAACGCAGCAACAGGGCCATATTGAAAAGGCGCGAGGATAGGATACCTATGCCCCCAAACTCCTTGGGGGCGCAAATGTCTACCCACTTGACCATGTGATACTTCTGGCGTCCCAAGGGGTCCTGCCAGAAGAAACGAGAAAGCTCTTTGTCGAACGAGCCATGTACCTCCTCGGGGAGGAGGTACAGACTCATCATGTACATGGGCAAGCTGGACATGCATGAGTCAATCAGGACAGTCTTGCTACCTTTAGATGTGAACCTCCCATACCAGGGTTCGGACCTCGACCGTACCCTGTCCACGAGCGGATCCAGGTCCCTAATGAGGATCCTGGTGTCGCGGACTGGCATCCCCAGATAGGTGATGGGGAAGGAGGAGAGCCGACGGTTGAAGTTGTCCGCTATCCTCTGCTGGTCATCCTGTGAGAACCCCAGCGCAATGATCTTGCTTTTGTCGAAGTTAATCCGAAACCCTGACATTTCCTGAAAGCATAGCAGGAGGAACTTGAGGTTCGCAATGTCCAAGTCAGAGCCCTTAATCATAATCAGGGTGTCGTCCGCGTACTGGAGCTGAGTGAGCCCCCCCCCCCCCGGGAATAAGGTGGCCAACCACACCGGAAATGTGGCCGCCCCCTTGGCTTTCTCAAGCATTTCCGTGAGGGCATCCACCGCCACGTTGAAGAGGAGAGGGGAAAGGGGATCCCCCTGTCTCACACCGCAGGAGGGGCGGAAGTAAGGGCCAATCTCGCTGTTGATGTTAATCACGGTGCTCCCGGTCATGACGAACTGCATCAACCAGGAGATCAGGCGTTCATCAAATCCTCGCCTAATGAGGACCTGACAAAGGAAGCGCCAGTCTAGACGGTCGTAGGCCTTCTGGAAGTCTAGCTTCAAGAAGATGCATTTCGACTTTCTGGACTTGATCTCGTGGATAACCTCGTGGAGGGCGAGGATCCCATCTTGTATAAATCTGCCTTTAAGGAAGGCAAATTGGTACTGGTGGGTGAGGCGCTCCATGACCGGTGCAAGACGGGACGCGCAACCCTTCGCAAACAGCCGTTGAATGACGTTGAGGACCGTAATGGGCCTGAATTGGCGAATATTCGAGGCCCCTATCACTTTAGGGATTAGGGTGATAACACCTAGGTTTAGCCGGCCCATCAGGAGGGTCCCGGTGAAGAACTCCTGGAACATGGGCATGATGACCGGTTGGAGGTCCCTCCAGAAGGTCTGGAAGAAAGCTACCGGAAGGCCATCGGGGCCCGAGGCGGAGTTGGACTTCATGGCCTTCACCGCCCGCTCAACCTATTCCGGCAGGAATGGGAGGGTGAGATCCACATTCTCGTCGTCTGTGACTCTGGACCCAAGCGGCCAGAAGTCATCCGCCAACGCGACCCCAGTGTGGGGTTCTGCCGAGAAGAGCCCCTTATAGAACGCGTAGATATGGGAAGATAACGCCCCCGCCTCCTCGATGATGTGCTCATTATCCCAGAGGCATGGAATAGAGCATTTCCTGCGACGACCATTGGCCACCGCATGGAAGTAGGCAGTGTTAGCATCACCCTGTAGGAGCCAGTTCTGGCAGTTGCGTTGTCACCAAAACAACTCCTCCCCCTTGTAGATCTCGACAAGGGAAGTCTCTAAGGCATAACGGTGGGCCCACTCGTCCGCTGAGAGGCCCACCGAGTCTAAGAGCGAGATCAGCGATGCAATCATTGAACATCCTCATGCGTGGGACGTCCACGTTGCAGGAGCTCTTGTCATCCGGAGAACGGATTAGATTGAAGTCACCAGCTACGACCACTGGGTTGGAACATATCTCTCCACTTTGGTCTTTAGCTCCTCCAAGGAGGGGGACCGACTATGGTCCGCGGGGCCATAGACAATGATGACCTCCTAACGAAGATTCGATCGTCTATGGGTGAGCGCCATGCTCACAAAAAACTCCCCGCGGTCCATATTATTTGAATCGCTAACACTTAGAATATTTTTAACACTAACTATACTTAATCTTAGGTCAAATCGCAGACTTCCTGATCCGGTCACCCATCCTAGCACTACTCCAACCCTAGCATGCTTAACTTCTTGTTCCATCAAGATGTCCTTGCGCGAAGCCCATTAATACCTTGTTGTCAACACTACCATATCAATCCTATTAGCTCATATTAATATGTCACACGTCTTTATGTTTCGAAACTACAACAAAATATTTAAGTAAACAACAATAAATAGCTAATAATAATATTTTAATCCAATGAAAGTAAAAAACTAACTAAAATAATATTGTATTCATTTTTTGTCGTTTATTTATTTAATATGGCATAAATAATATCTTTAAATCCGTAAATCGAATTTCGACAAATAATATATCCATTCTTATCAGAAAATGTGAGAAGTCTAAATATGGCATAAATTTTTTTTCTAAAAAAAATAATTTTTAAAATAACTTTTTTTCCTTTTCGAAAGTTAAAAATCTAAATGAATCCTAAATGGCCTAAGGCGGTCGAAATCAAACTCCAAATTTTTTCCGCACATTTTGTTAGGTCGTACTTTTTTTCAACATCATACGCAAAAGTTATAGCCATTTGAAGTTTTTATGATAGTTTTTGGCAAAGTATGTCGAAATTCATGTTTGTTATTTTTCGTAACAACTAAATCACTATCCTGCCGCGGCAGAACCTGCCAAATTATTTTTGTCAATTTTTTAGTCCAGGACTAAAGGGTTGTTGCCCACGCCCGCTCCCGTTTCACCCTTTAGTCCCGGACCGTATCACGAACCGGGACTAAAGGTTCGAAACAACCCGGGACTAAAGGTTGTCGGCGTCCTAGCCGTTGAAACCGCAACTAATATGAGCATTAGTCCCAGTTTATAACACATCCGGGACTAATGCTCCGGAGGATGTGGACGAAAGCCCTGTTACTACTAGTGAGCAGCCTCTCCTACAACAACAATCCCAGGACAGGAACTTGGAGCAGTCGTCGCTGACCTCGGCCTCCGCGCTTAGGATGATTTCATTAAGATGCCTTGGCCATACATTCCTTTCAGCGGGACAACAAACACATGCTTATCTCATCGGAGAGCATAGAGATAGGGCACGCCGCTGCAAACACCTGTCCAATTGATTCGATGGTGTCACCATGACCTTCAGGCGCACGTGAAGGTGGGAGACGGCATGGTGTTTTGCGAGGCATCTAAAGATACAGTACAACAACTAAGTACCAGCTCAACATTTGGTTCCTGGTGTCTCCTATTCCCTAACTCCCAAGGAAATATCCCTTTCCCCTTTGTTTTTCCTTGCGCCATGTTGCGCTAACGGTTGGTGTATATATAAGAGGAATCTGCTAAACCTCGATGACTCTGAATCACGAGGGGAACTACTCTATCAGTGGGAGTTTTTTCTTCCAGTGTCTGTGTTCACCGTTGGTGCAAATTGGTTATATAATGATGGTGAAGCATGCAGAGAACACTTCCCATCGTGGTGAAATATATTACCGCGCGAACGTGGTTGTTAAAATCATTTAACACTCATAAATTGTATGATATATTTTGCACGGAAAATCTTCATATTAAAAGAAAGTAGAGAGAGAGAGAGGTTGTTCTTCCTTAGATTGTTGAATTTTGGGTGACTTCGAGTCACCGAAATGTGGCATAATAGACAAAAATAACCCTTTTTAAAAGAATTTCACAAATTCATCTATCTGGAAAACTATTTTACTGGCACTAACCCTTTGGGTAACGCCTAACAGCTAGGCGCTACACCGCCTGGCCCCTCCCTGGCCCCACCCGGCCGTGTGACGCCCAGGTGCTATGCCTAGGGCGAGTAACGCCCATGCGCTATGCCCCAGGTGTAGCGCCTATCTGATAGGCGCTATGCTTTAAAGTGTAGCACCTAGCAGATAGGCGCTACACTTTGGGACTTACTCAGCAGCCCGCAGCCCCCTCCCCACCCCGACCCATTCGGTTGCCCAGCCATCAGAAGAAGAACAAGGAGGTGCCGGCGGTTCCTCCTCCCCTCTCTCTCAAATCCACTCCTCAAATCCATCAGATCTGAGAGATTTCATCGTGGATTTGCTCCCCCATCCCTCCCTCAAGGTAATCCCCTCCTTTTCCCTCTCTTTCATCCAATGAATCTTGCACATTATCCTCAAATCCTAGGTCTAGTTGGATTCATAATATGACCTATTTGTGTATGTTTTTGGTTATTTGGTAGTTATATATTAGTTGTATTTGATGGGGAATGGAAGTGTGTTGTTGATTTGCATTGTGTATGATGGTTTTATATGGATTTGTATGGATGTGTGAATAATATGCTCCCATATTCTTTGTAGTTTATTGTATAAATTGAAACAATGACCACATACCACACACATTTTATTGATGTTTGGAATATATATGTAGGATGGTGTGGCTACTTGAGGATTACTATGATCATGAACACCGGGCATACTTGATGGCGGAGAAGCATATGGTAATAAAACCATGGTTGAACTTCTTTGCTTTTATTTTTCTATTGATTCAATTGTGTTGGAAAAAGCATAATGTTCGATCTTGTATGTATGCAGAGGCTTCGTCCCCTCATGCTTAGGTCTCATGGCGCGTCTTCGAATGACATGTCGTACGACGAGCGGTACACCGAGTACATCAAGCGGCTAGGACTCCTCCCTTTCATCACGCTTGTGAGCCGGTCGACGCCGAACCTCAACGCGGCTGCTATCACCGCACTTGTCGATCGGTGGAGGCCGGAGACGCACACTTTCCACCTCCGGACCGGCGAGATCACTCCTACTCTTTAGGATGTTTCCATGATCTTTGGACTTCCTATCGCGGGGGAGCCTCTCTGTATGATTCCAGATTCCGATGGGTGGTGCAATGCGATGCATCTAATTATTGGCATGGCTCCTGAAGAACTTGAAGATAAGAGCAAAGATAGAGTCCCAGCAGGCGCAACATATGCGTGGATCGTGGAGAACTTTGCGCATTGTCCGGAGCCCGCCGAGGTTGAGGTGATCGAGACACATGCTCGTGTGTACGTGTGGTATGTCCTTTCTAGGACTCTGTTTGCGGACATCGGAGGTAGGACCGCTCAGTGGATGTGGCTGAAGGCACTAGCAAACTGGGATAGCAATATCAGCTGGGGTTCGGCGGCTCTTGCCTACTTGTACCGGCAGGTAATCACCTGTGCACTCTATATTCATTTGTATATGTCGAGTCCACACATATGCTATACTGACCTCTTTTTTGTTCACTTGTAGTTGGACGATGCCTGTCGTAGGGCAGGCCAAAATGCCGGAATAGGTGATGCTATGGTTCTTCTCTCGATATGGAGCTGGGAACGCTTACCAGTTGGGCGTCCCAAAGAGGTGGGCCACCATCCTTGGCCAGCGTATAATAGGAACCCTCTACGCCTCCCGACTTTGGCTTACAAGTGGGACGTGGTATCGGAGATGACAAGGATGTCGATGCCATGTACCTCAAGTACACGAACGAGTTCGATGCCATTACGCCCGAGCATCAACCTTAGGTGGGTACTTGTATTTGTACTTGTTCTTGTAGTCCCCCGCAATCTGCCGGTCCGTTTCCTCTGAGTATTTAAGAAAATACCCATTCATCATGTCGAATGTATAACGGACTATTACCGTGACGGGCAATGCACGGACACCTTTGAGCAACTTGTTGAAGGCCTCTGCCATGTTGCTTGTCATTTGGCCGTACCTCCGGCCACCGTCATCGAAAGCTCGTGCCCACTTTGTTCTTTCTCCAATGCTCCTATCGAGAAACTCTCGACCACCCGCATCGAGCTCTTTGTTGAAGAGCAATTTGTTGTACAAGTTTGAGAAACGACGTTCCGTGAAAGCGAGGCAACAATCTTGTAGATCATCGGCCAAATCCTTGCTATTGCATGCCCTATAGAAGTTTGAAGAAAAGTGTCTCATGCACCAACGATGGTGCAACGGAGCATGCCCGGGAATATGTTGGTCCACCGCTTTAAGAATTCCTTGATGACGGCCGAGATGACACATATTTCCCTATGAGGGGTTAATATCTTGGTTCTTAAAAGATGGAAGAACCACTTCCAATTATCATTGTTTTCCACCTCTACCAAAGCAAAGGCCAAAGAAATCAACCGGTTGTTGGCATCATTGGCTATTGCAATCAAGATAGTGCCCTTGAATTGACCGGTCAAAAAGGTGCCATCAATGGAGATGACCGGCCTACAATGTTCAAATGCCTGAACACATTGCTCGAAAGCCCAAAATGCACGGCCAAAAACTCGAACGGTTCTTCCGTTTACAATCCTTGTCTTGTTCCCCAAAGGTTCAACCACATGAACCATGCCCGGGTTAGCATCGTCCATCGCTCCCAACAACCTTGTTACTACTAGTGAGCAGCCTCCCCTACAACTACAATCCCAGGACAGGGACTTGGAGCAGTCGTCGCTGACCTCGGCCTCCGCGCTTAGGATGATTTCATTAAGATGCCTTGGCCATACATTCCTTTCAGCGGGACAACACACACATGCTTATCTCATCGGAGAGCATAGAGATAGGGCACGCCGCTGCAAACACCTGTCCAATTGATTCGATGGTGTCACCATGACCTTCCGGCGCACGTGAAGGTGGGAGACGGCATGGTGTTTTGCGAAGCATCTAAAGATACAGTACAACAACTAAGGTACCAGCTCAACAACTATGGTGTCTCCTATTCCCTAACTCCCAAGGAAATATCCCTGCTTTCTCCTTTGTTTTTCCTTGCGCCATATTGTGCTAATGGTTGGTGTATATATAAGAGGAATCTGCTAAACCTCGATGACTCTGAATCATGAAGCTAGGGAACGTACTCCATCAGTGGGTTTTTTTTTTCTTCCATTGTTTTGTGTTCATCGTTGGTGCAAAATGGTTATATAACAATCGTGAAGCATGCAGAGAACACTTGCCATCGTGGTGGATATGTATTATTGCGTGGAGCGTGGTTGCTAAAATCATTTGCCACTCATAAATTGTATGATATATTTTGCACGGAAAATCTTCATATTAAATGGAAGTAGACAGAGAGAGAGAGAGGGGTTGTTCTTCCTTAGATTGTTGAATTTTGGGTGACTTCGAGTCACCGAAATGTAAGCCTACATATAACTGGTCTTACATGTCAGTTGATTAAGTCTAGAATTCGCACTCCCTGGGAATCGTCTAAGATTCGGTCACTTTAGACCGCTGACTTTTGGGTAACTTTGAGTACGTCACCGACATGTGGGTTCCACATATATAACCGGTTCCACATGTCAGTGACTCAATGTCACTTTAAAAGTAAGTGAATTCACGCCCGATATAATCTACACAATTAAGATGGAATCATTAAGGGTAGCGGGTCTTCATTTATAAATAGATATTTGTGTATATAGGTGGAAATCATTAAGCTCATACCATGTGACTCCCGTTCAAGTTCTAGATAACATGGCTTCTCTTAAAAAGGACCAAAAACCTCTACATCAATTCCTGCTCAACCAAGCACATTGTTACATGACACGCTTATGCAGTACAAGTCGTATTGCTAGAATCTAGATTTGCTGAACATACCATGTGCTACAATCTTCAAGTGGCTCTACCTGATTTTAAATATTTCTTATGGTTTTAGCTATCTTTTTTTCCAGAGATCTAGAGTGTGAACACTATACAATTGTTGATTGGTACCGGATACACATGTACCAAAAATACTACTAAAGTGTAACGAGGGAATTATTTGGACGGAAAATCTTCATATTAAATGGAAGTAGTCAGAGAGAGAGAGAGAGAGAGAGAGAGAGAGAGAGAGATATTGGTTGTTCTTCCTTAGATTGTTGATTTTTTGGGTGACTTTGAGTCCGCTGTCATTTGGGACCTACATATAATGGGTCCCACTTGTCAATCAGTTAAGTCAATAATTCACACTCCCATGTGAATTAATTGAGATTCGCTAAGTTTAGATTGTTGATTTTGGGTGACTTTGAGTACGCCGACAATGTGGGTCCGAGATATAATGGCTCTCACATGTCAATGACTGAATGTCATATTAAAGTCAATGAATTTGCGCTTGCCGGGGATATATACTCTATGACATGCATTAAGACTGAATTATTAGGAGGTAGACGGGGTTGTTCCTCTATTATATACTAAAAGCAATATCAGAGGTTGTTTCAAGGCACCACGTCGATCCACATCATCAAGATTATTTTTATCCATTGGATTTGATATTTACGGTTAAGATTTAACGAGAGAATGCGTAACTTTATAAGAAGAGTCCATAACACATACACGTGACGTTACCTATTCGGTTTTATTCAGGAAACCAATTGAGATTGGTATTCGCGGTTGATTTTCCAGGAAAAGAACTCAAGTCAGAGTCCCATACATAGACAGAGTCCTATTCAGATACGTATAAGCAGTTTGGCACTACAGCTTAATTTGCTTTTTCTTCAAAGTTGAGAGTCCTATCAAGATACGTCCCGATGCGCTGCTACTTAATTTTCTTTGTTTTCTTTTGAAGGAGTTGGAAGAGTCCTATGAAGATACGTTCAAGTGCACTGTTGCTTAATTTTATTTCCCACGCTTATCAATCACAATTGTTCCTCTCATGTTTTATACTCCCTTCGTATCAAAATAAATGCCACAAATTTGTCAAAATTTAAATAAATCTAGACACTGTTTACTATATAGATTCATCCAAATTTTAAAAAATCTGAGACATCTATTTTGAGACGGAGGGGGTACAGTATATGTAGTATATTCAATATGGAACAATCACATTAATCCTGAAGCCAATTCCGTACATCCGAAAACTATGTTGTTAGTAAATTGTCTGGCGGAATTTAGACCAGCATGTCCAAAAAATGTAGTCTCCAACACATTGTCCCTCTTAGTAATCCCAACTCTACAACCTCTGCACTCAATTTCATCTTTTGCGTTTCTACCAGCATACACAACCGGAATTAGTACTTCAAGTAAGATACCAACATCTACTTGATGAACACTATATAGTCTAACGGCTGGAAAGAATCTACTAGATAGTAGAAGCAATTAATATGTACACACAAATAGTAGTACAAACAACTAAGAGATCACCATAGAACTAACTAGGGTAAATGACTTTTAAAAGACACCCCGTCGAGTCTACATAATTTGATGTTATGATATAAAAGACTAAGATATAAACTAGCGCTATAAACTAAAGTGCTTACAACCCGAGAGAGAATTTGCGGATCATGGGCGCCGATGAGCCTGGTTTTTGAAATTTTAGAAAATGGTAGTTTAAATTTCCAGATAATCCAAAAAATCCACGCATGTGCCATGTATATTTGTGCAAAATTTCAGTTAATAAGTTATATTTTATGGATGTACAAAGTAATTAAAGATCTCTATTTTGTCTTAAAATTTGTCTTTTTATGTACCGTAAAACACAACGCTTTTAATGGAACTTCTGAGATTCATATTGTATGTGTAAATGTAGTTGTTTATTTTTTCAGTATTTATTTGTCCCTAGAAACAATTTTTAATTTTTTTAGAAAGGCGAGAGGTCCTACGTTCATGTAGCAATTTTTACAATTCAATATTCTTACATAAGCGAACAAAGAATGAAGTCATGAAGGTTTATCTACCATTGATTGTCTGATAAAGACTAAATAAAAATTTAACATGTCCTATATAACCAAATAGAAATACTCGACATGACTTGAGCATATAATTAGCATACATACAATATTGGTATACAATCACCATATGCTTAGGGACTGCAAGCTAGGCGAGGCCCAAGAAGGTGTCTGTGTCAGGCTAATTATAAAGTCTATGAAACATATTTTTACACAATGCCAGTTTCATGTCCCCACAACTTGACTTTATGAGATACAAATATAAAGTTACACATTAGGTCTTGAAAAAACATCCTTACAATTTTCAACATTTTATAGAACGGAAAAATAACATTTATTGTCTAGGTATAGTGAGAATCAATATAACAAATTTAACATTTTCTATATATTTGAAATAGCCCGGCATAACTTTTGCATAACTAGCATACAAAGGATATATTATCACCATATGCTTAGGGTCCAAAAGCTAGGCGAGGCCCATGAAGGTGGAAATACAACTTCCCAAAGTATGTGCGGTGATAACTCAAATCTTATTCTTTGAACAAATAGCTAAACATTACCAAGTTAATCTAATCTAAGAAAAACAAAGCATTCGGCCACCGGTAGATCTTCCTAAGTGAACTAATTAAGCAGGGTAAAAGCAAGTAGATTATCATGTTTTAATTAAAATATATACTTCTTACTTCAAAACAAATCAACGGGAAAAAATAGACACTAAATCATCTCACAAATAAAATGATACATTGAGCCATCAATCTGGTGAACCTATATTGAATAACTCATATAATGGATAATATTGAGGAAAGCATAAATGAGAGGAATCAAGATCTTGAAAATGCAACACTAAAATCGCAATTTTTTCTATATATCAAAGAGAATAAAATGATAAAAATATTCACACATTGTACTATATATGTTTCTAACCTTGATTTTACAATTGGAAATACATTTCATCTTATGTTCATACAATGCCATATTTACTGTATACTAAAAGCATACATGATTGACTAGAACTAATATAATAACAACCAAAAATTGCAAAATTCAGTAATACATAACGATAAGCCCTCATAACTAAAACATTTTCATATTTGTATGTATCTGTTGGAGCATACTATTTGACTGACTTGAGTGAAATATCTTGATAACATACATATCTAACGGTATATCTAACATAGTGTACCACAATAGGATTTTGAGGGATAGTGGACCATAACTGACATGTTTTATAACTGTACCTGAACATTACTTCGCCATTATTTTTGTGAATCCGCATTGCTAATTTTGTACAATGATATATAAATTATATTAGGTGCACAAAATGATACTAATGACCAACGGTCGGAATTTCGACATCGAGCACCGGTCTAATGAGATATAGAAAATACAGTAAGCTCAGAATCTAACCTTTAGTTCTATGTATCACTGCTACCACATAAAGATACACATATGTTCATTTCTAACAAATGACAAGTACAACATTTGCGCACTGACATGTGCATTATGACGATCATTCACACACCGTACGTTCACATAACATGTACTAAAGGATGGTTCCGCGAAGCATAGAGATTGACAAGGTCACAAGACTTTCCTCAGAATATTTAGGAATGTAAAATCCAAGTGAAAGAATATTTTGTGATAATGCGAGAAATATGACATCAAACCTACTATGGTTTGATCTCCGGTGGGTTGAGGGTACACTAACCTTTTTAACCATCCTACCAAAAGTTATTTATCATGGTCGGTAAAATGGTGTTATTTGAGTGATATAAAATCGATACCGGCCACAACTTAAATATGTTAGTTTCATGAGTTTTTGTTTAGCACACCATTTATGATGGCCATAGAACTATATTATATATTACTGGAATAGTAACATGAGTATAAAGAAAGATATGTCCGAATGCATTTTCAAAAAACTAAAGGCGATGCCCTCGCATTTGCGAGGGCCACCATGCTAGTTTATAAAATAGATATATATGTGCAGGTAGAAGGAATTATTGGACGCTGAAGATACTCTTCGGAACTGATCGTGGCACTGGCGGATCAATGTGTCGGCTTTACCTTGTTTCTGATCGCGGCCGGTAGCCCCGTAGGCCTTTGTTTTGCAACCAACACTAGTAGAAAAAGGGTCTTCGGTTCAATCTAGAGTCTAACACTAGTTTCGATTTGTTCCGGGCCGAGACTAGTATGAGCACTAGTCCCGGTTCGTACCGTTTTCGGTGGCTAGGAGCCCAAGAAAACTCTAGTCCCGGGTCGTTTCAGACCTTTAGTCCCGGGTCGTGATACGATCCGGGACTAAAGGGGTTCGGGCATAGACAACACCCTTTAGTCCCGGGTGGTGATACGGCCCGGGACTAAAGGGGTGCGGACCCCGGCAGGAAAACTTAAATTGGTTATAACTTTTGCGTACGATATCGGAAAAAAATGTACAACCTATCAAAATGTGTGGAAAAAAATTGTGAGTTTGATTTCAACAGCCTTAGACTGTTTTAGATTATTTTAGATTTTTAAAATTCGAAAAGAAAAAAAAGTTATTTAAAAAATATTTTTTTTGCAATTTTATTTATTCCATATTTGGATTCTCACATTTTTCTGATAATTATGGATATATTATTTGTCGAATTTCGATTTACATATTTAAAGATATTATTTATGCCATATTAAATGAATAAATGGCAAAAAAAGAATAAAATATTATTTTATTTGGTTTTTTACTTTCATTGGATTAAAATATTATTATTACTTATTTATTGTTGTTTACTAAAATAGTTGTTTGTAATTTCAAAAAGTAAAGATGTATGACATATTGATATGGGCTAATAGGATAGATATGGTAGTGTTGACAACAAGGTACAAATGGGCTTCGTGCGAGGACATCCTGATGGAACAAGAAGTTAAGCGTGCTGAGGGTGGAGTAGTGTTAGGATGGGTGACCGATTGGGAAGTTTACCGTAAGTGTAATTTGATCTAAGATTAGATATACTTAGTACTAAAAATGTTCCAAGCGAGAGGATTACGAGCCAAACAATTCAAAACTTTAAGAAAAAAAATGAATTTTTTTTTAAAAAATAAAAAAATATTTGAAAAAGGATCTTTAGTCCAGGGCCGTATTACGACCCGGGACTAAAGGTCCTTCGTCCCCCTGCTATAAAAATGGCCATGCGGTGGCCCATGCGGTGACCTCTAGTCCCGGATTGTAACAAACCGGGACTAGAGATAGGGGCTTTTAGTCCTGATTTCGCAGTTCCAGGTGCAAAATCGGGACTAAAGGCCCTTACAAACCGGGACTATAGGTCATTTTTCTACCAGTGCAAAGTTTCATCTGTCTCTCCGAGAAAGGAAACTAGGCACCGCACCCTACCACTACCGATAGAATTGGAATGGGAATTGCCACACTAGAGTGTTGTATGATTCCGAATCAAGTCGTACACTTTTTCCTTTTTGGATGTGTAACACAAAACGTTCGTTTGATCGATACCGACGTGCAATACAAGACGTTCACCCTAGTTTTAGAAATTTCAGATAAAAAAGGTGTACAAATTAGCACACACCCCTCAGTAAAAGATTACTACTCCCGCGATCAAGCCGGCCGGATGTGCCAACAGATCGTCGTCATGGCCGTGCTGTGAACTATGGAAAATGATGGTGTTCCTCCGGACGATGGGATCGTCCGGGTCATCCGACGTGCGCGCGCTGCTTTTTTTTTCCCGTTGCCATGTTGTAGGTGGGCCTGTCTGGTAGAATCTTATCTCTAATTTTTTCCAACCGCTCATCCTTATCCCTGATGCTCGCTCGACACCAGACGGCTCCCGCCGGCGTGCATCGCCGCTTCTTCTCCTGGGCTTCACCCCCACCGCATGCCCCTGCTCCTCCATCAGAAAGCCGCCCCTCTAGATCCTCCACCGGAGCGCCGCCGTCGGGCTGGACTCCGTTGCCGTTGGGATGAACCTCGCCGCCGCCATGCTCCCATGGAGATCCCACGCTGCTGCATGCCTCGGAGCAGAGCTGCTGGCCCCCGAGACAGGGGCGACACGGTGCTCCTCAGCGACAGATATGCGTTGAGGCCTGCTCGCCGGCACCCGCCACCCGGAGCCTCCAAGGTCCATGCAGGTCCACACCTACCTGCTGCTGCAAGCCCTCACTGCCTTCCTTCGATACAGAGGGAGGCCGACACTGCTACAGGAGACGGCCAAATCTACTGCAAGCTTGGACGCCATGGCCATCGCTCCTGCAAGTCCTCAAGGCCGCCTACAAACCTAGCCTCTGATTTTGCTACATTGATTTTTTTTTGCTATCTCTGTTTTTTTATTTTGCTACAATACCATAATTTTTTTGTTACAAGTTCTCCGACGAGGTCTTCCGGCTAAATTCTCCGGCAATGTCTCCGGCGAAGTAGGATTTTTGCTACATTAGAAGAACTTTTTTGCTACAACCGTCTTATGATTTTGCTACAACAGTGTTAACTTTTTGCTACAAGGTCTCCGGCGAGAGTCACCGGCGAGTTTTTTCTGATGATGTCTCCGGCGAAGTCGGTTTTACTGCATTAGCACAAGTTTTTTGCTGCATGGTCTCCGGCGAGACGTTCTATTTCTGAAACGAACTTTTTTTTGCTTCCGAAGCAAAAGCAGAAACCATATGTAGCAAAAACAGGCTGTTTTACAGTAAAAAATAGGATTTAGACGATTTTAGGAACACGTGTCGCGCAGGAAAGAAGGACAATGAAAACTCCCCATCGTCAGGGGACGCCCAGCAGTTTTCTAAAAAATACTACTCCCGCGACCAAGCCGGGTGTGCTAACAGATCGTCGTCATGGCCGTGCTGTGAACCAATGCTAGCTTCGAGCTCAGCTAGAGGCAGGCGGCTTGTGCGACCAGCGTCGGGATGTGGCGCACGTCGACATTTCTCCATCCACGACATCTTCAGGTGCGTGTCAGCTAGTCAGTATTTCTTTTAGAATAACTATTTTCCTGCCCAACAAGACCATTTACTACTCCCTCCAACCCATATTAATTGTTAAATTTGTCTAGATTCAGATGTATCTAGACATGTTTTAGTGCTAGATACATCTAAATCTAGACAAATCCAAGTCAACTAATATGGTCTAATATGGGTCGAAGGGAGTACTCAGTTTGCTCGGCGCTTAAAACATTTCATCTTTTCCCACCTCACTCTAGCTGAGCCTGCAACTATCCACATGGCACTACTAGGAAATCCTTAATCAGTGGCGCATCCAATTTGACCTTCTGTGGCGCATATCAGATGCGCCACTGTTACCTCGTCACTAATGAGAACTTCTGTGGCGCATTTCAAAATGCGCCACAGAAGTCATGATACTATATTACTGAAGACCCCTTGACCGTTTCTTCCATCTCAAGACCCTTGGACCGTTTCTTCTCTGACATACTATATTACTGAAAGTGGGAACATAAAACATTTATAGGTGGGATCATAAGACGCGGAGATGGTAAAATGGCAAATTGCTGACAGTGGCACCGGTTTTACGATTGTTTGCCGTCGCTGGGCCGTGTTGAAAATTTTGACCGTTGCCTTCCATGTGACGTTTTTTATCCACCTAAACGACGGTTCCACATATTCCATCATCGTGCACCTAGTTTTCCTTTTCTATCCTGACAAAAGTAGAAGAGGAGAGATGAACCAAGATCTGTTTCCCTTCTCGGTCTCCATGGCAAACCTCTCCGTCAGCCTTGCCTCCACCTCTTCATGCCACGTGTCCGTCCACTCCTATCTTCGCGGGCAAACGAGATCAGTCATCATATTTATTTTTAGGTCAGCCAGCGCTCATATAATCCCCTCCCATTATTCATATGACGCCATTTTAGGCAGGGATGGATGCAAGGCGACACCCTGCTCTATAATTGATTAGCTCAGTTTGTAATCCCCACTAAGATTTAGCCTTTTTTAAGTACCTCCTCTGTATTTTGGGGAGATATTATCTTGAATGTTTTGGATCTCCCTCAATCTTTTTCATTCCCCTCTATTTAGTTTTCGGTAGTTTTTTCATAGTACATGACATGCTGATGGAAATAACATTTATCACTTAAACTGGTTATAGTGCCCTATATTGTAGTGCTATAAGTATCTTGCAATGCTATTTATAGTTTCCGATGCTATCCTAAAACTGATAGTTATGAAGAAGCCATTGTGGCTAGGAGTGAAGTTATAGTTGGATTGTAACATTGAATTCCACTATGCAACAATGTACTACTCTCTATGTGGACTATTCTACATTTTTTGACTTCTTTTCAAAATGGGGTTAAAAGTGGCGACACTTGCGTTCATAGAAAATGACGATTTCTTTCCAATTTCTATGTGGACTATGCATAGAAACCTACTTGGGTACCTTAAAAATTATTTTTCCCAACGTGTGTAGAAAATTAGAGCACATCTATAGTTTAAATTTGAATTAATTATGGAAAACAATCTAAACCTCATTTAAATGGGGGAAAGTTGTTAGAAATCGATAAAATCTCCATTCTAGGATTATGCCATCCTATGTATTCTAGTATTTCTGAAAATTGGAGCAGTGTCGTTTGCTAAAGTTCTTTTTATACCTGCTTTACAAAAATACACTTTTTAGGATTCGGAAAATCAAAAATCACCTTTTTATGATAAAAGTTGGAATCACCCTTTGACACTTCTTTTGCCATGCCAATGTGCACCTATGTAAGAAACTAGGGAACATTATCATGAAAAAAGCCAAGAATATAGCCACCCCCTTAGTGAGTTGGCTTGAAAGACATGATAAGTCAGACATGATACCAATATTTGTGAAGAGTATATCTACTAATTTGAGATAACTCTGATTGTATATTTTCATGATAATTATGTCACATAAATGGACTCTTTGCGTTGGATCTGTATTTTTTATTATTCTTTGTCTTTTTATGAAAATTGAGTCAAAATTGGTGGCACTTGCATTCATAGAAAATGATGGTATATTTCCAATTTCTGTGTGGACTATGCATAGCAACCTACTTGGGGTACCTTAAAATGATTTTTCCACATGTCTGTAGCAAACTAGAGTACAATTGTAGTTCAAATTTGAAATAATTTTGAAAATTCACCCAAAACTAATTTTGAATGGGTAAAATTAGTTATATATATCGAGAAAATTCTCTATATCCAGGACTATGGCATCCCATGTGTTCTAGTATTTTGATAATTGGAGCAGTGTCATTTGCCAAAGTAATCTTTGTACTCACTTTTTGGGATTTAGAAAATTGAAAATCACTTTTGTATGATAAAAGTTGGAATCATCCTTTGACACTTTAGTTTACCATGTCAATATGCACCTATGTGAGAAACTAGAGAACATTATCATGAAGGTATCCACGAATATAGCTATCCTCTTAGTGATTTGGCTTGAAAGACAGAATAAGTCAAACATGATAACAATATTTGTGAAGGGTATCTCTACTAATTTCACATAACTCTAGTTTTTATTTTTTTCATGGTAACCATGTCACATAAAAGGACTCTTCGCATTGCTCTGTCTTTTTTATTATTCTACATTTTCTTTGTTTTCTTTAAAATGGGTCAAAATTGGTGGCACTTGCATTCATAGAAAATAATGATATCTTTCCAATTTCTGTGTGGCTATGCATAGCAACCTACTTGGGTACCTTAAAATAATTTTTTCCACATGTCTTTATCAAAATAGAGCACAACTGTAATTCAAATTTGAATTAATTTTGAAAAATCACCCGAACTCATTTAAATGAGGAAAGGTAGCTAGAAATCAAGAAAATTCTCGATTTCTAGAATTATGGCATCCCATGTTTTCTATTCTTTTTGAAAATCAGAGCAGTGTCATTTTCCAAACTAATATTTGTACTTGCTTAAAAAAACCTTTTGAGATTTGCAAAATGGGACACATTATCATGAATATAGCCATCCCTTTGGTGATTTGGCTTGAAATCTAGGATAAATCACACACATTACATTATACAGTCTCAAATAACTTCTCACACAAAGTACACTATGTGGTCTTAAACACCCATGCCACAAGCGTACCAACATCTACCCTTAAACCATTTTCATCGTCCTTGAAGGTAAACACACATGTGTCACCTGGGAATTTTACATCTTCCACAACCTGTTTCCAATAGTCAGACATGATCACATGAAAATCTTTGTCCATCTTGATTCTGACTTCATGATGAGAATTCGGGTAATACTCTTGCTTGTTGGTGACCGGCATGGTAAGCTCTTCCTAGAGATACTCCTTGAGGTATTCTTCACTATACCTTTTCGAAAAGTAATGCAAAAAAATACTAATGTTAGTATTCGACATGTTGAGATGATGAAAATTAATGTAACAATGTGAAAATGCCTTGGTTGTTTACCATTCTGCACTTTCCAGTGATCATTGACCTTCTCATCATGCAGACGAAGTAGGGTACATCAGGTATGTGATTACGTAGGCATTTGAAAGGTCTGCAAATGTCATTTGGCACTGGCACCTCATTGCCGTGAAAGAGGTGCTTTAAGAAAGATTCCGCCATTGGGAGCCTATAATAAACATATTGATTTAAACTCATTTGCATATTAAGACGAGGTAAATCCGAAGAATTACTGCAATTATCTATGTAGTGAGTAGTTTGTGAAGGTATACAAAACTTGAAACAAACAAGGAAAACAAATAGATCTAAAGTTCATTAAGCATATCCCGGAATTTCTAAGCTATGGACATCATAAACCGTATGAGAATCTCTGGATATGCTAACCTGAGGTAAAAACAACGGATTCCATGCACACACCACTAAGTGTTGAAGCCTGTGGCGATGTGGGCGGGCCGGTGGGGTGCCGATGTAGGTGCTGCCGAAGGGGGGTCGTAGAGGAGAGGGGCTCGATCTGGATGGAACGATGGCGGTCAAAGGAAAATGAAATGAGCTACTAGACGAAACGGCCTCACTGTTGGCAACTAGACGGTCTAAATTGTCAGCCCACCTATAATAATCGGTCCCACCATCAGTAATTTTTTATTTTACCCATGTCCGCGTTTCATGATCCCACCTATGAGCGCTATCCGGTGCCACCTATAATAGTCGGTCCCACTATCAGCAATCTGTTAGATGTCAGGTTGTCAGTGAAATAACGGTCAAAGTCCTTGACTCGACGGAAAGGTTCCATGTGTGTAGTCGCGAGACTGGGCTAGAGCGAGAAGGGGAAAAGTGAATAGGGCTGAACAGAACTGGATAGTATAAGCCATAGTAGGGCAAAGAAATAGTTATCCCTTCTTCTAATATCTCATCTCGCATAGCACATATAAATGATCAGCTAGGAAATGAAATATTCTCTCCGTCTTAAAATAGATGTCGCAAATTTATTTAAATCTAGATTTATCTAGACACATCCAAATTTATAAAAATTCGCGACATCTTTTTCAAGATGGAGGGAATAATACTTCTTGTTGAGTCTCAACTAATCTATCTAAGACTTGAGAAACTCCATGCTCTCAGCCTCAGACTACCTATTCCATTTATATGTCCATCAACCCCTTCACGCCAACGTTGTGAATATAGCAGCATTGTATTGATGAAGGCGCGTGAGAAACTGGCCGTGGATAGTTTTCAGAGACCAACCAGGCAGATATTTCAGAGACCAACATGTACAACGTCCTAAAATAACTTCTAGCCACTGCGCTGTCTCATGCAGTGCTATTACGGAGTTGGAATGGGAATCGCGTGATGAGACCAAGTTGGCCACTAGTGTTGTTGTGTGATCTTTTTGGATGTGTAACACAAAGGCGTGCACGGAATCAATACAAGACAATTCAAGGGTCTTATTTGTTTCACTCCAACCTCTCGTACTAGTGGAAATGTGGAATCACTAAATGCGTGCATCTATAAATCTAGTATTTTTTTTGACAATATTACTGAAGAGAGAACCCCTACGGTGTAGATTTTCTATTAATAAGTTGATCAAGATAGTACAAATAGCTAACTCACGACTAGTATTTGTTACAGAGGAAGGGAGATCTACTCTCTGCAGTAGACTGTACTAGTAATTCACAGTGCACACATGATGTCGGAGTTGAGCACTAGGATGGCTTCGAGCTCAGCTGGAGACTGGCGATTAGAGAGGAAATGCGGCCGCTGTGAGAGGTGGCGCACTGCGAACGGGCAGAGGCGCTCGTACGTCTTCCGCAACCGAACAGGCCGTGTTCCGTCCGACAACGCCGAGCTCTGCCAGCAGACGACGGTCGTCGTGCCGGTCCTGAATCCGCTCGAGGACATCGTCGCGGTGCTGCGGACGGGTTCAGCTTGAGCCCGCCGGCTGGAGGGGAGTGCGGCGACTGTGAGAAGACCGGCGTCTTCTGCGGCCAGTGTCAGGAGATGGTGCACTGGATCTTCCCGTGCATCGACACGGCTACTTCTGCATCCAAAACTTCTTCAGGCTTTGTGCGGCCAGTGTCGAGAGGTGGAACTTCACTTGTTTCACCAACAACACTTCCACATCCCCACACCTAATCAGTATTTCTTCTAATATCTCATCTCACACAATCAGCTAGGAAATAAGGAACTACTTCTTCTTGAGCCTCTCAACTAATCTATCCAAGATTTCAGAAACTCCATACTCTCAGCCTCAGACTACCTCTTCTTGAGCCTGAACTAATCTATCTAAGATTTGGGAAACTCCATACTCTCAGCCTCAGACTACCCCTTCCTTTTATATGGCCATCGGCCCCCTTCACGCCAACGTTGTGAACAGCAACGTTGTATTGATGAAGGCGCGTGAGGAACTGGCCATGGATACCACTACATCAACATGGAAATTGTCACACACTTTGCATTTTCTCTTTGGATAGCGTTGGACGCCCACCGTGAATAATTTCCCAGATCCCCCCCAGCTCGCCTTCAGAAGCTAACACGTATTCTTCTCCGAAGCAAAAAAAAAAAAAATTCTCCTATAGCAAAAATTTAATGCTACTGTAGCAAGCTCACTCCCGAATCCGGCAAATGCTTCTATATGAATCAAAACACTTTTTATTCATATAAATATTCATGTTCTATTGTAGCATCTTTCATGCAACTTTTCCTTCCATGTGTTAAAACACACAAAAAGCATTAGAGTATTTCAGAAACATCAATGTAGCAAGAAAGAAAAGAGTATGCAGAAAAATCAGCCCCGACTCTACCCATCGTAGCATCGCCATCCTCCCATGGTAGCATTGTTGTCTGCTCGGTAGAACTGACACCGCTGGTCATCCAAATTTCTCATGTTGGGTGTCTCCTAGAGATAATCCTCCCCTCTGATCTCTGCTTCCAAAAGCTTACACCTATCGAATTCCCCTCGCACATCCTGAAAATGGTTATATGAAGCAAAAAGTGTTTTGTTTGTAGAAAAGAAAGCACTATCATAGCAAGTCTAGTTCCCTCCCAAATTCTTCAAATGTTTCTATGAAGGAAAAAAATCCGTTCATAGCAACATTTTTGTGCTATTGCAACATGAAAGTTTCCTGCGGTTGGAGAAACACACAAAAAGGCATTGCGGTATTTTGGAAAACGATGATCTAGCAAAGAAAGAAAGAGCATGCAGCAAAATCAACCCCGGCCGTGCCACATGGTAGCATCGCCATCCACTCATGGTGCCACCATCGCCGGCTCGCATCACCAGCAGTAACCGGTGGCAGGACCGACCGACACCGTTAGAAGCACCCACATAGCCGATAGCAGCAAGACCACCAGTCTGGTCGCTCGCAAAACAACACCATCGTCACAATAACCATGGCCGCACCTCACCCTCATTACCTGATGGTAGGACAAACACATGAGAAGGTGAGGACGGAGAGGGGGAGGAGAGGCCGAGGCATACGAATTGAGGATAGAGCGAGAATAACCTTATTCTAACCTCTGGATATCGTCGACATATCACCATCCCTAAGTAGACATACACAAAACTAAAATTAGAAACGAAAACTCTCCAGTCGGCGAGAGGCCAGGGTGCACCACACCTCCAAGGCCTGAAAGGCTATCAGAGGCAGGGCGGACCGGCGACGACGCCGACGGAGGGGACGAAAACCCTATCGACATGGGGATCGCCTCTCTTTTCTCCTTTCTCCTCCTGTACCCGTTCGGTCCGATCTCTATATTCCGTCATACTAGCGGTGATTTTGGGAAAATGGGGACCCTTGCCTCCTGCACATGCGTGCCATGCGGGCCTGCTAGCGCGTGACCGGAAGTTATTTCTATGTCAATAAAATGCATGTTAATTAGTGAAAATCGATCGATTTATAATCCTCCTTCAGTTTGATTAGGGGATCCTCACAGCTGGTCAAGGAGTCAAGGTACGCTATTGTGAGATCCAGGCACATGGCTTAATAGGATTGATAGGATACCCATATCAACAAGTTGCAACTTCTTTTCCGGAAGCTCATTCGAAAAGAACTCTAAGGTTAAGCGTGCTTGGCCTAGAGCAATTCTAGGATGGGTGACCGACCGGGAAGTGGGTAGCAAGTGCGCAGTGAGGACAAAGTGCGTGAAAAGACTAGTGTTGATGCGTGGGGCCGGTCTAGATATCCTATTAAGCTGCCGGTGACACCCCGGGCCCAGGAGGTGGGCGGGGTGTTACAAGTGGTATCGAGCCGACCCTTGCGATTACGGGTGTGTGCAGGTTAGTGGCGGGACATGTGGAGCATGGGCGTGTGGCCCGAGTGGACACGGCATGGCACATGTGCGGCACTAACGCCGCAGGCAGCGTGCCAGAGACGCTCCTGGGGTGTGCTTGATCGATGAGGGCATCGATCTTCTAAAGGGTGGGTGTATGTGAGATCCAGGCACATGGCTTAATAGGATTGATAGGATATCCATATCAACAAGTTGCAACTTCTTTTCCGGAAGCTCACTCGAAAAGAACTCTAAGGTTAAGCGTGCTTGGCCTAGAGCAATTCTAGGATGGGTGACCGACCGGGAAGTGGGTAACGGTCTTGGCAGTGAGGACAAAGTCTTGTGAAAAAGACTAGTGTTGGTCTGTGGGGCCAGTCTAGATATCCTATTAAGCTGCCAGGAGTGACACCCCCCGGGCCCAGGAGTGGACGGGGTGTTACAGCTATATACGTAATTTCATTGCGGTTTCTGAGCGCCCGCCCAGATCTCATCAAAATCCACCAAAAGTAGATTACGGCTCGCAAAGAAACGACAGGAAAACGCAACGGTGTGGCCGGGTAACAATTGGGCCAGTACTACGCGTCCCCGGGGATATTTTTCCTAAATCCCCCGGGTCCTCCTGCTGACACGTGTCCCATAAACACCTCTAAAATTCCACTTTTGCTATAAACATACCCGTTTTTGCTACAAGTAGACCCGCTTTTGCTACATGTAGCAGACAACGGTTCGTTTTAGAAAAAGAACAAATAGATCGGACCTTGCCGAAGAGTTCGCCGGAGACCTTGTAGCAATTTTTTTTCCTAATGTAGCAAAACCGACATCGTCGGAGACTCTCGCCGGAAAAAACCTCGCCGAAGACTTCGTAGCAAAAAAATTACGTTGTTGTAGCAAAACCACAAAACGTGTGTAGCAAAAAATATTGGCAAATGTAGCAAAAAATCAGACTTCGTCGGAGACATCGCCGGAAACCTTGTAGAAAAAAATTGCTACCTAGTAAAACGACTTCGTCGGAGACTATCATCGGTCATCTTGTAGCAAAAGTTTTACATTATTATAGCAAGAACAAATAGCATTTGTAGCAAAAAATATATATGTAGCAAATCACGCCATGTAGCAAAAAATCCCTCCCACGATAATTCCCCATCTTGTCTGTAGCTAATTCATCGATCGTCGGTAGCAACATTGATAGCCGTCTGTAGCTAAAACGCCGACTGTCCGTAGCAAAATCTACATGTGGTAGGTAGCATGCGCGGCGTCACCATCTCAAACCACTGTTCCCCGCCGGAGGTTGAAACTGCTGGGCGAAATCCGGCCACGTCCTTGTCGGAGGCGAGCCCATCGTCCTCTCGAATCCAAGCTAGATCGGGACAGCGGGACATCGCGCACACCGGCAGATGAGCAGGCACACGCGGCGGCGCTGCCGGCACAAGGTGAGGCGGCGCAGCGGCACGCAAGCAGCATAGCGAGGCCAGGTGTGCGCAGCGCGCGAGGTGACGGCGCTTGGCCGCAAGCAGGAGCGGCAGCGCGCAAGCAATGGCGCTGGCGAGGCGAGTGATGGCGCAGCGAACAGCAGCGAGCAAGCAGTGATGCTGGCGGCAGCACAGCGAGCAAGCGAAGCGATGTCTTGAGAGGCAGCTGGCGGCGAGGTGATGCAAACGTCTGCGCGCTGATGGAGGAAAAAACGAGAACAAGGACGATTGGTGGGCCCCAGTACATACGCGACACAACGAACCACTCGGGGGATCGATCCTCCCGGGGAACCCTATCATTTTCCTAACAATTGTAACCGATTCTCAACCCATGCCCTAACCACCCCATGTGGAGAGAATCTCAACATGGTAGATAGACGTACGATCTGTGGGTTTTGCTAGTTGGTACCTACTCCCATGTCATTAAATCTGGAATCACGGGCTGTTGACGATTTGCCACGAGGATTTACAGAACTAACAATCCTGCACGTATCGACCAATAAGCAAAGTTTTGTTTTACATTTTATCTATACCAATTATGCACGTGAAATGCTTACATATAATTATGTGTACAGAAAGTGCTTCCGACCGTTCGGACATGCATACATGTATGCAAAACTTGAAGAACTAACCGGGGATAAAAATAAGTGATCTTACAACTTAAAATACTCCCTCCGTTTTTTCTACGGTGTCCATATATATAGTTTCTGGTACGAAAATTATAGAACACCCGCGGAGAAAAAATATCTTTTGAACGATAAAAGATGATACGTGGGATTACTCTTGGCTAATTGGCATGATAAAAGATGAATTTGCATGAGATAAGGAAACGTAATTGAATTTTTGAAAGAACTGTCCAAACTAGTTGTTTAACGCAATATATATCTTTTATTTTGATTTTTTTCTCAAAAAACTATAGCCACTATAGAAAGGAACGGAGAGAGTTTTATTTATAAATTTACTCTCACTTTGATTTTTTTGATAAAGGAAATATATTAATATTACTCTCACTTTGATGGTGCTCTATCTCCTAGGTAACGTACGTGCACCGAATCCACTTGCATAAGCCACTAGAAAAACCTCTCTTTTGATACTACTCCACACCCTTGATCATGTGTTGCAACCCCCTACTGCCATGTTCTTTCCTAACTACCGTGGACAAATGGTTTTGTATGATGGAAGTTTTCTCATCATGGTTAGTGACCAGTCCCTTGTTGTGCATGAGGGGATGACCCATGATCGCCATCTTGGATGTCGAATATAACCATTTTTTTAACGACATTTACTCCCACTTCGAGCATGTCAACGGGATTGAGGACGTCTCGCCGTCGCGGCGCTGCCAACGGGCTTCGAGCTCAGCTGTAGCCCGCCGGCTTGAGGGGAGTGCGGCGACTGTGATAAGGCCGGCGTCTTGTGCAGCCAGAGTCGGGAGGTGGCGCATTGGATCTTTACCTGCATCGACCTGCATCCAGAGCTTCTTCAGGCTTGTGCGGCCAGCGTCGGGAGGTGGAACTTCACTTGTTTCACCAACAACACTTCTACATCCCCACGGCTAATCAGTATTTCTTCTAATATCTCATCTCACACAATCAGCTAGGAAATACGGAACTACTTCTTCTTGAGCCTCAACTAATCTATCTAAGATTTCAGAAACTCCATACTCTCAGCCTCAGACTACCTCTTCTTGAGCCTGAACTAATCTATCTAAGATTTGAGAAACTCCATACTCTCAGCCTCAGACTACCCCTTCCTTTTATATGGCCATCGGCCCCCTTCACGCCAACGTTGTGAACAGCAACGTTGTATTGATGAAGGCGCGTGAGGAACTGGCCATGGATACCACTCCATTAACATGGAAATTGTCACACACTTTGCATTTTCTCTTTGGACAGCGTTGGACGCCCGAATAATTTCCCAGATCCCCCCGGCTCGCCTTCAGAAGCTAACACGTATGCTTCTCCGAAGCAAAAAAAAAAAGATTTGCCTGTAGCAAAATTTTTATGATATTGCAGCAAGTTCACTCCCATATCCGGAAAATGCTTAAGCAAAAAACTTTTTGTTCACGGCAATATTTATGTGCTATTGTAGCATCTTTCCTGCAACTTTTCCTTCGATGGGTTAAAGCACAAAGGATTGGAGAGTCGAGCTGACCACAATTAGCGCGGCATGTTGCAGAAAGATTGGGCTGGAAATGAACAACCTGGTGTTGTAAAGATACTGGGCTGCGGACGCCAAGGTTGTTAGTCTCATCTTAGCCGGGTTATCGATGTGAAGAATGGATAAGGAAATGGAGGGCGATAGGAAGAAGTAGAGTAGTGTGTAGCGTGGAGGTTCGGAGTATTTCAGAAACAACGATTTAGCAAACGAAAAAGAGTATGCAACAAAATCAGCCTCTTCTCTACCCCATCATAGCATCTCGCCATCCGCCCATGCTGACATCATCCAAATTTCTAATGTTGTGCGCCCCCTAGAGATAATCCCCCTTCGTACCTTCGCCTCTAGAAGCTGACACATGTCGAGTTTCCCTTGCAAATCCTGGAAATGTTTCTATGAAGCAAAAAATGTTTCGGTCATAGCAAAAAAAAAGTGCTATCATAGCAAGTCGAGTTCCCTCCCAAATTATTCAAATGCTTCTACGAAGAAAAAATTCATTCGCAGGAACATTTTTGTGCTAGTCCAGAATCGTTCCGACAAATTTTCCTAAGTGGGATAAAAACACACAAAAAGCAGTGCTTTATTTTGGAAAACATCAATGTAGCAAAAAATAAAAGTGCATGCAGCAAAACCAACCCCGGTTTTGCCGCATGGTAGCATCGCCATCCGCTCATGGTAGCACCATCGCCGGCTCACATCACTAGCAGTAGTCGGTGCAGCACCGACCAACGCTGTTGGAAGAACCCACCATAGCCGATAATAGCAAGACCACCAGATTGGTCGCTCGCAAAACAACAACATCGTCATAACAGCCATGTCCACACCACACACTCATTGGCACCGATGGTAGGACCAACACACGAGAAGATGAGGGCGTAGAGGGTGACTTATCCTGATTGAGGATAGAGCAGGAGGACCTTATTCTAACCTCTAGATATCGTCGCCATCTTACCATCCCTAAGTAGACATAGAAAAAAAATAAGAAAGCAAGAAACTCTCCTGTCGGTGAGAGGCCGGGTCCCGGATGGACCACAAGTCCAAGGCCTGAAAGGCCACCAGAGACAGGACGAAACCGGCATGAGGGGACAAAAACCCTAGCCGCATCCCTCATGGGCTCGCCTCTTTTTTTTTTCTCCTCTTGTACCCGTTCGGTCCCGGTTTCTATATTCGGTCCTAGTAGCAGTGATTTGGTCAAAATGGGGAACTTACCTCCTGCACATGCGTGCCATGCGGGCCTGCAGAGCAATGAAAGGTGCAACGCAGGTATAACGCGTGACCGCAAGATAATTCTGCGTTAATAAAATGGATCTAAGTGAATATCGATCGGTTTATAATCCTTCAGTTTAATTAGGGGATCCTCACAGCTAGTCCATATACGTACTTCCTCCGTTTCAAAATATAAGTTAAAATATAAGATGTTTTAAGTTTGGGTACAAAATATATCTAGACTTCACTCTAAATTTGAGTGAACTTATATACTAAAAAGTCTAGATACATTTATTTTAAAAAGCTAAAACATTTTATTATATTTTAAAACGGAGGGAGTATTTCATTGCAGTTTTTGAGCATCAGCCAATCCACCAAAAATAGATTCCCGTTTCGCATGGAAAGGAACAGAAAAGCGCGACGGTGCGGTTGGGTAACAATTCTAACCGATTCTCAAACCCATGCCCTAACCACCCCATGTGGAGAGAATCTCAACACGGTAGATAGACGATCTGTGGGTTGCTAGTTGGTACCTACTACTCCCATGTCATTAGATCTGGAATTACGGGCTGTTGACGATTTGCCACGAGGATTTACAGAACTAATAATCCTGCACGTATCGACCAATAAGCAAAGTTTTGTTTTACATCTTATTTGTAGCGATTATGCACGTGAAATGCATACATGTAATTAAATATGTGTACAGAAAGTGCTCCGACCGTTCGACATGCATATACATGAACGCAAAACTTGAAAAACTAACCGGGAACAAAAATATGTTATGTTACAACTTTAAATACTCCCTCGGTTCTTTTCTACAATGTCCATAGCTTCTGGCACGGTAATTAAAAAACCCACGAGCACAATGTCTATCCTATTAACCAACTAACACCCTAGCGCATGAACAGGCTAAATTTGCTTATTCTTCAAAGGAGTTTCGTAGTTGGGAGGGTGATTTCCCAGATTTTATTTTGCCGTTTGTAATTTGAGATGTAACTCTGGTTTAACTTTGGAGAAGCAAGTTTTAGACGCACTTTTTTCCTTCCGGGGTACCTACGGGTCTGAAGGTTTAATGAGACGGCTTGCTAGCTTAATATATTGTGTTTTTGTCAAAAAAAAAACAGCCTAGTTCCCCGCTCTCGTGGCTGAGAACTTCCGGGAGGACCATTGGAACCTTCTTTTTCGCCGGACCTTTAATGAGGTGGAAACTGAAGAGTTCCAAGTCCTGATGGAGTCTCTTCCCGCCTCACTCTCCGAGGAGCAGGATGCGGCCTCCTGGCAGCTCCTTCCCTCAGGAGAGTTCTCGGTGAGTTCGGCCTATAGGGCCCTATTTCAGGGCCATGAACGGCGGTGGACGGCCCCCCTTTGGAAAGCTCCCCTACCCCTTAGTATTCGCATCTTTGTTTGGCAACTACTCCGTGACCGCTTACCATCGGGTGTGGAGGTCTCCAAACGTAACGGCCTCGGTGATGGCCAGTGCCCCCTATGTGGGACACCGGAGACTTGCACCCATATTATGTTTTCCTGCTCGGTGGCGCAGTTTTTGTGGAGTTTTGGTCAAGAGGCTCTGGGTCCGGCTTGCTAGGCGCAGGAACTTGGGGAGTTCCTGCAGTCCCAGGCAAACAGGACCGGAGGAGGGCGCCGACTCTTCTGGCTCCTCTTTGCGGCATTATCCTGGTGATGGAATACGGGTAGGCTACACTAGCGCAAATCAAAAATTTCTACCGCGTAAATCAGGAATACTATTGTCATAGATCACGGGATTACCACTAGACGCGTAGTTGCGGAACTTGATGAAGCGCGTCGAGAAAGTGTAGATATTCTATGTCTCCTCCTTGTCCTCGTCCCACGAGCGACTCCCCTTAGCGCGGCTCGTCCAAGCGCTACAGATGCAGCGCCTCCGAGGTATCCACACGTGCGGGGTGGAAGCGTCAGACGGCGGACTGCTAGCTCCGCGCGTGCAACACAGGCGAGAGGTATGGCGGCTAGGTGGAATGGCTCAACCCTGGTCAGCTCGCCCCACCCTCTCTTATATAGACGTCCCTAGTGGGCTTCTACATTAGCAGCCCATTAGTAGCCTAAGCCTGGTCTAATTCAGATCCATTCCTCATTAGCCTTCCAGCCCCTTAAGTGTGTGACCCTATAGGTTCATATCCGCATAGACATGACACGAATACACTTATTCTGTCAATGGTTGGTAGCGGCCTCTAGCAAGACGTGCCAACTCCTAAACGCATATAAAGATCATATCGGACGAACCATCACAAGGTTTAGTACATGTCTTTCCCTTTGCCTCACGATATTTGGTCTAGATCCAAGATGACCTCCCTTTCTCGATACTGTGATCTGGAATCCCTTTACTAGGTTAACTCTTAAACTTATATAGTACGGCCATGCATTTCTGGATCCGATCACTCGAGGGGCCCAGAGATATCTCTCTCAAGTAGAGAGGGGCAAATCTCATCTTGATTGACCATGTCTCGTAGCATGCTTTAGGACAAACCCGAAAACTACCTTTATAACTACCCAGTTACGGAGTAGCGTCTGATAGCCCAAAAGTAGGTCGATCCACATCTTAAGTACATGCAACAATCTCAGGTCTAAGCACAAAACGTACACGATGTGTAGAGAGAACTGCAACTAATTGTCAGTCTTAAGTTGGGTCAGTCCAACCCCATGTTTATAACATTTGTGCACATCATTGGTTTGACATCTCCATGTCTAGGACTTGCGAAACATAGTCATCAACCAATCGATGTGCTAGTCTAATATTCACATGTGTCCTCACATGAACTTCGACTAGGGACAACTATTAAATAACCATACAAGTAAAGAGTTTTACAAACAATTCACATAATTGTCAATCAATACAAGTTGCCTGATATAGATATTCAAGGAAAATTACAATAACTCATGGATACATAAGAAATATAATCATCTCTATGATTGCCTCTAGGGCACATTTCCTTCAGTCTCCCACTTGAACTAGAGTCAATCTAGATAGTATCTAATACCTATTGCTCTTGCGTGCGCCTCATGCGCAGGCTACGAGAGTGGCTTTGTAAAAGGATCAGCAACATTTGAGTCCGTATGTATTTTGCATATCATGACACTAACATCCTCAACAAACTCACAAATCTGATGGTAATGCATGCGAATATGTTTGTTCTTCTGGTGCTGTCTAGGTTCCTTGGCTTGTGCAATAGCACCATTGTTGTCACAATAAACGTCCAAGGGATTGGACGCGCCCTGAACCACACCAAGAGCGATCAGGAAATTCCTAATCCAAACAGCTTCCTTTGCAGCCTCCGAGGCGACAATATATTCAGCTTCTGTTGAAGAGGAGGCCACCGTATCTTTCTTGGAACTTTTCCAACTCGCAACACCACCATTCATGACAAATACATAACCAGATTGCGATCTGGAATCATCCGAGATGTTAAGGTAACTTGCATCTGTGTAACCCCTTACCCTAAGTTCATCCTCACCTCCATAAACTAGGAACACATCCTTAGTCCTTCTCAAGTACTTAAGGATATTCTTTACCGCTGTCCAGTGACCATCACCTGGATCAGCCTGATATCTGCTCGTAACGCTTAGAGCATAGGAAACATATGGGCGAGTACATATCATTGCATACATGATGGATCCAATAGCCAAAGCATGTGGAACCCTACTCATGCGCTCATGCTCATCAGTAGTCGAAGAACACTGAGTCTTGCTGAGTTTAATGCAGTGAGACATGGGCAAGAACCCCTTCTAAGCCCCTAACATGTTGAACCGTTTCAACACTTTGTCAATGTATGTACTCTAGCTTAATCCAATTAGCCTCCTTGATCTATCTCTATAGATCTTGATGCCTAGAATATATGCCGCTTCTCCTAAGTCCTTCATCGAAAAACTATTTTTCAACGAGGTCTTAACAGACTCGAGCATAGGAATATCATTTCCAATCAGCAATATGTTATCTACATATAATATTAGAAATACCAGCGCTCTCCCACTTTCCTTCTTGTAAACACAAGGTTCTTGTTCGTTTTTGATGAAGCCAAACTCCTTTACAACTTTATCAAAATGAATGTTCCAACTCCGAAATGCTTGCTTCAGCCCATAAATAGACTTTAGAAGTTTGCATACCTTTCTAGCATTGTTTGGATTGACAAAACCTTCGGACTGCATCATATACACGTCTTAAGTTAGGATTCCATTTAGGAAAGCCGTCTTGACATCCATCTGCCATATTTCATAGTCGAAATGTGCAACAATGGCTAGAATGATCTGTATAGATTTAAGCATCGCTACAGGAGAGAAAGTCTCATCGTAGTCAACTCCTTGAACTTGTCGAAAACCTTTTGCAACAAGTCGAGCTTTATGGATGTGAACATTTCCATCCGTATCAATCTTCTTCTTATAGATCCATTTGCACTCGATGGCTTTAAAACCATCAGGCAGGTCAACCAAGTTCCAAACTTGATTGTTTCCCATGGACTCTATCTCGGATCTCATGGCTATCAGCCATTTCTCAGAGTTTGGGTCCACCATCACTTCTGCATAGGTCGCAGGCTCATCATTGTCTAACAATAATAATTCCCGCGTTTCGCGGAGCCTCGCCGACCTTCGTGGTTGTGGTGCTTCTATTGCCACGGGTTCCTCAACTTGTTCTGCTACAATAGCATCACTCGTAGAAGCATCCCTGACTGGCTCATCTTGAACCTCTTCAAGTCGCACCGACCTTCCACTCGTTCCCTTTGTGAGAAACTCTTTCTCTAGGAAAACACTGCTACGAGCGACAAACACTTTGCCCTCTTCTCGGTTGTAGAAGTAATACCCCAAGGTTTTCCTCAGATATCCCACGAAAATGCACTTATCCGATTTGGGTGTTAGCTTGTCCGACTGAAGTCGCTTGACAAATGCATCACAACCCCAAATCTTTAGAAAAGACAAACTGGGATTCTTTTCAGTCCACATCTCATATGGTGTCTTAACTACGGATTTAGATGGTACCCTGTTAAGTGTGAAAGCTGTCGTTTCTAGAGCGTAACCCGAAAATGATAATGGTAAATCCGACTATCTCATCATCGATCGAACCATGTCCAACAAAGTTCGATTGCACCGTTCAAAGACCCCGTTTCTTTGAGGCGTTCCGGGCGGCGTGAGTTGTGGAACAATTCCGCAACTCTTAAGATGATTGCTAAATTCATGACTCAAATATTCACCTCCACAATCAGATCGCAAGGCCTTTATTTTCTTGCCACGTTGATTCTCTACCTCACTCTGAAACTCCTTGAACCTTTCAAAAGTTTCAGACTTATGCATCATCAAGTAGACATAACCATATCTACTGGAATCATCAGTAAAAGTAATGAAGTAGTGATATCCTCCTCTGGCTGTCGTGCTCATTGGTCCATATACATCAGTATGTATGAGTTCCAACAAGTATGTCGCTCTCTCGGGTAAACCCGAAAAAGGCGATTTGGTCATCTTTCCAAGTAAACAAGCCTGTCATGGCTCGTATGATTCAAAATCAAACAAAGTTAGAAGACCATCACCATGGAGCTTCTTCATGCGCTTTTCACTTATATGCCCCAAACGACAATGCCATAAATAGGTAGGACTCAAATCATTAGGCCAAACCCTTTTAGCACTAACATTGTAAACAGATGCATCATCAAGATTTAAAATAAATAACCCATTCACAATGGGAGCATCAGCCATAAACATATCATTCTTAGAGATTACACAACCATTGTTTGCACTCGCGAATGAATAACCATCCCTCATCAAACATGAAGGTGATAAAATGTTTCGACCCATACTAGGAATGTACCTCTCAGTCCTTGCATGATCTTGGAACATGTCCTCAAGCGCGATGATCATATCGTACGCATCCTGATCCTCAAACTTCTTTTGGAGTTTAGGTTCCATGTATGCAAGCATAAGACAACTAACCTCAAGAGAATCATCACATGCTCTCTTGTAGGCGTTCTTTAGGGCAGCAGATGCATTATCAGCAGGTTCATCGGGGATTGGGGTATTATCAGACCTGAGAACAATTCTCAGGTTATGGACCCAGTCCGAATAGTTTGTTCCATTTAGTTTATCTTTGTCAAGAATCGAACGCAAAGAAAAAGGTGATGCAGTATTCGGTGCCATTGATCTACAACAGAAAACATGCAAAATACTAAGCCATGTAACCATGAAAGAGTAAAACATATTAAACAATTTAATAGCATATACTCCCACTTAAATCAACATCCCTCTATTGATACTAAGTGATTCAAGATCCACAATTAACAAGTCGACTAGTGAGCTTTAGCATCACTGCTAGAAGACAAGGTAAATCGGTAAACAAAACTTGCTAATCATATCACATATGACTCTTGTTGTTGGGTGACATCTCTATGTCTAAACTAGCTAGGCGTCCAACCTTTATGACCCAAGGCCTTTAAATGTTAAGATGACCTTGTCAAGCTCACTAACCCTTATGCGTGTAGGTATCCGATACAAACCCATCCAGCCAAGGAAAACCGCGGCACCCTAATTTAATAGGCCCACCAACGATTGTACAGGGCATAGGATGGTGCAAGGTTTGGTTGGGAGGGCATGATATAACTTAAACTTTGTGAGGGATAGTTCTACTTCTATCATCCAAGCATGCATAGAGTAAAACGCATAAGAATATCATTCACATAGTTGTGACATAGTATGGCCCATTTTCTCATGGTGATCTCTATCGCCATAGAACCTGTCCACCATGATGATCTCCATCTTCATGTTCCATGCGAGCCATCCTCCAAGTGATGAGTCCTCCAAAAACTAATACAAGCTATTACCCCTAACAACTAGTAATCAAAATTACATAGAATTAGGATCATTACAAGTTGGCACGCAGGCCATTACAATAATTTGACAACACACATGGCTCCAGCCGTGTTGCCCTACTCACGACACGCAGGTCATGATAAATTTCATACATGCATCACATACATATATGGGCCATACTGATCACATACATCCTGCAAAAACAAGTTATACATAGAATCACATTCTACCGGATCATGTGACCTCGCAGCACCTAGTTACCTTAACGAGATACAAAAATGTGCTACGACTAGGGGGGTCTAGGGGGTCTCCCCCTGCGGGGTTCGAAGGGGCAGCGCCCCTCGCGGTATCAAATTTTCTTTAAGGATTTTGTTCGGCAAATCAAATTTACCATAAACCGTCTGTTGTTCCGATCTGATCAAACTCCTTTGATCACGGTACATCTATTTTAGATATAGGTTCCGATTCAATCAATCATATTGATCTTCGTCTGATTCAACAGGATTTATGTGTCACTGTCTACCCCGATGGCGGAAACCGACCGGTAGGGGTAAGTCGTTCGACTACCTCAAAATCGCGATCACAGAAAGCAAGATCATAGATCAATCCTAAACCACATCATTCATATCAATCTGCATATCACCATATGCAAACATTCCAAATCTATAACTGAACAGCATCGGCTTTGATACCACTGATGGAATACGGGTAGGCTACACTAGCGCAAATCAAAAATTTCTACCGCGTAAACAAGGAATACTGTTGTCATAGATCACAGGATTACCACTAGACGCGCAGTTGCGGAACTTGATGAAGCGCGTCGAGAAAGTGTAGATGTTCTACGTCTCCTCCTTGTCCTCGTCCCACGAGCGACTCCCCTTAGCGCGGCTCGTCCAAGCTCTACAGATGCAGCGCCTCCGAGGTATTTACACGTGCGTGGTGGAAGCGTCAGACGCCGGACTGCTAGGTCCGCGCGTGCAACACAGACGAGAGGTATGGCGGCTGGGTGGAATGGCTCAACCCTGATCATCTCGCCCCACCCTCTCTTATATAGACGTCCCTAGTAGGCTTCTACATTAGCAGCCATTAGTAGCCTAAGACTGGTCTAATTCGAATCCAATTCTCATTAGGCTTCCAGCCCCTTAAGTGTGTGGCCCTATAGGTTCATATACGCATAGATGACACGAATATACTTATTCTGTCAATGGTTGGTAGCGGCCTCTAGCAAGACGTGCCAACTCCTAAACGCATACAAAGATCATATCGGACAAACTATTATAAGGTTTAGTACATGTCTTTCCTTTTGCCTCACGATATTTGGTCTATCTCCAAGCTGACCTCTCTTTCTTAATACTGTGATTCGGAATCCCTTTACTAGGTTAACTCTTAACCTTATGTAGCACGGCCATGCATTTCTGGATCCGATCACTCGAGGGGCCGAGAGATATCTCTCTCAAGTAGAGAGGGGCAAATCCCATCTTGATTGACCATGCCTCGTAGCATGCTTCAGGACAAATCCGAAAGCTACCTTTATAACTACCCAGTTATGGAGTAGCGTCTGATAGCCCCAAAGTAGGTCGATCCACATCTCAAATACATGCAACAATCTCAGGTATAAGGACAAAACGTACATGATGTGTAGAGAGAACTACAACTAATTGCCAGTCTCAAGTTGGGTCAGTCCAACCCCATGTTCATAACATGTGTCCACATCATTGGTTTGACATCTTCATGTCTATGAGTTGCGAAACATAGTCATCAACCAATCGATATGCTAGTCTAATATTCACGTGTGTCCTCATATGAACTCCGACTAGGGACAACTATTAAATAACCATACAAGTAAAGAGTTTTACAAACAATTCACATAATTGTCAATCAATACAAGTTGCTTGATATGGATATTCAAAAAACGTTACAATAACTCATGGATACATAAGAAATATAATCATCTCTATGATTGCCTCTAGGGCATATTTCCTTCACCTGGACCCTGTGAAATGTGCGCAACAAGATGGTGATCGAACGGGTTTTTCCTTCATGGGCGTCTGACTCTATTTTCGCTTTGCTTGCCTTCTTACAGCAGTGGTCCCCCTTGGTGCGACAGCGTGACCGGACCGCGTTCGAGTCCTCCCTCCGGGCTCTAAGGACGGCGGCGCTCCCCTTCTCGGCGCCGACGTATGCGACCCCCCGCCCCCTTCGACGTCCTGAGGGTCGCCGGCCCCCTTCGCGTGACACCTTTTTTTGTTTTTACCCTTGGGCGGTGATGTGCTGTGGCCCCAGCGTTTGTGCGACTATTTTATCTTTGGCCTCGGCCGCGGTGGTTGTATGTCCGGTTGTGTACTTGGATTGTGTTTTATTTATAAAGCGGAGCGCGAGCCTGATTCGAGAAAGAAACGAAAAGAGTTTTATTTATAAATTTACTCTCACTTTGATTTTTTCGATAAAGAAAATATATTAATATTACTTTCACTATGATGGTGCTCAATCTCCTAGGTAAAAGGTGAAATAGTTGTAAGAATTTCTTATCCAAGTTATCCGCTTCCTTCGAGGGGGCATAGAAGGAAGTTGACACATGTAAGACAGACATGATGGATTCCCGAAACCCCACTCTCCGCAAGCATTAGCATGCTTGCTCTACACTAAAGCCAGTACAACTTCTTCCTTCTCCTGCCCAGTGAATTGAATGTGGAAGCCTTGTGAACGCACTGTTGCTACCCATGGAAGGGATGTACCATCGGAATGATCAAATGGACCCTCCTGCTCGGATTTTTTTAGAACTTAAGGCTCATTCGCCCCTAGCTAAACCTCATATGTGCACCGAATCCACTTGCATAAGCCACTAGAAAAACCTCTCTTTTGATACTACTCCACATCGTCGATCAAGTGTTGCAACCCCCTACTGCCATGTTCTTTCTTAATTACCATGGACAACTGATTTTGTATGATGGAATTTTCTCGTCATGGTTATTGACTAGTCCCTTGTTGTGCATGAGGTGATGACCCATGCTCGCCATCTTGGATGTCAAATATAACCATTTTTCACGACATTTACTCCCACTTCGAGCATGTCTTAGTTTGCTAGTTCTGTATTCAGCTCCTAGTACTCCATGAATGTCGTGGTTGGCGGTGGACAAGGCTAGGGTGGCACAACATAAGTCTAGGACAAGCTCATACCAATGGTTATCAGAGTCATGTTGGAGATAATAACGGTAACGATGACAATGGCGGAGGAAACATGTCGGCAGTGCACACCCCAACTGTTAAGGGGCCCTCACCAACAACAGTAACCCCAAGAAGTCATATGTTCTAGAAGACTAGACAAACTATAAATAAGTGTTGGAAAAGGTTTGTTCATAAATGTGTACATATTCATGAAAGATTGTGTTTCCAAAGTTGCCACTTTATTTAGACATCACAAGAATGTGCATTTTGGGTTTGCTTCTTTGTCAAGGATGAATTCTGGTAGCCCCTCGCAATAGAAACAATACTTAGTTCATGTCATCAATAGTTGCCTCACAATGCTGTCACCCTCAACTTCTATTGAGTTGTTATTCAATTGAACCACCTGATCCCAAGCGGGAAGGCCTTTAAGCCATCAACTATCCTATTACAAGGCTAATAGCCTAGCAGCTTGAGGCTCATCTATAACACCGAGGTGTGAACGTAGTCGGTGGATTCCTTGACTTACATGGAGGCAAAGGCAGCACAAGCGGGCCTGAGGAACATGTTTTTGTCATATGAAGCCTGGTATATTGAAAGAATAGGATGATTAGCAAGTACCATTCCATCAAATCCAACCGATCATCCTCTTCTCTACGTCTCCGAATCCTAAGCCACAACATCCTTTTCATTTTTTTCACTTTTAACACAATTGGTGAGAAAGATGTTGAACTTCAATTAATATATGAAGCTAAGATACAACCCACCCAATATGCACTTGTGTATGGATTTTTTTTGCATCGTTTCTGTTGTCATGTTGTGTGGTCTAAAGAGATGATGAAATGACTTGTGAAACATGAAGATGAAACACTCCATTGGTCCTTATATATAATATATTTGTCGTGTTTGGGGGTTGTTGAATTTTTTATGGTAGATTAATTGCACAATATGTTTTTACCCCAAAATATCTTCATAAATAATGTTTGTAGAGAGAGAGAGGCCGTGGTGGATTTATATAAAGCCAGAGAGAGAGAGAGAGAGAGAGAGAGAGAGAGAGAGAGAGAGAGAGAGAGAGAGAGATGGCTTGTCTTCGCTTGTCCTGCATGTGGTTGCACTTTGTGGTACTGAACACACACACTTTGTACTTTATTAATACAGAACAATTGGTTAGTGGAAGGTGCTATTTTCTTTGACAGAAAACTATGTTTTTTTTGTCAAATTCATGCTGAAACTCTGTTATATGGTCTTCAACGCACTGGTTTTTAATATATATGGGCTTTTAGGTTGTACATGTAAAATTACTAGCAACCAAATAACATCGACATGAAATCTAAAATGCTGATTTGTGCTCTTCACCGACCACTTCTTCATGCAATCCCCCCTATGTACACTACACACTTTGGAGCTCGGCATCCATTCAAAGTACCCGCTTCGAGGGCCCCCTATTTTCTACAATTTTGTGTGTATGTGCTATTTGAGGGATTGTATTTCTGTGCTAACCCGTTGAAGTAGCCATGTCACGGGCCCATGACATAGAGCAAATACATAGTAGTGACTAGTGAATGACACGTTATGGCAGCATATATACGCAAATTTTCGCCAATAACAAGGTGTTTACAATGATTTATCAATTTCAAGTTCAAACAGGTCTTGAACAAACTGGCTATAGATACCGATCGATCGCCTCCCAAGCTACAACAGTCAGTGCATGACAACCTCGTGCTAACAACCTCAATCAGCGGTGTCGCTAGCTGTTGGATGGAGACAATGTCATATGGGGGCAGGCCAATGACAAGCCGGCCGTCGGCTGGACTGCCGAGGCATTGAGGGCCTGGACGGCCAGGACCATGCAGTGATCTGGGTACCAACGGAGAGGCGGTGTTCGAGGCCGCCGCGGACAGACGCTCGAGGACTCGACTGAGGCAGCGTAGTGTCGCATCTCGCCATCTCGAAGATCAATACAGACTTAGGCTCCTATCTATAAAGAGAAAGGCATATGCCTCCTTACTTCGTTCCCAACATGAAAATGCTTAGTACACAGTTCTCCCATGCAAGACAATGTTTCTGTCCTGACGCCTCCTATGCTCAATCCTTTGGTACCGAAAACTATTTCGAAGATATTAATAGTTCTGTGTGAGGAAATAATACAATCTGGGATCGAAGCAGAGCGCCATGAGCACCTCAGCAAGCAGGAGGGTTTTCTAATATATAGCTGGCATGAGGGTGACCTATTTATTAACTTTGGTAATAAAGAGATCTCTTCGTTTTCATCCTCCGGCAGATGAAAATGAAGACAATATTCAACAAGCTGAGGCAGCTACTCTCAGCAGGATTGCCTTGCCTTTATTGAGCCAATTCACTGCTCACATCTTTTGGAGTGCTTAGCCATTCACTACATACTGCATTAGTGATGTTTGGAAGCATTGCTTATCTATATGAATATGATTCAACCATAAGAAATAAAGGAAATCAATAAGTAGGTACAAAAGTGATGCGATGGATTTACTTCATGATTTATGAGAAGGTTAGGGCCTCCAGGCATGGCAATCCTCTATACATCAATCCTCCAGGATGGAAAGTACGGCCATTGGGTCAATATCGTCATGGGCAATGCAGAGCTTCAAAACTCTGGAGTACATTAAAATTATGTCACACTAAGTGCTTCCTTCCTGATGTCTCTTATTCTCAAACTAACCCTACCTTTTCCTATCTTCGTACATTTCCTATGATCTTTGATCGGACAACAATGACGCTTGGACACTGTTTTCTTCTTGAAGGCGTTGTTATTGGAGTGGTGGACTACTGGTGTTGTTCTGATGGTGTCAGTGTCGTTGCTTTGAGGATTAGTTCTCTGTAGCGAGACTTTTCTTTTTTGTAATTCTTTTTTTTTCTAGGCTGTGTGCATTCGTAGGGCCGTTAGGGCATGCGTTGTTGTAGAGACTGGGTGTAATTGGTATCCCTGTGATATTAATATATACTCTTTAAAAAAAATCTTCATACATTTATTTTGCTAAGAGTTGGAGTATCATAGGGAGGTGTTGAATCTCGGTGACTTGCATTTCCTTTCCATTTTTCTTTTCTTCTTGCTTAAGCTGTGGTTCTTGCATTGCTGCTGCTGACAGTAGGTGTGCAAGAGAAAAGTTGCTGAAATGGCAATGGCTAGTGAAGCACGAAGAGAAGCAGAATGCACCTGTTCGATTTTGGCATATATAAACGGTTAGTCATGCAAGACATATGGTCATTGAAAACATGTACCTTTGATAAATATTTTGAGATATTGTTCACAGCAAGGTCTTTGTAAGTAACGACAGCTTGTAGTGAATGTGATTTCGATCATGAGGGGATTGTGTATTCTGGCCACCAAGTATTATTCAAACAACGTGCTATGTTGTAAGGTATAGTTTCTCACTTCTTCTAAATTTGACAAACAAAAACTCGATACCGATTGTTTAGAGGACCGTACGAACCCACCCGAAATCCGTATGGTCCTCTTAGACGCATACTCACCGTATACGTATACTCATATGCCTGCAGAAGACGAAAATCGAAAGTTATATAATAGCAACAAAAAAAATTTAAAATATGACATGCAAATACATAGATCGTGATAATGGAAGGTGGAATCAGCCGACTGGAACATGGATTATACCCAGTTCGACCGAGTACACATATATGAAGATATACGTGGCCTCGATATGAGTTTCGACGGGTCAGAAAAATAAAACGGCCCATGCAACTTAAGTTTAGGGGGAGAGGGGACCGAAGCACATCTCATAGTTTCTTTCTTCACTAATATAAGACATCATAGCAAACTAAACTAGTTCGCCAAAACATTGTGTACTAGTGAAAGGAGGGAGTATTTGATAGGTGACCTACTGCCATATTCACCAACAACTGTGTTTGGGATGATTGGCAATTTTCAAGCTCAAGCCACGTGACAAGGAATGTAACTACAGATGTATTATGCCTTTGTGGGTTATATTAAATATTATTACTAGCGATGGTATTATGATTTAATAATCTTAGGTCTAGTAGAGGGTAAGATGCAGCTCACAATGTACGTAGTGGTTGACGGTTTACGAGAAGGAGATATATTTCTATTACTAAATTTATTCCGCTTATTATAGGAGAACCATATTATCGATGTCTACTCCATGATGATGATGGGATCGGCGGAAGTGGCTCCCTCCACCGGCATTGTCGTCTAGCGCCTCTGGCAATCCCTCCACATGTTCGCTCGGATCAGCGACTGTAGACGAATATCCTAGGTTGGCCAAATGGTGGCCGCCTGTCATCCGCTTCGGCGGACTTGTCATGGAGGCTTTGGTGATGGCCAGCTCGACCCCCGTGGCGCCGCTACTGCAAATGGCATCATCACTAGGAGATGTGAACTTCACATATACCATCGGTTATCCATACATAGCCGCACCAGGTGGGCTTGAAAACCTCATATAGGTCCTCCACGAGTGTTCACTTTTGACTTCCTTAAGACCCCAGCGAGGAAGTGTCCCATCGTACCCTCCCACACAGACGAGGGTCTCCACTGTCATTGACATGGGTATGGCCTACGGGTTCCCAATATTAGCCTATCTGGTCCGGCCTAGCCCAACAGAGGCCCACGTGATGATGAAGCCCAGGAAGGATTCGGGTGGCCCGGGCCCATGAAAGAGGCGATTGCTTAGCGGATACGGCTGGCTTTAGATAGAAAGTTTAAAGGATAAAACCCTAATCTATAATCGACTCGACCTAATCCCGAGACCTGGTCTCTCCATATAAAGGCCAGTAGGGCACGACGAGAAGGATCACGAAACACCCTAGTATACACACCCGCCAGATCTCATTTGCGCAACCATGTAACCTTCGGTTCCACCGTCAATCAAGAACAGACAGGGTTTTCCCTCCGGGGGCCTAAACCTGGGTAAATCCTTTGTCCCGTGTTGCTTGTCTGTTAGCCGAACGAGATCTCCAGCACATCCCCGCTTTCTCAAATACCAAGTCCATAACAATGGACATTGACAAGGCTAACTCTCATCAGTCATCTTCTTTCATGTATCCCGGGATCAAACTCCGCCCGGATACATCTTCTGGCTTCCGCCCAACCTATATTGACCGTGTCTCTCACTACGACAGTCATCGACTCATAGTTGGACACATAGACCACAGAAACAACATTGCGTACGATGTCCCCATAGAACACTAACAGGTTTTCCATCATTGTTTAATTGTATTAAATTTTTTATTATCCTTCCTTAGTTGTTTATACTAGCATTAACAATCAATTAAAATTTATAAATAATAACACCATAATAACTTTTTTACGCATACGATATTAATAAAGTATACAATAACTTTGAAAAAATAGTACAATCGCTCAACAAAAGCTAACAACATTACTACCATGATTACTATTTACTCCCTCCGTCCGCAAATAAGTGTACATCTAGAAAATACTAGACAAATTAGTTCTCTCTCTTCTTTTGTGAGGCTCTATTAATTATCAAGAAAAGAGAAGAATAAGGATTGGTGGATGATATGGAGGAGAAGAATAGAGATTGGAGGATGAGGTGAGGGACTGATTACGAGGAGCCAAATGAAAGTCATTTTGAAAAGTCTGACGGGGGAACAGTATGGCCACTCCAACTGTCCATAATCGCGGACGCGGCTATTCGAATAGTTTGACACTCTGCAGAGGTTGTACACTTTCACCACAACATTCGATACATCCGTCAGGAACAAATCCTGAATTTACCATACTCAGTATGCGGATAATCAATCCTAACCTTTCAATTACACGCCCTAGTATAAGTACCTCTCCTGTGAGTTTGGCCTCCCAACCATGACCAACTGTCATCTTGGGTACTGCACAGATGGACAATCTTCACAAGGTAGCCTCGGCTCAGACCTTGGCCGTGAGGGAACTAATACTAAGGTATATAAGTTTCCAGTCAAGCCCTACCCAATCTTCGGGTATTGTGGTTGTACGATAAAATTGGAATGGTATCGCATCCAGACAACCATCAGTTTTATAAAGGGCTAAGGCTCATGCCTCAACATTTTCATCACCAAAATCATCAATTGTTTGGAAACACATGTCTAAAACATTTCAATAGAATGATCCATCATTCCAAGGTTTTCATAACCATTTTTCCACCAAGTATTCCCATCTAAAGTTGATCAAGTTTTATGCTTAGCACTGGCATCTATAAGTGGGGATAGGCACTAATGAGGGGTGGTGGACTAGTGGAGTTTCAACTAATTACAACCTTATATCTTAGGATGATAGCAAGGTTTCTAACTTAGGCCAAATTTTATGCTCTTTATGCAACCTTCACACAACTGTCTAGTATCTACCAAACTCTTAGGTAGACTCTAAGTAAGCTTTGATGAAGAAAATAAAGTAAGAAGCTTGCAAATAAAACTAGGATTAGTTTGTCAAGTGGGTATGATCACATATGGTTAAGGCATATAGTGGGCATAGTAACAAGTATTGGCTTGCATAGGTCAACTTAATTAGGAAGGCTTGCTCAATCAACTAGTAGTATTAGGATTGCACAATATCAGTATAAGCTTGCCTTGTGTAGAGCAGTGGTTGAAGTTCTCCTCGGCTTCTTCTTCGTAGTATCCTCCTTCCTCCTCGTATCTTTGGTCGGTACTAGCGTTTATGAATAAATACGAGGTACACAATCACCAAACAATACTTAACTATTTGCAATCATCACACACAAGGGTCCTATAGATGATCTAGCATCATCTCTAACATTACAAGGTTAAGGCTTGGTTTAATTCCTTTTATTTTTAGAAAAGTAATTTCTACTCATTGAAAAACTATTTAAGGTTTAATATTCTCCAAACTAAACATGGGATCATGTTGACACATGTCATCACCACATATTGTAGTCCATGGGAATGTGATTTAAAGTGGTGTCACAATTTAATAAGGTTTTACCCTTTTATTCTATTTAATTAAAGTGGCTAGAAATGCCTATGTAGCATTCTTTTATTTCTTGAACAATATTTCTGCAAGTAAACCTATATATTTTTATATATTCTGAAAGGTATGGTTAAATGTGATTTTTGAGAGTTGGAATCAACTCAAAAGCTATTATGGTTTAAATCTGAAAAATGTTTGAGTGCAGAAAAGCTTCTGCCTTGTTATTTTTACTAAGGGTGATCTATAGATCCAAATGACTTGAATCCAACGGGCTTGGATTCAGCATTCACAGGCCTTTCCAACAAAATTGGTTTCATTAAAATTGGTGCACTGAATCGACCTGGGTTGATTTTTGAAAATGGGTACAGAAGTGTGTTTGAATTAAAAAGAAAAAGATCTAATTCAAAACACTGGGCTGCGCGGGAAAAGTTAACGGGCCGGCATGCTAAGCGCAGCGCTCCCGCGGGCTGCTTAAGTGGGTGTCCCCACTCGTCAGTGACACGGGGCTGGGCGAAGCGGTATGGGGCAACGTGGGTCGTTTGATCTAGTTCTAATCTAACTGTTGGGATTCATCGTCGACACGAGACAACGCCGGCGAGAACGAAACCTAGCGTGGCCAGTGAGGGGTGCTAGGGGCTCACCGGGGTGCTGGCGAGGGTCGGCGAGGCAGGCGAACGACGAAGTCGACGACGGCGAATCTCCTGGTACCGGCGGCTTCTCCTGGGGCGGCTCCAATCGCTGGCTCCCTTCTTCTCCCGAGGCGGCGGGCTCCGGTGAAATTCCAGCGAGGTGGTGCTCGCCTTGCTCTGAGAACGGTGTGGCACGATCAGTGAGGAGAGGGGAGTGAGATGGTGTGAAGAAATCGAGCGGGGGTGGCCTCTATTTATAGTCGAGCGAGGGGACCGTTGGGGCGCACGGTGAGCTCGTCGGGGGCGATGGTACAGGCGGCTATTGGCATGGGCGAAGGTAGGGGACGGTGCTGTGTCTCTTGGCGATGCTCAACGACATGGTTTCGAGGCATGGGGCGGTGCGGCTTGGTCTGGAACGGGCGGTGCTCTGCGCGGCAGAGGCGGCATCTTCGACGGCGAGCGGTGGCTGTGCGTCACGGGGTGGCAAACAGGGATGTCTGGCGGTCTCTTGGGTCGGTGGGGATTGTGTACGCACGCGGCGAGGGCGGCGCGCGGTATGTGGGATTCGTTCGAGGGTTGTGCTCTGGCGCACGCTCGGCATGGTCTCTGGCGGTCTGGGCGCGGTTCGTACGCGTGGTCCAGGGCTTGGCAACGCCGCTGGGGACAAAGGAGTGGCGGTGGACGGTGGGCTGCCTCCCAGACATGCTGGCTAGGCTTGCTGCTGCTCCTAGCTTTTTGTCGATTATGGGGTGGCAAGGGTGTGCTCGGCTATTCACCATTAATGACAATGGCAAGCTCACAGTGGTGCTAGTGCTTGGCTAATCTTCCTAGATGATCTACTGAGTTGTGTGTGAGCTAAATGGGGAACTAGTTAGGCAAGAATCACTGCTCACAATAGTGTTTGATGTTTGTTTGATTTGTGTCTGCAACCTGTTTGATGAAATGTCCGCATGAAATCAAGTTTTGAATTTTGAAATGATTTTTAGTGGGTTTTGTAGATTGGTGCTGGTGAGTCTGCAGGTGCTTCGGTTTTGAAAGTTGAGCTTGTTTGAGTGGGTTTTGAAAAAGTGGGATCTTCCCATATAAAGAAGATTCAATTTTGAATTGGCATTTAAACTATGCATTTGAAAGTTTATGGATGGTCACAAGGTGGGCCTTGATACTCTGTTATGAGTACAATCAAGGGGTGCAAAGATCCAGAAAAGTTTCTGTTAGATTTTGAAAGTTTGAGATAGCCAAAGTAGGCATGGGAGTTAAATTGGTCAAAGTGACCATTCCCTTAATATATTTGTTTTGATTTACTTGTCTTTAGGAAAAGTGTGGGAAATGTTTTAGATGAGGTTTATTTCACCTAAGAAACATTTTACAAGCAAAGGATCACACAAACAAGGTGGTTTAAAAGAATTTCAAAATCAATGCATACACATATGCATGCATGCATAATTTTATTTAGCAAAGTTTTTGTTAACCCTAATTTTGAGGATTAGTGTTTGATGATCCAAGGTTAGTATTTTTGGGATGTTACACATCGCTCACCGCCGTGCCGATTTGCTGCGTGGGAGGCGGAGGGGCCGGGGTGCTGTCGGAGATGCACGTCCGCGGTAGAGGTAGCGTCGGGGGCGTGCTTGGTGTCGCGGAGCACGGGGGCCGCGGAGGTGGCGTCGGGCCGTGTTCCGCGGCAGAGTAGGAAGGCCGTCCGCCGCTTCTGTTAACTATTTCTGTGTATTCTTTTGTTTGCAGATACTATGGATCCGGGACTCGGTAGAGACGATTATCAGGAGAACATCATGGAGGGTTTCATCCGCGGGGATGAAGTTATTGTTATGGCGTCACCAAGCAGTTTGAATGACTCGAGAGGGAGATGAGTCTCTCAGCCGAGGAGGTAGATGCTCACAGTGAGGTAGACGCCAAGCCTCAAGTAGGAGGACTCAGCGGCTCCGGTGAGGGAGAAGACGACGAGCAAGAAGTCAAAGAGAGAGAAGTCGACGGCTCCGACGAGGTGTATATCTATATGTGATGTGCACTAATGTATTTAACAAGTGACCATATGAAATACATATATTAACGCGCTAGCTCTTTCTTCTTTTAGCCCTCCGGATCGAGGAAATCGTCAGTACGGACTAAACGAGGCCCAAACAAGAAGATGGATGATGGTGTCCGGTATAGAATCGAAAAGGTAGATAAAGTAGGGAAACCGATTGAACCTGATAATGTTGCAAAGAAATTTGTGAAGGCATGCGGAGTTGTCGTTAGGGACCACATCCCTATCACCACTCGAGAGTGGAGGCAGACAAAGACGGAAACTGTGTCATATGTCGGCCAAGCAGCCAAAGAAAACCTTTGGACAAAGATCATGCTTAATTTCACCCTGCCGGCGCCAGAGGTGGATCCAGACGAAGAAGTGCCAAATGAGGCGGAAATTAGGAGTCAAAAAGAGGCCCTAGAGAAAAAATTCAAGGCGTGGGATCTTTCGAAGATGGGCGGACTATTCAGGGACTGGAAGAAAAAATTATGCCAGAACTATATCGAGCTCGATAAGACTCCGGATTTCGATAAGGGCTATGATAAGATAAGAGACTACTGGGCTGAATTTGTGGAGTACAAGACGAAGAATCCGGACGCGTTGCAAAAGTCTGCAGTAAATAAGGCGAATGCTGCTAAGAAGAAGTACCACCATACTATGGGGCCTGCTGGCTACGCCGGTAGCAAGCATAAGTGGGAGGCACTTGAGGCACCATTTCTGGCCAAGGGGGTCATGCCAGAGCCCTTAACATGGATCGAACGGGCAAGAAATTGGTTTTACGGGCATGGGGGCACGTTGAACAAAGAAGGGAAGGCAGTGTATAACCAAAGACACAAAGATAATCCCCTGCTACCCATCGACGACATTAGAAGTGCGGTACAAGATGTTGAAGAGGGACGGTTCGTTCCTGATAGAGAGAAGGACGAGCTAGCATGCGCCCTTAAAAATAAAGAACACAAAGGACGATCACGGGGCACCGAAGGATCCAAGCCGTGGACAGTTGCGTTTCCCGAGGAAAGGAAGAGATTTCCTGATAGAAGCCATCAAAGGAGGAAGGAAAGGGAGGCAGCTGAGAAAGCTGCTGCTGCAGACCGGCTGCATAATGTAGAAGAGGTATTAAAGTGACATCAGGATCAAATCGAAATACTTAGCCAGCAAGGTAGCGGCCAATCTCAGCGGTACCTGATAGAACCTGCATTCGATGCTACCGGCGCCCCATCGAATAAGAAAAGCAGCGTCGCTTCCACGCAGCTCCAGGATGATGGTGATGACGATGCACTGACGGCACCGGAACATCGTTACCTAGTGGATGATATCACACAGAGCACACCTTGTGAGTTAAAGGTGAGAGTTGTTAACTTAAGATTGACGGCGGTGCTCGGCATGGCCCTACCAATTGGACCTAAACCAACTTGGCATTGCAAACCGGTTCCAAAAGGGTACGCTGTCGTCACGGTGGATCAAGTCATGCCAGATTATGAGGAGCTGAAGCTGGACTACCCCGCAGGTGAAGATGGGGAGTTGACTGTGTTGGAGATATGCCCTAGAGGCAATAATAAATGTAGTTATTATTATATCTTTGTGTTTATGATAAATGTTTACATTCATGCTATAATAGTATTAACAAGGAAACATTAATACTTGTGTAATTTGTAAACTTAATTTGAAGTCCCTAGTAAAGCCTCTATATAATACTAGCTTGTTGGTTAATAGATGATTGTGGTTTCCCTATCATGAACATTGAGATGTTATTAACAACAAGATCATATCATTAGGAGAATGATATGATGGACATACTCCTATAGATAAGCGTAGCATAAAGATCAAGTCATTTTAATAGTTCAATTGCTATATGCTTTCTGATACATAGTAATCTGATTCCTTCGACCATGAGATCATGCATATCACCTCTACCGGATGGATGCTTTGATGACATCAAACACCACACAGAATCGGGTGGCTATAAAGGTGGCATTGAGTGTTCGAAAGTATTGGTTGAAACACATGGATCAAGAGGGATTTGTCCATCCATATGACGTATAGATATACTCTGGGCCCTCTCGGTGAAATGTCATCCAATTAGCTTGCAAGCATGTGACTGGCTCACAAGTGATCACATATCACTGGAACGAGAAAATAGTACTTATCGGTAACGAGGTTGAACTAGGTATGCGAGAGATACCGATCATAACCTCGGATAAGTAAACTATCGTGAGACAAAGGGAAATTGATATCGTATGTAAGTGGTTCATTCGATCGCAAAGTAATCGTAGAAATATGTGGGAGCCATATGAATTTCCAGATTCCTCTATTGGTTATTGTTCGGAGAAGTGTCTCGATCATGTCCGCATAATTCGCGAACCGTAGGGAGACACACTTAAGGATTCGACGTTGTTTTGAGTAGTTATGGAATGATGAGAAAGAGACCGAATGTTGTTCGGAGTCCCGGATGGGATCCGGGATATCACGAGGAGATCCGGAATGGTCTGGAGAATAAGATTCATATAAGGAAAGTCCCGTTTCGGAGTTGGGGAATGGTTCCGGTGTTTTCATCGGGAATGTTCTAGAATGTTCCGGAATGTCCGGCACTCCGGAGGGGAAGGGTGCATGAATGTGTTGTATCAAGTTGGTATGATTGCATCATGTACTAAGTGTCATCGCTGTACCAAATAAAGGATTAATTCAAATCCTAGTTTGAAAAGTCAAATAGCTAGTTTGAAAAGTCAAACAGCTAAATTTGGAAAGAGGAAAAGAGGAGGAAGGGGGAAACCGAGTTGGGGAGGAGTTCCCTCCTCCAACCGGCGGCCCACCTCCAAGCCGAGTTGGGGAGCGACTCCTATCCCTCCCCTTGGCCGGCCGGCCCCTCCACCTATATAAGGAGGGGCAGGGCTCCTTCCTAGAGACACACAAGATCCTCTCCTCCAAACCCTAGCCCCAAGCCGCCTCCAAGCCAAGCCTCCAAGCCTCGCCGCCACGCCTAGGTGAAACCCTAGCCGCTGGCACTAGCCCCTCCTCGGCGTGTCTAAACCCTAGATCGTCAAGGGACTCTTTCATACTCCACCATACTCGCTCCGGCTTAAGGCGAAGCCCTGCGAGATCTCCCCTCTACTTACGGTACCACGCCGTTGTGCTGCCGGAATCGCGAGGAGAGTGCTACAACCTCCGCTGCCTGCTGGAACAAGGGAGAGGAAGGTCTTCGTCGAGTACCGAACGTGTGACCGATCATGGCGCTTGCCCACCGGAAGGATCGCTCACGATCTTGAGATCGGGAAGAGTACGACTACATCACCCACGAGAATCCGCTCTCGTTAAACACTTTGGAATCTTCGAGGGTGAGTTATTCCATCGACTCGTTGCTACAATCTAGTAGATAGATCTTGGCTTGTTTGTTTGTATGCGGTAGAAAATTTTTGTTTTCCATGCTACGAAACCCTACAGTGGTATCAGAGCCGTGTCTATATGTAGATCTGCACAGACGAGTAGAACACAATGGTCATTGTGGGCGTTGATGCTTTTATTGTCGATTTCTTCTTGTGTACTTTGCATCTTGCGGGATGTTGGGATGAAGCGGCCGGGGCTAACCTTACATGACATCGTTCATGAGACTTGCTCCACGCTTGACATGCAACTTGTATTGCATAAGTGGCTTTGCGGGTGCCTGTTTCTCCTAGCATAGTTAAGATCCAATTTACAACGGGTGATTAACAATACTAGTATCAATGTTGTGGTTCATGTTCGTAAGTTATAACGACACTTATTGAAAGCCCCAAACCACGTAAAACATGCAAAGAAAGTAGAGGCGTCTAACTTTGTTTTACAGGGGTGTGCTGTGATGTGATATGGCCATGATTGTGATTATATTTGATGTATGCAATGTTCCTTATTGTAAGTTGGCAACCGGCAGGAGCCATATGGTTGTCTTTAATTTATGTTAAGACCCGCGTGTCTATTCAAAGTAGTTGTAATAGTTGAAGCCGGTGGACGACAACCATGAAGAAGCATCATTGACCTTGATGCAATGCCGGTGATGATGGAGATCATGTTCGTGCTAGAAGATGGAGATCGGAAGCACATAGAAGAAAGGCCATATCATATCACATATTATGAATTGCATGTGATGTTAATCCTTTATGCATCTTGTATTGCTTAGTAGACAACGGTAGCATTATAAGGTGATCCCTCATGCACATGAATTTCAAGTCATAAAGTGTTCACCCTTAGTTAGCACCGTTGCTAAAGCTTGTTGTTTCGAAGCACCACGTGATGATCGGGTGTGTTAGATTCCGCAAGTGTATACAACGTGAGCAAGCCAGATTTGCTCATGCGGAAACTAAGGTTTGATCTTGACGAGCCTAGCATGTCTGCGGACATGGTCTCGGAACACGGATCACCGAAAGGTAAAGCATGAATCATATAGTAGATATGATGAACATGTCGATTGTTCGCCATTGAAACTATATCAACTCTCGTGATGATCGGTGTTGATGTGGTGGATTTGGTTCGTGTGATCACTAAAACAATGTGAGGGATATTGTTTTGAGTGGGAGTTCACCTAGATTAAATTTATTTGAACTCAATTTGTCATAAACTTAGTCTAAACTATTGCAAATATGTTGTAGATCAATGGCAGCCCCTACCATCAATTTTAATGCGTTCCTAGAGAAAGAAAAGTTGAAAAACAATGGAAGCAACTTCGCGGATTGGTTCCGCAATTTGAGGATTGTCCTCACAGCTGGTAATTTGACCTATGTGCTGGATGCACATTGGTGACCCACCTGCGGTGATCTTGCCGATGAAGTAAAGAATGTTTACCTCACTCGGAAGACTCGGTACTCCACGATTCGATGTGCTATCTTGTATGGTTTAGAATCAGAGCTTCAGAAAAGGTTTGAGAATTCAGACCCATATGATATTGTCGAGGATCTCAAATTGATCTTTGAGACTCATGCGGCAATTGAAAGCTATGAGGCTTCCGAAAAGTTCTTTAACTACAAGATGGAAGAGGGCAGCTCAGTCAGTGAGCATGTGCTTAAGATGTCTGGGCACGCAAACAAACTTCAAAGCTTGGGTATAGTGATTCCTAATGCTTTGGGGATTTACCGTGTCCTCCAATCACTACCACCAAGTTACAAGAACTTTGTGATGAACTACAACATGCGTAACATGAACAAGACGTTGCGTAACTCTTTGCCATGTTAAAATCTGCAGAAGTGGAGATCAAGAAAGAGCACCAAGTGTTGATGGTCAATAAGACCACCAAATTCAAGAAAGGCAAGTCTAAGCAAAAGGGACACTTCAAGAAGGGTGGTAAGAAAGTTACCACGCCAATGAAGAAGACCAAGGCTGGACCTAAGCCTGATTCTGAGTGCTTTTACTGCAAGGGAGAAGGTCACTGGAAGCGGAATTGCCCAAAGTACTTGGCGGATTTGAAGAACGGCAACATCAAGAAGAAAGGTACATCCGATATTCATGTTATTGATGTGTATCTCACTAGTACTCGTAGTAGTGCCTGGGTATTTGATACTGGTTCGGTTGCTCATATTTGTAACTCAAAAGCGGTCGCGAATAAATGGAAGCTAGCGAAGAACGAGGTGACGATGCGCGTTGGAAACGGATCAAAGGTTGATGTGATCGCGGTCGGCACGCTACCCCTTCATCTACCATCGGGATTGGTTTTATACTTAAATAATTGTTATTTGGTGCCTGCGTTAAGCATGAACATTATATCGGGATCTTGTTTATTGCGAGACGGTTACTTGTTTAAATCCGAGAATAATGGTTGTTCGATTTATATGAGTAATATGTTTTATGCACATGCACCTTTGATAGATGGTCTATTCTTATTGAATCTCGGTAGTGGAAATACACACATTAATAACATTGAAGCTAAACGTTTGAAATCGAGCGATAACTCGACCTATATATGGCACTGTCGTCTTGGTCACATTGGAGTGAAGCGTATGAAGAAACTCCATTCCGATGGACTTCTTGAATCACTTGATTTCGAATCACTTGAAAGATGTGAAGCATGTATGATGGGTAAAATGACTAAGACTCCATTTTCTGGTATGATGGAGCGAGCTACGGACTTATTGGAAATCATACATACCGATGTGTGTGGTCCAATGAGTGTAGCATCGCGCGGTGGTTATCGTTATGTTCTTACCTTCACGAATGACTTGAGTAGATATGGGTATATCTATTTCATGAAACATAAGTCCGAAACTTTAGAGAAGTTTAAGGAATTTCAAAGTGAGGTAGAGAATCAACGTAACAAGAAGATTAAATTTCTACGTTCTGATCGTGGAGGTGAATATCTAAGTTATGAGTTTGGCGAGCATTTGAAGAAATGCGGAATACTTTCGCAGTTGACACCGCCGGGAACACCACAACGTAATGGTGTGTCCGAACGTCGTAATCGAACTCTCTTAGATATGGTTTGTTCTATGATGTCACTTACAGATTTACCGCTATCATTTTGGGGTTATGCATTAGAAACAGCCGCATTCACTTTAAATAGGGCACCATCTAAATCCGTAGAAACGACACCGTATGAATTATGGTTTGGGAAGAAACCTAGATTGTCGTTCCTTAAAGTTTGGGGGTGCGAAGCCTATGTAAAGAAGTTACAGCCGGACAAGCTTGAAGCCAAAGCGGAAAAATGCGTCTTCATAGGATACCCGAAGGAAACTATTGGGTATACCTTCTATCATAGATCCGAAGGCAAAATCTTCATTGCCAAGAATGGATCCTTTCTAGAGAAGGAATTTCTCTCGAAAGAAGTGACTGGAAGGAAAGTAGAACTTGACGAGGTTGTTGAACCTTCTCTCAAAATTGCGAGTAGCGCAGCACCGGAAGAAGTTCCTGTGGTACCTGCACCAATAAGAGAGGAAGCTAATGATGATGATCATGAAACTTCGGTTGAAGTTGCTACAGAGCCTCGCAGGTCAACGAGAACTCGTACCACTCCAAATTGGTATGATCCCGTTATGAGTGTCATGTTGGTGGACAACACCGATGACCCTGAGACATATGAGGAAGCGATGATGAGCCCAGATTCCAATAAATGGCAAGAAGCCATGAAATCCGAGATTGGATCCATGTACGAAAACCAAGTATGGACTTTGGTGGACTTACCGGATGGCCGGAAGGCTGTCGAGAACAAATGGATCTTCAAGAAGAAAGCAGATCTTGATGGTAATGTTATCGTCTATAAAGCTCGACTTGTCGCAAAAGGGTTTCGACAAATTCAAGGAGTTGACTACGATGAGACTTTCTCACCGGTAGCGAAGCTAAAGTCTGTGAGGATTATGTTAGCAATCGCTGCATATTACGATTATGAGATATGGCAGATGGATGTCAAAACAGCATTCCTCAATGGAGACATTGATGAAGAGTTGTATATGATGCAACCCAAAGGTTTTGTTGATCCTAAAGATGCTAACAAGGTATGCAAACTTCAACGGTCCATCTATGGATTGAAGCAAGCATCGAAGTTGGAATCAACGTTTTGATAAGGTGATCAAAAGTTTTGGTTTTATACAAACTTATGGAGAAGCTTGTATTTACAAGAAAGTGAGTGGGAGCTCTGTAGCATTCTTAATACTATATGTGGATGACATATTATTGATTGGGAATGATGTAGACCTTCTTAATAGTGTCAAGGAATATTTGAATAATAGTTTTTCAATGAAGGATCTTGGCGAAAGCTTACATATTAGGCATAAAGATTTATAGAGATAGATCAAACGCCAAATATCATTGTCACAGTACATATTTGGACAAAGTTCTAAAGAGGTTTGGAATGGAGGATAGCAAGAAAGGGTTCTTGCCCATGTTGCTTATACGACCTTGAGTAAAACTCAAAGTCCGACATCGGCGAAGATAGAGAAAGGATGAGTAAGACTCCTATGCCTCAGCCATAGGATCTCTAATGTATGCCATGCTATGTACTAGACCCGACATTGCATATCTTGTTAGTTTAACTAGCAGATATCAAAGTGATCCAGGAGTGGATCATTGGACAGCGGTCAAAAACATCCTTAAGTACTTGAGAAGAACTAAGGATATGGTTCTTTCTTATGGAGGTGATGAACAGCTCGTTGTTAATGGTTACACCGATGCTAGTTGGAACACGGATCCGGATGATTCTAAATCACAATCTGGATACGTATTTATTTTGAATGGTGCAGCAGTTAGCTGGAGGAGTGCAAAGCAAAGCGTTGTGGCGAGATCTTCAACTGAATCGGAATACATGGCTGCTTCGGAGGCTTCACAAGAAGCGATATGGATGAAAGAGTTCATTACAGAGCTGGGTGTGGTTCCTAGTGCACTGGACCCAATGTCTATCTCTTGTGATAACATGGGCATAGCCAATGCGCAAGAACCAAGGTCACACAAGAAGCTGAAGCATATCAAGCTATGTTTTCACGCTATTCGAGAACATATCCAGGATGGGGATATAAAGATTTGCAAAGTACACACAGATCTGAATGTGGCGGATCCGTTGACTAAACCTCTCCCGAGGGCAAAACATGACCAGCACCAAACTGCCATGGGTGTTCGGTATATTACCATGTAATCTAGATTAGATGACTCTAGTGCAAGTGGGAGACTGTTGGAGATATGCCCTAGAGGCAATAATAAATGTAGTTATTATTATATCTTTGTGTTTATGATAAATGTTTACATTCATGCTATAATAGTATTAACAAGGAAACATTAATACTTGTGTGATTTGTAAACTTAATTTGAAGTCCCTAGTAAAGCCTCTATATAATACTAGCTTGTTGGTTAATAGATGATTGTGGTTTCCCTATCATGAACATTGAGATGTTATTAACAACAAGATCATATCATTAGGAGAATGATATGATGGACATACTCCTATAGATAAGCGTAGCATAAAGATCAAGTCATTTTAATAGTTCAATTGCTATATGCTTTCTGATACATAGTAATCTGATTCCTTCGACCATGAGATCATGCATATCACCTCTACCGGATGGATGCTTTGATGACATCAAACACCACACCGTGGCGGGTGGCTATAAAGGTGGCATTGAGTGTTCGGAAAGTATTGGTTGAAACACATGGATCAAGAGTGGGATTTGTCCATCCATATGACGGATAGATATACTCTGGGCCCTCTCGGTGAAATGTCATCCAATTAGCTTGCAAGCATGTGACTGGCTCACAAGGGATCACATATCACGGGAACGAGAAAAGAGTACTTATCGGTAACGAGGTTGAACTAGGTATGTAGAGATACCGACGATCATAACCTCGGATAAGTAAACTATCATGAGACAAAGGGAAATTGATATCGTATGTAAGTGGTTCATTCGATCGCAAAGTAATCGTAGAAATATGTGGGGGCCATATGAATTTCCAGATTCCTCTATTGGTTATTGTTCGGAGAAGTGTCTCGATCATGTCCGCAAAATTCGCGAACCGTAGGGAGACACACTTAAGGATTCGACGTTGTTTTGAGTAGTTATGGAATGATGAGAAAGAGACCGAATGTTGTTCGGAGTCCTGGATGGGATCCGGGCTATCACGAGGAGGTCCGGAATGGTCCGGAGAATAATATTCATACAAGGAAAGTCCCGTTTCGGAGTTGGGGAATGGTTCCGGTGTTTTCATCGGGAATGTTCTAGAATGTTCCGGAATGTCCGGCACTCCGGAGGGGAAGGGTGCATGAATGTGTTGTATCAAGTTGGTATGATTGCATCATGTACTAAGTGTCATCGCTGTACCAAATAAAGGATTAATTCAAATCCTAGTTTGAAAAGTCAAATAGCTAGTTTGAAAAGTCAAACGGCTAAATTTGGAAAGAGGAAAAGAGGAGGAAGGGGAAAGCAGTTGGGGAGGAGTTCCTCCTCCAACCGACCCACCTCCAAGCCGAGTTGGGAGGACTCTCTCTCCCTCACGGCCCCTCCACCTATATAAGGAGGGGCAGGGCTCCCTCCTAGAGACACACAAGATCCTCTCCTCCAAACCCTAGCCCCAAGCCGCCGCCGCCTCCAAGCCGCCGCCGGCACTAGCCCCTCCTCGGCATGTCTAAACCCTAGATCGTCGAGGGACTCTCTCATACTCCACCATACTCGCTCCGGCTTAAGGCGAAGCCCTGCGAGATCTCCCCTCTACTTCCGGTACCACGCCGTTGTCTCCGGAATCGCGAGGAGAGTGCTACAACCTCCATTTGCTTTGGAACAAGGGAGAGGAAGGTCTTCGTCAACGAAGAGCGATGTGAGCTTGCCGAACGCAGCTACCTGGAAGGATCGCTCACGCGATCTTGAGATCGGAAGAAATCGACTACATCACCCACGAGAATCCGCTCTCGTTAAACACTTTGGAATCTTCGAGGGTGAGTTATTCCATCGACTCGTTGCTACAATCTAGTAGATAGATCTTGGCTTGTTTGTTTGTATGCGGTAGAAATTTTTTGTTTTTCATGCTACGAAACCCTACAGACTGAACTAGGAGAAGTAAAAAGGGGGATTGCTGTTTGGCGAAAGGAGCACATCCATCTTCCAAATTATGTGCTGCCAAGGCCACCCACTCCTCAGATCAGCAACAATCCACCTTCGCCGCCACATGACCATTCTCCAGCGCAACCTTCACCTTCGCCGCCACATTACCATTCTCCAACAAGAACTGCTCCATCACCGTCGCAGCCGTCTCCACCGTCGCCATCTCCCAAGCGGAAAAGGGGTCGTACGACTACGAGGGGCAGCAGCAAGAGGTTCATATCACCGAAACGTAAGATATCGCCCCTCCCAAAAGTACCCCATGCAAATATAGATTTCAGTATCCCCCAACCTGGGGAGATGACAAACGAGCAACTTGATGCGGCCTCAGAAGCCAGTTATCAAAAGTGGAAGATTGACATAGCTAACAAGAAGAAGCCGATAGAGCCAATCTTTTCGCGCACCGAAGAAGATGTAGCAAAGGCAATAGCCCAGGTGAAGATCATGGCCGTGTACCCTCCGCCACTACCAGAAGACTATGACCGCTCTATTCGCAAGTCGGCTGAGGCAAAAGAACAACGGTTGCAGAGTATCAGCTCCAGTGGAAAATCAAGCAAGAAATCAGTTCCCCAGCTCGGAGAACAGAAAAATCAATCGTGTCCCCCGCTAAAAGTGTATTCCGATGCCGAGGTGCGGTCGAGGAGAGCTGCAGCCGAGCAGAGGTATGATCCGGAAACTTATCCGAAGTTAGTAGAGTTGTACAGAGAAGCGGCAGCGGCTCAAGGCATGTCTATTCGTAGGTACTTAAACCATATAAATGAATTCGCTGACATATCATACAAGTATCGGCACGGGAACCCTCTCGTCAAACCTGAGTTAGTCAAGGAGCTACCAACAAAAATCCGAAGATTGCATATCTGGTACATGCGACAATCTTCTGCTAACGAAAACTGGATCAACATTGTACATAGAAACGAGCATTATGGGCATGGAGATGGCGTGGTAATGATTGAATTTGATAAGTTATTTCAGTTATACCAACAAGACGCCCTCGAAAAATCTATCATGAGTGCCTATTGTTTGTAAGTATTATTAATTTATGTATAATTAAGTCTTTCCAGCTCAGCTATCGTTCATTGCATGTATAATCTTAGCTCAGCTATCCAGAGGTAATTTCAATCATTATGTCACTATATCAGCACTATTTCCTCGCTGATAACAAGTGATCAATATAGAAATCCGTTATTCATCTTCTTTGCCGGGCAGGGCTTGGAAACGGTTCACCGCCAAGGCTGTTGGCGTTTGGAAGCCAGAGCTTACATTTCAACAACTTAATGTAAGTAGTACTAGCTAGATCCGCGTATCTCTTTGATTCTAGTTTCAATATCATGCTTGAATATTATTTTGATTGAACTATATATGTTCTCGTAAAGTGCTTGAGGCAGGAACCCGGGAATAACTTATGTGGCTACTATGTATGCGAGTTCATTCGCCAGACGACCAAATATACTGCCGCAAAGAGGGACTTAAAAAAAATTGAAGTACGATAAACAATATTCATAACTTTAGTTTATTACCATCAATTGTGTTCATTTTCATTAATTCATATATATTGACCCCTTCTTTAAATTATATTAGGCCGAACGGTTGCGGGACGGTCTTCTACTACAAGAACGCATACGAGCAATTCAAGAAGAAATTGCCGGATTCATAGATGCCGAGGTCCTAAATCCGAATGGAGAATACTATTCCCCGCCGATGGATATGCGAGTGTGATATGTTTTGTAATGTGCATGTAATAACTCGTGGTGCGTACATTTTGTAATATGTTCGACAACGCACATTGGATGAGATGGTGTAATATATTCGCGATGATGATGTGCACTATATAGTTGTTCCTTCATTGTTGTATGTAGTATTAATTATGCCATCCAATTTAGCGCAAAACACAAATTAAAAAAATGCCCAAAAAAATAAATGAAAAATAGCAGGAAATGGATCCTGTCGTGGCACAAAAACGAGCCGTTTTCCTGCCGTGGCAGGGGAACAATAGCCCCGGTTCCTATTAAAAACCGGTACCTTTGCCTGCTAGGCCCCTCGCTCGCCAGCCGCCCCACGGAGCACCATTAGTCATGTTCGGGCAGAACTGGCTAGCAATAGCCCTGCTAGCCCCGGATCCAGAACCGGGGATAATGGCCCATACGAACTGGGGCTATAGGCCTCTTTTCCACCAGTGTCTCCAGCATGTGTTTCGTGCTGCCATGTACTTTTTAATATACGTGGAGAAATGGTTTTGTATGATGGATTTTTTTCTCATCGTGGTTGGTGACCCCTCCCTTGTTGTGCATGAGGCAATGACCTATCGTCGACATCTTAGATGTCAAATATAACCATGTTGTTGTGACGTGTACCCCGCTTCGAGCTTATGTTTGTTTGCTAGCTGTACCTTCAGCTCGGAGCTTTGAGAGGTGACCGAATTTTCTTGAGGGGGGATCCTAGTACTCTGCCAATGTCTGTGATTCAGGGTAGACAAGTCTAGGGTGGACACAAACGTTCTAGGACGATCTCATGACAATTGTTGTAACAATCGTGATAGCGATAATATTGGTAACACAGACAATGGAAGAGGGGCAACAAGTCGGAAGTGCACGCCGAGCGGCAAGGGGGGATTAACCAACAACAATAACCCCAAGAATCCGTATGTCCTAGAAGAGTAGACAAACTATTTATAAGTGTTCGAAGAGGTTTGCTCATAAATATGCAGCACATTCATATCTATGCAGTGGCGGAGCTACAAAGAAATTCATGGGTGGGCCAAGCTAGAAAAGAACATAAATTTTTCATTCTCAATCATACCATTGCATTGGACCAGCAAAATATTGTGTTTGTCATCGGTTACAAGTCGGTAGAGTGATACATTCATACATATAATATGTACAAAATGGCTAACAACAAAAGAGCTACACCAAAAGATGCCACATAACTACATAAGAAGATAGACAGTGGATGTTCAGGCATATACATACTTGATAGTTGATGCTACAGTTAAGCTTTTCGATCCTTTTTGCTTCGAAAATCTAAAATGACATCTTCATAGGTATATGTCTCCAGAATATTACCTTCTATGTTAACTAACAGATTATTGGCAAGAAAATCATCCTCCATCTTATTGCGCAGCCTTGTTTTAATGATCTTCAAACTTGAAAATGCACGTTCAGCACACGCCGTAGAAACCGGAAGAGTTATAAGCAAGCGGAGCAACCTGTCAATCAGATTGTAGATAGTATGTCTTCTTGTCTCTACCAGGCACCGGAAAAGATCAATTAAGGTCGATATATTTTTTAACTCTTCATCTTTGGAAGCATCCACAACAAAATGGTTTAGTTGTTGTTGCAATGCATAAACATCTTGGAGAAAATCTGTAGGGTAATACGTTTTCACCATCTCACATATGTCACTAGCTTTGAATCCTTTGAATTTGTATTTAGGAATCAAAGTGGCACTAGTGGATAGAAGATCCATTACCTTCTCATTGAACCTTCGATTTAATTCAAAGAGTTGAGTGTCTAGCATTGCATGAAATATTTTCACTCGAAAATAATGCTCTTTAGTGAGCTGATCAGGCTGATGACGGGCACGACCACCTCGCAGGATGTATGTTTCCTCAAAGTCAGGAATGCTGATGGAGTGGTTCACACAAAATTCGATAACCTTATCAATAAATTCTTGGTAGCCATCATCTGACCTCAGCTGTTGAATGCAATCTTTTGTGGTGGACACTAAACGAACGACATTTACAATATCCTGTGACTTCTTCTGGACAGCTTGGCCAAGCACTTCAGTTATCTCAAATATTTTCTTTGTCAAACATAGGATAAATATAAACTCAAATGATGACAAGTAGTTGAAAGATGTGTCCGCATCTGCACGAATACTCCCAAGTGATCCATCAGCAGCCATATCTTGGATACTAGAATAAACAACACAAAACTTCTTCATAAGACTGTAAACTGCAGCAAAGTGAGAACCCCACCTTGTGTCTCCTGGTCTCTTAAGTGCACGGATCTGATTTGCCCCTTGGCATGTCTCAATGCTAGCATTAGATATTCCATTTTGTAGTTCAACTACTTGGGCGTGATGAAGCTCATCATGACGCTTTGAAGAGGAGTCGACAATATTTATGACAAAGATTAACTTTTGAAAAAACTGCGAAACAGAAACCACTTCTTTGGATGCATCAACTAGAGCAAGTTGCAATCGATGGGCATAACAATGTGCGTAATAAGCATATGGACATTCCTGGAGGAAAAGAGCTTGCAATCTGTTCCACTCACCTCTCATGTTGCTAGCCCCGTCGTAGCCTTATCCTCGAAGGTTTTGAATATCAAAACCACTGTTTGACAAAACAAAGCTCAATTCCTGTTTAAGTGTCAAAGACCTTGTGTTTGCCACATGTATCAAGTCAAAAAATCTCACTTGCAAAACACCACCTTTATCAACAAATCTAAGAACCAACGCCATTTTCTCTCTCTTTGATACATCACATGTTTCATCTACTAAAATAGAGAATTTTGAATCTCCAATTTCATCATGGATATGCTTACTGATTTTGAGTGCAAACATACCTAGAAGCTCCTTTTGAATCTCAGGTGATGTGTATTTTGCATTGTATGGAGCATCCCCCCCCCCCCCCCCCACACACACACACAACTTTGGCAATCTTGGGGTTGAATTCAGCAAGAAGGTCGCTCATTTCAAGAAAGTTTCCTTTGTTCTTCGACTGAGGTCTCTCATCATGCCCTCTAAAAGCACAAGCTTGAAATGCAAGCCATTTGACAGTGGCAATTGAGACTCGTAGCCGCAAGCGATTTCTTTCCACCTTCTCTTTGTCCGTCACTGCTATAACATTCTCTATGTGGCATGGCTGATGCATTAAGTCACGACAATTGCTGACTACATTGTTGTGTGGCGAGCATGGTCCAGAACCTATGTGAGTCAAGAAAGCACAATTTCTCCCTGAATTAACCCTCTTCCAACCATGAAATCCATCCACTGCGAAGACATGAGAACCACCTCTTGTATTCTCCTTGTTGCTACTACCTCCGTTTCGAAATATAAGATGTTTTAGGTTTATGAAGAAATTGTATCTAGACTTGTTTTAGTGTGTAGATTCACTCCAAACCTGAGTGAACCTACATACTAAAAGAAGTCTAGATACATTTGCTTCAGAAAGCTAAAACATTTTATATTTTGAAACAGAGGGAGTACACAAGAAGCAAAAGAGGCAATATGCACGACTTTTCTCCTCTGAGTACTCCAGCCATGATGGAAAGAGACCAAACCAACTATACTCGAAGCGGCGTCGATGCCCTTGTTCACCTGAAAGCTTGTAGTTTTGAAGATGGGGTTGCATAGGTCCTAACAACAAATATGCTCTCCTCACAGTATCTCTTTGCTTCGGTGGATATTACCAAATTTGAGGGCGCAATCCAGGGTCTCGCTGTAAGAACTCGATACCTTGAAAAATAACAAGTTCATTTGAGTGTTCATTGCCATGATTCTGTTGGTGCTGTTCCAATTCAAGCAAAGGAAAATGATCAATTGCTGGTGCCATTGGATCTTCTTCAACTTCACTAATTTCATCTATTTTTCTTTTTAAGACAAAATCAATTATTCTCTGACTATTAGTGGCCTTTCCCATGGCTGCTGTAATTTGTAAAATTGAAAACAAATTCAGGAACAAATCAATGCTATCAAATTGAAATAACACCAAGAATTTGGGGAAAGAGAGAAACTGACCTGAATTAGGGGAGATTCGAACAGAACATGCTGCTGGAGCCGTGCGGGCAGGCAAGCCCGGCGAGGCGGCGACCCTGGCTAGGGGCGGCCGACGGCAGAAACCGTCGAGGCGGCGAGGGCGCTATACCGGCATCCCACCCTGACCCTGCTGGCTGCTGACCTGCTTCGCTTCCGCCTCTTTCCTCAATTTCTAACCCTAGTCCATGGTGCTCTGCTCCGTACTCTGTAGTCTGGTCTTTAGTCGCGTGAGGCCGAGAGCCTGCCATTCGCGTGGTGTTTTTCTTGAGTCACCATGGTAGCTCTAGTGAATTGGGCCTTATGAGTAGTAGTTAATTTTTTGGCCAAAAACCTGGGCGGGCCGTGGCCTAGTTCGGCCTTCATGTAGCTCCGCCAGTGTATCCATGAATGATTTTTTCCTAAAGTATCTATTTGTAAATCGCCAGAATGTGTATTTTGTGTTTGCTTCCTTGTCAAGGATGAATTCCATATAGTGTTTCATTAGCCCCTGGCTAACTATAGTCAGTTTGTTCAATGCCCGACCTGGTTTGGCAAAAACCAGACAGTAGACCGTTTTGTGACCTCGGGTGCACCTAAATACAAGTTGAGTGACTGGTTAGTTCAATTTTTGATATAGATAACTTAAATGCACATGTGGGACAAGTTTAGTGACTCACAGTGTCAAGAACATAACGGTTACTTGGCGCATAAGACATGGACACTCCTCATATATCAGGGAAAGTATATCTTTTTACCTCGGTTACATGTGTTTACTCCAGCAAAATCTGACCCTATTCTGTCTCTAGATGCTCATACTGAAGTGCTAACTCTAGATGTTGCCGATGTTGCTACTGCTGGTACACCTCTAGATGGTGATGATGCCGCTATAAACACCACTCCAGATGTTGCTGCCCCCACACTGCTGTTGTTGCTTTGAAGGGAGATGCAGTTTCATCTATTGGAGGAAATAGTTTCAAGAATAAGAGATCACGAGGTCATTCTAGGCCCCTAGTTTTCATGCGGTTGTCCGAGGACCGACAACAAGATGAAGTTCTCAAGTCCTTGAGTTCTACTAACTACGGAGCTCAGGTATATATCTTATAGATAACTTATTGTCAGTTGATGCATCTATTATCGATGCATATAGGAATGCATATGTTTTCGATGCTATATAACTTTGTGTAGATTAAAAAAAGTGGGTCTGCGATCGATGACAAATCATAGGACAGCTGTGTTTGGGAATTTAACTTCCAGAGACAAGTGTGCACTTTGGGATGATAGACAACTGTTAGGTGAATTCTGCGAGATGGTGATTGACATTGTGATAGATAAGACTGGGTCGCAGGTTAGGCCAAGCAGAAAGGTTAAGAAGTTGGGCCAAGGTATAAATCATCACATTGCTTGGCCATTTATAAATCTAAGTGAATAAAGATGCTCGGCTTCCATATTTACCAAATGCGCATGTCTTGACAAATATTTATCTATTGACTTCGTAGGTTATGAAGCCAGAAGGATCTCATGTGTCCAACAAAAGACCTATTTCTATTCTAGGTAACAACAAAAGTATGTCTGATCCTCTATCTAGTATATATACTCTCATACATGTTTCCTTGTTTACAACAAAGTGGTTTATAGTTCATTTTGTTCCTTATTCATCAGGATCGTCAGAGTGCTGCAAACTCAACTGAAGACCAAGCATTCAACACTTCACAATAGCACTTGTTACCCTGGACCAATTGGGTTCCCAGATGGTCGATGATTGAGTTAATATGTGTGAAGTCAATCACACTTAAACTTTTCTTGAAAACTTATGTGATTGATTTGTCAAAACTGATTGTGATGCCTTTTGTAGTGCTACGATATATGTTTTTGATACTATGTTATGCTATATATTCGAGTTTATGATGTGATATTTGGAAGCGTCATGTGTGGTTCATATTATGAATTTCTGTGAATTCTGGTAAATTAGGGGAACCCTAAATATATAAAAGCTAGCTAAATCTTTGTGTCAAAAAAGATCATCAGGAGCACTAAAATGCGGTGCATGGGCCACATACGATGGCAACATATTGTGTAGGGCACGTAGAGCTTCCAGGGCACCTAGTCTATGCCGGCCTACAATGGGCCACAGTGGTAGCGCTAGCTCGGCATTTGAAGATGTGCCGATCCAAAAATAATGCTGCCTAAAATTTTTTCAGACGCAGTTATCCCTGGCGGATTTTTTACCATAACAACGCGATTAGGCGTGTGCCTTGACGTTTCTAAGCACCAAGGCTCGTGATGCCTGTTGTAGTGACATCAAGCCAAAGCGAAGGAGCGGGAACTTCAGATTGATGATGTCCATCTTCGACCCCTAAACCATGATCATCGTGTCATCGACATATTGGAGGTGGGACACCCCTCCCCCCCACCACCACCACCCCGGGGATAATATCCCTACCACACCGGAGATGTGGCTAGTGATTTTGGCTTTATCCAAAATCTCTGTCAAGGCATCTACTACGGAGTTGAACATAAGCGGGAAAATAGGATCCCCATATCTAACTCCACATGACGGTCTAAAATATGGACCAAACTCCCCATTGATATTGATCCATGTTTCCACTCATGACGAACTGCACTATCCAGTGGATCACTTTGTCATCGAGTCCCCTCCGCTCCAAGACCTGCCGAAGGAAATCTCAACACAACCGGTCGTATGCCTTCTGAAAATCCAGTTTAAGGAACACACCCTTACGGTGTCATACCTTAAATTCATGGATGATATCATGAAGATCACGAACGCCATCATGGATTAGGCGACCCTTCAGGAAGGTGAATTGGAGGGGATGATTAAGTCGCTCCACAATTGGGGCTAGTATGGTGGCGTGGACTTTAGCAAAGATCCGTTGGTTTACGTTAATCACCGTGATCGGCCTAAATTGGTGGATATCCCTGGCAACCATGACTTTGGGGATCAAGGTAATCATGCCAAAATTCAATCGTGACATAACCAACATCCCGGTGTGTAACTCCTGAAACATAGGCATAATCACCGACTGAAGCTGATCCCAAAATTTTTGGAAGAAGACCATCCGGCCGAGGGGCTGAATTAGTCTTCATGGTCTTGATTGCTCGGGCTACCTCACCAGGAAAGAATGGGAGGGTAATCTCCGCATTCTCGTCAGGAATAACCAAAGCGCCAGGATGCCAGAAATCTGCTGCCAGAGCGATCCATGAGTGGGACGTGGAGGAGAACAGGTCCTTATAAATATGGGAGGAGATATCCTTGGAATCTTCTAGAAAATTATCACCCTCCCAGAGGAAGGGAATCGAGCACTTCCTACAACGGCCATTGGCAATGGCATGGAAGTAGGTTATGTTCGACTTGTCCTGGACAGTATAGTTCCGATGACTCCGTTGTCCCTAGAATGCCGATTTCCCCTTATAGATCTCCATAATGAAGGTCTCCAAGGAGTACCGATGAGACCAGGCTTTCTCACATAACCCACCACATTCACTTCATGATCCAAGGCCTTATAAATCACAACTTTGCACCGCCGGCAAGCGAGCACCACATGCCAGGCTGCTGCGCGGGCTTGGGGGCTCGACACACTGGCGCGATACGGCAATGCACCATTTTCAGGCGAGGTGCCACCAGCAGACCATCTTATCCACCAAGCGATCACGATTACCGGTCCCAATTGCACTCCTATTTTCTATTAGAGCACATTATCATGTTGGTTAAGCTGCTTGCTCCCTCTATGCAGAAGTTCGATCTCTAAAGAGATCAATTTTACCGTCGTTTATTTCAGTTGTTTACTTGTCTTTATTGATGGTTATAAACTAGTAATTGCAGAATTGACCATTGAGATGGATGGTGACATTTTATGTCTCTTTTCCATAATAAAATTAAATTATTCATGTTTTTACCTACTTGCATTGTATTCTTACAAATTTGGAACATATTTATTAAACTATCATGTTGTGAAACATAATTCGCTATTTGCGGTACTCATTTGGCATTTTTACACGGCACATGGGCTAGTGCAATTTCTTTTTTATGGAGTGTGTCCACCCTGCGATCTTTTCTTGGGTCTGCCACTGGGCGCTGGTCACCGAGCACATCTGCGCATTGTGGCGTTCGGTGGTGACCGACTCACGTTCTGACTGAAGTTGATGTCCGTGCTTAGGATGATTCCACCGAGGCACTAGACACACTTATCTCGTCGAAGAGCAAATCCACAAGGCACGTCGTTGTGGTACCAGCGGGTGCGGAGGAGTACATGGCAGCAAAGACAGCTACCGTGCCCGGGAGGTATGATCATGCCTATAGACCGGTGCCTTGCTGGTTCGATCGTGTTGCCATGACCGCCAGGCGCACGTGAAGGTGGGAGACGGCATGGTGTTGTGCTAGGCTATGCAAGGTCTATCATACAGCACATCTGCTTCCATTTCAGCATGTGGTTCCTGGTGTCTCCTATTCCCAACTCCCAACGAAATCTTCATTCTTCTTTTTTCTTCCCTGCGCCATTTTTCCCTAACACTTTGGTGTATAAGAAGAGCAAGCTAAACCTCAATGATTTCTGATATGTATAAGAGCAAGGTGCTCTCTCATCAGTGTTCTTATATGGATTTTTCTTCCATTGTGTGTGTTCACGGTTGGTACAAGATGCTTATATAGTGATCGTGAAGCATGCAGAGAGAACACTCGCCATCGGTGGTGATATATAATCGGGCACAGCGTGGTTGCTAAAATTATCTGCCACTGATCAATTGTATGAGATATTTTTGCACGGAAAAATCTTCACATTTAATGGTAGTTGTCAGAATGAATGTGTGTGTGTGTGTGTGTGAGAGAGAGAGAGAGAGATTGGTTCTTCTTCCTCCCCAATACTCTACACCATTAAGATGGAGGCAGTAGTACAAGTCATATGGCTAGATTGCCACCTATATTTGAGAGAATAGGCTATAATCTCCAAGTGGTTTTACCTGATTTAAAATAGTTATATTATGGTTTTTTCTATCAATTTTTTTCCTCCGATCTAGAATGTGCAATGCAGGCTTTGTAACACGTTTCAAAAAAAAAGTGAGACTATCCCAGAGCCTATGTCGACCAAGAATGGAACTTTTGTGCCATATAACTACTATTGATTTGTTTTAAAGGAAAAATAGCATTCTAGTGCATGAATCCATATATTTTTATTTTTGGTTACATGTGTACAAGAGGATTGTACAAGAGAAATAAAGTAAGCACATAAATTACATGAAGCTATCGTAAGTGTTGGATCATTTGCTAGCTAGATGTTTATCATGATTTTGTGAATTTTCAAGCTCAAGACGTATGACTATGATTTTTGAGAAAACCTAATAATAGTTTGTTACATTGAAAATGTGTCTAGAGTTATACGAGAATTACTTTAAAATATTTGAGTGTAGTTTTCATAATCCACTTCTTTGGCGTATGTTAAAAGGTGAAATACTAATTTCACTATAGTGGTCCATGGACTAAGTTCACACACTTACTCAAGGAGGAGAAACAAGCCCTATGCTATCCTCTTTTTAAAAACAAACGGGGTCAACAAATATTAAGAGATATAGTTATCCTTAAAATTGAGCATCACTTGTTCCGGTATGCAGACTGGGGCATGGAGATGCATTACACCACTAGATATAGAAGAGCTACCGTAAGATGCGAGAAGATGAGCTACTTTGCTGGCTATTGTAAGGATCTTCTCAATCTTTAGGTTTCCAAAATTTTCCGCTAGAAGGTGACATTCTGCTAGTTCCAGAGGAATGCTTGCTTGGGACTTATCATGCACCTCCGTAGTCAGGATGTCGGATGTCTACGATGTGCTGACAGTCAGTTTCAACAATTGAAGGAACGTCGATGGTACCACCAAGACGAATTCCTTCAACCCTTATGATGTGCTCGTTGACTGTGGCGCCCTCGGTGACGAGATCTTACAAATAGCCCACCATCGAGCGGCTTCTCCTTGAACCAGGGGCGGAGTTGGGAAGAGATGACAAAGAGCAAGGCACTAGAGTTGTTAGTAAGGCCGAACACTAAATTTCACTAGTTTTGAAGGGGGTTTGCACACAAATCTAGGGGTATATAGGAAAAATTTCCATCTTGGGAGGGGGGCATGGCCCCTGCTGGTCCCCTTGTCTCCCACAATGCCTTGAAGACCATCTTCCCCGTTTCATAATCACCGCTGCAAACCAGCTTGAATGCGCAGACATAACACTGTTTTTTGTTGATGGTGGAATCCATCCTCGTTGTGTCAAGCCTCCTTTCAGCTTGATTTTTGAGTAGAGAATAAAAGAATGACACACAAGTAAATGTCTATATAAGAAGTAAATGGTGTTAGACAAAATGAATGATCTTAGTAAACCATGAGAAGTGATTTCATACATAACACATGCAAAACCAATAATTTTTCATGTTGGCACAATTATTAGTCATAGCAACATGAGTCACGTTATGAAATGCAAATGTACTTAGTACAAGTTCCTATTACAAAGAAGAAAGCTTTGGGGGCATGCAGGTCATGCGGTGGAGGTATCGTTGCGAGTAGAAAATCATCCAGCCAAGACAGGGGCGGAGCCAAGGGGGGGGTCCCCTAACCATCAGCCCCCTTAATAGATAGGTGCAGATTTTAGTACTAAACTAATGGTCTCATAGGCTTAATTAACACTAAGCCCAAATTTAATTGAATTGTCTTTTTTCTCTATACTGAAAGCCAAATATAGCCCATGAATTCGTTTCATTAGTCAACCATAGTAACATGTCCCAACATTCTTCATTTGTGTAACTAGACCTAATAGCTAGCACTATATGCAATTGTTCAGATCAACTGACTCGATGTATGCCACCATCGCTTGCTCCTACTCAGTAGCCATACGCCACGCGATGTCGTGGCCGCGGCGCCATGCTAGCAACCATGTTGTTTGCCAGTTTCTACCTTTGTTAATCATGCCGCAACGCCAACAATAAGCATGTTGTGCCATCGAGTGTAGGAATCAATCTTCCTCACTCTGACTGAAGGTACCAAATCATTAGTATTTTATCGATAGATTGCATAATCTATAGTCTAATTGATTAATTTACAAAATAATATACGTCTTTTGTTTGATGTTTGCTCGGTGATGACGAAAACTTATTGCAAAATAATAATAGGAAGGTCACCTGCAATGAAATTATCAGGTTTTATACTCACAGAGATAAAGTTGATCCAATATAAACTATTTTTTTGTTTTCTATTGTCTAAGATTTAGTGATACATATTAATATTAGTTATATGCCGATACTTTGATATACTGTTATGATTTTTATCCAAACAGTTCTTCCAACACAAAATGATAGCTAATTGTTGTCTTCATGAGAAAAAAATCTTATATATGATCGTCAGTATCTTCGCCCCCCTCAATATCAAATCCTGGCTCCGCCCCTGAGCCAAGAGTGTGTTAGTCTGGTGTCAACAATGAACACTATAGGATACGCCTTTTTGCCATGCATTGGGAGGCAACCAGCTATAGGTCTGTTCAACGCCTCCTATGTAGCATGCATTCTCTGAACGGCTGGTGGCAGGGTCGCTGCATGCTACACACTGCTTGAGAGAGAAGGCGATCGTGTGGGCAGGTCGGAGCGCATTCCCTTCCTGACATCTCCTATTCTCACCTTCTTCTCAATATTTCTCGTTCTAACATTATTTTTCTTTTAACAACTGGTCTTATGAGAGAAAGATGATGAACCTCAATGGCTCTCAAGTATCAATGGGGTGCACTTGGTCAAGAGTTGTGCATATATAAGTTGCACCGTACTCTAGTATTGTTTCTACCGATCGTGGCGGGTGTAGTAGAAGTGTATTGAAACAGTGGATTCGTAAATAATGGCTTTCTCCGGAGCATGTGATTGGATAAAGTAAGTACTATAATAATAGTGTGTTCCTAAACTTGCAAATAAAGGGGGAGAGAGAAAGAGAGGCACAAAAATATATCCGCCAAGAACCATACAATGTACCAATATTTAATGTTGTGGTAGGTTATATTCATAAAAACGAATTGTTACCAATGTTTTTTGTCAATTGTCAAACTCAAGCCATGTAAATACAATCTTGAAAATTTTCAATTGATATACATGTATGCAAACTTGAAAAACTAACCGAGGACAAAATTACTCGATGTTACAAGTTGAAATATTATTTATACATTTACTCTCACTTTGATGAAAAAGAACTCTCACTTTGATGGCGGTCCGTCTCCTAGGTCACATACGTGCACCGAATCCACTTGCATAACCACTAAGGAAAACCTCTATTTTTATGCTACTCCATGCTCTATTGTATGTGTTGCAACTGTCTAGTGCAATTTATTTTTTATTCACCATGGAGAAATGGTTTTGTATGATGGAATTTTTCTCGTCGTGGTTGGTGACCCCTACCTTGTTGTGCATGAGGGTCTAGGACAAGCTCGCGACAATTGTTGTCATAGTCGTGATGAAGATAATAGCGATAACATTGACAATGGAAGAGGCAACAAATCGGCAGCGCACAGCGGCAAGGGGGATTCACCAACAACAATAACCCGAAGAAGTTGTATGTTCTAGAAGACTAGACAAACTATTCATAAGTGTTTGAAGAGGTTTGTCCATAAATATGCAGCACGTGCATATCCATGAATGATTTTTCTTAAGTGTCTATTTGGACATCACCAGAATGTGTATTTTGTCAAGGATGAATTTCATATATTATTTTGTTAGCCTCTCTCTATGGCTATGGCAACGGATGTTGTGGTCTCATTTCGGTCTAGAGGACATAATGGAAATTGGACGAAGGATCACAGGAGAAGGGATGCGGTTCAAAGTGATAAATAGAGAGCCATGGATATGAAATGAAGAAACAAAAGCCTGGGGATATGAAATGGGAGAAACATAGGGCCAGGGGATATGAATGGAACATAAAAATGTATGATATCTTGACAGGCCATAATGATTAGCAAGTACTATGCCTTCAATTCACAACGACATATCCAAATCCCAAGTTGTGACAACCCATTTGTTTTTTTCCTTCAATGCAATTTTATTCTACAATTGATGAGAAAGATGTTGAACTTCAATGACTATGAAGCTTCGAGACAACACACTCAGCCGTGCTTGTATATGAATATATTTTGTTTGTGTTGTTTCTATGGTTAGATTTTGTTGTGGGGGTTTAGTTTCTATTGTCTGTTTATGTAGCGCACATCGATGATGAAATGACTTGTGAAACATGGAGATGAAACACTCCATTGGTGGCTATGTATGGTAGTTTGAACGTGTTCTGGGTGGTTGTGGAATTTTTTATGTTAGTTTAATTTCTTGATATATTTTTTACCCTAAAAGATCTTCATAATATATTTTTTACCCTAAAAGATCTTGATAGATAGAGAGAGAGATCTTGTCTTGTCATGGATGTTGCTTGGTTAGTAGTTGGGCTCTTTTTGTTGACAGAAATTTGTATATCGATGAGGTTTTTAATATGTTATATGGTCTTTAACGCATTTATTTTTGATATATGGGCTTTTATGATGTACATCTTCCATAACAATGAGTGGTTATGATTGTCACTAGAGTTTGTCAGGCCTTTCACAATGGACTGTTTCTTAGCACGCTGTCATATGCACTGACATATTCTAAGAAACGGTTAGTACAATGGGCTGTTTCTTAAAGGTGTATCTAAATGGTTCATACATTTAATAATTTGGGGCTTATACATGCATAGGATTGGGCTAGCCAATTTTCTATCCCTTGGCCTACAGCTTCACAAACATTCATGCAGAGCAGTTCGTCCAAAGTTTTACTTCTCAAAAAATATTACATTTTACAGAAGAAATATAAGAGATCGAAGCTTGCTTTTTTTTTCAAAGTTCCTGAGGGGCCAAGTAGAAGGATGATGTTCATCAAGATCCAAAGGACGAACTACATCTTTTAACATATGTGATATGTCCACCTAGCAAATTATGCTTTGACGTGTAGTTTGTGTTCAAGTTATCCAAGATTTAGTTTTCTCCAAAAAATATTTCCTTGGTTTTATAGAAGCTTGTAGTCTATATGGAAATATTGAGTTTTTTCCATGTCTTGTGATTCATGTTAAAATGCAAGGAATTATTGGATTTAGCTTTCTCCAAGATCCAATCGATGGCCACCAGCACAATAACAGAAGCTAGCAAGCCATCCATCCATAGACAACTCATTCACCTGTGCTGTGGTCTGGCCTAGGTCAAGGCTTTCAGATCTGGTACAATTGCCCCATTCGTGTGTTGCTCTGAAGGAGAAGAACATGTAAAGTAGTAGGAGTGTGTAGTGGCTCTGGCACGTCATTCCAATAGGCTGGGCAACAGCCCGTGTTTTGTGCTAAACAAATTAGTCTCATACTGCTCCCATGACAAACTTCCTATTGGTTTAAATAGACAACCTTGTCACACTCGACAAAGCGAATCTTGATCTGCGCTGGCATGCGAACTTCCAGATCATGCGCGAGCGGTGATGTCCGGGTTGAGCACTGTGCCATAACGATCAGGAGCGGCGGCGGCTGGAGAGTGCAGTCAAAGCGTTCATTGGCTCGCTCTCTCCCTTATTATGCAAATTTACGCCAATACCGAGGTGTTTACAACGATTTATCAATTTCAAGTTCAAATGGGTCTTGAACTAACTGGCTATCGATACTGAAGGCAAATATAATTATTGCTCTTCATTCTAGCTAAATTGATATTGTGTGATTACATTGTGAGTCCTTGGGTGGAGGCCATGGAACTCCTTCCGAGGTAGGAGGAGCGGTGAACTCCTCTTGAGGTAGGAGGCCATGGAACTCCTTCTCGAGGTAGGAGGAGCGGTGAGGTCCGGGCTGTGCGTCGTACCGTAACCAGCAGGACCGGCGCCAGCTGGAGAGTGCAGTCCTATGCACTACCAAATATCGATGAATGATGAAAGCATGTTCTCTGGCTAGGTCATTGTTCTAAACAAAGAACCCACATAGAATTGACATTTCTCTTGTAGATTCCAAAGAAATCAATCGGCCCTGACGATAATTGAACTAATCCTAAAGACTACATCAAAGCGTTCCAAGAGGCAACCCTGTGACCTTAATTAAATCTTCTTCTAAACATCACATTCGGTTGATACGACTCCATAACCATGGCGATAGTATCACATTTATGATGAACAATATGAGCTTGTAGATGTGTGCATTTTCATCAACCTCACCCGTCCTCATCATGTTTGTCACCATCGCTATTGGCCAGTGTGACGCACCTTGGGTGGAAAGTCTCCCATGCGACGGGCTGGCAGGGGTGTTGTGCGGTTTCACGACATCTGTATATATTTCAGCAGAAATGTGAAGGTACAGAGTATGAAACGTGCTGCAGCTCCCGAGAATTATAAGAGGACATGGCAATGAAGGTGGTTAACACAATTGCTTCGGTATCCCCCCCCCCTAAGGCCTTGTTCGGTTGCCAGTGTTTTATTTCCACATGGAACCAACCCCTGCTGGGATTGGGGTGATCCCATCGTGTCACCCAAACCCCCACCAACCCTTTCCCACCAATCCCCGCATCCTAAACTCTGTTCTATTTTTAAGTTCTACAATATGAGCTGGTAGTACAGGAAAATGATAAAACCATGATTCAGAACGCTCTGCCTCCCTCAACTTGAGCAGTCTGATATCTAAAACGGTGCCAAGAAATCACACGTGCTCATAAAACATGTACATAACGAAATAGTGTTGTCAATAGGATAAAGATGGAACATAAGTATCTGAAAAAGCTCAATATTTCAAGCTAGATTTTGACTTGTTTTCGGAAAAATAGTGATGCAACAACCAATAAAAATCAGGGAATTATATGCAGTCTTTCTTATGAAGCTTCCTCGTGTAGAACCCTAGTTCTTTGCCCTCCAAGATACCCTCTGAGCTCACGCGCTGCACCTCAAAGTCGTCACCTCTACACTTGACCGCGGGGTCATCTCCAACCAGCAAGGGGTGGAAGGAGGGAGCACCTTGCCATACATGACCCTTGAGATGAGCCCAAGAACAGAAACTGCAGGAGGCAAACACAGATTAATATATACATCATTGTACACCTCGCCATAAGGATCCAAGAATGTAAGCACAAGGCTCAGCTAGAAAAATGTTATCAATGTTGAGCAGGAGACCACACGTTGTAGGCACACATAAATTCAATCACTCAACTCCGTACACCCATAAATTTATCAAGGAATACGAGGTATAATCCAAAACACCATGGCTATTGAAATATAAATTTAGAAAATTAAAGAAAATATTTTCATCAATGAATCCTCATCACAGATGCAGTCCAACATGGATAAAAATAAAGGACAATGATTATAAATGAAACTACCATTCCTAGCATACAAAAATGAAACTATGGACATAGATGGAGGCTTCGGCATTGTAAAATCATAGCTTTAGTATCAGTTCAGAGAAACAACATGACTATTCATGTTGAGAAGGATCAGAAACCATGACAGGCAAAATAATAACTTTAAAGAGGCAGTAAACTGAAATACTATAAACCATGCACAATGTGGACTTCAGCTAAAAGGCATGCATTTTGTCAGACAGATGACTTTATGTTAATCTACTTAGTTTCAGGTAGAAAAATCTTAAGCTCCATATGAAATCAATAACTTGAAGAGGAGGACTAGGTCCTTACCTGCCAGAAGGCCGCCGTCTAAGTAGTGGATACCGTTGTCGTTACCGCCAAGTCGTCGAGGGCAACTCTGCAGTTAGCTATAGTTCATTTGCTTGCTAAACTGCAAATATATATACACACTTCCTGTCAAGAAAAATAATGAACTAATATGGGAAATGCATTCAAAAAGATAAACATAACATTTACAAAATAGAATTTTCTGGTGTGCACTATTTAGCATTGAAAAGAAGTTAAATAAGTAACCGGCAAACAAATTTCTCGACGAGTCAGGAAAATGAATTTAGGAAGTTGCCAAGTTCATGGTAGACTAAACTCATCTCCTGAACTATATGAAGCTTGTAAAGAAAAGGCCCAATAGAAGCATATCCATAAGTTAGAGTAACAAAGAAACAAGCAACCACCATTAGGCCTAACAGACAATTACATCAACAATGACGAAGTCCAAGTCAAGATCTGAATACAAGATTAAATATCCAAATAAAGACTATCGTCTTGTCTTGTATCTCTAATTCTCTATCTGCTTGACAAACTACTAATCTGAACTTTGTACATACATGTAAAGATGGAATTTTTCATTGGCATTGAAACTAAATCACTAATTTCATGGTTTAGGAGGCATATTCTCCATGTACGTGGCATTAATTTTTGGACTGAGTTAAGCTATAAAACAAGATGACACATGATTAATCCCTATGCAGAAAAACAAGAAAGAGACCAAAATCAACTATGTAAAATTAATGACTAATGAGCACGAATACTAGTACTCTGCGCATTAACCATGGTGTGGTTCAGCACTCCTCAACCTATACATTAGCTAATTAACTAATGTATGCATGTTGATCGAGCAGCACTGACAGTGAATACAATTATATGAATTGAATAAGTCTCTCACGTACAACTTTTTATTAGAACTAATTAACTCCCAGTAAAAGGTGCAACCCCTGAACCAAACATTCTGTACTAGATCTACGGTTCTCCCAGTAAAAAAAACATGAATGGATGTGTTGTACGTGTACCAAAAAGAAAAGAACTAAATTCTACACAAGCTCACAGACGGCTGGTCCCTTCATATTTGCATGAACCCAGACCAACACGCATGCCATGGGAGGGGTAGAATAAAGAGTACAAGCCAAGGCTCACTACAGCGAAAACCAGGCCTCCACGTCCCCGTCCCTGCCACAAGTCAACGCCATAACCAGGCAGATCCAAGAACTTCAGAGTTTGCTAGAGGAGAGGTGGTTGGGAGTTGGGAGGAAGAGGGGATTTACTGGTGGGAGGCTTCTGTCGTGGGGGAGGAATGCTGGAGATGCGGAGCACCGTCACCGCTGCTGTCGAGTTCTCCTCCGGGTCGCGCCGCCTCCGAGTCTCGTGAGGCGTCGCTCGGTATGGATTTCTGCCACGGATTGGGAGAAGATGTTTCAATCCACCGTGGAATGAACGGGGTCGGGAGGGTTTGGGCCGGGATGGGTTCCGCGTCGGGAGTAACCGAACACGCTGTTACGGTGGGCGGGGATTAAATCTCTCAGGAACTGAACCACTCGGGTTGACAGGGATTAGGCCCGGTTCCCCGCCGGGTTGGGGCTAACCGAACAAAGCCTAAGCAAACTTTGAGAAGAAACCGGGTTAAGGGTGGGATCTGGATGTGTACCGGGTCAGATCTGGGCATATTATGCCTTATGTGAAAATAAAAAAAATTAGAAAGAAAAGAATTCTATAAGACCAGATCTTTTGTACACCCCGCTTATAATTTGCCACCCGTCAGCACCAACCTAAATACTGGTTTTTTCCCCATATCCGAACTTCCCATCTATGTCATCGGTCCGCAGACCGCAGTACAACAGCCATGGCATGAAGCACGAGCTCTAGTGCCTCCCGCCTCCTTGCTGCTTCCCCGTGGTTGCCGCCAAGGTGTTTCTAGTTTTTCCTGATGATGCGAGCGCCGGCCGATGGCCGCACGAAATTAAGGACTACGTGTGACTCCCATCGTCAATGTGGATAAACTTCCATGCCTGCCTACTTTCAATGGAATCAAATATTGTGTGTCTCTAATGGACTTTCTTGTCACCACCAAATGGATGGACTAGTATTAGCAGTTCCACGCAGGGAATCACCAATACACAATTTTGTGGATGAATAATATCTTCTCCAGATTGTAGTCCATCTCCAAGTCAGAAAAACACATCATTGACTCATGGAGGTATGAACGTATGTAGGAGATTGGTCAATAAAAGGTGCCAGGATCTCGTTGCGTCGGAGATGATCCCGCGAGCGGGCAGAGATACCATAAGCCAGAAGACATGCTACTAATGGATGGTTTTAGGGAAAAAAAGACCGGCCCGCTCCTAGATTGGTGCAGACACGTGGCATGTTTTTAACAGGATCTACAAGAGACCCGTAACCCGGTCCCTCCCCCCCCCCCTCCCCCCCTCAAACTTTGCCTTGGGGGACACCGAAGCAAGGCTCGGTGGTTAATTAGGTGGTTCGCTTTTTCATTGTCAAAAAAAGGTGGTTCGCTTTCTTCCTTATGACACCTTGATCCATGCCATGTTATGTATCGAACCGGATCAAAGGGCTCGATGAACCGCTTTGCTGCAACACAGTGCATGGTCTTAAGTAGTTTTGAAGCAAATAATAGACCATCACACCATAGAAAAGAGGTGTTAGATAGTGGAACGAACATGGAAAGGGGAGACACACTACATGAATAACTGGAAGCGCCAACGACTGAAACCTACTCCAACGGCAAAAGGTCAGGCCCGTCAGCGCAAGTGCCCGGGCTCGTCAGCCGGGCACGCGGCCATCGGCATAGAAACCCCGTCGTTGTAGGGACAAAACCGCCGACGACAGCCGTCGACGTAAGATAGCGTCGGATTAGCCGTATCAATCATGACCGTCGGTGTTAGCCCAGCCGTCGGCGTAGGAGGCCACGTGGCCCAGGTTGCCGGCCCGCCTGACGGGCGCGGCACGGTGTTAGGGCGTGTAGCTACGCCGACGGCCTAACGACATATACCCGGTATATGGGTCCCATAGCATATACACCGACGGCGTATACACCGATGGCCTGGGGATACCGTCGGCCTGATAGTGTACACCGACGGCTTCGTATACGCCAACGGCAGAGTTGCATACGCCGATGGGGCATTACGCCGACACCGATACGCCGACAGAAGCCGTCGGTATAGTCGATGCTGACGGGGATCAGGGGCTACGCCGATGGGGGCCGGTCGTCGGTGCTAGTCACGTTTCCTGTAGTGACATCAGAAGTTAAGCAATTGATTAGTTCAAATTTTTATAAAGAAGCGATATATTAAAATAAACTAATATCGAGAAGATACCAATTACACCCAGCCTCTTACATAGTGTATAGACCTAACAGCCTTACAGATGCACACAACTCAGAAAAAAGAAAAAAAAAGAAAAATTACAGAAAACTAAAGTCTGCTACAGTGATCTATTTCTTGTAGCAGTAGTACTAACACCACGAAGATAGCACCAGAAGTTCAGCTTCTCCAAAAGCGACACATCCAAGAAGGTAACAGTTCACAAGCGACATCGACGCCCGATCCTAGATCATAGATTTTCACTCTAGAGAAAGTCCTTAGTCGCAAAACAATGTCTTTAACATGATCATTGACATACATAACCAATTAAGACTAGGCCTTGGATATTTGGCCTGCAAGATAAGATTTGAACTTCATTTGTGTTGCCACCGCACTGACAATGTCGCTGCCACAAGTAACGAATCACCAAGCCCTCGAACCACATTTGCTAATCCTCGTATCTCTGCTTTTCATGATATTCTCCGCCATTGACTTCACTATGGACTGATAAGACGTTTCTCATGATGGTAACAGTCAGCAGAGCTTCGCAACGCTCCCTCTGAAACCAAATGGTTAGAAAATGCAGGGGTGCGCACGACCGAATCCTATCCAATCCAGCATACTCCAGGCATGATGCGCCCAAGGGAGATTGCCAGCCGAGCCTTCCGAAACTCGACAATCCTCACAGATCAATGACAACACGCATTCAGCGGTTCTTCTTCTAGGCATGGGAGAAACCCTAGGACCACCATCATTATTCGCGAGACTCGCAGCCCCCACGCCACCAGCCTCCTTCAGCACAAAGGCAGCCACCAAGGAAGCAGGATAAAGATGAGACTTCTAAGGGATCGAGGACCCCCACAACCGCAGCCCAACCCAGGCTCCTCCATCCCTGATCAAGGTCCAAAGGCCCAAATCACGTTCTGCGGGGTCTAGATCACGCGCTCCAGTGACCTGCGCCATCGTTGGTGGCCACACCGGTGGCGCGCCGCCACCTCCATGTCGCCGCCCGCTGCTGGAGAGCTCAGGCCCCAGCCCCGCCCAGGCCGCGTCGTCCTGTGTCCTCCATCAACGCCACACCGCCTCCCGCATGACGAGACCGAGCACACCTCTCCAGCCACCATCATTCGAAAGGGGTGGGCAACACCACCACCACCACCACCGTCACCGGTGGCAGCGACGACCTCTTCTACCAGATCAGTCGGGCCTTGAGGAGTGGATGGCGGCGCCTCCGGAGCCGCCTGGGTGGGGGGCGACCCGGGAGGTTTCTAACCAGGAAATTAGGATCGATCCATCTAGTTCAATGAACACAGGGCAGCTACTCTCAACATGACTTCCTTTATTGAGCCAATTCACTGCTCACTGCATTTGGAGAGCTTCTCTATTCTCTACTTACTACATTAGCAAAGTTTAGAAGCATTGCATATTCATACAAATATAATTCAGGCATAAGAAATATATGGAAAATCAATAAGTAGGCACAGAAGAGATGCAACGGATTTACTTCATGATTTGATCCTACAAATAGAAATTAGACTTTTCTGCTTGTGTATATTTCTGCCACACCCTGGTCTCTTCATGGTCGTTTTTAATTGTTGCCAGGGATTCACCATAAGCCTGTCGTAACGTACATATGTATAAGAAGATGAGTACCTCAAGGCATGGTAACTCTTTATCGAACGGCTGTGTCATGGGAGACGAGGTAACTAGGACAGGGCGCCGTTAACAGCCGTTAACTGCGTCATTAACGGCGACGAACGACCGTGCTTTCCGGACGTCTCTCCTTGCCACGTAAGCATTGTGGATTAGCCCCCTCTCTCGAAATAGGCTTTCGCCCAGCTTTATAAATAAAACAGCATCCACGTACAAGGTTCACATAACATCCAAACTGGCCGGAGCCAAACAAAAAAGAAAAAGAGTACGACTGACCGTTGGGGCCACAGCACAAGCAAGCCCAACAAAAAAAGAAAAAGGCACGACGCAGCGACTGGAGGAACGCTCATGCCACCGAGGAGGCCGACCTGGCAGGGGCCGAGAGGGGGAGCGCCGCTGCCCTCAAGGACCGAAGAGAGTCGTCGAAGGTCGACCGGTCATGCTGACGCACCAGGGGAGACCACTGCTGTAGGAAGGCCAGAAAAGAAAAAACTGGGTCAGTCACGCGAAAAGGGAAGACCTTCTCAATCACCATCTTGTTACGCACATTCCACAGGGTCCAAGAGATGCCCGCAAACACGAGCCAGAAGAGACGGCGCCCTCCTCCGGCCCTGTTTGCCTGGGTTTGCAAGAACTCCCCGAGCTCCTGCGCCTGCCAAGCAGGCCCCAACGCCTCCTGCACAAAGGACCACAGCGCTCGCGCTGCCGAACAAGAGAACATAATATGGGCACAGGATTCCGGAGTCCCACATAGGGGACACAGGCCGTTGCTCGGGCCCTGCCGCTTAGACACCTCGACTCCCGAGGGAAGCCTGTCCCGCAGCAGCTGCCACACGAATATCCGAATACTAAGTGGAAGGGGAGTCTTCCACAAGGGGAAGGTCCAGGCCAGCTCCGGGCCCTGGAACAGGGCCCGGTAGGCTGAGCTAACCGAGAACTCCCCCGAGGCCAGCAGCTGCCACGAGGCCAAATCCGGGGAAGAAGCTAAGGTCCCCGGGAGGGTGCCCCGGAGATGTAGAAGGTCCGCGGCGTCCTCCGCACTGAGGTAGCGACGGAACAGGATGTTCTAGTGGCCGTTATCAAAGACTTCCGCCACTAGCGCCGCGGGGGAGGAAGAGATGGCGAAGAGGCCGGGGAACTGTACCCCCAACGGAATAGGGAGTAGCCACGGGTCAAGCCAGAACCGTACCCCATGGCCACTCCCCACCGCAAAGGACACACCCAGGCCAATGAAGTGCTTAATCTCCTGGATGGCTCTCCAGAACTGAGAGCCCTCCCGCCTCTCACAAGCCAACAGGGGTCGACCCCGAAGGTACTTGGCCTTGATGAGCTGCAGCCAGAGCCCACCATCATCTCTAAGGATGCGTCAGACCCACTTCAGCATCAGCGCCACATTAAAGCGCCGAGAGTCGAGGATCCCCAATCCCCCAAGACACTTGGGAGAACAGATATCTGCCCATTTGACCATATGATATCTCTGGTGGCCATCCCTTGCCGCCAAAAAAAACCTAGACAACTCCTTAGCAAGTCGGCATGGGTCCCTTCTGGAAGAAGGTATAGACCCATCTGGTACATGGACAGGCTCGAGAGACATGAGTTAATTAGTATGGACTTGCTCCCCTTGGACGTAAGGCGTGCTCTCCAGGGCTCCGCTCTCGAGCGTACCCTCGAGACCAAGGGGGTCAAGTCCTTGATCAAAACTCTAGTCTCCCGGACAGGCATCCCCAGATACGTAATGGGGAAGTCAGCCAGCTTACAATTCAGGTTATCAGCTATCCTCTGTCGCTCCTCCTCAGAGTACCCCAGAACCATCACCTCGCTCTTGTCAAAGTTGATCGTCGTCAAACCGGACAGTGATTCGAAACAGAGGAGCAGGAACTTCAAGTTAATGATGTCAAGGTCCGAGCCCTATACTATGATCATGGTGTCATCCGCGTATTGAAGGTGGGAAATTCCGCCACCGGGGATCAGATGGCCCACCACTCCCGAGACGTGGCCAGCTACTCTGGCCCTCTCTGTGGGAAACGCCATTAAATGGGTCTAACTCAGCCATTAGTCGAAAGTGGTAGTTATTTGCAACGGCCTGACGTAAAAGTGGCAACTTTTTAAAATTCTCCTGAATTGTGATACGGGAGTAGTTTTTTGAAGTGGTAGGTAGCAAAATGCAATTTTCTCCCTCCTCGTGCGACCATCCGTTCGACTAAAACAGTTCTTTGAGTATTGCACGGTTATCCCTGCTTTCTTGCTTTGAAGTGGTAGGCTGCAGGGCGACGTGCGCTGGTCGCAAAAGGCGAGGAGGCGGACGATATTCAGAGGGCAGCGCATCGAGCTCCTGCTGGAAAGGAGCGGCGGAGGCGCTTGCTGTAGCTACGGTGGAGCTTGACGGCGGCGAGCTTGGACTGGGAGCTGCGGAGGGTCTCGCGAGGTACACGGCAGTCGTGCAGCCGGAAAGGTCGTACCGATCGTCGCACAGCGATGCCGCATGCAAGCCGCGTCGGCAATGCAGAGCCTGAGTTCCGTCAAGATAATGTCACACTAAGTTCTACCTTCCTGATGCCTCATATTCTCAAACTAACCCATCATCCTTTTTCTTTCTTCTTGCGTTCCTATTGCTGGGGTTGGAATATACTACCCCTCCGTTCGAAAATATAAGACATTCTAGCTTTGTGAAACGAATGTATCTAGACACATTTTAGGGTATAGGTTCACTCCGAACCTCTACGAACCTATACATTAAAATACGTCTAGATACATTCAATTCACAAAACTAAAACGTCTTATATTTCCGAACAGAGGGAGTATATGAGAGGGAAGTGTCGGTTACTTGGATTTTGTGGTTCTTGCATTGTTGCTTCTGGCAGTGCATACATGTTTTATTTATAGAACGGAGCAAGAGTCTATTTGGAAATAGTAGGTGCGCTAAGAGAAAATGTTGATGAATGGCTAGTGAAGCACGAAGAGAAGTAGAATGGCCGTTCGATTTTTGCGTATAAACGGTTAGTCGTGGAAGACATGTGGTCGTTGAAAACATTTACATCTGATAAATATTACGATATATTGTTCACGGCAAGATCTTGATAAATATATATATATATATATATATATATATATATAGAAACCCTATTCAGCATCCAGGGTGCAGAATAGTTATTTTTACATCCCACATATTTTTATGTTCTAACATTCAGAAATTTATGTTTTGTATGCTAATAATTATGTTCATATTTATTAGAAATGCAAAAAAATCGACATAAAAATACAACTTTTGAGTCATTATAGTGTAAAATATATAGAAAATATGGATTTTACGTCGTATTTTTATACGGTATGTAAACAAATTTTTTTACGACATGTCTAAATTTTCTTATGTTCTTCTTGACTTCTGAGGTAAAAATAAATTTATGTGACATAAAAATCATGTACGGTTTGAAAGATAGAGGGTGGATGAAGAATAACTATTCTACACCCTGGGTGTCAAATAGCGCCACTCTCTATATATATATATATATATATACACACACATATGCATATGCCTTTGTGGTTTCATTAGAAATTCCAACTAGCGTTGATCACAGGCGTAGAGGGTAAAATGCAAGCTTCTACTTTAGCTGTTGATGGTTTACGAGAGGAGAGATACTCCTCCTAGCACCAAATTTATTTCACTTATTATTCCAGGACAACCAAGCTACACGATGACGATGGGACCGTCGGCGGTGTCTCCCTCGGCGGCGAGCTCCCAGGGCATCCCGCCGCCGCGGAGCACCTGCACCTCGAACACCAGGTCCTCCCTGGCGCGGCCGCCCCCGGCCACCAGCTCGAACACGCACGCGTCGCCGACCAGCAGCCCATTGTCGATGGCGAAGTCGGCCCACGCCCCGTCGAGCCTCTTCGTCCTGGTGTCGCCGCAGTAGCTCATGATCCACGACCTCCCGCCGCAGCGGAGCACGGTCGCCGTGCGCCGATTGGGGAGCCGGCGGTGGAAGTGAACCGGGAGGACCTGAGCAGGAAGACAAGGACATGATCGGTAATCAAATCCCCCAAACCAGATGTTGCCTATAGGAGTGATGGCTGGAGACGGACCAGCTGATAAGGCTTGTGGACATGGGTCTTTGCCAGGATGGCGGTGAAGAAGGGCCGGCCGCCCGTCAGCGGGGTGGTCTCCTGATCCTCGCCGGCGCTCGGCGGTGATTCCTCGCCGGGCTCCAGCTTCGGCTTGACCATGCCCACGTCCGGCATCTTCCTTGATGGGCCGGCAGAGCTCTGCATCTCACAAAGATCAACCCTGCCACTGCAACTATCAACTCAGTGCAAAGATCTAATTTTCCCTAGAGAATTCATGTGCACATATCAATTAACTAGCACATAGAATTCCATTGGAACTATGAACAATGGGAACTTCTCTTCGAGCTCGAAGAAGAATTTGGAGGGTAGAAGCAGATAAGCATGAGCACCTGAGTAGAGCAAGCAAGGAAGCAGACCACTACACTTGGATGTTCTTCAGCAAATGCCAACTCCACTGCTCAGTGTTGAGTGATGGGTGTGCAGAAAGCTGTAGGATTCTACCAAGTTACTACCATGGTAAAAGCAAGAACTACCAACTAGAACTGAAGGCTGAAGCAATTGATGAGTTCAAACAAACAGATACAACTGCCCTACACATGTGCCTTCACTGCAACATTTCAATGCTCACTGCATTTGGAAAGTATTCACTGCTCACTGCATTTGGAAAGCTATCAATTCACAGCTCACTGCACCTCCAAAGATAGCTACTCGCTGTTCACTGCATTTGGCAAGCTAGCTAACATGTGAAGAAGATGGCAATGTACATACATCGATCATGGAGGTCTTTTTTCTCCGCTGAATTCATGGGAGTTACAGTGCACATCATTTATTTTTGTTTAACAGCATAACACCTTATTGAGTAGTACATTGCACATTTTGCAAAATATTGTAACAAATCCTGTAAATGGCTCCAAGCAATCGCCAAGAATTTTGTACACAGGGAGTCACAAGAATGTGCAATAGCGTGCATGGAATCCCCTTGAAAACATTATACACCCATCGGTACATTCAAAAGGGGGGACTTGTGTTTGGTCAGGCTCCTTCCATTTGTGGAACCCAGAACAGCATACGGCATAGTTGGGCTTTTCAGAGATCCGAGACGCATTTTCCATCAATGAAGTCGATCACTTTGGTGACTGCCTGGTCCAGCGCCATCGTAACGGAGATCAGGTTCTGTAGAAACTCCTCGGCTGTTGGCTTCTCGCCATCAACTATATCAGTAACAGCTTTGACAAATATTGCAGGTGTTGAGAACATTTCAGCAACATATGCCACCGCTGCTCCCTGGAAAGGTAAACAAGAAAAACAGAGATCTAAAATTACAATTCATCATACCAAAGTAAACGAGAGTGCAGAACAGTAGGAAAATTGCAACAGTCACTTAATAGTTAATATCAGTGTAACATCAATCAACATATTCTTAATTAGGGTGTCAAGTGGGATCCCACCTAGATCCCACTTCTAGCTCATTTTGAATTTTGTAGTGCAAAATTTTGTCAAAATTTTACACTAGAAATCTCAAAATGAAATAGAGGTGAGACTTTGGTGGGATCCCACCTGACACCGTATTCTTAATGTTGATCAATTTCAGCTCAAGTAGAGTACCAGTTAAAAAGAAAGACTTATACACATCAGCAAACTAAATTTTTTCTGAGGAAATCATTGAACTAAAATTTTGCAAAGTACATAAGTGATTCATTTCACAGAGAAGTCAATGGTAGCGGAACTCCATTTGCTTGCATACATAATTCACAAGCTGACCGCTAAAGTAAAGGTATATACCTCCATATCCTTGACAGTAGCATCATTGCTCAGTATTGCTGACTCATCATGGGGAGACATATCCAGGGAATCACCGGTTGATAGCTTCCCAACCTGAAAAAAAGGAATCACGGAAACTTTAGAGAAGATGCTGACCACTGAACCTACAAAATGATACTTACTGCAGAATCAAAAACAAAGCCAATTAAAATGTAATAGCAAGATATAGTGATGTCTCAAGCAGACTCCTGCAGCTTACCTTCAAATTGAGTTCCTTCACTATATTTGGCGTAGCAAATGTTTGCCGTGCTCCGATTCCATAACTGTCAAAAACCTAATAAAAAATGTTATGTTAATACCAATCAAGTTTGAACAGAGAATGAACCAATGAAATGCGAAAAATAATGTCTACGGAGAAATATTGTAAGACAAAAGAAATGATCTAACCACAAGCATTAGCTCTACATGAGTAGCATGATGACACATTATTAGTCACAACAAAATGGATCGACTCATGAAATGCATAAGGTAAAACTAGCTAAGTATGATTTTGTGCCTACACGACTTCGGAAAGTGTCTTAAGCACATGGGCACCAGTGCTCCTATTTTTTTAAATTGAAATTTGAACTTTAAGGTCTCCAAATTTTTACAAAAGAAATATATAACTGGATACATACATCCAGAATGTACGCCAGAAATTTTGTTTAAAAATATGTTGTATTTTGGGCTACACAAAAAGGGTCAATTTCTGATAAAAAATACGTATTTATAGTCTTATTCACTGTCAGAAATTTGTTTTTTTCCTGTATCCTAGAATAAAACGATTTTTTTACTGAAATTTCACACAAATATATGGACCATGTACATGTATTCCCAAGATTTTTAACTCAACAGTACCAATTTTTTATTTTTTATTTCAAACAAGGGAGCACTGGTGCCCATGTGCACCAAATCTCCACTCAAGCGTCTCAAGGCGACTTCCTAATTTCGAACAACAGTAAAGCCCATCAATGCAATCCTGCTATCAGAAAATGGATACACTTCAACTGCATAGACAAGAAACGTGGGACAGAACTCACAGGAATCGGTATTCTCCTGTCGTGGAATGCAACATCTGAAGCTAAGTAGACATCTCCAATACCTGCCCCTCTGGCCTAAAACAAAGACGGCAAAGATCAGAAAAATTCTAGTGCACAAACGGTGGCATCAAACATGCAATACAGTCCAACCACTACCTTGAAACCGCCGGCAGTACCAGCGTTGATGATAAGGTCTGGCTTCAACAATTGAATAGACGCATAAGTCACCAGAGCTGCTGATACTGTACCGACACTGTCGACTCCTGAAGGAAATTAGCTCTTGGTGAGGAACAAAGTTGATTTATGGAAAATTATATCAAACAAAACTACACAGCTGCAGCGAAGTAGATTGGAAAAACTGAACCACTCTTGTTATTATAAAGAGTATGTCTCCACAGCCAGCTGGGAAAACAAGCACACTTATAAGACCTTACCCAGCAGAGGATCTTTTCCAGGCCATACAAGGTCAATGTGGAGACCTTTGTAGTCGCCATGGAATCTGGTCCATGGGGCACCTTTTGGAAATCTGTTAGGTGTGCACCAGAAAGAAAGGCGTTAGCTTCTTAGTATCCAGCAGGTTATTAGCAAAGCAAGCTGATGACCAAAAGGTTGTAGCCTAATTCATCTATACGATGGAACAAAGACAGTCATTGTAAAATGGAGTGTGCTGAGTCCGTTAACCATGTCCTAACAGGTAGACCGCCTCACATTGTGCCACTAAATTTTCCATTTCGCCATTAATTTTGGACATCTAGGCTGTTTGAATTAACCATCCAACAGATCTGTCCAATGGAAACCATCTGTGGCTAAAATTTCTACCTCACCATCCCTCTCCATTTTGGCAACACACTAGGCTGAGAACCAAACCTTCCAGCCCAAATAGAATATATCTGGACGCACACTTGCATCTCCACTCTATCATATAATCACGCAGTTGTGCACTGAGGTAGGTATGCATATATATGACCACAGAGCAACACCCACCAAGTAGCTAACTAGCATTCCATACCAAGTTACCAACCAGTAGCTGCTTATTTGTTCCTAATTCCCAATCCTAAGCGGCAGGTAGGTGCATCAGCATGTATTGGAAAGTCGGAAGGCAAACCAAAAGGGGGAGAAACACTGACATGGATTCCTCGGTGGGTGACCACAGAGCAACACCACCAAGTAGCTAAGTAGCATTCCATACCGACCAGTAGCTGCTTATGTGTTCCTAATTCCCAATTCTAAGAGGCAGGTAGGTGTTCAGAAATTGGAAGGACCAGGTTCGTGCATCAGCATGTCTTGGAAAGTCGGAAGGCAGAGCAGAAGGGGGAGGAACACTGACATGGATTACTCGGTGGCCGCCTCGACGAGCTGGAACTTGGTCACGAGCGGGAGCGCCTCCGTCTGCATCGCTGAACCAAACGCGTTAACAACACGGCAGTATAGGCAAGGAAAAAATAGCAGCCTCAAGCGAAGGGATTTCCTGGGGGGGGGGGATGCGCACCTATGACAACAAGGACCTTAGAGATCGCGCCGGATCCAGCGGCTTCATCAGGCTGGTCGGACGACGGCGGTGCCATGGCCGTAGGGGCGAGGCTGCTGGACCGGCGGCGGCGGCGGATCGGAGATGGTGGTGGTAGAGATGTCAAACTGGGGTCCGCTTTCCTTCCGGCTTATACACACTGCGGTGGCATGATTGGCGCCGCTTCTTCGCCTGCCCATCGGCCGCCTTATTGGGCCGCCCAGTGTAAATAAATCTTGAGTTAAATCCATCTGTAGTCGTTGTACTTGTTTAGCAAAATTAATACGATTATTATATAATAGGAATACAATTTTACGATCACTGAAGACGCGTCGAAGCGTCACTTGTGGTCACCGCTCACGGCGTAGCTATATATTTGATGACGTGGCGCTGAGTGGGATCCACTGAAGGGGCATGTTGTTTTTCAAAAAGGTCCCTTGGAAAATTCTTAAAATGCAAGCCATGCTGGCCTTAAATTTAGGAGAAAACTACCGGAAGATATGGCCCGCATTTACAGAAGAAAAGGCGAGACGACGGTCGACGGCAGCTCTGTTTTCTGGCCACGCCACTGCAAGCGAGGGACATCTCACCACTCCGGGATGTCGCCCTTGAAAGAGCCGTCGCGGAATTGTCGTGCCTGGGCCTGGCCACCACAAGGGAAGCTCGCTTCACCGTGCTCGCACTGCCGGACTGTATGAACCGCCGTTGGCCCAGCCATTAACAGAAAAAAAGATGTTGCCGTTTAGAGCGGACATAGCTCCTTGGTGAGCCCGATGACCATGCGCGCCAGCAGCTTCCCTGCTTCCTTGCGTTTGGGCTGTGCTGAGCTACTTTGATCTAGGCGAGGTCGTCAGCCTCCCCTGCCCCTACGCGTGCGGCTTCCATCAGTCGCCGCTGCGGATAGACAACAACACGCGCGAGCAGAGGATGCGCGCGTCCGGAACACCATGGCCATGGCGAGCTCGCCACTGGAACCTCGTCCCTGCCCGCAACATCCCCAAGCAGATCAGCCTCTAGTTGTGTTTAATTTGCAAAAAAAACATAAATCTACTTTCCTCTCTTCTCGTCCCGACCCGACCCGACCTGCGCCTCCTTCATGGCCTCAGTCGTCACGGCCGCCCTCGCCTCCATCCCCATCATGCGGGGCTCCCTCCCCTCCACCGCATCCCGATGTACCGTCGCTGCTTCTATTCGCCACTGAGTCCCCGCCGCACATGCCTTCTCATGGCCTTCGAGCTCCCGCCGACGAGCTCCGCCGTCATTGTTGTGCTGCAGGATGCGCTTCCACTTGCCGCACCTGCACGTGAGCTCCGCCCTCACCTGAAGTTGCACGACGAGCATCCATGAGCATGACGTGGACCACAGAAGATCAGGAAAGGGGCAGGGATGGACTCCGTCGTGGCGCGCCGTTTTTGTGCTGCCGGATATGCCTCCCTCTATCCCGGTGCCCCTTCTGATAGTGTGTCACTGATATGGTGAGGCTGGAAGCTCCCTCCGGGGTGGCAGAGGCGGGGACCTCGCGCCGATGTGCTCCGGCGGCGAATCTTTCTCGGGGTCGGGGACATGTTCGGGTGGGGATCAAGCAGAGAGACTGGTACGAGGGGTAGCTCGCGGCGATGTTGGGAGGTGGAGGAACGGGCGCCGACCATGGGAGGTGGAGGAGTGCTCACCGGCATGGGGAGGTGGAGGAGTACGCGCTGGCATGCTCCATCGATGGTGGCGCTGTCGGATTTTTCAGGGCCAAGGACTGTCGGTTCGGATAGAGCAGAGACCAGGGAAGGGGATGACGTTTTTGCAAAAACATCCCCATATACGTGGTTATTCTTTACTGATACGTTAATTAGTTGAAAGTGGGTCCTGCAGCTTGCCACGTCATCAAGTACATAGCTATACGCTGCAAGCGGTGACCACGAGTGACACTTCGACGCGTCTTCAGTGACCGTAAAATTGTATTCCTATTGTACAATGACTGTATTGATTTTGCTAAACAAGTTCAGTGACTAACGATGAATTTAACTCATAAATCTTGGCTGGTCCTGCTCTACACTAGTCCATTGTCTTTTCTATATGTCTGATTGAACTTATTTCAACGAATTTTTTTTAGAAAACAGACCAGAGGCCTAGCGATAAATTAATAGCACCAAGAACGGCATGAAGATACAAGATGCTAAACCTAGTTTATAAGTGCGGATAACATACCCACACACTAGATAGAGCTACCAAGAGGGGTACAGCCGACAATGTATGCAGCAGGCACGCTCATTACAAAGACTACGCAAACTTGGAGTAGAAGCTGATAGCAACAGTGTCGGGTCAGGACTCGCCCAAAGGGTGAGCTAACGAACACACAGGCCATCGGAGTCACACCACCGTCGCAGACCACGCCACCGAAGGCCGACAACCGCCAGGAACCGACCCGCGCTGCCCACGGCCAACAAGCACCCCTAAGGTAGCACTCAACAAGAAACTAGGGTGTAGAACCCGAAGCAAGCTTTGCCGAAGATCGCCAAATGAAGAAGCAACACCATCCGAAGAAGCACTACACCCCGCCCCACCACCAACGGAGGGCCGATTAGATATATTCAACGAATTTCCTTCCATTGGATGCCCGATCCATCCCGTTCTGAGAAGTTAGATATATTCTACACGGACATCCGGGATGGGTTGTTGACTGGGTCATCCTACCGAGTATGGTGGCAGCACCACCCTCTACCACTCGAAGCACTGACGTCCTCCATTGGTAGCGACCGACGCTTGTAGCAATAAAGGAGTCTTTCATAACTTGGGCAGCCACGAAACTGTCTGTACCTGTTGGAATTTGGGTGTGGGCCTTGGCCCATAGCCTAATACAAATTCTGAAATTCTCTTGGCCCATTCAAGCCTAGCAAGGGGTGGCACCAAAGTTTAGTCCCACCTTGCTAGTTTAGAGGGAGTTGGACCAATATATATAGTGGAGTGTTTCACTACCTCCTAAAGAGAGTGAAGAGGAGTGGCATACACGCGCGCTCCTCCTCCGCCGCCGCCCGCCTCGCCTCGCCTCGCCTCGTCACGGCAGCAGCAGTTCATGAATTGTGCCTCGTGCCGATCTTATCTTTTTGCTCGGGAAAATTATTGTGCGAGTTATTTTTCATCGGCCGTTTCGGTCTTTCCGAAAGCGTTGTTATACTATTCGGACGTGGGCTACGCCCCACGTCTTATCCGACCGGCGCCTATATATAAACGGCCTTAGGCGAAAACCCTAATACGAGAAAATACACATCTCTCTGACTCCAGAACCTTGCGCCGCCGCTACACCTTCTCCATCCCCTCTTCCGGCGTGCACCGGACGACGGATAGTACCTCCGGAACCACCTCTCGTGAACTCAGCGGGTGAGGCGATCAGGTTTGGGAAGCGTCTGCGCGACTCTCGACGCATCACGTCGACCGACCACTCCTTCCCCGACGAGGACTTCTTCCGGACATCGAGCCTCTACATCGACGCCATGGTCGACGACGGCTGGTGTCAACGCTAACCTCAACCCCAACCTGAACACGAACCCGATTCCTCCTCCGACCGTCGTAACTGTTCCTATCTAGTTCGGTTTACATTGCGGTTTCTTGTATTAGCTCTTGGAATAGATGTGATCTGCTTATTCGGTTGAATATGATCTGCTCGTCTATTACGCTAATATACATGATTAGATTAATTCCAGCACTTATAGTCATGATTTATTATTACTTATTTCGGATTAAATATTATGGTAATTTGCTTATATTTTCAACAATCCAAAAACCTGATTATAGGCAACTGAATTCAACTGGTTTAGCCACGGCTATAAGGCCGCCTCCTTTTGACGGTGTCAATTATAAGATATGGCGCACAAGAGCAGTTCTATGGTTGAAAAACCTAGGCTGCTATAGCGCCACTCTTGGCAAACCTGAGGGAGACCTTTCTCCTGTTCAGGAGGAAGCATTTCAGAAAGTCGACACCATGTTTATGGGGGCTTTGTTCAATATTCTTGGTGATAACATTGTTGACACCTATATGTCATTGATAATGGCAAGGATCGTGGGATGCACTTTGGACGCCAAGTTTGGTGTTTAGGATCTTGGCACCGAATCGTATATCATGGAGCAATTCTATGACTACAAGATGGTGATGACCGTCCCATCGTGGATCGGGCTCATGAGATCGATCCCTTGCCAAAGAACTCGAAAGCGATTCAAGTGTAACTTAGGACAAGTTCGTGGCGGAGGCATTATTGCCAAGCTTCCTCCTTCTTGGAGGAACTTTGCTACCTCTACGAAACATAAGAGACAGGAGTTTTCATTTGGATCTCATCGGATCTCTTCATGTTGAAGAAAAGGCGAGCAAAAGATACATCCTCGAGGCTTTGATGGAAGTTCTAGCGCACATGTAGTGCAAAAACAACTTCCGGTGCACAAGTTCAAGAATAAGAACAGGTCCGATGGCAAAGGAAAGTTTGATGGCAAAAACAAGGCCGCAGGACTACCAACTTCAAGAAGAAGAGAGTATAAGAAGAAAGGATCTTGTCATGTGCGTGGTGATCCTAATCATTGGGCTCCTAGTCGCCCGATCGCTTTGACAAGCGTTCACATGGAAATAGTGGCAAGTCCGCTAATGTTGTCCTTGGTGATCTTGAGATGAAGGATCTTTGGAGTACGGTATATTTTCTCGTTCTTTCAGTTTGTAACTCACTGATTGGTGGATGAATCTTGGTGCAAATATACATGTATGTCTGATATTTCCATGTTCTCTTCTTATCGGTCGAACGGGCTGGCTCCATCTTGATGGGAAGCGGCTCACGTGCTTCATTCAAGGTGTTGGTACGGTGGATCTGAAGTTTACTGGGAAGATCTGCTGGTGAAGAATGTGCAGCACGTTCCCTCAATCAATAAGAATCTCGTCTGGATCTCTTACGTGTCGAGATGGTTTTAAGTTAGTCTTTGAGTCCAATAAAGTTGTAATTTCTAAGTGTGGACAATTTGTTGGAAAGGGTTATGAGTGCGAGGCTTGTTCCGCTTATCTTTGTCGGACTTATGTACTCAAGTTATTAATCATGTTTGCAATGATAGTGAATCCAATATTTGGCATTCACGACTTTGTCATATTAATTTTGGGTGCATGACGCTTGCCGATATGAATTTAATTCGAAATTTACAAGCGTCAAAAGTTCCAAGTGTCAAGTATGTGTGCAAGCTAAGCAACCTCGCAAGTCTCACAAGACTGCCGAGGTGCAGATTTGGCACCACTGGAACTAATACATTCAGATCTTTGTGAGATGAATGGTGAGTTGACAAAAGGTGGAAAGCGATATTTCATGACTTTAATTGATGATTCCACTCGATCTTTATGTGTATCTTCTGAAATCTAAAGATGAAGCTTTTAATCACTTCAAAATCTATAAAGTGAATCGAAAACCAACTTGATCGAAAGATTGCGACTTGATCGATCGTGGTGGAGAGTATTTTTCCAGCAATTTGATTCTTTTTATGCGAGCATGGTATTATCCATGAGAGGACGCCTCCTACTCACCTCGGTCAAATGGGGTGGCGAAAGAAAGAACCGTACTCTAACTGATTTGGTTAACGCCATGTTAGATACATCGGGTCTATCCAAGGAATGGTGGGGAAGGCGATAAAGACTGTGTCATGTCCTAAACCGTGTTCCCAAAAGAACAAAACCATTACTCCATTTGAGGAATGGGAAAGGAAAAGGCTGAACTCTCCTACTTACGAACTTGGGGTTGTTTGGCGAAAGTGAATGTGCCGATACCCAAGAAGCGCAAGCTTGGACCAAAAACCGTGGATTGTGTCTTTCGGGATATGCATTTCATAGCATTGGCTATAGATTTTGATAGTGAAATCTCGGTATCGACATGCATGTTGGTACAATCATGGAGTCGAATGATGCGACTTTCTTTGAAGACATCTTTCCATGAAAGATTCGTCTAGTTCATCAAATCAGAGATGCCGTTTATCTAGTCAAGAATTAATCACAATTCTGAACCCACCATTTCGATAGAACACCCGATAATCCTGTGGAGGATAACAATGAAGCTCCTACCGAGTAAGAGACAAAGAATTGCGAAGTCCTTTGGTGATGATTTCATTGTATACCTCGTGGATGATACTCCACTTCTATTTCGAAGCTTATGCATCTCAAGATGCGACTCTTTGGAAAGAAGCCGTTCATGATGAGATAGATTCCATCATAGCAAAGCGGAACTTGGGAAATTCTGATCGTCCTTATGGGTGCAAACACAGTAGGATGTAAGTGGGTGTTTAAGAAGAAGCTTAGAACTGATGGTACTATTGAGAAGTATAAGGCACACCTTGTTGCCAAGGGTTATACCAGAAAGAAGGCGAAGACTTCTTTGATACTTATTCACTGTGGCTAGATTGACCACTATTCGAGTACTACTATCCTTGGGCGCCTCGCATGATCTTCTCGTTCATCAAATGGACGTTAAGACGGCTTTCCTAAATGGAGAGTTAGATGAGGAAATTTATATGGATCAATGGATGGATTCGTGATGGGCGGTCAACAAGGCAAGGTGTGCAAGTTCTTGAAGTCTGTATGGTCTTAAGCAAGCACCTAAGCGGTGGCATGAGAAGTTTGAAAGGACTTTAGCGATGAAGGCTTTATTGTAAACGGCGACAAGTGTGTGTACTATCGCCATGGTGGGGGCGAGGAGTCATCTTATGTCGTATGTTGATGATATCACGATATTCGGGACCAATCTTAATGTTATCAATGAGGTCAAAGACTTTCTATCTCGTTGTTTTGAGATGAAAGATCTAGGAGTGGCTGATGTGATCTTGAACATCAAGCTGAAAGATGATGATGGTGGGATAACCTTTGCCGGTCTCACTATGTGGAAAAGATCTTGAATCGTTTTGGGTATAGCGAATGTAGATCCTCTCCTACACCATACGATCCTAGCGTGTTGGTTCGAAAGAATCAGGAAGATCCTAAGGATGCTAAAGATCAGCTGAGATATTCTCAGATTATTGGCTCCCTTATGTATTTAGCCGGCCTTCTGAGGCTGACATCTCCTTTCTGTAAGTAAGTTAAGTCGATTTGTCTCAAATCACGGAGATGTTCATTGGTAGGCCCTTGAAAGGGTTTTGCGTTATTTGAAAACCTGCGAGCTATGGGATTCACTACTCGGGTATCCAAGGGTACTTGAAGGGTATAGTGACTCAAATGGATTTACGATCTTGATGAGACTAAGGCCACAGTGGTTATGTGTTTACACTTGGTGGTGGTATTTCTTGGAAGTCTTGCAAGCGAGACCATCTTAATGAGGTCAACTATGGAATCGAACTCACAAGATTAGACACGACCTTTGTTGAAGCAGAGTGGCTTCGTGAACTCTTGATGAACTTACCTGTGGTTGAAAAACCAATACCCGCAATCCTTATGAACTGTGATAATCAAACTGTGATCATTAAAATAAACAGTTCTAAGGACAATATGAAGTCATCAAGACATGTGAAGAGGAGATTGAAATCTGTCAGGAAAATGAGAAACTCCGGAGTTATTGCATTGGACTATATCCAAACATCTAAAAATCTGGCAGATCCCTTCACAAAGGGTCTATCACGTAATGTGATAGATAATGCATGGAGGGAGATGGGTTTGAGACCCACTTTTTGAGTTGCTCACAGTGGTAACCCGCTCTATGTGATCGGAGATCCCGTGAAGTAGAGTTGGGAGACAAGCTGTTGGTCAACTGGGAGGAGAGTATCCTTACAGTATACTGCCACTCCGTATAGATGCAATACTTTCCTATTCTGCATGGCAGGTTGGTATTTACCTTAATGTGTTCTGAGTGGCTTGTTTAAGCAAAGATGTTATCCTGCAGAATATCTTTTAAAGAACACACCTATATGAGTCTGACTGTCAAACGTCGCAGTCCGTGAGAGTTGGGTGCTCTCTAATAAACTCATGAAAGGCCATGGAGTATGACGCATAAGCTCCAAACCGCGGAGAAGCTTCGGCGTACCTGTCAGTCTAGACCTTATGTGAAACTAGTGCGCACCAAACTTGTAGTTCAAGGCATAGTCCACTATTCAAGTTGCAATCTAGTGTAGCATGAAGTTCTAAGTGGAAGTTCAACTTAACAGTCTCCATCTCGCACCGGTATATAAACAATGCTCTGGAACTGATTGATGTGATGTGATGAGATGTGCCTATGAGAATTTGTGGGGGATTGTTGGAATTTGGGTGTGGGCCTTGGCCCATAGCCTAATACAAATTCTGAAATTCTCTTGGCCCATTCATGCCTAGCAAGGGGTGGCACCAAAGTTTAGTCCCACCTTGCTAGTTTAGAGGGAGTTGGACCAATATATATATAGTGGAGTGTTTCACTACCTCCTAAAGAGAGTGAAGAGGAGTGACATACACACACGCTCCTCCTCGCCACGCCTCGCCTCGCCTCGTCACGCTGCCAGCAGCCTTTTCTTGAATTGTGCCTCGGTGCCGATCTTATCTTTTGCTGCTCGGGAAAATTGTGCGAGTTATTTTTACATCGGCCGTTTCCGGTCTTTCCGAAGCGTGGGCTATTACTATTCGGACGTGGGCTCGCCACGTCTTACCCGACCGGCGCCTATATATAAGCGGCCTTAGGCGAAAACCCTAATCTGAAAAATACACATCTCTCGACTCGAACCTTGCGCCCGCCACACTTCTCCATCCCTCTTCCGGCGTGCCGGACGGACAGACGATGGCCTCCGGAACCACCGTCTCGTGAACTCATGCGGGTGAGGCGATCAGGTTTTGGGGGCGCGTCTCGCGACTCACGGCATCACGTCGACCGACCATTCTTTCCCGACGAGGACTTCTTCCGGACATCAAGACCTCTACATCGACGCCATGATTGACGACGCCTGGTGTCAGCGAATCTCAACCCCAACTGAACACGAACCCGATTCCTCCTCCAAAGACCGTCGTAATCTGTTCCTATCTAGTTCAGTTTACATTGCGATTTCTTGTACTAGCTCTTGGAATAGATGTGATCTGCTTATTCTGATTGAATATGATCTGTTCGTCTATTCTGCTAGTATACATGATTAGATTAATTCCAGCACTTATAGTCATGATTTATTATTACTTATTTCGGATTAAATATTATGGTAATTTGCTTATATTTTCAACAGTACCACCACAAAAGGGTCCAAAATGGAGGATAGACTGAGACTGCTAGACATTCTATTCTGAGTGTGTTCGGATAAATTGTATTGGGGGTTTTGCCGATTGTAGTTTTTTTTGTCTAGACCATAATAGTTTTTTATTGAGACAATGAGCCATAATGCTTATGATTTGATATACAAGCGCGTGAAATGGAAATGTATTGAAGTGCTAGAAAGCTTAGGTTACAGTAGAATTATAGAACAGAGGCAGTAAGATCTAGTAGTAGTTCGAATGTTGATGACCAAAACCTGGGCCACGGGAGTGCAGCAAGTACGGCCGCAAGGGGCCCGAAATTTTGGTAGGCCCCATAATTTCTAACTCGGCCGAGGAAGCAGACGGCCCATGAGCAAGGAGAAAGACCCATAACGGGAGGACTCGTAGGCCTCCTTTGCCGTTCATTCGTTCTGTTCGACAGAGTCGAATCGCGTTCATGGCTTTCAGTGAGGCGTTCGTCTGGTTTCCTCCATTGCCGGCGACCAGAGCTTCCGGCAACTCATCCCACACCACCCAGCTACTGCCACAGTTGCGCCGCCTCTCCTCGTCACAGTTGCGCCCCCCGCCGTCCATCTCCTCCCCGGATCCCCGGTCTGGCCTTCCGCCCTATCCCTCCCCGGTACCCCCAATCCCTGACCGGCTAACCCTAGGCAGGAGCAGCGAGGTGCGGCAGAGGCAGGCACCCGATTCCCACACTGGCGTCCCGGTGCCGGCGATACTCCGTTTCTCCCGTAGCCGACACCGTGTAGCAGCCCCACAGAAGCCAGTAGGCCAGGAGTAGGGCCGCAGGCTTCTTCTTTGCCGCATATATACGCATCAACAATTGGTTCCTATTTGGCAAGGTGCAAGACCAAGATCTTATTCTCAAATTTGCATATTGGTAAATTGAATGTAGAATTGATTATTGATTGATTGAACTTTTTCTTTATAGATGCATTGAAGAACCAAAAGCAAGTTGAAATAAGGCAGATCGTAGCCTTTTGGTTGATTATCTCGGGATTGAGCCTAAGCCCAATATAAGTAGTCTCTTTGAGCTAATGAAGGTATGTAAGTCATTTTTATGCAAAATTCAGGCTTCTTGTGAATTATAATATGTTTGCAAGACTACAGTTTTATTGTTAAGTTATATGCTATTATGTTAAATTTAAATCAATCTCAAAAAGGGGTATCGGACAGGTTTATTAGAAGAACAATAGCAAATGTTCTTCAATAATCAGTCAGTTGATCCTTCTGCCTTCTTCATTAGTTCTGTTTTTCTAGCGGGTCAGGCCCTGGATTTTGCTTGGTTCCTCAGAGGAACAACCGCAACAAGGACGAGAGAGAGAGAGAGAGAGAGAGAGAGAGAGAGAGAGAGAGGGAGAGAGGGAGAGAGAGAGAGAGAGAGAGAACATTATTTTTCTCCATTTGTTTTTCTAACTCCTGCTAACTAAGAACATTATTTTCCTGTACATATATATATTCTTCATCCTAACTAATTAATTATGCAACATGTGCATAGAGGTCCTGAGCCGTGACCCGTGCCGCAACCGGGATCCTGACAGCCTTCCGGTCACTACGCCAAGTAATGCTGCCAAACGTGTAGTCCCCCTCCAGCTTCCACGCAGGCGATAGCGTCACCTTAAAAGTGTGCACTTTGTTCACATCATCGAACACCAGTACATGCGGCTCGACCTCCACCCTGACTCCCACCGGGCTCTGCACCACGACACGGTACACGGAGTTGACTTCGCCGACATTTGCCACCGTCCTCGACACGGTGACCGGACGCCTCAGGTTGGGGACAGCTATAGAGGGCAGGTTTAGGTGGTATGCCGGCAACGCCGTCTCGTCACAGCTCACATTTGTCCTCCTGACAATGGTACACCCAAAGAATTTGGTGTAGTCACGGGGATCGATGTCGTAGATTAGGCCTGGGTCGGCTGCTCCGAGAGGGTTGATGTTGCCACCACCGTTGTCGAACGGGTCGGCTATCTTCCGGGGTATCCCCTCTGCCAGTATTGGCATGCCTCGCTCGTCGGTGACATGAGCTTCATCATCATGCAAAATAAGATAGACAAAGGTGAGGATCGTCATCTAGCTCAGTAGGAATTGATGTTCTCTAGAGTACTTTTTTACCGGAGGTGATGATTGCTGATTTTATTGCCGCGGGAGACCAGTGTGGGTGGAGGGCTTTCAGCACCGCGACAACGCCCGCAACGTGCGGTGCCGCCATTGATGTTCCGGAGAGGAATATATAGGAATCTTCCTTAGCTGCCAAGATGTTGGCTCCAGGTGCGGCTATGTCCGGCTGTTTTGTCAGCAAAGAATGAAGACCACATGGTGAGATCACATGATCATGGTGCGCTCGATCATGGCCTTCTAGGGCAACAGTTTTCTTTGATGATCAACATACCTTGATGATTTCCGGATAATCAGGTGATGGGCCTCTTGAGGAGAACCATGCCACCTTTGGTGCCAGTATCTCTTTCCCAATGACCGTGCGTGCTGGTTCAATCTTTGCAATGGAAGAGCTGCTTACAAAAAAAATGTCATCTCTCTATCTATCACAATGACATAATTGATCCAACTCATTTGTCTCAGTCAAATTGACTGCACGTTACCTGGTTGCAAGCCAGTACTTTCTGATCTCCATTGCAGTGTCCAAGTCCACGAGAACGCAGGCAATGCCTTGGCAAAAATCTGGTGTCAAATATAAAAGGTCTGTTATATATTGAGCAAAAATCAGACCAATTCCTCCGCCATTCAGGATGTATTTTGACGCCTCTGCAAAAGTACTCAATGGGTTGAACATGTCGTCTTTAGTTGGAAAACATAGCAGGATTTGCCCTTGCACCTCCGTGCCGTTAAGTGCATTCGCGGTACACCTAAATGCACAAAGCAAGGCCGATTCGGCTTGAGAACTGGCCAACAGATTCCAAGGAAAGAAGCAGATATATTAATTTGCTTACTGGGAGAAAACGATAAGACTTGTGAAACTGGTCTTGGACGAATTCTTCGTTTGGTAATAGAGGGACTGCCCCTGCAAAACGAAATGTGCAAAGTTTGCTCAACAATATGTACGTACCCTCATACTCAGCTGTGATGCTTCAGAGCTATTTTTTTCCTGTATGTAGGCACATACCACTATTTGCTGCTTGTTTCCCAGCGTGATCACTGTGGGGAACGACCGATCGATCTTGCTCGCCGCAACGGTGATGGCCCAGGGTGAATTGTTCTTAACAGTTTGTGGCCTGGGCCCGTTGTTGCCGGCCGTATACACGACGGTGATCCCCTTTTGAACCGCGTGCAGAGCGCCGAACGAGTTCTCGTCCAAGTCGGTGAGAGACAGCGACAACACGTCCACTCCGTCGTGGATCGCGTCATCGATGGCGGCTAGAAGGGCCGCCGTGACACCGGTGGGGGAAGGGCCACCCCAGAGGGCCTTGTACACCGCGATGCGAGCATGTGGTGCGCCACCCCGTGCAACCCCCTCAGCGAGGCCGTGGAAGCTTGCCGCCTCCACGGCCGAGCCCGCGGCCGTGGACGCACAATGCGTACCGTGGCCATTGTGGTCCCGAGGAGAGAGCGAGTCCATCTTGAGGACTGCATCAGAGAGTCCTGCGCTGTAGAACCGTGCACCGATGATCTTGCGGCTGCAATTGTTGATGCCCCAGTCGGGCCCGACTTGGCACTTCCCTTTCCACCTTGATGGTATAGGACCGTAGCCTTCGTCGTTGAAGCTTCTGGACTCCGGCCAAATCCCTGATGAATTTTGTATGAGGACCAACTTGCTTGGTCTAATTGAACATAAGCATTTATCAATACTAACCGGAGTCAACCACCCCAATGATCACATCCTCTCCGTAGTTAATCTTTTGACCACATGCATCCTCTCCGTAGTTGGTTTCGTGGATTAGTCCAGTACTGGCCGGCGTGTGGTAGTTGAGACCAAGAAAGTCCCAGCTCCGCGTGGTGGCCGTCGTGTGGCTTTTGCTCGGCTCCACACTGATGACATCCGGAAACTCTGCGCTTATCATACAAGAATTGCAAAATTATAACCGGGGGTTCAGATTAGGTGATGTATGGCAACGATTGCTCACCTGCAAGTTGCTTCGCTTGCTCTGGGGTTAGCATCGCGGCGAAGCCTGAAAAACCATGCTTGTAGTTGTACACCACGGAGGCCGCCGATTCCTCCTTGCTGAAATAAAGATTAATTATAGTTAAATTTGTAACTAGACAATATAAGCCTGTAGTTTAGTTGTAGGAATTACACCGTGGGTGTGTACCTTCCGAGGAGAGTGGCAAGCATATCATGGTGCGAGGCGATGACATCGTCAGGGTGTCCATGCTTCACGTGTCCTAGGTAAACTATGTAAAGCTAGAGACACGCGCAGATGGTTAGCTAGCTAGGAGAGCCACTGTTAGTTACTAAAACATGCATATATGAAAACTCTGAACGTGTGCTTAATTGGTTACCTTTGGAGTTTCGCCTTGTACTCTGCATAGCAGCATGCAAAGGCAAAGCAGCAGCGCCGAAGCTCCACGCGAGCAGGAGGAAGAAGAGAATCCCATGGTCTTAGATAATGGTTCTGACAGGCCCGTGGTTCTCATCCCTGCTATGCAGGACTGGTATTTATTGATAGATATGCCATGGTGATACTATTCTGCCTCATTGAGGAAAGGCTGGCAGGGTTAGGAACGTAATTGGACAAGCAAGATTTACACGAGCAGAACTGTACAAAGGAAGAAGGAAGGAAGCTAATCTATCCTACTGAAGAAAGTGACCAAAACTGAGCAGAGACTTAGTCAGGTGGGTGTTTAAACCCAACCACCCCGCAGTGGAAGACTTGTTGTTGAAGATCCTCGCATTGCATTCTTTCCATAGCAACCACCAGGTCAACATAGTGAGCGAATTCCATGCTGAATTTTCACCATTCCTGGCGGGGTGAAAAGCTCGATCAACATGGGCAAGGTTATTAAGTACATCACAATTTTTTATCCTGAATCCGATCATATATAGTCAACTCGATAATCGTTTGAATACTGCAAGAAAGAACTTTCCAATACATCTTTGTACAGTATAGCTACAACCTTTTTATGAATATATAAGATATATATTTATCTGATATCGCTTTCTAGGCTCTAGTTACTGCCAGGCATGTGGGGCAAACTTAGGCCTGAGCCACGAAAAATTCATTAATTAACGATGTAACCTGATGTTTTCTGATTTAGTCAAAATAGAATCTTACTTATTACTGATGGACTTGCAATGCATATATGTCGAGAGTGTAAGGCGTCTGGTTTAGCGACTTGTTCCAATTAGACATAACTGAAGAAGGATCCAGTGCACAAGAAAACCAGAGTATGTACGTAAATCAGTAGCACTTAAATACTGCATAATCTAGTATAATCACGCTAGATAGTAGTAGATTTGCGTGGACTTAGGAATGCAGTATGATGTGATCTGGCAAGATGTCGGGAACCCTACCAGAAGCTGGGCGCCAATTTTGATTTTTGTAGCCTCCAGCCAAGAAATAAAGATGCCTCCAGCTCTATTATAATTGAAGAACTGATCAGACAAATTACAGGGCAATTTATGTGGATTAACAAGTGCTCAGGCCAGGAGAGTTGTACTAACTTGTAGCAAGATATTACGGAATCAATTTCGTTTTCTCGGCTCTAGCCACTAGCCCAGGCATGCATGTGTGAAAATCTGATTTGGTCATTAATTGACGATGTAAAGCGATGTGTCTGATTTAGTCCAAAAGAAAATCTGATGAGGACTGATGAACTACTATGGCATGGAGACCTTCTTTAGCGACTTGTTCCAAGTTCACAAGTGTACGGCTGTAAATTTGTTTTTGGAAAAGAAGGTAAGGAGTAGATGATTTCTGCACCTTATGACTTTGATTATAAGCACGAAGATAGTTTCTTACATTTCAAATACAAGCACGCAAGGCATGAGAGGGAGCTTAAGCTAGAACTAGGAGTTAAACTTTTTTTAGGGAGCATATTGAAGCAAATCTGCATTAAGGCTGCTTGTGCGCGATTGCCCCGTTGAACAAAGGAGAGTCCTTGGGCCATCCCATTGTGGAGCAGGTGGCTGCGTGTTGAGGCTTCGGGGTTGAAAACTCTACCCATCTCTGGGCTTGTCAAAGGACTATGACGCAGCTGACAAAGAAAATTGGCCAGGTTTCAGATGTAGCTGTCTGCTGGACTTGCTCAACAACGCTGATCTAGCTGTTAGATTGTGGCACCAATTATTGAAACATAAAAGTTTGTGCTAAACGCACAGGTGTTCCTACGGTGAAGCTTTTGATGACCGGAAAAAGTGGAGGACAGTTGTGGCGTCCCAAGGGCAATTTGGGCCGATCTCGCCGGAGAGCAATGGTGAGGAGAATTCCTCACCAGTTCACCAGAGATCTCTCTATGATCATGGGGATCACCCTCCCGGACTCTACCCCACGTTGCGACGTTAACCTTCAACTAACAAAATATAACTCGTGCAAGTGTCCATGCCACCTCATTAATTGTAGACGTATGAACTATCAAGAGATGTCCGTTCGTGACTTCTCTGCGGGAATTTGTTACTTAGTTGGATTTGTTGGGTTTAAGGTGTAGTCTTTTTTGTTCATGCTAGTATACTACTACTACCAACTGGACGTTGCAAATTTGACCCTTTCTTTTCTTGGATTGGAAGTTAAATGAACAACCTTTGTTGAGATTAACCTCTCTATGGGGACATACGGCAAAACACCTAAATGGAGGAAAACATAAAAAATGAAAAAGAGGCACAATGGGAAAAGATTGGTGAAGAAAAATCTAAAAACGTGCAGGGGTGACCTTTGCCAACTGTGACAAAGCCTGCAAGTGGGTCATGGGGGTAGGAATTTGCCATGTGTCGTGCTTTGCCGAAGGATGGTCTGTCTATGGTCGTCTTCGTCCATGACCGGAGGGACATGTGTCCTCCCGCTTTACCGTGTGTTGTCCGTTGCTGCGTGTACTTTCGTTCCTTACCATGCTTCTTTCTGTAATTTTGTCGCGCACTTATGCCAAGAGTTTTTTTTGTTCACACTAGGGAAAGAGAACCTTTGCCATGTGCCCCACATTTTGCTCTCGGAAAAACCATGGACACGAGGTAAAGCGCCATGTTTCTTGTAGCGAGAGGTAGCTTAGGCTAGAACTAGGAGCAACTCTAGAAGATCCGCGTGTTGCAGCATCTCTTTAATTTTATTTTACTTATCTCTAGAATATGTAATTGTTCGTTAGTTCAATTTTTTGTAGTGACACATGGCCCATTTTAGAGTTTTGCGCAAGCCCCTGATTTTGCCAGCTCGGCCCTGTCTTGACCTAGCAGGCAACTAGTAACATATACCAATGACGATATATCAGTGTTGTGCCACATACATGCCACTAACACCGATTTTCACACACCACTAATAGGCAGTGTCTTTATTATGTGCAACACCTTCATATGTAGCATCAAGATCGTCATCACCAATAAATAAAGTCTTCATCAGCTTCAACTTTATCATTCTGGAGATTTTTCATTGAAAGGCACCAGCTACAATGAATATTGAGATTCTGTTGCAAATTCTAGAAAATCAATAAATCTTCATGAGGCAGAACAGGCCGCCAAAACTAGGAAAGAGCTCAAGCAACAACGTAATCAGCTTGAGGATCATCCTCAATAGATTAACGCTTCAAGGCGAATATGCACATAATCATTAATGGATTCATGCCCCAGATTGTTTCTCATGAAGAAATCGGTAACATGATTATATCAAATAGTGAGCCTCAGGAATCCTCTTTGCCTCTCCAGACGCCTTCAAAAAATTCCATAAAAAAGTTCATCTAATACACGTATACCTCAACAAGATGAATCATCACCAATCCAACCTTAGTAGCAATAAAAATCTCCCCATTTGTTTTGTTGTTCTTGCCATCTAAGAACATGTCACTTTTGCTTCGGTCTCCCCCCTTCTTCTCAAACTATGACAACAAAAGTTCGATACCGATTCATTTCGAAGACCGTACAAACCCATATGAAGCCGGTATGGTCCTCTTAGACATATACTCACCGTACACTTATACTCATGCGCCTGCGGGAGGCGGAAATCGGAAGTTATATAGCAGAAGCAACAAAATTTTAAAACATGGCATGTAAAGACGTAGATCACGACAACGAGAGGTGGGATCAGCCGGTAAGAACATGGAGTATACCCACCTCGACCGAGTACACCTCTACAGAGGTATACATAACCTGTATACGAGTTTCAGCGGGTCAAAATAAAGCTGGCCCGTTCAAACTTAAGTTTGAGGGGCGGGGACCGAACACACCTCATACATATATTTCACCCTTGTAGTTGCCTAGAGGTTCTGAATGGTAATCCGGGTCGCAACCGGGATCCTCACAGCCTTCCGGTCACTACGCCATGTAATGCTGCCAAAGGTGTAGTCCCCCTGCAGCTTCCACGTCGGCGACAACTTCACCTTAAACGAACGTACTCTGTTCGCAGCGTCGAACACCAGCACACGCGGCTCGACCTCCATCCTGACTCCGATAGGGCTTTGCACCATGACGCGGTACACAGAGTTGACCTCTCCGACGTTCGTAACTGTCCTTGACACGGTGACCGGAGACCTGAGATCGGGGACGGCGAGGGATGGCATGTTGAGGTGGTACGCCGGCATCACCGACTCGTTGCAGCTCACGCTGGTCCTAATGATGGCGCACGCGAAGAATTTGGTGTAGTCGCTGGGATCGATGTCATAGACCAGGCCAGGGTCGGCTGCTCCGAGAGGATTGATGTTGCCGCCACCATAGTCGAACGGGTCGGCGGTCTTCCGGGGCAGCCCCTCCGCCAGTATCGGCATGCCGCGCTCGTCAGTGACATGAGCTTCATCACCATGGAGAATAAGACAAAGACGACTTAGGTGCGGATCATCAGCTAGCCAGGTAGGAGTTGATGTTCTCCGAGAGTACTCTTACCGGAGGTGACGATGGCTGATTTTATTGCTGCAGGAGACCAACTTGGGTGCAGGGCTTTCAGCACCGCCACGACGCCCGATACGTGTGGGACTGCCATCGACGTCCCCGACATGATTACATAGGAATCTTCCTTTGCTGCCAGGATGTTGGCTCCAGGTGCGGCTATGTCAGGCTGTTTTTTAAGGAAGCAAGAAGACGGCAGGATGAGATCAGATGATGGGGTTCGATCATGGGTTTCTAGTGCAGCTAGCGTTTTTAGCTTATGATCAGCTGGTACGATCGAGTACCTTGATGATGTCGGGGTAATCAGGTGATGGACCTCTGGAGGAGAAGGATCCAACATTTGGTGCCAGTATCTCTTTCCCCGTGACGGTGCGCGCTGATTCAATCTTTGCCACCCGAGAGCTGCTTCCAAAACAGAAATGTTTTCTCCATGGATCACAAGAAGGACACATGCCTGATCGAACTCATTTGGCTGCAGTACGTACCTGGTGGAGACGTCCCAGTAATTGTAGATCTTGGTCCCTGTATCAAAGCCCACGAGAACGCAAGCAATGCCTTGGCAATAGTCTGCTGTCACCATTAAACTGTCCGATGCATATTGAGCGAAGATGAGACCAATTCCCCCGCCTTTCAGGACGAATTGTGACGCCTGTACGAAAACACCACTTGGGAAGAGGGCGTTTAGATCATTTGAGAGTGGTAAGCAGAGAAGAATTTGCCCCTGCAAGTCCGTGCCATTGAGTGCATCCATGGTACACCTAAATACACATAGCAAAGCCCATTCGTCTTTAGAATTTCCCAGTATATATATTCCAAAAAAAAAAACATAGGTTAATTTAACTTACCTTGAAGAAACGGTAAGATTTGCGAAACTACTACTGCTCAAGTTCTTCACTTGGTGATAGAGAGACTGTCCCTGCAAAAAGGAATGGGCAGAGTTTGCTAACCATTATTATGAATGCACACTGGGTTGTTATTATTCTACTTCTCTGATCCTGTAGGAGCGTACCACTAGTTGCTGCTTGTCTCCAAGCGTGATCATCGTGGGGAACGACCGATCGATCTTGCTCGCCGCCACGGTGATGGCCCACGGTGCAGTGATCGCAACGGTCTGCGGCCTAGGCCCGTCGTTGCCGCCAGCGTACACAACCGTGATCCCCTTCTGAACCGCGTGAAGAGTCCAAACCAAGTTATCACTGCTGCTGGTGATAGAGAGCGACAACACGTCCACGCCATCGTAGATCGCGTCGTCGATGGCAGCGAGGACCGTCGCGGTAGTGCCGCTCCCCGTGGTGCCCCAGAGGGCCTTGTACACCGCGATGCGAGCGCACGGTGCGCCTCCCCTTGCAAGCCCCTCAGCGAGGCCATGGAAGCTGGCTGCCTCCACGGCTGAGCCCGCCGCGGTGGACGCACAGTGCGTGCCGTGGCCAGAGTGGTCCCTAGGAGAGAGCGAGTCCGTCTTGAGGACCTCATCGGGAATTCCCGTGCTGTAGAACCGTGCACCGATGATCTTCCTGCTGCAGTTGTTGATGCCCCAGTCGGGCCCGACTTGGCACTTCCCTTTCCACCTTGATGGTATGGGGCCGTACCCTTGGTCGTTGAAGCTTCTCGACTCCGGCCAGATCCCTGCAGATTAGTAAGCTAAGTGTTTGTAAGAGAACGAACTTGCTCGCTCGATTTTAAAATAATTGCTTCTCTAAAATACAAACCGGAATCAACCACCCCGATGATCACATCCTTTCCGTAGTTAATATTTTGACCGCATGCATCCTCTCCGTAGTTGGTTCCGTGGTGTTGCCCAGTACTGGCCGGCGTGTGGTAGTTGAGACCAAGAAAGTCCCAGCTCCGGGTGGTGGCCGTCGTGTGGGTTTTGCTCTCTTGGACGCTGATGACCTCCGGAAACTCTGCACACATCACATCACAGTGATGATGCAAGCACATCACATCACAGTGATGATGCAAGCAAAAAATCTGGAGGTTTAATTTGGATTAGAAATTAGATGATGCATGAGCATGAGGATGAGTGCTGACCTGCAAGTCGCTTGGCTTGCTCTGGGGTGAGCATCGCAGCGAATCCTGAGAAGCCATGCTTGTAGTTGTACACCACGGAGGCCCATGATTCTTCCTTGCTAAAATCAAAATTAATTTTGTTACTTTACTTGTCTAGGCAGACATAAGCCAGTAGTTCTGTTGAAATTACACCTAGGTGCGTTACCTTCCGAGGAGAGTGGCGAGCATATCATGGTGCGAAGCGACGACATCGTCGGGATGTCCATGTTTCACGTGACCAAGGTAGACTATGTAAAGCTAGAGACACGAGCAGAGGGTAATAAGCTAGCTAGGATGGCCACATTTAGTTACTCCTACTATATATGTAAAGCAAACTCTGATCGCCTCAGCGCTGCTTAATTAATTAATGGAAATACCTTTGGAGTTTTGCCTTGTACTCTGCATAGCAGAATGCAAAGGCAAAGCAACAGCGCCGAAGCTGCACGCGAACGGGAGGAAGAAGAGAATCCCATCGTTGCAGCTAGCTGTTGGTTGTGAGAGACGCTGACTGGTGCTCATCACTGTTATGATGAATGGCGGATATTTATAGATAGATGCCATGATAAAACTATTCTGTCTCGTTAAAGAATAACTTCATGCCGATGTAACATGAACGGCTATGTTTCGCCGGCCTCCATCGAGCGCCGGCGACGGTAGACCACCTCTTGTATCGGACTATGTCCTCCTTTCGAGCTTAATACAAAACTTGCAGATCTCCTGCGGGTACTCGAAAAAAAAGAATAACTGGCGTAACCAGGAACCAATAACGAAGAAGGAAGATTTACACGGGCAAAACCAAAAAGGAAGAAGGATGAAGCTAATCTATCCTACTGAAGAAAGTGACCAAAACTGAGCAGAGACTTAGTCAGGTGGGTGTTGAAAGCCAAGGTCAACATATGTAGTGAGCAAACTCCATGCTGATTTTTCTCTGAGGTCAGGTGATCAACATGCTCCAAATCACGCCCAGAATTTTTGTAGCCTTCAACCAAGAAAGAAAATAAAGATGCCTCCAGCTCTGTTATAGACTTCTAGTTGAAGAACTGATCAGATAAATCGCACGGCAATTGATGTGAATTAACAATAGTCAAGCCAGGGAGAGTTGTACTAATTAACTTGTAAGATATTACTGAATCAATTTCGTTTTCTCGGCTCTACCCACTAGCCAGGCATGTGTGAAAATGTGATTTGGTCATTAATCAACGATGTAACGTGATATTTTTTCTGATTTAGTCAAAAGGAAAATCTGACGAGGACTGATGAACTGCTAACTAGGTCATGCTGAGGGTGACCTTCTTTAGCGACTTGTTCCAGGTTGCAATAACTGAGTAAGAAATGAGCTCAGAAGTGTACGGATGTAAACAAAGGAGAGTCTTTGGGCCGTCCAGTGCAGCAGGTGGCAGTTTGTTGAGACTTGGGGGTTGAAAGCTCTGTCATTTCTGCCTCGTCAAAGGATTCTGATGCAGCTTGCAAACACAATTGGCCAGGTTTTCGGATGTACCTGTCTGCTGGACTTGCTCGACAATGCCGATCCAGCTGGTTAGGTTTTGGCGATCCCAAGGTAGATCTCGCCGGAGAGCAACGATGAGGAGGATTCCTCACAGGAAATCTCTCTAGGATCATGGGCCTTCTTCCTCCCATCCTACTTGTGCTCTACGTTGGGGTCGGACACATCTATTCGATCTCAAGTAGTACGATCAAACCGGTGTGTTTTGTGAAGGGTAGGAGCGACCGGTGTTGTCACCCTCAACCTCTTTTGCCAATTTTTTTTGACACAACAGAGTGGATCCTCGTTCAACGACAAACCATCTGTTCTGTGCAGGGATGAGGAGGAACAAGGACTTCAGCACCAGGATGGCTGCTGCGGAAATATGGTTCCAATTTTGAATTTGCGAGATGGCGGGGTGGGTTATGCGGGCCCTAAAACCCTGTCTTCCATGGTGATCCTTGGGGTTCATACATTCAAACGGTCACACATGTTAGTTGCCCAATGCCCATTTAATACTATCCTGTTATGCAGGCTTGATATTTATAGATAGATGCCACGATAATACTATTATGCCTCATGTTATTGTATTTCAGCGACCCGGCCGTTCTCCACGACGCAACGTCAACCTTCAACTAACAAAATATCAATCGTGCAGGCGTCCATGCCACCTCATTAGTTGTAGATGTAAACTCTAAAAGATGTCGGTTGGTGACTTTTCTGCAGAAATTTGTCGTTTAAGGTGTAGTCTTTTTTGTTCATGCTAGTATACTACTGCCAGCTGGACGCTGCAAATCTGACCCTTTCTTTTTTTTGGATTGGAAGTTAAATAAACAACCTTCGTTGAGATTAATGTCCATGGTGACATATGGCAAACCACCTAAATGGCAGAAAAAGGTAAAATGAAAAAGTGACGCAACGGGAAAAGACTGGTGCGGGAAAATCTAAAAAAATATAGGCATGACCTTTGCCAATTGTGGGCCCGTTCGGCAACCCTCCGCTCCGTATGTTTTCTTCGATCCGCTCCGCTCCGCTCCTAGACATTTCTGCTCTGCCAATCGTGACAAGGGAGCAAGCAGCGTTCGGCACGCTCCACTCCTGGAGAGCATGGGCTGCCAGCCCATTACACCAAAGATAAGCCCATTTTAGGTACAAAGTCAATCTAGGCCTTCTTTTCATGTCGGATATTTTTACATGGGTGAGATCGATCTGGAATCAAGCAAGTTCTCGCAATGGAGTTCATGAAGCGACCGAGGGAGCTCATGGTGCCAGCGGTGAGGTCCTATCGCGGGGAGCCAGTGCTCGATTCCGGCCAGGCGACGAGGATTTGGAAGGCAAATTTCACGGAACAGGCGGCAGAGGGAATGATTCGGCAGCGGGAGGACTCGATTTGGCGAAGGCGTGCGTGAATCGGCCGGTGGCTGCGCTTCATGCAGTTGTACACGCCGGATGCGCCTCATGCAGTTGTACATGCCGGCTACGCCTTAGGCTATGAAGGAAGAAGGCGAGTACACGAGAGAAGACAAAACGCATACCGCTTCGGTCCACTTAGCGGTGGCATTTTTGTAGTTTGTCCGAAATCCGGATTTTCCTAAAACGAGGAGCGAGGAACTCGTCGCTCCGCGATTTTGCACTAGAGACTGCTCCGCTCTACGGTTTGAGATCCTCGGAGCTGAGGCGTTCGGCAACGCTCCGCCCGCTCTGGCAGTGGAGTTGGGAGTTGGAGTGTTGCCGAACAGGCTCTGTGTTCCCAAGAACACCTTGCAAATCCAGCAAATGTGTCCCATGGGCAGGTCCCCATGTGTCACGTAGGCTTTGTCAAAGGTTGGTTCATCTTCCGTAGCCGGAGGGGACACTTGTCCCCCTCTTTACCGTGTGTTGTCCATAGTCTTGTGAGCTTTTGTTCTTTGCCATGTCTATTTTCCGTAATTTTGTCATGTGTTTTTTCTACACCGAGATTTGTTTTGTTCACACAATAGGCAAAGAGAACCTTTGTCTTGTGGTGGCTGATGCAGAAACCAAAATCAGAGACATGCAATGCTTCACAGCCAGACGCGTGTTGGTGGTAGCTACTGAAATTTTCCACAAGAGCAAAGTCTGGGCTCCGAGTACTCTATGCTTGGAGTAGTGTGGTTTGAGTCTTGTTCAAAGTGCTGGTTGGAAGAATTTTTTTCAAGAATTGGTTGGAAGAATTTGTACGCTGTTTCCTTGTATTCAGTTTGGCTTTGGTGTTGTGTGTTGTTAGCTGGGTGGACTTGCTTTTTAGCTATGGCTGGATGTTGGTGCCCCTGTTTTCGTTAAAGTTGGTGTTAGCGGTTCTTGTGTGGAGTGGGTGTGAGTGTTTGTATACTCTACAACTTCTTTTAATGAAGTTGGGGGCCTGGTGGCTCCTTTAGTCAAAAAAAAAAATGGAGTACTGCTGATTGTATACATATTGCTCTTGTTCTTTGTGATACCGTTCAAAATCATATTTACTATCGTATGATTGGGATGGACCAAGTTTTCTGGAATTTGATCCAAGCAATTTACATGCTACGGTTGAAGTGCAGAAAATGCGATGGCATTTCATGGGGGCGGCTAGGAGAAAGCTCGATTCATATGGATGAGGTTAATAAGAACATCATCTCAAAGAAAATCTCCGTAAAATGCCCGCGTGAAGAGCACCAAAGCAAAGATCCAAATCTCGGTTTATCTTGGAAATAGACAATAATACAAGGTACTTCGCATGGTGGTAAACTGGTTGTCACATGAAGTAAATTCAGTGTCAACAAGGATGAGGGCATAATAGAAGGTTAGGAAAAGTAAAAACTTGCATAACTAAGTACTATAAAACTATGTTCGGGACGCGAGATGAATAAATATACTATTCAATATTGGTCTTATATTGAAAATCTCTTCGCTAGGATTCCAAATATAAAACGTTTTTTAGATTAGATTCAAGGTTGAAAAGCTACAAAAGTTTCAAGTTTAGGAACTAGATTCTCCAAAGTGAGAAGGACGAGAGAAGAAAGCCGACAACTCAAAAAAGTTGCAGGCGAGTGAAAGGTGAGAGCGAGGAGGCATCTGCGGTGGTGAGGTATGGGTGTGTTAAACCAGTCACATCGTGTTTTCCCACCCCCTAGGTATGGGCGTGTAACTTGATCAGTCGATCTTGCTGGAGCTGGACCTCTTGCACCAACACAGCAAGCACGTGCATGTTATGATCCCGCTAGATAATTCCCCACAGCTAGTTCGATACAGGATTCAAGCACAGAGGTTTCTCGGGAGGAAGATAGAGAGAGGTTCAAGGGGGTACAAGGTAGAGCTGTCGCTGCCAATATCATCATCCACACCCTATAAACCCTAATGAGCTAGCTTATATAATCCTATTCCCCACCGTCGGATGCCCATCGGTTGATTCACAAGTACCGCTTGTTGGGCCTCTTGATTTGTTCGCTCCTCCGCATCGGGGCCAGTCGTCTTGTCAGCGTCGCCCAGCGCCGAGGCCGCCTTGTCATCCTGGCCCATCGTTGTAGTAGGATCACGGCACGTGACACTCTCCCCCTATTCAGAACCAGCTTGTCCCCAAGCCGGGGCCTTTGGGAAGAGGTGTAGAAGGTCATGCTGATCTTCCCATGTCGCCAGCGACGACGGTTGCCCCGTCCACTGGACCCAAACTTGCGCCTTGGTGTCGCCTCCTTGCTTGTGCAGACATGTCTCCAGCACGCGGACGGGCTCCGGTAGTGGCGAGGCGGCTGCTGGCAGCTCCGTGAGGACGGTTTCAGCAGGTGGCGTGGCGTCACAGAGCTGTGAGACGTGGATCACTGGGTGGATGAGGTAGTTCTCGGGCAGATGAAGTTTGTACGACGTGCCGCCGACCCGTTGGAGTACCTGAAAGGGACCAAAGTAGCGGAATGCCAATTTAGGATTAGCTCAGGTGGCGAGGGAGGTCTGCACGTACGGCTGCATCTTCAGAAACACCTAATCGCCCATAGAGAACACCCGCTCGGTGCGCTTCCGGTCAGCAACCACCCGCTTCCGCTCGCTGCATATTCAGCATATACATGTAATTATTGATTAATTGGGATGCACTTTTGATGCCTAAAACACCTGATTGGTTAGGCATTTTCAAAACTGGAGTCTGCGGTGACACTTGGTAGTAACTTTTTTCGCATGTAATTAACCACGCCCCCTATTATAAGTCCAGTTGTTCAAAACATAGGTAGAAGGGCAAAACCGGATAGAAAGCATGCTTTATTCATTACCAAGTCCAAATGGCCTCCGGCCTATTTCAAGAAGGTGACTTCGATTGTTTTTCTTATTCTTGGTAACTAAGAACATTATTCTTGGCTTTATTCATTACCAAGCGGAAATGGCCTGTGGCCTATTCTTGCCTTTTTTCACTACTTCACTCTGGTGACTTAGGCAATGTCCGCGTAGAAATCCTGAACCGTGATCCGGGCGGCAACAGGGATCCTGACGGCCTTCAGGTCACTGCGCCAAGTAATGCTGCCGAACGTGTAGTCCCCCTGCAGCTTCCACACAGGCGACAGCTTCACCTTGAACGTGCGCACCCTGTTCATTGCATCGAACACGAGCACGGGCGGCTCAACCTCCATCCTGACTCCGGCCGGGCTCTGTACCACGACACGGTACACGGAGTCGACGTTGCCGACGTTCGTCACTGTCCTCGACACACTGACCGGGGACCTCAGGTCGGGAACTGCGAGGGATGGAAGGTTCAGGTTGTACGCCGGCTCTGCCGTCGCGTCGCAGCTCACGTTGGTCCTCCTGACGATCGTGCAATGGAAGAATTTGGTGTAGTCGCGTGGATGGATGTCGTAGACCAGGCCCGGATCGGCTGCTCCAAGAGGGTTGATGTTACCGCCGCCGTAGTCGAACGGGTCGGCGGTCTTCCGAGGCAGCCCCTCCGCCAGCATCGGCATGCCGTGCTCGTCGGTGACATGGGCTTCACCACCATGCAGAATAAGATAGAAACAGATGTCAGGGCCATCGGCTAGCTAGCTAGAGTAGTGGTTTGCTGCAGTGCAGTGTGATTACCTGAGGTCATGATGGCTGATTTTATGGCCGCCGGAGACCAGTCTGGGTGTAGGGCTTTCAGCAGCGCGACGATGCCCGATACGTGCGGTGCCGCCATGGATGTCCCGGACATGAATATGTAGGAATCTCCCTTCGCTGCCAATATGTTGGCTCCAGGTGCGGCTATGTCAGGCTGTTTGTCAACGAAACAAGAAGAACACAGGGTGAGGAGAATGCTACCTTGATAATGTCTGGATAATGACTTGGTAATCAGCAGCGCTCGTACCTTGATAATGTCTGGGTAATCAGATGATGGACCTCTTGAAGAGAACGATGCTACCTTTGGCGCAAGAATCCCTTTCCCCGTGACGGTGCGCGCTGGTTCAATCTTTGCCACAGCAGCAGAACTACTTACAAAAACAAAATTAAAGTGTTGTCTCCATCGAACACATGATCGAACAAAATATAAGTGTTGTCTCCATCAAACACATGCATGAACATATTTGCTCGAACTCACTTAACTCTACTTACCTGATGTCGGTAACGATGTAACTTAAAATCTTTTTTCCGGTGTCAATGTCCACGAGAACGCAGGCAATGCTTTGGCAAAAAAGTGTTGTCATCTCTAAAATATCCGTCGTATATTGAGCGAAAATAAGACCAGATCCCCCGTGATTCATGACGAATTGTGCCGCCTGTCCGAAAACGGCCCTTGGGGCAATGGCGGTTTGATCGTTTGGGAACGGAACACAGAGCAGGATTTTCCCTCGCACGTCCGTGCCATTAAGTCCATCCGTGGTACACCTAAATACACAAAGTAAAGCCAACTCGTCCCGTTCAAAAAAAAAAGCCAACTCGTGTTTAAGATTTTCCAACAGATAGATACAATAAAACATATATTGTAGATTAATTTACTTACTGCTGGAAAGCAACGGTAAGACTTGTGAAACTGCTCCTGGTCGAGTTCTTCGTTTGGTAATAGAGAGACTGTCCCTGAAAATTAAAATGAAATATGGGCAGAGTTTTTACTCAACAATATGTATATTGGCACAGTCGCTTATGATTCTTTGGAGCATACCAGTATATTTTGCTTGTTTCCCAGTGTGATCATGGTCGGAAATGACCGATCGATCTTGCTTGCCGCGACAGTGATGACCCACGGTGAAGTGTTCCCAACTGTCTGCGGTCTGGGCCCGTCATTGCCGCCTGCATACACAACGGTGATCCCCTTCTGCACCGCGTGCAGAGCCCCAAACGAGTTCTCGACTATGTTGCCGAGAGACAACGACAACACGTCAACGCCATCGTGGATTGCATCGTCGATGGCAGCAAGGACATCCGATGCATCAACACTGCCTTGCGCGCCCCAGGCGGACTTGTAGACCGCAATACGAGCCCTCGGTGCGCCTCCGCGCGCAACCCCCTCGGCAAGGCCGTGGAAGCTGGCCGCCTCCACGGCCGAGCCTGCAGCGGTGGACGCGCAGTGTGTACCATGGCCGTTATGGTCCCTAGGCGAGAGCAAGTCCGTCTTGAGGACCTCATCGGAAACTCCTCTGCTGTAGAACCGTGCGCCAATGATCTTGCGGCTGCAATTATTGATGCCCCAGTCTGGCCCGACTTGGCACTTCCCTTTCCATCTCGATGGTACGGACTATACCCTTCATCGTTGAAGCTTCTTGACTCCGGCCAGATCCCTGATTTTTGTACAAGAAAGAAATAGTGACACCGAATTAAAATTACTAACAAGGACAATTAGTAGTACTACTAGTATCTGTTAGCCAACTGCTGACACTGCTAATTAAGTACCACCTTTGTTCCATAATATAAGCCTTCACTGCAGGACTTAGGCGGTAGGCCGACGACGTAGCTCCCAAAGTCGTCGGCCTACCCATATATTATGAAACCGAGCGAGTAAGTACTAACCAGTGTCTACGACCCCGATGATTACATCCTCGCCGTAGTTGCTTCCGTGGAGTAGCCCGCTGCCCGCCGTCTCGTAGTTGTTCAGACCAAGAAAATCCCAGCTCCGCGTGGTGGCCGTCGTGTGGCTTTTGCTCGGCTCCACGCTCATCACCTCCGGAAACTCTGCATATATACGTACATACATACATACATATATACTCCCTCCGTTTTAAAATATAAGATGTTTTAGGTTTATGAAGAAAATGAATCTAGACTTCTTTTACCGTCTAGATTCACCTAAATTAAAGTTGAGTGAACCTACCTACTAAAACAAGTCTAGATACATTTGTTTTATAAAACTAAAACATCTTATATTTTGAAATGGAGGGAGTATATGATACTTGCTCAACTATACGGCTATGTCCAAGCAACGAGTGCTGACCTGCAAGTTGCTTGGCTTGCTGTGGGGTGAGCATGGCGGCGAAGCCTGAGAAGCCATGCTTGTAGTTGTACACCACGGAGGCCAGTGATTCCTCCTTGCTAATATCAAAATTCACTTTCTTACTACTAGTACTACAAAGACATATACTAGTATAAGCCAGTCGTTTAGTTGCAGAAATAATCAGTTCTACCTTCCGAGGAGGGCAGAGAGCATATCATGGTGCGAGGCGACGACGTCGTCGGGGTGCCCATGCTTCACGTCACCCAGGTAGACTATGTAAAGCTAATATAAACACAGACGACGCATGCTAGCTCAGATGTTTGTTACCGATCGAAACATGTATGCAAGATCATCCAATCGTGTGTGCTTAACTAATACAAATACCTTTGGAATTTCGCCATGGACTCTGCATAGCAGCATGCAAAGGCAAAGCAGCAGCGCAGAAGCCGCACGCGAGCGGGAGGAAGACGAGAGTCGTCCCATCGTTTCAGGCAGCTAGCTGTTGGGTGTGAGAGGAGGAGCTGTGGTTCTCATTGCTGTCATTCAGGGCTGGTATTTGTAGATCGATGCCGCGGTAGTACTATTCTGCCTGATGCCAATGTTTGCAGACCAGACAATTCTTACTGCCGTGTGTAGACTTGTTACGTGTGGTAAATAGCCAGGACAGTCTTTTTTGGTAATATATACTGAGGATAATGTGGATCCATAATGTATCTTTATAAATCTGATCAAATCTAAATAAATTTTACTTAAGACGGATAGAAAGCAGCATTTTACTTAATAAATATAGATGGATAGAATATATATATATATATATATATATATATATATATATATATATATATCCTATTCAGCACCCTGGGAGCAGAATAGTTATTTTGCACCAACATATTTTTATGTTGTTAGATTTAAAAAATTATGTTTTGTATACGAATAATTATGTTCATATATTCACTACAACCAAAAAAATTGACACAGAAATAAAGTTTATGAGTCATTATAGTGTAAAAAACACAAAAAATATCTTTTTTACGTCGAATTTTTTTATGGCGTGTAAACAAAAAAATTATGTCATTTTTAAATTTTATTATGTTCTTCTCGACTTACAAAGTAATACAAAATTTACGTGACGTAGAAAAATAATATATAGTTCTAAAGATAGAGGGTCTACATCCTGGGTGTCAAATAGCGTCACCCTATATATATATATATATATATTAACGTGAATTTGCTATCTAGGATGCTACCAATGCACGCAAGCGTTGACATTGGATACAGAGAGTACGTGAACTAGCTGCCAAGATGAGAGAGCGCCAAAATCTTGCATGCAGTTAACAGTGTTATTTGCCGTTTGTAGAACGGCAAGATCAGACTGTATTGTAACATACCAACCATCCTATATTGTTGCAAAAAATTCTACAAACTGCACGCAGTTGCTCGTTGTACTTGCATGCACTAGACCTTGACTAGCTGTACTAGTTGATGGAGATGTGTGCATCTTAGCATGAATCCTAGCATGAAAACATACAAGAATTTCTGAAATAAAACCAACCGTGCAAGCAGACCAACATATCAAGCAAGTTATCATGCGTTCTAGGTTGCACGAATTTCGGCCAATATTTCCGCGTGCGTCTTTCGTTTTAGCGCGAGAGTGGACGGAAAGGTTTGAGATCCCTTTGTTGGGACATTATCCATTTAAGGTTGTCTAATTGTTTTTTTAAATATGGTGGTAGCATTTTGAATTAGCCATTTGGTGGTTGCTTCATAAAATCCCCTGTTTTTTACGCTCGTAAAATAGAAAATGGCTTTTTGGCGCGACAAAAAGGAAAACTTTCACCTGCAACATTGTTCGCTATCCCATGATGCACATGCATGCATAATATGGGCACATTATCACAAACTATGCCTTAATTCTAGCATAACATTGGTCATTTGACCCGAAAGCCAGGAAACCTCGAATGAGATTGGTCATTTTGTTAATGTTTTTTGAGACATATTCAATATAACAAGTTTGATATTTTTCCATGCAACCATGTCACATAATATGACACTATGTGAAGGTTTCGCATTGTTTCAATCGTTTTTTCAATTTTTATGACTCTTTTAAACTATCGACAAACTTTATCGAACGATGGGTATGAAGATTCTTAACTCGGAGCTGAGCCTCTCTAAACTTTCATTGGATATCTGATGAAATAGCATATTGTGAACCTAAAATGATTTTTTTAAAGCATGCCCATCAGATCATGTACTTGTAGTTCATATCTGACCCACTTCCTGCCGATTCGGCATGGATTTGTCTTTTTCACCTGAAGTGGATGAAAAGGTTTGAGATCACCCTGCCATGTAAGGTGGTCTAGTATTTTTGGAAAATGGGATGGTAGCATTTTAAATTAGCCATTTTGTGGTTGCTTCATAAAATCTCCCGTTTCTTACACTCGGAAAATGGAAAATGCATTTTTGGTGCGACAAAAAATAAAACTTCCTCTTGCAACATTGTTCGCCATCCCATAATGCACATGCATACACAATATTGGCACATTGTCACAAACTATGCCTTGATCTAGCCATAACATTGGTCATTTGACCCGAAAGCCAGAAAACCTCGAATGAGATAGGTCAGTTTGTGATGGTTTTTTTTGAGACATATTTAATATACCAAGTTTGATATTTTTCCTACCAACTATGTCACATAATATGACACCACGCGAAGGTTTCACATTGTTTTGATCATTTTTGAATTTTTAATGCATGTTTTAAACTAAGGTCAAAACGGTGAGCATTAAGATTCTTATTCAATATAAATATCTAACATTTGAGTGTAGATATATAGATCTTATTTTTCTGCAAATTTTGATATATTATTTGTATTTTTCTAAATTAGAATGATTTTTTATAATTTTCCTAAGAGTAATGTGATAAAAGAGAAAAAAAGAAAAAAAAGACTTTGCCGTGTGTACTGCGGAATACATACGGCAAAGGACCTTTGTCGTGTGTACTGCGGAATACACACGGCAAAAGACCGGCGAGGGCACACGATAAAGAGACCATCATCTGCAGCCGTTAGCTCCTCCCATCAAGTGGACCTGTGGGGTCACAGGTCCCACCTCGTTGCAGTGACAACACCTATGACGTGTGCCGTTGTCGACTTTGCCGAGTGTATTTTGTTTGGCGTGTTCCTTTGTGAGTCTTTGCCGGGACTTTGCCGTGTGTACTACGGAATACATACGGCAAAGGACCTTTGCCGTGTGTACTGCAAAATACACACGACAAAGGCCCTTTGCCGTGTATACTGCGGAATACACACGGCAAAAGACCGGCGAGGACACACGACAAAGAGACCACCATCTGCAGCCGTTAGCTCCTCCCATCAAGTGGACCTGTGGGGTCACGGGTCCCACCTCGTTGCCGTGACAACACCTATGCCGTGTGCCATTGTCGACTTTGCCGATTGTATTTTGTTTGGCGTGTTCCTTTGTGAGTCTTTGCCGTGTATATTTCTTTGACGTGTTCTTTTTCAGAAATTTGTCGTGTTCACATACTTTGTCGTGTACTTTCTGAGTTACACACGGCAAAGACAGACTTTGCCGTGTTTCGGTCCGTTTGACACATGGCAAAGACGTGTCTACATGGCAGTGACATTTTTTCCGGTAGTGCAGGACATCTAGCCGTTCATTCAACAGGGCCCAACTTTTAGTGTTGGCAACGGTGAGGGGATTCAGTTTTGGCTGGACCCGTGGCTTCTGTCGGTCCCCTTATGTGAGGACTTCCCTGCCTTATTTGCCATTTGTGCTCCCCCTCACTTATAGTGGTTGAGGCCTTCCTAGAGGGACGGTGGAACATCTTGTTCCGCCGGAACTTTGGCGTGGCTGAGGCCGCAGACTTCCATACACTGGTTTCCTCCCTCTCTGACTCCCTCTCAGGTGAGAGGGACGCCGTCTCCTGGAGGCTGGCCTAGGGGGCGAGTTCTCGGTTAGCTCGGCATACGGGGCCTTCTTTCAAGGCCTCGAGGTGGGTTGGTATTCTCCTTTATGAAAGGCCCACATCCTCTTAGTATTCGTATTTTTGTGTGGCAGCTTCTCTGCGATCGTCTACCTCCGGATGTTGAAGTGTTGAAGCGTCGAGGCCCTCGAGATGGCGTGTGTCCGTTATGTGGGATCCCGGAGACGTGCGTCCATATTATGTTCACATGCTCGGCATCTCGATTTCTATGGAGATTTATCCAGTATGCCTTGGGCCCTGCTTGGCACGCGTAGAATCTAGGAGAGTTCCTTCAATTAAGGCAAACTGGTCAGGGAGGAGGCACCGCCTCTTCTGGCTTGTATTCGTGGCCTTAGCTTGAACCTTATGGATCGTATGGAATAAGATGGTAATTGAGCGGATTTTTCCTAATCGCGCTTCTGACTCAGTTTTCTCTTTTCTCGCCTACCTGCAACAGTGATGCCCGCTAGCTAAACAGTAGGATCGGGAGCACTTGGATGGAACTCTTCGCGCGTTGAGGGCGGTGTCCCTACCCTTCTCGACCCGTGCCATCTCATGAGCCAGTCTCCCCCGGTCACGGGGGCTTCTTTGTCCCCATTTTTTGCTTTCTTTGGGCTGTATTGTTATGAGGCCCCAACGTGGCGTGGTTCGTTTTTACTTTCTTTTGGCTATGGCCGCTTGTCTGTGTGAAACTTATTTGTATCCAGATGTTTTGCTTTATTTATAAAGCGGGACATAAGCCTGTTTCGAGGATACAACTAAACTAAACCTGAAAAATAATCATTTTCGAGAGATAATGATTATTCACCAACTACCCAAAGAAGGCATCCTTCTATTTTTATCTTTTCGATTAGCAAAAATCATATTGTGGAATTCGTAAAAGATACACTCATGTCACATCATTGTAGATGTATATACTATGAAGAAATGTCGATTGCTGATTTTTCCTTGATGAAAATCACTAGTGGAAACGAGGCTTTTCATTGATCCTGGAAAAGGTCTTTAACACCGGTTCTTCTACGAACCGGTGTTAAAAGGGGGGCCATACCAGCGTGGCCCGTGCGGAAAAAAGGAGCCCCCCTTTAACATCGGTTCGTACACGAACGGTGTTAAGACCCAACGATGTTTGTAGCCCTCTTTAACACCGGTTCGTTGCTTGAACCGGTGTTAAAGGGGGGGCTATATAAGACACCGCAGCCCACACCCACTCTTCCATTTTTTCACTATCTCATTTTGGAGCCTAGCAAGAGGGTGTGAAGAGTGCTAGTTTGTGTTTTTTTCATATGCACAAGAGGTGTTCGGTGAAATGCCCGAGAGCTCAAAATAAGTTTTCTTGTTGCTCTTTCCTTCTCGGTCGAGGTCGGCAACTATCCTTTCATGTGTCATTGATGTACTATATATATAAATGGTCATCTTCCTATTAATTTTTGATATATACTACATATTATTGCAGATGAACCGGCAATGGATGTACGGTGACCGCCGCACTTCCGAGTACATTACGGGCCTCCAAAATTTCATCGTTGTGGCTAATGCAAACCGTGGTCACAATGGTTTTATGTGATGTCCATGTGTTCACTGTCAGAACAAGAAAGACTACTCAAATACCAGAACCATTCACGCCCACCTGCTTCGATCCGGTTTCATGCCCAGCTATAATTGTTGGACCAAGCACGGAGAAAAAGGGGTTGTGATGGAAGACAACGAAGAAGAAGAGGATGATGACAACTATCATAATATGTATCCTGAATATGATGATCCGCAGCGGGGTAGATAATGAAGATCAAGAGGCAGCAGATGGGCCCGCTGATGACGACCTTGGTCGGGCCATTACTGATGCAAAGGAAGAATGTGAAACTGAAAAGGAGAAGGAGAAGCTGGAGCAAATGTTAAAGGATCACAAAACATTGTTGTATCCAACTTGCGAAGATGGCCACAAAAAGCTAGGTACCACTTGGATTTGCTGCAATGGAAGGCGAGAACGTGTGGTCAAGATTTTCAAAGTTGTTGGTAAAAATGAAGAATCTTCTTCCAAGAAATAATGAGTTGCCCAATAGTACATACCAAGCAAAGAAGGTTGTCGCCCTCTAGAATTAGACGTCACGGAAGATACATGCCTGCATTAATGATGCATCCTCTACCACGGTGAGAAGTACGAGAATTTGGATGCATGCGGTATGCACTGCTTTGATATAAGATCGAGGCAGACGATCTCGATGATGTTGAGGCGAGGCCCCTAGGAAGAAGGTTCCCAAGGTTATGTGGTATGCTCCTATAATACCACGGTTAAAACGTCTCTTCAGAAATAAAGAGCATGCCAAGTTGTTGTGATGGCACATGGAAGACCGTAAGAAAGACGCGATGTTGAGACACCCCGCTGATGGGTCACAGTGGAGAAAAGTCGAGCGAGAGTACCCGGACTTCGCACGTGACGCAAGGAACTTAAGGTTTGTTCTAAGTACAGACGGCATGAATCCTTTTGGTGAGCAGAGCTGCAGTCACAGCACCTGGCCTGTGACTCTATGTATCTATAACCTTCCTCCTTGGTTGTGTATGAAGAGGAAGTTCATTATGATGCCAGTGCTCATCCAAGGCCCGAGGCAACCCGGCAACGACATTGATGTGTACCTAAGGCCATTAGTTGAAGAACTTTTACAGCTGTGGGCCAAACCAGGTGTACGTATGTGGGATGAGTACAAAGGGGAGCCATTTGACCTACGAGCATTTCTTTTCGTAACCATCAATGATTGGCTTGCTCTTAGTAACATTTCAGGGCAGACAAACAAGGGATACAATGCATGCACACACTGTTTAGATGAGACTGAAAGTGTATATTTGGATAAATGTAAGAAGGTTGTGTACCTAGGGTATCGACGATTTCTTCCGAACCTGCATCCAGTAAGAAAGAAAGGCAAGCATTTCAAACGTCTGGCAGAACCCCGGAGGAAGCCTGTCCTCCGTACCGGTGAGGAGGTATTTGGTATGGTCAAGGACCTAGAAGTAATCTTTGGAAAAGTTCCTGGTAGTCTATCTGTTCTGAATGACGATGCCGGACACGCGCCCATGTGGAAGAAGCAATCTATATTTTGGGACCTACCCTGTTGGAAAGTCTTAGAGGTCCGCTCTTCAATCAACGTGATGCACGTGACGAAGAATGTTTGCGTGAACCTGCTAGGCTTTCTAGGAGTGTATGGGAAGACAAAAGATACACGGAAGCACGGCGGGACCAGCAACGTCTGAAAGCCCTGAAGAGCCTATGCATCCCGAGAACGAGAAGGGTAAACGATGCCACTTAACTCCTGCCATTACGCTCTTACCAAAGCGAGAAGGAAATCTTTTTGAATGTCCGAAAGCGTATCAAGGTCCGTCGGCTTCGTCGAATATAAAGGGAATAATAAATATGGCGAGAAAAAATTCCAAAACCTGAAGTCTCATGACGCCACGTGATTATGACACAATTGCTTGATTGCATTGAGGGGCTTCTACGAAAATGTTCGAGTACCCATTGTGAAGCTATGTGCATTCCTCAATGCAATATCTCGAAGGTAATCGATCCGAAAGCCTACCAGGTTACAAACAGATGTGGCCCAATGTCTTGTCGACTTTGAGTTGATGTTCCCACCATCCTTCTTCAATATTATGACGCATCTCTGGTTCACCTAGTAGAAGAGATTGCCATTCTCGGTCCTGTATTTCTACACAATATGTTCCCCTTTGGGAGGTACATGGGAGTCTTAAAGAAATATGTTCATAATCGTGCTAGGCCAGAAGGAAGCATCTCCAAGGGCTATGTAACAGAGGAGGTCATTGAGTTCTGTGTTGATTTTATTCCTAACCTTAAGGCGATTGGTGTTCCAGAATCACGACATGAGGGAGACTGCGTGGAAAAAGGCACCCTAGGATGTAAAGCAATGATATGTAGGACGGGCATTTTCTCAATCAAGCACACTACGGTTTTACAAAGATCTATCTTGGTTGCCCGTATATCAATGAACACAAGAATTTAATACGCCTCAAACACCTGTGACGGTCGATGAATGAATTATAAGTGAACACATGGCGAGTTTTGGTTGGCTGCAAAGACTTCTCACGAATAACACCACTGTTGGGGATCAGCTGTACTTGTTGGCGGACACCATCTTCGATTGTATGTACTTTCCAAAGGTGCGAGATAAATGGGAATATATTTTACACGATAGGCCAAGATAAAAGAGCACCAACCAAAGAGTGGTGTCCGCTTGATCGTGCAGAAGACAATGGGCGAAGACAACGTATTATGGGTTCATAGAGGAGATATGGGAACTTGACTATGGACCTAATTTTAAGGTCCCTTGTTTGATGCAAATGGGTCAAGCTAACAGGAGGAGGGTTGAGGTAGACAAGAAGTACGGAATGACAACGGTGGATCTCAACAATCTTATGAAGGTAGACAAGGACTTAGACGAACCATTCGTCCTAGCCAATGATGTGGCTCAGGTTTTCTATGTGAAGGACATGTCCTCCAGACCAAAAAAAGAAAAAATATGCAAACGAATACATCATATGATGAGCCAAAGCGTCACATAGTTCTTTCAGGGAAAAGAAACATCGTGGGAATCGAGGACAAGACAGACATGTCAGAAGATTATAATAAGTTTGATGAAATTCCGCCCTTCACAGTGAAAACTGACCCAAGCATTCCGTTAAGTAAAGAAGATGCTCCATGGTTACGTCTGAAGCGATCATAAGGAAGGACATATGCCAAGAAGTTCATGCTCATATTATGTAACTCTAGTTCATGTCTTTCGCAGTTTGTGGATTGACCGGGACTATATATAGGGGGGCCTTTAGTCCCGGTTTTGTAGTCTCAGTTTTTAATATTAATAAATGTCTTGAGTGTTAGTCCTGTTTTGTGGCTGGACCGGGACTATGAAGAAGTTGTCCCGATTCGTACTTACCATTAAGATCTGATCTCCAAACGCGCACGGTCACATATTAGGGAGTGCCTCTATGACCAGTTTCTTCCCGCCATTTTTTCCCGCCAGTTCTTCCCGCCAGTTCTTCCCTCCAGTTCTTCCCGCAAGTTCACTATATATATATATATGTAGGGTTGGCCTCCATTGTCATTGCACATCTCTAGACTCATATCTGCAACCTCATCACTCTTTCCCATGGCTTCCACCGTAGCACTAACCCCCAGGGAGGCAGAGGCACTTTGCGCCTCGAACTACCCCTGCCCTTGAGCTCTTGTGTCCCCGTCGACTAGATCTTGGCCGGGGCGTGCAGTTCCTCCTGTCCCTCTAGGTGTGGCGCGCCAGATGGCCATCATGAACCACTACTACTTCGAGCTCACGCCGGAGCAGCGGAGAAATCCCAGATGGCATCCCGACTATTTCCCTACTTGGGAACCTTCTTCGTGGATCGGCGTGAGAGGGCGCTCGCCAGGAACGAGGAGGACGGCCCACCTCCTCCTAACTTCAACGAGGCCGGCCGTCGGCTATGGTGGCGCGGTCGGACTCTCCAAAGCGTCATGGCCTATGACACTGCCGCCGAATCTAACCCCCGTCTGCGCTACCCTCAAGTCCAGCCCACGCGTACTCAGCCTTCAAGGTTCAATTACGGCGACCCCGACAGCGATGACGGCGATGGCGGCATCACGACTACAGTGGCGAGTATTACAGGTGTAGGCAGGATCATGACTGAATCACTCCAACATTTCGAAACAAGTTTGGCCGATTATTACTTAATCTGGTCATGTATCTTAATTTTTAGTTCTTTTATGTATCTTAATTTTCAGTCGTGCTTTATGTAACTTACTATTAGTTGCATTATGTATTTTAATTCCAGTTCTATCTCCTTCACAAAATGACCTATCTCATTCGAGGTTTCTTGGCTTTCGGGTCAAATGACCAATGTTATGGCTAGAATCAAGGCATAGTTTGTGATAATATGGCCATATTATGCATACATGTGCATCATGGCATGGCAAACAATGTTGCAAGAGGAAGTTTTCCTTTTTATCGTACCAAAAAGGCATTTTCCATTTTTTGAGCATAAAAAACGGACGGTTTTGTGAAGCAACCACCAAATGGCTAATTCAAAAAACCACCAACACATTTTACAAAAATACTAGACCACCTTATATGGACAATGTACCAACAGGAGGATCTGAAACCTTTCTGTCCACCTCTGGTGAAAAAGACAAATTCCTGCCGAATCGGTAGGAAGTGGGTCAGATATGAACTACAGGTACATGATACGATGCTCATGATTTTTTACAAAAATCATTTTTCGGTTCACAATATGATATTTTATCAAAAATCCAATGCAAGTTGAGCGAGGTTTGGCCCCGAGCTAAGAATCTTCATGCCCGTTGTTCGACAAAGTTTGACGATAGTTTAAAACGGGGATAAAAAAATAAAAAAAGATCGAAACAGTGCGAAACCTTCACGTGGTGTTATATTATGTGACATAGTTAGAAGGAAAAATCTCAAACTTGGTATATTGATTATGTCTCAAAAAAAACCTTCACAAAATGACCTATCTCATTCGAGGTTTCTTGGCTTTCGGGTCAAATGACCAATGTTATGGCTAGAATCAAGGCATAGTTTGTGATAATATGGCCATATTGTGCATACATGTGCATCATGGCATGGCAAACAATGTTGCAAGAGGAAGTTTTCCTTTTTATCGCACCAAAAAGGCATTTTCCATTTTTCGAGCATAAAAAATGGACGGTTTTGTGAAGCAACCACCAAATGGCTAATTCAAAAAACCACCAACACATTTTACAAAAATACTAGACCACCTTATATGGACAATGTACCAACAGGGGGATCTAAAACCTTTCCGTCCACCTCTGGTGAAAAAGACAAATTCCTGCTGAATCGGTAGGAAGTGGGTCAGATATGAACTACAGGTACATGATACGATGCTCATGATTTTTTATAAAAATCATTTGTAGGTTCACAATATGCTATTTTATCAAAAATCCAATGCAAGTTGAGCGAGGCTTGGCCCCGAGCTAAGAATCTTCATGCCCGTTGTTCGATAAAGTTTGACGATAGTTTAAAACGGGGATAAAAAGATAAAAAAAGATCGAAACAGTGCAAAACCTTCGCGTGGTGTTATATTATGTGACATAGTTAGAAAAAAAAATCTCAAACTTGGTATATTGATTATGTCTCAAAAAAACCTTCACAAAATGACCTATCTCATTCGAGGTTTCTTGGCTTTCGAGTCAAATGACCAATGTTATGGCTAGAATCAAGGCATAGTTTGTGATAATATGGCCATATTGTGCATCATGGTATGGAAAACAATGTTGCAAGAGGAAGTTTTCCTTTTTATCGCACCAAAAAGGTATTTTCCATTTTCCGAGCATAAAAAACGGACGATTTTGTGAAGCAACCACCAAATGGCTAATTCAAAAAACCACCAAACATTTTACAAAAATACTAGACCACCTTATATGGACAATGTACCAACAGGAGGATCTGAAACCTTTCCGTCCACCTCTGGTGAAAAAGACAAATTCCTGCCGAATCGGTAGGAAGTGGGTCAGATATGAACTACAGGTACATGATACGATGCTCATGATTTTTTACAAAAATCATTTTTAGGTTCACAATATGCTATTTTATCAAAAAATCAATGCAAGTTGAGCGAGGCTTGGTCAGATTCAAGTGTATACAAAAGATGCGGCATTTAAATATCCAATCAATTAAAAAATGTTAATACAAAAGATGCGGCATTAAAATATGATTTGCTCTAATAAAATAGGGTTAGATTCCTTTTTAGATGCTTAATATTTCTTATGTTCAAAGTTTTAGGATTTGACAATTTATTTTTGTTTGAATTGAATAATCAAAATTTATATGTAAGTGTTTTAATCATTTTGAAAATTTTCATCTAAAGTAAATATAAAATGTTTTTACATGAATGGATAGATATTATTTTTCTGAAAATTATGATATATTATTCATATTTTTCTGAGTTGAAATGAAAAAGATATGAATTTTCTAAATTCATATCCTATTTTTTGAATTAAAAATGCCCCTTTAATGCATGAAATAAATGTCCCCCCTTTAACACCGGTTCCAGACACGAACCGGTGTTAAAGGGGCGATTATTCGTTTCATGTACACCTCCCCTTTAACACGGTTCGTGGCTGGAACCGGTGTTAAAGGGTATTAAATCTGCTAACGATCCTCTCTTAACACGGTTCCAGCCCGAACCGGTGTTAAAGGAAATGTCATCGCCGCCTTCCCCTTCCTCTCTTCCCCCAGCCAGATCGATCGAACAGGAACGCAAAGGAGCTCGCCGTCGCGTCCTCCATTGCCTCTGTCGCCGCCTTCCACGCCTGTCGCCACCATCGATCGCTCCCTGCCGGCGAGCTCCAGCCAGCTCCGGCCAGGTACGTCGCGCCCGTGCTTCTCGGCCTCCACCCGCTCGAGACCTAGCTCTCGTCGGCCGCCTCCCCGTGCGCGTCCTCCGCCTCTCCTCTAGCCACAGGGGCGCGGGCGAGCTCGCCCTTGCTTCTCGGCCTCCGCCCGCACCCTCGCTGACCGCTCCGCCGTCGAGCCGCCCGTCTCTCCTCTCTAGCTAAGCAGGCGCGGCGGCGTAACCAGGTGGTGGCGGCGCCTGGCTAGTCCGCGCTCGGCGCTTCGCCATTAGCTAGAGTCGGCTTTCGTGGCTGCTCCCCGCCAGCCAAGTCCAAGTCAGCGCGCGGCCTAAGATAAATAGATTAGAAAAAATAGATAAATAAAAAGGAATTGAAAAATAGAAAAAAGGACCTAAGATTAGAATTTATAATATGTGGAGGTGTTTTGGTAAATAAACGCGGCCAAGTCGGCCTGACCACCGGGTCCCACCGGTCAGATTCATCGTTAGAACCGCGTCAAAACTAGATCAGTGCTATGTGCAACCTATTGCCCCAAATCCAGTGCTTTTTGATATTTTGAAATTTTTTGGTGGTCTTTTGAAATCCTAGCCTCAATTGCGATGCGATGTGTCGTTGGTCGTCGGAGTGGTGGCTAGAGTTCGCGAATGTCGGTGGCGGCCTTAGAAGAAGGTGGATGGCGACTCTTTGGCGAGCGTCGTGGCTTCTCCCCTCGGTCTGGGGCCTATCTTGGGGACAATGGGCGGGGCAGAAGACGGGGAAAACCCTTTATCATAGGTCTCTGGGGCCGCCGATTCTGCCAAGTTGTTTGCCGTCGCTGCCGTCGCTCCGGTGACCATACTGAGGCGGCGCCGACACTATATTGCTTGCCTCGGCCTCCTCTTTCGAACAACGCCCGTTTTAGGTAGGCCGTATCACGCTACCTCGCGCGCCCTAGGTTGCTCTCCAACGCCGCCAGCCTCCGGTCAGCCACTGTAGCTAGCCCCTCTCATATGCATCCGGGATTTCTCTGAATTAGGGTTTGGACCCCTCGGAACTCGTTTAAAATGATCAAGCATCCTTAGGGTTTTAATTTCATTTGTGTATTTATTTGTGTATTTTTGTATGAATAATATGTATATTTGTGTATGAATCCAAGTCCACTTGAATGTTTACTCTCTTACTCTAGCTAATATTATTGTTTTAGAAACTATGGATCCACTTAGTAGAAACCTTGAAGAAGAAGAAATAATGAAGAACATTATTGATGAGGACACCTCACAATATCTGAACTTGGAGGGACATGATGACAGCTCAAGTAGTCATGGAGAAGATGAAGACTCCGGTGAACGCATTTAGTGATTACAAAGTCCGGCAAGGTATATGCATTGATTAAGCCTCTGCTGACTTCCACCAACAATCTTCTTCTACATGTATTAATTAACGCTTCTTTCTTCTTTTAGCCCTCTGGATCGACCAGCCAGCAACCATCTTCTTCTACGAAAAAGAGCAAGCGAGGCGCGAGCCATCGGTTGAAAGATCGTGCAAAGTTCACGATCGAAGCAGTCCGTGTTGATGGCAGGCCGATGGAGCCCAAGAAGACCGCAGACAAATTTGTACGTCAGGCTGGAGTTCTTGTTAGGGACCAAATCCCAATCATAATTGAATATTGGAATAAGCCAAAGAAGGGCGACGGTACCTTTGTCGATGAAAGATCCAAACAAACGCTTTGGAATTCATTGTTGGTAAATTTCACCCTTCCGCCAGAGGAGGATGAAAACAACCCGGTTATAAAGGAAAAGGTCAAAGAGTGGACTCTAAATAAGATGGCTGACGCTTTCCGCAACTGGAAGACAAAATTGAACAAATTTTTCAAAGCTCGCGAGACTCCAAATTTCGAAGACGCATATTATGCGAAGATAAGACCTCACTGGCCCGAATTTGTGGCATATAAAAAAGGTTCTATAGCTAAAAAGAGGTCAGAAACCAATACGCTAAATGCCCAGAAGAAGGAATATCACCAGAGGACGGGGTCAGGTGGCTATATATCTCAGAGGCCTAAGTGGGAGGAAGCTGAGAAGGCCCTGCACGCTAGAGGGATCACACCCCAGACAGATGGGTGGGACCTACGTGCAAAGACTTGGTTCTACGGAATCGGGGCAAGGTTGGACCCAGAAACAAGATTGTGTATCTTCCCAACCCTCCTTGCCAAACCCGTCACTGAACTCATCACGGCATACGAGGAAACAGCCGCCAGGACATTCCATCCCGACAGAGAGAATGACCAGCTCACACGCGCCATCGGTAAAAAAGAACACCCTGGACATGCACGAGGCACAGGGGGTATGACGTGGAAGGATGGGTTTGCCGAGTGGAGCGACTCTTACAGATGGCGCGGCAGATAAGAAAAAGAGCGTACAGAGCGGATGACACAGATAGAACATGCACTTGTGGCACTGCAGGCGCAAGTGAATGCACAACAGAGCCATCAAGCTACCGGCCCATCTCAGCGGCACGAAGAGCCTGCATTGGAAGCTGCTGGCGGCCCAGACTCTGCGCGGAAAAGCAGCGTGACTTCCACGGAGAACATGCAGCCCACGCTTGAAATGGCGGGTCCTTGATACCCCGTGGATGAGATCACGGAGAGCGAACACGTTGAGCTGCATGTGAGATTAATGGGCTTATCCATTAAGGTGGTTGTCGGCTATGCCTTACCTCCTGTAGCTGGTGGAACTTACCACTGCCGACCGATTCCAGATGGCTATGCTATTGTCGGGGTGGATGAGGTTGTGAAGGAATATGAGGAAGCACAGCTTGACCATGCTACAGGTGAAGGGGAAACTCAACTCAAATTTGCAGTGAAAACAACCATTCTTTGGAAGAAGGAACACATCGTGCTTCCAAATTGGAGGCCACTGCACCGCCCGTCTCCTAGCGTCGGCGATCGAGCCGCTTCAGCTATCTCCTGCGCGGCAGCCATCTCCGGCGCTTCAGCCATCTCTTGCGCGACAGCCATCTCCGGCGCGCCAGCCATCTCCGGCCCGTCAGCCATCTCTGGTGCTTCAGCCATCTCCTCAGCGTAAGCGGAAGAGCACTGCCACGAAGAGCAACAAAGAAATCCGCAGGAAACCGTACGCCAAAGAGTTCAAAAAACTACATCCCGCAGCCTTCCGCCAAGCCATTGCCGGTTTTACCGTGGAATCGCAGCGACGAGGAGACCAATAGGATCTCGGAAGAAGAGGTCAAGAAATTCTTTGCACCTAGACGGGCCGAGCCAAAGGAGAAAATAGATCTAGCGGTGGTGGAGAAGTTTTACAAAAATCTTTTCAAACCTGAAACCCCACTTGTGCCGGACTACGAGCGCCAGATTTTGAAGGCGGATGCAAAGGCGTAGAGGAAAGTAGCGATCGTCGGCACCCTGAAAACAGTTCCCATGCTCGGAGAGCAGGAAAACCAATCATGCGCCCCGCTCCAAATGTTCGACACACGGGACGCTCCTCCCGTAAATGATTACGAGGCAGAGCTACAAAGAAAGGCCAATGAGATGGGGATGACTTACATTGCATACTTGAACTTCGTGGGAGACATTTTCCCAAATGCGATGCCAACCCCATACAGCCATGGAAGTATGGGAAGAATCTCGTCAAGAAAGAGGAGCTCAAGAATCTACCAACAAAGATGCGAAAATTGCACAAGTGGTACCTTGATTTCTGCAAGACGAGAAAGGAAGAATGGATCACGGCGCATATAAGAGATGAGATTTTCTTGTGCGAAGACGACAAGATCGACTTCAACATTCAAGACTTGCATTTTATATTCAATCAGAAGGAACTCGACAAAGCTGCCATCAGCCTTTATTGTGTGTAAGTACTATTTCTGTAATTTATATCTCATCTCATTCACTTCATTAATTGCATGTATATATATATGCTCACCATATATGTATATACTATTATGCAGGAAAAAGGTTATGGAATGCATGAAAAGGAGGCCCTTTTGACATTGGGTTCGTTGAACCAAATAGAGTTCATGAAGAAGTGGTAAGAACCAAACCCGGGCAAACAGAAGATTACTTGCTAAGGTCTTTACTGAGACAACAAACCAAAAGGGAAATACTATTGCCTTACAACTTCTCGTGAGTACTGTTACCCTCTCTTGTACACATTCTGTTTCGGCTTACTCGATGTTAAGTGTAACTGATGATGAGTTATGCGTGCGTAGGTCCCACTTTATTCTGCTAGTCATTCAACCCGACTCAGAAAAAGTCCTTATCATGGACTCGTTACGAAAAGAAAAAGAGCTATGGGCAAACTTTAGAGAGATGCTCCAGAGGTAATTTCAATCATATTATCGCACTAGATCGGCAACTTTCGTGACAACAAGTAATTAATTACTCCTTTATCTATTTTCTTTGCCGGACAGGGTTTGGAAAAGGTTCACGGGCAGGGTCGTGGGTGAATGGTCAGAAGAACTAAAATTTGTAGACCAAAATATAAGTAATACTAGCTAGCTAGGTCTGCGTATCTCTTTGCTTCTGCTTCCAATTCTATTATATCATGCTTTATTGATTATTATTTTGATTGAACTCCATATTCTCGTAAAGTGCGCGCATCAGGGACCCGGCAATAACTTATGTGGATACTATGTTTGTGAGTTCATTCGCAACACGATATGTGTGACGGGCCAAGCCGCACTAGAACAATTTAGAGTAAGTAAACAAAGTCCACAACATTATTTTATTACCATCAATTGTGTTGAGTTTTATTCTTATATATATATTGACCCTATTCTTCATATATATTCAGATCGAACGGATGCGGGACCAACTCCTACCATTTGACCGCATACGAGCCATTCAAGAGGAATTGGCGGGGTTCATACTTGATGAGGTCGTCATGCCTGGCGGAGAACTCTTTAGATATCCACCAAAATGAACGATGACGATGTATGTGCCGATGACGATGTTTGTGTATAATAATAGTTGCTTAATTATTTATGTACTCATATGTACCGATGACGATGTATGTGTATACCGCTCCCGATCAATTTCCCCCCTCCAGAAATACGCCCGAGCAGGCGAGGCAGAACTACGCATGGCGATTTAGGCCGTTTTCCTGCCGCGACAGAGATTCAGGCCGTTTTCCTGCCGCGACAGAGAACCTTTAACACCGGTTCGTGTTACGAACCGGTGTTAAAGGGGCGGGCTGAGCCCTGCGGCAGCCCCACATGCGCCACCCTTTAACACCGGTTCGTATAAGAACTGGTGTTAAAGGGGGCTTCCCACTAACACCGAACCCTCAACAGCGGTTCTACAACCGCTGTTAGAGGGCCCTCCCAACCGGTGTTAGAGGGGGGGTCTGCACTAGTGAATTGTTAGTTGAATTTGTCTAGTTTAAAGTGTAGTGTTTTAGTTCATACTACCTACTTAATTTTACAACTTTATTATTCTTTTCTCCACTTGAAAGTTATGGATATTGTAGAAGTTAAACTTTTATTTATCTTAATTTAGTGAGCAAGCTTCAATGAGCTTAACCTCTAATAAATTTGACACTGAAAATTAAACTAATCTATATGTTGAACATAGAGAGTGTATATATAAGTTATAAAACAACACTAAGAAAACTATACTTTTAAACTAGAAAACTACACTTTAAACTATAAGACAATTTGGAGACACGTGGAGTACCACCGGAACATATGCGTCCCCATGGACTACTTCATTTCACATCGGCCTTCTAGTCCCGTGCACCACTTGGTCAACCTCCTCCCCTACCCTGCGCCACCGCCTCGCATGCCTCTCAGTCTAGAGTAACTCCATGCCACCCTCGCCAGCTTCCCTTTCTCTTTGTAGCGACACCAACAAAACCGAGCCTGGCAGCTCCGTTGAGGCGGAACTCACGTATCCAAGGTAGAATTGCGGAAGAAGCAAGAGAAGACGCACACTCTCATCGACGAGGACCACCAAAACGCGACGACCACATGAGGGAGGCAATGGAGGCGGCGGGCTTCATCGGGAGGAGGCAAGGCCGAGAATAAATTCTAGTGTTAACCTCTCTCCATCCTCTAAATTTAGTGAGCAAGCTTCAATGAGCTTAACCTCTAATAAATTTTCCACTGAACTAAACTAGTCTATAGCATGAACATAGAGAGTGTATATATAAGATACAAAACAACATTAAGAAAACTACAGTTTAAACTATAAAACTATGTGGTGACACACGGGATACCACAAGAGCACGTGTGTGATTTTCCCATGGACTCCTTCATTTCACACCGCCCTTCTAGTCCCGTCCACCACTTGGTCGACTTCCTCCCCTATCATGCGCCACCGCCTCGCATGCCTCCCTGTCCAGAGTAACTCCATGCCACCCTTGACAGCTTCCCTTTCTCTCTGCGGAAGCACCGACAGAACCGAGCCTAGCAGCTGTGTTGAGGTGGAACTCACGTAGCCGAGCTAGAATTGCAGAAGAAGCGAGAGAGGATACGAACTCTCGTCGACGAGGCCCACCAGAACGCAGTGGCTACATGAGGAAGGCAACGGAGGCGGCGGGCTTCATCGGGAGGAGACATGGTCGAGAATCAATTCCAGTGTTATGTTTCTTTTCGAACGATAGAACGGAGGCAAAAACAACCCCACTTTCTTGGGCCAAGGTGTGTCAACGGGATTTTCTTTTGGGCTCGGTGCCGATTTTTCCCTCGTGAAGCCAGTAGTATGAAATTGTATTATTCATCTTTTTGTCACTAGTATAAAACAGTTATAGGCCTTTGGATGGATAAAAATAGATGGATTTTATTCATTTAGGGTACTACAAAACCCCTCATATATAATCCCCACACATACACACCAACTACCGAAAGAAGGCAGCCTTCTATTTTTATCTTTTCGATTAAGAAAATTCAGTTGTGGAATTTGTTGAAAAAAGGAGATTCATGTCACATAATCATACACGTATATACTATGAAGAAATGCCGAATTCAGATTTTTCTTTGATGAAAATTGTCTAGTGTTTTAGTTCATACCACCTACCTAATTTTCCAATTTGACCATTCTTTTCTCCACTTGAAAGTTATGGATATTGTAGAAGTTAGACTTTTCTTCATCAAAATTTAGTGAGCAAGCTTCAATGAGCTTAACCTCTGATGGTTCTTCATCAAAAGTTATGGATATTGTACACGTAACCCCTCTCCATCCACTGATAGTCTTGATGTCTGATCTCATGGCAATACGCCATGCATCTGACGCTCGATCTCGCTGGGCGCTGGACCGTAGCGCAGCCCGCCGTGGGGGAGAAAGTACAGCCGTATATCGAAGATATGCAAGTCGATCTGAACAGTTGACTGGACTAGGGGTGAAGTTGGAGTGTGATTTGATGGGTCGATCGGTGACCTTGATGAGATGCTTCTTCCGTGTGGGCACGATGCGAGACGAAGACTGACAGTGTGGAATTCTCAGCACCTGCGTATCTTCATGGTCTGATCTTTCTTCCGTGACAAGCACGGACTACATGCTGATGGAAAATCGTTACTGTCACTAGTACGTACTAGTCCAGTGAATACTGAATAGTACAAGTCAGTCAGGCTGTGGCCTGGCAAGCTCCGGTGAGGGTTTCTTCCTTTTTACTTTATGTATGGGAGCCGGTTGATCCATCTGCAAGTGTATTCTTACTCAAGGGACATCTGGAGGTGTTTGTTGACGACAATGCGCGACCACTAACCCATCTAGTCGATCGCAACTACTCCCTCTGTTTAGAAATATAATATGTTTTAAGTTTGTGAAATAAATGTATCTAGACATCTTTTTAGTATCAAGATCTGAACGGATAAAACGTTTAACATCTCCCTTAGTCACAACTTGGTTAAATTGAGATCAAGCTTAAATTCTTCAAATGGCCAGACCCCGAGAGTTGTTCAAACATTTTTTTTCCGATATAGGAAATTCAACCCGGGCCTATGCATCAATTATTACATCGTTTGACAAATCACAGACTAGAGAGGGTCGATATAACAATCAACCAACGAAAAAAGAGAGGCAAGTACTACTACTACTACTAAACATCGTGTAAACGATTAATAGGCCATCAAATAGCCTGGTAGAAGATATCCTAAGCAACCATCGGTAGCCGGTTGCATCCATTAACTATGCACTCCCGCTGATCCTCCGGAAGAAGGAAGTGTCGTAGATGTATCCAGTGTACAACTATATGGATAACCTGCAAGAAATTAGTAGAATCCTTTCTGTTAAACATAATATTGTTTCTACAATTCCATATCGACCAAACTAAAGCAGAAACTCCTATTTAAATCCTAGCTTTAGTTTCATTTCTGATGCCATTCACATAATTTTCAAACATATTGGTGATATTAGTTGGTGGTGGTATGTTATATGTAGAATAAATGATTCTTCTTATCAATCTAGCAAAAGGACGAGTGTTCCACTATTTTCTCAGCGTTACAGAAGCAACACTTTTTACTCCCATGCATGTTTCTTTTAGTCAGATTGTCTCTAGTAAGCATGCAACACCTTTTTACTTAGGAACCACATCAAAGCTTTTACCTTCAGTAGGATTTTCAACTTCCAAAATATCTTCGCCAAAAATCAAGGTTGGGCGGCTGCCCTACCTTGCCCTACTTCCTACGATCAGAGGACATAGAAAGATAACTGGTGGCATGAGGTGGCAAAGACCACAGTGTAACGCAGTCAGAGTGATGGATGATCTTAATTTGAGTATAGTTTTTAATGGGCTTGTTTATCACCTTGGTGTCTTTCTTGTTAATCTATATGAGAATACAGCTAGTTACGACGTTTTGTTCATATGTGAACTTACGAACAACTCAGTGTATATGTAAGGACAATTTTATCCAACCTTGATTTGTCCGTAGTAGTGCTCGTCGTCCATCATGAGAGCTGACGTCACCTCCGATCAGCGCACGTTTTGTTCAGGTTTTTGTACTTTTTAAAAATTTGAAATATATTAAAAATAAAGTTTATTAATATTTTAAATTTTCTCTTATTTCGAAATTGTTAAGGTTTCACCATTTAAAAAATAATAATAAACAAAACTAGAAAATAAAAAACAGAAAAAAGAAAAAGAAAAAACAAATGTGCCGCGGCCCATACAACAGGGGAGAAGCGATGCGAGCGATCCCCCGTATAGGGGTCCAGATGAGCCGTCAATAGTGTTTCCCACGACCATCCTATTCGTCCTAGTGTGGTGGATCTCTCCGTCTCAAGTATAGCGTAAAACAAAATAAGCCCAGCCCACGGACCAACTGGCCCAATAGACAAGAAAGATCTGAAAGAGACAACAACATTCACGACCAAGACACGTGCAACAAATCATTTCATCGATTCGGATTGAACAGAGTAGTTCAAAACATTTACGAGGTCAACCAAAATTTGCTTAGCTAGCATGGTGGCCCTCGCAAATGCGAGGGCACCACCTTTAGTTGTTTTTTATGGACAAGCATCATCTTTATTGTGGCAATATTGACGAGAAAATACCTTCACAAGTTCATGGATTTACCATTATATGGTTGAAATTAGTATATTATGTAGCGGACATTTGTATCGTATATGCTAAATAAACATCACATGCAGGAGAGAGGAGAGCTTTCTAAAAAAAACCAGGCGAACTTTTCTGTAAAAAAATAAGCGTGGTACGGTGAAGCAGTCCAGGAGAGAGGAGTTCTGAAAAAACAACCTAGGGGAACTTTTGTGTAAAAAAAAGCGTGGGAGACTTGTCAACGTAGTGCACCTCAGCAAAGACGACTCTCTACAGTGAGCCTGGATAAACACTAAGATGTGAGTGTATGTGTTAAGTTTAAGTATCGTGAATGCATTTTACTCTTTCCAGAAAAAAAACTCAGGACTGGAGATGATCGATGATAACCTTGACACGATGAAAAGTGTCAAAGAACGGACGATCTATCGGTAGGAGAGTGGCTGGCTTTGGAGTATAGTGGCCTGCATGCCTGTCACATCCCTGCTGGCATTATATATTATCGGTCTCTCCCAAAAGAAAGTAGTACGACTCATTTCTTTCCGTTTCTTCTTCGATAAATATCATCGAGTCACACGGTGTGAAGAGGTCGATCGCTTGCTCGGCTGGGTTTCATTCCTTTCTCTCGGACCGTTGATGCATGAGCTATAGAACAATCCGGTAAGTGTGTACTTTGTAGATATATAGTACCCCTTCGTTCAGAAATAACTGATTTAACTTTGTCTCGATTCAAATGTATCTATAGATACATACACGTAGCACAGCTGTGCGTGTATATGTATTGGCTCTTTCTTCTTTTCTTTGACGCTGGCTAATCAGTCGTACTGACTATAGTACATGTCTAGTATGTAGCGGATCGGAGTACAGTGTTTGGTAACGTAGTCATACATCAAGTCTGGTTTGGCTAGCTCTGCATGCAATGCAAATGCAATACATCGCGCTGGATCTGACTGCTGACTCGGGGGATCGGAGGAGTACGAAAATAATCATGGCGCGGTCGATCGATATCGCTTGTTATTGCACTACTGCACACTTCCAAAGTACAGTACATGCTGCTCTCGTCGAGATGATCAAATAAGTGGACAAGCAGTTTCCAATCTAGGCTAAGTTGGCGAGCCAGCGCTAGCTAGAGCGTACGTGCATGCATGCGAATGCATGGTGGTGCGTGGCTATGCATGCACCCACGTTTCTGCCAAGTTTCGCGCGCGGCAGCGCAGATGTATGCATGGACGTACGGAAGGTGGAAAGCGATTCAAGGAACCGAACTAGCCATCCTGCTCATGTCGTACGTCGTTATATTAGGTGTGCTGTGCTGCGTGCCAAAACTTGCACTGTCCAATTCCGTTACGAATATGCATTTTTTTAGGGAAGTACACGAATATGCATGGACGACTGTCTTATAAGGAATTACAAACCCGTCCTTGGGCCCAACTTTGGCCCAGCTATACTAACCGTTAGATCTGATTAATACTAGGCTTAAAATGTGTAGTAGTCCCTCCGTCCCAATGCGATAAGGTCTATATTTTTTTTGAAAAGTCAAGCTATCAAAAGTTTGACCAAGTTTTTAGAAAAAAATATCAAGAGCTATGATATTTTATAGATACCATGTGAATATATGTTTCAAGATGTATCAAAGGATATATATATTTTATATTATAAATATTAATATTTTTTTTACAAAGTTGATCAAACTTTACATGGTTTAACTTTTCAAAAAAATACAAGGCTTAAGCCTTGAGACGGAGGTAATATAAGGTACCGTAAAATCTCCCTTGGTTTTCCTGTCACACACGGGTCGGAAGATGATCGATGATGACCTTGACACGAGTGGCAAAGAACGGACGATCGAAAGGGGAGAAAGGCTGGCTTTGGAGTAGAGTGGAAAAACCATGCTGACATTATCAGTTTGTCCCAAAAGAAAGTACTACTAGCTAGTACGACTAATTTCTCTCCGTTTTTTCTTGGATCATCATCGAGTCGATCACGTGCTGTGAAGAGGTCGATCGCTTGCTCGGCTGGGTTTCTTTACTTTCTCTCGGACCGTACGTTGATGAGCTATAAGACAATTTGGTGAGTGTGGCTATGCGTGTGTCCTTGAGATACAATACATAGCACATGATACATGCTGCACAGCTGTATATGTACTGACTAATCAGTCGTACTGACTAGTACATGTCTAGCTGATACTCCCTTCGTTTTAAAATATAAGATGTTTTAACTTTTGTGAAAAGAATAAATCTAGACGTATTTTAATACTATGTCGTTTTAAAATATAAGATATCTTAGCTTTTGTGAACAAAATCATCTACACGCCTTTTAGTGTATGATTTACTTTAAACCTGTTAGAAATATCTAAATACATTTGTTTTACAAAAGTTAAAATATCGATATTTTGAAACGAAGGAAGTAGCGGAGTACAGCAGTCTTTGGTAACGTGGTTTGGCTAGCTTTGCATGCAATGCAATACGTACATCGCGCTGGATCGGTGAAACAACGCGGAACCGAAACCTCTTAGCGTCGCTCCCCGAGCGGGCGACCGGAGTGGCAGCCCAACCTCTCCTTTCCAGGCCTCATCCCCGCCTCTTCCTTCCCTGCTGTCACCGGCGGACGCCGCCGGGCATTCCCCGCGTGGTGCCGGCGGTGGCGGAAGCTCTTCTACCCGCACGCACAGCAGCCCAGCTCGAGTGGGTCTTCCGGCGACGGTGCAGCTCGGCGGCAGTGGTTCGGCTCGGCGGCGGGGTTGCTCGATGCCGGCAGGGTGCTCGGCGGCGTGGTGCGCTACTATTGGTGGCGAGCCCTGCTGTGGCCAGCGGCGCCCACTCAGCCTAGAGCTGAGCCCTTTGGGCCCCATTTGGGTCCGAGCGGGTTGGTTGTCTCGCTGCAATGGTGGCTCCTGGATGTGGTGCTAGCTCGCATGGGCATCTGGGTGGTGATGGTGGTGTTGTTGGCCTGCTGTAGCGTGTCAACGAGGGCTTTGCGGGTATGATTTAGGCCCGGAGGCGCTGCTATCACCTCTGATCCTTCTACTGTTGTCCTACTCCTCTAGGCCTCGTGCAGGTGATCACAGTGAGACGGAAAGTTTGACGCTTCGATCGTGGTAGCACATGTTGGTGGGCGGCAAGTGGGATGAAGCGTTTCAGAGCTTCTGGGGTAGTGTTTTTTTTGGGGGGGGGGGGGTCAGGAGAAATCCTCGTCGGCTCGTCCGGCACCGATGCGGTGACGCTTGCGGGTGCTGCTTACCTTCCTGGAGGGCGTCAGGTGTAACCCCTTCTCCACTCCACTTCCGAGTATCGGGGGAAACCTCTAGCACTAGTTCGGGCAACAACGTCATCGCTGTCACAACCTTTCTTAAAGGTGTTGCATGGTACGTGATACGTTGGAAATGTATCCATATTTTTTGATGCTCCATGCTTGTTTTGTATCTACTTTTCTTTACTTGTCCACACTTTGAGGTGTTTTTTACATGTTTCTGGCACTAACCTATTAACAAGTTGCAACAGTGCCAGATGCCGGTTTTCTGCTGTTTTTGGTTTCAGAAAAGTTAGTAAAGAAATATTTTCGAAATTGGACGGGACAAAGGACAAAGTCAATTACTTTCCGTGGGTAACAAGAAGTCCAGAGGAGAGCCCGAGGGGCCAGCCAGGAGGGGCAGACCCACCCTAGGCGCGGGTGGTCCTGGCTAGGGTTTGCCTGCCCTGGCGGCCGCCTCGGTCTCCCCCTTCGCCTATAAGAAGCCCCCGATGCAGAAACCCTGAGTACCCGATCAGAAATCCATGAAACCGTCTATAGCTGCCGCCACCATCTTCCCTAGATCGGGGGGATCTGAAGTTCTTCCCGGCACCCTTTCGGAGGGGAGATCATCCCGGAGGCCTTCTATCTGGTATGATGCGTGAGTAGTTCCACCTTGGACTATGGGTCCATGTAGTAGCTAGATGGTTGTATCTCCTCCTTTGTGCTTTCATGTATAGATCTTGTGAGCTCCGTTCATGATCAAGATCTAATCTATTTGTAATCATGCATGTTGTGTTTGCGGGGATCTGATGGATATTGAGATTATTATGTTGGTTTGATTAATTATTTTGTCTTTATGATTCTATCATGTTTGTGTTGTTTGTGATCTTGCATGCTCTTCGTTGTTAGTAGCTATCTTGGCCAAGTAGTTGCTAGTGACTCCAAGAGGGGGTATTTATACTCGATAGTGAGTTCATGCCTCTAGTTTCCAAGGGAAGTGACAGAAATCTCTTCGGTTGTAGATGTGTTGTTGCCACTAGGGAGAAAACAACGGTCTCTTGTTCATGGAACATGTGGACTGTTTACCTTACACACTTTACTTAAAGCAATTGTCTGTTGCTTGCAACTTAATACTGGAGGGGAGTCGGATGATAACCTGAAGTTGGACTTCTAGTCATAGATGCAGTTGGATGGCGGTCTATGTATCTTGTTGTATTGCCTAATCAACCTCATAGGATCTTTCTGACTAGTAATTGCATTGTTATGCCCTGCTCAGTTCCTGTCAATTGCCCTACTGTCATTTGTTTACCCTTCATGCCATGTTGTTTATCTAAGGAGAGCACCTCTAGTGAACTATGGACACCGGTTCAATCTTTACCATTTGATACATCTTCCACTGTTACTTGTTTACTTGCTGCAAACCATTACCTTCTACACCATACGTTTAATCCTTTGTTACAGCAAATCGGTGAGCTTGACAACCTCACTGATTCGTTGGGGCAAGTCTTGAGTTTGTGTTGTGCAGGTCTCCGCGTTGCTAGCAACACCTGTGTGACGTTTCCTTCCTCCTACTGGTTCGATAACCTCGATTTCTTACTGAGGGAAACTTGCTGCTGTGCTGCTTCATACCTTGCTCTTGGGGTTTTCAACGAAGCGTCTCAAGACAAGTACTGGGCGCCATCAGTACGCGGCGCTTCGAAATGCTAGGAGCATGGTGGGACAAAGTCGGAGGGCGCAGCCAGGGGGCAGAGACAAGGGGTTGGGCACCCCCCAACGCCCCCCCCCTAATGAATTTCGTTAGGAAGGTGTACCCATAAAGGTGTCGGAGTAAGTTAGATACATATATTAATCATTGTTGCTAAGCTTATTAGAGGCCTAATTGCCGAAACAACTTATATCCCACAAGCCCACGATCAATAGGCCCACTTCTCACAAGCTGACCGTCGCCAAGTCCAATCGCGAGTCAGGTTCACGTACCTGAGTGTGAGTCCAGGGAAACGATCCATTCCTTCGTCTTCATAATAACTGACGAGAAATCACCTTGCAGCCGCCACCGCTCATGATGTTTCTACCTATCGACCTTGCAGGATTCCACGGCGGCCACGACCTTCCAGGATTCCAGCCGGGCGCGGCCGGCCGCCGCTCTCCAACCAACAAGTTACATCTAATCAACTGATAATGGACGCGCAAGGTATCCTTTACTACTCAGTAGTGCTAGGGTTTCTGTTTCGTTGATCACAAAGTTGCTTTTTTTTGCAGGGAGATCACAAAGTTGCTTACTAGAGAGAAATTAATTAATAATCAATCAACTAGCAAAGACAAATCTGGTTTATTTGTTTATCATCATCATCATCCCTCCTTTGTATTTGTTTTAGTTTCTTGAATTAACATTTCACTTGTTTAATTCATAACCAAGTCGTTTTGCTCAAAAAAAACCACACATTTTTTGGGTATTTTCATCAAAATAGATGATCAATTTGCTTGATGGTTCCGGTAGCTAGCCATAAATCCACACTTACATGTTAGTTTTTTCTTAAGACATAATTACATATTGATGTGTTATAGTATATGTTGAACTATATGTGTATTGAGCAAAAAAAGTGGAGCCTTACCCTCGTCTTATTTACCCCCCTATAGTCAAACTCTGGCTCCGCCCTTGGGCGCAGCGATCGCAGGTCACCCTTGTTTAGTCGATCTGTCATTGTTGGCCTTTGTTTCTCTTTTCTCTTTGTTTGGGCTTGATTGTGTTGTTGCCCAGCAGTTGTATCGTGTGGTTGCTATATTAATATAGTGGGCGAAAGCTTATTTCGAGAGAAATTTCTATTGATCCGTTTTCAAGATCTATGAACAAGAGAGATCCAAAAAATATCCATGTCAAAAAAGGACATGGTGTTCTGGCTTGTAGGTGGAAAGGAACATATTATAAAAAATATATACTATATAAAAATTAAATTCCAAATGTTAAAAAAATCTAAAAGAAAATTTCGTGGATACATTAAGACATTTTGCATTCACATAAGTTTTTGGGAAAAAACATTTGATGTGACTATGTAAAAAGAGAAAAATATTTTCAAGAATAATCATATTCATATTGAAACATGTGAATTTGTCATTTTACATGGGAAACAAAAGTTGTTATTTTTTCTCAAAACTTTGTGTGCGAACATAGAATGACCGAATGTATATACAAATATTTTTTATAGTATTTTTTATATTTCTACATATGTTTTCAAATAATAGGTTCATCTAGATCCGTGAACCGAATTAGATTTCCGTCCTAGTGGTTACTTCTGTTTGAGCTTGATTTCCGACCTACTGGCCGCTTTCAAACAATAGGTTCATCTGCAGCACTTTTCATAACAAAGGAGTGTGTTTCTATATCCATGCACGATTGGATTCAGGAAAGAAGAGTCATTATCCATGTCAATCAAGATATTTCCGAATCCGCAAGCTCCATGAACATCGGGTATGTCATCCTTCCTGTGGTCCAAAGCGTGTTGAGGTAAACCTGGTACGACACCATAAATTCGTTCCCGTGAGGAATCGACCCTGGGCGAGTGGGGTGGCCACTACCAGCCCCCACCACTGAGCCACGGGCTCCTTCACAATCTATGATGCTAACATAAGTTGGTGAGAACAAACTTTAAAAAAAGTTGGTGAGAACATGTTGATAAAAAATGCATAGTATTGTTGATGACGCTACGGTATAAGTAGGACCGGTGACCTAGCCACATTCTAATCCTCCAACTGACACGCGAATCCGAGGAAATGGTGGGAGGAAACACCTCAATTTTATCCAGAAATTTCAACATATTTGTCCTAGTATTGAATATTTCGGCCAAACCCTAGTTCCTATTAGATTTGGAAATTGCTATGGAACAATGGAATGTTTGTTTAGGATTGGTATAGTAATCATTGGTAAAATTTAGTAGGTTATTTTTGCTTAGAAACCAAATGCTCATATTAGGAATATGTGTAAGTGTGTTTGTTTAAACTATTTGTTCATATTAGGAACTATGTCCTCACATATGCTCGCATATTAGTTCCTATATCCTCACATATTAGTTGATATTGTAATTTTTTAGGTTTAATATTATAAAATAGGATTAACCATACTTTTCATATATATTGTTATAATTCCAAAATATTTTAAGTTCTTATTGTTTCTCTGGTCTCAAATGTGCATGATGTTGCTTCTTGATGAGTACTATGGTGTTCACCATTGTGCATACTTGATGTCCAAGAATGCGATGGTAAAAAGACGAACCAACTAGCTCATATATTTTTTTCTATGTTAAAATTGGTATGTAATAATCAAACTTGTATGTTTTCAAGTCCTTGGACCCCTAAGAATGACGTGTCAAGAGTCCTCAATGAATATGTTCCATGATGAGTAGTACATGGAGCACATCCAGAAGTTAGGACTCCTCCCATTCATCCATATGGTCAGCCGATCGACACCATGATGGGTTCACAACATAGAAAACAAAAAAAATCCTAGGACAGAGCGAACAAAAGCCAAGATCTAATCTAGGAGACGTTAGTAGTGGGTTAGCTCTACATACCCTTGTAGAAAACATGTATTCTATATATCATGGATGATGTAGTAGTACTTTTGTTGGATCAATCCAATGCAACACTACACGAACGACACATATGAGTTGCGCACAAGTAAAGCCTGATGGTGTCTCCTCCTTCTTGATCCAGCAATCAAGGGGGAGAGGTAGATGAGATCGATCTCGGGAGCATGATGGCATAGTGGTGGAAGTTAATCCCTCCCTTTGGCGGCTAGGGTTTCCCCTTTATGGGGGGCATGGGCCATGTGGGGCTATGGTGCCTTGGCCCATTAAGGACTGAGGTGACCCCTCCTAGGTCCATGTATCCCCCACTGGTGGACCCTCCAAAACCTTCCAAAATGTTCCTAGTACAATATCGAAAAAATCTAAACTTTTTTGGTAACCCTAAAGCCACTTTCCTATATATTTTTATTTATCTCTAAACCATTCTGAAGCTCCTCATTATGTCCGGGATCACATCCGAGACTCTGAATTAAAATTTCATAACACCATCTTAATATCTCATCAAACCCTAGCGACATTGAACGTTAAGTGTGTGACACTACTGGTTCAAGAACATGTATACATTATCGAGACACCTCTTCGAGCAATAAACAATAGAGGGGCCATGTGTGTCCATAACGGTTCCCTCATATTCTACGAAGAACTTTCACCAGTTGAACCATGATGTCGAGGATTTAGTTAACCTGGTAGACAATTCCCTTTGTCTCGCGATATTCAAGTTTCCCGAGATTCGATTGTCGTTATCACCATACCTAGTTCAATCTTGTTGCCAGTAATCTCTCTTTACTCGTTCTATAATACAATATCCACATGACTAAACTCATTAGTCACATGCTTTCAAGCTACTTAGGATGTTGTTTATATAACAACACATGTATTATGTTTCCGATTAAAAAATTATAGCATCAAGAATAAACACTTATTATGAACAAGGAAATATTATAATAGTAACTTTATTATTGACTCTAGGGCATATTTCAAACAAACCTCACATGAAGCCTGTTTGCGGTCACCGTGCTTGTTTACCGGTCGATGCTGGAGATACATAGGTTTCACCTCCGGAGCAAAGAGATGACCGTGACTCTTTAAGGCATGATGATGATCCTTGGACTCCCCATTGCAAGGAAGCCTCTATGTATTAACACATCTTTTGACAACTAGCACGGGTAGATGTTTGACCTTATTGTTAAGGTTCGCGAGGATATTATAAACAAGCAGGGGGTAAAATTAAGAGCCTCCACTGGGGCTACTTACACTTGGATCTCACAGAACTTCAACACCTGCCCCGAGGATGCTGACAAGGATAATATCAATCTATATGCACATGTGTACATGTGGTATGTTATCATGAGGACTCTTTTTCCTGACAGCAGCGGTAAGACTGCTCACTGGCATTGGCTGAAGGCGTTGACCAATATGGAGGCTAAATGGGTTTGGCGGCATTAGCCTAGCTACTTGTACCATCAAGTAATCAAATACTTTTGCATCCATAATTTCTAAAACCAAGTTATTTTCCAAAAGTTTCCACAATACCTACCTATATAGAAAAATGCTATTCCAACTATATTTCTCATGAGGTATTTATATTCTGAATTTTTAATGCTTTTTTCTATGCTTGTACGGTTTGAGTGTTAATAATATAGTAATCTTCCATGCTAAACAAGTTCCCCCTCATGCTAAATATGATGAGAATGCATAATGTGCTTTATCTTGAATTTCCTAGAGAGAGTATCTAAGGGATGCCTAGTCCCAAAAATAAACAAATATTGTAAACTCCTTCTCCAGACGCATTCATGCCTAAAAACTAGAGGGGGGCTGAATCATGGTCTCGTTGGCTGTCAAACAATGTTTAACAAGCATTCCCTTAGGTGCCGAGGTTTGTAATTTAAATAAGTAAATGTTTAATCAATGCTTACTTTCTACATTTTCAAGATTCCACACATATGAAAAGACACAAAAATATTCTAAGACCAAAGTAGAAAAGTATTCAAAATTCACTTTCACATTCACTTAGTGTGCTTAATGGTCCATTGTACTTTGGGCATGGAGTATTATACAAGCTTGAAGAATTTTGGTAAACATAGATGAGGTTTTATGAAATATATCACTTGATAAGTTGATTGCTTGTTGCCATTCTTTAGAGGATGAATTATTTAACTTTGTGTAACAATGATCATAACATGTGATGTTTTAAATAACAAAAAACTCCAAATTTTATGTTAGTTTTATCACCTTTATGCTCAAGGACGGGCATAGGTTAAACTTGGTGATGTTGATGCATGTAAAATGCATATATGAACTTTGTAGTTTATTGTCACATATTCCAATATATTTGCATCCTATAATGAGTTGTTACCTTGATTTACATAGATTTCCGGAATTTCCAAAAGATCCCTTTTATTTTGGTTTTAACTCTGTCTGGTCGAAAAACATTCTATTAGTATTTTTAACTTTCAGGAGCTACGGAACTCCAAAAAGGGGTAGGTCAATGGAAATACAAAGAGCTAAAGTAGGATCCGAGGGGCCAACGAGCTGCAAATGGCGATCCCAACAAGGCAGAATGTGCCACCTAATGGATCTTAGTTGACAAAGCTCTGATGTTGTCGATCCCATCGCCATTTTATTCATTTTAACCTAAAACCATCTATATAAACCCCCTGGAGGCCGAGATAAAAAACCAATTAACAAAAAGCCAGCAGGCCGCCGCCCGAAATAAGATTGGAGGTGTTTGACCACGTCAAGTGTAGGTTGATGGGAGAGATGTGAAAGAACAATTTATAAATCATTGCACTAGTGTTTAGAGTGTTTGCCATGAAAGAAATATGATGTATGTAGATGAGCGTTGGCCGAGTGACAGATGCCATATGCATCGAGTGCTAGCAACTATGTAGCCAAACATCCTTTATCTGGAGGTATAAAAAGGAAAAAGTACGACGTAGTGGAGTGACAATAAATACACGATGGCCTTACGAGGTGGCAACACATATGGGTATTTCTTTCAACCATGTTTTATATATGAGATGTAGTTGACATACAAGTTATGATTAAAGCATGACAATTATTTATACTTTTATCATCTATAACATGATCATAACCATAGATGGAAAGAGGATTGAGTGAACCCATAAACCCGGATCCATTGTCCTATAAGAGAAAATCTATAATTTGTCTTGTCCTCTTGGATTGAAGATGATTGGGACACTTTTATATTACTCTTTTATTGCACTTTAATTTCTTGTACTAAATCAACCTCTATTGTTTCTTTAATTTTTTAGTGTATAAACAACTAGAATTGTAACACCCTAGTTGGAGAGAGTAAATAGCTTTTCCTTCTTAATTAGCCCCCTCACAAGGGTGATAGAATGAAGTGCATAAAATAGTGTCGAGTATCTATAACCAAAAACTTGATACCGTTTTGATCATATTGGTATGGGAAATTATAGTTTTCTTGTAAAAAAATGGACCAAATTGTATATGAAACGAGGATCTCAATGCGAGGTACCTTATTTTTGCAAGGTTTCATTTCTCATATTTTTCTTAGAAATATAGTGACATATTTAGAAGAAAAAGTTATACCTTTACGAGTGTGTGGAGGTCAAAAGCATCATGTATCTTGGAATACGAAAGAGATGAATAGGAGAAACGATATTTCAATGGGAGAGCCATCATGCTAGTTATAAAAGAAAAATGACCGCGTTCCCTATTAACCACACGCAACAAGTGTAGACGGTGGAAGGCAGCTCTGAGAATTGTCGGGTCGGTAAACAGTGGCATCAGGCGGAATAGTATTACGACGGCCTCGATCTATAAATACCACCAGCCCTGCGTGACGATGGGAGGAACCACAGCGCCTCTCACGCCCAACAGCTAAGAGCATCTCTAGTGGCTCGTCTATATGTCCGTCTAAAGCGATTTGGACGACCGTGGATAGAAAAAACCTTCCCAGTGGCTCGTCTAAATGGAGGTCTAAATTTAGACGTCCTTCCAAACCTGCTACCCATCGTCTATATATGGACGACGGTGCCACGGCCGTCCAAAGCAACTTCTTGCCCGGAAGCTCACTCCCGCGCCCATCCGGAGCAGTTGGAGACGTAGGACGCGGGGGCACTCGCGAGAGGTTGCCGTCCCTCTGCTCGCCGGCTCCATGTACTCTCATTTTACATGTAGATTTGGCGAGAGGGAGAGAGAAATTGGACAAGAACAAGAGGGTGCTTGACCATGGTGCTTAGACGCACGCTAGATCCATCCGCCGGCAGACAATTTTTGCCGGATCCGGACGCAAAACAGTGTAGCCGGGCGTGGTCTCGTCTGGTCCTGTTGGGGAGGAGCAGCGGCAGGGGCATGGTCGAGGGCTGCAGCTACTCCGATGATGTTGAAGAGAGGAGGCTTGTCTCGTACTGAACTTGTTGCTGCTTATGCATCGATACAGAATATAGAGATGGTGTGATGTACTACTGAATGTTGCTGAACATTGCTTGTATCGCTGCATAATATACAAATATTTGCTTGTATTGATAATCATTTTGTTGTCTTGTTTGCTACTGCTTCTAAATTTTGATGGTAGTTATAAAAAATACTAAAATATTGGAGAGAGGATGTAGACATCCTACATATACACGTTCCGCTGAAAAACTAAGATCGTCTATATTCTCTCTCCTTTTAGACGGTCATCTATACGGACATATAGACGTTCAGATTTAGACGTTCCACTAGAGATGCTCTAAGTTGCCTGAAACGATGGGAGGACTCTCTTCTTCCTCCCGCTCGCGCGCGGCTTCGGCGCTGCTGCTTTGCCTTTGCATGCTGTTCTGCAGAGTCCATGGCGAAGCTCAAAAGGTAAGCACACCATGCATCTCGGAGCTACTACTATCACATACTATGTTGTTTCGGCCGGTAACAAATGGTGGCACTCCTAGCTAGCCCTCAGCATGCTTCTGTGTTTAGCTTTACATAGTCTACCTGGGTGACGTGAAGCATGGACACCCCGACGACGTCGTCGCCTCACACCATGATATGCTCGCCACCCTCCTCGGAAGGTAGGCCTGATTTCTGCACTGCAACTAAACGACTGGCTTATAGGAGTATATGTCTTGTACTAGTAGTAACAGAGTTAATTTTGATTTTAGCAAGGAGGAATCATTGGCCTCCGTGGTGTACAACTACAAGCATGGCTTCTCAGGCTTCGCCGCCATGCTCACCCCACAGCAAGCCAAGCAACTTGCAGGTCAGCGCGGTCGTTGTTTACTTGCATTATAAGTACTTCCGTTACAAAATAGATGCCGTGATGTGTGTAGAGTTTCCGGAGGTCATCAGCGTGGAGCCGAGCAAAACCCACAGGACGGCCACCACGCGGAGCTGGGACTTTCTTGATCTGAACAACAACTACCAGATGGCGCCGGGCAGTACTGGGCTACTCCACGGAAGCAACTACGGCGAGGATGTAATCATCGGGATCATAGACACTGGTTAGTACTAGTACATTCTTAATTAGCAGTACTGTCAGTAGTTTGAGTAACACATACTGGTTAGTCCTTAGTATATTTCAATTCGCGGGGTCACTATTTCTTGTACAAATTAAATCAGGGATCTGGCCGGAGTCAAGAAGCTTCAACGATGAAGGGTACGGCCCCATACCATCAAGGTGGAAAGGGAAGTGCCAAGTCGGGCCAGACTGGAGCATCAACAATTGCAGCCGCAAGATCATTGGCGCACGATTCTACATCGAAGGAGTTCCCGACGAGGAGACTGCTGGCCTGCTCTCGCCTAGGGACCATGACGGCCATGGTACACACTGTGCGTCCACCGCTGCAGGGTCGGCCGTGGAGGCGGCCAGCTTCAACGGCCTCGCCCAAGGGGTTGCACGGGGAGGAGCACCGCGCGCTCGTATCGCGGTGTACAAGGTCTTCTGGGGCGCACGCTCCGATGGCAGCACGGCGGCCATTCTCGCCGCCATCGATGACGCGATCCATGACGGAGTGGACATTTTGTCTCTGTCCCTCACCGATACAGAGGAGAATTCGTTCGGAGCTCTGCACGCGGTTCAGAAGGGGATCACGGTTGTGTATGCGGGCGGCAACGACAGTCCAAGGCCACAGACCGTTGGGAACACTTCGCCGTGGGTCATCACTGTCGCGGCCAACAAGATTGATCGATCGTTCCCCACGGTGATCACGCTGGGAAACAAGCAGCGGATAGTGGTACCTGCATACATACAGGATTAATGGAGAAAAAACAGAAGAATCATAACCGAGTACTGTGCCAGCGTATATACAACATATTCTTATGCAAACTCTGCCTATTCCGTTTTGCAGGGACAGTCTCTCTATTACCAACTGAAGAACTCGACCACGAGCAGTTTCGCAAGTCTTGCAGTTGCTTTCAAGTAAGGGCCCGTCTAGCTACACTGGATCCCGTTTTTCCAAAATGCATGAAATATTTTTGGAAATAAATATCCAAGGATATGCAATACATGTCTGCAAATTTTGAATAGAAAATACCTTGTATATATTTTGGACATAGTAAAAAAGACAAATACTCCCCCAGACCTATAATTAAAGGATGTTAGAAATTTGTCTGTATCTGAATGAACCTAAACACGTTTTAATTTGCAGAAACATCAAAATTCTAAACTAACTAAATCAAACGTAAATTGTCAAAATCAATCTAGTATCTGTTTGTTTTTATTTTGAATCTGTTGCATGCGCAACTCTAAAGGCGAGTTGGCTTTTATTTGCTTATTTAGGTGTACCACGGATGAACTTGATGGCGCAGACGTGCAAGGGAAAATCCTGCTGTGCTTACCGTCGCCACACGATGAAAACGACCTCATCCCAGGGACGGTTTTTGCAGATGCATCACAATTCGTGCTGAATGGCAAAGGAATTGGTCTTATTTTCGCTCAATATACCACTGATAATATAATTGGCACAGCTTGCGAAGGTATCGCCTGCGTTCTTGTGGACCTTGACACCGGAAAGAAGATCGCCAATTACTGGGCCGCCGACCAGAGGTAGCGTACAGTCAAATGAGGTCGATCAAGCATGTCCATGTCCTTTCCTTTTGTGATAGACGATATAGTCTCACTACGCGTTACACTTTTGGTTTTGTTTTCTTAGTTCTGCCGTTGCAAAGATTGAACCAGCACGCACCGTCACGGGGGAAGAAATACTGGCGCCAAAGGTAGCATCCTTCTCCTCAAGAGGCCCATCACCTGATTACCCTGACATTATCAAGGTACGAGCGTATCAACTGATCTTGAACTGAGGAAAGCCATGCATGTCCGAGATCGATCAAGATCATCATGACGCCCTGTATCATCTAATCTCACCCCGTGTTCTTGTTTTGTTGACAAACAGCCTGACATAGCTGCGCCTGGAGCCAACATATTGGCAGCAAACAAAGGTTCCGACATATTCATGTCCGGGACGTCCATGGCGGCCCCGCACGTATCGGGCATCGTCGCGCTGCTCAAAGCCATGCACCCAGACTGGTCTCCGGCGGCCATAAAATCAGCCATCGTCACCTCAGGTAATAGTCTAACCGCATTGCAGCCAACCACTACTCTAGATATCATTCAGTACTCCCATCTAGCTAGCCGATCCATGAAACTAACATCTGTTTCTATCTTATTCTGCATGGTGATGAAGCGCATGTCACCGACGAGCACGGCATGCTGATACTGGCGGAGGGGCTGCCTCGGAAGACCGCCGACCCCTTCGACTACGGCAGCGGGAACATCAACCCGCTCGGAGCGGCCGATCCAGGCCTGGTCTACGACATCGATCCACGTGACTACACCAAATTCCTCCATTGCACAATCGTCAGGAGGAACAGCAGGACTAGGGTGAGCTGCAACGCGACGGCTCTGCCGGCGTACCACCTGAACCTTCCATCTCTCGCGGTTCCCGACCTGAGGCATCCGGTCACCGTGTCAAGGACAGTGACGAACGTCGGCAATGTCGACTCCGTGTACCGTGTCGTGGTACAGAGCCCGGCCGGAATCAGGATGGAGGTTGAGCCGCCCGTGCTCGTGTTCGATGCGATGAACAGGGTGCGCACGTTTAAGGTGAAGCTGTCGCCTGTGTGGAAGCTGCAGGGAGACTACACGTTCGGCAGTAGTGACCTGAAGGCCGTCAGGATCCCTGTTGCGGCCCGGATCACGGTTCAGGATTTCTACGCCGACGTTGCCTAAGTCACCAGCACAGAGAAGTACTCCTAGCTATATGTATATAGGAAATAATGTTACCAAGAATAAGGAAAACAAGTGAAGGCACCTTCTTGAAATAGGCCGGAGGCCATTTGGACTTGGTAATGAATAAAGCATGCTTTCTATCCCGTTTTGCCCTTCTAACTACATTTTACCTTTTGCATTGACTAGCATGGTGGCCCTCCCAAATGCGAGGGCAATGTCCGAATATGCCTAAAAACTTTGTATGGTCCTAGAAATTTATATTATGCTATCATAATTAATATGGTTATATACTTATATGGTCATCATAAATATTATTCTAAATAAAAATTACTTGTGCAGGATACATCATTTATCATTTATAGTTTATGGCAGAACAATTAATATTGCCATAGAGCAACGTACTACCTACACTCCGGTTTATAAGAAAAATAGTACTTCGAGAAAATAGTTTAACCGTAAATTTGGTCAATAAAATACAAACTATATTTAACAAAAATTATATCATTAGATTCACATTCAAAATATGCTTCCAATAGTATAATTTTTGTGACATATAATTCATATATTGTTGACAAAATTTATGGTCAAATTATTTTTCTTAAAGTACGTATTAGCCTAATAAACCGGAACGGAGATAGTATAATTGATTATATATGTCTTTTGTACGTGGTGATAAAGCTTGGTTGCAGTTTTTATTTTATGTGACTTCAAGGTACTAATCAACTTCTATTTGTTTAGATTCTCAAAAAAAAACTTTTATTTGTTTAGAGTAAAAAAACATATATGTTGATATGTTATTTGTCGCCAGATGTGGTTAATCTATAGTTACTAAGATAGTATAAATGATGTATTTAATAAGAATATGTTACATTAATGATTCTATTATGTTATGCACTATTAAGAAGAAATTTTGGTTCACTTTGTTCATCGTAAGGTTCAAGATGTCAATACCTCATGTACAACTTTTTTTAGGTTTTTGTTAGCTGGCTGAATATTTTGGTTTACCATTAGATATTCTTAACTAATTCTCTATGTTTTGGTTCATTATATGGTTTATTATGAACACATATGAGGATGGAAATTTAATGGGGAAATGGTTTCACACAAAATTTTGATTGGGTGCTTTTGTAAGCATTTGAAGAGTTAGTTAACTTTTTAATGGATTAAATCTTTTTAATCATTAAGGAAACTATTTTGGGGGAATTTGAATTTTATCTTGTCATGATCAATTTCTTCCCCCATTATTTCTGCAGTGGAATATAAACATTCAGTGATCATTCTAAGTTGTCATCTATTAGACAAATATCCTCTCAAGAAAATCTTTTAGACAAAGACACCATTTCTAAGATTAACTTTGTTTTTTTATAAATATATTCTAAATAACGGAATTCTATTCAATCTTTTAATTTTGAAATTTTACTCAAATTTTATAATACTATTTTAATAATATTCCCCAATGCGATACTTAGTGAGATGAACTTTTCATTTTATTTATTTATTGTTGTTACCTCGGTCCTTGATATCTTTCACCCTCTGATACATTCACATTTACATGTATTGTTTTATCGTAACATTTATAAGGAAACATCTTAATTAACCGATACTTGGTTTTATTGTGGCTTCACTACATGACATTTTCATATCTTATAATCAAAATTTAAGCTAGTTGGTAATCATCACTCCTTAATTAATAGTTTATTCATACGGCTACAATATTTAGGGAAATTATTTCATTCATAGTGTGATTCAAATATGGAATAATATTTATAATGTCAATGACACATCCTCTTAAATTCTAAGGGTAATGAACTATAAAGCTTGACACATAATCACATATTCCTTTTTACGTTATCATGGTCATGGGAGGGTCCCTACATACATGTACAACATGCTATTAATTTAACTCCACTAATTTAATTTGGCTTGTTTGTATGTATCAGATTAAGATTCAAACCAGCTGTCATATTAATGATGTCCTGGTATAACATTAGCAAAAGCAAAATCGAGTGCACCATGTGGGTATACATTAAACGCGTATAAATATTGTGCTGTGTTTCACAATAAATATTAAATTTTTGTTTCAATCTATTAGTGTTGATTTTATCCAAGTCCTTGTAGACGGAGACATGTGGGGTAGATGGATAGCTATTAATTTGTCGTGGACCTCGGTGAAACTTTCATATATGAAAAATAGGCTATTATGACCCACATATATATAGTTTGTCATGCTTGTATGTATTAAATACTGAATATCATATTAAAGGTGTTCTGGTATAACACGAATGAGAAGAGCTTGAGTGCACAGTGGGGTATAATCTACACCCATAAAAATCGAAGGTTGGTTTACATAAGAAATATTAAGTTATCCATATTATTTTAAATTGTGTTGTCTCCCCATAGTTTGGAACAACCGCAGAGCCAACTTCATGCGCCTTGTGTGTCTTGTTTCAGCTTAGTTACCTAATAAAGTGAATATAGACGTAACAAAACCGTTACGTGCTATTTTATATTATCATTTTTTAGATGAGTCACATAATTGATGTGTCATTATGTTATAAAACAAAAATGTGTGGGTCCTTTCATAATTTTGAGTAAGACAAATAATTATTAACATTGACATCCTTAAATATAATCCTTACATATTTGGATTTGTTTCATTTTTCCTTTTGGATGATTAACTCGTGCACACTTGATGGAAAAAATTAAATGTGTTGTTGTTTATAAAATTATTATTAATATTTATTTTATGTTTTACACACTAAATATTAGTCTGGTTGTCTGATAACAGACCTGACGCAAAAAAATTGTTACACGTGAACTGAATTCAAATATTTACTAATGCTTAGCCAGTCAGACCCATAAGAAAACTTGCACATGAACTAAACAAAAAAATTGAATATATTTTTTATATCCTAATATTTTTTAATGTTGTGTCCGGATGCATGACCTGATTGAGCGTAAATAGACTTTAGGGCAAAAAAAATATCTTACAAAATTTGTATACATTTATGTCTTATATGCAAATAGCATTTTCTATATATACCAAAAATAATAGATTTTGTCTTTTCCATGCGATATCCTTATACATCGCAGTGAGGACCGGATTGATGAAAAACTTACACATGAACTGAAAACACATATTTATTGAGCCTTGCTTGGTCGTCGCACAGATGAAAAAATTTGCACATAAAATAAATTTTGTATGGAGTATATATTAGGTTTTCTAGTCTAATATTCTCTCGCATGCATACCATGTCCTTGTAAGTTCGGACGGATTAGTTTGTTGATTGACCCTAATTTTTTTTTGGTTTACCTGAACTGAAAACATAATTTTTTTCTCTGTTGAAAGTCCCATATTTACATGGACTTCCGATCGTACCGCTCTCATATTTCAAGTGTGGGCCTTTTCCTGTGAACCGGTCAGCTAAAGTCCTATATCCGGATGTAGGACTTTGAATCGTATGGACCTGGCAGCCTAACGTGCCAGACTATAACACTATGGGTACAAAATTTAATTAATTAAACAATTACGTAACAGTTTAGTCTGTTAAATCCTAGCGGTAGATTTTAGATCTAACTATCAGATTAATTTAGGTGATGTGGATCAACGTGGTGCCTCGAAACATACCCTTATATTGTTTTTAGTATATAATAGACTAGTAAGTGTTCATGTGCATTGATTAATTACATGTGAAAAAAGTTACCAAGTGTCACCGCAAACTCCAGTTTCGAAAATGCGAAACCAATCAGGTGGTGTTTTAGAGCAAGGACAATGGTATAATTAGCAAGTTGGCTATATGAGGCTGCCATGTCATCAAGAGCTAGCTTGTACAATAGTGTTAGCTATAAGTTGACTATTAGATTAGTACTAATTGCTATCTTTTCTCTTTCTCTTTCCTCTCTTTTAATGTTTTTGCCTAGGAGCAAGTGTAGAGCTGGTTTTTGCATAAGAGCCAACAACTTGCATTTTTGTTTACCTCTCTCCTCCACATAGACAAAAATGTCTAGTATAGCCCACTATTGTACTTGCTCTTAGGCATCAAAAGTGCATTCCTATTAATCAATAATTAAATGAATTTGTTGAAAACAAAATTATGCCAGCTAATTAGTTGTCTCAGGAACCAGAATTATGGAGGATAAAACCCCAAAGAGTCAGATCTCTAATATGTCCATCATGTCAAGAGTTCATTGTCTGAATATAAAACCCCGATGTGTAAATTAGCATTTTTAACTGAACATTTTACAGAGTATATTTGTTGAAAGTTTCAAGGATAGACATTTTTGGCGCAATTTAATTATCAGTGCACAATCACCGCCTTGCATCTACCATCTCACATTATTTCAACATTGGTATGCATAAAGAGCAAATAGATCAAGTATCAATTGAACGGGGAAAGCAGGGACTTACTGAGTTATGGAGTTCATGAACTCCTTCCTTTCAATTATAAAGATGATAGGATAGAAGATTTACAAACTACCAATACTGTGATGCAGAACAAACTAGTATAGGACACCTCTCCTTGCAGAACAGAACAACCGCTTATCTGCAGATTGCAGTTAATGGAGGGAGCATTTCTCACCTCCAATTTCAACACGCATGGTCTCTACCCAGCCTAAGCCAATACTGCTCATCCTACAAGATTAAAAGAGGCTCTGCAACCAACACACATGTTCCTACTCCCCCGCTTTCTCCTTAAATCCAGATAGAAAACGCAACAAAAAAATGTTGGTTCTCCTCCCAAACAAGACCACTCATCCCATGTTTCTGGATGGGGAATGAATCCACAAAATAAACCTAAGACTATGTACTAATTAATCCACAAAATAAAGCCAAATTCATACAGAGTTTGACCAAGTCACCAACGTCAGAGCGCCAAAGAAAAAAAAGAAAAAATAGCAGGAGCTGCGAAGCGCTGCGCCGAAGTGTTTAGAGCCTGCATGATGCCGTCCACGCTCTCCCGGTCCCGCTACCTAGACAACGGGTACCACTGATCTAGGTAGGCAAGCAAAGTAAAAATGGTCAGATGCAAGGCGAGGAAATATTCTCTCTATCACCATTTTATTACAAATGTTCCAAAGCGTCCATGTAATGGCCACAAACACCAACGAGAAGAGGTTACACCTCCTTCCGCTATAGTTTGCCCCAGTAATAGGTAGCTCATAGGGGGCGGGCCAGAGGGGCCGCGGCCTACCCAGAGTTTTGGCAAAAAAAAATTGGCCCGTCATTTCCTTACCGAGTCGAGCGTAGCGAGCGAGAGGATCAGACTCGAGGCCTCGAGCGGTCCTCGTCCTTCTCTCGTCCGTCTTAACGCTGCAAGGGCGGTGGGCGGGCGGCCACTTGCTTCCGTGGCAGCGGCGCGCGGCGTCCCCCAGGCGACTTGGCGCCCTGGCCCTCACCTCGCCCCTGACCCCCTCCGGCTCCCCGACTCCCCGTCCGGCCGTCCGGGTCGACCTCGATCGACTGCCTGGCCCGCCTCCACCAATCGCCCCTCCGGCCACCACTGTCGCAGTTGCTGCCTGCTGCTCTCCCGCTGGACCAGCTCGATCTGCCTGCTACTCGACTGTTGCTGGTTCCAGGTATAAACTGCTACTATCTGCTCCTATGGACGGCAATGGGTACCCGTCACCCGCTAACCCGGTGGGTACCCGCATCAAATGGAGGAGGGTTTGGTTGAAAATATAACCCATGGGTCTACTTAATGGTAAATATCTAGACCCATCGGGTCTAGCGGGTGTGGGTCTGGATGTGGTAAACCCATACCCTTTAGCCCACAGACCCGGCAACTATAGGTAGGCCCCACATGTAAGTGTCTAAAATAAATTATAAGTGGCTAAGCAAATCCTAACTTCCTAACTGGCTGAGCCAGAGCCTGACCTCGCACCTCTCAGTTCTCCCACCCGGCCCGTGCCACAATCCCCCTCTCCCCGCATCCCCTCTCCCCCACATTCCTGTGTACTCTCTTGCCTCGCCACGCCAGTCTCCTCCCTCCCTAGTCCCTACCTTTTCGCCGCCGCCAAGGCTCGAAGCCATGGAGGCCGAGCCAGTCGACATCGATGAAGGCGGTGACTCCGGTGACGGATCGCTCTAGCAAGGCGCGCATCCCATAGTCCCCACGCATCGTGCGAGCAAGAAGATAGCGAGGAGTTGCCAGAGATCTCGCCCGACTTGGATTCTTTCTCGGCATGCGAACCTCGACGTCGAACATCAAGGGAGCCCAGGAAGGCGGTCATAAGCGGGTACGTGCGCCATCTGATTCGTCCTTCGATGGCGGAGGTCAAATCCAAAAGAAGGGGAAGCACGTCACCTGTTCTTGTGCACTATCGCGGGTACCCGTCGGGTCATGGGTACCCACCGGGTGGTGGGTCTGGTGGAGACCTGGACCCGACGGCGGGTATGGAGGCGGGTGGTGGTGCGGGGAGAGGTGGTGGAGGAGGGTATGGAGGTGCCATACCTGCCTCCATACCCGGCGGGTGCCATCCGTATCTGCTCCCACCTTCCCTCCTATTTAATCCCAAATTTGCTAATTCCTCTTGGGAATAATTTGTTTGATGCCTAATTTGTATGCTGTAAAGTCTAAATTTTCTCCAAATTTGTCCGATCTAATCCCTAAACTAAATTGTCTACAAATTTGTGTTTATTCTTTTTTACCATGTTGTTTATATGTTTTGTATGGTAATTGTAGGATTGAATATGAAGAGGAAAAACCACATTGCGGCACTTTTCGAGAAACATGAAGCAAAGAAGGTTGCACCTTCTTCATATGATGAACAAGTCGAAGATGTTGGGCTTTGGTTGACATGTCTTGATTCCACACCTTCGGTCCAATCCGATACCGAGATTGAGGAAGATGAAATACCACATTCACCATCACCCCAACAACCGTCTGCAAGGTCATATGATGCTCATTTCCTTCCATATGATCCAGGAGAAAGGATTCCTATTTCAAGATATAATGCTAATGATCAAGATGATGTTCGAAGAGGATATATCTTAAAAGGTGCATGCCAACCATATGAACATTCTTTCCCAACCAGAAAAATACAGGGTAAAAATCGACACTTCAACCCTGTTTGGTTTCTTAGATACAATTGGCTCGAATATAATATTGGAAAGGATGCCGCATTTTGCTTTGTATGTTACTTGTTCAAAGCAAGATCCAATGGAGGGCCTAGGGGTGATTCCTTTGTTAGAGATGGTTTTAGAGATTGGAAAAGGCCCGAATCATTTAGGAAACACGTGGGTGGTGTTGGTAGCATTCACAACAAAGCTTATGAGAAGTATAACTTGTTTGTTGCACCCAACACCAAAATTGATAATATTATTGTGAGGGTGTTTAACAAGGATCAACTTCTTTACAAGACTAGGCTAACTCATTCTATTAGATGCGTGAGGTTTCTTTTGAATCAAGGATTGTCATTCCGGGGACATGATGAGAGTGAAGAATCAAGCAACCGGGGGAACTTTATTGAACTTCTAAAATGGCTTGCTAAAAATAATGAAGAAGTTGATAAGGTTGTTTTGAAGAATGCTCCGGGAAATTGTATCTTGAATAGTCCGAGGATACAACATGATATTATTGAATGTTGTGCGGCGGAAACTACAAGACTAATTATTGCAGATCTTAATTGTGACCACTATGCAATTCTAGCCGATGAGTCTAGTGATGTGTCTCACAAGGAACAACTTGCTCTTTGCTTGTGTTATGTTGATAAATTGGGAAGAATATGTGAGAGGTTACTTGGAGTAGTTCATGTTTCCAATACTACTTCATTGTCACTTAAGGTTGCAATTTTATCCTTGCTAAAAGATCATCATTTGAGTCCCACTCAAATTCGTGGACAAGGATATGATGGGGCTAACAACATGAATGGTGAGATTAAGGGGTTGAAAACATTGATCATGAAAGAGTCACCATCTTCTTATTATATCCATTGCTTTGTACATCAACTCCAATTGGTTCTTATTGCGGTGTCAAACGACAATGAAGCATGTGTGTGGTTTTTTGATCATGTTTCTTACTTGCTCAATATTATTGGAGTTTCTTGCAAGCGTCATGACATGCTTCGAGATATTAGAGCTAAAAAAGTTTTGGAAGCACTTGAAATTGGTGAAATTGAAAGTGGAAGTGGATTAAATCAAGAAATGGTTTTGTCTAGACCCGGTGATACTCGGTGGGGTTCTCATTTTAAAACCATTCTACACATTGTTGACATGTATCCCACAATTCTCGAAGTGCTTGTAAGGATTAGAAAAGATCCTTCACAAAAGAGTGAGTGGACAATAATACGTGGAGTTGCCGCGGCCTTTGAATCATTTGGCTTTGTTTTCAATCTTCGCTTGATGCTTGTTATTCTTGGTTATACAAATGACTTGTCTCAATGCTTGCAAAAGAGGGATCAAGATATTGTTAATGCAATGGCACTTGTTAGATTGGCAAAGGATCAAATGCAACGTATGAGGTCTCAACGATGGGAGGGATTTCTTGCAAAGGTGACATTGTTTTGCAACAAACATGGCATTGAAATTCCTTCACCGGAAGATAATTATGTGTCCCATGGAAGATCACGTCGGTATTATGAAGTACAAACAAATGATGATTATAGAAGAGAAGTGTATCTTGGTGTTGTTGACCAAATTATTCAAGAGCTTGAGAGTCGGTTTGATGAGGTTAACATGGAGTTGCTTATTTGCATATAGGCTTTGAATCCCGTGAATTCATTTGCTTCTTTTGATAAAGAAAAGGTAATGAAACTTGCCAAATTTTACCCTGATGACATAACTGTTGGAGATATGCCCTAGAGGCAATAATAAATGTAGTTATTATTATATCTTTGTGTTTATGATAAATGTTTACATTCATGCTATAATAGTATTAACAAGGAAACATTAATACTTGTGTGATTTGTAAACTTAATTTGAAGTCCCTAGTAAAGCCTCTATATAATACTAGCTTGTTGGTTAATAGATGATTGTGGTTTCCCTATCATGAACATTGAGATGTTATTAACAACAAGATCATATTGTTAGGAGAATGATATGATGGACATACTCCTATAGATAAGCGTAGCATAAAGATCAAGTCATTTTAATAGTTCAATTGCTATATGCTTTCTGATACATAGTAATCTGATTCCTTCGACCATGAGATCATGCATATCACCTTTACCGGATGGATGCTTTGGTGACATCAAACACCACACCGTAACTGGGTGGTTATAAAGGTGGCATTGAGTGTTCGGAAAGTATTGGTTGAAACACATGGATCAAGAGTGGGATTTGTCCATCCATATGACGGATAGATATACTCTGGGCCCTCTTGGTGAAATGTCATCCAATTAGCTTGCAAGCATGTGACTGGCTCACAAGGGATCACATATCACGGGAACGAGAAAAGAGTACTTATCGGTAACGAGGTTGAACTAGGTATGCAGAGATACCGACGATCATAACCTCGGATAAGTAAACTATCATGAGACAAAGGGAAATTGATATCGTATGTAAGTGGTTCATTCGATCGCAAAGTAATCGTAGAAATATGTGGGAGCCATATGAATTTCCAGATTCCTCTATTGGTTATTGTTCGGAGAAGTGTCTCGATCATGTCTGCATAATTCACGAACCGTAGGGAGACACACTTAAGGATTCGACGTTGTTTTGAGTAGTTATGGAATGATGAGAAAGAGACCGAATGTTGTTCGGAGTCCCGGATGGGATCCGGGATATCACGAGGAGATCCGGAATGGTCCGGAGAATAAGATTCATATAAGGAAAGTCCCGTTTCGGAGTTGGGGAATGGTTCCGGTGTTCTCATCAGGAATGTTCTAGAATGTTCCGAATGTCCCAAGACCGAGGTGAAGGGTACATGAATGTGTTGTATCAAGTTGGTATGATTGCATCATGTACTAAGTGTCATCGCTGTACCAAATAAAGGATTAATTCAAATCCTAGTTTGAAAAGTCAAATAGCTAGTTTGAAAAGTCAAACGGCTAAATTTGGAAAGAGGAAAAGAGGAGGAAGGGGAACTGAGTTGGGGAGGAGTTCCTCCTCCAACCGGCCCACCTCCAAGCCGAGTTGGGGAGGGACCTCCTCCCCTTGGCCGGCCGGCCCTCCACCTATATAAGGAGGGCAGGGCTCCTCCCAGACACACACAAGATCCTCTCCTCCAAACCCTAGTACCAAGCCGCCGGCGGCCCTAGGGCACTCGCCGCCGCTGCCTAGGTGAAACCCTAGCCGCCAGCACTAGCCCCTCCTCGGCATGTCTAAACCCTAGATCGTCGAGGGACTCTCTCATACTCCACCATACTCGCTCCGGCTTAAGGCGAAGCTCATGAGATCTCCCTCTACTTCCTACCACTGCCATGTGCCGGAATCGCGAGGAGAGTGCTACAACCTCCGCTTTCTGGAACAAGGAGAGGAAGGTCTTCGCCGAACGTGGTGACCGATCAAGGAGCGCCACGGAACGCAGGAAGGATCGTCTACGCGATCTTGAGATCGGAAAGAGTATGACTACATCACCCACGAGAATCCGCTCTCGTTAAACACTTTGGAATCTTCGAGGGTGAGTTATTCCATCGACTCGTTGCTACAATCTAGTAGATAGATCTTGGCTTGTTTGTTTATATGCGGTAGAAAATTTTGTTTTCTATGCTACGAAACCCTACAAAGGGTATCGAGTCGTGTCTATATGTAGATCTGCTAGACGAGTAGAACACAATGGTCATTGTGGGCGTTGATGCTTTTATTGTCGATTGCTTCTTGTGTACTTTGCATCTTATGGGATGTTGGGATGAAGGCCCGGCTAACCTTACATGACATCGTTCATGAGACTTGCTCCACGCTTGACATGCAACTTGTATTGCATAAGTGGCTTTGCGGGTGCCTGTTTCTCCTAGCATAGTTAAGATCCAATTTACAACGGGTGATTAACAATACTAGTATCAATGTTGTGGTTCATGTTCGTAAGTTAGAATGACACTTATTGAAAGCCCCAAACCACGTAAAACATGCAAAGAAAGTAGAGGCGCTAACTTTGTTTTGTGGTGTGCTGTGATGTGATATGGCCATGATTGTGATTATATTTGATGTATGCAATGTTCCTTATTGTAAGTTGGCAACCGTGAGCCATATGGTTGTATTTAATTTGTTAAGACCCGTGTCTATTCAAAGTAGTTGTAATAGTTGAAGCCGTGGACTACAACCATGGAGAAGCGCCATTGACCTTGATGCAATACCGTGATGATGGAGATCATGTTCGTGCTAGAAGATGGAGATCGGAAACACAAAGAAGAAAGGCCATATCATATCACATATTATGAATTGCATGTGATGTTAATCCTTTATGCATCTTGTATTGCTTAGTAGACAACGGTAGCATTATAAGATGATCCTCATGCACATGAATTTCAAGTCATAAAGTGTTCACCCTTAGTTAGCACTGCTAAAGCTTGTTGTTTCAAACACCACGTGATGATCGGGTGTGTTAGATTCGCAAGTGTATACAACGTGAGCAAGCCAGATTTGCTCATGCGGAAACTAAGGTTTGATCTTGACGAGCCTAGCATGTTGCATGGTCTCGAACACGGATCACCGAAAGGTAAAGCATGAATCATATAGTAGATATAATGAACATGTCGATTGTTCGCCTTTGAAACTATATCAACTCTCGTGATGATCGGTGTTGATGTGGTGGATTTGGTTCGTGTGATCACTAAAACAATGTGAGGGATATTGTTTTGAGGGAGTTCACCTAGATTAATTTTATTATTAATTTGAACTCAATTTGTCATAAACTTAGTCTAAACTATTGCAAATATGTTGTAGATCAATGGCAGCCTACCATCAATTTTAATGCTCCTAGAGAAAGAAAAGTTGAAAACAATGGAAGCAACTTCATGGATTGGTTCCGCAAATTTGAGGATTGTCCTCACACCTGGTAATTTGACCTATGTGCTGGATGCGCTGGGTGACCCAATGCAGCTCTTGCTTCCGATGAAGTAAAGAATGTTTACCTCACTCGAAGACTCAAGACTCCACGATTCAGTGTGCTATCTTGTATGGTTTAGAATCGAGCTTGAAAAAGGTTTGAGAATTCAGACCCATATGATATTGTCGAGGATCTCAAATTGATCTTTGAGACTCATGCGGCAATTGAAAGCTATGAGGCTTCCGGAAAGTTCTTTAACCGCAAGATGGAAGAGGGCAGCTGACAATGAGCATGTGCTTAAGATGTCCGCACGCAAAACAAACTTCAAAGCTTGGGTATTGTGATTCCTAATGCTTTGGGGATTTACCGTGTCCTCCAATCACTACCACCAAGTTACAAGAACTTTGTGATGAACTACAACATGCAAAACATGAACAAGACGTTGCCAGAACTCTTTGCCATGTTGAAGTCTGCAGAAGTGGAGATCAAGAAAGAGCACCAAGTGTTGTTGGTCAATAAGACCACCAAATTCAAGAAAGGCAATCTAAGCAGAAGGGACACTTCAAGAAGGGTGGTAAGAAAGTTACCACGCCGACGAAGAAGACCAAGGCTGGACCTAAGCCTGATACTGAGTGCTTTTACTGCAAGGGAGAAGGTCACTGGAAGCGGAATTGCCCAAAGTACTTGGCGGATTTGAAGAACGGCAACATCAAGAAGAAAGGTATATCTGATATACATGTTATTGATGTGTATCTCACTAGTACTCGTAGTAGTGCCTGGGTATTTGATACTGGTTCGGTTGCTCATATTTGTAACTCGAAGCAGGTGCTGCAGAATAAACGGAAGCTAGCGAGGAACAAGGTGACGATGCGCGTTGGAAACAGATCAAAGGTTGATGTGATCGCGGTCGGCACGCTACCCCTTCATCTACCATCGGGATTAGTTTTATACTTAAATAATTGTTATTTGGTGCCTGCGTTAAGCATGAACATTATATCGGGATCTTGTTTATTGCGAGACGGTTACTTGTTTAAATCCGAGAATAATGGTTGTTCGATTTATATGAGTAATACTCCCTCTTTTTCAAATTACTCCGCGCGCACGCTTACCTAGGTGGCCTAGTATTCTCTCATTTTTCACCAAAAAATTCTTAGAATTTTTAGTATACGTAGTACATATTTCATACTATCTATTTCAAAAATTTGAGGATTTTTTTAAATGAAAAATGAGAGAGTACTAGTTTACCTACATAAACGCGCCGGCGGAGTAATTTGAAACAGAGGGAGTATGTTTTATGCACATGCACCTTTGATAGATGGTCTATTCTTATTGAATCTCGATAGTGGAAATACACATAATTAATAACATTGAGGCTAAACGTTTGAAATTGAGCGATAACTCGACCTATATGTGGCACTGTCGTCTTGGTCACATTAGAGTGAAGCGTATGAAGAAACTCCATTCCGATGGACTTCTTGAATCACTTGATTTCGAATCACTTGATAGATGCGAAGCATGTCTGATGGGTAAAATGACTAAGACTCCATTTTCTGGTATGATGGAGCGAGCTACGGACTTATTGGAAATCATACATACCGATGTGTGTGGTCCAATGAGTGTAGCATCGCGCGGTGGTTATCGTTATGTTCTTACCTTCACGGATGACTTGAGTAGATATGGGTATATCTATTTCATGAAACATAAGTCCGAAACTTTTGAGAAGTTTAAGGAATTTCAAAGTGAGGTAGAGAATCAACGTAACAAGAAGATTAAATTTCTACGTTCTGATCATGGAGGTGAATATCTAAGTTACGAGTTTGGCGAGCATTTGAAGAAATGCGGAATACTTTCACAATTGACACCTCCGGGAACACCACAACGTAATGGTGTGTCCGAACATCGTAATCGAACTCTCTTAGATATGGTTCGTTCTATGATGTCACTTACAGATTTACCGCTATCATTTTGGGGTTATGCATTAGAAACAGCCCCATTCACTTTAAATAGGGCACCGTCTAAATCCGTTGAAACGACACCGTATGAATTATGGTTTGGGAAGAAACCTAGATTGTCGTTCCTTAAAGTTTGGGGGTGCGAAGCCTATGTAAAGAAGTTACAGCCGGACAAGCTTGAACCCAAAGCGAAAAATGCGTCTTCATAGGATACCCGAAGGAAACTATTGGGTATACCTTCTATCATAGATCCGAAGGCAAAATCTTCGTTGCCAAGAATGGATCCTTTCTAGAGAAGGAATTTCTCTCGAAAGAAGTGACTGGAAGGAAAGTAGAACTCGACGAGGTTGTCGAACCTTCTCTCGAAATTGCAAGTAGCGCAGCACCGGAAGAAGTTCCTGTGGTGCCTGCACCAATAAGAGAGGAAGCTAATGATGATGATCATGAAACTTTGGTTGAAGTTGCTACAGAGCCTCGCAGGTCAACGAGAACTCGTACCACTCCAGATTGGTATGATCCCGTTATGAGTGTCATGTTGGTGGACAACACCGATGATCCTGAGACATATGAGGAAGCGATGATGAGCCCAGATTCCAATAAATGGCAAGAATCCATGAAATCCGAGATTGGATCCATGTACGAAAACCAAGTATGGACTTTGGTGGACTTACCGGATGGCTGGAAGGCTGTCGAGAATAAATGGATCTTCAAGAAGAAAACAGATGCTGATGGTAATGTTACTGTCTATAAAGCTCGACTTGTCGCAAAAGGGTTTCGACAAATTCAAGGAGTTGACTACGATGAGACTTTCTCACCAGTAGCGAAGCTAAAGTCTGTGAGGATTATGTTAGCAATCGATGCATATTACGATTATGAGATATGGCAGATGGATGTCAAAACAGCATTCCTCAATGGAGACATTGATGAAGAGTTGTATATGATGCAACCCAAAGGTTTTGTTGATCCTCAAGATGCTAACAAGGTATGCAAACTTCAACGGTCCATCTATGGATTGAAGCAAGCATCCCGAAGTTGGAATCAACGTTTTGATAAGGTGATCAAAAGTTTTGGTTTTATACAAACTTATGGAGAAGCTTGTATTTACAAGAAAGTGAGTGGGAGCTCTGTAGCATTCTTAATACTATATGTGGATGACATATTATTGATTGGGAATGATGTAGACCTTCTTAATAGTGTCAAGGAATATTTGAATAATAGTTTTCAATGAAGGATCTTAAAGCAGCTTACATATTAGGCATAAAGATTTATAGAGATAGATCGAAACGCCAAATATCATTGTCACAGAGTACATATTTGGACAAAGTTCTAAAGAGGTTTGGAATGGAAGATAGCAAGAAAGGGTTCTTGCCCATGTTGCCCAATACGACCTTGAGTAAAACTCAAAGTCCAACATCGCGTAAGATAGAGAAAGGATGAGTAAGACTCTATGCCTCAGCCATAGGATCTCTAATGTATGCCATGCTATGTACTAGACCGACATTGCATATGTTGTTAGTTTAACTAGCAGATATCAAAGTGATCCAGAGTGGATCATTGGACAATGTCAAAACATCCTTAAGTACTTGAGAAGAACTAAGGATATGGTTCTTTCTTATGGAGGTGATGAACAGCCGTTGTTAATGATTACACCGATGTTAGTTGGAACACCGATCCGGATGATTCTAAATCACAACTGGATAATGATTTATTTTGAATGGTGCAGCAGTTAGCTGGAGGAGTGCAAAGCAAAGCGTTGTGGCGAGATCTTCAACTGAATCGGAATACATGGCTGCTTCGGAGGCTTCACAAGAAGCAATATGGATGAAAGAGTTCATTACAGAGCTGGGTGTGGTTCCTAGTGCTGGACCCAATGTCTATCTACTATGATAACATGGGCGCCATAGCCAATGCGTAAGAACCAAGGTCACACAAGAAGCTGAAGCATATCAAGCTACGTATTCACGCTATTCGAGAACATATCCAAGATGGGGATATAAAGATTTGCAAAGTACACACAGATCTGAATGTGGCGATCCGTTGACTAAACCTCTCCGAGGGCAAAACATGACCAGCACCAAACTGCCATGGGTGTTCGGTATATTACCATGTAATCTAGATTAGATGACTCTAGTGCAAGTGGGAGACTGTTGGAGATATGCCCTAGAGGCAATAATAAATGTAGTTATTATTATATCTTTGTGTTTATGATAAATGTTTACATTCATGCTATAATAGTATTAACAAGGAAACATTAATACTTGTGTGATTTGTAAACTTAATTTGAAGTCCCTAGTAAAGCCTCTATATAATACTAGCTTGTTGGTTAATAGATGATTGTGGTTTCCCTATCATGAACATTGAGATGTTATTAACAACAAGATCATATTGTTAGGAGAATGATATGATGGACATACTCCTATAGATAAGCGTAGCATAAAGATCAAGTCATTTTAATAGTTCAATTGCTATATGCTTTCTGATACATAGTAATCTGATTCCTTCGACCATGAGATCATGCATATCACCTTTACCGGATGGATGCTTTGGTGACATCAAACACCACACCGTAACTGGGTGGTTATAAAGGTGGCATTGAGTGTTCGGAAAGTATTGGTTGAAACACATGGATCAAGAGGGATTTGTCCATCCATATGACGGATAGATATACTGGCCCTCTTGGTGAAATGTCATCCAATTAGCTTGCAAGCATGTGACTGGCTCAAGGGATCACATATCACGGAACGAGAAAAGAGTACTTATCGAACGAGGTTGAACTAGGTATGCGAGATACCGACGATCATAACCTCGGATAAGTAAACTATCGTGAGACAAAGAGAAATTGATATCGATGTAAGTGGTTCATTCGACGCAAAGTAATCATAGAAATATGGGAGCCATATGAATTTCCAGATTCCTCTATTGGTTATTGTTGGGAGAAGTGTCTCGATCATGTCGCATAATTCACGAACCGTAGGGAGACACACTTAAGGATTCGACGTTGTTTTGAGTAGTTATGGAATGATGAGAAAGAGACCGAATGTTGTTCGAGTCCGGATGGGATCCGGATATCACGAGGAGATCCGGAATGGTCCGGAGAATAAGATTCATATAAGGAAAGTCCTGTTTCGGAGTTGGGGAATGGTTCCGTGTTCTCATCGGAATGTTCTAGAATATGTTCCGGAATGTCCGACCTCGGAGGGGAAGGGTACATGAATGTGTTGTATCAAGTTGGTATGATTGCATCATGTACTAAGTGTCATCGCTGTACCAAATAAAGGATTAATTCAAATCCTAGTTTGAAATGTCAAATAGCTAGTGTGAAAAGTCAAGCGGCTAAATTTGGAAAGAGGAAAAGAGGAGGAAGGGGAATGAGTTGGGAGGAGTTCCTCCTCCAACCGCGCCCACCTCCAGCCGAGTTGGGGAGGGACCTCTCCCCCTGGCCGGCCCTCCACCTATAAGGAGGGGCAGGGCTCCCTCCTAGACACACACAAGATCCTCTCCTCCAAACCCTAGTACCAAGCCGCGCCTCGCCCAAGCCGCCGCCCCTAGGGCACTCGGCGCCGGCCTAGGTGAAACCCTAGCCGCCGCACTAGCCCCTCCTCGGCATGTCTAAACCCTAGATCGTCGAGGACTCTCTCATACTCCACCATACTCGCCCGCTTAAGGCGAAGCCTGCGAGATCTCCCTCTACTTTCGGTACCACGCCACAGTCGTCGGAATCACGAGGAGAGTGATACAACCTCCGCCTGCTGGAACAAGGGAGAGGAAGGTCTTCGTCGAAAATGTGACCGATTGCGGAGCGCCGGGAGCATTGCGCGGAAGGATCGTCTACGCGATCTTGAGATCGGAAAGAGTACGACTACATCACCCACGAGAATCCGCTATCGTTAAACACTTTGGAATCTTCGAGGGTGTTTATTCCATCGACTCGTTGCTACAATCTAGTAGATAGATCTTGGCTTGTTTGTTTGTATGCGGTAGAAAATTTTGTTTTCCATGCTACGAAATCCTACAATAACAAGTGTTGATTTGATGAGACTTGAATTTCAGCTTGATACTTTTATCGAAGATATTAGAGGAGATGATAGGTTAAAATGTGTAAATCATCTTGGTGAGCTCTCTATTAAGCTTGTTGAAACAAAAAAAAGCATCTTGTTTATGATATAGTCTACTTGCTTCTCAAATTGATATTGATCTTACCCGTGGCGACCGCTAGTGTTGAAAGGGTATTTTCTGCAATGATTATTGTGAAGAACAAGTTAAGAAATACAATGGGTGATGATCTTTTGAACCATTGCTTAGTTATACGAAGAATAAGAAAAACAAATGAAGGCACCTTCTTTTAATAGCCCGGAGGCCATTTCCACTCCTAGGTAATGAATAAAGCATGATTTATATCTGGTTTTGCCCTTCTAACTATTTTCCCTTTCGCATTGACTAGTTAGTGTTTATCGTGCATTGATCTTCCTCCAACGTCCGGTTAACAATAATTCTACACACTAGGAGTTGTCTCGCCAACGTCCACTCCAACTTGACAACCCTAACTGTGGGGACGGTTCGCCGTAGTTAACCTTACCTTGTACATTGACCACCACTCTTTTTTTCTAGAACGTGATATACAAAAGTGCAATTTGAATAATTACTATTTTTTGAACATCTAGACTTATAATAGGAAGCATGGTTAACTACATGTGAAAAAAGTTACCAAATGTCATTACAAACTCCAGTTTTGAAAATGCGAAACCAATCGGGTGTTTTAGGCATCAAAAGTACATTTCATTCTATTCCACTTTATGACACCAAGCGAACACACCTTTAAACACCAAAAGTTTTGGCCCAACCAAACATAGGATAAAACCATTTCATTACATATTTTTTTATACTAACCAAATTTAAGTTGACTGACATTGTCCATCGTGTCAGGAGTGCGCAGCCGGGCGGCCGTGCTGTTGATCCCGAAGGACGGCTAGCGAGCTGTTGCAACTTCCTAGAGCCTTGGCGTGCCCGTGCGGGCGGAGCGTACTGGCCCGGCCGGACGCCCGCGTAAACGTGGTCAAACGAGAGCAGCCCCGTGCGGTCAAGCGGACTTTTCTGTGAACAAAATTAGCGCAGGAGACTGGTCAACCCGCTTTCCACATCAGCAAATACGACTATATACAGTGACGAAGTGATCTAGAACGACACTAAGCCATACTACTATTTAGATACCGTACGTTGCGTATTTGAAAGGCGGTGATCATACGGAATTTAGGTGTCCAAGTTTAAATATCCTGGGTGCATTTTACTATTTCTTCTCCCACAACATGACCACGCTTTCCCTGTTTTTAGATGGGCAATGAATCCACAAAATGAACCTAAAGCTATGTACTAATTGCAGGCATTCAGATCTCCCATATAACATGAAAAAAAAATCAAATCATCCAGGAAGGAACATGGGAAAAGAAAAACTAAATGGAATCAAACCTCCAAAATTCAAATCATGCGAGTATATTGTAGTACGTTTTTGTAACTACTACTATTGCTACTTTGGTGTGAATAACACGTAGTGCTAGTCTGATTCACGCAAAACTTCATGTGATGCATGTTCATCGCTATTAATCTATACATAACTTGCACTTAAAATATAGCTTCAGAGGGTGAAATTGTTGAGAGTAAACATAGTGACCGCTACTTTCCGTAGGCCTAACATATACTCCCTCCGTTTTTTATTACTTCGCGTTTTAGGATTTTTCAAAGTCAAACTTTGTCTGATATCCTTGCCCAAGGATGAAGAAGATACTCACACACACGCTGGATACAATAAACACACAGAGGCTTTGGCACCACACAAACTTATGCCTTTTCTCTTTTGTTCTAACTTGTCAAAGAAAAACTGATTACACGGGGGGCCTTTTAAAGGGAAACATGAACACACACGGCAGCCACACCACCGGCCGATCCGTATTTTACTCACCACTAGCCACACGCACGCACTAGCTTGAGTCACCCCCAAGTCTGCAGAATTACAGGAGCTTGCCCACAACGGCCACTACGCACGATCTCAACCGAATGCGTTTACTTCTTCCTGCTTGTCGGTTCTGCCATACGAACTCTACGGAGCTTTTGCATGCTGCTAGTACATCCTGCATGCAATCATACTAGTACTACTAGCTAATGCAACAGCCACATATGCATAATCTTACTCCTAATCAGCTAACTACCTACTGAACTTGTATATACACACGTAATCTCCTTTTAACGTGAGTATACTGCCGCAGCCCAACCTACTGATGCTAGCTTGGATCAAAACGACTATATGCATGGATAAAACTTAAACATGATGAAAATCTAAACAATAAGGTTAACCCCAACATTGTCAACTTTGACCAAAAATATAGGAAAATATATAAATATTTATTATTCCAAATGCATATATTATGAAAATATAACTTACGAAGATTCTAATATTATAAGTTTTATATCGTAGATATTTTTATTTTTTGCTAAATATTTGATTAAACTTTAAAAAATTTGACTTTGACTAAACCTAGAACGCGATCTAATTGTGAACGGAGGGAGTAGTTGAAATAGTTATTGTGTACATAACGATCACATCCGTTGTCATTTTTGCGTGAATCAAGAGCTTTTATGATGTTTATTGTCAGTCTAGACCAATTAGCACTATTATAATATGTTTCAGCGAATATTTTTGATACAAACAAGTTTTAAAAAATGTATCAAATTTAAAATTTTCGTTGACCTGAGGTACCCATCGGACCAACAAAGCCATAAACTTTTCTTGAAATGGGCCAGTCCAAGCCCAGGTACGGATCGACCGGCATTATGACCGATAGGTGTATTTTCGGTCAGATCGGCATATAAGATGATCGTGGATTTAAAGCACAGTAGGGAAAATTATTTGAGGGCCGGACATAATCGTCCAATGTGCAGCAGGGAGAGGCTTCTTGGAAGCGTCTCTGAAAGATCCGCGTTTCATCCAAACTGAAGTTTTTCGCATGGAGATTGGCACGTTCATCACTCCCGACAGGCGAGGAACGGGCACGCAGGCATATGGCTGATAGCCCTGTTTGTCCAATCTACAATGTTGCAAATGACACATGGAGACACTCCCTTCTGGATTGCAATATGGCAATAAGTGTATGGGCACTGAAAGACGATGATGCGATTCTTCCTCTTCATGGTGATGAGACAGACAACCCACATTTGTGGCTCTTCTCGCCGAATAATACTCTCAATCAGAACAAGTTCGTGGAAGTTCTTGTGACCTTGTGGGCTATATGGTGGGCACGACGGAAACTTATTCATGAAGGGGAGCAGCAGACTCCATTGTCAACCCATTTATTCATTAAAAGGTACCTGGATGAGCTAAATTCAGTACACGAGCAGAGAGGTCCGCGGGAAATGCAGAGGGTGGCCGGGGCTCATCCTCGATGGATCCCACCTCCTGAGGGTTTTACAAAGCTTAATACAGATGGGGCAGTTGCCAAACTACAGAATCGTGGTGATGTGGCTTGTGTGTGTCGGAACGCTCATGGCGTTTTCCAAGGAGCTTCAGCTTCTGTCTACCATGGAATCACAAACCCGGAGAATCTGGAAGCTTTGGCATGTTTATAAGCTTTATCGCTTTCTGAAGATTTGCAGGCGTTTAGTCTCTTTGTTGCTTCGCACTGTCTAAATGTGATCAAGGAGATTAATGGGGGACTTAATCAGGGTCAACATTGCATGATCATCAGGGATATCTTGGCGACGAAAAGGTCTTTTCATTAGGCTATATTCAGCCACGAACGAAGAGAATCGAATGGGAAAGCACACCGTTTAGCTAGATCAGCTACAACTGGATTTAGGTAGGCATGTGTGGTTCATGAACCCTCCGGACAATATGGGCATTCTTGTAAACTTGTTAATTGATCAATAAAGCTTCTCTGTTCCGCTAAAAAAAAGGTACGGATCGACCCATTCTTATCCCAAGGAAGGGGAATGGGGCAGAGACAGAGGCAGTGTATGAGTCGCACGTTTAGTTGTCGAGACGAATAAAGAACTAAGCATCAGTTACAAACTCAGAGAAAATACTTGTAGGGTAGTTTAATGTAACCCGAAGAGCGCGTAGTTGTTTCCAATCATCTTCCTAAGCACCTGGCATATACATGATTCGTTTTCCATACGACTCCCACTAGGGTCGGGTTCCATTACGAACAGATAACAGAACAATAGTCTCAGTACCCCAAGTAGCAAAGCAAAATAACAGAAAAGAACTACAAACTAAAGTGTAGCCAGATAACCACAATCCACAACTACAGGACTCCTAAACATAGCAAAATCAATATCATAGAACCACCACCTAAAGGAAACACTGAAAACAGACAAGACATCCCCCTGTCACAGTGTTGGAGATATGCCCTAGAGGCAATAATAAATATAGTTATTATTATATCTTTGTGTTTATGATAAATGTTTACATTTATGCTATAACAGTATTAACAAGGAAATATTAATACTTGTGTGATTTGAAAACTAAATTAGAGTCCCTAGTAAAGCCTCTTCATAATACTAGCTTGTTGGTTAATAAATGATTGTGGTTTCCCTATCATGAACATGGAGATGTTATTAACAACAAGATCATATCGTTAGGAGAATGGTATGATGGACATACTCCTATAAATAAGCGTAGCATAAAGATCAAGTCATTTTAATAGTTCAATTGCTATATGCTTTCTGATACATAGTAACCTAATTCCTTTGACCATGAGATCATGCTTATCACCATCACCGGAAGGATGCTTTGATGACATCAAACACCACACCGTAACTGGATGGCTATAAAGGTGGCATTGAGTGTTCGGAAAGTATGGGTTGAGAGACATGGATCAAGAGTGGGATTTGTCCATCCATATGACGGATAGATATACTCTGGGCCCTCTCGGTGGAATGTCATCCAATTGGCTTGCAAGCATGTGACTGGCTCACAAGGGATCACATATCACGGGAACAAGAAAAGGGTACTTATCAATAACGAGGTTGAACTAGGTATGCAGAGATACCGACGATCAAAACCTCGGATAAGTAAACTATCGTGAGACAAAGGGAAATTGGTATCGTATGTAAGTGGTTCATTCGATCGCAAAGTAATCGTAGAAATATGTGGGAGCCATATGAATTTCCAGATTCCTCTATTGGTTATTGTTCGGAGAAGTGTCTCGATCATGTCCGCATAATTCACGAACCGTAGGGAGACACACTTAAGGATTCGATGTTGTTGAGTAGTTATGGAATGATGAGTAAGAGACCGAATGTTGTTCGGAGTCTCGGATGGGATCCGGGATATCACGAGGAGATCCGGAATGGTCCGGAGAATAAGATTCATATAAGGAAAGTCCTGTTTCGGAGTTGGAGAATGATTCCGGTGTTTTCATCGGGAATGTTCTAGAAGGGTCCGGAAGGTCCGGCACTCCAGAGGGGAAGGGTACATGAATGTGTCATAACAAGTTGGAATGGTTGCATCATGTACTAGGTGTTATCTCTGAGCAAAATAAAGGGATAAATCAAATCCTAGTTTGAAAAGTCAAACGCCAATTTCAAAAGTCAAACGACAAGTTTGCTTGGTGGAGGGAGAGTAGGAAACCTACTTGGGGAGGAGTTCCTCTCCCTCCACCCGCCGGCCAAGGAGGCCGACTTGGGGGAGGACTCCTCCTTGGCCGGGCGCCTCCCACTATAAAAGGAGGGCAGGCTGCCCTCTAGACCTACACCTCTCCTCTAAACCCTAGCCCTAGTCAGGCCCTCCTGTGGCTTCGCCTAGGGTTTGCCCTAGCCGTCGACTTGGGGCTCTCCCCTTGCCCTAGCCGTCGGCCTAGCCCTCTCTCCTTGGTGCCTCTAAACCCTAGATCGCCAAGGCCTCTCTCATAGTCCACCATACTCGCTCCGGCTTAAGGCGAAGCCTCATGAGATCTCCCTCTACTTCGGTACCATGTCAGGTGCTGCCGAATCGCGAGGAGAGTGCTACAACCTCCGGCTGCTGGAACAAGGAGAGGAAGGTCTTTATCGAACCAACGTGTGACCGATCATGAAGCGCCGAACGCAGCAGCACCGAAAGGATCGTCTACACGATATTGAGATCGGCAAGAGTACGACTACATCACCCACGAGAATCCGCTCTCGTTAAACATTTTGGAATCTTCGAGGGTGAGTTATTCTATCGACTCGTTGCTACAATCTAGTAGATAGATCTTGGCTTGTTTGTTTGTAAGCGGTAGAAAATTTTTGTTTTCCATGCTACGAATCCCTACACACAGCCCCAAGGATTTCTGATAACCTCCTAGGTGATCTATTTTGTCCCTTTTCTCGCTCAACCCTTCAGATGCATCAGCCTCTGCACCATCTCTAGTGTTCTTGATTCTTATCGTGGAGGCACGACTCACCATATCATGCACCTGGGTAGCCAAGTTCTGGAGGCGGTTAGCACCCTCCTCCAACATGGCCCGGTCAACTTCACTCTGCAGACTTGCCCAATATCGTAGAAATGAACACATGTACTCCCTCCGTTTCAAAATATAAGATGTTTTAGATTTGTGAAGAAAATGAATCTAGACATCTTTTAGTATGTATATTCGTTCCAAAATTGAGTGAACCTACATACTAAAATAAGTCTAGATTCATTTTCTTCACAAACCTAAAACATCTTATATTTTGAAACGGAGGGAGTAGCAGATTAGAGAGACGGTAGCTTCCCTTCAAAATAGGCACGATTCCTACTTTTCCACAGGGCCCAGCAAAGAAGCATATATATATATATATATATATATATATATATATATATATATATATATACAAGATTGGATACGGTTTCTAGGCTCGGCTGAATACTCATAAAAAAGCTTATCACACCTTCAACACAATGTCCACAAGATCGCAATTAAAATTATTGCAATTCAAAATTAATCGACTTGTTGTACAATTACGTGGGACAACTTGTGAGAAAAAACTGCAGTGCCGTAATAAAATAAGTTGTTTTTTTGCTTTTATGCAGCCAAGGGTCCTATGGCTGTTGTTCGCTAAACCAGAGCGAATCCAGAGCGAATACTGCCACTACATGCTAAATGTATGTGGAGTGCAAGTGAAAGGTTGCATAAAATCCAAAGCATTAAATGAAAGATCTCACGCACCCTCTGATCAATCGCTTGTTGACAGCCTCGATCAGACAGAACCATTGAACAAAACAAACTAATTTGGTGGCAGCAAAGGCAAGCAGAGCACGCACAAAAGCTAGACGATTGCGATAATGTCGGCGCAGTCGGAGATTCTGGCCAGCTCATTCGTGTCGAAGCAGCTGGACATGGCGGTGACCGCGAGGTCGACGTGCTTCACGGTGAGGCTCGCGAGTGTGCAAGCGCGGTCGAGGCAGGCGCGCGCCTGGTCCAGGTCCACGCTGCCGCTGGCCTCCAGCGGCACGGGCTCGCTGGTGGCGGAGACGGCTACCACAGGGGCCAGGCGGCCGATCTTGCTGCTGTCCTCCTGGGTGGGCTCGGTGGCGGCGACGTCCGGGTCGGAGAGGCCGATCTTGGCAAGGTGCTCGGTAGAGGCGACGACCGTGTCCTGCGGGTGCTCGTCGGTGGCCGCGGTGTAGCTGAGGTGGTCGATGCATCGCCGGATGTTCAGCAAGAAGGCGTAGACGGCGTGGACGGCGGCCTCGACGCGAGCGAAGGCGTGGGCCTGGGTGACCGATCGGCGGGGGAGGCGCAGCGCGAGCACGCGGTCAGAGACAGCTCCTCGTCTCCGAGCGCGGCGAGCGCGCGCGGGAGGGAGGGGCGCAGGCCGTTCTTGACCGCGATCTCGAGGCAGACGCCGAGGCTTTTAGAGCCGTTCTCGCTGAGGAGGGAGGCAAGGAGGATGACGGAGCGGACGTCTGCCGTGCTGAGCTGGGACGGCGCGTCACCCTGGCCCTCGTCCTCGCCCGGTGCGTTCGTCTGGAGCTGGAGCAGGAACTGCAGGAGGCGGTCGCGCTGGGCTCGGATGATCTTGGCGGCGCACTTGGCGTGCAGCAGGACGGTGCCCAGCTCCTCCTTGGCCACCGGTCCCTTCATGGCTGCTGGCGATTCTTGTTCCTTCTCTGGGTCGATCGGTGGGTGGAGAAGACGAGCCGCGACAAAGAGCTCCTGCTGTGCAGGTGATGGACCGGGGTCTGCAGTATGGGGCCACCGAGACCGCCTTGCCTTTGCCATCGTTTGACCGTGGTGACGCACACGCACTGCTACGGCGCTTGCGTGTGCTGCAGCTCAACGACACATAGAGTGGTTCAGATGATCATAGAGTGGAGTACTATTTTTATTCGTTGGAGTTTGAATATGCTGGGAAGATATTTGAAGAGAAAGTGATATTGTGTTCCTTAGTGTAATTTTAAGAACGATTATTTGTGCAAGATGACAGCATATTAGGGATGCAAGCTGGATCAGCAAGATATTTGGGATCTTGCTTGACACATTAATTACTGATACTTGTAGTTGGTTGATTTATATTAAGATGATTCTACTAGTTGTAAGCAACATATATAGTTTTCATAAGCTTGTAATGCAGTACCCTAAATTAATTCATAATGCTTTATCTAATGTTGGAAATCCTATTCGGCTGACGAGCCCATGAACGTACCAATTGTTTGAAAATATATTTCAAAAAGTCAAAAACAAATTAGAAAAAAATATTCACGTGTAAATCTAGACATTCTATGTTGGCATACAACTTTCTGGAACAAAAAGAATCATTTTATGTGGCTTGTGTATATGCATTTTTTATCATAGGTTCATATGCACATGAGAGTCAAAACACCATGATATATATTTTAGTACATTTAGGGGGGGGGGGTAGTTTTCTATTATTTACAAGAACTTTTTGGAGATTTTATTTATAATAACTTGACATACCTCAATCTAGGTTCATGTATTAAGAGCATCTCTAGCAGACAACATAAAAGAACGGAACCAGAAAAATAACCGCCAATATTCGGTTTCAAAATATATTTCAGAAAGTCAAAAGAAATTAGAAAAAAATATTCACGTCTAAACCTAGACATTTTATGTTGGCACACAACTTTTTGGAAAAAAAGAATCATTTTATGTGGCTTCTGTAAATGCATTTCTTTATAATAGGTCTGATATGGGTCTGCTTGTGACGATGATGAAAGGGCCGTACTACGCGTCCCCCGGGGGATATTTTCCCAAAATCCCCTGGATCCTCATGTTGACACGTGTCCTCCAAAAACCTTCAAAATCCCGTTTTTGCTACAAGCGGTCCCGTTTTTGCTACATATAGTCCTGTTTTTGCTACATGGTAAAAAATGATTCCGTTTAGAAAATACAAAAATAGACTGGACCTCGCCGGAGACCGTGTAGCAAAAAATGTGTGCTAATGTAGCATATCCGATCTCGCCAGAGACTCGTAGGAGGTTTTCGCCGTTAGACCTCACCGGAGACCATGTAGCAACAATTTTGCGCTATTGTAGCAAAACCACTAAACAGGTGTAGCAAAAAAGTCCTATTATAGCAAATTTAACTTCGCCGGAGACCTCGCCAGAGATCTCATAGCAAACTATTTATACTATTTTAGCACCACCGTCGGCCGCATGTAGCAAAACACGACACCACTTGTAGCACCACCGCTGCTACACATAGCACCGCTCACGACCCCATGTAGCAAACTTCGATGACGTACGTAGCAGCGCTGGTGATCTTGGGTAGCAACGCCGATGCCCTTGGGTAGAAACACAGTCGCGCGGCTGAACAACTTCGCCGGAGAGAGGCCATGGAGGAAAGGTGCCATGACCTCCTCAACGTCGACACACGCAGCTCGGGCCAGCCACGACGGGAAGGCAGTAGGTGCCTGCTAAAAAGAGGAGGAATCAGCGAGCTCCGGCGGCGAGCATCTCTGTCATGGCCACTACCTCCAGCCAGTGGCGGCACACAACAGGTAGGTGGGGGGAAGGAGCTGCTCCGGCCAGCGGTGACGCGCAGTAGGGAGGTGGGGGGAAGGAGCTGCTTCGGCCAACGGCGGCGTGCAGCAGGGAGGCGGGGGAGGAGTTGCTCCGGCCAGCGGCGGCGGCGCGCAGCAGGAGGGTGGGGGAGGTGACATGGTTATACCCTACGGGTACGTGACTTCAGCATATCTGGTCCAGCCCAAGGAAGGCCCACAGCAGACATACGCTGGCCCATGAAGATTTCGGGTGGCCAAGGCCCATGACGCCTTCGGATTCTTGGAGAGCAAGACTAGCATAGATAGGAAATTCAAAGGGGTAAAACCCTAGAACTTGTAACCGACTAGGACTATGCCCAGGACCTGCCTAAGTCTATATAAAGGCCAGGAGGGCACGTCCTAGATCTCTCGACTCATACTCACGCATACGCACCTCACGCCAGATCGAATCTGCGCAGCCCTGTAACTTTCGGTTCCGCCGTAATCAAGAGCAGTCAAGCAGGAGTAGGGTTTTCCCTCCGGGGGCCTGAACCTGGGTAAATCTCGTGTTCCCTGGTTGCTTGTCTGTTAACCGTTCCACGATCTCCAGCATCGCCATCTTCTCCAAAACCCAAGTCCATAACAATGGGCATTGACGAGATTAAACCTCGTCAATTGGCGCCGTCTGTGGGTAACGGGGCTGCTGATTGTGCGATCGTGACGGTCTCGACCCGATCGATCTACAACTCTGCGGCGATGGAGAATCACCTCCTCTTCGGCGCTTTCGACTTCACCGCCCACTCGCCGGCCACCATGAAGGATTTCGAGCCCGTAGGCGACGGACTCGAAATTTTGTTCGGGAGCTTCTGCTTCCAGGTGGGACAAACTGGCACCCTCCGCCTTCCTGAGCGGGTGCCCGTGCCATCAATCAGGCCCGCCTCATGGGCTCCACACCCCGTGCTGCGCACATCACCATCGACAGATGAGTTCTACGACAGCAACAGCTGCAACTCCGATCTGTGCGATCCACCTTCGGATGAGGAAACCTACGGTTCCGGATCCGAAAGCTGCGGCATCTGCGGACCAATCTACGAGCGCTACCAATGCGCCGCAGTCATCCAGGAGCAGCAAACGCCTAACCCGCCGCCCAACACGAACCCCAACCCGCAGGACAGAAACGGCGGGAACAGAAGAAGCCAGTCCCCCCCACCCGAAGGGGAAAACAATGGCCACGTCATCCAACTTAGCAAAGAAGGATGGGTCCAGGCACGCCGTGCCGTCGCAGGCGACATAGTCCTGCCTGTGGACTCCCCACGTGACCTACTGATGGCATACCACTACCTCCTCATCGAGGAGCACAAGAAGCAAGTCAAGATGCAAGAGACGCTCGACAAACGCAAGCAGGCAGCCTCTGAGTCCAGCGCGCGACGAGCTGCGCTCTCCGCCATGGCACCCGGCTCTAGCACGAACGAAAACCAGGGAAACAAGCACCGCTCGCGGGTGGAGAACATGGATCCGAAGGAGCGCCGTGATGTGACCCGAACTCTCCACACATTGTTCATGGATATGGATGCCGACGACAACATCATCCCGAAGACACCGCAAGCTGCGATCATGGCAGCCACTGCGTATCTCGCGGCCCACCCACCTCCGGAGGGGGACCCAAAAAGAGCCATGCATAAGTCCGCACTCACCGGACTCGGACTCGTCGGAGCTGCGCTCCACGAAGACGCTCCTGCGGAGCCAAAGAAGAAAGCTTCGGCCATGCGCGACCGGAGCCCCACGCCTTCATCCGAAGAGGAAGAGGAACACGACCTTCCTCGAAGGAAGAAGAGCTCGCATCGCCATAAACGCAACTACGACGCCAAAGACACGCTTACATAGCGCAAAATCGACAAAGCACGCGCCAAACGCGCATGCTCGTCCGAGTCCGAGATGGATGAAGATGAAGGAGAACTCTGCGGAGCTCGATGCTTCAGCAGATCTGTTCGGCGAACACAGATGCCACGCAATTTCAAGCTTCCTTCGGATACTCCGAAGTTCAGCGGCACGCAAGATCCAAAATCCTGGCTCATTAACCATCTGTCATCCGTTAAGTTCACGGCGGTAACAAATAAACCGCCATGCAATGCCTTCAGCTGCAGCTGACAGGCGCAGCGCGGGTTTGGCTCAGCAGCTTATCATCAGGGTCCATCCGAAGTTGGGAGGAGCTAGCTTACAGCTTCATCCGAAATTTCAAGGGCACCAGCAAGAGGCCCGCCTCAATCGAATAGTTGCGAGCCTGCACTCAGAGAACGGGTGAATCTATTCGCTCGTACATACTACGTTGGTCTACCACCAAGAACTCCGCAGCACACATCTCCGAAGAGAGGGCCATCGATGCCTTCAGAGATGGCGTTAAACGCCAAGATTTCAAGGAGGAACTTGGGCGCGTCAAGCCCAAAACACTCGACCACCTCATGGACATCGCCAACAGGTGGACTGACGGCGAAGATTGCATTCACCGAGCACAATCGGATGAAGAGGACGACTACGGCCGAAGACGTGAACGCCGCAGCAAGCGGAGATCACGCGTCTACGAGGACCGTGACGGACCCGACATGGTCGCGGCCGGCTACGCCGATCGCCGCAACGACAACAGCCGCAACAGCGGAGGATACCGCGGAGGAAACTTCCGCGACAGCGGACGACCAACATAGTCGTGGCAACGCCATGACCGCGACAACGGACCCTCAGCATTCGACAAACTTTCGGGTCCATGCACCATCCACTTCTACATCGACAAACGGGATGGCAAAAAGAAAGCCAGCCACATGCTCAAGGACTGCCGCGAGTTCCAGAAACTCAGCGAAAGCATGGTGCAGATGAGGCAACAAGCCCCAATCCTGCGTCGAAACGCACCTGCGCCAGGTGAAATAGCGCACGGAGCTCCTCCACCGCCGCCTATTGGAGGCCCAAACCAACCAGTCGCACCAGCGCAAAACAACGCCGGGGTCGGGTATCCCCCACCAAAAGGAGCACTAAATATGATCCAGAAGGGACGCCCCACGAATAGGGTGCAGAAGAAAATCACCCGACAAATCAACTTGGCCGTAGCAACTCCGCCTGCAATCCCTGAGTACCTCAGCGGATCGGAGTCCTGCATCACATTCACTCGCGCGGATCACCCTTGCGGATCCTCGCCCGGTCATGCTGCCACAGGTCCGGAGGCGCAGATCGGAGGCTTCGAGATGAGTCGCGTCTTCATGGACGGCGGCAGCGGCATCAACCTAATGTTCGCAAGCACTCTAGCAGCAATGTGGATCCCACAATGCAGCCTGGAACAGTCAGACACAACGTTCCACGGCATCGTCCCAGGGAAGGGCATATTCCCCCTGGGCAAAATAGGGCTCGACGTCATCTTTGGGAAGCCGGACAACTTTCGGCAGGAGCGACTCGAATTTGAAGTGGTGGACTGGCCGTCGCAATACCACGCCATCCTGGGGCGTGTAGCATTCGCAAGGTTCCTGGCCGTCCCACACTACGCATACCTACTACTCAAGATGCCAGGACCAAGGGGCGTCATCACAGTCCACGGGAGCTTCACCCGATCGGACCAATGCGACAGGGATTTCAACAAAATCTCCCTGTCTTTCGGCATGCAAGACGAGCTTGTAAGGCTCCGTGAGGTGACGGACAATGGGGCACCCCCAGTCACAAGGCAGAACGCACCTGACATGTCTTTCGACTCCACCGTCAACACCAAAAAAGTGCAGGTCCATCCGACGGATGCCTCCAAGACGGCCCTGATCGCCAACGACCTAAGCACCGCATAGGAAGGCGTGCTCGTCGAATTCCTCCGTGAGCGCTGGGAAATCTTCGCCTGGTGTCCTGCGGACATGCCAGGAGTTCCCAGGGAATTCGCCGAGCACGCACTCAATGTCTTTCCAGACACCAAGCCAGTCAAGCAGTCCATCCGGAGACTGTCGGAGCCACGAGCCGAAGCTGTCGGCAAGGAAATCAATAGACTGCTCACGGCAGACTTTATCAGGGAAATCAAGGAAAGTGAATGGTTAGCAAACACAGTGATGGTCCCAAAAAAGGACACGGACATCCTGCGGATGTGCGTAGACTTCACGTCATTAAACAAGCATTGCCCAAAGGACCACTTCCCTCTTCCTCGGATCGATCAGATCATCGATTCGACTACAGGATGTGAGAAACTCTCCTTCCTCGACGCCTACTCAGGCTATAACCAGATTCGACTCAAGGTCGAAGATCAGGAAAAAACGGCGTTTATCACACCGTTCGGAGTATTCTGCTACAACACAATGCCCTTCGGGCTAAAGAACGCAGGTGCCACGTACCAGCGATGCATGCGGGCCTGCCTCAAGGACCATATCGGTCGCAACGTCCAAGTCTATGTCGACGACATAGTAATAAAAACCAAGGAGGCAAGGACACTTATCAACAATCTCCGCGAGACGTTCGACAACCTTGATCGCTACAGGATCAAGCTCAATCCCTAAAAGTGCGCCTTCGGCGTCCCATCGGGTCAGCTGCTCGGGTACTTCATCTCTCAACGAGGGATCAAGGCGAACCCGAAGAAAATCAGAGCCATCATGACAATGGAGAAGCCGAAAAACCTCAAAGGCGTCCAGCAGCTCGCAGGACGAGTAGCGACGCTAAGCAGGTTCATCAGCCGCATGGGCGAGAAGGCCCTACCATTCTACCAGCTGCTACGCAAGGCAGACAAGTTTGAGTGGACACCAGAAGCCAATGATGCATTCGAAAGTCTCAAGCGGCTCCTCTCCACCTCGCCCGTCTTGGTCACGCCAAAGGAGCGCGAGCCTCTTCTGCTGTACATAGCAGCCACACACCAAGTGGTTAGCACCATGCTCGTGGTCGAATGACCCGAAGAAGGCAAGACCCACGGGGTCCAGCGCCCAATCTACTACCTCAGCGAGGTACTGACACCAACAAAACAGAGGTACCCTCACTACCAGAAGCTCGCCTACGGCGTGTTCATGACGGCTCGATGGCTGAGCCACTATTTCCAGGAGCACCAGGTGATGGTCGTCAACGAGGCACCCCTGAACAGCATCCTGAATAATCCAGAGGCCACAGGACGCGTGGCCCTGTGGGGCATCGAGATGTCACCCTTGGACATCGTCTACGAGAAGCGACACACAATTAAATCTCAAGTCCTTCCGGACTTCCTGGTACATTGGATGGAGCTGCAACTGCCAGACACCCCGGACATGTCACAGTCATGGACGATGCACTTCGACGGCTCCAAACGAGAAGCTGGAGCAGGAGCGGGAGTCATACTGACCTCCCCGCAAGGTGACAAGATGAAGTACGTTCTTCGGATGAAATTCCGAGCTTCTAATAATGAGGCCGAATACGAAGCCCTCATCCACGGCATGAGGATGACAAAGATATGCGGCGCAACGCGCCTAGTAATCTACGGTGACTCCAACCTCGTCGTCCAGCAGACGATGAATGAGTGCAACGCACACGCCGAAAACATGATCGCGTATCGCGCGCTCTACAACACACTTGAAGGAGAATTCGACAGCTGCGAGCTTCGGCACGTTGGAAGAGAAAGCAACGAGGAAGCCGACAGACTCGCCAACATCGGCTCCACTTGCGCAAAGGTGCCACCAGGTGTGTTCCTTGAACAGATCTGCGTGCCATCCATCAAGCGGAAATTCCCAAGGGATCACCCGAAGAAGCAGAACACTCGGGAGCTACGCTACCCGAAGAACACGAAGGACCCGAAAAGCTGGACACAGAGGTAGCCATGGTCAACCTAATGCAGGTCATGGCAGTCGAAGAAACCTGGACGCGCCCATACCTCCAGTTCTTGTTAAACGGAGAACTGCCTGACAGCCTGACAGACGCCCGGCGCATATCTCGTCGGTCCAAAGCCTTCACCATCATCAACGGCGAGTTGTACAAGCGCATTATTACCGGTGTACTACAAAGGTGCGTCACCATCGGTGACGGGAAAGCCATCCTCCAAGACATCCACGAGGGCATCTGCGGCCATCACACAGGCAGCCGCTCCCTTGTCGCCAAAGCTCTACGAGCAGGATTCTACTGGCCAACGGCCATGAGCGACGCAAAGGACATTGTCCGAAGATGCAACGGATGCCAACGGTTCGCCGACAAACCGCACGCACCTGGGTCCGAGCTCAGACCCATACCCATAGCTTGGCCTTTTGCTCAATGGGGCCTCGACATGATCGGCAAACTGCCAAAATCCTTGAAAGGGGGCACGTTTTCCTCCTGGTTGCAGTCGACAAATTCACCAAGTGGATCGAGGCCATGCCGGTCACCAACCAGAAAGGCAAAACTAAAAGAGAAGACATGAAGAACAGCAGCACAGAAGAAGACAGGAAACACGAAAAAATAAGCACAAATACAGCACTTACCTGAAATAGCCTTGGCAGCAGCCATGAGCTTCGCCGCCACCTCTCTCTCGCGTGCAGCCGCAACAGTGGCCAGCTGCTCCTCACGGTCTGCGGCCTCCTGCTGCAGACGCTCTTTCGCTTCGGCTGCCTTGGTCAGCTCTAGCTCAAGGCGTTCCTTCGCACCAACGGCGGCCTCGGCCTTCTGCTCCGATTGACCAAGGCTCTTCTTGAGAGCGTCGACCTCACGGAGAGAAGTGTTATGCTCCTTTGCATTCAAGACAAGCAAGTGTTAAAGAATAGGACCAGGATAAGTAAGAGAAGCACTAAAAGGCATATAGGTACCTTGAAGCTGCCGAAGGTTCGCCTCCAGTGCCAAGCGCTCCTGCACCAGCCGCTTGGCCTCCTGCACAAAAGGCTGAGGAAAAAGAAACAGCAGTAAGAAAAGGACTTGGGGGCTACGCCCAACGCAAAGGAGTAAAAGCAAAATTCGCACACGAAGACACTCGGGGCTCTGTGACATGAAGCGTAAAACTTACATGCTCGATGGCGACTCAAGGACCGCTGAAATTCTGAGGCGCAACCACCTGCACCTCCTGCAACAGAGGATCCGGAGCCGCACCAAGTCGCCACCGTCTGAGGCGGAGGAGACGCAATTTTCGACTCCCCCATCATTTCCCGCGCACCATCACTAGAGGAGTCGCGGGAGGAATGCCTGCATACGAAGCAATCAGCACAAGTGCAAAATGAAGAAAACAAAAGGGACAACAATATAACAAGAAACTTACGAGCCCAACGAGCTCAGGTCGAAGACAGGAGGAGTCCTTTGGGCTCTCTTCTCCTCTTTCTTCTCTTCCTTCTTCTCCTCCTTTTTCTCTTCCTTCTTCCGCTTCGCTGGCGGGTGCGGTGCGACAGGCCGCACAGGAACGATAGGAATGGGAGAGGAAGAACCTCCATGACCGTCACTATGATGCTCAAGGCCCAGAGGGTTTCTGGGAGTCGGAGGAGTCGAGGCATCCGAAGACTCGCTGGAGCTCCGTGATCGTTTGCGCGTATGGTCCTCACTCGACTCGTCAGCATCCTCCGCCGGAGATCGCGCCGACGGTAGCTCGGACACGGACTCAACCACTTCATTATCCGGGGCATTCGGATACTTTTCGGGCAATGGCGGTGCCATGCCCGGCACTTTGAAGCTCTGCAAAATCAGAAGGAACTTTGTAGCAAACAAAGGAAATAAATACGCAGCCGACAAAAAAGCACTACGTGCACAAATCTACACCTGCGGTACGGCCAACGTCGAAGAAAATGGAGGAGTTAGCGATTTCCCCGGGATTTCTTCTCCGGCCTTGAACTTCAGCAGCGCGCAGAGGGCCCTGTCAAGATCCCCCTCGGAGATTTTCTCAGCCGAAACCCTCGTCGGATCGCCCAGAATAAAGAAACATCGGGTGCGCCCTCGCTTGGAGAGGCTGCACCCGACGCTCAAGAAAAGTTCGGATGATGTCCACGCCGTTCACCTCCTTCTCCGGAATCAGCTGGAGATCCTCCACCCGACGGTAAAGGGCCTCTATCTCCGCTACCTCACCGTCCAAGATTTGGTTTTTCCAAGACCTTTTCTTCTCAATCATTTGGGAGGGGTCAAAAGGAACAAGACCAAAATCTTGCCGGGCACTCTGGTCGCGGATATAAAACCATCGCCTCCGCCAGTACTGGACAGATTCGGACATGGAAAAAGAAAAGAAGAGAAGATTGGGACTAAGGGAGATGATGCAACCCCCAATGGGATACACACCATCCGAAGCAGATTGCCTCTTCACAGAATAGAGCTTCCGGAAGAGACCAAAGTGCGGCTCAATGCCAAGCCAGCACTCGCAAAAAGTGATAAAACAAGCAATGTGGAGAAGAGAATTGGGAGACAGATGATGAAGCTGAATCCCATAGAAGAAGAGCAGTCCACGGAGGAAGTTGTGGACTGGAAAAGAAAACCCACGAATAACGAAGGCGAGAAACATAACCCGATACCCAGATGGGGGACGGGGGATTACCTCATTGCCGGGGAGTTTGACGGCCTCCCTATCCTGCGGGATCAGGCCCCACTCGCGAAGCTTGCGGAGATCGCTCTCCCGCGTTTCTGATCGCTGCCAGCCACCATCGGTGAAACGGGTAGCGGTGGTGCCCTTCTTTCCTCCGGCGGCGCTGGTCCCAACCGCAGATGACGATTTCTTTGGTTTCCCCATTGCGCTACGGCGGCGCCGGTGATGAAAACGCAGAAAAGACGATGGAAATGTGGAAGGAAATCCCAGCACGCAGCAAGAACCGCTAGAGCACAAGGAGGCAGTGAAAACAAGAACTGATGCGGTGAAAACAAACGCGGCTTTCCCCAATGATTATAACAGCGAAGACGACGCACGGCAGCCGTCCATCCAGAAGACCTAACGCCAACGGCAGATCTGACCGTACACGTGTCAACATCACAACGAACCGTCGTTACTACGCCGTCCACTACGCGCGAAAATCAAGGAGACGCCGTAATTATCTCCACGCCGCGCGTGACCGGTCAATTCAAAGTCAGCAAATGGGACCCACGTTTCGTCCAGTCAAGTCATCTCTGGCGTAGCAGACACTTGAGGTCATCGATCGTCAGCACTGATGTCATCAAAAGCTATACTAGCACCAACTACAATTCCCCGGCTCCACAGCTAAGAGTACTCACTCGAATCTTCGATTCGACTAAATACTCGGGGGCTACTCCTATCAGGAGCGTTGGTCGCGCACCTGCAAGATAAATAAAGACAGGGTATTTCTTCGAGTCCTACGTCGAGTCTACGACTCCACTACGGACTCGGGGGCTAATCCCATAGGGAGGATGGATTTAAGCACCCGAAAATTTTCATGTCCTACGGACTTAACAACTGAACAATGCTTGAACTAAAGTCTCTGCTCGAGTCTACGACTCGAACAGACACTCGGGGGCTACTCCCATACGGAGCGCTGGTCGCGCACCCTATGAAATCTTCGACTGCGATCTTTCGGATCAGCACACAAAACTTTTTGGCAACTCTGCCCCAACAAAACGCTGAGTGAGCGACAATCTCCTTGGCCACCCGAAGCACCTCCGTGGTAACAAATGTTCGGATGCTGCGTCTGCGACGCAAAGATAAGACCGGCAGATATCATCTGATGGCCTGGCAACGTACATGACTGCGCTCTGTTAGTATAAATCCATGCCAACAGGCGTGATGAAAAATCCCGACGGACGCGTTGGATACATCAATTAAAACCACTGAAATTCCACTCCTGTAAGTCCCCCGTGGCCTGAGTCGAATTACGCCAGCATATGTTCCAGGTCCGAGTTGAGGGACTCGAACCTGAAGAAGATCGTGTTGTTTCGTCCTAAGACAGTTAACTGACCCTGATCTGTCGGGTGAGTCAGGCACACGCATCAACAATCCCTACACTCATATAATGTTTATACATAGTTGCACCTGAAGGATTGAAGAGTCCTCAGCCGAATCTACGATTCGACTGATCACTCGGGGGCTACTAACATGGTTATACCCTACGGGTACGTGACTTCAGCATACCTGGTCCAGCCCAAGGAAGGCCCACAGCAGACATACGCTGGCCCATGAAGACTTTCGGGTGGCCAAGGCCCATGACGCCTTCGGATTCTTGGAAAGCAAGACTAGCATAGATAGGAAATTCAAAGGGGTAAAACCCTAGAACTTGTAACCGACTAGGACTATGCCCGGGACCTGCCTAAGTCTATATAAAGGCCAGGAGGGCACGTCCTAGATCTCTCGACTCATACTCTCGCATACGCACCTCACGCCAGATCGAATCTGCGCACCCCTGTAACTTTCGGTTCCGCCGTAATCAAGAGCAGACAAGCAGGAGTAGGGTTTTCCCTCCGAGGGCCTGAACCTGGGTAAATCTCGTGTCCCCTTGTTGCTTGTCTGTTAACCGTTCCACGATCTCCAGCATCCCCATCTTCTCCAAAACCCAAGTCCATAACAATGGGCATTGACGAGATTAAATCTCGTCAGGAGGGAGGCGCTTCGGCCGGCAGCGTGCAGTAGGGAGGCGGGGAAGGAGGCGCTCGACCGCAGCGAGGCAGCACGGCGATGCGAGGCAACGCATAGCGTCGAGAAACGAGACTGGAAGAAGAAGATAAGATAAAGGAAGAGGATGTGTCGAGATGGGTCCAGGCTAAACGTGCGGATAGAGGGAGCTAGCGATACGGGGGATCCGAGGGATCGATCCCCCGGGGGGACTAGTATCCTTTTCCATGATGAAATACCCGTGTTTTCTATTTCAATCACTTTGTCCATATACCTACCATTTCCATTTTTTTACAAAAAAGAAAAGAAAATTGTCTTGTAGTGCATGACCACGGTGTATTTTTTTTCAAATCTGTCCAAGTTTAAAAAATTCAACCAAGTCTGACCCTTTCTCGAAACTAATTCGGAATCTGACCCCTAGGGTCGGCGCTGTTTAAAATGGCGCCGAAGTTGTACAGTTCGGCGGACACAAAACAGAAAACCGACCTGAAGGAGGTCGGCTCCGTTTAAAATGGCGCCGACGTCGGCTCCGTTTAAAACGGCGCCGACCTCCCTAGTTTGCCTTCCAGCTGCTTCATCTTGGCGCCGACTTGTACAACTTCGGCGTCATTTTAAATGGCGCCGACCCCAGGGATTAGATTTCAAATTAGTTTCGAAAAAGGATCAGACTTGGTTGAACTTTCAAGATTTGGATAGATTTGACAAAAAATACAACCATGGTCAAGCAAAGCAGAGGCGGTCTAGGCCCAGCCTGCAGGGCCAAACGCTGCAAAGCCAGCAGCTTTTGTATGGCGCTCGCTGCCATTGCCATTGGGTACACGCCACCACTCACGAGTATATCTGGACATGTGAACCGAGCTTTTCAGCTCGCTCCGGATTTATTGGGCTCGGTCCGAGCTTGACTTGGCCCGCTAGCACAGCTGGACCGAGCCGAGCCCCACTTACCGGACCGCGACGACCTCGGGCCGAGCCTGGCTCGGCTCGGTCCAGCTCGGTGGCCCGCACTTTTTTTTCTGAGGAGATGTGGAAGCGGCCCGGCAGTAGATTGAAGCGGCCCGGCAGCAGCGTTCTCGTGTAGTCGTGTGCTTGGCGAGGAAAAAACTCGGAGCAGAGGGCGACAACGGGAACCGCTAGGTTTTGTCGCCGCCGCCGCCCAGGATGGCGCCACCCGACGCTCCCTAGCACAAGCGCCGCCCATCCCAGGTCTTCTCTGCCGCTATTCTGCCCACCTCTCCGGCGTCTCCTTCTCCGTCCCGCCGGCCACGCTCTGCTCCGCCACGGCCCGCCCCGCCGGCCACGCTCTGCTCCGCCACGACCCTCCCCGCCGGCCACGCTCCCCTCCGCCACGGCCCTCCGCAGAGACAGCCAGACAGGTACGTACTCCCCGTCCCCTTTTCTGTTTTTTCCCTAATTTAGATGTAAATAGGATTAGCAGCACTAGTTTGGATTAGCAGCAGTATACTAATTTACATGTATATTTGTACTGATTAGAAACAGTATACTAGCAGCACTAGTTCGGATTAGCAGCAGTATATTTGTATACTAGTTTACATGTATATTTGTACTGATTAGAAACAGAAACAGTATACACTAGTTCGTATTAGCAGGAGTATACATTAGTATAGGAATATATTCTGTGCACTAATTTGTGTATAAATTTGTGCTTTGTAGTGAGCACGCATGGCCTCGAAGCAACCGAGCAAGGAGAAGATACTCTCATTGCTTTATGGTGGAGTCCCGGCGTCAAGTAATATGAAGGCCAAGGCCCGGTCGAAGGCGAACCCAGCCATCGAGCTAATTGATCCGAATGATATACCTCTAAGAAATCTCATGAAGCACCCTCCTCCGCCTCGTCGTCTACCTCTAGCACATTTTAAAAAACCCGCGACCGTTCAGAAGAGCTTACATGCATCACCATTGGTGGTGAGTAACTTGTCAATATAGCAATGATTTGTATGCTAATTTATGGTCCATGATTGTTGATGGTCTATCTTTTTCAATTGTTCTAATAGGAAGAGGAGATGGATGTTGATGAGGAAGAGAAGCAATCTATTGACAAAGGTGCTGATGAGGAAGAGGAAATGTATGAACCCATTGATGATGATGAAGACGATGACAACTCTTTTGATCGTAATGACACCATGTCCGAGGATGGTGTTCTAGGAGATGATGTGGAAGTAGAGCAAGTACCATTGGATATTGATTCGGTAGAAGGAAGTGCCAAGCCAAATAATAAGAAACAAAAGCGAGACAAGGATAAACAAGAATGCATAGAGAATTCACCGGCTTGGGATCATTTTGAGAAGGTGATGGTGCATGACTCCAAAAATGATCCAGAAATGGTGAAACCAAAGGTGATGAAGGCAAAGTGCAACCATTGCACTAAACTATATGCATACAAGCAAGGTTCAAGCACCTCAACACTCAATAGGCATTGGAAAAAATGCAAGCATCGCATAAGAAAACTTGATAGGGTCAAGATACAAAAACGTCTTGGGTTCAAGTCAATCAATGCTAGTGCAAAAAGTTCTATGGGAGATGTTGGGTTTGAGCAAGGAATTGTTAAGGAGCTCATTGCTAAGATGATAATGGTACATAACTACTCGTTTCGGATGGTTGAGCATGAGTGGTTCAACATTGTGATGGAGTATTTGAATCCACTCTATCAACCCATTGGACGAAAGGCAATTAGAGCCGAGTGCTTGAGGGTCTACAAGAAAACAAAGGATGTGCTTAGAGAAGCACTCAAGGATGTGGAGTACATTAGTCTCACTACGGATTTGTGGACAAGCAATCAAACCTTGTCTTATATGTGTGTGCTGGCACACTATATAGATGCCAATTGGATCATGCAAACCCGTGTGCTAGCTTTCATGGAGTTGGATCTACCTCATAGTGGACATGTCATTGCGGATGCTCTTTGGGAGTGTATGACCGAATGGAAAATAGAGAACAAGGTAATATCTCTCACACTAGACAATGCTTCCAACAATGATGTTGCTATCAAGGATTTGAAGGCAAAGTTTAAGTTTCGGAGAGGTACAAAATTCCAAGACATCTATTTTCATGTTCGGTGTTGTGCACACATCATCAACTTGGTGGTGCAAGATGGGACAGCTTGCATGAACCCTTTGTCATCAAACTTAAGAGAAACCGTGAAGTACTTCAAAAAATCTGTTGCTCGCATGCACAAATTTGTTGAGATTTGTCGAGGTTTAAATCTCACAATTGGTGCTCACTTGTCACTAGATGTGTCTACAAGATGGAGTTCAACTTACAAGATGATATCTATGGGCCTTCCATATAAAGAGGCACTCAAAGATTATGCTGTTTCTGATCTCAACTACAAGTGGGAGCCTACAAGTGAAGAATGGAACTTGTTTGAGCTTATTCATCCAATGCTCTTCTCTTTGTCTCAAGTGACTACGGCGTTTTCAGCCCAAACTTATCCCACGGCAAACATATTCTACCCCCACATTGTGAGTATAAAGATTGCATTGGTGAAAGCAATGAAACACAAGAATGTAACCTACAGGAAGATGGGAGAAGCGATGATGGAAAAGTTCAACAAGTATTGGGAAGAAAAGAACAATGTCATGGTGCTTGCAACTATCCTAGATCCAAGGTACAAGTTGTTGTACATAAGGTGGGCCTTTGGTGAGCTTTATGATGAGCTCACGGCTAAAATGGAGGCGGATTCCGTTGACAAAAATGTTGTTCGCCTTGTTTAAGAAGTATGAAAATGAAAAGAAGCAAGCTGAAAAAGTTGGCCCATCATCATCCAAGCCTCCTACAATTAGTAGTTCAATGCCGACATCGGATAGTGACTTCCACAATTGGCGTGCCAACACCACCACAAAATCATCAAAGAGTGAGTTGAGAAACTACCTAGAAGATGCCGGTGAGGATAATGTTCCCAACTTTGACTTGCTTAATTGGTGGAAAGTGAATTCACTTAGATATCCGGTGTTGGCAAAGATGGCAAGGCGTTTCTTGACTATTTCGGCTAGTTCCGTGTCTTCGGAATCAACTTTTAGCACCGGTGGAAGGGTGTTGGATGACTATAGAAGTTCTCTAAAACCTTATATGGTGGAAGCTTTGGTTTGTGGTGGAAGCTACATTAAGGGAGCCCATAAATACTTGAATGTGATAGTATGGTTCTCATCTCTCTCACATTCTCTACTATCTTATTTCATTGTCATATAATGTAATATGCATTGCTAACTTTCTCATATTTTAGGAGGTAAGCATGGATGATGAGGAGGAGGATGTGGAAGAGCATCAAGTTGCCTACAAGTGTGGTGACTAGCAACTAATGGTAAACCATTTATTTCTAGTAGACTCTAATGTTCATGTTGGTATTGGAGAATGCAACTTGGTAGCAAAGAAAATCTACTAAACCATTTCTTTCTTTGTAGACTCTCATGTTGATGTTGGTATTGGAGAATGGAACATGGATGTTGACTTAAAGTTGGAACTTATCCTTTTGATTTTGTGCTATTTGGTTGAAATCATGAGACTGATATTGTAACCGTGTCTATGTCGACATGTATGTTGTTTATGTATTTCCTGAAGATTCGTGAAGTTACTGTAACTTTTGTAAGCATGTGATTGTCAGTTTGTTGCTTGTTGGATTGTTGCTATTTTCCCAATATTATAGTTGAAATGGATCAATCTATATTTTAATTTCTATAATTTCCTTTCTTAGTTTTTTTATTTTGATCCATAGATATTCAATTTCTATGGCTAAATTTGTAAAAATCTAGTCAATACTGTCTATTCTGAAGAAAAACAGATACACCCAAGGCTGCCTGGAACTCGCGATTGCCAGCCCGCGAGCCTGCTCGAGTTGGCTCGAGCTCGTGGCTGGCTCAGGCCGAGCCCAGTAAGGAGGCTCGTCCTCACTCCCGAGCTGGCTCGGGCTCGCCAGTTTTGGCCCGAGTTTTTTGCAGGCTCGGCCCGAGCCAGCCCGAGTTGGCCCGTGTCCAGATATACTCACGAGCCATCTCCAGTCTAACATTTCCATCTTGTTTCCTTTCCTCGATCCTATTCGACTCTTGTCTTCTTTTGCTTCTCCCCTGACTCAGCCCGACGAGAAGAGGCGGCGGCCATGGCTGGACAGGTGAGCAAGGAGGAGCTAGGGCGCGTGCTCATGCAGGCCATGCTCGCCGCGAAGAACCTCCGGCCCCAGCGCGACCGCCTCCTGCAGCTCCGGCGCCGGATGCAACAGAAAAGGAGCCCCGACGGCGACGGCGACGGCGGCGCGGAGTGGACCAAGGTGCTCGCCTCCGACCTCTTCAAGGTCTACTTCATCGGCATCGAGGCCGGCGCCCGCATGCTCGCCACCTGCCTCGAGCTGGCGGCCAAGGGCGGCGCCTGCCTGGCTCTCAACCCCGCCCTCGCCGTCATCCCCGACGAGCAGCTCTACGCCTTGCTTCTCGCGCAGCGCTTCCCTGCGCGCCCGACCACGCAGACCGAGGCCTTCTCCCTGGTCGAGGCCGTCTTCAACTCCATCAAGCTGGCCCAGGAGCACCACATCCCGCGCTGCATCGAGCTCCTCACCGGCGAACGCCCACCCAACCTGGTCGCGGCCCCGCGGGTCAGCAGCATGGTCGGCTACTCCGACGACCTGGTCGCCGCAGCCTTCGACTACCTCGCCAAGAACGGCCTCCCCTGCCCGGCCCCGGAATCGGCGGCCCGCGCCGGCGATGCCACGGGCAAGAAGGCCCCACGGGCAAAAGGCAGCATCGACCTGGACCAGGCGCTCACGTACCTCCACCGCGGGTGCTCCCTGGCGAGCCTCGCCATCAAGCACATCGACCTCGCCGTCGCCGTCCTCTCCAGCTTCCTCGACCCTGAGGAGGTCCAAGGCCTCTCCAAGTTCACCGATGAACGCGCCTACATCTCTGAGGTACCATTACTCTCCGGCTATTGCTGTGACTAGATCTGTCCATCCATCTCGTTCTGATTCCCCCTACAGTTGCATGAACTAATCTTTGATCTAATAATCAGCATCCAATTCATTTTCTTCAATTCACTGCAGGACGGGACTTATCCATCAGACGAGTGATTGACTAGCTTCGCCTGGTCGATCGAGGGTGTCAACTGTCAAGTGATGAAGGGGCCGGGGTTGGGGGCCATTCGCAGCATTGTTCATCCAAGCACTTCTAGCTATGCTCTTTTGTTTGAACCGTGTTATTATTCCAGTTCAGCTCAGTTAGATTAGTCTGCTGCTAACTGCTATCTGCCTAGTTTAATTTCTTGCTAAGCTTGATTCTGGGGGTAATGTACTGATGTACCTGCATCTATCTGCTACTAGGATAGCGCTGTAGATATTATGTACGGGCCCCAGATTGGTAAAATCTGTATGCGGTATTCTGGCTAAGGGGGGAACACACTTGGGATCGTGTTGAATACAGCAAATTTACATTTGTAAATTGTAGCCAACGGTGATGAATCTGGAACCTGACTAATTAAAGAACAAATCAAACAATGGACGTGATCATATACGGAAAATCCATGTCGGACCAAACAAGAAACAATGATGAAAATCCAACTGGATTCATGGAAACACGTGAGTTGCGCGACAGGATCAAGAAGCTCCTGGTCGATCGATATACAGACCGACCGGAACGTTGGGGCTCTGCAGGCCGGCACATCATCTCCCTTTTGACCGGGGTTCACTTGACCTGCACTACACCACAATTCCTCTCGTGATGAAAGCCGTTTGAAAGTGCAAGGTTTTATACTTTTTATTTAAAACTACGGAAGTTCAATGCTGGTATTACAAAGAAGAAATCTTTGTAGTACAAAGGTCTATTGTCAAAACAGAACCTATATACGATACAACCCCCAATAATAAGGTCTCCCAATAAACCAATTGAGTTTCTACAACTCTTTAACATCACAATTAAGTAGGAGTATTACAAAATTACAGTATGTACTATGTTCACACACTGACAACTATGTGGTCGGCTTCCATCTGTACCCTACTGTGATTCTTCCTCGTGGAATCATGCATGCAAAATCTTACCCACAATAAATCTTCCTCCTGGAATCATGCCACTATGATTTTTTAAATGTATCTGCGATAGATATATGATCACTTTTAAGACGCTCCGGTTTACCTTCCCTATGTACGGGGTATTTTGAAATAATCATCAATCTAGCAGTGCCCGATTCTCCTATACTCATAAACAATGGCACATTTTTTTCCATACATTTTGATAAGTACTTTAGTTTAACCCCTGATCTTGTTTTGGCCCCTTCGATCTTGTTCAATAGACGGAGCCAAAGAAAGTCTGACGGAAAGAGCTGGAGCTGGTGCTGTTGAATATTCAGATAATTACCCGTGTTGTAACCGTTACCGATTGTAACTAGTAGTCCCTAGTCTTCAGGAGTAGTGCTAGTCTTCAGGAGTAGTGCTAGTCTTCAGGCGTGCATGCGCACGATCCCTCACACCTTCCTGTAATCACCTATATGTACATCTGTCGGCATCAATAACAAGTGTGGATTAACTCTGCAATCTATCTTGGTATCAGAGCAAGTTCCTTCTCCCATGGACACCGCCGGCGCCGCCGGCGCCCAAGCCACCACCCCAAACTCCTCCAGTTCTTCTGCCCCTGCCCTCAATCCTCTCGACACCGATCCTCAAACTCCCCTCCAGCAGCGCCAGCCCATGCGCCCTCGTGCTCCTCCCAGCCCCCACGTGGGCGATCCCCTTTTTCCTCACGACGGGATGGCTCCCGTCGCACACACCATCAACATGGCGGCCCCTTCGCCGCCCTCCGACTCTCTCGCCCGCCTCCCCTTTCCCCTCTCCATCCACGGCGTCCACATCGAGCAATTCATCAAGTTCACCGTCGACTCGACCGGCAAGAACTTCACCCGCTGGCGCAAGATCATCCTCTTCCAGCTCGCGCGCTACAACGCGCGTGACCATGTTCTGGACGGCGCCGCCTATGCCCGCGCTGACGAGGCGTGGCGCAAGGAGGACAGCACCATCGTGCTCTGGTTCTACGGGACCATCTCCGAGGCGCTCCAGGACACCATGCTCGACCCCGACTACACCGCCTACGACGCGTGGACCCGCCTCCACACCTTCTTCTACGACAATTGTGAAGGACAGGCCATGGACCTGAACACCCAACTCCACGACATGCCGCGCGGCGACCTCTCCATCGACGAGTACTGCCGTCGCCTAAAACACATCGCCGATCAGCTCGAGGAGGTGGACGCACCGATCTCCGATCGCGCCCTGACCATGAAGATGATCGATAGGCTGGGCGAAAAGTTCGAGCTCCAGGCGGAGATCCTCACCAACATGACGCGCGTACCCGACGTTCACCCAGGCCCAGTCACGCCTCCAGCTCGCCGAACGCAAGATGGCGCGCAAGGCTCGAGCGGGCAGTGCACAGGCCCTTGCCATCCACACCAGTGGCGGACGCAGTGCCTCCCGTCCTGACTCTGCCGACCGTGGCGGCAACATCTCGCAGGGCGGCGTCGGCCGTGGGCAAGCCCAAGGCAACCGCGGTGGGTACCAGCCAACTGCCGGCGTCAGCCCCAACTATCGGGGTAAGAATCCCATCCCAGGGTACCAGCCAAGTGGCGGGCGCGGATTCACCGGTCGCGGCGGCAACAACTCGCAGCAGGTCGGCGGCTTCCCCGGCGGACGCGGCGGCGCATCTGGCCAGCAGCCGTGGATGGGCTACTTCGCCCCGATGAGTGCTCCCTGGCCACCGCCGCGTGCTCCCTGGGTCCCCTCCAACTCCGCCGGCGTCCTCGGGCCACGTCCAGGGCACCACTCCCAGGCATACCCCGTCATGTACTCTGCGACGCCACCTGCTCCGTCGCCGTACACATGGGACCCCACCGCCATGCTCCAGCAGTCTGCCTCCTACGGCTCGGCCTTCCCTCCGCACGGTGAATGGGTGATGGACTCCGGTGCCTCATCCCACGTCACCGGCAACCAAGGTACCTTAACGAAGTCTCATCCCTTATTAGCTCGTGATTCTTCTCGCATAATAGTTGGCAATGGGTCTAGTGTTCCTGTCACAGCCACTGGCACCACACACCTCACCACTCGTCCCTTTTATCTCAACAATGTCCTAGTCTCTCCCCACATAGTCAAGAATCTAATCAGCACTCGTCGTTTTGTTCATGATAACTCCTGCTCTGTCGAGTTTGACGCTTATGGTTTTACTGTGAAGGACTACAGGACCAAGACCCCCCTCATGAGGTCAAATAGCGATGGCGATCTTTACCCTTTCTTTGGGAACCCCGGCGACTCCCAAGCTCATGCACTCTCCATCGCCACCAACGAATTATGGCACCGACGCCTCGGCCATCCTAGCTCTCAAGCTTTATCTCATTTACCCTTAGACTTCCTTCAAACTTGTAATAAAAACCAGTACAAGTCTCCGCTATGTGAGGCTTGTCAACTAGGCAAACACACGCGTCTACCATTTTTCCTTTCTTCTTCCCGTGCTAGTGCTCCCTTTCATTTGATTCATTGCGATTTATGGACTTCGCCAATTGTTTGTTCTTCTTGATGATTACACTCACTTCTCCTGGACGTTTCCTTTACGCAACAAATCTGACACGTGCGCCACTCTGCAACGATTCTTCTCTTTTGTTCATACTCAATTTAGTGTGCCCATTCGTTGTATGCAGTGTGATAATGGTGGTGAGTTCCTCAACGAGCACTTACGAAACTTCTTCTCTACCCATGGCATCATTTTTCGTTTTTCTTGCCCCCATACTTCCCCCCAAAACGGAAGAGCCGAACGCCTCCTCCGCACCACCAATGACATTGTGCGCACCCTCCTCTTTCAGTCCAACTTACCTCCCGAATTTTGGGTCGAAGCCCTCCACACTGCCACTTATCTCCTAAACATACGTCCATCCAGCGCCATCCACCACAACACGCCTCACTTCCTTCTCCATGGCGTGCACCCCACATATGACCATCTCAAAACTTTTGGCTGCCTTTGTTACCCCAACGCCTATGCCACCACTCCACACAAGCTCTCCCCACGTTCCTCTCGATGTGTTTTTATTGGCTACCCCCGTGAACACAAAGGGTACAGGTGTTTTGACCTTCACTCTCGCAAATTCATCGTTTCCCGACACGTTACGTTCTCCGAACACGTTTTTCCCTATGAACCCCCCACACCGATCGCCACAGAGTCGCCCCCCACACCTAATCCGACCCCACCTGGCCCACTCCTCCGCGGGATCCGCGCCCGTCTGGTCGCTCCACCTCGTGTCTTGCCTCACCCACCCAATCAGCTTCCGCCAGCTCCCCGCACGACACCTCCCACTCACCCCACCCCACCTGCGGTGATACGCTTTGCACCCTCGGACTTCCCGAACCGGTCCCCACCCTCCACCCAACCCGCACCTTCCCCTGCCACCCGGTCCACCGGCTCCACCTCGTGCTCCACCCCACGCGGTCTCTCCCCCGCCTCCACCAGTCTCGCTTCGCCACCTACACACGCACTCCCGCCCAACGCAATTCCCGTACGTGCACCCGAAAATGACCACCACATGCTCACCCGTGGCAAACTGGGGTATTTCATGCCCAAAACTCATTTTGATCTCACTGTTTCCACTCCGCCCTCCCCCATCCCATCATCCTACCGTGCTGCACTTAAAGACCCTCATTGGCACGCTGCTATGCTAGATGAATTTAATGCGCTAATTCGGAATGACACTTGGTCTTTGGTTCCTTGTCCTGCAGGTGTCAATGTTGTGACGGGCAAATGGATTTTTCACCATAAACTTCATCCGGACGGTTCCCTGGCACGCTACAAAGCGCGATGGGTACTCCGCGGTTTCACCCAACAAGTTGGCGTCGACTATGGAGAAACCTTTAGCCCAGTGGTCAAGCCCGCAACCATTCGCGTCGTCCTCAGCATCGCTACTCCCACTCCTGGCCAATCCATCAAATGGACGTAAAAAATGCCTTCTTACACGGTGAGCTTGCTGAAACAGTTTACTGCAGCCAACCCTCGGGTTTCCCTGATTCCACACTTCCCCAACATGTTTGCCGCCTTAACAAATCATTGTATGGCCTCAAACAAGCTCCGCGCACTTGGTTTCTCCGCTTCACCACCTTTCTCCACACTCTTGGCTTTGTCACCTCCCAAAGTGACACCTCACTCTTCATTTTTCGTCATGGCCCGGATGTGGCCTACCTCCTCCTCTATGTCGATGATATCATCCTCACCGCCAATGCCAATCCTCTCTTGCACAGGATCATTTCTGCCCTCTCCAAAGAATTCCACATGACTGATCTCGACGACATACACCACTTCTTGGGCATCAATGTCCAGCGCACTTCTCATGGCTTATTCCTCAGCCAGCACCAGTATGCCTTGGAAATACTCGATCGCGCCAACATGCTCCACTGCCACCCCGTTTCCACCCCCGTCGACACACAAGCCAAGCTTTCTGCCGCCGTCGGACAGAAGTGCGCCGATCCCACTCTGTACCGCAGCTTGGCCGGCGCGTTACAATACCTGACACTCACCCGCCCTGACATCTACGCAGTCCAACAAGTGTGCCTCTTCATGCACGACCCGCGTGACGCCCACTTCCAGCTTATCAAGCGAATCCTTCGCTATCTTCGTGGCACAGCACACTACGGACTCCAGCTCCACCGTCGTTCTGCTCACGACCTGGTGGCCTACTCCGATGCCGATTGGGCCGGCTGCCCCGATACGCGGAAGTCCACGTCGGGCTTTTGCGTTTTTCTTGGCGACAACCTTGTGTCATAGGCATCCAAACGGCAGCACACCGTTTCCCGGTCCAGCGCCGAGGCGGAATACCGCGCCGTTGCCAACGTTGTCGCTGAATCTTGCTGGCTTCGCCAACTCCTCGAGGAGCTGCACCGGCCTGCTAGACGCGCAACAGTAGTCTACTGTGACAATGTGTCGGCGATGTACCTCTCCACCAATCCTGTCCAACATCAGCGAACTAAGCATGTGGAGATCGACCTTCACTTTGTCCGCGATCGAGTCGCTCTCGGCGAAGCACGTGTTCTCCACGTACCCACAAGCTCACAATATGCCGACATCTTCACCAAGGGACTGCCTTCTACTGTTTTCACTGATTTTCGGTCCAGTCTGAATGTGTTAGATAGCCCAGTTCAGACTGCGGGGGGCTGTTGAATATTCAGATAATTACCCCTGTTGTAACCGTTGCCGATTGTAACTAGTAGTCCCTAGTCTTCAGGAGTAGTGCTAGTCTTCAGGCGTGCATGCGCACGATCCCTCACACCTTCCTGTAATCATCTATATGTACATCTGTCGGCATCAATAACAACTGTGGATTAACTCTGCAATCTATCTGGTGCTGGGGAGGCGATGGCATAGACATTGCAAGTGTAGTGGCCACTTGCCATGATCAGTTAAGCCTTGCTCACACCTGCACTAGAGCAGCAATGACACAGCTTAGTTGGGGCAAACGGGGTTTTGTACTACTAATATGTATTTACCACCTATTTACCATACATGCTACTTGATGCTCCATTTGTCCCCATTTAGATGACACACACGTTTCAAAGGTCTTAATTTGACCATCAATTCGAGCAACATAACATAGATTATATGTCAAGAACCTTACACCATTGAATTCTTATTCAAATAAAGTTCATAATGGTATAAAAAATTGAGAGATTTTATATACTATGAATAGCAAAGTTTACAGCATCTGCCTCAACAATATCGGCCACAGCCAGATGGACCTGCCCCATCCAGAAATTGGCTTGACTTGAATGTCTAGGTATATCAGCAAGCATACATGCAGCTTTGTTACTCTCTCTTCCAATTTTCACTACTACAAAACGATGACAACTTTCTTGGATCTTTTTATCTCATAATAGAGCTTCCACAGGCGCGTGAGTCCCTGGTTCGTCCGCTTGATTGCTTGGACTGCAACAAAGTTGTTAGGCTCTAGGATTATCGACAATTTTTTTGCATCATTTACACACTGAAGACCAAGAAGGCACACTCTCACTTTAGCTTCAGACATGTCCTGGCAATTAATTTGGCAGCATTGGGAGCCCATATAACATCTCCAGCTTGGTTATGGGTGATATAGGCAATGGCGCACATACCTTTGTTCATCTGAACAAAAAGCATCAACATTTATTTTTATCCATCCTGTAGCTGGAGGTGACCAATTCTTAGGCTTGATAGGCTTCAGAGTATTGGCCGCCGAGTCCAGCTTTGCATCAGTTAGGATTACGTTACATATGATGGGCGCCTTACCTTTCCTGCTTGTACTCCCTCTCCTTTTATGAAAAGTGGCAGGTGTATTATTGGTTAAACTTCAAACATGTAAAACAAAGAGCACCACATGAATAGCGACTGAGGGGGTAAACATAAACACAACACAAAGTATGTATAGATATCCCAATGTTGATAAGTAAATGATAAAGAAAAAAATATATATATAAGGATTTTTGGAATTCTTTGGTTTTAAAAGCACACTGTTGATAAGTAAATTGAACCAAATGTCGTTGTTAGAAAGAGTAAGCAATTTTCAGCTTATCTCCAACCACCCGTATTCAGTTTACAAAAACAAAATTGTACTCCCTCTTGCCATCATATAGTGCATATAATTTTTTTTTAAAAATCAAATTTCTACTTTGACCAAGTTTATTGAGGCAATTATCTATATTTGCAATATTAAATTTATACATATACATCATGGTGAATCTAATGATATTGATTTGGTATTCTAGATCTTGATATTGTTTAGATACTTGGTCAACTTTTCATTGATTAAAAAAAATGTTAGGGCATCTCCACTCGCCTACCTAGGACACCGATCTGGACGCCGAATTTAGGTCAAGACTCCGAAAATCGGCTCAGTCACGTACCCAGAAACCTGATTTCGTCCGGATTTGGACCAATTTTGGTCCGGATTCCCCATGTCTCCAGGATCATGTGGTTTGTGTGGCTGGCAAGGGGGCCCGGCGCTGGCTTTCCTACATGGCGCGTGTCGCCGACAGCCCTAGCCGAGCCATCACGGATGGGCGGTTTGTGTTGCAGCGCGTTACCTTTAGGCCTCCTGAGTGGATATGCTCTTACTCCTGTGATATAAGAATTTCAAAAGTGCAAGGTTTTACGTTTTTTAATTTTGGAAGCTTTACGCTGAGATTACAAAGAATCATTGTACATAGGATAATTGTGAAAACAGAGTCTACTACCTACAATACAATCCATTTTTGCCAACAAAGTCACCGTGAAAAACAAACGGAGTTTCTGGTCCTTCGTATTGAAAATGGATTTATCCACTTATATTTAATATGGCATACACTTTCATGAGTTTCCTTGGTTACCCATCATATCGATCACAACCAGAACAATACATAAAAAGATTTCTTGGTTACCATTATGAGTTCCTTACCAAACTGAGGCTACATGCTATCGATGGCAATCCCAGGATCGGAGCAAATGACATCACAGAACATGATTAAAACAGTCGACTGTCAATCTCTATGTCGCAGTCGGCTGCGACGAACGCTACGTCGCAGTCAAATGACGTCAGTGTTGTTTACGCCAGCGCTAGGCTCGCTTGCCGGCAGCCAAGAGCCTCGCTGCAGTTTTTCGTATGTGGGCCTTGCCCACTTCATGCGTTGCGAGATGTCTCGTACCATACGAGAGCCGAAGGTCATAAGCTAGATCAAGTTTGTTCCCAGAATCAAATCCCATGTGTGAACACAAGGCTTTTTTTGTATCGTTGTTAACAATCTCTAAAAAGATCAAGTAGGTTATTTCAACTTTCTGCCGATTGTACAAAGCAGATTAAAAAAGGGCAAGGAGGGGTAGGATGTTCGTCAACTTAAAAAGCTTGTATCTAAGAGGCAAATCGACCAGCAGGAGATTCAAAAAAGGAAGAAAAAACTAGAGAAGGAGAAGTACTAGTCGATTCTTCAACAGAGGAGCAATGAACACGCCCACGGAGCGGCGACGGCCTGGCGGGATAGGCCACCGCTCCACGGCGCGGAGCGCACACACGTCTTCCTCAACTTCTTTTGGCAAAATTAGTTTTAAATTTTTTAATTTAAATTGTTGAATAGAAAATATTACTTAAATTATAAATTTTAAAGTAGAAAAAATTAAAGTGATTTCATAATTTATTTGAACCCTATTACTGTGCAGATCCAACACTTATATTTTGGTGTTGCCAAAAAGACATGTGAGATAAAAAAATATGTTTTATATTTTTTTAATTGTCTACTAATAATTAGAAGTTTTGTTTTCACTTTTCATCAAACAAAAATCCTTAGGTACAAACCTATTTGCAACTCTCTTACCCCCCTCTCCATTCCCCGTCAAAAGTCAATTTCAAGTCTACATACAACTCATATTAAAAGAAAAAACTCCTCAATTGCAAATCTACTTGCAACTATAAAACCTCCCCTCCCCTGAGAAAAGTTAGTTTCAAGTGGACATGCAACTCATTGGGATCCCGAGAAAAAAGCTAGTTTCAAGTCCACATTCAACTCGTATGAAAAGCAAAAATCCCTAATTACAAACCTACTTACAACTCCCCCACCCCTTCCCCCGTGAAAAGCCAGTTTCAAGTGGACATGCAACTCATTGAGATTCGGAGAAAAAAAAGCTAGTTTCAAGTTCACATGCAACTCATATGAAAAGCAAAAACCCTCAGTTACAAACCTACTTGCAACTCTCCCACCCACCCTCCCACCGAGAAAAGTCAGTTTCAACTCCACATGCAACTCGTATCAAAAGCAAAAAAATCTCAGTTACAAACCTAATTGCAACTCTCCCACGCCTCTCTCCTTCCTCCTATAAAAGCTAGTTTCAAGTCGACATGTAACTCGCATGAAAAAGCAAAAATGCTTAGTTACAAACCTAGTTGCAACTCTACCACCCACCCTCCCCCTCCCCCGATAAAATCTAGTTTCAAGTATGCACGCAACTCATTGGGATCCTGAGAAAAAATCTAGTTTCAAGTCCACATTAAACTCATATGAAAAGCGAAAATCATTAGTTACAAACCTACTTGCAACTTGCCTAGCCGCCCTTCCCTTCCACCGAGGAAATCTAGTTTCAAGTGGACATGCAACTCGTTTTGATCCGGAGAAAAAAGCCAGTTTCAACTCCACATGCAACTCATATGAAAAAAGTTCCTCGGTTACAAACCTACTTGCAACTCTTCCACCCGTCGTCCCCACCGAGAAAAAACCAGTTTCAAGTGGAGATGCAACTCATTGGGATCCCGAGAAAAAAACTAGTTTCAACTCCACATGCAACTTGTATCGAAAGCAAAAAAAAGTCTCAGTTACAAACCTACTTGCAACTCTCTCACACTCTACCCTTCCCCTAATAAAAAGTCAGTTTCAAGTCGGCATGCTTGTTTGATGAAAAAAGCAAAAATTCTCAGTTACAAACCTACTTGCAACTCTACCACCTGCCCACTCCCTCCCCCAAGAAAAACAAGTTTCAAGTGGATATGCAACTCACTGGGATCCCGATAAAAAGGTAGTTTCAAGTCCACATTAAACTCGTATGAAAAGCAAAAATCTTCAGTTACAAACCTACTTGCAACTGCCCCACCCGTCCTCTCCTTTCATCGAGAAAAGCCAGTTTGAAGTGGACATATGCAACTCGTTTGGATTCGGAGAAAAAAGCTAGTTTTTAGTCCACATATATGCAAACCATATGAAAATCAGAAATACTAAGTTACAAACCTACTTGCAACTCTCCCACCCTCCTCCCCACCAAGAAAACCAATTTCAAGTGGACATGCAACCCGTTGGGATTCCGAGAAAAAAGTCAATTTTAATTCCACATGCAACTCGTATCAAAAGAAAAAATTGTTAGTAACCTACTTGCAACTCTTTCACCCCTACCCTTCCCCCGATAAAATCCAGTTTCAACTCCACATACAAGTCCACATGTAACTTGTATTAAAAATCAAAAAACCCAATTACAAACATACTTACAACTCTCCTACCCCTCCCTTCTTTCTAGAAAAATCAGTTTCAAGTCGACATGCAACTCATATAAAAAGCGAAAATTCTCAGTTACAAACCTACTTGCAACTCTACCACCTCCTTCCCTTCCTCGAGAAAATCCAGTTTCAAGTGCACATACAACTTGTTGGGATTCCAAGAAAAAAACTACTTTTAATTTCACATGCAACTCATATGTGATCCAGTTGTATGTGGTCCAGTTGCAAGTCCGCATGCAACTCATATTAAAAGTAAAAAATAATTAGTTACAAACCTACTTAAACCTCTCACATCCCTCCACCCTACGCGAGAAATGCCAATTCCAAGTGTGCATGTAACTCATTTGGATCCTGATAAAAAGACTAGTTTCAAGTCCACATGCAACTCATATTAAAATAAAAAAAAATCAATTTCTCATTTACAAATCAATTTGCAACTATCATCAGTCACAAAGCAAAAAAAACATATTGCAATGCATAGTAAATAAAACAACTTATACATCAAGAGAAAGAAAAAAATATGATAGAATATTATCTTGTTGTACTAATCCTAGCCGTCAACTATGAAGAAGTCAAGGCTAGTCCATTTGAATCTCATGAATATGTTAAAATTCAAAAGACATGTATAAAAGTAAAAAAACTAAGTGGTATTGATCATCATTGTCAATCCTATGAACATAAAATTTTGTTCCATCGACATTATAGTTATGTGATGGCACAACGTGTTCCATACCTTGAACAACACCATTCATTTCATATTGGCTGATATCAAATATATCTGTTAAAAATGCCTTCTCGAATACATATTCTAGGCTTTGGGGTAATGCTTCACATTGTATGAAAAATGTTAATACCATATTTAAAATAATCAAAAATAATAATATGTCAAATATAAAATGAAAAATCATACTAGCATATGCCTTTAAAAATTTGTCATCGCCATTATAAGAAATAAAGTGTATATCAAACAAATTGTCTTCTTCATTGAATAAAGTGATGATATCTTGCACTCGACCTCAAAAGCATCAACCAGAGATACCCAATATGGTCCACACAGGAAAATATTGTTATCAAAAACATGTAGAAAAATATGGTGGATAGTCTCTATTTCTATTCCACCCCAATAATTGTATTGTAGTTCACCCTTAGCTTTCAACCATTTTTTTAGTACATAACCTTTCCAAGATTGCACTCAAACAACAAGGTGCATTTTGTCAAAAAATATTGACATAAATAATTAAAAAAATATTCTATTTAGTACAACAAATATATAATAAAAATGATAATCATATATATACAACTCCGATTTCAAAATTTCGTTTCATCATTGTCACAGAAAATTGTAGATCACTTCGCCTAAAACGGCGACAAATGTTGAAAGGTTGCAAGCATACTACACAAGGTTCAACATCCATGCCTTGTATATTTTATAAAACGCTAAAAACAAAATAAAAATATTTTAAAAACTCTCCTACCGAATCAAAACAAAACAAAAATAAATAATAATGCCAAAATTATGACAATACCTGCCGAAATTTGCAACAATTTCTCAAAAAAGCTATCGTGGCTTGATATTATAAAATCAATCTCCTCTACTTGTAATTTCTCTAAAGAGCATGAACATGATAAACAGTACCGCCAATATCTTGTTACTTGAATCACTCGAAAAAAAATAGCTAAAACAAATGAATGGTTGAGAATATAACTCCTAACTTATAGCCAATCGAAAAATAGAAATAAAACTACGCGATCCAGTAGACCATACACTCTACCGGCAACCAAGCAAAAGAAATGAACGGTTTAAAGTTATTTAAACCACATACTACCACAAAAAAAAATTATAGTCAACCCAACATCTAGCTGTCTCTGGCCGACTGGCCCAGACTATAAAGACTTGTGATCTAGTTCAATTCAAATCATGCAGCCACACCACGCAGCGACAAAAAAAACACAACGCAGCCATACGGCCTAGACGGGAGGCCCACGACAGCACACAAAAAGACAACTCAACATAGCGACACATGCCAAGCTCAACGATCGACGCAACATCGCGCGACGTGGCCAGCTGAACAACCAGCCACGGGCACACCAATCTTAACGACCAGACAAAATCAACTGTGCACAAGTTAGCTACGACGTAAGCTACGTCACAGCTAGCTGTGTTTTAACAAATCCGTTATTAGTAGTAGCAGCAGGAGCAGACAAATTTCCGCGTTTTTACGACGGTAAATAATCCAAGAGGAGTACCGGCTGGTAAAAAATCCTGCGACAACCTTTTCCAAATATTTATCCAGCATATATTTTCAAAATTCAAATATACTTGTCTTTTCTTTTACTTAAATATACTTGTCTTGTAGTGACACAGTAGGTGGCGGAGGGAGCACGCAACGTATGACCCCGGTCAAAAGATTAGCGTGGGCCCAGCCTGCAGAGCTGCAGAGCCAGCAGACTTTTACGTACACGGCGCTCGAAGAGGCGGCGGCCATGGTTGGGGAGATGATGAGCAAGGAGGAGCTAGGCAGCGTCCTCATGCAGGCCATGCTCGCCGCGAAGAACCTCCGGCCCCAGCGCGACCGCCTCCTGCAGCTCCGGCGCCGGCTCCAGCAGCAGCTGCGCCCCGGCGACGACGACATGGCGGCCGGGATGAGGGAGTACGCGCTTGACATCGAGCACATCAGCCCCGACTTCGCGGCCACGCTCAACGAGCTCGCCGCCATGGCGATGGACGTCGCCTTCACCATCAAGCACTGCGACCTCGCCTCCGAACTCTCCGCGATCTACTACGTCGGCCTCGATACCACCGCGCGGCCCCTCGCCACCTGCCTCGAGCTGGCGGCCAGCAGCGGCGCCCGCCTCGCCCTCGACCCCGCCTTGCCCGACGAGCAGCTCTTCGACACGCTCGTGGCGCAGCGCCTCCCCGCGCGCCCGACCACCCAGACCGAGGCCTTCGCCCGCGTCGAGGCCGCCTTCTTCGCCCTGAAGCTGTGCAAGGAGCACCACCTCCCGACCTGCATCGAGCACCTCTTCGGTATCCGGCCGCCCCTCGTCACCAACAAGCACAAGGACAGCCGGCCGGTACTATCTTTGCTGCTACGAGATCTGTCCATCGATGCGTACTATCTCTGAATTGACTGCATTAACTAAATTTGTTCACTTCACTGCAGAATCATTTTCTTCAGATCACCACGATATGATCGATCGAGCCTGTCTTTAGCTTGATTCTGTTCGGCTAGATTGATCTCTGATGCTGTCTTTAGCTTGATTCTGGGTAACATAATGTAATGATGTACCCTGCATCTATGTACTGTGTGAACTATCGAATTGCAGCAGCCCATTTCTGAACTGTGATATTGGAGAATGTCGTGTTTTGATCATGTTCTGTGATGTTATCTGTTCAAATCCTAGCTATGCTAGCCAACGATCATAATGCGTTTTCAGATTGGTAATATTGTGTGTTCCACGGCATTATCGGTCACCAAGAAACTCATGAACTGCGTGCCACATATTAGATTGAATATTCATGCTGTTTGCCTAGAAACGAACTTGTCTCCTGAGCAGCATGGCTGCACGAGGGAGGGGAACCCTCTTCTAGATCGTACTGTAAATCCTTCTACAATCTTATTGTTTACGAATCCGTAATTTCTGAGAGTCTCTAATTGCGAGTGGACGGTCTAGATTAATAGGCAAAGTTAAAGAAATATTGATTTTTACACAAGAATTTTATGGGTAAATGCCTAGCGATAACACATGCTATGTGATACCATGATACCGCTCTTTACGATGCAAATTTACAAGTTTCAAAAAGTTCCAAAATAAATTCGGGCATGTTTACAAGTGGTTTGTTTACAATCTCTAGCATTTGCAGAACAAAATTCGAAACCCTAAGACCTTCAATCTCTAGCATTTGCAGAACAAACTTACCTGGCCATGGTCTTGTAGAAGTCATTGTTTTGGGAATTTTGATTTTCTCCAAGATTAAAACCTAAGATGTTCAACCGAGCGATAACGATTGAGTATTGTTTTTTCTTGGAGGCGGTTCTTTTGGAGAAACATTTTTGTAGTCCGGTGTTGCTGCTGTGATTGTTTGATCACCTCCTGCTGCGATTGTTTGATCACCGTGGCGCTATTTTTTCTTAATGCAGAGGTATATTTATTATATTAATATATTTTATTTATCAAAAAGGGATAGATACAGGTACATTACATCACTAATGAAGCTAAAATATTGCCACAGCCATCCAAAAGTTAAACTAGGTACTACCTCCGATCCTAAATAAGTGTCGCCATTTTAAACTAGAGTTAGTTCAAAACCGTGACACTTATTTTGGATCGGAGGGAGTAGGTACCATGAGATAAGGTTGACCGAAGTGTGCATTAATAAGGTTGCAAAACAGAAAGCTTAGGTAAACTAAACGACTGATGAGCGCTGGGTTTCGATCCCACCCCCTTCATCGCTTCACAGCCTCGATTGAATCGGTGAACAACTTGTGGAGTGTTCTGCTCGCTCATGTACGTAGTTGTCCTACTCAAAGACAAGTTTGTTTCAGGACAAACAGCCAAACAAGATCCATAATCAATAATTTGTGGCATGCACTTGGCGAGTTTCTCGGTTATCAATTATCATCATTGATTACAGACAGAAAAACGCAGAAACAGATTTGACCAAACTGAAGATCCATGCTATGAATAGAAATCACAGAAAAAGATCAGAGCAAATGACATCACAGAACAGGATTAAAACAGTCGATCGCCCAGACCGATAGATAGATAGATGCAGGTACATTATTACATTACCCAGAATGAAGCTAAGATAACCACATGCAGCTGTCCAGAACTTAAACTAGCTAGATAGTATAGTAGTAGCAGAGATCGATCTAACCGAACGGGAACAGCACTGAAATTATAAGGTTGCAGAACAGAAATCATAGGTAAATTAAACGGCTTTGATGAACAATGCAAGGGATCCCACCCCCTTCATCGCCTGACATCCTGTGTCGATGAGGTGAATTAGCAGTAGCACGACGGTGAATCACCACTCAGTCTGGTGATGGATAAGGTCCGTCCTGCAGTGAAGCGAAGTAGCAAAATGAATGGATCGTTGATTCATGCAAATATTTACAGGGAGAGATCTGGTAGTAGCAGAGCGAGCAATGAGTAGTCTAGGTACCTCAGAGATGTAGGCGACACTGTCGGTGAACTCGGAGAGGCTGGCGACCTCCTTGGGGTCCAGGAACCTGGAGAGGGCGACCACGGCGAGGTCCGCGAGGGTGCAGGCGCGGTCGAGGAAGTCGCGCGCCTTGCCCAGGTCCACGACGGTGGCCGGGGCGGGGTCCGGGCGGTCGGTATTCTTGGGGTTCTCGTTGTAGGCATCGACGACGGTGGGCGGGCGCTGGCCGACGAGGTGCTCGATGCAGCGCGGGACGTGGTGGTCCTGGACAACCTTGACGGCGTTGAAGGTGGCCTCGACGCGGGAGAAGGCCTCGGTCTGGGTGGTCGGGCGCGCGGGCAGCCGCTGCGCGAGCAGGGCGTCGTGGAGCCGCTCGTCGGGCATGGTGGCGAAAGCGAGGTTGAGGGCGAGGCGCGCGCCGGCCTTGGCCGACAGCATGAGGCAGGTGCCGAGCGTGCGGGAGCCGTACTCGATGCCGATAAAGTAGACCTTGAAGAGGTCGTTGGCGAGCTGCTTGATCTTGTCGGCGTGGCCGGCGTCGGCTTCGACGGGGCTGAGGCTGAGGTGCTCCAGGCGGCGGCGGAGCTGCAGGAGGCGGTCGCGCTGGGGGCGGAGGTTCTTCTGGGCTTGCATGGCCTGCATGAGGACAGTCCCTAGCTCCTTCTCGCTCACCTGTCCGGCCATGGCCGCCGTCTCTCCTTGCCTCCTCTTTGTCTCTGCTTTGATTTGAGTTCTGGGAGAAGGGAAGACGAAGAGGAGGGAAGGAGGGGAAGGCTGCTTGCTTTGCAGAAGGGATGGGGGTGGTCTGCAGGCTGGGCCCACGGAGACCTCCTCAGCCTGGCTTCTTTTTGACCAGGATCACGCACAAGGTTCGCGTGCTCCCTCTGCCAACTACGGTTACACTACAAGACAACTCTCTTGTAATTTGAAATTTGAAATTGCTTGGTAAAATTTGGAAAAGGTGGTTACAGATAATAATTGTAATATTGAAAAATGAACATTTGAGAATCTTGATATGCCTCGTGATTTTTTTTCCCTTTTCTATATGTCTATCAATTTTTATTTTTATTTTTGTTTATATTTAGTTTTAACATTTTTATTTCTCCTTTGCTTGGTGTACCATTTTTTTTCCATATCAACACAATATTTGATGTGCATGAACATTTTTGTTTATATGCGACGTTGGCACCAATTCCGACAAGGAGCGTCGTTAATATGTGCACTCCGACGGTGATCAGAAGCGCGAGGCGCTCTACTACACCAAGAAGAAGCAGTCGGTGCCACACGCCCTCTTCCGCCGCGAGTCGAGGAGTTCGACCACCGCCATGAGGCGAGGAGTACTTCCAGCGTGTGAAGACGCGCACCTCTGTCGCCGCCAAAGAGATAGGAGGAAGAGGAGCTCACACTCGAGGGTTACGACCATGCGCCTTGCGGCGACAGCGTCGAGCCCAACGACTTCGTTGACGAGTATCAGTTTGACCGCATCACCATCATGATGCTGCAGCGAAGCGCACATGAGGAGGAGGACGAGCGGAAACAGGGGACGCGGAGATCAACGAGATCTTCCTCGAGCAGGGGGGGTCGTCTTTTCACGCGAGCTCCAGGAGAAGCATGAAGAATGGCACCTCCGACAACTGCGAGTGAATTCCTCCGCCGGCCATGTTGCCGCCGCACGTTGAGGCTCTGGTGAGCCGAATTTTTAATATTTAGGGTTAGGGTTAGGGCGGTGATGCATGTAGATTTCCCCGGGGCTGCTTACTTTTGCTATTTCTGCTAATGATCGATGTCTCTTAATTGCAAGAACTATGCAATCCTCGTATGAATCTCCCAGAAATGTTTGAATTTCGTATTTTAAGGTTCGGTTTAATGTTTATGTTCCATGCGACAAAATTTGAGACTGCAAAAGACCAAAAGTCGGTCTTTATCCGCGTTATAAGTGTTCGCGTTATAAAGTTTCTGCTAGAGATGCTCTAACCCCTAATTTTACACAAGAGACCCTGCACATAGGAAGGTAAATGACGAACTGCCTCATTAAGTTGTTTTAGTTTTTAGTTTTAGTGCTTCTAATAAATAAATATGAAATATCTAATATGTTTTCAATTTATAGAACATAAACTAGATGATTTTTTAAAAACAATATCGCAAAATTGATTCAGTGGAAAAATTGTGCTGCATGGGGAACATATTTTACATGTTCAACTTATATAGGTAAATGTTTGCATGTGTCAATTAAAATGTTCATGCACATCAATAAAACACTCAAAATAGGTTAATCAACAAAAAGGAATTTTCATATACTTTTGTGCACCTCATTAAAAATGTTCGGAACGACATTATATTAGCTTTTTTATTTACACCGCAATAAGCTTCAAAAGTGGCATATAAAATGAAAAAAATATTATGTGGACATATTTAATTATTACATGAACATCTTAATATGATGTCATCAAACAATTAGATAATGTGGCCAAAGTTTTTTGAAGGAAGCGAAAAGTGTGGAAAAATAGATAGATGGAGATAACGAAAGTATAAGGGCTCCTTTGATTCATAGGATTTTGGTAGGAATTGTGTAGGATTTGAATCCTATGGAAATTTTCCTACACAAGTTGTTTGATTCATAGGATCAAATCCCATATGAAGTAATCCTATAGAAATCTTGTAGTGTAAATCCCATAGGAAAAAAACATTAGGTCATACCTCATGGAAATTTCCTTTGCTACAATCAAAGGGAATGCATCTTCCCATAGGATTTAAGTACGCATGACACTCCAATCATATGTCTTTCATATTCCTATATTTTTCCTATCCTATGAATCAAAGGAGCCCTAAGTAGAAATTATAACTACTCGACGGGTGACCATCTTGTTGACCAAAACAACAGGGATTGAATAGGCAAGCTATTTGGTTGGGCTTAAATGTGGCTTTTGGGTTTTGGCTTATAAGCAATATAAAAGCACCCGACTTTTGGCTTTTCTCTTTTTATTGGACATAGTCGTACAATGGTATAAGCCAAAATCAAAGACACCTATTTAGGTGGTTTGGTGGCTTAGGATTACCAGAATATTGTTGTAGCTAAATCTCTCAAATAGTTGAATTTAGCTTCACCATGCAATTTGGCTAGAGCTCCTGAGCATAGCAACTCTAAATTCATGCACCATGCGTCCCACTACTGACAAGAGATGACTCTGTCTAAGACATAAGAGCACGGGACACATGTCACACATAGGTTGGCAAATCGATTTGGAACAACATTTGGCATCAGAACGCCCTCTTGCTTCGGTTCCCTCTTTTTCTCGAAGTGGAACTACCCTCATAGTGTGGGAACTAATTCCAAGAGCTAAAATAGTAATTTAGAACTACATTTGGCTACACATTGTGGATGCTCTTTATAGGCAAAAAGCGAAAAGCCACAAATAAGCTTAACCAGACAGCCCCGAAGTCTTGCTCCTTCTAGGATTCTCGAGAGGTAATGTGGTGTGTCGTTAGGAGATACTCACTACGTTTTAAAATATAAGATTTTTTTTGGAACACATATATATATAAAATGACGTATTTTAGTGTATAGGGTCACTTATTTTGCTTTGAACATACACACTAAAAGACGTCTACATACATGTGCTTCCGAAAAAAAGCTAAAACATCTTATATTTGAAATAGAGGGAGTTTATATCATAACAACTAAAACACGGTGTTGGCCTAAAATTCCTATGTAAAATTCAATATTGGCCTATCTTGGCCTAAAATCTGGATCCGCCACCCCAATTAGACACTCTAAAAAACAAATGGCCGATGGTATAGAAATAACATGTGGGAAAAATATGCATTCGTTTACGGCTTTAGAATCATGAGTACCGTTAGTTCATCTCATTGATGACCACTCAAGTTTTGCTTGGAGAACATCTTGTCCACACTTTTCTTGACTCCAATACGAAGCGGGAATGTAGCAATTCAAGCCGAGAGAGCAGCAAAATCAGATAACATCCTCAAAATGTCATTGAGATATGTTTTTTCTTCTTCTTTAATCAATGTTCTTCTTTGGTTGACATGGGCGTTTTCCCTTCTTTTATTGGATTATTAACAACTATCTGGAATTGCATCCGTTGTAGTTTCTTCCACGATTGCAGTGCTGGCATGTTTGTTTCTGGGTAAACATGATCTAAATCCTGTACAATCTGCGGGCATGCACTTCATGAGTTCCATATATGGTAACCATCATGGATCACAACCCGAATGATTCTACCAAACTTGGGGCACAAACAAAAACATCACAGAATATGATCAAAACACGACATTCTCAGATATCAAAAGTTCAGAAATTGGCTGCTGCAATTCGATTGTCCACACAGATAAATAAATGGAGGCACACGCCATTACATTACGTTACTCTGAATAAAGCTAAGATGGCGCTGCTCTCCGGAAACTGAACTGAATTATATGTAAATGCAAGGGATCCCACCCCCGTTCATCGCGTCACAGCCACGATCGACAGGTGAAAGTAGCACTCATCAGTCTGATGATGGATAGGGTCCGTCCTGCAGTTCAGTGAAGAAAATGAATTGGATATTTGATTAGATTAACGGAGATTTGTTCATAAGCAGATACACACCGGTTAACAGGACAGATCTAGTGGCAGCGAAGGTAGGAGGAAATAGTGAAGGTACCTCGGAGATGTAGGCGACACTGTCGGTGAAGTCGGAGAGGCTGGCGACTACCTTGGGTTCCAGGAACCTGGAGAGGACGACGACGGCCAGGTCGATATGCTTGACGGCGAGCTCCACGAGGGTGCACGCGACGTCGAGGTAGGTGCGCGCTTTGTCAAGGTCCACGCTGCTGCTGGCCGCCTTCTGAGGGGGTTCGCCCACTTCGCCTGTGGTGGTGGCGGCGGCGGCCAGGGCAGGGGGCGAGAGGTCGGTCTTGGCGAGGTGCTCCGTGACGGCGGCGACCGGGTCGTCCTCGTCCTCGCTGCTCTCGTCCGAGGACTCAGCGGCGACCAGGGGCGCACGGAAGCCATCGAGGTGCTCGATGCAGCGCGGGAGGTGGTGCTCCTGGGGCAGCTTGACGGCGTAGAAGGCGGCCTCGACGCGGGAGAAGGCCTCGGCCTGCGTGGTCGGGCGCGCGGGGAGGCGGTGCGCGAGGAGCGTGTCGTAGAGCTGCTCCTCGGGCATGACGGCGAAGGCGGAGTTGAGGGCGATGCGTGCGCCGTTCTCGGCTGCCAGCTCGAGGCAGGTGGTGATGGAGCGGGCGCCAGCCTCGATGCCGACGAAGTAGACCTTGAAGAGGTTGCAGGCGAGCTTCTGGACCTTGTCCGCGTCGTCGTCGCCGGGGCTCAGCTGCTCTAGCCGGCGCCGGAGCTGCAGCAGGCGGTCGCGCTGGGGCCGGAGGTTCTTCGCGGCGAGCATGGCCTGCATGAGGACGCCCTCTAGCTCCTTCTTGCTCACCTGTCCAGCCATGGCCGCCGCTTCCTCTGGCCTTGTCTCTCTCGGTCGAGTCAGGAGCCGAACTCCGAAGAGGTTCGAGGAAGCAGAACTGGAGAGGACACTTTGCGTGTTGCCAAACGGAAAAGCTGCGAGCTTTGCAGCAACTGGCTCTGCAGGCTGCAGCCTGTGCCCACTGAAACCGCCTCAGCTTTGCTTGACAATGGTCATGCACTACAAGACAATGTTCTTTTTGTATAAACTGAAAACGGTAGACAAGATACTCCTGCATGGATAAGGATGTTGCAGAGGGTAATCCCTCGGGGTGGGCACTCCCGGCGGTGTTCAAAGCCCAATACGGCGAAGGTGGCAGCGGTGACTCGATGGTGTCTGAAGATGGGCGGCCTCCGGATCCGGTCCCTGTATCTGGGTGGTGACGATGAGGACGAAGGGCTTGATTGCGATTTGAGAGTACGGTGTCGGGTCTTCTGGGTCCATATTGTATTTTCCTTTTTCTGTGGTGTCGTTTGTAATCGGTTTCGCCGTGATTGAATGCCATTAGTTGTTATCTCAAAAAAAAAAAAAGTTCACAAAATGACCGTTGTAAATTAAGTACTACTCCCTCCGTTTAGAAATATAAGATGTTTTAGATTTGTGAAGAAGATGTATCTAGACAAGTTTTGAACTAAATCTAAAACATCTTATATTTTCAAACGGAGGGAGTACCTCCGATCCTAAATAAGTGTCGCTATTTTGAACTAGAGTTAGTTCAAAACCGTGACACTTATTTAGAATCGGAGGGAATAGAAAAATTGCCAACGTTCAGTTTTCAGGTAATACACCCGCCCTCTCTCAATACAAGCAAGAATACATTTATAACACTAGGCAAGATTACCTAGTAACAAGTTCTTTTTCCTTTTCTTTGAAACGGAAATTGTTTTCCTTTTTGCGAATTAGATTACCGTACCTAACAAATTCAGAAAAGGGGCACCAAAACTATGAGGAGGAATGGACCCGGCTGATTTTTTTTTTCAAAAAGAGGTAAAACCCGGGTCTCTGCATCGATTGATGCACATATCCTTTTATTAATAGTCCATGACCTAATTAGCATGGACCCTTTTCATTAACTCACGCGTGGCAGGTAGTTGCCCAAACTTAGAATTCCGTATATAATTTTCCAGGGCCATGACTATCTTATGAATACGATACACAACTCCGGCGACGCGGTGGCGTCAGCTCTCAGCCCAAGTTATGCCCAAGGCCGATGTCGGCACAGTGGCTGCCGATGAGCGTCGAGGTGTGGCAAGAAATCCCATGCGGACAAGGTGATGCAAGAATACTTCAGGACAATGCTCGGTGCGGCGCCCCACTCTGTCGTCGTCGTTAGCTCACCTTAGGAGCACGGACACGGTGCCACAATTTCATATGATGCACACGAATAAAATTGAACAAAAATATATATGCTAAGATATTATATTGTCATTCATCAGGATCGAACGACCTGTTGGCATGGTCCTGAATTTTTACATCTTGAGATCGATGAGTCCTTGACAGAATCCTTTGACATATTTTTATTTTGCTTTTAATCAGGTGTTGTTTATAGCTAGAATCCAACATTTTCGGTTTGAGATGTCATGTTTTTTTAACCTATCCTTATTTTCAGATGTGCACCTCATAAATTTATACTAGCATCTAACCAAGGAAATTTGGAAAATCCTTTTGCAGACCAAAAATTAGCCCTGCGGTTGGGACGAGCTGATGCGTTCCAGCCCAGCCTGGCCTGAGTGTCCAAACTCGCAACCCAGTGTCATACACACAATTCTCTTAATAAAAAAGCCGAGGGATTATTCCCCCTCCGGCCTCACTATTTGTGTTTACTTGCCAAGATTGTGTTTATACATTTGCTTTTATTTTGCATTGATGTTTACTCCCTCTTTCCCTATTCATGTGGCACACTTGTTTTTTCATAGTATAGCTTTGACCGATAACACATGTGTCACGTGTTATTATCAACATTATACCATCATAAATTTTTATTCAAATTGGATTTCAATGGTGTAACCTTCGTGGGGTATGATCTATGTTCCGTTGGTGAAAATGATGGAGAAAATTATACCTCAAAAAATGTGTTAGTTACCCCCCTCCGTCCCGGTTAAAGGGCATATATGACAAAACTCTTGGCCCCAGGATTTCTCTCACTAGCTCTCCATCAGCATGCAAAATCAGTTCACACGCGAGCATGCAAAAAAAGATCACACCACTCATGCATGGCAGTTAAGGGAGTGCAAAGTTAGGAGAATTATGCCCTAATTAAAAAATCAAATTCTTATGCCCCTAAGAGGTAGGTGTTTTTTGGGATTGCGTGATGTTTGATATGTGCCTTTTTTACTGGGACTGATGGAGTACCTAAATAGGGACTGGGGAGTATCAGGTAGCCATGTACGTAAAAAGAGCTAACTATATATTACCAGCGAGTGGCGATTTTTTGGCTACCGGGCTCGAGTGCTATTTATATCTATTTTTTTTTGAAACATCTTATATTATATTAAGCATGCAAGCCGCCTCATTAAAACCTTCCAGTCCCCTTAGGTACCCTGATAAGAAAAAAGAGTGCGTCTGAAACTTGCAGCCCATCAAACAATTGTTACATCGATTACAAGAGGTTGCAAAATAAAGCTAGGGGGTCATCGACCCAATTACAAGGAATCTTACTAGAAAAACAAGACCTAGCCAATTCATGCGCTACTTCGTTAGCTTCCCTCGGACAATATTGAAATATAGTAGTCCCAATCATAGACGCTTCGTCGATACAGTCCGCCAACACCGCCGAGGATACACCCCACCATGCCTCTTCTCCATTGCAAGCTTCAATAACCTCCATCGAATCTGATTCTGCTATTACATTATTGCACCCAAGCCGATTCGTTAAAGTCAGCCCCTCTCGCATAGCCATTGCTTCGGCTGAAGTTGCTGAGTCTATATTTGGAAGAAAAGAGGTAGACGCAGCTATAAACCTTCCATCAGAGTCCCTTAGTATTGCTCCCACAGAACCTGTAAAAGAATCAGAATGGAAAGAAGCGTCTACATTAACCTTTACCTGCCTTGGTCCTGGTTTCTTCCAGTAGTGCAATGAGCTTAGACATTGCTGTGGCAGCGTTTGCCGTAATACTAAGAATGGACATTTTGCATTGAGCAATAGGGGAGACAGATTCATTATGCGTACGTCGCCTGCGTATCCACCAAAGATACCAACAGGGCGTCGCAATGATTTCCTTTTCACCAATATTGTCAAAGCCTGGGAGCATACCATTTTGGTTTCTGAGCAAATGTTCCAGAACAGCTGAGCCATTCCGATCAGTCATCAATGCCTCCTCAATAGTAGCTTCTAAGCCCAACGATCTCCACAACTCCCTGGCCGATTCACACTTGAAGAGCAAGTGAATAATATCTTCAGGAGCTTGTAAGCATATCGGACATTGGCCACTGGTACCCACGTGTCTATTAACAAGAATTGGTTTCAAAGGCAATATTCCATGTAGTGACCGCCAAATGAAAATTTTGATTTTATATACTAAAAGCAATATAAGGGTATGTTTCGAGGCACCACGTTGATCCACATCACCTAAATTAATCTGATAGTTAGATCTAAAATCTACCGCTAGGATTTAACACACTAAACTGTTACGTAATTGTTTAATTAATTAAATTTTGTACTCATAGTTATAGTCTGGCACGTTAGGCTGCCACGTCCATACGATTCAAAGTCCTATATCCATAGGACTTTAGCTGACCGGTTCACAGGAAAAGGCCCACACTTGAAATATGAGAGTTGTACAATCGAAAGTCCATGTAAATATGGGACTTTCAACAGAGAAAAAATTATGTTTTCCGTTCAGGTAAAGCAAAAAAAATTAGGATCAATCAACGAACTAATCCGTCCGAACTTACAAGGACATGGTATGCATGCGAGAGAATATTAGACTAGAAAACCTAATATATACTCCATACAAAATTTATTTTATGTGCAATTTTTTTCATCTGTGCGACGACCAAGCAAGGCTCAATAAATATGTGTTTTCAGTTCATGTGTAAGTTTTTCATCGATCCGGTCCTCCCTGCGATGTATAAGGATATCGCATGGAAAAGACAAAATCTATTATTTTTGGTATATATAGAAAATGCTATTTGCATATAAGACATAAATGTATACAAATTTTGTAAGATATATTTTTTGCCCTAAAGTCTATTTACGCTCAATCAGGTCATGCATCCGGACACAACATTAAAAAATATTAGGATATAAAAAATATATTCAATTTTTTTGTTTAGTTCATGTGCAAGTTTTCTTATGGGTCTGACTGGCTAAGCATTAGTAAATATTTGAATTCAGTTCACATGTAACAATTTTTTTGCGTCAGGTCTGTTATCAGACAACCAGACTAATATTTAGTGTGTAAAACATAAAATAAATATTAATAATAATTTTATAAATAACAACACATTTAATTTTTTCCATCAAGTGTGCACGAATATTTAAGGATTATATTTAAGGATGTCAATGTTAATAATTATTTGTCTTACTCAAAATTATGAAAGGACCCACACATTTTTGTTTTATAACATAATGACACATCAATTATGTGACTCATCTAAAAAATGATAATATGAAATAGCACGTAACGGTTTTGTTACGTCTATATTCACTTTATTAGGTAACTAAGCTGAAACAAGACACACAAGGCGCATGAAGTTGGCTCTGCGGTTGTTCCAAACTATGGGGAGACAACACAATTTAAAATAATATGGATAACTTAATATTTCTTATGTAAACCAACCTTCGATTTTTATGGGTGTAGATTATACCCCACTGTGCACTCAAGCTCTTCTCATTCGTGTTATACCAGAACACCTTTAATATGATATTCAGTATTTAATACATACAAGCATGACAGATTATATATATGTGGGTCATAATAGCCTATTTTTCATATATGAAAGTTTCACCGAGGTCCACGACAAATTAATAGCTATCCATCTACCCCACATGTCTCCGTCTACAAGGACTTGGATAAAATCAACACTAATAGATTGAAACAGAAATTTAATATTTATTGTGAAACACAACACAATATTTATACGCGTTTAATGTATACCCACATGATGCACTCGATTTTGCTTTTGCTAATGTTATACCAGGACATCATTAATATGACATCTGGTTTGAATCTTAATCTGATACATACAAACAAGCCAAATTAAATTAGTGGAGTTAAATTAATAGCATGTTGTACATGTATGTAGGGACCCTCCCATGACCATGATAACGTAAAAAGGAATATGTGATTATGTGTCAAGCTTTGTAGTTCATTACCCTTAGAATTTAAGAGGATGTGTCATTGATATTATAAATATTATTTCATATTTGAATCACACTATGAATGAAATAATTTCCCTAAATAATGTAGCCGTATGAATAAACTATTAATTAAGGAGTGATGATTACCAACTAGCTTAAATTTTGATTATAAGATATGAAAATGTCATGTAGTGAAGCCACACAATAAAACCGAGTATCGGTTAATTAAGATGTTTCCTTATACTCCCTGTGTTTCAAATTACTCCGCGCGCACGCTTACCTAGGTGGCCTAGTATTCTTTCATTTTTCATCAAAAAATTCTTAGAATTTTTGGTATACGTAGTACATATTTTATACTATCTATTTCAAAAATTCCAGGATTTTTTTGAATGAGAAATGAGAGAGTACTAGCTCACCTACATAAGCGCGCCGGCGGAGTAATTTGAAACAGAGGGAGTAAATGTTACTTGATAAAATAATACATGTAAATGTGAATGTATCAGAGGGTGAAAGATATCAAGGACCGAGGTAACAACAATAAATAAATAAAATGAAAAGTTCATCTCACTAAGTATCGCATTGGGGAATATTATTAAAATAGTATTATAAAATTTGAGTAAAATTTCAAAATTAAAAGATTGAATAGAATTCCGTTATTTAGAATATATTTATAAAAAAACAAAGTTAATCTTAGAAATGGTGTCTTTGTCTAAAAGATTTTCTTGAGAGGATATTTGTCTAATAGATGACAACTTAGAATGATCACTGAATGTTTATATTCCACTGCAGAAATAATGGGGAAGAAATTGATTATGACAAGATAAAATTCAAATTCCCCCAAAATAGTTTCCTTAATGATTAAAAAGATTCAATCCATTAAAAAGTTAACTAACTCTTCAAATGCTTACAAAAGCACCGAATCAAAATTTTGTGTGAAACCATTTCCCCATTAAATTTCCATCCTCATATGTGTTCATAATAAACCATATAATGAACCAAAACATAGAGAATTAGTTAAGAATATCTAATGGTAAACCAAAATATTCAGCCAGCTAACAAAAACCTAAAAAAAAGTTGTACATGAGGTATTGATATCTTGAACCTTACAATGAACAGAGTGAACCAAAATTTCTTCTTAATAGTGCATAACATAATCGAATCATTAATGTAACATATTCTTATTAAATACATCATTTATACTATCTTAGTAACTATAGATTAACCACATCCGGCGACAAATAACATATCAACATATATGTTTTTTTACTCTAAACAAATAAAAGTTTTTTTTTTGAGAATCTAAACAAATAAAACTTGATGAGTACCTTGAAGTCACATAAAATAAAAACTGCAACCAAGCTTTATCACCACGTACAAAAGACATATATAATCAATTATACTATCTCCGTTCCGGTTTATCAGGCTAATACGTACTTTAAAAAAATAATTTGACCATAAATTTTGTCAACAATATATGAATTATATGTCACAAAAATTATACTATTGGAAGCATATTTTGAATGTGAATCTAATGATATAATTTTTGTTAAATATAGTTTGTATTTTATTGACCAAATTTACGGTCAAACTATTTTCTCGAAGTACGTATTTTTCTTATAAACCGGAGTGTAGGTAGTACGTTGCTCTATGGCAATATTAATTGTTCTGCCATAAACTATAAATGATAAATGGTGTATCCTGCACAAGTAATTTTTATTTAGAATAATATTTATGATGACCATATAAGTATATAACCATATTAATTATGATAGCATAATATAAATTTCTAGGACCATACAAAGTTTTTAGGCATATTCGGACATTGCCCTCGCATTTGGGAGGGCCACCATGCTAGTTTTAAAAAACTTAAAACCATATTTGTGAGTTACACAAAATATTTAAAAAAAATATCCGGATATAACCCATAATTTATCCCACAAACATACAAAATATCAATTTCAACTACTATGTATTCTGAGCTGTACAAAAATAACAAGGGTGTAGATCTATGCAAGTATGTTTTTAAATCCCTGAATTTTATTAGATTTATCATTTTTGTGCAGGACAAAAAACAAAGAATTTAACGACACAATTTTCATGCTTGTGGGATACAACATTGATTATGTCCGAAAATATTTTGAGATATTTTTTAAAACTATAAAATATGGTTTTTATTAATTTAAACGAAGAGAGCATTGATGCTCGCGAGCCAAATACACTTTCCGAATACTAGCATAGTAACAACTTGGCCACAACTAAGAAAGTCAATACTACTCTAGTGTGTAGACTGATATTTTCCATTGCACGCAAGGGATACCTCAACTTTTCCGATGCCACACTTACGAACAATGTCTCGACGGTAGCTATGACACCGTTCTTCGAAAATTTGCCTTCCATCCTTTAGCTTTGATTCAGGTTGTCAAACATCGTAGAAGTCACCAAAAAGAGACTAGGGGGCGAACAAGAGTATTTTATCAAATGCTTGATAAACATAAGCTAAATAAAGAGTAGTATTATGAAAAAAAATCTTTGAGAAGGGGGCATATGCCCCCCTCCCACACTGACAATTATGTTGTGCCACCGTATGTGATTATAGAAGAATCATCGATATTCTAGACTTTCATTTTTTTATTTAGAATACCTCAAACCTCTAGTTAAGAACATTGATTGAACAAAACAAATATATCTCAAAGACATTTTGAGGATTTTTTGTGCTTTTTGGTGTGGAGTTGAATTATAATAAAATGCCATGCTTCAAAAAATCCAGAAAAGTGTGGACGCGATGTTTACCGAGTGCAAACCTTGAGGGAGCCTATGAGATGAATTATTGGCACTCCTAGTCTATAGATATAAATGAAAGCATATTTTTCTCGCATATTATTTTCAAACCGGTAATTTCTTGAAGTGTCTAATTGCAAGCATCAGGTCTAGATTTTTTAGCCAAGGCAACCCAATATTGAACTCTACATAGGTTTATTAGGCCAAAAATGTCTTAATTATTATGGTATATAGCTGGCCGGGAAATATCACGACCCACCGATATACCTCCATAGATCTATCGTAGTTCTTGAGAATCCAGGAGGTAGCAACATTCCGCCTACATAGTCCATATTGTGCTAGCCCAAAAAAAGATGGTTGTTCTGGTATAAGTTTAATTCTATAATTATGCTTCTGTTCTTCAATTTATCTCTTATTTTCGTTTTCTCTGTAAAGTTTTGGTCATAGTACATAATTAATTTGATGTAATTTTATTTAAATGTTCACGTAACAATTAAATATGTACATAGCATATACTTTGTAGCATTCTCTAGGTAAAGTAAAAAAGGGTTAACACAACGGAGTTATTTACCATGTTAGTCATTCTAGACATTTCTAATGAGGTACACAAAAGTATCCTCCATATCAAATGTTTTTCCCCAATAAACAAGATTTGGATATTTTTGACGTGCATGAATATTTTAATTGACACATGCAAATAGTTTACTTTATAAGTTGAACAAGCAAAAAACTCATGCAAAACATTTTTCTGTATAATCAATCTTTTGATATCATGTTAAACATTATTAAATTTAGTTTCAATTAAATATAAATACCTTACATATTTGTACTATTTATTCATTGGAAGCAATAAAACAAAAATCAAAAAACAACTTAACGATTCACCACCTCATTTATGTTCCTATGTGCGGAGTCCTCTTTTGCCAATAGTAGGGGTTCGAACACTGGGGGGTTGTGTCACTGCAATCTGGAGCCTGTTCATAAAATTCTGATAAAACATTTCTACATGTAGAAAATAATGAACTCTAGAAACATGAAAAATCTGAATTCAAAATATCCAGTGTTTTGTGCTAGACAAAAATGAAAATATCCGACATCTACAATAGTGAACGGTGAACATTTTCAGTCCTCCAAGAATTATATCTCATATTTGTCATCTTTTGTTAAGCCTAGACTGAACTGTATTTCAGGTTCATATTTCGCATATTGGCAAATATACAATTATCTACATCTAGGATTTCTTTTTCAAAAACAATCAAACTCTGAAATGTTGTTTTCATCTTTTGGGGGAGAAGGGGCCTCCATGTAGGTGACGCTCTAAAGTCAATTTTAGTTTGAAGCAAAAACTCCTATTTGACACATAGGGGCCGACACCTCTAGTGATTGCAAGATCGTGCGCACCATCTATGCATGTACAAATGTCTTACTGCTTTTATCTATAATAAATCTTAGATTCTTAAAAATGGAGACTTTTTGAAAAAAGTATATAAAACATGGTTTTGAATTTTCTAGCATGGGAAAAGGTATATCACATTTTTAACTTTATTCATATAGTATTATAAATTGTTCACATATACTAAATAAAATTCAATATAATTCCAAATTATTTTTTATATACATAATTTCTAATTTGATGTATTGTGTAGAAATAATGTTCACATTAGTTGACAAAAATGATTATACACATAAGATAATTTGTTGACATGGACAAGAAAGATCCATGCATATGTCTAAAAATGGAAAATAAAAAACGTTTAAAATTGAAGAGAAAAAATGAAAAAATAGAATGATTGAAACAAAAACTGAAAAAATCACAAGGTGTATCAAGCTTCTCAAATTATCATGCAAGGAGATAGGGAAAAAGACGCCAAGAACATGCGTCGGGTTCAACAAAACTCACAAGGTGTATCAAGCTTCTCAAAACGTTTCCAAGATTACTATCAACCTTTTCAAATTATCATCCACCATTTCTCAGATTACAAGAAAATTGTCTTCTAGTGTAACTGTAGGTGGTGCTGGGAGCACGCAACACTTGTGCATGCATGCATGACCCTGGTCAACAAGAAACAAGGCTGATGTGAGCCCAGCCTGCAAAGCTAGCAGGTAGTAGCAGCCTTTACCCCTTTGTGAACAGGACGCGTGTCCTTTACTCCTTTCCATTTCGCCCCGCCCCCTTCCCTCGCACGATACTCTTTTCCTTCTGCCCGAACTCGTCTCAGAGTGCGAGAGAGAGCCGAGGAGCGGCGACCACGGCTGGACAGGTGAGCGAGCAGGAGCTTGGGATCGTCCTCATGCAGGCCATGAATGCTCAGAAGAACCTCCGCCCCCAGCGCGACCGCCTCCTGCAGCTCCAACGCCGCCTGGAGCAGCTCAGCCTCAGCCCCGGCGACGCCGACCACGCCGACAGGATCAAGGAGCTCGCCAGGGACCTCTTCAAGGTCTACTTCATCGGCATCGAGGCCGGCGCTCGCATGCTCGCCGCCTGCCTCAAGCTGGCGGCCGAGCGCGGCGCGCGCCTCGCCGTCAACCTCGCCTTCGCCGCCATGCCCGACGAGCGGCTCCACGACGCGCTGCTCGAGCAGCGGCTCCCCGCGCGCCCCACCACCCAGACCGAGGCCTTCTCCCGCGTCGAGGCGACCTTCAACGCCGTCAAGGTCGTCCAGGACCACCACGTCCCGCGCTGCATCGAGCACCTCGTCGGCCAACGCCCGCCCACCGTGCACCGTCTTCGATGCCTACAACGGCCGCGGCAAGACCGACCGCTCCGACCCAGCCCCGGCCACCGTCGTGGACCTGGACAAGGCGCGCGACTACCTCGACCGCGCGTGCGCCCTCGCGGACCTCGCCGTCAAGCACATCGACCTCGCCGTCGTCGTCATCTCCAGGTTCGTCGACCCCAAGAAGGTCGCCAGCCTCGCCGAGATCACCGATAAACACCCATACATCTCTGAGGTACGTACAGATCTGCTCGTCGATCTCGTGTTTCTGAACTAGACAATGCTTCCATGAACTAATCTTTGATCTAATCAAGATCCAATTTTGTTCATTACACTGCAGGACGGACCTTACCCATCGGATTGAGTGATGATTCACCGACGTGCTTCACCTGGTCGAGGATGTCAAGCGACGGGAACCCTGGCATTGTTGATCAAAGCCGTTTCATTTCTGTTTCGCAACCTTAGAATTTCAGTTCTGTTCTGTCAGATTAAGCTCTGCTACTATCTACTAGCTAGTTCACTTTCTGGACGGCCGTGCCGTGGCTATCTCAGCTTTCCATTCCCGGCCGGTAATGTAACGCACCTGCATCTATATATCTGTGTGGACAGTCGACTGTTTTAATCATGTTCTGTGATGTCATTTGCTCCGATCCTGGGATTGCCATCGATAGCATGTAGTCTCTGTTTGGTAAGGAACTCATGATGGTAACCAAGAAATCTTTTTCTGCATTGTTCTGGTTGTGATCGATATGATGGTATCCAGGAAACTCATGAAGTGCATGCCATATTGAATATAAGTGGATTTTCACGCTGACTTTGTTGGCAAAATGGATTGTATTGTAGGTAGTAGGCTCTGTTTTCACAATTGAACTATGTAAAAAGATTCTTTATAATCTCACGTAAAATTTCCAAATTTAAAAAACGTAAAACTTTGCACTTTTGAAATGCTTATATCACAGTAGTAAGAGCATATCCACTCAGGAGGCCTAAAGGTAGCGCGATGCAACATAAACCGCCCGTCTGTGATGGCTTGGCTAGGGTTGTCGGCAACGCGCTGCAACACGCGCCACGTAGGAAAGTCAGCGCCGGGCCCCCTTGCGACGAGCCACACAAACCGCCCGTCCGTGATGGTGCCTGACGGCGGGAAAGGGTTCCGCCGCCACCGTTTTCCATCGGTTCCGTCGCTGTTTCAGCCCATTCCAGCACCGTTTTGCACATGGTCTCGCTGGTTCCTGCCGTTTCCAGTAGGTTCCTGCCGCTCGCGCTGGCTTTTCCGCAAGAGAGGATGCTCTGCTATAAAAAGGGGCGAGCCCCGGGGAGGAGTGTTGCACCACCACACCTCCAAAAATAGCCATGCGTAGCCGCCCTCTTCCTTCCGATCCCGCACCCAACCCACGCGATGAACACACCGACGATGACAGTGAAGATAGTCACGATAGCTTCTCCGACTACGACGAGCGCCACGTGGTATGACGCCACAACAGCGAAGCTCCCGCGGGGCATCGCTGTCGTACCAAGGTCCGGTTAGCCAGACCACCAGGGAGTGTTTTGGGTTCGACATCCTCGACCCCGTTTTCTATCCGCATCACATCCGACAACAAGAACTCTAGCACGCGTACGTCGAGTGCTTTCCTGCCGCTAGTGCAAACCTCGATGACGCGGACGTTCGTGCCCGCCTCGAACAAGCACGGGAGGAGTTGAAGACGGAGAAGGCAATCTTCCGCTCTCTCGAAGAGGAGTGGGGCCTCAATGTGCGGGCGTCGTCGACTAACCGTCCTAGCGAGTGTACCTCCAGGCGTAGTCAGCACCGCTAGTTGTTTTTCAATTCCTATATAATATTAAATGAAACTATGTGTTAATTTATTGTGTCTTGATTGTTGGGGCCCGCCGGTGTGTGACGACTTCCCTAAAGCGCCGACAGTTAGGGTGTCGGCCCCCAAAGTCACTGCCTATAGTCTTGTCGGACATCCTTTGGGGGCGTCGGTGGAGACGCTCTTATTCCCTTGTAAATTGAGCACCACGCTAGAATTAGGAAAGAATTTTATTGGTTTGCTTGAATGTTTGAGATTTGCATGACTGAAGTGTTCTCTTGGTTCCGGATAACATTTGCATCGATCCACGTCCACACCGTATTTGGTCTGTATCTATTTTCGATAATATGTGCTTCTATTTATATTTCCTGTGTTTCTATATTCGTTTTCGCTTTCGCCCAAAAATATGAAAACAAATGTGGCATCACTCAGTTCTCTCCGTTTTAGCTCCGTATTCATCCCTACTCGAGACTCTAAAAAATAATCATTGAAATGTAACACCATAGTACATGCTATAATTTTGTAAAATTTGTTACTATGTTACAGAGGACTAGAAACTCCATTGATTTTTCACGGTGACGTTGTTGGCAAAATCGGTTGTATTATTGTAGGTAGGTTCTGTTTTTCACAAGGAAAGCCCTACGCGTCCCCCGGTGATGGGAGGCCCTCATCGTCCTGCTCCAGCTGCTGCCACGTGTCCACTAAAAATAGCCTAAATCTCGCTTTTGCTACAAAACATCTTGGTTTGCTGCAAATGTCCCCGCTTTTGCTTCTAAAGCAAAAAAAAAACGGTTCATTTCAGAAATAGAACGTCTACCCTAAAAAAAAAGAAATAGAACGTCTCGCGGAGACCTCGCTGGAGACCATGCAGCAAAAAAATTGTGCTAATGTAGCAAAACCGACTTCGCTGGAAACATCGTCGAAAAAACTCGCCGGTGACTCTCTCCTTAGACCTTGTAGCAAATAGTTGACACTGTTGTAGCAAAACCACAAGACGGTTGTAGCGACAAAGTTCTTCTATTGTAGCAAAAAACTAGCTTCGTCGGAGACATCGCCGGAGACTTTTCTATACACCTCATTGGAGAGCTCATCGGGATGTCGCATAGCAAAAAAATTACGATATTGTAGGGAAATCAGAAAACAAATGTAGCAAAATAAAAACCAAAATGTAGCAAAAAACAAATTCAACGGAGACACTATCGAAAAACAGGCTATGTAGCAAAATAGTCTGTCATATGTAGCAACGCCGACTGTCGTATGTAGCAAATTTGACCATCGCAGATAGCAAAAATTGCCGACGTAGCAGGGAGCAGCGCCGTCTTTCATTGCAGCAGCGGCCACCTATGAAAAAACCCTAGGCCATGGAGGTAGGCGGAGGCCGGTGCTTAGGGCGGTGGAGGCTCGGTGATGTGGCAGAGCTTGGCTTGGCGAGGAGGCGGCGGGGCAGCCACGCGGCGACAGCCCGGCGAAGGAGGCTCGGGACGGAGGAGGAGGCGTGCGGCGGCGGCCCGGCGGAGGAGGCTCGGGACGAAGGAGGAGGCGTACGGCGGCGGCCCGGCGAAGGAGGAGGCGTGCGGTGACGGAGCAACCGCCCGGCGACGGACTAGGCTCGCGGCGGAGGAGGGGCTACGCGCGCGGCGACAGAAAAGGCATGCGGAGGAGGGGCTGCCGCACGCACGAGAAAGAGGCGTGCGGTGCATCCGCGATGGATCCGGACGATGATGCCATCATTTTTCTTTCCACAATTGCTCTATGTACAAAGATGTGTGTGTGGCTTGCAGGGCGGCAGGTCACGCAAACGCAGTGGTCACCGCGTGACGAACCCGGTCAAAAAGGAAGCTTAGGGTGGTGCTGTTCCGGTGGGCCCGGTCTGAAGAGAAACTCCATTGGTTTTTCAAGGTGAATTTGTTGGCAAAATGGATTGTATTGTAGGTAGTAGGCTCTGTTTTCACAATTATCCTATGTACAAGGATTCTTTGTAATCTCAGCGTAAAACTTCCAAATTTTAAAAACGTAAAACCTTGCACTTTTGAAATGCTTATATCACAAGACACTAGTAGAAATGGAACGGAACTAATGGTCCGTCCGGGCCATTAGTACAGGATGTGGCTGGGATGGAACTAATGGTCCGCACCGGACACCATTATTCGGTTTAAGATACAAATCGGGACCAAAGGGTCTGGGGCCTGCCTCGAACTGCCGGCACCCCCTTTAGTCCGTCTCAGTTTGTATCTAAAACCGGAACTAGTGGTCTAACGCTATTCCAATAATCCAGCACGATCCATTCCAAGGAGTGCTCCCTGCCCTGCACTTGAGTTTAATACTGCAGATTTTACCAAACCGTGGATACATGGTATCAACAACTATCCCAGAATGAGAACAAATGACATCAGGAGACGAGACATAATTAAAACATGGCATCACTGATAATAAGATCACAATTCTCAGATCGATGGGCTGCTGCCATTCGATCGTCCACATCACAGATAGATAGATAGATGCAGATACATTACATTACATTACCCCACCCAGAATCAAGCTAGCTAACAGAACAGCAGACAGTAGACTAACCGAACTGGACTAAAATCAATCACGAGGTTGCAAATTATAGTACTACTAGGTAAATTGAAGCGCTGGGCTTGGATCAATAATGCTGCAAAGGGATCCCACCACCTTCATCACTTGCCAGCCTCGATCGACCAGGTTATGGCAATTCAGGCAATCGCTCAGTCTGATGGATAAGGTCCGTCCTGCAGTGAAAACGAGCAAAATCAAAAATTACATATTGGTTAGATCAACGAACTGATTCATGCAAATATTGGAGATACACATCGGATCTGGCACTCGTGTATGATGTAGATACCTGAGAGATGAAGACGGTTTTGTCGGTGAAGTCGGAGAGGCTGGCGACCTCCTTGGGGTCGAGGAGGCTGGAGAGGACGGCGACGGCGAGGTCCATGTGGCTGACGGCGAGGCTCATCAGGGAGCACGCGCGGTGGAGGTAGGTCAGCGCCTGGGCCGGGTCCTTGCTGCTTCTGGCCACCTCAGATGCGTTACCAGTGGCCTTGCGACCGGCGGCCTGCGCTGCCTTGGCCAGGTTGGGGAGGCCGTGCTTGGCGATGTGCTCGGTGGCGGTGGCGACCGTGTCGTCTGAGTAGCCAATCATGCTGCTTTCCTCCGGGAGCTCGCGGATGTGGCTGGGCGGCCGCACCCCGGCGAGGAGCTCGATGCAGCGCGCGAGGTGGTGCTCCTGGGCCAGCTTCACGACGTTGAAGGCGGCCTCGACGCGGGAGAAGGCCTCGGCCTGGGTGGTCGGGCGCGCGGGGAGGCCGTGCGCGAGCAGCACGTCGTACTGCTGCTCGTCGGGGATGACGGCGAGGGCGGTGTTGAAGTCGAAGCGGGCGCCGCCCTTGAGCGCCGTCTGGATGCAGCAGCCGAGCAAGCGAGCGCCCGTCTCGATGCCGATGAAGTGGACCTTGAAGAGGTTGGCGGCAAGCTCCTTGAGAAACGCCGCGTCGTCGTCGCCGCCGGGGCTCTGCTGCTGCTGCTGTAGCCGGCGCCGGAGATGCAGGAGGCGGTCGCGCTGGGGACGGAGGTTCTTCTGCGCTCGCATGGCCTGCATCAGGACGCCCCCTAGCTTCTCCTTGCTCACCACTCCAGCCATGGCCGCCGCTTGTTCTCGCCTAGCTGGAGTCAGGGGAATAGGCTCGAGGAAGGGAAGCAAAATGGAGAGGACTCGTGGCGTGTTTCCAATGGCAGCGCAGCGCCATGTAAAGGCTGCTAGCTCTGCAGGCTGGCCCCATGAAGACCCCCAGCCTTTGCTTCCTGTTGACCGTGGGCCTAGTGACACCGGCTCACCCATGCTTGACCATAGTCATGCACTACAAGACAGGTTTCTTTTGAAAATTCCTTGCCAATAATGCATGTAAGATTTTTTTAAATTAATGTAAAAGTTGTCCAAGTATCTAAAAATATCATCAATATCTAAAGACGTATTAGCACGCTAGGTATAAATAGTTGTAAACTGGGGCCAGGAGGTAAAAAAAAGTATACTGGTCTTGCTATTTTAGTTCAAATAGTCCGAATCAGCCATGTGTTAGCCACGTAGGATTCGACTTTTTGCAGAAACAACCTCCAGCGTCATATTTGGACACAGGAAAACATTTAATGATTTGAACCCCCGTGTCTTGACTAATTAACGAGGAAGGACATAGTCTGCAGCTGGGACCCACCACCACCACCACCTGGTCTGTGTGATCATATTTGGACGCCGCTTTCCTTCTCGTACTAGTACGCCGCTTTCCTTCTCGTGCCGCGCAAGGACGATTCCACCACCACCCACCCCCACCCTCTCGCGATTGCCAGGACGGCGCGGCTCGGTGGCTGCCATGGTCGGTGATCCTATGTACCTCGCTGGGGTATGGAGGCTCCAGACTACGGTATGAATCGGCCTGTTTTCCATGCTTTTCTTGCTGCTATGTTCGTGTGCTGTCGCCGCTGCTGGTTAGGGTTTTCGCAGACAAGATCAGGTTAAGATCTGGTGTAGATTAGAGAGCTTTGACAAAGTGTTAGAAGCCCTTCCACGATTTCTGTGTGCAATCATGAACTCGTTTTGGTATTCCACAGGGTACCATCGGGTCCAATTTTTGCATGTATTTTCGGTTGATTTTCGTTGATGTAGAACAATGTAAGTAGATATTTTTTTATGCCTCGCATGTGTAGGATGTCACTGATGTAGTTAGAGGCATAACTGAGAGTGCCATGTTTCAACTCTGTATTGGCAAACTCAGTAAAAGGTGTCCTTTTTGCTGAAATTTGGACATGGTTGTATGTATTTGTACTGAATTTGCATAACTGAGAGTGCCCTGTTTCAACTCTGTATTGAGCATGACTTCAAGTTCAGAGGGGGCACTTCTAGCATTGTTGTATGAGTTTCCATAGGAATTGCCATTATTAGGAGGATAAGGCCTATAATTGTTTGTTACCACCAAAATTATTCCTATAGGCATTGTTGTTGAAATTGTTGTTTCTAATAAAGTTCACATCAACTTGCTCTTCTTGAGCAACCAAAAAGTCTAAGGGAACATTGTTTGGATCTAAAGGAGCTTTTCCATTAACAAGCATAGCCATAATAACATCAATCTTATCACTTAAAGAGGAGGTTTCTTCAACAGAATTTACCTTCTTACCATGTAGAGCTCTCTCAGTGTGCCATTTAGAGTAATTAACCATCATATTATCAAAAAGTTTTGTTGCAGCACCCAAAGTGATGCCTATAAAGGTACCTCTAGCAGCTGAATCCAACAGGTTTCTTGAAGAGAAGTTTAAACTTGTATAAAAATTCTGGATAATCATTCAAGCAGTGAGTCCATGAGTGGGAAAATTCTTAACCAAAGATTTCATTCTTTCCCAAGCTTGAGCAACATGTTCATTATCAAGTTGTTTAAATTTCATAATGTCATTTTTCATAGATATAATCTTAGCAGGAGGGTAGTACTTTCCAATAAAAGCATCCTTGCACTTAATCCAAGAATCAATACTATTTATAGGCATGGATAGCAACCATTCTTTAGCTTTTCCTCTCAAGGAGAAAGGAAACAGCTTGAGCTTAATAATATCTCCATCTACATCCTTGTACTTTTGCATCTCACAAAGTTCAACAAAGCTATTGAGATGGGCAGCAGCATCATCAGAACTAGCACCAGAAAATTGCTCTCTCATCACAAGATTCAACAAAGCAGGCTTAATTTCATAAAAGGTAGCATCAGGAGCAGGTGGAGCAATAGGAGTGCTAAAGAAATTATTGTTGTTTGTGCTAGTGAAGTCACACAACTTGGTGTTCTCAATAGAGTTCATTTTGGCAAAATTGGGGCAAGCCAAAAACAACAGTAGAGCAGGAACTGTTTTTTTGTATTTTTGATAAAAGAAAGCAAACCAAACTAGACTATTTTTTGGAGTTTTTGATAAAAAGAGGCAAACTAAACCAAGCAAAAGAATCTAAGCAAACTAAAAAGAAAGTAAAGGGAAAGGTTGAGGAGGACTCCCCTTGTGAAGACGTCCTTAGCCTCCCCGGCAACGGCACCAGAAAAGCTTGATGGTGCTGGGAAGCACTTCGTCGGGAAACCCCAAGAGCAAGGTGTGAAGCAGCACAACAACAAGTTTGCCCTTAGTAAGAAACCAAGGTTATCGAACCAATAGGAGGAAGGAAACGTCTCAAAGGTGCTGCAAGCAACGTGGAAACCTACACAACACAAACTCAAGACTTTGCCCCAACGAACAGTGAGGTTGTCAATCTCACCGGTTGCTATAACAAAGGATTAACTATATGGTGTGGAAGGTGATGATGGTTTGCAGCAAGTAAACAGTAACAGTGGAAGATGTATCAATGTAAAGATTGGACCGGGGTCCATAGTTCACTAGAGGTGCTCTCCTTAGATAAACAAACATGGCATGCTAGGTAAACAGATTACAGCAGGACAATTGACAGGACTAAGCAAGGCATAATAATGCAATACTAGACACAAATATCCTATGAGATTCGATTGGGCAATACAACAATATACATATACCGCCATCCAACTGTATCTATGACTAGAAGTCCACCTTTAGGTTATCATCTGAACCCCTTCCAGTATTAAGTTGCAAGCAACAGACAACTTCTTTAAGCAAAGTGTGTAAGTTAAACAATCCACTTGTTCCATGAACAAGAGACCGTTGTTTTTTCCCTAGTGGCAACAACACATCTACAACCGAAGAGATTTCTGTCACTTCCCCTGGAAACTAGAGGCATGAACCCACTATCGAGCATAAATACCCCCTCTTGGAGTCACTAGCAACTACTTGTCCAAGATAGCTACTAACAACAGAGAGCATGCAAGATCACAAACAACATAGACATGATAGAATCAATAAGACAAAACCATTAATCAATCTGACATAGTAATCTCAATATCCATCAGATCCCCGCAAACACAACATGCATGATTACAAATAGATTAGATCTTGATCATGAACCGAGCTCACAAGATCTATACATGAAAGAACAAGGAGGAGATACAACCATCTAGCTACTACATGGACCTGTAGTCCAAGGAGGAACTACTCACGCTTCATGCCGGAGGCTGGCATGATGAAGAAGAAGGCCTCTAGGATGATCTCCCCTCCGGAAGGGTGCCGGGAAGGGCTTCAGATCCCCTCGATCTAGGGAGGATGGTGGCGGCGTCTATAGACGATTTCGTGGAATATTGATCGGGTCTTTAGGGTTTTGGCATCGGGGGGACTTTTTAGGCAAAGAGGCGAGGCAGGAGGGCCACCAGGGCGGCTGCACCCCCTAGGCGCAGGGTGGGCCCACCCGCGCGGCCATGGGGTGTGCCCCCTGGTGAGCCTCCTCTGTCTCGTAGTCTGGCTTCGTGTTGCTCACGGTAAAATATTAACTTTGACTTTTGTCCCGTCCAATTCCGAGAATATTGATTTTCTGCCTTTCTGGAACCAAAAATTGAAGAAACCAGGCAACTGGCACTGTGGCAACTTCTTAATAGGTTAGTACCAGAAAACATATAAAAACGCCTCAAAGTGTGGACAAAGTAAAGCAAAGTAGATAGTAAACAAGTATGGAGCATCAAAAATTATAGATACGTTTCCAACGTATCAAGCATCCCCAAGCTTAACTCCTGCTCGTCCTCGAGTAGGTAAGAGATAAAAGAATAATTTTTGAGGTGACATGCCTGATGACCCACAAGTATAGGGGGTGTATCATAGTACTTTCGATAAATAGGAGTGTCGATCCCAACGAGGAGTAGAAGGTGTTGAACAGTGGTATGGAGCAGGAACTCTCTGCAAATACTTAGCAAACGGATTTTTAGTGGTTTTCTGATAAGGTAACAAAACAAAGTGCAAGTAATAAAGAACAAATGCAGCAAGTGGCCCAATCCTTTCTTAGCAAAGGACAAGCCGGTGGAAATACTTATAAATACCAAACGTTCTCGAGGACACATGGGAATTCTGTCAAGTGCTTTCGCTTCAAATAGCCGAGTACTCTTTTTTGGTGTTGTAAGTGTTGTGTGGGTGAACATGTGCTAATGTACCAACCTTACTTGGACTAATACATACTTGTGATTAAACCCCCTGCAAACATCCGTAACTATAGGAAACTAATTAACATATAAATCTAACCACAGTCTTAAGCTCTGAGATCCTACACTCCCTTGTGCAAAGGTGTCCTAACGGGGGTTCAGGTTTCTGTCACTCCGACAACCCCACAATTAGTAGCCTAATACACAATGCATTCCCCTAGGCCCATAAATGGTGAAGTATCATGTAATCGACGTTCACATGACACCACTAGAATAATAGCACCACAACTTAAACCCTAAACCATTGAATAATAACTCAACACAAATCCACTAATAACAACATGACTTCTCCCATGTCCTCAAGAACTAAACGAACTACTCACAAGACATCATATGGATCAAGATCAAAGATGATATGATAATGGATAACAATCTGAACATAAACAATAATCCAATGGCTCCACTCACAAGCATCAACTACAACAGTAATTAACATCGGGAAAGTTTCCCCTAAGAACTAAATCAATATCCAACACAATTGTTACATCAGGACGGAGTGGTGATGATGGTGCTGGTGGAGACGATGGTGTGGATGATGATGATGATACCGACAAATCCTAGCTTGACGATGGTGTTGATGGCGACGATCTCCCCTCTCCGGAAAGGAATTCCCCCGATAGAAATCTATCTGCCGGAGAGATCTTTATCTCTTGGTTTTTTCCGCCCCCCAGAGGCGGCGGAAATCTATCTGTGATCGCTCCCCTAGCCTTAGGGTTTCGTAGGGAAGATATAGGTGAAGGGACGGAGTCGGGAACCAGGCAGGTGGGCCACACCTGCCCTAGGCGCGGCCTAGGGTGGGCTCGGCCTAGGGGGTGTGGGCTCCTTGCGGCCCTTCTTCGTCCCTCCTTCCGGCTTCCTCAATCTTGTGGAAAAATAATATTTTCCCATATTTTTCTGGTATTTTCCGATCTTCACGAAATTGCATCAAAACACCCTCTTTTCCATCATAATCCAAACTCCGGCAGTCCATCCTCCAAGAATCATCCAACATGCATAAACAGTGGAAAATACAAAAGTAATACCTCATAATAAGACATAAATCAATGAATAGAGGTAAAATATGACATAGAAAGGTGATGCAAATTGGGCGTATCAACTCCCCCAAGCTTAGACCTTCGCTTATCCCTGCAAGCTTCGAGCTCAAGAACATGTCCACAGGTTTATGGAGTGAAGTGTCGATAAAAGAATACGAACAAGAAGCATCACACTTACTATTACACAACTCATAGAAGAAAGCAACTCACCATTATATAACTTAGCTTGCAACCAAGTACAACAGTCACAATAGAGATGCATAAAGATAAATCAGAATTGGAATTGGCAAAATTGTTCTTGGTCAGAGAACACCTGGCAAACAGTTTCTTAAAAAGCTTTTTGTAGAAGTTTTTCAACAGGAGCACTCTTTGCTCAAAAAGGTTTTTCACAAGTGAAGGCTTTCAAAGTAATACTCAATGGATAAGAGTTTTGTGCAAACAAGAAATATAGAGGACATGATTCAATAAAGCACCATATGAATGCTTGAAACACAACAACTCAAATGCTTGCTAGAGATAGAGAGGAAGTAGGTTTACTGACTCAACTTAGAAAGTAGGAGAAAGGTCCCTTCATAGAGGGTAGCAGGGATTACAAGTCATAAAGAGCTTCCAAAAGCTTATGGTACTTACTAGCTTTTAGCCCTCATTGCCCCTATCATAGGCATCTTGAGATGGTTAAAGTTAAAGTGCACAAAGATGGAGTATATTCTTGACGAAATATAAGTTGGCAATCTCATGTCCCTTGAATATGAGGGCCACTCCTCATGCTACTCAACTTTGGTCACCGGTAAGTTCTTGTCATTGTAAGTACATGCGTATCATAGAGAACCGCCAACGGGGTACCCCTTGCACATGGTACAGGAGCTATCCCATAACCAAAATGACAAGGCAAGCAGACAATGAGCATCTCAGCGATCTTTTTATTTACTATATGCATAGCTTTTTATTGAGGATGCTTCATAGATAGCTCACTATGGTGATGCTGCAAGTTTCCGCCATGATTAGGCATGGCTTAGGCTAGCGGCCCAGACGTTTCTCTAACACAAAATACAAACTCCATGGACTTAGAAGTTCCCTATTTATTTCACACCATTGACATCCATAAGCAAAAGAGCATGATATCAATTGTGTACAAAGTACATGTACAATGTTGAAAACATTCCCTGTGACAGCATGGTTCTACTAATTCCAACGTATAGATGCAAGCATATACAACTTCGATGGCATAATGGTTCAAGTCTATTAGGGGAAAGAAAATAAGGTGTGACATCAAGTTCGTGAAAGCTTTACTAACTAGTTTTCACATAACAAAATACTTTTTAATTCAAAAGGTAGATGAAGCTTGAGAATTTGCTAGGAATAGCAAAAGCTATTAGGTAGATACAGTGGACACAAATGGCACAGGTTTTGGTTCAAAGGGTTTGGAAACATGAGAAGTATGCCTTCTCAAAACAGGTTTTTGGCTAGCAAGGTTGCGTAGCAAGCAAGAGAGTTGAAAGAAACAAGCAAACATACAAGTAATAAAGCCAAACATGCAATCTTCCTTGAAGACACAAAAGATCTTAAATAAAGAATACTAAGCTTATGAGCCAACAAGAAATAAAACAAATGGTACAAAATACCTGTAAGCTTTTTCTATTTTTCTCTTTCAAAGTAATGCTACTGACCAGAACTCAGTTTGCCAAAACCAATTTAGATCCACTTGATGATCCCAAAGTGATGCCAATACTGATCAACAAGATCCATCATATAATAGAGATTGCAAACTAAAAATAAGAAGTGCAAAAAGTAAAAGATGAAGCTGCTCATTAATATTCCAATAAAGGCACTCACACCAAGGGATACATAGATAATCAACTAAAGGAGATATACTTCCACATGCAAACCAAACTATAAGATAACCTCTCTACCAAAGATATGAATCCACTAAAAAGGTAAAAGATAAAAGATAATGGTGGTGATACCGCGTCACTCCCCCAAGCTTGGAAGAAGCCAAGGGGACGCCAAACATGATGACTAATTACTCCTTCGGTGGTGGTGGTGTTATCTTGTCATCATAAAACTTCCAAGGCAAAGGTTCCCCATCCAAAAAGTATATCCCTGTCTCTGCAATCCTGAAACTAGCAGCAGAGCTTATGCGATCAAATCTAGCCTCATACTCACAGTTTTGATTTTGTATGTCATAGAGTTGTACTTGTAATTGGTTGGTGGTCTGGCAAAGCGAGAAGATTTCTTCTCGGAGCTCAGCCACCTCCTCCTCATGTTTGGCGATGAGTTCTGAACTTATATTGTGAATAACATTCACTTCGCGTTCTGCCATCTTCTTGTACCTAAAAACCTCCTACTCCAATGCTTCCATCCTGTCTTCCAGACTTCCTTCTCCCTTGGGGCCTTGAACTTCTTTCGTCTGTACCTTCCCATCTTTGAGAATTAACTCCTTGTGATGGATCTTCAACTCATACATGTATGGGTTGAGGACATCCGCAGAGGAATCCCCTATGGGTGATCCAGAGGAAGACATTGTAGCTCCAAAACTAAGAATTTGCCTGACAGAAACATATTGAAACAAAAACACGACAAGAACTCGATGCAAGAACCTCGGGGAATCCGAGGGGTTATATATTATGAAGTTTCAAAGCATAAGGAAGGTTTTGACACAGAAACGAGGAGGAGTCGGAGTTCGGGGGTGGCACACCCCCTCCAGGCGTGGCCAGGCTAGGCCCGCGCCTAGGGTGGGTTTGTCCACCCCAGACTCTGTTTCTTCTCCAGTTTCGTCTCGTAGCTTTCCTTGTGTATTAAAAACATCAAAAATATAAAAAGATAGGGGTTTCACGAACCTTCTGTTTTCACCACTTTTATCTATTCGATGACGAACTCTGCAGTTTCTGGGGTTTGTCTTCTGATAAATTCTTCTAGAGTCAAGGTTTTGACACGAAAACGAGGAGGAGTCGGAGTTCAGGGGTGGCACACCCCCTCCAGGCGTGGCCAGGCTGGGCCCGCGCTTAGGGTGGGTTTGTCCACCCCGGACTCTGTTTCTTCTTCGGTTTCGTCTCGTAGCTTTCCTTGTGTATTAAAAACATCAAAAATATAAAAAGATTGGGGTTTCACGAACCTTCTGTTTTCACCACTTTTATCTATTCGATGACGAACTCTATAGTTTCTGGGTTTTGTCTTCTGATAAATTCTTCTAGAGTCACCATTTGAATAACATCCACATCTTCATTATAAGAATCTCTAGAAATATAATGTTTTAGTCTTTGACCATTAACCACCTGTGATGTGTCATCTTTCAGAGAAGAAATTTTGATGGCTCCTGAACGGTACACTTCCTTGATAAAAAAAGGTCCTTCCCATTTTGAGAGTAGTTTCCCTGCAAAAAATCTGAGACGAGACCTGTGCAAAAGAACTTTCTCACCAACATGGAACTCCCTTTTGAGAATTCTCCTATCATGCCATCTTTTTACTTTTTCCTTAAAAAGCCTAGAATTTTCATAAGCTTCACCTCTCCACTCATCTAGATTACTTAAACCGAGCAATCTTTTCTCACCAAAAAGTTTAAAATCTCTATTCAACTCTTTCGCTGCCCAATAAGCTTTGTGTTCTAATTCTAAAGGCAGGTGGCAAGCTTTCCCATAGACCATTTTGTAAGGAGACATCCCCATTGGATTTTTATAAGCAGTTAAATAAGCCCACAAAGCGTCATTCAACTTTTTAGCCCAATTGTTTCTAGATCTATTGACAGTCTTCTGCAAGATAGATTTAATTTCCCTATTAGAAAGTTCTACTTTCCCACTGGTTTGGGGGTGATAAGCTAAAGCAATTCTATGGTTTACATCGTACTTAGCGAGAGTTTTTCTAAAACCTCCATGAATAAAATGAGAGCCTCCATTAGTCATGAGATATCTAGGCACACCGAACCTAGGAAAAATAACATCCTTAAGCATTTTCAAAGAGGTCTTACCATCCGCACTATTTGTGGATATGGCTTCTACCCACTTTGTAACATAGTCTACAACAACAAGAATATGAGTGTACCCTTTTGAAGGGGGGAAAAGACCCATAAATTCAAATCCCCAACAATCAAAAGGTTCAATAATAAGAGAATAATTCATAGGCATTTCATTGCGTCTAGAAATGTTACCTACTCGTTGACATTCATCACATGATAAGACAAACTTCCTTGCATCTTTGAAAATGGTAGGCCAATAAAATCCAGATTGTAAAACCTTTTGTGCAGTCCTGTCCCCTGCATGATGTCCTCCATAAGCACTGCCATGACATTTTCTCAATATCTCTTGTTGTTCAAATTTTGGAACACATCTTCGCATAATGCCATCTACTCCTTCTTTATATAAGTATGAGTCATCCCAAAAGTAATGCCTTAGATCATAAAAGAATTTCCTTCTTTGTTGAGCTCTAAAGGTTGGAGGCAAGTACTTGGAAACAATAAAATTAGCATAATCAACATACCAAGGACTCTCATGCGGACTTACCCTTATCGCAGCCAACTGCTCATTTGGAAAACTATCATTAACAGGCAATGGGTCAAAAGAAATGTTTTCCAAACGAGATAAATTGTCAGCAACAGGATTTTCAGCACCTTTCCTATCTACAATATGCAGATCAAACTCTTGTAAAAGCAAAACCCACCTGATAAGTCTAGGCTTGACATCCTTCTTTGTCATGAGGTACTTAATAGCAGCATGTGTTTGACACGAGAAAAACGTACTAGAACGCCTCCACGAGCATGTGCGGGAGCGGTAGTTTATCTCATGCGCACCGGGGTACGGTAAAAGAGAGAAAGAAAGTGCGGGCATGCCAGTGTATAATAAATACACAAAGAAAACAAAAGAAGGGAACAATATTTTATTAATCTTAAAGATCATAAATACAATTCCCACATAAGATTGCGCTCCGTGGCCTACTAGCACGGCCAGCCTGACAATGGCGATTTGTGCGATCTCCTGGTTCCCGGGGCCTCGGAAAGCTCTCGGTTAATTACTCCCGCGGGTTACGCCGCGAGACACCTCCGATTAAGCCACGTGGTCGTCTTTGTCGTCTTTGCTTCACGTCCTGCATATATGGTGGTGGTGATGGTGTGTGTGTGGGCAGCGGCAGAGCCCGTGTCCTCGTCGGTACACGCGCCGCTGAAAGCGTGGCCTTTGCTCCGGCCTCGCCCGCCCTCGCCGTTGCGTCTCGTCGGTCTTGAACGGCGATGAAGAGTTGTTGATGTAGATGGATGCGGTCCGATCGGCTAGGACTTCTTGACGACTTTGCGGCTTCGTGGGGTGTGCAAGGGGTATGCCTCGCGGGAGTATTTTTATTAGGAGACCAGTGTCGCTCATATCGGCATGGCCGGCGTGGTCGGCTCCTTAGTCTCGGTGCAGCGCCGAGTTTACGGCAACCGGCGTGACCAAAGGCGCCGTCTCACGGGATCACGAAGTGGTCGTTGTCGAGGGCCTGATCTCGCCTCCAAGGAGAGCATATGGCCGCCGCGACCTGGATGATTGGCCGCATCGCGCGCACTACTCCATTGTGCATGGGGCATGCACTAATGCATCACATGCATCACGTGTAGTCTCCATGCACCGGCTGCTCTTCTTGAGGCACTACGCTCGCCTTGCTCACGTCTGGCCGTCCGCTGCCCGCAGGAGTCGATGATGCACCTCAGTGTAACGCCGGCGTCTCGACGTCGCTCGCCACACCACCGTTGTTAAATCACGATGTGCCTGTCCGCGATGTTCAACCTGTACGCCGTCTTGATCCTGCAAGTCTGGACTCGGGCCGTATACGCGTACGGGAGGTTCAACATGCTCCTGATCCCTCGTCGTTGCAGTGGCTCGTCTGCGTGCCCGGTGCCATAGTTGACGGGCTGCTTACGACTCCACGGTGGCGTCTTCGGCAGCTCCGGCGGCGTCTTGGCGAGCTTCATCAGCATCGCGGACACATCAGCTATCGGGCAGTGTCTTAGCGAGCTCCGATGGTGCTATAGAATCCCTGCGAGCTCCGACGGCGGGCGGCATCTTGGCGAGCTCCAACGACGGGCTGGACGAGGTGAGCTCGCGGCGTCCGCGTGCTGGACCTTGGGCGTGCTATCTGTGAGAGGAAGAGAAGAAACAATTCAAACACAACCTGTGGGGAAGGTGGTCTTCGCATCCATGGTCGCCCGTCCTTCTCCTCTTGATCCTTGCACGTACGTATTGCTTCAGGTTCTTCTAGCTTCACGGGTCGCCTACGGCGATTGGATCTTCTTTCCGTCCACACGAGCTGTGCGTGCGTACAGATGCGATCTTCGCCGCCTCCTCTTCTCTGGGTCTTCCTCCAGATCCTTTTCTCTCTCGATGGCTCCCCCTGCTCCGCCCGCTACACGAGTATATATAGGCGGAGGCGTCAACCCCTTTGACCGGTACCGATTTTCTTGGGATAAAGGAAGCTAAACACGTTAGGCTTCTTTTATCTCTTTCTTTGCACGCGCCCTTGGCTGACTGCGTGTAGGCCTACACGTGAGCTGAGTTTGTTTAAAACGCGTAGCCTCTCTATCTCCCGATCTGATAATTATCTCTCTTAACTGCTTCTAGAACATCGGTTGGCCCACGTCCAGGCTATCTCAGCGCCGGACTCTTCTTCCGATCAAAACGAACCACTCTTTCCTGATGAGCTAGACTTATATACGTGCTAAAAACCCATCAGCTTTCGTACGCGTCTCCGGCCCGGCAGCGTATCGTGGACACGCCACGATACCGGCTCATGGTGTCCCAGAGTCCATGCACGATACATCATCGATGCAGCTGATCCATCGTTCAATCATGCACTTTCGCACGACTAGTCTAGTCGTACTATCATCAGGCAATATATGCATGTATATGAAGAATAAATCATCCCATGCACGAATAATGCGGTACTAGTCCTTCTATATATGTGTAGCCGATATAGTCTTCTGCCCCCAGCTCATACATGTGCCGTGAACTTTGTATGTCAGCCTAGTTTATACTTGATTCTGTCCTTCTAGCTTGCTCCGATCCTGCAAAACATAGGCACACACAAAAAATTGTCGAACAGCATGATCAGTATGAATAGTAACCTTTGAATCAACAATATAAGGTCTAAACTTATCACAAGCAAAGATTACTGCTAAGAACTCCTTTTCAGTGGTAGCATAATTCTTTTGATCAGCATCTAGAGTCTTGCTAGCATAATGAATAACATTCAACTTCTTATCAACATGTTGTCTAAGGACAACACCCACAACAAATTCACTAGCATCACACATAATATCAAAAGGTAAACTCCAATCAGGTGGTTGGACAATAGGAGCAGTTGTTAAAGCTTTCTTCAAAGTTTCAAAAGCTTCCTTACAATCATCATCAAAAACAAAAGGTACATCTTTTTGAAGAAGATTAGTAAGGGGCTTTGAAATTTTGGATAAATCTTTAATAAACCTCCTATAGAAACCAGCATGACTAAGGATACTACGAATACCTTTAATATCTCTAGGGCAAGGCATCTTCTCAATTGCTTCAATTTTGGCTCTGTCAACTTCAATGTCTCTTTTAGAGATCTTGTGTCCAAGAGCAATCCCTTTATTAACCATGAAATGACATTTCTCCCAATTAAGAACAAGGTTGGTTTCTTCACATCTCTGCAAAACTTTATCAAGGTTGTGCAAACAGTTATCAAAAGAAGTTCCATAGACAGAAAAATCGTCCATGAAAACCTCCACAATTTCTTCACAAAAACCATAAAAGAAAGCACACATACATCTCTGAAAGGTAGCAGGAGCATTACATAAACCAAAAGGCATACACCTATAAGCATAAGTACCATAAATACAAGTGAAAGTAGTTTTGTCTTGATCTTGTGCTTTCACAGCAATTTGAGAAAACCCAGAATAACCATCAAGAAAACAAAAGTGGGTCTGTTTGGACAACCTCTCAATCATTTGATCAATAACGGGCAAAGGATAATGATCTTTCTTAGTAACTTTATTGATCTTTCTAAAATCAATGCACATTCTATACCCAACCACTACTCTTTGAGGTATAAGCTCATTATCTTTATTAGGCACAACCGTTATTTTCCCTTTCTTGGGAATGCAATGAACAGGACTAACCCATTGACTGTCAGCAATAGGATAAATAATATCAGCATCAAGAAGTTTTAATACCTCATTTCTTACCATATTCTTCATCTTTGTATTTAGACGGCGTTGGTGCTCAACGTTAAAGAAAAGTACTTGTTGAAAGATAACCCAAGAGTTTCCTTGAGTCTTGGAAGTTATTACTTCTGTAATGACGAAGTTATTATTTCTGTCCTCCACCAAACAAATTCGTGAGGAGTATCTGTAACTCGGATTGAGATGAAAATTTACGAATAAATCCCTCAGTATGTTAGCTAACTTTCGTTAGTTCAACACTTTTTTATTTGAGCAACAGAAGATGTTCGAAAAAATCGGTTTCTACCTGCTGGTCTGTTTTGACAGATTTCTGCGATTATTTGCATTTGCTTCTTATTGATTCCTTTTTGAGTTCTGTTTAGGTGAATTTAGCTTTTTGAAGGAGTTACTACAGTATCTTGTGTTTTTATTGAAAAGCCTTGCTGTTCCAAAGCTTTTCCAGAGGTCTAATATATTTTGAATACACTAATGTTGCTAATGAAGATTGTGTGAAGTTCTGTATGAAGGAAAAATTTCAGGTGTAGAGAGAGAATGATGTAATGAGATGAAGAATGGACAAAAGCTCAAGCTTGGGGATGCCACCATGGTGTCACCCTAAGAAATATTCAAGAGGTACAAGCGTCAAAGTTTGGGGATGCCCAAGGCATCCTCTTCTTCATCAATAAAAAGCTCAGGTCTGTCTAGACACTTCGTTTTTATTGTTTCATGCATAGTTGTGTTGTTCTTGGAGCGTCTTAGTTTTTGTTTGCTTTGCTTAGGTTGTTTAGTTTGATTGAATAAAGTAGTTTGGACCCCCGTTCTCGCTGTGTTGTTTTGCAAATAAGTTGCTTGGTGTTGGAAAGGAGTAGTAAGTTCTTGCTTGAAGTGCAAGAGGAGCTTGCATTGATTGTGACTTAGACTTTAGCATAACATGCTAGGTGTTGTTTTGACCTTATGCTTAGTAATTATTGATGTAGCATGTCTTGTTCCAAACAATTGGGATTGCTTAGTGTGCCTTGAATAAATTATGCGTTGTTTTAGCATGCAAAAGCATAGTATTGTGGTATTCTCCTTTGCATAGTAATTATTGATACAACAAGTAGACAGTAACAGTGGAAGATGTATCAATGGTAAAGATTGGACTGGGGTCCATAGTTCACTAGAGGTGCTCTCCTTAGATAAACATACATGGTATGCTGGGTAAACAAATTACAGCAGGGCAATTGACAGGACTGAGCAAGGCATAACAATGCAATACTAGACACAAAGATCCTATGAGATTCGATTGGGCAATACAACAATATACATAGACCGCCATCCAATTGCATCTATGACTATAAGTCCACCTTCAGGTTATCATCCGAACCCCCTCATGTATTAAGTTGCAAGCAACAGACAACGGCTTTAAGCAAAGTGTGTAAGGTAAACAACCCACTTGTTCCATGAATAATAGACCGTTGTTTTCTCCCTAGTGGCAACATCACATCTACAACCAAAGAGATTTCTGTCACTTCCCTTGGAAACTATAGGCATGAATCCACTATCGAGCATAAATACCCCCTCTTGGAGTCACTAGCAACTAATTGGTCAAGATAGCTACTAACAACGAAGAGCATGCAAGATCACAAACAACACAGACATGATAGAATCAATAAGACAAAACCATTAATCAATCTGACATAGTAATCTCAATATCCATCGGATACCCGCAAACACAACATGCATGATTACAAATAGATTAGATCTTGATCATGAACCGAGCTCACAAGATCTATACATGAAAGAACAAGGAGGGGATACAACCATCTAACTACTACATGGACCCGTAGTCCAAGACGGAAATACTCACGCTTCATACCGGAGGCTGGCATGATGAAGAAGAAGGCCTTCGGGATGATCTCCCCTCCAGCAGGGTGCCGGAAGGGCTTCAGGTCCTCCCGATCTAGGGACGATGGTGGCGACGGCTATAGACGGTTTTGTGGAATATTGATCGGGTCTTTAGGGTTTTGGCATCAGGGGACTTCATAGGCGAAGAGGCGAGGCAGGGGGCCACCAGGGCGACTGCACCCTCCCCTGGCGCAGTGTGGGCCCACCCGCACGGCCATGGGGTATGGCCCCTGGTGAGCCTGCTCCGTCTCGTAGTCTGGCTTCGTGTTGCTCACGGTAAAATATTAACTTTGGATTTTGTCCCGTCCAATTCCGAGAATATTGATTTTCTGCCTATGTGGAACCAAAAACAGAAGAAAATAGGCAACTGGCACTATCGCAACTTGTTAATAGGTTAGTACCAGAAAACATATAAAAACACCTCAAAGTGTGGACAAAGTAAAGCAAAGTAGATAGTAAAAAAGTATGAAACATCAAAAATTATAGATACGTTTCCGACGTATCAACTTATAAGTAGTGTTTACTGAATTCTGGCAAAGTGCAAATGCTGTACAATGAATTTTCTGTAAATGCAGATGTTGTTTACTGAATTTTGGCTCAATGCAATGCAGGTGATGACCCTGACAAGTTCACTTTGGCTATAGAGCATGGTGGAATATTTACTGGATTGCATAAAGGTGATGAAATTGATTACCATGGGGGATCACTTGATTTCTATGATCAATGCAATTGTGACACATGGTCACTTCTTTGGATACATGATTTCCTGATTGAACTAGGGTGTGAAATAACAAAGGCTTTGAATGTGTACTGGTGTTTACCTAGGAAAGAACTGAAAGATGGTTGCCTTGTATGCATTGAGCAAGATTATGATATTGTGTCCATGATTGTAGCTGCCAAGAAGCACAAGCTTCTGAATGTTCTTGTTGATCATGGCAACTACCTAAAGGGTCTAAGGCCTGATGTGATTCTCAATTTCAGGCCATCCTCCAGTTGGTAATGTCAACAATGGTAGTGGTGGTGGATTGGAGCAGCTAACAGATGTTAATTTTGAGAGTGGCAGTGGGAGTTTGGAGAAGCCAACAGATGGTAATGTTAACAGTGGCAGTGGGAGTGGTTGGGGCAACCAAATATGCTTCAGAATGGCAACAGTGGCAGTGTTTTGGAGCAGGCAGCAACTGAGATTGCACTTGATGACATGTCTGAAAGTGAAGAATCAGAAGGAGAAGAGACAGATTCAGATTTCTATGATAGTGACTATGATGCTGAAGAGATGATGATGACATTTGGGAAGCAACAATAGATAAGGATGTAGATGACAATAATGGAGATGTGGAAATGGTGGAAGAAGAGGATGATGCAGGGTATGAATATGAAGAGCTGAATCTGAGTAAAGAGCAAGAGCAGGAGTTGAAGTACAAGTTCAAAATGTTCAATGCAGAGGCTAACATGGAGGTGCCACAATTCAAGGTTGGCATGGTATTCTCTTGCATGGAAGAGATAAGAAAAGCAATCAAAGCATACAACATAAATGAAAGAGTTAGGCTCCATAAAATTAGAAATGAAAAAATACAATTCATGCTGTGTGCAAAATAGACAAAACGGAGAGTTTGGTACATCGCTTTTAGTCTTGCTCCCACTCTGCTTCGGCTTGGGCTCTTCTAGCTGATCAAATATGGATTGTACTAGATGTGCCTCCTAAATGGTTGGTCTGTCACTCTGAGCTAAAGGGCTGGCTGCTAGACTGGATTGGCAAAATTTCATGGTGTTTTACTCTATTCTATAACCTATGGCAGGTCAGAAATGATGCAAGGGAATCACGGAAGATTGAGACCTTAGGATTGTCGTGGCGCGTACCGTTGCGGCTGTCTCGGAATGGAGCGATCTGAGAGGATGAAGTGTAGCCAGACAGGCTTCTTTGACAAAGCACTGGGTGGTGTCGGACACGTCGTGGACCAAGGTGAACACATATGGGTCCTTTTGCCTCGCTACAAACAACGGAGGGGGTGGTGTGGTCATTAGGGATCACCATGGAGGCTTCGTTGCCGGAGCTTGCCATCTTTTTGCCCACCTTGCTGATGCAGAGAGTGCGGAACTCCTAGCTTATCATCGGAGGCTGCAATTGGCTAGTGAAATTCAAGTCCAGAAGGTGCTGCTGGAAGTGGATAGCACGGGGGTGGTGTCAAAGCTGCAGAAGAATGTATTAGATCGGTCCATGCATAGTCCTCTGGTGGAGGAGGTAAATGGGTTACTACAAAGCGTTTACGAAGTTTTGGTGCGACATATTAATATAACAACAGGCGGTGTTGCTTATGAGTTGGCTAAATTAGGCTGCGAGAATAAGTTATGCAAGACATGACTTGGTGTGCGAGTATATCGGTGAAAAACTTGTACTGAATATGACTACGTCTTAATACTATCGCAGCGTGGAAACAAAAATGTTAAAACTAAATACTCACGAGGCATATCAAGATTCTCCAAACGCTCATTTTTAAAGATTAAGATTACCATCTGTAACCACCTTCACAAAAATTTACCAAGCAATTTCAAATCACAAGAGAATTGTCTTGTAGTGTGTCTTGTAGGTGGCGGAGGGAGCACGCAAGCCATGATTCTGGTCAACAAGAAACAAGGCTGAGGCGATCTTCATGGGCCCAGCCTGCAGACCACTCCCACCCCATCCCTCCTGCAAAGCAACCAGCCTTTACAAAGGAAGCTCCGCCAGCCTCCTTCCCTCTTCTTCGTTTTTTTCCTTCTCCCCAAAACTCGTATCAGAGCAGAGACAGAGAGGAGTCCGGAGGCCATGGCCGGACAGGTGAGCGAGAACGAGCTAGGGACCGTCCTCATGCAGGCCATGCAAGCCCAGAAGAACCTCCGCCCCCAGCGCGACCGCCTCCTGCAGCTCCGGCGCCGCCTCGAGCAGCTCAGCCTCAGCCCCGTCGAAGCCGACGCCGGCCACGCCGACAAGATCAAGCAGCTCGCCACCGACCTTTTCAAGGTATACTTCATCGGCATCGAGTACGGCTCCCGCACGCTCGGCACCTGCCTCATGCTGGCGGCCAAGGCCGGCGCGCGCCTCGCCCTCAGCCTCGCCTTCGCCGCCTTGCCCGACGAGCGGCTCCACGACGCCCTGCTCGCGCAGCGGCTCCCCGCGCGCCCGACCACCCAGACCGAGGCCTTCTCCCGCGTCGAGGCGACGCTCAACGCCGTCAAGGTCGTCCAGGACCACCACGTCCCGCGCTGCATCGAGCACCTCGTCGGCCAGCGCCCGCCTACCGTCGTCGATGCCTACAACGAGAACCCCAAGAAGACCGACCGCTCGGACCCCGCCCCGGACACCGTCGTGGACCTGGGCAAGGCGCGCGACTTCCTCGACCGCGCCTACACCCTCGCGGACCTCGCCGTCAAGCACATCGACCTCGCCGTCGTCGCCCTCTCCAGGTTCCTGGACCCCAAGGAGGTCGCCAGCCTCTCCGAGTTCACCGACAGTGTCGCCTACATCTCTGAGGTACCAGATCTCTCCCTGTAAATATTTGCATGAATCGATCCAGTCATTTTGCTACTTCGCTTCACTGCAGGACGGACCTTATCCATCATCAGACTGAGTGGTGATTCACCGTCGTGCTACTAATTCACCTAATCGACAGAGGATGTCAGGCGATGAAGGGGGTGGGATCCGTTGCATTGTTGATCAAAGCCGTTTAATTTACCTATGATTTCTGTTCTGCAACCTTATAATTTCAGTGCTGTTCCCGTTCGGTTAGATCGATCTCTGCTACTACTATACTATCTAGCTAGTTTAAGTTCTGGACAGCTGCATGTGGTTATCTTAGCTTCATTCTGGGTAATGTAATAATGTACCTGCATCTATCTATCGGTCTGGGCGATCGACTGTTTTAATCCTGTTCTGTGATGTCATTTGCTCTGATCTTTTTCTGTGATCAATGATGATAACCGAGAAACTCACCAAGTGCATCCCACAAACTATTGATTAGGGAACTTGTTTGGCTGTTTGTCCTGAAACAAACTTGTCTTTGAGTAGGACAACTACGTACATGAGCGAGCAGAACACTCCACAAATTGTTCACTGATTCAATCGAGGCTGTGAAGCGATGAAGGGGGTGGGATCCAAACCCAGCGCTCATCAGTCGTTTAGTTTACCTGAGGTTTCTGTTTTGCAACCTTATTAATCCACCTTTCGGTTAGACTAATCTCATGGTATCTACCTAGTTTAACTTTTGGATGGCCGTGGCAATATTTTAGATTCATTAGTGATGTAATGTACCTGTAACTATCTTTTTTGAGAAAGAAAATATATTAATATAACGAATATACCAATTAGACCTAGCCTCTGCATTAAGAAAAATACCGCCACGGTGATCAAACAATCACAACACCAATGTAACCACCGCCAAAGACAACACATGGACTACCAAAAAAAAAATCTCCAAAAGAAATGCCTCCAAGATAAAACAATGCACAATCGTTATCATCGCTTGGTTGAAGATCTTAGGTTTTAACCTTGGAGAAAATCAAAATTCTCAAAACAATGACTTCTACAAAACCATGGCCAGGTAAGTTTGTTCTGCAAATGCTAGAGATTGAAGATCTTAGGGTTTCGAATTTTGTTCTGCAAATGCTAGAGATTGTAAACATGCCCAAATTTATTTTGGAACTTTTGAAACTTGTAAATTTGTATTGTAAAGAGCGGTATCATGGTATCACATAACACATGTGTTATTGCTAGGCATTTACCCATAAAATTCATGTGTAAAATTCAATATTTCATTAACTTTGCCTATTAATCTAGATCGGCCACTCGCAATTAGACACTCTCCGAAATTACGGATTCATAAACAATAAGATTGTAGAAGGATTTACATTACTATGTAGAAGAGGGTTCCCCTCCCTCGTGCAGCCATGCTGCTCAGGAGACAAGTTCGTTTCTAGGCAAACAGTATGCATATTCAATCTAATATCTGTGGCACGCAGTTCATGAGTTTCTTGGTGACCGCGACCGATAATGCTGCAGAACACAATATTACCAATCTGGAGACGCATTGTGACCGATAGCTACCATAGCTAGGATTTGAACAAATAACATCACAGAACGTGATCAAAACACGACATTCTCCACGTCAAACAACTGCTCGTCGGGCAAGGCGGCGAAGGCGGGGTCGAGGGCGAGGCGGGCATATCGAGGCAGGTGGCGAGGGGGCGCGCGGTGGTATCGAGGCCGACGTAGTAGATCGCGGAGAGCTCGGAGGCGAGGTCGCAGTGCTTGATGGTGACGGCGACGTCCATCGCCATGGCGGCGAGCTCGTTGAGCCTGGCGGCGAAGGCGGGGCTGATGTGCTCGACGTCAAGCGCGTACTCCCTCATCCCAGCCGCCATGTCGTCGTCGCCGGGGCGCAGCTGCTGCTGGAGCCGGCGCCGGAGCTGCAGGAGGCGGTCGCGCCGGGGCCGGAGGTTCTTCGCGGCGAGCATGGCCTGCATGAGGACGCTGCCTAGCTCCTCCTTGCTCATCATCTCCCCAGCTATGGATTTTTTTACAAATATGACCCTCTGCAATTTGCCATCGCCAAAAATACCCTCCTCGCACCGCAAAAGCCAAAAATGCCCTGGCGGGATGCCGAAAAGGCGACACGTGTCACCTCCCGCCACGGGTGGCGGATGTTCCTCCGCCATCGGGGTGGCAGATGTTCCTTCCGCTTTGGCGGTGGCGGAATGACGTCGTGGGGCCCACCAGTGCGCAGCACGGTCGAACCTCCCGCCAGCCGCTAAGTCGAACCTCCCGCCATTCCCCATGGCGGAAGGAACATCCCGCCACCCCCTGTGGCGGGAGGAACATCCCGCCACCCCCCGTGGCGGGAGGTGACACGTGTCGCCTTTTCAGCCTCCCGCCAGGGCATTTTTGACTTTTGCGACGCGAGAAGGGTATTTTTGGCGATGACAAATTGCAGAGGGTCATCTTCAAGCGCCGTGTACGTAAAAGGCTGCTGGCTCTGCAGCTCTGCAGGCTGGGCCCACGCTAATCTTTTGACCGGGTCATGCGTTGCGTGCTCCCTCCGCCACCTACTGTGTCACTACAAGACAAGTATATTTGAATTTTGAAAATATATGCTGGATAAATATTTGGAAAAGGTTGTCGCAGGATTTATTTACCAGCCGATACTCCACCTCTTGGATTATTTACCGTTGTAAAAAGCGGAAATTTGCTTGCTCCTGCTGCTACTACTAATAATGACTGAAATAGTTGAGTAGTAGTATTTTCTTTGGATTGAAATCGATTTTTCACCTTTTTATGGGGATTAACCGCCTGTCGGAATGACACCCTTAAGACGTTTTAAACCATCCTAGCATTCAAGGTACGATGCAGAGGAGTGCTCCCCTCCCTCGTCCAGTTGTGCTACCGGTGATGCAAGTTTGTTTCTATAGGCAAAAAAGACCCAAATTCAATCAAATATATAGCCGCATGCAGTGGCGGATCCATGAAAAAAATGGAGGATGTGCATACTTTTAATTTTTTTTACACTAGTATGATGCAAATATGCCAAATGAGTAATATACATAGCTAATTAATTCGCATGTTTCTCAAATGCTTTGCGTCTTCTCCAATCTCTGAAACCATCTTTCACAAAGGCATCTTTGTTTTCTCAGTTACTCCCTTCGTCTTAAAATAGATGTCTGCAGTTTTTGTAAAATTTAAATGAATTTATATACTAAATGGTGGCTAGATTTATAAATTTTTATAAATCTGAGACATCTATTTTGAGACGTAGTGAGTATAATTTTTATTGACTAGCACTAGTATTATGCCAACATGGTAGTAGACTAATAGAAGGGAAAAGCCTTCAAATTTCCTGGGACCGGCACACTCGCTGGGTCCGCCCATGGCCGCATGCACTTCATGGTGACCATCATGGATCGACAACACAAGAATATTGCACGTACATTTTTCCCAAACTGGATGATTATTATGATAGATCATAGATAGCTACCTAGGATGAGAACAAATAACATCACAGAACATGATTAAACCAATGTCATTTTCTACGATTCGATCATCCAAAAAGACAGATGCAGGTACACCTTACATTTCATTACCTGGAATCAAGCTAAGATGGCCACCGCCGTCCAGAAATTCCTAGATGCCTAGATGCATAAATCTAATCCCTAATTGAGGTGGATTTTCGCAACATGGTGGTTTTTTAAAACCCTAGTCCTAATTGTGGTGACTTTTTGCAATTTTCTCCTCCTCCCCCTCCCTCTAGGGGTGTGCAAAACTGACACCGCAGGAAACCGGTGAAACCGGCGGCTAGTGATAGCAAGGTCATTTTCTTTCAAGAATCCAAATCTCGTCTCCAGTTTAGTATAAAATTTTGAACTAAGTTAAAACGGTAGTTTCGGCTGTTTTTGCCAACCCTTACCTCCCTTCAAGGTAAGGATGTAAGACCAATCTATTAATATGGCGTCCCAATTTTTGACATGCAAAAAATAAAGGAATGAGAATAGGAAGGGAGATACCCTCCCGTCTTATTCTTACAGGGGACTAGCCATCGTTCCGCCCGGCGTTGAGAAAATACTTTTTTCAAAATAGGAATAAAACTTCGGCATCTGCATCAATTGATACACACAATCTAATTTATTACGAATCTTGAAATATCAATTTTTATAAATATGATGGAATCTCATTCGATTTCTTCTGGTACGTCTGTGTTACAAGATTACAAGCGAGGTTGATATGTCATTTGCTCCATGTCGTTCCTGAAGTTAAATATTAAGAATTTTCCACCCTCTTGGGCACCAAATTTGTTTATAACATTGTTAATTCTTGAAGTCCCACCGTTACTTATAAACAATGTATGTTCCCGATGTTCATATCTTTGGAGTCTACGATTGTTTAGTCAACTGACTCGGTTAGACTTAAAAGTTTGTTTAAGCATATATTTTGCTAAATTGCCTTTCGATTAATCTTTGGATGAGATTTATGACATCCTTCCATACAATAACATTCTACTTTCGCACCACAACATTTTTTATCTTCTTGTATTATTTAGTGTGCATCTCTCACATGATCTAGTTGATATACTTTCGGCGGGGAATCATCTAGTTCATAGAGACCATCTCGTTGTGTAACATCTTTTTTTTTCATTTATGTCTTATAAATTAGCAACTATTCTGTATGCCTTAATTTGGGAAATTAAAAGACTAACATTGTACCATACCATGGGTATGTGTGCCTATTGATCGCCGTACCATGGAGACATGCATTTTTGACTTTTCTCGTCCGATCAACAGAGTACGAAACATTGAAGTTTTCTGATTGCTCCCATCGGTTAATTGCTGAAATGTTGCCAAAGAACTCAGGTTGGAACACATTGAACTTGTATATTTGTTTTTTGCATGAATTTTCTTTACTATTGAAAAATCTTGTTGAATCGCTTACGTGGCTATAGGAACATGCTCCCCTCGGAACATTTCGTCGCTTCGCGTCTTCCCTAACCTCTCCCCTTCCCCCACCTCTGTAGACGTGAGCCGTCGGCGGCGGCGATGCTTCTCTCTACCCAAGTGTGGGTCGGCCTGCGCGGGGCAGTCCTGGACGGCGATGTTACGTCGTCGTAGGTCTTCGCATGCGGGATGACGACATCGAATGGCAGCGAACCTAGGAAGCGTTGCGGTGGGGTTGTCTGGGGCAGGGTGACCAGGATTGCAGCGGTTGGAGATGGACCTCCGAGGCAGCTGGGGATCATCGGGTCATATTTGGGTCTCTATGAGCCTGATATGGGTCATGTTAGGACTGACTAGAGCGTGTGGTCCTCGGTGCTCCGGTGACAAGCATGCTGCCAGGAGACTCCCTTGGATGTTGTGCGGATGAGGTACTGGATCTGGGCCGGGCGGGCCTAGATCTAGGTCGGCAGGTCTAGTTCGAGTGGCTGATCAGTAAATCCTATATGGGTTTCTGCGAGTTGTGAAATGCGCGGCACAGAGGCGTCGTGCCTGCTATGCTCGTCACACTTCCGCTACCCCATGCCTCCCATGTTTGTTTCGTTTAGTTAGACATGTGGTGCGGTTTGCATATTGGTGGTTGTTTTTACTTGTATATAGGTTATGATAGTATTTTTTGACCGCTATTTGCACATTTGTCTCAATGCCATTCCATTTCATTTTTTCATTTTTTCGTCTTTCTTGTCTCTAGTTTGGCAGATGCGGCGCCCCCTTGCTGTCTCCCAAACTACAAGATGTTTTCCTCAAGAGGATGGCCACCATGTTGTTAGTGACTTGTGAGCGCCATTGGGCAGGCCAACTACCTTAACCATTTTAAACTGCGTGAGCATGGTCTTGAACTTGGGACTTTTTGGCTCTTATACCGTACTGAATTGATACACTAGCCATCTGAACCAAAAGTTTGAACTGATGGAAAGAGCTAGACTATATATTTATATTCTTAGCAGTTATAACATCTCCGTGAAGCCACAAACTGTCAGGAATATGCAACATGTATTCCTCTGGGGGCCAAAGGCCACAATATATAGTACAGGTATAAGGCAAATATGCAGGAAGCCCCCTAACATATGGGGGAAATACAATATACAGATATATACATCTAACACCCCCCCCCTCAAACTCATGGTGGATCCACAACACTGAGTTTGGAGAGTAAGAAATCATGCTGCGCTCTGGTCTGTGCCTTCGTGAAGAAATCCGCAATCAGTAAATCAAGGCACATCTTGAGCGCAACAACCTGAGCCTCGAGCACGTGTATAGAAAGCATCAACACCAATATGCTTGGTAAGCTCATGCTTGACCGGATCACGTGCAACACTAATAGCACCTGTCATCGAGACAAAACCAGAATGGGTGTGGTAATGGAGACCCCAAAATCCATAGTAACCACCGTAACCAGGTCACCTCAGCAATAACAAGGCCATAGCACGCAACTCAGCCTCAACACTCGAACGGAAACCGCTCGCTTTCTTCGTCTTCCGTAATGAGCGAACCACCAAGAAAGACACGAAGCAAAAGGAACGGCGATCCGAAGGATCACTTCGTCCAATGAAGCGTCCGAATAGCACCGGAGCGAGGAAAAAAAAGGCGACGAGTGATCATACATGAAGATAATGAAGAACACGGAGAAGATGGCTATAGTGAACAGTGGTGGGAGCAGAAACAAACTGACTCAGAATATGAACAGGATAAGAGATGTCAGGATGAGTGACAGCAAGATAAACAAGACTTCCAACAAGATGACGATAACGCGTCGGATCAGAAAGAGGATCACCATCAGTGAGTTGAAGCTTAACATTAAGCTCCATAGGGGTCTCAACAGTGCGCTCATCCCCAAGAGCAAAGACGGCAAGAAGATCCTGAATATACTTTTCCGAGAGATGTAAAGCCATCAGAAGTGGAGGAAACCTCAATCCCAAGAAAGTATCGAAGAGGACCAAGATCAGTCATAAGAAACTGATCACGAAGACGAGCCTTAACAAAGGCGATATACTCAGGATCATCACCAGTAATGATCATATCATCAACATAGAGAAGAAGGAGAGTGCGTCCATGAGGAGAAGTGTGAACAAATAGCGCTGGATCATGAGCACTAGGGGAGAAACCAGCAGCAGTCACTACAGAAGCAAAGCGCTCAAACCAAGCACGAGGGGCCTGTTTGAGGCCATAAAGAGAACGTCGAAGACGACAAACCATCCCCTCGGGAATAGAATACCCAGGAGGAGGCTGCATATAGACCTCCTCACTCAACTCACCATTGAGAAAGGCATTCTGAACATCAAGCTGGGACACAAACCAAAGGACGCAATGTATAACAACAAGAAGAAGAGTACGCATAGTGGTCATATGAGCCACAGGAGCAAAGGTCTCATCATAGTCACGACCATGCTCCTGCTGAAAACCACGAGTCACAAGACGCGCTTTATAGCGCTCAAGAGATCCATCAGAGCGAGTCTTAATCTTATAGACCCACTTACACGTGATAGGACGAACACCGGGAGGGGGAGAAACAAGATCCCAGGTGCCAGTGCACTCAAGCGCAGCGATCTCCTCAGCCATGGCCAGCTGCCATTCAGGATGATGCTCAGCATCCCGATAAGAAGTCGGCTCGGAGGCAACAGAAAGACCATACTGACTAGGAGAGTAACGGTCGGGGGCACGACGCTGACGAATAGGACGAGTAGAGGGAATATCATCAGAGGAAGACGACGCAGGAGACGATGATGAAGAAGAGGGAATAGTAGAGGAGGACTCCGGAGAACGAGGAGAACTAGGAGAACTAGACGGAGCAGAGGAGGACGGCGTCGAAGAAGAGACATTAGGGGGAGGAGATCCTGAAGAAGACACAATAGGTGTAGAAGGAGGTGTGTCGGGAAAGAGAAGAAAAGAGATATCTTCCACCGGGTAAGTGCCAGCGGTGGTACGAGGATAGAAAGGACGCGTCTCATCAAAAGTAACATCACGAGAGATACGCATCCGATGACCAACAGGGTCCCAACAGCGATATCCCTTATGCTCATCACTGTATCCAAGGAGGACACACTCAACAGACTGAGCGGTCAGTTTGGTGCGTTCGCGTGGAGCAAGGAGAACATAGCAAACACAACCAAACAAGCAAAACATGGAGTAGTCTGGAGACTGTCCAGATAGGCGCTCAAGAGGGATACCACCCTGCAAGGCAGCAGAAAGCTGAATATTGATGAGGTAAGCCGACATAGCGACAGCCTCAGCCCAGAAGTGCGGCGGGAGAGAAGAAGCAATCATCATAGCACGAGTGGTCTCAAGAAGATGGCGATGCTTACGCTCAGCAACGCCATTCTGGGCATGTGCGCCAGGACAGGAGAACTGAGCAAGGGTGCCCTGCTCAGCAAGAACACCTCGCAACATCTGGGAGATATACTCACCAGCAGAATCAGCACGAAAAACACGAACGGGGGTAGAATACTGAGTACGAACCATGGACGCAAAACGCTGATATATGGAAAGCACTTTACTGCGAGAGTGCATAAAATACAACCAAGTGTATCGAGAAAAATCATCGATGAATAAAATGTAGTAGCGATGGTCCCCTTTCGAAGCGAAAGGAGCCGGACCCCAAACATCGGAATGAACTAAATCAAAAGGTCGCTGAGATACATACACGCTAGTAAGATAGGGAAGCTGAATCTGTTTACCCAACCTACAGCCCTGACAATGCAAAGACCCATCTCCTGAGACAGACCCCAGAAGACCACGATGAACTAATGACGACAGGCGAGAGTCACAGAGGTGACCAAGACGATGATTCCACTGCTGAAAGGAGCTGGTAGTAGAGGCGACGACCGGAAAAGAACTGGCAGATGTAGTGGTAGCGGAAGGAACACGAAGCCAGTCTAACTCCCAAAGTCCTGAAGAGTCACGGCTGCGAGGGCCAGCTCCAACCAGGGCCTGCGTACGACGGTCCTGAACAACACAAGAATCAGCATCAAGAATGACGCGACAACCAGAGTCAGTGAGCTGGCTAGCAGAGAACAGATTCATCTTAAGAAGAGGAACATGAGAAATATCAGGAACAGAAAAAGAAGAAGTAGAAAGGGTGCCCCGACTAGAAACAGGAAGAGAGGTATCATCAGCCGTGAAAACACGAACAGGAGAAGGGAGAGAACAAAGAGCGGACAGAAAATAGGACTCAGAGGTCATATGAAAGGAAGCTCGTAATCCGTATACCATGGGGACGATTCGACTGTAGAAGGTGGTGGTCGCGCAGGGCCTGAAGAATCAGTCACAGAACCAACAGTGCCTGTCGAAGGAGTGCCTATAGCAGCAAGCATACCACGAAGACTCCTGATAATGTCCTGATTAGAGAGAGCAACTGCTGAAGACCCGGAAGGAGCCGACTGCCCACGAGCCTGGTGCTGCTGACGTAAACTAGGATCCCGTGTATAGCAGGTGGCCCAAGTGTGACCATCCCTGTTGCAATAAGAGCAAGGATTTAAGAGAACCACGACTTCGACCACGAGCCTGGGGTGCCGACTTGGACCCCGAGGCGCTAGTGCCGACTCGACCGACTGGAGGTGTGGGTAGTATCGGCGGCGGCACAGAAGACCGCGACTGAGTCGAGGGAGACGACGGCATGGGAGGACCACGAGTAGCAAGCACAGATGGAACCGCAAGAATACCAGCACCACGAAGCCGGGTCTCCTCAGCCCGAAGCTCAGTCAACACCTCGTAGAGGAACACCACGAGCATTCAGCTGAGCACGCCAGGCTCAAACTCGGCGGAGCCGAGATGTAAACTCATAGATGCGGTGAAACTCCAACTGAAGCGCATAACTGGCAAAGACGAGCATGTGCCACAAACAGCAGTACAAAGAGAATCAAGCTGACGCCAGATAGCAGCACTCTGAGTATAGAACTCATCAATAGTGGAATCACCCTGCTGAAGAGCATGCTCCTGGCGAACCACAGACAGGTAAAGAGCTTCCCCAGACGGCTGATAGCGCTGACGAAGATGTGCCCACTGAGCGGCAACAGTAGGAAGACTCATGAACTCAGCAGACATCGGGGCGTAACACGGAGGTGAGAACAAGAAGAAGACGAGCATCCTCATCGACCCACTGAGTGTAGGCAGTCAGAGCGTGGCGATAGGACTCGAGATCAACAGAATATTGCTTGAACTTCACATCATAGGCAGCAACAACACTATCATCAGCGCTCTGAGCAGCATCCTTGGCCTCCTGAGAAGCATCAGCAGCAAGCACAATCGGCGTCGGAGTCAGAGGAGCCACAGGAGCAGGGGGCACGGCGGACAGGGGACCTCGCTAGAGAGCACACCCCAAAGACGGAGACCGCGCATGTGAACGCGCATAAAGGCAGCGAAATCAGGATAATTCGCGCCATCGAAGATCACCGGGCAGCGAGGAATCACAACGTAGTCCGATGCAGAAGACATCTCTTTTTTTTAGATCAACACTCAGATCCAATCAGGAACAAGGGCCCGGATCCAATCGAGGCGAGCTGGAGTCTCGAGGTGGCCAGGCGGGCAGGAGGGCGCCAGGCGGGCAGGAGGGCGCCAGGAACCGACGAAGACGGGCGTGGGAATCGAGGCGGGGGCGAGGTACTGCGTGGTCAGCAGATTGAGGCGGGGGCAGTGTCCCGCGTTGTCGGGCTTGCAGCGGTGGCGGCGTGGAGATCAAGGGCGGGGGTTACGGGCATCGTCAGGAAGCAGCGGTGGCGGCGTGCTGTCGATCCCGCGTGGTCTGCTCGTCTGGCGGCGTGAAGACCGAGGACGGGCTGATCGATCCCGCGTGGCGGCGTGAAGACCGAGGACGGGCTGATCGATCCCGCGTGGTCTTCTCTGGCGGCGTGAAGACCGAGGCCGACTTGGAGTCTCGGCGGATGCGCGCAGGAACAGGGAGTAATCAATCCAGGGCGTGGAGACCAAGGGCGTGAAGACCGATCCAGGGAGTAATTGATCCAGGGAGTAATCGACGGCGACGCCGGATGAACGACGGCATGGATGGACGGTGACAGACGGCTGTGACGATGTTGCAGAAAAATTTGTCTAACCTAGCTCTGATACCATGTCAGGAATATGCAACATGTATTCCTCTAGGGGCCAAAGGTCACAATATATAGTACAGGTATATGGCAAATATGCTGAAAGCCCCCTAACATATGAGGAAAATACAATATACAGGTATATACATCTAACACAAACAACCACCAGTGTAAGCTCGTCTCATGCGTCGTTGTGATCCTCCTTTCATCAATTGTGACCGCGTCGTCCTAGGGGCTCGCACGAGACTGCGGGTGTGAGGTCACAAAATAAGTGACTTTATTTTGTCTAGATAACGTATGAATCTAGTCACAAAACATGTTTAGATGCATAGGTATTTAGATAAAGTAGGTCACTTATTTAGGACGGGGATGTATTTAGGATATCCTTTGTTGTCGTTCCTTAAACGACCGGCTAAAATTATACTCTCCCAGTCCCTTAAAGTCACTTATTTTGGAAGCGAGGGAGTAATAGGATTTACATTACTATCTAGAGGAGTGTTCCCCTTCCTCGTGCAGTCATGCTGCTCAGGAGAGAAGATTGTTTCTGGGCAAAGAAAGATCCACGTTCAATCTAATATGTGGCATGCAGTTCATGAGTTTCTTGGTGACCATCACATGGATCAAAACAAAAATACTGCAGAAAGCTAAAGAGGTGATGTATTTTTGATTAGAAGATAGCTATCCTAGGATGAAATGAAAACAAGTAACATCACAAGGCATGATCAAAACATGACATCCCCGATACCAAAGTTCAGATATAGGGAGGTCAAAAAGAGAAGGTGCAGAGGTCAAAAAGTTCAGATATAGGCTGCTGCTGCAATTCAATCGTCCACAAGTACAGATAGATGCGGGTACACCATTACATTATGTTACTACCAAGAATCAAGCTCAGATAGCCACGGTCTAATCGACGATCAACAATGCCATCGGGGATCACTTGACCATGTGAAACACGTCGGTGAATCATCACTCAGAATGAATGGAGACGATCCGTCCTGCAGTGAAGCGAGCAAAATGAATTGCATATTGGTTAGATCGAGGAAGGGATCGATTCATGGAAATACAGGGAGATACACATCAGATCTAGTAGTAGTAGCAAAGTGAGTCGGTAGTGCAGGTACCTCACAGATTCAGCATAGGCGGCTCTGTCGGTGTGGTCGGAGAGGCTGGCCAGCTCCTTGGGGTCGAGGAAGCTGGAGAAGCCGGCGACGGCGTGGTCGATGTGGTCGACGGCGAGGGTCCAGAGGGCGCATGCGCGGTCGAGGTTGGTGAGTGCCTTGTCATGGTCCATGCCGCTTCTGATCGACGTCAGAGTGGGCTCGCCCGTGGCGGCGGCGTCCGAGAGGTCGGTCTCGGCGAGGTGCTCGGTGGCGGCGTCGACCGGGTCTTCGTCCGAGGGCTCGCCGACGAGAGCGGGTGGCTGGATGGCGCCGCCGGTGAGGTGCTCGATGCAGCGCGGGAGGTGGTGCTCTCGGGACAGCTTGAGGGCGAAGAAGGCGGCCTGGACGCGGTCGAAGGCCTCCGTCAGGGTGGTCGGGCGCGCGGGGAGCCGCTGCGCGACGAGCGCGTCGTAGAGCTCCTCGGCGGGCAAGGCGCCGGCGAGAGAGGCGGGCGCCGCTCTCGGCCGCCAGCTGGACTAGGCAGCGGTGGATGGCGCGGGCGCCGGCCCTGACGCCGGCGAAGTACGTAGACGTTGATGATTTCGGGGGCGAGGTCGACGTGCTTGATGGTGTCGGCGAAGTCCATCCGCATGACGGCGAGCTCGTTGAGCCCGGCCGCGACGGCGGGTCTGAAGTGCTCGACGTCAAGCGCGAGCTCCACGAGCCCGGCCGTGACGTTGTCGTCGCTGGGGCTCCGCTGCCGCTGCAGCCGGCGCCGGAGCTGCAGGAGGCGGTCGATCTGGGGCTGGAGGTTCTTCTGGGCGAGCATGGCTGCCGCTGATCCTTCTCGCCGAGCTCTCTCACTCACTCTCTCTCTCTGTCGAGTGTGAGATAAATATGGGAAAAAGAGAACAACACAAAACGGAAGTGGTCCGTGTCGGTTCTCTATTGGCAGCGAGCGAGCGCCATGTAAAAGCTGCTGGCTTTGCAGCGGCAGCTGTGCAGGGTGGGCCCACGAAGACCACCACCTGACCCTTGCTTCGTGTTGACTCGGGTCGGGTCCTGCACAAGATTGGTCGCGTGCTCCTTCCGCCAACTACTACTGACACTACAAGACAATTCTCCTTTTGAAATTTGAACGTGGTACCCCGTACAAAGTATTTGGAAAAAGTGGTCGCAGAAAATATCAGGAAAAATAACCGTTGTGACTAGAGATGTAAATAGTACTATATAGGTTCACTCGGAATTGGAATTGGAGTGAATTTACACACTAAAACAAGTCTAGATATTTTTTTTTCATAAACCTAAAACATCTTATATTTTGAAACGGAGGAAGCATTAGTTATAGATTTGTGATTGTTGAAATCAACCTGAAAAAAATAAGCCTTTAACAAATTTATGTGGCGATATGTGACGCCAGCGCCCCGCTGTTTGACATCTCTAGTTTTGAGAAACAAAATTCTGCTCGGTTGCTCCTTCCGCTGCCACTAGTCCACTACGGCAAGAAAGTGCCAACGAAGTTGTCACGAGTGCCATTCAAAAGAATCGGTAGAGAGTCTAGGAACTAGAGGGAGAAAATGATCTTACAAGTTTTTTTTTTGCGAATGATCTTACAAGTTCGTGTTGAACATATGTAGTATCAGTCCTAGTCTCATGGTATAGTTTCTAGTTCAGAGGATCTCATGCACAACGTGCATCACTACCGATTGTAAAATGTAACAGTCTACCAGATCAATATGAACTCGTGTGCACTGTAATCTCTCTTTTTTGCTGTTTGGAAAAAGAAAACTAATTAGTTAGATTCAGTAGCTAGTAATATCCTCACCGCCAACACCACGCCGAAGATGGCTCCTCTCTTGCATACTTTTTTTTGAACCGCCTCTCTTGTATACCTGTTGTTGTATGAAGATGACATTATCCTTACCCCATAACCGCACCACTCCTCACTTCCATCATCGCCTCTCTCAACCAAGAGTTCTCTATAAGTGATCTAGCAGACATACACTATTTTCTTAGCATTAATGTTCATCGTACTACTAATGGCCTTTATCTATCTCAGCAACAATATGCTTTGTAGTTATTAGACCGAGCTCACATGTTAAACTCCAATCCTATTTCCACACCTATAGACACTCGATCTAAGCTGTCTGATGTGCTCCTGTTTCTGATCCAAGTTTATATAGGAGTCTAGCTGGAGCTCTCAGTATCTCACTCTCACTCGTCCCTGACTTATCGTATGCCGTTCACCAAAGTATGTTTATTCATGCATGACCCGCGAGAGTCTCATCATTTTTCATTGATCAAGAGGATATTAAGGTACAACAAAGGCACTTCTCATTTGGGTTTGCAAATACACGAGTCATCATCGCTGGATCTTGTTGCGTATTCCGATTCTAATTGAGTGGGCTGTCCCGATACTCGGAAGTCTACTTCTGCCTTTTGTGTCTTCCTCGGCAACAATCTGGTCTCTTGGTCATGTCGGCACCAGCACACACACGGTTTCTCGGTCTAGTGCAGATGCTGAATACCGAGCAATTGTAAATAGTATTGCTGAATCTTGTTGGTTGCATCAATTATCATCCTGATTGCGCGATCATGATCTACTTCAACAATGTGAGTGCCATGTATATGTCCTCTATTTTTGATCATCATCGGCGAACTAAGCATGTTGAGATCGACCTTCATTTTGTCCGTGATCGTGTTGATCTTGGTGAAGCTCGAGTTTTTCACGTGTCTACCACATCACAATTTGTTGATATCTTCACAAAAGGGCTGCCAACTATTGTTTTCCAGGATTTTCGCTCCAGTCTGAACATTGTCTCTAGCGTGGTTCCGACTGCAGGGGTTGTTGAACATTTGTATTAGAACTATACACTTGTATGTCACGTCTTGTAACATTAGCAGTCCTAGGCACATGGTAGTTCCTAGTTTAGAGGATCTCATGCACAATCGTGCATCAGTGTATATGTAACAGTCTACCAGATCAATACAAACGTGTGCGCTTAAATCTCTCCCTTTATCTTGGTATCAGAGCAAGTCTAAAATCCTCTCTTTCTTCCCCATGTATTGCACCGAATTTCCTCGCCCCACCATCCCGTCCCTGACATCGAGGCTCTTCCCCCCAATCCTCTCAATAACGATCCTTAGACTCCACATCAGCAGCAGCGCCCTCCTATGCCTAATGCTCCTCCCACCCCCGCTCTCTCAGGATCCTCTATGCAATGGCACCGGCACATCCCATGATGTTCTTCCGGCCATCTCCAATGCAGCAGCGACCCTCATCACCTCTGCCCTCCCTTCCTCTCCCATGTTTATTCATGACGTTTAGATCGCGCGAAGCGCCACTGGATCCAACCTCTCTCGATGGCGTTATCAGGTCATGATCTTCATCCTTACCATGCACAATGCCATGGAACACGTCACGCTGGTCGCTACACCGCACAAAACCGATGAAGCATGGAGGCGGGCTGATATAGAGATCTCCCTCTGGTTCATGGCTACGCTCACGGAGGATCCGCTCCATCTTGTCCAGGGCAAAGACGGGACGACATGCTCGATGTGGACAAATCTGGACAATTTCTTCCTCGACAACCAAGCATCCCGTTGCATGTCCTTGCGCAAGGTCTACTCCAACACCCCTCGTGACGATCGTGATCTGACGATCATGTCATATGCGAGCCATCTGCAAACCAATAACGATGACCTCGCCGACGTCGGTGACCCGATGGACGACGGGGCGCTTACTCTCCAACTTATGGAGGGGGCCGAGCGCTTACTCTCCGATATTTTCCATGGCAACCGAGTTGGACCTGAGGACGCACGGCCTCAAGAGCGCGCGCAGCCTGTGCTCTCCGGCACGGGCCAATGCTACATGTCTCGGGCACGTGAGGAAGAGGGTAGTAGTCCCGGAGGACCAACAACTCACCATGGGTGCATTGGTGGGGGTCAGTTTGGCTATGAAAGGTCCGAAGCGTTGACTAAGATGACTACAAATGGCGATGTGGATGGGGAGGAAGTGGATGACGACGATAATTTTCCGCACCCTGTTTCGATTACTTTTGTTAGACGAACAAGGACGATGAGGCGAACACAGTTGAGGTCTTAGATTTGTTTGGGGGTCCTGGAATGGTGACAAGCCATGGCGGCGGTAAGCGGCACTTTGGCCGTTTGAGGGAAGGACGATAGGGAGACGGGAAGTGTGAGGGAGAGAGAGAGAAGGCGACATGCGAGCTTACCACCTTCTCGGGGGGCGGTGTCATACGAATCGCAGCACATGGTACTTACTCCCGTCCTATTTATTAGACACGCACGTAGTTTAGAACAACTTTCACTAATAATTTTGATCAGCAAATTTTACATAATATGTCATAAAAATGAGCGCCATTATAGTCGGGGCGGGGGGCGGGGGGGGGGGGGGGGGGGGGGGAGTAGCACTATCCAGGTTTAAAATTGACTTTTCATCCTAAGCGCCGGCTATAGAGAAGGGAGAAGGGGTATGACCCGCGAATAAGCACCTTACCGTGTCATAAGAAAGTGCTTTTGTTTAGTTTAAAAAAGCTTAAGAACCTTCCTTGGTGCTTCACAAGGCACAAACTTTACGATTCACATCATGTCGGAGAAGGGGTGGGCATAGCAACATGTGCAAAAGATGTAACATGTGCTCACGCTGCCAGAGCAATCTGCACATGTGGCGCACCGGTGCTCTTTCCATTATATCGTAACAGCAACACTATCACATATACGTAATCTAAGCGACCAAACATACTATCCCTATACAAGTCTTATTAAGAATAGAATATTCTCAAACTTTGGTCTCACGCGATCCCTTGCCTACTTTCAAGCTGTGATGACGTGCCGTTCCCGTGCTACGGCCCCTCGCCGACAGGTGGGACCGGGCGTGCGCTGGCCCCACGTGCCATCCAGCGTTTCCGGCCTCAACAGCCCAAATAAATCGGAGAAGGAAAAAGATAACCGTGGAACGAAGCATAAATGTGAGAATTTAGCAACCCGCCAAACGGACCATTAAGATCCGAGCGTAACCCTCGATTAATTAACGAAAATTAAGTCCCCACCATTCCTTCCTTTTGCAGTTCCTTCCCAATCTCTCTCTGGCTATTTAATCCAACCCGAACCCCTCCTCCGTGCCGCCGCCCGCCCGCCCCATTGGCACAGTTGCCCTTCCCTTCTGTCTGTCATCTCCCCCGTTGGTTGCGAGAGCGAGACCCACCCAACCCCACCCCACGACGCGAGCGAGACCCACCCACCTGTCTCGGCCGCCGCGCCCACGCACGCACGCACGCCTCGAACCTTCCAGAAGCGTGCGGGTTCCGCGACCCCCGGAAGGAGAGAGATGGGCGAGTACTGCGCCGCCGCCGCCGCGGAGGGGGAGCCCGCGCTGGCCGTGCCCCCTGCCGCCGCGGCCAGGCGCGCGTACGGCGAGTACGACGGCTGCTCCACCAAGCAGGTCTTCGACAACCTCCACGGCAACATCTCGCTCGACCCGGTCAGTTGATTCCTTCCTCCCACCCTTATCCTCTGCTCTGCTCTCCTCCATTCGCGTCGCTACCATTGCGGTTGTTGCTGTGTTTGTTTTTATGCTGCTGTTCTGTTGCGTCGGGCTGCGGGATTGGTTGGGAGTTCCGTCTGGGAGAGATGGTATCCGTCGTGGTTTCGGCCGATTGGGATTTCGGGATTCGTCATTGGACCGCTCCACGCCTCCTAATAGTTTGCGCTGTGTGCGCGGTTTTGCCCCCAATTTTTTTCCCTACCGTTCGGTTTCAGAAATATCGGAGTAATGCGCAGTCTGTGTCGGTTCGGTTTCAGGAATCGCGGAATAAGCAGTTTATTCGTTTAAGCTGTGGCCGACAAAAAAAGGATTCTCAGCTCACAATGTGTTCGCCCCTCATGTGTGTTACTACTAGTAGCTATGCCTCTGCATGTTCCATGCTGTTTCGTCAGATTTAAGAATAGGTCTGCTCGTCATGTGTCGGTAGCAGTAGCTGTGCATGCGCGGTTGTTCTTCTTCGGGATTTGAGTATTGTTTGTGTTGCCGTGGCGTATCAACTCCGTATTCTGCTACGCATGTGCAAGTTCCGTTTTAAAATTCGACGGAGTTGCTTTCCACCGGAGAATGTTATGCGTCAGGTCAACTTCGAGAGCGACAGCGATTTACATGGGTAATAAATAATCCTTGATGGGCTTGTTTATTCATTAATCATTAGTGCTTGGGCTCTGAACATGCGGCTTCCAAGTAGAGCTAAATTTAACATGGACCATACTAGTAGTACAGGCTACATGAAGACCTGCCCAGCTAGCAAAGGGCATTTCTATTCATCCCTATTTTTGGCTTGGACACTTTAGTACTTTATTACTGTACTGCACTGCATTTACTCCTGTGTGGTGCAACTGGTGCTTATGGCAATTTGTAACGTGCATTCTAATTTGGTTGATGAATTGATTTCGACTAGTTTAGATTTAAGGTACTGGGTCCCTTTCACTTATACCATGGATAGTGTATAGTAGAGACTTCATAGTTTGCTGAATTTGAGTACTCAGTATACAGAGCACTAGTACATGATTGCAGCAGAATTGGAACCATTTTCGGTGTTACAAGTAGCATTTCACAGGATTTCATACTGCCATCGTCTCCAAGCTGTTGGCTAATTGGTTTCCATTTTTAGCTTCACTGTGCCGCAGCTGTTACAAGTAGAATATTGCACCTGCTATTTCCTAAAAAATCCCTCAGCTTACTGATCCAGCACCAGCAGTTCAATATATGACTCTGTTATTTGGAAAAAATGCCTTGGTTTATTGACCCAGCAGTCCAATATATGACTCTGTTATTATGATGTGTGGTTAGTCATCTGTATCTCATCATCTCGAATGACTAATTTTCTCTAATTTTTTGTGTACTGAACTCTGAAGCTTTAGATAATTTCCATTTTTCAGATCCATTTTCTTTAATAACAATTACTTTCTCTGATATGCAGTTGGCCTGTGAATTTGTGGATACAGAGGAATTCCAGAGGTGACTTTTGTTTTCCCAAATTATTGCTGCACATTTGCCTCTTTAACTTCCTGGATGGCCTGATTAACGATTTCATCTTATTGCATCATGTCAGGTTACGGGATCTGAAACAGCTTGGTGAGTTTTCATCTAGCACTTGTGGTCCCATCTTGGAAGCTTTGCATTCTATATTGCTGGGAGTGTCAGTTTCTTAATGGAGTCCCTTATCTTGCATTTGTCTTGTCCTTGTAAAGAAAATTTAAGGGCTCTCATTAATTTAGGTTCATCTTGGAGAACTGTCTCCTTAGCCTGTCCACCCTGTGGATACTAATCACCTAGACACAGGTTTCATGCCTATAGTTTATGTTAACTTCACCCATATTATTGAGACTATGATCGCAACGATCTCATGATTGTGTTTTTCATTTGTCCAGTGAACAATGAGAGTGCATTACTATGTAAATTTTGTTAGTCTACTATTCGCTTCTTTGTGCGCATTGTTCACTGTATATGATTTGGATGGACACTTGGATATTCTTTATTTTTCTTTCTTAAAAGAACATTGCCGTGAGCTTCTTTTATGGGAAATCCAGTGCTGATTGAATTTAATTTGATGATTTATATTGATGTTCGTGGAACATGCTCTGTATGCTTTTCAGGCCTTACATATCTGGTGTATCCAGGAGCTGTCCACACGCGCTTTGAGCATTCCTTAGGTGTTTATCAGCTAGCTGGGGAGGCTATGAGCAATCTTAAAATGAACCAGGTTTGTACCATTATGCACAGCTTTACTAGATATATACTGCCAAGTGACGGTTTGTAATTAGCATTGGAGAACCTTATGCATTTTTTCAATCAACAGGGAAAAGAGCTTGGCATTGACTGCTTTGATGTGCAAACTGTGAAACTTGCAGGTTGGTGTTCTCAATTCTGGCTCCATTAAGTTCTCATATTAATGATCTTCGCGATAATTCGTTTCAGGTCTCTTGCATGATATTGGTCATGGCCCCTTCAGTCATTTGTTTGAGCATGAGTTTCTGCCTCGTGTTGATCCAGGAGCAACATCAAAATGGTGATTATATTTTCATCTATGCTGTTGATTACTATTATTATTTCCTAAACTGTTAGTTATTCTACATACTCCCTCTGTCCCGAATTAGATACCGCAGATTTGTCTAGATTTGCATGTATCTACGCTAAAACGCGTCTAGATATATCTAGACAAATCTGTGACATCCTTTTCCGGACGGAGGGAGTATTTATTTTACTTGCTTTGGTCTGCTATGACAGGGTTCAGATTAGATTAATGTTTATATTATGGTTGAACCTCACAGGTTAGAAGGTAGATGATTTAAGATTATTATACTGTTTGTAGTTTCCTGTTTTCTATTTCAAGATATGCATCCTCTTCTCCACTTCTCCTTTACGCGCTTAGTTATCAAGGTTCTGGCTGTTGACAGATTTTGACTCAATTGTTCATTCATGATCAGGGGGTCACATGTCTGGGTATATTAACTTAACGTGATCATTGATTAAACCGACTTATCTGCATTGCAACATGCCTGTTAGTCTGTTAAATTATCTGGAGGCTTTGGTTAATGTCTTGATTTTAAAACCTTTTGATGTGTTCATTCAGGTCCCACGAACATATGTCTGCACTGCTGCTGGACAGTATTGTTGACAAACACGGAATAGATATTGAACCGGATTATCTGAAAATTGTTAAGGTAAGCTGCATTTTACTTACAGCTCCAATGGTAGCGCAGGAGGATGTGTCTCAACGATGTTCAGAGCCTCTATAGGCGCCGGTTTAGTGTGATTCCAGACACGTCTTTCCGGCGTATGTAGAGTAGTGTAGTTTTTATTCCGTTTTTGAAGCACATTTTGCACTTCTCTGTCTTATATAGAATTAGGCCAATGTGCAATCTGCCTTCCCTAGGGACTATACTGTTATAAAAAGTAAAATGAAAAACCTGGGGCAATCAGACATGGAAATCATTTGTCTAGGATATACTGTATAGCTTGTAATAGTATAGCACATGTGCTATTCCAAGTTGCCAAACTCTAACCTTGCTTCTTAAAAATGTTCCCCAGGAAATGATAGTTGCAAGCTCTAAGTTCTCCACAAAAGAAGTATGTATCTTCTTCACTCCTGTCACTGTAATTATTTCTTTGACTGAAAATAGATTGCTTTACTTCTGTTGCATGAAATGATGCTTGTTTCTTCACAGGGTGTGAAGGAGAAGCATTTCCTTTACGACATTGTTGCTAATGGTCGCAATGGTATAGATGTTGACAAGTGAGGCCCTTCTCTATATTGTACTTCTACATTCATCTATAGGCCCAACGCTGTCTCTACCATCATCTGGCTATGGCATAAACTAGATCATCTATGCAGGTTCGACTACATTGACCGTGATAGCAGAGCATGTGGTCTCGGGAGTAATTTCCAGCACTGGAGGTATGTTTTGCCATCATATATGCAAACTTTCTGTTGGCAAATTGCCTCTTTGACCTTGTTGAGAATAGGAACACGAGAATTAGGTCTGCACTGTTGTGACAAGCTGGCAATCACCAGATAATTATGTATATCCTCAGTGAAAGTTGAGGAATTGTTAACATAATTGAAGTCATGATTGATGATTATGATGATGAAAGAACATGTTAGATAAACAATTAGCAACATTTACTTATTAACAAGAAACACTACAGTGTGATTCTGTGATCATCGGCACTTGAACAATATTTGACAATTGGCATATATTTGGCTAGACGTTGTCTCTGATGAGGTCACACACCCCCCCCCCCCCTCTCGTAGTAATGAAATACAACAAGTAACCGAACAACCTCTTACACACCATTCTTTCACAGTTCTATGTTTCCCTTTGATAAGACGACTATCTTTGTATGTTCTTGTACGTAAAAGAAATGTGTTTTCCATATATTAGCTAGCTCATGTAGGGCCTTTTAGATCAAATGCCCCTTTTGTATTTTCATGCTTTTATGAGTTATGACATGGCTCAATAATTATGGCTGAACGTTCGGAATAATTGTGAAGGTGTGCAGTTCGGAATTTGCTACCAAACTCAAGCTAATTACTATGCCTTGTCCTTTTCTTTTGGAAAATTCATTTGGAAGTCTTCTAAACTTTCAGTATTACCATGATAATTATCGTACCCTGTGTTTCATTACCTTTTTTCTTGCAGGCTTTTACAAGGTATGCGAGTGATAGGTGATGAAATATGCTACCCTGCCAAAGATTGTAGGTCTACTGCATAACAATCTTCATCTATTCAAATTTGACCATTGCCAGTGTTTACTTTTTTCAAGACTATTTAACATTTGACATAGCATGCTCCACTTGGAATTACAGATCTGAGCGTCCACAAATTGTTTACCACACGTGCTGATCTGCATCGGACTGTCTATACCCATGCCAAAGTAAAGGTACGTATTATTCATATTCTTTACATTTCCAACTCTAACACAATCATTGGCTTATTTACATGAAAACATATCATGGTTAAATCACAGACCGATGAAGAGAAAGCACATAAATAAGTCTACACAACTGTGCCACATCACACGGGGGCTTTCCAGTAAACAATGTTAATTGTTGTCATACTAGGGCATTGTAGAAGATCATTATCATCGCATTGTTTTCAATTCCTTCTGTGTCAGTATCTTCTCATGTTGATTCCACTTATCTACAAATAAAATGGTTTTGCTATCGTGATCTCATATTTGGATGTCCTAAAGTTGCATGCCAAGCGATACTGCTAAATGTTTATGTACCAAACATCTGCGCTCCTGCATATTTTTTTCCAGGAAAACGCAAAGACCCTGTGTTTCTTTTCATTGCAAAGAAGAGTTCAGTACAGTGCTCCTGCACATTGCTTTCCCATTTTTTTTATCCCTGTAGTTTGCATAACCAATTATACTTTTTTCTGGTTATACCCCTAAAAGAGGATGCCCGTTATCTGCACTCTCTTGCGTATTGCTTTCTTCTCATAAATGGGTCTGTTTCTAACAGTCTTCAATCATTAGGCTGTTGAACTGATGCTTGTGGATGCACTTCTTGAAGCTAATGATTACTTGGGAATATCTTTGCATGCAGAAGACCCGGAGGAATTTTGGAAGGTTTTGTGTTGATTAGTGTTATTTTTTTGTTATGTTAATGGCTCTTCTGCGAGTCTTTCCTCTTACTTCTAGCACTCTGGAATTTCCAGTTAGATGACACAATTGTTAAAAGGATTGAGAGTGCTCCAAACGATGAACTGAAGAAAGCAAAAGAAATCATTCAGCGTATTCGCAGAAGAGAGCTCTACAAGGTAGCAGCCCTTTCAGTTGTAAATTTGTTTTATTATTTTGTCTTAGTCTTTTCTTACATGCTTCTCACAGCTATTGTGCTAGAACTGTAGATATTATAAATTGCTCAATCCGCAACTCAATATTATAATTGACAGGTAAAATGGAATTCTGTACAAGTGTTGCAAACAACCTTCAGCAGTTTCTGTGTGTTGATTAAGTACTCCCTCTGTCCAGAAATAAGTGACTTGGATTTGTCTAGATTCGCATGTATCTAGATGCGTTCTAGTGTGTAGATACATATGAATCTAAACAAATCCAAGTCACTTATTTCCAGACAGAGGGAGTAACATTTTTCTTATTGTGGCCTTTGTATGTGAAGTTGGCTGATACATTGACTGGTAATAGCTTTTGAACCGAGCTGCCCGTCAAGCCTAAGGTTTTGTGGAAGACTGGAAGGTGTTTATGCACATGCCTGTCTACTGCTGGATAATATATATAGTGGCAGCCTCTGCACATGTTATTGCTAATATTCTTCTAGGATTTTAGTGGGGGAAGAAGTTGTCAATATCGCACTAGATTAATTATTTACTTAACTTTATAGATTATAAGGTTTGTTTAGTTCTGTACCATACTTACATAATGTGCAACATCTCAGTTTTACCGTGGTGTTGAACTTGTTGACTCAGTTATATTCTTTTGACTTGCAGTTCTGCAATCAATATTCTGTTCCAAAGGATAAACTGGAGCATTTCAAGGATATAACTGCACAGGACGTAGTTTGTTCACAGGTTCATTTCTACTTCATTCATTTGAGTTTGGTGCTTTGACTGAACATCTCGGAACTTATACAAGTTATAACTGTTTTGAATCTTCCCTGTACACTCTAGAAATCTTCCAAGGTGCTGCTGAATGAAGAAGACGTCGCAGTGAGCAATGTTAAGATTGATTTGACGCGTGGGAGGGATAATCCCCTTAAAAGGTTTTTGATGCTTGAACATTTTAGACTGTCTTTGCTTATGCACAGTTTTCCATGTTGTAACCAGTTGCTTTTTTTGTGGCATGCATAACGACCATTCCACAGCGTCAAGTTTTTCAAGGTAACTCCGACTCCTTTCCCATCTTCGATGCGCATCTCCCATGACTCCCACCCATGGTCTAAGTAGAACTGTTGTCACACCAGGATTCTGGATGCGAAGAGAAGTTTGCGATAACAGATGATCGGGTCAGCCACTTGCTGCCTGCCTGCAACCAAGACAGGATCGTCAGGGTTTATGCCAAAAAGCCCGAGCTGGTGAGTGAAGAAAACATAATATACTAGGCAGCTACCATCAGATACTAGCATGCATCGATACCATTGTTCCATTACGCTGAATAACCAAATCTCGGTTTCAGGTCGAAGCGGTGTCTGAAGCCTTTGAGAACCTGCAGCTGAGGATGTATGGCGAGAAGACACAGGTGCACGATACGCCCAAGAAGAAGAAGCGGAGCAGATCTGAGTAGACTGCCAGTCGCATACTCCTAGGTAGGAGAACACAGCTTTACAAACAAAAATATGGATGGATGAAAACACAAGATATTCAGGTTTTAGTTGGTAATCTGCACAGGGAACACGCTGGTTTTTGTACAGGTGATATAGACGAAAAGGAAAAATTTACTTTTGGTCGAGACGCTGACAAAGGATGACTAGCTTAGCTAGCTAGCAGGTGCAGACGGCACGATGCATGTGCAAAGTGTCTTCTGGTTTTTGCATGTACTCTATACCCCGTATACCTACCCTATATGTTGATGGCATTGCTCCTAGTTAGTAGTTACTGAAATATAGTGAATATATATCACGTACTTGCACAAACATCTCTTCCCTTTGACATTGAATTTGGTTCTCTTTGTTTGATGAAGCTTTGATGATCATTCTGGTTATGTTGACGCGTATCATCTGACCTCTGTATCAATCACAGTACCACCTCCACGAGTCTACGCTCTGTACACCTGTCTTCCGAACGACAAAATGTTGTATGCTACAGGGGCGCGACCGGTAAAAAATGGTCTTAGTCGGCATGTTCTGCCTCACCTCATCGATGAAGCACTTGCAAACAAAAGAGTTGTGCCCTCGCTGCCACGGCCCTCTCCGCCGTGGTTGATCTCGTTTCAGTTCTGCTGCGACCTCAATCTATGTGCTTCGATATATGAAATCTCCTACTCCAAGTCTGCACGGTAGCATGCCAGCAGTAGAGCATGTTTTGAAAAGCGACGTCCCCAGGTTGAATCCGGTTTCATGTGATAACTTCATTCCGAATGGATTGGATCGTTTTTGCTTGTGCCAACCAAATGAAGGCCTCGCCCCTTCCGAATGTTTCTCCGATCCTGAAGTTCTTGCGTAGAGAATAAGATGCAGCTCCCCCTCCCTCTGTTTTTTTCCGCTTTGCTAATCTTCCCCTCTCACGCGGGCCAGGCTTAGGCGGGCGCGGGAGGAAGAAAGAAAGTCGAAGAGTGTCTCTCCTTTGTCCTTTTTTTCAGTGCAACACAGGAAAGCGCCCTCTTTTTTTAATCCCCTCTGCTTCCCAGAGGCTTTTTCAAAACATGCTCTACTGCTGGCCTGCTACCGAGCAGACTTGGAGTAGGAGATTTCATAAATCGAAGCACATACATTGAGGTCACAGAACTGAAACAAATCTAAAATGGAATTCCACCATATGCTCAACTCTCCTCCTCCTATTGTATCGTTCGGTCGACCAATCTCATCTGGGGAGATTTGCCTCTGTAGTTTCGACATTGGTTGTGGCTTGTGAAAATGGTAGAGGTTTGGCTGGATTCGATTATAAAAGATGTTAATTGAGATTGATGACACAAACCGACCTTAGCTCAGTTGGTAGAGCGGAGGACTGTAGTGTATGCAGATTAAATCCTTAGGTCGCTGGTTCGAATCCGGCAGGTCGGAATCCTTTTTGTAATTTTTTCTTCGAAAGCACATTTATATTGAGATGGCCTTCCTCGGATTCCAGGGTTTTATGGTTTCGGATTCCGAATATACAGGAGGATTGACGATCCAATTTAATTCATTTCGGTACCACAAATCCCAACATTTTTTATCTCCAAAGTACAAAATGAATGACTACATTCTTATTCATCATGTACAAAATTCGAGCAAAGGGTCCAAGAAACCTGTCCACAACAAAAGGGAGAGAGCCGCAACACATCCACTGTATATACTCTAGCCGAACACTACGCCAACAAAAATCTCAAAATAACACAAGCTGGTTTTCGGCTGGTTCAAATCATGGCAAGTTCTCAACCATCCCATATCGCAGGCTTCTTTCTACTACAGGTATTGACTGACGGCCACCGGTTTTACTTCTGCGACTCCAGAGCCTTCAAGACTTCCTTTCCCATCCGTTTGCATCCAACCAGTGTCTGCAATGTAAGAACATTATTTTACCACATAAATTTCAAAAGAAGAGGAAACGAGAGATATTGAAAGTAGCATTTGCTAGCGAGTACTCCACAATAAGTGGTCGCAGGTCCTATGTTCGACATGCCACGAACGAGAAGATCAAAGCATTACTATCAGTCAACTCAAGTAGTACTTGATATTTAGGAAGAGGACTAAAGACTCGCGAAATAAATGTGGGTCTAACTAATTGTTTGGCAGAAACATACACAATAGCTAGTACTCACTGAACTTTCCTTTCAACATAAACGTAGCAGTTCTTAAATGTGGGCATGATTTCCACAGATAGTGTTGCATCAGCTAATCTTACCGTTCCAGGAGAATATATATCCCCAGTTCGGAACCCATTGTCCAATGTCTGTGTAACCGCAGTTTCGATCCTCTTTGCAGCATTTTCGACACCAAGGCCATATTTCAATAGCATCGCAGCACTAAGAATTGTAGCTAATGGGTTTGCCTTGTCCTGCACTCAATAAATAGTAGGAGGAAGCAGAATTTCAGACCGAGTTGCAAACTAAAAGCAAATGCAGTTGCTAGTTTCTGCACACAAAAGATGTTCTGAAAGTTAGAAGCTGTGTCAACCTGCCCAGCAATATCAGGGGCAGAGCCATGAATAGGTTCAAATAGGCCCGGTCCCTGCAAAGGAAAATAAGATCCTTAAGCCCTCTCTTCCAGCATTTTCATCAGAAATTAAGAGCATCTGCAAGCAATTTAATGTGATATGAAAGAAAACTGGAGGGCCTGTATTACCGATTCACCAACACTAGCAGATGAGAGCATTCCAATGCTTCCTGTGATCATTGATGCTTCGTCCGATAATATGTCGCCAAAAATATTGTTTGTCACAATTGTGTCAAACTGTGATCATACAGGGAAATTCAGTAGGTCAGCACCTTCTCATACTGCTTAACTCGCGTGAAATAAATTACATATACAAAGAACACCTGTTTAGGATTCCTGACAAGCTGCATCGCAGCATTATCAACGAACATGTGCGAGAGCTCAACGTCAGGAAATTCAGAAGCTATTGCAGTTACCCGCTTCCTCCAAAGCATAGATGCCTACAATAACATTACAGTAAAATGATATATTAGCTATGTGTGAAATAAGATAATCAGAACTACTCAGAACAGGATCCCAGCGTCAGCAGAATGATAGGTCATAATCGTCGTATCCAACTAGATGTCCAAAATAGGTATACAAACAGAAAATACCATGGTGTTTTAAATATAATTCCATGGATCAGTTCCAACTTCACACAAGTCAGACAAACTAAATACATGTTTGGGGTTCATATAAATAAGTACCTCGAGCACATTGGCTTTGTCCACCGAGCATAGTTTCCCTCCTCTCTTGCGAGCAACCTCAAATGCAACACGTGCAATACGATCAATCTGGGGATAGAGTTGTTCAAACAATTAGTTTATTCAATAAAAATGGTATGAAAAATAGTTCATAAATTGATTACACATATTATTCCAGAAAATACACACTGGCATCATAGAGGAACGATACAGAGAAACAAAACAATGAGCAGATCAATTGGGGGACAGCAAGGACTATCACTCAATCAAGAAATAGTTCATTAAGAGGATGTCTAATATGTCTGATGAGCAGTGTAGTCACCTCAGAAACTGAATATATTTCAGTGTTGAAGCCAGTTTCCTCTCCCTTCTCATTGGTACCAAAACCCCTAGGCTTGCCAAAGTAGATCCCTGCCACGTAGAATAATGAAATAGCAGCAGGAAATTTCAGGTTTCATCACAACGCACCTGGAAATAAATAAATCAGCAAGGAGAGGAACGACCGTCCAAGTTTCATCATAATTTAGTCAACAATACCTCCGGTGAGCTCTCTAACAACCATGATGTCAACTCCTTCAGCTACCTCTTTCTTCAAAGGAGATGCATCTACTAACTACGGAAGTGTTAGTATATACAGGCAGTAAAAATCGAAACAAACAAGTCCATCCATGCAAAATCATACAGCTATGACTTCATTTGCTAGTATTTTATTGTTTATTTATACCAACTGCTGTACTGATTATCAGGGAGCAGTAGACATTCTGATCTGATGCGTCCCATACATGACCTTGGATGCAACTTAAGTGCTATTAGTCATACAGCCAACTATAGCTATCCAAAGTATGAAAAGGCAGAGTTGTCGGCCAAAGCATAGTGCTTATGTGAAAACTATTTCTGAAACTGAAGGGAGAATATGGATATACCTGCGGAAACACTGTGACTGGCCGCAGATTGGCGAACACACCAAGCCCGGAACGGATATCGAGCAGCCCGGTCTCGGGCTTGAGATGCTTCTCATTGTTATCCCATTTATACCTGCAAAGTGCAGCATCGCATTCGCATCCAATTACTGAAAATCACAAATGCGCCACCACCGATTCTAAAGCCCAAGCAAAATCAAATCCCGTTTACTGAAAAATGGTTTTATTTTCACTCACCCTCCTATCGCGCCGAGAAGGATGCCGTCCGAGGCCCGCGCCGCCGCGAGCGTCTCGTCGGGGAGAGGCACACCGACGGCGTCCAGCGCCGCGCCGCCCATCAGCATCTCCTGGAAGCGGAGCTCTACGCCTGCGGGGCAAGGGAAAACAACAGGTGGGTCATCGTTTGTCCTGCAAGTTACTCGGAGCTCTCAGAGCGCTGGACGGCGTGGACTTCAGCTTGCCTTCTTTGGCGCCGGCGACGAAGAGGACGTCCTTGGCGACGTCGACCACCTCCGGGCCAATGCCGTCTCCTGGGAGGAGAGTGATGCTGTAGCTGCTCCGGACCGAGGCAGAGCACCGGAAGGTCACCATCGGGCGCCGCGCCGCCGCGCCGGCGCTCCGCCGGCGGGAGTGGCATAGGGTTTTGGGTGGCGTCGCTTGGAGCTGAGTCGTCGTCATCGTGGTGGCCTCGTCGCCTGTTGGGCCTGGACTGAATATAATCCGTCTGTGGAGTTGGGCCGAAGGTCTGTTAGCCTTTGCAGACCTGTTTGCTAGATAATTTCAGAGAAACGTGGAAGGCAGGTTCAGAGTAACACAGAGTAATGTTCATTTTTTTTTAAACGTTGCAAAAGCTTTGCCATTTCATTAATTAAGATACAAAAAGAGAAACATGGTTTCACTACATGGCACAGGCCAACAAGAAACAAAGACTCGTACATTTCTCTCATTCCAAATCTTCCAAGCAACAAGGGAGGTGTTGGAGGCTGCAACCTTGCGAGGAAAGTTGGGGTGCAAGATCCCTTATTCTGCCGTTTTCATTATGGTTAGACCAAATCAACCACTCGTTTTGAAGGCCAATCATTTATTTCCTACTAAAAACTCTCCTGTTATACCTAATCAACTACCCGCTAGGAAAGCCATTACCACTGATGACTCACGTATGACGAATATTCTATCTAAGAGAGGTTCACAGTTAGTACATAGTTTGTTAACTAGTTTAACAAGAGTAAAGCCGACTAACATCCAGGAGATATACCCAAAGGGTCGTGGATATATGGTCGATGCCGATCCAAGAGAAACTTGCACTACAAAACCGAGAGGGGTATCTACACTGAAAGAGAAAATGAGTCGCCGACTCTGGGGTTCTCCCAAAAAGAGGACAAACCCCACACTTTAGCCATCCACTCTGCTGCAATCTGTCGGCGGTCTAAAGACGATTTTGGATGACCAACCAAGCAAAGAATTTATATTTAGGAGGCGCCCAAGTTTTCCAGACCAACGAGTTCATTGCGGAGGGAAAAGGTGAAGTCGGTGATCCTAGTCCAAAGGGTGGTAAACTGAACTATTTGATCCATCGAGTGCCCTATTGGGAAGTCAAATTTTCAAACCCACTCCAATTTATGCAAGGCCTGAGAGACACTCCAATGAGTAATGTTCATGAATTCCTTGATGTTACGCCAGACCCAGAACAATGTTATCAGCATGTTGATAACACTAATAATGTTAATAACTCAGAGTAATGATCATCAAACCAGACCAGAATAATGTTATGCCATTGATGCAGATCACACGATTAACGAACTTGGGGATGTTCTACGTGAAAGACAAACAAACTGGGGACGCACGCCTTTGCTTTCGATTGCTATCCCATGATCGGAACAACCGATATCACTGTTGAACCAAGCAGAAACTAATGAAACCCTAGTAGGAAAAGGAGATGCTTATTATTCGCAGATGACTCACTTATTCCGGTGGAAGCAAATGAGACGAATGCCAAACAACTCAAGAAAATCCTGGATGACTACTGTGCTAGTTCGGGCCAATTGGTAAGCAAAGCAAAGTGTAGCATTTTTTTCAGTCCTAATACTGCCGTTGAGGAGAGAGTCCGAGTTTGTCAGGAATTGGATATATGGACTGAAGCGCTTACTAATCGTTACCTCGGTCTATTAGCAATGGTGGGAGCAGATCGATCGGAAAATTTCACTTATCTTATCGAGAGAGTTCAAGCTTTGATTAGTGGTTGGAAAGAAAAAATGTTGTCCATTGAGGGAAAGGAGATGCTTATTAAGGCGGTTGCTCAAGCCATACCGGTGTTTGCGATGACAGTATTTAATATTCCAAAGAAAATTTGCAAAGGAATTATGGATGCTATTTCGCAACTATGGTGGGGTGATGATGATGACCACAAGAAAATGCATTGGCTACCTTGGTGGAAGATGTGTATCCCAAAGGACAGAGGAGGTATGGGATTTAGAGATCTACATACATTTAATACTGTAATGTTAGCAAAGCAATGTTGGAGACTAATGGAACAACCGGATTCCTTATGTGCAAGAGTGCTGCGTGCAAAATACTACCCGGATGGTGATCTACTCAATGCTAAGTTAAAGAGTGGTAGTTCTTATCCATGGCAGAGTGTTCTATATGGTATGCAAACGTTCAATCACGGATGCATATGGAGAGTTGGTGCTGGGACCCAAATTGATATATGGAATGATCCCTGAATTCCAACGAGCCCAACCAGAAAAGTGTATACCCCAAAAGGTTTGATCATTCTTGGTAAAGTGTCAGACTTGATTAACCCAGTAACCGGGTCTTGGGATGAAGAGTTAGTACAAGATATATTCTGGAGTGTCGATGCTACCAGAATTCTAGAGATCCCCATCGCCCCATCTGGTATGGAAGACTTTGTAGCTTGGCATTTCACCAAAACAGGGATTTTTTCAATCAGACCAGCCTATCACGCTGAATGGAACTACCAATTTGGTAGGCATATCCCCAACGCAATGGATATTGGGGACTCACAGAACAACAAAATTTGGAAGCGTCTTTGGAGTTTAAATGTTCCTGCGAAGATTAAGATCTTTGGTTGGAGGATATTGCATGAATTTATTTCATGTCTGGGAGTTCTTGCAAATAGACACATCGCTCAATCCAGCCAATGCCCAATATGTGAGGTTGGATGTGAAGACATTTTGCATACCTTGTTTGTATGCCCTCGAGCAAAGCAAATTTGGGATAAGCTTGGTATTAACCAGTCAATCACGTCTACCCTTCAGCTTGGTATGCCAGGCCCTTTGCTTTTGCATCAGTTGATCTTAAACCCTAGCATTTGTCCACTATTAAAGGGTGTAGGGATGGCCGAAATAATACTAAATGGTGCATGGTGTGTATGGTGGAAAAGACGCCAATTTACTCATGGTGAGAGCCTACAACCAGTTCATAGAAGTGCATTGTCAATTGGAGTGATTGCAACAAATTATTGGAGAGCTCAAAAAAGATCATACAGAGCAAGAAGGAAGTGTGGTTATGTCCAAAGGAAGGTTTTATAAAAATCAATGTGGACGCTGCTTATGATGCTGATTCGGGTAAATGAGGTATGAGGGCTATTGCCAGAGACTGTAAAGGAAAATTTATGGTTGCAAGTTGCAAACAAATTCATTTTGTGGCAGATCCTTTCATGGCGGAGGCATACGCGTTACGGGATGGTCTTAGTCTGTCGCAATTTTTAGGAGGCAACAAGTTTATCATTCAATATGACAATATGCAGGTCATTGAGACAATGGTGAATGGGTGCTTCTCGGCCACATCTTCTTTAGCCATCTTCGAGGATTTTAGGAATTTATCTTCTGGTTACAGAGAGATCTTGTTTGAGCATTGTAAGAGGGAGGCCAATCAGGTTGCTCATGAACTAGCTAGGCATAGTTTTATCAATCGTGTTGATGAGTTTTGGGATAATGATCCCCCTAGTTTTATTATGCCAGCAATGGTGAATGATGTAACCGTTCTCTGAACTCGGGGCAGCAAGTTTGTTTACGCACTCTTTTCCTTACCAGGATACCGAATGAGACTAGAAGGTTTTTAACGAGGCGACTTGCTTGCCTGTTATAATACAATGCTTTTACCTAAAAAAAAGGCCTGAGAGACACTCCAATGAGTAATGTTCATGAGTTCCTTGGTGTTACGCCAGACCCAGAATGATAAGTTATCAGCACGTTGATAACACTAATAATGTTAATAACTCAGAGTAATGATCATCAAACCAGACCAGAATAATGTTACGCCACTGATGCAGATCACAGGATTAACGAACTTGGGGATCTCCTCCGCGAAAAACAAACAAACTGGGGACGCATGCCTTTGCTTTCAATTGCTATCCCATGATCGGAACAACCGATATCACAAAAACATGATGCTAAAATCAAACCATGTCCAAAATCCCAATTTTTGCTGCAACTGGATCCGATTGTGTACACAGGCAACATGCAGATATGGCATTACAGCATGACACTACTATAGTACATTTTTACCCATGATGAAGCCACTGAGATAGCCATGGCCTTCCACAAAATAAACTTAGATAGTACTAGCACCAGACTAATCTGACCAAACCGAACTTAATTAAACTCACATTACTTCAAGTCCCAGAAAATTATGAAAAAGTCATGTAGTACACATTTTTAAACTTAAACATGACCGTCCATACGAATTCTGCCAAAGTTTTGGGGTGTGGGATCATCAGGAGTAAGTAACTATAGGTCCATACTAACATAGGGACATCATATACCGTGCTTGATAAGCTCCAAGATAAACAGCACGTAGGATGCAGAAACTATGCAACCGGGCCAGAATCAAGCACGTGATCAACAAGCTGGGGATGCACGCATTAATATGGATTGCTATCCCAAAAATGGGAACAAATAGCATCACAGAAAACAACTGAAAAAACATAGCATGTCCAAAACTTCCCAATTTTGCTGCAATTCAACTCGATCGTCCACAGAAAAGATGCAGATATGATAACCACGGCCGTCCAAAATTACAGTATTCCACTAGTACTAAAATCTTGCCACCAAGGAAGAGCTAAGATAGCCACGGCCTTCCATCCAGAAATTGAGCTTAAAGAGTAGTAGCAGCAGATTAAACTGAACTTGAATCAGAAAAAGGTTGGGACTTGGATGATGAACTAGAGAGCACAGACAAAATAAACGACTGATGATACGAGCAAGGCTTCGATCAACAATGCAAAGGGATCCCACCCCCCTTCGATCGATTCGAGAGCCTTCATCAGGTGAGCTGGTTAGACGGAATTGTTGTCCGGTGGATAGGGCCCGTCCTGCAGTGAAGTGATCAGAGTGAATGAGGAACAGAAGAAGAAGTGTACATGGATGAACAGATCTGGTAGCAAGAACAGAGTGTGCTTGGAACAAACCTCGGAGATGTAGGTGTACTCGTCGGCCCATTCGGAGGTTTCGGCGACCTCCTCCGGGTCGAGCCAGCTGGAGATGGCGGCGACGGCGACGTCGGTGTGCTTGACGGCGAGGCCGGCGAGGGAGCACGCGCGGTGGAGGTAGCTGAGCGCCTGGTCAGGGTCCACGCTGCTGGTCGCCTGTGGGGGCTTGCCAGCGGCGGCGGCGGCGGCGTCTGGGGCCGGTTCGGGGAAGCCGTTCTTGGTGAGGCGCTCGTTGACGCCTTGGACCGTGTCGTCCGAGTAGCCGATGACGCTGCCTAGCGGCTTGGGCTTGGCGAGGGGCGGGCGGACGCCGGAGAGGAGCTCGATGCAGCGCGGGATGTGGTGCTCCTCGGCCAGCCGGACGGCGTAGAAGGCGGACTCCATGCGGGCGAAGGCGTCGGCCTGGGTGGCCGGGCGCGGGGGCAGCCACTGCGTGAGCATCACGTCGTAGAGCTGCTCGTCGGGGATGACGGCGAAGGCGGTGATGCTGAAGGAGCTGCGGGCGCCGTGCTCGGCCGTGATGTGGAGCCCGGACGTGAGGTAGCGGGAGCCGGCAGCGAGGCCCTCGAAGCAGACCTTGTGGAGGCAGGAGGAGAGCTCCTGGAGCGCGACCGCGTCGCCGGGGCTGCGCTGCAGCCGGCGCCGGAGCTGCAGGAGGCGGTCGCGCTGGGCACGGAGGTTCTTCGCGGCGAACATGGCCTGCATGAGGATGCACGCGAGCCCCTCCTTGCCCAGCTGGGGCTGGGCCACCTCTTCCGCCATGGCCGCCGCCGCCGCCGCCTGATCTCTCTGAGTTGAGTTAGGGAAAGAGAGAAGAGGAAACGCTTGAGTCTTCTTTGGTCTTGGCGTGTAGCTATGGAAGATAGCAGCGAGCGGCAGGCCAATCCTGCTGCCTTTGCAGGCGATGGGTCTGCAGGATGGGCCCACCGGAACCTCCTTTTGACCGGGATATGCAGGGCAATTCAGACGAAAATAACCGTACAAATTTAAATACTTCCTCCCACCCATATTAGTTGACTCCAATTGGGAGTACTAAACTTTACACGAAACAAATTCATACCTCTAACCTTTTTCTTTAACTCTTTCATGACAGAGCTGCACAATGCCTTGCGGCGCCATTGCCAAAATTCGGTAGCGCCGTAGCTCATGTGGACAATAGGTTGCGATGTCACACAGTTGTTTGCGCCCCGTCGTGGTGAAAAGCTGCAGAAAATATTTAGATGATGCAATTATTATTTTTAGAAAGTTTAGTACTATTTAAATTTGTTATAAGTTTGGGTTATTTTTGTCTAAATTGCCGGTATGCATAAGTAATTAAATCTTGTTTAATTAATATCTTTAGTTTTGTAATTCAGAAAAATATGTATAATAAATGAAAATGTTTAGAAAAATAAAATCTACAACTTAAAACTATTATCAAATATTATTATGATGATTATTTAAATAAATTTTATTAAATAAAAGTTTTATAAGTAATAAACTTTGATAATTCATATTTTAATAATGTTAAATGTTAAAAATATAAATAAAATACCAAAAATCTTAGAAAAATAAGAATTATAATTTAAAACTATAATCATGCATTATTATTCCACTTAATTAAATATTTGTTATTTATTAAGTCTTTATAAAGTAATAAGTATTATAAAAATCATATCTTATTATTTTTAAATCACAAAAATAAGTGTAATATACCAAAATGATCACAAAAAATACCTATATGTTAAAAACATAATATTCCACTTTTTACTTAAATAAAAAGCTAAACACTTTAAAAACTTGAGTTTAAACCTATTTCTTCAGTTAATAATTCATATTAGGGTAAATAAAAATTAATAATATGCTAAAAATTAACCAATTAAAGTTTAATAAATAGTATTAGTCTTAAATACTAATATTATGAAGTCAAAATGGTTCAACACATTTTAAATACAATTTTATTAAATTATCTCTCAACCATTAATGTAGATTATTTTATAAAAGGATCCTTATCCAATTTAAAATCTCCAAGAATAATTGTAATGAGATAAAACCCATTCCTTTACTTTAATCACAAGTTTATAAACAAATCAAAACACTATAGTGAGTTCATAAATAGTGAATAATATTATCTACTTATTCATAAACCTTAACCACACCCTTATAGGGAGGTAAATCCCTTTATACATTTATATTTTAAAGAAACCACTACCAAGTAAAAATAATACCCTTCTTAAGTAACTTTAAAGAAACATTATGAAGTAAACAAGGAATAAGTATAACACCTAAAATCCATCTATGTTTTAAAGTTAACTTACTCTACCAGACTTTAAGTATAATGCTAAAAACTTTATTATATACTTTATAGTTAACTTTGGTCTGTTGTAATTAAGTTATAAAGCATCTTAATACCAAACTATTCAAGCAAGCACAAACAACATCAACCACATTTGATTAACCACAAAAATTGATTAGACCTCAAAAAAGAAATCTTTTCTTCAAATGTTATTTTGTTTTCCACTTCAAACATCAAGTGACAATCAACAATAATCACATTACATTAAGCTTTACTTATATACTTAGGATTGTTAACACTTAAATTCCTTATAAATGCCATTACTTGCAAAGTAAAACTTGAAGTTAAGATAATTCTCATATAAGTAGTCCTTGAGTAGCACATCTCATTAGTATATCTTATTGTTGTATACCGTTATGTGTACATATTGTTTCACACATACTCACAAGCCTTAATAAGAAGCACAAGTGTGAAAGTTAATCTAAAAGGAAAATACCTTCTAACAGGAACCATTTCCAGTTTCCAAACCCTAGATCAACATTATCCTCGGGATTCGCGTTTATCAACTTGCATTACATTACTTATGCATAAAAGCATCTTGCTTCTTTAAACATTAGTCCTTACCGGACCAATGATGCTAATTTCAGATATTGGATCTTATATTGTCTTGAAGACCGTGAGTGCATAATCTTGCAATCACAAAAGGCAAGTTCACACTTGCTCATGTCCTTTGATTATTTTATGTAAAGTATTTTGAAAATCTAGTGTTTTCATCACCTGTATTTGAAAAAGGTCCGAAAACACTATTTTCATAATAATGTGATTATAGGTTATTTACCATGAGGTAATAACCTACTATGAAGTTCTGGTGGTAAAGGAACATATTATCTAGGACTTAACAACCAATGTTACCAGTGATTCTTGCGCCGTATATCACGCGTTAACCATGAGATTTGGAATGGGACAAAGAAGTCAGTTGTATCTTCTTTCTCTCGCATGTAGCCGGATGTGCAGGTCGTGGCTGTTATCACTCGTAGCATGCATATTAATTGGTAATTCGTGGAGGATATGTAGCATATGGGTGGGAACCCTCAACGTCCCACGATACTTATGGCATCTAACGGTCTATACAAACCATTGACATAATTCAATATGTGGGCATGGTGTACACCAAGGAGGCATGCGGGGTCGTGAAGGGGGCAGTGATTGGCTTGTATCTTAGACTGGGCCCCATACCAAGGAAGTATGGACAAGGTCATGACTTGGTTGTGCAACAAGGTTAAGGTCTCTAATGGGTAAAGTAACGCACCTATGTAGAGTGTAAGAACTGTAACTTGTTACTCCCTGTTCCGGGAAGGAGCTGCGAACGCGGCGGGAAAGGAACTCCATGAAAGTTCTGGTAAACCCGTGAAGGATGATGGACATAGCTTTTCAGAATAAAAGCAACCTTTGAAGAAATGTTTACGAAAACTTGCATGGCCTACTACCTATGGTCTGTGGCAGTAGATATAGTGCATCAAACACTCCTTTTCTAGTGAACTTGCTGAGTACGCTCGTACTCAACGTATCTTCTTAACCCTTGCTAGGTTCTGAAGCCAGTATAGACGATGTATACATCAAGTTATGCTCTAGGAATCATCACCAGAATCTAAAGTTCTCCAATGAAGTCAAGAAAGTCAACATATACATCAACTCAAGTGAAGACGGAGTTACTGATTAGATAGGAACATAATATCTAGCCATAGAACCTATTTCTATAGCGTATTGCAATAGCAGCAATACCAGACCATTAGTTAAAATACTAATCTTAATAGTATGATAGTTTTTGAGTTGTTTATTTATGATTCTTCTTTGTAAGAAGATTCTTTCTCTCTCTTTAACCTAGAGTGTTCTCTAGATCTTGTGTAAAGAGTTGAGTTGTAACCTATAGTCATGTCTTGGACCTGCTGTGTTTCTGTTATACCACTCTAAGGGATGTAATACTAGTGAACGGTGTTTCATTGGTGTTATGTCAACGACTATAGTGTACTATATCATGCGGTGGTATGCTGGGTCACCGCACCTAGGCCTCGGGGTCAGGCCCATGTGCCGGCACGGCACGACCCGTTAACTTAACGTGCCGTGGTGGGCCGTGTCGTGCCATGGGCTGTCACGTTGGCTAGGTATGCTCATGAACAATACTCACATGTCACTTGCAAAAAACATGGGGAGTGCTAGGCGTCTCCGAAGATATTTTCCTCGGACCCCCCACCTCTTCCCGCTGACACGTTGAAAGGATCATATGGGCACCTAGAGGGGGGGTGAATAGGTGCTACTTCAAATTTTCTTCTTTTTCAAATTAAGGTTTGACAAGAAAGGTAAATTCTCTAGATAATGCAACTACAGTGAATTTACCTATATGACAAGCAAGCACAATCTAACACAACACTAAGCTAGAACAAGTAAATAAAGTGCAGTAAAGGATAGAAGTAACCAAAGTGGTGGACGCGGAGACACAAGGATTTGTTTCCCATAGTTCCTTCCTTTTGAGGGGAAGTACGTCTACGTTTGGAGAGGGGGTGGTTTCAAACCACCAACGCCACGAGAGGCCTCCCTTTTTCTCCGATGAATCTCACCCCAACGGGTTCGATCCACCTTCCATTATATTGGCAACCTTCGAGGTGGAAGCCGGCACCTTTACAAGTTTGGGGCACACATACACAACTTAATTGGAGGGTCCCAAATACAAGCAAGCTATCAATACAATCAAAGACAAGCTTGTAAGAACCAAATCTAGAACTAGAGTTTACAATAAAACACTAGAGAAAGGGGGCCCTCAAGTGAATGAGGGGGAAATGAAGATCTCTTTTGGTGAAGTAGTAGATCAAGGCCTCCTCCTTCTATTCTCCAAAGATCAAAGACTTTGGATGGTGGAGTGAAGAGATCTTGGCGATTTGGTGGCTCAAATGGAGGTAGTAGTCTTCAATGCAAATGAGCAGCTTGTCCCAAGGTAGGTGGAGGGGTATTTATACCCCCTGAAAAAATCTGGACGTTGGAGCATTAAATGCACCGGTACTCTTTGGCGTTACCGATTGCAGCGGTACTACGGTCAAGCAATCGGACCAATCTGGCACGGAGGTGGCATCACTTGGTCGCCCGGACATGCATGCCTGTTTATGCGGTAGTACCCCAAGCCAAGCGACCGGTTAGTAGACGCGGTACTACCGGTCAGGGTGGTAGTACTGGTCCCAAGTACCGGTTGGTACTGAGCGAGGGGGGAAGGGCTGGTCCTTCCTTAGGGCTGCCCGGTACAGCCGAGCGGTACTACCGTGTGCAAGCGGTAGTACAGCTTGTGGCAAGCGGTACTACCGGTTGGAGCGGTAGTGTCGCTCCGCGGTACCGGGTGGTACTGAGGAAAATCGAAGCCTTCACTACTCAGTCAGATGCAACCGGTACAAGCGAGCGGTAGTACTGGTGCCAAGCGGTAGTACCGGTCATTTTTCCGGTACTACCGGTTGGCACAGAGACTTTGGCAAGGGCAAATGTGGGCAAGGCAATATTTGTGCCATAATCTAGAAAACCTGGGATACACTTAGCGCACGATTAAAACGATAAGTGTGTTGTTATCAAACATCAAAATCACAAGGATAGGAAATGCTCTTTCAATCTCCCCATTTTTGGTGTTTGATGACAACACACCTTTGCAAGATGATTTTATGAAGATACTCACGGCATTTGTAAAATAGAGACGGGGCTCCCCCTAGATGAGTAGAATCAAACCTACCCCTCTATTTTACAAACACAACACACATGCACAAATATAGATACTAGCATTTGAAATCATACCTTTTCATAATAACTTGTGATGAGAAATATATTGACAATGGATAACGCATATCATCACAAGCTGGATCCATGACATAACCCACATAGTCTCAACAAACTTAGCACAAGTGGTTCCCAAATAGTTAGTACATAGAGTTCACACATAAAATAGAAGTTCACACATAAATAGGAGGAAATCAAAGTTCACAAGCAATAAAAAGATCAAAGTAAGAACAAGCTTGTGACTTCCCATGCAACACCCGTGCCTAAGGTGCAACTTCTCCTCCTTTGGCATCAAGACGCCAAAAAGGGACAAGTGCAAGACTAACGTCCCGACAGTAAATCCTCCTCCTCATCATCAAAGTCCTCCTCATAGGGGGGTGGAGCGCGGTGCGAGGAAGAGACATCATCATCCCAATGGCTGTGCTGGGAGATCCATTGGTCTTCAGGGGTGATGTTGGTCTCGGACCCCTCCGGAGACGGCCAATCCTTGAGCTGCCATCATGTCCTTTTGCCGAGCACAAGCTTTCTTGGCATACACATGAGCCTCATACATGCGCTTTTGGTTGTCAACTTGGAAGCAGAAAATCTTCTTGAGCTTGGCCTCCATCCTCTTGGCCCAAGAGGGCTTGGCATTCTTGCGACGGGAGACAACATAATCTGTGTCATGACCACTGTCAGCATCCTCAGAGTCATCCTCTTCATCCTCCTCCTCCACAACGTGGGGCTTAGCATGCTTCTTGATCTTGACTGCCTGGGCCGGTGCACAATGAGAGGACGAGTGGATAGGGTCCTAGCAATGGGAGGGCACTTGGAAACAATAAGAGACATGATATAGGGAGCAAATGGCGGAACCCTCCGAGAGTGAGCAGCAACAACCATCTCATTCCATATATAATCCATCACATCAAGAGCGGTGCTAGAGTCGCGGTTGAGGAAGTTGTTGAGCAACAAATCAACAGAAAAACCATGAATCTCATCTTTGTTGCCGGCACGAGGAGCAACAGTCTCACGGAAGATGCGGTGGAGAATATCATATGTGGGGAGAATATCCTTGATCTTGCCAGCAACCCTGCGACCCTAGATATACAAAGGTGCAAGGACATCCTTCTTGGAGGGGTGATCGCGCAAGTGGCAGCGAAAACCACAAGGAGTGTCATGGCCACGATCTTCATACCCCAGAATTGTAGCAAACTCATCAAGAGTGGCTTCCTTGATTGCACCTTGAGTCATCCAAGTGATATTTTGAGTTCTGCCAGTGTGGAAATGAGAAGTGGCATAAAACTGAGCAATGAGGAGAGGCGCGTAGTCATACTGGAACTCCATGATAGGGAACAAGCCAAGGTCAGAGCAGATTTCCTTAGCTTCAGCAAAATAATCAAGGTCCTTGTTGATGTGTTCCATATCAATCCATAGCTGAGGCACAACCATCTGGATATTTGTCATAAGGACCTCATGATAGACGCGCTCTTGGAAGTCATTGAAAAATAGACTGTCTTCCCTGCTCTCATCACGGTTGTGGGCATACGCATTGTCAATCCTCAGAGAGCGGAACTCAGAATCAGAAATGTCAGACAGTTTCCTTGGCCCTGATGGCCCTGAGCTCAGGGCCGGTCCTGAAATTTCAGGGGCCCGGGGCAAAATTAAAATTTTGGGCCCCTTGCTAATTTTTTTATATACAAGAAGGAAATGATGAAGAATAAATACTTCAAGTATACTCATTTGCAATATTCATATAAAAATGACAATATTTATATATTACCTTCAAAATTTCTCCGTGTATTCTTAGAAGCGAAGTCGGTGATAATGAAATCAATATCAATCTCGTCCAATAACTTTTTCTCGACGCCGGATCATAAATAACCACACTAATTGGTTTCTCATCAACACTAGCAGATTTTGTAGGAGATGAATAAAATATGATATCATGATCACTTCCATTGTTATTACCCGTGTTGATGTCATCGTTCTCCTCTGTACCGATCTCATCCTGTAGATCAATATTACTATGTTCCTCAACAAGAACTACTACCTCTGTTTTGGTTTACAAGTTTTGTCTGTACTTCTAAGTCGCCAAATTGAGCAACTTAGTATGAGGTATATATATTATAAAACGTATATCATCGAAAACTTTAGACTTTGTATTTTTCAATGATATAATTTTTATATTATATGGGTCAAATTGATAACCTAGATACACCTGAATGACTTGTAAACCGAAACAGAGGAAGTAGTGCTAACTCAATTGAATTCCTCAAAGTGCTCGTGTTACTCTTTAAAAATTTATGAAGGGATCCTCTCTGTGAGTCAATCAACTTTTGCTCTTCCTTCCTCTTTTTACTTTTCTTAGCACCGGAATAAGGTGCCATAACCAATTAACCACACTAAAAATATAAAGAAGAACAACTAATTAGAACAAAAATTAGGGGCAATGTCAGACTGCAGAAGACTGAGGTCAGAAATTCAGAATTCGGACCTGCAGACGTTGAACGGTCAAAGCAAGACGAGAGACAGGCCACAGAAAGAGGCAGAGGGCGAGGGGCGAGGCGATAGGCGACGATCGACCAACAGGCAGCGGCTTGCTGCTTGCCACGTGCGGGCCTTCCTACGATCGACAACGCAGCGTTGAGTCAAGGTCGAGGCAGGAACCGGGGTGCGGCGTGCCTTCGTACAATACGATCAAAGAGGATAGCTTATCTAATCGCAGATAGGTACGTGCTGCCGTGATGGACTCTAAATCTGAAACGTATGTGTATGTATAGAAAATTAGAGGGCCCAATCTAGTCCAATAGGAAACTCAAAACTGCTATTTTTTTTATCTTTTCTGAGATCTATTATAGCATATATATGCAACATATATCCGGGGAGGGCCCCCAAAATTTTGGGCCCGGGGTGGCTGCCCCTCCGCCCCCCCAAGGGCCGGCCCTGCCTGAGCTACAACTATTGGTGCGCCCCGAGGAAGGGGGCGAGGAGGGGGAGCACTGCCACGCCCAGCAGAGCGCTTGGCGACCCCCTCACGACCCCCACGGCCACCTCGAGTAGTAGGCAACTTCGAACGACGTCTAGGCTGAGGCATAACTTCATCCTCGCACTCCGTCTCTTCCTCAACAATCTCACGGTTTGCTTTGGAGCGCTTACGCGCACCCCTAGAACCACCTGCATCTGTGAAAGCAGGAGGGAGAACATCACAGGCGTAAGGGCACAAGAACCAACAATGAACAAAGAAGAATCCATAATTTAGTAAACATGTTGAGGATAGTTGTGTTGGAGATATGCCCTAGAGGCAATAATAAATGTAGTTATTATTATATCTTTGTGTTTATGATAAATGTTTACATTCATGCTATAATAGTATTAACAAGGAAACATTAATACTTGTGTGATTGGTAAACTTAAATAAGAGTCCCTAGTAAAGCCTCTTCATAATACTAGTTTGTTGGTTAATAAATGATTGTGGTTTCCCTATCATGAACATTGAGATGTTATTAACAACAAGATCATATCATTAGGAGAATGGTATGATGGACATACTCCTATAGATAAGCGTAGCATAAAGATCAAGTCATTTTAATAGTTCAATTGCTATATGATTTCTGATACATAGTAACCTAATTCCTTCGACCATGAGATCATGATTATCACCATGACCGGAAGGATGCTTTGATGACATCAAACACCACACCGTAATTGGGTGGCTATAAAGATGGCATTGAGTGTTCGGAAAGTATTGGTTGAGACACATGGATCAAGAGTGGGATTTGTCCATCCATATGACGGATAGATATACTCTAGGCCCTCTCGGTGGAATGATATCCAATTGGCTTGCAAGCATGTGACTGGCTCACAAGGGATCACATATCACGGGAACGAGAAAAGAATACTTATCGGTAACGAGGTTGAACTAGGTATGCAGAGATACCGACGATCATAACCTCGAATAAGTAAACTACCGTGAGACAAAGGGAAATTGATATCGTATGTAAGTGGTTCATTCGATCGCAAAGTAATCGTAGAAATATGTGGGAGCCATATGAATTTCCAGATTCCTCTATTGGTTATTGTTCGGAGAAGTGTCTCGATCATGTCCGCATAATTCACGAACCGTAGGGAGACACACTTAAGGATTCGACGTTGTTGAGTAGTTATGGAATGATGAGTAAGAGACCGAATGTTGTTCGGAGTCTCGGATGGGATCCGGGATATCACGAGGAGATCCGAAATGGTCCGGAGAATAAGATTCATATAAGGAAAGTCTTATTTCGGGGTTGGAGAATGGTTCCGGTGTTTTCACCGGGAATGTTCTAGAAGGTTCCGGAATGTCCGGCACTCCAGAGGGGAAGGGTACATGAATGTGACATAACAAGTTGGAATGGTTGCATCATGTACTAGGTGTCATCGTTGAGCAAAATAAAGGGATAAATCAAATCCTAGTTTGAAAAGTCAAACGCTAATTTGAAAAGTCAAACGACTATTTTGCTTGGTGGAGGGAGAGTAGGAAACCTACTTGGGGAGGAAGTCCCTCTCCCTCCACCGCCGGCCTTGGAAGCCGAGTTGGGGAGGGACTCCCCTCCCCTTGGCCGGCGCCCTCCACCTATATAAGGAGGGGCAGGGCTGCCCCTCCAGGACTACACCTTGCCTCCGCAAAACCCTAGCCCTAAGCCGCCGGCGCCGCCACCTCCTGCTGCCGCCGCCTAGGGCAAACCCTAGCCGCCGACTTGGGCTTCCCCAAGCCCTATCCTCCGGCCTAGCCCTCTCTCCTTGGTGCGTCTAAACCCTAGATCACCGAGGCTTCTCTCATAGTCCACCATACTCGCTCTGGCTTAAGGCGAAGCCCTGCGAGATCTCCCCTCTACTTCCGGTACCACGCCCTCGTGCTGCCGGAATCACAAGGAGAGTGCTACTACCTCCGCTGCCTGCTGGAACAAGGGAGAGGAAGGTCTTCGTCGAGTACCAAACGTGTGTGACCATCATGAAGCGCTGCGAACGGTGCCGGAAGGATCGTCTACACGATCTTGAGATCGGCAAGAGTACGACTACATCACCCACGAGAATCCGCTTTCGTTAAACACTTTGGAATCTTCGAGGGTGAGTTATTCTATCGACTCATTGCTACAATCTAGTAGATAGATCTTGGCTTGTTTGTTTGTATGCGGTAGAAAATTTTTGTTTTCCATGCTACGAACCCCTACAAGTTGGGACCGGTACTACCGGACCTGGCAACCGGTAGTACCGCTTGCGAGCGGTAGTACCGAAATTTTTTCTGGTACTACCGGTCGAGCGGTACAGGCACATCAACGGTAGAGTACGGTCCAAAAGTGGCCTCAACAATCTATAAAACATCGATTCTACTAAGTAACAAGGAATGTATGGCAGTACAACCTCACAACACGTCAATTTATTCACAAATCTAAGCAAGACCTAGATCCAATGAGGAAATTAAAAGTGAGAGAGAAGGGGGCGGTTGTACGGGATCCATGGTGGTGGAGAAGGAGTGGGAGCCTGCAAGGAGTCCGAATCCAAGGAGGATCCGGGGAGAGGAGGGCGTGGCAAGGCTCTGGCGGCGTCACGGGCTCCGGCGGCGGCGGTGGTATAAGTGGAGGGCGGGGAGAAGACTAAGGCACTGAAAGGTGCCCCTCCCGCCGCGCGACCAATATATACCAGGAAAATGCCGACCAGTAGTACCGGTTACTGAAGCGGTAGTACCGGTTCAACAACCGGTAGGACCGGGCATAAGGGCGGTAGTACCGCACCTGGAGCAGTTTCCAGGAAACGACCTGGGAACCACATAGTTCCGGTAGTACCGCACCTAAACCAGTAGTACCGGTCCCACCAGATTCCGTAGCCAGGGAAAATGAAGGATTCTTGTGCAAATTGGAAGAGGGTTTTCGAGGGAGTAGAAAGGCTTGGGTTGAGATAGCCGCACTGTGAAGCACATGCACTCTGAAAATTGAGATAAAGATATCAAAAACCAAAGTAGAGTGCATGAGACTAAGACCAACAAAAACTCAAATGATGACAAACACGAGTAAACGCAAACCTCTCGAATGAGAGAGGGCGGTGGCCTTGGCCACCATATATGAGTATATTCGGCTTGGCACCACGAAGATATATCTTGGGTCCATTACCGAAACTCATCATTTAAGCTCACATATCACAAAATGATATTAAGAGGAATGATTTTGATTGCTTTGGGCATAATGGGGGGTGGGATAGTCCAATCAATTAGGACCGCACTCGCCCTATATCCATGCCTACACCTAAACCAAATACGGGTCAAAACATAGGTGAGAATGCAAGATAATCAAGTCAAGCTCCTTGAATCTACGATATTTAGTTCATTCCTAAAGTAGCAAAACCTTGCTTCGTCAAGTGGCTTCGTGAAGATATCGGCAAGTTGGTCTTTGGTTGACACATATGATAGATCAATATCACCTCGAGCAACATGATCTCTAATGAAGTGATGTCGAATCTCAATAAGCTTTGTCCTTGTGTGATCCACCGGATTGTAGGCAATCTTGATGGCACTTTCATTGTCACATAGAAGAGGCACTTTGTCACAATGGACACCGTATTCCTTTAAAGTTTGCCTCATCCATAGCAATTGGGTGCAAGCACTAGCAGCTGCCACATACCGGCGGTGGAGAGAGATATACAATTTTGCTTCTTAGAAGACCAACATACCAAGGACCTACCAAGGAATTGGCAAGCCCCGGATGTTGATTTTCTATCATCCTTATCACCCGCCCAATCCAAATTCGTGTATCCACAAAGAGCAAATGTTAACCCTCGAGGATATCAAAGACCATAAAATAGGGTATGAACTAAATATCGAAAGATTCTCTTGACCTCCATCAAATGGTTTTCTTTAGGAGCCGCTTGATATCTTGCACACACACCTACACTCAACACAATATCGGGTCTAGATGCACAAAGGTAAAGCAAAGAACCAATCATAGACCGGTATACCTTTTGATCCACATCTTTACCATTTGGATTTTGTTCTAGATGAGTCTTTGTAGCCATGGGAGTAGGAGCTCCATTTAAATCTTGCATTTTGAATCTCTTGAGCATATCTTGAGTATACTTGGCTTGATTGAAGAATGTCCCTCCTCTAACTTGCTTGATCTCAAAACCAAGAAATACTCTCAACCCTCCCATCAAAGACATCTGGAACCTACTGGTCATAAGCTTTGAGAATTCATCATTAAAAGCTTTGTTAGATGAGCCAAAGATAATATCATCAACATATATTTGGCATACAAAAAGCTCCCCATTGACCTTCTTAGTAAAAAGAGTGGGATCAATTTTCCCAACCTCAAATCCACGGTCAAACAACAACTCTCTAAGGTGCTCATACCACGTGCATGGGGCTTGCTTGAGCCCATAGAGCGCCTTATCAAGTTTGTAGACATGGTTTGGGAAGTTGGGACCCTCAAATCCCAGGGGTTGCTTTACATATACTAATTCATTTAATGGACCATAAAGAAATGCATTTTCTACATACATTTGTTGCAACTTAAAGTTATGATGTGCCGCATAAGCAAGAAGGATACGAATGGACTCAAGGCGAGCCACGGGAGCATAAGTCTCTCCATAGTCAATGCCTTCAATTTGAGAGAACCCTTGTGCAACCAATATAGCCTTGTTCCTTACTATAATTCCATGCTCATCTTGCTTGTTCTTGAATATCCACTTCATGCCAATAACATTGCGGCAATCCTTTGGCTTCTCAACTAAATTCCATACTTTGTTTCTCTCAAATTTGTTGAGCTCTTTGTGCATAGCTTCCAACCAATCCGAATCTTCAAGAGCTTCCCACACTTTCTTTGGTTAAATCATGGAGATGTGTGCTTGGTGTTCACTGAACCTCTTCAATTGTGCTCTTGTGGAAATGTCTTTCCTTAGGTCACCAACCACATTTTGTAGAGAGTGGTCTCTCAATTCCAACATTCTCTCCTTTCTAGCTTCACGACGAGTGTGGATCTCCAAGTTGTTTCTTGGAGGACCCTCTTCATCATTTTGGTCCTCGTCTTGACCATCAACTTGACCTTGATCATCGCCGGTATCATTCTCTTCATTAAGAGTCAAAGATTGACCTTGGTCTTGATCAAGCGCTCTTCTAGCATCGATTTGAGCTTGTCTCAAGGCAGTTTGTATGGATCTTCCTTGAGTAATTGCCTTGGCACCACTTGACATCCTGGAGAATGAATCAAGCTCCTCCTCACTAGATATGCCACCTTGATCAACATGTTGAGGGTCCACATCTTGTCTTTGGCTTGGGTCATTGTCCACCTCGGTATATGGAACATGTTGTTGTTGTGAAGATGAGGGCTCCACTTGAGTATAGCATAGTTCTTCTCGATCCGCCACTGGGGGTTCCTCAACAGGGCAGATATATCCACACCCATTCTTCGAATGGCATCCTAAGGCATTTCATCATCTACATCACAAGCATCAACACGTCCCCCTTGGGGACCATCATATTCTTCGAAGGTCACACTACAAGATTCTATGACGGCTCCGGAGAGCCTATCATAGATTCTGTAAGTGTGAGATTCGAGACCATAGCCAACAAAAATACCCTCTAATGCTTTTGAATCGAATTTGGACAAACGACAACCTTTTATGAGATAGAAACACTTACAACCGAACACCCGGAAGTAAGATATGTTGGGCTTGTTACTGGTAAGTATTTCATATGAAGTCTTGTTGATTTCTTTGCGGAGGTAGAGCCGGTTTGATGCATGGAAAGCGGTGGAGATGGCTTCGGCCCAAAATTTGTATGGAGATTTAAACTCCACCAACATGGTCCTAGCCATCTCAATAAGAGTCCGGTTCTTCCTCTCGGCCACACCATTTTGTTGAGGGGTGTATGCAGCGGAATATTGGTGTATTATCCCCTCATCACTAAGGAAATCATTCAAGGTGTAGTTCTTGAACTCGGTGCCGTTGTCGCTTATTATAATCAACACGGGAACATTGTATTACCGTTGAACCAAGTTGATGAAGTCGATGAAGGTCTTTTGGGTCTCACTTTTCAACTTGAAGAAATATACCCAAGAGTATCTTGAAAAGTCATCAACAATCACCAAGCAATATTTCTTCTCACCAAGACTTGCATGAGATGGAGGACCAAAGAGGTACACATGGAGGAGCTCCAAGATCTTGGTTGACTTGATGCGGTTCTTAGGCTTGTGAGGAGCATCATGCATCTTCCCTAGAACACATTCCCTACAAACATGATCTTTGGCAAAGGAAACATTTTCTTTTAGTCCAACAATATGGCCGTCCTTGTGGAGACTTTGCAAAGTTCTCATATTGACATGGGCTAGTCGGCGATGCCATAACCAACCCACATCGGCCTTTCCAAATAAGCACCTCTCACTTGTACTGGCTTGCCCCGAAAAGTCCACCACATATAAGTCATGTTCGACGTACCCAACAAAAGCGACCTTAAGAGACTTGATCCACACGAGGACCACAATATCATCATCAACAAAGACGGCAAAGCCCATATTTCCAAGAGCACGGACTGAAAGTAAATTGTATCCAAGGGTCTCAACAAGCATGATGTTCATGAGTGTAATGTCGTGAGCAACCACTACCTTGTCGAAACCCATTACCTTAGACTTTGACTTGTTGGCATATGTCACGTGATTTGATCATCATTTGGCTTTAAGTCCTTGATAATAGATGAGCTTCCGGTCATATGACTCGTGCAACCACTATCAAGCACCCACTTTGACCCTCCGGAAGCATATGTATACAAAAGATCAAGCTAATTTTTAGGTACCCATTTTTCAATGGGTCCTCTTTTGTTAGCAACAAGGGTCTTGGAAACCCAAATAGACCAAGCAATATAACCATCATATGGGCCAACATATTGTGCATACACATCACCATAATAATCACGCATTAGAACATAGTGAGGGTTAGCACTTCCCGCAAAGTCATCATGAGACATAGTTTTACCACTTGTGGTCTTACTATCCACAATGGCCTTGTTGGTCTCTTGTGCGGGCTTGGGATTCTTCTTCTTCTTGTTCTTCTTCTTAGTTTTGGAGACAAAACCAATGCCCCCTTTTTCACCACTAGGCCTTTTCTTACTCAAAAGATCATCAATGGACTTGTTGCCTTGTGGAAATGTGGCCTTGGCTAGCTCCCCTTTCAACCTAGCATTTTCTTCAAGAATAGTTGTACTACTAGATGGAATGAAGTTACTAGGTGAGGGAATATTGGACAATTGAGTTTGAAGTGTTTCATGGGACTTTGTGAGTGACAAGAGTTCACTTTCCAAAGCCTTGTGAGCCTTGTCAAGCAAACTAAAGTCCTCGGCAAGTTTTTCATGAACCACACCAAACTCAATCTTGTCCTTTTTAGCCCTTTTGCATTTAGCAATAGCATGATCACGTTCTTTGATGAGTTTATTAACAATAATGTCATTGGCCTCATCAAGCCCTTCAAGTTTTAATTCAAGTGACATCCTAGTCTCTTGTTCTTCTTCTAGAGCATTGTTTAAAGCCTCTATCTCAATCATGTGTTCATGCCCAAGTTTACATCTTACATCTAGAATCTCTTGTGTGTGGGAAAGTTGATCTAAGATGTTTCCAAAATGTATCTTAGCATCCCCTTATAGGTTAGTCATAAACTCATCGAAAGCAATTAATTCCCTTTTTACATCAAGAGACATCTCATCATAAATTTCATCATTAGCTAAGGGAGTGGAGTGAGATGATGAGGATACCTCTGTTCCTCTTGCCATAAGGCAAGTGACGTTCTTGATGGGAGAATTCTCATTTGGAGAATCGAAGAGTGAGAATGTCGGAGTAGAAGTAGTGGCTAGAGCCGCCACACCTTCATCATCTTCATTGTCGGAGGAGTATTCTTCATGAGTGATCAAGACAATTTCTCCTGACTTCTTGTTGATGGGATTCTTCTTGATGAAGGGTTTCTTGTAAGGTGCTTTGAGAGTCTTCTTCAACACAAGCTTACGCCCATGATCTTATCTCTTCTCATAGGGGCAACTCGCCACAAAATGATAGCGGTCACCACAATTGAAGCAAGTTCTCAATCTAGTGGTATTTTCTCTTTTCCCATTTGGGTTGCTTCTTAGTTGCATTTCCATCTTGGACTTGGCGGGGTTCTTCCAAAAGTTCTTTTCATAGAAAGCCATATATTGACTATGAGCAATCTTGACTTCATCGGGGTGGTCCATGGAGAGGCCTTCATCACTATCATCTTCATCCCCATGGTCCACAACTTTGGCCTTCAAAGCAACATTGACACCATTGCTCATACCAAGGGCATGAGCACGGGCATCTTTGGCATTCTTGGCGGCAACTTTGAAAGAGGCCATATCTTGCATAACTTCATTGGAGGTCATGAGATGGTAGTTGTGTCTTCCTTGTAGGATCTTCAAGTCAGTGGGCTCAAAGGGCATGAGTGCACTCACATATTTCCTTTTTATCCACGCATCATCCACATGTGAGGCACCCACATTTCTAAAAGTGCTGGCGGTGGTCTTGAGCCTACGGTACATGTCTTCATGATTTTCACCTTCCATCATGTAGAATCCTTCGGCTTCATTGCTTAGTGCATCATACCGGTTCCTCCTCATGCTCTCATTCCCAACAAACAACACAGTGAGAGCATCCCAAGCTTCCTTAGCAATACTGAAGTGCTCAATGTGTGGGTAATCTTTTGTACCCAATCCTTGTTGAATCATGTGCAAGGCAGTGACATTGAGTTGACTATTGACAACTTCTCTTCTTGTCAAGTTGTTTGGATCCCCAATAAAGAGTCCTTGCTCGATGATGTTCCATAGTTCAATGCAAGAGCTGCGCACATGAGTTTTCATTAGAGATTGCCATTGAGCAAAAGTAGTAGATGCTTCAAGCTTAGGTGGGTCACCTCTATTGTATACATGAGGGTGAGGGATTGGAGGGTCGGGAGAGTACCATGAATCATGGTGCTCACCCTTCCCACCATCATTTTGTGTGGAGGAATTAGTGTTGTCTTGTTTACCCCCCGCCATCATACCCTCGGGGGATACCGGAGCATTCCCTTTAGGTAAAAGGATGGAGGCTCCTCTTGAGGAGAGGGGGATGATGAGCCATCTTTGTCTTTAAGAAGCTGCTCAAGCATTTTCTTGACTTCGTTGACCAAGGAAGAGATCAATCTTGTTTCCAAGTTTTTGAGATCTTCCATGGTCACCGTGGTGTGCTCACCATCCCCATCCCCATCGTGGCTACCCATATTATCTTAGGCGGTAAAGCCCAAATAAAGAGCCGAGGCTCTGATACCAATTGAAAGGATCGTATGGGAACCTAGAGGGGGGTGAATAGGTGCTACTTCAAATTTTCTTCTTTTTCAAATTAAGGTTTGACAAGAAAGGTAAATTCTCTAGATAATGCAACTACGGTGAATTTACCTATATGACAAGCAAGCACAATCTAACACAACACTAAGCTAGAACAAGTAAGTAAAGTGCAGTAAAGGATAGAAGTAACCAAAGTGGTGGACGCGGAGATACAAGGATTTGTTTTCCGTAGTTCCTTCCTTTTGAGGGGAAGTACATCTACGTTTGGAGAGGGGGTGGTTTCAAACCACCAACGCCACGAGAGGCCTCCCTTGTTCTCCGATGAATCTCACCCAACGGGTTCGGTCCACCTTCCACTATATTGGCAACCTTCGAGGTGGAAGCCGACACCTTTACAAGTTTGGGGCACACATCCACAACTTAATTGGAGGCTCCCAAATACAAGAAAGCTGTCAAGACAATCAAAGACAAGCTCGTAAGAACCAAATCTAGAACTAGGGTTTACAAGAAAACGCTAGAGCAAGGGGGCCCTCAAGTGAATGAGGGGGAAATGAAGATCTCTTTTGGTAAAGTAGTAGATCAAGGCCTCCTCCTTCGATTCTCCAAAGATCAAAGACTTTGGATGGTGGAGTGAAGAGATCCTGGCGATTTGGTGGCTCAAATGGAGGTAGTAGTCTTCAGTGCAAATGAGCAGCTTGTCCCAAGGTAGGTGGAGGGGTATTTATACCCCCTGAAGAAATCTGGTCGTTGGAGCATTAAATACACCGATACTACCGGTACTCAAGCGGTAGTACCGGTTGCAAGCGGTACTACCGGTCAAGTACCGAACCAAGTACCGGAGGTGGCATCACTTGGTCGACCCAGCGCCAGACATGCCCGGTACTGCCTTGCGATAGTACCGGTCAGTAGACGCGGTACTATCGGTCAGGGCGATAGTACCGGTCCCAAGTACCGGTTGGTACTGAGCGAGAGGGGAAGGGCTGGTCCTTCCTCAGGGCTGCCCGGTACAGCCAAGCGGTACTACCGTGTGCAAGCGGTAGTACCGCTTGCCACAAGCGGTACTACCGGTTGGAGCGGTAGTGCAAGCTGTAGTACCGGTGTGGTGAGGAAAATAGAAGCCTTCACTACTCAGTCAGATGCAACCGGTACAAGCGGCGGTATTTTCATTTTTTCCTACTACCGGTTAGATGAAGACTTTGGCAAGGGCAAATGTGGGCAAGGAAATATTTGTGCCACAATCTAGAAAACCTGGCATACACTTAGCGTATGATTAAAATGATAAGTGTATTGTTATCAAATATCAAAATCACAAGTATAGGAAATGCTCTTTCACACGTGTCCCCAAAAAGGTTTCAAAATCTGTTTATGCTATAAACGTCATGATTTTTCTATAAATTGTCTCACTTTTACTATATGTAGCAAAAAATGCTCCACCTTAAAAAAAGAATAAAAAAATTGTTTCCCTGGAGACCTCGTCGGAAACCTTGTAGTAAAAATTTTACGCTATTGGAGAAAAAGCACCAAACTGTTATAGCAAAAAGATTATACTAATGTAGCAACCCTGGAGATATCACCAGAGACTTTCACCGGAATACCTCGTAGCAAAAAAATTACGCTATAACAGCAAAAACATAGAACCGTCGTAGCAAAAAAATATAGGCATGTAGCAAAAACAAATCTTGTATCAAAAGCTTTATACTATTATAGCGAAATTAGGTAGCAGTTCAAGACCACTAGAGTAGCAAAACCAATAAAAGTATGTAGCAAGAAAAATAAGCAAAAAATGTACCACAACCCTCTCTAGCAAAAATTCAACAACATCTGCATAGCCGCACCGCTGCCGTCCACGACCTCGACTACCGGCACCATGGCAGAGCGCCGCCATGGGGAGGCAGCAACTGCCGGCGGAGGCATGCAGTGGGGCTCGTGTCCCTAGAGGAGTTGGCGGAGGGGGAGTGCTCGCTGGAGGGAGCACCAGCAGACGCCGCGGGGCGCACGAGGGGGGGGGACATGGAGTGTTAGGGAGCAGGCCATGGCGGCGCGCCATGGCTGTGTGCAGCAGTACGACCGTGCGTGAGTTGGGGGTGTTGGGGGAGGCAGCACGCGAGGCCAGGACGGCGGCGATGGCGGCGCGCGGCAGCGACGGGTCATGGCGGCGGAGGGGCGTGGAGGCGGGAGACGCAAGGCAGCCGATGCGTGCGTGCAGTTGACCACAACGAAGAAGACTTGAGCGACCTGGGGAGATGAAAACCAGGTGATATGTATCGTTTTCCAAAAAACATTTTGCTAGCATTCTTATGAACTTGTTCTATATAGGGGTATATTTATCAATTCCACTCACTAAGGATTAAAAGCACAAGAGGTTTCTAAGAATGTCCATCTACCATGCATTTTTGTTTTCTATGTATTCCACTGAAAATGATTGTTGTTGCCATTTTACCTCCATTATTTTGATTGTCATCAAAAGTCGACTTTTTTATCTGTTGGGTTGCCTTTGAGATCTGAGCATTGTCGTTGTTTTCTTCTCCACTAGTTGTTTCCTTCTCCAAACTACAAACCTGGATTTTTCATGTGGATTTTTCTTTCCCACTAAGGGTCATGCACTAAGGATCATTACTTAACAAGCTTTTTCTAGGGGACGGGATTTTGTTTTTGTCACAAGCTTTTCACTTTTTCTAGGCTCGGTTTTGTTAAGTAATGTGCCACGAAAGAAAGTTCAAATAAGAAGCAATACAATGTGAAAGTGAAATATGGAGAACCAACCAAGCAATACATGGTACCACATACTACTAGCTTCTGATTTCAAGCAAAGGAAAAAAAATATTGAGTCGTGTTCTACCGAGAAAATTGTCCGTGGCATAGTTATTAAAACATGAAAGTAACACCCCACAATTTTATTTATAAGTCAATAACAATGTGTTGTAGACAATGCATTTAGAAAATATACCAAAACCTCAGGGCATGCTTTGTGCATGTCCATATATAGAATAGGATCGTGGCCAACACTCTAATATGGGTTGCTGCCATGCAGGTCCCGTCGAAAAAGCACATATACATCATGATACAAGTAGTGCTCAACATTGCCTCTACTACTCGATCACCTGTAGTTAGATGTGCACACTTATAATTATATATATAGCCATTGTGATGAAAAATAGATAAGAACTTTGTACAAAAACCATCCATAATGTGGGAATACAAAACCTCAGGAAATTAAGAAAAATACTCAAGACGACCCGCGCACCATGACCTGATTTAAATAATAGTAACATGATTTGCTATTTGAAAAACATGAAAATTATTTTTTGCACAAGTACATATAGATGATAAATATGCACCTATAAATTTCTATCAAGATGTACATGTTTTTTTTGCTACTATCGAACCATAAATTTGTGTTATCTGTATATAGCGCATAAATGAACATATTTATCAATAAAAACTTAAGGTTTTTAGATAATATATTTGTGCACCAATATCTCAAGGAAAGATTTTCGGTGGCACATAGACTGCTCCCTACTACGAGCCAGGCCAGATCGTTCTTGCATTATGACGCCTTGACGAGGGGGTACATGTAGTCCGATTCATAGTTTGAAAACATGCAGTTCATATTTGAGGTTAAGTATTTTTTTAGTTTAAATCTTGTTGTTTCAATTGTGTTATAGAACTACGGTTGAACTTTGTTGGATGCCATGTTTGAACTAAGTTGTTGTATGTACGGTTTAGGAACTCCCTCCTCTCCTCGAAGCTCCTTTTCCCCTCCCCTCTCTGCGTGTTGACCAGAAGCAGCCGGGCTCCCCCCGAGCTATCTCCGCCGGCTCTGCTGGCCGGAGATGGCGAGGGGGAGGCGCCGGAGTAGTAGGTAGGTCTAGATTTAGGTCTTGTGGCTTTATGCCCGTAGATTGGAGTAGGGCGTCGACTCTCTCTGGCCGGATTCGACGCATCTGGGGATGCTGCTGCCTTCTGTTGTTGCTCCGATGGTGGGAGCTGGTGATGTGTGGCGTATCTGCAGAGATCTCCGCTAATAAGGCCCCCCTCTTCCCCTCCTTGGTCCAGTTCGTGGCTCCCCTGCATCCTCTCAGACTGGCTGGCCGTGGCGGCGAGGGGGCGAGAGGATCCAGGCGCGACGGTGCTGGTTCGTTGGAAGGGTGGGGTTCTCGTTTCGGCTCGGTGTTTCAGCACAGCGCCGGTCGACCGCCTTCTTCCCCTGCTACCTTTCCACCGAGGTGGTGGATGGTGGTGTTGGAGTCTAAGGTGAGGCCCCTTTCAAATAAGTGTTGTTTTCGCAGACGATCGGTGGGCCTTGAGTTGGTGGTTTGGCTCCTGGCCGGCCGTGGAGGCAAGGTGGAGCTCTATCGCCATGATTTGACTAATGAAGCTATTTCCCCCTTGGCCGGCCGTGGAGGCGAGGGAGGGTGGAATTGCTGGAAGTTGGATCCGTCCTTGGTCTGGTGGTCATGTGGCTCTCTTTCCAGGGAGTCACTGTGGGTTCATCAACACCGCCTCCTCTATGGCATAATATGCTCTTTAAAATTGAATGTTGAACTTCGGATGATGTTCTACATACCGTGCAAAAGGTAGAGATAGTCACAAGATTTTTTTGAGAGCCATTTAGGGAATCTCCTCTAGATGAACATGATTTTGTAGCAAAAAATCCCTCTCCCGTCCCAAATCTAGGGGCCCTAGTGGAGATGCACCAACACACTCCTCGATCTGAACTCTGACGAAATTTCTTAGTGTTGGCAAATTTGGGAAGCTCCTAATGACACAAGGAACAACCTTCCTGTGCCTGATCTGAAGCATACCTATACGAAGATACTCGCTTATATGTGACATGATAGTTCAACTTCGGCTACAAAGTTAGTCCCCAGCAAGAGACGTGAGTCCAGTTCATCCAGAAGATTGTCTCCGCCACTGCCCTAGTGGTCCTTGTAAACACCGATGCAATGTTGTTTGTTGATCATGGTCACATGGCCATGGGAGCAGTCATCTGCGACCATGATGGGGGATGCCTGGCGATAGCCAGCAAACCCCTCACGGGTTTTACTGAACTTGCGAAGGCCCTGGTGTCCCTATGTGCATTGACCATCCCTTGTGACAAGGGCTTTCGTCGGGCTATCTTTGCCTCTAATTGCTTGGTGTTGGTTAGGCGTATTAAGGCGACATTCCCCAATCGCTCGTCGGTTGGCTCCGTGGTACAAGATAACAAGTTGTTGGCAGAGAAATTTTCTTCAACACACTTACTAGCCAGAGCTTGTGATTTTTTTTAATCCTGGCTTTGTTTTTTATTCTGCTCCGGAATTTATTCGGGAGACTCTTTGTTCTATTAAAAAAAATTACCTAGACCAGGATAAGATGGTTCCCGTCGGTACTAGCGGTTGTCTTCAAAAAAACCCATAGACAATTACTCTACCATTTCAAATTCGGAATTTATCTACAATGACTCCGGTCAAAAGGAGGCAATAGTGGGCCCACCCTGCAGACCAATCATCTGCAGAGGCAGCAAGATTCGCCTGGCGCTTGCTGCTCTCTCCAGTACCCACACGCCACGTGTCCTCATCCATTTTCTCTCCCCAATCCCCATCGCTAACGAGGGTCCCAAGGCCAACTTTTTTTTTTGTCTTCTCTCCTTCCTCAGAGAGATCAGGCGGCCGCCGCCATGGGGCAAGACTTGGGAAAGGAGGATCTAGGGGTCATCCTCATACAGGCCATGTGCGCCGCGAAGAGCGCCCGGACCCAGCTCGACCGCCTCCTGCAGCTCCGGCGCCTCCTGCAGCTCCCGCGCCGGCTGCAGCGGAGCCCCGGCGCCGACGACGCGGGCCTGGTCCAGGAGGTCGCCGCCGGCCTCTTCCATGTCTACTTCTGGGGCCTCGAGTACGCCTCCCGCTACCTCGCGTCCTGCTTCATGATCGCGGTCGAGAAGGGCGCCTGCCTCCACGACCTCAACCCCGCCTTCACCGTCATCCCGCAGGAGCAGCTCTACGACGTGCTGCTCGCGCAGCGGCTCCCCGCGCCCCCGACCAGCCAGGCCCAGGCCTTCGCCCGCCTCGAGGCCGCCCTCCACGCCCTGAAGCTGGCCGAGGAGCACCACGTTCCGTGCTGCATCGAGCTCCTCGTCGGCGTCCGCCCTCCCAACGTCACCGGCAAGCCCTCGCCGCCGTTCATCGGCATGGCCGGCTACTCGGACGACCCGGTCGTCGCCGCCCTCAAGCACCTCGCCAAGAACGGCCTCCCCAACCCGGACCTCCTCTCGACCGAGGCCTCCGCCGCCGCCGACGCTGACGAGCCCCCTAAGACGGCCAGCAGCGTGGATCTGGACCAGGCCCTCAGCTACCTCCACCGCGCCTGCTCCCTCACGAGCCTCGCCCTCAAGCACATCGACCTGGCCGTCGCCCTCTTCTCCAGCTTCTTCGACCCCGAAGAGCTCGCCGACACCGCCGAAACGGTCGACCAATTCATATTCATCCCTGAGGTACCGACACTACTGACTGACTTTGTCCATGGATCATGGATGTACATGTACTACTCCATCAGAGGATCATAGATGTGCGTACTACTCCATCAGATCGAGTAACCAATGTGAACGTCCAATTCGTTGCAGGAGTGACCGTCCGTGTCCGTCAGAGTAACCAGCACACTTCTTCTTCACCTGATCGATGCTGTCAAGTAATTGATGGGGCTGGGAGTTCTTGCATTTGATCCTCGACGCCGGAGCTTCGCATCAGTCGTTTAATTTATCTATGTTCACTAGTTCATCCAACCTTCTTTCATAGTTTCAGTTCAGTTCGGACAGGTTAATCATCTGTTATTCTCAGTGGTCAATTTCTGGACGGCCGTGACTAGTATCTTAGCTTCATCAGTGGTAATTAATGATGTACTGTAGTGGTACTACCTGCATCAGCTATGGTTTAACCATCTTCTACATGATGTTATATGTATGCAATCTTGTCCCTACGAGAAACATGTCTGTAAATTATTGGTGAGGTGCTCATCCATTTGCTGCATTCCTCCTACCCACACGATAAATCTTCTGTAGGTTGCAGCATTTCGTCACCTCGTGTGTCAAATTCATGCAAAAAAAGTCACAATAATTAAGAAACACAAATGCAGCAAAAACATCTGTATGCCACATAATCTCCATTGGTCACGGCCCCGAGAAAAGGATGAACACACCGGTCTATAAACAAGGACGCCAGAGCTTGCAGCACCAAAAAACCATTTGTGACATGGAAGCGGCATTTGTTGCAGACGCTTAGAACTGTCATAGCATCTCGTGCGTTTAGTCATAACTAATAGACTTAAAACATGCATGCAACATTGAAAAATCACAATCATTAATATTGATTTTAAACACCGAGCACACCGCCTTGAGCTCGCCGGTATAAATACAGCTTCCAAGAACTTGTCATCGTCCGATCTGGTAACCCCGTGTCAGTTCCCCATAGTAGGGGAACGAAGAATTTTAAACAGAGTCACACATTCAAAGTAAATGCAACAATACAAGTACGAAGGATTGTTCTAATCTTTGCACACAAAAAAGTTCTGAAATTAGAAACCATATTAACCTGCCCAGCATTGTCACAGGCAGAGCCATGACTAGGTTCAAATAGACCTAGTCCCGGCAAAGAAAAAGAAAATCCTTAAGCCCTTTCTTCTAGCATTTTCAACAGAAAATATGAGCGTTTCCAGGAAAATTAATTTCATATGAGAAAACATTGGAGAGCCTCTATTACCGATTCACCAACACCAGCAGATGCAAGCATTCCAATGCTTCATGTTATCATTGATGCTTTATCGGATAATATGTCACCAAAAATAGTTTTTGTCCCAATTATGTCGAACTGTGATGATACCGTAAATCTAGTAGGTTAGCACACTCTCATACTGCTTAGCTCACATGGAATAAATTATACACAAAGAAACACATATTTTTTAGGATTCCAATAAGCTACATTGAAGTATTATCAACAAACATGTGTGTGAGATCAACATCAGGGAATTCAAAAGCTATTGTAGTTACCCACTTCCTCCAAAGCATAGATGCATAGAATAACATTAGAGCCAAATCTTATCATTAGCGATGTGCGAAATAAAATACCTAAAAGTTCTCTCAACGGGATCCTAGTGTCAACAAAATCTAACTTGATCTAGTGGTACAAAGTAGTTATAGAACATTACATATCATGGTCTCTCAAACATAACTCCATGGCACAGTGAAAAATTTCATATACAAGTCGAACAAATCAAGAACACATTTGGGGTATCATATAATTAAGTTATTCGAGCACATTCGCTTTCTCCACTAAGCATATTTTTCCCACCTCTTTTGTGATCTACCTAAAATGCAACAAATGTTTGCATCAAATAGGGATATGGAAAGCATCTTCAAGACTCTATGTGTTAGAGCCAAACTCATCACATGACTAACAATTACAAGCCATCACATTGCCAATTGTTTATGTATCCACGTTATGTATTTAGTTTCCAGTTAATATAATTATAGCATGGAGAATAAACATCTATCGTGAACAAGTAAATATGATAATGACAACTTTATTATTGCCTCTAGGGCATATTTCTAACAAGTTCGTATAGACGAACGGTGGTGCACCATGGACATGGACCGGAGGGTAGTGGCGTGCACAAGAGAGCGCTATTGGTTGTTGTGAATGGTGATAAAGCGTCTCCATGCATGAGCGATTTGGGAGACAGAACGAGGCGGGACACGGTCGGGATCGAGCTCACACATGGTAGGTTCGAGCTCAGACTGTCCCAATGCTCTCTAGATTTGGGTTCTCGTTTCCCATTCCATAATTCTAGTTTTCATTAGCAATGACATTTTATTTCTAGTGTAGTTAACTGGTAATGGTGCCTGGATTCGGTGCTCTGAAAAGGAAAAAGAAGAAGCAAGAGCAAAAGTTGATCGAATCACAGAGAGCATCTCTTCATAAATTTTTGAAAAGTAACACAAACACCTCGAGGAATCAAGATGAAGTTGGCATTAGTTCTTGTGGGGTAACAGGGTAATGTGGATCTAGAAGATTATATGGGTGCATAGGACAATGGTGACATCAAAGCTATGCATCAAAAAGAAGTTATTAGCCGAGATTGATATTGATTCCATCGTCATTGACTTTGCTTCTAGGAATTTTACATAAAAAACTTTAAGTTAAAATATAAATATTGTTAATTTTTATATGATTATGGCAATAGTGTACACTTGAAATCTTTATTTTTCATTATTTCATATGTGTATATTTAGAAAGAATTATAGAAGGCCCCCTAAATTTTTGTTTTGCCTCGGGCCTCCGACATCTCTGGACCGGTCCTGCTTACATATGGGATTGCATTTCTCGTCGAGATATGGGTTGTTGGCAATAGAGGAGATTCGAGGGTAAGATGAAATCCCTACGTAGGAGTTGGTATTTTTTCATGACAGAAACGACCACCAACCCTTACATTTTTCCCCGGCCAGACTTCAATGAGAGCGGCATGCTTGCTAGTGACGATCTCCCAAAGCAAGACGGGATCAGAAATCTACAGTTTTTGGTAACTGCACCCTTCAGACCGCATAGTGCAGACGAGTAAGATGAGTTGTTTGGCTCTTCAGTGCACCCTTGTGTTGGCAGCCTAGTTGACGACTTCCATGAATTGGGTTTTTGTGATCAACAGGGTTCGTGATGCAGGTCGTGTTCTGTGTTCGTGATCAGTGGTGGAAGAAGAGGACTACCGAATAGAAGGAGCAACTCTCGCGGGAGCACAAGTTCAGTTCGCCGCGTGCGATAGAAGTTACTTCTCCATTTGTTAATTTGGTGGTCTTCAGAACTAACGATTGCCAAGGAAATTGCAAAAAATACAGGATAGATCGGTTTCCACACACCCACACCGATCAACCCTGTTTCAAAACAATTCGGATCTCCAAACATTCATTGAAGATTTGTTGTCTAAAATCATCTTGAACAACAAGTCATAACAATGTGGAAGCTTTCTGTTAGTAATTGTATTTCAAAATTTGAATTATTCGACAATCAACACAATTCATACATTAGGCATTTTTGCGATGCCAAGAATTAAGAACTACTCTTACATACTGGTAGAACATAACAGCTATCCTTGCTACATCCCAATGCGTTGACAAACAACAAAAACTTGCAAGAAGACATCGTAGTCACATCTCTACATACTCTACATCCTTAGCATACTCCTTAATCCTGATAGCTAAGAACTGCGACGCGGCAAGACGACCTTGGGAGTGGCTCCGTCCGCTTCTGCTTCTCCATCTACTGCAGTACCAGCTGGGGCTTTCGGATTCCGGCGAGTCGGCGACCGCTGCCTTCTACGGCATCTTCTTCACCTGATCCCTGGCGACACGCACGTCGCGGAAGGGATTGTCGCGCGGGAAGTTGCCGTCGTACATGACCTCGAAGTAGCCGTCCTCTGCATCGGAGACGACGACGGCGCTGAGCCAGATAAAGAGGCGCAGGCCCGTGGGCGTCGTCCCCATCGGCGTCCGCACGCGCACCTTTGTTCCTTCCTGGATGGGCTCGGAGGCCGGTGAGATCGTCGTCGCGGAGGGCTTCTCTGTAGTCCCATCGGCACGCTTGCGCTCGTGCGGGATCGGCGCGGGCGACTTCTTGATGCCCCCACCGGCGTTCATGGCGTTCATGCCGAATGGGGTGGGTCGGCCCTTTGGGGCAGTGCACCTCCTTGGAGCTTCTTCCAGCGGCACGTAGGCGATTGCAGGCGCGCGGGGCCTCGGCAGGGCCGGCTTCACGATGGCCGCTCCGGCTGGCTTGCGCGGGATCGGCGGCGTGGCCATCTTCTGGACGATTGCTCCTGCTGCTCTCTTGGGGATCATCGGCGGAGCAGAGGATTTCTTCACGATTCGCCCGTTCGCCACGGCAGCCAACTTCCTGCGCCGGTCGAGCTCGCGGCGGATCTCGCTCAGGGCGGCGGACGGACGCTTAGACATGAGCGCGGGCATGGCGATGGATTTGGCAAACTGGATGAGGAGGGAGTCGATGAATTGTGTGGAGCTGAGCTGCGGTGGCTAGGGCCGGCTATATTGATCGAGGGCGGACCGAGTTTGTGTCGGGAGCGAACGAGGAGATCACCGGGACCGAGATGGAGTAGGGAGCGCGGGAAGCGTAATCGGAATATCAGATCGCGGGGCAGATCAATTCTGCGATTAGATTTTTGAATATCGGACGGTGTTGATCGGCTTCTTGGTATGATTAGCTCGCGTGATTAATAAGCATCATCCATGGCGTCTGGTTTGGCCCGAATCCGACAAGAGTTAGGAGAATTCAACCGCCTTCGTCTTGATCTGACACATTGTACTACTTCGTATTCGTAAGTGGATCGGAGGCGCGAAGGAACCACCGTACCACGAGAATGATGACGGTGCGCCAAGAACCAGTCCCCTATGCCACCGCGCCGAGACGCCGGCGGCGATGCTCGCCGGAAGCGCGCTCGGACGCCGACTGGTCACTTGCCGGCGCCCGTTTCAGCAACGACACAGCAGTAGCAACCAGCTCCGCGCCACCTTGGCAGTGTCGAGGCCGGCCTGGTGCGCGCACGGACAGACTCGTGGGCGCCCCCCGTCTCCCGTTCGCGCCACGACGCGGCAACAGCGGCAGCCGGAGCGGTCACCAAGAAACCGTGCAGGCAGCCAGCACCGCCACGCCGCTCGTCGGAGGGGCGATCAGGTGCTCCTCCACTGGCCAGCGCCGTTGGTTGCTGTCTCCGGCAGCAAGGACGGGCACCTGCGGGTTGTCTACAACTACAATCCCTACCGGACCGTGCGCGCCGCCGCGGGAAACGTCAAGAAGGTGCCTTCTGCCGACGCGTCCACCGTCTCTTCCACCGTTACCACAGCAGCGTCACACAAACCGTGACTGCCGGAAGTTCTCCCGCGCCGATACAGAAGATAAGCGCTCACAGTCGCCATTGTGATTAGTAGTGCTTTTATGCTAACTGTTGCATTTTATTCTCTCTTTCTTACTCTTCGCCAAAATTTTATTTTCAGTGAATTCAAGCTCTTGTTTACGATGTACTGTATTGTAGTATTGCTTTGTTGCAGAACCTACCGATTTTTTTTTCTTTTTGAAAGCACACGGGCGATGCTTCGCATCACACGAATCAAGTTACATCTCGGCTAAAACTAAAACAACTATTGTTCAGAAGTCAGGTTCGCTTAATTAATTGAATTACTACGGCATATACATCCATGTTTAATAAACGAAAGACAGCCATAAGTGCGGTCATTTGATTGTACTAGTAGGCAATATGGCGTGGTGACAATCTTTTTATTTAAATCTTTAATGAGATAGTTTGCCGATGTGATTTTGAAGGGGCAGGCAATGAGTAGTATGAGGGTTGGACCGTCGATAGAATATTTACAATGAATTACATGTAGATTATAATTGATTACATCACATAACTAAACAGGGGGAGTAGAGACTTAATTTACGCTATTGTTGGTAACCAGAACTACTAAGCCTGCACTATATATACAACCGGGGATTGTTGATTCTAGTCTATTTCTGCACATGTTTTTGATCTTCTGCGGCACCGCGAGGGCGTGGGTTGCTCCGATGATGTAGGGGGTGTCAGTGTCTGCGTCATCTTCTAGACCAGCGTTGCCGTCATGTAGTGCCTCTGGTGCTTGATAGAAGATAGCAATGTTGACTCGTTGGTGAAGTAGACGTCGGAGATGCTTTTGGTTGGGCTGTTGTTGAAGAAGGAATTTGAGAGATCATTTGTAGATGTGGTAGTGTCAATTTCTTTGGGGAGTTGAATGTCCTGCGGCAGTATTGCTGCAGTTCTACATAAAATCATGTAATTCACCACTCTCATGTCGACTTAATTTTTTTAAAGGGTCCTCTAAAAAGTTCTCATTTCTTCAAAAAAAATAACAAAGTCAAATCAAACATTAATTTAAATATTATTTGATTTAATATTATAAAATGGTAGATTTTGGGATTTTACAGTCGACATGAGAGTGGTTTTCTAAATCATATATGACTTTACCACTTGTGGGAATGTAATTTTCTCTTACAAAATGATATAAATCTTACTTCTTGCATGAAAAAGACCGAGTTATTAGAAAGATAGAGTAGAAGACAGACTGTTGAGGATGTTGAATACTACCAAACTTAACTCAACAATCTTGTAGACATTAATAACACATGAGAAAACCTGACCAGAGAATGTCTAAAATCTCCCAACGTCATGGTAACACCGATGTTTATACCCCAAATTGTTTCACATTTGTCAAACTGAAATCTCTTGGGTCACCTCGGGTGGGGCGACTCTAGAGATCCCCAACCCTACAAAAAAGGGGGCGGCCGATTCCCTCCACCGGCGCCGACAGTGGGGTCCGAGCCCGACCGTCAAAGCCAGCAAGTACTTACTCCCTCTGTTTTTTATTACTTCGCGTTCTAACAATTTTCAAAGTCAAACTTTGTTAACTTTGATAAAAAATGTAGGAAAATATATAAAAATTTATTATTTTAAATACATATATTATAAAATATAACTTACGAAGATTCCAATACTATAAGTTTTATATTGTAGATACTTCTATTTTTTGCTAAATATTTGGTTAAACTTTAATTTTTTGACTTTGACTAAACCCAGAATGCGATCTAATTGTGAACGGAGGGAGTAGAACTCTATGGCCAGGTTGAGAATATTCGTATTTCAATTTAAATTTGGTTGCAAAAAATTGCATTGGAAGGCCTTTTGGCCGTGGTCCAAACTCAGCAACTCATGTCGATCTACCCCTGTTGTCGGGCACTGTTTAGAGGACGTGGCTAGAGATGCCCATGCACTATATGGTGCTGATTCAAACAAAAAGATTGTCGGACAATATTGACACACTGCAGATTTGCCACTAAGTATGGAATCGCAACATGCAATATAAATGGAGCCCAACGGAACCTATTTAATACCCTCAATATTCCGTGTGAATGGATTATGTTGGGCAGCTATTTTTTTTAAAAAAAATACATTTTTGTTAATTTTCAAAAACAATACGTTAATTTTGCTAAAATAATTTGGTCTCAGCCTTGGCCAATCCGATAGGGTCCTACCGGCCTCGGCAAAACCGACCGGCAGGTCGACCTGGACAAAGTCAGGTCAAACTACATGTCACCTTGGGCAAAGCCGACCAAACGACCTTGTCTGCTCTGGCCAAGCTGATCAGGTCTTATTTTCTTCTGCTAAGAGTCCACTCGCTGGACGAACCCAAGCTGAAAACCGGACTTTTTTTGGCCGGACAAAACATGTTTTCGGCTTGAGTACGCCTAGTTTCCCACTCGCGTACCCAGGCCGAGTCCCGGATACGGCGAAATATGGGCGAATATAGGCGGATTTTATTAAGTAGGGCAAGGGCGCACATATTACATCGGATTAAAAACTAGGAAAAGTCCGCCGCCGCCGTGGTCGACGCCGGACGCCGAAACTACAGGCCGAGGCGGGGGTGGTTGCCGGCCTGGATGTGCTCCATGACGCCGGCGAGAGTTCGCCCTGGAACGCTCCACCAGCGGCGGCGGAAAGCCACATTGTTACGCGGCGGCGGCGAGCCCGCCGGACCGCCGTGTAGGCCGAGTTCCTCGAGGCGCCTCTCGACGAAGAACTGCCTCCAGAAAACCAGGTTGCCAGGATCCTCGGCGAGATCCGGGTCATGCAAGTCGGCGATAGCCACTTGGATCTCTCCGGCGAGGTCCTCTTTGGCCGGCACCGGCGAAACAGGTATCCCGCCGACGCTGAGTTGCCAGCCGGGGGGGGGGAGACGAGTGTCCGGCGGCGCCGTATAGCGCGCCTCCCGGAGGAGCCGGGCTTCCCACGGCGGCATCGTGCGTCGGCCCTCGGCCATGGCTTCTCGGCGGAGTTGAGGAGGAAGAAAGGTGCGAACGACCGAAGTTCGCCGGAGTTGGGGTGGTGTGAGAGACTGTGAAGAGAGACGGCGGGATGTACGTCTTTTATAGGCGGAGTTCGGCGGCGAGGGCGGGAGGGGTGTAGTGACGAGGGCGGGAAAAGGAAAACGGCGGGAAGGCGAATACGGCGGGAAGGCTGGCGGCAACTCGGCTTCTGTCGCTGACATGCTGGTCCACTCAGCCAATTCGCTCCGTCCGGCGGCCAACGGGCGTACCTGGGATCCTGGGTTCGGCCTGGGTGGTCCGAAACAAAGTTGGCCCAAATCCGGTCGAAAAGAGGTCCCTGGGTACGTGACTGGACCGATTTTTGGCATCCGGATCGGCCTCTTGATAGGCGAGTGGAGATGCTCTAAGCCGACCAGTTCATTTCTATTTCGGCCAAGCCAATAGGTACCGGTCATCTTCACCGAGGCCAAAGCTGCATGATCACAACATTCACGTGGTTAGACTATGACGGTTAATGATTTCCCCCCTAAATCCTCTTCATACTTGCGCTTGCCATCATTTTTCCCCTGCCATTTCTTCCGTTACCATTTCCCCATTATTTCTGGTCGTGTGCTTCTATAAAACCGGGCATCGATTTATTTTGATGTACGAAGGCTTCTCTTCCTCCTCTAGCTACCAACCAGTCCTTCAAATAACTAACGATCCATGAGGGTTTCGTTAGATCCAACTCCACAAACTGAAACTCACTCAGATTAACTTCAAGCTGATTTGTTCGGACAATACCAGTATGCGTCCCCGGGGATAACTCCCCGGGATCCTCCGGGTCCTTTGGCCACCACGTGTCGCATAAAACAGACCTGAATCCTGCTTTTGCTACAACTGACCCGTTTTTGCTACAAATTATTCCGATTTTGCTATATGTAGCAAAAAGGTTCGCCCACAAGACAAAAATAAAAAGGCAAATATCGTCGGACAATTTGTAGCAAAAAAATTGTTCTAATATAGGAAAACTGATTTCGCCGAAGACTTTCGTCGGGAAGCCTCATAGCAGAAATTTTACACTGTTGTAGCAAAAACACAAAACAATGGTAGCAAAACAAATGTGATAATAATAGCAAAAAGAAGACCTCGCTGGAGACTTCCGCCAAAAGACCTCACCGGACAACTCGCAGCAAAAAGCCCACACCATGGTAGCAAACGCTCTTGCCTCTTGTAGCAAAGCGCATTTGCCATTGTAGCCAGCGTTGCCGCCATGTGTAGCAAAAACGACGTCGTCATGGTAGAAAGCGCCGCCGCCAGCCAACATGTAGCACCACCACTAGCTGCACCTAGCACCGTCGCCAGCATGTGGTAGCAAATCCTAGACGCCGATGTAGCAAATCCCTGACGGGGTTATAGCGAATGTCGCCGCCACCACCATTGTAGCAAGCGCCTGCTCTCCATGGCATCAACTCGAGGGGGAGCAAGGGGCGTGCGCCTAAGGGAGCCAGCGGCAGCGCGTGAACAAGAACGTGGGAGCCAGAGGCGGCGCCTGAGGTAAAGTCAAGGGCGTCTCATGGTCATGGCGGATACGCGGAGCACCTACGCAGAGATGGGGAAGGGCAAGTGTCGGAGATATGGGCCCCGGGGGAGGGTGTGGAGGAGGCGGTTCCAGGGAGGTCGCCACCGGTGCCCCGAAGCTGGCGGCGGGACTGCAGCAGAGAGTGCCAGCAGGAGGAGATTGTCTAGCGGCGACGGCGACACTTGGCTGAGAAAAATGGCCACAATTCGTCCTAGGAAAGAAGATAAGGTAGGGGAAAAGTAAACTGCGCGGGACCCACCACGACTTGGTGTCCGTGAAATTATTTTCCTAGTAAAAAAGACACTTCACTAAATTGGACATCTCTACTGACCTAAACAAAAAATATTCAAACTCGTCAAATACTATGCAACACAATATAAATATATAATACAGTCTAAAACAATTAGCCTACAGAATTTCTTTTACTACCAGACCAACTAATAAATAAACAATACCGCTAAACCGAAATAGATAACTTAAAGATCTAACTGATTCAAATTTGGAGGCTGCATTTTCAAATTTGGAAAATTGTACGGTGATGATTGTCCTGTAGTGGTAGCGGAGGGAGCACGCCACCCTTGCATGACCCCGGTCAAAAGCAAGCAAAGGGCGAGGCGGTTCTCATCCGTGGGCCCGTCGCCTGCAAAGCCACCAGGATTCGCCGGCCGCTTGCTGCTCTTCTCGCAATAGCCACACGCCACGTGTCCCATCCCATCCCAATAATCCCGTCCACCTCCCTCTCTCCTCGCCTCCTTCAGAACTCACGAGCTCTAGTCAGAGAGATCAAGCGGCGGCGGGCATGGAGGGAGAGGTGGGCAAGAGGGCGCTAGAGTGCATCCTCATGCCGGCCATGCTCGCCGCGAAGAACGTCCGGGCCCAGCGCGACCGCCTCCTGCAGCTCCGCCGTCGGCTCCAGCAGCAGCAGACCAGCCCCGGGTCCGTCTCCGTCCAGGAGGTCGCCGCCGATCTCTTCAAGGTCTGCTCCATGGGCCTCAAGAACGGCGCCGGCTACCTCAGCAGCTGCCTCCATCTCGCGTACGAAAACGACGCCGACCTCTCCTTCTGCAACCCCGCCCTCGCCTTCATCCCCGACGAGCAGCTCTACGCCGCGCTCTTCGCGCAGCGCTTCCCGCCCCGCCCGCCCGGCACCAGGTCCCAGTCCCAGACCGAGGCCTTCACCCGCGTCGAGCTCGCCTACCACGCCGTCAACCTCGCCATGGGCCACCACGTCCCGCGCTGCGTCGAGTTCCTCGTCGGCGAACGGCCGCCCTTCGGCACCGGCAAGCCCGACGACCGAATGGTCGGCTACTCGGACGACACGGTCGCCGCCGCCACCGACCACATCTTCAAGACCCGCCTCGCCGGCATGGCGCCCCCGGACGCCGACGACGCCGGCGCCAAGGAGCGGATGCCCAGGACCCGGCCCCGCCTCTTCGACCGTGAGCGTGACGAGGACCCGGACGACGCTCCCGCAGCCGCCGCCCCCACTTGGAAGCCCCCTCAGGTGGCCAGCAGCAAGGACCCGGACCAGGCGCTCAGCTACCTCCACCGCGCGTGCTCCCTCGCGAGCCTCGCCGTCAAGCACATCGACGCCGCCGTCGCCGTCATCTGTACCTTCCTCGAGCCCAAGGAGGTCGCCGAAATCGCCGAGATGGCCGAAGAAGACGCGTACATCTCTGAGGTACATACACTCTGTACTGACTCCAGTGCTACATACCAGATCTGTTCATGGATGTACTGCCATCAATCTGAAAACTGCCCAAATTCATTCTGTTCTCGCTTCACTATACTGCAGGAAGGACCCTATCCATCAGATGAGTGATCGAAACTGGGTGGAATCTATCCCTTTGCAATGTTTATCGATCCAAGTCCAGCTCGCATCAGTCGTTAAATTTCTCTATGTTCTCTAGTTCGTCAGAGTTCCAATCTTCTGAAATTTCAGTTCAGTTTCTGTCAGACTAATCTGCAGCTACTATCCAAGCTTAACTTCAGTCCAGTGGCTCTCTCAGGGGTAAACTGTACTATCTTAGTAATAGGCATCTTATTATCTGTGGACCATCAAATCGAATTGCAGCAAATTTGGGGTTCTGGACATGCTATGTTTTTTTTAATCTTACGAATTGCAGCACTGTTGATCTGCTCACGAACTGCAACCTACATGCATGCTGGTGGTATGCTATTGCTTTTTCCCCTTCATCATGTTATGTATGTAGAGAACTCTCTTGCAGTCCGTTGGTAGGAGCCGGCGAGTTCGAGTTCTCATTCTCCTATAGAATTAGGGTAGCCGTGGAATCCCCCGGTTACTCTTATTCTTTTTTATGTTATGTATGTAATCCTGTCTCCGTGAGAGGGCACTCACCTGACTCCAAGAACTTGCAAAACTGGAATAAAATGTTCACAGTTTGTCTTGTCGATGCACTCTTGGTAAAAACAAGGTTGTGTGATGTCACGGTAGATCACTAAGAGCATCTCCAGCCATAGTACCCGCCAGGCCGTTTTCCAAAACAAATCTAAAGCCAGGTTTGGACGCACCCCTTGATTTGCTAAAATATCTAGATTCAGTGATCCATTAAAAATATTAGACGGAACAAAAGTTTCGTCGAGATCCCTCGAAGTCCAACTTTTTCCTCACATCATATATTCTTCAATGTATCCAACAACATATCAAATCTCCAAATATTTGTCTAACCGCTAATGTTTTAACAGCCGCAAGGGATGCCCGCCTTGAAAGTGAGACCCTAAGATATTTGATCGCAAATTGTTGGCACATCTCTCCCAAACATGGTTTTTAAGGCGTCGCATAGGTGACACTTCAATGTCGAAGTGCCCGGAGATGCAAGTCGTCGAGCTCGCCTTAGTTTCGTGTCAATAGTGTCCATTTTCCCGCTGTGAGGCATTCAGATCATCGCCTAGGCAGGTAAGTCGCCGCTCTGGTTATTTTGGGACGCCATGGTCAGGGTCGAGCGGCAACTGTGAACACGCGAGCGGGGAATCAGAATTTGGACGGGATTGGAGGGAAATTGGGAGGCCAGAGAGAGGGGAACACACTGGACCCAGAGAGAGGGATGTGTTGCACTTGAATAGTTTCAAAGGAATTCCCCACCGATGTTGCAGAGCAATCACATGCAAACATGAGTAAGTGAGTGTACAAAGTAAACCAAGAATGAACTATTATTGCTTGGTTTTGGAAGACGGTTGATATGATTCATACGTGTACACATCACTTTATCCCTTCTACAATCACTAAGTAATAAAGTCATGTGTTCTGAAAATAAACAGTTGTTTTTTTGCTGTTCAGAGTAGTGGTGCAAGGCAGGTTCAGAGTAGAGGCCGAGTTTGGTAGGCAGAGTAGTTCTATCCCAGGTGAGCTCAGTCAAGAGCGCTGGCAACAAGATCAACCTCAGGGACCATTGTTCTATACTCTTTGTTTTGTCTGTGATCGAAACTAGTTCTGTCCTTTTGTTTGTCATTGCAGCCGCAGATGATCCGTAGATGCAGTGGAGCCAAATGCAATAGATGATCTGTTGATAAGTTTCTTGGTGAACTCTGGATCATCACGACAGAGCCAAAAATACTGTCACGCCATGCAGGTCCTCACAAGATAAACAAACTGAGGATGCACGCCACTAATACGGGATGTTACCATCGGAGAGAAAAAAAAAGGCATCACAGAACAAGATTTCCAAGCTTTTAGGTTCTCATTAATGGTTCAGAGAGATAGTGTGAGAGAGATAATATCGTTTGAGCTAGTCAACCTACCCATTGGGGAAGGAGTGGCATTTATGGTCGCTCTAAAAAAATTTCATGTTTAAAGAAAATCAGGGTGGCCGATATCCAAGTCGGGCCAACCGCTCTGAAACCAGAAACTTCCGGTCGACCAGACCAGGACCGTAAACAATCTGGACACTCTTTATTATGGTCCAGTTTAGATCGGGTCCTATTCGGTTCAAACCAGAAGCGTCTAATTCCTACACCGGTCCGCCCGGATCAATTCTAGACGCCCAAAAATGTTTCAAAACTTACCTTTTGGAGTGGACGTTCCTCCTTCCTCTCATTATGGTGGAGATACTTGGCCCCCATTAAGCTACTAAGTGAGATTACTCTCTCATTAAGGTAACATGATGATGGATGTGCAATGATGTCATGGTGATTTAAAGAACAAAACAACATGCAAAAACTAATTTAGAATATATATTTTGGGCGTTACACTATAGGATTTATCAAGGGGTTCTACTGCGTATACATGGCAAGGGAAACAACTGAAACAACCGAAAAAAACAACGACTTCACAAACTAATAGAGAAAACGCAGACGATCTCAAGAAGAAGAAGAAGAAAGGATGTTAGGTATTCGGCAGCGTGAAACGACCTGAGCTAGCTAACGCCCATTGTTTTGCTCGGCTTTAATTTGCTCGATGATGATCTAGAGCGATTCTACTACTTTCTCGAAGCCACGATCGTTTATTTTCCCGCCAAATTGACCATGTAATTATCATTACAAGGGAGTCCAGTATGTATGTGCCTGTACCCCTGCTGTCCCCCTAGTTCTCCACCATTATCGCAGAGAATTATCACTAGAGGCGGATATAGGCCGGCCCAATTCAGCACAGAACCCCAAATGATATTAATGAGGGCACAACCTGTAAACAGGTGTTGAATGTCTTCATTCGCCGTATTGCAAAAAAAAAAAAAAAAACACTTTTCGTTGGCCAATCTCTCTATTGTCCATACCTGTTGGGATATGCAATATGGGTATCCTCATAGCATGTCTCTTATCCGACTAACCCGGGTGGCCCATAGTCGGTAGCATGGCGTGTGACCTGCTGGGCGGCCCAGTTAGGTGGATCCAGAAGGGAGGCCCATGCCGGATAAAGGAAGGCTACGATAGAGTCACCAGCGTACCCGGAGCCTTGGAGTACAAGATACACAAGACTAGTAATAGACTGTGTAGGACTCTATGACCTGTCCGGCTAGGACTTTTCCCTGTAACCCTAGGACCTGACGACTATATAAGTCGGGCCTATGGGAGCCTTTAGGGCACAATCTCAGACAACCTAGTATCGTTTTACACATACCTCGCACAGCAAACCTATCTCTGTAACTCGGCATATTGTCATTATAGTGATTTATAGCAGGAGTAGGATTCCGCCACCGTTGTGGAATCTGAACCTGGGTAAGCTGTGTTACCTCGTACCCATCAACCGTCCGCCTTACCCCATGTCTCTAAACATGCACTGTGAGGACCCCTCCATGGCGTACTCGTCGGCAATACCACGACAGTTGGCGCCCACCGTGGGGCAAGAGGCGCTTCAGGCTCTTCAGCGGGCGAGGACCAAGATCTTCGCAGGAATCGGCGAAACCGTAGCCATTGGCCGTGTTCTCTTCTCCGACAACGTTCCGATCGTCCCCCCTGACGAGTTCTGGATCCCGGCGAAGACGAACCCTACGCGGTGTTCGATCGTTCCTATCGAAGATATCCACCTTTTCATCGGCAAAACCGACTCGGGCACTAATTCCCTGGGAGTCGGAGGAGAATCAAGACCCGCACGGACCGCCTACGGGCAGGATACGTTCGCGGAAGGTTCAATGTCGGATCTCTCCTCGTAGTTTGCCGGCAAAGATCGGAAAAATTCAAGAACCACCCAAACCGCCCCTGTGCAGGATATAAAGGTGGAAGATCACTGCAAATCCGCCGGCTTCATCCGTGCGTCTGGACAACAGAGATCCAAGTTCGTTGGTGTGGTTACCATCTTCGATCTGGCGCGCTGCGTTCAGAGAGAGGGAGAAAACCCCCGCGATTACCTGGCCAGGTGGCTCTGTATACAAGCCGATCTGGCCCACTACCCCAATGATGATGCCATCTATCACTTTGTGGAAGGACTGGACCATGGCACGCTTCTCCGACACTCTCTAAGACGGCAACAGGCATCAGGACGCCTTACCTTCGAAGGCATGGTGAACACCGTCAACAACTACGCGGAGGCTGAAGCGGCAGCTCAGACTGGCCGCTTTGCATTGACGGAGCCCCTCCGATTCAGCCACCACCACCACCGCCTCCGGCCGCCATCATCGCAGCAGCACCACCACCTCCAGTCATCGTCGAGGCCGTTGCACCTCCACCGCCCTTCATCGAGGAAGTCTTGGAACCCTCCGACTCTGTCATTGACGCGCTTTATGCTGATATCAGTGCAGATTCAGAGGAAATAGACTTCAGTCCAGAAGAGCTAGACTCCGCTATGCAGGAGATGGAGGAGGAGTACTCGCGCGACGAGCAAGCTAATAACACCGTCATGTCTCGAGGGGTGTTCGTCACCATTGGGACAGCGATGGATGAAGATCAACCCGGGCAAGTTCCGCCTATGGCGCTGGAAAAGGGGAAGGGGCCACTCATTGCTGCTGACGATGATCGCGCAAAGGTCATGCCTCCTCCGCCTAAACCAGTGCAGCAGCCGCAGGAACTCGGCACCGGTCCGAGCAACAACAACACCGCAAACTTGCCGACTCCAGCATCCACGTCGGCAGCGGCCCATGTTACTCCAGCTGATAGAGTGATGTACGGAAATCTCCTCGTCAAGCCACTAACCGTTGATCATATCCGGAACGTGACTCAGCTTGACGAGAAGCACCAGCAGCTGCTGGAGGAGGCGCAAGCCATCGCGGAGCAAGGCGCTAAACTAGATCGAGATCTGGTCAACACGCAGAAGTCCATAGAGAAAGCTAGAGCAATGGAGGCCGAGTACAAGACTCTACTGCTGCAGCAGAAGGCTAAGAAAGCTCCGGCTCGCGTCATCAACGATCCTGGTGTACGGCGCAACCTAGGATGGGCTCCCTCGAAGCCGGCACAGGCCAAGCCATACATTGATAGTGAAGGCAAGCAGGTGATGCCCACCCCACTCCTTAACCTCGCCGTCGCCAAGACCCTTCTGGAGCAGGATAGATCGCCTGAGACAGTAGAACAGGTCTATGACCTAGTGGCCAAGGCGGTAAAGCAGCAGGAAAAGGCCACCTCTCAGAGGCTTGAGTCTGACCCAGCGCTCTGCCGATCTAGCCAGTACAAACCGCCAAGGGACAGATCTCCTCAAGATGTCGGATCACAGACGGGTTCATCAGAACGAAGACGGAGGGATGCGCGCAACAGGAAGGATGCTATCCCCATATCCTCCGACCACGGAGAAAAAGTCCGACCTCGTCGCCCATCGCCACCGCCCCGATCCCCCCGACGTCAGGAAGATTACAAGGCTCACCATCGTACGGATATGTCCCCTCCAAAGCAGTGTGGTATCGTCATCCGCGACAACACGGCACAGACCCGTCATGATGAAGAGCGCCACCAAAGACACAAGAGCAGGTCACACCACGACCCTCCGCGCCCGACAAGCAACCGTGACAGACGTGAGGCGTCGCAGGAGGGTAATAGCAAGAAGGCTAACCCACCGGCACCTCCGCCTCCGTCACCGCCAAGCAGTCACCATGGCGGAAGAGGCCCGTGTCGTTCACGCAGCCCATCCCCTGTTGACAACAAGAAGAAGAACCCGGAGACAAACGATGCACGTTCGCGGATCGATAAGATCCACGAGGCCCGGGAAGGACCATACCTGGGACCACATTGCTTTGGACCTGCAATACGGTCCGCAACTTACCCCAAAGGTTTCCGGATAGACAAGACCATCAAGCCCTATGACGGCACCGCCAAGCCCGCCACATGGTTGCAGGACTACGGCAATGCGGTGGAGATTGCCGAAGGCAACCCCAACGTCGCCGTTAAGTACCTCCCGTTAATGTTGGCGGGTACGGCCCGTCAATGGATCGACGACTTGCCGGAAAAATCTATCTACAACTGGCTGGATATGCAAGAAACGTTCACCAAGAACTTTGAGGGTACATACAAGCGTCCCTGCACTGTGGGCGATCTACAGCGGTGCGTGCAAGAGAAAGACGAGACATCTCGCGCCTACCTCTCCCGCTGGCTGGACATGAAGAATTCCTGCGCAGGAGTGCACGCTCAGACCGCTATGGTCGCCTTCATTGATGGATTGGAAAGGGGCACGTTACTCCGACATAAGCTAAAGCGCTTGCAGGACAATCATCAGCTTGACTTGAATCAGATGATTCAGTTAGCTAGTGAGTTCGCAGCTGCCGACGATGATGCTCGTGGCTCTTTGCCGGCAACGGCCCTTCCAACCCAAGCTCGGAGGAACAACAGTACAAAGCGGAAAACCGCTCCAGAAGAAAAGCAATCTACCGACATGGTCGCTATGACCTTTGTAGGACGAGGAGAAGGCGGACAACGTGGCCGAGAAAGGGGAGCAGGCCGCGGGCAGCAACGAGGAAGTGAAACCAACTTGTCGCCACTCCGCGTTCCCCAAACATACGAGGAGTACCGCGATATGCCGTGCCTCGTACACCTCGATGTCAACGGCAAGTCCACCCACACCAATCGACACTGCAAGTTCGTCAACGACCTCAAGGAAGACCCGGAGTCTGGCTACAAGCAAAGTCGGAAGAACAGACCGCGAGGCAAGGGCAAGGGGAAGAAGAAGGAGGAGGAGTCCAAGGATACAAGTGACATGGACGAGGACGTTGACCCCAAGCATGTCGCCAAGAGCGATGACAAGGGCAAGAACCCCTTCGCAAAGAAGGCCCCAGTCTACCACACGTTCCTTGGTACCCCCACCGTCCGACAATAGAAGACCTCTCTAAGGATCCTGATGGCCACTCTCCCCCCAGTTCCCCAATACCTGCGCTGGTCAGAGGTTCCAATCACTTGGGACGGGACGGACCACCCAGACCTTGTGCCCACAGAGAACCAGTACGCCATGGTCATCAACCCATTGATTGACGGCGTGGAGTTCACCAAGTGCATGGTGGATAGTGGAAGCAGCATCAACATCATGTACCTGGATACACTGCAGAAGATGAACTTGACGGAGGCAAACCTAAGGCGGACCAACACCGTGTTCCATGGCGTAGTTCCTGATCAGGAGGCTCGGTCCCTTGGGTGCATTACGCTTCAGGTAGCCTTTGGCGACGTTAATAATTACCGCCAAGAGCGCATGACCTTTGAGGTGGTCCCCTTCAAGAGCGTGTACCACGTCATATTCGGCCGTGACATATTCCACACGTTCATGGCCAAGCCATGCTTCGTCTACAACAAACTCAAGATACCCGGACCAAACGGCGTCATCATCGTATCCGGAAGCTTTACCAAGGCAAGGGACTGCGAGATCAATGAAGCAGCCATTGCGTAAGTCCTCTCACAAATAAGAATTCAAGGAGATCCAGAGCAAGGTCACTGACTCAAAGACGCCCGCGTCGAAGAAGCAGATCTCCGACTCCGCTCCTGCGTTCAAGGCCGCCATCAAGACCAAGCCGGTGGAACTTGTGGTAGGCGATGCCTCCAAGACCGTCGCCATTGGGACGAACCTGGATCCCAAATAGGAAAGCACGCTCGTCGAGTTCCTCCGTGAGAATAGGGACATCTTTGCCTGGCAACCTGCCGACATGAAAGGTGTACCTAGGGAACTTGTCGAGCACAACTTAAACATAGATCCAAAATGTAAACTAGTGAAACAACCTCTACGACGCTTCGGAGATGAGAAGAGACGCGCCATTGGCAAAGAGATAGCTAGGTTACTTAAGGCTGGGTTTATCCGAGAAGTCCTTCACACCCTATGGGTGGCCAATCATGTACTTGTCCCCAAAAAGGGAACCAATGAATTAAGAATGTGCGTTGATTACACCGGCTTGAACAAAGCATGTCCCAAAGATCCGTTTGCTTTGCCTCACATTGACCAAGTCATTGACTCGACGGCTGGCTCGAAACTTTTGTGTTTTCTTGATGCATACTCAGGATACTACCAGATCAAGATGAGGAAGTCGAACCAATTGGCCACTTCGTTCACTACCCCATACGGCACGTTTTGCTATGTCACAATGCCCTTTGGGCTAAAAAACGCAGGTGCTACCTACCGGCGGACAATGCAACGTTGCCTTCACGACCAAATTGGTCGGAATGTTCACGCCTATGTGGACGATATCGCGGTGATGTCTAAAAAGTCAAACGGCTTAATCTTCGACTTAAAAGAAACCTTTGATAATCTCCGGAAATACAACATGATGCTCAACCCTAAGAAGTGCGTCTTCGGGGTTCCAGCCGGCAAACTGTTGGGCTTCATCGTTTCCCCATGAATCGAGGTCAACCCAGAGAAAATCAAGGTTATCTTAAACATAAACCGTCCGACATGCCTAAAGGACATTCAACGACTAACAGGTTGTGTTGCAGCAGTTAGTCGGTTCGTCAGCCGACTTGGAGAGAAGGCTTTGCCGCTGTACAAGTTGCTGAAGAAGGCGGACAAATTCACGTGGACAGACGAAGCAGATGCAGCATTGAAGCAGCTCAAGGAGATTCTTTCCTCAGCGCCCATCCTTGCAGCGCCCGATCCTGGAGAGCCCCTGTTAATCTACATGGCGGCAACCAACCGGGTTATTAGCATCGTCGTCGTGGTAGAGCGGAAGGAACCAGGCTACGAGCACGGAGTTCAGCGACCAGTTTACTATGTAAGCGAGGTCTTGACGGAGTCCAAGCAGCGTTACCCGCACTACCAAAAGATAGCTTATGGAGTATTCCTTGCTTCTCGGAAGCTGAGGCATTACTTTCAGGAGCACCCAATCACAGTAGTGAGCAAGACTCAATTGTCCGACATTATCAACAACAGCGACGCTACAGGAAGGGTCGCGAAGTGGGGCATTGAACTTGCCGCCTTCGAGATCACCTACAAGAGACACGACGCTATCAAGTCACATGCTTTGGCGGATTTTATTGCAGATTGGACGGAGATGCCAGATGCTACTCCACTGCCAGAACCAGAGTACTGGGTGATGCACTTTGACGGATCAAAGTTTCTCAACGGCTCGGGGGCTGGTGTACTACTACAGTCACCAAAAGGAGACAAGCTGCACTACGTTCTTCAGATCCACTTCGAGGCTACAAACAACATGGCGGAGTATGAAGCACTCATTCACGGACTGCGAGTAGCCAAGGATATTGGCATCAAGCGCATAGTTTGCTGTGGAGATTCCGACTTGGTTGCCCATCAGGTGGCTGGCACCTGGAATGCGTGGAAACCTATGATGGCGGCATATCGCGACGAAGTGGACGAAATAGCCAATAGCTTCTTGGGATACGAAGTCAAGTATGTGCCTAGGGAGCAAAATGAGGCGGCTGATCTACTGTCTAAACTTGGATCAGGGCGCAAGCAAATTCCGCCAGGAGTTTTCCTAGAGCATCTACGCACACCATCCGTGAAGGGCGCCGACATCGACAACCCGGATAGAGCTGACTCTTTCGTCAACATAGTGACAAAGATCCCTCCGGCTTGGACAAAACCGTTCATGGAATATCTCGAACACGGAACTTTGCCCGACGACGAGGTTGAACGACGGCAAATAGTACGACGAGCAAAGGGTTATACCATAATCAATGGGAAACTCTATAAAAGGAGCACTACTGGTGTATACCTAAAGTGCGTTTCCCAGCTAGAAGGTATGGAAATCCTGTGCGAGATCCATCTCGGATATTGCGGGCATCACGCCGCTCCTCGATCGTTGGTCGCGAAAGCCTTCCGGCAAGGATTCTACTGGCTAACCGCGAAGGCGGACGCCGACAAGCTGGTTGAAACATGCACGGGATGCCAGTATTATGCCCGACAACCACATGTTCCTGCTGAAGAATTGCAAACAATACCAATAACTTGGCCGTTTGCAGTCTGGGGGCTAGACATGGTGGGACCATTACAAACGGCACCGTGTGGATTTACACATCTGCTGGTAGCAGTTGAAAAATTCACCAAATGGATACAAGCTAAACCCATTAGAAAGCTTGATGGGGCAACTGCCCTCAGGTTTGTCCGGGATCTAGTGGTGAGATTTGGTCTCCCACATAGCATCATCACCAACCACGGAAGCAACTTGTCACTCGAAGAAGTGGAGGCCTATTGCTGGGACAAAGGCATCTGACTTGACCTTGCATCTGTGGCACACCCACAATCCAATGGTCAAGTTGAGCGAGCCAATGGATTAATTCTGCAGGGAATCAAGCCACGTCTTGAGGCACCGCTACATAGAGCAGCTGGAGCCTGGGTGGAAGAAATGCCGTCTGTGCTGTGGATTTTGCGAACTACACCCAACAGATCCACCGGCTACACCCCTTACTTCATGGTATATGGAGCAGAAGCCATCCTACCTTCCGACATCCTCCACGATGCACCAAGAGTTGCCGCCTACAACGAAGATGACGCTAAAGAATCCAGACGCCTAGATGTGGACCTTCTCGAGGAGGAGCGCGTTTTGGCATGCCAAAGATCCGCCATCTACCAGAAGAAGCTACGCAGCTACCATAGTCGCCGCGTTCGGCATCGCTCGTTTAAAGAAGGGGATTTAGTACTCCGACGTAAGCAGAAGAAGTCACACAAATTATCCCCGCCATGGGAAGGACCGTTCATCATAAGCAAGGCGATCGTGAGCTCAAGGATATACCCAACGAGGATCATAAGCGTAAGCGACGTGACCCGGATGATAACTATCCGGAGCTTGATCGGCCATGGAACATAGCACAGCTACGTCCTTTCTACACTTAGCATTTTTTATCTAATCGTGTACCTCTTATATGATCAATGAAATAAAGCTCTTTGGTTCACTCATATTGCTGAGTCTTTTACCTCCTTTAGTGTTCATTTTTGGATCATATAAACCTTTATGCACAAGTCTTGCAATTGCACTTGTGAAACTTCCGCCTACGGGCGTTAGCTTAAGTTTTCTGGTCTACACATTCTTTGTCGTTTTTATGTGGATTCTAGAGTAGTGACTTTCGGCACTTATTGTCGGCGATTTTGTGCTCAGGTTATTGACGGTGCCATTGGGCATCATCACCTAAGCGCATGGTTCCGACAACGAGTCTTCCGACTCACGAAAAGTCAAGCATAAGAACCAGAGTAATGGATAAGCCAGCACTTGCTTAAAAAATATATGCATACTGGGAATTAATTCTTAAGTAGCAGGATACGACAACCATTGTTTTCCGCCTTAAGATTACATCAAAAAGTTTTTTCCATGTACACACCAAAGGTGAAACAGAAATTAAAAGTGTTTTTCATTCTTTGGGCGCAGGAGACTTGGAGGCCGCATCATCGCCAGCCGAAGAATCACCCTCGACGTCGGCACTATGATGAGACTCGGAGGTGTCCTGGTTGACGTTGTCGATGAAGTTCCTGGGCACGAAGACGTCAACATCCACCAACTCGGCAACCCTGGTGTCATAACCCGCGAGTGAAGACAGGATGGCTTCGTGATCGATCTCCTTGCCGTCATCATCCACGTCGGGGATACCAGATGTCACCGTGTCGATGTCGGCATCTTCATAGTGTGCCTTCACCATAGACAGCGCCATCCTTGTGCCAGCCCGTGCGCATGAAGCTTTCCAGCTCGCGACACGCTCGGGGGCTCGGCGCAAAATCTCCGAGTACTTCGTCACGGAGTCCGAGGCCTTGATATAAATCTGGAGGGGCTTGGCAATCTCCTTGGCTTGGGCGATGGCGGTATTGATGAACTTGCCAGCAAGAATCATGCATTCCTTGTCCGAAGGAGGCGAGCGGGTTAAACCCATGGGCGCTGAAAATTCCAACAAAGATTGCATGAGTTCAATAAATTCTAAGTATCTAGACTACAAAACTACAAGGCAGATGACACTTACTGAAGATGCTGGCCTTAGCCTGCCAGACGGTGTTCGCCAAGGATTCCTTCTCTTGTTGAAGGAGCTTAAACGCTTCGTTATGACGAAGGTTTTGCACATCAGCAGCTTGCTTCTGATCCTTTAGGATCACAAGCTCCTCCTTCAAGCGATTGATCTCCGTGGAGGCGGAGTCCTGCAGGGCTTTCATGGAATCCTCGTGCATCTTCAGCATTTCTTTCCTCTCCTTCTTAAGGATTTTGTTCTCACTGTCCAGCTGCTGGATGTGCTTGGACTGCTCGACAATATCCTTGGCCTTTGCAACATGCTCTGCAAGTCGGAGAAAACAAAGTACACAGTGAGTACTCGAAGAAGGAAGGCACAAAAGTAAGACGGAAATGCGCAAAAAGAAAATAGACTCTTGTTTTTGATGATCTGTTCCTTCAAGATGGCAGTTTTACCCTTTTCGGCTTCAAGATCTGCACGCATCTTCTGGTACTTGTCGTTGGCCATGCCCCTCGGAGCATTCTCATTCTGTGGAAGCAAATACAAAGTTAAGTCGTTGTTTGGTCTGCTTGGAACCCCTAGTCGGAAATTTTCCATCTAGGTGCTCGGGGGCTACAGCGGGAGTTTTTAAAACTTATCAATATACTTAGCTTTTCTTTAAAGCGTTTAGTCAGAGCTAATTCAGTTCTCGATTAGAAGCTTGGGGGCTACAGTATAAAGTTTTTTGCTCGGAAAATGCTTAGCTTTTCTTTAAGCATCTAGTCGGAACTAATTCAGTTACAACTAGATGCTTGGGGGGCTACGGCACTGAAAAATATAAACACTATGTATGCTACTCTTAAAAGCATCTAGTCGGAATAATTTCTTCCATCTAAATGCTTGGGGGCTACAGTGAGAGTTCTTTCTAACTTAGTCACTCTTAGAGCATATAGATGCAAAACCTATGGTTTTTCGTCTACATCCTCGGGGGCTACAGTGGGATACTCATGCGAAATGCAAAAGGTAAAGTAAAACTTACAAGTGCGATGATCTTGAGGTTTGTAGCGCTCTCGGCCAGCAGCTTGCCAAAGGAAATGTTGTTTCCTTGCAAGATGTCTGCTTGTCGGAGTAGCTCCTCAAGACCGCACGTCCGGAGATGACGGCACTCCTCCAGGAACCATAGTTGTGTTACTCGGCATGAGCGTCGGGTAAACAATCTTCGGGAACTCGAAGGGTTTCTAGGGAGCAGAGGCGCCGCCTTCAGCAGAAGTACCAGCTCCCACCACCGCCTTGCCGCTACCGATGGCATCCTTAGCCGGAGCTTCAGCCATTTGAAGAGCAGCGCTCTCCTGCGTCGCCTGCTCGCCGACAACTGCGAGTTCGGTAGAGGCGCCAGAATCCACTTCCATGGCGGAAGGGCCTGGTGCCTCCTGAACTTGGGAACTTGTCGGAGCGGAGGAGGGCTTGACGGCAGGAGTGACAGGGGCGATGGCGGGGGAGGAGTCGCGATGCAGCATATCTTTGATATTTCTAGAAGCCCCAAGAGTCTTGGAGGACTTCCTGAGGCTGGTTGTGGCTTTCTTCCTGAAACGTGCAAAATGCATGAATAAGATAGATAAATAAGACAATGTCGGAGAATGAGAAGCTTACACTAGGGGGGCGCTTTGGCAAACATCCCGGTGGCTTTGTTCTTTTCCGCCTCTAGGGCGGAAGTACTCTTTTTAGAGGCTCCACCCTCTGTCTTCTTATTCTTACCTCCGTCGGCAGCATCAGAGGTGAAGCTCTTCCGCTTTCGCGCCAACGGGGCATCGTCGTCAGACACGACCGTGACTTCCTTCATCTTTGGATCGTAGATTTGGGCAGCCAGGTTGTCCTCATCTAGATCGCTAAGATGTTAAGTAAGAAATCACCGTGTTAGATAAGATGGCTATGATAAGACGGAGAAACTGGAGCAATGTCGTACACGGAAAAAAAATACCTACCTTTGGGCACGTGCCGTCTACGTACATGTCGTAGGTGATGGTGAAGCCACGCTTCTTATCCTTCACCTTGACGATGTCCTTCAGACGGAGCTTGACGGAGTCGCTCGAGAAGTTATCCACGGAGATCCGAAGGGAATCCTTTCGATCACCTGTGTACTCGTGCATGAACTTCGCGCGGTGCTGCAGGGGTTGGATTCGCCTGATGAACCAGCACATGGCTAGGTCCAAGCCGGTCAAACCCGCCTCTACGAACCACTTGATCCGCCTTATTGTGCGAGAAGCGTTGAGGTCGGAGGGAAGGGAGGCATGGGATCTCCATGTGGAAACTTCAGCGGCGGCTCCATCCACGAAGTCCGGGTACGTCACTTCTCGGCCCGCCAAAGGAATGTCGGGGCCGTAGAAATCGTCGCTGCCAGTTTTGCGACTTCGTGGCCGACGATGTCGGGGAACCGCCGGCCAGGTCGGATCTTAAAGCTTATGGTGCCGCAGTTCCTATGCTCCTCCCTACTATGTCCGGCTTCACGTTTGACGGTGAAGAAGTACACGAACAAGTCTAACCAAGGCTTAATCCCTAGGTAACCCTCACAAAGTGCCGCGAAGTTGCTAAGCACTAAGATGCTATTGGGGGAGAGGTTGTGGGGTTGGACTTTGAAGTGGTTCAAGACGGACAGAAAGAAGTGGGAGATGGGCAAAGAAACACCGCGTACCAGCTGGGCCTTGAGGTACACCTTTTCTCCGACTTGGGGAGAAGGTGTCACCTCGTCGGCCGACGCCGCCCGCCAGGCGAGCCCCTCCGTCACGGGGAGGTAGCCCTCGGCGACCATCTCTTGGATGTCGCGGCCGGTGATGTCCGAGCCGTGCTAATCGCCCTTGTGCGAGTCTGGCTCCTCTTCCAGAGGCTCCAGCGCCGCCAGATTGTGGTCATCGCCGGTGGTTTCAATCACCACCAACGCAGGGATGACCAGGCCCTCGGGGGGCACGACGATGGAGCTCGCCGGCTTCGCCGTGGCTTTGCTCGATGCCGCCATCGAAGGGAAAGAGTTGCTGCTGGCCATGGAGGACTGGGAGGAAGCGACTGGTGCAGAGAGAGAGGCTAGGGTTTCTTCGAGGTTTTCCGCGAAGGGCTCGAGGAGGCGTGCGGCTGGAGGAAGAAGATGATGACACGAGAGAATGGGGTGAAAAAGTGGCAAGTGTCCCACGGTTACTATTTATCTTACTCTGCGTCAAGATTCATGCAGCTAATTGGACAGTTGCCGCGTAGACGACGTGTTCGTGAACGTGCGCGATAATTTCGCCACGTCTCCAACCACCGCCGCCAACGGTTCGTATCGCTCGCGCGGGAAAATCGGATATGATTGCGTTCTCTGCATGTGTGAGTTACGAGGCGTCGCTGACCTACAGCCTACATTGTCATAACTGACATGGTAGATGAGCCGTCCCATCGAAGATTCTGGCATGGACGGATTTAATCTGACAATGGAAGCCTACGATGGAAGATTCAGCATTTCTCCGACTTACTCATAGAAGACGGAGAAACCTTTGCAGGGTTCTTTGGGAGGACTACAAGATATTGCTTGACGATTTGCCGATATCCATCTAGACGGAGCATTCCACGGGAAGAGGCAAGACGGCGCAAGATCTCGGAGTTCTCCGGGGGCTACTGTTGGGGATATGCTATATGGGTATCCTCATAGCATGTCTCTTATCCGACTAACCCGGGTGTCTCATAGTCGGTAGCATGACCTGTGGCCTGCTGGGCGGCCCAGTTAGGTGGATCCAGAAGGGAGGCCCATGCCGGATAAAGGAAGTCTACGGTGGAGTCACCAGCGTACCCGAAGCCTTGGAGTACAAGATACACAAGACTAGTAATAGACGGTGTAGGACTCTGTGACCTGTCCGGCTAGGACTTTTCCCTGTAACCCTAGGACCTGGCGACTATATAAGTCGGGCCTATGGGAGCCTTTAGGGCACAATCTCAGACAACCTAGTATCGTTTTACACATACCTCGCACAGCGAACCTATCTCTGTAACTCGGCGTATTGCCATTATAGTGATTTATAGCAGGAGTAGGATTCCGCCACCGTTGTGGGATCTGAACCTGGGTAAGCTGTGTTACCTCGTACCCGTCAACCGTCCGCCTTACCCCACGTCTCTAAACACGCACTGTGAGGACCCCTCCATGGCGTACTCGTCGGCAATACCACGACAGTTTCCCCTAATGAACATCCGGACCCCAAATTGCACTAGCAACATCACATTTATAAAGAGGGGCAAAAAGTTTCCAAATTGCACTAGCAACATCACATTGGATCTTTGTTTCAAAATGAGCTTGATACATTTTTTTAGCGGAAAATGAGCCTGATACATGGACGGACAGATTCACGAGCATGGTCCGTTTGCGATGCCCCTTGGGTCTTGCACTCTATGATCTGTCCAGTCGAACAGAATTGAAGGCGTCAGGCCCGTTCTTTGAAACAGGTTTGCGCCCCGTTTTATAAATAAAGCACACTGAAACCGCTGCTAGGCCAGACAACACAACGTTCAAAGGAAAACCGAACACTGTTGGGGCAAACAACACATCATGCCTAAATGAAAAACAGAGAGAAACAGAAAAGAAAAAAATGCCAATGGCAGCAGATCGACTAAACGAAGATGGCTCTCAACCGCTGCGCCCACCGTCGAAGTCCCACCACATGCCGAGAACTTCGAACCGTCCCATATCAAGCAACACCTTCAAGAAGGAGAGCGACGAGGACGATGCTGCTGCCCGGACTTGTCCTAGGGTTTCCCCATACGCGGAGGTAAGTGGGAAAGGGGTATATCCGACAACCTCCAAGAAGGTATGGCGACACCCGCAGGCGTCACCCCGTCAGTGTCGTACTACCAACAGGGATTTCTCCCGACCCCCAACATAGCTACCCCAAGCGGTTCAAAGTTCGCCACCCAGCAAAGCCGCCCACCAACATGCGCCACCACGTTCTTGACGCCATCACCGTCGTCTCACCGAGGACACCATCGCGAGGTCTAGAGGAAGGACAAAATGAGCGCAAGGGACCGAGAGTGGCAGCCCAAAGCCGTACGGGAGAGAACTACCTCCACCGCCAAAGCGGCGGTAGCCGACTGGACACGGCCGCAGGAGCACACCAGGCCTCCCGGCCCGGCCGGGCCCAGAATGGGACCACAAAGCTCCCACCACCATGTTGCAGCAGGCCGGCAACAACGCGACCACCCCGTGTCCCTAGCTCCCAGCGCCGCCTCCAGTGGACACCGGCCACGCCCGCTGCCGTCGGCCCGCGCAAGCCCATCTGAGACCCGGGGGGGCCTGATCTGGGCTACACGGGCGCAGCAGCCGCCAGCCAGCAGCTCCGCGCTGCCCCGTCGCCAAGGGAAGCGCCCTCACGCCGGAGACCCCCCGCGCTGTGCCGGGAATCCCCACCACCACGTCGGACTACCGCCGCCTATGAGCACCACTCAGGGGAGGCTCATCCCACGCGAGAACCACAGAGGGGGGAGAAGCAGAGGTCCGCCGCCACCGACGCCGCCCAGACCTAGCCCGGCGACACGCATGCTAGCGACGGTGGGGGAGAGCGGGAGGAGAGGACTCTGGGAGGACGGAGGCGGCGCCGCGGCCCAATCGCCCGCAGGGGACGACAGGGTCGCGAGAGTGTTTTTTAGGGAGCGTTCCCTGCCGCTCAAAAAGTGCTAGGCCCGTTTGCGGGGCATCCTTGGAGTTGCCCTAAGTACATTCAGTTTTTTTCAGAAATTTTTGGAACTTTTCAGTTTATAATTTCAGAACTCGGAAAAAGGGGCTATCGGATTATATTCCCGTCGGTCGGTATCTAGGTTGATCCCTACCATGTTATATCTCATCTATTCTATCTAGGGTAAATTGCTGATCGCTAGATCATGTCGGTGCCGACTCTCGATGCGGTGGCTACCGGCGGTTGCGGCCGGTTCGACATCATAGCGGGCACAGACCTCGCCACCGTGCTGGTCGCCGTTCGTCACAGCATCTCCCAAGTCTGCACGCAACAGCTCACCGCGGAGCGGAAGCGTCTCCACCCCATCTTCGCCTCCGGCTCCCCCTCCGAGTTCGTCGAGGCGGTCCGCGCGGCCTCCCTCGTCGTGGACGAGGTCGCTGAGGTCATAGACGATGTCGACGCCGTTCTCCGCCTCCGGGGTCTCGCGGACACCACGGAATAGTCGAGCTGCCGCGACCTCCTCGATGCCCACATCAAGTACTCCTGGATACTGATGGCCGCCCCGCCATGGAGCGCATCCCGCGGGAGAGCTGGTGGTCCATCGACGTTGCGCTGGAGGAGGAGATGTCCCTCATCAGCGCGCACGCCTCCACCTGGTGCCGTAGTGTGCTGGCCCGTTTCACTCGGCGGCGGGTTGACGACCTTAATTGCCTCAGGGATTGAAGCGAGTTGATAGCATAAAACTACCACTTCACATGTCAATTTTTCCAAATGATATCAGGTGTTGTTTCAATCACAAAAAACTACCAGATCGAACCAAGTTTTCGTAAAAAGCACTAATTCACGTTTAATCACGAATTGACACTTTTTTGACAGCAGGACCCACATGTAAGAAAAAAAATTGCTGATTTGGACTGACCCCATCTGTCAGCTCTATTAAAAAATAGTAAAAACATCAAAAGAAAAGGAAAAAGAATTGGACCCGTTGACCCATCGGTAGGGGGTTTGATTGTTACTCCCTGCTGCTGCTCGTACGGAGACCACGGCATTCGCAATCGCGTTCAGACAGGAGAAGGACGCCGCCGCCGTGTTGCGGGGCCCTGAAGCGGAGCCGGCGAACACGGACACCACGCCGGGCGTTCTGACGGCGCGCTGCACGGGTCAGATTCTGCTGGCGGCGGACCTCGGCAGGAAGACGGCGTCGTCGGCTAGGCAGCCGTCGTCGAAGGCGACGCGGCAGACGTTCATGTACAGGGGCCTGACGTCGGGCGTGATCTCGTCGCGGTGCGCGTCGGAGTACCCCGCGTCCTCGATGGGCTTAGCCAGGAGCGCGTTCGTGCCGGGCAGGAGCGAGCCGGGCCGGCGAGCACCCGGCGGGCGAGGCAGGCGAGCGCCTCCTCGACGAAGCGGAGCACGATGGGGCCCGGCAGCACGGCCGACGAAGTCGTCGTGCCCCACGGACTCGAACCAGAGCCAGAGCGCCAGCACCCACCTCATGCTCTCGGCGTCCTGCGCCAGGTCCCGCACCAGACGGTGCGGGCACTCCAAGCTGGAGGAGTAGGCGGCGGTCAAGCACTGCTGGGATCGCTCCGAGCGGCTCGCGCTCTCCATCCGCCACCGCAACGCGCTCGCCGACGCGCACCGCGCGTACGTCGTCTCGCTCACCAGGGTCGGCGACGTGCTGCAAGACGCCATGGCACGGGAGCAGCTCGACGAGCTCGCCCGCGGGCTGGAGGAGAGGGCGGCCGAGGGATAAGGACCGCAGCGACAGCGGGGAGGCCCTGTCGGCGGAGCTGCGGTCGGAGGATGAAGGCGGGGCGCAACCGCGCGGTTGCTGGCGAGCGGGGGCGAGGGCGGCCGGGGGAGAAGGACCACGGCGGCGTGGAGGCGGTTGACGAGGGGATGCGCGGCGACGGAGTGCTGGTGTTCGGGAGGCAAGCGCAGGCGGCGGCGGACAAGAGTGAGGAAGGGGCGACGGCGGTGGGGACTCCTGGGCGGCGGCCGGATCGCGGGGATGGGGGAGTCAACGGGTCCAATTTTTTTCCTTTTCTTTTGATATGTTTTCTTTTTTTATTTAATAGAGCTGACAGGTGGGTCCAGTCCAAGTCAGCAAATTTTCTTCTTACATGTGGATTCCGCTGTCAGAAACTGTGTCAATTTACAATTAAACGTGAATTAGTGCTTTTTGCGAAAACTTGGTTTCGATCTGGTAGTTTTTTTGATTGAAACAATATCTGGTATCATTTGGGAAAATTGATATGTAAAGTGGTAATTTTATGCTATCAACTCGATTGAGGTCGTGCAAGTGTCAGACCGAGAATAAGATCTTTTTTCAGTGAATGAATTCGCACAAGAATAAAATCTTTGTTTGTCATATGTTCAATCTATACAAACTACAACCTATTTTCTTAGACTCAAACCTGCCATGGTCAATGGTGTGAGTACCTTCGATCGTGAACAATTGAGCAGCTGGTGCTGTAGCATGCTGTGATCCTTAATAGTCTTTATGGATTATATATGCACTTGCTATATTATCTGTTCCCCCTGTACTTTGGCTTTTCTTTAGAGAGGCCTTTAATCATTATTTCTCATGTTAATGTTACTGCAAGTGTCAGCACAAGAATAATATTTCTTTTTAATCTAATCTATTCGAATTCCATCATGTTTTTTAAGAATCAAATCCGCCTTGGTCAATCACTTGAGTACGTACATTGTGAACAAGTGAGCGGATGGTGCTCAAGTATGCTGTGCTGAATCTGAATGCCTTCTTTGAATTTGCTCCGGGGACATCAACGCTCCGGCTTCATAAGCGTCCGGCATCCTCTCTTGCAGTTTAAGGATCGACCCGGGGTATGCACTTATCTTTTTATCCATGTGTATCATTCTTCCGGTTCATCAATTTTTCCCAATTTGTTTCAGACCAGTGAAATTTGGGAAACTTGATAGCATGACCACATAATTGATGTATGAGATGGAACTATAATGGTGAAATATACCACAGATTGCAGCCGTTAAGGTGGAAAATATAATGGTGAAATCGGATCTTTTTCCTTTGTGTGCTATTTTCATGTACCTTTGCAAACCTTATGATGCGACATGTATGTGAAAAAATGATTACCTGGGAGCTGGGACCTGCGCACATGGCCAGAGTAGATTAGCTACTAGTTGTTCTTGAGCATGAACTAATAAAGTACTATATGTTCTTGTGATTCACTTCTCTGATCTTAAATGGAAAGGGCTTTTTAATGTCCAATTGAACTTTCTGATAGCATTACTGGTTATTCCTGCTCCAAATTTTGTCTTGCTGCAATCCACATTATAGCAATGCTCTAAAGTAACAAATCCAATTGAACTCTGTGAAAGCAGTACTAGCTATTCCTGATCCTTCTTTTGCGTTGCTGCAGCAATCCATATTGTAGCAATCCTATAAAGTAACACATCTGATGGTAGCTGCTTGTTGATAGGTTTGTCATCTTGTTCCCTACAGGTCAAGTAACACTCTGGATGATGAGTGAGTATTAGGTAATAAAGATCAAGAAAGGCTTCAATGTATGGCAGTAACTGAGAACAAGTTCTTGTACTCGACACTAAACAAGTATTTTATAAGGAAGGGCTATGATCTAAGGTACAAAAATTCATAAGTTCATTATCAATGTTACTGAAATATTTCAGCATTATAAATATTTATCTTATCCAATCAGACAATTTTATTTACTTTTCTTTTGGATGTACATCTGAAACTATATGTTGTTCAGCATTAAAAATATTTTTAAAAATTCAACCAGATTATTTATTTATCTAGATGTTATTCGTGTTTTTCAGGTCCTGTCTGGTGCTTGACTTGCATCATTTTGCTTTTTTAACAAGCTATTATGTCTATTAGCTGAATGGTGGTCAAGTTATTGCCTTAGGTCAAGAAATACTGCCCCCTGGGGTGATTCCGTATCCTTGGGTAGAAATAGACATCCTTTTCTTGGGAAGAATTGTCTTTCTTACGATCTGCCAGCGTTTTTTTAGGACGGCGGACACCTCTTTCCGAAGTGCATGCCTGTCAAAGCTATATATATGGCGATCCCTTCTGTTAGAGGATGTCCGGCTCCGACTAATTGAATGTCAATCTTCAGAGGACCTGCAACCTATCTTCTCCCTCCCAGATGAACACATGAAAGGCATGCTGAACGGAGGCGCTCTACAGAAGAGTTTCAGTTTGTGGTGACACATCATGTACGGGAACTGTCTGAATTCTTGGCTGGTAAACTGAAGGTGCCAGTAGCTGTTCAAGTGGAAATTATGTTCAACCTTGATGGCGCCTTTGCTGAGAGAAGAATAAAGATGGGCTGGGGAATAACCAAACCACAGGTCGTGACTCTGCTGGCGACACTGTATGTGCAGCAGCTGGATCTCTGAATGTATGCGTCTTGACATTCCAGGCAAAAACTGAAGCACAACACCAAGCTATCCTCCTCGCTGATCAAATGGGCATAGGCCGTGAGACTGATCGCATGACTCTGAAGCAAGCTTTGGCGAGTAGGGAAATAAAGTTTATCTTCAACATTAATTTTATTGAAACAGAGATTGTTCACTGTCCACATTTATGTAATAAGCCTGCTCACGCTCTGGTGTTGCTAGGGGCTAGGTCACCATGTCATCTGGCCGACGGAGGTGCCTGACTTTGTATCCCATAACCGGGCGATTTAGCCTGTCTTAATGGAATACGAGTGGGGCATATACACCGGTGTTAGCAATAGTAATCACGTCCGACGCCGGTACGGCGTCATATGCTCCGTAGTGTACTCGTAGTCTAAGTAGGTTTCTGGTATCCTAGTGTAAACCAGCTTTGTAACCGGATCAGCGTCGTGTTGGATGTAAAGTCGAGTTGGACGCTGAGTAGTTTACCGTGTAGGAGTAGAACTGGCCGTGTATATATACACGAGGAGACTGCCCTTGTAAACACCCGCCGTGAGTTGAATTAATAAAAGCAAAGGCACCAGACGTGCCTGTGGCAATCAATCCATGTTCCGTGTGTATGTGCGTCGAGGCTTAGCTGAAACGATTCAGCGTATAGTTTGCTTGTGCATCTCGACGGAAGCCAATTGATTCGAGTAGTCAGCATACTACGTAACTAGTCAGCTGAGCTACACGCGATTGTTTCGGTACGTACGTGACGTCTCGCCGGAACTCTTTGTCGTCAACGCCGGACTGCACTCGGCGCGATTGGGGCTGGGCCAACAATTGGTATCAGAGCCTCGCGGAGGATCTCCTAGTAACGGGAGGTCATGACGGGCAAGGAGCAAGGCGAGTACTTCGGTGCGGCTGCGGGTGCATCGGTGTCGTCGCAGTACCCGCGGTATGATCGCGGCAACTAACTACGGCGATGGCGAAACGGATGGAGTGGGCCATGGAGAACGCGACATCGGGAGGCTGTCGATCCCGGCGGCGCGAGTTCAAGAAGGGCGTCAAGTACCGCAGGACCGACAGCACTCACGACCATCGGCTCCATGGTGCCGGCGGACGTGATGCAGACCGATCTCGAAGGTTTACGCAAAGGCGTGGGAGACACTCAAGGCGTTGAATCTTGAGCGCAGCGCGTCCGCGGCGACCCTACAAATCTTGCGGAAGAAGTACGAGAACACGGAGATGGGAGGAGATGAGGCGCTAGACGCTTTTGCCTCGAGGTAGCCACAATTGTCAGCAGGATTCGCGCAAGGTGAGAAGCTGGAAGATATCTCGGTCGTGTCGTTTCCTACGTGCAGCGCCGCCGGTACATACATATCTGTGGTGTCGGCATCGAGCAATGCGTTGATCTCACCACCCTCACGATGGATGACCTGGTTGGGCCGGTTCAAGGTGCATGACGGCGGATGAAGATCACCTCTGGCGACGCGAATCAAGATGAGCACCTCATGCTTACACGAGCCCAGTGGCAGGCAATGGTCGCCAAGGAGAGGAGCGATAAAGCATTTGGCAGTGGCGATGGTTCGATCCCGGTGAAGAAGTCGGACAACAAGCCGAACAAGCCAAAGAAGAAATTCGACAAGAAGAATCTTCGCTGCCATAAGTGCAATCAGCTCGGGCACTTCAAATCGGAGTGTCCCAACCGTTCAAAGGAGAAGGCTCTCATGGCGAAGGAAGGAGATGATGGACCGATGATGCTCATGCTCGAAGCTTGCGAGTTAATGACCACCAAGGAATCAACTCCTTAGGAGTCCGCTACGGAGATCGTCACGCTCGTGGAAGAGAAGGTATTCCCGCAGAGGATGCAGACGTCTCACGACGTTTGGTACCTCGACACAAGCGCTAGCAACCACATGACCGGCGACAAGGCCGGTTTTACGAGTTGAACTTCACGGTTGGAGGCTCCGTTCGATTGGCGATGGGTGAAGGTGGAGATTGCAGAGGCGAGGCATCTGTTTGAGTTGAAGGATGGAGGTCACAAGGTACTCAGGCGTGTACTATATTTCCAAGCTTAAGACCAACATTATCAGTCTTGGTCATTTCATGGGCGTGGATGCAAGATCGTGTTGGAGGACGAGTTCCTGTGGGGATATGACCGCCAAAGGCAGCTCATCATGAAGGTGGAGAGGTCGAAGAATAGACTCTACATCCTCAATCTCAATCGGGCGGATCCAGTATGTTTGATGACAAGCATGGAAGACTCGGCGTGGAAGTGGCATGCACGCTACGGACATCTAAATTTCCAAGCTCTACGACAACTTGGACAGAAGGAGATGGTATGTGGCTTACTGTGTGTTGATCATGTTGAGCAGGTGTGCGACGGTTGTCTCATTGGGAAGCAAAGCGAGCCCGTTTCCAAGGGAGGGACAATATCGAGCAAGTAAGGTTCTTGAGTTGGTGCATGGAGACTTATGCGGACCAATCACGCCGGCGACCCCTGCCGGGAACAAGTACTTTTTGCTCATCGTCGACGACTTTAGTAGATACATGTGGGTTGTGTTGCTGAAGAGTAAGGATCAAGATTTGCAAGCGTTCAGGATTATGAAGATGGCAGCCGAGGTGGAGTCCGAGGCAAAGTTGAAGGCCCTCCGTACCGATCGGGGTGGGGAGTTCAAATCCAATGAATTCAAGGCGTTTTGTGAAGCTCATGGGATCCGGCGGTATCTCACCACACCATATTCACCGCAGCAAAATGGTGTTGTGGAAAGAAGGAACCAAACCGTGGTGGCCATGGCACGCAGCATGATGAAGAGCAAAGGCATGCCCGACAGGTTTTGGGGTGAGGCAGTTAGTACAGCTGTCTATTCTTTGAGCAGGCGCCAACTAAGAGTGTAGTTGGTATGGCGCCGTCTGAAGCATGAAATGCAGCGCAAGCCCTCGGTTGATTATCTTCGCACTTTCGGGTGCGTGGCGCATGTGAAGACGGTGACCGGGCATACTAGCAAGTTGACGGATCGAAGTACTCCAATGGTCATGATCGGCTATGAATACGGTTCGAAGGCGTATCGCGTGTACAATCCAGTGGACAAAAAGTTGGTGGTGACACGTGACGTCGTCTTCGAGGAGGAGAAATCATGGAATTGGGGCTCTGAACGGTACAATCAATTCTGATGAAATATTTCTGTAGTCTACGGTGATTCGCGTCAGATGATCAAGAAACAGCGTCCGTGGCGTTACGGATTTAGGCGCTGGCTCGGAAGATGGAGAATGCGAGTGAGCAGCAGCGCTACGCTGGAGAGCGTCTCTCACGTGGGAGTCCGGCACGAGCAGCAGCTCACGGGCTGCACACAGGCTCGGCGTCGCCATCCGATCCGCAGCGGACGAGCCACCTGGCGCAAGTGGCCCATCAGCTGCACACTCCCGTCCGGGAGGACTAGCGGCGATCGAAGTGGGCGGCGACGATGTCACATCGCCAACATGCAGTACACCGACAGAAACTGCAGGAAATTCAGTAGACGCTGAAACAAGTACTACGTCAGCTTCCACGTCTCCTCCAAGTTCACGGGAAGAAAGGAGACGGCCGCCTACTCCAGAAAAATTTCGAAGTGTACTGGAATTGTATCCGCCGAAGACCCTTCGTGCAGTAGCGTCTTGCGAGGAGAGGACAAGGTCGGTGTTTACTCACCGAGGAGCCGACGAAATTCGAGGATGCTAATAGGGAGGAGTGTTGGCGTCGTGCTATGGATGAGGAGTTGGGATCGATCAAAGACAACGATACATGGGAGCTTGTCGATCTACCCAACAATCACAAGGCCATAGGGCTCAAGTGGGTGTACAAGATCAAGAAGGATGCCGAAGGGAAGTTGGTGAAACACAAAGCTCGGCTAGTTGCGAAGGGGTATGTGCAAGAGCAAGGTGTGGATTTTGAAGAAGTGTCCGCTCCCGTTGCAAGGATGGAATCGGTGAGATTACTTATCGCTCTCGCAGCTCAAGAATCTTGGAAATTGCATCACATGGATGTGAAATCCGTGTTTTTGAATGGGGAGTTAGAAGAAGAAGTTTATGTGAAGCAACCACCGGGATACATCAAAGAGGGAGAAGAACACAAGGTTTTGAAGCTACACAAGGCGTTGTACGGGCTACGGCAAGCCCCTAGGGCGTGGAACATCAAGCTTGATCGTACATTGATCTCTCTCGGATTTGAGAAGAGCCCACTAGATCATGCGATGTATAAGTGAGGTAAAGGAAGGGATCATCTACTAGTTGGCATCTATGTTGATGATCTATTGATAACTGGAGCGGATGAGAAGGAGATTGCAAAGTTCAAGCTACAGATGAAGGAGTTATTCAAGATGAGTGATCTAGGCTTGTTGAGCTACTACCTTGGGATCGAGGTACATCAAAAGCTGGGTGAGATCACGCTATGCCAAGAGGCATATGCAAAGAAGATACTCGAGAAGTGTGGCATGGAAGAGTGCAATCCAACTCATGTTCCGATGGAACCTCGTCTTAAACTGAGCAAAAGGAGTGAAGCACCTGCGGTTGATGCAACGGAGTATAGGAGTGTGGTCGGAAGTTTGAGGTATCTCATTAACACAAGACCCGACTTGGCCTATTCTGTTGGCTATGTGAGTCGCTTCATGGAAGCACCCACAATGGAGCATTGGACAGCCGTGAAGCATATACTCAGGTATATCAAAGGTACTACAAACTTTGGTATTGTCTATTCGAAAGATAAGGAGGAGGTGAAGCTACTTGGCTACAGTGATAACGACATGGCAGGAGATATTGACGACCGTAAGAGTACCTCGGGCATGACATATTTCTTGGGAAGAAGCATAGTAAGTTGGCTATCACAAAAGCAAAAAAGTGGTGGCACAGTCATCCTGTGAAGCTGAGTATATTGCGGCTGCAACTGCGGCGTGTCAAGGTGTGTGTGGCTAAGGAGTCTACTTGGTGATCTCACCAATCGGGAGGCAGAACAAGTGGTGCTCAATATTGACAACAAGTCTGCAATTTCATTGTGCAAGAATCCGGTGCATCATGACAGGAGTAAGCACATTGATATGAAATATCACTACATATGGCAGTGTGTAGAGGAGAGCAAGATTGAAGTCAACTATGTTTGCACTGATGATCAGCTTGCGGATATCCTAACTAAATCTTTGGGACGAGTGAAGTTCGCGGAGATGCGAGGAAGGATCGGCGTCCAAGCTGTGAAGACGGGCACATCGTGCTTAAGGGGGTGATTGTTAGCAATAGTAATCACGTCCGACGCCGGTACGGCGTCATGTGCTCCGTAGTCTACTCGTAGTCTACGTAGGTTCCTGGTATCCTAGTGTAAACCGGCTTTGTAACCGGATCAGCGTTGTCGAGTTGGACGCTGAGTAGTTTACCGTGTAGGAGTAGAACTGGCCGTGTATATATACACGAGGAGTCCGCCCTTGTAAACACCCACCGTGAGTTGAATCAATAAAAGCAAAGGCACTAGACGTGCCTGTGGCAATCAATCCATGTTCCGTGTGTATGTGCGTCGAGGCTTAGCTGAAACGATTCAGCGTATAGTTTGCTTGTGCATCTCGACGGAAGCCAATTGATTCGAGTAGTCAGCATACTACGTAACTAGTCAGCTGAGCTACACGCGATTGTTTCGGTACGTACGTGACGTCTCGCCGGAACTCTTTGTCGTCAACGCCGGACTGCACTCGGCGCGATTGGGGCTGGGCCAACAATTGGTATCAGAGCCTCGCGGAGGATCTCCTAGTAACGGGAGGTCATGACGGGCAAGGAGTAAGGCGAGTACTTCGGTGCGGCTGCGGGTGCATCGGTGTCGTCGCAGTACCCGCGGTATGATTGCGGCAACTACACGACGTGGACGAAACGGATGGAGTGGGCCATGGAGGGCAACGACATCTGGGAGGCTGTCGATCCCGGCGGCGACGAGTTCAAGAAGGGCGCGTCGAAGTACCGCAAGGACCGACAGGCACTCACGGCCATCGGCTCCATGGTGCCGGAGGACGTGATGCAGCACCTGATCTCGAAGGTTTCTGCAAAGGAGGCGTGGGAGACACTCAAGACGTTGAATCTTGAGCGCAGCGCGTCCGCAGGGCGACCCTACAAATCTTGCAGAAGAAGTACGAGAACCTGGAGATGGGAGGAGATGAGACGCTAGACGCTTTTGCCTCGAGGGTAGCCACAATTGTCAACGGGATTCGCGCGCAAGGTGAGAAGCTGGAAGATATCTCAGTCGTAATGCGTTTCCTACGTGCAGCGCCGCCGCGGTACATATCTGTGGTGTCGGCAATCGAGCAATGCGTTGATCTCACCACCCTCACGATGGATGACCTGGTTGGACGGTTCAAGATGCATGACGAGCGGATGAAGATCACCTACGGCGACGCGAATCAAGATGAGCACCTCATGCTTACACGAGCCCAGTGGCAGGCAATGGTCGCCAAGGAGAGGAGCGATAAAGCATTTGGCAGTGGCGATGGTTCGATCCCGGTGAAGAAGTCGGACAACAAGCCGAACAAGCCAAAGAAGAAATTCGACAAGAAGAATCTTCGCTGCCATAAGTGCAATCAGCTCGGGCACTTCAAATCGGAGTGTCCCAACCGTTCAAAGGAGAAGGCTCTCATGGCGAAGGAAGGAGATGATGGACCGATGATGCTCATGCTCGAAGCTTGCGAGTTAATGACCACCAAGGAATCAACTCCTTAGGAGTCCGCTACGGAGATCGTCACGCTCGTGGAAGAGAAGGCCTTCCCGCAGAGGATGCAGACGTCTCACGACGTTTGGTACCTCGACACAAGCGCTAGCAACCACATGACCGGCGACAAGGCCCAGTTTTCTGAGTTGAACTTCACAGTTGGAGGCTCCGTTCGATTCGGCGATGGGTCGAAGGTGGAGATTGCAGGACGAGGCACTGTCCTGTTTGAGTTGAAGGATGGAGGTCACAAGGTACTCACTGACGTGTACTATATTTCCAAGCTTAAGACCAACATTATCAGTCTTGGTCAGCTCGCGGAGCGTGGATGCAAGATCGTGTTGGAGGACGAGTTCCTGTGGGGATATGACCGCCAAAGGCAGCTCATCATGAAGGTGGAGAGGTCGAAGAATAGACTCTACATCCTCAATCTCAATTGGGCGGATCCAGTATGTTTGATGACAAGCATGGAAGACTCGGCGTGGAAGTGGCATGCACGCTACGGACATCTAAATTTCCAAGCTCTACGACAACTTGGACAGAAGGAGATGGTATGTGGCTTACCGTGTGTTGATCATGTTGAGCAGGTGTGCGACGGTTGTCTCATTGGGAAGCAAAGGCGAGCCCCGTTTCCAAGGGAGGGACAATATCGAGCAAGTAAGGTTCTTGAGTTGGTGCATGGAGACTTATGCGGACCAATCACGCCGGCGACCCCCGCCGGGAACAAGTACTTTTTGCTCATCGTCGACGACTTCAGTAGATACATGTGGGTTGTGTTCCTGAAGAGTAGGATCAAGATTTGCAAGCGTTCAAGATTATGAAGATGGCAGCCGAGGTGGAGTCCGAGGCAAAGTTGAAGGCCCTTCGTACCGATCGGGGTGGGGAGTTCAAATCCAATGAATTCAAGGCGTTTTGTGAAGCTCATGGGATCCGGCGGTATCTCACCGCACCATATTCACCGCAGCAAAATGGTGTTGTGGAAAGAAGGAACCAAACCGTGGTGGCCATGGCACGCAGCATGATGAAGAGCAAAGGCATGCCCGACAGGTTTTGGGGTGAGGCAGTTAGTACAGCTGTCTATTTGCTGAACAGGGCGCCAACTAAGAGTGTAGTTGGTATGACGCCGTACGAAGCATGGTACAGGCGCAAGCCCTCGGTTGATTATCTTCGCACTTTCGGGTGCGTGGCGCATGTGAAGACGGTGACCGGGCATACTAGCAAGTTGGCGGATTGAAGTACTCCAATGGTCATGATCGGCTATGAATACGGTTCGAAGGCGTATCGCGTGTACAATCCAGTGAACAAAAAGTTGGTGGTGACACGTGACGTCGTCTTCGAGGAGGAGAAATCATGGAATTGGGGCTCTGCGGAACCGGTACAATCAATTCCTGATGAAATATTTACTGTAGTCTACAGTGATTTGCGTGCAGATGATCAAGAAACAGCGTCCCGTGGCGTTACGGATTTACGCGCTGGCTCAGAAGATGGAGGTACGGAAGTGAGCAGCAGCGCTACGCCTGGAGACGTCTCTCCACGTGGGAGTCCCGGCACGAGCAGCAGCTCACGGGCTGCACCTGGAGGCTCGGCGTCGCCATCCGATCCGCAGCAGACGAGAGCCTGGCGCAAGTGGCCCATCAGCTGCACACTCCGTCCGGGAGGGACTAGCGGCGATCCGAAGTGGGCGGGCGGCGATGTCACATCGCCAACATGCGATACACCGGCGTAAACTGCAGGAAATTCAGTAGACGCTGAAACAAGTACTACGTCAGCTTCCACGTCTCCTCCAAGTTCACGGGAAGAAAGGAGACGGCCGCCTACTCCAGAAAAATTCCGAAGTATACTGGAATTGTATCCGCCGAAGACCCTTAAATGCAGTAGCGTCGTGAGGAGAGGACAAGGTCGGTGTTTACTCACCGAGGAGCCGACGAAATTCGAGGATGTTAATAGGGAGGAGTGTTGGCGTCGTGCTATGGATGAAGAGTTGGGATCGATCAAAGACAACGATACATGGGAGCTTGTCGATCTACCCAACAATCACAAGGCCATAGGGCTCAAGTGGGTGTACAAGATCAAGAAGGATGCCGAAGGGAAGTTGGTGAAACACAAAGCTCGGCTAGTTGCGAAGGGGTATGTGCAAGAGCAAGGTGTGGATTTTGAAGAAGTGTCCGCTCCCGTTGCAAGGATGGAATCGGTGAGATTACTTATCGCTCTCGCAGCTCAAGAATCTTGGAAATTGCATCACATGGATGTGAAATCCGCGTTTTTGAATGGGGAGTTAGAAGAAGAAGTTTATGTGAAGCAACCACCGGGATACATCAAAGAGGGAGAAGAACACAAGGTTTTGAAGCTACACAAGGCGTTGTACGGGCTACGGCAAGCCCCTAGGGCGTGGAACATCAAGCTTGATCGTACATTGATCTCTCTCGGATTCGAGAAGAGCCCACTAGATCATGCGATGTATAAGCGAGGTAAAGGAAGGGATCATCTACTAGTTGGCATCTATGTTGATGATCTATTGATAACTGGAGCGGATGAGAAGGAGATTGCAAAGTTCAAGCTACAGATGAAGGAGTTATTCAAGATGAGTGATCTAGGCTTGTTGAGCTACTACCTTGGGATCGAGGTACATCAAAAGCTGGGTGAGATCACGCTATGCCAAGAGGCATATGCAAAGAAGATACTCGAGAAGTGTGGCATGGAAGAGTGCAATCCAACTCATGTTCCGATGGAACCTCGTCTTAAACTGAGCAAAAGGAGTGAAGCACCTGCGGTTGATGCAACGGAGTATAGGAGTGTGGTCGGAAGTTTGAGGTATCTCATTAACACAAGACCCGACTTGGCCTATTCTGTTGGCTATGTGAGTCGCTTCATGGAAGCACCCACAATGGAGCATTGGACAGCCGTGAAGCATATACTCAGGTATATCAAAGGTACTACAAACTTTGGTATTGTCTATTCGAAAGAGAAGGAGGAGGTGAAGCTACTTGGCTACAGTGATAATGACATGGCAGGAGATATTGACGACCGTAAGACTACCTCGGGCATGACATATTTCTTGGGAAGAAGCATAGTAAGTTGGCTATCACAAAAGCAAAAAGTGGTGACACAGTCATCCTGTGAAGCTGAGTATATTGCGGCTGGAACTGCGGCGTGTCAAGGTGTGTGGCTAAGGAGTCTACTTGGTGATCTCACCAATCGGGAGGCAGAACAAGTGGTGCTCAATATTGACAACAAGTCTGTAATTTCATTGTGCAAGAATCCGGTGCATCATGACAGGAGTAAGCACATTGATATGAAATATCACTACATACGGCAATGTGTAGAGGAGAGTAAGATTGAAGTCAACTATGTTTGCACCGATGATCAGCTTGCGGATATCCTAACTAAATCTTTGGGACGAGTGAAGTTCGCGGAGATGCGAGGAAGGATCGGCGTCCAAGCTGTGAAGACGGGCACATCGTGCTTATGGGGGTGATTGTTAGCAATAGTAATCACGTCCGACGTCGGTACGGCGTCATGTGCTCCGTAGTCTACTCGTAGTCTACGTAGGTTCCTGGTATCCTAGTGTAAACCGGCTTTGTAACCGGATCAGCGTCGTCGAGTTGGACGCTGAGTAGTTTACCGTGTAGGAGTAGAACTGGCCGTGTATATATACACGAGGAGTCCGCCCTTGTAAACACCCACCGTGAGTTGAATCAATAAAAGCAAAGGCACTAGACGTGCCTGTGGCAATCAATCCATGTTCCGTGTGTATGTGCGTTGAGGCTTAGCTGAAACGATTCAGCGTATAGTTTGCTTGTGCATCTCGACGGAAGCCAATTGATCCGAGTAGTCAGCATACTACGTAACTAGTCAGCTGAGCTACACGCGATTGTTTCGGTACGTACGTGACGTCTCGCCGAAACTCTTTGTCGTCAACGCCGGACTGCACTCGGCGCGATTGGGGCTGGGCCAACAATTGGTATCAGAGCCTCGCGGAGGATCTCCTAGTAACGGGAGGTCATGACGGGCAAGGAGCAAGACGAGTACTCCGGTGCGGCTGCGGGTGCATCGGTGTCGTCGCCTTGCTCCTTGCCCGTCATGACTTTCCGTTACTAGGAGATCCTCCGCGAGGCTCTGATACCAATTGTTGGCCCATCAATCGCCGAAAGTGCAGTCGCGATTTACAAAGAGTTCCAGCGAGACGGGGAGTACTTCGGCATCCCATAGTCATGTACAAAAGGTGATATAGACTCAAGGGTAGATTGTAAATGTATTTCTAAACCTACACACTTGCATAAACGTTGCCTTGGCAATGCAGATCCAGAATTCTTGAAATAAATAAGGTTTACAAGCATGAGATGATACTTCTAAGCGCCTGAAGCGGGCAAATTTCCAAGGCGCTGCTAGGAGCATCCTAAGGCGGACGCCTAAGAAACAATGCAGTTATGATCGAAACACCAAAAGAAGACCAATGAGCTAGATAAATGGCAGCAACAATGTTAAGAAAAACTGCAATGTTGCAGGATATATATGGCAACAAACTCTGAACCACACGAGCAACACATCTCTATACTAACAGAAGCAAAATAGAGCCAAAAACAGAACTGGTTAGCTTGATGTGGTTGTAGAGAGCCAATACAAAGAAAAAATAAATTCCAATACAAAGTATCTACAGATAAAAAGATACAAAACTCTAACGTCCGAACTGCCACCCTATTTATCTTGTTTGGAATTTATAGTAACAGAGCAACTAACTAGTAGTATTAGCAAAAGTAGAATGATACAAACACATGTAGACGACATCAATAAGTCAAGGGGAATATATTTGCTCAGTTTCATAAAAGCTGATGCACAAGCAGCTCAACATTAGATCGATTCTTATGTACAACAAGAACAAAACAGCACTGTGATCAACATCGGTAAGACAGTAAGCTGTGGCCACTAAACTTACCATCGAGGTTGGGGCATTCTTTCACAATATGATAGCACAATTTTTGTGACATCGATAAGAAACTCGGAGTAACCTTCTCAACATGAACTGTTCAAAAACCAAATACACTGTTTAGCATACGCACATCACTGCAACGATCTAGTATGAAGTACGTTCTGATAAGTGCTCGTAAAAGGTGTCTTGCAGCTTGCTGAAGACGGCGGAGTAGCTGTCTTCTAGTAGAGTTGGCCATCGAGCACATGGCTGGACTCTTGTCATAGGCCCTGTCACGGCAACTAGACAAGCAGCATCTGTGTACAAACCATAAGAGGGATTATCAGAATATCGAGTGAACATTAGTAATGTTGCCAGATATTGAAAAAGAGTTGCCTTGTAGAATATCATCATAAGCAATCTAACTTAAGAAATAAAAAAATGCAACCTGAGACGTGAACTCACCTGTTGAAAAGTAATGATATATTCATATAAGTGTAGCAACCATACTTCTACATACAGCTACACTACGGCCTCAAACTTAGTCCATGCATTTTCTAAATTTTTTTTAAAGAAAACTAGTCAATAGTCCAGGTCACCGTACCTCTAGTTTTAGCTGAAACCAGTACAAACAAAATTGAAACCTGCAAAGATAAGGGAAACACAGAATCAATTCAAAGAGAAACTACTCCAGACAAATGGTAATCTTCTGTGGATTTGTACGTGATATGTATATTTTCTTTTCATAAAGGCTTCACTTTTAACATGTGTCTTTAATATAAATATTGTAAAGTGAGACTAACTTTACAAAACTAAGATGATAAATATTTGGCTACCCTATTCATTATGTGACAAGCAACATTGCACATAAGAGGGTTCACAAACAATTACAGAGGGCGGTAGAGTTATGCTACGAGTGACAAAAAAAAACGCAAAACCCAGTAGGGGGTTGTGGCATATGTGATGAGCAAGAAGGTCAGATGCTAGTTTGTGCAGACTTTGGATGATGACAAGCTCAATCAAAACGGCCTGATAGAGGACTGCATCCACCTATCTGGATGTTTCCTATCAAAGAGTAGAAAATGGGGGGCCTTCAACTGCAAACATCACTAAAGTGAAACCACTCTATAATACCAATACAGAATCAACTCGGAACTGCTTGATGTGTAACTGTTATGAACTAATCTGTGCATACGTCATACTTCAAATCAAATTCCAAACTGATGCTATATGTTTTTGGATAATGCAAACCCGTCAGGAACATGTTTCACTCTCTCTTCATCAAATACAGGAGTCTTAGCCTTTCTCCACATACATGCAAATTTTGAACAATTATATTTTCCTGCCTAGTTTGAGATTTTCTTCACTTGTTGGTCTATAATGGCATGAGCGTGTTAACAAATGGAAGAAAACAGAAGTAGCATCTAGAGCACCGACAGTTTAACTCACATCCAGATCCAGGAATCCTGCTAGTATGTTGGATATTAATTTGATCAAGCGTATGCCGTAGTTAGTCAGTGTGTTCAAGATTTTGTGCACTCTGTTATCAACATCTGCACATCTGATTTCAACCATCTTAAGACAGTCGGATGCAACTGAATGTCCCACTGGTTTGTATATTCCTTCCGTTTCCATTACATATGGAGGTACCTAACATAAAAAAATACTAGATCAGTCAGTAAAATCATGGTTGGTGACTTTAATAAACGCGCCTATCCATCTTAGAACTATGTACCTTAGAAAGTTGAATAGTAAGCTTCTCGAGAATTGGTGAGTGTTGGAGAAAGCAAATTAACGCATTGTGGTCAGCGGCCAAACACCAGTCATTGAGTAGCAGAGTCTTTAACTTGGTAAATGTAGGGCACCACCTTAAATCCCTGTTGAAAACAATCTAGAGAAGTGCAAAAGATCAGGTTGGATCAAAATAAGGAACTTTTTTATTTTTAAAGTATAAGTTTAAAATGCAATATGAATTTGGAGTTACGAGCATACCACATCAGAATCAGCCGACAACTCCAAGTATGTAGTTTCGGACAAGCCCTTGAGAAATATGCTGTTGTTGCGGTCACAACGAGCCCCATATTCCGGATCTTCAGGGTCCCCGTAGTAATAATAACAGCCACCACATGCTTCGCTTTCAGCACTACTACAGCCATCAAACCGGTCCCGAGAGCAATGGTCGCTACAGGCATCGCTAAGCATAGCAACTGCCCTTGCTAACCGCGGCAAGCTTCCGAGGAACGGAATCCTCCCCCGGTCGAATCCAATCAACTCGAGCGAAACGAGAGCTGGGAGAGGTATCAGAATGCGATAATACTCGGAAGTATAGCAGCTCGCGATGCGCAGATGTTTCAGAGATGGAGACAAGATCTGCTGGACGAAAACATCGCAATCCTCCATGTTCAGGTGGACCAGTGCCGGGCAGCCTGAAAAATCGACAACGCTGTCGTTGACGGCGACACCGATGAGCTCTAATCTGGTAAGGTGCTGGGAAACGAGATGCAGATTGTCAGATAGAGGCGAGGCTTCCTGCTCCTCGACGACACGGACCCGGAGCGCCCGGACTTGGGACACAGCTTCCCGGATCCAGCGGCTGGCGTGCTGCTCGCCAGCGGGCAATCGCATGAACCCGTCGAGATCAAAGTCGAATTCGCAGGAGTCTAGAGGCGCGCCACAGGTGCAGCAGGTGGTCGACGAACTGTACGAACCTGTCGGCGCTGCCCCAGCCCTTGGCTCTGGTGAAGCGGAGGGCGGGCACGGACCGCCAGACGCGGCGCCAGCGCCGGGCGAGCACGCAGGTCCGGACCACCTCTTGAGCCGGAAGGAAGCGGAGCACCTGGTGGAGGACGTCCTCCGGGAGGGCGCTGATGCGGTCCGCCCCGCTCGCCATGGATGAACGCTTCCGTTCTGGGGCGGTGTTCCGTCGAACAGCTGGTGTGCGCCGCTGCTCGGGGGCACCAGAAGAACGGCTACAAGAACAGATCCAAGGTTTTGGTTTCGAGGCCTGAAAGAAACGGCCGATATTTGGGATAAATATGGCCCAAGTTTAATCTTTTGGACGCTATGGACAGCAAGGTCCATTTTGTTAGGTCATCTCTACCAGGTCCGATCACGATTATTTTTGAGCTGGGGTCCGGTTTATCCGGCTAACCGTCTTATTTGTTCACGCTTAGCAAATATACCCTCACCAACGCTGGCGCCGGTGTATTTCTAGCATGTTTCCGTCGCCCCGCCACCTCACGTCTTTCTTTCCCGCCTGACCTGGATGTTTCCCGCCACCTCCAGGTACACCCATAAAAAAGGTAGGCCAGACAAGATAGCCACAACCAGACCCCCCACCACCGCCACCACAAACCACCATGTATGCCCGTCCGCGTCGTTGCATTGTCCTCCGTGGAAATCCCGACATCCGCGCAGAAGAGCCTGAGCACCAGTTGCCCCTCGTGGTGGCCAAACCCGCCGGAGTTACCGGACGTGATGCTGCCTCCCATTCCAAGGCATCCATAGATTTACACTATGCGCCGCAACCACGGGTCGCGGTCTATCTACAATCGCCACAGGACCACCGGCGAGCCTTTCACGTGGGAGGTGGCAGAACGCGCAATGCTGCCAGAGTACCGGTGGTGGGACGCGCTCAGGTTGGTTTGTGGCGACCTCTGGGAAGCGGTGTGTGCCAATCCCGACGACGCTTTCCTGAGTGTACGCCTCGCTCAAGCTGAAGAGGAGGTGCAGACGCATCGAGCGATCATCAATTCTCAAGAAGAATGGTGTCTTGTCAACCCATCGCCGCCGTCGCCCCCAGCGCCATAGGCGGCGCATAGTTTTAGGTTGGTGTCCTTGTAAAAATTGTTTTAAGACTTGAATAAAGACTTTCATTGCAAATGGTCGATGCCCACATTTCGAACACGATACGTGGTGAGCCTACTCGTCGGAGTCCGAGTGTTAGCAGCGACGGCACATAGTGTGGTCGAAGACGCTGACGATGAGCATGGCTTCCCCGTCGTACTTGAAGACGACGAAGTTGCCCACTTCGATTTGGTGTCGTCGGGAGAAATCCTCCCAGTCGTTGGCGAGGAACATCTGGTTGATGTGGTCGAATAGCACCTCCATCGGCCACGCGATGGTATTGACACCGGCTGCCCGCAGCATGACCTGCTGGTGCTCTGCGTCGTCGACCAGTGACGCGAATTTGCAGGCGAGGAGCATCATGTCCCGAGTCATGCCTGAGTGGATAGTCACGGCGAACTCGAAGCCGGTGTCGACATAATCGAGCTTGGGAGACGACGACGGTGAGGGAGAGCGTGGTGGTGTGCTGCTTTGGTCGCATCCTCCGCGCCTGCCTCGACGTCCACGAGCGGGACCCAGAGGTCGTCCACGAGCGCCTGCCTCGACGTCTCACAAGTCGGAGGAGCCCCCAAAGGCATCCCGACAACCATGACGTGTGGGCGATCTTCTTTGAACGACATCATTTGGGACGCATCACTGCCTATGACGGCCGGCCCTCTGCCGCTGATCAACAATCTCGATGTCCGGATGCGATGGTGGAGCGTACTAGGGCGCACGCTTGACTGGGTGATCGACTACATCGTCGTCGGGAACAACCCGCGTCTGGATTAAAAATCTCTAGGCTTGCACTCGACGCCGGAATCGACCTCCTCCTCGCACATCTAGTAGTTCCGTCCTTTTTTCTCTTGTTTGTTCAAATATGTGTAAACTTGTTTGACCTATCTGTAAAATTGATGTTAATTTCGTATTTGACAATTATTTCAAGTGTTCCAATTTTTTGTATGGGGGGTAAGACTGGGAGTCACCCCCATACGGGTGAAAAAATGGCCGCGTCGGATGTCGTACGGTGGGTACGAGTGGAGATGCTCTTATAGGATCCATTCATAGAACCACATACATAGAATTTGAAAGTTTAAATATTTAGTAAGAGCATCTGCACCTCTCCACTCGCCACCCCCTAAAGGCCCCCTAAGGGTGAAATGAGGGCGCCGGCGCCGAAAAACCCGCCCAGCCCTCCCCCTAAAACCGAAATGGCGTCGGCGCGGCCCAACTAAACATCTGGCGCCCTCAGGCTGAACCCAACCCGAGGGGGGTAAATCGGAGGCATTGACGCAAGTTGAAAAAGTTGGCGGGCCAGCCGTCTCGGCGGGACACCAAAATCTTCCCTCCTTTTTTCCCTCTCTTTTCCTTCCTAGATGCCCAGTCCCGCCATTTCTCCCCCTCGTCGCCGCCCACTCCCGCCATTTACCCCTCCCACCTCTCCCTTCCTGTGCACCGCCCGTTGCCGCCACCATGTCATTGAAGAGGTACCAAGATCCCCACGCGTCGCCGTCCGCAAAGAAAGGGAAGGCCAACAAGCAGCGGCCGGACGGAATGACCAACAGGAAGTGGGTGTTCAACATCTAGCGCAGGCAGGTGGAGAACGCTAGACGCCAGCTGAGGGAGAAGAACTCGAGGCTGCGTTGGGCGGCGAAGGCGCGGGAAGAGCAGGCTCATGTGGCCTCTCTTGCGGTGCAGCGGGCGACGGCAATGGCGGGGATGGCGCCGAGTTACAGTGTCGGCCTCCACATGCTTGGGAGCCAGAACAGCGTCTCCTCTCCGTCCCCATCTAGCGTGTCGCCTTTCGGCCAGGCGAACACAGCGCCGTACCTCACTCATTTCTCGTCGGGCTACAATGACTTCGACCCGCTTGGCTGTTTCGACCCCAACTCCCTCGCGAATGACACCTCACGGTCCCGTCGCCGCCTCCCTCCTTTCAACGGCGTGCTGCCACAAAGGACTAGATTCACCCAGTTCGCTGCAAGAAGCAGCTAGAGAGCCCCCAACTTGTTCGGCGTGCACCACGGCGACTCTATCATGGCCGACATCATCAACAGCAGCTCCGCCCACGTCTTCACGCAAGAAGAAGTCGCTGCATATGAGGGCGAGGAGTAAGATGGCGGCGGCGAGCCTTGGGAGGACGAGGTCTACGCATACACGAAGGTGGTGAAGGCCAAGGATGAGGTGGTGGAGGTGCCAGTGACCATCGCGACCAACCTAAAAGGTAAGAAGAAGGCGATGGAGGTGGATGGGGATAAAAAGAAGAAAGGAGGCAGCGGTCGCGGCCCCAAGTGGAGCTCGAGAGAGGATAAGTGCCTCGCCGAAGCCTGGAATACCATCAACATCGACACCTTCACCGGCGCTAACCAGAACTCGGACTACTATTGGAAGGGGGTGAAGGCGGCGTACGATGAGTGGTGGATCTTGGATCCCTACTTCAAGTCCTTGTTCCATGACCGCAACGACTCGGACATGTCTCACCATTGGGCCACGATCCAGCACGCCTGCAACAAGTGGCACGAAGTCATGGATGAGGTGTGTTGCGTCCATGTCAGCGGCACCAACTACGACGATCAAGTAAGCTGCCCCATCGCCGACCGCTCCCGCTCTTTTGAAATTTGTGTCCGATTGTTGGTATTGTTCGTAGATGCGCGCATGATCACCACCTACCGCGAGGACAACGACGACAACGAGTTCAAATTCATCCATGTCTTCGCACAGATCGAGGGGTGCGACAAGTGGGAGGATACATAGACTGCTCTCGCCAAGGCCAAGGCCACCGCCTACGAACCCATAGCAGCACCATCGGCGACCTCAAAGGGTCGACTCGTTGGCCACAACAAGGCCAAGGCAATGAGGGACGCGGCGCCGACCATCGAGAAACTGCACTCTTCTATCCTAGCCTGCATGGCCAACGCCTTTGTGAGGGCAGAGCATGCCACCAGGTTGGAGGAGATCAACGCAGCAAGGTGGGCGTCGGTCATCGAGCTATAGGACATCAAGCTCGGCCTCTCAAGGCCAGCGTGGTGGCAAAGAAGAGGAGAGAGGACTTGGCCAGCTTGATGGTCGACACGAAGGACATGGACGGCGAGGTGAAGGCGTGGTGTGTTGATCACTGCGCCTTGATCCTCTCCGAGAGCCAAGCGGCCGCCAACCAGGCCAGCATCCTGACACCGGCGGTTCTGACTGCGACCCCGACCCCGATCGGCAAACACGCTAGCACCACCGTTCCACCGCTAGCAACCCCGAAGGTGCCTCCTACCGCGGTGGATGATCTCCCCATTTCATTTTCGTGTTCCTCGCATGTTTATTTTGACCGATGGACTTGTATTCCAGTGATTTGCAGTGATTGCATCGCTTGAAATATGCTATGTCCGGTGGCGGAAAAACTATGTTTAATTTTTGGCGATCTTTTGCCATCTTTATTGAATTATTTTAAACTGGACATGTATAAATGCATCTTTGGTGTGGTTAATTTCATTATGACCATCAATACTTCCTTCTTTTCTCTAAATTTGTAGTAGTTGGTACCAGCTGAACATGGATCAAGTATTTTGAAAATTTGGAACCAATATGTCAATTCCTATTTTCTAGTACACTGCATCCTCTAAGATGTATATGCCAAGTACACATATGGCTTTGCAAAGGAAGATCCAGTGCAAGCAATACTAGGGGCATTTATGTTGTGCCTTGCATAAATGTGATTCTTAAGATGGCTGGTACAGAGTTTCTTATGTAGGGAAGTTGCATTTCAGAATTGTAAGTGTGTTTATAGTCCCTAGAAGCAGGTATTTGATTTTTAATGTAGGTACTACATTTCAGCTTTGAACATAATGAAGTTATCATTCGCAAAAGTTAAAAATAAATATTTTTAAGTAGCCGCTCTCCTTTGGTGAAACTATCCTTTTGGCAGAATATTATATTTTTTTCTAGTAATATATTTTTCTAAAAAATAAGAGATTCATTTTTTTGATTCATATAGTTCGCATTTAAGAGTTAGCATTTACTCTTAGAGCCATCTTCTTTGCTGGCAAAAATAACAAGCTGCTGAAATCGCCATGTTGCACCTGTTATTTTACTGTTTCTCTTTGTAAGCTACTCAATTCTTGACCTTCCATCTGTATTTGCAGGCTATTATGCTCCAGGCTTCCAGCTATTGAAGTCTCTGGACTATTCCTTATTAGCTTAGCACAAGAGGCCAATATGTTTATTCTTAAGTAAGTTATATACTGTACTTTTGGAACGATGGTCTTATGGCAAAAGACATAACATTGTTCATTCATATAAATATAAATATAGTACTCCCTCCGTCCTAAAATAGATGTCTTAGATTTGTCAAAATTTGGATGAACCTATATACTAAATAGTGTCTAGATTCATTCAAATTTTGACAAATCTGAGACATCTATTTTGGGACGGAGGGAGTATCATACTTTCTGTAATACGATTTCATTTGTATTTCTATTTATATGTACAGCTCATGTTCATATAACAAGCTTGATCAGCCCCTAGCAAAGTTTCATCAATAAAAGATCGCCTTGTCCAGTCCGATGTCTTTCTTCTGAATTTTTTTTGCCTTCCTAAATTCATAGTATGATCTTATCAAGTGCCAAATTTTCTTCACATCATCTAACCCCTGTCATATCTACTGTAGCTCAGGTTGTCAACTTGTCATCGACAAAATTGGTAGCTTTTCCCTTCACCAAAACTCGCAATCTACGCACTAAAAATTCGTGCAGCAACAACGCGGTGTCTATTTTTAGTTTGTTGAACGGTTGGATCAACTCATGTGGGTGCAGGCTAGCCTTTGTTGTAAAAGGATACTGTTTATAGTTAGCACAAGTGAGCCCATTGATCCTATGTACTCCCTCCATCCCAAAATAAATGACTCAACTTTCTCTAGATATGCATGTATCTAGTCGTGTTTTAGCGTGTAGATACATCCGTATTAAGAAAAAGTTGAGTCGCTTATTTTGGAATAGAGGGAGTACCCTATTTATGTACCCTTGTGGAATAGGGTGCGAGAAGTCGGCGAGCAGTGGCATAGGGGTCGAGAATTGGGACACGGTCCCTGAAAAATAATTCAGGAGGTATAGATTCAGAACTAATTGTTGGGGATTTAACCGCTAATTAGGGTCTACGAAAATACTGCATAGCCCGCCGTCGCCTGAAAAATGTAGGCAAGTTATATGTTACTGATATCCGGAAAATGTCCTGACGGCAAGAAAAACATCTAGATACACCGCCTACGCAAAAACAGGAGCTCCACATGTTGAGTGGAACTAAGGAGAGACATCAAATTTTCAGCACTCCGTTGTCTTCAATAGGGATCTAGTTGTTGTTTTTCTTGTTTGGGGGAAGCTATGTACAGTACGTAGTTGTTGTCGACCTGAAGGAAACTGAATCTAAATTTGTGATCACCCTCAGGCCTCACACATGAGAAATGCGCTGTGAAGAAACCTTTCTTACGTTTTCCTCTTTCAGTTATCTGCTGCAATCGGTGCTTTATGGGTTCAGCTGTCCATTTTGCACCCAGAGGCACTTTTTCCCGCTGGATTTGTGCTCGTACAAACATAGCAACTGTGTTAGATCGGCTTAGAGCATCTCCACTCGTTGGGCGTCCTCAAGTCTAAATTTAGTTTCGGATGGATGAAATTTGTAGCCTGAGAAGTGAGAATGGACATATAGGAATGGCCGTTTTCCGGCCGTGTTTCCACCCAGGAACAGCAGGAAGGACACGTGGCGGCACCTCGAGACGACAACGACATGCGGGCCAGACCAAGCTCCGCTGGCTAGGCCAGGCTCGTGCTCCACCCCACCCCCCAGTAGCAGAACCCCGGTCCACGCCGGCCGCTCCTGCTTCGAGCCTGCAGGTCGGGACTTCCTTGTGTGGCGAGCTAGGTGGACGGCGACGTCACATTCTCCGGCGAGGAGAGCGGCTGGTGGGTAGCAGCGAACGCAGCTGGCCAAAAAACACTCATCCGACTTTTTCAAGAGCCAGAAGGAAAATGGACAAAAATCTCCCATGAACGGCTTGGGAATGCCTCCTAGTAATGCTACTAGGGTGTTTTTTTTTGGTAATCTGGATAAAAAAATGTAAAAACAATTGGGAGGGGTTACATCTATCGGGAAAAAACATGGCATGGATTACCATCAGAAGCAAATAACATTATGGCTCACACAAACAATAGCTGCACATGGTTGTTTACCCACAAACTGATCAACGAACTATGACTGTTGACATTGTTTCATTTGAGATTAATCAAAGGCTACATATCTTGATCAGAAAAAACAATTGTCGAAATGACAAGAGACCTATACCGGCATCAACAAATGGTGATCAGTTTAACAGGATCCTTCTACGACCAAAAAAGCACTAGAGACAACAAGGTTAACAGAACAAACAACATTCTGCCAGTACATATATACAAACACACATCTTTTTGGCACGGCCTAATGCTGACTGAGGTGACCAAAACCATGTTTTGCTTTTGCTCTATTTACCATGTCTATCTTTCCAAACGGCCAGATGATTATTCCAGGGGGCTGCATTCTGAGGGTGGAACCACAACCACTGCTTTGGCCTCCTGCACCTTGTCATTGTTATAACAAGAGCAAGGCAGCCACAACCCCAGCAGCATTTCCTGATATGGATACAATGTCTGCACATGTAAAAAGAAATACAGTCATTGCCTTGTTTATACCAACATATATTCGATTTTGTCTGGAAGTAGTGAAAAGGGTTCAGAACATAGTGGAATTACCAATATTTTGCCTATGACCCTAATAATGCTTGGCTAGAAATGAATGGAAGCGCTGCACTTTTGCAGCATCCTTTTTTGAGATGTGCAACTTGTCAGGCACAGTTCCACTAGGGGAAAGTCTCCTCCGCTTTCTTAACCGAAACAAGAAATCTTCAGTGTCAAGGACATACGAGACCTGCATATATAACCTCATGAGATACACTCATATCCCAGTAAAGATTTAACGCATCGAATTCCGAATTATATAAACATACAAACCTTGGAGGTCTTGCAGGATATCTTGCATTCAAGACCATTAGCAACTTGGACACCATCCATGGTCTTCAATGAATCCAAAGCCTCATCATTACTTGAATTTTTCCGCTTATTCCTGGAAGAACAGTATGAGATGATGGATTACAATAGGAGAACTGGAATCAGGAGCTTCAATTTGATTCTTGGGATGGGATGGGTGATACCTTCCAAGGAAGACACCATCAGACATTGTGTCCGACAAACTTGACAAAAAGTCACTGAAGAGATATGAGGAAAAATTTGGATCAATCGATACTGCAGTCACTTCAGGCTTTTCATGACCATATTCCATCAGCTGAACAGACAACCTCGTTGGATCTGAGCACTGTAATTTGGAAGATGAACTGGAATTTATTATTCTACAACATCTAGCAAAATTGCAGTACAAGTGAACCAGTTCATTTGCAAGACAAATTGAACAGCACATTATCTATAATTTATCACGATAGGATGCAAAACAGAATGAGACTTACGCATTCAAATCGATACATGCTCTCATCATGGAGTAGGACACGGGCATTTTCATGATAAACTAGATCAAAGAACCTCCCAGGAGATCTTGATTTTTCATATAAATAAAGCTGGAGAAGCTTGTTGTCCATTTCATCTGTTGCTATAGCTTGAAGCTGATGCCAGGGAAGTTAAATAATGAATGTTCCAGCCAACCCAGAGTGACATAATAGAGCAGGGGATGAGTCAATTTACCTGCTTGACAACTTTGTATATCAGTTTATCCAAAGTAAAGAGAACATACGACTGAGTACCAATAATAGCACGGCAGTCATCCTCAAACTTGGTATTATCAGAAGAACCATCAAGTAAGTTGTACAGTGCATTCAGGAACCTTCATCAAAAATACAGATCAATTATTATCATGTGTATGGGGAAGATACAGTAGAAGCAACTAAACATTGCAAAAAGCTGCATTACTTTGCATATAGGTCAGGGGGGGTTGTATCCTTAGAGGTTCTCCATTTCTTTTCAGCACTCGCAGAGTTTGTCTTTGCTGAAAGCAATCTTTCATACAACATCTGCAATTGATAAGTTTAGCAAAGGAGGGCAATGCAAGTTACATAGGGTCAAAATTGATGTAAAGCTTACCTGATGCAGCCTGAACAAGACATAAAATGAATCATTCCCATAAAATATATGTGAGGATTTCTCTTCTCGATCATGCAAGGATGTGGGTACATGCTTGGCCAGCGGTTTAACCGAGTACAGAAAGCGTTCTGATAACGGTAATGATATGCCTCCTTCAACATCGTGCGTCTCAGTTGTCCCCTCTGCCTCACCCTCACTTTCTGCCTTCGTATCCTGATCATCATGATCCATATCTTCTTCCTCATCATGATCTTCACGAGAACACTGCTCACCATCACCGGATTCACTTCCTGATGCATCTTCACCAGCCTCCGAAGCATTTTCACTGTCCTCAGTAGACCTTTGAGTGCTTTCCTCACCCTCGTCATCAGCATCGTTCTCGCCAGCTGCCTCAGGTTCTACTTCACCAGGTCGAACCTTGGATGTTCTGCTTGTAGAAGCTTCCTTTGTTTTAGATGCTCCATCTTCAATGGGAACAAAATTGTCCTCTTCAAAATCTCCATTAGGAGATAATTCACCCTCTTCTCTTTCAACTTTCGAAATATTGTGTGATGCAGCACGTTCATTAAATAGGCGCCCTTTATTACCCTCACTGATGCCTCCACCATTTAAAGATGATCCTGGCCTGCCAGCCTCTCCACCCTGTTGATGAGAATAGAAGCATATGAGCATGCTGTTGGATGCCATCTATAGTGAAAAGATTAACGTGCATTTTGCATTACATGAATGCGTACAACTCAACAGAAGCACAAACATTCCAAGCATTGTCATTAATCGGGCAGCAGACAGGTAAATGTGACAGTAAAACAAATACTCCCTCCGACCCATATTAATTGACTCACATTTGTCTAGATTTCGATGAATCTAGACACTATTTAGTATATAGGTTCATCCAAATTTTGATAAATGCAAGTCAATTAATATGGGTCGGAGGGAGTAACAAAAACACCAGAAATAAAGAAAAGGAAAAAAGCACATGGAAGCAGACAGCCCTTCAAGAAAATAAACTTATAAAAAAATCCCTGGCACCAGCAGCCATACCAACTCCAGCACGTTAACTGATGGTAATACTTGACACATTTAACAGAAGCGGAAAGTAAATTGAGATCACAAGACGTTCTATACCTCAATGGATGGTGATACTTGATTGCTAGCCCTGGCACCACCAGCCACGCTAACTCCAGCATGTGAACTTCTAGAAGCATTCATTCCTAGCAGACAGGCAAGACAAATCATAAGCATTGGCCAAAAGAGACCTGATCTGGCTATAGATTGCAATAAATACAACATACTGAATTAGCAGAAATGCAAACCTGGTGTAATTTCCAAGTTTCCCTTAATATTGTTATGTTGTCCTGCTGATCTCTCAGTAGCCATGTTCTGGGTACTTACTGCAGACATATCATCTGTGATGAAGGCAGCAGCTTGCACTCTTCCATTTGGTGCAATATTTGATGCATCCTCATCTCTACGAGCAGTTCGATCTGCATCATGGGAACCATTTTGAGAGTCTGCAGCAACTCCTTTACCCAGTCGCACCAATCTAGCCACAGCTGATGGTGCTTGATCCTGTTGCATGCTTTCATCACCATGGCCTTGCTGGGTAGCAACTCCATCTGCAGTAGTATTGTTTTCCGCCAGAGTTGCAATACTAGATTTTGCAATTCCATTCTTGGGTTTAGTTAGATCTACATCCATGGTACCATGGGATCGAGGCTGAACACCTAAAATGGGCTCCAGAAAAGTTGTCCACATTTTCATCACTTTGTCTAGTTGGTCTGAGCCGCAGACTTCTCCACATGAGTACTTGACGATCTTATAAAGATCTTCATGGATTTTTGAATCTACATACTCAAATGACATATTGGGAACTATAGGCCGCCTATTTCCAGCAGCAATAGCAATGAGTACATCGTCTTCCTTTCTTTTTTTCTCATTAATTTCTTTAATCTCAGTCAATAGAGCTACACAAGCAACAAAAAAGATTTAAACAAAATGTGATAACTAGGCATAGCTGGAACCATAAAAAACATTTGCAAGCATAAAAAGTGTACATACATTTTACGCTCAGGCTCTTTGAATCTTGCTGCTTGAAATAGAAACTGCGATGATCAAGTGACTTGTGATAATTTTTGGCATAAATTTCAGCCCAAACCTTGTTGAAATCAGAACGGCACCTTGACCATTCCTCCTGCTTTTGTTTTAGCCTAGTCAAGATAACTGGCAGTGCAACACTAGCATTTCTCCGAAGAACGTCCATCACATCCAGGCCATGGTCACCGTATAACCGTTCAATGCACCTTAGGTTCAAAGCTGTAAAGCAGTGGTGAATAAACCAAAAGGACAGTCAAGCTCCAGTCAGTTCAAGCTTTGCCAAACAATATTAACATACACGGAACACAAGTGTATACGTACGAGTTAAATGCTCGTCGATGCGTATCGGGCTTTCTGGTTTTAGCGAGTTATCTTGCATTTTTTCTATCAACTCCTCGACACGCTTAGTTGCTGCATTAACTGATTCCAACAGCATATCCAGCTCAAATCTGAAGAAGTTCAGACCAATATGTAACCAGCATGAATAGACGATTAGAAAAAGAGTAATTCACATAGAATAACACGAATCATAGACATTCATCAGTCGTGGCCCAATTGCTCTATACTACTATGCTAAAGTGTCTAAACAAATTTACCCCATGGCTCCACCATATGCAACACTTACAGATTTGTGGTACTAGAAACAAATACAAGTGGCTTGAATAACACTGAAAATATGGGTCTCCCAATGGTTAACTGTGTGCAAGTGCTAGAAAGAAATCAAGCCGGCCTACAGGCATATTAAGGTGCTTGCACAGGAAAAAACAACAGTTTGCATTAGGTTATAGGTATATCAAAAGAACAGGCTAATAATCGTAAGAATCAACTAGCAAAATATACGCAAAAAGATTCTTTGTGACTTATTCAGGTTTCGAGAAAGTACTTTATCATAATTTCCATCGAGCACTTCAGTACACATACATCAGCATCACAGGCAATTGTATCACTTCTTTAGTATATATTGAGTGAAGATTTAAAATGATCAACAATCAAACATTGTTCTGAATGGATTGTATATTAACTTTTGAACAAACTAGGAAAAATACAGCCTGCTAACAAAGCTCTTTTCAGAACACAGTCATCCTCTTTAATTCTTTGCTTTTCAGAACACTATCATCCTCTTTAATTATTTGCTTTTCAGACATCAAGAAGCTAATTGCCATGTTCACACGAGGATAGGGTGGATCACAATAATGATTATAGCTGAAATGAGCAACCCACGATTCAACACTACTACATATTTTGATTACATAAAACATTATTGTGTGCATGACTTGATAAGCTAATCAAAACATTATTCACTAATGTGAGTGCACAGGTTTTCTGTTACTGTCTGTTTGCAGACCTCTGTAACAACCAAGTCCCGGCTGTCAACACGAAGACACAGAATGTAAACCAACCAAATGAGAGTTTCTACTTATGCAATGTTCAAGTACATAATATCAATACTAGCCCTGTTATCCACAGGAGCCTCTCTCCAAATCCAAGTACACAAAAAGGGCACAAAATAGCATTGAGCATCGATGGTAGGCCTCTAAATCCATTAGTATAAAATATATTCTAAGATTACTCTCATCCAGTGCAAAGCTACATCATATGTCCAGCTAATATGAAATCGCATGTTAATGTCATTTTCTGAGTAACAACTAACAAAAATAAATTGGCACCTGTCATCTTCGCATCTAAATAAACTCTCTTCATACTGATTCTTCCGCATGTGCTTAAAGGAATAGTCTTCACTTCCTGATGTCACGGATACCCAGTGATCATTAAGAACTGAGGCTCCAAGATCAGTCCTGTTGCCTGCCGGAGGCATTGGGTACTGAAAACAGGAATAAACCAAATGTTATATGAAACAACAACATGAAAACAACGGCACTGCAGATATTATCTTACATTTTTAGGTAGAAGCCGATAACTTGGAGTGCATCGCTGACAATTTGAGAGATCAAGCTCTGAAATTGGTTTGGATAGATACTTGTCTTTGGTAACAGAAGGTTTCTGGCTAGCACCTTCCTTAAGTCTTTCCTTTTCTCTTTCCCTGTCCCGGTCTCTGTTCCTATCCTCCCTCTCATGTTCCTTATCTCTTTCTTTATCCTCAGTTTTAACTAACCGCCCAGGTTGCTCTTCAATCCAGATAATTAGTGTTAACAAGGAATTTTAAAATGGTATAGAAAAGAGGGATACAAAGTTTGAAGCAAATCACTACATACTTTTGCTGAAGACTCCAGCCAAAAATCCATCTGCACAATGATGAGAAAAACTCAGACACAAATAATGAAATTGAAATCAGTCACAAGATCCTGCAAGATTGACGTCCAGATACATTAAGTACACGACATACCTATATTTTCACAATGATCCAAGAATTCATTAAATCCATCCATAAGATCTGGGTAGTGTTGTAGTATATCATTTACCTGGAAATCAGATCGTATATGCAACGTTCACATCTTACTAATTAAAAACAAACAGATAACCAAAAGAGTGAAGCAACTGAAGTTTAAATACTGAAAGCACAACTCCAGCAGAAACCCACCAAGTTCTTCAATTCACTTCTTGTAATAATTTCCTGGCTGTATATGTGAAGACATTTCAAGAACTCCTGGTAAGCGTCATATTCCAGCTTCTCCTTGACTTTCTCACAAAAATGGAACTCCTGTGCGTATACACCTAACATTGCAAGGAAAACTTGTGAATGCAGGTAATAAGCAAGTAGAAAGCACACAAAGTTCTCCAGATATGAAGACAAAATTACTAAATTCAACATTGTTGCTGATTGTCTAGCACGGCCATGAAAAGACTACACTAAAACAGCATTATGCAAGTGATGCATTCAACAGAAGGCATATCTGTAAGGGCACGCATTTTAAGGTCATTGAGAGCATCGAAGTTGTATTCTAGTGGTGGTATCAAGAAGCAAAACTGCCACGCCGAGCAGAAGTAGTATCTACATATTAATCAATATTTAGAGAAACTTACTCTTTAATGCATCCTTATTGTCATATGATGAAGCCGAGGCACTGTTTATTCCATGATTCTCTGGGAGACCTCCCTGCTGTGCCTCAGCGCCTGTAGGGTTTGCGCTTGGAAAAGGTTTACGCTTACGCAGTCCAACATCCAGGTCTTTGCTGTCATGTTCAACATCCTTTTCATCTCTCTCATAATCTCTCCTATCTCTTTCTGCCTTCCGTTCCTTGTCTGGACGTCTTCTCTGGCGATCATGCTCCACGTCAGGACGATCCACACTGGTGTCACGGTCAGCATGTGATGGATAAGCCCTAGGCTGAGAAAAGAGATACAAGATGAAGGGTCACCTAACTTTATACAATAATTAGTTTGTGCTTGCCCATAAAGATGCACAAAAGAGACCAAACTGATACAGAAATACGATTGATCTCATGTTGACCTCAATCCGATCCCATGGACAGAAAACATTAAAATACCTTGGGTTACCATATTTAGTTAACAGGCGTAAAACTAACTGAATTGACCGAGTATTATGCTAGATTTAAGAAGCCACATTTGTAAAATATCTAAGCATTTTCACCTACATGACAGCCATGGATGCACTAGTGCATATAAACCTCTAAATGGCATATGTTCCACTTCCACTCATAGAAAATGTCACCCTGGTATTTCATGAGTTCCCAAACATGTGCAGGAGCAAAAACAATTGTGCCCTGCCTTTTTACTTCCTGCATTTACACCTTTTATATCGTATATATAGTACATTTGGCAACCGCATCCCCAAAATTCTATAAAATGTTAGAACTAAAAGACAAAGGAACTTTCCCTCGTAATATATGACACTAGTTTCTGCCAACTACGTAACTAGTCGGTAACAAAGCTTACAAAACGACATGTGGTCATTTATACCTTTTCACTCCTACCAACAGGAGGCATTAGAGAGGCTTCCCGCTTAACCAAACCAGCTCTTGGAGCAGTTCCTGCTTGCGGAGACACTGAGGTATCAGGCAAGAAGTGCTGGAATTCTTCGAGCAAATCTTTATGGTCACTGAACAGCACCGCAACCTGCCAAAAAGGACACGCTAAACTCAGGACTATAATGGAAGAAGACACAAACTAAAATAAGATAAACCAAAAAAAATGGGCACCTCATGGTAAACATCTTGGATGGACTTATTGTCCTTGCGGTACATGTTGAGAATGTCCAGGAAAGACTTGTAGACATGCTCATCACGCTGGAACCGACTCTGAAGAAGAGGAAACAATCAGGTCACAGATCGATACGTATATCACAAGCTTTACATGACAGATCAGCCTATGTCTGTGTATGTGTATACCTTTATCTTGTTCACGAAATTGATGGCTTCCACGAAATCAACAGGCTTCTTCTCCTTGTCATCCTGCAGCCTGATTGCGAAGCCCTTGGGCAGGAAGGTGTTGAATCCAAGGATGAGCTCAGGGTACCCGTTAAACAGGGTCTTCACACGGATAATTACTCCGTTGGTGTCGATCCTGCATCCCAAAATTGACAGCCATAAACATCAGTCAGTGTGTGGCTCCAGGGGAATTTATGGAGAATGGGTGTGGATCCGACTAGGAAAGGGACCGACCTCTCGCTCTTGAAGTCGCGCATCACCTCGAGGAACTCCTCGTACTTGGCGCGGTTGTCCTGGAACTTGTCCTTGACGGCCTTGAGGTAGACGAGGGCGTCGTTGGTCGTCAGCTTCTGGCCGGCGGCGGCGGCAGCGGCCGAACCGCCGGAGAGCTGCGCCGGTGCAGCAGCAGCAGCCGCGGCGGCCTGAGGCGGCGGCGCCGCCGGCGCTGGACCCGCCGGAGCCATGGGCTGCGGCTGCCCGTTCCTGCACGAGCGGAGAGGGACGAAGCCGTTAGATCACAGGATAAAACCGTACGAAAAAATTCACTCCGTACCCCAAAAACAAAACACCATTTTTTGACGACCCCGGACTTCGAATTGGAAGGGACAAACACGAATTCGGCGCTGAAAAACCAAGCGAATCCGCAACGAGGCCCGAATTCCTCCCCTAGACACGAGTTATTCTCCGCTCTCGCGCCGACTCCGTCAAACGACACGAAACCCCTCTCCGCAAGCGAGACAGCGTGCAGAGGATAAGAGGAACGGAGAAAAAAAATAGAAACGAAAACGAACTGCCTGGAACTCGAACGCGCGACGCGACGGCGAGCGGGGGAGCGAGGGTACTCACGGATCGGATCGAGCGACGGTGGGGCGCTTGAGCTGCTGGGACCCCGCGAGCGCGTCCTCCCTGGAACGCTTCATCCCAGCACCATGCACGGGCCTCCCCTCCTCCTCCACCACCGCCTCCCGGAACCGGCACCGGCTCCTCCTTCGCCGCCTCCCGGACGCCGAACGCCGTAGCCGCCGCCGATCCCCTCGGAGCGTCCTCCGCCGCCGCCGACACCGGATCTGCCCGCTCCAACTCGCACCGGCCTCGAGGCCGCGAGCAGCCTCCTCCGGACGCAGCGCGAGACGGCTGCGAGGGCGAGCGCGCGAGAGCTAATGGCTTTCGAGGGGAAGGGAGGGAGGAAGGCAGGAGACGAGAGAGACGAGGCGGGGGTGCGAGACGATGGAGAGGAGGAAGGGAACGGCTTAAGAATGGGGGGAAGGCTGGCCGCCTGAGTAAACCTACCGGGGTCGCGGCCGCGGCCTTTCGTGGCCGTCCGATGCAGGATAAGGGCCGCGTGGACGGCGCGGATGGGAGGGGCCGGGGTGAGGGGACGTGCTCGCCGCGGTAATCTCACCACCACCTTGTGCTTGCGCTTGTGCTTGTGCTGTGGGTAAAGTAAACACGAAAACGCGCACCGGGTGGGGGGTGCTGCGGGTGCGAGTACCGGCCTGCCTTTGCCTTGGCCTTGCCCTTGGCCACCCGTTCGATTCGGATTTCTTTCGAATCTCAAATTAGATTTGGTTTTTTTCTGAATTGGGTCTAGCTTATAGAGGTTTGGGCTTCGGATTACATTTATGTATGTATACACTGGCTTGAAGGTACGAAACACATGTGCAATTGTGTGTGCGAGATCACCGGGCACCATACTAACGACGATGTTGCCGGTGTCACTCGGAGAAAGGTAAAGAAAATAGCGGTTCCAGCACACGAGACCAGCCCGAACAAAACCCCGCGAGACACTAAACCGCCACCTGCCACGTGTGAGCAAAGTCGTTAGTCGCTACCACGGATTTGCTCGATATTAAATGATGCTTTACTACCTACCGTATCTGTCTCGAATAGGGGAAACAGCGAACGCACGCCCGACTTCACCGAGCTTATGTTGGCGCGGTTATGGGTGTATCGAGATATATCCGAGTTCACCGAGCATCACGCTCCGCGTCGATATTGCTTCTGTCACTCGAAAAAATACAAAGAATATAGCGGTCATGTCATAAGATATCCGAACAAAACTCTCATTACCGACAGTAAACAAGCTACAACCAAAATTGTTAATTGTACCACAAATTTGCTTGATGATAAATAATACTTATTAACATATTTGTCTCATACATGGAAAATGACAATAGGTCATGTAAGCGTGGTATGTTGATGCATCGGGGTATAACCAAGTTCGCTGAGCATCACACTAGCGACGATATTGCTTCTTTCACTCGATAAAGTCCAAGAAAATAGTAACTTCATCATGAGATGTCCCAACAAAACCTTGAGAGACACTAACCCTCCCCCCCCCCCTAAACCGTTAGTCAACACCACGGTTTTGCTTGATAATATATAATACTTACTACTTTTTGGGCCTCAAACACGATGAAGTGACAAGCGAATGCCCGATGTCAGTGATCTCATGTTGGTGTTGTAATGGGTGTATCATATATCCGAGTTCATCGAGCATCATCCTTGCTAATGACGATATTGCTTGTGTCACTTGAAAAAATCTAAGAAACAGAAGTTTCACCACAAGATGCCTGCATGAAACTTCTCGAGACAATAAATAGCTTGCTACCCTCATGCACTGTCAGGTACAAAGTTAGAGAAAATGCCAATAGGGTCATGTCTATTATTTCTCTATTTGTCTGGGTCATCCTCTACAAGTAATCACTAGCTAGTGCAAATTAATGAAGGTTTTGGGGTTTTGCATTTGGGTCGCTGACACTAGCGTCTCTAAGGCAGCTCCGTCCCTGCGCACTGCACGCGGACAAAGTCGTTAGATGTTACCATAGATCTGCTTGATATTAAGTAATACTTACTATCATGTTTGTCTCAATCGGGGGATGACAAACACATGTCATATGTTGGAGAGCTTGGGTTGCCACATTTATGGGTATATCCAGTTAAATATGGGTTCACAGAGCATCACACTAGGGACCATATTGCTTATGTCACTTGCAAAAGTACATAAAGATTGAGATTTCATCACGAGATGCTCGAACAAAATCTCGAGAGATGGTAAACACTTGTCCCCCTCATGCACCCGGCATGAAGAAATTTGTTAGCTTTATTACATATATATTTGCTTGATGATAAATAATATTTGATGTATCTATTTCATATAAGGGAAAGAGACAAATCATATGCCTAACGTCACCGCAACATGGGTTGGCACGGTCATAGAAGGTAGGGGATAGTCGTCAAACTAGATGCCCTGACATACGTTGTGGTGACATTTAGTCACCGCCAATGTGGGCTGTCAACTATTGTGTCCCATAAGCTAGTGACTGAAAGTCACCTTATCGCGTGCTACAAAAACCGCACACGCTGGTCACCTAGTGATGGCATGCCGTCATGGAGTACTTTGGGCTATCTAAGTATGGCAGCATTGTGGCTTCGGTGAGGTTGGTCTACCACCAACGAGCTCGAGGTGTCAAGGCCGCGGTCCCACAAACATATGTTTGTAAAAATGCTAGATGTTCATGATAACTATATGTTGCATTGCTTATTTAATTTGGCATTTTGCAAGCATGTGTACTTGCGCTCCATTGCATACATATACCCTACCACAAAGCTTGTGTTTCATATTGCACATTTATTTATGATTTTGTACATGTGTTATGTTTCCTCTGTTGCATATGTTGTAATCAGTTCTATCAACTTGTAGTATATGTGGCACAAGTAATTCAAAAGTGTTGCATGAATATGTCTTAAATGTTGCAATCTTTTACACCTAATCATGCATAGACGGAGAAAAGGTATTACAAGGATATTACATAAGTAGGGAAATAAACATTACATGTTGTTTTAAATGTTGTGTCCCATTTGCTAGTGACTGAATGTCACCTTATCGCATGCCACAGAAACCGCACCCCCGGTCACCTAGTGATGGAAGGCCATCATGGTGGAATTTTGGATAAATGAGTATGCCAGCATTGTGGCTCCGGTGATTCAGGACTACCACCGACGAGCTCGAGGTGTCAAGGTCACGATCCCATAAACATGTGTTTGTAAAAATGCTATATGTTCATGATAACTATTTGTTGCATTGCTTATTCAATTTGGCATTTTGCAAGAATGTGGCATTACATTGCATACATATACCATATTACAAAGCTTGTGTTTTCACATTGCACATTTATTTCTAATTTTGTACATGTGTTTTGTTTCCTCCGATGTATATGTTGTAATCGTTTCCATCAACTTGTGTATATATGTGGCACAAGTAACTCAAAAGTGTTGCATGAACATGTTTTTAAACGTTGTGGCATTTTACACATAATAATGCATAGGACTGAGAAAATGTATTACAAGGATATTACATATGTATGGAAATAAATATTACATGTTGTTTTAAATGTTGTGCCCCATTTGCTAGTGACTGAAAGTAAGCTTATCGTGTGCCATAGAAACCGCACATGTTGGTCACCTAGTGATGGCAGACCATCGTGGAGGACTTTGGGATATCTGAGTATGGAAGCATTGTGGCTCCGGTGAGCCAGGACTACCACCGACGAGCTCGAGGTGTCAAGTTCATGGTCCCACAAACATCTATTTGTAAAATGATAGATGTTTGTGATAACTATATGTTCATTTTTTACTCAATTTGGCATTTTACAAGCATGTGTACTTGCATTGCATGCATATACCCCACACAAAGCTTGTGTTTTCGTATTGCACATTTATTTTTAATTTTGTACATGTATTTTGTTTTCTCCGATGTATATGTTGTAATCAGTTCCATCAACCTGTAGTATATGCGGCACAAGAAATTCAAAAGTGTTGCGTGAACATGTTTTAAATGCGATCTTTTACACCTAATAATGTAGAGGAATGGGAATTACAAGGAGATTACATATGTAGGGAAATAATATTACATGTTGTTTTCAAGGTTTAAGGTATGCCCTCTTCCATTTGATTGAGAAAGCAAATTACTTATATGTTGGTTTTCCGTGTCTATCAAAATACATACAATGGTTGTGTCTACGAAGGCTCTTTCCCCACCCCTCCCTCTTCCATCTCCACACCCATTCTCCTTGAGAGTCGAGAGTGTCTCCCCACTCTGGCACCCTTGCTCCCCTAGCGGCGATGCTGTTTGGCGTGGACCTGGGTTGCTGCAGCGAGTTGTACATCGCAAGTGTAGTATTCGCGGTTGTATGTTTATAGTTTGGGCTAGAGCATCGATCTTTCTTGGCTAGATCTGGTATAGCTTGGGGGCAGTTTCAGCTCGTTGTCGAGCTCTGACAGACGGAGTCGGCGGTGAACATCTCTACCGTAGGATCTTCGTTAGTAAGGCCGAGGTTTGCCACTCCTCGATCTAGGGAGTTGATGTGATGCTATTTCTCTTGTTGTCCGACCGCGGAGGTGAGGGGAGCAACATCAACATTGGTATATTTGTTAATAAGGCCGTTTGCCACTCTTCGATCTGGGGAATCGATGTGCTGCTACTTCTCTTGTTGTTTGGTCATGGACACGAAAGGAAGGAGCAACAATGACGCTAGTGTATTTGCAGCGTGTCGGGGGTCCTTCTTCGTCCTGACATGGTATCGGGTGCTCGTATACAATAATCTCTAGCGTGCTTCCAAGGGTAAAGACGTTGGATTTTGTATTGAAGGCGAGCCCCCTCTTCAATAAGTGATGCGCCTCTTGTGCGGCGGCTTCACACCCCTGCTTGTCTTCTTGGCCGGCCTCGGCGGTGAACATCTCTGCCGTAGGATCTTCGTTAGTAAGGCCGAGGTTTGCCACTCCTCGATCTAGGGAGTTGATGTGATGCTATTTCTCTTGTTGTCCGACCGCGGAGGTGAGGGGAGCAACATCAACATTGGTATATTTGTTAATAAGGCCGTTTGCCACTCTTCGATCTGGGGAATCGATGTGCTGCTACTTCTCTTGTTGTTTGTTCATGGACACGAAAGGAAGGAGCAACAATGACGCTAGTGTATTTGCAGCGTGTCGGGGGTCCTTCTTCGTCCTGACATGGTATCGGGTGCTCGTATACAATAATCTCTAGCGTGCTTCCAAGGGTAAAGACGTTGGATTTTGTATTGAAGGCGAGCCCCCTCTTCAATAAGTGATGCGCCTCTTGTGCGGCGGCTTCACACCCCTGCTTGTCCTCTTGGCCGGCCTCGGCGGTGAGGGAGATGACGGTAAGGTGTGCGTTGGTGCAGCTATGTGGAGGTGGCGCCTTTCACCAGTACTCTCCTTGGTCATAAGAATGGCCCCGCTACACTTGAGCCGGTATGCTCAAGATTCTTCTTCCTCCTTGAGTGGATGATCTTCTTTGACCTCGACGCGGTGGTGCACTCCAGTGCTTCCCTAGGTGGTGTTGTCCCTGACGGAGGCAAAGACTGCTGCCGCTGGAGGTCATTTGTTGTCGACAACAAACCTAGACTCGATTATGTTTGTGCGATTCTTTGCAGGGTGCTTATTGTAAAAGAGAAGGACTCGGTTGGGTTTCCTTTATTTTGTACGGTCCTTTTTGGAAATGTATGCACCCACCGCCTTCAAGGGGTCCTTCTAGGCCTTTATCCGTTCGAAAAAATGTTGAACAAACACATAAGAAACATAAAAAAAACACACAGTACAATGCAGACGCTTACAACACGTACGTTCACTCACCCCTATGAACGCACACACACAGACCAACCCCTATAAGCACCTTCGAAAGACCGAGCCGTCGAATCGGGTCTTGAGATTGACGAAGTTACCAAGAACGTCTCGCTGTCAACGAAAAGGCACCTCTCATTAAAAGAATACTCCGTTTTTTAATACAATACAAAGTGTCAAATCTAAGGTTTAGTTGAGCTGGATCCCTCCACATAGATACTAGTTTACCGACACATGGGTCTACTGCACATAGTGTACAACACGGCACCCAACTAGCGGACCGCTTTTCTCCGGGTTTGGACGAGCCAAATGACGTGGACAGACCTCAGACGCCCGAACGTACGTACGTACGTACACGAGCTGATGAGCGCTCTCAATCACGTCACTCTGCTTCGACTCGATCTACCGAACCCGGCCATTTGTAGTTAGTAGGTTTTAGTTCCACTAGTGGCGTATATACAGGTGGTTTTAAAACGGCGTCCGTCGCTGTGATATTTCTGCCGTGTATTGCGTCTCGCGTCGTAGCGTACGCAGGCAGCTGGCCATGCATGGTTCGGAGCACCACGAGGTGTATGTATGTTGGAGTCATTTGGAAGCAATTAAGAGATAGACTCTGGTTTAAGGATCTCACTAACCTGCCTAGTACTATTGCCTTGCGTTGCGTGTGCACTTGCGACAAATTTTAAGAAGTTACTCCCTTTGTCTCGGTTTAAAGGACACAAGTTGCAATTATCTGGACCCTAGGTGTTCTCTAATTGGTCCATTTAATAGTGTGAAGAAGAACATGCATGAGGAAAAGAAGAGCTAGCAAAGGGTTCACATTTGGTTCCACGAGCGCACCGGCACCGCCTCTGTTTCTACCTGTACCACGGGACAATCGATCCCAACGGTGTACATGTACACCATGTGTGCTTTTGAAAATAATAATAAAAAAAACAATTTCAATGTGTGCAGGAGTAAGTGATTGCTAATAAAGAGTATACAGCCGCAGAGACTCAGCTTAATTATGTCGCGTGACTTCTTGGTAGATGGTGGCATACGTACTGACGACGTAGTGACGACATCATAGAGGTCGTGGCGCGTACGTAGGAGTTATCTTGCCATGGCCAAGGCGTGGAGGACGGGCTACCGCAAGATGCTCGGATCCACGAGGTGTAGTAGTTCTTTGTACTTAGTAATTTGGAAATAGTTGAGGATCTCCCTTATTAAGCAGATATATATATATATATATATATATATATATATATATATATATATATATATATATATATATACGTAATGCTGGCTTTGCGTGTGCGCGTGGGCCAGATTAATTAATTAAGAAGGAAATGCCAAAACACCAAAACGGTTCTGTTCGAAGCAAATTGTCTCCATATGGTAGGAAATCATATGCCATGTCCATGCACGCGCGTGCGGTTGGAGGGAGAAAGGGTTCCAACAAACGAACCGCTTTCCGGGCCTCCGGGTCGATGACAGGTTACGTGGAAAGACCTGGGACGTCCATGCGTACATGAGCGGTTCTAGATTGTGGTCCGCGTACGTGCCTGCCTGCGTGTACCACCTCTGGCTCTGCTCCTGCTCGCGCCACTCCGGGCCCAATCCTGGTACACATCCTGTCTTCACGAAATGGAAACAGTATTGTTTATGGAAAACGATACCGTTTCCCGGGGATGGTTCGGTTCGATCCCCCGGGTCACACTTTGCGTCGAGGAGGGTCCTATGTACGACTTCCTCTTCCCGCACGAAGCCTTCTGTTTCTGCACGATGCCTCCTCCTCTGCACTATGTCTCTTCGATCGGGACTGTCGCTGGAGCACAATAACCCACCGATCTTGCCCACCGGAGCACACTGCCGCTGCCGTCTTCGCCGGACTAGGCCGTCGCCGCCGCCGGACTAGGTACTGCGGCCCGTCAAGCTGGACGCAGGGACGCGGAACGCCGCGCAGCCGCGCCGAGGACGCCCCCGGCCACCTCGATCTGCCGCCCTACTCGCTGAGGCCGCCCTCGCCTCCTCCGGTATGCTGCCTATCTGCCATATAGTGCTTGATCCATCATCAACGTGGCTGGACTGCGTGTAATTTGTGTTTGTACTACCCCCTAGCTGGTATGATTGCCAGCGTGAGGTACAAACTCGACGAATCTGACTTGGGGAGGAAGAACAACAGAGAAGAGAGAATAGAAGGAGAAACTGGAGTTCTATTCCTCAATTCAGTTCGTGGTGATTCAGTTACAACTCCAGGCTTAAGTAGCCATACACCATCGCACTGTTGGCACGCAGGCCCACATGACAGCTAACACACACACACACACGCACCTTGCGCCTTTGCTGGTGCACGCTAACACCTAAGGTACGACTTCCTGCGTGACGATGCCCCCTTGAGAAGAACTTGCTTGTCCCCATGCAAGAACTGCAGGAAAACGCGAAGCTAGCACCTCCCAGTCCTCCCAGGTAGCTGAATCCTCCGGAAGATTTGACCATTTAATCAACACTTGGGTGATAGCAGAATTACCTTTTTTTAATCTTGGTAACTCCGTGAACACGGGAGTGTAGTCAGGTCTGTAGTCCTTCAACTGTGATACGTGAAAAACCGGATGCACCAGGCTGTCTGGAGGAAGCTGCAGTTTATATGCCACTTTGCCAATTCTTTCTGTGATTTTATAAGGGCCAAAATACTTGTATGCCAACTTGAGGTAAGGACGGCTGACCACTGATTGTTGCGCATACGGCTGTAGCTTGAGTAGCACCAGATCTCCCAGCTGGATTCCTTCTCAGTGCGGTTTTTGTCAGCCTTGAGTTTCATCCTATTTTGGGCCACTGCAAGATGTTTCTTCAATAACTCCAAGTGTGCTGCTCTTTCCATGACCATGTCAGCAGCTGGGTCTTGAGGATCAGCTGTGACAGACAGCATGGCCCCAAAATTTGGATCGTGGCCGTAGAGCGCTTTGAATGGAGAGCAGCCAATGGCACTGTGAAATGTTGAGTTGTACCAGAATTCAGCTAGAGGAAGCCAACAGCGCCATTGTTTTGGTGTTTCTTGAATGGTGCAACGCAAGAACATTTCCAAACTCTGATTGACCCATTCACTCTGGCCGTCGGTCTGAGGATGGTACGCCGTGGTAAATTTTAGCTTGGTGCCCAATTTTGCAAAGAGCAATTTCTAGAAAGTACTTGTGAAGATGCGATCCCGATCAGAGACGATCGATCTAGGCATGCCATGGAGCTTGACCACCGAATCCACAAAGACACGGGCAACCTGGGGTGCAGAGAAAGGATGCTTCAAAGGGAGAAAATGTGCATACTTTGTGAACCGGTCAACAACGACGAGAATTGTATTGGCACCCTCGGACATCGGTAGTCCCTCGACGAAGTCAATGGTGATGTCTTGCCACGCCCCAGCTAGAATTGGCAGTGGCTGGAGCAACCCATGTTGGCGAAGGAGAGAGAGAACTTCAGTCAGGTGCTCAACATGTTCAGAAACTGATGCACTGTAATTAAGGATATCGTCCATAAACACCAGGACCGATCGTCGTAGGCAAGGGCCGAGCACCATGTTCATGACGCACTGAAAAGTAGCGGGTGCATTACAGAGCCCAAAAGGCATGACACGAAACTGGTAATGGCCTTGGTGGGTCTTGAACGCAGTTTTGTGCTCATCGGCAGATAACATCCTGATCTGATGATATCCTGCACGTAAATCGAGCTTGGAGAATATAAAAGCACCTGCAAGTTCATCAAGCAACTCGTCTATGACAGGCATGGGAAAGGTGTTCTTGACAGTCAATTCATTGAGTCGGCGGTAGTCGATACAGAATCTCCAAGAGCCGTCTTTTTTCTGCACTAATAGCACCGGTGAAGCATAAGGAGGCATACTCGGGGTTATGATGCCAGAATCCAACATAGCTTTGACTTGTTTCTCGATTTCTTCTTTGTGTGCTGGGGAGTATCTGTATGGACGTGCGTTGAAAGGTGCAGCCTCAGGTTTGAGTGGTATAGCATGATCATACTGGCGCTCAGGAGGTAGTGTTGTTGGCGTCGCAAACACATCAGTGAAATGTTGCAAGACAGATTGAATTTCAGGTGGGCACGGTGCAGTGTTGCACTCATTGTCAGGTTTCAGGATAGCCATAGCCCAAACCTCATTTCCTTTATACCATTTTATCAATTGTTCAACAGTCAGCTCTCTAATATTGTCCTGAGTTGGTGCCAAAATGCCTTTCAGTCTAACAAACTTGCCATTGTAAGGAAAGGCCAAACAGTGATTTGCCTAGTCAGTTACCATTGGGCTGTGCTGCTACAGCCAGTCCATACCCAGTATTGCGTCATAGGCACCTAACTCCAACACTCTCATGGAAGTGGTGAAAGTTTCCCCTTGACACCACCATGATAGGCTGGGCACAAATTTGGTACAGTGCATAAACTCCCCATTAGCAATCTTAACAGGAGTAGAGGAAGTTGATTCAACCGTGCACTTGAGTCTGTCAGCCATTGCCTCGTTGATAAAACTATTGCTGCTCCCTGAATCCACAAGAATTAGCAGTACCTGGTTGCCCACCATGGCCCGAAGCCGCAAGGTTTCAGCTCCATTAGTTCCGGCAAGTGCGTGAATTGAGAGACTAAGTTGCTCTGCTTGTGCAATGTCGTGCATGTCCATCATATTCAGTATCTCTTCAGATAGTTGTTCTACAGCATCTTCGACTTGTACTGCATGTAGCTCGGTGGCTGGTTTCTTTGCACACTGATGCGTGGGCTCATACTTCTCCCCGCACTTAAAGCAAAGACCATGTGTGCGCCTATAATCACGAAGCTGGCGGTCTTTCCATAGTTCACCTGTGCCAAGCTTCAGAGGTGGATGAGCTGCATCAACTTTGTGTGCCACATGATCAGCTCGAGCGTGGTACATAAGACGATGTGGCTATTGTTTTGTCTCGTCCCAGACCTCCTGCTGAACTTGGGCTAACATATAGGCACGAGCCAGAGTTTCGGGCACCTGAGATTCCACCGAACCTCGAATTTCGGCCCTCAATCCCCTAATGAAATGTGAGACGAAGAACGGCTCTCCATAATGTGGATTCAGCACCGAGATTGCATAAACCAGTGGCTCAAATGCATGTCGATACTCCTCGACTGTGCCTGTTTGCTTAAGCTGCAGTAGGGATTTCATGAGTTTCCGGTGATCATCTGTGCCGAAATTCTCCTCCACGGCCGCGATGAACTGGGGCCAGGTAGTGACCTCATGTCTGAGCTTGTACGCTGGCCACCACTGAGCTGTACAGCCATCTAGATGCAATGTACTCGTAACGAGCCAGAGCGCTGGATTGATGTTAAAAATGCGGAAATAATCCAGGGATTGGTCCTTCCATATGCGTGGATTGGCACCGTCGAAGCGAGGCATCATCATATTTGGAAGAGGATTTCGACCGAATTGTTCTCCGCCTGGGTGTTGTGGTCTACCGCCGCCCACGCCTCCCATCCCTCCGCCTGCACCGCCGCCCAGAAGCCCCTCACCCGCAGCATCCAAGTTGCCCTGCCCAGAAGCCGCACTTGTTGATCCACCTGCTGCGTTTCCCGTCCAATTAGGGGCGACGGGTCGCAGCGTGGCCTTGCCGCTACGCTGGATGACACCTGGATCGGGGTCGTCCTCTTCCGGGAACGCTGTGGAGTGGCTCTGCCACGCCTTGATGGGTTTCAAAGATAGTAAATCAAAATTTTCTCTGAGCGAGCAGAGGAAAGCCAAGATCTAATCTAGGAGATGCAAACAACGAGAGAGATTGGATTAGATCTTCATACCCTTGAAGATTCGCCTGCAATGGAACGTTCATCTAACGTGGGTGATGTAGTCGTACTCGCTTCTCCTCCTCGCGATCCGATCCGATCTAGCACCACAAGTGGCGGTGCCTCCGTGAGATGCACACGTGCGGCACCTCGACGTCTCCTCCTTCCTCGGACCAGCAAGTATGGTGGAGAGATGGATTGGATCTACAGCACGACGGCGTGGTGTATATGGTGGAGACTTTCTGCGAGGGCTTCGCTACAAACAGTCGGGAGGAGAGAGAGGAAGAGGCGGCAGGCAACTAGGGTTTGGAGGAAGGTGTAAGGGTGTGAGAGGGGGGGGTGCACCAGCCCTCTATATATAGAGGGGGGGTGCGCCCAGCCCTAGCCTCTCCTCCAAGCCTATCTCTAGTTTAAACAATTTAAACTATCCCTTATCTAGAAATCCTATCTTATCTTATCTCTAGTTTAAACGATTTAAACTCTCTAGGATCGGCTGGGCCCTATGGGGCCTTGTGCCCCTGGCCCAATGCGTCCAGGACACTCCCTCATAGGCCCATGCCCCCTCCCGGAAGGTGGGACCACGTTGGCCCCCTTCCGGAAGGTTCTAAAGCTTAATAATACCGATTAACCCGGAACAATTCCGAACTCCAAAAACTGCACTGCCTTATATGAATCTTATTCTCCGGACCATTCCGGAACCTCTCGTGATATCCCGGATCCCATCTGAGACTCCGAACAAAAAATTCATAAACCAAGTATCCAATCTATCCTAGCGTCGAGACACGTTAAGTGTGTGACCCTGCGGGTTCGAGAATATGCAGACATGATCTTCTATCAATAATCAGCTGGAAGTGCAGGCACCCATATTGACTCCCACATTCATCGATGATCATATCGGATGAACCACGATGCCAGGATTCAATCAATCCCATATATATATTCCCTTCGTCTCGCGATATTTTACTTGCCCGAGATTCGATCGTCGGTATCGTCATACCTAGTTCAATCTCGTTCACAGCAAGTACTTTACTCGTTCCGTAATCCGATATCACTTTGTGATTAACTCCTTAACCACATGCTTGCAAGCGGTGTTGATATCGATTACCGAGTGGGCCCGAAGTATATCTCTCCGACTTGGGAGGGACAAATTCCATCTCGATACATACAACCCAAGATACTTTCCGATCACACGAGACACCTTTATGATCACCCTCTCATAGGACGACGTTTGATGACCTCAAAGCTTTCTTCCGATACTGGGAGTTGTATTATCTCATGGTCTAAGCAATACAATATTTGACATAAGAAAAGCTTACAATGAACACGATGACACGATCTAATTGCTTTGCTTAGTTTGGGTCATCCACCATATCATTCTCCCAATGATATGATCTCATTATCAATTGACAACTCATGTCTATGGTTAGAAACCTTAACCATCATTGATCAATGAGCTAGTCCATAGAGGCGTACTAGGGACACGGTGTTGTTCACAAACCACACAAGTATTAATGTTTCCGCTTAATACAATTCTAGCATGGAATATAAACTTTATCATGAACAAGAATTATAATAATAACATCTTTATTATTGCCTCTAGGGCATAATTCCAACGATCTCCCACTTGCACTAGAGTCAATAATCTAGTTTACATTTGGCAACAATCTCACACCCATGGCAATCGAGGTCTTGATCATATTTTACACGTGGAAGAGGTTTAGTCAATGGATCTGCGACATTCGGATCTGTATGTACTTTGCTGATCTTGAGATCTCCATCGCTATATAATCTCGGATTATATGAAACTTGCGATTGATATGCTTGGTCTTTGGATGATATCTTGGTTCCTTAGCGAGTGCTATGGTGCCGTGTTGTCACAATATCTCCAGTGGGTCCAATGCACTTGGAACCACGCCAAGCTCGATGATGAAGTTTGATCCAAACTCCCTCACTTGGCCTTCTGCGGCAGCCATGTATTCCGTTTCTCTTGTAGATCCCGACCACGCTTTGCTTGCAGCTTCTCCAGCTCACAGCTCCTCCATTCAAAATATACACGTGTCCTGTCTGAGATTTAGCATCATCCTTGTCGGTGTCGAAACTAGCATTGACGTAACCTTTTACGACGAGCTGTTCATCACCCCCATAGACTAAGAACATTTCTTTAGTCCTATTTAGGTACCTTAGGATGTTCTTCACGGCTGTCCAGTGTTCCACTCCTGGATCACTTTGATATCTGCTCGTCAAACTAAGAGCATTGGACACATCCGGTCTAGTACACAACATGGCATACATGATGGAACCTATGGCCGAGGCATAAGGCACTTTGCTCATAGCTTCCCTATCATTTACCGTAGCTGGACACTGATCCTTGCTCAATATCTTACCTGACAACATAGGCACTGAACCTTTCAATGCTTTATCCATTCTGAACCTTTTCAGAACTTTGTCTAGGTATGTACTCTGGCTTAAAGCTATCAGGCGTCTTTGTCTATCTCTATAGATTTTGATGCCCAATATATAAGCAGCTTCACCTAGGTCTTTCATTGAAAAACACTTGTTCAAATAACTCTTCACATCGTTAAGCATGCTGATGTCATTTCCAATAATCAATATGTCATCCACATATAGTACCAGAAACGTCACCGAGCTCCCACTCACTTTCTTGTAGATGCAAGCTTCGTAGCAATTTGGAACAAATCCAAAGCTCTTGATCACTTGATCAAAACGAAGGTTCCAACTCCGAGATGCTTGCTTCAGTCCATAAATGGAGCGCTGAAGTTTGCATACTTTATCAACATCCTTAGGATCGACAAAACCTTGGGTTGCATCATATACAACTCTTCATCAATGTTGCCATTGAGGAAAGCAGTCTTGACATCCATTTGCCATATTTCATAATCATGAAACGCAGCAATTGCTAATAAAATCCAAATGGACTTAAACATCGCTATGGGAGAGAAAGTCTCATCGTAGTCAACACCTTGAACTTGTCGAAAACCTTTTGCGACAAGTCGTGCTTTATAGACGGTAACATTACCATCCGCGTCCATTTTCTTCTTGAAGATCCATTTGCACTCAACGGCCTTTCGGTCGCTAGGAGGGTCCACCAAAGTCCATACTTGGTTTTCGCTCATGGATCCCAATTCGGTTCATGGCTTCTAGCCATTTCTCGAGTCTGGGCTCATCATCGCTTCCTCATAGTTCGTGGGTTCATTGTCTTCTACTAACAAGGCAGTCAAGAGCGAGTTGCCGTACCACTCGGGAGGGCACGCGACCTTGTCGACTGCGACGTTCGATGCGACATCGTCCAAAGCTTCATGATCCTTGTCATTAGCTTCCTCTATTGTTAGTGCGGCAACCTTTGAAACAATTTCAGGTCTTGCGCTACTCTCCAATTCAAGAGAAGGTTCAATAACCTCGTCTAGCCCTACTTTCCGCCCACTCACTTCTTTCCAGAGAAACTCCTTCTCAAGAAAGGAACCGTTCTTTGCGACAAACACTTTGCCTTGGTTACGTGATAGAAGGTATACCCAATAGTTTCCTTAGGGTATCCTATGAAGGCGCATTTCTCGCTTTGGGTTCGAGCTTGTCGGCATCAACTTCTTGGCGTAAGCCGCATCCCCAAACTTTAAAGCGACAACTTAGGTTTAGCACCAAACCACAGTTCATACGGTGTCGTCTCAACGGATTTAGATGGAGCCCTATTTAAAGTGAATGCAGCGGTTTCTAATGCATAACCCCAAAATGATAACGGCAAATCAGTAAGAGACATCATCGATCGGACCATATCTAATAGGGTTCGATTAGGCGTCAGACACACCATTGCATTTGTGGTGTTCCGGGTGGTGTGAGTTGTGAAACGATTCCACTTGCTTTGAGATGCGTGAGAAAATCATAACTTAAATATTCGCCCCCACAATCGGATCGTAGAAACTTAATCTTTTTGTTACGATGGTTCTCCACTTCATTCTGAAATTCTTTGAACTTTTCAAACGTTTCAGATTTATGTTTCATTAAATAGATATACCCATATCTACTTAAGTCATCGGTAAAAGTGAGAAAATAGCGATATCCACCGTGCGTCGAAACACTCATCGGTTCGCATACATCGGTATGTATGATTTCCAACAAGTCCGTTGCTCGCCCCATCATACCGAAGAACGGGGTTTTGATCATCTTGCCCATGAGGCATGGTTCGCATGTGTCAAATGATTCAAAATCAAGAGACTCCAAAAGTCCATCAGAATGGAGTTTCTTCATGCGCTTTACACCAATATGACCTGAGCACGATTACCACAAATAAGTAGTATTATCACTATCTACTTTGCATCTCTTAGCCTCAATGTTATGGATGTGTGTTTCATCCCTTTCGAGATTTAGAAGAAATAAACCATTCACAAGAGGTGCATGACCATAAAAGATGTTACTCATATAAATAGAACAACCATTATTCTCCGATTTAAATGAATAACCGTCTTGCAATAAACACGATCCAGAAATAATGTTCATGCTCAACGCATGCACATAATAACATTTATTAAGGTTTAAAACTAATCCCGAAGGTAAAACTAAGGAGAGTGTGCCGACGGCCATCACATCAACTCTTGATCCGTTGCCAGCAGCATCGTCACCTCATCCCTCAATGCGCCGTCTATAGTAGCTCTGTTTGAGTTACAAATATTAGCAACCGAACGATATCAAATACCCGGGCACTAGCGAGGGCTAGTAAGGAAAACATCAATAACATGTATATCAAATATACCTTTGATGGTGCCACCTTCTTGTCCGCTAAGTACTTGGACGATTCGCTTCGATGACCCTTGTCCTTGCAATAGAAGCACTCGATGTCGGCTTAGGACCAGACTTGAGCTTCTTCTCGGCGAGCGGCGCTTCTTGCGCCTTTCTTGAAGGGCTTCTTTGCACCCTTACCTTTCTTAAAGGAGGCTTGTTGACCATCAACACATGATTATCCTTCTTGATGTCCACCTCCGCAGCCTTGACTTTGCGAAGAGCTCGGTGATCGTATCGATGGAACCAATGATTGTGATCAACTACAAAACTTTTGTAGCTAGGAGTGTCAATCTTGAGCTCCTCACGGAATCTTGCAGTCCAGTTGCTCAAGGCGTTGAGTGTAGCCCGTCATCTCAATGGCATGATCACTAACGAAACTCCCTTCCTCCATCTTGTAGTTAAAGAATTTCTTAGAGATCTCATATCTCTCAGAACGGGCTTGAGTCTGAAACATGTTTTTCAGCTCCTCGAGAATCTCAAAGGGCCCGGCGAACTCCTCAAAACGATTTTGAAGATCCGATTCCATAGCATACAACATGACGATCTTAATCAAATCATAATCATCCTTGTGATCGATAAACAGCTTTTTCATCGGTAGCGCATCTATAGCAGGCGTCACCTAGCGCTTTCTCAAGGACATAGTCCTTTTGTCCTTGACGAGAATGATTCTCGAATGCGGAACCATTTGGTGAAGTTAGACCCATTGTTTCTAAGCTTTTCTATCTCAGCAAAAGCGTTGAAGTTGAAGTTGGACTTGGCCATGTGATCTCTGAGATTTGCAAGTACAACTTAGACTATGTTCATGATAAATAGTTCAACTTTTAATCAAATTACTAGATGAACTCCCACTAAATTCAACATCCCTCAAGTTGTTTAGTGAACACGATCCAAATTCACCACACCTAATCCGATCATCACGAGAAGAGATGTGGTTTCAATGGTGGACAACGAAGTGTTGATCATATCATTCATATGACTCATGCTTAACCTTTCGGTTCTTGTGTTCCGAGGCCATGTGCATACATGCTAGGCTCGTCAAGTTAGACCAAGTATTTCAGCGTGTGCAAAACTGGCTTGCACCCGTTGTATGTGGCGTAGAGTCTATAGCACCCGATCATCACGTGATGCTTGGACACGACGAACTTTCATAGCGGTGCATACTTGGGAGAACACAGTTTTATCTTGATCTTTAAGTGAGGAATCATCTTATAATGCTACCGTCGTGATCTAAGCATAATAAGATACATAAAAGGATAAACATCACATGCATATAACTTTATGTGACATGGTATAGCCAATATTCGCGCAATGATCTCCATCTTGTGCGTTCCGGCATGATCTCCATCACTTCACCATGATTGCCTCCACCACGAATAGCAACTACAACTATTGCTAACTACTTAGCGATGAAGTAAAGCTATTACATGGCATATAAGTAGTTGACTCGCAGGTCATACACAATTATAAAGACAACCATATGGCTCCTGCCGGTTGTGTACTCATCGACATGCAAGTCGTGAAACATTACAAAACATGATCATCGCATACATTATACACATCACATCTTGGGCCATACCATATCACAGAAAACACTCCCTGCAAAAACAAGTTAGACGCCTCTACTTTGTTGTTGCATGTTTTACGTGGCTTATGGGAGTAGATGCTAAGAACGATTCTTACCTACGGAAAGCCACAACGGTGATATTATGGTTGCCAAACTCCGGTGCTAATCCCATGACAACTATAGTGAGAGAAACTCACATCCACCAGCCGCATGTGTGGTACAAGCCACACGTCAAGTGCGGAGCCGGTCTCGCGAACGACGTCGCGTAAGGTTGGCCTGGACCGCTTCAATCTCACTATCCCGCGTCATAAGAAGAACACAAACAAGAGGCTTGCAACAGAAAACATCAATGCCCGCAACAACCATGTTGCGTTCTACTCGTGAATCACATCTACGCATAGATCTAGCTCGATACCCGATGGGTTTCGCGGCATAGTAAATCAAAATTTTCTCTGAGCGAACAGAGGAAAGCCAAGATCTAATCTAGGAGATGCAAACAACGAGAGATTGGATTAGATCTTCATACCCTTGAAGATTCAAGACAATGAGCGTTAAACGGAGCGTGGGTGATGTAGTCGTACTGCTTTTCCTCCTCGCGATCCGATCCGATCTAGCACCACAAGTGGCGGTGCCTCCATGACATGCACCGTGCGGCACCTCGGCGTCTCTCCTCCTTCCGGACCAGCAAGTATGGTGGAGAGATGGATTGGATCTACAACCTGACGGCGTGGTGTATATGGTGGAGAATTCTGCGGAGGCTTCGCCACAAGCGATCGGGAGGGAGAGAGGAAGGGCAGCAGGCAACTAGGTTTGGAGGAAGGTGTAAGGGGTTGTGAGAGGGTGCACCAGCCCTCTATATATAGAGGGGTGCGGCCAGCCTCCTCTCCTCAAAGCCTATCTCTAGTTTAAACAATTTAAACTCTCCTTATCTAGAAATCCTATCTTATCTTATCTCTAGTTTAAACAATTTAAACTCTCTAGGATCGGCTGGGCCCTATGGGGCCTTGTGCCCTGGCCCAATGCGCCAGGACACTCCCTCATAGGCTCATGCCCCTCCCGGAAGGTGGGACCACGTTGGCCCCCTTCGGAAGGTTCTAAAGCTTCCGACAATACCGATTAACTTGGAACAATTCGAACTCCAAAAACTGCCTTGCCTTATATGAATCTTATTCTCCGGACCATTACGGAACCTCTCGTGATATCCGGATCCCATCCGAGACTCGAACAAAAATTCATAAACCAAGTATCCAATCTATCCTAGCGTCGAGACACGTTAAGTGTGTGACCCTGGTTCGAGAATATGCAGACATGATCTTCTATCAATAATCAACGGTGGGTGCAGGCACCCATATTGACTCCCACACATTCATCGATGATCATATCGGATGAACCACGATGCCAGATTCAATCAATCTCATATATATATTCCCTTCGTCTCGCGATATTTTACTTGCGAGATTCGATCGTCGGTATCGTCATACCTAGTTCAATCTCGTTCACACAAGTACTTTACTCGTCAGTAATCCGATATCACTTTGTGATTAACTCCTTAACCACATGCTTGCAAGCGGTGTTGATATCGATTACGAGTGTGCGATATATCTCTCGACTTGGGAGGGACAAATTCCATCTCGATACATACAACCCAACAGATACTTTCCGATCACCTGAGAGACACCTTTATGATCACCCTCTCATAGGACGACGTTTGATGACCTCAAAGCTTTCTTCCGATACCAGGGAGTTGTATTATCTCATGGTCTAAGGAATACAATATTTGACATAAGAAAAGCTTCACAATGACGAACACGATGACACGATCTAATTGCTTTGCTTAGTGTGGGTCTGTCCACCATATCATTCTCCCAATGATATGATCTCATTATCAATTGACAACTCATGTCTATGGTTAGGAAACCTTAACCATCATTGATCAATGAGCTAGTCCATAGAGGCGTACTAGGGACACGGTGTTGTTCACAAACCACACAAGTATTAATGTTTCCGCTTAATACAATTCTAGCATGGAATATAAACTTTATCATGAACAAGAATTATAATAATAACATCTTTATTATTGCCTCTAGGGCATAATTCCAACACCCGCATCTAGCTGCTCCGTCAGCGCCGCCAGCGCTCAAGCGGTCGCATCGTGAAGACGTGAACTCTCTTGCACCACCAGCGCCTGATTGTCGAGCTGTGCACGCATCTGTTGCTGCGCCGTGTCGATGCCGGCCACCACCCCGTGCAGCAGATCAAGGCTGGACCGAATATCCGCTAGGGCGTCCTCAGCATGCGCCGCCGTCTCGCCCATCGCATCCAAGACCAACTGGGTCTGCGTGGAGGGCTTAGTGACTGCCGTGGTGTCAGATCGAGAGGCCAAGCCAACCAGAACGGGATTTATAAGGGATCAAGAGGCCAATCGAAGAACGTCGCCCCGTTCCCCAACCAGCCCTGGGATTTTACAGCTCAAAGCCTGAATTGACGCGCCGCGGAGTCGCCGCCGAGGATCGGAGACTTCTGATACCAATTGTACTACCCCCTAGCTGGTATGATTGCCAGCGTGAGGTACAAACTCGACGAATCTGACTTGGGGAGGAAGAACAACAGAGAAGAGAGAATAGAAGGAGAAACTGGAGTTCTATTCCTCAATTCAGTTCGTGGTGATTCAGTTACAACTCCAGGCTTAAGTAGCCATACACCATCGCACTGTTGGCCCACAGGCCCACATGACAGCTAACACACACACACACACGCACCTTGCGCCTTTGCTGGTGCACGCTAACACCTAAGGTACGACTGCCTGCGTGACGATGCCCCCTTGAGAAGAACTTGCTTGTCCCCATGCAAGAACTGCAGAAAAATGCGAAGCTAGCACCTCCCAGTCCTCCTAGGTAGCTGAATCCTCCAGAAGATTTGACCATTTAATCAACACTTGGGTGATACGTGATACGTGAATTGGTCAACTGTGATACGTGAATTGGTCAACTTTTTTTAATCTTGGTAACTCCGTGAACACGAGAGTGTAGTCAGGTCTGTAGTCCTTCAACTGTGATACGTGAAAAACCGGATGCACCAGGCTGTCTGGAGGAAGCTGCAGTTTATATGCCACTTTGCCAATTCTTTCTGTGATTTTATAAGGGCCAAAATACTTGTATGCCAACTTGGGGTAAGGACGGCTGACCACTGATTGTTGCGCATACGACTGTAGCTTGAGTAGCACCAGATCTCCCAGCTGGAATTCCTTCTCAGTGCGGTTTTTGTCAGCCTTGAGTTTCATCCTATTCTGGGCCACTGCAAGATGTTTCTTCAATAACTCCAAGTGTGCTGCTCTTTCCATGACCATGTCAAATTTGGGTCTTGAGGATCGGTATGATGACATATTCCCAAAATTTGGATCGTGGCCGTAGAGCGCTTTGAATGGAGAGCAGCCAATGGCACTGTGAAATGTTGAGTTGTACCAGAATTCAGCTAGAGGAAGCCAACAGCGCCATTGTTTTGGTGTTTCTTGAATGGTGCAACGCAAGAACATTTCCAAACTCTGATTGACCCGTTCACTCTGGCCGTCGGTCTGAGGATGGTACGCCGTGGTAAATTTTAGCTTGGTGCCCAATTTTGCAAAGAGCAATTTCTAGAAAGTACTTGTGAAGATGCGATCCCGATCAGAGACGATCGATCTAGGCATGCCATGGAGCTTGACCACCGAATCCACAAAGACACGGGCAACCTGGGGTGCAGAGAAAGGATGCTTCAAAGGGAGAAAATGTGCATACTTTGTGAACCGGTCAACAACGACGAGAATTGTATTGGCACCCTCGGACATCGGTAGTCCCTCGACGAAGTCAATGGTGATGTCTTGCCACGCCCCAGCTGGAATTGGCAGTGGCTGGAGCAACCCGTGTGGGTGAAAATTAGAATGCTTTGCATGCTGACAGACATCACACTGACGGATGAATTCAGTGACAGCAAGCTTCATCCCATTCCACACGAATAGTCGCTTGAGGCGTTGATATGTTGCCTGTACGCCGGAGTGTCCGCCAACCGCACTTGCGTGGAACGCTGAGATGAGCTTGGTCTAGAGGGCAGAATTTTCGCCCAACCAAACGCGTCCCCTGAAACGAATTAGGCCTTGCTGTAGCTCATACCCATGCTCATCGGGGCTGACGATGGCCAGCTCTGTTAGACGGCGCTGTGCAGCTGGATCTATGACATATGAGTTCACAATTTCTTGAAGCCAGGCCGGTTGCACTTCAGCACATGACTGAATCGTCATAAGGTGTCCAATTCTTGACAAGGAATCTGCCGCATGGTTTTCCGCACCTTTGCGATACACTATTTTGAATTGTAGGCCCATAAGTCGTGCCATCGCTTTGCGCTGCAGGGGAGATTGCAAGTTTTGATCCTCTAGATAACACAAACTGTGATGATCTGTTTTGATGATAAATTCACCGCGCTGCAAGTATGGGCGCCAGCGTTCAACCGCCATAAGCAAAGCCAAGAACTCTTTCTCATAGATGGAGAGTTGTTGGTGTGATGGATTGAGTGGTTTACTCAAGAAAGCCAATGGATGGTGATCCTGCATAAGCACAGCGCTGATGCCCACATCACAAGCGTTCGTCTCCACGACAAATTGCTTCTGAAAATTTGGAAGCTGCAACACAGGCGTATTTGTCATTGCTTGTTTCAAAGCCAGAAAAGCCTCAGTGGCCTGATCTGTCCAGAGAAAACTCTTTTTCTTGAGTAGGTTTGTGAGAGGCTTAGCAATGATGCCGTAATTCTTCACAAATTTCCTGTAATATCCCGTGAGTCCAAGGAACCCTCGAAGTTCAGTAACTGTTGTTGGTTTTGGCCAGTTGACCATTGCCTCTGTCTTCATTGGGTCTGTTGCCACACCATCAGCAGAAATAATGTGCCCTAGATACTCCAGGCTCGTGCATGCAAATGAGCATTTGCTCTCTTTGACGAACAACTGATGTTGGCGAAGGAGAGAGAGAACTTCAGTCAGGTGCTCAACATGTTCAGAAACTGATGCACTGTAAATAAGGATATCGTCCATAAACACCAGGACCGATCGTCGTAGGCAAGGGCCGAGCACCATGTTCATGACGCACTGAAAAGTAGCGGGTGCATTACAAAGCCCAAAAGGCATGACACGAAACTGGTAATGGCCTTGGTGGGTCTTGAACGCAGTTTTGTGCTCATCGGCAGATAACATCCTGATCTGATGATATCCTGCACGTAAATCGAGCTTGGAGAATATACAAGCACCTGCAAGTTCATCAAGCAACTCGTCTATGACAGGCATGGGAAAGGTGTTCTTGACAGTCAATTCATTGAGTCAGCAGTAGTCGATACAGAATCTCCAAGAGCCGTCTTTTTTCTGCACTAATAGCACCGGTGAAGCATAAGGAGGCATACTCGGGGTTATGATGCCAGAATCCAACATAGCTTTGACTTGTTTCTCGATTTCTTCTTTGTGTGCTGGGGAGTATCTGTATGGACGTGCGTTGAAAGGTGCAGCCTCAGGTTTGAGTGCTATAGCATGATCATACTGGCGCTCAGGAGGTAGTGTTGTTGGCGTCGCAAACACATCAGTGAAATGTTGCAAGACAGATTGAATTTCAGGTGGGCACGGTGCAGTGTTGCACTCATTGTCAGGTTTCAGGATAGCCATAGCCCAAACCTCATTTCCTTTATACCATTTTATCAATTGTTCAACAGGCAGCTCTCTAATATTGTCCTGAGTTGGTGCCAAAATGCCTTTCAGTCTAACAAACTTGCCATTGTAAGGAAAGGCCAAACAGTGATTTGCCTAGTCAGTTACCATTGGGCTGTGCTGCTACAGCCAGTCCATACCCAGTATTGCGTCATAGGCACCTAACTCCAACACTCTCATGGAAGTGGTGAAAGTTTCCCCTTGACACCACCATGATAGGCTGGGCACAAATTTGGTACAGTGCATAAACTCCCCATTAGCAATCTTAACAGGAGTAGAGGAAGTTGATTCAACCGTGCACTTGAGTCTGTCAGCCATTGCCTCGTTGATAAAACTATTGCTGCTCCCTGAATCCACAAGAATTAGCAGTACCTGGTTGCCCACCATGGCCCGAAGCCGCAAGGTTTCAGCTCCATTAGTTCCGGCAAGTGCGTGAATTGAGAGACTAAGTTGCTCTGCTTGTGCAATGTCATGCATGTCCATCATATTCAGTATCTCTTCAGATAGTTGTTCTACAGCATCTTCGACTTGTACTGCATGTAGCTCGGTGGCTGGTTTCTTTGCACACTGATGCGTGGGCTCATACTTCTCCCCGCACTTAAAGCAAAGACCATGTGTGCGCCTATAATCACGAAGCTGGCGGTCTTTCCATAGTTCACCTGTGCCAAGCTTCAGAGGTGGATGAGCTGCATCAACTTTGTGTGCCACATGATCAGCTCGAGCGTGGTACATAAGACGATGTGGCTATTGTTTTGTCTCGTCCCAGACCTCCTGCTGAACTTGGGCTAACATATAGGCACGAGCCAGAGTTTCGGGCACCTGAGATTCCACCGAACCTCGAATTTCGGCCCTCAATCCCCTAATGAAATGTGAGACGAAGAACGGCTCGCCATAATGTGGATTCAGCACCGAGATTGCATAAACCAGTGGCTCAAATGCATGTCGATACTCCTCGACTGTGCCTGTTTGCTTAAGCTGCAGTAGGGATTTCATGAGTTTCCGGTGATCATCTGTGCCGAAATTCTCCTCCACGGCCGCGATGAACTGGGGCCAGGTAGTGACCTCATGTCTGAGCTTGTACGCTGGCCACCATCTAGATGCAATGTACTAAATGTGAGCAGGCGGCTGGATTGATGTTAAAAATGCAGAAATAATCCAGGGATTGGTCCTTCCATATGCGTGGATTGGCACCGTCGAAGCGAGGCATCATCATCTTCGGAAGAGGGTTTCGACCGAATTGTTCTCCGCCTGGGTGTTGTGGTCTACCGCCGCCCACGCCTCCCATCCCTCCGCCTGCACCGCCGCCCAGAAGCCCCTCACCCCCAGCATCCAAGTTGCCCTGCCCAGAAGCCGCACTTGTTGATCCACCTGCTGCGTTTCCCGTCCAATTAGGGGCGACGGGTCGCAGCGTGGCCTTGCCGCTACGGTGGATGACGCCTGGATCGGGGTCGTCCTCTTCCGGGAACGCTGTGGAGTGGCTCTTGCGCGCGCCCGCATCTAGCCGCTCCGTCAGCGCCGCCAGCGCTCGAGCGGTCGCATCGTGAAGACGTGAACTCTCCTGCACCACCAACGCCTGATTGTCGAGTTGTGCACGCATCTGTTGCTGCGCCGTGTCGATGCCGGCCACCACCCCGTGCAGCAGATCAAGGCTGGACCGAATATCCGCTAGGGCGTCCTCAGCATGCGCCGCCGTCTCGCCCATCGCATCCAAGACCAACTGGGTCTGCGCGGAGGGCTTAGTGACTGCCATGGTGTCAGATCGAGAGGCCAAGCCAACCAGAACGGGATTTATAAGGGATCAAGAGGCCAATCGAAGAACGATCGCCCCGTTCCCCAACCAGCCCTGGGATTTTACAGCTCAAAGCCTGAATTGACGCGCCGCGGAGTCACCGCCGAGGATCGGAGACTTCTGATACCAATTGTACTACCCCCTAGCTGGTATGATTGCCAGCGTGAGGTACAAACTCGACGAATCTGACTTGGGGAGGAAGAACAACAGAGAAGAGAGAATAGGAGGAGAAACTGGAGTTCTATTCCTCAATTCAGTTCGTGGTGATTCAGTTACAACTCCAGGCTTAAGTAGCCATACAACATCGCACTGTTGGCACGCAGGCCCACATGACAGCTAACACACACACACGCACCTTGCGCCTCTGCTGGTGCACGCTAACACCTAAGGTACGACTGCCTGCGTGACAGTGTTCTGCTACTATTGGATTGGATTGCTTCTTCCGTCGTCAGCTAGAATCGTGAATGTGAAGTGACACATCCGCGTCGAGATGAAGCTGTCGTGTTTTGCTACATGCGGCCGGCGTTTTAGCTACAGACGGCCATCGTCGTTGCTATCGACATTTGACGGATTTGATATGAACGGGGTGGGGAGTTTTCAAGTTGGGGATTTTTTGCTACACCCGCGGGATTGGTACATACATATATATTTTTTGCTCCAACTTTTGTATGTTTTTGCAATAATACTATAAAATTTTTGCTACAAGATGACCGACGATAGTCTCTGGAGAAGTGGTTTTGCTAGGTAGCAACTTTTTTGTTGCAAGGTCTCCGGCGAAGTCTGATTTTTTGCTACATTTGCTAATATTTTTTGCTACACACATTTTCTGTTTTTGCTATAATAGCACAAATATTTTGCTACAAAGTCTCCGGCAAGATCTCCCGGTGAAAGTCTCCGGCGATATCTCCAGCGAAGTTGGTTTTGCTACACTAGGACTTTTTTGCTACAAAGTCTCCGGCAAGATCTCCCGGTGAAAGTCTCCGGCGGTATCTCCGGGGAAGTTGGTTTTTCTACACTAGGACTTTTTTTTGCTATAAAGTCTCCGCCGAGATCTCCCGGTGAAAGTCTCTGGCGCTCCGGCGAAGTTGGTTTTGCTACACTAGGATTTTTTTTGCTACAAAGTCTCCGGCGAGATCTCCCGGTGAAAGTCTCCGACAATATCTTCGGCGAAGTTGGTTTTGCTACACTAGGACTTTTTTTTGCTATAAAGTTTCCGACGAGATCTCCCGGTGAAAGTCTCCGACGATATCTTCGGCGAAGTTGGTTTTGCTACACTAGGACTTTTTTTTGCTACACGGTCTCCGCTGAGGTCTCTGGCGAGATCTTCGGCGAGGCCAGGCTGTTTTAGTATTTTCTGAGCCGAACCGTTTTTTGTTACATGTAGCAAAAGACGGACTATATATAGCAAAAGGGAGACCGTTTGTAGCAAAAGCGGGTTGAATGGACAGAGATCAGATCTGACGGTCAATCCATCCAGATCGGACGGCTCGGGACTTGAGGGATTGAAAGTTTCCATCCCCTAGGGGACGCCTAGCACTGTCCATTGTTTATGTACTCCCCCACTCTGTATCAAAACAGTCTCAAATTTATCAAAAATTAGATGAATCTAGACACTATTTAGTATATAGATTTATTTAAATTTTGAAAAACCTAAGTTATCTATTTTAAGACCGAGGGAGTATATGATCTCGGATGAATAGGATGGATCTCGGTAAGAGGCATTGACAACGTCCGTCGCTGTGATTTTTGGCGTGGAGGCTCGTAGCTAGCTGGGCAAGGCTTTGGCTTGAACCACGGGCCACCACACGATGATGCTCCTCACGGCACCACTCGAGTGTGATGAGTTAGTTGCTGAAAAAAAAAGTGCGATGAGTTAGCAAGTAAACATCTCCACGCGCGCTATATGGACCGCATGCTAAAAAAATCGTCGGTATACACGTGTGGAGCAAAAAATGTTTCTCCAGTAGGAGTTGTAAACCGCGTGGCGCTGTAAATGTTTTTGGGTGCGGGCCGCATTGCACTATCCTGAGCGCTATACCTTGGGCTCCGGCTTCAGCGCGCTGTATCGCTCTGCCCGTGCGCGAAGAAAACCTGCCTTGAAATTTTCTCCTCTCCCCAATGCTAAATCCTCCCCTCCGCGCGACCGTCAGCGGAATTCCGGCGATGGACGCGCCCTCCGGCACCCCTTCGACGCCTCCCTACTCCATTCCACATACCGTCGCTTCCTCCTTCATGGCGACGCCGAATGCCCCAAACCCTAGCGGCGCCACTAACGACTGCGGCAGCGCCGCCAGAGCCCTCTTCGTCCCGCCGTGCCACCAGGAGTATTCGTGGCCTCTATGCATCCTTCTATTTCTCCATCAAGCCAAGGTGTCCATGAAGAAGAAGGAGAAGAAGAAGAAGAATCCTGCGATACAGCGAAGAAGAAGAAGGAGAAGAAGAAGAATCCCGCCTTGCCTTTTTTTTCTTCTTCTAGGGGTTCACATCTGAATCCTGCGAGAACATCATTTTTTTTCTCCTTCAGAAATGGCACTTGGGGAATCACGCAGCAACAGCGGCGTGCGGTGTACCGTGTACAGTTTACAGTTCTAAGGTTAGGTCAAACAAGTACGTGGACCAACAGGTCTCGCGTTCCATGCCACGGCACGGCATCGGCGTGCGCTTCTTCTTTGACTTTGACAGGGTTTCGCTCGGTGTCACGGCGAACAGTGCATCACAGTTTCGTCTTCCTACCCTTTGCTCTTCTGGACATGCGACTCTGCAGAAATTCAGACAGTTCATGCAACATCCTAGCCAATCTTATTGTAACAACTTGCATATCAAATATGACTCTCCAAATTCACAATTCAATGGACTCTGACATGCCGCGGCTGAAGCAACATCACTGCCTGTCCATGGTAACAGGCCAACAGATGCTGATAGTTCAACTCTGAAATGCAGTATTGTCCCAGCAAGTAAAAGAGACGCCAGGGAAGTTCCACCACTCCAGTTAGCGTAACCGTTTGTCGCACCTGCAGAAGTTTCACCGACAATTTATGCATTTTATGCTGCTACTCACGGCCTAACCCATCATATGGTTACAACTTACAGTTCCAAACTTTCAATTCGCCCCCAAAGTAATTTACATCTCAACCAATTCAATGGCCTACTTCAGCTGCCGTATCACCAGTTCACCACTGCCAGTCCACACAACAGGCTTACAGTTACAGTTACATAAAAGTTCAAACTCCCATATGCGGTATTCTCCCAGCATTCAAATGAGATGCTAGCGGAGCTCGATTCACAGCTCCGAGAGCCTGTTCCGGTGCATATTTATCTGTTGCACGGCTCCGCAAGCTCAGTGACTAAAATTTCTTTCAGATGCCTACCTGACGGCAAATAACACCAATTCCCGGATGTTGCTCTAACTAATATATACACCACTCACATAAGTATTCAACAGGTCATTTAATTACATTATTGCGGACAAACGCGACCACCTGAAGAGCTACTGCATGTATATACCGAGTGGCGACTCCGGCTCGGATCATGCCGCCGCCTTCAGTTTCTCGCCGAGCGTCTGCTGGACGAACCACAGCACCGGGTTCCCCAGCGCCGGGATCAGGCTCACCGCGACCAGCGGGACGGCGCACACGAAGACCCAGGGCCAGATGTTGTTCGGCGCCTGCTTCGTGGGCAAGGGGGGTCTGAACTTCTCCAGCTCCTCGCACAGGTCAGGGTGGCCTCGGAACAGCAGCTGCAGCTGGAGAGCAGACAGATGGAGAGGGTTCAATTGGTGAACTCAGGAATTCTGTTGGGAGAGGGGTAAGAGTGGGCATTCGTACCGCTCGGTAGGCCTCCAGCTGGGACCCCGGTCTGCCGAGTATGTCGAACAATGACAGATATAACATGTGGTTACGAGCCTGACAAAACAAGAAACTTAGTCATTAAGTGGATGATAAGTAAATGAGAAATTACTGAGTAGACTTTATAATGCCAATTTATACCATAAACCAACTAGATAGCTCATCTGGCAATATAGTACGCATGCTTAAAGTGGTAAGGAAACTACACTTGTGAACTCTGCTGAAATATGGTACAGCTGAGTTATAGGCAGTGTTACTTGGAGGCGGGTGTACCGAGTTCTAGGCAGTGTTAATTGGAGGCGGATGTGCTATTCAGATTCTTTCTGTTAACAATATATGGTATGAGATTCTGATGCAGACAATAATGACTGATTCAGTAAAACCCAGACATAATAACAGTATATAACTTCAATAATAATACTATAATTTTGTTTCGAAACATACTAGAATCACCACATAGGTTCTTAATATTGTTCCTTATGATCGTACCAAAAGCTTTTAGCTGACCTATCCCACGGGACATTCTTAACTCCCTCACCTTCTCATTGCCTTTTTGTATTTTCTAGATCCATAAAAGTTACTTGAAAACAATCTAGTGAGAAGAAGAGAGTTAGCCCTGGTTCTAAGTATGGTGTTCGTGACTGAATAGCTATACAAACTGCGGAACCAATAAGGAGTTGAAGATCTTACAAGGTGTTGTTGTTGCACGAATAAGAACTTAGATAGTTGAGTAAATTAAAAATAAGAAACAAGAATTTCTTTGTGTCAGGTAGAAATTTAGTCAATAGCACCAGTCAATTTGTGGCTTAGCAAACAGATAAAGTAACCAGATAGGCGTTATTCATAATCACAAGGACACAAAATCATGGTATTGGAGCATACGAACTTTACCTTCACTTTCCTGACAAATCTGAGGGAATCATCAAACGTCAGTGGCTCTGATTTAGATGTCACAACACCAAAGAACACCGTGACTCTGGACTCTGCCCTAAATGCCTCATCTGCTCTAGACATAGCAACTCCGTTGCCCCTGCGACGCATGATAAAACCGCCAATTACCATGACTGCAGTAAGTCCACAATAGATACATCCTTAGATAACAAAGCGGTCTCAACTACAACCCAACAACTACTGTATAACAAGTAGAAGAAGAAGAAGGCAAAACAACAACAACCACCACCACGAAACCCCATCTGTAACATTCATGTGGCTATCCAAACCCACCGGACGGACTAGCGTAGAATTTCGGTACATGCCAACCAGAACATTTCGGTGCATGCCAACCGAAGCTGCCACCAAACTCAAAAAAGATAAGCACCAACAAGGCAACAACACACACTTTCCTTGATTGACGTAGGGGCACCCTGTATTGGGTGGAACAGTGGGCAGTTCAGGTTCAATCTATCATCCATCGACAATTTGGGTAAGGAAGAACCTATGGTCTGATAAGTATACCAGCAGCCAAGAAAGTCCAGCAAGCTAGTACAGGTTTATCATCATCAAGGAAGCCCGAAAAAGTCAAAGAAGAGGGCTAAATTCTTACTATCACGGACTGGGGGGGAGTATGCAAAAACGAATTGCATCAATCATTGCCGAACCCGTAAACAGCGAGAGAAGGCAAACTGAAGCCCATGGGGCATATGCCATCGCAGCCGAACATTTGCTTTGATGTGCAGAGAAATGGAAGTGTCAGGTTCTACAGCCAGTCCCAAGATCACACCGGACGCACAGTAGGGCATCTGAAATCTGAATAAACGTCGATTGAACTACAGCCTAGGCAGGAAATAAAGAGAGGAAACAAACAAATCAAATGCAGGTGGATGTCATTCAGCTCGAGCCCGGAATCCAATTCCCGGAACGAGGCGAGGGGCCGGCCAGGAATCACTGGAACTGCGGGGTCAGCGGGAAGAGCACCTTGAAAATGAATCGGGCGGTGCGCGCGCAGCGCACCGACAGCTGGAATGCTAAGTATTCAGGGCGGGAAGAAGCAGGGGTCGCACGCACCTCTCGCGCCAATCGATGGAGGAAGGATTAGGGTTCGGGGCTGGGGCTGCCCCTTCGCCGAGTTGGACTCCGCCTGCTCGCCGACGAAGGTCGCAAGCTTGGAATATTCGGCGGGTGGTGGTGTGTTGGGAGGGAGAGGGAGGAGGTGGGGAAAGGGCAAGGGGACGACGACGAAGCGGTGGCGCTGGCGGTGGGGGAGGGATCCCGTCGTCCCCGCAACGCACGTGAGTAAAGTATTCGCGTGACAATGACTGATGGGACCGGTAATTGGTGGATCTCCATGGGGCCATCGTGTCCGTGAACGTGGAGAGACGACGGCCATTAGGTGTCGTCTGATGGGGTCAACGACGAGCGGGGAACAGATCGTCGCGTGTTCTGGTATAATGATGGGCTATCGAGTTCATGGGCTCAATCTATGGGATTAGACCTGGGTAAGGCCGGAATGAGGTGGAGATCCTTTTCTCGGCTCCTATTCTTTTCTAGTAGCCAGGAAAGCAACGAACTCAGAGATGAGGCCAAACTTTTTTTTCTGCCTTTTATACATCAATAATTATTTGTTATTTATTAATAAAAAATATATAAATTTCTAGTATATAACTATAAGAAGTATTAATTGTACAAAAGATAGTTTTGTGAAATATGATTCACCATCTTTGAAAAATATCTATCAATGTTCCCGCAAATTCTAGTTTTCGTAATTAACAAAAACAATTCCTACGTTAAGAATATCTTCCATCTACTAACAAAAAAATATCTTCCATCCGCCGTGAGAAATCATATGTGTCAAGTAAAATATTCATTACTTTGGCACGTAAAAGTACTTCATATGGAAACATAACTATTTCTATATATTCGAGCACCCATAAGATCATGTTCATGCATATAAGAAAATTAATTGCTGATTAACTCAATGCAAAGTGTTTTGTGTTCCACAAAGAAAGGTGGTAGACTCTTTTTGGTTTTCTCATTGGAAGAGGAAGTTGCTACTAAGATAAATTATATAGGATGGCTCACAAAAAACTTTTACTTGGACATTCTGTAAGATGCAATGTACACACCATCTATTGGTAAAATACATGAAATTGGTAAACAACATAAATAATTAAATAAAAACAAACATGAAATCAAAGGAAATAAAAAATATACAGAAAATGAGAAAATAAAATATAAATCTAAAATGGTCAAGGAGAACTAAAATTAAAATATGAAATGTAAGCGTAAAAAAGATGAGAAATAGGAAATGAAGGATGAACTAGAGCTGTTAGTGGGCAAGCCGAACAAAAGTTGTCAGAATCGTGATTCTGAATCGGATCATAACCTCTATGGTAGAATCGTAGATAATAGGATCATAAATTTTAGAATCATAGATTTTACTTAGTAGAATCGTAGAATCGATCCACTCAATTTGGATCGTAAAATCGTATGGTAGAATCACAATTCTGACAACTTTGAGCTGAACAAATGTGTGGAATGTTTGGCTCGATTTAATGGACAATATTAAATAGAACAGAAGAAAAGTACTACTTTGGAACATATGCACATGAGACCACCATGTTTTTAAATTGTGACATGAGCTCCATCCTTTCAAAGGTCTCTTCAACACACACTAGATTTAGGGGTGCGCCTTGGCGCACGATCCCGTTGAACTCGTACTGTAAATGATTAGAGTAATTAGGGTGTATAAGTTGAATGTCATAGCATAGGTAGTCATAGAGTCAGAGGTATATTACAGAACATAGGTGATATAATTCGTATTTACATTCTACTAATATTTAGTCAAGATTCAACAATACGATCTTGAAGCCAAACTAATCCTTCAAAAGTTTATCGATTAGGGGTGTAGGTGTGGTGGAATCTACTTGAGGTAGATGAGCAAACGAAACTTGCAAGTCTATGGATCCAACATGCAAAACAGATTTCAACACCGTTAGATTTTTTTCTCACCATGTACCATATTTAATTTGTAAATCCAAATTAATGGGCTCATCCATCTTCAATAATCCCATAACTTAGTGACGGCTGAAACTAATCCCAGCATTTAAATATGATGTGAAGTTGGAGCCTAATCCTGGCATTTAAACATGATGTGAAGTTGGAGTCATGAAATTGTACAGTCTAAGGGTTGTTTTTCTTGTCAACTGAAATGGATGCATCGTTTACGCAACTTTGTGGTTGTCGTGAAGGCGGAAAAGACTAACCGAGAGGACTATCTCAGGTCTCAATGAGCCAAACGTGAGGCAAAGGTAGCCAAGAAGGGGTTGTGAGTTTTGCCTCGGCATGCTCCCGATAGGATCACACTGCTACCAGCATATCGCTATATTAGTAGCATAATCTGCAGAAAAATTAATCAGCGCACTAAGTCAGGAAGAACTACTGAATTATGTATCTTGAATGTAGAAAGGATTTTCTCCACCTTGACATTGAAAACATGCTACAAAGGGTTGGGATTAGATGTGTGAATTATAAGTTATATCCTAACTAATATAGTAACATTTTTGTAACATGGATAAAAATTTAAAACTACAAAATTCCATCAACATGGAGTTTTTTCATGTTTTCTTTCGAATATAATTTAAACGGCGATGTCACTTATAAATCATATTTCAATCATTCGTCTTGCGACATTTTAGCACTAGTGCTATGTATGTGATTTCTCTAACTAGACTTGTAAGAGTTCATCCACTTTTATGAAATATGGTAATTATTTGAATAACCATTGTTCTCATAATATAGAAACAAAATAACAATTATTAAAACAAATCTTGAAGGCTAGGTTTGATGTCAAGGAGAAACAAAATAACACTTTATTGTTTTTGTTAGGGTTCGTAGCATGGAAAACAAAAAAAAAATTATCGCATGAATACACACAAGCCAAGATCTATCTACTAGATTTTAGCAACGAGTCAATAGAGTACTAAACCTCGAAGATCCAAAGCGATTAACGAGAGCAGATTCTCGTGGATGATGTATTCGTTCACTTGCCGATCTCAAGATCACATAGGCGATCCTTCCCCAAGGCTCAGCCTCCCAGATTGGTCACACGACAAGACTTTCGATGAAGACCTTCATATCCCTTGTTCCAGCAGGCAGCGGAGGTTGTAGCTCTCTCCTCACAATTCCGACAGCACGACGACGTGGTGTCGGAAGTAGAGGGGAGATCCCGCAGGGCTTCGCCTAAGCCAGAGCGAGTATGGTGGAGTAGAGGGAGCCCCGGCGATCTAGGGTTTAGAGGGCCGAGGTTTAGAGGTAGCTAGCAACTAGATTTTAGCTAGTCGGTAGCGGTTTAGAGGAGATCTACATTGGTCGCAACTAGAGAGGGGACGACGGCCAACCTAGGGTTTCTTGGGCGCCTAGGGAAAGGGGGATACCTTGGGGTGCGCCCCACCCCTCCTTATATAGGTGGGGGGCGTCCAAGGGTGTTCCCAACCCAGGTGGAAACCCTCCCTAACTTAGAAACCCTTCCTAACTCGGAAACCATGTTGGGATTTGACTTTTTCAAACTGCCTTTTTGACTTTCAAATTAGAGTTTGATTTCTCTCTTCCAAGTGTCCAGCCAAGTGACCTAGGACATGATGCAACGATTACACTTTGTCATGACACATCCATGTACCCTTCCCCTTCCGGATCGGTGAACCTTCTAGACCCTTCTAGAACATTCTGGTGAAAACACCTGAATCATTTCCGAACTCCGAAATTGGACTTTCCTTATATGAATCTTATTATCCGAACGATTCCAGATCTCCTTGTGATATACCGGATCCCATCCGAGACTCCGAACAACATTCAGTCTTTTTACTCACATTCCATATCTACTAAACAACATCGAATCCTTAAGTGTGTCTCCCTACGGTTTGTGAATTATGCAGACATGATCGAGACTCTTCTCCGATCAATAACCAATAGAGGAGTCTGGAAATTCATATGGCTCCCACATATTTCTATGATTACTTTGTGATCGAATGAACCATATACACACGGAACCAATTTCCCTTTATCTCGCGATATTTTACTTATCCGAGGTGTGATCGTCGGTATCTCTGCATACCTAGTTCAACCTCGTTACCGATAAGTATTCTTTTCTCGTTCCCGTGATATGTGATCCCTTGTGAGCCATTCACATGCTTGCAAGCTAATTGGATGACATTCCACCGAGAGGGCCCAGAATATATCTATCCGTCATATGGATGGACAAATCCCACTCTTGATCCGTGTGCCTCAACACATACTTTCCGAACACTCAATGCCACCATTATAGCCACCTAGTTACGATGTGGTGTTTGATGTCATCAAAGCATCCTTCCGATGATGGTGATTAGCATGATCTCATGGTTGAAAGAATTATGTTACTATGTATCAGAAAGCTTATAGCAAGTGAACTATTTGAATGACTTGATCTTATGACACGCTTAACTATAGGAGTATGTCCATCACATCATTCTCCTAATGATATGACCTTATTGTTAATAACATCTCAATGTTAATGATCAGGAAACCATGATCATATATTAACCAACAAGCTAGTTTAACAAGAGGCTTTACTAGGGACTCTTTTATGTTTACAAACCACACAAGTATTAATGTTTTCGGTTAATACAATTATAGCATGGTATGTAAACATTTATCATAAGTACGAAGATATGATAATAACCACTTTATTATTGCCTCCTGGGCATATCTCCAACAGTCTCCCACTTGCACTAGAGACAATAATCTAGTTTCAAAACTTTGTGTATTCAACACCTATGGCTTTCTGGTGTTATATTTACACGATTGCTAGTGGTCAACCGATCTTCGGATCCGACACTTATAGGTCCGTGTGTAATTGCATGTCTTTGCGTCTCTACGCATCACTCATTCTCTAATGAGATGGCTTTGTATAAATTTGGTCCTTTGGTTACTTGGGGTTAAAACATGTTGATAATATTGTTATACAATATATCTTCATCGTACTATCCCGCTGTGAACCACACCTAGTTTGATAACAAACTACTTAACACAAATGTCCTCTTTTGATGCTATAATAGCAGTTATATACTTAGCCTTTTATTGTAGTATCTATCACAATGTCTTAACTTTTGAACTCATCTAAATCCATTATGGAACTTACTTTCCATTATATTGTGCCACCTTTAGTTTAGATTGAGATAACCTTAATTTGTACTTTGTGACAAAACTAGTATCAATATAGTACTTTTACAGTGAACTAATCATCTATTTGTCACATCTAAAAAAATAATATATTCTTAGTTCTTCCAAAAGATCATAAGAATATCCTTACTATTGTCCAATGATCATCTTATGAATCTTTCTGGTATATGCTCATAACATTTAGAGCATAGGACTTATATGGATTTGTACATATCACAGTATGATTGATATAAATACTCTTTATGATTTCATACATCAAGTATTAATCTATACTTGAATCTTTGTTTCACTTACCAAGTGTTGATACACTTGAATTTTGATTTAATCTGTATGACAAGAACCTTTCTTGTCATTTCTATATTAAACTCATTCAATATATCATCTATGTACATTTGACACAACCATATTATCGTCTTAATCTATCTATATAGATATTGATGCCAAATATTCGGGTTTTACCTAAGTCTTTCATCGATATGAAATTCTTAACATGTGTTAATAAAAGATACATCATTTCCAATCAACAATATGTCTTCCATATAATGTATTAGAAATATGTCTTAGCACTCCCACTTAATTTCTTGCAAATGCAAGCATCTTCATCGTCTCTGATGAATTTAAACTCTTTTAACAGTTTCATCATGGTGAAGATTCCAACTCCGAGATTCTCACTTCAACCATTGTAGTTTGCATACCTTTTTAGCATCCTTTGAATTAACAAAACCCTATGGACCGTGTTATGCACACGTCCTAGGTAACAATTCTATTAGAAGAACTTGTTTTGTTTATTCAACTACCACATAACAAAATTATATGTAGTGGTTGCTACATTAATCCGTCTAGACTAAATATCGCTATGAAAGATCAAATCTTGTCATAGTCAACCTTTGAACATTGTTGTGAATTCTTTCCCAACATGTCGACTATTTCATAGATGTGAAGCATTCATGTCTATTTATTTATAGATCCAAACACGACTGTAAGGTTTTACACCTTTCTAGAGGGTATTTCAAGTTCAAAGCTTGATTTCTTGTGTATGGAACTATCACGGATTTTATGGCTCCAAGCCATTTGACGGAGTCAGGGTCCATCATCGCTTCTTTGCATGTAGTCGGTTCATTATTGTCAAATAATGATTTAACCCTCAAATCTTGGTATTTGATTGTTTATCCGACCTACTTGGTTCAATAGGAACTTAGACTTCCGTGACCACAACCTTTGAGGCACGTGATCCATGAGCATTGTTGCGCTCGAACACTTTTTCTTTGCGCAACTTTGCACATATAGCTAAGGTTCTTTTAACCTTATCAAAGTTCTATTGTCCTTCCACTTAACTTTTCACGGAAAATTCCTTTCTCAAAGAAACTTGATGTTCTAAGCGACAAACATTTTTGTCTTTGGTGTTATGGAGGAATACTCAACGATTATTCGAAATAACATACAAAGATATGTTCTTTCGATTTTGGTAGCAAACATCTTTCTTATGCATAGCATACCAATGTTTAAAAAAAGGACAACTTGGGTTTTATCCCAAACCATAACTTTATATGGTGCCATTTCAACGGATTATAATGGTGCTCTTTTCAGTGGAAAAATGGTAGTCTCTAAAGATTTTAATCTTTAAAATATAATGGCAGTTTTATAAATTACACCTTTGATCTTACCATGTCAAACAAGGTTTCTTTACATATCTCGAACGCTCCATACTCTTATGGTGTTTCGGGAAATGTAAATCCATGGAACGATTCCTCAAATCAAAAGTATTATGCTAAACTTGTAACTCAAATATCTTTCTTTATGATCCTATCATAAATTCTTTATTTTCTTGTTACATTGATTTTGCACTTCATCTTGAAAGTTTTTGAACTTTTCAAATGTTTCACACTTCATCCTCATTAAGTAAATATTCATATATTCACTCAAATTTTCGGAGAAAGCATATGAAGTTGAAATCCATCGCTCTTGACTACACGCAATGGACTTCATACATTAAATATGTACAAATTCTAATAATCTAGTCATTCGTTCCCTTTTGGCCTATGAATGGAGTTTTAATTATCTCTAGGAAAGTGTCACAAGTGTTATTTGATAAAAAAATCAAAAGACTCCAAAATTCCATCCACATGGAGTTTCTTCATGTTTTATTTCCAATATAATTTAAACGGCGATGTCACTTTCTAAGTGATCTTTTAATCAATTTGTCTTTTGACATTTTTAGCACTAGTTTTATGGATGTGATTTCTCCAACGAGATTTGTAAATTATCCATATTTTATGGATTACGGCAATTATTTGAACAATCCTTTTGTTCTCACAATACCTGATAAAACAAATCTTGAAGGCAAGCTTTGATTTCAACGAGCAACACAATAACCCTTTATTTGTTCTCGATGAACATCATCACATATTCTTTTGCTGGTTACTTAGGCCATTGTAGTTCATGAATTGTGTTGTTTCGTATGACGATTCACACTAATAAATTCAGTATCTAATACTTAAGAACCACATTATTTAACAAGCAAAGAATACAGTCATAACACGTATATCCTCTATACCTAAGCTGAACAATTCTGGTCTTTTATTTTCTGCCATATATTTATGAGATTCTCTTTCAGTATTTCCTTTTCTGTTTGAAAGAATCTATCAACATTAATAGTGGAGCCATACACATGACACATAGTCCAAAGCATGTATAGTTAAATACCAATGTCTTTGGACTTGCACTTTGAAGTAGATCACCATCATCAAATGTTTGGTGTTCTTTCAAATTCCATTCTTTAGTAATCTCTTGGTGTAGTAAATATTTTACCTACATCAAATATTCATCCTTATCATAGAATTATTCATGATCAAGCTACTTTATATTATAACGGTGAATCGCGAGTATAATGTTGTTCTCCAAAACTTTTGGAGAATTAGGATGACTAGCGTCTCCAACCTTTTGAAGATTCCCATCAAATATGAGAACATAAACTTTGCCATATTATACTCTATCATGTTATAATCAAAAACATCGTTTCAGATATCGCAATATCTTCCACATATGATGTTCCTAGATAACCTTGATATTAAAATAATCTTTTGAATATGAAGAATCATGTAGATAAACATGATACTTATATACTAACACTAGAATTGTTACTCTTGATTTAATACCAATTATTAAACTTCACGGAGTAACCAGAACTTACTGAAAGTTTGCAATAGGACTTTTAAACTTTAGATTAACACTTCAAAACAGTACGATACCATTTCATAAAGTAATTAACCAGAATTCTATAGTTCTATTATCTCAATTATAACTAAACGCAAGGTGATAAACGGATGCCAATGACTACAACAACTATGCAAATTCACTTTGATTTAATTTATAATAAATAGTGTTCAACTTTTAATCATATTGCTGTTGAACTCCCACTCAAAACAATATCCCTCACATTGTTTTAGTGATCACACGAACCAAATTCACTACACCAAGTCCGATCATCACGTGACATGATATAGTTTCAAAGGCGAATAATCATCATATCATCTATATGACTCATGCTTTACCTTTCGGTATTCCGTGTTCCGAGACCATGTCTATACATGCTAGGCTCGTCAAGATCAAACCTTAACTTCCACATGAGCAAATCTGGCGCAGAATCTAACACACTCGATCATCACGTGGTGCTTCAAAACAACGAGCTTTGGCAACAGTGCCTACTAAGGACGAACACTCTATAACTTAATATTTTGTGATAGGGATCATCTTATAATGCTACTATCGTGAACTAAGCAATACAAGATGCATAAAAGGATTAACATCACATGCAATTCAAAATATGTGATATGACCTTTCTTCTCGTGCTTCCGATCTCCATCTTCAAGCACGAACATGATCTCCATCATCACCGGCGTGGCGTCAAGATCAATGGCTCCGCTCCATGATTGCCGTCCACCAGCATCAACTATTACAACTACTTTGAATAATAGACACGCAGGTCTAGACGAAATTAAAATACAACCATATGGCTCCTGTCGGTTGCCGACTTACAATAAGGAACATTTCATACATCATATATAATCACAATCATGGCCATATCACATCACAGCACACCCCTGCAAAATAAAGTTAGACGCCTCTAATTTTATTTGCATGTTTTACGTGGTTTGGGGCTTTCATCAAGTGTCGTTCTAACTTACGAACAAGAACCACAACGTTGATACTAGTATTGTCAATCACCCGTTGTAAATTGAATCTTCACTATGTTGGGAGAAACAGGCACCCGCAAAGCCACTTATACAATACAAGTTGCATGTCAAGCGTGGAGCAAGTCTCATGAACGATGTCATGTAAGGTTAGCCTGGGCCGCTTGATCCTACCATCCCGCAATATGCAAAGTACACAAGAAGCAATCGACAACAAAAACATCAACACCCATAATGACCATTGTGTTCTACTCGTGCAACAGATCTACATATAGACACGGCTCTGATACCACTGTTAGGGTTTGTAGCATGGAAAACAATAAAATTCTATCGCATGAACACACACAAGCCAAGATCTATCTACTAGATTGTAGCAACGAGTCGATAGAGTACTAACCCTCGAAGATCCAAAGCGGTTAACATGAGCAGATTCTCGTGGGTGATGTAGTCGTTCACTTGCCGATCTCAAGATCACATAGGCGATCCTTCCGGCGCCGCGTTCCGGCAGCGCTCCTGCAGTTGGTCACACGTACAGTACTCGATGAAGACCTTCCTCTCCCGCAGCAGACATCGAAGGTTGTAGCTCTCTCCTCGCGATTCCGGCAGCATGACGACGTGGTGTCGAAAGTAGAGAGGAGATCCCGCAGGGCTTCGCCTAAGCTGGAGCGAGTATGGTGGAGTAGAGGGAGCCCCGACGATCTAGGGTTTAGAGGTCCGAGGTTTAGAGGTAGCTAGCAACTAGAGTTTAGCTAGTCGGTAGCAGTTTAGAGGAGATCTAGATTGGTCGCAACTAGAGAGGGGGCGGCGGCCAACCTAGGGTTTCTTGGGCGCCTAGGGCAAGGGGGATACCTTGGGGTGCGCCCCCACCCCTACTTATATAGGTGGGGGGCGTCCAAGGGTGTTCCCAACCCAGGTGGAACCCTCCCTAACTCGGAAACCATGTTGGGATTTGACTTTTTCAAACTGCCTTTTTGACTTTCAAATTAGAGTTTGATTTCTCTCTTCCAAGTGTCCAGCCAAGTGACCTAGGACATGATGCAACCATTACACTTTGTCATGACACATCCATGTACCATTCCCCTTCCGGATCGGTGAACCTTCTAGACCCTTCTAGAACATTACGGTGAAAACACCAGAATCATTCCCGAACTCCGAATTTGGACTTTCCTTATATGAATCTTATTCTCCGGACCATTCCGGATCTCCTCGTGATATCCTGGATCCCATTCGATACTCCGAACAACATTCAATCTCTTTACTCACATTCCATATCTACTAAATAGCATCGAATCCTTAAGTGTGTCTCCCTACGGTTCGTGAATTATGCAGACATGATCGAGAGTCTTATCCGATCAATAACCAATAGAGGAATCTTGAAATTCATATGGCTCCCACATATTTCTATGATTACTTTGCGATCGAATGAACCATTTACATACGGAATCAATTTCCCTTTGTCTCGCGATATTTTACTTATCCGAGGTTTGATCGTCGGTATCTCTACATACCTAGTTCAACCTCGTTACCGATAAGTATTCTTTTCTCGCTCCCGGAATATGTGATCCCTTGTGAGCCATTCACATGCTTGTAAGCTAATTGGATGACATTCCACCGAGAGGGCCCATAATATATGTATCCGTCATATGGATGGACAAATCCCACTCTTGATCCATGTGCCTCAACACATACTTTCCGAACACTCAATGCCACCTTTATAGCCACCCAGTTAGGGTGTGGTGTTTGATATCATCAAAGCATCCTTCCGGTGATGGTGATTAGCATGATCTCATGGTCGAAGGAATTAGGTTACTATGTATCAGAAAGCTTATAGCAAGTGAACTATTTGAATGACTTGATCTTATGCTACGCTTAACTATAGGAGTATGTCCATCACATCATTCTCATAATAATATGACCTTATTTTTAATAACATCTCAATGTTCATGATCAGGAAACCATGATCATATATTAACCAACAAGCTAGTTTAACGAGGGGCTTTCCTAGAAATTCTTTTATGTTTACAAACCACACAAGTATTAATGTTTCCGGTTAATACAATTATAGCATGGTATGTAAACATTTATCATAAGTACGAAGATATGATAATAACCACTTTATTATTGCCTCTTGGGTATATCTCCAACAGTTTTCGATGAACATCATCCTATATTCTCTTGCTAGTTACTTAGGACTTTTAGTTCATAAATTATGTTATTCTGTATAACACTTCACATCAACCATTCCGGTATCCAATACCTAAAAACCATATTGTTTAACAACTAAATAATACACCCACAACATGTATACCATCTATATACCTAAGCTGGACATTTTTAGTATTTTTCTTTTCTACCATATATTTTCTAGATTATCTCTTAATATTTCCTTAACTTTTAGAAGAATTTATAAATATTAATAGTGGCGCCATACACATGACACATAGTGCAAAGATAGAGTGTGTCCATTAGGTCATACATGTCGTCTGATTCTTATCTGACGGGGTCAATGACAAGCAGGAAACAAGTCATTGTGTGTTCTGGTATGATGATGGGCTATCTTGTTCGTGGGCTCAATCTACGGGATTAGACCTGGGTAAGGCCGGGAGCATGAGGTGGAGACCCAACTGATAAAACCCGAGTCCCTTTCTTGGCTCCTACACTTTTCTATCCAGGAAAGCATCGAACACAGAGATGAGGCCAGACTATTTTTTCTGCCTTTAATACTTCAAAAAAATTATTTGTTATTTTTAACAAAAAATATATAAATTTTATAATATGACTATATAAATTATTAATTGTGTAAAATATCATTTAATGAAATATGATTTACCACCTTGAAAAATATCTATCGATGTTCCCGCAACTTCTAGTTTTTGCAATTAGGAAAAATATTTCCTAAGCCAAAAAATACTTCTTAAAATATCTTCCATCCCCCATGAGAAATATTTGTCGATTAACTCAATGCATATAAGAAAAATAAGATCATTTTCATACATATAAAAAGAATTTGTCGATTAACTCAATGCAAAGCATTTTGTGTTCTACGAAGAAAGGTGGTAGACTTTTTTTTGGTTTTCTCTTTGAAACAGAAAGTTGCTACCAAGATAAATTCTATGGATGGCTCACAAAAATTATTACTTGGACATTTTCTAAGATGCAATGTACGCACCGTCTATTGGTAGAATACATGGAATTGGTAAACAACATAATTAATTTAATAAAAACAAATATGAAATTGAAGGAAATAAAAATACAGAAATCTAGAAAATCAAAAATAAATAAATAATGGTTAAAGAGAACTAAAATGAAAAATAAAATGTAAGCATAAAAATGATGAGAAATAGGAAATGAAGGATGATCTAGAGTTGTTAATGGGGAAGCCGCTGGGTGAGGATATGTCTAGTGCTACAATGAGCTTAGGTGGTACCAGTTTACCAAGAGATTTATACTGTTCGGTTTGATTTAATAGACAAAAAGAACGGAAGAAAAGTCCTACCTTGAAACATATACACACCCAATCTCGATGATGTTTTTTAAATTGTGACATGAAATTCATCATTTCAAAGGTCTCTCTAACACACGGGTTCTAGTTCACCCCCAAATCGCCCTTACTAGAGTGTGATGTAGCAATGCAACTCCTCGCCAACTAGGATAGAGTTTGGATCACCCGATAGCACGGCCGACATGGTGGGTGTGTTCAAATTTGCGTAAAAGGAGCTTGTTTTCTCACACATCACACAAAATATTTGTCCCGGCCCATTCCTTTTTTTTGGTATTTCCATATATGTATTTTTCCACTTTGGTATTGCAATTTCCCCATTTAGGAAGATTAGATATTTATTTGGCAAACCTAAACATAATACGAGTCCGTGGCTTTTGCTTGTGGACATTTGATTAATATACAAATATTGCTCCCAAACAAAAATACTTCAAAAATGGAAAATCAGAGTTTTGGTTTTTTGGTGCTGAGCTTAATATTTTAACCACTACACACAATCACAGTTATATGAAACAATGAATCATTAGAAAACCAGCAACCTTCTCTCCATCTGATGATGGCATATAGTGGGTGCTTATTTTATCTCCATTGATGAATGACACCTTGTTGCTGATGGCATATAGTTGGTGCTTATTTTATCTCCACTGATGAATGACACCTTGTTGCGGGGCTTCTTTTGACAGGATTTTTCTATTGGAATTATGCCCTAGAGGCAATAATAAAGATGTTATTATTATAATTCTTGTTCATGATAAAGTTTATATTCCATGCTAGAATTGTATTAAGCGGAAACATTAATACTTGTGTGGTTTGTGAACAACACCGTGTCCCTAGTACGCCTCTATGGACTAGCTCATTGATCAATGATGGTTAAGGTTTCCTAACCATAGACATGAGTTGTCAATTGATAATGAGATCATATCATTGGGAGAATGATATGGTGGACAGGCCCAAACTAAGCGAAGCAATTAGATCGTGTCATCGTGTTCGTCTTTGCGAAGTTTTTCCTATGTCAAATATTGTATTCCTTAGACCATGAGATAATACAACTCCCTGGTATCGGAAGAAAGCTTTGAGGTCATCAAACGTCATCCTATGAGAGGGTGATCATAAAGGTGTCTCTCAGGTGATCGGAAAGTATCTGTTGGGTTGTATGTATCGAGATGGGATTTGTCCCTCCCAAGTCGGAGAGATATACTTCGGGCCCACTCGGTAATCGATATCAACACCGCTTGCAAGCATGTGGTTAAGGAGTTGATCACAAAGTGATATCGGATTACGGAACGAGTAAAGTACTTGCTGTGAACGAGATTGAACTAGGTATGATGATACCGACGATCGAATCTCGGGCACGTAAAATATCGCGAGACGAAGGGAATATATATATGGGATTGATTGAATCCTGGCATCGTGGTTCATCCGATATGATCATCGATGAATGTGGAGTCAATATGGGTGCCTGCACCCTGTTGATTATTGATAGAAGATCATGTCATATTCTCGAACCCGCAGGGTCACACACTTAACGTGTCTCGACGCTAGGATAGATTGGATAATTGGTTTATGAATTTTTTGTTCGGAGTCTCGGATGGGATCCGGGATATCACGAGAGGTTCCGGAATGGTCCGGAGAATAAGATTCATATAAGGCGTGCAGTTTTGGAGTTGAATAGTTCCGGTTAATCGGTATTGTACCGAAGCTTCTAGAACCTTCCGGAAAGGGGCCAACATGGTCCCACCTTCCGGGAGGGGGCATGGGCCTATGAGGGAGTGTCCTGGCCGCATTGGGCCAGGGGCACAAGGCCCCATAGGGCCCAGCCGATCCTAGAGAGTTTAAATTGTTTAAACTAGAGATAAGATAAGATAGGATTTCTAGATAAGGAGAGTTTAAATTGTTTAAACTAGAGATAGGCTTGGAGGAGAGGTTAGGGCTGGCCGCACCCCTCTATATATAGAGGGCTGGTGCGCCTCTCACACTCTTACACCTTCCTCCAAACCCGCTTGCCTTGCTGCCCTTCCTCTCTCCCTCCCGATCGCTTGTAGGCGAAGCCTGCGCGTAAATTCTCCACCAAATACACCACGCCGTCGTGTTGTAGATCCAATCTATCTCTCCACCATACTTGCTGGTCCGAGGAAGGAGGAGACGTCGAGGTGCCGCACGTGTGCATCTCACGGAGGCACCGCCACTTGTGGTGCTAGATCGGATCGGATCGCGAGGAGGAGGAGAAGAGAGTACGACTACATCACCCACGCTCCGATAACGCTTCGCTCTGGCGCGAATCTTCAAGGGTATGAAGATCTAATCCAATCTCTCGTTGTTTGCATCTCCTAGATTAGATCTTGGCTTTCCCTCTGCTCGCCTCAGAGAAAATTTTGATTTACTATGCTGCGAAACCCCATCAGTGGTATCAGAGCTAGATCTATGCGTAGATGTGATTCACGAGTAGAACGCAACATGGTTGTTGCGGGCGTTGATGTTTTCTGTTGCAAGCCTCTTGTTCGTGTTCTTCTTATGACGCGGGATAGTGAGATTGAAGCGGTCCAGGCCAACCTTACGCGACGCCGTCATGAGACCGGCTCCGCACTTGACGTGTGGCTTGTACCACACATGCGGTGGTGGATGTCAGTTTCTTTCACTATAGTTGTCATGGGATTAACACCGGAGTTTGGCAACCATAATATCACCGTTGTGGCTTTCCGTAGGTAAGAATCGTTCTTAGCATCTACTCCATGAGCCACGTAAAACATGCAACAACAAAATAGAGGCGTCTAACTTGTTTTTGCAGGGAGTGTTTTCTGTGATATGGTATGGCCCAAGATGTGATGTGTATATTGTATGCGATGATCATGTTTTGTAATGTTTCACGACTTGCATGTCGATGAGTACACAACCGGCAGGAGCCATATGGTTGTCTTTATAATTGTGTATGACCTGCGAGTCAACTTCTTATACGCCATGTAATAGCTTTACTTTATCGCTAAGTAGTTAGCAATAGTTGTAGTTGCTATTCGTGGTGGAGGCAATCATGGTGGAGTGATGGAGATCATGCCGGAACGCACAAGATGGAGATCATTGCACGAAGATTGGCTATACCATGTCACATAAAGTTATATGCATGTGATGTTTATCCTTTTATGTATCTTATTATGCTTAGATCGCGATGGTAGCATTATAAGATGATTCCTCACTTAAAGATCAAGATAAAAACTGTGTTCTCCCCAAGTATGCACCATTGCGAAAGTTCGTCGTGTCCAAGCATCATGTGATGATCGGGTGCTATAGAATCTACGCTCACATACAACGGGTGCAAGCCAGTTTTGCACACGCGGAAATACTTGGGTCTAACTTGACGAGCCTAGCATGTACAGACATGGCCTCGGAACACATGAACCGAAAGGTTAAGCATGAGTCATATGAATGATATGATCGACACTTCGTTGTCCACCATTGAAACCACATCTCTTCTCGTGATGATCGGATTAGGTGTGGTGAATTTGGATCGTGTTCACTAAACAACTTGAGGGATGTTGAATTTAGTGGGAGTTCATCTAGTAATTTGATTAAGTTGAACTATTTATCATGAACATAGTCTAAATTGTACTTGCAAATACTGTAGATCCAATGGCCAAGTCCAACTTCAACTTCAACATTTTTGCTCAGAAATAAAGGCTTAGAAACAATGGGTCTAACTTCACCAACTGATTCAGCAATCTAAGAATCATTCTGTCTGGCGGACAAAAGGACTATGTCCTTGAGAAAGCGTTAGGTAACCCCCAACGCAAGCTATGGCTGATGAGAAAGCTGTCTATCGGCGCAAAGATGATTATGGTGTGATTAAGAGCACCATGTTGTTTGCTATGGAACCAGAACTTCAAAATTGTTTTGAAAACTATCCCGGGCCCTTTGAGATTCTCGAGGAGCTGAAAACCATGTTTCGACTCAGGCCCGCTCGAGAGATATGAGATCTCCGAGAAGTTCTTTAATCGCAAGATGGAGGAAGGGAGTTCATTAGTGAGCACGCCATTAAGATGTCGGGCTACACTCAACGCCTTTGAGCAACTGGATCGCAAGATTCCAGAGGAGCTCAAGATTGACAGGTTCGCAATCACTCCCTCCCAGCTATAGAAGTTTTGTAGTGACTCACAATCAGATTGGTTCCACTGATACGATCACCGAGCTCTTCGCAAAGCTGAAGGCTGCGGAGGTGGACATCAAAAAGGATAATCATGTGTTGATGGTCAACAAGCCCTCCTTTAAGAAAGGTAAAGGTGCAAAGAAGCCCTTCAAGAAAAGCGGCGGCAAGCGCGTTGCCCTCGAGAAGAAGCTCAAGTCCGGTCCTAAGCGGACAATCGAGTGTTTCTATTGCAAGGACAAGGGTCCGAAGCGCATCGTCCAAGTACTTAGCGGACAAGAAGGCTGGCACCATCAAAGGTATATTTGATATACATGTTATTGATGTTTTCCTTACTAGCCCTCGTTGTAGTGCTCGGGTATTTGATACGGTTCGATTGCTAATATTTGTAACTCAAACAGAGCTATGGAATAGGCGGTGACTGCGAGGATGAGGTGATGCGTTGCAACGGATCAAGAGTTGATGTGATGGCCGTCGGCACGCTCTCCTTAGTTTTACCTTCGGGATTAGTTTTAAACCTTAATAAATGTTATTACGTGCCTGCGTTGAGCATGAACATTATTTCTGGATCGTGTTTATTGCAAGACTGTTATTCATTTAAATCGGAGAATAATGGTTGTTCTATTTATATGAGTAACATCTTTTATGGTCATGCACCTCTTGTGAATGGTTTATTTCTTCTAAATCTCGAAAGGGATGAAACACACATCCATAACATTGAGGCTAAGAGATGCAAAGTAGATAGTGATAATACTACTTATTTGTGGCACTGTCGTCTAGGTCATATTGGTGTAAAGCGCATGAAGAAACTCCATTCTGATGGACTTTTGGAGTCTCTTGATTTTGAATCATTTGACACATGCGAACCATGCCTCATGGGCAAGATGATCAAAACCCCGTTCTCCGGTATGATGGAGCGAGCAACGGACTTGTTAGAAATCATACACACCGATGTATGCGGACCGATGAGTGTTTCGACGCGCGTTGGATATCGCTATTTTCTCACTTTTACCGATGACTTAAGTAGATATGGGTATATCTATTTAATGAAACATAAATCTGAAACGTTTGAAAAGTTCAAAAAATTTCAGAATGAAGTGGAGAACCATCGTAACAGAAAGATTAAGTTTCTACGATCCGATCGTGGGGGCGAATATTTGAGTTATGATTTTCTCACGCATCTCAAAGCAAGTGGAATCGTTTCACAACTCACGCCACCGGAACACCACAGTAGCAATGGTGTGTCTGACCGGAATCGAACCCTATTAGATATGGTCCGATCGATGATGTCTCTTACTGATTTGCCGTTATCATTTTGGGGTTATGCATTAGAAACCGCTGCATTCACTTTAAATAGGGCTCCATCTAAATCCGTTGAGACGACACCGTATGAACTGTGGTTTGGTGCTAAACCTAAGTTGTCGTTTCTTAAAGTTTGGGGATGCGAAGCTTACGTCAAGAAGTTGATGCCGGACAAGCTCGAACCCAAAGCGGAGAAATGCGTCTTCATAGGATACCCTAAGGAAACTATTGGGTATACTTTCTATCACAGAACCGAAGGCAAAGTTTTTGTCACAAAGAACGGTTCTTTTCTTGAGAAGGAGTTTCTCTCGAAAGAAGTGAGTGGGAGGAAAGTAGAGCTAGACGAGGTTATTAAACCTTCTCTTGAATTGGAGAGTAGCGCAGCACCTGAAATTGTTCCAGGTCGCTGCACCAACAATAGAGGAAGCTAATGACAAGGATCATGAAGCTTGGAACGATGCTGCTACTGAACGTCACAGGTCGACAAGGTCGCGTGCCCCTCCTGAGTGGTACGGCAACCCTGTCTTGACTGTCTTGTTAGTAGAAGACAGCGAACCTACGAACTATGAGGAAGCGATGATGAGCCCAGACTCTGAGAAATGGCTAGAAGCCATGAAATCCGAATTGGGATCCATGAGCGAAAACCAAGTATGGACTTTGGTGGACCCTCCTAGCGACCGAAAGGCCGTTGAGTGCAAATGGATCTTCAAGAAGAAAACGGACGCGGATGGTAATGTTACCGTCTATAAAGCACGGCTTGTTGCGAAAGGTTTTCGACAAGTTCAAGGTGTTGACTACGATGAGACTTTCTCTCCCGTAGCGATGTTTAAGTCCATTCGGATTTTATTAGCAATTGCTGCGTTTCATGATTATGAAATATGGCAAATGGATGTCAAGACTGCTTTCCTCAATGGCAACATTGATGAAGAGTTGTATATGATGCAACCCAAGGTTTTGTCGATCCTAAGGATGCGATAAAGTATGCAAACTTCAGCGTTCCATTTATGGATCAAGCAAGCATCTCGAGTTGGAACCTTCGTTTTGATCAAGTGATCAAGAGCTTTGGATTTGTTCCAAATTGCTTAAGCTTGCATCTACAAGAAAGTGAGTGGGAGCTCGGTGACGTTTACGGTACTATATGAGGATGACATATTGATTATTGGAAATGACATCAACATGCTTAACGATGTGAAGAGTTATTTGAACAAGTGTTTTTCAATGAAAGACCTAGGTGAAGCTGCTTATATATTGGGCATCAAAATCTATAGAGATAGACAAAGACGCTCGATAGCTTTAAGCCGAGTACATACCTAGACAAAGTTCGAAAAGGTTCAGAATGGATAAGGCATTGAAAGGTTCGGTGCCTATGTTGTCGAGGAAGATATTGAGCAAGGCTCGGTGTCCATTCTGGTAAATGATAGGGAAGCTATGAGCAAAGTGCCTTATGCCTCGGCCATAGGTTCCATCATGTATGCCATCTTGTGTACTAGACCGGATGTGTCCAATGCTCTTAGTTTGACGAAAGATATCAAAGTGATCCAGAGTGGAACACTAGACAGCCGTGAAGAACATCCTAAGGTACCTAAATAGGACTAAAGAAATGTTCTTAGTCTATGGGGTGATGAACAGCTCGTCAGAAAAGGTTACGTCGATGCTAGTTTCGACACCGACAAGGATGATTGTAAATCTCGACGGGATACGTGTATATTTTGAATGGAGGAGCTGTGAGCTGGAGAAGCTGCAAGCAAAAGCGTGATCGCGGGATCTACAAAGAGAAGCGAAATACATGGCTGCCGCAGCGTCAAGTGAAGGAGTTTGGATCGAAACTTCATCACTGAGCTTGGCGTGGTTCCAAGTGCATTGGACCTTGGAGATATTGTGTGACAACAGGCGCCATAGCACTCGCTAAGGAACCAAGATATCATCCAAAGACCAAGCATATCAACGCAAGTTTCATATAATCCGAGATTATATAGCGGATGGAGATCGAAGATCAGCAAAGTACATACAGATCTGAATGTCAGATCCATTGACTAAACCTCTTCCACGTGTAAAACATGATCAACACCTCGATTGCCATGGGTGTGAGATTGTTGCCGGATGTAAACTAGATTATTGACTCTAGTGCAAGGGGGAGACTGTTGGAATTATGCCCTAGAGGCAATAATAAAGATGTTATTATTATAATTCTTGTTCATGATAAAGTTTATATTCCATGCTAGAATTGTATTAAGCGGAAACATTAATACTTGTGTGGTTTGTGAACAACACCGTGTCCCTAGTACGCCTCTATGGACTAGCTCATTGATCAATGATGGTTAAGGTTTCCTAACCATAGACATGAGTTGTCAATTGATAATGAGATCATATCATTGGGAGAATGATATGGTGGACAGACCCAAACTAAGCTAAGCAATTAGATCGTGTCATCGTGTTCGTCTTTGCTATGTTTTTATTATGTCAAATTTTTTTTTCATTAGACCTTGAGATATTGCAACTCCTGGTATCGGAAGAAAGCTTTGAGGTCATCAAACGTCATCCTATGAGAGGGTGATCATAAAGGTGTCTCTCGGTGATCGTAAAGTATCATTGGGTTGTATGTATCGAGATGGGATTTGTCCCTCCCAAGTCGGAGAGATATACTTCGGGCCCACTCGGTAATTGATATCAACACCGCTTGCAAGCATGTGGTTAAGGAGTTGATCACAAAGTGATATCGGATTACGAGTAAAGTACTTCTGTGAACGAGATTGAACTAGGTATGACGATACCGACGATCGAATCTCGCAAGTAAAATATCGCGAGACGAAGGGAATATATATATGGGATTGATTGAATCCGGCATCGTGGTTCATCCGATATGATCATCGATGAATGTGTGGAGTCAATATGGGTGCCTGCACCCGCTGTTGATTATTGATAGAAGATCATGTCTGCATATTCTCGAACCCGCAGGGTCACACACTTAACGTGTCTCGACGCTATGATAGATTGGATAATTGGTTTATGAATTTTTGTTCGGAGTCTCGGATGGGATCCGGGATATCACGAGAGGTTCCGGAATGGTCCGGAGAATAAGATTCATATAAGGCAGTGCAGTTTTTGGAGTTCGGAATAGTTCCGGGTTAATCGGTATTGTACCGGAAGCTTCTAGAACCTTCCGGAAGGGGGCCAACATGGTCCCACCTTCCGGGAGGGGGCATGGGCCTATGAGGGAGTGTCCTGGCCGCATTGGGCCAGGGGCACAAGGCCCCATAGGGCCCAGCCGATCCTAGAGAGTTTAAATCGTTTAAACTAGAGATAAGATAAGATAGGATTTCTAGATAAGGGAGAGTTTAAATTGTTTAAACTAGAGATAGGCTTGGAGGAGAGGCTAGGGCTGGCCGCACCCCCCTCTATATATAGAGGGCTGGTGCGCCCCCTCTCACACTCCCCTTACACCTTCCTCCAAACCCAGTTGCCTTGCTGCCCTTCCTCTCTCCCTCCCGACTGTTTGTAGGCGAAGCCCTGCGGCAGAAATTCTCCACCATATACACCACGCCGTCGTGCTGTAGATCCAATCTATCTCTCCACCATACTTGCTGGTCCGAGGAAGGAGGAGACGTCGAGGTGCGGCACGTGTGCATCTCACGGAGGCACCGCCACTTGTGGTGCTAGATCGGATCGGATCGCGAGGAGGAGAAGCGAGTACGACTACATCACCCACGCTCGATTTAACGCTCCTGTCTGCGAATCTTCAAGGGTATGAAGATCTAATCCAATCTCTCTCGTTGTTTGCATCTGCTAGATTAGATCTTGGCTTTCCCTCTGTTCGCTTCCGTAGAAAATTTTGATTTACTATGCTGCGAAACCCTTCATTTTCTTCTTCTTCTCAGGTTCAGGTGGTGGTTCAAACTCAGGTGCTTCATCTTCTTCGGTCACAAACAAATCTTCAATATCTGTGTTCCCTTCATAGTGAAGCAGGGGATTCAGTCTGTTCCTCCTCCTCTCGTCACTCTTCTCAACCACTTCTCTCCTTTCCTTTCTCCTCATTTCTTCTTAATGTGCAAAATCTACCTGTCCAATGACTTTGTACCACCATGAATCATCAGAAGGGTCTGATGCCATGCTGCCAGCATCATCATCATCAGTATCTAAAATCTGTATTGCCTTTTCCTTCTCCATGTTCTGACTTTCTTGATCCACTCTTTGTCGCCAGATTGTTTCTTGGTCCTTGTTTTCATCTCCCGCACCAGCTGCTACTTCCTCCTCTCCCAACCGTTGTGTCCACTAACCAAAACAGATGAAAAAGAAGGAATCGATCAGGTGTTATAAAAAAGAGGAGGATCTAACATGTAAATTAAATGAACAAAAACACATTAAGATACATGTTAATTTACCTCCAGTTTACAAGATAGGCAAGAGCAAATATATTACTCTATCAAGATTTGTAGCCGAGCAGAAGAAGTAATTTTTTTTTCGAAATGGGGAAAGATCACCCGGGCCTCTGCATCCAAGAGATGCAAACATCCTGTTTTATTAGATTAATTCTCAATACCTTACAAGAGGGATTGCAAAGATTAAAACGAGTAATTAAAAAGGGATTATTCTCAATACCCCGGCCTGCAAAAAAAGTAATTAAAAAGGGAAATATACCTAGCAACATAAGCGAGTGCAACCAATCAGAAAATAGTAGCCATCTGTTGAACAATACACAAGTATGGCTTGTGATGTGTACCCAAAACTTAATTAGTTGCATGACCCATGCAACTGTTCTTATATGCCATATGAAACAAGCATGAACATGTGAAACAGCAAAGGTACAGAAGATATTCAGATATCTTGCAGAATAAAACGAGCTTATAAACTTGCCTAAACAAAAGCATAATCAAAAAAGCCCACGTGCTTGATTTTACCTTGGAACACGGTAGAGCTGCTAATATTCGAATCCAACTTGAGGTTGTCCCTTCTTGTGTACACCATGTACCACTTCCCTCGGTCGCTTCCATCAGGTGCATATGCATTGACATGCTCCACATGGCTGAATTTGTCCCACTCAGTGCCAGATTGTCCGGCAGCTAGCTTAGCGAGCAGCCATACCCTGCAGCGTAGCTGCAAATGCCTTGATTTTATATGTCGCATGTATTCTGGGAGCTTTTCCATGGCATAATCCCACAGGACCAACCTGTCGAGTGCAGGGATACTATCCAACACCTTTAGCTTTGAGCAACTGATGATGCTAAGCTTCTGCAGACTGGGGAGGTCAGTGATCCTCTCTAAGTTGGGGCTTTGATAGACTAGAAGCTCAACAATAGAAGGAAAGTTCTCAAGGTAGCTAAGATTCTGAACATCCTCTAATATAAGTTTTTTCAGAGCCCTTGCATTTGAGGCAAGTCCAGGAGGAACACGCATCAGTTTGCAGTCTCTGAGTATAAGCTCCTCCAAACGGGGCATGGCTTTCACTTTCTCCTCCCACTCCCACTCCTCCCATTCCACCATTCCTATTAATTCCACTTTTTTTAACATTGGAAATGGAGTTGCTGCTGCCTGCAAGAATCCAGTTCCAACACGCCTAATGCTTGGAGCACCGCAAACCAGTAGGAAGTGCAGGCATGGGAGCTGACACAACCCGGTGGGAAGTTGTGTGCAGTAGGCCAGGTCAGAAAGATATAGAAACTTCAAGTTGTTGAGGGGCACCGTTGACGTGGACATCATCCAACTCGGGAGTTGCTGGCCAAAATACCCATGCATATTAATATCTTCAACACTGTGCGGAGGGTAGAGCTCATCAAACACCTTCTCAATTCGTCGTTGCTCTTCCTCAGAGAACCCTTCATTATCTTTGACCAGTCCATCATGCCCCATTCTGCTGGTGCATTGCATGGACAGTTTGATAAGATGCATCTTCTCACCCAGCCTAGCATTAGCAGCAAACGAGGCAGCAGATACATTCTCCAAATTACAGAGTTCAAGAAATTTGACATTGGAAAGTGGCCCCAACTCGTCCAAGCTGCACCAATTATAATCCATGTGGGTTTGAAATCCAGATAGTTTCCTCATATTTGTCCGACTGCAGAACCCTCTAGGTATCATACTTACATTGTCAAGAAAAAGTAGCCGCAGCTGGGCAAGCTCACAATGCTAACAGGAAGATTTAGTAAATTTTTACATCCACTAAGGTCAAGGTATTGCAATAGTTTCATCTTGCCAATGCTAACCGGAAGTGTAGATATATCTGAATTTACCAGAGCCAGATATCTTAGGTGCTTGAGTTGATGCAATGATTCAGCCAAGGCAGCCACATCTGCAGATTCCATATGAAAAGTACGGAGGCTAGAAAAAGTAACCAATGAATCACCCAGCTTTGTCTTGATCTGGATATTTGAGATTAATGTTCTCACTGATTGCTGCTTCTGTAGATATTTCCACCAGATTGTGATCGGCCGGTTACTATGGACAACCGAAGAAACTTTTGTGAACTAAGTTTAGTAAGAATATCATTGTCTATGCTGTGAGCTACAAGGGATTCATCTTTAGTAGTATACCGAGCAAAGGAGCGAACAACATCATGCATGTGGCAAACCCATAGACTAGGAAGAGATTTATCTCGCTCTATAAGGTTCCTAGATAGTAACTCCTTGTAGTAATTTGTTCCCAATTCTTCTAAATCACTAGAGTTTCCATGAACAAATCCTTCACTCATCCACATTCCAACGACTTGATCCATAGTAAACTCTCTACTTTTAGGAAGAAGAGAGTAGTATAGAAAGCACTGCTTCAGGTAACATGGCATATCTTCGTAACTCAAGTAGACTGCATTGTTGAGCTCTTGGGGCATTTCAGTTATTGACCATTTAGCATCATCCAATACCTGCTGCCATTCATGACGTAGCTCCCCTCTTTTATGCAGGAGTCCTCCCATTACTTTGACGGCAAGTGGTAAACCACCACATTTTTGGACAATTTTGAATCCAATATCCTTTAGCATATCGATGTGGTCTTCATCAATCTCATCTGAAAGTACCTGCGCATGTAGTTCAAGGGAACAATAGAGTTAATTAACTATACATACCAAACTCTTTCTAGAGTGATCAAATTTACCTCTTAAGCACATGAGGACTATTTGATGTAGCCGTCCATTTATCACAGTAAGTTTGACTATGTAAGTATTCAAAGTACAAAAAACAACATTTTCAAAAGAAAATAGTAAAAATGTATTTACTTATCTTGGTCATATATATATACCAAATCCATGAAATGGCTTCCAAAAAAGATGCTTTTCAATTTAGCAGAAATCATAAATAATTTTATGAGCACCCTTATATACCGTCACCTGAAATAGTCTTATCTCTCAATCACCTCTCAATCTGCTAGAAAAACTAGGCGCGGCGATTTACCAAGGAATGAACAATCAGAGTACAAAACAACATGACACCAAGGCACAACGTTTGATGACAGAATTTGTCCGAAACCTACATCTCCACGTATTACGTTGACATAATCAACTGATGAAAAAGCTCGACCCTGGCATCGTCTATATATGCCTACCTACTTTGTCTAGTCTGTTTTGACTACCCTGTGGTGCCTGAGTGCCTCTATAATAATAAAAATAAAGCTAGGATTGCACGTGTTTGACACAAACATTGAACCCACCGCCAATTGCAAGTCCAACGGTAAGATAACTCGAACTCGTTCAGAAATTCCAAGAAAATTCATAATACTAGGCCAAACAATAGCAGTCTACATTCTTGATGCGTTTATTAAACAAAACTATATCAGAAATTTTAGTAGGTTAGATGTTTGTGTATATTTTGCTTGTGTTGGTAGTGGTTCAACCTAACGATCTAGCTTTTCACATCTATTATATACTATGGTATGGGAAGTAGCTAAGCACTCAGATCTTCATCCGAGGTTGGCAAAAGAGAATGAAGCCAGCAAGACTTTACTCACTACACGAATATAAGATCCATATTGGTTGAGGGTAAAAAAACCATCTTTTAGCTGTCCAAATTTTCTAATGATCAATCAAAATCATAAAAAAATCTCCAATGTGTCATGCTGACATATATCGGTACTATGGAAAATTGATTTTTTTTTTAATTTCAAAATCGAATTTGATATCATGGTAAATTTCCTTTTTTAGCACCAGGCTTTAATGTCATTATTATTTACTTACTTAATTCCAAAATATCAGTATTAAGTTAACATAGGTCTACAAAAATGCCGATAATCTCTTACATGCACTCCATTGAATTAGACGTGCTAATATGGAAGCATCCTTAATCTACATAGTACTATTAATAAGAGGGAAATAGATAATTCCCTTGATTAAGACAGTAGTGTCTAGTTGCATACTGACCTGTTTCTTGAGCAATGACCAAGCATCATCAGGTGGTAATGTGTCAACGTGGTAGTAGGGCAATATGGCTCTCATCCCTTTGGCGACACCTTCATCTCTAGTGGTGATGAGGACTCGGCTGCCTGAAGCAGCAGCATTGACCAAGGGTATTTTCAGAACACCCTCCCATGCTTCACGGTCCCACACATCATCCATTACCAGCAAGGTCTTGTGGCCAATCAAGGCGTCCTTGAGGGTTCGGGTAAGCGCAGCCTTTGCATTTCCAGCCGGCCCGGGGTCTCCTTTGGCTTCGATTATGACTCTTCTCAGCAGCTCGGCGTCACTAAAGTTCCGATTGACACTCAACCATATCTTCTTGCTGAAGTCACCTTGGATAGCCTCGTCATTGAAGACCTTCTGCGCGAGGGTGGTCTTTCCGATTCCACCAACACCTACGATGGCAACCACCATGATGTTGTTGACCTCCTTTCCTGTTTGCAAGATCTTCGCCACCAGTGCTCTCGTGTCTTCTTCGATCTTCTCCCCAACCACACCCGACCGGTCGAGATCCGCAGACGTCTCACGACTGGAATTACCAAGACGAGAGGCATGCAACTTGCTGCTGTGACGATCCTCATAGGACCCAAGATTAAGGAAGCTGAAAGCAGCACTACGCTGCTTGATGTCGTCGAGCCTCCTGCCTTGATGCGGGTGCCGATTTCACGGGCATGGAAGGGGTTCCGCAAGCAGAAGAGCAAGGGATTGAAACACCCTGCATTTTCGGTGCTGGATGGTAGCACACGCTCCATGGCCTTGAGCTGGCAGAGGTCGAGGATGTCAGCAGCTTCATACATGGCACGCTTGAGCTGCCCCACCCACTCTTGGACACTCTCGTCGGTGATGTTCCTCCTATCTGCGTCGGCGAGGAAGTTCTTGAGATCTCTAAGCTTGTCGCCCATCTTGTCGATCTCGCCGGAGACGCCCAGCATCATTCCCACCTCGTCTGCTGCTACCTGCGCTAGCAAGTGCCCCACGTAGCGTGCGAATGCATCCAGCACCATCGTCATTAACTGTATTTGTTGGATTGTTCGCTGTAATAACAAAGCTAAAGGTGAAATTTTAGTAGGACAGACAAGAAAGAAAAACAAGTTGGTTAATTAGCTTGATGTAAATGCGAGCGAGCGAGCGAGCGAGAGAGAGAGATTAAACTTGAACTAACCTTTGAGATGGATGGATGTTCTACTAATTAATTTATTTCTGCAGAGGAACTAAGATAAATCTCCACTGTATTTGCTTGCTTTAATTTCCTGGGATAGTAAAGGAAAAGGAGAATTTAATCTTTTTTATATGGAGGATCACCCCGAACTCTGCGTCGACGGATATACGCAGCTGCAGAAAGAAAAAGGAGGTAAACTTAAGTAGGAGAGACAGTGAGAACAATGTAAGTGTAGTTTATAAAGAGAAACAACAAGATTAGCTGGATGTCAAAAGAGAGACACAGTAAGGTTCAACTAACCTTTGAGATTTGAGATGGATGGATGTGCTACTAATTCATCTCCGGAGAGCAAATCAGACAGAGAGAGGGGTTTCGTTGCTTGATTAGTCCAGCTCAAACACACCAAATCGCCTGCATATCGATGCCAGAGAAATATATGGCAAAGAAGATTTACGTGCACGGAGAGGCGGAGAGGATATGTTGTCCGGCGTTGACTTGTCTCCGTGAGCAGGCAGCAGCTCCTCTCTTGTCCGGTGGTCGCAAAATGGATGTGGGATGAGAAGAGAGGGCAAGGTGGTTAGGCTTTGATTATTCTTCGTTGCTTCTTTTCCGGGTTTGATTCAGTACTACCCCTTTCCCTTTAACTCGTAAAAATACGTCCACGTAAAGATGTAAAGATCCAAAACCGTATCCAAACCGAATATTACCCCTTAGAGATATACAGATCGGGACCTATAGATATACGGCATTCCCGCACGCACGATCTGGCCTTCCCACCACCGTCCAACATCGACCGCCGCTGCCTCCGACCATCGTCGTGACCGCCGCAGGTGCCGGACAGTCTGGACAGCCACCGGACAAGTTGTCGGATAGTCCCGCTGCCGTCGAGCTCTCCCACGCAGCCGCCTTCGCCACGCCTCCGCATGTCGTCGCTGCGCCAGCCCTGCCAACACACAACTTCAAGGCCAAGTCTGAGGCATGCGACGGCCAAGCCGAGTCACCCGCTCGCCGGACCCAAGTCGCCACCATTACCACCACACGCGAACACGGCCATCGCCGGCGATGATCCAGCGTACAACCATTCTTTTTTTCCTTAGCATAGAACTCATACTAGTACATGTACGACTAGAAAAACATATTACTTGGTTAAGTTATATGAGGTTTTGTACATTACATATAGGTGTATATACTAATTATGAAGGGGCATCAAGCGATCTGAGCCGTTCTTGTGTTTAACATTGTACGAGTTTAGATGGGAGGGGTAGTACTGGATCAGGCCCAGCTTCTTTTTCAAACATGTCTTGTATTATGTGTACAACTCGTATATATATAAAAATAGCATAAACACTACTAGCAGCCGGCTGCTATGGACAGAGCTAATTAATTAATAACATAACATGGGTTGGATTGCTCTTAGGTTTCTGATCATGCTCAATATTGTTAACTACTACTTAGTGCAATTTGCTAGTTGATCCACCCACATGTACGCCACATGCAACTTTGAACAAATGAATATATATACACCATTATTAGTTTTCTGGAGTAGGTATGAATGGGTTGCAAATTGGCAAATTAGCTGGTGTGGACTTTCATTTTGTTCCAAACTTCGTCTGAACATGTAAATAAACAATGACTTGGATGTTTGGAAATGGTATTAAGGCAGAACATATGCGTCGATCCTAGTCATTAGCCGTTTGTCTCGATCGTGTATGACTATTTGATCGTGAAGATTAGGTTGGTCAAGTGAAGTCTACATATATATACTCCCTCCGTTTAGAAATAAGATGTTTTAGGTTTGTGAAGGAGATGTATCTAGACACCTTTTAGTGTATAGGTTCAAACGAATGACACTAAAAGGTGTCTAGATACATCTCATTCACAAACCTAAAACATCTTATATTTTCAAACGAAGGGAGTAGTAGCAACATCCCGAAATTTCTTACAAAGACTGACCAGTCTTGATTATTAAAATATCCAGCTCCTCCCACGATTTTAGATTAGCCCATAATTGCTTCTTAGTAGGAGGAGGGAATTAAGCTCCATTATTGTTAATGGAAGAGAATCAAGTTTTGATGACGTTGTAATAAAATGGGTATGGTGCTCAATCGCATTCACATTCAACGGCTCTGGGCATTATGTTGCTAGTAGTTGTTTCTTTTTTTCACACCTTGGCAATGCCTTTGATTGATAAAGTCGAAAAAGGGTTCAGTTTATAAGGAAAACCGACCAAAAACCGTACAAACACAAAACAAAGCACGCGCCCCGAGGCCGTGCCCCTACACGAGCCGAAGACTACGTCGCCCTAGCGACCAAAACCGACAAACTCACACACCTCGACACAACTGGGGCTGCCGCCCTGGCGTCCGGGCGCCACATCAAGGCTACGAGCACCCTCCAAGCTGAACTGCCGACCGCCCTAAAGAGGACAAGATGCCCGCAAAAAAGCCACCGGAGTTGGGCAGCCGTGCCCAGCATCCCAAGAACCGCCACACCTAGGCTCCCCGTCGCCGCGACGAAACCGCCGCCGTCTGGATCATCACATAGACGCGTGCGCCTCGGCCAGACACCCGCCATGGCCACAACCCGCTTGGGCCTAGATTGGGCCCGCAGTCTGCAGGACGCATCCACCACAGAGGAGGCCACTCCACTGCCAACACCGCCGTCCCAACTGGAAGGAGCTGCCGCCCTAAGCGTCGTTGTCCAGGAAGGCCACCTCTTGGCCCATCCTCCCCGGCAGGGGAAATCGCCGCCGCTCCAGCCTCCCGCAACCACCAGCCATGACCACCGCCACCATGCCGTGAAGCAGAGCCCGCGCAAGCACGCCCGCCACGCCGTCGGGGAAGGAGCCATAGAGGGAAGCCCCACCCGCAAGAGGGCTGAGGCCCCACCGCCGCCATCCGGCGACAACGGGGAAGGAGGGGGGGGGGAGACAGTGGGAGTGGCGGTGGGAGGGGGGCTAGGGTTTCCACCCGCCGCCACCATAAAGGCGACGCGGGGGGCGTGTGCGGCGTGGGTCTGTCAGCACACTAGTAGTTGTTTCGTTGAACTACTAGCAGCCAGCTGCTTTGGATGATTGTTCTTGCTCAACATTTTTAATTATTAGTGTAATTCGCTAATTGATCCATTTTTAATTATTAGTGCAATTTGCTAATTGATCCATCTACATGTCCACCACAATTTTGAAAAAATGAATATGGTTTGTGTTCTGGATCCGCCATTAGTGTTGTAGAGTAGATATAAATGGGTTGCAGAGGAGACAGGCTAGCTGGCTTGGACTGTCATTTTGTTCCAAACTTGTTAGAAAAGGCAGAACATATCCATTGATCCGAGTCATTGTACGACTATTTCATGGCAAAGATTAGGTTTGTGAAGTCTACATTGTAACAATAACCCATAATTTCTTGCGAAGACTGACCTAGCTCATGTAAGATCCGAGTCTTGATTATCATTATATCCATCTCGCCCCACAAATTTCAGATTAGCACATTATTACTTTTTCTTCCCAAGATGTTCCCCGGTCTATGCATTGAAGAGACGCATTTGACCTGTTTTATTAATCATTCAACAAACGACTGACAAAGAACATACATTACAAAACACGAAGCCTTCACACAACACCTACAAAAGATCATGTCAAAACGGCCTATGCCCCAATAAAATTCCACCATCAGCTATGAACTTGGAACATATCACATACCCCTGAGATGCCCTTTAGACGAAACGAGAGCAGTTTAGCAGACTCATAGCAAACACCTCATGTACACGCTAAAGAAGCCGTCACCACCGTCTAGCCTCCGAGCAATCTTCAAGGTTAAGATTAGCATGGACTTTGCCGGTCCTGCTGATGACGCCACCATGACGCCAGACAGCGCGTCCACTCTACACGAGTCCATCGAGCCCCATCTGATACCGGGACTCCGCAGATCCACACCACCGAGACTCGCCATCAACGTCGAGGTCAATGAAAGCAGCTCCGCCTCAGGGCCCCTCCAGCCGACATCAGCTCCAAAAACGATGTCCCCGTAGGGAAGAGGTGCCTCATGCCGTCATCATCCGAACTGGGAGACCCGGGTCTGAGGTTTCCCCGAAGTAGATGACCCTTCCTGTAGCCTATGCGGTGGCCCAACGCCTCCACGCCTTCGAGATCCCACTGGAAATATGAGCTCCAAAATGATGCCTCCAACGAGGAAGACAATGCCATGTGCTACCTTTGTTCGTACTAGCCTGAGGTTTCCCTCGGAGCCCTACCGAACTTCCATCATGATGATGCCCTCCAAGAAGGCTAGTTGCGCCCACAGGTGTTACTGCGTTACCGCATCATCTGCGACGACAAAATCGGGAAAAGGATCTCCCATGTGGTTGTTCCGTAACCATGAGATCTCTAGCCGTAGAAATCCGTTGGAGGCATCCACCGACGTAGAAGGCAAGGCCATGCCGATCAGAGGCCCAACCCGCTGCCGACAAGGGGAAGATCCCGACGCGCTAGCCAAGGATTCGCCACTTCCGTCGGTGACCCGTTGCTGTGCACATCGCCCTCACCGTCTCCATCGAGCTCGCTGCAGGGATGTTGAAGCAACAGAACCAGCCCCCCCCCCCCCCCAATCGGCGGCCAGGGCTTTGCCGAGAGCCTCTAGGAGTGGCGAGGAGGGGCGAAGGGAGACGGGGAAGCCGCCGGCTGACCTTGTAACATATACATGAAAGAGAATCAGCTTGTAATAACGTTGTAATAAAAAGGGTATGGTGCTCAATCACATTCTCATTCACCAACTCTAGGTTATTTTACTATAGCTCATGCAAGGTTGTTTCATGAAATATAATGTTTAAGAAATCTCAATGATTGAGTTCTCCCTCCACAGCACGGTACAGAGTGACAATTAAAGTAGTGTTCAACTGCCGCGTGAAAAAACCATAATAATATTGCTCGACTTGTTGCTCTAGAAAATAAGGGTGTATTTACGTCGACATATGGAAGAATTATTCGCTGCGACGAAAGACATGACAACAAATAGGACAAACCTACATTAGTTAGGACTTGTCTCTAGCTTTGGTTCATCTTAAGATGCCTTCCAATATGTGTTGAGATAATCTTCGCCTTCCGTATGAAAGAACCTGTTGGGCATAGACCACCACACACACAAGAATGTCATCTCTTTTTTCGAAATAGGGGAAAGCCCCGGCCTCTGCATCCTAGGACGACACAAGAATGCCATATCTATTCTTCTATGAATCGGAACAGCAAAACACATTACCATGGCATGTCGCCAACGCGCTTAACACTAACAGCTGCTACAATTGATTGGCGCTCAAACACCTATCATAAATAATTAATTACACAATCCTCGGACTGAAGCTGCCCTTTGATTCATACCTGCTAGCGAGGTGAGTATAGGTTACTACCTTGGGCAGGTAGGAAAGGGAAAGCAGTGCTTCCCTTTAGTTCTGGGTTGCTAATTCAGAAGCAAGGAAAGAAACTTCTTGCTTTAGTTGCAGTGGAGGGAACTAATTAGTTAATAGTTAATACCATAAGGTGGGCTAGCTGTCGTATTGCTTGATCTTCATAAATATTATTAGTTTAATTCGCTAGCTGATCAATCCAAGTTAGTACAGTTTGTGAAACCTGTTCATTAAGTAATGGAAAGAGGGAAAAGCACAAGCCTGGAAATTCATGACAAAAGTAGGACGGGTCTAGGGGCAAACTTAATTTGGCTGAAAATTAGCAGAGGACACACCATGAACAATGTGAAGTCCCAGGACCAAACTGACATCACATTGTTCATGTGTGTGTAGTCCACACTGCTAACGCGCTTGCTTTGTAGAAGACTTGCCAGAAACTAGTTCACTAATAATGGTTGTTATTGTTAGGCTCTAATCTTGATTTAATTATCTCCATTAGTTATTTAGTTTTGCATGTAGTGGTGAGTGGAGCTCCACCTGAGCGTGCGCGGCGAGATGCCAGGCTCCGTGTGATGCTGGTGTGCGGCGAGATGCATATGTGCCGTGAGATGCAGCAGACCATGAGAAGCGGCAGCAACTTGAAGGTCTGGAGCTGATCCATTGAAATGATAGAGCGGAGTCGCTCGACTCTCTCTCTGCTACTTCACGTGGCTCTCGTGGAAAGATACAGAGACAAAGATTTTTGTGTCTTTGGCTGTTTCACACAGCCCTCACCTTTTCTTCTTGAAAACAATCGAGTTAGCCGTGGTTCTGAGTATGGTGTTCGTGACTGAATAGCTATACGAACTGCGGTACCAATAACGAATTCAAGATCTCACAAGGTGGAGTTATTGCACGAATAATAACTTAGATAGTTGAGTAAATTTAAAATAAGAAACAAGAATTTTCTTTGTGCCAGGTAGAATTTAAGCCCAGTAGTCAATAGCACCAGCCAGTTTGTGGCTTAGTGAACAGATAAAGTAATGATCCCAGATAGACGTTATTCATAATGACAAGGACACAAAATCAACTTACCTTCACTTTCCTCACAAATCTGAGGGAATCATCAAACATCAGTGGCTCCGATTTATGTCACAACACCAAAGAACACCGTGACTCTCGACTCTGCCCTAAACGCCTCATCTGCTCTAGACATAGCAACTCCATTGCCCCTGCGATGCATGATAAAACCGCCAATTACCATGATTGTAGTAGTAAGTCCACAACAGATACATTTTCAGATCACAAAGTGGTTTGGCATTCCTCAGTCAATCCCTTGGATAACATCAGTCAGGTCCATGTAAAAATAAAAAATGTAAAGAATGCCCTGAAAGGGTGGGAGATTAATATTAGGGGGCAGTCTATCAAGGAGAAAAGAGACCTTTCCTTGGAATTGGAAAATTTAGAGCTTCTTGAGGAAGATAATTTGTTGACTGGAGACAATTTCAGAGAAAAAGTTTCCTTCAATTTAAACTTTTGAAGATTTATGAAGAAGAGGATTTTTTTTGGTTTAGTAGATCTAGTGCCAAGTGGCTCTTACAGGGGGATAATAATACTGCCTACTCCATAGAATTGCTAATGGTAGAAGGAGGAAAAATGTTATGTATCTCTACTATCTAAAATATACAAAGCTGTTCCGTTTTCTGCCACTATGTCGCCTCCTTCGTCAACGTCGCGTGTTTTACGTCTTGGTCTGCCCCGCGTGACCACATCCTCTCCTAGGCCTAGTACCGCCACACCCTCAATCCCCATATTCACCGCCACCACTCTCTCGATCTCTGTCACCACCGCCGTCCCATCGATCCTGTTACAATTGCGATAAGAAGATAACGAATAACGAAAAACGAAAACACAGCAAGGGGACACAGATTTAACGTGGAAAAACCTCTCCAACAAAGAGAGGAAAAAACCACGGGCGCCAGCCAACAAAACTTCACTATATCGAGGAGTGTTTATAAATGCCGGGGATTTCACAGATGCAACTCATCCCAACCGGCGGCTTATAAGGGATTTATATATCGGTGGAAACCTAGGTCTTCGACGATCCGTACCCTAAACCCTAAACCCTAAACCCTCGGCCCAAGCCTCCGACGACGGGCTTCGCTCCACTCGTCAGAGGTTGGCCTATACTTTGTAAAATTTGGATCAACATATACCCCGTCTCCACCACCGCCCTGCTCGTGCCCCAGCACCACCGCCGCCTCTTCCCGTGCCCCAGCACCACCACCGCCCCATCGATCCCCGTCTCCACCACCGCCCCATCGATCCCCGTCTCCACCACCGCCCTGCTCGTGCCCCAGCACCACCGCCGCCCCTTGCCTGTGCCCCAGTACCACCGCGCCGAGGCACCGCACATGAACCCTATATCAAGGTCAAAATCGATTTTCCTTCTACGGATGCGTCCTGTTCGCCGTGACCCTCTGCTCCGCAAATCCACGGGATCTCGCCATCCATCCCGTTGTACCGGGCGGCCGCCACGGTCCTTCCCATCAAGAACTGGCGCCCGCCGGCCAGCTGTCACGAGTATTTACGGAATCTGCCCTGCTGCCTGTTCTCTGTGATTCTCCCATAGAAGAACCGGCACCCAACGACCAAAAGTGGGATTCACAAGGTAAATCCGAGCCTTGAAATCAACGAATCAGTTTGTGCCTTGGTTATTTCCTCCATGGCTAAGGCGTATTGATTTCGAACTTGGTTATTTCCTCCACTACGCCAGTCATGCGTGATGTTCTGCCATCAGCGAACAAGTAGGAATTTGAGACATAGAAGAGATTGTAGCTACACGCACTATTGATAGAACTGAAATTCAACGTACTAACACCTTCTTTACATGCAGCAGTCTGAGACATGGATGAAATCGGAGCTCATCGCTATCTAAACATGATTGTATTTTCAAGACTGTTTGTCATAGAAAATGAGATTAATATACTTGATTAGTTATTAGGGGAGTGGATAACTAAGTTCGTACATTGGTCTTCAGTAAAAACAAATATGTGTATGAATGACTACTTTTTCTTGGTTTAATATGTAGGATTAGACAATACATTCTGCTACTTTGACTTGGTTTAGTATGCGCCTCCATCATCCTTCTGCTGTATACAATCAATGGTTTAACTAAGGACCTTTTGTACTCAATGGACAATGTGATATTTTTGGCTATCCTTTTGGTCATATTAGTCTAGAGTAAAACTCACTTGAGACAACATGTTAAGTCTGTATACATTTGATACACGGGGAGCCTGATTACCAAATTCATGCTTGGTTTTGTTTTTTGGATTGTTGCTTAAGCATCTATTGTTGTGGCATGGATTTTTATTTTGTATGGCATGTAGTTAACACTACTATTAGTTCAGGCTCACAAGTACATGCTTCGCTCCCTATACATTTGGAATTCCTCTATGTGTGTTAAGATTTCTTAGTTTAATTGTTGCTTAGCAAACTCTTCACATCCACAATCAGATACCATACAACTCTAAGATAATGTGAGTGCTCAGCCTACTTCTCATCATAACTTAAAGAATATTGTCAGTCTGTGCCAGATTCTATTATTTAATAAATTGTGCCACAAGAGCACTATATATTTTAGACCGTGTTAGGTTTGTTCTGGTAATACAAGATTTATGGAGTTTGTTTCAGAGAAACCTTGTCATTTGATTAGGTGCAGATTTCCCCTACACCTCAAGTTATGTTTTCTTTTAGATAGTAGGGATTAATAAGTCTTGGTGCATCTTTTGGGCAACGCTTGTTCGTCAATTACCAATCCAGAAACATCAGACTATGATGCATGGAAATGTAGAATTCAGAGAAGTAGGTTGTTGGCGTAATGAAGCCACTTTATATTTAAAATAATACTATTTAGTATCCAACCGTAATTTTTAAGAAACCATCTTCATGATTGCATTTACCATGGCATCCATGATATGAAGAATGTGTGGGATGTAGCATTTGAGGCTTGGAAGACTATAGACCAGAGCTTTGATCTTTCATCTTAGGTCTAGCTTCATCCACGTCTTGGTGTAATTTCCGCCTGATTTTGCAATATATTACTAACTGCACTCCTTTGATCCTATTCTCTATAAGTATATAATGCCTATAGTAATTCAAAACTAGGAATGTTTCGGTCCTTGTATATGGATGACCCAGCCGACAACGTCGACCATGCGGTGATCGCCTTCTTTCGGATGGTTGTCACCATCAACCATCGAAGGAATGCTCCTGATGCTGAAGTGCCCAAGACTGTCAGGTTTGGTACGGCATGTGCCGATCCTGCACATGCAGATTATGGGAAGTGGCTGGTGTGCTCTCCCTATTTTGCATTTTCAACTCAATTTTCTCTAACCAAATGCGATCAGCGCCATCATCTGAATTGCAGTTCACTCTCCATTTGCTTGACACACTGCCGTGTGCTACTTTCTTGGTTCACCACAACCTTGCATTGCATATTCAGCCGCGTCAAGATGGTCAGCGTGATTCCATTGCAGGACAAGCAAAGAGCTCTTCGTGATACATGATAAGGGTGCCATGCCAAAATCAACTCATTTTCTTCAAAACTTTGAACTACATAGTAGTATAAAAATATTTGGCACTGAAATATGAGTAATTTAAGTGTCCATCTGTTAGCTACGTGTTGCCTTGCTTGCAAAATATTAGCTTATCCAAATGGATTTCGCCTTGCTTGCATAATATTAATTTATCCAAATGGACTTCTGAATATTCTTTGTCATATGAACTAACAAGATACATATGTCTTCTATGGCAACTCTCACTCAAAAATCAGCAGGACGTTGAAGAAAATTCTGCCAGGGAGAGATGATTGAATGTTAATTGATATGATCGTCTGGTGCAGACAAACCTAGATATTATTGAGGTCATGAGGATCAAGTGAGATGGATTTTTGGGCACTCCAGGTAATTTCTCAATTAGATTTGTATGGAGCTTTGCCAAAATGAACTATAGAATGTGCGTCTGTACTCACCGGCTGGTCACCGTCTTGTCCGGTTTTCATCAGCATGTGTGCATGGCCGAGGCCACCGTCCACAACATGCTGCCCACACCCTCCACGGACACTCCATAACCCTGTGGCCGCTAGCTCGACAAGTGCAACAGGGGTAGCGGTGGATCAAATAAGATTTCATGTTGCATTGAACTAGCTATTTTATGAATCTAGAGGAAAATTATTCTAAAGTTGATCCTTGGTTTCCTGCAGCGAGGTAGTCTTGAATACCTAAAGAATTGCTTGTACCATGTTTTCCCCGGTATCTATTGATTTATACATGATGCTGATTCTCTTATGTACACTACACTTGATGGTAAAACTTTTGGTAAGTTACACGAAATGCTTTTTATCCTTTTGGTTTTATTGAAAACTTATCGTCATATTTTTTAGACAAATGGGGTCGAACTTATGATCACCTTCAAACTTCACTTACCATTTCTGCCGAAGAGTTATATGCGATGCAAGTATCTAAAAGACACAATTTTCTACTATGTTGGAACAATATTTCCTGCATTTTTAAATATTTTGGTGAGGTATATTCATTTACAAAATGTTTTTTTCATCTGCCATTTCTTGTACAAGTAGAATACCCTGATACCAGTTTATATTTTTGTTCGGCATACATGTAATTCACCCTGTGGTAGAATGTGTTGTCAAGACCATAGGCAAGTCTGCTTCATCATATGAATGTATTTGTTCCTTTTGTCATCCTTAGTATTAGAGAGTGGATGAATTTATTTCTTGATACAAAGATGTAAAGGCCCAATTTGGACAAGACCAAGTAATAAAAAGGTATGGGAGATTTATTTGGAAAGGACGAGGTCATTAGCCCATGATACATGATAAATGACCCAATATGGCTAGAACCAATGATATATTTATGGAGTTTATGTTCAGATTTTTGTTACCTGCTTACCTCCTTCACATGTCTACAAACTATAGAAAGTCGGTTTCTTTTGTCTCTATTTCATAAATTGTATGCATGCAGGAGCTAAATATCAGAACTCGGATCTGGATGAGGATGCAACACTTTCATATTACTCATGCACTATATATGTGTCATTTTTAGGTGATTTTAATATTTTTAGTCAATTTGGTTACAAATATTCAAACTTGGATCGTTAGTTTGTTGGAAGCATTAGATTTCATATTAGAAGTAGTCACTAGATTTCTTCTAGGGCTAGAAGGAAGCAAATAAACTCCTATTCTTATTGAAGACTTGACATGATGTAAAGTTGATGTTTGTAAGGAGGTCACACATCTGGAACTTATGGAAGTATGGAACTACACACAGCTCACAGGATTGGACAAGCCTAGAGTCCATGGTCAGTGGAGCGTGGGGAGATCAAGAAGAAGCTAGAAAGAGAGGGGAAAGCAGTGATCAGTCTGTCTCAATCTGTTTGCTCTATCAGTAGAGATTTTCTATAAAGTAACTGGTAAGTTATTGTGTTGTTCAATGTGTATTTTCTGTATAGATTCCAACAACATGACAACAATTTTAGTCTTCAGCTAACAATGATCATTACATGTTAAATCCTTTTTATATATTATTACTTCGAATAACATTAAAATGCATTTACTATCTAGCAAGTTGGATCAGGATTGCAGCAATATGGCCATCTTATCTTAGTCGAGACAAGAAGTACCTAGAACAGTGCACGTAAAACATTATTTTGGACTAGGATTCAATGAGCCCTTGCCATTCAACGAGTCTTGTGGTGCTAGAATTTTATACTAATACTATTGATGTTTCTTTTATAAAGAAATGCTACTGATGTAGAAATTTTGCTTGGACAATACACTAAAAAGTGTTGCCAAAATAAAACAAAATAATTGGTGTTTCCAGTGATTGACTAATATTACTATTGTGTTTATGGGAGCCACAATGTTTAAAGAGTTATTTACTTCATTTGAAGAATTCGTTTTGCAAGAAAACATGGTTCTGTTGACCTTATCTATGTCACTTAGTGACCTGTTTGAGTCCTTTACCTGCCATTCTCGTCCATAGCAACACACGAAAGTTTAATATACAACAAAAAAGAAGCTGCCCTCAGCATTAAAATTCAGTTATTAAGGCTGCTTAATGGGATTGAGCATGCATTTTGCATCTTTTTACCTTATCCATTGATGTTTACCTAATCTCTTTCTATGCACCATCAGTTGCACCTTATATGACCCTATACAAAAAAGGATGTAAAGCTTTTGTTTTGGAGAAGGACGCAAAACAATTTCTATTTTTCTTATGCATACGCCTAGAAAGGAAAATAACAATCATGGATATATTGTGTGCCACACAACGAAAATGACTACGAATGTTTCTTTCCTTTGAAAAAATGTCACTCTGTGAAAACATACTTGCATCTAACTATGAAGGTCAAACCTTTTCGAAAAAAACTACGAAGGTCAAAAATCACATTGGTTGTGGAAGAAGTACGAGGCGAGAAACATACAGTAGACATGAAAAATCACAAGGATATTACACTTGGCACAAATATTTACAAGATATAGTCATCTTTACCCTGTAGCAATGCACGAGCATTTTACTAGTGAAGTCAAACAAGAAATATAGAAGACGCCACACCTAACACATCCAGCCTCTCCTTCTAGGGCCGCCGCCCCGACATCCGCGAGATTGAACCTATGGCACGTGAGACATCTCACCGCGTGGCTTGAAAGGCGGAGGGGTTAGGTTAACTCAAGATCCAAGCCCGATGGCCTGAATCCATGGAGCCGAAGGGCAGTAGCACCACGACAACCCAGAGGAGCCCTTCATCCACCGCCGAAAGGGGGCCGCTAACTGGACACGGGAGAGGGGCCACACCTAGCCTAGGCAGGCCCGTTCGCCAGATCAGGCCCGTAAAGGCCCCTCCTCCATGCTGCAGCAGGGTCGCCGCCATCACCACCCTCTCTGCTCGCGCGCTCCTCACCACCACCGCTAGCTCCAGACCGCCGCCGGCGAGCACCAACGCCGCCCTAGGTCGAACCGCAAAAAATCACAGTTCTATTAAACGATGAATTATTAGATTGAAATTTTCGTTTTGGGGTGATGTGAGCGGACGAACAAAGACACAAAAAGTAGATCTTATCAAAATGGAAAGGACAGGGTCCGAATTGCAATATATACCATGGTGGGACTTTAACTCCAATTATGTTTGATCCTAGCCATTAAATGAGGTCGGATGGTCTAGATTTCTTGGGAATCGGTACCACCCAAGTGCATTGTAGCACTAGATATGTTAGGAAAGGATGATGATGGGTTATAAGGTTCGGAAGCTCAATCAATAGGATGCAGCCCAGTCCACAATGAGGTGGTGACCCAAGTGACAAAGCCCGAGTCCTTTATCGGCTTCTATTTCTTTCTAGCCTATACACGACCATGAGCACACAAATGAGACTCAATTATTATTTTCTGTGTTTTACATTTTGACAAAATGTTCATATTATTTTTAAAAAAATTAAATGAAAAATATATCGAATTTATAATGTAAATTTAAGAAATGATAATGGTTCAAAAGATATGAAATACATTACACCATCTATGAAAAATACTATCTATGTCCATAGAACTTCTATTTGTATAACCAATATCTCACACAAAAATATCTCTTCAAATATGTTCCATCTTATGTGAAAATCATCTGTGTCACCTAAAATCTTTATGCCACTTCTAGAAATTGTACGCGGATAAAATGTTATGTATGGAAACTTACTCTTCTTTGCATATATGTATATTCCACCACCCATAAAATAAAGTCCATATATACTATATGTGTAGCCCAATAAAAGTGTTATGTATTTGATGAAAAAATATGGTAAACATTGGTGTGGGAAGAAAAGCAGGCGTCCCGACCCCTTTTCTTTCTTATCATATCACACGGGCAGAACTCTGTATGGGCATTGAAACATTGTTGCCAAAAGGAGTTGTATATGATGGTTAAAACAATATTACTTAAACATTTTTCTAAAATAAAATATAGATAATATACATTAATCTGTCAAAAAAGGCTAACAAGTAAAAAAGAAAGTAAAAAATAAGAAGAGAGATAAAAAACAAACTAATAAAAATTGTTAAGAAACAATAAATAAAAAGGAAGAAAAATAAATGAAATATAAGCGTAAAGAGTATGAGAAAAAATAAGATGGAGAATACAATCTGAGCTAATAATGGGTTGCATTTTTGTGAGTGAGGGCGATGTGTGAAGTATTTTTGGTGTCGTATTGAGCAGAAAAGCTATGATACATGTGTGAATTCCCATTTACTGATAAGGAAATTGTAATCTTCCGAGTCTGATCCAAAAACAAAATCATGCAAGGAAAGACAAGTTTTAATGAAAATGGTAGGCTCGGTTTTGACTATTAAGAAAATATAATATATAATTTGTTTTTATTGGTGCACTTAAAATTTTGATAGTAAATAAATGCTTACAATCAGTATTATGTTATACAGACTTGATTTCATAAATAATATAAATAATTCATCTAATATGCCAACACAATAAAAAGCAAAGCCTAAGATCATTTACGCTTTTTAAAAAAACCATAGTGAGTATTAAATTTGAAACAATTATTACATCGGCCCTTCTCCTTTTTACCTAAAAGATCCAGCATATATTGTACTAATCCGTCTTTGGAAAAATCACTTGTCAATTTTTTGACGAATAATAATCAACATCGATTATGAATGGAAGTTAAACTATTTATATATTAGGGCTTCTAAAGTATCCAATACTGGGCCAAAACCTGCCGATGGCACAATGCTAGTATTTTTTATCGGAGCACATGATACATTAGAAGTAAAATATTTTTTGATAAGAAGCGCTTTATTACTTAAAAGTTTTAAATATTACACCTGGCTTTTGCATAACTAATATGCACACAGCCGTCATGGTCCATAGATCCAAACAGAGAAAATAAATAAGACAAATTTCATATCAAAATGATAAATTGTAGAACGCCTAGGATGTTGAAGGAGGGCCGATCCATAGATTATGATGTAATCCATGTTGGGTAAACAAATCTCGTGCCGTATCCTTTAGCCGCATACACATCTTTATAAAAAGGTCGTGATACTCCGTACGATGTAGGACCAATCAAGAACGCAGTGTGTTGGTACATCGGTAAATAACCTGCAATAGAGAACAATTTATATTATTAAAAACTTTATCATTGCTACATATAGCCATAGCGACCTTATAATGAAAATCGCTCCAACCCAAAGAAGCAACTTATACTTGATATCTATACCATGTAACTAATTCGCAAATATGTTGGCAATACGTGATGGATATAAGCCTGAAGCTGCTTGGGTAACTGGCCATATAGACCTAGCAAAGTTGCATTGAAAAAGCATGTGTTTGATTGTCTCATTATGATGGCAAAACACACATATAGGATTCCCATGCCAATTTCGCCTAATAAGGATGTCTTTAGTGAGGATAACCCCTCAACAAAGATATCAAGCAAATATTTTGTTTTTTAGAGGTATCTTCATCTTTGAGATCATCCTATTATCTAAAGCTGGTAGACTAAAGCATTGTATAAAGAACTAACAGAGAATGAACCATTATCACTTAAGTTCCATCGAAATTCATCAGGCTCAGTTGTCAGTTGAACATTTGCTAAGCGGTGTAGAAGTGTGATCCAAGAGTCAAGTCTGGCACCAATCAAATCTCTGCTGAAAGTCACGTTGAGAGGGAACGATTCCATTACGGTGGCTATCGTTTCCTCCTTGTAACGGACGATAGAATCCAACGCGGGATATTGTTCACGGAGTCAGTGCCAAGCCACTTATCCTCAAAGAAGTAAAATATATGACGAAGCAATAGTCAAATTTTGAACCCTCCTAACAAATAAGGGAGAATAATCAATGGGACCAAGGAACATATGAACCAACTTTGAAAAAGACTAACTAAGTATTTCTAAGTTTTGAAAAAGCATGAAGACACTCACACACATGGGTATTGCATAGAAACGTTGATTCTAAATTGTTCAGTAAAATTTCTATTAAAGCCTGTGTTCCGATTTAATTGTCACATGTCTGGTCAAGGTTTAGACAAAATTTTGCATAAACCCGTGACAACTAAATTGGATCGGAGAGAGTACTATTTTCGTCTTGTGTGAAATCAGGAAGTTAGAAATCTAGAATGGATTGCATATATATGGCTACAAAGCTTTATGAAAAATTAGAAGGATAAATATCTACCCTATAGATTCTTTCTGTATTTTTTTTTCAAAATTCAGAAGTGTGACCGGCCAAATTTGAAGACGGATGATTATCCCGGGTCCGCTGTGTAGTGCGCCGCAGCCGTAGACAGGAGCACAGTCGATGTGTGCCTTGCATTGTATACTGGTGAAGACGTGATGGGGACCTGACCAAAGCAGCTGCATGCCTGCCTTGCATTGTACTGCATGTTCCTGAAGCGTGTCGTGGCATGCCCAGACAGGTTCATCAGAACGAGTTGACCGACGACACGATTGCTCGGTCTGTGCATCGAGCCGCCCACTTTGGTCACATTTAGGATTTCTTGTTTTGAGCCGACACACGTCTGCACGTCGTACGTGTTTCGGTGTGTGCTCCACAAGTCACAGGTCACCCTTGGCTGGCTAGGAACATGCATGGATTTGAAAGGACATACAGATTATGCTAGTCACGCCAAGATTGTAGTTCAAGGGTATGTTTGGTTGAGTTTAAATCTAGTTTTTGAAGTTTGACTTATAAATCACAAAAACACTAAAATAGGTGTTTTTGAATTTGACTTTTGGCTTTTAACTGGACATACTAGTACAATGATACTCCCTCCGTTCACAATTAGATCGCATTCTGGGTTTAGTCAAAGTCAAACTTTTTAAAATTTGATCAAATATTTAGCAAAAAATAGAAGTATCTACAATATAAAACTTATAGTATTGGAATCTTCGTAAGTTATGTTTTCATAATATATGTATTTGGAATAATGAATGTTTATATATTTTCTTATATTCTTGGTCAAAGTTAACAAAGTTTGACTTTGAAAAATGTTAGAACGCGAAGTAATAAAAAACAGAGGGAGTATAAGCCAAAAGCCAAAATGAAAAGCACATATTTAAGTGCTTTTATTGCTTATAAGCTAAAAGCAAAAAACCATAAATAAGCACAACCAAACAGCCCCTAAAGCTACATGCAGCTTAGATGAGATGAAGAGATTGTTGCTTGTAGGTTCTTGTTGTAAATGAAAGTTCCTCTAGATTTTTTTTCTTTCGAAATGGGGGATTACTCAACCTCTCCTTGTATACTATATGCGACAAAGATCTAATAAAATATCGGCAATATTAAGGGAATCTTGTATTTGAATACTCATTGAACCAGAGAAAATTTCACATGCTATTTCTGTTGCGGAAACAAGCTAGGGTCTTCGGCACAATCAACACATAAACCAACTTAGGTCAATAAGCGCATGATGACATGGGGATCCACTAACCAAATGTTACTTCTGTAGCCATGATCTGCCTCGATGTCCTTTTGGGCTGGGATCACCTGTGGTACGTGTTGCTTCATGGTTAGCCATGGCCGACGGGCCCACCATGGTTGGACGTTAGTGCCGCTCAGCGCTCACAATAATGCAAGGTCCCAGATTTAGCAAGTGGTAGGCTTCCTTTCATGCCCCTCTACAATTACATAGTATTCCATACATTCCTACATATAGCCATCTATAAACTTCGCCATTGCAAGCACCCCACGCAGGCAGAGCTCACACACCTCTGGATAGAAGAAGCTCATAGTCATACGTGGTAGCTTCTTCTCCAATGGACACTCCCCCTGCAACCCTGGACCTGTCCTTGACGCTGGCTCCCATGCCACCATCAACGCCGGCTCCGGTACCTCCGTCCTCTCCCTGGGGCGCTGCTGCTTCCGGTGGGGGTCGTGCCGGCCATGGAGGCGATGGCGATGGCCATGGTGGTGGCGAGAGGTCGAGGCTGTTCTCTTGCCTCTTCTGCGAGAAGAAGTTCCTCAAGTCGGAGGCGCTAGGGGGCCACCAGAACGCGCACAAGAAGGAGAGGGTCGTCGGCTGGAACGCCCATCTGTACAACTATGAAGCGTATCCGGCAGCGGCCCACGACCCGGCCATGCTGGTGCCGGGGAGCTGGCGGCGTGCGCGCACGGCGGCGACCGCGACGCTTGACGGCGGCGACAAGCAGATGCAGCAGCAGCAGCTTGATCTTAACCTTAAGCTTTAGCTAGCCAGCTCGTGTTGTACGGTTTCCCTCTTCCTTTGATTTTTCTTCTCCTCTTTGAACCTGTACTGTATATGTGTGTGTTCTCTAGATCGACCTGTACGTACGTATGGGTATCCACTGGTCTACACGTGTTGCATTCTAGAGAGAATATTGATCTCAGCATAGGTTCGTATATCTAATCTAGTAGTGTTCGAAACTAATTAGCATGAAATTCTCAAAAATGAAGAAATCTCGAAAACTTACAGATAAAGGAATGTACTAGATAAAGGAAATAAATAAGCATGTCCATGCAAAAATTTGGTATCATATAAAGCCCTTTTTCTTTCATTACCGTGCGCAGTTCTATTGTTTCCACTATGCATTTATGGGCCATGATAAAGATGGTATGGTATGCCTACTTACGGAACATTATGCCCGACTTCGCTAAGTTGATGAAGTTGTGAGTGGATAATTTTGCTTTCAAACTTTCCTTTTCTATATTGGCGGACATATCAAGTCAAATATTGACCATATGGGGGTTGGTATATTGGTCTATATCGCCTGGTATGTGTGAAAATGGTATTTACGAAATGATGTGTTATATCTATATACACCAGCAATATCCGCATATCGTTCTAATCACCTATATTTGAAAGGTAACTCTCCCAGACTATCTGTGATCAAGGGCGGAAAGAACGGATCATGACATGGTTTGATATTGGAAGAAGGAATGGGGTTTCATGTTACTCGTATTAAGAGAGAGCGATTTGATTAGGTGTGCTTCAATGTCCCTTCTTCCCCAAACTTATGAAACTGAAAACAAAAGAAGGGCCGGGATTGACCGACAATCCTTCATACATTCCGAACAAAAGGGTTATCAGCCAATCCTAGTCGTCTTTGTGTTTTTAGTTTCATAAGTTTGGGAGAGAGCGGAGACACCGAAGCAAAAGTCTTTATCAAGTTGCTCCCATTAGAAGAGAGACCACATCTAGCCTTCTTTGCAGGTTGTGAGCCCATAGTAGGGGATCAGGACAACACATCTACACATGCATGGTGGGTCAACTCTACATGTGGTAGTGTCTCGTGCTTGTGCTTCTCTTTTTATTTCTTCAAATTACACCCCCCCTCTTTCTAAAATAATCTAAGTTTTAAGTTTGCCTTACCTCAAATTTCTCTAAGTTTGGCGTGGTTTATAGAAAAATATGTTAATATCTGCAACGTCAAATCTAGATTGTACGGAAACATATATTATGACGAATCTAAATTGGTGTCGTATTTCTCTATAAATTAGGTTGAACGCAAAGTGATTAAACTCAAAATAAACCTGGAACATCAGTTATTTTGAGATGGTAGGAAGATGCAGTTACCTTGGAACGGATGGAGTATATGGCGCTATGTCAGTATTTTGTCCCTCTGTTTCATGTTACTTCTGTATATTTATATTTGGTCAAAGTCAAGCTTTATTTTTTGCAAAAGAAAGTCAAGCTTTATAATGTTTGACCAACGATGCATAATAAAATATCAGTATACATACTATCAAATGTATACTATATGAAAATATATGGTATTACACTTCTAATAATATTTCTTTAATTCTGTAAATAAGTATATGGTATTAAACTTCTAATAGTATTTGTTTTAGTATGTAAATGGTATTACTTTTTTATTATGACTAGTAAAACTTTGAAAACTTTAGTTTTGATAAAATCTTACTACCTCTGTTCCAAAGGTTAAGGCTTATATTTCTTTTTAAAAGTCAAGCTACCGAAAGTTTGATCAAATATTTAGAAAAAGCTATAAAAAGAATATATATGTGAAAATATGTTTCATGATGTATCAAAGAATATAAATTTCGTATTGTAAATATTAATTTTTTCTCTAAAAACTTGATCAAACGTTATGTTGTTTGACTTAAAAAAAATATAAGTCTTAAAATTTTGGATGAAGATAGTATGTTCGGAGTAATATGAAATCATTTGACTACCAAGACACAATCTGCTCCGTGTCATCAGGAGTATTGTGCATCTGTTCCGAATAAGATAAAACCAGCTGTCACGTCTGGATGTACGACGTACTACAGGTGCTGCTCTGGGTTCCCATGCATGCATGACTAGTTCCCGTCCGGGCCCATGCATCCCGTGCATGAAATCGCAAGACTTTTCTCCGGTCCGGCCTCGGTTAGTTTCGGAAAGTGAAGACTTTTCTTCTTAGTAATTAAGTCCTTTGACACCGTGCATATGGCCATATATGTCCCGGACCGGAGGGGATCTTTGTTGCACGCAAACAGTGTCGACCTTCGCTGTCCGCGGTGTACGTGCAGTCGTTGGCCTTTCCTGCACCCTACGAGCTGCCTGTGGAACTACCTATACATGAATCCATGACTAGCTAGGGTGTAACTTAAAAAAAAAAGAGTAGCTAGGGTGACTCTTTAGGACGACCGAAGATCATCTGAACCTGAATCGGCAGCCAACAGGAAGAGTGGGGGGAGAGCCCGCTAGGAAAAGTAGTAGAAAATTTCCATATTTTGTACGGTGCAAGAAATACCGTATTTCTAAGTTTCATAAATTCCAAAAAAAATCATGCACGTATATATCGGATTCAGTTATGTGCGTGCAAAGTGAAAACTTAAATAAGATCATCTATGATCTGTATAAAAACAACAAATATACGTATAAGGGGTACTAAGTTTTTGAATTTGCTCATTCATTCGCTAAAAAAAAAGTTTTTGAATCCGCAACTTGTCCAAAAAAAAATGATCTCAGCAAACCAATCTGTGGTTGGGTGGCTAGGAGGGTGGTTGTACCTCCAGCCCACCAGAGTTCAAACTCTAGGTTTGACACTGTGTGTTGCATAAAAGGCGGAATATTCTTTCAGTGGGAGGCGACATTTCCATCGACAGCGAGACGCCCGTGGTGAATTAGTCAATCTCAAGATTCGATCTACCAACTCAGTCTCTCGAAGGTGCTCATAGGGATAGGATCTGCGTGTGTATTCATAGGGGTGAGTGCATGTACGTGTTGTGAGTGTCTACGATTATACTGTGTTTCTCAAAAAAAAAATCTCAAATCCAAAATGGACGAGCTAGATGCGGGAAACAACCGTGGTTGGTGTGACCGGACGGTGATTCTCACTCCGAGTCCAAGTGTCCAACCATAAAATCCCAGTTGCGCCGACACGTGTACATCAGTACACAGCACCTGATTGCACGGTATAGGTCTGGACTTGCGCCTTCGGACATACTCCATACCAGCGTATGGCACAATGCAAAACTAAAAAATATGTACTGGGTCGATGGTTGCGCACATCCCCAAGAGCAGCACGAGCAAGAAGATCCTGAATATATTTTTCTTGAGAGATGTAAAAGCCATCAGAGTGGAGGAAAACGCAATCCCAAGAAAGTATCGAAGAGGACCAAGATCAGTCATAAGAAACTGATCACGAAGACGAGCCTTAACAAAGGCGATATACTCAGGATCATCACCGGTAATGATCATATCATCAACATAGAGAAGAAGAAGAGTGCGTCCACGAGGAGAAGTGTGAACAAACAAGGCTGGATCATAAGCACTAAGGGAGAAACCAACAGCAGTCACTACAGAAGCAAAGCGCTCAAACCAGGCACGAGGGGCCTATTTGAGGCCATAAAGAGAACGTCGAAGACGACAAACCATCCCCTCGGGAACAGAATACCCAGGAGGAGGCTGCATATAAACCTCCTCACTCAACTCACCATTGAGAAAGGCGTTCTGAACATCAAGCTGGGACACAGACCAGTGACGAACAGAAGCAACAGCAAGAAGAGTACGCACAGTGCTCATATGAGCCATAGGAGCAAAGGTCTCATCATAGTCACGACCATGCTCCTGCTGAAAACCACGAGCCACAAGACGCGCTTTATAGCGCTTAAGAGATCCACCAGAGCGGGTCTTAATCTTATAGACCCACTTACACGTGATAGGACGAAGAGGAGGAGAAACAAGATCCCAGGTGCCAGTGCGCTCAAGCGCAGCAATCTCCTTAGCCATGGCCAGCTGCCATTCAGGATGATGCTCAGCATCCCGATAAGAAGTCGGCTCGGAGGCAACAGAAAGACCATAATGACTAGGAGAGTAACGGTTAGTAATGACACGACGATTTAACATGACGAGGAGAGGGAAGATCATCAGAGGAAGACGATGCAGGAGACAACGATGAAGAAGAAGGAATAGCAGAGGAAGACTCCGGAGAACGAGGAGAACTAGGAGAACTAGACGGAGCAGAGGAGGACAGTGTTGAAGAAGATACATCAGGGGGAGGAGAGCCTGAAGAAGACACAACAGGAGTAGAAGGAGGTGTGTCAGAAAAGAGAAGAAAAGAGATATCTTCCACCGGGTAGGTACCAGCGGTGGGACGAGGATAGAAAGGACGCGTCTCATCAAAAATAACATCACGAGAGATACGCATCTGACGACCAACGGGGTCCCAACAACGATAGCCCTTATGCTCATCACTATATCCAAGAAAGACACACTCAACAGACTGAGCGGTCAGTTTGGTGCGTTCGCGAGGAGCAAGAAGAACATAGCAAACACAACCAAACAAGCGAAGCATGGAGTAGTCTGGAGACTGTCCAGATAGGCGCTCAAGAGGGATACCACCCTGCAGAGCGGCAGATGGCTGAATATTGATGAGGTAAGCCGATGTAGCAACAGCCTCAGCCCAGAAATGTGGCGAAAGAGAAGAGGCAATCATCATGGCACGAGTGGTCTCAAGAAGATGGCGATGCTTACGCTCAGCAACGCCATTCTGGGCATGTGCGCCAGGACAGGAGAAAACTGAGCAAGGGTGCCCTGCTCAGCAAGAACACCTCGCAACATCTGGGAGATATACTCACCAGTAGAATCAGCACGAAAAACACGAATTGGGGTAGAATATTGAGTACGGACCATGGCCGCAAAACGCTGATATATGAAGATCACCTCACTACGAGAGCGCATAAAATACAACCAAGTGTACCGAGAAAAGTCATCGATGCATAAAATATAGTAGCGATGGCCCCCTTTCGAGGCGAAAGGAGCCGGACCCCAAACATCTGAATGAACTAAATCAAAAGGTCGCTGAGATACAGACGCGCTAGTAGGATAGGGAAGCTGAATCTGTTTACCCAACCTACAGCCCTGACAATGTAAAGACCCATCTCCTGAGACAGACCCCAGAAGACCACGATGAACTAAAGACGACAGACGAGAGTCACAAAGGTGACCAAGACGATGATGCCACTGTTGAAAGGAGCTGGTAGCAGAGGCGACGACCGGAGAAGAACTGGCTGATGAAGGGGCAGCAGAAGGAACACGAAGCCAGTCTAACTCCCAAAGTCCTGAAGAGTCACGGCTGCGAGGGCCAGCTCCAACCAGGGCCTGCGTGCGACGGTCCTGGACAACACAAGAATCAACACAAGAATGACGCGACAACCAGAGTCAGTAAGCTGGCTAGCAGAGAACAGATTCATCTTAAGAAGAGGGACATGAGAGATATCAGGAACAGAAAAAGAAGAAGTAGAAAGAGTGCCCCGACTAGAAACAGGAAGAGAGGTACCATCAGCTGTAAAAACACGGACAGGAGAAGGGAGAGAACGAAGAGCGATGAAAAAAGAAGACTCAGAGGTCATATTAAAGGAAGCTCCGTAATCCAGATACCATGGGGACGCACTGACGTAGAAGGTGGTGGTCACAGGGCTGAAGAATCAGTCATGTAACCAGAAGGTTCGTCAAGAAGAGCCCAGAGCAGCAAGTAGACCGCGAAGACTCCTGATAATGTCCTGATCGGAGAGAGCAACTGCTGAAGAGCCAGAAGGAGCCGACTGCCCACGAGCCTGGTGGTGCTGACGTAAACTGGGATCCCGTGTATAACAAGTGGCCTAAGTGTGGCCATCCATGTTACAGTAAGAAGAGCAAAGGATTTAAGAGAACCACGACGACCACGACTCGCCCTAAAGTCAGCTGATGCCGACTCGACCAAAGCTGCCGCTGACTCGACCGACCGACTGAGGAGTGGGTAGTATCGGCGGCGGCACAGAGGACCGTGGCTGAGTCAAGGGAGCAGACGACATAGGAGGACCACGAGTAGCAAGTACAGATGGAACCGCAAGAAGACCAGCACCACGGAGACGGGTCTCCTCAGCCCGAAGCTCAGACAACACCTCAGAGAGCGTAACACGACCACGAGCATTCAGCAGCACGCTGGGCTCAAACTCTGGGCGGAGCCGAGATGTAAACTCATAAATGCGGTGAAACTCCAACCGAAAGACAATCTCGCAAAGACGAGCATGTGCCACAAACAGCAAGAGAAGAGAATCAAGCTGACGCCAGATAGCAGCACTCTGAGTATAGAACTCATCAATAGTAGAATCACCCTGCTGGAGAGCATGCTCCTGGCGAACCACAGACAGGTAAAGAGCATCCCCAGACGGCTGATAGCGCTGACGAAGATGGGCCCACTGAGCAGCAACAGTAGGGAGACTCAAGAACTCAGCAGCATACTGGGGCAAAACACTAGAGGTGAGAACAGCAGCAGCACGGGCATCCTCATCAACCCACTGAGTGTAAGCAGTCAGAGCGTGTCGATAGACCTCGAGATCAGAAGAGTACTGCTTGAACTTCAGATCATAAGCAACAACAGCGCTGTCATCAGCACTCTGAGCAGCATCCTTGGCCTCCTGAGAAGCATCAGCGCCGAGAACAATCGGTGTCGGCGGAAGAGGAGCCACAGGAGCAGGGGGACACGGCGGACACGAGACCTCGCCGGAGAGCACACCCCAAAGACGAAGACCGCGCATATGAACGCGCATAAAGGCAGCGAAATCAGGATAATTCGCGCCATCGAAGATCACCGGACAACGAGGAATCACAACATAACCCGACGAAGACATATCTCTCTCTCTCTTTATTTTTTTTTATTTTTTTTTGAATACAGATCAGAACAGATCTGGATCCGATCAGTGCTGACACAGACAGACGTCAGTGGCAGGGGCGGGATCCGGTGGGGTGCAGAGGACGACGGGCCAACAGGAGGGGGCCTGGCCAGTCAGGGACCCTGAGCAGCAGGGGGTAGGTGCGCCCTTGGTAGCAGATGGGGCAGACGCTGTGCAGGCACGCAGCAGGGCGCCGGCCAGGATACAGGATGCGGGGGCAGGAAGTGGCGGGCCCTTGCGCATGCAGATGGTACGGCGGTGCAGGAGATGGGGTGGCCCGTCGAGTAGAAGGAGCAGCGGGTCCCGATCGGCAGCTGGAGGTGGGGTGGCCCGTCGAGTAGAAGTAGTAGACACAGGAGGGAGAGGCGGGTGTATGTGTTGAGGACGGGTGTATGTGCAGAGAACGAAGTACGACGAAACAGGCCACGCGGTGGAACTACCTCACGTAGGAGGCAGAGGACGGCCGGGGCGGGGCCCGATCGCAGCAGTAGAGTGTAGATCGGATCGGTAGCAGACGACCGGGATTTCACGAGAAGCAGACAAGATCAGATCTGGGCGACGGCGACGCAAGGCCAGAACAGGAATCGGCGGTGGCCGGGGTGAGCTGACGGCGGCGACGATTACAAGCAGAGGACCGTGGGCACGGAAACCCTAAACCGGCTCTGATACCATGTTAGGAATAGACAAGTTATCTTCCTCTGGGGCCGAAGGCCACAATATATAGTACAAGTACAGGGCAAATATGCAGGAAGCCCCCTAACATATGGGGGAAATACAATATATAGATATATACATCTAACAGAATACACATACAAGATCACTGAAACCAACCGTGCCCACAAATCCTTTCGCATCGATCCTTCAAAATGAGCACCACAAATGCAGTCTAGGTGGCAAAACAAAGGACCAGCTTATTCTACGAGCAACTGCAATTCCCATTCTTCTACGAAATACATACGAATATATTTCATTTACATGGTAATGTATAGACGAACAATTTAACTGAGCAACTTACACAGGTATGCACATATATATGTACAGGATGTCGTCATTCAAGCAGCATGTAGAGGCAGAGAGCATGGTCGTCGTCCAGGCTCATGTCCCTGAAGAAATAAGCACCGAGCTCGCCCATCCCAAGGACCTGGATCTTGTACCCCCGGAAAGAAGGCGTCGAAAGTTAAAACCCATGACGAGGCCAGGGCTGTCCTGGTGCAGCGCCTTTGCTCTCGACACCACCTGCCGATCCTGCATGCACGCACGTACACAGCCAGACACAAACTGAGTCACAACTTTGATGTACCGGACATAACTGATCAGTGCACGCAAGTGGCTTTGGTCTGGTCTATGGACTATGGAGATAGAGTTGGAGCGAGCGCCACGCCATATGTATGCTGGGCGCGGAAGTACCATCGGCGGGGATTGCTAGGACATGGAACCCCGAGTAGGATATTTGTTATATTCATGCAGTAGAATCCTGTATACAGATATTAGTAGATATTAACATAGGCAGAATTGCATAGATATATATTTTAATAGTTCTAAGAGGCCCACTTATGCAATAGGTGGATGCAATTTTTTCATCCTTCTTAATTATGTTATGTTTAGATGACGACAAAATTAGTTCAGAAAAATGTCTCAAACTAAAATTATGGAAACATATAATTTGATGCAAAACAGAGTTGCAGTTAAACCTTCACATGATTATAATGATAGACATTTGAGTTCTACAATCGTAACGTCATGTTTAACACTACCAACATACTTATTTGGTTCATCTCGATAGTTACAAAAAAAAGATGGTCAAAACTTTATAGGAAGTGTTAATGATTCTTTAATATTAGGTGACAATAAGTTGATAGGAAGTAAATGTGTTTAGTATAAAATTTTAAAGATTATTTATTCTGATTCGCCTTGGACCCACTAAATTATTAAATTTTATGTGATAGTTTTCTTCCATGCGCTTAACGTGTTTGATATACTCACATATGCGGACAAACATGACTCTAGAACGCGGATTCTTGCTCTTAGTACATATGACCTAATTATAGATGTTCATCTAAACAAGATGTGAGTGGCACTTATTTTTTCCATTCCGATGAAGACTAGGATGCAACTCACTATAAAACCAATTTAGTTGTATGATGAACTATCCAAAATACACATTAGTATCCACCAATTTCATTAATAGTTGCAATTGGATGAAATACCCCATATGCATGTAATTTGCATTAATCTACACAAGTGATGATGTAACTTAGTCAATGATGCATTGAAATTCTATATTCGGATTCTTTGCATTTTTCTATTTTTTTCATACAACTATTTTTCATTTGGAGTTACGACTTCAAAGTTATAAATTATGTAAGTTTGTGTAATATGAGGCAAAACTTTAAAGTATTCAACACAGAAAACAAAGTTCATATTTGAACAATTGTTAGCAAGTTTCATGTTAAAAATATTTCCATTTGAGTTTGTGTTGAAAAGTTACGAAAGTTTCCAAATTCAGGGACTAATATGAAGGAAAAGCATCTAGGGCCTCTGCGGGTTAAGCAGTATAAACATAAAGGCTTCTTTGCAAGACTGTGCTACAGAGGCATACGTGTAATTAATAGCTTAAGTTGTAGGGGCATATAGGTAATTAACAGCATAAAAGACACGAGCCTAAGTGCAAAATATACACATATCTGGATCTGACGAGGTGTTTTCCACCGCGAGGCTAGCTAGCCAAAGGGGTGTCAGGTGAGGCCGGTAACACGTCTTGGTCCATGCTGGCGAAGCTGGGACTCCAGTCAACCGAACGGCCGATGACTGAGTAGCGGAGGAGGGTGTCGGGGGATTCACAAAGTAGATCAGAAGAATCTCCCCGTTGCGCTAGTCTAGGAAGTAGAGGCGTTGCCTAGTCTTGATCACCGGAGCATGCTCGACAACGAGGTGTAGTGGCATAGCAAAGGGGGTTAACACCGAGGGACAAATGTGAGAGAGATCTAGACCGTGAAGACGTCAGTGGTGTGTGGTATCTCACCTGGATGGTGTAGGAAGCGACGAAGAGGACAAAGAAGGTTGGTGGAAGCTGAAATTGTCAAAGATATGCATGCAGTTGAAGTTGGGGAATTAAGACGACCGTGTCTATGATCTCCCAGGCCTCAGGATGATTGAATCATCTAGGAAGGACGACGACGTCGAGGCAAAGCTCCTGGTGGCATCTGCTGGGCTCGGGGTGGCCGGAGACAACATCGTGACAGTGGAGAAGAAGTGAAGCCTCAGGGTGGTCTAGGATAATAAGAAAGGTTAGGGTTGATGAGGGTATAAGAAAGAGCAGCTATATGTTGTGGAGGGTGTCTTGATTTTTCTTGCGGAGCGAATGTCGAGGTAGGGGTGGCTCAACAGTGTCTTGTTCTCCAACATGCAGAAGACGACATGTGAGGTGGAAGAACAATACAGGCTACTATTAGGTATCATATTGGCGTTGGTGGCACTATCCCTCGGGCGGGCCAGAAGTATGGGTAGGTGATACGTCCAAAACATATCTACTTTTTCGAACACTTTGCTAATGTTTCTCCTCTAAACTTATGTGATTTGGATACAACTAACACGGACTCACGCTGTTTTCAGCAGTGTTACCTTGGTGTCTTGTTTTTGTGCAGAAAATCAACTATCAGGAAAAATCCCGGAAAATATGCCAAAAATTATATTTCACCAGAAGATCCACAGAGCCAGAAGACGAGACGGAGAGGGGGCCTGGGGGGCCCACACCCACCCAGGCACGGGCCCACCACTGGTCGCGCCTGGAGGGGGTGCAGCCACCCCAGGCACCCCCTCGGCCTCCCTCTACACCTATAAGTTGCCTTTCGACCTAAAAACCGAGGGGGGGTTTGATAGTTTTCCAGAAAGAGTTCCGCTATGCCGCCGCCACCAGAAACCAAGATTCAAATCCAGAAACTCCGTTCTGGCACCCTGCCGGGACGGGGGATTTGGAGAGGATCATCGCCATCACCAACGCATCTCCATCAACCATCGATGTTTCCCTCATCCATGAGTGAGTAATCCCCCGATGTAGGCTTGGGGATGGTAGGGTTTGGATGAGTTCTATCATGTAATCAAGTATGATTGTTAAGGTATAGTGCCTAGTATCTCTTGTGCTATTTGACTTTGTTGCAACTTGCTGTGCTTAATGCTTGTCACTAGGGCCCGAGTGCCATGATCTCAGATCTGAACTTATTATTGAATCATTATGATAGTATTGTTTGTGATCTTATCTGCAAGTTGTGTACACATATCATTGTCCGGATCCAAAGGCCTCAAATTGACAATAATTGGGACAACCGGAGGGGATGGCTGTGGTGTGAGGATCACATGTGTTCACGGAGTGTTAATGCTTTGCTCCGGTGCTTTATTAAAAGGATCACCTTAATTGCCAGTAGTTCCCTAGAGGCCCCGCTGCCACGGGCTGGCTGGACAGAAGATGTTGTGCAAGTTCTCATTACGAGCACGTATGAATATATTTGGAGCACATGCCTAGGATTGTTTAGTACTTGGATGCTTGTTATTATTTATCTGCAATGCCCTAGATCTTGAAGTTACATGTTTAGACTCGTCCATGCAACACCCGTCCATCCATCCCTATGCCTACCGCACTCGAATCCCACTGTTTACTGTTACTGTTACTATTGCTCCTGTTCTGCTGTTGATGTTGCTTTGCTGTTGCTACTACAAACTATTGCTACTGATAAACTTCTGTGAGCAAGAACTATTTCCAGGTGCAGCTGAATTGACAACTCAGTTGTTAAGGCTTGCAAGTATTCTTTGGCTTCCCTTGTGTCGAATCAATAAATTGGGTAATACTACCCACGAAGACTGTTGCGATTCCCTACGCTTGTGGGTCATCAAGACTATTTTCTGGCGCTATTGCCAGGGAGCATAGCTTTATTTGTAAGTTCAGTTGGATCTACTATTGTTCAGTGATGCTCCGTTCATCATGGGTAAGTCTCGTGATGGAAAGTTCCCTATTTTACCATCCACTACAAGAAGAGGTACAGTCCTAAACACCTCTGTTGCTCTTGATTCACCGTCTGTTATAAGTAAGCTTGTCACACCACCACCACATACTCATGCTACACACACTTCTACTACTGCTAAATCTGGAACTGCTTTTAATGCTCATGATGTTACTTCTACTGTGCTTGATGCGAGTGGTTCATTAGTTTCTTTCCTAGATGCTATTATGGCTAGTCTAGGAAATACTGAAACTCCTAGTGAAGACACTGTTACACCTGTTAGCTCACTTGAGTCTGGAGAAAGTTATGATATTAATGATGGTTACATTGAGTTCGCTGATGAATTTGTTGAAGAGTGCTGAAACACACATGGTACTAGTGCTATTAAGAGTCTCCTTGCTAGACACACCATTATTCCTAAGTTGTCATTTGATCCTAAGTTTGCCACCTCTCCTATAGATATTAAAGATAAAGATTATGATTTCTCTCTTGATTTATCCTATTTGGACATTGTTGAGAAAGAACCTTTTTGTGGGACTGAAAATGAGAGTGCTGTGGTGAAGGGTTCGCAGCATAGAAAAAAAAATTCCTACGATGGAACTAAGTACCATGATCTATCTACTAGATACAAACAACGGGCGGATGTATATCCGTAGAGAACATAACCTTGAAGACTGATAAAGCTTAACGAGTTGAACTCGTGGTTGATGTAGATGATCTCTTGCCGATCTCAAGATCGTGAGGAAGTCCTAGCGCCGCAAAGCAGCAGCACATCCGTGCTCGCACACACGTACAAGACACCGAGCAACCTCCACCTCCTCGCTCTAGCAATATAGAAGAAGCACAACTCTTTCTTGCCGAATATCCACCGGGAACATGTATCTCGCTAGTCCGAGACCATGGTCCATGGGGGATAAATTCTAGAGGGGGAGAGAGATCCTTCACGAGGAGGTGTGAGTGAGAAGTGAGGAGGGGGTGCCTTTTATAGGAGAGGGGGAACCCCAAGGGGGTGGCCGGCGCATGGGGGCTGCCCCCTTGCCATCCCCTCATTCATGTAGGTGGACACTCCACTCACAAAAATCCTTTCAATTCCCTCCACTCAAAATCCCACTCAAAATTGCTATTAAATTTCTACCAAATTTAATGCAAACTCTCATTAAATAAAACTCCTTTTATTTATTCGGAATTTTGTCAATTACTTTAATGACAAACATTCACATATAACCCCTTGCTAGTATTTCATTTCACATGCAAAAACACTTTCTGCAATTTCACCCGAAAACCTGTTTCGGTATCTAATGAAATAAATTCTTGCGCTTGTTATTCTTTCCGGCATAAAACTTTTGCTCCAATTGGATGTTAGTGTCCCTTAAGTGTGCCACCCTACGATTCTCGAATAATGCGGACATGATCGAGAACCTTCTCCGATCAATAATCAGAAGCGGGACCTGGAGATCCATACTGACTCCCACAAATTCAACAATGACTTTCCTGTGATCGTCGGAACCTTTTACGCTAGTATCTTAATCCCTTTGTTTCACGATATATTATATGTACAAGATTCTATCATCGGTATCTCCATACCTAGTTTGATCTCGTTACCGACATGCACTCTTTTCTTGTTCCCGTGATATAACATTCTAGTGATCAAATCACTTGCTTGCAAGCTAACCAATGTGATATCACCGAGAGGGCCCAGAATATATCTATCCGTCATCGGGATGAACAAATTCCACTCTTGATCCATGAGCCTCAACATAACACTTTAGTAGTTCTGAAGCCATCTTTATAATCACCCAGTTACGGTGTGACGTTTGATGTCATCAAGAAACTCTTCCGGTGTTAGTGATTGACATGATCTCATGGTCTAAGGATTAGGATCACTTCGTAAGTTGTTATAGCAATATAAACTCAATGACTTTGATCATAATGCTATACTTCAGATGAATGTTCATCACATCATTACACTAATGATGTGATCTCGTTATTAACAACACCCAATGTCTATGATCAGGAAACTGTGATCATCTTGTTAATCAACGAGCTAGTTTATGAGAGAGGCATAACTAGGAACTTTCTGTTTGTTTATTAAACACACATGTATTAACGTTTCTGTATTAATACAATTATAGCATGCAAAATAAACACCTATCATATACTTGGAATACACATAATAAACACTTTATTATTGCCTCTCAGGGCATATTCCCTTCATGTGGCTCATATGAATGAGCTTTCTACTATGAGTGCTTTGTTCTCTAATGATTTTAAGATGCGCAAGTATTTTGTTACTAAGATCTTCCCTTTTTCACTAAAAGAGGAAGCTAGGGCTTGGTTTAATAGATTACCTCCTGGTTCCATTGATAGCCCTGCTTGTTTGATTGCTTCTTTCTTCCAGAAATATTTTCCTCCCAGTGCTAGACATGCTGCTTTGTAGAGACTTTTTGATTTTAAAAAGGGAGAAGAAGATAAATTGCCTGAGTCATGGACAAGGTTATGTGCCTTGATTCATGCACATCCTGGATGTCCATTGCCTAAGAATGAGCTTCTTGATATTTATTATAATGGACTAACTGATGATTCTAGGACATACCTAGATAGCTTTGCTGATTGTGTTTTTAGGAAAAGAACTCCTATAGATGCTGAAGAATTAATGGCAAAAATAAGCAAGAATTATGATGATTGGACTTCAACTGAGCTGAATAAACCTGGTCGTATTACTCCTGAACCAGATGTTCCTGAATGAATTCCAACACCAAACACCAAAGAAGAGAGGAATTATTGCATTAAATGATGAAGTGATGAAGGAAGCTAAGAAGTGTCTTAAGGATAAAGGTATTAGAGCTGAAGATGTGAAGAATCTACCTCCTATAGAAGAATTAATTAAGCCAATTCCCCACTCATCTACTATTGAGGTACACTCTCTCCAACACTTTAATGAAGGTGATATTCCCTATAGTAAGCCTCCTGATCAATGCTTAAAGGAACTTGCCATTTTTATTGTTAAACAAGGTAATTTTAATAAACAAGTTCAGAATCATTTATTGGAAAACTCTAGAGCTATCAATGAGTTGAAAGATATTGTGGAAAGAACTTCTAATGATATTAAAATGCTTTGTAAACACTTTCAAATGGTTCAAACCCAACTTGATCAACTTGCTAAAGTACAAAAGGATATGCTAGTTAATGCCTCAGGAGATAAACATGCTTATGGAATTAGAACTAGGAGTGGTATGGCTACTGTAACATCCCAGCATTAGAGCCTAGAAATAAGCTGAACCCAGATGTGTGCATTGCATTCATGCATAGAAAATCTGAATAATTTTCACACTTTTGAACAAAACTTGTCAAAGTGATTGAAGCTTCTCTTAACTTGATGGAATAAGGAGTAGATCATCAAGTTGACTGCGATAAGTTTCAAAATGACCTTTGCTAACACCTTATTTTGGGTCAGGGAGATTTGATCTAAGGGTAGATCAAATGTAATAAAAGTTAAACCCTGATACATTATGATTTATATTTCATCCTCAGGTGATCATATTATAGTATTCATTATAATCACTCATAAGTACCAAGTTGAGGATATAACATGAATAATAAGAATTTAACAACTATGTATTAATCTCATCTGCACATACCATGAGTATCATGGTAATACCTAACCCTACTTCTTAAGTAAGATTGAGTAGGAAAGAAACTAAGTTTAGATCATTCACCATATATCGTTCTTTCCATATCAATCCTTACTATCTCTGTTGAGTTATATTTCAATATCTATTGTTTATCAATGTTGAGAAATCAACTATTGATTCACCCATTCTCAATCTATCAAACTCTTGATCATAACACAGTTTACAATTAAGTGTCTACAAAGAAACAACTAAGAAGAGGTAAATAGTGATGCTAGTTTTAGAAATCATCTATAGGATGGGAATGATTGAAGAGAATCCAATCCATAGGATAATTGATGGAGCTAGATCACTCCTAAATAAATAGAAGAATTATTTATATCATCTAATTATATGGTGGTTAAGAAGATTACAAGGATAAACCCTGAAGATAGTTACCAGTAGTAATTCCATTAGACCAAGTGGGCATAATCCATGAATAACAGCCTTAATCCAATTAAAGATACTAAGAAAATAATTCCAATACAATTGTAAGGTTGTATTGCTAAAGCCTTGATTAGCCAATTGGAAAGCTAAGCTAAAAATGATTAAAGGATTATAATGATCATACTTGCTCACCAAGATTAGATACTTATATCTAGTATAAGTGACATTTGTGGGTAGAACAGGATTGAAACCCTAGCATAGGTAAGTTATCCTAGAGTAGTTATTAAAGGCCACATTAAGATAATGTGAGGTTAAAGTAGGAGTATTAGGGTAAAAGGAATGTAATATAGTATGATTAAATTAAAGCTAGTATGGCATGGAGTTATGGAAGTAGTGTTATCCATCTTAAAGGATAGTAAGCTTTAAAGAAAGGTAGATGGATGATTAAGGAAGATTGTGAGTGGAGTTTGGAAGAACTACTTGTGGGATTAAAGATTATCAACAGTAGAGTAGTGGATATAACCAAGAATGGATAGGAGGAAACTATAAAAGCTTCAATGTCAAGCTCATTGGATTCATACATGAGTTTAGAAGAATAAAAGGTGAATAAGGACATTCTTATGAAATAAAGCCCATCATGTTAATCATGATGATGGATAGGAAGAAGTAGTATATCTAGGAAAGGAATTCCTTAAATTAGAAATCCAGGATTGTGAATAATGGAAAATAGACATTCCTGGTAAACACTCAACTCTAAATCTTAAACCAAACATAATATCCATTTCAGGTCATTGACCCATCATCTTATATCTATATCACTTTATAAGAATATTTTCCTATATCAAATCACATAAGTATATCCTTGTTAATTCCAATCAACATAACTATATGTACTTAGGAATATCCTTACCAATTCCTTTATGAAGCATCCTAAATATAACTTTCTATTTTAAAAGGATGATGTCATCAAATATCACAAACAAAAGCCAATATGATTAGTTATTAGATCTTTACTCACAGTAACAAGGGAATATAAGTAAATCAAGCACCCTAAACTTCTTTGTTTATCATAATAGAACATATACATTGCCATTTTCCAAGTTAATGGAAGTAGTAATAACCATATTAATTTCTTTGATATTTTATACATCAAATAATAATATAGGATCATTTTACATATAAAAATTTCTATTCAAACTATGAGCCAACTAGAGTTAAGTTTTATAAACAAATAAGAATATATCATCTAATAAATCCATGGTTAAAAGTGGAAAGATAAATAATAAGAAAAGCTTCTACAAAATATTAAAAGGGGTTCATGTAGAGAAAATAAAAGAAATATAAAAAACATTATATAATAAAAGTTCACAAATGATACTAAATATATTTCAGTATTACTACAATTATCCAGCAAATAAATTCTACAAAGAAAAGTTCAAAATTAAGATTATATACAAATCTGAAAAGGAAAACAAAAATTAGAAAAAATGGAAAACAAATAAAAAACAAGACCTGGCCGTGGCCCAACTTCTACCTGCTTACGTGTTGCCCTGTGCAGCCCACAAAGGCCCAATAACCAGCCCAACTCATTCTCTGCCGTGACTGATGAGTGGGTCGAGGGAAGGACTGCGGGTTGAGAGGAAATAAATGCCAGGGGGTTATCCACAAAACAACACGTCGTCGTCTTCCTCCAGCTGGAAGCTGCTCGGTGGCGAGGCCGAGGCCGTCCGCCGTCGTCCTTGCGCCAAGATCAACGCCGGCGTCGCCAGGAGAGGATAAGGAGGCCACCGCGACGTCCCTGCTCGTCCTCATCCCCATTTTCCCCTATGAAACCCTCTCTACCTCGTTTCCCCAACCATGCCGAGAACCCTAGCTCGGAGGTGAGCCGGAGTCGGCGATTCCGTGCTCGCCTCGGCGAGATAAGACCACGGTGGAGGCCGCCGTTCTCTTATCGTTCGATTGCCCGAAATTGAACCTACGAAGGAGGCGTGAATCGACCCAATCACACCCTCGGTTCTCGATGCTGTTCGTCGACCTCACCGTCGTCTCCGACTGCGCCTCGCCAAATCAAGCACACCATCGCGTTCCTGGTGAGTCACTGAGTCTCCTAGCATGCGCCGATGCCTTGTTTGGTTCCTAGATCCATGCCACCGTAATCACCCGCAAGCACCGCCGCATAAGCTTGTCGCCGTTTGCCCTCCGATGACCAAAAACCAGCGGCGCCACCACTATATTACTCGCCTTGCTGCTCTGGTTCAAACAAGCCCATGCACACCCGCTCACTCGCACGCTATTGCTCTCCTCGCTGTCGTCTGCTATGCCACCGGCGAGGTGACGTCAGGGTGAGATCACCCTGGCCACGTCAACATGTTTGACCAGTCTTTGTCTCGCGTGGTTGATGACACGGCCTTGGGCCCATATGTCATTGTCTGGGGGTAGCAAACCAGTCAGTAACAAATACATTCTTTAACCTGTGCGCTGAGGTGGCCATAGGTCCACTGGTCAGTGACTTAGGCTAGCTCTAGGGGCGGTATAAAAAGTTATTTCTTGTTTAAGAAATAAATAAAATGTTATAAATTCAATTAATAATATTTCAGAAATCAAATAAATGATTAAATCTTGTTTAATTATTAACTTTTGATTTAAAATTCAGAAAAATGTGTATAATATATGAAAATTTGTAGAAAAATAAAATCTACAACTTAAACTTATTATCAAATATTAATTTGATGATTATTTAAACAATTATGGTTTAATAAGAATTTTAAAAGAAATCAAACTTAGATAATTCATATTCCAATAATGGTAAATATTAGAAATATGAATAAAATACCAAAGCTTAGAAAAATAAAGACTATAATTTAAAACTATAATCATGCATTATTAATTCATTTACTTAAATATTTATTATTTATTAAGTATTTTTAAAGTGTTAAATCTATTAAAAGTCATATCTTAATATTTATAAATCACAAAAACAAATATAATATACCAAAATGATCAAAAAAAGAATATCTACATGTTAAAAATATAATATTCCACTTTTGAGTTAATTAAAAATTCAAATATTTTAATAATCCAAATTTAAACTTATTTACTTAATTAATAATTCATATAAGGATAAATAAAATTTGTTAATATTCCTAAAATAAGTCAATTAAGTCTAATAAATAGTATTAATTTTAAATGTTAATAATATGAAGCCATAATGGTTTAAAACATTATTAATACCTTTTTATTAAATTATCTTCAACCTTAAGTGAAGATTATATTCTAAAAGGATTCCAATTCATAATAAAAAACCTTAAAGAACAATTTGTAAATAAATCAAATCCTTTCTATATACTTTAACCACCAGATTACAAAAACTACCACCACACTATAGTAAATCCATAAGTAGTTAAGTAATATTATATCTTGGTTTATAAACTATAACCACTCATCTATAAAAAGGTAAATGATATTACTCCATTATAAACTCAATAAACCACTACACCAAGTAAAAGTATAACCACTCTTAAGTAACCTTAAGGAAACATTACCATGTACACAAGATACAAATATCATAAGCATTATACTTTCAAACTATCTTTGTTTTAAAGTTAACTTTAGTCTACAAGAATCTAAATATAACATTATAAGCATTATTATATGTTTTATAGTTAACTTTGGTCTGAACTAGTTTAGTGATAAAGCATCTCAAGCCAAAACTATTCAAGCAAACACAAATAACATCGACCACCACTAACTAACCACAAATATTGTTTAAACCTTAGAAAATGAATCTTTTCTTCAAAAGATATTCGTTTTGCCACTTCACACAATATATGACAAATAATCAAGATCACATTACTTCATACTTCACTCGTATACCTAGGAGAAATAACACTAAAGTTATTTATAAGTGACTCTACTTATAAAGTAAAGTTTGGAGATAAACTATTAAAGTGTAAACAATTTTGAATAGCATTTCATAGATATATATTATATTGCTACATAAATATGTGCTGTTCACACACACTCACAAGCCCTAATAAGAAGCACAAGTATTAAACTCATCTAGAAGTATAAACACATTTCAAAGACATCATTTCTAGTATCCAAACCCTAGAACAACGTTATCCCCGGGATTCGTGTTTATAACATGCATCACATTACTTATTCATAAAAGCATCTTGCTTCTTTAAACATTAGTCCTTACCGGACCAATGATGCTGATTTCAGATTTTGGATCTTCTACTGACTCGAAGACCGTGAGTGCATAATCTTGCAATCACAAAAGGCAAGTTCACATTTGCTCATGTCCTTTGTTTATTTTCTGTAAAGTATTTTACAAATCTAGTGTTGTCACCACTTGCATTTAAAGAAGATAAGAAAACACTATTTTCGATAATAATGTGAGATATTGGTTACTAATCCAGGGTGATCAGCTAATCTATTAAATCTGACAGTTGGAATACCACTATTCAGAACTATATCACCTAGGACTTAACAACCAATGTCGCCAGTGATTCTTGCACCGCATATTACGCGTTGACCATGAGATTTGGAATGGGACAAAGAAGTCAGTTGTATCTTCTTCCTCTCGCATGAAGCCGGATGTGCTGGTCGTGGATGTTATCCTTGAAGCGTGCATATTAATTGGTAATTCGTAGAGGATATGCAACATATGGGTGGGAACCCTCAACGTCCCATGATAGTTCTGGCATCTAACGGTTGGTACAAACCATTGCCGTAATCCAAATTATGGGCATGGTGTACACCAAGGAGGCATACGAGGTCGCGAAGGGCGCAGTGATTGGCTTGGATCATCTTCTGGGCCCCACATCATGGAATTGTGGACGGGAATAAGCTGCCCGGTTGTGCAACAAAGAGTTGATCTCTCATGGGTAAATTAACACACCTCTGCAGAGTATAAGAACTGTAACTTGTTACTCCCTGTTCCGGGAAGGAGCTGCGAACGCGGCGGGAAAGAAACTCCATGAAAGTTTTGGTAAACCCGTGAAGGCTGACGGACATAGCTTTTCAGAATAAAAGCAACCTTTGAAGACATGTTTACGAAAACTTGCATGGCCTACGACCTATGGTCTGTGGCTATAGTTATAGTGCATCAAACACTCCTTTTCTAGTGAATTTGCTGAGTATGCTCGTACTCAAAGTATCTTCTTAACCCTTGCTAGATTCTGAAGCCGGAATAGACAACATCCACATCAAGTTATGCTCTAGGACTCGTCATCCAAAGCCAAAGCTCTTCAATGAAGTCAAGGAAGTCAACATATACATCAACTGAAGTGAAGATGGAATTACTGATTAGATAGAAATATAATCTCTAGTCAAGAACCTAATTCTGTAGAGTATTGCAATAGCAACAATGCCAACCGTACAGTTAAAATACTAGTCTTAATAGTATACTAGTGCTTGCGTTGTTCATCTTTGATTCTTCTCCGTAAGAAGTTCTTTCTCTCTCTCTCTCTTTAACCTAGAGTGTTCTCTGGATCTTGTGTAAAGATTGAGTTGTAACCTTTATCCATGTATTGGACCCGCTATGTTTCTGTTGTGCCATTCTGAGGGATGTAATACTAGTGAACGGTGTTTCATTGGTGTTATGTACATGACTATAGTATACTACATCATGCAGTGGTATGCTGGGTCACCGCAGCTACTCAAGATCCTTTATATCCTGAAGGACACCCTAAAAGAATTGAGTAGGATTCCCAACACGTAGATAGTGGTAGTCCTCGTAAGAGGAAGGAAAAGAAACATAAGATAGTTGAGGAACCACTTGAACCTGCTGTAGATCCTAATAGTATATCTGTCTCTGATGCTGAAACTGAGAATGGTAATGATAAAAATGATGCTCCTGATAATGAGAAAGTTGAGGAAGAACCTGAGAAGCACACTAAGAACACTAGGTACATAAAGGAATATTTTATTGCTAATAAACATAGTAAAGAAAGAGAACCTTGGGTGCAGAAACCCATGCCTTTTCCAGGTAAGAAACACAAGTCAAAGGAGGAAGAACACTACAACAAGTTTTGTGAGTGGATGAAGCCTTTATTCTTCTAAATTCCTTTGACTGATGCTATTAAGTTGCCTCCTTATTCAAAGTATATGAAGGATATTGTCTCTAATAAAAGGAAGATTCCTAATGAGGAGATTTCTACTTTACTTGCTAATTACTCCTTCAATGGTAAGGTTCCAAAGAAACTTGGTGATCCAGGTATACCAACTATTCCTTGCTCTGTTAAGAATAGTTATGTTAGAACTGCTTTATGTGATTTGGGAGCTGGAGTTAGTGTTATGCCTTTTTCTCTCTACAAGAGACTCCAGATAGAAAAGTTGATACCAACTAATATATCTTTGCAAATGGCTGATAAGTCAACTACTATTCCTGTTGGTATATGTGAGGATGTTCCTGTTCAAGTAGCTCATAATTGCATGGTTTTAACTGATTTTGTTGTGCTTGAAATGCCTGAAGATGATAATATGTCTATTATTCTTGGGAGACCTTTTCTTAACACTGCAGGTGCTATCATCAATTGTAATCAAGGAAAAGTAACATTTAATATTAATGATAAAGAGCACACTATCTATTTCCCCAAGAAGGTTGCCAAAAGCTATTTCCTAAACTCCATTGAAAATATTGAGAGCATCAAGGTTGGAGAAATATATTGTCCCATTCCACAAGAAAATTTTGAAACTGTTATGATTGGGACCATTGCTATAAAGCTTGAGGTAACATAATCACTTGGTGGAATACAAAGTTTTGCTTCATATAAGATTGTTTTGGTAACAAGACTTGATCAACCTTGTTAACAAAAGGATTTTAATGAACAAAATAATGTTTTCACTGTGGTTATTTCTTTCTTTCTTTTTTACTTTTCTCCATCCTATTCTTTGCTTTAGCTTTAGTTTTGCTAGTTGTTTGCTTGTTTGAGTTTCTTACAGCTCCTGTAGGTTGGCTTTTGGTTTGCTTTTGTTTGTTCTGAAAAAACTGTTTCTGCGAGAAAATCAATTTTCATACCCTGAAAATTGGCCAAAAATAAAGTTTCCCGAAAAATCCTAGAAAATTCAAAATAAATTTTTCTTCGAAAAAGGGGCAGAGAGGTATCTGAAGTGACCCAGGGGGCCACCCAGGGCCGCACACCCATGGTAGGCGCGACCTACCAGGAGGTGGCGCCTCGGAGGGGGGGGGGGGTCTGGCCCACCTGGGCCCCTCTAGGCTGCCTCCTCAAAGCCACCTTCTTTCTCCCTCACGAAAAACACCAGAAAACTTGCTCAAGCTCGAGTTCTTGCTGTTCTTCCTCGTGATTTTCAATCTCCTTGTTCAGCCCATCTCAAGTGCTGATTTTTGGAGGGATTGCTCCTTGGTATGTGCCTCCTCCACTTGTCCAATTAGATTTGTGATTGGTAGATTGTATCTTGAGTATTTTGCTACTATAGTTGTCAGGTTGTTTGAGCTTTCATTCTTGTTCTATGCTTAGAAACTTTATTTTGATGCATGTGTAGTCCTCTAGCAAGTTCCTATAGTGGTTGCTCATCATTTATCAACTTAGAAATCACTTGGTTTGATAGCTGTCTAAAAATTTCAGCAAGGAAGATGAGTGCTTATCCACTGAACCAATATGACTTGATGGTGCATGAGCCAATGAAGGTACATCGTGAGGAGGCAGTATTTCCTTCCATATATCCATGACACGAATTTATGAGAGCTACGAAGATCCTCCAAGATTTCCAAACTATGGTTACAAATGCAGGATTGGAACACTTTGTTGAAGGTAAATCATTCCAATATGTTAAACTAACCATGGCTTTTGTGCAGGACTTCCGATTCACTTCGTCTACTTCTAATCCCATGGTCCATTACAAAATATATAATATATCTGTCGACCTGCCTTTTAATGATTTTTGTGCAGCAATTAGAGTACCTCAGTGGGGATCTTGTGAGAAGATCAAGGAAAGGCCCAAGTCACTTATTGATTTGTATGCTGAGATTTGCCAAGGTTTCAACTTCTCAAAGGAAAGTGGTAAAATTCGGAACGTTTAGCTCCCAGCTATTAGATACTTTGCCTATTTCATTACCAAGTGTGTTCTTGTTAGAAAGATTGCTAGAAAGTTGTCTTCTTTTGATCTAGCTTTTATTGCAGCTGCTCTGAATAGGAATAGATGTTATAGCCTGGGTGCTCTGATAGCTCACTGTCTCACCACCAACCGTGAGAAGGGTGGAATTTGTGGGGATCTCATTGCTTCTAGGTTGCTAGATTTCCATGGTTTAGAGCCTCACTTTTCAGATTATCGGTTTCCCATAGAGAGGCTTGATATTCAATCCATGATTCAGCATGGTTTTGTTTCCTTGGGGGCTAATGTGATAAGTTTACCGTATGAATTATTGTTTTCCCAGCAAGGTAGGAGAAAGGGTAGGACTGAGAAAATAGTTTATTTGCATGTACCTGTTTTGTTTAATTTTGATAACAGGCAAGGATGGTCGCTTACGAAGGAGGAGGTTGACACATATGTGGCGGAGCTCTCCCAGCAAGAGGAGAATGTTGAAGAGGATGTCGAAGATAATTCGGTTCAGCCCTCCAACTTGGGAGAGTCTTCATACCAGCAACCCTCATTTGATTAGGGCGCGTCATCTTGTTCATTGCAGGCGCCTGACTATGATCATTCCTATGATGACCCACCAGCATGGGGTTACTACCCGCGCTATTGAGCCCCACTTAGGCCAAAAGCCTAAGCTTGGGGGGAGGTATACCGACATCACACTCATATATATATATATATCATGTTTGGTCGGTTCTTTGTATATCCATTGTTTTTGCTTTCTTTTTGGTTCTTTTTGCTTCTTTCTCAAAAACACAAAAATACCAAAAATATTTTCGTTGTTTCTCTTGGTTTGTTTCTTTGCTTTTTTGCTGTGGTTTGCCTTAAAAGAAAAAGTCGAAAAGGATTTTGCTTTGTTTGCTTTGTTTTGTTTGCTTGGTTTTTCTTTGTTTGCTTGTTTCTAAAAAAATCGAAAATACGAAAAATATTTGTTGTTCTTCTTTGGTTTTGTGAGTTCTTTGCAGGGTTCAGCCATTCTCAGTGGATTTTGGTTTCATGTTATCATTCCAGTCACACAAGTTAATAGCAATAATGAAGATTAAGAAAACTCGAGGAGTGGTAAGAGGTTGGTAACGAACTCTATTTGTTTCATTTTTGTACATATACTCATCATTGTGAGCGTGCTTAGCCGGTTTGTGTAAGGTGTATGTCATTATGGATGCCTAGTAGTTCTTGCTTGTCTATGATTAGCTCCATCTTGCTAATAGTTTGTAGCATGTCATATGAATATTTGCTTGCATTGTTTTATTCATACTTTGGTATGATATTGTGGTATCCTCCTCTGACTGTTCATGTGAATCGACTTGGCACATGCTCACGCATGCAGATGACTAATCAATAGTCAATAAGCCTCGATGATTTATTTTTCCTCAGAGTTCTTGTATCACTTTCATGCCATAATTAGTCCTGTTTTGTTGCAAACATGGTTATGACAGCTATTGCTCTCTCATTTGTCACTCCCTTTCTATTGCTAGCCTTCACTTACACTGAGTATGTGTTCTACCTGTGCTTCCAACTCCCCAAAACCAATATTGCCAACTGTGTCCACCATACCTACCTATTAGCATCATTTGCTATTTCAGTGCATATTCTATATGCCGTGTTTTCTTCCAAAATAAAATGTTTGTCTGTGTTGAGAAAATTAGTTAGTAAAGCTCTCACGAACTTGATGGCACACTTTATTCTGTGCACTTAATAATCCTGAACCATTGTGACTAGTCCATGAAAGTTATATGCTTGCAAATTATATGCCGGGAGTCAGCAGAACCATGCTGTCACGGGGAACGCTTTCAACACCTTTTAGATATATTCATATCTAGTTGATACTTTGCTCTTTTGTTTGCGGATATCAATGATGAGAAATGAAAGGGGGACTTGTGAGTCCATGAAGTTTGTATTCTGTGTTAGAGAAACGCCTGGGCCGCTAGCCTAAGCCATGCCTAATCATGGTGGAAACTTGCAGCATCACCACAGTGAGTCATCTATGAAGCATCCTCAATAAAAAACTATGCATATAGTAAATAAAAAGATTGCTGAGATACTCATTGTCTGCTTGCCTTGTCATTTTGGTTATGGGAAAGCTCCTGTACCATATGCAAGGGGTACCCCGTTGGCGGTTCTCGATGATATGAAATACTTACAATGACAAGAACTTCCTTAGACCCAAAGTTGAGTAGTATGCGGAGTGGCCCTTGCACTCAAGGGACTTGGGATTTCCAGTCTATGGTCTGTCAAGCATATAATTCAGAGTGGACCTCACTTTCACCTTAACCACATAAAGATTCCTATGATAGGGGAAATGAGAGCTCAAAGCTAATGACTACCTTCCTTTCAGCATTTGGAAGCCTTTCAAACTTTCCAAAACCATTTTCACAACCTTGTTGAGTCACCACCTATTATATGTGCACCTTCTTGAGAGCATAGTTGTCATTCTGGTGTTTGTCTCAAAACTTGGTTAATTATGTCATGGCTTTGATGCTTGTATCTCTGATATCTTTATCTCTAGTCTTCATCTGAACTTCAGAGGTGCCTTGGCATTTATATTGTGCTCTCCAAACAGAGGCAAGCGAGATACCACTCTATCATACCTTATTATGAGCATTGCAATGTTGCTTATGTTTATGTTTCATGCTACTTTTATTCTTGAGTTGGTTTCTCTTCATAGCTTGCAATGACTATTGAGTAGACTTAGTTGCATGCTTCTTCCTATGAATTGTTTAAGCATCTAATCCCGTGCTGAGAATATTTACATCATATGAAGCAATGTGTTCATGAAAGTTCTTTTATCGCACTCAGTTTTCAACTGAATTGCTTGAGGACAAGCAATAAGCTAAGCTTGGGGGGAGTTGATACGTCCAAAATGTATCTACTTTCTCGAACACTTTTCTATTGTTTCTCCTCTAAACTTATGTGTTTTGGATACAACTAACACGGACTGACGTTGTTTTCAGCAGAATTACCTTGGTGTCTTGTTTTTGTGCAGAAAATCAACTATCAGGAAAAATCCTGGAAAATATGCCAAAAACTATATTTCACCAGAAGATCCACGGATCTAGAAGGAGAGACGGAGAGGAGGCCTGGGGGCCCAGACCCACCCCAGGCGCGGGCCTACCACTGGCCGTGCCTGGTGAGGGTGCAGCCTCCCTAGGCAGCTCCTCGGCCTCCCTCTGCGCGTATAAGTTGCATTTCGACCTAAAAACCGAGGGGGGGGGGGTCGATAGTTTTCCAGAAAGAGTTTCACTCCGCCGCCGCCACCAGAAACCAAGATTCGGATCCAGAAACTCCGTTCTGGCACCCTGCCGGGACGGGGGATTTGGAGAGTATCATCGCCATCATCATCACCAACGCATCTCCATCAACCACCGATGTTTCCCTCATCCATGAGTGAGTAATCCCCCGTTGTAGGCTTGGGGATGGTAGGGTTTGGATGAGTTCTATCATGTAATCAAATATGATTATTAGGGCATAGTGCCTAGTATCTCTTGTGCTATTTGACTTTGTTGCAACTTGTTGTGCTTAATTCTTGTCACTAGGTCCCGAGTGCCATGATCTCAGATCTGAACTTATTATTATATCATTATGATAGTATTGTTTGTGATCTTATCTGCAAGTTGTGTACACATATCATTGTCCGGATCCAAAGGCTCCAAAGTGACAATAAGTGGGACAACCGGAGGGGATGGCTGTCGTTTGAGGATCACATGTGTTCACGGAGTGTTAATGCTTTGCTCCGGTGCTCTATTAAAAGGAGCACCTTAATTGCCAGTATTTCCCTAGAGGCACCGCTGCCACGGGCTGACTGGACAGAAGATGTTGTGCAAGTTTTCATTGCGAGCACGTATGACTATTTGGAGCACATGCCTAGGATTGTTTAGTACTTGGATGCTTGTTATTATTTATCTGCAATGCCCTAGATCTTGAAGTTACATGTTTAGACTCGTCCATGCAACGCCCGTCCATCCATCCCTATGCCTACCGCACTCGAATCCTACTGTTATCGTTACTGTTGCTATTGCTACTGTTCACTGTTGCTGTTACTGCTGCTATTATTTTGCTGTTGTTACTACCAAACTGTTGCTACTGATAAACTTCTGTGAGCAAGAATTATTTCTAGGTGCAGCTGAACTGACAACTCAGATGTTAAGGCTTGCAAGTATTCTTTGTCTCCCCTTGTGTTGAATCAATAAATTAGGTAATACTACCCGCAAAGACTGTTGCGATCCCCTACACTTGTGGGTCATCAGCAGGCTAAAAGGGTTCCTCCTAGCCCATTTAGGTTTAGAAGTTTATCCTCTTCTTCCTTTCATATTTTTAGGATTTTTTTAAGATTTACTTTAAATTATCAATTTGTATAGTTTTAAAGGATTAGATAGAAATAAAACATTTGAACACCCCTTAAAATTTGAAATCCAAAATCTACTTGATATTGATAGTTATAAGAGAATATTTTTAGGGATAATAATTTAAAATAAAAATTTGAAATGATTGATATGAATTTAATTATAGGAAGAAGAGGGACCAATATTTTGCAACATGGTTATTTGAGAGAGAGAGAGAGAGAGAGAGAGAGAGAGAGAGGAAAATGTCGTGGAGCAAGACAAGCAACAAAATGCAATGCGACACTTTTAACCATATGCAATTTTGTGCAACATAAATAAAAGAGGGTGACATGACATGATGCATGAGAATGATGACATGATGGAAAGGTGATGATGAAATGCAAAAAACAACAAGAAAGATGGTATGTGTTACTTTGGGATGTTACATCCACGGACTTAGTCCCCGTCGTATAATATTTTTCTCCATTTTTAGTACATAATATTTTTTTTCACTAACACCTTTGAAATTTTTGTATTGGAGGCATACTTATTAAATTTTCAATTATAATAGCATGGAATACCCATATACACATATTCCTCATTGGATACACCATTTAAATCGTCCTTAGAAGAAAAAGGTATTCTAGCTACAAGGTAACACCCTAACCAATAACTTAAAATACGAGATTTGGGGTTATGGGGATTATCTTGCTTAAATTATGGTGGTTTTGTGAAAAAAAAAACCTCTTCGTTTGTGACATTATGAAACCCTAGTCTCCTAGCGGTTGTGATTATGTGATATTTACTCAAATAAGTTAAGTAAACTGACCAGATATGTATCTAGAGCTTCACAAGAAACTAGAAACAAATTCATATGGGAGAAAAAAGTCTAATTTGGCTATGAACAATATCTGAAATCATGTACTCCCTCCGGTACATAATAAGTGTCGCTGCTGATTTAGTAGTATTTTTTCCGCAACACTATTCATAACTAGGTTTGTCTTTTTTTCTTCTCGTGTATACACCGGATTTGGTTTTGACCTTTTTAGGTTGTAGACACATATCTTTTTTAGTGTACACATTTTTAGAATGTTTTTAGAAAATATAATAGCGATATGCAATATCTAATTCAAAATCCAAATGCTTTGTAGCACTAATAGTTGTCTAGGCAGCACATCCTAAGACTTGACTCTTTTATTCAGCCTGTTTTGAGATTTCCGTACTTTACACGTAGAAAAGGAAAAAAGATGATGCATCACTAAGGGAATGTACAATGGTCATCCCCCATTTATCTGCCCTATTGTTGTCCATTGGGGTTCTGACCGAACAAATGGAGGCGACCAACTTTACAATTGTACCCATGGTGATCATCCATTTTTCCACCCCAAATAATGTCTATTTATCGGTTTTCTAATTTCTCTTCCTATTAAACATACTAGATGAAACAAAAGAAACATTAGATAATTTTTGGCACACATATTAATTCAACAACAATTCCATACAAAAGAAAAGGTCTAAATCGGAGGTCATCAGATTTAGGCATGACTGAATTGGATATATCTACCCAAAACCGGCGTTGCGGTTTCTTAAGAAAAGTGGCTAGTGTTTATAGACAATGGAGCAATGTGAATGGCTGACTAGACGATGACCCCATCGGCGAGAGTGGAGACATGTTGGTCTATGCAAGAGAGGTATTCAAGGGACGTATATATAGTATCTACGATGTGTCATATTTGCCCTCTACTTCTTTTGTCATCGTCACCACAAACACATCGGCCTTCAAAGGGTGTCACCGGTCCGTGATGCTGCGCAGGCTATGCGTGTCTTTGACTCATTGGCTTCCTTACTAATCAAGCACTCTAAGGTCCGTACATAGTTACACTGAATTTATGATTAGCTCGTCTATCTGTTAAGAAAGATTATCTTGTTTGTCGTGAAAGTATTTCCATACTACTTAGCTTCATGGATTAAGAAGCATTTGTGCAATGAGAAAAATGGTGACATCGTGTCTATTCTTATTCGTGTGGTGGACGGACGGCGGTGAAGCATCATCTAGTAACTGCTTGGTTCCGCCGTGGCGGAGATATTAGTTCCATGTGTTCCAACTATGCCGTGTGTATATTGCAGCACGTGGGAAACTATGTTCCGTGTGTATTATTTGTTGCCTTTGCTGACCCGTACGCCCCCGCGTACCTATTCCCGTGTGATAGCACACACTAGATGACTAGACTATATTTCCGCGCGGTTTCGCACATGCAAAAAAACAGATTGGTAAAAGTAGATGCACAAAAGGAAGAAAAAAAAGGCAAATGAATCCTACCAAGTTAAAATGTTTCCATTTACCCCTGCAAGAAAAAAAGTTTCCATTTACTCCCGATTTGTTTCTTTTTAAGAGCATCTCCACTCGCCTACCTAGGAGGCCGATCCGGACACCGAATTTTGGTCCAGACGCCGAAAATTGGCCCAGTCGCGTACCCAGGGACCTCTTTTCGGCCGGATTTAGGCCAACTTTGGTCCGGACTACCCAGGCCGAACCCAGGATCCCGGGTACGCCCTGGGGACGCTGGACGAAGCGAATTCGGCGAGTGGACCAGCTTGTCAGCGACAGAAGCCGACCCGCCGCCATCCTTCCCGCCGTTTTCCTTTTCCCGCCCTCGCCGCTACACCCCTCCCGCCATTCTTCTGGCCTATAAGAGCCGTACATCTCGCCGCCTCTCTTCACAGTTCCTCACACCACCACAACTCCGGCGAACTTCGGACGTCCACACCTTTCTTCCTCCTCAGCTCCGGTGAACTATGGCCGCGGGCCGACACACGCTGTCGCCTTGGGAAGCCCGGCTGCTCCGGGAGGCGAGCTATACGGCCCCGCCGGACACTCGTCTCCCCCTAGGCAGGAAATGTAGGGGTTCGTAGCATGGAAAACAAATTTTTTTTACCGCATGCAAACAAACAAGCCAAGATCTATCTACTAGATTGTAGCAACGAGTCGATAGAGGAACTCACCCTCGAAGATTCCAAAGCGGTTAACGAGAGCGGATTCTCGTGGGTGATGTAGTCGTACTCTTCCGATCTCAAGATCGTGTAGACGATCCTTCCGGCGCGCGTTCGGCGCGCTCCCTGATCGGTCACACGTTCGGTACTCGATGAAGACCTTCCTCTCCCTTGTTCCAGCAGGCAGCGGAGGTTGTAGCACTCTCCTCGCGATTCCGGCAGCACGACGGCATGGTACCGGAAGTAGAGGGGAGATCTCGCAGGGCTTCGCCTTAAGCCGAAGCGAGTATGGTGGACTATGAGAGAGGCCTTGGCGATCTAGGGTTTAGAGGAACCAAGGAGAGAGGGCTAGGCCGGCGGCTAGGGCAAGGGGAGGGCCCCAACTCGGCGGCTAGGAGGAAACCCTAGGCGGCATGACTTGGTGGCGGCTAGGGTTAGGGTTTGGTGGAGAGGTGTGGGTTAGAGGGCACCTGCCCTTCTTTATAGGTGGGAGGGCGCCGGCAAGGGAAGGAGATTCCTCCCCCAAGTCGGCCTCCTTGGCCGGTGGGTGGAGGGAGAGGAACTCCTCCCCAAGTAGGTTTCCTACTCTCCCTCCACCAAGCAAAACTGCCGTTTGACTTTTCAAATTGGCGTTTGACTTTTCAAACTAGGATTTGATTTATCCCTTTATTTTGCCCAGCCATGATACCTAGTACATGATGCAACCATTCCAACTTGTTATGACACATTCATGTACCCTTCCCCTCCGAGTGCGGACCTTCCGGACCCTTCTAGAACATTCCTGATGAAAACACCGGAATCATTCTCCAACTCCGAAACAGGACTTTCCTTATATGAATCTTATTCTCCGGACCATTCCGGATCTCCTCGTGATATCCCGGATCCCATCCGAGACTCCGAACAACATTCGGTCTCTTACTCATCATTCCATAACTACTCAACAACATCGAATCCTTAAGTGTGTCTCCCTACGGTTCGTGAATTATGCGGACATGATCGAGACACTTCTCCGAACAATAACCAATAGAGGAATCTGGAAATTCATATGGCTCCCACATATTTCTACGATTACTTTGCGATTGAATGAACCACTTACATACGATACCAATTTCCCTTTGTCTCACGATAGTTTACTTATCCGAGGTTTTGATCGTCGGTATCTCTGCATACCTAGTTCAACCTCGTTACTGATAAGTACTCTTTTCTCGTTCCCGTGATATGTGATCCCTTGTGAGCCAGTCACATGCTTGCAAGCTAATTGGATGACATTCCACCGAGAGGGCCCAGAGTATATCTATCCGTCATATGGATGGACAAATCCCACTCTTGATTCATGTGTCTCAACCCATACTTTCCGAACACTCAATGCCACCTTTATAGCCACCCAATTACGGTGTGGTGTTTGATGTCATCAAAGCATCCTTCCGGTGATGGTGATAAGCATGATCTCATGGTCGAAGGAATTAGGTTACTATGTATCAGAAAGCATATAGCAATTGAACTATCAAAATGACTTGATCTTTATGCTACGCTTATCTATAGGAGTATGTCCATGATACCATTCTCCTAATGATATGATCTTGTTGTTAACAACATCTCAATGTTCATGATAGGGAAACCACAATCATCTATTAACCAACAGGCTAGTATTATGAAGAGGCTTTACTAGGGACTCTAATTTTAGTTTACAAATCACACAAGTATTAATGTTTCCTTGTTAATACTGTTATAGCATGAATGTAAACATTTATCATAAACACAAAGATATAATAATAACTAAATTTATTATTGCCTCTAGGGCATATCTCCAACAGGAAACTCAGCGCCGGCGGGATCCCCGTTCCGCCGGTGCCGGACGGAGAGGACCTTGCCGGAGAGATCCAGACGGTTATCACCGCCATGCAAGACCCAGAACTCGCCGGAGAGATCCAGACCGCTATCGCCGCCATGCAAGGCCCAGATCTCGCCGAGGATCAAGACAATCTGGTCTTCTGGAGGTAGTTTTTCGCCGATAGACGCCTCGAGGAACTCGCCCGACACGACGGACCGCCGGGCTCGCCGCCGCCGCCGCGTAACAACATGGCTTACCGCCGCCGCTGGTGGAGCGTTCCAGGGCGAACTCTAGCCGGAGTCATGGCGCACATCGAGGCCGGCAACAACCCCCGCCTCGGCCTGTAGTTGCGGCGTACGGCGTCGACCATGGCGGCGGCCTTTTCTAGTTATAAATTCCGGTGTACTATGTGCCCCCTTGCCTACTTTAATGAAATTTCGCCTATATTCGCCCATATTTCACCGAGTTTAAGTGAATTTAGCCGAACTTGGGAACTCGGCCTGGGTATGCGAGTGAGAAACTGCGCGTACCCAGGCCGAAAACTTGCGCCGTCCGGCCAAAGTTTGGTCCGGATTTTAGCATGGATGCGCAACGAGTGGAGATGCTCTAAGAGCCGACCAAGGTTTAGTGATCAGCGTAAATAAAGCCGATTCACACTTCAAAAAAAAAGAAAAAAAAGCCGATTCAGGGAAAAAAAAACCAATCATCGTTTCTCCGCGAGATTTCCTCACCAAACGCAATCATGATGCTAAAATTAGTACCGCGCGGTCTAAACGAGAAAATAGTTGCTAACCTTTTATTACACTTGAAAACAAATATGAGAAAACTTAGGCTCGGGCACCTCATATCATGTCTGTCTTGTGTGACCTAAAGTCGTATCGCTATAATGGGCATTTCACCAAACACCTCTAGTGCATATGAACAAGAAAAAAAATAGCACAACACCACCTCTCCCACCAGGAAAAAAAAGTTGAAAGGGGAGGGGACTGTGTCATATATATAGGGTCAGACACTAGTCCCGGTTTGGGACCGGGACTAAAGGGGGTGCCCGCAGCGAGCGGCAGGCCCCAAACCCTTTAGTCCCGGTTTGTGTCTCTCACCGGGGCTAATGGGGTCTAACGGGCCGGGACCTATGGTTTGGGGTGGCTCGGGCCGTCCGGCGCGGGCCATTAGTCCCGGCCTCAGCCACAGCCGGGACTAATGGCCTGAACGAGAGGCCTGTTTTCTACTAGTGGTGGAAACTTAAATATGATCATCTATGATCTGTATAAAAAACAACAAATATACGTATAAGGGGTACTAAGTTTTTGAATTTGCTCATTCATTCGCAAAAAAAGAGTTTTTGAATCTGCAACTTGTCCCAAAAAATGATCTCAAATCCGAAATGGACGAACCAGATGCGGGGAACCGTGGATGGTGTGACCGGACGGTGATTCTCACTGCGAGTCCAAGTGTCCAAACCATAAAATCCGAGTTGCGCCGACAGGTGTACATCAGTACACAGCACCTGATTGCACGGTTTAGGTCTGGACTTGCGCCTTCGGACATACTCCATACCAGCGTATGGCACAAAACTAAAGATTATGCACTAGGTCGATGGAATACACATACACGATCAGTGAAGCCAACTGTGCCCGCAAATCCTTTCGCATCGATCCTTCAAAATGAGCACCACCAACGCTAGTCCAGGTGGCAACAAAAGGACCAGCTTATTCTACGAGCAACTGCAATTCACTTTCTTCTACGAAATACGAATATATTTCATTTACATGGTAATGTATAGACGAACATCATTACTAAGCAACTTACACAAAATATGCACATGTTAGAAATAATGGGCTAAGACATTTAGACATCATTATTAAGCAGTATCAGGAGAAGACTCGGGCTAAGAATACTACTGAGAAAGGAGAGGGTCATGCTACTGCTAACTATATGCAGAAAAGCAAATTCGTAGGCATAAACAAAGGAAACTTCAAGCTCTCCTTTAACAAGCCTGTAAAGACTACAACCTTTAAGAAGAAGAAGCCAAACATGGACATGAGTGATCTGTCTTGTTTCACTTGTGGAGAGCCCGATCACTTTTTTAAGGACTTTCCAGATCGCGCAGACCGTAAAGGAAAAAGGCCAAGGCTATCAACGTCGTGACCACTAGCAATACTGATGGGTATGATAATTTATTTACTGTTCTTTCAGTATTTTAATCACCATGTTGGTGGCTTCATACGGGTGCTAATGTTCATGTGTGTGCTGACATCTCTATGTTCACTTCTTATCAGGTAACTCGGAATTCATCCGTCCTAATGGGGAATGGATCACATGCTTCTGTTCGTGGTGTTGGCACAGCGGATCTGAAGTTTACTTCCGGAAAGATCGTGCAGCATGTTTCTACTATGAACAAGAATCTCGTTAGTGGTTTCCTTCTATGCAGAAATGTGTTTAAGGTTGTTTTAGAGTCTAATAAAGTCGTTGTTTCGAAACATGGATAATTTATTGGTAAAGGTTATGAGTTCGGAGGCTTGTTCCGTTTTTCACTTTCAGAGTTATGTAATAAATCCGTGAATCATATTTGTGGTGGTGTTAATGATGATAGCAGTGTTTGGCATTATCGTTTATGTCATATTAATTTGGGTTTGATGTCTCGGATATCCAGTATGAGTTTAATTCCGAATTTCACTATTGTCGAAGGTTCCAAGTGTCATAGTTGTATGCAATCAAAGCAACCTCGAAAGCCTCATAAGGCCGCCGAGGAGAGAAACTTGGCACCTCTAGAACTCATACATTCTGATCTATGCGAGATGAATGGTGTGTTGACAAAAGGTAGAAAGAGATATTTTATGACGTTGATAGATACTGCTACTAAATTCTGCTATGTTTACTTGTTGCACACTAAATATGAGGCTTTAGACTATTTTAAAATTTATAAGGCCGAAGTTGAAAATCAACTAGAGAGAAAGATCAAGCGTCTTAGGTCGAATCGTGGTGGTGAGTATTTTCCCAAAATATTTGACGAATTATGTGAGGAACACAGAATTATTTATGAGAGGACGCCTCCCTACTCGCCCCAATCAAACGGGGTTGACGAGAGAAAAAACCGCATGCTGACTGACTTGGTGAATTCCATGTTAACCACTGCTGGTTTATCAAAGGCATGGTGGGGGGAGGCTTTGTTGACTTCATGTCATGTCCTGAATAGAGTTCCTAACAAGAATAAAGAAAATACCCCTTATGAGGAGTGGGCTAGGAGAAAACCATCACTTTCGTATCTGCGCACTTGGGAGTGTTTGGCAAAGGTTAATATACTGATTCCCAAGAAACGCAAGCTCGGACCTAAGACAGTGGATTGTATCTTTTTAGGATATGCTCCACGGAGTGTAGGCTATAGATTTTTAGTGGTTAAATCCGAGGTAACTGATATGCATGTTGATACTATAATGGAATCTCGTGATGCAACATTCTTTGAGAATATGTTTCCTATGAAAGATATGCATAGCATTGGTAGAATTTCTTCTGAAAATACTTCCTGAATCTAGTGCATCTATTGAGAATTCTGAACAACCACATGAGGAAGTCCTTGAGAAGGAACATCTGTAGCCATAATCTATTCAGTTATTGGCCGCTTTGGATTTAGTACTTTGGATTAGAAAAAATGAATAATGTATGAAAATGGGATGTCAACGATTTTCTTGTGTCAATAATTGAATTTCAGGATTTCTTTGGGCTAATACTTTGTTTAACTCTACTTTGATATTATATTAGTACCACCTTTGGTGGTGTTCTTGAGTATGCATGCTCCCCTTTCTAGATTTCCTTCCATTCCTTCAACTCGGCTCAACACACTGCCATGAATTTTTGCCTTTCCAACAAAGTTTATTTACATTATAAATTGCTTTGGTTAAGGGCTAAGGCTGAACAGGCTCGCAATGGATTATCTCAGTGCCATTAGCTGATGGGAGTGCAATAACATAGAACATACATGACTGCTCTCACAGTCCCTATTGGACTCTCAAAATATTAGGAAAATAAGATAAACCAGGTAGTCTTTTTGCTGTGCTTTGGATAATTTTTGACGTCTTGCTTTGTGTTCTACGCATGTGCATCTCGGTGAGAAATAGTCCTGATCCGAGTTATAGTTGAAGTGAATACTGTTCCCTATACCTAGAAGTACCTTTGGTTTATTTGTCATCACCGGCCAGCCAGGGTTAGTACCTGTACGGTCGTTGGAGATCTGAATCAAGCTTATTTGCAATAAATGAAACAAGCGTGCTAGCTTACTTACAAGGATCATTATATATAAATAGGCGCTCGATCATCTGTAGAGATATACAGTGCAGTCTATAGTTTCATGTATGTTCTGTACCATGCCCATGCTTCCAGTATATGTATGTTGTGCATCCACTTAATTAATTTTCAAGGATATCATCCACTTAGTTAATGATGCTTTATGCCTTTGTTTTTAGGGTGTATCTCATGTTGTTGAGATCAGATAGTCCAGGGCTTCGTTTTGATATCTATTGGCTTGCAATGAAGCTTATGTGGTCCGGTGGTTGGTGTTTTGCTTTATGAATGTTGTTCGATCGTCCATCATCGGCTAAGAGATGGTAGAACTAGAGCTAAATTCATGAAGGATGCAGCATGCTTTCAATTATTATATCTATGACATGAACCAATATTTTTTGCTCTGCCAGTTTCGGGTATTCTGGGTTGTCAGACGGTGTTGTTTTTGCTAAGGAGTATATATATCTCCTTTTCTTTCATGCCCTTTCAATGTAAATATTTTAGCGGTATTTTTTCTGACGCAACTTTCAGAGCTGACATACACAAAATATGTTAATGACACGGGCGCGACGTGTCGTCGCGCCTACTTCCCTAGTGTTGGTCTATGCAGGAGAGGTGTTCAAGGGGTGTATATATAGTATCTACGACGCGTCATATTCGCCCTCTACTTCTTTTGTCATCGTCACCACAAACACATCGACCTTGAAAGGGTGTCTGACGAGGGTTGATTTTGTCGATGCTCATTGTTATGGACTTGAGTTTTGGAGAAGATAAGGATGCTGGAAGTCACGAAACGGTTAACAGACAAGCAACGCGGGACACGAGGTTTACCTAGGTTCAGGCCCCTGGAGGAAAAACCCTACTTCTGCTTGTCTGCTCTTGATTATGGCGGAACCGAAAGTTACAAGGGTGCGCAGATGCAATCTGGTGTGAGGTTCATATGCGATGGTGGGAGAGAATCCTTCTCGCCGTACCCTCCTAGCCTTTATATAGATAGGCAGGTCCCAGGCTTTAGGTCGAGTCGGTTACAAATTAGGGTTGATACTCTTTGAAATTATATCTAATCTAAATTTATCCTTCAAGGAGTCGAAAACGTTATGGGCTTAGGCCACCCGAAATCTTCATGGGCCGCGTGTCATGACGTGAGCCTTCTTTGGACTAGACCAGGTATACCAATGTCATATACCCGTGGGGTATATCCATGTCAGTGTCACCGGTCCGACCATGATGTTGTGCAGGCTATGCGTGTCTTTGACTCATTGGCCTCCTTACTAATCAGGCACTCCGAGGCTCTCACACAGTCACACTGAATTTAGGATTAGCTTGTCTATCCATTAAAAAAGATTATCTTGTTTGTCCTAAAAATATTTCCATACTACTTCATGGATTGAGAAGCATTTGTGCAATTAGGAAAATCGTGACATCGTGTCTGTTCTTATTCTTGTGGTGGACGGGCGGGAAGCATCATCTAGTAACTGCTTGGTTCCGCCGTGACGGAGCTATTAGTTCCCTGTGTTCCAACTATGCCGTGTGTATGTTGCAGCACATGGGAAACTATGTTCCGTGTGTATTATTTCTTCCCTTTGCTGACCCGTACGCCCCCGCATACCTATTCCAGTGTGACGGCACACACTAGATGACTAGACTATATTTCCGTGCGGTTTCGCACATGGAAAAAAACAAATTGGTAAAAGCAGATGCACAAAATGAAGAAAAAAAAGGCAAATGAATCCTACCAAGTTAAAATGTTTCCTCTTAGCCCCGCAAGAAAAAAAAAGTTACTACCCTTTAGTCCCAATTTGTTTCCTCTTAAGAGCCGACCAAGGTTTAGCGATTAGCGTAAATAAAGCCGATTCAGGGAAAAAAAACCAATCATCGTTTCTCCGCGAGATTTCTTCACCCTGTCGAGATCCAGCGATGGAAGTGATGGCGCAGGCTGACTACGGCGGCCTGGCGGCGCTCTCTGCCGGGCTCGCAATCTGGTGTTCTCCCCGCTCTCCATCTACGCCGCGCTCGCGCTCCTCGCCGCAGGCGCCCGGGGCGCCACCCTCGACGAGATCCTGCGCGTCGTCGGCGCGCGGTCGCACGGCGAGCTCGAGGACCTCGTCTCCCGCGCGGCGGGGTCCGCGCTGAGAGACCACTCCGGCTCCGGCGTGTTATCTTGTTAATCTAGCTCTACCTGAACCTGTCACGTTTTAGTAGTTGCTTCCGTTGTAATAAAGCCAGAAGCGTGCTGTGTACACGTTGCGGCAGAGTCCTAGTCTTTAGCTAGAATCAGTCTTTGCTTATTTGTAGCTAGCTAGAATTGTGGGGAGAACTGGCCACCTTCACGTCTTTGGAATGGCGCGGAGCTAACGGATCGTGGGCAGGTTTCTCGGCGAGTTTGTTTTGCCCAGTGAATAAAAGGGAAAAACCGAAAAGGACGCAGGTTGAGAGTGTCGCAAACTCTCTGTCTCTGTTCTATTTCTTGCTTCGCAGCGTTCGTCAGAGACTCGCAAGAATCAGAGTGACACACACCCAAAAATTCCACCAAATCGTGTAGTGATCTAGGCTTGTGCTCTGTCATTTGGTATCAGAGCCGATCAGGTTCTTGGAGGCGATCTGGTGGCGTTGGAGGTGTGATGCCAAAGAACGGGGACAATCTGTCAGGAAAGGCGGCGGCATATGACGCAGAAGCGAGCGGAGGTGCGCTCGTCGTTAGGGCCTCGCCACGCGGAGGTGTACCGGTCCACTATCCACAACTCACCGATACCAACTACGGGGTGTGGGCAGTGAAGATGAAGATCATTATGCGCACCCTCGGTTGCTGGTCGGCCATCGACGGCAAAGGAGATTATGATCAAGCCCGCGACGAAGATGCGTTCACCGCGCTCCCGCAGTCGCTTCCGGATGCCATGGTGATGACGATCGCTAAGTACAAGACGGCGGCCGAGGCGTGGGAGGCGATCCGCCAGATGCGGGTTGGTGAAGATCGCGTCAAGAAGGCCAGGGTGAAGCAGCTCAAGAGAGAGCTTGATCGGATGCAGATGGGTGATGGCGAGACCATCTCAGCGTTCGGACAGAAGCTGACCACCCTCGTCGCGGAGATTCGATCTCTAGGTGAGAAAGTAGATGATGAATCTGCCATAGAAGTTTTGTTCAATGCAGTACCAGATAGGTTTGCAGATGTTGTGAACACCATTGAACAGTGGGGAGATCTTACCACCATGCCGGTGTCTGAGGCGATTGGAAGACTGGCGGCATTCGAGAACAGCCAGCGCGGTCGTCGTCGCAGTGGTGGTGGATAGGAGGAGCAGCTCATGTTGATGACAAAGGCACTGGAGCAGCTCTTGCAAATCCAGAAAGGCAGTGGGGGTGCAGGCAGTTCAGGAGGGTATGCTGGGAAGAAATCCGGCGGCAAAACTGACGGCACCAAGGCTAACAGAGACACTGACAGTGATCGTGGCAAACAAAAGAAGAAAGGGAAGTTTGACATCACCAAGGTGAGGTGCTACAGCTGTAATGAGAAGGGACACTTTCAGGCTGATTGCCCAGAGCCAAAGAAGGAGAAGGCCAATCTGGCCGAGAAGGAGGAAGATGATCCTGCCCTTCTGATGCTGGAGGCGTGTGAGCTGACGCAGCAGAGTGAAATTCTCTCAGAACAGGTGCTCCTCAATGAAGAAAAGGTGGTGCCTAAATTACTGGGCAAACATGATCTGGCTTGGTACCTAGACACAGGTGCTAGCAATCACATGACAGGCAATTCAAACAAGTTTGTAGAGCTGGACCGAAGTGTGACAGGGAAGGTGTGCTTTGGGGATGGTTTAGCTGTTGAGATTTGTGGACGAGGAGCGGTGCTGATGCAATGCCTTACTGGCGAACACAGAGTACTCTCTGATGTCTACTATATACCAAGACTGAAGAGTAACATAATTAGTCTTGGACAGTTGGACGAGAACGGGTGCAAATATGCAAGTGAGGATGGTGTGATGACTGTCTGGGACAGACAAAGGAATGTGCTAGCTCGTGTGCCAAGGACACGAAACCGGATGTACATTCTCAATATCCAGCAGACTGAGCCGATATGCCTCATGGCACACGCAAAGGAGGACGCGTGGTTATGGCACATGAGGTTCGGACATGTCAATTTTCGTTCTCTCCGTTCAATGTCAACTGGAGGCTTGGTCAAAGGGATGCCTGAAATCAACCACATTGATCAGATTTGTGATGGTTGTATGATAGCCAAACAGAAGCGGTTGCAGTTTCCCACACAGGCTGTGTACCGTGCTTCGCAGCATATGGAGTTGTGGCATGGGGACCTGTGTGACCCCATCACACCTGCAACACATGGAGGAAAGCAGTACTTCCTTCTCCTTGTTGATGACCATTCCAGGTACATGTGGTTGGCACTGTTGCGCAGCAAAGATGAGGCTCTGGATGCTTTCAAGAAAATCCACACTGCAGCTGAGGTTGAAAGAAGTTTGAAACTGAAGGCAGTGCGGACAGACAGGGGAGGAGAGTTTACATCAGCTGAGTTTGCCAAACACTGTGACCAGAATGGCATCAAGCATTTCATGACAGCTCCATACACACCTCAGCACAATGGAGTAGTTGAGAGAAGAAACCAAACTATTGTAGGTATGGCCAGGAGTCTGCTGAAGAGCATGGGGGTGCCAAACAAGTTCTGGGGCGAGGCAGTTACCACAGCCGTCTATCTCTTGAACAGGGAACCAACAAAAAGTGTCACTGGTATGACACCTTATGAAGCTTGGCATGGCAGGAAGCCTGCAGTCCAGCACCTTCGGACGTTTGGGTGCATTGCCCACGTGAAGAAGGTTGGACCTGGACGGACGAAGCTCTCGGATCAGAGTAGGCAGATGATATTCATTGGATATGAGTCTGGATCAAAGGCCTATCGAATGTATGATCCCGAAAGCAAGAAATTAGTGGTGACTCGTGATGCAGTCTTTGAGGAGAAGAGATGCTGGGACTGGGGTGCAACGGGTTCAAGAGGAGAAGACAGTGACGTGCCTTTCACTGTCAGCTACCCAGATCAACCAAACCGTGAAGACACTGTGACCACGGCAGAAAGCTCTGCCGCGGCAGAAAAGGAAGCCGTTTCGGCTGCCGAGGCACAGAAATCAACTGCCGTGGCAGACAGCCCTGATGACATCTCTGTGCCGTTACAGTAGAAAAGGACGAGGCAGGCTGGTAATGGAACTTCCATCCCATTTGTCCTACCAGCTACACCATCAACACCTGTACCAGCTGCAGGATCTCCCTTGACGCCATACTCTAAGCCATCACAAGGCCCACAGGGAAAGCGTTTGCTAGAAGATGTTTATGAGGACACCGAGCAGATTGAGGGGGTGTACTCTGGGCTCTGTCTCCTTGGCATGGAGGAACCATCTGATCATCGGGAGGCAATGAAAATGGCATGTTGGAAGAGAGCCATGAAGGAAGAACTGAGCTCCATAGAAGAGAACAGAACATGGAACCTCTGTGACTTGCCTAAAGGGCACAAACCCATAGGTCTGAAGTGGGTTTACAAGCTAAAAAAGAATCCAGATGGTGTTGTTGTAAGACACAAGGCGAGACTTGTTGCAAAAGGGTACGCCCAGCAACAAGGAATTGACTTCGAAGAGGTGTTTGCACCAGTAGCACGGCTGGAATCTGTTAGATTGGTAATGGCCCTTGCTCCTCAGTTTGGCTGGAGGATCCATCAAATGGATGTCAAATCAACTTTTCTCAATGGCGATTTGAGTGAGGAAGTCTATGTAAATCAGCCTCCTGGATTTGAAATTGGGAAAGATAGCAACAAGGTGTACAAGCTCAACAAAGCTCTATATGGGCTTCGACAAGCACCAAGAGCATGGAACTCTAAACTGGACTCAACACTGACAGAATTTGGTTTTGAGAAGTGCCCTTCAGAATCTGGCTTGTACAGGAAGAGGGTGATGAACTCAGTCCTGATTGTTGGAGTATATGTTGATGACCTTGTTATCACAGGTGACAGTGATAATGTCATAAGTGAGTTCAAGAAGCAGATGAAGACCAAGTTTAGCATGACAGATTTGGGACTATTGAGCTACTATCTAGGTATCGAAGTGAACAAGAACCAAGTCAGATCACGTTGTGTCAGTCAGGATATGCAGCTTGGATCCTGGACAAAATGGGAATGGCAGACTGCAACCCCACACTCACTCCTATGGAGCCAAGACTAAAGCTGAGCAAATCTAGTCAGGCAGAGGAAATGGACGCTACTCAATATCGTAGTGTGGTTGGAAGCTTGAGATACCTTCTACACACATGTCCAGACCTCAGTTTTTCGGTTGGATATGTTAGCAGATACATGGAAAGGCCAACAAGGGAGCATATGAGTGCATTAAAACAGAGCTTGAGATATATAAAAGGCACAATTAATCTTGGTTGTTGTTACAGGAGTGTCACTGGTAATCCACAGCTTCTTGGATACTGTGACAGTGACCTTGCATGGGATGTGGACGATCGCAAGAGCACCACAGGTGTGTTGTACTATTTTGGGAAGTGTCCAATAACTTGGGGGTCACAAAAGCAGAAAATAGTGGCACAATCTTCTTGTGAAGCTGAATATGTGGCTGCTGCAACTGCAGCCTGTCAGGGAATATGGCTGGCAAGGCTAGTTGGAGAACTGCTTGGTAAGAAAGCAGAGCATTAAGTGCTGAAAATTGATAATCAGTCTGCAATTTTTTTGTGCAAAAATCTAGTGTTCCATGACAGAAGCAAGAACATAGATGTGTGCTACCACTTTGTGAGAAGCTGTGTAGAAGAAGGCAAACTCACCGTGGATCATGTTCGGACTGAAGAACAACATGCAGACATATTGACTAAGCCACTTCCCAGGGTTCGTTTTCAGGCACTGAAGGAGATGATTGGCATTCAGAACATCGGTTCAGGTAATCAAGATTAAGGGGGTGAAATGTTATCTTGTTAATCTAGCTCTACCTGAACCTGTCACGTTTTAGTAGTTGCTTCCGTTGTAATAAAGCCAGAAGCGTGTTGTGTACACGTTGCGGCAGAGTCCTAGTCTTTAGCTAGAATCAGTCTTTGCTTATTTGTAGCTAGCTAGAATCCTGGGGAGAACTGGCCACCTTCATGTCCGTGGGATGGCGCGGAGCTAACGGATCGTGGGCAGATTTCTCGGCGAGTTTGTTTTGCCCAGTGAATAAAAGGGAAAAACTGAAAAGGACGCAGGTTGAGCGTGTCGCAAACTCTCCGTCTCTGTTCTGTTTCTTGCTTCGCAGCGTTCGTCAGAGACTCGCGAGAATCAGAGTGACACACACCCAAAAATTCCACCAAATCGTGTAGTGATCTAGGCTTGTGCTCTGTCACGGCGCCCCGCGCGTCGCGTTCGCGTCGGGCGTCTGGAGCGACCGCACGACGTGCCCGCTGAGCCCGGCCTTCCGCGACGCCGTCGTTGGCGCGTACAAAGCCGAGGCCGGCGCCGTCTGACTTCGCCAACGACCCCGAGGCGGCGAGGGGCCAGATCAACGCGTGGGTCGCGCGGGCCACGGGCGGTCTGGTCAGCTCCGTGCTCGGTCTAGGATCGATCACGCCGCGCACCCGCGTCGTGCTGGCCAACGCCGTCTACTTCAAGGGCAAGTGGGAGAAGCCCTTCGATGCGAAGCGCACAACAAGGGAGCCTTTATACCGGCTCGACGTTCCCTTCATGGGGAGTCGGGATCCCCAGTTCGTCGCCGTGCACGACGGGTTCAAGGTGCTCAAGATCCGGTACCAGATGGCACAGGCGCAAGATACTTTTCATCCTGGTAAGTCTCCCTATACATTCATCTCACATTCTTGAGGCTCCGGTCACCATATTTTTCTGACTTAAATTACTCCTCATGTCAATGTTGACAGGCTATCTGAAGCAAGTGACCTCTGATCGTACCAAGCCTAATACACAGTTCTCGATGTGCATCTTCCTCCCCGATATCTGCGACGGCTTGCCGACCCTGGTCGACATGATAGCATCCCAGCCTGGCTTCCTGCACGAGCACCTGCCCAAGAAGACGATCCATGTCGGCAAGTTCCAGGTGCCCAAGTTTAAGCTGTCCTTCGAGGGCAGCCTCATCACCGTTCTCAAGAAGTTGGGGCTTCAACTGCCGTTCGGTAATCAAGCCGACCTCTCTGGTATGGTAGGCAGTGATGAATCTACAGGCTTGCCAATAGTCTTGAATGAGGTGATCCACAAGGCGGTCATCGAGGTGAAAGAGCAAGGCACCGAAGCCGCGGCTGTCACCGTGATGCGTGTGAAAGGACGTTCGAGGATATCGGCGCCATCACCTCCTCGAGTGGATTTCGTAGCGGACCATCCGTTTGCCTACTTCGTAGTGGAAGAGGCGACCGGCGCAGTTGTCTTTGGGGGGCACGTCCTTGATCCGTCTAGAGATGAATAGGCCGAACGTCTCCAAACTATGTGTTTGATTTGCATCTTGGGTCCGAGTTGGAGAAATAAGAGTTGTTAGCATAAAACTACTACTACTTTAAATGTTAAATTTTTTAAATGGTATCAGTTGACATCCAAGTCACATAAAACTAACACACCGGAATCAAATTTTAGCAAAATACACTAACCGTGGGTTGATCGTGAATTGACGATGAATCTGACAGGTGAGACCCACTTGTCGGGGGCTATTTGTTGACGTGGACCAGCCCCACGTGTCAGCATAATTTTAAAAATCCAAAAACATTAGAAAAATAAAAAATCCGATTTTCCTCTCTCCTCCCATTGACCACCGCTAGCCCCTAGCCAGCAGCCCCGCCCCTGACTGTCCCGTCGCCACCCCGGCCAGCCCTGTTCGCCGTTGTCGCCACCTGCTCGCCATCGTTGTCGCACCCCTCATGGCCGAGATCCTCCCTTGTCGGCGCGCGGGTAGCCACGGTAGTGCCCCGTCGCTGTCCCTGCCTACCTAGTCCACCACCGACGCCGCCCCGGCCTGCCCCGTCGCGAGCTCGGCCGTGGCTGCGAGCTCCATGAGCAAGGGGAGATCAACGCGGAAAGGGCATGCCAGTGGCGGACGCGAGCTCCGCGAGCAGGAGACGCTCGGCCACAGGAACGAGCTATGCTGCAGCAGCGCGTGGGTGGAGCTAGCTAGCGGGAGCAGTGAAAGCGGTGGCAGCACAAATGGACTGTGGACGCTGGAAGGCCGCGGTGCGCTGATGGACCGTGGACAGGGAAGAGAAGGGAGTAGGCGGTGATAGGGAGCTTGCCGGAGTACGGCGGCGGGGTGAGCCGGCGGAGGCACTGCTGGTGACGCACAGATGGGATGGGTCAACGTTGTCCCACTTTTCCCCCTTCCTCTTTTATATTTAATTAATTTTAATAGGGCTGACAGGTGGGGCCGACTTCACGTTACCAACTTTGACACTTATAAGTGGGTCCCACTATCAGTTTCGGCGTCAATTCGCAATCAAACCCGAATCAATGTATTTTGCGAAATTTGGTTAAGATGTGGTAGTTTTATACGAGTTGGAGGTTGACTAGTACATTTAGGAAATTTGACACGTAAACTGATAATTTTATGTAAGGCACGAGAGGCATCTTTTTTAGTTTTATGTAAGGCGAACGGAACCTATGGAGATTAATTGCAGCTAGAGGTAGAGATAATGTAACGTACGAGAGGCATCTTTTGTAGCATACATTATAGGATCAGATTGCTAGGCCGATGGCAAAATACCCTCGGCGACGGCAAAACGCACGAGAGGCATCTTTTGTGGTGCAACTGAATTAGCTGTTCGCAGTTTGGATTTGGAAATCTTGTAAATTTGTTGATCCCCCTCTATAAAGACATTCTAAAATAGATGTCTCAAATTTATTAAAATTTAGATAAATCTATACATTATTTAGTATATATAGATTTATCTAAAATTTAAAAAACTTAAGACATCTATTTTTAGACGGAGGGAGTACTAGACAAAACCACCCGTGCTGCAGCGGTGATTCTAGTTCCCATCCTGGTTGTATACATGAATAAAAATGGAATCTTATTCCACTAATACGAAGGCCAGTTGTACCTAGAAATGTAGGGATTGCAAAGCAAGTTTCAACTAAATGATGCAATTCTCCGTTCAAAAAAATCTAAATGATGCAATTTACACAAAATAAATAAGATACGTATATTAATCATTTAATTGGAACCAGTTTTCTTTGCAGAAGGTTTAAAACCTTGCGCTACGGTAGCCGCACAAACCAACGAGTCAAGGAATCTATTCATAAGAATGTGTTTTGTCGCGCTGTGCCGCGCTGCCCCGCCGGCACGGCCGCGCCACCGCCATCGCACTTTCCCGTAGAAGAAGGGCCGCCGCCGTATGAAACGCATCGCTGCCGGGAGGACACACTAGTGGAAAAAGGGCCATCCGTGCGCGCCCCCTCAGAGCATTAGTCCCGGTTAGAGGTAGAGAGATAATGTAACGTACGAGAGCCATCTTCTGTAGTGTACGATCAGATTACTTAGCCGATGGCAAAATGCCCTCGGCGACGGCAAAATGCACGAGATGCATCTTTTGTGGTGCAACTGAATTGGCTGTTCGCAGTTTGGATTTGGAAATCTTGTAAATTTGTTGATCCCGGTTGCGCCACCAACCAGGACTAATGCTGGCACGCGTCCCGGTTCGAGCGGGCACGGGGCCAGGAGGCATGCGTCCCGGTTGATAAGGGGGCATACGTCCCGGTTGGAGCCACCAACCGGGACTAAAGGTTTGGCCACAGCCACGTGGCGTGGCACACACCTTTAGTCCCGGTTGCTGGCTCCAACCGGGACGTATTCTCCCGCCCTCTATAAATGCAACGCCCCAACCCCCTCTGCCTCCACTCTGTTTTTCTCTTGGTGGAAGGTGTGAGGGGTGTGCTAGTTTTTTCTCTTCTATGCATGCATTGATGGTGTTTGATGAAATATTTGAGTGAATAATCCCGTTCAATTTTCATAGAACAAAAATATAGAAGGTGTCCGAGACGCACTTGAGTTTTCTCCTCTTTATTTCCCTCGATCGAGGTTAGCAATCTTATCTTTTCTCTGTCATTGATACAATTCATGTGTCAATGTGAATTGGTTATTTCACTATTTATGATGTCCTATTTTTTGATAAACTTACTTATATGATCCAGATGAACGGTCGGGAATGGATGTACGATGACCGGCGCGTAGCCGGGTATATGAAAGGCGTGGATAAATTTATCGATGTGGCTACGGCAAACAAAGAGAATGGTTTTATACGTTGTCCATGTGTTCAATGTCAGAACAACAAGGAGTACTCTTCCTTGAAAATCATTCGTGGCCACCTAATTATGAAAGGTTTCATGCCCAACTATAATTGCTGGACCAAGCACGGGGAAAGAGGGGGTATGATGGAAGATGGTGAAGAAGAAGATGATGATAACAACTATCATCATATGTTTCCTGAATACAGTGATACTGCAATGGAAGACAATGGAGAGGAAAGAGGTGAAGAACGGGCATCAGATGAGCCGGCTGATGAACTTGGTAGGGTCATTTCTGATGCAAAGCGAGACTGTGAAACAGAAATTGAGAAGTTGAAGTTAGAGGGCATGTTAGAAGATCACAAGAAATTGTTGTACCCAAATTCTGAAGATGGCATCACAAAGCTCGGTACCACACTGGAATTGTTGCGATGGAAGACAGAGTGTGGTCTAACTGACTCCTCATTTAAAAAGATGCTAAAAATAATGAAGCCGAAGTTTCCAAAACATAACGAACTTCCCGAGAGTACCTACGAAGCAAAGAAGACTCTCTGTCCTCTGGGATTAGATGTGCAAAAGATACATTCATGCATTAATGACTGCATCCTCTACCGCGGTAAGGAGTATGAGAATTTAGATAAATACCCGGTATGCAATGCGTTGCGGTATAAGATCAGACAAGATGACCCTGGTGATGTTGAGGGAGAGCCCCTCCGGAAGAGGGTTCCTGCTAAGGTTATGTGGTATGCTCCTATAATACCAAGGTTGAAACACATGTTCAGAAACCCTGGTGATGTATTGAATTTGCAAGGGTACGAAATAAATGGGAATACATTCTACACGATCGCCCAAGATAAAAAGAGCACCAACCAAAATAGTGGTGTCCGCTTTGATGCAATAGACGAGAATGGATAAAAGGACACATATTATGGTTACATAGAGGAGATATGGGAACTAGACTATGGAGTCTCTTTTAAGGTCCCTTTGTTTCGCTGCAAATGGGTCAACCTGAATGGGGAAAGAGTAAAGATAGACTAGTTGTACGGAATGACAACAGTGGATCTCAACAATCTTGGTTATAGAGATGAACCATTCGTCCTAGCCAATGATGTGTCTCAGGTTTTCTATGTGAAGGACATGTCCTCCAGACCGAAAAAAGAAAAAATATGCAAACGAATACATCATAAGATGAGCCAAAGCGTCACATAGTTCTTTCAGAAAAAAGAAACATCGTGGGAATCGAGGACAAGACAGACATGTTAGAAGATTATAATAAGTTTGATGAAATTCCGCCCTTCACAGTAAAAACTGACCCAAGCATTCCGTTAAGTAAAGAAGATGCTCCATGGTTATGTCTGAAGCGATCATAAGGAAGGACATATGCCAAGAAGTTCATGCTCATATTATGTAACTCTAGTTCATGTCTTTCGCGGTTTGTGGCCTTTAGTCCCGGTTTTGTAGTCTCAGTTTTTAATATTAATAAATGTCTTGAGTGTTAGTCCCGTTTTGTGGCTAGACCGGGACTATGAAGAAGTTGTCCTGATTCGTACTTACCATTAAGATCTGATCTCCAAACGCGCGCAGTCACATATTAGGGAGTGCCTCTATGACCAGTTTTTTGGAGATGCCGGAGGACTGAGATCCGGCGGCATCTCCCTGAAACTGGTCGTAGTGGTGTCCCCGCTCTCGAAAACCATCTTGCAGCTTGTAACTTCTCTAACTAGATCAATACGCCTCGGAGCTAACTAATTTCACATATTAGGGAGTGCCTCTATGACCAGTTTCTCGAAGATGCCGGAGGACTAGGCTTCGTCGGCATCTCCCTGAAACTGGCCGCACTAGTGTCCCTGTTCTCGAAAACCATCTTGCAGCTTGTAACTTCTCTAACTAGATCAATACGCCTCAGAGCTAACTAATTTCACATATTAGGGAGTGCCTCTATGACCAGTTTCTCGGAGATGCGGAGGCCCGGGCTCCGGCATCTCTCGAACTGGCCATGATGGTGTCCCTGCTCTCGAAAACCATCTTGGAGATGCCTCAAACTGGCTGGAGGACTGGACTCGCAAGTATGCCTATTTATAGTACAAGCAGCTCGGCATAGTGTCGACACTTACGAAATAATATCGACACTCACCCCTATCATTAGTGTTGACTCGTGTTTTGTCCCGGTTGGTGTCTCCAACCGGGACTACAGGTTGATCTTTAGTCCCGGTTGGTGACACCATCCGGGACAAGGTACACACCGCACGACATAATGTCCATATAATGTTGTGCCCATATTATGCATGTGTGTGGACATTGGTATGGAGAATAATGTTACAGGAGGAAGTTTTCCTTTTTGTCGCACGGAAAAACCCTTTTCCATTTTCCGTGCGCAAAACCGGGTCAATTTGTGACGTAACCACCAAAATGCCGTTTCAGAATGCTACCGTCCCATTTTCCTAAAATAATAGACCACCTTACATGGACTATCTCCCAACCGGGACATCTCAAACCTTTTTGTCCATCCCGGGTAAAAAGGACAAATGTCTGCCGAATCGGTAGGAAGTGGGTCCGGTTTGTACTACAGGTACATGATCTATCGCCCGTGATTTTTTGAAAAAATCATTTTTAGACTCGCAATATGTGGTTTCTTCAGAGATCCAATGCAAGTTCTAACGATGCTCGTCCCCTATCTTCATGCACACCGGTTCGACCATAGTTAGAAATTCAGATAATTCAAAACGGGCATAATAAATTCAAAAAAAATCCGAACAATGAAAATCCTTCGCGTGGTGTCATATTATGTTACATAGTTGAAAGGAAAAATACCAGACTTGGTATATTGATCATGTTTCGAAAAAACCTTCACAAAATGACCTATCATGTTCTAGGTTTCATGGCTTTCGGTCCAAATGACCGATGTTATGTGCTGAATCATGGCATAGTTTGTGATGTTGTGCCCATATTATGCATGTGTGTGGACATTGGTATGGAGAACAATGTTGCAGGAGGAAGTTTTCCTTTTTGTCGCACGGAAAAGCCCTTTTCCATTTCCCGAGCGCAAAAAATGGGTCGTTTCGTGAAGTAACCACCAAAATGCTGTTTCAGAATGCTACCATCCCATTTTCCTAAAATAATAGACCACCTTACATGGACTATCTCCCAACAGGGACATCTCAAACCTTTTCGTCCATCCCGAGTAAAAAGGACAAATGTCTGCCGAATCGGTAGGAAGTGGGTCCGGTTTGTACTACAGGTACATGATCTATCGCCCGTGATTTTTTGAAAAAATCATTTTTAGACTCGCAATATGTGGTTTCTTCAGAGATCCAATGCAATTTCTAACGATGCTCATCCCCTATCTTCATGCACACCGGTTCGACCATAGTTAGAAATTCAGATAATTCAAAACGGGCATAATAAATTCAAAAAAAATCTGAACAATGAAAATCCTTCGCGTGGTGTCATATTATGTTACATAGTTGAAAGGAAAAATACCAGTCTTGGTATATTGATCATGTTTCGAAAAAATCTTCACAAAATGACCTATTATGTTCTAGGTTTCATGGCTTTCGGTCCAAATGACCGATGTTATGTGCTGAATCACGGAATAGTTTGTGATGTTGTGCCCATATTATGCATGTGTGTGGACATTGGTATGGAGAACAATGTTGTAGGAGGAAGTTTTCCTTTTTGTCGCACGGAAAAGCCCTTTTCCATTTTCCGACACTCACCCCTATTATTAGTGCTGACTCGTGTTTTGTCCCGGTTGGTGTCTCCAACCGGGACTAAAGGTTCATCTTTAGTCCCGGTTGGTGACACCATCCGAGACAAGGTACACGCCGCACGACATAATGTCGACACGCCATTTTTCCCGCCATTTTTCCCACCATTTATTCCCGCCAGTTCTTCCCTCCAGTTCTTTCCGCCAGTTCTTCACTATATATATATGTAGGGTTGGCCTCCATTGTCATTGCACATCTCTAGACTCATATCTGCAACCTCATCACTCTTTCCCATGGCTTCCACCGTAGCACTAACTCCCAGGGAGGCGGAGACGCTTTGCGCCTCGACCACCCGGGCCATCGTGTCCCCGTCGGCTGGATGCTGAGCGCCGGAGGCGTGCCGGTTCCTCCTGTCCCTCTAGGTGTGGCGCGTCGGATGGCCATCACGAACCACTACTACTTCGAGCTCACGCCGGAGCAGCGCAGATGACATCCCGACTATTTCCCGACTTGGGAAGCCTTCTTCGTGGATCGGCGTGAGAGGGCACTCGCCAGGCACGAGGAGGAGGGCCCACCTCCTCCGAACTTCAACGAGGCCGGCCGTCGGCTGTGGTGGCACGGCCGGACTCTCCAAAGCGTCATGGCCTACGACATGGCCGCCGACTCTAGCCCCCGCCTGCGCTACCCTCAAGTCCAGCCCACTCATACTCAACCTTCAAGGTTCTACTACGGCGACCCCGACGACGGCCGCGGTGAGTACGACGACTACAGTGGCGAGTATTATAGGTGTAGGCAGGAGCATGACTGAATTATTCCAACATTGCAAAACAAGTTCGGCCGGTTGTGGCTTAATCTGGCCATGTATCTTAATTTTCAGTTCTTCTATGTAACTTTGTGTTAGTTGCGTTATGTACTTTAACTCCAGTTCTATCCTAATCAAATTTTCTTTCCGCCCATTATTTTCTGTCCTTTTTTTCTGCCCATTAAAAACAAAAATTGGTTTTGAATTACTTATTCAAATCCAAACAATTTTTATGTTTAAAGTTTTTCTAAATTCCAAATTGATATTAAAAAAATATAAGTTAATTCATTTTTAATTGTAAATGGTTCATATTTAAATGGTTACATTAATTATTTTTTAAAATAGAAAATGGTTTTAAATTATTTATTCAAATCCAAACACTTTTTATGTTTAAAGTTTTTCTAAATTCCAAATTAATATTCAAAAAATATAAGTTAATTCATTTTTAATTTTAAATGGTTACATTAATTATTTTTAAAAATAGAAAATGGTTTTGGATTATTTATTCAAATCCATACACTTTTTATGTTTAAAGTTTTTCTAAATTCCAAATTAATATTCAAAAAATATAAGTTAATTCATTTTTAATTTTAAATGGTTACATTAATTATTTTTAAAAATAGAAAATGGTTTTGGATTATTTATTCAAATCCATACACTTTTTATGTTTAAAGTTTTTCTAAATTCCAAATTGATATTAAAAAAATATAAGTTAATTCATTTTTATTTATAAATGGTTCATATTTTAAATGGTTACATTAATTATTTTTTAAAATAGAAAATGGTTTTGAATTATTTATTCAAATCCAAACAATTTTTATGTTTAAAGTTTATCTAAATTCCAAATTAATTATCATTTAAAAAACATTACAAATTTAAACCCCAAAATAAAAAATAAGGCGGGAACAGAGAGAAAATATCTGAAAAAATATGAAAACACGGGAATATGTCCCGGTTGGAGCCTCCAACCGGGACTAAAGACCCCCTGCGCGCTCGCCCCTTCATCTGCTGAAAATTGGAGTATACGTTCCGGTTGGTGGCTCCAACCGGGACGTATGACCCTTTAGTCCCGGTTGGAGCCACCAACCGGCACGTATACTCCCTCCCCTTTATAATTTCTCTTCTTCTTCTTTCCCATCTCACTTCTCTGCTTCTTCTCTGTTTCATCGACGACGCCGCCCACGCTGCCTCCGCCTCCTGCCTCCGCCGCTTCGCCTCCGGCCGCCACCACTGCGCCCGGCCGCCACACGGCTCGGCCCCGCCACTTCCGCGTCTCCTTCATGACCGCGCCGCCCGTTCCTTCATCAAGGCCGCCGCGCTTCTTCCCCGATCAAGGCGCGCGTCACTAGCGCCACCACCGCCAGCGTCATCGCCTCCGGAAGTCGCCCCTCTCCGCCTTTGTCCTCCCTCCCTCTCGGAAGCTTGCGCCTGCCATTCCTCACGCGCGGGGAACAAGTAGCCGCCACCGCCGGTGCTGGCAACGCACAGGCAAGGCCCGGTGGCCCGCCCTGACAGCGCAGCGACTAGGGGAAGGTGAGGAGAGGGGGGAGGAGGCGGCGGCGATGGGAGTTCCCCTGTTAAGCCACGTGGCAGACATGGCAAGGGGTCGCATGTCAAAACCACATGTATATTGCTATGGTATATTTTGGATGCAATCTAAGGAAACAAATGCCCATTGTGTTCGACGTCATGGAGAGCATATATGGTTTGTAGGATTTTCAATGACAGGAAAAAGGGAAAACATAGGTTGCTAATGAGATTCCGCCAAGCTTGGTGCATTACTTAGCGGGGAGAGTCACCGACGGTGGGCCCTCTTAAATCTTCTGTGGCGAACAAGGCAGCAAGAAGCAGGTGTGGGGCCTAGCATGCATGCAGGAGTCTAGGTCTAAGGGTGTGGGTGGCTCGGCGAATCCACGAAGCTCTGCGGCGATCTACAAAGGGAAAAATGTCGAAGAATATGTGCTTCGAGGGGGGGCAGGAGATCGAAACCGAGGGGCAGGCAGAATCGATCCCTCGTTCGCCATCCTCCGGCATGGTCAAACGGGTCACGCTTGACTATTTACTTTAATTCGATTTATTTTGGCAGATTTTAGATGGAACTTGTAAAATTCATAAAAAATAATCTACTTAAGTAGTATATGTATATTATCATATTTTTTATATATTATCATATTTTGTATTTGTATATGTATATGTATATTATCATATTTTGTACATACTATTTTTCATTGCTGTCGGCTCCACGCCTTGCCCGGTCGGACTCCACGCTGTCATTGTCGCGCCTCCACGTGCTCCTCGCCGGCGCTCCAAGCCTCGCCGACTCCGGCCACCGCCTCCACCGCTGATTCCGGCCACCCCGAACCCCAAACTTATTATTTATAAGTCAGAAAAATATGTATAATATACCAAAATGTTCAGAAAAATGAAACCTACCTATTTAAGCTATAATCATGCATTGTTAAGCAACTTAAATAATATACCAAGTTTGATTAGAAGAACATAGTAACCCTCACAGGTGATTCCGGAGTTTCCCCGAGTTAGGGTTTGCGCCCCTCGGAACCCCGTTTAATTTGTCGAGCGTGCTTTAGGGTTACTTTTCAATATAATTTAACTTGTCATATCATCATACTTGCTTGATCATTGCATCGATGCTTTAGGGTTTCCCTTTATTTTTGGTGTTTGGATTATTAGGTTTATTATTAGTTAGGTATTATTAGGTTTATTAATTAGTTTGGTATTATTAGTCTTCGGCCCTATCTTAGATAAGGAATCATTAATACCTCTTAGGTGCATGTGGGTTCGACGATGTGCCTTCGCCAGGGCATTCCGAACCCTCTTAAATCGATTCCAATATGGTATTTTGTTAGTATCTAGTGTTACCTATCTGCTGGATAGTTTCCCTTTTGTAGCCTTATACTCATGGTCCCCTCTCATATGCATCCGAGGTTTCTTCGAACTAGGTTTTACACCCCTCGGAACTCCGGAATATTGATTTTAGTTGATTTTAGCTAGAGTTACCTATCTACTACACGGTTTCCTTTTTGTAGCTAGGTTTAGGGTTTAGGGTTTCTCTTCATTTTTATTATTGTGCATGTATATATTAGGGTTTCTCTGAATTAGGGTTTATATCTCTCAACACCGTACCTAACTTTCTCCTTTAGCCGCTTTGACTTATTCGTTTTTCCACCTATGCAGAAAATATGGACCCACACGTCAGAGACGAAGAAAAGGAAGAGTTGATCCAAGGTGTGATCCGTGGGAAAGAAAATTTAGACGTATCAACATTTCTGAACAACTCCGGTGAGGATGATCCTCTTTTTACCGGAATAGACGACTTGTTTGAGGTTGAAGGTGTTGCCTTCATGAGAAAGTCGATGCCTTGTGTAATCGAGAAGACGACCGCTCCGGCGAGGTGCATGTAATATAATCAATTCATTAATTAATCATCTGCTATCTATATAGAAATAGTAACGACGATCTTTCTTCTTTTAGCCCTCCGGATCGAAGGAATCTACTAAAAAGAGTAGACGAGGCCCAACCAAAAAATTGCAAGACCATGAGAGGTTCAGGATCGAAGATGTCGCTGAAGACGGCAAACCGACGGCTCCCGAAGTTGTCGCAAACAAATTTGTGGCACAATGCGGAGTAATCGTTAGGGACTTAATCCCGATCACCATTAGAAATTGGAATAGGCCTGCTAATGCGGATGAAGAGGGAACATGTTTATTTGTCCCTAACCACGCCAAAGATTTACTGTGGAAGAGGCTCATGGTTAATTTCAAACTACCGAAGATAGAGCTGGATCCAAATGCGGAGGATCCAGTTGAGGACGCCTTACAACATGGGAGAGCCATGGAGGCTAAGGTCAGGGAGTGGGCTTTGAAGAAGATGGCCCAGTGTTTCACCAACTGGAAGAAAAGATTGCACCTTGACTATGTCGTGAAAGAGAAGACTCCCGATTTCAAGAATATTCAGTTTGAGAAGATAAAACCATTCTGGGCTGAGTTTGTGGAATACAAGACATCAGAAAAAGCTAAGAAAATGTCTGCAACGAATAAGCTGAATGCTGCTAACAAGAAGTATCACCATACTATGGGGCAAGGTGGCTACAGGGCTGGCATTCCTAAGTGGGAGAAACTTGAGAATGAACTGTGTGCTAAAAAGATCACCCAGAGACAGACGATTGGGTAGAACGTGCAAGGAATTGGTTTTACGGGCATGGGGGCACGTTGGACTCGGAAGGGAGGTGTATATATAACATACGACATAAAGAAGACCCCTTGCCAATTGAGAGGATGAGAAAAGCAGTAAAGGCTGTTAAAGATGGGGACTTCATTCCCGATAGAGAGAATGATGAGCTCACACTCGCCCTTGGAAATAAGGAACATGATGGACGAACACGAGGCACAAGAGGCTCCCAACCATGGAGGACTGGGTTTCCCGAAGAGAGGAAGAAATATCCTGATAGAAGCCGTCAGAGGAGAAATGACAGGGCGGAAGTTGAAGCAGATAGTCGAAAAGCGAATCGTCTAATTGAAGAAACGATTAAAGCAACAACAAGATGAAATTAACGCACTTAAAGAGCAAGTACTACCGCCCATCTCAGCAGCTTGCATTCGATGCTACCGCCTATCGAATAATCGAAAGCAGTGGCTTCCACCGAGGTCCCGGTGATGACAATAGCGATGACGATGGTGCACCGACGATGGCTCTGTTGGCTACCCGATGGATGATATCACAGATGACACATCTGAGCTACATGTCAAAGTTGTGAACATATCAATGAAGGTGGCGGTCGGCTATGCCTTACCAATTGGACCCACACCAACTTACCACTGTTGTCCGGTTCCAGAGGGCTACGCTGTTGTCGGGGTGGATGAAATCATGCCCACCTTTGAAGTTTTGGATCTTTACTACCCTGCAGGTGAAGGGGATGTGAATGTACTGGGAGACGCAAAAAACGTCACCATTCTATGGCCGAAGGAATGTATCGTGCTTCGAAATCACACGCCAAGGCCATCTTCGCCGCCGCCTCACCCGTCTCCAGCGAGGTCGTCGCCGCCGCGGCAGCCGTCTTCGTCGCCTCACCCGGCTCCGTCGCCTCACCAATCTCTGGCGCAGCCATCGCCGCGGGAGCCATCGCCGGCGCCTCAGGATAAAACGCGTAAGCGTACCGCTACTGTGCGTCGTGGTAAGCGATCGCCGAAACGTAAACAAGAGCCTCTTCCAAAAGTACCAAAGGTTCCTCCCAAGAGAGCTTATGACTGTACTGAAGAGGAGACTGCGGCGATCGTTGATGCGGAAACGACAGCGTTTTTCGCTAAGCTGAGGCGGCCGAAAGAGACAGAGTTCCCCAGCACCAAAGAAGAAAAAGCCAAAGTGTTGAAAATGCTAAAGACTCTTCATCAACCCGATCCAAAGCTGTCATCAGACTATGAGCGTTCTATTCTCAAGTCACATGCGGCACAAAAAGCCTCGAAGAGCAGTACTGATGCAAGCAAGAAATCTGTTGCCCAGTTCGGAGAACAAGCAAAACAGACTTGCGCCCCTCTCAAGGTGATTTCCTAAACCAATGTGGGGTCGAGCAAATATGGGGCCGAAGAGCAGTATGATCCAGAGGTAGTTGCACAATACGGAGAAGCTGCCGCTGCTCAAGGTATGAGTATTGCCTAGTACTTATCCCAGTTAGAGTTCTTCCCCGTGAGTGAAGTAGCATACAAATACCAGTACAGTAAACCTCTCATCAAACCTGAGGAGGTAAACAATCTTCCAACAAAAATGCGAAGATTGCATAACTGGTACATGCATGCCACAAAGGCCGGGGCTAACTGGATAGTGCTGAGGGTTATAAAAAAGCATCATGGGAAAGAAAAGGATGACATGATATACATTTAATTTGATGAACTATTTCAATTATTCAATCAAGACGCCTTAGACAAATTGATCATCAGTGCCTATTGTCTGTAAGTACTAATTCTGTACCAGCTATCTCACCTTGTTTATTGCATGTATATAATCATACTGTAATATACAGAATGAAGATTCTCGAATGCAGCAGAGAACAAATCTATGACATTGGCTTCATTGACCCATATTGGGTTCATGAAGTAATCTCAAAACAAGCCCCCAGGATACGGAGGATAATATAGTACACGCGTTAAGGTTTTAAGAAACCAGAAGGGAAATACTTTTTCCTTACTACTTTGAGTGAGTGTTATTATCTTGTATACACTTTCTATTTCGCTTACTCGATGTTAAGTATATAATTGATTAGTTATGCATTCGCAGCTTCCACTATATTCTGTTAATCATTCAACTTGACAAAGGGCGTGTACTAGTCATGGACTCGAAACATAAACCCCTTGAGATGTGGAAGGACATGCAGATGCTTCTCCAGCGGTAATTCTAATCATTACGACACTATATCGGCAACGTTCGTGAATTTTATGATATCAAGTAATTAATAACTTCTTTTATTCGTTTTCTTCGCCGGGCAGCGCTTGGAAACGGTTCACCAACAAGGCTAGGGGTGTTTGGAAAAAGGAGCTTACATTTCAACCACTAAATGTAAGCACCACTAGCTATATCCGCGCATCTCTTTGATTCTATTTTGATACAGTTATTATCATGCTTGATTATTATTTTGATTGAACTCTGTTCTCGTAAAGTGCCTGACGCAGGGACCAGGTAACAATCTATGTGGATACTATGTTTGCGAGTTCATCCGGCAGACGTGCGATGAGAAGGGCAGAAATTTAGAGCAACTCCACGTACGTAAACAATTTCTATAGTTTTTAATTACAAACAAATTGTGTTTAGTTTCATTTATATAGACTGACTCATTTTTTAAATCAGATCGAACGTCTACGGGACGGTCTTCTGCCAAAGGATCGCGTACGAGCAATTCAGGAGGAATTGGCGGGATTCTTGGATGCAGAAGTTCTAAACCCAAAAGGGGAATACTATTCGGCTGTGTATAGACAATAGGGATTGTAAAAGTAGCAACTTTGAAGGAATTGACCGGTAGCATCGAATAGCAACTTTTGTATGTAGTGCATGAACTCGATCCGTGTATTGAATGTAATATTGTCATGATGATCTTGTGTAATATAAGGTTCCTTCATTGATAAGTGCAAAACACTAAATAAACAATAAAACAACCTAAATGAATTCTCTGCCGCGGCACAAAAAGTGGCGAAAATGCTGCCGCGGCAACAAAATGTGCCAAAATGAATTCTCTGCCGCGGCAGAGAAATGGACCAAATCTCTGCCGTGGCAGAAGGTTATTAGTCCCGGTTCGTGTTACGAACCGGGACTAATTCTCCACCCCCCTCGCTCTCTGCCGCTGCCACGTGTGCACCCATTTGTCCCGGTTGGTGGGGCAACCGGGACTAAAGGTTAGGGCTTTAGTCCCGATTGCCCCATCCCGGTTGGGCAACCGGGACTAAAGCCCCTTACCAACCGGGACCAATAGGATTGTTTCCACCAGTGACATGGCCCCTGAACCCGCCTCCAAGCCGCGTGGAGAGGCTTTCCGCCGCTGCCGGCACCCCGAGGCTGCGCCCGGTGGCTCCTGCCGGCAGCGGCGAAGGGGAGGAAGCTTGAGGGGGAGGGAGGCGCCGGAGAAAGGGAGAACCCTCCGTCGCCCTGTGGGGGTGGGGGGGGGGGGGTGGGGGGGCGAGAATGGCTGCCCTGTGGGGGTGGGGGGCGAGAATGGCTAGAAAGAGTGATTTTCACACAAGCCGCCAACTCGCCCTCACCAAATATATGCACACTGCGATAGAAAAAAAGGAATGAAAGCGAGCATGCCGATACATCTCACTAGTCATTACCACATATGCATCAACATATGTCTGAATATAGCCACTGGATCCGGATTGGCTTGGGCTTGGGAACTGACCATGTTTGAAACTTCTGTCCGGCTATGAGTTGTAGTTGGTCGTGTATACGTGTGTGCTTATAGCTCTTCGTGTCCGTGTAGGTTTGGACCGGATTTGGTGTCGATTCATCCTATAGTCCGGTGTGGGTCCGTCCTAGCCTGCTGATTGTGTATATACGTACAGAGGCACAGGTCGCGACCTTGTACTAAGCTTGTTCTGGGATCGAGTATATATTACCTTTTCCTCCACCAAGCCACACAGGTAAGCGATCGAGTATATATTGCGTGCATACACACTCCATCTGTGTTCCGATCTCGATCTGTGACGAGACACAACGACTGTTCTGGGATACGTTCTGACGATATTTTATGTCGTCTGAGACAATCTAGGTCAGCGACCCAAGCAGGGATGAACGAGAGGGAGAAAAAAGAACAGGCCATGAGCTATGTGGAGACGGTGAGGGAGGCGCTGGAGAAGGACGACCCTGCCAAGCACGGCGAGTTCCTCCACGTCTTGGCCGACTTCAAGAACCACAGGAGCGTCGCCCAGGTGGTGTCTAGGGTGACGGCGCTTTTCCGGGATAGCCACCCCGACCTCCTCGCCGGGTTCAACGCCTTCTTGCCCCAGTGGTTCAGGACCCGAGTTAGGGCCGACGAGCTCGCTGCTCGTCTCGTCACTGGATTGAGCTTGGACGACCTCAACAACGATGATGACCCTATGAGCCAATGACGATGACTTGGTCTTTGATTTCGGGTTATGGACTGGTACTACTACGTTAGTTGGACGGACGATCCTTTTACTTTCCGTGTGCTGCTTCTTCCTCTACGTGTAAATCAATATTTGTCTTGCTTAGTCGATAAATAAAGTCATCGATGGAAAGAACTAGCTCGTGTCTCTAGGACCAGAGTAGTACATCTTCATCTTTTTGTGTTCTTATTCGGATAGGAAAGCTCAAATTAAACCCTGATTGCCAAGCTATAATCAAAATTAAATCCGATTTACGGACAATACATTTGAACAAGCAAAATAATGATCGCATGTTCATCGGTTCAACACAATCTGCCGGCGGCGATGATGGATGGCCGGTGTGGCGCGTCAAAGGTGTAGCGGAAAGCGACAGTAGGCGTAGGGGCTGTCGCCGGGCGGGCTAGATCTCAGCCAGCGAGGGCCCAATTTGGGCCTTGTGGGCCACGACCGCCATGTCATAGGCTTCGGCCAGGAGGCTGCCCCCTACTCCCCGGTGGTGGCTGGGGGCTTGATTCGGGCCGGGCGGCCCCGATCTAGTGCTGGTTTGGAAAATCTGGGTAGGGTTTGTGGGGCATGTTGGCAGGAGTCATATCTTTGTTGCCGAGTGCGGGATCAGGCCGGATTTTCTCATCTATGTCGTTGGTCTCATCACGTTTGTGGCTATCACTCTACATGTGGTGCTTCTCAGACCGGTGGTGGTCCGGCAGGCCCGACTGAGCATGGTGGCGAAGCGGCTACTGCTTGGCAACGAGGATCCGCGGTAGTGGAGGATCCCCTTGTGGACGGAGGTGTAGGACTAGTGTTGGGGTTGGCAACGTCGGTGACACCCTTGTCCGGGCCAGGGGAGGGTCTGGTTTATCCATGCTGCTGCATCCGATCGGCTACCTCTTCCTGGCGGTAGAGGCAACTTTCTCCCACGTGCTGTTGTACCGCCGACCCTCGCCGAAGTTTTCTCTTTTCGGTCTTACCAGCCCCGCAACATGGGTCACTATGAGACGATGATGGTAACTATAATACCGTTGTGACGTATGCTGGTGCACGGCGAGCTTGGTGGAGCAATATAAAGCGTTGGCGTGTGGTTTTTTGAGGGGCCAGGAGAAATCCTTGTCGTCTTGACACCGATGTGGTAACGCCTCCGGGTGTCACCATCGTTCCTGAAGGGTGTTAGGTGTATCTCTTTTCCACCTCCCGAAGCGTACAGGAGGAAAACGTAGGACAAGTTCGAGCATCAGTAACGTCATCATCGCTTTCCTTCTTGGAGGTTCTGCTTGGTACATGGCGTTTCAGAGTGCTAGGCACATGGTGGTACTCCAGCTCACCACATTGAACGGATGGGGTTGCCGTCCCCCACTGGGTCCCTCTCTCGGTCCCCTCCACGAGATGACAACACCATGACGAAACTCACATATTCGTCCTAGCCGTTATGTCGTCAACACTGTCAGTTGAGGGCCTGATGCTGATGGCGTTGCAGCAGCCAGTCCTGCCGGATCTTCTATGTATACTCCTATGCCATCAAGTCCTCCTCCGCGTCCTCTGGTTTAAGAACCATGTACGCGATTACAAAAGGGTATCAGGCATCCGCCAAAGTAATACCGATGACACAATTCGGTATGGAATATTTGCGTCTATGTGAACCACACACACACTTTTGGAGGATCTAGAGTATGGTATTGGCGCAAGGCAATGGAGGAAGAAGATAATGCTCTTATGGAGAACAAGACATGAAATATTGTTCCCCCAAATTCTACAAAAAAGTCTCATTGACTATAAATGGATGTATCATGTCAAGAAAAATATAGATCGCACAATTGTCAGGTACAAGGATGCTTGGTTGCAAAAGGCTTCAAACTAAAATATGGTATTGACATGTACAAGAACGCTTGGTTTCATCCACTATCAGACTTGCTTTGAAAGTTGCTGTCTTTAGTTGCTAGAGTCTGTGGTAACTAGATATCAAGAACACGTTTTACATGACGTTCTGAAAAGTGGAGGCCTACATGAAACAACTCCTAGGTTTCGAAAATTCACAAACTCATCATTACATATGCAAACTTGATAATGGTCCTTATGATCTCAAACAAGCCTCTCAAGCATGGTATTCTATACTTACTACAAAATTGCAAGAACTTGGTTTTACTCTTTCCTAGGCATACTTTACTTTTTTCTATATAATGAGTCATGCGTTATGATCTTTGTTCTAATCAGATCATGCTCTTTCTGCTATGCACCACGATCTCAATGATGATTTTTCTATCTCAAGGACTTAGGTGATCTACACTTCTTCTTGGGTATAGACGTGAAAAAGGTTAATGGTGGTATGTTAGTTACTCAAGAAAAATATGCTGCTGATCTTTTTGCCAAAGTTGGTATGGCAAAGTGTACATCTTCTCCTATATCTTTATCTTCTACTGAAAAATTATCGTTGACCGAGGGATGGCCACTTGGTTTTTATGATAGTGACAATAGAGAAGCATTGCAGGTGCTTTACAATACTTGACATTGACATGGGTTACGTATCTTTCTCAATTAATAAGGTTTGTAAATATCTACGTGTTCCTACCACTAATTGGAATGCAGCCAAAAAAAATTTGAGATATGGTCAGGATAGAGTGAAGGTTGGGCTTACTTTTTAAAAGTCTCCTTCTAATTTACTTAGTGCTGTTTCAGATAAAGATTGGACATGCTGTCTTGATGATAGAAAGTCAACATGTGGTTTGCTATATTTCTTGGACCAAAATTGGTCTCATGGCGTGCAAGAAAACAAGCTATAATATCAAGAATTCAAGCTAAATACAAGGCCCTGATTAATGCTATAGCTGAGTTAATATGAGCTAAGGCCCTCCTTGGTGAACTTGGCGTTTCACTAAAGAAAAAGTATTGTTTATGTTGCGACAATCTAGGTGCTACCTTTTTGTCAACTAATCATGTTTTTCATGTAAGGACCAAACATATTGAGATTTACTTTTACTTTGTCCAAGAGAGGGTTGCTAATAAACTGCTAGACATCAAATTTATCTCTAGGAAAGATCATGTTACAGATGGTTTTACAAAGACACTCCCAGTCAAAGATCTTGAAGTTATTTAGTAATACATGTGTAACTTTTTCTTATACCCGTATACATAGGATATGGAGTAGTACTCCACTCCTTTACATATACAAATACCTCTCATGTACTACTACCGGCGGGGTTTTTCTACCGTCTATATAGCATGTACACGAACCCTCCAATGAGGGTATTGTTTCCGCTTAAGATTGATGCAGACGAATCGAAAAGCCATGAAATTGACAAAGAAACGCCCGATGCGCTCATATGAAATTCGACCACGTTTTCACCATGCGCAAGGAAGCAATGTGAAACTCGAAACTTAGAAGTCCAGAAGAAAAAGACGAGAATGCAATTTGTTTTGTATAGATATGTACACGCTGGCTTCCAATAGATTCATTTCTCTTTTTATCTGAATTTTTTGCAGCGACTGAACCTTGTATGTCGGTGAGCACACCGGAATTTCTGATTGTCAAAAAAAGAAGAAGCATAACCTGTCTCTTTACGCACGGTGCAACTTCAATTTCTAATCGGTCCGACTCGCATACAACAGCTTCAATTTCTATGTGGAATTGGACAGGGACTTCACGATTCCTAAGCACTCACGTATTTAACTCATTGAACTGGATCACTTGGACCTCGAAATTCCATCGGTCGGTCGGTCGATCGATCTCAACTTTAGGGTTGGTGCCAAATCAGAAAGCCTATCAAAGCTAGAAGCCGACGAACATGGCTAGCATCGAGACGGCGGCAGAGCAATGGTCCAGCCTGCCCAACGATCTCCTTGGCATGGATCAGGGATCAGGGAATAATTTATGTTAAATACAAGGCCCTGATTAATGCTATAGCTGAGTTAATATGAGTTAAGGCTCTCCTTGGTGAACTTGGCGTTTCACTATAGGAAAAACATTGTTTATTTTGCGATAATCTAGGTGCTACCTATTTGTCGGCTAATCATATCTTTTTATGTAAGAACTAAACATATTAAGATTTACTTTTACTTTGTTCAAGAGAGCGTTGCTAATAAACTGCTAGACATCATATTTATCTCGATCGGGTTACACATGGTTTCACAAAGGCTCCAGTCAAAGATCTTGAAGTTATTTAGTAGCACACGTGTACCCATACATAGTATATGAAGTAGTAATCCACTCATTTACATATACAAATACCTCTCATGTACTGCCACCGACGGGGCTTTTACATATACACGAACCCTCCAAAATGTAAGACTTTCTAGCGGTTCCATCACACCGCGCGTGAGGGTGTCATGTTTCGTCATTCTGCTATTGGTCTTCTTAGTACAAAATGTCGTCACGTTAAGAAGCAAAACCTGTCTCTTTACGCAGGGTGCAGCTTCAATTTCTAATCGGTCCGACTCGCATACAACAGCTTCAATTTCTATGTGGAACTGGACAGGGACTTCACGATTCCTAAGCACTCACGTATTTAACTCATCGGACTGGATCGCTTGGACCTCGAAATTCCATCGGTCAGTCGGTCGATCGATCTCAACTTTAGGGTTGGTGCCAAATCAGAAAGCCTATCAAAGCTAGACGGCGACGAACATGGCTAGCATCGAGACGGCGGCAGAGCAATGGTCCAGCCTGCCCAACGATCTCCTCGGCATGGTGCATTCCCTGTTGGCCTCCCCGGGCGACCGCGTCCGCTTCGCCGCCGTATGCGCTTCGTGGCGCGCCTTGGTGTTGACGATCCCACCAAGGCCCGTTCTCCCGTGGCTGATGCTCGACCCTCGCGGCGGTGACAAGACAAAACGTGTGTACTGCCCTGGAGACGATGTGGTCTTGCCACGTGTGCCGATCCCTAGCGAGGCTGCAGGTGGGTGCCTCATCGGTGCTTACGACGGCGGCTGGGTGGTCTCGTCGCAGGCCCCGCTCGGGATCGTGAACCTCTTCTCAGGTGACAAGGTGGTATACTCGTCGCCCCAGCAAAAAAGTATCGCCCATGCACAACAGAGCTCCGAGAAGCGGTTAGTCTTGCGGAAGGTCGTCTTCTCTGAGGTGCCCACATCAGGTGGCTGCATCCTCGCCGCCATCACCGATAAGCATGACCTTGCACTTTGTAAGGTTGACTGTCCGGTGGGCGGATGGACCACACAAATGTTTACTGGGTATGAAAGCTGCCTCGTGGATATCGCTTTCTGCAACGGCAAGCTTTATGGCGTCCATCGATATGATGTTTCGGTCGCCAAGTTTGAAATTGCCCTGAATCAACACGGTGAGCCAGTGGTCATAGATGTCCACCGTATCAACATCGCATACATCCCAAATTACGGTGGTCGACTTGAAGAGAACCCCAGGTACATCGTTGAGCTGTGTGGCAGGCTCGTGATGGTTCTGAGGTATTGTCAATGGCCGCGTTGGAGAACTTACTTCAAAGTAGTTGAGCTAGTCGACGATGAGACGACGTACAAGTATAGGTGGGTGGAGATGACAAGTTTAGGTGACCACGCCTTGTTCTTGGGGCCAACATGCTCAAAGGCGGTGCACCTGCCGCCAGAAGAAGTCGGACACGGTGGCGTGAAGAGGAACCACGTTTATTACTCCTACCAACGGTGCTTGAGGCGAGGTGATGATGAGAACCTCCTTGGCGTCAAGGTTAAGTCGTCCTTAAAGAGCTCCACTGATGATTGTGACCCTCTATACTACAGAGAGGACGAAAGCGTCAACGGAGGTGTGGAGCAGATCACATACGTAGAATACTTTGTGAAGGATGGCTCTTGTCCTCCCTTATGGATTCTCCCTCCAAATATATAGCCAGGTAGGGTTACTTCAATGGATTTTATTATACACACACACACACACACACACACACACATATATATACATATATACATATATATATGTATACAATTTTGTCATTTTTATTTAACTTGTATTGAGCAATCAATTCAACAATACGTTTTCATAGACACCCTCTTTATCAGTTTTGTAGGATTAGTGAGTCATTGTTTTGTTTGGTGGGCTTCGTTTTGATCCCCTCTTATAAGGCTGGTCCTAATGGGAGTATTATAATACTAGTATCATGCATATGATACTAGTGTATGATACTATGTCTCTAATGCATTGTATCATGTACTAGTAGTATCATAGTGGTGGTATATTTATTGATTTGTAGATCTCTATGCAAAATGTGTGTACAAGATTTACTTATCATTATGATTTCTAGTTTTACGTGCTATGATACGGTATCTACCTATGATACTCTAACCACATCTCTCTTCATTAATTGTGATGCCACATCAGATTTTTGCCAAGTTGACAAGCATGATACGTCTTATGATACTAGCACTAGGACCAGCCTAAGGTTTTAAGAATAATGTAATAAAATAGGTTGTGTGCATCTCTTGGATGCAGATGCCGGATAATCTGATTGTGGCATAAATGGATTTGTACTCATTAAGAGCAGGTTCGTCTCGTGGAAATTTCTTTGTTCTAAAGTAGTTGTATGTGCCGCCGGCAGCTCGCTCGAGGTGGAGTGATAGTATCCCGGATACAACAGTGATATTGAAACTGGGCATAGACCTACCTCCGTCACAAACTCACAACAGCGTTGTGTGGCCAAGATGGCCACCTGTCTGTAAGGTTTGCCGACTGTATTTTCTTAATTTGCCAAGTATCCAATGTTTGTGTGTGTTATATGGCACTTTAGGGAGTATGAACGATGTGTCAAGTGTATTTTTTAGTTTGCTTAGTATCCAATGATTGCAAGTGTTTTATTACACTTTGCCGAGTGTGGGTGGTTTGCCCGGTGAATTCTTTTATTTTGCCGAGTATTCAATGTTTGTGAGTGTTTTATGGAACTTTGCCGAGTATATTTTTTATATTGCCGATTATCCAGTGTTTGCCGTTGTTTTATAGAACTTTGCCATGTGTAATTTTCTATTTTGCTGAGTATCCAATGTTTGCAAGTATTTTATGGCAGTTTGCCGAGTGTTTGTGTGTTATGGCACTTTATGGAGTGTGCGCGATGTGTCAAGTGTATTTTTATAGTTTGCCAAATATCCAATGATTGCAAGTGTTTTATGACACTTTGCCGAGTGTGGACAGTTTGCGGAGTATTTTTCTTTTATTTTGCCGAGTATTCAATTTTGCGAGTGCTTTATGGAACTTTGCCAAGTGTATTTTTTATATTGCCGATTATCCAATGTTTGCAGGTGTTTTATGGAACTTTGCCAGGTGTAATTTTTTATTTTGACGAGTATCCGATGTTTGCAAGTATTTTATGGCAGTTTGCCGAGTGTTCTTTTAGGACTTTGTGGATGTTGCTGATTGTCGTTTGTGTGACAGACTCTGGCAAAAAAGTTGTTTTCTAAGTGCGGAACTTGAACAAATATATACCTAGCTAAAATCATTTTTCCGGTAATGACCCTATTAAATTTTGGACAGTACTACACGTACCTCGGGGGATATTTTCCTAAGATCTTCGGCCTCCTCTACGCGACATGTGTCCATCTAAGGTCCCCAATCTTGCTTCATGTTTTTGCTGCATTGTAGTACGCAGTAAAAAACGATTTTGGCAGAAAAGACTATTGCATAAAAAAGTCTGACGAGACCTCGTCAAAAAAAGTTGTGCTATTGTAGCAAAACCAACTTTGGTGGAGACATCGCCTGGACCATCGCCAGAGACATTGTTGCAAAACATTTGTACTACTGTTGCTAAATTACAGAACAGTTGTAGCAAATAAATTGTGCTATTGTAGCAAACCAGACTTCACCGGAAACATCGTCGGAGACATCGTCTAAGACCCCTTAGCAAAACCATTATTCTATTGTTGCAAAAAAAAGTTTTATAACAAAAAATTCATTCTATTGTAGCATCGTAGCAAAACGCTCTAGCGAGGTTGTATCATCCGCCCATGCAGGTGGTAGAACAGGCTGTCGCCAATGGTAGCAACTCGTAACGCCTTAGGTAGCATCTTTGGTGGCTTCTTGTAGCGTTAGGGACATCGCTCGTAGCATTGAAGACGAGAGGTAACACTACAAAGCAGGGTGAGTGCACTAGCAACATTGCCATGGTTGTAGCGAGCCGGAGGCAGCACGGACCACCAGAGGTCTTGGAGCCGGCCATGGCTACCCGGAGCCGGAGGCAGCAGGGAACACCAGCATGCAGCCCCTGTAGGACCTCACCTTGAAGAGAATGCACTGTTTGGAGAGGGGAGGAGGTTGGATGCGAGACCAACATCCACGGAGGGCTTCAACCGTCAGGAAAGATGACCTTGATTTGGCCAAGGTGGTGTTCGCAAAAGGGATCCAGTGGGAGGACCTTCACATGGAGTACCCCTTATTCCGGCAACTGATTGGCTAGGAAACTCATGCTAACAAGAGGAACAATAAGAGAAAAATATACATGGAAGAAAGGGGTGAAGGAGAAAGATGGGCCGGAAAGAGATAAGGTTGGATGGGGCCCTCTGTCTCCTTTTATAGAGGATGTGTGGCGCACATGCGACGTGGAGGTCAATGAGACGCGTAGGCCCCACAGGAATATGATCGTTTTCTTTTAAATTTTAGCCCTATAGAAATGGAGATAGGAAGGAGCAATGTGTGCCAGAAAAGAACAAAGCGGAGTGGGTGATAATCCCAAGTACAGGGAATAACCATAGCACAATTCAATAAGTATTTAAGTGTCGAACCTAAAGAAAGATGAAGGTAGACTATTTATTCTCTAAAGCCTTATAAACCACTTATATGGTCCTTTATGCAATGCAATACGATAAAAAAAAATGAAATAATAGTTTTTACTTAACATTACTAAAAGAAAACTTTGAACTAGAGATGTTGGAATTAAAGATGCTAAGAAAGCTTATGCAAGGAGAACTTACACAAATAAAAGTAAAAGAAGATATCAAAAGGGGGCATATGTTGTTTCATTTTTTTCTTGTCTATAATTAGTGAAGCTCATAGAAATTCTATGTTTCTTCTACAGAGGAGTCAGAGTCGTATACATGCCTAGTGTTTGATCAAAATGGCATTTCTGCATAAGCAAGAGAGATATTAAGACATAAATTCTAACAACCGCTGTAAGTTTTAAGATACTCATTAGTTTATCTCCATTAATTAATATTTTTATATCTGTGTTAATCATGATCGAGCACGACTTGTGAAATGGATCCCGTGAGTACCTAGAGGGGGGTGAATAGGTGCTACTCAATTTTTAGTTCTTTTTCAATTTTAGGCTTGGCATAAAGTAAATTCTGTAGATATGCAACTACGAGAATTTCTCTATATGCAAACCTAGCTACTAAGCACGTAACGAGAGGAGTGAGGAAACCATAGTGGAGCACGCGGATACACGGGGATTTGTTTTACCGCAGTTCCTTCCTTGTTAAGGGAAGTACATCTGCGTTAGAGAGGTGGGCGGTTCTAAGACCTCCACGCCACAATAGGCCTCACCCTATTCTCCGATGGATCTCGCCACGAAAGGCCTGATCCACCTTCTCCACTATTGGTACCCTTCGAGGCGGGAACCGGTGCCTTTACAACTCTACCGGGGCACACACCCACAACTGAATTGGGGGCTCCCATAATGACAACAAGCTATCACAAGAACAAGGATTATCAATATAATCAAAAGCAAGGATCTAGATATTTGCAAGAAATACTAGATCGGAGATTCTCCAAATGAATGGAGAGGAGATGAAGCACTTGATTGCAGTTGTTGAAGATCGAGTCCTCCTCCTTCGATTCCCCAAGGGACGGGGCCTTTGGGTAGATCTAGGTGGAGCTCTCTTGGATGAAGTTTGAAGATCAGATCTTGACTTTTTCGAATGAACCAAGAGGTCTGGCAGGAGGGGGAAGGCTGGCTTAAATACCCCTACCCAGATCTGGCCGTTGAAGAAGTTTGGGGGAGGATTATCCGCCCCCCAATAGGGGCGGACTATCCACCCTAGGGAAAAACTCCGCCCCTAGGACAGAAACTCCGGGGGAAAATCCGCCCCCATACAGAGAGCGACGCAGGTCTTGACTTGGTAAAAATCCTCGAGGGGCGGATTATCCGCCCTCCTCAAGGGGCGGACTATCCGGCCTGGGGGGAAAATCCGCCCCAGAGCCAGAAAGTCCGGGGAAACTCTGCCCCCTCTCTGGGGGTTGCGCCTTGCCAAACTTGAAGCTGATCCTGGGGGGCGGATTCTCCGGCCATGCCGGAAAATCCGGCCGATACTCCGCCCCCTCTCTAGGGGTTGCGCCCTTCTGGGAATGGGGTGGTAGGGGCGGATTATCCGCCCCCCAAAAGCAGTTTCCTTTTCCTTTTTCAAGATAGAAATCTTTAACACTTCAACACACATTAAATAATCCTTGATATTGTTATCTAACACACAAAACACTAGGGATTATAAAATTTTCTTTCAATCTCCCCTTTTTTGCTCTTAGATGACAATACTAGGATTTGGAATGAAACCTACTAACAACACCTTAAGGAAATCAAAGCGGCTCACCCTAAATGTGTGCATATTTATAATTTGCATTTGAATACAAATGCACACACTAAAGAGCAAGCCACTTTCATAACAAAGACAAATAAAACAAGGTGAGTTAGGAAATAAAGTCATACCAGCGGGATGTGAGAATAGCCAAAGTGAAAAATGAGAATATTAGGCTCCAAGCACATCCCACAATACCATAATTCCATGTGCCATTAATAGAATACCACACTCCATAGATAAATCCAGAATTCCATATGAGTAGATCCACACGATAAATCCAGAATTCCAGAGATCCATACAGAGTATCACATGACAGAGTCTTATACAACACCAAGCACAAATAGCAAATAAGTTCACGCTAAAAGGGCACAAGAAAGCAAATAAAATGAATGAAAAAGAGGCAAGTGCTTGCGCCCAACCCATGCTAATCCGAGACCTAATAGAACTAATTCTCCCCCTTTGGCATCGAAATGCCAAAAAGGAAGAAGAGCGATGCTAGCATCCCAGAAGATCACGCATCCTCGTCCTCGTCATAGTCATCCCTGTCCCCTTCCTCTTCATCATACTTATCATGATCATCATCAGCTGTAGGAATAGGTTCCCACGGAGGTGGAGGAAATAGGTGACTCTCAAGATCTCCATAGTTGATCCCGGAAGTGTTCCACTGAGCATAAGGTTCCAGAGCAGTAGGAGGAGGTGGATTGCCAGTGGCACCGGACACATGGTGAAAAATGAGCTACTAAGTGTGTGCCATCTCATGGCTCCTTCGGTACTCCTCATACTGGCCCTTGTGAGTATATATGCCCATGCAAAGGATGCACCGCTAGAACCAAGTGAGCTGCTTGACCTCGCGTGCCATTGGGGACACCGCGAGACGATGAACACTAGCCCTTGCATCACGCATAAAGGACTCAGGGGCATTGGAAGGGTGAGAGGTCTTCTGAGCCTTGTTGTAGATTTTCTTGGGCTTGTGAACACCATCCAAACCAGTACCAAAGTCCTCATGTGGCAATATATGCTTGATGAGCATCATAATTGATACGTCGGAAATGTATCTATAATTTTTGATGCTCCATTATTGTTTAGTATCTACTTTGCTTTACTTGTCCACACTTTGAGGTGCTTTTTACATGTTTTCTGGTACTAAGCTACTAACAAGTTGCAACAGTGACAGATGCCTGTTTTATGCTGTTTTTGGTTTTAGAAAAGTTAGTAAAGAAATATTCTTGGAATTGGACGGGACAAACATCAAAGTCAATTACTTTCCATGGGGAACAAGAAGTCCAGAGGGGAGCCGGAGGGGCCAGCCAGGGGGGCAGACCCACCCCAGGAGCGGGTGGGCCCAGCCCCGTGCCTGGCTAGGGTTTGGCTACCCTGGCCGCCGCCTCGGCCTCCTCCTTCGCCTATAAGAAGCCCCCGATGCAGAAACCCTGAGTACCCGATCAAATATCCACGAAACCGTCTGTAGCCGCCGCCACCATCGTCCCTAGATCGGGGGGATCTGAAGTTCTTCCCGGCACCCTGCCGGAGGGGAGATCATACCGGAGGCCTTCTCTTCGGTATGATGCGTGAGTAGTTCCACCTTGGACTATGGTTCCATGTAGTAGCTAGATGCTTGTATCTCCTCCTTTGTGCTTTCATGTATAGATCTTGTGAGCTCCGTTCATGATCAAGATCTAATCTATTTGTAATCATGCATGTTGTGTTTGCGGGGATTCGATGGATATTGAGATTATTATGTAGGTTTGATTAATGGTTTTGTCTTTATGATTCTATGATGTCTATGTTGTTTGTGATCTTGCATGCACTCCGTTGTTAGTAGCTATCTTGGCCAAGTAGTTGCTAGTGACTCCAAGAGGGGGTATTTATGCTCGATAGTGGGTTCATGCCTCTAGTCTCCAAGAGAAGTGACAATAATCTATTCGGTTGTAGATGTGTTGTTTCTACTAGGGAGAAAACAACGGTCTCTTGTTCATGGAACATGTGGACTGTTTACCTTACACACTTTGCTTAAAGCAGTTGTATGTTGCTTGCAACTTAATAATGGAGGGGGTTCGGATGATAACATGAAGGTGGACTTCTAGTCATAGATGGAGTTGGATGGAGGTCTATGTATCTTGTTGTATTTCCCAATCGAATCTCATAGGATCTTTCTGGCTAGTAATTGCATTGTTATGCCCTGCTCAGTTCCTGTCAATTGCCCTACTGTAATTTGTTTACCCTTCATGCCATGTTGTTTATCTAAGGAGAGCACCTCTAGTGAACTATGGACGCCGGTCCAATCTTTACCATTGATACATCTTCCACTGTTACTTGTTTACTTGCTACAAACCATTACCTTCCACACTATACGTTTAATCCTTTGTTACAGCAAACCAGTGAGCTTGACAACCTCACTGATTCGTTGGGGCAAAGTCTTGAGTTTGTCTTGTGCAGGTCTCCGTGTTGCTAGAAACACCTGTGTGACGTTTCCTTCCTCCTACTGGTTCGATAACCTCGGTTTCTTACTGAGAGAAACTTGCTGCTGTGCTGCTTCACACCTTGCTCTTGGAGTTTCCAACGAAGCGTCCCACAACAAGTGCTGGGCACCATCAAGCTTTTTCTGGCGCCGTTGCCGGGGAGGCTAAGGAAGTCTTCACTAGACTTTTTATGCAGGTTTGAACTTCTCCTCAAGAAATCTATTGGATTCAGCTGCTGGAGGTACCTTTATGGGCCTCACTTTGGGTGTTGCAACAAGGCTCCTTGATAATATGATGGTTAACTACTCTGAATGGCATGTTGAAAGAGCTCCACATGGTAAGAAGGTAAATTCTGTTGAGGGAACTTCCTCTTTGAGTGAAAAGGTTGATGTTATTATGGCTATGCTTGTTAATGAGAAAGCTCCTTTAGATCCTAATAGTGTTACCTTAGCCTCTTTGGTTGCTCAAGAAGAGAAAGTTGATGTGAACTTCATTAGAAATAACAATTTCAACAACAATGCCTATAGGAGTAATTTTGGTAGAAACAAAAATTATAGGCCTTATCCTCCTAATAATGGAAATTCCTATGGAAGTTCTTACAATAATGCTAGAAATGCCCCCTCTGAACTTGAAGTCATGCTCAAAGACTTTATTAGTAAACAAACCACTTTCAATAAGACTATAGAGGAAAAGCTTTTAACTGTTGAGAAAAATATATCCTCTTTGTCTGAAGCTCAGTCTTCCTTGATTAATCAAATGGCTGCTAAACCTGAAACTATGGAAAACACCTTTGATAATGCTCATGCCATACAAGTTACTATTGATGAAAATGTTAGGCTGTTAGCTCAACTCCATGCTAAGTGGGAATGGGAAGCTGAAATTGATAGACACAATAGTGTGTGCACCATCACCACTAAACAACCAGTAGTCCCTATTCCTCCTCCTATTGAGCCTAAGCCTATTGAGCCTACTACTAGTGATGCCAAGTTTGACTTTGATATTGATGGTTGATATTGATATGCATGTTCCTTTCACCAAACACATTACAGATGCTCTTGTTAAGATTAAGGAAGAGAAGCTAAAACACAAAGCTTCTATTCCTAGTAAATTAGAAGATAGTTGGGAACCCATTATTAATATGCAAGTGAATGACTTTGACCTCAAAGCTTCATGTGATATTGGTTCTAGTGTCTCTATTATGCCTAGGAAGATTTATGAAATGCTTGATTTGCCACCATTGGAAGATTGTTATTTGGATGTCCCACTCAATGATAATGCTAAGAAGAAACTCATGGGGAGTATCAAGGATGTTCTCATCATGGTTAACAATGTGTATGTCCCTATCGATTTCTATGTTTTGGATGTTGAATACAATGCTTCTTGTCCTATTACTTTGGGAATACCTTTTCTTAGAACAGTTGGTGCCATCATTGATATGAAAGAAGGCACCATTAAATATCATTTTCCATTCAAGAAAGGTATTGAACACTTTCCTATGAGAAGAGAGAGGTTGCTTTTTGCTCGTCCTTTGAAAGCAAGATTTGATGTTAATGCTTCTTCATTTGAAAATACTTGATTCTTCTTGCTTCTTGTGCCTAACTTAAAGGCGTTAAAGAAAAGTACTTGTTGGGCGATAACCCAAGAGTTTCCTTGAGTCTTGGAAGTTATTACTTCAGTAATGACCTCTCCTTATCCTTTTTGTTTGCCTTTTGTGCCAAGAATGACCTCTAATGAGAGGGAAGTAAGATTTGGGGAGTTGCTGTCCCGAAACAGATTTCTGTCCACTAGTGCAGAACACCCCCTTATACGAACCGCTATTAAAGGGTGGCGCACGTGGGGCTGCCGCAGAACTTAGCCCCCCCTTTAACACCGGTTCATAACACGAACCAGTGTTAAAGGTTCTCTGCCACGGCAGGAAAACGTCCTAAATCTTTGCCGCGGCAAAGTTCTGCCGCCGCCCCGTTTTGGGAGGATTTCTGCGGCGCGGCGGGGACGTGGGGGGGAGGGGGAGGGGGATCGATCGGGAGTGGTATACACATACATCGTCGGTACATATGAGTACATGATTAATTAAGCAACTATTATTATACACAAACATCATTATTGTGGTATTATCCGTACACGTTGAAGCATCAAGTACAAGACAAACACGTTCAAGCATATATACAATATAACATCTCCATACACGTTTATTTTGGATATCTAAGGAGTTCTCCGCCAGGCGTGACGACCTCATCAAGTTTGAACCCCGCCAATTCCTCTTGAATGGCTCGTATGCGGTCAAATGGTAGGAGTTTGTCCTGCACCCGTTCGATCTAAATATATATGAAGAATAGGGTCAATATATATAAGAATGAAACTCAACACAACTGATGGTAATAAAATAATATTGTGTACTTCGTTTACGTACTCTAAGTTGTTCTAGTGCGGCTTGGCCCGTTGCACATATCGTGTTGCGAATTAACTCGCAAACGTAGTATCCACATAAGTTATTGCCGGCTCCCTGCTACGCGCACTTTACGAGAATAGAGAGTTCAATCAAAATAATAATCAATAAAGCATGATATAATGGAATTGGAAGAAGAATAAAAGAGATACACAGATCTAGCTGGCTAGTATTACTTATATTTTGATCTACAAATTTTAGTTCTTCTGACCATTCACTCACGGCCTTGCCCGTGAACCTTTTCGAAACCCTGTCCGGCAAAGAAAATGGATTAAGGAGTAAGTAATTACTTGTTGTCACGAAAGTTGCCGATCTAGTGCGATAATAAGATTGAAATTACCTCTGGAGCATCTCTTTAAAGTATGCCCATAGATCTTGGTCTTTTCGTAACGAGTCCATGACAAGGACTTTTCCCGCGTCAACTTGAATGACTAGCAGAATAAAGTGGAACATTCACATGCATAACTCATCATCAGTTACACTTAACATCGAGTAAGCCAAAACATAATGTGTACAAGAGAGGGTAACACTCACGAGGAGTTGTAAGGCAATAGTATTTCCCTTTTGGTTTTAGTCTCAGTAAAGACCTTAGCAAGAAATCTTCTGTTTGCCCGGGTCTGTGTTTTACCACTTGTTCATGAACTCTATTTGGGTCAAGGAACCCAATGTCGGCCTCCTTTCATGCATTCCATAACCTTTTTCCTGCATAATAGTATATACATATATGGTGAGCATATATATACATGCAATTAATGAATTGAATGAGCTGAGATAGAAATTACAGAAATAGTACTTACACACAATAAAGGCTGATGGCAGCTTTGTCGAGTTCCTTCTGATTGAATAAAAAATGCAAGTCTTGAGTGTTGAAGGTGATCTCGTTGTCTCCGCACAAGAAAATCTGATCTCTTATATGCGCTGTGATCCATTCTTCCTTTCTCGTCTTGCAGAAATCAAGGTACCACTTATGCAATCTTCGCATCTTTGTTGGTAGATTCTTGATCTCCTCTTTCTTGACGAGATTCTTCCCTACTTCCATGGCTGTATGGGGTTAACATTGCCTTTGGGCAAGTGGTCTCCCACGATGTTCAAGTATGCAATATAAGTCATCCCCATCTCATTGGCCTTTATTTGTAGCTCTTCCTCGTAATCATTTATAGGAGGAGCTATCCGTGTGTCGAACACTTGGAGCGGGGCACATGATTGGTTTTCCTGCTCTCCGAGCATGGGAACTGTTTTTTGGGGTGAATGAATACTACTTTCAGAGTCCCTCTGCCTTGCATCCCCCTTTATAATCTGGCGCTCGTAGTCCGGCACAAGTGGGGTTTCAGGTTTCAAAAGATTATTATAAAACTTCTCCAGCATCGCCGGATCTTGTTTCTCCTTTGGCTCGACCCGTCTAGGTGCAAAGAATTTCTTGACCTCTTCTTCTGAGATCCTCTTGTTCTCCTCGTCACTGCGATTCCATGGTAATACCGGCAATGGCTTGGCGGAAGGCTGTAGGACGTAGTTTCTTGAACTCTTCGGTGCACGGTTTCCTACGGATTTCTTCGTGGTAGTGCTCTTCCGCTTACACTGACGCGCAGGAGATGGCTGGCGCGCCGGAGATGGCTGACGCGCAGGAGATGGCTGAAGCGCCGTAGATGGCTGACGCGCAGGAGATGGCTGAAGCGCCAGAGACGGTTGAAGTGGCGGAGACGACATGGGAGTATTCTGATGACCCGGAGATGGATGAGGCGGCTCAGACTGTTGACGCTGCGGAGACGGCGGGGGTGCTAATGGCCTCCAATTTGGAAGCACGATGTGTTCCTTCTTCCAAAGAATGGTTGTTTTCACTGCAAATTTGAGTCGAGTTTCCCCTTCACCTGTAGCATGGTCAAGCTGTGCTTCCTCATATTCCTTCACAACCTCATCCACCCTGACAATAACATAGCCATCTAGAATCGGTCGGCAGTGGTAAGTTCCACCAGCTATAGGAGGTAAGGCATAGCCGACCGCCACCTTATTGGATAAGCCCATTAATCTCACATGCATCTCAGCATGTTCGCTCTCCGTGATCTCATCCATGGGGTATGGAGGACCCGCCATTTCAAGCGTGGGATGCACGTTCTCCATGAAAGCCACACTGCTTTTCATGTGATGCGGGTGGCAGACTTCCAATGCAGGCTCTTCATGCCGCTGAGATGGGCCGGTAGCTTGCTAGCTATTTTGTGCATTCACTTGCGCCTGCAGCGCCACAAGTGCATGTTCTATCTGTGTCATCCGGTCTGTACACTCTTTTTGTTTTCTGCCATGCCATCTGTAAGAGTTGCCCCACTCGGCAAACCCATTCTTCCATGTCATACCCCCTGTACCTCGTGCTAGTCCAGGGTGTTCTTTTTTACCGATGGCGTGTGTTAGCTGGTCATTCTCTCTGTCGGGATGGAAGGTCCTGGCGGCTGTTTCCTCGTATGCCATGATGAGTTCATTGACGAGTTTGGCAAGAATTGTTGGGAAGATACACAATCCGTTTCTGGGTCCAACCTTGCCCCGATTCCGTAGAACCAAGTCTTTGCACGTAGGTCCCACCCCTCTATCTGGGGTGTGATCCCTCTAGCGCGCATGGCCTTCTCAGCTTCCTCCCACTTAGGCCTCTGAGATATGTAGCCACCTGACCCCGTCCTCTGGTGATATTCCTTCTTCTGGGCATTTAGCGTATTGGTTTCTGACCTCTTTGTAGCTATAGCACCTTCCTTGTATGCCACAAATTCGGGCCAGTGAAGTCTTATATTCGCACAATATGCGTCTTCGAAATCTGGAGTCTCGCGAGCTTTGATAAATTTGTTCAATTTTGTCTTCTAGTTGCGGAAAGATTCAGCCATCTTCTTTAGAGTCCAATCTTTGACCTTTTCTTTTATAACCGGTTTATTTTCATCCTCCTCTGGCGGTAGGGTGAAATCTACCAACAGCAAAGTCCAAACCGTTTCTTTGGATCTTTAATCGACAAAGGTACCGCCGCCCTTCTTTGGATTATTCCAATATTTAATTGTTATTGGGATTTGGTCCCTAACAAGAACTCCAACCTGACGTATAAATTTGTCTGCGGCCTTCTTGGGCTCCATTGGCCTACCATCAACACAGACTGCTTCGATCGTGAACTTTGAACGATCTTTCAACCGATGGCTCGCGCCTCGCTTGCTCTTTTTCGTAGAAGAAGATTGTTGCTGGCTGGTCGATCCGGAGGGCTAAAAGAAGAAAGAAGCATTAATTAATACATGTACATATATACAAATCAATCGGTGCAAGTCAGCAGAGGCTTAATCCATGCATATACCTCGACGGACTTTGTAATCACTAAAGTGCGTTCACCGGAGTCGTCATCTTCTCCATGACTACTTGAGCTGTCATCATGTCCCTCCAAGTTTAGATATTGTGAGGTGTCATCGTGGATCATGTTCTCCATTATTTCTTCCTCTTCAAGGTTTCTACTGAGTGGATCCATAGTTTCTAAAACAATAATATTATCACACAAGTATCAGTAATACATCTATTGAAATGCTCAAGCTAGGATGATGATATGACAGGTTAAAAGTATTGAAATGTAACCCTAATACATGCTTGGTCATTCCAAACCCTAAATCGGAGAAACCCTGGATTCATATGAGAGGGTACATTTACTTCTTCTAATTAACTTGTCATGAAAGTTGATTAACAATGCATGGTTATTATAATGCTATATTGACAACGAGAGGTGTGCTAGGCCGGCGGCTGACGGCGCTAGGGCGAGAGCGGGGCCGAGATGCGTGGGGGTGTGCGTTCGAACCAGCACGATGTGGGCTACCTAAAATGGGCGACTCACCCTCGACGCGTGTGTAGGCTTAGCGAGGGCAGAGGAGGTCAGGGTCGACGACATAGTGGTGGCAGTGGTCGTCGGCGTGGCACCAAATATACACATATACAATACACATACAATACAATACATATATACATACACATACAAATATACAAATAAATCGATCCAATACTAAAACATATACACCTATAGATACAATATGTACACCTATATATACATACACATACACATACAAATAAACATATAGATACATCTATAGATATAATATACATATATACATACACATACACATACACATACACATACACATACACATACAAATATTAAAACATATATAGATATATACATATATAGATACAATATACACATATATACATATATAGATACAATATACATGCATATATATGGTAGCTCACACGCTGACGGGGGAGAAGAGGATGCAGGCGAGGGCGTGGGCGGCAGTGAGGCGTGGGCGCATGGCTGGCGATGGCGCTCCTGCGGGACGATGACCAGGCAGCGACGGAGGTGTGGACGGCGAGGCGTGGGCGGCCCGGCGCAGTGCTCCAGGCGATGTGGCGAGGGCATGGACGACGACGGCTCGCTCTCCTCTGCTTCTTCCTCTGCTTGATCGATTTGGCTGGGGGGAAAGAGGAAGAGGAATGCGCGCGCGTTATAAACCCCCCTTTAACATTGGTTTGTGGCTGGAACCGGTGTTAAAGGGGGGGAATTCGTTTCACGCCCCCCTTAACACCAGTTCCAGCCACGAACCGGTGTTAAAGGGGGGGTGTGGGGATTTTGTTTCGCGTGCACCCACCCCCCTTTAACACCGGTTCGTGGCTGGAACCGGTGTTGAAGGGCGGCATTTATTTCGTACATTAAAGGGGCGGGGGCATTTCTAATTGAAAAAATAGGATATAATTTAGAAAATTCATATCTTTTTCATTTCAACTCAGAAAAATATGAATAATATATCATAATTTTCAGAAAGATAAGATCTATCCATTCGTATAAAAACATTTTATAGTTAGTGTAGATGAAAATTTTCAAAATGATTAAAACACTTACATATAAATTTTGATTATTCAATTAAGACAAAAATAAAATAGTCAAACCCTAAAACTTTGAACTTAAGAAATATTAAGCATCTGATGAGGAATCTAACCCTTTTTTATTAGAGTAAATCATATTTTATTTTGTATTAACATTTTTGAATTGTTTCTATATTTAAATTTAGCATCTTTTGTATACTTTGGAATCTGACAAAACTTTCAACATGAAAATTGTTTGCATTTGAATAATTAATCCTAAAACATTTTTTGTTTTTAAAAATTAAAATTCTAACTATTCAAACTAGTAGCAAATGGGAAAGGGCGGGCAGAATGCGCGGGAGAAAAAGGGCGGGAAGAAAATTTTATTACGATAGAACTGGAATTAAAGTACATAACGCAACTAACAAAGCACGAGTGAAAATTAAGATACATAGAAGAACTGAAAATTAAGATGCATGGCCAGATTAAGTCACAATCGGCTGAACTTGTTTTGGAATGTTGGAGTGATTCAGTCATGCTCCTGCCTACATCTGTAATACTCGCCACTGTAGTCGTCGTACTCGCCGTGTCCGTCGTCGCTGTCGTCGTCGGGGTCACCGTAGTTGAACCTTGAAGGCTGAGTACGCGTGGGCTGGACTTGAGGGTAGCACAGGCGGGGGTTAGAGTCGACGGCCGTGTCGTAGGACATGACGCTCTAGAGAGTCCGGCCGCGCCACCACAGCCGACGGCTGGCCTTGTTTAAGTTCAGAGGAGGTGGGTCGTCCTCCTCGTGCCTGGCGAGCGCCCTCTCACGTCGATCCCTGAAGAAGGCTTCCCAAGTCGGGAAATAGTCGGGATGCCAATTGGGATTCCTCCGCTGCTCCGGCGGGCAGGGGTTGTTCGAGGCGCAAAGCGCCTCAGCCTCCCTGGGGGTTAGTGGTATGATAGAAGCCATGGGAAAGAGTGATGAGGTTGCAGATATGAGTCTAGAGATGTGAAATGACAATGGAGGCCAATCCTACATATATATAGTGAGAAATGGTGGGAAGAAAAATGGCAGGAAGAAAAATGGCGGGAAGAAAAATGGCTTATTTAATACATATAGTGTTAACGGAATAAATATGACATTGATTTCCATGTTGAGATACATATGTGTGCCAAAAATGGCTCATTTAATACATATAGTCAATCTTATGATCCCGTCGGCCGTAACCATGGAGTATCAACACCGTTTAACAGGATGTTTGGGTCAGTCTTCACTTTGAAGGGAGGAATTTCATCAAACTTATTATAATCTTCTGACATGTCTGTCTTGTCCTCCACTCCCACGATGTTTTTTCCCCTGAAAGAACTATGTGACGCTTTGGCTCATCGTGTGATGTATCTGTTTGCTTATATTTTTTTCGGTTTGGTATACATAGAAAACCTCTTGTGCATAGGAAAAAAACACAAACTAGCACACCTCTCACCCTCTTGGTAAGCTCCAAAATGAGAGAGTGAAAAAATGAGAGAGAGGGGTGTGGGATGCGGTGTGTTATATAGGCGCACCCCCTTTAACACCGGTTCAAGCCACGAACCGGTGTTAAAGGAAGGGGCTGTGCGGGGCGGTGGTGCAGGGCCTTTAACACCAGTTCGTAGATCGAACCGGTGTTAAAGGGGGTGCTCCTTTTTGCTGCAGGGGCCATGCTGGTACGCTGCGTGGGGCGATGTATTCTTCTATGAACCAGTGTTAAAGCCCATTTCCGACCTGCTGGTCTGTTTTGACAGATTTCTACCATTATTTGCATTTGCTTCTTACTCATTCCTTTTTGAGTTCTCTTTAGGTGAATTGCGATTTTTGAAGGAGTTACTATAGTAGATTGTGTTTTTAGTGAAAAGCCTTGCTATTTCAAAGCTTTGCCAGAGGTGTAATATCTTTTGAATAAGCTAATGTTGCTAATGAAGATTGTGTGAAGTTTTGTATGAAGGAAAAATTTCAGGTGTAGAGAAAGAATGATGCAATGAGATGAAGAATGGAAAAAAGCTCAAGATTGGGGATGCCACCATGGTGTCACCCCAAGAAATATCCAAGAGGTACAAGCATCAAAGCTTGGGGATGCCCAAGGCATCCCCTTCTTCATCAATAAAAAGCTCAGGTCTGTCTAGACACTTCGTTTTTATTGTTTCATGCACAGTTGTGTTGTTCTTGGAGCGTCTTAGTTTTCGTTTGCTTTGCTTAGGTTGTTTAGTTTGCTTGAATAAAGTAGTTTGGACCCCCTTTCTCGTTGTGTTGTTTTGCAAATAAGTTTGCTTGGTGTTGGAAAGGAGTAGTAAGTTCTTGCTTGAAGTGCAAGAGGAGCTTGCATTGACTGTGACTTAGACTTTAGCATGACATGCTAGGTGTTGTTTTAGCATTATGCTTAGTGATTATTGTTGTAGCATGTCTTGTTACAAACAATTGGGATTTCTTAGTGTGCCTTGAAGAAATTATGCATTGTTTTAGCATGCAAAAGCATAGTATTGTGGTATTCTCCTTTGATGCTTTGCTTGGGTCGACTTGGCACATGCTTACACCATGTTATGACTCTCACAAAGTCACCATTAGCCTCTATGATCATTTAGTCCTTGACTTGTAGTACCACTCTTTGCTTTTATTAGTATGCTTTGTTGCACTACATGATTTTGGCCATTATTGCTCTCTTAGTTGGTTGCTCCCAGTCTTTTGCTAGACTCCACTTGTATTAGTAAGTTCTACTCATGCTTCAAACTCCCAAGAAACCAAGTTATTCCAAAGTGTCCACTATAAACTCCTATGCATGGTGTGTTACACCATTCCAAGTATATTCTTGTTTTCAGCTATCTTCCAATTAAAAACTATTTTGTTATGTGAAAGCTTAGTGATTAAAGTCCTCATGAACTTGATGGCACACTTTATTCTTTGCCCCTAATAAACTTGAACCATTGTGAAAACTTTGTTGTATATGCTTGCACTTATAAGTTAGAATTAGCAGAACCGTGCTGTCACGGGGAACGTTTTCAACATTGCACTTGTACTCTGTACTCAGTTGATATCATGTTCTTTTGTCTACGGATGTCACCGGTGTGAAATAAAGAGGGAACTTGTAAGTCCATGGAGTTTGTATCCTGTGTTAGAGAAACGCCTAGACCGCTAGCCTAAGCCATGCCTAATCATGGTGGAAATTTGCAGCATCACTATAATGAGCTATCTATGAGGCATCCTCAATAAAAAGCTATGCATATGGTAAATAAAAAGATTGCTGAGATGCTCATTGTCTTCTTGCCTTGTCATTTTGGTTATGGGAAAGCTCCTGTACCATGTGGAAGGGGTACCCCATTGGTGGTTCTCAATGATATGCAAATACTTATAGTGACAAGAACTTACCTGGACCCAAAGTTGAGTATGCATGAGGTGTGGCCCTCGTATTCAAGGGACTTGAGATTGCCAACTTATACTTTATCAAGCATATACTCCAGATTTGCCACTTAAACCTTAACCACTTCAAGATGCTTATGATAGGGGCAATGAGGGCTGAAAGCTAACAAGTACCATAATTTTTGGAAGCTCTTTTTGAAACTTGTAATCCCTGCTTCCTTTACAAAAAGGCCTTTCTTCCACCACTATGGAGTCTCCACCTTCTACCTTTAGGCACCATTAAGAGAGCATAGTTGTCATTTTGTGTGCAGTGTTCCAAAGCTTATTGATTGATGCATATTGTGATATTACTTGTTCTTGTGCTATTTGTTTCTAGTCACCCTTGTGAACTTTGCAGGTGTCCCATGCATCTATATTGCTACTCTATGAGGGACAGGCTGATTGCCACTATGCTATGTTTTCTGTATGTGAAACAAACAAATGTTTTTCAATGCATGTTATTCATGATCTTTGTTTGTAGCTTGTCATGTTGCATGCAGAGTTACTATGTCCTATTGTTAGAACTCCATCTTTGTAACATACCACCCTTCTGTGTAATATAAATAAAGACATGTTTGAGCATTGCATGCATGCATAACACTTGCACTTTGGTTTAATCAAGAAATAACCAACAAAACCCTAAATCCTAACTCCCCTCTCTATTTGAAACATTCATCTGGTTTTGAAAAAAATATTTGGAAAGAAACACAAAATGCATGTAGCCCAATTAGTACCAAGGGCCCCTTAGTGTTTTCAGTTAGATTACAAAAGTTTCTGTAATTTGAAATTATTCAAAATAGATTTGAATTCAAAATACAAAAGGGAAATCAGAAAAATAGAAATAGAAAAACATTTCTGGAAATAAAACAGGTTTCTAACCCCCTCTGGGCCGAGCCCACTTCCCTCTCTCTCTTTTCGCTTGAGCCCTGACCCACCAGGGCCCAAGTTACCACTGGCTGATACCCCTTCGGCCTTTTCCCCTTTCTTCTTTCTCGTCACCGAAGCAGTGCTGGCACGCCATCCGTCGATCTCCTATCTTGTGATGCCCGCCGCCCTAGAGCCATGGATAAGAACAGCCAGCTATCTCTCTCCCCATACCCATCTCGTCGCCTCTCGCTCTCTCTGCTGGTTTTCCCCAATAGCCGAAACCCTAGCTCGGCCAGTCTCGCTCACCACCGATGTTCTGGGCTGCCCCGAGCTCAGTGGAGTAGCCTAGGAGGAGCGTGGTGTTGCTGTCGTCGTCCTCGTCAAGCCACGCGAGCTGGGAGGCCTCGTGCTCGTCGGAATCGAGTTTTCCCCTCCGTCGACCGTCGCCATTACATTTGTCGATTCCGGCCTTTCCAGACCGCCCCCGGTGTCGCCGTCACCACCATCGCGCTCAGGGTGAGCTACTGGTTCTTGTAGACCCCCTCTGTCCCTTCCTCTCGCTCCCTGGCATCCTCTCCACCGTGCACCGCCGCTCACCGCCGCAGTTCGTCGTCGTTGTCCTCTCTCCAGCGACCAAAAAGAGGCGGCACCACCACAGTTCGACCCGCCGCACTCTCCTCTCTCCAACAATCCCCACAGCGCATCCCCACGATCCCTGGATCGATCGATCCATCAAGGATCTGCAAGGTTGCTCCTGGCTAACTTCAGCATGATGTCATGCCTGTGCAATAATCCTTTTCTTTTTCTTTTATCTAATTTCTATAAATGTTTTCTCTAATTATTTTATTAAATGGAAAATGTATGACAGGTGGGCCCTGCCTGTCAGGGTTTTATTATTCTTTGTAAATGTTTTCTGAAATTGATTAAAAATCTGACATGTGGGCCCAAGTTTGGAAATTATTCCAAATATTCCAAAAATGATTTAAAATGAATTAAAATTTGAGAAATTCATAACTAATTCATTTTAAATCAGAAAAATACAAATAATATACCAAAATGTTCAAAAAAATGAAACCTATCTAACTAAGCTATAATAATATATTGTTAATCAACTTTGATAGCAAGTTTAATTAGAAGAACCAATTGAACCCCACAGGTGATTCCGATGATTCCCCTGTTTTAGGGTTTGGATCCTCGGAACCCCTTTAAATTGACCAAGCATTGTTTTAGGGTTCAATTCAACACTATTTAACTTGTCATATCATCCATATTGTATGAGCATTGCACATGCCATGTGTTGAGTCTTGCTTTCTCTTTTCCGGTGATTGGTTCTCGCGAATAGGAACCGAACCCGAAGCTGAAGTCAACACCACCGGAGAGCAGTACCAGTCCAACAATAGACAAGGCAAGTGAATCCCCACTCATACATATGAATACTATGATTACAAAGTATTTCATTCTCGTCATATGCATTCGGTTCAACAGTCTTTTATCAGTAGACAGAGTAAACCTATCTGATGCATGTTTTCCTTTGTGAACTATATTACCTGATCCACCGCTCCTAGAATAACTAGGGTTTGGCTTATGAGCGTTGCTAGTGGTCAAATGCTGATCATTCAGGTGATGCACCAGAGATGCGAATGAATCTAGTATGGTAGGATGTGATGATGTGATCAGAGATGGATGACAAACATGCTAAGGCTTGTATGGGAGGCCACGTGGGTTGTGGTTTTTGTAGTCCCATACTTGCCACCCCTAGGACCCGATGTTCTTGCCTCTTGAACCAAGACGAGCGTACAACCACATGGGGGCCTGGAAACCCCCTCGACCAACTAACTTGCCTAGTAGATTCCATGAGTCACATAGTTCGGGCTTTCCATTCGACATACACATCTTGGTCGTTCTTGAATGGAGGTGAAGAAGGTGCATTCATATAGGTAGGTAAGCATGGCAGGTAATGGGAGATGCCCGGCATCCGTAATCTCCAACCCTGTTCACATCGCTAGGGACCGACTTTGGGACTCGACCCGTTACGACGGTATATCCTTAGTGCGTGACTCATGGTCTCGGCGAAAGCAAGGTAAAGGTCATGGTCAACCACTCTCTGCCGGCCTTCCAAGGAAGAGGGCTAATAATATTTGGCATTAAGAATCGGTTGGTACGTGTGGGTAAAGTTGTGCACCCCTGAAGGGTTATTAATCTTTTCGAAAAGCCGTGTCCACGGTTATGGACGGCTTGGGAATGGACGTGAAGATCATAGAGAACTATAACCGAATGTTAAAACTTGTCAACTAATGTGAGATCCAGAGTACTTCCTCGGGGTTGTTTGAGGGGGTATTCCAGGAAGAGAGGATCTGTTGATGATGATTCTTGGTGGATATCAAAGAGGATTATAAGAGCTAGAGTTGAAGTCTTCTTATCCCCTTTTGAAAATGATCTGACTAGACGAGTTTCTTCTCCCTCTTGTTTTAAAAACAAAAGATGGCTTTATGCAAAATAACTCCACTAGCCATAGGTTTTGCGGAGTACACCCGGTACTCAGCCTTGCTTCTTTGATGTTTTCTACAGATGAAGCTACTCCAACTGAAGGTGGTTTCTACGTCGAAGTCGACGAGTAGTTGGGGTTCCCGGGCAGCAGCCTAGGATCTATGGAAGGGTCTCTACTTCTGTTTTAGGGCCTCTTAGGACCTTTGCTAAGTTTGTTGTTTAGAACAACTTGTTTGCTTCCGTTGTTTGATGTAATGATGGGTCTGTGACCCCTGGCTTGTATGACTGGTTTGTAACTCTCTTAAGAGTTTACCTTATTAATGTATGGTATGTATGTTCTGTAATGTTACCGATCTTCCCTGCGCGTTTCGGAATTTAGGTTAGGCTTATATCAGATGAGGATCTGGTATTTGTCTAGCCCTAATCCCGGGTCATGACAATCTTTCATGCACATGTTTAGAGTTCTTTGATCCCAGCTTTCAATACTAGCAAATGGTTGGATCTTTATTGTGAGGGTGCATGTCACCTCAAAAATTATTCTGTTTATCACTTACCTACTCGAGGACGAGCAGGAGTTAAGCTTGGGGATGTTGATACGTCGGAAACGTATCTATAATTTTTGATACTCCATGCTTGTTTAGTATCTACTTTGCTTTACTTGTCCACATTTTGAGGTGCTTTTTACATGTTTTCGGGTACTAACCTACTAACAAGTTGCAACAGTTTTAGATGCCTGTTTTCTGCTGTTTTTGGTTTCAGAAAAGTTAGTAAAGAAATATTTTCAGAATTGGACGGGACAAACGCCAAAGTCAATTACTTTCCGTGGGGAACAAAAATTCTAGAGGGGAGCCGAAGGGGCCAGCCAGGGGGGCCAGACCCACCATAGGCGCAGGTGGGCCCAGCCCCACGCATGGCTAGGGTTTGGCTACCCTGGCCGCCGCCTCGGCATCCCCCTTCGCCTATAAGAAGCCCCCGATGCAGAAACCCTGAGTACTCGATCAAATATCCACGAAACCATCTGTAGACGCCGCCACCATCGTCCCTAGATCAGGGGGATCTGAAGTTCTTCCCGGCACCCTGCCGGAGGGGAGATTATATCGGAGGCCTTCTCTCCGGTATGATGCGTGAGTAGTTCCACCTTGGACTATGGGTCCATGTAGTAGCTATATGGTTGTATCTCCTCCTTTGTTCTTTCATGTAAAGATCTTGTGCGCTCCGTTCATGATCAAGATCTAATCTATTTGTAATCATGCATGTTGTGTTTGCACGGATCCGATGGATATTGAGATTATTATGTTGGTTTCATTAATGGTTTTGTCTTTATGATTCTATCATGTCTGTTGTTTGTGATCTTGCATGCTCTCCGTTGTTAGTATCTATCTTGGCCAAGTAGTTGATAGTGACTCCAAGAGGGGGTATTTATGCTCGATAGTGGGTTCATGCCTCTAGTTTACAAGGGAAGTGACAATAATCTCTTCGGTTGTAGATGTGCTGTTGCTACTAGGGATAAAACAACGGTCTCTTGTTCATGGAACATGTGGACTGTTTACCTTACACACTTTGCTTAAAGTAGTTGTCTGTTGCTTGCAACTTAATACTGGAGGGGGTTCCGATGATAACCTGAAGGTGGACTTCAAGTCATAGATGCAGTTGGATGGCGGCCTATGTATCTTGTTGTATTTCCCAATCGAATCTCATAGGATCTTTCTGACTAGTAATTGCATTGTTATGCCTAGCTCAGTTCCTGTCAATTGCCCTGCTGTAATTTGTTTACCCTTCATGCCATGTTGTTTATCTAAGGAGAGAACCTCTAGTGAACTATGGACCCCGGTACAATCTTTACCATTGATACATATTCCATTGTTACTTGTTTACTTGCTACGAACCATTACCTTCCACACCATACGTTTAATCCTTTGTTACAGCAAACCGGTGAGCTTGACAACCTCACTGATTCGTTGGGGCAAAGTCTTGAGTTTGTGTTGTGCAGGTCTCCGTGTTGCTAGCAACACCTGTGTGACGTTTCCTTCCTCCTACTGGTTCGATAGCCTCGGTTTCTACTGAGGGAAACTTGCTGATGTGCTGCTTCATACCTTCTCTTGGGGTTTCCAACGAAGCGTCCCATGACAAGTGCTAGGCGCCATCAATAATAAAGGGAGCATATGGGATGGAGAGCCTATTTATCATAGCATCAGTCATCTCATGATAGATATAGTCCATAACATCCAGCTTATATCCTGTAGACGAACCAGCATTGGTGGCACACTCGTGAGCAAAGGCAAGTAGAGAAACCAGGTGACCGTGGATCTTATCATTGTTTCCCCCACTTGGAGAGATGATTTCCTGAAATATGCCAACAAGGGTGGCATACAAAGGAGAGAGGCCAGCGAATGTACCATCAATGCCATCAGATGTCAGACATGGAGCAAGCACAGTGTCCTTGGATGGCCTGAGTGGAGAAATGATGCGGTGGCCAGAAGGTGTGTCACGGCCATGGAAAGTATACCCAAGAACCTGACCAAAGGTGCGGAAGTCAGACTGAATCATTGTTCTCCCGGTCATCCACTTCATAGTGCGAAGCTCATCTCCGTAGATCATAAGTGTTGAGAAAAACTACTTCACCATCGAGGAATCATAGTGACACTGTAGAGTCATAAGGTGATGAAGCCCCATCTTGTTAGTCACATCCAAGGCTTCACGGAGTCTTGCCTTGGTTTGAGCCTCAGTCATATTCATAGGATGCATAGGGCGAAGCTTGAGAGAAACATACACATCATCATGAATGACCCGAAAGTGTGCACACCAAACCATAGAATCCTCCGGTGGACCATCACTGTCGGCATCACCATAGTAATCAGTTTGGCGAATGGTGGAATACTGAACATTGTCCATATCCTTGTAGTTGGGCCGAGACTGCTTTCCCTTGCGAGATGCAACCCTCTTGGATTTCTTTGCTGCCTCAGCCATCCGTTCAGCCTCTCTTGCCGATCTGCAGACCTCTGTTTCATCAATAAACTTACCCTCTATAATGGGCTTGAGATAACGGGCACGGGGACGAAGAGTGAAGGTCTTAGGAGCACTTGAACCACCTGTGAATAGCATGGGAGAGGTAGCATGGGGATGAGCACACACACAAGTCCAGGAGGAATATTAGAAATAGTAGGAAAACAATCCAAGAGCCAAAGATGTGCATTGCGGAAATCAGAACCAAACCAGAACAGATTTTGAGTCTCCAGGCCAGATTATCCGGCCCTGGCAGGGGCGGATAATCCGCCCCCGCAGAAAATTTCTGGATTGGCCTAGATTTACCAAGGCAAAACAGATCGGTCACTAGGGTTGCAATACTACTGATTCTAACAAACAAGGGGAACACATAGTATCTTCGACAACGAGATTTCCACCAAAAACAATGAATCCCATACAACGGAGATGGATGAGGGAGTTACCCTCACTCATTGGAGGAAAATCGTGGAGGAAAAGATACCCGGAGGCGTGGGGAAGAAGATCTGGGGAGGGCCCGAAGTATCCGGTGATCAAATCGACTCCGAGGAGGGGCGGATGCTCCGGCGGCGGCTAGGGGCCAGAGAGCTAGGGTTGGGGGAGAACTGGCTACTCTATTTGAGCCTGTCCTCCCCGACCCAGCCCTTAAGAGGCAGAAATCGCCCGAGGCGGATAATCCGCCCCCCACTTGGAGCGGATAGTCCGCCCCCCTCGGAATTTCTGTCAACACAGATTCAGGCCGGAGCACACCTTGCAAAACCCCTCGAAAGTGTATAGGGGACTTGTGTGCAAGAATAGATGGTTCAAGGAGGGAAAAAGGCTTGGGTTTAGAGCAACAAACGGTGATGGTACTACACACCCAAAGTTGCAAGAACAAATCAAACAAAAGCCAAAATTGGGTGTGTTTTCCATAAGAACAAAAGATATGCAAGAAAACCAAAGAGAGCCACTAGAAACCAACTGTTCTCAAGGAAGAGGGCGATGGCCAAAGCCACCATGTTGGAGCGCATGGCATGACACCGCGAAGATGTATCTTGAGTTCAAAACCAATGCTCATCGATGACCCACATATCACAAAATGATATTAAGGGAAATGATTTTTCTTGCTTTCGGCATTATGGGGGGGATGGTTAGCCCAATCAATTAGGACCACACTCCCCCTATGTCTATGCCCGCATCTAAACCAAATACATGAATGAGAGTAAGTGAGTGTGCAAGGGTAGTCAAGTCAAGCTCCATGAATCTATGATATTTAGCTCATTCCTCAAATAACAAAATCTTGCTTCATCAAGAGGCTTCGTGAAGATATCAGCAAGTTGGTTCTTCGTGCTTACAAAAGATAGTGCAATATCACCATGAGCAACATGATACCGAATGAAATGATTGCGGTTCTCAATAGGTTTTGTTCTTGTATGCTGCACCGGATTGTAAGCAATTTTGATAGCACTTTCATTGTCACATAAAAGAGGCACTTTGTCACAATTTACACCATATTCCTTTAAAGTTTGCCTCATCCATAATAATTGTGTACAAGCACTTGAAGCAGCAACATATTCAGCTTTGGCGGTAGAGAGTGATATGCAGTTTTGTTTCTTTGAAGACCAACACACTAGAGACCTGCCCAAGAATTGACATGTGAAGGGAATATGCCCTGAAAGGCAATAATAAAGTGTTTATTATGTGTATTCCAAGTATATGATAGATGTTTATTTCACATGCTATAATTGTATTAATACGGAAACGTTAATACATGTGTGTTTAATAAACAAACAGAAAGTTCCTAGTTATGCCTCTCTCATAAACTAGCTCGTTGATTAACAAGATGATCAAGGTTTCCTGATCATAGACAATTGGATGTTGTTAATAACGAGGTCACAACATTAGTGTAATGATGTGATGAACATTCATCTGAAGTATAGCATTACGATCAAAGTCATTGAGTTTATATTGCTATAACAACTTACGAAGTGATCCTAATCCTTAGACCATGAGATCATGTCAATCACTAACACCGGAAGAGTTTCTTGACAACATCAAACGTCACACCATAACTGGGTGATTATAAAGATGGGTTCAGAACTACAAAAGTGTTATGTTGAGGCCCATGGATCGAGAGTGGAATTTTTTCATCCCGATGACGGATAGATATGCTCTGGGCCCTCTCGGTGATATCACATTGATTAGCTTGCAAGCAAGTGATTTGATCACTAGAACAGGGGCGGAGACACGTCCGGGGCAAACAGGGCCGTGGCCCTGGTCGTGAAAATTTTTGTTACCTATTATCAGGAATTTTTTTTTGGCCCGGGCCGCATCCGAACGCCCCGCACCAGAACTGCCCCGCACGGGAACCATCGCCTCTCCCTCTCGGCTCTCGCTTCGCTAGCCGCCAGGGACGGGACGCCCGGACGCCGTGCCTGCCTAGCCCTAGGCCGCCGCCGCCTACCTGAGGAGCAGCACCAGGCTGCCCTTGCCCCAGTCCGCCCCCTCTCATCTCGCCAGGTCGCCCGTCGCCCCATCCGCCCCTCGCATCTCGACCCTCTGTCTCACGACCAGCCAGTGACGCCGCCAGATTCAGCTGCCCAGACGGATTCCCATTTCCGCCTGCTGCCCCACGGTGACGGCTCCTGCCCCTGCCTACCTGAATTAGTGATTGCATTGTTATTAACTTGGTTGATTTTGTTTAGAATAGACAAGGTCACAAGGATATATATGGGAATAGAATTATAGAATAGACATTTAGAGGATGAATAAGAACAATTTTTGATCTAGAATAGACATACAGGGAATAACTATGGCTTAACAATTTTTTGAAATTGATTTCATGTTTCAGATAGGGAGGATGAAGAGATATTTTCCAGCCATCTCAAGAGAGAATGAATCAATTCCTCAAACCGAAGATGTTCCTCAGACCGAAGATGTTCCTCAAACAGAAGATGCTCTTCAAACTAAATCAACTTCCCAAAGTGAACCTTCAACCTCAACTCAAGAAAGTGACAATCTTGCATATCGTGTTGCCAATGCCAATACTCGTTTAGGTATGGATGTTATTATTTCGGATCCTGGTCTTAGGACACCTATTGAGGACTTGGATCCAAACATACAAGATGTTGCTAGAAGAGAATATGTTAATTTAGGTCCATGCCAACCTTTGGGTCATAAATATAAGAGGTCTCCTTTTGGAAAAACTGGTAGACTTAGAAGCTTTCATGATAGTTGGTTCAAGAATCATGGCGATTGGTTGGAGTATAGTGTTGCTAAAGATGCTGCATTTTGCTTCTATTGCTTTCTTTTTAAGCAACATAAAGCACACAACTTTGGTATTGAATCTTTCACAAAGAAGGGCTTTAATAATTGGAAAGATGGGCCTAGTGTTCTTAATGTACATGTTGGTGGACCTGATAGTGCTCACAATAAATCTAGACAATGTTATGTGGCTTTAAAAAATCAAAGGCAATCTGTGACACATGTGATGGAGCGTGGCACCATAAAAGACCAACAACAATACAAAGCTCGTCTTATCATTATTTTAGGTGTTGTTAGATTTCTTATGTTGCAAGCACTTGCTTTTCGTGGTCATGATGAGACTCCGAGCTCAAAGAATAAGGGGAACTTTTTGGAGATGATGAGTTGGTACAAGAAAAAAGATCCAAACGCCAGGGCTTTGCTTGATAGTGTCGGTGGGAACCATTTGATGATTGCTCATGAGATACAATTGGACTTGTGCAAGGCTTGTGCAGAAGAGACCACTCGATCCATTCTCGCCGATATTGGAGATAGGAAATTTTCTTTACTTGTTGATGAGTCTAGAGATGTATCTATAAAGGAGCAAATGGCTATGGTATTAAGGTTAGCAGCTTATTTATTGTTTTATTATTTACATGTTACTTAATTGTTTATTTACTTATGATTCTTTGTATTATGTAGGTATGTTGACAAACAAGGGTATGTGATTGAGAGATTTATTGGGATTAGACATGTTCCTGACACAAGAGCAGCTTCACTGAAGGAAGCTTTGGATGGTATGTTTCTTGACTATGGCATATCTATGTCTAGATTGAGAGGGCAAGGATATGATGGAGCTTCTAACATGAGAGGGCAATTTCGTGGCTTGCAAAGGTTGATATTAGATGAAAATCCATATGCATTTTATATTCATTGTTTTGCCCATCAGTTGCAGTTAGTGGTTGTTGCTATTTCCATGTGTTGTTCCTCCATATTGGATTTCTTTAACAATGTCACTTTGATTGTCAACACTGTTAATGCTTCTTGTAAAAGACATGATGAAGTAGCGCAACATCAACATGATACTATGGTCAGCCAATTGGAGTCTGGGGAAATTTTTTCAGGAAGAGGAAAAAACCAGGCAACCAACCTTGTAAAACCTGGGGATACACGGTGGGGCACACACCATAAAACTTTGTGTAGATTCATTATGATGTGGAAATCTGATCTTCATGTATTAGAGAATGTTCATGATGATGGAGAAAGTCTTACACAAAGAACCACGGCGGGTGGCTTGATTTCTCATATGGAGAGTTTTGAATTTGTTCTCTTATTGCATCTTATGATCAGACTATTGGGCAAGACTAATGAGTTGTCACATTGTTTGCAAAGTAAAAATCAAAACATTGTTCGTGCTGTGAGTTTGATTGGCGTAACATTGGACAAGCTTCAAGGTATCAGAGATAATGGTTGGGATGAACTCATGAAAGAGACAACTGACTTTTGTATCAAATATAACATTGTGGTGCCAAACATGGATGATACAATACCTGCTCGTGGTCGCTCAAGGGGTCGTGGATGTACAATGGTAACTTACTATCACCGCTTTAGATATGAAATATTCAATGTTGTGCATGATCAAGTTCTTGTTGAGTTGAATAACCGTTTTGCTAAAAAATCCACTCAATTGTTGAGGTGCATTGATTGTCTTGATCCAAAAAACTCATTTGCTAATTTTGATGAAGACAAACTTGTTGAACTTGCTAAGATGTATGCTGAGGACTTCTCCATGTATGAGATTTCTTTTATTCTTAGAAATCAACTTGAGACATTCATTGCAGATGTGAGAGGTGATTCGGATTTTCTAAATTGTCATGACCTTGGTAATCTTGCTGTGAAGATGCTTCAGACTGATAGACACATGGTTTTTCCTCTGGTGTATCGCCTCATTGAGTTGGCATTGATTTTACCGGTTGCAACAGCATCAGTGGAGAGAGCTTTCTCAGCTATGAATATTATCAAGACCGAGTTAAGGAATAAAATGGGTGATGATTGGATGAATTATAGCATGGTGTGCTATATTGAGCGGGATGTATTTCACTCTATCAATGATGATGATATTATATATCGTTTTCAATCATATAAGTCACGTAGAGGAGTTTTACCTCGTCGTTTTGGTAAGTTTTCATATTTATATCAATAATTGACTGTTTTTTCATGCTTATGCATTTCCTTATGAAATATCCTTGATTTTTGAAGGTATTGGTTCTTCTTCTACTAGTGATGAGGTTATGGAAGGCTCAGATGAACCAAACGAGTGATTTGGTACTATCTATTGCATTTCGTACTACTATTTCTAGATTTTTAGTCATCTCTTATGTATGTCCTTGGATTGTTGACACTGATTTAAAAGTATATGTTCATGTTTGACATCGTACCAAAAACAAAACTGTGGTAATACAAGAATTTTTTTAGTAAAATTTTTATGCTTAGTTTTTGGCCCGGGGCTTGCTCCATTCCTGGCTCCGCCACTTCACTAGAATGCTATATCACGGGAACAAGAAAATAGTACATGTCAGTAACGAGATAAAACTAGGTATATAGATACTGATGATCGAATCTCGGACATGTAATATATTGCGAAACAAAAGGATTAAGATACTAGTGTAAAAGGTTCCGACAATCACAAGAAAGTCATCTTTGAATGTGTGGGAGTCAGTATGGGTCTCCAGTCCCGCTTCTGATTATTAATCGGAGAAGGGTCTCGATCATGTCCGCATTATTCGTGAACCGTAGGGTGGCACACTTAAGAGACATCGACATCCAATAGGAGCAAAAGTTTCATGCCGGAAAGAATAACAAACGCAGGAATTTATTTCACTAGATACCGAAACAGGTTTTCGGGTGAAATTGCAGAAAGTGTTTTTGCATGTGAAATGAAATACTAGCAAGGGGTTATATGTGAATGTTTGTCATTAAAGTAATTGACAAAATTCTGAATAAATAAAAGGAGTTTTATTTAATGAGAGTTTGCATTAAATTTGGTGGAAATTTAATGGGAATTTGAGTGGGATTTTGAGTGGAGGGAATTGAAAGGATTTTTGTGAGTGGAGTGTCCACCCACATGAATGAGGGGAGGGCAAGGGGCAGCCCCCATGCTCCGGCCACCCCCTTGGGGTCCCCCCTCTCCTATAAAAGGCACCCCCTCCTCACTTCTCACTCACACCTCCTCATGAAGGATCTCTCTCCCCCTCTAGTATTTCTCCCCCATGGTCTCGGACTAGCGAGATACATGTTTCCGGTGGATATTCGGCAAGAAAGAGTTGTGCTTCCGCTGCATCGCTGGAGCGAGGAGGCGGAGGTTTCTCGGTGCCTCGAACGTGTGTGCGAGCACAGATGCGCTGCTGATTTGCGGCGCTAGGACTTCCTCTCGATCTTGAGATCGGCAAGAGATTGTCTACATCAACCACGAGTTTGACTCGTTAAGCTTTGTCGGTCTTCAAGGGTATGTTCTCTATGGATATACATCTGCCCGTTGTTTGTATCTAGTATATAGATCTTGGTACATAGTTGTTCCCATCGTAGGAAATTTTTTGTTTTCTATGCTGCGAACCCTACAGTGGTATCAGAGACGGATATATGCATAGATGCTTTACACGGGTAGTACACATATGTGTATGTGGGCGACGATGATCATGTTATTGCTTCTAGGTTATACTTTGGATATTGGTAGCATAGTGGGATGAAGCGGCCCGGACAAACTTTACATGTCCTCGTACATGAGACCTGTTCCACGCTTGACATACAACTATTTTTGCATAAGTGGCTAGCGGGTGTCTGTCTCTCCTACTATAGTCAATATCTAATTTGCAATGAGTTGTCAACAATTTGGTTATCCTCGTTGTGTTTCATGTTCGTAGGTATGAACGGTTCTATCTTCGAAAGCCCTAAGCCACGTAAAAACTTGCAATGGATAAATTAGAGGCGTCTAGTTTAGATTGTTGCTGGGCTAGTGTTATGATATGGTGATGTTGTAAGTAGAAGTATGAGATGATACTCTTACAACACACATAATGTGTAAGTTCCATAGACCTTGGCCTTACACATAGAGGTATGATAGTGATCATACCATGATGCACATGATGGAGATCATATGCGGGAACCATATCATTTCACTTATAGACATGTGATGTTTAATTGCATCTTATATTGCTTGTTTGGCATTTTATTAGCATAATAAGATGATCCCTCAGTTAGATATCAAGATAAGAATGTGGTCTTCCTGAAGTATGAACCGATTATGTTTCGTCGCTCCAAGACATCACGTGATGATCGGGTGTTCTTGGATCCACAACCATATTTCGGGTGTAAGACATTTACACACACGAATACTAAGGTTCTTACTTGGCGAGTCTAGCATGTACAGACATGGCCTCAGAACACGGACTGAAAGGTTAAGCATGAGTCATATGGTAGATATGATGCCCATTTGATGCTCGCCTTTGAAGCTACACCGACTCACGTGATGATCGGACTTGGTGTAGTGGATTTGGTTCATGTAATCACCAAAAAAGGCACGAGGGATGTCGTTTTTGAGTGGGAGTTCATTCATAATGTGGATTAGTTGAACTCAATCTATCATAAACTTAGTCTAAACTTTACAAATTCTGTTGTAGATGGCACCACCTGCTTTTAATTTCAATGTGTTCATGGAGAAAGAGAAACTTGCAACAAACGGTAGCAACTTTACCGAATGGGCCATGAATTTGAGGATTCTCCTCTCTGTTGCACAAAAGCAATATGTGCTAGAAGCGCCGCTAGGCCCCCCACCGTTCGATGATGCCCCTGACAAGGAAAAGAATGTCTATCAGACTCGTCAGGAGGACCACAACTTAGTTCATTGCGGCATATTGTATGGACTAGAGCCAGAACTTCGAAAGCGCTTCGAAAACGACAATGCATTTGATACGATGGGTGAGTTGAAAATGATTTTCAACACACATGCTGTTGTAGAGAGCTACAATGCTTGAGAAAAGTTCTTTAGCTGGATGATGGAAGAGCACATCTCCGTAAGTGAGCATGTACTCAAGATGTCAGGTTTCGCCGACAAGCTTGTGTCCTTGGGAATATCGATTCCCATTGACTTAGGCATCCATCATGTTCTGGAGTCTCTGCCACCTAGCTATAAGAGCTTCGTGATGAACTATAATATGCAAGGTATGAAGAAGTCTCTCCCCGAGCTTCTATCAATGCTTAAAACTTCAGAAGTGGAGATCAAGAAAGAACATCAAGTGTTGATGATCAATAAGAACACTGGTTTCAATAAATACAAGAAGGGAAAACGGAAGGGAAGTAAGGGCGGCAAGTCGGTTGCCATGCCTAAAAAGAAACCCCGAGTTGGACCTAAGTCTGATACCGAGTGCTATTATTGTAAGAGGGCGCAACTGCCCCAAGTATTTGGCAGACAAGAAGGCTGGCAAGGCAAACAAAGGTATATATGATATACATGTTATTGATGTGTACTTGACTAGTACTCATAGTAGCACCTGGGTATTTGATATCGGTTCAGTTGCTAATATTTGTAACTCGAATCAGGGGCTGCGAAACAACCGACCGCTAGCAAGGGGTGAGGTCAAGATGCGTGTCGTCAATGGATCAAGTGTTGATGTGATCGCCGTCAGAACGCTACCTCTCCACTTACCGTCGGGATTAGTAATAAACTTGAATAATTGTTATCTGGTGCCTGCACTAAGCATGAACATTGTATCTGGATCGTGTTTGATGCGAAGTGGTTATTCATTTAAATCTGAGAACAATGGTTGTTCTATTTATATGAATGAAATCTTTTATGGTCATGCATCAATGATGAATGGTTTATTTCTGTTAGATCTCGATAATAGTGTTACACATATTCATAATCTTTATGCTAAAAGGATTAAACTTAATGATGATATATTCGCATATACGTGGCACTGCATAGGTCATATTGGCGTTAAACGCATGAAGAAGCTCCATTCGGATGGACTTTTGGAATCACTTGATTTTGAATCATTTGATACATGTGAGCCATGCCTTATGGTCAAGATGACTAGAACGCCGTTTTCCGGTTCAATAGAACAGGCGACAGATTTATTGTAAATCATACATTCTGATGTATGTGGTCCAATGAGTGTGTCGGCACAAGGTGGATATCGTTATTTTGTTACTTTCACGGATGATTTGAGTAGATACGGTTATATCTACTTGATGAAACACAAGTCTGAAACCTTTGAAAAGTTCAAGGAATTTCAGAATGAAGTGGAAAATCATCATAATAGAAAGATCAAATTTCTATGGTCCGACCATGGAGGAGAGTATCTAAGTTATGAGTTTAGCACTCATATGAAAGAGTGTGTAATTGTTTCACAACTCACACCTGCCAGAACACCACAGTGAAATGGTGTGTCGGAACGTCGTAATCGTACTTTATTGGATATGGTTCGATCTATGATGTCTCTGACGGACTTGTCGTTGTCATTTTGGGGTTATGCACTAGAAACTGCTGCATTCACTTTAAATCGGGCACCATCTAAATCCGTTGAAAAGACACCGCATGAATTGTGGTTTGGAAACAAACCTAAGCTGTCATTTCTTAAAGTTTGGGGATGCGATGTTTATGTGAAGAAACTTCAACCGGATAAACTCGAACCCAAAGCGGAAAAATGTGTTTTCATAGGATACCCTAAGGAAACTATTGGGTATTCCTTCTATCATAGATCCGAGGGCAAGGTTTTTGTTGCCAAGAATGGATCCTTTCTAGAGAAAGAGTTTCTCGCAAAAGGTGTGAGTAGTCGTAAGGTAGAACTCGAAGAGGTTATTGAACCTTCTCTTCAAAGTATGGAGAGTAGCGCAGTGCCAGAAGTCGTTCCGGAGTTGGCTTCACCAGTTGAAGAGGGAACTAATGATAATGATCATGAAACTCCGAAAGAGAGTACTACCGAACCTCGCAGGTCTAGCAGGACGTGTGCAGCTCCCGAGCTGTACAGAAACCTTGTTATGAATTTCATGGTTGATGAAAATGATGACCCTGCGACGTATGAAGAAGCAATGATGAGCCCAGATTCCAACAAATGGTTAGAACCCATGAAATCTGAGATGGAATCCATGTATGAAAATCAAGTTTGGAACTTGGTGGACTTACCTCACGACCGCAAGGCCGTGGAGAATAAATGGATTTTCAAAAGGAAAATTGATGCTGATGGTAATATGACTGTCTATAAAGCTCGACTTGTCGCAAAGGGGTTTCGACAAATTCAAAGAGTTGACTACGATGAGACATTCTCTCTCGTAGCGATGCTAAAGTCAGTTAGGATTATGTTAGCAATTGCTGCATATTTTGATTATGAAATATGGCAGATGAATGACAAAACCGTGTTCCTCAATGGTAATATTGAAGAAGAGTTGTATATGATACAACCAAAGGGTTTTGTCGATCCTAAAGATGCTAACAAGGTGTGCAAGCTTCAGCGATCCATCTATGGACTGAAGCAAGCATCACGAAGTTGGAATCTCCGCTTTGTTGAGGTGATGAAAGAATTTGGATTTTTCCAAACTTATGGAGAAGCTTGTATTTACAAGAAAGTGAGTGGGAGAAATGTGGTATTTCTGATATTATATGTGGATGACATATTATTGATCGGAAATGATATAGATCTTTTAAACAGTGTTAAAAGTTATCTAAACAACAAATTTTCAATGAAGGACCTAGGTGAAGCATCATACATATTAGTCATAAAGATCTATAGAGATAGATCTAGGCGCCTAATAGGGCTATCGCAAAGTACATACCTTGATAAGATTTTAAAGAAGTTTAAAATGGACGAAAGTAAGAAGGGGTTCTTACCTATGTTGCAAGGCAAGACATTGAGAAAGACTCAAAGTCTGGCTATGGCGGAATAAAGAGAGATAATGGACAAAGTCCCCTATGCTTCAGCCATAGGCTCTATAATGTACGCCATGCTATGTACAAGACCGGATGTGTCACATGCTATTAGTTTGACTAGTAGGTACCAATCGGATCCAGGTTCGGAACACTGGATAGCGGTCAAGAATATGTTTCTTGTGTATGGAGGTGAAGAAGAGCTCGTCGCTAAGTGTTATGTCGATGCTAGTTTTGACACCGATCCGGATGACTCTAAGTCTCAATCTGGATACGTATTTCTCATGAATGGTGGAGCGGTTAGTTGGAGGAGTTCCAAACAACCCGTGGTGGCGGGATCAACAACGGAGGCCGAATATGTTGCTGCTTCGGAAGCGGCTCAGGAAGCGGTTTGGATGAAGGAGTTCATATCCGAACTAGGTGTGGTTGCGACCGCGTTGGACCCAATGGTGATCTATTGTGACAACAATGGTGCCATTGCCAATGCCAAAGAACCAAGGTCTCACAAGTATTCCAAGCATATTAAGCGCTTGCTTCACTCTATCCATGAACATGTCAAGGATGTAGATATAAAAATTTGTTAAGTACATACGGATCTCAATGTAGCAGATCCGTTGACTAAAACTCTCCCTAGAGCAAAACATGATCAACACCAGAACTCCATGGGTGTTAGATTCATCACTATGTAACTAGATTATTGTCTCTAGTGCAAGTGGGAGACTGAAGGGAATATGCCCTAAGAGGCAATAATAAAGTGTTTATTATGTGTATTCCAAGTATATGATAGATGTTTATTTTACATGCTATAATTGTATTAATACGGAAACGTTAATACATGTGTGTTTAATAAACACACAGAAAGTTCCTAGTTATGCCTCTCTCATAAACTAGCTCATTGATTAACAAGATGATCAAGGTTTCTTGATCATAGGCACTGGATGTTGTTAATAACGAGGTCACAACATTAGTGTAATGATGTGATGAACATTCATCCGAAGTATAGCATTACGATCAAAGTCATTGAGTTTATATTGCTATAACAACTTACGAAGTGATCCTAATCCTTAGACCATGAGATCATGTCAATCACTAACACCGGAAGAGTTTCTTGATAACATCAAACGTCACACTGTAACTGGGTGATTATAAATATGGGTTCAGAACTACTAAAGTGTTATGTTGAGGCCCATGGATCGAGATTGGAATTTGTTCATCCCGATGACGGATAGATATGCTCTGGGCCCTCTCGGTGATATCACATTGATTAGCTTGCAAGCAAGTGATTTGATCACTAGAATGTTATATCACGGGAACAAGAAAAGAGTACATGTCAGTAACGAGATCAAACTAGGTATGGATATACCAATGATTGAATCTCGGACATGTAATATATCACAAAACAAAAGGATTAAGATACTAGTGTAAAAGGTTCCGACGATCACAAGAAAATCATCGTTGAATGTGTGGGAGTCAGTATGGGTCTCCAGATCCCGCTTCTGATTATTGATCGGAGAAGGGTCTCAATAATGTCCGCATTATTCGCAAACCGTAGGGTGGCACACTTAAGAGACACCGACATCCAATAGGAGCAAAAGTTTCATGCCGGAAAGAATAACAAACGCAGGAATTTATTTCACTAGATACCGAAACAGGGTTTTGGGTGAAATTGCAGAAAGTGTTTTTGCATGTGAAATGAAATACTAGCAAGGGTTTATATGTGAATGTTTGTCATTAAAGTAATTGACAAAATTCTGATTAAATAAAAGGAGTTTTATTTAATGAGAGTTTGCATTAAATTTGGTGGAAATTTAATGGGAATTTGAGTGGGATTTTGAGTGGAGGGAATTGAAAGGATTTTTGTGAGTGGAGTGTCCACCCACATGAATGAGGGGAGGGAAAGGGGCAGCCCCATGCGCCGGCCACCCCCTTGGCCCCCCCTCTCCTATAAAAGGCACCTCCTCCTCACTTCTCACTCACACCTCCTCGTGAAGGGACTAGCGAGATACATATTCCTGGTGGATATTTGGCAAGAAATAGTTGTTCTTCCGCTGCATCACTAGAGCGAGGAGGCGGAGGTTGCTCGGTGCCTCGAACGTGTGTGCGAGCACGGATGCGCTACTGATTTGTGGCGCTAGGACTTCCTCTCGATCTTGAGATCGGCAAGAGATCGTCTACATCAACCACGAGTTTGACTTGTTAAGCTTTGTCGGTGTTCAAGGGTATGTTCTCTACGGATATACATCCTCCCGTTGTTTGTATCTAGTAGATAGATCTTGGTACATAGTTGTTCCCATCGTAGGAAATTTTTTGTTTTCTATGCTGCGAACCCTACAACATGCACCAGAAGTTGATTTTCGATCATCTTTGTCACTAGCCCAATATGAATCAGTGTAACCACATAGAGAGAAACTAGAGCCTTTGGGATACTATAAACCAAAATTTGGGGAATGAACCAAATATCTGAAGATTCTCTTGACTGCCACTAAGTGGCTTTCTTTAGGAGCGGCTTGGTACCTTGCACACACTTCTACACTCAACACGATATCAGGCCTAGATGCGCAAAGGTAAAGGAGAGAGCCGATCATGGATCAGTATACCTTTTGGTCCACGTCATTACCCTTTGGATTAAGCTCAAGATGACACTTTATTTGCAATGGAGTAGCAACGCCATTGAGATCCGTCATCTTGAACCTCTTGACCATGTCTTGGATGTACTTAGCTTGATTAATGAAAGTTACCTCTCTAAGTTGTTTGATCTCGAATCCAAGAAAGAACCTCAATTCTCCCATCATAGACATCTCAAACCTGTCAATCATAAGCTTTGAAAATTCATCATTAAAAGCTTGGTTAGTAGAGCCAAAAATAATGTCGTCTACATATAGTTGGCATACAAAAAGCTCCCCATTAAACTTCTTAGTAAAAAGAGTGGGATTGATTTGCCCAACTTCGAATATACAGTCTAACAAAAGCTTTTTAAGGTGCTCATACCACACACGTGGGGCTTGTTTAAGGCCATATAGCGCCTTATCGAGTTTGTAGACATGGTTCGGAAATTTGGGATCCTCAAAACTCGAGGGTTGCTTGACGTATACCAACTCATGTAGTGGACCATTAAGAAAAGCACTCTTTACATCCATTTGCTGTAATTTAAAATTATGATGAGCGGCGGCAAGAAGGATACAGATGGACTCAATACGAGCCACATGAGCATAAGTCTCGCAAAAATCAATTCCTTCCACTTGAGAGAATCCTTGAGCCACTAGCCTTGCTTTATTCCTCACAACAATGCCATTTTCATCTTGTTTGTTCTTGAAGATCCACTTGGCACAACAATGCTATTTTCATCTTGTTTGTTCTTGAAGATCCACTTGGTGTCGATAACATTGCGACACTCTTTGGGTTTCTCTACGAGATTCCAAACCTTGTTGCGCTCGAAGTTATTTAATTCTTCATGCATTGCAACCACCCAATCGGGATCTTCAAGTGCATTAAAGACCTTCTTTGGTTCAACCATTGAAATGTGAGCTTGATGATCATAGAAACTTGCAAGTTATCTTCTAGTAGACACCCTTCTTCTTACATCATCGACAACCTTGTCAAGAGTGTGACCCCTTAACTCAAGGTTCTGATCAGCTCGAGCCTTGCGTCGAGCCTCAATTTACTTATTGTTTCTAGAAGGAGTTGATTCAGCAATTGGATCCTTGTCTTGTCCACTACCTTGCCCTTGATCTTGACCTGAGCTGATAACAGGAGGTTGTTGCTGAACAGGTTCTTCAGGGCCGGATAATCCGCCCCTGGGTGGGGCCGGACTATCCGGCCTGGGAGATGAGGCAGCACTCCGTCTTCATGTGAGTCCCTGGCAGAACTTGGAGATCCAGGGCCAGATAATCCGCCCCTGGGGGCCGGAGAATCCGGCCTGGAATTTTCTTGGCCATTTTGTTCTTCTAGACGTCCACTGGAGGGAGTTGGAGTGCTAGGGGCGGACAGTCCGCCCCTTGGAGGGGGCGGATAGTTCGGCCTGGGACTGTCATTTTTTCCAGAAGACTGATGATCTTCAGCAGGTTGCGGTGTTGGTGTAGGGGTTTCTCCAGCAGTAGGGGCTTGTTGATCTTGTGTAGATGAGGGCTCCACTTGAGTGGAGCATTGTCCTTCCTGATCCGCCACAAGGGGTTCCTCAATGGGGCGGAAAAATCCCATGCCCATTCTTCTTATGGCATCCTGGGGTATTTCAGCATCTGCATCACAAACATCAACTTGCCCCACATGTGAGCCATCATTTTCATCGAATTCCACACTACAAGATTCCATATCAATTCCGGAGAGCTTGTTGTAGACTCTGTAAGTGTGGGATTCGACACCGTAACCAACAAAAATACCTTCTAAAGCCTTAGACTCAAATTTATACAAACAGACACCTTTGATAAGAAAGAAACACTTACAACCGAATACCGGGAAGTACGAAATGTTGGGCTTGTTACCGGTGAGTATTTCATATAGAGTCTTGTCCAAGATCTTGCGGAGGTAGAGCCGATTAGATGAGTGACAAGTGGTGGATATGGCTTCAGCCCAAAAATTGGAAGGAGACTTGAATTCAGCCAACATCGATCTAGCCATATCCATCAAAGTGCGGTTCTTCCTCTGGGCTACTGTAGTGGTCCCAACCTGATAAGGTAGAGATCCCTGTGTTTACAATGCTAGTCCCTGGATCAATTGCTAACATCCATAGTTTAAGATGTAATATCAAGAAACAAAGGTCATAATACAACTTTATAACCAGGAATAAAATAATACATAACATCTTCCATAGCTGTTTTGGCTATCTTATTACAATGCAGCAGAAATAACTATGTAGCATGGATTCCTTCATCTTCAAAGTGCTACAGGAAATCATGTTGGTTGTAGACTTGTAATCCTATTCAACACACTTCACTAACATCAAACAAACCTGCAACATATTAAGTTACAGCCACAATGGTCAATACATTTGAATTGTATTGGCAAGTGATACTATGGTAGTATGGTGGTATCTATCATCTATATGCATTTGGCTAAGTGGAGCTTAGGCTTGCTTTGCTCAAAATAGATTTTCCTTATCATTTGAAAACACTAAGTTTTTATTTGTCAAAAATCACCCACAAGGAACAACCAATGAATATTGGTTAACCTTTAGCCTTGTTCAACCACAAGCTTTTAACTTAGAAATTGGGATGAGGAGATCCTTGATAGCTTACATGTCTTGATGATCAAATTGTCCATTGTTGGGGACACGGCTAAGTACTTAGATTTTACTCTCTCGAGAGGTGGTGCACTTTCCCCACAAGACTAGACATGCATCGAGACAAGATCTTTCAAAAGCCTTCCCTTAGACCAAAATGGACGCGTTCCGAAACCTATCACCCCCTACCACAAACTGTCCATCTGGCTAAGTTATTGCAACCTATATGATCCAGGCAGAGCCCATAATGCCAAGTGGCTGCACTTGAAGCTTCTCAACATTTGACATCTCAAATCTCTTTGTTCATGTGTGGCTTTCCACAAGTGAGATACACTAGGGTAGGCCATAGATATGGGGCCCTGTGTAACCACTCAACATAACCCATTCACAACCATTCCACCCAGGTGATTCATTCACATAGTTGTTTTTATTAAACAAAACACAAGTCATTGACTTAGAAATATTCCATAGCATCATTATAATCCACCCTTGTTTTCTACTAGCTAAGCTAAGCATGATAGTAGTAGGGATATTAACTTAGGGAAAATTCTACTAAGGCATCATCTAATAGGATTTCCCATGGCATAGTTAACACATAGAAAATTCCATGCAAGTCCTACTTAGAAATATCACTAATGCATAGTGAAAATAATGGGACAAAAGTATGAAGCACCACTTGCCTTTTTGGTAGAGAATATAAGTTCACTCCTTGATCTTGCAATAGTCACACTCTTCAAATTTCACCATAATTCAATCAAGGCACAAATTCAATCTAGCATTCAAACAATTCATCACATAAAATAAAGAAAACAAAACAATGCATGCAAGCATGTAAAATATTGTTTTATTTGGAAAGGTGGTTTCTAATAGGCTATAAACATTTTTAAACACCTATTGGTCATTTATAAAAGTGGCAAAACCATTTTAAATCAAGTTAGTGAAAATGGCCATTTAAATCATTTTTTTATTTTGCTAGAGATGATTTAAATCAAAGTGATAATCTCTAGTGTTTGTCAAATATATTTTTAAACACAACATGTTAGTGTTTATGGTCAAAAGTGTTTTAAAACAATTCCATTTACAAAAGGTTTCAGTTAAAACCATTTTTAAATCAAAGCAATATTTTATTTTGTTGGAAATGTCTTAAAACAAAGTAATAATTCTCTAGGGTTCATGAAACATATTTTTAAATCCCAAAACTTGGTGTTTAGGGCCAGAGAGTTTAAATCAAATCATTTTTCAAAGGTTTTACTCAAAAAGCATTTTTAAACCATATTCAACATTTTTATTTAACTAGAAATGCTTTTATTCAAAGATTTATTCCCTAGTATCACAAAATATACTTTTAAACCTACAAGTTGGTTTCTATGGTCAGTAGGTTCAAAACAATCCATTTACAAAATATTTTACCCTAAAAACATTTTTAGAATAAATTTTATACTCAAAATATTCCTACACATGTTTCTGCAAAAACAACAAATTTTACAGAAGCAATTCACTAAACAAAGGGCATGGTTGCAAAGTTTTCTTATTTCTGATTCCATTGATATAAAATTTGCAAAATTTGGACATGTAGATTTAAAGTTTCTGTTTCAAATCCAACCATCTAATAAACAAGTTTCTGTTTTTAAATTAAAACACAGGCCACGTGTCTGAATCTTATTCGCTGGTACCGTTTCATTTGGATCAAGCAATACAGTGCGTTGGATCTAATGGAAATCGTGCGGCTCAGAGTGCTTGATACCGCTTCAGTTAAGTCATCTATCTACGCCGTGCGATCATGATCTGACGGCTGATGAGCGAGTGACCAAAGATGGGCGGCGCTGGCGGCGACTGTGCGGCGGCGGCGCTCTGGTGGTGGCGTTGCCGACGATTTAGGAAGCGCGGGAGAGGTAGGAGAGCATTACCGAACTCTGCATGACGTGCTGGAGCTCGAGGTGGTCGTTGCAGGGGCAGGGGCACACGATGGCATCGGGGATTGCTTGTCGGAGGAGCTTCTGGCGATGGGTGCGTTTGTGCGTTGTCAAAGATGAACCTACAGGGCGTGCTAGGACATGAAACAGGCGACATTAGATGCACACAGGAGAGAAGCTTACACGCGTGTGAAATAGAGGGAGAGGCGCGGCCGGACTTTACCAGGGGAGCTCGTCGGAGAAATGGCAGACAATGGCCATGCTCTATCATCGAGGTTGCCGAGACTCTGGGGCTTGCGCGGGGAGTGGGTGTTACTGGTAGATGTGTAGGTAGGTGGGGAATATCCTCGTGGAGGTTAGAGGCAGAGGGGAGGTGAGGCCTTGCCGGAATTGTGGCCGGAGTGTCGTCAGACAGAGGGAATTTGAGGTCGCAATTCGGACAGCCTAGGGGCAGAGGGAGGATGGCGAGCAAGGGGAAATGGAGAGGGGGACTGGGCGATTAAGAGGGCGAGGTCAGGGGCAAGAATCATGCATTCATTAACTCGAATTTACGTGAGGGATCAATTGACAGAGAACGGCAGCGAGGTTTGGGGATGAATGAGTCGCGGGGTTGATGAAAGGCGGTGGAGTCCTGGGTCGGGCTTTGTTTTCTATTTTTTTCTTCATGTTTCTTTTTCTTTTTCTCTTTCTTTTATTCTGTTTTGAATTTTGTTCAAATAATTCAAACACCATTTGAATTTAGATCTTTACCAAACTTTCAGTAAGTTTTAATGTTGTTTATCAATGCATTTTAAAGTCCATTTTAGAATAATTCTTTTATTCTTTTATGGTTTATTATTTATTTAAAATAGGCACTTGTCTTTTATTCAAATAAGATTTTGTTTATATTTTCAAACTCTTATTTGAATCTTAATTTTTACCAAACCTTTTTTAGTAGGTTTTATTTATTCAATTAATGCAAATAATTCACTTTGAATTATTATTTAAAATATTTTAATATGATTTAATGTTCATTTAAATTGGGCATTTGTCTTATTTCAAATGAAATCAAATATGGTTTTTAAACCCCTATAAATTTTACTCAAACAATTATTTTATTCCTTTTAAGTTAATTAAAAAACTTTTTAATCCACTTTGGCAAATTCCTATTTATTATTATTTTTCCATGATTTAATTAATCATTTCTATTAGGGATTTTGTCCCTATTTAAATATAATTTAGAATATGGTTTTATCCATATAATTTTATTGGAATAAACTTTATCCCTGTATTTTATTTGGATTATCTTTATTTCATTTGCTTATGGATTTGATTCAAGATTTAAATTGTTTTCTAAATAAATTTATTTAGGAAACTTATCTTTATTTAAATAAAATTGAATATTGTTCAATTCTTATGATTTTATTTAAATAATATTTTTCTCCTTTTATTATTCAATAAACTTTCATTTGTTTATGGATTTGGCCAAGATTTAATTTTTCTTTTAAATATAACTTATTTAATTATTTGTCCCTTTGTCTTATAAAATCCATATCTATTTATTTTATAAATCCAAAATTGGTGGTTCCAATTTGTAAAATTTTATTTAATATTTCTTTATCTTTTTAAATCATTTTAGGATTATTTTGCTCACAATTTGGTATGGATTTTTAGATAGGAGCTTTATTAGCTTTGGAAATTATTTCCTTTTATCTTATTATATTCATAAGTATTTATCCATGGTTCCAAATTGAGTGAAACCAATTTCTATGGTTTTATAATATTTTTATTTGTTATTTTGACCATTTATAAATGTTTGTTGTTAAATTTTTATATGGATCATATTCATGGTCTTAGAGAGATCTTGGAAATGATTTTCTTCCATTAGGGTTTTAGTTTATTTTCCCAAGTTTAAATTTCAAGATACATTCATTGATGAATGCATTTCACTTGATTGAAATTTTGTTTGATTCCCTTTTATTCAAAGTTTGTTCAAGATGGGTTTTGATGTTTCCATTTGGAATCAAAAAGTTTCTTTTCACCCTAAATGTCAACAATTATTTCTTTTGTTTATTTATTTTTCACATTTCAAAATTTGGAAAAATTTGGGATGTGACAGCTACACCATTTTGTTGAGGGGTGTACGCAGCGGAATATTGATGTCTTATCCCCTCTTCACTTAGAAACTCATTCAATGTGTAGTTCTTGAACTTGGAGCCGTTGTCACTTCTTATTGCCAAGATGGGAACATTGTGTTGACGCTGAACCTCATTGGCGAAGTCAATGACCGTTTGTGAGTCTCACATTTTAGCTTGAAGAAATAGACCCATGTGTATCTTGAGTAATGATCGACTATGACCAAGCAATATTTCTTTCCACCGAGACTGGCATGAGATGGAGGACCAAATAAGTCCACATGAATTAATTCCAAGATTCTCTTTGAAGAAACAATAGTATTCCTCTTGTGGGGAGAGTCATGCATTTTGCCTTCAACACAAGCCCTGCAAACACGGTCTTTGGCAAAGGAAACATGGTATTTTAGTCCAAGGATGTGGCCACCCTTGTGAAGACTTTGCAAAGTTCTCATGTTGACATGGGCTAAACAGCGATGCCATAGCCAGCCCACATCGGCCTTTCCGAATAAGCACATCGGACCCGAAGTTGTTTTCCTCGAAAAGTCCACCACTTATAGGTCATTTTTGACGTACCCAATGAAAGCGACCTTTAGAGACTTGCTCCACAAGAGTACCACTAAATCATCATCAATGAAAACAGCAAAGCCCATCTTACCAAGGGAACGAACAGAAAGTAAGTTGTAACCAAGGGTCTCAACAAGCATGACGTCTACGAGAGAGATATCATGGGCAACCATAACCTTGCCAAGACCCAATACCTGAGATTTAGACTTATCACCATAGGAGACTGTAATATTATCATGATTGGGTCGCATCTCCGTGATGATTTCCTTGCTTCCGGTCATATGACTAGTGCATCCACTATCCAGCACCCATTTAGACCCACTGGAAGCATAGCCCTCGGAACCTCTTGCCATGAGACAAGTAGCGTTCTTGTTGATGACGTTTTCGTTCGGAGAGTCGAAGAGAGATGTTGGTGTAGATGTGGTGGCTATATCAGCCACCTCTCGAGAGCTATCATCCTTGTCTTCATCTTCACTTCCCGAAGAATATTCTTCTTGAGCCACTAGAACAATCTTTGGTTGCTTCTTGAAAGGAGCATTCTTCTTTACAAATTGTTTCTTACATGGAGCCTTTGACTTTTCCTTGAGAATAAGTCTTCCTCCATTATCTTCCCTACTTTGATACGGGCACTAGGCTACAAAGTGCAGCCGGTCTCCACAGTTGAAACATGTTCTCAGCTTGGGACCGTTTTCCTTTCTTTCATATGCTCCACTCTTGCGTTCTAGTTCAGATTTGGCCTTGGACGGATCCTTCCAAAAGTTTCTAGCATAGAAGGCCATGTATTGTCCATGAATTGTTTTTACGTCCTCGGGACAGTCCATACCTTCTATGTCATCTTCATCATGATCAGCCACACTTGTCTTCAAGGCCACGTTGACCCCTTTTGCATCCCCATAGCTCGTGCACGAGCATCTTTGGCATTCTTGGCAGCCACTTTGAAAGCTGACATTTCTTGCATTACCTCATTGGATGTCATAAGGTGGTAATTATGCCTTCCTTGGAGACTCTTCAAATATGTGGGCTCAAATGGCATAAGAGCACTGACATACTTGCGCTTGATCCACACATCATCAACATGAGAGGCACCATGATTCCTGAAAGTGGTGGCTATTGACTTGAGCCTCCTACACATGTCCTCGTGGTCTTCTCCATCCAACATATAAAATCCTTAAGCTTCATTGCTCAAAGCATCATATCTATTCCTTCTCATACTTTCATTTCCAATGAAGAGCTCGGTGTGGGCATCCCAAGCTTCCTTAGATGTACTAAGATGCTGAATGTGTGGCATGTCTTTGTCACCCACACCAAGCTGGATCATGTGTAGAGCCGTAGCGTTGAGTTGACTATCAACAACCTCTCTTCTTGTTAGGTTGTAGGGATCTACAACATGAAGACCATTCTCTATGATTTTCCACAACTCAATGGAGGAGCTGCACATATGATACTTCATCAAAATTGCCATTGATTAAAAGTAGATGCTAAAAGTTTGGTTGGATCACCCCTATTGTGTATATGTGGGTGTGGGATAGGTGGATCAGGAGAACACACATGGGAAACCTCATTGTATCCTTCCTTACCACTATCCTTTTTCAAGGAGGAGCTCTTGCTAGTGCCATCACCAACCACTTCGTTATCTTTGGAATCGGTTTTACCCGTTTCCTTGGATTGCGGAGTGGTAGCCTCCGAGGCAGATGGAGGTGATACTACGGATGTGGAGAGACGCAATATTGATTGACGCATCTCTTCCATCTTAGCCTCCATAGAACTAACCAAGGTTGTTTCCAATGTATTGAGATCGTTCATGGTGACTACCTCCGGAGCATCACTCCCATCTACCTTGGAACCCATACTTCTCTTAGGCGGTTAAGCCCAAATTAAGAGTCGGGGCTCTGATACCAATTGAAATGGATCATATGGGCACCTAGAGGGGGGGGGGTGAATAGGTGCTACTCAATTTTTAGTTCTTTTTCAATTTTAGGTTTGGCATAAAGTAAATTCTCTAGATATGCAACTACAATAATTTCCCTATATGTAAACCTAGCTACTAAGCACGTAAAGAGAGGAGCGAGGAAACCATAATAGAGCACGCGGAGACACGGGGATTTGTTTTACCGAAGTTCCTTCCTTGTTAAGGGAAGTACATCTATGTTGGAGGGGTGGGCGGTTCTAAGACCACCACGCCACAATAGGCCTCGCCCTATTCTCCAATGGATCTCGCCACGAAAGGCCTGATCCACCTTCTCCACTATTGGTACCCTTCGAGGCGAGAACCGGTGCCTTTACCACTCTACCAGGGCACACACCCACAACTGAATTGGGGGCTCCCGTAATGACAACAAGCTGTCACAAGAACAAGGATTATCAATATAATCAAAAGCAAGGATCTAGATATTTGCAAGAAATACTAGATCGGAGATTCTCCAAATGAATGGAGAGGAGATGAAGCGCTTGATTGCAGTTGTTGAAGATCGAGTCCTCCTCCTTCGATTCCCGAAGGGACGGGGCCTTTAGGTAGATCTAGCTGGAGCTCTCTTGGATGCAGGTTGAAGACCAGACCTTGACTTTTTCGAATGAACCAAGAGGTCTGGCAGGAGGGGGAAGGCTGGCTTAAATACCCCTGCCCAGATCTGGCCGTTGAAGAAGTTTGGGGCAGATTATCCGCCCCCCACTAGGGGCGGACTATCCGCCCTGGGGAAAAACTCTGCCCCTAGGATGGAAACTCTAGGGGAAAATCCACCCCCATACAAATAGCGACGCAGGTAATGACTTGGTGAAAATCCTCGAGGGGGCGGATTATCTGCCCCCCTCAAGGGGCGGACTATCCGGCCTGGGGGAAAATCCGCCCCAGAGCCGGAAAGTCCGGGGGAAACTCCGCCCCCTCTCTAGGGGTTGCGCCCTTCTGGGAATGGGGTGGGGCGGATTATCCGCCCCCCCCCCCCCCAAAAGTAGTTTCCTTTTCCTTTTTCAAGGTAGAAATCTACAGCACTTCAACACACATTAAATAATCTTTGATATTGTTATCTAACACACAAAACACTTGGGATTATGAAATTGTTCTTTCAACTTGAAGATCACACTGGCTCATAAAATGCCAAGGGTACTGCTTATTTTTCACCCTACAAGCAATGGAAAGAAAAGTATAGAGCAAATAAGAACAATTAACACATGCATGGATGATTATTTAAAGCTTTACTAGGTAAGCCCGTATATTTCGGTGTGAATATTGAAGGAAACAACTAGGTCACCGTAGTGATGCAATGACCCAAGTAGGAATTTCAAGTCCTAGATTCTTTATATAATCTTAGTAGGTACAATACCTTGTCATTAAAACAATGGTATTCTTTTATCTAATTGAAGTATTCTCATATAGTTTTATAACTACTTTCTATACTCACTCTTTCCTTAATATATATACATGTATTTTTCTAGAGAGTCAAACTCGTAAATGACATAAAAGATGAAAATAAGTTATATATACTTTAAGAGGATATGTGTCATACTGTCATATAGAAGAGTGTAATATGCTAATACAAAAGGATTGATCGGTACACCGCACAAATATCATTGTCTTTCTATACATTGTCTTTCTATGATGATTGCATTTTTCCAGATTAATCACAATTTCCCCATACATGTGGAACTAGCCCGTCATGTAATAACGTGTTCTTGATCCCTGCAACATTTACACAAGAAAGACGTTAATGACTCCACGGAGCATATGGTCGCCGAACTTGTTAGATGTATATATCTATATATTGTATTTTCCCCATATGTTAGGGGGCTTCCTGCATATTTGCCCTGTACCTGTACTATATATTGTGGCCTTTGGCCCCCAGAGGAATACATGTTGCATATTCCTAACATGGTATCAGAGCCACGTTAGCTCCGTCTTCTTTCTCGCAACTTCGTCGGCCGCCACCGTCCCTGTCGCCGCCGGCCTTGCCGTCGTCGTCGCCGCCGGTCACCGCCCGTTGTTCTGTCTCATCTTCTGATCTGGATTGATTTGGGTTTGACCCGATCGAGATTCAATTCGGACTTCACCCTGCTCAGATCCGATCAAATCTCGATTCCCTGGATCGATTCTCTTCACCTGAGGTTCTCGATTTGGGACTTCACCTCTGACGCGTCCTGCCGCTCCCGACACCTGCTTCCTGACGCGCCATGCCGGCATGCTCCACTGCCTCCCGCCCAACTCCCTGGGAACCTCCTGGTGCAGGACTACACGTGACTCCTACTCCAACATCCTGTCCTCTTGCTGCTGGCGGCAAACCTCCAACACGGCTCCACAACTTCGAACGAACCCGAACCGGGCCTGACCGGGCGCCTTCCAACCGCCGCCACTACACGCCACCGCTTCGCCGCCCGGATTTGGCCTGCGCCGCCCCTCGCTTTCCCATCATCTCATCAATTTCTTCCGCTGCGATCGATCCGTCCCAGATCTGATCTGATCTGATCTGTGTCTAAGAAAAGAGAGAGAGAGAGAGAGAGAGAGAGAGAGAGAGAGAGAGAGAGAGATGTCTTCTTCATCGGGTTATGTTGCGATTCCTCGCTGCCCGGTGATCTTCGATGGCGCGAATTATCCCGATTTCGCTGTCTTCATGCGCGTTCACATACGCGGTCTTCGTCTTTGGGGTGTGCTCTCCGGCGAGGTCTCCTGTCCGCCGTGCCCCCTGCTCCTGTGGCTCCTCTTCCGCCGACGCCGATTGTTCTCGGTGCTGATGCTTCTCAGGAGGCCAAGGATGCTGCTCAGAGTGCTGATGATAGTGCTGTTGCTGCTTATGACCTGAAGTTCAAGCAGTACTCTTCTGAACTTGAGGCCTATCGACACGCTCTGACTGCTTACACTCAGTGGGTTGATGAGGATGCTCGTGCTGCTGCTGTTCTCACCTCTAGTGTTCTGTCCCAGTATGCTGCTGAGTTCATGAGTCTCCCTACTGTTGCTGCTCAGTGGGCCCATCTTCGTCAGTGCTATCAGCCGTCTGGGGATGCTCTTTACCTGTTTGTGGTTCGCCAGGAGCATGCTCTCCAGCAGGGTGATTCTACTGTTGATGAGTTCTATACTCAGAGTGCTGCTATCTGGCGTCAGCTTGATTCTCTTCGTACTGCTGTTTATGGCACATGCTCGTGTTGCCAGATTGTGCGCTCGGATTTGGAGTTTCACCGCATCTATGAGTTCCTGTCTCGGCTTCTCCAGGAGTTTGAGCCCTGGCGTGCTCAGCTGAATGCTCGTGGTCGTGTTTCGCTCTCTGAGGTGTTGTCTGAGCTTCGGGCTGAGGAGACCCGTCTCCGTGGTGCTGGTCTTCTTGCGGTTCCATCTGTGCTTGCTACTCGTGGTCCTCCTATGCCGTCTGTTCCTTCGACTCAGCCGTGGTCCTCTGTGCCGCCGCCGATACTACCCACTCCTCCAGGTCAGGGTCAGAGTCAGCACCAGCAGTTTCAGGGCCAGAGTCGGTCAGCTGGTGTGGTCGCCGTGGTTCTCTTCGTCACTGCTCTTACTGTAACAAGGATGGCCACACTTGGGCCACCTGTTATACACGGGATCCCAGTTTACGTCCGCAGCACCAGGCTCGTGGGCAGTCGGCTCCTTCTGGATCTTCAGCAGTTGTTCTCTCCGATCAGGACATTATCAGGAGTCTTCGCATGCGCTGCTTGCTCTGAGCTCTTCTTGACGACCTTTGTTGGTTCTGTGACTGATTCTTCAGGCCATGTGCGACCACCACCTTCTACACAGTCAGGTACGTCCCCATGGTATCTGGATTCTAGAGCTTCTTTTCATATGACCTCTGAGTCTTCTTTTCTGTCCGCTCTTCGCTCTCTCCCTTATCATGTCCGTGTTTTTACGGCCGATGGTACCTCTCTTCCTGTTTCTAGTCGGGGCACCCTTTCTACTTTTTCTTTTTCTGTTCCTGATATTTCTCATGTCCCTCTTCTTAAGATGAATCTGTTCTCTGCTAGTCAACTTACTGACTCTGGTTGTCGCGTCATTCTTGATGCTGATTCTTGTGTTGTCCAGGACCGTCGCACACAGGCCCTGGTTGGAGCTGGCCCTCGCAGCCGTGACTCTTCAGGACTTTGGGAGTTAGACTGGCTTCATATTCCTTCCGCTGCCACTTCATCTGCCAGTTCTTTTCCGGTCGTCTCCTCTACTACCAGCTCCTTTCAGCAGTGGCATCATCGTCTTGGTCACCTCTGTGACTCTTGCTTGTCATCATTAGTTCATCGTGGTCTTCTGGGGTCTGTCTCAGGAGATGGGTCTTTGCATTGTCAGGGCTGTAGGTTGGGTAAACAGATTCAGCTTCCCTATCCTACTAGCGCGTCTGTATCTCAACGACCTTTTGATTTAGTTCATTCAGATGTTTGGGGTCCGTCTCCTTTTGCTTCGAAAGGGGGCCATCGCTACTATATTTTATTCATCGATGATTTTTCTTGGTACACTTGGTTATATTTTATGCGCTCTCGCAGTGAAGTGCTTTCCATATATCAGCGTTTTGCGGCCATGGTCCGTACTCAGTATTCTACCCCCATCCGTGTTTTTCGTGCTGATTCTGCTGGTGAGTATATCTCCCAGATGTTGCGAGGTGTTCTTGCTGAGCAGGGCACCATTGCTCAGTTCTCCTGTCCTGGCGCACATGCCCAGAATGGCATTGCTGAGCATAAGCATCGCCATCTTCTTGAGACCACTCGCGCTATGATGATTGCTTCTTCTCTCCTACCGCATTTCTGGGCTGAGGCTATCGCTACGTCGGCTTACCTCATCAATATTCAGCCTTCTGCTGCCTTGCAGGGTGGTATCCCTCTTGAGCGCCTATCTGGACAGTCTCCAGACTACTCCATGCTTCGCTTGTTTGGTTGTGTTTGCTATGTTCTCCTTGCTCCTCGCGAACGCACCAAACTGACCGCTCAGTCTATTGAGTGTGTCTTCCTTGGATACAGTGATGAGCATAAGGGCTATCGCTGTTGGGACCCTGTTGGTCGTCGGATGCGTATCTCTCGCGATGTTACTTTTGATGAGACGCGTCCTTTCTATCCTCGTCCCACCGCTAGTACTTACCAGGTGGAAGATATCTCTTTTCTTCTCTTTCCTGACACACCTCCTTCTACACCTATTGTGTCTTCTTCAGGATCTCCTCCCCCTGATGTCTCTTCCTCGACACCATCCTCCTCTACTCCGTCTAGTTCTCCTCGTTCTCCGGAGTCTTCCTCTACTATTCCCTCTTCTTCATCGTCGTCTCCTGTGTCGTCTTCCTCTGATGATCTTCCCTCTACTCGTCCTGTTCGTCAGCGTCGTGCCCCCAACCGTTACTCTCCTAGTCAGTATGGTCTTTCTGTTGCCTCCAAGCCGACTTCTTATCGAGATGCTGAGCATCATCCTGAATGGCAATTGGCCATGGCTAAGGAGATTGCTGCACTTGAGCGCACTGGCACCTGGGATCTTGTTTCTCCCCCTCCCGGTGTTCGTCCTATCACGTGTAAGTGGGTCTATAAGATTAAGACTCGCTCTGATGGATCTCTTGAGCGCTATAAAGCGCGTCTTGTGGCTCGTGGTTTTCAGCAGGAGCATGGTCGTGATTATGATGACACCTTTGCTCCTGTGGCTCATATGACCACTGTGCGTACTCTTCTTGATGTTGCTTCTGTTCGTCAATGGTCTGTGTCCCAGCTTGATGTTCAGAACGCCTTTCTCAATGGTGAGTCGCGAGAGGAGGTTTATATGCAGCCTCCTCCTGGGTATTCTATTCCCGAGGGGATGGTTTGTCGTCTTCGACGTTCTCTTTATGGCCTCAAACAGGCCCCTCGTGCCTGGTTTGAGCGCTTTGCTTCTGTAGTGACTGCTGCTGGTTTCTCCCCTAGTGCTCATGATCCAGCGCTGTCTGTTCACACTTCTCCTCGTGGACGCACTCTTCTTCTTCTCTATGTTGATGATATGATCATTACTGGTGATGATCCTCAGTATATCGCCTTTGTTAAGCCTCGTCTTCGTGATCAGTTTCTTATGACTGATCTTGGTCCTCTTTGATACTTTCTTGGGATTGAGGTTTCCTCCACTTCTGATGGCTTTTACATCTCTCAGGAAAAGTATATTCAGGATCTTCTTGCCCGTGCTGCTCTTGGGGATGAGCGCACTGTTGAGACCCCTATGGAGCTTAATGTTAAGCTTAAACTTACTGATGATGATCCTCTTTCTGATCCGACGCGTTATCGTCATGTTGTTGGGAGTCTTGTCTATCTTGCTGTAACTCGTCCTGACATCTCTTATCCTGTTCATATTCTGAGTCAGTTTGTTTCTGCTCCTACCACTGTTCACAATAGTCATCTTCTTCGTGTTCTTCGTTATCTTCGTGGTACGATCACTCGTCGCCTTTTCTTTCCTTGTTCCAGCTTCCTCCAGCTCCAGTGCTATTCGGACGCTACGTGGGCGAGTGATCCTTCGGATCGTCGTTCACTTTCTGCTTACTGTGTGTTTCTTGGTGGTTCGCTCATTGCTTGGAAGACGAAGAAACAGACAGCGGTTTCCCGTTCGAGTGTTGAGGCTGAGTTGCGTGCTATGGCCTTGTTGACTGCTGAGGTGACCTGGTTACGGTGGTTACTTGCGGATTTTGGGGTCTCTATTACCACACCCAGTCTGGTTTTGTCTGACAGTACAGGTGCTATTAGTGTTGCACGTGATCCGGTCAAGCATGAGCTTACCAAGCATATTGTTGTTGATGCTTTCTATATACGTGCTCAGGTGCAGGCTCAGGTTGTTGCGCTTCAGTATGTGCCTTCAGATTTACAGTTGGCGGATTTCTTCATGAAGGCACAGACCAGAGCGCAGCATGATTTCTTACTCTCCAAACTCAGTGTTGTGGATCCACCATGAGTTTGAGGGGGGGTGTTAGATGTATATATCTGTATATTGTATTTCCCCCATATGTTAGGGGGCTTCCTGCATATTTGCCCTGTACCTGTACTATATATTGTGGCCTTTGACCCCCAGAGGAATGCATGTTGCATATTCCTAACAGAACTTACTTTTCCACCTATTAACGACCTAGACAAGGTCAAAACAATCTTTTACAGAGCGATAAAGATCATGTTGAACAAGACAAGAATTGGGTCAAAGTACGATGGGATATGGATATGTTTTCGTCCCAGAGAAGGTCACCTGACTGTGTTCAAGTTTTGTTTTATTTCTCCATGTAAGGCAATTATATGACAAAGAATCTATTAATGGTTTGCATTTTGTCAGTGTGAGATGAGGTCTGCTTCAGTGCTTCTCCCTTACCTATAAACTTAAAAGGGTATATTAGTCTCTTGTCATTTATTAATCTCTAGTCCTATATTAATTATATTTGTCGTCTAGATCCAAACTTAAACATGTATTACTCATGTATATATCCACATATTCCTTATGAGAATCGACCTAACTACCTGTTGTTTCTTGACATAAGCATCGTGATAGACATAAGTGAGAACAAAGACATGGCCGCCGCAAGATGCGAAGGCAAGACATCCGTGCAATTTCCTCTACACACTTGTCCCCCCCCCCCTCCCCCCTTCAACCTTGCACTGAATTCGTGAGTCGTCACCAGCTCAATTATAAACCATTGCACGTGCAATTAGAGTATCAACTTCGTGTTGATCGATCCTCTGGTGATAACAATGCTCAATATTTATAGGAGACAACTGTCGCTCGCCGCCGCAGTGCCGAGGGCATGCCATCGCTCGCCGCCAACGAGGATGGAGCCACCATGAATCGTGAGCGAGGAGCACACCACGATATACATATTACATACATATATAGATACGTAGGGGTTTATATAGGCTATATATATGAATTAACTATTTGTTAATAATTTATTAAGAACGATCATGTCCTTTGTTATGAAAGGATACGGAGAGAGTATTGAAGCAGAGGTGATGTAAAATTTGCATTCTGTTTAGGCACGGACGACGCTGGCATGGATAGAGTGGAAGCTCTATGGACTAGAGATGGGGGCAACGTGGGTTTGGTAGAGACAACAAGCGGCAGGTCAGGTGTGGCATGGTGAGAGAAAGACGAGAGAGGCACATGAGGAAGTGGAGAAAGAGGCATGTCTGTGGAGTGGATAAGGAGGCAAGGAAGGTGCACTACACGAACGGCACGCTACGCCGAGAACAAAAAGCCATCGGCGTACACCAAAATGCTTTCGACGTATGCTATGCCGACGGCTGCTCTTGGCGTAGCCTCCTCGGCGGAGGCAATTTTGCCCGTCTGTCGGTGTATGCTACGACGAGCCTTGCCCTCAGCATAGCCCCGTCAGCATAATAACGGCAGGTTGTAAAAAAATCCAAAAAAATCATATTTTTGAATATTTTAAAAAAAAATAGATTTTTTTCTCAATTTTTTAAAATCTTTGAATTGTTTGAATCATTAATCTGTCACCTGGAACATTTTTAACACTAATCATATTTAATCTTTGATTAAATTGCAGTCTTAACTTCTCAGTTCCTTCCAAATCAGTTTCTGTGAAGCAATTTGTACCTAGTTGTCAATACTATGATATCAATCCTATTAAATCTTATATCATTATGTCACAAGTTTTTATTTTTGAAACTACAAACACTTATTTAAGTAAACAACAATGAATAATTAAAAATAATACTGATTCAAATACAAATACTATTGAATTCAAATAAAAATATAATAATTTTACTTTTTTGTATTTTTCTATTTAATATGGAATAATTAATACCTTTAAATCCGTAAATCACAAACCCCCTTTTTTCGCTCGGAATTTGATAAATAATATGTCTAAATTGATTAGAAAAATGAAAGGATTCTAAATATGATATCCATATCAACTAATCACAAACCCCTTTTTGAATTAGCTATTTGGTGGTTGCTTCAGAAAATCCCCCTTTTTGCATTCGGGAAATAAAAAACGGCTTTTTGGTGCGACGAAAAGCTCAACTTGCATTGGATCTTTGATAAAATAGCATATTGTGAACCTAAAAATGATTTTTGTAAAAAAAACATGAGCATAGGATCATGTACTTGTAGTTCATATCTCACCCACTTACTACCGATTCGGCAGGAATTTATCTTTTTCACCAGGGGTGGACGGAAAGGTTTCGAATCCCCTGTTGGGACATTGTACATATAAGGTGGTCTAGTATTTTTGTAAAATATGGTGGTCGCATTTTTAATTATCCATTTGGTGGTTGCTTCACAAAACCGTCCATTTTTTGTGCTCGGAAAATGAAAAATGGCTTTTTTGGTGCGAAGATAAGGAAAACTTCCTCCTGCAACGTTGTTCACCATTCCATGATGCACATGTATGCACAATATGAGCACATTATCAAAAAATATGCCTTGATTCTAGCAATAACATTGGTCATTTGACCCGAAAGCCAAAAAACCTCGAATGTGATAGGTTATTTTGTGAAGGTTTTTTTAGACATAATCAATATATCAGGTTTAATATTTTTCCTTGTAACTATGCCACATAATATGACACCACACGAAGGTTTTGCATTGTTTTGATCGTTTTTGAAATTTTTATGTCCGTTTTAAACTATCGTCAAACTTTGTCGAACTGCGGGCATAAAAATTCTTAGCTCTGGGACGAGCCTTGCTAAACTTGCATTAGATCTTTCATAAAATAGCATATTTTGAACCTAAAAATGATTTTTGTAAAAACACATGAGTATCGGATCATGTACATATAGTTCATATCTGACCCACTTTCTACCGATTCGGTAGGAATTTATCTTTTTCACTAGGGGTGGACGGAAAGGTTTCAGATCCCCCCGTTGGGACATTGTCCATATAAGGTGGTCTAGTATTTTTGTAAAATGTGGTGGTAGCATTTTGAATTAGCCATATGGTGGTTGCTTCACAAAATCGTCCGATTTTTGTGCTCGAAAAATGAAAAATGGCTTTTTGGTGTGACGAAAAGGAAAACTTCCTCCTGCAATATTGTTCTCCATCCCATGATGCACATGTATGCACAATATAGGCACATTATCATAAACTATGCCTTGATTCTAGCCATAACATTGGTCATTTGACCCGAAAGCCAAGAAACCTCGAATGAGATAGGTCATTTTTTGAAGGTTTTTTTAGACATAATCGATATACCAAGTTTGATAATTTTCTTATAACTATGTCACATAATATGACACCATGCAAAGGTTTCGCATTGTTTCAATCGTTTTTGAAGTTTTTATGCCCGTTTTAAACTATATATAATATTTTATGTTTCACTTAATGTTTATTTAAAAATGTGTAATATTTTGTGTAGATAGATAGAACTTATTTTTCTGCAAATTTTGATATATTATTTATATGTTCTGAATTAGAATAATTTAGTTATGATTTTTTAAAGTTTAATGAGGTAAAAGGGAAAATAGCTACGCCAAGGGCAGTCGTTGGTGTAGGCTACACTGAGGGCAGCCGTCGGCGTAGCATAGGATAAGCTGAAGGAAATTCTACGTCGACAGCTGCTTAGCGGGGCTGGCCTTGTCACGGTCTACGCCGACGGCCCCGACGTTTGGCCGTCGACATAGCGGCCGGCCGGCGGCGTACTCGTCCAGTCCTGTAGTGGTGGAGTCGATAGGGTGACGATAAATTAGATAAGGAGGAGGGCACGTGATGCGTGGAGGACTTAGTCAGTTCAGCCAGGTCCATCCACCGCCTAGGTAGCTCCTATTAGGGCGTAGAAAGGGTGGTCTAGGATCCGAGCGCCGTCCAGGTAGCTTGCCAACACCCACACACCACCTAAGTGAAAATACTCAAGCCCGCTCCTGCTCGTCGGTTCCGCCTACCTCTTCATCGCCTTGACACCACCACCAAGAGTCCGACACTTCTCTTCCTGGCCGCCGCCTCCACGCCTTGATGTTGTCGCCTAGGCTCACCACTGCCCCATGCTGGTGACCACCGGCATGGGCGTGCCACCTCGTGCCACCTACGAGGTGTCCAGCTTCATGCACTAACCAACGTAACCAAAAGTCTGAACTGATGAAAAGAGATAGTGCAATTCACTTACACACTTTAACACCCCCTCTCATGTGTGATGGAGAGAATTCAACACGAGCAACCGGAAGAGAGCGACGGCGCGCGAAACTCACGTATGACTCAAGAGGCCTATACGTGAACATAGAGGAGGCAATAACAATTTTAGGGTAAATTGTGAAAACCAGGACTCAAACTCGAGACCTTATACTCTGATACCATGTCAAGATTCATGCACTAACCAAGACAACCCAAAGTCCGAACTAATGGAAAGGGATATAGTGCAATTCACTTATACACTTCAACACCCCCTCTTACGTGTGACGTGAAGAAGTCAACACTTGTAACCAGAAGAGAGCGATGGCGCGTGAAACTCATATATGACTCAAGCGGCCTATATATACGTGGACACAAGGGGACAACATCAATTTTAGAATAAATTGCGAAAGCCAGGGCTCGAACTCGAGACCATAGGTTCTGATACCATGTCAAGCTTCATGCACTAACCAACACAACCAAAAGTCTGAACTGATGGAATGAGCTAATGCAATCCACTTATACACTTGAACACCCCCTCTCATGTGTGACAGAGAGAAATGAACACGTGCAACCGAAAGAGAGCGACAGCACATGAAACTCATGTATGACTCCGCTGCTCATGCCAGCCAGTGTCGTCGACACAATGAACGTAAGCGACAAGGATATGCTCACCACAGTGCACGCATTCCATACGTACTTGGATGCGTATGTGTACAAATCCATACACATTCAATTAGGCAATACATGTTTGCACAATGGTAGATAGGACTTAACTATTGTTAATCATGAATTCATAATTTGTCTATGACCATCATACTCTTTGTTATGAGGTGGAAGTGATGAGTTAAATTGACCTTAGATAGTATTTTTTCTATAGTAAATCTTCTAGGTCTATATGGTTAGATATATCTGTTGAGAGAAAATTATGATTGATTTGTTGTTTGGAAAGGGGCCGGAGAAATGGGGAAGGCGATGGTGAGGTTTGGGGAGATAGAGCGTCTGAGATGCCCACAAGGTGGGGAGGGGATGTGCTATAGCTTTGTGCTTCCCGTGCCGCCCTAACACGGAAGGCGTGATCCCGCCATGAACGGGAGCTCGGGTCACAACAGGAGTGTGCGCCACGAGAGCATGATAGAGAGCCATCTCCCGCCGACCCCTTTCGCCAGTTCAGGTCGCTATTCGTTTGTTGGTTCAGATACGGTGAGATATATCTGTTGGGATAAAATTATGATTGATTTGTTGTCTGGTTTTTGCGTGCTTTTGTTTAAAATTAGTTTCCCTTGTTCTGAAAGAGCGAGCTAACTTTTATCTACCAATATAAAAGGGACAAATAATCATGTTATATGTGGGTGCGCATCCAACTGTCCATTTACTAGAGACTAATTGGATTTCTGTCACATGATATAAATACATAAAGGTATCAGCTTTATCACATAGTGTTGCTTGTCATGACTAGGTCTATCCCAAAAGGCCAAAAACAATATCTTCAATGTCTTGGCGACAAAAATATCTCAAACTTGGCAGGTTGGCATGAAAAACTAACTGATCATAGAGTCATTAGAAAATGCAAGAGCACCTTTATTGGCCAGAAGCGCCCGTCTAAGTTTGCCTTCGAACAGTTATTAATCGTCAAGCGGTACATCAGTGGCTGGAGCTCCCTACAGAAAATAAATACACGAGCACTGAATAATAGTAATCCACGAGTAACCAACGAATAGATAGATGGTACTCATAGTGCACAAGAATATGCCATTACCCCGAACAGGAATCTCAGTCTTTCCACCTCTTCATCAGACTACAAAAGGCATGTATTTAGCCATGACCATTGAATAAATAAGAATGTTAAAAGCTACTACCTCCGTTCCACAATGTAAGACGTTTTAGCAAACTAAAACAACTTGCTAAAAAGACTTATATTATGGAACGGACGGAGTAGCTTGCTAGGAAATAAAAACTTATACATACATCTTCATCAGGGAGCGGATTATGTGACGGAAGATCGCCAAATGGTAGGCCATATGAGCCAGGCACGCGACCAGCAATGTATGCATTACTATCGTTGGGGTGCTTCATAGTAGATCTACAACCAAAGCAGGGACCTATATTTAAAACATGGGAGATCGTCAAATAATAGCCAGATAACCAACCAGGCACAAACACATAATAACACTGTATTTTTTCCTGAAGAGTGAATTCCACTTTTTACCCTCTACTTGTGTATTTGTGACACTAATTACCCTATATAGTGAAAATTCATTTAAATTACCATGTTCGGAAACTTTAAACCCTCATTTTCTGATGCATATCTATTGGGCAAGGTGTGAGGTGATGAGTGAACCTCGAAATTATCGAGATGTCAACAAAGAATAGAACATTTGGTGCAGAGAAGGGTAGATATGATCGACGATGATATCGTCCGATATTCACATATTTTGTGGCGGCACATCGTCCTAACATGTCATCATTATCCAAGAACACGTGTTGAATGCTAAAATGGGACAAAATCATACTTAGAATTTTCTTAAATAGGACATTCGGATACAACTTCTACTAAATGGGGTAATTAGTGTCTCAAATGTACAAATAGAGGGTAAAAAGTGGAATTCACTCTTTCCTGAAATATAGAAGTATTTTCCCCCGAAATTTCACGCCTTCAGAATGTGTATATATATGTGATTTTGGTTGCAGATTTTTTGGAGTGCTAGAAATGTGTTTTTCGGAATTTACAAATATAGAGCCATGGAGGTTGGGAGCTGCTCGGGGTTTTCACTATATGCATTCGTTACATATGTCTCTGCATGAATCGGTTAGAAATATTAAAGATATGTAAAGCTCAAGCGTAATGTGCAAGATGAAACAGGGGAAAACAAACAGGCTAATGCATTAATGATCATTTATTCAAACAGTACATAAGTTATGAGAAAGAGTATATAATACCATTATCAGAAGCTTCCACCATGCAGCAACAGTTCACAGTGAATTCGCCATCTCCGCTCACATGTATGAGTTCAACAAAGAACAGATTATCATTGCAAGTGTCAAAACTATCAGATCCTTTGGTCTTTGCAGTGAAATTCATATGCCAGTATGTCATATCGTTTTTTCCCTCCCAAAGTGACGGCCCATCCAGAGTATCTATTGGCTTCAAATGCGAGATCCTATAATCAGAATCGTGAATCTGATCAGTGACTGTGATTAATTGTTGTTACATAAATGGGCAAGACGGTGCTTGAGGCAGGGAGAACAGAGAGCCAACCCCAAAAAGATTGTGATGGTCATTGCCCTTGTGCACCACAGCTTGGGCCAATTGGTAATTCCCATCACGCATTTTATCAATTGGTTGTCCTTTCAAACGCCTCTTTGTGCCATCGGGATAGTAACGACTGTCTTGTATAAGCCTATCAACTTCAGAAAGCCCAATGCCCCTGTTCAGATTTATAGCAGTCTATATGATTAGCTAACCGTTCCTTCTGAAAAGTGGAAGAATACAGTGTGATCGATGTTATTATCAGACCAACACAGGCTTAGGGTGAATTGGTTTATGTGGAAAACAGGAATCAAACAGCCCAAAATCACCTAAATACACAGCTCATAGTAATAATAACAAACAAAGCAAGAACGGAAAAGAACATAATTCCCAAATAGGAAACTAAATTAATCTAGGCTGGTCCTTTTTTTTCAACGAACTAATGCTAACTTAGCGTCATCCGCTTCGTTTCCGATTCCTGTGATAATGTTTTGTTCCCTAAATCATACAATCTCTATCTGTGTGTTTTTCAATTGAAGATATGCGAACGAAGCGAGAAAAAAAATGAAACGATGCAAGTATATATAAACAAGTTTAGAAACATCATACATTGTCAAATCGGTGTGGTCAGTGAGGTAGCGATCAATAGCCTCCTCAGCTTCATCTTTGCTCTGAAACGGTCCACCCACATGAGGAAATGTGTGGAAACATCCTCTGAGATCTTTGATGGTGCAAAATGAGATTCCCCAATCAAAGTCACGCTCCATCCAGATGGGTGACGAGGAAAGGCAGCGCCCTGATGGCAGCGATACCTCTGCGGTGGTGATGGACGATTCCTCCATTGCTGTAGTGCCGTGCAAATCCCTCAGCAGCGTTTGCGAAGATGTAGGCTCGGCCAAGTGCTCCTCGTTACATCTGAAGTTGAACAAACAAGCAAGCACGTAAGGGCTGGATGAGTAGCGGATGAACACCAATATATATCCTATATTAATATTAGTAGATGATGCCTTGTGAAAAATCATCACATATATATTTACCATCCTGATAGAACTAATTTTGTTTGTCAGAGGAATAGTAGAAGCGGTCGCGCGGCCAGATTTTTCCCCAATTAACTAGGCAACTCTTAGGTTTTGTGACCATTGAAATCTGGTTAAAGGAAAATACAGGAGCTGTGTACAGCAATGAAACGCGATCATTGGGAGGCGAACGATGGAGGTCATTGGGTTCAGAGGTGCCATGAGGATTAGGGCTCGATCACTCGATGTTTTCTTTCCTCCAAAAGAGAAACGGTATGTACGCAGCCCAACGACAAGAGAATCGGGGATGGATAGTTGGCAGCATATATTACCTACTAGGAGACGAGGAAGATGATGCCGTCGGTTCCGCCATGGTTCTACGTACGTGCAGCAACCAACGAAGAGGAAGATGCCATCTTTTATTTACCTTATTATTGTTTAATAGTGATATGTATTCTGTTCGGGCACGTCTTCACAGTCACGTACGGTATTATAGTTTGAGGACAAGTCGAACAATATATGCCGACATACGAACATAGTCACATAGCAGATGTAGTATAATACTACGTACAGTGTATTCTTGTGATCTTGTTAGTGTGCATTATTAATGAGCAAACAAAGTGTAGTCGTTATGAATATTGCGGTATGCAACAAAGTACCAGGGTCGTCTCCAGAAATTTGAGGCCCCGGTGCGAAATACATAATGAGCTCCTAAAACTAGGATGTGTCATTGGAGATGAAGAGCTGCATTAGAAAAACAAGACTGTATAATCACATGGATCTAAGCATATAACTAGTTATTTTTCTCACTAGTCTGGCCCTGGAAGAGACAGATAGAGTTAAAGAGGAATATAAAAGTCATATGTACCTTCATTTAAGGAATCAGCAAGCAGAAGATGGGTTGTTTTGTTGAGACCGGACTGCCGGATGATAGAGCTGTGCCTCCCACTCAATCTCCATGAGGCGCATTCTAGTGATCCTTCATTAGCTAAAAGGCAACATTAGGCCTACAAGACAGTACTGCACTACATCACGAGAATTGCATACTCTTTTTTAGGAGAATTGCACTACATTAGGTGTTCTGCCGATTCAAAATTGCATACCCATGTAGTATTTCATAAGTGTATGGCATTATTAATTCGATATTATAAATTTCTTGCTAGTGAGCACAAACAGCGAACACATGAAAAAGCAAAAAGCCAATCCAATCACCACATACCAGCTTAAAATCATCATTGAATCAGGTCACACGAGGCATGATAAAGCAGTCGCGGAGGGAAGCAAGTATTCAGTCAAACCTGGAAACAAATTTTCTTTGACCGGACACGGACGCACCTCGCCTTAGTTGGTTCAGCCGCACTAGTAACTTACCCTTTCGCTGGTGGGGCCTGCAGGACAGGTATATCTTCTACCTCTCTCTTCCCCCAAAATACGCACGAACAGATGAGCAGTTCAACCTTCAAATCCATGGCGATGCACCCTACATATATAGGATTTTAGGCCTCCTGTGCGGTCGCTCACTTCGCATGCCCTCGTCAACGGCCCTGGGAAGTACATAAGGTTGTCCACAGTGACACTGCTGGGAGCTTCCTTCAGTGAAGACTGCAGATGCGTTGTATATATTACTACCATCAACGCGCGCGTTGTCGCACCCATCCATCTTATAAGAAGAAAGATATATAGAAACAAATTACAAACGGTTTCCATGCTCATCCATCTTGAAAAAAGAAAGATAGAAACATAAAAACACTGTTAACACACCTATCCATGATGCATCTCGATAAAATAAAGGCAGACAAAAATTAAGACGGTAGAAACATATAATGTGATATTCTTTGTTGGTGAGTGGCATATTTGTTATAAAGTATTAAATGCTTGAGCCTATGAAAAAAGGAAGCACAACCTTTTGATTAAAGTATTATTATTGTTCATCCAATGTCAACCCCCATATAGTATATGAGGACAAATAGATAAGCTAAAATGTAACCTATTTCTATGGTGACATTTTGTTCACGAATTACGAGGAAACATAAGTGAGGAACTCGATAGATCAAGAAGACCAATTGTTGCATTTCTGATTTTGCTTCATGACAAAGAGTAATGATTAATACCGACTAAATTACATATGTCAAACATGTGGTGCATAAGTGAACTAACACATCTGACTTGTTGTAGTAATCAAATTCAATCTTATTCAAACACAAATAAGTACAACCTTCCAGATAGTTTTGTTTGCAACTCGTGTTTGCATTATAGTACATCAAAGAAGATCATCAGATAAGTCTTAATCAAGGCACGGGATGGACAGTCAAGAATAGAGAAATGTGTATATTTCACATGATTCATCAAAATTGGTGCTACATGCCTTGATATTCTGAGTAAGAAATATGAACAGACCTCTAAGTCGGGCCATGCTTGCGTAGACCTCTGATTAAAGAAGAATCATTACATTGATGATAACTAAAAAATGAGCTTGCATAAAGTAAACAACATGATGATACGTCCGAAACATATCTTGTCTATACTTTAAGGTGCTTTTTACATGTTTTCTGGTACTAACCTATTAACAAGTTGCCATAGTGCCAGCTGCCTGTTTTCTACTGTTTTTGGTCAAGAAAAGCTAATAAGGAAATATTCTCGGAATTGGACGGGACAAAAGCCAAAGTCAATAACTTTCCGTGGGGAACAAGAAGTCCAGAGGGAAGACGGAGAGGCGTGCCAGGGCAGCCACACCCCCCTAGGCGCGGGTGGGCCCTGCCCCGTGCCTAGGCAGGGTCTAGGGCCCCTGGCCACCTCCTCGGCCCTGCCCCCGCGCCTAGGCAGGGTGCAGAAACCCTAAGCACCCGATCAAATCTCCACGAAACCGTCTGTAGCCACCGCCACCATCGTCCCTAGATTGGGGGAGATCTGAAGTTCTTCCCGGCACCCTGCCAGAGGGGAGATCATCCCGGAGGCCTTTTCTCCGGTATGATGCGTGAGTAGTTCCACCTTGGACTATGGGTCCATGTAGTAGCTAGATGGTTGTATCTCCTCCTTGTGCTTTCATGTATAGATCTTGTGAGCTCTGTTCATGATCAAGATGTAATCTATTTGTAATCATGCATGCTGTGTTTGCAGGGATCCGATGGATATTGAGATTATTATGTTGGTTTGATTAATGGTTTTGTCTTGATGATTCTATCATGTTTGTGTTGTTTGTGATCTTGCATGCTCTCCGTTGTTAGTAGATATCTTGGCCAAGTAGTTGCTAGTGAATCCAAGAGGGGGTATTTATGCTCGATAGTGGGTTCATGCCTCTAGTTTCCAATAGAAGTGACAATAATCTCTTTGGTTGTAGATGTGCGGTTGCTACTAGGGAGAAAACAACGATCTCTTGTTCATGAAACATGTGGAATGTTTACCTTAGACACTTTGCTTAAAGCAGTTGTCTGTGAAGGGAATATGCCCGAGAGGCAATAATAAAGTGGTTATTATCGTATTCCTTGTTTATGATAAATGTTTATTTTACATGCTATAATTGTATTAATATGGAAATGTGAATACATGTGTGTTTAATAAACAAACAGAAAGTTCCTAGTTATTCCTCTCTCATAAACTAGCTCGTTGATTAACAAGATGATCAAGGTTTCCTGATCATGGACATTCGATGTTGTTAATAACAAGGTCACAACATTAGTGTAATGGTGTGATGAACATTCATCTGAAGTATAGAATTACGATCAAAGTCATTGAGTTTATATTACTATAACAACTTACAAAGTGATCCTAATCCTTAGACCATAAGATCATGTCAATCACTAAAACCAGAAGAGTTTCTTGATAACATCAAACGTCACACCGTAACAGGGTGATTATAAAAGTGGGTTCAGAACTACTAAAGTGTTATGTTGAGGCCCATGGATCGAGAGTGGAATTTGTTCATCCCGATGACGGATAGATATGCTCTGGGCCCTCTCGGTGATATCACATTGATTAGCTTGCAAGCAAGTGATTTGATCACTAGAATGTTATATCACGGGAACAAGAAAAGAGTGCATGTCAGTAACAAGATCAATCTAGGTATGGAGATACCGATGATCGAATCTCGGACATGTAATATATCGCGAAACAAAGGGATTAAGATACTAGCGTAAAAGGTTCCGACGATCACAAGAAAGTCATCATTGAATGTGTGGGAGTCAGTATGGGTCTCTAGATCCTGCTTCTGATTATTGATCTGAGAGGGGTCTCGATCATGTCCACATTATTCACGAACCGTAGGGTGACACACTAAAGAGACACCGACATCCATTTGGAGCAAAAGTTTCATGCCGGAAAGAATAACAAGCGCAGGAATTTATTTCACTACATACCGAAACGGGTTTTCAGGTGAAATTGCAGAAAGTGTTTTTGCATGTGAAATGAAATACTAGCAAGGGGTTATATGAGAATGTTTGTCATTAAAGTAATTGACAAAATTCTGAATAAATAAAAAGAGTTTTATTTAATGAGAGTTTGCATTAAATTTGGTGGAAATTTAATGGGAATTTGAGTGGGTTTTTGAGTGGAAGAAATTGAAAGGCTTTTGTGTGAGTGGAGTGTCCACCCACATGAATGAAAGGAGGGGAGGGGCAGCCCCATGGCTGGGCGCATGGGCCCTTGGGTTCCGCCCTCTCCGTATAAAAGGAGCCCCCCTCCCTCTCTCTCACTCACACCTCCTCGTGAAGGATCTCTCTCCCCCTCTAGTATTTATCCCCCATGGTCTCGGACTAGCGAGATACATGTTCCCGGTGGCTATTCGGCAAGAAAGAGTTGTGCTTCCGCTGCATCGCTGGAGAGAGGAGGCGGAGGTTGCTCGGTGCCTCGTACGTGTGTGTGAGCACGGATGCGCCGCTGTTTTGCGGCGCTAGGACTTCCTCTTGATCTTGAGATCGGCAAGAGATCGTCTACATCAACCACGAGTTTGGACTCGTTAATCTTTGTCGGTCTTCAAGGGTATGTTCTCTATGGATGTATATCCGCCCGTTGCTTGTATCTAGTAGATAGATCTTGGTACATAGTTGTTCCCATCGTAGGAAAATTTTGTTTTCTATGCTGCGAACCCTACAATGGTATCAGAGCCGGATCTATGCATAGATTCTTTGCACGGGTAGTACACATATGAGTATGTGGGCGATGATGATCATTTTATTGCTTCTTAGTTGTACTTTAGATATTGGTGGCATAGTGGATGAAGCGGCCCGGACAAACTTTACATGTGCTCGCACATGAGACATATTCCACGCTTGACATGCAACTAGTTTTGCATAAGTGGCTAGCGGGTGTCTGTCTCTCCTACTATAGTCAATATCTAATTTGCAACGAGTTATCAACAATTTGATTATCCTCGTTGTGGTTCATGTTCGTAGGTAAGAACAGTTCTATCTTCGAAAGCCCTAAGCCACGTAAAATTTGCAATGGATAAATTAGAGACGTCTAGTTTAGATTGTTGCTGGGCTAGTGTCATGATATGGTGATGTTGTAAGTAGAAGTACAAGTCGATACTCTTACAACACACATAACGTGTAAGTTCCATATACCTTGGCCTTACACATAGAGGTATGATGGCGATCATACAGTGATGCACATGATGGAGATCAAGTGCAAGAACCATATCATTTCACTTATTAACATGTGATGTTTGTTGCATCTTATATTGCTAGTTTGGCGTTTTATTAGCATAATAAAATGATCCCTCATTTAGGTATCAATATAAAAATATGTTCTCCCTTAAGTATGCACCGATTATGTTTCGTCGCTCCAAGACATCACGTGATGATCGGATGTTCTTGGATCCACAATCATATTTCGGGTGTAAGACAGTTACACACGCGAATACTAAGGTTCTTACTTGGCAAGCATAGCATGTACAAACATGGCCTCGGAACATGGACCAAAAGGTTGAGCATGAGTCATATGAAAGATATGATGCCCATTTGATGCTCGCCTTTGAAGCTACACCGACTCACGTGATGATCGGACTTGGTGTAGTGGATTTGGTTCATGTAATCACCAAAAAGACACGAGGGATGTTGTTTTTGTGTGGGAGTTCATTTCTAATTTGGATTAGTAGAACTTAATTTAACATAAATTAAATCAAAGTGAATTTGCATAATTTGTTGTAGTCATTGGCATTCGTTCACCACCTTATGCTTAGTTGTAATTGAGATAATAGAACTATAGAATTCTGGATATTTACTTTACGAACTGGTATCGTATTGTGTTGAGTGTCAATCTAAAGTTCAAAGTCCTATTGCAAAATTTCAGCAAACTCTGTTTACTACGTGAAATTTAATTATTGGTATCAAATCGAGAGTAACAATTCCAGTGTTAGTATCTTAAGTATCATGTTTGCCTCCATGATTCTTGATTGTTTTAATATCAAGTTTATCTAGGAGTTGAAAGAATTGTTTCAGAAACCATCATGTGTGACAGATATAACGATATCTGAAACAGTGTTTTGGTTGCAATATGATAGAGTATAATGTATGTTCTCATATTAGATAAGAATTTACAGAGGTTGGAGATGCTAGACATCCTAATCATCCAAAAGGGTTTTGGAACGTAATGTTATACTCACGATTCGCCTTTATAAGCTACAGTAGCTTGATCATGAAAGTCGTCATGATAAGGATGAATAGACGATGTATGTAAAGTGTTTACTACACTAAAATATTACTAAAGAATGGATTTTAAAAGAATGCCGATCATTTTGATGATGGTGAACTACTTCAAAGTGCAAGTCCAAAGGTATTATTATTTGAATATACACGCTTTGGAATATGTGTCATGTATATGGCACCACTTTTGATGTTGATAGATTCTTTTAAAAGGAAAAAGGAAATACTGAAAGAGAATCTCATAAATATATGGCAGAAAAGAAAAGACTAGAATTGTTCAGCTTAGGTATATAGAGGATATACATGTTATGGTTGTATTGTTTGCTTGTTAAACAATGTGGTTCTTGGGTATTGGATACCGAATTGGTTTGTATGAAATTTCATACAGAACGACGCAATTTATGAACCACAATGGCCTAAATAACTAGCAAGAGAATATGTGATGATGTTTATCGAAAACAAACAAACCGTTGTTTGTAATTCTCGTTAACATCGAAGCTTGCCTTCAAATTTTTTTTAATAATAGTTATTTAAATCAGGTATTATGAGAACAAAGTTTGTTCAAATAATTACCGTATTCCATATAAGATGGATGATTTACAAATCTAGTTGGAAAAATCACATCCATAAAAAATAATGCTAAAATGTCGCAAGACAAATGATTGAAAGATCACTTACGAAGTGACATCACCGTTTAAATTATATTGGAAAGAAAACATGAAGAATCTCCATATTCATGGATTTTTGAAGTCTTTGATTTGATCAAGTGACGCTTGTGAGACTCTCCTCGGGATAATTAAAACTTCGTTCAAAGGCCAAAGAAGAACGAACGACTAAAATATTGAAATTTATACATATAAATGTATGTAGTCCATTATGTATAGTCGTAAGCAATGGATTTTAACTTCATATGCTTTATCCGGAAATCTGAGGGAATGTTCACTTAATGAGAAAGAAGTATGAAATATTTGAAAACATTCAAAGACTTTCAAGATGAAGTGGAAAAACATTGTAACAAGGAAATAAATGATTTATGATTTCATCATAAAGGGATTTATTTGAGTTACAAGTGTAACAAGAAAATAAATAATTTATGATTTTATCATCAGGGATTTATTTGAGTTGCAGATTTAGCAAAACACCTAGAGTTGCATCTCCCGAAACACCATAGGAATATGGAGTGTTTGAGATTTGTAATGAAACCTTGTTTGACATGGTTGGATCGAAGGTGTTATTTATAAAACTACCATTATGTTTTAAAATATGAAAATCTTTAGGGACTACCGCTTTTACACTGAAAAGAGCTCCATCATGATCCGTTGAAATGACACCATGGAAGTTATGGTTTGGGGTAAAACCCAAGTTGTCATTTTTTAAATTTTGGTATGCTAAACATAAGTAAGATGTTTAAAACCGAAGTCGGATGATCATGTCTTTGTAGGTTATTTCAAATAACAATTAGTTATTCCTCCATATCACCGAGGACAAAAGGGTTTGTCGCTTGAAACGTGAAGTTTCTTGAAAAGGGAATTTTTCGTAAAAGTTAAGTGGGAAGACAATAGAACTTTGATAAGGTTAACGAACCTTAGCTATATGTGCTGAGTTGCGCAGCGCCGGAAAATGTTCCGGAGGCAGCCACAATGCTCATGGCTCATGTTCCTCAAAGGTTATGGTCATGAAGGTCTAAGTTTCTATTGAACCAAGTAGGTCGGATAAACAATCAAATACTGATATTTGAGAGTAAATCATTATTGTTTGACAATGATGAATCGACTACATGCAAAGAAGCGATGATGGGCCTTGACTCTATTAAATGGATTGAAGCCATAAAATCCGTGATAGTTCCATACACGAGAAATCAATTTTGAACTTGGAAGACCCTCCGAAAAGGTGTAAAAACCTAACGGTCGTATTTGGATCTATAAAGAAATAGACATGGATGTTTCACATCTATGCAATAGTCGACATGTCGGTAAAGTTTTTTACGACAATGTTCAAGGAGTTGACTATGACAAGATTTGATCTTTCATAGCGATATTTAGTCTGGACGGATTAAAGTAGCAACCACTACATATAATTTGGTATATGGTAGATGAATAAACAAAACAAAATTCTTCTAAAAGAATGGTTACCTAGGACGTGTGCATGACACGATCCAAAGGGTTTTGTTAATTCAAAGTATGCTAAAAGGCATGCAAACTTCAATGGTTGAAGTAAGCATCGCGGAGTCGGAATCTTCACCGTGATGAAAAAGGAGTTTTCATCAGGAGAAGATGAAGATGCTTGCATTTGCAAGAAATTAAGTGGGAGCGCTGAGACACATTTCTAATACAATATGTGGATGACAGCTTGTTGATTAGAAATGATGTACCTTTTATTAACAAAGGTTAAGGATTTCATTTTGATGAAAGACTTAGGCAAAACCCGAATATTTAGCATGAATGTATATAGTGGATAGACTGTGACGCTAATATGGTTGTGCCAAACATACATATATATGAGATATTGAAGGAGTTCAATATAGAAACGACAAGAAACGGTTCTTGTCGCATGGAAAGGAATTGGATCAATATTCAAGTGTATCGACACTTGATAAGTGAAACAAAATTCAAGTGCTTTGCCACTTGATGAGTGAAATCACAAGGATGTTTTGATCAATCATACCATGATATGTACACATCTTGATATGTCCTATGCTCTAAGTGCTATGAGCATATACCAGAATGAATCATAAAATGATCATTGGACGATAGTGAGGATATTCTTATGATCTGTTGGAAGAACTAAGAATATATCTGTGTAGAGGTGACAAACAATTACAAATAGTTCATTGTAAAGTATTACATTGATACTAGTTTTGTCACAAGATACAAATTAAGTTTATCTCAATTTAAACTATGGGTGGCTCAATGTAATGGAAAGGAGATTCCATGATGGATTTGGATGAATTCCAAAGTTAAGACATTGTGACGGATACTACAACAAAAGACTAAGTATATGACTGCTATAGTAGCAGCAAAGGAGGGAATTTGTGTCAAGTAGTTTGTTATAAAACTAAGGTGTGGTTCGCAATGGGATAACACTAAAGATATATTGTACGACAATAGTATCGACATGATTTAACCCCAAGGAACTAAAGGTCTCACCAAAAGACCAAATTTATACAATGCCATCTCATTGGAGGATGAGTGATGCGTGGAGACGCAAAGACATGTAAATACACACGGACCTGAAGCATCAGATCCGTAGATTATGTTAACCACTTGCAATTGCATATATGGAACACCAGAAAGCCATAGGTGTTCAATACGCAAAGTTTTCAAACTAGATTATTGTCTCTAGTGCAAGTGGGAGACTGAAGGGAATATGCCCGAGAGGCAATAATAAAGTGGTTATTATCGTATTCCTTGTTTATGATAAAAGTTTATTTTACATGCTATAATTGTATTAATACGGAAACGTTAATACATGTGTGTTTAAGAAACAAACAGAAAGTTCCTAGTTATGCCTCTCTCATAAACTAGCTCATTGATTAACAAGATGATCAAGGTTTCCTGATCATGGACATTGGATGTTGTTAATAACGAGGTCACAACATTAGTGTAATGGTGTGGTGAACATTCATCCGAAGTATAGCACTACGATCAAAGTCATTGAGTTTATATTGCTATAATAACTTACAAAGTGATCCTAATCCTTAGACCATGAGATCATGTCAATCACTAACACCAGAAGAGTTTCTTGATAACATCAAATGTCACATCGTAACAGGGTGATTATAAACATGGGTTCAAAACTACTAAAGTGTTATGTTGAGGCCCATGGATCGAGAGTGGAATTTGTTCATCCCGATGACGGATAGATATGCTCTGGGCCCTCTCGATGATATCACATTGATTAGCTTGCAAGCAAGTGATTTGATCACTAGAATGTTATATCACAGGAACAAGAAAAGAGTGCATGTCAGTAACAAGATCAAACTGTAGGGGTTCGTAGCATGGAACACAAAAAATTTCTACCGTATACAAACAAACAAGCCAAGATCTATCTACTAGATTGTAGCAACGAGTCGATGGAATAAGTCACCCTCGAAGATTCCAAAGTGTTTAACGAGAGCAGATTCTCGTGGGTGATGTAGTCGTACTCTTCCCGATCTCAAGATCGTGTAGACGATCCTTCCGGCGCTGTGTTCTGGCAGCGCTTCCGCAGTCGGTCACACGTTCGATACTCGACGAAGACCTTCCTCTCCCTTGTTCCAGCAGGCAGTGGAGGTTGTAGCACTCTCCTCGCGATTCTGGCAGCACGACGACGTGGTACCGGAAGTAGAGGGGAGATCTCGCAGGGCTTCGCCTTAAGCCGGAGCGAGTATGGTGAGCTATGAGAGAGATCCTCGGCGATCTAGAGTTTAGACACACCAAGGAGGAGGCTAGGCCCACGGGTGGGGTTTGCCCTAGGTGGCGGCGGCGAGTGCCCTAGGCGGCGGCGGCTAGGGTTTGGGTTTAGAGGGGGGGCAACTTGTGTGCTAGGAGGGGCAGCCCTGCCCCTCCTTTTATAGGTGGGAGGCGCCAGCCAAGGGGAGGGGAGTCCCTCCCCAACTCGGATCCCAAGTGGGCCGGCGGTGGAGGGGAGGAACTCCTCCCCAACTCGGTTTCCACCTTTCCCTCCACTTCACAAAATAGCCGTTTGACTTTTCAAACTAGCGTTTGACTTTTCAAACTAGGATTTGATTTATCCCTTTATTTTGTTCAGCGATGACACCTAGTACATGATGCAACCATTCCAACTTGTAATTACACATTCATGTACCCTTCCCCTCCGGAGTGCCGGACATTCCGAAACCTTCTAGAACATTCCTGATGAAAACACCAGAACCATTCTCCAACCCCGAAACAGGACTTTCCTTATATGAATCTTATTCTCCAGACCATGCCGGATCTCCTCGTGATATCCCGGATCCCATCCGAGACTCCGAACAATATTCGGTCTCTTACTCATCATTCCATAACTACTCAACAACATCGAATCCTTAAGTGTGTCTCCCTACGGTTCGTGAATTATGCGGACATGATCGAGACACTTCTCCGATCAATAACCAATAGAGGAATCTGGAAATTCATATGGCTCCCACATATTTCTACGATTACTTTGCGATCGAATGAACCACTTACATACGATACCAATTTCCCTTTGTCTCACGATAGTTTACTTATCCGAGGTTTTGATCGTCGGTATCTCTGCATACCTAGTTCAACCTCGTTACCGATAAGTACTCTTTTCTCGTTCCCGTGGTATGTGATCCCTTGTGAGCCAGTCACATGCTTGCAAGCTCATTGGATGACATTCCACCGAGAGGGCCCAGAGTATATCTATCCGTCATATGGATGGACAAATCCCACTCTTGATCCATGTGTCTCAACCCATACTTTCTGAACACTCAATGCCACCTTTATAGCCACCCAGTTACGGTGTGGTGTTTGATGTCATCAAAGCATCCTTCCGGTGATGGTGATAAGCATGATCTCATGGTCGAAGGAATTAGGTTACTATGTATCAGAAAGCTTATAGCAAATGAACTATATTAAATGACTTGATCTTTATGCTACGCTAAACTATAGGAGTATGTCCATCACATCATTCCCCTAATGATATGACCCTGTTGTTAATAACATCTCTATGTTCATGATCAGGAAACCATGATCATATATTAACCAACAAGCTAGTTTAACAAGAGGCTTTACTAGGGACTCTTTTATGTTTACAAATCACACAAGTATTAATGTTTCCGGTTAATACAAATATAGCATGGTATGTAAACATTTATCATAAGTATGAAGATATGATAATAACCACTTTATTATTGCCTCTTGGGCATTTCTCCAACACAAACTAGGTATGGAGATACCGATGATCGAATCTCGGACATTTAATATATCGCGAAACAAAGGGATTAAGATACTAGTATAAAAGGTTCCGATGATCACAAGAAAGTCATCTTTGAATGTGTGGGAGTCAGTATGGGTCTCCATATCCCACTTCTCATTATTGATACGAGAGGGGTCTCGATCATGTCCGCATTATTCGCGAACCATAGGGTGACACACTTAAGAGACACCGACATCCATTTGGAGCAAAAGTTTCATGCCGAAAATAATAACAAGCGCAGGAATTTATTTTACTAGATACCGAAACGGGTTTTGGGGTGAAATGCAGAAAGTTTTTTTGCATGTGAAATGAAGTACTAGCAAGGGGTTATATGAGAATGTTTGTCATTAAAGTAATTGACAAAATTCTGAATAAATAAAAGGAGTTTTATTTAATGAGAGTTTGCATTAAATTTGGTGGAAATTTAATGGGAATTTGAGTGGGTTTTTGAGTGGAGGAAATTGAAAGGCTTTTGTGTGAGTTGAGTGTCCACCCACATGAATGAAAGGAGGGGAGGGGGAAGCCTCATGGCTGGGCGCATGGCCCCTTGGGTGCCCCCCTCTCCCTATAAAAGGAACCCCTCCATCTCTCTCACTCACACCTCCTCGTGAAGGATCTCTCTCCCCTCTAGTATTTATCCCCCATGGTCTAAGACTAGTGAGATACATGTTTTCGGTGGCTATTCGGGAAGAAAGAGTTGTGCTTCCGCTGCATCGCTGGAGCGAGGAGGCGGAGGTTGCTCGGTGCCTTGTACGTGTGTGCGAGCACGGATGCGCCGCTGTTTTGCGGTGCTAGGACTTCCTCTCGATCTTGAGATCGACAAGAGATCTTCTACATCAACCACGAGTTTGGAATCATTAAGCTTTGTCGGTCTTCAAGGGTATGTTCTCTAAGGATGTATATCCGCTCGTTGCTTGTATCTAGTAGATAGATCTTGGTACATAGTTATTCCCATCGTAAGAATTTTTTGTTTTCTATGCTGCGAACCCTACAGTCTATTGCTTGCAACTTAATACTGGAGGGGGTCCGGATGATAACCTGAATGTGTACTTCTAGTCATAGATGCAGTTGGATGGCGGTCTATGTATCTTGTTGTATTTCCCAATCGAATCTCATAGGATCTGACTAGTAAATGCATTGTTATGCCTTGCTCAGTTCCTGTCAATTGCCCTGCTGTAATCTGTTTACCCTTCATGCCATGTTGTTTATCTAAGGAGAGCACCTCTAGTGAACTATGGACCCCGGTCCAATCTTTACCATTGATACATCTTCCACTGTTACTTGTTTACTTGCTGTAAACCATTACCTTCCACACCATACGTTTAGTCCTTTGTTATAGCAAACCGGTGAGCTTGACAACCTCACTGATTTGTTGGGGCAAAGTCTTGAGTTTGTGCTATGCAGGTCTCCGTGTTGCTTGCAACACCTGTGTGACGTTTCCTTCTTCCTTCTGGTTCGATAACCTCGGTCTCTATTGAGGGAAGACATGCTGATGTGCTCATCATACCTTGCTCTTGGGGTTTCCAACGAAGTGCTCCACGTCAAGCACCATCAACAAGTTTTCTTCCCCCATTGCCGGGGAGGCTAAGGACGTCTTCACAAGGGGAGTCCTTCACTTCCTTTCTCTTTACTTTGTTTTTAGTTTCCTTTTTTTCCTTTTGCCTCTTTTTAAAAAACCCAAAAAATTAGTCTAGTTTGGTTTGCTTGTTTTATTCAAAAACACAAAACAATTAGTTCTTACTCTAGGTTCTACCATGTCTGGTTTTGGACCAACCTTTTATTTCCCCTATGGTAGAAATCTCCACTTTAATAAAAAAAGTGAAGAAAGTTTTAAAGAATCTTGGTCTAGAATCTCTGCTTTACAGAGGGAAACTGATCCTAAGGTGAGCCTTAGCTTGATTGTTGATAGTTTCTACCGCGGTATTGCTCTTCGTTATAGATATGCTTTGGATGTTGTGGCTGAGAAAGATTTTTTTCTATGTACTGAGGATGAAGCTTTTGATGCCATAAAGAAATTAATCATGATTTATGGTACACCTGGCAAGTCTGATTCCTCTTTCATAAATATTTTTGCTAGGTTGAATACTCTTGAGACCGGTATTGCTGCTATGAATAGTTGCTATCACACGCTTAGGGCTTACCATGATTATGTTCCCATAAATTCTGAGCCTTCAAAGTGGTTTCCCGCAATCAAAGTCTCAATAAACACTACACTTTTTGATCCTCCCTGTGATATCATGTCTGAATTTTGCCTCATGCCTAAAGATATTTATGATTCCTTGAGTCTTTGGGGGCTTACTGAAGGAGGAGAGGAAATCTCTCTTACCAACAATGCCACTATATTACCCATTGGAATAGCTGAAGATGTGTTTACAAAAATCTCAGGGAAAATGGTGACTACTGATTATCTTGTTATTGAATGTGTAGGCAAAGGACAGATCACACTTGGAAGATCTCTACTGAAACACCTTGGGGCAGTAATAGATGTGGGAAAAGTTATCATGCATTTTGCTCCTTCGGTAAGCAATCATATCTTCCCTAAAGAGAAGAAGAAAGGTAAGAAAGGAAATAATAAGAGGGGTAATGCTTCCTCATTTGAAAATACTTGATTCTTCTTGCTTCTTGTTCCTAACTTAAAGGCGTTAAAGAAAAAGTACTTATTGGGAGATAACCCAAGAGTTTCCTTGAGTCTTGGAAGTTATTACTTCAGTAATGACCTCTCCTTATCCTTTTTGTTGCTTTTTGTGCCAAGAATGACCTCTAATGAGAGGGAGGTAAGATTTGGGGAGTTGCTGTCCCGAAACAGATTTCTGTCCTCCACCATAAAAATTCGTGAGGAGTATCTGTAACTCACATTGAGCTTAAAATTTACGAATAAATCCCCCAGTATGTTAGATAACTTTAGTTAGTTCAACACTTTTTGATTTGAGCAACAAAAGATGTTCGAAAAAATTGGTTTCTACCTGCTGGTCTGTTTTGACAGATTTCTACCATTATTTGCATTTTCTTCTTATTGATTCCTTTTTTAGTTCTCTTTTAGGGAATTAAGCTTTTTGAAGGAGTTAGCTTGTGTTTTTAGTGAAAAGCCTTGCTGTTCCAAAGATTTGCCAGAGGTATAATATCTTTTGAATAAACTAATGTTGCTAATGAAGATTGTGTGAAGTTTTGTATGAAGGAAAAATTTCAGGTGTAGAGAGAGAATGATGCAAATTTGATGAAGAATGGACAAAAGCTCAAGCTTGGGGATGCCACCATGGTGTCACCCCAATAAATATCCAAGAGGTACAAGCGTCAAATCTTGGGGATGCCCAAGGCATCCCCTTCTTCATCAATAAAAAGCTCAGGTCTGTCTAGACACTTTGTTTTTATTGTTTCATGCACAGTTGTGTTGTTCTTGGAGTGTCTTAGTTTTCATTTGCTTTTCTTAGGTTGTTTAGTTTGCTTGAATAAAGCAGTTTGGACCCCCGTTCTTGCTGTGTTGTTTTGCAAATAAGTTGCTTGGTGTTGGAAAGGAGTAGTAAGTTCTTGCTTGAAGTGCAAGAGGAGCTTGTATTGACTGTGACTTAGAATTTAGAATGACATGCTAGGTGTTGTTTTGACCTTATGCTTAGTGATTATTGCTGTAGCATGTATTGTTCCAAACAATTGGGATTGCTTAGTGTGCCTTGAAGAAATTATGCGTTGTTTTAGCATGCAAAAGCATAGTATTGTGGTATTCTCCTTTAATGCTATGCTTGGGTTGACTTGGCACATGCTCACACCATGTTATGACTATGACAAGTCACCATTAGCCTCTATGATCATTTAATCCTTGACTTGTAGTACCACTCTATGCTTTGATTAGTAATGCTTTGTTGCTCTGCATGATTATGGCCATTATGCTCTCTTAGTTGGTTGCTCCCAGTCTTTTGCTAGCCTCCACTTGTATGAGTAAGGTCTACTCATGCTTCCAACTCCCAAGAAACCAAGTTATTTCAAAGTGTCCACTATAAAATCATATGCATGGTGTGTTACACCATTCCAAGTATATTCTTGTTTTCAGCTATCTTCCAATTAAAACTATTTTGTTATGTGAAAACTTAGTGATTAAAACCCTCACAAACTTGATGGAACACTTTATATTCTTTGCCCCTAATAAACTTGAACCATTGTGACGTCTATGTTGTATATGCTTGCACTTATACATTGGAATTACCAGAACCGTGCTGTCATGGGAAACGTTTTCAACATTGCACTTGTACTTTGTACTCAGTTGATATCATGCTCTTTTGTCTATGGATGTCACCGGTGTGAAATAAAGAGGAAACTTGTAAGTCCATGGAGTAAGTATTCTGTGTTAGAGAAACGCCTGGGCCGCTAGCCTAAGCCATGCCTAATCATGGTGGAAACTTGCAACATCACCATAGTGAGCTATCTATGAAGCATCCTCAATAAAAATCTATGCATATAGTAAATAAAAAGATCACTGAGATGCTCATTGTCTGCATGCCTTGTCATTTTGGTTATGTGATAGCTCCTGTACCATGTGCAAGGGGTACCCCGTTGGCGGTTCTCTATGATATGCAAATACTTACAATGACAAGAACTTACCTGTGACTGAAGTTGAGTAGCATGAGGCGTGGCCCTCGTATTCAAGGGACTTGAGATTGCCAACTTATACTTTGTCAAGCATATACTCCATAGTTAGTTCACTTTAACCTTAATCACTTTAAGATGCTTATGATAGGGGCAATGAGGGCTGAAAGCTAACAATTACCATAATTTTTGGATGCTCTTTTTGAAACTTGTAATCCCTGCTTCCTTTACAAAAAGGCCTTTCTTCCACCACTATTGAGTCTCCACCTTCTACCTTTAGGCACCATTAAGAGAGCATAGTTGTCATTCTGTGTGCACTATTCCAAAGCTTATTGATTGATGCATATTGTGATATTACTTGATCTTGTGCTATTTGTTTCTAGTAACCCTTGTGAACTTTGAAGGTGTCCTATGCATCTATATTGCTACTCTATGAGGGACAAGCTGATTGCCACTATGCTATGTTTTCTGTATGTGAAACAAACAAATATTTTTCAATGCATGTTATTCATGATCTTTGTTTGTAGTCTTTCATATTGCATGCATAGTTACTATGTCCTATTGTTAGAACTCCATATTTCACGCACATGTTTAGAGTTCTTTGATCCCAGCTTTCAATGCTTGCAAATGGTTGGATCTTTATTGTGAGGGTGCACGTCACCTCAAAAATTATTCTTTTATCACTTACCTACTTGAGGACGAGCAGGAGTTAAGCTTGGGGATGCTTGATACGTCGGAAACGTATCTATAATTTTTGATGTTCCATGCTTGTTTAGTATATACTTTGCTTTACTTTGTCTACACTTTGAGGTGCTTTTTACATGTTTTCTGGTACTAACCTATTAACAAGTCGTCACAGTGCCAGTTGCCTGTTTTTGCTGTTTTTGGTTCTAGAAAAGCTAGTAAGGAAATATTGTCGGAATTGGACGGGACAAAAGCCAAAGTCAATAACTTTCCGTGGGGAACAAGAAGTCCAGAGGGGAGACGGAGAGGCGTGCCAGGGCAGCCACACACCCCATAGGCACGGGTGGGCCCTGCCCCGCGCCTAGGCAGGATGTGGGGCCCCTGGCCACCTCCTCGGCCTCCCCTTCGCCTATAAGAAGCCCCTGATGCAGAAACCCTAAGCACCCGATCAAATCTCCACGAAACCGTCTGTAGCCGCCGCCACCATCGTCCCTAGATCGGGGAGGGTCTGAAGTTCTTCCCGGCACCCTGCCGGAGGGGAGATCATCTCGGAGGCCTTCTCTCCGGTATGATGCGTGAGTAGTTCCACCTTGTACTATGGGTCCATGTAGTAGCTAGATGGTTGTATCTCCTCCTTGTTGTGCTTTCATGTATAGATCTTGTGAGCTCCGTTCATGATCAAGATCTAATCTATTTGTAATCATGCATGTTGTGTTTGCGGGGATCCGATGGATATTGAGATTATTATGTTGGTTTGATTAATGGTTTTGTCTTTATGATTCTATCATGTCTGTGTTGTTTGTGATCTTGTATGCTCTCCGTTATTAGTAGCTATCTTGGCCAAGTAGTTGCTAGTGACTCCAAGAGGGGGTATTTATGCTCGATAGTGGGTTCATGCCTCTAGTTTCCAAGGGAAGTGACAATAATCTCTTCGGTTGTAGATGTGCTGTTGCTACTAGGGAGAAAACAACGGTCTCTTGTTCATGGAACAAGTGGACTGTTTACCTTACACACTTTGCTTAAAGAAGTTGTCTGTTGCTTGCAACTTAATACTGGAGGGGGTTCGGATGATAACCTGAAGGTGGACTTCTAGTCATAGATGCAGTTGGATGGCGGTCTATGTATCTTGTTGTATTGCCCAATCGAATCTCATAGGATCTTTCTGACTAGTAATTGCATTGTTATGCCTTGCTCAGTTCCTGTCAATTGCCCTGCTGTAATTTGTTTACTCTTCATGCCATGTTGTTTATCTAAGGAGAGCACCTCTAGTGAACTATGGACCCCAGTCCAATCTTTACCATTGATACATCTTCCACTGTTACTTGTTTACTTGTTGCAAACCATTACCTTCCACACCATACGTTTAATCCTTTGTTACAGCAAACCGGTGAACTTGACAACCTCACTGATTCGTTGGGGCAAAGTCTTAAGTTTGTGCTGTGCAGGTCTCCGCGTTGCTTGCAACACCTATGTGACGTTTCCTTCCTCCTTCTGGTTCAATAACCTCGGTCTCTACTGAGGGAAGACTTGCTGTTGTGCTCATCACACCTTGCTCTTGGGGTTTCCAACGAAGTGCTCCACGTCAAGCACCATCACATGACATGTTAAGTAAGCTATAGTGAACTCAATAAAGCTAGACATCATAGATACCAAAGACACATTTACGGTGAAGACCAGATAAACTTCAAATTGATCTCTCATTGGTGTCATATGATTCCCTATATTCAGAAAACAAAGGAAGTAAACAATTGAAACTACTTTTGTGTAATATAAGGGAATACAACGATGTAAGCAAAGGAGTTGGATGGACCATACATGCATAATTTTATAGATTCAATTACGTTGCGAAATTCATAATATTAAGATATAATTGGTGGGGGTCCTAGGACTCACCACAAAAATCAAGCATTTTCAGTCGTCCGATCATATCAGCCAGCGAATCCTAAACATTCATTTTCTGACTACTATTTATGTAGCCCACCTATAAATGAGTATAAAGGATAGAAAATCTATTGCAACTATGTTGGGTTGTCCATTATTTAAAGATATAATTGGTGGGGGTCCTAGGACTCACCACAAAAATCAAGAATTTTCGGCCGTCCGATCATATCAGCCCGCGAATCCTAAACATTCATTTGCTGACTACTATTTATGTAGCCCAGCTATAAATGATTATAAAGGGTAGAAAATTTGTTGCAACTATGTTAGGTTGTCCATTATTTAAAGATATAATTGGTGGGGGTCCTGGGACTCACCACAAAAATCAAGCATTTTAGGCCGTTCGATCGTATCAGCCAGCGGATCCTGAACGTTCATTTTCTGACTACTATTTATGTGGCCCACCTGTAAATGACATCACGCGTTTGGAGATCATATCTTAATGGTAAGTATGAATCGGTACTAAAGGCCCTTCTTTAGTCCCGGTCCAGCCACAAAACGGGACTAACACACTCAATATTGTTTGCAGACAACACTATAAAAATGGACACATGCATGGAATATCTTCACTCATAAAATGTTAAGAGCATAGCTGGCATGACCTTGAAACCATTCTGGATGCAGGCCATTTGGGTCTTTCATACGTTGATGGTCCTTTCGTGCTTCCGATGTATCTTTTGTCTTCCCATACACGCCCAAGAAGCCTAGCAGGTTCACGCAAAGATTCTTCATCACATGCATCACATCGATTGCAGAGCGGACCTCTAAGAATTTCCAATATGGTAGCTCCCAAAATATAGATTTATTCTTCCACATGGGTACGTGTCGTTCAGCGTCTTTCGGAACAGATTTTCCTCCAGGACCCTTTCCAAAGGTTACCAGTTGATCCAAATCTTTGACCATATCAAATATATCAGCACCGATACCTCCTTAGGCCGTCCGGTGACATGCCAGGCCGTTGAAATGCTTGCCTTTCTTTCTTAAGGGATGCTTGGCCAAAAGAAATCGACGATGCTCATTGTATACATTCTTCTTACAATGTTCCAAATATATACTTTCAGTCTCATCTAAACAGTGTGTGCATGCATTGTATCCCTTGTTTGACTGTCCTGAAAGGTTACTAAGAGCAGGCCAATCATTGATTGTTACGAAAAGCAATGCTCGGAGGTTAAATTCTTCCTGCTTGTGCTCATCCCACACGCGTATCCCGGGTTCGTGCCACAACTGTAAAAGTTCTTCCACTAATGGCCTTAGGTACACATCAATGTCGTTGCCGGGTTGCTTCGGACCTTGGATCAACACTGGCATCATAATGAACTTCCGCTTCATGCACAACCAAGGAGGAAGGTTATAGATGCATAGAGTCACGGGCAGTCTTTGTGGTGGAGATCTGCTCCCCAAAGGGATTCATGCCATCTGTACTTAGACCAAACCTTAAACTCCTTGCGTCATCTGCAAAGTCCGGGTACTTTCTATCGATTTTTCTCCATTGCGACCCATCAGCGGGGTGTCTCAACATCCCGTCTGACTTACGTTCCTCTTTATGCCATCGCAACAACTTGGCGTGCTCTTTGTTTCTGAATAAGCATTTCAACCGTGGTATTATAGGAGCATACCACATCACCTTCGCAGGAACCCTCTTCCGGGGGGGCTCGCCCTCAACGTCACCAGGGTCATCTCGTCTAATCTTATACCGAAGTGAAGTGCATACCGGGCATGCATCTAAATTCTCATACTCCTCACCGCGGTAGAGGATGCAGTCATTAGGGCATGCATGTATCTTCTGAACCTCTAAACCTAGAGGGCAGACAACCTTCTCTATACATTATCTTTTGGAAGCATATTCTTCATCATTTTCAGCAACTTTTCAAATGAGGAGTCAGGTATAGCACACTCAGCCTTCCATCGCAGCAATTCCAGTGTGCTGCCAACCTTTTCAGACCATTTTCGCAATTTGGGTACAACAACTTTTTGTGATCCTCTAGCATGTGATTGAACTTCTCCCTATCCTTTTCAGTTTCACAATCTCTTCGTGCATCGGCAATGGTCCGACCAAGATCATCAGCGGGTTCATCATGTGTCTCTTCTTCATCCTCCCCTTCAGCATCCCCCATGAAAGTATCTCCGTACTCAGGGAAACCATGATAGTTGTCATCCTCCTCCTCTTCTTCATTGTCTTCCATTATAACCCCTCTCTCTTCGTGCTTGGTCCAACAATTATAACTAGGCATGAAGCCGGACTTCAACAGGTGGCTGTGAAGGGTTTTTGAGTCAGAGTAATCCTTCTGATTCCTACATCCATTACATGGACAGAATACAAAACCATTGTGCTTGTTTGCATCAGCAACACGTATGAATTCATGCACGCCATTAATGAACTCGCCAGAGCGTCGGTCAGTACCGTACATCCATTCCCGGACCATCTGCATTATAGTAAAAGTATATCAAAAATCATTACACAACATGATAAAATTATTACAAGTTATATTGAGAGCTTCTAGAGCATTAATTTTGAATTTTGAAAAATTTACATGCACCAATTTGTGAATTGGAGAAAACAATCAACATGATAAATGTGGATTTTTTTATTATTGTTCTATCAGTGAAAACCTCATTCCATTCTAAGCTCTGAAACTCTAAAATTATATATTTCAATTTTCAGTAACTATGTGCCTAATCAAAATTTGTTACACATATATATCAAAATCCTTCTAGCTACTTCTAGAGCATGCATGCATTTGATCCATATCTCTATACTTCTAGAGCATTATATAGAGCTAAAGTAGCAATAAGAGATGAAAGAATGAAGTTCTAATCTTTTAAAGCTTTGGATTTAGGTGTTACAAACTAAATCTTGACAAATCTTGAGAAAAAAAATGGCATGAACTCTCTTGCTTCTTTGAGAAAAATGGCCACCATATGCTTTAGGGCAGCTGGCCAGGGAGCTGTATATAGTGATGGACAATTAGTCCCGGGCCGTGATACGACCCGGGACTAATAGTCCCCGAAAAGAGCTGTTGCCCCGCTCCAGCTTATTAGTCCCGGGCTGTATTACGGACCAGGACTAATGCTCTGGTCCAGCCCGGGACTAATGTTTATGGCCATTTCTAGCCGTTGGAGGCCTCACGGACCGGGACTAGTGCTAGCACTAGTCGCGGTTCGTGACGGGCCGGGACTGGTGACGTTGCTCTGATCGAACCGAAGCCCTGTTTTCCAGTAATGAAACTCATGGTCGTTAAGAAAAGATGGTTAGTAAACACATTTCTTGTAGTGAGTTCGCGGCATCGAAAATCGCTGCAGATTATATATAGATCGTCAAGAAATAAGCGCATTATAAATAGATGGTCCCATCATCATCGCGATATGATTGACATTACAGGCTAAAAGATACGGCCGGCGACATGACATTTCACTTCCATTCGTGCGTTCCAAACAAAATGGTGTGCGGGACGTTGGTTCAGAAAACTCGTGCAAAAAGCATGCCAAAAATACTGTTTATTACAAGCCGTGAACAAATGATGACTCCCTACAACAAGCAAGATGAATGATCGAATAATCGAGGTGATACATGAATAAAATCGATGGACATGGTTGGTGGATGGATCTCTCTAACATTTCACTTTCACCACGCTAGTGACAGCAAAATCGCAGCCATGGCGGTCTGCACGACGATCCCCCATTGCGCGAACTGGCGGCCGCTCCCACTCTGCATCAAGAACATATTCAGTTGACATCAGTTGATCTTTGATTGGTTCATTCGTTTTGTCGGTAAGAAAGGGAAAAAAGTTGATCGAGACGCGTTACCAGATCGTTGGCGGAGGGCGCGGGGCCGGACACGTCCTCCACGGTGGGCTCTGGCGCGACGGGCGCGGGCGGGCTGAGCGGCTCCGGCGCGGGGGCGGGCGCCTTCTTCTTGCCGCTCTGCTTCTTCCTCTTGTGCTTGTTCTTGCTCGACGGGGCCTTGGCCGGAGGCAGCACGGCGGGCGCTAAGGCTGCGGGCGGAGTGGCTGCCACCGGGGGAAGTACCGCCGGCGCTTGGGCTGGGGCGGCAACCGGAGGCAACGTTGCTGGTGGGGGCGTCACAGGAGGAGGTGCGGCCACCGGCGGGGGAGTGACAGGCGGCGGGGTGACCGGTGGGGGAGTGACAGGCGGCGGCGTGATAACCGGAGGCGGCGACACTGGCGCGACGGCCGGTGGAGGCTTGACCGGGGCGACAGCAGGAGGCGGCTTGGCGGGCGCGACCGCTGGAGGCGGCTTGACCGGCGCAACAGCTGGAGGTGGCTTAGCCGGCGCAACGGGGGTGGTGGTGGGAGCGGGCGTCGCCGGCACGGGAACGGGAGGGGCCTGTGCTGGCGCTGTCGGAACTGGTACGGGAATGGGGGTTGCCGGCGCCGCTGTAGGAGACGTCTGCGCCGTGGCAGCTGCCAGGAGGGCCGCGAGCACCAGGAGGCGGCGCCATGGCTGAAGCTGTTGCGGCGCCATGATGGCCGCTGTTGCTCGACGTGCACGAACTCTGCTATGCGATCTCTGGCTGATGCTCCTGCGAGTGCTCGGTGGTGCTGCTGTGTGCCGGATCTGAGTAGTCGAGTATATATGCGTAGGCGATCGCGTGCTATGCATGGTGTACGTTGGTTGGGTCGTCGATCGTGGATGGCTTGGGAGTGAAGGGAGCCGGGGCCGGGTGGGTGCGCCCGACGCGACTGCGAAGAAAGGGGACGCGGCAACCAACCCCTGTGCAGATTGCCTCACATTCCTTTTCTTCCTTGTATATATGGCCAACCATGAAAACAAGTGTTACTTTTTCCAACTCCCTCTACATGGCATTCGCTTGTTCTTCCCATAATAGAAAATTGTCGGTTGCGGTTGCATGATGCGATTTTCTAAATAAGCAAAACGATAATATTTCCATTATATCATGCCGAGATCAACACGCAAGGTACGGTGCATCCACTCCTTAGTAAGACACGAACAGTTCCCCTCCCTACCAAGGCGGCTAGGGTTTCGTCGCCTCCTGTTGGCGTCGCCGCTAACCTGTCTCGCTTTTGTGGCCTTCGAGCCATGGAGATGGGATGGATCTTGGCCCCCGCCGGTGGGAGGGCTCATTTTTTCTGTTTTAGGGTCCAAGTTTGGTGGGGCGGCACTCAGATGGTGGCGGCGGCGACTCTTCCAAACGGTCTTCCCGGCTTCAGCCCCATCTTGACGGCGACGTCGAGGAGCTTGTGGGAGTGGTGTGGTCCTCGAGGATTTCTTCTGGCTATGGGGATCTCCAGATCACCAAGTAGCTTCATCGGCAGTTCATTCTTCTTCTTCGTCTCGGGGATGGATGTGGTCTTTTTGACCCGTTCGGTGACTTTCTGTCTGCAATCAACAACGTCATGCCGACTTAGGAAGGAGCGGCAGCGGCGCCGCGCCGTCGACACGGTCTGGAGGTTGAAGATGAAGGGCTTCTCAAGGATTTCGACTTAATTTTCGTTTTTGTTGAGCTGTTTTGTACTGTTCGATGTTTCTTTGAATGCCAGAGTCCTATTCGCCAAAAAAAGTGCACCCCTTCCATTCAAAGAATTATCCATATCCCTTTGTTTTATAATTTCTATGTTTTTTATTTGGATGCATACTGGAATCTTGTGTTTTATTTCTACTCTCGTATCCAGCCGCACGATTTTTTTGGAGAAACACAATACAGACACATACACTCACAACATGCACACGAACCTACCGTTACGAACACCTTCAAAAGACTGAACCGACAGATTAAGTCTTACATAGACAAATGTATGTGATCTCATCTCTGCATCAAGACGATCACATATGGAATCACACGTGGTTCAACAGAAGCTATTTTCCATGTAATCATTGATCAAAATCAATTATGATTACGTGGCCAAACTAAATCAGCTAGCTGTCGATTGCCGATGTGCTGATGCGAAATGTGATCGACCTGTGGCAGATCTCCCAGCGCCGGTGGCATTGGCCCGATGGAGTGATGGGGATAGTGACAAAGATGCCAGATGCCAGCTGCTCTCCTTTCCGATTTATTTCTTGCATTTCACGTACGGTTAGCGCTTCGCAGTCTACAAGAAAATAGAGTTGTTGCTCAAAAGCAGATGCTGGGAGAAAATGTGTTGTTAGTTGTTACACGCATAGGTTGCATAAACGTGAACGTTTTCCAGCTCATTGAGTCTCTTAAGGTTCTTATGATGGTTTGGTGAAAGTAAAGGTGACATGCCACCTGACACGGCTATAAACAATAATCGTCTCCATCGATCTCTCCATCTCTCGCTTCATCTGCACGGAAAAGCTAACCAGCACACACGCACGCACGGAGAGAACATAGTATATCACTAAATGATATGCACTTAATTCTAGTGATGGTATTATTAAGTACAGTATGTGCACGTTCGATGTTATGATGCATTCGACTCGGTCGATCTAGTTAATTAATTAATTAGCTGCTAGCTCAACTTCTCAAATGTTTATATAGAGGAACATATACATGATATGAAACGCAAAGAAAATCCCATGCAGGTGTATAGGAGGGCCATGGAATCGATGGATCGGTGCACAATATTGACTGGATGGAATGGAATGTTGCAACGACCACCAAGTAAAATGCATGTGAAGTGGGCGTCAAGCTAAGCTAGCTAAGGATGCGCTTGGGACCTCGTATGATTAAGTAATGATGATTAGTGGGTCTAGCGGCCGGTAACGTGTTAATTGTTAGGAAAGCGCTAGCCGTCGGTCACCCAATCTAGGGGATGATCGAGAGCCTCTTCAACCGTTGGATTAACATAAAATGTGCAGTTTGCTGTGTTCGTCGATCATACCATAATCCCATCCAAGTAGAAACATTCGTCTACTTTTGTAACATCATCTCACCATTTTTATACAAAGGCGTCAAACCCGTGCAATAAAAAGTTGCAGCATTTCAAAAATACCAATGCATTCCTCTACTATTGTAACATCGCTGCACCATTTTTGTACAAAGGTGTCAAACCCGTGCAATAAAGAGTTGCAGCATTTCAAAATACTAATGCATGAAAAAGTGGATATGCAGTAAATCTTCAATGGAAGCAACAAAAACCTATTGGTCATGGCGAACCCAATGAGAAAAGGTAAAAAAGAATTATGTGGCATGGGAGGACCATGTTTGTAGCACCTCGTGCAAACATATGCAACCTCTATAGCCTTTTTCCAAATTCTTCTCTACATTGAGCTTAGCATCACAAATCTAAAGGTCCACCTTATGCGGCTCCCATTGTGGTTCCAAGTTCAAGGAGGGGAGGAGCTTATGGTTGCCGGGGCATGTGGGGGATGATCTCGGGCCAACGGGCTATGAGAGCATCTCCAACGACGCTACCAATATCCCTCACAGTAGGGCTATTGGGGCACCAAACTCAAAATGGGCTCCTAGCCACCCTCCCAAAACGATGGCGACACTGACACGGTCTAAACTGTCTGGAACTCCCTCGTCGGCCACGAGACGCATGGATCGACATGCATGGGAGTTCAAACATTGCCACACAGGATACATATAGGTGGTAACCACACGACAGCGACCTAGCCATTCGCCATGTCCTACCTTGTCGCTCCACTCCAAACCACACTGAATCACCACTGATGCCAATTTTAATGCTGAAAGCTCAATTGTGTCTATCTAGTAACGATGCACAAGCCCCTGACTTTCAGATGACACTCTAGCCGTTTGTCCACCACTACTACCGTTCGTCCACTGATGACTGCAAGTGTAGTATTCATATGTAGCTAGTTTAGGAGTAAGAGTATTAAACCACCGAGAGCTATTGGTAGAGGTCTTTGTGCCCCTCGTTACTATCCACCGGAGAGTACATGTAAGTTATCTCTAAATCTAAGCATGGGGTATAAAGGGTATTTGTGATTGAGTACAAAAGTGAACAAGAACAGAGTAAATAACTAAAGTAACCAAGAGCATGGAAGTGTGAATGTGGGATCTGCACTAGATCTAAAGAGTTCCTAGGGAGTATTGGATCCACCCACTACAAGAATCTGGACGGTCCATGTCACATCCCAAAATTTTGCAAATTTTGAAATGTGAAAAATAAACAAACAAAAGAAATAAATGATGAAATTTAGGGGGAAAAGAAACTTTTTGTTTCTAAATGGAAACATCAAAACCTTACTTGAACAAAATCTGAATGAAAAAGAAACAAACAAATTTTCAAATAGATCAAATGCATTCATGAAAGGAATGTATCTTGATTTTGAACACTTGGAAAGGATAAACCTAAACCCTAAACCCAAATAAAAGAAATCATCATCCAGATCACTCTAAGACTATGGCCTTGTTCCATATATAAATTTAACGACAAACATTCCTAAATGAACAATAATGGTAAACAAAAATATTACAAAACCATGGGAATTGATTTCACTCTAATTTGAGCCATGGATAAAAACTTATGATTTTTATAAGATAAAAGAAAAGATTCCAAGGCTAATAAAGCTCGTAGCTCAAATCAATGCTTATTTTTGAACAAATTAATTCTAAACGGATTTATAAAGGTAAATAATTATTCTCCCTCCTCGGATTTAATCCGCTTAAATTTGCTTAACTATGCGAGTAATCCCCTCCTATGACCTCGCTCTATTAATCCCATCTCCCTCCTCTCTGTTTCCCCTCAATCCCCACACCCGGAGAGCCCCTAGGCTGCCCTGATTCGAGCTCGCACCACCGCGGTTCCCGAAGAACTTCAACGCTGATTCCGGCGAGCACATACCCCCCCTTCCCCTAGTACACACTAGCTTGCTCGCCAACCCCATACGCACCTGCTGACGTTCCCCGTCTTCTCGCGCGTGCCACAGAGGCTCGGCTCCGTCTACAACTGTGAACCACCGACGCCGAGAACTACTCCGGCGATGAAATTCGGTGAGCCCTGACCATGCCTTGTTCCCTGCCTTGCACTGCCGCATTCGTTGTCCTCGTGCGCACTCATTGATTCCCTTATTTTGCTTGCTCGTGGCCCAGATCCTCGGCAACATCTCCGTCTGCAAGCACCCGATGGCAGGAGCTACTCCGGCGAGCAATAGCGGCCAAACCAGTGTGCCCCTTCGTCAACGGTGACCACCAGCGCGACCACCTCGACCACGCGAACTCGGTAATGCCTTGTACCCCTCCCCTTACCCCCTAGTTCCGCCAGACCATCGTTGCCCGAGGCGCCGCCGCCGCAGCTCGCCAGTAGCGCCGCCAGATATTGGCCAAAACGCTGTAGTCCATTGGATGCAAATCTTGCGGCTAGGAATAGAAGAGGAGAGCGAAAGGGTACGGTTCGATCTGGTCCATGCGATCCCACTCAGATCCAACGATGCGCGATGCGTGATCCAGCCGAAGCGGTACCAGCCAATCAAAACACACCACGTGGCTAAGGTTTTGAGACAAAATCCAGAAAATGGTTATTAGATGATTAAACTTGTAAAATTCATAACTTTTAATCTACAAATCAGAAAAATGCAAATTTGGTGTCTATGGATTCAGAAAAATGTGAAATTTATTAGTGTGGCCTTATTTTATACACTTGTTTCTGTGAAAATTGAGTTTTAGGCATAGACTTGTTTAGGGCCATTTTGGCTATAAAAATTGTTGTAAAAATTATTTTTGAGTGAATCCTTTTGCAAATGGTTTTGTTTTGAACTCTCTAACCATAAAAACTAACATTTGAAATTAAAAATATAGTTTTTGACACTATAAATTATTCCTTTGAATAAAATCTTTTCTAGTAAAAGAAAAATGATTTAATTAACCAAATTTCTCTAACTTGATTTCCAATTGGAATTCCACCTTTTTAGAAGGACCAATAGATGTTTGTAGTGTTAAAAAATTTTCTAAAACAATTTCTAAAAATAAAATGACCTTTTGCATGCCTGCATGCATTTCTTTGTTTTCTTGTGATTGTTTCGTGATGCTAGGTTTGAATGTGTGCTTTGCTTGATTGTGTTGTAGTGAACTTTGAGGAGTGTGACATTTGCAAGATCAGGAAGAGTACCTAAATATTCTACTACAAAGGCAAGTGATACTTTGGTCATCAAAAGTCCTATCTTTTCTATATTGCATTAGTGATATTTTTGTAGTGTGCATGATAGGACTATTTTGTATATTTCTAAGCTATTCTAATCCTATAGTATCTACATTGGTAGTATTTCCTAAAGATAGGAGACACGGTAAGTTTAGAATGCTTAGTCTAGCTATATAGATTTGTGGGTGGAAATCATGATATGATGTCTTATGGAAATAAAAGCATTGTTTTTGGACTAATGAAAACAACTGATGTTAATGAAACACCTGGGTGGAAATGGGACTTGTATGGATTTTTGTTGAGTGGTTACTCAGGGCCCATTTCTATGGTTTACCCTAGTGTATCTCACTTGTGGATGGACACCCAGGAACAAACAGATTTGAGACATTTTTGTCGCGAAAGCTTCCAGTGCAGCCACATGGCATATGGGCTCTGCCTTGACCAACTAATTTGCAAGAACTCAGCTGGATGGACAGAAGGTGGTAGTGATGATAGGATGGAACGCATCCATGGTGGTCTGAGGGATTGCTTCTGAAAAGTCTCGTCTCGATGCATGTTGAGTCTTGTGGGGAAAGTGCACCACCTCTCGAGAGGGTAAAACTAAGTACTTAGCCGTGTCCCCGGTTATGGAGAATTTTGAGCATCAAGACAATGAAGCAGGTTCAAGAATATCATCATTCTAATTTATCTAAGTTAAAACTTGTTGGGTGAACAAGGGAAGCACCTGGTGTGTATCCAGTGTGCCATGTTTGATGAAGTGTTTTGAAAAAGAGAAAAAATATTTTATAAAGGATAGGGAAAACTTATTTTATGCAAAGGCCAGCCAAAACTCCAATTAGCCATATATTCATGTAGATGTTAGATTCTCTATAACAATGTGGTATCACTTGCCAATACAATTCAAACGTATTGACCCTTGTGGCTGTAACTTATCATGTTGCAGGATTTCTTGTTGATAGTGAAGTTTGTTTAGTAGGGATTACAAGTCTGCAACCAACATGTTTGCCTGTGGCACATGAAGATAAAGGACTCCATGCTTTGTAGTTATCTTCTGCTCTATAATAAGATAGCCATATGAGCTATGTGAGTTGTAATGAACTATTTTATTTCTGGTTATGTGTTGTAATATGACGTTTGTTTCTTGATATTACATTTTAAACTATGGATGCTAGCTATTCGATCTAGGGACTAGCACTGTAAACACAGGTACTTGTACCTTATTGGGCTCAGGCCTCTATAGTCCATGACGTTCTGATATCATCATGGATCATGGGCAGAACATCGTGGATCACCATCCGTGGTGAATTTTGTAACAAAAAAGAAGGTCATGAACCTCACGTCATAATCTAATCCATGACGTTTTTCTGCCTAAAAATGTCATGGCCATCCATGATGTTCCTTCAATTTTGTCCCGAAAAAGGGGACTGGCCCGGCCTAGGCCCAACCGGTCCTGACGTTTTTTTGTTCACGGTCCATGCGACGTGGCATATGGTGCCTGATACATCCAAAACGTATCTAATTTCCCAAAAACTTTTTCTATTGTTTCTCCTCTAAACTTGTGTGATTTGGATACAACTAACACGGACTGACGCAGATTTCAACAGAATTACCTTGGTATCTAGTTTTTGTGCAGAAAATCAACTATCAGGAAAAATCCCGGAAAATATGCCAAAAATCCTATTTCACCAGAAGATCCACGGAGCCAGAGTATGGGACGGAGGGGATCCCTAGGTGGCCCACACACCCCTGCCGCATTGGTGGGCCCACCCCCACGCCTGGGAGGGGTGTGGCCAGCCCAGGCACCCCCTCGGTCTCTCTCTTCGCCTATAAGAAGCCTCTTGACCTAAAAACCGAGGGGGTTCGTCGTTTTTCCATAAAGAGTTCCGTTGCGCCGCCACCACCATAAGCCGCGATTCGGAACTAGAAACTCCGTTATGGCACCATGCCGGGACGGGGAATTTAGGGAGGATCATCGCCATCATCATCACCAACGCCTCTCCATCAACCATCAATGTTTCCCTCATCCATGAGTGAGTAATCCCCCGCTATAGGCTATGGGTATGGTAGGGATTGGATGAGTTCCATCATGTAATCGAATAAGATTTTTAGGGCATGGTTCCTAGTACCTCTATTAGTGTTATTTGACTTTGTTGCAACTTGTTTTTCTTAATGCTTGTCACAAGGTCCCGAGTGCCATGATCTAAGATCTGAACTTATTATTGAATCATTATGATACTATTGTTTGTGATCTTATCTACAAGTTGTGTACACATATCATTGTCTGGATCCAAAGGCCCCAAAGTGACAGAAATTGGGACAACCTGAGGGGATGGATATGATGTGAGGATCGCATGTGTTCACGGAGTGTTAATGCTTTGCTCTGGTGCTCTATTAAAAGGAGCACCTTAATTGTCAGTAGTTCCCTTGAGGCCCCGCTGCAACGGGCTGGCAGGACAAAAGATGTTGTGCAAGTTCTCACTTTAATGGACTATATATGGAGCACATGCCTATGATTGTTTAGTATTTGGATGCTTATTCTTATTTATCTGCAATTGCCCTAGATCTCGAAGTTACATGTTTAGACTCGTCCATGCAACGCCCATCCATCCATCCCTATGCCTACCGCGCTCATATCCTACTGTTTGCTACAACTGTTACTATTGCTCCTGTTTTGCTGCTGCAGTTGCTTTGCTGTTGCTACTACAAACTGTTGCTACTGATAAACTTCTCTGATCAAGAACTATTTCCAGGTGCAGCTGAATTTACAACTCAGTTGTTAAGGCTTGCAAGTATTCTTTGGCTCCCTTTGTGTCGAATCAATAAATTGGGTAATACTACCCTCGAAGACTGTTGCGATCCCCTATACTTGTGGGTCATCAAGACTATTTTCTGGCGCCGTTGCCGGGGAGCATAGCTTTATTTGTAAGTTAACTTGGATCTATTGTTGTTCACTGCTACTCCTTTCATCATGGGGAAGTCTCATGATGGAAAGTTTCCTATATTACCATCCACTACAAGAAGAGGTACAGTCCTAAACACCTCTGCTGCTCTTGATTCACCGTCTGTTATAAGTAAGCTTGTTACACCACCACCACATACTCATGCTACACACACTACTACTACTGATGTATCTGAAACTGCTTTTGATACTCATGATGTTACTTCTACTGTGCTTGATGCGAGTGGTTCATTAGGTCCTTTCCTAGATGCTACTATGGCTGGTCTAGGAAATACTGAAACTCCTAGTGAAGACACTGTTACTCCTGTTAGCTCACCTGACTCTAGAGAGAGTTATGATATTAATGATGGCTACATTGAGTTTACTGATGAATTTGTTGAAGAGTGCCAAAACACACATGGTGCTAGTGCTATTAAGAATCTCCTTGCAAGACGTATCATTATTCCTAAACTGTCCTCTGATCCTAAGTTTGCCACCTCTCCCATAGACATCAAAGATAAAGATTATGATTTATCTCTTGATTTATCCTATTTACACATTGTTGAGAAAGAACCTTTTTGTGGGACTGAAAATGAGAGTGTTGTAGCTCATATGAATGAGCTTTCCACATGGGTGCTTTATTCTCAGATGATTTTAAGATGTGCAAGTACTTTGTTACTAAGATCTCCCCTTTTTCACTAAAAGGAGAAGCTAAGGCTTGGTTTAATAGATTGCCTCCTGGTTCCATTGATAGCCCTAATTGCTTGATTGCTTCTTTCTTCCAGAAATATTTTCCTCCCAGTGCTAGACATGCTGTTTGCAGAGACTTTTTTATTTTAAACAAGGAGAAGAAAAGAAATTGCCTGAGTCATGGACAAGGTTGCGTGCCTTGATTCATGCAAATCCTGGATGTCCATTACCTAAAAACGAGCTTCTTGATATTTATTATAATGGACTAACTAATGATTCAAGGACATACCTAGATAGTTTTGTTGATTGTGTTTTAGGAAAAGAACACCTATAGATGCTGAAGAATTAATGGCTAAAATAAGCAAGAATTATGATGATTGGACTTCAACTGAGCTAAATACACCTGAGCCTATAACTCCTGAACCAGTTGTGCCTGAACCAGTTCCAATACCAACACCAAAGAAGAGGGGAGTTATTGCATTAAATGATGATGTGATGAAAGAAGCTAAGAAATGTCTAAAGGAGAAAGGTATTAGAGCTGAAGATGTGAAGAATCTACCTCCTATAGAAGAATTATGCAAGCCAATTACCCACTCATCTACTATTGAGGTGCACTCTCTTCACTTTGATGAAGGTGACATTCCCTATGGTAAGCCTCCTGATCAATGCTTAGAGGAACTTGACACATTTATTGTTAAACAAGGTAATTTTAATAAACAAGTTCAGAATCATTTATTGGAAAACTCTAGAGCTATTAATGAGTTGAAAGATATTGTGAAAATAACTTCTAATGATATTAAAATTCTTTGTAAACACTTTCAAATGGTTCAAACCCAAATTGATCAACTTGCTAAGGTACAAAAAGATATGCTAATTAATGCCCCAGGAGATAAACATGCTTATGGAATTAGAACTAGGAGTGGTATACCTACTCAAGACCCTTTATATCCTGAAGGACACCCTAAAAATAATTGAGCAGGATTATCAACAAGGTGAAAGTAGTGGTAGTCCTTATAAGAGAAAGAAAAAGAAACATAAAATAGTTGAGGAACCACTTGAACCTGTTGTAGATCCTAATAGTATATCTATCTCTGATGCTAAAACTGAGAGTGGTAATGATAAAAAATGATGCTCCTGATAAGGAGGAAGTTGAGGAAGAACCTAAGGAGCACACTAAGAACACTAGGTACACTAAGGAAGATTTTATTGCTAATAAACATGGTAGTGAGAGAGAACCTTGGGTGCAGAAACCTATGCTTTTTCCAGGTAAGAAACACAAGTCAAAGGAGGAAGAACACTACAACAAGTTTTGTGAGTGGATGAAGCCTTTATTTTTGCAAATTCCTTTGACTGATGCTATTAAGTTGCCTCCTTATTCAAAGTATATGAAGGATATTATCTCTAATAAATTGAAGATTCCTAATGAGGAGATTTCTACTTTGCTTGCTAATTATTCCTTCAATGGTAAGGTTCCAAAGAAACTTGGTGATCCAGGTATACCAACTATTCCTTGCTCTATTAAGAATAATTATGTTAGAACTGCTTTATGTGATTTGGAAGCTGGAGTTAGTGTTATGCCTTTTTCTCTCTACAAAATACGCCAGTTAGAAAAGTTGATACCAACTGATATATCTTTGCAAATCTCTCATAAGTCAATTACTATTCCTGTTGGTATATGTGAGGATGTTCCTGTTCAAGTGGCTCATAATTGCTTGGTTTTAACTGATTTTGTTGTGCTTGAAATGCCTGAAGATGATAATATGTCTATTATTCTTGGGAGACCTTTCCTTAATACTGCAGGTGCTGTCATCAATTGCAATCAAGGAAAAGTAACATTTAATATTAATGAAAAAGAGCGTACTGTCTATTTCCCCAAGAAGGTTGCTAAGAGCTATTGCCTGAATTCCATTGAAAATATTGAGAACATCAAGGTTGGAGAAATATATTCTCCCATTCCACAAGAATATTTTGAAACTATTATGATTGAGACCATTGCTATCAAGTTTGAGGTAACATAATCACCTTGTGGAATGCAAAGTTTTGTTTCATATAAGATTGTTTTGGTAACAAGACTTGATCAACGTTGTTAACAAAAGGATTTTAATGAACAAATTAATGCTTTCACTATGGTTATACTTGCTCACTTTTACTTTTCTCCTTCCTTGTCTTTGCCCTTTCTCTTGTTAGCTTTGGTTTTGTTAGTTGTTTGCTTGTTAGAGTGTCTTAGAACTTCTGTAGTTTGGTTTTGGTTTGCCTTTGCTTCTTCTAAAAAAATCTTTTCAGCGAGAAAATCAATTTTCGTACCCTGAAAATTGGCCAAAAATAAAGTTTTCCGAAAAATCCCAGAAAATTCAAAATAATTTTTTCCTCGAAAAAAGGGCAGAGTGACACCTGGAGTGACCTAGGGGTCCACCCTAGGCCAGCACACCCCTGGGCGGCGCGGCCAACTTCCAGGTGGCGCCTGGCATGGGTGTGGCCCACCTGTGGCCCTCCAAGATGCCTCCTCGCAGCCATCTTCTTTCTTGCTCCCGATTTTCGATCTCCTTGCTCATCCCATCTTTGCTACTGATTTTTGGAGGGATTGCTCCTTGGTTTGTGCCTCCTCCGCTTGTCCAATTAGATTTGTGATTGGTAGATTGAATCTTGAGTATTTTGCTGGTATAGGTGACAGGTTGTGTGAGCTTGAATGCTTGTTCTATGCTTAGAGATTACATTTTGATGCATGTGGAGCCCTCTAGCAAGTTCCTATAGTAGTTTCTCATTGTTTATCAATTTGGAAATCATTTGGTTTGATGTTTGTCTAAAAATTTCAGAAAGGAAGATGAGTGCATACCCACTAAATCAATATGATTTGATGGTACCTGAGCCAATGAAAGTTCATCGTGAGGAAGGAGTCTTCCCTTCCATATATCCATTCCATGAATTTATGAGAGCCGCGGGAATCCTCCAAGATTTCCAATCTATGATTACCAATGCAGGGTTGCAACACTTTGTTGAAGGTGAACCTTTTCAATATGTTAAAGTAACCATGGCTGTGGTGCAGGACTTCCGGTTTACTTGGTCTTCATCTAATCCCATGGTCCATTATAAAATATATAATTTAGCTGTCGACCTGCCTTTTGCTGATTTCTGTGCAACAATTAGAGTACCTCATTGGGGATCTTGTGAGAAGATCAAGGAGAGGCCTAAGTCACTTATGGATTTATATGCTGAAATTTGCCAAGGTTTCGACTTCTTAAAGGAAAGTGGTAAAATTCGGAACATTCAGTTCCCATCCATTAGATATTTTTCCTATTTCATTACCAAGTGTGTTCTTGCTAGAAAGATTGCTAGAAAGTTATCTTCTTTTGATCTAGCTTTTATATCAGCTGCTTTGAATAGGGATAGATCTTATAACCTGGGTGCTTTGATAGCTTACCGTCTTACAACTAACCGCGATAAGGGTGGAATTTGTGAAGGACTCATTGCCGCTAGGTTGCTAGCTTTCCATGGTTTAGAGCCTCACCATTCAGATTATCGGTTCCCTGTAGAGAGGCTTGATCTTGATTCCATGGTTCATCATAATTTTGTTCCTTAGGGGCTACTGTGAGAAGTTTACCGTATGAATTATCTTTTGTCAAGCATGGTTAGAGAGGGGGTAGGACTGAGAAAATAGTTTATTTTCCTGCACCTGCTTTTTTAAATTTTGATAATAGGCAAGGATGGTCGCTCACAGAGGAGGAGTTTGACACATACGTGGCGGAGCTCTCCCAGCAAGAGGAGAATGTTGGAGAGGATGCTGAAGATGATTCGGTTTAGCCCTCCAACTTGGGAGAGTATTCATACCAGCATCCCTCCTATGATTGGGGCATGTCGTCTTCTTCATCGCAAGGGCCTGACTATGATCATTCCTATGATGACCCACCAGCTTGGGGTTATGATGGCACTTCGTCAACATGCAGTGCTTCATCGGGAAACCCCAAGAGCAAGGTGTGATGCAGCACAGCAACAAGTTTTCCCTTAGTAAGAAACCGAGGTTATCGAACCAGTAGGAGGAAGAAAACGTCACACAGGTGTTGCAAGCAACGTGGAAACCTGCACAACACAAACTCAAGACTTTGCCCCAATGAATCAGTGAGGTTGTCAAGATCACCGGTTTGTTGTAAAAAGGAATAAACATATGGTGTGGAAGGTGATGATGGTTTACAACAAGTAAACAAGTAACAGTGGAAGATGTATCAATTGTAAAGATTGTACCGGGGTCCATAGTTCACTAGAGGTGCTCTCCTTAGATAAACAACATGACATGAAGGGTAAACAAATTACAGCAGGGCAATTGACAGGAACTGAGCGAGGCATAACAATGCAATACCAGACAAAAAGATCCTATGAGATTCAATTGGGCAATACAACAATATACATAGACCTCCATCCAACTGCATCTATGACTAGAAGTCCACCTTCAGGTTATCATCCGAACCCCCTCCAATATTAAGTTGCAATCAACAGACAACTGCTTTAAGCAAAGTGTGTAAGGTAAATAATCCACTTGTTCTATGAACAAGAGACCGTTGTTTTCTCCCTAGTGGCAACATCACATCTACAACCGAAGAGATTTCTGTCACTTCCCTTGGAAACTAGAGGCATGAACCCACTATCGAGCATAAATACCCCCTCTTGGAGTCACTAGCAACTACTGGGCCAAGATAGCTACTAACAACGGAGAGCATGTAAGATCACAAACAACATAGACATGATAGTATCAAATATACAAAACCATTAATCAATCTGACATAGTAGTCTCAATATCCATCGGATCCCCGCAAACACAACATGCATGATTATAAATAGATTAGACCTTGATCATGAACGGAGCTCGCAAGATCTATACATGAAAGCACAAAGGAGGAGATACAACCATCTAGCTACTACATGGACCCGTAGTCCAAGGTGGAACTACCCACGCTTCATACCGGAGAAGAAGGCCTCCCGGATGATCTCCCCTATGGTAGGGTGCCGGGAAGAGCTTTAGATCCCCCCGATCTAGGGACGATGGTGGCGGCGGCTACAGAAGGTTTTGTGGAGTTTTGATCGGGTGCCTAGGGTTTCTGTATCGGGGGCTTCTTATAGGCGAAGGGGCGAGGCAGGAGGGCTCCTAGGGGGGCACACCCTACCCAGGCGCGAGGTGGCCCCAACCACGCCTTGGGGGGGAGGGGGGTTGGTCGCCCTGTGGCGCATCTTTGTCTCGTCTTCTGGCTTCGTGTCGCCCACGGTGAAATATTGACTTTGGCTTTTGTCCCGTCCAATTCAGAGAATATTGATTTTCTGCCTTTCTGGAACCAAAAATAGAAGAAAACAGTCAACTGGCACCGTGGCAACTTTTTAATAGGTTAGTTCCAGAAAAGATATAAAAACACCTCAAAGTATAGAAAGCAAAGCAAAGTAGATACTAAACAAGCATGTTGCATCAAAAATTATAGATACATTTCCGACGTATCAAGCATCCCCAAGCTTAACTCATGCTCGTCCTCGAGTAGGTAAGTGATAAAAAGAATTTTTTTGAGGTGACATGCACCATCAAAACCAAGATCAAACCATTTGCAAGCATCGAAAGCTGGGATCAAAGAACTCTAAACATGTGCATAAAAGATGGAGTTCTAACAATAGGACAAAGTAACAATGCATGCAACATGAAAGGCTACAAACAAAGATCATGAATAACATGCATTGAAAAACGTTTGTTTGTTTCACATACAGAAAACATGGCATAGTGGCATTCAGCTTGTCCCTCATAGAGTAGCAAATAGATGCATAGGACACCTTCAAAGTTCATAAGAGTGACTAGATACAAGTAGCACAAGAACACGGAATATCACAATATGCATAAATCTATAAGTTTTGGGACACTACACACGGAATGGAAACTATGCTCTATTAATGGTGCCTAAAGGTAGAAGGTGGAGACTCAATAAAATAGTGGAAGAAAGTCCCTTCATAAAGGGAAGCAGGGATTTCAAGTTTCAAAAAGAGCTTCCAAAAATTATGGTACTTGTTAGCTTTCATCCCACATTGCCCCTATCATAAGCATCTTGAAGTGATTAAGGTTAAAGTGAACAAACTATGGACTATATGCTTGAAAAGTATAAGTTGGCAATCTCAAGTCCCTTGAATACGAGGGCCACACGTCATGCTACTCAACTTCGGTCACCTGTAAGTTCTTGTCATTGTAAGTATATGCGTATTATAGAGAACCGCCAACGGGGTACCCCTTGCACATGGTACAGGAGCTATCCCGTAACTAAAATGACAAGGCAAGCAGACAATGAGCATCTCAACGATCTTTTTATTTACTATGTGCATAGATTTTTATTGAGGATGCTTCACAAATAGCTCATTATGGTGATACTACAAGTTTCCACCATGATTAGGCATGACTTAGGCTAGTGGCCCAGGCGTTTCTCTAACACAAAATACATAACTCGATGGACTTACAAGCTCCCTATTTATTTCACACCGGTGACATCCATAGACAAAAGAACATGATATCAACTGTGTACAAAGTCCAAATGCAATATCAAAAATGTTCCCTATGACAGCATGGTCTGCTAACTTCAACGTATCAGTGCAAGCATATACAACATAGACGACACAATGGTTCAAGTTTATTAGGGGCAAAGAATATAAAGTATGCCATCAAGTTTGTGAGGGCTTTAATCACTAAGTTTTCAAATAACAAAATACTTTTTAATTGGAAGATAGCTGAAAACAAGAATATACTTGGAATGGTGTAACACACCATGCATAGGAGTTTATAGTGGACACTTTGGAATAACTTGGTTTCTTGGGAGTTGGAAGCATGAGTAGAACTTACTCATGCAAGTGGAGGCTAGCAAAAAACTGGGAGCAACAACTAAGAGAGCAATAATGGCCATAATCATGCAGAGCGACAAAACATTACTAATCAAAGCATAGAGTGGTACTACAAGTCAAGGACTAAATGATCAAAGAGTCTATGGTGACTTGTTCATAGTCATAACATGGTGTGAGCATGTGCCAAGTCAACCCAAACAAAGCATCAAAGGAGAATACCACAATACTATGCTTTTGCATGCTAAAACAAAGCATAATTCTTTCAAGGCACACTAAGCAATCCCAATTGTTTGGAACAAGACATGCTATAGCAATAATCACTAAGCATAAGGTCAAAACAAAACCTAGAATGTCATGCTAAAGTCTAAGTCACAGTCAATGCAAGCTCCTCTTGCACTTTCAAGCAGGAACTTGCTACTCCTTTCCAATACCAAGAAACTTATTTGAAACAACACAACAAGAACGGGGGTCCAAACTACTTTATTCAAGCAAACTAAACAACTAAGCAAAGCAAACAAAAACTAAGACACTCTAAGAACAACACAACAGTGCATGAAACAATAAAAAAGAATTGTCTAGACAGACCTGAGATTTTTATTGATGAAGAAGGGGATTCCTTGGTAATCCCCAAGCTTTGATGCTTGTACCTCTTGGATATTTCTTAGGTGACACCGGGGTGGCATCCCAAAGCTTGAGCTTTTGTCCATTCTTCATCTCATTATATCATTCTTTCTCTACACCTGAAATTTTTCCTTCATACAAAACTTCACACAATCTTCATTAGCAACATTAGTGCATTCAAAAGATAATAGACCTTTGGGCCTAGCTTTGGAACAACAAAACTTTTCACTAAAAACACAAGCTACTGTAGCAACTCCTTGAAAAAGCTCAATTCCCCAAAAGAGAACTCAAAAAGGAATCAATAAGAAGCAAATGCAAATAATGGCAGAAATCTGTCAAAATAGACCAGCAGGTAGAAACCGATTTTTTCGAAAATCTTCTATTGCTCAAATCAAAAAGTGTTGAACTAACGAAATTTAGCTGGGATTTATTCGTAAATTTTCACCTCAATCCGACTTACAGAGACTCCTCACGAATGTTTATGGTGGAGGACAGAAATATGTTTCGGGACAGCAACTCCCCAAATTTTACTTCCCTCTCATTAGAGGTCATTCTTGGCACAAAAAACAAACAAAAAGGATAAGGAGAGGTCATTACTGAAGTAATAACTTCCGAGACTCAAGGAAACTCTTGGGTTATATTCCAACAAGTACTTTTCTTTAACGCCTTTAAGTTAGGCACAAGAAGCAAGAAATCAAAATATTTTCAAATGAATAATTGAGATCAATACTTGCAAAGTCTTCAACTATGAGAGGTATCTCATCCAAATGAGTCTTGGAGGATACCTTATCATCACTCTTTGGTTTACTACTTTCATCAAAAGGATTTTTAGGAACAATCCAATCAAAATTATTTTCAAAGGCTTCATGCATTCCAACAAGCTTAAAGGGTATGGGTATCTTAAATTCCTCTATCGGTTTGGTTTTATCTAAAGTACCCACAACATCGCATGAGCCTAGCATGTTAAAACACTCAAAGACCTTTTTGGCTTCCTTAGCAACATCATGGAACTCTTTTAGAAAAGTTTCAAGAATAAATTCTCTCTTTTCAGCATTATTTTCTTTCTTTAGTTTTAGGAACAAAATTTGCATCATGGGGTTAAGGCTAACAAACCTGGCCTCCAACATATGGACTAAAGAAGCTGCAACAATCTCATAATCAGGAGCAAGCTCTACTATAGATTTATCCTCAGTATCCTCATGCTTGCTAACATAATTAAAGAATTATTCAACATTATCTTTCCCAATTATGGAGCCACTACCTATTGAAAGGTTTTTTAGGGTGAACTTGGGGAGCAACATGGTGAGCTAGAACAAGGTTGCAGCTAGAGTAGGAACTAATTTTTGGGGGGGTTTTGATAAGAGTAAGCAAACCAAACTAAACTATTTTTTTTTAGTTTTTGATAAAAAGAGCCAAACAAAACCAAGCAAAAGAAACTAAGCAAACTAAAAACAAAGCAAAGAGAAAGGTTGAGGAGGACTCCCGTTGTGAAGATGTCCTTAGCCTCCCCAGCAACGGCGCCAGAAAGAGCTTGATGGCACTGCGTCAACGTGTAGTGCTTCGTCGAGAAACCCCAAGAGCAAGGTGTGATGCAGCACAACAGCAAGTTTTCCCTCAGTAAGAAACCGAGGTTATCGAACCAGTAGGAGGAAGGAAATGTCACACAGGTGTTGCAAGCAACATGGAAACCTGCACAACACAAACTCAAGACTTTGCCCCAATGAATCAGTGAGGTTGTCAAGCTCACCGGTTTGCTATAACAAAGGATTAAATGTATGGTGTGGAAGGTGATGATGGTTTGTAGTAAGTAAACAAGTAACAGTGGATGATGTATCAATGGTAAAGATTGGACCGGGGTCCATAGTTCACTAGAGGTGCTCTCCTTAGATAAACAACATGGAATGAAGGGTAAAAAAATTACAGCAGGGCAATTGACAGGAACTGAGCGAGGCATAACAATGCAATACCAGACAAAAATATCCTATGAGATTCGATTGGGCAATACAACAATATACATAGACCGCCATCCAACTGCATCTATGACTAGAAGTCCGCCTTCAGGTTATCATCTGACCCCCTCCAGTATTAAGTTACATGCAACAGACAACTGCTTTAAGCAAAGTGTGTAAGGTAAACAATCCACTTTTTCTATGAGCAAGAGACCATTGTTTTCTCCCTAGTGGCAACATCACATCTACAACCGAAGAGATTTCTGTCACTTCCCTTGGAAACTAGAGGCATGAACCCACTATCGAGCATAAATACCCCCTCTTGGAGTCACTAGCAACTACTTAGCCAAGATAGCTACTAACAAACGAGATCATGCAAAATCCCAAACAACACAGACATGATAGTATCAAATAGACAAAACCATTAATCAATCTAGCATAGTAATCTCAATATCCATCGGATACCCGCAAACACAACATGCATGATTACAAATAGATTAGATCTTGATCATGAATGGAGCTCACAGGATCTATACATGAAAGCACAAAGGAGGAGATACAACCATCTAGCTACTACATGGACCCGTAGTCCAAGGTGGAACTACTCACGCTTCATACCAGAGAAGAAGGCCTCCGGGATGATCTCCCCTCCGGCAGGGTGCCGGGAAGAGTTTTAGATCCCCCGATCTAGGGACGATGGTGGCGGTGGCTACATAAGGTTTCGTGGAGTTTTGATCGGGTTCCTAGGGTTTCTGTATCGGGGGATTCTTATAGGCGAAGGGGCGAGGCAGGAGAGCCCCCAGGGGGCTACACCCTACCCAGGCCTGGGGTGGGCCCACCCGCGCCTAGGGGGGTTTGGCCGCCCTGTGGCGCCTCTCCGTCTCGTCTTCTGGCTTCGTGTCTCCCACGGTAAAATATTGACTTTGGCTTTTGTCCCGTCCAATTCCGAGAATATTGATTTTCTGCCTTTCTGGAACCAAAAACAGAAGAAAACATGCAACTGGCACTATGGCAACTTGTTAATAGGTTAGTTCCAGAAAAGATATAAAAACACCTCAAAGTGTAGACAAAGCAAAGTAGATACTAAATAAGCATGGAGCATCAAAAATTATAGATACGTTTCGGACGTATCAGGTTACTACCCGCGTTATTGAGCCCCACTTAGGCCAACAGCCTAAGCTTGGGGGGAGGTATACCGACATCACACTCATCTATATATCATGTTTTGTCGGTTCTTTGTATATCTATTGTTTTGCTTTCTTTTTTTTGGTTTTTGTTTCTGCTTTCCCAAAACACAAAAATACCAAAAATATTTTCGTTGTTTCTCTTGGTTTGTTTCTTTGATTTTTAGCTTTGGTTTTCCTTAAAGAAAACCCAAAAATATTTTGCTTTGTTTGCTTGTTTGAAAAATCAAAAACACCAAAAATATTTGTTGTTCTTCTTTGGTTTTGTGAGTTCTTTGCAGGGTTCAGCCGTCCTGAGTGAAGTTTGGTTTCATTTTATTATTCAAGTCACACAAGTGAAGGGCAATAATAAAAATTAAGACAACTTGAGGTGTGGTAAGAGGCTGGTAACAAACTCTATTTGTTTTCATTTTTGTACATATACTCATCGTTGTGAGCATGCTTAGTCTGTTCATGTAAGTTGTATGTTATTTATGGATGCTTAGTAGTTCTTGCTTTCTTATAATTAGCTCCAGCTTGCTAATAGTTTGTAACATGTCATATGAATGTTTGCTTGCATTTTTTTATTCATATTTTGGTATGATATTGTGGTATCCTTCTCTGAATGTTTTATGTGAATCGACTTGGCACATGCTCACGCATACATATGACTAAACAATAGTCAGTAAGCCTCGATGATTTATTTTGCCTCAGAGTTCTTGTATCACTTTCATGCCATAATTAGTCATATTTTGTTGCAAGCATGATTATGACAATTATTGCTCTCTCGTTTGTCGCTCCCTCTCTATTGCTAGCCTTTACTTGCACTGAGTATGAGCTCTACTTGTGCATCCAAATCCCCAAAACCAATATTGCCAACTGTGTCCACCATACCTACATATCAGCATCATTTGCTATTCAGTGCATATGCAATATGCCTTGTTCTCTTCCAAATAAAATGTTTGTCTGTTTTGAGAAAGTTAGTTAGTAAAGCTCCCACGAACTTGATGGCACACTTTATTTCCTGCACTTAATAAATCTGAACCATTGTGACTGTCCATGAAAGTTATATGCTTGCAAATTATAGGCTGGGAGTTAGCAGAACCGTGCTGTCACGGGGAACAATTTCAACACTTATGGATACATATCCAGTTGATACCATGCTCTTTTGTTTGCGGATGTCATCGGTGTGAAATAAAGGGGGAGCTTGTGAGTTCATGGAGTATATATATATGTGTTAGAGAAACGTCTGGGCCGCTAGCCTAAGCCATGCCTAATCATGGTGGAAACTTGCAGCATTACCATAATGAGCATTTGTGAAGCATCCTCAATAAAAACCTATGCAAATAGCAAATAAAAAGATCGCTGAGATGCTCATTGTCTGCTTGCCTTGTCATTTTGATTATGGGAGAGCTCCTGTATCATGTGCAAGGGGTACCCCGTTGGTGGTTCTCTATGATATGCATGTATTTACAATGACAAGAACTTACAGGTAACTAAAGTTGAGTAGCACGAGGAGCGGCCCTCGTACTCAAGGGACATGGGATTTCCAATTTATGGTCTGTCAAGCATATAACTCAGATTGGACCTCACTTTCGCCATTAACCACATAAAGATGCCTATGATAGGGGCAATGAGAGCTCAAAGCTAGTGAGTACCTTACTTTCAGCATTTGGAAGCCTTTCAAAATTTTCAAAACCCTTTTCACTTCCTTGTTGAGTCACCACTTATTCTATGAGCACCTTCTTGAGAGCATAGTTGTCATTCTTGTGTTTGTCTCAAAACTTGGTTAATTGTGTCATGACTTTGATGCTTGTATCTCTGATATCTTTACTTCTAGTCTTTACTTGAACTTCAGATGTGCCTTGGCATTTATATTGTTCTCTACAAACAAAGGCAAGCGAGATACACTCTATCATACCTTTTTATGAGCATTGCAATGTTGCTTATGTTTATGTTCCATGCTACTTATTATTATTGAGTTGGTTTCTCTTCATAGCTTGCATTGACTATTGAGTAGACTTAGTTGCTTACTTATTATTATGAATGGTTTAAGTGTCTACTCTGGTGCTGAGAATATTTACATCATATGAAGCAAATGTGTTCGTGAAAGTTCTTTTATCGCACTCAGTTTTCAACTGAATTTTTGAGTGTAAAACAGTAGGGTAAAGAACCCCACTGCAATTTTTATAAATCATAGAGAGTTACAAGCGAATATTTACAAGTTTCAAGCCACCTCAAAGAGGGATAACACTATGAGCAACTATCTCCTGTCTAAGTTATTGCTAATCCAATCTTTGAGGACCTGGTAATTCTTTTTCTTAATTCTACACAGGACCCATCTTAATTCCTGAGAAACAATAGCCCTCCATTCATCAAGGGAGGCATCCTTGTTATTGAAGATTTCATTGTTTCTGCACATCCATATGCCCCAGGCCCCAAGAATAATGATTTCCATTGCAAATGGGACCTTTAGGCCTCTTTTAATACTAGTCAATGCTTCGAAGAGAGTGAGATCATTGTCTTGGACAGGATAAATTTCAGCCCAGCATGCTTTTGCAAAAGGACAGCCCCAAAATAAGTGCAGAAGAGTTTCCTCACTCGTGCAACCTTGGAACACACACTCATATGAAGCCAGAACGAATCTTTTCCTTTTAAAAAGATTTCTGGTGTTTAGCCTACCAAGGAGCAAAAGCCAGAAGAAGAACTTATGTTTTTGCTAGCAAGAGGACTTCCATAACCAGGAAAAATGTGGTTGCACATACTGGTATCCAGATAATGAATAATAGGCCTTTTGGACTAAAAAAATAGCACTGCCCCAGATATAGCTCCAGTTTTCTGCTTCTCCCTGCATCCCATCATTGAGAATTTGCTCAAGGCTTTGATATTCATGGTAAGCTTGTTGTGACATAGGAAGAAAAAAGTGATCTTGCATGTTGGGTGTCTGTAAGAACTCACAAACAGAAATGTGAGGATTTTTTGCATAAGAAAGAAGATGAGGAAGCTTATGTTGTAGGCATTCATCATTCCCGTTTTCAACTGAATTGCTTGAGGACAAGCAATAAGCTAAGCTTGGGGGGAGTTGATACGTCCAAAACGTATCTAATTTTCCGAACACTTTTGCTATTGTTTCTCCTCGAAACTTGTGTTATTTGGATACAACTAACATGGACTGATGTTGTTTTCAGCAGAATTACCTTGGTGTCTAGTTTTTGTGCAGAAAATCAACTATCAGGAAAAATTCCGAAAAATATGCCAAAAATCCTATTTCACCAGAAGATCAACGGAGCTAGAGTACGAGACGGAGGGGAGCCCTGGGTGGCACACCCCCTGCCGCGCGGGTGGGCCCACCCTACGACTGGGAGGGGTGTGGCCAGCCCAGGCACCCCCTTGGTCTCTCTCTTTGCCTATAAGAAGCCTCTTGACCGAAAACCGAGGGGGGTTCGTCGTTTTTCTAGAAAGAGTTCTGCTGCGCCACCACCACCAGAAGCCGCGATTCGGAACCAAAAACTCCGTTCTGGCACCCTGCCGGACGGGGAATTTGGGGAGAATCATCGCCATCGTCATCACAAACGCCTCTCCATCAACCATCAATGTTTCCCTCATCCATGAGTGAGTAATTCCCCGCTATAGGCTATGGGGATGGTAGGGATTGGATGAGTTCTATCATGTAATCGAATAAGATTGTTAGGGCATGGTGCCTAGTATCTCTATTAGTGTTATTTGACTTTGTTGCAACTTGTTTTGATTAATGCTTGTCACTACGCCCCGAGTGCCATGATCTCAGATCTGAACTTATTATTGAATCATTATGATAGTATTGTTTGTGATCTTATCTGCAAGTTGTGTACACATATCATTGTCTGGATCCAAAGTCCCCGAAGTAACATAAATTGGGACAACCTAAGAGGATGGCTGTGATGAGAGGATCACATGTGTTCACGGAGTTTTAATGCTTTGCTCCGGTGCTCTATTAAAAGTAGCACCTTAATTGCCAGTAGTTCCCTTGATGCCCCACTGCAACGGGCTGGAAGGACAAAAGATGTTGTGCAAGTTCTCATTGCGAGCACGCATGACTATATACAGAGCACATGCCTATGAATGTTTAGTACTTGGATGCTTATTCTTATTTATCTGCAATTGCCCTAGATCTTGAAGTTACATGTTTAGACTCGTCCATGCAATGCCCGTCCATCCATCCCTATGCCTACCATGCTCATATCCTACTGTTTGCTACTACTGTTACTATTGCTCCTGTTTTGCTGTTGCTGTTGCTACTACAAACTATTGCTACTGATAAACTTCTGTGAGCAAGAACTATTTCCAGGTGTAGGTGAATTGACAACTCGGTTGTTAAGCCTTGCAAGTATTCTTTGGCTCCCCTTATGTCGAATCAATAAATTGGGCAATACTACCCTCAAAGACTGTTGCGATCCCCTATACTCGTGGGTCATCAGCGCCGCGGACGTCCGTTAGCGCCGTCAGCTGACGTCACGCCAACGGTCAGTGATGGCATCGCTATCCTGACGTTTGTTATTCATCACCTCTTGATACCGTTAAAGCCGGTTGATGATGCCATTCATTCCGTTGTTGGCGTCAACTAGTTTGTTCTTGACATCACTTAAGTCGTGACAAATTTATTTTTGTCATGGCACGAATCTAGCCTGCTCTGAGGTGGACCAATAGTAGGAGGACATGTGGGCGTTCTCAAGAGGGACATGTGGGCCTTCCCAAGAGAGACACATGGACCAATGAGATCTAGGCGCGTATCTTAAACACATGAAGGTTTTTTGTCAGGCCAGAATAGATGATGTCATCGTTTGCCCTGACGTTTCTGTTTTGTCTTGGACATTCACCATTGAAATTGAGGCAAGTCGACGTCTATCTGCGACAGAATTATTTTCGTCAAGTAAACAACCATGACATTTTCGTTTACGTCGGGGATAGATATGTGTTGGCGTCACCCCTAGATTAAGCGGTCCAGATGAAATGACAGAAATTTCACACCACAGGCGACAGATGACAGATATTTCAAGACAAATGTTTCAGATCACATTAAATTCACATACATCACTTATATCCTAACATAAGTTTTCACAGGTTAAACAGAAGTTTATTCGCCAAAAGCCTAACAAGCTTTCACTCACAAGTTTTCACATATTCACCATCAGTTCATTTACCTATGCAACAGAGCTACGAATTGGTGAAATAATACACTTCCACAGTCTGCGAAATTCACAAGTGCTTTCCACGCTTCTTCCTCTGCTTCTTTCTCCTTCAGCAATGTTGCAAATCCGGTTAATAATAATATCATGCTAGTGGTGTATCCTACATCTCCGCGAACGTTTTAATTGAGTTCAACCACGCTTTCACACAACCTTGATACTTGCTTTCTTTTACTCGGTTTAGTTACTTTTCTGCAAACAATTAAAAACATTTTAAACACCCATTACTTGAGATCAAAGGTGTCTTATAAGTATCCTTTGGTAGATAGTGACGAGGGGCATAAAGACCTTTACCAATAGCTCGCTGTGGGTTTGATATCTTTACTTCTAAACTAGCTACAATTGATTTGTGCACTTGCAATCATCAATGGGATGTGCGAACACGGCTTCATCGCGGGCGCCGCCGCACTGCGGGGATTCTAAGCCAGAGATCTACTTCCGCACTTCCCGTGGGATCGTGGAGTCAGAGGTCATCATCGTACACCGTATGTGTACAAAACCATGATGGGCCACACTTGGGGCACCTTGGATGTCGTGAGCCAGGCGGCTGCATGATGATGGACTAAGTGGTGACCTACGAGAAGCTTCGCGGCCTTGAGGTCGGCTACGAGCACGAGTACTTCAACCACGTTCCCCTCGGAACGTTAACCGCTTTCGTACTATAAGGGTATGTATCCAAAATCTCGGCCATTACTGCATTACTCCTAAATAGATCTTGGAAAGTTGGGGCGTTCCAACGTAGAATTTTTTTATTTCTGCCACGAAAACCCTTTAGTTGTCATGGTGCAAATCAACATGGCATTTTGAGGGTCCAGTCATAGTACAATGTATACGATTATATATCTATATTAGCAACCTATATATGTACTAACAAGTGTTTTTACAGGTTTAGTGTAGGCACTAAGGAACTTGATATGGCCGAGTAATGTAGCATGGCTACTAAAAAAGGTATAATGACGTACTAATCTTAGAGAAGAGTCTGGAATTGTTTGAGGCAACGTGTCCATATATTGCAGTGTTACCAAAAAAGGGAAAATTGAAGTCCATCTACTGCAATACCTAAAAAAGGTGCATATTTTTGTCTCAGTTCATACTCTCAAGCTGGTCAGGCTTTGGTCATACGAAGAACTTACTATCCATTCACCGTCTACAGTGGTATCATGAATACAAGGACTATGACATCTATCCGCAATATCCATGATCCACAGAAGTTCTCCGATCACTCCTCCGTTGGCGGCCCAGCCAACAACAACTCTGACACTATAGGAAACGCTCACTATGCCGACGGCTAGGGCCTGTCGGCGTAGACCCAGATCCCCCGTCGGCGTAGGATAGCCCGACGGTGGCCATTGGCGTATACGCGTCGGCGTACCAGGGCGTAGGCATATGACTACACCTTGTCGGCATACAATATTCGTCTACGTATCCATTAGCCTGGCGGCTATATGGAGCCGTCGGCGTACATACTGTTGGCGTAGGCCCCATGGGACCCACCTAGCGCAACTAACGACCGTTAGCTCTAGGAGCTATATGCTGATGGCAAGGCCGTCGGCCTAAGATGCCACGTGCCACTCCTGCAGTGGCCCCTGTAGTCTATACGCCGACGGCATTCGTCGGCCTAAGCCGTCACGTGCCGCCCCCTGCAGCCATCCCCCTGCAATCTATACGTCGACGGTTTCCCCGTCGGCCAAAGTTGTCTCGCTGGGCCGCGGAAAAATATACGCCGACGACTTCCCCATCGGCCCAAGTGCAACCCGTGCGATATGGTCATGTCTACATGGAAAATCAAGGCTAGGCCTAAGATTCCACCGGTTTACCTAGGTTTGATCCGCAGCGGGAGTTTCATCCTAGATGTCCAGAGAAGTGTTATCGCATGTACGAGGGTTAACCAATATACTTTTTGGTAGTTTAGGTTTTTTTGGTCATGCCAATGTACTTTTTTTGGCATTTACAAGCGTGCATGCGATAACCTTCACACGGTGTAGGGTTTTTCCAAAATAGTGGGTTCGATGCCAGATGGTCCCCAAAAGAGAGAGGTTTCTAGGTTTCCCTAATAGAGAGGTTTCGGTTCCTCGTGATGACATGGACATGGCTTATAGTCAGCAGTTGGCTCTACTATTGCCTTTGCTCTCAAGTGTAGTTACTTGGGCCATTGAATTCCCGTGCTGATTCCCAACATCCTTTTGTTTTTGCTGTAGTATAGATAATCGTACACTAACAGAAAAGATACTACACTACAGGAGAAGCTAAATACGCCGACGGCCGGGTCCCGTTGGCGTAGTCCCTAAATGCCGCCGGCGTAGGCTGGCCCGACGGCTGCCGTCGGCGTACAGCCCCATAGGTGTATACCCTTCTCCCATCGGCGTAGAAAAGCCGTCGACGTATATAGATACGCCGACGGCTTTGCCGTCGACGTAGACCATATGGGGCCCACCTAGATGACTAACGGCCGTTTGGCTACGCCGACGGCTTTACCGTCGGCCTAGATTTTTCCAAAAAAAAATTCAATTTTTTTTTTCATTTTTTTTCAAATTTTTTTCAATTTTTTGAATTGTTTATCTCACGTGGATATTTTTAATTCTAAGTATACTTAGTCTCAAGTCAAATTTCACAATTAGTCAAACTTCCCAACCGGTCACCCATCCTAATACTACTCTAGCCTCAACACGCTTAACTTCTTCGTTCCTTCCACATGAGCTTCCGACAAAGAAACTAGAACTTGTTATGAATATTATCATATCAAACCTATTAACCATTACACTATAATGTTAGACATATTTATTTATTTACATTCCATACAATTATTTGAGTAAACAACAATGAATAAGTAATAATAATCTTGAATTCAAATAAAAATAAAATAAATTTTATTTATTTTGCTTTTTTATTTAAATTTGAATAATTCATATCTACAAATCCGTAAATCACAATTCGACAAATAATATATCCAAATCGATCAGAAAAATGAGAGGAATCCAAATATGACATCCCTATCATCTATTTAGTTATATATCATAACTTTTAAATATTAGACAAACTGAAACTATGTCAAGATTCATGAAACACCCCGTTTTTGGCACTCGAAAAATAAAAAATGGCTTTTTGGTGCGACGAAAAGGAAAACTTCCTCCTGCAACATTGTTCTCCATCCCATGATATATACGAGTGCACAATATGGGCATATTAGCACAAACTATATCACGATTCTAGCAATAACATTGGTCATTTGACCTGAAATCCAGAAAACCTCGATTGAGATAGGTCATTTTGTGAAAGTTTTTTTGATACACAATCAATATACCAAGTTAGGTATTTTTCCATGCAACTATGTCATATAATATGACACCACGCGAAGGTTTTGCATTGTTTCGATCGTTTTTGATTTTTTTATGCCCATTTCAAACTATCGTCAAACTTTCTAAATCGAGGGGCATGAAGATTCTTAGATCGGGGCTGAGCCTCACTGAACTTGTATTATATCTCTGATGAAATAGCATATTGTGAACCTAAAAATGATTTTTGCAAAAAATTATGAGCAATATATCATGTACCTGTAGTTTAAATCTAACTCATTTCCTATCGATTCGGCAGGAATTTGTCTTTTTTACGAGAGGTGAACGAAAGGGTTTGAGATATCCATGTTGGAAAATTGTCCATTCAATATGGTCTAGTATTTTTAAAAAATATGTTATTATCATTTTGAAACTTTTATTTGGTGGTTTCTTCACAAAAACACCCCGTTTTTTGCACTCGGAAAATAAAAAATGGCTTTTCGGTACGAAGAAAAGGAAAACTTCCTCCTGCAACATTGTTCACCATCTCATGATACAAATGTGTGCACAATATGGACACATTATCGCAAACTATACCACGATTCTCGCAATAACATTGGTCATTTGACCTGCAATCTAGAAAACCTCAATTGAGATAGGTCATTTTGTGAAGGTTTTTTGAGACTCAATGAATATACCAAGTCTAGTATTTTTCCATGCAACTATGTCATATAATATGACACCACGCGAAGGTTTTGCATTGTTTCGATCGTTTTTGAATTTTTTATGCCCATTTCAAACTATCGTCAAACTTTCTAAATCGAGGGGCATGAAGATTCTTAGATCGGGGCTGAGCCTCACTGAACTTGTATTATATCTCTAATGAAATAGCATATTGTGAACCTAAAAATGATTTTTGCAAAAAATCATGAGCAATATATCATGTACATGTAGTTCAAATCTAACTCATTTCCTACCGATTCGGCAGGAATTTGTCTTTTCTACGAGAGGTGAACGGAAAGATTTGAGATATCCAGGTTGGAAAATTGTCCATTCAATATGGTCTAGTATTTTTGAAAAATATGGTATTTTCATTTTGAAACTTTCTTTTGGTGGTTGCTTCACAAAACACCCCTTTTTTGCACTCGAAAAATGAAAAATATGTTATACGAAAGTATTTGTATTTTTTATGTATTTTTTTGAATAAAAATATATAATATTTGAGTTTATATAGATAGATCTGATTTTTCTGCAAATTTTGATATATTATATGTATTTTTCTGAATTTAAATGATTTAGTTATTTTTTAAGATTAATGTGGAAAAAAAGAAAAATAGCTACGCCGATGGCTTTGCCGTCGGCATAGGTCTGAAACCTACCGTCGGCGTAGACTTAACGCCGTTGCTCTGTCGTTAGCCCAATGGGCTACGCCGACGGTCCTATTTACGCCGACGGTGGCCGTCGGCCTATTTATTCTACGCCGACGGCAAAACTGGGCCGACGGCCCGTCAAGCTACCTCCGACGGCCTCGACATTTTGCCGTCGGCGTATAAAAAGACCGTCGGCCTATTTGGTTATTTCCGTGGTGCTAGAGGAGGTGATTTGCGCGTGCGGGTAGGTCACGTCCCGATGCCACATGCATAGGAATTAGGAAACCTCGTCCATCCACGTTTCTTTTCCGTCTCATCCTCCTTTTAGGACACGCAAGTTGTCTATCTGCTGGACTCCTGTACGTGAAATAATACAGTACGTCAGGCGAAACCTTCTCCGAATCATTCAGACAACCTTTTAATTTCCTGCAATTATTTGGGTTATTACTCGTCGACACAAGTTGCCTCTTACATAGTACGTCGCCCTTGAGATCGATCGGGTCGTCATGAAGCTCAACAGGGTTCGCCTCCGCCGCCGTGATGTAAGTCGATTCTTGACTAAAACTCATCCTTGGATGCAATACAATCAATGGTATCTCACATCTATCCCATATATCTTAGTAGTATGTGATCATAACTGAGAAGACTAATTCAATTCCACCATGTCTTGGACCGCGCGCATATGCACATGCAGCTGCTGAAGATCGACCGGCTAATCAAGCTGCCCAACGACGTGCTGCTCAACATCCTGGAGAGGGTGGGCACGCTGGACGCCATCAGAGCCTGCGTCGTCTCCAAGCGGACGCAGAACCTCCCAGCCATGCTCTCGCAGATCGTCATAGTCCTCGGCGACGCATGGGAGCTGCACCGACACAACGGCGTCGTGGTCGAGGTGATGGACAAGATCCTCGCGACGAGGTCGCCGCAGATCCCCATCCGCAAGCTGAAGCTCAGGTTCATCATGAGGGGCGACGATCATCTCAGGATCGGCAGGTCCGTCGCCCTCGCCATGGCGTCGCAACAGATGGACGCGGCCGAGTTCGAGGTCATGACCAAGCGGTACTTCACACCTGGCAATCATCCGGATCCCGTCTACTTTGCGAAACAGTTCAACGCTTTTATCGGCGAGTGTCCGGACGCATTTGCCGGTCTCACGCGGCTGCATCTGCAGAACCTGAGGTTTGTCAACGGATCCAACGTAGTAGTAGCCAACATCCTAAGCACTTGCAAGCGGCTGGAGTCGTTGCGTCTCTTCCGGTGCGACGCGGGAGAAGGTTCGGTGCTGCGTGTAGTAGAACACGCCCGACTCGTCGAGCTTGAGATCGACTCTGGGCAATCCTTGAGGGTGGAGCTCAATTGTCTGCCCAAGCTCCAACGGATCAGCTATAATAATTGGTTCTATGCTACTTACCCTTTGGATCTGGGTTTCGTCCCACAACTCTCCAAGCTAGCTCTCTCGTGCGCATATGGTATCATGAACACCGCAATAGCTCTCAACTTAAGCCAGTTGCTTGTTAATGTGCCATCGATAGAAAGTCGACATCTGGATTTTCAAAGTAAAAAGGTACTCTCTCACACCAATCATCTTTGTCTACTCTTCGTTGTTTGATTGTTATATGTGACTTAGTAAATAAGTGTCACACCCAAGGATATAATTTACGCATGGCTCACACTCACTACTAATTAATTTGCTCTTTTCTCCTAGATTTGGATTCGACCAGAATGCCCAAAGTTGCTCACACCTTTGCTCGGTAAATTACGGCTTGTGAATCTGGACAATCTTTCCGAAGAATGTGACTTCACATGGACTATGTTCTTTCTTGAAGCCGCACCATCCCTACAGGACCTATGCATCACAGTATGGAATCATAATTGTCAGGCAAAGTCACAAAAAAGTCACCTGAGAAAACTATTGTCAAATGGGAACCATCCGTCGCTGATTTCAAGCACAAGAATCTGGCCAACCTAACAATCCACGGCTTCCAATCCGAAGAAAACTTCACGAGATATGTTAGACGCATCATGGAAGTTGCGGTGAACATCAAGGATGTATCTCTACATGAAAAAAAGGTTTGCAAGGTTTGCATTGACAGATTGGATCATCCCAAGGTTCCGTCGTTAACATATCCACAAACCATCGAGGAGAAGGATTCGGTGAGGAAGCAAATTATAGAGAAGTTGGTGACAGCTTCTCCTACTATGATTCACTTCCGGCCCTCTTGCTATTATACAACTCGAGAGTCTATGTAAATGATTCATGGCATTGCCGTCATCTCTCTATTCCTCCATATAAACTCTCCATACGTGGTTAACAGGAGGTGTTCCCGTACTCAAAACATGCTCTCTTCGTCTCAAAATAGATGTCGGAAATTTGTATATATTTCTTTATATACCAAATAGTGTCTAGCGATGTCGTTTGCAGGCGCTATGGTCCGGATAACCTAGCGTTTCGTCCGATCTCTCCAAGGGTCCTAGAAGCATCCAGAGCTCAGGAACCAGACGTGATGATCAAGGTAGAATTCTAAGGTGTAACCGACATAGTCGTAGATTTATCTTTTGAACTGTAATCCGACCAGTATTGGACTCTAGGACATGGCCTCTCATATAAATGTTGGGAGGAGCCAATGGGGAGGTACCACAACACTGTCAGAGTAATCCGCCATAAGCTAGATCACATGTGGCAATCCAATGATTTTGCACTCTCCATCAATAATGATCAGACAAGCAAGAGTAGAGTTTCCTCTACGAGGGCCTAAACCTGGGTAAATCTCGTCTTTCTTGTTTGGTAGATAAGCCGACAAAATCTCTCCTTTTTCCTGAACCCCAAGTCCATGACTATGGGCATTGCTGAGGTTAACCCTCGTTAACAAGAACAACATAATCGCCAACAGAAGCAACAGACTAGATGACGGTTGTCACCCACCATGGCCAGCCATAGAAGAAGAGACACAAGCACCAATCGAACGAGCCAACCCACCACGAGCAGAACTACTCAGAACACCAGGAAATCCACCAAAACGATAAGAATCATGCCCCTGACCAAGCCCATGCCCATGACCACACACGTGAGCAACCGACAAACAACCACCACGACCACGACCACGCCCCATGGAGCCATGATGACCCACAAGTATAGGGGGTGTATCGTAGTACTTTTGATAAATAGGAGTGTTGATCTCAACGAGAAGCAGAAGGTGTTGACTAGTGGTTTGGAATAGGAAATCTCTGTAAATACTTAGGAAACAGATTTTTAGGGGTTTTTGATAAAGCAAGGAAATAAAGTGAAAGTAAATAAAGACAAAAAATAATTGCAGCAAGTGGCCCAATCCTTTTTTAGCAAATGACAAGTCGGTGGTAATACTTATGAGGACCAAACATTCTCGAGGATACATGGGAATACTGTCAAGTGCTTTTGTTTCATATAGTTGATTAATCTTCTGTGGTTTGATAAGTGTTGTGTGGGTAAACCTATGCTAATGTACCAACCTTACTTGGACTAATACATACTTGTGATTAAACCTCTTACAAACATCCGTAACTACAAGAAAGTAATTAAGATAAAAACCTAACCACAGCCTTAAACTCTAAGATCCTACACTCCCTTGTGCAAAGGTTTCCTAACGGGGGTTCAGGTTTCTGTCACTCCGGCAACACCACAATTAGTAGACAAATGCACAATTCATTCCCCTAGGCCCATAAATGGTGAAGTATCATGTAGTAGACGCACATATGACACCACTAGAATAATAGCACCAACACTTAAGTATTAAACCATTGAATAATACCTCAACACAATTCCACTACTAACAACATGACTTCTCCCATGTCCTCAAGAGCTAAACGAACTACTCATGAGACATAATATGGATCAAGATCAGAGATGATATGATGATAAATAACAATTTGAACATAAACAATAATTCAACGGTTCCACTCACAAGCATCAACTAAAATAATAAACAACACCGGGAAAGTTTCCCCTAAGAACTATGCAAGATTCAACACAATTGTTATAGCGGGATGGAGTGGTGATGATGGTGCTGGTGGAGATGGTGGTGTGGATGATGATGATGATCCTGATGAAGTCTAGCTTGATGACGGTGTTGATGGCGACGATCTCCCCTCTCTGGGAAGGAATTTCCCTGGTAGAAATCTGTCTACCAGAGAGCTCTTTCTCTCTCTATAGTTTCCGCCCCGCAGAGGCGGCGGAATCTTTCTGTGGTTGCTCCCCGAACTTTAGGGTTTCAGGAGGAAGATATAGGCAAAGGGGCGGAGCCAGAGGTGGGCCAGGGTAGCCACACCCCCTGGTGGCACGACCCAGGGTGGCCTGCGCCTGTGGGGGGTGTGGGCCCCTGTGGCCAAACTCCGCCTCCCCTTCTGGCTTCCTTCGTCTTCTGGAAAAATATAATTTCCATATATTTTCTGGTATTTTTCCGATCTTCGCAAAAATTGCATCTAGACACCGCTTTTTCCATCAGAATCCTAACTTCGGCAGTTCATCCTCCAAGAATCATCCAACATGCAAAAACAGATGAAATAACATAAGTATCACCTCTTAATAAGGAATATATCAATGAATAACAACAAATTATGATATAGAATGGTGATACAAATTGGACGTATCAACTCCCCCCCATCTTAGACCTCGCTTGTCCCTAAGCGAAAACTGAGCTCAGTAAACATCTCCACAGGTTTATGGAGTGAAGTATCGATAAAAAGAATACGGACAAGAAGCATCACACTTACCAATACACAACTCATAGTAGAAAGCAACTCACCATTATATAACTTAACTTGCAATGATTATGGGAGTCACAATAAAGATGCATAAAGATAAATCATAATTGGGAATGGCAAACTTTGTTCTTGGTCAGAAAACAGATGACAAACAGTTTTCAAGCAAAGATTTTGTAAAGAAGTTTATAACATGAGTACCCTTTGCTCAAACATAAAAGGCTTTTCACAAAGATGGCTTTCAAAGTAATACTCATTTAGATAAGAATAGTGTGCAAAACAAGGAAGATAAGAAACATGATTTAATAAATCATCATATGAATGATTGAAACACAACAACTCAAATGCTTGCTGGAGATAAAGAGGAATAGGTTTACTGACTCAACTAAGAAGTAAAAGAAAGGCCCTTCACAGAGGGAAGCAGGGATTTCAAGTTCATAAAGAGCTTTCAAAAGATTATGGTACTTACTAGCTTTGAGCTCTCATTTCCCCTATCATAAGCATCTTGAGGTGATTAAGGTTAAAGTGAACAAAGATGGAGTATATGCTTGATGAAGTATAAGTTGGCAATCTCATGTGCCTTGAGTACGAGGGCCGCTCCTCATGCTACTCAACTTTAGTTACTGGTAAGTTCTTATCATTGTAAGTACATCTGTATCATAGAGAACCGCCAACGGGGTACCCCTTGCACATGATACAGGAGCTATCCCATATTAAAATGACAAGGCAAGCAGACAATGAGCATCTCAGCAATCTTCTTATTTACCATGAGAAAATGGTGCTTTTTTCTCTCTTTCCTCTTTTCAATGTCTCTATATTTTTATAAGAAGAGAGCTTCATAGATTGCTCTATGGTGATGCTGCAAGTTTCCACCATGATTAGGCATGGCTTAGGCTAGCGGCCCAGGCGTTTCTCTTACACATATACATAACTCCATGGACTTACAAGCTCCCCTTTTATTTCACACCAGCGACATCCATAAAGAAAAGAGCATGATATCAACGGGGTAGATATTTACAAGTGTTGAAAGTGTTCCCCGAGATAGCACGGTTATAATAATCCCAACTTATAAGTGCAAGTTGATTGCCTGTCAGATAGGCATTTGTTGGGAACCCCAAGAGCAAGGTATGATGAGCACAACAGCAAGCTTTCCCTTAATAGAGACCAAGTTTATCGAACCAGAAGGAGGAAGGAAACGTCACACAAGTGTTTCAAGCAACGCGGAGACATGCACCACACAAACTCAAGACTTTGCCCCAACGAATCAGTGAGGTTGTCAAGCTCACCGGTTTGCTGTAACAAAGGATTAAACGTATGGTGTGGAAGGTAATGGTTTGAAGCAAGTAAACAAGTAACAGTGGAAGATGTATCAATGGTAAAGATTGGACCGGGGTCCATAGTTAACTAGAGGTGCTCTCCTTAGATAAACAACTTGGCATGAAGGGTAAACAAATTACAGCAGGGCAATTGACATGAACTAAGGAAGGCATAACAATGCAATTACTAGTCAGAAAGATCCTATGAGATTCGTTTGGGCAATACAACAAGATACATAGACCTCCATCCAACTGCATCTATGACTAGAAGTCCACCTTCAGGTTATCATCCGAACCCCCTCCAGTATTAAGTTACAAGCAACAGACAACTGCTTTAAGCAAAGTGTGTAAGGTAAACAGTCCACATGTTCCATGAACAAGAGACTGTTGTTTTCTCCCTAGTAGGAACAACACATCTACAATCGAAGAGATTATTGTCACTTCCCTTGGAAACTAGAGGCATGAACCGACTATCGAGCATAAATACCCCCTCTTGGAGTCACTAGCAACTACTTGGCCAAGATAGCTACTACAACGGAGAGCATGCAAGATCACAAACAACATAGTAGGCATGATAGAATCATAAAGACAAAACCATTAATCAAACCAACATAATAATCTCAATATCCATCGGATCCCTGCAAACACAACATGCATGATTACAAATAGATTAGATCTTGATCATGAACGGAGCTCACAAGATCTATACATGATAGCACAAAGGAGGAGATAAAACCATCTAGCTACTACATGGACCCATAGTCCAAGGTGGAACTACTCACGCATCATACCGGAGAGAAGGCCTCCGGGATGATCTCCCCTCCAGCAGGGTGCCGGGAAGAACTTTAGACCCCCCTCGATCTAGTGACGACGGTGGCGGCGGCTACAGAAGGTTTCATGGAGATTTGATCGGGTACTTAGGGTGTCTGCATCGTAGGCTTCTTATAGGCGAAGGGGGAGGCCGAGGAGACGGCCAGAGGGGCCAAACCCTACCCAGGAGCGGGGCAGGGCCCACCCGCGCCTAGGGGGTTTGGTCGCCCTGGCCCGCTTCTTCGTCTCCCCTCTGGACTTCTTGTTCCCCATGAAAAGTTCTTGACTTTGACCTTTGTCCCGTCCAATTCCGGGAATATTTCTTTACTAGCTTTTTTAAAACCAAAAACAGCAGAAAACAGGCAATTGGCACTGTGGCAACTTGTGAATAGGTTAGTACCAGAAAACATGTAAAAATTACCTCAAAGTGTAGACAAAGCAAAGTAGATACTAAACAAGCATGGAGCATCAAAAATTATTGATACGTTTCCGACGTATCAAGCATCCCCAAGCTTAACTCCTGCTCGTCCTCGAGTAGGTAAGTGATAAAAAGAATAATTTTTTAGGTGAAATGCACCCTCACAATAAAGATCCAACCATTTGCAAGCATTGAAAGCTGGGATCAAAGAACTCTAAACATGTGCATGAAAGAAGGAGTTCTAACAACAGGACATAGTAACTATCCATACAACATGACAAGCTACAAACAAAGATCATGAATAACATGCATTGAAAAACGTTTGTTTGTTTCACATACAGAAAACATAGTATAGTGAAAATCAGCTTATCCCTCATAGAGTAGCAAATAGATGCATAGGACACCTTCAAAGTTCACAAGGGTGACAAATAGCACAAGAACAAGTAATATCACAATATGCATCAATCAATAAGCTTTGGAACACTGCACACAGAATGACAACTATGCTCTCTTAATGGTGCCTAAAGGTAGAAGGTGGGGACTCAATAGTGGTGGAAGAAAATAGTTTTATAAAGGAAGCAGGGATTTCAAGTTTCAAAAAGAGCTTCCAAAAATTATGGTACTTGTTAGCTTTCAGCCCTCATTGCCCCTATCATAAGCATCTTGAAGTGATTAAGGTTAAAGTGACAGAGATGGAGTATATGCTTGACGAAGTATAAGTTGGCAATCTCAAGTCCCTTGAATACGAGGGCCACACCTCATGCTACTCAACTTTGGTCACCTGTAAGTTCTTGTCATTGTAAGTATTTGCATATCATTGAGAACCGCCAACAGGGTACCCCTTGCACATGCTACAGGAGCTTTCCCATAAGCAAAATGACAAGGCAAGCACACAATGAGCATCTCAGCAATCTTCTTATTTACCATGGTAATATGGTGCTTTTGTCTCACTTTCCTCTTTCTCAATGTGTCTCCTTTTTTATAAGAAGAATGCTTCATAGATGTCACTATGGTGATGCTGCAAATTTCCACCATGATTAGGCATGGCTTAGGCTAGCGGCCCAGGCGTTTCACTAACACAGGATACAAACTCCATGGACTTACAAGTTTCCTCTTTATTTCACACCGGTGACATCCATAAACAATAGAGCATGTTATCAACTAAGTACAAAGTACAAGTGCAATGTTGAAAACGTTCCCCGTGACATCACAGTTCTGCTAATTACAACGTATAAGTGCAAGCATATACAACATAGATGACACAATGGTTCAAGTTTATTAGGGGCAAAGAATATAAAGTGTGCCATCAAGTTTGTGAGGGCTTTAATCACTAGGTTTTCACATAACAAAATAGTTTTTAATTGGAAGATAGTTGAAAACAAGAATATACTTGGAATGGTGTAACCCACCATGCATAGGAGTTTATAGTGGACACTTTGGAATAACTTGGTTTCTTGGGAGTTGGAAGCATGAGTAGAGCTTACTCATACAAGTGGAGGCTAGCAAAAGACTGGGAGCAACCAAATAAGAGAGCAATAATGGCCATAATCATGCAGTGCAACAAAACATTACTAATCAAATCATAGAGTGGTACTACAAGTCAAGGACTAAATGATCATAGAGGCAAATGGTGATTTGTCGTAGTCATAACATGGTGTGAGAATGTGCCAAGTCAACCCAAGCAAAGCATCAAAGGAGAATACCACAATACTATACTTTTGCATGCTAAAACAACACATAATTTCTTCAAGGCATACTAAGCAATCCCAATTGTTTCGAACAAGACATGCTACACCAATAATCAGTAAGCATAAGGTAAAACAACACCTATCATGTCATGCTAAAGTCTAAGTCATAGGCAATGCAGGCTCCTCTTGCACTCCAAGCAAGAACTTACTACTCCTTTCCAACACCAAACAACTTATTTGCAAAACAACACATCAAGAACGGGGGTCCAAACTACTCAAGAAAACTAAAAAAACTAAGCAAAGCAAATGAAAACTAAGACGCCCCAAGAACAACACAACTGTGCATGAAAAAATGAAGTGTCTAGACAGACCTGAGCTTTTTATTGATGAAGAAGGAGATGTCTTGGGCATCCCCAAGCTTTGACGCTTGTACCTCTTGGATATTTCTTGGGGTGACACCATGGTGTCATCCCCAAGCTTGAGCTTTTTTCCATTCTTCATCTCATTACATCATTCTCTCCCTACACCTGAAATTTTTCCTTCATACATAACTTCACACAATCTTCATTAGCAACATGAGCTTATTCAAAAGATATTAGACCTCTGGCAAAACTTTGAAAGAGCAAGGATTTTCACTAAAAACACAAGCTACTATAGTAAATCCTTCAAAAATCTCAATTCACCTAAAGAGAACTCAAAAAGGAATCAATAAGAAGCAAATGTAAATAATGGCAGAAATCTGTCAAAACAGACCAGCAGGTAGAAACCGATTTTTTGAACATCTTCTGTTGCTCAAATCAAAAAGTGTTGAACTAATGAAAGTTAGCTAACATACTGGGGGATTTATTCGTAAATTTTCATCTGAATCCGAGTTACAGAGACTCCTCACGAATGTTTTTGGTGGAGGATAGAAATCTATTTCGGGACAGCAACTCCCCAAATCTTACTTCCCTCTCATTAGAGGTTATTCTTGGCACAAAAAGCAAACAAAAAGGATAAGGAGAGGTCATTACTGAAGTAATATCTTCCAAGACTCAAGGAAAATTTTAGGTTATCTCCCAACAAGTACTTTTCTTTAACGCCTTTAAGTTAGGCACAAGAAGCAAGAAGAATCAAGTATTTTCAAATGAAGAAGCATTAACATCACACCTTGCTTTCAAAGGAGGAGAAAAAAGCAACTTCTCTCTCCTCATAGGGAAGTGTTCAATACCTTTCTTGAATGGAAAATGCTATTTAATGGTGCCTTCTTTCATATCAATGATGGCACCAATTGTTCTAAGAAAAGGTCTTCCCAAAGTAATAGGAAAGAAGCATTGTATTCAACATCCAAAACATAGAAATCAACAGGGACATAAGCATTGTTAACCATAATGAGAACATCATTAATACTCCCCATGAGTTTCTTCTTAGCATTATCATTGAGTGGGACATCCAAATAACAATCTTCCATAGGTGGCAAATTAAGCATTTCATAAATCTTCCTAGGCATAATAGAGACACTAGAACCAAGATCACATGAAGCTTTGAGATCAAAGTCATTCACTTGCATATTAATAATGGGTTCCCAACTATCTTCTACTTTCCTAGTAATAGAAGCTTTGTGTTTTAGCTTCTCTTCCTTAATCTTAACAAGAGCATCTGTAATGTGTTTGGTGAAAGCAACATGCATATCACTAGCATCAGGACTTCTAGCAAGATTTTGCAAGAACGTAATCACTTCAGAAATATTGCAACCATCAATATCAAAGTTAAACTTAGCATCACTAGTAGTAGGCATAGTAGGAGTAGGAATAGGGACTACTTGAGGTTTAGTGGTGATGGTGCACACACTATTGTTTCTATCAGTTTCAGCTTCCCTTTCCCACTTAGCATGAAGTTGAGCTAACAGCCTAACATTTTCATCAATAGTAACTTGTATGGCATGAGCAGTAGCAAAGGTATTTCCCATAGTTTCAGGTTTAGCAGCCATTTTATTAACCAAGGAAGTTTGAGCTTCAGACAAAGAGGATATATTTTTCTCAACATTTAAAAGCTTTTCCTCTATAGCCTTATTGAAAGTGGTTTGTTTACTAATAAAGTCTTTGAGCATGAATTCAAGTTCAGAGGGGGCACTTCTAACATTGTTGTAGGAGTTTTCATAGGAATTGCCATTATTAGGAGGATAAGGCCTATAATTATTGTTGCTACCAAAATTATTCATATAGGCATTGTTGTTGAAATTGTTGTTTCTAATGAAGTTCACATCAACTTGCTCTTCTTGAGCAACCAAAGAGGCTAAGGGAACACTATTAGGATCTAGAGGAGCTTTCCCATTAACAAGCATAGCCATAACAATATCAATCTTTTCACTCAAAGAGGAAGTTTCCTCAATAGAATTTACCTTCTTACCATGTGGAGCTCTTTCAATATGCCATTCAGAGTAGTTAACCATCATATTATCAAGGAGCATTGTTGCAGCACCCAAAGTGAGGCCCATAAAGGTACCTCCAGCAGCAGAATCCAACAAATTTCTTGAGGAGAAGTTCAAACCTGCATAAAAAGTCTAGATAATCATCCAAGCAGTGAGTCCATGAGTGAGGCAATTCTTAACCAAAGATTTCATTCTTTCCCAAGCAGGAGAAACATGTTCACTATCAAGCTGTTTAAATTTCATAATGTCACTTCTCATAGATATAATCTTAGCAGGAGGATAGTATTTTCCAATAAAAGCATCTTTGCACTTAGTCCAAGAATCAATACTACTTTTAGGCAAGGATAGCAACCATTCTTTAGCTTTTACTCTCAAGGAAAAAGGAAAAAGCTTGAGCTTAATAATATATCCATCTACATCCTTATACTTTTGCATCTCACAAAGTTCAACAAAGCTATCGAGATGGGTAGCAGGATCATCAGAACTAGCATAAGAAAATTGCTCTTTCATAACAAGATTTAACAAAGCAGGCTTAATTTCATAAAAGGTAGAATCGGGAGCAGGTGGAGCAATAGGAGTGCTTAGGAAATCATTGTTCTTGGTGCTAGTAAAGTCACACAACTTGGTGTTCTCAGTAGAGTTCATTTTGCAAAGGTGGGCAAGCCAAAAACAGCATCAACAGCTAGAGCAGGAACTAATTTTTTTATATTTTTTAATAAGGCAAGCAAACCAAACTAGACTATTTTTTTGGATTTTTTGAAAAAAAAAAGTCAAACGAAACCAAGCAAAAGAAACAAAGCAAACTAAAAACAAAGTAAAGAGAAAGGAAGTGGAAGACTCCCCTAGTGAAGACGTCCTTAGCCTCTCCAGCAACAACGCTAGAAAGCTTGATTGTCTGTCAGACATGCCTTTGTTGGGAACCCCAAGAGCAAGGTATGATGAGCACATCAGCAAGCTTTCCCTCAGTAGTGACCAAGGTTATCGAACCAGAAGGAGGAAGGAAACGTCACATAGGTGTTGCAAGCAACCCGGAGACCTGCACAAAGCAAACTCAAGATTTTGCCCCAACGAATCAGTGAGGTTGTCAAGCTCACCGGTTTGCTGTAACAAAGGATTAAATGTATGGTGTGGAAGGTAATGGTTTGCAGCAAGTAAACAAGTAAAAGTGGAAGATGTATCAATGGTAAAGATTGGACTGGGGTCCATAGTTCACTAGAGGTTCTCTCCTTAGATAAACAACTTTCATGAAGGGTAAACAAATTATAGTAGGGCAATTGACAGGAACTGAGCAAGGCATAACAATGCAATTACTAGTCAGAAAGATCCTATGAGATTCGTTTGGTCAATACAATAAGATACATAGACCGCCATTCAACTACATCTATGACTAGAAGTCCACCTTCCGATTATCATCCGAACCCCCTCTAGTATTAAGTTGCAAGCAACAGACAACTACTTTAAGCAAAGTGTGTAAGGTAAACAGTCCACATGTTCCATGAACAAGAGACCGTTGTTTTCTCCCTAGTAGCAACAACACATCTACAACCGAAGAGATTATTATCACTTCCCTTGGAAACTAGAGGCATGAACCCACTATGGAGCATAAATACCCCCTCTTGGAGTCACTAGCAACTACTTGGCCAAGATAGCTACTAACAATGGAGGGCATGCAAGATCACAAACAACATAGACATGATAGAATCATCAAGACAAAACCATTAATCAAACCAACATAATAATCTCAATATCCATCGGATCCCCGCAAACACAACATGCATGATTACAAATAGATTAGATCTTGATCATGAATGGAGCTCACAGGATCTATACATGATAGCACAAAGGAGGAGATACAACCATATAGCTACTACATGGACCCATAGTCCAAGGTGGAACTACTCACGCATCATACCGGAGAGAAGGCCTCCGGGATGATCTCCCCTCCAGCAGGGTGCCGGGAAGAACTTCAGATCCCCCCGATCTAGGGACGACGGTGGCGGTAGCTACAGAAGGTTTCGTGGAGATTTGATCGGGTACTTAGGTTTTCTGCATCGGGGGCTTCTTATAGGCGAAGGGGGATGCCGAGGAGGTGGCCAGAGGGGCCAAATCCTACCCAGGCGCGGGCCAGGGCCCACCCACGCCTAGGGGGGTTTGGTCGCCCTAGCCCGCTTCTTCGTCTCCCCTCTGGACTTCTTGTTCCCCACGAAAAGTTATTGACTTTGACGTTTGTCCCGTCCAATTCCGAGAATATCTCTTTACTAGCTTTTCTAAAACCAAAAACAACAAAAAACAGGCAACTGACACTGTGGCAACTTGTTAATAGGTTAGTACCAGAAAACATGTAAAAAGTACCTCAAAGTGTAGACAAAGCAAAGCAAAGTAGATACTAAACAAGCATGGAGCATCAAAAATTATAGATACGTTTCCGACGTATCACAAGCATATACAACATCGATGACACAATGGTTCAAGTTTATTAAGGGCAAGAAAATAAGGTGTGCCATCTAGTTCGTGAGAGCTTTACTAACTAGTTTTCACATAAGAAAAGAATTTTTAATTTGAAAGATAGATGAAGCTTGAGAATTTACTTGGAATAGCAATAATACTAATAGGTAGATATGGTAGACACAGATGACATAGGTTTTAGTTTAGAGTAATGGATGCACGATAAGTATTCCCTCTTAGTACAGGTTTTTGGCTAGCAAGGCTGGGTAGCAAGCAAAAGAGTTGAAGGAAACAAGCAAACATACAAGAGATAAAGCCAAACATGCAATCTTCCTTGAAGACGCAAAAGATCTTAAATAAAGAATACTAAGCTTATGATCCAATCACGAAAGAAAATAAATGATACAAAATACCTGTAAGTGCTTTTATCTTTTCCGTTCAAACCTCAAAAAGTGTTGCTACTGACCAGAGCTTGGTTTGCCAAAAACAATTTAGATTTTTCTTGATGCTCCCAAAGTGATACCAATACTAATCAACAAGATCAATCATATAATAGAGATTACAAACTAAAATAAGATGTGCAAAAAGTAAAAGATGAAGCTTCTCATTAATATTCCATGAAGGCACTCACACTAAGGGATACATAGATAACCAACTAAAGGAGAGATACTTCCACAATGCAAACCATCCTATATGATAACTTCTCTGTCCAATATATGACTATACTAAAAAGGTAAAATGATGAAAGATAATGATGTGATACCGCGGCACTCCCCCAAGCTTAGAACAAACTAAGGGGATGCCAAAACCTGATGAAGAATTACTCCTTCGGTGGTGGTGGTGTTCCCTTGATGAGATTTTCAATCAGCTTTCTCAAATCCTCAATCTTGAAAGTTAGAGTACGAATCAATTCTGAATTATGCTCAATGCAGTTCATGATCACGTCCGACCGAGAATCCTAGTCCTTGTTATTATTTCCCCACTCTTCCTTCTTAGAGTGTTCCTTCCGTAGAGGAAGTAACCGAGGAGCGAGGCAATAATGCGGAGGTTTCCCTCCTGTAGACATCCGTGTTGTCCTCCTGAGCTTGATAGGGTTTTCCACCACTCCAATGCTCGCAACGGTAGCGCGGGTGTCCGATGCTCATCTTCCTTCACTTATTCTTCATCATCAACCAAGATATCCTCCTTCTTACTGGGGTCTTGAAGATCATCTTCCATGGGCTTCTTGCCCTTTTCGTTGGCGGAGACCATGGTGCCTCTAAACTTGAGAATATTTCCTGACAGAAACAGATCGAAACGAAAACATGACGAGAACACGATATACGAACCTCGGGGGATCCGGGGGTTATATATTACAAAGTTTTACAACATAAGACATGTACTATGCGAAAACGGGGCGGAGACGGACAGCGGGGTGGTCTCACCCCCTGGTGGCGCGGCCAGCGGGGCCCGTGCCACTGGTGGGTGTGGCTCACCCGGGCTCCGTTTCCTCCTCTTTTTCGTCTTGTAACCTTCCATATGGAATAAAACAATAAAAATATAAAGAGAAAAGTGTTTCTCAAACCTTCTGTTTTCACCACTTTTACCTACTCGGAAACAGACTCTGCAGATTCCTTCTCTCCAACACTTGAAAGTTCCTAACATACAAAGCTTCACACAACTTCATTAGCAACATTAGTGTATGCAAAAACAATAAACCTTTGGGTTCACAATTCAACTGAAATCCATCAAAAGAAAAGCTACTAAAGCAACTCCTTTTAAAAGCCCAAAAATAATTTAAAAGGAAGTTGATTTAAGAGGCAAATGCAAATGATGACAGAAATCTATCAAAACAGGCCAGCAGGTAAAGATTGATTTTTTTCGAAAATCTTCTGTTGCTCAAACCAAAAAGTGCAAAACTAATGAAAGTTGGATAACAACTTGAGGCACAAGCACGCAAAATTACAGCTCCATCCAAAGTATTGAGATCTTTCACAAATTTTTACAATGCAGCACAAAATCTGTCCCAGGACAACAGCTTTTCACAACTCCTGTACTTCTCAAAAGAGGTTGATCTTGACACAAAAACCAAACAGAAGGATAAGGAGCAGTTATTACAGGGGTAATAACTTCCAAGACTCAAAGACACAAAAACCAAAAGCAAACTAAAATGGGTTGTCTCCGAAAAGATCTTTCTTTATAGCCATTAAGATGGGCATAATAATTTCAATGATGCTCACATAGGAGATATGGATTTGAAGTGAAAGAGAGCATCAAGAAGAAAATATCCAACACATTTGAGTCTAACCCACTTTTTATGCAAGGGAGTTTCATGAGAAAACAAATTATTGAAACAAAAGGTTACTAGCATAGGAAGACAAAACAAATGTAACTTCAAAGCTTTCAACATAAAGCGGGGAAACTAATATTATTGAGATGCATAAAACTATGTTTACCTCTCTCATAATAACTTTCAGTAGCACTTTGAATAAAGTTGACAATATAACTATAACAAGTAACAACTTTATCATCAGAATGAGCATAGTTACAATTATCAAAAAGAGGTCTAAGGTCATAAACTGGATCAATAGAAGCAAGTTGTTCAACCCTGAAATCCTCATTAGGCAAATTATTTTCATAAGGAGCTTTAGAAAATTTGGAAAAGTTAAACTCATAAGATTATCCATCAAACTTAGTTAAAACGTTCTCCTTCTTACAATCTATAATAGCTCCACAAGTGTTCAGAAAAGGTCTACCAAAAATGATAGGACAAGTTTTACTAGCAGCTGAACCAAGCACTAGAAAATCTGCAGGCTATTTAATCTTACCACAAAGAACTTCCACATCTCTTACAATACCAATAGGGCAAATGGTTTCCTTATAATCAAGGTAAATAACCACATCAATGTCCTTAAGTTCATAATAGCAATGATCACCAATTCTAACAGAAAGCACAGGGACACTAGCTTTCCTGGCTTTACTCGGATGAGAGACAATATTAGAAGCATCTTCACAAAAGATAATGTGCCCATCTTCTACATTTTTAGTGACAAGGTCTTTAACAATGGCTACTACAGGTTCAATGTTTATTTGTTCATCAGGTTCCACATCTTTTTTGCACTTTAATTTTGCTAACCACATTATCCATAATAGAATGTTCCTTTACCTTAGCAGGGAAAGGGATTTTTTTCAATATAAGATTCAGGCAAAATAGGATCAACAGTACAAACTTCAGTGTTTCTAACAGGAACATGATTAACAATATCTTTATAAGGTGCATGGTACTTGTTCCACTTATTTTTAGGAATTTCTATATAAGAGGCAAAGGCCTTAAAAAATTGGAAATACTTTGAGAATCAAGACCATACTCAGTACTAATATCATGAAAGTCATCATTTCCCATAAAAGATTTAATGCATTCATAATCATAATTTATACCTGACTTTCTTCCTTTGTCATTCTCCCATGCTTTAGTGTTTTATTGAATAAGGTCTAGAAGATCACATTTAGCTTCTTCTTTCATACGTGTGAATGATCCAGCGCAAGAAGCATCTAATAAATCTTTATCATAAAGAGAAAGTCTTGCATACAAAGTTACTAAAAATAATATTATTGGGGAGTTCATGAATAGGACATTTAAGCATTAGTAACTTCAATCTCCCCCAAGCTTGGGCTGTACTCTCTCCATCACGAGTCCAAAAGTTATATATTAGATTCCTATCCTTATGAATCTCACTGGGAGGATAGATTTTAGAATAAAAGAGAGGTATTATTTCTTATCATTCCATAAGTTGTCCATTCTTCAGCAACTTATACCATTCTTCATCTCTTCCTTTCAATGATATAGAGAGTAACTTCTTCTTAACCTGTTCAGTTGTGATACCTGCACACTTAAACAATCCGTATAATTCATGGATAAAAAGCAAGTGATCTCTCGAATGGATAGTTCCATCCCCAAAATAATAATTATCCATAACACGGTCAACAATTCTTGTAGGTATCTTAAAAGGATCTATCTCAACAAGTGGTGGTTCATCTACTACCCTAGAAGTGGTAGTAGCTTTCCCAAATAGGAAACCAAGTGGGTTATCCATATTGGAAACAAAGTAGCAAACAAAATTAAAAAGCAATACTCATAGTAGAAGTTTCCTTTACTAGTTCCACTATTCAATAGCGCCTCACTCCCCGGCAACGGCGCCAGAAAATAGTCTTGATGACCCACAAGTATAGGGGGTGTATCGTAGTACTTTTGATAAATAGGAGTGTCGATCCCAACGAGGAGTAGAAGGTGTTGACTAGTGGTTTGGAGCAGGAAATCTCTGTAAATACTTAGCAAACAGATTTTTAGGGGTTTTTGATAAATCAAGGAAATAAAGTGCAAGTAAATAAAGACAGCAAATAATTGCAGCAAGTGGCACAATCCTTTCTTAGAAAAGGGCAAGCTGGTGGTAATACTTATGAGGACCAAACGTTCTCGAGGACACATGGGAATACTGTCAAGTACTTTCGTTTCATATAGTTGATTAATCTTCTTTGGTTTGATAAGTGTTGTGTGGATGAACCTGTGCTAATGTACCGACCTTACTTGAACTAATACATACTATGAACTATGCAAGATTCAACACCGGGAAAGTTTCTCCTAAAAACTATGCAAGATTCAACACAATTTTTACAGCGGGATAGAGTGGTGATGATGGTGCTGGTGGAGATGGTGGTGTGGATGATGATGATGATCCCGATGAAGTCTAGCTTGATGACGATGTTGATGGCGATGATATCCCCTCTCCGGAAAGTAATTTCCTCGGCAAAATTCTGTCTCCCGGAGAGCTCTTTCTCTCTCTGTAGTTTCTGCCCCGCAGAGGCGGCGAAATCTTTCTACGGTCGCTCCCCGAACTTTAGGGTTTCGCGAGGAAGATATAGGCGAAGGGGCGAAGCCAGAGGTGGGCCAGGGTGGCCACACCCCCTGGTGGCGTGACCCAGGGTGGTCCGTGATTGGGGGTGTGGGCCCTCTATGGCCCAACTCCGCCTCCCCTTCTGGCTTCCTTCGTCTTCTGGAAAAATATAATTTTCCATATATTTTCTAGTATTTTTCTGATCTTTGTGAAAATTGCATCTAGACACCGCTTTTTCCATCAGAATCCTGACTCCGGCAGTTCATCCTCCAAGAATCATCCAACATGCAAAAACAGATGAAATAACATAAGTATCACCTCTTAATAAGGAATATATCAATGAATAACAGCAAATTATGATATAGAATGGTGATGCAAATTGGACGTATCAAGTGACCATCATTGCAAGCGCCCACCGCGAGACCACAGGACGACGACGCCACCATCACACATGCACAAACTCATGGACCGCGAGGAAGAGACAGCGATAGACAACAATAGAACAACAGCACACATGAAAAATGAGGACAAAAGGGAAAAGAATGCAAGAGAAAGGCAAAGAAGCGAAATAGTAGACAAAGCACACATGTCAAAGGGAGAATCAAGGAAAGTCACAAGAAAAAAAAAGACCAATCAACATAAATAGAACACGTCGACCATGCCCACATGTCATAGCGTAGACATGACACGCGCCACGGGCCACACGCCCACGAAACCACAAATCACACATGCAAGAACTATACATATACACCAAAAACCCCAATCCCACAACGCGAGCACGCATAATCCTCGCAAAATACATGTGCAAGGAAATAACACATGCAACCAAAACCCCAACACGACAGCAGGAAAACACAAAGAACGCAAACCAAAAGCGCAACAAGGAGAACGCAACCCAAGACACACATCATAACCAAAAAAATCAGAACCGAAGCCAAAAATCGTAGGAAATGGAGAAGGAACCATCTATTCTTGGTTAACATGTTTAGTCGTTAGAAGGAGATATTTTTATCATTTTTTACTTGCATGAATTCCGTATTCATTCATGGTGCTAATGAGTCGTTTTTGTTCACCATATCCAGTGGAAAATTATTCTTCTATTTTGTGTGAGTTATGTTGCACCTGAAATTTGTGAGATAAAAGGAAAATTTTAAAAGGCACCAGCCAAGTATTAATTGGGCATGAGATTTTGAATCGAGTGATTTTGCATGATCATGTCACTATTTCTTTTTTAAAATGGAGAAATTTAATATATTTTTTCGAAATACACGCTATATTACTTAATAGTAAGTTTACACCTAGACTCTGCATAGTTAGGATGCACACAGCCGATCAACCACATAACTCGAGTCCAAATCAAAAGTATCAGAATTATAAATAATGGTAAAAAAGCGAAGTCCTCCAAACACGCTATGGCAGATCTATCCGTAAATTATGCTGCCATCCATGTTGGGAGAAGATATCCCTCGTTGTGTCCTTCAATCGCGTACACCTCTCCGCAAATAAGTCGCGGAACTCCATAAGTTGGAGAGTAGTCCATGATCAAAGGATAGCCGTGGCTCGATAGATAACCTGCAGGAAAGAAGACACAATATTATTAAAAATCTTGTCATTTCTACATAGCCAAAGCGACCAAATAATGGCAAGCTCTTCCACCCTAAATAAAGTCCCATATTTATCCTCACCCATTCAGCCAGTTGCCAAATACATTAAGTACTGAACTTGGAGGATATAAACCAGAGGCAATTTGGATGATTGACCATATAGCACGAGCAAATTTACATTGGAAAAATAAATGACGTATTGTCTCATTATGGTGACAAAAACGTATTGTATACTTCCATGCCAATTCCTCCTAACAAGATTATCTTTTGTAAGAATGACCCCTTTGCGGAGATACCAAGCGAAAATCTTTGTTTTAAGGGGTATTTTCATCTTCCAAATATTACTATTATCATCGACTGGAATATGAGGTTGGATCAAAGCTCTATACATGGAATCAATCAAAAATTTACCACTCTGTAGTAATTTCCATTTAAATTCATCCACACCCTCTGGAAGTTGTATCATGGCTAATCTTAATAAAATATTTTTTCAAGACACCAGTCTAGGGACTATGAGACTTTTTCTGAAAGACATATTAGGAGGATTATTTTCCATTACCGTGGAAAGTGTATCCCCTTTGTGCCTAACGATTGAGTATAGAGCCGGATATTATTCACAAAGAGAAGTTTTGCCAAGCCATTTATCTTTCCAGAACCTAATCTGTGATCCATCCTTAATATTGAAAGCACCAAACCAGAAGAAGTGTTTTTAGGTTTCCATTAGTCCAGACCAAAAGTGTGAATCCCCGGGTTTCCAAACCTCTTGAGACACAGCTTTTGACCCAACATACTTCCTCCATAGAATGGTTTGTCAGACTCCTTCTGTAAGAAGTTTGAAAACCCATTTACCCATGAGTGCGATGTTTTTTACTTGGAAATCATGTATGCCCAGTCCACCGTATTTTTTGGGTCGGCAAACCATATTCCATCTGGCCAGTGGATATTTATTTTTCTCAGTATCCCATTGCCAAAAGAATCTTGGGCAGAAATAATCAACTTTTGTCAAGACACCTTTTGATAGCTGGAAAAACGAGATCATATACAGTACCATGTTTGTGAGTACCGAATTAATGAGTACAAGTCTTCCACCAAGGGATAGCAATTTACCTTTCCATCTATTAAGACGTTTCTGAAGTCTTTCGTCAATGAGTTTCCATTCAACAATCGTGATACACTGATAATGGATCGGTATTCCCAGATAATTGATTGGAAATTGCCCTTAGCCACAGCCGAATAGTTCGGCATATAGGTGGGCATCGTTTTTAGCCTTGCTAAAACAATACAAATCACTCTTATGGAAGTTAATTTTCAATCCAGAGAGTTGCTAAAATGCTGATAATATTAATTTCAGATTCTTAGCTTTCTCCAGGTCATGCTCCATAAATAATATTGTATCATTAGCATATTGAAGAATAGAGATTCCACCATCAACCAGATGTGGAACTAATCCTTCAATTTGGCCATCAGCCTTAGCTCTCTCAATAAGGATAGCCAACATATCAGCCACTATGTTAAATAGTATATGCGATAATGGATCCCCTTGCCTTATTATTTGCTAGTTTCATCGTTGACATTTATGGAAACACTTCCTTCATACACAAAAGACTGGATGAGAGGACGTCACTCCTCTGAAAATCCTTTTATACGGATTATTTGCTGAAGAAAAGACCAATTAACTTTATCATACGCCTTCTCAAAGTTAATCGTGAATAACAACCCATTTAGTCAATCATGGATCTTTTCATGCAGGATTAGTGTAGGATTACTACACTACTAGGATGTTTCTTCCTTGCATAAAAGCAGTTTGAGAAGGGCGTACAGCATGATCAGCTACCGAGTTTAGTCTAATCATAGCAACTTTTGTGAAAAATTTAAAACTAACGTTAAGAAGGCAGATTGGACGACACTGTTGTATATGTTCTACATTATTAACCTTAGGTAGTAAACTTATGTTTCCAAAATTAAGTCTAAAAAGGTCTAGCTGACCAACTTGCAAAAACTCAAACAATTGCATCAGGTCCCCCTTGATAACCTCCCAGAATTTCTAATAAAATACCCCTGGAAAGCCATCAGTTCTTTGAGAAATTTGACATATAAGAAACCAAACAAGCTTGCAAAGTACCAGCACAACATGTACCGAATAGGGTGGCCTTGCTAAAGCGACAAACAGAGTATGCAATACTGAGGCACACCATGGACGCTCTAAAATTAGCCTACTGTGGTTGTCACACTTAACTTACATTGTGTGTGTCCACGACATAGAAATTTCCTCTACCGGTGCAATGCACGGGCTTGTTTGCTAGTAAGAAATAAAATAATATAATTTGGATGAGGTGGAGGAGAGAGAATCTAAGCGGGTTGTAAGTTAAGAGCCATCTCTATCATGTGCTCCTAGACACTTTGTGAGAGTGACATGTCGGCCACATATTGATTAAGTAGTACAATTTTGTAGCTAACTATTGTACATATTAGCTATATAGCTGGCTATAGATAACATATAACTTTCTTATAGCCAACATCAGGTTATATTATTGAATTTGATCTAAAGCTGCGCATCTATTATATCTTGGATGATTAAGTGATGATGATAGATGTCGCATGTTAATCGCTGGGAAAGCTCTAACCGTCGGTCACCCGATATGGGGAAGCTTCGGGCGCCTTCCCAACCATTGGACCAACATTGTCTCACCATTTTTTATGAATGTGTCGAAGCCGTGCCAAAAGAAAGTCGAAGCATTTCAAATACCAATGCAGAAAAAATTGGTATGTAGTAAATCCTTAGTAGAGCAGCAAAAGCCGACCGGCCACACCAAACTCGATGAGAAAACGTCAAAAACACTTAGAGTAAGAACAATAGTATAGCCAATCGCTGGCTATAAGATAGTGTCACACTAGTAGAAAAACGACCTTTCGTTTTTTGCAGCTCCAGCATCTAGTCCCGGCCTCCTCTGAAACCGGGACTAGTGTTAGCACTAGTCCCGGTCTGTGAATTCTTCAACGGCTACATGGCCCCATATCACTAGTCCCGGTCCATGGGCAACCTCTAGTCCCGGATGGTAACACAGGCCGGGACTAGAGCTCATGTGGGACCCATGGCTATATTTAGTCTAGGTTCTTGTTACAAGCCAGGACTAGAGGTCAACCTCTAGTCTGGGTTCATTTTACTACCCGGGACAACTTATTACCACTATATATGACTGTTCGACCCAGCCCAAAAGCATGGCCATTTCCTCCAAGTAACAGCTCAAGTTCGTCCTCATTTTTTGTCCAATTTGGTGGCAACTTTCAATCCAAGATTTGGTGGCAACTTTCAATCCAAGATTTGGTGGCATCATCTATCAATCGAAGCTTCTAAAATGGTTAGCAACTTCAATCATTCACCTCTTATTGTTATAGTTTAGCTCAATGCTCTAGAACTAGAATGAGGAATTTCATGCTTAGAAGTGTAGAGGGAATTTTAGATGTTTAGTTTGAAGCACAGTTTTATTATACAAAAAGCTAATGAAAGTTGTGATGTGCATTTGAAGAGTTTCGGATCTCAAAATTGAATAAGGTTTTCACTACTAGAGCAATAATTAAATAGTCAACATTTTTATGTTAACAATTTTGATTCAAAAATTAGTGCATGTAAAATTTTAATATGATAGAAAATCTTAATTCAAAAATTAGTGCATGTAAAAGTAATTGTAGTAAAAATGATCCAAACTTTTTATATGATAGAAAATTTTAATTATACTGTAGATGAGCCGAGAATGGATGTATGACGCTCCCCGAATGTCTGACGCGTTCATCAAAGGCGTGCATTTTTCCTCGAGTTGGCCGAGGCAAACAAGCGGAATGGTTTTATGTGTTGTCCGTGTTGTGTCTGTCGGAATGAGAAGGATTACTCTTCATCCAAAACCATTCACATCCACCTGATTCAATCAGGTTTCATGTCCGGCTATATTTGTCGGACAAAGCATGGAGAAAGCGGGGTTATGATGGAAGACATCAAAGAAGAAGAAGAAGAAGAGAATGATGATAATTATCCAATGTTTCCTGAATACGGTGGCACTGAACTAGAAGACAATGAACAAGAAGAAGGTGAAGACTAGGCATTAGATGAGACTGCTGATGATCTTCGTCAGGCCATTCTTGATGCACAGAGCGAATGCAAAAATGAAAACGAGAAGAAGAAGTTGCAGCGCATGTTAGAGGATCACAAAAAATTGTTATACCCAAATTGCGAAGATGGCAACACAAAGCTCGGTACCACACTGGAATTACTACAATGGAAAGCAGGGAATGGTTTATCTGACAATGGATTTGAGAAGCTACTGAAAATTTGGAAGAAGAAGCTTCCAAAGGATAATGAATTGCCTGTCAGTACATACGAGGCAAAGAAGGTCGTCTGGCCTCTAGGACTAGAGGTACAGAAGATACATGCATGCATTAATGACTGCATATTATATCGCGGTGAGGATTACGAGAATTTGGATGCATGCCCGGTATGCGGCGTTTTGCGTTATAAGATCAGATGAGATGACCCTGGTAATGTTGAGGGCGAGCAGCGCCCCAGGAAGAGGGTTCCTGCAAAGATTATGTGGTATGCTCCTATAATACCACGGTTGAAACGTTTGTTTAGGAACAAAGAGCATGTCAAGTTGTTGCGATGGCACAAAGAAGAGTGCAGGAAATACTCGATGTTGAGACACCCCGCTGATGGGTCGCAATGGAGAAAAATCGATAGAGAGTACCCGAGCTTTGCAGATGACGCAAGGAACTTAAGGTCTGGTCTAAGTATAGATGACATGAATCCTTTTGGAGAGCAGAGTTGCAGTCATAGCACCTGGCCTGTAACTCTATGTATATATAACCTGCCTCCTTGGTTGTGCATGAAGCGGAAGTTCATTATGATGCCAGTGCACATCCAAGGCCCGAAGCAACCCGGCAATGACATTGATGTCTATCTAAGGCCATTAGTTGAAGAACTACTACAGTTGTGGCGCGACGAAGGTGTTCGTATGTGGGATGAGCACAAATAGGAACCATTTGACCTACGGGCGTTGTTGTTCGTAACCATCAATGATTGGCCTGCTCTTAGTAACCTTTAAGGACAGTCAAACAAGGGATACAATGCATGCATTATTTACATGATACTGAAAGTATATATTTGGATAAAGGTAAGAATAATGTGTACCTAGGGAATCGTCGATTTCTTTCGGCCAGGCATCCCGCAAGAAAGAAAGGCAAGCATTTCAATGGTGAGGCAGATCACCGGAAGAAGCCTATCCGCCGTGCTGGTGATGATATATTTGGTATGGTCAAGGATCTAGAAGTAATCTTTGGAAAGGGCCCTAGCGGTCAATCTGTTCCAAATGACGCTGACGGACATGTGCCCATGTGGAAGAAGAAATCTATATTTTGGGAGCTACCCTATTGGAAAGTTCTAGAGGTCCGCTCTGCAATCGACGTGATGCACGTGGCGAAGAATCTTTGCGTGAACCTGCTAGGCTTTATGGGTGTGTATGTAAAGACAAAATATACGCCAGAAGAACGGCAGGACCAGCAAGGTATGAAAGACCGAGACAGCGTGCATCCAATAAAGACAGATAAAGGACGTCTAAGTGCTGCCAGCTATGCTCTTACCAAAGAAGAGAAGGAATTTTTTTTGAAGTCCTAAGAAGTATGAAGGTCCCCTCTGGCTTCTCATCAAATATAAAGGGAATAATAAATATGGCAGAGAAAAAATTCCAGAACCTGAAGTCTCATGACTGTCACGTGCTTATGACACAATTGCTTCCGGTTGCATTGAGGGGGATTCTACCGGAAAATGTTCGACTGCCCATTGTGAAGCTATGTGCATTCCTCAATGCTATTTCTCAGAAGGTAGTCGATCCAGAAATTCTACCGAGGTTACAAAATGATGTGGTCCAGTGTCTCGTTAGTTTTGAGTTGGTGTTCCCACCATCCTTCTTCAATATTATGACACATCTGCTGGTACACCTAGTTGACGAGATTACTATTTTGGGTCCTGTATTTCTACACAATATGTTCCCCTTTGAGAGGTTCATGGGAGTCTTGAAGAAATATGTCCATAACCGTGCTAGGCCAGAAGGAAGCATCTCGAAGGGCTATGGAACAGAGGAGGTCATTGAGTTTTGTGTTGACTTTATTCCTGACATTAAGTCGATTGGTGTTCTTGAATCACGGCATGAGGGGAGACTGAGTGGAAAAGGCACACTAGGAAGGAAATCAATAATATGTAGGGACGAACATTCTTTCACTCAAGCACACTACACGGTTCTGCATAATTCCACCTTGGCAGCTCCGTATATAAAGGAACACAAGGATATTGTACACTCAAACAACCCGGGAAAGCATGACTCCTTGATTAGATATGAACACATGAAGACTTTTGGCGGTTGGTTGCAAACATATCTCATGAATAACAACACTGTTTGTGATGAGTTGTACTTGTTGGCTAGCTCACCATCTTCGACTATATGGACTTACCAAGGGTACGAGATAAATGGGAATACATTTTACACGATCGCCCAAGATAAAAAGAGCACCAACCAAAACAGTGGTGTCCGCTTTGATGCAACAAACAACAATGGGTCAAAAGACACATATTATGGTTACATAGAGGAGATATGGGAACTTGACTATGGACCTGCTTTGAAGGTCCCTTTGTTTCGGTGCAAATGGGTCAAGCTAACAGGAGGCGGGGTTGAGGTAGACAAAAAAATACGGAATGACAACAGTGGATCTCAACAATATTGCATACATGAACGAACCATTCGTCCTAGCCAACGATGTGTCTCAGGTTTTCTATGTGAAGGACATGTCTACCAAACCAAGAAAAAGAAAATATAAGCAAACAAATACATCATCAAACGATGAGCCAAAGCACCACATAGTTCTTTCAGGGAAAAGAAACATCGTAGGAGTGGAGGACAAGACAGAGATGTCCGAAGATTATGACAAGTTTCATGAAATTCCGCCGTTTGTAGTGAAGGATGACTCAAGCATCATGTTACTTGATGAAGATGCTCCATGGTTAAGGCCACACGGTCATAAAAATTCATATGATGTATTCAGAATTTTGCATGTGGCCGTTTTTTAGATGCAACCAATATGTACATATGCATGTATATAATTTTGTGAAGCTTTTACAAAGTTTGTTATTTTTTCTGTTTTATAAGGATAATTATACTAACTTTCCATCTGACCGAAGCTTTTATTCCTGGTTGTAGCCACTAACCGAGACTAAAGCTATTTCCCGCCATTTCCCACCGCTTCCCGCCATGTTTTCCCGCCCTTTTCCTCTGACCAAAGCTTTTGGTCCCGGTTGTAGCCACTAACCGGGACTAAAGACATTTCCCGCCATTTCCCACCGCTTCCCGCAATGTTTTCCCGCCCTTTTCCTCTATATCTAGGCCGACCGCTCCATCGCTATCCACACATCCACACCTTCCTCTCTCACAACAATGGACAGTGGCTACTAGGCCATTCTGACCCTCGAGGAGACCGAGGCGCTGTGCGCCGCTAGCTACCCTTGCCCTCTGGGCTACCAGTCGCCCGCCGGCTGGATGCTGAGCGCTGGAGGGGTTCCTGTCCCTCCTATACCTCAAGGTTCCACACACTAGGCGGCCATCACGAACCACTTCTACCACGAGCTCACGCCAGAGCAGTGGATGGATCCCTAGTGGGATCCCGACAACTATGACACCTGGAATGCCTTTTTTGCTAACCGGCGAGGAAGAGAGCTCTCCAGGTACGAGGGTGACGGCCCTTCCCTGATGAACCACAACAAAGCCGGCGCCGCCTATGGTGGGCGAACCGGACTATCATCGGCGTGATGCGCTACATCGTTGGGGGAGACCATCCTCGCCTACGGTGACCACAAGGCCACCCGCCACAGAGCCACAAGAAGAAGGCCCCTCCACCGCCCGGCTGTAGCGACATCGTCTTCCAGGAGACCCCTCCCCTGCCCACCGTGAATCCGAGGCCGTAGTGGCAGGTGCCCCCTGTAGAGTTTCGTAGCATGGAAAACAAAAAATTTCTATCGCATACAAACAAACAAGCCAAGATCTATCTACTAGATTGTAGCAACGACTCGATGGAATAACTCACCCTTGAAGATTCCAAAGTGTTTAACGAGAGCGGATTCTCGTGGGTGATGTAGTCGTACTCTTCCCGATCTCAAGATCGCGTAGACGATCCTTCCGGCGCTGCGTTCCGGCAGCGCTCCCGCAGTTGGTCACACGTTCGGTACTCGACGAAGACCTTCCTCTCCCTTGTTCTAGCAGGCAGCGGAGGTTGTAGCACTCTCCTCGCGATTCCGGCAGCACAACGGCGTGGTACTGGAAGTAGAGGGGAGATCTCGCAGGGCTTCGCCTTAAGCCGGAGCGAGTATGGTGGACTATGAGAGAGAGCCTCAACGATCTAGGGTTTAGACACACCGAGGAGGAGGCTTGGCCGGCGGCTAGGGTTAGCTAGGCGGCGGCGGTGGTTTTCCCTAGGGCGGCGGCGGCGGCAGCAGGAGGTGGCGGCGCCGGCGGCTAGGGTTTGCGGGGTGTGAGAGGTGTGTTTGGAGGGGTAGCCCTGCCCCTCCTTATATAGGTGGAGGGGGCGCGCCAGGGGAGGGGCTTCCAAGGTGGGCCGGTGGTGGAGGGGAGGAACTCCTCCCCAACTCGGTTTCCACCTTCCTCTCCACTTCCCAAAATAGCCGTTTGACTTTTTAAATTGGCGTTTGACTTTTCAAACTAGGATTTGATTAAACCCTTTATTTTATTTAGCAATGACACCTAGTACATGATGCAATCATACCAACTTGATATAACACATTCATGTACCCTTCCCCTCCGGAGTGCCGGACATTCCGGAACCTTCTAGAACATTCGCGATGAAAACACCGGAACCATTCTCCAACCCCGAAACAGGACTTTCCTTATATGAATCTTATTCTCTGGACCATTCCGGATCTCCTCGTGATATCCCGGATCCCATCCGAGACTCCGAACAACATTCGGTCTCTTACTCATCATTCAATAACTACTCAAACAACGTCGAATCCTTAAGTGTGTCTCCCTACGGTTCGTGAATTATGCGGACATGATCGAGACACTTCTCCGAACAATAACCAATAGAGGAATCTGGAAATTCATATGGTTCCCACATATTTCTAAGATTACTTTGCGATCGAATGAACCACTTACATATGATACCAATTTCCCTTTGTCTTACGATAGTTTACTTATCCGAGGTTATGATCGTCGGTATCTCTGCATACCTAGTTCAACCTCGTTACCGATAAGTATTCTTTTCTTGTTCCCGTGATATGTGATCCCTTGTGAGCTAGTCACATGCTTGCAAGCTAATTGGATGACATTTCACCGAGAGGGCCCAGAGTATATCTATCCGTCATATGGATGGACAAATCTCACTCTTGATCCATGTGTCTCAACCAATACTTTCCGAACACTCAATGCCACCTTTATAGCCACCCGATTCACGGTGTGGTGTTTGATGTCATCAAAGCATCCTTCCGGTGAAGGTGATATGCATGATCTCATGGTCGAAGGAATTAGGTTACTATGTATCAGAAAGCATATAGCAATTGAACTATTAAAATGACTTGATCTTTATGCTACGCTTATCTATAGGAGTATGTCCACCATATCATTCTCCTAACGATATGATCTTGATGTTAATAACATCTCAATGTTCATGATAGGGAAACCACAATCATTTATTAACCAACAAGTTAGTATTATAAAGAGGCTTTACTAGGGACTCTATTTTAGTTTACAAATCACACAAGTATTAATGTTTCCTTGTTAATACTATTATAGCATGAATGTAAACATTTATCATAAACACAAAGATATAATAATAACTACATTTATTATTGCCTCTAGGGCATATCTCCAACAGTCTCCCACTTGCACTAGAGTCATCTAATCTAGATTACATGGTAATATACCGAACACCCATGGCAGTTTGGTGTTGGTCATGTTTTGCCCTCGGGAGAGGTTTAGTCAACGGATCCTCCACATTCAGATCTGTGTGTACTTTGCAAATCTTTATGTCCCTATCTTGGACATGTTCTCGAATAGCGTGAAAACGTAGCTTGATGTGCGTCAGCTTCTTGTGTGACCTTGGTTCTTGCGCATTGGCTATGGCTCCCATGTTATCACAGTAGATAGACATTGGGTCCAGCGCACTAGGAACCACACCGAGCTCTGTAATGAACTCTTTCATCCATATCGCTTCTTGTGAAGCCTCCGAAGCAGCCATGTATTCCGATTCAGTTGAAGATCTCGCCACAACGCTTTGCTTTGCACTCCTCCAGCTAACTGCTGCACCATTCAAAATAAATACGTATCCAGATTGTGATTTAGAATCATCCGGATCAGTGTTCCAACTAGCATCGGTGTAACCATTAACAACGAGCTGTTTATCACCTCCATAAGAAAGAACCATATCCTTAGTTCTTCTCAAGTACTTAAGGATGTTTTTGACCACTGTCCAATGATCCACTCCTGGATCACTTTGATATCTGCTAGTTAAACTAACATCATATGCAATGTCGGGTCTAGTACATAGCATGGCATACATTAGAGATCCTATGGCTGAGGCATAGGGAGTCTTACTCATCCTTTCTCTATCTTCTGCCGTTGTCGGACTTTGAGTTTTACTCAACGTCGTATTGGGCAACATGGGCAAGAGCCCTTTCTTGCTATCTTCCATTCCAAACCTCTTTAGAACTTTGTCCAAATATGTACTTTGTGACAATGATATTAGGCGTCTCGATCTATCTCTATAAATTTTTATGCCTAATATGTAAGCTGCTTCGCCAAGATCCTTCATCGAAAAACTATTATTCAAATATTCCTTGACACTATTAAGAAGGTCTACATCATTCCCAATCAACAATATGTCATCTACATATAGTATTAAGAATGCTACAGAGCTCCCACTCACTTTCTTGTAAATACAAGCTTCTCCATAAGTTTGTATAAAACCAAAACTTTTGATTACCTTATCAAAACGTTGATTCCAACTTCGGGATGCTTGCTTCAATCCATAGATGGACCGTTGAAGTTTGCATACCTTGTTAGCATCTTTAGGATCGACAAAACCTTTGGGTTGCATCATATACAACTCTTCATCAATGTCTCCATTGAGGAATGCTGTTTTGACATCCATCTGCCATATCTCATAATCATAATATGCAGCGATTGCTAACATAATCCTCACAGACTTTAGCTTCGCTACCGGTGAGAAAGTCTCATCGTAGTCAACTCCTTGAATTTGTCGAAACCCTTTTGCGACAAGTCGAGCTTTATAGACAGTAACATTACCATCAGCATATGTTTTCTTCTTGAAAATCCATTTGTTCTCGACAGCCTTCCGGCCATCCGGTAAGTCCACCAAAGTCCATACTTGGTTTTCGTACATGGATCCAATCTCGGATTTCATGGCTTCTTGCCATTTATTGGAATCTGGTCTCATCATCGCTTCCTCATATGTCGCAGGGTCATCGGTGTTGTCCACCAACATGACACTCATAACGGGATCATACCAATCAGGAGTGGTACGAGTTCTCGTTGACCTGCGAGGCTCTGTAGCAACTTTAACCGAAGTTTCATGATCATCATCATTAGCTTCCTCTCTTACTGGTGCAGGCACCACAGGAACTTCTTCCGGTGCTGGCGCTACTCGCAAGTTCGAGAGAAGGTTCGACAACCTCGTCGAGTTCTACTTTCCTTCCAGTCACTTCTTTCGAGAGAAATTCCTTCTCTAGAAAGGATCCATTCTTGGCAACGAAGATTTTGCCTTTGGATCTATGATAGAAGGTATACCCAATAGTTTCCTTCGGGTATCCTATGAAGACGCATTTTTCCGCTTTGGGTTCAAGCTTGTCCGGCTGTAACTTCTTTACATAGGTTTCGCAACCCCAAACTTTAAGGAACGACAATTTAGGTTTCTTCCTAAACCATAATTCATACGGTGTCGTTTCAACGGATTTAGATGGTGCCCTATTTAAAGTGAATGCGGCTGTTTCTAATGCATAACCCTAAAATGATAGCGGTAAATCTGTAAGTGACATCATAGAATGAACCATATCTAAGAGAGTTCGATTACGACGTTCGGACACACCATTACACTGTGGTGTTCCCGGCGGTGTCAATTGTGAAAGTATTCCGCATTTCTTCAAATGCTCGCCAAACTCGTAACTTAGATATTCACCTCCACGATGAGAACGTAGAAATTTAATCTTCTTGTTACGTTGATTCTCAACTTCACTTTGAAATTCCTTAAACTTCTCGAAAGTTTCGGACTTATCTTTACTATTAAAAAGAAGTTGGTGTTGGTAGGTTGTACTTTGACACTTTGATATCAAACATTGAAATAATCCGGACCGTCCGATATCACTCCGACTAAAATTTACCGTCCGAATCCCGCACTCTCCTCCGCTCGTGGAAATGCCCCTGTCCGAACTCCCTCTCCTGCGCCTCCTTCTCCGATTCCCTTTCTCCCACTTGATCCAATCGAGCTGCCGCCGCCTCTTCCACCCACCTCCCCAGCCACCCCATCCCCTCTCACAGCCGGCTGGCCTTCGTTGCTTAGGTGGATGCGTGGGAACATACGCGCCTTCCGGTCGGCCTTCATGCCGCCTTGCCTCACTAGGGTTCCACTCGCCCAGATTTCTGGCCGCCGACGCCGCCCGGTTCTACCACGACTCCCGCCGCCAAGATCTTCCCGTATGCACTGGTAGAATCGTCGAGGGTGCCAAAGCCAGTGGCACCGACCGTGGACTCTAAAACGGCCCTGAGGAAACATGCGTGTGGCGGCGGCTTATGGCGAGTCGTCGGCGCCGCCTCCAATCCCAAGCAGCGGCCGAAGGCACCGTCCAACTGAAATCCCCACGATAAGAACAACAGCGGCCGTGCAAGCACAGCAATCTACTGGATGAATTCCACACTGAACCCTGTAACCTAAGATTTTGATTTGATCGTAGTTTTCATGCGTACAGTATACTCCCTCCGTTTTAAAATATAAGATGTTTTAGGTTTGTGAAGAAAATGAATCTAGATTTGTTTTAGTATGTAGGTTCACTCAACTTTGGGATGAATCTACATACTAAAATAAGTCTAGATTCATTTTCTTCACAAACCTAAAACATCTTATATTTTGAAACGGAGGGAGTACTATTCAATGGTGATCTGTTCTTTGCGATTCCATGCTGGATTGCTGATTGACATTTGATTTGTATTTGAGATGTCTTCTGAGACGGATGAGAACATGGGGATACGGTGTTGGGGCAGGGTCCAGGCTGTTGTACCAATGGACGTGGAGAAGGAAATTGCCGGCTCCGGTGAGTTGAAAGTGGTAGAAGTAGGACATTCCAGCAGTGGCATTGGTGAGGAGAAGTCGTTTAGTTGTTCCAGAGAGATTGCGTCAATATATGCTTGCTATCTCAGCTCATCATTGTTATGTCCGTTTGTTGCAAGTCTGAAGACTGAACCGATTCTGAGGGCATCAAAGCCTCGGTTACCTGTTTTAGGATTGACCAATCGGTGCTTGATCGTTTGGAACTGATATTTTCTAGCGACTGAAGTACTCGACTGTTCGGTTCGAGGCAACCGAACCCCGACCTCTAGACGACAGCAAGGGGCGAGCACGCGGGCGTTGTACCCTTTATCATATCTCATGTTCCTCCGGTTCTCTCTCTATACATGGTGATGTTGGTCACGCGACAGACAACTTTCATTTCTTGTTATGGTCTTAGATGAGTTAATGCTCCCGTTCTTGTTCTAAATCCTTTATTTTTCATTTTATTTTCTTCCTCGTGGAGTTAATTGGTCTTGTTATTTCTATCCTTCTAAATGGTTTTTCTCCGATTCTCCAGCAGCGATGTACGGCAGGAGAAGGCGAATTTGTGTTGACCCCAAGAACTGTCAACTGCAGCTAGGTCCCTTTTCTCATGACCCTTTTATTGGATTTTATGATTCTGAAGAATTATGAATTGGTTAATTCGCTTCATGTATTGGATACTTTATCCCACTTAATAATTGACCCGGTACTTTCTCGTGTATAGCAGTATAGGATACTCTGGTGAAGTTCTATGTTTTGATACTAGGTACAATTGACAAGGGGGGTGTGAAATAAACTGATTTTTCTTACTGTTACTACATGTAGATATGAGCATGGGAACACTTAGCTATGTTAAATATTTGAGATTGTTTGTTGAAATTATATGATGAACCGCAAGAGAGATTTTACAGGAGAATTGTGATTTCAAATGTGTGCATTGGAAGATTATTAAGGTCCTACCTTAGAGTGACAAGATGCGCCAATAGACAAGTTTTGAAACTTTCAACTTTGCTTTCAATCTCGAAATTCAAATGTTTTTTAAAGTTCTCTATCATCGATGTGTCCTATAAATCTTGCAAATGAGCTGATTCATTTCTTTATTAGTTGCCATTTTTTAAGCATCCCTTCTTAGTGTACTATTGGATATTGGCAGGCATGTTTGTAGTATAAAATGACACTTCCTTGAAAAGAACATCTGGTTGAGTGATGTAGCAACACCAACATGGTAGAGAATATGTCATGCTTCATGAGAAAAAACAGCAAAAGGTTTGCCTTTGTTTACACTAACCATTATTACTTCAAAATAACATATATGGATCTTGTTGCATTTGGTATATTGAACTCATTATATCGGTTGAATGGTGCATAGATTCCAGTGATAGTTTTGCTGCTTAAATTACATGCTTTGTATTTTTCTCAAAGAAATTCCACATCCTCAGTGGTAGGTACAACTGGAAGTTATGGAAAGTAGTGTACTAACAAAAGCCCTTTATCCAATTCAGAGGTATGGATTTAGATGCTCGTTTTCCTGTGCGTTTTAGAATGGTTGATGTGGTGGTCACTCAACATAGGTTCAATCCCATATCTAATTCGCTTCACCTCATTTAGGTTTTTCTACCTTATTATTTCTCTGTTATCTAATATATATACTTGTGGGGTTATGGTTCTGCTTTTACATATTCCTCATTTGGTTTGTGGATTCACCCCAATACATGTAGCTATCACTTATTGCAGTTAAGGAACATGTTTTCTGATGGAAGAGGAAGCAAACTACAGGTTCATATTATTCTGTATGATTCGCTGTTCAAAAGGTTTAGTTGTATACAACAATTGGTTGAAGGCTGGAAATTGAAGGTTTATTGCATTTGGTTTAATGCGGTTACAATAAAGCAGTCTGGTTACCCTCCCAAAGCTTCTGTATCTTAATTGGTAAGTTGATCATATTTATATGAAGATATTGTAACTTCAAGAACAAAATTTATATGACCATATTGTAACTTCAAGAACAAAATTTGTATGTGCGTGTATAGGGCCAGCCCAGGCTTCTGCAGTTCCGAGCACATCACAATAGGTAATCTCTCATTTAGCTTGATTTGATATGTTTACACTCTTAAATCTACAGGCCTATCCCACTTATATTTTTTATTTCTATGACGATTTCATGTCATCGGTGAACGCTGCCTGCGTGTGCCATGAATGAGTATGATTCTGTGGTCTTCAAGTTGACGCAAGCTTTGCTATATGGATGATCCTACTACATAGCCTATACCTCTAGCGGTATTTAATTAGCCAAACTTTTGTGCTGGTTTTTGAAAGCATTGAAAATACAGTATACTTGTAACAGCCGTGTAGTAAATTTTTAGCTATTTGGATATATAGATGTAGGTTACAGATTTTCAGTTTTAGCGTCTTCTTTTCAGGATTCTATTACTTGTCAAGTTTCAGTATTAGAATGTTCAGTAGTATCATGTGAGCCTAATTTTTATTATGATTTTAAAATATTGTTCTGTTAACTGATCTTTCCATGTAATTAAGAAAATATGCATAAGCAGGGCGAAGCACAGGTCGCCGTGGAGCCGAACTCTAGGTCGTTGGCTAGATGCCATCTACTTTGTTTTCAACAAGTTTCTTATGGGTACTTGCTCTTCCAAAGATCAGAGCATGTACCACCACAGTGACAGGATGCAATCTCCATGGTGAGAACTGGTTGGTCTAGGTTGTGTGGGCCTCGATGCCGGTCAGATCTAGCGAATGTGATCTTGAGGGCAGGGGAATTGCTCGATCTATCCTTATTTCTTCACTTTCCACTTTTATTCATGTGTTTGTCTCCCAATTTGTATGTTCCCCTTTCATCGGTGTTTTTTTCTCCTCAATGCTGCGGTACTGCTCCCTCGAGATCCAAGAAAATAATGTTGGTGAGGAGGCACATGGAATTCTGGTGAAGGTATTCTTGGGTCTTGCTACATATTTTAGTCGATGCATGAAAATGCCAAGCAAACATGGAATCAACATCTATAGAAAAAAACTGTGTCATGTTTTTTTATCAAAATCCTGAAAGTCTTGAACTGCATTTATTGTGTACCCGGTGATTGTTTGTGACTTACTTTTATACCTGACAAAATGTTAGATGTACATGTCTACTGGACTAAAGGTGGTGCGACTACTTTGTTGATCACTCAAGCCGCTCCAATTTCTGATAGCTTACTATTGTTCCATCAAAAAAATTCAAGGGTGCTCCCTGGGTGGTGTGTCGTGATCATAGAAGAAGAGGCCGGAAGGTCGAGATGTTTACAAACTCGGCATGAACAGACATCATGCAGACACCACGTGGACCATGTCCACCAGGGCATTAAATGGACTACTTGTGCCTAATTAGCCTATCTATCTATGAGAGAAAGGTCAGATCATCTACAGAGTTAGCACAGACCATGGTTAACCTCATCTTCAACATAAACATGCTACTCTTAAGTGATAGTTCTGGATCTTAATAATATGAATCAAGGCTAGCGTGCAGTACTTATATGTCAAATTTTATTATGCATTTGTCGCAATAAATGATTCATATTCTAAGTTTTTTCAAGACAATCAGCGACCTCCATACTTATATATGAAGTTGTTAATGTTATTGCACATAATGCGTACTCCTATAGCAGTGTGAATTTGTAGAATTCAACCCTTCGAATTGTACATGGCTGAAATGTTATATCCTTGTTTCTTTAACTATTCCAGGTGTTTGGGTAACCGTTGATAGGCTGGTCAAGTCACGCCGAGACACTTTGTCAACTGTCCATGCCAAATGGTATTATTGCTCAACAATTCGAACTTGTTGACTTGTTTGCAGGTAATATATCACTCTTATTCAAATTTCTCTGAGTTCTTAAGTGCACTTATGTTAGTTGAATTTATGCACATATGAAACTTGCACGCTTTCATAAATAGTCTGATACATTCATATCCTCATAGACGATGGTTTGGATCATGCCGATGGTGGAGGCTGAGGGCGGTAATGCCATGTCCTAAAACTGCTTTCCATTGTCGTGTTACCAATTGGTGTCCACAACATCAGGTTCCGCTTTCCTCATATATCCATCTATATGTTCCAACACCTCAATCAAAAACATGTGAGCATGCTTGCTACTCTTCTTGTTAATGTAACCACCAAGGCTTCCATTCTATGACCCTATACTTGGAGCAATCTGTCTCTTCATTTTTTTCTTTGTTTCTTTCAACCACCTGTTTTTTTGGGGGGATGGGTCAGTGCTTCAGCTCATGCATGTATGTCGCCCTGTAATTATATGTTTCTTCATTTGCTCGAATGGAATTTTGTGGTAAGTTTATGTTCATGGTTTTTTTAAGTTAATCTTTCGACTCTTTGATCAACATGAACATAAATTTGATTTTAGTCAGCAGCTTTAGCACAATTCATTATGATTATAGCATGTGAATAGAGTATGAGCTCCTGAATATAAATAGAATGATAGATTGTGATATATTTCTGAATTTGTAGGTTATGTTTTCAAAACTCAATTTTTCTACTCCCTCTGTTCCAAAACCTTCTATATTATGGAACAGAATGATATTATTCTTGACTTACATTTATTATGTGTCATACCAGAGATGGACAGGGAGATGTCTAGGTAAAGAGTTTCAGTTTTGAGATTGTGCCTTGAAGTGTATAGCATGATGATGAGGCCTTCTATAAGCTTAACACGCATGAAAATATTGACCATCTAAGCTGCCCAGTGGAGTTTTGGAAGTCTGGAGCAATAAGGCAACATGAGAGGATCACATATTCACAAGTACCTGCAGTTTTTAATTTGTCAACAGTGACGTCAGGTGGCTATCTAGGTGGAATGCTTATATGAAGATGGAGGCTAACTCCAAGGCCCACAGGTTCTCTGTAATGAACTCCCTCGTGGTCATCTTTTTCTTGGCATGAATTGTCCCCTTTATATTCTCAAGAACCTTCTGTAAGAATGTCAATAGACATGAAGACCTCAACAAGGAAGCAAATGCAAAAGCTAACTCTTGATGTAGATGATTACCCTCATTTGTCATGCTACAATTGCTTATCTGGGTTTTATAGTTCTTTTCAACTGAGTTCTATAGCTCTATTGTTGTTTGAATCGAATAGTAGAGCTATTGATATCATTTTACGCTCCAAGTTCCTATTGCTCCCAAGGTAATATAGACTGAATTATGTATTGCTAATATTTTAATCAGTGTATTGTTTATTATATATATTTTTCTTAAATCCCATCCTTGATATGGGCCGGGGTTTCAGGACGACAAAAGGGACACCACCCTGCCAAATATTTCAGTTTAGTTGTTTCTCTGGGACGCAAAAGGCAAGCTTAGAAGCTATTTGCATTTATGTGGAATAAAATAATGTGTAGAGAACAAATAAGTAGGTGCGCATAAAGCATGTGACCGTGCTACTACCACTAGGCCTCACATGTGCTGTGTGTTGGTCCTCCACATGTTAGTCACATCCCGATCTTATAATGTTCAAATAGTGCGTGTACTTCATCATGGTACAGATTATGAAATGCAGCAAATACTATACATGTGAATTTTTGTATGTAATATGTTTAAATTTGCAGCATTTTTCTTAGGACCGTAGCAACGCACGGACATTCAACTAGTGTTTCATGAAATAGATATACCCATATCTACTCAAGTCATCCGTGAAGGTAAGAACATAACGATAACCACCGCGCGATGCTACACTCATTGGACCACACACATCGGTATGTATGATTTCCAATAAGTCCGTAGCTCGCTCCATCATACCAGAAAATGGAGTCTTAGTCATTTTACCCATCAGACATGCTTCGCATCTTTCAAGTGATTCGAAATCAAGTGATTCAAGAAGTCCATCGGAATGGGGTTTCTTCATACGCTTCACTCCAATGTGACCAAGACGACAGTGCCACATATAGGTCGAGTTATCGCTCGATTTCAAACGTTTAGCCTCAATGTTATTAATATGTGTATTTCCACTATCGAGATTCAATAAGAATAGACCATCTATCAAAGGTGCATGTGCATAAAACATATTACTCATATAAATCGAACAACCATTATTCTCGGACTTAAACAAGTAACCGTCTCGCAATAAACAAGATCCCGATATAATGTTCATGCTTAACGCAGGCACCAAATAACAATTATTTAAGTATAAAACTAATCCCGATGGTAGATGAAGGGGTAGCGTGCGACACGATCACATCAACCTTTGATCTGTTTCCAATGCGCATCGTCACCTCGTTCTTCGCTAGCTTCCGTTTATTCTGCAGACCTGTTTGAGTTACAAATATGAGCAACCGAACCAAGTATCAAATACCTGTGCACTACTACTTAGTACTAGTGAGATACACATCAATAACATGTATATCGGATATACCTTTCTTCTTGATGTTGTCGTTCTTCAAATCCGCCAAGTACTTTGGGCAATTCCGCTTCTGACCTTCTCCTTGCGGTAAAAGCACTCAAGATCGTGCTTAGGTCCAGCCTTGGTCTTCTTCGTCGGTGCGGTAACTTTATTACCACCCTTCTTGAAGTGTCCCTTTTGCTTAGACTTGCCTTTCTTGAATTTGGTGGTCTTATTGACCAACAACACTTGGTGCTCTTTCTTGATCTCCACTTCTGCAGATTTTAACATGGCGAAGAGTTCTGGCAACGTCTTGTTCATGTTCTGCATGTTGTAGTTCATCACAAAGTTCTTGTAACTTGGTGGTAGTGATTGGAGGACACGGTAAATCCCCAAAGCATTAGGAATCACTATACCCAAGCTTTGAAGTTTGTTTGCGTGCCCAGACATCTTAAGCACATGCTCACTAACGGAGCTGCCCTCTTCCATCTTGCAGTTAAAGAACTTTTCAGAAGCCTCATAGCTCTCAATCGCCGCATGAGTCTCAAAGATCAATTTGAGATCACGGACAATATCATGTGGGTCTGAATTCTCAAACCTTTTCTGAAGCTCCGATTCTAAACCATACAAGATAGCACACTGAACTGTGGAGTACTGAGTCTTCCGAGTGAGGTAAACATTCTTTACTTCATCGGTAGCAGTAGCTGCAGGTGGGTCACCCAGCGGTGCATCCAGCACATAGGTCAAATTACCAGCTGTGAGGACAATCCTCAAATTGCGGAACCAATCCGCAAAGTTGCTTCCATTGTTTTTCAACTTTTCTTTCTCTAGGAACGCATTAAAATTGATGGTAGGGGCCGCCATTGATCTACAACATATTTGCAATAGTTTAGACTAAGTTTATGACAAATTGAGTTCTAATTAATAGTTAAATTAATCTAGGTGAACTCCCACTCAAAACAATATCCCTCACATTGTTTTAGTGATCACACGAACCAAATCCACTACCTCAACACCGATCATCACGAGAGTTGATATAGTTTCAATGGCGAACAATCGACATGTTCATCATATCTACTATATGACTCATGCTTTACCTTTCGGTGATCCGTGTTCCGAGACCATGTCTGTACATGCTAGGCTCGTCAAGATCAAACCTTAGCTTCCGCATGAGCAAATCTGGCTTGCTCACGTTGTATACACTTGCGGAATCTAACACACCCGATCATCACGTGGTGCTTCGAAACAACAAGCTTTAGCAACGGTGCTTACTAAGGGTGAACACTTTAGGACTTGAAATTTATGTGCATGAGGGATCATCTTATAATGCTACCATCGTTAACTAAGCAATACAAGATGCATAAAGGATTAACATCACTCGCAATTCATAATATGTGATATGATATGGCCTTTCTTCTTTGTGCTTCCGATCTCCATCTTCAAGCACGAACATGATCTCCATCATCACCGGCATTGCATCAAGGTCAATGACGCTTCTCCATGGTCGTCGTCCACCGGCTTCAACTATTACAACTACTTTGAATAAACACGTGGGTCTGAACAAAAATAAAGACAACCATATGGCTCCTGCCAGTTGCCAACTTACAATAAGGAACATTGCATACATCAAATATAATCACAATCATGGCCATATCACACCACAGCACACCCCTGCAAAACAAAGTTAGACGCCTCTACTTTCTTTGCATGTTTTACGTGGTTTGGGGCTTTCAATAAGTGTCGTTCTAACTTACAAATAAGAACCACAACATTGATACTAGTATTGACAATCACCCGTTGTAAATTGAATCTTAACTATGCTGGGAGAAACAGGCACCCGCAAAGCCACTTATGCAATACAAGTTGCATGTCAAGCGTGGAGCAAGTCTCATGAATGATGTCATGTAAGGTTAGCCCGGGCCGCTTCATCCCAACATCCCGCAAGATGCAAAGTACACAAGAAGCAATCGACAATAAAAGCATCAACGCCCATAATGACCATTGTGTTCTACTCGTGCAACAGATCTACATATAGACACGGCTCTGATACCACTGTAGGGTTTCGTATCATGGAAAACAAAAAAATTCTATCGCATACAAATAAACAAGCCAAGATCTATCTACTAGATTGTAGCAACGAGTCGATGGAATAACTCACCCTCGAAGATTCCAAAGTGTTTAACGAGAGCGGATTCTCGTGGGTGATGTAGTCGTACTCTTCCCGATCTCAAGATCGCGTAGACGATCCTTCCGGCGCTGCGTTCCGGCAGCGCTCCCGCAGTCGGTCACACGTTTGGTACTCGACGAAGACCTTCCTCTCCCTTGTTCCAGCAGGCAGCGGAGGTTGTAGAACTCTCCTCGCGATTCCGGCAGCACAACGGCGTGGTACCGGAAGTAGAGGGGAGATCTCGCAGGGCTTCGCCTTAAGTCGGAGCGAGTATGGTGGACTATGAGAGAGAGCCTCGACGATCTAGGGTTTAGACACGCCGAGGAGGAGGCTTGGCCGGCGGCTAGGGTTAGCTAGGCGGTGGCGGTTTGCCCTAGGGCGGCGGCAGCAGGAGGTGGCGGCGCCGGCGGCTAGGGTTTGCGGGGTGTGAGAGGTGTGTTTGGAGGCGCCCTGCCTCCTTATAGGTGGAGGCGCGCCCGAGGAGGAGTCCTCCCAACTCGGCTTCCAAGGTGGGCCGGCGGTGGAGGGGAGGAACTCCTCCCCAACTCGGTTTCCACCTTCCTCTCCACTTCCCAAAATAGCCGTTTGACTTTTCAAATTGGCGTTTGACTTTTCAAACTAGGATTTGATTAAATCCTTTATTTTGTTCAGCGATGACACCTAGTACATGATGCAATCATACCAACTTGATATAACACATTCATGTACCCTTCCCCTCCGGAGTGCCAGACATTCCGGAACCTTCTAGAACATTCCCGATGAAAACACAGGAACCATTCTCCAACCCTGAAACAGGACTTTCCTTATATGAATCTTATTCTCCGGACCATTTCGGATCTCCTCGTGATATCCCGGATCCCATCCGAGACTCCAAACAACACTCGGTCTCTTACTCATCATTCCATAACTACTCAAACAACGTCGAATCCTTAAGTGTGTCTCCCTACGGTTCGTGAATTATGCGGACATGATCGAGACACTTCTCTGAACAATAAACAATAGAGGAATCTGGAAATTCATATGGTTCCCACATATTTCTACGATTACTTTGCGATCGAATGAACCATTTACATATGATACCAATTTCCCTTTGTCTCACGATAGTTTACTTATCCGAGGTTATGATCATCGGTATCTCTGCATACCTAGTTCAACCTCGTTACCGATAAGTACTCTTTTCTCGTTCCCATGATATGTGATCCCTTGTGAGCTAGTCACATGCTTGCAAGCTAATTGGATGACATTTCACCGAGAGGGCCCAGAGTATATCTATCCGTCATATGGATGGACAAATCCCACTCTTGATCCATGTGTCTCAACCAATATTTTCCGAACACTCAATGCCACCTTTATAGCCACCCAGTTACGGTGTGGTGTTTGATGTCATCAAAGCATCCTTCCGGTGAAGGTGATATGCATGATCTCATGGTCAAAGGAATTAGGTTACTATGTATCAGAAAGCATATAGCAATTGAACTATTAAAATGACTTGATCATTATGCTACGCTTATCTATAGGAGTATGTACACCATATCATTCTCCTAACGATATGATCTTGTTGTTAATAACATCTCAATGTTCATGATAGGGAAACCACAATCATTTATTAACCAACAAGCTAGTATTATAAAGAGGCTTTACTAGGGACTCTATTTTAGTTTACAAATCACACAAGTATTAATGTTTCCTTGTTAATACTATTATAGCATGAATGTAAAAATTTATCATAAACACAAAGATATAATAATAACTACATTTATTATTGCCTCTAGGGCATATCTCCAACACCCCCGGTATATGCCATGGCTGGGCTGAGGATCCCCGGAGTGGCAGCTGACGATAACGATGATAATGACGATGATGAAGAAGACCCTGCAGCTGCGTACTATAGGACAAGGCATGATTATGACTAAAGGGGGCGGCTTTAGTCCTGAGTGTTAGCTAGTCCCGGTTTGTCCCGGGTTTTAATATTGAGTGTTAGTCCTGGTTTATGGCTAGACCTGAACTAAAGGGGGCCTTTAGTCCTGATTCCGTAGTCTCAGTTTTTAAATATTAATAAATGTCTTGAGTGTATTAGTCTCGTTTTATGGTTGGACCGACACTAAAGGGGGGCCTTTAGTTCCGATTCATACTACGACTTTCCCAAACTATGAAGATGTTGTCCCGATTCGTACTTACCATAAAGATCTGATCTCCAAACACGTGCGGTCACATATTAGGGAGTGCCTCTATGACCAGTTTCTTGGAGATGCCGGAGGACTGGGCTCCGACGGCATCTCCCTGAAACTGGCCGTAGTGGTGTCCCTGCTCTCGAAGACCATCTTGCAGCTTGTAACTTCTCTAACTACATCAATATGCGTGGGAGCTAACCTAATTTCACATATTAGGGAGTGTCTCTATGCATAGTTCCTTGGAGATGCCGGAGGACTGGGCTTCGGCGGCATCTCCCTGAAACTGGTTGTAGTGGTGTCCCTGCTTTCGCAAACCATCGATCTTGGAGATGCCTCAAACTGGTTGGAGGACTGGCCTATTTATAGTACAAGCATCTCGGCATAGTGTCGACACTCACGACATAATGTCAACACTCACCCCTATTATTAGTGCTCACTCGTGTTTTGTCCCAGTTGGTGTCTCCAACCGGGACTAAAGGTTCAGCTTTAGTCCAGGTTGGCGACACCATCCGGGACAAGGGAAAATCTGCACAACATAATGTTGACACTCACCCATATCATTAGTGCTGACTTCCCTAGCCTGCCTGCCCTAGTCCTGCCTTCCCTAGCCTGTCGCAAGCTTTAGTCCCGGTCCATATTTAGTATGCTAATAGATTTACATTATAGATCTTTTTTCTGCAAAATTTGATTTATAATACATATTTTGCAGCATCACAGAATAAAAGATATTGAAATAATAATATTAATAAATTCAAACTCTAGTATACAAAAGATATTTTTTAATTCAACAAAATATTAGTTTTATAACAGAATATGCTAATAGATTTACATTATAGATCTTTTTTTCTGCAAAATTTGATTTATAATACATATTTTTCATCATAACACAACAAAAGATATTTAAATAATAATATTAATAATTCAAACTCTAGTATACAAAAGATATTTTTTAATTCAACAAAATATTAGTTTTATAACAGAATATGCTAATATATTTACATTATAGATCTTTTTTTTCTGCAAAATTTGATTTATAATACATATTTTCATCATCACAGAATAAAAGATATTGAAATAATAATATTAATAAATTCAAACTCTAGTATACAAAAGATATTTTTTAATTCAACAAAATATTAGTTTTATAACAGAATATGCTAATAGATTTACATTATAGATCTTTTTTTCTGCAAAATTTGATATATAATACATATTTTTCATCATCACAGAATAAAAGATAAAGAAATAATAATATTAATAAATTCAAACTCTAGTATACAAAAGATATTTTTTAATTCAACAAAATATTAGTTTTATAACAGAATATGCTAATAGATTTAAATTATAGATCTTTTTTCTGCAAAATTTGATATATAATACATATTTTTCATCATCACAGAATAAAAGATAAAGAAATAAATAAATTATAAAAAATTAACCTCTAGTCCCGGCCCTAGCCTCCAACCGGGACTAGAGGTCTTTGCACGCGAGAACGAAACGGCGTCGCGAAAAGACCTCTAGTCCCGGTTAGAGGCTGGGTCCGGGACTAGAGGCCCCCCTCTAGTCCCGGCTAGAGGCTAGAACCGGGACTAGAGGTGGTGGGTATAAATACTCACCGCCCTCCTCCCGGCCCGAGCCACGAGCCAGGACGCTCTCTTCTCCAAATTCGACGCCGCCAGGCCGTCGCCCGTGCATGCGCCCCGCCGTGAAGCTCGCCTCCGCCCGCGTCGTGGTGCTCGCCGCCACCCGCCAGGCCGTCGCCGTAGTCACGCCCCGTCGAGCACATCGCGCCCAACGGAGCAGCCCTCACCCGTCCTCAAGATAAGTGTTTTTTCTTTTCTTTTTTTCTGTTTTTCAATTTTTTATAGTTTTAAGTATATATAATTTAGTTTAGGGTATATAGTTTTAAGTATATATAATTTAGTTTTAAGTATATATTTATAGTTTTAAGTATATATAATTTAGTTTTAAGTATATATTTATAGTTTTAAGTATATATAATTTAGTTTAGGGTATAATGTAGAAATATTTGTTTAGTTTTAAGTATATATAATTTAGTTTAGTATATAATTTAGATATATATCGTTGTTTAGTTTTAAGTATACATAATTTATTTTAGTATATAATTTATATATATCATTGTTTAGTTTTAAGTATATAGTTTGGATGTATCTTAGTTAGATATAAATTTGTTTGTATATTATTTAGGGATTTAGGAATATTTTAGTTTTTAGTATATATAATATTTAAGGATATTTTAGTTTGATATATAATTTTCCTTAGACATATTATTATTTAGTTTAGCGATATGTATGGATTTTTATATACTATTAGTTAGTATTTAGGATATTTAGAGATTTGTATATAATATTTGTTAGTATTTATGATATTACTGCTAATATTTAGGAAATTATTACTATTATTAGAAAATAATTATTTACCGCATTATTTCGATCAAATCCATACCTACTTTAGGATATGCCCGGGCATCCTCGTAGACAACTTGGCCAGAGCAAGGGAGTACTACGCTCTAGCGGTGTTGTACGAGATTGGGCTCCGCCAGGCTAGCACTGGGAGGTGCTACCGTCAGGGACGCGTAGCTTGGTGAGGAATCCGGGTGTCGTCGTCGACCCGGATCTTCTTTGGTGGAGGTCACGTGGCCCAGGCAGGGTGCAGAAGGAGTCGGCCCCCGAGGAGGTGGTACGACGTCGCGTCTGGGAGGAGGACGAGCACGTCCGTCGCTATATGGTGATGTTGGACGCTAGGGTGGCCCCCCATACCTGGTAGGTTATTCAGGAATCTCACCCTAGTTATAGTTCGGTGATTTTTTCGACTATTTGGTTGGTCACATCCCGCGGCTCAGGAGCCGGTAGTCGACGTTGAGTTTGAGCGATGTTATCAGACAAGACGTTGTTTTTTATATGATATTACTACTTTGTCGTTATTCGAGGTGTATTATGACTTCTTTGTTGTTTTCTGAGATGTTATTCAAGATGTTATATGATATTAATACTTTTGTTGTCATTCGAGATGTTATATAATTTTATTACTCATATATGCACATTATGTCATAGCAGTTATTCTATGGATCACTTCAACAGTAGAGAAGGTGAAGAGCCTTTATTCTATATGATACTGGGTGCTGGAGGACCGCTCCCCTATCAGGATGGAGCGCTCGTCGATCAGGGTGGGGAATAAGACTGTGGAGCCCGCTTCCCTATCAGGATGGACCGCTCCCTATCAGGATGGAGCGCTCGTCGATCGTTGATTTGTGTATATATATATATTAACGAATGTTGTTTCTTATTTTAGACATCCACATCGACCGCGCCAGTTAAAAATAGTAAACAAGGACCGGACAAAGGGATGCCCGATGATGCGCATCTCACAATTGTTGAGGTATCTCCAGTGGGCGTCCCGTTGCTTCCCATAAAGAACGCAAACACATTTATTCATCAATGTGGATTTGTTGTTAGGGACAACGTCCCGATCAGCATTATCAACTGGAATAAGCCAGGAAAGGACGATGAATTCTATGAGTTATGTCGAGGACAGATACAAAGACATACTATGGGATAAGCTCATTCGCCATTTCACCCTACCGATCTTAGAGACTAAGGACGCCACAGATGATATGAGGTCCAAAGTTAAGCATTTCGCTCTTAAGAAGATGGCCCAACAGTTCAATAACTATAAGAAAATATTGTACAATGAATATCTCGAGGAAGGAAAAGTTCCAGCATTCGATGACTCACTAGAGAAGCAGCGGCCTCACTGGGAAAGATTTCTAGACTACGAGAAATCAGCAATAGCAAAAAAAAGGTCCGCAAAGAATAAAGAAAATGCTGCAAAAAAGAAATATCACCATACGATGGGGACAGGTGGCAACAAGACTTCCGTTCCTAAGTGGGAGGAAGGAAGTCGAGAAAGCCTTGCGTGTCCAAGGACTCACTCCAGCTACAGAGGACTGGCCCATTAGAGTAAGGAATTGGTTACTTTCCCATGGGGCAAAGTATGACATGGAAACAAGGGGAGTTAATATTCGATAAAAAGTCCAATGTTGCTACACCCCATGGAGAAATTGTTTAAACAATTGAGGAGGTTAAAAAGGGTGACTTCAAACCCGACAGATAGAACGACGAGCTGACAAAGGCCCTCGGGGATCCTGAAAAACCAGGACGAACACGAGGCTTTGGACCTTTTGTGCCGTGGAAGACTGGGTTTCCTCAGGACACTAAATCCTATAGAAGCCGAGCGAGGGCAAAGAAGCGGAAGGAGATAGAGGAGGCATCCCGGTTGTGTAGCGTGGAAAGAAAGAACGAGGAAATATATGCCATGCTAAAAGAGCAACAGAAGATGAAATGTGCCAGCAAGGACCAACTCATCAGCGGCTAGAAGAAAGTGTCGGTGTCCCATCTCAGCGGAGAAGCTGTGTCGCTTCCATGGCGACCGATCCGATAGATCGCTATCCCGTGGACAATATCACTGAGAAGACAAGATGTGAGCTGCATGTGGTAGTGATGAACTTATCCTTCAAGGCGGCTCTCGGCTATGCTTTATCTTGTGAACCTGAAGCACGATGGAATTGCAAAGAGATTCCAGATGGCTATGCTCGTGTCGGGGTGGATGATATTCTACCTCAATATGAATCACTACAACTTGACATCCCTGGACCTGAAGATGAGAGCATGCTAGGAGAAGTCAGGGGCTCTATCATTCTATGGCGCAAGAAATACATCGTGTTTCCAGGCTCACCCAAGCCACCACCGTCTCCTCCGCATCAGCCGAGTCTGCCGCCTCCAGCAAGTCCACATGAGGAGTGGGACGACCACCATAGCGTGAGTCCACCGCCGCATCAGCCCACTCCTCCCCCGCCGCGTCAGCCCACTCCGCCGCTGCCATGTTAGACGAAGAAGGCGGTCTCTCAGTCAACTAGTATAAATACTAGTCAGGAGAAAGCCAAAGGTAAAAAGGTGAATAAAATCCCACCGCCTCCTCCCAAGTTACCTTACGAGATGACTGAGGAGGAAACCAAAGCGATCAGTGATGCCCAAGTTAAAGCCTTCTTTGCACCCAAAGCTTCCAAGCCAAAACAAATATTTGATCTGAAAGCCAAAAAGTGGGCTAAGGGGTTTCTTGAGCAACCATCGCAATATGAGATAAATAAGGCTGATGACTACAAACGCTGTCTGCTGAGAATTGGTAGGAAGAATTCAGGAAATACTACTGCAAGCAGCGGTAATGCTCTAGGAAATACTACTGCAAGCAGCGGGAAAAGAGAGGTTGCGCAACTCGGAATGCAGGCAAACAAATCGATCGCCCCGCTCAAGGTGTTATCCAATACTGATCATCGGAATATTATAGCAATGGAATTTTCCAAAGGTGCTAATATTACAGTTGATCAAGCGTTAGGCGAGCATATCCCCATACAAGAGGAATTTGCATGGAGATATGAATACGGGAAGACTCTGGTCAGACCTGATGAGGTCAAATTTCTACCAACTCAAATGCGAAGACTGCATGAGTGGTACGAGAAAGTCTCTACATGTGATGAAGAAGATCAATTGTCAGCGCTGCTTGTGAAAATTACAAGTGAGCATTTTAATAGTGAAGACCAGTTGCAAATTTATTTTGAGGAATTCTATATGTTATTCAAACAAGATGCCCTTGACTTGAGTCTCCTCACTACCTATTGTCTATAAGTGGTTCATTTATTTCTATGATAAAGTCTCTAACCCAGCTCTTTTATTGCATGTAATTATCTTTAATATATGCTATTATGCAGAATGAAGAGCGATGAATGTGACCGGAAGAAAATCTTTGACACTGGGTTCATCGACCCACACCGGTTTAATCAAATATTGCTAATGGAATACCCCAAGGACACGGAGCGTAACTTGCTAAGGGACTTATTGAGGCAACATTACAAACGAAGAATATTGTTTCCCAAACAACTAGGGGTAAGAGTGTTACTGCCTTGTACAGATCACTTGATTCTGCTAAGTGTAATTGATGAGTTACTGACGTATATAAAACGTATATAAACGTGTGCAGCTATCACCGAATTCTTCTAACCATTGAAGTTGACGTTGGAAGAGTTGAAATCAAGGACTCGCTAATAAGAGACGAATCAGAATATGCATTCATTAAAGATGCGCTCCAGAGGTAATTTCAGTCATTATCGCACTATATCGGTCTCTTTCGTTCATATATATATCCTGAGATATCAAGTAACTAATAACACTTTTTTTGCCGGGCAGGGTTTGGAAAGCTTTCACCAATGCTATGGTTGGTGAATTTAAATACGAGCTTAGTTTTCATCGGATCGATGTAAGTAGTACGAGCTAGATCCGCGCATCTCTTCAATTCTAGTTTCAATACCATCATGTCATGCTTGATTATTATTTGATTGAAACCTTTTGTCGTAAAGTGCGAGAGGCAGCCACCAGGTACTAACCTATGTGGATACTTCGTGTGCGACTACATTCGCTTCAAGGTCAGTGAGCGGGACGGAGAGACATTTTTAAAAGTACGTGAGCAATATATTCACAATTTTTGTTGAGTGTCATTCATAATATTTGTTATGACTATTGATATTCATATTGACCTCCTTCTTTTATATATAGTTGGAAAGATTGCGGGAGAATCTCGATCCAAGGAAGCGTCTGGTAGCAATTCAAGAGGAATTTGCGGGATTTCTTGTTGACCATGTCATAAACCCAGAAGGAAAATACCATACCTCTGGCTACCCGTGATTTAATGAACTTGTAACCGAATAGACAGGTTGTGATCTCCATTTATGTATATATTTATGTAATGTAGAATTATATCTATATTAGATGGGTTGTGATCTCTTCGTTGCATGTCACTTTACGCCAAACGCAACCCTCTTCTACCTACCCTCCTGCCGCGGCAGAACCCCGCATCGGCTACCGCGGCAGAAAACGGCCCCAAAACTCTGTCGCGGCGGAAACTCCCATTGGCTGCCGCGGAAGAAGTGGGCCCCAAAACTCTGCCGCGGCGGAAACCCCAATCGGCTGCCGCGGCAGAAAATGGCCCCAAAACTCTGACGCGACAGAAACCCCCATCGGCTGCCGCGGCAGAAAATGACCCCAAAACTCTGCCGCGACAGAAACCCCCATCGGCTGCCGCGGCAGCCGAATTGGTAAAATGTTGCCGCGGCGGAAAGGAACTAGTCCCGGCCCGTAATATGGACCGGGACTAAAGACCACCCCTCTCGCACTGCTACGCTACCACGTGCACGTCCTTTAGTCCTGGCCCGTAACTGGACCGGACTAGAGGCTGGGACCTCTAGTCCTGTTTCCGTAGTCCCGGCTGGCCATCCGGGACTAGAGGCCCTCTAGGACCGGGACTAGTGCCCCGTTCTCCACTAGTATCATGTCATCTATAGTCAACTCAGTAGCCAACATGTACAATAACAAGTTATACAAATATACTATTTTATTAATATTTGGCCCATCATTCACTCTCACAAAATGTTTAGGTATTGCATGAGAGTCCACTCTTCTTCTCTCTCCTCTTCTTTCTCCTCCAACTCAGCACAAATAACTATTTAATATCTTATAGCCAGCTGATGTTACCGTATTGTACTTGCTCTTATGCAGCATGAGAGGCTGGATGTTTGCATCACCTCACAAAAACATATGCAACATTAAAACAAGGGGTATTAAGTGAGTACACATGGTGGGAGTGTGCCATAGTGCTAGATACCATCGGATTTATATAGTTGGTGTTGAACGCGTGGAAACTAAGTGAGTAGCCTAGGTACAGTTTAAGGCCAGAATCATCTTACGCGGAGCAAAGTTGGTACCATGCGCTACAGAACATGCATCGAAGAAGCAGAACATAGGCCTCCGAGTCTCAACTTTGCTGTGTCGTACGTTCAAACAGGTATGTGTAAGACGATGCCCCAACTTCACTGTGTCATACGTCCACACCAAAAACCTTGTGCGCCAGTCGTATCCTGGGTTCATGATTGAGTGTGCATATGTCGTATCCTGGGTTCATGAACTTTGTTGCGCACATTAAATCATGCCAACATATTGGGAGATGTGCACTGGGTGGTTGTGGCTGGTAGACGGGGAGGGAGGCACAGTTAAGAGGTGTGTTCAGTAGACCGGGGTAATTTAGATATTCCACGTTTCTTTGTTTGTTAGGTCGGCTCGGCTTCGTCTGGCACTGTCCGCCTCGTGCAAAAATAGCCCCTCAGCAATATCCACCTGTGAAGCTGAAATCGAGCTTCGCAATCGGACAGGACTGAGGCCATCCAGCGAGTGCGCTCTAGCCCGATAGGGGTCAACGCCTCGCACTTCACTCCCCCCGCAGGCAACGAGTCTCGCTCTGCCTCAGCTCTCGCGGCCAAGCCGGCATTGCTCTCCACCGGCAACCAAGCAGGGCAAGCGGCGCATGGCGGGCCTATTCCTCGACGCGGTGGTCGTCCCAACGGAGCTCTCCGCGGCCCCTCTCCTCAATAGCCTCCTTCATCATCGAGTTACTAGCAGCGTTTCGTAGCAAAATCTGCTTTTGGCGCTCAAAAGTCCTTTACATTATTAAAACCTTCATAACTTTTGAATACGAATTCAAATGGAAAAAATTTAAATACAAAAAGTGCTCAGAATTGTTTAAATCTTTTTTTACAAACTTTATTTATTATTTTACATAATTTAAATATAAAAATATTTTATTAATTATAAGAAATTATTTTGTTAATTATACAAAAACTTTGGAAATTCATAACTTCAACTATATAACTCCAAATAATATAAATAATATGTCTAAATTTATTAGAAAAATCTAAGGAATCCATTTATTATATTTATAATGCATGAATCATATCCGTTCCTCTCGGATATTTTGATTATGCAAGTAATCATAATAATAAATGTGTCCATTTTATTTATTCTTGCATATTTGTAGACATATTATCATGCAAAAGTATGCAACCAGCGTCTCCCTCGCGAACTCCATCCGTCCCACGCTCAAAAGTATGGACAACACGGATGCACGAACCATCCATCCGTCCCATGCTCAAAAGCATTGAAGTTGATCGTACGTGCGTCCACAACAGCGAAACACCATCTACACGTGCTTTACGAGACAGCCTCTTTAAATTGCCAGTCGATCACACATGATCCAAGCATCCTCACACCAAAACCTGGCTACTAGCAAAGCTGAGCATCTCTCCTCACACGTACGTGGCTAGCGGCCATCAAGATGAATGGTGGAATCGCTGAGCAGCTGCTGGTCCGCGTGGTCGTCGTCGTTGTCGGCCTGGTCTGCTCCTCGGCGGCCGTGCGCCCTCTCGGTGAGACCGGCCAGCAGCAGCTTGTCATAGCTGTGTACGTGTTCGGCGACTCGCTGGTCGATGTCGGCAACAACGACTACCTGCCGGCTCCGGCGCCCTGGGCGCATTCTCCCTACGGCTTCGACCTCCCCGGGAGACCCACCGGACGCTTCACCAATGGCTACAACACCGCCGACTACATATGTAAGTACACGCGAACGCAAAATATGTCTACAAATATTATTATGATTACTTGCATAATCAAAATATCCGAGAGGAATGGATATGATTCATGCATTATAAATATAAGAAATGGATTCCTTAGATTTTTCTAATAAATTTAGACATATTATTTATATTATTTGGAGTTATATAGTTAAAGTTATGAATTTCCAAAGTTTTTGTATAATTAACAAAATAATTTCTTATAATTAATAAAATATTTTTTATATTTAAATTATATAAAATACTAAATAAAGTTTGTAAAAAAGATTCAAACAATTCTGAGCACTTTTCGTATTTAAACTTTTTTCATTTGAATTCGTATTCAAAAGTTATGAAGGTTTTAATAATGCTAGGGACTTCTGCGCAATTTTTTGTCAAAAGTTGAGGACCTACGTGCAAAACATTAGACGGCACACAGTCTCGCGCTGCCACGTCAGCCTGACGGGTGGACCAGCCTTGTCAGTTTCCAGTCAATTCGCGATCAGGACAAGTTTAGTGTGATTTGAGAAAACGGACGGCAGATTTTTGCTGCGAAAACGTAAACTGGTAGATTTCCGGAATTTCCCAGAAACCGGTAGTTCTATCCTATTAACTCTTCCTACTGTCCCGCCGTCGACGAGATGCCCCGGCCTCCTCTCAAGCACGGACTAGTCTCCAGGCTCCACCATGACCTCGCCACCACGCTCGGCCACGGCCAGCCACCAAACTCCGCCACGGCTAGCCACGGACTCGCCACCAGGCTTCTCTGAGCGATGCCGCCATCACGGCTACAGTCAGCCTCGCCACCAAGCTCGCGGCGAAGTTTCTGGTTGGCTTGGCGGCACGTAGCGGCGCGTGGCAGATGCTTTCTCGCTGGTGGCGGGTGGCGCATGGTTGTGGCGGCGCCGGAGCCCAACCAGCGAGGACTTGATTGCTTTTTGGTTTTGTAATCAGGGACCCGATTGCTTTTTATGTTTTTATCTAGGGACATGATTGCTGTTTATAATAGTTAGCCTAGCTCATGTCATACGGTGGCACCAAACACACAACTGAGCACAGCTCACCTAACACAACCTGCCAAACATCACATTATAAAATCACTTGTACTAGTCAACATAGATAAACTCAACTTATGTAAGATGAGATTGTCCATCCAGGCTACCAATCACACCACCCAGGTCACGTTCTAATATTTTGCTTTTGGGCGCGCGGGAATAGAAAATTGGTGCACACCGACCACTACAGGAAAGAAGTAAGGCGCTGACGACCGGCCGGCTACGCCGACGGCCAAATATCGGGGCCGTCGGCGTAGCTATCTTTCCTGGCCAGCTGATTAGCCTGGCCGTCGGCGTAGGACGGCCGTCGGCGTAGGTGATGGTGCCGAGGATAGCCGTCGGCGTAGCGTGGCCGTTGGCGTAGTAGAGAGGGTTGTGCCGACGGTGGCCCTCGGCGTAGCCCCAGTTTAGACACGGCGATTGAAACGGTGTTAGTCAGACAGGCTGTGCTCTTTGAAATTTTTTGTTTGGTCAGTGCCGACGGCCTAGCCTCCAGATTTTTTTCCTTTTATCTCATTATTTTTTGAAAAATCATAACTAAATCATTCTAATTTAGGAAAATACAAATAATATATCAAAATTTGCAGAAAAATAAGACCTATCTATCTACACTCAAATATTACACATTTATAAAAAAATTAAGTGAAATATAAAACATTATATATAGTTTAAAACAGGCATTATAAATTCAAAAACGATCCAAACAACGTGAAACCTTCGCGTGGTGTCATATTATGTGACATAGTTAGAAAGAAAAATATTAAACTTGGTATATTGATTATGTCTCAAAAAACCTTCACAAAATGACATATCTCGTTCGAGGTTTCTTGGCTTTCGGATCAAATGACCAATGTTATGGCTAGAATGAAGGCATAATTTGTGATAATGTTTCCATATTGTGCATAAGTATGCATCATGGGATGGCGAACAATGTTTCAGGAGGAAGTTTTCCTTTTTGTCGCACCAAAAAGCCGTTTTCCATTTTCCGAGTGCAAAAAACGGACGGTTTTGTGAAGCAACTACCAAATGGATAATTCAAAATACTACCGTCACATTTTTCAAAAATACTAGACCACCTTACATGGATAATGTCATAACAGGGGGATCTCAAACATTTCCGTCTATCACTGGTGAAAAAGATAAATTCCTGCCGAATCAGCAGGAAGTGGGTTAGATATGAACTACAGGTACATGATCGGATGCTCATGATTTTTTTTTTAAAAATCATTTTTAGGTTCAAAATATGTTGTTTCATCATAGATCCACTTTAAGTTTATCAAGTCTCAGCCCCGAGCTAAGAATCTCCATGCCCGCCCTTCGACAAAGTTTAACGATAGTTTAAAACGGGCATTATAAATTCAAAAACAATCCAAACAAAATGAAACCTTCGTGTGGTGTTATATTATGTGACATAGTTAGAAGTAAAAATATAGAACTTGGTATATTGATTATGTCTCAAAAAACCCTTCACAAAATGACCTATCTCGTTCGAGGTTTCTTGGCTTTCGGGTCAAATGACCAATGTTATGGCTAGAATGAAGACATAGTTTGTGATAATGTGTCCATATTGTGCATATGTATGAATCATGGGATGGCAAACAATGTTTCAGGAGGAAGTTTTCCTTTTCGTCGCACTAAAAAGGCGTTTTCCATTTTCCGAGTGCAAAAACGGACGGTTTTGTGAAGCAACCACCAAATGACTACTTCAAAATACTATCGTCACATTTTTCAAAAATACTAGACCCCCTTACATGGATAATTTCATAACAGGGGGAATCTCAAACATTTCCGTCTATCACTGGTGAAAGGACAAATTCCTGCCGAATCGGCAGGAAGTGGATTAGATATGAACTACAGGTACATGATCGGATGCTCATGATTTTTTACAAAAATCATTTTTAGATTCAAAATATGTTCTTTCATCATAGATCCATTTCAAGTTTATCAAATCTCAGCCCCGAGCTAAGAATCTTCATGCCCGCCCTTCGACAAAGTTTAACGATAGTTTAAAACGGGCATTATAAATTCAAAAACGATCCAAACAAAATGAAACCTTCGCGTGGTGTTATATTATGTGACATAGTTAGAAGGAAAAATATCGAACTTGGTATATTGATTATGTCTCAAAAAACCCTTCATAAAATGACTTATCTCGTTCGAGGTTTTCTTGGCTTTCGGGTCAAATGACCAATGTTATGGCTAGAATGAAGGCATAGTTTGGGATAATGTGTCCATATTGTGCATAAGTGTGCATCATGGGATGGCGAACAATGTTTCAGGAGGAAGTTTTCTTTTTCGTCGCACCAAAAAGCCGTTTTCTATTTTCCGAGTGCAAAAAACGGACGATTTTGTGAAGCAACCACCAAATGGCTACTTCAAAATACTACCGTCATATTTTTCAAAAATACTAGACCACCTTAAATGGATAATTTCATAACAGGGGGAATCTCAAACATTTCCGTCTATCACTGATGAAAAGGACAAATTCCTGCCGAATCGGTACGAAGTGGGTTAGATATGAACTACAGGTACATGATCGGATGCTCATGATTTTTTATAAAAATCATTTTTAGGTTCAAAATATGTTGTTTCATCATAGATCCACTTCAAGTTTATCAAGTCTCAGCCCCGAGCTAAGAATCTTCATTCCCGCCCTTCGACAAAGTTTAACGATAGTTTAAAACGGGCATTATAAATTCAAAAACGATCCAAACAAAATGAAACCTTCGCGTGGTGTTATATTATGTGACATAGTTAGAAGGAAAAATATCGAACTTGGTATATTGATTATGTCTCAAAAAACCCTTCATAAAATGACTTATCTCGTTTGAGGTTTTCTTGGCTTTCGGTTCAAATGACCAATGTTATGGCTAGAATGAAGGCATAGTTTGGGATAATGTGTCCATATTGTGCATAAGTGTGCATCATGGGATGACGAACAATGTTTCAGGAGGAAGTTTTTCTTTTCGTCGCACCAAAAAGCCGTTTTCCATTTTCCGAGTGCAAAAAACGGACGGTTTTGTGAAGCAACCACCAAATGGCTAATTCAAAATATTACTGTCACATTTTTCAAAAATACTAGACCACCTTACATGGATAATTTCATAACAGGGGGAATCTCAAACATTTCCTTCTATCACTGGTGAAAAAGACAAATTCCTGCCGAATCGGCAAGAAGTGGGTGAGATATGAACTACATGTACATGATCGGATGCTCATGATTTTTAAAAAAAATCATTTTTAGATTCAAAATATGTTGTTTCATCATAGATCCACTTCAAGTTTATCAAGTCTCGGCCGAATTCCGACTTACATATTTAAAGATATTAATTATTCCATATTAAATAAAAAATACAAAAATTAAATAAAATCATTATATTTTTATTTGAATTCAATAATATATTTACTTATTCATTATGGTTTATTTAAATAATTGCTTGTAATTTCAAAAAATACAACCATGTGACATGATGATATAAGACTTAATAGGAATGATATCATAGTATTAACAACAATGTGTAAGTTTTTTTGCGGGAAGAGATTCTGAAGGAACGAGAAAGTTAAGCGTCCTAGAGCTGGAGTAGTGATAGGATGGGTGACCGAATGGAAACTTTGACTAAGACTGCAATTTAATTAATTATTAACTATAAATAGTGTTAAAATGATTAAAGTGAGAGATTAAAGAGTCAAATAATTCAAAGATTAAAAAAATAAAAAAAATAAAAAATAAAAAATTTAAAAATAAGGCTATGCCGACAGCCAGGCCGTCGGCGTAGCTCCATTCCTGTGCCAACGGCCAGGCCATCGGCGTAGCTCCAGGCTAGACCGTTATCAAAGACAGCCGTTGACTGACATGCGGGACCCGCTGGAAGACGCTATGCCGAGAAGGGAGGACTATGCCGACGAGGACGTACGCCGAGGAGGCTACGCCGACGGCCACCGTCGGCAAAGCCTGTGCCGATGGCACTTTGTCGCTGTGCCGACGGCAGCCGGCCGTCGGCGTAGCAAACCTTTCCTGTAGTGAACCGGCCGCACGCGTTGTGCCTCGGATACCAAAGTGACTCCCGGCCTGCTTTGCGGTACGTCCGATACTGCAAGCCGAGCCGGAAGGTACGCACGTTATCTATACGCGCACGTTATCTATACGACGCAAATTCTAGTGCGAAGGGAAGCTCACGCACGAAATGGCATCCATGAAAGAGTGTACGTCCAACTTTTATGGAATCAAATATTTTTAACGTTGACCATGTTTATTTATACAGGAGCACTAATAACATTTATACACCGAAACACTAGTCGAGAACGGGCCTCTAGTGCCGGTTCTACACGGGATCTAGTCCCAGTTGTGCAGTCGGGACTGTGAAATCGGGAATGGTCCTACCCTTTAGTCCCTGCTCACTTACGAACCGAGACTAAAGTCGCACCACGCGTCTTTAGTCTCGATTCGTGCTACGAACCGGGACTACACGAGCTCTGCCGCGGCAGCGGCGGCGGTGAGGCAGAGTTTTGAGGGTGATTTCTGCCGCGGCAGGAGGGAGAGGTTTGGCGTAAGTGATGTGCAACGAAAGAATCCATTACACACAATATCCTCATGATTATATAGATTGAAGTGACCTCTTTCTTCGTGCTTGTTCGAATATATTACATACATACATACTATATAATTTGGTTACATGGAGATCACAACCGGCACTAGAGCCCATCCATTCGATTAGGGACTCCCGTGGTATGGAATTTTCTCATTGGGTTTATGGCATGGTCAATCAAAAATCCTGCCAATTCCTCTTGAATTTCTACTAGGCGCTCTTTCGGTTGGAGTTTCTCTTGCAATATTAACAACTACATATAAAAGAAGGAGATCAATATAAATATCAATCGTCATAATAAATATTATGAATGACACTCAACACAATTGATGGTAATAAAATCAAATTATGAATATATTGTTCACGTACTTCTATAAGTGTCGCCCCGTCCTGTTCACTGACCTCCGAGCGAATGTACTCGCACATGAAGTATCAACACCAATTAGTCCCTTGTGGCTGTCGGTCGTACTTTACGAGAATATAATTTAATCAAATAATAATCAAGCATGATATAATGGTATTGAAACTAGAATTGAAACTGATACGCAGACCTAGCTCGTACTACTTACCTCGACCGGATGAAAACCAAGTTCATCTTTAAAATCACATGTCGTAGTCTTGGTGAATTGTTTCCAAACCTTGTCCGGCAAAAAAATGAATAAACTAGTTAGTAGTTACTTGATATCTCAGGAAAAACAAAATAGATCGATATAGTGCGACAATGACTAAAATTATCTTTGGAGCACATCTTTAATGCTTGCGTACTCAGCTTCGTCTTTGATTAGTGGGACATTGATTTCAACTCTTCCAGGGTCAACTTCATTAGTTAGCAGAATGTAATGAAAGCTACGCACGTTTATATATGTCAGTAACTCATCAATTACACTTAACGTCCACTAAGCAAAAGTGAATGTGTTCAAGACAGTAACACTCTCACCTAAAGTTGTAAGGAAACAGTATTCTCTCTTTGTAATGTTGCCTCTGTATGAACCTTAGAAAGTTACACTCCATCTCCTTGGCGTAAACATGTAGCAATGGTTCATTAACTCAGTGTGGGTCGATGAACCCAGTGTCAAAGATTCCCCTTTAGTCACATTCCTCGCTCTTCATTCCCCATAATAGCGTAGTGAGTATAATTATAGGCAATGAATGAGCTGAGTTAGAGACTTTATTATAGAAATAAATGAATCACTTATGGACAATAGGAACTGACAAGACTCAAGTCGAGGGCGTCTTGTTTTTATAACATACAGAATTCCTCCCAATAAATTTGGATCTCGTCTTCACCTAAGAAATGCCCATTTGTAACTTTCAAAAGAAACACTGCTAATCGATCGTCTTCCTGTCAGTTAGTGACATTTCTGTACCGCTCATGCAGTCCTCGTATTTGTGTTGGTAGAAGCCCGACCTCATCAGGTCTGACCAGAGACTTCCTGCATTCATATTTCCATGATATTTCCGTATGCATGGGGACATGTCCGCCTAGCACTTGATCAACATTAATACAAGCACCTCTAGAAAACTTTGTCACTTGATCCATGTTAAAACCCTGATCATGATCAAAACTAGGTAACACCTTGAGCGGGGAGATCGATTGTTTTGCATCTTCTCCGAGTTGGGCAACGTCTCTTTTCCCGATGCTTACACTACTAATCATTGTCTTCTTCCTACCAAATCTCATCAGACAGCATGTGTAGTCATCTGCCTTATTTATATCATATTGCGATGGTTGCTCAATAAAACTCTTAGCCCACCTTTTGGCTTTCGGACCAAATATCTGCTTTGGCTCGGGTTGTTTCGGTGCAAAAGAGGCTTTCACTTGGGCATCACTGATCGCTTTGGTTTCCTCGTCAGTCATCTCTTAAGGTAACTTGGGAGGAGACGGCGGGGTTTTCTTCGCCCTACTACCTTTCTTCTAAGTAGTAGTACTAGTCGACCGAGCGGTCGCCTTCGGCTGACCCGGCGGCAGACTCACGCTATGGTGGTCGTCCCACTCCTCATCATGTGGACTTCCTGGAGGCGGCAGATTCGGCTGACTTGGAGGAGACAGTGGTGGCCTGGGTGCCAAGCCAGGAAACACGATGTATTTCTTGCACCATAGAATGATACCACCCTGACTTCTCCTAGTGTCCTCTCATCTTTAGCTCCAGGGATGTCAAGTTCAAGTGATTCATATTGTTGTAGGATACTACATCCACCACGACACGAGCATAACCATATGGAATCTCATTACAATGCCAGCATGCTCCAGGTTCACAGATTAAAGCATGTAGCTCACAACTTGTCTTCTCAGTGATATTATCCATGGGGTAGCGATCCATCCAATCGGTCGTCGTGAAAGCCACGTTGCTTCTCTGCTAAGATGGGTCGCCGACACTTTCTTGATGCGGCTGATGAGATGCGCATCGGCGGCCATCCCTTTGGCCGGGCCTCGTTTACTACTTTTACCAGATTTGGTTGATGCGGAGGTCTAAAATAAGAAACATTCGTTAATATATATATACAAATCAATTAATGCCTCTATCTACTGATCACAAGAGGCTTAACATACCTCACTAGAATTTGTTAAGTCTGGTCCAACATTTTGGAAGCCGTCATCGCAATCAAAACTCGTTTTCTCTTCGTATATTGTTTATATCTCCATTCCATCACCGGACTCATTCAGAAACTGTGAGCCATCTTCTTCTCCACAATCTTCTGGTCCACCCCGATTGAGGAGCGCTCCAGCATGATCGAGGAGCACCCCACCCTGATAGGGGAGCGCTCCACCACTAGTGGAAACGAGGCCTTTGGTTGAGGTCGTAAATGGGCTTTAACACCGGTTCTTCTACGAACCGGTGTTAAAGGGGGTGCCCGTACCAGCTGGTCCATAGAGCAAACAGGAGCACCCCCTTTAACACCGGTTCTAGCCACGAACTGGAGTTAAATGTCCTGAACCAGTGGCCCGTGCAGCCCCTCTTTAACACCGGTTCGTGACTTGAACCAGTGTTAAAGGGTGGGGGCCTATATAACAAACCGCATCCCACACCCCTCTCTTCCATTTTTTCACTCTCTCATTTTGGAGCATAGCAAGAGGGTGAGAGGTGTGATAGTTTGTGTTTTTCCTATGCACAAGAGGTGTTCGGTGAAATGCCTGAGAGCTCGAAATAAGTTTTCTCGTTGCTCTTTCCTTCTCGGTCGAGGTCGGCAACTTTATCCTTTCATGTGTCATTGATGTACTATATATATAAATGGTCATTTCCCTATTAATTTTTGATATACTATATATTAATGCAGATGAACCGACAATGGATGTACGGTAGCCGACGCACTTCCGAGTACATTACGGGCCTCCAAAATTTCATTGTTGTGGCTAATGCAAACTGTGGTCACAATGGTTTTATGTGTTGTCCGTGTGTTCACTGTCAGAACAAGAAAGACTACTCAAATACCAGAACCATTCATGCCCACCTCTTCGATCCGGTTTCATGCCCAGCTATAATTGTTGGACCAAGCACGGAGAAAAAGGGGTTGTGATGGAAGACAATAAAGAAGAAGAGGATGATGACAACTATCATAATATGTATACTGAATATGATGATATTGCAACGGGGGTAGATAATGAAGATCAAGAGACAACAGATGGTCCCGCTGATGACGATCTTGGTCGGGCCATTACTGATGCAAAGGAAGAATGTGAAACTGAAAAGGAGAAGGAGAAGCTGGAGCAGATGTTAAAGGATCACAAAACATTGTTATACCCAACTTGCGAAGATGGCCACAAAAAGCTAGGTACCACACTGGATTTGCTGCAATGGAAGGCAGAGAACAGTGTGACTGACAGTGCATTTTCAAAGTTGTTGGTAAAAATGAAGAATCTGCTTCCAAGAAATAATGAGTTGCCCGACAGTACATACCAAGCAAAGAAGGTTGTCTGCCCTCTAGGATTAGACGTGCGGAAGATACATGCCTGCATTAATGACTGCATCCTCTATCATGGTGAGAAGTACGAGAATTTGGATGCATGCCCGGTATGCACTGCACTGCGGTATAAGATCAGACGAGACGATCCTGGTGATGTTGAGGGGGAGGCCCCTAGGAAGAAGGTTCCTGCCAAGGTTATGTGGTATGCCCCTATAATACCACGGTTAAAACGTCTCTTCAGAAATAAAGAGCATGCCAAGTTGTTGTGATGGCACATGGAAGACCGTAAGAAAGACGCGATGTTGAGACACCCCGCTGATGGGTCACAGTGGAGAAAAGTCAAGCGAGAGTACCCGGACTTCGCACGTGACGCAAGGAACTTAAGGTTTGGTCTAAGTACAGATGGCATGAATCCTTTTGGTGAGCAGAGCTGTAGTCACAGCACCTGGTCTGTGACTCTATGTATCTATAACCTTCCTCCTTGGTTGTGCATGAAGTGGAAGTTCATTATGATGCCAGTGCTCATCCAAGGCCCGAGGCAATCCGACAACAACATTGATGTGTACCTAAGGCCATTAGTTGAAGAACTTTTACAGCTCTGGGCCAAACCAGGTGTACGTATGTGGAATGAGCACAAAGGGAGCCATTTGACCTACGAGCGTTGCTTTTCGTAACCATCAATGATTGGCCTGCTCTGAGTAATATTTCAGGGCAGACAAATAAGGGATACAATGCATGCACATACTATTTAGATGAGACTGAAAGTGTATATTAGGATAAATGTAAGAAGGTTGTGTACCTAGGTTATCGTTGATTTCTTCCGAACATGCATCCAACAAGAAAGAAAGGCAAGCATTTCAAATGTCTGGCAGAACCCTGGAGGAAGCCTGTCCTCCGTACCGGTGAGGAGGTATTTGGTATGGTCAAGGACCTAGAAGTAATCTTTGGAAAAGGTCCTGGCAGTCTATCTGTTCCGAATGACGATGTCGGACACGCGCCCATGTGGAAGAAGCAATCTATATTTTGGGACCTACCCTATTGGAAAGTCTTAGAGATCCGCTCTTCAATCGACGTGATGCACGCGACGAAGAATTTTGCGTGAACCTGCTAGGCTTCCTAGGAGTGTATGGGAAGACAAAAGATACACCGGAAGCACGGCAGGACCAGCAACGTATGGAAGACCCTGAAGAGCCTATGCATCCTGAGAACGAGAAGGGTAAACGATGCCACTTAACTCCTGCCAGCTACGCTCTTACCAAAGCAGAGAAGGAAATATTTTTTGAATGCCTGAGCAGTATCAAGGTCCCGTCTGGCTTCACGTTGAATATAAAGAGAATCATAAATATGGCAGAGAAAAATTTCCAAAACCTGAAGTCTCATGACTGCCACGTGATTATAACGCATTTGCTTCCGATTGCATTGAGGGGGCTTCTACCTGAAAATGTTTGAGTACCCATTGTGAAGCTATGTGCATTTCTCAATGCAATATCTCAGAAGGTAATCGATCTAGAAAGCCTACCAGGGTTACAGACAGATGTGTCCCAATGTCTTGTGAGCTTTGAGTTGGTGTTCCCACCATCCTTCATCAATATTATGACGCATCTCCTGGTTCACCCAGTAGAAGAGATTGCCATTCTTGGTCCTGTATTTCTACACAATATGTTCCCCTTTGAGAGGTACATGGGAGTCTTAAAGAAATATATTCATAACTGTGCTAGGCCAGAAGGAAGCATCTCCAAGGACTATGTAACAGAGGAGGTCATTGAGTTCTGTGTTGATTTTATTCCTAACCTTAAGGCGACTGGTGTTCCAGAATCACGACATGAGGGGAGACTGCGTGGAAAAGGCACCCTAGAATGTAAAGCAATGATATGTAGGGACAGGCATTCTCTCAATCAAGCACACTATACGGTTTTACAAAGATCTATCTTGGTTGCCATGTATATCAATGAACACAAGAGTTTTATACGCCTCAAACACCCGAGGCAGTCTGATGAATGGATTATAAGTGAACACATGGCGAGTTTTGGCGGCTGGCTGCAATGACTTCTCACGAATAACACCACTGTTGGAGATCAGCTGTACTTGTTGGCCAGGACACCATTTTCGACTGTATGTACTTTCCAAGGGTACGAGATAAATGGGAATACATTTTACACGTAGGACAAGATAAAAAGAGCACCAACCAAAACAGTGGTGTCCGCTTCGATGCAGCAGAAGACAATGGGGTTGAGGTAGACAAGAAGTACGGAATGACAACATTGGACCTCAACAATCTTATGAAGGTAGACAAGAACTTAGACGAACCATTTGTCTTAGCCAATGATGTGGCTCAGGTTTTCTATGTGAAGGACATGTCTACCAAACCGAAAAAAAGAAAAAAATAAGCAAACAGATACATCACACGATGAGCCAAAGCATCACATGCATAGTTCTTTCAGGGAAAAGAAACATCGTGGGAGTGGAGGACAAGACAGACATGTCAGAAGATTATAATAAGTTTGATGAAATTCCGCCCTTCAGAGTGAAGACTGACCCAACCATCTTGTTAAACGGTGCTGATACTCCATGGTTACGGCCGACGCGATCACAAGATTGACTATATGTATTAATTGAGCCATTTTTGGCACACATATGTATCTCAACATGGAAATCAATGTCATATTTCTTATGTTAACACTATATGTATTAAATGAGCCATTTTTCTTCCTGCCATTTCTTCCCTCCATTTCTTCCCGCCAGTTCTTCCCTCCAGTTATCTTCCTGCCATTTCTCACTATATATATATATATGTAGGGTTGGCCTCCATTATCATTGCACATCTCTAGACTCATATCTGCAACCTCATCACTCTTTACCATGGCTTCCACCATACCACTAACCCCCAGGGAGGCGGAGGCGCTTTGCGCCTCGAACTACCCTGCCACGCCCCTCTTGTGTCCGTCGGATAGATCTTGCAAAGGCGGCGTGCAGTTCCTGTCCCTCTAGGTGTGGCGCGTCGGATGGCCATCACGAACCACTACTACTTCGAGCTCACGACAGAGCAGCGGAGGAATCCCAGATGGCATCCCGACTATTTCCCGACTTGGGAAGCCTTCTTTGGGGATCAGCGTGAGAGGGCGCTCGCCAGGCATGAGGAGGACGGCCCACCTCCTCTGAACTTCAACAAGGCCGGCCGTCGGCTGTGGTGGCGTGGTCGGACTCTCCAGAGCGTCATGGCCTACAACACTGCCGCCGACTGTAACCCCCTTCTGCGCTACCCTCAAGCCCAGCCCACGCGTACTCAACCTTCAAGGTTCAATTACGGCGACCCCGACGATGACAGGACGATGGCCGCGGCGAGTACGATGACTATAGTGGCGAGTATTACAGGTGTAGGCAGGAGCACGACTGAATCACTCCAACATTCCAAAACAAGTTTGGCCGATTGTGACTTAATCTGGCCATGTATCTTAATTTTCAGTTCTTTTATGTATCTTAATTTTCAGTCGTGCTTTATGTAACTTACTGTTAGTTGCATTATGTACTTTAATTCCAGTTCTATCGTAATAAAAATATCAAACTTGGTATATTGATTATGTCTCAAAAAAACCTTCACAAAATGACCTATCTCATTCGAGGTTTCATGGCTTTCGGGTCAAATGACCAATGTTATGGCTAGAATCAAGGCATAGTTTGTGATAATATGGCCATATTGTGCATACATGTGCATCATGGGATGGCAAACAATGTTGCAAGAGGAAGTTTTCCTTTTTGTCGCACCAAACAATTCAAAAATGTTAATACAAAATAAAATATGATTTGCTCTAATAAAATAGAGTTAGATTCCTTTTTAGATGCTTAATATTTCTTATGTTCAAAGTTTTAGGGTTTGACTATTTTATTTTTGTTTTAATTGAATAATCAAAATTTATATGTAAGTGTTTTAATCATTTTGAAAATTTTCATCTACAGTAACTATAAAATGTTTTTATATGAATGGACAGATCTTATTTTTCTAAAAATTATGATATATTATTCATATTTTTCTGAGTTAAAATGAAAAAGATATGAATTTTCTAAATTCTATCCTATTTTTTGAATTAAAAAAGCCCCACCCTTTATCGTACGAATAATGTTCTCTTTAACACCGGTTCCAGCCACGAACGGTGTTAAAGGGGCATTTATTTCATTTCACAAGATTTCTTTAACACCGGTTCAGCCACGAACCGTGTTAAAGGGGGCATTCAAGCACTTCGCTTAACACTAGTTTGTGGCTGGAACCGATGTTAAAGGGGGGGTGTAGGCGAGAAACAAATTCCCCCCCCCTTTAACACCGGTTCGTGGCTGGAACCGGTGTTAAAGGGGGGTTATAACTCAGTGCGCCTTCCTCTTCCTCTTCTCCCAGCCAGATCGATCGAACAGAGGAAGAAGCAGAGGAGCATGTCCACTCGTTGTCGCCGCCCTGCCGTTCGCCGCCGCGTCCGTCCACGCCTGGCCACTCGCCGTCGTCGCCCTGCCGGCCGCCGCCACGTCCGCCCTCGCTGCCTCACTGTCCTCGTCGTCCTCGCGTCGCCCCGACCGCGCTCGATCGCCACTACCCTCTAGCGACCCCACCTCGGTATATATGTTAACGTTTGTGTGTATATATGTTTTATTTGTTTTAATTATTTGTATGTTTTATATGTATTATATGTATATAAATGGTGCATATATGTATATATTATATGTATTTTGTTTTATATTGTATGTTTGTATATATAAATGGTGCATATATGTATATATTGTATATATAAATGTATATAAATGTTTTTGTGTGTAATTGTATGTATTTTGGCCCTAGCGCGACCGTGCGATCGATATATATATATTGTTGTAGGGTTTGGCCCTAGCACCGCCAGCCCCACGCATCCCCGCACACCCCACCGTGCGATCGATGTATATATATTGTTGTAGGGTTTGGCCCTAGCGCCGCCAGCCGCACGCATCCCCGCACACCCGACCGTGCGATCGATGTATATATATTGTTGTAGGGTTTGGCCCTAGCGCCTCCAGCCACACGCATCCCTGCACACCCGACCGTGCAATCGATGTATATATATTGTTGTAGGGTTTGGCCCTAGCGCCGCCAGCCGCACGCATCCCCGCACACCCGACCGTGCGATGTATATATATTATTGTAGGGTTTGGACCTAGCGCCGCGAGTCGCACGCATCCCCGCACACCCCCACGCATCCCCGCTCTTTCCCTAGTGCCGCCAAACGGCGTAATTAGAAGAACTAAATATACCCTCTCATATGAATCCGGGGTTTCTCCGAATTAGGGTTTGGAATGACCAAGCATTTATTAGGGTTACATTTCAATACTTTTAACATGTCATATCATCATCCTTGCTCGAGCATTTCAATAGATGTATTACTGATATTTGTGTGATAATATTATTGTTTCAGAAACTATGGATCCACTCAGTAGAAACCTTGAAGAGGAAGAAATAATGGAGAACATGATCCATGAGGACACCTCACAATATCTGAACTTGGAGGGACATGATGACAACTCAAGTAGTCATGGAGAAGATGACGACTCCGGTGAACGCACTTTAGTGATTACAAAGTCCGTCGACGTATATGCATGGATTAAGCCTCTGCTGACTTGCACCGATTGATTTGTATATATATGTACATGTATTAATTAACGCTTCTTTCTTCTTTTAGCCCTCCGGATCGAACAGCCAGCAACAATCTTCTTCTACGAAAAAGAGCAAGCGAGGCGCAAGCCATCGGTTGAAAGATCGTGCAAAGTTCACGATAGAAGCAGTCCGTGCAAAGTTCACGATGGAGCCCAAGAAGGCCGCAGACAAATTTATACGTCAGGCTGGAGTTCTTGTTAGGGACCAAATCCCAATCATAATTGAATATTGGAATAAGCCAAAGAAGGGAAATGGTACCTTTGTCGATGAAAGATCCAAAGAAACGCTTTGGAATTTGTTGTTGGTAAATTTCACCCTTCCGCCAGAGGAGGATGAAATAAACCGGTTATAAAGGAAAAGGTCAAAGAGTGGACTCTAAAGAAGATGACTGACGCTTTTAACAACTGGAAGACAAAATTGAACAAATTTGTCAAAGCTCGCGAGACTCTAGATTTCGAAGACGCATATTATGCGAAGATAAGACCTCACTGGCCCGAATTTGTGGCATACAAGGAAGGTGCTATAGCTACAAAGAGGTTAGAAACCAATACGCTAAATGCCCAGAAGAAGGAATATCACCAGAGGACGGGGTCGGGTGGCTACATATCTCAGAGGCCTAAGTGCGAGGAAGCTGAGAAGGCCATGCGCGATAGAGGGATCACACCCCAGACACATGGGTGGGACCTACGTGCAAAGACTTGGTTCTACGGAATCGGGGAAAGGTTGGACCCAGAAACGGGATTGTGTATCTTCCCAACCCTCCTTGCCAAACCTGTCACTGAACTCATCACGGCATACGAGGAAACAGCCGCCCGGACCTTCCATCCTGACAGAGAGAATGACCAGCTGACACGCGCCATCGGTAAAAAAGAACACCCTGGACTTGCACGAGGCACAAGGGGTATGACGTAGAAGGATGGGTTTAATGAGTGGGGCGACTCTTACAGATGGCGCGGCAGAAAAGAAAAAGAGCGTACAGAGCGGATGACACAGATAGAACATGCACTTATGGCGCTGCAGGCGCAAGTGAATGCACAAAAGAACCAGCAAGCTACCGGCCCATCTCAGTGGCACGAAGATCCTGCATTAGAAGCTGCCGGCGGCCCAGACTCTGCGCGGAAAAGCAGCATGGCTTCCACGGAGAACATGCAGCCCACGCTTGAAATGGCGGGTCCTCGATACCCGGTGGATGAGATCACGGAGAGCAAACACGCTGAGCTGCATGTGAGATTAATGGGCTTATCCATTAAGGTGGCGGTCGGCTATGCCTTACCTCCTGTAGCTGGTGGAACTTACCACTGCCGACCGATTCCAGATGGCTATGCTATTGTCGGGGTGGATGAGATTGTGAAGGAATATGAGGAAGCACAGCTTGACCATGCTACAGGTGAAGGGGAAACTCAACTCAAATTTGCAGTGAAAACAACCATTCTTTGGAAGAAGGAACACATCGTGCTTCCAAATTGAGGCCCTTGCACCCCTGCCTCCTGCAGCAGCATCGAGCCGCCTCAGCCGTCTCCAAGTCATCAGAATACTCCCCTGTCATCTCTGGTGCTTCAGCCATCTCCTGCGCGGCAGCCATCTCCTACGCGTCAGCCATCTTCGGCGCGCCAGCCATCTCCTGCACGCCAGTCATCTCCTCAGCGTAAGCGGAAGAGCACTTCCACGAAGAGCATCACCAACACTGCCACGAAGAAATCCGTAGGAAACCATACGCCAAAGAGTTCAAGAAACTACATCCCGCAGCCTTCCACCAAGCCATTGTCGGTTTTACCGTGGAATCGCAGCGACGAGGAGACCAATAGGATCTCGGAAGAAGAGGTCAAGAAATTCTTTGCACCTAGACGGCCCGAGCCAAAGGAGAACCTAGATCCGGTGGTGGTGGAGAAGTTTTACAATAATCTTTTGAAACCTGAAACCCCACTTGTGCCGAACTACGAGCGCCAGATTATGAAGGGGATGCAAGGCGGAGGGAGTCTGGAAGTAGCAGTCGTGCGGCACCCTAGAAAATAGTTCCCATGCTCGGAGAGCAGGAAAACCAATCATGCGCCCCTCTCCAAGTGTTCGACACACGGAACGCTCCTCCTGTAAATGATTACGAGGAAGAGATACAAAGAAAGGCCAATGAGATGGGGATGACTTACATTGCATATTTGAACATCATGGGAGACAACTTGCCCAAAGAGAATGCCAACCCCATACAGCCATGGAAGTATGGGAAGAATCTTGTCAAGAAAGAGGAGCTCAAGAATCTACCAACAAAGATGCGAAGATTGCATAAGTGGTACTTTGATTTCTGCAAGACGAGAAAGGAAGAATGGATCACGGCGCATATAAGAGATCGGATTTTCTTGTGCGGAGACGACGAGATCAGCTTCAACATTCAAGACTTGCATTTTCTATTCAATCAGAAGGAACTCGACAAAGCTGCCATCAGCCTTTATTGTGTGTAAGTACCATTTCTGTAATTTCTATCTCATCTCATTCAATTCATTAATTTCATATATATATACTCACCATATATGTATATATATACTATTATGCAGGAAAAAGGTTATGGAATGCATGAAATGAGGCCCTTTTGACATTGGGTTCGTTGACCCAAATAGAGTTCATGAACAAGTGGTAAAACTCAAACCCGGGCAAATAGAAGATTTCTTCCTAACGTCTTTACTGAGACAACAAACCAAAAGGGAAATACTATTGCCTTACAACTTCTCGTGGGTGTTACCCTCTCTTATACACATTCTGTTTCGGCTTACTCGATGTTAAGTGTAACTGGTGATGAGTTATGCTTGCGCAGGTTCCACTTTATTCTGCTAGAACATTATTTTAGAGTAAGTAAAAAAAGTACACAACATTATTTTATTACCATCAATTGTGTTGAGTTTTATTCTTATATATATTGACCCCATTCTTCATATATATTTAGATCGAACGGATGTGGGACCGACTCCTACCATTTGACCGCATACGAGCCATTCAAGAGGAATTGGCAGGGTTCATACTTGATGAGGTTGTCACGCCTGGCGGAGAACTCTTTAGATATCCACCAAAATGAACGTTGTATATATGCTTGAACGTGTTTGTCTTGTACTTGATGCTTCAACGTTTACGAAGAATACCACAATAACGATGTTTGTGTATAATAATAGTTGCTTAATTATTCATGTACTCATATGTACCGACGACGATGTATGTGTATACCTCTCCCGATCGATTCCCCTCCCCCCTCCCCGTCACTGCCGCGCCGCAGAAATACGCCCAGAACAGGGCGGCGGCAGAACTCTGTCGCGGCAGAGATTTATGTCATTTTCCTGCCGCGACAGAACTCTGTCGTGGCAGAGATTTATGTCTTTTTCCTACCGCGGCAGAGAACCTTTAACACCGGTCCGTGTTACGAACCGGTGTTAAAGGGCGGGCTGAGCGCTGCGGCAGCGCCACGTGCCCCACCCTTTAACAGCGGTTCATATAAGAACCGTTGTTAAAGGGGGGCCTATAACACCGAACCCCCAACAGCGGTTCTGGAACCGCTGTTAGAGGCCTCTACGAACCGGTGTTAGAGGCCTCGTTTCCACTAGTGCACCCTGATCGGGTAGTGCTCTTCCTTGATCGAGGAGCACTCCACCATTTATAATGTGGAACAGTTTCTCTTCACCTTCTCTTCCGTTTAAGTCCATAGAATAAACGTTATGAAATGATGTGCATATGAGTAACAAAATTAACAATGTACCATATAATAACAACAAAGTACTAATTAAACAATAATACATCTTGAATAATCTAGTTAATGCAACAATAATATCAGATAATATCACTAATACATCTTGAATAATCCAGTTAATGAAACAATGATATCATATATTATCACTAATAAATCTCGCTCAATCAAACTGGACGTCGACTCCCGGGTCCTGAGCCGCGGTCGTTGAACACCCCAAAGGGAAGGGACCATCACAGGAGCATAGCTCAGGTGAGATCCCTGAAGAAACTGCCTGATATTGGAGAATCTGCGGAGCCCAGTCCTCCATCGTTGTCGTCGAGTCGACGGCGACGATGCGGGATGGGCATATCCTAAAGTAGGGATTTGTACTACATTGTATACTAAATTATAACTGGCCCCAAAATGACAGAATTCCCTTCATTTTCCATCTCGCTTATTTACACAAGGATGCAAGTCATGGATTTGTAAGCAGAGCAATCGATCTTCAGTTTCATAACAATACACAATGCATTTTGCAAATCCAGTGATCGATGTGAATCCATATCTACCTAATGAGAGTAACAATATAACATTATCATAGGCGTTTTTCCTTGTAGCAAGTGGATAGAAAACAGATACATTCCATATTACAGAGACATATCCAAGTAAACTAACAATCCTTGCAACTTTGTTTTGTATTGCTATAATTGTTATTTTGTTAAAACTATATATTAATTATAATTTCTTTTACTAATAAACCTAAGCTCTAAAATCTAAAATAATAATTCTAAACCTAATAAAACTAATTAAAATCTAAACTAATAAACCTAAACTCTAAAATCATAACTAATAAAATGAATAAAACCGAAACTAAACAATATCTAATTAAACTAAAAACAAGAAAAAAAAATCAACGAAGCACACTTACTCCGTTGAGGGACGACGTGGGGACGGGTGGCACAGGGACGGGGATGGGCCACGCAGGGACAGACGAGCAGTGCTCGGACTGGCGTGGGGCAGCGACGGGGGGCAGTGGCGCGGCGCGGGAATCTGCGGAGCAGCGACAGGGCACGAGGCGTGTGGCAGCGACGGGGAGGGCGAGAGGTCCACAGAGGCAACCTAGCAGCGTTGTCAGAGATGTTTTGGACGTCTGGGAGGCGGAGGGGTGGGATATTTATATCCCGGACCTATAGTCCGGGTTGGATCCACCAATCTGGACTAAAGGGTGGTCCCTAGTCCCGGTTGGTGGCTCCAACCGGGACAAGAGGTGTTTTTGGCCACAGCGTTTTGCGTGCGCGCCACAACCCTTTAGTCCCGGATCGAGGCTCGATCCGGGACTAAAGGTATATTTTGTAATTGTTTTAAAATGAACAAAATTAGTAAATATTATAAAACCAATATCTATCATTCTATAATGAAGGAAATTATGTATTATATATCAAAATTTCTAGAAAAAGAATATCTATAATTTAAATCTATTATCATACTCTGTTATACAACTAATATTTTTTTGCATTTTTTGACTTAAATATGCATTAAATCATATCTTTTGCATACTTTTGAATCTGATAAAACTTACAACATAAAAAGTGTTTGAATTTAATTGACTAATCCAAAACCATCTTATGTCTTCTAAAATAGTTAGTCTAACAATTAAAACTAGTAGTTGGGACTAAAGATATTTCGGGGGCCTTTAGTCCCGGTTCGAGCTACTAACCGGAACTAATGATATTTTCCGTCATTCTCAGAGCCGTCAAGCCACGCGCCATGCTTTACCGCCATTTCCTTCCGCTTACCGCCATGTTTTTCTCCCTTTTCCTCTATATCTATGTCGGCTTCCATGGTCATCCATACATCCACACCTTCCCCTCTCAGAACAATGGACACTGCATATTGGGACATTCTGACTCTCGTCTCTCGAGGAGATCAAGGCGCTGTGAACCTCCAGCTACCCATGCCCGCCGGGCTATCGGCTGCCCGCCGACTGGATGCTGAGTGCTGGAGGAGTTACTGTACCTCCTGTGCCACAAGGTTCTGCCCGCTAGGCGGCCATCACGAACCACTTCTACCTCGATCTCACGCTGAAGCAGCGGATGGATCCCCATTAGGATCCCGATAACTACGACACCTAAAATACCTTTTTCGCTAACCTATCTTTATGCCTTCCGTTTTGACCATAGAGTAAAACGGGAATATTTTGAAACGGGTATAAAAAATTCAAAAACGGTCAGAACAATGTAAATCTTTCCCATGGTGTCATATTATGTGACATAGTTGAAATGAAAATACCAAACTTGGTAGAATGTATCAAAAAAACTTCACAAAATGACCTATCATGTTAAAGGTTTCGTAGCTTTCGGGTCAAATGACCAATGTTATGGCTAGAATCAGAACATATTTTGTGATAATATGTCCATATTGTGCATGCACGTGCATCATGAGATGTCGAATAATGTTGCAGGAGGAAATTTTACTTTTTGTTGCACGGAAAAGCCATTTTCCATTTTTCGACCGCTAAAAACAGGGGGTTTTGTGAAGCAACCACCAAAATGCTCATTCAAAATATTATCACCCCATTTTTCAAAAATAGTAGACCACCTTACATGGAAAATGGCCCAAGCGAGATATCTTAAACCTTTCCGTCCACTCCTGGTGAAAAAGATAAATATCTGTCGAACCGGTAGGAAGTCGGTCGGGTTTGAACTACATGTACATGATCTAATGCTCATGATTTAAAAAAATCATTTTTAGACTCATGATGTGATGTTTCTTCAGAGATTCAATGCAATTTTAAACTTGGTATATTGAATGCATCTCAAAAACCACCAAAGGAAAAATTCAGAATACATCATATGGGAGGTGTGGCTTCTCCACAAGCAGGCTACCTGGCGCCGCTGACCTAGAAGCTTAGTGTGGGGCGGCGTAACTGTGCCGTCGGTGTCGGAAGGCCACGAATGGCTCGACGAGATCCAGATGGTCCTCGTCGACATGGACAAGGAGGAGCTGCAACACCCCGACAACACGGTGTTATGGGACGAGTACTTCCACGAGCGCTGGCTGGCCTACGACGAGGGTGGAGGCCCGACGCCGGCGCGCAACAACGTTGTAGGTCGGTGTCCCTGTTGGAGTGCGCCCGGCCGCACCCTCGCCGCCGTCATCGATCATATCTCGGCCCGCAACAACCCGTGACTAGGGTATCCGCCGCGCTCGCCTCTGTCCTTCTCATGGCACCGGGGGATCTCAAGCTCTTGGATGCCGAGGAGGATGACCAGCGCATCCTCCTCCTCGTTGGTGTTGGCCGAGCGCTCATCCGATCCGTGCCTACCGACTGCACCCTGCTGGTCTACACAGCGCCGCTCCGGCCAGTGAAGCTAGATCCTGAGTCTCCGCTGTGCTCGCATGCGCTCGTCATCAGTGCTCCATCGCCGACACGAGGCCATCTTCGCCTTGTCAGGCCGAAGGAGGTCGACATAGGTGGGCCACTGCGCATGCCAAAGAGAGAGCCAATGGAGTGGGCCTCGACGAATTCCGAGGAAGACTTCCTCCTCAAGAAGGCCATGAAGGCGTCGCTCAACGACGTCCCGCCAATGATGGCCCCGCCGTGTGCGTCTGGTTCATGTCGGGACCGAGAGAAGGCGATTTCCTAATCGCTAGCAAGTCACAAGTCATATTTCTCTTCACACGGCTAGGGAATGGATAGGTAAGAGGAGCCGACACTAATCCCACCTGCCGCCGTCTACCGGCACCAATCCCCTTCCGCCGCCGTCCACCGGCGCCGATTTCCCCCTCACCGGGTCGACCTAGGGTTCCTAGGAGGACGGGGGCTAGGGAGAGGACGGTCGGAAGGAAGGGGAGAAGAGGATGGAAGGAAGGCGAGAGAGGCAGGCTGGAAGGAGCTTACCAGCGGGAGGCGGCGCCGCCGTCGGTGGACCTATCGTGGTCGAGGTCCTGCGATGGGTCGGGAGTCTCTCCTCACGCGGGGGAGGTTTCCGTGCCTTTCCGAGGGGTGGAGCTCGGAATCGCGAGCGGGCTCTTTACACGCGCGTTAGGTAGGCTGTGGAATTTCTATTCGTTTCCTGGGAATGATTCCGAGCGTAGTCCAAATGGTGGAAACAGCTCCAGATTTCCAAATTCTCCGATCTCGAGGTTCAATTCATACATCCAAACACAAGGTTAGTGAAATTTACTGCTTTTACTTCTATTCCTTGGCTCGCCATGCGAAAGTTTCGATCATAGACACTGGAACATTTTTTTTAAGGAACTTGGCTTAGCCAGCAAACAATCGATTCCTTGAGTCCTTTGTTGGCCTGTTGGGCTTGAAGAAGGCCCTTTTTTAGTTAATAGTTAATTTTTTTTGTTACGTAAAAATATATTGCTAATCTAATTCTAATATAGTAATAAAATTAATTACTAATTAATTTTATTAAACTTTTTTGGGCCCAAGTTTTATTGTGCTCCACAGGCTCAATGCCGGATTCTGAACAGGTTTAAATTTTTTTAGTACCACACCGCTGGAGGAAAAGGAAACGGGGCAGCTTATATACAGGTCCATGGACATTGTTGTCACCATGTGGTGTACGTGGTGAGCAACTAAAAAATTATTTAATCAAGAATAGATGATTAGCATTCATGTTCGTACTGTTAACTCTACACATGACACATGCTGCTTTAACACTCCGACATGGAGTGCTTGCAAATTTTTTTGTGACTTTGTGGATTTGTTGAAAGGTATATCTAGTAATGAATGTTGGTGGCTAGACCGGTGAAAGTCAGTGTAGACGGCAACACCTTTTTTAAAACAAAAATGTGGACAATATTAAAAATATGCTAAAAATTATCAAAACATTTTATAACCCATAAAATTATTTTATTTTTGCGAAAAATTTTATTATTTTTATAACCCATAAAATTATATAGATCTATATTAGCCCAACTCTTGTAACTTGGGAATACTATTCTCACAAAGGAGACAATAGTGTAGATGGAATTTTGAGCTACATCGTTACATGGGTTTTGCGGCAAATTGTGCATAGGAGTGGGTCTATGCATGCACATACCACCGAGGCCAGCAGTAGCTCTTCCACGTTTGATCCATGGAATTTGTTAGTTATGAAAGCTTATGAATGTCACATCATAGAACATGGATCAGAGGTAACTGTATTCTGCACTGTGAAAAAATTACAGTATGTTTATGTTCGAAAATTATTTGGATATATTTATAGATTACAAAATTCTTGCTCGGGGAAATATTCTTGCTAGTTAGCCCGTGTATGCAATTATGCATGATCTCATTCTCCTTTTCACTCCCCTTCTCCCAATACGGTCGATGGTGGCAGAGAGCGAGAGTCGATGTCGTCGTCTTCACCTCCATAAGCATCCTACGCACGTCGAATGCCCTGTGATGCAACTTAACATCAATGCCCAACTTGTTGGACAATGAACATTGTCCTTAGAACCGAGAGCCTATGTGGAATACCCCACCTCCTCGTAGAACTCCTAGACCAAGTTGACACCGGTCTTTATCCAGATAAGCACCGCCATCCATCTCGATTAGTTGGTAGTCATCAAGTGGGGGCAATGGGAAGCCGCGCTCGAGAGCCTTCATCCACCTCCAACTTTGTTATGCACTTGAACGTCGACCTCGACGATAGGGTCAAACCAACGCTGGCGGCCGATCGCACCATAGCAAGGGGACTACTGTGAATCACGCGTCTCTCATTGTTCCCAAAATAATACAATTGCCGCAAGAAAGTGAATATGCTTCTCTAATAAATATGCCTAGGCGGTTAGGACTAAGTGGCTACGAGTATTTGCGTGGTAATAATAAGGTGTGTCACCGTAGATTCAAAGCGCAACAAGTCAATTGTAAGAAGACAACTACTTAGCGGAGGTGCGGAGAGAGGTGAAATTGCAAAGAAAAAATGAGCGATTCTAGGGTGCTGAAAATTTACCGTGAGTTGGATTTTTTTTAATACGTTTTGGGACGAAGCCGTTTCACAAAATAATACTATTCCTCTGCCTCTTTAGTTATGCTCGTGATCAAGTTCAAATCTATATATGAAGGATGTGCTTTTTGCGTTTATTATTTCATCTGTGATCTAAATTTCTAACAAATTAATGCAAAGAAAATCGCATGCACATAGACATTGTTAAATATATAAGCAAATTATCATAAAGTTTAATCTTAAATAAACAATAATAAAGTATGAATATAATTGCAGGAATTAACCTAATCATATATACTAGCAGAAAAGACGAACATATCACATCTAAACAGATCACATCTATTTCAAAAGCTATTACAAAAAACTATAACAAAGACTGAAATAGATAAGAGCATATTGCATACGGTGCTGCAGGAGGATCCACATTTACGTTCATATTCGCGCTCGCGTTCAGGTTGGCGTTGAAACCAGCGTCCTTAATCATGCCGTCGATGTAGAGGCTTCTAATGTCCGGGAAGAAGTCCTCATCGGTGAAAGAGTGGTCGGTCGACGTGATGTCGTCAGTAGTCGCGCAAAAACGCTCCCAAAAACTTGATCGCCCCTCACCCATACAGGTTTACGAGAGACGGTGGTTGGTGGTTCTGGAGGCCTACTGTCCCATTGTCTGTGCACACTAAAAAAAGAGGATGAAGAAGGTGTCCCAGACCAAATTTATGCATGAGCTATTTATATAGTGCCGATCGGGTAAGACGTGGTACGCAGACCATGTCCAAGTTAATAACCGCCCATGATCCGAAATGACCGGAAGCTGCATGTGTTAGACCCCGGATGATGATGATTAGTTAGTCACATGTTAATTGATTACAGCTCGAGTGATTCTTTTCTCTAGAACTCGCTGAAACCTATGGCGCTCAAGGAGACAGATGAATCCTTCGAGCGCGTGTTTATTTTTTTCTTCTGAGCGCGTGCTCACTTAATTCAAAGTTCGTTTTGTTGGCTTGTTGGGCTAGCTGCAAGGCTCACATGCTAAGGAGGACGTTGCGTGTTTTTATCTTTCGTTTTGTTGGTCTGTTGGGCTAGAAGACGGCCCGAGATTATGGTACACCGTAGGCTCAAACTCTGGATACTCTACACCCTTAATTCCTCTTTTTTAGTATCACATCGCTTGAGTAATAGAAATTGGAGCAGCTTATATGCAGGTTCACGGACGTTGCTGTCACCACGTGGTGTACGTGGTTAGCAATTAAAAAACCTGATATATAATCAAGCTTTGAACACATGCATGCATGTGGCAGTCAACTGATGTTACGGTCTACATTGCATGCTTCACACTTCGACATGGAGTGCTAGCATTTTTATTTTTGCTTCCGATGTTTCGGTTGTTAGGATGGATTTCAAAGGAAAAATAAAATACCATAACACACAACTGGCACGCTATTCCCTTGTTTTGGACATGCGTTCAGTCAGATTTTTGTGTGCTTCCACTATGAACATAATTTCTAGTTACTAAGAATGAAAATCCAAAATCAAAACACTCTGCCTGGGGAATACGGTCGCAAGGCCGAAACTCAAAGGAATTGATGCAAAAGTAATAAGAAAATGACTTGTCACTATGAAGCTAGACTTTGTTCTAGGATCGGGTCGAGCAAACAAGGCTTTGTTCCAGGGTCAGGTCGAGCAAACAGGGATCGGAAGCTCCTAACTGTTTCTACACTTTATTCCATGCCTAGATACCCAAAGACCGGTTTTCTTGAATGTATAGATTTGTCTGAAAAACCATTTTCCAATGTTACTTATCTAGTTTGTGCGATATATTATGTAGAAATTAGTAAGAAAAGCTGAATATTGAAGAACTCTTATATATTCAAATACATGATAATTTGGATATACCTCTGGTCAGACACTTCTTAATTTTGAATATGCATATAATTTTTCATTGTTAAGATAGGAAAGTTAACTATTTATGTGTAGATTCGCTTAAAAACTATTTATAGGACAATTATATTTTAACATATATTCAAAATAATGATGAAAATTATTTATTGAAGACAATATCAATGTTAAATATAGACCATTTAAATGTCCATTACGCCGTGTATTTGTCACTCCCATGGGTCCCTCTAGATCAAAAATACATGGTGTTTTCGATGTCTTTAATCAGACTTTTTGAATATTGTACAAATATAAAAAAAATATTGGAAATTTAACAATCACATATTTATAGACTATCTTAGGTCACAAGCTTGGTCCAGCTGTTCTCGAGCACAAGTTTTGTCTCGAGATGGTTTATCCTCGAGGTGAGGATTTGTTTGCACCGGTGTGATGAAGTCCACTGCATGTAGTGTCCCAAGTGGCTTCATCCCTGGCGACATCAGAAACGGCTGCATCCGGTGGCAGAGCCCAAGGAATTCATCGTGTTTTGTAGACTAGGGCAATTTCTTCTAAGGTGCGATTCGTTATTATCAATTCATGTGATCCAGGAACAAGACCGGAGTATCCTGACATATAATCAAGCTTTGAACACATGCATGCTTGTGGTAGTCGTTGAGTAATAAAGCGTCCATTTCCAAAAAAAAAATGTTTGTGGCAGTCATCTGCTGCAATGTATACATACACATTGCATGCTTAACACTTCGACATGGAGTGCTAGCATTTTTATTTTTGTGTCCACGATTTTTGTTTGAGAGAAAAAAGGCATTGCCATCCCTCTTGTATATTGGAGGACATTCTCACTTGTTCCGACGTTTCGGTTGCTAGGATGGATTTCAAAGGAAAAAAATAAAATGCCATGCATAGATCTACAGAAAAATATCTTGATTTTGACTTTAGCAGGGACTTTTAATCTCCAAAGAATTTTCTAAAAAGGATTAGTGATACCCGTACCTTGTACAAATGCCCTGCAGGTCAGACCATTATATTGGTGCCTCTAATTAAGGGTGTACAAAAACTGAAACCGGCTAAACCAGCCAAACTGGCCAGTTAGAGCTTAAATTTGTTTTCTTTCACAAATAAAATCTTAACTTTGAAATTAGTATAAAATTTTGAACTAGCCCAAACCGGCCAAACCACTCAGACCGTCTATGCACAGGCTTACTTCCGATGTTAGATTCGATGGCATCCCAACAGGAATTTCTGACTATCAGTATCACTCTGGCACAAGCTTGATCTCAGGCTGAATGACATGTTTGCGTCCCATCCCAAGCAAGCAATCAGGTCAGGGCCGGCCCTGGGGAGGGTCTGAAGGGGCGGTCGCCCCGGGCCCAAAAATATTAGGGGCCCTCCCCAGGTATTTGCTCTATGTATGGCCTGATATTATAGATCCTTGAAAAATATTGCAGTTTGCGTTTCCTCGACTCCGCGAGCTTTGATTGGGCCTCGTTTCCTGGACTCCGTGGGAGTACATATGTGCGAGTTTTGATTGACCTGCCTATTGCGATTGTAGTAGTTCTGTTATGTCTCAAACTCTAGATCAGAAACAGGACTACAGCTTGTCGTTGCCCGTCTCGTCTGCTCTCGAGTCTATACTCTCTTGATCGCAAATTCCCAAATGGCTTCAGGATGCAGGCCGCTCCTTCCTTTCAATCGTTTTTCAAGGACAACCACGTAGTAGGTATAAAACGTTTTTCCCAATTCTTCATGGATTTGAGGGCTAGCTTATGATCCCTAATTTAGCTCAGATTAGTATTTATTAAGTTATTTCTAGCATGGTTAAATGGTAATGGAGATTCTAAAATTAACTACTTTTAAGTTATGGTCAATCTGACAATGACATCATTGACCCGTACATTTGAAAAACTCCACTCATTCAAAAGTGTACTTGGGGTTTTAATGAGTTCAACATAGTTGAAGGCATTGGATGGTTCTTGCAAAACCTTCTCTGTACATGGTTCATCTTATACATCTGATGTCGAGTTAAATGGTCTTATTTCTGATAAATCAAGACGGATCTACCATATTGTCGGATAAATTAAGACATCCGGTACAAAAACCTTCAACACATTGTCGGATAAATCAATGCCTGCTATAGAGATTTTTGAGTTTGTCAGAGAGGACTGCCATCCTAATATTTCTATCGCTGATTAGATCTTATTTTCTATACCCGTGACTATTGCATCAGCTGATTTTTTTTTCAAAGTTGAAATTATTGAAGAACTACACGAGATCTATAATGTCTTAAGAGAATTTAAATGGTTTGACATCTCTATGCACGAGAAGAAGTTATTGAATGAAATTGTATTCATTCCGTCGTCATTGACTTTGCCTCTTGGAATTTACTAAGAAAATTTGAAGGTAAATTGTAAACATTGTTATTTTTTGTATGAATACTACAATTGAGTATACTTGAGATCTTTATTTTCATCATTATATATATAAATTAGGGGCCCAAAGTTTTAGTATCGCCCGGGCCCTCGAAATCTCAGGACCGGCCCTGAATCAGGTCCAACGTGTGAGGCTTCCATAGTTGTTTGGGTTGAAGAAGGGGAGATATTTCGGGTGGACGGATTATGTTGGTTGAAGAAGGGGAGATGCCATGAAGCGGCCGCATGCATGGAAGTGAAGCAGCAGTGCAACACACTTTTTTTTAGCTAAAATAAAGCAGTGCAACACACATGCAATCGAGATGAGAGGCGACCGATCACTATGTTGGTTTCCACAAGTCAAACGGCATTTACTTAGTGAAATTTAATGCTTTTACGATCTATTTCTTGGCTCACCATGCAAAAGTTTCGATCATTGCCACTGGAGCATTTTTTTTAAGGAACTTTTCATAGCCAGCCAACGACCGAATCCTTTAGACTTGAGTGATAACGATTTTTTATCTAGGACCCTTGCAGCTTCCTGTACGGGCAGGGCCAATGCTGAGAGTTCCTTTGTTGGCCTGTTGGGCTACAAGAAGGCTCCAAGTTGGGTCAAAGTTTTACTGTGCCCCGCAGGCTCATTGTCAAGTTGTCTCTTACTCTGTTTTTAGTACCACATCGCTTGAGAAAAAGAAAACGGAGCAGGTTATATACAGGTTCATGGACACAGTTGTCACCACGTGGTGAGCAACTAAAAAAATATTTATTCAAGCATAGTTGATTAGCATTCATGTTTGTACTGTTTCCTCTACACATGACATGCTGCTTTAACACTCCGACATGGAGTGCTTGCACTTTTTTTCTTAACTTTGTGGATTTGTTGTGAGGTAATGTACCTAGCAAGGGCTTGTTCGGTTAATCCATCTCCCAAGTGGGTTGGTTGATGAATTCAACCCACTTCGACCCATGTCATTTCCCTTCAATCCATGTGAAACCGAACAGGACCTAATGGATGTTAGTGGCTAGACTGGTGAAAATTAGTGTAGATGGTAACTCTTTTTTTCCAAACAAAAAATATGGACAATAAGAAAAATATGTTCAAAATTATCAAACATTTTACAAGACACAAAATTATAGCTCTAAACTGGACCAACTCTAGGATAACAAAAAAATGAGCATGGATTTATCCTTTTGTGCTTTTGTAACTTGGAAATACTATTCACAAAAAGGAGACAATAGTAATAAACGATTTTTTTTGCCTCTCCAAGTATTGATGGAATGTTGAGCTAAATGGTTTGCATGGATTTTGCCATAATTGTGCATAGGAGTGGGTCTACGCATGCACATACCACCGAGGCCAGCACTAGCTCTTCCACATTTGATCCATGGAATTTGTGATTTATAAAAACTTAAAAATGCCACATCATATTACATGGATCAGCGGTAACTATATTAAGCACTGTGACAAAATAACAATATGTTTTTTCGGAATTCATTTGGAAATATTCATAGGTTACACAATTATTGCTCCGGGAAATATTGTTGCTACTTAACTAATGTGTGCATACACGATCTCGTCCTCCTTTGCACTCCGCTTCCTCGATACGGCCAATGGTTGTCGTCATATTGATAAGAAGTACGCCATGAGGGGGTCCTCGAGACATGGTAAAAAGGGGGGTATGACTAGGATGTCCAGGACGGGGATCACGTAAGTTTCTGTAGGTTCAGATCCGACTATGGTTGTTGGATCCTACTCCTGTTGTCAATCCACTATAATCGGAAAAAACGGAAGTTACAGAGGGTCAAAGATAGGTTCCTCTATGCAAGTTGTGCTATTTCTTCTTGCCCTAAAGACTGCCCGTAGGCTGGCTTATATAGTCATTCGGTTTAGGGCTTACAAGGAGAATACTATCCAGACGGTACAGATTACAACATATTCAGTAACTACTACATCTTGTACTCCAAGTATTCTGGCTTGAGGCCCATGTCGATAACTTCTCTCGGCCTTCTTTTTTGTTGGATGGGCCTTCATCTGTCTTGTTGACTGGATCGCCCGTGGAGCCATAGGATCTAACCACAAGTGGGCTACCCCTGCTCTCCAAGGATAAGTGCTGGCGATGGGTATATCCAAAAAGTATAACCCAAACAATGGTTGCAGGGAGCAAGAATTGATGTCGTTGTACTCAGCTCTGTATGCATCCTACAAATGTCAAATACCCCGTGATGCAACTTAACATCAATGGTTGACTTGTCGGACAATGACCCTCATCCCTAGAACCGAGAACCTTGTGTGGAATACCCCACCTCCTCGTAGAACTCTTGGACCAAGTTAATGTCACTCTTTATCCGCAGAAGCACCGTCATCCATCTCGATGAGCTGTCAGTCATCGAGAGGGCGCAATGGGAAGCTATGCTCGACAACATTTATCCACCTCCGGCTTTGTTAGGTAGTGGAAACTCGACCCGGATGCTAGGCACACGCCCTGAACGACCACCGTTGGTGGCTATGATTCACGCCTCTCTCATTGTTCCAAAAATAATACAATGCCCCCCCAAGAAGGTGAATACGCTTCTCTAAAAAATATGCCTACCCCAATAGGATTGAGTGGCTACAAGTATTCATCGAGGTAATAATAAGATATGTTCAAACAAAGTGCGACAAGTCAATTGAAAGAAGTCAACTACTTAGCGGAGGTGCGAAGAGAGGTAAAAGTGCAATGGTAGGAGGAGCGATTCTAGAGGCGCTGAAAATCTCCTGGGGAGTTTGGTTTTTTCCCCGCTTATACTTTTTTAGATGAAGCCGTTTCGCAAAATAAAAATAGTTTCATTCCTCTTTTGTTAAGCCCGTGATCAAGTTCAAATCTATATTTTAATGATATGCTTTATGTATTTAATATTTTCTATGTATTTAATATTTTCTATGTGATCTAAATGTCCAAAAAATTAATGCAAAAAAACGCATGCGCATAGACACATGTGCGTGTCTCGGTGTCCATGATACGATCGGTTGATGCACAATATTTTTTTTGCTTTATGGTTGAGAGTCACGCCCCGTCACAATATTTGTAGTTCATCATAAATCATACTCCCTCCGATCCGGTTTATTAGGCACACACGTAGTTTAAGAAAATATTTGACTATCGATTTTGACTAATAAAATATGCAATATGTGTCTTAAAAAATATACCATTAGAAACTTCTTTTTAAGATGAATCCGATGTATAATTTTTATGATATATTATACAAAATTTATTAATTAAAATTAATGGTCAAAGTTATTCTTAAAACATGTATGCCTAATAAACCGAACCGGAAGAAGTATATAGGAATACAAAGAGGCCGCAATGTCCAGTGCGGGCAAGGCCGATATTGGATGTTTTTCATCTTTCTTTTTGTAGGCCTGTTGGGCTACAAGACGGCCCCAAATCTGGTTGTTTGTACACTACCTCTTTCTTTTAGTACCACATCCCTTGAGGAACAGAAGTTGTAGCAGCTTATATACAGGTTCATGGACGTTGGCGTCACCACGTGGTGTACGTGGTTAGCAATTAAAAACCTGATATATAATCAAGCTTTGAACACACGCATGCTTGTGGCAGTCATCTGTGTCTAGTCCATCTATCTACAATTACATGGCGCATATGTTTTTTGAGATTCAACTTTTGACCATTATTTTGGTACGGTCAACATGACATGTGATATTTGATGTAACAGTTATACCGCTGGATTGTATTCAAATAAAGTTTGCAATAACATGATTTTAAATGACAGTTCTGTTATGGGCTAATAACATGTTTTGGCAAATCTACGCATAAATACTTAAATTTCCTATCTTAATAATTGAAAACTATAAGCATAGTCAAAGTTAAAAAGTGTCCGACTAGAGTGTAGTTTTCTTTTGTTGGCCTCTCGGATTTTCACTTTTCATTTTAGTACCATATCGATCGAGTTACATAAATCAGAGTAGCCGGCTTCCGGACAATGTTGGCACCTCGTGGCATACGGGGTTAGCAACCAAAAATTGATGAACAATCAAAGCTTTGTTTCACACTCATGCATGTTGCGGTCTTATACGTGTTGGAATTATGCCCTAGAGGCAATAATAATAAAGATGTTATTATTATAATTCTTGTTCATGATAAAGTTTATATTCCATGCTAGAATTGTATTAAGCGGAAACTTTAATACTTGTGTGGTTTGTGAACAACACCGTGTCCCTAGTACGCCTCTATAGACTAGCTCATTGATTGATGATGGTTAAGGTTTCCTAACCATGGACATGAGTTGTCGATTAATAATGAGATCATATCATTGGGAGAATGATATGATGGACAGACCCAAACTAAGCGAAGCAATTAGATCGTGTCATCGTGTTCATCTTTGCGAAGCTTTTCTTATGTCAAATATTGTATTCCTTAGACCATGAGATAATACAACTCCCTGGTATCGGAAGAAAGCTTTGAGGTCATCAAACGTCATCCTATGAGAGGGTGATCATAAAGGTGTCTCTCAGGTGATCGGAAAGTACCTGTTGGGTTGTATGTATCGAGATGGGATTTGTCCCTCCCAAGTCGGAGAGATATACTTGGGCCCACTCGTGTCGATATCAACACCGCTTGCAAGCATGTGGTTAAGGAGTTAATCACAAAGTGATATTAGATTACAGAACGAGTAAAGTACTTGCTGTGAACGAGATTGAACTAGGTATGACGGTACCGACGATCGAATCTCGGGCAAGTAAAATATCGCGAGACGAAGGAAATATATATGGGATTGATTGAATCCTGGCATCGTGGTTCATCTGATATGATCATCGATGAATGTGTGGGAGCCAATATGGGTTTCCAGACCCCGCTGTTGATTATTGATAGAAGATCATGTCTGCATATTCTCGAACCCGAAGGGTCACACACTTAACGTGTCTCGACGCTAGGATAGATTGGATAATTGGTTTATGAGTTTTTGTTCGGAGTCTCGGATGGGATCCGGGACATCACGAGAGGTTCCGGAATGGTTCGGAGAATAAGATTCATATAAAATGCAGTTTTTGGAGTTGAATTGTTCAAGTTAATCGGTATTGTACCGGAAGCTTCTAGAAGCTTCCGGAAGGGGGCCAACGTGGCCCCACCTTCCGGGAGGGGGCATGGGCCTATGAGGGAGTGCCCTGGCCGCTTTGGGCCAGGGGCACAAGGCCCCATAGGGCCCAACCGGCCAGCTAGGGTAAAACCCTAGATAGAGCTTCTAGAAGAGGGGGTTTCCTTGCCCCCCACTCCTCCTCCTTTGGCCGCCGGCCTAGGGCTTGGGGGAGGGGTTAGGGCTGCGCCCACCCCTCTATATATATAGGGCTGGGGGCGCACCACCCACACACACCTTCCCCTCCAACCCTAGCCGCCCTGCTGCCCTCCTCTCTCCCTCCCGACTGCTTGTAGGCGAAGCCCTGCTGCAGAAATTCTCCACCAATTGCACCGCGCCGTCGCGTTGTAGATCCAACCCATCTCTCCACCATACTTGCTGGACCAAGGAAGGAGGAGACGTCGAGGTGCTGCACATGTGCATCTCACGGAGGCATCGCCACTTGTGGTGCTAGATCGGATCGGATCGCGAGGAGGAGAAGCAAGTACGACTACATCACCCACGTTCCGTTAAATGAGCGTTCATCTTGAATCTTCAAGGGTATGAAGATCTAATCCAATCCCTCTCGTTGTTTGCATCTCCTAGATTATATCTTGGCTTCCCTCTGTTCGCATCCGTAGAAAATTTTGATTTACTATGCCGCGAATCCCTTCAGTGGTATCAGAGCTAGATCTATGCGTAGATGTGTTTCACGAGTAGAACGCAACATGGTTGTTGCGGGTGTTGATGTTTTCTGTTGCAAGCCTCTTGTTTGTGTTCTTCTTATGACGCGGGATAGTGAGATTGAAGCGGTCCAGGCCAACCTTACGTGACGTCGTTCGCGAGACCGGCTTCGCACTTGACGTGTGGCTTGTTCCACACATGCGTGGTGGATGCCAGTTTCTCTCACTATAGTTGTCATGGGATCTACACCGGAGTTTGGCAACCATAATATCACCGTTGTGGCTTTCCGTAGGTAAGAATCGTTCTTAGCATCTACTCCCATAAGCCACGTAAAACATGCAACAACAAAGTAGAGGCGTCTAACTTGTTTTTGCAGGGAGTGTTTTCTGTGATATGGTATGGCCCAAGATGTGATGTGTATAATGTATGCGATGATCATGTTTTGTAATGTTTCACGACTTGCATGTCGATGAGTACACAACCGGCAGGAGCCATATGGTTGTATTTATAATTGTGTATGACCTGCGAGTCAACTTCTTATACGCTATGTAATAGCTTTACTTTATCGCTAAGTAGTTAGCAATAGTTGTAGTTGATATTCGTGGTGGAGGCAATCATGGTGGAGTGATGGAGATCATGCCGGCACGCACAAGATGGAGATCATTGCGCGAAGATTGGCTATACCATGCACATAAAGTTATATGCATGTGATGTTTATCCTTTTATGTATCTTATTATGCTTAGACCGCGACGGTAGCATTATAAGATGATTCCTCACTTAAAGATCAAGATAAAAACTGTGTTCTCCCCAAGTATGCACCATTGCGAAAGTTCGTCGTGTCCAAGCATCACGTGATGATCGGGTGCTATAGACTCTACGCTCACATACAACGGGTGCAAGCCAGTTTTGCACACGCGGAAATACTTGGGTTTGACTTGACGAGCCTAGCATGTACAAACATGGCCTCGGAACACATGAACCGAAAGGTTAAGCATGAGTCATATGAATGATATGATCGACACTTTGTTGTCCACCATTGAAGCCACATCTCTTCTCGTGAAGATCGGATTAGGTGTGATGAATTTGGATCGTGTTCACTAAACAACTTGAGGGATGTTGAATTTAGTGGGAGTTCATCTAGTAATTTGATTAAAAGTTGAACTAGTTATCATGAACATAGTCTAATTTGTACTTGCAAATATTGTAGATCACATGGCTAAGTCCAACTTCAACTTCAACGTTTTTGCTGAGAAAGAAAAGCTTAAGAACAATGGGTCTAACTTCACCAATTGGTTCCACAATCTGAGAATCATTCTCTCTGGCGGTCAAAAGGACTATGTCCTTGAGAAAGCGTTAGGTGACGCCCCTGCTGCAACTGCGCCGGCTGATGAGAAAGTTGTCTATCAGTCGCGCAAAGATGATTATGGTGTGATTAAGAGCACCATGTTGTTTGCTATGGAATCGGACCTTCAAAATCGTTTTGAAGAGTATCCCGGGCCCTTTGAGATTCTCGAGGAGCTGAAAACCATGTTTCAGACTCAGGCCCGTTCTGAGAGATATGAGATCTCTGAGAAGTTCTTTAACTCCAAGATGGAGGAAGGGAGTTCCGTTAGTGAGCACGCCATTAAGATGTCGGGCTACACTCAACGCCTTGAGCAAGCTGGATCAAGATTCGGAGGAGCTCAAGATTGACAGGGTTCTGCAATCACTCCCTCCCAGCTACAAAAGTTTTGTAGTGACTCACAATCAGATTGGTTCCACTGATACGATCACCGAGCTCTTCGCAAAGCTGAAGGCTGCGGAGGTGGACATCAAGAAGGATAATCATGTGTTGATGGTCAACAAGCCCCCCACCTTCAAGAAAGGTAAGGGTGCAAAGAAGCCCTTCAAGAAAGGCGGCGGCAAGCGCGTTGCCCCTGCTGAGAAGAAGCTCAAGTCTAGTCCTAAGCCGGACACTGAGTGCTTCTATTGCAAGGACAAGGGTCATCGAAGCAATCGTCCAAGTACTTAGCGGACAAGAAGGCTGGCACCATCAAAGGTATATTTGATATACATGTTATTGATGTTTTCCTTACTAGCCCTCGTTGTAGTGCCTGGGTATTTGATACTGGTTCAGTTGCTAATATTTGTAACTCGAAACCGGAGCTACGGAATAGACGGCGGCTTGCGAGGGATGAGGTGACGATGCGCGTTGGCAACGGATCAAGAGTTGATGTGATGGCCGTCGGCACGCTCTCCTTAGTTTTACCTTCGGGATTAGTTTTAAACCTTAATAAATGTTATTATGTGCATGCGTTGAGCATAAACATTATTTCTGGATCGTGTTTATTGCAAGACGGTTATTCATTTAAATCGGAGAATAATGGTTGTTCTATTTATATGAGTAACATCTTTTATGGTCATGCACCTCTTGTGAATGGTTTATTTCTTCTAAATCTCGAAAGGGATGAAACACACATCCATAACATTGAGGCTAAGAGATGCAAAGTAGATAGTGATAATACTACTTATTTGTGGCACTATCGTCTAGGTCATATTGGTGTAAAGCGCATGAAGAAACTCCATTCTGATGGACTTTTGGAGTCTCTTGATTTTGAATCATTTGACACATGCGAACCATGCCTCATGGGCAAGATGATCAAAACCCCGTTCTCCGGAATGATGGAGCGAGCAACGGACTTGTTGGAAATCATACATACCGATGTATGCGGACCGATGAGTGTTTCGACGCGTGGTGGATATCGCTATTTTCTCACTTTTACCGATGACTTAAGTAGATATGGGTATATCTATTTAATGAAACATAAATCTGAAACATTTGAAAAGTTTAAGGAATTTCAGAATGAAGTGGAGAACCATCGTAACAGAAAGATCAAGTTTCTGCGATCCGATCGTGGGGGTGAGTATTTAAGTTATGATTTTCTCACGCATCTTAAAGCAAGCGGAATTGTTTCGCAACTCACGCCACCCAGAACACCACAGCGCAATGGTGTGTCTGAACGCCGGAATCGAACCTTACTAGATATGGTCCAATCGATGATGTCTCTTACTGATTTGCCGTTATCATTTTGGGGTTATGCATTAGAAACCGTTGCATTCACTTTAAATAGGGCTCCATCTAAATCCGTTGAGACGACACCGTATGAACTGTGGTTTGGTGCTAAACCTAAGTTGTCGTTTCTTAAAGTTTGGGGATGCGAAGCTTACGTCAAGAAGTTGATGCCATACAAGCTCGAACCCAAAGCGGAGAAATGCGTCTTCATAGGATACCCTAAGGAAACTATTGGGTATACCTTCTATCACAGAACCGAAGGCAAAGTGTTTGTCGCAAAAAACAGTTCCTTTCTTGAGAAGGAGTTTCTCTCGAAAGAAGTGAGTGGGAGGAAAGTAGAGCTAGACGAGGTTATTGAACCTTCTCTTGAATTGGAGAGTAGCGCAGTACCTGAAATTGTTCCAGTGCCGCCTACACCAATAATAGAGGAAGCTAATGATAAGGATCATGAAGCTTCGGACGATGCTGCTACTGAACGTCGCAGGTCGACAAGGTCGCGTGCCCCTCCTGAGTGGTACGGCAACCCTGTCTTGACTATCTTGTTGGTAGAAGACAGTGAACCTATGAACTATGAGGAAGCGATGATGAGCCCAGACTCTGAGAAATGGCTAGAAGCCATGAAATCCGAATTGGGATCCATGAGCGAAAACCAAGTATGGACTTTGGTGGACCCTCCTAGCGACCGAAAGGCCGTTGAGTGCAAATGGATCTTCAAGAAGAAAACGGACGCGGATGGTAATGTTACCGTCTATAAAGCACGGCTTGTCGCGAAAGGTTTTCGACAAGTTCAAGGTGTTGACTACGATGAGACTTTCTCTCCCGTAGCGATGTTTAAGTCCATTCGGATTTTATTAGCAATTGTTGCGTTTCATGATTATGAAATATGGCAGATGGATGTCAAGACTGCGTTCCTCAATGACAACATTGATGAAGAGTTGTATATGATGCAACCCGAAGGTTTTGTCGGTCCTAAGGATGCTGATAAAGTGTGCAAACTTCAGCGTTCCATTTATGGACTGAAGCAAGCATCTCGGAGTTGGAACCTTCGTTTTGATCAAGTGATCAAGAGCTTTGGATTTGTTCCAAATTGCTATGAAGCTTGTATCTACAAGAAAGTGACTGGGAGCTCGGTGACATTTCTGGTACTATATGTGGATGACATATTGATTATTGGAAATGACATTAACATGCTTAACGATGTAAAGAGTTATTTGAACAAGTGTTTTTCAATGAAAGACCTAGGTGAAGCTGCTTATATATTGGGCATCAAAATCTATAGAGATAGACAAAGACGCCTGATAGCTTTAAGCCAGAGTACATACCTAGACAAAGTTCTGAAAAGGTTCAGAATGGATAAGGCAAAGAAAGGTTCAGTGCCTATGTTGTCAGGTAAGATATTGAGCAAGGCTCAGTGTCCAGCTATGGTAAATGATAGGGAAGCTATGAGCAAAGTGCCTTATGCCTCGGCCATAGGTTCTATCATGTATGCCATGTTGTGTACTAGACCGGATGTGTCCAATGCTCTTAGTTTGACGAGCATATATCAAAGTGATCCAGGAGTGGAACACTGGACAGCCGTGAAGAACATCCTAAAGTACCTAAATAGGACTAAAGAAATGTTCTTAGTCTATGGGGGTGATGAACAGCTCGTCGTAAAAGGTTACGTCGATGCTAGTTTCGACACCGACAAGGATGATTCTAAATCTCAGACAGGATACGTTTATATTTTGAATGGAGGAGCTGTGAGCTGGAGAAGCTGCAAGCAAAGCATGATCGCGGGATCTACAGTAGAAGCGGAATACATGGCTGCTGCAGAAGCGTCAAGTGAAGGAGTTTGGATCAGGAACTTCATCACTGAGCTTAGCGTGGTTCCAAGTGCATTGGACCCACTGGAGATATTGTGTGACAACACTGGCGCCATAGCACTCGCTAAGGAACCAAGATATCATCCAAAGACCAAGCATATCAACCGCAAGTTTCATATAATCCGAGATTATATAGCAGATGGAGATCTGAAGATTAGCAAAGTACATACAGATCTGAATGTCGCAGATCCATTGACTAAACCTCTTCCACGTGTAAAACATGATCAGCACCTCAGTGCCATGGGTGTGAGAATGTTGCCAAATGTAAACTAGATTATTGACTCTAGTGTAAATGGGAGACTGTTGGAATTATGCCCTACAGGCAATAATAAAGATGTTATTATTATAATTCTTGTTCATGATAAAGTTTATATTCCATGCTAGAATTGTATTAAGCGGAAACTTTAATACTTGTGTGGTTTGTGAACAACACCGTGTCCCTAGTACGCCTCTATGGACTAGCTCATTGATTGATGATGGTTAAGGTTTCCTAACCATGGACATGAGTTGTCGATTAATAATGAGATCATATCATTGGGAGAATGATATGATGGACAGACCCAAACTAAGCGAAGCAATTAGATCGTCTCATTGTGTTCATCTTTGCGAAGCTTTTCTTATATCAAATATTGTATTCCTTAGACCATGAGATAATACAACTCCCTGGTATCGGAAGAAAGCTTTGAGGTCATCAAACGTCATCCTATGAGAGGGTGATCATAAAGGTGTCTCTCAGGTGATCGGAAAGTACCTGTTGGGTTGTATGTATCGAGATGGGATTTGTCCCTCCCAAGTCAGAGAGATATACTTCGGGCCCACTCGGTAATCGATATCAACACCGCTTGCAAGCATGTGGTTAAGGAGTTAATCACAAAGTGATATCGGATTACAGAACGAGTAAAGTACTTGCTGTGAACGAGATTGAACTAGGTATGACGGTACCGGGCAAGTAAAATATCGCGAGACGAAGGGAATATATATATGGGATTGATTGAATCCTGGCATCGTGGTTCATCCGATATGATCATCGATGAATGTGTGGGAGTCAATATGGGTTTCTGCACCGCTGTTGATTATTGATAGAAGATCATGTCTGTATATTCTCGAACCCGAAGGGTCACACACTTAACGTGTCTCGACGCTAGGATAGATTGGATAATTGGTTTATGAGTTTTTGTTCGGAGTCTCGGATGGGATCCGGGACATCACGAGAGGTTCCGGAATGGTCCGGAGAATAAGATTCATATATAAGGCAGTGCAGTTTTTGGAGTTCGGAATTGTTCCGGGTTAATCGGTATTGTACCAGAAGCTTCTAGAACCTTCCGGAAGGGGACCAACGTGACCCCACCTTCCGGGAGGGGGCATGGGCCTATGAGGGAGTTCCCTGGCCGCTTTGGGCCAGGGGCACAAGGCCCCATAGGGCCCAACCGGCCAGCTAGGGTAAAACCCTAGATAGAGCTTCTAGAAGGGGGGGGGGGGGTTTCCTTGCCCCCCACTCCTCCTCCTTTGGCCGCCGGCCTAGGGCTTGGGGGAGGGGTTAGGGCTGCGCCCACCCCTCTATATATAGAGGGCTGGGGGCGGACCACCCACACACACCTTCCCCTCCAACCCTAGCCGCCCTGCTGCCCTCCTCTCTCCCTCCGGACTGCTTGTAGGCGAAGCCCTGCTACAGAAATTCTCCACCAATTGCACCGCGACGTCGCGTTGTAGATCCAACCCATCTCTCCACCATACTTGCTGGACCAAGGAAGGAGGAGACGTCGAGGTGTTGCACGTGTGCATCTCACGGAGGCATCTCCACTTGTGGTGCTAGATCGGATCGGATCGCGAGGAGGAGAAGCAAGTACGACTACATCACCCACGTTCCGAAGAACATTCCGCTGTGCGAATCTTTAAGGGTATGAAGATCTAATCCAATCTCTCTCGTTGTTTGCATCTCCTAGATTAGATCTTGGCTTCCCTCTGTTCGCATCCGTAGAAAATTTTGATTTACTATGCTGCGAATCCCTTCAATACAGACCGTGGTCAGGTCGTTTGCTTAGCTTACGCATGACATGTTTGTTATTAGCACTTCGACATGGAGTGCTTGCTACTTTGTTTTTTAAGTTCGTCGATTTTTTTATATCAGTTTGAGAGAGAAAAAAAGATGGTTTTTCTGTGACGACGGGGCTCAATGTTGCTCTGATGCCTCTTTCCACGATCGGCGAGACGAGGTTGTAAGCCAAGGGTGCAACATGACGCTACGGAAGGACGGCGAGTGAGGCCTAGATGTTGGCGCCAGATCTAGTCATGTGCACCCATATCTATGTGTGGAGATGATGTTGGTTCAAGGAAGCCTTAGCGGCGACTCCGTGCCAAGTCGGTTCGATGTAAAAATAGAAGCCTGTTAATTTGCTCCTATCAATAGTACCACACGGCTTTGCTCGGTTAGATTTAAGGCATTTATAAGCTGCATCCAAGAGATAGTTGTCACCGTGCGGCAGGCGTGATAAGCAACCTCAAACTTTGATATATAATGGTATTTACATCCAGCCCCGTCTCCAGGATTTAGGGGCCCCGGTGCGACTTACAAAATAAGGCTTTATTTTTTCTTTAAATTCAATAATAACTAGTAAAATAAAATCATATGTTTACTTAATTATAGAACTTTAGAATGTGATATTTCATACAATATTCAGAAATATGTGAAATCAGCCTGGGGGTTTGCTAAAAAAATAGTAAATATGGAACAATAATAATAAACTAATAAACGAACCTCTTTGCAGCACCAGTTTGACGTATTTTCTTCTTCTTTTCAGCACCAGACGTTCAGTTCAGACAAAGACAAGGATCAAGGAACAACCTAGGGTTACACTCGCTAGAAACAAAATCCTACTTTCGGAACCATGAGGAAGATTGTTGTTAGACTCACGCAGTAGAACCCTCTATCAAGATATTCATATATTAACATATAGAAGGTCAAACGATGCACTACCTCTAATAATCCTAAGTGGCAAAACATACTTTGTAAATGGATGAGAGTTTTCCATGTTTCTATATTTGTTTAGATTTGGAAAAGGTTCGGTAGAAACAATTTATAATTAAACTTTAATTTAAAGAAACACAATTCATGGCAAAATGTTGTTCTAATTTTAATGATAGATATTTGAATTGTATAATGTTAATTTTGAGTTTTAAACACAATGAACGTAGTTATGTTGTTCATGGTTATAGATAAAATAGAAAAGTAGTCGATCAAAACTTAGGTTTTAGTCACAATGAGCTTCAAAGAAGTAAAAGTGTTTTGTACAAATTTATATTGCTGGTTTATCTTCACCCGCCTTGGACTCACTAAAAAACAGACCTACATCTGTGGACTTGTACTTCTGTTGAGAAGTGTCATAGGTCTTCGTCGTCTCTAGGCAGGGGCAGAGCTAAAATTTCAACTTGAGGGGGTGAAGATTTTTTCATAAAAAGGCGTAATACCTAAATGTCTAGTCAATATATCGACATCTCGGCATACCAATATAAAATTTTGGCACTACAAAGTTAAATCAATTATCTATTAGAAATTTAGGGTGCAATCTTAAAAACAATTTATTTATGTTGTTTTCTTTTTTATACTTGGAATAATAGGTGCATCACAGATTAGAAAAATGCATCTAACTAGCAAATCAATTCATTTTTTATATACTAGTACATATATTAACACAACTAGGTTGTAATCTATATAAAAGACATGGACAAAAGGTCAAAAGCTACTACATATGCATACTCCCTCCGACCCATATTAATTGACTTGGATTTGTCAAAATTTGAATAAAACTATATACTAAATAGTGTCTAGATTCATTTAAATCTAGACAAATATGAGTCAATTAATATGGGTCAGAGAGAGTACCTAGATTCAGAGTGTGAATGTGTGGTATTCGATGGATTTGATGAAGCCGCCACACCACGGTAGAATTAAGTAAGAGAGCACCCAGCAGACAAGCACGCGGGAACACTGCCCATGGGCGCTCGCCCTTGCAGACTGCCATGGACGTAGCGAGCGAGCGAATGACAGCAGCCACGGAACTTATCGACAATCCAGATTTTTTTCAGGTTATTTAATCATCCACGATGGCTTAGTGGGCTAGTTTTTTTTGGGCTTCGGTGAATACTTAGCTAGCAATAGATATTAGACTTGGACCACTAAGACTAATTACATGATTAACTGCTGTAATTAGTGTTGGGATTCGAGGATAGAAAATAAAAGTTTTCCTACGATCGAAAGCTTAATGCTAGGATCTATCTACTAATAATGCAGTAACATGAGAAGATACAATATTCATATTTTTAAAGACCGAGCGCGGTTAACGTACCACGAGGAACGTGGTTGAAGAATACGCCCTCACGTGGACCTCGAGGTCACGAAGTCCTGCGGCTCAAACAACTCCTAGCACCGAAAACACGGTGTCGCCAGAGAGAGTCACACACGTATGATGTCTGTTGACGACCCCCCTTCTCCCCGATCTAGCCGAGATTGCGGAAGTAGATCTCCCGACTCCGAATCCCGCAGCGTGACGGTGCTCCGCGGTGAGGAACTCCTCGCTCACATAGCCCTAACAAGGAGGCCGCGGTCGCGAGAGAGAGAGAACACAGGCCTTTTATGTATTTACATGTAGAAATTGGTATATTTTAATCCTCCTATAGGGATCCCTTTATATAGGCGGAGGGAGAGGCTCCCTTCACCTTAGGTGCCTCATGTGGGACTAAAAAAATAAAAAGGGGACAAACCAGCCGCCTGCCCACCCACGCGCGGCCTAGCAAGGGAAGGCGGTGGCAGCAGCAGGAGGAGCCGACCGGGTGGGCCGCCCGCGCGCCCCGTGGCCCACAAGGCAGACCGCCGCGGTGGCGGTTAGCGCTGGCCCGGGGTGGGCCGACCTGCTAGCGCGCATCGCCCACGCGACAAGCTTCGGCAACGGCTCCCGGGTGGTCTGGCCCACCAGTGGCAGCAGCAGCGCTGCGGCCCGCAGCATGCAGCAACAGCCGCCCACGTGGGTTGTTTCAAAAATAGCCCTCTCGTTTGCCTTTTTGTCCGTTTCTTTTTAGGTAAAATACCTCTATGATTTTGCCTAATAAGTAATACGTCTTTATAAATCTTTGTTTAAATATCTATCTATAATATATTAATTGATAATTAAAATATAATAAATATATTTAAATCATCATTTATCCAACAATCCTTTTCGGTCCTTTTTCTTTTATCCTTTCTTCGAACACCTTCGAATCTTCTCAGAACTTTTCTGATTTCTCTCTTCTTATTTCTTCAGTGATTCTGAACAAGCCATTAACAATCTCTAAGCTGTAGGGTTTCGTAGCATGGAAAACAAAAAATTTCTATCACATACAAACAAACAAGCCAAGATCTATCTACTAGATTGTAGCTACGAGTCGATGGAATAACTCACCCTCGAAGATTCCAAAGCGTTTAACGAGAGCGGATTCTCGTGGGTGATGTAGTCGTACTCTTCCCGATCTCAAGATCGCGTAGACGATCCTTTCGGCGCTGCGTTCCGGCAGCGCTCCATGATCGGTCACACGGTACTTGACGAAGACCTTCCTCTCCTTGTTCCAGCAGTGGAGGTTGTAGCACTCTCCTCATGATTCCGCAGACAACTGTGGTAATCTTGGAAGTAGAGGGGAGATCTCGCAGGGCTTCGCCTTAAGCCGGAGCGAGTATGGTGGACTATGAGAGAGCCCTCGACGATCTAGGGTTTAGACACGCCGAGGAGGGGCAAGCCGACGGCTAGGGTTTAGCTAGGCGGCGGCTAGGGTTTGCCCTAGGGCCGGCGGCGGCTATGGAGGCGGCGGCAGCTTGGGGCTAGGGTTAGAGGTGTAGGAACTTGTGTGTCTAGGAGGGGAGCCCTGCCCCTCCTTATATAGGTGGAGGGGGCTGGCCAAGGGGAGGGGAGTCCCTCCCCAACTCGGCTTGGTGGTGCGCCGGCGGTGGGAGGAGGAACTCCTCCCCCAAGTCGGTTTCCACCTCCCTCTCCACTTCCCAAAATTGCCGTTTGACTTTCAAACTTGGCGTTTGACTTTTCAAACAAGGATTTGATTAATCCCTCTATTTTGTTCAGCGATGACACTTAGTATATGATGCAATCATACCAACTTGATATAACACATTCATGTACCCTTCCCCTCCGGAGTGCCGGACATTCCGGAACTTTCTAGAACATTCCCGATGAAAACACCGGAACCATTCCCCAACTCCGAAACGGGACTTTCCTTATATGAATCTTATTCTCCGGACCATTCCGAATCTCCTCGTGATATCCTGGATCCCATCCGAGACTCCGAACAACATTCGGTCTCTTTCTCATCATTCCATAACTACTCAAACAACGTCGAATCCTTAAGTGTGTCTCCCTACGGTTCGTGAATTATGCGGACATGATCGAGACACTTCTCCGATCAATAACCAATAGAGGAATCTGGAAATTCATATGGCTCCCACATATTTCTACGATTACTTTGCGATCGAATGAACCACTTACATACGATACCAATTTCCCTTTGTCTCACGATAGTTTACTTATCCGAGGTTATGATCGTCGGTATCTCTACATACCTAGTTCAACCTCGTTACTGATAAGTACTCTTTTCTCGTTCCCGTGATATGTGATCCCTTGTGAGCCAGTCACATGCTTGCAAGCTAATTGGATGACATTTCACCGAGAGGGCCCAGAGTATATCTATCCGTCATATGGATGGACAAATCCCACTCTTGATCCATGTGTCTCAACCAATACTTTCTGAATACTCAATGCCACCTTTATAGCCACCCAGTTACGGTGTGGTGTTTGATGTCATCAAAGCATCCATCCGGTAAAGGTGATATGCATGATCTCATGGTCGAAGGAATTAGGTTACTATGTATCAGAAAGCATATAGCAATTGAACTATTAAAATGACTTGATCTTTATGCTACGCTTATCTATAGGAGTATGTCCACCATATTATTCTCCTAACAATATGACCTTGTTGTTAATAACATCTCAATGTTCATGATAGGGAAACCACAATAATTTATTAATCAACAAGCTAGTGATGTATAGAGGCTATAATAGGGACTTCAATTTAAGTTTACAAATCACACAAGTATTAATGTTTCCTTGTTAATACTATTATAGCATGAATGTAAACATTTATCATAAACACAAAGATATAATAATAACTACATTTATTATTGCCTCTAGGGCATATCTCCAACATAAGCTTCGTCAATCCCTTAAGCGTGCTACGCAACAGTTTGAGAATACTTTAGACATGGTCAAGACTCCTTTCTGACCAATGATCAACAGCGGGACCTGGATGCCCATGATGACCACCTGTACATTCCACGAAATTTGTCGTTAAACCATAAACACTATGTCTTATTCCTTTTGTATCTGTGATAATGTATTGTCCGAGGCTTTATAAAATGACATCTCCATGTCAGAGTTCAACCTCGTTACCGGCAATACCTTTTTGACTCAATCCGTAAGTGATATCCCTCGTGACCTAGTCACACACTGTGGAGCTTATGGATATAACTTATCCGAGTGTTACTAGAGTATCTTTCGTCACACGAATGAACAAATTCCGTTCTTGACGCAGTCGCCTCAACCTGTTCCTCCAGATACCCAACAACACTCTTATGATTACCATTCCACCGAGTGACGTTAAGTGTCATCAAAGTATCCTCGAGAGACAGTGATTTGATATGGTCTCATGGTCTAAGAAAAGAGTCACTATGTTTCCTAATCATCATAACCTGAACTCTATAACATGATCGCGATACGATGCTATAGATAGAGCATGTTCACCATCTCATTCTCTAATGAAATGACTTCATTATCAATTGTGACCGAGACAACAACATGATCAAGAAACCTTTGATAATCCGTTAACCAATGAACCAGTGACTAGAGTTTTAGTTGGAACTACTAGTTGTTTGTATATCACATGTGTATTAATGTTTTCTAATTAATACAGTTATAACATGATATAAAACTTAATCATAAACTTTATAAAATATTCCAATTATCATTTGTCTCTAGGGCATATTCCCTTCGGTCTCTCACTTGCACTAAAGTACAAATAAACTAGCTGCATTTATTATTCAATCATCCGTACCATATAACTTGGTACTTCTGATTATACTTGCTCATGGAAGAGTTCTAAGTCTAGGAAATGAACATTTCATCCCTTATTTATCCTTTGCAACTTATTAATGCCATCCTATATAACACTAATACATGTTATCATCTTTATGATAATTTCTTGTGCATGTATAATGTTTTTGGCAACAAAATGGGGTCTCAGGTTCCAGATAACAGCAGTGACTTGGTGCCGAGGAGTTGACATGCGATGCCGGGCTCCATAAAGCCAAGCAGATAGCCAAGGACCTTTTGGTCTGCAACTCACCAGCGGGTGTACGCCGGGTTGGGCACCTCCACGGCGGCGTCACCATCCCCTTACTTGAACGTCTTTGGAGGGGAAGCCTCGGAGCCGTCGAGGTAGCCATAGAGGCCAGATCGGGCGATGGTGGGAAGTGTAATCCCCTTCCACAGAGTGAAGTTGTGGGAGTCAAGCCGGACGGTTGTGGACGTGGAGATCCCGTCCGCAGTGGAGCTGGTGGAGGCGGAGAAGATCGCTCCCGTCGAGAGGGAGAGCGTCGAGGACATAAACATCTCGGCGGCAGTGGACTCGCGCGGCGAGAGCAAGGCAAACACGCGCGGCGGCTAGGGCAGGGCAAACTCGCGTGGCGGCGGTGGAGAGGAACCCCGGGTTTGGCTCTGATACCAAGTTAAGTTTAGGATTTTCGGTATGGCAACACCAACATACACACCTTTGATCTCTTTATATATCATCACGACAGGGTATAATACATCCATTCTAATAGCCGCGAGACACCTGAAGGGGGGGGGAGGGGGGAAGGGAGGCCATGGAGAGGGTGGTCGCGGGTCGCCGAAGTGACGGACGGCGACGAGAGATGATGGGCGCCGGAGCCGGATTAGCCGTCGGCGAAGGGGTTGGAGGGAGTACGCCTTCTCGTTAAATCATGCGCACCATTTTTAGTTCTCTCCTTATCAATAGTACCATACGGCTTGGCTGATTGACATCACACGCGAGGTTAAGCGATCACGCACGTGTGTGCACAAGCCTAGAGTGTACTCTGCACCACGCAGCTTCATGTATGGAGCATGCCCGCCCGTGTGCAGCAAGTACTGCTCAAGTGCTGAGCATGTTGGCGTCACAGGCTGGCCAAAGTAACAAGTCCGTGGGATATTCACGTTTTCAACATGTGTGTGAGTTTATTGAAGAAGTGTGCATGTTCGTGCTCGACTAAATCTGCTAAATGACAGTGCATTTCCACTGCACTTTATCCATCCATGCATCTGTACAAGAACCTATCTTTATCGTTTGAACAATGTACCAATAGTGGGGATATATATATAGAAATGATGCAGGTGACGCCTGGATACAATTCAGTTGGTTGTGTCTGTCACTCAGGCTGATCAGCTTCAAATGTGTGGCCACCCTGCAATCTAAACTCAGTGTGCCACTAATTAAATTTGTGCTCGGTCCTTTAGCCTTGGTGAAGACACAGTAACTGTTGATACAATCCTCTAAGCTTTGAGCACCACAATTTTTTTTTCGAAATGGGAATCGGATCCCGGCCTCTGCATCAAGCGATGCACACAGTCTTTATTTATTATTAGAACTACATTATTTGACAAAGGTCATTACAAATATCATATAAACCGGAACCGCCAAATCAAAACACTTAGCAAAAATGATAACCGTATCGCCAGCTCCCAACGAAATCTATCAAACCCCTATCTACCTGTTTCAACCACATCCCATGGTCACCCACACTGTTGCCACTCGCCAAGAGAAGCTGGAGTGCCTTGGCGCGACGACACGAACTCAAGCAAAAGGAGCCCTAGAACCGCTCAGCATATCCACGGAGTTGCGCCCACGCACACGCTCCGGATGTCTCCGCCTTCATAATCTTCTGTCAACCGGTCGTCAGCATGTAGATCAATGTCTAGACTATCGCCAAACCAGCCACCTACACCACCTCGGTGCCAAGCAGCACCCCCCCCCCCCCACATGCGCGCTAGTCGCTCCACCCCTCCTGCCGCTTCCATCCAACACTGCTCCACAGGTGATGCTCCCAGGAGAGAACGTGATACCAAAACCGCGGCAACGCCATCGCCCGAACCAAAGATATTAGGGTTTCCCCCGGAATAGCACGAGTGAGGTCAACACAAGGTGCACGACGATGCCTTCATCAAGGTAACTATGTGGTAATGCCGCCATCGCCTGCCAATGACCCGGTTTTCACCAGCACATAGGTCTCCCCACCTCGCTGCTGGGACTGGAAGACGGGCCGTGAGATCTGTCAATCCAACCGCAGGTCGGCCACCTTCGACGGAGAAGATGACCACCTCCACCAAACCCAGGGCCTCCGCCCCGGGTGCCCTCATGATGCAAAGTAGGCCACAGAAGACCTCCAGATGACACCGACCGACGTCGAGCGAGGACGACCGATCTAGGAACCCTAGATCTCGCCACCACTCGCCGCCCCGCCACCTAGGAACCGCTGCTGTCGGAGCTCACCGGCCTCCGCCCACCCGCCATCACTACTCTAGATCTGCTGGAGCGCCGCCGCCGTTGCCTGGATCTCAAGCCGTTGCCGCCATGGAAGCGACACGCGAGAAGGCTGGGACCCCGCCGCCGCCTCGCCGCTGGAGCTTTGTCCAGCGGCTGATCCGGCAGCGGCAGAGAGGAGAGGTCGGGCGGGAGGGGGTGGCTGGCCGGGGGGCGGGTGTCGACCCGGTGCGGCGGCGGCACCGCACGGGGTCGGGAGGACGCTGCTGAGCGTCCCCCGGGGGATCCAGTACTTACTCTAGGTAAGAATAGTTGATTCGTTCCAAAGGCTTTACTCTAGCTAAGAATAGTTGAGCACCACAAATGTGTTCTGTACAGATTAAGTAAAATATATCGTGTCTTATATTTGTGGAACAACTCCATATCTGTCTGATCGGATCTAATAAATATTAGTGCCAGTGCCACTAGCTAATCACACCAAAATGTTGCAAGCATCACAGCAAGCTGACGAGCGCGCCGCCGTGCTGCATCTTCCTAGTTACACCCAATCATTAGTACCGCATCGCTCAGCAACAACACAGCTTAGCGGTTCATAAGCTCATTTTCGATCATTTAAGCGCATCGGGTGGTAGACGTGATAAACTGCCTGAAACAAACGTCAATAGATAATTGTGAAACCATGCAAGTCAAATTTCAGGCATCTAGCCTTGAAGCTTGTCATGGAAATTTCACACCGACATGATGTGCGAGACCACTCTATTTTGTCTACTCCCTCTGCCCAAAAAAGTATATCGCATTAGATTCACATATGTGTAGACAGATTTAGTTTATGGTACATATGAATGTAGACAAATATGCGACATCTTGTTCGGAAGAGGGAGTACTTTTACGGGTTGCATCTAGCTCGTTATGGCACGGGTGAACTCCTCCAGTCAATTAGGCATTCAACTCCTCCGGTCAATTAGGCATTGACGAAAACTAATACAACGAAATTTTGTTAAAAAGATTAATACTTGACGAATTATTTTCTTAACTACTGCATTGCATTCGCCAAGGAATACACACGAGACGATGGAAATCCGCGATGGATTTCGCCCCGACTTCCATTAATAGAAACCAAAGTTTTACATTACACCACCAGAACGCATCAACCACCTCGGAGTTTTATTCTACCCCAGAGCAACCTGGTAGAAAATTTCACAGAAAAAGAAAACAGAGAAAACTAAAAGGAACTGAAATAGCTAGCATTCCCTGGAGATAGCTCAGCCTTAGATTTTCTCAACACTTCACCCTCCTAGTCTCGCTCGCCATGTTTCCCATCCTCTACTCGCCCTGAATATTTCACTTGCGACTCCCTCGAGCATCCTTATGCCCATTTGCAACTTGTCTGTGGCGTCCTCCTTCACCTGCAGTTTCGAGCAAAATTCCAACCAAGAGCAAATACATGTCACAACATCGAAAGGTTCAGTAGGCCATTTATTTTCAAAACAAGCTGGATTTCTTGTTTTCAAATCCCACATAACATTGCTGCTAGCTACTCCAAGCATCATCAGCTTTCTTTTTCTGTTACCAAATTGTTTGAGCCAAATATTAATACAGTGCTCAGCATCAGTAAACTAGCATTTCAGACGAGTAGCACAACTGAAAATATTCCATATATTTAGCTAGTTGACAGTGGACGAAGAGATGGTTAATGGTTTCTTTTTGCCTATAGAAAAGGCACGTTTCCACATATCCCCCCGGCAATAAAGTATCCCTAGTAAGAATGCTCTTTCTCAGTATAAGCCAAACAAAGGTTTTGAATCTGGAAGGAAAGTTTGACTTCCACATGAATTTGTGTGGAACTGATCCTATATTCTGCTTGGCAGCATAGAAATATTTCACACTAAAAAATCTAGAGGAAGATAACATCCAGAGTAAATTATCTTTTTTATTTTTTAGTGTCACATGGGCACACTGACCACACAATTCCATTCCACAAGTTTATCGCCTGTCAAAGCTCTCCTGAAAGTCAATTGAGCTAATCCTTTGGAGAAAACTTCATGCATAGTGATGTGATGATTAAGTGATACTGCATAAAATTTGGGGGAAGGAAGAAGCCAATTTTTCATCTGTGAGACAGGTATCCTCCCAGAATCTTGTTTTTGCCCCATCACCCACTTTAAATTTGCAACAAGACAAGAACATAAGTTTGACTTTCATTAATTCTTCCAAAAATGTGAATCACCATTCCTATGTGCACATTGTGCTAAAGTTGTTTTCTTGAGATATTTATTTGTGAGAAACGTTTGCCACACCCCTTCCTCATTGAATAATTTCCACAATCATTTAGATAATATGGAAATATTCATTATTTCCAAATTCAGAATGCCCAAAGCACCTTGATCTTTTGGGAGACACACGGTCTTCCAATTCATAAGATGATACTTCTTTTTATTCCTGTCATCACTCCACAAGAAGCTTGATTCAATTTTCTCCACCCTTTCTTTCATACCCACTGGGATCCAATAGAAGGAGATCATGTACAAGAGTATGTTACATAGGGGTGAATTTTTTTAAACAACCAGCAGGAGCTCTGCCTTTTCTATTAGAAGAACAGAATTAACCGGTTTTTCAGGGAAATTGACCAAAACCCGATACAGACGTATATACACACGGGTCCGGTTAAAAGTAGAACCTGACAAAAAAAAGACCCCAAATGGCACGGTTTTAAGGAAAAATCGGCAAGAACCACACATGGTTCAGTGGAGCAACATCGAATGACACTAGCACAACAGCAACGGACGGCTTTACGAAAAGCCTGGTCCATGTCCCCAGAGAGGAAGTCAGAGCCGAAGGAACGACTAGGCCTCACGGGCTTCATGGCGAGGGGCAGGCCGCAGGGAACTCGCCAGCGGCACTCGCACGCCGAGAGGGCCCGAAGACGTCGACCCTCCCAGTAGAACCAGCAAACCCCGGGCAAGGCTCCCAACACTCCAAAAAAGGACGCCGCCGTCACCCAATCTGGCTAGCCAGATTTGGGTTTTCACCCCGGAATGAGGGACGGATGGATGCTAGGACTCCACGACAACGCCCCCCAAGAGGGAAGACGATGCCCGCGAGCGCCGCCGATGTCGGCACCGATCAAGTCGGGCAGCTCTTTCGTCCGGAGACCTACGACCACAACCTCCAATGGACAGTCACAAGGACTGCCCATGCCGCCAGACAAGCATGGCCACTGGCAAGGGAGACGACGCCCACGCCAACGGAGGCCATCCCCGCCGCCCGCGCGGACAGGGAAGCATCAACACCACCTTGATCTGGAGCCGCCGCTCCGGCTTCCTCGCATAGTAAGGGAGCACCTCAAACCAACCTGCCACCGATCGTGAGACGCCAAAACACCTCACCCACCAAAAAGGCGGCGCTACACCTCCATCCTCAGTCTGTGGCACACCTCCACCATGGACCAGCAATATCGGCAATGGGCACCGCGCCCGGCCAGCATGCCACCCACGGTGACCCCCTGCAGCCCCCATCGCGAACAGAATGGGGCACCGCCACCCACTCCTCACCGCAAACCCGGGGCTGCCGCCACGGCCTTCCTGCACCGGCAAACCGCCAGTACACAGTGTGTGCCACCTTCTGCCACCCACGCGACAAGAGAAATAACCATGACCGCCCCGCAGCAAGTTCCTGGCAGAAGAAACACCGCCGCATCGCGGGGTCGCCGCCCCGATGTCTGAGGCCAGCAGCCGCCGCCGAGGCAGAGCCATGCCACCACGAAGATTCGTTGAGCCGTGGCCCGCCAATCCCACTTGGGCCTAGCACGGGCCCTGGCCACGACCGCCTCCACGCGCAGCACCGAGGTGCGCCGCCCGCCACCAGCCACAACGACACCGACCACCGCCGAAGAACACAGCCCGCCGCTTCCCCACGCTGCTAAACTGACACACGCCAGAGGAAGATGACGCATGGGCGGGCGGCCCCCTCGCAACCGCCGCGGGATCCTCCTAGCCGCCTTTAGCGACAGGGGCCGCCGCCACCGCGGCAAGGCCAGCGGCAGCGGCGAAGGAGGGGAGAGGGTGGGTAGGGGGCCGATGGCGCGCGGTGGATCCCCCGAGTCGCCCAAGAGGACGACGCGAGGGTCGGGTTGGATGTAAATCTAGTTTGTCTGAGAAGATACCCAGTAGAAACCATTAGGGATGAATTAATCAACAGGAATCTCCCGCAATAGGTAAGTTCTTCCCAAACCAACAACAAAGCTTGTTGTCCATTTTTTTCCCATTGAGGGATTCCATCACTTATTTTCAATCTTTTCTCACGACAAATTTGGTTACCACGGCGGTCTTCATGGAGGGAAACCATGAGTTCAGGGTAAATGCATGGTAGATTTGTTGCTTTTCTGCCTTCTCTTTCTTTTTTTTCTCTTTCAAGCCACTCAAATATCAGGCAAGAGAATCATGGTATAGTTTCGAAGATCACATCGAAACAGAAAGAATGGTAAGAACGAATTCTGATAGAACTGATGATCGATTTAGTTTAGCCGTGTTAACGAGTTTTCCGACAGAGGGCATCTCTTGAGAAGCGCAAGACCGGTGACCTTTTGAAAAAATTAGAATTTTGAGGACTTTCATGCGCAATTGTAGTGGTTTTATAGAATTCTGTCCATAAGTATATATCACACATAACTTGAAAAAATAATTAACGTGCAATGTAAGTAATTATTAAATCAAAATAAATACTTAAATGATACTGTAGTGATCTGAAGCTGCATGCAGAGCATATATGTGCTGCTAGCAAAAAGTATTTTAGAGCAGATGGTGGATGTCATCGATACGTTTGGTTTTGTGCTTGACCATCCGGAGCTTGGACGATCGTGCTTCTCGCACCACCTCCACGCCGGTGAGCGTAGTCACGGTGTCGACGGTGTAATGGTCCCCATACCCTCCTAGGACCTCGATGTTGAAGCCTCTGTGGATGCAGAACCTGCCGGCGCCCAGGTACGCGACGCTCTCTCCCTGCAGATGCCAGTCCGGCGGCGGCGGCGGGTCGACATCCACCCACTTATGCCGCAGCGCCGGAGCTGATGACGATCTGTTGTTGATGCAGGAGATGTCGACGGCGCCGAAGTGGTGGCCGTAGATGGCGAACAGGAGGTCCTCGTCGAGCTCGGGAACGTGCAGGGCCCTGGAGTAGAGCGGCAGAGTCCAGTCGCCGACCTTGGTCCACTCGCGGGCGCCTGCAGTGTCGAAACAGTAGGTGCAGCCGGGGAGCTGTGTCCCCCGTTCATGGGACCATCGGTGGAAGGAGACGCAGATGGTGCTTCCGTGGAGCAGGGCGTGGGACTGGAGGGAGAAGGATTCACCGTTGACGTCGAACGGCGGCGGAGGGAGCTGGCGCCAGTGCCAGGCGTATCTGTCGCTATCCAAGAACTGTCTGCAGGGCCGTTCGCCGTAGACGAGGGCCTGGAACTGGAAGTCGTGCACGACGCAGTCAATGACGTAGAGGGCGTCGGGGCAGTCGGGGTTGGGGCAGTCGGGGTCGTCGGCGTCGGCGCGGGAGACGGCGAACGAGGCCGGGCAGAGCAGCCTGCCGGTTAGGCTGGGCATGATCTGGACGGTTGAGGCGTCGGCATCGTAAAGCGCGGCGCCGCCGGACTCGTCCACGCAAAGGACGTGGCTGTGGTTGAAGGGGAAGAACTTGAGGTTGCAGGCCATGTCCGAGGGCCACGATCCGAACCTGAGTTTAGGCGGGGGCAGACGCAAGAAGCCGCCGTAGTCCTCTTTTTGCGGCGCCGCCTTCTCCTCCTCCGCCGCAGCTTTGATTTGTTCTTGTTCGATCTGACGATGTTGTAGCGCTTGGGCGGTGGACGGGAAGAAGAGGTGGCGGCTAGCGTCGACGCGGCTAAGCGAAAACCCGCCGGACGTCTCCGTCACCATGTTCAACAGCCGCCGCGCCTTCTTCATCCTCAACCAAAAGCCTGCGGATGCGAACGTTGTGGTCTATTGCTACCTAGCTAGGTCTAGCAGCCGTAATTGAAGATCTCATCTTTCCCTAATCATATCGATACGATGAATGGATGGGTGACTTCTTGGGCTGCATATGGCCCATGTATATGTACATACACGTGGGGGCGCGTTTGGTAGCCTGCATAAAGCCAATACAGGCCCGGCGAAGCAGAAAATTGGCTGTTTAGTTTCCTGCATTGTTTGTTGGGCTGCACTGGCGCAAACCATAAAGCAACCCGCAGCCAGGCCCAACGACTATGGTCGATTCGGTCATTTTCAGCGAGCCACCCTAGTCGCGCGCCCCGCGGATGCAAAACCTGAGCTCCCCCGCACGAGCGCGGCCGATGACGGCGATGACGCAAGCTTTTCGGCTGCATCGAAACGCTGGCGCGGGAGGTGAGCTCCCTATTTTTACCGCCCCCAACTAGGGAAAAAGCACCCGCCATTTACCCCTTCCAGCCCAGATAAGGCTCTATTTCCTGCTCCGACCATGCTAGGTAAGTAGCTTCTTCTTCTCCGATGAGCGACAGTGGCAACGGCGGCGTGAAGGGCACCTCCTACTCCTCTATGGCCGAGCTGCGTCGGCCACCTCCTGCGATGACGGTAAGCATCTCCACTTCCACCTGGGGTTAGCTTAGATCTGAAGAGCTGCTAGGGTTAGGAGCTGTAGTTCTTAGCATCATTCAAGTACATGGTAGATTGTTGTGAAAATAGCAGGTGTAGGTTTCAGCCAGATTTGTAGGATTTTCTCGGTAGGATCTGAAATTTCGGTTGTATTTGGCTTGATCTTGTGGATGAACTATTATTGTTAATAGATTGATATGAATTTGATGCATATGCTAGTTTCCTCCATTAGAACACCATCTTTTTCGCACCTTGATTCACTTGTGTCATTATTGCGTCCTTGTTGTAGGACTTGTTATGCGACCAGTTTAGCCAGGCTTTGATCCCCATTGAGGACTCCCAGATCCCTTGTTCTTATGTGGACGACAGCCAACCTCTTCCACAGAACCAGATAGTGTCGTCGATATCACCCACTCTAGGGAGTGGCATTGTGTCTGGTGGCACTTCTGTCCAGACCTATGTCGCCTCCATCGAGGCTAAGATCAAGAAGGCGCAGATGAAGGGGCCCATGAAATGGCTCCCTTACATGTCCACCTTCATGCTCAACAATATGTGCGAGCTGGTGAAGAGCGGTGTCCGTACTAAGAAGGGGTTCAAGGAGATCCATCTCAATGCGTGTGACAAAGCTTTGTTCGAGCATTGTGGTGCTGGGGTCTCAGGCACTCAGGTGTACAACCACCTGAGGAAGTGGATGGTGCGTTGGATCCAAATGAGTAAGCTGAGAGACCTTATCGGCGCGCAATGGGATGAGGACACCTTCACCATTCTTCTTGCCACTAAGCACTTCCAGGGACATGTTCAGGTTTGCATCTATCACTCCATCCCTCTCTTCGTAAACAACATTGTCATCGCTAACACACTCTGTTTGCAACTCGTAGGTGCATGCAAGAGACGTAGAGTACCTTAACAAGCCCATCCAGAACTATGTCCAGATGTAGACCATCTTCTCCTACGTCCTTGCCACCGGGAGGTATGCCATGGGGTCAGGCGAGCCCCTTGGCACTCTTGAAGACCCTAAAACCCAAGAGTCCACACCATGAACCCTGATGCCTCGGAGAAGTCGATCGATGCTCGAGCTACAGCGGCAGCAGCTGCAAGAGCAAGTGTTGTTGCCGTCAATGGCAAGAGGAAGAGGGGAGTGCTTGCTGACGACGAGATCCACGCCTTCGGCAGCATGACCGACGCTGTGAAGGACATTGTGCAGGCCTTCAGGGACAACAAGCCCACTGACATGCACCCTGGCCTCTACGCATTACTGATGGAAATTGCTGGCTTTGTGGGTTCCATTTCATGGCGGCTCTCAGCCACCTCGTCGACAACAAGGCGCAAGGCACCAACTTCATTGGCACGCGTGAGCCGCACATGATCCTATGGATCAGGACATTCCTGGCCAAGTACTTCGACTAGAGCTTCGGCTCCTACGGTCATAGAGGTGGTGTGCATGATGGTGGCAGTGTTGATGGTGGTGATGATGAACTTACGACCTTTGTGATGTACATTTTGATAGTAGCTAGGACCAAAATCTTCTATGGCTTGTCTAAATCGATGAGGTGGTATATACTAACCTCTCATGCGATTTTGAACCTAATTGCGCCGGTAGGATGACACCCCCTTTTGATGTGGTGGTAGGTTAACGACATGCAGTGTAGGATAAATATGTGATCCCCTTTTACAAATGATCATGCACGCACATGTTAGTACGTACTTTCTTTATGAACTTGTGATGCTAGTTATGGATGGTACATGCATATGATGATCTTATGTTGTTACACATTGACATGTTACTCTTCTACCTTGTAGAGAAACTTCTATACGGTGTTCAGAGGCAGGAAACCAGGGGTTTACTCTAGATGGAGACACTACCACGATCAAGTTTTAGGTTACACTGACAACAGCTATGAAGGGTTTGACACTGCTGAGGAGGCATTTGAGGCATACCGCACGTACATATCTGAGTACAACAACAACCTTATTCATGGCAACTACATCAACCAAGGTGAACATCAGCTGGATAATGCAGCCCATGAATAACAGCAGCAGGTGCAAGTTGCTGCCGGGGAAGAAGAACAACAGCTACACATTGCTAGCTATGAAGAACAACAACATATCCAACATGATAGCCTCAAGGTCTTCATCATCGTCATTATTCTTATGGTGATCGTTAAGTTGATCTTATTCTAGGGTGTTGCATATGATTGAATGTGTTTGTAAGGTGGTAAGCACACCAGATTTTGAATAGGTTGACTATAAGGGCCAGCCTGTGTGCAACCAAACAATAATTTTTTCATACAATGGGCCAAAAATCAATGATGCAGGCAACCAAACATAAAGGGCAAAAAGACTCAAACCATATCCAGGTAGCCCATGCAGGCTACCAAACGGGCTGTAAAACCAGGCCCGATGTCTGCCTCAGGCGGGCAGTGCTGCCTATGACACTGCCGGACCGGGCCAAGAATCGGATGCAGGCTACCAAATAGGCCCGTGATGACTAAATTGGAATCAAGGGCTTCGTTTGGACTTTTTTTTGAAAAAATTCCACACATCCATTAATAGGAATCAACAGCAGTACAAAAAGCACCAAAGCAATAAAAATTAAAAATAAGCCTTTGTATCATCTAGCAAAGACTACAAACACTAACAAGAACCAAAGACACGCCACTGTCTTACCCCTAAATTGCCGGAGCCGGACAAAATCTTGTTATAATAGAGCTTATTATAGTTAGAGACGAGAAGTACACACCACTAATAACTTCATCATGTGTGGCATGCCCATATAAATACACGCCCACTAGTAACTAGGCCTGTCTTTTGAAAAGAATAAAAACTGGCCCAATTACTAGTTGCATGCTTATATATACACGAGGGTGTCATGTTAATGGACTCGAACAGAACACGGCCCAAGCACCACACGACGATAACTTCCATACCTCTCGGTTTGGTTTGCGTTTTCTAATAGTACCACACGGCTTGGCTAGGAGAGGCATGACCTGCTTATAAGCTGTGTCCGAGAGAAGGCTGTTACCGCCTGGCAAGGATGGTCAGCAATCTCAAACTTTGATATATAATGATATTTAGATCTCGCATTGCCTAAGCAATAAGCACTTCGACATGGGGGTGTACACCTTTTTGATGTTAGGTTCCACTCGTTGCCATCTCAAGATCTTTGTTTTACTTTTCTACTAGTACTAGAAAGTTATCAATTTTTGTCTCTTCCAAACTATTTATGAAACACTAGCACAAAATCCACGGTGTCACATTAAATTGAACGAACAATATTTCATATGAAAAACAAAATCTCCTACTATGTTTCCTTATTAAAGATGCAGCGATAATCCCGGTGGCGAAGCTGAGTTCACAAATCAATTAGTGGCTGACTCGAGATGATGGACATCCTCGACACGTGGTGCTACATCGCCGACCTCCACCACCGCCGAGAGCACCACGAGCAGCGGCTTTCCTATCAAGGTGACCTTCCGCGCCGCCCGCCCGCCACTCCTCTCCCACTTCTGCTTCCACTGCCTTGGCCTGGACTTCCACCGCATAGGCCCCAAGATCGTCGTCGCAACCGACGCAGATCTCGTCCTCCTCTGTGTTCCCCTCGACGCAGCACCGTCCGAGCATTGAACTGGGACTACTTCGTCTACAGCTCGCGCGCTCCTCCACGATGGTCTTCCAGCGCCGTCATCCTCATGTATCAAATTCTCCTCCCTGATTCGATCTGATTTTGATACGAGAGGTGGCTCCCTGGTTCATTACCTGGCTATATGGGTGGGGTAAGGAGGCAGGGGGTGTTCTCGCCTGATCCGTTTCTATCTCCTAGTGTGGTCCGATCAGGATATGGAAACGAGCGGTACCTAGCCATGACGACGGACGAAAATCCGGTACGGTGAAGGACGAGAACCACCTCTAGACAAATTATATAGTAGTAGAGATACTTAAACTTTGTAGAGCGGCAACAGAATAGAACTACATCATCCGTCTCAAAATATCAAAATAGATGTCGCAGAATTATCAAAATTTAGGTTAATTTAGACACTTTTTAGTATATAAATACATCCAAATTTTGATAAATTTAAGATGAAGGGAGTACAATGTTTAGGAAAAACCTTTGGATTTTCGTTGACCTTAAAAACTCAAATTCATAGGGTAGATCCAATTGAAGCGGTAAGTACCGTAGCCGCCAGGGAGAAGAGACAGGAAGGAGAAAAAAAACCATCTAGGGTTCCACGCCCCTTGTCGGCGAGGTCGCCGGTCCGCTCCGCTGTCGGTGGCCCTTGACCCATGGAGGAGTGGTGGACCACAACCTCTCGTCGGCGGGAGTTTTTTTGTTTTTTGTTTAGCCTTTTTCCAGTGTCTTCTTCGGGATGTTGAGGCGACGTCTATGTTCTGAAGTCAGAATAAGGTATTTCTCACTCCATCCTCGCTCTGGTGGCACATCTAGCGTCTACGGAGTGCGCGTGGATTCATTTGTCCGGCGAATCTCCTGGGATGATGTTCGTTTTTGTGTTTGTTGGTTTATTTTGAGGTCAGTCACTACCGGTCTACGGTTGTCGTCACCGGCGATGGTTTGGTGATCTAGTGTGTTGGTCTTTTTTGGCTTTAGCACGATAACTTTCTGTCTGTCTACTATAATAAACTCTACTATGACAAGCTTTGCCCGGCTTAGGTGATGGAGGGGCGAGGATGGCGTCGCGCCTTCAGCTTGCTTTAGTGTTTGTAGTCATCACTAGGTGGTCCAATGACCTATTAGTATTTTTTATTAATTTTGGTCCTTTTTGTACTGTTGTTAATGATAATTAATAGATCGGTGGTGAATTTCGCAAAAAAACTTAAATTCATAGAGATAATTTGTAAAATCCTCATAAGAGAATTTTAAGGTGCACCAACATATTTGGAATTTTTAGACATTTGTAGTTATTTTATTGTTGACATGCAAAGTTTGAAGTTTATATGTTTTGTCATTCATGATAAACAAAAATGAAAAACAATACATGCAGAACTCAACACAAACACCAATGGCCTGGATAGAGTGTAGCTATCTGCTTAACAACAACTTTTCGTTCATTGAAACACTGGCTTTTTATTATGGAAAAATATCATACAATTCAAACCGTAGCCGATCCAAAAAGTTCTTCTGCCTTCAATTTAGTGGTACGCCTTTCAAATTTTCATCCAATAGAAAAGAAGTTCAGCAAGTAATAGACTAGGGATAGCTGTCAGAAAAAAGGAAATTTTGTTGCAATCACTACTTTTTTTTGAGAAAGCCATGTTTTTGTATACGAAACTCAGGAAAGAAGAGAAAAAGGTGTTCATATTAGGGTATCTCTACCGGGCCGACGCATCCCGTCTGAGCGTGTCTGAACCGGTCCGCGCAGACGTGTTGGGCGTGCGCGGCGCCCCAACAGGCCGACCCATTCGGAGAAACGCGTCCGGCTCGACCCATCCATGCATCCAATCTGGAGCTTGGTTGCGTCGGCCCGGACGCGTGCGACGGCACGGGTGTCCTGCCCGCGCGTGCCACTGGCCCACCCGTCAGCCACCGCTTACCGACGACATTGATTTAGACGTGGTCAACGACACTGATTCAGACGCAACCGCGGCACCGATTCAGAGGGAAGGCTGACCAGCGGCAGCCTATCCATCAATGGTGACGAGACGGCACGCTGACGCACTGGGCGGCGCCTGCGTTCCCGCGTCGGCATTGATGGCGAAGGAGCGGGAAGCTGCACGCTTTCACGGGCGGCTCGGGTATTTAACCCTGCGCCCGTCGATGCCACACTCCTAACCTCCCGCCATCGCAAAACCTAGCCGCCGCTACCACCACCGCCAATGATGAAGACGTCGTCGTGGCTGATGAAGGGGAGGGGCAAGAACGACCACGAGGCGTCTGGCTCTAGCAGCCAGCGCCCCCTGCTGCCGGCCTTCTTCCGCAGCACATCCCTACCGCCTCTGCCGCGGCCGGAGGATTTCTGGGGCCGCCCCGTGGAGGTTCGCCCGCCGCCGCGGTCAGAGGGAGAGCGTCGCGAGCGACAGTATTTCCGTATCACGGAGTGCGAGCGCCGCTGGAGGGAGGGCCGGGGCATCAGGCACAACGACGTGTCCCTCCCCACCTGCTGGCACCTCAACCGGGACCGTGTCCCGGTGCCGCCCGTGCCCAAGACGGGAAAAGGGCTGAAGGAGGAGATCCGCCGCCGGATCAGGGGCCTCCCGCCGGCCCAACGGTGGGATGTCGCCTACCAATCCGAGGCATACTGGAAGGAGTTCCTCGAGTAGGAGCACAAGGTGCGGCACGCCACCACCATCCGCCGCGACCTGCAGCCGGGGGAGGTCTACCTCGTCCCCGACATCGACTCAGATGAGGAGGGCGCCGTCAACCACTTCGACACCGAGCTGGACAGTGATGACGGCGATGATGACATCGTCGTCAAGCAGGAGGTGGTGGACGACGTCGCCGCGAACCTGCCCCCGGAGTACCGTGAGGTACTGGCGCGGGGCTACGACGAGGACGCCTTCACCGAGCTGGCCAATGCGGCCAGCGCGCAAGAGGAGGAAGCCCAGTGGCGCGGCTACGAGGATGCCCTCTGGGACAAACGCCCAGCTGCCTCCACCGTTGCTGCTGCCGGTTTGGGCGCCTCCGATCGCGCCGGAGGTGGGGATGGGGCTGGCGCACCTCCAACACGGTTAGGCACCGTGGCATGGGCAGGCGATCGACCCGCCTGTGCCCGCTCCCGCTCCAGCCCTGCCGCCGCCCAACCTCTGGACGCTGCCGGAGTACATCGACCTCGACCCGTAGATGGACGAGGCGGCGTCGGTGCGCGAAGATCGGTAGCTAGGGCTAGGATTAGTTTAAATTATGTTTTTTCTATTTTGAATGTAAAATTAAATACAAACTTTGCCAGTTTTTTACGCGAATTATTTGTGTTTGAATCTGAATTTTTTTTGCCTTGCCTAAGCCGGACAAATAGGTCGCGCCGCTGAGCGCGGCTGGCCGGACAGGCCGAACCCTCTATCCCAATCAACCGTAGCCCGATCCAAACGAATAGAAATGGACCGTTTAGGATGACCGGATGGATCGGCCCGGTCAAGATGCCCTTACCCATTCCGTCTTGTCTGGTCTTTTAAGAAAAAAAATCTGCCCGTGCCCTTCTAGACGGTATAAAGCTTCTTAGTTCATCTCTTGGTAGGACAAGGCACCTATGCGGTGGGTTCAACTCCCACCGGAAGCATTTTAATACTTGATGCAAACTGATTTCAAGTCCACTAGAAGCGAATTTAGACATTACACTTTAAAACTTTTTTGTATACTCGTTAGAAACAAAATCCTACTTTACGAACTATGAGGATGACTGTTGTTAGAATCACGCAGTAGAACCCTCTATTAGGTGATCAAACGATGCACTACCTCTAATAATCCTAAGTGGCAAAACATACTCTGTAAATGGATGAGAGTTTGCCATGTTTGTACATTTGTTTTGATTTGGAAATAGTTCAACACAAACCATTTATAATTAAACTTTAAAGAAACATAATTCAAGGCAAAATATTGTTCCACTTTAGTATTTCTGTATTTTTTCTGATAGATATTTGAGTTGTATAATGTTAACTTTGAGTTTGAACACTATGAACATATTTATGTTGTTCATGGTTACAGATAAAATAGAAAAGATTATTCGATCAAAACTTAGATTTTAGTCACAATGAGGTGAATTTTTTTTGTTTATTTTTTCTTTGTTATGGGTTGTATGCATCCTAGCTTGGTTAGAGGCCTGGGTCAACTCTCGTGGCATGTATATGCTTATCTATCTACTAATTTTTCTTGAGATAGGTTAGTTAAATACGTTTTCATCCGTCAAAAATACGTTTTCAACGCTTCTTTCAACCACCCTTTTTTTGGACCCTTTTATCCTCCCACCAAATCACATATTGCTACAGATTGCCACGTACCGGTTCATTAATTTCTTTTCCTCCCTCTGGACCCGACCAACGACAGCCTCCTCCCGAACATGACAATGCAACGGAAGCAGAGGGGAAGCAGCCAGGACATGCGTGTGGAGCAATGGCGGTGGGGTGCCTGGGAGTGACCATGGCGCGCCCTCAGGGCTGATATGGTGTAGAAGAGGAGGGGCATGGAACGGTGGCGGTGGTTGGCTGCCGGATAGGCCATGGCGCACGCTCGGGGCCGATCTGGTGAGGAAGAGGAGGGTGCATGCGGCGGCGGCGGTGGTTGGCTACAGGCCAGCGGAAGACAAGTGCCAAGGGCCGGCGAGGAGCTCTTGCCTGGCACCTGCTTCTGTTGCATTATTGGGGATCGATAATCTTTCTTTCGGGAGATGGGGATTATCTGAGACTTGATCTCCTTTTTTACTTGGACTTGATTTGAGGAGTGATTGGGTCAAAGAATCTGAGATTCGGTCCACGACTGTCGATCGAGAGATTTTTCATGTTTGAATCTGCTTGGGTAAAAAGGGTCAGGCTGAATAATTAAGTTTGAGTTTTGGCCAGCAGACTTACTCAATGCACAGAGCAAACGATGCACCTTCGCATGCTCGTCCTGAGCAGTGTTGTGTTCACATGCCGTTCTTAAGAACAACCATGGAGCCCATTGTGGTGTTGCAGGTAATATGCCGTTCTTAAGAACAACCATGGAGCCCATTGTGGTGTTCCAGGTAATCTTCACATCTGCGTAACAGAGAGAAACAACGGCCATCGTTGTAGGGGTTCGTAGCATGGAAAACAAAAAATTTCTACCGCATGCAAACAAACAAGCCAAGATCTATCTACTAGATTGTAGCAACGAGTCGATAGGGGAACTCACCCTCGAAGATTCCAAAGCGTTTAACGAGAGCAGATTCTCGTGGGTGATGTAGTCGTACTCTTGCCGATCTCAAGATCGCGTAGACGATCCTTCCGGCGCTGCGTTCCGGCAGCGCTTCATAATCGGTCACTGCGTTAAATTTTCGATGAAGACCTTCCTCTCCCTTGTTCCAGCAGGCAGCGGAGGTTGTAGCACTCTCCTCGCGATTCCGGCAGCACGACGGCGTGGTACCGGAAGTAGAGGGGAGATCTCGCAGGGCTTCACCTTAAGCCGGAGCGAGTATGGTGGACTATGAGAGAGCCTTGGTGATCTAGGGTTTAGACACACCAATTAGAAGGGGCTAAACCAGCGGCTAGGGCAATTAGAAGCTCTAACTCGGCGGCTTGGGAGAAATCCCTAGGCTGTGGCTAGGGTTTAGGTTTAGAGGGAGGCAACTTGTGTGTCTAGGAGGGGAGCCCTGCCCCTCCTTTTATAGGTGGAGGGAGGCGCCGGCCAAGGGGAGGGAGTCCCTCCCCAACTCGGATCCCTAGTGGGCCGGCGGTGGAGGAGGAACTCCTCCCCAACTCGGTTTCCCACTTCTTCTCCACTTTCCAAAATAGCCGTTTGACTTTTCAAATTGGCGTTTGACTTTTCAAACTAGGATTTGATTAAACCCTTTATTTTGTACAGCGATGACACCTAGTACATGATGCAATCATTCCAACTTGCAATGACACATTCATGTACCCTTCCCCTCCGGAGTGCCGGACATTCCGGAACCTTCTAGAACATTTCCGATGAAAACACCGGAATCATTCTACAACCCCGAAACAGGACTTTCCTTATATGAATCTTATTCTCCGGACCATTCCGGATCTCCTCGTGATATCCCGGACCCCATCCGAGACTCCGAACAACATTCGGTCTCTTACTCATCATTCCATAACTACTCAACAACATCGAATCCTTAAGTGTGTCTCCCTATGGTTCGTGAATTATGCGGACATGATCGAGACACTTCTCCGATCAATAACCAATAGAGGAATCTGGAAATTCATATGGCTCCCACATATTTCTATGATTACTTTGCGATCGAATGAACCACTTACATACGATACCAATTTCCCTTTGTCTCACGATATTTTACTTATCCGAGGTTATGATCGTCGGTATCTCTGCATACCTAGTTCAACCTGCATCGATAAGTACTCTTTTCTCGTTCCCGTGGTATGTGATCCCTTGTGAGCCAGTCACATGCTTGCAAGCTAATTGGATGACATTCCACCGAGAGGGCCCAGAGTATATCTATCCGTCATATGGATGGACAAATCCCACTCTTGATCCATGTGTCTCAACCAATACTTTCCGAACACTCAATGCCACCTTTATAGCCACCCTGTTACGGTGTGGTGTTTGATGTCATCAAAGCATCCTTCCGGTAAAGGTGATATGCATGATCTCATGGTCAAAGGAATTAGGTTACTATGTATCAGAAAGCTTATAGCAAATGAACTATATTAAATGACTTGATCTTTATGCTACGCTTAACTATAGGAGTATGTCCATCACATCATTCTCCTAATGATATGACCCTGTTGTTAATAACATCTCTATGTTCATGATCAGGAAACCATGATCATATATTAACCAACAAGCTAGTTTAACAAGAGGCTTTACTAGGGACTCTTTTATGTTTACAAATCACACAAGTATTAATGTTTCCGGTTAATACAATTATAGCATGGTATGTAAACATTTATCATAAGTATGAAGATATGATAATAACCACTTTATTATTGCCTCTTGGGCATATCTCCAACAATCGTCGTCCGCGAGAAGGAGAGAGCCAGGCGGAGGAACACCGTCGTCGAATCTTGCCATAGACGTCGTCGTGCGCCACACCGTAGGCCACACTATCGAGCTGCAGACCTGCCCGCATCGTCAAAGGGAAGGGGTGGGCAACGGCCGCCGTGCCGTCGAGGTACTTCGGTGAATGGGGTGTCAGGCTACCAGCGACGAGGTGCTCTGGTGAGAGCTGATCGGGGAAAAAGTCAATGGAGGTATGTGATGAGTTCAGGGAGGAGTACATGTGGAATATGTGTTGCTCCTCAATCTAGATCCACTGCTTCCACCTCTATATATTCTATGAATTTCCGATTGCACCCGATTCTGAATTTTTGGCTGCACACGGTTGTAAACAAGAGCAAAATGTGAGCTTCACAAATTCAGACTTCGACTCCTCAATCATCTCCAGTCTCCAGGCTTCATAATCTCTGATTTATTTACAATCATTAGGAGGGATTTGGGGCTCAGAACACACTTTTCTAAAGATGAATAGACGGTTAATTGTCTTGGGAATCAATGAGATATTTGGCTTAGTCTGGACTCCGTCCTCAAAGTCCACCGCCGGTTCGACCCTCGCTACCTTTCGCCCGTGTACTCCGCCGCCGCCGCTCGACGAGAAGGAGACCACAATGGTCTTCGAGAAGCTCTCCAAGTTTAGCATCCTGGAGCTGAGCGGCCCTCCATGGAGGGCCTTACCCAAAGCCCGGCCGCTACTGGCCCCGCCCCCACAAGAACTGTGTATTCTATGCCTCCGAGTCGCTATAGGTATGCACCACCGTCGGGGTGGGCACGCCCATCGGGAATGTCACCTCCGGCGGGGCCTTCCACCTTACCGTCACTGCGTTCAACTGCGTCGTCCATGCACGCCGGTGCGTCTGGCTCAAGCCCGTCTCCAAGCGCTTAACAAGTAATTTTTTATTTTAGAATATTTTCTAGGCATTACATTGGGCACATCTCGTGCACGCACTCTGGCCCGATCTCTTGCAATAGAGGTTCAGGACCGGGAAAGAGCAGCAGGGGCGTCAGCGTTCACGTCGTCCCTTGGTGGGTAGCTCGTTTGTGGGCAGCTTCCCGGAGGTGCGACCGCACGGTATGGCGGCGGTGGCCAGAAGCATATCTGTTGTGTCCGACCCCTCGAGAATTGCCGCAACACCCGCATCCGCCTTGTCCCGGCTGTGGCGTTGCCCGCAACGTCGTCGGGCTCGCATCTTTGTCGTTACGCCAGCACCAGCAACTGGGAAGTCCCGACGTGGTGCTGATCCTCGTGGAAGACAACATCACGCTTTTCTCTACCGTGTTATATGGCCGGCGGGCGCGACTCCCGGCGAATTTCAAAAGAAATCCTTTAGATGATTATAACTATATGAACTTGTAAACTTTTCTAACCAGCTAGCTTGCAGCGGTTTTATGTAAGAAGTGTTAGTAGGTATGTTAAAATATAAAAACAATACGAAAGACGAAAGAGGTTGGAGAAAAAATTGGTATTTTTCTATGTATCACTATAGACTACATGTCGTCTAACATCTTGTTCGAAATTAGAAAAAAATATTTTATTTTTCCATATAATTCTTTCACCATTCCGTAGCAATGCACGGGTATTCAGCTAGTTTAAATTTATTTTACTCTAATAAACTACTAATACGGACTTTTGGCTCTCGGGTGCTAGACATCCTCATACTTGGAAAAAAGTTAAAAAAAGGGTAAAAAACTGAACTTTTTTTAAATCAAAGCTGATCAGGTATTGTACTCGTAAAAAAATATTTGGAAAGGAAATGATTCGTATGGTCTTCAGGAAAAAAATTATGACGAATCAAAGGTGGATAGTACCTGATCGTAGGGCGTTTCGAGTTTTTTTACCCAGGATACAATAAAATTAATTCCCTAGGGAAATATTTTTATATAAGTACAATACCTGGTCATCTTTGAATTAAAAAAAATCAAACTTTTTAACCTTTTTTTAATTTTTTTAATTTCTCCATATATGATGGTGTGTAGCACCGGGAGCCACACCGTAATTCTCTTACTGCCCTCCTTACTTTTACTAGATTTAGTGGTGCGCCTTGGCGCACGATCCTGTTGAACTCAAGCCAGTTCACGTTTTGTATAATGGAAAAAAAGTAGGCATGAAAATGATAATACACTTTGAATAGCACTTTAGAATTAAAATAAATGACTTTGCGTTTTTGTCCTGTTTTTTCAATAACAAATGATTTTGACACTGTAATGCTGCAACATGTGATCGGGAAGCCCTCTAAGCTCTACCATGACATGGGAGGAAGGTAACATAGTAAGGCTGCAATGAAGTCTCATGGATCACAAGCAGCAGTGCCAATGAAGGTCAGATTATCGTCTTCACAAGATGTAGTAGATTCTATAGTTCCAAGTGTGAGCACATCAGTCGACTGGAGAAACTCAACACCGGTTATGTTTTCCTCTTTGTTAGAGATGCTGATGAGAAAATCGGCGTCTAATGCTTTGGTCAAATTTAGATCACATCTCCTAGGCTGAATGATGTCTTCAAGGACTGAAGCAAAGCTGCTGTGTGACGGTAAAAAATCTCAAAATGGTAGTGTACGAATTTCAAGAGATTTCGGTTCAGCGTAGGCCAGACCTTGGATGTGAGGAAACATTAGCTAATACATCTGCAAAGAAAACAAGGGCCATAACATTAGACCACAGAGTTTGATTGACATGCAATGTATTGATGTATAGCTTGCTGATACTGTTTTACCCTGCTGTGTATTCGAGACATAAGGCTTACTACTCAAACTAAAATTATGTGGAGGAAAAATAATACGTATACATATGTTAAGGATGAAAAATTAGGTTCTGCAATTTCAAATTATAAGCTATTAACTGACACTGGTCTATGGTTATTTCTAATCTAGTTTATAATGTCAATCATAGAGCGTAAAAGCAAAGTTTCATCTGGGAGTGCTAAACATTTGTTGAAAAAGTCATTCTGCATTATGTACTTTTGTAGTACGCTATATAAATAGACGTGGTAGTACGCTGTGTTGTTCATGCGAGCCTTTCGATACATCCGGATCTAGACAAACCCAACTCACTTATTTTGGGACGTAGGGAGGATATCAGTTCAGTAAAGACTGAATCGTAACAACTAACCTGCGGCCACAACCATAGGAGAACCGTAAGAACTAACCCGAGCCAAGACATGCTCCTAAATATCTGCTAGCCTGAAATGGCTTGTCTTCACCAGAGATACTTGAAAGCATATATGTCCATTCCATGCTATCGGAGTTTCTTTAAATCTCCATTCTCTCGAAATCACATCCATGGAATTTCCATATCTTGATCATCTGAAAACAACCTGGAATTTTCGACTCATCCACTATCACAGGTGTGTTTAAGATGGAGTGATTCATCGATCAAACTTAGTTAAGCCTATTCACTTAGTTCTAAAAACAGAAGAGGGAAACAACCATGACACCTTCACGCTCTTGAGGGGTGACGTCAGTATTCATATAAATATGATTCAAGATCTAAAGTCTAAATTCTGGATGCACATAAAACCTTGAATGCAAGCATCATCCAAGAACATGTAAGTAAGCTAAATCCATGAAAAACCAAACATTCACCAATTATTTGGAAAAACAATCATAAGAAAATGCATAATTCTATTAGCTAAACTTTGCTTTGCATTGCATCTAAGCATATGTTAGTCATGCCCAGATCGTTTTAAGCTATAGCTATCACTACTTATCCACAACCTTATATACATATTCGCCCTGGACGGAGGATTCAGATAGGAAAGCATTTAGAACAATGAAATCAATACATAAATATAGGGAAACACACAAAGCCATTTCAGATAACATATACTATTCAAAAAAATTGGTTTGGAAGTGAGATGCTCTCAAGCACAGGTGCCCGAACCAGCAACTTGAAGGCAGCTTGCCATGCGCCACCAACCTTTCACATGGCAAGTCGATGTATAAAACATTAACTGGATAGTCTATACACAAAATTTTATTAGGATCTCCAGATCTTATGAAAATGAACACTTACCAAACAATTTATGGCCAGGAGCAAAAAAGAACAGAATAGGGCATGTAACTGCAGAAGCCATAGATGAGACCCAACTACACAACAATGAATTTGAACATATCGCAATCAACAGAAGTAGGTTGGTTCATAGCTCAGAAATGAGAACTGTAGTAAATTGTGGGTAATTTAACCTATTGGGACCTCCACTCCTAAGTTACATATCTTTTGGCAATCTCATATACAATTCATATACTTACTGGGCCTGCCATCTACCTTATCTTCTATTATGTAGGCGTTTTGTGGGCATGCCAGGGAAAAAGTCACGCGTGAACTTTTTTGATATAAGGCAACAGCAGCTGCAAAGATACCTAATAGTACACCGACATAGTCCTAAAGAGAGTGACCTTATATTCATGTGGTCTAGCTAAAGGAATGTCATAAAACAGGAGAAAGCAAGCTGTCTAGAGAAGCTCACTGCTATATCAACAATATATAGTGCAAACTATGACCAGCTTATGTGGATATCATGTGGGAAACTATAGTCAATAAATGAGTACGGTTTCAATAAAAAAACATAAATAGCCTAAGATCATATACCTGAGAAAATTAGCATGGCCAAGTTTCTCATATTAGGAGAGGGAAAGCAAGAAGTGGAATCTCTAAATTTCCTAAATGTATTTTATCTGCTCTGAGCGTATATCAACTGTATCTAAGTATCAAGTTTGGCTAAGTTTTGCAAATTTTATTCTTATTCCTCTTACTAAGTTCCGCATACTACCAATAGAACTAATAATTGGTGCATAACAGATAGATTAGCACACCTCAGGCTAACAGCAAACCACTTTACGTTGTAGAGATAAGACTCTTATCATAGATAGGTCAGTTTTTCCACAATGCTTATCATGTCTTATCTGGATCACCGAAAATTAAAATCGATCTATTACTGAAATCTAATCCACGGGTAAAGCATTCAATATCAACCCATACTTAGCTGACTGCAGGTATGAACATGGCGATCCAAGACTCGAAGCAGCACAATGAAATAAGTAGTTGGCAAGAAGAGATGAACTGACCCGCAAAAGTTCAGCGCCATCCGCGAAAGCGTGCAGCCGGACCTTCAGCAACTAAGAGAGTAGATCGAGAGCGGAGCTGAGAGCTCCGTCAGCGGCACGAGAGAAAGGGGAATGGATAAGGATAGCGTGTGTGTATTGGAGGCAGCAAGAGCAACGCACGGTTTAATATGGCATGTTTCTATTTCAGCTGGTGTTTTCCTGGTGAAGACATGGCAACCGGAGGCTGGGCTGGGCTAATGTAGGACGTAGGGCTGGCTATGTCTGAGAATGGAAACAATGACGCACAGGCTGAATTTCTAATTTGATCGAATCGATCTTGCAGTCGATAAGGCCTATTGTCTGATGCGGTAAGACAGATAAACCTAGGATGGTGAGTACCAAGTTGACGTCGTATCCAACCTAGGATGGTGACTACAAATCAACACGAGCATCCAACACACAAAGCCGAGGAAGAACCCTCCTCCCGTATACAACCAAAAGGAGTCCAAGAAAATATAGAAACATGTGCACCTGAGAAAATAAACGGCAACCAAGATCTGTCGTTTCCCTAGAATCTGTTCTGAACCCTGAAGAATTACAATATATTATTACAAGAGTGTAAAAGAGAGAAGGAAAACAATCTAGTAGTATTTTGTGTTTTTATAGATAAAACCTAAACAACATCGCATTATACCAAAACTCCAGCGCCATGTTTTCATAGGCAAGCGTGAAAAAAAGTGGCGTCCCTAGAGTGCCAGCTCTATTTAAGCCCCTACATACTAACAGACTGGCACTTATCAAGAAAGGATAATATAATATAGTTAAAGAAATAACACGAGAAGGCCGAGCATTATAGAAGGAACAATACCAAGATCAGCAGCATCTACTATGCGATCAACTAATGCCACATGAATGTGGGCTAGAACGAACGGCATACTACTAATAAAAACATAGCGACATTGAACCAGGAATACACAGAACTTCTTGTCCTGATCAAGGCACCATTCTACCGGAGAAAGAAATTTGTGCATCTAAGAATACAGCACCAACAATCTCACACAAACAAAACATCTCCAGGACATAACCATGGATGCATGCACTAATAAGAGGCATGCATAGGCTGGGAACACACACGATATATAAGAAGTTACTGGAAAAGAAATCAGTAAAAAAATTCACTACCAGAACAAAATATGATGAACCAGAGAAGTAGTCGAAAACATAAGCAAACATATGAACCTTTGAAGACAAAGTACAGAAATGAGAAACAACCTTGGTTTTTAGTAACCAAATTAAACATATTATAATGAGTTTACCATCTCTGCTATCCTTAAAAACAGGGGAAAGCACACTATAACACAATCTTGAAATAACTATTTTTGAATCAATATGTCAAAGTTCTCCACTTCCGTCATAATCACTCTTTTTATATTTTGGAAAAGAGAAACACACATTTAGCTTAAAAAATGAACTGTAATAAAACAGAGACGGAACTGAAAACATAATCAGGAATACGAACTTTTGGACGCAAAGCACTGAAAGAGAACCAAATCTGGATTTTTAGCCACCAAACTGAACTGATAATAGAGAGTTCACCAGCCATTCTATATTTCCAAGAAGATAGATACTTTACCAACATTTGAAATGGGGTAACACTATACTACAGGGCCATAAACTAACCGTAACAGTGTTGTTTTGTGAAGTCTGTTTCGTTAATAAAAAAACATCTCATCTCTTGAAGACAGAGCACAAAGATGACGCACAATTTTGAAAAAAAAAACAACTTCAAAGAATCGAGCGTCAACCGAGATGGTGAAGAAAATCAATAACTGTGGACATGTGATAAATAAAATAGAAACCAAGGCATGGTCAGTAGGAGAGGAAGAAATCTACCTGAAAGATCAAGTGGGCGTTAAGCATTGCTGAATTTTTTACCTGATAACACTACCACCGAGGCGGTAGGTTAGGTCTTTTTCTTGGACTACGCATCCTACAAAGCTTTCTAGGATGGCTGCGTACCTCAGGGGGCATTTCAAACAGAACTTGGTTCAAGATAGTTACTTGTAAGTATACACTACGGGCATGTACACATAACTGTTTTTGCAAAGGAGATAGTTCACCTCTTAACCAAAGAAGTTGTGTCAGATGGTGCCAGTTATTCCTTCGGATCCTCCGCGATAGCTTTAATGGCCTGCTGTGAGAGTAAAGCAAACCATGAAGAATTAGCAAGAAGTTTAAACATTGATTAAGCAAGAACTTTTAATTTATCGCAAATCAAAATAAAAATACAATTTCTCTTTCTTTTATTGACACACATCGCATTGATGAAAAGAGCCATGCTATTTTCTCTTTGGTGCATTCCTGTCTTAAAACATCTAGTGCTCCTAGAGTCAGCTTGTTTGAACTCCCAATTCTTTTTCCCATTGGAGTACGATTGTAGCATCCCCATGTGCCATGCTTATGATCAAATTTGGTAAGAAGAATGCAAGGATAGTTTTTATGCAAACAAATCCGATAAGAAAGCTCGAATGATCACATCATGACATCAAAAAAATTATATGCAAATATAAGACTGTTAAATAGTAGGCAATATTGGCTTCTTTACAGAATAATCTAAATGAATTCCTCATGAAGCATATAGAGTGGATTACATGCAAATTTACAAAAATATCAGTATGGAAACATGTGTCAGATTATGCTGTATACCAGCAGTGAAGTAGTAAAATTCACCAACAAATGGATGGCATGGCATATAGCTTAGTATGGCAGTAGATATTTGCAATTTCCTATTGTGTTCAAAATTCCCAAGGCACACATATTTGTATGAGCAGTATCTGCACCGGAAAGCTATTGTGGTTAATAATTACATGGAACTAAACTATATACCAGAACAATAATTTGAGATGTTACAAATCCATGCTGCATTCTGCTAATCGACGGTAAATTATATTCTCACAAGATAACACATACCTTATTACAGGTGCAGATAATTGTAGATTTTGTAAGAAATACCATCAATTCTGAACTCTACTGTGTGTGCTGAACAACTAAATTGGTACAACTAAATGTTAATATACTAAATTGCAATAGAATTTTAATAGGGAAATATAGTTCAGATGCAACTGCATGCCATCGGTTCTGAACTCATCCTTCATGACATATTTTAGGCTGATGAAATTAGCTATCACTGAGCATGAGAAGAAGGATCAGATTAGGGAGGGATTTTTATTCATCGAAATATAACAGCAGCAAGGGAAATATTCTATATACCATCAGGAAGACAGTGCAAACCAGACACCAATCGGTGACGCAATGCAACCAAACAGCACCTACACAACCCAAGAATCTGCAAAAAAACTAAACACAAAGAATAACAGATTAATATAAGGGAAAAAGAAGTAAAGCCCATTTTCCTTAAGCAGTATCTGAGAGTGCTTGTCCATGGCCTCAGATTCAGTCATACAACTTACGGCTAATCACATAAACAAGTACCGTTTACAAAAATACCTTGCTTCCATGTCACTGTGTTCGTCGGGGCTGATGTCGAGGTAGAAACTGCGAATCATCGTCTTTTTCTTGTTGTCTTTGAGTGTGGATATAAACTCTGGTTAGGAGGCAAAATTCATAATTATCCGGCCAACAAACAGGAGATGGGATCAAGCATAATTTTTATGAGACCAATAAACAAATAAATAAGCATTTCATCATGTCGTTCACCATCTCCACCTGACCACCTTGTAATCACTCCTCATCCAGCAAGAACGACCATGGAACATAGATAATTCAACCACTGACGGATGACAGCATACACCACAAAGGGGATAGCACAATGGAATCGTATAACCAAGAGGATGAACATGGGAGAGGGGCTCACCTTGTCTCTGTACTCGTCCATCTCTACAGCGGCAGCTTGTACGTCATGCCCTTGGTATGGTTTGGCTGCTCCCACCGGCCACCAACCGTCAAGACTACGGTGGCGATGTTAGGGTTTTGTCCGCTCGCTGGGGGTCGAGGAGGCAGAGCTTGTCAGAGATGAGAGGACTTGTGAACGTGTGTACCATGGGAGAAGCAGGGCGGCCGTTGGAGGGCCTTCTCCCGATGACTTCAGATGCTGCCTGCGCAGACGATGGTGCCCTACTCCGCCGGCCACCAGCTGTTCCTCCTGTGCTACGGCATGGAGCGAGTATGATGATGCGGCGCCGCGATGGGGAGCTTGTGGAGCTTGGGCCGCCCCTGCTGGGGGTGGAGGGAGGGGGATCGCGCGAGCAGCAGGTGGTGGCGGCTTGTAGGGGAGTGGGGATTGGGGGAGGAGACGATGGAGGGGATTGACTCCTGTCGTGTGCCTTTTTGTCTCAGGGGAGCACATCATCCACACGCGACCCACCCCAAAACCACCCCAGGACACTGACAATGCGGACCAGTTAAATGAAGGACCCATGCGCAGCTGCAAGTGGGTAGATAGACGCTGCTACATGGCTTGGACTAGCGCAAACAAACGGCCAAGATGATCCCAGGATCTCATCCCATGGTCCAGAGGCTCAGAACGCTGTGAGCAGCCCTTGACCCCTCACCAATTACATCTTTAGATACGTGGGTAAGGCGTTGGAGAAGCTCTTAGAAAGTTGCAATCAGTGTGGTGAAATAGTCTTCATAAGTTGTGTTCAACTTATAAAGTCTGCTTACGGAGTAGAAAATTGTGCAACTTCAGGTTCGCTCGACCAAAAGATATAACTAGAGTACATATCCGCAATTATTTTGCTTTGTTCTTACGTCCGCTCTCAATTACTTGTAGATACATGCATATATAACTGTACAATACGGTCCCATCCTGTATATTTAGTCCCATTCTTCTGTATACCTATGTACGAAAGTGGTATCAGAACTAGCAGGTAGTTGGTCCGAACCCAACGTTGCCACTGGCGGTGTCGACGGTGACCTGTATCCCCTGCTGCTGTATGTTGCCGAGGATGGACAGCCCCGACGCCGACGCCGCGAAGGCGAGGCAGTACACGCCGTCGCCGTCCATGGATACGAGCAGGTTCCTCGCCGGCAGCGTCAGCGCCGTGCCCTCGTCGCGGCCGAAGTAGAGCGCCACGGTCGGCACGCGCACGCTCGCGTACCCGCTCAGGTCGTAGCACGTGTCGAACAGTGACATGCCCGGCGCGCGCGGGAGGCCGCCGCCCACGGCGTCCGTGAACGCGTCGCGCAGCGCGGCGTAGGCGTCGGGAGGGAGCCGCGTCACGGCCGTGCCGGTGTCCATCACCACGCCGCCGCCGCCGTCCTCGGCGAGGCCGAATAGGTTGGAGTCGAGGGGGAGCCGCTCGCCGCCGACGCCGAGCCCCGTGAGCCCGACGTAGTAGAAGCTCGGCGCCTGGGCGTTGCGCAGCAGGGGCACCCACACGGCGCCCACCGGCATGGCGTCGGACCTGCCGAGCACGAGGGAGCCGGTGTTGGCGTCAGGGCCGCGGGAAGCGAGGCAGTAGCTGAAGGCGCCACCGGCCGCGCCACCGAGCTGCCCGACAAGGGACATGGGGCCCCAGCCGAGGCCGAGCAGGCCCGCCGCCCCGATGAAGAGCCCGCGGTTGCGGTGGCCGCAGCCGATGGCCACGCCCTGCACCGGCGTGCTATCCCCGAACGTGAGCGTTTCCATCGCGAGCACGCCCTCGGTGTACGACCCGTCACCGTAGGACACCTCGTAGCGGCACGAGTCGCCGGCGTCGCAGCCGGAGGAGCCGCCCGGCAGGGTCCTGCACACGCCGGAGTCGCAGGGCACGGCGGCGTAGGACGTGGACGTGGCGGGGTCGAAGAGCGGGTCGGCCTGCGCGTAGCACTGGGCGCAGGGGCGGCACTGCACCCAGATGACGTCGCTCCCGGAGTCCACCACGAGGTACTGCTCCCTAGGCGGCGACCCCACGCCGACACGGACGAAGTACTCGCCGCTGCCCTCCGAGATGCCGGACACCACCTCCGAGCCAACCTCGGATGTCGGTAGATATGTCGGCGACAGGCGGCGCTGGAGGTATTCTGCTCGGGCGCCGTCCCTTGCCGTGAGCGCGACCAGGGTATGGCGTTGCGATGGGTAGGTCGTGCCGGTGACCGCGTCACGGTGAAGCAGCTCGAGGGAGGGGCGGCCGTCGCGGCGAGGAGATGACGAGGACCGTGAAGAGGCGGCGACCGAGGTGAAGTTGCCAGGATAGATGTAGTGGAATCGTAGGGACGATGACGACGAAGCCGAACCGCCGGAGGTGATCACCGCGGTGAAGGAGACGAAGGCAAAGAGGAGAACCATTGTTGTCGTGCCGCCGTACATGGTTGCACGCTCGCTTCAAGTTAGCCGAGCGGAGACCAAGTGTTCGTGGAAATGGCAAAGTTAGCTTGCAGTGTGAGTGGATTTATCAGTTCCGTTGCAGTGTCTGTGAGTGGCCGGCGTGCATCACTAGCTAGATCGACGTCGCCAAAGTTCTTCTATGTCTGCCACGACAACAATTCTCTTCTGTTCAAAGTAGGTATGGTCGTTCATTCGTGGTCCTTGGGGTTTGGGAGTTGTGGTCTTTTTTGTAGTGCATTTTATCCATTTCCTCTAATTAACTAGGAAATCTCTTCTGTGGAATTATTATTTTCCTCTAATTTCGATTGCCCGTTATTGATTGCCCCATTAATCTAGGAGGGGAGTTATTAAGTAAATTCTGCTGGATAATAAAACCATGCGGTTTCCATTCTCTACATTAATTAACCCCTTTAATGTAGGAACTAGTTAATTCCCTGAGTACGAGCGTATGGGCTGGATTAATGTATTTTAATCTAAATGAGCAATTAATAGAAAAATATTATCTTACCCTTATGAACTTTTGGGAGAGGGGGGGGGGGGGGGGCATGGAAGCATGCCTACTGTTAAATACGAACTACACAAAATATTCTCCCATGCAATATATGAGGCATATTGGATGCAGACCATACGGTTTTCCATGCAAGGCGTTTGCGTGTAGAGCATAACCACAGGATGATTACAAGAAGAAAGTTAATCATCATTGTTAGCTTTCCCACCTATGATGTGTTCAAAAGAAAACAAAGAAGTAGTATGATTTGCCTATGAGTGGGATGAGTTAGAAAGTTCAGTTTCCTTTTGGTCACTTTGTAGGCCGTGGAAAGGCATCACCTGATCATGCAAATATTTATATGCAAGCACGCATGTCACTGTTGAGGCCATGACACCAGAGTCGGCCATGCAATTGTCATTGTAAAATTGTCGAGTGCATTCTGCCATGGTGGAAAAGAACAAGGCGTGGGAATGGTGTGCGCGCTCACCGGTGCTGGCCACTAGACAATGATTGAGCGGTAGCTAGAGTTAGTTCAAGTGTTGAGCGCAAAGTTGGCAGTCCATTTTGGCATATTAATTAGTGTATGATTTTCTGATCTTGGTATAGTGGTGCCATTTACAATGCTTCGCCCTTACTCTAATCACTTGCATGCGTGCTTACTGAAAGACGACTACCGAAAGGTAACTCGATTTGTTAACCTCTATCGGAAGAAATCAACTTATTAGTTGCCTCTGCACTATGTCACTTCAAATGACTTTTATTTAGGTGCGCGCGCATGGTTGTTGTTAGTTGGTGTACAGGTTCACTCATAGATTTATTTTCTAGTACTTCTTACAGCATAAAAATAAACACAAAATAATAAATCTACTAACTCATATGTTACATATATTATTAGTATATGTTAAGAAATGATATAGATCTAAAATAAAAAAAATATCATGTTAAAACAAAATATCTTCTACATAGGAAACATCATTTTTAATTCATGAGTGAATGAGGTTTCTGCCATTTCTGAATTATTATAGTAATAAGAAATTTTGTAGAATGTACATAATATTTTCTCAAAACATTAAACTACCGTTTAGTCTAAGATATGATGTGGGATAACTATGTGATGACAATGATTCGATTATCTGTCGTTAACCTCAAATTAGATTTGTTATGGTGGGTAAATAACTACGGTCCATGTAAGCAATGCAACATGTTGTTTAGTAATATTTCTAATGGACATGAAGATAATTTTGCTTAAAGAAGTGAAATAGTTAAAAATACTATCATCCTTAATAATTCACGTAAAAGTTAGAAATTTATTCTACTTTCTTCATTAATAATTCCTTTTAGAGAAACATAGTACTAATGTAGACACTTAATAACATACACACACAAACACAAACACTCAAGCATATGAGTGCAAACAAAATCTTATCCCTATGAGCACTTCCGAAAGACCGAGCCAGTAGATCTTGATGTTGATGAAATCACTACACACACCTCCCTATCGACGAACATGTCAGATAGATCAAAAAATAATATTACTAGTTAAATCCTGGAATAAATCTTGACAAATATGAGCACCCATGCCAAGTGGCGAAGGACGGAAAAAATATGAGGTATGATGAACTCCAAAAAAAAGTAAATACCAACTCGGTCTTAATGATCTTTGCCTTCGAGAAAGCCCTTTCGACTATTGTTGTCGTCACCGGCAAAACATATGTCATCTCAACAAGGTGATAAATGTTATGAAGCATGACATATCATTCAAATATGAAGATAATCTTGGAAGTTTTTAATTCTCCGCATATGAATAACAAATATTAAGATAATTATCTGCATATGAATAACAAGGTGGATTTATCAATTTTGTGGAAATGGCAAAGTTGGCTTGCAGTGTGAGTGGATTTATCAGTTCCATTGCAGTGTCTGAGTGGCCGGCATGCATCACTAGCTAGATCAACGTCGCCAAAGTTCCTCTATGTCTGCCACGACAACAATTCTCTTCTGTTTAAAGTAGGTGCGTTTTACTCCCTCAAAAAAAGGTCCTTGGGGTTTGGTAGTTGTGGTCTTCTTTTTTGTGACGTTTTGTAGTGGATTTAATCCTTTTCCTCTAATTAACTATGAACTCTCTTCTGTTTAATTATTATTATTTAGACGCCTTCCGTTAGTGTGAGGATTCAAATATTTTGCCTCGTTTTAAACAAAAGTTAAGTAAGAAGAAACTTACGATCACTTCCCAGTTTTGCTGAACAAGAAGTAGCTACTCTTAATGTACATGGTACAAGCTGCTCTTAAATTTTCGATAAAGAGCGTTTTATTACTTAAATTTTTTAAGTATTACATCCCGTCTTTACATAATTAAGATGCACACAGCTAAAAAAGTCCATCTATCCAAACAAAGACAATAAAAGGCGAATTGCATATCATAGTGAGAAATTGTAAAACGCCTAAGGTGTTGAAGGAGGGCCGATCCAGAGATTATGCTGTCATTCATGACGGGTAAATAAATCTCACGCCATATCCTCCAGCCGTGTACACATCTCCGTAAAAAGGTGGTACTCTGCATGATGTAGGGTCGACCAAGAACGTAGGATATCGGTACACCAATAGATAACCTGCAGAAGAGAATAATTTATATCATTAAACACGTTATCATTTCTACATAGCCATATCGACCATATAATGGCAATCGTTTCTACCCTAAATAGTAATTTATACTTGTGATCAATACCATGTAACCAATTCTCAAATATGTTGGCAATACTATATGGTGGATACAAGTCTGAAGTTGTTTGGGTAATTGCCGTATAGACCTAGCGAAATTGCATTGGAAAAATAAGTGTTTGATGGTCTCATTATGATGACAGAACACACATGTAGGATTCTCATGTCAATTCCGCCTAATAAGATTATCTTTTATAAGGATTACCCCTCGACGAAGATATCACGCAAAAAATATATTTTTCGGAGGTATCTTCATCTTTCAAATCATCTTATTATCCAACTAGAATGACTACTGAACTAGTGTATTGTATAAGGAACTATCAGAGAATGAACCATTCTCACTTAAGTTCCATCGAGTCTAATATAGTTGGACATCTGCTAAGCGATGCAGCAATGCGATCCAAGAGTCTAATCTAGTTCCTAATAAATCTCTCCTGAAAGTCATCGTTTGGGAGAAACGATTCCAACACAGTAGCTACTCTTAAATACGAACTACACAAAATATTCTCCCATGCAATATATGGGGCATATTGGATGCAAACCATACACTATTCCATGCAAAGCGTTTGCGTGTAGAGCATAACCACAACATGATTACAAGAAGAAAGTTAATCATCATTGTTAGCTTTCCCACCTATGATGTGTTCAAAAGAAAACTATGATGTGCCTATGAGTGGGATGAGTTAGAAAGTTCAGTTTCTTTTTGGCCGTGGAAAAGCATCACCTGATCATGCAAATATTTATATGCAAGCACGACATGTCACTGTTGAGGCCATGACACCAGAGTCGGCCACTCGGCCATCCATTTGTCCTTATAAAATTGTTGAGTGCATTTTTCCGTGGTGAAAAATAATAAGACGTGGCGTGGGGGGATGGTGTGCGCGCTCACCGGTGCTGGCCACTAGACAATGATTGAGTGGTAGCTAGAGTTAGTTCAAGTGTTGAGCGGGCGGTCCATTTTGGGATACTATTAATTAGTGTGTGATTTTGTATAGTGGTGCCATTTACAATGTTTCATCCTTACTTTAATCACTTGCATGCGTGCTTACTGAAAGTCGACTACCCAAAAGTAACTCGATTTGTTAACCTCTATCGGAAGAAATCAAATTAGTTGTCTGTGCACTATGTCACTCAAGTGACTTTTAGGTGCATGCATGGTTCTTGTTAGTTGGTGTACAGGTTCACTCTAGATTTTTTTTCTTGTGCTTCTTAGAACATGCAAAAATATGGTGGAGAACCCGGGTACAAGCACACCTGGTTTTTTTAAAACAAAAAATGCTATTTAAATGGTTCAAATAAATTTGAAATAATTCATGCATGTACATGCCACCTTAATACTTGCTCGTGCAAATTTTTAACAAAAAAATACGGTTGTATTTGGCTAGAACGAAATAAAGAAACTGAGACTTTGTTATACCGTGGATAATATACGTCCACTTCTTACATTGTGAACTGTACAATTTGTCATTTTTGTGTAGATTAGACACTTTTATATTTTAGGTTCATACCTGACATGCACATACCTGCATATATTTTTTACACGCATGATTTATGCCGATTTGTTTTAAAGTTTTTTGTATTTTATTTTATTTAATTACTTAAAACGGGTTCAGACACACCTGAGAGTGGAATACAGTAGATAATTGTGAAACGCATGCAAGTCTAAGAGGTGTCTCCAGATTGCCTTTAAACTTGTCATGATAATGTCCAGGGTCGAGCAGGCAAAATCTAGTGCCATGTGCGAAACTTTATTTTTTTTTTCTAAAATTTGCATATTTGCCACATGACCACCACATCGCAGTGACACACAAAATAGCAAATATGCAAGTTTCAAAATAAAACGTGGCAAATATGCAAATCTTCCTAATTGGATATGAGCGAAGTATATTAAACTCATGGTTGCATCTCTTGTTTACTTGATAAGTCTCCTTCGAACCCTTTGTGCCAAAATTTCAGCAAAGAAAGGTTCTAGTATTCCCTCAGACTCATATTAGTTGACTCAAGTCTAAGAGAGGGTTCACATTGCCTTGAAGCTTGTCAGGAAAATGTCACACCGAGATGGTGTGTAAGGCATTTCTTTTTTATACTTGTCCCTTTTTTTGTTCATCTCCCGACCTCTCGTGTGCGGCCACACCAGTCTACGAAGGGCCCCTTTTAGAGTCTCCTTATCCGTCTCTGCGCAAAACTTGTGTAGTGTGGCGCTTCCCGAGATTCTCGGCTAAAGATCTAGCACGTCGGGGACGCTAGCACCATCTGATCAACGGCTGTGTCGTGGCATGGTGGTGGCCAGTGGCGCTTGGTAGATTGCGGCGGCAAGTGGCGGATGACAGGGATGGCGACATGCGGGTATCATCTGGATTTGGATCTGGACGGGCCACGGTGGTTGCACCTTCTCCATCTCATCGTCTTCGTTGGTGGTAACGAGCTCTCCTGGTGCTAGGCTTGTGGCAAGAGGACGCCTGAGGCATCAGCCCCGGGCACGGCAGTGGTGGCCTCCTCCGCTGAAGTTGGTTGGTCGGCCAGTTTGTTGTGTATCCTTAATCCCACATATGGCCCAGCGGCGAGTTAGGGAGATGAGGCTGCCGGTGAAAAATGATCTCCGACTCCGGTCATGGCGGACGACGACAGCGTCTACACGTCGTTACCTTTTTCAAGGCATTGTTGTTGCAGTTGTCGTCTACTTACTCATGCTACTCCGAGGAACCCAAGATCTGGGTATTTCGGAACAGACGATGTCGACGACTTGGTGCCTGCTCTAGAGGGGTGTTGCATCTACCGCATCAACATCAGCGAGTCTAGTTGTGTGGCACATCGTGGTCTCGGTGAAGAACGCGCGATGATGGACCTGCGCAGGGTGATCACGCGGTATGATGTGGTGGTGGCATCGACAACATGCCTAACAAGGTCATTACTTTGATCCATGTCCTAAAAATGGGTCGGAGGAAGACGTCGGTAGGGATTCTAGAGCGTGTGCACTGGTGTGCTGAGGGTTTGCTGGACCGGTTTATGCTCCCTGCTCGCCGTTGGGTGTTTTAGTGAGGCAACCGGTTTTATGATGTGCATAGGTTTGGGGTAAGGGCGATGGCCCTAATATGGCCACCCTGATCATTAAGGATGTAGTGTTGCGACAATTGCTGTTAATGGCTTTATATGGCTATGTTGAATAATAAATAAATAAAGACAGCGTGCATCATTTTGATATTGAGGCCTGGGGTTTCATCTCTATTTAAAAAAAACTTGCCATTTTTTACATACCAATAGAAAATTTATAGCACAACTTAGAAACATGATATGATTGCATCATCCTACCATGATTGCTAGTTCGACCTCTCCTTGGAAACTGCATCCTATTGTAATTGCATCATCCTCGCCTCGACGATTGAATCTATCGTTCTTCGCCTCGCTGTTGTTGTGTCGTGGGTCAGCTGGAGCGCTGGTGACCTCACAGGACTGCTAGAGTAGTACGGGAGCCAAACTATCGATACTGTTTTTTTATTTGAAATAGTCTTTCATACCGCTATATTAATATAGCCACGACCGGATACAACACTTCGAACAATCGAAAATGCTGGGGCAGCAGCTAAAACATGCCCAAGAGAAAACAAAAGGAAAAAAGGCGAATCGGCGACATCGAAAATGCTGTTTTTTAGAGGATTATCGATGCTGTTGGGATCGAAGGTTCAGGGTAGATACTATGGGCCAAGAGAATAGCTGGATTTGTTTGGCTGAATACTACATGATAATTTTTGCAGAAAATAATAGGTATTCACTTGAACACCCATGAATACATGTGTGCCCGTCCGTATGCGTTGTGTTTCCCTGCCCTTGCAGCGTCCTTGGATGCCCCTGCCAAGCACTTCGGAATGTGGATGATATATTTTACCTAGCATTATCTCACGAAGCATTTTAGGAACTTAATCAAATTCAGTTTGTTTCATCTGGTTTAGTCCGTACTAAAAATACCCAGGACAGATGGAGCTATTCGAACAGGTTTAAACAAGGTAGTTTTATAAATCCTGCTTGTCTATTTATCCGGAAGTCGAAGCTTTGGCCAAAACTGAAGATGTTGGCATGGTTGTTAATATCTGACAGATTAATCACTTGAAACATGCTAAAAGACAAAACAGTTTAGTTCTTCCTCCGACCCATATTAGTTGACTTCGATTTATCTAAATACGAATGTATCTAGTCAATTTTTAGTGCTAGATACATTCGTATCTAGACAAATTTGAGTCCACTAATATGGATCAGAGGGAGTATTTGAAATAAGCTCAGTTATCCTCTGAAATTCTGGTGTGGAGGAAACAGTGGGCACATTAGGCTTAACTGCGATCCAAAGCAGCTGAAACCCATCACGTAGCATAATGCTACATCCATGCTAGTAGTGAGCAATTAACGAGCGAAGGGCATCTGGAACAGTATAGCCTAAATCAGAGGATTGTTTCAACACAAATAAACTAATCACCGCCTAAATAATCAGGAGGAGAAACCCGTCCAGAGCAACATTGCATCCACGACACAGAAGACCTTGAAATCCAACAGCCAAGAGAATACCTGATCAACAAACTTCGATCAATGTCAACTTGTATAATTTCACATAATCCATAACTCCAACATGATACTCAAAACCACGGAGAGGACAAATACAATGCAAAGAGTACTAAACTTTAGCAAGAACACCTCATAATAAATTTATTGGAAACATACAAAATCTTTGCACCCTCAAAGAACTAAACAAGTTAAAAAATGGCAATATTATTTCGGATATGGGGCATAAGTACTCAAGAAATACAGAAAAGTGAACGAAAAAAGTTTAGACATACTCCATCCATTCTAAATTATAACATGTTTTAGTTATTTTTTAGAACACGTATATCAAACCTTTTAGTGTGTAGGTTTGAAGAAAAATTAGTGGACCTACACACCAAAAGTCGTCTAGATATGTGTATTTTTAAAAAAGGCCGAAAATCTTATATTTTGAAACACAAAGAGTAACAATTTTTTCCAAGAAATCCAAAGAACCGGACCGTCGGGCCCTGTACGCTCGGTTCCCGGTTCTCCATGGTCGTATCAGTGTTCACCTTGGCGACTATTGCACATCATGGCGTCGCTAGTCGCCGGACGCGGCGGCTTGCTCCTCATCCCCTATATCTCCTGGCGTCTTCCCTCGAGATTGAGTCACACAGGCCGACAGACAAACTCAAGATGGGGAGGAGAGGAGGTGGCTGATGGGGCAGAACGGGACAGCGGCGGTGCACCGCCAGGAAGAAGTAGATGGGTGCGGTGGAGATGGAAGATGATATGGCATTTTTTTGTTTGACTGGTACAATGGCCTTTTTTGTAATACTCCATCTGTTTCATAAAATTTGATTTAAATTTATCTAAATTCGTATTATACTAACTAAGACAAATATGATGGAATGGTGGGAGTATATGAGACCCGGCTTAAGGATAAAACTGCAATTTGGAGTAGTAAAGATTTGTAACGGACATAGGATTGGAACACATTATGTCGAACCATATTTTTGTTACAAAATACTCTCTCCGTTTGGAAATATAAGATGTTTTAGGTCAGTAAAGCTAATGTATCAGACACCTTTTAATATATATGTTTAAATAAATTTACACACTAAAAAATGTCTAGATACATTTATTTCACGAATCTAAAACATCTTATATATTTATAAAGAAAGGGTGTATGTTGCAGTTATTATAAAATTACCACGCAGTCCTCTAATATTATAGAAATATATAGCATCTGAATACCGTGTTCGATACTATGAATTTCGGACTCTGTAATCTTGCACTACTCCCTTTTGCCGGTTTGCCCTCAGAACTCAAAAAAAAACCTATCACCACTCTCTCCGGCGGTTCCGGCCGAGCACCTCCGGTTCCCCTCATCAAAATCCCGACCTGATTCCTCTCCGCCATCCCGTCTCCCGTGCCTTGCAGCCGACGCCTCAACTTTTATCCCTTCCGCCTCCCACGCGCGACGCCGGCACCGCCGTTGCCGATCCTTCCTCATCGCGTTCCCGCAATCTTTTGGCCGTTGGGGTTTTGAGGTATGACCCTATTTCCATCGAGCCTCGGTTAGTTTAAATCCCACCCACCGATCTATTTCTGGGCACAAACACGGACTGCCGGGGAGGCGCCCTAGATCCGCCCGCGCATTTGGAGCTGCGGACCTGTGCTTACTGCTGAGATCTTGTTTAGATGCCTACGATTTTCATCGGGAAATTTTGCTTGTAAATGCCTGAGGCTGTTTAATTTTGCTGCGCTGTAGGAAAATTTGTCTGTATATTCCAATTCTCTTCTTCTAATAGAAAAGGCAGTGCTCCTGCTGGTTGCTCCAAAAAAAAAATTGTCTGCATATTCTTAGCTGATGGAAAGCCATCATGTAGACCCCTTCCTGTCTTGTCTTTCAGCATAGGATTTATGGATGGAAGTTCCTAAATTTCTTCTGTGGAGTTTTGTCACCACAGATGTCCTGAAAAAACTGGGATGCCATCTTGAACTGTTTTTGGATGATGACATGCATTCCTCTGTATATTCTGTAGAACTGGGTGAGCGTTAGCCAGAATTTTTGATCCCTCATCAACCTTCGCAGGACTGGGCCATACTTGTTGCCCATCATGCAGGTCAGTAATCCCTGATTATTTCTCTATGTGTTGCTTATTTCGTGTAACATATCAGCTTACTCTCTCTGTAATATATTTCCTGCTCTATTATTTCTATTGCATATGGTTGGTTTATTCTTGTCTGCTAACTGAACTGATATAGTGCTTAACATAAACAAAAAACATGTGCTACATGTTCTTAATATCATGAATATTTTTTGTTGGATTTACCTTTTTGTTTTGGTATTGGTGGTTAGCTTCAAGTAGTTACTTTAGAAGCTCTGCCCTGCTATTGTATAATTTGAATTGCACCATTACGCTGGGTTTTCAGTTTTCTTATTTTGAGGAAGTACTGTGAATATCACCAGATCTCCAAGTGTTCTCTTGTCTTCTTTAAACTTGCTACAGCTTAAAGCCTTTTTACATTTTGACTTGAATGATTTTAAGTTCTTACACCATTCACTATTTTAAAGGCTAGCGACAGGTTCAACATAAATTCTCAGCTTGAGCATCTTCAAGCCAAATATGTGGGAACAGGGCATGCTGATCTGACCAGATTTTTTGCATTAAAAATGAAATAGCGCACTAGCTGTTGAGACTTTCTTTTAGTTGGCATGAGATGGTATGGTATTAATCATTCACATTTTCTTGTATTACAGTGAATGGGCTGTGAATATCCAAAGAGACAGCTATGCATCTTATGTTGGACACTATCCAATGTTGTCATATTTTGCCATTGCTGAGAATGAATCAATTGGAAGGGAGCGGTATGAATTTATGCAGGTATGTTAACGGGATTAATTTTAGCTGGTCTACTCAATTTTAGCTGGAAATTGTGTATAACTCAAAAGATGTATAAACATTGCCATAAATTAACTAGTATTGCTATTAAATTACGCCACTTGCTTGCATTAGCCTTTCACCAGCGAGATGCTAGTCTTGCTTTGGTTACTTAGATAGTTTAATTAATTGTGATGGAGCCTTCCTTTGCCTCATAATTTACCCTTTTTTATCATGTTCCTGCACCATGTAAGTGTGCCTATAATTTATCACATTGCAAGCTCATTAAATACCACCCCAGTTCTGCAAACTGTAGAAAGAGAGGTTTTCTAAATTTTGTAGAATATTTCAGTGATGTGGAAATTTGAGATACTCCCTGTTTACAAATAGATGTGAGATACACATTATGAGAACACAAGTTCTGTCACCATGCCTATAAATAGATGTTGTTTCTGAATGGTCAAAATGCCACAATGCTATTGATAGTATAATGCTGATCATTATGGCACCCCACTATTCATCATAAATCCAGTAGTACAGCCTTGACCCTATTGATTATGACCTGCAGACCATTATTGTCCTCTAGTATTGATCTAAAATCCAGTAGTCCGGCTCCCACACTACTGATTATTATTGGGTCCTACTATTGATCTCAATACCTGGCCAACATGCTACTGATTTGTTTGCATATTAGTCAAGCGTGCATGCGCCTCCGATGCTGGCACGGTTGGGGTCATAATTTTTAAGGTTGAGCGCTGAAGCACCCAACTACTGACCTCAAGCCCAGTAGTGGTGAATTTATGCTACTTTGTCATGGGTTAGCCGTCTAGGTTTAGCGCTTTTGGGATAATATTTTATAAGGTGGATCATTTCAGCACCCCCACTATTGATCTCTGGCCCAGTACTGTGGCCTCTGCCACTGATTTGAGCATCTAGGACTCGGTCGTGGTGGATCTAAGCTATTCAGTCATTTGTCAGCCGATGGCGCCTAGTCTAGTGGCCACGAGGACTCTAGGTTAGTTCTAGCAAGCAAAAGGATGCCTAACTACCACACGATATATTAAGCTGTATGCAAGAACTTTTTTTGACCATGTTGTACAAAACAATGATACCATTGGGCAAAAAACAGAAAATATTCGAAGAGCTTCAGAATAGTGGCAAAGTAAAGTGGGTTAATGATCTAATGGGACCATAGACAAAGATAAGCTCAAAATAGTGTAGTGTAGGTGGAGAGTTCTTAACTGTGTGATCTGTAAATAGCAAAAAGATGGCTAATGATACCATTTGTCGCACTAGCGGCAAGCTGACACAGGCACGACGCGGGGCATTGGGATCTTGATCCAGTTTCTCAGGCCCTTTTGGAACGCCGACGATATTAGCCGCATGTGGAGGTCAGCCTCCTCCAGCTTGATGATGAATCGGTGAGGGACCTCGGCCTTGGGGAAGTGTCCCAGCTTAGGCTGGCGGCCATGCAAGTTGGTCTGCTGGTGCGCCGTCTCTAGCCTACTGGGCACTAGTGGCTTCATTGCCCTATGCCAGCAGTTGAGAGGGAGCGCGTCCTGATACCCTGGTGGGGGATGCCAACCCCTCTCGACCGTATCACAGTCAAGCTTCAGAACCTTGGCAGGAAGCAAAAATAGATGAGCCACAACATATGAAGCATTCCAAATTGAGCTATGCTAGTAAAATTTCCCAAATCGGGCAATGCACATGAATCTAAGTTGACATGAACTAGTACAGTGCACACGATCAAGTTTCCCAAATAGGGTAATGCACATGAATCTAAGTTGACATGAACTAGCACAATGCACATGATCTAGTTTCTCAAATAGGGCAATGCACATGAATCTAAGTTCACGTGTAGTAGTGCAATGCGCATGAAACAAGTAGAAATCACAACGTTCACACTAACTAGTAGTACTCACATCCCCAATCTCGGGCATTTTGGCAGTTCAAATCCCCAATTGTGATTGCACACAACAAAATCCCTAAATGCCAAGTATAGAGAAAACCCCAAATTTCACTCCCGAACTATTTTCGAATCCTAGCTTGGTCGATTGAATTCCTATTCGTAACCTAATCCTAATTTGCGATTCGATTTGCGCAATCCCATCTTGCAAACCCTAACCGCTAAACGAATTTGGGAAGACCGGGAACTTACAGTGGACAATGCGGTCGCCGTGGATGCTCCTGGACCAACTACAGGTGGCGCCGGAGCGGGAGACGGCACATCGGGAGTGGGGATTGGGGCCACCGACTGGGGCGGAAAAACCCTTGTCAATTCTGGGGCCTTTCCAGCCGCATTGTTGGCAGATGAGGCCGTTGAGGAAAAAGATGCGGTCGCCGAGGAAGAAGAGGCCGTCACGGCCGTTGTCGCCCGAGTTTCTCGAGGAATCGCGCAGATCGGGGGAGGAAACCTTGAGCGCCCTCGCCAAGGCCGCCTCGCCTCTGGCGACGAGCTTCTCCAGCTGTGTGGCCGCCCTTGTTTCCACAAACTGACGGAGCAAAAATGAGAACAAAGGAAAAACCACTGAACTACTACCCAGAACACTACCAGACATGTACCAGAACATCTCATACATCCAAAGACAAGAGTCCTTACTTAGTGTTAGCTGGCCTAAGGTTGTTAGAAATGCTATTTAGTATAGAAATATATATATTAACCAGTGCACAAAATTCACAAGTATTGACATAAGCAGAACATACTAAAACAGTACTAGCATGATCATTTGGAACATTAGGCGAAGGGCCGAGCATCCATGAGATATGCTCCAGCTTTATGAATGTCTTTCTCCAGTTTCCTCGAGGACCTCGCCGAGCTTGAGCCGCACCTGGAGAAGCTCTTTCTCAAGGTTGGCCTTCTCAGTCAGCATGGCCATGGTGAGCCTCTCTTAAGTGAGTTCTTCCTGCAACTTGTCTCTCTGATCTCTCAAGGCAAAAATGCCTTCCCGGTCCATATCACGGATCTCCTCCCAGCCTTTTTCCTGGCAACGCAGTTTGGTGTACTCATTGAAGGTCTTTAGGAGGAGGTCCTTGATTATGTCGAATCCCTCCTTATCAATCAGCGCACTACATAGTCGGTTACCTCTGCTTGGAGGGACTCGTGGTCGGCGGTGGCAGTGCAAAATCCATTGACCACACTTTTGGTGCTCGTCAAGATTCTCTTGCTGTAATTTTGCAGCGGAAGAGGGTTTTTCCAGAAAGTAAGAACAAAGCGGCAGATCAGTTGTAGTGGAGGATCTAGTCAGCTGTTTCGAGGCATAATAAGGGGAATTAAGGAAATTCTGATTCTTACCCCGTTGCTCTCCATCAACGCTCTAGAGGCCTGATCTAGAGAGTAAGCAACCGATCTTGATCACTTGCTCAGCAAAGTTCATAATTTCTTGTTGCATCTCTGAACCTACTAGAAAAAAATATTGATGACGATGCGGAAGAATTCCAAGAGAGGTTGTGCATTGAAGAATAAAAGATAGAGGGGACAATTGAATATAAGGCTTAATTTCAACAGTTTGTATTAATTAACTTTCTGTAACGTTGAACAACAAGCTCTCTAACAATCATATGTTTTAGCTTCTTAGCGTTCCCACGTTCAGGAGAGGGCATTGCTCGAACCTATGAAAGGATCATTTTATCAAATTAGTATTTACCAAATTCAGTAAGTAACTTACAAAGTTTTTATTGCTGAGCAAGCTATTTAAGATTTAAAGATTGACCTCTAATCTATGCGAATCTATTGACATTTTTCACATCAAAGAGGTAGACATGTAGCTTGAAGAGTTTGCACATCAACTAAGTGGTCCAAAGCAAATTTGTTTGTCCTTATATATTGAATGCAGAAAGCAAGACACACACTGGACTGTAGGTTAAATTGTCTATTTCCTGGCCTTTGAACTGACGTAAATCCTTATCCAAGCTTGAAGATTTTTCACATCAACTAAATGGTCCAAATCGAAATTTCTTGTCCTTCTATTGAATTTGAACGCGGTTAAACTGTCTATTTCCTGCCTTTAAACTGATGCAAATCCGGATCCAAAGCCTAGCTGGCTGCAATTTGTCAATTCAGATTTTACCGTCTTCTATTAGATAGGCTTCAGTCTTAAAAGCCTAATAGGCTTCAGTCTGAATATGCACTATAGACAGGGGGAGCGAAGCTAGCTATCTGATACCACGGTTTATCTTTCCCATTCTATTGTTCTCATAAATGAAGGAAAAAGTTAAATCTGTACCCAGAATTTCCATGTGAGCCCCTACGCTTATGTTCGAACTGCAGTTGACCTGTTTTATCAGTTTCATTTAGTTGCCATCAAATTTAGGATGTTTGAAGGTTACCAGTATCTGAGGCAGTCCCTGTTTCATGGTGTTGTTTGGCCATACTACTCTGTCTCCATTTGCATGTCTGTCCAATTATTTCTTACACACAGTTATATCGACGAGGTATTGCAATATAACTGATTGAACGGTTGTTTCTGGTGTTGCAGAAAATGCTTCTTCCCTGTGGCCTCCCTCCGGAGAGAGACGAAGACTGAGGCGTCGGCGGGTACTGTACTGCCACCACCGGCAGGCAACTGCGTGTGATTGTGTTTGAACATCCCATCCTGGACATCGTTTGCGCGGTTTATCAATGAGACTCTTGCTTGGATGCTGTGCACAATCGATCGAATCTAAATGAAAACAGTATGCATGTCGCGTGATTGGCACTGCTTTTAAGTTGCTATATATGCTCTAGTTGATGATGCAAAAAAAAAAAAATAGCTCTACACCCCATGTAGGAGTGCACTGACACGTTGGGATGTCAGGCTTATATATCGGGTAAATTTCCATGGAACTTGACATGAAACATGCCCTAGTTTTCGTTCGAGGAAACCGGAGTGCTGAGAGAGCCCGTGGGTCTACAGTTTTTTGCTGATGTGTTTGCAACACTGCAACAGCTTTCCGAGCTTGCCGCTCGCCGAGGACGAGAGCCCTAAGACAGCTTATAAACCGCTTCTACCCGCTGCTTCCTAGCGATGTGGTACTAAAACAAACGTGGTACGGTGGAGTTACCCGAACTGACGCCCGACAGGCCGTCCACCCCGGCCTGCTCTGGCCCAACAACAAGCGGCAGCCCGCTAAGGAGGAACTCGGTACCCTAGTTGCAAGGACACACGCGCAACTTTTTTTCTACATACTATATATAAAAGAGAAAGTTGCAAGAACACGCGCCTGGATGACTGGAGTACTAATTATCCACCGGCCAACCAAATTAGGCAATCTTCTTTGAAACGAAAGACAATCCAGTCAGGGCCTCAAGAAGCGCAGGATGAAACCATTTATATGACAAGCCAATGCTTATGTTTGCTCAAGGGCACAGAAGGATCCAGCCTAACCTGAAGAGAAACTTATCCACGCATTGTCAAAAAGGGGATCTCCGAGATGAAATCTTATTTATTTAGTCTATGTTATACCTTGAATTAATCAAAGTAAGCAGATAAACCAACCCATTCGGCAGAACAACAAATGTGGTGGTAGCGACATCCACGATTCTAAAAATTCTCAATCAGAAAGTACAGAATATCTGTCTGTGTTTAAATTTTTATGCCAACAGTAAGAAACCTGTTTTTCGGTGATGTCGATCGCTGGGTAATTACGAGAAAATTAATTGAGCAAACTACATGTTATGTGTTAATATTATGTGAAATTTCCGTACTACGCCTTCATTGACACAAAGGCAAAAAGCACCAAGTCTAAACAATCTCTTCCAAGAAGGAAATGCTACGGGTGCACAAGAAACACAAAGAGAGAAATGCTTTGCTGAGCCAAATGGTTTGTGTCTCCTTTGGTTGACAGGATGAGGGTTAATCTTGGAGACTAGTAGATGGTTATCCAATATCAATATTTTCGGCTTTGTTTGGTTATCCAATATCAATATCACATGAGAGCTTCAAACTGCTCAGCAGCCGCCTCAATCTACTTTATCCCCGTCGTCTACGTCTGGGAATCGACGGGTCCCCGCCTCCTTTGCTTGTCGCTCCGGCGACGGGAGGGGGTGGGGACCTCAGACCTACGCTTGGCGTTGTAGAAGGTCCCTAAAGTTAGAGTTTGGTCAACCGGCCTCGACGCTATGGTGGCTATGGCGGCGTTGAGCGGGACAAGAATAAGGTATATCCGTCTCCTCTTCCACCTCGTCTGCGACGATCTTGCCGCTGGCGTTGAGGAGGACGGAGATTCGTCTGATCACCGCTTCCATGGAGTGGTGGATCTCGTCCAGTCTATGTGTGTTCTAGGTTTGGTGTTACAAGTTTCAGATCAATTCAAGGGTTCAGTGGCGACTGCTTCAGCTCTGGGGCACTGGTCCTTAGGTGCACGTGCACGAAGACTTTCCGACTGTCATCAACAACATCAGGCCGACTCCGGTAAGGGAGCGGCGACAGCGGCGCGTCGGCGGCTCGCTCTGACGGCAGTAGTGGTCGTTAGGTGGTCCAAAGATCTCGATGTAATTTTTATTATGTTTGGGATGCTTTGTATTTCTTGTGAACTCATGAAATAGATCCGGATCTTTTCCGAAAAAAAAAGAGAGCTTCAAACTGCTCGCTGAAGACGTGGAGGTGCAAGCCACATCAGATGCTACGGTGCATGTGGCTAGTGCGTGTTATCACGGGATCCGCCCGTGAGCAAGTCAGACCTGACCTTGCTTGGTTGGTGCAACCTGAAACCAGATTGCAAAATAGACAGAAGGTATTCTGTACAAGTGAAACTCATTCAGAGATATACAGAAGTGGTGCGCTGTCCAATTTACATTACTATTAAGATTATAGCAAAGCGGAACTAATTGGCCAGATCAGATCTTCCGTCACATTTAGAAAACTGGTTCTTTGATTATCTCCGGTTCTTCTCCAATGTCCAGGTCAGCTGGCCATTCTGTATTTTTCTCAACACAGTGATATTCAAAACACTATCATCTTCATAAATGGCCGGCATCTCCCTTAGATTGGCCATGCTTTCAATTACCACCATCCCCTCCCGTCCTTTCCCATTTTCCCTCATAAAATACATGTTATCCATACCCATGACACTCTATTAGAGCTAGCACATTCAACACAGTTATGTCATATCTGCAAAGTGTCCTCTCCAGATTATCTTTCCCATGAAAGTGAAATCTGATCCCCTAATGTCATCATCTAGGCTACAAAAGATTACAAATGAAACATATTCATTACCTACTTTGGACAGGGTGACAGCCATATCAATGGCACAAAATTAAATGACTAACAGCTGTATCAACACATTCAGTACTATGAAAACGTTGTTCAGATCATGGACATTAAAAAAATTCATGTTCATAGTCACCAACACCTGCATCATAAGTAGATAGAGGGGGGAAATGGGGAGAGAAATAGGGAACTAAAACTTACTTGACTCCACTGAGAGGGGAAGCCCATCGATGGCTTCTCTTCGATGGAAAGGAGATCACTGCCCGCGCTAGTGCAGCCGCTGACCTCGTCTCCGGGGTCAGCACCGTCGGCGGACGTGAATCAATCGAGCCCGCACCACCGCGCATCGATCTTGTGCCGCCCACGAATGAGTCAGCACTTCCACCGCTGCCGCTTGTTTTGCTGCCACCATTGCCGCCGCCGGGAGTCGCCGCCATCGTCGTAGGTAGAGAGATAGGGATGAGTGAATGTCGTACACGCGCCACTAACTAAAACCTAACTCGTTACGACAACTGCTATCCAGGCGCCAAGTGGTGGGTCCCGCTCATGCTATTAACGGCCGTTAATGACCATGTCGGCCGCTATCTGTAGTAGCCACGTCAGTGCTTAAGATGGGCCAACCTTGTCAGTTTCTGTGTCATTTCATAGTCAAGCCGAGTTAGTGCTATTTGAGAAAACTGACTCCAAATATGATAGATTTTTGCTGCGAAAAGTAAAATGGTATATTTCCGTAATTTTGCTCCAAAAGTGGTACTTTTAGGCTAACAACTCCCTCCAGCTAGGCAGGGGCGGACCTAGAAGAAATCATGAGTAGGGGCAAATGAATCGACTGGGGGCCTTTCTTCCATAAATTTGTAAAATCTGAAGAAATTTCTTCCAAATATAAATATAAACAAATAGTAAAGGAATTTGAAATTTTGAGTGGGGGCCTAGGCCCCCACTCGGCTACACTTGGGTCCACCCCTGCAGCTAGGGACGGCATCCTTCGTCATGGAGAAGGAGCTCGGGGCTCTCCTTTCCTTTTCGACGGCGCGGTGGAGAACATGTGTGCTCCTCTCCTTCATGAAGTGCATGGCTATCACCAGGTGGAGTACATGTGTGTGCTCGCGGGCGGAGCAGCCAGACTAGAGTGGGGGTGATGCTCCAGCTTCCTCTCTCACCAGTATCGGTGCCTTCCTACCGCAATTCCTCCCTACCACAAGATCTCTTTTCGAGTGTGCTTAGCTGAGTATCGAAAGCAAGAGAAGGGAGGTGGTCATGTATCTGCCAGCAGAGCAGGTGGTGCACGTTTCTAGCAGATTGTCTGCACCCGTCCCCAAACATACACTTCATCGTGTGAAGCAAGCTCCATAGACAAATATTGGACGACATCATGTTCATGAACCAGTTTACAAAAATTTAAAGGCTGAAAGATGACAATAACTTATCATAGAAAAAATAGAAAAAGCATAATAAAGATCATTTTGAATCTGTTCTAGAAATTGAATTGGTCATTTACTATTGAGAAGAGATTAACAACTTATCACGTTTACAACTGAAGAAAGATCTCAAGGATATGATCACCAGCAACCACAATAGCAATCTAATAACTCAACTATGAACTTACAGTGAGTACTCCCTCCGATCGATAATAAGTGCCAGTCACACTTATTATGGATCAGAGGGAGTACCATAAATTAGCCAAATGTCTAAACCAAATTTCCTATTTCAAATATCATGCAAAATCTTTTATAAAGTTTGACAACATAACAATTCTAAATTGGAAAATTGACACAAGAAAAGAGATTATCATCCCTCCCCTATCACGACAGAACCCATTAATCAAAATTTATCCCAAATGAGCCAATATCATACAACCTATCATCACACGTCACACACACATGCATATTGTCACAAGTATGTGTACATTACAATAAAGAAGAAGAACAAAATACTCACATCCAAAATGAAAGGCTAACAGAAAAGATAGACGCAAGCTACCAAGATGCCACCTAACAAGAAAACACATTTAACCACAAGGACATCCAAGACTAAACAAGGGGTTTAACACAATGATTTCTTTAGCACATGGAGGCGAATGAAGCATGTGACATCATTGACTTATTGATGATAAATGGTACAAAGTACAATATATACGAAGTCCTTATAACAATGATATATGTGATTCAGTTTTATCTCTTGGTTGAATCACAATATTTGTAGCTCGGACTTGTTATTCACTATCAACAAAAATTTGTAAGTTGATCGTTTGGTTTTAGGTTTAGTGGACAATTTGTATCTCCACAGACTTATTATTTAGCACCAATTTTTTATGTCAATTGAACCTTTGGTTTTGGCTTGAGTGTACAGTTTGGTTTATAAGTGGTTATTGGCGGAGCGATGTGGCTGGATGTTGTGGTTTGGTCTCAAACGGCAAGGTCCACGATTAAGTGCTAGTTTGTCTTTAATTTATTTTCGACCACTTTAATTTGTGAATGTGTTAAAGTTTCTTGTGCATGATATGCTACATTAACATTGTTGTTGCTACCATCTAATCTTTATTAATGATTGCCTTTGACATCAAAATTTCTACTCCCTCCGTCACGGTTTGGAGGGCGTTTTAGAGAGATTGTTGGAACCTAGGTGGATGCTGATTGGGGCCAGATTTTTGCAAAAAACATGCGCCCATTAATTATTCGGCGCCCTATTAAACGTAATTACTCAATGAAAATGAGAAGTTTACGCGCATGTATTGGTGGAGTTGCATGCGAGAATTAATTCATTGGCTGCATGAAGTAGAAAGTGGGGAGGAAAAGGGGGACATTAACTCTGTAATTAAGTCTAACGCGCCTAGGAGGAGAGGAGTTTTGGAAACGCATGACTTTTGTAAGACGCCCTCCAAACCGTGACGGAGGGAGTAGTTAGCATAAATACATTATAAATTGCATGGCTTTATTAAATCTCTCTCTATGTATTTATGCCTTAGGTTCCCGCATGACCCGTTCGACGGAATCTGGAAATATGACTTGGTGAGACCACTCGAAATGGTCAGAGGGACCAGATGGGTATCGACTGCGAGACCAGGTTTCATCGGCACACAGGAAGAACCAGACCAGGGCGTCATGCAGAACCCGTTAGCCATAGGAGGTCCTTTTCCTACTAAGTTTATAATCGAGCCACCCCCATGGAATTCATGGGTCGCCACATATTTTGTAGAAATAGAAGATCCGGTTCCAACTGAAACCACAAACTTCATGATAGAGGTTTCAGATTGGCCAGAATACAGTGGTTTGACCATTGATGTAGTAGCAGATGCTAGAGGTAAATACCTTCTCTATGAGTCAAGGTTTGTTCAAATGCATCATAATTTGACGTTGATTAAATTTAGCTTCTTAACTACTATGGACAATTGAATTTTGCATTTTCCTCTTAGACAAAATTTGTCAAATGTGTCTTACATCTTTACTGGGGAGGAGGGCAATTGCTCCCCTACAAGATTTGTACCTCTCTTTCTTGAGTACACTAGTACTAAGCCAATTTCTAACGAGGATTATCGGGGATCAAGAAAAATCTTGGTGTGTCCCGTGACCTGATGGCCGCCAGTTATCTTTTGGATTCGTGCCATCATTGAAAACGCATTATGGAGCTGTAGGCTTCAAAGTAAGGGGAGGACCGAGATTATACACCATGCAGCTGCAAGGACCGAAGGTTGGAAGGTAAGTTGGTGGTTGGTTAGGGTTCCTTCCTATTAATTCAGTTGTGTCTGAGGTACGAGTTTTACCAAATGTTCCTTCCATGAATCATATTGGGTAATTTAATTCTTAATGTTCCAAAATCTACCTATTTTACTAGTCTTTGAAAACAGAAAACCGTGAACCAGGAAGAGTTCTGTTATGTAGCCGACAAGCGGGGCATTTAAGCCCACTCATCAAGTTCTGCTGGTAAAAAACTTATGTTGTAAGCTTGAGAAGAGTAACATCATGTTGTCCTCTTGTCCTTTTAATATATTCAGTACATTAAACTAATATTTTTGTAACATACTCCGGCCTCTTCGGGCCGGTGACTGTCATCTCTAGCAGCTCAATAGGATTTTTAGATCTCGCCCACATACTATCACTAGTCTTTTTTTCACACTTTGTCCTCACTCGTGCACACCCGGGAATGACTTCCCATTCAGTCATCCCCATCCTCAAATTGCTCTAGGCCAAACACGTTTAACCTTAGAGTTGTTTTCAGGTGAGCTTTGGAAAAAAAATTCAACTTATTGGTACGAGTATCCTATCAATCCTATCAAGCCATGTGCCAGGATCTCACATACACCCACCCTTAGAAGATAGAAGCCCTCGTCAGTCAACCACAATCCAGGAACATCCCCTCTTGGCACACGTGTGTGCGTCCAAGTGTCGGCACATGTGCCATGCCGTGTCAACTCTAGTCCACACGCGCCATACTCTACATGTTCGCACCACTGATCTACACATGCCCATGTAACTGCGAGAACCTAGATCTTATACCACTTGGAACACCCCGTCCTCTCCAGACTGGCGGCTATCACCCCTGATAGCTCAATAGGATTTCTAGACTATCCCCACAGACCAACACTAATATTTTCTGCACACTTTGTTCTCACTCGTGCGTACCAGGAACAAGTTTCCAGTCGGTCACCCATTCTCTAATTTCTCTAGGCCAAGCACACTTAACCTCAAAATTCTTTTCAGATGAGTGATGAGTCCAAAATTGGAGCATATTTAGTATATAAATTATTCATATTGTCACTCATTACATGCTACATCTAGCTACAACTATGCATATTATGTATGATTACTAGTTCTCTTTCATTTTCACATGGAATTTGCACAATTAATAGTTTAGTAGGATTTTATTACCTTTTTCTTGTCTTTGACTTGTGTATAGGTTCTATAAAAAATCATGGATAAAATGAGCCAAGAGGATTCAATATGGAGGAGTTGTAGCCACCAAACTTAGCCATTTGAGGAGAGGAAGAAGTGAATTTTTCCATCAACTCCAAATGATGATCCAAGGCCATGGTGTTTTATCCCTCGTCCATATGAATCCAATGAGCCAAAGATTAACTCAATCGAACTTCGTATGAAGAAACTGCGGCCAAAACACTGTCTAGTCTAGGCGGTGTAACGACCACTCGTACGGGCTCCCGTACCGTACGACCGAACCACCCCCCGACGACTTTCTTCCATCAAACAGAACAAGAATTGTTAAGGCCCAATGGTCATATTTGCCCTCCCCCTAGCTCCGTCATTTCGTGAAACCGACCTCCAAATGTCTATTTAAAGAGGGGAAAACCCTGGATGAAGGAGGAGATTCCACACACGCCATAGGGATGGAGACCTGCCACTCCGCCGCCTCCATAGCCGCCGCATACCACTCAAGGGAGAGAGGATACTTGCATCTTGAAGGGCTACACGTCGATCTTCATCACCATCTTCATCAACAATGTCTCCAACTTCGATCCCCTTTGTTTACTTTATTGTGATCCAATCTCTATTGTGAATTTGCACTTGTATTCAATTGTACCTTCATATTTCATCCATAATATTGCCATGGTGTTGACCCCCTTCATGTATGAGTAGTTTCCTTTTTCTTGGGGAGATATGATGAAACCCTAGTATTATTATGCATTAAAATAAATATGATCTATTACTTATGTCCATTGATCTATTCATCTATGATGTGTGTTTGATCTCTTATCTTTATATGGTATGTGAAGTCAGCCACATATCATTTGCCTTCGGGTCTAAAGAATAGGGTAAAACCGACGTGTTTGGAATCGTGCCCAAAGCTATTGTGACTAGAAGCGCGGCTAGCAACCTGCACGGTCGAAGGGGAAACAAAGAGAGATTCACTAAGATAATTACGATATCCACGGGGAAACCCTTAATTGTGGTGGTCTGCATGGTGACTACTTACAGACTTCGCGGTGGTTATTTATAGATGACTTCATTCTTGGCTCAACAAAGTGGCTTCCTACGAGCCTTGTAGTGAACATCTTATTATATAACTCTCTCCACACGTATGATGACATAAGAAATAGGTTATACTAATCATTCATAATTATTTCATGCTAGTGGTGGATCCTACACTCCTTGAGAACCCCTCACCCATATCAGACAACACTTCATAGACACTCTCTTGCTTTAGTTTAGTTTTGTTATTTACTTTGTTCTTGTTTACTTTAGTACTTATTCAAACACACTCTTTATACACCATTCATTACTTGTAATTAGAGACAACCTACAAGTACTCTCTAGTGAATAGTAACAAGGGACATAAATACCTCTTCCAATAGCTCTTGGTGGAATCGATACTCTTATTTCGAAACTAGCTACAATTGATCTGTACATTTGTAGTCATTATGCTATTTTCTGGCGTCGTTTCCGGGAAGCTAAGCGCTTTTGGTCTTTGTCCTTAGTTGCTAATTTATTGTTGTTGTACTAAAAGTTGTTAACAAGTTTCAATTTGTTTCTTTTTATTGCTTTTTACTACTTTTACTTATTTGAAAAGAACAAAAAAATATATAACCAAAAACCCATAAAAATTTATAAAACAAAAATTATAAAACCTTTGCTACTAATCATGTCTTCCGAGATTGCTATTTTTGAATAGATGAAGCTTGCAATAGAGGAGAATAAAGTTGGAACTTTTGGATATTATGTTAAGAGGCAAGACGCATTAGAAGAATAGTTGGAATGGTTGAAATAATATTCCTCCATGTTATGTTCCTCATACAAATTTGTTTGTGAAATATGCGGATCCATAGATCATATTAATTATCTATCTGAGTGTAGCATTGATACCACATTAGCATCTTACAATAAAAGTAATGTAGGCTTTGTGGATGTGGATAAGGAGGTTTTAGAATATGTGCTTTTTACTGGTTGTTGCTAGCTCACGTGAGAAATATAAATGAAGAAGATAAAGCACTAGATAGAATCTATGGAGTAGTACATCATATATACTCTTATTGTTTTGATAACTTCAGTAGCAAAGCATTATTGATCACTTCTGTTGTGGAAGAGACTAACCTTTTGTAGGACTCACAGAAGAAACAAGAAAATGATGTAAACCGCAGTGAACATGATACTACCGCTGGTATCGGGTTTTTTAAACCTGTATGACCTGTTAGATGGTTGTGCAAAATGTAACATCCCAGTATTTAGGACCTAACGAAGGGTAGATTTAGGAATATGAATTGTTGCATGCATTCATTTGTGAAAATCTGGGTAAAATTTTCGCCAAATAAAAACCTTGAGTGATCAATGTTTCTTTCTTACTTTGAGAGTAGGATTAGTCTTAAAGGAGGATTGCTATAAACTTTGACATGATCTTAAAGGAATGGTGTGTGTCTTTAAAAATGAATTTGAATTTTAAATTTGAATGTTTGAATAATTATTTAAATGATTTTGGTATAAGATTTGAATCTTAAGTTAGTTAAGAGAAAAGTATTATAATTTAAATCTTATCTAAAAGCAATATGGTATATGAAATTCATTTCATATACATAAACAAGTTACAAAGAATAACTTACTGAAGTTATTCCAAACTTCACAATTTACAAAGATAAAGAATAAGAATATTCTTTATTAATAAACATATAATCTTTATTACAAATGAACCAAATAAAGATTACAATAAATATAAAAGAAAAATTACAAAAGATTAAGAAAAGTACATTTGTATATCTACTAACTATCCTATATCTAAAACTGCACTAAATCTTCATCCTTATCTTTGTACCTGCAAAACAAAGATTAAACAGAAAACAAAATAAGATTAGTGTTAGTATGTTTCTCTCAGATATGTTAGTGAGGTGCACTTGACAAACTCATCATTGAGAAATATCAAAAAGGGGCAAGTTTCACCAATATGAAAGATTTTATCCTTCATAAATTCAAAGCCAGAATTCAAATGACAGCCAAAAGGGACTAATTCACCATCAAGGTGAAAGTATTTTGGTAATAGTAAGTTCAAACTTTCTGAACTTATCCACATGTGCATAGCAGGCACACAGGCTGCACACACACAAGCATGGAAGTGGTGTGTTGTCGACTTCTCAAGCACAGCCAAACCACACAAAACCACAGCACAGCCGTGAGTGAAGCACTAGTGCATTTCTTCACTACACAATACACCAGCACAGCCAGGGTAAACATCAGCTAAACCAAGAACAACAGCCAAACCAAACCACCCAGATCAACCCAAATATCACCAGGATGGTGACATAAGGAGGGGGATGGATCTGGTGGATAGCAAGGTCAAGCCCAGGAGCTAGGAGGAGCAGGCAAGCTCAAGAGCAAGCTCCGGAGCCAGCAAAAGCAGATCAAGATCATCATCAATCTACTACACCAACATCAAATCTTGTGGTAAGTCTCATAAAACCATCACATGCTTTCATCAGAATATCTAAACAAAAGCATGTGTTGCTTTATGTAATGATCTCTCAATAAGCACCCAAGAAGGGTGAATCTATCCTAGAGATTTCAAGTAAAAGGATAAGAAATCAAGCTCAACCACAAACACTAAACCCTCAGACCAGCATCACTGGGTTCAGTGTTACTTTGCAACTTAGATCATTTTCATTTGATCTTATCAAGATTAGGGCACATCTCTTAGAGAGAGTAGCACCTCTAATCTTGCAAGATTTAAACAAACTAATACTCAACCAACTAGGAATTTAATCCTAAAGCCTCAGACCCACATCATAGGCAGGAAAGTTAATACAAGTTTTCATGTCAACTTGTCAGTATTAATCACAAGCATAATCAAGCTAAGCCCAGAAATAAAAACCCAATCACTTGTGTGCCAGAATACAATGGTATCTCAAGGACAAGTTCTTAATGAGCTAAAATAAATCTTTACTTAGCTTCCACAGATAAAAAGGGACAACCACTACATATCATTTTCCTGAAGCCAAGAGCTAGGAATCAACATTAAAATGAATCTATACATCCACAGAAAATCATTACATATAATGATTTGATTTAGAGTGTATCATCTCAAACAAGCCCACATTATAATTGCAATAAGCAACTACTGAGAGAAATCCACTGTCAGTACAAGTATTCTGACAATAGGGAAACTTCTTAGATCAGCCACATAATCCAATCAAGGATTTCATTAAGACACTAGCATAGATCATGGTGGATTTCCACTAGACTAAATCTGACAGGCAACTAGTATCATCAAAGCTACTATCAATCCTTAATCACAGCAGGCAATCATTTCCCATGATCAAATATGATCAACACTAGATCTAAAGCATCATAGATATGATCAACAGGGGGGTTATGAACCCTAATCCAGAGATGAACCCTAATCCAGAGATAAACCCAATCAGCACATAGTCACTCAACATGAGAAGCCACTAGATACACACCAAAAAGAATCAAGGCAGTAGCATGGACAAACACCACAGAGACCACTTACCCGAGGTCCTCGCTGATGAATCGAAGAGGAAGCAGAGGGGCCGAGCGAATAACGAGGAGCACCTGGAGGGTGCTGAAACTGCACCTGCCACAGCGGGCGCAAAGAACGATGAGACCAAAGACACCACCGCAGCAGGGATCGCGGCGGCGGCGACAACATCTTCTCCAAACCCTAGGGTTCGTGAATGGGGGTGGAACTGACCACGGGGAATCCCGGAGTCAAATCCAAGCGGATAGAATGAAAGAGCATCGTCGAAAACCCCAACTCGCACCATGGCGGCGGCCAGAACGGCCGATGATGGTTGGAATCGACGGTGGTGGCATCGCCGGCCACGGGGTCGAGTCAGAGGAGGAGGGGATAAGGTCGAGGAAGAGAGAGGAGGCAGAGTGGGCTGCGTGGGCCAAAACCCTTCGAGGTAGTCATTTGACCCTGCCCTATTGGGCCACCCTGGCCCAATAAGCCCAAGGGGCCAGCCCAAGTTATTTAATAAATCTTTTGATCAATTAGAAAAGACCAAAATGCCCCTGACCTAAATAAAATTATAGAAAATAAAATAAAAGTCCAAAAATAATAAATAAACTATCCTTGGATTCACAAAAATCCACTCTGTTCAAATAAAATAAAATATAAAGTTTTGAACACTTAAACTTTTATAAGAATTTTATAATTTATATATTCCTTATGGAATTTTACAAAATTATTGAAAGATGATAAAAATAAATAAAAATCACTTTCATTATTTATTAATATTATAGTATTTTAGAAAAATACTAAATAAATATTTAGTAATAAATTTAATGTATAATTAATAATTCCTAAAAGAATTATTAAATCAATAAAAGTCAAATAAAGGAAAATAAAATAAAATAACTTAATGTATGTTATAAATATTAAAAAAAAATATTTATAAATCCTTTATTATTCAAAAAGGAACTTTTTGGGAAAAATGCATATAGAATTAAAGAATGCATTACATTACTTGCATAATCATTTTGCTTCTTTAAATATTGTCCTTACCGGGCAATAATGATGTTTTTGTAGAACTAGAAGCTCAAGGTCCAGTGCAAGCATAAGACTTCACTACCTTGCCATCACAAGGCAAGTTCATCACTTGCTCATGTCCTTTGAAGAGTCTTTATGAAAGTATTTACAAATTGTGTGTTATCATATATGCTATAAAAGAAAGAAGATATTATTTTCATAAATAAAGAAATCATAGATATCATCCTAAGTGATGATATAATGGAGCAATAGAACTTAGGGTTCTATTTGCAACAATGATGATCAAGTAGGGACTTAACAACCCCTGACATCAGTGATTCTAGCGCCGTATATTACGTGTTAGCCATGAGATTTGGAATGGGACAGAGAAGTCAGCTGTATCTTCTTCCTCTTGCATGAAGACGGATGTGCAAGTCATGGCTGTTATCCTCATAGCGTGCATATTAATTGGTAATTCATAGAGGATATGCAGCATATGGGTGGGAACCCTCATCGTCCCACGATAGTTCTGGCATCTAATGGTTTGTACAAACCATTGCCGTAATTCGTTATGTGGGCATGGTGTACACCAAGGAGGCATGCGGGGTTGCGAAGGGGGCAGTGATTGGCTTGGACCAACTACTGGGCCCCACATCATGGAATTGTGGACGGGAAAGTACGCCCGGTTGTGCAACAAGGAGTTGATTTCTCATGGGTAAAGTAACGCACCTCTGCAGAGTGTAAGAACTGTAACTTATTACTCCCTGTTCCAGGAAGGAACTACGAACGCGACAGGAAAGGAACTCCATGAAAGTTCTGGTCAACCTGTGAAGGCTGATTGTCATAGTTTTTCGGAGATAAAATCAATCTTTGAAGAAAGATTTACAAAAACTTCATAGTGCCAAGGATTTATAATCCAAGGTGGTAGTTAGAGCATCAAACTTCCCACCTTGCATATAATGAACTTGTTGAGTAACGCTGTTACTCATTCTTTCCTTTGATCCCGTGCTTAGACTCTGAGGATCCCGAAGACGTGCCAATGTATGCAGTCGAATGCCAAGAAGACGTGTTCTATGAGGAACCTGATCTGTCCAGAGGAGTTGAAGGCGTGGATTACAAGATCCGCTACGGTGTCGATGAGAACGAGTCCACTTAAGTATCTAGTTAGTAGTAACTAACGGAGCCGAACAGCATGAACTCTATAGAATAAGCTGTTGAGCCCCACTCCTAGTCGGAGTTGTTACTTTTAAATTTCCGCTGAACACTTTATATTTTGGTTTGTAAGCTGGATATTTTGGAAGTCTTGAACTTCCAGTATTGTAATAATAATAATGTGTGTACTTTTGTAATATGGACCCGCAATGTTTCTATTGTACCACTCTAAGGGATGTGATATTTACGGAACGGTGTTCTGTGGATGTCATGTTAACGACTATAGTGTACTACACATGCAGTGGTATGCTGGGTCACCGCAGTTGGTATCAGAGCAAATTGCTTTGACCTTAGGTTGGAAACCTAGTAAAGGGTATTACCTGTAGGAGATTTAGCAATGATAAAGAATTCTCTTAAAGTAATATAATGGGTATTCAAATGAGAATATTCCGTTATATATTTTAGTGCGATGATTCTTTGTTATGATGCAATATGCCATTGGATACTAATCAAAATTATTTTTCTGGTATACAGAGATATGTCACCAAAGTTTCCAAAATAGACTTTGGAAAGGAAAGAGGAGACTCTTGATGATTATCAAGGATCGTTTACAGACCAACTTCGTCAACTTTTAAAGCTCTTTAATTGTCCGACTAGAATTCCAGTGAACACTATCACTTACCTTGATGGCCGGATGTTATCCAAGTATCGTGTGAGTATCCAACTTCCAGAGAAGCTTGGATTATATCATGATCTACCCATAGGAGAAGGTAGGAGTCATTTAGCAGCCTATCATGTTGCTGTTGTGAAGGCAATAGCTAATATCCGGGAACATAAAACCAAGGAGCTAGAAGGTAGCACATTCTCTGTGATACCTCATGATTCTATAGACTCGGAGCCTATACCGGATCATCTTACTTTGGTTAAGAAGCATCCTAAGTTAGCTTCCAAGTTTATGGATAGATACCGAACACTCGTTGCGTCTTTTTATAAGACCCATCAAGTGATTGTTGAAGACAAAAATGATATGTTAGAGGATCTAACTGATCCAGAAAGGAGGAAGCAGTTAGCATTCCAGCTAGAAAAAGAAGCAGGTAGTAGTACAACACCTATCTTTAAGGATATACCGATAGATCCGGAATCTTTTATACCATATCCTTATTCACCAAGACCTGAACCTACACATGATTCTACTATAGATATGCGGTATGTAGTACCCAAGGGCTCAAAGGATGCTTCTGACTCAGAACTTCCTATTGAGAATTCAGATGGTTGGAGGATGGGATCATATAGTGGATCTCAAGAACACCAGATGTCCATAGATGGTTCCGACAGGAATGTTGGACAATCTAGTTGGAGAGGTGAAAGGATGAATCCTAATAACAGAAGTAGAAATACCATGTCACTAGATGACCAGGATGAAGAACAAGATCCTGAAGGGAGAGTGTTTGAATCATCAACATCTTCTCAAAACCCAGGGAATGTACATTATCCAGTATTCAATTATCTTGTCCACGAGAGCACCTGGGAAGCAGCAGGATCTGCGTATTCTGATGACAACTCAAGGAATGAAGCTCAGGAGATGCAGGCTAGAGATAATGTTGAATATGTTTCTGAAGACTTTTCAACTGAGCTGGAGGGAGTCGATGCGCTCAGGTTGAGTAATGACTCAAGTCCTGACACTTCATATACAGAGTATGTTCCTTCTGGAAGGCCATTTGTTCCACAAACTGTGCGACAGACAACACGTCATCACGGTTGGATGTCAGGCATGTATGATGAGCATAGTTACTACTAGAAGGAGACAAGTAGTCAACACTATCAAGGACTGTGAATTGTACTCAATAAGTACAATAGTCTTGAGATAATACCAATATAGTATATGTTGTAATGATTTTGTATCATTATGATATTATGTAAAATATGTGAAATGCATATTTGGATTTTCTTTGGATATTCATTGTGTGACTAGTTCTATGTGTAAAGTCGAGCTCAGAACACATGTGCATGATGTAATTATGAGTATTCGCTTTATGTTGCAGGACTAGGGGGGTCATGGATATGGGTGTAGAAATGGAAACTGAGCAACAGCGAATGGAGCGTGAGGCCTAGGAAAAGGCCGATGCCGATACAACGAATCAAGGAGCATTACCACCACCACCAATGAGGCCGTTAATGGAGCAAAACTTTATGCAATGCATGCAAATGATGCAAGAGAACCAGAACAAGTTCATGGAAGAGTTGCTGGGGCGAGCAAATCAGAGGGCACCTGAAGGAGGAGTGAGTTTATCTGATTTCCAGAATGCAAAACCGTTACCTTTTGCATCATCTCCTGAACCAATGGATGCAGAAGACTGGCTAGCAGATACAGAAAGGAAGCTGAAAACTGTGGGTTGCAATGATGAGGAAAAATTGAGGTATGCAACTCATCTCACGACCGACTGCAGCATCATGGTGGGAAAATTAGTTAGCCATGCAACAACCAGGTAGGGAGTTTACCTGGGAGGAGTTCAAGCAGAGATTCCGTGAATATCATGTTCCGGAAAGTGTGATGGAGTTGAAGCGGAGAGAATTTGAGGAGCTTCAGCAAGGATATACTAGTGTCATGAAGTACATCCGGGAGTTTAGTAAACTGTCTCGTTATGCTGAGGAGGATGTTAACACTGAAGAGAAGCGGAAGAAGCGTTTCCTGCGTGGATTAAATCCGTTTGTGAGGATGCAGCTAAGGTTAGCCAATAAGCAAACTTATCAGCAGTTGTTGGATGCAGCCATTACTTTTGAAGATGATTACAAGAATTTCCAAGAGGATCGTAGGAAGAGAGCCAAGAAGGAAACCAAGAGAATTCAGGCAAGCAAACCAAAACCTAACCTGGAATTCAAACCTCGGAATAGGAATTATGGCAACAATAACAACAACAATAACAATAAGAAGGGCAGTGGTGGAAATCAATCTAATACGAGGAGGAATGTTATCTGTAACAACTGTGGAATTCCAGGGCATTTCTAGAGGGAGTGCAAAAAGCCTGTAGTGATCTGTTACGGTTGTGGCCAGAAGGGGCATATCAAGCCAGATTGTGCGAGCAAACCACCTGGAGGATGGCCTACCAAGGGAGGAGGACAAGCTAGTGGAGGAAATGGACAACCCAATAAAGGGGGAAACAATGGCAAGAACAACAATGGCAAGAGAAACCGACCAACCGGAAAACTGAACTGTGCAACTCTCGAGGAGGTGGATAATTCAGAGCATGCAGTGATAGATACGCTCAATATCCTTACCAATCCCGGCAAAGTTCTATTTGATACTAGTGTAACTACTTCATTCATTTCTGAAGAATTTTGTGATAAGTTCGGGATTAGAAGGGCAACGTTAGAAAGTCCTATGACCGTAATTACGGCAGGAGGGAATGTGATTGTACGCCACATAAAACAAGAGCAGGTTATCTTGATCTGTGGTTGTACATATTTCGCAGACCTTTATGTGATTCCTTTGAAGGGAATTGCAGTAGTGCTGGGGATGGATTGGATGACGGAACACGAGCTCAGATAAATTGTGAGGAGAAAACTGTCTCAATCAAAACTCCAAGTGGAGCAAGGATAGTTTACCAGGCAGATAAACACAGTCATATCATGGTGGATCTGCAGTTGAATTCAATGAAAGAAGTTAAATTAGAAGAGATTCCTGTAGTTAATGAATTCCAAGATGTTTTTCCAACGGAATTACCCGGAATGCCACCAGACCGGGAGATAGAGTTCACAATTGACCTAATACCTGGTACAACACTAATAGCTCAAACACCATATAAAATGGGACCCAAAGAGTTGAAAGAACTCAAAGAGCAAATTGATGAGTTAGTTAGAAAAGGATTTATATAGGAAAGTGTCTCTCCATGGGGAACACCAGTAATCTTTGTGGATAAGAGAGATGGTGGAAGACGGATGTGTGGTGATTATAGAAATCTGAACAACGTGACAATCAAGAATAAGTATCCTTTACCAAGAATTCAAGATTCGTTTGATCAAGTGAAAGGAGCTGGAGTATTTTCAAAGATCGATTTAAGATCTAGATACCATCAAATAAAAATCAAGCCGGAAGATGTTCCAAAAACAACATTTGTCTTAAGTTATGGACACCATGAGTATCTGGTAGTACCATTTGGTTTGACCAATGCACCGGCAATATTCATGAATCTGATGAACAATATCTTCATGCCATATTTGGATAAGTTTGTCATCGTCTTTATTGATGATATTCTGATATATTCCAAGGATAAGGAAGAGCATGCTGACCATTTGAGAATAGCATTGCAGACTTTAAGAGAACATAAGCTTTATGCTAAGTTCAGTAAGTGTGAGTTCTGGTTAGATGAGGTAGAATTCCTCGGTAATGTGATCGATGGGATGGGATTCTGTGAATCCATCTAAAGTTCGTCGATGCGAGTGGACTGACCAATGTGAAGCAAATTCGAGGTTTCTTAGGAATGGCTGGTTATTACCGGAGATTCATTGAAGGTTTCTCCAAAATATCCGGACCAATGACCAAATTATTAAGGAAGAATACACCATTTAAGTGAGATGAGAAGTGTGAAGCAAGTTTCCAAGAATTGAAGACTAGATTAACCACAGCTCCAATCTTAGCAGTTCCTGAAACAGGGAAGGATTTCACTGTATACTGTGACGCGTCTAAAGAAGGTTTGGGATGTGTGTTAATGCAAGATCGGAAAGTAATTGCTTATGGTTCAAGACAATTGAAACCACATGAAGTCAACTATCCAACTCATGATTTAGAGTTAGCCGCACTAGTCTTTGCGCTGAAAGGATGGAGGCATTTTCTTTATGGAGCCAGATGTGAGTTATACACTGACCATAAAAGTCTCAAGTACTTCTTTACTCAAAAGGAATTGAACATGAGGCAGAAGCGTTGGTTGGAATTAATCAAGGATTATGATTTAACAATCAATTACACCCCAGGGAAAGCAAATGTTGTAGCAGATGCTTTAAGCAGAAAGAGTGCAGATATTCAGCCAAGCAATAGAGAGTTACCAAAAGAGTTACAAATGGACTTGGAAAGGTTAGAACTTCAATTCATTAGAACAGAGGTTCTTGGAGGATTAGCAACTATGCAGGTAGTTGCATAGCAGGACAGTGATCTTAAGCAAGAAATTTTTAGACATCAAGAAAAAGATTCTTTTATTGCGGAGGAAATTCGGAGAATATCTCAAGGGCAAAAATCAGTTTTTTTGCCTTGGAGATTATGGATCTTTATGGTTTAAAGACCGTCTATGTGTTCCAGATGTGACTGAGATCAGAAATGTCATATTCAAAGAAGCACATGATACACCATATTCTATACATCCAGGGAGTACTAAGATGTATATGGATTTGAAGGAATTATTCTGGTGGAATAACATGAAAAGAGATGTTGCTAAATATGTATCTCAATGCCATACTTGTCAAAGGGTGAAAGCTGAAAATCAAAGTCCAGCAGGACCATTACAACCCTTCGAAATTCCTGAATGGAAATGGGAGGAAATAGGCATGGACTTTATCACAGGATTACCTATGACACCAAAAAGGAAGGATATGATATGGGTAATTGTGGACCGACTCACTAAGAGTGCACATTTTATTCCAGTGAATCAAAAGGATAATGCTGAGAAGTTAGTTGAAGTATATGTTAAAGAGATAGTAAGTAAGCATGGAGTACCCAAAAAGATCGTAACTAATAGGGGATCAGTGTTTAATTCAGCATTTTGGAAGCAATTGCATGAAGCACTTGGTTCAAAATTAGACTTCAGCATGGCATATCATCCTGAAAGAGGAGGTCAAACTAAAAGAACAAGTCAAATACTAGAAGACATGTTGAGAGCCTGTGCACTAGATTTTGGAGGAACATGGGAAGATCACCAACCATTGGCAGAATTTTCTTATAACAATAGCTATCAGAGTAGTCTGAAGGCAGCTCCCTATGAGATTCTGTATGGAAGGAAGTGTAGATCACCTATATGTTGGTATGAACCTAGTAGAAGCAAAGAATTTGCACCAGATTATATCAAGGAGAGACAAGACATCATTGATAAGATCAGGGATAGATTGAAAATAGCCCAAAGCAGGCAGAAAATTTATGCGGATCAAAGCCGAAGATCATGGCATCCAGAAGTGGGAGATATGGTCTATTTTAAAGTAAGCCCAATGAAAGGAGTAAAAAGATTCGGAGTTAAAGGGAAATTGAGTCCAAGATATATTGGCCCATTCAAGATACGGAGTCAAAACAGAACTATAGCTTATGCTTTAGAGTTACCATCAAGATTGGCTCAAGTGCATAGTGTCTTCCATGTGTCACAACTTCGCAAATGTTTGAAAGTTCCAGATGATGCAATAACACATCAAGAGATAGAATTACAAGCAGACCTGACTTATATTGAAAAGCCCTGCAAGATTCTGGAAGAAACCTAGAAAAGATTGAGGAACAGGGCAATCAAATATTGCAAGGTACAATGGGAACATCACCCTGAGAGAGAAGCCACATGGGAGAAGGAAGAGGATTTAAGAAAAGCTTATCCAGAACTATTCAGGTACATCTCCACAAACTTCCGGACGAAGTTTAATTTAAGGGGGGCAGTCTATAACATCCCAGTATTTAGGACCTAACGAAGGGTAGATTTAGGAATATGAATTGTTGCATGCATTCATTTGTGAAAATGTGGGTAAAATTTTCGCCAAATAAAAACCTTGAGTGATCAATGTTTCTTTCTTACTTTGAGAGTAGGATTAGTCTTAAAGGAGGATTGCTATAAACTTTGACATGATCTTAAAGGAATGGTGTGTGTCTTTAAAATGAATTTGAATTTTAAATTTGAATGTTTGAATAATTATTTAAATGATTTTGGTATAAGATTTGAATCTTAAATTAGTTAAGAGAAAAGTATTATAATTTAAATCTTATCTAAAAGCAATATGGTATATGAAATTCATTTCATATACATAACCAAGTTACAAAGAATAACTTACTAAAGTTATTCCAAACTTCACAATTTACAAAGGTAAAGAATAATAATATTCTTTATTAATAAACATATAATATTTATTACAAATGAACCAAATAAAGATTGCAAGAAATATAAAAGAAAAATTACAAAAGATTAAGAAAAGTACATTTGTATATCTACTAACTATCCTATATCTAAAACTACACTAAATCTTCATCCTTATCTTTGTACCTGCAAAACAAAGATTAAACAGAAAACAAAATAAGATTAGTGTTAGTATGTTTCTCTCAGATATGTCAGTGAGGTGCACTTGACAAACTCATCATTGAGAAATATCAAAAAGGGGCAAGTTTAACCAATATGAAAGATTTTATCCTTCATAAATTCATAGCTAGAATTCAAATGACAGCCAAAAGGGACTAATTCACCAGCCAGGTGAAAGTATTTTGGTAATAGTAAGTTCAAACTTTCTGAACTTATCCACATGTGCATAGCAGGCACACAAGCTGCACACACACAGGCATGCAAGTGGTGTGCTGTCGACTTCTCAAGCACATCCAAACCACACAAAACCACAACACAGCCGTGAGTGAAGCACTAGTGCATGTCTTCACTACACAACACACCAACACAGCCAGGGTAAACATCAGCTAAACCAAGAACCGCAGCCAAACCAAACCACCCAGATCAACCCAAATATCACCAGGATGGTGACATAAGGAGGGGGATGGATCTGGTGGATCGCAAGGTCAAGCCCAGGAGCTAGGAGGAGCAGGTAAGATCAAGAGCAAGCTAAGGAGCCAGCAAAAGCAGATCAAGATCATCATCAATCTACTACACCAACATCAAATCTTGTGGTGAGTCTCATAAAACCATCACATGCTTTCATCAGAATATCTAAACAAAAGCATGTGTTGCTTTATGTAATGATCTCTCAATAAGCACCCAAGAAGGGTGAATCTATCCTAGAGATTTCAAGTAAAAGGATAAGAAATCAAGCTCAACCACAAACACTAAACCCTCAGACCAGCATCATTGGGTTCAGTGTTACTTTGCAACTTAGATCATTTTCATTTGATCTTATCAAGATCAGGGCACATCTCTCAGAGAGAGTAGCACCTCTAATCTTGCAAGATTTAAACAAACTAATACTCAACCAACTAGGAATTTAATCCTAAAGCCTCAGACCCACATCATAGGCAGGAAAGTTAATACAAGTTTTCATGTCAACTTGTCAGTATTAATCACAAGCATAATCAAGCTAAGACTAGAAATAAAAACCCAATCACTTGTGTGCCAGAATACAATGGTATCACAATGACAAGTTCTTAATGAGCTAAAACCAATCTTTACTTAGCTTCCACAGATAAAAAGGGACAACCACTACAAATCATTTTCCTGAAGCCAAGTGCTAGGAATCAACATTAAAATGAATCTATACATCCATAGAAAATCATTACATATAATGATTTGATTCAGAGTGTATCATCTCAAACAAGCCCACATTATAATTGCAATAAGCAACTACTGAGAGAAATCCACTTTCAGTACAAGTATTCTGACAATAGGGAAACTTCTCAGATCAACCACATAATCCAATCAAGGATTTCATTAAGACACTAGCATAGATCATGGTGGATTTCCACTACACTAAATCTGACAGGCAACTAGTATCATCAAAGCTACTATCAATCCTTAATCACAGCAGGCAATCATTTCCCATGATCAAATATGATCAACACTAGATCTAAAGCATCATAGATATGATCAATAGGGGGGTTATGAACCCTAATCCAGAGATGAACCCTAATCCAGAGATGAACCCAATCAGCACATAGTCACTCAACATGAGAAGCCACTAGATACACACCAAAAAGAATCAAGGCAGTAGCATGGACAAACACCACAGAGACCACTTACCCGAGGTCCTCGCTGATGAATCGAAGAGGAAGCAGAGGGGCCGACAAACCGCGGCGGCACAGGGAGCACCCAGAGGGGCGCTGCAACCTGCACCTGCCACGGCGGCAGCCGCAGCAGCGCACGAGACCAGCACACCACCGCAGGCGGGATTGTGGCAGCGGCGACAACATCTTCTCCGAATCCTAGGGTTCGGGAATGGGGTGGAACTGACCACGGGGAAGCCTGGAGTCAAATCCAAGCGGATAGAATGAAAGAGCGTCATCGAAAACCCCAACTTGCACCACGACAGCGGCCAAAACGGTCGACAACGACTAGAATCGACGGTGGCGGCATCGTCGGCCACGGGGTCGAGTCAGAGGAGGAGGGGATAAGGTCGAGGAAGAGAGAGGAGGCAGAGTGGGTTGGGTGGGCCAAAACCTTTGGGGTAGTCATTTGACCCTGCCCTATTAGGCCACCCTGGCCCAATAAGATAAAAGGGTCCAGCCCAAGTTATTTAATAAATTTTTTGATCAATTAGAAAAGACCAAAATGCCCCTTACCTAAATAAAATTGTAGAAAATAAAATAAAAGTCCAAAAATTATAAATAAAATATTTTTGGATTCACAAAAATCCATTTTGTTCAAATAAAATAAAATATAAAGTTTTGAACACTTAAACTTTTATAAGAATTTTGTAATTTATATATTCCTTATGGAATTTTACAAAATTATTGAAAGATGATAAAAAAAATAAAAATCACTTTCACTATTTATTAATATTATAGTATTTTTGAAAAATACTAAATAAATATTTAGTAATAAATTTAATGTATAATTAATAATTCCTAAAAGAATTATTAAATCAATAAAAGTCAAATAAAGGAAAATAAAATAAAATAACTCAATGTATGTTATAAATATTAAAAAAAATAATATTTATAAATCCTTTATTACTCAAAAAGGAACTTTTTGGGAAAAATGCATATAGAATTAAAGAATGCATTACATTACTTGCATAATCATTTTGCTTCTTTAAATATTGTCCTTACCGGGCAATAATGATGTTTTTGTAGAACTAGAAGCTCAAGGTCCAGTCCAAGCATCAGAGTTCACTACCTTGCCATCACAAGGCAAGTTCATCACTTGCTCATGTCCTTTGAAGAGTCTTTATGAAAGTATTTACAAATTGTGTGTTATCATATATGCTATAAAAGAAAGAAAATATTATTTTCATAAATAAAGAAATCATAGATATCATCCTAAGTGATGATATAATGGAGCAATAGAACTTAGGGTTCTATTTGAAACAATGATGATCAAGTAGGGACTTAACAACCCCTGACATTAGTGATTCTAGTGCTGTATATTACGTGTTAGCCATGAGATTTGGAATGGGACAGAGAAGTCAGCTGTATTTTCTTCCTCTCGCATGAAGCCGGATGTGCAGGTCGGTTGTTATCCTCATAGCGTGCATATTAATAGGTAATTTGTAGAGGATATGCAGCATATGGGTGGGAACCCTCATTGTCCCACGATAGTTCTGGCATCTAACGGTTTGTACAAACCATTGCCGTAATTCGTTATGTGGGCATGGTGTACACCAAGGAGGCATGCGGGGTCGCGAGGGGGGCAGTGATTGGCTTGGACCAACTACTGGGCCCCACATCATGGAATTGTGGACGGTAAAGTACGCCTGGTTGTGCAACAAGGAGTTGATCTCTCATGGGTAAAGTAACGCACCTCTGCAGAGTTTAAGAACTGTAACTTGTTACTCCCTATTCCGGGAAGGAGCTACGAACATGGCAGGAAAGGAACTCCATGAAAGTTCTGGTCAACCTGTGAAGGCTGATTGTCATAGTTTTTCGGAAATAAAATCAATCTTTGAAGAAAGATTTACAAAAACTGCATAGTGCCAAGGATTTATAATCCAAGGTGGTAGTTAGAGCATCAAACTTCCCACCTTGCATATAATGAACTTGTTGAGTAACGCTGTTACTCATTCTTTCCTTTGATCCCGTGCTTAGACTCTGAGGATCCCGAAGACGTGCCAATGTATGCAGCCGAATGCCAAGAAGACGTGTTCTATGAGGAACCTGATCTGTCCGGAGGAGTTAAAGGCGTGGATTACGAGATCCGCTACGGTCTCGATGAGAACGAGTCCACTTAAGTATCTAGTTAGTAGTAACTAACGGAGCCGAACAGCATGAACTCTATAGAATAAGCTGTTGAGCCCCACTCCTAGTCGGAGTTTTTACTTTTAAATTTCTGCTGAACACTTTATATTTTTGTTTGTAAGCTGGATATTTTGGAAGTCTTGAACTTCCAGTATTGTAATAATAATAATGTGTGTACTTTTGTAATATGGACCCGCAATGTTTCTGTTGTACCACTCTGAGGGATGTGATATTTACGGAACGGTGTTCTGTGGATGTCATGTCAACGACTATAGTGTACTACACATGCAGTGGTATACTGGGTCACCGCACAAAATCATTTTGTAATTCATATCATGGGATTTGTGATAAATGTATGGCAGTTGGCCACCTTAGTTTTCAATGTTCCATTACTCTTGAAGAATCCCTAGTATCTTACACTGGAGTTGAAGTCTTAGAGTATTTGGTTTATAAAGGTGTCCACGATCTACTCTCAAAAGATTCAATCATGATAAAGAGTAGTTATAGTATGCTTCATATGAAACTTACCAACTTGATACCAATGTTAGAGAAACTCTAGCAGACCCTGTAAAACAGCCCAAACCTTTAAAATTCTGGTGACTTTACAGTTTGTTGCAATTTTGTCGAGCTAGCAGATCCCGTAAAACCACCCGACCTGTATTTTTTTGTTGTTCCATGAGAACCCACTAGCTTGGTCGTTATATGTAGTGCTCAGTCAGGAGGATACATGTGGAAAACTGATTTCCTCCATCGCCCATGTCTACCGGCCACCGGCCGTACACGGTCACGCCAGCCGCAAAATTCTCTATGATTTGGCAAAATGGGACCTAGGCTCCACCAGCGCGGCCACGCCACGGCCAGGCCATGCAGGCGCAGAGAGCTCAACTGGGCAAGGGGGGGGGGCTGAGGCGACGCAAGGCGCTGGGGAGGCATGGGGATGTGCCAGGGAGCATTGTGGGGTCTTCTTAGGGGGGTGGGGGCGGCAGCGCGAGGGGTCAGCGGGCGTGGGAGGGGCGACGTTCGGCGTGTGGTTGCGAGGGAGGCGAGTGGGCGGCATTTCCGTGAGTCGTGCTATTCACAGAGGGGTCAGGGAAGAAGAAGACCAGGAAAAGAGAAAGGAAAAAGTGAGCCATAGGTGGGCAGGCGTGTTATATGGGTCAGTTTACCGTATCTAGTCTCTTCGGACCATTTTCAGCCTGCAAAAGCAGTTTTCGGTGCCTTGTATACGCATTTTAAGGGTTGGTCTTTACGGTGTCTGCTTGAGTTGATCTTACGATCTTATTGTCAAGAACGTCTTAGTGATAATCCACTTGTGTTAGATAGTAAGGCACTGTCTAAAACCGTAGTGCCCGAAGATAACCATTTGCAGAAACCACAAGATAAAGAGGAGGAGGAACAAAAATGTGAGGTTGACAAAGATTGGCACACTACAAATACTAAATTTGTTTATGATGCCTCTCTCTTTAGTAATTATTCTTATAATGCTAAAACTGATTGTAATTTACCTATGGTGGCCTTGTGCCTAGACACTCACGAGGAGAGCATTACTAATAATGAACTAGAGATAGAACCTTGCTATGAATCTTTTGATGCTAATATGTAGGGACCTGATTTACTCTCTGTTGCAAAGGAAGAATATTATGAAGTGTTCCCCTACAATGGTAACCAAGGTAAAAGTTCAATAATTATATTTCAACCTCTAATCTTCTCATTGCAGCTATATAAGGAGGCATGCCCCCACACTTGGTGTATCCATGCTCGCTTGGAAGAGAGAACTTATTCATCTATATGATGCCGATGCACCGCAAGAGGATACGACTTTGACCGTACTCTACTATGAGATGCTCCAACATTTTGATAGAGGTAAGTACCATTACACCTCGAATTGATATCCCCTGGGATCCAGGTGGATGATTTAATGGAGCATCTAAGCCTAGCTATGGCTTTAAAGAAAGCGCTTCACGGGAGGCAACCCGAAAGTTTTTAGGTGTCTTTCTTAATTTTGTGTCTTGAATCTAGTTGCATTCATGTTATATTGGCACTTTGTATATATGTGCATGATTTCCTATCAGAGTTGTATTGGGACTATTTTCGATAGGTAGAATTATTTATTGCTCTAATAATGTGTTGCACATCTTGGATAAATCTTCTCATCAAAAATATATATTTCCTTTGTTTTGGATGCTGAACTAACATTTTAGGTCCTTAGTAAAAATTTCGAAGAAAGATAACTTGTTCCGGAACTCACATCGAGCATAACAAGAAACAATATGGGTGGAATCATACGTACCGCACACCCGTATCGCTCATGCGAAAAATCGGAAGAAGTAGAAAATTTTCCAGAAAAGCTACTTCAAGCTTAACGAGCACTGATACGGTGGGACGCGTACGTACCGTCCGCCCATACCAACCTCGTTACCAGGCAAAGGAAACATGAAGACAACCCATGGGTTGTAACGACCACTCATACGGGCGCATCCAACCCGTACCACTCGGTCATACCAACTTTGACGGAAGGCTTCAAAAAAAAGAGAGGAGAAGACAAGGTGCACTACGGGCGGAGTCCGTCCGTACCACGCGCCCGTACCAAGTAGAATCACGACACAGTAAGGACATGGATGAATATAAAAATGTTATAACCCCTCTAATATTTTATTTTTACAACCTTAGGTCAGTGGGTTATCTTATACATGTTTGATGACTGCAAGTGCACAGATCATTTGTAGCTAGTTTCGAAGTTAAGATGTCAATCCCACAGGGAGCCCAAAGGTAAGTGTTTATTGGTGAAGTCTCTATCACACCCGAAGTTCTCACAGGTCTTCGAGTGAATTGACTACAAGCGTTGAAATAAGAATAAATTTTAGATTAAAGGATTGTATTTAAATAAAACTAAAATGTAAAACTTCATAAATAAAAAACATAAAAATAAAGAATGATTTGTTTGTTGTTTTCTGCAGATGACGAAGTAGGCGCGAGGAGTTTCAGTTCATGGTGATAGTGAATGTGCCGGATGGATGAGTGATAAGTGTTTCAATTATAATCTTATGAGTATGTGTGTAGACGAGCAACCCATAATTAGCCGGAACTCCTCTTGGTAGATTTTATCCCAACTTCAATAATCCTACTAGCCTGTTCATCACAACCATGGTCAGTCACTAGATGATTAAGATCCTTCAGGTTGCTTAGCAATTAAGCTCCTTGGATCGGACTAATGCAATAAGTTTGGTGGTTCCTCATTATCCTCGAGTCAAACTAGTTTCCCATTGATATCCCCGTGTCACTCGGGGTGTCGCCGGTCTGCTAGCAAACAAGATTCTATCTATGTAGAACAAAGCATCATGTTGTCTGGGCCCTTAATTGGACAACAGGCATTAAGCATCCCACAGATAGTCAAGCACACATAATATAGTAATCAAAATCAGCCACAAACTTAATGGAAATTATATAGGCATATCACATCTCACCAATCCGCTACATCGCCCATGCCCAAGGAAACTTACTCACATATGAGAGAATAAAGCATCATTGATATAATGAAATAAATGGAGTTCTTTTTGATATTACCGTGGAGATCCACAATAAGAAATAGAAATAAATCCAACACAATTCAAGATGGGAAGAACAATCTCAAACCCTAGTCTTGCAAGGTGGAGATCTCTCTCTCTTAAGTACAAGTAATGGCTATGGAGGTGTGGTGTCTAGGAGATCAAAGATCAGTGAGTGAGACGAAGAACGTCTTCCCTTCTTCTCTGGATCTCTTCTTTCTCCCTTCTGGATGGTATGGCAGATCGGGTGTTCTGTTTTCATCCTCGGCCTCTTCACGAAAGTTGTCCCTTTTAATAAGAAGAAGGATATGGCAGCTATATGGCCAGAACTATACGGCCAGATAAATATTCCCGTCGTATAGTTTCTCGTTAAAGCTTTAGTATCCTCCCCTCGATTGCTTCCAAAAAGAGATTTGCTTGTTTTTGTCTGAATATTGTGTCTTTGCTGTTAAATCCCTGTGTTGATGTTCAGAACCTGAAACACATAATAAAAACCATGTTTTCTTCGCTACCGAAGTATTAGTGTTAGGTAAAGCTAGAAAACCATCAAATGCAAACGAAAACCATCGATAAAAACCATCAAAAATGTGTAGAATCTCACAGCTATCAACTCCCCCAAGCTTAGATGTTGCTATCCCTCGAGTGAGAAGGAAATGAGAAAGGATAGCAGAGATTCAAAACTGAAATAAAAGAACTTACAAGCTTGAATTGGTGTCAAATTATTTTCTTCATATTTCCTGCAATCTTAAACATGATCATACAAATATTCACAAGATTGCATTGAGTTCACTTCCTAACCACGTATATCTTGCTAGCTAATAAACCATATGCCCGAACGAGTGTCGAAAGTTTAGATAGGAAAGTGAAACAAATATTTTTAGTTTCTCTCTTATTGAGAGATGAAAACTTTTTGCTCTTATTCCTTTAATCAATTAAGAGTAATCAAGTTTGCACCAAGAACATTTAATTTAAAAACAATTGATCTACTCCCACGTCAAAATTTCAAGACTCTCAAAGCACCTTTTTCCTTTCCTTGTTTTTCAAAAACTTCAGCTCTTTCATAGAGAAATCATGCCACAGTTTTTAACATGTTAATTGGGGCTGTGTTGTGCACTCGTGACCATGCCAATAGATAGCTGTTGAGCAATAATGGGTCAGAGGAGTACTACAACTTCACTTGGAACGTAAAACCACGATGAGACTAAATTTTTTACACGTCATAGCATTGCAGCTATAGACGTTTACATAACTCAATAGCTGAAATCAAGTGGTTTCCCATGTTTAGATCGTTCGTTGGCCAGCGGAGTTAATAGTTCCCCATGGAGTATATAGTATTTGTAGTGACACGCGTAAAGCAATATCCTACTGTAATTATTAGAAAAAGCAGTGGCATAATCTCTACTACTCCGAAGCATCCATTTAATCGGACAATTTCATTCAAGGGTGTTATCGAGTCTATTTACATTAAGCTCAATGGGGTTGAGTAGTTTCTAAAATCAAATCCTTTGGGCTAAACATGGACTCAAGTCATCTCTTGGATGCTTTTTCTTGTTGTAAAAATGTCAGAAATATTTTAACCAAGTTCATTGCTCATTGTTTCAAAGCTAAAATAGGACACTAGCAAAGGAATATAATTTATAAGATAACAAGCTAGGTGGGGAGTGACTCAAGTGCAAGCGAGTAAAGAATTGTAGGATCAATTTAAAGTTGCAGGAGAGGACTTGAGTCGAATCCTCTCTATATTTCCCTATTGCCAAGTCACCTGAAATTGAGCAATCTCCGAGAAACACAAAGAAACAAATTTGCAAATAAAGGATATGGCTAATTTTTGTGTGTTTTTGGTTTAAGGATGCAAACTGAAAGTAAACATGCAATTCTTGGAAAATAAAATAAATAAAAAGAAGAAATAAAAATATGAATGCAAGTTTGGAGATTTTCAAACCTCCCCCAAGCTTAGGTTGTTGCCATGCTTGTTGTTGCCGTCGTTCGGTGGCGGTTTCCAATGCTGCTGGTAGTAGTCGGGGAAGTAGGTCATGAAGTTACCAAAGTGTAAGTTAAGGCACTCACATCTTCACTTACTCCATGCAAAGTCTGGTCAATCTCCCCAACGCGTTGGTTGAGCTACAAAAAATCTTGATAGGGGACGTTGTTGAACCCCTGATGTTGCTGCTGATGGGGCCATTGGTCCCAAGGTTGCTCCTCATGCTGCTGTTGTCTCTCCCAACCAGGGTTGTACTCCTGCTCCTGCTCATCCTTCTGCCCTCCTTCTTCATCTTCCTCAGAGTCAGGGTAGAGCTCCGCCATGATCTCAGTCACTTGATCCTTGGTGAGGGTCCAGTGGCCCCTTCCCTGAACCTCGAAGGCTTGCGGGCAAGGAAATTACACTTGATCATCCTGCACAACATCAAGATAACCAAATTTATGGGCTCAGAGCCTCTTGTTATATCGGTAAACACCAAGGAAGCCACAAGCAGTTATATACTTGACATCCATAAGTATGGAGCCATCAACAGGTTGCACAATAGGAATTGCAATTTCAAGGGCTTGGATTAGGTGGGTTACCATTCCACCGATGCGAATATCACCTTTATTTTTGTTGCTCTAGTGGCGGAGGTGCTGGAGGAATAGAGCTGCAGGAGTAGGGATCTACGGCGCATTAGGGAAGAGCGCCTTGGTGATCATGGCCATGTCTGCATTGGACATCGAGCCGGTATCTTCTCTTCCTAACAAAGTGTTAGCAAGAAACATAGCAAAGTAACAGATGGTTGGGTTTTGAATGGTGGACATCTTCTTCTGATAGAAGTCCCTACCATCATTAACAGAAACAACCTCCCAAGCATTTGCACTCAAAACGCTATACAAGTTTGTAACAGTTGATTCCCCTTCTTGAGGGAATTGATGGCTCAAATGATGTAGAGCTCGTTGGGGAACCCTAAGTGGAAGGTTTGATGAGCATCGCAGCAGTTTCCCTTAGTTATGAAACCACGGTTATTGAACCCGTAGGAGAAAAAGCCAACTCCCAAGGTGTTGCTAGCAACTTGGAACCTGCACAACACAACCACAATACTTTGCCCCAACTTACAGTGAGGTTGTCAATCTCACCGGTTTGCTGAAAACAAAGGATTAAACGTATAGTGTGTAAGAAAGTAATTGCTTTGTAGGAATTACAGAAAGTAAACAGTAGGCAGTAGATTGAGTATCAGTGGGAAGGAATGGACCGGGGTCCACAGTTCACTAGAGGTGTTTCTCCACAAGATAAATAACATGTTGGGTGAACAAATTACAGTTGGGAAATTGACAGGATAGAGAAAGCATAACAATGCATATACATGTCATGATGATTGCTATGAGATTTGTTTAGGCACTACAACATAATACATATACCGTAATCCAACTGCATCTATGACTAATAATCCACCTTCAGGTTATCATCCGAACCCACTCCAGTATTAAGTTGCAAGCAATAGATAATTGCATTAAGCAAAGTGTGTAAAGTAAACAATACAATTGCCCTATGGACACAGGATTGTTGTTTTCTCCCTAGTAGCAGTAGCACATCTACAACCTTAGAAGTTTCTGTCACTCTCCCATATTACTAGAGGCATGAACCTACTATCAAGCATAAATACTCCCTCTTGGAGTTACAAGCATCTACTAGCAACAGAAAGCATGCAAGACCACAAACAACATAGACATGATAGAATCAATAATCAATCATGATGTAGTACTCAATATCCATCGGATCCCAACAAACACAACATGTAGGATTACAAATAGATGATCTTGATCATGAACGGAGCTCACAAGATCTAAACATGATAGCACAAAGGAGGAGAAACTACCATCTAGCTACTGCTATGGACCCATAGTCCAAGGATGAACTACTCACGCATCACACCCGAGGCTAGCATGGTGATGAAGAAGGCCTCGAGGGTGATCTCCCCTCTCCGGCAGGGTGCCGGGAAGAGCTTCAGATCCCTCCCGATCTAGGGACCAATGGTGGCGGCGGCTACGGACTTTTTTGTGGATTTCTGATCGGGTTCTTAGGGTTTCTGCCTCGAGGGGCTTATATAGGCGAAAGGGCAAGGTAGGTAGCCGCCCGAGGGGCCCACACCATGCCTAGGCACGTCCAGGGGTGGTCCCTCCCCTAGGGGTGGTGCGGCCACCTCGTGGCTCTCCTCCGTCTCCGCTTTGGACTCCGTCTTGTGTCGGAAAAAATTAGGAACTTATGCTTTTGTTCCGTCCAATTCCAAGAATATTTCTTTACGTGTGAGAAACACCTTCCTCGCCAAAACCATGGCGTACTTGTTATCGAGCTCAGCCCGAAGCCCTGAGCCTTCACCACGTTGGTGCTTGCTCTTGCGAAAAAGTCCACCTAGCTTGTTCATCTTGATGCACTGAGAAATTTCAACATAAAACCTTAGGCATATAGTTTCTACATGATATATGAACAAATCTACGGGAAGGAATTCAATCCTAACGTGAGAAATTAAAATAAAAAATAAATCAAGATTGAGTTCATCCACTAATTCAATGAGAGGATTTCAACCATGGAATTATGAAAATAAAGTATGGATAGGGAGAGAAACATACCGATCTGTTGATTCTCCCACTCAAACGAACGAAATCCGTGAAGAATTGAGAGTTCTTGAGAGGTTTTGAGAGTTTTAGAGAGAGAGTTTGAGATAAATAATGAGAGGGGGAAGAACCTTGGCCTGCCCCGACCCGTTTAAGTGGCCGGGCCAAACTATACGACGGAAGCTATACGGCCGGGTTAAGTAGCTCTCGCCGTATAGTTGTGGCGGCGGCGAGGGTTAGGGTTTCCCAACACCAGATCACAACTATACGGCCAGACCAAATGGTCCCGCCATATAGTTGGTGGTCAAACCTTCTGTATCCGAACTTCAAGTTCTGAGAATTTTTTCGATAACTATACGGCCGCAACTATACGGCTGAAATAAATATTCCCGCCGTATAGTTGGTCGTTACAACTACTGGAATATGCTTTTTCACACAAATTTTCAGAGATGCACCTTTTTATCTGAACAATATTATTAGGCCAGTTTCTACAAATAAAACTCAAACTTTATTTTTTACTCTAAATCTATGCTTATTCAGTCGGTATTTCTACTACTTTTTTGGCAGCTGCATCTTTACGGGAGCGCTTCCGCAAAAATGTCCATGAAAAAGTTATAGGAATGCGATGGACATTATTATATCTAACTTTAATTTATTTTATTGATATGATCGGTTGACTCCCATTAAGAATTTTATTAAGAATGGTTGAATATTTCAACCCCTTCGCTGTTCTTGAATTCTTACCTTTGGTTGCCCTTTATCAAAGACACTTACCACATGAACTCGTTTTGCCGGTGGAACATACCTTTCTCCTGCTTCTAATTTCTTTGGAAATTACCAGATTATTTCAGCATCATAAACATTGAAGATTATTTTCCCTTCAGCACAGTCAATTGACGCTCCAGCAGTACTAATAAAAGGTCTTCCAAGTATTATGGATAATTTTCCATCCTCCGACATTTCAAGAATAATAAAGTCAGTGGGAATGATATGCTCATCTATTCTAAGTAGAACATCGTCAATCATACCAACAGGTTGTTTACTGGATTTGTCAACCATCTGTAAAGTGATAGAAGTGGGGGAATATTCCCCTAATCCTAACCTTTTATAGAGGGAGTATGGCATTACACTAACTCCTTCACCTAAATCACATAAGGCATTATGAATATTAGTTTTGTCTATTGAATATGAAATAGTTGGTATCCCGGGATCTTCTGACTTAGACAATAGCCTTCCATTGGCAGGGTAACTAGTTACCATGGTGACGGTTCAGTTATCTCTTTCTTTCTATTAAGAATATCACGTAGAAATTTAGAATAGGCAGGTACTTTTATCGTATCCGCAAATGGAATATCTAGACAAAGATCATTTAATGCTTTTATAAAAGAGTTATAGATTACCTCATCTGGTGCTTTCTTTTTACGGTCTAGATATGGAAGTTTCTTACCTTTATCTTTGACCTTTTGTGGAGGATCAGGCTCTTTAGTTGCTTTTTTTGTTGTTGCTTATTTTTCTTCTTTTCTATTGCAACAACTTCATGTTCTTTGCTTATGTCTTCTTCTTCTCTTGGATCAACAGTCTCTACATCAGAGTTATAACTCTCATCTTGTGCATCATTATTCTCCTCCAAGGTTTGATCTTGTGTGTCTTGAGCAGTCTCGTCTTGAGGATCCACCAATGTATCATCTTCTTGGCTTGCTTTGAGCAAGGCTTTTTCCTTTTGATATTTTCATCTTCATATTCCAGTGGTCCTAACGGTCCTTTAACATCTGCACCTCTTCTTGTAACAACATTAGTAGAAACATGAATATTTATATCTTCACGAAGAAAAATTTGATAACCAGATGCTATTTGATCACATTGGGTTTCAATCATACTGAAGTACTTGTTAAATAATTTTATTTCTTGGCCAATTTCCTCATAATTTTCTGTAAGTTCGGCCAAAATCTTTTTATGTTTTTGAAATTGCTTATGCAAGTAATTATAATGCTTTGCCTGCCGATATTTCAATTCTTGAAAAACTTTTCTAGTTTCATCCTCTTTAGTAAAAACTTGTAACAAATCTACTTTGTTTTCCTTGACAAGTTCAAAAGGTATACCTTTTTCTTTCATGGTTTTGTGTACTTCAGGCATAAGATCAGAATTTATAAGAAGTATTTCTTTTTCCGGCTTAGTGCCAAAATCAGGATTATATAAAGAATCATTCTTAGCCTTAGTAGCCATTAATTCCAAACATGCTTTAATAATTAAAGTATTTATCGATCCTCCTACTGATGAATTTAGCAATTCTCTGCATTGGGTATAAAGACCATGGTAAAATAAGTGGCAAACAGTTGACTCAGAATAGCCATGATTAGGAATAATATTAATCATTCCAAAGAATCTTTCCCATGCTTGTGGGTAATTTTCTCCCATGTTCTGACTAAAGCTGCCTATAATCTTTCTAAGTTCTGTTATCTTTGTAAAAGGATTAAACCTATTTATGAATTTAACAATGCAGTTTTCCCAATATTTAATATAGTGGCGAGGGAGAGAATATAACCAGTCTAGAGCTTTACCTTTGAGAGACCAACGAAATAGTTTTAGACGAGAAAATTCTATTGGAAAACCTTTTGGTCCAAGTGATGTTATCACATCATCGAACTCTCTAAGATGTCTTCCTGGGTCTTCATCTTCCCTCCACTGAAAGCTTTTTCCTACAAAATTTTAATAATTTCACCGTCAAATCAATATTTCCTAACTCCGGATTAGGAAATTTTATTGGTTGTTGAAGAAATGCAGAATTTGGAGCACTATATTCTCTGAGAGTCTTCTCAGGTTTCGTGGGAGTTGTCATATGAATGGCCATGATTTCCATGAAGTCACTTAGGTTTTCAACTTCAACTTTATTCGACCTCAAAAGTTTTTCAATAATTTCCTCGCGCCTTTGAGTAGGTACGCGATCAAGATAATCTGGTAACCCTACCAGAGCATGTAGACCATTTGTCTCCTAGGGAGACCATCTTTTAATAGTAACACCTGAAATGTCAAGAGACAAAACACTTAGCGCTTAGCTCTCCGACAACGGCACCAGAAAATAGCTTGATGGCTGCGAGTGCACATATCATTTGCAGCTAGTTTCGAAGTTAAGATGTCGATCCCACATGGAGCCCAAAGGTAAGTGTTTATTGGTGAAGTCTCTGTCACACCCGAAGTTGTCATAGGTCTTCGAGTGAATTGACTGCAAGCATTGAAATAAGAATAGATTTTGGATTAAAGGATTGTATTTAAATAAAACTAAAATGTAAAACTTCAGAAATAAAAAGAATAAAAGTAAAGAACATTTTCTTTGTTGTTTTCTAGAGATGACGAAGTAGGCGCGAGGAGTTTCAGTTCATGGTGATAGTGAATGTGCCGGGTGGATGAGTAATAAGTGTAACAATTATAATCTTATAAGTATGTGTGTATGCGAGCAACCCATAATTAGTCAGAACTCCTCTTTGTAGATTTCATCCCAACTTTAATAGTCCTACTAGACTATTTACCACAACCATGGTCAGTCACTAGACGATTAAGATCCTTCAGGTTGCTTAGAAATTAAGCTCCTTGGATCAGTCTAATGCAATAAGTTCGGTGGTTCCTCGTTATCCTCGAGTCAAACTAGTTTCCCATTGATATCCCTGTGTCACTCAGGGGTCGCCGGTCTTCCCCTTCTTCTCCAGATCTCTTATTTCTCCCTTCTGGATGGGATGGCGGCTCATGTGTTCTGTTTTCATCCTCGGCCCGTTCACGAAAGTTGTCCCTTTTAATAAGACGAAGGAGATGACAGCTATACGGCAGGAACTATACGGCCGGAGAAATATTCCCGCCGTATAGTTTCTCGTTAAAGCTTCAATAAACTCCCCTCGATTGCTTGCAAACAGAGACTTGCTTGTTTTCGTTTGAATATTGTGTTTTTGCCGTTAAATCCCTCTATTGATGTTCAGAACCTGAAGCACATATTAAAAACCAAGTTTTCTTCGCTACCGAAGTATTAGCATTAGGAAAAGCTAGAAAACCATCAAATCCAAACGAAAACCATCGATAAAAACCATAAAAAATGTGTAGAATCTCACAGCTATCAATGTTCCATTGTACTTCTTTTTATTTTACCTACCTTTGAAACTCCCTAGCCTATAATTCTATATATTGTTTTATGTTTCTTTTTTTTGCTTTTCACAGTTGGATGAATGAACTCCGTTCGAACACCGAATCATTTGGTTTTACTTCGTTCTTTATTTTCGTAGGGACTTGAACCTTGTGTCATGACGTGCATGGTTTGTGCCAACCATGCAAATACTTGGATAAGCCACTTGGTTGTTTCAACTTAACAATTCAACAAGGAAGTATTCATTGAACCAAAGGTCCATGTCCATCAAAAGTGAGGTTATTCGTACCTCAACGGTAAAGTGTGTCACCCTTGATTTGTTCAAGCTTGGGGAGGTAACCACTTCTCACACTCTCTTTTTATAACTGCATTTTGTCTTTTCTTATGGTAATATATTTAAGTTTGGTTCTTGCAAAAGTTCTAACTTGGGTAAGTTACTTCATGTGTAGTCTTGTGCAATGTTCTTGTTCGATGTTTTTTTTGCGCAATCATGTATCTTGCTTTTTTCGAATACTTGCTTAGGTAAGATTTGTTTCATAGTTATGTAAGGGATGCACTTTATTTTGTTGGGATTCATAAGAGTTGAGTTAGAGCTTTGATTCACTATGTTAAAATCTTTATCTAGCTTGATAAGAACATTGTGATCCTCTAGAATGCATTGCCATGATTTCTACACTTGAAATGAATAAAAGTATATTTATGAAGCCTCTAATTAATTTCTCGTGTGATGTTTAATTGATTTAAGAGTCTAGCCTTATAGATACTCAGCCCCATAGACTTATTGATAGAGACTTGATGGCACTCTTGAAAGGAGTTGTTTTATTAAAATGAAGTCTAGAGGTAATTATGATGCATGACAAAGCTAACCTTGTGGATCAAACCATGATATTATATTTAAAGAGTTCTATGTTTCACATGCACACCTTTGGATGCCAACAACTCCCCTAGCCTTTAAACAATCTATGTTATAACCTTGAATTTTGGCTATGAGTTGACGACATGGGTAGCATACGTGTCACCGTATGGGCAAAAGTATTGGTACTCCCGAAGATTAAAAGGTTTTATGTTTTCCATGCGCACCTTTGGATGCCAAAAACTCCGCTGGCCTTTGAACAATCTATGGTATAACCCTGGATTTCGGCAATGAGTTGGCGACATGGGTGGCATATGTGTCACCGTATGGGCAAAAGTATTGGTATTCTCGAAAGTTTTGCAAACCGTTGTTTAAAAGAATCACTCAATGATCCTTGTTGAGAATTATCCTTGAAAAAAGGAAGAAAAAAATTAAGATCCACATAACAAGTACTTGGCATGGTCTTATTACTACTTTATGAATTTTCTTGAAAGACAATGGATGGAATACCAGAGAACTTCCCCATGTCTTCCCAAGCACAAGTTTTTCTTCTGGCTGCTACTAAATGATAGATTAAATACCAGAGAACTTCTTGTCAGAAAAAATTTCAACATTAAGGAGGACACTTGTGTCCTTTGTGAGGAAAACACTATTGAATCAGTTGATCATATCTTCTTGAGATGTGACTTTAGTCAAAATTTCTGGTGGAAACTTGGAATTGAATGGAACACTGATTATCCATTGATTAGTATGATCCAAGAGGCACATGATAGAACATTGAATCAGTTCTTCAACATCACTATGATGACAAGATGCTGGAGCTTATGGAATCACAGGAATAACATCATCTTCGAGCAACATACTAGGTGCATGGATAACTGTTATGGCATATTCAAATTGTCAATGACTGATATTAGACATAGAATCAAACCCAGCTTACTTGAAGGCATGCAGGCTTGGTTAGACACTTTGTAATTTTCTTATTTACTTTCTGTGATTCCCACCATGTACAGTGCCCTATTTATAAAATGAAAATGACACAGTGGGGGACTTCCCCACTGTCTTTGTGTCAAAAAAATGGATGGAATAAGTAGTGTTTGATAGTCTTTATCTATTTGATATGGGTGTTCTAATGAGACACTCTAATGCTATGCTTCTTATTACATGATCTCTCACTCTTATTTTCTAAAGCCCTTACTTTACAAAAGTGAGGAGATACAAAACATAAAAGGTGCAATAGGAGGATCACATGTTTTCTTTCAAAGCTAGATTCACTTTTGACTTGGAGCATTGTAGTTTTAATTGATCTTTTATGGATTGACATAACTGAGCTTGTGTTTCCTTGTATAGATATGTTCTTTCTTACTTTGAGATTGCAAGGAAAATAAGGATACAAGACATCGATCTTCTACATCCGATATTATATTTTTGTTTCAATTTTGTCTCATTTATGTTATCGACTCGTGCCTCATGAACATGATGACCCTATCCACAAGCCACCTTATTTCTCAGGGACGAGAAAGATTCTAGCTTGGGTAAGTTGTTGAGTCCAAAATTAGAGCATATTTAAGTATATAAATTATTCATATTGTCACTCATTACATGCTACATCTAGCTACAACTATGTCTATTATGTATGATTACTAGTTCTCTTTCATTTTTATATGGACTTTGCATAATTAGTAGTTTAGTAGGATTTTATTACCTTTTTATTGTCTTTGACTTGTGTGTAGGTGCTATGAACAATCATGGATAAAAGGAGCCAAGAGGATTCAATATGGAGGAATTGCAGGCACCAGACTTAGCCATTTGAGGAGAGGAAAAAGTGAATTTTTCCATCAGTTACAGATGACGATCAAGGCAATGGTATTGTAGCCCTCGTCCATACAAATCCAACGAGCCAAAGAACACCTGAATCGGAGTCTGTATGAAAAAACTACGAACAAAACATTGCAGAGTCCGGGCGGCATAACGACCACTGGTACGAGCGGAGCCTGCCCGTACCGTACGGCCGTACCACCCTCCGACGGATTCTTTTCTTCAAAAGGAACAATAATTGTTAAGGCCCAATGGGCATATTCGCCCCCCAACTCCGTCGATTCACGAAACTGACCTCCAGATGCCTATTTAAAGAGGGGAAAGCCCTAGATGAAGGAGGAGAGTCCACACACGCCATAGGGGCGGAGCCCTGCTTCTCCGCCGCCTCCATAGTCACCGCCCACAAGATCTACACCACCATAACACTCAAGGGAGATAGGATACTTGCATCTTGAAGGGATACGCGTCGATCTTCATCAACAACGTCTCCAACTTCGATCCCCTTTGTTTACTTTGTTGTGATCCAATCTCTATTGTGGATTTGCACTTCTATTCAATTGTACCTTCATATTTCATCCATACTATTGCTATGGTGGTGATTCCCTTCATGTATGAGTAGTTTCCTTGTTCTTGGGGAGAGATGGTGAAACCCTAGTATTATTATCCATTGAAATAAAGATGATCTATTACTTGTGTCCATTGATCTATTGATCTATGATGTGTGTTTGATCTCTTCTCTTTATATGGTATGTGAAGTCAGCCACATATCATTTTCCTTCGGGTCTAAAGAAGAGGGTAAAACCCTTTGGACGTGTTTGGAAGCGTGCCCGAAGCTATTGTGACTAGAAGCACGGCTAGCAACCTGCACAGTCGAAGGGGAAACAAAAGGAGATTCACTAAGCTAATTACGATATCCACAGGGAGACCCTTAATTGCGGTGGTCTGCATGATGACTGCTCACAAACTTCGCGGTGGTTATTTAGAGATGACCTCATTCTTGTCTCAACAAAATGGCTTTCTACAAGACTTGTAGTGAATATCTTATTATGGAACTCTCTCCACACATATAAATATAAGAAATAGGTTATCCTAATCATTCATAATTATTCCATGCTAGTGGTGGATCCTACACTCCTTGAAAACCCCTCAACCATATCACACAACACTTCATATATATTCTCTTGCTTTAGTTTACTTTTGTTATTTACTTGTTCTTGTTTACTTTAGTACGTATTCAAACACGGTCTTTATACACCACTAGTAAGCGTGCACGTGCAACGCACGCCTTTTAAATATGACATGTGTATTTTAAATTCTACTTCGTGTGTCCTTAAGTAGATGGTGTATAAACTTTATCAAAAAGTTAATCTCTTTAACTTTAACCAAATACGTTAAATATTTATAATACTAAATAATTATATTAAAAAAAATATCTTCTAATGAGTTGCTTGATACTATTGATTTGCTATTACCGATCGTCATCACACACACACAATGCCGGTTAAAATCAACAATGCACAAAAGTGTGTTACTATTATTTTCTAAACATTACAGCTCAAGTCCTAGTTTATAGCAACACTTCAAAAACAGCAATTAAGCAACATTACCCATGTTTTACTCTCTCATAAAGGTCCACATCTTTGTGTGATCAATAAATCTAGCTCCATGGAGAGGATACTTCAAAATGAGTACCGTAATGGCTTCCAGAGATCCATACCATCCAACAATATGCATTATAAACATTTTAAAAGAAAGTTCATTTGCAAACTCCGTTTAAATGACCATACCAAATACTCGTATTGAAAAAAAAATCACTTCATCATACTGAGAGCGTATAAATTAAAAACCAAATAACCAAGTGATATACTCCCTCTGTCCTAAAATACCCTGCATTCTGGGTTTAGTCAAAGTCAAACTTTATAAACTTTGTTAGAATTATATAGAAAAAACTATAAACATCTATAGCACCGAATGTATATATTATGAAAATATATTTTATAACGATTCTAATGGTACTTATGTTGTATTATAGGTGTACATAAATTTTTTAATATGTTAGTTTGTCATTGACTAAATCCAGAATGCAGGTATTTTAGGACAGAGACATATTCAAATTCTCAAATGGGATTGCATTGACTATTACACACACCGCTCCCAGTCCCTACTCAGCTTCCTCCCTCTCCACTGTCTCACACGTTACAATCCACACATCCTCTCTCTCCATAGCCTCCCGCGAGAGGACCCACCCCTATCAGCGTGCTGCTACGGCAAGGACCTCCTGCTCCCCTATCTCCGCTCCCGCAACGCCTGCCCTTCCTCACGGACCTCTTTTCCACTGGATCCTGGGTCGCCGTCACCGCACGCGAGTTGGAGGGCTCCGCAGATGTCCCAGCCCAAGTGTGTGCCATTCCTGCCCTGGCGTTGTCCCAAGACGCCGGCACCGCCTTGGGCCTCCTCGATCTCAACACCGACGACAGAGGTAGTGGGGTGCTGCCGCCCCATGTATTCTGCGACAATAAGGAGCGTATTTGCGTCCGCTAGCAGGTACCCCTGCTCAGCATTGTTTGTCAGCGTGGAGGAATCTGAGATTCCCATTAGGATAGGTTCAGACATAAGATATGTACACTGATATTACTAACTGCTAGTACTATTTATATTGTATTATAGGTTGTCAGGTATATATATGTGGGCAATAGAGTGTTTTCTGGTGAATTGGCTATCATAATGCTCACATATTACAAGCTCAATGCCACTCCCATGTTTCGATCAAGAATTTGAATGCGTGCATGGTAATTACCTCATTCCTAGGATTGTTACTTTCCTTTTTTGAATTTGTGTTTGGGTGCTAAAATAATTAGGTATCCTATTCCCTTGATAACATGATAAGAAGGATAACCAACCTTTTTCTATGTTCAAAGAACAACTTCACTATTTACAGGCCTAGTTTCCAAGTGATTCTGGTTCTTAAAAGACTATGTGAGCGTTCTTCTAAACTCCATGTTTGATTATTTTAGAAAACTGAAAATATGAGGGTATGTGTTGCTGTTGATCTCGAGTGGATCGGGCTCTTTGCTGTTAAGAAAATTCAAGAGTGGCAAATGGTATATCATTTCAGGCTACATACTGACGACACAATTGAGCACACAGGCACTGGCACACCATATTTATCCGGCTACAGTTTGTGTATATGCAACAAGTTGCTGTTGTAGTGGTAAATTTTTGTGAATGCTACCTTGGCTTTTCTAATTATAAACAAATCTGGTTTAGTAGTTATTGGCAAGAAATCACATGAATTATCTTCTATATGAGTTCCGTAACTAAAGTCTGCTGTATAGTCAACTATAACTAAATCGGCGGACGAAAACTTCTGTAACTAACTTAGTAACAAGCCTTTCATCAATCCAGCCCATATAGCGAGCAAACAAGTTGGATCCTTCCTTAAGAAACACTTGGAGATTCCATCCTTCGTTTCATACCGCTTCAAGATTTCTATGGTTGAGGCTAGTCATGTTAGCGAACATGTAAAATTTGGTAACCCTCTCGTTGATCTCCTTGATCTTTTCCTTCATAATATTCTATGCCAGTCCCACATCACTATCAGTAGCTAAGACATCATAAAAAATAAATTGAAGACGGTGTCACTAGTAGAAAACAGGCCATCCCTTAACGCCCCCTCAGAGCATTAGTCCCGGTTGCGCCACGAACCGGGACTAATGCTGGCACGCGTCCCGGTTCGAGCGGGCACGGGGCCCGGAGGCATGCATCCCGGTTGGTAAGGGGGCATACGTCCCGGTTTGTAACACAAACCGGGACTAAAGGTTGGGCGTCAGCCACGTGGCGTGGCACACACCTTTAGTCCCGGTTTGTGTTACAAACCGGGACGTATGCTCTCGCCCTCTATAAATGCAACGCCCCAGCCCTCTGCCTTCACTCTGTTTTTTCTTGGTGGAAGGTGTGAGGGGTGTGCTAGTTTTTTCCCCTATGCATGCATTCAAGGTGTTTGATGAAATGTTTGAGTGAATGATCCCGTTCAATTTCTCATAAAACAAAAATATAGAAGGTGTCCGAGACGCACTTGAGCTTTCTCCTCTTTATTTTCCTCGATCGAGGTTAGCAATCTTATCTTTTCTCTGTCATTGATACAATGCATGTGTCGATGTGAATTGGTCATTTCACTATTTATGATGTCCTGTTTTTTGATAAACTTACTTATATGATGCAGATGAACGGTCGGGAATGGATGTACGGTGACCGGCGCGTAGCCGGGTATATGAAAGACGTGGATAAATTTATCGATGTGGCTACGGCAAACAAAGAGAATGGTTTTATACGTTGTCCATGTGTTCAACGTCGGAATAACAAGGAGTACTCTTCCTTGAAAATCATTCGCGGCCACCTGATTATGAAAGGTTTCATGCCCAACTATAATTGCTGGACCAAGCACGGGGAAAGAGGGGTTATGATGGAAGATGGTGAAGAAGAAGATGATGATAACAACTATCATCATATGTTTCCTGAATACAGTGATACTGCAATGGAAGACAATGGAGAGGAAGGAGGTGAAGAACGGGCATCAGATGAGCCGGCTGATGAACTTGGTAGGATTGTTTCTGATGCAAAGCGAGACTGTGAAACAGAAAATGAGAAGTTAAAGTTAGAGGGCATGTTAGAAGATCACAAGAAATTGTTGTACCCAAATTATGAAGATGGCAGCACAAAGCTCGGTACCACACTGGAATTGTTGCGATGGAAGGCAGAGTGTGGTCTAACTGACTCCTCATTTGAAAAGATGCTGAAAATAATGAAGCCGAAGTTCCAAAACATAACGAACTTTCTAAGAGTACCTACGAAGCAAAGACGACTCTTTGTCCTCTAGGATTAGATGTGCAAAAGATACATGCATGCATTAATGACTGCATCCTCTACCACGGTAAGGAGTATGAGAATTTAGATAAATGCCCGGTATGCAATGCATTGCGGTATAAAATCAGACGAGATGACCCTGGTGATGTTGAGGGAGAGCCCCTCCAGAAGAGGGTTCCTGCTAAGGTTATGTGGTATGCTCCTATAATACCAAGGTTGAAACGCATGTTCAGAAACAAAGAGCATGCCAGGTTGTTGCGATGGCACAAAGAAGACCGTAAGAAAGACGGGAAGTTGAGACACCCTGCTGATGGGTCACAGCGGAGAAAAATCGAGAGAGACTTCCCAGACTTTGCAGGTGACGCAAGGAACTTATGGTTTGGTCTAAGTACGGATGGCATGAATCCTTTTGGGGAGCAGAGCTGCAGTCACACCACCTGGCCCGTGACTCAATGTATCTACAACCTGCCTCCTTGGTTGTGCATGAAGCGTAAGTTCATTATGATGCCAGTGCTCATCCAAGGCCCGAAGCAACCGGGCAACGACATTGATGTGTATCTTAGGCCATTAGTTGAAGAGCTCTTACAGTTGTGGGGCAAACCAGGTGTACGTGCGTGGGATGAGAACAAAAAGGAGCCATTTGATCTACGAGGGTTGTTATTCGTAACCATCAATGATTGGCCTTCTCTTAGTAACCTTTCAGGACAGACAAACAAGGGATATAAGGCATGCACACACTGTTTAGATAAGACTGAAGGTACATATTTGCATAAATGCAAGAAGGTTGTGTACCTGGTGAATCGACGATTTCTTCCGACCAATCATCCCGTAAGAAAGAAAGGCAAGCATTTCAAAGGTGAGACAGATCACCGGAAGAAGCCTGAACTCCCTGTCGGTGATGATGTATTTGGTATGGTCAAGGACATAGAAGTAATCTTTGGAAAGGATCCCGGCGGTCAATCAGTTCTGAACAACGTCGCTACAGGACACGCACCCATGTGGAAGAAGAAATCTATATTTTGGGAGCTGCCATATTGGAAAGTCCTGCATGTCCGCTCTTCAATCGACGTGATGCACGTGACGAAGAATCTTTGCGTGAACCTGCTAGGATTCCTAGGCGTGTATGGGAAGACAAAAGATACACCAGAAGCACGGGAGGACCAACAAATTATGAAAGACCCAAAGAACATGCATACATAGAACAAGACGGATAAAGGGCGTCACTTAAGTCGTGCCAGCTATGCTCTTACTAAAGCAGAGAAGGAAATCTTTTTTGAAGTCCTTTACAGTATCAAGGTGCCGTCGGGCTTCTCATCTAATATAAAGGGGATAATAAATATGGCAGAGAAAAAGTTCCAAAACCTGAAGTCTCATGACTGTCACGTGATTATGACGCAGTTGCTTCCGATTGCATTGATGGGGCTTCTACCGGAAAATGTTTGAGTACCCATTGTGAAGCTGTGTGCATTCCTCAATGCAATATCTCAGAAGGTAATCAATCCAGATATTCTGCCAAGGTTACAGAAGGATGTGGTACAATGTCTTGTTAGTTTTGAATTGGTGTTCCCACCATCCTTCTTCAATATTATGACGCATCTCCTGGTTCACCTAGTGGAAGAGATTGCCATTCTCGGTCCGGTATTTCTGCACAATATGTTCCCCTTTGAGAGGTTCATGGGAGTCTTAAAGAAATATGTTCATAACCGTAGACCAGAAGGAAGCATCTCCAAGGGATATGGAACAGAGGAGGTCATTGAGTTTTGTGTTGACTTTATTCCTGACCTTAAGCCGATTGGTGTTTCTGACTCGCGGCATGAGGGAAGACTAAGTGGAAAAGGCACGCTGGGAAAGAAAGCAATGATATGTAGGGACGGGGATTATTTCACTAAAGCACACTACACAGTTCTACATAATTCCACCTTGGCAGCTCCGTATATCGAGGAACACAAGAATATTCTACGCTCCAAAAACCCGGGGAAGCCTGAATCACTGATTACAGATGAGCACATGAAGTCTTTCGGTGGTTGGATGCGGACACATCTCTTGAATGACACCACTGTTGGAGATCAGCTATACTTGTTGGCCGCGTCACCATCTTCTACTGTATTGAATTTCCATGGGTACGAAATAAATGGGAATACATTCTACACGATCGCCCAAGATAAAAAGAGCACCAACCAAAATAGTGGTGTCCGCTTTGATGCAATAGACAAGAATGGACAAAAGGACACATATTATGGTTACATAGAGGAGATATGGGAACTACACTATGGAGTCTCTTTTAAGGTTCCTTTGTTTCGCTGCAAATGGGTCAACCTGAATGGGGAAGGGGTAAAGATAGACCAGTTGTACGGAATGACAACAGTGGATCTCAACAATCTTGGTTATAGAGATGAACCATTCGTCCTAGCCAATGATGTGTCTCAGGTTTTCTATGTGAAGGACATGTCCTCCGGAATCGAAAAAGAAAAAATATGCAAACGAATACATCATATGATGAGCCAAAGCGTCACATAGTTCTTCGGGGAAAAGAAACATCGTGGGAATCGAGGACAAGATGTACATGTCGAAGATTATAATAAGTTTGATGAAATTCCGCCCTTCACAGTGAAAACTGACCCAAGCATTCCGTTAAGTAAAGAAGATGCTCCATGGTTACGTCTGAAGCGATCATAAGGAAGGACATATGCCAAGAAGTTCATGCTCATATTATGTAACTCTAGTTCATGTCTTTCGCGGTTTGTGGCTTCACCGAAGGATATCTTTCGCGGTTTGTGGCTTGACCGGGACTATATATAGGGGGCCTTTAGTCCCGGTTTTGTAGTCTCAGTTTTTAATATTAATAAATGTCTTGAGTGTTAGTCCCGTTTTGTGGCTGGACCGGGACTATGAAGTTGTCCCGATTCGTACTTACCATTAAGATCTGATCTCCAAACACGCGCGGTCACATATTAGGGAGTGCCTCTATGACCAGTTTCTTGGAGATGCCGGAGGACTGGGATCCGGCGGCATCTCCCTGAAACTGGTCGTAGTGGTGTCCCTGCTCTCGAAAACCATCTTGCAGCTTGTAACTTCTCTAACGAGATCAATACACCTGGGAGCAAATTAATTTCACATATTAGGGAGTGCCTCTATGACCAGTTTCTCGGAGATGCTGGAGGACTAGGCTCCGTCGGCATCTCCCTGAAGCTGGCCGTAGTGGTGTCCCTGCTCTCAAAAACCATCTTGCAGCTTGTAACTTCTCTAACTAGATCAATACGCCTGGGAGCTAACTAATTTCACATATTAGGGAGTGCCTCTATGACTAGTTTCTCGGAGATGCCGGAGGACTGGGCTCTGTCGGCATCTCCCTGAAACTGGCCGTAGTGGTGTCCCTGCTCTCGAAAACCATCTTGGAGATGTCTCAAACTGGCTGGAGGACTGGACTCACAAGAATGCCTATTTATAGTACAAGCAGCTCGGCATAGTGTCGACACTTACGAACACTCACCCCTATTATTAGTGCTGACTCGTGTTTTGTCCCGGTTGGTGTCTCCAACCGGGACTAAAGGTTCATCTTTAGTCCCGGTTGGTGACACCATCCGGGATAAGGTACACGCCGCACGACATAATGTCGACACTCACCCCTATCATTAGTGCTGCCTGGTCCAGCCTGCCGAAATCCCTCCAACCGGGACTAAAGATGAACCTTTAGTATATTGAAAATCCGAACAATGAAAATCCTTCGCGTGGTGTCATATTATGTGACATAGTTGAAAGGAAAAATACCAGACTTGGTATATTGATCATGTTTCGAAAAAACCTTCACAAAATGACCTATCATGTTCGAGGTTTCATGGCTTTCGGTCCAAATGACCGATGTTATGTGCTGAATCACGGCATAGTTTGTGATGTTGTGCCCATATTATGCATGTGTGTGTACATTGGTATGGAGAACAATGTTGCAGGAGGAAGTTTTCCTTTTTGTCGCACGGAAAAACCCTTTTCCATTTTTTGAGCGCAAAAAAGGATCGTTTTGTGAAGTAACCACCACCAAAATGCCGTTTCAGAATGCTACCGTTCCATTTTCCTAAAATACTAGACCACCTTACATGGACTATCTCCCAACCGGGACATCTCAAACCTTTTCGTCCATCCCGGGTAAAAAGGACAAATATCTGCCGAATCGGTAGGAACTGGGTCCGGTTTGTACTACAGGTAAATGATCTATCGCCCATGATTTTTTGAAAAAATCATTTTTAGACTCGCAATATGTGGTTTCTTCAGAGATCCAATGCAAGTTCTAACGATGCTCGTCCGCTATCTTCATGCACACCGGTTCGACCATAGTTAGAAATTCAGATAATTCAAAACGGGCATAATAAATTCAAAAAAAATCCGAACAATGAAAATCCTTCGCGTGGTGTCATATTATGTTACATAGTTGAAAGGAAAAATACCAGACTTGGTATATTGATCATGTTTCGAAAAAACCTTCACAAAATGACCTATCATGTTCGAGGTTTCATGGCTTTCGGTCCAAATGACCGATGTTATATGCTGAATCACGACATATTTTGTGATGTTGTGCCCATATTATGCATGCGTGTGGACATTGGTATGGAGAACAATGTTGCAGGAGGAAGTTTTCCTTTTTGTCGCACGGAAAAGCCCTTTTCCATTTTCCGAGCGCAAAAAACGGGTCGTTTTGTGAAGTAAGTTTCAGAATGCTATCGTCCCATTTTCCTAAAATACTAGACCACCTTACATGGAATATATCCCAACCGGGACATCTCAAACCTTTTCGTCCATCCCGGGTAAAAATGACAAATGTCTGCCGAATCGGTAGGAAGTGGGTCCGGTTTGTACTACAGGTACATGATCTATCGCCCGTGATTTTTTGAAAAAATCATTTTTAGACTCGCAATATGTGGTTTCTTCAGAGATCCAATGCAAGTTCTAACGATGCTCGTCCCCTATCTTCATGCACACCGGTTCGACCATAGTTAGAAATTCAGATAATTCAAAACGGGCATAATAAATTCAAAAAAAATCCGAACACTAAAAGTCCTTCGCGTGGTGTCATATTATGTTACATAGTTGAAAGGAAAAATACCACACTTGGTATATTGATCATGTTTCGAAAAAACCTTCACAAAATGACCTATCATGTTCGAGGTTTCATGGCTTTCGGTCCAAATGACCGATGTTATGTGCTGAATCACGGCATAGTTTGTGATATTGTGCCCATATTATGCATGCGTGTGGACATTGGTATGGAGAATAATGTTGCAGGAGGAAGTTTTCCTTTTTGTCGCACGGAAAAGCCCTTTTCCATTTTCCGAGCGCAAAAAATGGGTCGTTTTGTGAAGTAACCACCAAAATACCGTTTCAGAATGCTACCGTCCCATTTTCCTAAAATACTAGATCACCTTACATGGACTATATCCCAACCGGGACATCTCAAACCTTTTCGTCCATCCCGGGTAAAAAGGACAAATGTCAGCCGAATCGGTAGGAAGTGGGTCCGGTTTGTACTACAGGTACATGATCTATCGCCCGTGATTTTTTGAAAAAAATTATTTTTAGACTCGCAATATGTGGTTTCTTCAGAGATCCAATGCAAGTTCTAACGATGCTCGTCCGCTATCTTCATGCACACCGGTTCGACCATAGTTAGAAATTCAGATAATTCAAAACAGGCATAATAAATTCAAAAAAAATCCGAACAATGAAAATCCTTCGCGTGGTGTCATATTATGTTACATAGTTGAAAGGAAAAATACCAGACTTGGTATATTGATCATGTTTCAAAAAAACCTTCACAAAATGACCTATCATGTTCGAGGTTTCATGGCTTTCGGTCCAAATGACCGATGTTATGTGCTGAATCACGGCATAGTTTGTGATGTTGTGCCCATATTATGCATGCGTGTGGACATTGGTATGGAGAATAATGTTGCAGGAGGAAGTTTTCCTTTTTGTTGCACGGAAAAGCCCTTTTCTATTTTCCGAGCGGAAAAAACGGGTCGTTTTGTGAAGTAACCACCAAAATTCCGTTTCAGAATGCTACCGTCTCATTTTCCTAAAATATTAGACCACCTTACATGGACTATTTCCCAACCGGGACATCTCAAACCTTTTCGTCCATCCCGGGTAAAAAGGACAAATGTCTGCCGAATCGGTAAAAAGTGGGTCCGATTTGTACTACAGGTACATGATCTATCGCCCGTGATTTTTTGCAAAAATCATTTTTAGACTCGCAATATGTGGTTTCTTCAGAGATCCAATGCAAGTTCTAACGATGCTCGTCCCCTATCTTCATGTACACTTAAAAGTAAAAGTGAATTTTTCTTATTTATGCCAATCCTATTTTTTGTAAATAAAATTTATTCATCTGTTTGTGATTTTGCCGACCTGCATGCTAGCTCTAGAGACATGTTTCAAACAATTGGGGGTACAGACTACATAGCTCCAAATACTATGCAAACGTTTACGGAGATAAAGCCTTTTCTTGTAACCCTCGCTGGCTTAATCTGTAACCCTATAGCTTTCTCTGCTGGTCCATAGTCTCACACTCTCACCTGTAGTTAAGAAAGGAGTCGAACCACCGCCGAGTCCGAGCTTCATAAATTTCCGTCCTTATCCCGAGTTTTGGATTCTCGCGCCTTCGCATCCTGACGTATTGAGCGAGCGGGAGCGACGCCACCGACGATTCACGCCGGCGTAAGTTTCACCAGCATCTCCCCGCCCTCCTTAAATGGTTCATAGTTTAAATGGTTACATTAATTATTTTTTAAAAATAGAAAATGGTTTTGAATTATTTATTCAAATCCAGACACTTTTTATGTTTAAAGTTTTTCTAAATTCCAAATTAATATTCAAAAAATATAAGTTAATTCATTATTAATTTTAAATGGATCATAGTTTAAATGGTTCCATTAATTATTTTTTAAAAATATAAAATGGTTTTGAATTAGTTATTCAAATCCAGACACTTTTTATGTTTAAAGTTTTACTAAATTCCAAATTAATTTTCAAAAAATATAAGTTAATTCATTACTAATTTTAAATGGTTCATAGTTTAAATGGTCACATTAATTATTTTTTAAAAACAGAAAATGGTTTTGAATTAGTTATTCAAATCCAGACACTTTTTATGTTTGAAGTTTTTCTAAATTCCAAATTAATATTCAAAAAATATAAGTTAATTCATTATTAATTTTAAATGGTTCATAGTTTAAATGGTTACATTAATTATTTTTTAAAAATAGAAAATGGTTTTGAATTAGTTTTTCAAATTCAAACACTTTTTATGTTTAAAGTTTTTCTAAATTCCAAATTAGTATTCGAAAAATATAAGTTAATTTATTATTAATTTTAAATGGTTCATATTTTAAATGGTTACATTAATTATTTTTAAAAACAAAAAATGGTTTTGAATTAGTTATTCAAATTCAAACACTTTTTATGTTTAAAGTTTTCTAAATTCCAAAGTAATTATCATTTAAAAACATTACAAATTTAAACCCCAAATAAAAAATAAGGCGGGAACAGAGAAAAAATTGCTGATTTTTTTAAAAACAGGGTCATATGTCCCGGTTGGTGTCACCAACCGGGACTAAAGACCCCTGCACGCGCCCCTTGGGCTGATGAAAAAATAGTGGACTATACGTCCCGGTTGGTGGCTCCAACCGGGACGTATGACCCTTTAGTCCTTTCGTTTATAACTGACGCGCCTCCTCTTCTTCTTCCCCATCTCACTTCACTGCTTCTCACCGACGCGCGCACAGGAACCGCCCCCGACGCCGGCAGGCTGCCCGAGCTCGCCGCCACCCGCGCGTTCCGTCCGCCACCACCGCTGCCTCCGTCCGCGCGCGCCCCGGCTACTTTTCCCCCTCGCGCGTGACCTCAATCGCCTGGATTGGAAGCTCCGTCCGCCGTCTGTCTCCGTCGATTCCGGCGTCTCCCGAGCTCGCCCGGCCTCGCCACCACCTCTGTCGTGTTCCTGGTGAGCTGCTGATCCTCACGTTGCTCTTCTTTCTCTCCCTCTCCTCCTGTACTATTCTCCCCGCGTGTGCCCGACGCCGCCGCCGCTCGAGCTCGACGGAGGCGACGCTCCGGTGACCAAGAAGGAGCGGCGCCGCCACTCTCTTGCTCCCTGCATCGCCCTCTCTCTAACGCGCCCATCCGCGCGTCCAGGCGTGCCCGCTATCGCCGTCGCTGCCGCTGCCTGGGAGCTCACCGCCAGCGTGACGTCGTGCTGACGTCACTCGTGCGTCATCTGCTCATGTGGCAGCTGATGTGGCCTAGGGCCCATCAGTCAGCCTCAGTGGGTAGGCTTCTCTGTGGTATAAAAATGATCTGATGCGTGTGTTGACATCAGCATGCGTGGAGGCTGAGTTGGCACTGGGGCCCTTCTGTCAGTCTCACTGGCTAGGGGTCGCCCCGGTGTAAAAACTATTTGCCTTTTTTTAATTCCAGAAAATGATTTAATATTGTAAAATCAATAACTTATTGTTTATAAGTCAGAAAAATACAAATAATATATCAAATTGTTCAGAAAAATGAAACCTATCTATTTAACCTATAATCATGCATTGTTCAACAACTTAAATGACAAGTATAATTATAAGAACAAATGCACCCCTCTCATATGTTCCGGAGTTTCCCCGAGTTAGGGTTTTCACCCCTCGGAACCACGATTAAATCGTCGAGCATGTCTTAGGGTTACATTCCAATGCAAATTAACTTGTAATATCATCATACTTGCTTGAGCATTGCATCGATGCCATGTGTTGAACAAGCTAGGCGTTCGGTTCTTCGCGGTAGAATACGAGATCGAGATCAAAGACCTAGTTCAACACCATCGAAGATCGAAGATTTCTTGATAGCCACCGCATTGTAGATGCTTAGCCATGATATTAGTTGTCATAGACCCCAGTTGAATCGATGTTGCACCTAGGGTTAGCCGGTGTGTCCTCGCCAGGGCATCCCGAACCCGAGGGTTGATTGATTGCCGCCTTTCTTTTCGGTATTGGTTCTTTGTGATAGGATCCGAGCCCGATGGTTTCTCCGAATTAGGGTTTCTGATATTGTAAATTCATTTTTATTATTGTGTATGTATATATTAGGGTTTCTCCGAATTAGGGTTTATATCTCTCAACACCGTACCTAACATTCTCCCTTAGCCTCTTTGACTTATCCGTTTTTCCACCTATGCAGAAAATATGGACCCACACGTCAGATACGAAGAAAAGGAAGAGTTGATCCAAGGTGTGATCCGCGGGGAAGAAAATTTAGATGTATCGACGTTTCTGAACAACTCCGGTGAGGGTGATCCTCTTTTTGCCGGAAGAGACGACTTGTTTGAGGTTGAAGGTGATGCCTTCCGCGAGGGAGAAGGCGATGCCTTGTGTGATCGAGAAGACGACCGCTCCGGCGAGGTGCATGTAATATAATTAATTCATTAATTAATCATCTGCTATCTATATAGAAATAGTAACGACGATCTTTCTTCTTTTAGGCCTCCGGATCGAAGAAATCTACTAAAAAGAGCAGACGAGGCCCAACCAAAAAGTTGGAAGACCATGAGAGGTTCAGGATCGAAGATGTCGCTTAAGACGGCAAACCGATGGCTCCCGAAGTTGTCGCAAACAAATTTGTGGCACAATGCGGAGTAATCGTTAGGGACTTAATCCCGATCACCATTCGAAATTGGAATAGGCCTGCTGATGCGGAAGAAGAGGGAACATGTTTATTTGTCCCTAACCACACCAAAGATTTACTGTGGAAGAGGCTCATGGTTAATTTCAAACTACCGAAGATAGAGCTGGATCCAAATGCGGAGGATCCAGTTGAGGACGCCTTAGAACATGGGAGAGCCATGGAGGCTAAGGTCAGGGAGTGGGCTTTGAAGAAGATGGCCCAGTGTTTCACCAACTGGAAGAAAAGATTGCACCTTGACTATGTCGTGAAATAGAAGACTCCCGATTTCAAGAATATTCAGTTTGAGAAGATAAAACCATTCTGGGTTGAGTTTGTGAAATACAAGACATCAGAAAACGCTAAGAAAATGTCTGCAACGAATAAGCTGAATGCTGCTAACAAGAAGTATCACCATACTATGGGTCAAGGTGGCTACAGGGCTGGCATTCCTAAGTGGGAGAAACTTGAGAATGAACTGCGTGCTAAAAATATCACCCCAGAGACAGACGATTGCGTAGAACATGCAAGAAATTGGTTTTACGGGCATGGGGGCACGTTGAACTCAGAAGGGAAGTGTATATATAACATACGACATAAAGAAGACCCCTTGCCAATCGAGAAGATGAGAAAAGCAGTAAAGGCTGTTAAAGATGGGGACTTCATTCCCGATAGAGAGAATGATGAGCTCACACTCGCCCTTGGAAATAAGGAACATGATGGACGAACACGAGGCACAAGCGGCTCCAAACCATGGAGGACTGGATTTCCCGAAGAGAGGAAGAAATATCCTGATATAAGCCGTCATAGGAGAAAGGACAGGGCGGAAGTTGAAGCAGATATTCAGAAAGAGCGAATGCGTATAATTGAAGAACGAATAAAGCAACAACAAGATGAAATTAACGCACTTAAAGAGCAAAGTACTACCGGCCCATCTCAGCAGCACACTGCATTCGATGCTACCGGCCTATCGAATAATCAAAAAAGCAGTGTGGCTTCCACCGAGGTACCGGGTGATGACAATGGCGATGGAGATGGTGCACCGATGATGGCTCCTGTTGGCTACCCAGTGGATGATATCACAGAGATGAGACACTGCGAGCTACATGTCAAAGTTGTGAACATATCAATGAAGGTGGCGGTCGGCTATGCCTTACCAATTGGACCCACGCCAACTTACCATTGTCGTCCGGTTCCAGAGGGATACGCTGTTGTCGGGGTGGATGAAATCATGCCCACCTTTGAAGTTTTGGATCTTCACTACCCTGCAGGTGAAGGGGATGTGACTGTACTGGGAGACGCAACAAACATCACCATTCTATGTCCAAAGGAATGTATCGTGCTTCGAAATCACACGCCAAGGCCATCTTCGCCGCCGCCTCACCCATCTCCAGCGAGGTCATCGTCGCCGCGGCAGCCGTCTTCGTCGCCTCACCCGGCTCCGTCGCCTCACCGATCTTCGGCGCAGCCATCACCGCGGGAGCCATCGCCGGCGCCTCAGGATAAAAAGCGTAAGCATACCGCTACTCTGCGTCGTGGTAAGCGATCGCCGAAACGTAAACAAGAGCCTCTTCCAAAAGTACCAAAGGTTCCTCCCAAGAGAGCTTATGACTGTACTGAAGAGGAGACTGCGGCGATCGTTGATGCGGAAACGACAGCGTTTTTTGCTAAGCTGAGGCGGCCGAAAGAGCCAGAGTTCCCCAACACCAAAGAAGAAAAATCCAAAGTGTTAAAAATGCTAAAGACTCTTCATCAACCCGAGCCAAAGCTGTCATCAGACTATGAGCGTTCTATTCTCAAGTCACATGCGGCACAAAAAGCCTCGAAGAGCAGTACTGATGCAAGCGAGAAATCTGTTGCCCAGCTCAGAGAACAAGCAAAACAGTCTTGCGTCCCTCTCAAGGTGATTTCCCAAACCAATGTGGGGTCAAGCAAATATGGGGCCGAGGAGCAGTATGATCCAGAGGTAGTACTGTCTGGGCTGCCGCTGCTCAAGGTATGAGTATTGCCCAGTACTTATCCCAGCTAGAGTACTTCCCCGTGAGTGAAGTAGCATACAAATACCAGTACGACAAACCTCTCGTCAAACATGAGGAGGTAAATAATCTTCCAACAAAAATGTGAAGATTGCATAACTGGTACATGCATGCCACAAAGGCCGGGGCTAACTGGATAGTGCTGAAGGTTACAAAAAAGCATTATGGGAAAGATATAGATGACATGATATCCATTGAATTTGATGAACTATTTCAATTATTCAATCAAGACGCCTTGGACAAATCGATCATCAGTGCCTATTGTCTGTAAGTACTAATTCTGTAATTAATTTAGTCTTCAGCTATCTCAACTTGTTTATTGCATGTATATAATTATACTGTAATATGCAGAATGAAGATTCTCGAATGCAGCAGAGGACAAATCTATGACATTGGCTTCATTGACCCATATTGGGTTCATCAAGCTAATCTCAAAACAAACCCCCAGGATACAGAGAATAATATAGTACACGCGTTAAGGTTTTAAGAAACCAGAAGGAAAATACTTTTTCCTTACAACTTCAAGTGAGTGTTATTGTCTTGTATACACTTTCTATTTCGCTTACTTGATGTTAAGTATATAATTGATTAGTTATGCATTCACAGCTACCACTATATTCTGTTAATCATTCAACTTGACAAAGGGTGTGTACTAGTCATGGACTCGAAACATAAACCCCTTGAGCAGTGGAAGTACATGCAGATGCTTCTCCGGCGGTAATTCTAATCATTACGACATTATATCGGCAACGTTCGTGAATTTTATGATATCAAGTAATTAATAACTTATTTTATTCGTTTTCTTCGCCGGGCAGCGCTTGGAAACGGTTCACCAACAAGGCTAGAGGTGTTTGGAAAGCGGAGCTTACATTTGAAGCACTAGATATAAGCACCACTAGCTATATCCGCGCATCTCTTTGATTCTAGTTTTGATACGGTTATTATCATGCTTGATTATTATTTTGATTGAACTATGTTCTCGTAAAGTGCCTGACGCAGAGACCAGGTAACAATCTATGTGGATACTATGTTTACGAGTTCATCCGACATACGTGCGATGAGAAGGGCAGAAATTTAGAGCAACTCCACGTATGTAAACAATTTCTATAGTTTTTAATTACAATCAAACTGTGTTTAGTTTCATTCATATAGGCGGACTCCTTTTTTAAATCAGATCGAACGTCCACGGGACGGTCTTCTGCCAAAGGATCGCGTACGAGCAATTTAGGAGGAATTGACGGGATTCTTGGATGCAGAAGTCCTAAACCCAAAAGGGGAATACTATTCGGCTGTGTATAGACAATATGGATTGTAAAAAGAGCAACTTTTATATGTAGTGCATGAACTCGATCCGTGTATCGAATGTAATATTGTCATGATGATCTTGTGTAATATAATGGTTCCTTCATTGATGAGTGCAAAACACTAAATAAACAATAAAACAACCTAAATGAATTCTTTGCCGCGGCACAAAAAGTGGCCAAAATGCTGTCGCGGCAACAAAAGTTGCCAAAATGAATTCTTCGCATGCGAAGAAATATGCAAATCTCTGCCGGCAGAAGGTTATTGTCCCGGTTCGTATTTAACCGAACGGTTGCTCCACCCTCCCCTCGCCCTCTGACGCCGCCACGTGTACCCCCATTTGTCCCGGTTGGTGGGGCAACCGGGACTAAAGATTGGGGCTTTAGTCCCGATTGCCCCGTCCCGGTTAGGTAACCGGGACTACTGCCCCTTACCAACCGAGACCAATGGGGCGTTTTCTACTAGTGTGTATCAATTAACTAATGAAAGATCATTTGTTTCTGCATTTAGAAGATAAACTATGTGCGATAATTTTCATGAATGAACCGGTCATTGCTCTCTGTTTATCGTATCTCTGTGAAGTATACCATGAGCAAGAAAGCCAACACTGTGATACAACAAATGGGCACTTGAAAGTTTACGAAGTAGAAGCATCCCTATTTTTATTTTATCGAAATCTGCAATTAGAGCAGGAGCAGTATATCACTAACTTTGGTTTTACCTAGTACAGACTTGCCTCTAAGTTTGCTTGTACTGGACTGGAATTACTGGGTACGGCATGATAGCAAAAGTTCCAAAACTAAGTAGCATTGCCCAGCAGCATGGTAGTTCCAAAACTAACTCTATTGCCCAGTAGCATTCTCCATAGTGTGAAAACTTGACAGCAAGAATTTATCATATTCTGATTGGTGCATCATCAGTGGCGGAGCTTCAAAGAAAATGTTGGACGGGCCAAACAAAAAGAGAGCGCATTTTTCACTAACTACGAATTTGGGAGAAATCTGAGCAAAAATCAAGCTATTAAACTACTAATAAAGATGTAGGCAAAGAAAGAAAATAACACGTGCTAGAATAGCGATGGTACAAGGAGTGGAGATTGGTACATATCTTTTTTTAAATTGAGAACTTCAGAAAACAAATCAGAATATAACTAGCGATGTATATCACAAATTTGCAAACTATCAATTGAAAATAATGTGTATTTTAAGATATATAAAAATGACAAAACGGTGGATGTGAGTTTCATATTTTCAAATCTCAAAAAATATTACTCCCTCAGTCCAAGAATAGATGTCTTAGATTTTTCAAATTTTGGATGAATCTATATACTAAATTGTGTCTAGATTTAACCAAATTTTGCCAAATTTGAGACATCTATTTTAGGACGGAGGGAGTAGATTTTATCATTTTTGTATAGTCCATAATTAAAAGAATTTCGCATTGCGATTTTGCATGCATGTAGGACTTTTTTTTTTGGTTTTGTAGGACATACCATTGAAAAAATGCAAATTGTTTCATTTTTTTCGAAACTTTTAATTTTTTTAATGCGTAATAGAAAGAGATCACTTGATCTCACGTGCCGGAAGAACTTATCAAGATGCGAAATATATTAAATTAACTAGCAAAGCTAGCTAGCTACCAACGATATTTTATTGTTTCAATAAGGATTGTCAAATCTGTGCGCCGTGTCTCTCTGGGTCTATTCTCACTACCCATTGGTAGTACGACGTGTGTGTTTTCTTAGCTGAGAATAAGAGCTCTTGGTTATTGTTGCCTGCATGGGTCCCTCCCAATTTGCTCAGTGCTTTGCTCGTTTGGTTGGCTTGGATCTATAAATAGCTCTTGATAGTACTAGTGGACTAAGCGACTGAGGCAGATACATAGGTATGAATGTATTTAGACGAAAATCTTGGACGGGCCATGGCCCGGGTTAGCCCTGTAGCTCCGCCAGTGTGCATCATAATTCTTGTGAGTAGTGGTCATGCCATGCAAACCAAAAGAATGGACGTACCAGGTCATACGGCCAGTGTGCTTTCCATTCAGAATAGCAGACGTAGATTCCTTTGTTGAATAAACCATGTGCATCAGCTCATTAGTTTCAGTTTTAGTTTCAGAGGAATAAGCCTGTGACTGTCGTCTGCGTACGTTCAGTTAACAGGTTCAGTAGCTTGCTGTCTTTTTGATTCAGTTAGAGGTGGGCCAGGGTTTTTAGCGTTGGCTTAGTCCTGGTTTACCTAGTCCACTCAGCGCACGATCGAACCGTGGGATGGCACGGATCAGTAGGATCGTGATGCGTGAGTTTCGCCCGGATTAGCTGGGCACGATCGTTGTACTCTGAATAAAAGGAAAAAGCAAACAGAAAATACAGTACAGTTGAACGCTGCAACCAAAAAAAAAATCACCTGTGTCTCTGTGTGCTCAGAGTTTTCTCGTTCTTCCTCCTTAGAATTCGTGTGTGCGTAAGAGAGTGAGGATTGGTTCTCGAGGGGTCAAGGATGACATCCTTCATATACCAGGCCCAACACCTCTTTTTAATATCTCATTCTTTGTTTTGTGCATATCTCTTCCTTTTTCTTTGTCTCTTCAAATCTTTTTGATTTGCCGTTTGATCTGCGAGATAAAATCTGTAGGATCTACAAGGTACAAGTAGGTAAGAGTTGGAGATATATTTACCTGTATTTCTGGTGTTTGTTAGGTCCTAGGATGGAGTCCATACCCCATTAGCCTGAGAGGATGTCATATGCAACACAACACTTTGCCTATTCTGTTATCAATTTATTAGAACAATCAGAAACCAAATAACAATGCTACACCAGCAGTTCAGTTTTTTCTTCTCCTTCATGTCCAAAGCTGGACAGTGCATCACTTTGTTTGTCCAAGGGACATATAGCACAAAACTGCATATATATCATCAAGATAATAGTGGTTCTATTGCAGATATAGTAAGGCGCCATATGATGATTTATGTGCATATGTATTCATTCTGGATTCCATTGGCATCTGAATCATATATGATCATATATAATTGAAAAAGTAGTAGGTGAATGATGTTATTACTTACCTTCTTTTTCGATCCAAGCACATATGGGTGCACACTACAGGCACAAGTTAAAAATCGATGCATATACATTACAAGTCCAACACAAATATCTAGTGCAAGTCTAGACTTGTATATTAGGGAAGTATAATTTACAGAAATTCAATGAGTACTAAATTTCGGATAAACCTGTTGGATGCAGGTTGCAAGTCTACTGGTCCAGATCGCCCCGATGGAATTGATGGCATTGTGCCCCTCAGCGCGAAGACGCCGTCAAGGCCGGATCAAGGGCAGTGCGGCCAAGATAGGATCGTCAGCATTGCGCCCCTGAGCGCGAGGATGTCGTTGAGGTCAAAGCTAGGGCGGTGCGGCTATGACGCGATATTGGAGACAAGCATCGTGACCAGAGGTCAACAGGTGGCACGGCGACAGCGGCATTACCACCGAGGGAGATCACATGGAGGAGATCGTGGATGTAGTTATTTTTTTTCCGTATGACCAGGTACCAGTTGTTTTGGTAGCTATTGATTTGTTAGCGATTTTATTGGGGCCATTATGCTGAGCAGGGCGGGGGTTTCCCATGCGTCTAAGTGGAGTCCGTCAAACCTATTTGCTAAGTGCACCCAACAGAAAAATTAGGCTAATAGGAGCCGTTAGATTGTGTTGACTGGACCTGATCGAGTGGTTGTAGTTAGTATGTGTATATGTGATGGGGTGCCTGTAGATAAATTCATGTTTGCTTCTTTATAAGTAGTAGAGATTACTTGGAATTAGAGACAACCTACAAGTACTCTATAGTGAATAGTAATGAGTGGCATAAAGACCTCTATCAATAGCTCTCTGTGGGATCGATACTCTTATTTCGAAACTAGCTACAATTGATCTGTGCACTTGCAGTAATCAATGAGATTCCAAAAAATAAGTTACAACTTGTTGGTATGGTTATCCTATAAATCCTATTAAGCCATGAGCTACAATCTCACATAGGTACTACAACAAAAGAGATACATTCAGTTGCAACTATGTTATTAACTAATGTCCCGACTACAATATGCAAAACAGAGCCATTCAATACAATTTCGTACACTCAGTTAAAAAAAGTGATGTGTAGATCTAAATCGTTTAGTGTTGTCATTCAGTACATTGAACTAAAGAGGAAAAACAAAGTCATTCAAAACATTCAACTACAAAGGCAAACCGAGTCATTCAATACATTAAAATAGAGGCAAAACAGAGTCATTCGGTACATTCACTTATGTCAAGAACTTATGTAATTGCATAGCTAATCCAATTGAATGAAGTACCCAATCTAGCTAATTGTACAGGTAATATAATTAAGATACTATCGGTACATATCTAAGATTAGTTTTTTACCTTACGTGATGTGGGTTTGCTTATCATCGGCGGCCGACGCATCGACACCAGAGCCACTGTCAGAGGAGTTGGAGTCATCCTACTCCTCTTCTACCTCTTCCCCTTCTTCCACTGCATTCTCCTTCCCCGCCTCGTCCTCCTCCTCGTCCACCCCTTCCTATTCCCCTGCTGCATCGCCATTGTGCGGGAGCAGAGATATGGATGTGGTGGCCCAGAGCTATGTCCGGAACACCGCCTCTTCGGCCTTCTAAATCCGGTGCTCGACAGCGGTGATGTGGATGACCCTCGTGATCGGCGCCTCCCGGATCTAGCCATCGACACGCTCACGCTCGAAGGCGGCTCGAGAATTAAGCCACGCAACCTCCATATCTAAATCTAACGAGGACGAGGGAGATGAGACTAGGGAAGCCATCGGTGGGGTCGGTGCTCAGGTGCTCTGACGTTGTAGGATATACTCGCCGCCTGGGAAGCTCCACCGGCCGGCTGTGGAGCAACTAATGCCTCCACGCCGTGCACCGCCATAGTTGGTGGCGGGGATTGTGTCGTGGTTAGAGGAGGAGGGTGGGTTTGGCATCGCCGAACTCGGGGGCAAGAATGCAGAGCTTAGCTAGTTAAGCTCGTGGAGATCGATGGGAGTGTGCAACCAGGGTTGAAGAGAGTGACATGAGGAATGGGGAATTTTATAGGTGCTGCCTGGTAGGCTATTAAAATTGGAAACGGACAACTGTGATTCTTTGTTTCTGATGAAGTATTATCGGCAACGGGCTGATAGTATGGCCTGTTACTATAAACATTGGCAACTAGCTATTATTTAGCCGGTGTCGATGAATATGGGCCATCTGCAACCCAATATTATTAGCGCCCTATGGCCACATGTGAACTTATCTAACGGTTGGCCGCAGCGCCGCCATTGCCATAGGAGGTGTCCTTAGTTTTTCTCTATACTAATGATAACTCCAACGTCGAGCTGAGCAAAGCTCGCTTTGCCGTTGCCACATCCACAGGTGGTTGTTTTTTAACCGTTGTTCATGTATGTCAATTCTCCACAATTCCACATTGTTGCTGCTTACAAGGTTTGGTAATCAAGCAGAAGCTGCTTTCTTCAGTTGAAATGCTTAAGTGGAACACTGCAATCGTATTCAAGAAATATAGCACGAGGAAGTATGAAACACTAAAGCTACTGTCATTAAAAAAGGTTAGTAGTTGGTTGTTTTTTAGCCGTCGTTCATGTATGTCAATTCTCCACAATTCCATATTGTTGCTGCTTTACAAGGTTTGGTAATCAAGCAGAAGCTGCTTTCTTCAGTTGAAATGTTTAAGTGGAACACTGCAATCGTACTCAAGAAATATAGCACGAGGAAGTATGAAACACTAAAGCTACTGTCATTAAAAAAGGTTAGTAGGTGGTTGTTTTTTAGCCGTCGTTCATGTATGTCAATTCTCCATAATGCCACATTGTTGCTGCTTTACAAGGTTTGATAATCAAGCAGAAGCTGCTTTCTTCAGTTGAAATGCTTAAGTGAAACACTACAATCGTACTCAAGAAATATAGCACGAGGAAGTATGAAACACTAAAGGTTAGTAGAAGACTCCATTCCAACAGTTAATTTTTTAATATGTGTACGATTGTAAAAAAACAGATTATCGGCTATATACATCTATTAGCGCAAAAAGAACTTTTAATTTGCATAGCTCCATGCGCGGGAACTGGCTAAAAAATGCCCCTGACCGCAAAACAGATTATAACCGCAAAACAGATTATAAACAGGTGCGACATGTTGGTCATGTTTCCCAGTCTGGTCATGTTTCTGTTTATAGAAACAACAGAAAATTCCTCAAAATAGGCTTTCGCCCTGCTTTATAAATAAAGCCACATGATCGAACTGATACAAGGTACTGAGAAAACCCTCTTACAAAACAGATCACAGATAAAAAAAAAATCACGAGAAAAATAGGACTCGCCACCAAAGGCAGCAGCAAGACCAGGGGAAAGGAACTCCATGCCTACGCCTCTAAGAGGGTAACGACTCAACGCGCCGCCGCCGGCAAGACCGAAACGATCTAGGGTTTTCACCCGAAGCCTACGCGAGGGATGTACCCACAACGGAGCCCCCAAGAGGGTTACGATACCCGCAGGCATCTCCGCCGTCGACGTAAAACGTGGGGCTTTCGCCCGAAAAAACCTCTACACACACGCCCACAATCGGTTCGCCCACCACCTCCGAGTCCAATCTTCAAAGCACGATTTAGGGGATGCCGGAGCCGAAGCGCCATCACCAACAAGGTCTCCTGCTATCCGCTCCTCGTCACCCAAGTGACCAAGGAGCAAGACCAGTACCACCGCCCTGTCGCTTGCCAAAGCCATCCGTGCGGTCCACCTTCCGAGGCAGGACGACAAAGGGTCTTGGCCGTGTTTATGTCAGCTTGGAGGAGGTCAACGATGACTATGTACACCTCCTCGCATGCGTTGTTGTGGGTATTTTTTAAATAATGTATTTTTAATCAATTTCATGAATAATATATAAAATAAAAAATTCGGGATCAAGCGCTGCTTCGAAAACTCGCGTTCCGATTAGAACCTGTCGGAGACTCGTTCACCGACAGGGCTGTCAGCGGCTCGGCCTGCAGTCAGAACAGGAGTAATCAGGAAATCGGAGGTACAAATAGTACGGCAATGTATCCTTGCAGACTACAGTACATGTGCATGTGAGCTAGTACTAGCTAGCTGCGCACGCACTCATCACGCACGCCACGACACGATGAAGGAGTTTAGAAATATAAAATGTTTTAGGTTTTTGAAGGAAATATATTTAGACATCTTTAATGTCTAGATTTATTTTAAATCTATATATTAAAAAATATCTATATTATATACGTTAACTTTACAAATCTAAAACATTTTATATTTCCAAACGGAGGGAGTACTTGCTAGCTAGACAGTTCAACGTACTGCATAACGATGATGATTAACTAGCAGCTGAAACGCTATCAACGATCGAGCTGCAAACTTATTACTCTAAACACACTTCGGCCGGCGGCAGCTAGCTAGCCTCGGTCATCCTGTAGTAGACGATCTTCATCTCGGTGACGGTGTGGCAGTCGGAGGCTTAAACTCCGAAAGGCTTGTTCGGGTTTTAACCCTTAACATGTTCTCGTTGGCCGACAGGCCAATCAGCAGGGCCCAGAGCTATACTGGTCGGAGTACCAACTTTTTTGTTAGAACACAGTACAAATAAAGACGCTCACAACACGTACATACACCCATCCCTATAAACGCACGCCTATGAGAATCTCCGAAAAACTGAGCCGGCGGATGTATATCTATTAGTCTGAACTCAAATTGCGCTAAAACCGTCGGTTGATAATGCTTTTCTTGTATAAGCTAACTACTTTTGTTAACAAAATTAATTTATGGACTATTAATTCCATTTGTTTGGAGAGCACCATGATCTATATTCTCGTGCAAAAAAAACTTATAATTAATTTATGTGCCCCTATACGGTGTGACATCTAACCCCTAAGTCACAATTCCGATTCTAAGTGCTTTTGAAACCGCTACCACACCTTGCCGGTTGGTCGAGGACCGTGCCCACAAAACAGATTATAAACAGGTGCGACATCTTGTCCGTAGGCGATGTGGTACTAATAGCATCGGCTCCTCCGTACGTGTACGTTGATACGGGACAGCCCGATAAACTTCCAGCGCCGGCCCAACAAGCGGCAGCCCATCGAATACGATGACAGACATCAGCTAAAGAAAATCGTCAGCTAAAAAAAACAGTTACGACGACACGCGCGCCGGTCGCCGGAGTGAGCGAGCGTGCGTTGCCGGCAGGCTGCGCCGCACGGGCTTCATCCGGTCCGGTTACCATCAGGAGATATCTTGGGTTCCCCCTCCAAATCGTGTCCGATCCTCTATAGGGAGCAGGAAGGCAGCACCCGATCCAGTCGTCGGATGGGATTATCGTGCGAGCGGCGGGGATTATTGTGCAAGATGCCAAGCGCCGCCGTCGCTTCTTGCCAGGCGCCGCTTCCACAGCTGGGCCTACGACCTCCTAGCACATGGCGCACGACGACCGCAACTACAGAAGGGTCAGTAAATCGACCCTGCCTTCGATTGATTTAGCTCAGATTTAATGGCTGAGTCAGGTAGAAGCTGTCGGTCCACTCCGGCCCCGGCGGCCACCCCCCTTCCCCGACCCCTTCCCCGATCTCTTCCCCGGCCCCCTCCGCGGCTCTGTCCCCTGACCAACCCTCACCCATGGTCTCCCCACCCCTGTCCCCTTCTGCCTCCGGCGAGCATGGCAGCCCGCGTGGCCGCGAAGATAGGTGGCGCGGCGGCAGGGACTCGGGCTCTGAGAGCGAGTCGCCACCGTCCTACCGCGACGCCCTCCGGGGCAAGGCGCCCATGGTGGCTGAGGACGAGCCGCCGCTGGGACAGCAGCTGACGCCGCCACAGGGACCGCGCTCGGAGGTGCACCAAGAACCGGAATCGGCTGCGGTTGACGCGCTGGATGACTCGGATGACTCGCTCGAGGGCGGCGCGGACGACGGCGAGCCATGGGAGCAGCCCAGGAACAGGCGGGCGCGTGGACGTCGCGCGGGCAGGAAGGTGGCGGCGGCACGGGCAGCGCGGGCAGGTCGCGAGCCTGGGGCCTTCGACGCCTTCGCGGGGCTCTGTCTCCTCTGCGGCAAGCCTGGGCACAGGGCGCGCGACTGCACCACGGGACCCGTGTGCATCCGCTGCGGCGAGGTTGGGCACATGTCGCGCGAGTGTTCGCTGCCCCGGCCGCGCACCCCCTCTGACGACGGCGACCAACCGGCGAGTAAGAGGCCGGCCAGCGCGTCTTCGGACCAGGGGCGGCGTCAGAGCGATGCGGAGCGCGCTGCTACTGCTGCCCGCGCCCTGGCGACGGTGGGTGCCCGCGCCCAGGGTGCCCAAGGTGCCACGGCGGCTGCGGGTGGGCGCGCCAGGGTGCAACTGCTGCGCCCTCGCGCGGGGCACCGGCGGCTTCGTGCGGCGAGACGGCGCGACCAGGTGGAGCTTTGGGCGGCGGTCCCAGGGTTCAGGATAGGCGGGTGGTGCTCGCCGCCACCGCGGCCCGCTCGTCTCCATCTGGCGGTTCCGGCGCTCTGGCCCCCAGCCAGCGCCAGGGTGGGGCGGCGCCCTCTCGCACGCCCCTGGCTGACGAGCGCTCCATGGTGCCCCCCCTTCCCCTGGCCCCCGCGCGGCAGCGACGTGTTCCGGCGGCGGCCCCGTTGGTGGCGCCTCGAGGGGAGCTCGCCCGCCGCCCGTCGCGTTCGGCATGCATGTTCGCGCGCTCCCCGGAGGTTGACGAGGTCGAACGAGCGCTGCAGTTCGCGCTGGTCGTTGTCTTCGCCGGCGAGCGCTTGGACGCCTCGCCGTCCATGGTGGCGGACGCGATCGGGGGCCTCTTCGGGTTCCCGGCCGAGGTCTTCTCCGTTCACCGCCACGCTGCTGGCACGATGCTCGTCTACTTCGCTGCCATGGAGGATCGCGATCGGGTACTGGCTGACCGGATCGTGCAATCCCCGTATTTCCGGATGAGGGTGCAGCCGTGGTCGAGAAGGACGAACACCACCGCTGGTAGCCTGGGGGTGCATGTCAACCTCGAGATTGAGGGCGTCCCGGCAAACGCGTGGAGCATCGCGGCGGCGGAGACGATGCTGGCGCCAAATTCCTGGGTGGAGCGGCTTGATACGCTCACGCGCTCTCGTGCGGACATGGAGGTTTTCAGGCTTTCGGCATGGTGCCTCGACCCGGCGCTGATCCCGAAAGAGATCGACTTCCACGTCGTGGAGCTAGTCGCGGCGCCATCAGCGGCGACAAAGGCGGCCCCGACCAGCGCGGTGACTAGGGATGATGTAAACGGATCGAATCAGATCGAATATTGTTATTATCATATCCTTTATCATATTTTTTTGGCGGATCCGATCAGAACGGGTAATAGCCGGATGCGGATTCAAAACCGGATTATCGGATTGCGGATATAGAGCGGACTCGGACCGGATGAGGATAATCGAACAAATACACGTAGAAAAATAAAAATTTGTTTCGTTTATATAAAAGAAGTGACAAGAAAGCGTGCAACACTAGATATCAGTAGTATAAAAGTGCAAGATTGGTAATAGCATAGTATAACATACATATGTAGCATGCATAACTAGCTGATACACTAACTAGATTATCCTGATATTAGGGTTGTGCTAATTTTATCGGATTATCCTATTTAAGTACCTCGGATAATCCGCATAAAATATCGGATTATCCTTATCCGTCGGATATCATCAATACCATATCCGCTACCATATCCGTCAGATATCCGCTCGACAAATATCCGCATCCGCATCCATATCCTCCGGATAACTAAAAATGCATACCATATCCTTGAAAACGGACGCGGATGCGGATTCGGAGAAGAAATTATCCGTACCATTTATATCCCTAGCGGTGACTCCGCCGCAGGTGTCGACCTTGATCCACCCCCTCGTCGTCCACATCACGAACTTCACGGATTACCGGCGGCGTCAACCTGCTCCGGGCGGCGATGGCGGCAGTGGGGCGGCGCCTGGCTACCCCACCTCTCGCCGCTACTCCTACGGCGGCGCTTTGATGGTGCCGCGCGGTGCCGGCCTTAGAGCGGGTGGCGATGGCGGCGGGATAAGCCGCGGTGGTGGGTCCCGCCACCACCAATCGGGTGTTGCGGTGGGCCCTGTGGCTGGGGCCGCACCCGCTCCTTCGCGTCGTCGTAGGCGCGGTCGGTCCGGTCGCAAAGCAGACGCTGCGGTCCCCGCTGACGCGCGCGCTGCGAACTCGATCGGCCGGTCCGAATCACACCAAGAGATACAGGAGGACCGGTCGTTGCGTGAGGGGAGACCTGTTCAAACTGGGGCTGCCAATCTTGCTGTGGGCGAGCTGGCGCCGGCGCTGGACGGCTTGTCCCGTAGTCAAAAGTGGCGGCGGGAAAAGCAGTCTTGTGAGCGCCCGCAAAGCTTCGCGCCCGAGGCTGCAACCACAGCAAGGGAGGGGTGCCGCTGTCGTTATCGACCGGTGAGGGTGGACCAGGCGGGGAACCCACCCCGATCCTCTCCGTCACCGAAGCCTCGCCTTCCGCATCGATGCCCGCCTCTCCTGTGGCTGTTGGAGGATCTGCCGCCGTGGCGATGGTGGGCCACGCCGTGGAAGGTGGGGTGCTGGCAGACGCACACTTAGACCTGGACGAGATCGCCGTGGCGATGGTGGGCCATGCCCTGGAAGGTGGGGTGCTGACAGATGCACACTCAGACCAGGACGAGATCGACGCGGCCCACCCTCGGGCCCCAGCGGCTTCCCCCTTGGCACATAGCACGCAGACACGCGCTAGGCTGATGGATATTGTTGTTGGGCTGTCCAGGGCTACCCCACCGCGCGCGCCCATGGGCCGGCCCCTGGCCCACGGGAGGGGACGACCTGTGCAGCCCCCTCAAACGCCTTGGTGATTTTCGAAGGCGATGCATGCAGGAGCCAGACTTGTGTTACTGCCGCGTCTTCAGCGCAGTCCCCGAGGGAAGCCTCGCCAGCCCACTTTAACGAGCTTGGGATGCCGAGGTGGTTGTTCGATGTGGATGCACAAATGCGTGTGCAACCAGCTACGATGACACCCCCTCACGCTCCTGTAGGGTTTGCAGCATAGAAAACAAAAAATTTCCTACGATGGGAACTATGTACCAAGATCTATCTACTAGATACAAACAACGGGCGGATGTACATCCGTAGAGAACATACCCTTGAAGACCGACAAAGCTTAACGAGTCCAAACTCGTGGTTGATGTAGACGATCTCTTGCCGATCTCAAGATCGAGAGGAAGTCCTAGCGTCGTAAAACAGCAGCGCATCCGTGCTCGCACACACGTTCGAGGCACCGAGCAACCTCCGCCTCCTCGCTCCAGCGATGCAGCGGAAGCACAACTCTTTCTTGCCGAAAAGCCACCGGGAACATGGGGGATAAATTCTAGAGGGGGAGAGAGATCCTTCACGAGGAATTGTGAGTGAGAAGTGAGAGGAGGGGCTCCTTATATAGGGTAGGGGGACAGCCCAAGGGGGCATGGCCGCCGGCCATGGAGGGTGCCCCCACCTCTCCCTCATTCATGTGGGTGGACACTCCACTCACAAAATGGCCCTTCAATTTTCTCCACTCAAAAACCCACTCAAATTCCCATTAAATTTCCACCAAATTTAATGCAAACTCTCATTAAATAAAACTCTTTTATTTTATTCAGAATTTTATCAATTACTTTAATGACAAACATTCACAAATAACCCCTTGCTAGAATTCTATTTCACATGCATAACCACTTTATGCAATTTCACCTGAAAACCTGTTTCGGTATCTAGTGAAATAAATTCCTGCGCATTCATTCTTCGGTATGAAACTTTTGCTCCAATTGGATGTGTGTATCTTAAGTGTGTCACCCTACGGTTCGTGAATAATGCGGACATGATCGAGACCCTCTCGGATCAATAATCGGAAGCGGGATCTGAGACCCATCGACTCTACACATTCAACGATGACTTTCTTGTGATCGCGGAACCTTTTACGCTAGTATCTTAATCCCTTTGTTTCACGATATATTACATGTCCGAGATTCGATCATCGGTATCTCCATACCTAGTTTGATCTCAAGCATCGACATGCACTCTTTTTTCGTTCCCGTGATATAACATTCTAGTGATCAAATCACTTGCTTGCAAGCTAATCAATGTGATATCACCGAGAGGGCCCAGAGTATATCTATCCGTTATCGGGATGAACAAATTCCACTCTCGATCCATGAGCCTCAACATAACACTTTATTAGTTATGAATCCATCTTTATAATCACCTTGTTACGGTGTGACGTTTGATGTTATCAAGAAACTCTTCCGGTGTTAGTGATTGACATGATCTCATGGTCTAAGGATTAGGATCACTTCGTAAGTTGTTATAGCAATATAAACTCGATGACTTTGATCGTAATGCTATACTTCGGATGAATGTTCATCACATCATTACACTAATGTTGTGACCTCGTTATTAACAACATCCAATATCCATGATCAGGAAACCTTGATCATCTTGTTAATCAACGAGCTAGTTTATAAGAGAGGCATAACTAGAAACTTCCTTTTGTTTATTAAACACACATGTATTAACGTTTCCGTATTAATACAATTATAGCATGTAAAATAAACATTTATCATAAACAAGGAATACGATAATAACCACTTTATTATTGCCTCTCGGGCATATTCCCTTCAGTCTCCCACTTGCACTAGAGACAATAATCTAGTTTGAAAACTTTGCGTATTAAACACCTATGACTTTCTGGTGTTCCATATACGCAATTGCAAGTGGTTAACATAATCTACGGATCTGACACTTTCAGGTCCGTGTGTATTTGCATGTCTTTGCGTCTTCACGCATCACTCATTCTCCAATGAGATGGCATTGTATAAATTTGGTCTTTCGGTGAGACCTTTAGTTCCTTGGGGTTAAATCATATCGATACTATTGTCATACAATATATATTTAGTGTTAACCCGTTGCGAACCACACCTTAGTTTGATAACAAACTTCTTGACACAAATTCCTTCCTTTGCTGCTACTATAGCAGTCATATACTTAGCCTTTTTGTTGTAGTATTTGTCATAATGTCTTAACTATGAAATACATCCAAATCCATCATGAAAACTCCTTTCCATTTCATTGTGCCACTCATAGTTTAAATTGAGATAAATTTAATTTGTATCTTGTGACAAAACTAGTATCAATGTAACACTTTACAATGAAATATTTGTAATTGTTTGTCACCTCTACACAAATATATTCTTAGTTCTTCCAAAAGATCATAAGAATATCCTCACTATCGTCCAATGATCATTTTATGATTCATTCTGGTATATGCTCATAACACTTAGAGCATAGGACATATCTGGATGTGTACATATCATGGTATGATTGATCAAAACATCCTTGTGATTTCACTCGTCAAGTGTCAAAGCACTTGAATCTTGTTTCACTTATCAAGTGTCAATACACTTGAATCTTGATTCAATTCCTTTCCATGCGACAAGAACCGTTTCTTGTCATTTCTATATTGAACTCCTTCAATATCTCATATATGTACGTTTGGCACAACCATATTAGCGTCATAGTCTATCCACTATAGACATTCATGCTAAATATTCGAGTTTTGCCTAAGTATTTCATCAAAATGAAATTCCCTAACCTTTGTCAATAAAAATTACATAATTTCTAATCAACAAGATGTCCTCCACATAATATATTAGAAATATGTCTCAGCGCTCCCACTTAATTTCTTGCAAATGCAAGCATCTCCATCGTCTCCTGATGAAAACTCATTTTTATCACGGTGAAGATTCCAACTCCGCGATGCTTACTTCAACCATTGAAGTTTGCATGCCCTTTTAGCATCCTTTGAATTAACAAAACCCTTTGGACTGTGTCTTGTACACGTCCTAGGTAACCATTCTATTAGAAGAACTTTGTTTTTTATTCATCTACCATATACCAAATTATATGTAGTGGTTTCTACTTTAATCCGTCCAAGCTAAATATCGCTATGAAAGATCAAATCTTGTCATAGTCAACTCTATGAACATTGTCATAAAATACTTTACGACATGTCGACTATTTCATAGATGTGAAACATCCATGTCTGTTTCTTTATAGATCCAAATACGACCGATAGGTTTTTACACCTTTTCGGAGGGTCTTCCAAGTTCAAAACTTGATTTCTCGTGTATGGAACTATCACGGATTTTATGGCTTCAAGCCATTTGACGGAGTCAGGGCCCATCATTGCTTCTTTTTATGTAGTCGGTTCATCATTGTCAAACAATAATGATTTACTCTCAAATCTCAGCATTTGATTTGTTTATCCGATCTACTTGGTTCAATAAGAACTTAGATCTCCGTGACCACAACCTTTGAGGCACATAAGCTATGAGCATTATGGCAGCCTCCGGAACCATTTTTGGCGTTGCGCAACTCAGCACATTTAGCTAAGGTTCGTTAACCTTATCAAAGTTCTATTGTCCTCCCACTTAACATTTATGAAAAATTCCTTCTTCAAGAAACTTCATGTTTCAAGCGACAAACCCTTTTGTCCTTTGGTATTATGGAGGAATAACCAATTGTTATTTGAAATAACCTACAAAGACATGCTCATCCGACTTTGGTTGTAAACATCTTACTTATGTTTAGCATACCAAAATTTAAAAAATGACAATTTAGGTTTTACCCCAAACCATAACTTCCATGGCGTCATTTCAACAGATCTAGATGGAGCTCTTTTCAGTGTAAAAACGGAAGTCTCTAAAGCTTTAATCTTTTAAAACATAATGGCAGTTTTATAAATAACACCTTTGATCAAACCATGCCACACAAGGTTTCATTACAAATCTCAAACACTCCATACTCCTATGGTGTTTCGGGAGATGCAAATCTAGGTGTTTTTGCTAAACTTGTAACTCAAATAAATCCCTTTATGATAAAATCATAATTCATTTATTTTTCTTGTTACACTTGTAACTCAAATAAATCCCTTATGATAAAATCATAAACCATTTATTTTCTTGTCACAATGATTTTCACTTCATCTTGAAAGTCTTTGAACATTTTCAAATATTTCACACTTCTTTCTCATTAAGTGAATATTCACTCAAATTTCCGGAGAAAGTATATGAAGTTGAAACCCATCGCCATTTACTACACATAATGGACTACATACATCGATATGTATAAATTCCAATATTTTAGTCGTTCGTTCTTCTTTGGCCTTTGAACGAAGTTTTAATTATCCCGAGGAAAGTCTCACAAGCGTCACTTGATCAAATCAAAGACTCCAAAAATCCATGAAAATGGAGATTCTTCATGTTTTCTTTCCAATATAATTTAAACAGCGATGTCACTTCGTAAGTGATCTTTCAATCATTTGTCTTGCGACATTTTAGCATTAGGTTTTATGGATGTGATTTCTCCAACTAGATTTGTAAATCATCCATCTTATATGGAATACGGTAATTATTTGAACAACCTTTGTTCTCATAATACCTGATTCAAATAACAATTATTAAAAAAAATCTTGAAGTCAAGCCTTGATGTCAACGAGAAATACAAACAACGGTTTGTTTGTTTTCGATGAACATCATCACATATTCTCTTGCTAGTTACTTAGGCCATTGTGGTTTATGAATTGCGTCGTTCCGTATGAAATTTCATACCAACCAATTCGGTATCCAATACCCAAGAACCACATTGTTTAACAAGCAAAGAATACAACCATAACATGTATATCATCTATATACCTAAATTGGATATTTCCAATCTTTTCTTTTCTGCCAAATATATTTTATAGATTCTCTTTCAGCATTTCCTCTTTCTTTTTAAAAGAATTTATCAACATCAACAGTGGCGCCATATACATGACACATAGTCCAAAGCGTGTATATTCAAATAATAATACCTTTGGACTTGCACTTTGAAGTAGATCACCATCATCAAAATGATCGGTATTCTTTCAAAATCCATTCTTTAGTAATATTTTAGTGTAGTAAACATTTTACATACATATCCTATTCACCCTTATCATGATGACTTTCATGATCAAGCTACTTTAGCTTATAAAGGTGAATCGTGAGTATAACATTACTTTCCAAAACCCCTTTGGATGATTAGGATGTCTAGCATCTCCAACCTTCGTAAATTCTCATCCAATATGAGAACATATATTATATTCTATCATATTGCAACCAAAACATTTTTTCAGATATTGTTATATCTGCAACACATGATGGTTTCTGAAATAATTCTTTCAGCTCCTAGATAAACTTGATATTAAAACAATCAAGAATCATGGAGGCAAACATGATACTTAAGATACTAACACTGGAATTGTTACTCTCGATTTAATACCAACTATTTAATTTCACGGAGTAAATAGAGTTTGCTGAAAGTTTGCAATAGGACTTTAAACTTTGATTGACACTCAACACAATACGATACCAGTTCGTAAAGTAAATATCCAGAATTCTATAGTTCTATTATCTCAATTACAACTATACATAAGGTAGTGAACGAATGCCAATGACTACAACAAATTATGCAAATTCACTTTGATTTAATTTATGATAAATTGAGTTCTACTAATCCAAATTAGAAATGAACTCCCACTCAAAAACGACATCCCTCGTGTCTTTTTGGTGATTACATGAACCAAATCCACTACACCAAGTCCGATCATCACGTGAGTCGGTGTAGCTTCAAAGGTGAGCATCCATATGGTCATCATATCAAAACATATGACTCATGCTTAACCTTTCGGTCCGTGTTCCGAGGCCATGTCTGTACATGCTAGGCTCGCCAAGTAAGAACCTTAGTATTCGCGTGTAATGCTTTACACCCGAGATATGCTCGTGGATTCAAGTACACCCGATCATCACGTGATGTCTTGAAGCGACGAAACATTGTCGGTGCATACTTAAGGAAGAACACATTCTTATCTTGATATCTAAATGAGGGATCATCTTATTATGCTAATAAAACGCCAAACAAGCAATATAAGATGCAATCAAAACATCACATGTTTATAAGTGAAATGATATGGTTCCCGCATATGATCTCTATCATGTGCACCGTGGTATGATCTCTATCATACCTTTATGTGTAAGGCCAAGGTCTATGGAACTTACACGCTATGTGTGTTGTAAGTATCATCTCATACTTCTACTTACAACATCACTGAAAGAACATATTGGGCCCCCATGTGTGGTTTTGGTAATTAATGACAATCTTTATGGACTAATGTGTGTATTAAGTTATACTTGTAGGATTTGTCCATTGACATCGCTTGGAGCATGTGTTGGCTTCAAGGTCGATGAAATGCAAAGAAGATATGTTGGTCAAGCTCAATATGCGAGGTCGATGATGAGGAATTAAGAAAGGTGTTCCATCTTGAGAAGGGCAAGATCGTCTACATCGAGCTCAAGTGGAATGCTCAAGGCAAAGGTATAATCTTGATAGGTTTTCCCTTTTGCCGGTCTCATATTGTTAGTAGGAGACCGGGTTTAGGATATAACCATACTATCAAGAGGGGCCCTCGAATGAGTAACTCGATCACATCGTTCGGAAAGAGCTCAAACCTTTGCATACTTGCATCATCGTATTTGGTTGTTATTTGGTATTATCCATGTGAGGATATAGAGCTTGTGGTAATCTCCATAATAAGCTCTTGATCATCAAAATCGGATCTCCCATTTGTATCTTGTTGCGATTTTGATTTATGCGGCTTTTCGGTTTCTCACCAAGTGAGGTATATCATATTATTCTACTTGATACTTTCTCACTTGGTGATAATCAATATTTCCGCTTTACGGTAGCATCAATGGTAGTACCGTTGTGGCCAGGGCTTATGAAGTTTGAATATTGGTCTTCCGGTACCAAGTCCGGTACCTGGTCTGGTAGTACCGGAGTCTTCCGGTAGTACCGCTTGAACTTCCGGTACTACCGCTACATTAAGGCTCCAACGGCCATATTTTGCCTAGTCCTTTAAATAGCCTTGCCCCTTTGTCTTTTAGGGTTACTTCTTCCTCCTCCTCTTGTCCAAGCTTTGCCCCCATTTGCTTTACTCTTTGAGCTTGATTTCTACTCACCCCTCCATTGATTCTTGCATATATTTGAGGGGTAGTTGGAGGAGATCTAGATCTACGTTTTGACCAAACCAAAACATCTCTTTGTGAGTGTATCTTTGGGGATCTAGATTTTGGGGGATTTTGTGTCTCTCTTTGTTTCCTCCTCGCTTGTTCCCCCAATAGCTTTAGTAGCTTTGTTGGAACTTGAGAGTGAGGGATTTGAGCACCTTTGTGGTGTTCTTGCCATTTGCATTTGTTGCATCGGTTTGAGTTCTCCTCGGAGGATTTGGTTTGAATTGCTCATTGGAGCTTGTCCCTCTTGGGTTCTTGGAACACTAGACGGTTTTGTGGCCTTGGTGGCATTGTGGCCTTGGTGGCATTTATTGTGGACTTTTGTGGCGTTTGTTGGGAGCCTCCAATTAAGTTGTGGAGTTGTGCCCCAACCTTGTGAGAGGTTCCGGTTGCCACCGACAAGTGCACCGATAGTGGAAGTGTGGATCGATCCCATTGGGGTGAGATTCACCGGAGAATAAGGGAGGCCTTTTGTGGCATTGGTGGTTTGATACCACCCCCTCTCCAAACGAGACGTGCTCCATGTTGGGAGGAACTCAGTAAAATATCGGTGTCTCTGCGTGCCTTGGTTATCTCTATACCCGAGCTCTTTACTTATGCACTTTACATTGTGATAGCCTTCGTGCTTGAAGTAATATATATCTTGCTATCACTTTGTTGCTTGTATTGCTTAGCATAAGTTGTTGGTGTACATAGGTGAACCTTAGTTGTTCTAGGTTGTGCTTAACAAAGTAAACACTAGTTTTATTCCGCCTTTGTTGAGACACTCTAGGAAAAGTTTTAATCGCCTATTCACCCCCCTCTAGGCGATATCCGTATCCTTTCAATTGGTATCAGAGCCCGATCTCTCATTTTAGGCTTCACCGCCTTGGGAGTAAAGATGTCGGCTACAGGATTAGTACACAATGACATGTTCATATTCGATGGCACAAATTATGATATATGGAAAAATCGCATGCTCATTCATTTTCGGGACATGGACCCAAATTTGGAGCGTATTGTAGATATAGGTTTTTCTCCTCCAATGGATTTCAAAAATCTATCTAGTGAGGATGAGAAAAACTTATATCTCGATGCTCAAGCTTCTAATGTGCTTGTTAATGCTTTGATCTATGTAGTTACATCTTCAATCATCCCTTTTTGGAGCGCTAATGAGTTATGGACAAAACTTCAAGATAAATATGTTGTGTCCAACATTATGAGGATGATTGTGTTGCTTCCACTTCCGGTCGAGATGAGTTCTCATCCTCTACCACTTCACCAACATGTGACTTTTCACAAGGTAATGATATGGTGAGTGGTGATAGAAATTGCAATTTGGATAGTGTGCTTACTATTTGTAATACCTCATCTCTATCTAGTTGCAATGATCTATCTTTGGTCTTTAACACTTCTAGCACTACAAACTCCTTACATGCTTGTGTTAATAGTCCTTGCATATCATCTAGAAATGACTTGAATAAATATCATGATGATATGCTTGTGTTGTCTTGTTGCCATGATAAAAATGCTTCCATTTCCTCTAGTGCTTGTGTTGCTAACCATGTAGAGGAAACCGAAGATTCTATGGGCCAAGACATGGTTTTGAATGAAGCCACAAATGCAATCTCATCTTCACCTTCTTCCGGTACCCACCTATGCCTTATGGCTAGGGATTCTAAGGTAACTCCTACTTTGGAACCCATTACCTCTTGTGATGAGGAGGATGTGGATAATGTGGAAGAAGAGCTTGATATTGATGATTTATATGAGAAGGGTGAGATTGTTTATCGTGCCCTTGTTAAAAAGGATATTGCTTGTTCTAACTTTGTTGAAGTCTTGGACTTTTCTATTAAGAGCAAAGAACATATTGATAAGTTAGAAACACAAATTGAGGTGCATGATAACAACGTTGATAAAATGTGTAGTCTTGAGCATGAGTATGCTAATATAATTGCAAACCTAAATAAAGCTCTTGAAGAGGAACAAACCACCAAGGAATCTCTTGAGGAGACCTTTGCTTTAGAGCTATCTAGAGTAAAGGAATCTCATGAGAGATCTTGAGGTGGCAAGTGATCTCAAACATAAAAATGATGAGACTCAAGTTGCTTATGCTAAACTCCTTGAGGATTTTGAGCACCTCAAAAATGGCTCTAGGGTCATAAAGGGTGAGCTCATCAAACTCACCGAGTCACATGAGCAACTTAAAGCCTCATATTCAAAAGAGCTTGCCAAGTTGCCCTCACCTCTTGCAAATAGTAATGATGCTTGTGCTACTAACTCTATTTCTTGTGAAGCATCTACTTTGAAGGAGAATGTTGAGCTAAAGGCTCAACTTGCGTTGCTAACTAGAAACTATGGGAAATTAGAAGGAAGTCATGTTAAACTTTCAAGCTCGCATGAGGATCTTCTAGTCTCCCATGGTAGGCTAAAGGTAGCTCATGAGGCCATCATGTCAAAGGTAACATCTAGTGGGCCTCATGTGGACATTAGCACTATATCTACTTCAAATGTTATATTGCCATGTGCTAGTCCTTGTAATTCATCCTCTCACAACCATGCTATATCTCGTGATGAATTACATTCCATGCCTTGTTGCTCTAACAAAGTAGCATCTACTTCCTCTAGTACTTTTGTTGAAACTAACCATGTAGAGGAAATAAAAGAGCTCAAGGATCAAGTCACTTCTTTGAGAAATGACTTGAAAAAGGGTCATCAAGGGAAGGTCACACTCAACAAAATCTTGAGTGTGCAAAAATCCCCAAATGACAAGTGTGGGCTTGGATTCAACTCCAATGTCAAGAACAAGTACACTATCAAGTTGAAGCACAAGGACAACAAGAAGAATGACCAAGATCAAGTCAAGAATCCGGCCAACATTGTTTTCTTCAAGTGCAAGGAAGAAGGGCACCATGTTAGATCTTGCCCATTGAATAAAAAGCCTCTTAGTGTGAAGCATCAAGGGAAGCGGCCTCAAGTTCCACCTCAAGTCATCAATGGGCCTCTTCCTAAGAGCACTACTCGAGCCCTTCCTCGAGGTGTGGCTTCACCTAAGAAGAAATATAGAAAGAGTAGAACTTGCTACATATGCCGTGAGAAGGGGCACATTTCTTCCGCATGCACTATTGGTAACTCCTCATCACATCCTATCTTGATTGATGATTCTTATTCTCTTTGTAAGGATGAGGTTGGCAATGTGTTTGCCAAATTTGTTGGTGCTCAATGTGGTGTCAAGAAAAGAACCATTTGGGTTGCCAAACCTATTGTGACTAACCTCTTAGGACCCAACTTGGTTGGGGACCAACAAGCCAAAACTTGATCAATAGGTGTGTTTTGGAGGGAATTGGAGACTTGGCTACATCATGAAGAATTAAGGGATCTTCATTATTATTTTTGTCAAAGCCAAGTCATGTGGATTATATTGCTCCTATTATATTTCCAATGTTCCTCCTTGCGGTAACATATGCTTAACTCATTTCATTGAAAGTTACTCGCCCCCTTGTGCATGTGTTGGTTTTGTATCGTCCATGCTTTTGTACATGATGTATTTTCCACTTAATTATCTTGAGGTATCAAGCATATTTGTGTATGATTAGGTGGCACACCATGTATGTGTATTTCTTGTATTGGAGCCTTATTTGGTTATATTTGGTATCTTATTTGGCTCTTGTGAGAGATTAATGGATTATCCCATTTTGGGGGAGTGTTATGCTTGGGCATTCCACAATCCTAAAAATGTGTGTACATGAGGAATACCACCTAGTATTTATATTGGATTATTGTCTAGTCTCTATGTGGTACAATTCTCATGAGAAATTTAAGTTTTATAATGTCCATTAATTATCTCTATTTGTATCCTTTTGCCTCGTGTTGGATTTATGGTAGTATCACATTATGGGGGAGTCATACGCTTAGTGCATATCACAATCCTAGAAAATGTGAATATTTGAGGTTGTGTCACTTAGAATTGATATTGATTATTATCTAGCTCCTATGTGACACATTTTCTCATACAAGTTCCAATTTGCTTGAATGCCTTTATTGATCTTATTTTGGATCTTGTATATGAGAATGTTTCTTGGTATGTGTTTCCTCATATTTAGATATATATATATCCTCATGGAAACCATTTGCTTCAAGTTACTCTAATCACTAGTGATTGTGTGACTATTGGAAGCTACCAAGAATCTTGTTCAAAGTATCATGCTTAATTTCTTATATTTAGTTATATGCTTCTTGTTGTGACTATGATCTTGGATATCCATGCAAGCTACCTTGGGAAAATTATTCCCAATATTTCTTGTCCTTGGACAATGAGTACCCAACTTATGGTAGAATTTATTGATCATATTCACTTTGGCCCTTGCTTAATGTTATCCTATCCTTGGCCAAGAAAATGTTTTGTGTTGTCTCCCAAGCCTTCCTTGCTTCTTGTGGATCTTCTTATTTTATTGACATCCTCTTGTGTTTTACTTATTGTAGGTACCAGTGATGATCCCATTTGTGTGCATTTTGCATTTAAAAGGAAAATCCTACATAATGCACTATCTATGGGGGGAGCTCCCATATATTATTTAGAACACTCATATTTATGCTTCTTTGTTTGGTACATATCGGGTTTTATGTGCTTGGAAACTCAATCTTTTCGTTTTGGTATTTGTGCCATCATGAGAAGTTTAGGGAGTTTGGTTTCTTGTTGGAACCTTGCTCCTTTTGGGAGTTGGTTTTGTCTCATTCCTTGCTTCTTGATTTGACCATTTTAGAATGAGATAAATCCTTGAGCATTTTTATTTCTACCTATTTTTGCTCTTTTGGCCTTAGCCTAGTTCTTTTGTTGAACTTGTGATCTTTCATGTGTTGAATTGGGTCTTTGATACAATTTGGACACCGCTTGTCTTGTCACACTCTTGTGTGTGTCGTCTTGGTTTACTTGGTGTTTTTGCTCAAATTGTATCTCATTTTTGGTTCTTGAAAGCCTTGTGCATGCATATTTACTACATATCTATATTATGGCATGCTTGCTTTCTTTGATCCAATATATAGGGGAAACTCCACCAAATCCCATCGGCTAAGTTGTGCATGAAATTCAATTTCATATCAATATGCACATATTTATGTGGAGTCTATCCTATGTATTGTAGTTGCACTAACTACATTGGACCCAATAAGTTTGGGGACCATTTTGTACTTAAATGTGTTTTAGGTACATTGGAGATATATTGGACGCTTGTCTCTCAATTTTGAAGAAGTGATGCTTAGAAGAAAATTTGAGGCAAGCTATAGGATGATCAACGAATTCATATTCTCTACATCCTACCAATTATATCTCGGTAACAAGTATCTCTTTCTCATGCTCACATATCTTGATTCCAACCATTTGTCGGTTTCCTTCTAGCATGAATTAATGTATTTGTAATTGTTGTAGTTCTAGCCATGGTTTTAAGAGGACTCACTATTGTAAATGTGTATAAGTTGAGATGAGTGCATATAATTGGGACTATACAAAATCATGCATATGATCCATTAATCCCAAAGATGTCAATCTAGCAATTTTATTGCCTATCATTTCGTCAACTTCTCTCATATGCAATAGTGAGATTTTTGCTAGTCTATTTTATCTTATGATACTTGTTGCCTTTCTCCATATATTCCAACTTTCTCCTTTTCCCTTGGTGATAGTTGTAATATATGTAGTGTGTTGGTGTTTGAAGCTCATTAATATACAATAAGATATATGTGAGCCTTTGGCCATGCTTTGAAGCTAAAATCTTATTGATATATGTTATGACTTCATTTTTTCCTTTCATGTGCTTTCTTGTATAATCTTCTTTATGTGTGCATATTTCTTCATTGGCATATGTCTTTGTGATGTTTTCCAATTAGAGACATATGCACATATGAGAAGATAATTTTAGTTTAATTTTATTCCTTGGATAACACCTTTTATTCCTTTTGATTTTTCGGTGGCTTCCAAATTTATTTGCCTATTAGTGCTTGTTCCTCTTGTTTGCATCTTCGGGCACTCATACTTGTTCTCTCATGCCTTGTATTGTTGAATGAATTTGGATGAGTGAGGATTCCATGATTATGCACCTTGTTCCCAAATATAATTATCATAATTGGTGCATTATTTTTGGGGAGCTCATCTAATTCATTTAATAATGCTCATTTGTCTTCTTTCTCATTTATTGAGTTTTAAATGCTTATGGGGGAGTGAGGATTCCATATTTGTGCATTATGTATTCCAATGCATTTATTTTACTATTGTGCACAAATCTTGGGGAGCTTCTCTATTTGTTATTTAAAGCGCACTTTTGCTCATATCATAATATCTTGTAAGTTTTCATTTGGACTCACTTGTTGTTTTCAAATTGGTTTGTCGGACCTTGTAGTCGCTCGCATCATTTGACTTTATTTTCGCAATCTTCGGGTCCTCGATATAGTTCTACTCCCTCCCAAGTATTCATCATTGGATATGTGCGAAAGCACACCTTTGGAGGAATTATTACTATATTTGCCTTCTAGAACTTGTCACCCATTTCGGCAATCGATGCCAATGGGGGAGAAGTTTTAGAGGGTTTAAGGGAAGTTGGTTTATGCATTGAGTTTGTTCTTGTGCATTTGCCTCTCATGCTCTTGCATCTTTGTTGTTGCTTAGCATGTGGTATATATAGAGGAAACTCCACCAATGATAACGATTGGCAATATATGCAATGAAATTCAAGTTCATCACACATGCATAGATTGTGGGGGAGTTTGCTTTATATATGGTGGTGGTACCAATATCACATACTTTTGTAGTATTTGATATTGGTATTACCATTTTATTCATTAATATTCCTTATATAAACCCTCTTAAAGGGATTGTCATCAATTACCAAAATGGGGGAGATTGAAAGAACATGTTGGGCCCCCATGTGTGGTTTTGGTAATTAATGACAATCTTTATGGACTAATGTGTGTATTAAGTTATACTTGTAGGATTTGTCCATTGGCATCGCTTGGAGCATGTGTTGGCTTCAAGGTCGATGAAATGCAAAGAAGATATGTTGGGCAAGCTCAATATGCGAGGTCGATGATGAGGAATTAAGAAAGGCGTTCCATCTTGAGAAGGGCAAGATCGTCTACATCGAGCTCAAGTGGAATGCTCAAGGAAAAGGTATAATCTTGATAGGTTTTCCCTTTTGCCGGTCTCATATTGTTAGTAGGAGACCGGGTTTAGGATAGATAATCGTACTATCAAGAGGGGCCCTCGAATGAGTAACTCGATCACATCGTTCGGAAAGAGCTCAAACCTTTGCATACTTGCATCATCGTATTTGGTTGTTATTTGGTATTATCCATGTGAGGATATAGAGCTTGTGGTAATCTCCATAACAAGCTCTTGATCATCAAAATCAGATCTCCCATTTGTATCTTGTTGCGATTTTAATTTATGCGGCTTTTCGGTTTCTCACCAAGTGAGGTATATCATATTATTCTACTTGATACTTTCTCACTTGGTGATAATCAATATTTCTGCTTTACGGTAGCATCAATGGTAGTACCGCTGTGGCCAGGGCTTTACGGTAGCATCAATATTTCCTTCTCTCTTGTTCCCCCAATAGCTTTAGTAGCTTTGTTGGAACTTGAGAGTGAGGGATTTGAGCACCTTTGTGGTGTTCTTGCCATTTGCATTTGTTGCATCGGTTTGAGTTCTCCTCGGAGGATTTGGTTTGAATTTCTCATTGGAGCTTGTCCCTCTTGGGTTCTTGGAACCCTAGACGGTTTTGTGGCCTTGGTGGCATTGTGGCCTTGGTGGCATTTATTGTGGCCTTTTGTGGCGTTTGTTGGGAGCCTCCAATTAAGTTGTGGAGTTGTGCCCCAACCTTGTGAGAGGTTCCGGTTGCCACCGACAAGTGCACCGATAGTGGAAGTGTGGATCGATCCCATTGGGGTGAGATTCACCGGAGAATAAGGGAGGCCTTTTGTGGCGTTGGTGGTTTAATACCACCCCTCTCCAAACGAGACGTACTCCATGTTGGGAGGAACTCAGTAAAATATCGGTGTCTCCGCGTGCCTCGGTTATCTCTATACCCGAGCTCTTTACTTATGCACTTTACATTGTGATAGCCTTCATGCTTGAAGTAATATATATCTTGCTATCACTTTGTTGCTTGTATTGCTTAGCATAAGTTGTTGGTGCACATAGGTGAACCTTAATTGTTCTAGGTTGTGCTTAACAAAGTAAACACTAGTTTTATTCCGCCTTTGTTGAGCCACTCTAGGAAAAGTTTTAATCGCCTATTCACCCTCCCTCTAGGCGACATCCGTATCCTTTCAATTGGTATCAGAGCCCGGTCTCTCATTTTAGGCTTCACCGCCTTGGGAGTAAAGATGTCGGCTAGAGGATTAGTACACAATGACATGTTCATATTCGATGGCACAAATTATGATATATGGAAAAATCGCATGCTCATTCATTTTCGAGACATGGACCCAAATTTGGAGCGTATTGTAGATATAGGTTTTTCTCTTCCAATGGATTTCAAAAATCTATCTAGTGAGGATGAGAAAAACTTATATCTCGATGCTCAAGCTTCTAGTGAGGGGGACACGACCTTGGGAACCACACGGGCGCCCAAGACCACAGGGGAGAGTTGCCAGGCTGCGCAGCAGCTCTTGACATTGTTGGCGCCTCCGGTGCAGAGGCGACTCATGGCCATGAACTTTCAGCCTCGTAGGAGCTCGAGGATAGCCAGGCAGCCAAGGGGGCTTAACTCCGAGCAGAAGGCTGTACACAACCTGCTAAGGAAGATAGGTATGATCTCTGGGGATGAGACCCCATCCGAGGCGGCCTTGGAGGCTTTTCACAGGTTGTTCGAGTCACCCCTCACTGATGACATGATAGAGGCGATCGGCGAGCTCTACGAATGGACCCTATCGGTGCTCAGGGGTTGCACCACACCTATGGTGGCGATGTCGGGGATGTCGGGTGGCCACCTTCTGGTGGTCTGACCATTCGGTCCCCCTTCGGGTGTCACGCGTCGTTAAAATGTCGTACGATCCTATGATTTTGGTGTCTAACGTGCGTGGCTTGAATGATCGTGCGCGTCGGACGGGTCTTAGGAGCATCGTTGCTACAACAAATGCTTCCATTGTATGTATGCAAGAGACTAAGCTTGCGGATGTTTCGACCTCTATTGTAATAGAAACCCTAGGCATGGATTTTGATGCTTACTTCTGCTTGCCTGCGATTGATACTAGGGGGGCATTATTGTGGCTTGGAAAAGCAGGATGGTGCAGCTTGATAGCGAGCACGTAGATGTGAACAACGTGACTGCCAGGGTTTCCCCCCGGGGAGGCACACCCTGGTGGTTGACTTGCGTCTACGGCCCCCAGGATGAGGCGGCTAAGGTCGCTTTCCTCGCGGAGCTCCGAGAGATCCGCCAGACCCGACCTGACCCCTGGGTGCTCTGTGGCAACTTTAACATGATCTACCGCGATGAAGATAAGAGCAACAACAACCTCAACCGTCGACGATGGGTCGTTTCAGGCGTTTCCTGAACGATTGTATGCTTAAGGAGATCTACCTCCACGGGAGACGATACACTTGGTCCAATGAGCGGGAAACGCCCATGATGGTCAGGCTGGATAGGGTGTTTGGCACCTCCGACTGGGAAGAGTTGCATGGCAACTGCTCCCTGCGGTGCTTATCCACGGTGATCTCGGACCACTGCCCATTGCTCCTGGACTGTACACCGGTTGCAGCTGGAAGAGGACGGTTCCAGTTCGAGCAGTTCTGATGAGGCTTGATGGCTTTGGCAACATCGTGGCCACGGCTTGGGAAGTGGTCGATGGCGACCCTGACCCCTTCCGGAGACTTGTCGCCAAGCTAAAGCGCACCGCCCGACAGCTGACGAGCTAGGCGGACAAGAAGGTCGGATCGGTCAAGTTACAGCTTGTTGCGGCCTGTGAGGTGGTTTATCGCCTGGATGTGGCCATGGAGTCTAGGCAGCTCTCCCCAGATGAGCGCGCTCTTCGCGCTAGGTTGAAGCAGACCTACCTTGGTTTGGCATCGCTGGAGCGCACCATGGCGCGGCAGCGCGCCAAAGTGAGGTGGCTGAGTGAAGGAGATGCAAACACGACCTTCTTTCACCAGCACGCCGCCTACCAGAGGCAGAAGAACGTGATCAGGAGTCTGCGGGTCAATGGCGCGATTGTAGTTGAGCACGCAACCATGGCCGAGGCAGCCTACGATCACTTCTGAGGACTGCTTGGCACTGCTGCCTCGCAAGACTTCTTGCTGGATCTGGACTTCCTGGGTACCCACTCGGAAGATCTTTCAGACCTGGATGCACCCTTCTCGGAGGAGGAGGAGGTATGGGACGTGATCAAGCGACTGCCTCACGGCAAGGCGCCGGGCCCGGACGGATTCACTGCGGAATTCCTGCAGCGCTGTTGGGGCGTGGTGAAACCCGACTTCATGGCCGCTTTGGACAAGTTGCACTCTATGAATGGGCGCGGTTTCAAAGGCCTTAACCAGGCCTTACTCATTCTGCTGCCCAAACAGAGCGATCTGTCCGCCCTGGGCGACTACAGGCAGATTAGCCTAATCCACATCTTCGTCAAGCTGGGGGCGAAGTTGTTGACCACTAGGCTGGCCCCCAGGTTAGGGAGACTGGTTGACCTGAACCAATGCACCTTCATTCAGAAGCGCTGCATACATGACAACTTCATGCTGGTTCAGCAGACGACACGCCTTCTGCACAAGTTAAAGGAACCCAGAATCATGCTAAAGCTCGATATAGCAAAATCCTTTGATTCGGTCTCCTGGGCGTTGTTGTTTGAGGTGCTGCGGAAGGTGGCATTTGGCCCCAGATTTAGGAAGCTGGTCACCATCCTACTTTCGACGGCTAGCACCAGGGTGATGCTCAATGGCGAGCCAGGCCCCCCCATCTAGCATCGGAGGGGCTTGAGACAGGGCGACCCCCTGTCGCCATTGTTGTTCGTGCTGTTCATCAACACGCTCAACAAAGTGATGGCTAGGGCTATGGAGTTTGGTATGCTGAAGCCGATTGCAACGCGCGCGTTGGTAACCTCCGTCTCCCTGTACGCGGACGACATGGTAATCTTCTGCCACCCGGACGAGCCTGAGTTGCGCACGGTGCGCGCACTCCTAGTTCTTTTTGGGGAAGCATCTGGACTTCACACAAACTATGCCAAGTGCTCGGTCTCCCCGATTGCCTGTTCGACGGAGGATGCGCTCCAAGCGGCGACGGTCATGGAGTGCCAGGCGGCACCCTTCCCCGTCAAATACCTTGGGATCCCCCTGTCGCTTCGGCGGGTGTCCGCGGCCACCCTCCAGCCCCTGGTTGATAGCATTCCTAATAGGCTACCCACCTGGAAAGCCGGGATGATGGCTAAGGCTGGGCGCCTAACCTTGATCCGGTCGGTGCTCATGGCAATCCCGCTTCACCAGGTGATTGTTTTGGGCCTCAACAAGCAAACCCTCAAGCAGATCCAGCGGATTGTGAGGAGTATCTTGTGGGCTGGGCGGGCAGATGCCAATGGAGGCCACTGCCATGTGAACTGGGACAAGGTGAGCAGACCTAAGTGTTATGGCGGCTTGGGGGTCCCGGATCTCGCTCGCATGGCGATCAGCCTATGGGCCCACTGGATATGGAGGATGCGCACTAACCCGCAGCGACCTTGGCGAGGCCTTGACATGCACTTCTCCAAGACTGAGCTCCAGGTTTTCGACGCCTCCACTACCATGGAGGTGGGCGATGGGGTTGTCGCTCTTTTCTAGATGGACAGATGGTTGGATGGAAAGACCATAGGTGAGACAGCGCCGGACCTACTCGCACTCATACCCAACCGCGCTAGGAAGCGCCGCTCGGTGAGGGAGGCTCTGGTGGAGCGTCGCTGGATCGCAGACATCCGAGGCGCGCTGAGCCTGCTGGCCCTCTGGCAGTATGTCCAGCTATGGATCCGCCTGCGGGAGTACGAGCTTCCAGGCGTGCCTGACTCCCTCCGTTGGAGATGGATCACGGACGGCCAATACTCCGCCAAGTCTTGCTACGAGTTCTTTTTTCAGGGATCCATCATCTCAAGGTCCTGGAAATTGAACTGGCAGGCCTAGGCACCCCCGTGGGTCAAGTTCTTCATTTGGCTTGCCTGCCAGGACCGCTGTTGGCCTGCTGAGCTCCTGGCATGTCGGAGCCTGGCCCACCCCCCACGTTGCCCTCTTTGTGACCAATCGGCTGAGACCATGACCCACCTCATGGTGGTTTGCCCCTTCTCTAGGGCAACCTGGCATGAAGTGCTCTCATGGATCCGATCCACGGCGTCGCCGCCGGATGGGGAGGACGACTTCGTGGACTGGTGGCTACAGGCGTTGAGATCCACCCCCCGGGCGCTGCGAAAAGGGACATCGTCGCTCATCATGCTGACAGCGTGGTGGATCTAGAAGCAGCGGAATGCGGTGGTTTTCAACAACGTGTCGCCGGCACTAGGTAGTCTTCTGTGTACGATTCGGTCTGAGGCTAGGGCTTGGGATGCTGCTGGCGCGATTGGCTTACGGGCCTTGATCCCCGCAGCCACGTAGGTCCAGCGGGCAGAGTTGTACGGGGTGTTGGCTCTATTCGGGCCGTGTATATTTTGTACAGAACTCTCCTTTTCTATCAATGAATCGAAACGCAAAGTTTTTTGCGTTTTCGCGAAAAAAAGATTTAATAGCTGATTATATTCAATGGTGTCGAAATCAGTACTGTTATTATTCTGTTATATGTTTTAGAAAATCCTGCCAGGTAAGCTGGCTGATTGGTATCTGCTTAAACATTTTTGGCTTAACTCCGACTGGTGCTAGATCAGTTGGACCTCAGGCTATGTAATGCCCCCAGGCTGGTCGTGTATCTAGCCATGAAAACAACAGAAAATTAGGCCTGAGGTTTCATGTGTATGGTTGATCAGTTATCTCGTAGTCTTGGCTGGAGAGTTTGGAGAAGGCAACCATATGATCACCGTGGGTTACACTTCATCCTTTGGAGTTAATGTGTCACTCTCCCTGCATGGTTACTTCTCAACAAGTTTGCAAATGGTACAAGTACACACCTGTTATGCCAAGTTTAATAGTTCTTAGATTTTCATGTTTTAGTATTCGTGGATTAGAACTCATTGTTGACAACTTCTATAAATTTGGAGGAAGATCTGATAGGCAATCCTGTGTGAAGGATGTTGTAACAATGTTAGCTTGTGATCTGTCCGATTATTTTTGTTTTGTATAAACGTGGACAATGATGTAAACCGGACAACCGAACCACCTATGTCGACATGATTTCTATAGAATGAGCAAAGCTTTCACATAACAGCTTTTGGTTTGCAATTCTCTTTCAACCGAGCAATCTGGCTTGGGTCGGGTCGGATGTGCCCACAGGCAGACCCCCTGTCAGAGTTGACATAGACTTGACATGATCCATCTATATTGTGTCTTCTGATTTGGCTTACACCTCAATGTTTGCAGCAAGGATAGTTGGAAGCCTTGCTGCTGTATATAGAACCCCCAAATCCCTCCAATAATCATCCCCATTGTGCCGACAAAAGGAGTCACGAATCATTTTTTTGCTAATGAACTCAACAAGAATTTTCCTTGTGAAGATGGATGGTGAGGCCTAGCTGCATCCAGTCTGACTGGATAAGAACAATTTTATAAAGAAGCTTTTCTGGGTGGTGCTATCAGAACTTATACTGAAATTGCATACATGTTGGTTTCTGTACTTTATGGCTGAGAACCTATAGTGCAAAACTCATTTATTGTTCCTTCAAATAGGTTTTAGCCACGGGTGGTCATGACAACGTCCGCAGGCCATGTACACCTCAGAGGCAGCATTGTGTTATTGTGTTATGACAGAATGATTTATCTTCCAGACATCTGACATTGAAAACACGTACTGACAGGGAAAAAAAACAGAAAATATAAGGAGATATCTAGGGTTTCCCGCCAACTCGTGGCTGGTCCTCTACGGAGCGGAGGCAGGAAGCACCCGATTCCGTCGTCGGAGGGTCTCGATCTTGCGGGCGGAGGGGATCATCGTGCAAGATGCGCCTGTCCACGGTGGTGCCGCTGGGCCGCCTCTTCCACAGCTCGTCCTACGACCGCTGAGTCAAAGTGCACCTCTGAATTCATATGCGCACGACGCCACAACTACAGAGAAAGGGTCAGTAAATCGACCCCCCTCCCCCTCTGTGAACCGATCCTGCCTTCCATTGATTCAACTCCTGAGAAGTTAGCTCATATTTAATGATTGATTGTATTCTGTTAAGTAAATATGAAAGTGGTTTCAGTGTTAATGTTTACTCTACTAACTGTACTGTTAAATACTCCTAAATACTATTGTTCATACATAAAACCAGTTTCAGTGTTAGTGGTTACTCACTTACTCTAGTAAGTCTACTGTTATACGTTTTAGAAAATCCTGCCAGTTAAGCTTGCTGATTGGTATCTGATTAAATATTTCTAACTTAAACAACGACTGCTCCTAGATCAGTTGGACCTCAAGGCTACATGCCTACTGTTCTCCAGGCTGGTCATGTACCTGGGCATAAAACAGCAGACAATTAGGCCTGAGGTTTCATATGTATGATGGAGCAGTTATCTTATACGGAGTACTATGTAGTAACTAGTATATACTGTGTCTTGGCTGGAGTGTTTGGAGAAGGCAACCATATGGTTACCGTCGGTTACAGTTGATCCTTTAGAGTTAATATGTCCCTCTGCCTGCATGACTGCTTCTCAAAAAGTTTGAGAATGGTACAAATTCACATATTTTGACCAAGTATAATAGTTCTTAGGCTTTCTTGTTTTTGTATTAGACCACTTGATGTTCAGGGATTAAAATTTGAGAACTTTTATAAATGTGGAGGAAGATCTGATAGGAAATCTTGTGTGGAGGATGTTATAACAATGTTAGCTTGTGGTCTGTCCAATTATTTTGTTCCATAACAAGGTGAATAATGATGTAATCTGGCCTCTGAACCACCTACGTGACATGATTTGTACAGAACAAGCAAAGCTTTCACATAACAGATTTCTATTTTGCAATCCTCTTTCAACCTAGCAATCTGGCCTGGTTCAGGACAGCTGTGCCCACAGGCAGACCCCCATCGGAGTTCACACGGGTTAATTAACTTGCTCACCACCTGCATTGTCATCTGATGTGGCTTACACCATTGCACCTCCATGGCTGCAGCGCATAGTTTGAGCCCTCATGTCCTATAGAACCCCCAAATCCCTGATTGCTTTCAGCCCATTTAATCTACAATTACCATCTCTGTCCCATCGATATAAGGAGACACGAACTGTTTGGTGATAATGTTCCAGCAAGCATTTAGCTCGTGGAGACAGACATAGGGATATAGCTGCATCCAAGCAGGTCTGATTGGGTAAGAACAGTTCCACAAAGAAGCTTTAGTGACTGGTTCTATCAATACTTAGACTGAAATTGAAGACGTGCAGGGTTTTGTACTTTAAGAACTTGTACTAAAAACCTCATTTGTTGTTCCATTGAATAGATTAGTTAGTTCTCATAGTTTTGTCCTCTGGTACGTAGTGATTGATTTGTTTATAGGAGATTGATATTCCTTTCTACTACGATCAACTCAAGCTGTAGCATAGACTAAGATTGGTTTCTTCAGCAAGTTCCCTTTTTTGATAATGATTGGATAAATTTCTCTTCAAGTTAGGCTGGATCCTTCTATGCCCTTCAGCAAAACCCAGCATTAGGTTGTTGGCTTGTGGCTGAGGTTCTCCACAGAGCTAAGGTGTATGCTCCACCATCTGCAGCAACAACTTCTACTGAACATGGTGTCTCAACTCATGAACTCAACAAGCTGCTACCAAATCATCTGCCTGCAGTTCCTTTGGGGAAAATATGCATCTGCCATTTAAAACGTCTATTAGTTTTCTTGTGGACGAATGTTTAATCTGAACTCCTTAGGAAGAAAATAGGCTGGCAGTGTCGTTGTTGATTTTTTTTGGTTCAATAATGGTGTAGCGCCATTGTTGCATCAAGGACGGTGAAGATGTAATGAGTTATTAACAGAACCACAGCTCCTATAAAAAGAAAAGAACCAGAACTAGATGCAGCCATGGTGTAGCCCATGGCGTGGTCCAGGGAGACAGTAGCAGCTAGACAGTGTAGCGGTGGATTAGGGGCGCCACCGGCACCACCCTCCTGGTGGCCAGCGGTGGAGATGGCCTTCATCTTTCTCAGCAGTCAGCACCTCAATAATATGAGTGGTTAGGCTAGGGACATGGACAGTGTGTGTTTATCAACCCACTTAGTAGGACACCTTTCTTTTTATACTAGTGCCCCCAATCGGGCATTGTCACAACAACTGTAGATCAATTCCAACAAAGAGAAGCCACTATACCACTTTGTCACTGGTGTAAACAGTGGGAGTTCTCCAAGAGGTAATTTTATTATTTCAGTCTGATGGCTGGACTATCCCTTTCATGCTTGATCCCAGACCATCATTCTTTTTTTTTGGAGTTGTGGGTCTGTCATTTTCACCGGCCTTGATCCAACAACGGCGCTACACTGTTGTTGAACAAAAAAATCAACAACGACACTGCCAACCTATTTTCTTCCGACCTAGTTCAGATTATATTTGCTTGACTGTAGTTTAGTAGGATTAGAGAACCATTTAACTGCATGTTATTATGTGAGTTTTAGCTGTATTAAATTCATGCAAAATAGTTTGGATTGTTCGATTTACTGCCATATTCTCGTGAGTGTCAATCTCATTCTCGCGGCCATAATTTTACGGTACCTAGTACTCCACGGAGAGAGTCAGGAGTACGACAGAAATCTGACCGTCTGTTCAAAAGGCTACTTTAGTCTTTCTTCCTCCTTTAATGAAGGGTAGTAGACTTTAATGACGGGTAGAATCATGGAATGGAGCTAAAATACAATTATGATGCATGTTACTAATATTATCAGTGATGCAATGATATTGACCTAAGTGATTTGTTGTTGACAGGTCTTGTCTACACCTTGGAAAGTTGGAAGGTGACATTCCGAGCTTGGAAGCTTAGAAGAGACCGAAGAATATCACATGACGGTAACTTAGTTGTTTGGAAGCCAGGACTGCACGTTCCAGCACCAACATGACCAGGACAATGAGTATGGCCACTGCTGCGCGTAGGATTGCATCTTCAAGCACAACGCCGAAGATGTCAGGACTGCAGCATGTGAGGAACATCCCTATCTCAACCCTTCTTATTTAGCCATGTGATGGATTGCTACTGTGAAATGATTAGCTATGGATTTAGAATTGCGATTAGGGCTAGTTTCTGTTTTGTTATGCTCTGTTGGTCTAGTTCTGAGTTGCGGTTTTTTGATCTATGTTATGTGATTGTTAGTATAGATGAAGCCTTCTGATGGGAATTCTTAGCATGGATGATGGTAAAAAATACTAAAATATATAGATCCTATGTGTTTTTTTCTTCTTTATACTGTACTAAGGCATTCTAAACTTTCCCTTCTCGCACATATTGTGTGCATTCATGCTTTTTGCCATCCATCTTGATCAAATAGAAGAAAGAGGAAATTCTGTCTTGGGAAGAGAATAAAAAAATTCAAAAAAGAGAAAACTTGATATCATGTAGTAACCACTAGATTTGCTCGAACCTTGCCACTAGCGCAACCAGATGGAACCCTGCTGATGGTTCAACAGCAATCTGAAATCCACTGTTGGACACTCAATTCTCTATAACAAACAACTTATTTTTACGTCAGCTTGGAGGAGGTCAACTATGACTATGTACACCTCCTCACATTCGCTGTTGTGTGCTATGACAAAATGAAATATGCGGTGACAGGAAAAAAAAAAAGCATTTGCACCCCTTGTCGGAGTGCACCTGTGGGGTTGTGACACATGTCAAGCGTATGGCCAAGGTGATTTCCCTCTCTAAGATAGGGGCCCATAGGTTACGGCTTGCATCTGCGTCACAATTATCGGTTTTGGGGTATACATTTGAATCGGCTGGCCATCCTTGCCGGCTGGCGAATGTTGTGTCCCCGTAACAGGTTATGAACTGGTTGGATGTCTACTCTGCTATTATAAATTTTAGTGTTAGTCAGTTAGTGTCTACTCTGCTATTATAAATTTTAGAAAATTCGCCCGTTCCGTTGTTGATTTACTCTGTGTTCATTTTAGGCGAGCATGGCCGAATCCTAGGTCTGTTTAGTCACTACTAATGTGAATGTCTTTAACCATTTTGCCTGTAATGAAAAACCTGTTCTGCCATGCCATGGACGATAGCTTTGAGTCACATCATCGCAGATGCGCTTCCATTTTTATCCATTCAGCACTAGGAGAGGACCTTACCGTTCATCCTTATTATGTGCGTGTATCTTAGGATCTGACTTTCCATGTTTCCTTTTTTCTGTAAACAAAATGCTGGATACTCTTCTTCTGGTGCAGTTGTTTTTAGTCCCTCCCTATTATTACAACATACTTCACATAGGATTGTCTATCAGATCCTCCTCCACATTTACATAAACAGAACTAATTGGTCAGATCACAAGCTAACATTATTACAACATCCTTCACGTAGGATTGTCTATGGGCGTGATTGGTAGCCTGCAGCACCAATTTGTTGTTTGGTTGCGCGCACGCACGAGCGCTGGACCAGGTCCACCCCGAACCTCAAAGCGCCTTTCTCCGTTACTGGCAGGATTTGTCTAGGTTCGCATCTATTAATTGACTTCCATTTCTCTTGCACATTACCATGCACGTCTGTAGATTGCCAAGGAATCAAGTAATTGGGAATGATTGGTCATTAGGGGACATCGGTGTCGACGCAAGATGAAAAAGTTGATCTGTAATCATCGATGCCAAGACACAAAATCTAGAAACCAAGGAGGTACCTCATTGTCTATTTCTGGCAAATGTGTAATAAATATTACAATGAACTATCAATTTATCTTTTCTTTATTTTTTCATGAGATAGAAATCTTTGCTTTCTAACACGATAAGCCGAAAGTTTCCCTGAACATACAGTGAGAAAAAAAAAAGTCACCTCCTACATGCTCAACACTTTAGTCAGTGCTTGGGTGGCCGCCATCGTAACAAATGCAGTAGCATATATCGTCGTCCCTGCAGCTTCCGTTAGTGAAGTTTGCAGCGCGGCAAGCAGCGGTGCAGGTGCGGGTAAAATAATTAGAAGGTACTATCGTTTTTTGGTCAAACCGGTCACCCTTGGCAAGGTGACCTCTGTCCCTCCCCCCTGAGAAGTCATGGCATTTGTCTTTGAAGGTATGTATTGGTCCGCCGCAATCCTGTGCCTCCACACCTAATTGGCCAATCACCAAAATACAAGATGGTCGTCAGGTTAATTTGCATTCAAGATAACGGAAATTAACAGTCTTAACAGATGACACTCAAGGATTTAAATAGAATTTCCTCAAGAGAAAATATTGGGATAAAAATCATATAGTACAAGTAACTTCATTTGACAGTCCATATAGTACAAGCATTAGGAATAGCAAATCTGAAGGGACTCACAGAATGTTAGTAGTAGCAAGGCCATGGCTGTTGCAGCGATCTTAGTCCCCATGGTTATTGCAAGAGAACCAAAAGGAAGTGAATTTTGATGAGTAGGGATGAGTTCAAGATTGTCTATTTATACAGATTGATGAGCAGGGAACGCCAGCCTCAGTTTTTTTTGGGTATGGATAACATTATTGGAACTTCTTAATTGTTTCGGAAGAAATTAGTATTCTGGATTAATGCTCATAAATCCCTTCCAAAACAAGGAGTACTTAATTAGTTGAGTACCCATGTGTTGTTACAGAAGAATAAAATAAAATGGGTTGATCAAATGGTTCAGTTTTAAATGAGTTACGAGCACAGTGTTGGCTTTTACTCCAATCTATCAGATGCATGATCTTTGACATGTCATAGGATAGCGCACGGTACTGTTTTATCTTTCTATACATCGACTCAACAATTTTATCAGCTGAAGCCAATGCTGGGATTCAACTTCAAATAAGATGAAGCTGGTTCATTTTTTAAGGCTTCAGCTAGCTTATTTCATACACACAATCTTGGCTTGAGAATTTGTAGGCTATTAACAATCACGCCACTTGAGCACTTACACAATTATATAGTAGTAATGGCACTTCTTCTCTCTATTTAGATGAAGAAGCTACATTTTTTTATGCTTGTAAGCTGTAGTTTTAATAAGTGTCAGCTAGCTTATTGGAGAAACCCAATGTTGGCTTGACAATTTTTAGAGTGTAAGCAATCATGCAACTTGAGCACTTGTAGAATGACGATGTATGTAGCAATGACAGTTTTTCCCTCGTAATATTCTAGGATCATGTCTGCCTTGGTACTTTAAGTTTTCTAAATGTGGCGGAAGATCTGATCTGTCCAATTAGTTCCGCTTTGCTATAATCTCAATAGTAATGTAAATTGGACAGTGCACCACTTCTGTATATCAGAATGGGTTGTACTTGTACAGAATACCTTTCAGTCTATTTTGCAATCTGGTTTCACGTTGCACCAACCAAGCAATGTGGCCAGGTCAGGTCTGACTTGCTCACAAGCGGATCCCGTAAGAGTTGGCCGGAGTTAACACACAATAGCTACATGCACCGTAGCATCTGATGTGGCTTGCACCTCCACGTCTCCAGCCAGCAGTTTGAAGCTCTCATGTCATATTGGATAGCCAAACAGAGCTGAAAATATCTGTGCCCATCTAGTCTCAAAGGATAACCCTCATCCTGTCAACGAAAGGAGACACAAACCATTTGGCCCAGCAAGCATTTCTCTCTTAATGGCGGACACTGGGGACTAGCTCCCTCCAAGAAGGTCTGAGTACTGAATAAGGAGGTTATGTTGGTGCAAAGTGGAACTACTTTCTTAGCATGCTGTTCTTTGAAAAGATTGTTTAGACTTGGGTGTTCCTGCATCAGTGTCAATGAACGTGTAGTGTATAATTTTCTCATAATATTAACACCATACCATGTTGTTTGCTCAGTTTGCTTTAATTACCCAGAGATACACATCACCGGAGAACAATCACATGAAGAACATTTTCTTGCTGTTGGTATTAAACACTAAACTGAATTGGCAAACACACATATTTTCTGTGCCTCGTGATTGAGAATTTTTAGAAATCGTGTATAGTACCTCCTCACATGTTGTTCTTCTGAATAGGTTGGTTTATCTGCTCACTTTGATTACTTCAAGGTGTAAAATAGACTAAATTAGGTTTCATCTTGAAGATTTTTTTTTTTGACAATGCATGGATAAATTTCTCTTCAGGTTAGGCTGGATCCTTGAGCAAACATAAGCATTTGCTTGTCGCGGAGGTTCTCCGCAGAGCTAAGGTGCATGTTCCACCATCCGCGGCAACTTCTTCCTGTGTACTCAACAAGCCGCTATCGAATAATCATCCGTCTGAATTTTCCTGTGTAAATTTTCTTGTCGACGCCATTCTTATTCTGAACTCCGTATAACTAGTACTCTGGTGCATGCCAGAATAAAAGAAAACTAACATCGCCAAATCGAATGCCTGTGGAGAAATAGGGTGATCGATTACATAATACCGTTGATGCTAACAGTTCTGTAGTCCGTTGTGGATAGCAAGCAATGCGACAGCTCCCTATCTTAGCTTTTTGAACGTATCGCTCCGACGCGTGTGTGTTCTGGTAACTGAGACAGAGTTTTGGTCCATAGCGGGCTGCCTCTTGTTGTTGGGCTCGAGCAGGCCGGGGAGGACGGCCTGTCGGGCTTCGGTTCGGGCAACTCCACCGTACTGCGTTTTTTTAGAGGGACCACCGTACGGCGTTTTAGTACCACATCGCTAGGAAGCAGCGCGTGGAAGCGGTTTATAAGCTGGGTTGGGGCTCTCGTCTTCGGCGAGCGGCAAGCTCGGAAAGCTGTTGCAGTGTTGCAAACACATCAGCAAAAAACTGTAGACCGACGGGCTCTCTCAGCATTCCGGTTTCCTCGAACGAAAACTAGGGCATGTTTCATGTCAAGTTCCATGGAAATTTACCGGATATAAGCCTGACATCCCAACGTGTCACAGTGCAGTCCTACATGGGGTGTAGAGCTCTTTTTTTCTTTTCAAATGGACATATTTTTACCATCCATCGTTCGACCCTGTCTTCACAGCGCACTCCTGCATGGTTGTTATCCTACCTGCACTCTGTACTTGTGGTTCTCCGCAGCACCGACGATCTCGTCTTTGGTTGCCAGCTGACGCAACAATGCTATTTGATGGCGGTCGACTCGGCCACAAATGTGGCAGGTCGACGACTTTTTCTTCTTCAAGAACACACAAATTGTCGCAGGAGCTGTCGGAGGTCGCAGGGAGCTGCGCCCGATGGTCGCCGCTCCGAGCATCAGCTCAGGCAGGAGCTGCTCCAGGGGCCTGGCCCTCGTGACGCCGTGGGAAGAGCGGCACCGGAGTGGCGTCGTGACGGGGAGGCCACCCGTCCTCGCTCCCCTCGCCGCGACAAATCACCGGGTCCTGCTGAGTCGGCGAAGAAGAAAAAGAAGAAGAGCAAGAAGAAGAAGAAGCCTGTGCCGCCTTCCGGGTCCAGCACCGCTCCTGCCCTACCGCCCCGGGCCGCCCAGCAGCTGGAGTACCTCGCTTACTCCATTGCCGGGGGTTTTTACTACATCGACATCGGAGGCGTGGCGATGACGGTGCCCAAGAACCTGGCGGTGGTCACCGTGGTGGCGGGTCAGGAGCTCCCAGAGTCGATGGTGATCTCCGCGGAGCTCATCCAGGAGCTGCGGCAGATGATGTCGGGCCATGTCTGGAGCGCCCGTGAGATCTCGCCGTCCCAGTTCGCCGTGACCTTCCCGTCGGCCGAGATCCTCTCCATCAGCGCCTGCAGCACTGCTCTCACCCTCCCGGTCAGCAAGGTCCAGATTTCCATTGAGCCATCGACGGCCCACCCTACGATGACCTTGACTCTCTCTGCGGTGTGGGTTCGGATCCTCGGCTTCCCTGAGGAGGCGAGGGTGTATACTCTGCCCATCCTCGAGCTCGTCTCCCAGGCGATGGGCAAGCTGGTGTTGGTGGACGAGGCGTCTCGTGTCGGCTCCGCCCGGTCGCATGCAGTGCTCGCTGCACTCCAGCTGCTCCCAGGACCCCTCCCACCCTTTTACTTCGGTATGGAGGGTAGGATCCTGACGGTCGAGCTGTACGAGGACCAGGCTACTGACGGCCCCCCTCGCCCCCCTACGGACCCCCTCTGGTGCTCACTCCACAGGAGGGGGGAGCTCCTCGGATGAGGACTCCGACGATGCCGAGCCAGGAGGGGAGTCCCGGACCCCGGTGCCTTCCCTCTCGGCGCCGCCTCCTGCGGGCGCTTCCTCCGCTGCACCGTCCGCCTCTCACCAGCTGGCTCTGATGCCTCCGTCCCAGGGCCCCTCCGACATCCAGATCACGCAATACGGCTCCAACTTCAGGCAGTCCGTGGGATTCACCGGTCACATGGCCATGGACCCTCTCTCTAGGGGGCCCCGAGGAGCCCTCGGTGGTGGTCTAGGAGGAGGCTGACAGAGACTCCGAGAGTGTGGGGATATTGGTAGCCGCACCCTCTTCCCCCCGCTCTCCAAGGGTCCTCTACTACTCTCTGTCCCCGGGCTCCACTCCAGCCTCACCTAGGGGATCTCCGGCGTCGGTTCCTGTGACCCCAGCACTCCACACTGACGTGCCCGTAGTGGTCTTCCCCATCACCCCCCTGTTGGCCACAAGGTGCGCAAGCCCTGCCCTCCCTGACCTGTCCCTCCTCCCTCGCGCCAGAGTGCTCGTCTGGCACGGGTCAGGGCGGAGAGCCCGGGGGTGGTTCCCACGGTGTCCCAGCTGGCTTCCTAGAGGACCGCAACACGCAACCTCGACTCAGGTACTCCCCAGAATCCCCCGTCTCCCTATCCTCCCCTCCTTCCCATACCCCTTCCTCGGGCTCCAGATTCTCGGTTCTAGATGACACCCCCCTTGATCACCTCGCACAAGTGGTAGCTGACAGTGGCGTGGTCTTTCGCGGGAGCGAGGCCCGAGACTCGAACAGATTGAGGCGATTAGAGCTAAGGAGATTTACGAGGGACCCCTCGCAGCCGCGCGTGCACAGACGGCGCAACAGCAGGGGGATTCCTCGACACCGCCAGGAACTGGGACATCTGATCCCGGGTCCAGGATGGTGGATTCTCCGCGGCAGGGCCCCCCGGCCGTCACCCAGGAGACCCCCCTAGCTGGGGGATCTCTAGGGAGGCAGCCAGGTTCGAGCTCCAGGCCTTCGCCACCCGCCACGACACGATCCATCCCCCGTAAGGGGACCAAACCCAAGAATGTTATCCAATGAATTGGCCAGCAATCATTGCACTCATTTGGAATATTCGGGGAATTGGGAATGACGGTCGCAAACGCAAAATAAAGGACTATATGAGTCAGGAGAATGTAGATATTGTGGGCTTCCAAGAAACGATCAAACAAGACTTCCAGATCTCAGAGCTTCAGGGCCTATCGCGCCACAAGTTCGTGTGGAACTGGCTCCCGGCATCGGGACACTCCGGAGGTATCCTCCTTGGCGTCAAGGAGGAAACCTTTGAGGTGGAGGATATGGACCGTGGGGAATTCTTTGTGAGCATGTCCCTCACCCATAGACGATCCAACCTCCGGTGGGAGGTCATCATCGTTTATGGCCCTGCGGATCATAGTAGATCCCCAGCTTTCCTAGAAGAACTGAAGGACAAAGTGGAGCATTGCACCCTGCTTGTGGTGGTAGCAAGGGAATTCAACCTTATTCGCTCCCCTGAGGATAAGAGCTCCCACAACGTGGACATCCCACGTATGCGGATGTTTAACGATTGCATCGCTGATCTCGCTCTTAGAGAGATCACGCGGGTGGGATCCCGGTTCACGTGGACAAACAACAAAGCTGATCCTGTCAGGAGCGTCCTCGACCGAGTATTGGTCTCTGTAGAATGGGAGGTCGCCTTCCCTCTCTGCTCTCTCCGCGCCCTTACCAGGGTAGGCTCGGACCATGTTCCACTGCTTCTATCGACAGGGGGGAGCTCCCCACCACGGCTGAACCGCTTCCATTTTGAAAACTTCTAGCTCCACCAGCCAGGTTTTGTGGAAGCGGTTCAGGCCAAGTGGCTAGCGGCGGCGGAGACTCCCCCCTAGACGATTCAACGCGGTGGACGTTGTTGGAGATATGCCCAAGAGGCAATAATAAAATGGTTATTATCATATCTTCATATTTATGATAAATGTTTACATACCATGCTATAATTGTATTAACAGGAAACCATTAATACTTGTGTGATTTGTAAACTTAATTTGAAGTCCCTAGTATAGCCTCTATACTTCACTAGCTTGTTGGTTGATTGATGATTGTGGTTTCCATATCATGAACATTGAGATGTTATCAACAACAAGATCATATCGTTAGGAGAATGATATGGTGGACATACTCCTATAGATAAGCGTAGCATAAAGATCAAGTCATTTCAATAGTTCAATTGCTATATGCTTTCTGATACATAGTAACCTAATTCCTTCGACCATGAGATCATGCATATCACCTTTACCGGATGGATGCTTTGATGTCATCAAACACCACACCGTAACAGGGTGGCTATAAAAGTGGCATTGAGTGTTCGGAAAGTATTGGTTGAAACACATGGATCAAGAGTGGGATTTGTCCATCCATATGACGGATAGATATACTCTGGGCCCTCTCGGTGAAATGTCATCCAATTAGCTTGCAAGCATGTGACTGGCTCACAAGGGATCACATATCACGGGAACGAGAAAAGAGTACTTATCAGTAACGAGGTTGAACTAGGTATGCAGAGATACCGACGATCATAACCTCGGATAAGTAAACTATCGTGAGACAAAGGGAAATTGGTATCGTATGTAAGTGGTTCATTCGATCGCATAAGTAATAGAAATATGTGGGAGCCATATGAATTTCCAGATTCCTCTATTGGTTATTGATCGGAATGTCTCGATCATGTCGCATAATTAACGAACCGAATGGAGACACACTTAAGGATTCGACGTTGTTTGAGTAGTTATGGTATTATGAGAAAGAGACCGAATGTTGTTCGGAGTCTCGGATGGGATCCGGGATATCACGAGGAGATCCGGAATGGTCCGGAGAATAAGATTCATATAAGGAAAGTCCCGTTTCGGAGTTGGGGAATGGTTCCGGTGTTTTCATCGGGAACATTCTAGAAGGTCCCGGAATGTCCGGCACTCCGGGAGGGGGAAGGGTACATGAATGTGTCATTGTAAGTTGGAATGATTGCATCATGTACTAAGTGTTCTCGCTGTCCAAAATAAAGGGTTTTATTTAAATCCTAAATTGAAAAGTCAAACGACTAGTTTGAAAGTCAAACGACAAGTTTTGGAAAGTGGAAAGAGGAGGAGAAGTGGAGGCCGAGTTGGGGAGGGATTCCCTCCTCCCCAAGCCGGCGCCCCACCTCAAGGCCGAGTTGGGGAGGGACTCCACTCCCTCCCCTTGGCCGGCCAGCCCCTCCCACCTATATAAGGAGGGGCAGGGCTCCCTCCTAGTACACACAAGTTCCTATCTTCTACCTCCGGTTTAGAGCCGTTTTGGTTTAGAGCTTCTAATTGCTTTAGCCAGCGGTTTAGAGCCTTCTAATTGGTTTAGAGCCTTCTAATTGGTGTGTCTAATTACTAGACCACTAATAGCCTCTCTCATAAGCTCCACCATACTACTTCGGCTTAAGCGAAGCCTGCGGATCTCCCTCTACTTAGGTACCTGCCCGTTGTCTTTGCCGGAATCGCGAGAGTGCTACAACCTCCGCTGCTTTGGAACAAGGAGAGGAAGGTCTTCATCAGTACCGAACGTGTGACCGACTGGAGCGCTGCTGGAACGTGGCGCTGGAAGGATCGTCTACGATCTTGAGATCGGAAAGAAATACGACTACATCACCCACGAGAATCGCTCGTTAACCGCTTTGGAATCTTCGAGGGTGAGTTCCTCTATCGACTCGTTGCTACAATCTAGTAGATAGATCTTGGCTTGTTTGTTTGTATGCGATAGAAATTTTTGTTTTCCATGCTACGAACCCCTGATGGTATCGAGCCGTGTCTATATGTAGATCTGTTGCCGAGTAGAACACAATGGTCATTGTGGCGTTGATGCTTTCATTGTAGATTGCTTTTCGTGTACTTTGCATCTTGCGGTATGTTGGGATGAAGCGGCCGGGCTAACCTTACATGACATCGTTCATGAGACTTGCTCCACGCTTGACATGCAACTTCGTATTGCATAAGTGGCTTTATGGGTGCTGTTTCTCCTAGCATAGTAAAGATCCAATTTACAACGGGTAATCAACAATGCTAGTATCAATGTTGTGGTTCTTGTTCGTAGGTTAGAACGACACTTATGGAAAGCCCCAAACCACGTAAAATATGCAAAGAAAGTAGAAGCGTCTAACTTTGTTTTGCGGGGTGTCTGATGATGTGATATGGCCATGATTGTGATTATATTTGATGTATGCAATGTTCCTTATTGTAAGTTGGCAACGGCGGGGAGCCATATGGTTGTCTTTAATTTCTGTTAAGACCTGCGTGTCTATTCAAAATAGTTGTAATAGTTGAAGCTGGTGGACGACAACCATGAAGAAGCATCATTGACCTTGATGCTATGCCGGTGATGATGGAGATCATGTTCGTGCTTGAAGATGGAGATCGGAAGCACAAAGAAGAAAGGCCATATCATATCACATATTATGAATTGCATGTGATGTTAATCCTTTATGCATCTTGTATTGCTTAGTAGACGACGGTAGCATTATAAGATGATCCCTCATGCACATAAATTTCAAGTTCTAAAGTGTTCACCCTTAGTATGCACCGTTGCCAAAGCTTGCTGCTTCGAAGCACCACGTGATGATCGGGTGTCTTTGATTCCGCGGGTGAATACAACGTAAGCAAGCCAGATTTGCTTATGCGGTAGCTAAGGTTTGATCTTGACGAGCCTAGCATGTACAGACATGGCCTCAGGAACACGGATTACCGAAAGGTAGAGCATGAGTCATATAGTAGATATGATGAACATGTTGATTGTTCGCCATTGAAACTATATCAACTCTCGTGATGATCGGTTTTGATGTGGTGGATTTGGTTCATGTGATCACTAAAACAATGTGAGGGGTGTTGTTTTAAGTGGGAGTTCACCTAGATTATTTTAATTATTAATTAGAACTCAATATATCATAAACTAAAATCAAAGTGAATTTGCATAGTTGTTGTAGTCATTGGCATCCGTTTACCACCTTGCGCTTAGTTATAATTGAGATGATAGAACTATAGAATTCTGGTTAGTTACTTACTTAACTGGTATCGTATTGTTTTGAAGTGTTAATCTAAAGTTTAAAAGTCCTATTGCAAACTTTCAGTAATTTCCAGTTACTCCATAAAGTTTAATAATTAGTATTAAAACAAGAGTGACAATTCCAAGTGTTAGTGTTTGAGTATCATGTTTGTCTCCATGATTCTTGATATTCAAAGGATTGTCTTAATATCAAGGTTATCTAGGATCTGAAAGAGTTGTTTCAGAAACCATGATGTGTGGAAGATATTGTGATATCTGAAATAAAGTTTTGGTTACAACATGATAGAGTATAATATGGCAAAAGTCATGTTCTCATATTTGATGAGAATTTGCAAAAGGTTGGAGACACTAGTTGTCCTAATCTTCCAAAAAGGTTTTGGAGAGCAACATTATACTCACGATTCACCGTTATAAGCTAAAGTAGTTTGATCATGGATAAATCCATGATGAAGGTGAATATTTGATGTAGGTAAAATGTTTACTACACCAAGAGATTACTAAAGAAAGGAATTTGAAAGAACACCAAACATTTGATAATGGTGATCTACTTCAAAGTGCAAGTCCAAAGACATTGGTATTTAACTATACGCTTTGGACTATGTGTCATATGTATGACTCCACTATTGATGTTGATAGATTCTTTCAAGCGAGAAAGGAAATACTGAAGAGAATCTCATAAGTATATGGCAGAAAAGAAAAGACTAGAATTGTTCAGTTTAAGTATATAGATGATATCGTGTTATGGCTATATTCTTTGCTTATTAAACAATGTGGTTCTTAAGTATTTGATACTGAATTTGTTGGTGTGAATCGTCATACGAAACAACACAATTCATGAACTACAATGGCCTAAGTAACTAGCAAAAGAATATGTGATGATGTTCATCGAAAACAAATAAAGGGTTATTGTGTTGCTCGTTAAACATCAAAGCTTGCCTTCAGATTTGTTTTATCGGTATTATGAGAACAAAAGGGTTGTTCAAATAATTGCCGTAATCCATAAAAGATGGATGATTCACAAATCTCGTTGGAGAAATCACATCCATAAAACTAGTGCTAAAATTGTCGAAAGACAAATTGATTGAAAGATCACTTAGGAAGTGACATCGCCGTTTAAATTATATTGGAAAGAAAACATGAAGAAACTCCATGTGGATGGAATTTTGGAGTCTTTTGATTTTTGATCAAATGACGTTTGTGAAACTTTCCTAGAGATAATTAAAACTTCGTTCATAGGCCAAAAGGGAATGAATGACTAGCTTATTGGAACTTGTGCATATTGTTGTACGAACTCCATTATGTGTAGTCAAGAGCGATGGATTTCAACTTCATATGCTTTCTCCGAAAATTTGAGTGAATATGTGAATATTTACTTAATAAGGATGAAGTGTGAAATATTTGAAAAGTTCGAAAGATTTTCAAGATGAAGTGCAAAATCATTGTAACAAGAATATAAATAGTTTATGATAAGATCATAAAGGAAGATATTTAAGTTACAAGTTTAGCATAATACCTAAGATTTAAGGAATCGGTCCGTGGATTTGCATTTCCCGAAACACCATAAGAGTATGGAGCGTTCGAGATATGTAATTGAACCTTGTTTGACATGGTAAGATCGAAGGTGTAATTCATAAAACTGCTATTATATTTTAAAGATTAAAAGCTTTAGAGACTACCGTTTTCCACTAAAAGAGCTCCATCATAATCCGCTGAAATGACACCATATAAGGTTATGGTTTGGGATAAAACCCAAGTAGTCCTTTCTTAAACATTGGTATGCTATGCATAAGAAATATGTTTGCAACCAAAGTCGGATAAACCTGTCTTTGTATTATTGTTAAGTATTCCTCCATAAACACCGGAGACAAAAGTGTTTGTCGCTTAGAACGTCAAGTTTCTTTGAGAAGGAATTTTTCGTGAAAAGTTAAGTGGGAGGACAATAGAACTTTGATAAGGTTAAAAGAACCTTAGCTATATGTGCAAAGTTGCAGCACGAAAAGTGTTCCGGAGGCAGCAACAATGCTCATGGCTCACGTGCCTCAAAGGTTGTGGTCACGGAGGTCTAAGTTTCTATTGAAACAAGTAGGTCGGATGAACAATCAAATACCAAGATTTGAGGGTTGAATCATTATTTGAGAATAATGAACCTACTACATGCAAAGAAGCGATGATGGGCCCCGACTCGTCAAATGGCTTGAAGCCATATAATCCATGATAGTTCCATACACGAGAAATCAAGTTTTGAACTTGAAGGACCCTCGGAAAAGGTGTAAGACCTTGCAGTTGTGTTTGGATCTATAAAGAAGTAGACATGGATGTTTCACATCTATGAAATAGTCGACATGTTGGGAAAGAGTTCACAACAATGTTCAAAGGTTGTATATGACAAGATTTGATCTTTCATAGCGATTTTTAGTCTAGACGGATTAATGTAGCAACCACTACATATAATTTGTTATATGGTAGTAGAATAAACAAAACAAGTTCTTCTAATAGAATGGTTACCTAGGACGTGTGCATGACACGGTCCAAAGGGTTTTGTTAATTCAAAGGATGCTAAAAGCATATGCAAACTTCAATGGTTGAAGTAAGCATAGCGGAGTTGGAATCTTCACTATGATGAAACTGTTAAAGAGTTTAATTTCATCGGAGACAATGAAGATGCTTGCATTTGCAAGAAATTAAGTGGGAGCGCTAAGACATGTTTCTAATACATTATGTGGAAGACATATTGTTGATTGGAAATAATGTATCTTTTATTAACACATATTAAGAATTTCATCCCGATGAAAGACTTAGGCAAAACCCAAATATTTGGCATCAATAGACGCTAATATGGTTGTGCCAGAAGTACATAGACGAGATATTGAATGAATTCAATATAGAAACTACAAGAAAGGTTCTTGTTGCACAGAAAGGATTGAAAGAGTTCAATGTTGATGATATATTCAAGTGTATTGGCACTTGGTAGGTGAAACAAAGATTCAAGTATAGATTGATACTTGATGTATGAAATCACAAAGAGTATTTATATCAATCATCTTTGTGATATGTACAAATCCAGATATGTCCTATGCTATAAATATTATGAGCATATACGAATGATTCATAAGATGATCATTGGACGATAGTAAGGATATTCTTATGATCTTTTGGAAGAACTAAGAGTATATTATTTGTAGAAGTGACAAATAGATGGTTAGTTCATTGTAAGAGTACTACATTGATACTAGTTTTGTCACAAAGTACAAATTAAGTTTATCTCAATCTAAATTAAGGGTGGCACAATATAATGGAAAAGTGAGTTCCATAATGGATTTGGATGAGTTCCAAAGTTAAGACATTGTGACAGATACTACAACAAAAGGCTAAGTATATGACTGCTATTATAGCAGCAAAAGAGGGCATTTGTGTCAAGTAGTTTGTTATCAAACTAGGTGTAGTTCACAAAGGATAGTACTATGAAGATATATTGTACGACAATATTATCAACATGTTTTAACCCCAAAGAACTAAAGGTCACACCAAAGGACCAAATTTGTACGAAGCCATCTCATTAGAGAATGAGTGATGCGTAGGGACGCAAAGACATGCAATTACACACAGACCTGGAAGTGTCAGATCCGGAGATCAGTTGACCACTAGCAATCGTGTACATACAACACCGTAAAGCCATAGGTGTTGAATACACAAAGGTTTGAAACTAGATTATTGACTCTAGTGCAAGTGGGAGACTGTTGGAGATATGCCCAAGAGGCAATAATAAAATGGTTATTATCATATCTTCATATTTATGATAAATGTTTACATACCATGCTATAATTGTATTAACAGGAAACCATTAATACTTGTGTGATTTGTAAACTTAATTTGAAGTCCCTAGTATAGCCTCTATACTTCACTAGCTTGTTGGTTGATTGATGATTGTGGTTTCCATATCATGAACATTGAGATGTTATCAACAACAAGATCATATCGTTAGGAGAATGATATGGTGGACATACTCCTATAGATAAGCGTAGCATAAAGATCAAGTCATTTCAATAGTTCAATTGCTATATGCTTTCTGATACATAGTAACCTAATTCCTTCGACCATGAGATCATGCATATCACCTTTACGGATGGATGCTTTGATGTCATCAAACACCACACCGTAACAGGTGGCTATAAAAGTGGCATTGAGTGTTCGGAAAGTATTGGTTGAAACACATGGATCAAGAGTGGGATTTGTCCATCCATATGACGGATAGATATACTCTGGGCCCTCTCGGTGAAATGTCATCCAATTAGCTTGCAAGCATGTGACTGGCTCACAAGGGATCACATATCACTGGAACGAGAAAAGAGTACTTATCAGTAACGAGGTTGAACTAGGTATGCAGAGATACCGACGATCATAACCTCGGATAAGTAAACTATCGTGAGACAAAGGGAAATTGGTATCGTATGTAAGTGGTTCATTCGATCGCAAAGTAATCGTAGAAATATGTGGGAGCCATATGAATTTCCAGATTCCTCTATTGGTTATTGATCGGAGAAGTGTCTCGATCATGTCCGCATAATTCACGAACCGTAGGAGACACACTTAAGGATTGACGTTGTTTGAGTAGTTATGGTATTATGAGAAAGAGACCGAATGTTGTTCGAGTCTCGGATGGGATCCGGGATATCACGAGGAGATCCGGAATGGTCGGAGAATAAGATTCATATAAGGAAAGTCCTGTTTGAGTTGGGGAATGGTTAGGTGTTTTCATCGGGAACATTCTAGAAGGTCCTGAATGTCCGGCACTCGGGAGGGAAGGGTACATGAATGTGTCATTGTAAGTTGGAATGATTGCATCATGTACTAAGTGTTCTCGCTGTCCAAAATAAAGGGTTTTATTTAAATCCTAAATTGAAAAGTCAAACGGCTAGTTTGAAAGTCAAACGGCAAGTTTTGGAAAGTGGAAAGAGGAGGAGAAGTGGAGGCCGAGTTGGGGAGGGATTCCCTCCTCCCCAAGCCGGCGCCCCACCTCAAGGCCGAGTTGGGGAGGGACTCCACTCCCTCCCTTGGCGGCCAGCCCTCCCACCTATATAAGGAGGCGGGGCTCCCTCCTAGTACACACAAGTTCCTATCTTCTACCTCCGGTTTAGAGCCGTTTTGGTTTAGAGCTTCTAAATGCTTTAGCTTGGTTTAGAGCCTTCTAATTGGTTTAGAGCCTTCTAATTGGTGTGTCTAATTACTAGACCACTAATAGCCTCTCTCATAAGCTCCACCATACTGCACTTTGGCTTAAGGCGAAGCCTCAGGGATCTCCCTCTACTTAGGTACCACGCCGTTGTCTTTCGGAATCGCGAGGAGAGTGCTACAACCTCCATTTTCTTTGGAACAAGGAGAGGAAGGTCTTCGTCGAGTACCGAACGTGTGACCGACTGCGGGAGCGCTGCTGGAACGTGGCGCTGGAAGGATCGTCTACGCGATCTTGAGATCGGAAAGAGTACGACTACATCACCCACGAGAATCTGCTCTCGTTAACCGCTTTGGAATCTTCGAGGGTGATTTCCTCTATCGACTCGTTGCTACAATCTAGTAGATAGATCTTGGCTTGTTTGTTTGTATGCGATAGAAATTTTTTGTTTTCCATGCTACGAACCCCTACAGACGTTTGGCACCACTGCGCTAAAGTTTCACGCCAATTCATGAAGGGTTGGGGGCGAACTTGGGCACTGCGACGAGGCTTCAGAAGGGCACGCTTCTGGAGGAGATCCAAGCCCTCGATCAGGCGGCAGACTCGGTGGGCCTCTCAGCTGACGAGTGGTCCCACCGTTATGCCCTAGAGACCTCTCTTGTGGAGATCTACCGGGGGGAGGAGCTATTCTGGCAGCAGCGCAGCCGTTAGAACTGGCTCCTCCAGGGAGACGCCAACACCGCCTATTTCCACGCGGTGGCCAATGGTCGTCGTAGGAAATGATCGATCCCATGTCTCTGGGACAATGGGCTCCTCATCGAGGAGGCGGGGGCGCTATCCTCCCATATTTACTCCTATAAGGAGCTCTTCTCGGCAGGACCCCACACAGGGGTTGCGTTGGCGCATGACTTCTGGCCTCTTGGGGCCAGGGTCACAACTGACGAGAATGCGGAGCTTACCCTCCCATTCCTGCCGGATGAGGTAGAGCGGGCGGTGAAGGCCATGAAGGCCAACTCCGCCCCGGGCCCTGATGGCCTCCCGGTAGCGTTCTTCCAGGCCTTCTGGAAGGAACTTCAGCCGGTCATCATGCCAATGTTCCAGGAATTCTACATGGGGACTCTGGTGATGGGAGGCCTGAACCTGGGTGTAATCACCTTGGTCCCTAAAGTTGCAGGGGCCTCGGACATCCGCCAGTTCAGACCCATCACGGTACTCAATGTGATTCTTAGGATCTTCGTGAAAGTTTGCGCCTCACGCCTTGCCCCGGTCATGGAGAGTCTCACCCACCAGTATCAGTTTGCCTTCCTTAAGGGCAGATTCATACATGATGGGATCCTGGCCCTCCATGAGATTATCCACGAGATCAAATCCAGAAGGCTGAAAGGCATCTTCTTGAAGCTTGACTTCCAGAAGGCCTACGACCGCCTATATTGGCGCTTTCTTTGGCAGGTCCTCATTAGACGAGGATTTGATGATCTCCTGATCACCTGGTTAATGCAATTTGTGATGTTCGGGAGCAACGCGATTAACATCAACGGCGAGATCGGGCCTTATTTCCGCCCCTCTTGTGGCGTTAGGCAAGGGGATCCCCTATCCCCCTCCTCTTCAACACGGCGGTGGATGCCCTCGCGGAAATGCTTGAAAAAGCCAAGGGAATGGGCCACATCTCCGGAGTGGTCGGTCACCTCATCCCGGGAGGGGGAATCCCCCAGCTCCAATACGCAGACGATACCATGATCATGATTGAAGGCTCAACCCTGGATATTGCGAACCTCAAGTTCCTCCTTCTTTGCTTCCAGGAAATGTCGGGGCTCCGTATCAACTTCGACAAGAGTGAGATCATCGCACTAGGGTTCTCCCAGGACGAGCAGCAGAGGATAGCTGACAACTTTAATTGTCGGCTTGCCTCGTTCCCCATTACCTATCTGGGGATGCCGATTCGCGACACCAGGATCCTCATCAGGGACTTGGATCCGCTCGTGAGCCGGGTACGCTCTCGGTCCAAACCTTCGTGTGGGCGATTCACGTCGAAGGGTAGCAAGACCGTCTTGATTGACTCCTGTTTGTCTAGCCTGCCCATGTACATGATGGGCATGTACCTGCTGCCCGAGGGGATACATGGGGCTTTTGACAAGGAGCTCTCGCGGTTCTTTTGGCAGGACTCCGTTGGACGCCAGAAGTATCACATGGTCAAGTGGGCAGACATTTGCGTCCCCAAGGATTTTGGGGGCATAGGTATCCCCGCTTCCTGCCAGTTCAATAAGGCCATGATGCTTAGATGGGTGTGGCGGATCCTTCGCGATGATGGGGGCCTCTGGCTCAAGCTTATTAAGGCCAAGTACCTGTGGGGTCGACCCCTCCTGGATTGCGACCGTTGGCATGGCTCCCAGTTTTGGCACTCCGTCCAGGAGATCAAGCACGAGATCCGGCTAGGGGCCAGGATGTCTATTGGGAACGGGGAAGGGACCATGTTCTGGATGGATGCCTGGATCGGCGGACGCCCCCTTTGGGAGGTATACCCGAACGTCTTCGCTATCTGTTCCGATCCTACGGTTCGTGTCTCCACCGCGGCTCGAGAGGGTACATGGAACATCTCATTCCACCGTACCTTCGGCCCGGAGGAAACTGAAGCCTGGAGGGAACTTAGAGCGGAACTCCCGGCCTCCTTGGCGGATGAGCCCGACAGGGTGTCGTGGAGTCTCGCACCGTCCGGGTCCTTCTCGGTGAGCTCGGCTTACCGAGCCCTGTTTGGCCATGTCGTGCTCCCATGGACCAAACCCCTCTGGAAGGCTCCCCTTCCGCTGAAGACGAATTTTTTTGTGTGGCAACTACTTCGTGATAGGCTCCCCTCGGGAGTGAAGGTGTCCAAGCGTCATGGGCCAGGGGATGGGCTTTGTCCACTATGTGGGATCCCGGAAACAGGCGCCCACATAATGTTCACCTGTCCCACGGCTAGGTTTCTGTGGAGCTTCATCAGGGAGGCATTAGGCCCGGACTGGCAGGCCCATGATCTCGATGAATTCCTCGAAACCCAAGCAAACCAAGCAGGAAAGGGTCGCCGCATTTTCTGGCTGGTGTTTGATGTGTTGTCTTAGTCACTATGGAACATCCGGAATAAGATGGTCATTGAGAAGATTCTTCCCCGACGTGCCTCTGACTCAGTTTTTCACTTTTTGGCCTCCTTGCAGCCCTGGTACCCGTTGTGTAGATAGCGGGACAAGGCGAGGCTTGACGCGACTCTTCAGCGTCTCTTGGTGGTGGCGCGGCGGCTCCCCCCATAGTCAGGCATAGCCTCTCTGTTTTTCGGTGTGTCCTCGCGTGGCGAGATGGTCGTTTTTTGTCTTTGTTGGGCCGTCTTGTTCTGTGGCCCCAGCATGTGTTGAGTTTGTGGTTGAAACCTTGTAACTTGTTGTGGACGGTTGATTTATTTATAAAGCGGGGCGAAAACCTATTTCGAGAGAGAACACACAAATTGTGCATCTTCTGTATTAAGATATAAATGTTTGATACAAAGCCATCGAATGGCTACCGCTCCACGCATGACCCCTCAAGCCACACTCCAAGCAACGGTTTACAATACACTCCCACCAAGCTACACGACGACGACTTGCTTTGCCCAACCTCTAGCCGTAAAGATAAAGAGACGAGACATAGAGGCTCAAAACCACGTCACCGCCAACACCGGACACCTCGCTACCATGACTCTACCTCCAAGATGGCACGACTCAATGTACCGCCCATTCCTGGCGCCAGGAAGAAGTCGGCTGAGTGGCCAGCAGAACCCGACCGGGATGGAGGAAGGCGCCCTCTAGGAGGTGCCGGCAAGGCGTACCTTGCGCCCTTGAGACCCATGCTCCGAGAAGTGTCTGTCGTCGACCCTATCTGCCCTAGGAGCTCCACGAGCAGCCCAAAACGGCGCCTTCAAGAAGGGAACGACATTGTGGTGGTGTTCCGCTGCCGAAACCGGAACGCCGGATCGAGGGTTTCCCCTGGCGCTCGTCACGGGTAGCTCGAATGTGTCCATAACGACGCCCCCAAGGAGGATACGGCGCCCACGGGCGTCGCCATCGTCAGCAAATGCAGAGCTTTTACCCCGGCCCAATCGCCAACCCGGTGTCCATCTGAGGGCAGAACTAGGAAGGCCATAGCACACACACTCCAAGAGGCCAGCCACACATCATCGGCAGCGAAAGGAGAGACGTTGAGCCACCGAACCACCTCGCCCACCATCGGCCAGACCTGGATGACGTAGATCCAGGCTGCCGCCCTGCCGGCTGATGGCTCCACTGCTGCCTTGTCGGCCGTTCCGCTGCACTGCCATGCCGATGCCGCTCGACGACAACTCCACCGCGAGCCTCCACGCGCCCAGCTGTTCCAGCCCACCAAGGCCCATCGGCCCACTCCCGAGCCCGAATCACCTGGCCGCAGCAACAAGGGGGCGCCGCCCGCACCACCTCCACCGCTGTCGATCCCTTGGCTGGGCACCTCGCTTCGCAGCCGGCCGCAGCTCCACTGTCCGCCGCCAGCCCCGCCTCCATGAACCTCGACCCGTAGAGGAGACCTCGCGGGAGAAGGAAAAAAGCCCCGCCGCCACCTTCACCGACCCTTGGCGGCGGCGAGGGGAGCAGGGGGGAGGGGTGGCGAGCCTCCATGCCGCTGGATTTGAGCCGCCGCCCGTGTCGCCTAACCTAGGCGACGCGGGGGGCTCGACTAGAAAAGGTATAGGATAGACTATAGAAGGGGTGCAGGTCGACGACTAGTTTGGGATGGCGTACGACTGCGCAGCGCTGGCATTGCTAGATGCTGATCTGGCCGCGTGAGATGACAGGTCTAGTGGAAGAGAGTGGAGGCACAGCCGGTGGCGAGGTGTCGTAGTCAACTGGCTCGACAGCGATGGTGGTGCGGTGACAAGGCAAATCGGGCCCGTGACCGGGCTGATGGGCTTTGGTTGGCTGAAGTAGCTGGGCATGGCGGCCTACATAGTGGAGTTAGCGTCAAGCGGCTAGGCACCGCAGTGGAGCGGCCAGCATGGCGGAGGTCGCCTGGATCAGCTAGCGCCATCTATCTAGGGCGCCGGTGGTAGTCAGCGCAAGGACCGGACCCGTGTGTTCTCATCGCGCCGGAGTTTAAGTCCAAATGAAGCCTGCGATCATATAGGTCGTTGCTCCATGTACACAGTACACTGGTTGGTACCGGTGGGAGGAAGGGCAGAGCAACATGCATGACTACCGCCCCTCAGTTCGTGGTTGTTCTCAAAAAGGAGAGCCCTACTACCAGTTCACTCATTGTGATGGCCTCGTGCTGGTGCCTGCAGACACCATGGTGGGGCGTGCCATGCATGAAGCTGCCTTTGGACATGATCACTATGGTTAGTATCCTTGGGGTGGAGGTTTTCACCATTGGGACCAACCGGCATTGGCGGGAGAAGGCGGCGCAACCTCGGCACCCTATCATTGCCGGAGGTATACAACTACTTACTCTAAGGGCTCCTTGTTTTGGACCATCCACTATCAGCCGGCGGACCCAGAAAAAATTCTGACTGGGGGCACACCTTCTATAAAGTTGCAGAGTTTCAGAATTTTTTCATTCAAAACATGCACAAATACAAAGAAAATTCAAAATTTGAGTGGGTCGGTTGTACCTGGGTCCGCTCCTAATCAGCGGGTTCACATGGACGACGATGACGACGCAGCCACACAAAGTTTAGTTACCTTTAGCTTGGAGGATGAGCCATTCAATGTCATGTCAAAGCCTATATAAGCCTTTGGCCTCAGCCGTGACCCACGCACCGATACCTACAAGGTTGTCCGCCTCTTCTACCGCTCCCCTAGACATGATCACTATGGTTAGTATCCTTTAGGGTGGCAAGCGGCACCCGCATAACGACCTGCAAAAATAAATATAGACAAAAAGAGGTCTCAAAAGCTAGCAAAATTAATGAAGAATTAGTTAAAAAGTAGTGCCGCAACCCGCCCTTCTTGACACCCTAGTATCCTTGGGGTGGTGGTTTTCACCATTGGGACCAACCGGCATTGGCGGGAGAAGGCGACGCAACCTCGGCACCCTCACTACTAGGAAAACGCCTGTTCGTGGCGCACCTGAAAAGGCCATCCGTGGCGCACTAGCAGTGCGCCACGGGCCTCGCGCTACGGATATCTCCTAGCCGTGGCGCACTACCTGGTGCGCCACGGTTGTGTCGAGATAGGCATGGCGCACATGCTAGTGCGCCACGGAAAGTAGTCCAGGTGCGTCACGCGTATGAAACGATAACTGTGGATATAAATTTCAAAATTCAAAAAAATGTAGCAGATCTGGATCTCGCTGTCGTTGCCGTCACAAGGTTGCAGGTCGCCGTCAAATCGGAACTGCAAGGAGGAGGAGGAGAATAGGAGGAAGAGGAGGAGAAGAAGAGGAGGAGGAGAAGAAGAAGAGGAGGAAGAGGAGGAGAAGAAGAGGAGGCCTCGTCGTCGTCGGAACTGCAAGGAGGAGGAAGAGGAGGAGAAGAAGGAGCCCGTCGTCTCGTCGTCGGAACTGCAAGAAGGAGGCCGCCGTCACCATCTTCACTGCAAGGAGGAGGAAGAGGAGGAGAAGGAGAAGGAGAAAGAGAAAGAGAAGGAGAAGGAGGAGAAGAAGAAGGAAATGAGAAGGGAGGAAAAGGAAAAGGAGAGAAGGGAAAAGAAAAGGGGTAGGTGGGAAGGGTGAGGATTCGAAATTTGAATCCCGTCCAAGCTTATCCGTGGCGCACTAGGTCGTGGTGCGCTACGGGTAAGTCGTCCTCTATTTTTTTTGTAGGAAAAAACGGTCTTTTGACCGTAACTTTTTACTCTTTTCGAATTTTGAAAATCTAAAAAATCGCTAAATGACCATAGGTGGTTGCGAGCGGATACAAAATCTCGTTCTCATCATTTTGGTATATTATACGATTTTTTTTGATATCGTATGCAAAAGTTACGGCCTTTTTACCGTGGCATGACTTTTTTTTGCAGATAAAGTCGAAACTCATGTTTGTTAATTTTACTAGAACCTATACCACATTACCTACCTAAATATGAAAGGATTTAATTTTTTGAAGTGTATATTATTTTCTTTTATTTTTTGTAAAGCCTAAAAAGACGATCTAGGGAGAGGGTGAAGTTGATGCAGGATAGTTAGACGTAGGGCACTAGGGCAAGGTGCCCTACTACTAAGTTTATACATCCGTGGCGCACGTGCCATAGTGCGCCACTGATGTGTCTGGCTGTTTCACAGCAGAGAGGGGCATGCACTTAGACGTAGCACACCCCCTCCATGTGCGCCACGGTTGACACTAACAACCGTAGCGCACCTACCCTATGTGCGCTATGGATGTTTGGCGTGCGGCCAATAGGGCCCTGGCCCACACATATCTGTGGCGCACTATGGTCATGTGCGCCACGGTTGTTCTAGTTACTAGTAGGGCACTGTCCATAGGTGAGCCACGCCTGTTTTAGCCGTGGAGCACTTCAACCATGTGAGCCACGGATGTGCTGATTACCTATAGCTATTTTCCTAGTAGTCTGTCATTGACAGAGGTACAACTACTTGCTCTAAGGGCTCCTTGTTTTGGACCATCGACTATCAGCCGGCGGACCCTGAAAAAATTCTGACTGGGGCACACCTTCTATAAAGTTACAGAGTTTTAGAATTTTTTCATTCAAAACATACACAAATACAAAGGAAATTCAAAATTTGAGTGGGTCGGTTGTACCTGGGTCCGCTCCTAATCAGCGGGTTCGGTATGTCAAAAGCGAACATTGTTTTATGTCAAAAGTGAACCCGCTTTCTTTTGTTTTATGTCAAAAGTATTAGACAATTTTGGATACACAAACAAGTCGTGAACAAGACCCTAGACCATGGGGTCCCAGGGCGAGCGTCCTCTGCCCCGCCCAATGGGCCGGCCTTGGGCCCTGACTCCTCATCTGGCCCGCAAGCAAGCTCAATGTCAGCGAGAGAGTCAGCGGAGGCGACCAAACACAAGTTAGCTGGGACGCCGAGATCACCTTTGCGAGAAACACGCATGCATTGGAGGTGTGGAAGCGACGGGCAGACACCTTGCATGATTTTCCGTTAAAGGATATTTATCGGGCCGATCCAACCCGTCTGAACGCGTTCGAACGGGTCCGCACGAACGTACGAGACGTGTAGAACGGCTCACCTGTACGACCCATCCGGACAGACTTAGGCCAGACCAAACCATTCAGGCATCAAATTTGGATTACGGAAGGGTCTATTCAGACAGACACGACGATGGTCTGTCCGGTTATTGTAGCAAACTAGCACAGTTGGCAGTCACACTGTGGGGCTTCTTCTCTCTTCTCTCTCTTGGACCGACATGCCTCTCTTGAACTGGTCAAACAAAATAGAACAATTTGGGTCACGGTGATAGGCACGGCTAGCCAGACAGATCAGGACCACGATAAAAAAAACACCCATGACTCAACTCAAACCACAAAAAAAGACCATTTAGGTTTACCCGTTTGGGTCTCCCGACAAAGATGCCCTAATAATCGGCTGGGAAATTGGATTGGCTGTTTGCGCTTCCTGACGGCGGACTCTGACATGACATGGAGTCATAGCACTACTGCATTGTAGTGCATGCATTTTTTTTATCCATCGTGCTACAATTTTTTATTGCTTTTTATTCTCTTCCAACTATCGGCGTCCATTTTTTCCTTTTAACTTTACATGTAAAATGAAATCTTTTTCAAGTTTATTTATAGCTATTCGGGTACAAGATTTGAGTGTCGCCACACATATAATGAATTTGCATCCCGCACCGCTACGGAAGATTCTACTTCTATATCTAATCAAAAGGAGAAGGAGCTGATGAACTTTGTCGACCTAGCCTCTCACAGCGAGCGAAGCTCGCCACCCTCCACCGACCACGTCGTCGCCACCATGTATATAGGCTCCGGTAAGGTATCCTAGAGCCACATTTTGCTATTAGGGTTAGGGTTTAGGTGGCGATGATCTATGTGGTGTTAGATACTTAACTAGATACATATGAAGCTAGACAAAGTTAAGTCAACTAATATGGGTCAGAGTAAATATTAATAATACACAGAAGAAAAGGACGGTTGCTAAACCTTTTGCCTGGAGTTTCAGTATCACTCAGCAGATCGGATACATCACGAGTCTCACGACACACAAGTTTATGGGGAGTACTACGCGTCCCCCAGGGGATAACTCCCCAATATCCCCCGGGTCCTCTAGACGACATGTGTCCCTAATACTGGTCTTTCATGCCGCGTTTGCTACAATTGACTCGATTTTGCTATAAACTGACCCGCTTCTGCTACATGTAGCAAAAAAGGTTCGTCCACGAGGCAAAATTGAAAAAGACAGATCTCGCCGAAGACCTCGCCGCAGTTTCGCCGGAGACTATGTAGCAATAATATTGTGCTAATGTAGCAAATCCGACTTCGCCGGAGACTTTTGCCAGGAGACCTTGTAGCAAAAACTTTATAGTATTGTAGCAAAACCACAAAGCGGTGGTAGCAAAAAAGGTTGTGCTAATGTAGCATACCCAGCCTCGTCGGAGGCTTTCGTTGGTAGACCTCATCAGAGACCATGTAGCAACAAATTTACGCTATTATAGCAAAATCACTAAACGTGTGTAGCAAAAAAAGAGTCTCATCATAGTAAATTTAACTTTGCCGGAGACCTCGCCAAAGATCTTGTAGCAAAATATTTATACTATTTTAGCACCACCGTCGACCGCATGAAGCAAAACAGCGACGTCGCTTGTAGCATCATTCACGTAGCGCTGCCGGCGGCTCAGGCCAACCTCTCCGTGGATCCTATCTCCAACCCCGCCATGGATAGGCAGCGCCAAGGTCTACTTTAGGGACGACGGAGGGGAGCAGGGCTATGGCAGCGTACGCCGCCGGAAGGAGAGCATGGCGAGGGCCGCGCGCCAGCGGAAGGAGAATGGCGGGGCGGCGCGCCGGCAAAAGGACAACAGGGCAGAGACGACATGCCGACGAAAGGAGAGCAGGGCGAGGGCAGGTCGCGTGGCAGTGAGGCGCGGCGGCGGAAGGAGAGCAAGGTAGGGGCAGGTCGCGCGGAAGCAAGAGGTCTTCACGGGGTAGCTGGCCGGCGGCAGGAGAGCTCGCGGTGGTGGAGACGACTCCCGGTAAACAGGAACTCTCGTGGAGGAGTTGATTTGAGAAGAGATAAGGAACAGACAAGAAAATAAAAGGGGGTCATCCACGTTTCTCTCCGGCGGTTGCGATACGTACGGGATAGGACCCGGGGGATCGATTGGTTTTATCCTCCGGGGAATAGTATCATTTTTCCCGAGTTTATCGATCTATCTAGGTCTAGCAAGATCGCAGTTAACATAACCCTTATTAGAAGGAAAATAACTAGCAGGTGGGGAAAAAATCCCGTCGGCAAGGGGCAGGATCTAATGCGGCCGTCGGGAGACAGTGTGGCGTTGCGATGAAGATGAAGGAGTGAACGTACAGCAGGAGATGCGCGACCGCGCATCGTCCTCACCCGTTCCACGGCTGCCGCTACGATCGCGGCCTCGTCCTCACCCGCTCCGCAAAAAAGCTCAAGGTCAGCGAGGGAGTCAGCGGACGCGACCGGCTCCTCCGGTCGCTGCGTGAGCTGGGACGCGAAGATGGCCTTGGCGAGAAAGGCGGAGGCCTTGGAAGTGTCGAAGCGACGGGCAGACACCTACGAGATCGAGACCTTCCGACGAATCATCTGCGGTTCCATGATTCTCCGTTAAGGACCGGCCACGAGCTGCTTGGGGAATCAGACCGGCTGTTCGGCGCTGCCTGCGGGCGACACTCCTCGCCCCATACCCCGGCGCGTGTCTGAGGTAGACGACGGTTTCCGCTTGTTGGACCAGTAGCCCGGTATGGGCCGGGGCTTAGGCAATATTGGGCTTCAGTTTTGCCCGCCCGTAACGGTGAAGACGTACACTTTATTACCCCGTAACTTTTTTAGTACCACATCGCGCGGGAACCAGACTTCGCAGCAGCTTATAGCGTGGTTTCGGCCGACGGTCATCACCGCGAGGCAGTCACGGTGAGCATACCATCGATTCGTAAATTAACGTGATACCTTAGCTCGCCGGCATTCCGTTTCCTTGAAACGCAAACTTGACATGTGTCATGTCGCGTTCTATGGAGCTTGATCGGATGTCGGTCTGACTTGCCAGGGTGTCACACTCTCAAAGCACACCGATATGGTAGTGCATAGGCTTTTTTTTGCATCTGCTATTTTTTAGAACTTTTGATGCAAGTAAAATCCTTCTTAGAAAAACATAGCTACTAGCTGAATTCCCTTATGTTGCCACAGAGCTACTCCCTCTGTTTTAAATTATAAGATGTTTTAGTTTTTTCTAAGATGCATGTATCTAAGAATTTGTTAATAAAGACGTCTAGATACGGGTTCGAGAACATGTGAATATGATCGAGACAATCTTTCCCATCAATAACGAATAGCGGAACCTTCATAATGGTTTCCACATATTCGGTGAAGATCTTTCATCAGTTGAACCACGATGTCGAGGATTCAATTATCCGGTATTTAATTCCCTTTGTCTAGTGATTTGTAACTTGCTTGAGATCTGATTGTTGGTATTATTGTACCTAGTTCAATCTTGTTACAGAGAAGCTCTCTTTACTCATTCTGTAATGACTAAAATCATTAGTCACATACTTGCAAGCTACTTCAGATGTTGTGTTACCGAGAGGGCCCGGATATATCTCTCCGTCACATGGAGTGACAAATCCTAGTATTGATCCATGCAACCCAACAAGTATCTTTCGAGATACTTGAAAGCCACATTTACAGTTACCCAATGATGAAGTGACGTTTAATGTCCACAAGATATTTTTTTCGTACTAGGAAGTAACATGATCTTATGGTCTAAGAAAATGATACTTGACATTAAGAAAGCTATATCAATTAAACTTAGTGATGCGATAAAATTGCTATTCTTAGGTTGGGTCTATCCATCACATTATTCTCCTAATGATATGACCTTGTTATTAAATAACAACACATGTCTATGGTTAGGAAATCCTAACCATCTTTAATCAACGAGCTAGTCTAGTAGAGGCTTACTAGGGACATAGTTTTGTTTATATATCCACACATGTATTTAGTTTCCGGTTAATACAATTATAGTATGGGGGAATAAACACTTATCACGAATAAGAAAATATGATAATAACAACTTTATTATTAAATTTAGGGCATATTTCCAACAGAGAACACCCAAGACGCTCCCAGGGAGATGAAGAAGTCAGCATCCACAAACCAAGCGCCAGAAGTGGCGACCGACATGCCGACGACCAACTTCAAGAGTCACCTCATCTCCCATACGACACAAGGTAAAGCACCCTCAAAGTTGTCGAACCTCAAAGTCACCGCTCGGACTTTCTGATGCTGCTATGTTGTGCCCCGCGGGTTAACCAATACCACCACCTTCCAGGACCGCCGCCCCGACATACAAGTGCGCTAGTAATAATTTTATTTTAGAAGTGGTGTGACCAAGTGCCGACCCTCGCATCGCCTCCTCTGTGTTGGAGATATGCCCTAGAGGCAATAATAAATATAGTTATTATTATATCTTTGTGTTTATGATAAATGTTTACATTCATGCTATAACAGTATTAACAAGGAAACATTAATACTTGTGTGATTTGTAAACTAAATTAGAGTCCCTGGTAAAGCCTCTTTATAATACTAGCTTGTTTGTTAATAAATGATTGTGGTTTCCCGATCATGAACATTGAGATGTTATTAACAACAAGATCATATCGTTAGGAGAATGGTATGATGGACATACTCCTATAGATAAGCGTAGCATAAAGATCAAGTCATTTTAATAGTTCAATTGCTATATGCTTTCTGATACATAGTAACCTAATTCCTTCGACCATGAGATCATGCATATCACCATCACCGGAAGGATGCTTTGATGACATCAAACACCACACTGTAACTGGGTGGTTATAAAGGTGGCATTGAGTGTTCGGAAAGTATTGGTTGAGACACATGGATCAAGAGTGGGATTTGTCCATCCATATGACGGATAGATATACTCTCGGCCCTCTCGGTGGAATGTCATCCAATTGGCTTGCAAGCATGTGACTGTCTCACAAGGGATCACATATCACGGGAACGAGAAAAGAGTACTTATCGGTAACGAGGTTGAACTAGGTATGCAGAGATACCGACGATCAAAACCTCGGATAAGTAAACTATCGTGAGACAAAGGGAAATTGGTATCGTATGTAAGTGGTTCATTCGATCGCAAAGTAATCGTAGAAATATGTGGGAGCCATATGAATTTCTAGATTCCTCTATTGGTTATTGTTCGGAGAAGTGTCTCGATCATGTCCGCATAATTCACGAACCGTAGGGAGACACACTTACGGATTCGATGTTGTTGAGTAGTTATGGAACGATGAGTAAGAGACCGAATGTTGTTCAGAGTCTCGGATGGGATCCAGGATATCACGAGGAGATCCGGAATGGTCTGGAGAATAAGATTCATATAAGGAAAGTCCTGTTTCGGGGTTGGAGAATGGTTCCGGTGTTTTCATCGGGAATGTTCTAGAAGGTTCCGGAAGGTCCGGCACTCCGGAGGGGAAGGGTACATGAATGTGTCATAACAAGTTGGAATGGTTGCATCATGTACTAGGTGTCATCGCTGAGCAAAATAAAGGGATAAATCAAATCCTAGTTTGAAAAGTCAAACGCCAATTTGAAAAGTCAAATGGCAAGTTTGCTTGGTGGAGGGAGAGTAGGAAACCTACTTGGGGAGGAGTTCCTCTCCCTCCACCCGCCGGCCTTCGAAGCCGAGTTGGGGAGGTACTCCCCTCCCCTTGGCCGGCGCCCTCCGCCTATATAAGGAGGGGCAGGGCTGCCCCTCCAAGACTACACCTTGCCTCACCAAAACCCTAGCCCTAAGCCGCCGGCGCCACCACCTCCTGCCGCCGCCTAGGGAAAACCCTAGCCGCCGACTTGGGCTTCCCTAAGCCCTAGCCGTTGGCCTAGACCTCTCTCCTTGGTGTGTCTAAACCCTAGATCACCGAGGCCTCTCTCATAGTCCACCATACTCGCTCTGGCTTAAGGCGAAGCCCTGCGAGATCTCCCCTCTACTTTCGGTACCACGCCGTCGTGCTGCCGGAATCGCGAGGAGAGTGCTACAACCTCCGCTGCCTGCTGGAACAAGGGAGAGGAAGGTCTTCGAGTGAATCGAACGTGTGATCGATCAAGGGAGCGCTGCCGGACGCAGCGCCGGAAGAATCGTCTCACGTGATCTTGAGATCGGCAAAATCGACTACATCACCCACGAGAATCCGCTCTCGTTAAACACTTTGGAATCTTTGAGGGTGAGTTATTCCATCGACTCGTTGCTACAATCTAGTAGATAGATCTTGGCTTGTTTGTTTGTATGCGGTAGAAATTTTTTGTTTTCCATGCTACGAACCCCTACAGTGGTATCAGAGCCGTGTCTATATGTAGATCTGTTGCACGAGTAGAACACAATGGTAATTGTGGGCGGTGGTGCTTTTATTATCAATTGCTTCTTGTGTACTTTGCATCTTGCGGTATGATGGGATGAAGCGGCCCGGGCTAACCTTACATGACATCGTTCATGAGACTTGCTCCACGCTCAACATGCAACTTGTATTGCATAAGTGGCTTTGCGGGTGTCTGTCTCTCCCATTATAGTATAGATCCAATTTACAACGGGCACTTGATAGTTCAAACATCAACGTTGTAGTTCTTGTTCGTAAGTTAAATCGACACTTATTGAAAGCCCCAAACTACGTAAAATATGCAAAGAAATTAGAGGCGTCTAACTTTGTTTTGCAGGGGTGTGTTGTGATGTGATATGGCCATGATTATGATTATATTTGATGTACGCAATGTTCCTTATTGTAAGTTGGCAACCGACAGGAGCCATATGGTTGTCTTTAATTTATGTTAAGACCCGCGTGTCTATTCAAAGTAGTTGTAATAGTTGAAGCCGGTGGAGGACAACCATGGAGCAGCGTCATTGACCTTGATGCAATGCCGGTGATGATGGAGATCATGTTCATGCTTGAAGATGGAGATCGGAAGCACAAAGAAGAAAGGCCATATCATATCACATATTATGAATTGCATGTGATGTTAATCCTTTATGCATCTTGTATTGCTTAGTTAACGACGGTAGCATTATAAGATGATCCCTCATGCACATGAATTTCAAGTTCTAAAGTGTTCATCCTTAGTAAGCACCGTTGCTAAAGCTTGTTGTTTCGAAGCACCACGTGATGATCGGGTGTGTTAGATTTTGCAAGTGTATACTACTCGACGAGGTTGTCTAACCTTATCTCGAACTTGCGAGTAGCGCAGCACCGGAAGAAGTTCCTGTGGTGCCTGCACCAATAAGAGAGGAAGCTAATGATGATGATCATGAAACTTCGGTTGTAGTTGCTATAGAACCTCGCAGGTCAACAAGAACTCGTACCACTCCTGATTGGTATGATCCCGTTATGAGTGTCATGTTGGTGGAAAACACCGATGACCCTGCGACATATGAGGAAGCGATGATGAGCCCAGATTCCAATAAATGGCATGATGCCATGAAATCCGAGATTGGATCCATGTACGAAAACCAAGTATGGACTTTGGTGGACTTACCGGATGGCCGGAAGGCTGTCGAGAACAAATGGATTTTCAAGAAGAAAACAGATGCTGATGGTAATGTTACTATCTATAAAGGTCGACTTGTCGCAAAAGGGTTTCGACAAATTCAAGGAGTTGACTACGATGAGACTTTCTCACCAGTAGCGAAGCTGAAGTCTATGAGGATTTTGTTTGCAATCACTGCATATTATGATTATGAGATATGGCAGATGGATGTCAAAACAGCGTTCCTCAATGGAGACATTGATGAAGAGTTGTATAGATGCAACCCAAAGGTTTTGTCGATCCTAAAGATGCTTACAAGGTATGCAAACTTCAACGGTCCATATATGGATTGAAGCAAGCATCTCGTAGTTGGAATCAACGTTTTGATAAGGTGATCAAAAGTTTTGGTTTTATACAAACTTATGGATAAGCTTGTATTTACAAGAAAGTGAGTGGAAGCTCTGTAGCATTCTTAATACTGTATGTAGATGACATATTGTTGATTGTGATGGGGATATGCCTACCTGGATATACCCATGGGACGTTCTGACCGCCCAGAACTGGCGCGAGTGGGCTGCAGACGGCGATCGATCAAGACTGGCGTGGATCCAAGCATTGAAGTGAAGGCCAGGAGAGTAGATAGGCCCAGTCGGATTAGGTTAAACAAGTACCGAAACCTTAACTGATTCGGTTGAGATATGTAAACTCTAGGAGGGGTGAGTCTATATAAACCTCCATACAGGGCGTGTAGAGGATACGTTCCATCATCCACCCAAGCGACTCGCCGCCTAGCCGTCGAGCTCGCCCCATTGTATCTTCATCATAATACAATCTAGCAGGAGTAGGTCTTTACCCTCCGGGGGCCGAACCTGGGTAAAACCCTGTGTCTCCGCCCTCATCTTGCACCGCAGATGGCTGGCCGCCCTTGCCCTTCGTTCTACTACTCGCTGCCGATTGCAGCGTCTGCCGTGGTCATTCCCACGACAGTGGCGCCCACCGTGGGGCCTGGCCGGTGTTCTGTGGCGAGATCCAATCTGCCCATCAACGAGTCGGTCGCCACCGGCCGCATGATAGAGATCGGCGAGATGCTCCAGATCTTGCCGAGCAGCTACGTCCCGGCGGCGCCACCCGTCACGCACAGCATGATCTTGCCAGTCGGCACGATCAGCCTCTTCGTCGGCCTCACCGACGTCATCGTCTCGGAGGACTCGGCTCGCATCCGCGAGTCGCCACCACGCGACCGGCTCTCCGAGAGCCAGATCCGCACGACCCATCGCCTCGCCTCCGTGTACAACTCGGCCACAATGACGTGGACGAAAACACCACGGCCGCAGAAGACGCGGCCCTCAACGACGATGCCGACTCGGCGACTCCGGCGCCACTCGCCGGATCCATCACCACGGCTTCACCCGCGGGATCCATCACCCAGGTCTCCAACTTGGGAGACTTCGAGGTTCCCTCCATCCTTGGGATCTTCGACTTCGACTCCGGGTCGGAAAACTCCGCCGATCTCCATGACGGGACCGGTCGCCACGCCGCGACCTACATGGCGACTGGCACCGATCCGCCAGAGGATCCCATCTCCACCCCGATCCCCCTAACGCTATGGCAATGGAGGTCGAGGAACTCCGCCTGAAGCTGGCGGAGGCAGTCCGCAAGGAGCAAGCCGAGCGCGAAAAATTTCGCCTCGAGCAGGTGTGGCCAGGCTATCACGTTACCACGCAGCCGAATCAGGTCGCGCTTGAACCCCACCGTCGAAGCGCCCTGAACCGGCGACGAAACGACCCAGCCCGCATGGCGGCCGCGCGATCTGCGAAACGCGCCACCGGAAGCGTCGCCCCCGCCGGTATCGGTGGCGAATGGCGCCCCGCCTCCACCCAACTGCGCACCCCCCAGGGACCAGCCGCAGATCGTGGTCTCCTCACGGGAGCGAGACGCGAACGGCCTACCACTGTTCTCCACCCCGATGGACAACCTCGTGGCAGGCCGAGCAGCGGCCGACAACATCATGGCCACCGGAGACGGCGCCCTATAGATCCAGTACGTCAAGGCCCTGCTCGCAAAGGCGGTCGAGCAACAAAACGTAGGCGTCGACTCACAGGGTCGGATGTACTCGCGTTCGTCGGGTAGCAGAGCGGCCTCAAGTGGTCGTCCATTGGCAGCAAACACCCTTAACTGCCTGCCACCCGAACCACTGCAGCTCCAACACCGACCCGCGAACGCACCTCTCCTGTGACCCAGGCGAACAACCGTGGCCGCCAGCGGTCGATGAAGGGTTTGGCGTAGTAAATCAAAATTTTCTACGGATGCGAGCAGAGGAAGCCAAGATCTAATCTAGGAGATGCAAACAACAAGAGATTGGATTAGATCTTCATACCCTTGAAGATTACCTGATGGAGCGTTCGTCGGAACGTGGGTGATGTAGTCGTACTCGCTTCTCCTCCTCGCGATCCGATCCGACCACAAGTGGCGGTGCCTCCGTGAGATGCACACGTGCAGCACCTCGACGTCTCCTCCTTCCTTGGTCCAGCAAGTATGGTGGAGAGATGGGTTGGATCTACAACGCGACGGCGCGGTGCAATTGGTGGAGAATTTCTGCAGCAGGCTTCTACAAGCGGTCGGGAGGGAGAGGAGGAGGCGGGCTAGGGTTGGAGGAAGGTGTGTGGGGTGGTGCGCCCCCACCCCTCTTTATATAGAGGGGGGGCGCAGCCCTAGCCCCTCCCCCAAGCCCAAACCGGCGGCCCCAAGGAGGAACAGTGGGGGGCAAGGAAACCCCCCCTTCTAGAAGGTCTATCTAGGGTTTAAACCCTCTTTGGCCGGCTGGGCCCTATGGGGCCTTGTTCCCTTGGCCCAATGCGGCCAGGGAACTCCCTCATAGTCCCAAGCCCCCTCCCGGAAGGTGGGGCCACGTTGGTCCCCTTCCGGAAGGTTCTAGAAGCTTCCGGTACAATACCGATTAACCCGGAACAATTCCGAACTCCAAAAACTGCACTGCCTTATATGAATCTTATTCTCCGGACCATTCCGGAACCTCTCGTGATGTCCCGGATCCCATCCGAGACTCCGAACAAAAACTCATAAACCAATTATCCAATCTATCCTAGCGTCGAGACACGTTAAGTGTGTGACCCTGCGGGTTCGAGAATATGCGGACATGATCTTCTATCAATAATCAACAGCGGGGTCTGCAAACCCATATTGAATCCCACACATTCATCGATGATCATATCGGATGAACCACGATGCCAGGATTCAATCAATCCCATATATATATTCCCTTCGTCTCGCGATATTTTACTTGCCCGAGATTCGATCGTCTTGCATCATACCTAGTTCAATCTCGTTCACAAGTACTTTACTGTTCTCTAATCCGATATCACTTTGTGATTAACTCCTTAACCACATGCTTGCAAGCGGTGTTGATATCGACACCGAGTGGGCCAGTATATCTCTCCGACTTGGGAGGACAAATCCCATCTCGATACATACAACCCAATGGTACTTTCCGATCACGAGAGACACCTTTATGATCACCCTCTCATAGGATGACGTTTGATGACCTCAAAGCTTTCTTCCGATACCAGGGAGTTGTATTATCTCATGGTCTAAGGAATACAATATTTGACATAGGAAAAGCTTCGCAAAGATGAACACGATGACACGATCTAATTGCTTCGCTTAGTTTGGGTCTGTCCACCATGTCATTCTCCCAATGATATGATCTCATTATTAATCGACAACTCATGTCCATGGTTAGGAAACCTTAACCATCATTAATCAATGAGCTAGTCCATAGAGGCGTACTAGGGACACGGTGTTGTTTACAAACCACACAAGTATTAATGTTTCCGCTTAATACAATTCTAGCATGGAATATAAACTTTATCATGAACAAGAATTATAATAATAACATCTTTATTATTGCCTCTAGGGCATAATTCCAGTCTCCCACTTGCACTAGAGTCAATAATCTAGTTTACATTTGGCAACAATCTCACACCCATGGCGAGGTCTTGATCATGTTTTACCGTGGAAGAGGTTTAGTCAATAGATCTGCGACATTCAGATCTGTATGTACTTTGCTAATCTTGGATCTCCATCGCTATATAATCTCGGATTATATGAAACTTTAGTTGATATGCTTGGTCTTTGGATGATATCTTGGTTCCTTAGCAAGTGCTATGGCGCGGTGTTGTCACACAATATCTCCAGTGGGTCCAATGCACTTGGAACCACGCCAAGCTCGATGATGAAGTTTCGATCCAAACTCCTTCACTTGGCCTTCTGCGGCAGCCATGTATTCCGCTTCTCTTGTAGATCCCGCGATCACGCTTTGCTTGCGACTTCTCCACTCACAGCTCCTCCATTCAAAATATAAACGTATCACGTCTGAGATTTAGAATCATCCTTGTCGATGTCAAAACTAGCGTCGGCGTAACCTTTTATGACGAGCTGTTCATCACCCCATAGACTAAGAACATTTCTTTAGTCCTATTTAGGTACTTTAGGATGTTCTTCATGGCTGTCGATGTTCCACTCTGGATCACTTTGATATCTGCGTCAAACTAAGAGCATTGGACACATCCGGTCTAGTACACATGACATACATGATAGAACCTATGGCGAGGCATAAGGCACTTTGCTCATAGCTTCCCTATTATTTACCGTGGTGGACCTCGAGCCTTGCTCAATATCTTACCCGACAACATAGGCCTTGAACCTTTCTTTGCCTTATCCATTACGAACCTTTTCGAACTTTGTCTAGGTATGTACTACGGCTTAAAGCTATCAGGCGTCTTTGTCTATCTCTATAGATTTTGATGCCCAATATATAAGCAGCTTCACCTAGGTCTTTCATTGAAAAACACTTGTTCAAATAACTCTTCACATTGTTAAGCATGTTGATGTCATTTCCAATAATCAATATGTCATCCACATATAGTACCAGAAACGTCACCGAGCTCCCACTTACTTTTTTCTAGATGCAAGCTTCGTAGCAATTTGGAACAAATCCAAAGCTCTTGATCACTTGATCAAAACGAAGGTTCCAACTCCGAGATGCTTGCTTCAGTCCATAAATGGAACGTTGAAGTTTGCATACTTTATCAGCATCCTTAGGATCGACAAAACCTTCGGGTTGCATCATATACAACTCTTCATCAATGTTGCCATTGAGGAACGCAGTCTTGACATCCATCTGCCATATTACATAATCATGAAACGCAGCAATTGCTAATAAAATCCGAATGGACTTAAACATCGCTATGGGAGAGAAAGTCTCATCGTAGTCAACACTTTGAACTTGTCGAAAACCTTTCGCAACAAGCCGTGCTTTATAGACGGTAACATTACCATCCGCGTCCGTTTTCTTCTTGAAGATCCATTTGCACTCAACGGCCTTTCGGTCGCTAGGAGGGTCCACCAAAGTCCATACTTGGTTTTCGCTCATGGATCCCAATTCAGATTTCATGGCTTCTAGCCATTTCTCAGAGTCTGGGCTCATCATCGCTTCCTCATAGTTCGTAGGTTCACTGTCTTCTACTAACAAGACAGTCAAGACAGGGTAGCCATACCACTCAGGAGGGGCACGTGACCTTGTCGACCTGCGACGTTCAGTAGCAGCATCGTCCGAAGCTTCATGATCCTTGTCATTAGCTTCCTCTATTGTTGGTGCAGGCGGCACTGGAACAATTTTAGGTGATGCGCTACTCTCCAATTCAAGAGAAGGTTCAATAACCTCGTCTAGCTCTACTTTCCTCCCACTCACTTCTTTCGAGAGAAACTCCTTCTCAAGAAAGGAACCGTTCTTCATACAAACACTTTGCCTTGGTTACGTGATAGAAGGTATACCCAACAGTTTCCTTAGGGTATCCTATGAAGACGCATTTCTCCGCTTTGGGTTCGAGCTCGTCCGGCATCAACTTCTTGACGTAAGCCTCGCATCCCCAAACTTTAAGAAACGAAAACTTAGGTTTAGCACCAAACCACAGTTCATACGGTGTCGTCTCAACGGATTTAGATGGAGCCCTATTTAAAGTGAATGCAGCGGTTTCTAATGCATAACCCCAAAATGATAACGGCAAATCAGTAAGAGACATCATTGATCGGACCATATCTAATAGGGTTCGATTTCGGCGTTCAGACACACCATTGCTGTTGTGGTGTTAGGGTGGCGTGAGTTGCGAAACAATTCCGCTTGCTTTAAGATGCGTGAGAAAATCATAACTCAAATATTCGCCCCCACGATCGGATCGTAGAAACTTGACCTTTCTGTTACGATGGTTCTCCACTTCATTCTGAAATTCCTTGAACTTTTCAAATGTTTCAGATTTATGTTTCATTAAATAGATATACCCATATCTACTTAAGTCATCGGTAAAAGTGAGAAAATAGCGATATCCACCGTGGCGTCGAAACACTCATCGGTCACTTTATCGGTATGTATGATTTCCAACAAGTCATTGCTCGCTCCATCATTCGAGAAGCGGGTTTTGATCATCTTGCCCATGAGGCATGGTTCGCATGTGTCAAATGATTCAAAATCAAGAGACTCCAAAAGTCCATCGAATGGAGTTTCTTCATGCGCTTTACACCAATATGACCTAGATGACAATTACCACAAATAAGTAGTATTATCACTATCTACTTTGCATCTCTTAGCCTCAATGTTATGGATGTGTGTTTCATCCCTTTCGAGATTTAGAAGAAATAAACCATTCACAATAGGTGCATGACCATAAAAGATGTTACTCATATAAATAGAACAACCATTATTCTCCGATTTAAATGAATAACCGTCTTGCAATAAACAAGATCTAGAAATAATGTTCATGCTCAACGCAGGCACATAATCACACTTATTAAGGTTTAAAACTAATCCGAAGGTAAAACTAAGGAGAGTGTCCGACGGCCATCACATCAACTCTTGATCCATTGCCAGCGCATCGTCACCTCATCCCTAAAGTCGCCGTCTATTCCGTAGCTCTGTTTGAGTTACAAATATTAGCAATCTGAACCGGTATCAAATACCCGGGCACTAGCGAGGGCTAGTAAGGAAAACATCAATAACATGTATATCAAATATACCTTTGATGGTGCCAGCCTTCTTGTCCGCTAAGTACTTGGACAGTTGCGCTTCGATGACCCTTGTCCTTGCAATAGAAGCACTGGGTGTCGGCTTAGGACCAGACTTGAGCTTCTTCTCGGCGAGGCAAGCGCTTGCCGCCGCCTTTCTTGAAGGGCTTCCTTGCACCCTTACCTTTCTTGAAGGTGGGGGCTTGTTGACCATCAACACATGATTATTCTTTTGATGTTCACCTCGCTACTTTCATCTTAGCAAAGAGCTCGGTGATCATATCAGTGGAACCAATCTGATTGTGATCAACTACAAAACTTTGTAGCTAGGAGTGTCAATCTTGAGCTCCTCTGGAATCTTGCGATCCAGTTGCTCAATGCGTTGAGTGTAGCCCGTCATCTCAATGGCGTGCTCACTAACGGAACTCCTTCCTCCATCTTGTAGTTAAAGAATTTCTTAGAGATCTCATATCTCTCGAGCGGGCTTGAGTCTGAAACATGTTTTTCAGCTCCTCGAGAATCTCAAAGGGCCGGAACTCCTCAAAAGCGATTTTGAAGATCCGATTCCATAGCATACAACATGGCGATCTTAATCAAATCATAATCATCCTTCTTGACGATAAACAGCTTTTTCATCGTAGCGCATCTATAGTGGGCGTCACCTAGCGCTTTCTCAAGGACATAGTCCTTTTGTCCGCCAGCGAGAATGATTCTCAGAATGCGGAACCATTTGGTGAAGTTAGACCCATTGTTTCTAAGCTTTTCTATCTCAGCAAAAACGTTGAAGTTGAAGTTGGACTTGGCCATGTGATCTACAGTATTTGCAAGTACAATTTAGACTATGTTCATGATAAATAGTTCAACTTAATCAAATTACTAGATGAACTCCCACTAAATTCAACATCCCTCAAGTTGTTTAGTGAACACGATCCAAATTCACCACACCTAATCCGATCATCACGAGAAGAGATGTGGTTTCAATGGTGGACAACGAAGTGTCGATCATATCATTCATATGACTCATGCTTAACCTTTCGGTTCATGTGTTCCGAGGCCAGTCTGTACATGCTAGGCTCGTCAAGTCAAACCCAAGTATTTCCGCGTGTGCAAAACTGGCTTGCACCCGTTGTATGTGAACGTAGAGTCTATAGCACCCGATCATCACGTGATGCTTGGACACGACGAACTTTCGCAACGGTGCATACATGGGGAGAACACAGTTTTATCTTGATCTTTAAGTGAGGAATCATCTTATAATACTACCGTCGCGATCTAAGCATAATAAGATACATAAAATGATAAACATCACATGCATATAACTTTATGTGACATGGTATAGCCAATCTTCGCGCAATGATCTCCATCTTGTGTGTGTCAGCATGATCTCCATCACTCCACCATGATTGCCTCCACCACGAATAGCAACTACAACTATTGCTAACTACTTAGCGATAAAGTAAAGCTATTACATGGCGTATAAGAAGTTGACTCGCAGGTCATACACAATTATAAAGACAACCATATGGCTCCTTCCGGTTGTGTACTCATCGACATGCAAGTCGTGAAACATTACAAAACATGATCATCGCATACATTATACACATCACATCTTGGGCCATACCATATCACAGAAAACACTCCCTGCAAAAACAAGTTAGACGCCTCTACTTTGTTGTTGCATGTTTTACGTGGCTTATGGGAGTAGATGCTAAGAACGATTCTTACCTACGGAAAGCCACAACGGTGATATTATGGTTGCCAAACTCCGGTGTTAATCCCATGACAACTATAGTGAGAGAAACTAACATCCACCAGCCGCATGTGTGGAACAAGTCACACGTCAAGTGCGGAGCGGTCTCATGACGGCGTCGCGTAAGGTTGGCCTGGACCGCTTCAATCTCACTATCCCGCGTCATAAGAAGAACACAAACAAGAGGCTTGCAACAGAAAACATCAACGCCCACAACAACCATGTTGCGTTCTACTCGTGATACCCACATCATCAACAACCAAAGCTGGCGCGCACGCCAGCCCGACGACCTGCGACACACCCTAACCAATCGCCGCGACAGCGAGCCGATGGGGTTGCTAAGCCGACTCGGGCCCCGGTGCTTCGGACCGATGATCCGAGGCGAAAAATACCCGGCGAACTTCAAATCGCCGAAGGAAATAGAGAAGTACGACCCTTCGTACGACCCTTCCGTGTGGCTGGACACCTACCTCATGGCGATGGGGATCGCTGGCCACACCGACCTGCTAGCCGCCCGCTACCTCCCCTTGATGATGGAGGGAGCGTGCAGGCAGTGGATCAACACTCTCCCCCCCGGATAGCATTGATTCATGTGAGGAGATGCGCGATGCCTTCGTCAGGCACTTCGAGGGTTCCTACACCCGCGCCACCACCATCGAGGACCTGGAGCAATGCGTCCAGGGACCCCGCAAGTCAACCCGGAGCTGGGTCCAACGGTGGCAAGAACTATGGTACAACGCGGCCAGTATCCACCCGGACACCGCGATCCACTACTTCAAGACCTCGTGCCGCTACGAGCCCTTGGTCGCCAAGCTCAAACGAGCATACCGCACACTCGACAACATACCGGACCTCCTCGAGATCGCCAAAAGGTACGCGGAGGAAGACCCAAATCAGGAAACCGACGACGAGTCGGGTGGTCAACGCCGCACAAACGGCAACGACAACGGATGACGGTCCGACCTACGCTACAGCAACACTCGCCTCATCGGCAAGCGTCGCAGTGACGGGCGAGTCGACTTCGTCTCCAACGCCGGGAACGCGCAGCGCGAGCCCAAGAGCTTCCGTCGTGATGGAGGGCAACGCCGCGACGACGGCAACTACAAGGCGAAACCAAGGTTCAACCCCACGGCCCTCCTTAACCAGCCTTGTGTGTTTCACAGCAGGGAAGGGAAGCCCGCCACGCACACGACCACCGACTGCCACTCTCTCAAGGAGATCGAGAAGGCACGGAGAGCACAGGAGGACCCCGACAACAACCCGCCAAACGGCGGAAAATTCGGCAGTGTGGTCGGCTCGCTCCACACCTTCACAGGCTTCAACACGAAGCGCGAGAAGAAGGTCATCGCCCGCGCCGTCGCCGTCAACGCGGTGGCCCAGGTGGACGTTCCCCAGTTCCTCAACTGGTCGGAGCAGCCTATCACCTGGAGCCGCCAGTACCACTCGCCATGCATCGAGTACCCAGGCCGAGTCGCCCTGGTGGTCAAGCCTAAGGTGGGAGACTACTGGCTCCCCAAGACATTGATGGACGGCGGAAGCTCCATCAACATCCTGTACCTGGACACCTTTAGGCGACTGCGGCTCCTGCAGTCGATGGTCGAGACGACCTACACCATGTTCCACGGCATCGTCCCCGGTCGGAAGGCGTACCCGATCGGCAAGGTCACGCTGCCAGTCACCTTCGGCACACCAGCAAACTTCCGTACCGAGCGGATCGTCTTCGAGCTGGTACCCTTCGACAGCCCCTACCATCGCTGCGTCTGGGCGCCAGCGTTCGCCAAGTTCATGGCAGCGCCTACGCTCGCGTAACGCGATGAAGCTCCCGGCGGGCCGTCATCACCATCAACGGCGACCGACATGGCCGCAGAGTGCGAGGCCAAAGGAGCCGAACTTCCGACGCCGTCATCGCGGCGAAGGCCAACCACGACGGCTCGCCAATGCACGCGAAAGGGTCAACAACGACGACCCCACCATACTCAAGAAGCCCAATTCGGAGGGCGCCAACACCTCAGCCTTCCAGGCAACGACGCACACACGCACCGTCGAGCTGGTCCCAGGCGACTCTAGCCAAACGGTGACGATCGGGACGGGCATGAGCCCAGCATAGGAAGGCGCGCTCATCGAGTTCCTCCATGAGAACAGGGACATCTTCGCATGGAAGCCCTCTGACATGCCTGGTGTCCCCAGGGAACTTGCTGAGCACAAACTCAACGCTGACCCCAAAGTGCGACCCGTCAAGCAGTTGTTGCGGCCCTTCAATGAAGAGCGCTGCCGAGCCATCGCCGAGGAGGTGCAGCGTCTACTCGCTGCAGGCTTCATCTGGCCAATCAAATACTCCAAGTGGCTGGCAAACCCAGTCCTGGTCGAGAATAAAAATGGGACCTGGAGGATGTGTAGCGACTACACAAACTTAAACAGCGCCTGCCCGAAGGAGTAATTCGTCCTCCCGCGGATCGACCAAATAATCGACTCCACCGCGGGCTCGGAGTCGCTGTGTTTCCTCGACGCCTACTCTAGGTACAACCAGATCAAAATGGCTATCAAGGACGAAGAAAAGACGGCATTCATCACGCCATTTGGAGCCTTCTGCTACACCGCCATGACCTTCGGCCTCAAGAACGCCGGGGCGACCTACCAGCGGTGCATGCAGGAATGCCTTGCGAGCCAAATTGGCCGCAATATCCACGTCTACATCGACGACGTGGTAGTGAAGTCCGCTCGCCAAGGCGATCTACTCGCCGACCTGGCGGAAACATTCGCCAACCTGCGGAAATACAAGATAAAGCTAAACCCAGGCAAATGCACCTTCGGTGTACCAGCAGGGCAACTACTGGGGTACGTCGTCTCCAAGCGCGGGATCGAGGCGAACCCCACCAAGATCGACACGATCGCTCGACTCGGCAAACCCGAGTGCCTGCGCGACGTCCAGAAGCTGGCCGGGCAAGTCGCAGCTCTCAGCCGCTTCATCCCCCGATTGGGCAAAAAGGCGATGCCCCTATACCGCCTGATGCGGAAGAACCCCACCTTCCAGTGGGACAAGGAGGCGGACAACGCACTCCGTGACATCAAGAAGGTGCTACTCGCAGCACCGCTACTCGCCGCCCCCGTCGACAAAGAACCCATGCTGGTCTACGTCGTGGCTTCCGAGCGCGTCGTCAGCGCCGTCATGGTCGTCGAGCGGCCAGAGGAAGGAAAGGAGCGCCCGGTACAACGACCGGTGTACTATATCAGCGAGGTCCTCACCGAGTCGCGCCAGCGGTACCCGCAATACCAAAAACTGGTGTACGTAGTCTTCAGAGCACAACGGCGACTGCCGCACTACTTCCAGGAGCACCCGATCACGGTCGTCTCCTCAGCACCATTGCAGGACATCATCCGCAACCGTGAGGCGACCGGGCGAGTCGCCAAGTGGGCCGTCGAAATTGGCGTCCACAACATCAAGTATGAGCCCGCAGCGATCAAGTCGCAGGCTCGCGGACTTCATCGCCGACCGGGAAGAGGCCCGGCAGAAAAGCTGCCATACCTCCACTCTGGAGCCTACACTTGACGGCTCCAAGAACGCAGACGGCGCGGAGCGAGGATCGTGTTGACTTCCCGAAGGCGACAAGCTCCGCTCGTCCTGCCTCGACTTCACCCCTGCACTAACAACATGGCGAGTCGAGGCACTACTCCACGGAATGCGAGCTGCCAAGGAGATGAATGTCAACCGCCCTCGTTACTACGGAGACTTGACCTCGTCGGCTGGGCAGTCGGCACTGCGGCCGTCTCTCCCACCATGGCGACATACCGCCAAGCAGTAGACAAGCTGGGTGGACACTTCGCAGGCTACTCCGTCGAGTGGATCGACAGGCGGAAGAACGAGGAGGCTGACACACTCTCTCGCATCGGGTCGGCTCGACTCGCGCCACCCGTCGGCGTCTTCCTCGACACGATCACCAAGCCGTCAGTCTCTCCCCCAAGGGAGATCGACATCGGAGTCCCGCTGCAACCAGAGGCAGCCCTAGTTGCACTCATCGCCGAGCCAGAAGACTGGACTAGGCCGTACATCGCCTACCTGGAGGGAGGCACCTTGCCGGCAGACGAAACAGACGCCCGGATGATAACGCGACACTGGAAATCCTTCGTCATCATCGACGGCGAGCTCCACAAGCGCAGCGTGACCGGCGTATTCCAACGTTGCGTCCAACCCGCCGAAGGACGCAAGATCCTCCACAACATCCACTCCGGCGACTGCGGCCACCACGCCGGAGCCCGCTCTCTGGTCGCAAAGGCCATGCGGCACGGCTTCTACTGGCCCACCGCACACGCCGACACCGTCGACATCGTCCAGCGGTGCGCCGGGTGCCAGAAGTACGCCAACCAGACACACGTGCCGAGCTCAGCGCTCAAGACAATCCCCATCACCTGGCCATTTGTCGTGTGGGGTATGTACATGGTAGGCCCTTTCAAAAAGGCCCCCTCCGGCTTCACCACCTCCTGGTCGCGGTCGACAAATTCACAAAGTGGGTGGAGGCCAAGCCAGTCCGGAAATGCGACGGGAAGACCGCCACCAAATTCCTACGCGAGCTCATATATCGCTACGGGTTCCGAAACAGCATCATCACGGACAACGGCACCAACTTCGCCAAAGGAGCCATGGCCGAGTTCTGCGAGGAACATCACATCCGACTCGACCTCGCGTCAGTCGCCCACCCGGAGTCCAACGGCCAGGCGAAACGGGCCAACCAGAGCATCCTCCACGGCCTAAAGTCGCGGCTCCAAGTACCACTCGAGCGCACCGCCGGGTGCTGGGTCGAGGAGCTACCCTCTGTCATCTAGGGTATCCGCACCTTGGTCAATAGGTCGACAGGGTTCACCCCCTTCTTCATGGTGTACGGTGCCGAGGCAGTCATGCCCACCGACCTCGAGCACGACTCGCCAAGGGTCGTCCACTACACGGAGGCTGCGAACGAACTCGCACGTCAGGATGGAGTCGATCAACTCGACGAGGCACGCGACCTAGCTCGCTCCCGCACTGCCATCTACCAGCAAGGACTCCGTCGCTACCATAGCCGGCGGGTGAAAAATCGCACCTTCCAGGAAGGCGACCTGGTGCTACGCCTCATCCAGGACAAGAAAGGCATGCACAAGCTCTCCCCCCCCCCCCCGTGGGAGGGACCATTCGCCATCGGGCGAGTACTCGGCAACGACGCCTACTACCTCACTGACGTCCGCGGAGACGAAAAACTCAACATCAAGCGACCATGGAATGTAAACCTCCTACGGAATTTCTACTCCTAGAACTCCACATATGTATCCTCCAGTCGCTATGAAATAAAACATATTGGTTACCACAAATTGTGTCTACTCTCCGTGTCTTGTGCCACTCGCACTCGTAATAACAGCACCAAGCTAACTGCAGGAGTCAACCTCTGGTACAACGATTGGCACGGCCAAGTAGTGCGCTACGAGGGCACTGGGTTACCCTAGGACTCGTAACGTCCACGAAAAACGCCTACCCGGAGCCCCATTGGAGTCGCCTAGCTCGACTGGCTTAACGAGCCAAGACAATCGCCTTCGCCTCACAGCGACCATGATCCTCCGCATCCTCGACACAGCGACTCGAGCGGCCAAGTACCACGCCGGGGCCCGACCGATTCAGCGCGGCGACTAGGGAAAACGCCAAGTGAGAGCATGCCCAGGACTCGCCATGCGTGACCCGACGGGCAGGCAGGGTGATGCGCTTACGACGCCCAGTCCTCACCCACCCTAGAGTCGCGACTAGAACAACCAAGTACCACGCTCGGGGACTCGGCTACCCGACCTCGTACGCGCAAGGAAAGCGGGGGAGCACTCATCATGGGAGTCGCCTTGCGGCTTTCCAAGATCTGAAGTCGACCTCAATAACAAAACGTTCAAAACCACAAATACATAACAAACGAGGTAAACCCCACAAAAAGGGCGGACGCGCTCGGGGACTCGTTCAACCCTCAATCACAAATACAAGACAAATCACAAAATAACACGATACCCATTATAGCAAATCATAGGTGTTACAAAGTACAAGGTGCGCCTAATGGCCGAACTGCTACTAACGCCCCAGGGCACAATGTCTTATTCCGCAGGCTTCGATGTCGATTCGCCGCCACCCTTGCGATTACGAATGAAGGGAGTGTACGGGTTCGACAGATATGTCGTCAGCTCACCTGCCATCGCCAAATGGAAGGGCTGCTCGATCTTGAAGTCCCGGTGCGGCGGCTTGGGGTCGTTGGGTGCGACGATCGTCTCCTGATAAGGAAGGAGCTCGCCCATCGCCCAGACATGATCGGAGTATACCGCGGCGCGGTCCGTCAGCTTCAGCACCTCGGCGATCTCCACCGAGCCCGTCGACGATGGGTAGCCACTCGTCACGTCGTCCAGATCGAAATCCTCCGGGAAGTGGGCGAGTCCAAGGCTAAGCGCCATCGCCGCCCCGCGCCGGAAGCCGACCGCGTCATGAACTCGACGACCGACGACGCCTTCTCCAAGTACCGCCACACTTCGACGAGGTCGCTGGGAATCACTTCTGTGGGCGACATCTCCTGAAGATACGCCCGAATACAAGCCGCGGACAACGTGGCCGAGTCGACCAGAGTGGCCACACACTGCCGCACGTCGAACGACTGCGCCTCTTCCGCACTGTCGATAATCCGACCTGTGGACAGAGGGTGGTAGTGAGTACATTAAAGATCACACAATGCAAATATTACAGGCAGAGGCAGGCACACTTACCAATCAAAGGACGAGAGAGATCCGTGATGAAGCTTTGAAGAGAGGAGTAGTCGTCTTGTAGCCCAGCAACAAGGGCGTCAGAGACGTTACACTCCTCAGCGGCGGCCGTAACAACAGCCTTGGCCCGCCCATCCGCTGAACTCGCCTCCTCCTTCGCTTCCTTAAGCTCGCGCTCAAGGTCGGCGATCCGCTTCTCTGCCAAGCTCAACGCAGATTGAGCCGCCGTCAATTCACTCGCTGGGACAAGGCCCTGGCGGACCTCCTCTGCCTTCACAGCAATCGCCTGGAGTCCCTTGTTCGCCTCTTGAACGGCGACAAGTTCCTTCTCCACGCGACACTTCGGAGCAAGCCGGTCGGCTGATTCACGCTGCAAACCCTGTGCAAAAGTCAAACAGTTAACAACAACGGAATCCTAAGTGCCCACCCGCTGAAATTCAGCGATTGGACACTCGGGGACTGGAGATCAAAAATCCTAAGTGTCCACCCGCTGAAATTCAGAGACTAGACACTCGAGGACTGGAGATAAAAAATCCTAAGTGCCCACCCGCTGAAATTCAGCGACTGGACACTCGGGGACTGGAAATCAAAAATACTAAGCGCCCACCCGCTGAAATTCAGCGATTGCGCACTCGGGGACTGGGCGCGAGAAATAAAAACAAAACACCAAAAGAATCTGACCACTGCAATTCAGTGGCCCGATCCTCGGGGACTGGACATACCTGGATGGCTGCACCAAGCATGCCATGGAGCTGTAGCATGTCCATGGATGCGAGAAGAGCCGGAGTGTGCCCGCGACGCTGCTCGACCTCCTCGGCGACCCCAGGTACGTGGCTCGATGGCGTGGTACCACTCGCCGTAGCCGCTCTAGCCATGAAGCGGGGGAAGGTCGCGATGGATGCGCCGGCACCAAAAGAGGCCGGCCCGGCTATCCCAGGCGAGGAAGCACCCTCCTTGATCGGCAAGGCCGCCTCCGCCGCAGGATCACTCGGAGCAATCGTCGTGTCGTCAGACACCGTGACGACATCGTCGCCCTTGGCCTTCTTGGCACTGTCTGTGGGGGCAGCAACCTCATCAACCTTCCTCTTCCGAGAGGGGTCCTCCTCGGCGACGACTGGCGGCACTTTGGCCACGGACGGGTGGCCTATCTTTTTAACTCCAGTCCTGCAAATTGACTACATGAGCAAAGTGGTCCAAGTACAACGAAAAGCAAGGCAGGTGGATAAAAACTCACTTGGCGACTAGGATGAACCGCAGCCCCGTGCGGATGCTAGCTGGCTTCTCCAGCTCGGGGCCCAGTTTCCGACTGAGGCCCATCTCCAGGACATCATGCGCCCAAGACACGGACGCCCTCTTCGTTGACGAGGCCACGACAGGAGCCTCCAAAATGTTTTCGGCAGGAGCTCTCCTGGGAGGCGAAGCTGCCGCGACCGGAGCAGCCCCCGACCTAGAGACTGGGGTGAACGGGGGGAATCGAGGCCAGAGGTACCTCACTCAGGACGGCGGTGGCATCCGGTGCTGCCGTCGTCTGCGGCGCTTCATCCCTAGCCAGGCTGGTGGCGTCGGAACTACTCGCCGAACGAGGCGGAGATGCCTGTTTTGCCGGCTTTGTCTTCCTCTTCGGAGGGGCCTTCATTTCCTTCTTCTTCTTCTTCTTTTTCGACGAAGTAGCTTCGCAACGCGAGGTGTGCTCGGGAAGCTCGTCGTCATCGTCGTCATGGTGTTCAAGGCTTCTACTCGCCTCGAGTTCGCGCTGACGCTGCCCGCGAGTTTTGCGAACCAGTGGGACGGCTTCTTCCTCAGACTCGTCGTCGTCATCGCTCCTGTCGCTCTTGACGCCGCCTTTGGCAGGAGGCGATTCGCCCCCGTCCTGGACGGATGAGCTCGAATTCTCGTCATCCGCGGGCGGAAGCCACCCTTCCACCACTTGAAATAACTACAGCAAGCATAAAGTAATATCAATATAACCGCGACAGCATCGACTGCGACTGCAAATGGTAGAAAGTGACTTACTGTCGGGGCTGGATGCTTCGCGGTGTAGGGGGCGACCACAGCCTTCGCGTCCAGGTACACTGCATGGGTGATCTTCTTCAGCGCCGGGATGTAGTCCTCGAGTTTCCACTCGGCATGGCAGGATTTCGTCGAGTCTTCCCGGCCTGTGTACTCGTACATGTAATGGTCACGGTAGGCCAGGGGAACGAGTCGCCGCCCAAGCCAACAGTTGTACAAATTGATGCTCTGAAGACCCTTCTTCTTCAGGCCGCGGATGGTTTGAAGCATCTCATCCACGACCATCCGCTGGTCTGTTGGGAGCTTGCCGATTTGGAGTCGGCGTGGTTCGGGCCGGTCGACGGAGTACCTTGGGATCGCCACCTCACCGTCTGGAGTCGCCTCGGTGACGTAAAACCAGGACTTCTTCCACTCGCTTGCCGCCTTGGCAGGTAGCATCAGGTCGAAGAAGGAAGCCTTCGACTTTAGCTGGAACGTCAGGCCACCTGCCGCCAGCATTGGGCCGCCTGATTCTTCACAACTGATCCTCCCGTGGAACAGATCTTGCCACAGGGGGAAGTAGGGCCTGCAGCCTAGGTAGCACTCGCAGAACGCCACAAAGATAGCGAGCTGCTCGATGCTGTGTGGCCCCAGGTCCGATGGCTGAATCCCGTAGAAGGCGCAGAAGCGCCGAAAGAAGAGAGATGTGGGAAACCCCAGCCCCCGCTCCAGGTGGCTGGTGAAGCAGACGAATTCTCCCTCGCGCAGGTCTGGAGTCACCTCTCCGGCCGCGGGGATGCGCCACCTGCCGGCGTGCAGGATCCTTGCCTCCTCGAAAGACGCTAGTAGCGCTCTCGTGCACTTGGACCTGCCCCATGGTTCGGCGGAGGGGGCCATTGGCGGAAAGATTCGTGGAGGTAGGAGGATTTTGGATCGATTGGATCGCGATTCGGAGGAAAACGGAGATGCGCGAAATCGGAGGAAATGACGAGAGGGTGGTTCTCCGATCGCCTACCATTTCCCTTATATAGTGGTTGTTACCCGCCAAATCAGGGAGCCATTACTACGCGGTGATTACGCCAAAATTTACCGTTGGATTACCCCAACGGCTAGTTTTGACTGCGTCTGACGGTCCAACTTCAGCCACTCGACTCGCCGACCCGATCACTACACCAGTGACTAAATATTTCGCCGACCCGTTCGCCGAGCTGCGACCAGAATGACTAGTTTTTTCCTTTATTCAGGAGTCCGCCACCGATTCGACTGGGTCTCCGCATTGGACCCGTATGCTCCGACTGCCAGCAACCACCTGCGCCCAATCGATTTACGGGGACTACTGATGGGGATATGCCTACCGGGTATACCCAGCAGGGGCGTTCCGGGCCCGAGGCTGGCGAGTGGGCAGGACGACAGCTGGATCAAGACTGGCGTGGATCCAAGCGGCCGAAGCTGAAGGCCAGGAGAGTAGATAGGCCCGATCGGATTAGGTTAAGCGAAAATCAAACCTTAACTTATTCGGTTGAGATATGTAAACCCTGGGGGGGTGAGTCTATATAAACCTCCCTACAGGGCGTGTAGAGGATACGTTCCATCATCCACCCAAGCGACTCGCCGCCTAGCCGTTGAGCTCGCCCCATTGTATCTTCATCATAATACAATCTAGCAGGAGTAGGTCTTTACCCTCCGGGGGGCGAACCTGGGTAAAACCCTGTGTCTCCGCCCTCATCTCGCACCGCAGATGGCAGGCCGCCCTTTCCCTTCGTTCTACTACTCGCTGCCGATTGCAGCGTCTGCCGTGGTCATTCCCACGACAGATTGGGAATGATGTAGACCTTCTTAATAGTGTCAAGGAATATTTGAATAATAGTTTTTCAATGAAAGATCTTGGCGAAGCAGCTTACATATTAGGCATAAAGATTTATAGATCGAGACGCCTAATATCATTATCACAAAGTACATATTTGGACAAAGTTCTAAAGAGGTTTGGAATGGAAGATAGCAAGAAAGGGTTCTTGCCCATGTTGCCCAATACGACCTTGAGTAAAACTCAAAGTCCAGCAACGGCAGAAGATAGAGAAAGGATGAGTAAAACTCCCTATGCCTCAGCCATAGGATCTCTAATGTATGACATGCTATGTACTAGACCCGACATTGCATATGCTGTTAGTTTGACTAGCAGATATCAAAGTGATCCAGGAGTGGATCATTGGACAATGATCAAAACATCCTTAAGTACTTGAGAAGAACTAAGGATATGGTTCTTTCTTATGGAGGTGATGAACAGCTTGTTGTTAATGGTTACACCGATGCTAGTTGAAACACCGATCCAGATGATTCTAAATCTCAATCTGGATACATATTTACTTTGAATGGTGCAGCAGTTAACTGGAGGAGTGCAAAGCAAAGCGTTGTGGCGAGATCTTCAACTGAATCGGAATACATAGCTGCTTCAGAGACTTCACAAGAAGCGATATGGATGAAGGAGTTCATTACAGAGCTCGGTGTGGTTCCAAGTGCGCTGGATCCAATGTCTATCTACTGTGATAATATGGGCACCATAGCCAATGCGTAAGAACCAAGGTCACACAAGAAGCTGAAGCACATCAAGCTACGTTTTCACGCTATTCGAGAACATGTCCAAGATGGTGACATAAAAATTTGCAAAGTACACACAGATCTGAATGTGGCGAATCCGTTGACTAAACCTCTCCCGAGGGCAAAACATGACCAACACCAAACTGCCATGGGTGTTCGGTATATTACCATGTAATCTAGATTAGTTGACTCTAGTGCAAGTGGGAGACTGTTGGAGATATGTCCTAAAGGCAATAATAAATGTAGTTATTATTATATCTTTGGGTTTATAATAAATGTTTACATTCATGCTATAACAGTATTAACAAGGAAACATTAATACTTGTGTGATTTGTAAACTAAATTAGAGTCCCTGGTAAAACCTCTTTATAATACTAGCTTGTTTGTTAATAAATAATTGTGGGTTATTGATTCAATCGAACGCATCCTAGAGGGGACGGTCGGGTTTTATGTCAGGGCGGCGGCCCTGGATGAGTTGGGTCGACGGTCATGGTCTCTAGCGATGATCCTGTGTAGCTTGGACTGTGGGTTATTGGTTCGTGCGACATTGCAGCTTTCTTAAACTTTGTGATGTATACGTAAGCCGCAACTTCTCCAAAAGGCTTACATTTTTTTTTGAAAAGAGTATATATTAATATCATAGAGGTTTTTACCAATTACACTCAGTCTCTGCAACAACGCATGCCCTAGCGGCACATAGTCTAGAAAAAAAGAATTATAAAAAAGAAAAGTCCCACTACAAAGAACTAATCCTCAAAGTAATGACAGTGACACCATCAGAACAACACTAGTAGTCCTCCACTCCAATAACAACACCTTTAAGAAGAAAATAGTGCCCAAGCGCCGTCGTTGTCCGATCAAAAATCATAGGTTTTCACCCTGAAGAAAGTCCTTGCTCACAAAACAATGCCTTCAACAAGGTCATTGCCAGACACAACCAGCTAAGGTCAGATCTTGGATTTTCACCCTGCAAGAAGAGACTGGAACTCCCCATGTGTTGTCTTCTCGCACCAACAGTCGCTACAACGAGTCCTAGATCACGCAGTCAGTTCTCCATCGCCATAAGAACAAAAATCATCATCGCTATTCTCATACTTCCGCTTTCCTGACATTCTCCGCATCTGACTTCACCAAAAGGCTTACATCATGACAAAGTAATCTGGTTTTTTCTTTTGCAGGGACAAAGTAAGCTAATTTTTTTTAAATAATACATTTTTTATTGAATTTCACAAATAATATACAAAACAGGCAAATTGCAAATCTGTTGGCGTGTCGTCGTTGAACGGACGAAGGCAGTGTGTCGTCCGTTCAACGGACGAAACAGTGCCTTCGTCCGTTCAACGGACGACACGCCCTGCCACTATTGCAGCTTGGCATTGATTTGGTGGCGCAGGTATCGTCTGCTCAAAGGACGAACCCATCTGTCGTCCGCGCAACCAACGAAGGAGCTCTGTCGTCCGTTGAACGGACGATGGACGAACAGAAATGAAAATTGCTAAATTTACGTATTATTTGTGAAAATGAATTAAAAAAATGTATTATTTAAAAAAATTAGCACAAAGTAATCTGGTGACACACGCTCGCGCCTGCGACAAACGTCGATGGGCTGGGCCAGGGCTTGGCAGCCTATGGGGGCCTTAGTCTGCACCGTATGGGCATACACTTGGGGTGGGCACGATGTCACGCCGTAATAATGTGCAAACGTTCTTTTCTTTTGTATCACATCGCTTAACAAGAAGACATGGAGGCGATTTATATACTGGACTCCAGGCATAGCGTTCACCAGCCGGCAGGGTTGGTACAAGCAATTCTTAAATGGTTATAACAACTGATTTATAATTGACCCATTGACAATGTCAGCCTTCAGGTTTACTTGATGTAACTCTGCCATGTCAACTGGGTCACGGCCCCTCTTTGAATCACTCCGACATGGTGTGCTTGCTTTTTTTGTTAGAGGCAAGCTCGATTTTTTTGCTAGATGCTATCAGGTCTGGTTTTATATATATATTCAGCATTCACGTATTTTTTTCCTATTTTTTATATATTCAGGAACGTATTTTTTCTATTTGTATTGGTCAAAACCCTCGGGCAATGTTGCCTTCGTGGCCTTGTTGGGTTCTTCTGGTCTTTCTACTATGCAATTAATACATCGTCCGTGGTGTGTTCTTTAAAAAATGTTGTACACTGAACATGCATGCTTCAGTGTAAATACGATGATACGTCATTCCTCTTTGGTCTTGCTGTTTCAACCAGCAGATCAATGATGATCAGCGACTGACTGAATTATAGAGACCGCTCTAGCCCCTCAAGGAGAGAAGATCGGCCATCGCCCAACATCACGAAGAACTATACCAATTACAGCCATGTGATCAAACTGATGGTAGGAACCAACGTAGGTGACTACTGAGGAAACGCTTCGAACCTTCCAAAGCCGGTAGAGGTTTATTGTTGGTAGCTTCATTCCTGCCTCTGCCTGGCTCTACAAGCCACTAGTAATGTCATGTTCACCATATTGGAAGGGATCTGAGCCAAAACTGATTTAAACTAGTCAGACAGGGGTACCGAAAGGTCAGAACCAGAGGGTAAATTCCAGACCTTTCTCATTTTGATCCACAAATTCTTAGCATGCGAACATCTGAACAATATGTGAGCCACGTCTTCAATCTTCCTTCAACGGATATTGCAATACCCTCTGGCTCGCATGTGCCTCCTTAATTTATTCTCCTATGTTGTCAGCCCATTTAACGCCGCCTTTCATACGAAAACTTTCACCTTCGGCATGTAAAACACGTCTAGGCAAAATTGTGTCAATTAATCTGGAGCGGAGGGAGTACAACTCATGATGAAACATGTGGACCCCTCCTCAACCTGTATTGCTAACCCTAGGCGACACGGGGAGCGGCCGCGCCGCTAGCCTTAGGCCAGCCTCCCTCCCTCTCCCCCATCCCATCCCTCCCGCCACCGCCAACGATCCTGCCAAGCGAAGCCTAGTCCATGGTGGGACCGGCCTTCTCCCTCACACGGCGGTGGTGACCTCCCTAGTAGTGACAACACGGGGTTCATGGCGAGGGGCGAGGGGGGGGTCTCAGTGGCGAGTGCGAATCGGCGGTGGTAGTGGAGGTACGGTCTTTCCACAACGGAGTCGCCCCTACAGATGTAGTTGGGAACTCTGAACTCCATGCAACCTAGATGGGCTTGGGCAGGCTTACAGTTCTAGGCCCCTTGGTTGTAGGTTGGCGTGGTGGCACCTCACATCGCCAACTAGTGGTCACCGTGGCGGTACCTCTAGCGGGATGGATCCGCACCATCCAACCCTCGTTCAGCAGTGGTGAGACGGTGTTCAGTGCCTCCTGCTCCGCTAATGGAAGTTCTAGCTCGCATCTCACCGTTGGTGAGACAAAAAACCAGCTCCTTTTTTCGCGTGTCCGATGGGCGTTGGGGTCGACAACAGGGCTAGGGAGAAAATCCCTACGTGAAGTTTACAACGACGGCATGCCACCACCTCCTTGGAGGCATCTTCATGGTGCTGCCTTTTCTTCCTTGCCTCGAGCACTAGGGAATACCCTAGACCCGACCTTCAGAATGAGTGGCAGCGTGGTTGCGTTGTTCCCTCCTTGGAGGCATCACCTAGGTGGTTCCTGGAGGTCTCGATACACCAATTAGAGGCGATGTTGGTTGCCACTTAGAGCGTGAGCTACCGGCGCGCTATGTACACATTCGCCGACGCTTCTTGGTCAACACCTCCTCCGGTCTGATTCGGTCCCGCCATCCACTCGTTGACTATTAGGTGCGTATGGACGGGCAGTGTGTTGGCTTGTGCCATCTTGGAGTTGCATTCGTTCTCCTAAAGTTCTCGTCATCGGTTGTGATGCGCCCTAGAAGCTCGGTGTATCCCCTCCTCACCATTCATGGCGAGAGACAGTGCAAGGTGAGTCTTGTCGTTTGGCTGGTGTGGGGTATATTGTAATCCATGTGGCGCCGTGTTTGTATCACGTGGCCTTTTGGTGTTGCATCAGCCATCTTGGCTTTTTCTTCTATGAAATTTGATACACCTTTCAAGTGTGTATCTTTGAAATGATGATACAGGTGGCTCGGTGTCATTTTATTTTATTATTCATATTATTAGAAAACAGAAAAATTTGACAAAGCTAACATTATTACAACATTCTTCAGATAAGCAGATCTTTCTCCAAACTTGCTCTAGAATGCATGAGGAATTTGGCGGGAGACGTTAGCAGGGTACTGCAGCGAATCTGGCCGGCTGTGCGGCGCCGCGCACACGCCCTCTCGCTCGCTCGGGCACAGCGTGTGTACGAGGTAGACGACGAGATCGCCCTCAATGGGCTTGTTGGGCCAGTATGGGCGGAGGCTTGTTGGGCCGGTTCGGTCAGAGGCCGGCGGTAAATCGTGCATGCACTCGAGAGAGCATCAATACTGTACATATGTACGACCGTAACAGTTTAGTACCACCTCGCCTAACTATAAGACATCGAACCAGTTCATAACCTGTGTTGGGGACACAGCGTTCACCAGCCGGCAAGGGTGGTCAGCTGATTCAAATGTATACCAAAAAAACCGATAACTGTGACGCAGATGCAAGCCGTAACCTATGGGCCCCTATCTTAGAGAGGGAGATTACCTTGGCCGTAAGCTTGACATGTGTCACACCCCCACAGGTGCACTCCGACATGGGGTGCAAATGCTTTTTTTTTATGTCAGTACATTTTTTTTTGTCTAGACTAGAAGATAAATCATTCTATCATAGCACCATGATTTTTGAGTCGCTGAGTCGTCGCTGGATCACTACAGCGGCTTAACTCGGGAAGCGAGTCGCGCGACTTGTCGACTCACCGTGAATAGTCGCCAAAGTTGAGCCGCGAGTCGCTCGACTTGGTCAGGTTAGGCCCACTGCATAGCACGCAACAACACAACCACGCCTCTGAGACTGAGAGGGTTCTGCACGGTCCGCAGCCAAAAAGGTAGCCCTGCCACACCCGCCAAACATCGTAGAGGTTCCAGGCTGCACAACACGTAAAAACAAGTTGTGAGAGGTCAGAGAGTAAAATGATAAGCAGGACAGCAGAAAGATAACCACATTATATTCAAGAATCTAGATCAAAATGTGTCAAACACCAACCCTTGTTATATCATCCTTTGAAGGTAAAACTTGACATATTGCCAATTCTTTGCCACGAGCCTACAAGGAGTACAATTTACTTATTTTTTGTACGGGTATAAGGAGTACAATTGGATCTGTTTTGGTGCTTACCGCTCCACTTGCATGTGGATATACCCAAATCAGTCACCACAGAACAAATCAAATCAATAAACCAAAGAGGTCGGAAGCAGAGACAATACATGAAGACCACCAGAGACGTGAGCGGTGGATGGAGATGCAAAGACGACCAAGGGTGTTTGGGCATCTTCACTGTCCCAAGCTTATGGAGAAATGAAATAAAGATCGTGAAAACAAAATTCTCAATAGCGTCCACTTCGTCCAACGCTAGACGGTAATTACGGACGCTGTAGGCTAACTTACAGATCGTTTCACCCGTCTAATCCGAGCCAAGAGTTCAGAAAAAACTAGCAAGCGCCTGGCGCATCATTAGGCATCAACGCAGTATATGCCCTTAGAAGAGAAGCTGACGCAGTGGGGCAGCAGCAGCACGAGGGATAGCAACAACGCGGGGTCGCAGTTCCCCTTTTCTTTTTTCTTCAAAAATGTTGAATTCAAAAGTTTCAAAAATATCGAAAAAATACCTACATGTAGCCAACTATATGTTTTAGCGGTGTGCAATTTTTTAGCTCGAAATACTTTTGTATTTAGGCTCAGTAAATTTGCTCGAAATACTTTGTATCTTAGGCTCAGCTTACTGAGCCTATAATACAAAGTCTTGTGAGCTGAAAATTTGCACACCGCTAGTTGGCTACATGCAGGGTTTTTTTCCCGAATTTTTTGAATTCAATTTTAAAAAATTGTGAAAAATAAGAAACCTGGCTACCTAGAGCCCGGGTTCTATGAGATGTCAACAGCGTCACAGCACTCTGACATGGTAGTGTATATGCGCTTTATTTTTTTTAGGCGACATTGCTCCATCGTACAATCCTTGATGAATTTTCATCATTCCATATAATTAATAGTGGAAATTGCAGTTCAAACATAGTCCAGATGCTCACGTACAAAACTCTGGGTACTGCAGGTTCAACTTTTTTTCTTCGATTCTGAGCACAATAAAGTGGGAAGGATAAATCTTGATATCAGATAACTAACTTGCCTCTACCTGTCTATAGTCCATACCACATAATGTACCAACTCTACTAGGCCTTAAAGACTGAAGCCTATCTAACAGTAGACGGTAAAAATCGTAATTAACAAAATATAGCCTGCTAAGCTTGGATCCAGATTAGCATCGGTTTGAAGGGACGAAATAAACAATTTGTAACCTACAGTCCAGAGTGTGTTTTGCTTCTGGCATTCAACGGAAGGACAAACAGTTTTGATTTAGACCGTTTAGTTGATGTGGAACCCCTTCAATCTGCATTTTCACCTCTTTGCTGTGAAAAATGTCAATAATTGTGTGTATACTAGAGGTCAGTATTTTAGATTTTGACTACTACGAGAATTCTGAAACAATATCTGTCCATAGACATGGAGTGCCTCTCACATCACTTAAAGAAAGGTTGATGGAACTGGAGTTCTCACAGCAGGTGTACCTCACATCCATTAACATGAAGCATCTCGAATGGTCTCATCACTGAAATATTCTTTTGGTAGCATAGAAACAAAGTAAGTTCAAGCTAGATTTTGTCCATGATGTATTTATGGCTTCTTAGTACAGAAACCCTGCCCAGCTGCAATTTGCAGCACCGAAATGGTATTACTGAGCTTGCAATGTGATACACTATAGCCACAATTACACAATGTGTGAACAGAATAAAAAAAAAGCAATTACGAGGCAAAGGAAGGCTCCATCGAAAACAGTGAAACTGTCTAAGTAGCAAGAGCAAGACTAGCATCCCACCAGTGAAAGCCTAATGCAAGCTAGTAACATAATTCCAGTACTAGTCATCATTTACGCCAATGTTTATACACATTTTGAGCTATACGCAATTTCCAGTTAAAATTCAGCAAACCAGTTAAGATAAATTCCGTTCACATACCTACATAAATTCGTAGCGCCCCCTTCCAATTGATTAATTCTCAGCAATAGCAAAATATGAAAACATCGGATAGTGTCCAACATAAGATGCATAGCTGTCTCTTTGGATATTCACAGCCCATTAACTGCAGCACAAGAAAATGTTAATGATTAATACCACACCATTCCGTGCCAACCAAAAGAAAGTCTGAACAGCTAGTGTGGCATTACATTTTAAATACAAAAACATGAGATACTTACAATCTGCTTAGGTCAGCATGCCCTGTTCCGACATATTTGGCATTCTCAAGTTGAGAATTTATGTTGAACCTGTCGCTAGCCTTTGAAGTAGTGAGTCGTGTTAGAAACTAAGATCATTCCAGTCAATAATGTAAAAAGACTTTAACCTGTTGCAAGCTAAAAGATGGCAAGAGGCCACTCAGAGATCTGGTGATATTCACAGTAATTCCTCAAAATTAGCAAACTAAACAATGAACATCATAATAGTGCAAAACAAAATATACAATAGCAGAACAGAGCCGCTAAAGTAACTGCTCGAAGCTAACCATCAGTACCAAAACGAAAAGGTAAATCCAACAATAAATGTGAAGATATTAAGAACATGAAGCACAGGTTTTTAGTTCAAATTAACATTATACCAATTCAGTTAGAACACAAGAATAAATAAACCAAATATAATAGACTAAGAAATCAATACACGAAAAGTAAGTTTTCTTATACAAGAAATAATATACTACATGGAAAATAAGCTGTCTTACACAAGAAATATTTTGGGGGCATGAGAATCCTAGGCTCGCCCATTCAATTGTATAACAAACAGCTAGATGCTATGTGGCACATTTTTCAAAAACCATCCTATTTCTCTACGTAAAATGCCAGGTGAATATTCTGGGCAGAATAAGCAACACCAGATTTGATCAGGGATTACTGACCTGCATGATGGCCGACGAGTATGACCCAGACCTATGAAGATTGATCAGGGATCAATGGTCTCGCCAATGTTCACTGAGTTCTACAGAAGTGCTCAGAAGATACATGTGTCATCATCCAAAAACAGTTCAAGAATACATACCAATTTTTCCAAGACATTTGTGCTGAGCGTAGTTTTTCTTGAAATAGAAAAGTAAAATCATCCTGAATTATTTAGATATTTTTCTTTTGGGCAGTGGAACGAGCATGAATCCATGATTGTGCAAGTGTTGTTTTTTTTTCTCTTTTTTCACTGGTCTAGATCGAGGTTGAAAATTATTTGTCAGGGATCTTAGCGAAAGACAAGATAAATCAAATCGAATTTAAGATAAAGATACTGCAGAAAAAATGAAGATGTTCAGCTTACAAGAAGCAGAGCAAGCAACCAACAAAATAAATCAGAACTGCACCCTCAGCAGTGATCAATATATTGCGGTCATCAGTAAGTCTACAATCGTTCTTCACGAAAAGGGAAAGGTCCAGACATATTGTGGTCATCAGTAAGTCTCTCATCTTCATGGCTAAACTGAGGAACTTCTTTCATGGAAAGATAGACTAGAAGATGCACTGAAACTGTAAGGACCATTTGAGAACACTCCGCCGCTTCCATATCAGTATCCACAGAGATATCAATAGTGCGGACATACTACTACTCATTGATACTTCAATGCATTTGCAGAATGGCCTGGTCTCACACTCATCTAGTTCCAATATGTGTGTCTATATAACATGAGGATTAACAAGTTCAGAACCATACCATGCTCTCTTCTCTACTGGCTGATATGATGGACATAACATGAATCACGAATCAAATATCAACTTTCAGTTAGCAACGGCCAAACGAGCATGTAACTGACAACCAAAACTCCATTTACTCAAGATAAGAATTGAAACATGAAGGACCAGCAATATCCATTTTCAAAATTCAAATACCCTGTTCATGGTTCAAGCAAACACAAATCTAGCAGGCAATTCCCCTTTGCAAGCGGCAGCATAGTCAGCAGCAAGGTGTGGTGCAGCTTCCTCGTGAGGGCATATGAACTTCTCCACAAATGCCTTCTCGATGTAGGTGACTACAGTATAGTAGTCCCGGTCATGATCTAGCAATCCATTTGCCTTAAGAAACTTCACTACATAGTACCTTGGCCTGAGCCGCCCCTCCAAGCTATAATTGAGCAGTGCTGGCCGATGAGCAATGTAGGCGGGTTCCAGCGCCACCTCAGAGATAAGGAACTCTGACCTACTCTGCAGAATGCCCTTAGATCTCGTCAGGATCACCGGAGCCCTGCAAACAGCAATGTCCACCTCAACATCTGACCACCTGAACATGTTCTTCAAGTACTCCAGTTTGCCGGCAATCTTGTCCTCACCAAGGGATGAGACAGCCTGCAACGCTAGTCTGAACATCCCAGACCCACGGGGCACACCAAGACTTTCGACGCGTGCAACCATCTCCTGGACGCGCTCCAAGTTGGTGGTGAGCAGCCATGGCCGCGAGATGCACAGCTTGGCAATATCACAAGCATCTAGCTCGCACTCCCGCAGGCACGCGACATTGGGCTTGACCACCTTCTCGAGGTTGCTCACGAGGAGGGTGGAGTTTTTCTTGATTACCCGGAGGATGTTGTCGTAGGATCCATAGAGCAACAGGTAGTAAGGTAGGTTGGAGACGACGGATCTACCGCGGAAGCTGGCGGGGGCGAGCGAGGCAAGGCGCCCGATATCGGAACGCGATAAACCGAGATCGGTGAGCCCGGCGACGGTAGGAGCCAGGGTTCTCGTCACGCTGGTGCAGAGGAGCTTGGGGTCCTTGGCGACGGCGGCGGCGACGGCGGCGCTGGAGAGACCGAGACCAGCGAGGAAGGCGAGGACGCCGTCGGGCTTGGAGGGGGCCTTGAGGTGGGAGAGCTTGGTGGAGACCTTGAGGGCTTGTGCTCGGGTAAGGCCGCAGGTGTCGACGAGGTACTGCTCGACGGCGAACGCGGGGCTGGGAGAGGCAGCAGGCGCTGCCGCAGCTGCTGAGAGCAGTTGGTGGAGTGGGGAGACGGGAGTTTTGGCGGGAGATGAGAGTACACGGGTGAGGATGCAGCTTTGTAGGCGGAGCATGGCGACGGCGCCACCGCCGGCGGCAGGCGGGGAGTTGGAAACTGAGAAAGGGGAACGAGGCGAATCGAACTCCGTACAGCAGAGCAAACGGAGAGACTTCTGTTGTGTAGAGAAATGCAGAGAGATGGCCTCCATCGTCAAATTTCACGGCGCGATGGGCTCTCCGTAGTCTTTTTTTTCCACTGTAAGAGCATCTATAGTACGCAGCCTAAATTCACAAATTAACACGCCCAAAGCCCAATTTATATGCTACCCTCGTTTAGGGTTTTTCTGCTCCGGCGGCGTCCTTGCGCCACCGTGAGATCGGGTCAGTCTCCCCCCCCCACCCCAAGTATCTTTCCGTGCTCTTCCGCCTATCTCCCCTCCTTGCCCTTCGTGTGGTGCGCGTAGGTTTCTGCTCCCCCGAAAGCTTTCCACCAGACTCCGCTAGGGTTTGGTGACTTTTGGATCTCATGGAAGCGACTGCCGGTACCAAGTCGGGTTCCGGAAAGAAGGGCAACCCAAAGCTGGGCGATCCAACAGCGGCTGTCTCGGGTGTAGGGCTGGAATTATAACTCGAAACTCGTGAGCTAAATGAGTAACTTGTGACACAGCTCGACTCGGCTCGAACTCGATGTCTAACGAGTCGAGCCAAGTTTTTGATTTGAGCTTGTTTGTTCACCCAAACTAAATGAGCTACTCGTGAGCTACTCATTTAGCTCGTTAAACTCGTTCAAATATAGAGTTTGAAAATTTTCATAGATAAGTGCCATACTATGAATGTTCCTTAAACCTGTAATGGTGTAGAGCTACTATATTTTTTATTGATCTTCCTTCGTGTTATTATGGAACTATTATTGTTGTTCTAGTTTCAAATTAGTAGAATAATTACTAGTTTTTCTTATATGTACTCATATTCATAACTTATAACAATCTAAACGAGCTGCTCGCGAGCTATTCGTGAGTTTACCGAGTAGAGCCGAGTTTCAAATACGAGCTTGTTCTGTAAACGAGCCGAGTCGAGCTAACTCGTTAGTTGAACGAGCTTTAGCGAGTCAAGCCGAGTTGGCTTGGCTCGGCTCGAATTCCAGCCCTACTCGGGTGCTTCGGCGCCGGCCAGCAGCAGTCCAGAGGAGAAAATTGATGATTTGTTCAGCCACCTCGAGCTGAACAAGGACGAGCTAGATGATGTGGTAATCGGTGTTGACGATGCTAGAGAGTATCAACAGGCGACCCGGTGGCTAGCGATCGGCAAGGTCCACACAGCGCGTCCGTTCAGCGTTGATGCCTTCTTCGAAAAGATGAAGGTTATTTGGAATCTCTCCCGCGAACCAACCTTCCGTGAAGCGGGCGAGAACCTCTTCATCTTCCAGATGTACTGCTTGGGTGACTGGAAAAAGGTGGTTCACCAAGGTCCCTGGACCTTCCGGGGATGGGGTGTTCTCATCGAATATTATGATGGCCTATGCGATCTAGAAAGCGTTGTCTTCAGTGGCTTACACGTCTGGGCGCAAATTCATGGTGTGTCGGAGCTGTACCAGAAACAGGAGGTGTTGGATGAGCTAGCACGGCGAATTGGCATTGTCGGGCAAATTGGCATTGTCGGGGAAGTCCAGATGGCCCCAAAGCTCTTCTTTGAGGGGAACTATGTTCGAGTGCGTGCTAGGATTGAGATTTCCAGGCCACTTATGCGATTTGTGTCTTTAACGCTTCCTGAGGGAAAGCGGAGATTAGCAGTCAAGTACGAGAAAATCCTGTTTTTCTGTAAACGATGTGGCCTTCTTGGTCACGACCACGAGGAGTCTGGTGATGGTGTTTGGACGGAATAGCAGTTGCAGTATGGTTCATGGATGCTTGCTAATCGAAGGGCAAATCAACCCGCACCTGCACTCGTCGCTTTACCCCTCGTGCTCCTATGCGTGGAGGTTTTGGCGGTAGAAGCCCTCAGTTTAACGGGGGGGGCAAGGAAGCAATCATCCGAGGATGCTGAATTGGAAGGCGATGAAGAGCTTAAAGACACTGCCAGCAGCCCGGTTAAACCTGGGGACCCTCCGCTTCTAGTGGGGGTGAGACCAGGAATGATTCAGATGAAAGGAAACAGCTTGTCATGATTGAGGAAGGCAGTAAAACCCCCATGGAGATTGACTTTACCTGTGGCGATGACCTAATCCCCCCTCCACCCACGTATGTCAAGACAAAGGACAATGCTAAGATGAGGAAGACTGGCTCAGTGGAAAACAAACATGATCTTATGGCAACATCGGCGGCATCCTTCGAGGATGACCGCTAGGCCCAATGAGTCTTCTAGAATGGAACAGCCGGGGAGGGGCACCCGCGACTGTTCAGGAACTGGTCATTCTTGTCCAGACTATAAGCCCAGACTGGTTTTTCTTTGTGAGACCAGACAATCAGAGGATCGTGTAAAAAACCTTCGTTTTCGTATAGGTATGCGGAACTATTTCCATGTCAAAGGAGAGGGCTCTGGTGGAGGCATTGCTCTTTACTCTCTGGATGGCATTGAAGTAGAAGTTCTTTCGTTCAGTAAGCGACACATTGATGCGCATATTAGTGGAGGCCCATATAATTCCAAATGGCGTGGTACTTTTGTTTACGGGGAGCCGAGAGCTAGCGATCGTCATTTTATGTGGGACAAACTCCGAGTGATTAAACAACACTCAACTGAGCCATGGTTAATGATTGGAGATTTCAACGAAGCTATGTGGCAGGAAGAGCACTTCTCGAATTCCCGAAGATCTGAGAGTCTAATGCTCGATTTTAGGGAGGTCCTTTCCCACTGTGACCTACATGATATTGGTTTCTTGGGCACCCCCTGGACTTGGGATAATAAGCAAAGAGGAGATCGCAATGTGAAGGTAAGGCTTGATCGCGCCGTCGCTTCGCCGGCTTGGTCAACTTTGTTCCCTGATCCTCGGCTGCACCACCTTACCTCCCCTCGGTCTGATCATTGTCCGCTACTTCTCTCCATGGACCCTATCGTTGAGAAAAGGCCTAACCAGCCCATTCGAAGCTATGAAATAGTCTGGGAGCGTGAGTCGTATCTAGTTCCGACTGTGAAAGAGGCTTGGTCTCGTAGAGTGCCAACGCAGGATTTGGGTGATATCTACTCCTCTATGAAATCTGTCATGAACAACCTGTACGCCTGGAAAGTGGATCATTTCAGTGCTTTAAAAAAAGATCTGGAACGGAAGAGAACAAGGATTGAGGAGCTAGCTTTTTTCAATGATGCTGAAAGTTTGGACGAGAGAGCTAAGATTTCTAAGGAGATGGATGAACTCCTCTATCGAGAAGAAATCATGTGGATGCAACGTTTCCAAGTAACGTGGCTACGCGAAGGAGACCGCAATACAAAATACTTCCACGGGAGGGCTTCTAACAAGAGAAAGAAAAATCGCATTAGCAAGCTAAAGCGAGCGGACGAGTCCTGGACTTCTGACATGTCAGAGATGGAAGATATCACTAGGGAGTTTTTCCAAGGACTCTACACGCGAGAAGATAATATTGATCCTAACATTTTCACTGATGTTTTTCAGGAATGTGTTGATAATGAGATGAATGAGAGGCTTTGCGCCCCGTTTTCAGAAAAGGAGATCAGCGATGCGTTGTTTCAGATTGGGACAATTAAAGCACCTGGACCGGAGGGTTTTCCAGCCAGATTCCTTCAACGTAACTGGGATATTATTCGGGATGATGTGGTTCTTGTTGTGCAGAAGTTCTTCTCTGATGGTGTCATGCCAGAGGAGGTAAATGATACTGCCATTGTTCTGATCCCTAAGAAGGACAATCCGGAGGAGATTAAGGATTTTAGACCAATCAGTCTGTGCAATGTGATTTTCAAAGTGGTCTCCAAGTGTCTTGTGAATCGCCTACGGCCAATTCTGCAGGACATCATTTCGCCAACTCAAAGTGCGTTTATCCCGGGAATACTTATTACTGACAATGCTTTGGTTGCTTTCGAGTGCATTCATTCTATCCAGACGGGTTCTGCTGCTCGCAAGAACTTCTGTGCGTACAAGTTGGACATGGCCAAGGCCTATGACTGCGTGGAGGTTTTTGGAAGGGGTTTTAGCGAAGCTGGGCTTTCGAAGTTAATGGATTCGGTGGGTGATGGCTTGTGTCACCACTGTTCGCTACTCTATTCGCTTTAACGGAAATACGTTGGACCCCTTTACTCCTACACGCGGACTTCGCCAAGGTGACCCCCTCTCTCCGTAATTGTTCTTGTTTGTTGCTGATGGTCTTTCTCGTCTAATCCAGAAGGAAATTTCTGACGGCGTGCTTAAGGAGCTTCAGTTGAGTAGAAGGGGCCCGGGTGTGTCCCACCTACTGTTTACAGACGATAGCCTATTATTTTTTGAGGGATTGGCCAACCAAGCCTCGGTGATCAAAGCTATCCTCGACAGATATGAAAAGAGCATTGGACAGCTTGTTAGCTTGGGCAAATGCTCCATACTGTATGGTGACAAAGTGGCCTCTAATACCCAGGAATAAATCAAAGGTATACTGTAATATGAGACTTTATGCTTTGAAGAAAAAATATCTTGGTCTACCTGTTCCAGAGGGAAGGTTGAAAAAGGACAAGCTCCAAAAAACAAAGGAAAGATTCTCAAAAAAAGCTAATGACTAGGCCGAGAAGTATATGTTAAGTGTGGCAAAAGAAATCCTCATAAAGGCAGTGTTGCAATCTCTCCCAACGTATGCAATGGGGGTGTTTAAGTTTCCTGCAGGTCTGACTGAGGACCTCTCTAAAATTGCCCGTGATTTCTGGTGGGGCGATGAGGAGAATCGTCGGCGCATGCATTGGCTTTCATGGGAAAAAATGAAAAGGCCTAAAAGCCAAGGTGTCATGGGTTTTAGAAACCTTCGTATATTCAACCAAGCTTTGCTCGCACGACAAGCTTGGAGATTGATCCATTTCCCCAACAGTTTCTGTGCAAGGGTCCTCGAAGCTAAATACTACCCGTCGGGAAACCTCCTTGATAATGCCTTTGTCCAGAACACATCTCAGTCATGGCAGGGGGTTTTGCATGGCCTCGACCTTCTTAAAAAAGGGGTGATATGGAGGATTGGCTCTGGAACTCAAGTGAAAATTTTCAGGGATAATTGGCTACCCCCCGTCGATGCCCCTACTACCCCGAAGAAGCTAGGGAACTGCCGTAGGCGCTGGGTGTCCGAGCTCATCGATCAGACCACTCGGACCTGGGACGCGAACCTGGTTCGGTCCTGCCGCCCCCTTCGGATGCTGAATTGATCCTTTCCATAAAGCTTCCCGCAAGACAATGTGACGACTTCGTTGCGTGGCTCCCGGAGAGCAATAGCCTTTTCTCGGTTCGGTTTGCATATCGTCTTGGCATGGAACCATCATACGCTAGACTTAGTGGTGGCCAATCAAGCTCGGAGCCTTTAGGGGATAGAGGCATTTGGAATGTGATCTGGAAGGCTAAGGTACCCTAGAAGTTAAAAATCTTTGCTTGGAAGGCTGCTACATCTACGCTTGTTGTAAAGCTTAACTTGCACCACCGTATTCCAAATGTGGACCCTTTCTGATCGATATGTGGAAGAGATATTGAGGATGGGCACCATGCGCTGGTCCGCTGCACCATTGCTAGATCCCTCAGAGCGGAGCTCAGAAGCTCCTGGGCCCTTCCTTCGGAGGAGGCATTCTCTGACGCGGGTCCGGAGTGGCTTCTCGTCCTCCTTCATAAGCTGCCTGCTGATATGAGAGCTAAATTAATCTTCCTCTTCTGGCGTGTGTGACACCACAGGAACAATATTGTGCACGGTGATGGAAAAGCTTCGGTTTCTGCTTATGTCCCTTATTTGGTGAATTATCTCAACTCTTTTAATTTTGTAGCTGATCCAAAGGCGGACAACAAGGGGAAGACCCCGCTTCTCCGTGACAATGCCATAGTACACCCAGGCTCTTCGGGCCTTAGCTCCTGGGTGGCTCCTCGGTTTGGCGATGTTAAGGCTAATGTTGATGCTGGCTGGGACGCCCTCTCAAGGAAGGTTGGAATTGGAGTCATTATTCGTGACCATGATGGGTCTGTTACCCTCTCAGAATGGAAACCTATCCACGGTTGTATGTGTGCTGAAGAAGCGGAGATCCATGCCGTCATTGTGGGCCTAAAGCACCTCATCCACCTGCACTGTTGGCCGGCGATCATTGAGTCTGACTGTCTTCATGTGGTTCAGGTTCTCTCCAGCTAGGAGGTGAATAGATCAGGGTTTTGGTGTCTGTATGAGGAAGCTAGGGAGCTCCTGAAGATTTTCACTCAAATTTCTGTAGCTAAGGTTCCCCGCAGTAGCAATCTCGCTGCGCATAGTCTAGCCCAACTAGGAAAGTCAGGAGCCTCTGGTATTTTATGTGGTGCAACGCCGAGCTGCGTCTCGAACACTGTTGTCCATGATTGTAATGTGTAACCATACTCTGTGCTGATCAGCGGACAAGTTTTTAGACACACTCTTTTCCTTCCAGGGTACCTAAGGGGGATGGAAGGTTTTTAATAAGGCGGGCTTGCTTTGCTTAATATAGTGTGGTTTCCCTTCAAAAAAATTCACAAATTAACCGCTTTTTAGGGTTTATATATAGGTTGCAGAAAGGCACAGATCAGTACCCGTATACGACGCGAATTGAAAAAAAAATTGAGGGCTGAAGCAAAAAACGAGCTGTGGCCTGGGTATACACGGGTTGGAAGGAGGAACTGAACGCACAACCGCATTCGCCGAGCAGATAGGGCGCGCTGAAATTTCAGCTGACTCGCTCGTCCTCTTCCCCGTTCCACCCGCTCGCCACCAGATTCCGCCGCTGCCGCCATCGCCCACCACCCGATTCAGCCGCAACCAGCCACTCACACACGCTCGCCGTCGTGTCCCCAACTTTCCTGCACCTATCCCATGTCTTCTAGCTCGCTTCCGCGCCTCGCCCGCCCGAATCGAGGATGAACTCGGGGGAGGCGTTCAATTTGGCCGATCTGTCCAATTCGTCCTCCTCAGATAATTCAGACATCAAGAATCTGCTCCACGACGACGACTGCGAGATCACTGTCCTCCTCCTTGCCGTCAAGGAGCTGGAGGACCTCGCGTGGAGCATGGCGGCAGCCGGCAGGCGACGGCGCCAGCGGCAGGCGGGGAGTTGGAAACTGAGAAAGGGGAACGCGGCGAATTGTATAGTAGAGCAAATGGAGAGACTTTTTTTTGAAACAGAGCAAACGGAGAGACTTATGTTGCGTAGAGAAACGCAGAGAGATGGGCCTCCATCGTCAAATTTCATGGCATGATGGACTCTCTGTATTCTTTTTTTTGCACGGTAAAAACTCCCAGACCATGAAACTGCATTAAACGGGTGGTGGGTACAATTTTATAGAAAGGTCCTCAGCGAAACCATGTATGTACACACAAGATCTTGATTCTTGTGAAATGCACTCTGAAAGATAATCTGAAGGGAATATGTCCTGAAAGTCAATAATAAAGTGTTTATTATGTGTATTCCAAGTATATGATAGATGTTTATTTTGCATGCTATAATTGTATTAATACGAAAACATTAATACATGTGTGTTTAATAAACAAACAGAAAGTTCCCAGTTATGTCTCTCTCATAAACTAGCTCGTTGATTAATAAGATGATCAAGGTTTCCTGATCATGGACATTGGATGTTATTAATAACGAGATCACAACATTAGTGTAATGGTGTGATAAGCATTCATCTGAAGTATAATATTACGATCAAAGTTATTGAGTTTATATTGCTATAACAACTTACGAGTGATCCTAATCCTTAACCATGAGATCATGTCAATCACTAACATCGGAAGAGTTTCTTGATAACATCAAACGTCACACCGTAATAGGGTGATTATAAAGATTGGTTCAGAACTAATAAAGTATTATGTTGAGGCCCATGGATCGAGAGTGGAATTTGTTCATCCTGATGACGGATAGATATACTCTAGGCCCTCTCGGTGATATCATATTGGTTAGCTTGCAAGCAAGTGATTTGATCACTAGAATGTTATATCACGGGAACAAGAAAAGAGTGCATGTCGATGTGAAGATCAAACTAGGTATGGAGATACCGATGATCGAATCTCGAACATGTAATATATCGTGAAACAAAGGGATTAAGATACTAGCATAAAAGGTTCCGACGATCACAAGAAAGTCATCATTGAATGTGTGGGAGTCAGTATGGGTCTTCAGATCCCGCTTCTGATTATTGATCTGAGAGGGGTATCGATCATGTCCGCATTATTCGCGTACCATGGGGTGACACACTTAAGAGACACCGACATCCAATTGGAGCAAAAGTTTCATGCCGGAAAGAATAACAAGCGTAGGAATTTATTTCACTAGATACCGAAACAGGTTTTCGGGTGAAATTGCAGAAAGTGTTTTTGCATGTGAAATGAAATACTAGCAAGGGGTTATATGTGAATGTTTGTCATTAAAATAATTGACAAAATTCTGAATAAATAAAAGGAGTTTTATTTAATGAGAATTTGCTTTAAATTTGGTGGAAATTTATAGCAATTTTGAGTGGAGGGAATTGAAAGAATTTTTGTGAGTGGAGTGTCCACCCACATGAATGAGGGGAGGGCAAGGGGGCAGCCCCATGTGCCGGCCACCCCCTTGGGGTCTCCCCCTCTCCTATAAAAGGCACCCCCCTCATCAGTTCTCACTCACACCTTCTCGTGAAGGATCTCTCTCTCCCCCTCTAGAATTTATCCCCCATGGTCTCGGACTAGAGAGATACATGTTCCCGATGGCTATTCGGCAAGAAAGAGTTGTGCTTCTGCTGCATCGCTGGAGCGAGGAGGCGGAGGTTGCTCGGTGCCTCAGACGTGTGTGCGAGCACGGATGCGCTGCTGATTTGCGGCGCTAGGACTTCCTCTCGATCTTGATATCGGCAAGAGATCGTCTATATCAACCACGAGTTTAACTCGTTAAGCTTTGTCGGTCTTCAAGGGTATGTTCTCTACAGATATACATCCGCCCGTAGTTTATATCTAGTAGATAGACCTTGGTACATAGTTGTTCCCATCGTAGGAATTTTTTTGTTTTCTATGCTGCGAACCCTACATAATCATGTCGGCCCGCTGGACATGATCGAGTCGTTGAGCTTCTTTGTCGAACTGCCGGTTGCAGCCGCTCCAAACGCCACTGGAGACTAGACCACTTGGGGCGCCAGAGACAACAGACTCTGTTGCACCCATGCTAAAGAATCCTCGCCTTGAGGATAAACAATCTCAAGCCAAAATTGTGCTCGAGCGCATTTGGACCAAGCATCTAGCCGAAGATAGCGGCAGCCTCTCACCGTCGCTTGGGACTCGATGCAAATGATGCAATTTCTAAAGCCTCGGGAGACACTGCTAAAAGCCAACCGTAGCGCCAGCGATTCCACCTTCTCCCTCGTCACCCCGGCCGGCCAAGAGAGTATAATTGACGCACGCGCAGTAGTGAAAGCGGTGGAAGCGCTTATTTGGGAGGCTCGCCGCCAAGATGCACCTTGTCTTCCTCTTCCATGGAGGCACGACGAAGAAGCTCGGCAACTCCCCACTAGCACCGTGCCCAAGCACCACCGTAGGGAAACCTTTCTAGCCTCCTCCCTACAGATGCCCATCCCTGCTCTCACACCCCCGTCCCTCGCTGCCACGATCGGCCAACAGAGAGGGAGAAGAAGATGAGGCACCACAAGAGGGAGGATGCCTAGGTCCTTATGCATGGAGTTGCCATGGCCGCCCTCCACCATCAGCTCCGGCCGTCGGAGCAATAGGAGGAGCACCACCACCAGGCAAGGAAGGAGCTATGTCCAAAGAACTTGCCTCCACTCCTGGCAAAACACCAAACCATGGCATCAAGCCGCACCCTAAACATACCAGACCTAAAGCTAGCTCTAGCGCCTCTCTGTTCCTTACTTCGATTGGCTATTCTAGCGGAGAGGACGGCAGAGAGGGTCGTCGGCCGTCGGACGACTCTCAAGAGGGCGAGAGGATAGAGACGGGGGCAAGGGGATAAGGTTGGAGCGGTCGAAATGGATCTCCGTATTCAATGGCCTCCATTCTCTACAAATGTGTTGTTTGTGCCGCCAAAAAAGAATTACAATCAATACCACATATATTCATAGTAACAAATAGTATATGGTAGAGATACATAAGCTGTCTTCAACGACTACAAAATAAAATCTAAAAGAAAACGTCTTCAAAATCTTTTTCTTCCATGACATAATCTTGCACTTGTCTAGAGGCAGCCCAATAAACATGACACATATGTCAAACCATAGACTTGTAAATACCAATGAGGGGTTCTCCCATAATTTTAATTTGAGCCGCAGTGTCAAGGCTATATGCACGCTCACAGTCATTAGAATAATCCATCAATATCGACAAGAGTACCACCACCAGTATTCCAGGGAAAAGAAACTAAACAACCTAGTCAACATCGCAGGAAAGTCGAGACTACGAATATCCATTATCGAGAACGTAGCAGACGGGACAAATATTGCAAGGATAATCCTCCTCATGACAACCATGAGAAAAAAATCCAAGATCAATCTGACGAATTAAGATCTGAAAAACCGTACCTATAGAACTTTAATCTTACAACCACCATTGACGCAAGGAAGATCTCATCGTCGAACGAAGGGGCGAAGATCACTTATTGCGGATGATACTATCTCCATTGACGTAGACGTCAAGAAGAAGATGTCTACCAAAACCCTAACCTAATCTCATGAAAACACTAATTTTCTTAAAAACTTCACCCATAGATTGGGTTCCCCACCCCTCCCGACGCCGGTGAGATTGGCCAGAGGAGAGGGAACTGACCTATGGAGGACCCGCGGAGGTGTTGGCGGCGGCTAGGTCAGAGACGGCAGCTGGGAGAGAAAAAATAGTGGGGTGAACTTCTTAGTTTGGCAATATTCTTTTGTTTTTAACTTAAAAAATAAGTATAAGTTTTGCTAAGTTCGAAAAAACATACCTAGGTATCTCACTTGCTTTGCCAGCTCATGCGCTCCCGCCTCTCTTCTTCGATTAATAATAACTTTGTACCATGTATTTTCAGTATCCAATTCAAAACTTTGCGCCAGAAAAGTACCGAATATCCAAGGGTATATATAGATTCTTAAACTTCACACTCAAGCGCCGAATTTTCAGTAGATTGGTTTCAAAGATTTTCTACAAACATGATCCAGAAATACACTATTGGAAACACTTTAATTGGTGAATGAAGTGGAAAATCTTCACTACAAAATTAGAACTCTTTGTTTCTCCTACACTTAATTTTTATTTGCTAAGAAGATAAAGGCTCAATTTAAATTAACAAAAAATAACTATTTTTTATTAATACATAGCAAAAAAGTGGAAAATCTTCACTGCAAAATTAGAACCCTTTGTTTCTCCGGATCATTCTAGTATACATATATCCATGGTGGCATTGTTAAATAGATGCACGAACTCGTAAGTCGCTGTTGTGAACACTCAACATCTTGTGGTCTTTTTCTTTTGATGCAGACAAAGATCAATCATCGTAGACTCAAGAGGGCATCATAGACTCGAGAAGGCCAGTACGGACGGAGGATTGTTGGGCTTAAGGTTAGGCTTTAGTACCACCTCGCTTAGCTAGGAGACATGGAACCAGTTCATAAGCTCTGTTGGGGGCACAGCGTTCACAGCCGGCAAGGGTGGTCAGCTGTCTCAAAGGTACAGTACTCTCTCCGTCTCATATTAGATTGCGTATAATTTTACGTATAAGTTAAACTTTGTAAAGTTTAATCATGAATATATAAAATAATATAAATATGTGTGATATAAAAAATATATATTATAAAAATATATTTTAAAATAATTCTAATTTTGTTTTTAAGTTAAACTTTGCAAAGTTTGATCATGAATATATAAAATAATATGAATATGTGTGATAAAAATATATATTACGAAAATGTATTTTAAAATAATTTTAATAATATTAATTTGGCACCGTATAAAGTTATAGTTATATCAAACTATTTGGTCAAACATTATACAGTTTGATTCTAATAAAATTTTATATGCAACCTAATTCAGGACGGAGGGAGTATATCATCGGACCGGTACTTGTGACGCAGATGCAAGCGGGTAACCTATGGGCCCCTATGTTAGAGAGGGAGATTACCTTGGCTTGGCATGTGTCACACCCCCACAGGTGCATTCCGACATGGGATGCAAATGCTTTTTTTCCTGGCAGTACATTTTTTTTTGCTTTTTTCTATCAGTACATATTTTCTATGTCAGGTGTCTGGAAGATAAATCATTCTGTCATAACACACAATAACACAATGATGCCTCTGGGGTGTACTTAGCCCGCGGATGTTGCCGTGACTAGGGTGGCAAGCGGCACCTGTCATAACGATCCGTAAAAGTAAATATAGGCAAAAAGAGGTCTCGCAAAATTAATGAATGATTAGTTAAAAAACAGTACCGTAACCTGTCCCGCTTGACACCCTAGCCATGACCTTCTGCGGTAAAAATTTTGTCGCTTGCCGGCATAGTTGACCTCCTCCAAGCTGACGTAGACACGATCCTATGCCGCCCTGCCTCACCCTCAAAAAAATCGTAGAGGTTGCAGGCTGCACAAAATGTAAAAACAAGTTGTGAGAGGTCAGAGAGTAAAAAATAAAAGCAAGATAGCTACTCCCTCCATCTCAAAATAGATGTCTCAAATTTGTCAAAATTTGATGAATCTAGACACTATTTAGCATATAGATTTATCTAAATTTTGAAATTTGAGACATCTATTTTAAGACGGAGGGAGTACTAAATCTGTTCCATGATGTGAACATTTTAGCAAACAAATTTTTTAGTTTGCCAAAACGTTCTACATTATGAAACAGAGGTAGTACATATATTCAAGAATCAAGATCAAAATGTGTGAAAGACTAACCCATGTTATATCATCCTTTAAAGGTAAAATTTGTCATATTGCCAATTCTTTGTCAGGATCCTATAAGGAGTACAATTGGATCTGTTTTCGTGGTTGCCGTTAGTCGTACTGACTTCTCTTCCTCCGCCATCTCCAGGGGAACCTCCACCTGCATATGGATAAACCAAAGGATTATTGGAAAAGACCGCCTGAGACGAGAGCGGTGGATGGGAATGCAGTCACAGCGAGGGTGTTAGAGGAGAAGCCGCCTCAGCTGTAAAGTATAGAAAACCAACATGTATGCAATTTCAGTATAAGTTCTGATAGCACCAGTCAGAAAAGCTTCTTTATAAAAAATGTTCTTATCTAGTCAAACTGGATGCAGCTAGGCCTCACCATCCATCTTCACAAGCGAATTCATTTGGAGCGGAAGGAATTATCATAAGTATTCTCTCCAATCCATATTAGTTGTAATATACTTCAGATTTTTTGTGCTTGTGAAGTCATCATATACACGCCATAGCTTACTGCGAGCTGAAAGATAAACATAGGTGTGGCTCTTTTAAATGCCTAAAATGCATCAATACTGACACATCACCTATCATTGTTTTGGGCAGAAAGGAAAGAAACCAAAGAGGTATATTTATTGAAATGTCTTTACATTTGGCTAGTTATGACGAAGAGAGCTTGATTTTATAAAGTAATTCCAAAATGCATTGCCACATAACCAATGTGACACTAATTCGGGCTATTCACCATACTTCAGGAATAAGCACATAGGCTGGACTCTTTTTAACATGTATCTTGGAGTAGATTTCAGAATCTTGACAGTTAGCACAATGTCATACCATGATGATCTGGGGATCAAGCATGCAAGGGGCAATCCAGCGATCAAACTGAAATAATAAGATTACCTCTTGGAGAACTCCCACTGTTTACACCAGCAACAACCTATCGAGGTGCTGAGAAAGATGAAGGCCATCTCCACCGCTAGATGGTGGCGCCCCTATTACACCTCTACACTGTCCAGCTGCTTCTGCCTCCCTCGACCACGCCATCAGTTACACCATAGCTGCATCTATCTGTAATTCTGTTAATACTGTTAACTACAACTTCACTGGCCTTGATCCAACAATGGGCGTTACACCATTGTTGAACCAAAAAAAAAATCAACAATGACACCACCAGCCTATTTTCTTCCTAAGGAGTTCAGATTAAACATTAAGTCCACAAGATAATTAATAGTAGATGTTTTAAAGGGCGGATGTGTATTTCCCCTGAGGAACTGCAGGCAGATGATTTGGTAGCAGCTTGTACAGCCCATGAGTTGTGGCCCCAGGTTCGATATAAGATGTTTCTGTAGATGGTGGAGCATACACCTTAGCTCCGCGGAGAACCTCAGGCCCCACCCAATGCTGGTTTCTGCTGAAGGGCGTACAAGGATTCAGCCTAACCTGAAGAGAAATTTATCCACACATTATATAAAAAAGGAATCTTGGTGAAGAAACCTATCTAGTCTATGCTACACAGCTTGAATTAATCATAGTAAAGAAAGGTACATTAGTCTCCTTCAAGCAAATAAACACTACATACCGCAGGACAAAATTACGGGATCAATCTATTTTACAGAACAACAAATGAGTTTTGCACTATAAGTTCTCAGCCGTAAAGTACAGAAACCAACATGTATGCAATTTCAGTATAAGTTCTGATAGCACCACCCAGAAAAGCTTCTTTATAAAATTGTTCTTATTATATCCAGTCAGACTGGATGCAGCTAGGCCTTACCATCCATCTTCACAAGCGAAATTCTTGCTGAGTTCATTAGCAAAAAAATGATTCGTGCCTCCTTTTGTCAGCATGTGGGCACATCCGACCTGACCCAAGCCAGATTGCTCGGTTGAAAGAGAATTGCAAACCAAAAGCTGTTATGTGAAAGCTTTGCTCGTTCTGTAGAAATCATGTCGATATTGGTGGTTCGGTTGTCCGGTTTACATCATTATCCATGTTTATACAAAACAAAAATAATCGGACAGATCACAAGCTAACATTGTTACAACATCCTTCACACAGGATTGCCTATCAGATCTTCCTCCATATTTATAGAAGTTGTCAACAATAAGTTCTAATCCACAAATACTTTTTTGGAGCAACCAGCAGGAGCTCTGCCTTTTCTATTAGAAGAAGAGAATTGGCCGGTTTGGAAGGGAAACCGACCAAAACCCGATACAGACGTATATACACACGGGTCCGGTTAAAAGGGGAACCGGACCAAAAAAAGACCCCAACGGCACAACTTTAAGGAAAACTGGCAGAAACCACACGAGGCCACACTACCTAGCTCGACTAGGTCTGGAGCACCGCCGAACAACGCTAGCACAACGGCAACAGCGAGCAGAACGGAAAGCCCGGTCCACGTCCCCGGAGAGGAAGTCAGAGCCGAAGGAACGGCTAGGCCTCACAGGCTTCATGGCGAGAGACAGGCCGCAGACAACTCGCCAACAACACTTGCACGCCGACAGGGCCCGAAGACGCCGACCCTCCCCGTAGCACCAGCAACCCCAGGCAAAGGCTCACATTACTCCGAAAAATGATGCCTTCAGGAAGGTCATGACATTCGAGAGGACGCCGCCATCATCCAATCTGGCGAAGCCAGATTTGAGTTTTCACCCCGAAGTAATGGACGGAGGGGTGCCCGGGCTCCACGACAACGCCCCCAAGGAGGGAAGCGGCGCCCACATGCGTCGCCGATGTCGGCACCAACCAAAGTCGGGCAGGACTTTCGTCCGGAGACCCCTGCACCACCTCCAAGGGACCGCCACGAAGGCGACCCATGCCGCCCGGCGAGTATGACCAGCGGAAGGAGAGACGGCACCCCCATCCACACGCCCTTGCCCTGCCGCCCACATGGCCAGGACAAAACAGAAACACCATCCTTGCCTGGAGCCGCCGCTCCGGCCTTCACGCGTAGCAGAGCGAACAGCCTCACACCAACTCGCCACCGACCAAGGGGCGCACGAAAGCGCCCCGACCACCGAAAGCGGCGTCGCCGCGCCGCCGTCTATGCACCATGGCGCACCTCCGCCATGGGAAAGCCAGCGAGGGCCACCATGCCCCCGCCACACGCAGCAGCCCACCAAAGCCGCCAAGGCACCAACGGAAAAGGGCGAGCTCCACGGGACCACCACGCTGAGCCCCCCAGACTAGCCGTCCTCCATGCAACCGCCGCGTCGAGGCAAAACCTAGGCCGCCGACCACCTCACAGCCGCCGCATCCCTGGGGCCGCCGCCCTGGCTTCCTCATCTCCAGTGAAAGGTGACGGAGAAACGACAAGCCGGCCACCCCTGCCGGCTGTCCGCGGCCAAGGGTCACCACCCTGGCCAAACCCCGCCTGAGCCCGCCGGCTCGGCCTCCTGCACTCCTGCAACACCCCGCAGGCCGCCCGCAGCCGCAGCAGCCCCGCCGAGCCATGGCCCTCGAAGCCCATCTGGGCCCAGGGTGGGCCCAGGCCACGACAGACACCACAGGTGGCACCGAAGACCGCCGGCGCCACCAGCCCCAGCGACGTCGGCCGCCGCAGAAGCACGCCCCACGCGCCCCCAATCACCGCCAAGCAAACACCCGCGCTGGCAGAGCGTGTACTTGGCATAGCAGGTGTGTATTAAAACAGGAAAGTCTAAGAACTATTAAACTTGGCATAACAGGTGTGTATTTGTACCATTCGCAGACTTGTTGAGAAGTAATCATGCAGGCAGAGTGACATATTAACTCCAAATGATCAAGTGTGAGCCACGGTAACCATATGGTTGCCTTCTCCAAACTCTCCAGCCAAGACTACAAGAGAACAGCTCAACCATACACATGAAACCTCAGGCCTAATTTTCTGTTGTTTCTATGGCCAGATACATGACCAGCCTGGGGAACATTACATATAGCCCTGAGGTCCAACTGATCTAGCAACAGTCGGATTTAAGCTAAAAATGTTTGAGAAGATACCAATCAGCCAGAATAATACTAGTAACAAATTTCGACACCATTGAATATAATCAGTCATTAAATCTGAGCTAAATCAATCGAAGGCAAGGTCGATTTACTGACCATTCTGTAGTTGCGGTCGTCGTGCGCCATGCGCTAGGAGGTCGTCGGCCCAGCTGTGGAAGCGGCGGCCACCGCCGACTTGCGCATCTTGCACGATAATCCCCGCCGCCCGCGAGATCGAGCCCATCCTACGACGGAATCGGGTGCTGCCTGCTCCCTCCTGAAGGTAATGTGGACCGGATGAAGGCCGTGCGGCGCAGCCTACCGGCAAGCCGGCAACGCTCGCTCGCTCGCTCCGGCGACCGGCGTGCGTGCCCTCGTAAATGTTATTTTTTAGCTGACGATTTTCTGTAGCTGATGTCTGTCCTCGTATTCGATGGGCTGGCGCCTTTTGGGCCGGCGCTGGCGGTTTATCGGGCTGTCCCGTATCAACGTAGACTTAAGCAGGAGCCGATGCTATTACTATTAGTACCACATCGCTTAGGGAGAAGGTGTCGTACCTGTTTATATTCTGTTTCGGGGGCACGGTCCTCGACCAACCGGCAAAGTGTGGTAGCGGTTTCAGAAGCACTTAGAATCGGAACTGTGACTTAGGGGTTAGATGTCACACCGTATAGGGGCACACCGACATGGTGTGTAGGCATTTTTATTATAAGTTTTTTTTTGCACGAGGATATAGATCATGGTGCTTTCCTCCAAACAAATGGCATTTTTCTGAGCGAGGTCCAGTGCATTGAGCTATGCAAATTAAACGTTCTTTTTCATGAGGATATAGATCATGGTGCTTTCCTCCAAACAAATGGAATTAATAGTCCATAAATTAATATTGTTAACAAAAGTAGTTAGCTTATACAAGAAAAGCATTATCAACCAAAGGTTTTAGCGCAATTTGAGTTCAGACTAATAGATGTACATAGCCAATAATCCAAGGAATGAAAAAATATATCCAGTACTTCGTCTTCCTAGAATCTAATGGTGCAAATGCTTTTTTTTGTCCTACATATTTCATTTTGTCATTTTGTCATAGTCATAGTTGATCTCCTCCAAGCTGACGTAAACACGACCGAGACCCTCTGCCGCCCTGCCTCAACCGCCGAAAATCGTCGAGGTTGCAGGCTGCACAAATGTAAAAATAAGTTTTTTGTTATAGAGAATTTGAGTGTCCAATAGTGGATTTCAGATTGTTGTTGAACCATCAGCAGGGTTCCATCTGGTTGTGCTAGTGGCAAGGTTCGAGAGAATCCAGTGGTTACTACTACTACTACGGAGTACATGATATCAGGTTGCACACAATATTTGCGAAAAAGGGAAAGTTTAGAATACCTGTACAGTATAAAAAAGAAAAAACACATAGGATCTATCTATTTTAGTATTTTTACCACCATCCATGCTAAGAATTCCCATCAGAAGGCTTCATTTATACTAACAATCACATAACACAGATCACAAAATCGCAACTCAGATCTAGATCAACAAACCATAACGAAACAGAAACTAGCCCTAACGGCGATTCTAAATCCGTAGCTAATCATTTCACAGTAGCAATCTATCGCATGACTAAATAAGAGGTATTGAGCTAGGGATGTTTCTCACATGCTGCAGTCATGACGTCTTCGGCGTTGTGCCTGAAGATGCAATCCTGAACGCAGCGTGCAGTCCTGGCTCCCAAACAACTAAGTTACCATCATGTGATATTCCTCTGTCTCTTCCAAGCTTCCAAACTGGGAATGTCACCTTCCAAGGTGCAGACAAGACCTGTCAACAAAAAATTACTTAGGTCAATATCATTGCATCACTGCTAATATTAGTAACATGCATCATAATTGTATTTTAGCTCCATTCCATGATTCTAATAATAACACTCTTACAAAGAATAGCATAATTCCAGAATCATATATAATTATGTAATCTTTTTTGCCGACACTGAAAAACGAGGTGCTGCGATTTTTTCAATCAAATTTGTCCTTGATGTTCTGTTAAGAATTTTGTTCTCTAACCAAGTACAAAAGAACATAAAAAGTCAATGGCAGTATGCAATTGTTGTTTAGCTGCATCACTCTGTTACAACTCATAAGAAATTTAACCTGATCAATCAGCCAACATTATCTAGTTTGATTATAAGTATCATTACATTAACTTGCGTACTGTAATTCTTAATTTCACTTGCATCGAACCACCAACCTTTTAACGTACCAACTCATCATTCTGTGGTAGCCTACTTATACTAGGTGCCCATATTTTCCTCCGCTGTTTCACGTTTAAATCACCTGCCGAATCATCAATAGAAACTATGAACGTCTCAGAAAATTATACAGAACATAACAGCATAACTTCATGCCTCCTACAACGTCACAGTCATCTTCAAGCTCAAGATAAAAATAAGCTCATTTACCGCGGTTGACGTAGACAGGGCAGCGGCAGTGCTTGTTATATGGGGAGAAAGGGGCGGAGGCTGGCGCTTGTAGAGAGGTTGGGCTGAAAGGAGGCACAGTTGCAATGTGGACTGTAGCAGAAAGATGACGCACTGGACGGCCACTATTGAAAGCTGGAGGCACGGGCGAGCTGAGGAAGACGATCGGCTCCACACTTCTTCACAGGGATCTGTACCGGCGGCGCACGGGTCAGGGTTGAGGAGGAGGCCGTTCCATCCAGATCAGGAGTGGCGGCTGCGTGCGATGCAGGTCAAGGAGGCAGCGGTCCACCCTGTGCAGTCGATCTCTGTAAGAAACAAAGAAGTCTGTATTACCCTTCATTAAAGGAGGAAAAAAGACTAAAGTACCCTTTTAAACAGACAGTCAGATTTCCATCGTACTCCTGACTCTCTCGGTGGAGTACTATGGCGTCTATCCAATTAACCCCAAAAATTATGGTCAAGAGAATGAGATTGACTCTCACGAGAATATGGCGGTAAATCGAACAATCCAAACTATTTTGCTTGAATTTTATACAGCTACAACTCACATAATAGCATGCAGTTAAATGGTTCTCTAATCCTACTAAATTACAGTCTAGCATATGTAACTACAGGATTTTCTAGATTAAAAAGCATTCATTAATCAGTATGGGCCCTTCATCAATTGCTCTGTCATAATTTAAAAGATAATGCAGAAAATACTCTTTTTGTATGCCCCAAATTGTTTGTATCCACATTTCCTGACTTCTAACAAGAGTGGAAATGATATGGAAAACGCAAAAATAGATTATGCGAACATGTTAGCAAGATCACTAATTTTAAACCCTTTTCTAGCTCTACATGCAGATTATCAAACCTCAATACATTCGTCCAAACAGGAAAGTACATCGTAAAAGAAAAGTTTTATTATGAAAGTGCACCATGTTTACCAACCTCTGTTGTCTGTCTGTCTTTGCTCACCTTCAGTGACGCTCAAAGCTGGTAGAAAAAACTAACCAAACAACAAATAGTGAAGCAAAAAGGAAAATAATGGACAATAAAAAATAATCTTACACTGCACCTTTGCTCCACAACTATGCAAGAACATTTAGTACCAACATAACTCGATTTTTATTGATAGGTAACAAAGAGCAAAAGAAATTATTTAAAAGCGGAGAAAACAATCTACCACGAAAACATGCACTGACAGAAGCATTAGGAAATTAGAGCTGTGCACAAAAAAGAGGACCAATCCTCCTCAACTCAAACTGATGATAATACTCCAGTAGGTTCATACATGAATTCAGAACGCTTACAACAAAATTTGAATAACTGTCCAAAACATTCTTGGTAGTAAAATTCATTTGGAGCGGAAGGAATTATCATAGTAATAAACTTCAGATACTTTGTGCTTGTAAAGTCATGATATACATGCCATAGCTTACTGCGAGCTGAAAGATAAACATAGATGTGGCTTTTGTAAATGCCTAAAATGCATCAATATTGGCACACCACCTAGCATTGTTTTGGGTGGAAAGGAAAGCAGCCAAAGAGGCATATTATCCAAATGTCTTTACATTTAGCTTGTTCTGACCAATAGAGCTTGAATTTTATTAGGTATTCTTAAATGCAATGCCATAACCAATGTGATACTAATTCAGGGTATTTACAATACTTCAGGAATAAGAACATAGGCTGGAATCTTTTTAACAAAACGTGTATGTTGGAGTACATTTATGATATGAATCTTGATAGTTAGCACAATGTCATACCATGATGGTCTGGGATAAAGCATGAAAGGGACAGTGCAGCCATCAAACTGAAATAATAAATTACCTCTTGGAGAACTCCACTGTTTACACCAGCGACAAAGTGGTATAGTGGCTTCTCTTTGTTGGAATTGATCTACAGTTATTGTGACAAATGTCTGATCGGGGGCACCAAAACCAACTGTTTTGGTTTCACTTCAGCAACCAGTATAAAAACAAAGGGGTCCTACCAAGCGGGTTAATAAACACCCACTGTAAGCCATGTCCCTAAGCTAACCACTCATACTATCGAGGTGCTGAGAGGTGAAGGCCATCTCCACCGCCAGCCACCAGGAGGGTGATGACAGCGGCGCCCCTACTCCACTGCTACAATGTCCAGCTGCTACTGTCTCCCTGGACCATGCCATGGGCTACACCATGGCTGCATCTAGCTCTGGTTCTTTTTTCTAGGAGCTGTGGTTCTGTTAATACTGTTCATTACATCTTCACCTGCCTTGATCCAAAAATGGCGCTACAGCATTGTTGAACCAAAAAATCAACAACGACACTGCCAGCCTATTTTCTTCCTAAGGAGTTCAGATTAAACATTTGTCCTCAAGAAAATTAATATCTGTTTTAAAGGGCAGATGCTTATTTTCCCCAAAGGAACTGCAGGCAGATGATTTGGTAGCAGCTTGTTGAGTTCATGAGTTGAGACACCATGTTCAGTAGAAGTTGTTGCTGTAGATGGTGGAGCATACACCTTAGCTGAACCTCAGCAACAACCCAATGATGGGTTTTGCTGAAGGGCATAGAAGGATCCAGACTAACTTGAAGAGAAATTTATCCACACATTATGAAAAAGGGAACTTGCTGAAGAAACCTATCTTAGTCTATGCTACAGCTTGAGTGGATCCTAGTAGAAAGGAACGCCAATCTCCTATAAACAAATAAATCACTACGTACCACAGGACAAAACTATGAGAACTCACTAATCTATTCAATGGAACAACAAATGAGGTTTTCAGTACAAGTTCTCATCAATAAAGTACAAAACCCTGCATGTCTGCAATTTCAGTCTAACTTTTGATACAACCAGTCACTAAAGCTTCTTTGTGGAACTGTTCTTAACTTCTTATCCAGTCAGACCTGCTTGGATGCAGCTATGTCCCTCTGTCCATCTCCAAGAGTTAAATGATTGCTGGATCATTATCACCAAACGGTTTGTGTCTCCTTAAGTCGATGGGATAGAGACGGTAATTGTAGATTAAATGGACTGAAAGCAATCAGGGATTTGGGGGTTCTATAGGACATGAGGGCTCAAACTATGCGCTGCAGCCGTGGAGGTGCAATGGTGTAAGCCACATCAGATGACAATGCAGGTGGTGAGCAGGTTAATTAACCCGTGCGATGGGGGTCTGCCTGTGGGCACGGCTGACCTGAACCAAGCCAGGTTGCTGGGTTGAAGAGGATTGCAAAATAGAAATCTGTTACGTGAAAGCTTTGCTTGTTCTGTACAAATCATGTCGCATAGGTGGTTCAGAGTCCAGATTTACATCATCATTATTCACCTTGTTATGGAACAAAATATTTGGACAGATCACAAGCTAACATTGTTACAACATCCTCCACACAAGATTTCCTATCAGATCTTCCTCCACATTTATAAAAGTTCTCAAATTTTAATCCATGAACACCAAGTGGTCTAATACAAAAACAAGAAAGCCTAAGAACTATTATACTTGGCAAAATATGTGAATTTGTAACATTTTCAAACTTGTTGAGAAGAAATCGCGCAGGAAGAGGGACATATTAACTCTAAAGGATCAAGTGTAACCCACAGTAACCATATGGTTGCCTTCTGCAAACACTCCAGCCAAGACTAGGAGTATATACTAGACACTAGTTACTACATAGTATAAGATAACTGCTCCATCATACATGCTGAAACCTCAGGCCTAATTTTCTGTTGTTTTATGCCCAGGTACATGAGCAGCCTGGAGAACATTACATGCAGGCATGTAGCCTTGAGGTCCAACTGATCTAGGAATAGTCGGAGTTTAAGTTAAAAAATATTTAAGCAGATACCAATCAGCCTGCTTAACTGGCGGAATTTTCTAAAACGTATAACAGTAGAGTTACTAGAGTAAGTGAGTAACCACTAACACTGAAACTACTTTTATGTATGAACAATAGTGTTTAGGACTACTTTTATGTATGAACACTGAAACTACTTTTATGTATGAATAAAAAGATAGGACTATTTAACCAGAGTAAACAACATTGAAACCACTTTCATATTTACTTAACAGAATACAATCAATCATTAAATCTGAGTATGAATCAATCGAAGGCAGGATCGATTCACGGACGGGGAGGGGGATCGATTTACTGACCCTTTCTGTCTGTAGTTGCGGTCGTCGTGCGCCATGAATTCGGAGGTGCGCTTGGACTCAACGGTCGTAGATCGAGCTGTGGAAGAGGCGGCCCAGCGGCACCACCGTGGACAGGCGCATCTTGCACGATGATCCCCGCCGCCCGCAAGATCGAGACCCTCCGACGACGGAATCGGGTGCTTCCTGCCTGCTCCGTAGAGGATCGGCCACGAGTTGGCGGGTAACCGGACCGGCGCGGCGCAGCCTGCCGACGACGCACACTCGCTCGCTCCGGCGAACGGCGCGTGTGTCCTCGTTTTTTTTCCCTGAGCTGACGTTGTTTCGTAGTCGTAGCTGATGGGTTGCCGCTTGTTGGGCCGGCGCTAGAGGTTTATCGGGCTGGACCGTATCAACGTACAATTAAAGGAGGAGCCGATGTAATTAGTACCACATCGCGGAGACGATGTCGTACCGTTTTATAAACTGTTTCAGAGGCATAGTCTGCACCAACCGGCAAGGTGTGGTAGCTGTTTCAGAAGCACTTAGAATTCCGGATCTATGATTTAGATTAGCCTCTCCCATGTCACCCCGAGTATAGGGGCACACCGATATGGTGTGCATATGCTATTTTTTTAATTAATTGGTCTGTTTTTCCTAGTATAAACATTTCTCGTATAAAGGCGCACATTTATTTGTTTTCAGAAGATATTTCCCATGTCATCAAGGTCTAAATTTTTGGACACGGTTCGTCATGCACGACAATTAATACTTGTTCAAGCAAAATGAAACACGGCATATGCATCCATCTTTTGGCTCGAGAATTTCACGGAATAGACATACATGTGTGTTGAAATATTAGGAACTCTTTGCTCAAAAGCATATGTGTGAAATATAGACATTTCTCGTGTTAAAGGTCTGAAGCTACATGTTTTTTTAGACATTTCTTTTGTCAAGGTTTGAAGATACATGACTTCGTTTTAGGGCTTCAACGCGGATGGTCATCGACGGTCCTCAACTGCATTGAAGCGGCAACAAAGATTGTTGTTGGACAAATTGTGTGCATGGAGCCATGGACAACTCATCAACAAACTTCATCGGGTTTGTGGTGGATCTGGTCGTACTCGGTACAGAGAGTTTGTGCCTTGGCATCGCGTATGCACTCCGAGGGGGTGCCACGAATGACTAGGAACGCCTCCACAACTCCTGATAAATTTGTTCTTTCTCGCGTCACATCCATCGGTAGATCAGCTCCAAAGTGTCGAGGTATTTGCGGTTGTCGGTCTCGTAATAGAGGTGCTTTGCTCCCTCAATCTCGGACCACATGCCTCTCGCCTACTGGCTCACCTCCATCAAGAGGCTCCACTATTCATAGTTCGAGCGTATTAGTGGCGGCACATTCCAATAGCCTGACACGATCTGGGTGACTAGGCATACTGTCACGCCACTCTCAACTCGCGCCCCGAGTCGGTTGGGGGTTGATCCTTCATGATCTTGGCTTGCAACAAGAAACTACCACCATCGGTCGTGACGGATCCCTTCTTTGAGTTTTCATCACCTACCATCCTAGGACATGAAATCCCAAGGCTACGGCACCACTTGTCAGCCCTAGCTCGACCTCACGCACGCGGCGAAGATGATTAACATTAGAGCTCCAAGGGTCCTTTTACGCCCGTTAACCCACATCATCGACATGATTGTTTGAGCATCGTGCCATCTCACGATCCGATCAAAGAGATGAACTATAGGACCATATCGCATCTAGGCTTATTTTGGTAGCTGGTGAAACTAAAGAAACTACTAGCTAGCTAAATTCGATGAAACTGATTTTTCTGAATCTTTGCAACAACTAACATTCACCAGAAGATTCAATAAAATCCAGGCTTTTGGATTCCTTTAGTTCCTAGAACTAATAATCAATAAGACCACATAGTCGAAAATATAAAATATAAACAGAACAAAGGAAGGAAGATTTCTTGTGGTCTGTTTTTTTGGTTTTGCCCTGGAAGCTGAAAGATACTATAGCTACGGCCACCACTATGTCAAATAACATTTCTTCCATTGCAAAGCATGCACGATTCGATTTCCTCAATGTTGTTTGTTCATCCCTAGCATCAACAAGACACCAACGAGCATCGACTCCCCTGCCTCAATCTGGATCCCCGTGCTTGCCTGTTCCATAGCCGTCTACATCACAGCGCAGCTGACCAATTCTCTGACTGCCCTCATCCTACCGGCAGCCATCTACTCCGAGCACGTATGAGAGGGTTTCTCACCCTACATTCTCCTCCACTATTTCACCGTAGAACCACCACCCTCCACATTCCCCAGCGCCCAGCTCCGCATGTTCCTGCTCGCCCGACGCCAAAGTATGCCGTCCTGTCCCTTCACGGAGTTTCTGCCACATCCATGTACCTTTCTGCGTCGCTAGCCACTATGGCATCTCCTCTACGTTGAGAACAACTCCAAATAGATCCACTAGCTTTACCCCTTTCTTATTGGTCTATGGAGTAGAACTCATCCTACCGACCGACACCCTTCACGATTCCCTACGGTATGCCTCCTACGACAAGAAAGATGTTGAAGAGTCAAGACACCTCTTTGTGGACCTGCTAGAAGAGGAACGTGACTTAGCAGACCAAAGATCTGCCATCTACCAACAGAACTTGTGTCACCATCATAGTCGTCGTGTTCGTCATCGCTCGTTTAAACAAGTGGATCTCGTTCTCCGTCTCAAACAGTAGAAGAAACACAAGTTATCCCTACAATGGCAAGGACCGCTAGTCATGTGCAAGACACTGTTAAATGGTTCTTACTACCTCGTTCATATCCGCGAGCTAGAAGATAGACCTAATGAGATCATAAAACACAAACATGATGACTCGACAATGTTTACACATAGTCACACTGTCCATGGAACATAGTACAATTACGTTCTCTTTATACTTAGCATATTTTAATTATGTAGTATGTGAAATAAAGCATTTGGTTTGCTCGTGTTGTAAGTATGTTATCGCCTTTAGTTTTTCAATTTTTGATCATATAAACCTTGCACAATTTGAATTTTTGATCATATAAACCTTGCAAAATTTGCTTTGTTAGCTTAAGTTTTCTATGTACACTTCCTCTATTGTTTCATATGTGGAGTCTCTAGTAGTGATTTTTAACCCGTTTCTATATTTTTTTCAAAATAGAGGACGAGACCACCCCCCCCCCCCCCCGCCCCCTCGGCATCAAAAAGATGTATATGTCCTTTTCAGGGCCGACCCTTGGGGGGACTAGCGGGGCAGCCGGCCCGGGCCCAAAAATATTAGGGCCCAAAAAAATATAGGCCTAGTATATATAGTAAAAAAAACATTTTTTTATGGGTTGGTGGCCAACGCTCGCCTGCATCGGTCGCTCTCCTGCCTCGACGCGACGATCGACTCACATGCCAGGGATCGCTCGACTCGACCACGAGTCCACAACTAGACCCTACACTCTGCTTCCCGAGTCCTTCCCATTTCCTGATCTCCTCCCCTGGATTGAATCGCCGATCGGGACTCGGGAGCCTAGAGGCTTGAGCCCTCTACGGCTCTACGATCGACCGCCAGGCACGCCGTACGCAGGAAGCCAGGAAGGCCATCGATGATCTTCAAATCTGCCTGCTGGTCTTCCCCCGCTCAGCCCTAATTCTTAGTTCTTAATTCTAGTTAGTAATTATTGTTCTTGATTTCTTATTTGTAGCGAGCAAGGTTAACTGATTATGGCGCTCGAATCCGGTGCTAATAAAAAGGAAGAGAAGAGATTAATAGAATCACAGAGAGAATCTTTGCATAAATTTTTGAAGACCAACACAAGCACTTCTACGAATTTAGATGAGTTGGTGCTAGTTCTTGTGGGGAAATAGACTAATGTTGATCCAAAAGATAATGTCGGTACAGAGGACGATGTTCATATCAACACAGATGATGACAATGTGAGTAATCATGATGATGAATTTGCTAATGTTGATGATGAACCAGAACCAGATAATGTCGACGAGATTATATTGAGATGATTTGGCAGCTCTGTGCATCGAGAAGAAGTTAGTGGACGAGATTGATATTGATTTCATCGTCACGAACTTTGCTTGTAGGAATTTTCTGAGAAAATTTTAAGGTATCATGTAGACATTGTTATTTTTATATGAATATTAGTTGAGAGTATACTTAAAATATTTATTTTTCATCATCTTATATATGTATAAAAAATTATAATAAGGGCCTAAAATTTAAGTTTTGCCCCGGGTTCTGGAATCTCAGGACCGGCCCTGGTCCTTTTCTATATTATTCAAAAAAGATGACAAAGACCATAGATAAAAAACCGTAGCCATCATGCAATAACTACAAACTCGACATTGACAACATGGTCTTATGTTCTGAAAACGCGAAATCCACCCATCAACTAGGAGACGGGGACACCGCATTAACTTTTTCTATGTGCTTAGTTAAAATTTATAATCTTTTATTTTGACCAAAGCAAACATGGAATATAGATGTTGGATGAGTACAAGAATAAACCTAAGAAGGGAAAAGGATTAAATGCCAACAATTAAATATATATAGCCGTGCACCATTTTTGGCTACCCATTAAACAAGATACTTCTATAAAGCAAGGCGGTGCTAAAGTTGGAAGTTATTAATTATGATAAGGAATAAGTTTTCCAAAGAAAGATATAAGGCATCAGTTTTCCAAAGAAAGATGAGATAAGTCCAAAAAATAATATTTTTCTATAGCTACCTACATCAGCGACAACAAGTATTTCCTATTAATACGTGGAGCAAGCATTTGATGGACGAACAATCATCAGTCTAGTTTATCCAAACCCCACAAATTACCTTCCAAGGGGTCATGGCAAAGTACATGAGAAACGGTGTCCAAGGACTCCTGCTAGTACTTTCTTTCGTTCTTGTGGTGTATTTTGCCTGTCTTGGATGCACATATAGTAATTAATAATTAAAAGTTTGCTTTATTGAGAAATAGATTGTTGGTTTAGATCATTAGTTCATTTTTATTGATTGTTGAATTCTTAACAAGGAATCAAAATTATGGTGTACATATAACATATGCTATAAGTTCGGTAAAAAAATGCTATATGTCATTCGTTTATATGTAAGAGAGATTAAGTATACTCTTTCTTTTATGTTAGGTGAAAGCATAAACTTCGACAAGAGGATCAACATGATTGCCGAAGGAAGAAAAATAAACATACCCCCATGTCAGAAGAATTTGCACAAGGACCTGGAACATCAATTCTGCTAACCTGTGCTGGTCGAATCTTGGAGAATGCTTCACAAACTGTCCATGCAAGATCAATTGCCAACCAGCACTAACGACACACTAGTTTGTTTTTTGTTTTTCTCCTCGGTGCTGAACCTTACGGGTCTCAAGATAATGACATGTTGACCAGCAGCAAATTTGCTATGTTTGAGAAATTAGATGTGTCATTCTAATATTTAAATAAAAATAGCCGCCGGTTGCATGCATTTCTACTTGCCTGGATTGGTAACATATCGAGTTTACTTATTCAATATATTGGCTTTTATCCATGTTTTGATTCCTTCTCCTCCTTGGTTTAGTGATTGTGAACCTAGGATGGACACTCGGAAATATGGAACTTCAACTTCTCTATAGTTCTTGTTATAATGGATTGTATTTTTGGGTAAACAATAATTTTCTAAAAGACTGTGAAAAACCCAACATTCTAATTCAAAATATGTTCAAGTAAAATTTCAATAAAAATGGTATGTACATTTGTAAAATTTCAAAAAAAAAACTATATCAAGCACTTTATTTGTTCACCTAGAAATGTGTATTTTCTTAGATACCGATTTGGATTGAATATTCTTTCTATGAGAGGCTTCTGCAAAGAAAGAGTGTAACTTTAGCTTTTTTACAAAAAATCCGAGGCTTTCACTACAAAAGCCCATCTATGGATGTAGGCCGAGCAAGAAAGAAAGTAGGCCCATCATGTAGAATAGAACCCAAACCCAATGGTCTTCTCGGTCGATCAGTAGGTACCGTCTCGCCGCTTCCGTCTCCGCCTCTCCAACCAGAAAATCAAAGCCATCTCCGGCCACCCGCCGCCGGCGAGCTCTAAGCCGGCATACGGAGGTGTACCAGCGAGTTTAGCCACCACACCATGTCGCCGCCCCCGAGCACCGGCGCTAGTAGCGCCCCTGACGGCCTGAATCCCGAGACGTGTGCGTCGTCGGCGTCGCCCGCACGCCCATCGGCGCCCTGCCCGGCTCCGTCGCCATCCAGAGTAACATTTCTGGCACCTCTACTAAGCAGTCACATCGCAGTTGCTGCTTGATGGAAGCGTTGATCCAGAATAGTCATGTCCTCTTCCTTTCCAATTAGGCAACCTCAGAGACAACATGGGCTAGGCCCCAGCGAGGCAGGCTGAGCAACACTCAATTACAAATTATTTCCATTCTTTTACTATTGCTAATTCAATAGGATTTTTTAGTGATAAAAAATTAAGTTGTGGCAATGGCAACCATCTGCATACCCTTTTCTAGTCTTCTTCTATTGGTCTTTGTGACGTTTCCTCTGGTGATCTATGTGCGCAGTATGACCCAGTGAAGCTGAAGAAACTTGGATCCGTTTTTAAAAAGAGTGTCTCTATAACTGCAGGCAATTCGTATAAGGTTTTCTATTTTAATTCTCTGACTAGTAATCTGCTATCTTTATGGATAGTTTCTTAGATGGCAACCTTGCAGAGTAGTTCATGTGCAGCCATTCTCGAAACAGGCTTTCAGCCCGCTTTATAAATAAAGCACACAAGTGAGATCACTGTTAGGTCAGACAACACAATATGCAAAGGAAGATACACAACATGATACGAGGAGCTGGGGGACCCAAGACCAAGACGAAAGCATGAGAAATAAAAGAAAAAGAAAACCGAGAATGGCGGTGTGCCAAAAACAGAAATAACTCGCAACCGATGTGCCCTCCAGAGAAGTACCACCACACATCCCGCAGTCCAAAGCGCCTGCGTACCAAAACAACACCTCCAAGGAGTGGCGACGACACTGTTGACGAGGTTTAATCTCATCAATGCCCATTGTTATGGACTTGGGTTTTGGAGAAGATGGGGATGCTGGAGATCGTGGAACGGTTAACAGACAAGCAACCAGGGGACACGAGATTTACCTGTGTTCAGCCCCGAGGGAAAACCCTACTCTCGCTTGCGCTCTTGATTACGGGCGGAACCGGTTCTGGTCAGATTCGATCTGGCGTGGAGGTGCGTGTGCGAAAGTATGAGTCGAGAGCTCTAGGACGTGCTCTCCTGGCCTTTATATAGACTTAGGCAGGTCCCAAGCATAGTCCTAGTCGGTTACAGGTTCTGGGGTTTTACCCCTTTGAATTTCCTATCTATGCTAGTCTTGTTCTTCAAGGACTCGAAGGCGTCATGGGCCTTGGCCACCCGAAATCCTCATGGGTTGGCGTACATCCACCGTGGGCCTTCCTTGGGCTGGACCAGGTATGCTGAAGTCACGCACCCGTAGGGTATAACCATGTCAGTAGCCCCGAGTGATTAGTCGAATCGTAGATTCGGCTGAGGACTCTTCAATCCTTCGGGTGCAACTAGATAGTAGATGTATATGCGCGTAGGGATTTGTTGATGCATGTGCCTGACTCACCTGACGGATCAGGGTCAGTTAACTGTCTTAGGACGAAACAACATGATCTTCATCAGGTTCGAGTCCCTTAACTTGAACCCGGAACATATGCTGGCGTAATTCGACTCAGGCCGCGGAGGACTTTTAAGAGTGGAATTCTAGTGTTTTTAATTGATGTACCCAACGCGTCCGTCAGGATTTTTCATCACGCCTGTTGGCATGGATTTATACTAGCAGAGCGCCTTGATCGGTCGTTGCTGTGCCATCAGATGATATCTGCAGGTCTTATCTTTGCGTCGCAGACGCAGCATCCGAACATTCGTCACCACGGAGGTGCTTCGGGTGGCCAAGGAGATTGTTGCTCACTCAGCGTTTTGTTGGGGCAGAGTTGCCAAAAAAGTTTTTGCGTGTTGATCCGAAAGATCGCAGTCGAAGATTTCATAGGGTGTGCGACCAGCGCTCCCTATGGGAGTAGCCCCCGAGTGTCTGTTCGAGTTGTAGACTCGAGCGGAGACTTTAATTCAAGCATTGTTCAGTTGTGAAGTCCGTAGGACCCGAAAATTTTCGGATGCTTAAATCCATTCTCCTTATGGGAGTAGCCCCCGAGTCCGTAGTGGAGTCGTAGACTCGACATAGGACTTGGAGAAGTACTTTATCTTTATTCGTCTTTCGGGTGCGCGACCAGCGCTCCTGATAGGAGTAGCCCCCGGGTATTTAGTCGAATCGAAGATTCGAGTGAGTACTCTTAGCTCTGGAGCCGAAGAATTTGTGCTAGTATAGCTTTTGATGACGTCAGTGCTGACGATCGATGACCTCAAGCGTCTGCTGCGCTAGAGATGACTTGACTGGATGAACGTGGGTCCCATTTGCTGACTTTGATTTGACCAGTCACGTGCGGCGTGGAGATAATTACGGCGCCTCCTCGATTTCCGTGCGTAGTGGACGACGTGGTAGCGACGGTTCGTTAAGATGTTGACACGTGTACGGTCAGATCTACCTTTAGCGTTAGGTCTTCTGGATGGACGGCTGTCGTGCGTCGTCTTCGCTGTTATAATCATTGGGGAAAGCCGCGGTTTGTTTTCACCGCATCAGTTCTTGTCTTCACTGCTTCATTGTGCTCTAGCGATTCTTGCTACTTGCTAGGATTTCCTTCACACTTCCGTCGCTGTCCTTTGCATTTTCACCACCGCTGCTGTCGTAGCGCAATGGGGAAATCCAAAAAGTCCTCATCCGCCATTGGGACCAGCGCCGCCGGAGGTCAGAAAGGTGCTACCGCTCCTCGCGTCACTGATGGTGGCTGGCGGCGATCAGAGACGCGGGAGAGCGATCTCCATAAGCCATGGCGGGGCCTGATCCCGCAGGATAGGGAGGCCGTCAAACTCCCCGGCAATGAGGTAATCCCCCGTCCCCCTCCTGGGTATCGGGTTATGTTTCTTGCTTTCGTTATGCGCGGGCTTTCTTTTCCAATCCACAACTTCCTCCGTGGATTGCTCTTTTTCTATGGGATTCAGCTGCATCATCTGTCTCCCAATTCTCTTCTCCATATTGCTTGTTTTATCCTTTGTTTGCAGTCTTGGCTTGGCATTGAGCCGCATTTTGGCCTCTTTCGGAAGCTTTATTCCGTGAAGAGGCAGTCTGGTTCGGATGGTGTGTACCCCATTGGCGGTTGCATCATCTCCCTTAGTCCCAATCTTCTCTTCTTTTCGTTTTCCAAGTCTGAATCTGTCCAGTACTGGCGGAGGCGATGGTTTTATATCCGCGACTGAGTAGTGCCCGGACAAGATTTTGGCCTTGTTACGTTTGACCCTTCCCAAAAGATTGAGCCGAAAAGGTCTTGGAAAAACCCAATCCTGGACGGTGAGAAGGAGGAAATAGAGGCCCTTTACCGTCGGGTGGAGGATCTCCAGCTGATTCCGGACAAGGAGGTGAACGGCGTGGACATCATCCGGACATTTCTTGAGCGTCGGGTGCAGCCTCTCCAAGCGAGGGCGCACCCAATGTTTCTGTATTCTGGGCGCCGTGATCCAACTAGGGTTTCGGCTGAGAAAATCTCCAAGGGGGATCTTGACAAGGACCTTCGCGCGCTGCTGAAGTTCAAGGCCGGAGAAGAAATCGCGGGGAAGTCGCTAACTCCTCCGTTTTCTTCGACGTTGGCCGTTCCGCAGGTGTAGATTTGTGCACGTAGTGCTTTTTGTCGGCTGTGTATTTACTTTCTTTGTTTGCTAACAAAGTTTCTTCTGGTTTTGTAGAGCTTCAAAGTTCCGGGCATGGTTCCGCCTTTGCCCGAAAATTTTCCGAATGCCCCGGACAATGAAGTGGTTGAGTCCATGTCCGAGCTGCCATCGGCGCGATCTCCGGCAGAGGATGCCGACGAGTCGAGTGAGGATCATACGCGCAAGCGAGCACGGAGCTCCAGCGAATCTTCGGATGCCTCGACTCCTCCGACTCCCAGGGACCCTCTGGGCCTTGAGCGTCATAGTGATGGTCATGGGGATTCTTCATCTCCCATTCCTACCATTCCTGTGCGGGCTGTTGCGCCGCACCCGCCAGCGAAGCGGAAGAAGGAAGAGAAGAATGAGGAGAAGAAGGAAGAGAAGAAAGAGGAGAAGAGAGCCCGAAAGGCTCTTCCTGTCTTCGACCTGAGCTCGCTCGGCTCGTAAGTTTCTTGTTGTGCTCTTGTCTTTTTCCTTTGTTATTTTTGCACTTGTGCTGATTGGTTCGTATGCAGGCACTCCTCCCATGATTCCAGTGATGGTACGCGGGAGATGATGGGGGAGTCAATCGTTGCGTCTCCTCCTCCTCAGACGGTGGCGACTTCAGGTGGCGCCGCTCCGGATCCTCCTGTGCAGGAGGTGCAGGTGGTTGCGCCTCAGAATTTCGCAGCGGTCTTGAGTCGCCAATGAGCATGTAAGTTTTACGCTACGTCACGGGGGGAGCCCCTGAGTGTCTTCATATGCGGATTTGGTTTTTCTCCTTTGTGGTAGGCGTATCCCCCAAGTCCTTTTCTTACTTCTATTTTCTTTTTCTTCAGCCTTTTGTGCAGGAGGCCAAGCGGCTGGTGCAGGAGCGCTAGGCGCTGGAGGCGAAACTTCGGCAGCTTCAAGGTATCCATCTGTCGTTTAAATACCTCTCTTATTTATCCTGGTCCTGTTTTTTGACACTTTCTTGTCTTAATTGCAGAGGAGCATAACGATTCCCTCCGTGAGGTCGACGCTCTTAAAAAGAGCCTTGGTCAATCAGACGTCGCCGTTGGCCTTGAAAAGCGCCTCGAGCTAAGACCGTGACTAAGACCGAGCCAAGCCGAAGCGAGCGTCTGCAGCAGGAGGCCGCATACCGTGAGGAGCAGCTGGCCACCATTGCGGCTGCTCGTGAAAGGGAGGTGGCGGCGAAGCTCATGGCTGCTGCCAAGGCTGTTTCGGGTGAGTGCTAGTTTTGCACTTGTTTCTTTTTCGTCGGGTCTTCTTCTATGCTGCTTTTCTTCATGCTTTTCTTCTTTCTGTCTCAGATGCCACAGTCATCGAGTTTGACCGCAGTGCTCTGGAGCACGGAAGTGCTCTGGATGATGCCACTGTGGCGATCGAAGACCGCTGCAGCACCGTCATCAGTTCCCTAGCCAAGGCGAAGGAAGTCCTTGGCCGCTTCTATAGGGAGCTTTTCCCTAAGGGCGTGGCCCTTGATGATGTGGATGACCTGGCGGAGGCTTTATCAGCCGAAGCGCCTGCGGAGTACAAACGCAAGCAGAAGGGCATCGGTGCATCCGTCGGGCTGGCGATGGCCTTGGCGGCTGGAGCGGAGCTGGATCTGCCCCAGATCACCTCTCGGATGCCGACGACTGCAGATGGATCCAAGGTAGCCTTCGATGCCTACTCCGCTCGCTGCAAACGATATGGGCCCAAGCTCATTGATTTGTTGTCTGAGTACGCACTGGGCAAAGTGAACAGGCTAAGCGGTCGGCTCCAAGGCGACTCGTAGGAGAGTTGTAGACATAGAATAGTTTGTAGTTTGCTTTTGCTGTAAATATTTTTGAAAGAAACATCATCCTTGTGCCACGTAGTGGCCTTTAATGAATTCTTCTGAGTTGTGCTTTGCTCTTGTCTGAATGTTTGTGTCCCTTTCTTTTTCTGCTGTTCTAGGTTCCTTTGGGTGCTGACCCTGTTGGTACCTCATCCGTAATGCCGCCGCGATCATCGTTGGATGGTTCCTCGCAGCTCGCTTTTCTTCGAGATCGTGTGCGTAGTCTGGAGAGGGAGTTGCTTGGGTTACGTGGCCATGCCGACGTTTGGAAGTCCAAGGCGGATCGTGGTGCAGCCAGAGAGGAGTACTTGATGGCGGAGCTGGTTCGGCTGTCCGAGCAGCTGCAGTGTAAGTTGTTCTTTGGCTTGAGTTGTAGCTTGGTTCTTCGGATGAGCCTGCTGGCTTTATTCTTTCTTTGTCCATTTGTTGCAGGTGCGAATCTTGCTCCGAGGGAAGAAAAGGAGCGTGTCGCTGTTCGGGTCAATTGCTTGACTCAACAGGACATGGAGGCCGGCGGCTTCTTCTGGATGGATCGTGATCGCGCCATAGTCCTGGCGACGGTGTAGGATCGTGTTCATCAAGTTTCGCGAGTGCTCCGCCAAGTGCAGACCTCACTTGCCTCGGTGCTGCATGTCATGTTCCCTTTGGATGCTGTGCCGACAAGCCTTGCGGGTCTTCTGTCCAAATTTCGGAACGTGAGCAATGTCAAGGAGTTGGTGCGGCAACAACTTGTCGCGGGAGTGAAGGCTGCGTTGTCTCTTGTGAGGCTGCACCGGCCTGACATGGATTTGGCTGCTGTGGCCGCTGCGCCACCTCTTCGACCGGATGGTGGTGAGTGGGACATGCGTCCGTATTACGCGGCTGTAAGGCAGTATGCCGAACAGATTGTAGATTTGTTTGAGCAGCGTGCCCAGGTTATTCTTCAACATAGGTAGTACCTGTAAAAAGAGAGAGATGTAAAATTTGTATATTTCGGCTGGGCACATTGTGCCTTTTGTTGTAAAGGTTTGTTTGTTTGTGAGCACGCAGTGCTTTGATCGAGTGCGTGTCCTTTTCGTTTGCCTGACGTTGTCAGTTACTCAGGTGTACACGTTTAGTCCTCAGTCGATGAAATCGTGAGGTGGAGGGAGCCCCCGAGTGCGTTTTGTCCTCAGCCGATGAAATCGTGAGGTGGGGGGAGCCCCCGAGCGTGTTTTGTCCTCAGTCGATGAAATCGTGAGGTGGGGGGAGCCCCCGAGCGCGTTTGTAGCATATAGTAAATATGCAGGAAATAGTGAACCGGAGTTTTGGGGCGAGACACTTAGCTTTATTTATATCGTAATGGAGGAAGTACATTGTTCGGCTGAGTAGCCTTGGCTGAAAGCCTTATTGAAAGTAGAGGGGTAAGTTGCTACGGATAGAATAAATCGCGGTCGCGATGTTCCATGGGTTGGAGTATGCGACTCCGGACTCCGATGCTTGGCGATAGGCGCCACTGGTATCACTTCGGTGATGACGTAGGGTCCTTCCATGGTGACTCGAATTTATTCGGTCGCTTTGCTTGAGTCGTAAAGACGAGGTCTCCTTGACGAAGGACCTTGGCCGCAGCCGGTACTGTGGTAGTTCTTGGAGACTCTGCTGGTACATCGCTGATCGAGCTGCTGCTATGTCTCTTGCCTCGTCGAGTGTATCGACGGCATCTTCGAGTGCAGCCGTGGATTCGGCTTCGCTGTAAGCGACGACCCGTGGGGCCTGGTGGTGCACTTCGGCTGGTAGCACGGCCTCGGATCCGTGTACCATGAAGAGCGGTGTGTAGCCGGTGGCGCTGTTTGGCGTAGTCCGTAAGCTCCACAGGACGGATGGTAGCTCTTTCGTCCAGTTTCCAGCTTTGTGTTCGAGGGAGCTCATGAGGCGTTTCTTGATGCCAGCGCCGATTAGGCCGTTGGCCTTTTCCACTTGTCCGTTCGTTTGCGGATGTGCCACTGAGGCATACGTGATGTTGATCCCAAGGCCTTCGCAGAAGTCCTGGAATTCTTCGGAGATGAAGTTCGACCCGTTGTCGGTGATGATGCTGTGCGGTACGCCGAACCTGTAGACAATGGATTCGAAGAACTTGACGGCAGTTTTGCCTTTCTAGTTGGTGACCGGCATGGCTTCGATCCACTTGGTGAATTTGTCGACTGCGACCAGGAGGAAGACGTGTCCCCCTTTCGAGGATTTTGGCAGTTTGCCGATCATGTCGAGGCCCCATTGGGCAAAAGGCCAAGCTATGGGTATGGGTCTGATCTCGGACCCGGGTGCGTGCGGTTTGTCGGCGAACCGTTGGCACCCGTTGCATCTTCGGACGATGTCCTTTGCGTTGCTCATGGCCGTTGGCTAGTAGAATCCTGCTCGTAGAGCTTTGGCGACAAGGGAGCGACTGCCTGCGTGGTGGCCGCAGATGCCCTCGTGGATGTCTTGGAGGATGGTTTTGCCGTCATCGATGGTGACGCACCGTTATAGTACACCCGTGATACTGCGCTTGTACAGCTCGCCATTGATAGTGGTAAAGGCCTTTGACCGACGAGATATGCGCCGGGCATCTGTCGGGTTGTTAGGCAGTTCTCCATTTAACAGGAACTGGAGGTATGGGCGCGTCCAAGTTTCTTCGACTGCCATGACCTGCATCAGGTTGACCATGGCGACCTCGGTGTCCAATTTTCGGGTCCTTCATGACCTTCGGGTAGCGTGGTCCCCGAGTGTTCTGCTTCTTCGGGTGATCCCTTGGGAAATTTCCGCTTGATGGACGGCACGCAGATCTGTTCGAGGAACACACCTGGTGGCACCTTTGCGCAAGTGGAGCCAATGTTGGCGAGTCTGTCGGCTTCCTCGTTGCTTTCTCTTCCGACGTGTCGAAGCTCGTAGCCGTCGAATTCTCCTTCGAGTGCGTTGTAGAGCGCGCGGTACGCGATCATGTTTTCGGCGTGTGCGTCGCACTCATTCATCGTCTGTTGGACGACGAGGTTGGATTCACCATAGATGACCAGGCGCGTTGCGCTGCATATCTTTGCCATCCTCATGCCATGGATGAGGGCTTCGTATTCGGCCTCGTTGTTGGAGGCTCTGAATTTCATCCGAAGAACGTACTTCATCTTGTCACCTTGCGGGGAGGTCAGTATGACCCCTGCCCCTGCTCCTGCTTCGCGCTTGGAGCCGTCGAAGTGCATTGTCCATGATTGCGACATGTCTGGTGTGTCTGGTAGCTGCAGCTCCATCCAATGTACCAAGAAGTCCGGAAGGACTTGAGATTTAATTGCGTGTCGCTTCTCGTAGATGATGTCCAAGGGTGACAGCTCGATGCCCCACAGGGCCACCCGTCCTGTGGCCTCTGGATTATTCAAGATGCTGTTCAGGGGTGCCTCGTTGACGACCATTACCTGATGCTCCTGGAAGTAATGGCTCAACCGTCGAGCCGTCATGAACACGCCGTAGGCTAGCTTTTGGTAGTGAGGGTACCTCTGCTTTGTTGGTGTCAGTACCTCGCTGAGGTAGTAAATTGGGCGTTGGACTCCATGGGTCTTGCCTTCTTCGGGTCGTTCGACCACGAGTACTGTGCTGACTACCTGATGTGTGGCTGCTATGTACAGCAGCAGGGGTTCGCGCTCCTTTGGCGTGACCAAAACGGGCGAGGTGGAGAGGAGCCGCTTGAGGCTTTCGAATGCGTCGTCGGCCTATGGTGTCCACTCGAACTTGTCTGCTTTGCGCAGCAGCTGGTAGAATGGTAGGGCCTTCTCGCCCATGCGGCTGATGAACCTGCTTAGCGCCGCTACTCGTCCTGCGAGCTGCTGGACGCCCTTGAGGTTTTTCGGCTTCTCCATCGTCATGATGGCTCTGATTTTCTTCGGGTTCGCCTCAATTCCTCGCTGAGAGATGAAGTACCCGAGCAGCTGACCCGATGGGACGCCGAAGGCGCATTTTTCGGGGTTGAGCTTGATCCTGTAGCGATCAAGATTGTCGAACGTCTCGCGGAGATCGTCGATAAGTGTCCTTACCGATGGCTTCGACTCGTGGTTCGGACAGTCTTCGGATGGACTGCTTGATTGGCTTGGTGTCTGGAAAGACGTTGAGTGTGTGCTCGGCGAATTCCCTGGGAACTCCTAGCATGTCCGCAGGACACCAGGCGAAGATTTCCCAGCGCTCACGGAGGAATTCGACGAGCGCGCCTTCCTATGCGGAATTGAGGTCGTTGGCGATCAGCGCCGTCTTGGAGGCATCCGTCGGATGGACCTGCACTTTCTTGGTGTTGACGGTGGAGTCGAAGGACATGTCAGGTGCGTTCTGCCTTGTGACTGGGGGTGCCCCATTGTCCGTCACCTCACGGAGCCTTACAAGCTCGTCTTGCATGCCGAAAGACTGGGAGATTTTGTTGAAATCCCTGTCGCATTGGTCCGATCGGGTGAAGCTCCCGTGGACTGTGATGACGCCTCTTGGTCCTGGCATCTTGAGTAGTAGGTATGCGTAGTGTGGTACGGCCAGGAATCTTGCGAATGCTACACGCCCCAGAATGGCGTGGTATTGTGACGGCCAGTCCACCACTTCAAATTCGAGTCGTTCCTGCCGAAAGTTGTCCGACTTCCCGAAGATGACATCGAGCCCGATTTTGCCCAAGGGGAATATGCCCTTCCCCGGGACGATGCCGTGGAACGTTGTGTCTGATTGTTCCAGGCTGCATTGTGGGATCCGCATTGCTGCTAGAGTGCTTGCGAACATCAGATTGATGCCACTGCCGCCGTCCATGAAGACACGACTCATCTCGAAGCCTCCGATCTGTGCCTCCAGCACCAGGGCAGCATGACCTAGGCGAGGGATCTGGCAAGGGTGGTCCGCGCGAGTGAATGTGATGCAAGACTCCGATCCGCTGAGGTACTCAGGGATTGCAGGTGGAGTTTCCACGGCCAAGTTGATTTGTCGGGTGATTTTCTTACACCTGTTTGTGGGGCGTCCTTTTGGATCATGTTTAGTGCTCCCTTTGGTGGGGTCTGCGACCGGCGTTGTTTCTTATTTGGTGCGACTGGCTGGTTTGGGCCTCCAATAGGTGGCGGTGGAGGAGCTCCGTGTGCTATTTCACCTGGCGCAGGTGCGTTTCCAAACACAGGGATTGGGGCTTGTTGCCTCATCTGCACCATGCTTTCGCTGAGTTTCTGGAACTCGCGGCAGTCCTTGAGCATGTGGCTAGCTTTCTTTTTGCCATCCTGTTTGTCGATGTAGAAGTGGATGGTGCACGGACCCGAAAGTTTGTCGTATGTTGAGGGTCCGTTGTCGCGGTCGCGGCGTTGCCACGACTGTGCTGGGCGTCCGTTGTCGCGGGTGTTTCCGCCGCGGTATCCTCCGCTGTTGCGGCTGTTGTCGTTGCGGCGGTCGGCGTAGCCGGCCGCGACCATGTCAGGTCCGTCGCGGTCCTCGTAGACGCGCGATCTCCTCTTGCTGCGGCGTTCTCGCCTTCGGCCGTAGTCGTCCTCTTCATCTGACTGCGCTCGCTGGATGCAGTCTTCGCCGTGTGCCCAACTGTTGGCAATTTCCATGAGGTGGTCGAGTGTCTTGGGCTTGACGCGCCCAAGTTCCTCCTTGAAATCTGGTCGTTTGACGCCGTCTCTGAAGGCGTCAATGGCCCTCTCTTCGGAGATGTGTGCTGCGGAGTTCTTGGTTGTGGACCAGCGTAGTATGTACGAGCGAATAGATTCGCCCGTTCTTTGAGTGCAGGCTCGCAATTCTTCGATTGAGGCGGGCCTCTTGCTGGTGCCCTTGAAATTTCGGATGAAGCTGTAAGCGAGCTCCTCCCAGCTTCGGATGGATCCTGATGATAGGCTCTTGAGCGGACTCGCGCCCGTTGTCACCGCGGTGAAGGCATTGCATGGCGGTTGCTTTGTTGCCTCCGTGAAGCTTGACGGATGACAGATGGTCGCTGAGCCAGGATTTTGGATCTTGCGTGCCATTGAACTTCGGAGTATCCGAAGGAAGCTTGAAATTTCGTGGCATCTATGTTCGCCGAACAGATCTGCTGAAACATCGGGCTCCGCAGAGTTCTCCTTCATCTTCATCCATCTCGGATTCAGATGAGCATGCACGTTTGGCTCGTGCTTTGTGGATTTTGCGCTGTGTAAGCTTGTCTCTGGCATCGTAGTCGCGTTTATGATGACGCGAGCTCTTCTTCCTTCGAGGAAGGTCATGCTCTTCCTCTTCTTCGGATGAAGGGGTGGGACTCCGGTTGCGCCTGGTCGGAGCTTTCTTCTTCGGCTCCGCAGGAGTGTCATCGTGGAGCGCAGCTCCGACGAGTCCGAGTCCGGTGAGTGCGGACTTATGCATGGCTCTCTTCGGATCCCCCTTCGGAGGAGGGTGGGCTGCTAGATATGCAGTGGCTGCCATGATCGAAGCTTGCGGTGTTTCCGGGATGATGTTGCCGTCAGCATCCATGTCCATGAACGATGTGTGGAGAGTTCGGATCACGTCACGGCGCTCCTTGGGATCCATGTTCTCCACCCGAGAGCGGTTCTTGTTTCCCTGGTTTCCGTTTGTGCTAGAGCCGGGTGCCATGGCGGAGAGCGCACTGTCGCTTTGGACTCGGAGGCTGCTTGCTTGCGTTTGTCGAGCGTCTCCTGCATCTTGACTTGCTTCTTGTGCTCCTCGATGAGGAGGTAGTGGTATGCCATCAGTAGGTCGCTTGAGGCGTCCGCAGGTAGGACTATGTCGCCTGCGACGGCACGACGTGCTTGGACCCATCCTTCTTTGTTAAGTTGGATGACGTGACCGTCGTTTTCCCTGTTGGGTGGGGGCGGCTATACATTTTTCGCCCGTTTCGCCGTTCGGTTGGCGGCGGGTTAGGTGTTTCCTAAATGCCTGGATGATGCGGCGCATAGATAGCGCCGCATGATTGGTCATTTCTTTGCCGCAGCTTTCGGATCCGGAACCGTAGGTCCCCTCATCCAAAGGTGGATCACACAGATCGGTGTTACAGCTGCTGCTGTCGTAAAACTCATCTGTTGATGGTGATGTGCGTAGCACGGGGTGTGGAGCCCACGAGGCGGGCCTGATTGATGGCACGGGCACCCGCCGAGAGCGGAGGGTGCGGTTTGACCCACACAGGCGAAGCTCCCGAACAGGATCTCGAGTCCGTCGCCTACGGGCTCGAAATCTTTCATGGTGGCCGGCGAGTGGGCAGTGAAGTCGAAAGCGCCGAAGAGGAGGTGATTCTCCGTCGCCGCGGAGTTGTAGATCGATCGGGTCGGGACCGTCACGATCGCACAATCAGCAGCCCCGATTCTCACAGACGGCGTCAATTGACGAGGTTTAATCTCATCAATGCCCATTGTTATGGACTTGGGTTTTGGAGAAGATGGGGATGCTGGAGATCGTGGAACGGTTAACAGACAAGCAACCAGGGGACACGAGATTTACCAGTTCAGGCCCCGGAGGAAAACCCTACTCTGCTTATGCGCTCTTGATTACTGGCGGAACCGAAGGTTCTGGTCTGTGATTCGATCTGGCGTGGAGGTGCGTGTGCGAAATTATGAGTTGAGAGCTCTAGGACGTGCTCTCCTGGCCTTTATATAGACTTAGGCAGGTCCCGAGCATAGTCCTAGTCGGTTACAGGTTCTGGGGTTTTACCCCTTTGAATTTCCTATCTATGCTAGTCTTGTTCTTCAAGGACTCGAAGGCGTCATGGGCCTTGGCCACCCGAAATCCTCATGGGCCGGCGTACATCCGCCGCGGGCCTTCCTTGGGATGGACCAGGTATGCTGAAGTCACGCACCCGTAGGGTATAACCATGTCAACTGTTGTCCGGCCGGGACCTAGGGTTTCCCCTGGTACGCAGCGGGAGGTGGGGGAGGGATGCCCCCGACACCCTTCAAGAAGGAATGCGATATCCACGGGCATTACCGTGCCGGTGTCAACAGACAAGGATTTCTCCCGACCCCTCCAGAACCACACTCCCGAGCACTCTGTAAAGCTCCACCAATCATGTCACCCACGAGCACGCGCCATCCCGGTCTTGAAGTCGCCACTACCATCACACCGAGAGCCACAAAGCGAAGCCGGTAGGCCGAGAGAGCGGAGACTTTGGCGGGTGTCGGCCTGCCAACATCACGCGGGAGGGAACTACCTCCACCACCAGCAGGTGGTAGCCGACCGGATGCAGCAGCAAGACAAACCAGGCCCTCTGGCCTGGCCGAGCCCGCGGAGGCTCGTGAAGTCCCGCCGCCACACTGCAGCAAGGGTGCAACCGAACATGCCAACCGCCGCCCCAGGCCCTACTCCTCCTTCCACCAGGGGATCCGCCACCATGGCAAATCCCAGCCGCCAAGCAACATCACCATCGCCACCGAGCTCCCCCGGGCCTGCCGGACTACCGCCGGTCTAGGGATCTCACGTCACCTTCCGGAGCCTCCTCCGCTGGAGGGAAGTCGAAGCCGTCCACCTTCCGAGGCCGCCACCCCGGCGTCCATAAGCTCGAGTCCTTACCACCGCCAACATCACACTCAAAAGGCCGCCAGAATGGGGAGGTGATCGGGCGCTATCTGATGTGGCTGTTAGACCGCACAACCACCAAAGTAGGGAAACTACCCACAACCACCCAAAGCGGCCGCTATCCGGACACAGCGGCAGTGCAGATCAACCGGGATCAGGCCTAGATCAGCCCGCAGGCCCCGCGGGCCTAGATCAGGCCAAGATCAGCCCCGCTGCTGCGCCTTGGTCTCGTCGGCGACCGAGCCCCGCAGGACGCTCTCCTAGCACCACCACCACCGAGCCGTCCTCAACCGTGCTCCGCCGCTGCAGGCCCTCCCCGAGCAGGCCCTAGGGCACCATCATGGGGAGAACCTCACCATGTCGTCTAGTAGCATAGGAGGCCGCGTCCGCCGCCACCCCTCCACCGTCGGCCAAGCTCCCTCGACCCGCCACGTCGCCACCAGGGCTGCCGGCCCGCAGCCACCAGATTTGGGCCCCAGGCCATCCGCCGCCACCAGGGAGCTAACCATCGCGCAGCCCTCCCCGCCACCGACCAACCCGGTGCTCCGCCGCCAGGGACCGTCGCCATGTCACCACCCCCCACGCCAGCGTCGTGCCTCCGCTCGACGACGACGGCCCGTGTCGCCACCACCGCGCAGAGAGGAAAGGAGGCCCTCCGCCGACGCTTGTCAGGCTTTGCTCGTCAGCGTGCCTTGGCGGCGGCGAGGAGAGGGAAGGGAGGGGGGCGGCCGACGACGGAGGGATTAGGGTTCCCCCCGGTCGCTCGCGGGAGCGACGTGGGAGGGGGCGGGGGCGTTTTTTTTCCAGGCCCCCTTCCAGAAACCTCATGTGCAGCCATTAGTCCAGTATGATATCATAATCTCCTTTTATTGTCTGAAAATGATATCATAATCTTGAATAGAGCTTTTGAATTTAAGCTAGTCCATGTGCTTGAAGTGACTCTATTCAATACTTCTAAGCGTAACAATTTCATTCAGTATTATACGCAGCCAAACTATGTTATGTATCTTCGGTAGTAAAAATCAAGGGTCTATCCTGCGTCATCTCAAGAGTGTACTGAAGCTAGATTATTTGGAAGCTCGAATTTCATGCTTTCTCCATGGTTAAGAAATTATGCAACCGAGGTTTGCTTGAAGTGTAACTGTAGTGCCATTGTTATCTTCCAGTGTACAGCGATGGTGCTGCTGCAGTTGTGCTAGTCAGTGGGGAGAAAGCTTAGAACCTTGGCCTTGAAGTTCTTGCAATGATCAGAGGGTATGCAGATGCTTCTCAGGTAAAACTTACATGCCTTGGCATAATGGCATCGATCATTGTCGATGCAACAAATATCATTTGTGAAATCTTGACCCATTGTTCTTGTTAGTGAAGTCTGGTACCAGCATCGTCCTCTTCTGTTTCTCAAAGCTGTGAACCTGACTGCATGGAGTACAAGAATATTCTTTCATTATTCAGTGTCTGCACCTACACTGATACTCTCAAGTCTCAAACCAGAATTTATTAGTGCTATCCCAACCAGAATCTACTGGTTATGTTTCCTATCAAAACCATAATTTCTGTTCAAAAATACTTGTTCTTTGTTTGCTGCCAAGCAATATTGACAGTAAATAGTTTTTGAGCATCTGAACCTGAGCATCTCAAACTCTCTAGACGCATGCCAGTAACTAACCTATTCAGTGTGATTAGTATTCCTACTACCACAAACCTTGTACAATGAATATTGGGATTTTGCAATAAAGAGGCAATAATTATAACTTATACTATCACAGCAGCACTATACTATATTTAACACTAAGCTGTTTAATCTGCTAACATTTTCACCTCTCTAGTTAGACCAGTTTAGGCAAGCAGCTTGCTTCTTATCGCTTGAATAGTTTCTTTGTTCTGCTAAAGCTATTTCTGAATACATGTACACTATATCAACCTCTGATAATATGCTGATATAATCTGCCTTATTATGCAGCTTGTTGATCCCTCAGGGACAGCAAAATCTGATACAAACATGAACATGGCTGTTCTATTTAATCTTCAGGTGCAGTGCAAGTGAGGTCACAGATTGGCGGTGCCATATTCTTGTTGATTTGTTGCAAGGAGCCTGGTCACCCGCGGCAAGGAAGGTGGCGCTGGTGAGCTCGCCCTGCGCCCCCTCGACTCCACGGACGCCGCCGTGGAGGCGCTGAGCTGTACACTGCCAGGAACTCGGCACCGTGAGCTTGCCTTGTGCCGACGACCGGGGCAGCCGAACCACTCCACTGTCCTACGCCGGACACGTCAGCGGAGGGAGCGGTGGCACGAATGAGGGAGGCGCGTAGAGGTCAACGAGGAGGCGCCCCGTCATGCCCGAGCTCGACCCCCGTGATTTCGGGCGACGTCCGCGGGGGCGACCCCAGCGGGATCCCTTCCACGATGATCTGGCAACGGCGACCGGAGCGGCGGCAGACAATGGGCGCGCATCTTGCACGATGATCCTCCGAGTCCCTCCGACGACGGGATCGGATGCTTCCTGCCTGCTCCGTAGAGGATTGGCCACGAGTTGGAAGGAAACCCTAGATATCTGCTGACGGTTACCGGACCGGACCGGCTGAAGGCCGTGCGGCGCAGCCTGCCGGCAATGCACGCTCGCTCACTCCGGCGACCGGCGCGCGTGTCGTCGTAACTGTTTTTTTTAGCTGACGATTTTCTTTAGCTGATGTCTGCCATCGTATTCGATGGGCTGCCGCTTGTTGGGCCGGCGCTGGCAGTCTATCAGGCTGGCCGTATCAACATACACGTACTGAGGACCCGATGCTATTAGTACCACATCGCCTACGGACAAGACATCGCACTTGTTTACCACCATGGCACAGTCCTCGACCAACCGGCAAGGTGTGGTAGCGGTTTCAAAAGCACTTAGAATCGGAACTGTGACTTAGGGGTTAGATGTCACACCGTATAGGGGCACACCGACATGGTGTGTAGGCATTTTTATTATAAGTTTTATTTTTGCACGAGGATATAGATCATGGTGCTTTCCTCCAAACAAATGGAATTAATAGTCCACAAATTAATTTTGTTAGCATTTCATGTGAAGGTCCGAAGCAACATGTTTTTTTTCCAAGAGATTTTTATTCATCGTGTGCAAATTAGTCCCACTAGTTGTAAAATAGGACCAGGTAATCCCAATACTTGCTAATCGGTGCAATCGATGTATAGGGGCAAATCGACATGGTGTGCATAGGCTATTTTTTATCCGGTTGGTCTGTTTTTATTGGGATAAACATTTTCTTGGGATAAACATTTTCACAAACCATCCTATTTCTCTACGTAAAATGCCAGGTGAATATTCTCGGCAGAATAAGCAACATGGGGGTAGAAAGAAATACCACTCTGGCCCCTGCCTCCTGGGTCGCTCGCGCAAGAGACTCCGGAGGCAAGTCCAAACCCTAGCCAAAAGTTGCCGGTGCCGGTGGTGTCTGGCCGCCAAAGGCGGTGGGGGGCGTGTGCGCACCCCCTGCGGCGCTTCTTCGCGTGGAGTAGTGTCGTTACGTGGGTCACGGGTGGCCGACCTCGGTGAGGCAGTGTGGCGGCGAGAAATCGAAGCGGTGGATGACGGCGTGGCTACGCAGCGCAGTGCCAGGAGATCACCCGAGATGCAGCGGCGGTGTCGGCGACGCTCGGGCTCGATCTGGTCTTGGCAGGCCGCGGCCACAATACATCTGACGAGCTGGCAATGGCATCCTCCCCACTCCATTCCCCCACCCATCCCTCTTGGCTGCCGCTGGTTGAGGACGCCAGGCGAGCGAGCTTGCGAGCAGTGGCCCTTTGGGTTGGTTGCTCCGCTCTGTCCCGATGGATCCCAACGGCGGCGGCTGCGGGCTGGCGCAGCGGTGGCGTGATGCAGGTGGCTGCATCCCCTGATCGTTGTGCTCCATGTGGGTGGCCAGCCTGCTGGCGCGGACCGGTGCCCCATCCTGTGACGTTTCTAGGCTCCCCTTTGCGTGATGTCTACTCAAGCGACCAACTTTGTCATCTCTGGTCTGCCCTGCATCAACGACGGTCGTCAGAGGTCTTGTTCATGGGTCGGGGCGGAATCCCCACGCGGCGTTGGCATGCGCTGTCAAGAGTGACACTCGAGGGTGTCGTTACCTCCTTGGACGCGTTGGCATGACCCTGACTGTACCTCCTCCTCGAGCACTAGGGGAAACCCCAGGTGTAGCCTGCTAGACCGGACAACGGCGGCGTTTCAGCGTTGTTCCCTTCCTGAAGATGCTGCTTTGGTTGCAGGTGGAGTACCTGATGCGACAATGGGAGGTTGACGAGGCGTCGCTCTAGCGTAGAGAGATACACAGGACACGGACATTCGAGGCGCAAAGTTTGCCAACGCCGGCACTTCCCCGACGAACGCTACACCAGTTCCAGCCAGGCCATGTCTTTCACCTGCCGACTCTCTAGGCACATGAGTGCGAGGTACGTTGGTTTGGGCAGTACTGGGGCTGCAATCGTCCCTAGAGGTGGATTCCAATGGCAGTGTTGCTGCCTTGAGTTCCGAGTCTCGACGCCTCGCCATTCTTGGTTGGAGGCAAGGCTGGATGAGGCCTAATGTCGTTGCAGGCCTTGTCGTAGTCGCTTGGCGAGGACGGTCCTGTTTGTGTTTGTGTTTGTTTTTATGTTTGTGTGTGTGTGCATGTGTTCCTCCTTCTGGAAATTGTACCTATGTTGTCCACAATTTTAATAAAATGAAACGCTATAATCGAAGGCAGGGTCGATTTACTGACCCTTTTGTAGTAGTTGTGTTCGTGCGCCATGTATTCTGACCTGTGAAAGCCGCAGCCACCGCCACCACTATCGTCGACTTGCGCATCTTGCAGGATGATCCTTGCCGCCCGCAAGATCAAGCCCCTCCGACGACGGAATTGGAGAGGTCCGGTAAGCGGGAAATCCTAGGTAGCTCCTGACTGTAAGCAGACCGGATGAAGGTCGTTCGGCGCAGCCTGCCGGCAACACACGCTCGCTCGCTCCAGCCACCGGCCACCGATCGTGCGTGTCCTCGTAAATATTTTTATTAGCTGATGTTTTTCTGTAGCTGAGGTCTGTCCTCGTATTCGATGGGCTGGCGGTTTATCGTACCTGTTTACCGTAAAAAAAAAGGAGGAGCCGATGCTATTAGTACCACATCGCCTAGGACATGATATCGTACTCCCTCCGTTTGGAAATATAAGATGTTTTAGGTTGTGAATGAGACGTATCTAGACACCTTTTAGTATCTAGATTCATTTGAACTTATACACTAAAAGATGTCTAGATACATCTCCTTCACAAATCTAAAACATCTTATATTTCTAAACAGAGGGAGTACATGTTTATAATCTGTTTCGGGAGCACGATCTATATCAAACCGAAGGTGTGGTACCGATTTCAAAAGCACTTAGAATATCGAAACTGTGACTTAGGATTAGATATCACACCGTATAGGGGCACATCGACATGGTGTGTATATGCAATTTTTTAATATCAAGGTCTGTTTTTTTTATATAGACATTTCTGATGCCAAAGTCTCAAGGAGGAAAATACATGTGCGTTGAACTATTAGGAACTATTTTCTCAAAAGCAAATTTGTGAAATATATACATCGTTCTTTTTTTCCAATAGACATTTCTTTTGTCAAGGTCTAAAAATACATGACTTTGTTTTAGGGCTCCAACGTGGTTGGTCATCGACGATCCTCAACTGTCTTAAAGCGGCAACAAGGTTGTTGATGGACAAGGTGAGCTACAAGTAGCGCTTGGGGCAATCTGTAGTTTGTTCTTCATTATCTTATATCGATTATCGGGTCGCCAAGCTCGCCGAGCCTTGATGTTAGTGTTGGAGATATGTCCTAGAGACAATAATAAAAGTGGTTATTATTATATCTTTGTGTTTATGATAAATGTTTACATTCATGCTATAACAGTATTAACCGGAAACATTAATACTTGTGTAATTTGTAAACTAAATTAGAGTCCCTAGTAAAGCCTCTTTAATAATACTAGCTTGTTGGTTGATAGATGATCGTGGTTTCTCGATCATGAACATTGAGATGTTATTAACAACAAGATCATATCATTAGGAGAATGGTATGATGGACATACTCCTATAGATAAGCGTAGCATAAAGATCAAGTCATTTCAATAGTTTTTTTGCTATAAGCTTTCTGATACATAGTAACCTAATTCCTTCGACCATGAGATCATGCTGATCACCATCACCGGAAGGATGCTTTGATGAAATCAAACATCATACTCTAACTGGGTGGCTATAAAGGTGGTATTGAGTGTTCGGAAAGTATGGGTTAAGGCACATGGATCAAGAGTGGGATTTGTCCATCCATATGACGGATAGATATACTCTGGGCCCTCTCGGTGGAATGTCATCCAATTAGCTTGCAAGCATGTGACTTGCTCACAAGGGATCACATATCACGGGAACGAGAAAAAGAGTACTTATCAGTAACGAGGTTGAACTAGGTATGTAGAGATACGGACGATCAAAACCTCGGATAAGTAAACTATCGTGAGACAAAGGGAAATTGGTATCGTATGTAAGTGGTTCATTCGATCGCAAAGTAATCGTAGAAATATGTGTGAGCCATATGAATTTCTAGATTCCTCTATTGTTTATTGATCGGAGAAGTTTCTCGGTCATGTCCGCATAATTCACGAACCGTAGGGAGACACACTTAAGGATTCGATGTTGTTTAGTAGATATGGAATGTTAGTAGGGATACCGAATATTGTTCGGAGTCTCGAATGGGATCCGGGATATCACGAGGAGATCCAGAATGGTCCGGGGAATAAGATTCATTTAAGGAAAGTCCGATTCCGGGGTTCGGGAAAGATTCCAATGTTTTCATCGGAGAGGTTCTAGAAGGTTCACCGATCCGGAAGGAGAATGGTCCATGAATGTGTCATGGGTAAGTGGAATGATTAGATCATATCCTAGGTCACTTGGTGTGGTGATTTGTGAGAGAGAATTAAAGCTCTAAATTGAAAGTCAAACGGGAGGTTTGAAAAGTTAAACTGGAACAATGGTTTCCTAGTGGAAGAAGGAAAGAGTCCTTCCAACTTGGGTTTGGAAGTGGATTCAAACTCACCCCTCCCAAGGCTGCCCCCTCTCATAAATAGAGGGGAAGGGCTGTCCCAAAGGACCAAGCCCTAGCCCTCCCCGCGCCAAGCCGCCGCCCATAAGACTTTGTCAGCCGCCACCTTGCCCGTCACACCGCCCGCCGCTTGCCGCCAGCCGCCCATCGCCCTAGCCACCGCCGACACCTCCTCCTCCTCCCGGTCTTCTAAACCCTAGAACACCAGGGAAACCCTAATTCCACCATAACTCGCACCGGCTTAGGCGAAGCCCTGCGGGATCTTCCCTCTACTTCTGACACCACGCCGTCGTGCTGCCGAAATCATGAAGAGAGAACTACAACCTCCGCTGCCTGCTGGAACAAGGGAGAGGAAGGTCTTCATCGAGTACCGAACGTGTGACCGACTGTGGAAGCGCTGCTGGAACGCGGCACCGGAAGGATCGTCTACGCGATCTTGAGATCGGCAAGTGTACTACTACATCACCACGATCTACTCTCGTTAACCGCTTTGGAATCTTCGAGGGTGAGTGCTTCTATCAACTCGTTGCTACAATCTAGTAGATAGATCTTGGCTTGTTTGTGTGTATGCGGTAGAATTTTTTTGTTTTCCATGCTACAAATCCCTACAGTGGTATCAGAGCCGTGTCTATATGTAGATCTGTTGCACGAGTAGAACACAATGGTCATTGTGGGTGGTGGTGCTTTTATTATCAATTGCTTTTTGTGTACTTTGCATCTTGCGGTATGATGGGATGAAGCGGCCCAGACTAACCTTACATGACATCGTTCATGAGACTTGCTCCACGCTCAACATGCAACTTGTATTGCATAAGTGCCTTTGCGGGTGTCTGTCTCTCCCATCATAGTATAGATTCAATTTACAACGGGCACTTGATAGTTCAAGCATCAACGTTGTGGTTCTTGTTCGTAAGTTAAAACGACACTTATTGAAAGCCCCAAACCACGTAAAATATGTAAAGAAAATTAGAGGCGTCTAACTTTGTTTTGCAGGGGTGTGCTGTGATGTGATATGGCCATGATTGTGATTATATATGATGTATGCAATGATTCTTATTGTAAGTTGGCAACCGGCAGGAGCCATATGGTTATCTTTTAAATTCTGTTAAGACCTGCGTGTCTATTCAAAGTAGTTGTAATAGTTGATGCTGGTGGACGACAACCATGAAGCGGCGCCATTGACCTTGACACCACACCGGTCATGATGGAGATCATGTTCGTGCCTGAAGATGGAGATCGGAAGCACAAGAAGAAAGGCCATATCATATCACATATTATGAATTGCATGTGATGTTAATCCTTTTATGCATCTTGAATTACTTAGTTCATGACGGTAGCATTATAATATGATCCCTCAAGCACAAAATTTCAAGTTTTAAAGTGTTCATCCTTAGTAAGCACCGTTGCTAAAGCTCGTTGTTTCAAAGCACCACGTGATGATCGGGTGTGTTAGATTCTGCGAGTGTATACAACGTGAGCAAGCCAGATTTGCTCATGCGGAAGCTAAGGTTTGATCTTGACGAGCCTAGCATGTACAGACATGGTCTCAAAACACGGATCACCGAAAGGTAAAGCATGAGTCATATAGTAGATATGATGAACATGTTGATTGTTTGCCATTGAAGCTACATCAACTCTCGTGATGATCGGTTTTGATGTGGTGGATTTGGTTCGTGTGATCACTAAAACAATGTGTGGGATATTGTTTTGAGTGGTAGTTTACCTAGATTAATTTAACTATTAATTAGAACTCAATTTGTCATAAACTTAGTCTAAACTATTGCAAATATGTTGTAGATCAATGGCGGCCCCTACCATCAATTTTAATGCGTTCCTAGAGAAAGAAAAGTTGAAAAACAATAGAAGCAACTTCGCAGATTGGTTCCGCAATTTGAGGATTGTCCTCAATGCTGGTAATTTGACCTATATGCTAGATGCACCGCTGGGTGACCCGCCTGCAGCTGATGCTACCGATGAGGTAAAGAATATTTTCCTCGCTCGGAAGAATCAGTACTCCACAGTTCAATGTGTTATCTTGTATGGTTTGTAATCGGAGCTTCAGAAAAGGTTTGAGAACCATGACCCACATGATATTGTCCGTGAACTCAAAATGATATTTGAGGCTCACGCGACAGTTGAGAGTTATGAGGCTTCTGAAAAGTTCTTTAACTGCAAGATGGAAGAGGGCAGCTCCGTTAGTGAGCACGTCCTTAAGATGTCTGGGCACGCAAGCAATCTTCAAAGCTTGGGTATAGTGATTCCTAATGCTTTGGGGATTCACCGTGTCCTTCAATCACTACCACCAAATTACAAGAACTTTGTGATGAACTACAATATGGAAAACATGGACAAGTCGTTGCCAGAACTCTTCTCCATATTAAAGTCTGCAGAAGTGGAGATCAAAAAAGAGCACCAAGTGTTGTTGGTCAATAAGACCACCAAATTCAAGAAGCAAGGCAAGTCTAAGAAAAAGGGAAACTTCAAGAAGGGCGGTAAGAAAGTTACCGCGCCGGCGAAGAAGACCAAGGTTGGGCCTAAGTCTGATACTGAGTGCTTTTACTGCAAGGGAGAGGGTCACTGGAAGCGGAATTGCCCAAAGTACTTGGCGGATTTGAAGAACGGCAACATCAAGAAGAAAGGTATATCCGATATACATGTTATTCATGTGTATCTCACTAGTACTCGTAGTAGTGCCTGGGTATTTGATACTGGTCCAGTTTCTCATATTTATAACTCGAAACAGGTGCTACAGAATAAACGGAAGCTAGCGAAGAACGAGGTGACGATGCGCGTTGGAAATGGATCAAAGGTTGATGTGATCGCGGTCGGCACGCTACCTCTTCACCTACCATCGGGATTAGTTTTATACTTAAATAATTGTTATTTGGTGTCTGCGTTGAGCATGAACATTATATCTGGATCATGTTTAATGCAAGACGGTTACTGTAGGGTTTCGTAGCATGGAAAACAAAAAATTTCTACCGCATACAAACAAACAAGCCAAGATCTATCTACTAGATTGTAGCAACGAGTCGATGGAATAACTCACCCTCGAAGATTCCAAAGTGTTTAACGAGAGCGGATTCTCGTGGGTGATGTAGTCGTACTCTTTCCGATCTCAAGATCACGTAGACGATCCTTCCGGCGCTGCGTTCCGGCAGCGCTCCCTTGATCGGTCACATCGTTAAATTTTCGTGAAGACCTTCCTCTCCTTGTTCCAAAGAAGCGGAGGTTGTAGCACTCTCCTCGTGACTCGGCAGCTGGCGTGGTAGGAAGTAGAGGGGAGATCTCGCAGGCTTCGCCTTAAGCGGGCAGTATGGTGGAGTATGAGAGAGTACCTCGATGATCTAGGGTTTAGACACGCCGAGGAGGGGCTAGTGCGTGGCTAGGGTTTCACCTAGGCGGCGGCTTGGAGGCGGCGGCTTAGGGTTTGGAGGAGAGGATCTTGTGTGTCTCTAGGAGGAGCCCTGCCCCTCCTTATATAGGTGGAGGGCCGGCCGGCCAGGGAGAGAGTCCCTCCCCAACTCGCTTGGAGGTGGGCCGGTTGGAGGAGGAACTCCTCCCAACTCTTTCCCCCTTCCTCCTCTTTTCCTCTTTCCAAATTTAGCCGTTTGACTTTTCAAACTAGCTATTTGACTTTTCAAGCTAGGATTTGAATTAATCCTTTATTTGGTACAGCGATGACACTTAGTACATGATGCAATCATACCAACTTGATACAACACATTCTTGTACCCTTCCCCTCCGGAGTGCCAGACATTCCGGAACATTCTAGAACATTCCCGATGAAAACACCGGAACCATTCCCCAACTCCGAAACGGGACTTTTCTTATATGAATCTTATTCTCCGGACCATTCCGGATCTCCTCGTGATATCCCGGATCCCATCCGAGACTCCGAACAACATTCGGTCTCTTTCTCATCATTCCATAACTACTCAAAACAACGTCGAATCCTTAAGTGTGTCTCCCTATGGTTCGCGAATTATGCGGACATGATCGAGACACTTCTCCGAACAATAACCAATAGAGGAATCTGGAAATTCATATGGCTCCCACATATTTCTATGATTACTTTGCGATCGAATGAACCACTTACATACGATATCAATTTCCCTTTGTCTCACGATAGTTTACTTATCCGAGGTTATGATCGTCGGTATCTCTGCATACCTAGTTCAACCTCGTTACCGATAAGTACTCTTTTCTCGTTCCCGTGATATGTGATCCCTTGTGAGCCAGTCACATGCTTGCAAGCTAATTGGATGAGATTTCACCGAGAGGGCCCAGAGTATATCTATCCGTCATATGGATGGACAAATCCCACTCTTGATCCATGTGTTTCAACCAATAGTTTCCGAACACTCAATGCCACCTTTATAGCCACCCAGTTACGGTGTGGTGTTTGATGTCATCAAAGCATCCATCCGGTAGAGGTGATATGCATGATCTCATGGTCGAAGGAATCAGATTACTATGTATCAGAAAGCATATAGCAATTGAACTATTAAAATGACTTGATCTTTATGCTATGCTTATCTATAGGAGTATGTCCATCATATCATTCTCCTAATGATATGATCTTGCTGTTAATAACATCTCAATGTTCATGATAGGGAAACCACAATCATCTATTAACCAACAAGCTAGTATTATATAGAGGCTTTACTAGGGACTTCAAATTAAGTTTACAAATCACACAAGTATCAATGTTTCCTTGTTAATACTATTATAGCATGAATGTAAACATTTATCATAAACACAAAGATATAATAATAACTACATTTATTATTGCCTCTAGGGCATATCTCCAACAGTTACTTGTTTAAGTCCGAGTATAATGGTTGTTCGATTTATATGAGTAATATATTTGATGCACATGCACCTTTGATAGATGGTCTATTCTTATTGAATCTCAATTGTAGTAATACACACATTAATAACATTGAAGCTAAACGTTTGAAATTGAGTGATAACTCGACCTATATGTGGCACTGTCGTCTTGGTCATATTGGAGCGAAGCGTATGAAGAAACTCCATTCCGATGGACTTCTTGAATCACTTGATTTTGAATCATTTGAAAGATGCGAAGCATGTCTGATGGGTAAAATGACTAAGACTCCATTTTCTGGTATTTTGTGCGAGCTACGGTCTTGTTGGAAATCATACATACCGATGTGTGTGGGCCAATGAATGTAGCATCGCGCGGTGGTTATCGCTATGTTCTTACCTTCATTGATGACTTGAGTAGATATGGGTATATCTATTTCATCAAACATAAGTCCGAAACTTTCGAGAAGTTTAAGGAATTTTAAAGTGAGGTAGAGAATCAACGTAACAAGAAGATTAAATTTCTACGATCTGATCGTGGAGGTGAATATCTAAGTTATGAGTTTGGCGAGTATTTGAAGAACTGCGGAATACTTTTTCAATTGACACCGCCGGGAACACCACAACGTAATGGTGTGTCCGAACGTTGTAATCGAACTCTCTTAGATATGGTTCGTTCGATGATGTCACTTACAGATTTGCCGCTATCATTTTGGGGTTATGCATTAGAAACAACCGCATTCACTTTAAATAGGGCACCATCTAAATCCATTGAAACGACACCGTATGAATTATGGTTTGGGAAGAAATCTAAATTGTCGTTCCTCAAAGTTTGGGGTTGCGAAGCTTATGTAAAGAAGTTACAGCCAGGAAAGCTTGAACCCAAAGCGGAAAAATGCGTCTTCATAGGATATCCAAAGGAAACTATTGGGTATACCTTCTATCATAGATCTGAGGGCAAAATCTTTGTCGCCAAGAATGGATCCTTTCTAGAGAAGGAGTTTCTCTCGAAAGAAGTGACTAGAAGGAAAGTAGAACTCGACGAGGTTGTTGAACCTTCTCTCGAACTTGCGAGTAGCGCAGCATCGGAAGTAGTTCCTATGGCGCCTATATCAATAAGAGAGGAAGCTAATGATGTCGATCATGAAACTTCGGTTGAAGTAATTACAGAGCCTCGCAGGTCAACGAGAACTCGTACCACTCCTGATTGGTATGATCCCGTTATGAATGTCATGTTGGTGGACAACACCGATGACCCTGCGACATATGAGGAAGCGATGATGAGCCCAGACTCCAATAAATGGCATGAAGCCATGAAATCTGAGATTGGATCCATGTACGAAAACCAAGTATGTACTTTGGTGGACTTACCGGATAGCCAGAAGGCTGTCGATAACAAATGGATTTTTAAGAAGAAAATAGATGTTGATGGTAATGGTACTATCTATAAAGCTCGACTTGTCGCAAAAGGTTTTCGACAAATTCAAGGAGTTGACTACGATGAGACTTTCTCACCGGTAGCGAAGCTAAAGTCTGTCAGGATTATGTTAGCAATCGCTGCATATTATGATTATGAGTGAAGGGAATATGCCCGAGAGACAATAATAAAGTGGTTATTATCATATTCCTTATTTATGATAAATGTTTATTTTACATGCTATAATTATATTAATACGGAAACGTTAATACATGTGTGTTTAATAAACAAAAAGGAAGTTCCTAGTTATGCCTCTCTTATAAACTAGCTCGTTGATTAACAAGATGATCAAAGGTTTCCTGATCATGGACATTGGATGTTGTTAATAACGAGGTCACAACATTAGTGTAATGATGTGATGAACATTCATCCAAAGTATAGCATTACGATCAAATTCATTGAGTTTATATTGCTATAACAACTTACGAAGTGATCCTAATCCTTAGACCATGAGATCATGTTAATCACTAACACCGGAAGAGTTTCTCGATGACATCAAACGTCACACCGTAACTGGGTGATTATAAAGATGGCTTCAGAACTACTAAAGTGTTATGTTGAGGTCCATGGATCAAGAGTGGAATTTGTTCATCCCGATGACGGATAGATATGCTCTGGGCCCTCTTGGTGATATCACATTGATTAGCTTGCAAGCAAGTGATTTGATCACTAGAATGTTATATCACGGGAACGAGAAAAGAGTGCATGTCGGTAACGAGATCAAACTAGGTATGGAGATACCGATGATCGAATCTCGGACATGTAATATGTCGTGAAACAAAGGGATTAAGATACTAGCGTAAAAGGTTCACACGATCATAGAAGTCATCGTTGAATGTGTGGGAGTCAGTACGGATCTCCAGGTCCTGCTGCTGATTATTGATCGGAGAGGGGTCTCGATCATGTCTGCATTATTCGCGAACCGTAGGGTGACACACTTAAGGGATACCCATACCATTCGGAGCAAATGATATGCCAGAGAAAGAAAAAGGAAAGCGCAGGAATTTATTTTACTAGACACCGAAACTGTTTCGGTTGAAATTGCTGAAACTAGTTCTGCATGTGAAATTGAAATGTTGTAAGGGGTTTTATGTGAATGTTTTTTAATTAAAGTAATTAACAAAATTCTTAATAAATAAATAAATAAAAGAGTTTTATTTAAATGAGAGCTTGCATTAAATTTGGTGGAAATTTAATGCACGTGAGTGGATTTTTTGAGTGGAGGCTTTTTAATGGGAGTGGAGGCTTTTCATTTTGAGTGGGAGCTCCACCCACATGAATGTGGAAGAGGTGGGGGCAGCCCCCATGGCTGGGCGCCATGCCCTTGGGTGCCCCCTCTCTCATAAAGGCCCCCTCTCCTCTCAAAGCACACCTCCTCATGAAGGATCTCTCTTCCCTTTAGAATTTCCCCATGGTCTCGGATCAGAGATACATGTTCCCGTGGCTTTTTCTGGAAGGATTTGTTGCTTCATTGCTTCGCTGGAGCAAGGCGCGGAGGTTGTCTGGGTACCCGTCGTGCGTGTGTGCGATCACGGATGCACCCGCTTTGAGGTGCTGGACTTGATCGTCTGGACCGGCTGGACGGATGGACTTCATCACGATCTTGAGATCGGCAGCGTTTCTACATCATCCACGAGTACAACCTCGTTAACGCTATTCGGTCTTTGAGGGTATGTATTCTATGGATGTATATCCACCCGTTGCTTGTATCTAGTAGATAGATCTTGGTACTTAGTTGTTCCCATCGTAGGAATTTTTTTGTTTTCTATGCTGCGAACCCTACAATGAGATATGGCAGATGGATGTCAAAACGGCGTTCCTCAATGGAGACATTGATGAAGAGTTGTATATGGTACAACCCAAAGGTTTTGTCGATCCTAAAGATGCTAACAAGGTATGCAAACTTCAACGGTCCATTTATGGATTGAAGCAAGCATCCCGGAGTTGGAATCAACATTTTGATAAGGTGATCAAAATCTTTGGTTTTATACAAACTTATGGAGAAGCTTGTATTTACAAGAAAGTGGGTGGGAGGTCTGTAGCATTCTTAATACTATATGTAGATGACATATTGTTGATTGGGAATGATGTAGACCTTCTTAATAGTGTCAAGGATTATTTGAATAATAGTTTTTCAATGAAAGATCTTGGCGAAGCAGCTTACATATTAGGCATAAAGATTTATAGAGATAGATCGAGACGCCTAATATCATTGTCACAGAGTACATATTTGGACAAAGTTCTAAAGAGGTTTGGAATGGAAGATAGCAAGAAAGGGTTCTTGCCCATGTTTCCCAATACGACCTTGAGTAAAACTCAAAGTCCTGCAACGGCAGAAGATAAAGAAAGTATGAGTAAGACTCCCTATGCCTCAGGCATAGGATCTCTTATGTATGCCATGCTATGGACTAGACCTGATATTGCATATGCTGTTAGTTTGACTAGCAGATATCAAAGTGATCCAGGAGTGGATCATTGGACAGCGGTCAAAAACATTCTTAAGTACTTGAGAAGAACTAAGGATATGGTTCTTTCTTATGGAGGTGATGAACAACTCGTTGTTAATGGTTACATCGATGCTAGTTGAAACACCGATCCGGATGATTCTAAATCACAATCTGGATATGTATTTATTTTGAATGGTGCAGCAGTTAGCTGGAGGAGTGCAAAGCAAAGCGTTGTGGCGAGATCTTCAACTGAATCGGAATACATAGCTGCTTCGGAGGCTTCACAAGAGGCGATATGGTTGAAGAAGTTCATTACAGAGCTCAGTGTGGTTCCAAGTGCGCTGGACCCAATGTCTATCTATTGTGATAACATGGGCGCCATAGCCAATGCGCAAGAACCAAGGTCACACAAGAAGTTGAAGCATATCAAGCTACATTTTCACGCTATTCGAGAGCATGTCCAAGATGGAAACATAAAGATTTGCAAAGTACACACAGATCTAAATGTGGCGGATCCATTGACTAATCCTCTGGGAGAGGGAAAAACATGACCAACACCAAACCGCCATGGGTGTTCGGTATATTACCATGTAATCTAGATTAGTTGACTCTAGTGCAAGTGGGAGACTGTTGGAGATATGCCCTAGAGGCAATAATAAAAGTGGTTATTATTATATCTTTGTGTTTATGATAAATTTTTACATTCATGCTATAGCAGTATTAACCGGAAACATTAATACTTGTGTGATTTGTAAACTAAATTAGAGTCCCTAGTAAAGCCTCTTTAATAATACTAGCTTGTTGGTTGATAGATGACCGTGGTTTCTCGATCATGAACATTGAGATGTTATTAACAACAAGATCATATCATTAGGAGAATGGTGTGATGGACATACTCCTATAAATAAGCGTAGCATAAAGATCAAGTCATTTCAATAGTTCGTTTGCTATAAGCTTTCTGATACATAGTAACCTAATTCCTTCGACCATGAGATCATGCTAATCACCATCACCGGAAGGATGCTTTGATGACATCAAACACCACACCGTAACTGGGTGGCTATAAAGGTGGTATTGAGTGTTCGGAAAGTATGGGTTGAGGCACATGGATCAAGAGTGGGATTTGTCCATCCATATGACGGATAGATATACTCTGGGCCCTCTCGGTGGAATGTCATCCAATTAGCTTGCAAGCATGTGACTGGCTCATAAGGGATCACATATCACGGGAACAAGAAAAAGAGTACTTATCAGTAACGAGGTTGAACTAGGTATGCAGAGATACCGACGATCAAAACCTCGGATAAGTAAACTATCATGAGACAAAGGGAAATTGGTATCGTATGTAAGTGGTTCATTCGATCACAAAGTAATCGTAGAAATATGTGGGAGCCATATGAATTTCTAGATTCCTCTATTGGTTATTGATTAGAGAAGTGTCTCGGTCATGTCCGCATAATTCACGAACCGTAGGGAGACACACTTAAGGATTCGATGTTGTTTAGTAGATATGGAATGTTAGAAGGGATACCGAATGTTGTTTGGAGTCTCAGATGCGATTCGGGATAACACGAGGAGATCAGGAATGGTCCGGAAAATAAGATTCATATAAGGAAAGTCCGATTCCGGAGTTCGGGAAAGATTTCGATGTTTTTATCGGAGAGTTTCTAGAAGGTTCTAGAAGGTTCACCGGTCCGGAAGGGGAATGGTCCATGAATATGTCATGGGTAAGTGGAATGATTAGATCATATCCTAGGTAACTTGGTGTGGTCATTTGTGAGAGAGAATTAAAGCTCTAAACTGAAAGTCAAACGGGAGGTTTGAAAAGTCAAACTGGAACAATGGTTTCCTAGTGGAAGAAGGAAAGAGTCCTTCCAACTTGGGTTTGGAAGTGGATTCAAACTCACCCCTCCCAAGACTTCCCCCCTCTCATAAATAGAGGGGGAGGGCTGCCCCAAAGGACCAAGCCCTAGCCCTCCCCGCGCCAAGCCGCCGCCGCGCCGACACCTCCTCCTCCTCCTCCCGGTCTTCTAAACCCCAGAACACCGGGAAAACCCTAATTCCACCATAACTCGCACCGGCTTAGGCGAAGCCCTGCGGGATCTTCCCTCTACTTCCGACACCACACCGTCGTGCTGCCGGAATTGCGAGGGGAGAACTACAACCTCTGATGTCTGCTGAAACAAGGGAGAGGAAGGTCTTCATCGAGTACCGAACGTGTGACCGATTGAAGCGCTTGAACGCGGAAGGATCGTCTACGCGATCTTGAGACCGGCAAGTGTACGACTACATCAGCCACGAGAATCTGCTCTCGTTAACCGCTTTGGAATCTTCGAGGGTGAGTGCTTCTATCGACTCGTTGCTACAATCTAGTAGATAGATCTTGGCTTGTTTGTGTGCATGCGGTAGAAATTTTTTGTTTTCCATGCTACGAACCCCTACAGTTAGCCCTATCCAGCGCATGGAGCCATGAACAACTCATCAACAAACTCTCGGGTTTGTGGTGGAGCCAGTCATACTCGGTGCGGAAGGTTTGTGCCTTGGCATCACGTATGCATGCACTCCGAGGGAGGCCACGCATGACTGGGATCGCCCCCACACCTCCTGAGAAATTTGTGCTTCCTTAGGTCCTAGAGGGCGGTAGATCAACTCCAAATCACTGAGGTCATTGTGGTTGCCCGTGGCGTAATAGAGGTCCTTTGCTCCCTCAATCCCGGACCACATGCCTCTGGCCTACTGGCTCACCTCCATTAGGAGGCTCCATATTCGTAGTTCGTGCGTATCAGTGGCGGCACATTCCAGGAGCCTGAAGCCACCTAGGTGACCAGGCATACTGCCGCGCCACTGCCAACTCACGCCCATGGCTGGTTGCGAGTTGATCCTTTAGGATCCTGGCTTACAACGAGACACTACCGCCATCGGTGGCGATGGCTCCCCTCTTTGACTTTTCATCATCTACCATCCTAGGACATGAAAGCCCAAGGCTACAACACCACTTGTGAGCCCTAGCTAAACCTCATGCACGAGACGAAGACGACGAACGTTAGAGCTCCAAGGGACCTTCCTCGCCCGCTAACCTACATCATTGCCATGGTTGTTTGAGCATCATCCCATGTCATGATCTAATCATGGCGATGAACTACAAGACCATATCGCATATATAGGCTTATTTTGGTAGGTGATAAAACTGAAGAAACTTATAGCTAACTAATCTGACGAAACTGATTTTTATGAAACTTTGCAATAACTGATAATCACATGAAGATTTGATAAAATCCAGGCTTTTCGATTCCTTTAGTTCCTAAAACTAATAATATATAATACCACACAGTCGAAGATATAAAAAAATGAATAATAAAAGAAAAAAGGTTTCTTCTAGTCTATTTTTTTTGATTTTGCCCCTGCAAGTTGAAACATAACTACTGCCACCACCAAGTAAAATAATGCTTTTGTCCATTACAAGCATGCATGATCCGATTTCCTCGGTGTCATTTGTTCGTCCCCGGCATCAACAATACACCAACAAGCATCGGCTCCCCTGTCGTAATATGGATCCTCATGCTTGCCAGCTCCATGGCCATCTGCATCACGGCGGTTGAATAGTTCTTCGACTGCCCTCGTCCTACCGCCAACCATCTACTCCAGGCATGCATGAGAGCATCTCTCACCCTACGTTCTCCTCCACTATTTCGCCATAGAATAACCACCCTCCACCTTCCCCAACACCGGGCTCACTTTGTTCACCTTGCCAGCTAGAATCATCCTTTTCCTGCCTCTTCACGCATTCCCCACAACCTCCATATACCTTCCTGCATCGCTGTCCACCATGGCATCTCTTCTATCTTTAGAACAATTCCAAATAGATCCACCCCTTTCTTCCTTATCTATGGAGCAAAAGCGATCATGCCTACTGACACTCTTCATGGTTCCCGACGATTTGCCTCCTACGATGGGAAAGATACTGAAGAGTCAAGTGTTGGAATTATGCCCTAGAGGCAATAATAAAGATGTTATTATTATAATTCTTGTTCATGATAAAGTTTATATTCCATGCTAGAATTGTATTAAGCGGAAACTTTAATACTTGTGTGGTTTGTGAACAACACCGTGTCCCTAGTATGCCTCTAAGGACTAGCTCATTGATTAATGATGGTTAAGGTTTCCTAACCATAGACATGAGTTGTCGATTAATAATGAGATCATATCATTGGGAGAATGATATGATGGACAGACCCAAACTAAGCGAAGCAATTAGATCGTGTCATCGTGTTCATCTTTGTGAAGCTTTTCTTATGTCAAATATTGTATTCCTTAGACATGAGATAATACAACTCCCTGGTTTCGGAAGAAAGCTTTGAGGTCATCAAACGTCATCCTATGAGAGGGTGATCATAAAGGTGTCTCTCAGGTGATTGGAAAGTACCTGTTGGGTTGTATGTATCGAGATGGGATTTGTCCCTCCCAAGTCGGAGAGATATACTTCGGGCCCACTCGGTAATCGATATCAACACCGCTTGCAAGCATGTGGTTAAGGGGTTAATCACAAAGTGATATCGGATTGCGAAACGAGTAAAGTACTTGCTATGAACGAGATTGAACTAGGTATGATGGTACCGACGATCAAATCTCGGGCAAGTAAAATATCGCGAGACGAAGGGAATATATATGGGATTGATTGAATCCTGGCATCGTGGTTCATCCGATATGATCATCGATGAATGTGTGGGAGTCAATATGGGTTTCCAGACCCCACTGTTGATTATTGATATAAGATCATGTCTGCATGTTCTCGAACCCGAAGGGTCACACACTTAACGTGTCTCGACGCTAGGATAGATTGGATAATTGGTTTATGAGTTTTTGTTCGGAGTCTCGGATGGGATCCGGGACATCACGAGAGGTTCCGTAATGGTCCGGAGAATGAGATTCATATAAGGCAATGCAGTTTTTGGAGTTCGGAATTGTTTCGGGTTAATCGGTATTGTACCGGAAGCTTCTAGAACCTTCCGGAGGGGGACCAACGTGGCCCCAGCTGTCGGGAGGGGCATGGGCCTATGAGGGAGTGCCCTGGCCACTTTGGTCCAGGGGCAAGGCCCCATAGGGCCCAGCCGGCCAACCTAGAGCTAAACCCTAGGAAAGCTTCTAGAAGGAGGGGGGGAAACTTGCCCCCACTCTTCCCTCCTTGGCCGCCGGCCTAGGCTTGGGGGACGGGGTAGGGTTGGCGCCCACCCCTCTATATAAAGAGGTCTAGGGGCGCACCACACCCCCCACACCTCCTCCTCAAGCCCTAGCCGCCCTGCTGCCCTCCTCTCTCTCTCCCTCCCGACTGCACGTAGGCGAAGCCCTGCTGTAGAAACTCTCCACCACTTGCACCGCGCCGTCGCATTGTAGATCCAATCCGTCTCTCCACCATACTTGCTGGACAGAGTAAGGAGGAGACGTCGAGGTGCCGCACGTGTGCATCTCTCGGAGGCATCGCCACTTGCGGTGTTAGATCGGAGCGGATCGCGAGGAGGAGAAGCGAGTACGACTACATCACCCACGTTCCGAGCGTTCCGTGTCTTGAATCTTCAAGGGTATGAAGATCTCATCTAATCCCTCTCGTTGTTTGCATCTCCTAGATTAGATCTTGGCTTTCCCGTTCGCATCCGTAGAATTTTTTTGATTTACTATACTGCAAAACCCTTCAGTGGTATCAGAGCTAGATCTATGCGTAGATGTGTTTCACGAGTAGAACGCAACATGGTTGTTGCGGGCGTTGATGTTTTCTGTTGCAAGCCTCTTGTTTATGTTCTTCTTATGACGCGGGATAGTGAGATCGAAGCGGTCCAGGCCAACTTTACGCGACGCCGTTCGCAAGACCGGCTCCGCACTTGACGTGTGGCTTGTTCCACACATGCGGCTGGTGGATGCCTATTTCTCTCACTATAGTTGTCATGGGATTTACACCGGAGTTTGGCAACCATAATATCACCGTTGTGGCTTTCCGTAGGTAAGAATCGTTCTTAGCTTGCTACTCCCATAAGCCACGTAAAACATGCAACAACAAAGTAGAGGCGTCTAACTTGTTTTTGCAGGGAGTGTTTTCTGTGATATGGTATGGCCCAAGATGTGATATGTGTATTGTATGCGATGATCATGTTTTGTAATGTTTCACGACTTGCATGTCGATGAGTACACAATGGCGAGCCATATGGTTGTCTTTATAATTGTGTATGACCTGTGTGTCAACTTCTTATACGCCATGTAATAGCTTTACTTTATCGCTAAGTAGTTAGCAATAGTTGTAGTTGCTATTCGTGGTGGAGGCAATCATGGTGGAGTGATGGAGATCATGCCGGCATGCACAAGATGGAGTTCATTGCGCGAAGATTGGCTATACCATGTCACATAAAGTTATATGCATGTGATGTTTATCCTTTTATGTATCTTATTATGCTTAGATCGTGACGGTAGCATTATAAGATGATTCCTCACTTAAAGATCAAGATAAAACTCTGTTCTCCCCATGTATGCACCGTTGCGAAAGTTCGTCGTGTCTAAGCATCACATGATGATCGGGTGCTATAGACTCTACGTTCACATACAACGGGTGCAAGCCAGTTTTTGCACACGCGGAAATACTTGGGTCTAACTTGACGAGCCTAGCATGTACAGACATGGCCTCGTAACACATGAACCGAAAGGTTAAGCATGAGTCATATGAATGATATGATCGACACTTCGTTGTCCACCATTGAAACCACATCTCTTCTCGTGAAGATCAGATTAGGTGTGGTGAATTTGGATCATGTTCACTAAACAACTTGAGGGATGTTGAATTTAGTGGGAGTTCATCTAGTAATTTGATTAAGTTGAACTATTTATCATGAACGTAGTCTAAATTGTACTTGCAAACACTGTAGATCAAATGGCTAAGTCCAACTTCAACTTCAACGTTTTTGCTGAGAAGGAAAAGCTTAGAAACAATGGGTCTAACTTCACCAACTGGTTCCGCAATCTGAGAATCATTCTCTCTGGTGGTCAAAAGGACTATGTCCTTGAGAAAGTGTTAGGTAACCCCCTACAAGCTACCGGTGATGAGAAAGCTGTCTATCAGTCACGCAAAGATGATTATGGTGTGATTAAGAGCACCATGTTGTTTGCTATGGAATCGGACCTTCAAAATCGTTTTGAAGACTATTCCGGGCCCTTTGAGATTCTTGAGGATCTGAAAACTATATTTCATACTCAGGCCCGTTCTGAGAGATATGAGATCTCTGAGAAATTCTTTAACTGCAAGATGGAGGAAGGGAGTTCCGTTAGTGAGCATGCCATTAAGATGTCGGGCTACACTCAACGCCTTGAGCAACTGGACTGCAAGATTCCAGAGGAGCTCAAGATTGACAGGGTTCTGCAATCACTCCCTCCCAGCTACAAAAGTTTTGTAGTGACTCATAATTAGATTGGTTCCACTGATACAATCACCGAGCTCTTCGCAAAGCTGAAGGCTGCAGAGGTGGACATCAAAAAGGATAATCATGTGTTGATGGTCAACAAGCCCCCCACCTTCAAGAAAGGTAAGGGTGGAAAGAAGCCCTTCAAGAAAGGCGGCGGCAAGCACGTTGCCCCTGCTGAGAAGAAGCTCAAGTATGGACCCAAGCCGGACACTGAGTGCTTCTATTGCAAGGACAAGGGTCCTTTGGGAATCGTCCAAGTACTTAGCGGACAAGAAGGCTGGCACCATCAAAGGTATATTTAATATACATGTTATTGATGTTTTCCTTACTATCCCTCGTTGTAGTGCCTGGGTATTTGATGTTGGAGATATGCCCTAGAGGCAATAATAAATGTAGTTATTATTATATCTTTGTGTTTATGATAAATGTTTACATTCATGCTATAATAGTATTAACAAGTAAACATTGATACTTGTGTGATTTGTAAACTAAAATAGAGTCCCTAGTAAAGCCTCTTTATAATACTAGCTTGTTGGTGAATAAATGATTGTGGTTTCCCTATCATGAACATTGAGATGTTATTAACAACAAGATCATATTGTTAGGAGAATGATATGGTGGACATACTCCTATAGATAAGCGTAGCATAAAGATTAAGTCATTTTAATAGTTCAATTGCTATATGCTTTCTGATACATAGTAACCTAATTCCTTCGACCATGAGATCATGCATATCACCTTCACCGGAAGGATGCTTTGATGACATCAAACACCACACCTTAACTGGGTGGCTATAAAGGTGGCATTGAGTGTTCGGAAAGTATTGGTTGAGACACATGGATCAAGAGTGGGATTTGTCCATCCATATGACGGATAGATATACTATGGTCCCTCTCGGTGGAATGTCATCCAATTAGCTTGCAAGCATGTGACTGGCTCACAAGGGATCACATATCACGGGAACGAGAAAAGAGTACTTATCAGTAACGAGGTTGAACTAGGTATGCAGAGATACCGACGATCATAACCTCGAATAAGTAAACTATCGTGAGACAAAGGGAAATTGGTATCGTATGTAAGTGGTTCATTCGATCGCAAAGTAATCGTAGAAATATGTGGGAGCCATATGAATTTCCAGATTCCTCTATTGGTTATTGATCGGAGAAGTGTCTCGATCATGTCCGCGTAATTCACGAACCGTAGGGAGACACACTTAAGGATTCGACGTTGTTTGAGTAGTTATGGAATGATGAGTAAGAGACCGAATGTTGTTCGGAGTCTCAGATGGGATCCGGGATATCACGAGGAGATCCGGAATGGTCCAGAGAATAAGATTCATATAAGGAAAGTCCTGTTTCGGAGTTGGAGAATGGTTCCGGTGTTTTCATCGGGAATGTTCTAGAAGGTTCCGGAATGTCCGACACTCCGGAGGGGAAGGGTACATGAATGTGTTATATCAAGTTGGTATGATTGCATCATGTACTAGGTGTCATCGCTGAACAAAATAAAGGGTTTAATCAAATCCAAGTTTGAAAAGTCAAACGGCTATTTTGGGAAGTGGAGGGGAGGTGGAATCCGAGTTGGGGAGGAGTTCTTCCCCTCCACCGCCGGCCCCCTTGGTAAACCGAGTAGGGGAGGTACTTCCCTCCCCTGGCGCGCCCCCTCCACCTATATAAGGAGGGGCAGGGCTGCCCCTCCTAGCACCCAACACCTCCACCTCTAAACCCTAGCCGCCGGCGCCGCCACCTCCTGCTGCCGCCGCCGCCCTAGGGCAAACCGCCGCCTCCGCCTAGCTAACCCTAGCCGCCGGCCAAGCCTCCTCCTCGGTGTGTCTAAAACCTAGATCGTCGAGGGTCTCTCTCATACTCCACCATACTCGCTCCGGCTTAAGGCGAAGCCCTGCGAGATCTCCCCTCTACTTCCGCTACCACGCCGTTGTGCTGCCGGAATTGCGAGGAGAGTGCTACAACCTCCGCTTCCTGCTGGAACAAGGGAGAGGAAGGTCTTCGCCGAATAATCGAACGTGTGACCGATCAAGGGCGCTGCCGAACACAGTACGGAAGGATCGTCTACACGATCTTGAGATCGAAGAGTACGACTACATCACCCACGAGAATCCTCGTTAAACACTTTGGAATCTTCGAGGGTGAGTTATTCCATCGACTGCTGCTACAATCTAGTAGATAGATCTTGGCTTGTTTGTTTGTATGCGTAGAATTTTTTGTTTTCCATGCTACGTAAACCCTACAAAGGGTATCGAGCCGTGTCTATATGTAGATCTGTAGACGAGTAGAACACAATGGTCATTGTGGGCGTTGATGCTTTTATTGTCGATTGCTTCTTGTGTACTTTGCATCTTATGGATGTTGGGATGAAGCGGCGGCTAACCTTACATGACATCGCTCATGAGACTTGCTCCACGCTTGACATGCAACTTGTATTGCATAAGTGGCTTTATGGGTGCCTGCTTTCTCCCAAAGATAGTTAAGATTCAATTTACAACGGGTGATTGTCAATACTAGTATCAATGTTGTGGTTCTTGTTCGTAAGTTAGAACAACACTTATTGAAAGCCCCAAACCACGTAAAACATGCAAAGAAAGTAGAGGCGTCTAACTTTGTTTTGCAGGGGTGTGCTATGATGTGATATGGCCATGATTGTGATTATATTTGATGTATGCAATGTTCCTTATTGTAAGTTGGCAACCGGCAGGAGCCATATGGTTGTCTTTAAATTCTGTTAAGACCCGTGTGTCTATTCAAGGTAGTTGTAATAGTTGAAGCCGGTGGACGACAACCATGGAGCAGCGTCATGGACCTTGATGCAATGTCGGTGATGATGGAGATCATGTTCATGTTTGAAGATGGAGATCGGAAGCACAAAGAAGAAAGGCCATATCATATCACATATTATGAATTGCATGTGATGTTAATCCTTTATGCATCTTGTATTGCTTAATTAACGACGGTAGCATTATAAGATGATCCCTCATGCACATGAATTTCAAATCATAAAGTGTTCACCCTTAGTTAGCACCGTTGCTAAAGCTTGTTGTTTCGAAGCACCACGTGATGATCGGGTGTGTTAGATTCCGCAAGTGTATACAACGTGAGCAAGCCAGATTTGCTCATGCGGAAGCTAAGGTTTGATCTTGACGAGCCTAGCATGTACAGACATGGTCTCGGAACACGGATCACCAAAAGGTAAAGCATGAGTCATATAGAAGATATGATGAACATGACGATTGTTCGCCATTGAATCTACATCAACTCTCGTGATGATCGGTTTTGATGTGGTGGATTTGGTTCGTGTGATCACTAAAACAATGTGAGGGATGTTGTTTTGAGTGGGAGTTCACCTAGATTAATTTTACTATTAATTAGAACTCAATTTGTCATAAACTTAGTCTAAACTATTGCAAATATGTTGTAGATCAATGGCAGCCCCTACCATCAATTTTAATGCGTTCCTAGAGAAAGAAAAGTTGAAAAACAATGGAAGCAACTTCGCGGATTGGTTCCGCAATTTGAGGATTGTCCTCACAGCTGGTAATTTGACCTATGTGCTGGATGCACCGCTGGGTGACCCACCTGCAGCTACTGCTACCGATGAAGTAAAGAATGTTTACCTCACTCGGAAGACTCAGTACTCCATAGTTCAGTGTGCTATCTTGTATGTGAAGGGTTTCGCAGCATAGTAAATCAAAATTTTATACGGAAGCGGACAGAGGGAGAGCCAAGATCTAATCTAGGAGATGCAAACAATGAGAGAGATTGGATTAGATCTTCATACCCTTGAAGATTCAAGACATGAACGCTCATCGAACGTGGGTGATATAGTCATACTCGCTTCTCCTCCTCGCGATCCGATCCGATCTAGCACCACAAGTGGCGGTGCCTCCGTGAGATGCACACGCAAAGACTCGACGCCTCCTCCTTCCTCGGACCAGAAAGTAGGGTGGAGAGATGGATTGGATCTACAACACGACGGCGTGGTATATGGTAGAGAATTTACGCAGGCTTCAGCCTACAAACAGTCGGGAGGGAGAGAGGAGGGCAGCAGGGCAACTAGGGTTTGGAGGAAGGTGTGTCCACGGGAAGGGGGCGCACCAGCCCTCTATTTATAGAGGGGGGGCGGCCAGCCCTAGCCTCTCCTCCAAGCCTATCTCTAGTTTAAACGATTTAAACTCTCCCTTATCTAGAAATTCTATCTCTAGTTTAAACGAGTTTAAACTTATCTAGAATCGGCTGGGCCCTATGGGGCCTTGTGCCCCTGGCCCAATGCGGCCAGGACACTCCCTCATAGGCCCATGCCCTCCCGGAAGGTGGGACCACGTTGGCCCCTTCCGAAGGTTCTAGAAGCTTCCAGACAATACCGATTAACCTTAACAATTCCGAACTCCAAAACTGCCTTTATATGAATCTTATTCTCAGACCACTCCTAACCTCTCGTGATGTCCCGGATCCCATCCGAGACCAACAAAAATTCATAAACCAAGTATCCAATCTATCCTAGCGTCGAGACACGTTATGTGTGACCTCGGTTCGAGAATATGCGTACATGATCTTCTATCAATAATCAACAGCGGGTCCGGCACCCATATTGACTCCCACACATTCATCAATGATCATATCGGATGAACCACGATGCCAGGATTCAATCAATCCCATATATATATTCCTTCGTCTCGCGATATTTTACTTGCTCGAGATTCGATCGCTTGCATCATACCTAGTTCAATCTCGTTCACAAAGAAGTACTTTACTCGTTCGTAATCCGATATCACTTTGTGATTAACTCCTTAACCACATGCTTGCAAGCGGTGTTGATATCGACACGAAAGGGGCCCAAGTATATCTCTCCGACTTGGGAGGGACAAATCCCATCTCGATACATACAACCCAACAGATACTTTCCGATCACCGAGAGACACCTTTATGATCACCCTCTCATAGGATGACGCTTTGATGACCTCAAAGCTTTCTTCCGATACCGTGGAGCTGTATTATCTCATGGTCTAAGGAATACAATATTTGACATAGGAAAAGCTTCGCAAAGATGAACACAATGACACGATCTAATTGTTTCGCTTAGTTTGGTCCATCCCACCATATCATTCTCCCAATGATATGATCTCATTATCAATTGACAACTCATGTCTATGGTTAGGAAACCTTAACCATCATTGATCAATGAGCTAGTCCATAGAGGCGCATTAGGGACACGGTGTTGTTCACAAACCACACAAGTATTAATGTTTCCGCTTAATACAATTCTAGCATGGAATATAAACTTTATCATGAACAAGAATTATAATAATAACATCTTTATTATTGCCTCTAGGGCATAATTCCAACAGTCTCCCACTTGCACTAGAGTCAATAATCTAGTTTACATTTGGCAACAATCTTACACCCATGGCAATCGAGGTGCTGATCATGTTTTACACGGAAGAGGTTTAGTCAATGGATCTGCGACATTCAGATCTGTATGTACTTTGCTGATCTTCGATCTCCATCTCGCTATATAATCTCGGATTATATGAAACTTATGTTGATATGCTTGGTCTTTGGATGATATCTTGGTTCCTTAGCGAGTGCTATGGCGCCGTGTTGTCACACAATATCTCCAAAGGGGTCCAATGCACTTGGAACCACGCCAAGCTCAAGGATGAAGTTCTGATCCAAACTCCTTCACTTGACGCTCGCAGCAGCCATGTATTCCGCTTTCATTGTAGATCCCGCGACCACGCTTTGCTTGCCTTCTCCACTCACAGCCTCCATTCAAAATATACACGATCCCGTTCGAGATTTAGCATCATCCTTGTCGGTGTCGAAACTAGCATCGACGTAACCTTTTACGATGAGCTGTTCATCACCCCATAGACTAAGAACATTTCTTTAGTCCTATTTAGGTACCTTAGGATGTTCTTCACGGCTGTCCAAAGGTTCCACTCGGATCACTTTGATATCTCGTCAAACTAAGAGCATTGGACACATCCGTCTAGTACACAAGATGGCATACATGATGGAACCTATGGCCGAGGCATAAGGCACTTTGCTCATAGCTTCCTATCATTTCATCAGAATGGACACCGAGCCTTGCTCAATATCTTACTTGACAACATAGGCACCGAACCTTTCAATGCCTTATCCATTCTGAACCTTTTCGAACTTTGTCTAGGTATGTACCGCTTAAAGCTATCGCGCCTTTGTCTATCTCTATAGATTTTGATGCCCAATATATAAGCAGCTCCACCTAGGTCTTTCATTGAAAACACTTGTTCAAATAACTCTTCACATCGTTAAGCATGTCGATGTCATTTCCAATAATCAATATGTCATCCACATATAGTACCGTAAACGCCACCGAGCTCCCACTCACTTTCTTGTAGATGCAAGCTTCAGAGCAATTTGGAACAAATCCAAAGCTCTTGATCACTTGATCAAAACGAAGGTTCCAACTCCGAGATGCTTGCTTCATCCATAAATGGAACGCTGAAGTTTGCATACTTTATCAAGATCCTTAGGATCGACAAAACCTTCGGTTGCATCATATACAACTCTTCATCAATGTTGCCATTGAGGAAAGCAGTCTTGACATCCATTTGCCATATTTCATAATCATGAAACGCAGCAATTGCTAATAAAATCCGAATGGACTTAAACATCGCCACGGAGAGAAAGTCTCATCGTAGTCAACACCTTGAACTTGTCGAAAACCTTTCGCAACAAGCCGTGCTTTATAGACGGTAACATTACCATCCGCCCCGCTTTTCTTCTTGAAGATCCATTTGCACTCAACGGCCTTCGATCGCTAGGAGGGTCTACCAAAGTCCATACTTGGTTTTCGCCATGGATCCCAATTCGGATTTCATGGCTTCTAGCCATTTCTCGTAGTCTGGGCTCATCATCGCTTCCTCATAGTTCGTAGGTTCACCGCCTTCTACTAACAAGATCGTCAAGACAGGTTGTCATACCACTCAGAGGGGCACGCGACCTTGTCGACCTGCGACGCTCAAGAGCAGATCGTCCAAGCTTCATGATCCTTGTCATTAGCTTCCTCTATTGTTGGTGCGGTGATCGAACAATTTCAGGTGCTGCGCTACTCTCCAATTCAAGAGAAGGTTCAATAACCTCGTCTAGCTCTACTTTCCTCCCACTCACTTCTTCGAGAGAAACTCCTTCTCAAGAAAGGAACCGTTCTTTGACATAAACACTTTGCCTTCAGTTACGTGATAGAAGGTATACCCAATAGTTTCCTTAGGGTATCCTATGAAGATGCATTTCTCGCTTTGGGTTCGAGTTTGTCGGCATCAACTTCTTGACGAAGCTTCAGATCCCCAAACTTTAAGAAACGACAACTTAGGTTTAGCACCAAACCACGCTTCATACGGTGTCGTCTCAACGGATTTAGATGGAGCCCTATTTAAAGTGAATGCAGCGTTTCTAATGCATAACCCCAAAATGATAACGGCAAATCAGTAAGAGACATCATCGATCGGACCATATCTAATAGGGTTCGATTCATGCTCGACACACCATTGCGCTGTGGTGTTCCGGTGGCGTGAGTTGTGAAACGATTCCACTTGCTTTGAGATGCGTGAGAAAATCATAACTCAAATATTCGCCCCACGATCGGATCAGAAACTTAATCTTTCATACGATGGTTCTCCACTTCATTCTGAAATTCTTTGAACTTTCAAACGTTTCAGATTTATGTTTCATTAAATAGATATACCCATATCTACTTAAGTCATCGGTAAAAGTGAGAAAATAGCGATATCCACCGTCGAAACACTCATCGGTCCGCATACATCGGTATGTATGATTTCCAACAAGTCCGTTGTTCGCTCCATCATACCGAGAACGGGTTTTGATCATCTTGCCCATGAGGCATGGTTCGCATGTGTCAAATGATTCAAAATCAAGAGACTCCAAAAGTCCATCGAATGGAGTTTCTTCATGCGCTTTACACCAATATGACCTAGACGACGATTGCCACAAATAAGTAGTATTATCACTATCTACTTTGCATCTCTTAGCCTCAATGTTATGGATGTGTGTTTCATCCCTTTCGAGATTTACAAGAAATAAACCATTCACAATAGGTGCATGACCATAAAAGATGTTACTCATATAAATAGAACAACCATTATTCTCGATTTAAATGAATAACCGTCTTGCAATAAACACGATCCGAAATAATGTTCATGCTCAACGCAGTACATAATAACACTTATTAAGGTTTAAAACTAATCCGAAGGTAAAACTAAGGAGAGCGTCCGACGCCATCACATCAACTCTTGATCCGTTGCCAACGCCAAGATCGTCACCTCATCCTCGCAGTCACCGTCTATTCCGTAGCTCTGTTTCGAGTTACAAATATTAGCAACCGAACCGTATCAAATACCTGTGCACTACAACAAGGGCTAGTAAGGAAAACATCAATAACATGTATATCAAATATACCTTTGATGGTGCCAGCCTTATTGTTCGCTAAGTACTTCGGACGATTGCCCAAAGGACCCTTGTCCTTGCAATAGAAGCACTCAGTGTCCGCTTAGGACCAGACTTGAGCTTCTTCTCGTTAGGGCAACGCGCTGCCGCCGCTTTTCTTGAAGGGCTTCTTTGCACCTTTACCTTTCTTAAAGGAGGGCTTGTTGACCATCAACACATGATTATCCTTTTGATGTCCACCTCCGCAGCCTTCAGCTTTGCGAAGAGCTCGTGATCGATCTGGAACCAATCTGATTGTGAGTCACTACAAAACTTTTGTAGCCGGGAGGAGTGATTGCAGAACCTCACAATCTTGAGCTCCTCGAATCTTGCATCCAGTTGCTCAAAGGCGTTGAGTGTAGCCCGACATCTTAATGGCGTGCTCACTAACGGAACTCCCTTCCTCCATCTTGCGCTTAAAGAACTTCGGAGATCTCATATCTCTTTAACGGGCCTGAGTCTGAAACATGGTTTTCAGCTCCTCGAGAATCTCAAAGGGCCCGGGATAGTTTTCAAAACGATTTTGAAGTTCCGGTTCCATAGCAAACAACATGGTGCTCTTAATCACACCATAATCATCTTTGCGCGACTGATAGACAGCTTTCTCATCAGCCGGCGCAGTTGCAGCAGGGGGGTCACCTAACGCTTTCCCAAGGACATAGTCCTTTTGTCCGCCACGTAATGATTCTAAGATTGCGGAACCAGTTGGTGAAGTTAGACCCATTGTTTCTAAGCTTTTCTTTCTCAGCAAAACGTTGAAGTTGAAGTTGGACTTGGCCATGTGATCTATGATTTGCAAGTACAATTTAGACTATGTTCATGATAAATAGTTCAACTTAATCAAATTACTAGATGAACTCCCACTAAATTCAACATCCCTCAAGTTGTTTAGTGAACACGATCCAAATTCACCACACCTAATCCGATCTTCACGAGAAGAGATGTGGCTTCAATGGTGGACAACAAAGTGTCGATCATATCATTCATATGACTCATGCTTAACCTTTCGGTTCATGTGTTCCGAGGCCATGTCTGTACATGCTAGGCTCGTCAAGTCAAACCCAAGTATTTCCGCGTGTGCAAAACTGGCTTGCACCCGTTGTATGTGAGCGTAGAGTCTATAGCACCCGATCATCACGTGATGCTTGGACACGATTTAACTTCGCAACGATGCATACATGGGGAGAACACGCTTTATCTTGATCTTTAAGTGAGGAATCATCTTATAATGCTACCGTCGCGATCTAAGCATAATAAGATACATAAAAGGATAAACATCACATGCATATAACTTTATGTGACATGGTATAGCTAATCTTCGCAAGAATGATCTCCATCTTGTGCTCCGCATGATCTCCATCACTCCACCATGATTGCCTCCACCACGAATAGCAACTACAACTATTGCTAACTACTTAGCGATAAAGTAAAGCTATTACATGGCGTATAAGAAGTTGACTCGCAGGCCATACACAATTATAAAGACAACCATATATTCGCCGTTGTGTACTCATCGACATGCAAGTCGTGAAACATTACAAAACATGATCATCGCATACAATATACACATCACATCTTGGGCCATACCATATCACGAAACACTCCTGCAAAAACAAGTTAGACGCCTCTACTTTGTTGTTGCATGTTTTACGTGGCTCATGGGAGTAGATGCTAAGAACGATTCTTACCTACGGAAAGCCACAACGGTGATATTATGGTTGCCAAACTCCGGTGTTAATACCATGACAACTATAGTGAAAGAAACTGACATCCACCAGCCGCATGTGTGGTACAAGCCACACGTCAAGTGCGGAGCCGGTCTCGCGAACGACGTCGCGTAAGGTTGGCCTGGACCGCTTCAATCCCACTATCCCGCGTCATAAGAAGAACACAAACAAGAGGCTTGCAACAGAAAACATCAACGCCCGCAACAACCATGTTGCGTTCTACTCGTGAATCACATCTACGCATAGATCTAGCTCGATACCATCAAGGGTTTCGCAGCATAGTAAATCAAAATTTTCACTGAGCGACAGAGGGAAAGCCAAGATCTAATCTAGGAGATGCAAACAACGAGAGAGATTGGATTAGATCTTCATACCCTTGAAGATTCGACAGTGAACGCTCATTTAACGTGGGTGATGTAGTCGTACTCGCTTCTCCTCCTTGCGATCCGATCCGATCCGATCTAGCACCACAAGTGGCGGTGCCTCCGTGAGATGCACACGTGCAGCACCTCGACGTCTCCTCCTTCCTCGGACCAGCAAGTAGGGTGGAGAGATGGATTGGATCTACAACACGACGGCGTGGTGTATATGGTAGAGAATTTCTGCCGTAGGGCTTCGCCTACAAACAGTCGGGAGGGAGAGAGGAGGGCAGCAGGGCAACTAGGGTTTGGAGAAAGGTGTGTCCAGGGGAAGGGGGCGCACCAGCCCTCTATTTATAGAGGGGGGGCGGCCAGCCCTAGCCTCTCCTCCAAGCCTATCTCTAGTTTAAACGATTTAAACTCTCCCTTATCTAGAAATTCTATCTCTAGTTTAAACGAGTTTAAACTTATCTAGAATCGGCTAGGCCCTATGGGGCCTTGTGCCCCTGGCCCAATGCGGCCAGGACACTCCCTCATAGGCCCATGCCCCCTCCCGGAAGGTGGGACCACGTTGGCCCCCTTCCGGAAGGTTCTAGAAGCTTCCGGTACAATACCGATTAACCCGGAACAATTCCGAACTCCAAAAACTGCACTGCCTTATATGAATCTTATTCTCCGGACCACTCCGGAACCTCTTGTGATGTCCCGGATCCCATCCGAGACTCCGAACAAAAAAATTCATAAACCAAGTATCCAATCTATCCTAGCATCGAGACACGTTAAGTGTGTGACCCTGCGGGTTCGAGAATATGCAGACATGATCTTCTATCAATAATCAACAATGGGTCTATGCACCCATATTGACTCCCACACATTCATCGATGATCATATCGGATGAACCACGATGCCAGGATTCAACCAATCCCATTTATATATTCCCTTCGACTCGCTATATTTTACTTGCCCGAGATTCGATCGTTTGCATGGTCATACCTAGTTCAATCTCGCTCACAAAGAAGTACTTTACTCGTTCCGTAATCCGATATCACTTTGTGATTAACTCCTTAACCACATGCTTGCAAGCGGTGTTGATATCGATTACCAAGTGGGCCCAAGTATATCTCCGACTTGGGAGGACAAATCCCATCTCGATACATACAACCCAATGATACTTTCCGATCACTGAGAGACACCTTTATGATCACCCTCTCATAGGATGACGTTTGATGACCTCAAAGCTTTCTTCCGATACCAGTGGAGTTGTATTATCTCATGGTCTAAGGAATACAATATTTGACATAGGAAAAGCTTCAAAAGATGAACACAATGACACGATCTAATTGCTTCGCTTAGTTTGGTCTCATCCACCATATCATTCTCCCAATGATATGATCTCATTATCAATTGACAACTCATGTCTATGGTTAGGAAACCTTAACCATCATTGATCAATGAGCTAGTCCATAGAGGCGTACTAGGGACACGGTGTTGTTCACAAACCACACAAGTATTAATGTTTCCGCTTAATACAATTCTAGCATGGAATATAAACTTTATCATGAACAAGAATTATAATAATAACATCTTTATTATTGCCTCTAGGGCATAATTCCAACAGTATGGTTTAGAATCGGAGCTTCAGAAAAGGTTTGAGAATTCAGACCCACATGATATTGTCCGTGATCTCAAATTGATCTTTGAGACTCATGCGGCAATTGAGAGCTATGAGGCTTCTGAAAAGTTCTTTAACTGCAAGATGGAAGAGGGCAGCTCCATCAGTGAGCATGTGCTTAAGATGTCTGGGCACGCAAACAAACTTCAAATCTTGAGTATAGTGATTCCTAATGCTTTGGGGATTTACCGTGTCCTCCAATCACTACCACCAAGTTACAAGAACTTTGTGATGAACTACAACATGCAGAACATGAACAACACGTTGCCAGAACTCTTCGCCATGTTAAAATCTGCAGAAGTGGAGATCAAGAAAGAGCACCAAGTGTCGTTGGTCAATAAGACCACCAAATTCAAGAAAGGCAAGTCTAAGCAAAAGGGACACTTCAAGAAGGGTGGTAAGAAAGTTACCGCGCCGACGAAGAAGACCAAGGCTGGACCTAAGCCTGATACTGAGTGCTTTTACTGCAAGGGAGAAGGTCACTGGAAGCGGAATTGCCCAAAGTACTTGGCGGATTTGAAGAACGGCAACATCAAGAAGAAAGGTATATCCGATATACATGTCATTTATGTGTATCTCACTAGTACTCGTAGTAGCGCCTGGGTATTTGATACTGGTTCGGTTGCTCATATCTGTAACTCGAAATAGGTGCTGCAGAATAAACGGAAGCTAGCGAAGAACGAGGTGACGATGCGCGTGGGAAACGGATCAAAGGTTGATGTGATCGCGGTCGGCACGCTACCCCTTCATCTACCATCGGGATTAGTTTTATACTTAAATAATTGTTATTTGGTGCCTGCGTTAAGCATGAACATTATATCGGGATCTTGTTTATTGCAAGACGGTTACTTGTTTAAGTTCGAGAATAATGGTTGTTCGATTTATATGAGTAATATGTTTTATGCACATGCACCTTTGATAGATGGTCTATTCTTATTGAATCTCGATAGTGGAAATACACATATTAATAACATTGAGGCTAAACGTTTGAAATCGAGCGATAACTCGACCTATATGTGGCACTGTCGTCTTGGTCACATTGGAGTGAAGCGTATGAAGAAACTCCATTCCGATGGACTTCTTGAATCACTTGATTTCGAATCACTTGAAAGATGCGAAGCATGTCCGATGGGTAAAATGACTAAGACTCCATTTTCGTATGATGGAGCTACGGACTTATTGGAAATCATACATACCGATGTGTGTGGTCCAATGAGTGTAGCATCGCGCGGTGGTTATCGTTATGTTCTTACCTTCACGGATGACTTGAGTAGATAGGGGTATATCTATTTCATGAAACATAAGTCTGAAACTTTCGAGAAGTTTAAGGAATTTCAAAGTGAGGTAGAGAATCAACGTAACAAGAAGATTAAATTTCTACGTTCTGATCGTGGAGGTGAATATCTAAGTTACGAGTTTGGCGAGTATTTGAAGAAATGCGGAATACTTTCACAATTGACACCGCCGGGAACACCACAGCGAAATGGTGTGTCCGAACGTCGTAATCGAACTCTCTTAGATATGGTTCGTTCTATGATGTCACTTACAGATTTACCGCTATCATTTTGGGGTTATGCATTAGAAACAGCCGCATTCACTTTAAATAGGGCACCATCTAAATCCGTTGAAACGACACCGTATGAATTATGGTTTGGGAAGAAACCTAAATTGTCGTTCCTTAAAGTTTGGGGTTGCAAAGCCTATGTAAAGAAGTTACAGCCGGACAAGCTTGAACCCAAAGCGGAAAAATGCGTCTTCATAGGATACCCGAAGGAAACTATTGGGAATAGCTTCTATCATAGATCCGAAGGCAAAATCTTCGTTGCCAAGAATGGAACCTTTCTAGAGAAGGAATTTCTCTCGAAAGAAGTGACTGGAAGGAAAGTAGAACTCGACGAGGTTGTCGAACCTTCTCTCGAAATTGCGAGTAGCGCAGCACCGGAAGAAGTTCATGTGGTGCCTGCACCAATAAGAGAGGAAGCTAATGATGATGATCATGAAACTTCGGTTGAAGTTGCTACAGAGCCTCGCAGGTCAACGAGAACTTGTACCACTCCTGATTGGTATGATCCCGTTATGAGTATCATGTTGGTGGACAACACCGATGACCCTGCGACATATGAGGAAGCGATGATGAGCCCAGATTCCAATAAATGGCAAGAAGCCATGAAATCCGAGATTGGATCCATGTACGAAAACCAAGTATGGACTTTGGTGGACTTACCGGATGGCCGGAAGGCCGTCGAGAACAAATGGATTTTCAAGAAGAAAACAGATGCTGATGGTAATGTTACTGTTTATAAAGCTCGACTTGTCGCAAAAGGGTTTCGACAAATTCAAGGAGTTGACTACGATGAGACTTTCTCACCAGTAGAGAAGCTAAAGTCTGTGAGGATTATGTTAGCAATCGCTGCATATTACGATTATGAAATATGGCAGATGGATGTCAAAATAGCGTTCCTCAATGGAGACATTGATGAAGAGTTGTATATGATGCAACCCAAAGGTTTTGTCGATCCTAAAGATGCTAACAAGGTATGCAAACCTCAACGGTCCATCTATGGATTGAAGCAAGCATCCCGAAGTTGGAATCAACATTTTGATAAGGTAATCAAAAGTTTTGGTTTTATACAAACTTATGGAGAAGCTTGTATTTACAAGAAAGTGAGTGGGAGCTCTGTAGCATTCTTAATACTATATGTAGATGACATATTGTTGATTGGGAATGATGTAGACCTTCTTAATAGTGTCAAGGAATATTTGAATAATAGTTTTTCAATGAAGGATCTTGGCGAAGCAGCTTACATATTAGGCATAAAGATTTATAGAGATAGATCGAGACGCCTAATATCATTGTCACAAAGTACATATTTGGACAAAGTTCTAAAGAGGTTTGGAATGGAAGATAGCAAGAAAGGGTTCTTGCCCATGTTTCTAATCGACCTTGAGTAAAACTCAAAGTCAAACAACGCGTAAGATAGAGAAAGGATGAGTAAGACTCCTATGACTCAGCCATAGGATCTCTAATGTATGCCATGCTATGTACTAGACCCGACATTGCATATGTCGTTAGTTTAACTAGCAGATATCAAAGTGATCCAGAGTGGATCATTGGACGTGTCAAAACATCCTTAAGTACTTGAGAAGAACTAAGGATATGGTTCTTTCTTATGGAGGAGATGAACAGCACGTTGTTAATGGTTACACCGATGCTAGTTGGAACACCGATCCGGATGATTCTAAATCACAATCTGGATACGTATTTATTTTGAATGGTGCAGCAGTTAGCTGGAGGAGTGCAAAGCAAAGCGTTGTGGCGAGATCTTCAACTGAATCGGAATACATGGCTACTTCGGAGGCTTCACAAGAAGCGATATGGATGAAAGAGTTCATTACAGAGCTGGGTGTGGTTCCTAGTGCGCTGGACCCAATGTCTATCTACTGTGATAACATGGGCGCCATAGCCAATGCGCAAGAACCAAGGTCACACAAGAAGCTGAAGCACATCAAGCTACGTTTTCACGCTATTCGAGAACATGTCCAAGATGGGGACATAAAGATTTGCAAAGTACACACAGATCTGAATGTGGCGGATCCGTTGACTAAACCTCTCCCGAGGGCAAAACATGACCAGCACCAAACTGCCATGGGTGTTCGGTATATTACCATGTAATCTAGATTAGATGACTCTAGTGCAAGTGGGAGACTGTTGGAGATATGCCCTAGAGGCAATAATAAATGTAGTTATTATTATATCTTCGTGTTTATGATAAATGTTTACATTCATGCTATAATAGTATTAACAAGGAAACATTAATACTTGTGTGATTTGTAAACTTAAATTGAAGTCCCTCGTATAGACTCTATACATCACTAGCTTGTTGGTTAATAAATGATTGTGGTTTCCCTATCATGAACATTGAGATGTTATTAACAACAAGATCATATCATTAGGAGAATGATATGGTGGACATACTCCTATAGATAAGCATAGGATAAAGATCAAGTCATTTTAATAGTTCAATTGCTATACACCTAATATCACGAGGAGATCCAGAATGGTCCGAAGAATAAGATTCATATAAGGAAAGTCCTGTTTCGGAGTTGGAGAATGGTTCTGGTGTTTTCATCGGGAATGTTCTAGAAGGTTCCGGAATGTCCCAAGACCGGAGGGAAGGGTACATGAATGTGTTATATCAAGTTGGTATGATTGCATCATGTACTAGGTGTCATCGCTGAACAAAATAAAGGGTTTAATCAAATCCTAGTTTGAAAAGTCAAACGCCCATTTGAAAAGTCAAACGGCTATTTTGGGAAGTGGAGGGGAGGTGGAATCCGAGTTGGGGAGGAGTTCCTCCCCTCCACCGCCGGCCCCCTTGGGAAACCGAGTAGGGGAGGGACTCCCCTCCCCTGGCGCGCCCCCTCCACCTATATAAGGAGGGGCAGGGCTTCCCCTCCTAGCACCCAACACCTCCACCTCTAAACCCTAGCCGTCGCCGCCGCCCTAGGGCAAACCACCGCCGCCTAGCTAACCCTAGCCGCCGGCCAAGCCTCCTCCTCGGCGTGTCTAAACCCTAGATCGTCAAGGGTCTCTCTCATACTCCACCATACTCGCTCCGACTTAAGGCGAAGCCTCATGAGATCTCCCTCTACTTCGGTACCACGCCACTGTCTTGCCGAATTGCGAGGAGAGTGCTACAACCTCCGCTACTGGAACAAGGAGAGGAAGGTCTTCACGAAAATCAACGGTGACCGATCATGGGAGCGCGCCGAACGCAGCCACCGGAAGGATCGTCTACACGATCTTGAGATCGGGAAGAGTACGACTACATCACCCACGAGAATCCGCTCTCGTTAAACACTTTGGAATCTTCGAGGGTGAGTTATTCCATCGACTCGTTGCTACAATCTAGTAGATAGATCTTGGCTTGTTTGTTTGTATGTGGTAGATTTTTTTTGTTTTCCATGCTACGAAACCCTACATTTGATACTGGTCCAGTTGCTAATATTTGTAACTCGAAACAGGAGCTACGAAATAGACGACTTTAAGTAGGATGAGGTGACGCGCTGCTGGCAACGGATCAAGAGTTGATGTGATGGCCGTCGACGCCTCCTTAGTTTTACCTTCGGGATTAGTTTTAAACCTTAATAAGTGTTATTATGTGCCTGCGTTGAGCATGAACATTATTTCTGGATCGTGTTTATTGCAAGACGGTTATTCATTTAAATCGGAGAATAATGGTTGTTCTATTTATATGAGTAATATCTTTTATGGTCATGCACCTCCTGTAAATGGTTTATTTCTTCTGAATCTCAAAAGGGATGAAACACACATCCATAACATTGAGGCTAAGAGATGCAAAGTAGATAGTGATAATACTACTTATTTGTGGCACTGTCGTCTAGGTCATATTGGTGTAAAACGCATGAAGAAACTCCATTCTGATGGACTTTTGGAGTCTCTTGATTTTGAATCATTTGACACATGCGAACCATGCCTCATGGGCAAGATGATCAAAACCCCGTTCTCCGGAATGATGGAGCGAGCAACGGACTTTTTGAAATCATACATACTGATGTATGCGGACCGATGAGTGTTTCGACGCGCGGTGGATATCGCTATTTTCTCACTTTTACCGATGACTTAAGTAGATATGGGTATATCTATTTGATGAAACATAAATCTGAAACATTTGAAAAGTTCAAGGAATTTCAGAATGAAGTGGAGAACCATCGTAACAGAAAGATTAAGTTTCTACGATCCAATCGTGGAGGTGAATATTTGAGTTATGATTTTCTCACGCATCTTAAAGCAAGCGGAATCGTTTCGCAACTCACGCCACCCAGAACACCACAGCGCAATGGTGTGTCTGAACGCCGGAATCGAACCCTATTAGATATGGTCCGATCGATGATGTCTCTTACTGATTTGCCGTTATCATTTTGGGGTTATGCATTAGAAACCGCTGCATTCACTTTAAATAGGGCACCATCTAAATCCGTTGAGACGACACCGTATGAACTGTGGTTTGGTGCTAAACCTAAGTTGTTGTTTCTTAAAGTTTGGGATGCGAAGCTTACGTCAAGAAGTTGATGCCGGACAAGCTCGAACCCAAAGCGGAGAAATGCGTCTTCATAGGATACCCTAAGGAAACTATTGGGTATACCTTCTATCACAGAACCGAAGGCAAAGTGTTTGTCGCAAAGAACAGTTCCTTTCTTGAGAAGGAGTTTCTCTCGAAAGAAGTGAGTGGGAGGAAAGTAGAGCTAGACGAGGTTGTTGAACCTTCGCTTGAGTTGGAGAGTAGCGCAGCACCTGAAATTGTTCCAAAGGCCGTACGCACCAACAATAGAGGAAGCTAATGACAAGGATCATGAAGCTTGGACGATGCTACTACTGAATGTCGCAGTCGACAAGGTCGCGTCCCCTGAGTGGTACGGCAACCCTGTCTTGACTATCTTGTTGGTAGAAGACAGTGAACCTACGAACTATGAGGAAGCGATGATGAGCCCCGACTCTGAGAAATGGCTAGAGGCCATGAAATCCGAATTGGGATCCATGAGAAAAAACCAAGTATGGACTTTGGTGGACCCTCCTAGCGACCGAAAGGCCGTTGAGTGCAAATGGATTTTCAAGAAGAAAACGGACGCGGATGGTAATGTTACCGTCTATAAAGCACGGCTTGTCGCGAAAGGTTTTCGACAAGTTCAAGGTGTTGACTACGATGAGACTTTCTCTCCCGTAGCGATGTTTAAGTCCATTCGGATTTTATTAGCAATTGCTGCGTTTCATGATTATGAAATATGGCAGATGGATGTCAAGACTGCTTTCCTCAATGGCAACATTGATGAAGAGTTGTATATGATGCAACCCGAAGGTTTTGTCGATCCTAAGGATGCTGATAAAGTATGCAAACTTCAGCGTTCTATTTATGGACTGAAGCAAGCATCTCGGAGTTGGAACCTTCGTTTTGATCAAGTGATCAAGAGCTTTGGATTTGCTCCAAATAGCTACGAAGCTTGTATCTACAAGAAAGTGAGTGGGAGCTCAGTGACATTTCTGGTACTATATTTGGATGACATATTGATTATTGGAAATGACATTAACATGCTTAACGATGTGAAGAGTTATTTGAACAAATGTTTTTCAATGAAAGACCTAGGTGAAGCTGCTTATATATTGGGCATCAAAATCTATAGAGATAGACAAAGACGCCTGATAACTTTAAGCCAGAGTACATACCTAGACAAAGTTCTGAAAAGGTTCAGAATGGATAAGGCAAAGAAAGGTTCAGTGCCTATGTTGTCAGGTAAGATATTGAGCAAGGCTCAGTGTCCAGCTACGGTAAATGATAGAGAAGCTATGAGCAAAGTTCCATATGCCTCGGCCATAGGTTCTATCATGTATGCCATGTTGTGTACTAGACCGGATGTGTCCAATGCTCTTAGTTTGACGAGCAGATATCAAAGTGATCCAGGAGTGGAACACTAGACAGCCGTGAAGAACATCCTAAAGTACTTGAATATGACTAAAGAAATGTTCTTAGTATATGGAGGTGATGAACAGCTCGTCGTAAAGGGTTACGTCGATGCTAGTTTCGACACTGACAAGGATGATTCTAAATCTTATGTGATACGTTTATATTTTGAATGGAGGAGTCAGAGTTGGAGAAGCTGCAAGCAAAGCGTGATCGCGGGATCTACAGTGGAAGCGGAATACATGGCTGCTGCAAAAGCGTCAAGTGAAGGAGTTTGGATCAGGAACTTCATCACTGAGCTTGGTGTGGTTCCAAGTGCATTGGACCCACTGGAGATATTGTGTGACAACACTGGCGCCATAGCACTCACTAAGGAACCAAGATATCATACAAAGACTAAGCATATCAACCGCAAGTTTCATATAATCCGAGATTATATAGCAGATGGAGATCTGAAGATTAGCAAAGTACATACAGATCTGAATGTCGCAGATCCATTGACTAAACCTCTTCCACGTATAAAACATGATCAGCACCTTAGTGCCATGGGTGTGAGATTGTTGCCAAATGTAAACTAGATTATTGACTCTAGTGCAAGCGGGAGACTGTTGGAATTATGCCCTAGAGGCAATAATAAAGATGTTATTATTATAATTCTTGTTCATGATAAAGTTTATATTCCATGCTAGAATTGTATTAAGCGGAAACTTTAATACTTGTGTGGTTTGTGAACAACACCGTGTCCCTAGTATGCCTCTAAGGACTAGCTCATTGATTAATGATGGTTAAGGTTTCCTAACCATAGACATGAGTTGTCGATTAATAATGAGATCATATCATTAGGAGAATGATATGATGGACAGACCCAAACTAAGTGAAGCAATTAGATCGTGTCATCGTGTTCATCTTTGCGAAGCTTTTCTTATGCAAATATTGTATTCCTTAGACCATGAGATAATACAACTCCCTGGTTTCGGAAGAAAGCTTTGAGGTCATCAAACGTCATCCTATGAGAGGGTGATCATAAAGGTGTCTCTCAGGTGATCGGAAAGTACCTGTTGGGTTGTATGTATCGAGATGGGATTTATCCCTCCCAAGTCGGAGAGATATACTTTGGGCCCACTCGGTAATAGATATCAACAACGCTTGCAAGCATGTGGTTAAGGGGTTAATCACAAAGTGATATCGGATTGCGGAACGAGTAAAGTACTTGCTGTGAACGAGATTGAACTAGGTATGACGGTACCGACGATCAAATCTCGGGCAAGTAAAATATCGCGAGACGAAGGGAATATATATATGGGATTGATTGAATCCTGGCATCATGGTTCATCCGATATGATCATCGATGAATGTGTGGGAGTCAATATGGGTTTCAATGACCCGCTGATTATTGATATAAGATCATGTCTGCATGTTCTCGAACCCGAAGGGTCACACACTTAACGTGTCTCGACGCTAGGATAGATTGGATAATTGGTTTATTAGTTTTTGTTCGGAGTCTCGGATGGGATCCGGGACATCATGAGAGGTTCCGGAATGGTCTGCAGAATGAGATTCATATAAGGCAATGCAGTTTTTGGAGTTCGGAATTGTTTCGGGTTAATCGGTATTGTACCGGAAGCTTCTAAAACCTTCCGGAGGGGGACCAACGTGGCCCCACCTGTCGGGAGGGGGCATGGGCCTATGAGGGAGCCTGTCAGATTGGGCCAGGGGCACAAGGCCCCATAGGGCCCAGCCGGCCAACCTAGGGCTAAACCCTAGGAAAGCTTCTAGAAGGAGGGGGAACTTGCCCCCCACTCTTCCCTCCTTGGCCGCCGGCCAAGGCTTGGGGGAGGGGCTAGGGTTGGCGCCCACCCCTCTATATAAAGAGGGCTGGGGGCGCACCCCTCCCCACACACACCTCCTCCTCAAGCCCTAGCCGCCCTGCTGCCCTCCTCTCTCTCTCCCTCCCGACTGCACGTAGGCGAAGCCTTGCTACAGAAAGTCTCCACCACTTGCACCGCGCCGTCATGTTGTAGATCCAATCCGTCTCTCCACCATACTTGCTGGACCGAGGAAGGAGGAGAAGTCGAGGTGCCGCACGTGTGCATCTCTCGGAGGCATCGCCACTTGCGGTGTTAGATCGGAGCGGATTGCGAGGAGGAGAAGCGAGTACGACTACATCACCCACGCCCGATTTAACGTTCTGCAGCGAATCTTCAAGGGTATGAAGATCTCATCTAATCTCTCTCGTTGTTTGCATCTCCTAGATTATATCTTGGCTTTCCCGTTCGCATTCGTAGAATTTTTTTGATTTACTATGCTGCAAAACCCTTCATCAAGACGCCTCTTTGTGGACCTAATAGAAGAGTAACATGACTTAGTATACCAATGACCCGCCATCTACCAACAGAACCTGCGTCGCTATAATAGTCGCCATGTTCGTCATCACTCGTTTAACTAAGTGGATCTGGTTCTCTGTCTCAAACAGCAGAAGGAACACAAGTTATCCCCGTCATGAGAATGTGTGCTCGTCATAAGCAAGACACTATTAAACGGGTCTTACTACGTCGTTCATATTCGTGAGCTAGAGGACAAACCTGACGAGAGAAGAAAACGAAAACCTGATGATTCCGACAATGTATACACATAGCCAAACTGTCCATGGAACATAGCACAATACATCCTTTTTATACTTAGTATATTTTGATTATGTAATATGTACTCTATATGATCAATGAAATAAAGCAGTTGGTTTGCTCATATTCTGAGTATGTTACCTCCTTTATTTTTTATTTTGTGGATCATATACACTTTGCACGATTTGCTCCACACTCGTGAAAATTTTCCGCCTTCGAGCATTAGTTTAAGTTCTATTTTGTACACTTTTTCTATTGTTTCATATATGGAGTCCCTAGTAGTGACTTTTTATCTTTTCTATATTTTTTGAAATGGAGGACGAGACCCGTCTCTACATTGAAAAGATATATACGATTTTTTATTATATTTTTTCACAAAGACTATATATAAAAAAACCGCAACCATCATGCAAGGTCTACAAACACGACAATGACAGCACGGGCTTACATTCTGAAACGCAAAATCCACCCATCTAGTAGTCAGGGACACCACATTACCTTTTTCTATATGCTTAGTTAAAATTTATGAAATTTTATTTTGACCAAAAAATATGGAATGTATTTGTAGGAGTACAAGAATAAACCTAAGGAGGGAAGGGATTAAATGCCAACCATTATCTATACATTATCGTGCACCATTTTTGGCTACCCATTAAACAAGATATTCCTATAAAGCAAGGTGGTGCTAAAGTTAGACATTATTAAATATGGTAAGGAATCAGTTTTCCAAAGAACGAGATAAGGCATCAGATTTTCCAAAGAAAGACGAGATAAGACCAAAAATTAATATTTTGCTATAGCTGCCTACGTTTAGCGTCAACAAGTATTTCCTATAAATACATGGAGCAAGCATTTGATGAACCAACACTTATTAGTCCCATTTACCCGAACACTACAAATTACCTTCTGAATGTAGGGGTTCGTAGCATGGAAAACAAAAAAGTTCTACCGCATGCAAACAAACAAGTCAAGATCTATCACTAGATTGTATCAACGAGTCGATAGAAGAACTCACCCTCGAAGATTCCAAAGCGGTTAACGAGAGCAGATTCTTGTGGGTGATGTAGTCGTACTCTTTCCGATCTCAAGATCGCGTAGACGATCCTTCCGGCGCTGCGTTCCGGCAGCGCTCCCGCAGTCGGTCACACGTTCGGTACTGGATGAAGACCTTCCTCTCCCTTGTTCCAGCAGGCAGCAGAGGTTGTAGCACTCTCCTCGTGATTCTGGCAGCACGACGACGTGGTTTCGGAAGAAGAGGGGACATCTCGCAGGGCTTCGCCTTAAGCCGGAGCGAGTATGGTGGAGCAAGAGAGGGGCCTTGGAGATTTAGGGTTTAGAGGCGCCAAGGAGGGTGGTGTAGCCGGCGGCTAGGGTTTGGGGAAACCCTAGTCGGCGACTTGGGAGGAGCCCTAGAAGGCGGCGGCGCTTGGAGGTGGCCGGCGACTTGGAGCTAGGGTTTTGGGTGTGTAGGTAGGGGGCAGCCCTACCCCTCCTTATATAGGTGGGAGGGAGGCGCGGTTGGGAGGAGGGAGTCCTCCTCCAACTCCTCCTCCTTGGCCGACGGGTGGAGGGAGTAGGACTTCCTCCCTAAGTAGGTTTCCTACTCTCCCTCCACCAAGCAAACTTGTCGTTTGACTTTTCAAATTGGCGTTTGACTTTCAAACTAGGATTTGAATTCTTCCTTTATTTTGCCCAGACAAGTGACCTAGTACATGATGCAACCATTCCATATTGTCATGACACATTCATTTACCCTTCCCCTCCGGAGTGCCGGACCTTCCGAACCCTTCTAGAACATTCCCGGTGAAAACACCGGAATCATTCCCCAACTCCGAAACAGGACTTTCCTTATATGAATCTTATTCTCCGGACCATTCCGGATCTCCTCGTGATATTACGGATCCCATCCGAGACTCCTGACAACATTCGGTCTCTTACTCATCATTCCATAACTACTCAACAACATTGAATCCTTAAGTGTGTCTCCCTACGGTTCGTGAATTATGCGGACATGATCGAGACACTTCTCCGATCAATAACCAATAGAGGAATCTGGAAATTCATATGGCTCCCATATATTTCTACGATTACTTTGCGATCGAATGAACCACTTACATACGATACCAATTTCCCTTTGTCTCACGATAGTTTACTTATCCGAGGTTTTGATCGTTGGTATCTCTGCATACCTAGTTCAACCTTGTTACCGATAATTACTCTTTTCTCATTCCCGTGATATGTGATCCCTTGTGATCCAGTCACATTCTTGCAAGCTAATTGGATGGCATTCCACCGAGAGGGCCCAGAGTATATCTATCCGTCATATGGATGGACAAATCCCACTCTTGATCCATGTGCCTCAACCCATACTTTCCGAATACTCAATGCCACCTTTATAGCCACCCTGTTACAGTGTGGTGTTTGATGTCATCAAAGCATCCTTCCGGTGATGGTGATTAACATGATCTCATGGTCGAAGGAATTAGGTTACTATGTATCAGAAAGCTTATAGCAAATGAACTATGTTAAATGACTTGATCTTTATGCTACGCTTAACTATAGAAGTATGTCCATCACATCATTCTCCTAATGATATGACCCTGTTGTTAATAACATCTCTATGTTCATGATCAAGAAACCATGATCATATATTAACCAACAAGCTAGTTTAACAAGAGGCTTTACTAGGGACTCTTTTATGTTTACAAATCATACAAGTATTAATGTTTCCGGTTAATACAATTATAGCATGGTATGTAAATATTTATCATAAGTATGAAGATATGATAATAACCACTTTATTATTGCCTCTTGGGCATATCTCCAACAGTCTCCCACTTGCACTAGAGTCAATAATCTAGTTTCAAACCTTTGTGTATTCAACACCTATGGCTTTCTGGTGTCCTATGTACACGATTGCTAGTGGTCAACTGATCTCCGGATCTGACACTTCCAGGTCCGTGTGTAATTGCATGTCTTTGCGTCTCTACGCATGGCTTTGTACAAATTTGGTCCTTTGGTGTGACCTTTAGTTCTTTGGGGTTAAAACATGTTGATAATATTGTCGTACAATATATCTTCATAGCATTATCCCTACTATGAACTACACCTAGTTTGATAATAAACTACTTGACACAAATGCCCTCTTTTGCTGCTATAATAGCAGTTATATACTTAGCCCTTTTGTTGTAGTATCTGTCACAATATCTTAACTTTGGAACTCATTCAAATTCATTATGGAACTCTCATTCCATCATATTGTGCCACCCTTAGTTTAGATTGAGATAAACTTAATTTGTACTTTGTGACAAAACTAGTATCAATGTAATTTATTTACAATGAACTAACCATCTATTTGTCACTTCTACAAAATAATATATTCTTAGTTCTTTTACAAGATCATAATAATATCTTTACTATCGTCCAATAATCATCTTATGAATCATTCTGGTATATGCGCATAACATTTAGAGCATAGGACATATCTGGATTTGTACATATCACAACATGATTGATATAAATACTCTTTGTGATTTCATACATCAAGTATCAATCTATACTTGAATCTTTGTTTCACTTACCAAGTGTCAATACACTTGAATATATCATCAATATTGAACTCATTCAATCCTTTCTGTGCGACAAGAACCTTTCTTGTAGTTTCTATATTGAACTCATTCAATATATCATCTATGTACTTTCGGCACAACCATATTAGCGTCTATTGATGCCAAATATTTGGGTTTTGCCTAAGTCTTTCATCGAGATGAAATTCTTATCCTGTGTTAATAAAAGATACATCATTTCCAATCAACAATATGTCTTCCACATAATGTATTAGAAACATGTCTTAGCGCTCCCACTTAATTTCTTGCAAATGCAAGCATCTTCATCGTCTCCAATGAAATTAAACTCTTTTAATAGTTTCATCATAGTGAAGATTCCAACTCCGTGATGCTTACTTCAACCATTGAAGTTTGCATATGCTTTTAGCATCCTTTGAATTAACAAAACCCTTTAGACCGTGTCATGCACACGTCCTTGGTAACCATTCTATTAGAAGAACTTGTTTTGTTTATTCAACACATAACAAAATTATATGTCGTGGTTGCTACATTAATCCGTCTAGACTAAATATCGCTATGAAAGATCAGATCTTGTCATAGTCAACCTTTGAACATTGTTGTGAACTCTTTCCCAACATGTCGATAATTTCATAGATGTGAAACATTCATGTCTATTTTTTTATAGATCCAAATACGACTGTAAGGTCTTGTACCTTTTCAGAGGGTCTTTCAAGTTCAAAGCTTGATCTCCCGCATATGGAACTATCACGGATTTTGTGGCTTCAAGCCATTTAACGGAGTCAGGGACCATCATCGCTTCTTTGCATGTAGTCGGATCATTATTGCCAAATAATGATTTAACTCTCAAATCTTGGTATTTGATTGTTTACCCGACCTACTTATTTCAATAGGAATTTAGATCTTCGTGACCACAACCTTTGAGGAACGTGAGCCATGAACATTGTTGCTGCCTCCGGAACACTTTTCGGCGCTGCGCAACTTTGCACATATAGCTAAGGTTCTTTTAACCTTATCAAAGTTCTATTGTCCTCCCACTTAACTTTTCACGGAAAATTTCTTTCTCAAAGAAACTTGACGTTCTAAGCGACAAACATTTTTCCTTTGGTGTTATGGAGGAATACTCAACGATTATTCAAAATAACATACAAAGATATGTTCATCCGATTTTGGTTGCAAACATCTTACTTATGCATAGCATACCAATGTTTAAGAAAGGACAACTTGGGTTTTATCCCAAACCATAACTTTATATGGTGTCAATTCAACGGATTATGATGGAGCTCTTTTTAGTGGAAAAAAGGTAGTCTCTAAAGCTTTTAATCTTTAAAATATAATGGCGGTTTTATGAATTACACCTTTGCTCTTACCATGTCAAACAAGGTTTAATTACATATCTCGAATGCTCCATACTCTTATGGTGTTTCGAAAAATGCAAATCCATGGAACGATTCCTTAAATCTTAGGTATTATGCTAAACTTGTAACTCAAATATCTTCCTTTATGATCTTATCATAAACTATTTATATTCTTGTTACAATGATCTTGCACTTCATCTTGAAAGTCTTTGAACTTTTCAAATGTTTCATACTTCATCCTTATTAAGTAAATATTCATATATTCACTCAAATTTTCGGAGGAAGCATATGAAGTTAAAATCCATTGCTCTTGACTACACATAATGGACTTCATACAACAATATGTACAAGTTCCAATAAGCTAGTCATTCGTTTCCTTTTGGCCTATGAACGAAGTTTTAATTATCTCTAGGAAAGTTTAACAAGCGTCATTTGATAAAAAATCAAAAGACTCCAAAATTCCATCCATATGGAGTTTCTTCATGTTTTCTTTTTAATATAATTTAAACGGCGATGTCACTTCCTAAGTGATCTTTCAATCAATTTGTCTTTCGACATATTTAGCACTAGTTTTATGGATGTGATTTCTCCAACGAGATTTGTGAATCATCCATTTTTTATGGATTACGACAATTATTTGAACAACCCTTTTGTTCTCATAATACCTGATAAAACAAATCTTGAAGGCAAGTTTTGATGTTTAACGAGCAACACAATTACCCTTTATTTGTTCTCGATGAACATCATCACATATTCTTTTGCTAGTTACTTAGGCCATTGTGGTTCATTAATTCTGTTGTTTCGTATGACGATTCATACCAACAAATTCAATATCCAATACTTAAGAACCATATTATTTAACAAGAAAAGAATACAGCCATAACATGTATATCCTCTATATACCCAAGCTGAACAATTCTAGTCTTTTCTTTTCTGCCATATATTTCTGAGATTATCTTTCAGTATTTCCTTTTCTGTTTGAAAGAATCTATCAACATCAATAGTGGAATCATACATATGACACATAGTCCAAAGTGTGTATAATTAAATACCAATGTCTTTGGACTTGCACTTTGAAGTAGATCACCATCATCAAATGTTTGGTGTGCTTTAAAATTCCATTCTTTAGTAATCTCTTGGTGTAGTAAATATTTTACCTACATCAAATATTCACCCTTATCATGGAATTATTCATGATTAAGCTACTTTAGTTTATTGCGGTGAATCGCGAGTATAATGTTGCTCTCCAAAACCTTATGGAGGATTAGGACAACTAGTGTCTCCAACCTTTTGCAAATTCTCATCAAATATGAGAACATGATTTTTGACATATTATACTCTATCGTGTTGCAACCAAAACTTCGTTTCAGATATCACAATATCTTCCACACATCATGGTTTCTGAAACAACTCTTTCAGATCCTAGATAACCTTGATATTAAGACAATTCTTTGAATATCAAGAATCATGGAGACAAACATGATACTCATACACTAACTCTTGGAATTGTCACTCTTGATTTAATACCAATTATTAAACTTCATGGAGTAACCGGAACTTACTGAAAGTTTGCAATAGGACTTTTAAACTTTAGATTAACACTTCAAAACAATACGATAGCAGTTCGTAAAGTAACTAACCAGAATTCTATAGTTCTATCATCTCAATTATAACTAAGCGCAAGGTGGTAAACGGATGCCAATGACTACAACAACTATGCAAATTCACTTTGATTTAATTTATGATAAATAGTGTTAAACTTTTAATCATATTGCCGTTGAACTCCCACTCAAAATAATATCCCTCACATTGTTTTAGTGATCACACGAACCAAATTCACCACATCAAAACCGATCATCACGAGAGTTGATGTAGCTTCAATGGCGAACAATCAACATGTTCATTATATCTACTATATGACTCATGCTTTACCTTTCGGTGATCCGTGTTCCGAGACCATGTCTGTACATGCTAGGCTTGTTAAGATCAAACCTTAGCTTCCACATGAGCAAATCTGGCTTGCTCACGTTGTATACACTCGCAGAATCTAACACACCCGATCATCACGTGGTGATTCGAAACAATGAGCTTTAGCAATGGTGCTTACTAAGGATGAACACTTTAAAACTTGAAATTATGTGCTTGAGGGATCATCTTATAATGCTACCATCGTTAACTAAGCAATACAAGATGCATAAAAGGATTAACATCACATGCAATTCATAATATGTGATATGATATGGCCTTTCTTCTTGTGCTTCTGATCTCCATCTTTAAGCACTAACATGATCTCCATCATCACCAGCATGGCGTCAAGGTCAATGGCGGCGTTTCATGGTTGTCGTCCACCAGCTTGAACTATTACAACTACTTTGAATAGACACGCGGGTCTTAACAGAATTTAAAGACAACCATATGGCTCCTGTCGGTTGTCAACTTACAATAAGGAACATTGCATACATCTAATATAATCACAATCATGGCCATATCACATCACAGCACACCCCTGCAAAACAAAGTTAGACGCCTCTAATTTTCTTTGCATGTTTTACGTGGTTTGGGGCTTTCAACAAGTGTCGTTCTAACTTACGAACAAGAACCACAACATTGATACTAGTATTATCAATCACCCGTTGTAAACTAAATCTTAACTATGTTGGGAGAAACAGGCACCCGCAAAGCCACTTATGCAATACAAGTTGCATGTCAAGCGTGGAGCAAGTCTCATGAACGATGTCATGTAAGGTTAGCCCGGGCCGCTTCATCCCACCATCCTGCAAGATGCAAAGTACATAAGAAGCAATCGACAACAAAAGCATCAACGCCCACAATGACCATTGTGTTCTACTCGTGCAACAGATATACATATAGACACGGCTCTGATACCACTGTAGGGGTTCGTAGCATGAAAAACAAAAAAATTCTACCGCATGCAAACAAACAAGCCAAGATCTATCTACTAGATTGTAGCAACGAGTCGATAGAAGAACTCACCCTCGAAGATTCTAAAGCGGTTAACGAGAGCAGATTCTTGTCGGTGATGTAGTCGTACTCTTTCCGATCTCAAGATCGCGTAGACGATCCTTCCGCGCGTTAAAGGCGCTCCTTGAATGGTCACACGTTCGATACTCGATGAAGACCTTCCTCTCCCTTGTTTCAGCAGGCATCGGAGGTTGTAGCACTCTCCTCGTGATTCTGGCAGCACGACGGCGTGGTGTCGGAAGAAGAGGGGAGATCTCGCAGGGCTTCGCCTTAAGCCGAAGCAAGTATGATGGAGCAAGAGAGGGGCCTTGGAGATCTGGGGTTTAGAGGCGCCAAGAAGGGTGGTGTAGCCGGCGGCTAGGGTTTGGGGAAACCCTAGTCGGCGACTTGGGAGGAGCCCTAGGAGGCGGCGGCGCTTGGAGGTGGCCGGCGACTTGGAGCTAGGGTTTTGGGTGTGTAGGTAGGGGGCAGCCCTACCCCTCCTTATATAGGTGGGAGGGAGGCGCGGTTGGGAGGAGGGAGTCCTCCTCCAACTCCTCCTCCTTGGCCGGCGGGTGGAGGGAGTAGGACTTCCTCCCTAAGTAGGTTTCCTACTCTCCCTCCACCAAGAAAACTTGCCGTTTGACTTTTCAAATTGGCGTTTGACTTTCAAACTAGGATTTGAATTCTTCCTTTATTTTGCCTAGCCAAGTGACCTAGTACATGATGCAACCATTCCATATTGTCATGACACATTCATGTACCCTTCCCCTCCGGAGTGCCGGACCTTCCGGACCCTTCTAGAACATTCCCGGTGAAAACACCGGAATCATTCCCCAACTCCGAAACAGGACTTTCCTTATATGAATCTTATTCTCTGGACCATTCCGGATCTCCTCGTGATATTCCGGATCCCATCTGAGACTCCGAACAACATTCGGTCTCTTACTCATCATTCCATAACTACTCAACAACATCGAATCCTTAAGTGTGTCTCCCTACGGTTCGTGAATTATGCGGACATGATCGAGACACTTCTCCGATTAATAACCAATAGAGGAATCTAGAAATTCATATGGATCCCACATATTTCTACGATTACTTTGCGATCGAATGAACCACTTACATACGATACCAAATTTCCTTTGTCTCATGATAGTTTACTTATCCGAGGTTTTGATCGTCGGTATCTCTGCATACCTAGTTCAACCTTGTTACCGATAAGTAATCTTTTCTCGTTCCCGTGATATGTGATCCCTTGTGAGCCAGTCACATGCTTGCAAGCTAATTGGATGACATTCCACCGAGAGGGCCCAGAGTATATCTATCCGTCATATGGATGGACAAATCCCACTCTTGATCCATGTGCCTCAACCCATACTTTCCGAATACTCAATGCCACCTTTATAGCCACCCTGTTATGGTGTGGTGTTTGATGTCATCAAAGCATCCTTCCGGTGATGGTGATTAACATGATCTCATGGTCGAAGGAATTAGGTTACTATGTATCAGAAAGCTTATAGCAAATGAACTATATTAAATGACTTGATCTTTATGCTACGCTTAACTATAGGAGTATGTCCATCACATCATTCTCCTAATGATATGACCCTGTTGTTAATAACATCTCTATGTTCATGATCAGGAAACCATGATCATATATTAACCAACAAGCTAGTTTAACAAGAGGCTTTACTAGGGACACTTTTATGTTTACAAATCACACAAGTATTAATATTTCCGGTTAATAAAATTATATCATGGTATGTAAACATTTATCATAAGTATGAAGATATGATAATAACCACTTTGTTATTGTCTCTTGGGCATATCTCAAACACTGAAGAATCATGGCGAAGTACATGAGGAACGGTGTCCAAGGACTTCTGCTAGTACTTTCTTTCGTTCTTGTGGTGTATTTTGCCTCTCTTGGATGCGCATAGGGTAAGTAACAATTAAAATTTTGCTTTATTGGGAAATAGATTGTTGGGTTAGATCCTTAGTTTGTTTTTATAAAACGTATTGGGTTCTTTACAAGGAATCAAAATTATGGTGTACATATAACATATGCTTTATGTCACTTTGTTTATATGTTGAGAGATTAAGTTTATTCTTTATTTTATGTCAGGCGAAAGCATAAACTTTGACAAGGGGGGCAACATGATGGCCGGAGGAAGAAAAATAAACATACCCCCATGTCAGAAGAATACGAACAATGACCTGGAACATCAATTCTGCTGTAAATTGGATAACCTATGCTGGTCAAATCTCGGAGAATGCTTTACAAATTGTCCATGCAAGATCAATTGTCCAACGAGACGCTAGTTTTTTTTTGTTTTGCTCCTTTGTGCCAATAGATTTGAACCTTACAGGTCTCAAGATAATGACATCTTGGCCAACAGCAAATTTGCTATGTTTGAGAAATTAGACGTGTCATTCTAATATTTAAATAAAAATAGCATCCGGTTGAATGCATGCATAGTTCCGTGGATTGATAACATATCGTTTACATATTCAATATATTGACTTTTATCCATGTTCTGATTCCTTCTCGTCATTGGTCTAGTGATTATGGACCTACGAAGGACACTCTAAAATATGGAACTTGAACCTCTCTCTATAGTTCTTGTTATGTAAGGAAAGATGCTGAAGAGTCAACACACCTGTTTGTGGACCCGCTAGAAGAGGAACATGACTTTGTAGACCAACGACCTGCCATCTACTAACAAAACCTGCGTCGCTATATTAGTCGCCATGTTCGTCATCGCTCGTTTAACGAAGTGGATCTGGTTCTCTTTCTCAAATAGCAGAAGGAACACAAGTTATCCTCGTCATGAGAATGACCGCTCATCATAAGCAAGACACTATTAAACGGGTCTTACTACGTCGTTCATATTCGCGAGCTAGAGGATAGACATGACGAGAGAAGAAAACGCAAACCTGATGATTCCGACAATGTCTATAGAGAGTCAAATTGTCCATGGAACATAGCACAATACATCCTTTTTATGCTTAGCATATTTTGATATGAAATATGTACTCTATATGATCAATGAAATAAATCAGTTGGTTTGCTCATATTCTGAGTATGTTACCTCCTTTATTTTTTATTTTGTGGATCATATAAACTTTGCACGATTTGCTCCACACTCGTGAAAATATTCCGCCTTCGAGCGTTAGTTTAAGTTCTATTTCGTGCACTTTTTCTATTGTTTCATATATGGAGTCCCTAGTAGTGAATTTTTATCTTCTCTATATTTGTTCAAACTAGAGGACGAGACCCGCCTCTGCATTGAAAAGATATATACGATCATTTTTTATATTTTTCACAAAGACTATACATATAAAAACCGCAACCATCACGCAAGGTCTACAAACACGACAATGACAACAGGGGCTTACATTTCTGAAACACAAAATCCACCCATCAACTAGTAGTCAGGGACACCACATTACCTTTTTCTATATGCTTAGTTAAACTTTATGAAATTTTATTTTGACCCAAAAAATATGGAATGTATTTGTAGGAGTACAAGGATAAACCTAAGGAGGGAAGGGATTAAATGCCAACCATTAACTATATATTATTGTGCACCATTTTTGGCTACCCATTAAACAAGATATTCCTATAAAGCGAGGTGGTGCTAAAGTTAGACATTATTAAATATGATAAGGAATCAGTTTTTCAAAGAAAGAGATAAGGCGTCAGATTTTCCAAAGAAAGATGAGATAAGACCTAAAATTAATATTTTCCTATAGCTGCCTAGGTTCAGCGTCAACAAGTATTTCTTATAAATACATGTAGTAAGCATTTGATGGACCAACATTCATTAGTCCCATTTACCCGAACACTACAAATTACCTTGTGAAGAATCATGGCGAAGTACATGAGGAACGGTGTCCAAGGACTTCTGCTAGTACTTTCTTTCGTTCTTGTGGTGTATTTTGCCTCTCTTGGATGCGCATACGGTAATTAACAATTAAAAGATTTATTTATTGGGAAATAAATTGTTGGGTTAGATCCTTAGTTCGTTTTTATAGAACATGTTGGGTTCTTTACAAGGAATCAAAATTATGGTGTACATATAACATATGCTTTATGTCATTTTGTTTATATGTTGAGAGATTAAGTTTATTCTTTCTTTTATGTCAGGTGAAAGCATAAACTTCGACAAGGGGAGCAACATGATGGTTGGAGGAAGAAAAATAAACATACCCCCATGTCAGAAGAATACGAACAATGACCTAGAACATCAATTCTGCTGTAAATTGGATAACCTATGCTGGTCAAATCTCGGAGAATGCTTTACAAATTGTCCATGCAAGATCAATTGTCCAACGAGACGCTAGTTTTTTTTTGTTTTGCTCCTTTGTGCCAATAGATTTGAACCTTACAGGTCTCAAGATAATGACATCTTGGCCAACAGCAAATTTGCTATGTTTGAGAAATTAGACGTGTCATTCTAATATTTAAATAAAAATAGCATCCGGTTGAATGCATGCATAGTTCCGTGGATTGATAACATATCGTTTACATATTCAATATATTGACTTTTATCCATGTTCTGATTCCTTCTCGTCATTGGTCTAGTGATTATGGACCTACGAAGGACACTCTAAAATATGGAACTTGAACCTCTCTCTATAGTTCTTGTTATGTAAGTTAAGATCATACGAATATTTCTTTGGTTACAATGGATTGGATTTTTGTGGTGAACAATAATTTTCTGGAAGACTGTGAAACACCCAACATTCTAATTTAAAATATGTTCAAGTAAACTTTCAATAAAAAATGGTATGTACATTTGTAAGATTCCAAAAAAAATTATATCAAGCACTTTATTTGTTCACCTAGAAATGTATACTTTTCTAGACACCGATTTGAATTGAATATTCCTTCTACGATAGGCTTATTCATTATACTCCATCCGTTTACGAAAGAGTGTAACTTTAGCTTTTTTACATTTTTTTCCGAGGTTTTATTTCTTTTTTGGAATCTTTGCTACAGTTTTTTTGTTTTGAGAGTTAATCTTTGCTACAGTTTTTTGTTTGAGAGTTAATCTTTGCTGCTTAGCCGTGCTACTTTGCACCGCAAAAGCCCATCTATGGATGTAGGCTATCAAGAGGCCCATCTTTATCTTGTAGAATAGAACCCAAACCCAAAACGGCATTCAGTTGTCCTGTAACGGCACGGCATGGCCTCTCTCTCCTCGTCATACTCGATGGATCAGTAGGTACCGTCCCCACCTCCCCAACCAGAAAATCAAAGCCATCTCCGGCCACCTGCCGCCGGCGAGCTCTAAACAGGCATACGGAGGAGTACCAGCGAGTTCAGCCACCACGCCATGGCGCCGCCCCCGAGCACCGGCGCTGGTAGCGCCGCTGACGGCCTGAATCCCCGGGACGTGTGCGTCGTCGGCGTCGCCCGCACGCCCATCGGCGCCCTGCTCGGCTCGCTCTCCTCCCTCCCCGCCACCAAGCTCGGCTCCGTAGCCATCCAGGGTAACATTTCTTACACCTCCACTAAGCAATCACATCGCAGTTGTTGCCTGATGGAAGCGTGGATCCGGGTAGTCATGTCCTCTTCCTTTCCAATTAGGTGCTCTCCGGAGAGCAAATGTCGATCCGGCGCTGGTGCAGGAGGTATTCATGGGCAACGTCCTCAGCGGCAACCTGGGCCAGGCCCCGGCGAGGCAGGCCGCTCTGGGCGCCGGTTTACCTAACACTGTCCCCTGCACCACAGTCAACAAAGTTTGCTCCTCAGGGATGAAGGGTAATCTATCTCTTTATGTTAGCTGTAATGGATCATGTGTCTGTATGCTCATAGTTACTTCTCACTGCTGCTTAAAACCTGTGCTACCTGCTTGTGTCAGCTGTCATGCTTGCGGCGCAGTCGATTCAGTTGGGGATCAACGATGTTGTGGTCGCTGGTGGCATGGAGAGCATGTCAAATGCCCCCAAATACCTGGCAGAAGCAAGGTTAATATATTTTCCTCTTTAACGCTATAGCTCTCAGTGAACCCAGCATCATCTCCTGTAGCTTTCTTAAATAAAAATGCAGACGAGGATCGCGATTCGGACATGATGTTGTAATTGACGGGATGCTTAAGGATGGGCTGTGGGATGTGTATAATGATTTCCATATGGGGATGTGCGCTGAGCTGTGTGCTGATCAACACTCAATTACAAGGGAGGAGCAGGTTGCTAGTACTTCCAATCTTTGGGAATTACAAAATGTTTATACAGTGAGAACAACACATTTAGTTATCTATAATATAATGATTTTTTGGTAATGGATTTTTCTTTCATCTAGGATGCTTATGCCATCCAGAGCAATGAACATGGAATATCTGCTCGAGACAGCGGCGCGTTTGATTGGGAAATTACTCCGGTATATGCATGGTTCTGATACGCCAAACAGGCAAACACCCATCATCTGTACGAAATATCGACAGTTAGGCAGCAATTTCAAACATTTCTTGCTACCCAGGTTGAAGTTCCTTCTGGTAGAGGGAGACCTCCAGTTGTCGTTGACAAGGATGAGAGTCTTGCAAAGGTAGTCCCAGAATCTAGTGAATCTTTTGACTGTGTTGTACGGATTGAATTTTTTCGATGCCATCTGTGCAATAGGCATGGTTTGATTTTACTGTTGCAGATTCAATAGGATTTTTTAGTGATAAAAAATTAAGTTGTGGCAATGGCAACTATCTGCATACCCTTTTCTAGTCTTCTTCTCAGTGGCGGAGGACGGAATAAAATTAAGGTAGGGCGAAATATAAAGCATACAAAATATTTAGCAAACCAAAAAAATTCTAGACACGATAATAATTTATATGATCATAAGCATAATCACTTAGTACAATGAAAATAACAATAAATTTAAATATAAGTAGATTAAATTTTATGTCCTCTCAGACCAAAATGAGATGTACCTTTGGCTTCTAAAACTTCAACATGCTTTTCCTCATCGGCCCTGGATTTTTCCGTCTCTTTCCTCATCTTGCTCTTTCTCTTGATGTACCATAACATTTTCACTCTCAAGCGGCGTAAAATACCTTGTTATGTCTGCAATTCACAGTTTATGAATTCATCAAATAAGATATAAGTGTTGTAGATGTAGTCATATGCAAAATTCTACAAAAATTATACCTTCACTCCCCTTTACTGCCCCTTTCCCCTTCCTTTCCATCTTCAATCTAGAGTGTAGATCAGGTCCAAGTGTCAAACTACTGAGTTGCCGAGACCTTTGGCCGCGCCGTCATGGTTTTTCCCAGGCTCAGCTGCCCGCTGGCGAGTGGCCGATCAGTCACTACCCTAGATCCCTTTGATTTGATGCACGCCGCTGCGGTGCCGTCAGAAGCAGTTCCCAAATCCAAATTCCCAGCTGTGTGTGATCCATCTCCCAGATGCAATCAGAAGCGAAGTAGACTAGGCGACGTGCGGTTAGGGAAATTGAGCAGAGGTCGGAGGGAGCATACAACCGAGAACTGCCTTGCTCGATCATGCGTAGTAGGCCCAGTCTAGCGACTATACGGCCCAACAGCAAACACGGCAACACGCACTTTTTCTATTTTTACCTAACCCAGTTGATAAGTATACGATCCTGGAGACTAGCGTATGTACATGCATAGGTACATACTGTGATCGATCGGAAGCCAAGGTAGGGCGGGCGCCCGACCTCGCCCTACCGAGAGCTCCGCCAGTGCTTCTTCTATTGGTCTTGGTGACGTTTCCTCTGGTGATCTATGTGCGCAGTATGACCCAGTGAAGCTGAGGAAACTTGGACCAGCTTTTAAGAAGACTGGCTCTGTAACAGCAGGCAATTCTTCTAGTATAAGGTTTGCTATTTTCATACTCTGACTAGTCATCTACTATCTTTGTTGATAGTTTCTTAGATTGAAACCTTGCAGAGTAGTTCATGTGCAGCCTTAGTCCAGTATGATATCACAATCTTTTTTTATTGAATGAAATGATATCATAATCTTTAATAGAGCTTTTGAATTTAAGCTAGTTGATATTGGGCCCTGTGATTGAATTGACTCTGTTCAATACTTCTAAGCATAGCAATTTCATTCAGAATTATTGAGCCAAACTATGTTATGTATCTTCAGTAGTAAAAATCAAGTGTCTATCCTGCCTCATCTCAAGAGTGTAGTGGAGCTAGATTATTTGAAACCTTAAATTTCATGCTTTCTCCATGGTTAAGAAATTATGCAAGTGATGTTTACTTGAACTGTAACTGTACTGCCATTGTTATCCTCCAATGTACAGTGATGGTGCTGCTGCAATTGTGCTAGTCAGTGGGGAGAAAGCTAAGAACCTTGGCCTTCAAGTTCTTGCAAGGATCAGAGGGTATGCAGATGCTGCTCAGGTAAAACTTACATGCCTTGGCATAATGGCATCAATCGTTGTCGATGCAACAAATGTCGTTTGTGAAATCTTGACCAATTGTTCTTGTTAGTGAAGTCCAGTATCAGCATTATCATTTTCTGTGTCTCAAAGCTTTGAACCTGATATGTCCTTTTTAACTCTATGAGCTATTGCCACAGGCATCTTCTTGATTATTTTATTTTTTGTTAATATGCATTACACTGTCTGTTGTATAACTCCTAAAAATAAATGCAGGCGCCTGAGCTGTTTACAACCACTCCTGCTCTTGCTATTCCAAAGGCTATATCAAATTCGGGTCTTCAAACTTCACAAATAGATTATTATGAGATAAATGAGGCTTTCTCGGTATTAACTCCACTCTTTTGTATGCAGTTAACTAGTATTAATAGTAGTCAGGGCTGAAAATGAGGCAAAACTAAACTATATACTTCTGGATATTCAGGTTGTTGCTGTAGCAAATCAGAGGCTTCTTCGTATCCCTCCCGTGAGTCATTAAAATATACCACATAGTTAACTGTACATAGTTAACTGTATGCTTTGGTAAATAGGTGTCCAAAATAATCTCATAAATATTGATGAACATTTCACTGTTCCAGGGAAAGCTAAATTTAAGTGGTGGCGCTGTTTCTCTTGGCCATCCTATCGGCTGCAGTGGTGCACGGATTATAGTCACTTTACTCGGGGTATGCTTCCTTCTCATACAAAAGCGGGAGATCATCATGAATTCCTGGTGTTCATTAGATCACTCTTCCACTGTTATAGCGTCAGTTTATTAATATTTTGGGCACTCTCAATGTTTCATCAAAATTTTAATGAAAAATAAAATGTGCAAGGGCATAAGTATAATGACCATTTCTTTGTTGTCGCCCATTTCGCTTGCCTTGCCTTGGTCCAGGGCAGCTCTAGAAGTTTCATCTTTCACCCAGACAAAGTAACTATTAAGTTGAATATCTTGAGCTTGCTGTTGTGCGGGTTACTCTTTGTTCCCTCTATAGTTTCCCATGTAAAAATTCTAACTTATTTTACTCCGCAGATACTTAGACAGAAACATGGGAAGTTTGGGGTTGCCGGAGTTTGCAACGGTGGGGGTGGTGCTTCAGCCCTCGTTCTCGAGTCCATGTAAGTTTCTCTAGCGTTATTCAGATTTTCTTTCATAAAGAAGTCTTCAGGTCTTCGGACTTCACCACACTGACAATCTGGGTGAAGTGTCAAGGGCGCAGTAAGAAATATATATACTGTATACTAATTACCAAGTAGAATTTTGTGCGTACCTATGTTCCTTTAAAAAATTGTGACATAAACCACCATATCATAGAAAAAATATTTGTGTTTAGACCATTACAGATTACTTCCATCGAATATGGTTGCAGTAGGAACTTGTAGTTTTCTGAGCTGCTTCCTAAGCGAATCTGACTTGATTATGCAGGCAATCTCCATCATTTACGCGTTCCTCGTTATGAAGTTAGCACGAGCCAATTAAATCAGCACAAGCTGAGATGTAAACTATGTTGTATATTTACTGTATCTTGTGCGGACTGTAGAGGAGATGGACCCATCGTGTATAAGTCAAATACGATGCCCTAAACGATGTAAAATAAGATGACCTGTGCGCTACTCGCTCAAGGACTGATTCTGATGTACGTAATACACTAAAAGATGTCTAGATACATCTCATTTATAAATTTAAAACATCTTATATTTATAAACGGAGGGAGTAGATGGGAAGAGGAATAAATTTAAAAAGGATTCTACTTGCATCAGAAGTTAAAAGTGGACGGGAAAAAAAGAACCTATGCACTACCATATCGGTGTGCTGTGAGAGTGTGACACCCTGGCAAGTCAGACTAACATCCGATCAAGCTCCATAGAACGTGACATGACACATGTCAAGTTTGCGTTTCAAGGAAACGGAATGCCGGCGAGCCAGGGTTGTCACGTTAATTTATTACCGGTCAATGATATGCTCACCGTGACTGCCTCACGGTGATCGCAGTTGCGCGAAACGACTTGATAAACAGGTTCTGGGTCTGCTCGGTAAGCGATGTGGTACTAAATAAAACACGTTACGGCGTAACAGGTGTAGTTCCTCACGGTCACTACCGGGGCGAAATTGAAGCCCAATAGCCTAAGACCCGGCCCGTACCGCGCTACTGGCCCAACAAGCAGAAACCGTCGTCTACCTCAGACACGCGCCGGAGCCTGGGGCGAGGGTAGGGAGTGCCGCCGGCAGGCAGCGCCGATCAGCTGGTCCGATTTCCCGGCCAAATCGTGGCCGGTACTTCACGGAAGAATCATGCAGCCGCAGATCATTCGTCGGAGGGTCTTGATCTCGTAGATGTCTGCCCGTTGCTTCGACACTTGCACGGCCTCCGCGTTTCTCGCAAAGGCGGATGAGGACGAGGCCGCGATCGTTGCGGCAGCCGTGGTGCCAGAGCCTGCTCCATGATCGCCCCGCCACACTGTCTCTTGCCGATGGGATCTTGCTTTTCAGGGTTATGTTACCTACGATCTTGCTGGACCGATAAACTTCCGTGTCGTGATGTATCCAGGAAATGTATCCAGTGTCTGCTGACTGAAACTGAAACTCCCGGCGAAAGGTTCAGCAACCGCCCCTGGTCCACCAATCCCCTCTCCTTCTGTGAATTATCATGTTGCCTCATATCCAATTTAATCCCTTACTACTCGAACTTAGCTTGAATCTAATGATGGGTTTTATTAAATGGTACTACCGAGATTTGTAATGTTCTTTGCTCGCTGTACCTATTGCATTATACTGATACGAGAACAACACATCTCGCTATAATCTGGCACTGTATATGGTGTTTGGAGCGCGCTATAACGCGATGCGACGAAGCGAGGGACGCCAGTGCGACCTCCATCTCGGAACCTACATTTTGCACAGTGCGCATAAGAGCCAAAAACAGTCCACACCAGACGTGCAAACTAATACAACGCGCAGCGTGGAAGGAAAAATATTTCTACATGACCTGGTCCACTGATTTAAAACCGTTTTTTAATCTAAATTGTCACGTGTTAATCATGTAATTTGGTCCACTTGTGGACCAGGTTTCATAAATATTTTTCGTCGAAGGGAAACTATTTTTATGGGACCCGGTCTACGGATTTAGAGACGTGGATCAATTTCAGCAAATGATACTTGTCTAAAACAGAAAAAAAACAGGATTTAAAACCGTTTTTAATCTAAATTGCCACGTGTTAATCATGTAAGTTGGTCCACTTGTCGACCAGGTTCCATAAATATTTTTTGTCGAAGGGAAAATATTTCTATGGGACCTGGTCCACGGATTTAGAGGCGTGGACCAATTTCAGCAAATGATACTTGTCCAAAACAGAAAAAAAACAGGATTTAAAACCGTTTTTTAGATCTAAATTGCCACGTGTCAATCGTGTAAGTTGGTCCACTTGTGGATCAGGTCCCACTTTTATACAATCAACAAGATAAAATAGGCCCAAATAAATCAACAATAAATTGTCTAGTTTATTATTGCAACACAAGAAGATAGTACATGGGCAATACAACAAGTACACAATATTGTTCAACAACAAATATAATAAATTGTTCATCAACAATACAAGAAATTATTTCTAACAATACAACAAACATACAAATGGTACTAAGATTTGGTGGGGTCTTTCACATGCCTCTCGAATTATTCTCCGGCTCCAGCAGGCATAGGACTTCTCTTCGCCAGTGACGACATGCACCTTCTTTGGGGTTAAACCAATGTTCTATTCTTTTGGATACAATCGGCCAACGTCGTGAAATTGCTCTCCGGTGGGTGAGCATGATCACCCACTGAGGCACATTCCTCATGTGGGCCCCATCCTCAACATGCGCCGCCATTTTCTTCCCCCACACTCTCTCCCCTTATCTCATTTTCTTTCGCTCTCCATGGACACATCCTCCATCACCTTGAGCTAGAGCCAATGACAATGACTTGGGGTTGCCGTTGACACGTAGAGGCGAACCCAAATCTTAGGGTTGAGGGGGTGGGGTCGTCAATGACTTAAGGGTGCTGGGGTGCAGATCGTCGGTGCCGGAGAAGAAGCTACATGGTGTGGTAGTAGGGGCTTATTGGGACGACCGAGGTGGGGATTTAATGAGGGAGAGGGAGCAAGAATGACACCAACCATGAGGTGGAGGCTAGTGGTACGGCATGGACATATCACATGTTGTGAGGGTTGCTGTAGGCCGGTGAGGTTGCTTAATGTTTAGTATCATCTCGCTTACGGAAGGACGCTATGACGAGATTATAAGAGAGAGTTTCCCTGTCTCCGGTTCGAGCTTTTGGGATGGAGTGGGCTCTCCGCTTGTAGCTATGTCGTATGTGCATAAACGCCCGAATGTAGGCTGAGTGTTGGGCTAGGCCTCAGTAGGCGCTAGTATCTGGTTCCAGAGCTAGCATCGTCATGTCTTCATGTGGGGCAACCCAGTAGGATGGGATCCTCAGTGTTTAGTTCCACCTAATTTATGGGAGGAGGCTGCGACTAGCTTATAATGGAGAGTTGATGACCCACAAGTATAGGGGATCGCAACAGTCTTTGCGGATAGTATTACCCAATTTATTGATTCGACACAAGGGGAGCCAAAGAATACTTGCAATCCTTAACAACTGACTTGTCAGTTCAGCTGCACCTGGAAATAGTTCTTGCTCACAGAAGTTTATCAGTAGCAACAATTTGTAGTAGTAACAGCAGCAGTGAAACAGGAGCAATAGTAACAATAACGTTAACAGTATGATTCGAGTGCGGTAGGCATAGGGATGGATGGACGGGCGTTGCATGGATGAGTCTAAACATGTAACTTCAAGATCTAGGGCATTGCAGATAAATAATAACAAGCATCCAAGTACTAAACAATCCTAGGCATGTGCTCCAAATATAGTCATACATGCTCGCAATGAGAACTTGCACAACATCTTCTGTCCAGCCAGCCCGTGGCAGCGAGGCCTCTAGGGAACTACTGGCAATTAAGGTGCTCCTTTTAATAGAGCACCGGATCAAAGCATTAACACTCCGTGAACACATGTGATCCTCACGCCACAACCATCCCCTCCGGTTGTCCCAATTATTTTCACTTTGGGGCCTTTGGATTCGGACAATGATATGTGTATACAACTTGCAGATAAGATCACAAACAATACTATCATAATGATTTAATAATAAGTTCATATCTGAGATCATGGCACTCGGGCCCTAGTGACAAGCATTAAGCATAACAAGTTGCAACAAAGTCAAATAGCACAAGAGAAACTAGGCACTATGCCCTAACAATCTTATTCGATTACATGATAGAACTCATCCAATCCCTACCATCCCCAAGCCTACAGCGGGGGATTACTCACCCATGGATGAGGAAAACATCGGTGGTTGATGGAGATGCGTTGGTGATGACGATGGCGATGATCCTCTCCAAATTCCCTGTCCCGGCAGGGTGCCAGAATGGAGTTTCTGGATCCGAATCTTGGTTTCTACTGGTGGCGGCGGAGCAGAACTCTTTCTGGAAAACTATCGACCCCCCTCGGTTTTTAGGTCAAAAGGCAACTTATAGGCGCAGAGGGAGGCCGAGGGGGTGCCTAGGTGGCTGCACCCCCTCCAGGCGCGACTAGTGGTGGGCCCGCACCTGGGGTGGGTGTGGGCCCCCCAGGCCTCCTCTCCGTCTCTTCTTCTGGCTCCGTGGATCTTCTGGTGAAATATAATTTTTGGCATATTTTTCGGGATTTTTCCTGATAGTTTATTTTCTGCACAAAAACAAGACACCAAGGTAATTCTGTTGAAAACAACGTTAGTCCGTGTTAGTTGTATCCAAATCACACAAGTTTAGAGAAGAAACAATAGCAAAGTGTTCGAGAAAGTAGATACGTTTTGGACGTATCAACTCCCCCCAAGCTTAGCTTATTGCTTGTCATCAAGCAATTCAGTTGAAAACTGAGTGCGATAAAAGAACTTTCACGAACACATTGCTTCATATGATGTAAATATTCTCAACACAGGAGTAGATGCTTAGACAATTCATAATAAAGAGTATGCAGCTAAGTCTACTCAATAGTCATTGCAAGCTATGAAAAGAAACCAACTCAATAACAATAAGTAGCATGAAACATAAACATAAGCAACATTGCAATGCTCATAATAAGGTATGACAGAGTGGTATCTCGGTTGCCTTTGTTTGAAGAGCACAATATAAATGCCAAGGCACCTCTGAAGTTCAAATGAAGACTAGAAGTAAATATATCAGAGATACAAGCATCAAAGTCATGACATAATTAACCAAGTTTTGGAACAAACACAAGAATGCCAACTATGCTCTCAAGAAGGTGCTCATAGAATAAGTGGTGACTCAACAAGGTTGTGAAAACGGTTTTGAAAGGTTTGAAAGGCTTCCAAATGCTAAAAGGAAGGTACTCATTAGCTTAGAGCTCTCATTGCCCCTATCATAGGCATCTTCATGTGGTTAAGGTGAAAGTGATGTCCACTCTGAATCATATGCTTGACAGACCATAAACTGGAAATCCCAAGTCCCTTGAGTACGAGGGTCGCTCCGCATGCTACTCAACTTTGGTCACCTGAAAGTTCTTGTCATTGTAAATACATTCATATCATCGAGAACCACCAATGGGGTACCCCTTGCACATGGTACAGGAGCTTTCCCATAACCAAAATGACAAGGCAAGCAAACAATGAGCATCTCAGCAATCTTTTTATTTACCATGTGCATAGCTTTTTATTGAGGACGCTTCATAGATGCTCATTATGGTGATGCTGCAAGTTCCACCATGATTAGGCATGGCTTAGGCTAGCGGCCCAGGCGTTTCTCTAACACAATGTATAAACTCCATGAACTCACAACCTCCCCTTTTATTTCACATCGTCGACATCCGTAAACAAAAGAGCAAGGAATCAACTGGATGAGATATCCAAAAAGTGTTGAAAGCGTTCCCCATGACAGCACAGTTCTGCTGACTCCCAGCATATAATTAGCAAGCATATAAATTTTATGGACTAGTCACAATGGTTCAGGATTATTAAGCGCAAGGAATAAAGTGTGCCATCAAGTTCGTGAGAGCTTTACTAGCTAACTTTCTCAAAACAGACAAACATTTTATTTTGGAAAAAAAGGGCATATAGAATATGCGTTGAACTAGCAAATGATGCTAATAGGTAGGTATGGTGGACACAGCTGGCAATATTGGTTTTGGGGAGTTGGAAGCACAGGTAGAGCACATACTCAGTGCAAGTGAAGGCTAGCAATAGAGAGGGAGCGACAAACGAGAGAGCAATAGCTGTCATAATCATACTTGCAACAAAACAGGACTAACTATGGCATGAAAGTGATACAAGAACTCTGAGGCAAAATAAATCATCGAGGCTTACTGACTATTGATTAGTCATATGCATGCGTTAGCATGTGCCAAGTTGATTCACATGAACAGTCAGAGAAGGATACCGCAATATCATACCAAAGTATGAATAAAACAATGCAAGCAAACATTCATATGACATGTTACAAACTATTAGCAAGCTAGAGCTAATCATAGACAAGCAAGAACTACTAAGCATCCATAATGACATACACCTTACACAAACAGGCTAAGCATGCTCACAATGATGAGTATATGTACAAAAAGAAACAAATAGAGTTCGTTGCCAGCCTCTTACCACACCTCGAGTTGTGTTAATCTTCATTATTGCCCTTCACTTGTGTGACTTGAATAATTAACATGAAACCAAAATCCACTGAGGACGGCTGAACCCTGCAAAGAACTCACAAAACCAAAGAAGAACAACAAATTTTTTTGGTGTTTTCGATTTTTTTAGAAACAAGCAAACAAAGAAAAACCAAACAAAAACAGAGCAAACCAAACAAAGCAAAATATTTTTGGATTTTTCTTTTAAGGCAGACCAAAGCAAAGAAACAAACCAAGAGAAACAATGAAAATATTTTTGGTATTTTTGGGTTTTTTGAAAGAAGCAACAAAAACTAAAAAGAAAGCGAAACAATGGATATACAAAGAACCGACCGAACATGATATATAGATGAGTGTGATGTCGGTATACCTCCCCCCAAGCTTAGGCTTTTGGCCTAAGTGGGGCTCAATCCCATGGTGTCCAAGAGGATGAACCTCCGTAGTATGTCGAGGAAGCTCCCTCGTCCTAGTATGAGCTCGAAGCCTCCCCTGTGTAATACGCAGGGGGTCATATGATGGTGCTTCCTCCTGATGATGCCCATGGAAGTTAAGAGAACGCAGGTTGTCATCCATCTCCGCTTTCAAGCGTGACCAAGGTCCCTGAGAAATACTGAACAAAGTGGTTTGGGGTAGAGGGATCTCTCTCTCTTCCCCGTCAGTAAACAGCATTCTATAAACCAAGTTCTCAAGAGTAGAGCTAGTGGTGACAAAGTGGTGCGCCTTCATGGCAGCAAGATCAAGCCTCTGAGGAGCCAAAACTGTATCATGTGGATCAACAGCAATGTTCAAGGTAGCAGCAACATGAGTAGCAATAATTCCCCCATAAATGGGTCCCTTAACAGCTAAACGACGAGCAATGAGAGAACCAAGATTATACTTATCCTCATTGTTGAGCGCAGCAGCTAAGAAGGCCAATTGATAGTTGGAAATATTACTAGTGTTCTCCCTACCAAGAACACTAGTGGAAATATACTAGGCAAAATACTTGATGGCTAGAAGTTGAATGTTCTTTATCTTCCCTCGCTGAGCTCTACGGTCATCATCATTGGTTATTCCTCGGTAAAGCTCTAACAAATCAGCGGGTAGAGCTTGAATCTTCTTTGATAACCCAGTTGTACCAAGTCCAAGGGCTTTGCAAAATTGCTTCAAAGTCATAGAATGGGCACTGCCATAAATTTTGAAAGACACAGAAGGCTTGAACACACTAGTAAAGGAGAAACTCTCCACAAATGTTTTAGTAAGCAAAGCATATTGTGCACTCTCATCCTGCATGTAACTTGTTAGACCATCTCTTTGTACCAAAGTCATAAAATCATTTAGAATCCCGGAACTTTGCAAGAAAGTTTGACAAGGAAAGGTGGAGGGATGCACATCCCCTTCATCTCCCTCGTCACCAAATCGCGGAGTGATGAGATCCTCATTGTATGAGGGTCTAGTACTGGTAGATGACCTTGGAAGCCTTTCCCTTCTTGGTGCATCACTCTCAAATATGTCACCAAAAGTGTGATGGTCCATGACTTCCCTTTTCTAAAATTTTAAACAACCATCAAACCAAGTGATTTCTAAGTTGATAAATGATGAGCAACTACTATAGGAACTTGCTAGAGGACTACACATGCATCAAAACAAAATTTCTATGAAAAGAACAAGCATGCAAGCTCAAACAACTTGTCACCTATAGCAGCAAAATACTCAAGATACAATCTACCAAACACAAATCTAATTGGACAAGTGGAGGAGGCACATACCAAGGAGCAATCCCTCAAAAAATCAGCACTTGAGATGGGCTGAACAAGGAGATCGAAAATCGTGAGCAATAACAACAAGAACTCGAGCTTGAGCAAGTTTTCCGGTGTTTTTCTAGAGAGAGAAAGAAGATGGCTTTAAGGAGGCAGCCTGGAGGGGCCCAGGTGGGCTAGACCCCCCAGGCGCCGTCACCTGGTAGGCCACGCCTACCAAGGGTCTGGTGTCCTGGGGTGGCCCCCTGGGTCACCTCAGGTGCCACTCTGACCCTTTCTCCGAGGAAAAATTTATTTTGAATTTTCTGGGATTTTTCGGGAAACTTTATTTTTGGCCAATTTTCAGGGTATGAACATTGATTTTCTCGCAGAAACAGTTTTTTTAGAAGAAGCAAAAGCAAACCAAAAGCCAAACTACAGGAGCTCTAAGGAACTCAAACAAACAAACAACTAACAAAACTAAAGCTAAAGCAAAAACTACGAAGGAGAAAAGAAAAAGAAAGTAAGGATAACCAAAGTGAAAACATTATTTTGTTCATTAAAATCCTTTTGTTAACAAGGTTGATCAAGTCTTGTTACCAAAACAATCTTATATGAAACAAAACTTTGCATTTCACAAGGTGATTATGTTACCTCATACTTGATAGCAATGGTCCCAATCATAATAGTTTCGAAATGTTCTTATGGAATGGGACAATATATTTCTCCAACCTTGATGCTCTCAATATGTTCAATGGAATTCAGGCAATAGCTCTTAGCAACCTTCTTGGGGAAATAAACAGTGTGCTCTTTGTCATTAATATTAAATGTTACTTTCCCTTGATTACAATTGATGACAGTACCTGCAGTATTAAGAAAAGGTCTCCCAAGAATAATAGACATATTATCATCTTCAGGCATTTCAAGCACGACAAAATCAGTTAGAACCATGCAATTATGAGCTACTTGAACAGGAACATCCTCACATATACCAACAGTAATAGTAGTTGACTTATCAGCCATTTGCAAAGATATATCAGTTGGTATCAACTTTTTTAGCTGGAGCCTCTTATAGAGAGAAAAAGGCATAACACTAACTCTAGCTCCCAAGTCACATAAAGCAGTTCTAACATAATTATTCTTAATAGAGCAAGGAATAGCTGGTATACCTGGATCACCAAGTTTCTTTGGAACCTTACCATTGAAGGAATAATTAGCAAGCAAAGTAGAAATATCCTCATTAGGAATCTTCCTTTTATTAGAGACAATATCCTTCATATACTTTGAATAAGGAGGCAACTTAATAGCATCAGTCAAAGAAATTTGCAAGAATAAAGGCTTCATCCACTCACAAAACTTGTTGTAGTGTTCTTCCTCCTTTGACTTGTGTTTCTTACCTGGAAAAGGCATAGGTTTCTGCACCCAAGGTTCTCTCTCTTTACCATGTTTATTAGCAATAAAATCTTCCTTTGTGTACCTGGTGTTCTTAGTGTGCTTCTCAGGTTCTTCGTCACCTTCCTCCTTATCACGAGACTCATTTTTATCATTACCACTCTCAGTTTCAGCATCAGAGACAGATATACTATTAGGATCTATAGCAGGTTCAAGTGGTTCCTCAACTATCTTATGTTTCTTTTTCTTTGTCTTACGGGGACTACCACTATCTTCACCTTGTTGGGAATCATGCTCTATTCTTTTAGGGTTTCCTTCAGGATATAAAGGATCTTGAGTAGCTATACCACTCCTAGTTCTAATTCCATAAGCATGTTTATCTCCTAAAGCATTAACTAGCATATCCTTTTGCACCTTAGCAAGTTGATCAAGTTGAGTTTGAACCATTTGAAAGTGTTTACAAAGCATTTTAATGTCATTAGAAGTTCTTTCCACAATATCTTTCAACTCATGGATAGCTCTAGAGTTCTCCAATAAATGATCCTGAACTTGTTTATTAAAATGACCTTGTTTAACAATAAAAATGTCAAGCTCCTCTAAGCATTGATAAGGAGGCTTACCATAAGGAATATCATGTTCATCAAAGTGTTGGAGAGAGTGTACCTCAATAGTAGATGAGTGGGGAATTGGCTTACATAATTCTTCTATAGGAGGTAGATTCTTCACATCTTCAGCTCTAGTACCTTTCTCATTTAGACACTTCTTAGCTTCCTTCATCACTTCATCATTTAATGCAATAACTCCCCTCTTCTTTGTTATTGGTGTTGGAACTGGTTTAGGCATAACTGGTTCAGGAGTAATAAGCTCAGGTGTATTCAGCTCAGTTGAAGTCCAATCATCATAATTCTTGCTTATCTTAGTCATTAATTCTTCAGCATCTGTAGGAGTCCTTTTCCTGAAAACACAATCAGCAAAGTTATCTAGGTAGGTCCTAGAATCATCATTTAGTCCATTATAATAAATATCAAGAAGCTTATTCTTAGGTAATGGACATCCAGGATGTGCATGAATCAAGGCACATAACCTTGTCCATGACTCAGGCAATTTCTCTTCTTCTCCTATTTAAAATCAAAAAGTCTCTACAAAGCAGCATGTCTAGCACTGGGAGGAAAATATTTCTGGAAGAAAGAAGCAATCAAACAATCAGGGCTATCAATGGAACCAGGAGGTAATCTATTAAACCAAGCCCTAGCTTCTCCTTTTAGTGAAAAAGGGAAGATCTTAGTAATAAAGTACTTGCGCATCTTAAAACCATCAGAGAATAAAGCAATCATAGTAGAAAGATCATTCATATGAGCCACATTACTCTCATTTTCAGTCCCACAAAAAGGTTCTTTCTCAACAATATCTAAATAAGATAAATCAAGAGAGAAATCATAATCTTCATCTTTAATATCTATGGGAGAAGTGGAAAACTTAGGATCATAGGACAACTTAGGCATAATAGTACGTCTAGCAAGGAGACTCTTAATAACACTAGTACCATATGTGTTTTGGCACTCTTCAACAAAATCATCAGTGAACTCAATGTAACCATCATTAATATCATAACTCTCACTAGGCTCAGGTGAGCTAACAGGTGTAACAGTGTCTTCACCAGGAGTTTCGGTATTTCCTAGACTAGCCATAGTAGCATCTAGAAAAGGACCTAATGAACCACTCGCATCAAGCATAGTAGAAGTAACATCATGAGTATCAAAAGCAGTTTCAGACTCAGCAGTAGTAGCAGTGTGTGTAGCATGTGTATGTTGTGGTGGTGTGACGAGCTTACTTATAACAGACGGTGAATCAAGAGCAGCAGAGGTGTTTAGGACTGTACCTCTTCTTGTAGTGGATGGTAAAATAGGGAACTTTCCATCACGAGACTTCCCCATGATGAAAGGAGTAGTAGTGAACAATAATAGATCCAAGTGAACTTACAAATAAAGCTATGCTCCCCAGCAACGGCGCCAGAAAATATTTTGATGACCCACAAGTATAGGGGATCGCAATAGTCTTCGCGGGTAGTATTACCCAATTTATTGATTCGACACAAGAGGAGCCAAAGAATACTTGCAAGCCTTAACAACTAAGTTGTCAGTTCAGCTGCACCTGGAAATAGTTCTTTCTCACAGAAGTTTATCAGTAGCAATAGTTTGTAGTAGCAACAGCAAAACAACAGCAGCAATGAAACAGGAGAAATAGTAACAATAACGGTAATAGTAGGATTCGAGTGCGGTAGGCATAGGTATGGATGGACGGGCGTTGCATGGACGAGTCTAAACATGTAACTTCAAGATCTAGGGCATTGCAGATAAATAATAACAAGCATCCAAGTACTAAACAATCCTAGGCATGTGCTCCAAATATAGTCACACGTGCTCACACTGAGAACTTGCACAACATCTTCTGTCCAGCCAGCCCATGGCAGCAGGGCCTCTAGGGAACTACTATCAATTAAGGTGCTCCTTTTAATAGAGCACCGAAACAAAGCATTAACACTCCGTTAACACATGTGATCCTCACACCACAGCCATCCCCTCCGGTTGTCCCAATTATTGTCACTTTGGGGCCTTTGGATCCGGACAATGATATGTGTATACAACTTGCAGATAAGATCACAAACAATACTATCATAATGATTCAATAATAAGTTCAGATCTGAGATCATGGCACTCGGGCCCTAGTGACAAGCATTAAGCACAACAAGTTGCAACAAAGTCAAATAGCACAAGAGAAACTAGGCACTATGCCCTAACAATCTTATTCGATTACATGATAGAACTCATCCAATCCCTACCATCCCCAAGCCTACAACAGGGGATTACTCACTCATGGATGAGGGAAACATCGGTGGTTGATGGAGATGCGTTGGGATGACGATGGGGATGATCCTCTCCAAATTCCTCGTCCCGGCAGGGTGCCAGAACGGAGTTTCTGGATCCGAATCTTGGTTTCTGGTGGCGGCGGCGGAGCAGAACTCTTTCTAGAAAACTATCGAACCCCCTCGGTTTTTAGGTCGAAAGGCAACTTATAGGCGCAGAGGGAGGCCGAGGGAGTGCCTGGGGTGGCTGCACCTCCTCCAGGCGTGGCTAGTGGTGGGCCCGCGCCTGGGGTGGGTGTGGGCCCCCCAGGCCTCCTCTCCGTCTCTTCTTCTGGCTTCGTGGATCTTCTGGTGAAATATAATTTTTGGTATATTTTCCGGAATTTTTCCTGATAGTTGATTTTTTGCACAAAAACAAGACACCAAGGTAATTCTGCTAAAAACAGCGTAAGTCCGTGTTAGTTGTATCCAAATCACACAAGTTTAGAGAAGAAACAATAACAAAGTGTCCGAGAAAGTAAATATGTTTTGGACGTATCAAGAGTTTCCACATCCCTTTAGTTTGGGAATTTGGGATAGAATGAGCTTTCACTTGTAGCTAGGATAAATGCCCGAACAAAGGTTGAGTGTTGCACTAGGTATGAGTGGACGATAACATCTAGTATCAGAGCCAACATCATCATGCCTTCCTCGGTGGCTTCCTATGGGATGGGATGTTAGGGCCATTGTAGGTTGGTGAGGTTGCTCAATGTTTAGTCCCATCTATCTTACACAAGAAAATTATGACCAGCTTATAAACAAGATTAGGCCTCCGCTACTCAGTTTGGGATTTTGGGATAGAGAAGGATCTCCACTGGTACCAGGTCGTATGTGCATGAACGTCTGAACATAAGCTGAGTGCTGGGATGAGTTTGAGTGTGCATTAACATATGGTATTAGAGCCAACATCGGCATGCCTTCCTAGAAGGCTTCCTAGGGGATGAGATGTCATGGATGTTGTAGGCCTGTGAGCTTTATTAGTGTTTAGACCCACCTCATGCCATGTGTAGGAACACATACACAAGGGGTAACACATACCCCTTTTAGTTTTTCGGTAGTGGGGTGAACAACTGAAGGGTTTCGCAACATAGTAAATCAAAAAAATTCTACATATGCGAACAAGAAAGCCAAGATCTAATCTAGGAGATGCAATCAACGAGATAGATAGATGAGATCTTCATACCCTTGAAGAAATCGCACAGCGGAAACGTTCAACAGAATGTGGTTGATGTAGTCGTACTAGCCATCTCCTCCTCGCGATCCGATCTGATCCTACGCCGCAAGTGGCGGCGCCTCCGAGAGATGCACACGTACGGTGCCGCGACGTCTACTCCTTCCTCGGTCCATCAAGTGGGGTGGAGAGATAGATTCGATCTGCAGCACGATGGCGTGGTGCTATGGTGGAGAGTTTCTGCGGCAGGGCTTCGCCTACGAGCTGTCGGGAGAGAGAGAGAGAGAGAGAGAGAGAGAGAGAGAGAGAGAGAGAGAGAGAGAGAGAGAGAGAGAGGTGGAGGGCAGCAGGACAGCGGCTAGGGTTGGAGGAATGGCGGGAGGAGGGTGCGTGAAGGGTTTCGCGGCATAGTAAATCAAAATTTTCTACGGATGCGAACAGAGGGAAAGCCAAGATCTAATCTAGGAGATGCAAACAACGAGAGAGATTGGATTAGATCTTCATACCCTTGAAGATTCGCCTGCAGTGAACGTTCGTCGGAACGTGGGTGATGTAGTCGTACTCGCTTCTCCTCCTCGCGATCCGATCCGATCTAGCACCACAAGTGGCGATGCCTCCGTGAGATGCACACGTGCAGCACCTCTACATCTCCTCCTTCCTTGGTCCAGCAAGTATTGTGGAGAGATGGGTTGGATCTACAACGCGACGGCGCGGTGCAATTGGTGGAGAATTTCTACAGCAGGGCTTCGCCTACAAGCAGTCGGGAGGGAGAGAGGAGGGCAGCAGGGCGGCTAGGGTTGGAGGGGAAGGTGTGGGGGGTGGTGCGCCCCTATCCCTATATATATAGAGGGGTGGGCGCAACCCTAACCCCTCCCCCAAGCCCTAGGCTGGCGGCCAAAGGAGGAGGAGTGGGGGGGCAAGGAAACCTCCCCCCTTCTAGAAGGTCTATCTAGGGTTTTACCCTAGCTGGCCGGTTGGGCCCTATGGGGCCTTGTGACCCTGGCCCAATGCGGCCGGGGCACTCCCTCATAGGCCCATGCCCCCTCCCGGAAGGTGGGGACACGTTGGTCCCCTTCCGGAAGGTTCTAGAAGCTTCCGGTACAATACCGATTAACCCGGAACAATTCCGAACTCCAAAAACTGCACTGCCTTATATGAATCTTATTCTCCGGACCATTCCGGAACCTCTCGTGATATCCCGGATCCCATCTGAGACTCCGAACAAAAACTCATAAACCAAATATCCAATCTATCCTAGCGTCGAGACACGTTAAGTGTGTGACCCTGCGGGTTCGAGAATATGCAGACATGATCTTCTATCAATAATCAACGGTAAGTGCGGAAACCCATATTGACTCCCACACATTCATCGATGATCATATCGGATGAACCACGATGCCAGGATTCAATCAATCCCATATATATATTCCCTTCATCGCGTGATATTTTACTTGCCCGAGATTCGATCGTCGGTACCGTCATACCTAGTTCAATCTCGTTCACAACAAGTACTTTACTCGTTCCATAATCCGATATCACTTTGTGATTAACTCCTTAACCACATGCTTGCAAGCGGTGTTGATATCGATTACCGAGTGGACCCGAAGTATATCTCTCCGACTTGGGAGGGACAAATCCCATCTCGATACATACAACCCAACAGATACTTTCCGATCACCTGAGAGACACCTTTATGATCACCCTCTCATAGGATGACGTTTGATGACCTCAAAGCTTTCTTCCGATACCAGGGAGTTGTATTATCTCATGGTCTAAGGAATACAATATTTGACATAGGAAAAGCTTCGCAAAGATGAACACAATGACACGATCTAATTGCTTCGCTTAGTTTGGGTCTGTCCATCACATCATTCTCCCAATGATATGATCTCATTATTAATCGACAACTCATGTCCATGGTTAGGAAACCTTAACCATCATTAATCAATGAGCTAGTCCATAGAGGCGTACTAGGGACACGGTGTTGTTTACAAACCACACAAGTATTAATGTTTCCGCTTAATACAATTCTAGCATGGAATATAAACTTTATAATGAACAAGAATTATAATAATAACATCTTTATTATTGCCTCTAGGGCATAATTCCAGATCTCCCACTTGCACTAGAGTTAATAATCTAGTTTACATTTGGCAATCTCACACCCATGGCAATCGAGGTGCTGATCATGTTTACACGTGGAAGAGGTTTAGTCAATGGATCTGCGACATTCAGATCTGTATGTACTTTGCTAATCTTGGATCTCCATCGCTATATAATCTCGGATTATATGAAACTTGCAGTTGATATGCTTAGTCTTTGGATGATATCTTGGTTCCTTAGCGAGTGCTATGGCGCGGTGTTGTCACACAATATCTCCAGTGGGTCCAATGCACTTGGAACCACGCTCGATGATGAAGTTTCGATCCAAACTCCTTCACTTGGCCTTCAACCTGCAGCCATGTATTCCGCTTCTCTGTAGATCCCGCGATCACGCTTTGCTTGGCTTCTCCACTCACACTCCTCCATTCAAAATATAAACGTATCACGTCTGAGATTTAGAATCATCCTTATCGATGTCGAAACTAGCGTCGACGTAACCTTTCTGACGAGCTATTCATCACCCCATAGACTAAGAACATTTCTTTAGTCCTATTTAGGTACTTTAGGATGTTCTTCACGGCTGTCGATGTTCCACTCTGGATCACTTTGATATCTCGTCAAACTAAGAGCATTGGACACATCCGGTCTAGTACACAAGATGGCATACATGATAGAACCTATGGCCGAGGCATAAGGCACTTTGCTCATAGCTTCCCTATCATTTACCGTAGCTGGACCGAGCCTTGCTCAATATCTTACCGACAACATAGGCCTTTGAACCTTTCTTTGCCTTATCCATTCTGAACCTTTTGAACTTTGTCTAGGTATGTACTCGACTTAAAGTTATCAGCGTCTTTGTCTATCTCTATAGATTTTGATGCCCAATATATAAGCTTCACCTAGGTATTTCATTGAAAACACTTGTTCAAATAACTCTTCACATTGTTAAGCATGTTAATGTCATTTCCAATAATCAATATGTCATCCACATATAGTACCGGAAATGTCACAGCTCCCACTCACTTTCTTTTAGATACAAGCTTCATAGCAATTTGGAACAAATCCAAAGCTCTTGATCACTTGATCAAAACGAAGGTTCCAACTCCGAGATGCTTGCTTCAGTCCATAAATGGAACGCTCAAGCTTGCATACTTTATCAGCATCCTTAGGATCGACAAAACCTTCGGGTTGCATCATATACAACTCTTCATCAATGTTGCCATTGCGGAACGCAGTCTTGACATCCATCTGCCAAATTTCATAATCATGAAACGCAACAATTGCTAATAAAATCCGAATAGACTTAAACATCGCTACGGGAGAGAAAGTCTCATCGTAGTCAACACCTTGAACTTGTCGAAAACCTTTGGCGACAAGCCGTGCTTTATAGACGGTAACATTACCATCTGCGTCTGTTTTCTTCTTGAAAATCCATTTGCACTCAAAAGCCTTTCGGTCGCTAGGAGGGTCCACCAAAGTCCATACTTGGTTTTCGCTCATGGATCCCAATTCGGATTTCATGGCTTCTAGCCATTTCTCAGAGTCTGGGCTCATCATCGCTTCCTCATAGTTCGCAGGCTCACTGTCATCTACTAACAAGACAGTTAAGACAGGGTTGCTGTACCACTCAGGAGGGGCACGCGACCTTGTCGACCTGCGACGTTCAGTAGCAGCATCGTCCGAAGCTTCATGATCCTTATCATTAGCTTCCTCTATTATTGGTGCAAAGGTACCGGAACAATTTCAGGTGCTGCGCTACTCTCCAATTCAAGAGAAGGTTCAACAACCTCGTCTAGCTCTACTTTCCTCCCACTCACTTCTTTCGAGAGAAACTCCTTCTCAAGAAAGGAACCGTTCTTTGCGACAAACACTTTGCCTTCGGTTCTGTGATAGAAGGTATACCCAATAGTTTCCTTAGGGTATCCTATGAAGACGCATTTCTCCGCTTTGGGTTCGAGCTTGTCTGGCATCAACTTCTTGACCTAAGCTTCGCATCCCCAAACTTTAAGAAACGACAACTTAGGTTTAGCACCAAACCACAGTTCATACGGTGTCGTCTCAACGGATTTAGATGGAGCCCTATTTAAAGTGAATGCAGCGGTTTCTAATGCATAACCCCAAAATGATAACGGCAAATCAGTAAGAGACATCATTGATCGGACCATATCTAATAAAGTTCGATTCCGGCATTCAGACACACCATTGTGCTGTGGTGTTCCGGGTGGCGTGAGTTGCGAAACAATTCCGCTTGCTTTAAGATGCGTGAGAAAATCATAACTCAAATATTCGCCCCCACGATCGGATCGTAGAAACTTGATCTTTCTGTTATGATGGTTCTCCACTTCATTCTGAAATTCCTTGAACTTTTCAAATGTTTCAGATTTATGTTTCATTAAATAGATATACCCATATCTACTTAAGTCATCGGTAAAAGTGAGAAAATAGCGATATCCACCACGCGTCGAAACACTCATCGGTCCGCATACATCGGTATGTATGATTTCCAACAAGTCATTGCTCGCTCCATCATAGGAGAACGGTGTTTTGATCATCTTGCCCATGAGGCATGGTTCGCATGTGTCAAATGATTCAAAATCAAGAGACTCCAAAAGTCCATCGAATGGAGTTTCTTCATGCTTTACACCAATATGACCTGAGCAGCGATGCCACAAATAAGTAGTATTATCACTATCTACTTTGCATCTCTTAGCCTCAATGTTATGGATGTGTGTTTCATCCCTTTCGAGATTTAGAAGAAATAAACCATTCACAATAGGTGCATGACCATAAAAGGTGTTACTCATATAAATAGAACAACCATTATTCTCCGATTTAAATGAATAACCGTCTTGCAATAAACACGATCCGAAATAATGTTCATGCTCAGCAGCACATAATAACATTTATTGAGGTTTAAAACTAATCCGAAGGTAAAACTAAGGAGAGCGTGCCGACGGCCATCACATCAACTCTTGATCCGTTGCCAGCGTGCATCGTCACCTCATCCCTCATAAGCCGCCGTCTATTCCAGTAGCTCTGTTTGAGTTACAAATATTAGCAACTGAACCGGTATCAAATACCTAGGCACTACAACGAGGGCTAGTAAGGAAAACATCAATAACATGTATATCAAATATACCTTTGATGGTGCCAGCCTTCTTGTCCGCAAAGTACTTGACGATTGCTTCGGTGACCCTTGTCCTTGCAATAGAAGCACTTTCGATGTCGGCTTAGGACCAGACTTGAGCTTCTTCTCAGCAGGGGCAATGTGCTTGCCGCCGCCTCTCTTGAAGGGCTTCTTTGCACCTTTACCTTTCTTAAAGGAGGGCTTGTTGACCATCAACACATGATTATCCTTTTTGATGTCCACCTCTGCTACTTTCATCTTAGCGAAGAGCTCAGTGATCATATCAGTGGAACCAATCTGATTGTGAGCAACTACAAAACTTTTGTAGCTAGGAGGGAGTGACTGCAGAACTCTGTCAATCTTGAGCTCCTCTGGAATCTTGCAGTCTAGTTGCTCAAGGCGTTGAGTGTAGCCCGACATCTTAATGGCATGCTCACTAACGGAACTCCCTTCCTCCATCTTGTAGTTAAAGAACTTCTCAGAGATCTCATATCTCTCAGAACGGGCTGAGTCGAAACATGGTTTCAGCTCTCGAGAATCTCAAAGGGCCGGGATAGTCTTCAAAACGATTTTGAAGGTCCGATTCCATAGCAAACAACATGGTGCTCTTAATCACAACATAATCATCTTTCTTGTCGATAGACAGCTTTCTCATCGGTACGGCGATTCTTGCGGGGCATCACCTAACGCTTTCTCAAGGACATAGTCCTTTTGACCGCCAGAGAGAATGATTCTCAGATTGCGGAACCATTTGGTGAAGTTAGACCCATTGTTTCTGAGCTTTTCTATCTCAGCAAAAACGTTGAAGTTGAAGTTGGACTTAGCCATGTGATCTACAGTATTTGCAAGTACAACTTAGACTATGTTCATGATAAACAGTTCAACTTAATCAAATTACTAGATGAACTCCCACTAAATTCAACATCCCTCAAGTTGTTTAGTGAACACGATCCAAATTCACCACACCTAATCCGATCATCACGAGAAGAGATGTGGCTTCAATGGTGGACAACGAAGTGTCGATCATATCATTCATATGACTCGTGCTTAACCTTTCGGTTCATGTGTTCCGAGGCCATGTCTGTACATGCTAGGCTCGTCAAGTCAAACCCAAGTATTTCCGCGTGTGCAAAACTGGCTTGCACCCGTTGTATGTGAGCGTAGAGTCTATAGCACCCGATCATCACGTGATGCTTGGACACGACGAACTTTCGCAACGGTGCATACTTGGGGAGAACACAATTTTATCTTGATCTTTAAGTGAGGAATCATCTTATAATGCTATCGTCGCGATCTAAGCATAACAAGATACATAAAAGGATAAACATCACATGCATATAACTTTATGTGACATGGTATAGCCAATCTTCGTGCAATGATCGCCATCTTGTGCGTGCCGGCATGATCTCCATCACTCCACCATGATTTCCTCCACCATGAATAGCAACTACAACTATTGCTAACTACTTAGCGATAAAGTAAAGCTATTACATGGCGTATAAGAAGTTGACTACTTGGGTCATACACAATTATAAAGACAACCATATGGCTCCTTCCGGTTGTGTACTCATCGACATGCAAGTCGTGAAACATTACAAAACATGATCATCGCATACATTATACACATCACATCTTGGGCCATACCATATCACAGAAAACACTCCCTGCAAAAACAAGTTAGACGCCTCTACTTTGTTGTTGCATGTTTTACGTGGCTCATGGGAGTAGCAAGCTAAGAACGATTCTTACCTACGGAAAGCCACAACGGTGATATTATGGTTGCCAAACTCCGGTGTTAAACCCATGACAACTATAGTGAGAGAAACAGGCATCCACCAGCCGCATGTGTGGAACAAGCCACACGTCAAGTGCGGAGCCGGTCTCATGACGGCGTCGCGTAAGGTTGGCCTGGACCGCTTCAATCTAACTATCGTGTCATAAGAAGAACACAAACAAGAGGCTTGCGAGAAAACATCAACGCCGCAACAACCATGTTGCGTTCTACTAGTGAATCACATCTACGCATAGATCTAGCTCGATACCCGAAGGGTTTGGCGGCATAGTAAATCAAAATTTTCTACGGATGCGAACAGAGGGAAAGCCAAGATCTAATCTAGGAGATGCAAACAACGAGAGAGATTGGATTAGATCTTCATACCCTTGAATATTCGCACAGCGGAGCGTTCATCGGAACATGGGTGATGTAGTCGTACTCGCTTCTCCTCCTCGCGATCCGATCCGATCTAGCACCACAAGTGGCGATGCCTCTGTGAGATGCACACATGCAGCACCTCGACATCTCCTCCTTCCTTGGTCTAGCAAGTATGGTGGAGAGATGGGTTGGATCTACAACGCGACGGCGCGGTGCAATTGGTGGAGAATTTCTGCAGCAGGGCTTCGCCTACAAGCAGTCGGGAGGGAGAGGAGGAGGCGTGAGCGGCTAGGGTTGGAGGGAAGGTGTGGGGGTGGTGCACCCCAGCCCTCTATATATAGAGGGGTGGGCAGCCTAACCCCTCCCCAAGCCCTAGGCGGCCAAGGAGGAGGAGTGGGGGCAAGAACCTCCCCTTCTAGAAGGTCTATCTAGGGTTTTACCCTAGCTGGCCGGTTGGGCCCTATGGGGCCTTGTGCCCCTGGCCCAATGCGGCCAGGGCACTCCCTCATAGGGCCAGGCCCCCTCCCGGAAGGTGGGGCCACGTTGGTCCCCTTCCGGAAGGTTCTAGAAGCTTCCGGTACAATACCGATTAACCCGGAACAATTCCGAACTCCAAAAACTGCACTGCCTTATATGAATCTTATTCTCCGGACCATTTCGAACCTCTCGTGATGTCCGGATCCCATCCGAGACTCGAACAAAAACTCATAAACCAAATATCCAATCTATCCTAGCGTCGAGACACGTTAAGTGTGTGACCTGGTTCGAGAATATGCAGACATGATCTTCTATCAATAATCAACCGCGATGCAGAAACCCATATTGACTCCCACATTCATCGATGATCATATCGGATGAACCACGATGCCAGATTCAATCAATCCCATATATATATTCCCTTCGTCGCGATATTTTACTTGCGAGATTGATCGTCGGCATCGTCATACCTAGTTCAATCTCGTTCACGGCAGTACTTTACTCGTTCAGATTACCCGATATCACTTTGTGATTAACTCCTTAACCACATGCTTGCAAGCGGTGTTGATATCGATTACAGTGGGCCGAAGTATATCTCTCCGACTTGGGAGGACAAATCCATCTCGAGACATACAACCCATGAGATACTTTCCGATCACTGAGAGACACCTTTATGATCACCCTCTCATAGGATGACGTTTGATGACCTCAAAGCTTTCTTCCGATACCAGGGAGTTGTATTATCTCATGGTCTAAGGAATACAATATTTGACATAGGAAAAGCTTCGCAAAGATGAACACAATGACACGATCTAATTGCTTCACTTAGTTTGGGTCTGTCCATCACATCATTCTCCCAATGATATGATCTCATTATTAATCGACAACTCATGTCCATGGTTAGGAAACCTTAACCATCATTAATCAATGAGCTAGTCCATAGAGGCGTACTAGGGACACGGTGTTGTTTACAAACCACACAAGTATTAATGTTTCCGCTTAATACAATTCTAGCATGGAATATAAACTTTATCATGAACAAGAATTATAATAATAACATCTTTATTATTGCCTCTAGGGCATAATTCCAACAGTCTCCCACTTGCACTAGAGTCAATAATCTAGTTTACATTTGGCAACAATCTCACACCCATGGCACTGAGGTGCTGATCATGTTTTACACGTGGAAGAGGTTTAGTCAATGGATCTGTGACATTCAGATCTGTATGTACTTTGCTAATCTTCAGATCTCCATCTGCTATATAATCTCGGATTATATGAAACTTGTGGTTGATATGCTTAGTCTTTGGATGATATCTTGGTTCCTTAGCGAGTGCTATGGCGCCAGTGTTGTCACATAATATCTCCAGTGGGTCCAATGCACTTGGAACCACGCCAAGCTCAGTGATGAAGTTTCTTATCCAAACTCCTTCACTTGATGCTTCTGCAGTAGCCATGTATTCCGCTTCTACTGTAGATCCCGCGATCACGCTTTGCTTGCAGCTTCTCCAGCTCACAGCTCCTCCATTCAAAATATAAACGTATCCTGTCTGAGATTTAGAATCATCCTTATCGGTGTCGAAACTAGCGTCGACGTAACCTTTTACGACGAGCTGTTCATCACCTCCATAGACTAAGAACATTTCTTTAGTCCTATTTAGGTACTTTAGGATGTTCTTCACGGCTGTCCAGTGTTCCACTCCTGGATCACTTTGATATTTGCTCGTCAAACTAATAGCATTAGACACATCCGGTCTAGTACACAGCATGGCATACATGATAGAACCTATGGCCGAGGCATAAGGCACTTTGCTCATAGCTTCCCTATCATTTACCGTAGCTGGACACTGAGCCTTGCTCAATATCTTACCTGACAACATAGGCACTGAACCTTTCTTTGCCTTATCCATTCTGAACCTTTTCAGAACTTTGTCTAGGTATGTACTCTGACTTAAATCTATCAGGCGTCTTTGTCTATCTCTATAGATTTTGATGCCCAATATATAAGCAGCTTCACCTAGGTCTTTCATTGAAAAACACTTGTTCAAATAACTCTTCACATCGTTAAGCATGTTAATGTCATTTCCAATAATCAATATGTCATCCACATATAGTACCAGAAATGTCACCGAGCTCCCACTCACTTTCTTGTAGATACAAGCTTCATAGCAATTTGGAACAAATCCAAAGCTCTTGATCACTTGATCAAAACGAAGGTTCCAACTCCGAGATGCTTGCTTGATCCATAAATGGAGCTCAAGCTTTCATACTTTATCGGCATCCTTAGGATCGACAAAACCTTGGGTTGCATCATATACAACTCTTCATCAATGTTGCCATTGCGAACGATCTTGACATCCATCTGCCAAATTTCATAATCATGAAACGCAACAATTGCTAATAAAATCCGAATAGACTTAAACATCGCTACGGGAGAGAAAGTCTCATCGTAGTCAACACCTTGAACTTGTCTAAAACCTTTCGTGACAAGCCGTGCTTTATAGACGGTAACATTACCATCCGCGTCTGTTTTCTTCTTGAAAATCCATTTGCACTCAACGGCCTTTCGGTCGCTAGGAGGGTCCACCAAAGTCCATACTTGGTTTTCGCTCATGGATCCCAATTCGGATTTCATGGCTTCTAGCCATTTCTCAGAGTCTGGGCTCATCATCGCTTCCTCATAGTTCGCAGGCTCACTGTCATCTACTAACAAGACAGTTAAGACAGGGTTGATGTACCACTCAGGAGGGGCACGCGACCTTGTCGACCTGCGACGTTCAGTAGCAGCATCGTCCGAAGCTTCATGATCCTTATCATTAGCTTCCTCTATTATTGGTGCGGTGACCTGGAACAATTTCAGGTGCTGCGCTACTCTCCAATTCAAGAGAAGGTTCAACAACCTCGTCTAGCTCTACTTTCCTCCCACTCACTTCTTTCGAGAGAAACTCCTTCTCAAGAAAGGACCCGTTCTTTGCGACAAACACTTTGCCTTCGGTTCTGTGATAGAAGGTATACCCAATAGTTTCCTTAGGGTATCCTATGAAGACGCATTTCTCCGCTTTGGGTTCGAGCTTGTATGGCATCAACTTCTTGACGTAAGCTTCGCATCCCCAAACTTTAAGAAACGACAACTTAGGTTTAGCACCAAACCACAGTTCATACGGTGTCACTCAACGGATTTAGATGGAGCCCTATTTAAAGTGAATGCAGCGGTTTCTAATGCATAACCCCAAAATGATAACGGCAAATCAGTAAGAGACATCATTGATCGGACCATATCTAATAAAGTTCGATTCCGGCGTTCAGACACACCATTGTGCTGTGGTGTTCCAGGTGGCGTGAGTTGCGAAACAATTCCGCTTGCTTTAAGATGCGTGAGAAAATCATAACTCAAAGATTCGCCCCCACGATCGGATCGTAGAAACTTGATCTTTCTGTTACGATGGTTCTCCACTTCATTCTGAAATTCCTTGAACTTTTCAAATGTTTCAGATTTATGTTTCATTAAATAGATATACCCATATCTACTTAAATCATCGGTAAAAGTGAGAAAATAGCGATATCCACCGCGCGTCGAAACACTCATTGGTTCGCATACATCGGTATGTATGATTTCCAACAAGTCCGTTGCTCGCTCCATCATACCGGAGAACGGTGTTTTGATCATCTTGCCCATGAGGCATGGTTCGCATGTGTCAAATGATTCAAAATCAAGAGACTCCAAAAGTCCATCAGAATGGAGTTTCTTCATGCGCTTTACACCAATATGACCTAGCACGATTGCCACAAATAAGTAGTATTATCACTATCTACTTTGCATCTCTTAGCCTCAATGTTATGGATGTGTGTTTCATCCCTTTCGAGATTTAGAAGAAATAAACCATTCACAATAGGTGCATGACCATAAAAGATGTTACTCATATAAATAGAACAACCATTATTCTCCGATTTAAATGAATAACCGTCTTGCAATAAACACGATCCAGAAATAATGTTCATGCTCAACGCAGGCACATAATAACATCTATTGAGGTTTAAAACTAATCCCGAAGGTAAAACTAAGGAGAGCGTCTTGGGCCATCACATCAACTCTTGATCCGTTGCCAGCCGCATCGTCACCTCATCCCTCGAAGTCATTGCCTTTCATTAGTAGCTCTGCTTCGAGTTACAAATATTAGCAACTGAACCGGTATCAAATACCCAGGCACTACAACAAGGGCTAGTAAGGAAAACATCGATAACATGTATATCAAATATACCTTTGATGGTGCCAGCCTTCTTGTCCGCTAAGTACTTCAGACAGTTGCGCTTCCAGTGACCCTTGTCCTTGCAATAGAAGCACTCAGTGTCCGGCTTAGGACCAGACTTGAGCTTCTTCTCAGCAGGGGCAACGTGCTTGCCGCCGCCTCTCTTGAAGGGCTTCTTTGCACCTTTACCTTTCTTAAAGGAGGGCTTGTTGACCATCAACACATGATTATCCTTTTTGATGTCCACCTCCGCTACTTTCATCTTAGCGAAGAGCTCAGTGATCATATCAGTGGAACCAATCTGATTGTGAGCAACTACAAAACTTTTGTAGCTAGGAGGGAGTGACTGCAGAACTCTGTCAATCTTGAGCTCCTCTGGAATCTTGCTGACATGGTTATACCCTACGGGTACGTAACTTCAGCATACCTAGTCCAGCCCAAGGAAGGCCCACGGCAGACATACGCTGGCCCATGAAGATTTTCGGGTGGCCAAGGCCCATGACGTCTTCGGATCCTTGGAGAGCAAGACTAGAGTTTGAATACAACTTGTAACCTACTCGTGTCGGTACCTGAGACCTAGCCTCCCCATATATAAAGGCTAGGAGGGTCCAACGAGGGGGTATCCCACAATAGACCTAGATCTCTCTACTCATACTTTCGCACACGCATCCACGCCAGATCGAATCTGCGCGCCAGAACCTTGGTTCGCCGTAATCAAAGAGCGCAAGCGGGAGTAGGGTTTTTCCCTCCGGGGCCTGAACTGGGTAAATCTCGTGTCCCCGGTTGCTTTTACGTTAACGTGCCACGATCTCTAGCATCCCCATCTACTCCAAAACCCAAGTCCATAACAATGGGCATTGACGATATTAAACCTCGTCAATTGGCGCCGTCAGTGGGAATTGGGGCTGCTGATTAATGGTCGTGGCGGTTCGACCGATCGATCTACAACTCCGCCGGCGGAGAATCACCTCCTCTTGGCGCTTCGACTTCACCGCCCACTCGCCGGATACCATGAAGGATTTCGAGCCCGTAGGCGACGGACTCGAAATCTTGTTCGGAAGCTTCTGCTTCCAGGTGGGACAAACTGGCACCCTCCGCCTCCCTGAGCGGATGACCGTGCCGTCAATCAGGCCCGCTTCATGGGCTCCACACCCCGTGCTACGCACGTCACCATCAACATATGAGTTCTACAGCAGCAGCTGCTGCAACTCCGATCTGTGCGATCCACCTTCGGATGAAGGGACCCACGGTTCGGATCCAAAGCTGTAGCAGCCAACCAATCTGCAAGCGCTATACATGCCGCAATCATCCAAACCGACGAGGAAAGCGCCTAACCCGCCCCAACCCCAACCCGCGGGGCAGAAGCGGCGAAAATGGTGGAAAGCGGAAAGCAGGCCACCTCATCCAACTTAGCAAAGAAGGATGGGTGAAGCACGCCGCCCGTCACAGGCGAAATAGTCCTACCTCTGGACTCCCCGTGATCTGATGGCATATCACTACCTCCTCATCGAGGAGCACAAGAAGCAAGTCAAGATGCGGAGGCGCCGACAAGCGCAAGAAAGCAGCCTCACGAGTCCGGTCGCGACGAGCTGCGCTCTCCGCCATGGGACCCGGCTCTAGCACAAGCGGAAACCAGGAAACAAGCACGCTCTCGGGTGGAAAACATGGACCCGAAGGAAGGCGTGGCGACCGAACTCTCCACACATCGTTCATGGATATGGACGCCGACGGCAACATCACCCCGAAGACGCCACAAGCTGCGATCATGGCAGCCATGGCGTATCTCGCGGCTCACCCACCTTCGGAGGGGGATCCGAAAAGGGCCATGCATAGGTCCGCACTCACCGGACTAGGACTAATCGGAGCTGCGCTCCACGAAGACGCTCCTACGGAGCCGAAGAAGAAAGCTCCGGCCAGCGGCCGGAGCCCCCTCCCTCATCCGAAGATGAAGAGGAACACGATCTTCCTCGAAGGAAGAAGAGCTCGCACCGCCATAAACGACTACAATGCGGAGACAAGCTTACACAGCGCAAGATCGACAAAGCCGCGTAAGCGCATGCTCGTCTGAATCTGAGATGGATGAAGACGAAGGAGAACTCTGCGGGGCTCGATGCTTCAGCAGATCCGTCCGGCGAACACAGATGCCACGCAACTTCAAGCTTCCTTCGGATACTTCGAAGTTCAACGGCACACAAGATCCAAAGTCCTGGCTCAGTGACCATCTGTCATCCGTCAAGCTTCACGGAGGCAACAAAGAAACCGCTATGCAATGCCTTCATTTGCGGTACGGTAGCAGGGTGGCTTAGCAGCCTATCATCGAGATCCATCGAAGCTGGGAGGAGCTTATAGCTTCATCCGAAATTTCAAAGGCACCAGCAAGAGGCCCGCCTCAATTGAAGAATTGCGAGCCTGCACTCAGAGATCGGGTGAATCTATTCGCTCGTACATACTATGGTGGTCTACAACCAAGAACTCCACAACACACATCTCCGAAGAGCGGGCCATCGATGCCTTCAGGGACGGCGTTAAACGCCCAGACTTCAAGGAGGAACTTGGGCGTGTAAAGCCCAAGACACTCGACCACCTCATGGAAATCGCCAACAGTTGGGCAGACGGCGAAGATTGCATCCAGAGCGCAATCAGATGAAGAGGACGACTACGGCGAAGACGCGAACGCAAGGCAAGAGGAGATCGCGGCGTCTATGAGGACATGACGGACCCGACATGGTCGCGGCAGCTCGCCGACGCCGCGACAACATTAGCAGCGGAGGATACCGCAGCGGAAACTTCGCGACAGCGGACGACCAACGCGAGTGGCAGCGCGCGACCCGACACCGGACCCTCAGCATGCGACCAACTTTCGGGTCCATGCACCATCCACTTCTACATCGACAAACAAGATGGCAAAAAGAAAGCTAGCCACATGCTCAAGGACTGCCGCGAGTTCCAGAAACTCAGCGAAGGCATGATGCAGATGAGGCAACAAGCTCCAATTCCTGCGTTCGGAAACGCACCTGCGCCAGGTGAAATAGCACACGGAGCTCCTCCACCGCCACCTATTGGAGGCCCAAATCAACCAGTCGCACCAGCGCAAAACAACGCCGGGGTCGCATACCCCCCACCAAAAGGAGCACTCAATATGATCGGAAGGGCGCCCAACCAGCGGTGCGAAGAAAATCACCGACAAATCAACATGGCGTGGCAACTCCGCTGCAATCCATGAGTACCTCGGATCGGATCCTGCATCACATTCACTCGCGGATCACCTTGCGGATCCCTCGCCAGTCATCTGCCACAGTCTTTGGGCGCAGTCGGAGGCTTGAGATGAGTCGCGTCTTCATGGACGTGGCAGCAGCATCAACCTAATGTTCATAAGCACTCTAGCAGCTATGCGGATCCCGCAATACAACTGGAACAATCGGACACAACGTTCCACGGCATTGTCGTGGAAGGCATCTCCCCGGCAAAATAGGACTCGGCGTCATCTTGAAGCGGACAACTTTCGGCGGCGCCTAGAATTGAAGTGGTGGACTGGCCGTCGCAATACCACGCCATCCTGGGGCGTGTAGCATTCGCAAGGTTCCTGGCCGTCCCACACTACGCATACCTACTACTCAAGATGCCAGGACCGAGAGGCGTCATCACGATCCATGGGAGCTTCACCCGATCGGACCAATGCGACAGGGATTTCAACAAAATCTCGGTCTTCGGCATGCAAGAAGAGCTTGTAAGGCTCCGAGGTGACGGACAATGGGCTACCCAGTCACAAAGCGAACGCACCGACATGTCTTTCGACTCCACCATCAACACCAAAAAGTGCAGGTCCATCCAACGGATGCCTCCAAAACGGCGTTGATCGCCAGCGACCTCGACACCGCATAGGAAGAAGCGCTCGTCGAATTCCTCCGTGAAACCTGGGAAATCTTCCGGTGTCCTGCGGACATGCCGGGAGTTCGAGTCGCCGAAACACGCACTCAATGTCTTCCGGACACCAAGCTAGTCAGCAGTCCATCCGAAGATTGTAGCCGAGCCACGAGCGAAGCTATCGACAAGGAGATCAACAAATTACTCGCATGGACTTCATCAGAAATCAAGGAAGCGAGTGGCTGGCAAACACGGTGATGGTCCCGAAGAAGGACACGGACATCCTGCGGATGTGCGTGGACTTCGTCACTAAATAAACACCGCCCTAAGGACCATTTCCTCTTCCTCGGATCGACCGGATCATCGATTACCGCGGTTGTGAAACTCTCCTTCCTCGGCGCCTACTCAGGCTATAACGGATTCGACTCAAGGTGAAGATCAAGAAAAACGACGTTCATCACACCGTTCGGAGTATCTGCTACAACACAATGCTCTTGGGCTAAAAACGCGGGTGCCACGTACCAGCGATGCATGCAGAGCCTGCCTCAAGGACCAGATCGGTCGCGCGTCCAAGTCTATGTCGACGACATAGTCATAAAACCAAGGAGGAAAGAACACTTATCGGCGATCTCCGCGAGGCGTTCGACAACCTTGATCGCTACAGGATCAAGCTCAATCCGAAAAGTGCGCCTTGGCGTCCCCTCGTCATTGCCGGGTACTTCATCTCTCAACGAGGATCGAAGCGAACCGAAGAAAATCAAAGCTATCATGACAATGGAGAAGCCAAAAACCTCAAGGGCGTTCAGCAGCTCGCGGGGCGATGGCGGCACTAAGCAGGTTCATCGGCCGCATGGGTAGAAGGCCCTACCATTTTACCATTGCTGCGCAGGCGGAACAAGTTGAGTGGACACGAAGCCAACGCGATTGAAAGCCTCAGCGGCTCCTCTCCACCTCGCTAGTTTTGGTCACGCCAAAAGCGCGAGCCCCTGTTCTGTACATAGCAGCCACACACGGTGGTTGACCGCGTACTCGTGGTCGAACGACCGAAGAAGGCAAGACCCACGGGTACAACGCCCAATTTACTACCTCGGAGGTTCTCACTCCAACAAAACAGCGGTACCGCACTACGAAGTTGTCCTCTGGCGTGTTCATGATGGCTCGACTAAGCCACTACTTCCGGGAGCATCGGTGATGGTCGTCAGCGAGGCACCCTAAGCGGCATCTGAATAACCCGGAGGCCACAGGCTGCGTGGCCTGTGGGGCATTGAATTATCACCTGGACATCATCTACGAGAAGCGACACAATCAAATCTCAAGTCCTTCCGGACTTCACGGTGCACCTGGATGGAGCTGCAGCCGACACCAGGACATGTCGCGATCTGGACAATGCATTTTGACGGCTCCAAGCGCGAAGCGGGCGAGGCAGGAGTCATACTGACCTACCCGCAAGGTGACAAGATGAAGTACGTCCTTCGGATGAAATTCAGAGCCTCCAACAACGAGGCCAAATATGAAGCCCTCATCCATGGCATGAAGATGGCAAAAATATGCGGCGCAACGCGCCTGGTCATCTACGGTGACTCCAACCTTGTCGTCTGAAGGCGATGAATGAGTGCGACGCGCTGCGCGAAAACATGATCGCGTACGCGCGCTATACCTTTTCGAAGGAGAATTCGGCTGCGAACTTGACGCGTTGGAAGAGAGATCAACGAGGAGGCCGATAGACTTCGCCAACATTGGCTCCACTTGCGCAAAGGTACCACGGTGTGTTCCTCGAGCAGATCTGCGTGCCATCCATCAGCGGAAATTCCCAAGGATCACCCGAAGAAGCGAGAACACTCGGGGCTACGCTACCGGAAGGTCATGAAGAACCGAAAAGTTGGATACCGAAGTTGCCATGGTCAACCTGATGCAGGTCATGGCAGTCGAAGAAACGGACCCATCCATACCTCCGGTTCGATAAGCGGAGAATTGCCGACAGCGACGGGCGGCGTGTATCTCGTCGGTCAAAAGCCTTCACCATCATCAGCGGCGAGCTGTACAAATGCAGAATGCGGCGTACTACAGCGGTGCGTCACCATCAACGGCAAAGCCATACTCCAAGATATCCACGAGGGCATCTGCGGCCACCACGCGGTGGCCGCTCTCGTCGCCAAAGCTCTGCGGCAGGATTCTCTTGGCCAGCGGCCATGAGCGACGAAGACATCGTCCGAAGATGCAACGGGTGCCAGCGGTTCGCCGACAAACCCGCGCACCTGGGTCGAACTTTGACCCATACCCATAGCACGGCCTTTTGCCCAATGGGGCCTCGACATGATCGACAAGCGCCAAAATCTTGAAAGGAGGACACGTCTTCCTCCTGGTCGCGATCGACAAATTCACCAAGTGGATCGAAGCCATGCGATCACCAACGGAAGGGCAAAACCGCCGTCAAGTTCTTGAATCCATTGTCTACAGGTTTGGCGTACCGCGGCATCATCACCGACAGCGGATCGAACTTCATCTCCGAAGAATTCCAGGACTTCTGCGAAGGCCTCGGGATCAATATCACGTATGCCTCAGTGGCACACCCACAAACAAACGGGCAAGTGGAAAAGGCCAACGGCCTAATCGGCGCCGGCATCAAGAAGCGCCTCATGAGCTCACTCGAGCATAAAGCTGAAGCTGGGCGAAAGAGCTACCGTCATCTGTGGAGCTTACGTACTTCGTAAACAGCTCCACCGGCTACACCGTTCTTCATGGTGCCGAGGTGAGGCCGTGCTACCACCAATCGCCACCAGGCTCCACGAGTCATCGCTTACAGCGAAGCCGAATCCACGGCTGCACTCGAAGACGCCGTTGACACACTCTATGAAGCGCGGGATATAGCAGCCGCTCGATCAGCGGTGTACCAGCAGAGTCTCCGCAACTATCACAGCCGCCGGCTGCGCCAAGGTCGCCGTCGAAGGAGACCTCGTCTTGTGACTCAAGCAAAGCAACCGAACAAACTCGATTCACCATGAGAAGGACCCTATGTCATCACGAAGTCATCCTGGTGGCGCCTATCGCCTCAAGCACGTGGAGTGCGAGTCGCATACTCCAACCCGTGGAACGTCTACTGCGGCGATTCTACCCGTAGCGACCTACCCCCCTTTTCACTTTCAATAAGGCTTTCAGCCAAGGCTACTCAGCCGAATCATGTACCTCCTCCATCACGATATAAATAAAGCTAAGTACCTCGCCCCCAACCCTCGGTTGAGTATTTTCTGCAACTTTACTACATGCTACATACGCACTCGGGGGCTCCCCCACCTCACGATTTCATCGTTGAGGACAAAGCGTGTACACGAGTAGTGACCACGTCGAGCAAGCGAAAAGAACGCGTACTAAATCAAAGCTGCGTGCTCGCAAACAAGCGAACCTTTACAACAAAGGGCACATACACGCCTAGCAATATACAAATTTTACATCTATCATTTATTTTCAGGTCCTACCTATTACGAAGAATAACTGAGCACGCTGCTCAAACAAATCTACAATCTGTTGGCATCTTGCCTTACGGCGCGTAATGTGGACGCATATTCCACTCGCCACCATCTGGTGAGGAGGTGGCCCGATCGCCACAGCCAAATCTACATCGGTGCGGTGCACCCTCACAAGAGATAAGCGGTCTTCACCCTGCGACGAGCTGCCGCTTTCAGCTCCTTGACATTCTGGCACTCGAAACTTCGTCGGAAGACCTACAAGGGTCGTTGCACGGCATCCAGCGGAAACATGACGTGCGACCGAGAAGCGATGTACGCACTGGCGAGCACCGCGAAACCTGGTAGACACGATCCTGCCGTCGCCCGGAACTATGGCGCGATCACGATCCATCCGGAAGAAGCCGCGGCCTCCATGTCTGTTGAGTCAAGCAATTGGCTCGAACAATATGCTCCTTTTCTTCCCTCGGGAGCAAGATTGGCACCTCGACAACCGCACAAAACAAGAGTAAGGCCAGCAGGCTCACCAAGAAGCGAGCTACAGCCGAAAGAAGGATCAACTTACATTGCAGCTGCTCGGACAGCCGACCCAGCTACGCCATCAAATACTCCTCTCTGGCTGCACCACGGTGCCTTTGGATTTCCAAACGTCAGCGCGACCGCGTAACCCAAGCAAATCTCTCTCCAAGCTGCGCACGCAATCTCGAAGAAACGCAAGCTGCGAGGAATCATCCAATGATGGTCGCAAGGGCTTTGCGGATGAAGTGTCAACCGGGTCAGCACCCGAAGGAACCTATAGCAGCAGAAAAAAGAAGGCACACAGACATTCAGCCAAGGATAGAGCTCAACTCGGAGGAATTCATTAAATAAGGCCCTTTGCACAAGGATGGTACTACAAAAGATATTTACAGCAAAAAGTAAACTACATACTACCCTACATCTCCTATGCCTAAGGCGCGGGACCTTTGAGTCGCCTCGAGCAGGCGCCTAGCTTTGGCCTCGCCTGCTTGCGGCGTACTCGAACAACAAGTCAATGAGCTTGGGCACATATAAATGCAGCAGCGGAGTAGGCAGCGAAGGCTACCTCTGATCCATCCGCCGTCGGCATCCGAGAAATGATCAGGGCAAGTCCAGCTCCGCCCGGCCGCCATGGCCATCGCCCGGCCAGCCATGTCGATGCGCTGCAGCGGCCACGATGAGCCTCTGCCAGGCATCCACATCTTCAAGGGTTGCGCCCTTGGGAAAACTCTGGTAAAGCGACCAAGGACCTCTTCGCCTTGGCGAGGGAGTTGACGACGGCAGCTGCGGCGGTCTTCGACCGCCACGGTGGCATCATCTAGAGCACTCCCATGCTCGAGCACGGTGGTCAAACTCGATACTGCGGCATCTGAGACAAAAAGAACAAAACATGAAGAAAGGCAACATAGAAGAAGATCCGTAGAAAAAGCAAGTACAAAAGCAGCGCTCACGAAATAGCCTTGGCGGCAGCGATGAGCTTCTCCGCCACCCCTTTTCACGAGCAGCATAGCGGTGGCCTGCTCCTCACGATCTGCGGCCTCCTGCTATGAGCAGCTCTTCGCTTGGCTGCCTTGACGGCTCCAGCTCAAAGCGCTCTCTTGCCTCGGCAGGCAACCGGCCTTGCTCCGATTGGCCAAGGCTCTTCTTGAGCATCGACCTCACGGAGAGTCGTTATGCTCCTCTGCATTTACAACAAGCGGTGTCAAAGAACAGGACCAGGATAAGCAAGAGAAGTACTACAAAGGAGGCGCATACCTTGAAGCTGCGCGGTTTTCGCCTCGGCGTCGAGCATTCCTCCACCAGCTTGGCCTCTTGGACAAAAGGCTGCAGCAATAAACAATAGTAGTAAGAGCAGGACTTGGGGGGCTCGCCCAACACAAAGAAGCATAAACAACATCAACATACAAAAGACACTCGGGGCTCCCTCGTAACATCAAGCGAGAAAAACTTACGTGCTAGGCGAACCCATGAGCCCGCTGCGAAATTCGAGTGCAACCACCAGCCTCTCACCTGCAGGAGGCTGGAGCGTCACCGAAGTCGCCACCGTCGAGGAGGCGGCGCAATGTTCGACTCCCCATCATCTCCCCGCACCATCACTGGAGCTGTCGGAGGATTGCACGCATCTGAAGCCAATCGGCACAGTGCAAACATCATAAAAAGAAAAGGACAACAGTGGCAACAAGAAAACTTACGAGCCCAACGCGCTCAGGTCAAAGATAGGAGAAGCCCTTCGGGCCCTCTTCTCCTCCTTCTTTTCTTCCTTCTTCTCCTCCTTCTTTTCTTCCTTCTTCCGCTTTGCTGGCGGGTGCGGTGCAACAGCCCGCACAGGAATGGCAGGAAGGGGAGAGGAAGAACCTCCATGACCATCATCATGACGCTCAAGGCCCAGAGGATTTCTGGGAGTCAGAGGAGTTGAAGCATCCGAAGACTCGCTCGAGCTTCGTGATCGCTTGCGCGTATGGTCCTCACTCGACTCGTCGGCATCCTCCACCGGAGATCGGCTTGAGGCTCGGACCCGAATCCACCACTTCATTATCCGGGGCATTCAGATACCTTTGAACCTTGGTGGTGCCATGCAGCACTTTGAAGCTCTACAAGATGAGAAGAAACTTTGTTAGCAAACAAAGGACACAAATAAACACCCAACAAAAAGGAAGCACTACGTGCATAACTCTACACCTTTAGCGCCAACGTCGAAGAAAAGGGAGGAGTCAGCGACTTCTCCGGGAGTCCCTCGTCGGCCTTGAACTTCAACAGCGCGCGAAGAGCCTTGTCAAGTTCCACCTCGGAGATTTTCTCACTCGAAACCCTCGTCGGATCACGGCGCCCAGAGTAAAGAAACAGCGGATGCACCCTCGCTTGGAGAGGCTGCACCCGACGCTAAAGAAACGTCCGGATAATGTCGACACCGTTCACCTCCTTCTCAGGAATCAATTGGAGATCCTCCACCCGGCGGTCTGAGGGCCTCTATCTCCGCCACCTCACCATCAAGATTTGGTTTTCAGGATCTTTTCTTCTCAATCAATTGGGAGGGTCAAAAGCGAGACCAAAAATCTTGCCCGAGCGTCTGAGTCACGGATGTAAAACCATTTCCTCCTTGATCTTGGACAGATTCGGACATGGAAAAGGAAAAGAATTGCACATTGGGGTGAGGAGATGATGAAACCCCCAATGGGATACACACCATCCGAACGACCGCCTCTTCACGGAATAAAGCTTTGGAAGAGGCCAAAGTGACTCAATGCCAAGCCAACACTCATAAGCGTGATAAAACCATAATGTGGAGAAGGGAGTTGGGAGACAGATGATGGAGCTGAACCCCATAGAAGAAGAGCAGTCCACGAAGGAAGTCGTGGACCGGAAAAGAAAACCCGCGAATCACGAAGGCCACAAACATAACCCGGAACCCAGATGGGGGACGGGGGATTACCTCATTGCCAGGGAGTATCACGGCCGTCGTGTCTTGCGGGATCAGGCTCCGCTCGTGCAATTTGCGGAGATCGCTCTCCCGCGTTCGATCGCGCTGCCCACCGTCGGTGGCCAGCGATGGCGTTGCCCTTTTTGCCTCCGGCGGCGCTGGTCCCAACTGCAGATGAGGACTTCTTTGGTTTCCCCATGGCGCTACGGCGGTGGTGGCGTTGCCAACGAAGAAAGACAAAGGAAATGTGGAGGAAACTCTCAGCGCACAGCAAGAATCGCTCAAAGGACAAGGAAGCAGTGAACAGATGAACTGGTACGGTGAAAAACAAACCACGATTTCACCACGGATTATAACAGCGAAGACGACGCACGCTGGCCGTCCATCGAGAAGACCTAATGCCAACGGTAGATCTGGCGTGCGTGTCGACACCAAAACGAACCGTCGTTACCACGCCGTCCACTACGTGCGGAAATCGAGGAGACGCCGAAATCATCTCCACGCCGCGCGTGACCGGTCAAATCAAAATCAGCAAGTGGGACCCACGCTTCGTCCAATCAAGTCATCTCTGGTGTGGCAGACGCTTGAGGTCATCGATCGTCAGCACTGACATCATCAAAATCTATACTAGCACCAACTTCGGCTTCACATCTAAGAGTACTCACTCGAATCTATGATTCGACTAAATACTCGGGGGCTACTCCTATCAGGAGCGCTGGTCGCGCACCCGAAAGACAAATAAAGACAAAGCACTTCTCTGAGTCCTACGTCGAGTTTACGACTCCACTACGGACTCGGGGGCTACTCCCATAGGGAGGAAGGATTTAAGCATCCGAAAATTTTCGAGTCCTACGGACTAAACAACTGAGCAATGCTTGCACTAAAGTCTTCGCTCGAGTCTACGACTCAAACAAACACTCGGGGGCTACTCCCATAGGGAGCGCTGGTCGCGCACCCTATGAAATCTTCGACCGCGATCTTTTGGATCAGTACGCAAAACTTTTCGGCAACTCTGCCCCAATTAATGCTAAGTGAGTAACATCCTCCTTGGACACCCGAAACACCTCCGCGGTGATAAATGTTCGGATGTTGCGTCTGCGACGCAAAGATAAGACCTACAGATATCATCTGATGGCCTCGCAACGCACCTAACTGCGCTCTGCTAGTATGAATCCGTACCAGCAGGTATGATGAAAAATCCCGACGGACGCGTTGGGTACACCAATTAAAATCACTGGAATTCCACTCCTGTAAGTCCTCATGACTGAGTCGAATTCATGACATATGTTCCAGGTCCGGGTTGAGGGACCCAAACCTGAAGAAGATCGTGTTGTTTCGTCCTAAGACAGTTAACTGACCCTGATCCGTCGGGTGAGTCAGGCACACGCATCAACAATCCCTACATACATATAACATATAACTGCTCCCGAAGGATGGAAGAGTCCTCAGCCGAATCTACGATTGTTTGATCACTCGAGACTCTTGACATGGTTGTACCCTACGAATGCGTAACTTCAACATACCTAGTCCAGCCTAAGGAAGGCCCACGGCGGACATCTGCTGGCCCATGAAGATTTTCGGGTGGCCAAGGCCCATAGCGTCTTCGGATCCTTGGAGAGCAAGACTAGAGTTTGAATACAACTTGTAACCTACCGTGTCGGTACACGAGACCTAGCCTCCCCATATATAAAGGCTAGGAGGGTCCAACGAGGGTATCCTAATAGACCTAGATCTCTCGACTCATACTTTGCACGCATCCACGCCAGATCGAATCTGCGTCCTGTAACCTTCGGTTCCGCGTAATCAAAGAGCGGACAAGCGTGAGTAGGGTTTTTCCCTCGGGGCTGAACCTGGGTAAATCTCGTGTCCCCTGGTTGCTTGTCTGTTAACCGTGCCACGATCTCCAGCATCCCCATCTTCTCCAAAACCCAAGTCCATAACAATGGGCATTGACGAGATTAAACCTCGTCACTTGCAGTCCAGTTGCTCAAGGCGTTGAGTGTAGCCCGACATCTTAATGGCATGCTCACTAACGAAACTCCCTTCCTCCATCTTGTAGTTAAAGAACTTCTCAGAGATCTCATATCTCTCAGAACGGGCCTGAGTCTGAAACATGGTTTTCAGCTCCTCGAGAATCTCAAAGGGCCCGGGATAGTCTTCAAAATGATTTTGAAGGTCCGATTCCATAGCAAACAACATGGTGCTCTTAATCACAACATAATCATCTTTGCGCGACTGATAGACAGCTTTCTCATCAGCCGGCGCAGTTGCAGCAGGGGCATCACCTAACGCTTTCTCAAGGACATAGTCCTTTTGACCGCCAGAGAGAATGATTCTCAGATTGCGGAACCATTTGGTGAAGTTAGACCCATTGTTTCTGAGCTTTTCTATCTCAGCAAAAACGTTGAAGTTGAAGTTGGACTTAGCCATGTGATCTACAGTATTTGCAAGTACAACTTAGACTATGTTCATGATAAACAGTTCAACTTAATCAAATTACTAGATGAACTCCCAGTAAATTCAACATCCCTCAAGTTGTTTAGTGAACACGATCCAAATTCACCACACCTAATCCGATCATCACGAGAAGAGATGTGGCTTCAATGGTGGACAACGAAGTGTCGATCATATCATTCATATGACTCATGCTTAACCTTTTGGTTCATGTGTTCCGAGGCCATGTCTGTACATGCTATGCTCGTCAAGTCAAACCCAAGTGACGAGGTTTAATCTCGTCAATGCCCATTGTTATGGACTTGGGTTTTGGAGAAGATGGGGATGCTGGAGATCGTGGCACGGTTAACAGACAAGCAACCAGGGGACACGAGATTTACCTGAGTTCAGCCCCGGAGGGAAAACCCTACTCCGCTTGTTCCGCTCTTTGATTACGGCGGAACCGAAGGTTACAGGACGCGCAGATTCGATCTGGCGTGGATGCGTGAGCGAAAGTATGAGTCGAGAGATCTAGGTCTATTGTGGGATACCCCCTCGTTGGACCCTCCTAGCCTTTATATATGGGGAGGCTAGGTCTCAGGTACCGACACGAGTAGGTTACAAGTTGTATTCAAACTCTAGTCTTGCTCTCCAAGGATCCGAAGACGTCATGGGCCTTGGCCACCCGAAAATCTTCATGGGCCAGCGATGTCCGCGTGGGCCTTCCTTAGGTGGACTAGGTATGTCAAGTTACGTAATTCGTAGGGTACAACCATGTCAAGAGCCCTCGGTGATCAAATAATCAGAGATTCGGTGAGGACTCTTCCATCCTTCGGGAGCGATGTTATATTATATGTGTAGGGATTGTTGATGCGCAGCCGACTCACCCGACGGATCAGGGTCGCTTAAGCATCTTAGGACGAAACAACACGATCTTCTTCAGGTTCGGGTCCTCAACCCGACCGGAACATATGTCAGCGTAATTCGACTCGGCCGCGGAGGACTTACAGGAGTGGAATTCGGTGATTTTAATTGGTGTACCCAACGCGTCTGTCGGGATTTTTCATCATACCGCTGCACGGATTCATACTAGCAGAGCGCAGTTAGGTGCGTTGCGAGGCCATCAGATGATATCTGTAGGTCTTATCTTTGCGTCGCAGACGCAACATCCGAACATTTATCACCGCGGAGGTGTTTCAGGTGTCCAAGGAGGATGTTACTCACTTAGCATTAATTGGGGCAGAGTTGCCGAAAAGTTTTGCGTACTGATCCGAAAGATCGCGGTCGAAGATTTCATAGGGTGCGCGACCAGCGCTCCCTATGGGAGTAGCCCCCGAGTGTCTGTTCGAGTCGTAGACTCGAGCGGAGACTTTAGTGCAAGCATTGCTCAGTTGTTTAGTCCGTAGGACTCGAAAATTTTCGGATGCTTAAATCCTTCCTCCCTATGGGAGTAGCCCCCGAGTATGTAGTGGAGTCGTAAACTCGACGTAGGACTCAGAGAAGTGCTTTGTCTTTATTTGTCTTTCGGGTGCGCGGCCAACGCTCCTGATAGGAGTAGCCCCCAAGTATTTAGTCGAATCGTAGATTCGAGTGAGTACTCTTAGATGTGAAGCCGAAGTTGGTGCTAGTATAGCTTTTGATGACGTCAGTGCTGACGATCGATGACCTCAAGCGTCTGCCACACCAGAGATGACTTGACTAGACGAAGCGTGGGTCCCACTTGCTGACTTTGATTTGACCGGTCACGCGCGGCGTGGAGATGATTTCACTGTCTCCTCGATTTCCGCACGTAGTGGACGGCGTGGTAACGATGGTTCGTTTTGGTGCTGACACGTGTATGGCCAGATCTACCGTTGGCGTTAGGTCTTCTCGATGGACGGCCAGCGTGCGTCGTCTTCGCTGTTATAATCCGTGGTGAAATCGTGGTTTGTTTTTCACCGTACCAGTTCATCTGTTCACTGCTTCCTTGTCCTTTGAGCGATTCTTGCTGTGCGCTGAGAGTTTCCTCCACATTTCCTTTGTCTTTCTTCGTTGGCAACGCCACCACCGCCTAGCGCCATGGGGAAACCAAAGAAGTCCTCATCTGCAGTTGGGACCAGCGCCGCTGGAGGCAAAAAGGGCAACACCACTGCTCGCGTCACCGACGATGGCTGGCGGCGATCAGAAATGCGGGAGAGCGATCTCCGCAAATTGCGCGAGCGGAGCCTGATCCCGCAAGACACGACGGACGTGATACTCCCCGGCAATGAGGTAATCCCCCGTCCCCCATCTGGGTTCCGGGTTATGTTTGTTGCCTTCGTGATTCGCGGGTTTTCTTTTCCGGTCCACGACTTCCTTCGTGGACTGCTCTTCTTCTATGGGGTTCAGCTCCATCATCTGTCTCCCAACTCCCTTCTCCACATTGCATGTTTTATCACGCTTTGCGAATGTTGGCTTGGCATTGAGCCGCACTTTGGCCTCTTCCGAAAGCTTTATTCCGTGAAGAGGCAGTCTGGTTCAGATGGTGTGTATCCCATTGGGGGTTCATCATCTCCTTAGTCCCAATGTGCAATTCTTTTCCTTTTCCATGTCCGAATCTGTCAAAGATCTTGAGGAAATGGTTTACATCCGTGACTCAGTCTTGCTGGGCAAGATTTTGGTCTCGTTCCTTTGACCCTCCCAATTGATTGAGAAGAAAAGATCCCGAAAAACCAAATCTTGGATGGTGAGGTGGGAGATAGAGGCCTGCATCCGGGTGGAGGATCTCCAATTGATTCCTGAGAAGGAGGTGAACGGTGTCGACATTATCCGGATGTTTCTTGAGCGTCGGGTGCAGCCTCTCCAAGCGAGGGCGCATCCGCTGTTTCTTTGCGCTGGGCGCCGTGATCCGACGAGGGTTTTGAGTGAGAAAATCTCCGAGGTGGAACTTGACAAGGCTCTTCGCGCGCTGTTGAAGTTCAAGGCCGACGAGGGACTCCCGGAGAAGTCGCTAACTCCTCCCTTTTCTTCGACGTTGGCCGTGCCAAAGGTGTAGGGTTATGCACGTAGTGCTTCCCTTTTTTGTTGGGTGTTTATTTGTGTCCTTTGTTTGCTAACAAAGTTTCTTCTCATCTTGTAGAGCTTCAAAGTGTCAGGCATGGCACCACCGTTGCCCGAAAGGTATCCGAATGCCCCGGATAATGAAGTGGTGGATTCCGCGTCCGAGCTTCCGTCGGCGCGATCTCCGGTGGAGGATGCCGACGAGTCGAGTGAGGACCATACGCGCAAGCGATCACGAAGCTCGAGCGAGTCTTCGGATGCTTCAACTCCTCTGACTCCCAGAAATCCTCTGGGCCTTGAGCGTCGTGATGATGGTCATGGAGGTTCTTCCTCTCCCCTTCCTGCCATTCCTGTGCGGGCTGTTGCATCGCACCCGCCAGCAAAGCGGAAGAAGGAAGAAAAGAAGGAGGAGAAGAAGGAAGAAAAGAAGGAGGAGAAGAGGGCCCGAAGGGCTTCTCCTATCTTTGACCTGAGCACGTTGGGCTCGTAAGTTTTCTTGTTGCCACTGTTGTCCTTTTCTTTTTATGATGTTTGCACCTGTGCTGATTGGCTTCAGATGCGTGCAATCCTGACGGCTCCAGTGATGGTGCGGGGAGATGATGGGGAGTCGAACATTGCGCCGCCTCCTCCTCGACGGTGGCGACTTCGTGACGCGCGCCAGCCTCCTGTGCAGAGAGGCTGGTGGTTGCACCTCAGAATTTCGCAGCGGGCTGGGTTCGCCGAGCACGTAAGTTTTTCGCTTGATGTTACGGGGAGCCCCGAGTGTCTTCGTATGCTGATGTTGTTTATGCTTCTTTGTGTTGGGCGAGCCCCAAGTCCCGCTCTTACTACTATTGCTCGTTGCTGCAGCCTTTTTGTCCAAGAGGCCAAGCGGTGGTGGAGGAACGCTGACGCCGAGGCGAAAACCGCGGCAGCTTCAAGGTATCGTCGCCTTGTAGTACTTCTCTTGCTTATCCTGGTCTGTTCTTTGACACGGCTTGTTGTAAATGTAGAGGAGCATAACGACTCTCCGTGAGGTCGATGCTCAAGAAGAGCCTTGGCCAATCGGGCGAAGCCGCCGCCGAGGAGAGAGCGCTTGAGCTGAGCTGCCAAAGGCAGCCGGAAAGAGCGTCTGCAGCAGGAGGCCGCAGATCGTGAGGGAGCAGCTGGCCACCGCTATGCTGCTCGTGAAAAAGGGGTATGAGAAGCTCATGGCTGCCGCCAAGGCTATTTCTGTGAGCGTTGGCTTTGTACTTGCTTCTTTTCTACGGATCTTCTTCTATGTTGCCTTTCTTCATGTTTTCTTCTTTTTGTCTCGATGCCGCAGGCATCGAGTTTGATCATGATGCTCGAGCACGGAGTGCTCTAGATGATGCCACCGTGGCGGTCAAGACCGCCGCAGACCGCTGTCAACTCCACGCCAAGGCGAAGAGGTCCTTGGTCGCTTCTACCAGAGCTCTTCGAAGGGCGCAACCCTTGAAGATGTGGATGCCTGGCGAGGCTCTGTCAAGCGCCTGCGGCAAGCGCAAGCGTAAGGGCATCGGCATCGGGGCTCGGGCGATAGCCATGGCGGCCGGTGAGCTGGACTTGCCCAGATCACTTCTCGAATGCCGACGGCGCGGATGGATCAGAGGTAGCCTTCGCTGCCTACTCCGCTTCCATGCATTTATATGGGCCCAAGCTCATTGACTTGTCTTCGAGTACGCGGCAGCAGGCGAGGCCAAAGCTAGGCGCTCGAGGCGAAGGTTCCTGCACCTTAGGCATAGGAGATGTAGGGTAGTATGTAGTTTACTTTTGCTGTAAATATCTTTTGTAGTACCATCCTTGTGCCACGCAGTGGCCTTATTTAATGAATTCCTCCGAGTTGAGCTCTATCCTTGGCTGAATGTCTGTGTGCCTTCTATTTTCTGCTGCTATAGGTTCCTTGGTGCGACCGGTTGACACTTCATCCGAAAGGCCCTTGCGACCATCATTGGATGATTCCTCGCAGCTGCTTTCTTCGAGATCGCTGCAGCTTGGAGAGAGATTTGCTTGGGTTACGCGGTCGCGCTGACGTTTGGAAATCCAAAGCATACCGTGGTGCAGCCAGAGAGGAGTATTTGATGGCGGAGCTGGGTCGGCTGTCCGAGCAGCTGCAATGTAAGTTGATCCTTTTTTCGGGCTGTAGCTCAGTTCTTCGGGTGAGCCTGCTGGCCTTACTCTTGTTTTGTACGGTTCTCGCAGGTGCCAATCTTGCTCCGAGGGAAGAAAAGGGCGATATGTTCGAGTCAATTGCTTGACTCAACAGGACATGGAGGCCGCGGCTTCTTCGATGGATCGTGATCGCGCCATAGTTCTGGCGACGGTGCAGATCGTGTCTACCAGGTTTCGCGGGTGCTCCGCCAGTGCATATCGCTTTCTCGGTGTTGCACGTCATGTTTCCGTTGGATGCCGTAACGACCCTTGTAGGTCTTCCGACGAAGTTTCGAGTGCCAGCAATGTCAAGGAGCTGCGGCAAAGCTCGCAGGGGTGAAGGCTGCCTTGTCTCTTGTGAGGGTGCACCACCCTGATGTAGATTTGGCTGCTGTGGCGACTGGGCCACCTCCTCGACCAGATGGTGGCGAGTGGAATATGCGTCCGCATTACGCGGCTGTAAGGCAGTATGCCGAACAGATTGTAGATTTGTTTGAGCAGCGTGCTCAGGTTATTCTTCAGAATAGGTAGGACCTGAAAATAAACAGATAGATGAAAAATTTGTATATTGCGGCTGGGCGTGTATGTGCCCTTTGTTGTAAAGGTTTGCTTGTTTGCGAGCACGCAGTGCTTTGATTTACTACGTGTCCTTTTCGTTTGCCTGACGTGGTCAGCTACTCAGGTGTACACGTTTTGTCCTCAGTCGATGAAATCGTGAGGTGGGGGGATCCCCGGAGTGCGTATGTAGCATGTAGTAGAGTTGCAGAAAATAGTCAACCGAGGGTTGGGGGCGAGGTACTTAGCTTTATTTATATCGTGATGGAGGAGGTACATGATTCGGCTGAGTAGCCTTGGCTGAAAGCCTTATTGAAAGTGAAAAGGGGGGTAGGTCGCTACGGGTAGAATCGTCCCAGGTGCGAGACGTTCCACGGGTTGGAGTATGCGACTCCAGACTCCACGTGCTTGAGGCGATAGGCGCCACCTGGGATGACTTCGGTGATGACATAGGGTCCTTCCCATGGTGAATCGAGATTGTTCGGTTGCTTTTGCTTGAGTCGCAAGACGAGATCTCCTTCGACGAAGGACCTTGGGCGCAGCCGGCGGCTGTGATAGTTACGGAGACTCTGCTGGTACACCGCTGATCGAGTGGCTGCTATATCCCGCGCTTCATCGAGTGTGTCGACGGTGTCTTCGAGTGCAGCGGATTCGCTTCACCGTGTTTACGACTCGTGGAGCCTGGTGGCGATTTCGCTGGTAGCACGGCCTCAGCTCCGGCACCATGAAGAACGGTGTAGCCGGTGGAGCTGTTTGGCGTAGTACGTAAGCTCCACAGATGACGTAGCTCTTCGCCCGATTTCCAGCTTTGTGCTCGAGTGAGCTCATGAGGAGCTTCTTGATGCCGGCGCCGATTAGGCCGTTGGCCTTTTCCACTTGCCCGTTTGTTTGCGGGTGTGCCACTGAGGTATACGTGATATTGATCCCGAGGCCTTCGCAGAAGTCCTGGAATTCTTCGGAGATGAAGTTCGATCCGTTGTCGGTGATGATGCTGTGTGGTACGCCAAACCTATAGACAATGGATTCGAAGAACTTGACGGCGGTTTTGCCCTTCTGGTTGGTGACTGGCATGGCTTCGATCCACTTGGTGAATTTGTCGATCGCGACTGTGGAGGAAGACGTGTCCTCCTTTCAAGATTTTGGCGCTTTGCCGATCATGTCGAGGCCCCATTGGGCAAAAGGCCGTGCTATGGGTATGGGTCAAGTTCGACCAGTGTGCGGCGGTTTGTCGGCGAACCGTTGGCACCCGTTGCATCTTCGGACGATGTCTTTCGCGTCGCTCATGGCCGTTGGCCAGTAGAATCCTGCTCGCTGAGCTTTGGCAACGAGGGAGCGGCTACCTGCGTGGTGGCCGCAGATGCCCTCGTTGATATCTTGGAGTATGGCTTTGCCGTCATTGATTGTGACGCACCGTTGTAGTACGCCCGTAATGCTGCGTTTGTACAGCTCGCCGTTGATGATGGTGAAGGCTTTTGACCGACGAGATACGCGCCGGGCCCGTCGGCCGTCCGCAATTCTCCGCTTATCGTGAACCGGAGGTATGGACGGTCCAAGTTTCTTCGACGCCATGACCTGCATCAGTTGACCATGGCAACTTCGGTATCCAACTTCGGTTCTTCATGACCTTCGGGTAGCATAGCCCCGAAAGTGTTCTCGCTTCTTCGGTGATCCTTGGGGAATTTCCGCTTGATGGATGGCACGCAGATCTGTTCGAGGAACACACCGGTGGTACCTTTGCGCAAGTGGAGCCGATGTTGGCGAAGTCTATCGGCCTCGTTGCTCTCTTCCAACGTGCCAAAGTTCGCAGCCGCCAAATTCTCCTTCGAAAAGGCTGTATAGCGTGCAGTACACGATCATGTTTTCAGCGCAGCGTGCACTCATTCATCGTCTGTTGTACGACAAGGTTGGAGTCACCAGATGACCAGCGCTGCGCCGCATATTTTGCCATCTTCATGCCATGGATGAGGGCTTCAGATTCGCCTCGTTGTTGAGGCTCAATTTCATCCAAGGACGATTTCATCTTGTCACCTTGCGGGAGGTCAAGATGACTTCCTGCCGCCCGCTTCGCGTTTGGAGCCGTCAAAATGCATTGTCCAGATCGCGACATGTCCGGAGTGTCGCACTGCAGCTCCATCCAAGGCACCAGAAGTCCGGAAGGACTTGAGATTTGATTGTGTGTCGCTTCGTAGATGATGTCCAGGTGATAATTCAATGCCCCACAGGTACACGCTACCGTGGCCTCTGGGTTATTCAGGATGCTGCTTAGGGGTGCCTCGTTGATGACCATCACCTGATGCTCCTGGAAGTAGTGGCTTAGTCGTCGAGCCGTCATGAACATGCCGTAGGCCAGCTTCTGGTAGTGCGGGTACCGCTGTTTTGTTGGAGTGAGAACCTCGCTGAGGTAGTAAATTGGGCGTTGTACCCCGTGGGTCTTGCCTTCTTTGGGTCGTTCGACCACGTATCTTGGCCGACCACCGTGTGTGGCTGCTATGTACAAGAACAGGGGCTCGCGCTTTTGGCGTGACCAAAACTGGCGAGGTGGAGAGGAGCCGCTTGAGGCTTTCAATGCGTCGTTGGCTTCGTGTCCACTGAACTTGTCTCGCTTTGGCGCAAATTTGGTAAAATGGTAGGGCCTTCTCGCCCATGCGTGATGAACCTGCTTAGTGCCGCTACTCCCCGCGAAATGCCGAACGCCTTGAGGTTTTTCGCTTCTCCATTGTCATGATAGCTTTGATTTTCTTCGGTTCGCCGATCCCTCGTTGAGAGATGAAGTACCCAGCAGCTGACCGAGGGGACGCCAAGGCGCACTTTTCTGGATTGAGCTTGATCCTGAAGCGATCAAGGTTGTCGAACGCCTCGCGGAGATCGCCGATAAGTGTTCTTGCCTCCTTGGTTTTTATGACTATGTCGTCGACATAGACTTGGACGCTATGACCGATCCGGTCCTTGAGGCAGGCCGCATGCATCGCTGATACGCGGCACCCGCGTTTTTAGCCCAAGGGCATTGTGTTGTAGCAAGATACTCCGAACGGTGTGATGAACGCCGCTTTCTCTTGATCTTCGACCTTGAGTCAAATCTGGTTATAGCCTGAGTAGGCGCCGAGGAAGGAGAGTTTCACAACCTGCAATGAATCGATGATCCGGTCGATCCGAGGAAGAGGGAAATGGTCCTTAGGGCGTTGTTTATTTAGTGACGTGAAGTCCACGCACATCCGCAGGATGTCCGTGTCCTTCTTCGACCATCACCGTGTTTGCCAGCCACTCGCTTCCTTGATTTCTGGATGAAGTCTGCCGCGAGTAACTGTTGATCTCCTTGCCGATAGCTTCGCTCGTGGGTCTGGCGCCTTCGGATGGACTGCTTGATCGCTTGGTGTCCGGAAGACATTGAGTGCGTGCTCGGCGAATTCCCTGGGAACTCCTGGCATGTCCGCAGGACACCAGGCGAAGATTTCCCAGCGCTCACGGAGGAATTCGATGAGCGCGCCTTCCTATGCGGTGCTGAGGTCGTTGGCGATCAGCGCCGTCTTGGAGGCATCCGTTGGATGGACCTGCACTTTCTTGGTGTTGATGGTGGAGTCGAAAGACAGGTCAGGTGCGTTCGCCAGGACGGGGTAGCCCATTGTCCGTCACCTCGGAGCCTTACAAGCTCTTCTTGCATGCCGAAGATCGAGATTTTGTTGAAATCGCCGCATTGGTCCGATCGGGTGAAGCTCCTGTGGATCGTGATGACGCCTTGGTCCTGCATCTTGAGTAGTAGGTATGCGTAGTGTGGACGGCCAGAACCTTGCGAATGCTATACGTCCTGTGATGGCGTGGTATTGCGACGTACCCAAGACTTCAATTCTAGGCGCTCGCCAAAGTTGTCCGCTCCCGAAGATGACGTCAAGCCCTATTTTGCCTGTGGGAGATGCCTTCCTCGACAATGCCGTGGAACGTTGTGTCTGATTGTTCCAGTTGTATTGCGGATCCGCATAGCTGCTAGAGTGCTTGCGAACATTAGGTTGATGCCGCCGCCGCCCATGAAGACGCGACTCATCTCAAGCCTCCGACCGCGCCCAAAGACTGTGGCAAGATGACCGGGCGAGGGATCTAGCAAGGGTGATCCGCGCGAGTGAATGTGATGCAGACTCGATCCGCTGAGGTACTGTGGATTGCAGCGGAGTTGCCACGCCATGTTGATTTGTCGGGTGATTTTCTTACGCACTCGCTGGTTGGGCGCCCTTCCGGATCATATTTAGTGCTCCTTTGGTGGGGTATGCGACCGGGCGTTGTTTTGCGCTGGTGCGATTGGTTGATTTGGGCCTCCAATAGGTGGCGTGGAGGAGCCCGTGTGCTATTTCACTGGGCGCAGTGCGCTTCCAACGCAGGAATTGGAGCTTGTTGCCTCATCTCGCATCATGCCTTCGCCGAGTTTCGGAACTCGCGGCCCTTGAGCATGTGGCTAGCTTTCTTTTGCCATCTTGTTTGTCGATGTAGAAGTGGATGGTGCATGGACCAAAGTTTGTCGAATGCCGAGGGTCCGTTGTCGGGTCGCGGCGTTGCCATGACTGCGTTGGTCGTCTGTTGTCGCGAAGTTTCCGCTGCGTATCCTCCGCTATTGCTGTTGTCGTTAGCGGTCGGCGAGCCGGCTGCGACCATGTCGGGTCCGCCGCGTCCTCATAGACGCTGTGATCTCCTCTTGCTGCGTTTCGCTCTTCGCCGTAGTCGCCCTTCTTCATCTCGACACCGGATGCAATCTTTCGCCGCCCGCCTAACTGTTGGCGATTTCCATGAGGTGGTCGAGTGTCTTGGGCTTTACACGCCCAAGTTCCTCCTGAAGTCTGGGCGTTTAACGCCGCCCCAAGGCATCGATGGCCCGCTTCTTCGAGATGTGTGTTGTGGAGTTCTTGGTTGTAGACCATAGTATGTACGAGCGAATAGATTCACCCGATCTCCGAGTGCAGCTCGCAATTCTTCAATTGAGGCGGCCTCTTGCTGGTGCCTTTGAAATTTCGGATGAAGCTATAGCGAGCTCCTCCCAGCCGGATGGATCCCGATGATAGGCGCTAAGCGATTCGCCGCTACTGTCACCGCCTGAAGGCATTGCATGGCGGTTTCTTTGTTGCCTCCGTGAAGCTTGACGGATGATGATGGTCACCGAGCCAGGACTTTGGATCTTGTGTGCTGAACTTCAAGTATCCGGGAAGCTTGAAGTTGCGTGGCATCTGTGTTCACGGACGGATTCGCTGAAGCATCGAGCCCCGCAGAAGTTCTCCTTCGCCTTCATCCATCTCAGATTCAGACGAGCATGCGCTGCTTACGCGGCTTTGTCGATCTTGCGCCGTGTAAGCTTGTCTCCGGCATTGTAGTCGCGTTTATGGCGGTGCGAGCTCTTCTTCCTTCGAGGAAGATCGTTCCTCTTCATCTTCGGATGAGGGAGTGGGGCTCGCCGCCGGCCGAGCTTTTCTTCGCCCGTGAGGAGCTGCCTTCGTGGAGCGCAGCTCGATTAGTCCTAGTCCGTGAGTGCGACCTATGCATGGCCCTTCGGATCCCTCCGAGGTGGGTGAGCCGCGAGATACGCCATGGCTGCCATGATCGCAGCTTGTGGCGCCTTCGGGTGATGTTGCTGCGCCCATATCCATGAACGATGTGTGGAGAGTTCGGTCGCCACGCCGCCCTTCGGTCCATGTTTTCCACCGAGAGCGGTGCTTGTTTCCCTGGTTTCCGCTTGTGCTAGAGCCGGTCCCATGGCGGAGAGCGCAGCTCGTCGCAAGACCGGACTCGTGAGGCTGCTTTCTGCGCTTGTCGGCGTCTCTCGCATCTTGACTTGCTTCTTGTGCTCCTCGATGAGGAGGTAGTGATATGCCATCGCAGATCACGTGGAGTCCAGGTAGGACTATTTCGCCGTGACGGCGCTGGCGTGCCGACCCATCCTTCTTGCTAAGTTGGATGAGGTGGCCCCTGCTTTCCTCGCTTTTCCACCATTTTCGCCGCTTCGTCTGCGGGTTGGGGTTGGGCGGCGGTTAGGCGCTTCCTCGTCGGTTTGATGATTGCGCGCATGATAGCGCCAGAGATTGGTTGGTTGCCGCAGCTTTCGGATCCGAATCGTAGGTCCCTTCATCCGAAGGTGGATCGCCAGATCGGAGTTGCAGGCTGCCATCAGTAGAACTCATCTGTTGATGGTGACGCGTAGAACGGGTGTGGAGCCCATGAAGCGGGCCTGATTGACGGCACGGCACCCGCCGTGGAGGCGGAGGGTGCCGCTTGTCCCACTGGAAGCGAAGCTTCAACAAGATTTCGAGTCCGCCGCCACGGGCTCAAATCCTTCATGGTATCCGGCGAGTGGGCGGTGAAGTAAAGCGCCAAGAAGAGGTGATTCTCCATCGCCACGGAGTTGTAGATCGATCGGTCGGAACCGCCACGACCGCACAATCAGCAGCCCCAATTCCACAGACGGGCGCCAATTAACGAGGTTTAATCTCAATGCCCATTGTTATGGACTTGGGTTTTGGAGAAGATGGGGATGCTGGAGATCGTGGCACGTTAATGGACAAGCAAACTGGGGACACGAGATTTACCCAGGTTCAGGCCCCCGGAGGGAAAACCCTACTCCTGCTTGTCTGCTCTTTGATTACGGCGGAACCGAAGGTTACAGGGCGCGCAGATTCGATCTGGCGTGGATGCGTGTGCGAAAGTATGAGTCGAGAGATCTAGGTCTATTGTGGGATACCCCCTCGTTGGACCCTCCTAGCCTTTATATATGGGGAGGCTAGGTCTCGTGTACACGAGTAGGTTACAAGTTGTATTCAAACTCTAGTCTTGCTCTCCAAGGATCCGAAGACGTCATGGGCCTTGGCCACCCGAAAATCTTCATGGGCCAGCGTATGTCTGCCGTGGGCCTTCCTTGGGCTGGACTAGGTATGCTGAAGTTACGTACCCGTAGGGTATAACCATGTCACCAAGTATTTCCGTGTGTGCAAAACTATCTTGCACCCGTTGTATGTGAGCGTAGAGTCTATAGCACCCGATCATCACGTGATGCTTGGACACGACGAACTTTCGCAACGGTGCATACTTGGGGAGAACACAGTTTTATCTTGATCTTTAAGTGAGGAATCATCTTATAATGCTACCGTCGCGATCTAAGCATAATAAGATACATAAAAGGATAAACATCACATGCATATAACTCTATGTGACATGGTATAGCCAATCTTCGCGCAATGATCGCCATCTTGTGCGTGCCGGCATGATCTCCATCACTCCACCATGATTGCCTCCACCATGAATAGCAACTACAACTATTGCTAACTACTTAGCGATAAAGTAAAGCTATTACATGGCGTATAAGAAGTTGACTCGCAGGTCATACACAATTATAAAGACAACCATATGGCTCCTGCCGGTTGTGTACTCATCGACATGCAAGTCGTGAAACATTACAAAACATGATCATCGCATACATTGTACACATCACATCTTGGGCCATACCATATCACAGAAAACACTCCCTGCAAAAACAAGTTAGACGCCTCTACTTTGTTGTTGCATGTTTTACGTGGCTCATGGGAGTAGCAAGCTAAGAACGATTCTTACCTACGGAAAGCCACAATGGTGATATTATGGTTGCCAAACTCCGGTGTTAAACCCATGACAACTATAGTGAGAGAAACAGGCATCCACCAGCCTCATGTGTGGAACAAGCCACACGTCAAGTGCGGAGCCGGTCTCGCGAACGACGTCGCGTAAGGTTGGCCTGGACCGCTTCAATCTCACTATCCCGCGTCATAAGAAGAACACAAACAAGAGGCTTGCAACAGAAAACATCAACGCCCGCAACAACCATGTTGCGTTCTACTAGTGAATCACATCTACGCATAGATCTAGCTCTGATACCACTGAAGGGTTTCGCGACATAGTAAATCAAAATTTTCTACCGATGCGAACAGAGGGAAAGCCAAGATCTAATCTAGGAGATGCAAACAACGAGAGAGATTGGATTAGATCTTCATACCCTTGAAGATTCGTGACAATGGGCGTTTTAACGTGGGTGATGTAGTCGTACTCGTTTCTCCTCCTCGCGATCCGATCCGATCTAGCACCACAAGTGGCGATGCCTCCGTGAGATGCACACGTGCAGCACCTCGACATCTCCTCCTTCCTTGGTCCAACAAGTATGGTGGAGAATTTCTGCAGCAGGGCTTCGCCTACAAGCAGTCGGGAGGGAGAGAGGAGGGCAGCAGGGCGGCTAGGGTTGGAGGGGAAGGTGTGGGGGGTGGTGCGCCCCCAGCCCTCTATATATAGAGGGTGGGCGCAGCCCCAACCCTCCCAAGCCCTAGGCGGCCAAAGGAGGAGGAGGGGGCAAGGAAAACCTCCCTTCTAGAAGGTCTATCTAGGGTTTTACCCTAGCTGGCAGTTGGGCCCTATGGGGCCTTGTGCCCTGGCCCAATGCGGCCGGCACTCCTCATAGGCCCATGCCCTCCCGGAAGGTGGGGACACGTTGGTCCCCTTCGGAAGGTTCTAGAAGCTTCCGACAATACCGATTAACCCTAACAATTCCGAACTCCAAAAACTGCACCGCCTTTATATGAATCTTATTCTCGGACCATTCGAACCTCTCGTGATATCCCGGATCCCATCCGAGACCAACAAAAACTCATAAACCAAATATCCAATCTATCCTAGCCGAGACACGTGTGTGACCTCGGGTTCGAGAATATGCAGACATGATCTTCTATCAATAATCAACAATGGGTCTGGAAACCCATATTGACTCCCACACATTCATCGATGATCATATCGGATGAACCACGATGCCAGGATTCAATCAATCCCATATATATATTCCCTTCATCGCGTGATATTTTACTTGCCCGAGATTCGATCGTTGGTACCGTCATACCTAGTTCAATCTCGTTCACAACAAGTACTTTACTCGTTCCATAATCCGATATCACTTTGTGATTAACTCCTTAACCACATGCTTGCAAGGTGTTGATATCGATTACGAGTGGACCAAGTATATCTCTCCGACTTGGGAGGACAAATCCCATCTCGATACATACAACCCAACAGATACTTTCCGATCACCGAGAGACACCTTTATGATCACCTCTCATAGGATGACGCTTTGATGACCTCAAAGCTTTCTTCCGATACCAGGAGTTGTATTATCTCATGGTCTAAGGAATACAATATTTGACATAGGAAAAGCTTCGCAAAGATGAACACAATGACACGATCTAATTGCTTTTGCTTAGTTTAGTCATCCATCACATCATTCTCCCAATGATATGATCTCATTATTAATCGACAACTCATGTCCATGGTTAGGAAACCTTAACCATCATTAATCAATGAGCTAGTCCATAGAGGCGTACTAGGGACACGGTGTTGTTTACAAACCACACAAGTATTAATGTTTCCGCTTAATACAATTCTAGCATGGAATATAAACTTTCTCATGAACAAGAATTATAATAATAACATCTTTATTATTGCCTCTAGGGCATAATTCTAACAGTGCGCCCCTGCCCTCTTTATATAGGGGGCTGGCCGTCCCCCTTGGCCCCTCCTCCAAGCCCTAGGGCGGCGGCCCCAAGGGTTGGAGTGGGGGGCAAGTTTTCCCCCTCCTTCTAGAAGGGTTCCCTAGGGTTTCCCCTAGGGTTTAGCCGGCTGGGCCTATAGGGCCTTGTGCCCCTGGCCCAAAGCGGCCAGGGCACTCCCCTTAGTCCCACGCAGGCCTCCGACAAGTGGGCCCATGTTGGTCCCACTCTGGAAGCTTCTAGAACCTTCCGGTACAATACCGATAAACTCCGAAACTATTCCAAAATCCAAAAACTGCTTTCCTTTATATGAATCTTATTCTCCGAACCATTCCGGAACCTCTCGTGACGTCCTGGATCTCATCCGAGACTCCGAACAAAAACTCATAAACCAATTATCCATTCTATCCTAGCATCAATGCACGTTAAGTGTGTGACCCTACGGGTTCGAGAATATGCAGACATGATCTTCTATCAATAATCAACAGCGGGATCTAGAAACCCATATTGACTCCCACATATTCATCGATGATCATATCAGATGAACCACGATGCCAGGATTCAATTAATCCCATATATGTATTCCCTTCGTCACGCGATATTTTACTTGCCCGAGATTCGATCGTTGATATCAGCATAACTAGTTCAATCTCGTTCACAGCAAGTACTTTACTCGTTCCATAATCCAATATCACTTTGTGATTAACTCCTTAACCACGTGCTTGCAAGCGGTGTTGATATTGATTTCCGAGTGGGCCCGAAGTATATCTCTCCGACTCGGGAGGGACAAATTCCATATCGATACATACAACCCAACAAGTACTTTCCGATCACCTGAGAGACACCTTTATGATCACCCTCACATAGGATGACCTCAAAGCTTTCTTCCGATACCAGGGAGTTGCATTATCTCATGGTCTAAGGAATACAATATTTGACATAGGAAAAAGCTTCGCAAAGATGAAAACGATGACACGATCTAGTTGCTCTGCTTGATTTGGGTCTGTCCATCATATCATTCTCCTAATGACATGATCTCATTATTAATCGAAAACTCATGTCTATGGTTAGGAAACCTTAACCATCATTAATCAATGAGCTAGTCCATAGAGGCGTACTAGGGACACGGTGTTTGTTCATAAACCACACAAGCATCAAAGTTTCCGCTTAATACAATTCTAGCATGGAATATAAGTTTTATCATGAACAAGAATTATAACAATAACGTCTTTACTATTGCCTCTAGGACATAATTCCAACAACAACACGTCCAAGGTTTCTTCCCGGTACCCTCTCACGGATCGCTTAATAACTCAAGAACACACGAACATGTTTTTTACCTAGGTTCATGCCGTCCAAGGGCTAACATCCCTACATCCTGCAGTCTGGTGGTATTGATCATAGTGGGGGAGAACGGGTTGCAAAGGGAGAGAGTCAAGCCCTTGTCGATTTGATCGCCTAAGCTCTAGCTGCAAGAATTGGCCATCTGCCGTTGTTGGTTCTCCTCCTAGCCTAACATATCTCCCGGTTCTCCTTCCTCTACCCTCTTTACTACTCCATCCTCTCCTGCTAGCTATGGTTCCTCTCTCTGGATGTCTATGTTTTTTCTATCATCCTTTCCTTAAGCCATAGCCCTCCTTTTATATCACAAGGGATTACCATAGTGGCCTTGGATTCGCTGGACTTGTACACGATGAACTAGGTGGGTGAGAGCAGCCAGCTGGCATGGCCATGCCAGCGTCTTGTCTCGTATTTTAGTCTTGGTCTATGGGCCTTTAGGCCTTGTCCTTCTTTGCCACCCGATCCCGTATCTTGTCCTGAGTGTGTTGTCCTTGTTCTCGGGGTTCACTGTATCTCTTTCATTACACCAGGGGCTACTAGGGCCCCATGATGCCTGCTCTTATCTCGAATGCTTTACACACTTCGTGGGAACGTGCTGGGCAGGTATCCTCTCGTGCCCCGGGAAGGATACATCATTGCTTATGTATTCTTCCCGTGACTTATACTGCGAGACGGATTTCAGCCCCTAGGCCGATGTACAGGTTGTGGGATCGCCTACATGGCAGGAGGGTCGCCGTGGCCCACACCGAGAAGGATCAAGGGTACCCCGGTTTCCGTGGATATGACACCTCGCTTACGGGAGGATGTTGCGGCAAGCTTATAAGGGAGAGTTTCACTCCTCATTTGGTTCGATCTTTTAGGATACAATGGACTCTCCATTTGAAGTTGAGCCACATGCACATAAATATCACAGCATAGGCTGAGTGCTAGGCTAGACCGGCCGAAAGCTAACACAGTTTGTCAACAACCCCAATTTTCTTTATCTCTATTGAAGGAGTGGAAGGTGTATATAGCTCCCGAGTTCTAGTGCTCCCTACAATAAAAAATTAAAAATATATTTACAAGTATTTTAAAAATTTGAAAATAATTCTTGACACAGTTAATGTTGTATCCTATGAGCATGCAAAATGGTAACATGGAATTCTTTGTACTTTGGGTTACAAAAAATTAAGAATTTGAAAAAGTTTGGCGATTTGAAAACATGCATTGCACAGATCCACACTTTCATCATTTTTATGTAGCTTGGAATACAAAGTATACAAAATTGATACATCTGGATATATATTCAATTATTTGAAATTAACAAATATGATTTTCGAATTGTTTTGAAATAATATGAGCCATAGAGCTGGGAGCCGAAAATCTCCACTCCTTAAGAGCCTCATGTTTCACTCGAATCTCCACTTAAGAAATGATACTAGCATCTTGTTTGACTTTCAGGTCCAAACCGCGAAAACAAAACAAAAACAAAGGAAGGAACGTGTTACGTGTGCGTGCCCGTACGTACTTGTTGCAGTAGTAAGTTTACTTGCTCCAAAGTCCACCTGCCCTTTTGAAATGCAGCAACTACTGTACTCTACCCCCACCAGCGCCACGTACAGCGTGTACGCTGACACGCGGGCCCAACAGCACAGCTCAGAGTTCGGTCCCACCAGTCAGAGTCAGGGGATGAGGGGATGGTACATTGGTACCGGTACCGGAAAAAGTTTACACGGGCGGATCCAACCACTGCGCTGAAACGAGCTGAGCTGAGCTGAGCAGAGGTGAGGTGAGTGAGTGAGGCAGCTAGCTCGCTTGTTTGCTTTCGCTGGTCTCCAATTTATGGCGATTTAATGCCGTCACCAGCTAGCTCTGCTCGCATCAATGGCCGTGGCCGAATGCATCTGAGCCGAGCCGAGCTCTCGTCTTCCCCATCTCCATCGGCAGCTGCTCAATCTTCTCCACCGCACCGCTTCTCCTCCTCTGACTCCGAGAATTCTCCTTTTTGTTTCTTCCTCTTATCTTTTCTCCTCATCGCTGTCGGGGAGCAGTGCTGTCTCGACGACGACACCTCTGCCTCCTGCGCTCTGGTCTGTTCTAATTCGTCGTCTCCTCCACCTCCTCGCCGGTCGATGGCGTTTTGAATTCAAATCGCCCGGCGGATTCGTTTCTTGGCTTCCCAGTCCACAGTGTTTGGACTTCTTTTCTGCACTCTGCGGTGCAGGCGGGTTGACGCGCGGCGCAGAGCTCTAGATTTCTCTCGGGATTCCGTGCGAGCGAGTCTTTGGTCCGAGAGCTCGCTCGTTTCACGAGATTTAGCCATGGTGGCGGAGCCGCTGGTCCACAAGGTCCTCTCCATGGGGAAGAAGGCCAAGAAGGCTGGCGCCGCGTCCAGGGACGGCACCGGCGGCGGCAGGGCAGTCGGCATCCTGTCGTTCGAGGCGGCCAACGCCATGTCGCGCGCCGCGGACCTCCACCGCTCCCTCTCCGACGCCGAGGCGGCCCATCTGCTGGGCCCGCACTGCCTCGGCTCCCGCGCCGTGCGCGCCCTCGTGCCGGGCGACGACGCGCGCCTCCTCGCGCTCGCGCTCGCCGAGAAGCTCGACTCGCTCAACCGCGTCGCCGCCGTCGCCGCGCGCCTCGGCCGCCGCTGCACGGCCCAGGCGCTCCAGGGCTTCGACCACGTCTACGCCGACCTCCTCGCCGGCCGCTGCTCCGCCGCGACGGCGGCGCCCTTCGCCCCCGCCTCCTCCTCCGCCGCCGACTCCGCGCTCGTCCGCCAGCTCGACCGCCTGGCCGCCGCCACCGCGGGGCTCTACGCCGAGCTCGACGCGCTCGCCGGCCTCGAGCAGTCCGCGCGGAAGCTGCCCACCGACGAGGCCCGCCGCGCGCTGGAGCAGCGCGCGCGGTGGCGACGCCACGAATTGCGTCGCCTCCGGGACGCATCCCTCTGGAACTGGACCTACGACAAGGCCGTGCTCCTCCTCGCTCGCGCCGTCTGCGCCGTCTACCGCCGCATCTGCCTCGTCTTCGGCGACCCCATGCTCGGCCTCGACCTCCTCGCTCCCAGCGCACGCCACCACCGGCAACAATGCGACCAGAGCCGCCAGCTTTCCTCCGGCCCGATCACCTGCAGCTCCAGGTACTCTGCCCCAATCCGGAGCAGCAATCTCGGCCAAGACGATACCAAGTCAGGGCCGATCGCCATTGTCAGTCTCGTCGACGCCCCACGGCTCCGGCCATCGAATTGTGGGGGGAACATGTTCATGGAGTGCTTGAGCCTGAGCAGCTCGGCTTCCTGGAAGGATGACTTCGACGAAGACTTCTCAGAGGATGCCAGCTGCATCAGCACCATCAGGTCAGGGATGCTTACCACGCTGGCAACAACCACGACCCCCTCCAAAACCAAGAAGTTGCCGCGGTTTGGCCCGAAGAGCACGGTGACATCGCTGGCCCCGCCGTCGACGATCGGTGGCTCAGCGCTCGCATTGCATTACGCCAACATCATCATCATCGTCCAGAAGCTGCTTCAGTACCCGCACCTCGTCGGCGAGGAGGCCCGGGACGATCTGTACCAGATGCTGCCATCGAGCCTCAGGGCGTCTCTGAGAAAGAACCTCAGAACCTACGCCAAGAACATTGCCATCTACGACGCGTTTCTCGCGCACGACTGGCATGAAACGCTGGAGAAGACGCTGGCGTGGCTGGCGCCCATGGCGCACGACACGATGCGGTGGCAGGCCGAGAGGAACTTTGAGCAGCAGCAGATTGTGCTGAAGGGGAATGTGCTGCTGCTGCAGACATTGTACTTCGCTGACCGGGAGAAGACGGAGGCGGTGGTCTGCGAGCTGCTCGTCGGGCTGAACTACATCTGCCGGTACGAGCAGCAGCAGAATGCGCTGCTCGACTGCTCGAGCAGCATCGACTTCGACGACTGCGTGGAGTGGCAACTACACTGAAGTTGCAACTTACAAGGTCAGGTTTCTGCTCAAACATGTTGATCCATAGTGTACAAGTGATGTGAGGAGAGGAATACAAACAGTGTTTTGTTTTTTTGGTTTGGATTTCTGCCGTTTTTGTGTGCATGAGTTGAGATGAGATGATCTATCTATTCATAGATGAATGAATATAGGATTTTCCTGATGAATTCTCTGTCAACTTGAACAAGGCTGACCTGAAGGATGATCAATCTATTCCTGTTGTAGATATAGTAATTTGTCTAGTAAATTTGCATGGTGGTTGGGGATGCCTAGATAAAATTGTTATCGAAATTGGTAATGAAGTCACAAAGTTCTGTTACTACTCCTACCATGTTTAGCTACTGTATTCTAGCATATGGAATGTTCAGACTTGAGACTTGTGAGGTCAGTGCCTTTCTCATTCTTTAATCATCAGCGTGGGGCTTTTTCCAAAGCACATTGAGACAATCTAGGATAATTTTGCACAAAGGTATAACTTTAGGCAGTAATTTAAGCTGTACTATAACTTTAGACAATCTACTCTTATATTATCCTAATATGCCTTGTATAACGTAAAGCCACGGCGACCGAGTGTGGGTACGCCTATTAGTCTACCTTCTCCTTCTCCTGTTAAGGGATTTCTATTTAAATTCCAACCTGTGCTCACCATCATCTGCTGAAATATGTCCAAGATGAGTTCAGATGTATCTATTCATAGATGAATGAATGAATATAGGAAAGATTGCCTAATGAATGCTCTGTCTGCTGGAAATATGTCCAATCTAACTAGCAATTGTACATACATACATCGTCAAGCAATCTGAAAAACGGTACTGTAGTATTTTTTGCATAGTAAATTTGCATTGGGTTTTCTTATGTGTGGTGGGAGAGTGAAAAGATGAATTTGTCCGCACGCTAAATTAAAAAAAAAAAGGCGAAATTATCCAAATTGGCAATGAAGTCACGAGGTTAGTTGGTTAGTTACTACCACCATGTTTGGTTAGCTATTGAATTCTAGCCAGCATACGGAATGTTCAGACTTGAGACTGTTGAAGTTGGTGCCTTTGTCATTCTTTTATCGTCAGCATGGGGACCTTTTTTTCCAAAAGCACATTGAGACAATCTGGGATAATGTGACACAAAGGTGTAACTTTAGGCATTAATTTAAGGGGTACTTCCTCTGTTAGGGATTATAAGGCCTATAGACCACTTTGATAGGATTAAGAAAATCAATAACTCATCATCTTGATTACTACATGCACCAATAGTTACACATGCATGAGAGAAGATAGAGAAAAAGGAGAACATGCATTGGAGGAGAGAACCTAATAAATGGAAGAGGACTTACAATTTCTAACATTTTTAAAAAGCTCTCGGGCCTTATAATCCCTAACGGAGGGAGTATTATACTACATTAGACAGGGTTAGTAGATGTTGATTGTAACCCACTCATATTGCATATATCACCCTAAGATGCCTTATACTACCATAAAGCCGCGGCGCTCGAATTTAGTTGGTATGATCATACGTCAACTAGTCTACCTTCTCCTTATCTTTGTATTTAAATTCCAACCTGTGCTAACCATCATCTGCTGAAAGGATATACCTTATCTGAACTGAAGATTGCAACGATGGAAAAGATAAACAGAATTCAAATAGAGTGCTGCCTGTTTTGAAAGCAGAATAAAGACCAATCATCATCACCACATGAGCTTTCTGCTGCGTCAACCGTGAGTGCTACTCTGCAGCAGGGTGCCCTTTTTGTTTCTCAGAGGCACACGCGACAAGTTGGTAAACACTCATTAGCAATCAGTATGAAAATGCAGGTCCTCTTTGCCCCCTTTTTCTTCTTTGTTTGTACTGATGGGGACGATGATGGCCTACAGTCTGTCTTGCTGCCTCTCGTCTTCAACTCTCTCTGACTTTTTTCATACACATGCTGTACTTGCCGTCCGTGCAGAAATACGTACTATTTTTTCATGATCGCACATTGTCTGAAAGTAGTTTCGAATTCAGTTCAGCACTCGTTTGGTTGAATCAAGTTGCGTCTGCATCGGTTTGATTACAGAGTTTGGAGTTCATCTGTCATGTGTGTTGAGCACTCCTCATGTAGTTAACCAGTTCATTCCAGTCCTTGAACATGAGCTGAAGATGAAAAACTTTCTTGTCATCTGCTTCAGTTGGTGCCATTGATGATGAAGAACTCGATGGGCTCAAATTAATTATAGGAGAACTTGGTTGGTATTTATATCGAGGCGGATGTGTTTTTGATTGTGGTACTCCCTCCGTCCAAGAATAGATGTCTTAGGTTTTTCAAATTTTAAATGAATTTATATACTAAATAGTGTCTAGATTCATTCAAATTTTGACAAATTTGAGACATCTATTTTGGGACGGAGGGAGTAATAATCTTGGTTAGTAATGTGGTAAGTTGGCTGCATCTCCAAATGATTCTGTTGTGCGATCCGCAGTTGAAGAGGAGGAAGATGAGCTCTGTGCTGGGAAGTGCAGGCAGAACTGGAGCTGAGCATCTGATGGAAGTTGAATTGGTTAACTAACCAATTATGCATGCAAACCATTACCATGTGTAAGATGGATGCATCTTTTATGTATCTGCTTTCTTGCTTCCGTCAGAGTTGAACATTTTGGGGACTGCTCCTCCCGGCAGAACAGAGTTCAGTTGACGCGTGGATTAGCTTACTTTCTCCTTCTCCTGTTAAGGGATTTCCATTCAAATTCCAACCTGTGCTCACCATCATCTTCTGAAAGGATATACCTTATCTGCACTGAAGGTAATTAGAACTCAAGGATTTCTGCCAATTTGGAAGAAAAATAAAGCCAATCAATCATCACCACGTGAACTTTCTGCTGCATGAACCGTGAGTGCTACTCTGCAGCAGGGTGCCCTTTTTGTCCTCAGAGGCACACGCAGACAAGTTGGTAAACACTCATTAGCAATCAGTAAGAAAATGCAGGTCTTCTCTGCCCCCTTTTTCTTCTTTGGTTGTACTGATGGGGACGATGCTGGCCTACGGTCTGGCTTTGCTGCCTCTGCTCTTCAACTCTCTCTGACTTTTTTTCACACATGCTCTACCGTGCGGAAATACCGAAATAGCACGTGTTTGTTCATCATCGTTCGTTGTCTGAAAGCAGATCCGAAGTCAGTTCAGCACCACATTGGTTGAATCAGGTTGCATCCACATTTGGTTTGGTTAGAGAGTTTGGCGTTCATTTGTCTGAAAGTTGTCTTGAATTCATCTGCCATTTGTGCTGAGCACTCCGCGTGCAGTTAAGTATTCCTTGAGCTTGAGCTGAAGATGAAGAACTTTTTCGTCATCTGCTTCAGTTGGTGCCGTTGATGATGAAGAACTCTGTTGCCCCGGCTTAAATTAATCACGGGAGGACTTGATTGGTGCGTCTATATCTAGGTGGACGTGTTAATTAATTTAGAGTATTAATCTCGGATAGGAATGTGGATCAGAGCTTCTGAACTTTTTTGGCGACTGCTCCTCCTGGCAGAACAGCAGCTTGTTGTGTTCATGCTGCTCGATCTCGCACTGCTGGACAACAGTGACCACTGAAGCAGCAGCAGTGTTTTGTGTTGCTCTGCCTGAAAGCCTTTTTTATTTACTGCGAGCATGAGTAGAAAGAAAGGCCCGGTTGGAAAAACGAAGGTTCAGAATTTTGAAAAGAGTTTTAATAGCCGATACTCTGATATTAATTTTTCTGCAAACGAATTAAGATGTTCTTGTTAGAGATATATAGCTTTCCTTGTATATACTCATTATATAAGGGCCTCTTTGCATATTTGCCATACTCAGTGTACCCTCATAGACAATGTCTGATAATTTTGAACTATTTGTCAGGTACACCATTCAATAATATTGAGGATGATAAAAAATAAAGAAGATCCTTTACTATATTGATCCATTTCTTACTGAAGCCTTTGTGATGTAAAATCTCCAGAACAGATTCATTTTCTAGTGTGTCAAAAGCTTTCTCAAAATCAACCTTCATGATCACCACCTTTTTTGACACTTTACACTGATGCAAGTATTTAAAGGTCCAAACTATGCAGTCTTGGTTGGTTCTCCCATTAATAAAACCATATTGGTTGGCATCAACACACTCTAAAATGACCATTTGTAGCTCATCAGCAGCTATTTTTTTTTTTAAAGTAAACTTTAGGCAGAAGTTTCTAAGGGAGAGATGGGCCTAAAATCAATCATACTTTTAGGAGAAGCTTTCTTAGGAACCATAGTAATAAGATCAGCTAAATTATATTTTGCGGTACCAGAACGAAACTGATCAGCTAAATTATAAAAGTCCTCTTTAATAATTTTACAACACCTTTTTAGGAAAAGTCTATTAAAACCATGTGGGCGAGGTGACTTATCTCTATAGTCATGTTCCTGACAATTTAATACATCTCCTCCTTAGAGAAAAAAGATCAAACAAAAAACTAAAATCACAAAAGTAGTAATTTTTCAGAAGATTATGAGGATTTAGTTGCATGCCAATACCATGCGATGCGCCCATCCTGAATTTATAGCACTTCCAAACAATGACAATAATTTCGTCATGTTGAGTTGCTACATGCTCATCATGAGCATTATCTGAAATATGAAATTCCTTTTATATTTCAGCTGCCATTACATTGATTTCAAACAATATTGATTTCATCTTATTTGAAACTTGGATGCTCAAGGTATTGTAGTTTTATTCTGGGTTTTTTTGTCAATTTCAGGCCAATGAGGGCAAAACTGAGAAAAACTAAGAAACGTGGGCATTAAAATAAAAATCCATTTTTTAAAGCTATTAGACTTTGAGAAAAGTACTTCGATCTGTTGTTCCATGGAATACTTTCTGTTAACATGTATAACCTTTCCGGGATCCATCATGTATTTACACCAAACATTTTTACTTACATAATATTGCTTCTATATATTAACCTGTTTTTATTAATATAATTTTCCCCATAGAGTTTTGGCCACAAGTTATTTATGATGAATGAAACAACATTATCACACAAGTATGTTAATATAAATCAAAATTTATTGTTCTAGAACCTACACATATGACATTACAAAGAACAATGCTAAACAACTGTTTGTTTTGAATAAATTTTAGTTTGAGGCGTCTTGTTGATCTGAATTCAATCTTAATTTGAATCAAGCATATACAGACGACACGGATTCTTATGTATTAAATTGTTTCATATATGCCTGTGCACATGTTAACACATGCATGTAAATACCGTGTTAGAGTTCTTCAATGAGCTTACTAATATATTAGTATAGGTTCATAAAATATGCTTGTTTATCTTAGTAATCGCAAACAGAAAACTCTAGATTGTATGAGGTGGTATTTTGTATAATATATTGACATCACTAGCACAAATATGGTGGCTTAATAAGACTATGAATGCAGACGGTCCTCTGAAACTGTGTGTATCTGCTGAGAGTAACCGCACATGGTTGAAATGAAACGTTCTGTGTACAAAGTACTTCCGGAACATAATACTTGTGCGATAACGAAGACCACACAAATGTGTGTCATGGGTGAATAATGATTCTTACAATAAAATGTGTGTAGTAGCGCATTGACCAGTGATAGTCAGTTTTGAGCTAGCCATGGGCGAAATAATTCAGCCTAGGCCTGCCCGAGGAAAACCTTAGTCTTTACTATTAAAAGCAAAGTGGTGGTGTCACACGGTGTTACACGGTCTCACACTTTGATAAAATTACTAGAAAAATGCCACCGTAAAAATAAATCACCCTTACTTTTTAGCTCCTATCTTCTCCACCACCGAAACAAACTCTCCTATTCCTTCATATTCCCCACGTCAAACTCCACCCCAAAAACAAACTCTCATATTTTTCTCAGCAACTAACAAGAAGAAAAAAGTGTAACTCATGCGTACATGTTACCCGGACCAAGCATGCATGCGAACCCGTTTAGGATTTTATTTAATTGAATTCAATCATAAATTCACAACTAACCTTACCTAGCGAATAGCGATTAATTTAAAATTTTGTTCCGTGTTATCAGGGATTTTTAAGCATGTGCTTGTATTAATACCAGGTCAAGGGGCGACACGCCATTGTTGATGTGTGACGATGCATGCGTCCAATGGTGCGGCTTCACAAGATGACCCAACCGGTGACCACAGAGGCGAGATGTGACCGGAGACCACGGCTACGTGACGACGGCGGTGGAGAACAGAGTAGAACGAAGACGGCTTAAAAATGGTGTTGTTGATGTGTGGTGATGCATGCGCCCAACGACGCGGCTTCACAAGATGGCCCGACCGGCGACCATAAAGGCGAATGCGATCGTAGACCACGGCTACGTGACGACGATGGTGGAGAACAGAGTCGGACGAAGGCGGCTTCACGGCGATGGAGACCATACGCAGGCAATGTACGATGGCAGCCTAACAAGGACGGAGATGATATTTGGACGATAGCGGCTCGATGGTGAAGAAGAAGATAAGGAGACACCGGCCAATCATTTCTTCAATGTCATTGCACCTGATAGGTTTGTAGTTTCCAATCTCAAACTCTAGGCGGGAGATGTAAGAAACTTATACATACACAACTTTGATCTAAATTCTATGCTATGGATTCCTATCAATCTAGCTTTTTAGAGTCGGTCGACACGATGAAGGAGATGAGATGCATGACACAACATCCGCTGAGACTCGATGCAGTTGGAGGTGGCTCGACGGCGACGACAAAGACATGGCTCGACGGTGAAGAAGAAGAGAAGGGGACATCGGCCGATCATTTCTTCAATGTCGTTGCACCTGGTAGGTTTATAGTTTCCAATCTCAAGCTCTAGGCGGGAGATATAAAAATCCTATACGTACATAACTTTGATCGAAATTCTATGCTATCGATTCCTAGCAATCTAGCTTTTTAGAGCCGGTCAACACCATGAAGGTGTCCCGTCGCAGGTGTGCTGCACCGCACGTAGGATTCGTCTACATGCTCCACCCCCAACCAAGGCCCAGTTCCATGGGCGAAGGTGACTTGACCTCGCGCATGCTATCTACCACATATAGATTTTGCTACGGATGGTCGGCATTTTAGCTACCGACGGTTATCAACGTTGCTACCAACGGTCGATGAATTTGCTACGGACGGGACGGGGTTTTTTCGTGTGGGGGATTTTTCGCTACACCGCATGATCTGCTACATACATATATATTTTTTGCTACAAATGTTATTTGTTTTTGCTATAATACTGTAAAAAAATTGCGACGGTGCTACAAGTGTGTCTTGAATTTTGCTACAAGGTCTCAGGCGAGATCTCCGACGAGATCGAATTTGCTACATTAGTTTATTTTTGTTGCTATTTCTGTTCTTTATTTTTGCTACAATAACACAAAATATTTGCTACAATATTTTCGACAAAAGTGCTCAGCAAAATCGTTTTTCTACAGCAGCCACTGGAGATATCTCCGACGAGGTCGTTCTTTTTGCTACATAAGGACAATTTATTGCTACCACCGTTTTGCGGTTTTGCTACAATAGCGTAAATTTTTTGCTACACGCTTTCCGGTGAGGTCTACCGGCAAAACCCTCCTGCGAGTCTCCGGTGATACCGGATATGCTACATTAACATAACATTTTTGCTACACGGTCGCCGGCGAGGTCTCCGGCGAGGTCCAGTCCGTTTTTCTATTTTCTGGGCCAAACCGTTTTCTGCTACGTGTAGCAAAAGCAGGACTATTTATAGAAAAACGCGTAAATTTGTAGCAAAAGCGAAATTTTAACCGAAAAAAGACACGTGTTTGGCTAGAGACCCGGAGGATAAAAAGCACAAATCCCCCGGTGGACGCCTAGTAGTGTCTTTTATAAAGCTGGAAGAATAGCTGATGTGCAGCTTGTCGTGCAAGAGGCGTTCCACATCCACCGCCGTCGCCACTGACTCGTGCATCTTGCAGGATGATCGATCTGGCCCGCTTGTTTCAGCTTCTTGGCAAGCTTTTCTTAGAAGCTGACCGCGAGATCGAGACTCTCCGCCCGCGGTTGGTGCTCCGTTGAGTACCTGGGTACGAGTTCGCGGGAACCTAGCTAGCTTCTGGCACCAATCGGGCAGGCTGTGCGGGTGCGGCGCCATACGCTCGCCCGCTCCGGCGCTTGTGCCTGAGCCAGTGAGCCGGGCCGTGCTATACGCCGCCTGAAGGAGATTGGGGTGGGCCGGGCTCATTTACTCCTGTTCGTACTCCCAGCAGCAATGACCATGCAAAGTTTTGAAAAATCGGGCACACACTTGCTACGGGCGCGTACACTATTTTTGGTTTTACAAGATCCATTTGCTCGAGTATATCATGGCCACCGATCAAGCTATCTGTTGTTAGATTTTCATGGCCTGCTCTAACAGTATGTCACATGTGCACCACGCATTTTTTATTCATTTCAGTTTTACTTTTATTTCAAAATAAACATTTTTTAATCATAAGTCTTTTTAAAAAAATCATGAACATTGTTTAAATAAATCATTTAGAAAATCATAAACCAAAATTTTAAAATCATGAACAAAATTTCAATGTTGTGAATAAATTTTCAAAATCATGAACCAATTTTTAGAAACTGTAAAAAAAAATTCAAAATACAATAAAAAAAATTTCAGAACCATGAAGCAATTTTCAAAAATCGGTGAACAATATTTTAAATCATGAACCAAAATGCGAAATTCGTGAACCAAAATTCAAAATTTGTGAACCAATTTTGACGTTCATGAACAATTTTTAAAAACATGAACATTTTTCAAAAATCATGAATATTTTTTAAAAAAACATGAACTTTTCTTAAATCAGGAACACATTAAAAATTCTTAAACTTTTAAAATATGGAAAAATATAATAAAAAAATAGAAAAGAAAAGAAAAGATTAAAAAAAAGAAAACGGAATGGAAAAGGAAAAAATTTAACAGTGAAAAGAGAAAGAAGCAAAATGAGCCGGCCCAATGTGTGCGGCGACGTGCAGCGGTGCGGGGAACCAGCAGGGAGCACCGGTGGTGGCTGGTGAATTTGGCCTTCTTGAGGGGAACAGATAAATTGAGGAGAAACATGATGGGAAGCAGGATGACGACGGCGTGGTGGCGCGTCGGTTAGTGGAGGGAGGGCTGCAGCGCAGCGGTGGGAGAAATCCATGGCTCCCTAGCGAGGAAGATGAGGAACGAGTAGTTGAGGCCAACGAGATGTAGGAGGCAACGGGATAAGAGGTCGTTTTTTTTTGCGAGAGAGGAACGAGTGGTTGTGAGCGAGGACGACGCTAGACACGTGTCGCGCCTCGGACCCGGGAGACGCGAGTCGCGCGATCCCCCGGGGTATTGTATCATTTTCCAAAAAATTAACAGAGAAAAGAGAAAGAAGCAAAATGGGCCGGCCCAATGTGGCGCGGGGTGTGCGGCGCGAGCCTACCGCGCCGCACTGAGCGGCATCTAGCATTTCGCCAGTGAGCCCTGAGGTACACGACGATTTATTTTTCTATGGGCTGGCGTTTGCTGGGCCGGTACAGGCTGAAGCCTGCGATAATATTGAGCTTCTGTTCGGCCCGTGTCAATCTACGCTTGAGGAGAACTCTATTAAACTTAACGCATAACTAAAAAAAAAGTTAAACGTAATGCGGTAAGTACCACATCGCCTAAGGACTCCCAAAAAAAGGTGTCTAAAAAAAGCACCAAGGCAGAGCGGTCACCAACCAGCGAAAGTGGTAAGCGTTTCTCAAGTGGTTAATATACAACTGATAATAGTGATCCATGGGGTCTTGTCAGCATTCCGGTTCCTTGAACACAATGTATGGCATGCCCCATGCCGATCGCGTTCAAAGGATGACTACTTGATGCAAGTCTAACATGCCCCTGGATCACACAACTATAAAGCACTCCAACATGGTAATGCATGCGCACCACGGTAACAACACGGCGCCAAGGAACAAACAGAATACTTCATTCAGTGCACAAACAACCTACCATGGCGCTTTCCCCCCAGAAAAACCATACTATGGCGTTTTCATGCCCCGACGGAATTATGTCTGTCAGTTTTTATTGTCTCAACACATGTAGCTTAGGGCACGTACATCGCAGAGGCTTGAACATACGCCTAAAAACTATAAATTCGGATATGTACCTAAGGACATGTTTCATTCAAAGGATTTTGAAATCACGGGTATATGAAAACGTAGGAAGAGTATGCCATGACATGTGAAATCTTACAGAAATAAAAACACAGTAATTAGTTACAGAAGTAGTTTGGTTACACCAAGGAAAAACGTAGGAAATTTCCGTAGAGATTGAGTACATGTCATAGTTATCATAGATATATAGGCCAAGAGGTCTATCCTCTTGCTAGAAATCTTTATGGAATTATAATATAGAAAACCAATCCATAGGAATTTTGGAGGGTTCAATCATTTAAATTGTTGGGTCTATAGAAAATTCCAATAGGTAAGAATCCTACAAAATTCATATGAAAATCCTTTAAATCAAACCTACACTAACTTTGTAACTCCCTTTCTTTCTTTTGACATTGTATCCGTTGGAGAAACCCATACGGCATATATTTTTATTTATATATATAAAAAGATCCAAACGGTCAACCAAATCTATGGTACAACATATTTTACGTGGTATGTACAAAGGAGGGAAACTAATCTGAAAAATAGGAAAATAGTAAAATTGAAACGCACTTAACCAATCAGGTAGATGTGCTTTATGTTCGGGCATAGTCCTATAAATGATGAGACCCAAATCAGGTCGAAGTATAGATGTTATTGTGTTTCAATCTCGTGCACACAAGCTTGTAAATTAGTGGGATCACCATATTCTAATATGCGCATATGACATTGGTAGTAAGTTTATAGGCCTTCGTAGTATTTTAGTTTGTGATAAGCGGTATATAAATCACAAATTGTATAAAATTAGGTTTGCAGTTGTCCACCAAGACGGTTGATTAAGCAAACCCAGAAAAGTTCACCTTTGGGTCATAGCAATTTTTTTAGAGCTTAGGTCCTTCCATCGACATGTACTCATCTACGATTTTGTCCTAACCCAGAAAAGTGGCAACGTACTCTCCCTCTTCGCCGCTGTTTTTCTTGCTTGAAAATCCTCTGTTTAAGCAATTGGCACAAACGCCACACTAATATAATGCTTCATATTATGTTGACCGATCAATATTGTTTCAAGTTTGGTCAGGGAGTTCCAAGTTTCTACATGCCCCACTAGCTAGCATCTTCGCCTCTACTATGTGAATTCTACTATCAGTATCGGTGTTTCCACCATCGCCGATACCAACATTGTACAACTTCGAGGTCATGAGGGGGTGGCGTACAACGTCGAGAATATCATGTAGCAGCACTAAGTCATGCCAGATGTGCAGCACAACGATGTTGTTGTAGGGGTTTGTAGCATGAAAAACAAAAAAATTCTATCGCATGAACACACACAAGCCAAGATCTAATCTACTAGATCAGTGCAACAAGTTGATAGAGTACTAACCCTCGAAGTTCCAAATCGGTTAACGAGATCAGATTCTCGTGGTTGATGTAGTTGTTCACTTGCCAATCTCAAGATCGCGTAAACGATCCTTCCGGCGCCGTGTTTCGGCAACGCTCCCGAAGTCGGTCACATATTCGGTACTAATTTTTTTTGTGTTTTTGATAAAAAAAGGAAACCAAACGAAACTATTTTTTTTTGAATTTTTGATAAAAGGAAGCAAGCAAAACAAAGCAAAAGAAACTAAGCAAAACAAAAACAAATTAAAGTGAATGGTTGTGAAGGACTCCCCTTGTGAAGCCGTCCTTAACTCCCCGGCAACGGCGCCAGAAAACGTCTTGATGCGGCTCAGATCACTGTAGAGCTTCGTTGGGAAACACTAAGAGGAATGTATGATGAGCACAGCAGTAAGTTTTCCCTCGGTAAGAAACCAAGATTATCGAACCATTAGGAGGAACGAAATGACCCCAAGGTGTTGCTAACAACTTGGAACCTTCACAACACAAACTCAAGACTTTGTCCCAACGAACAATGAGGTTGTCAATCTCACCGGTTTGCTAAAAACAAAGGATTAAACGTATAGTGTGAAAGGTAATGGTAGCTTGCAGAAAGTAAACAGTAACAGTGGAAGATGTATCAATGGTAAAGATTGGACCGGTGTCCACAGTTCACTAGAGGTGTTCTCCTTAAGATAAACAATATAACATGCTGGGTAAACAAATTACAGCGGAGCAATTGACATGACAGAGCAAGATCCTATGAGATTCGATTGGGCATTACAACAATATACATAGACCACCATCCAACTGCATCTATGACTAGTAATCCACCTTCAGGTTATCATCCGAACCCCCTCCAGTATTAAGTTGCAAGCAATGGATAACTGCTTTAAGCAATGTGTGTAAAGTAAACAATACAATTGTTCCATGAACAAGAGATTGTTGTTTTCTCCCTAGTAGCAACAACACATCTACAATCTTAGAGATTTCTGTCACTTCCCCAGATTCAATAGAGGCATAAAACCACTATCGAGCATAAATACCCCATCTTGGAGTCACTAGCATCTACTTGGACAAGATAGCTACTAGAAACGGAGAGCATGCAAGATCTCAAACAACATAGGCATGATAGAATCAATAAGATAAAACCAGTAATCGATCTAACATAGTAATCTCAATATCCATCGGATCTCCGCAAACACAACATGCATGATTACAAATAGATGATCTTGATCATGAACGAAGATCACAATATCTAAACATGATAGCACAAAGGAGGAGAAACATCCATCTAGCTATTGTATGGACCCATAGTCCAAGGTGAAACTACTCATGCATCATACCGGAGGCTGGCATGGTGATGAAGAAGGCCTCCGGGATGATCTATCCCCTCCGGCAGGGTGCTGCGAAGAGCTTTAGATCCCCCTGATCTAGGGATGATGGTGGCAGTGGCTACGGACTGTTTCATGGAGATCTGATCGGGTACTTAGGGTTTTGGCATCGAGGGCTTCTTATAGCCGAAGAGGCGAGGAAGGAGGGCGGCCAGGGGGCCCACACCCTTCCCAGGCGCGGCCTAGGGTGGGCCCACGCATGGAGGGGGGGCACCCCGTGACTCCCCTCCGGTCGCCCTTCGTTCTTTGTGTTCTCCTCGGTGAAATATTGACTTTGGCTTTTGTCCCGTCCAATTCTGAGAATATTTCTTTACTAGATTTTCTGAAACCAAAAACAACATAAAACAGGCAACTGGCTCTATGGAAACTTGTTAATAGGTTAGTCCCAGAAAATGTATAAAAATACCTCAAAGTGTAGACAAAGCATATCAAAATGGATACTAAACAAGCATGTAACATCAAAAATTATAGATACGTTTACAACGTATCAGTTTTGCCTAAGCCGGAGCGGGTATGGTGGAGTAGAGAGAGAGCCTTGGAAACTAGGGTTTAGAGGCCGAGGGGTGTAGGTGGCCGGCGGCTAGGGTTTAGCTAGACGGCGGCAGTTTAGAGGAGCTCTAAGGGCGGCGACAAATTGAGGAGGGCGGCCTAGGGTTTTGGGGTGTCCCTCCAAGGGGGCGCCCTACACCTCCTTTTATAGGTGGGAGGGCATCTAGGGGAGGGGAGTCCTCCCACGACTTCTCTTGGTGGCCGGTGGCTTGGGAGGAAGGGAAACCTTCCCAAACTAGGTTTCCTCTCCTCCCTCCACTAGGCAATCATGTTGGGATTTGACTTTTTCAAACTTGCGTTCAGGGGCGGATCTAGGCCCAGGGCAACCTGGGCCATGGCCCGGGGCGCAGTGGAATTTTCTACTTACTATTTAAGAAAAAATAAATTCGGCCCTCTACGCAGCCCAAAACAGGCCCATTAGTTTCCCTGCCTGGATCGCTGGAGAGTCGTGAGCGGCTCAACCGTGAGGAAAACCTCATCGCTAGGAGTCCTCATTTGCGTCCTTCCTGGTTGCGTCGTTCGCCCTTGTTCTCTACAGGAATCCGCCGCCAGACAGGGTCACGCCAACGCCGGTGACGTGCCATGCCGGCAGGACCTGCCCCTAGCCTCCCGTGCTCCCCACACCGGCGGACCCTATGTTCCCGACCGACCGACTGTTGGAGATATGCCCTAGAGGCAATAATAAATTTGGTTATTATTATATATTTGTGTTTATGCTAAATGTTTACATTCATGCTATAATAGTATTAACAAGGAAACATTAATACTTGTGTGATTTGTAAACTCAAATTGAAGTCCCTAGTATAACCTCTATACATCACTAGCTTGTTGGTTAATAAATGATTGTGGTTTCCCTATCATGAACATGGAGATGTTATTAACAACAAGATCATATTGTTAGGAGAATGATATGGTGGACATACTCCTATAGATAAGCGTAGCATAAAGATCAAGTCATTTTAATAGTTCAATTGCTATATGCTTTCTGATACATAGTAACCTAATTCCTTCGACCATGAGATCATGCATATCACCTTTACCGGATGGGTGCTTTGATGACATCAAACACCACACCGTAACTGGGTGGCTATAAATGTGGCATTGAGTGTTCGGAAAGTATTGGTTGAGACACATGGATCAAGAGTGGGATTTGTCCATCCATATGACGGATAGATATACTCTGGGCCCTCTCGGTGAAATGTCATCCAATTAGCTTGCAAGCATGTGACTGGCTCACAAGGGATCACATATCACGGGAACGAGAAAAGAGTACTTATCGGTAACAAGGTTGAACTAGGTATGCATAGATACCGACGATCATATCCTCGGATAAGTAAACTATCGTGAGACAAAGGGAAATTGGTATCGTATGTAAGTGGTTCATTCGATCGCAAAGTAATCGTAGAAATATGTGGGAGCCATATGAATTTCTAGATTCCTCTATTGGTTATTGTTCGGAGAAGTGTCTCGATCATGTCCGCATAATTCACGAACCGTAGGGAGACACACTTAAGGATTCAACGTTGTTTGAGTAGTTATGGAATGATGAGAAAGAGACCGAATGTTGTTCGGAGTCTCGGATGGGATCTGGGATATCACGAGGATATCCGGAATGGTCCGGAGAATAAGATTCATATAAGGAAAGTCCCGTTCCGGAGTTGGGGAATGGTTCCGGTGTTTTCATCGGGAATGTTCTAGAAGGTTCCGGAATGTCCGGCACTCCGGAGGGGAAGGGTACATGAATGTGTTATATCAAGTTGGTATGATTGCATTATGTACTCGGTGTCATCGCTGAATAAGATAGAGGGTTTATTCAAATCCTAGTTTGAAAAGTCAAACGCCAAGTTTGAAAGTCAAACGGCTATTTTTGGGAAGTGGAGAGGGAGGTGGAAACCGACTTAGGGGAGGAGTTCCTCCTCCTACATGGCCAAGCACCACCAAGCCGAGTTGGGGAGGACTCCTCCCTTGGCCGGCCCCTCCACCTATATAAGGAGGGGCATGGCTCCCCTCCTAGACACAAGTTCCTACACCTCTAAACCCTAGCCCCAAGCCGCCGCCTCCATAGCCGCCGCCGGCCCTAGGGCACTCGCCGCCGCCTAGGTGAAACCCTAGCCGCCGGCCTAGCCCCCTCCTCGGCGTGTCTAAACCCTAGATCGTCGAGGGCTCTCTCATAGTCCACCATACTCGCTCCGGCTTAAGGCGAAGCCCTGCGAGATATCCCCTCTACTTAGGTACCATGCTTGGTTGCCCAGGAATCGCGAGAGAGAGTGCTACAACCTCCGCTGCCTGCTGGAACAAGGAGAGGAAGGTCTTCGTAAATTTAACGCAGACCGATCATGGGAGCGCTGCTGGAACGCAGCGCCGGAAGGATCGTCTACGCGATCTTGAGATCGGGAAGAGTACGACTACATCACCCACGAGAATCCGCTCTCGTTAAACACTTTGGAATCTTCGAGGGTGAGTTATTCCATCGACTCGTTGCTGCAATCTAATAGATAGATCTTGGCTTGTTTGTTTGTATGCGATAGAAAATTTTTGTTTTCCATGCTACGAAACCCTACAGTGGTATCAGAGTCGTGTCTATATGTAGATCTATTGCACGAGTAGAACACAATGGTCATTGTGGGCGTTGATGCTTTTATTGTCGATTGCTTCTTGTGTACTTTGCATCTTGCGGGATGTTGGGATGAAGCGGCCCGGGCTAACCTTACATGACATCGTTCATGAGACTTGATCCACGCTTGACATGCAACTTGTATTGCATAAGTGGCTTTGCGGGTGCCTGTTTCTCCTAGCATAGTTAAGATCCAATTTACAACGGGTGATTAACAATACTAGTATCAATGTTGTGGTTCATGTTCGTAAGTTAGAACGACACTTATTGAAAGCCCCAAACCACGTAAAACATGCAAAGAAAGTAGAGGTGTCTAACTTTGTTTTGCAGGGGTGTGCAGTGATGTGATATGGCCATAATTGTGATTATATTTGATATATGCAATGTTCCTTATTGTAAGTTGGCAACCGGCAGGAGCCATATGGTTGTCTTTAATTTATGTTAAGACCCGCGTGTCTATTCAAAGTAGTTGTAATAGTTGAAGCCGGTGGACGACAACCATGGAGAAGCGTCATTGACCTTGATGCAATGCCGGTGATGATGGAGATCATGTTCGTGCTTGAAGATGGAGATCGGAAGCACAAAGAAGAAAGGCCATATCATATCACATATTATGAATTGCATGTGATGTTAATCCTTTATGCATCTTGTATTGCTTAGTAGACGACGGTAGCATTATAAGATGATCCCTCATGCACATGAATTTCAAATCATAAAGTGTTCACCCTTGTTGGAGATATACCCAAGAGGCAATAATAAAGTGGTTATTATCATATCTTCATACTTATGATAAATGTTTACATACCATGCTATAATTGTATTAACCGGAAACATTAATACTTGTGTGATTTGTAAACTTAATTTGAAGTCCCTAGTATAGCCTCTATACTTCACTAGCTTGTTGGTTAATAGATGATTGTGGTTTCCCTATCATGAACATTGAGATGTTATTAACAACAAGATCATATCGTTAGGAGAATGATATGGTGGACATACTCCTATAGATAAGCGTAGCATAAAGATCAAGTCATTTCAATAGTTCAATTGCTATATGCTTTCTGATACATAGTAACCTAATTCCTTCGACCATGAGATCATGCATATTGCCTTTACTGGATGGATGCTTTGATGTCATCAAACACCACACCGTAACAGGGTGGCTATAAAGGTGGCATTGAGTGTTCGGAAAGTATTGGTTGAAACACATGGATCAAGAGTGGGATTTGTCCATCCATATGACGGATAGATATACTGGGTCCCTCTCGGTGAAATGTCATCCAATTAGCTTGCAAGCATGTGACTTGGTCACAAGGGATCACATATCACGGGAACGAGAAAAGAGTACTTATCAGTAACGAGGTTGAACTAGGTATGCAGAGATACCGACGATCATAACCTCGGATAAGTAAAATATCGTGAGACAAAGGGAAATTGGTATCGTATGTAAGTGGTTCATTCGATCGCAAAGTAATCGTGAGAAATATGTGAGCCATATGAATTTCCAGATTCCTCTATTGGTTATTGTTCGGAGAAGTGTCTCGATCATGTCCGCATAATTCACGAACCGTAGGGAGACACACTTAAGGATTCGACGTTGTTTGAGTAGTTATGGTATTATGAGAAAGAGACCGAATGTTGTTCGAGTCTCGGATGGGATCCGGATATCACGAGGTGATCCGGAATGGTCCGGAGAATAAGATTCATATAAGGAAAGTTCCGTTTGGAGTTGGGGAATGGTTCGGTGTTTTCATCGGGAACATTCTAGAAGGTCCCGGAATGTCCCAAGCACTCCGGAGGGGGGAAGGGTACATGAATGTGTCATTGTAAGTTGGAATGATTGCATCATGTACTAAGTTTTCTCGCTGTCCAAAATAAAGGGTTTATTTAAATCCTAAATTGAAAAGTCAAACGGCTAGTTTGAAAGTCAAACGGCAAGTTTTGGAAAGTGGAAAGAGGAGGAGAAGTGGAAACCGAGTTGGGGAGTGATTCCTCCTCCCAAGCCGGGCGCCCCACCTCAAGGCCGAGTTGGGGAGGACTCCACTCCTCCCTTGGCCGGCCAGCCCTCCCACCTATATAAGGAGGGCAGGGCTCTCCTAACACACACAAGTTCCTATCCTCTAAACTAAACCCTAGATCTAAACCCCGGTTTAGAGCTATTTCGGTTTAGAGCTTCTAATTGCTTTAGCCATTGGTTTAGAGCCTTCTAATTGGTGTGTCTAATTACTAGACCACTAATAGCCTCTCTCATAAGCTCCACCATACTACTTGACTAAGGCGAAGCCTCAAGGGATCTCCCTCTACTTAGGTACCACGCCGTTGTCCGGAATCGCGAGGAGAGTGCTACAACCTCCGCTGCTGGAACAAGGAGAGGAAGGTCTTCGTCGAAAATCGAACGTGTGACCGATTGGGAGCGCTGCCGAACGTGGCGCCGAAGGATTGTCTACACGATCTTGAGATCGGAAAGAGTACGACTACATCACCCACGAGAATCGCTCGTTAACCGCTGGAATCTTCGAGGGTGAGTTCCACTATCGACTCGTTGCTACAATCTAGTAGATAGATCTTGGCTTGTTTGTTTGTATGCGATAGAAAATTTTGTTTTCCATGCTACGAACCCCTACAAAGGGTATCGAGCCGTGTCTATATGTAGATCTCACAGACGAGTAGAACACAATGGTCATTGTGGGCGTTGATGCTTTTATTGTAGATTGCTTTTCGTGTACTTTGCATCTTGCGGTATGTTGGGATGAAGCGGCCCGGGCTAACCTTACATGACATCGTTCATGAGACTTGCTCCACGTTTGACATGCAACTTGTATTGCATAAGTGGCTCTGGGTGCTGCTTTCTCCTAGCATAGTAAAGATCCAATTTACAACGGGTAATCAACAATGCTAGTATCAATGTTGTGGTTCTTGTTCGTAAGTTAGAACGACACTTATTGAAAGCCCCAAACCACGTAAAATATGCAAAGAAAGTAGAGGCGTCTAACTTTGTTTTGCAGGGGTGTGCAGTGATGTGATATGGCCATGATTGTGATTATATTTGATGTATGCAATGTCCCTTATTGTAAGTTGGCAACCGGCAGGAGCCATATGGTTGTCTTAATTTCTGTTAAGACCTGCGTGTCTATTCAAAATAGTTGTAATAGTTGAAGCTGGTGGACGACAACCATGAAGAAGCGTCATTGACCTTGATGCTATGCCGGTGATGATGGAGATCATATCCGTGCTTGAAGATGGAGATCGGAAGCACAAAGAAGAAAGGCCATATCATATCACATATTATGAATTGCATGTGATGTTAATCCTTTATGCATCTTGTATTGCTTAGTAGACGACGGTAGCATTATAAGATGATCCCTTATGCACATAAATTTCAAGTTCTAAAGTGTTCACCCTTAGTATGCACCGTTGCCAAAGCTTGTCGCTCAAGCACCACGTGATGATCGGGTGTCTTTGATTCCGCGGGTGAATACAACGTAAGCAAGCCAGATTTGCTTATGCGGTAGCTAAGGTTGATCTTGACGAGCCTAGCATGTACAGACATGGCCTCAGGAACACGGATCGCCGAAAGGCAAAGCATGAATCATATAGTAGATATGATGAACATGTTGATTGTTCGCCATTGAAGCTACATCAACTCACGTGATGATCGGTTTTGATGTGGTGGATTTGGTTCGTGTGATCACTAAAACAATGTGAGGGATATTGTTTTGAGTGGGAGTTCACCTAGATTAATTTAATTATTAATTAGAACTCAATTTATCATAAACTAAATCAAAGTGAATTTGCATAGTTGTTGTAGTCATTGGCATCCGTTTACCACCTTGCGCTTAGTTATAATTGAGATGATAGAACTATAGAATTCTGGTTAGTTACTTTACTTAACCGGTATCGTATTGTATTGAAGTGTTAATCTAAAGTTTAAAAGTCCTATTGCAAACTTTCAAGAAGTTCAGTTACTCCATGAAGTTTAATAATTAGTATTAAATCAAGAGTAACAATTCCAAATGTTAGTATATAAGTATCATGTTTGTCTCCATGATTCTTGATATTCAAAGATTGTCTTAATATCAAGGTTATCTAGGATCTGAAAGAGTTGTTTCAGAAACCATGATGTGTGGAAGATATTGTGATATCTGAAACGAAGTTTTGGTTACAACATGATAGAGTATAATATGGCAAAGTCATGTTCTCATGTTTGATGAGAATTTGCAAAAGGTTGGAGACACTAGTTGTCCTAATCTTCCAAAAGGTTTTGGAAAGCAACATTATACTCATAATTCATCGTTATAAGCTAAGTAGCTTGATCATGGGCGATTCCAGGATAAGGTGAATATTTGATGTAGGTAAAATGTTTACTACACCAAGAGATTACTAAAGAAAGGAATTTGGAAGAACACCAAACATTTGATGATGGTGATCTACTTCAAAGTGCAAGTCCAAAGACATTTGTATTTAATTATACACGCTTTGGATTATGTGTCATATGTATGACTCCACTATTGATGTTGATAGATTCTTTCAAACGGAAAAGGAAATCTTGAAAGAGAATCTCATAAATATATGGCGTAAAAGAAAAGACTAGAATTGTTCAGTTTAAAGTATATAGATGATATACATGTTATGGCTATATTCTTTGCTTATTAAACAATGTGGTTCTTAAGTACTTGGTACTGAATTTGTTGGTATGAATCGTCATACGAAACAACACAATTCATGAACTACAATGGCCTAAGTAATTAGCAAAGAATATGTGATGATGTTCATCGAGAACAAAATAAAGGGTTATTGTGTTGCTCGTTAAACATCAAAAACTTGCCTTCAAGATTTGTTTTATCAGGTATTATGAGAACAAAAGGGTTGTTCAAATAATTGCCGTAATCCATAAAAGATGGATGATTCACAAATCTCGTTGGAGAAATCACATCCATAAAACTAGTGCTAAAATTGTCGAAAGGCAAATTGATTGAAAGATCACTTAGGACGTGACATCGTTTAAATTATATTGGAAAGAAAACATGAAGAAACTCCATGTGGATGGAATTTTGGAGTCTTTTGATTTTGATCAAATGACGTTTGTGAAACTTTCCTAGAGATAATTAAAACTTCGCTCATAGGCCAAAAGGAACGAAAGACTAGCTTATTGGAACTTGTGCATATTGTTGTACGAAATCCATTATGTGTAGTCAAGAGATGGATTTCAACTTCATATGCTTTCTCCAAAATTTGAGTGAATATGTGAATATTTACTTAATAAGGATGAAGTGTGAAATATTTGAAAAGTTCGAAAGATTTTCAAGATGAAGTGCAAAATCATTGTAACAAGAATATAAATAGTTTATGATAAGATCATAAAGGAAGATATTTAAGTTACAAGTTTAGCATAATACCTAAGATTTAAGGAATCGTTCCGTGGATTTGCATTTCCCGAAACACCATAAGAGTATGGAGCGTTCGAGATATGTAATTGAACCTTGTTTGACATGGTAAGATCGAAGGTATAATTCATAAAACTGCTATTATATTTTAAAGATTAAAAGCTTTAGAGACTACCGCTTTTCCACTAAAAGAGCTCCATCATAATCCGCTGAAATGACACCATATAAGGTTATGGTTTGGGATAAAACCCATGTAGTCCTTTCTTAAACATTGGTATGCTATGCATAAGAAAGATGTTTGCAACCAAAGTCGGATAAACCTGTCTTTGTATTACTGTTAAGTATTCCTCCATAAACACCGGAGACAAAAGTATTTGTCGCTTAGAACGTCAAGTTTCTTTGAGAAGGAATTTTTCGTGAAAAGTTAAGTGGGAGGACAATAGAACTTTGATAAGGTTAAAGGAACCTTAGCTATATGTGCAGAGTTGCGCAGCACCGAAAAGTGTTCCGGAGGCAGCAACAATGCTCATGGCTCACGTGTCTCAAAGGTTATGGTCACGGAGGTCTAAGTTTCTATTAAACCAAGTAGGTCAAGTAAACAATCAAATACCAAGATTTGAGGGTTGAATCATTATTTGAGAATAATGAACCTACTACATGCAAAGAAGCGATGATGGGCCCGACTAGTCAAATGGCTTGAAGCCATAAAATCCGTGATAGTTCCATACACGAGAAATCAAGTTTTGAACTTGAAGGACCCTCGAAAAGGTGTAAGACCTTGCAGTTGTGTTTGGATCTATAAAGAAGTAGACATGGATGTTTCACATCTATCAAATAGTCGACATGTTGGGAAAGAGTTCACAACAATGTTCAAAGGTTGTATATGACAAGATTTGATCTTTCATAGCGATTTTTAGTCTAGACGGATTAATGTAGCAACCACTACATATAATTTGTTATGTGGTAGTAGAATAAACAAAACAAGTTCTTCTAATAGAATGGTTACCTAGGACGTGTGCATGACACGGTCCAAAGGGTTTTGTTAATTCAAAGGATGCTAAAAGCATATGCAAACTTCAATGGTTGAAGTAAGCATATGAGTTGGAATCTTCACTATGATGAAGCTTAAAAGAGTTTAATTTCATCGGAGACAATGAAGATGCTTGCATTTGCAAGAAATTAAGTGGGAGCGCTAAGACATGTTTCTAATACATTATGTGGAAGACATATTGTTGATTGGAAATAATGTATCTTTTATTAACACATATTAAGAATTTCATCCCGATGAAAGACTTAGGCAAAACCCAAATATTTGGCATCAATAGACTAATATGGTTGTGCCGTACATAGACGAGATATTGAATGAATTCAATATAGAAACTACAAGAAAGGTTCTTGTTGCACAGAAAGGATTGAAAGAGTTCAATGTTGATGATATATTCAAGTGTATTGGCACTTGGTAAGTGAAACAAAGATTCAAGTATAGATTGATACTTGATGTATGAAATCACAAAGAGTATTTATATCAATCATCTTGTGATATGTACAAATCCAGATATGTCCTATGCTCTAAATGTTGTGAGCATATACCAGAATGATTTGTAAGATGATCATTGGACAATAGTAAGGATATTCTTATGATCTTTTGGAAGAACTAAGAGTATATTATTTGTAGAAGTGACAAATAGATGGTTAGTTCATTGTAAAAGTACTACATTGATATTAGTTTTGTCACAAAGTACAAATTTAGTTTATCTCAATCTAAATTAAGGGTGGCACAATATAATGGAAAGTGAGTTCCATAATGGATTTGGATGAGTTCCAAAGTTAAGACATTGTGACAGATACTTCAACAAAAGGCTAAGTATATGACTGCTATTATAGCAGCAAAAGAGGGCATTTGTGTCAAGTAGTTTGTTATCAAACTAGGTGTAGTTCATGGGATAATACTATGAAGATATATTGTACGACAATATTGTCAACATGTTTTAACCCCAAAGAACTAAAGGTCACACCGAAAGACCAAATCATACAAAGCCATCTCATTAGAGAATGAGTGATGCGTAGAGACGCAAAGACATGCAATTACACACGGACCTGGAAGTGTCAGATCCGGAGATCAGTTAACCACTAACACCAGAAAGCCATAGGTGTTGAAAACACAAAAGTTTGAAACTAGATTATTGACTCTAGTGCAAGTGGGAGACTGTTGGAGATATACCCAAGAGGCAATAATAAAGTGGTTATTATCATATCTTCATACTTATGATAAATGTTTACATACCATGCTATAATTGTATTAACCGGAAACATTAATACTTGTGTGATTTGTAAACTTAATTTGAAGTCCCTAGTATAGCCTCTATACTTCACTAGCTTGTTGGTTAATAGATGATTGTGGTTTCCCTATCATGAACATTGAGATGTTATTAACAACAAGATCATATCGTTAGGAGAATGATATGGTGGACATACTCCTATAGATAAGCGTAGCATAAAGATCAAGTCATTTCAATAGTTCAATTGCTATATGCTTTCTGATACATAGTAACCTAATTCCTTCGACCATGAGATCATGCATATTGCCTTTACTGGATGGATGCTTTGATGTCATCAAACACCACACCGTAACAGGGTGGCTATAAAGGTGGCATTGAGTGTTCGGAAAGTATTGGTTGAAACACATGGATCAAGAGTGGGATTTGTCCATCCATATGACGGATAGATATACTGGGCCTCTCGGTGAAATGTCATCCAATTAGCTTGCAAGCATGTGACTTGGTCACAAGGGATCACATATCACGGAACGAGAAAAGAGTACTTATCGAACGAGGTTGAACTAGGTATGCGGAGATACCGATCATAACCTCGGATAAGTAACATATCGTGAGACAAAGGGAAATTGGTATCGTATGTAAGTGGTTCATTCGATCGCAAAGTAATCGTAGAAATATGTGGGAGCCATATGAATTTCAGATTCCTCTATTGGTTATTGTTAGGAGAAGTGTCTCGATCATGTCCGCATAATTCACGAACCGTAGGGAGACACACTTAAGGATTCGACGTTGTTTGAGTAGTTATGGTATTATGAGAAAGAGACGAATGTTGTTGGAGTCTCGGATGGGATCCGGATATCACGAGGTGATCCGGAATGGTCCGGAGAATAAGATTCATATAAGGAAAGTTCCGTTTGAGTTGGGGAATGGTTCCGGTGTTTTCATCGAACATTCTAGAAGGTCCCGGAATGTCCAAGACCGGAGGGGGAAGGTACATGAATGTGTCATTGTAAGTTGGAATGATTGCATCATGTACTAAGTGTTCTCGCTGTCCAAAATAAAGGGTTTATTTAAATCCTAAATTGAAAAGTCAAACGGCTAGTTTGAAAGTCAAACGGCAAGTTTTGGAAAGTGGAAAGAGGAGGAGAAGTGGAAACCGAGTTGGGGAGGGATTCCTCCTCCCAAGCCGGGCGCCCACCTCAGGCCGAGTTGGGGAGGGACTCCACTCCTCCTTGGCCGGCCAGCCCCTCCCACCTATATAAGGAGGGGCAGGGCTCCCTCCTAACACACACAAGTTCCTATCCTCTAAACTAAACCCTAGATCTAAACCCCGGTTTAGAGCTATTTCGGTTTAGAGCTTCTAATTGCTTTAGCCATTGGTTTAGAGCCTTCTAATTGGTGTGTCTAATTACTAGACCACTAATAGCCTCTCTCATAAGCTCCACCATACTCGCACCGGCTTAAGGCGAAGCCCTGCGGGATCTCCCCTCTACTTAGGTACCTGCCGTTGTGCTGCGGAATCGCGAGGAGAGTGCTACAACCTCCGCCTGCTTTGGAACAAGGGAGAGGAAGGTCTTCGCCGAAAATCGAACGTGTGACCGACTGCGGGAGCGCTGCCGGAACGTGGCGCTGGAAGGATCGTCTACACGATCTTGAGATCGGAAAGAGTACGACTACATCACCCACGAGAATCTGCTCTCGTTAACCGCTTTGGAATCTTCGAGGGTGAGTTCCACTATCGACTCGTTGCTACAATCTAGTAGATAGATCTTGGCTTGTTTGTTTGTATGCGATAGAAAATTTTGTTTTCCATGCTACGAACCCCTACAACCCTTAGTTAGCACCGTTGCTAAAGCTTGTTGTTTCGAAGCACCACGTGATGATCGGGTGTGTTAGATTCCGCAAGTGTATACAACGTGAGCAAGCCAGATTTTCTCATGCGGAAACTAAGGTTTGATCTTGACGAGCCTAGCATGTACAAACATGGTCTCGGAACACGGATCACCGAAAGGTAAAGCATGAGTCATATAGTAGATATGATGAACATGTCGATTGTTCGCCATTGAAATTATATCAACTCTCGTGATGATCGGTGTTGATGTGGTGGATTTGGTTCGTGTGATCACTAAAACAATGTGAGGGATGTTGTTTTGAGTGGGAGTTCACCTAGATTAATTTTACTATTAATTAGAACTCAATTTGTCATAAACTTAGTCTAAACTATTGCAAATATGTTGTAGATTAATGGCAGCCCCTACCATCAATTTTAATGCGTTCCTAGAGAAAGAAAAGTTGAAAAACAATGGAAGCAACTTCTCGGATTGGTTCCGCAATTTGAGGATTGTCCTCACAGCTGGTAATTTGACCTATGTGCTGGATGCACCATTGGTGACCCACTGCAGCCACTGCTTGCTACCGATGAAGTAAAGAATGTTTACCTCACTCGGAAGACTCAGTACTCCACAGTTCAGTGTGCTATCTTGTATGGTTTAGAATCGGAGCTTCAGAAAAGGTTTGAGAATTCAGACCCACATGATATTGTCCGTGATCTCAAATTGATTTTTGAGACTCATGCGGCAATTGAGAGCTATGAGGCTTCTGAAAAGTTCTTTAACTGCAAGATGGAAGAGGCGACTCGTCAGTGAGCATGTGCTTAAGATGTCTAGGCACGCAAACAAACTTCAAAGCTTGGGTATAGTAATTCCTAATGCTTTGGGGATTTACCGTGTCCTCCAATCACTACCACCAAGTTACAAGAACTTTGTGATGAACTACAACATGCAGAACATGAATAAGACGTTGCCAGAACTCTTTGCCATGTTAAAATCTGTAGAAGTGGAGATCAAGAAAGAGCACCAAGTGTTGTTGGTCAATAAGACCACCAAATTCAAGAAAGGCAAGTCTAAGCAAAAGGGACACTTCAAGAAGGGTGGTAAGAAAGTTACCGCACCGACGAAGAAGACCAAGGCTGGACCTAAGCACGATCGAGAGTGCTTTTACTGCAAGGGAGAAGGTCACTGGAAGCGGAATTGCCCAAAATACTTGGCGGATTTGAAGAACGGCAACATCAAGAAGAAAGGTATATCTGATATACATGTTATTGATGTGTATCTCACTAGTACTCGTAGTAGTGCCTGGGTATTTGATACTGGTTCGGTTGCTCATATTTGTAACTCGAAAAAGGTGCTGCAGAATAAACGGAAGCTAGCGAAGAACGAGGTGACGATGCGCGTGGGAAACGGATCAAAGGTTGATGTGATCGCTCGCACGCTACCCCTTCATCTACCATCGGGATTAGTTTTATACTTAAATAATTGTTATTTGGTGTCTGCGTTAAGCATGAACATTATATCGGGATCTTGTTTATTGCGAGACGGTTACTTGTTTAAATCCGAGAATAATGGTTGTTCGATTTATATGAGTAATATGTTTTATGCACATGCACCTTTGATAGATGGTCTATTCTTATTGAATATCGATAGTGGAAATACACATATTAATAACATTGAGGCTAAATGTTTGAAATCAAGCGATAACTCGACCTATATGTGGCACTGTCGTCTTGGTCACATTGGAGTGAAGCGTATGAAGAAACTCCATTCCGATGGACTTCTTGAGTCACTTGATTTTGAATCACTTGAAAGATGCGAAGCATGTCTGATGGTTAAAATGACTAAGACTCCATTTTCTGGTATGATGGAGCGAGCTACAGACTTATTGGAAATCATACATACCGATGTGTGTGGTCCAATGAGTGTAGCATCGCGCGGTGGTTATCGTTATGTTCTTACCTTCACGGATGACTTGAGTAGATATGGGTATATCTATTTCATGAAACATAAGTCCGAAACTTTCAAGAAGTTTAAGCAATTTCAGAGTGAGGTAGAGAATCAACGTAACAAGAAGATTAAATTTCTACGTTCTGATCGTGGAGGTGAATATCTGAGTTACGAGTTTGGGGAGCATTTGAAGAAATGCGGGATACTTTCACAATTGACACCGCCGGGAACACCACAGCGTAATGGTGTGTTCGAACGTCGTAATCGAACTCTCTTATATATGGTTCGTTCTATGATGTCACTTACAGATTTACCGCTATCATTTTGGGGTTATGCATTAGAAACAGCCGCATTCACTTTAAATAGGGCACCATCTAAATCCGTGGAAACGACACCGTATGAATTATGGTTTGGGAAGAAACCTAAATTGTCGTTCCTTAAAGTTTGGGGTTCTTGAAGCCTATGTAAAGAAGTTACAATTGGACAAGCTTGAACCCAAAGCGTAAAATCGTCTTCATAGGATACCTGAAGGAAACTATTGGGTATACCTTCTATCATAGATCCGAGGGCAAAATCTTCGTTGCCAAGAATGGATCCTTTCTAGAGAAGGAATTTCTCTCGAAAGAAGTGACTGGAAGTAAAGTAGAACTCGACGAGGTTGTCGAACCTTCTCTCGAACTTGCGAGTAGCGCAGCACCAGAAGTAGTTCCTGTGATGCCTGCACCAGTAAGAGAGGAAGCTAATGATGATGATCATGAAACTTCGGTTGTAGTTGCTACAGAGCCTCGCAGGTCAACGAGAACTCGTACCACTCCTGATTGGTATGATCCCGTTATGAATGTCATGTTGGTGGATAACACCGATGACCCTGAGACATATGAGGAAGCGATGATGAGCCCAGATTCCAATAAATGGCAAGCAGCCATGAAATCCGAGATTGGATCCATGTACGAAAACCAAGTATGGACTTTGGTGGACTTACCGGATGGCCGGAAGGCTGTCGAGAACAAATGGATTTTCAAGAAGAAAACAGATGCTGATGGTAATGTTACTGTCTATAAAGCTCGACTTGTCGCAAAAGGGTTTCGACAAATTCAAGGAGTTGACTACGATGGGCCCTCTCGGTGAAATGTCATCCAATTAGCTTGCAAGCATGTGACTGGCTCACAAGGGATCACATATCACGGGAACGAGAAAAGAGTACTTATCAGTAACGAGGTTGAACTAGGTATGCAGAGATACCGACGATCATAACCTCAGATAAGTAAACTATCGTGAGACAAAGGGAAATTGGTATCGTATGTAAGTGGTTCATTCGATTGCAAAGTAATCGTAGAAATATGTGGGAGCCATATGAATTTCCAGATTCCTCTATTGGTTATTGTTCGGAGAAGTGTCTCGATCATGTCCGCATAATTCACGAACCGTGGAGACACTTAAGGATTCGACGTTGTTTGAGTAGTTATGGAATGATGAGAAAGAGACCGAATGTTGTTCGGAGTCTCGGATGGGATCCGAGATATCACGAGGATATCCGGAATGGTCCGGAGAATAAGATTCATATAAGGAAAGTCCCGTTTCGGAGTTGGGGAATGGTTCCGGTGTTTTCATCGGGAATGTTCTAGAAGGTTCCGGAATGTCCGACACTCCGGAGGGGAAGGGTACATGAATGTGTTATATCAAGTTGGTATGATTGCATTATGTACTCGGTGTCATCGCTGAATAAGATAGAGGGTTTATTCAAATCCTAGTTTGAAAAGTCAAACGCCAAGTTTGAAAGTCAAACGGCTATTTTTGGGAAGTGGAGAGGGAGGTGGAAACCGACTTGGGGGAGGAGTTCCTCCTCCCACCGCCGGCGCACCACCTGCCGAGTTGGGGAGGGACTCCCCTCCCCTGGCGCGCCCCCTCCACCTATATAAGGACGGGCAGGGCTCCCCTCCTAGACACAAGTTCCTACACCTCTAAACCCCTAGCCCCAAGCCGCCTCCATAGCCGCTTGCACGCCGCCTAGGTGAAACCCTAGCTGCCGGACTATCCCCCTCCTCGGCGTGTCTAAACCCTAGATCGTCGAGGGCTCTCTCATAGTCCACCATACTCGCTCCGGCTTAAGGCGAAGCCCTGCGAGATCTCCCCTCTACTTCCGGTACCACGTCGTTGTGCTGCCGGAATCGCGAGGAGAGTGCTACAACCTCCGCTGCCTGCTGGAACAAGGGAGAGGAAGGTCTTCGTCAGTACCGAGCGATGTGACCGATTGCGAGGCGCTGCGGAGCATGGCCGGAAGGATCGTCTACGCGATCTTGAGATCGGGAAGAGTACGACTACATCACCCACGAGAATCCGCTCTCGTTAAACACTTTGGAATCTTCGAGGGTGAGTTATTCAATCGACTCGTTGCTGCAATCTAATAGATAGATCTTGGCTTGTTTGTTTGTATGCGATAGAAATTTTGTGTTTTCCATGCTACGAAACCCTACACCCCCTCCCATGAGGCCACGGTGACGAACTGCCGGGGCCAGGCTGCCACCTTGATCCCCAACTCCCCTAGTGGCTACCCTTCTCTAGTAGTTGAGCGACTGAATCGCTCTTCCTCCTTTGTTCGACTGCATCTGATTGGAATTCAGCCTTTCAGTGTATCCTCTGTCGCCTCTGATTTGAATTCAGCTAGGTAAATTTCAGTAGTAATTGAATTTGATACACTAATAAGTAAAAACTAGTTCGAATTTGCATAGTTGGATTTATTTATTTGTAATAGACTTAATGTTGCAGGGACACAAGATGAAGATATTTTATCCTTTAATCTCAAATCCGAACTAATCAACAAATGCAAATCCCTAAACCGAAGAAGCTCCTCAAGCCGAAGAAGCTACTGAAAGTGAAAACTCCCCAAAGTGGACCTTTCTCAATCTCAACCAAAGCAAGTGACAATCTTTCATACCTTGCTACTGAGATGTATGCTGATGATTAACTATTTCATTTCATATTTATGTGTTTTCTTATGAAATATTCTTGTTTTTTTAAGGAATTGATTCTTCTTCTACTATTAGTGAGGTTACGGGAGGTTTGGATGAACTAAACAAGTGATTTGGTAATACCTTTTGTATTCCATACTACTATTTTTGGGTTTAGTCATCTTTATGCATGTTCTTGTACCGATCAACGATGGATTATATGTTCATGTTGCTATCATACCAAATTTTCTATGCTTTTACAAAAAAAAATCGCTTAGTTTTTGGCCCGGGGCTTGTTCCATTCCTGGCTCCGCCACTGCTGGCGTTTGACTATTCAGACTAGAGTTTGATTTATCTCTCCTATTGCCCAGCCAAGTGACCTAGGGTATGATGCAACCATAATACAATGTCATGACACATTCCAAGTACCCATCCCCCAGGGTGGTGGACCTTCTAGAACCTTCTAGAAGCTTTCGGTGAAAACACCGATAACATTTCCGAATCCCGGAATTGGACTTTCCTTATATGAATCTTATTCTCTGGACCATTCCGTATATCCTCGTTATGTACCGGATCCTATCCAAGACTCCGAACAACATTTGGTATGTTACTCTCATTCCATATCTACTAAGCAATATCGAATCCTTAAGTGTGTCTCCCTATGGTTCGTGAATTATGCAGACATGATCGAGACTCTTCTCCAATCAATAACCAATAGAGGAATCTAGAAATTCATATGGCTCCCACATATTTATACGATTACTTCGTGATCGAATGAACAATTTACATACGATACAAATTTCCCCTTGTCTCGCTGAAAGGGCATGTATGCCACCATGTGTGGTTTTAGTAATTAATGACAATCTCTATGGACTAATGTGTAAATTGAGTTGCACTTGTAGGTTTGTCCATTGGCATCGATTAGGCCATGTGTTGGTCTCAATGTTAAAAGTTGAAGAAATGTCCAAGGGCTTTGTGCCCATTGGATTCATAAAGAAAGAAAGTGCTTGAAGGTTGATCAAGACAAGTGCAAAGAGTTGCATTAATATGGATCAACCTTAAGAAGGGATGAAGAAGGGCTATCTCAAGATGCGCCATCCTTAGAAGATCTCATGCTTGAAGCTTGCCATCCTCGTGATCATGGATTGATTAATACAAGTTCAAGAAGAGGTTTTCCCATGGAGTATGGGGGAGCAATTTGCAAGTCTTCATTAAGCAAGAGCGATCAAGGGCAAACAAGAAAGGTGTTCCCACTTTAGAAGAACAAGACGGTGACGAGGTTTAATCTCGTCAATGCCCATTGTTATGGACTTGGGTTTTGGAGAAGATGGGGATGCTGGAGATTGTGGCACGGTTAACAGACAAGAAACCAGGGGACACGAGATTTACGAGTTCGAGGCCCGGAGAAAAACCCTACTCCTGCTTGTCTGCTCTTTTATTACGGCGGAACCAAAGATTACAAGGTGCGCAGATTCGATCTGGCATGGAGGTGTGTCTGTCGTGTGTAATCGTCGTGTGTAATCGCCGTGCTCCTCGTTGGACCCTCCTAGCCTTTATATATGAGGAGGCTAGGTCTCGGGTGCCAATACGATTAGGTTACAAGTTGTATTCAAACTCTAGTCTTGCTCTCCAAGGATTCGAAGGCGTCATGGGCCTGGGCCACCCGAAAATCTTCATGGGCCGGCGTATATCTGCCGTGGGCCTTCCTTGGGCTGGACCAGGTATGCTAAAGTTACGTACCCGTAGGGTATAACCATGTCAGTAGCCCCCGAGTGTTCAGTCGAATCGTAGATTCGGCTGAGGACTCTTCAATCCTTCGGGTGTAGCTCTGTCTTTCAAGAGAATGTGTAGGGATTGTTGATGCGTGTGCCTGACTCTCCCGACGGATCAGGGTCAGTTAACTGTCTTAGAACAAAACAACACGATCTTCTTCAGGTTCGAGTCCCTCAACTCGAAACTGGAACATATGCTGGCGTAATTCAACTCAGGCCGCGGAGGACTTACAAAAGTGGAATTCCAGTGATTTTAATTGGTGTACCCAACGCGTCCGTCAGGATTTTTCATCACGCCTGTTGGCATGGATTTATACTAGCGAGGCCTTGATCGTGCGTTGCCGGCCATCGGATGATATCTGTAGGTCTTATCTTTGCGTGTGAGCTGGCATCCGAATGTTTATCACCGCGGAGGTGTTTCGGGTGGCCAAGGAGGTCGCTGCTCACTTAGCGTTAATTAGGGCAGAGTTGCCGAAAAAAGTTTGTATGCTGATCCGAAGGATCGCAGTCGAAGAGTTCATAGGGTGCGCGACCAGCGCTCCCTATGGAAGTAGCCCCCGAGTATCTGTTTGAGTCGTAGACTCGAGGAGAGACTTTAATTCAGCCGTTGTTTGCTTCAGGTCCGTAGGACACAATTTTTTTTTCGGATGCCTGAATCAATCCTCCCTATGGGAGTAGCCCCCGAGTCCGTAGTGGAGTCGTAGACTCGGCGTAGGACTCGAAGATCTTGTGTGTGCGCGACTAGCGCTCTAGTTTGGAGTAGCCCCCGAGTGTCTGGCGGAGTCGTAGACTCGGGCAGAGACTCGAGTCTTGTATCTTGTAGACGCAGTGGACAATCTCGCGGGCGTACCGCTGACCCGGAAGTACATCGGGTGCGCGACCAGCGCTTCTGATAGGAGTAGCCCCCGAGTGTCCAGTCGAGTCGCAGACTCGAGTGGAGACTCATGCGGAGCCAAGAATCGATGATGCAGTCGGAGTTGATGTGGCGGAGTCGTGCGGCGTTTAGCCGGAAAGACTCGACGTTGCGGATGAAGTCAACACCGTTGCTTCTGTCGGGTGAGCGACCAATGTCGTGTCTTCGTAGCATCAAGTGATGCAACCATCCAAGGAGGGACTCGACTCGGGTCTTGATTGTATGGCGTAGCCAGCTCTTTTGTCGACTCCTGTTGGAGGACCTAATAGAATAGCTCGACGCGGTCGATGTCCTTGTAGGCTGCAGAAAACATAAAGAATTGTGAAGTACTTATATCTTGTAAAGAATATTTGCACTCCGGCTTATGCAGAAGATTACGTGCCAATCGAGTCGACACTTTTGCACTGTATGCTAGGCCTTTTCGTTAGCCTGATTACCCTTAGTCTCAGTACCTTGCCGAGGCATTCGGAGTTTAAGGATTCGACGATCAGGCAGAATCAGCTACTCGGGCTGTCGCGTTCGAGGTGCTCGAGTGCGTGGAGCCGATGGCACATTAGGTTACTCGAAGAGGGCGCAGCCCCCGAGTGTTTCGAGTGCGAGTTAAAAATAAAAGAATCAACTCCGAGTAGAGGGAAACTTAGCTTTGTTGGTTGTCGTGGCGAAGTTAACGTGGTAGTGGATCACGCGGCGGACGTAGTCGACGCGGCGGACCGTAGTCATAGCAGCGACGAGTTCTTGGGGTTGATGGCGGCAGCGAGTTCCTCATCCGAAGATTATCGCAATCGAAAATCGTATCAGGTCGCCACATCCGAAGGATGCAGCGGGTCACCACAGCCGAAGGCCACAACGGGTCTCACAGAAGTCGAAGACCACAACGGGTTGCTGGAGCCGAAGGCCGTGGGTGATCGTCGGAGCGGAGGGAGCCCCCGAGCCCCCGAGACGTTGGAGCCGAAGATCGTAGCGAATCGCCGAAATCGAAGGTCACATCGGGTCGCCGCATCCGAAGGATGCAGCGGTCACCGAAGTTGAAAGCCGCAGAGGATCATCGCAATCGAAAACCACAACAGGTCGATGGTCGCGAGTCGTATGGCCAAGTGGGCGCATCCTCCGAGCGTGGAGTTGATGTGGTCGAAGAGTGCAGCAGGTCGCCAGGGTCGAAGACCCCAACGGGTCACACGGCGAAGTTGGCGCAACCCCGGATGTGAAATCAGTGTGATCGACGGAATCATCGAGGCAAGCGTGTGGTAGAGGTCGACACAGTGGACACGTAGTTGAGGCCGTGAGCCTATTTGGTGAAGATGTAGCCTGCAGCAGAGTCGAAACAATCCGCGGTCGTGGCAAGTCCGGAAGTATGAGGTGAAGCCGACGAATCAATATCGAACACTGCTGTGTAACGCCGCACGAGGGTAAAACATCTCACGTGAATCCTTGATCAATTGCTTGCTGCTTCAATTTTTCTCTTGGAATTGGCGATTTCCGTTTTGTACGTATCCTTTTTTTTCTTTTCTTTTTTTTTTTGCTGGCCAATACGTACGGACGGCCGAAGCGTTTCTTCTCCATGATCCAATCGATCGGTAGTTCTTCTACTACCTGATGACACGTACGGCAGCTGGAGTGCATGTCTTTCCTGCGTGTAGTAGTTGTACTCAGTACGCCTCGACCACCGGCAATAATGCATCGGCGGGTCACGCAGCCCGCGACCCTTGAGCATGGATCTTGATTTTTATGCTTTGTCGATAGAATCTGCTATAGATAATGACACCATTGATTCCGCTGTCTCAGCAGGGACGCGTGTGATGACAAATCGTCTTGCAAATCGCTTTGTCGAATAATCCTAGGCATCCGAGTTGCCTAGAGGTAGTACATCGAAGAAAATTGTTTTTTTTGTTGATGAAGACGCGCTCTGAAACGCCTGAACCGGCCAGTCGCAATCTGGCGGATGATGGTGGTAGCCGAGGGATCTTGTTCGGATGATGGCGCGGGAGGCAGAGTAGATATGTTCCTTGATGTTGGCAAGTCGTAGATCGCAGGTGATGGGACCGTCACGATCGTACAATCAGCGTCTCCAGTTCCCACAGACGGCGCCAATTGACGAGGTTTAATCTCGTCAATGCCCATTGTTATGGACTTGGGTTTTGGAGAAGATGGGAATGCTGGAGATCGTGGCACGGTTAACAGACAAGCAACCAGGGGACACGAGATTTACCCAGGTTCAGGCCCCCGGAGGAAAAACCCTACTCCTGCTTGTCTGCTCTTTTATTACGGCGGAACCGAAGATTACAAGGTGCGCAGATTCGATCTGGCGTGGAGGTGTGTCTGTCGTGTGTAATCGTCGTGTGTAATCGTCGTACCTCTCGTTGGACCCTCCTAGCCTTTATATATGAGGAGGCTAGGTCTCGGGTGCCAATACGATTAGGTTACAAGTTGCATTCAAACTCTAGTCTTGCTCTCCAAGGATCCGAAGGCGTCATGGGCCTGGGCCACCCGAAAATCTTCGTGGGCCGGCGTATATCTACCGTGGGCTTTCCTTGGGCTGGACCAGGTATGCTGAAGTTACGTACCCGTATGGTATAACCATGTCAGACGGTCTACATCAAGTTCAAGTGGAATGTTCAAGGCAAAGGTATGATCTTGATCGGGCTTCTATTTTTCCGGTCTCGTGTTGTTAGTTGGGAGACCGGATTTAGGATAGATAGCCGTACTATCAAGAGGGGCTCTCAAGCGGGTGTCTCGATCGCATCGTTCGGAGAAATCTCAAATCTTTGCATGCATAGAATCATATTTCTTGCTTGTCTTTTGGATCTTGTCCATGAGAGTATATATAGCTTGTGTTCATCGTCATAGCAATCTCTAGCTCATCAAATTAGGATTTCACTTGCATATCTTATTACGGTTTTTGATCTTGCGTGTTTTACGGCTCCACGCCTTGGGAGATACATCACATATATATTCATGGTATTTTCTCCCTAGGTGATCACATATCTTATTGCGGTTTTTTTGGATTCTATTCATCGTTATCCTTCCAACAAAATTGGTTTCATCTTAATTGGAGTTTCCAAGCTCAACTTCTTGTGTTTTGGGTTTTGGAGGTTTTACCGGTTCATCACTTCTAGAGAGATCATACATTTCTCAATTTGGTTTTATCCTTCCATGATGGACTATGATGTTTCTTTGCATAATCTTTTAGAGCTTTTTGTTCTCTTCAAAACGAGCCCAAGATCATCAAAAACGGAGTCTATTGAAGTTTTCGTGCAATGTTGTCCAGCATTTTTGCTTGAGCAGAAATTCCGGCCCAAATTCTGACCCAAGTTCCGGTGAGGTATTATTTTCTTATGTATCTTGTGTCTCTATTTACCGGAAGTTCTGGTGGAGCACCAGAAATTCCGGTGGTTCGCAAATCTGGGCCAAACGAGCAGATTTCTTTTTCCCTTTTTAAGGGTCCCCTCTTCCCTATTGTTTCCACAACTTTTGAGGTCATTTTTGCTAGCTCTTCCACTCTCTCTCCTCCATTGTTGACCTTCAAAAGCTTGCCATCTCTCCTTCTCCCTTCAATGATTCTTGCATCTCTTTGAGGGATTTGGGAGAAGAGATCTAGATCTACAATTCTACCAAACCAAATCCCTTCTTTGTGAAGGAATCATTAGGATCTAGATCTTGGAGAATTTTGTGTTCTCCTCTTGTGTTCTTCCTCCTTTATTCCCCTAATAGATTTTGTATCTTTGTTGAAATTTGGGAGTAAAGGACTTGCCCTTGCATTTGTTGCATAGGTTTGAGTTCTCCATGGAGATTCGATGAGTACAAGATTGTGCGTTTGTTTCTCTTGGGTTCTTGGAACCCTAGGCGGTTGGTGTGTTGATTCCTTGTGTCCTTTTGTGGCCTTGTGACCTTTTGTGGTCTTGTAGCCTTTTGCGGATTTGTTGCCTTTTGTGGCCTTGTTGTTGGGAGCCTCCAATTGAGTTGTGGAGATTGTCCCAATCTTGTACGGGTTCGGTGACCGCCCTCAAGTGTCCCATAGTGGAGCGAGTGATCGCCTTTTGTGGTGCGCACTGATGTCTACGCACTTCTATTCTTGTAGACAGTTGTTGGGCCTCCAAGTGTAGAGGTTTGTAGAACAGCAGCAAGTTTCCCTTAAGTGGATTACCCAAGGTTTATCGAACTCAGGGAGGAAGTGGTCAAAGGTATTCCCTCTCAAGCAACCCTGAAATCAAGATACAATAAGTCTCTTGTGTCCTCAACACACCCAATACACTTGTTAGGTGTATATGTGCACTAGTTCGACGAAGACATAGTGAAATACAAGTGGTAACGGTGCCAGAAAAGAGCTTGACGGTGAGGTAAAGACTAATGCAAGCAAACATGGAATAGATCTAGTAGCAAACGGTGTTTCAATGTTTAGAAACAAGGCCTAGGGATCATAATTTCACTAGTGAACACTCTCTCATATAAATATCCTCTCTTTATGATACTACTCTTAACTACTCTCCGGTTGGACACTCTAATCATCAGTAGGGCTATAACAGCACTCCTCAAAGTCCGCCTTTCCCAATCTAGATAATCCCACACCGTCACCTTGAGAACTAGATGGTTCCAACAAACACCATAATTTCATAGAGACATCCAACTCCAAATATAACTCATAACAAATATTCAATCTAGCCAAAGTGCCACACACGGTATGCCCGCTGTCACTTTCACACACGTGGGGAAAATCATAGATCTATTAAAGCACAAAGAGTATTTATGTAGACTCAAGCCTAAGTGCCACCATGGTGTGCACGCTGTCACTTTCACACACATGGGGAGAGCAGAGATCTAATGAAGCACTTGAGTAGCAAGGTAGATCTACTTGATTACAAAGCTCATGACCATAAGATCATGCGTAGAGAGAGAGATGAACACATAGATACCGGTAGAGCCCTTAGCCCTGAGGAAGAACTACTCCCTCCACATCATGGGAATCAGCAATGGTGATGAAGATGGCGATGGAGATGGCTCCGGGGGCACTTCCTCGTCCCGGCAGGGTGCCAGAACAGATACTTTATGTCCCCCGAATCTCCCCTTCGGTGGTGGCGGCATTACAGAGGTTTTCGTGGATTTCTTCTGGATTCCCTAGGGTTTTTGGGTCGGAGTCTTCTTATAGGCGCAGGAATCAAGGTCAGTGGGGGTCCAGGGGGCCCACACCCCCTCCAGGCGCCTCCAGGGCTTGCCCGCTCCTAGGAGGGTGCGGCCACCCCGTGGCCCCCCTTCGGCTCTGCTTCGTGGTTCCGTGTTGCTCCGGAAAAAATAATAACTTTGGCTTTTGTCCCGTCCAATTCCAAGAATATTGATTTTCTGCCTTTTTGGAACCAAAAACAGAAGAAAATAGGCAACTAGCACTGTGACAACTTGTTAATAGGTTAGTTCTAGAAAATATATAAAAGCACCTCAAAGTATAGACAAAGCAAAGCAAAGCAAAGTAGATGCAAAACAAGCATGGATCAACAAAAATTATAGATACGTTTCCGACGTATCAAGCATCCCCAAGCTTAACTCCTGCTCGTCCTCGAGTAGGTAAGTGATAAAAAATAATAATTTTTGAGGTGACATGCACCATCAAAACCAAGATCAAACCAATTGCAAGCATTGAAGGCTGGGATCAAAGAACTCTAAACATGTGCATGAAAGATGGAGTTCTAACAATAGGGCATAGTAACTATGCATGCAACATGAAAGGCTACAAACAAAGATCATGAATAACATGCATTGAAAAATGTTTGTTTGTTTCACATATAGAAAACATAGCATAGTGGCATTCAGCTTGTCCCTCATAGAGTAGCAATATAGATGCATAGGACACCTTCAAAGTTCACAAGGGTGACTAGAAACAAATAGCACAAGAACAAGTAATATCACAATATGCATCAATCAATAAGCTTTGGAACAGTGCACACAGAATGACAACTATGCTCTCTTAATGGTGCCTAAAGGTAGAAGGTGGAGACTCAATAATGGTGGAAGAAAAGCCTTTTTTGTAAAGGAAGCAGGGATTTCAAGTTTCAAAAAGAGATTCCAAAAATTATGGTACTTGTTAGCTTTCAGCCGTCATTGCCCCTATCATAAGCATCTTGAAGTGGTTAAAGTTAAAGTGGCAAAGCTGGAGTATATGCTTGACGAAGTATAAGTTGGCAATCTCAATTCCCTTGAATACGAGGGCCACACCTCATGCATACTCAACTTTGGGTCCAGGTAAGTTCTTATCACTGTAAGTATTTGCATATCATTGAGAACTGCCAACGGGGTACCCCTTGCACATGGTACATGAGCTTTCCCATAACCAAAATGACAAGACAAACAGACAATGAGCATCTCAGCAATCTTTTTATTTACCATATGCATAGCTTTTTATTGAGGATGCTTCATAGATATCTCACTATGGTGATGCTGCAAGTTTCCACCATGATTAGGCATGGCTTAGGCTAGCGGCCATGGCGTTTCTCTAACAAAGGATACAAACTCCATGGACTTACAAGTTCCCTCTTTATTTCACACCGGTGACATCCATAGACTAAAGAACATGATATCAACTGAGTACAAAGTACAAGTGCAATGTTGAAAACGTTCCTCGTGACAGCACGGTTCTGCTACTTCCAACGTATAAGTGCGAGCATATACAACATAGATGACACAATGGTTCAAGTTTATCAGCGGCAAAGAATATAAAGTGTGCCATCAAGTTTGTGAGGGCTTTAATCACTAAGTTTTCACATAACAAAATAGTTTTTAATTGGAAGATAGCTGAAAACAAGAATATACTTGGAATGGTGTAACACACCATGCATAGGAGTTTATAGTGGACACTTTGAAATAACTTGGTTTCTTGGGAGTTGGAAGAATGAGTAGAGCTTACTCATACAAGTGGAGGCTAGCAAAAGACTGGGAGCAACCAACTAAGAGAGCAATAATGGTCATAATCATGCAGAGCAACAAAGCATTACTAATCAAAGCATAGAGTGATACTACAAGTCAAGGACTAAATGATCATAGAGTATATGGTGACTTGTTGATAGTCATAACATGGTGTGAGCATGTGCCAAGTCAACCCAAACAACGCATCAAAGGAGAATACCACAATACTATGCTTCTGTATGCTAAAACAACGCATGATTCTTTCAAGGCACATTAAGCAATACTAATTGTTTGGAACAAGTCATGCTACAGAAATAATCACTAAGCATAAGGTCAAAACAACATCTAGCATAACATGATAAAGTCTAAGTCACAGTCAAAGCAAGCTCCTCTTGTACTACTAAAAGCATGAAACTTTCTACTTTTTTCCAACACCAATCAACTTATTTGAAACAACTCACAAAGATAATAATCAATAAAGATCAGTGAGCTTGTCTCACAAATCCACAAAGAAAAACTAAAAAGTTCTAAGAACAAGAAAACTAAGGCTGAACGCAGTGCTAGCAAAAGTGAAACTCACAAAATAATAAGAGTGAAAACTAGAGTGTTCTAGGCAATGGAAACAGAGTGTGTCTCTCTCCAAAAGAAGTGTGGTGTAACCAACCAACTTACTCAAGCAAACTAAGCAAACGAAAACCAAAAACAAAAACTAAGACGCTCCAAGAACAACACAACAATGCATGAAACGATAAAAACAAAGTGTCTATAAAGACCTGAGCTTTTTATTGACGAAGAAGGGGATGACTTGGGCATCCCCAAGCTTTAACGCTTGTACCTCTTGAATATTTTTTGGGGTGACACGGAGTGGCATCCCCAAGCTTGAGATTTTGTCCATTCTTCATCTCATTACATCATTCTTTCTCTACACCTGCAAATTTTTCCTTTATACAAAACTTCACACAATCTTCATGAGCAACATTAGTGTATTCAAAAGATATTAGACCTCTGGCAAAGCTTTGAAACAACAAGTATTTTCACTAAAAACACAAGCTACTGTAGTAACTCCTTCAAAAATCTCAAATCCCCAAAAGAGAACTCAAAAAGGAATCAATAAGAAGCAAATGCAAATAATGGCAGAAATCTGTTAAAACGGCCAGCAAGTAGAAACCGATTTTTTAGAAGACCTTATGTTGCTCAAATCAAAAAGTGTTGAACTAACAAAAGTTATCTAACATACTGGGGGATTTATTCGTAAATTTCCAGCTCAATCCGGCTTACAGAGATTCCTCGTGAATTTTTATGGTGGAGGACAAAAATCTGTTTCGGGACAGCAACTCCCCAAATCTTACTTCTCTCTCATTAGAGGTCATTCTTGGCAAAAAAAAAGCAAACAAAAAGGATAAAGAGAGGTCATTACAGAAGTAATAACTTCCAAGACTTAAGAAAACTCTTGGGTTATCTCCCAATAAGTACTTTTCTTTAACGCCTTTAAGTTAGGCTTGATAACTTGAGAAGATGCTCTCATAAGAACTATGAGTTGAAGTAAAAGAGAGCATCAAGAAGCAAATTCAAAACACCTTTAAGTCTAACCCACTTCCTATGCATTGGAATCTTGTACACAAATAAGTTCACAAAGAACGAAGTGACATGCATAGGAAGATAAAACATAGGAAAGCAAAACAAGTGCAACTTCAAGACTTTCAACATAAAGAGGGGAAACTTAATATTGTTGAGATAAATAAGACCATGTTTCCCTCTCTCATAATAGTTTTCAGTAGCAACATGAATAAAATCAACAATATAACTATCACATAAAACACTCTTATCATGAGCCACATGCATAAAATAATTATTACTCTCCACATAAGCATAGTCATTCTTATTAATTATAGTGGGAGCAAATTCAACAAAATAGCTATCACTATTATTCTCATCACCATAATCATCAAATATAGGAGGCATATTGTAATCACAATAAATTTTCTCCTCAATAGTAGGTGGACTGAAAATATCATACTCATCATTGTAATCATCATATATTGGAGGTTTGGTATCATCATAAGCAATAGAATAGCTATCTTCCAAAGCCCGGGAACTAAAAAGATCATTTTCGTAAAAACTAGCTTCCCCAAGCTTTGACTTTTCCATAGCATTAGCAATAATGGTGTCCATAGAATTCATACTAATAACATTGCTATTAGTATGCATATAAAGCTCCAAAGGTTTTTTAATTTTCTCTTCAAACACTTCATGTCCTAGATCAAGATAAGCACTATAGAGCTCTCTATTTTTGTTGTTGTTTTCCATTAAGCCTAACTAGTGAAAACAAGAAACAAAATGACAAAACTGCAGAATCTAAAGGAAATAACTTTGAGCACTCACACCGGAGGATGTGAGTACCTTTTACCTTACCTCCCTGGCAACGACGCCAGAAAAGAGCTTGATGTCTACGCACTTCTATTCTTGTAGACAGTTGTTGGGCCTCCAAGTGCAGAGGTTTGTAGAACAGTAGCAAGTTTCCCTTAAGTGGATTACCCAAGGTTTATCGAACTCAGGAAGGAAGTGGTCAAAGGTATTCCCTCTCAAGCAACCCTGCAATCAAGATACAAGAAGTCTCTTGTGTCCCCAACACACCCAATACACTTGTCATGTGTATAGGTGCACTAGTTTGGCAAAGAGATAGTGAAATACAAGTGGTAACGGTGCCAGAAAGAGCTTGACGGTGAGGTAAAGACTAATGCAAGCAAACATGCAACAGATCTAGTAGAAAACGGTGTTTCAATGTTTAGAAAAAAGGCCTAGGATCATACTTTCACTAGTGAACACTCTCTCATATAAATATCCTCTATTTATGATACTACTCTTAACTACTCTCCGGTTGGACACTCTAATCATCGGTAGAGCTATAACAGCACTCCTCAAAGTCCGCCTTTCCCAATCTAGATAACCCCACACTGTCACCTTGAGCACTAGATGGTTCCAACAAACACCACAATTTCATAGAGACATCCAACTCCAAATATAACTCATAACAAATATTCAATCTAGCCAAAGTGCCACACACGGTATGCCCGCTGTCACTTTCACACACGTGGGGAAAAGCATAGATCTATTAAAGCACAAAGAGTATTTATATAGATTCAAGCCTAAGTGTCACCATGGTGTGCACGCTGTCACTTTCACACACATGGGGAGAGTAGAGATCTAATGAAGCACTTGAGTAGCAAGGTAGATCTACTTGATTGGCTTGCAAGCATGTGACTGGCTCACAAGGGATCACATATCACAGGAACGAGTAAAGAATACTTATCGGTAACGAGGTTGAACTAGGTATGCAGAGATACCGACGATCAAACCTCGGATAAGTAAAGTATCACGAGTGGAAGTGCAAAGAACGTCGCCTAGAGGGGGTAAATAGGATTTTAAAATTATTACCGTTTAGACTCAAATAAATGCGGAATAAAACTAACGATTAATTTAATGAGCACAAAACCTAACCACTAGGTTCGTCTAAGTGCACCAACAACCTATGCAAGCAATACAAGCAACAAGGTGATAGCAAGATAAAATACTTAGCACGATGGCTATCACCTTGTTACTCATGAGCTTTGTAATCGGATGACATTCCACCGAGAGGGCCCAGAGTATATCTATCTGTTATATGGATGGACAAATCCCACTCTTGATCCATGTGCCTCAACACATACTTTCAGAATACTCAATGCCACCTTTATAACCATCAAGTTACGAAGTGGTATTTGATGTCATCAAAGCCTCTATCTGCTGATGGTGATTAACATGATCTCATGGTCAAAGGATTTAGGTTAGTATGTATTTGAAAGCTTATAGCAAGTGAACTATTTGAATGTATTGATCTTATGCTACGCTTAACTATAGGAGTATGTCCATCACATTATTCTCCTAATGATATGACCTTGTTATCAATAATGTCCAATGTTCATGATCAGGAAATCATGATCACCAATCAATCAACAAGCTAGTTTAACAAGAGGCTTTACTAGGGACTCTTTTATGTTTATAAATCACACAAGTATTAAAGTTTCCGATTAATACAATTATAGCATGGGATGTAAACATTTATCATAAACATAAAGATATGATAATAACCACTTTATTATTGCCTCTTGGGCATATCCCCAACAGTTGTCTCATCATCTATTTCATAATATATTAGCGTTTGAGTTGAAGATTAGGTAATTTTCTTATTCTACTAGACTTATAGTAACTAGTGAAAGGGCACGTGCAATGCACGTCTTTCATAAAAAATTCGGAACATATAGCAAAAGGAAGAATCTGTAAACAATTTTGATCATAGTTCCCTTTCATCACATTTAGAGGTCTATACATGGGATTGGAAGTACAAATATGTTACCATTAGATTGAGCTATTGTTGAATTTTCCAAAAACAAATCAGGTAAGTCAAAGTTGATTTTCGTATTGCGATATTTCAAAAATTGTGCCAATCAAAGAGGCCCTTGGAGTCTATAAAATAGCATACCCAATTATTCATACACATGAGAAAATCTATCCTTTTGAGCTTGTACAGAAGACAACTATGGATCTACAATACCATTTTGATCTATCATACTCGCTGCAGATAATCAGTAGTTACTTCGGTATAAGAAGAAATTTTCAATTCATGATAGTTAATCATGGATTTTTATGCAAACGAAAATTCTGATATTTTTATTCACATAAAACGTTAGTTATTCCACATAAGTTGAAGAATCATGGTGTTGATAGAATAAAAGTGATATTTCTGCATATCACTGTTGTAGTGCCAAGTTGTAGAAAGATTCACACATATGCAGATACTTATGCAAACTCTAGCCTTGAGATATAGCATACTCAAAGCAAACATGTGGAGTTAGTGTACATATTATCGTGTCATAGCCCCTTGGAGATAACCACAGAATCCATTTGAATCCCCAAACCTTTAGTGGTACCCTTTCCAAAATATCCTTTTTGGTGCTTAACATCCATTGTCCCCATGTCATGAAATATGTCCTATTTTCAATTGCCCCATAAACCAAGCTACACACACCTCCCATTTTAGCAATTCCCAAAATCCTAGGCATGGTAATAATTACTGTGCAGGGACACATTTGTACAAACGAAGTACACAATATTAACATTGTTTTTCGTTGAGAATCTAAAATGGATTTGAACACACTGGTTCACCTCAAATGGGACATCCCAAAAATACTGAAATGCTAACCGGATAATCTAAGCAATAGACTCACCCACACTCCAACTTGGAGAATGAGGGTCCAAGCAATAGCCTCTCACACTCCAACCAATTAATACTGAAAATCAGAATCAAAAGATTAGTAATCAAAGAATGGGTGACGCCCAGGGAAAAGAGTAAATAAGGCTAAACAATTGCTAATCTGATTTTTTTCTATATCTACAAATTGATAGTACAAACACATATGTACTCACACTCTGTCGTAAGGAGTTCGACATCCATATTAAAAAACAAGAATGTTAATGTGAAATAAGAAATACACTATGAATTGAATGTGAAATGTTGTCCATTGCCCTATAAATTTAAGTACAGAACATGATAGGTAGCCAAGTAAAGTTATTTCTGCTAGGCATATTCCAAGGATCATCATCATAGTTGACAAAATCTTAATCAAACAGAAGTGTGGTCAGTTTTGAATATCTTGTCTCAAAGAAAATCATGATAGATACCGACAACTCTCAATGTACTTCCCACATGTTCCCTCCCGCCTGAAGTTTCTACACAGCTTGAGCACACGCATCTTCTATCGAGGGCTTGGCTTCTTGAGGCAGATACAGAACATGGCCACTCACCAACGACAATAGCTATGCTCTTCCCTCAATTCCTTACCCAGCAACAGAATAATACAATTAGATATGCAACCTGCAAGCCATATATTAATTTTGTAAAATAAATAAGGTATTAAATAATACCGTCTCCCTTCAAACTATAGTAGCATCAATGGATATATTTGAGAATTTTTGTAAATCCCATGCAGTACTCGATATACACATGAATTGCGGTTTGAAACCTATAAAGATAATCTTTCGTACCATAAAGAAAAACCAATGTACTTTAGTGTACATACCAAAATTTGTAAACATATAGGTCATTGACCACAGATGCTCTCGCTGGAGATGACTTATACGGTACAAAAATAATTATGTAAACAATTATCTGATCGAACTAAATACAAATATGCACGTAATCTAATATTAATGTGTATTCAGAAGAAACAATATACATCATCCAAATCATGTAAATAGGAAACACCAATCCCTTGGCTAAACTGGGCTTGTCATGGAAAAATAGTTGTAAATTGAGCCTCATATACAGAGATGGCAGCCCTTCCATGGGGATCTCGTGGTGGTGGTGGTGCTGGATGGATGCAGACCAACCCAACTGGCTCCTTCTCCGCTACCTAGGGGGCTAGTTGGGTCAATAGTAGTGTCCGTACATAGAGATGTACATAAACAATTTTTTTCTAAGGATCTCTCATAGCTCAGAATGACATGCATATAGTGTAGCTGCGGGAGTAATGGGCGACCACAAATGCTCTCTTATAAAAAAGATTTTGCAAAGAATTATCTCACCAAACTAACTATAGTAGTTTTATTCTCCAAACAAATAATTATCTGTCTAGTAGTAGAAGACATCGGACCTAAAGAAGCACATGGAGGGGCCTTGAAGGACAGCATGGGTGTTGGTGCACCGACGGCTAGGCGGCCTCGTGTGCCGGCGGGGATCGGTGTGTTGGAGATATGCCCAAGAGGCAATAATAAAGTGGTTATTATCATATCTTCATACTTATGATAAATGTTTACATACCATGCTATAATTGTATTAACCGGAAACATTAATACTTGTGTGATTTGTAAACTAAAATAAGAGTCCCTAGTAAAGCCTCTTGTTAAACTAGCTTGTTGGTTAATATATGATCATGGTTTCCTGATCATGAACATAGAGATGTTATTAACAACAGGGTCATATCATTAGGAGAATGATGTGATGGACATACTCCTATAGATAAGCATAGCATAAAGATCAAGTCATTTCAATAGTTCAATTGCTATATGCTTTCTGATACATAGTAACCTAATTCCTTCGACCATGAGATCATGCATATCACCTTTACCGGATGGATGCTTTGATGTCATCAAACACCACACCGTAACAGGGTGGTTATAAAGGTGGCATTGAGTGTTTGGAAAGTATTGGTTGAGACACATGGATCAAGAGTGGGATTTGTCCATCCACATGACGGATAGATATACTCTGGGCCCTCTCGGTGAAATGTCATCCAATTGGCTTGCAAGCATGTGACTGGCTCACAAGGGATCACATATCAGGAACGAAAGAGTACTTATCGATGTGAGGTTGAACTAGGTATGCAGAGATACCGACGATCATAACCTCGGATAAGTAACATATCGTGAGACAAAGGGAAATTGGTATCGTATGTAAGTGGTTCATTCGATCGCAAGTAATCGAGAAATATGTAGGAGCCATATGAATTTCCAGATTCCTCTATTGGTTATTGATCGGAGAAGTGTCTCGATCATGTCCGCATAATTCACGAACCGTGGGAGACACTTAAGGATTGACGTTGTTTTGAGTAGTTATGGTATTATGAGAAAGAGACCGAATGTTGTTCGAGTCTCGGATGGGATCCGGGATATCACGAGGAGATCCGGAATGGTCGGAGAATAAGATTCATATAAGGAAAGTCCCATTTCGGAGTTGGGGAATGGTTAGGTGTTTTCATCGGGAATGTTCTAGAATGTTCGGAATGTCCGCACTCCGGAGGAAGGGTACATGAATGTGTCATTGCATGTTGGAATGATTGCATCATATACTAAGTGTATTCGCTGTCCGAAATAAAGGATTTATTCAAATCCTAAATTGAAAAGTCAAACGGCTAGTTTGAAAGTCAAACGGCAATTTTGGGAAGTGGGAAAAGAGGAGGAGGTGAAGCCGAGTTGGGGAGGGAGTCCTCCCCAAGCCGGCGCCCCACCCAAGCCGAGTTGGGCAGGACTCCACTCCCTCCCTTGGCCGGCCAGCCCTCCCACCTATATAAGGAGGCAGGGCTCCCTCACACACAAGTTTCCACCTCTAGATCTCCGGTTTAGAGCCGTTTTGGTTTAGAGCTTCTAATTGCTTTAGCCAGCGGTTTAGAGCCTTCTAATTGGTTTAGAGCCTTCTAATTGGTGTGTCTAATTACTAGACCACTAATAGCCTCTCTCATAAGCTCCACCATACTACTTGGCTTAAGCGAAGCCTCATGGGATTCCCTCTACTTCCGGTACCACGCCGTTGTCTTTGCGGAATCGCGAGAGAGTGCTACAACCTCCGCTGCCTGCTGGAACAAGGAGAGGAAGGTCTTCGTCAATCCGAGCGATGTGACCGACTGCGGGAGCGCTGCCGGAACGTGGCGCTGGAAGGATCGTCTACGCGATCTTGAGATCGGAAAGAGTACGACTACATCACCCACGAGAATCTGCTCTCGTTAACCGCTTTGGAATCTTCGAGGGTGAGTTCCTCTATCGACTCGTTGCTACAATCTAGTAGATAGATCTTGGCTTGTTTGTTTGTATGCGATAGAAAATTTTTGTTTTCCATGCTACGAACCCCTACACGGTGAACCAGCGGCAGGGAATCCATCGTAGAGGGGATGGGCCTCCCTTGCAGGTTGATACGGTGGCTGGCGGGAGGGAGGCGTCAGGGCGACCTCTCATCCCCGCGTGCAGCGCAGCCACACGTGGCGGTGGGGTATGGCGATGACCACGTCTCATCAAAGAGAGAGGCTTGCGCAGCGGTGACATCGGTTGATTCCGAGGCAGTATCGTAGGTGCGGTGGATTCCCGGGCTTGCAACTGCGAACGGTTCGTGCGTTGAACAAAAATAGCGAGTCTAGTCACGGTATCGTCTACTTGAGTGTGACGAGCCGACAAAGACGGGTCAATTTTCAGGCGTTGGATAATCTCATCGTATGTCCAGTATCAGCTGGATTTGACTCTCTGGATCTTTTAATATTAGCGTAGATAAATGGTTGTATTTTTGTGGTGCAGGTTGACTATTTTATATTCTTGTGCATGATCTTGGGATGTTCTTGGATCCATCTTTTATTTATACCAAACACTTTTACTTACATATATTTTATACTAATTCCTCCGTTTCAAAATATAAGATGTTTTAGCTTTATGAAGCAAATGTATCTAGACTTTTAGTACTAGGTTCACTCAGGTTTGAAGTGAATTTACACACTAAAAAAAGACTAGGTATATTTTCTTCATAAATCTAAAACATCTTATATTTTGAAACAGAGGGAGTAAATCTTAACTAGTTTTTTTCATCAATATGATATTTGCCATTGAATTTTGATCACTATTTATTTATGTTGAGTCAACAGTATGATCACACAAGTTAAAAAATCAAAGTTTATTTTTATAAAACTCGCATATCTAGCATTACAAAGAAAAATTATTAATACATCTCGGATTTTTTTTGTTTTTGTACTTTGATGTGTCTTGTTGAACTGAATTCCATCTAAATTTGAATGAATCATGTACAACAACAAAAAATCATCCATCTATGGAATACTAGTTTACTAGTTCGATGTATTAAGTTGTGGCATATGTGCTTGTGCATGTGCTAATAAATGTAAGTATCACGCTAGAGGGTTCTACTTCAATATGTTGACAAATATCCTAATATAGGTTCATAAAATATGATAGTGTATCTTAGTATTTGCTAATAGAAAGCTCTAGATTGTAAGAGTTGATACTTCGTGTACTCTAATACAGTCCTATTTCCCTTGAAAGTGAACATCGCTAATACATATATTGTATTTTAAGAATCGCAATTACATAGTGTGGCCTCCAAAACTAGGTGAGCCGAGGGTAATCACACAAGGTTGAGAAGAGGAGTTCGTGTACAAAATACTTGTAGAACACGATTTGTGTGTGACGACTAAGAGAACACATGTGTGAGAATTGCCACCTATGTGGCATGATAGATCTATATAACATCACTCAATGATAGTCCGTTTGACCTTAGGAAATCCTAGCTAACTCGATACAATAGGGTATGTCCTTTGGGGTTCTTTTGGTTATATGGCATAAGCCACAAGTACCGACACAAAAAATGTCCCATGGAAGATACGTTTTTCCCGGTGCTTGAAAAATGACTGGAAAATCCTTCGGTGATCTCTTTATTGTATAAATTGTGGACGAGTTACTGAAAAATATTTTAGAGGCTTATGCATCACAGGATGCATAGCATTGAAAAGTAGTAGTCTACAGCAAGATGGTTATTTCCATCATGCCGAATGAGACTTGGGAGATGGTTGATCGTCCAGATGGATATAAACCTGTTGGATGCAAGTGGATCTTTAGAAAGAAGCTCATGCCTCTTGAGAATTATAAATCAATGCTTGTGACCATAGTTACACCAAAAAAAAGGAGATTACTTGTTTCATATGTATTCATCATGCCATATTAAAAATCATTAGAGTGCTAATTGTTTTGCCATTGGCCCGCTTCACATGCTTATATTTCCATTTAGATGGACCTAAAGATAGATTTCCATAATGGAGAGTTGGAGGAAAAAAATCTGTATGGCACAACCTCATGACTTTGTGATATTAGGACACAAAAAATAACTTTGTAAGTTACTGAAATCATTTATGGCCTTAAAGAATCACCTAAGAATGGGAATGACATAAGAAATTTGAGCATATATACTTAATTTGATATTTGTTGGTTTCTCTTTAAATGAAGCCGTTAAATGTATCTGCTACCTCTATGGTTGCTTCATGAAGTGATCGTGTGTTTAAATGTTGATGACATACTTTTATTTGGATCTACCCCTGTCGTAATTGACGAGATAAAATCTTACTTATCTCGATGGCTTTTATATGAAAGACTTAGGAGAGGCACATGTAATCTAATATAAAACTATACAAGATGAGAATATGATTACAATGAACGAATCTCATTATCTCGGATATGTTCTAACTTGGATTGGGTTTGAGAATTGCAAAATTACTTCAACACCTTATCATGGCAGCATAAATCTAAAAAAAAAGAAGAATGCAAAGATTCGTTGAGATATCAACAAAGAATTGGATCTCTCATATACTTAGTACTCCCTCCGTCTAGAAATAACTGACTTGAGTTTGTCTATGTTCGAATGTATCTATACACTAAAATGCGTCTAGATACATTTGAATTTAGACAAAACCAAGTCAGTTATTTCTGGACGGAGGGAGTAAGTGTTATGAGACCAACCATGTATTTTTTTTTGTATTTATTGTATCCTCTGTGTACTTTTGGTGGTATGGATCTATGGTGTAGAAGTAACTATAAGCCAACCACGATTTAGTGCCGACAAATGAAGGCCGAGCTACATGTATCCATTTGTTTTTCAAATTTCTAAAATTGTATTTACAAATTAAAAAATGATTTTTTGACGTAGTGAATGATGTATTCCGCAAATGTGCAATTTTCAATGTGAAATTCTTTATATTCTAGGCTACACAAAAATGACAAAGTCGAGAAATTTATAGTTTTCACATGTGCTCTATTCACCATATATTCAGAAAAGCACTTTTTTTATTTTTGCGCAGCCTGCAATACAAAGTTGTTCGTATTGGGATTCTGCACGTTTGTAGCATACGTCATTAGCTACATCCAAAAAATACTGAAATTTTAAAAACTTTGAAATTTGATTTTTAATTTTTTGAAAATAAAGGGATACGTGTAGCCCGACCTCCATTTGGAGTTTCCGAAACATAATGCAGTACACAATTGTAAAATAAGATGACCTTGCGCTACTCGCACGATACAAGGTCTGACGATGTACATTGTAATACAACCTCCAACCCATGTAATAGATACATCCAAATTAGAGTCAACTAATATGGGTCGGAGATGGTGGATCGTCCAGAGGAACAATTCTCTTACTCCTGAAGCCTGACCCCTGACAGTAAATCTTCAGAGGTAGCGGTGGATACTGCATCCCACCGTCTTAGGATAAATCTATCAATGCAACAGGGAAGTGCAAATGACGGTTATGGCGTGCGACTGAAAGCGTTACAGAAAAAACTGGATCTTGCGGTTCAGAAGGAATGTCGGCACTACGATCAGCAGTGTTCTGCGCCAGATTTCCTGGGGCAGCTAACCTTGACACGCCTCCTCTGCTTTGCTCTGTCTCGTTCTGAAAGTAGCTGTTTGCAGGAGTAGCACATAAGTTCTGCAGTTTTTCGGGTCCATTTGGTCGAATCTGCCGGTCCACAGAAAAAAAGGAACAGCAAAGGATTACTCCTAATCTACCAGAAAACCACTCATGGTGGCCGTACCATGGTTTTGTCAGCAGTGACAGCATCATCTTCCCCCTCAAAACGGTGCACATGATAGGTGCCGTTGGACGTTGGCGTCCAGATTATACAGGAGGAGGTCAAATTTGGCTCCTGCCCTCTGCCCTGCCCATCTGTAAAGGACACCAGATAGACAGGACCTCCATTTCTGAATGTCCCCTCCTCTTCTGTCCAACCTTCGTTCCTTGTTTCTAGAAGGAATTTTCTTTTGTCCAAGATTAGAGAAGCCTATGCCATCTGCCATATTATTTGAATTGATCAGAAGTTGAGCCACCATGCTCGTCTACACAGACTAGAAATCTAATGTATTTGATACATTTTATGTGATAAGTATTGTGTCGAAAGGATCCTCTTCGGGGCGGTATGCTGGAAAAGACGGTTGCCATGATACACAAGGATGATCCGAGAATCCCACATTGTCTTGTTTCAAAATTCATGCTGATGCTCACTGGGAGAGAAAGCCTATTCTAAAGATGTTGGACAAATATAAAATGCGGCAACGATTGAAGGATGGACACAGATGAAAATATTTGTCCCATGTGCTGTATGCAAGATGTGTAATGATCAAGCCATTTAGTTCACAAGGTCTGCGACTATGCCATAATAATAACAGTGCCCAACCTTAATAATTACATCCACGTTTTCCTAAAAAAGACGCACTGGTTAGTAGGAATTCGAGGATCTTACCAAGATTCAAGATAATTCAGTCGATGTAGAGGCCGAGGCTTTATCCCCTTATCGAAAAGAAAAAAATATGTACACTGCACGAGTCATCAAGCTAGTCTCACCGTGCTAGTTTCCAGGGGATGGTTCTCCCCTTAATAAAACCATATTGGTTGGCATCAACTCACTCTAAAAATGAATGCCTATAGCTTATAAGTGGCTATTTTTGTTAAAAACTTTAGAAACAGTTGCTAAGGGAGTGATGGGCCTAAAACCATTTCATACTTTGAGGAGATGATTTCTTAGGAACCATATGTACCACGTTTTTGTGGATTCTCATCCTTTTGTGTAGGTTATCCAAGCTATGGAGTACTTCAAAAAAAGGTACGATAACAAGCCATTCACGTTGACCCATTGCTGGATGACGACCAAGAAATTTCCAAAGTGGAAAACGAACTTTGCCCTTTACCAAACAAGTGTTGATGGCTCAAAGAAGCGCAAGACTGAGTCATCGGTCATCGATCTTGACGAGGAAGGATCAAGCACGGGTAGCCATCGGCGGCGCTGGGGGTATTCCCCTGTATTCCTGTTAATACCAAAGATTTGAGCCAAAAAAATTAGTACTAGGCCCAGCAGCCAACGAGGCCACGACGCACACCACACCTCGCAGTCGACCACTCCTGGCACCCCTCGCTCGACGCCTCGACCGCTGACAGGAGAGACGGCGGCGCCCTCGGCCCCAGCGGTGCCCCCCTCCCTGGCTCCCCTCTAGCGGCGCCCCCCTTCCACGGCTCCTCCTAGCGGCGCCCCCCCTCCCCGGATCCCCCAGCGGCGGCCCCCTTCCCCATCGGCACTGCCCTTCCCCGGCTCGGCGGCTCCTAGTCCCCCCCCAGCGGCGCCCCCTTCCCCGTCTCCCCTCCCCAGCGGTGGCGGAAATCCGGCCAGGTTTGTTCCCTATTTCCCCTCTTTAGTCTTTGTTTCTTAGATTGCTAGGTCGCATTCCCAATTTCCCATAGATTTAGAGAGTAGAGATGCATATGATTGATGAGAAGGTGTTGTAGATATGCTTCTATTTACTTATTTGTATCCATTACTAACTAGGGCAGATTGGGTTTTGTGCATATGATTGCTGAGAAGGTGTTGTAGAGATGCTTCAATGAACTATGTGAAGAATAAGCTAAGGAACAAAATGGGTGATGACTATTTGAACAACTGCTTGGTTACATTTGTTGAGAGTGCGTTCTTCAATGAAGTAAAAGATGAGGATGCATCAATCTCTTCAAACAAGGCGACCACAAAGTTGTATTGTAATTTGGCTTCAATCAAGAGGTAATGCCTCAATGCGAATTTATTACTTGAAATTATAATCATATCCCTTATGATTTATGAATCGTGGCTTTAATGAAAATTTGTTACTATCCTACACTACTTTGTGCTAATTCTATCAAATTATCAATTCTCATAGTTCATATTGTGCATTGAGACTAATTTTTTTTGTAAAATGAATACCCACCCGCCAATTCCTGGTGCCGCCACTGCGGGTAGCCCAAGCAATGGGCATTCTGTTTGGACAAGGGGTCACAATACCACCAAGCAAAAGAGACATTGAAAGGGTTAATTACGAAGAAGGAGGAGGCAAATGCCAAGAGGGAGGAGAGGCACCGCAAGGAGAAACATGCCACCATTAGATGCTTCGTTGATCTCACAAAGAGAGCTCTTGAGGTTAAAGAGACCAATGCCTAGTGAAGAACCATTGGGACCGAGGACAAACTCATGGACGAGGAGATCAAGCGTACGATGATGGACTTGGGCCCTTGTACCCTGTTCAAAGGGCTTGGTTCGAGAAGAACCAAAACGATATCCGCGACCACCAAGCGTGATCTAATCGACAATCTTTCTCTTTTTTTGCATTTCGTATGAAACTTATATTACTTGCACTATGATCCGGTACTATGACACATGAACTCGATGATTTTCTAATAGGTGGTAATTTATTTGCCAGTGAATTGTTATGTTGTCTTTTTCATCCATATGTTATCAATTTAAAAAAATTGGCCAAACTAGTGTATCAGGACCAAATGGATGGCATCGCTGGGGGACCCTACCGAAACCTAGCCCAGGCCGGACACGGGTCCTTTTCCTGTCGGAGAATCGACCCACACAGGCCGATTTAGACATATTATGTGTCTGAAATGGGTGGGCCATGTAGAGATGTCAATGTGCAGTGAATGAACTACTATGTCGGAGTGTGATCAAGGGGCATGTTAGACCTGCATCAATAGTCATCATTTGAATGCGACATGGAGCATGCCATAGATTGCCTTCAAGGAACATGAATGCTGACAAGACCGCATGGTTCACAATTATATCAGTTGTATTAACCACTTGAGATTTGCTGACCACCCTCGCCAGTTGGTGAACGATCTTCCCCCGTAACAGATTATGAACAGGTTTGAAGTTTCTTTTTTTGACGTGAACAAGTTTTTGTGGTACAAAACCGCGTTAGGTTAAACAGAGTCCTCCTTAAGCGTACATTGACACAGGCCGAACAAGAGCCCAATATTACCGCTAGCCTCGGCCCGTAATGGCCTAGCAAACACCGGCCTATCGAGGAAGAGCTCGTTGTGTACGCGTCGGGGCGAGTGTGTCTGTGTGTGTTGCCGCCAGTGGCGTCACACGAAACTAGCTAGGGTTTCCCGCTAACTCATGGATAGGTACTATCAGAGCATCAATCCGCAGGCGGAGGTGCTCGATCTCGCGGGTGAGTGGGGATCATCGTGCAAGATGCACACGGTGGTGGCGGCGGTGGAACGCCTCTTCCATGACGAGCTGTATATCGGCTATTCCAACCATGAACACCTCTATATTTGTATGAGAGCGAGCCGTTGAACCCTCGGTGCCGGAGCAGAGTCGAGAGCATCATAGTCGTAAAATCGGAGTCCATTGTCGGAGATTGTCCCGGCAGGGTATCTCGTGAAGTAGGAAAATATTAAACGCAGGGGCTGATCACGATCTCCCCAAAGCTCTCTGTGGACTTGGCAAGGAATAGTAAAATCATGGAAAAAAGAACACGACGAGTTTACCCAGGTTCAGGCCACCGTTCGGTGTAAAACCCTACTCCTGCTTGGTTGTATTCCTTGTATCGCTTGGCGAGGTTATAGATACAAGGGGCTGATCGAGTGATCAGGTCTAGAGCTTCTGGAAGGAGAAAGCTAGGGTTTCCGAGCTGGGAGAAGATCCCCTCCTATGATGCCCTACTCCTCCTTTTATAGGCGCCACGGTCCTCTTCCCACGCCTCTAGCGGGTAGGGTTCCCACATGGCAGCAAAGGAGTGAGCAGTTAAGATGCTTTTCTCGTGGTGTGTGGCCCATGTCAGGGAGCGGTTGGTCGCGGTGGTTGCGCTCTCTCCTCCTCAGAGAGGGGGGTGGTGGTGGTCCCCACATGTGGCAGTGCTTGTCAGCCACTTCTGGCTTGCGAAAGGGGAAGATGTTTCCCTTGGGCAACAAGCGCAAGACAGGGCAATGGTCCATCCTGGGGTCATCATTGCGCCTTTGACGAGGGGCAACTTCCCGGGGTTCAATTCTTTCTTGTTGGTGAAGTGTTGCTTGACGAGGGGGCGCCCTCTGATTCCTCCGCGAGGGGGTCTCCTAGCGCCTCGTCGACGGCTAGGGCCCAGCAGCACATGGGCTGTGGTACCGTGGTTTCCACATGATTATGTCCTGCATGGTGACACTCACACCCTGCATGCAGCTCACGAACAGGTGGTGCTCGAACGAGGCGACGCAGCCATGGCCAAAACGCTAGGGTTGAAAGTACAAGCCCACATAAATCTGTGAATAGTACATGTGTTCTAAAAGTCAATCTAGTGTAATTTTTATTTGAGATTAACACACGGTTGACTTTTAATATAGTACCTTTATGTAGATTCACGGGTTGTCTACTTCGCAACCCTACTGGAAGCCACATTGGTCCAAATATTGATTTAGTATTGTAAGTATTCACATTTTTATATACAAATTTGGTCAAATTAGAAGATGTTGGTTTTTCACTAAGCTTATGTGTCTTATATCTCGGGACGGAAACATTAAGGTATACGTGTGTCGTGCCGTCGTGGACAGGAGGATGGAAGCGTAAAGTCTGGAAATACGATCCTAATACACCAGATATATATCCGTTGTTACAGTTAGGAGACAAGTAGCTTCGTATCATACCGAAGATTGAATACTTTGAGCCGAAGAAGAAGTAGCTATATATAAGGATCGGAGAGACGGAGACCCGCGCCAGGAGACTGAACCTGAAACCAGGGGCAGGGGCCGGTCCAGAGGAACTTATCAGTGGGAGCAAATCAAGTGAATGAGCGCATTCTTCGCATAAACTTTGCTGAATTAGATTTCTTGGTGTCAAATATAAACAAATAGTATAGAAATTTGAAATTTGGAGTGAGGGCAAAGGTCCCACTCAGCTCTACTGGGTTCTGCCCCTACCTAAAATGAACCCTTTCTAAACCGTCATTCTACTAAGACGGCCACCTTCACAATCAAAGATTGGTGGTAAAGTAATTCACGCTATAAAAAAGGAAGTTTGGTGACTAATATGCGCATATGACATCTATATTAAGTACATAGGCCTTCGAAGTATTTTATTTTATGCTAAGCGGTATCTTACGCATATTGTATAAAATTAGGTTAGGTAGTTGTTCACCAAGATGGTATGATTAAAAAAAAATCAGAAATTCCAGCCTTTGGGTTATAGAAATCTTTTCGCCGTCGTTTGTTGCTTCTGAACTCTATTGAAGCAACGGACACAAACGGCGCATTAGTATAGCGCTTACTTATGTGGCGACCGATCAATCTTGTTTCAAGTTTGGTCGGAGAGTTCCAAGTTTCTAGTTACTCCAATGTCTAGCATCCTTACTTCAACAATGTGAATTCTACTATCGGTCTCGGTGTCGCCAGAACGGTCGATGTTGGCGGTGTACAACTTAGGCGACGTGATGCGGGTGATGTACACCGTCAGCGACATCCTAGAACAACATTGATTCTTACAACATGTGCAACACTCACCAATATTCCTTTATCATTTATTCCCTAATATGTTACCGATTTTGAGTTAAAGATCAGGTAAATTTGTTACACGACTAGACTTATAATAAAGTGGTGTCAGACTATTTTATATTCTCGCACATGATATGAGGATGTTCCAAGATCCATCTTTTATTTATACCAAACAATTTTACTTACATAATTTTCATACTAAGTCTTAACTTGTTTTTCATCAATATGATATTTGCCATTGAATTTTAATCACTATTTATTTATGTTGAATCAGATAATTTGATCACACAAGTTAAAAGTTCAAAGTTTATTTTTATATAGCTCATGTATCTAGCATTACAAATAACAATGATAAATACATCTTGGAAAATGTTTTGTTTTTGTACGAGTTTTAGTTTGATGTGGGGTCTTGTTGAACTGAATTCCATCTAAATTTGAATGAATCGTGTACAACAACAAAAAATTATCCATCTATGGAATATTTTTGTTAGTTCGATGTATTAAAATGTGTCATATGTGCTTGTGCTTGTGCGTGTGCTAATACATGTAATTACCATGCTAGAGGGTTCTACTTCAATAGGTTGACAAATGTCCTAATATAGGTTCATAAAATATGATTGTGTAGCTTAGTATTTGCTTAAAAAACTCTAGATTGTTCGAGTTGACACTTTGTGTACTCTAATACACTGGTATTTCCCTTGCTAGTGGACATCACTAGTACAGACATCTGTCGACAGACATCTTTTGTGTTGGCACATGTCGCTTATGCCATATAACCAAAAGAACCTCAAAGGGCATACCCTGTTGTATTGAGTTTGATAGGATTTCACTCGGGTTGGCGTAGGACGAATTAGTTCGCTCATGTGAAGGTCAAATGGAATATCACTGAGCGATGTGCTATTGCACCCGGTTTACTAGAAGAATAGGTATCTGGATCATGGCACATAGGTGGCAATTCTCACATGTGTGCTCTTCCCACTACTAGGAAAACGGCTATAGGTAATCAGCACATCCGTGGCTCACATGGTTAAAGTGCCCCACGGCTAAAACAGGCGTGGCTCACTTGTGGACAGTGCCCTACTAATAACTAGAACAACCGTGGCGCACATGACTATAGTGCGCCACAGATGTGTGTGGGCCAGGGCCCTGTTGGCCGCACGCCAAACATCTGTAGCGCACTATAGTCATGTGCGTCACGGTTGTTAGGGTCATCTGTGGCGCACATGGGGCTGGTGCGCTACGCCTAAGCGCACGCCCCCTCTGCTCTGAAACGGCCACAAACTTCTGTGGCGCACTCGGCCTAGTGCGCCACAGGGAGTAGGAGCATCTGTGGCGCACATGGCATAGTGCGCCACAGATGTATAAACTTAGTAGTAGGGCACCTTGCCCTAGTGCCCTACGCCTAACTATCCTGCACCAACTCCACCCCCCCTGATCGCCTTTTTAGGTTTTGCAAAAAATAAAAGAAAATGATAAACACTTTAGCGATTTTTTAGATTTTCAAAATTCGAAAAGAGTAAAAAGTTACGGTCAAAAGACCGTTTTTTCCTGCAGAAAAAAAAATAGAGGACGGCTTACCCGTAGCGCACCACCACCTAGTGCGCCACGAATAAGCTTCGGCGGGATTCAAATTTCGAATCCCCACCCCGCCCACCTTCCCTCCCCTTCTCTCCTTTTTCTTTTCCTCCCTTCTCATTTCCTTCTTCTTCTCCTCCTTCTCCTTCTCCTTTCTCCTCCTCTTCCTCCTCCTTGCAGTGAACATGGTGATGGCGGCGGCGGCCTCCTCCTTGCAGTTCCGACGACGAGACGGCGGGCTCCTTCTTCTCCTCCTCTTCCTCCTCCTTGTAGTTTCGACGATGACGAGGCCTCCTCTTCTTCTCCTCCTCCTCTTCCTCCTCTTCCTCCTCTTCTTCTTCTTCTCCTCCTCTTCTTCTCCTTCTCCTCCTCCTCTTCTTCTCCTCCTCTTCCTCCTCTTCTTCTTCTCCTCCTCCTCTTCTTCTCCTCCTCTTCCTCCTATTCTCCTCCTCCTCCTTGCAGTTCCGACGACGACGACGACGAGGTGACGACGAGGAGGCGACGACGGCGACCTGCACCGACGCGCGACGACACTGACGACGAGATCCAGATCTGCTGCTTTTTTTTGAATTTTGAAATTTATATCCGTGGCGCACAGCACCTAGTGCGCCACGGTTATCGTTTCATACGCGTGGCGCACCTGGACTACTTTCCGTGGCGCACTGGCATGTGCGCCACGCCTATCTCGACACAACCGTGGCGCACCAGGTAGTGCGCCACGGCTAGGAGATAGCCGTAGCGTGAGGCCCGTGGCGCACTGCTAGTGCGCCACAGATGGCCTTTTCAGGTGCGCCACTAAAGGCCGTTTTCCTAGTAGTGTCCTCATCACACACTAATCGTGTTCTAGAAGTATTTTATACACGAGCTCCTATTTTCAACCTTGTGCGATGCTCACCTAGTTTTGGAGCCCACTATGTAATTACGATTCTTAAAACAACCGATTTCTCCCAACACATGAAAAAGGACTGAAAAACCCTTCAATGATCCCTTTATTGTATAAATTGTGAACGAGCTATCGAAAAATCTTTTAGAGGCTTATGCATCACAATATGCATATCATTGAAAAGTAGTAGTCTGCAGCAAGATGGTTTCCATCATGCCTAATGTGACTTGGGAGCTTGTTGATCATCCAAATGGATGTAAATTACCCATTGGATGCAAGTGGATCTTTAGAAAGAAGACATGCCTCTTGAGAATTATAAAACAATGCTTGTGTCCATGGTTACACCCAAAAAAGGAGATTAATTCTTTCATATGTATTCATCGTGCCACATTATTAACCACCACTAGAGTGCTAATTGTGTTAGCTTCTTGCCCGCTTCAAATGGATTTGAGATAGATTTCCTTAATGAGAGTTGGAGTAGCAAATCTTTTTGGAACAACCTAATGACTTTGTGATATTTGGACAGAAAAATAAACTTTGTAAGTTTTTGAAATCATTTTATGGCCATAAAGAATCACCTAAGAATGACACACAAAAAATGAGCATATATACTTAATATGATATATGTTGGTTTCTCCGTAAATGAAGCCAATAAATGTGCATACTACCTCTATGGTTGGTTCACAGAGTGATTGTGTGTTTAAATTTTGATGGCATACTTTTATTTGGAGCTAACCCTATTGTAATTGACGAGATCAAATCTTACTTATCCCGATGTTTTTTATACAAAATACTTAGGAGAGACATATGCAATTCTAAATATAGAACTATAAAAAATGATAATATGGTTACAATGATTGAATCTCATTATGTCAGAAAATGTTCTAATAACTTGGGCTGGTTTCAAGAATTGCGAAAATTCTTCAACACCGTATGATGTAGCATAAAGCTAAAAAAACCATGAAGAAGGCAAATATCCATTGAGATATCAATAGAGAATTGGATCTCTCATATGCTTAGCAAATGTCACGAGACCAACCGTGTCTTTTGTTACATTTATTGCATCTTCTGTGTACTTTTGGGGGTCTGGATCTATGGTGTAGAAGTAACTATAAGCCAAAAACGATGGAGTGCAGACAAACGGAGGCCGAGCTACCTGTATCCTACAAATTAAAAAATGTTTTTTTTGGACGTAGTTAATGATGTGTTGTTATACAAACGTGCAAAATTTCATTGTGAAATTCTTTATATTTTAGGCTACACAAAAATAACAAAGTCTGACAAATTTATAGTTTTTCAAATGTGCTTTATTCACCATTTTCAGATCCACACCTTTTTTATTTTTGAGTTGCCTACGATACAAAGTTGTTCGTATTGGGATTCTGCATGTTTCTAGTATATGTCATTGGCTACATCGAAAAACATTTCAGAATTTTGTAAAGCTTTTGAAATATGATTTTTGAATTTTTAAAAATAAAGGGATACATGTAGCTCGGCCTCCAGTTTCTGAAATATGATGCAGTTATTATAACAATGTAAAATAAGATGACCGGGTGCGCTACTCGCACGCACACGGTCTGATGCTGTACCTTGTAATCCTGATCCTTCACAATAAATCTTCAGAGATAGCGGTTGATACTGCATTCCACCGTCCTTGGATAAACTTACTTATCAATGAAGCAGTACAGAAAAACTGGATCTTGCAGATAGGAAGGAAAGCCGGCACTGCAGTCAGCAACGTTCTGTGCCAGATTTCCTGGGGCAAACCTTGACAGCGTTTTGCTCTTTCTCGGTGGACAAACAAGTTGCTAACCTATTTATAGCACATAAGTTTTGCAGTTTTTCGGGGCCGTTTGGTCGAATCTGCCAGCCGACACAAAAACGGCACACATTTGGACGCTTATTCAGGCAAATGATTACTCCTAATCTACCACGTGAGTCGCACACCACCACCGGCTGAAGCCCACTAATGGTGTCCGTACCATGGTTTTGTCAGCAGTGACAGCAGCATCATCTTCCCCGTCAGAACGGTGCACATGATAGGTGGCGTTGGACGTTGGTGCGTGGTGGCCGTCGTCTCATGGACCATCATCCCACATGAGGAGGTCAAATTTGGCTCCTGCCCTCTGCCCTGCCCATCTGTAAAGAAAGGACACCAGATAGACAGGACCTCCATTTCTGAATGTCCCCTCCTCTTCTGTCCAACTTTCTTTCCTTGTTTCTAGAAGGAAATTTTTTGTCCAAGATTAGAAAAGTCTATTCCCCATCTGTCATATTATTTGAAATTATTGGGAAGTTGAGCCACCATGCTCGTCTACAGAGACTAGAAATCTAGTAAAATGTATTCAGTCGATGCAGAGGCCGGGCTTATCCCGTTTTCAGGGGGGAAAAACACACTGCGCGAGTCATCAAGCTAGTCTCACGATGCTAGTCTCCAGGAGCTAGATTGGACTCTTGACATAAAGATGAGCAAAGCAACTATCTTATCTTAGAGGGAAAAAAGAAAGAATGTTTTATCAGTATAGGAGATGGGGAACAAAGTGAGTGGACATCACAGATATATTCCATTTCCCATGTTCTCTCATGTGCACCGCACAGCCTCTTTCTTGGATGCACACGACGCTAACGCACAATCAATAATTCCACGTCCTTGTCAGCTCCACGATCTGGCTTACATAGTACTCCCTCCGTTCCAAAATGTAAGTTCGATTTGAACTGCTAGAAAGGCTTACATTTAGCAACTGATGCAGTAGAAAGGATTTTTTTCCCCAGGATTCCAACGACATCAGATAGAAACCACTTCTGTTATCAACCTCGGAGCGGAATTCCCCTCCGAGAGTTAGCAGGTTTCAGTTCAGTTCATCGAATCCGCGGAGTCCAGCACACGCAATATACATTTCTCCCGTCGGCAGAGACGGCAAAAAGAATACTACCAGAAACGAACGATCCACACAAAGAATAGCACGCGATGCGATGAACCCAGCGTGGCAATACCCCTCCCTAGCTAATTACACTACGACTGCGTGTGTCTCGGCCCGGATGCGTCGGCGTCTCTAGTAGTACTCTGACGGCTGCTGTTCCAGCTGCTGGACTGGGTGAAATCCGTCGTGTAGTCCTGGCTGCCGAACGCCATCCGCTGGAACAGCCTGATCTCGGCCGTGTTAGGCGCGTTGAACATCTCGCTCTTGCCTGGCTGGATGCCGTTGTTTAGGTCAGCATCGGCCAGGCTATCAAGAGCGCGCACCACCTGATAAAGAGATGAGGTGGTGAACATATAATATAAACTTCTGGTTCAATAAGACAGAATGCAGTTCCTGTTCTGAAAACGTAAGGCAATTGTCATGTAGGTCCTCGTACCTGGCTCATCCGAGGCCTCCTGGACGCCGAGTGTCGGATGCAAGCTGCTGCGGCTTCAATCATACGGAACATCTCGACTTCGTTGAAGTTATTATCCAGCCTGGGGTCCAACAGCCCCCCTACATTGCCAGTCTCAAGGGCTTGCGTGAGCAATGGCCTAGCCTGCAGAGATAACCGTGATGTCAACAAATGCTGGTGACCTTGAAGGATCCATCGTTTCAACCGAGTTACAACAGAATTGTACAAAATCTGTTTTCAACTGGCTGATCAAGATGGTATACCAGTATGCTTTTCCGCCACTGGCTGACTGCACATAATACCGCTATGGATAATCATGATAAAATTTGGAACTAAAGATGTGATTCATTGCATTCTCGATGAATATATTGGTAATGCGGTAGATTTTTATCATTAACATTGACTAGCGAATATGTGCTTTTTCGTTACTTTGACAGGGGTGAAATTCTCATCAAGCCCCAAGTTTAGTAATAAAGCTCACCCACTCGACGAGGCTCTCATCACCCAACGGATTTGATGCATCAACAGGCTTTCTGCCAGTAATGAGCTCTAAGAGGACAACCCCAAAAGAGAACACATCAGATTTCTCAGTCAACTTGCCACTGGATGCATATTCTGGAGCCATGTACCTAAATAAAAATCAATTATCAGAAAATAGGCAACTGTGAACTATTCTCATATACAAGTCAGTTTTTTTGTACTTACCCAAAGGTTCCCATCACCCGTGTAGTTACATGCGTGGCAAAATCCATGGCTAGTCTTGCAAGACCAAAATCAGCAACCTAACACATGAACAGTATCCAATTCAATAACAGCAATCATATTATAGGGGATTCCTGAGTTATCTGGATAGTATTGTTACCTGTGCCTCAAAGTTATTATCCACCAGAATATTAGAGGATTTTATATCTCGGTGGATTATGCGTGGATGACCTGCCAACGGTAAATGCCGGTGTCATAAGAATAAAGAAGCATCACAGTGAAAGAAATTATAAGAGAATTAGCATTACAATCCTCATGAAGATAAGCTATCCCTCGAGCCGATCCAGCTGAAATTTTAACCCTAGCTGACCATTCCAAAACCGGTACTCCACGTCCTATGATGGGAAATCAATACAACAATTGTCCAGTCAGAATTCATAACAATGCAAATGTTGTGCAAACATCAAAGGTTAACACCATACCATGGAGATGATAGTGCAGTGTGTCATTAGGCACAAAATCATAGACAAGCAATCTCTGGTCGCCCGAGATGCAATACCCTACAAGAGAAACTAAGTGGCGATGATGGACACGACTGATGATCTCCACCTCAGCCTGGAACTCACGCTCCCCCTGCCCGCTACCATCTTTTAATTTCTTAATGGCAACCTCTCTCCCTTCGGGCAAGCAGCCCTTGTAGACAGACCCAAAGCCACCTTCCCCTAGCAGGTTTTGAGCTGAGAAACCATTTGTGATGTTGTGCATTTCCTCATAAGTGAAGAACCGGCAGTTTCCCATGCTGTACTCCGACATTGTATCCTTGAAATCATGACTCCCAACACTGTAGTTAGTTTTAGTTTTCTCCGAATGTCCTGAATAAAAGTGGGTTCAAATAATCAGTTAATGGCAGAGAAATACAGTTTACAGAGTAGTTTTAAGCTGGGCAGCAAGTGAAGTTTCTGAAATTACCTAGTACCACTTGTGGAGAAGAAGAAGGCGATGGCGATGGCATCACAAACCCGGCGTGGTAACCTGTCATTCTTCTCCGTTTCTTCTTGTACCAAAACGCAGCACCTACCAAGCTAATCACAAGAATAGCCACAATTACGCCGATCCCTGCCTTTGCACCATCAGACATTCCGCCGCCGCTCGGCGAGGGGCTGTTCTCCTGCACGGAGGAGCTCGATGGCCTATTCGAGACCGGGTTCTCAACTCCATTTGTTGGTGGGGTTATTGGATCAGTTGCCGTAGATGGAGGGCCAGAGCCTGGCGCAGATGGCGTTGCAATCGGCGGCGAGGAGCTAGTGGGAGTAGGGATGGCAGGATCTCCAGCGGCCGGGGAAGGACTGGCGGGAGGTTTGAAGGGATTGGCAGAAGGCGGCGGCGCCTGTGGATCAGTTGTAGGTGCCCTTGGCGGCCTCCGATGTCGCGGGGGAGGGGCCTGCGCTGCTGGTGGCGTGGTTGAGCTATCCGGCGGGTTAGGCGGCGGCGAATTGCTCTGGGATGGAGGCGGCGATGCGGTGGTAGCAGGGGGGCGTAGAGGCGACTGCTTCGGAGGGTCAGCCGGCGCAGGTGGCGGCGGCACTGCAGTGGGTGGTGACGGTGGCGGCAATGCGGGGGTGGGTGGCGGGGAGGCAACAACTGGCGGTGGCGACACGGTGGCCGGAGGCGGCGTCGGGGAAGGGGGTGGCGGGAATACTGGCTGCGGGGGTGGCACAGCTGCGGAGGGGGCGGGAGGGGATGCCGGTGGGTCGGCCGGGGTGGCATTGGGCAGCGTCACCGGGGGAGGGGAGGCAGGTGTCGGTGAGGTGGTGGGCGCGGCGGAGCCGACAGGGGAGTCCTTGGTGGTGCCCGGCGAGGGAGATGGCGAGGACGCCATTGGAGCCTAGTACAGCAGTACCAGAGCTGCCGCCGCTGCTATCTTCGTGGAAATGCAAGGAACCGTTCCATGCACCGAATCCGGGGAGAAAATCAAGGCCCCCCTTCCCGCAGATTCGCGCAGAAACTGCGCAAAATCCTCCTCCTCCTTAATTTCGCTTCTCCTCTCGTCGGTGCGAGAAATGGCAAGAAATCTCACCTGAAAAAACTGGAAGAGAAGCTTCTCGCTCAAAAAAAAAATCCGAACCTTTCTTGCAAGAACTGCGGCAAGATCCCAGCCTCTGCCACGGATTCGCGCAAATTCTAGAAGAAATTGTTGAAGCAGCAGCTGGAACCAACACGGGAGCTTGCTTTATCTCGGACGCGGTGACGCCGCTCTCAGATCCAGCAGTAAAGCGGTGGCATTGAAGGCGATGCAGCGAAGGTAACTGCAGAAACAACCATGAGAGCCGAGCAAAGAAGAGAGAGAGAGAGACGGAGAGGCTCTCCCACTTGCGTGATTTCTCTCGCTTTCCTCTTCTGTCCAGCCAGCTAAAATTCCTAAACCAAATTTGCCTCCCCGTGATCCTGCCTGTGACTCCGTAGAAATCTCTCCAATGGATTCCACTCGTCCACTCTACTGAGGCGACACAGCGGGGGAGGGAGAGAGAGAGAGAGAGAGTGTCGTGCAGTGCTGGGCAGTTGGCATGCTGGGTTGGAAAAGGACGCGTTTTGCAATAATTTTACTTTGACTCATCGCTATTTTCTCATTTAACATTTTTCTTTTCTATTTTTCTTGAGGTAACTTATATTACTTTTGATCGCTACCTTTTGCTAATGGTTAAGGCAATGCTAACTATTTCACGCTAAGATTAGTATGATGACTATGGCTCTTTTGATTCAGGTTCAAGGGAACTTTGTGGGATTTCAATGTTTAGGAATTATTCATACGGACAAATATATTGGGTTAAAGGTCCAAGTTCACCAATTTTTACAGTACTCAGTACACACAAGTTTCCAAAGAAATTGAGGAGAACGCTGGTTTTTGACACTAGTCACACTATCAATTGTTTATCGGTGACTATTATCTTCACATAATCTCTATATAAATTTATGAATCTTTCCTATAGCGCTATCTCCGCACGACACAACATATCTAGGTATTTTGACCCAATAAACAAATCATGATATATGTTTCATACATTATCTTTTTGGGTAATTTTTATTGGAATCTAAAGAGGCACTTAATAATTTCAAACATAATTCACCACTAGCAAGTATTCTTGTTAACTCTAACTTAAATTACGAGTAGTGTAATGTGCATTGAGCTTTACAGTTAGCGACTCGTTTTTTTAGATTTACAGGAGTGATAGAAAACTAAAAGAGTAGGTCAGTATCTTACTTATCTAATTGAATCCATGGATAAGTGACTGTACACAAACATGGTAGGAAGAACTGTTTATTTATGTAACATGGTCCCTGTCACTACTACTCCTAGCTACCGTGTACAAATTCACTATCCAATAGCTTGAGTTTATTTAACGGGTGAATCGTATTTATTTATTGAACAGTTCTTGTCTTTGGAGTTTAGCTGTGTAGAACAGATACGTGCACATGGAAGCATCATGGGTCTTGACTCTCGGGTACCCATTTGGCTTTGAAATATTTAACCTGAATTATTCTTTTATGATATCTGAGAAGTACACATGTGTAAACAGATGTTGGCAATCATCGAGTATGAGAAAAGACTATTGGCAAGGTAATAAAAATATACTAGTTCATACTGAACTATAAAAACATGGCACTAGACACTTCTACAACATTGAGTAAAATCTTTTCATAATTAGGATAATTTCTCCCAGCTACAATGCAGTAACATATTATTGGCAAGGTCTCGAGTTGAATTTTTTGTGTGGTTTTTGGTCCTAAATACTGTTGACACGTCACTATTTTGACAAGTAGTATGTTGTACATATTGTCATTGTTTTTCTATTTTTAGGTCGTATGATGTTCTTAAGTCTATGTCATCATAATCACTAAGTATGTGTACATGCTAACATTCTACGACAGGATTTAAACATGCCTGTTAAAGAAGGTACACAATATTTGCTATTTAGGGCTTGATTGAATTGTACGATTTTAAGAACGCGGAAATAAGAAAAACACATGAAAATGATAGAAATTCATGTGCAAACAGAGGAATGGAAAAATATAGAAATCTTATAAACCCAAGTGTTTGCCTCGTAGGAATAGAAAAAACACAAAAACCCTAATAAATATGGTCAAAACATATAGTAAAACCACATGATAAGGTGTGCTACTTCTGACATGGATATGCCATATGGGTACCCGATGTTAGCATACCTGGTCTAGACCGATGGAAGACCCACTCGACGACCCGCTAGGGTCCATGATGCCTATGATGTTTCGGATGGTATGAAGCCCATATGGACACGGACTACCAAGCGCACAAGACAAGAAAAGATCAAGACTAGAGTTTGAATACAACTTGTAACCTACTCGTATTGGCACCCGAGACCTAGCCTCCCCATAAACGAGGAGGGCACGACGCACGATACAATAGAATAGACCACAACAGATCTACAGATCTAGATCTCTTCCATCATCGCATACGCATCTCACGCCAGATTGCATCTGCGCACCCCTGTAACTTTCGATTCCGCCGTAATCAAGAGCAGACAGCAGGAGTAGGGTTTTCCCTCTGGGGGCCTAAATCTGGGTAAATCATGTGTCCCACGTTGCTTGTCTGTTAACCGTTCTATGACTTCCAGCATCCCCATCTTCTTTAAAACCCAAGTCCATAACAATGGACATTGACGAAATCAACCCTCGTCAACTTCGCCACTAAAGACATCAATCTCTTTTTTTGTGCCTAGGAATGTCAAAAGGAGGTCCAATTTGATTGTATAATTCATGGGCTCTTTTCTTTGAAAATGAGATAAAAGGAATTATTCTTGTGTTTTTCCTTGTTACATTCACTTGAACCAAACAAATGAATAGTGACACCCTCACTAGACTATAGAATTTAACTATTGTCTTCCACACATTAAGCCCATTAGCCAAGCCCATGTCGTACGAAAATGTAATATATAACACACCACTAGTTCTGATTAATCTTACTAAAACCCATATCACATAGGTTTTAGCGGAAAATTGAGCTTTCTTCCAACATATTTCAGAATCATGATGTGGATTACATACAAGTTCTTGATGTTCAAAATCTATTGAATTCAAAAGATTTATTTATTTGTATTTTATGATAATTAAAAATACTTGGTAACTTTGTAAAAATAAATTTTACAACCATGAACTTTTATAGCATACTTCAAATAAAAAATGTAGAACTGGTTGCAACAAGTATCACTCAATTTTGGCTTAGAATAATTGGGATTTTTTAGGACCTAACAAATCCCATTTAGTTTTGTTTTCTACTTGCTATGACATGGTATCGAGGTGGCATCCTAGTCGGGTGTCACATGGGCCTCACAAGTGAAAACAGAATTAAATGTGTAATAGTGCACAATTAGGTGGCGAAACGAGGAACACACACTAGAACTTAAAATCAGGTAAAACCTGCCATATCAGTACAAATAACAAGTAAAAATTCAAACAATTTACTGTAAAATATAATACTCCCTTTGTCCCTAATTAGATGTAATAAATTGATCTAGATTCACGTGTATATAGACGTGTTTTAGCATCTTTATCTCTACTGTCTAAAAGATAAATTGGTGTTCCGTTTTCTGCCACTACGTCGATAGGTTTCATCCAGCGTCCTTCCTCCCGCAGTCCCGCTCCGTCTCTTTGTTCACAACCGCACTCCCCGCCCGCAAATCAAGCCAAGAACTGGGCACCCTCCTGCTCCAACGACCAGCCGAGCGATCCATGCAGCCACCCCTTCCTTGTTTACTCTCCCCGCATCGGCCGCACTTTGACGAGAACGAGGGCACACCCATCATGTCCACCACAGATCGACATTCCCCCATCATCCCAAGCCCGACGGGAGATCCCTAAGGGAGGAGCACCACTGGCGCGTCCTATCTTCCACCACCGCATCCCTCCCTCCCACTTCCCGCATCACATTATCCGGATCTCGCGAACACCACTCCCACTGCTATTGCCATGGCCAGAGCTAAAGCCCCGCCATAGAAGTTGTTCTGCACCCCGCGATTTTGAGCAGGAGGCCAGGAGCACAACATGGGGCTCATGGTGGAGGGGGAGGTTGAGGATCTCGATCTGCACTCTAGGGAATGGGATTTAGAGTTCAGGGATGAGGAGGAGGAGATTGATGATGAATAGATAATCAAGATCAAGCCTTCCATGGTGGGCGTTGTGGTCGCCGACGCATCGGTTCTAGGTTCGACCTCTCGCTCCAAACTGTAGTACAATTTTGACCCGTTCTGACTAATTTTACTTGCGCGTGCGTCGCCGGAGTATTAAGTTTGGTCGCTCTCTCCAACCGGCTGGTCGTCTGGCATCCTGTTGCTATCCACATCAGTAGCCTAATTAAATTTTAGACGTTGTTTTTTTCCACATGTCACATGTATCTATGTGGTCTATTCTCGTTCCCAGCAAACGCAGACGAAGGGAGGCGACCTAATGGCTATGCACTATATACCATCTTCCTCCTATTCTTGATTTCATAATGCAATTCCAATGACCAGCTCACACATCTAAAAAATAAATTTTCTCATATTATATCTAAGGTCCGATGTTATAAATTTAAACCATGTTTGTTAGGAAGTTCAAGTTATTGTCTTTTAGTTGATTATTTTAGAATCCATACTAAATCATGTGCACTTTGCTTTAAATAAATTGGTTAGCTACCGTCTTAATTTAAAAAAATCTGATGTAGCCAAAGATGGATTTGACTATTTTTTCAGAGATCTCTGCGTATTTCCTCCTTTCCGCAGGATACAGGCATATCCAAGATGGCCAAGAGCTTTCAGCGGGATACATGCATATCCAAGATGGCGAAGACCTTGTTGTGACCAGACAGCAGGCCAAGGTGCTTCTGTTCAGGTTGAGTCTTTGCAAAGTGCATGTGTGAGCCCCAATTCAATTAAGAAGTTTGAGGTCACCACCAAAGTCAGTGCTCCTTCACGGCCAAGACCACTCCGGTTTCCTACAAGGATGATGTGAGTTATTGCTGGCTTATGAGATTTTCATCATTTATCATACCGACAACTTACTAATCAATACTCTGATGTGCTGGATTTATTTTTTTACAATGTATCATCGTTGTTAGTAGAACTAGCACAATGGCCCTCGCAAATGCGAGGACATCATCTTAATCAAATTATAGTGTGTGAGAATTTAATCTATAGTTTTAGAGATATTTATATTGTGCAACGTCTATATTGTAGTTCTATGAACGCCTAGATTGCTAAGTAAAATATCACACGTTACAATTGCAAACCTCTAGGATTTCTATTTAACACAACTTCAAATAGAAAGTTCATATATTCTTATATTTAAAAAAATATGTGCATGTCATGATTATGAAAAACACATATATTGATTTATTTTTGTGTGTAGGGGCCAGTTAAATTCTTCATATTATCTAAAATCATAAGGCGTGAGTTATACTCCTTATATTAGTTAATATTGTTGTGATTACAAAACTACAAAGGATATATGAAAGGCGTATATTCTCAAAATAGGAGATTGGGCAGCAAATAATTGGAACTGATGATCTACAAAAAATAGTCTTGTATAGTAAACCAATATTTTAAGCCAAATGGAAGAAGCCAACCTTTAGTTTAATTTTATACATGCCCACGTACAGTTTTTGTAGAGTATAGTGAACAATTTATAGAAAGACACGACTGTGGAGGAGTAAACAATTTCTTAAATAACCTTCGCTTTTGTTTAAAATACGTTCAATAGAGGATGGTAGTTAAAAGAAAGGTTTTTAATGAATTTATCCCTAAATCTCGAGAACATTGTGATTGTGTCACCAAAATTGTCAAAATTAGGCAAATGCCACTACTGACTGTTTTTTTTTTTTGCAAAACACCACTACTGAAGGTTACTGCAAAACGTTACGTCCGTTACTTCCGTCTCCATTGGCCTCAATTTCCGTAAAAAAGAAAATTAACCACTACAAAGTGCATTTGCACGTAAACTCTATCTATCCCTTTGTTTAATCATCATGATCTGTCTTTCAACCTACACGTATTGCATGCAGACTTTTTTTTCATCCTTGGTTGAGTCGCACGTGGGAAATAATTAGCGGATTTCTTTCTGATTAACCGCTTTTCATTTTTTATTCTATCTTATCTCTATCTCAGAGACACCTAAACGTGTCAATGCCAACAACAGTTTGTGTAACTTTTCACTATTGAATCTTAGCGGAGAAAACGTGATCCAACGATTAATATATTTTCAGGCTTGCACGTGTCAACGTAAAGTCACAACAGTTTGCGTAACTTTTAATCTATTAAATCTTAACCGTAAATAACTGATCCAACAATCAGTATAATTTTGGGAGATGTGGATCAACCTTATGCCCGAAACATCTTCTTATATTGCTTTTAGTATATAATAGATAATAGACTTCATATTAAAAATTCATGTGTATATGTCCAGTCTGTAGTGTTTTGCCCAATTTTGAGGATGAGATCTCCAATCCTATGATTATCCATATAGAGGAAATAAGAAAGGTGAGGTAGAAATGATATATTTGTTTTTCTCAAAATCTTAATACATATTTTGTGTAGTATCTATCTTATTTTGTTACTTTTGCATGGTTCTCCATCGGTACTGGTCATGGTGGAGGCTGGCTATATGTATTGCATGAGTCCGACTTACAGTAAATTGCATCTAACTTACACCTCTGATTTTTTTTTATCTCAGTTCAAATTTTTTGTTTTTCTAATTACGATGTAAGGCTCTGTGAGCATCGGATGTGATGCAACGATTCTAGATCAAGAAAATGAGTTAATATATAATAATCTTCTTATTATCTCATTTGTGTTTATTTCAGATGCAGTAACACTGTGAGCAGGATCGATCTTGACGGGAAGAAGTTCAACAGAGGTAATTCATTTTCTCTCTTTCACATGGTGAATATAAGCTCTACTACACGGTATTTTACTCTGCCAAATGGCACTGCTCATGTATGTCTCTTGGAGTGCTGTTAGCAATGACTTGGTAACAATTTACGCTGCACTATGCAAATGTTTAGATCTATGGTAATGCACACATCATAGCTATATTTTCACAATCTTGTATCGGCAGATCTTTCCTGAACTAAACATTTTCCTCTCTATATTGTTGTGCAGTTAATCGCGTTGAGGGTAAAAGCGAGCGGTTTGATATGTACATGCAATTAGATATTGCTACGATATCTACCCAATGAGTACGGGTGACAAATTCGCATGGTTTTAGCTCCTAAGCTGAATCTGGATGGAACTCGAGATATTGGCTATTACTCACAGGTATAAGTGACTTCATTTTTGTTGGCATGTAGGTCATAAAATAAGTGGGCAACTGAATGATGCGATTGTGTCTCATAGTTACAGTTCTTTGAATTTTGTTCTTGCTTCACATCAACTTGTGTTTATGGATGACAAATGTTCAGGGCCTGAAACTTTGTGCAAGTTTTAGATGATTTACTTGTGTTCAACTGATTAAAAAAATTGTATTCATAAACTATTTTGTCAGATCAATTATCAGATGTGAAGTGGTAAAGATCAACTTATAATGAATTTTTTTGCATGAAAAAATTATTATCAGTTCCATAATGACTTGGCGAGGAAAGAATGAACATGTGCTAGCTCAGTGAAAAGCCAAAGTACGTTACAAATTGGTGTTCTTCACTAACTAACATAGTTTCAGATTAGTGCTACTACTATCAAATTCCTAGCATTTCTGTTTGCAATTCTGTTCACAGAACTACCATATACACCCATATATGAGCTTTTAAATATTGTTTTGGTTGTTGTTTTGGTGATTCGGAAATTGTCAGATGACGCCTCTACATCAGCACCTTTTTTTTCTTGGTAGCTCCACATCCATTTTATCAGGAAATACTGTGGAGCTCACCACACATAGGTAGGCACACATGTTGGTGCTGAACCGATGTGGGTTGATGGGAGCTGCATTGGCCACTTTCTCGATAGGGGTGTTTGACAATGAGGTTGTGTCCTCGAACCTCACCAACATTGCCCCAATCCTGCGTGTCACCACCGAGATCAAGCATGGGGGTATCCGCATTTCCCGTTGTCATTTTGGGCGATTTTGGATGTGTTTTGGGTACAATGCAAGATCCGTTATGATTTTCCTCATTCATGAGGGATCTTCTCTCCTCTGCGCTAGCTGATTATCATCTTTTACTCTTGCAAAATCCAACAGAATAATATCCATAGTTTTGATGAGTGTTCTCGCCTCCCTTGTTTTGATGACTATGTCGTCGACATAGACTTGGATGTTGCGATCGATCTGGTCCTTCAGGCATGCCTGCATGCACCGCTGGTATGTGGCACCTGCGTTCTTTAGCCCGAAGGGCATTGTGTTGTAGCAGAATACTCCGAACGGCGTGATGAATGCCGTTTTCTCCTGATCTTCGACCTTCAGTCGAATCTGGTTGTAGCCTGAGTAGGCGTCGAGGAAGGAGAGCTTCTCACATCCTGCAGTCGAATCGATGATCTGATTGATCCGAGGGAGAGGGAAATGGTCCTTTGGGCAGTGCTTGTTCAGCGACGTGAAGTCCACGCACATCCGCAGGATGTCCGTGTCCTTTTTGGGGACCATCACTGTGTTGGCGAGCCACTCGCTTTCTTTGATCTCCCTGATGAAGTTTGCAGCGAGTAGCCTGTTGACTTCGACTCCTATGGCTTAGGCCCGGGGCTCGGACAGTCGTTAGATGGACTGCTTGATGGGCTTGGCGTCTAGAAAGACGTTGAGTGCGTGCTCGACGAATTCCATGGGAACTCCTGGCATGTCCGCAGGACACCAGGCGAAGATTTCCCAACGCTCACGGAGGAATTCGACGAGCGCGCTTTCCTATGCGGGGCTGAGATCGTTGGCGATCAGTGCCGTCTTGGAGGCATCCGTTGGGTGGACATGCACCTTCTTTGTGTTGATGGTGGAGTCGAAAGACATATCAGGTGCGTTTTGTCATGCGACTGGGGGTACCCCATTGTCCGTCACCTCGCGGAGCCTTACGAGCTCGTCTTGCATGCCAAATGACTGGGATATTCTGTTGAAGTCCCTGTCGCAGTGGTCCGATCGGGTGAATCTCCCGTGGACCGTGATGACGCCCCTGGGTCCTGGCATCTTGAGTAGCAGGTACGCGTAGTGTGGTACTGCCAGGAATCTTGCGAACGCTACACGCCCGAGGATGGCGTGGTATTGTGATGGCCAGTTCACCACTTCGAACTCGAGCCGCTCGCATCGGAAGTTGTCCGGCCTGCCGAAGATGACGTCGAGCCATATCTTTCCTAGGGAGAATATGCCCTTTCCTGGAACGATGCCATGGAACGTTGTGTCTGACTGTTCTAGGCTGCACAGCGGGATCCGCATTGCTGCTAGGGTGCTTGCGAACATCAGGTTGATGCCACTGCCACCGTCCATGAAGACGCGGCTCATCTCGAAACCTTTGATCTGCGCCTCGAGCACTAGGGCAGCATGACCTGGACGAGGGACCTGGCAAGGGTGATCTGAACGGCTGAACGTGATGCAGGACTCTGATTCGTTGAGGTACTCAGGGATGGCGGGTGGTGCTGTGACGGCCAGATTGATCTGACGGGTGATTTTCTTCTGCACCCTATTCGTTGGGCGCCCTTTTTGGATCATCAGCGCTCCTTTTGGCGGGGGATATCCGTGCCCACCGTTATTCTGTGCGGGTGCGACTGGGTGGTTCGGGCCTCCCGCAGGTGGTGGTGGAGGAGCTCCATGTGCGATCTCGCCTGGTGCGGGTGCGTTCCCGTATCCAGGGTTCAGGGCTTGCTGCCTCATCTGAGCCATGCTTTCGCTGAGTTTCTGGAACTCGCGGCAGTCCTTTAGCATGTGGCTCGCCTTCTTCTTGCCATCCTGCTTATCGATATAGAAGTGGATGGTGCATGGACCCGACATCTTTTCGTATGCTGATGGTCCGTCATCGCGGCCGTGGCGCTGCTACGACTGCGTTGGGCGTCCTTCGTCGCGGAAGTTGCTTCCGCGGTATCCGCTGTTGTTGCGATTGCCGTCGCTGCGGCGGTCGGCGTAGCCAGCCGCGACCATGTCGGGTCCATCGCGATCGTCGTAGACGCGCGGTCTTCTCTTGCTACGGCGTTCACGTCGCCGGCCATAGTCGTCCTCTTCTTCCGAGTGTGCTCGGTGGACAGAGTCTTCGCCATCGGTCCACCTGTTGGCGATGTCCATGAGGTGGTCGAGTGCCTTGGGCTTGACGCGCCCAAGTTCTTCTTTGAAGTCCTGGTGCTTGACGCCGTCCTTGAAGGCGTCAATAGCTCTCTCCTCAGATATGTGCGCCGCGGAGTTCTTGGTGTTGGACCAGCGCAGTATGTACGAGCGAATGGATTCGCCCGTTCGTTGAGTGTAGGCCCGCAACTCCTCGATTGAGGCAGGCCTCTTGCTGGTGCCTTTGAAGTTTCGGACGAAACTATACGCCAGCTCCTCCCATCTTCGGATGGATCCTGAAGATAGGCTGCTAAGCCAGATCCGAGATGCACCTGTCAGCTGCAGCTGAAGGAATTGCATGGCGGTTTCCTTGTTTCCACCGTGCATCTTGACGGACGACAAGTGGTCGCTGAGCCACGCCTTGGGGTCTCGTGTGCCGTCGAACTTCGAAGTATCCGAAGGAAGCTTAAAATTTCACGACATCCGTGTCCATCGAACAGATCTGCTGAAGCATCGGGCTCTGCAGAGTTCTCCTTCGTCTTCGTCCATCTCGGATTCAGACGAGCATGCGCGCTTGGCTCGCGCTTTGTCGATTTTGCGCTGTGTGAGCGCGTTTCTGGCGTCGTAATCGCAGCTGCGATGGCGCGAGCTCTTGTGCCTTCGAGGAAGGTCATGGTCTTCATCTTCGGATGAAGGTGTGGGGCTGCGGTCGAACTTGACCGTAGCTTTCTTCTTCGGCTCCGTAGGAGCTTCTTCGTGGAGCGCAGCTCCGACGAGTCCGAGTCCGGTAAGTGCGGACTTGTGCATGGATCTTTTCGTGTCCCCCTCCAGAGGTGGGTGGGACGCGAGGTACGCGGTGGCTGTCATGATCGCATCTTGCGGCGTTTTCGGGATGACGTTGCCGTCGGCATCCATCTCCATGAAGGATGCGTTAAAGGCCCGGGTCGCCTCGCGGCGCTCTTTGGGGTCCATGTTCTCTGTCCGGGAACGGTGCTTGTTGCCGTGGTTGCCGATCGAGCTGGAGCCGATGCCCATGGCGGAGAGCGCAGCTTGTCGCGCACTGGACTCCGAGGCTGCTTGGTTGCGTTTGTCAAGCACCTCTTGCATCTTGACCTGCTTCTTGTGCTCCTCGATTAGGAGCAAGTGGTATGCCATCAACAGGTCCCGTGAGGCGTCTGCGGGCAGGATCGTGTTACCCGCCACGGCGTCGCGTGCTTGGGCCCATCCTTCTTTGCTAAGGCGGATGACCTAACTGGCATCGTCCCTGTTGGGTGGGGGGACTGTCTTCTTCTGTTCCCGTCGTTTCTGTCATGCGGGTTAGGTGGCGGGTTGGGTGCGTGCTGATCTACGTCACTCTGGATGACTACGGCGCATTGGTAGCTCTCGTAGATTGGATCCCTGCTGCCGCAACTTTCGGATTCAGAACCGTAGGTTCCTTCCTCCGATGGTGGATCGCACAGATCTGAGTTGCAGCTGCTGCTGTCATAGGACTCATCTGTTGATGGCGATGTGCGTAGCACGGGATGTGGGGCCCATGAAGTGGGCCTGATTGATGGCAGGGGCACCCGCTCTGGGAGGCGGAGGGTGCCGGTTTGCCCCACCTAGAAGCAGAAGCTCCCAAACAGGATCTCGAGTCCGTCGCCAACGGGCTCGAAGTCCTTCATGGTGGCCGGTGAGTGGGAGGTGAAGTCAAAGGCTCCGAAGAGGAGATGACTCTCCGTCGCCGCGGAGTTGTAGATCGCTCGGGTTGGGACCGTCACGATCGCACAATCAGCGTCCCCAGTTCCCACAGACGGCGCCAATTGACGAGGTTTAATCTCGTCAATGCCCATTGTTATGGAATTTTGTTTTGGAGAAGATGGGGATGCTGGAGATCGCGGAACGGTTAGCAAACAAGCAACACGGGGACACGAGGTTTACCCAGGTTCAGGCCCCCGGAGGGAAAACCCTACTCCTGCTTGTCTGCTCTTGATTACGGCGGAACCGAAGGTTACAGGGATGCGCAGATGCAATCTGGCATGGATGTGTGTATGCGAGAGATTGTAAGGGTGCCTCCTCGTCGTGCCCTCCTAGCCTTTATATAGAGATAGGCAGGTCCCAGGCACAGATCGAGTCGGTTACAGGTTTTAGGGTTTACCCCTTTGAATTTCCTATCTACTCTAGTCTTGCTCTCCAAGGATCCGAAAGCGTCATGGGCCTTGGCCACCCGAAAATCTTCATGGGCCGGCAATATATTCATCGTGGGCCTTCCTTGGGCTAGACTAGGTATGCTGAGGTCGTGTAACCGCGGGGTATAACCATGTCAATAGTATCACGAATCAATTGAAGAAAAGTGATGCCTGCAAAATTGAGAGTCTCTATCAAAAATATGTTTGTGCCTTCGACAAAGGGGAACAAGTTGAAAGGTAATTCCCCATTGCTAGCATATACTGCAATCTCATCTATAATCCTAATCCTCGCACTAACAAATCCAGTTTCATTCCAATGTCACCTACTCACCTGAAGGGCTAAACTTGAGAAGGCCTACCAGCCATCCAGACATTGTGGTGCTCTGTGCCATCAACAAGAAAGAGAAGGTTGAAGAAAATTCATAGGTTTCTGCTCACTCCTGTCTGTGCTCTAATGCTACAATTTACTCTAAATTTCTACTACACATAGTGTTCGTTTGCAGAAAGATGTACTACAAACAAAGAAAGACATCTATGCATCGTTCAACTTTTTGTCCCTAGATGCTGCCAATGTATCCAAGTCCATCAAGCAACTAGAGGAGGTATGTATGACCCAACAATTTAACTTGTTGTCTCAAAACAATCAACTGCATTAATGAAACAAACTTCGTCGAATGCAACCTGATCAGATCAAAACACGGGGCTTGACCTAACCTTGTGTATTCGAGACAAAAAAGGTAGAAAGGGATGTGAGCTAACAACAACATGTGTTCCTTTCTGCAGTGGGAGAGTGTTCAGAATCATTTATAGTGTGTCTCTCTACTTTTGGTCTCTCCACTCTATAATATTATAAAAATGACTCTTATCCCTTTTGTTTGTGCCACTGCTTCATAGATTTTTCTCTCGGAGATAAAGCACATGGCATGTTTTAAGGTTCACTTGTTATCAAATGTACGGTTCCAGAAAAAAAGCTAGACTTGGCGCTAAAAAATAAATAAGAAAAAAGCTGGACTTCTGGTTTGATCTTCTATCTTTCGTTCATACTTTAGTAGTGTGCTATACATTTGCTATATTCTCTTGCTTAATCAATCATTTTATATACTGAATGAAGCCAATTCAACCCATATCCTCCCAGTATATTCTTGGTGAAATACCTCAATTTTCCATATACTAATTTTTACAAGTAGGCGGAACGGAGCGAATTCAACTCCTATCCTCCCAGTATATTCTTGGTGAAAGGCCTCAATTTTCATACACTTATTTTTACCTGTAGGATGTATCAAAATTTATCAGTAATATACCTTGATGTTACTAAAGTATCTGGCCATCAATCTGTAGTTTCATAGGTGACTCTTCCACATTGCATGATGCAGAGGCCTCTATCTCTCTGAGAATATATAAATATTTTTGCTCTTCTCTAGTGCAGCTTCTCCCTCAAAATATTTCCGTGCTCCAACCTCTATCTCTCTGAGAATATATAAATATTAATCTCTATCTTTATTGGAGGTGCCGAGCTCAACTCCGTGTGTCGCCGTAGGCTGCAACTGGTGTGGAGGCTGAGCTCGGGTACGACGATGTTCCCTACAGCCTCACACTACCGACCGAGGCCTCGCATGGGTTTGCGGTGGACCACTCTTGTTGTTGGGATTGACTACGGGGGTGAGGTCCTTTGGCTGGGCCTCAGTGAGGCTCGGTTGTGTCTTCGGGGGTGGTAGGAGGGGTGACGGAGGCGACGAAGCTCTTTGGGACGCAAAATTTGGAAAGTCAACCTCTAGATGATGCTAACGGCAAGAAACGAGCAAGTTTGGCGAGGCGAGGGGTGTCGACAGTCGTATCTTCCACATATGTCCAATAGTATTGGGAATATGTTTCTGAAGTCCTATTTGTTTGTGGAGAGAGAAAATGAAATTTGGGACTAAAAATTTTCTTTTAAAAAGAGTCCTCTTGGCACTCTGTTAGAATATTTTTCTGTTTCCTAGATAATGTCACCGGTTTTTTATATTGGAAGCGAGTTTCATGACTGTGGAGGAGCTCTCTTATTTCACTACATGTGTCCTAAAGATACGGTTATAACATTTCCTATAATACAATTTAGGTAAAATTGTTGATATATATTGTAAGAAAAAAGAGACCGTGGCAATGCACGGGCATTTAACTAGTATAGTTACATGCGTCTAGAAAAATATATGACATCTAATTTGGATGGATGAAGTATTTATCTATAGACGACGATGTCCAAGGGTTAGAGCTGTTGGGGTTGGAGGGCAGAAAATAAAAAATTCCTACGAACAAAACTCTAATGCCAAGATCTATTTATTAGTAATGCAGCAATAAGAGGAGATTCGGTATTCATACATTTATAGAACGAACGAGTTAACGTACCGCGGGGAACATGGATGATGTAGTCGTATCGACGCCGACCTCAAGGTAGCTTGAAGTCTAATGACTCCAACGGCTCCAACAACTCTCAGTGCCGAAAGTACGACACCACCCGAGAGAGTCACACACGTACGGTGCTTGACGACGACTCCCGCTTCTCTTTGATCCAACCGATATTGCGGAAGTAGATCTCTCGGATCCGAATACCGCAACACGACGACGCTCCACGGTGAACAAGTCCTTGTTCGTGTAGCCCTAACAATGGGGCCACAGTCATGGGAGAGAGAAGAGAGAGGCAACTGGAGGCAATTCCCAAAACTTGAAAACCTTTATTATTTTTCTGATGATTTAGTTGCCTCATTTGTCTCTTCTTATATAGGGAAAAAGTAGGCACAAAGTTTATTCCCTAAGCCATGTGGGACTAAACAAGAGGACAAGAGAGGGGAGAGGGGGTGGCGTCGGCCAAGCCCCATGGGCCCCGCCAGCGGGTCGGTAGGGCCCATGCGGCCCCTCCTCCCTTTCCTCCTTCTCTCTTTCCCTCACGGACCTTTTCTCCTATGGAAATTGGCCCAATAGGGATTTTAATTTTTTTATTAAATAAATATAAATAAATGATTAAATCACTATTTAATATTCATTTACATATTATTTTATTCCCGTAGCTATGGAACACCTTCCATCTCACTCCAGTCATCCTCCGGACCTTCCCAGAATCCTTCCGGTTTCTCCCTCTCTATTCTTCGGTGATTTTGACGATCCCAAAACAATCTCCGAACTTCGTCAAACGCTTAAGCGTGCTATCCAACGGTTCGGGAACACTCCAGACATGGTCAAGACCCCTCTCGGACCAATGATCATCAGCGGGACCTAGATGACCACAATGATCACCTGTGCATTCCACGATACTTGTCCGTTGAACCATCAACATTATGTCCTATTCCTTTTTTCTCTTTGATACTTGTATTAAATTGTTTGTGGTTTGATCAATGACATCAACATGTCGTGTTCAACCTCGTTACCAACAATAGCTACTTTACTCGATCCGACAAGTGATATCCTCGTGACCTAGTCACACGCTGCACAGCTTATGGATATAACTCATCTGACTAGGCCTAGAGTATCTTCCGTTATGCGGATGGAAAAATCCCTCTCTTGACGCATACGCCTCAACCTGCCCCTTTTAATACTCAATCACACCCTTATGATCATCGTTCCACCAAGTGACGTTAGATGCTCTTAAGGTACTCTCGGACGATGGTGATTAGATATGGTCTCACGGTCTAAGGAATAAGTCACTACATTTTCTAACTATCGCAACTTTAACTTTGTGACATGATCGTGTTACAATGCTTAGATAGGGTATGTTCATCATCTTATTCTTCAATGAGGTGACTTCATTGTCAATTGGTGCAAAACACCACATGATCAGGAAACCTTGATCATCTCTTTGACCAATGAACTAGTGACTAGAGATTTCACTAGGAACCACTGGTTGTTTGTATATCACATGTGTATTAACGTTTCCATTCAATACAGTTATAGCAAGATATAAAATCCGATTAATAAAATTTATGAAATACGATAATAATCCATATTATTATTTGTCTCTAGGACATATTACCTTGAAGAGCATCTCCATCAACATGCTCCAAATTGTAGCGGGCAGGGTTGCCAACACTCATTGCCAGCGTATTGGGAGAGTCGTCCAACAACGGCACGCCTAATACGGCTGGCCCCAAAAAATAGGGATTTGTTTTTCACAAAGAACAAGATTTTGCATAGTTTTAAACAATAATTCAAACCATATTTTAAATACCTAAATAGTTTAACACAATAATCCAAACATACAAATAGAATTATTCATACAAGAATTCAAATAAATATCAATTCAACTTGTCCAAGAATCAGGCGGCGTTGTTTTTGAGCGCCCACAAATGCTCCACTGGTAGATCATTTTAAAGCTCAATATGAATCTGCGCGTCGCGGATTTTTTGATGGATGGTGGTGAAGAAAACAAACATGACCGTCATATGATCAAGTTGGGAAAGAGGTCCTTGGTTATCAAATGGTTGGTCATCAGCCACTGGTGCTTCTCGCTCACTCTCGATGATCATGTTGTGCATGATCATACAACATTTCATCACCTTCACATTAGAAACTCTGACTAAGTTTGAGAATGATATCAAACAATAGCAAAACTCTATTGTAGCAAACCAAATTCCCACTAGATATCCTTCCGACAAGCCTCCTAGCACTATGCAACCCAATAATTCTTCTTTGTACTATGGTCAGGGATTGTCTTCACAAATGTATAACCTGATTTACCATCAGCTAGATCATACCCTTGGTTGTATGCGTATCCATTGATCTCATAGTTGACGACCGGAGAGTGACCCTCGGTTAGCTTTGCAAAGACCAGAGAGCGCTGCAATACATTGATGTTATTGTGAGTTCCCGCCATGGCAAATAAAACGTGCCAAATCCAAAGGTCATGATCTTAACTTCAAGTATCACGCTACACTCTCCGGTATGAACTTTGTACAACCATTGCCAAACAAATGGGCAATTCTTTCAAGTATATTGCATGCAACTGATGCTTCCAAGTAGCCTAGGAAATCCTCTTGCTGTATTTTGCGCAAGGATTCGATTTGTATCTTCTTCATTTGGTTCTCTCAAGTAGGTTGATCCAAACACTACCACGACTGCCCGAAAAAACATGAGGACGCTCTTAGAGCATGTTGTCTTAGACATGTGTAGATAGTCCTCTTGTATATTTGGAGTAGCTCCATACGCAAGACATCGCGGGGGCAGCCGTGCATTTGTGAATTGATGAGAAACCCATAATCCGGTCCAGTATTTCTTGCACATTAAGTAGTCATAATACTCTCTCATACCAAACATAATTTTCATGAAAAACTCCTTCATCCTAAATTGCTACCGGAAATCTTTGGCCGTATGTGTTGCGTTGTCAGCGAAGTTGTCGGTGTCAAGCAACATACCACATGTCTGCCTATGAAGGTCCTTGTTCCTTGAATTTCCAACCCTCGAACCACCACACCGAGGAACGACATTGAGCTACTACCGGATACGAAGAAGAGCTCCCAAGATCATCTCGGTTAGCGGCGACATCAACCTCCTCTTTCATAAAGAGCTTTACCATCATCTCATCGTCGTTGTCCATTGTGGAAAAATGTCGAACACTTTGTCAGTGAGGTAAGGAAATGGCAATGCCAGCCACATTGTTGTGTTGGCAAGTCAAGGTCAAAAGGGCGTACCAGATCGGACCGACTGTGTGCGGTGTCACGATACTAGGTGTTGTGTCGACAACAGTAGGTGCGAAAGAAGGTGCGGTGCCGGCGACAGTAGGTGCGGTGGAAATTTCTTGGTGTTGGTGGGTGGTAGGCAAGCCCGAGGGAGGTAGCAACATCGGCAACGATGACAATTCTAGGGGTGGGATGCAGATGGGGAGAGTTGGAGGGGTGAAGATTGTTGTTTGTGGCAGTCGGATAGGTTTCACATGCGAAATCCGATTGTGACTAGGTGTGTCGGCGCTCCTAACACAACCCCTGTGTGTAGTGGTCCGTCGTGGACGTGTCGAAAGTTTTATTATGCTTCAAAATGTGTTGGCTTGTTTTGGACGCACATATAAAAGCCTCTTTTTTGCTCGAATCCTAAGACCATGCACTATGTTGCGCCGATTCATCTGAAAATGTGTCAGATTATTGAGTCGCTTTGTATTAGCTGTAGTGTTGAGTCACTTTCTTCCTGACATGTGTCAGATCGGTGGAGCATGTAAATCTATATTTTATATAACTTCTTTCATCATAGCTAGACTTTGCTTAGACATTTCTCTATGGCAAGTGGGTCTAGTACCATAGTTCTGATAGAACTTCTTTAAGGAACCGAACCAAGAAATTGGTTCGCTTCTTCTGTCAGAACCGAAGAACCGATGCTCCACTATGTGTTGAGCCGATTCAATACAGACTATGGTTCGCTTTTATATCACATAGTGCATGGTCTAATATGGCTATTGAAGACGCTATTGAAGCCGCCCGTGGTGGAGATGCTCTTCGACATTACTGTCCATGCCTCGTAAATTAGATCGCATATTGATTACTCCATCACCAGAAGACAATGGACTTGGGGACCTCAAGAGAAGAGCCGCTGCCGGATACGAAGAAGAGCGCCCAAGATCATCAATTGGTGTCCTCGGTTAGCAGCTCAGACTCCTCTTTCATCAGGAGCTCCACCATCATCTCATCGTCGTTGTCAATTGCGGCAAAAAGTCAAACACCTTGTCGACGAAGCGAGCAAACGGCGATGACAACCATGCTGTTGTGCTGGAAAGTCAAGGTCAAAGAGGATGTACAGATGGGACCGGCAGTGTGCGGTGTCACGGTACTAGGTGCAGTGTCGACAATAGTAGGTGTTAGCGACAGTAGGTGCGGCGGAAATTTCTTGGTATTGGTGTGGGAGGCAGACAAGCTTGAAGGAGGCGGCAATATCAGCGGCGATGGCGATTCTAGGGGTGGGATGCGAGATGGGGAGAGTTGGAGGGGTGAAGATTGTTGTTGTGGCTATCAGACGGGTTCCGCGGGCGAAATCCGATCGTGACTAGGAGTGTCGGCGCTCTTAACGCAGGCCTTGTGGGAGGGGCCAGGCATGGACGTCCCGGATGTTTGATTGTGCTTCAAAATGGTGTTGGCTCGTTTTGGACGCATGGATGAAAGCCTATTTTATCCGGATCCTAAATATGTTTATTAGAGACGAAATTGAAACACTCCAATGTGACTAGGAGTGTCGGCGTTCCTAAGCAGCCTTGTGTGTAGGGGCCAGCGTGGACGTGTCGGATGTTTTGTTGCGCTTCAAACGGTGTTAGCTTGTTTTGGACGCACGGATAAAAGCCTCTTTTTTGCCGGATCCTAATATGCCTATTGAAGACGCTATTGAAGCCGCCCGTGACGGAGATGCTCTTCGACGTTACTGTCCGTGCTTCATAAATCAGATCGCATATTGATTACTCCATCACCAGAAGACAATGGACTTGGGGACCTCAAGAGAAATTGGCACTAAACAATCGTGCCTCGTCGGTCAGGGTTGAATCGTTCAAAGTTAAACATCTCTGTACATACAGGAGTATTAAAATTCATTTCAAGGTTTCTTAAAGTTGACTCGGAAGTCATTCCTCTCCTCGCGGAGTCGTAGGCTGAATAAACAACCAGCTCTGACAGAGCAGCTCGTCGCCCATAACTAGCCTCGATGTGATCGACTTTGACTCCACTCGGTTAAATTAAAAGTGCTACTCCCCTGTTAGAAAATACTCTACTCCACTATGCTAAATAAGTACGGAGTACTTGGTGATACGATAGTCTTCACTGACATGTGCACTGCTCCCCTGTTAGAAAATACTCTCTCCGTTTCTTAGCTTAGGGCGTTAAAAAAATTCAACTTTTCATCATAGTATAAGCCGCAGCGTCCACCGGGTGAGTAGTTATCGCTAACTTTCCTGATTTGCCCCTCCTTCCCATTCCGTTTCCTCAACAAATTCTCAGGCTAGTTATAGTAGGGGTAACTTCACTAATTAATGTGGCAATGATTTAATGATCTGGTAATGTGGCAATAAATTTAAGTTATTTAATCTTTGACCGATGGAGTATAGTTTACTTTAGGACATCCTTGGAAAAATGCACCTAGTGCAGCAGCTAATAGAGGGGCTTTAGAAGCCTGTGTACAAGCTCGTAACAAAGAGCGCGATCTTGCTCGTGAAGGTAATGAAATTATCCGAGAAGTTTACAAATGGAGTCCTGAACTAGCCGCGGCTTGTGAAGTATGGAAAGCGATCAAATTCGAGTTTGAGCCGGTAGATACTATTGATGAATAGATAAAACTAAATATAAAGAAGGTATAAATAAAAAATAAACGAAATAAAAAGAGAAAAAATAAGTTACGAAATGTAGTAATTCTTCTTTATTCGTCTAATTGATTGCAATTAAACTCGGCTCAATCTTTTTTTTTCAGAAGAAGATGCCATTCATTTGATGAGAAATAAAAAGAAATATCGAGAATTCGCGTGACTGAAGCTGAAGCAGCTACTTTCAAAGTAACAGAAAGAAAAGCAACGACTGGAGTGGGGGAGTTAGAGTCGAAAAGAGGATTTCTCGCTTCTTTCTCTCATGCAAAATTGTGCATCTCGGACGGCTCCTAAGTGATAAAAGAAAGATGCTAGTATTCTGTAAGAATCTCTGAAAGAATTGGGAGTAGTATGTCAGCGTCCCGGGCCCAGCTCCACACACTCGTGTTGCGTTTGGACGTTTCCTGGCCCACGGCCGCGCACACGGCCCAATATACAGCGGAGAGCCCATTCCATCCCAAAAGCCCGGACTGATGGGAGGAGAGAAACTCACCCTTATAAGCTGGTCGTGGCCTCCTCCCGCTAACGAGGTGGGACTAAAGTCACCGGCAACGCTTGGTACCTAACATAGTATTAGTTAATGCAATGCGAATTTGCCCTTCCCATTTGTCCACCCAGAGCGACGTGGCATGCAAATGTCATTAGTGATGTGATGTCCAATGACTTTTGACCATTTCATTCCCTTGTGTACAGTGGAGAAGAACAGTGTTTCAAAACCCAAAACTGTTTTGGAGAGCTCAATAATTGATTTGTGGTAGCAGGAGGAGGAGTACTAATTTCAGGTTAGCCACCGGCACAAACACTGACAGCTCAGCCCATGCACGTGGACGTGTCACCTCGCACCGTCGCCGCCTGTGTATTTCCAGCTGACCCTCTCTGCCTTCGCTTAACAAGTCTCGTGTGACTGGTGATCGAGTTGAGTGGCCTAATTTCAGCATCTTTCGCTCTCCATGCATGCTAATGTCCACACTGAACCAACCATCTGTCCCCCAAGAACTTGCCTAGAGAGAAGAACTATGGAAAAGAAGTCGTAGAGCAGGGGTGGCCGCCCTGAGCAAGACACTCCAGCTCTGTATCTAGCCTACAGGGGCATCTACGATCATATCAGCGCTGGTTATTTTTCACTTTTTTTTTTAAATCGGTTGTTCTTCACTGTTGGAAGGGTACGTGCAGGTCAGGGAGAGAAAGCAAGATGAGCTAGACTATATTGGGCTTAAGTAAGCACTAATGGGCTGTCATTATTCTTTTAGTTAGTACTCCCTCTCTTTAAAATATAAGATATTTTAGCTTTGTAAAACAAATGTAACTTTTTTTTTGCGAGGAAAAGCAAATGTAACTAAACTACTTTTAATACGTAGGTTCACTCAAATTTAGTATGAATCTACACACTAAAACAAGTCTAGATACATTTTTTTTAAAAACCTAAAACATCTTATATTTTAAAACATACTAGCTATATAAACAGCACGCACGCACGACGTCCCAGAAAATCCTATTCAACTCTCCCGGAGCTGTTCCTTTTTTATGTACATCTGAACGTTTTTTTTAGATCAGAACAATTTCAAATTTTAAACATTTTTTTAGATCCGAACAAAATTCGAATTTAAACAGCATCTTCTCAAAATCAGATTCAAGCTGACACGCACCAAAGAATATACGTGGGGCGAAACAAATGATGTGCTAAATACAAAAAAAATATGCAGATTTTACAGATGTAGATATCGAGTGTCCTATATTGTACACCTAAAGTTATACCTAAAAGGGTAAGTTTTATCCGTGAAAATAAATAAATGTGGTGCTTAAATATTTGATTCTTTTAGAACACCAGAATTTTGTACTCCCTCCTACCCAAATTATTGGACTCGGATTTATCTAGATTTAGATATATCTAGCACTAAAATATGATTAGATACATTCATATCCAGATAAATCTGAGTCCATGCATTAATTTGGATCGGAGTGAGTATTTTTTTTCCGGGGGAATGACTAGACATAGAAGATCCAAAGTGAAAACAAAAATTAAATATATGAACAATACATTATCAATCCACACAATTACTCATTCAACCGTCCACTAGTTTTTATTAAATATTTAAATGACACACATAATTTCTGAAACATAGTAAATTTGCTAGATGACCAACACATCATTGTTTCTGAGACCCGTAAGGATGAGATCTATCAGCAGTTCGACACAAAGGAGAAATGCATCAAAACTACTATATTGCTGGTGCTGGTTTGCAATTAATCTTGCACGGGCAGTTTGTGAAGCATTCTCCCAGATTTGGCCAGCATAGTTTATCCAGTTTACAACAGAATTGATGTTCCAGGTCCTTGTGTGCATCTTTTTGACAAGGGGGTATGTTTATTTTTCTTCCTCCGGTCATACTATTGCTCCCTTTGTCGACGCTTGTGCTTTCACCTAAAAAAAAAAAGAGTAGACTTAACCTATCAATAGATAAACAAGATGACATATAGAACCAAATAACAATCAATAATTTTGTTTTATGGTTAAGATCGAAGCCAACACAGTTAATAAAAAACGAAATGAAGATCTACCCAACAATCTATTTGCCAATAGAGCGAACTTCAATTCGTTAATTACCATATGCACATCCAAGACACGCAAAAAACACCACAACGAAAGCAAGTACTAGCAGATGTCTTTGGACGCCGTTCCTCCTGCACTTTGCCATGGTATACTAGGGAGGTAATTAGTGGTGTTCTTCTAATAGGGACTGATGAGTGTATGGCTAGCAAATGTTTGCTCCATGTATTTATAGGAGAAAAAAATACATGCAATGTAAATAAAAATGCAAGGAGCAATTACTTTATAAAATCTTTACAAAATCTTCATAAAATCTTAATAATATCTTTATAAAATCTGACTTTTAGAAAAATCTTTATAATATCTGCCTTTTAGCAATTAAACATTGCTCCATTTATGGCCGACAAACTTTATAAAATCCGACTTTTAGTAAACCTAGACATGCAAGGTAAATAAAAACGCGAGGTAAATATACTTTGGTTTGCCTAGTCATCATGCGACAGAAAAAAGTTAGGTCCCAGTCGATTATATATCTAATAATCGTGTTACATATAGCTTCTACCACACCTTCTCCGTTTTTTCTATGGTTTGTGATCTCGTTTTTTCCCTATTAATTTCTTGAAAGAGGCTTTCGCCTAGTTTTATAAATAAAACCCAGCCAAGCAAAATGATACAAAATGATGGGGTAATCCCTATTCAGTGAGGTCATAAGTAAAAAACCGACAAAAGAGAGATGGAGGCGAGCCACCAACTCGAAATCCCCTTACCTAAGAACCATATGCCAAGCATACCTTCCATCTCAAGCAAAGTTGAGTGTCTCTAGCTGTGGATGGAAGGATCATCCACCCAAAGGACTGGCCCGCTATGTCAAAAGAAAGTAGCCGTCTATCCTCTGGGCAGTACCACAGGACCCAGTACAGGCCGCCATTAAGCAGAACGGGTGGATGCCACACTGATATTCCAGACCCTGCCAACACCCCAACGCATTTTGGCTTATGGTTCTGGGAGGTGCACACGGTGGAGATGCAGTAGCCAGCATTGCGATCCTTACTCCTAGGGGTGGGAACTGGTAGTGGATAATCTGGACTATTCGACATTCATATTCAGGAAATTGAAAACGGTCACGGTAATATTGAAATCTGGACGAACATAGATATGGACGTGGTAAATATCTGGATTCGTTTTGAAAAAACAAATTTGAATGTGGTTTTGGATTTTGAAGGAAATGTGGATATTGAAATGGAGATATCCGTATCCAAATAAAATTAGATTAGACTTTTTCAGTATTGTAGTCCGATATTACCCAACCTAAAAACTAACAAAATGTTTTTATATGATTGATCTTAAAACTACTCCACCCCGTGCGGAATAGGACGCAGTACTAAGAGCAACTCCAACAACCGCGCTAAAACTCAGCGCTGTAAAAGTGCTATGCAACACATGTGATCTAGTTTTAGCATACGCGCGGTGTTTTTTCTCCGGCGGACGCGCTAAAACAGGCGCGCAAAAACAGAGCACAAAATAGTCCCCAACAGGCACGCGAAAATACAGCGCGCGGACGCCACCACAAACAGGTTTCATAATAAACTATATGATCAAGAACATCAAACAAACCCAAATAAATTCAACAAAAATTGTGTAGCTATTATTACAACACAACCAAATGGTACATGATAATATGAATAGTACAACAAATACATGAATTGTTCACCAATAAATACAGCAAGTTCTTCATCAACACTACAATAAAATATTTTCCAACAATACAACAAACAACAAATAAAAGGAGGGCTCAACGTTGTGCTCCAAATCCTTTCCACCACTCTTTGATGAGATTTTTTAAAGATTATCATGGGTCTTATTGTCGCGAATGGCATGATATGAGGCAATGAAACACGCCACCCTATGCTCTCTCATATGCACTTGCATAGGAATCCCGATCAAGTCATAGTGGTGACTGCGATCTACATCTTTGCTACGATCATTCTCTATGATCATGTTATGCATGATGACACAAGTTGTCATGATGTACCAAAAGAATTCTTGGTCCCAAAATCTAGCCGGTCCTTTCACAATAGCAAATTGGGCATGCTAAACCCTGAAGGCTCTTTCCACATCTTTCCTAGCTACCGCTTGTGCGGTGTGGAAATCCTTTTATTTCTTACCTTTGGGTTTGTGAACCGGCTTCATAAAAATTTGCCACCTTGGGTAGATGCCATCGTCAAGATAATAGCCATAGTTGTATGCATTTGTTTCAAACTCCACTTGTGTACCTTCACGCAATGCAATCCTTGATATAAGAGGAGACCGTTGAATAACATTGATGTCATGGCCGAGGGCAGCGCGGCGGCGCGGTCCCGAGGAAGCTCCAAGTTGGCCGAGGTACGACGGAGGCAACTCGCGTCGAGGCGCGAAAGGATGCGCGGCGCCGGCAACTCGCCTTTGATTCCCGCCGCGGCGAGCTCTGGAAGGTGCGGGGCGGACGGGCAGCGTCGGATATGCAGCTACTGCGCGCTGACGGGTAGCGGCGGCGAATCAAAGCGGCGGCGCCAACAGAATCGCGGGGGGAAATGGAGGTAGTGCACGCGCGGGTGACTTCTCGGTGGCGGTTGGGCGTTTGCGTGCGAGAGAGATAGAGCGCGCCGACGGTCGGTCACCAAATTTGGGGCGTGCGTGGGGGGAAAATGACACGCGCCGGAATTTTTATACAGTGCGCATGATTATGGCGCGCCTGCTGGAGGAGGGAAGAGTGCCGCACGCGCGCTGTATCGGCGGCGACGAGTTTTAGCGCGGCTGTTGGAGCTGCTCTAACCAAAGTGGCGTGGGTGTGGGTACATACCTCGTACCTGTAATATTTACGTTATACTGCTTCTTATAGCCAGATAATTTTCCCAGTCTCTTGATCTCCATGAACATGCTGGGTATGTAAGGGCATATTTGGATGGTGGCTAAAACTTACCCTACCAAAATTTTGGTCATGGCCAAAATTTTAGTCTTTGTTTGGATGGCTACCAATTATTTGGCTTGGCAATGCCTCTATGGCCAATCTAGTTCACTTTTCTTGCCAATGTTGGCCAACTCATGGGAAACCAAAAGGTTAACCAAATTTTTGGCTAGACAAATATTTGGTGGGGCAACCATGGGCTAAAACCAAACACACCCTAAAGGCCCGCCTATCTGCCCACCAGGTTCACAGGCCGAGTTCTCTGGCTCAATCAGAGACGTTTGAATAAATTGCTCTCTTAGAACAACTTTAACAGACCCCTTACAAGGGTAGAACCAGAAAAATAACTGTCAATTTTTGGTTTTGCTTACGAAAACTGGCCAGACTAGAAACCATATAACCCCCCGAATCAAAAAAATTGAGGGAGCCGAGAAAAATGCCCCTCGGAACCACATATTACGAGGTTTCGACCACGACCTAGAGGCGACCCGTATCGCTGTGAATCATTGACGAGAGGGACAATTCAGCTTGTTCCCCTCCCTTTCGCGTCCACCCGTCGCCGCCGCCGAGCGCCGCCATTGACTCAGGCCCCGACAGACAAATTCCGCCCGCCGAGACGGCCTCCGCTACTCGAATATCACGTTCCCAACCCGAGTTGTTACAAAAATTGATTGATGGTGCATGGACGCTTCGTTGGGTGACCCCAAGAGGAAGGTATGATAAGCACAACATCAAGTTTTCACTCAGTAAGAAACCAAAGTTATCGAACCAGTATGATTAAGGAAATGACTCAAAGGTGTTGCTAGCAACTTGGAAACCTGCACAACACAAACTCAAGACTTTGCCCCAACGAACAATGAGGTTGTCAATCTCACCGGTTTGCTGAAAACAAAGGGTTAACTGTATGGTGTGGAAGGTAATAGTGGTTTGCAGAAAGTAAACAGTAACAATGGAAGATGTATCAATGGTAAAGATTGGAACGGGGTCCATAGTTCACTAGAGGTGTTCTCCTTAAGACAAACATGGCATGCTAGATAAACAAATTACAACAGGGCAATTGATAGGACTGAGCAAGGCATAACAATACAATACTAGACATTTATGATCCTATGAGATTCAATTGGGCAATACAACAAAATACATAGACCGTCATCCAACTGCATCTATGACTAGTAATCCACCTTCAGGTTATCATCCGAACCTCCTCCAGTATTAAGTTGCAAGCAACGGATAACTGCTTTAAGCAAAGTGTGTAAGGTAAACAATCCACGTGTTCCATGAACAAGAGACCGTTGTTTTCTCCCTAGTGGCAATAGCACATCTACAATCTTAGAGATTTCTGTCACTTCCCTTAGATTAAATAGAGGCATGAACCCACTATTGAGCATAAATACCCCCTCTTAGAGTCACTAGCATCTACTTGGCCAAGATAGCTACTAGAAACGGAGAGCATGCAAGATCTCAAACAACATAGACATGATAGAATCAATAAGACAAAACCATTAATCAATCTGACATAGTAATCTCAATATCCATCGGATCCCCGCAAACACAACATGCATGATTGCAAATAGATGATCTTGATCATAAACCGGAACTCACAAGATCTAAACATGGTAGCACAAAGGATGAGATTCGACCATCTAGCTACTACATGGACTCGTAGTCTAAGGTGGAACTACTCACACTTCATACCGGAGGCTGGCATGATGAAGAAGAAGGCCTCTGGGATGGTCTCCCCTCCTATAGGGTGTCGGGAAGAGATTTAGATCCCCCGATCTAGGGACGATGCTGGCGGCGGCTACAGATGGTTTTGTGGAATATTGATCGGGTTGCTTAGGGTTTCTGCATCGGGGGGTCTTTATAGGCGAAGAGGTGAGGCAGGGGCAACCAAGGCCGCACCCAGACTTCGCGCAGTGGGCCCACCCAGTAAAATATTGACTTTAGCTTTTGTCCCGTCCAATTCTGAGAATATTGATTTTCTGCCTTTCTAGAACCAAAAACAGAAGAAAACATGCAACTGGCACTGTGGAATCTTGTTAATAGGTTAGTACCAGAAAACATATAAAAATACCTCAAATTGTAGACAAAGCAAAGCAAAGTAGATACTAAACAAGCATGGAACATCAAAAATTATAGATACGTTTCTGACGCATCAAGCATCCCCAAGCTTAACTCCTGCTCGTCCTCGAGTAGGTAAGTGATAAAAAAGAATAATTTTTGAGGCGACATGCACCATCAAAATCAAGATCAAACCATTTGCAAGAATTGAAATTCGGGATCAAAGAACTCTAAACATGAGCATTAAAGATGGAGTTCTAATAGTAAGACAAAGTACTATGCATGCAACATGAAAGGTTACAAACAAAGATCATGAATAACATGCATTGAAAAACGTTTGTTTGTTTCACATACAGAAAACATAGCATAGTGACATTCAACTTGTCCCTCATGGAGTAGCAAATAGATGCATAGGACACCTTCAAATTCATAAGAGTGACTAGATACAAATAGCACAAGAACAAGTAATATCAACAATATGCATCAATCAATAAGTTTTGGAACAATGGACATAGAACTAAGAATGACAACTATGCTCTCTTAATTGGTGCCTAAGGATATAAGGTGGAGACTCAATATAATAGTGGAAGAAAGGCCCTTCATAAGGGAAGCAGGGATTTCAAGTTTCAAAAAGATCTTCCAAAAATTATGGTACTTCTTAGCTTTCAGCTCTCATTGCTCCTATCATAAGCATCTTGAAGTGATTAAGGTTAAAGTGAACAAGCTATGGAGTATATGCTTGACAAAGTATAAGTTGGCAATCTCATGTCCCTTGAATACGATGGCCGCTCCTCATGCTACTCAACTTTAGTCACCTGTAAGTTCTTATCATAGTAAGTACATGTGTATCATAGAGAACCGCCAACGGGGTACCCCTTGCACATGATACAGGAGCTATCCTATAATCAAAATGACAAGGCAAGCAGACAATGAGCATCTCAGCAATCTTCTTACTTACCATGGGAAAATGGTGCTTTTCTCTCTTTTTCCTCTTTTCAATATGTCTATTTTTTATAAGAAGAAAGCTTCATAGATGTCATTATGGTGATGCTGCAAGTTTCCACCATGATTAGGCATGGCTTAGGCTAGTGGCCTTGGCGTTTCTCTAACACACATACATAACTCCATGGACTTACAAGCTCCCCTTTTATTTCATACTTACGACATCCATAGACAAAAGAGCATGATATCAACTGTGTACAAAGTACAGGTGCAATGTTGAAAGCGTTCCCCATGACAGGACGGTTCTGCTAATTCCAACGTATAAGTGCAAGCATATACAACATAGATGACACAATGGTTCAAGTTTATTAGGGGCAAAGAATATAAAGTGTGCCATCAAGTTCGTGAGAGCTTTAAACACTAAGTTTTCACATAACAAAATACTTTTTAATTAGAAGATAGATGAAAACAAGAATATACTTGGAATGGTGTAACACACCATGCATAGAAATTTATAGTGGACACTTTGGAATAACTTGGTTTCTTAGGAGTTGGATACATGAGTAGAGCTTACTCATACAAGTGGAGGCTAGCAAAAGACTGGGAGTGACCAACTAAGAGAGCAATAATGGCCATAATCATGCAGAGCGACAAAACATTACTAATCAAAGCATAAAGTGGTACTACAAGTCAAGGAATAAATGATCATAGAGGCTATGGTGACTTGTTATAGTCATAACATGATGTGAGCATGTGCCAAGTCAACCCAAACAAAGCATCAAAGGAGAATACCACAATAATATGCTTTTGTATGCTAAAACAACGCATGATTCCTTCAAGACACATTAAGCAATCCTAATTATTTAGAACAAGTCATGCTACAACAATAGTCACTAAGCATAAGGTTAAAACAACACCTAGCATGACATGCTAAAGTCTAAGTCACAGTCAAAGCAAGCTCCTCTTGTACTATTTAAGCAAGAACTTTCTACTCATCTCCAACACCAATCAACTTATTTGAAACAACACAACGAGAGCGGGGGTCCAAACTACTTTATTCAATCAAACTAAGCAAATCAAACAAAAACTAAGATGCTCCAAGAACAACACAATTATGCATGAAACAATAAAAACGAAGTGTCTAGAAAGATCTGAGTTTTTTATTGATGAAGAAGGGGATGCCTTGGGCGTGCCCAAGCTTTGACGCTTGTACCTCTTGAATATTTACTTGGGGTGACACGGGGTGGCATCCCCAAGCTTGAGCTTTTGTCCATTCTTCATCTCATTACATCATTCTTTCTTTACACCTGAAAATTTTCCTTCATACAAAACTTTACACAATCTTCATTAGCAACATTAGTGTACTCAAAAGATAATAGACCTTTGGGTTTAGCTTTAGAACAGAAAAACTTTCACTAAAAACACAGCTACTGTATCAATTCCCTCAAAAAGCTTAATTTACCAAAAAGAACCCAAAAAGGAATTAATAAGAAGCAAAAGCAGATAATGGCACAAATCTGTCAAAACAGACCAGCGAGTAGAAACCGATTTTTTCAAAGACCTTATATTGCTCAAATCAAAAAGTGTTGAACTAACGAAAGTTAGCTAACATACTGGGGGATTTATTTAGAAAATATCAGCTCAATCCGACTTATAGAGATTTTACACAAATATCTACTATGGAGCATAAAAATCTGTTTCGGGACAGCAACTCCCCAAATCTTACTTCCCTCTCATTAGAGGTTATTCTTGGCACAAAAAGCAAATAGAAAGGATAAGGAGAGGGCATTACTGAAGTAATAACTTCCAAGACTCAAGAAAACTTTTGGGTTATCTCCCAATAAGTACTTTTCTTTAACGCCTTTAAGTTAGGCATGATAGTTTTGAAAAGATGCTCACATAGGAAATATGAATTGAAGTAAAAGAGAGCATCAAGAAGCAAATTCAAAACACATTTAAGTCTAACCCACTTCCTATGCATGGTAATCTTGCACACAAATAAATTCACAAAGAACAAAATGCCCAGCATAGGAAGATAAAACAAGAGTAACTTCAAAACTTTCAGCACATAGAGAGGTGTTTTAGTACCATGAAAACTTCTACAACCATATTTTCCTCTCTCATAATAATTTTTTGTAGCCTCATGAATAAACTCAACAATATAACTATCACATAAAACATGTTTTTCACGATGTACAAACACATAATTTTTTCCAGCTCAAAACTAGTGGAATTAAAACCTTCAAACCCACTTTTAACAATTTTATAACAAGAAGACTTATCATTCCATATAGGACCATCATCTAGAGCTTTATCATAAACATTTTCTAAGCAAAACTCTTTAGTACCATGCATTTCGAAGGTAGGCACAATATAGGATTATCATAGATAACAGGAGCATAACTATTGTCACAAGTTTTACCCATAGCAGATATTTCAAAAGAATCCACAAGAACATAACATTCATCCTCCTTTGGTAAGCATGGGGGGCAATTAAATAATATAAGAGGTAAAGAGTTACTTTCATTAGAAGGTAGGCATGGGTAGATCCATTCTTCCTACTCTTGACCATCACTCTCCTCCTCTTTTTCATCTAATGAGCTTTCAGGTTCAACAATTTTGTCTTTCATAGGCTCCTGCAAGGCATTAATCTCTTCCGTTTGTGGAAATCACCTATTAAAATATTCAAAAATATAGCCATTTTCTTCCTTGTAATTATCAAAGAAAAATTTAAGTATCTCATAAACCTCATATTCATAAGGTGCATCATTAGTGTTTCCAAGAAAACTGGCAAGTTCAAATGCACCCTTGAAGGCAATAAATTCTTCAATTTGTTCCACATCATAAAAGTTATAATTTCCTTTAACATAAGAAGATATGGTAACATTATCATTATATTCACATTGAAAAGGTAGGTGTTTATACCTCCTATAACAACAAGATTTATCAAAGCAATAAGTAACATTATAGGTAGAGCACACCTCTCTAGCAATAGTATTCAATTTATCAATTTGTTCCCATAAGTGTTTCCCTTTTTATGACAAACGGTGTTTCTTATAATAATTCTTTTGTTCTTCCGTGAACCCACCTTGCCAATAAGAACTAGTTTCAAAAAAACCATCATTTGATAGAAAGCATGACAAAGAAAGGCAATGACAGACCAACAACAAGAGTAGGAACTATTTTTTTGTGTTTTTAGTAAGAGAAATCAAACCAAACGAAACTAATTTATTTTGGAGTTTTTGATAAAAAGAGGCAAACAAAACCAAGCAAAAGAAACTAAGCAAAACAAAAACAAAGTAAAGAGAAAGGTTGTGAAGGACTCCCCTTGTGAAAACGTCCTGAGCCTCCCTGGCAACGACGCCAGAAAAATTCTTGATGGTGCGAGGACGCTTCGTTGGGAGACCCCAAGAGGAAGGTATGATGAGCATAGCAGCAAGTTTTCCCTCAGTAAGAAACCAAGGTTATCGAACCAGTAGTAGGAAGGAAACGACTCAAAGGTGTTGCTAGCAACTTGGAAACCTGCACAACACAAACTCAAGACTTTGCCCCAACGAACAGTGAGGTTGTCAATATCACCGGTTTGCTGAAAACAAAGGGTTAACTGTATGGTGTGGAAGGTAATAGTGGTTTGCAGAAAGTAAACAGTAACAGTGGAAGATGTATCAATAATAAAGATTGGACCGGGGTGCATAGTTAACTAGAGGTGTTCTCCTTAAGATAAACAAACATGGCATGCTGGGTAAACAAATTATAGTAGATCAATTAACAGGACTGAGCAAGGCATAACAATGCAATACTAGACATTCATGATCCTATGAGATTCGATTGGGCAATACAACAAGATACATAGACCGCCATCCAACTGCATCTATGACTAGTAATCCACCTTCAGGTTATGACAAACCCCCTCCAGTGTTAAGTTGCAAGCAACGGATAACTGCTTTAAGAAAAGTTTGTAAAGTAAAAAATCCACTTGTTCCATGAACAAGAGACCGTTGTTTTCTCCCTAGTGGCAACAACACATCTACAACCTTAGAGATTTCTATCACTTCCCTTAGATTAAATAGAGGCATGAACCCACTATCGAGCATAAATACCCCCTCTTGGAGTCACTAGCATCTACTTGGCCAATATAGCTACTAGAAACGGAGAGCATGCAAGATCTCAAACAACACAGACATGATAGAATCAATAAGACAAAACCATTAATCAATCTGACATAGTAATCTCAATATCCATCGGATCCCCGCAAAACACAGCATGCATGATTACAAATAGATGATCTTGATCATGAACGAAGCTCAACAAGATCTAAACATGGTAGAACATGTAGGGGTTCGTAGCATGGAAAACAAAAAATTTCTACCGCATTCAAACAAACAAGCCAAGATCTATCTACTAGATTGTAGCAACGAGTCGATAGAGGAACTCACCCTCAAAGATTCCAAAGCGGTTAACGAGAGCAGATTCTCGTGGGTGATGTAGTCGTACTCTTGCCGATATCAAGATCGCGTAGACGATCCTTCCGGCGCTGCGTTTCGGCAGCGCCTTCCGCAGTCGGTCACACGTTCGGTACTAGATGAAGACCTTCCTCTCCCTTGTTCCAGCAGGAAGCGGAGGTTGTAGCACTCTCCTCGTGATTCTGGCAGCACGACGGCGTGGTACCAGGAGTAGAGGGGAGATCTCGCAGGGCTTCGCCTTAAGCCGGAGCGAGTATGGTGGACTATGAAAGAGGCCTTGGCGATCTAGGGTTTATAGGGCACCAAGGGGCGGAGCTTGGCCGACATCTAGGGCTTGGGGAAGCCCCAACTCATCGGCTAGGAAAAACCCTAGGGCGGCGGCGACTTGCAGGAGGCCGGCAGCTAGGGTTAGGGTTTGGGTGGTGTTGGGTGTAGGGAAGAGGGGCAGCCATGTCCCTCCTTTTATAGGTGGGAGGGTGCAGCTTGGGAGGAGGGAGTCCTCCCCCAAGTCGGCCTCCTTGGCCGGCGGGTGGAGGGAGAGGAACTCCTCCCCAAGTAGGTTTCCTACTCTCCCTCCACCAAGCAAAACTGCCGTTTGACTTTTCAAATTGGCGTTTGAGTTTTCAAGCTAGGATTTGATTTCTCCCTTTATTTTGCCCAGCCATGATACCTAGTACATGATGCAACCATTCCACATTGTCATGACACATTCATGTACCCTTCCCCTCCAGAGTGCCGGACCTTCCGGAACCTTCTAGAACATTCCCGATGAAAACACCGGAATCATTCCCCAACTCCGAAACAGGACTTTCCTTATATGAATCTTATTCTCCGGACTATTCCGGATCTCCTCGTGATATCCCGGATCCCATCCGAGACTCCGAACAACATTCGGTCTCTTACTCATCATTCCATAACTACTCAACAACATCGAATCCTTAAGTGTGTCTCCCTACGGTTCGTGAATTATGCGGACATGATCGAGACACTTCTCTGAAAAATAACCAATAGAGGAATCTGGAAATTCATATGGCTCCCACATATTTCTACGATTACTTTGCGATCGAATGAACCACTTACATACGATACCAATTTCCCTTTGTCTCACGATAGTTTACTTATCCGAGGTTTTGATCGTCGGTATCTTTGCATACCTAGTTCAACCTCGTTATTGATAAGTACTCTTTTCTCGTTCCCGTGATATGTGATCCCTTGTGAGACAGTCACATGCTTGCAAGCTAATTGGATGACATTCCACCGAGAGGGCCCAGAGTATATCTATCCGTCATATGGATGGACAAATCCCACTCTTGATCCATGTGTCTCAACCCATACTTTCCGAACACTCAATGCCACCTTTATAGCCACCCAATTACGGTGTGGTGTTTGATGTCATCAAAGCATCCTTCCGGTGATGGTGATAAGCATGATCTCATGGTCGAAGGAATTAGGTTACTATGTATCAGAAAGCTTATAGCAATTGAACTATTAAAATGTCTTGATCTTTATGCTACGCTTATCTATAGGATTATGTCCACCATACCATTCTCCTAATGATATGATCTTGTTATTAACAACATCTCAAATGTTCATGATCAAGAAACCATGATCATCTATTAATCAACAAGCTAGTATTATGAAGAGGCTTTACTAGGGACTCTAATTTAGTTTACAAATCACACAAGTATTAATGTTTCTGGTTAATACTATTATAGCATGAATGTAAACATTTATCATAAACACAAAGATATAATAATAACTACATTTATTATTGCCTCTAGGGCATATCTCCAACATCACAAAGGAGGAGATACAACCATCTAGCTACTACATGGACCCGTGGTACAAGGTGGAACTACTCACACTTCATATCGAAGGCTGGCATGATGAAGAAGAAGGCCTTCGGGATGATCTCCCCTCAGGCAGGGTGCCGAGAAGTGCTTCAGATCCCCCCGATCTAGGGACGATGGTGCGGCGGCTACAGACGGTTTTGTGGAATATTGATCGGGTTGCTTAGGGTTTCTGCATCGGGGGGCCTTTATAGGCGAAGAGGCGAGACAGGGGGCAACCAGGGTGGATGCACCCCCAGGCACGGGCCCACCCAAGCCGCGCGGCCAGGGGGTGTGGCCCCCTGGTGGCTCTCCACCGTCTCGTACTCTGGCTTCGTGTTCCCCACGGTAAAATATTGACTTTGGCTTTTGTCCGGTCCAATTCCGAGAATATTGATTTTATACCTTTCTGAAACCAAAAACTAAAGAAAACAGGCAACTGACACTGTGACATTTTGTTAATAGGTTAGTACCAGAAAACATATAAAAACATCTCAAAGTGTAGACAAAGAAAGCAAAGTAGATACTAAACAAGCATGGAACATCAAAATTATAGATACGTTTCCGACGTATCATTGATCCGGTACGGAGATCTACCTCGAGGCAGAAATAGATTAGTTTATTGATTTAAGAATGAGGTCATTCTACAACAAGATACGATACATAAATCTAGTTGACTATTTCACTTCCACTGCCGCTGCCCTCGCCGGCCTCCTCCCCCGCGCCGCCAGCATCGTCCTCCTTATCAGACGGAATCTCCATGATTTCGGCATTATTCGCCGCACGGAGGATCTCTTCGCGGCGAGCGGCGGCGATGACGGTGGGGCGGTCCAGAACCACTCCCTTCCTTCCCGATTACGGAGATCCGGGTGCACCAGCCGCCCGTAAATGACGCGCAACCCTAGCTTCGCCATAGGCACACCCGTGTAGCTGATTCGCCAACCATAGGGTACTGTCGCTCCTGGCGGTGCGACGATGTCATAGTGCACGAACATCACCGCCTCGTAGAAGTTGAGTGTCGACGCCTCCATGGCAGCGTGGTGGAGAGTGGAGAGGGAGGGGATGGATGGGAATGGATCGTGTTGGCGCCTCCTCTTTATACACGAATACGGACGAAATCAAAATGGAATATTCGTTTTTCTGGTCCGGGTATATGGATTCTATTCCACCCCGTCACGCGTAGCCCAAAAAAACGCAAAAAACTCGACCTGAAAACACGATTTCTGGTTCAGGGTTTTAAGGGGTCTGTTAGAGCTGCTCTTTACAGGGAGGGGAATCGATCGATCAGATCCACAGTCTGTTGGAAATATAAGAAATTATCTATATGATTTAATCCAAATAATAAACTGATAAATCATGATCATACAAACGGTACTGAAACCAATTATGCAGATCAATAAAGTAGATGAACAGATTACATCTATAGGAGATAAACCTATCACATCTACACCAAACGCTAGAACAAACAACTCTAGAATAATACAAAAGAGAGAAATCGAGATCACATACGATGTAGGTTGAATAGCAGCCGCAGCGGTTGTAGCAGCGTCGCTCATGTTGAGGTTGTCGAAGAGGCCGCGCACGTCCGGGAAGAAGTCGTCGTTCGGAAACTCGTCGTCAGACGACGTCGTGGTTGCCAGTAGTCGCGCTTGAGCGCTCCCCAAAAATCTGATCGCCCCTCACCCGTACAGGTTCACGAGAGGCGGAGTTCCGGAGGCCTACTGTCCCGATCTGCGGTGCACGTCGCAAGCCGGGATGGAGAAGACGAAAGCGGCGGCGCAAGGTTCTGGAGGGTAGGCGCGTGTGTGGATTGATTCGGTGCCGATTAGGTTTAGCCCGGACGCTTATATAGTGCATGTTAGGAAGATCGAAACGGCTGTAATTAACGCGTCCGTTAATGACTCATAATCAGTTTTCCCAACCAGTAAAATAAAGCTCGGATCGGCGAGATTCCTGCAACCAAGCGCTGCTGCCGTGATTTAGGCGGCGTCGAGGAGGAGTATGAGGCTACTCTTCTTGTCACACCTTAGTGAGTGGAGCAACACTCTACTATATAAGGTGGTCCAACTCCTCTTCAACTAGCAATGTGAGACTAAACTTTAACACCACTGACACAGCCATATGCTGCCATATACAAGCGGGCCAAAGAGAATTTCAGAATTTGTCTAATGGGCCAACAGCCCAAAACTCATCAAATTCCAACACAGTCATCGTAGCATAGAGATTACCATTTATTGGAACGATGCATACAAAGTGTAAACATGGTAACTAATCATCGCCAATTCCTCTAGCATCTGACTAGAGATTGTACGTATAAGGAATATCGAATCGTATCCCCTTAATACAATACAAAGATTAGCCAGGGCGATATCGACGCATAAATGGCAAGAACCGTAGTCAGATTATTAGGTTGTCATGTACCTCACGTTGATTGCTGATCATATATATTATAACACCTAAACGAAGGCATATATTGTCATTGTTTCTCTGATAGAAAACCAACTCTGCTACATATAGACGAGGACCAAGCACAAGCCCGTCTAGCTAGTAATTTCTCCATGGACTACAAGTACATGAACCGCTTCCACACTGCGATCCTACTCTCGGTGCTTCTTCTCGCCTGCTTCGCTACCCACGCGCGGTGTAAGTTCCATCCTGATCGACCGACCTATTTTGATTCCTGATCGATCGAATTGTTCTTATTTCTTCACGGCGGTCGATCTGTGAAAAAAACAGAGATCGACTAATATGATGATCGAACTGTGAATTGTTTTATTTCTTCATGGTGCTCGATCTGTTGATAAACAGAGATCGACTAAATCAATTCTTTTTTCCTTTTCCGTTTCACAGGCAGAACGGTGGAAGGCATGGAAAAGAGCGTTAAGGACGATTCACCTTACGGACCGTGTGTGCCCGCTCACGGGTGCGAGCACTCCTCGATTTGCCTCTTCTGCTGCTCGCTCAAGGACCAGTGCTATGAATATTTAGACGAGTGCAAGGCTGACTGCTCCAAGTCGGCTTCTCCCCTAGACTCAGCGGCGGCGGCCACGGATCGTGCACCGCCGGCGTCTCTCTAATCCGATCATCCAAGGATTATGCATGATCCATGTGCCATAATAATAATAAATGTCGGGATGTTCCAGAGTTATAGAATTATCTAGGTTCATTATTAGTTGATTACTTCTGTCTTCTCCTTCGATTGGATGCAAAACGTCTTTGCAATGTAAGGCAACTCTATTTGTGATGATCTTTTTTTTTACAGAGTCAACTTATATGTTAACAGATATTTAAATCTTCGTATATGTTGGAATTTGGTCGTGGCCCAATGCAAATTCTGAAATTCTGAAGGTCTATTCATGTCTAGCAAGGTGCGGTATAAAAGTTTAGTCTCATATTGTTAGTTCAATATATATATATATATAGTGAAGTGTTTTACTACCTCCTAAGGTCTCGTTCGGCAAGCATGTTTCCTGGTGTCTCATGGTGTATTATACCTAGTGGTTTTGGTGAAACCGCTCACCTCACCCAATACACTTCCACCATCCAAATATTCTTCCCGTACCAGCAACTCACACTGTTTGGCACAAGGGGTTTGACACCGGGTGTATTAGCCATAAACATATGATTTTTTTCGGAGTTTCAGCAAAACTTTGATTGAATGTATGCCATCAGTAAAAATCAAATATTTATATCACTTAAGCACATAGTTTTAACAATACTTTTTTTATCATATCACCTAGCATTACAGGAACATCCCATTTGTATATATATAAAATAAATATTTCAACCAGGACCAAGAACATCTCAAGCATCACGTCCAGGAACAAGAACGTACCATTGGTTTATTACAAAAATGATCTTAATCACGAACAACATCTCACGCAGGAACATCTCATCAACCTTACATTAAAGTTTTACCATCTCACGGATCATGGTATGTAGCAGAAGTATCATCTCAGGAACGCATCTGAGCAGAGAAGGTTACATTGTAGTTAGCAACAACAAGTAAACAACTGTACATATAGTAGTAAGCAACAACTGTGTATATGCAAGTATGGCATATAAAGTTCACAACAATTGAGAGCAAGCTACATCAGCATCAAGTCATCTATCAAGGCTACAAATAAGTACCATTACTAAAAAGATTGATAAAAGTTATAGCACACCCTGATGTCCAGATGTTAACTTAGTTATCTATGATCAACAAGAGTAATGCTTCTAAAATATTAAACACAAATCTCCACATGCTACATAATGCATTGTAAGAAGTGTGACAATAGTAGAAGAGCAGTAGCTTACCTTAGGCTAACTTGGCTACCTGTACACGAAGCCATTTGATAGCTGTTCCATCGTTATCAGCAGCAAGGTTCACAAAGATCTCACGATTGTCAGCAACTTTAAAGACTTCCAAGGCTGGAATTTATCATCAGCTAAAACACCCTGCAATGTTTTGAATGAATCAATGCATTTGTTGATAGAGAAATCAAGTGCAGCTTCTTTAGTGGCTTCTTTTTCTTTGATGTGTACTAAGCGCTCCATGACTTGCACTAGTCCATCTGCATTCCTCTTCTTAGGACTATTCTTGGGCTTCTTTATTGGCTTCTTTCTTGAACCACCAACAAAATTTCTTCCATTTTCTTCAGGCACCACTTGAGCCATACTTTGAGCAACACTAACTTCATCAATCATACACAGGTCATCTTCATTTTGTTCCCCATTTTCCTCTCTCTCGATATGTTTTTCAGCTTCATACTCATCATCACTTTCAATTTCTGTCACATCCTCCTTTGATGGTGCTGATGTGGAAGTGAAGTTGAAATTTCCCTAGGCTATGTTCCCTACAAAAAGAAGCCAAAAAAGTAGCCATTTGACAGTAGTTCCATCGTTTTTAACAGCAAGGTTCACAAAGAATAGTAGATATCTTAGCTTCATATAGTTTTCCAAGCGAATCATAGAGAGGAAAAGATTTGATCTTGAATCTCTTTATCCTTGGGCCAAATGACTACAAGAGTTGAACAAATGATTCTTAACATGATAGTACCAAGGATGTGCCTTGTGAATTGAATGACGGGAGTGGGTCAGAATGAAGAACTTACAATTTCCAAGTTGTTCCAAAGATGTGGCTTAGCTTGTAGCCTGAACTCGTTTTCATTCTAGCCAACACCACTTTGCATGCGTGCCTCCTTGAGCATCCTATAATTTCTCTTTAGATCTTTTTCCTTGTCCTGAATTTGTGACTTTGTGTATTTTCACATAGGGGTGTCGATTAAGGAAAATTTTCACCATCATGTTCCATGTTTCACTACTCCAGCCATTTTGTCTTTTATGATAAGTATTGTTGTGCTCATGAAGTATATCCACAAGAGATTTTTCAAGCCCAAGATTCCATGATGCCCTTGGTCCCCCACCTACACAATGCATAAAAACCATATACATGTGACACCCGCTGAAACTTGAGTCAACATGCTATTGAAACTTGATTCGACATGGTTCTACTATCAAAATAAGAAGTACAAAAGATTTACTACCCCTAGCACTAAGTTAACTCGATCCCTACCATAGATGCATAGGACATGTGCATCTATCATCTGTACAACCAAGAACCCATATTGCATAGGCATATTAATTTGACTTCTACTAGCAGGGAACAACATTGTAACATGTTAGACAAACAGAAGACTAGACCGAATACCTTTTAGAGAAGACCTTTTGGTCTTCGGTGAAGCCTTTTTCTTAAATTTCCTTCCCACTGTGTTGGACTGGATTAAGTTGAACTTGGGAGATCCTTTTGGATACATAGGAGATGCTTTGGGATGCATATATGTTTGGATTAAAAAAATAAACACAAGATGATGATAATTATCAAAGAAACATTATTACATGATGAAATAGTTCCTCTTTACATGATAAAGACCAGAAATAGTTCCTCATTACATGATAAAGACCAGAAATAGTTCCTAATTACATGATAAATACTAGCTACACCTATGACACTAGCTACCGATGTTGGTGATCGTTCCACATTTGCCACGCAATTTGGTTCCTCAAAATGTTGCCTTGGTTGTTGTTCTCCTGGTGGTTTTCACCGTCACCATTGGGTAGATCCACAAAGTCAGCTGGGCCTATGAGATCAGGCGTGTTGTCAAACCATTCCTCATCTCCAGCATGCATTTTTATAATATAATGGAAGATCGTCGTAGCTGCTGGGATCTTCACTTGATTCTCTAGTTGATGAAAGGTTCCAACATTCAGAATAGGGAACCGCTTCTTCAAAAATGCCCCAAACCCTTTCTATATGGTTCCTTAGAACTGTATGGCGGTGATTAAAAATTTCCTTATAGTTCTGTGACCTATGGCGACCATGCCCCGCTCTTTCAAATGATAACGAACACCTGAGTATGGTGCAAGAGCATATTTGGTGTTTGCGTAGCCACCATCAACTAGGTAAAATTTGCCCTATGGTACTTTAAAACCTTTGAGTATGGATGAACTTAGTACTCTAGCATCTGTGGTAGATCCCTCCCATCCACATGAAATAAATGTTATGTTCAGGTTGAAATCGCATGCAAGCACGACATTTTGGCTAAGGGAGCCTTTCCTATTCCTCCATGGAGCTTGAAGTCGAGGAGATCTAGTGACAGGCACATGGGACCCATCTATGGCACCTATACAGTTCTGCAATGAAACAAAATGGAAATCATTTTTTGAAATTATAATAATTGAAGCAACTTTTGAAGATTCAAAGAAAAAGATGGAACCTTGAAGTATGGGAAGAAGCGATCATCCATAGCAATTTTGGGATGTGGTTCGTCAATGTCACGACCCGGGATCAGGGCTAGACAAATACCAGATCCTCATCTGATATAAGCCTAACCTATATTCCGAAACGCACAGGGAAAGATCGGTAATATTGCAGGACATACAAACCATACATTAATAAGGTAAACTCTTAAGAGAGTTACAAACCAGTCATACAAGCCAGGGGTCATAGACCCATCATTACATCAAACAACGGAAGCAAACAAGTTGTTCTAAACAACAAACTTAGCAAAGGGCCTAAGAGGCCATAAACAGAAGTAGCGACCCTTCCATAGATCCTAGGCTCCTGCCTGGGAACCCCAACTACTCGTCGACTTCGATGTAGAAACCACCTTCAGTTGGAGTAGCTTCATCTGTAGAAAAACATCAACGAAGCAAGGCTGAGTACAGGGTGTACTCCGCAAGACTTATGGCTAGTGGAGTTATTTTGCATAAAGCCATCTTTTGTTTTCAAAACAAGAGGGAGAAGAAACTCGTCTAGTCAGATCATTTTCAAAAGGGAATAAGAAGACTTCAACTCTAGCTCTTAGAATCATCTTTGATATCCACCAAGAACCATCATTAACTAAATCCCTCTTCCCGGAATACCCCCTCAAACAACCCCGAGGAAGTACTCCGGATCTCACATTAGTTGACAAGTTTTAACATTCGGTTATAGTTCTCTATGATCTTCACGTCCATTCCCAAGTCGTCCATAACCGTGGACATGGCTTTTCGAAAATATTAATAACCCTGCAGGGGTGCACAACTTTACCCACACGTACCAACCGATTCTTAATGCCGAATTATTAGCCCTCTTCCTTGTAAGGCCGGCAGAGAGTGGTTGACCACGACCTTTACCTTGCTTTCGCCGAGACCATGAGTCACGCACTAAGGAGATGCCGCCGTAACGGGTTGAGTCCCAAAGTCGGTCCCTAGCGATGTGAATAGGGTTTGAGATTACGGATGCCGGGCATCTCCCATTCCCTGCCACGCTTACCTACCTGTATGAATGCACCTCCTTCACCTCCATTCAAGAACAACCAAGGTGCGTATGTTGAATGGAAAGTCCGAACTATGTGACTCATGGAATCTACTAGGCAAGTTAGTTGGTCGAGGGGGTTTCCAGGCCCCCGTGTACTTGTACGCTCGTCTTGGTTCAAGAGGCAAGACCATCGGGTCCTAGGGGTGGCAAGTATGGGACTGCTAAAACCAAAACCCACATGGCCTCCCATACAAGCCTTAGCATGTTTATCATCCGTCTCTGATCACATCACCTCATCCTACCATACTAGATTCATTTGCATCTCCAGTGCAACATCTGAATGATCAGCATCGGACCACTAAGCATGGCTAAGTTTGACTGAACTGTGTCACTAGCGATGCTCATAAGCTGAACCCTAGTATGCTAGGAGCAGTGGATCAGGTAGTATAGTTCACAAAGCGAAACATGCATCAGATAGGATCACTCTATCTACTAATAAAAGACTGTTGTACCGAATGCATATGACAAGAATTAAATACTTTGTAAACATAGGATTCATATGTATGAGTGGGGCTTCGCTTGCCTTGTCCGTTGTTGGACTGATACTGCTCTTCGGTGGCGTTGACTTCAGCTTCGGGTTCGGTTCCTATTCGCAAGAACCAATCACCGGAAAAGAGAAAGAAACACTCAACACATGGCATGTGCAATGCTCATACAATATGGATGATATGACAAGTTGAATAGTGTTTAAAATAACCCTAGAACATGCTTGCTCATTTTAAACGGGGTCCGAGATGTCCAAACCCTAAAACAGGGGGATCATCGGAATCACCTATGGGGTTCAATTGGTTCTTCTAATTAAACTTTCCATCAAAGTTGATTAACAGTGTATGATTATAGCTTAGTTAGATAGGTTTCATTTTTCTGATCATTTTGGTATATTATTTGTATTTTTCTGATTTAAAATGAATTAGTTATGAATTTCCCAAATTTTAATTCATTTTTAATCATTTTTGGAATATTTGAAATAATTTCCAAACTTGGGCCCACATGTCAGACTTTTATTAATTTCAGAAAACATTTACAGAAAATATTAAAACTCTTACAGGTATGGCCCACCTGTCAGGGATTTTCCATTTACAGAAATAATTACATAATTCATTTAAAATAAAGAAAAAGGGAAATGACCTCATGCTTATGTCATGCTGACATCAGCAATGGAGGCTCTTCTAGATCAAGCACGGGCCAGGCGATAGGGGACGCGCGGGCGAGCGAGAGAGGGTGCGTCCAATGCGGGGTGCTGCGCTGGACCAACTAGTGGCGGCGCCACCCAAGATTGGTCACCGGAGCGTCGGCATCAACGGCAAACAGCAGCGGCGAGTGGTGGTGCTCGTCGGGAAGAAGCTAGGGAGCGAGAGGGCGAGGGCGGAGGGGTTCGTTAGAACCGTGAGCTCACCAGGAGTGCGGTAGGCAGGCCGGGGAGGTGGGGCGAGGTCGGAGGCCTCGACTACGTCACAACAGAGCTCGATCGGCCGCGAGGAAGAAGGGGTCACGGGCGTCGATTGAGGGCTCCCGAGGATGATTCCTTCCCGGGGTGGACGAGGGGAGCACGACAGTTCTCCAAGACGTCTCGTCGGGGCTCGGGGAGGCTTCAAACGGCGGCGGCGTGAAGCTCTGGCCGTACTAGGGTTTGGCCAGAGGGGGAAATCGGCGAGGGAGGGAGAGAGGAAGCGAAATTGCTCTGGGGGAGGAGAGGAGGAGGCGGCCGGTCTTATCCCTTGCTCCAGGGGCGGCGGCGGGCATCTTGACGCGCAGGAGATCGACGGCGGCGTGCGGCACACGCAGCTGCTTCCCATCGTCGACTATGACGACGAGGAACAAAAAGCCGAAAGGGTACGAGCCAGGGGTGGGCTAGCTTGGGCCCTGGGTGGGCTGGCTTGGCTGTGCTGGGCGGCAGAGAGAGAGGGGAGAGGTGGGCTCAGCCCAGTAGCTAGGTTAGGTTTAGATTTTTTCTGTTAAACCTTTTTCTTTTCTGTTTTCTAATTCCTGTTTGTATTTTGAATTCAAATCTGTTTTGAATAATTTCAAAATATTAGGGTTTTGTAAAATGTATCAAAATATTGCAGGGACCCTTGGTACTGATTGAGCTCCATACATTTTGTGTTTTCCAAATATTTTAAAAACCAAATGACAGTTTCAAATAGAGAGGGGAGTTAGGGTTTAGGGTTTTGTTTGTTCTTTCTTGATTAAACCAAGATGCAAGTGTTATGCATGCATGGAGCATGCTCAAACATGTATTTATTTATATTACACAGAAAGGTGGTATGTCACAGCTCTACCCCACTTACAAGAATCTTGACCCGAGATTCCTAGGTTTTAGAAAAGAAGGAAGGGTACTCAGATCGGAGACGATCTTCATGTTCCCAGGTTGCTTCTGACTCAGAGTGATGAGACCATTGAACTTTCAGGAACTTCATGGTTTGACGACGAGTCTTGCGCTCGGTTTCATCAAGAATACGAACAAGTTATTCTCGGTAGGTTAGATCATCTTGGAGATCCAAAGTTTCATGGTCCACACCACGAATGGGATCTTTGAAGCAACGCTTGAGTTGAGACACATGAAAGACATCATGAACCTCTGGAAAAGATGAAGGTAGATCCAAATTGTAGGCAAGCTCACCCTGCTTGGAGAGAATGCGAAAGGGACCAACGTAGCAAGGAGCCAATTTGCCTTTGATACCGAATTGATGGACACCCTTCAGAGGAGTGACCCAGAGATAAACTTGATCACCAACTTCATAATGAACATCAAGATGATGACGATCATAGTTGGTCTTCTGACGGGATTGAGCGGCCTTCAAACACTCTCGAATTATGCGAACTTGATCTTCTGCTTCTTGGATCATGTCCGGACCAAAGAATTGTCTTTCGCCGGTTTCTGTCCAATTCAGCGGTGTTCGACATGTTCGCGCATACAGGAATTGGAAAGGTGCCATGCCCAAACTGGATTGAAAACTATTGTTATAGGGAACTCCGCAAAAGGAAGACATTTCTCCCAGTTCTTTCCAAAGGATATGACACACGCTCTAAGCATGTCTTCAAGAATTTGATTCACTCTTTCAGTTTGACCACCGGTTTTAGGATGATAAGTTGTGCTGAAGGAGACATGAGTTCCCATTGCTTCTTGGAAACTTTTCCCGAATTTGGAAGTAAACAAACTTCCACGATCAGAGATGATCTTCTTGGGAACACCATGAAGAATGACGATCCGAGAGATGTATAGTTCAGCCATTTGACTAGCACGGATAGTTTCTCGAACCGGAAGGAAATGAGCAACTTTGGATAACTGATCAACTATTACCCATATGGCATCATTTCCTGCTTGTGTCCTTGGGAGTCCAGTGATAAAATCCATACCAATTTCATCCCATTTCCACTCAGGGATTTTCAACGGCTGCAGAAGTCCAGCATGCCTTTGGTGTTCAGCCTTCACACGCCGGCAAATGTCGCACTCTGCAACAAAGCGAGCGATTTCTGGTTTCATTCCACTCCACCAGAATCTTTGGCGGAGATCTCGGTACATCTTAGTACCACCAGGATGGATAGACAGAGGGGATTCATGAGCTTCTAGTAGGATTAGATCTTTAATTTTCTGACTGTTTGGGACCACTGGCCGGTTACTGAAGTATAGGATACCTTGATCATTGACGGAGAAACATTTAGCTTCACCACTTGCAACACGTTCTTTGATCTCGGTGATCTCTCCATCTTGTTTTTGAGCTTCCTTGATTTGGTCCTCGAGAGAAGATTTTATTTCAAGGTTAGCCAGGAATCCACAAGGAACTACTTCAAGGTTAAGACACTTGATTTCCTCGTAGAGAGCAGGTTGGGCTTGTAAAATCATCAGATTGTTGCAATAAGACTTCCAACTTAGCGTATCAGCAATGACGTTGGCTTTGCCGGGTTGATAGTTGAGACCCAAATCATAATCTTTGATGAGTTCCAACCATCGTTTGTGCCTAAGATTCAGATCTGGCTGGGTAAAGAGGTACTTCAGACTTTGATGATCCGAGTAAAGTTTGCAACGGTTACCGATGAGGTAATGTCGCCATTGCTTTAGAGCATGAACAACAGCAGCGAGTTCGAGATCATGGGTTGGGTAATTGTTCTCATGTGGCTTCAATTGTCGAGAAGCATAGGCCACTACATGACCATCTTGCATCAACACACAACCGAGCCCTTGGAGGGAAGCATCACAATAGATGACGAAGTCCTTGCTTGTGTCCGGAAGAACAAGCACATGAGCGGTGGTTAGCTTAGTTTTCAAAGCTTGGAAGCTTTTTTCTGCCTTTTCTGACCATTCAAACTTCTTATCTTTCTTAAGAAGATCAGTCATAGGCTTGGCTATCTTGGAGAAGTTATCGATGAATCAGCGGTAATATCCAGCCATTCCAAGAAAACTTCGGACTTCCTTGACTGAAGTAGGCGACTTCCATTCCAGAATGGTCTGAACCTTATCCGGTATGATAGCAACACCACTTGCAGACACAACATGACCAAGGAAGACGAGCTCTCGTAACCAGAACTCACATTTGGAAAACTTGGCATAGGGACGATGTTCACGAAGTTTAGTTAATACCAAACGTAAATGTTCGGCATACTCTTCTTCGGTCTTGGAGTAGATTAGAATGTCATCAATGTATACCACGACAAACTTGTCGATATACTCCATGAAGACGGAGTTCATGAGCCTCATAAATGTGGCGAGGGCATTGGTTAACCCGAAGGACATCATTGTATACTCGTAAATACCATAACGAGTTGTGAATGCTGTCTTTGGGATATCTTCCTTTCTGATCTTGATTTGATGATACCGTGATCTTAAGTCCATTTTGGAGAAGACAGTAGCACCACTTAATTGATCAAAGAGGTCATTTATCCAAGGAAGTGGGTACTTATTCTTGATTGTCACCGCGTTGAGTGGACGGTAATCAACCACCAATCTTCGAATATGTGTATCCCGCTTATTGACAAAGATGGTAGGGCAACCCCAAGAGGATGTGCTAGGTTGGATGTATCCTAGACCCTCTAACTCGTCAAGTTGCTTCTTCAACTCAACCAACTCATGAGGATGCATGCGATAAGGTCTTTTGGAGATAGGAGCAGTTCCAGGAACTAGCTCTATGACAAACTCCACACTTCGATCAGGTGGCATGCCAGGCAACTATTCAGGAAAGACATCCGAGAAATCACAGACTACAAGGACATCTTGGACCTAGAGAATAGGTAGGACATCGATGGCATACAACTCCGAGAAAGGTTTAAGGACTGCTGACGGAGACTTTGAACCATCAGTCCAATACTTGACAATTATGCTAGTAGGGGAGGTCACTGAAACTGTTCTGAGTGCACAGTCAATGACGGCCTGATACTTGGTTAACCATTCCATGCCCAGAATGACATCAATGTCACATGACTTGAGTGCAATGAAAGATGTGGGAAACTTCTGGTAGGCTATGTCAATCTCATTTCCGTGACTAACCATAGTGGTGAACCAGCTAGAACCCCGGGAATGGATGGTCAAAGGGGTGTTCAGGGGTTCAAAATTATCCCATGCTCTTGAGCAAACAAATTTGACATGAATGTATGCGATGCTCCAGAATCAAACAAGACTGTTGCGACAATTGAATTGACACGGAGCGTACCCAGAATGACGCGTGGATCTTCCTGAGCTTCCTCAACAGTGACATGGGTCAGATGACCTCGTCTAGCACCTTGAGCTTTATCATTCTTCTTTGTCTGCTGATCATTGCGTCTGATAGCCCTTTGGGAACACTCCCTTGAGTAATGACCAGGCTGACCACAGTAGTAACAGGTAACTCCAGTGTGAGAACCAGCAGGAGATGATAGTTTGCTCCACCAGTATTTGACTGTGGCTGACGAGAAGCATTGCTAGAGGACTTGGGTGCATAAGGAGCACGAGGCACAACACTGTATGGAACAAAGACACGACGATTCTTGTTACCAGAGGAAGAAGCATGAGAATTTCCTTCTTCACGCTTCTGAGAGACTTCCATATCCTTCCTTCCATGCTCCAAGGTAAGAGCCTGATTGTGCAAGTCCTGGAAAGACTGGAACTTGAAGGGCAGCAACTCATAGCGAAGTGCAGGGTTAAGTCCTTTACGGAACAGCTCTTGCTTATCTTCATCATTGGTCACATCCCTGGTTGCATAGCGAGCCATGCGAGTAAACCCACGCCCATAGGTTTCAATATCCTTGCGCCCCTGAGTCAGATCCAGAAACTCCCTCCTTTTGAGATCCATGACGGGCTTAGGGATATAAGAGGCACGGAATGCTGCAACAAACTCCTCCCAGGTAACAACATGTCCATGAGCTTGCAGATTCAGAAAACCTTCCCAACAAACACCAGCCTCACCTTCCAGTTGATAGGTGGCGAAGTTGACACAGTTAGAAGGACGGACTCGAAGAGCACTAAACTTGCGCTCTATGGTGCGGAGCCAATCATCAGATTCAAGGGGCTCCTTGGAGTGGGTGAAGATTGGAGGAAAAGAGCGGATGAAATCTCCAAGTGTGACATAGTCGTCAGGACGCTCGGTTCTGCGCCACACGCCCGTATATGGCGTTCATTCCTCAGACGGTTGGTCTCAATGTTGTTGAGAACCTCGGCCATTATGGGAGGTGGCAGAAGTTCCTGATCAGCATTTTTGTTTGCTCGACGGCCAACAGAACCACGAGTACCAGACGACATCTTGAGGAGAAAATAGAAACCATGAGAATGGATTCACCAAGAAGGGTACAACAGAGGATGACAAAAACCATATCAAAAGATCATGGTAGAGGTGAACATGTGGATGAAAATTATATCAATGCATTAAGTATGGCAGTAGAACAAGCATACAAAATGTATACGCTACCAACTTAGATACAAACCATAACAATGGAATGCAAGCATGATATGATACCAACAAGTCAAAAAAGAATTGAGAGCGGGATTAGAGGCATCCTTAGCAAAGTTGAAAAACAATGCTTCAGTTGCACAGATTTATCTTGGAAACTCTAAGCCTTGCAACCAAGTACGAAGTACTAGGGAAAAACAACCCAAACCCGTATATCCTAAAGGTTTGAAATGATAGACGAAAGTGAAAACTTTGCAAAGCAAACGAGGTAAGATAACTCAGCAATAGAACAACCTTGGATAAGGAGTAAAAAGAGTCCTATTCAGAGTTCTGCAAATAGTTTTAGCTTTCAAATAGTTTTCTCAAACTCTAGACTCAACATCGACCAGCTAGAAGGGTTTCCTACAGGCAGTCCTGCTCTGATACCAAAATCTGTCACGACCCGGGATCAGGGCTAGACAAATACCAGATCCTCATCTGATATAAGCCTAACCTAAATTCCGAAACACGCAGGAAAAGATCAGTAACATTGCAGAACATACAAACCATACATTAATAAGGTAAACTCTTAAGAGAGTTACAAACCAGTCATACAAGCCAGGGGTCATAGACCCATCATTACATCAAACAACGGAAGCAAACAAGTTGTTCTAAACAACAAACTTAGCAAAGGGCCTAAGAGGCCATAAACAGAAGTAGCGACCCTTCCATAGATCCTAGGCTGCTTCTTGGGAACCCCGACTACTCGTCGACTTCGACGTAGAAACCACCTTCAGTTGGAGTAGCTTCATCTGTAGAAAAACATCAAGGAAGCAAGGCTGAGTACAGGGTGTACTCCGCAAGACTTATGGCTAGTGGAGTTATTTTGCATAAAACCATCTTTTGTTTTCAAAACAAGAGGGAGAAGAAACTCGTCTAGTCAGATCATTTTCAAAAGGGAATAAGAAGACTTCAACTCTAGCTCTTAGAATCATCTTTGATATCCACCAAGAACCATCATTAACTGAATCCCTCTTCCCGGAATACCCCCTCAAACAACCCCGAGGAAATACTCCGGATCTCACATTAGTTGACAAGTTTTAACATTCGGTTATAGTTCTCTATGATCTTCACGTCCATTCCCAAGTCGTCCATAACCGTGGACATGGCTTTTCGAAAATATTAATAACCCTGCAGGGGTGCACAACTTTACCCACACGTACCAACCGATTCTTAATGCCGAATTATTAGCCCTCTTCCTTGGAAGGCCGACAGAGAGTGGTTGACCACGACCTTTACCTTGCTTTTGCCGAGACCATGAGTCACGCACTAAGGAGATGCCTCCGTAACGGGTCGAGTCCCGAAGTCGGTCCCTAGCGATGTGAACGGGTTTGAGATTACGGATGCCGGACATCTCCCATTCCCTGCCACACTTACCTACCTGAATGAATGCACCTCCTTCACCTCCATTCAAGAACAACCAAGATGCGTATGTCGAATGGAAAGCCCGAACTATGTGACTCATGGAATCTACTAGGCAAGTTAGTTGGTCGAGGGGGTTTCCAGGCCCCCGTGTGGTTGTACGCTCATCTTGGTTCAAGAGGCAAGAACATCAGATCCTAGGGGTGGCAAGTATGGGACTGCAAAAACCACAACCCACGTGGCCTCCCATACAAGCCTTAGCATGTTTATCATCCTTCTCTGATCACAACACCTCATCCTACCATAGTAGATTCATTTGCATCTCTAGTGCAACATCTGAATGATCAGCATCGGACCACTAAGCATGGCTAAGCTTGGCTGAACTGTGGCACTAGCGATGCTCATAAGCCAAACCCTAGTTATGCTAGGAGCAGTGGATCAGGTAGTATAGTTCACAAAGGGAAACATGCATCAGATAGGATCACTCTATCTACTAATAAAAGACTGTTGAACCAAATGCATATGACAAGAATTAAATACTTTGTAAACATAGGATTCATATGTATGATTGGGGCTTCGCTTGCCTTATCCGTTGTTGGACTGATACTGCTCTTCGGTGGCGTTGACTTCAGCTTCAGGTTCGGTTCCTATTCGCAAGAACGAATCACCAGAAAAGAGAAAGCAACACTCAACACATGGCATGTGCAATGCTCATACAATATGGATGATATGACAAGTTGAATAGTGTTTAAAAGGACCCTAGAACATGCTTGCTCATTTTAAACGGGGTCCGAGATGTCCAAACCCTAAAACAGGGGGATCATCGGAATCACCTATAGGGTTCAATTGGTTCTTCTAATTAAACTTGCCATCAAAGTTGATTAACAATGTATGATTATAGCTTAGTTAGATAGGTTTCATTTTTCTGATCATTTTGGTATATTATTTGTATTTTTCTGATTTAAAATGAATTAGTTATGAATTTCCCAAATTTTAATTCATTTTAAATCATTTTTGGAATACTTGAAATAATTTCCAAACTTGGGCCCACATGTCAGACTTTTATTAATTTCAGAAAAATTTACAGAAAATATTAAAACTCTTACAGGTATGGCCCACCTGTCAGGGATTTTCCATTTATAGAAATAATTACAGAATTCATTTAAAATAAAGAAAAAGGGAAATGACCTCATGCTGGTGTCATGCTGACATCCGCAATGGAGGCTCTCCCAGATCAAGCACGGGCCAGGCGATAGGGGACGCGCGGGTGAGCGAGAGAGGGCGCGTTTGACGCGGGGCGCTGCGCTGGACCAACTAGTGGCGGTGCCGCCCAAGATTGGTCGCCGGAGCGTCGGTATCGACGACGAATAGCGGCGGCGAGTGGTGGTGCTCGTCGGGAAGAAGATAGGGAGCGAGAGGGCGAGTGCGGAGGGGTTCGTTAGAACCGCGAGCTCACCAGGAGCATGGTAGGCAGGCTGGGGAGGCGGGGCGAGGTCGGAGGTGTCGACTACGTCATAGCGGAGCTCGGTCGGCCGCAAGGAAGAAGGGGTCACTGGCGTCGATTGAGGGCTCCCAAGGACGATTCCTTCCAGGGGGTGGACGAGGGGAGCACGACGGTTCTCCAGGACATCTCGTCGGGGCTCGGGGAGGCTTCAAACGGCGGCGGCGCGAAGCTATGGCCGGACTAGGGTTTGGCCAGAGGGGGAAATCGGCGAGGGAGGGAGAGAGGAAGCGAAATTGGTGTGGTGGAGGAGAGGAGGAGACGGCCGGTCTTGTCCTTGGCTCCAGGGGCAGCCGCGAGCATCGTGACGCGCAGGAGATCGACGGCGGCTCGCAGCACACGCAGCTGCTTCCCGTCATCGAGGATGATGATGAGGAACAAAAGGCCGAAAGGGTATGGGCCAGGGGTGGGCTGGCTTGGCTGCGCTGGGCGGCAGAGAGAGAGGGGAGAGGTTGGCTCAGCCCAGTAGCTAGGTTAGGTTTAGATTTTTTTGTTAAACCTTTTTCTTTTCTGTTTTCTAATTTCTGTTTGTATTTTGAATTCAAATCTGTTTTGAATAATTTCAAAATATCAGGGTTTTGTAAAATGTATCAAAATATTGCAGGGACCCTTGGTACTGATTGAGCTCCATACATTTTGTGTTTTTCAAAACCAAATGAAGGTTTCAAATAGAGAGGGGAGTTAGGGTTTAGGGTTTTGTTTGTTCTTTCTTGATTAAACCAAGATACAAGTGTTATGCATGCATGCAATGCTCAAATATGTCTTTATTTATATTACACAGAAAGGTGGTATGTTACAGTCAATGTACCGAGGCCTCACAAATTGAGTTGCTAGGATGGGGATAATGTCAAAGAACTCCTTGATATGCTTATGGAAGGTCGATCCACTATGCTGAAACTCGACTTGTAGATCTTCAAATGATAAATTATGTGATAGCATATAAAGAAAGAAGGCCAGCTTCTCTTCCACCTTAGGTCTACTATCTAATATCAGACTATTTCTAAGGTATGATGCCAACCACCTTAATATATGCGGCTCCATCCTAAAAGCTACCAAGCAATTCTTAATATGCCCATCAAGCAGTTCCCTAACTCTCTTCTTGCCGTACAAGATGGAGCTATGACGTCTATTCTTCTCCATACGCGTTAGATGTAAGTACATTGCTGGAAGAATGAAGAATAACATCTCATTGTCATCATCAGCTTTTCTCTTCCTAATACGCTCTAGTCTCTGTGGATTCATTTAAGACTAGTGAAAAGCAAATGAGCAAATAATGAGAAGGAATGGCAAAATAAGCAGGGCAAAGAATGACTAAAAGCAAAGGCCATACACATACCAAATTTAGGTGTGCTGACAGGGTTCCAAGACGGCAGCGGCTCGTCCACCCCCACTAGAATCGTAGCAGCTTCCTACCAAAAAAGAGGCATATCAATAACGTATCCCTACATCCTACATTGTCATTTATTCTGAAACATAAGCTGAAGCTAGTTTTATCGGTGCACATGAGCTTCTAGTTTTAAAATTAGGATAGTCCAACTTGGAAATATAACAAGGCTAATGGCTAGGACCCAGATTGATTTGCACGAATGCCTGTTACGGCCAGAATCCGATGAGTGATTCTGTCCAGCAAGCCCGTCCCACCTCCCGGCTTCTTTGCTCAAAATTTGAAGCTTGCACTCTGAATCTCTCAAGGAATCTTTCGATTTTCAGAAGATTTATAGTCACAGTTCACTTGATTTGGATGCTCTCTGAAGCTTAATTCGAAGCCTTCTACAGCCTGAATTTTCTAAATGGATTGTACTGCCTGAACTGAATGAAGAAACCCTCTTGTGACGCTTCACTTATCGTTTACATGGACAAAATGAGTGAGTCTGTTCAGCAAGCTCAAGGGAACTCTTTGTGCTAAACTGGTTAGAATAATCCTTTATTCGGGCTCAAGGGAACTCTTTGTGCTCAGGGGAACTCAGGTAAACATACAATAAATTATTCGGGCCTACCTAGTCAAGAGAATTTGTCAGTTACGCTTGTTTTAAGTTTGTTTACATCTGACCACTCGTAAGAATTTGCAGCCTCTAAAATCTAAACTCACACAATCCTTTATGAAGACTATTGTTAAAAAAATTCTTATGGTGACTCAAATTCCTCAACTTTATTCCCTAATTCCAGTACATACGATCCCCTCGATTTCCCTGTTAATTCGATCGTGGGCATCACACTATATACAGGTGCTCAACACAGTTTAACCGAGCTCATTCCCAACAATCTAAATCAGGAACTCGTCCTTAATCTCTTGAAACCCTAAATCCTAGACCTAGGCCAAGATCAAGAGAGGGGTTGAGGCATAAAGCGTACCTGAGAGAAGGCCAGGATTCCACCGGAGAAGGAGGTCTGCGGGAGGTACTGGGCTTCGGCTATGGTTCTAAGGCCACTTCGATGGAGCCGGGGAGCGAGGGAGTCGTCCGCAGCGGAGGAAGGTGTCGACGTCCGGGAGAAGAAGTAGGCGTCTAAGTCTGCGGCGGGGACCGTTCCCCTCCAGACCGACGAGTTTTCTAGAAACACTTAGAGCATCTCCATTCGCCTACCCAGAAGGCTGATCCGGACGTCGAAATTACGTCTGGACGCCGAAAATCGGCCCAGTCGCGTACCCAGTGACCTCTTTTTGTCCGGATTTGGGCCAATTTGGTCCGTACTATCAGGCCGAACCCAGGATCCTGGGTACGTCCTGGAACGCCGGACGCAGTGAATTGGCTAAGCGGACCAGCCTGTCAGCGACAGAAGCCGAGTCGTCGCCATCCTTCCCGTCGTTTTCCTTTTCCCGCCGACGCCGCTACACCCCTCCCGCCCTTGCCGCCGAACTCCGTCTATAAAAGGCGTACATCTCGTCGTCTCTCTTCACAATATCTCACACCACCCCCAACTCCGGCGAACTTCGGACATTCACACCTTTCTTCCTCCTCAACTCCGCCGAGAAGCCATGGCCGAGGGCCGACGCACGATGCCGCCGTGGGAAGCCCGGCTGCTCCACGAGGCGCGCTATACGGCACCGTCGGACACTCGTATCCCCCTCGACTAGCAACTCAGCGCCGGCGGGATCCCTGTTTCGCCGGTGCCCGCGGAACAGGACCTCGTCGGAGAGATCCAGGCGGCTATCGCCGCCATGCAAGACCCGGATCTCGCCGAGGATCCCGGCAACCTGGTCTTCTGGAGGAAGTTCTTCGCCGACAGCCGCCTCGAGGAACTCGCCCGACACGACAGACCGCCGGGCTCGCCGCCGCCGCGTCACAAAGTGGCTTTCTGCCGCCGCTGGTGGAGCGTTTCAGGGCGAACTCTCGCCGGCGTCATGGAGCACATCCAGTCCCGCAACCACCCCCGCCTCGGCCTGTAGTTGCGGCGTCCGGCGTCGACCATGGCGGCGGCGGCCTTTTCCTAGTTATTAAATTCGATGTAATATGTGCGCCCTTGCCCTACTTTATAAAATCCACCTATATTCGCCAATATTTTGCCGAGTTTAACTGAATTTTGCCGAACCTAAGACTCGTCCTGGGTACGCGAGTGGGACGCTCGGCGGACCCATGCCGAAAACTTGTTTCGTCCGGCCAAAAAAGTCCGGTTTTTGGCCTAGGTTCGCCCAACGAGTGGAGATGCTCTTAGGCTTAGCCTGTCCGATACCGGCCTGCCGAAGGACCCTTCGGTGTCTTCGGGTGTCTCAAATTGGACCAGTCCAAACTCACCTGCCAAACGAGGCCTAAAGTGAGTGAAGAGAAGTGACATACATGCGCGCTTCTCTTCCGCCGTCCGCCTCGTCACAACGCGCGCACACAGTTTACGGAATTGTGTCTTGGTGCTGCTAGTTAGGATCAGGCGAAAACCCTAATTACGCTACACATATATCTCTCTGCCTGTAGAGTCTTGTGCCGCCGTTACACCTTCTCCATCCCTTCTTCCGACGTGCACCAGACGACAGTACAGTAGGCCTACTGAACCACCGCCTCTCGTGAACCTATACAAGTGAGGGGCGATCAGGTTTTTAGGAAGCGCTTCTACGCGACTACTGAAGGCACCACGTCGACCGGACACTCCTTTTCCGACGAGGACTTCTTCCCGGACATCAAATGCCTCTACATCAACGACATGGCTGACGACGCTGGTGTCAACACCAACCTGAACGGGAACGTGAATCCTCCTGCAACATCGTATGCGATATGCTCCTGTCTACTTTAGTTTTTCTTACAATTTCTTATACGAGATTTTGGAATAGATGTGATATGTTTATCTTTGTTAGATGTGATATGTTCGTCTATTCTGCTAGTATGCATGATTAGGTTAATTCCTGCAATTATAGTCATGTTTTATTATTGGTTATTTCAGATTAAACATTATGATAATTTACTTATATTCTCAATAATATCTATGTCCGAAAATATAAACCATCTCACCGTCCGAACAACTTGATCCAACTACCTATGTTTCTCTTTAGAAGCAGATATAGTCGATGCCACAATTATGTCGTAATGCCCATATTCACCTCCAAGGAACTTCCTTGTCTGCTCCCTCAGCGTCGTCCATGCGCCATGCTACTGCTGCCACTGAGGTGCCACGTCATTTGTCCATTTAACGGGCACGCAAATGTCACTTCTTCTCCGTGTCATGAACACAAATTCCGTTTTCTAGGGAATCGGAGAATCTCTAGTAGCATACCCTAAATGTCATCCGGAATCAACGTCGGATCGAGCGATTGGTGGACACCGGCCCATGGTTCCGTGTTAAGAGCACGCCCGTTCCTAGCTGTCCCCAAAACAACCCGCCAAATATATCTTTTGCAAGAAACTAAATTGAAATAGCATAGCTCATCACATAGATTTTAAAAGGGCATAGTTCCCGCCGTCGGTGCGTCGCGTTCCTCGCCGGCCAAATTATTATAGACCCCCGCGCAAATCAGCCGAAAAACATTGATCTGTCAGTCGTTTACGGTGGCTCGTTCAGAACAACAATGTTGCCCCTAGGTGGAGCCAAAACTAACTCGCTCGTCCCCACATTGGATGTCGATGCCGATGTCGTTCCCATTGCTGCTACTATTGCCGTTGTCGTTGATGTTGCTGTTGCTGCTTCCTCTGCCAATGGCACTACTGCCGCTCTACGATCGGCGATTTCTTGCAAGATAGTGTCTCAGTAGAACATGTGTGCTGCCTTAACCTCTTCATCCATCATCGAAGTGTCAACCGTCAATATCACGCAGAACTCCTTCCTTTTCTTCACGACCACTTTATGCTTCTTGATCTCTATATTATCGTCTTGCTTGGACAACAAAGATTCCCAAAATTGATCACTCTTTTGACCACAGATGATCATGTTCGATGAGACTTCACAGAGGCACTTTTCAATCGCCGCTTGCACCATGTCGGATGATGGCGCTTGCACCCTGTCGGATGACGCTGCTTCAACAACGGCTACCTTCATCTTCTTGTTGCCGATTGGGTGTCCCACCGATGTTGCTAGCGGTGCATCCGATCGACGACGACGTTGGCTGCCTTCCTCAAAGCAATGCGCACTTGCCTACACTTCTCACACCTTTTGAGTTTGGTGTAGCAATGCACCAACACGAACCTCTGTCATCAATCATGGCTTTGTCTTCGCCGTCTGGGCCTTGCTTGGCTGCTAGAAGGGTACATTTGGGCCAACTACCTTCGTCCCCTCTGGAGATTTTGGCACCATGGTTATGACGACGCTGCTATGACAGATGGGAGAAGTTGGCGGTGGGTGGGAAACGGTAAAGGCGGGAGGGAGAAATAAGAGGGAATAAAGGAACAATGGAAAAATATAAGCCGCTTATGTCAATGTCAAGGCTAGCCCATGTCATCGTCGTTTGTGTCCGGTGCGCCCACAAGGCGCCCTATGGGGTAGGGATGTCCATGGCGCTCTGGACACACTATTGGGCCGTGCCGAACGAAAACTGTCATTGGAATACAATAGGCCTTTGCAGCGTCATTTGGAGGATGCGGCTAGAGACGTTCTCACATATTCAAAAACGCGATGCTAACGACTTCGTCCATGTCTCCAATGCTGAAAGAGTTACCGCCAATCTGTCGATGTCTCTTTATAATGTGTTGATGTTTATAATTCCCTGTTATTTTTGCTCGATTCAATGTGTTTTAAACACGGATATTTTCACCTGGAAGGGTATTCTCATACCGCTCACGGATAAGGTATGGTGTGGCTCCATGCATACCCATACAGAGGACTGAAAACATCCATAGAACGTGACATGCAGTATGCCTAATATTGCGTTCAAGAAACCCTCAAGGCTGACATGTCACAATATTAGTTGATAAAGCCATTTGAGATTTGTTTGCCACCCTTGCCGGTTAGTGAACGATGTGCCAGAAACCCTTATTTGGCGATGCCAGCGAGTCCGTGGATATGCAAAACTTGATTTTCGGAATCCTCATATTTCCCCTTTTTTTTCTCAAAACGAGTATTCACTACAGGAGAAGCTCGGTATGCCGAGGGCATATTGCCGTCGGCGTATCCAGGAAAACCCTCGGCGTACGCTACGCCGACGGCTGCCCTCGGCGTATCGTCCTCGGCGGACCTCTCCCTCGGCGGAGCAGGCGCGTCGGCGTAGGGACAAGACCGTCGGGCGATAACGCCGACGGCCTGACGGCGCCCGTCGGCGTATAGACCGTCGGCGAACGTCGACCGCGCCGTCACACGGCCAGTTAACGGCGCGTCGGCTACGCCGACGGCCTCACCCTCGGCGTACTAATCCACGTGGAGGCTGGTGGGCGGCCTGGCGCAGCAGCTACGCCGACGGCCTCCCCCTCGGCGTACGCCTGCCACGTGGAGGCAGCGCAGCGGCCTGGCGCAGATGCTACGCCGACGGCCTCCCCCTCGGCGTACTCGCCGCGTGGAGGCAGTAGCGGCCTGGCAGCAGCGGGCTGGCCCTACGCCGAGGGCCTTGCCGTCGGCGTAGCCTTGACCATTTGGTCACGCTTACCTCCTACGCCGAGGGCAAGGCCGTCGGCGTATCAAATGCACAGTTTTTTTTTTGAATTTTATTGCAGCAGCAGCACTCACAGCAGCCATACATCATCATCCATACATCCATACATCATCCATACATCCATACATCATCCATGCATCCATGCAATATATATTCCACACCAATTGAAACAAGATCACATATGCCATACATGTATCAACATCAGTCATACAAGATCATCCATACATTAGTCATACAAGATCATCGACATCATCACACATGCCTACAACTCTGGAGGAGAGGGGGTGTACCCGAGATCTCCCCTGGTGAAAAGTGGCGACCTCTGCCGAGGGTTGCGTCCAGTAGAAGCAGCAGAAGAGCCACCTGGCGAGGGAGTAGGAGAAGTGTGAAGCTCGGGAGAACCACCTGCAGAATGGCCAGGAGATGGACCATCGTCATGAAGCGGTGTGATCTGACGCCCATCCGGCGAGGCGTGGCCAAAGTGCCGGTTCCCAGAAGCTCCGTTCCTACATGTTGCCTACATGTTAGCAACTTGCGAGGCAAAGTAAAGCGATAACCAGGGTTCGCAAAGAACTTACCGTGTCGATGCGTAGTAGGTCCTAGCGAAGCTTTCCTTGATTGCCAAAATGGCATTGGACACGGCATGGGAGGCACGGGCCCTAAATCTCTATTCGCCAGTTTGAATATTCATCATCATGGCCTCGCAAGATAGTTTAGAAGTCAGCCGTAGTACAACAAGCGGGGAAGTGGGACTTGTATCTTTTGCAAAAATAAAGGTTCGGACTTACATTTACGTATTGCATGTAGATCGCGATCGTCTCTCGATGCTGCCGAAAGGCCACCTGATATTCGTCATAAGCGGCTTCGTAGGCCGCGTCTAACTCAGGCTACAATTTCAAATACAAGGAATCTCGTCAGCGGTTAGCCATGCAGGAACAAAACTCATAAAGATGATGAAAACGAGAAAAACTTACATCCTCGGCGAGCGACGAGGCTGGCCACGAGGCGGATAGGGGCCGTCGGGTAGGTAGCCTTGAGACGCTGAAGCTCGTGTTGAGGGTAGGCTTGACCTTCTTATTCAGAATCTTGAGGCGTCCATGCTGCAATCCGTGCCCCGACAGGACCAACGACTCCTCGTCGATCTCCGCGTGAATGGGGTCATCCACATGGGGGTGACGAGCCTTCACCATCGTGTTGTAGTTCCCCAAGTCGTTCTGGGCAGTGCCGAAGTACACGGGCAACGAGGGTTGAGGCTCCGAGTAATTGGGCTTCTTTCGCGGCATCAGCTCAGAGACGGCGACGTCATGAATCACCTCCCGGGTTGTGCCTCGGCCACCTGTATCGCGAAAAGAAAATATTATGCATATGAAGTACAAACATAAGCAGAAATGCACGCAGGTCGTTCCATGTATATACGTACCACCTTCCCCTTGAAGCGGTCAAAGTTGCGGTTTCCCGCGCAGTGCGTTCCACCATCGCCTCGGTTATCCGCGTTCCGCCTCGACAAGGCTGCAAACTCCTCGTCTTCTCTGAGCCACCTCGTCCTAACCAGCTCCTCCCATGCGAGTCGATGCGGCTCGGCCCAATCGGGGATAACCTGAAAATGCAATACTCAACTCCAGACAATGCAATGGCAACTTAGAAGCAATGTAGAATCTCATTGACATTTTACTCACCGACATGTACTCTTCAAGGCCATCGAGTACTCAGGATTAGGGTTCCTACCGACAATGTCTTCCTTCACCCTCACGCCCACAAGTGGCTAGCTAGCGGCCGTGACCTTCTGGTTGTACCACACCTGGGGGGTCAACTTCACACAAGCCCCAAGCAAAGTCCTCTGCGCCTTCTCCTGGTCCTCCTCGGCCACACGGTAAAAGCACTTCAATCATGCATAAGAGTCATGAGTTAGCACGGTGGGGTCATCAAGTATGAACATAACTCGAGAAAGCCTTACCCAAAACTTGGTGATGACAGCATCGGCTTGTCGGAAAGCCGGGACACGGTAGTCCGGTAGTCCGCCCAAGTAGTAGCTAGCTTCTGTCACCCTCGGGGTAATGTGATAGCGCCAGAACTTCCTAATCCGAGCTCCAACGAGGCTGTTAGGAAGGCGAGCCTTGGTCCCCGGAGGAAATGTCCAATTGCTGCACAAAAATAAACATTAGTACACAATAATTATTTATGACCAACATGAAATAAAATGTTTTAAATTGCCAAATTAGTAAACTTACTCAAGGCCATCTGGAATAATAAGGGCTTTCGCCTCCTGAGTCCTAGGCTCAAACTTCGTCAGGACTCCGATTCCCCACGATTCCGCAATTTCTTGGCCCCACCAACTCGCTGGCTAGTGTCCGCCTCCGATCGGTCCCCGCCTCCCTCTCGGTCCTCGCCTCCTCTCGGACTCGCCTCCCTCTCGACTCTGCCTCCCTCTCGGCCTGAAAGGCTGCTCTGTCAGAACAACTCAGAGCCACGTCGCTTGAAGCGAGGTGGTGGGTCAAAGTCCACGCCTCCTCCGTGGCACCTCGTCCTCGTCCTCCTCGGCCTCGGCCCGACCTCCCTCCGCCAGGAGCAAGATCGGGTAACGCGGATTGGGATTTGGCTCTCCCACTCCGTGTAGCACTTTTCTTGCGCTGCTTCAGCGCATTAAGCAAGGACGAACTGGTTGCCTTGCCGCTGCTCATATTGTTCAATCACCTGCATTAAGTAAGAGAAAACAGTTAAGCACAAAGACATAATAAAATGTATACACAAAGAATAAAGGCATAATGCAATTAAGAAAACAGTTAAGCACAAAGACAAAATAAAATGCATTAAAAAATAAATACTCACTATCATTTTCATTCTCATTCTCATTCACATTCTCATTCTCATTCTCACTATCACTATCTTTTGAGTAGAAATCTGGATTTTCATCGAAGGGTGTAGGCTCATCATCGTTGTCATTCTCGGTATGGAGCTTCTCGAGCATACTTATGTCATGTAGATTCACCACTGACTCACCCCGAGTTTCTACATCATTCCCAAGATCCTCAAGATCAACCGGTTCTAAATCAAAGTGTCCGAAATCCTCTTGCTCTTGATAGAAAATTCCCTCGTACGTTAAAGGGTTAATGTTGTTGTAATCGTCCTCGGAGGGAATCGGGAGGTTACCATGTGGCGATACGGAACACGACTTCCCAGCCACAGAGTTCCGCTTTACGGCATGGGTAGGGCAAATAATAAACTTGGTTGGCTTGGTGAGCAACAACAAAGACGTCGGCTCGCTATAGGTGGTTGAAGGCCTAACTTCAACTAACCCAATGGAAGGGTACTTCTCCCACCCTTGGGTCAAACCAGTGGCACTTGAACACAACAAGATTGAGTTCGACATTCGTACGATTGAAGGTCAGCTCGTATACATTCTCTAACCTTCCGTAGTAATCAAGGGAATCGGCTCCTTTGGTGAACACCCCAGTATTTACCGTTTTTGCATTCGGTCGCCCTTTCTAGTGCGTCTCTGTATGGAAGCGAAACCCATTCACATCATACTTCTCATACTTCATGGCGACATCACATACAACCTTGGGAAACACATTTCAGCTCATCGACATCTCAACGTTGGGATCAGCTCCCAACAGGTACAAGAGGAATTTGTTGCGTTCAGTAGTTACGTGGAATAAGAGCGACAAGTCACATATTGCAAGGTAAGAGGGACAGGTTAGAAATTACTTTTTCCATAAACCAGGACACAAAGTTTTTTTTATTTCCGGGAGCACCCTCTTTCAGTAGAGTGTCCAACTCCATGGGAGAGGGATCAGTCGGTCCCGGCCACTGTTCATCCGTGAAATCGCTAAGAAGGAGAAAATAAGCATTAGACGGAGACCGAGTTACTAGCTGCATAGAGAAATAGGGTGTTCACCATTTTACCTAATGAAATCGACCACTTCCTTCATGTTCATAAGCACATAGAGCATTATGCAATCCTTCTCTTCCTTCGGCAACCTATATTTTAGTCCTTTACTGGCCTTGCCACAGGGAAATTGGAATAGTTCGAGATTGGGGTCATTCTTGGGCAGGTCGACATTGTAACGAGAGACCGGGTTATGCATAGTGGGAACATCATCGGGCCAGTAGGTTGTCGCGGCGTCTGCCATCTCCCGAAGGCATGTTGCTTCAGCTATGCATGCTTCAATCTTGGCTTTGTTTCCAGTTATCTTTCGAATATACTTAAACTCTCTCTCAATACAAAATTGCCAACGAAATTGCACCGCCCCCCCCCCCAAGAGTGCCTTGTTCGCGAGGTGCACAATGAGATGTGCCATCGGAGTAAAGAAGCCTGGCGGAAAGATCATTTCCAAATTGCATAGCAACTCCGGCACCTGAACTTGCAGCTTCTCAATCACCAGAGGACATATACGCTAGCACGAGGGTGCGGAAGAAGTGGCTCAACTCCGCAAGCACTCGCCATACTTTTTCGGGAGATACCCTCGAACCATCACCGCATCAGCCGCTCAATCCATATATGATAGTCGTGACTCTTGAGCCTATTAACTTGTCCCGTCAAAAGATTGACTCCCTTACTTATATTCGAACAATAACCGTCAGGGAACATCACGACATATTTGAGCCACCTAAATGACTCCTTCTTTTGGACATTATCAAGGCAGTAGTAGGCATGCGGCTTGAACCAATTCTTTCGACCAGACGAGGAGGCTGCATGTGTAATCTCTTCCTATCACAAAGCTTCTCAACATCAACTCTAGCCTGGACATTATCCTTTGACTTCCCAGGAATGTTTAGGACTGTGTGAAAAAGGGACTCCCCGACATTCTTTTCGGTGTGCATCACAACGATGTTATGGGGAAGTTCGAGGTCCTTGTAATACGAGATTCGTTAAGGCTGCCACGTGAGTCCAATTATCGTTACACCATATCCCGCAAATTGATGGCCAGTTCGGCCATGGCACGAGAGCACGATCTCGGCATCAACAATCGCACCCTCGAACTTTGATACCTCTTTACTTCATGCACAACTTTGCCCTTCTTGAAGTTCTTTCTATCTTCTCCGAGCGAATGATTTCTTTTGAGGTAATCTGTCGATTCGTGTCAAACGCAATATATTTGCGACCCGACTTTAGCCAAAGGAACTCAAGTCGGTGCACGACACCTGGGCATGGCCACTTACCACCGTACACCATCCGCACGTTAGGGCGCACCGGCATGTCATGCATAGTATATTGTAACCAAACTTTCATCAAAAGTTTCTCTTTGATGCTCGGTCGTATGTCAACGTCCGTGTATCCAAGAGTGGTTCAAATCATCCACAATCGGCTGCATGTAGACACTCAAGTTCTTCCCTGGATACTCAGGTCCTGGAATTATCAGCGACAGAAACATGGTCTTCCGTTGCAGTAATACTCCGGAGGGAGATTGAGCGAATAACATACACCGCCAAAGCAGACGAGGCCGTCGACATACCATATGGGTTGAAGCCATCTGTTGCTATCGCAATTCTAACATTCCGAGCCTCTTCCCACCGGGGTATTTGTCATCGAAGTTCTTCCATGCCTTACCATCGATGGATGTCCCATCTTCTTCCGTCTGCGTCCTCGTATCTTTTCCCCTTCTTGTGCCACGTCATCTGTTTGGCGTCTCCTCGCTCAAGTAAAGCCGCTGGATTCTTTTTATGAATGGGAGATACCAAGTATCTTCTTAGCGACCTTGACGCCTCACTGACCATCCTTCCCTTTGTCTCTTCATCCCTAGAGGCCCCACAAATGGAGCAGTACTTGTCATCCGCAAACTGTGTCCAAAACAAAAGGCAGCCTTTTGGACAACAATCTATCTTTTCATAATCCATGTTGAGCTCCTTCATGAGTTTCTTCGTTTCGTGAAAGGTTTTAGGGACAATGCCCTTCAGCAACATGTTACCACATGTTCTCGATTAGCTTCAAAGCGAGAACGGGTGGCGAAGTATCGCACTTGTCGGCTAGACACCGAGATGGCATCGAGCTGAGAAATCTTTGCACCTCGACAGAGGCCTCTTAGCCATGCCATCATATCAAGGAAGGCCTTCGCGGTTGGCTCCGGTTCCTCCGGTTCTAGCGGTTCCTCCGGTCGTGATTCCTCCCGTGGAGGTGGCGAATCGGCTGGTCGGCATCGATAAGATCATCTAGCATGTTTCTAATCCCATCGTGCTCATTGCCATTGAGCCCGACGATCCTCACCTCTCACACGTTCGTACCGAAAGCAAAGTCGACTTGCGTGACATAGTTAGACATGTACCCATATTGCGAAGGTGTTTGTACATGTCATCCTTTCCCCGACGATGACGCTTAGTGCAATGGAGCGAGGACAAAGTGCCGAACCATTGCCTTGAACCACGCTAACTCATTCACTAACAAATGAGTGTTCCGTACCCAATCGTCCTGCTTTATTAGTCGCACTAATACGGCCACCGTACATCCACCCATTATCAGCCATCCTCTTACGCTTTGTTGGGAGACAAACAACAAATATAACATTTTATATCAAACAGAGATTAAATGCTTCATATTTTACGCATTCATCAACCTACATGTCCAATAGGAAAAGAGGGTCCTAACCAGCCGGATCCGTAGATTGGGTAAGTTCTCCTGGTTCTACCCGATCCAAGCAGAAATTTGGCAAGACCTCCCGCTTCTCCCGATACACGTCTCGACAAAAGCCAAGAGGATGTGCATCCGGAGAACAACGAGGAGGCGCCACCAAAATCCTGTCTCGAATCGAGGTAGAGCCCGGAGAACCAAACCCAACTACGAATCCATGACGCCCGATAAAAGCCATAAGCGTTACGGTCCAAAATATGCGAGACCACTAATGCATATTAAGTCGCCAGAACGCCACGGTCGGATGACGCCTAGGTGACTTGACAGACTTGGTGATCTAGACACAAAATAAAACCTAGGTACAAGAGAGGCGAACAGATTCTCACCTCGGCGGTAGAGGAAGTAGTCGATCAACCGAGTGTCGAGGTCGGTGACGAACTCGGAGGCGGATCGAGGTGTCACCTACACCATCTCCATAGCGGTCGATCCGCCAAGGATGGTCACTCCGAAACACTACAAAAGTCTGTACATTGACATAAAAGAACACTTTTGTAAGCATGCAACGACTCACGGCCCTAGTGTGGCTTCTCTCTTCAACGACCATATGACAAAGCTAGCGTGACACTAACCAACGGCCTAATCCTAGCAACTCGTGCATGCATATCACTTAACAAATGATATAATCTACTTATAGATGCTACTAATAAATTCTAACCAGATTAACAACTAGATTTAATCTAACAAAATTAACTCTAACAACAATATTTGCTTCTGGGGAGTGGAGGAGGTACTGCAGAGGGGGGCCGAGCTCGGGAGGAGGGGAGAGCTTGGGGGAGGAGGGGGCGAGCTCGGGTAGGAGGGGGCCGAGCTCGGGGAGGAGGAGGAGGCAGGAGGCTCGGGGAGGAGGAAGGAGGAGGGTCGGGGAGGAGGAAGGGAGGAGGGAGGGAGGGAGGAGGTGGGGAGGCTGGGAGGGAGGGAGGGAGGAGGAGGAGGAGGAGGAGGAGGAGGAGGCGGTTGGGCAGGGAGGAGGGAGGAGGTGAGGGAGGGAGGAGGAGGAGGGAGGAGGAGGAGGAGGAGGAGGGAGGCTCGGGGAGGAAGGAGGGAGGAGGAGGAGGAGGAGGGAGGAGGGAGGAGGGAGGAGGAGGAGGAGGAGGAGGAGGTCGAGGGAGGCGGTTGGCGGCGGCTGGTGGCACTGGTGGCCAGGTCGGGTCGGGGTCAGGCTGGGTAGGGGAAGAGGGTGTGTGAGTGAGTGGTGGCTGGGTGGGCCATGGGGGAAGGGATATACATGACGGCCAGCGATGGCCGAGGGCGTGTAAAGGTTTTTTTAGTTATAAATAAAAAAAATTATTTGGTGTCTACTGATATAACAAATGAAAATATATTATTTGATGTCTATTATTATAGAAGAAACATGCAAGTTTTCATCTGATTCCGATTCACCTAAACGGGGAGATTCCCCTTTATACGGGTCGTGAAACCTCGATCTCTGTGGCTTTTCGGATCGCTCACCCCCTAGACGTTCCTCTGACAGGGGTAGCCCGGCGTAGCTCTCTCTTGTTTTGTGTTTGTTTAGGTCATAGGGTGATGTCAAACCATGTTGGTTCACAAGTTGGGGCACTATCCTACCCGGTTTCACCTCGACGGGGAGATTCCACCCTTATACGGGCCCGGAACCTTCGCCTCTAGGTTAGAGCGCATGCATGCGAGGGGGGACACATGCAAGCACCTATATATACCAACCTCTCACCACACCCACACACACATATGCTAGGGGCACATGCAAGTTTTCATCTCATTCCGATGTTCTCGTGGTCTTCCTCCGGCGAAACCCTGATCTCTGTGCACACTCGGATCGTCTACCCCCCTAGACGTTCCTCTGACAGGGGTAGCCCGGCGTAGCTCTCTCTTGTTTTGTGTTTGTTTAGGTCATAGGGTGATGTCAAACCATGTTGGCTCACAAGTTGGGTCACTATCCTACCCGGTTTCACCTCGACGGGGAGATTCCACCCTCATACGGGTCCGGAACCTTCGCCTCTAGGTTAGAGCGCATGCATGCGAGGGGAGACATGCAAGCACCTATATATACCAACCTCTCACCACCCCCACACACATATGCTAGGGGCACATGCAAGTTTTCATCTCATTCCAATGTTCTCGTGGTCTTCCTCCGGTGAAACCCTGATCTCTGTGCGCACTCGGATCGTCTACCCCCCTAGACGTTCCTCTGACAGGGGTAACCCGGCGTAGCTCTCTCTTGTTTTGTGTTTGTTTAGGTCATAGGGTGATGTAAAACCATGTTGGTTCACAAGTTGGGGCACTATCCTACAGGTTTCACCTCGACGGGAGATTCCACCCTTATCTGGTCCTAACCTTCGCCTCTAGGTTAGAGCGCATGCATGCGAGGGGGACACATGCAAGCACCTATATACCAACCTCTAACCACACCCACACACACATATGCTAGGGGCACATGCAAGTTTTCATCTCATTCCGATGTTCTCGTGGTCTTCCTCGTGAAACCACGATCTCTGCACACTGGGACTGATCGCCTACCCCTAGACGTTCCTCCGATAGGGTAGCCAGAGCTCTCTCTTGTTTTGTGTTTGTTTAGGTCATAGGGTGATGTCAAACCATGTTGGTTCACAAGTTGGGGCACTATCCTACCCGGTTTCACCTCGACGGGGAGATTCCACCCTTATACGGGCCCGGAACCTTCGCCTCTAGGTTAGAGCGCATGCATGCGAGGGGGGACACATGCAAGCACCTATATATACCAACCTCTAACCACACCACGCACACATATGCTAGGGGCACATGCAAGTTTTCATCTCATTCCGATGTTCTCGTGGTCTTCCTCCGTGAAACCGATCTCTGTGCACACTCGGATGCCTACCCCCTAGACGTTCCTCTAACAGGGGTAGCCCGACATAGATCTCTCTTGTTTTGTGTTTGTTTAGGTCATAGGGTGATGTCAAACCATGTTGGTTCACAAGTTGGGGCACTATCCTACCCGGTTTCACCTCGACGGGGAGATTCCACCCTTATACGGGCCCGGAACCTTCGCCTCTAAGTTAGAGCGCATGCATGCGAGGGGGGACACATGCAAGCACCTATATATACCAACCTCTAACCACACCCACACACACATATGCTAGGGGAACATGCAAGTTTTCATCTCATTCCGATGTTCTCGTGGTCTTCCTCCCAGAAACCGATCTCTGCACACTCGGATCGTCTACCCCCTAGACGTTCCTCGGACAGTGGTAGCCCGGCGTAGCTCTCTTGTTTTGTGTTTGTTTAGGTCATAGGGTGATGTCAAACCATGTTGGTTCACAAGTTGGGGCACTATCCTACCCAGTTTCACCTCGACGGGGAGATTCCACCCTTATACGGCCGAAACCTTCGCCTCTAGGTTAGAGCGCATGCATGCGAGGGGGGACACATGCAAGCACCTATATATACCAACCTCTAACCACACCCACACACACATATGCTAGGGGAACATGCAAGTTTTCATCTCATTCCGATGTTCTCGTGGTCTTCCTCCGGCGAAACCCTGATCTCTGTGCACACTCGAATCGTCTACCCCCCTAGACGTTCCTCTGACAGGGGTAGCCCGGCGTAGCTCTCTCTTGTTTTGTGTTTGTTTAGGTCATAGGGTCATGTCAAACCATGTTGGTTCACAAGTTGGGGCACTATCCTACCCGGTTTCACCTCGACGGGGAGATTCCACCCTTATACGGGCCCGGAACCTTCGCCTCTAGGTTAGAGCGCATGCATGCGAGGGGGAACACATGCAAGCACTTCATGTGGTCGTGGTGAGTGCTATTGAGAACCACATGCGATAATAACACTTACAAACATATAGAAATTTCTCGGGGTGTGAGAAGATTCGCAACGACATTTCATGTGGACGTGTAGACTGCTATTCAGAGGGTACGAAATTATCCAATTAATAAAAAAATATATAAATAATTGATGCAAATACAAAATATATGAAAAATAGAGAAGGCTACGCCGAGGGTGACCGTCGGCGTACGTTTCAGGTACGCCGAGGGTGGCCGTCGGCGTATGCTATGCCGAGGGTCGCCGTCGGCCTAACCGACGACACCGTTAGCGCGTCGTCCGTGCTGCCGGCATGTGCCACGCGTCCGCTAGCTACGCCGAGGGTGACCGTCGGTGTAGTTTAAGCTACGCCGACGGCTTTGCTACGCCGAGGGCTGGCCAGCTATTGGCCTGGCTGACGTTTGGCCGTCGGCGCATCTGGCCATTCCTGTAGTGATTAGTAATTTTTCCATAAACGTGGTTCCCATGTACTCGATGTTAACAAACTTCGCACGATTCTCATCAACTCCATTGGAATCCACTTGCATTTTCATGCTACCATCGTGATTCCTCCACAGGAATTGTTAACTCAGCATGAGATAATGAATCGAACAAAACGGTATTAGACTTTCCTAACCAAACATGATTTCCTATAAACCAATTCTTAACCAAAAATTTAGTAAAATTGGTTTCTCTAAAAATCACCCTAAAATTCGTTTTCTTCTGAAATCTAATCTCTAATTCTATCCAAACAACCACTAAAATCTGTGCTCCCTCTGTTATGGTAGGGTGCATGAAGACTTATGCGGCTACCATGTCACTTTGATGAGCATAATTTAGAGGTTGGTAAGGGAGATGCAGTTGGACTGTGTCTACTTGAAAATGGGTTGTAACTGACAAAGAATATCCAAACAGTTGGATATGGATACTGATTCATGCTTGGGCGAGTTGCAACTAAGATTTAGATGGAATCCGTCTGATTGTGAATCAGGTCTACTCTGGTTGATTGTGTGCTAGTTATCCCCAAAAAAAACTATGCTGAATTCTTAGAATACATACCGAGCAACTAGATGTTTCTGCACCTGAAGTTCCACATACTATTCAGTGCAAATTTTGGTTTCTTAATATGTAATAACTTGGTAAATTTAGACAAAAAAACAGCTTTCAAAATGACTGGAAAATAAGAAATGTAAGAATTATTACGCCGGTATCACAATTTTCTGGGCTCATAATAATCAAAAAAGAACAAAAGTGGTGCATTGTGAAACTAATATGAAGTTATGAAGTAGCCGATATAAATATCTTGTTTCTTAGATACCATGAAACAAATGAACAAATAGGATCATCACACTGCAATAGCAGTAACGATAATCGTCTAACATGGATCCATCTGTTGCCTTATTACCATCTCCACGCACCACAAGAATGCCATAAAATCACAAATTTTGACGCCACATGAAGGGATAGAGACGCCCATAGTATGTCTCAGGGACGCCGCTCAGCCGCTGCACATGCATACTCCGTAGATGTACTACGAAATATCCGTAGTTGTCTATGGCGAAGAAAACGTACCCGTTCCGGGAATGCACATTCCGAAGGTGCAGCTCGCCAGCGAGGTCGTTAGTGAGATCCTCGATCTGTGGCCGCAGCTGCACCTCTCTTTGCGGACTCCACCAGTCACCTCGTTGAAGCATAATTTGACAATCATTCGGCGGCTTCCGGTGGCTGTAGAGCCGGAGCATGAGGGTGTCATGGATGCACACGAACCACAACTTGTCGTCGTCTCCCCTTCCGTACTCCGAAAATGTGCAGTTATACGGTATTACCCGGCTCACGGCTTGCGGCAACATGAGGAAAGTCCTTCCTGTGCGGATGTAGAGCATCATCAATGGCACGGAGTCAGCTAGGTGAGAAGACGCTATAGACCTTGCTTCCCTGCGGGGCACACGGACTGAAAGGTTACTGAAAAGGACATCGCCGACACGGTTTGGCAGTGTACTAATGGACCAGCATGTTCCGCCGGTAGAACGAAGGTGACTCCATTTGTCGCCAGGGACAGTCGAGTGCACCAATGTGTGCATGATACACTCATCACTGCCATCTCCAGGAAATGAGTATCCCACCACGCACACCACCTTGAATGTTAACAGATCGGAGGCTCCTCTAGTAAGCAGACAACTTCCATTGCCAGCAACATCAGGCAGAATGGCAGCACCAACGAAGAACCAATGGAGGTTATAGGCCACGGGAGGGAGCTCCTGCAGGTCACTAGTTACTGGGTTGAAGATGGCGAGGACTCACCGAGTTCTTTTGCTTCCAATGCGGCTCCGATGGTAGCGGACAAGGAGGAAGAATCCCTCATGGGAATCAGCGATGTACCACGGCCCACCGGGAAGGGACTCCGCAAATTCATTAGGAATGTTGTTGGTCACCTCGACGAAATCCGGCGATGCCATCTGGTCAGTAGGAGTGAAGATCAAGGAGTGCTTGCCTGATCGTGACTCGACGTTCTCTCGCAAAACGCCACAGATGGTTGGTGGTCGGTGCCGTCGAAGGATGCCGTGGACGTTGATGACATGGCACCATGGCTTGCAGGCGAGGACAGAATGCACGATGCTCGTCGGCTCTGGCAGGCGAGAGAGTATATTGGCAAGAATGTCTTGATGGAGGAGGTTGATGTAACAAGTCTCATTTGTGCTTATGGCCATTTTGGAGGAAGTCATTGATCTCGAGCCTACACTCTGCACATTCACACAAGAAAAAAATTATGAATTGCAATACCATATTTTTCTTACCAAATTTGATAAATCTGAATGAAACTGGATATTCATGATAGATAAATAAGTCCTTTTTTGGTGATTCACAAATATTGAATCCGTACGTTTTTTAGCATGTTATTTGGAATAAAAGGTATGTGAAATGTGGAAGATAATCGTCTTGAAGCAAATGAAGAAGTTGGTGATGGTAGTACATCAAGAGACAATAAGATGGGATGGTCCATATCGATCCTTCACTTGTTTCAGATCTATCCATCAATAGTCCGTCTTTACTTCATCACCATTAGTATTTCCTACGGGCAAAGGCTAGGAGAAGGAGGAATATGAGAAAGATTGAGTAGGGAGTGGGGATGGACCTTTTTGCAGATACGAGGGGCGCTGAGGTCGGCGAGGGCAGTGAGGTAGTAGATCTAGGAGCTCTTTCTTGCTTCGATCGATCGGTGGTGCATCTGCCTTGCCTCTTTTCCAACACTGGTCGCAACCGTGGAGCACGGCGACACACGAAGGACTAGTATCTTGGCTCACATCAATCGTGTGAAATTTTGAGGACTAATGCAAAAGCAATTGTGTATACCTAGGTGGTGTGCAGAAGAGAGGATTTTAAGCGCATGGTTTGGTGGTTGCGCCGCCACCCAAAGGGGAAGAGGAGGAGGAGGAAGGAAGGGTTAGGGTTGAAATGACCAAAGCTTGATTTATATATACCTCTAGTCTTATTGGGCCCTTTGGGCTACCCTATCCCTCATGGCCCTTTGGGCTGCCCTATCCCTCTCCTACTACCACGTCCTCTTTTTGGATAGGTCCCGCCGTCAGAAACGGTGTTAATTCGCTTTAATCATCCTTGTAAAAAATAAAAATGACCGAAATATGGTGGGACTTTGTCCCACAAACGTAAAGTGATACCAAGGTAGAAATTTGAAGTGAAAAGTGGTGGTTTAATTCTATTAATTCGTTAAATAGCCTACCAAAAATGTCCTATATCGTGAAATCTCGGAGGTAATACAGTTTATCTTTTTCTAAGAAAATTCACAAAACTAGAGATGCCAGAGCCAAATTAAATAACCACAACTTTAACTTCCACTAGTCAAAATGAAAATGAATACTTTAGTATATTTATCTTGAAATTTCAGTGTGAGTCTTATTTAATTTAGCTTATATATGAAATCATGCTGCCAATGGACCAAGCAAAAGCCTGATCGAGAAGGTACTACAGCAACAACTAAGGGTTATTATTTGGTCGTGTAATTAATTTTGAAATGACAGACAACATTTTCTTCTGCAGGATTTATTATTCTATTCGATGTAGATTACTGGTTGCAGATTGATTGGATCTGGGGCAATATATATTTTTCCTAAATCTGCGACAAATAATTTATTAGGTCAGAGGAATTAATTGAATATGAAATATTTTTCTACCTTTGTCCTGAAACTATTAAAATTGATTAACCGATCTATGTTGTCTTTATTTCAAAATCTATGCTTCATTGATCCAATATCGTCTCTGTAAAAATCTGTGTTTGGCCAATGTCACGTCCCCCCCTTGACAAGATTCATTAAAGGTACATAATTCTGTTAAAGCAACGTCAACCCGACAAGATTCAATAACTCTATGTCCTTTAGATTTCCCTACTATACAATTTATTGCATGACTATTTTTTTTTGAGAAACACAATCATAGACACTCATAACACGTACATGCACCCACTTTTATGAACATACACGCACACCCTACCCAAAGATATTGCATGACTATTTGAAGATATTGCAAGATGTAACAATACAAACTTTTTACGGAGTTATGATCTAAGGCCATACAATGAATCTGCTTGATATATGAGTATAATCTTGTTCATTTCTAACCAATTTAATTTTTTACAAAACCCTTGCCTTGGATTAGTAGTTCTTCATTCAGGTCGGGTCGGGGTCATACAGCCATATAAGTACAAAAGGTATCTCTCGGATGATGCTCATTGTAGGACAAGGTCGTCGAGGGTTGTCATATACTGCTATCAAGCATGGGGTACAAAAAGAATCGAAAAATAGCTGAAAATGCCAATAATCTCTTACAATGATAGTACCGACTATTTTGTACACATAAGTAAGAATAAATTGGTTAATGCAATATAGATCATAGGTGAAGAGATCATGTTCATTTCACTCAGAAATAGTTTTATATGCATGATGTAAAATCTGCCCAGTGCTTACTACTAAGATTTGTCATAAATAAATCACAACATCACCTAAAGCCTCCGGAAAAATCGTGATTGACTCGCATGGCCACCACCTTGTCTTGGGAAAAATGTATGTCTGACAAGGCTTTCTTTAAACCAATGCTCCATAATGATTGGATAGTCTATTTCCCACATAAATTCATCCAGTAACCTTCCCTTGTCGTCGTGGTAAAGTTGATGCAAGTATGGCTTCACCTTGTAGACAAGCACACTATATTTCTCCTGGCACAAAAACATGCTAGACCAATAGTTTACCATTGGGAACTCAATCTGGCACCTCAGTGACCAGGTGACACTCTCGTAGTCCTGCAGCACCCATATTTGCATGATCCCGTCAACATAATTCAAGCACCTCATTCCAAGCTTACCTTCCATCTCGAGCAAATACCGAGTCCCTCTAGCAGCAGTGGGATGTCTCATTGATCCAAACGATTCTTTCAGCGTGTCAAAAACGAGCAGTCTGTTATTTATCGAGTGGTCATATAATATCCAGTGGAGACACCCATTGAGCAGAATCAGAGTACACCACCTATCTGAATGACTTTCGGCCAGAAAGACCTCGGTCATAGTACAAGCAGGGGCCACTGGTTCTTGGAGGAGCCCACCGTGAGGATGTGGTAGCCAGGGTGGCGAACCTCATGGTATCCCCTCCAGAACAGAATTTGGTACTCACCAGGCCGGTATGGGTGTGGGTACATCCCTTTAATGTTTTTTCCAAATGGCGTCAGGGATGCAGAAGTGGGACAATTGGGACAAATAGAATACCACTTTTAGACTATTAGACTAACTCAAAACTAAGTGGGACAAGTAAAATAAGCTAGATTTGACATATCCCGCTTATCTCACTTATCCCCACTTTTAGACTAGTACACAATTCTGTTAAAGCAACGTCAACCCGACAAGATTGGTTTAACTTTAATAGATGGACATACTACGAGGATGGACAAAGTGATTCGAAATCTCACCAATTAATCTTAGACGGGGAAGTTGCTCCTCTTTAGGGCTCGTTTGGTTGCAGGCTTTTCCCGGGGATCCGTGACTTTTCCCGGGCCAAGGAAACCACGGCTTAAAATTTCCCCGGGCGAGCCCACATAAACATTTGGTTGTCGTCGGGCCAAATTGACCCTGGCCTTTCCACGCCCTTACCCGGGAGAACGATCCGCTAGTCCGGACATCAGGGAGGAAACCCTCAAGTCCTTGTCTCGCGACGGGCACAGAAGCGGCGCCCCTGCCCAGCAGTTGCCCGCCGCCGCCGCTGCTCACTCCGGCCACCCTCCGCCTCCTCTGTCCCCGCTGTCCTCCTTCATCTCCAGCCAGATCCCTCCGTCCCCGCCAGGTCTCGCTAGCGCTCGCCCGCCTCCGCCCGATCCCGCAAGGTCGACGCCGCCAGGAACCTTGGAGCTGGCCCCGTCCCCGCCGGCTGACGCCCTCCTCATCTAACCTCGACTCCTCCGTCCCCCGCCGTCCTCCTTCATCTCTGGCCGGATCCTTCCGTCACCGCCAGGTCTCGCCCGCGCTCGCCCGCCTCCGGCAGCTCCTGCAAGGTCGACGGTGCCAAGAACCTCGGAGTTGGCCCCATCCCCGCCAGCTGACGCCCTCCTCGTCTGACCTCAACTCCACCCGCTCCTCTACAGTCAATCTCCCGCAAGGTGAGCCTCTCGTTGCTCTCTTCTTAGCTCCTGTTGAGTTCTTGTTTCTCTACATGTTGCCATGCTGACTACTGCTCGTAAGTAGTAACGTAACCACATAATCGAAGTGTGGACCTGCTGGTATGTGGTTCATTTGAAATTATGCAAATCCTCTATGTCTTGTGGCATGTGGGGGAAATCTCGTCTTATTTGTAATTGGTCAACTTGTCCCTTATTCTTTATGGCAGATCACTTGTTAAGTGCAAACCTTATGTTCAAATTAAGTCTGAATATGCACTGCTTTGTTCGTTTTGAAATGCTACTTGTTGAAATCCAAAAGTTAGGTGTTGAGCCCATGTTAAATCCCGCTATCTGGAAATATCGGGACGGTCATCAGAGCACGCACGATCTTGAGACGAGAGCACAGCAGTAACATATAGATTGTTTTAAAGTATACAGCAGTATCAGCTTAAGTGAGAAACCGGAGGCTGCATTTACCTCTTGTCCCTTCTTAATCATGCTCTCCATTAGAAATATGTGTGCTAAGTATATATTTGATGCCATCGGGAATGTTTGTTTCATAGAAGTACACGCATCAAGTTTTTCTTCTTACTGCATACAAGATTGAGATTTCATTGAGAAGAGCTATTTATATTTTTACTCACATTTTAGATATCTTGCAATTAACATTTCAGAAAATTATAAATATGAAAATATAAACCATTGCATCTTTTATTGTTTATAGCATGTGTCTACCATTTACAGTCAAATAGCATGTGTCTACCATTTACAGTCATGTTCTTGTCTATGGAGTAAGATCCAGCCCATTCAAGTTCTGGAGCATTGTTCATCCATTCAAGTTCTGGATTCATCAAATCTTGTTGCATTTTTATCTATTTCTTCTCACATTGCAAACAATGAGCATGGATTCAGACCCTGGTGCAATCATATAACTTGTATAAATATGAGTATGAATCAGTCTCTTATGAGTATAAATATCTCATCTTTTACTAAAATATGAGTTGAGCTTGCTAGCATGTATTCTCACACACATGATTCTAATCAGTATCTTTTTAAATATTTCATTAATTTATTTCTTGTTGAAATAATAGTGATGGATTCTAGAAGGGAAAAAATCAAGAAGTTTATGTTGCAAGAACAAGAGGAAGACGATGAACTCTTCTTTACTTGGTGCCTGCTATATACTCATCACTATTATTTCTTTACTCTTCTTTACTTGGTGCCTGCTATATACTCATCAGTATCTTTTTAAATATTTCATTAATTTATTTCTTGTTGAAATAATAGTGATGGGTTCTAGAAGGGAAAAAATCAAGAAGTTTATGTTGCAAGAACAAGAGGAAGACGATGAACTCTTCTTTACTTGGTGCCTGCTATATACTCATCTCTTTACGAGGAAAACGACTAGTTCACACATCCGTCTTTACCCGGCGCTAAATTGGTTAAAGAGATACTAGAAGGACATGAGAGTTCTTTGGTGCCTGCTATGTACTATTGAGTAATTTATTATTTATGTATCCGAGACCATATTGTTCTTAGTTTTATGTTATTTGATTGTGTTGTGCCATTTGTTCGTTGAATATTGTAGCTATGGCGAAAGAAACATCACGTGCGTCTTGGGTGCACACCTATGAGAGAGCTCTTGTAGATATACTAGTTGAACATAATGTTCGTACATATAGAGGTCAAAATGGGTGGTTGGCTCAAGGCTGGAGAAGCATCACAGCTAAATTCAATCAAAAGTTCACATGTGCTCAATATACAAAACAACAGCTCCAAGAGAAAGAAAAGGATATGAAAGCGAACTACAAGGCAGTTCAGTTCAACAAGCAAGAAAGCTGAGTGGAACTGGTTGGGATGATTCACTTAGTATGATCATTGCTGAACCGGAAATATGGGAGAAAATTAAAAAGGTAAAAATCATGCTTTCCTATGCATATTTTTTTGTAACATACCGATGCTAACCATACTTGTATTCAATAGCACTATCCTAGGGCGAGTAAATATGAGGCAAAGCCATATATGCTATTCCCTAGGTTGGCCTTACTGTATGAAGGTATGTTTCATATCTTCTTGTCCGTTTTCCAAATTTAGTTTTGCTAGTTATTCCATTAGATTGTACCACTAAATCCTAAGTAATATGTTGCTACATTTCTCATGTTTTGCAGGAAGTATTGCAACAGGAGATCTCAATTTTCTATCAATACCTCAAGTGGACCCATTTCTCCCACAGACTCCTCTACAAATCAATATGGTAACCCCTTCTCTACCGCTCATGATGGTGGTCAGTCCTCTACAAATATGCATGGCCAAGGGCATCAGGTGTTGAGCCTACAGCAAGTGATACATCTGACCGGAAAGGAGAAGAATCTGTGAAAAAAAGGAAACAAAGTCAGATTGCTCTAGTGCTTGAAGACTATGTACACTTTCGGAAGAAGCAAACTCAGCAATTTGTCGAGGAGATGAAGGAACCAAAGCAAGTGAACCAGTTCTCTATTGTCAACTGTGTGGCTGCACTAGAACCCATGAAAGATCTAACAGTTGTAGAGAAGTCAAAGGCACTACGGCTTTTCAAATGCCAACTGGATCGAGAAATTTTCCTCAACACCAAGGACCCAATTCTTTGAATCTTTTGGTTGAAAGAAGAAATTACTGCCATGGAGAGAACATAAGGTGTATAATGCTACAAATCATATGCTTTGCACAGACCTGCAGTTCTATTCATATTACATGCCTACACAAATCATATGCTTTGCACAGACCGGCCAGTAGCTTTGATAGCTAGATGTAAGAAACAATAAGAGCAAGATATTTCTATTTAATCCTGTGGACATCCAATCATTTAACTCTTCAGCATCAGAGGTCATTTCTAGTTTCTCCTTGCACCAAACATATGGACACTTACTGTTCAATGATTCTCGAGAAAAAACTTTAATCTACATGCTATGGTCTACAAAAAAATGTTGTTCATGTGTCTTATGCTATCCAGCATTTTAATCTTATCTTAGTTCTCCAAAAGCACATGCTTCAGTAGCACTACCCCATAGATTCGTTCTTGATCATTGGCATGCATTTGTCTCTCAAAGAAATAGTGCACATCGGTTGAAATGAAGAATACAGTCTTGTCTTAAGCAAGATATCTCGATGCACCAGTAGATGCTCGAAACCTGCTAGCAAAGTTGTTGTTTAATCTTATGGTAGTACCTGACTGCAATTCTATTCACATTACATGCCTACACAAATCATATGCTTTGCACAGACCGACCTTAAGTTTGCACGAGGTAGCGGTAGTTTATATGCTTAAGTTTGCAAGACAACAATGATCAGAGTTGTTGTTCCCAAGTCCTCGTTGGGTAAAATATCGCAGGATTAATTGTACCCTTTGACTGTTGTAGCTTACTAGAGATGACAAGTGAACATGCATCATTCTTAAGAAGTGATAATAATCATGCTTGAAACACATTTTCTCTTGCTTATATTCAATTCCTTATTCTTTGCAGGTTCTTTGCAGCAAAGTCGATGAGAATTTTCATCATGGATCGATGAAATATTCGATTTTTCCTCATGGAGAAACATACTTTATCTTGCTGAATAATTCATCGTAACTACCATTTCCATTTTAAAAATATAATTAGCATGCTATATTTATCCTTGCTGCTTTATTTCCATACTTGGTATGTAAGAACAAGTGTATGCATGTGCTTTTGTGGATCAAATATGTTGTTTCTGGGCTGAGGTACCCTGCAGAGCTTGTATTTTTCTGTGCACGTGTAAAAATAATTCTGACCTAGTATGGTTGAGTGTTGCCAAGTTTTATAATTCTTGTCTATTTGTAATCAGCTGAAAATAATGTAGATCTGGCATGCGTATGAGCTATCTTCTTAAATTATGATTTTCCATAACATACTTTTTGTAATTTTTCTAAAATACATAGAATTTTCTATGTTCATTCACAATTCTGATATTTATGAACTTGGGAAGCTGGGGCTTCCTTCCCTCCACTTTTTGCTACCAAATGGCATCAGGGGACGGCTGTCTTTTCCCCACGATGGGAGTGGATCCCGCGTGCACATGGAAATCTCCCCATGCAGGTTTGCTTCCCTGGGTATTTTGCCCCTTGTTACCAAATGAGCCCTTAATGTCCCTCCCTCCCCAGGAGACGATGGATGATACGGTAAAGCGAGAAGGAAAATAGGGAATTAATGGCGAAGGGAAACCCTATGCTCCCAGATGGTCCAACGTTTTCCCTCAGTCTGGAAAGGAGCGACTGGTTCTAGTGCCGTGTCCCCTAGGTTTGGAGCTGGCAACGTTGTGGGATGTGTTTGTGTGCACATTGGGCTTTGCCCAGTATGTACGTTCCCTTGGTGGACATTGTACAGTAGTAGCTTTATGGGCCTAGCTCTACACGTTCTAACTAGTCACATATGACAATATCTGTTATTCATAAGATCAGTTAAAATAAGTGCCGCAGCGCTCGGATGTGGAGGTGGTGGGGGGACAACGGCGCTGGGCGATTGTTGGCCTCGTTGCTGCTGTGGCTTCATCTTCCTCCAGCCGGTCGTGGAGGCAAGGGGATGAAGGTGACGTCGGCGTGGCGTGTGCTCCCCTTCCTCCTAACTAGCCGTGGCAGCAAGGGGGGAGGGGGACGGGACGGTGATGGCTTGATGCTTTCCCGAGCGCACTTCTGGCCTTATCTTCTGCAGCGAGCGGATCACGCGAACAGAATCTTGGTCGCCGCGATCTTCGTCCGGCAAGGTGGCCTGTCTTCTACCTCCATCGAGGAGGCCCTGTGAATCCTGGAGCTCAATGCCTCCTATTCTCCAAGTGGTTTCGTCCCCGGAGTCTTTGAGGTGGCCAGATGCAGCGATTCTTCGTCAGATGAGAGCGGTCGAGCGCTTCCTCTAGGATCTCGGCGCTGGCAACGAGGTCGCCAACAACCGGTGGCAGAGGCACCAAAGCCCTTGATTGCTTTTTATCTTCTTGTGCTAGGGTGTTTTCTGTAAAAATGGAGACCTTATATTCAAATAGTTGTTTTCTTAGGATGAGTGTTGTTTTGGACCTCCATACAATTTGTACCCGCCACGTGTTATATCTTTAAGCATAGTGTCCTTGTTCAAAAAGAAAAGTAATACTATTCATTAATTTAACTCCTGATATTATCCGAACGGTCCATCGGTACTGTCTCCCTCTAAAGCTATTTTTGGACATGTCCTCTAGCTAGATTTTTGTTGGGATAGCAATAGTAGCTATCCTTATGGTTCATGCTCGGCCGATTTGATCACAGCTCTGTCACACCCCGCCCCCTTGCCGATATGATTGTCGACGTAGGCTTGATTGATTGCCTGAATTCCGGAACAGAAAGAAGCAAATAGAGAAGAGCGAACAGAGTTTGGATTTTATTCCATTCTTCAGACTTGATCGATGCCTTTCTCTGAAGTTGTTGCTTCTTTTGTAGTCACCAACAGATTGTTTTAGCCCATAACCACCAGGCCCATGGTCGCTGACGTTCAGGCCCAATGCTTCTATGGCATCGGGTGTGACAATACTGCCCCCAAGAAACATTGCTTGTCCCCAAGCAATGGCACGATCCGGTTGTCGCAGATGATAGCGCCAGATATTGCACCACGATCCTTGTCTCGACCAAGTCTGGTCAGTAGCCTCCATTGCTCTTGTTATCATCATGTTAAAGGCTGCATCAAGAACCAACTGAACGCCAGAGTCCCATTGCTTGTAATGTAGATTGTTTGTCAGACAAATCACTGCAGAAATTTCACATGGATTGGACAGAAGACAATAATTACTGCATAAGTACTCCCAGCCACATGCAGGCTGCGGCAATGTATTGAAATGACCAAGTTTTGTTGATTTTATTCTTTGCTCTTCACATGTATACCTCCATGCCCCATGTCTTTGTAGCAATAAATCACCATTTGACACATCCACGATATTATGGTGCTTGTCATTTTCAATTCTGAAAGCATTTCTTCTCCACAGATGGAAACTGTTACAATTGCATGATGGCAACTTGTCAAACACCGAGTGCACTCTCTCCATTCTTTCTTTCCTGGGACTGAAATCCCTTCTATCCCATGGCAAGATAGTTACCTTGTGTTGTAAAAGGATAGTTACCTTGTGCTGTAAAAAATCTAGGCTGAATGACATTTGTCCCCCATGGTGGCGCCTGGACAAATATATAGTCAACACCTCCTATTTATGAATTTCCAGGACTGAATGCCCTTTGTTGCCAACAGTATCTTGTCCAGCGATAGATGATCACTTCATGTTGCAAAATTCCCAGGATGAAAGGCATTGTTCTCCCATGGTGGCGCCTTGCCAAACAAACCGTGAGCACCTCCTAATCTAGGTATCCTAGGTGCCAAGGCAAGCAGTCCAAACAGTGGAGTAACACTGAACACCATGTTCCACAGAGATGGTGTTACCCAGATCAGATCCGCGGCGTCTCCAGCTTTAACAACACAATCCTCAAATTCCATGTGGGTATCCATATCCACCTCTTTGAACAATGACAAGCCACTGACGTGTGTGAGCACCTCATCAGGAATGCCCGTGTCGATTTCCAGAGCACGTGTACTAGGATCCTTCGGTGAAAAGAAGAGGACATGTGCCGAACAGCCTGCAGACTTGTTCGCGCCAGACCCGACTGTTAGGAATAGACAAGTTGTATTCCTCTGGGGGCCAAGGCCACAATATATAGTACATGTACAGGTGTAAATATGCAGGAAGCCCCCTAACATATGGGGAAAATACAATATAAAAATATATACATCTAACACCCCCCCCCCCCTCAAACTCATGGTGGATCCACAACACTGAGTTTGGAGAGTAAGAAATCATGTTGCGCTCGTCTCCGCCAGAAAGAAATTCGCCAATCAGAATCTGAAGGCACATACTGAAGCGCAACAACCTGAGCATGCACCTGAGCACGTGTATAGAAAGCATCAACACCAATATGCTTGGTAAGCTCATGCTTGACCGGATCACGTGCAACACTAATAGCACCTGTAATGTCAGAGAAAACCAGAGTGGGTGTGGTAATAGAGACCCCAAAATCCGCAAGTAACCACCGTAACCAGGTCACCTTAGCAGTCAACAAGGCCATAGCACGCAACTCAGCCTCAACACTCAAACGGGAAACTGCTGTCTGTTTCTTCGTCTTCCAAGCAATAAGCGAACCACCAAGAAACACACAGTAAGCAGAAAGTGAACGGCGATCCAAAGGATCACTCGCCCACGTAGCGTCCGAATAGCACTAGAGCTGGAGGGAGCTGGAATGAAGAAAGAAAAAGCGACGAGTGATCGTACCACGAAGATAACGAAGAACACGGAGAAGATGACTATAGTGAACAGTGGTAGGAGCAGAAACAAACTGACTCAGAATATGAACAGGATAAGAGATGTCAGGACGAGTGACAGCAAGATAAACAAGACTCCCAACAAGATGACGATAACGCGTCGGATCAGGAAGAAGATCACCATCAGTAGGTTGAAGCTTAACATTAAGCTCCATAGGGGTCTCAACAAAGGCGCCATCCCCAAGCGCAAAGACGAGCAAGAAGATCCTGAATATACTTTTCCTGAGAGATGTAAAAGCCATCATAAGTGGAGGAAACCTCAATCCCAAGAAAGTATCAAAGAGGACCAAGATCAGTCATAAGAAACTGATCACGAAGACGAGCCTTAACAAAGGCGATATATACTCAGAAGCATCACCAGTAATGATCATATCATCAACATAGAGAAGAAGAAGAGTGCGTCCATTAGGAGAAGTGTGAACAAACAACGCTGGATCATGAACACTAGGGGAGAAACCAGCAGCAGTCACTACAGAAGCAAAGCGCTCAAACCAGGCATGAGGGGCCTGTTTGAGGCCATAAAGAGAACGTCGAAGACGACAAACCATCCCCTCAGGAGCAGAATACCCAGGAGGAGGCTGCATATAAAGCTCCTCACTCAACTCACCATTGAGAAAGGTGTTCTGAACATCAAGCTGGGACACAGACCAATGACGAACAGAAGCAACAGCAAGAAGAGTACGCACAGTGGTCATATGAGCCACATGAGCAAAGGTCTCATCATAGTCACCATCATGCTCCTGCTGAAAACCAGGAGCCACAAGACGCGCTTTATAGCGCTCAAGAGATCCATCAGAGCGGGTCTTAATCTTATAGACCCACTTACACGTGATAGGACGAACACCGGGAGGGGGAGAAACAAGATCCCAGGTGCCAGTGCGCTCAAGCGCAGCAATCTCCTCAGCCATGGCCAGCTGCCATTCAGGATGATGCTCAGCATCCCGATAAGAAGTCAGCTCAGAGGCAACAGAAAGACCATATTGACTAGGAGAGTAACGGTTGGAGGCACGACGCTGACGAACAGGACGAGTAGAGAGAAGCTCATTAGAGGAAGACGGCTCAGGAGACGACGATGAAGAAGAAGGAATAGCAGAGGAAGACTCTGGAGAACAAGGAGAACTAGGAGAACTAGACAGAGCAGAGGAGGATGGTGTCGAAGAAGAGACATCAAGGGAGGATATCCTGAAGAACACACAATAGGAGTAGAAGGAGGTGTGTCACGAAAGAGAAGAAAAGAGATATCTTCCACCGGGTAGGTACCAGCGGTGGGACGAGGATAGAAAGGACGCGTCTCATCAAAAGTAACATCACGAGAGATACGCATCCGACAACCAAGGGGGTCCCAACAGCGATAGCCCTTATGCTCATCACTGTATCCAAGGAAGACACACTCAACAGACTGAGCGGTCAGTTTGGTGCGTTCGCGAGGATCAAGGAGAACATAGCAAACACAACCAAACAAGCGAAGCATGGAGTAGTCTGGAGACTGTCCAGATAGGCGCTCAAGAGGGATACCACCCTGCAGAGCGGCGGAAGGCTGAATATTGATGAGGTAAGCCGACGTAGCGACAACCTCAACCTAGAAATACGGCGGAAGAGAAGAACCAATCATCATGGCACGAGTGGTCTCAAGAAGATGGCGATGCTTATGCTCAGCAACACCATTCTGGGCATGTACGCCAGATGTGAGAGAATCGAGCAAGGGTGCCCGCCAAAGAAGAATACCTCGCAACATCTGGGAGATATACTCACCAGCAGAGTCAGCACGAAACACACGAATGGGTGTAGAATATTGAGTACGGACCATGGCCGCAAAACGCTGATATATGGAGAGCACTTCACTACGAGAGCGCATAAAATACAACCAAGTGTACCGAGAAAAATCATCGATGAATAAAATATAGTAGCGATGGCCCCCTTTCAAAGCGAAAGGAGCCGGACCCCAAACATCGGAATGAACTAAATCAAAAGGTCGCTGAGATACAGACGCGCTAGTAGGATAGGGAAGCTGAATCTGTTTACCCAACCTACAACCCTGACAATGTAAAGACCCATCTTCTAAGACAAACCCCAGAAGACCACGATGAACTAATAACGACAAGCGAGAGTCACAAAGGTGACCAAGATGATGATGCCACTGCTGAAAGGAGCTAGTAGCAGAGGCGACGACCGGAGAAGAACTGGCAGATGAAGTGGCAGCGGAAGGAAAACGGGCCGCCTAACTCCCAAAGTCCTGAAGAGTCACGGCTGCGAGGGCCAGCTCCAACCAGGGCCTGTGTGCGACGGTCCTGGACAACACAAGAATCAGCATCAAGAATGACGCGGCAACTAGAGTCAGTAAGCTGGCTAGCAGAGAACAGATTCATCCTAAGAAGAGGAACATGAGAAATATCAGGAACAGAAAAAGAAGTAGAAAGGGTGCCCCGACTAGAAACAGGAAGAGAGGTACCATCAGCCGTGAAAACACAAACAGGAGAAGGGAGAGCACGAAGAGCGGACAGAAAAGAAGACTCAGAGGTCATATGAAAGGAAGCTCCAGAATCCAGATACCATGGGGACATACCTGACTGTGTAGAAGGCGGTGGTCGCCAAAGGCTCGAAAAAAATCAGTCACGAAACCAGCAAGGTTCGTCAAGAAGAGCTCAGAAAGGCAGCGGACACGAAGACTCGATAATGTCCCGATCGGAGAGAGCAACCGCTGAAGATCCGGAAGGAGCCGACCGCCCACGAGCCTGGTGTCGACGAAATCGATCCCGTATAACAGGTGGCCCAAGTGTGTCCATCCTTGTTACAAGAAGAGCAAAGGACAAAGAGAACCACGGCGACCTCGACCATGAGCCCGCTGGTGCCGACCACGACCACGAGAATGCTGGCCGACTCGACCGACCTAGAGGAGTGGGTAGTATCGGCGGCGGCACAGAGGAACGCGGCTGAGTCAAGGGAGCAGACGGCATAGGAGGACCACGAGTAGCAAGCACAGATGGAACCGCAAGAAGAACAGCACCACGGAGACGGGTCTCCTCAGCCCGAAGCTCAGACAACACCTCAGAGAGTGGAACACGACCATGAGCATTTAGCTGAGCACGCCGGGGATCAAAGTCCTGGCCGAGCCGGGACAGAAACTCATAGATGCGGTCAAATTCTGAAAGACAATCTGGCAAAGATGAGCATGTGCCACAAACAAAAGACGGAGAGAATCGTCGACGCCAGATAGCAAAGACTCGAGTATAGAACTCATCAATAGTGGAATCACCCTGCTGAAGAGCATGCTCCTGGCGAACCACAGACAGGTAAAGAGCATCCCCAGACGGCTGATAGCACTGACGAAGATGTGCCCACTGAGCGGCAACAGTAGGAAGACTCATGAACTCAGCAGCATATGGGACAGAACACTAGAAATGAGAACAGCAGCAGCACGGGCATCCTCATCAATCCACTGAGTGTAGGCAGTCAAAGCATGACGATAGGTCTCGAGATCAGCAGAGTACTGTTTGAACTTCAGCTCATAAGCAGGAACATCACTATCATCGGCACTCAGAGCAGCATCCTTGGCCTCCTGAGAAGCATCAGTGCCGAGAACAATCGGCGTTGGCGGAAGAGGAGCCACAGGAGCAGGGGAACGGCGGACAGGAGACCTCGCCGGAGAGCACACCCCAAAGACGAAGACCGCGCATGTGAACACGCATAAAGGCAGCGAAATCAGGATAATTCGCGCCATCGAAGATCACCGGGCAGCTTGGAATCGCAACATAGCCCGATGCAGAAGACATCTCTCTCTCTCAATTTTTTTTTCAACGCTCGAACAAATCAAGCCAACAGGCAGACATAGCAGTTAGCAGCAGTTGGCGGTCGAAGCAGAGAAGGCCGGCGGGGCAAAGGAGGTCGACGGGAGGCCCAGCAGCTGGAGGCCGGCGGAGGGGAGCCGGGGAGCCGGAGGGCCGGACGGGCGGGCGACGGGCGGACTTGCTGGCGGGATCGATCCGGAAGGACGACTGGCGGGCTGACGACGTGCGTCGGGCATCGGGCAGCAGGGCCAGGCGGGATCGATCCCGCGCGTGGAGGAGAGGGCGGGCGTCGGGCTAGGTGTCGTTCGTCGCGTGGAGGAGAGGGCGGGCGGAGGGGAGCATCAGGTCAGCAGGTCCAGACGGGTCCGATCCGATCTGGGAGATCAATCGATCTGGCGAGCCGAAAATTTGACGAGCAGAACGAGGAACTCCACGCACGTCACAAGCAGAGGACTGGTGGGCATGGTAACCCTAAAAACGGCTCTGATACCATGTTAGGAATAGACAAATTGTATTTCTCTGGGGCCAAAGGCCACAATATATAGTACAGGTACAGCTGCAAATATGCAGGAAGCTCTCTAACATATGGGGAAAATACAATATACAAATATATACATCTAACACCGACCACACCTTGCAGCGTTTTGTTCCTAGCACTGATCGAGGTTGTAGCATGGAGATCGGTCATGCCCTGGTCGAAAATGCCACTACGGCATGGTTACCGCCCACGTTGACAGCCTAGCCAATTGTCGAACAGCTTGTGGGCACGGAGGAAGCGAGGACCATGCGGTTGTGTATAGCAGCAGCAGCCACGGGCCTATGAGCCGAGATGACCAAGGGTGACGAAGGCGTGGTCACCTTCTGCTCCGTAACCTGACCCGACATCAACGACAGTGTGGCTGCGGTGGCGGATGCGACCGCCACTGTCATCTTCTTCAAATCCACCAGTATCTTCTCTTGTCTCGCAGCTAACAACGACATGGTGGCCGCCGACCGTTCCTTCTCCTTGATGCCTAATCGTCGAGCACAAGAGGCGAGCAACGTGCGCGCCTAATTGAGGTTTGCATGTGACCTGCTGATGCTCGCGGTGATTGCCACCAGTCTTGCCTCCATCGCTCTATCCGCCTCCCCCATTACGTCCAGGACCAAACTTCGTATGTGGCAGAAGTTTGGAAGACGCTGCGGTGTTCCTCGCTGGACCGAGCGGATTTGGCAACTAAAGATCTCACGAATTGGGAACGCACAGACAAACCCTAGCCCTATGGGTATTTGGTGAGATTTTGTGTGTGGAGGAATCATTGGCTCTGGTACCAAATTATCACACACCGCCCCCTTGCCGATATGATTGTCAACGTGAGGCTTGATCGATTGCCTGAATTCCGGAACAGAAAGAAGCAAATAGAGGAGAGCGAACATAGTTTGGATTCTATTCCATTCTTCAGACTTGATCGATGCCTTTCTCTGAAGCTGTTGCTTCTTTTGTAGTCACCAAAAGATGGTTTTAGCCCATGACCACCAGACCATGGTCGCTGACGTTCAGGCCCACCTCTTCTATGGTATCGGGTGTGACAAGCTCCCAATCCGTTTCTCATCGATTTTTTTATAATAAAAATGGCATTGTGCAAATAAGGCAGAGGGCTCAAGATTATATCATGCATTAATACACAAATCATCCTTCCAAATGATTCCCTGAGCACCATTGCCGGCATGGGCGTGCCAAAAAACATGAAAGGGTTGGACTGTTATGCTTTAATACCTAAGTAATCACAAGGCAAGAAGCCAAGCTTTACACCAATCCGTGGCTCCGGGTGGGCGGATTAGCAAAGGAGCAATGGAGCTGAGTTCGCAAGCCCACACCTAAATCTGCAATCGGAAAAGAGCAAGCTCGTATACGAAGATCGGCGACAAGCAAGTCTTCCGACAGACCGACAAGAAAGTCTTCCGACAGAGCGACCTCAGTGCCTATTGTATCGGTGCTCTATAAATCTATAATAAGGCTTGCGAAATCTAAGAGTCCAGATTAGATTGAAATGCTAGTTGTAGTTGCAAATCAATGTAATAAGGAGGTAAACTGTTTGATCGTGTACTGTTCCAAACCAAACATTCACCAAAGCCAACAACTCTGTAACACGCCATATGAAAATCCCAGGAAACGATCTCGTTGGAACCAAAGTTATTTAGATTTCACCTGCTTCTATGAGCTTGCAATTGTTCTTTTCTTCAAATTGTTTCTAAGTTGAACACCATATCATGTAACAAAATACTTAGTAAAGTATAAATTATTATTGAATCTAAGGGCAAGGTTCACACACCAATGAAACAAAACAAAAGCCTTTAAAAAAATCAAACAAAACGAAGCATTATGTTTGCACGTTTTTGCTAAGCTTCCCGCGATTTACAGTATAAGATATAACCATATATAAAACATAGATACTGTGGTATATGCACTTCAACTAGGAACGGTATAATACTGTTGATAATCTTTATCTATGTTACAGAAAAATAGGAAAGTACATGAAAGGACAACCTGTTATACTAATCTATAAGTCACTGCAACCTACTCTAATCGGCTGTTTTCGGTAAGCTCTCCAATCATGCAAGGTGTATACAAGAATGATCTCCTCTACATCTATGAAGTGCAAGTATGTGTCATATTTTGAACACAATGCGCCTAAATACTGAAACGTGGATGTATTCAACTGGTATGCGACTCCTGATAAATAAATTAGCCAAGAAAATAACTTCCTTGTAAGGATGGAATCCAAGGATGCTAATATGTCTGATATAGCCCTCACCCTTCATTTATACGGAGGACATTATCGTCATCCGAGTCTCATTTGATATTCTTCTCCACTATCACTTTTTTAGTGTCTTTTTCATCACCAGAGCTACCAAACAAAGATCCACTAAAGCCGCCTTCTTCGTCAGATCCATCATCTCCTAGAAAATCAATGTCGATGTGCTCATCATCACTATCATTATCTAAGATCCGTTCTTTGTCGAATTGATCATGATGATAGGATAATCCTATGTGGACTTGATGTTTCAATACCCAATCTGTACAGCCAGATGATTCCTCGAGGATCCAAAGTCTTGAATATGCTCCAAAGAACACCTGATTCTTTGAACCACCTAAGTAAGTCTTGAATTGCTCCAAACCACACCTGATTCTTTCAACCACCGGGGCGCGTAGGCTGGAAAAATGTTGCGCTAGCTGGCGCCTGCGGCGGAGGCGGATGATGGACACGCCGAGACACGGTATTCTTCGACAACTTTGGCTTCTTTTGGACACTTGTCGCCACCGTAGCAGAGTGCTTGGGGTTGTGTTCCTTTGCTTCGTCGTGGGTGGCGGCTGCTCTAGCACGACGCTTCCATGCGAGTTCGTCTGTGGCGGCACGAAGAGGTCGTGGATGAGCCCAACGGTAGGGTTCCCAGTGGTAATGGGGCTAGGGTTTGCCACGGGTGGCGACGGAACTCCTCCACAAGCGGCAGGGGGACGAGCTCGTATGGTTGGGGTTTGAGGATTGCCCATAAACCGTCCATCACCAGAATGTTGCCAACAAGCGCACGGGGCGGGGGGGGGGGGGGAGGAGGGGGGGCGAACGAGGGCAGGGGTGCGGCGAAATTGCATGTGAGATGTGTTGGCTCTTCACGCGCGAGCCAGAGCTTTGCAGCGTGTGGTAGCTGGCGCAACAAATTTGACGCTCTAGATAGCACAAAATGTCGCGCGCACAAAAATATATAATGTGTGCTCTATTATGCATGGAGTGCCAAAAAATACAATCGTCACTCTAGACTAGCGGTTTTTACCGTGCAGACATATTATAGTGCCTCTATTGGAGTTGCTCTTATGTGATTTTTCTTTTGGCCTGTTAGGTATATAGGTATCACGGTGAACATGCATGGATGCCTATGATTCGAGATCCTGGATGTGCTTCCTCAGCTACTTCACGAACTCGATCGTGCCGTCGAGGAATGATGACTTGTCCATCTACATCGTTAGAAGATAACTAGATTTTGGTTTCACGATCCATGCGAAGTAAAGATAACTGACTTGTTAGAGCTCCCTGCAAAGTTCCGGCTGGTTACTGAATTTCTGGAATATTGTATATATGAACTACATGAAACAGCAATTTAGAAGAAGCTTGTGCATTACGCGTGTACCTCAATTACACAGATCAGTTTTGCACGCCAGGAATCAATCGTCTTATTCCACTCCGGTAATCCATGAGAATAACATGTTGTGCGTTCATGTCGTGCAGAAAACTTGAACACAATTCAGTATAACAATCAGAAAATGTTAGCAGCCGAACTTGAAATAAAGGCACCACACATTCAGACCAGAAACAAGTACTCCTTATCCTAGCAGGTCCAACTAAAGATTTTCCAATGCAATTTTTTTTACCTCCAACCAGGAACCCCGGCCAATCTGTAAAGATAGTCAACAGAAACGACATATTCTTATCAGTACAGAGGTAATTTTGTTTACAACTACACATTGAAAGTTAACCACCATGAATAATTAGCGAACATGATTACAACTTGATTGCGATTGCCATCTTTGGCACGGTCCATACCAGCGACGTCGTCCCATCTCACATCAGGAATCTCGGAGACAATCGTCGGAGGAGCCCAGCTAGCTAGGAGCGGCAGCAGCCCCATTGTCGTGGTCTTTCTTTCAGGTATTCATTGCAGAACCTTTTGTCCTGCCAATAAAAAGGATCGATTCAGTTTGTCAATGAAGGAATGCCAATCTGCTAGAAAACGTCACAAGTTTGTGAAAAATATTCTGATTCCGTGGCTAGTATACAGATCATCTACAAGATATGGCTTACCTGTTCATCATAGAATAATGGTAAAAGATAACATAAATTATGAAGATTTGTCAACCTAAAGCATCCATGAAATGAACAAATATCAAACAAAGTTTAGATCAAAGAATCTTTGGGTCCAATTTGTGGTTGGAGATAAGATCTGGTTATTGAGCATTGTTATGGATAAGCATTAATCAATTACTGACATCCCCGAATTTGTAACATTTACGATTATAGCAACTGGACCATGCTGTGATCATCTTCTTTCCCGAGATAATAAAACTATTCGCAATAGGCTTCTATGCTCTGATTCTCGCTCTCATGATACTTCTCATTTAGATTGTATATGAAAATAAAATGAGAACAACTAGCCTCCATGGCAGATTAGATTCGTAGACAAGCAAACTGAAACAAAAAGGAGAGCAACAAAGGCATGCATGTATTCTACCTGAAGCCTACAACACCGCGGAACCTCATCATGCCCATACCACAAAGACCGGACAGTTCACACACATGGAGCTTGGATACTTTAATAAAAAACAGGGAGCTCACGGTTCACATACATCGGAACTTGGACAATCTAATCAAACATGAAGAATACTAATTGATAACTAATATGTTAACCCTTTTGCAAGCGAATGATCTGGGGTAGAGGAGGACGTCGAACCTGAAGTATGTGATCCAATCTTCGAAGATGTCGAGCTACAGGGCCTGCGGCTGCAGGGGACGTTACGATGACCGCCGCAACATGCAAGGCGGCACGGGTGTCGTGTGGCGACGTGCAGGGCGAGGGCGGGGACCTCCTGTGAAGGCTCTCGCGGTGTGCAACCTAGCACGCGGATCACACGGGGCAGGAGCGGCACCGTAGAGTCTCAGCGAGCAGGGTTCTCGAGCGGGCCGATGGCGGCAGACTGGTGCAGCGGAGGCGGGGCATGAGGCGTTGGTATGGAAGAGTGGGTGCCATGGTGCGATTGAGATCGAAGTTATTTCTCCTTTCATTCCTCGGAGGCGGACCGCGTGTGCCGGAAAATTTCCTCTAGGGGATGCGGGATAAGTGATCCGTCCGACATCATAAATTGCTAATCATACACCGAGATCTGATCAGTGGGCCTGATTGTGTGGTTTTAGTTTGCCCGTATGCGATTTTTGGGTACATCTAGCAAAGTTTATGTTCGCTCCTTTCCTTTATATATTATACATTACTAGCACAAAGCCCGTGTGTTGCTACGGCGTCATATTGAATCTGATATATATCCATACGTATATCGTATCCAAATTGAGGGAGTCCTTCGCTGACTTGTCTTTTGCACCGTATATTGGAAATCACAACACATCAACTTTAGAATTTTAGAAGTGCCGATATGGAAATTACGGGACAATTGAAGTGGTTTGTCAGTCAATTATTTAGAACAGAAGATCAGAATAGATAGGAGAATTCTCGAAAAGATGATATCTACAATCCCTTTCCATGAAGAAGCAAACCGAGGCATCGGCGAAGACAACTCCAAACTGAAAATTGATGTTGCCACATGGCTCTCAAACGCGTCGGGGCAAACCAACACTCAGCTACGCGCGGCGAAGTCCATCAGCGACAAGCGATGGCGCTTAACTATGTGGTCGACAACAAAGGCATCACCCACGGTATGGCCATGGACTTCTTCTTTGAGTGAGTCCTCGCGTTGCGGGTGCCGCTCCTATCGCAGACCTTACTCTGCTCATGGAAATACCAACTTTTGCACTCTCGTCCTAAAGGAGAGACATAACCCTCTCGCACTTCAGCTGCATCCCGGTTGTTGCTCGTCGGTGTCCTCCAACTCGTGCAGCGTTTCATCACGGGATGAAGATATCCAGACTTTTTGGCACTTGGCAGGGTGTGCATGTTTGGGTTGCTGGCATTGGTCAACCAAGGTGCGTTTTAAATATGTAACTCAACCATACCCACTTCGGTATCGCCTAGCCCTGTCCACATCGGATATCATCCTGGACCTTTGGACTGAATTTTGTAGGCATAGAAATTACAAGCAACAACAGATTCAACACTGATCTTCTGATGTACAAACAAAATGATGAAGTTACCTACCTACTGCTATGTAAACACGAAAACTCTATGTTGTAACTAAAAAGGGGAAAGTGTAGTCAGAGTTGCATTTGTATGGATAGCTGAATTTTTCTATTTCGATACTCAACTGAATCTTTGCGGCAAAGCTTTGACTCTGTATCAAATGCCTGGACGTATTTCTTGTGCACCCTTGCATCCTGTAATGACGACAGTAAACGAAATGAATCAACAGGAGCCCATGACCAAAACGGGAGCTAGTTTTCAGGTTGCATACTTTGAACTAAATGAACTATATAAAGTCGTAGCCCCGATTTCTGTCTAGAACACGTCCAAACAGTGACCAACACACTGCAAAATCTAAGGAAGCTTATATCAGAGGTAAAACCAACACCGAAACATTTGGTACCTTAATATATGTTGAGCTGCAAAATCTTCAAAGAACCGTCTTGATGCACAAGGTATGTACTTTTCTCTTTGGCCTCCAGAACAATTCATTGCATTTCCTTGGAACAACACTATCTTCTCTAAGAACCAACCTTAGCAAGTCTCTCCGACATGCGAGTACTGATTTCCGCATTGCATTTTTAGCCTCTTCTATGGACATAGAACCACCACTGAGATGAATTAGTTGTGAAACACCGTTCGGTTTACCTTCTCCAGACTCCCTCTGAAATGATACATCATTTGTCAGAAGCTTCCCAATTTGAAGCTAATTGCTACAGACAGATTGCTAAATACCTCAAGCGTTGAGTGTCGTTCAGGAGACGACAAATGGTGCTCATTAGCCTACACATCTCTTTGTACTCTTCATCTCTGACCATGTACTCAGTTAGCATTTCACCTAGAAAATACTGTGCTAGAAGTACCATGGGGGCCACCGAAATTGAGAAAGTTGCAGGTTTCATATATTCCTCAATCGTTGGCACATATTTGCTCCTTTGCCATTTAGCCTCAGTCATCATACACCTGATGAGCTTCTGCCACTGCAGATGAATGCTAACTTGTCAATACTGAATGCCATGCAATGAAGAAAGAAGGGGTGACACTCTGAACTCACAATTTCAACCGGGCAGAGAAGCGGCGCGAGATGAAGGGAAAGTGACCCAGCGCCGGCCTCCTGCACCTCATTCAGCTCACGGCAGGGGAATCGATTCGAGTGGATAAAGTTGGGAGGCTTCATCTTTCTCCCGGCTCCCAGCTCACGGCATGGATTTGCAACATGGCGTTTGTCACGGCGTGGAGCAGCAGCGGAAGAAAACCATCGATGGTCGAGTGATAAAGGGGGAAGAGAGAGAGAGAGAGAGAGAGAGAGAGAGAGAGAGAGAGAGAGAGAGAGAGAGAGAGAGACGCTGGGTGAGTGAGATAGATCTCAACCTCTGCTACTGCTCGTTGGTCGCTACAGGATGCGGCCGTCCTCCGGCGAGGATGCTGGGATGGCAAGGATGGGCCGTCAGCGGAGGCTCGCCATCGTGCTACACGCGTTTATTGGTCGCCACGGGATGCGGTCGTCCATGGGCGAGGATACGGGGCTGGCGAGGATGGGGGACAGGGGGGAGGAGCTCTTCCTTCCACCTCAGCCGCGTCGCCGTACGCAGCAGGGCGATGAGGGACTCGGCGCCGCGCGCCGGAGATCCATGGCGGCCAGTGGGGAAAAATTCCTCTCGCTCTCTGTAGGTCGGGGTGGAAACAATAACCGAACATACGAATAGTTTTTTTCACGGTGGCAGTGCCTGTAAATACCACCGAACTACAGGAACAATTCTATATGACGGACGGTGGACAGAAACGCTCCGTTCTTTATTATTATGTATAGATAGATATACTCCCTCCGTTTCAAAATATAAGATGTTTTAGGTTTGTAAAGAAAATGTATCTAGACTTGCTTTAGTGTCTAGATTCATTCTAAATCTTAGTGAACCTACATACTAAAAGTAGTCTAGATACATGTGCTTCACAAATCTAAAACCCAATTGCTAAAAAGTGCTTGGAGGCTCGTTAGTCAGTCTGAGCCTCCGTTCCTGGTCATCCGATTCACACGATGAAGGCGGATGTGCTGCAGCGTTCCAACAGCTTTTGACTTCACACCTGCTCAACGCGCCGCTAGGAATCCCCACCCAAAACGCATCGCCGGGAGCCCGCACTCTGGCCGCGCCTCGAAAGGCCCCACCTCGAACGAGCTCCCTGTGAATCACCACTATTTGGCGCGTCTCGGAGTCCCCATGACGACCAGCGTAGAGCTTCCATCGTGTAAGCCACCGGCTGAGGCTAGAATGGTAGTCGCACAAGACTAGCTCCGATCACCGAGATCGGATCGATAGCATAGGTGAGAATAGATCGATGGGCTAGCTGAGATCCGATCGATGGAATCATACTACTACTTACATTTCTTCTTGTTTCATTGGCTAGGTAGCTAGTTTGTCTATTGTTGCCGTGTTGGTGTACTATTGAAGTCGAGACAAACAAAGTAAGGAAGATAGTCCGTAGGCCCGAAAACTAGCTCGTGAACCAAGTGTGGTGTTTGTGTTTGTGATGAACTCATGTGCAGCGAGAATTAGAGCATCCCAAGCGTCCGCCACATTTACACTATTTATGTCTGGTTTTATTGTCACGGACAAAGAGGCCAAAAGACAACACCCAACGGAGGGATTGACCGTCCTCAAGCCCGTGACGGGCACTTTCGACCCAAATTTGAGCCGTGTTTGCAATCCGCTACCGATCGATTCCATGTCCGCATTTGTCCCTCCAACGATTTGGCTGGCCCACCGTCACTCCCACCTCTTCCTCATCTTTTTCCTTTCTTCACCGCAAGCGTTACGTCACCGTGGACTCGCAAGCATCGCTTGCAGCTTCGACGAGCCGTTCGGCCGCCCACTTGGCACCATGCGCGTCTCCATGGCTCTCGGCGCCGCGTCTTCCCGGAGGTCGACCTGCTGGACGCCTCGCTGCGTCTTCTCGGAGGCCACGCCACCACCTCGCCGAGGTCGCCCCACAGCCCTATGCGCTGGCCGCCTCCCTCTCAGTAGCCATAGGAGGTGCCCAAACCACCGATGAACGCCTGGATCGGGCTCCACAACGGCAGCCGCCGGCTCCACCATCAGCACTCGGCTTGATGGCTGGCACAAAGACAATAAATTCTTTCATCACACATGTGCTCGGTTGAATTTTGTCGGCAATATATTTATTCCATAGATGAGCTAAGTTATTTTTTGCACATAATAAGCTGTTCACTCACACATTTAGTAAGTCGTGTTTGTAGACAGTAAATTATTGTTTTTTAAGTTGTATACTATTTATTACTAAGTGGAATAATTAGTAGTGCTAAGTTGCATACCCAATCTATGAAGGTGACTATATCCACACTAAAGTGCCAACAACTTATTTTAAGGAGTGGCAACAACTATAGACTGCACCAAACACAACATAGTTAGAGTACGACTACGACTAAACATCACCGGCAACAAGTTACTTTTTTATCTCAAGTTTCTTCCATTTCTGAACTAGGTTATAACTTGAACAAAAATATTGCGTGTTGAAGATGATAAATTTACATGTGCTAGATGATTAATTTACCCGCCATCTTTCATCCTGGCTCCATGGAGGATTGGGCACGGTCTCTATCAAACCAAAATTCCTTTCAGCTTCTTCCAGCTCAAGTTGCGCCTCGTGTCACATCCACATTGATCAAGGTGGTTCGCGATGGCGGCTGCCATGAAGGCAACAAATTGTTTTCTTCGTGTGCTTAGTTGTATTCTTATCAATAGTATAATTGGTTCTCCATATAAACTAAGTTTTTTTGCATGCAATAAATTTCTTTTTCACACATGTCTAAGTCATGAGTACGTGCTAAGTTGCATACCCACTATTTCTAAGTTGTATACCTCTAGTGCTATGTTGCATATCCCATCTGTAAACTTGGCTACCTATACACCAGAGTGACAAGTTGTATATCTACAGTGCTAAGTTATATAGCCACCGATGCTAAGTTGTATACATACTAAGCTAAGTTGTACACACACACTATTCTTAATGTCTATACCCACTAGTGCTAAGTTGCATCTCCACTATTTTTTCTAAGTTGTATATGGAACAGACAGAGTTACATATCCATTGGGCTTAAGTAAATTGTTGCTTAGGCACCCCTCCATCTGGGCATCGCCGATCTCAAAGTGACACCCTCTTAGGTTTATAGCATCTCGCGTTGCACCTCATGTCATGCTCGTGGCATCAGCCACATCCACGTTGATTGCGCTGGAGTTGTACCTTGTGGCGGGGCTGCCAAGAAGATAACAAGTTGTTTCTTCAAAGATGTGTAAATTGTATTTTGTCGATGGTATTATTGGTTCCACATATGAGCTAAGTTGTATTTTAAATAAATTCTTCTCTCACACATTTGTTAAGTCTTGTCTGTAGACGTAAATTATAGCTTCATAATGTGATTATTTGTATACCCATTAGAGCTAAGTTGTATAACCTAGTGTTAAGTTGTATACTCGTTCCGGTCTCCTTGTTCTTTGACTCATGGTCGCCTACTCTAGCTATGATGTCGGCGACGTTAGGGTAGAGGCTACCACAACAGGTGGCGCCGGGGCAAGGGCCACCACAATGGGGCAATGGCAGTGTTGGTGATAACGTCGACAAGGATGGATGATGCAGTTACAACCATTGTGTATGGCTACAAATTTAACACAACAAACTACAACTCTTCATAGGAGTGCATCAATTATAGCCTACATTTAATGCAATCCCATTTTAGGAATGGATTATAAAGTTGTGCATCATTATCGTGAACTTGTCTACCGTTATGCCTAAGTTGTGTACCAATACTCCTAAGTCGTCTAGCATCAATGTTGTGAAGTTGTGTACTATTGCCATGAAATTTCCTAACACTACTACAAAGTTGAATACTATTTTGTATGGAGTTGTATTTTCATTACTACCAAGTTGTCTACCTCAGAAAACAAGTTACCAACAATATTATAAAGGATGTAGGCAACTGGTAGTGCAAAGTTGCGGGTCTCAGAATTGTGAAGTTCCTGGCTATTCATTGCTAAGTGAGTATTTTCAAAATTAAGTTGACTACAAAACACAAAAAGTTAGTGTAAGCAACTATTTATACGAAGTTGCTTTATCCATGATACTAAGTTGCTTTTTTCACAACACTAAGTTGTTTTTCAAAAAAAGTTGGTCGAAACATTACAAATGGGATCTAGTTTTGAAGATGTCGTCACGAAAGGCCAAACGGTGAAAACAGGTCGCAATTCCGACACACGGTTTAAGAGCTATGAAGTATCGAGTTTTCCTTGCATGAAATTAAATACACGTATAGTCTTTGTACTTTAGACTTTCTATTTTTAGGGTGAGGGCTCTCTTGGACTAACCAGCCCTCGGAGGCTGTCTAGCCGTGTCCAATCTAAAACATCTTATATTTTAAAACAGAGGGAGTAGATTATATATTATAAATAGTAGTTTTGGAAAGTCTCGCTGGGTTTAGTCCAGCTACAGCCCAAAAAGGGCGAGCCCATCAGCGTGCCCTTTTCTGTCTCTCGAACTCGCAAGCAAACGAACGAGACAAGCTCCAACGCCGCCGCCGGCCTTCCCCTCGCCCCACGTCCCACCCGCGCTTTCTCCGCCGTTCGCTGCCTCCCCAAGCTGTTGCCTTGCTGCGGGCTGCGGCACTGCGGCCGCCAGCCTGCTCTGCCGATCTTCCGCATCCGTCGTTGCCCGTCCCCAGAAGCCTCCCCCACTCCTCCCTTCTCACGTCCCCTGTGCAGATCTTCTGTTGGCTGCCCCGCGGCTCCGGCACCGATCGCCTACTGCTCCCGTACTCGCGCGACAGAAGCAGGAAACCGAGAACAGAGAGGTAATTTCTGAATTCTGATTATTCCTCCAACCCTTGAAGAACTGAGTCGAGTCAGACATTCAGTTAACGATTGATTCACGTCGTAGAACTAGAAGATGAAGATTTTTTCCATTAATATCCACATCTAACCAATCAGTAAATCCTCTCAAACTGAAGAAACTTTGGTTCTAACCAATTTTTTGCTTAGTTTTTAGCCCCGGAATTCCTCCAATCCTGGCTCTGTCAGAACTCAGAGGCACACGTATGCACCTGATAGTATCATATCTGACCGTTAAGATGTGTAGAGTTAGTGCCCAGCTCACCTAGATGTCAACTTTGCTAGCTCCACCACGAACAAGGACATGCTTAATTAGGATTCCCAATAAAATGTCCAACTCAAAAAAAATTCCACCAACAAACTTCGCCACCTAGATTGGTGAGGGCTTGCATCGCTATGTCCATTGTGCTGTCTCCATCTATTTAAAGTTTAAACCCTCATCGTCTGAATCTTTTCAAACACTCATTGTCTTTGTTTCCCACAGACTGATCACCATATGGCGGACACCAAGCGCGTCACCGTCTTTGACGACCTCCCTGAGTCCATCATCACCGAGGAGATATTTCTAAGGTTGCCATCGAGGGACGTCCTCTGCTGTGGCGCCGTCAGCAGGTCATGGCGTGCCGCCGCCACCAACAAGGAGTTCATGCTTGACCACCACAGCCGCCAACCATCGCTCCCCCTCATCGTCTTGCGTCACCAAACAAGCTCCTGGATCCATGTAGTTGATGCCTTCGACATCCGTCGGGCCCCCGCTGAGCGTCGTCCTGTTCTCGCCTTCAACGACTGCCACCATGGTCAAACCTTCCGGATCAATGCCTCATGTGACGGCCTTCTCTTACTCTCCCTAATGAACTGGGTCCGATTCAACATCGTCAACCCAGCCACACGCCAGTGGCTCGCACTCCCTCGTCTCGCTGGCGCTAGTGGCAACATTGCAGGGATGTACCCACACCCACACCGTTCTGATGAGTACCGCATCCTGTTCTGGAGGGGTAAGCATGAGGTTCGCAACGCTGGCTACTATGTCCTCACAGTGGGCTCCTCCCAGAAGCCCAAATACTTAGGGTTGCCGGCTACCTCCCCTTATACGAAGGAGGCGGTGAAGCAGGCTGGAATGAATAAATACTCTTGGAGTCCACCTGTTCTGCTTAAGGGCTGCCTTCATTGGTACCGATATTACGACTCAATACACAAAGTACTTGTTTTTGACACACTGGAAGAGTCGTTCAGGTTTATGAGCTCTCCCAACACCGCTAGAGGCACTCGAGTTCTGGTTGAGATGGAAGGTATGCTTGGCATGAGGTGCTTAGATAAGAATGAGGGGGTTATGAAAATATGGGTACTGCATGACTACGAGAGAGAGGCCTGGTCACTTAAGTGTCAAATTGTATTGCCAATGCTAAATTATTGGAGTGAAACCCTTATGTCTAATAAAAGAGATATGTTGGTCTACTATACGGAGTCATGCTTACACCAGCTTCACTATGATGACAACGGGAAGTTACTGGAGGAATTTCAGTGGGAAACACATTATCCAGATATTACTGAGCATTGGTTCAAAGAAAGCCTTATCAAGCATACATTTTTTCCAAGGCGAAGTGCTAGCCGTGTGAGACAACAACGATTTTTCCGAGGGCTTTAGGTATTGTTGGAACTATTGATGGTCAGTCATAGTTGTCCTTTGAGTGTGTATAATGATTGGAGTGAATTGAACATGTTGTCTTCCATAATGATATTTGTTTCTAATAAATTGACATGGTTACATATTATGAATCCTAAAGTTGCACTGACATGTGCAACTTCAGGTGCAGAAATGCGTAGTTTCTTTGTCAACATAACTGTGTAAAATGTGAGTATTGTCGAGAAATTTTGGATATTTGTATTGCCGTTACAAGGCATTATGTGCTTTCTTTGTATGCATGCACAATCTTAATCTGTTCATGCATGTTTATTCACTCGTGGTTCCTATTTAATCCGGACTCTACTTGACCCGGCAGGGACCGGAGTTAACCTCAAGGCACTTGCCCAAAGCAACCCTAGCTCTATGCGGAGGTCTATGGAGACGGAGGAAACGAGGTCCGTGGAGGAAACGAGGTCCGTGGAGGCAGAGTTCTCTCCACCAGAAGACATGTTGGCCGACATCCTTGGCTGACTGCCGCACCGTGACCTCGCCCTGTCCCCGGCAAGTCTGCAGCTCGTGGCACACTCTAGTGGACGCGCGCCGGCTGCTCCTCCGCCACGCGCTCCCGCGCTCCGTGCGTGGCCTCTTCTTGAACTATCAGGACTATCATCGGCCTATTTCTTCTCCCACCCGTCGTTGACGGGGCCGCTGATTGACGGCAAGCTCACTTTCTTGCCCGACCACGATGTGGATTACACCGTCCGGGGCCACCGCACTCTGAGGGAGGAAGCGAAAGCCTCTACGTGGTTAACCCAGCCACGCGGCGGTGAGCGTGCCTACCGCCGGTGGAGTAGGGGTGGGGGTTGGATCTGTACCTTGTGTTCGAGCCCACCGTGTCACCGCACTACGAAGTATGCTTGGTGCCATCTGACCGTTGCTTCAGAGCTTGGGACCACGATTTGGACGATGAACTGGCGGCGGAGGACGTGTACCAGGAACTGATGCAGGAATGGCCGCCGTCCCATTGCGAGCTGCAAGTTCTGTCGTCCAAGACCGGGCGTTGGGAGAAGAGGGCCTTTGTTCGGGAAGGCGAAGCTGCAGGGACGGTGGCTGACTTGAAGAGAGAACCAAACTGTTCTTTCTGGTATCAATGGCGTCATTCCGCCTATTGGAAAGAAACACTCTATGTGCACTGCCGTGGCTGTTATATTACAAGGTACGTACTCTACAGGCACATACATATCTTGTTTTTGGTATCGATGCACTGCCGTACCAAGCACTAAATGAGTATCGATGTCGACAGTGTGCAAAATTGCTTCATATCTGTTTTTGGTAAATAAGTAATCCCTCAGTCTTTGTATGCAATGCCACTTCGTATTCGAGACAAATTTGAGTAATAATTTGCCCAACAAAAAGGAGGAAGCAGTATTTGCATGACAGGAAGAATTATTAGCATTCTCTATTGATAAAATGAACATTTTTGCAGTATTTTAACTAATGCGATTGGTCTATTTGATGAGGAAGGAAGTAACGACAACGAAGTACATGAGGATGGTCAATCTTTTGAACAAGGCAACAAAGGATCGTTATATGATAATTCCAGCGATGAAGAATACACAAACTCAGAGTTAGTTGGGGAAAATACGACTGGAACTCTGACGATGATGATGTTCTCTTCTCTCAATTAGAGACAAAGATGAGGCTGACAGATTTTACCTCATCCTTGGATTCCATCCGTACAAGGAGGTTGTCTTCTTAGCACAATATGCGAGAAGGGAGTTGCCTACCATTTCAATACCTCAAAGGTTCAATACTTGGGTACATTGCGTGTGCCAGATTTTCTAACATCATAGTAAAGTCATTTGTGTATACGCCATGCATGATCGGAGTTCGGAGAACTTCCTGAAAGCAGTTCTAATGTTCATATCAACGAATAGATGGTTTGCTAGAAGTTTAGCAATACAAATACATGTATATGTGCTTACATTTGAGTATTTTATGTTTTAGATTTTAGCATATGGAAAGAATACAGCAAGTGTGCGATGGCTTCTCTTGGAATTTTGTGGGCTTTTTGGCCTTTGTGGGATTTTAGGCCATGCCAATATTCTAAAACATCGAACCCCTACTCATACATGGCAAGAGGTAGGAAAGAAGTTTTGTCCTAGATGCAGTTTAATATTTGGTACAACATTGACCTTCTAATCCCATTGAGAAATTTTCGGAACCCATCTGTTGTTTCTGTTCATCATACCTGACTTCTATTGCTGGTCTCCAAACCTTCTTGCTAGAATTTCTTCTGACCCTATTAGTGCATTTGTGAAAACCAATCTGGTCCTTTGGATCAGGCTTTCGCGACCCTTATCCTAGGGCTGTAGTTATTATTATTACCCTTTATGGAGAAAATCTACACCTTTTTTCTAGAATACACCTTGGAAAGGTGTACTAATCATGTTGAAGAAATACCTAGACGACCGGTACAATGCCAAGAATGACCGATACAACGCCATGAAGGCAATGCCAATACAAACACAATGCCACACGGCATACAACGCAACCCACAACAACAAAACATCGGGGACTCCTTGTAACTTATCCCGCACGGATGGAGAGGAGGTGAACCACCGAGCTCTCGGCCCATGATGGCCCACAAGTGTAGGGGATCGCAACAGTCTTCGCGGGTAGTATTATCCAATTTATTGATTCGACATAAGGGGAGCCAAAGAATACTTGAAAGCCTTAACAACTGAGTTGTCAGTTCAGCTGCACCTGAAAATAGTTCTTGCTCACAGAAGTTTATCAGTAGCAACAGTTTGTAGTATCAACATCAAAGCAACAGCGGCAGTAACAGCAAAAGTGAAACAGTAGTAATAGTAACAGTAACGGTAATAGTGGGATTCGAGTGCGGTAGGCATAGGGATGGATGGACAAACGTTGCATGGACGAGTCTAAACATGTAACTTCAAAGAACTGGGGCATTGCAGATAAATAATAATAAGCATCTAAGTACTAAACAATCCTAGACATGTGCTCCAAATATAGAGTCATACGTGCTCGTAATGAGAACTTGCACAACATCTTCTGTCGAGCCAGCCCGTGGCAGCGGGGCCTCTAGGGAACTACTGGCAATTAAGGTGCTCCTTTTAATAGAGCACCGGAGCAAAGCATTAATACTTCGTGAACACATGTGATCCTCACACCACAGTCATCCCCTCCGGTTGTCCCAATTGTTGTCACTTTGGGGCCTTTGGATCCGGACAATGATATGTGTACACAACTTGCAGATAAGATCATAAACAATACTATCATAATGATTCAATAATAAGTTTAGATCTGAGATCATGGCACTCGGGCCCTAGTGACAAGCATTAAGCACAACAAGTTGCAACAAAGTCAAATAGCACTAATAGAGATACTAGGCACTATGCCCTAACAGATCTTATTCGATTACATGATAGAACTCATCCAATCCCTACCATCTCCAAGCCTACAACGGGGGATTACTCACTCATGGGTGAGGGAAACATCGGTGGTTGATGGAGATGCGTTGTGATGACGATGGCGATGATCCTCTCCAAATTCCCCGTCCCGATAGGGTGCCAAAATGGAGTTTCTGGATCCGAATCTTAGTTTCTGGTGGCGGCGGCGGCGGGAAACTCTTTCTGGAAAACTATCAAACTCCCATGAGTTTTTAGGTCAGAAGGCAACTTATAGGCGCAGAGGAAGACCGAGAAGCTGCCTGGGGTGGCCAAACCTCCCCCAGGCGCGGGTTCAGTGGGCCCGCGCCCGGGGTGGGTCTGGGCCCCCCTAGGCCTCCCCTCTGTCTCCCCTTCTGGCTCCGTGGATCTTCTGGTGAAATATAATTTTTGGCATATTTTCCGGGATTTTTCCTGATAGTTCATTTTCTGCACAAAAACAAGACACCAAGATAATTCTGCTGAAAACAGCGTCAGTCCGTGTTAGTTGTATCCAAATCACACAAGTTTAGAGAAGAAACAATAGCAAAGTGTTCGAGAAAGTAGATACATTTTGGTCGTATCAACTCCCTCCAAGCTTAGCTTATTGCTTGTCCTCAAGCAATTCAGTTGAAAACTAAGTGCGATAAAAGAACTTTCACGAACACATTGCTTCATATGATGTAAATATTCTCAGCACATGAGTAGACGCTTAGAAAATTCATAATAAAGAGTATGCAACTAAGTCTACTCAATATTCATTGCAAGCTATGAAGAGAAACCAACTTAATAATAATAAATAGCATAAAACATAAATATAAGCAACATTGCAATGCTCATAATAAGGTATGATAGAGTGGTATCTCGCATGCCTTTGTTTGAAGAGCACAATATAAATGTTGAGGCACCTCTGAAGTTCAAGTGAAGACTAGAGATAAAGATATCAGAGATACAAGCATCAAAGTCATGACATAATTAATCAAGTTTTGGAACAAACACAAGAATGAAAACTATGCTCTCAAGAATGTGCTCATAGAATAAGTGGTGACTCAACAAAATTGTAAAAATGGTTTTGTGAAGGTTTGAAAGGCTTCATAATGCTGAAAGGAAGGTACTCATTAGATTTGAGATCTCATTGCCCCTATCATAAGCATATTTATGTGGTTAAGGTGAAAGTGAGGTCCACTCTGAATCATATGCTTGACAGACCATAGACTGGAAATCCCAAGTCCCTTGAGTACGAGGGTCGCTCCGCATGCTACTCAACTTTGGTCACCTGAAAGTTCTTGTCATTGTAAATACATGCATATCATCGAGAACCGCCAACGGGGTACCCCTTGCATATGGTACAGGAGTTTTTCCATAACCAAAATGACAAGGCAAGCAGACAATAAGCATCTCAGCAATATTTTTATTTACCACATGCATAGCTTTTTATTGAGGATGCTTCATAGATGACTCACTAAGGTGATGATGCAAGTTTTCACCATGATTAGGCATGACTTAGGCTAGCGGCCCAGGCGTTTCTCTAACATAGAATACAAACTCCATGGACTCACAAGTCCCCCTCTCATTTCGCATCGTTGACATCCGCAAACAAAAGAGCGAAGTATCAACTAGATATAAACGTATCTAAAAGGTGTTGAAAGCGTTCCCCGTGACAGCACGGTTCTGCTGACTCCCAGCATATAATTTGCAAGCATATAACTTTCATGGACTAGTCACAATGGTTCCGGATTATTAATTAAGTGCACAGAATAAAGTGTGCCATCAAGTTCGTGAGAGCTTTACTAATTAACTTTCTCAACACAGACAAACATTTTATTTTGGAAGAAAACACGGCATATATAATATTTATTAAATAGCAAATGATGTTAATGGGTAGGTATAGTGGACACAGCTGGCAATATTGGTTCTGGAGAGTTGGAAGCACAGGTAGAGCACATACTCAGTGCAAGTGAAGGCTAGCAATAGAGAGGGAGCGACAAACGAGAGAGCAATAGCTGTCATAATCATGCTTGCAACAAAACAAGACTAATTATGGCATGAAAGTGATACAAGAACTCTGAGGCAAAATCAATCGTCGAGGCTTACTGACTATTGATTAGTCATATGCATGCGTGAGCATGTGCCAAGTCGATTCACATGAACAGTCAGAGGAGGATACCACAATATCATACCAAAGTATGAATAAAACAATGCAAGCAAACATTTATATGACATGGTACAAACTATTAGCAAGCTGGAGCTAATCACAGACAAGCAAGAACTACTAAGTATCCATAATGACATACACCTTACACAAACAGGCTAAGCATGCTCACAATGATGAGTATATGTACAAAAATAAAAACAAATAGAGTTCGTTACCAGCCTCTTACCACTCCTCGAGTTGTCTTAATCTTCATTATTTCTCTTCACTTGTGTGACTTGAATGATAACATGAAAACCAATATCCATTGAGGACGGCTGAACCCTGCGAAGAAGTCACAAAACCAAAGAAGAACAACAAATATTTTTGGTGTTTTCAATTTTTTTAGAAACAAGCAAACAAAGAAAAACCAAGCAAACAAGAAGCAAACAAAACAAAGAAAAATATTTTTGGATTTTTCTTTTAAGGCAAACCAAAGCAAAGAAACACGCCAAGAGAAACAACGAAAATATTTTTGGTATTTTTGGGTTTTTAGAAAGAAGCAACGAAAACCAAAAAGAAAGCGAAAACAATGGATATACAAAGAACCGAATAAACATGATATATAGATGAGTGTGATGTTGGTGTACCTCCCCCCAAGCTTAGGCTTTTGGCCTAAGCGGGGCTCAATAACACGGATAGTAACCCCATGCTGGTGGGTCATCATAGGAATGATCATAGTCAGGCACCTGTGATGAAGAAGAAGACGCACCCCAATCAAATGAGGGCTGCTGGTATGAAGACTCTCCCAAGTTGGAGGGCTGAACCGAATTGTCTTCGGCATCCTCTTAAACATTCTCTTCTTGCTGGGAGAGTTCCCCAACATATGTGTCAACCTCCTCCTCCGTAAGTGACCATCCTTGCCTGTTATCAAAGTTAAACAAAGCAGGTGCAGGCAAATAAACTATTTTCTCACTCCTACCTTTTCTCCGACCTTGCTAGACAAAAGATAGTTCATAAGGCAAACTTCTCACATTAGCCCCCAAAGAAACAAAACCATGTTGAATCATGGATTCAATATCAAGCCTCTCTATGGAAAACTAAAAATCTGAATAATGAGGCTCTAAACCATGGAAAGCTAGCAACCTAGAAGCAATGAGACCTCCACAAATTCCACCCTTCTCACGGTTAGTGGTGAGACGGTGAGCTATCAAAACACCCAAGCTATAAGAACTATTCCTATTCAGAGCAGCTGCAATAAAAGCTAGATCAAAAGAAGACAACTTTCTAGCAGTCTTTCTAGCAAGAACACACTTGGTAATGAAATAGGAAAAGTATCTAATAGCTGGGAGCTGGATGTTCCAAATTTTAACACTTTCCTTTGAAAAGTCGAAACCTTGGCAAATCTCAGCATCCAAATCAACAAGTGACTTGGACCTCTCCTTGATCTTCTCACAAGATCCCCACTGAGGTACTCTAATTGCTGCACAGAAATCAGTAAAAGGCAGGTTGACATGCATATTATATATTTTGTAATGGACCATGGGATTAGAAGTAGACCAAGTGAAATGGAAGTCCTGCACAAAAGCCATGGTTAGTTTAACATATTAAATTGGTTCACTTTCAATAAAGTGCTCCAACCCTCATTTGTAACCAAAGTTTGAAAATCTTGGAGAATCCCCGCAGCTCTAAATTCATGGCATGGGTATATGGAGGGAAAAACTGCCTCCTCACGATGAACCTTCATTGGCTCATGCACCCTCAAGTCATATTGATTCAGTGAATAAGCACTCATCTTCTTTGCTGAAATTTTTAGACAACCATCAAACCAAGTTATTTCTAAGTTGATAAATGATGAGCAACTACTATAGTAACTTGCTAGAGGACTACACATGCATCGAAACAAAGTTTCTAAGCATAGAACAAGAATGCAAGCTCAAACAACCTGTCACCTATAGTAGCAAAATACTCAAGATACAATCTACCAATCACAAATCTAATTGGACAAGTGGAGGAGGCACATACCAAGGAGCAATCCCTCCAAAAATCAGCACTTGAGATGGGCTGAACAAGGAGATCGAAAATCGTGAGCAAGAACAACAAGAACTCGAGGTTGAGCAAGTTTTCCGGTGTTTTTCGGGAGAGAGAAAGAAGGTGGCTTTGAGGAGGCAGCCTGGAGGGGGCCAGGTGGGCCAGACCCCCTAGGCGCCACTAGTGGTGGGCCCGCGCCTACCACAGGTGTGGGGCCTAGGGGTGGCCCCCTGGGTCATCTCAGGTGCCACTCTGCCCCTTTTTTCGAGGAAAAAAATATTTTGAATTTTCTTGGATTTTTCGGGAAACTTTATTTTTGGCCAATTTTCAGGGTATGAAAATTGATTTTCTCGCAGAAACAGTTTTTCAGAAGAAGCAAAAGCAAACCAAAAGCCAAACTACAGGAGCTCTAAGAAACTCAAACAAGCAAACAACTAGCAAAACTAAAGCTAAAGCAAAGACTAGGAAGGGGAAAGGGAAAAAGAAAACAAGTATAACCACAGCGAAAACATTGTTTTGTTCATTAAAATCCTTTTGTTAACAAGGTTGATCAAGTCTTGTTACCAAAACAATCTTATATGAAACAAAACTTTGCATTCCACAAGGTGATTATGTTACCTCATACTTGATATCAATGGTCCCAATCATAATAGTTTCAACATTTTCTTGTGAAATGGAACAATATATTTCTCCAACCTTGATGCTTTCAATATTTTCAATAGAATTCAGGCAATAGCTCTTAACAACCTTCTTGGGGAAATAGACAGTGTGCTCTTTGTCATTAATATTGAATGTTACTTTTCCTTGATTGCAATTGATGACAGCACCTGCAATATTAAGAAAAGGTCTCCCAAGAATAATAGACATATTATCATCTTCAGGCATTTCAAGCACAACAAAATCAGTTAAGACCATGCAATTATGAGCTACTTGAATAGGAACACCCTCACATATACCAACAGGGACAGTAGTTGACTTATCATCCATTTGCAAAGATATATCAGTTGGTATCAACTTTTCTAGCTAGAGTCTCTTATAGAGAGAAAAAGGCATAACACTAACTCTAGCTCCCAAATCGTATAAAGCAGTTCTAACATAATTATTCTTAATGGAGCAAGGAATAGTTGGTATACCTGGATCTCACCAAGTTTCTTTGTAACCTTACCATTGAAGGAATAATTAGCAAGTAGAGTAGAAATCTCCTCATTAGGTATCTTCCTTTTATTAGAGACAATATCCTTCATATACTTTGAATAAGGAGGCAATTAATAGCATCAGTTAAAGTAATTTGCAAAAATAAAGGTCTCATCCACTCATAAAACTTTTTGTAGTGTTCTTCCTCCTTTGACTTGTGTTTCTTACCTGGAAAGGGCATAGGTTTCTGCACCCAAGGTTCTCTCTCTTTGCCATGTTTATTAGCAATAAAATCTTCCTTGGTGTACCTAGTGTTCTTAGTGTGTGTTTCAGGTCCTTCCTCAACTTCCTCCTTATCCGGAGACTCATCAATATTACCACTCTCAGTTTCAGCATCAGAGACCGATATACTATTAGGATCTATAGCAGGTTCAAGTGGTTCCTCAGCTTTCTTATGTTTCTTTTTCTTCCTCTTACGAGGACTACCACTATCCTCACCTTGTTGGGAATCCTGCTCTATTCTTTTAGGGTGCCCTTCAGGATATAAAGGATCTTGAGTAGCTGCACCACTCCTAGTTCTAATTCCATAAGCATGTTTATTTCCTGAAGCATTAACTAGCATATCCTTTTGTACTTTAGCAAGTTGATCAAGTTGAGTTTGAACCATTTGAAAGTGTTTACAAAGCATTTTAATATCATTAGAAGTTCTTTCTACAATATCTTTCAACTCATGGATAGCCCTGGAGTTTTCCAATAAATGATTTTGAACTTGTTTATTAAAATTACCTTGTTTAACAATAAAAATGTCAAGTTCCTCTAAGCATTGATCAGGAGGCTTACCATAAGGAATATCACCTTCATCAAAGTGTTGGAGAGAGTGTACCTCAATAGTAGATGAGTGGGGAATTGGCTTACATAATTCTTCTATAGGAGGTAGATTCTTCACATCTTCAGCTCTAATACATTTCTCCTTTAGACACTTCTTAGCTTCCTTCATCACTTCATCATTTAATACAATAACTCCCCTCTTCTTTGTTGTTGGTGTTAGAATTGGTTCAGGAACAACTGGTTCAGGAGTAATAGGCTCAGGTGTATTCAGTTCAGTTGAAGTCCAATCATCATAATTCTTGCTTATCTTGTTCATTAATTCTTCAACATCTGTAGGAGTCCTTTTCCTGAAAACACAATCAGCAAAGCTATCTAGGTAGGTCCTAGAATCATCAGTTAGTCCATTATAATAAATATCAAACAACTCATTCTTAGGTAATGGACATCCAGGATATGCATGAATCAAGGAACAAAATATTTTCCATGGGAAATTTCTCTTCTTCTTCCTGTTTAAAATCAAAAAGTCTCTGCAAAGCAACATGTCTAGCACTGGGAGGAAAATATTTATGGAAGAAAGAAGCAATCAAGCAATCAGGGCTATCAATGGAACCAGGAGGTAATCTATTAAACCAAGCCCTAGCTTCTCCTTTTAGTGAAAAAGGGAAGATCTTAGCAACAAAGTACTTGCGCATCTTAAAATCATCACAGAACAAAGCACTCATAGTAGAAAGCTCATTCATATGAGCCACAACACTCTCATTTTCAGTACCACAAAAAGGTTCTTTCTCAACAATATCTAAATAAGATAAATCAAAAGAGAAATCATAATCTTTATCTTTAATATCTATGGGAGAGGTGGCAAACTTAGGATCATAGGACTTCTTAGGTATAATAGTATGTCTAGCAAGGAGATTCTTAATAGCACTAGCACCATGTGTGTTTCGGCACTCTTCAACAAATTCATTAGTGAGCTCTATATAACCATCATTAATATCAAAACTCTCACTAGCAGGTGAGTAACAGGTGTAACAGTGTCTTCACTAGGAGTTTCGGTATTTCCTAGACTAGCCATAGTAGCATCTAGAAAAAGACCTAGTGAACCACTCGCATCAAGCACAGTAGAAGTAACATCATGAGTATCAAAAGCAGTTTCAGATTCAGCAGTAGTAGAAGTGTGTGTAGCATGAGTATGTGGTGGTGGTGTGATAAGCTTACTTATAACAGACGGTGAATCAAGAGCAACAGAGGTGTTTAAGACTGTACCTCTTCTTGTAGTGGATGGTAAAATACAGAACTTTCCATCACGAGACTTCCCCATGATGAAAGGAGTAGCAGTGAATCCAAGTGAACTTACAAATAAAGCTATGCTCCCCGGCAACGGCACCAGAAAATAGTCTTGATGATCCACAAGTGTAGGGGATCGCAACAGTCTTCACGGATAGTATTACCCAATTTATTGATTCGACACAAGGGGAACCAAAGAATACTTGCAAGCCTTAACAACTGAGCTGTCAGTTCAGCTACACCTGGAAATAGTTCTTGCTCACAGAAGTTTATCAGGAGCAACAATTTGTAGTAGCAGCATCAAAGCAACAGCGATGATAAAGAAAAGTGAAACAGTAGCAATAGTACTTGATACTTGATAAAGGCCATTCGAAAAGCGGTAGGCATAGGGATGGATGGACGGGCGTTGCATGGACGAGTCTAAACATGTAACTTCAAAGAACTAGGGCATTGCAGATAAATAATAACAAGCATCCAAGTATTAAACAATCCTAGGCATGTGCTCCAAATATAGTCATACGTGCTCGTAATGAGAACTTGCACAACATCTTACATCCGGACCAGCCCGTGGCAAGGGACCTCTAGAACTCGGCAATTAAGGTGCTCCTTTTAATAGACCACCGGAGCAAAGCATTAACACTCCATGAACACATGTGATCCTCACACCACAGCCATCCCCTCCGGTTGTCCCAATTATTGTCACTTTGGGGCCTTTGGATCCGGACAATGATATGTGTACACAACTTGCAGATAAGATCATAAACAATACTATCACAATGATTCAATAATAAGTTCAGATCTGAGATCATGGCACTCGGGACCTTGTGACAAGCATTAAGCACAACAAGTTGCAACAAAGTCAAATAGCACTAATAGAGATACTAGGCACTATGCCCTAACAGATCTTATTCGATTACATGATAGAACTCATCCAATCCCTACCATCTCCAAGCCTACAGCGTGGGATTACTCACTCATGGATGAGGGAAACATCGGTGGTTGATGGAGATGCGTTGTGATGATGATGGCGATGATCCTCTCCAAATTCCCCGTCCCGGCAGGGTGCCAGAACGGAGTTTCTGGATCCGAATCTTGGTTTCTGGTGGCGGCGGCGGAGCGGAACTCTTTCTGGAAAACTATCGAACCCCCATGAGTTTTTAGGTCAGAAGGCAACTCATAGGCGCGGAGGAAGACCGAGAAGCTGCCTGGGATGGCCAAACCTCCCCCAGGCGCGGGTTCAGTGGGCCCGCACCTGGGGTGGGTCTGCACCCCCCTCCCAGGCCTCCCCTCTGTCTCCCCTTCTGGCTCTGTGGATCTTCTGGTGAAACATAATTTTTGGCATATTTTCCGGGATTTTTCCTGATAGTTTATTTTCTGCACAAAAACAAGACACGAAGGTAATTCTGCTAAAAACAGGGTCAGTCCGTGTTAGTTGTATCCAAATCACACAAGTTTAGAGAAGAAACAATAACAAAGTGTTCGAGAAAGTAGGTACGTTTTGGACGTATCAGAGCACGACCACGTGATCGAAGGAGGATATTTCGGAAGACCGACTATGCCTCACAGATGGCACAACCAACACATCGCCCTCCCATGTGCGCTAAGGTGGCGAGTGAGCAGCGGGGCAGGGCCGCCAGATAGGATAAGTCGACCAAGAAACGTCACCAACTATGTACATTGTGCCCCGAAAGCCATGCTCAAAGAAGCCTCCAATCTTGACTCCGGCTTGCCAATCCGGGGACTTCGCAAGCAACCTAGAAACACCTCCGAGAAGAGAACTGCACTACGATGATGTCGTTGTCCGATCAGCAAGACGGATATAGGGTTTCCCCCGACGCTCGATGTGGGACTTGATGTGTTGGTTGGTCAAGGCTTGAAAGCCTTTTCACCCAAGGACACAAAGCTTCAGAAGTTACAAATAGTCATGTAGCTGGTTTGGTCTTATACTCGAAAGACATTGCCCTTTAAGTTGTTTTGAAGGCACTGTGCCATGAAAGAAATTGCCCATTACATTGTTTTGAAGGCGTTGCGCTAGCGGCAGCTAGGAACCACCAAGATATGAACCTTCCATAAGACAATCTAAATAAAATGTATTGAAGCAATTCTGCAGACAAGTAAAGTTATTCCCCGCATTAGTATTTGTTGTTCTCTTCACAAACATCTCTTCTGATGTATGGTTGTCACCATTGGCAACGGTTGCTGCTCTGGTGCGTTGGTCATTTGTGATCTTAACACGACGATATTCCGTCGGTCTACTACAATAAACTCTATCATGACAAGATTTGCCCGGCTCCGGTGATGAAGGGATGAGGACGGCGACGCGCCTTCGGCTCACGCTAGTGTTTATAGTCGTCGCTAGTTGTTCGAATGATCTATTTGTAATTATAACTTTTGGACCTCTTTATACTGCTATTGATGATTATTAATAGATTGGTGGAATTTTGAAAAAAATGGGTTTATTCTTATAAACTGGGTCAACTCTATTCTATCTATACGAAATGTATGAACGCATGTTCTCTTTGAGAGGTTCCTCGGAAAAAAAGATACTCCCTCCGACCCATATTAGTTGACTTGGATTTGTCAAAATTTGAATGAATATATATAATTTATTCAAATTTAGATAAATTTGAGTCAACTAATATGGGTCGGAGGGAGTATTTGTTATTCTTTTGTTGCAGACAAACCAACTTGACATATCCATCCATTCCACCAACCTCTGGAGACAAAACATCTATTCCAATCCAAGCAATAGAACAAAGAGAGATGATAATATGCAGCTACATATTTTCATTTCTTATTTTCACAAGAAAAATAAACTGGTTCAGAAAACTGGATGACACATCAACAGCTTCACAGAAAGTGGCACAGCGACATCAGCAAAGAGCAGAGCACGAAAAAAAAGAAGTCAATACTACCTACCGGTAGCCGAGGCAACAGCCAACAGAGCAGGAAGATTCAGATTTGAGACCAGCAAGCTGAGATCTGGTGAGAGGAATCGGCGAGAAATGGCGAAGAAGACCAGTCGATCAAGAAATCAGTAGACCAGGAGGGGAATTAGATCGAGAAGCAAGCAAAGCAAGATGATGTCGCCAAGAATCCAGATTCCGGTGAGCATCGGCGGGAGCAGGATGGTGCTGTCGCCGAAGCAGCTGCTGACCACCATCCTCGTCGTCTTCTCCACGCTCTCCTTCATCAAGATCCTCCTCATCACCCGCTCCTCCGCCGGCGGTGCCTCCTCGTCCGCTCTCCTCCACCGCTCGGAGTGGGAGTCCGGCAACGGCACCGCCGCCGGGAACGACGGACTCGCCGCCAAGGAGTTCGCGCTGCTCCGCTCCATCGTCGCCGCGCGCGCGCCGTGCAGGCTGCTGGTGTTCGGCCTCTCGCCGCAGCTCCTGGCGCTCGCCGCGATCAACTCCGGGCCGGGCGCCGCCACCGCCTTCGTCACCGACAGCGCCGAGGACGGGGACGCCGCGCGCCGCGTGCTCGCGGGGCGCGGCGGCGGCTCGTCGGCCGCCGTCCACCGGACCAGGTACCCCGACGCGGCCGGGGAGGCGTGGGCGCTGCTGCGGCGCGCGCGGGACGCGGGCCCGGCGTGCGTGCGCGCGACGGGGACGGTGCGCAAGTCAGGGTGCCGGCTGGCGCTGACCTCGCTGCCGCGGGAGGTGCTCGATGCGAGGTGGGACGTGGTCGTCGTTGACGGGCCGAGCGGTGCCGGACCCGACGAGCCCGGCCGGATGGGCGCCATCTACACGGCGGCGGCGCTCGCCCGTGCGGGGGGCGGCGAGGTGGACGTGGCGGTGCACGACGTGAACCGCACCGTGGAGCGCTGGTACGCCAGGGAGTACCTCTGCGAGGACAACCTCGTCGCCGCCAAAGGCCGGCTCTGGCACTTCCGCGTCGGCACCGGCGGGCCACGGGACGCCTTCTGCTCCACCGGCGCCGTTCAGATATTGTAGGGAGCGGAACAAGATTGCCGGGTGTGGCCATCGCCGGAGTTCTTGTTCGTACGAGGTCAATGCATACCGCCGCAGACATTGCCGGAGCTAGAAGGTCGGCGCCGGGGCGACTGTTGTTCAGTGGTCATACTTCATGGATAATGGCAGTAGGATGATTCAAGACGAAGCTGGTTCTTCGATGATGGAAGAGATTATGTACACTAGTAAACTGAATTGTTCTTTGTTTGCAACAGAACAACAAAGAACTATTCTTTGTTTGTAAAGAGAACAACAGATACTATCATACTGATCAGGGGAAATGGCACTAACAAGGTCTCACACATTTTTGTTTGAGATTCTTGTGACTTCTCTGACTTGTAAGGATAATTGCTTCAAAACATTTTGTCTGAGATTTTCTTAATGACATGACATGCAATCTTGCATGTTCCTGAAAAGAAATTTTGTCTGAGATTGCTGTATGAAATGTTCATTTCTTGCTACAGAACTTGGCTCATTTCTTGCTACATGAGTATAGATTATGTTGAATGGCTTACGCAAATTCGTCAAGTGAGCAACAATGTTGGGCTTTTTGCTCTCGGCGTGTACTACTTTTTGATCAACTGATCATTGAGCAACTGGAGAGCATCATGTTGATCAGCTAGCAGCAAGTTTCGAAACTAGTACTAGTCAGAATCATTGAGTTAGACAAATGTATCACTGGATTAGGAGGTCAGTGCTGTACCAAATATATGCGCTATGAAAATATGTCTGGATAGTATCGTAGTTGCCGAAAACATATACACTGAAATTGTATGTACGCTACCAACTCGATATCATTAGGTACATAATGAAATGTATTTCCATAGCGTATATGTGTTGGAATTTGGTGTTGGGCGGTTGCCCATTAACCAATACACATTCCGAAATTCTCTTTGATCCATTAATGCATGACAGAATGTGCAAGTGAATCTAAAGTTTACATTGTTGGTTGACTAAGAGTTGCACCATCTTATAAACTATATTAGTTTGTTCTACCATGCACTAATTAAGATGTTAAAAAGAAGAGCAGCTTATGCGCACTTTATCTCCGACACCGCCCATCTCGCCACATTGAGAATGAGCCGAGTCGAGCTCATATTTATGCATACTGTTTATAGTTTGCTGTTTAAGAAAATTAATTAATTACAATTTATTAATAGACGTTTTAATCAATCAGTCGTTTCCGAATTTTATGGATCGTGAGTTGTTGTTGACTTGACGTGGGCCACACCCCATGACCTTCCTGAAAGGCACTATATAAACACGCACGCGGACCCTAATGGTACACGCTACATGAGACTATCTGCTTCCAAAACCTTGCGCCACCGCTATGGTCTTCTCTATCCCGTTCTACGAAGTACAACACCAGCCAGGATAGTAGGCCTCCGGAATCCCGTCTCTCGAAGACTTGTACGGTTGAGGGGCGATCAGGGTTTTTTAAAGCGCTCTAACGTGACTACTGGCAAGACGGCATCGTCGGGCGAAGACTTCCCCAACGATGACTTATTCCTGGACATCGACAACCTCATCATTAGGGGCAACACCAACATCAATGCTAAAGTTGTTGATGCCGCTGCTCAGGCTGCACTATACATGACTTCAATCTTCTTCTTTCAGATGTTGCTAGAGTTTCTGGTTCTAGCATTTGAAATAGATGTGGCATGTTCTATGCAATCTGTTCATCTACTTTATTAGTATGCATGATTTATTTTATTGCTATTTCTATGGTTATGCTTTATCAATTATTTATTCAGATTAAATCATATAAATATTTGCTTGTATTTTCAACAATACAAAACCTGATTATAGGAAACCAAATTCCAGTGTCATTACAGCGGCTACTATACCGCCTCCTTTTGGTGGTATGTACTATAAGAGATGGCGCATGATAGCAGTTTTTTTATTTGAAAAGATGAATTGTTATAGCGCCACTCTTGAAAAATCAGAGAAAGAGCTTTTTGTTGAACGAGAGAAAGCTTTTCAGAAAACCAATAACATATTTAAAATGGCTCTCTTCAGTGTTTTTTGGAACAACGTTGCTGACATCACAACAAAATATCAACCAGGTAAAACTAGAAAAGGAGATGACTTGGTTTATAATACACCGAATATTACAACAGAATATGGCAACGAGGGATTCTGTCATGTTCAGGAGATATGTCATGTTACACATAACATATTTTTTTTGAAAACGGACGTTACATGTAAACCATTTTTCCCTTGCACACCGTCCCTGTGGGACACATGAAACAGATGTCTGCATACATGTTTGGTTGGTGTGGGCTTAACGCAAAAAAAAAAAAAATAGTACAACATTCAGCGTCCCCCGGACGATTACAAACTTCCTATCGTCTTGGCCCCAGCTGACACATGTGCTGTTCTTTTTTTTCAAAATGCTGGGTTTGCTACAGACGCCTAAATTTTGCTACAAAATGTCCCTTTTTGGTATATTTGTACAATATAGCAAAATAAAATTTGCTAAAAATATTTAAAAAAAAAGACTGCCTCGCCAGTGATCTTATCAGAAACTTTGTAGCAAAAAATATTTTCTAATGTAGCAAACCCGATTTTGCCAGGGAGTTTCACCGGGAGACCGCGCTAGAGACCTCATAGCAAAAACTTTGCTCTCTTGTAGCAAAATAAAAAAACTAGTATAGCAAAAAAAGTCATAATGTAGCAAAGCGGATTTCACCGTAGACTTTAGCTGGAGACATGGTTGAAAACGTCGTAGCAAAATCATAGAATGGTTATGGCAAAACAATTATGTAGAAGTAGCAGACATGAATACGTAGAAGAAACAATATTCTAAGGTAGAAAAAACTCGCAGCCACGATGGATAACAAAAATAGCAACACCTGCCAACTAGAGTAGCGACATTGGATGTCCTAGATAGCATTACTGTCGCCGGAGGCCATGACTACAGAATCAGCTCCGCGGGGTAGTCGGCGGCGGGGTGCCGGGTCGCAGCACGAGAGGTGCCGCCATGAATCATCGGTCCCCACCAGAGGTGGGAGAGAGGGGAGCGACTAGGCGGCGCCAGGTGAGGTCCCTGCCGCAGGTGAGCCCATCGTCCTTGATGTTGGCCTACATGCTAGTGTTGGAATTATGCCCTAGAAGCAATAATAAAGATGTTATTGTTATAATTCCTGTTCATGATAAAGTTTATATTCCATGCTAGAATTGTATTAAGCGGAAACTTTGATACTTGTGTGGTTTATGAACAACACCGTGTTCCTAGTACGCCTCTATGGACTAGCTCATTGATTAATGATGGTTAAGGTTTCCTAACCATAGACATGAGTTGTCGATTAATAATGATATCATGTCATTAGGAGAATGGTATGATGGACAAACCCAAATCAAGCAGAGCAATTAGGTCGTGTCATCGTGTTCATCTTTGCGAAGCTTTTTCCTATGTCAAATATTGTATTCCTTAGACCATGAGATAATGCAACTCCCTGGTATCGGAAGAAAGCTTTGAGGTCATCAAACGTCATCCTATGTGAGGGTGATCATAAAGGTGTCTCTCAGGTGATCGGAAAGTACTTGTTGGGTTGTATGTATCGAGATGGGATTTGTCCCTCCCGAGTCGGAGAGATATACTTGGCCCACTCGTGTCGATATCAACACCGCTTGCAAGAACGTGGTTAAGGAGTTGATCACAAAGTGATATCGGATTACGGAACGAGTAAAGTACTTGCTGTGAACAAGATTGAACTAGGTATGCTGATACCAACGATTGAATCTCGGGCAAATAAAATATCGCGTGACGAAGGGAATATATATGGGATTAATTGAATCCTGGCATCGTGGTTTGTTGGGGAGGTGACCTCGGATAGGGTAAGGACGGGGAAAGACGAAAGGATGTCCTCCGTCCAGTTTCGAAGTTCTGATCTGGTCGGCGAATCCTAGAGGTCGGCCGATATAGGAAAGGGAAGGACCCTTATGGTGATGGCAAGGCATTACCCGGCCGAGATACTGCGTAAGCCGGCCAGGTTAGCCCGAATAAATCTTAATGCAGGTGAAGGACAAGCCGAGTTATGCGAGGAAGGGCCGAATGATACGAAGCTTGCAGGAGAAGGAGAAACCTAAAGTCAAACTCTAGCTGCAGGCAATAGAGAATCAGAGCGGATCCAAGCACAAGGGACAAAGGCGCAGAGCGACAGAGGGGCAGGAGGAGGTCACGGAGGTGACAGTCCTGAAGCCCGAGGCACGCAGGAGGGGCCCTCTGGAGCCTTGCCGTCGTTAGAAGGGCGACAGGAAAAGGAGGCCACCGAACTACTATATTGGGACAAGCATATTCCTCGAATATGCTTGCCACGTCAGCCCTAGAGGAACCCAAGGTTTTCCTTTATAAGGGGAGGCTTGGACCCTGAGGAGGGCATCGGCTCATTTAGTACCGTTAGGCTGGCAAAGTTCCTCTTTTCTCCTCGTATACAGCTCAAGGAGCACTTGTAGCCCAAGGAAGGAGAAATAAAGATCTTTGCCTTAGTCTTTTGTGTGTAGAATCAACTGCATCTTCCCTCCCCAGATCCCACTAGCATCCATTGTCCCCATACTTTAGCCTACCCATGGCATCTGCCGTGTCACCACCACGACAGTTGGCGCCCACCGTGGGGCAGCAGCGGTGCTAGATGGAGTCATGATCCGGACGGGAAACTTCATCAACACTGGCGAGCGCGTCGTTTCTGGCTTAGTCCGGAGACTCGATCTCTGTGACTACGTCATCAACAATGCAGGCAGCTTCAAGGGAACAGCTCCTCCGCGCAACGGCGTCTTCATCAACTTGGGCATGCACCAGGTCTACGTCGGCGTCGACATCTCAGGCATTTATCCTCACGAGGTTGTTATTGCAGGAGAGACTCCCTTTAGCGCAGCACTCACGGCCGGCAGCGTTGAGGTGATGGTCGCAGCCGGGGCGCAGACGGGAGCAACGGGCGTCGGATCAAGCAGAGATCCGGCAGCAGGTGCGCAGGTGGCGCCCAGGCAGACGGCTCCACCACCCACCGAGGTAATTCCTTCAGTGGTTAACCAGGCTGAGGTGCATGAGACAACCCCAAAGGCACCAAGGGTAAGAGGGCCACCTCTGGAAAGACCAGAGAACGTTCTTCAAGCAACTATAGATAATCTGACCACACCTATAGCGTCGATACTTGATCCGGCAAACGCTCAGGCAGAGTTAGAGGAAACCAGGCAGAAAGTACTGGTAGAGGCAAAAAAGGTGTCGGCCTTGCGGGAATCCTTAAACAGGACCCTGCGAGAGTACGCCAGGGCAAATAAGCTCTACGTCGCCCCCGAGCGGGCTGACGAGTTGAGGTTAAGAGGAAAGAACCTCATAGATGATATCAACAAGGAGCATGATGCTCATGAGGCAGAATCAGTTGATCTAGGCTTGCCGAGGTACAGTACCCCGGCAAAGAACCCGAGAGCGGCGAATGCCGCAGCATTGGAATTAGAAGGATTGACCGGTGAAGCCCGGCAGAAACAGCAAGAAAGAGTAAATGAGCCGGTGCGCATTGCGAACCAGCAAAATGAAGAAATGCTCAGAGCAGACCCAGCAAGGCCAGGTGCCTCGCGAATGGTTCACTCGGCTGGTGTAGCACCAGCCTTATCAGTGGCAGCAGCATCCTTACCCGGAAACAAAGCAAGAAAAGACAGAGCGGTAACTTCTGGAAAGAGAAATAAGCAGATTGTTCCATATGATCCGGCGATAGCCGGAAAGGCCAATGAGAACAGAGGCAATGGAAGTCGAGGTAATAGTGGCGAGAGAAACCCCGGACATGCCGAGAGAGGCGGCGGGAGCCGAGGCAATGGAGATCTCAGGAGAGGAGAACTCGGAAGAGGGAATCACGAGAACAATACCCCGGGGGAAGGAAGGAGAGAACCGCTACCCAATCCGCAACCGAGGCATGAACCTCGGTAGGAAAGAGAAGTGAGACCAGCTCGCCACAATCAGGCGAATGAGAGGTACAATGATGGTTATTCCGAGATGGAGTACGCGATTCATGGTGGGAACAACCATTATGGGATGCAGGAAAGAGTTTTGTATAGAGATCTGCCGTCAACTGACGCTAGAGTGAAGCTGGACCGGCTATACCGGTCCGAACTGCTAGAAGAGTAGGGTCCTCCGGGTCCGGCATGCTTCGGACCTCGGATCATGGGCGAACCGCCTGTGCCGAACTTTCAGCTGGCAAGAGGCACAAAAACATACAATGGGAGCACCAAACTACAAGATTGGCTGATCGATTATGCTACTGCTGTAAAAATAGCAGGTGGAAACTTACGATGGGCAGTGAGATATGTCCCGCAAATGTTGGAAGGACCAGCTAGAGTATGGTTAAATAACCTGCCCGCAGGCAGCATCAATTGTTGGTTGGACTTTGAAGAGATGTTCGTTAGCAACTTCACCAGTACCTACAAGAGCCGAACAGGCCGCATCAGCTAGCAATGTGCAAGCAAAGGCCGAATGAGACAGACAGAGAATTCTTAACTCGGTGGTGCAACCTGAGGAATTCGTGCGAGGGAGTTATAGAGTCACAGGAAATAGCTTGGTTCGCCCAAGGATGCCGTTATGCCAGTGTATTATGGCAGCGACTGCAAAGAGATATGCCAACCACATTGGCAGAAACCATCAGGATAGCAGATTCTTATGCGTTGGGAGATCCGACGCAACTAGAATTAATGTCGGCAGATCAACGAGAACATCAAGATCAATACGCAAGAGAAGTGGCCAGGTCATCCAGGCGCAATGACTTCAGAGGAAGAAGAAGAGAAGAGAGACCGGATTATAGATATGGTTCGGCTCAGGTGGCAGCAGTAGTGCAAGATCAGCCGAGTCACGGAAATACTCAACGGCAAAAGAATGGTCCTCAGCAATGGACACCAAGGAATGAAGGAAAAAGACAGTGGACGCCAGAACAAAAAAAGCAATGGCAGGAGAGGCCGAAGTACACATTTGAGTCTATGTTAGATCAGCCGTGTAAATTTCACACGTCAAACCCGGCCAGGCCGGCCAACCATACAACTCGCCAATGTGCATGTATGAAAAATGCAATGGGTAACCCCGCAGGCATACAGGCAGCGCCTCTCCAGGCGCATCAGCAGCATCAGCCACAGTTGACTAGAGCAAATGCACAACAACTAATGTTACCGCCTCCTCCCCCGAGGTATGAAAACTCGGACCGGAGAGACGCGGTGCACCAAGTGATGAACCAAGGTTCGGATGGAAGGGCAAACCCAGGGAATAATGGACGCAATGATTACAGAGAACATCATCAGACCTATTGCGTGTTCACGACAGAACAGCAAGACAAGCAGAGTGTCTGGTATATGGGCATGGAAGTAAATGCAGTTATGCCGGCAGTACCAAGATATGTGCCTTGGTCAGATCAAGAAATAACTTGGAGCATAAAGGATCACCCTAAGATAATGCCGAGTCCAGGGTCGTATGCGCTCGTGTTGGACCCGACATTCGTCGGACCAAGCATTAATGTGAAATTTTCAAAAGTACTCATTGACAATGGGAGTAGTATCAATATCATGTACAAAGATACAATGCATAAACTCGGAATATCGCAGAACATGCTGCAGTCCATGAGGACCACATTCCATGGGATAGTACCAGGGCTTTCATGCGAACCCATTGGTAAGGTTCGAGTGGACGTGTTACTCGGCACAAGAGATAACTGCAGAGCAGAAAATTTAGAGTTTGAAGTGGTGGATCTAGAGAGTTGCTATCATGCTCTACTCGGACGACCAGCGCTGGCTAAATTTATGGGCAGCTGCCACATAAGTTATCTGAAAATGAAATTACCCGGACCACAAGGGGTGATAACAGTAGCAGGGGATTACAGGAAGTCAATGGAATGTGCTTCTGCCGGATCAAATTTGGCCGAATCATTGGTAATAGCAAGAGAAAAAAGAAGGATTCAGGAGGTAGCAGCCCTCGCTCAGTCGGCACAGCTGAATATGCCAGCATTAGCCAACCCACATGGAAGTGTCTCCTTTCAACCGACTAAAGAAACAAAAAAGTTCCAGATAGATGAGCAATTCCCAGAGCGCACCGTCACTATTGGCGCCGGCCTAGATGCTAAATAGGAAAGCGAGCTCACCAACTTCCTCCGTGAGAATCGGGATATCTTTGCATGGTCAACTCAAGATCTGCAAGGTGTGCCGAGGGAGTTGGCTGGACACTCTCTGAATGTAAGGCCAGGAGCAAGGCCGGTGAAGCAACCTCTTCGCCGCTTCGCCAAAGACAGGAGAAAAATAATAGGGGATGAAATATCTCGGCTCCTTGCGGCCGGGTTTATCATGGAGGTCCTGTATCCGGATTGGCTATCAAACCCGGTGCTAGTAGAAAAGAAGAAGGATGATCCAAATGTAGCCATTGTATGGCGAATGTGTATCGATTACACGAACCTGAACAAGGCATGTCCAAAAGATCCTTTTCCTTTACCTAGAATAGACCAAGTCATCGATTCGACCGCTGGTTGTGAACTATTATCATTTGTAGAAGCGGCGTATTCGGTTTCACGGATACCGTTAAATCCGGCCGATCAAATAAAGACTGTGTTTATTACCCCATACGGGGCTTATTGCTATCGCACCATGCCATTCGGCCTGCGCAACGCAGGAGCGACATATCAGAGATGCATGCAAAAATGTCTACATGACCAGATAGGGAAAAATGTACAGGTATATGTGGATGATGTGGTTATCAAAACCAAAGAAAGCAAAACTCTACTGGATGATATCCGGCAGACTTTCATGAACCTAAGAAGGTTCTGAATGAAGCTTAACCCGGAAAAATGCACATTTGGTGTGCCAGCGGGAATGTTACTCGGTTTTCTCGTATCTAGCCGAGGTATAGAGGCCAACCCGACTAAAATAAAAGCAGTGGAAAGGATGGAATTGCCAAGATGTCTAAATAACGTACAAAAGTTCACAGGTTGTTTAGCTTCGCTCAGCCGATTTGTATGTCGGCTGGGAGAGAAAGCACTACCACTTTATCAGCTGATGAAAAAATCAGATAAGTTCATTTGGACTCCACAGGAAGACAATGCGTTTCATGAATTGAAAAAGATGTTGGTCACAGCGCCAGTCTTGGCTTCTCCATTATCGAAAGAACCTATGTTACTCTATATAGCAGCCACCAACAGAGTAGTGAGCGCTGTGATCATGGTGGAACGACTTGAAGATAATAAATCGGTGCAAAGGCCGGTGTATTACCTGAGTGAAGTACTATTAGCCTCAAAACAAAATTACCCACATTATCAGAAGATGGCATATGGGGTGTACATGTCAGCAAAGAAACTTAAACATTATTTCGAAGAGCACCCCATCAAGGTGATTTGTGAAGCACCCAAAGCCGACATATTGAGCAACAAAGATGCGAGTGGCCGAGTAGCAAAATGGGCAATTGAATTGTCACCTTATGCTCCGCAATTTGATAGGAGAGATGCAATCAAATCTCAGGTTGTGGCCGACTTCTTCGTAGATTGGACCGAAGTACAATACGAGCCGCCATTACCAGATCCGAATTATTGGACGATGCACTTTGGTGGTTCCAAACTAAGGAATGGTTTGGGGGCAGGAATAGTGTTAACCTCGCCAAAAAGAGACCAGCTGAGATATGTGATGCAAATACATTTTGCCGCGTCAAACAATGTAGCCGAATATGAAGCACTAGTCCATGGATTGAAGGTGGCGAAAGAGATTGGCATACGCCGGATCTTGTGCTATGGAGATTCAGATCTAGTAGTACAGCAAGTCTCAGGCAACTGGAATGCATTGGATGACAATATGGCCTTGTATAGGTTTCATGTACAAAAACTCAGTGGATACTTCGATGGATGTGAGTTTCATCATATACCTCGGGCAGAAAACGATGCCGCAGACACATTGTCGAAACTCGGATCAACCAGACAGTCAATTCCCCCAGGTATCGCCCTAGAGCACTTGAGAAAGCCATCAATAACACCGTCTGCAGAATACGAGTCCATCTTTATCCCGGCAAAATCAAGAGAAGATAATGTGCCAATGGAAATTGACAAGCAATATAACCCAGAATTGCCAAAAAACAAGCCAGCCGATGCAAGGATGGGTCTGGAGAAATCCGAGGCAGTTATGTCGGCAGAAAATATGGAAATAGATAGTGAGACTACACCAGAAAAAATCACACCAGCATGGGCGCAACCCATATTTTCTTTCCTTAAAGATGCGATCTTGCCGAATACCGAGATATTGGCAAGACAGACAGTGAGAAGAGCTAAGGCTTATACAATCATAAACAACGAGCTCTATAAAAGAAGTGTCACGAGCGTGTTGCAAAGATGCGTGAGCTCGGCGGAAGGCCAGGAGATCCTCCTAGATATACATCAAGGAGAATGTGGACATCATGCCTCGTCCAGAGCTCTAGTGGCCAAGGCATTCAGGCATGGGTTTTATTGGCCAGCAGCGTTAAAAGAGGCCAAAGAGCTGGTCGAGAAATGTAATGGTTGCCAGAGATATGCAAGGAAAATACACATGCTATCATCCGAGTTAAAAACAATACCAATTACCTGGCCGTTTTCTGTATGGTGCTTAGATATGGTGGGACCATTTAATCCGGCCCGAGGTGGGATGACCCACATATTGGTCATGGTGGACAAATTCACAAAATGGATTGAAGTGAAGCCAATAAAGAAATGTGATGGGCCCACAGCAGTGAAATTCCTCAAAGATATTATCTTAAGATATGGGTACCCACACAGTATTATTACACACAACCGTACAAACTTTGCAGAAGGAGCTTTCACTAGATTCTGTCAAGAAAAGAACATAAGATTAGATGTCGCCTTTGTGGCTCACCCAGCATCCAATGGGCAAGTGGAAAGGTCTAATGGACTAGTATTGTCCGGAATAAAACCACGACTCGTCGAACCGCTGCAAAGGTCGGCAGGATGTTGGATTGAGGAACTACCAGCAGTACTATGGAGCCTCAGGACTACCCCAAACAGATCAACAGGTTATACACCATTTTTTCTAGTATATGGGGCAGAAGCCGTGCTTCCAGCCGACATAATACATGACTCGCCAAGGGTTACCCAATATACAACCGCTGAAGTAAATGAGGTAGCTCGGCAAGATGATGTTGATCTGCTAGAAGAAGCCAGAGAGCTGGCGTTATCAAGATCAACAATCTATCAGAAGAACTTGCGACGATATCACATCAAGAAGGTGAATCCAAGAGTGTTCAAAGAAGGAGATTTAGTTCTCCGGCTAGTGCAACGCACAACCGGCATGCACAAGCTATCGTCTCCATGGGAAGGACCATTCATCGTAAGCAAAGCATTGCATAATGATGCCTATTACCTAATCGATGCTCAAACACCAGGAAAGAACAGGGCAGACAAAGCCGGCGAAGAATCAAAAAGACCATGGAACGTGGCTTTACTTCGTCCATTTTACTCATAGGAGTCGTTTATGACACATTGTAAAATGGTGCCTCAGGATGGAGCACCAACTATGTATTGAACCTCGGCGTCCAGAGCAGTGACTCGGGGACTGCCATATGTTGTTCTAAATTTCATATTGTGTATTGAACCCCGTCGTCTAGAGCAGTGACTCAGGGACTGCCAAATGTTATTTTAAATTTCATGTTGTGTATCAAACCACGACGCCTTGAGCAGTGACTCGGGGACTTCCCCATATTGTTTCTAAGTTTGATTCATGTATTGAACCTCGGCGCCAGAGCAGTGGCGCGGGGGCCGACATATATTATTCTCGATTTTGTGTTAAGTATTAAACCACGGCACCCTGAGAAATGACTCGGGGACTGTCCGATGTTGTTTCTACATCTGGTGTATATATTCAACCTCGGCACCCTGGGCAGTGACTCGGGGACTGTCCTTTATTATTTTTAAGTAGGGGTTATCCTTTGTCACAAGAATGGGTCTCAAACTTTGACACCCAGAGTAATAGTATTTCGCTTTCATATGATCTTCGAGGTTTACACCCAGATTAACGGTCCAAACTACAGTGGTCAAGCTACAAGGCTTATTAAAGTCAGACAATAGTGAACGCTAAACTACGGTAAAGCAAAGGCAAATATACATTACTAACTCAAGAAATTGAGAGCTGCCAAAACAAGGATTCGGACAAACAGGACTTGTTTAAACGAAGTGATAACGATTACAACCGCATGTGTTTCAGTGGCGTACGGCAAAGGAAGTTCATACCGGACAAAAGACGGACAAATGTCTGACTTACATCGTACGCCCAGCATACCAGGGGTAAGAAATAACTTAGAGTTTTTTGGCTGGGGAGGCAGTGGTTTGGTCAGGAGCTGGGCGCTCCGAAGTAGGGGGAACTTCGGCCGAGGTGGCCTCGCCCTCCACAGACCCAGGAACGACTTCGGAGGAAGCCCGAGGCTGTTGAGGAGCGTCAGCTTGCGCAGTGGAATGCCCAGTACCTTTAGAGGAGGATTGCGCGTCGCCGCTGTCATCTGAGCTCGAATTGGAATCACCTGAAGCAGCTGAGTCACCCTCATCTTCGCCCTGTTCAGCTGAGTTATCATCCGAGGCATCCTCAACTTGAACCTCGTCCTCCGGGTTAGGAAGGAAACTCGGACCTTCATTCCAGTTATGCACATCGGCATACTCAACAAGTTGGTAGGCACGAGCTTGCCGGAGAGCGACGAAGTCTGGTCCTCAAACCAACGGGAACCAGTGCGCAAATTTCTCAAAATGTCAAGAGAAATATCTTCATACCATGACATGATGACGGTGAGAGCCATATCAGCACCAGCTCGTCCGGCCGATTCCCTCTAAAGGCTTAGTTGTTTCTCAGAGGCCATTAATCTCTCCACCAATAATTTGACCTCATCAATATTAGGAGTCCCAGAAGTATTCGGCCAGAGAACATGGTAAGCTCGGATAGCTGCTTGCACCAAATCCCTGCCCATAATCTTCATTGGACCAAGCTGCGGTATGTGACAAAGAACCAAGAAATCTTCCATTGAGTACTCTGAGTCTGCATCAGCAGGAACACCTCGGCGCACACAAGCACTAATCACCGCTTTAGAGCTCACGGGCTTAGCTTCTGGAAAATGGTCTACGCAAAACGCAAGTGCGTCAGTCAGCAATAGGAAAGGGAAAAGGATAACTCGGCCACGGTCACAAGCTTACGATGAATATAGCTCAGCATTATCTGAAGATCTTTAGCCAGTCAATCTTGCTCTTCTCAAAACGGGTGATCTCCTCGCTCATCCCCCGTGTCTTTAGTTCGGCAGCCTCGAGGAGCTCTTTATTTTTCTGCAATTGCAGAGCTAGCCGATTCTTCTCCTCGGAGAACTCCTGGTCGACCTTTTCTAGTTCAGATTTCTGAGAGAACTTAAGGGATTCCACCTCGGCGCGCAAGCGAGTTATCTCGTCATCTTTATCCTTCAGCTGCGCCGAGTGAGTAGCGCTTTGTTCTAAAAAATGCAGCATCACATCAGGCATGGGCGTGCAATCTTGATGAGATGCTGCAAAAGTTTGTAACTCGGCTTTACCAAAGCCAAAAGAGTTAAAAGAAACTTAGTGCACATTTCAAAAGGGAGTATATAAAATAAAAGAGTAACTAACCTTCCAGGGCCTTGACCTTCTTCTCGAGACGGATGTTAAGATTATTGATGTTTCTTATTTACCAACAAAGTGAGCAAACATCTCATGCACAAAACGATAAGATCTTCGGAGATAAGGCAAGAGTTTGTCGACTTACCAGCTTTCTTCACCACAAGAATAACCTTCTCGTACTTTTCTTGCAAATTTTTGTGCGCAAAAAGCAGCCTTTGGAATTCGGCGGTCCGCCGGTCATGCGCAACCTAAGCAATAAAGCAAATAATAATAAGGTATTCAAACCTAAGACAAATCTGAGTCAAGCAAGACTTAACTCGGATCTAGGTGGCTGGATAATCAAAGCTAAGACAGATCCAAGTCAAGCAAGACTTAACCCAGATCTAGGTGGCTGGATATTCAAAGCTAAGATAGATCCGAGTCCAGCAAGACTTAACTCGGATCTAGGTGGCTGGATAATCAAAGCTAAGACAGATCCAAGTCAAGCAAGACTTAACCCAGATCTAGGTGGCTGGATATTCAAAGCTAAGATAGATCCGAGTCCAGCAAGACTTAACTCGGATCTAGGTGGCTGGATAATCAAAGCTAAGACAGATCCAAGTCAAGCAAGACTTAACCCGGATCTAGGTGGCTGGATAATCAAATCTAAGACAGATCCGAGTCAAGCAAGACTTAACTCGGATCTAGGTGGCTGGATAATCAAAGCTAAGACAGATCCAAGTCAAGCAAGACTTAACCTGGATCTAGGTGACTGGATAATCAAAGTTAAGACAGATCCAAGTTAAGAAAAACTTAACCCGGATCTAGGTGGCTGGATATTCGAAGCTAAGACAGATCCGAGTAAAGCAAAACTTAACTCGGACCTAGGTGGCTGGGTAATCAAGGTTCAGACAGACCCAAATGAAGCAGAATTTAATACAGATCTAGTTGGATGGGGGTTTGAACTCTAAGACAAAACTGAACTAACTAAAACATCATAAAACTTCCAAACGAATAACAAGCTATTCGGTTGCAAGTTTCGGGGACTAGAGCATATATAATAGCATCCGGAGAACCAATCAAAACTCCATAAAAGCAATTACCTCATTCATCTTATCACTTTCAAGAACAATCTTGGCAGCCTGATGCAGGCGGTTGCTGATATCGGAGAGTTGAAACGGCTGGCTGATGGGATTACCCTCGAGTTGATCGGCAGCGTTCCAATTGTTGGCGTACTCGACCAACGAGTCGAGACTATTCCCACTCTCCGTGCGAGTCAGAACTTTGCCTCGGCCATCTTGGGTAACAACCGCCGCCGCCGGACTCTTGTGGAGAGCAAGTTGTTTATCAGCGGTCGGGGTAACAGTGCTCTTGGCAGAGGAAATCCCCTTGCGCAGCGCATCAGCAATTGTAGGCTGAGATGAGCTGGCAAGTCCTTTCTGAGAGGGCAAAGGTTTGGTAACAACGACCTTTCTTGCCTTAGGAGAGGCGTCCGTAGCAGCCAACACCTCGGCACTTGGAGCAGCGTCCTTGGGAGCCGGAGGAGTTACGGTTGCAGCGGGCGCCGAGATATTGATATCCTCGGCCGGAGTTGGTGTCGTAGTAGAAACCGCGGGGGTCGGAGGAATCTCAACAGAAACATCGGGGTTCACGGAGGAGGCAGCAGGTTCGGTAGGAATATCTGTGGGCCGAGATGTATCGGCATCTACAGGAGAAGCCTCAGGCGCATCATGGCGAGGTGGCGTCTGATTCGGAGCAGGAGGAGAAGCAACGCGAGCAGGACTCGGAGCTTTGGTATCCTCAGGAGGCGGAGGAGAAGGCGGCCGAGTCGCACGACTCGTCATGCTGGGACCGCTGGGCTTAACAGAGAGAGGAGCCCTGCAAAGAAAAGATCAAGTTAGAAGGGAGAAAGAGAGAAACAAGAAATACAAACGAAAGTAACTCACCCAGTAACCCCGGACATAGTTTTACGCTTCGGAGGGTGCTGGGCTGACTTCTTTACTCGCTTCCTAGGAGCAGCTTCTGAGGCATCAGCTGGAGCTCCACGTTTCCCCGAGGTAACGGGAGGCCGGGAGGCAAGAGGCTCGACGTTGTGAACCTGACCGGCCGGATTAGCTGATAAAATAGAAGCCGGAAATGCATAAGAAATTGGCATTGCGGAAACTACCTCTAGAACTTGGACCTCGTCCGAATCACCTTCCTCCTCGTGGGTCGGGGTCCTGCCGCGAGCACGAGCCGGAGCAAGATCTGACTTGGGGACAAACTCTTCTGAGTCCGGCTCCCTGCTATCCGGAGCATTCCGATCCGCAGGCCATGGGAGCGTCAAAACCTCGGCGTCCTCGGTCTTCTGCTCCACAAACCTCTGCACGACAAGAAAGAAAAAATAAAATTAGCAAAAGGGGTTACCAACGCGATTAGGAGGCAAAACGCTGATGTGTAAACTTACTTGGGGAGGGGGACGCTCGCGGGTGAACGGCTTCAACCCCCAGGCCCAATCCTCAGGCATCTCCGTCTTAAAGATAGCCCGGACACGCTTGAAGATGAGGTAGTTGTCCAGCTCCACCGTTGAGACTCGGTTGGGGTCGAGAGGACCGCTCATATAGCAGAGCTTGTGGCTGCGTTTCTGGAATGGGCGATCGGCTGGCAGCGACGGTAGTCATCGAGATCCTCGCCCGCGAGGCCGGATCAGTTCCTTCAGCCGAATCTCAAAAGCCTCGGCCAAAGCATCACTCTTCCTCGGATTATAGGTCCAGTTCTTCTTTGACGGAGGGCCAATGGAGAAGGCAGGGAGCCGAATCTTATCCTCATTCCCAGCATTTTTGACATAAAAGAAGGACTTGTGCCACTTCTTACATGACTCTAGACCTGCGACACGAGGAAATTCGTATTTCCTCCGAGGTGTGATGGACGCTGCTCCACATTGGGTGAGCAGCTTCTTGGAGGGTTGCAGAGATTTGTCTGGGACGACGTTCGAGCGAATCTGGAAAAACTTTGACCAGACTTGCACAGAAGGCCATAGGCCGAAGTATCCCTCCGAGGCAGAGATGAAGGCAGAAAGAGAGGCGATGGCGTTTGTAGGAAGATGATGCGGCTGAAGGCCGAAGTAATCAAGGAACTCCCTAGCAAAGTCGCTAAGAGGGAGACCAAAGCCATGAGCAAAATGTGACATAAAGACTACATATTCGCCCTCCCTAAGAACTAGAGAGGATTCGCTGCCGGGTAGGCGACAAGTTACCTCGGCAGGAATCCGGCGAGTTCGGATCAGCCACTCAATCTCTCGGCGGGTGACAGAAGGGCCCTGCCATGAGCCTCGCTCAGGCCCAGAGGCAGTATCGTTATCCTCGACAAGGGCACCGCTGACGGAGCTCGACATGGGGTCGTCGGAGAAATCTACGGAGGAAGAACTAGCGGCGGAGGAGAACTTAGAACTGCACGGCCCCGTCGTGAATCTCTGTGAAGCTTGGCGGAGCAGCAAAGGAGCTACCGCGCGAGAACGAAAGGGGAACAAAGGAATCTAGAGAGGAGCCTAGGCGATAGGACCGGAAGAACTCACCCGGCGGCCTTGAACAGCAGCCGAGGGCAGGGACGGAGCGATCGTGGGGTCCCCGCCGTCGGAGACTCGAGATGAACGCAGCGTGGCGGAGTCATGAAGCGCAGAGGCTAGAGGAAGAATAAGGGCGCAGGTGAACGGAGGGGGAAAGTGAGCCTCCCAACCCCGCGCCCCTCTTTATAACCGAGCCGCCTATGAGGTAGTGGGATCGTGGGTGTAGCGGTTGACTGTGTAGATCATGTGCGCCGCATGAACGCACGCCTCTAAGTGGAACCGCACCAAGGACCACACCGTGGAAGAGAAGATCACGATCCCCGACGGAAACGGCACACGAGGCGTCGCAGCGCCGACACGACAGGCGCAATAGTAACTGTAGCCTGTCAGTGATTACTGTAGAGGAACAAAAAACTAGAGAAACAATGATGAGTATGACACGTAGGACGAAGCGTACACGAGAAGATACGATAATACCTCGAACGAGGGAAGTACAACTCGGAAACAATGCAGAACAAATATCATGAAACTGATACGACCCGGCTGAAATTATCAGCGGGGCCGCACCAGCTTCGGGGACTAATGTTGGGGAGGTGACCTTGGATAGGGTAAGGACGGGGAAAAATGAAAGGATGTCCTCCGTCCAGTTTTCGAGTTACAGTCTGAGTCGGCCGAATCCTGTAGAGGTCGGCCGATATAGGAAAGGGAAGGACCCTTATGGTGATGGCAAGGCATTACCCGGCCGAGATATTGCGTAAGTCGGCCGGGTTAGCCCAAATAAATCTTAATGCAGGTGAAGGACAAGCCGAGTTATGCGAGGAAGGGCCGAATGATACGAAGCTTGCAGGAGAAGGAGAAACCTAAAGTCAAACTCTAGCTGCAGGCAAGAGAGAATCAGAGTGGAGCCAAGCACAAGGGACAAAGGCGCAGAGCGACAGAGGGGCAGGAGGAGGTCACGGAGGTGATAGTCCTGAAGCCTGAGGCACGCAGGAGGGGCCCTCTGGAGCCTTGCCATCGTTAGAAGGGCGACAGTAAAAGGAGGACGCCGAACTACTATATTGGGACAAGCATATTCCTCGAATATGCTTGCCACGTCAGCCCTAGAGGAACCCAAGGTTTTCCTTTATAAGGGGAGGCTTGGACCCTGAGGAGGGCATTGACTCATTTAGTACCGTTAGGCTGGCAAAGTTCTTCTTTTCTCCTCGTATACAGCTCAAGGAGCACTTGTAGCCCAAGGAAGGAGAAATAAAGATCTTTGCCTTAGTCTTTTGTGTGTAGAATCAACTGCATCTTCCCTCCCCAGATCCCACTAGCATCCATTGGCCCCATACTTTAGCCTACCCATGGCATCTTCCGTGTCACCACCACGACATGGTTCATCCGATATGATCATCGATGAATATGTGGGAGTCAATATGGGTTTCCAGATCCCGTTGTTGATTATTGATAGAAGATCATGTCTGCATATTCTCGAACCAGTAGGGTCACACACTTAACGTGCCTCGACGCTAAGATAGAATGGATAATTGGTTTATGAGTTTTTGTTCGGAGTCTCGGATGAGATCTAGGACATCACGAGAGGTTCTGGAATGGTCCAGAGAATAAGATTCATATAAAGGAAAGCATTTTTTTGGATTTCGGAATCGTTTTAGAATATTCGGTATTGTACCGGAAGGTTCTAGAAGCTTCTAGAGTGGGACCAACGTGGCCCCACTTGTCGGAGGCCTGCGTGGGACTAAGGGGAGTGCCCTGGCCGCATTGGGCCAGGGGCACAAGGCCCCATAGGCCCAGCCGGCCAAAACCCTAGGGGAAACCCTAGGAACCCTTCTAGAAGGAGGGGGAAACTTGCCCCCCACTCCAACCCTTGGGGCCGCCGCCCTAGGGCTTGGAGGAGGGGCCAGGGGGCTATCCAGCCCCCTATATAAGGTGGGCAGGGGCGCACCCCTCCCCCCACTCCTTCAACCCTAGCCGCCATCCTGCTGCCCTCCCTCTCTCTCTCCATTGCGTGGCGAAGCCTGCCTTGAAACTCTCCACCATAGCACCACGCCGTCGTGTTGTAGATCCAATCTATCTCTCCACCCCACTTGCTGGACCAAGGAAGTAGGAGACGTCGCAGCACCGTACGTGTGCATCTCTTAGAGGCGCTGCCACTTGCGGCGTAGGATCGGATCGGATCGCGAGGAGGAGACGACTATTATGACTGCATCAACCACGTTCTGTTGAACGTTTCCGCTGTGCGATTTCTTCAAGGGTATGAAGATCTCATATATACCTATCATTGATTGCATCTCCTAGATTAGATCTTGGCTTTCCCGTTCGCATCCGTAGAATTTTTTTGATTTACTATGCTGCGAAACCCTTCAGTGGTATCAGAGCTAGATCTATGCGTAGATGTGTTTCACGAGTAGAACGCAACATGCTTGTTGCGGGCGTTGATGTTTTCTGTTGCAAGCCTCTTGTTGTGTACTTCTTATGGCGCGGCATAGTGAGATCTAAGCGGTCCATGAAGGGTTTCGCAGCATAGTAAATCAAAATTTTCTACGGATACGAACGGGAAAAGCCAAGATCTAATCTAGGAGATGCAAACAACGAGAGGGATAGATGAGATCTTCATACCCTTGAAGAAATCGCACAGCGGAACGTTCAACGAAACATGGTTGATGTAGTCGTACTAGCCTTCTCCTCCTCGCGACCCGATGCGATCCAACGCTGCAAGTGGCGACGCCTCCGAGAGATGCACACGTACGGCACCTCGACGTCTCCTCCTTCCTTGGTCCAGCAAGTGGGGTGGAGAGATAGATTGGTTCTACAACACAATGGCGTGGTGCAAAGGTGGGGAGTTTATGCAGGTCACTCTGTGATCGGGAGAGAGAGAGAGGAGGCGGCTAGGCTAGGGTTTTAGGAGGTGTGGGGGGAGGGTGCGCCCCTGCCCTCTTTATATAGAGGGCTGGCCGGCTGACCTTGCCCCTCCTCCAAGCCCTAGGGCCGGCGGCCACATGGGAGGAGTGGGGGGCAAGTCCGCCCCCTTCTAGAAGCTCTCCCTAGGGTTTCCCCTAGGGCTTGGCCGGCTGGGCCTATGGGGCCTTGTGCCCCTGGCCCAATGCGACCAGGGCACTCCCTCGTAGGCTCACGCCCCCTCCTGACAAGTGGGGCCACGTTGGTCCCACTCCGGAAGCTTCTAGAACCTTCCGGTACAATACCGAACAATCCGAAACAATTCCGAAATCCAAAAACTGCTTTCCCTTATATGAATCTTATTCTCCGGACCATTACGGAACCTCTCGTGATGTCCTAGATCTCATCCGAGACTCCGAACAAAAACTCATAAACCAATTATCGATTCTATCCCAGCCACGTTAGTGTGTTGTGTCGGGTTCGGGGTTCATGCGCATATGATGTTCTATCATAAATCAACAGTGGTCCTGAAACCCATATTTTGACCCTACATATTCATCGATGATCATATCAAATGAACCAAGATGCCAGGATTCAATTAATCCCATATATATTCCCTTCGTCACGCGATATTTTACTTGCCCGAGATTCGATCGTTGGCATCGGCATACCTAGTTCAATCTCGTTCATAGCAAGTACTTTACTCGTTCCATAATCCGATATCACTTTGTGATTAACTCCTTAACCACGTGCTTGCAAGAGGTGTTGATATCGATTACCGAGTGGGCCCGAAGTATATCTCTCCGACTTGGGAGGGACAAATCCCATCTCGATACATACAACTCAACAAGTACTTTCCGATCACCTGAGAGACACCTTTATGATCACCCTCTCATAGGATGACGTTTGATGACCTCAAAGCTTTCTTTCGATACCAGGGAGTTGCATTATCTCATGGTCTAAGGAATACAATATTTGACATAAGAAAAGCTTCGTAAAGATGAACACGATGACACGATCTAATTGCTCTGCTTAATTTGGGTATGTCCATCATATCATTCTCCTAATGACATGATCTCATTATTAATCGACAACTTATGTCTATGGTTAGGAAACCTTAACCATCATTAATTAATGAGCTAGTCCATAGAGGCATACTAGGGACATGGTGTTGTTCATAAACCACACAAGTATCAAAGTTTCTGCTTAATACAATTCTAGCATGGAATATAAACTTTATCATGAACAAGAATTATAATAATAACATCTTTATTATTGCCTCTAGGGCATAATTCCAACAGTCTCCCACTTGCACTAGAGTCAATAATCTAGTTAACATCTGGCAACAATCTAACACCCATGGCACTAAGGTGCTGATCATGTTTTACTCGTGGAAGAGGTTTAGTCAACGGATCTGCGACATTCAGATCCGTATGTACTTTGCTAATCTTCAGATCTCCATCTGTTATATAATCTCGAATTATATGAAACTTGCGGTTGATGTGCTTGGTCTTTGGATGATATCTTGGTTCCTTAGTCAGTGCTATGGCGCCAGTGTTGTCACACAATATCTCTAGTGGGTCCAAGGCCTTGGAACCACACCAAGCTCAGTGATGAAGTTCCTGATCCAAACTCCTTCACTTGACGCTTGCGGCTGACCATGTATTCCGCTTCTCATAGATCCCGCGATCACGCTTTGCTTGCAGCTTCTCGACTCACAGCTCCTCCATTCAAAATATAAGCGTATCACATCTAAAGATTTAGAATCATCCTTGTCGGTGTCAAAACTAGCATCGACGTAACCTTTTACGACGAGCTGCTCATCACATCCATAGACCAAGAACATTTCTTTAGTCCTATTTAAATACTTTAGGATGTTCTTCACGGCTGTCCAGTGTTCCACTCCTGGATCACTTTGGTATCTGCTCGTCAAACTAAGAGCATTGGACACATCCGGTCTAGTACACAGCATGGCATACATGATAGAACCTATGGCCGAGGCATAAGGCACTTTGCTCATAGCTTCTCTATCGTTTACCGTAGCTGGACACTGAGCCTTGCTCAATATCTTACCTGACAACATGGGCACTGAACCTTTCTTCGCCTTATCCATTCTGAACCTTTTCAGAACCTTGTCTAGGTATGTACTTTGACTTAAAGCTATTAGGCGTATTTGTCTATCTCTATAGATTTTGATGCCCAATATATAAGCAGCTTCCCCTAGGTCTTTCATTGAAAAACATTTGTTCAAATAACTCTTCACATCGTTAAGCATATCAATGTCATTTCCAATAATCAATATGTCATCCACATATAGTACTAAAAATGTCACTGAGCTCCCACTCACTTTCTTGTAGATACAAGCTTCATAGCAATTTGGAACAAATCCAAAGCTCTTGATCACTTGATCAAAACGAAGGTTCCAACTCCGAGATGCTTGCTTCAGTCCATAAATGAAACGCTGAAGTTTGCACACATTATCAGCATCCTTAGGATCGACAAAACCTTCGGGTTGCATCATATACAACTCTTCATCAATGTTGCCATTGAGGAACGCAGTCTTGACATCCATCTGCCATATTTCATAATCATGAAACGCAGCAATTGCTAATAAAATCCGAATGGACTTAAACATCGCTATGGGAGAGAAAGTCTCATCGTAGTCAACACCTTGAACTTGTCGAAAACCTTTCACGACAAGTCGAGCTTTATAGACAGTAACATTACCATCCGCGTCCGTTTTCTTCTTGAAAATCCAATTGCACTCAACGGCCTTTCGGTCGCTAGGAGGGTCCACCAAAGTCCATACTTGGTTTTCGCTCATGGATCCCAATTCGGATTTCATGGCCTCTAGCCATTTCTTAGAGTCTGGGCTCATCATCGCTTCCTCATAGTTCGCAGGTTCACTGTTATCTACCAAAAAGACAGTTAAGACAGGGTTGCCGTACCACTCAGGAGGGGCACGTGACCTTGTCGACCTGCGACGTTCAGTATTAGCATCGTCCGAAGCTTCATGATCCTCGTCATTAGTTTCCTCTATTATTGGTGCAGATGGCACTGGAACAATTTAGGTGCTGCGCTACTCTCCAACTCAAGAGAAGGTTCAATAACCTCGTCTAGCTCTACTTTCCTCCCACTCACTTCTTTCGAGAGAAACTCCTTCTCAAGAAAGGATCTGTTCTTTGCAACAAACACTTTGCCTTCGGATCTGTGATAGAAGGTATACCCAATAGTTTCCTTAGGATATCCTATGAAGACGCATTTCTCCGCTTTGGGTTCGAGCTTATCCGGCATCAACTTCTTGACGTAAGCCTCGCATCCCCAAACTTTAAGAAACGACAACTTAGGTTTAGCACCAAACCACAGTTCATACGGTGTTGTCTCAACGGATTTAGATGGTGCTCTATTTAAAGTGAATGCAACGGTTTCTAATGCATAACCCCAAAATGATAACAGCAAATCTGTAAGAGACATCATCGATCGCACCATATCCAATAAAGTTCGATTCCGGCGTTCAGACACACCATTTCGCTGTGGTGTTCCGGGTGGCGTGAGTTGCGAAACGATTCCGCTTGCTTTAAGATGCGTGAGAAAATCATAACTCAAATATTCACCTCCACGATCGGATCGTAGAAATTTAATTTTTCTGTTACGATGGTTTTCCACTTTGTTCTGAAATTCTTTGAACTTTTCAAACGTTTCAGATTTATGTTTCATTAAATAGATATACCCATATCTACTTAAGTCATCAGTAAAAGTGAGAAAATAGCGATATCCACCGCACGTCGAAACACTCATTGGTTCGCATACATCGGTATGTATGATTTCCAACAAGTCCGTTGCTCACTCCATTATACCGGAGAACGGGGTTTTGATCATCTTGCCCATGAGACACGGCTCGCACGTGTCAAATGATTCAAAATCAAGACACTCCAAAAGTCCATCAGAATGGAGTTTCTTTATGCGTTTTACAACAATATGACCTAGACGGCAGAGCCACAAATAAGTCGTATTATCACTATCTACCTTGCATCTCTTAGCCTCAATGTTATGGATGTGTGTTTCATTGCTTTCGAGATTTAGAAGAAATAAACCATTCATAGCAGGTGCATGACCATAAAAGATGTTACTCATATAAATAGAACAACCATTATTCTCCGATTTAAATGAATAACCGTCTTGCAATAAACATGATCCAGATATGATGTTCATGCTCAACGCAGGCACATAATAACATTTATTAAGGTTTAAAACTAATCCCGAAGGTAAAACTAAGGAGAGCGTGCCGACGGCCATCACATCAACTCTTGATCCGTTGCCAACGCACATCGTCACCTCATCCCTCGCTAGCCGCCATCTATTCCGTAGCTCCTGTTTCGAGTTACAAATATTAGCAACTGAACCAGTATCAAATACCCAGGCACTACAACGAGCGCTAGTAAGGTAAACATCAATAACATGTATATCAAATATACCTTTAATGGTGCCAGCCTTCTTGTCCGCTAAGTACTTCGGACAGTTGCGCTTCCAGTGACCCTTGTCCTTGCAATAGAAGCACTTAGTGTCCGGCTTAGGTCCAGACTTGAGCTTCTTCTCAGCAGGGGCAACGCACTTGCCGCTGCCTTTCTTGAAGGACTTATTTGCACCCTTACCTTTCTTAAAGCTGGGGGGCTTGTTGACCATCAACACATGGTTATCTTTCTTGATATCCACCTCCGCAGCTTTCAGCTTAGCGAAGAGCTCAGTGATCGTATCAGTGGAACCAATCTGATTATGAGTAACTACAAAACCTTTGTAGCTAGGAGGGAGTGATTGCAGAACTCTGTCAATCTTGAGCTCCTCTGGAATCTTGCTTGATCCGATTGCTCAAGGCGTTGAGTGTAGCCCGACATCTTAATGGCATGCTCACTAACGGAACTCCCTTCCTCCATCTTGCAGTTAAAGAATTTCTCAGAGATTTCATATCTCTCAGAACGGGCCTGAGTCTAAAACATGGTTTTCAGTTCCTCAAGGATCTCAAAGGGCCCGGAGAACTCCTCAAAACGATTTTTAAGGTCCGATTCCATAGAAAACAACATGGTGCTCTTAATCACACCATAATCATCTTTGCGCGACTGATAAACAACTTTTTCATCAGCCGGCGCATCTACAGCAGGGGCGTCACCTAGCGCTTTCTCAAGGACATACTCCTTTTGTCCGCCAGCGAGAATGATTCTTAGATTGCGGAACCAGTTGGTGAAGTTATACCCATTGTTCTTAAGCTTTTCTTTCTCAGCAAAAACGTTGAAGTTGAAGTTGGATTTAGCCATTTGATCTACAAAATTTGCAAGTACAATTTAGACTATGTTCATGATAACTAGTTCAACTTAATCAAATTACTAGATGAACTCCCACTAAATTCAACATCCCTCAAGTTGCTTAGTGAACATGATCCAAATTCACCACACCTAATCCGATCTTCACGAGAAGAGATGTGGTTTCAATGGTGGACAACAAAGTGTCGATCATATCATTCATATGGCTCATGCTTAACCTTTCGGTTCGTGTGTTCCGAGTCCATGTCTGTACATGCTAGGCTCGTCAAGTCAAACCCAAGTATTTCCACGTGTGGAAAACGGGCTTGCACCCGTTGTATGTGAACGTAGAGTTTATAGCACCCGATCATCACGTGGTGCTTGAACACGACGAACTTCATAGCGGTGCATACATGGGGAGAACACAGTTTTATCTTGATCTTTAAGTGAGGAATCGTCTTATAATGCTACTGTCGCGATCTAAGCATAATAAGATACATAGAAGGATAAACATCACATGCATATAATTTTATGTGACATGGTATAGCCAATCTCCGCGCAATGATCTCCATCTTGTGTGTGCCAGCATGATCTCCATTACTCCACCATGATTGCCTCCACCACGAATAACAACTACAACTATTGCTAACTACTTAGCGATAAAGTAAAGCTATTACATGGCGTATAAGAAATTGACACACAGGTCATACACAATTATAAAGATAACCATATGGCTCCTGCCGGTTGTGTACTCATCGACATGCAAGTCGTGAAACATTACAAACATGATCATTGCATACAACATACACATCACATCTTGGGCCATACCATATCACAGAAACACTCCTTGCAAAAACAAGTTAGACGCCTCTACTTTGTTGTTGCATGTTTTATGTGGCTTATGGGAGTAACAAGCTAAGAACGATTCTTACCTACGGAAAGCCACAACGGTGATATTATGGTTGCCAACACCCGGTGTAAATCCCATGACAACTATAGTGAGAGAAACTGGCATCCACCAGCCGTATGTGTGGAACAAGCCACACGTCAAGTGCGGAGCCGGTCTCATGAGCAGTCGCGTAAAGTTGGCCTGGACCGCTTCGATCTCACTATCCCGTGTCATAAGAAGTACACAACAAGAGGCTTGCAACAGAAAACATCAAAGCCCGCAACAAGCATGTTGCGTTCTACTCGTGAAACACATCTACGCATAGATCTAGCTCTGATACTACTGAAGGGTTTCGCAGCATAGTAAATCAAAATTTTCTACGGATGCGAACGGGAAAATCCAAGATCTAATCTAGGAGATGCAAACAACAAGAGGGATAGATGAGATCTTCATACCCTTGAAGAAATCGCACAGCAGAACGTTCAACGGAACATGGTTGATGTAGTCGTACTAGCCTTCTCCTCCTCGCGACCCGATCCGATCCAATGCCGCAATTGGCGACGCCTCCGAGAGATGCACACGTACGGCACCTCGACGTCTCCTCCTTCCTTGGTCCAGCAAGTGGGGTGGAGAGATAGATTGGATCTACAACACGACGGCGTGGTGCAAAGGTGGAGAGTTTCTGCAGGCTTACCTCTGGCAATCGGGAGAGAGAGAGGAGGGCAGCAGGTAGGCGGCTAGGGTTTTAGGAGGTGTGGGGGGAGGGTGCGCCCTTGCCACTTATATAGAGGGCTGGCCGGCTGCCCTTGCCCCTCCTCCAAGCCCTAGGGCCGGCGGCAACATGGGAGGAGTGGGGGGCAAGTCCCCCCCCTTCTAGAAGCTCTCCCTAGGGTTTCCGCTAGGGCTTGGCCAGCTGGGCCTATGGGGCCTTGTGCCCCTGGCCCAATGCGGACAGGGCACTCCCTCATAGGCCCACGCCCCCTCCCGACAAGTGGGGCCACGTTGGTCCCACTCCGGAAGCTTCTACAACCTTCCGGTACAATACCGAACAATCCGAAACAATTCCGAAATCCAAAAACTGCTTTCCCTTATATGAATCTTATTCTCCGGACCATTCCGGAACCTCTCGTCATGTCCTGGATCTCATCCGAGACTCCGAACAAAAAATCATAAACCAATTATCCATTCTATCCTAGCGTCGAGACACGTTAAGTGTGTGACCCTACGGGTTCGAGAATATGCAGACCTGATCTTCTATCAATAATCAACAGCGGGGTCTGGAAACCCATATTGACTCCCACATATTCATCGGTGATCATATCGGATGAACCACGATGCCAGGATTCAATTAATCCCATATATATTCCCTTTGTCACGCGATATTAGACTTGCCCGAGATTCGATCGTTGGCATCGGCATACCTAGTTCAATCTCGTTCACAACAAGTACTTTACTCATTCCGTAATCCAATATCACTTTGTGATTAACTCCTTAACCACGTGCTTGCAAGCGGTGTTGATATCGATTACCGAGTGGGCCTGAAGTATATCTCTCCGACTTGGGAGGGACAAATCCCATCTCGATACATACAACCCAACAAGTACTTTCCGATCACCTGAGAGACACCTTTATGATCGCCCTCTCATAGGATGACGTTTGATGACCTCAAAGCTTTATTTCGATACCAGGGAGTTGCATTATCTCATGGTCTAAGGAATACAATATTTGACATAAGAAAAGCTTCACAAAGATGAACACGATGACACGATCTAATTGCTCTGCTTAATTTGGATTTGTCCATCATATCATTCTCCTAATGACATGATCTCATTATTAATCGACAACTCATGTCAATGGTTAGGAAACCTTAACCATCATTAATCAATGAGCTAGTCCATAGAGGCATACTAGGGACACGGTGTTGTTCATAAACCACACAAGTATCAAAGTTTCCGCTTAATACAATTCTAGCATGGAATATAAACTTTATCATGAACAAGAATTATAATAATAACATCTTTATTATTGCCTCTAGGGCATAATTCCAATAGTCCAGGCCAACTTTACGCGACCTCGTTCGCGAGACCGGCTCCGCACTTGACGTGTGGCTTGTTCCACACATATGGCTGGTGGATGCCGGTTTCTCTCACTATAGTTGTCATGGGATTTACACCGAATGTTGGCAACCATAATATCACCGTTGTGGCTTTCCGTAGGTAAGAATCGTTCTTAGCTTGTTACTCCCATAAGCCACGTAAAACATGCAACAACAAAGTAGAGGCGTCTAACTTGTTTTTGCAGGGAGTGTTTCTGTGATATGGTATGGCCCAAGATGTGATGTGTATGTTGTATGCAATGATCATGTTTTGTAATGTTTCACAACTTGCATGTCGATGAGTACACAACCGGAAGGAGCCATATGGTTGTCTTTATAATTGTGTATGACCTGTGTGTCAATTTCTTATACGCCATGTAATAGCTTTACTTTATCGCTAAGTAGTTAGCAATAGTTGTAGTTGTTATTCGTGGTGGAGGCAATCATGGTGGAGTGATGGATATCATGCTGGCCCACACAAGATGGAGATCATTGCACGGAGATTGTCTATACCATGTCACATAAAATTATATGCATGTGATGTTTATCCTTCTATGTATCTTATTATGCTTAGATCGCGACAGTAGCATTATAAGACGATTCCTCACTTAAAGATCAAGATAAAACTGTGTTCTCCCCATGTATGCACCGTTGCGAAAGTTCGTCGTGTTCAAGCACCACGTGATGATCGGGTGCTATAAACTCTACGTTCACATACAACGGGTGCAAGCCCGTTTTCCACACGTGGAAATACTTGGGTTTGACTTGACGAGCCTAGCATGTACAGACATGGCCTCGGAACACACGAACCGAAAGGTTAAGCATGAGTCATATGAATGATATGATCGACACTTTGTTGTCCACCATTGAAACCACATCTCTTCTCGTGAAGATCGGATTAGGTGTGGTGAATTTGGATCATGTTCACTAAGCAACTTGAGGGATGTTGAATTTAGTGGGAGTTCATCTAGTAATTTGATTAAGTTGAACTAGTTATCATGAACATAGTCTAAATTGTACTTGCAAATTTTGTAGATCAAATGGCTAAGTCCAACTTCAACTTCAACGTTTTTGCTGAGAAAGAAAAGCTTAAGAACAATGGGTATAACTTCACCAACTGGTTCCGCAATCTGAGAATCATTCTCGCTGGCGGACAAAAGGACTATGTCCTTGAGAAAGCGCTAGGTGACGCCCCTGCTATTGATGGGCCGGCTGATGAGAAAGCTGTTTATCAGTCGCGCAAAGATGATTATGGAGTGATTAAGAGTACCATGTTGTTTGTTATAGAATCAGACCTTCAAAATCGTTTTGAGGAGTTCGCCGGGCCCTTTGAGATACTTGAGGAACTGAAAACCATGTTTCAGACTCAGGCCCGTTCTGAGAGATATGAGATATCTGAGAAGGTCTTTAACTGCAAGATGGAGGAAGTGAGTTCCGTTAGTGAGCACGCCATTAAGATGTCGGGCTACACTCAACGTCTTGAGCAACTGGACTGCAAGATTCCAGAAGAGCTCAAGATTGACAGAGTCCTGCAATCACTCCCTCCTAGCTACAAAGGTTTTGTAGTTACTCACAATCAGATTGGTTCCACTGATACGATCACTGAGCTCTTCGCTAAGCTGAAAGCTGCGGATGTGGATATCAAGAAAGATAATCATGTGTTGATGGTAAACAAGACCCCTAGCTTTAAGAAAGGTAAGGGTGCAAAGAAGTCCTTCAAGAAAGGCAGCGGCAAGCGCGTTACCCCTACTGAGAAGAAGCTCAAGTCTGGACCTAAGCCGGACACTAAGTGCTTCTATTGCAAGGACAAGGGTCACTGGAAGCGCAACTGTCCGAAGTACTTAGCGGACAAGAAGGCTGGCACCATTAAAGGTATATTTGATATACATGTTATTGATGTTTACCTTACTAGCGCTCGTTGTAGTGCCTGGGTATTTGATACTGGTTCAGCTGCTAATATTTGTAACTCGAAACAGGAGCTACGGAATAGACGACGGCTAGCAAGGGATGAGGTGACGATGCGCGTTGGCAATGGATTAAGAGTTGATGTGATGGCCGTCGGCATGCTCTCCTTAGTTTTACCTTCGGGATTAGTTTTAAACCTTAATAAGTGTTATTATGTGCCTGCATTGAGCATGAACATTATATCTGGATCGTGTTTATTGCAAGATGGTTATTCATTTAAATCGGAGAATAATGGTTGTTCTATTTATATGAATAACATCTTTTATGGTCATGCACCTGCTATGAATGGTTTATTTCTTCTGAATCTCGAAAGCAATGAAACACACATCCATAACATTGAGGCTAAGAGATGCAAAGTAGATAGTGATAACTCAACTTATTTGTGGCACTGCCGTCTAGGTCATATTGGTGTAAAACGCATGAAGAAACTCCATTCTGATGGAATTTTGGAGTGTCTTGGTTTTGAATCATTTGACACGTGCGAGCCGTGCCTCATGGGCAAGATGATCAAAACCCCGTTCTCCGGAATGATGGAGCGAGCAACAGACTTGTTGGAAATCATACATACCGATGTATGCGGACCAATGAGTGTTTCAACGCACGGTGGATATCGCTATTTTCTCACTTTTACCGATGACTTAAGTAGATATGGGTATATCTATTTAATGAAACATAAATCTGAAACGTTTGAAAAGTTCAAAGAATTTCATAACGAAATGGAAAACCATCGTAACAAGAAAATTAAATTTCTACGATCCGATCGTGGAGGTGATTATTTGAGTTATGATTTTCTCACATATCTTAACGCAAGCGGAATCGTTTCGCAACTCATGCCACCCGGAACACCACAGCGTAATGGTGTGTCTGAACGCCGGAATCGAACTCTATTAGATATGGTGCGATCAATGATGTCTATTAAAGATTTGTCGTTATCATTTTGGGGTTATGCATTAGAAGTCGTTGCATTCACTTTAAATAGGGCACCATCTAAATCCGTTGAGACGACACCGTATGAACTATGGTTTGGTGCTAAACCTAAGTTGTTGTTTCTTAAAGTTTGGGGATGCGAAGCTTACGTCAGGAAGTTGATGCCGGACAAGCTCGAACCCAAAGCGGAGAAATGCATCTTCATAGGATACCCTAAGGAAACGATTGGGTATACCTTCTACCACAGATCTGAAGGCAAAGTGTTTGTTGCAAAGAACAGATCCTTTCTTGAGAAGGAGTTTCTCTCGAAAGAAGTGAGTGGGAGGAAGGTAGAGCTATACAAGGTTATTGAACCTTCTCTCAAGTTGGAGAGTAGCGCAGCACCTGAAATTGTTCCAGTGCCGTCTGCACCAACAAGAGAGGAAGCTAATGATGAGGATCATGAAACTTCGAACGATGCTACTACTGAATGTCACAGGTCGACAAGGTCACGTGCCACTCCTGAATGGTACGGCAACCCTGTCTTAACCGTCTTGTTGGTAGACAACAATGAACCTGCGAACTATGAGGAAGCAATGATGAGCCCAGACTCTGAGAAACGGCTAGAGTCCATGAAATCCGAATTGGGATCCATGAGCGAAAACCAAGTATGGACTTTGGTGGACCCTCCTAGCGACCGTAAGGCTGTTGAGTGCAAATGGATTTTCAGGAAGAAAACGGACGCGGATGGTAATGTTACTGTCTATAAAGCACGGCTTGTCGCAAAAGGGTTTCAGCAAGTTCAAGGTGTTGACTACGATGAGACTTTCTCTCCCGTAGCGATGTTTAAGTCCATTCGGATTTTATTAACAATTGCTGCATTTCATGATTATGAAATATGGCAAATGGATGTCAAGACTGCGTTCCTCAATGGCAACATTGATGAAGAGTTTATATGATGCAGCCCGAAGGTTTTGTCGATCCTAAGGATGCTGATAAGGTATGCAAACTTCAGCGTTCCATTTATGGACTGAAGCAAGCATCTCGGAGTTGGAACCTTCGTTTTGATCAAGTGATCAAGAGCTTTGGATTTGTTCCAAATTGCTACGAAGCTTGTATCTACAAGAAAGTGAGTGGGAGCTCAGTGATATTTTTTGTACTATATGTGGATGACATATTGATTATTGGAAATGACATAGGTATGCTTAACGATGTGAAGAGTTATTTGAATAAATGTTTTTCAATGAAAGACGTAAGAGAAGCTGCTTATATATTAGGCATCAAAATCTATAGAGATAGACAAAGACGCCTAATAGCTTTAAGCCAAAGTACATGCCTAGACAAAGTTCTGAAAAGGTTCAGAATGGATAAGGCAAAGAAAGGTTCAGTGCCCATGTTGTCAGGTAAGATATTGAGCAAGGCTCAGTGTCCACTCTGATGGCGATAGAGAAACTATAAGCAAAGTGCCATATGCCTCGGCCATAGGTTCTATCATGTATGCCATGTTGTAGACCGGATGTGTCCAATGCTCTTAGTTTGACGAGCAGATACCAAATTGATCCAGGAGTGGAACACTGGACAGCCGTAAAGAACATCCTAAAGTATTTAAATAGGACTAAAGAAATATTCTTGGTCTATGGAGGTGATGAGCAGCTCGTCGTAAAAGGTTACGTAGACGCTAGTTTCGACACCGACCCAGATGATTCTAAATCTCAGACAGGATACATTTGATACGTTTATATTTTGAATGGAGGAGCTGTGAGCTGGAGAAGCTGCAAGCAAAGCGTGATCGCGGGATCTACAGTAAAATCGGAATACATGGCTGCTGCAGAAGCGTCAAGTGAAGGAGTTTGGATCAGGAACTTCATCACTGAGCTTGGTGTGGTTCCAAGTGCCTTGGACCCACTGGAGATATTGTGTGACAACACTGGCGCCATAGCACTGGCTAAGGAACCAAGATATCATCCAAAGACCAAGCACATCAACCGCCGGCTTCATATAATTCGAGATTATATAACAGATGGAGATCTGAAGATTAGAAAAGTACATACGGATCTGAATGTCGACTAAACCTCTTCCACGAGCAAAACATGATCAGCACCTTAATGCCATGGGTGTTAGATTGTTGCTAGATGTAAACTAGATTATTGACTCTAGTGCAAGTGGGAGACTGTTGGAATTATGCCCTAGAGGCAATAATAAAGATGTTATTGTTATAATTCTTGTTCATGATAAAGTTTATATTCCATGCTAGAATTGTATTAAGCGGAAACTTTGATACTTGTGTGGTTTATGAACAACACCGTGTCCCTAGTACGCCTGTATGGACTAGCTCATTGATTAATGATGGTTAAGGTTTCCTAACCATAGACATGAGTTGTCGATTAATAATGATATCATGTCATTAGGAGAATGATATGATGGACAGACCCAAATCAAGCAGAGCAATTAGGTCGTGTCATCGTGTTCATCTTTGCGAAGCTTTTTCCTATGTCAAATATTGTATTCCTTAGACCATGAGATAATGCAACTCCCTGGTATCGGAAGAAAGCTTTGAGGTCATGAAACGTCATCCTATGTGAGGGTGATCATAAAGGTGTCTCTCGGGTGATCGGAAAGTACTTGTTGGGTTGTATGTATCGAGATGGGATTTGTCCCTCCCGAGTCGGAGAGATACTTGCCGGGCCACTCGGTCGATATCAACACCGCTTGCAAGCACGTGGTTAAGGAGTTGATCACAAAGTGATATCGAATTACGGAAAGAGTAAAGTACTTGCTGTGAACGAGATTGAACTAGGTATGCTGATACCAACGATCGAATCTCGGGCAAGTAAAATATCGCGTGACGAAGGGAATATATATATGGGATTAATTGAATCCTGGCATCGTGGTTCATCCAATATGATCATCGACGAATATGTGGGAGTCAATATGGGTTTCCAGATCTCGTTGTTGATTATTGATAGAAGATCATGTCTGCATATTCTCGAACCCGTAGGGTCACACACTTAACGTGCCTCGACGCTAGGATAGAATGGATAATTGGTTTATGAGTTTTTGTTCGGAGTCTCGGATGAGATCCAGGACATGACGAGAGGTTCCGGAATGGTCCGGAGAATAAGATTCATATAAGGGAAAGCAGTTTTTGGATTTCGGAATTGTTTCGGATTGTTCGGTATTGTACCGGAAGGTTGTAGAAGCTTCCGGAGTGGGACCAACGTGGCCCCACTTGTCGGGAGGGGGCGTGGGCCTACGAGGGAGTTCCCTGTCCGCATGGGGCCAGGGGCACAAGGCCCCATAGGCCCAGCCGGCCAAAACCCTAGGGGAAACCCTAGGAACCCTTCTAGAAGGAGGGGAAAACTTGCCCCCCACTCCAACCCTTGGGGCCGCCGCCCTAGGGCTTGGAGGAGGGGCCAAGGGGTCCGGCCAGCCCCCTATATAACGTGGGCAGGGGCGCACCCCTCCCCCCACTCCTTCAACCCTAGCCGCCATCCTGCTGCCCTCCCTCTCTCTCTCCCGACTGCGCGTAGGCGAAGTCCTGCCGCAGAAACTCTCCACCATAGCACCACGTCGTCGTGCTGTAGATCCAATCTATCTCTCCACCCCAATTGCTGGACCAAGGAAGGAGGAGACGTCGCGGCACCGTACGTGTGCATCTCTCGGAGGCACCGCCACTTGCGGCGTACGATCGGATCAGATCGCGAGGAGGAGAAGGCTAGTACGACTACATCAACCATGTTCCGTTGAACGTTCTGCTGTGCGATTTCTTCAAGGGTATGAAGATCTCATCTATCCCTCTCGTTGATTGCATCTCCTAGATTAGATCTTGGCTTTCCCGTTCGCATCCGTAGAATTTTTTTGATTTACTATGCTGCGAAACCCTTCAGCTAGATGGGGGCAACTCGCTGCGTTCGATTGAGGCAGGTCGGGAGCGGTGCGCCTCGGGAGAGGAGCTAGGGGAAGAGAGGTGCTCCGGCTAGCTGTGGGGGAGGAGGGCGTTGGGGCGGCGGGGAAGGAGAGCGATGGGGCGACATGAGGATTTTTCCGCGGGAAAGAAAGAAGAAGACAAGAAGGATAGCGACAGCGTCGTGGGTAGGATTCACGCGTCCGCGAGTGACAACCCAGACGATCAAATCGTTCCATCGTCCGGTTTACGTGTATCATTTTTCAAAAATAATGTTTTCACATGCGCGGGTGATGCCGGGGTATAGTCCTTTGCCTTTGACATCAAGGGCAGATACATATGTAAAGTCATTTTCAGTACTTGTATGAAGCCGACCACTCAAACTTTTTAGGGGGGCTTATCGCCTTTGTCAAGATCAACTTGGCTTGTATGCGAGACACAAGATATTTCTGAGACATTAAGGTTCGAAAATCTAGGGAGCTGAAGCTGCCACGTTGATCTCACGTGAAGAATAGGAGACCGAATAAAGCACGCAGCTTGGTGTGGATCTCCAAAGAAGAGGACTTCTCGTGTCCACGTAGGTGGAGGGATTTTCCACAAAATTTCGAGCGACTCCAGTTTGATTAAGATCGGCAGAAATGACGTCGCCTCGTTGGTTCCCTGCTCCGCACGCTCTCCATCGTGAGCAGGACGTCATTAACATTAAGGCTGGTCATATTGGAAGTATATCATGCATATGATACTAATAGTATAGTATAATACTATGTTTATAGTGCATTATATCACTATGTTTATAGTGCATTATATCATATGATAGTATTATAGTACATAAATTTTTTAATATGTTTAGTCAAATTTTGTAAAGTTTGACCTTGACCAAACCCAGAATACAGGGTATTTTAGGACAGAGGGAGTACAAACCAACTTGTAACTTTAAATATCTCGGTTCTAACTCCACTTGTAACTAATATCTCGTTTGCAACCTCACTCACAACTCAAAGGACATATACGGATCACAATAAATCGGACGATGATCTGGTTGAGCTTTGACTTAATTCCTAGTTGACCGAAGAATTAAGAAAACAGTGTTTCAAATGGTTTTAGAGCCTACTAGAACAAACTTAAACAGACGAGATTAAAAAATGTGTTAATTAATTATGCGAACAAGGACGGCGTGGCGCCGTGAGATTGGCCGGCGGGGACAAATGAACTGCAGCCACCGGCAGCTGCAGATTCCTTTCCTTTCGTGTATATATTTCTTGTCTTTTTGATGGATAGAAGAGTTCTGAGACAAACAAGCTGCCCAACAGAAACCATGGATATCTCGGCTAAAAGTCATCATCAGATGATCGGAGCCACATGCTTCGCCGGCGAGAATTGTTGAGGGTGGCTCGCTGCGAGCTGCTATATAAAAACGCGCGCAGACGTACGCTCACATACACTCCACCAGCTTTTCAAGTGCGTGTGCAATACTAGAATCCATTAGCTAGACGTACTAGATGTCTTTCGCGCTAGCTCGAGGGGTCTGCGTCCCTGTCCTCTGCGCTGCCGCTAAGCCGTCCATTGTTGCGGGGTGGTGGAGCGGTGGTAGCTGTGCCGAAGAGCCGTCCATAGTTAAGACTAGATGTTACCATGTTTTCTATAGACTTGGTCTATCTTGAAGATATTCAACTCAAGATAAAAATATAATAATCAAGATTAAATAATAGAGGGAATATATATAAATACAAATTTCAGTAACAAATATCGGCACATCCTATGCATAAGTAATAAATGTGTGGATCTATAATACATCACACGATTTCTAAATTTGTATAGCCCAGAATAAACATATTTTGTTATCAAATACTATGTATGATCATGAGCATGAGGGAGGATCTGTGGCTGAAAAATTCAAAATCCATAATTTTTCATTTAGAAAAATTTAAAATTTATTTTGGGAATACATATGTGCAGATTCCATGACTGGTGGAAGTTTCGGTGAAATACTCTTTTTTTGGGCTACAGAAGAAAAGGAAATACCCAGCTGTATAAAGTATAAAAGAGCATGTATTTAAATTTGTCTTTTTTTTGCAAAATAAAATGTATTTTTGTCTGAATTTTTTTGAGTACCTTCGGTATGTACAAATGTTTGTGCATGATGTTTTTCAGATTTTTTGGAGTCTTAAAAATATCTTTTTTTAAAGGAGCTCCGGTGAGTTAGGAAGCCACTGTGAGTTTTTCTCATGAGCATCCTATACACCTGCCAACATTAAAAATAAGCTTAAGGTTTTCTTTGTAAAAAATTAGTCTGTTTATGACCGGTGGTCAAAAACCATCTAGTTGACCGGTTTTATGACACGGGTGTAGGGATTTGCAAGTTGTATGACTTATTAATTCAGTTTGCAAGTTCTATGACTTAAATGCATATAAGAGACAAGTTGTGTGACTCTCAATACCATTTATTCTAAAGTAGTGTATATATCCTGAACATGCGACCGATTGATGGATCATGTCTCTGATTTCCAATAGGTGATGCCCGGCCCTGCCGGAGAGCATCAATGAGATGTGAGAGGTCGAAGGTGTGCAACCGATGGCGCCGATTCCCACCGGCGGCAATAAAAAAAATCTGGAGAGAGCCAAAATAGATTAGGCCGGCTGCCGGCACCGCCAGTTGGTGCACGACTCAGATAATTTTGGGTAAGAGCGGCTTCACTCATTGGACGTTTTCAAGCCGAAATCTAATGTTGTTTAGCGCTGGACAGATAAAACTTTTGGCCTCGAAACGCCTAGTTTTCCACTCGCGTTTTCAAGACGGGTTCCCATGCGACGTAAAAACGGCGACATATTTGAATTCTTTTCCCGCTGGCGAAATCTCGGCCAAAGGTGTTCGATAGAAGTATGCCAAAAAAGGCTCGGCAATCAAATTATTATAGAACATGATAAAATGGTTCGGCAATCAATCGTTGATAGGGATGGGATCCTCCGGCGTGTCTGGTGCGACGGGGATGAGTTCCTCGGCCAGGGCGTGACCCGATGACGGATTGGAGGAGATGGAGGCAGAGCTCGGCGAAGGAGTGGCGTCCAAGATGGTCGGCGCAGAGCTTGGCGTGTTGGCGGGGACCTCATTGAGGATGGAGTTGCGGTGCGCCGGTGATCTCGTCGGAAACTTTGTAGAAAAAAGATTTCCTAATATAACAAACCCGAATTTGCCGAAGACTTTCACCAGGCCGTGCCGGATACCTCGTAGCAAAAACTTTGCGCTGTTGTAGCAAAATAAAAAAACAAGTATAGTAAAAAATGTCCTAATGTAGCAAAACCGATTTCACCGTAGACTCTAGCAGAAGATATCGTCAGAAACGTCGTAGCAAAATCATAGAATGATTATAGAAAAAACCAATTATACAGAAGCAGCAAACATGAATACGTAGAAAAAAAATGCTAAGATAGAAAATGCTCGTAGCCATGATGGACAACAAAAGTAGCAACAGCTGCCAACTAAAGTAGCAACGTTGGATGTCCTAGATAGCATTACTGTCGCCAGAGGCCATGACTACAGAATCAGCTCCACGGGGTAGTCGGCGGCGGGGTGCCGACCAGCAGCACGAGAGGCGCCACCACGGATCACCGGTCCCCGCAGGGTGGGAGAGAGTGGAGCGACGAGGCGGCGCCCGATAAGGTCCCTGCCGCAGGTGAGCCCATCGTCCTCGACGCTGGCCGCCTACGAGCTAGATAGGGGCAACTCGGCCGCGTCCGATTGAGGAAGGTCGGGAGCGGTGCGCCTCAGCAGAGGAGCTCGGGGAAGAGAGGTGCTTTGTTAGCGTCCACTTGGCTAGCCCAGTACTCGGCCCATGTTCTGGACGTTTATGCGCTCACAGCCCAACAATAAGAAGAGAGCCCACTCCATCCCAAAAGCCCGGACTGATGAGAGGAAGGAATCTCTCCCTTATAAGCTGGGTGTGGCCTCCTCCCGTAGGCGAGGTGGGACTAAACCAAGCATCCTCCACCGGTCAACAGAGGGGTCCTCACATCCCATCCCCCTGAGAAGCCCCTCAGGAAGGCATGGCGATGCTGGCTCTGATACCAGATGTTAGCGTCCACTTGGCTAGCCCAGTACTCGGCCCACATTCTGGACGTTTATGCGCTCACAGCCCAACAATAAGAAGAGAGCCCACTCCATCCCAAAAGCCCGGACTGATGAGAGGAAGGAATCTCTCCCTTATAAGCTGGGTGTGGTCTCCTCCCGTAAACGAGGTGGGACTAAACCAAGCAGTCTCCACCGGTCAACAGAGGGGTCCTCACATGCTTCGGCTAGTAGTAGGGGAGAAGGGCGTTGGGGCGGCATGGGAGGATTTTTCTGCGGGGAAAAAAGAAGACGAGAAGGATAGCGACAAGCGTCGTGGGTGGGATTCACTCGTCCGCGAGCGATGATCCGGATGATAGAATCATTTCATCATCCGGATTACATGTACAGTATCATTTTCCCAAAAAAAAATCTTCACATGCCTGCGTGGCACCGGGGTAACCGGTGCTTTGCCCTTTTTACATCAAGGACAAATACATATGTAAAGTCATTTTCAGTACTTGTCTGAAACCGACCACCGTATACTACTCTAACTTTTAGCGGGGCCTATCTTGAATCTTGTCACGATCAACTTGACTTGTACTCCTTTCCGTTTTAAAATATAAGATGTTTTAGATTTGTGAAAAATATATATCTAGACTTATTTTAGTATGTAGATTCACTTTAAATCTAAATAAACCAAAATACTAAAAGATATCTAAATACACCTGCTTCACAAATCTAAAACATCTTATAGTATTTTGAAAGAAGAGAGTACTATACGAGACAGTAGATATTTCTGAGACATTTGTTGAAGTATATAAGTGGATTGCACTAGCCCTTTCCATCAGTTCGGACTTTTGGTTGCGTTGGCTAGTGCATGAAGCTTGACATGGTATCAGAGCCTAATGTCTCGAGTTCGAGTCCTGACTTTCGCAATTTATCCTAAAATTGTTGTTGACCTCTCTATGTCCACGTATAGGCCTCTTGAGTCATACGTGAGTTTCGCGCACCATCGCTCTCTTCCGGTTGCACGTGTTGACTTCTTCCCGTCACACGTGAGAGGGGGTGTTGAAGTATATAAGTGGATTACACTAGCCCTTTCCATCAGTTCGAACTTTTGGTTGCGTTGACTAGTGCATGGTTGATCTCACGTGAAGAAAAGGAGGCCAAATAAAGCACGCAGCTTGACGTGGATCTTCAAAGAAGAGGGATTCCTCGTATCCACATATATAGGTGGAGCCGATCGAGGAGCGAGGGATCTTCCACAAAATTTCTAGACTGTTTGAATAAGATCGTCACAAATTATTACGTCGGCTCGTTGGTTCGCTGCTACGCACGCTCTCCATCGTGAGCAGGACGTCGTTAACTACCACGAGTTGGAGCCGTGACCGTCTTCTCTGAAAAAAGTACGAACCGGTGTCTACGTGCGTCGTTTAGTCAAGAAAAAGAAGAATGAACCGGAGAGAAGAAAAAGAAAACCGAACCAGCGTTATAGTTAGTTTAGTGGGATTTTATCATGTTCGGGAGATATGTCACGTTACACATGAAACAGAGGCACGCATACATTTTTGGTTGGTGTGGTTTAACGCAAAAAAAAAATCTTTACATGCGATCATGGTGACAGGGGTACGGTCCTTTGCCTATGACATCAAGGGCAAATACATACTCCATCCGTCCTCGAATAACCGACTTGAGTTTGTCTAAATTCTTATTTATGTTCTACTATATAGATGCATCCGAATCTACACAAACCATGTCACTTATATTGGGATGGAGAGTGTATGTAAAGGCATTTGCCGATCACTGAATGCTACTCCAATTATTAGCCGGGCATATCTTTAATCTTGTCGCGGTCAACTTGACTAGTATTCGAGACACGAGATATTTCGGAGACACTAAGGTTCGACATACTCTATATTGTTTCAAAGGGTGTGACTAAGAATTACCTCAATTTTCGGTCAGTAGTATCATTTAAATTTTAGTTGCAAGCCAAGTTGCCACTAGAAATACCTCGGTTCTAACCCCACTTATACAATTAAAATATCTCAGTTTTAACCTCATACATAACTCAAAGGACATATGAATCACAGTAAATCTGACGATCCGGTTGAGTTTTGACTTGATTCCCAGTCGACCGAAGAACTAACAAACCCGTGTTTCAAATGGTTTTAGAGCCAACATATTTAAGGCCAGAACAAACTTAAACAAAATGTGTTAATTAATTATGCAAACAAGGACGCGTGGCGCTGTGGGATTGGCCGGCGGGGACAAATGAACAGCCACCGGCAGCTGCAGATTCCTTTCATTTCGTGCTTCGTCGACGATACATATATTTTCTTGTCTTTTGATGGAGAAGAGTTCCGAAACAATATCTCGGCTAAAAGTCATCAGATGATCGGAGCCACATGAACTTATGTTCACAGTCGTGGAATGTTGAGCGTGGCTCGCTGCGATCGAGCTCTCTCTGGCTTGTATATAAAAACGCGCGCAGACGCTCACATACACTCAAGCTTTTCTAGTGCGTGGCATACTAGACTAGCATCCATCAGCTAGATGTCTTTCGCCCTCGAGGGATCCGCGTCCCTGTCGTCTTCGCTGCCGCCAAGCCGTCCATCTCGGGGCGGTGGAGCCGTGGTAGCTGTGCCGAAGAAGCTTGCCATGCCGACGGTATCCATGAACACACAGGGCAGACGGGCAACGCCGCGCGTCCCGGCGGCGGTGTCCGTGCCCGTCGCCAACAGGCGGAGTCTATCGGTGGCACAGACCTTGTCCAGGGTCAGGGATCAGGGCAAGGTACGCGTGCACAACAACCTTATAATTTTTTCTTTCTAAATAGGATTCTGGCATTAAAAGAAACATCTTCATATGGACACAATAATCAAGGATCAGTCAAATATACACGATGAAATTAAGTACAAATAACCATGCAAATCCACGCCTAGATCTAGGGTGTGTTTTGTAACTTGAGTGAACCCAGAATTTCACACCTCAACTAAGTTTCAGGTGTTTGCTAGCCCATGTTAGTTTGTCTGAGCTACGCCCACCTCGTGCACCAGAGCTAATAAAAAACGATCCTCTCTCTAAATCATGGCCCATAAACATGCAGACGGCGTTCATCCCGTACATCACCGCCGGCGACCCTGACCTGGTGACCACGGCTGCGGCGCTCAGGCTCCTGGACGCATGTGGCGCCGACGTCATCGAGCTCGGCATGCCCTCCTCGGACCCCTACGTCGACGGGCCGGTCATCCAGGCCTCCGCCGCGCGGGCGCTGGCTGGCGGGGCTACTGTCGACCTCGTGTTGTCGATGCTGAAGGAGGTGACGCCGGAGCTGTCCTGCCCCGTGGTGCTTCTCTCGTATCTGAGCCCCATCGTGCGGCGAGGCGCCGGGAGCTTCGCCGCTGCAGTCAAAGAATCTGGCGTGCAAGGTCTTATCGTACCTGATCTTCCCTATGGCGGCGCATGTGCTTTCAGGCATGAAGCAAGCAAGAATGACCTAGAGCTTGTACGTGCCACCTCTCTTCAACAATACATCTGAAACATATCAGGATTTGTTGTATTAAAAGCTATTTACAGTGTTTCGTTTTATATTAATGATGATTGCAGGTGCTACTTACAACACCAGCCACACCAACAGAGAGGATGAAGAAAATCACAAAAGCTTCAAAAGGGTTTATTTACCTTGTAAGTGCGAAATGGGACAAAGAGGGCTCTTGTCATAATTGTTCTCATCTGCAAGTTTAACTTTCTCATTTTAATTCCTGAATCCCACTAGGTAAGTGTCATTGGAGTTACAGGTCCACGAGAAACAATGAACTTGGGTGTCAAAGATCTTATTGAGGAGATTAAGCAGGTATGTGTAGAAAAATATTTATTCATCCGTTTTGTCAATGTTGCAAAGATCACATAATTGTTGTAAAGCTATATGATCGTATGGTTCTGTTATTAATTGCAGGTCACTGACAAAGCAGTGGCCGTTGGCTTTGGTATATCAACACCTGACCATGTTAGACAGGTAAAAATCATATTGATGGATTGGAAGGTTTACCAAAATTATTTTGATTTATATTAAGAAGTGCAGCAAGCTAATTAAACATTTTATAAATTGACATAGATTGCAGAGTGGGGTGCAGATGCGGTCATCATCGGCAGTGCAATGGTAAAGCAGCTAGGTGAAGTGGATTCTCCAATAGAAGGACTGAGAAGATTGGAAGAATTTGCCAGAAATCTAAAGGATGCACTACCATAGTTTATAAATAGTACAGGAAACATAGTTAATTAGCTGGTTTAACATATGTACATATATAGAAAAGCACAACTAGTAATTGGATTGAGAAAGCTAGCTTCGTGTTTTCAAATAAACTAGCGAGTGATCCATGCATTTGCACACCTAGATTTTCTACATGATGTTATACATATAGTTTAAGATTTTGGCGAAGCTCTTAGTATATACATTTGACCATTATCTTTCATATGAATATGCTTGGATAATATTTAATTATTGTAATCATGGTGAATGAAATGATAATATATTTACTCGAATATACTAGAAACAATTTGATATATATGTACTAATAGCCAATATTATAAAGGTTTGTAGTTGATCATGTGCAAGTTATATCCTCTCGCTCTTTGCATTTAAGGATCTTTTTTGATATGTAATTAGGAAAAACATCATGTAATGATACTTTAAAAAATTGTTTTGAAAATTTCAACAAAGAATAACTGAACCTAAATATTGAGGACTTATCCCCCCCCCCCCCCCCCCGCATTATTGGTGGCAACGTATATCCACCCATGAGGAAGCTAAAAAATGAGGAGGAGATTCACCCTGATTGAACCATGGGGTCATACAAACAGATGATACTACTAAACACATCATTCTAAACACATCACTCTAAACCCATGTAGCTATGTGCTAGACCGCTTGTGCTTTCACCCATGTTCATCCTCATTTTTTCGAAATCATTTATGTAAAAAATGGTAAATGACCCATGTATTTGTGCCGCTAGATTTACTATATACTCCCTCTGTTTCAAAATATAAGATGTTCTAGGTTTATGAAGAAAATGTATCTAGACTTGTTTTAGTGTGTAGATTCACATCAAACTTGAGTGAACCTACACACTAAAACAAGTCTTGATACATTTGCTTCACAAAGCTAAAACATCTTATATTTTAAAACAGAGGGAGTACTTTGCTTTTGTTATTTAGAAGTTATTTAATTATCCTCCTTGTCACCATCTTCCATTGTCATTAAGCATATATAAAATGTCACTATTATTCAAATGTCTTGTTCTTAATCTAACGTGTGAAACCCTGTCAACTTAATCTATTACAATGATGCATAAAATAAAATATAGTGGCACATACTACCATGAAAAACAACAAAATCATGTCAACAAAAAATACATATATCAAGAGCATTTTTGTAGTTCCCATTAGATGTTTGACAACTACTAATTACCAATATCATGAACATAACATAAAACTAATAAATTCAATGCACATATTCAAATGTTAACCATAATCATCAATTAAAATTCATTTTGAAAATCCACATATTCGAGCAACTTTTGGGGCAAAACAAGTTCGTAAGACAAGACAAATTTGTGGACCATTTGTTTTCTAGAAGCGCACCTGCTACTTGTAGTACTTAGTGACACCACAAGTTCATGATCTTGTTCATTGGCTATGTAGGTTCGCAGCATAGAAAACAAAAAAATTCCTATGATGGGAACAACTATGTACTAAGATCTATCTACTAGATACAAACAACGAGCGAATGTATATCCGTAGAAAACATACCCTTGAAGACCGACAAAGCTTAACAAGTCCAAACTCGTGGTTGATATAGACGATCTCTTGCCGATCTCAAGATCGAGAGGAAGTCCTAGCGCCGCAAACCATCGGCACATCCGTGCTCGCACACACGTCCGAGGCACCGAGCAACCTCCGCCTCCTCGCTCCAGCGATGCAGCGGAAGCACAACTCTTTCTTTCCGAAAAGCCACCAGAAACATGTATCTCGCTAGTCCGAGACCATGGGGGATAAATACTAGAGGGGGAGAGAGATCCTTCACGAGGAGGTGTGCTTTGAGAGGATGAGAGGGGGGCCTTTTATAGGGGAGAGGGGGGCACCCAAAGGGCATGGCCCCCAGCCATGGGGGCTGCCCCCACCTCTTCCACATTCATGTGGGTGGACACTCCACTCACTCAAATGCCTTTCAATTCCCTCCACTCAAAAACCCACTCAAATAAAACTCTCATTAACTAAAACTCCTTTTATTTATTCAGAATTTTGTCAATTACTTTAATGACAAACATTCACATATAACCCCTTGCTAGTATTTCATTTCACATGCAGAAACACTTTCTGCAATTTCACCCGAAAACTCGTTTCGGTGTCTAGTGAAATAAATTCCTGCGCTTGTTATTCTTTCCGGCATGAAACTTTTGCTCCAAATGGATGTCGGTGTCTCTTAAGTGTGTCACCCTACGGTCTGCGAATAATGCATACATGATCGAGACCCCTCTCAGAGACCCATACTGACTCTCACACATTCAGCGATGACTTTCTTGTGATCGCGAGAACCTTTTATGCTAGTATCTTAATCCCTTTGTTTCGTGATATATTACATGTCCGAGATTCGATCATCGGTATCTTCATACCTAGTTTGATCTCGTTACTAACAAGCACTCTTTTCTTGTTCCCGTGATATAACATTCTAGTGATCAAATCACTTGCTTGCAAGCTAATCAATGTGATATCACCGAGAGGGCCCAGAGCATATCTATCCGTCATCGGGATGAACAAATTCCACTCTCGGTCCATGGGCCTCAACATAACACTTTAGTAGTTCTGAACCCATCTTTATAATCACCTTGTTACGATGTAACGTTTGATGTTATCAAGAAACTCTTTCGGTGTTAGTGATTGACATGATCTCATGGTCTAAGGATTAGGATCACTTCTTAAGTTGTTATAGCAATATAAACTCAATGACTTTTATCGTAATGCTATACTTCGGATGAATGTTCATCACATCATTCCAACAATGTTTTGACCTCGCTATTAACAACATCCAATGTCCATGATCAGGAAACCTTTGATCATCATGTTAATCAACGAGCTAGTTTATAAGAGAGGCATAACTAGGAACTTCCTTTTTGTTTCTTAAACACACATGTATTAACATTTCCGTATTAATACAATTATAGCATGCAAAATAAACATTTATCATAAATAAGGAATACGATAATAACCACTTTATTATTGCCTCTCAGGCATATTCCCTTCAGTCTTCCACTTGTACTAGAGACAATAATCTAGTTTAGAAACTTTGCGTATTGAAAACATATGGCTTTCTGGTGTTCCATATACGCAATTGCAAGTGGTTAACATAATCTACGGATCTGACGCTTCAGGTCCGTGTGTATTTGCATGTCTTTGCATCTCCACGCATCACTCATTCTCCAATGAGATGGCATTGTATAAATTTGGTCTTTTGGTTAGACCTTTAGTTCCTTGGGGTTAAATCATGTCGATACTATTCTCATACAATATATCTTTAGTGTTAGCCCATTGCGAACCACACCTTAGTTTGATAACAAACTACTTGACACAAATTTCCTCCTTTGCCGCTACTATAGCAGTCATATACTTAGCCTTTTGTTGTAGTATCCGTCACAATGTCTTAACTTTGGAATTCATCCAAATCCATCATGGAATATCCTTTTCATTACATTGTGCAACCCATAGTTTAAATTGAGATAAACTTAATTTGTATCTTGTGACAAAACTAGTATCAATGTAACGCTTTACAATGAACTATTTGTAATTGTTTGTCACCTCTACATAAATATATTCTTAGTTCTTCCAAAAGATCATAAGAATATCCTCACTATCATCCAATGATCATTTTATGATTCATTCTGGTATATGCTCATAACACTTAGAGCATATGACATATCTGGATCTATACATATTATGGTATGATTGATCAAAACATCCTTGTGATTTCACTCATCAAGTGTCAAAGCACTTGAATCTTGTTTCACTTTATCAAGTGTCGATACACTTGAATCTTGATTCAATTCCTTTCCATGTGACAAGAACCATTTCTTGTCGTTTCTATATTGAACTCCTTCAATATCTCATATATGTACGTTTGGCATAACTATATTAGCATCACAGTCTATCCAATATAGACATTCATGCTAAATATTCGGGTTTGCCTAAGTCTTTCATCGAAATGAAATTCTTAATCTTTGTCAATAAAAGATACATCATTTCTAATCAACAAGATGTCCTCCACATAATGTATTAGAAATATGTCTCAGCGCTCCCACTTAATTTGTTGCAAATGTAAGCATCTTCATCGTCTCTAGATGAAAACTCCTTTTTATCACGGTGAAGATTCCAACTCCGCGATGCTTACTTCAACCATTGAAGTTTGCATGCCCTTTTAGCATCCTTTGAATTTAACAAAACCATTTGGACTGTGTCTTGTACACGTCCTAGGTAACCATTCTATTAGAAGAATTTTGTTTTGTTTATTCATCTACCATATACCAAATTATATGTAATGGTTGCTACTTTAATCCGTCCAGACTAAATATCGCTATGAAAGATCAAATCTTGTCATAGTCAACTCCTTAAACATTGTCGTAAAATACTTTACCGACATGTCGACTATTTCATAGATGTGAAACATCCATGTCTATTTCTTTATAGATCCATATACGACCGATAGGTTTTTACACCTTTTTGGAGGGTCTTCTAAGTTTAAAACTTGATTTCTCGTGTATGAAACTATCATGGATTTTATGGCTTCAAGCCATTTGACGGAGTCAGGGCCCATCAACACTTCTTTGCATGTAGTCGGTTCATCATTGTCAAACAATAATGATTTACTCTCAAATCTCAGCATTTGATTATTTATCCGACCTACTTGGTTCAATAGGAATTTAGATCTCCGTGACCACAACCTTTGAGGCACATAATCTATGAGCATTATGGCTGCCTCCGGAACGATTTCTGGCACTGCGCAACTTAGCACATTTAGCTAAGGTTCGTTAACCTTATCAAAATTCTATTGTCCTCCCACTTAACTTTTTGCGAAAAATTCCTTTTTCAAGAAACTTCACATTTCAAGAGAAACCCTTTTGTCCTCGGTGTTATGGAGGAATAACCAATTCTTATTCAAAATAACCTACAAAGACATGCTCATCCGACTTTGGTTGTAAACATCTTACTTATGTTTAGCATACCAAAATTTAAGAAATGACAATTTGGGTTTTACCCCAAACCATAACTTCCATGGTGTCATTTAAACGGATCAAGATGGAGCTCTTTTCAGTGTAAAAGCGGTAGTCTCTAAAGCTTTTAATCTTTTTAAAACATAATGGCAGTTTTATAAATAACACCTTTGATCCAACCATGTCAAACAAGGTTTCATTGCAAATCTCAAACACTTCATACTCCTATGATGTTTCGGGAGATGTAAATTTAGGTGTTTTGCTAAACTTGCAACTCAAATAAATCCCTTTATGATAAATCATAATTCATTTATTTTCTTGTACACTTGTAACTCAAATAAATCCCTTTATGATAAAATCATAAATCATTTATTTTCTTGTTACAATGATTTTCCACTTTATCTTGAAAGTCTTTGAAACGTTTTCAAATATTTCATACTTCTTTCTCGTTAAGTGAATATTCACTCAAATTTCCCGAGAAAGCATATGAAGTTGAGATCCATCGCTTACGACTATATATAATGGATTATATACATCGATATGTATAAATTCTAATATTTTAGTCGTTCGTTCTTCTTTGGCCCTTGAACGAAGTTTTAATTATTCCGAGGAAAGTCTCACAAGCGTCACTTGATCAAATCAAAGACTCCAAAAATCCATGAATATAGAAATTCTTCATGTTTTCTTTCCAATATAATTTAAACAACGATGTCACTTTGTAAGTGATCTTTCAATCATTTGTCTTGCGACATTTTAGCATTAGGTTTTATGGATGTGATTTATCCAACTAGATTTATAAATCATCCATCTTATATGGAATACGATAAGTATTTGAAAAATCTTTGTTCTCATAATACCTAATTTAAATAACAATTATTAAAACAAATCTTGAAGGCAAGCTTTGATGTCAACGAGAAATACAAACAACGGTTTTTTTGTTTTCGATGAGCATCATCACATATTCTCTTTCTAGTTACTTAGGCCATTGTGGTTCATGAATTGTGTCGTTCCGTATGAAATTTTATACCAACCAATTTGGTATCCAATACCTAAAAACCACATTGTTTAACAAGCAAAGAATACAACCATAACATGTATATCATCTATATACCTAAATTGGATTTTTCCAATCTTTTCTTTTCTGCCAAATATATTTTATAGATTCTCTTAGAGCATTTCCTTTTCCTTTTTAAAAGAATCTATCAACATCAACAGTGGCGTCATATACACGACACATAGTCCAAAGCGTGTATATTCAAATAATAATACCTTTGGACTTGCACTTTGAAGTAGATCACCATCATCAAATGATCGGCGTTCTTTCAAAATCCATTCTTTAGTAATCTTTTAGTGTAGTAAACACTTTACATACATCTTCTATTCATCCTTATCATGACGACTTCCATGATCAAGCTAATGTAGCTTATAAAGACGAATCGTGAGTATAACATTACTTTTCAAAACCCTTTTAGATGATTAGGATGTCTAGCATCTCCAACCTTCGCAAATTCTCATCCAATATGAGAACATACATTATACTCTATCATATTAGAACCAAAACATTGTTTCAGATATCGTTATATCTGCCACACATAATGGTTTCTAAAAAAAATCTTTCAGCTCCTAGATAATCTCGATATTTAAATCAAGAATCATGGAGGCAAACATGATACTTTAGATACTAACACTGGAATTGTTACTCTCGATTTAATACTAATTATAAAATTTCACGGAGTAAACAGAGTTTGCTGAAAGTTTGCAATAGGACTTTAATCTTTAGATTAACACTCTACACAATACGATACCAGTTTGTAAAGTATATATCCAGAATTCTATAGTTCTATTATCTCAATTACAACTATGCATAAGGTGGTGAACAAATGCCAATGACTACAACAAATTATGCAAATTCACTTTGATTTAATTTATGATAAATTGAGTTCTACTAATCCAAATTAGAAATAAACTCCCACTCAAAAACGACATCCCTCGTGTCTTTTTGGTGATTACATGAACCAAATCCACTACACCAAGTCCGATCATCACGTGAGTCGGTCTATCTTCAAAGGCGAGCATCAAATGGGCATCATATCTTTCATATGACTCATGCTTAACCTTTCGGTCCGTGTTCCGAGGTCATGTCTATATATGCTAGGCTCGCCAAGTAAGAACGTTAGTATTCGCGTGTGTAACTGTCTTACACCCGAAATATGATCGTGGATCCAAGAACATCCGATCATCACGTGATGTCTTGGAGCGACGAAACATAATCGGTGCATACTTAAGGGAGAACACATTTTTATCTTGATATCTAAATGAGGGATCATCTTATTATGCTAATAAAACGCCAAACAAGCAATATAAGATGCAACAAACATCACATGTTAATAAGTGAAATGATATGGTTCTTGCACTTGATCTCCATCATGTGCATCATGGTATGATCGCCATCATACCTCTATGTGTAAGGCCAATGTCTATGGAACTTACACGTTATGTGTGTTGTAATAGTATTGACTTATACTTCTACTTATAACATCACCATATCATGACACTAGCCCAGCAACAATCTAAACTTAACGCCTCTAATTTATCCATTGCAAGTTTACGTGGCTTAGGGCTTTCGAAGATAGAAACGTTCTTACCTACAAACATGAACCACAATGAGGATAACCAAATTGTTGACAACTCGTTGCAAATTAGATATTGACTATAGTAGGAGAGACAGACACCCGCTAGACACTTTTGCAAAACTAGTTGCATGTCAAGCGTGGAATAGGTCTCATGTGCGAGGACATGTAAAGTTTGTCCGGGCCGCTTCATCCCACTATGCCACCAATATCCAAAGTACAACTAAGAAGCAATAAAATGATTACCATCGCCCACATACTCATATGTGTACTACCCGTGCAAAGCATCTACGCATAGATCCGGCTCTGATAGCACTGTAGGGTTCGCAGCATAGAAAACAAAAAAATTCCTACGATGGGAACAACTATGTATCAAGATCTATCTACTAGATACAAACAACGGGCGGATGTATATCCGTAGAGAACATACCCTTGAAGACTGCGGTGATCCAGCATACTACTACATGTGTAGTACACTATAGTCGTTGACATGACATCCACAGAACACCGTTCTGTAAATATCACATCTCTCAGAGTGGTACAACAGAAACATTGCGGGTCCATATTACAAACAATCACACATTATTATTATTACAGTACCAGAAGTTCAAGACTTCAAAAGGTTCAAATTACAAACCAAAATATAAAGTGTTTCAGCGGAATTTAAAAGTAGCAACTCCGACTAGGAGTTGAGTTCAATAGCTTATTCTATAGAGTTCATGCTGCTCGGCTCCGTTGGTTACTACTGACTAGGATACTTAGTTAGATTCTTTATCGTCGACACCATAGCGGAGTTCGTAATCCACTCCTTCAACACCTCCGGACAGATCAGGTTCCTCGTAGAACATATCTTCTTGACATTCGGCTGCGTACATGGGCACGTCTTCGGGATCCTCAGAGTCTGATGCTTGCACTGGACCTTGAGCTTCTATGTCTACAAAAACATCATTATTGCCCGGTAAGGACAATATTTAAAGAAGCAAAAATGATTATGCAATTAATGCAATGTATCATTTAACTTGATATGCAATCTCCCCATTATTATAAAAAGTATTTTAAATAATAAAGGATTTATAAATATTACTTTTTAATATTTATAATATATATTGAATTATTTTATTTTATTTTACTTTTATTGTTTTAATAATTCTTTTAGGAATTATCACTTAAATATCAAAAATTGTTATTAAATATTTATTTAGTATTTTTCAAGAATACTACAATATTAATATATAATGAAAGTGATTTTTATTTATTTTTATCATCTTTCCATAATTTTGTAAAATTCCATAAGGAATATGTAAATTACAAAATTCCTAATAAGATTCAAATGTCTAAAATTTTATATTTTAATTTATTTAGATAGTGTGGATTATTATGAATCCAAAAATATTTTATTTATAATTTTTGGACTTTTATTTTATTTTCTAGAATTTAATTAATTTAGGGGTATTTTGGTCTTTTCCTATTTATTAAAACAGGCCTTAAAGGTTCTTGGGTTGGTTTAATCTTATTGGGCCCTAGTGGCCCATTAGTCATAATCAAAATAGCCACCCCGAAGGGTCTAGCCCAACTCAGCCCACTTCCCTATTGCCTCTCTCCCTTGAGCTCACTCCCCTCCTCCTCTGCCCCCGACCCCATGGTTGGTGATATCGCCGTCGGTGATTCCCGTCGTCATGGGCTGTTCTAGTTGCCGCTGTGGTGCAGTAGGAGGTTGTCGACTATGCCCATCCTTTCTATCCAACTGGATTTGAGTATGGGGCTCTCCTGCGACGGATCGATGCTGTGCCGAACCCTAGGGTTTGGGGGTTGGCATGGATCTTGGTGCTGTCGTTGCCGTCATGTGTCGTGGTGATTCACCTCGCCTCTAGGCGTGGTCATGGTCGCTGCCGTGGCGCCGTATGGGTTGCAGCGCCCCCTCTGGGGTGCTCCCCGTGCCGCCATGGTCGTCGGCCACCTCTGCTTCCTCTTCTAATCTCCAGCGAGGACCTTTGGTGAGTTTTTTTCCTCTCCCCTTGTGCTCTCTGTGTTTGCTCATCCTATGCTGGTTGTTGGCAGTGACCTCTCTGGTTACTGTCTTGTCCTGATTAAGGTAATTTATTTCATTTAGGGTTCTTATCCTGTGGTTGATCATATACTGAATGAATTAGATCATGTGTGGATGATCTTTAAGCATGCTAAATGGTTATTAGCCTGAGGCTTGTTGCTTAAGAAGAACTATAATGGTTCTGGTGGCTTATTGAATGATTTTATGCTTGGATTGCATGTGATTCAGATGGTGTAGTTGTTCTGAAACCAATGCTTGGTAAAGTTAGTGGTTTGGTAACTTTCCACTATCATTTCTTGGTTATTGATAATGGATATGGTGTGATGAAATCTCTATCTTAGTGCTGTTGGCTTGAGAATTAATGTGTGGTTTGAGATCACAATGATCTCAAACAGTGAAGATAAACATAGGAATGTCCTAATTATGATTCATGTATTGACAGGAAAATGATTTGTAGATTGATTTGTTGACTCTGTGATGATTGTCTGTTTATCCTAATTTATGTAGAATTGTTCTTATGACACCATCATTGTATGGCACATAAGATTGATTTTGCTCCATTGATTGGGTTGGTTTAAGCTTAAGACAAGCTTGGCTATATCAGATAAATAGAAATGTTCTTCTCTAAAATCCCTAAGACCAATGATGTTGGTCTGAGGCTTAGGGGTTTAGGCTTTATCTAGTTGATTCATATAGATAGTCCTGGTATTGGTACCAGCTATTGTTCTTGAATCAAAGCTTGGAAAAAAATGATAGTAGGCTTGATCATTATCTGGATCCAAAGGATTAACTTCTAAGGTGCTACCCTTATCTTAGGGATGTGCCTAGAAATTAGATCTTAGCTATATTTGTGCTTGAATTGAATATATAGCTTGACAACCAAATCAATGATGTGGTTCTGAGCTCTGGTTGGATCCTTGTACTTTGTTGTTTGCTTCTAGAGTTTAAATTCTCAATGATGGATTCACCCCACTTGGGTGTTTTCTGAGAGTTTGTTTCATAAAACAACACATGCTTTTGTCTAGATAATATGATTAGATCATGTGAGGGTTTTATGATACTCACCATAAAAACTGATGATTATGGAGTTGGGTGATGATGTTGATCTTGCTGATTAGATCCTGTCCTTCACCTCTAATGTGGTTTTTGTTTTGCTGAGACCCTGTGCTTGATCTTGAGCTAGCCTGCTCCTCCTAGCTCCTGGACTTGGTCTTGCTGATCCTTCCCCCTCCTTATGTCACCATCCTGGCGATGAGATCTTGGGCTTTGGTTGGTTTGGTTATTGGCTGTTGTGCTTGGTTTAGCTACTGTCTAAGCTGGTTGTTCTTGTGTGTGTGCAGTGGAGAGATGCACTAGTGCCTCTCCACGGCTATGCTGATGGTTTTGTGTGTTTGAGCTGGGCTGTGGAGCTGACAGCACACCACATGCATTTAGGTGTGTGTCCTGCATGTGTGCTTGCTTTGCACTTGTGGATATGTTCAGAATTTTGAAATTGACTGTTATCTGGTTACTTTTACCTGGCTGGTGAAACTTGCCCCTCTTTGCTGTCATTTGACTTTTGGCTAAAAAATATGAAAGATACATTCTTTCAATTTGGTGAAACTTGCCCCTTTTTAATAGAATTACTCAATGATGAAACTTGTTCAGTGCACCTCACTGACATGTCTGAGAGTAAAACATTACTAACCCTCACTTTCTTTATTTTTTTATTAGTGTTTGTTTTGCAGGTACAGATTTGAAGATGAAGATTTTAGTTTAGGTTTTCTTTATAGAATAGTTAATGTAATCTTCTTTATTCTTTTGTAATTTTCATTTTATTATTTTGTAATCTTCCTTTTATTATTTTGTAATAAAGATTATATTATTATCAATAAAGAGATATTATTATTCTTTATTTATTTGCCATTGTGAGGTTTGTGGATAATTTCAATAAGTTACATTTTTGTAACTTATTTATTGAATGCAAATATGAAATAATTATTCATATTCTTAATTGTTTTCTTTATATAAAGTTTTGAGTTATAATCATTAACTCTTAATTAAATCAAGATTCAAACCTTATTCCTAATTCATTTGAATTATAATTCAAACACTCAAATTTGAAATTCAAATTCATTATCCAAAACACAGAATTCCTCAAAGATCACATCAAAATCTATAGCAATCATCCATTAAGACTAAACCTAATCTCAAAGTATGAAAGAAACCTTGATCACTTTAGGTTTTTATTTGGCGAAAATTTTACCCACATTTTCACAGATGAATGCATGCAACATTTCAAATTACTAAGTCTACCCTTTGTTGGTTCCTAAATGTTGGGATGTTACAAAGACCGACAAATCTTAACGAGTCCAAACTCGTGGTTGATGTAGACGATCTCTTGCCGATCTCAAGATCGAGAGGAAGTCCTAGCGCCGCAAACCAGCGGCACATCCGTGCTCGCACACACGTCGGAGGCACCGAGCAACCTCCGCCTCCTCGCTCCAGCGATGCAGCGGAAGCACAACTCTTTCTTGCTGAAAAGCCACCGGAAATATGTATCTCGCTAGTCCGAGACCATGGGAGATAAATACTAGAGGGGGAGAGAGAGATCCTTCATGAGGAGGTGTGCTTTAAGAGGATGAGAGGGGGGCCTTTTATAGGGGAGAGGAGGGCACCCAAAGGGCATGGCGCCAAGCCATGGGGGCTGCCCCCATCTCTTCAACATTCATGTGGGTGGACACTCCACTCACTCAAATGCCTTCAATTCCCTCCACTTAAAAACCCACTCAAATTCCCATTCAATTTCCACCAAATTTAATGCAAACTCTCATTAAATAAAACTCCTTTTATTTATTCAGAATTTTGTCAATTACTTTAATGACAAACATTCACATATAACCCCTTGCTAGTATTTCATTTCACATGCAGAAACACTTTCTGCAATTTCACCCAAAAACTCGTTTCTGTATCTAGTGAAATAAATTCCCGCGCTTGTTTTTCTTTCTGGCATGAAACTTTTGCTCCAAATGGATGTCTGTGTCTCTTAAGTGTGTCACCCTACGGTCTGCGAATAATGCATACATGATCGAGACCCCTCTCAGAGACCCATACTGACTCCCACACATTCAGCGATGACTTTCTTGTGATCGCGAGAACCTTTTACGCCAGTATCTTAACCCCTTTGTTTCGCGATATATTACATGTCCGAGATTCGATCATCAGTATCTCCATACCTAGTTTGATCGCGTTACTGACATGCACTTTTTTCTTGTTCCCATGATATAACATTCTAGTGATCAAATCACTTGCTTGCAAGCTTATCAATGTGATATCACCGAGAGGGCCCAGAGCATATCTATCCGCCATCAGGATGAACAAATTCCACTCTCGATCCATGGGCCTTAACATAACACTTTAGTAGTTCTGAAACCATCTTTATAATCACCCTGTTACGGTGTGACGTTTGATGTTATCAAGAAACTCTTCCGGTGTTAGTGACTGACATGATCTCATGGTCTAAGGATTAGGATCACTTCGTAAGTTGTTATAGCAATATAAACTCAATTACTTTGATTTTAATGCTATACTTCGGATGAATGTTCATCACATCATTCCAACAATGTTGTGACCTCGTTATTAACAGCATCCAATGTCCATGATCAGGAAACCTTTGATCATCATGTTAATCAACGAGCTAGTTTATAAGAGAGGCATAACTAGAAACTTCCTTTTTGTTTATTAAATACACATGTATTAACGTTTTTGTATTAATACAATTATAGCATGCAAAATAAACATTTATCATAAATAAGGAATACGATAATAACCACTTTATTATTGCCTCTCGGGCATATTCCCTCCAGGCTACTCATGTGCTTTCACCATCATCATGGTCTTGTTGGTTGGCTGTAACATCGCCATGGTCATTGTTGCCTAGGCTATCAAGGTGGCCACCTCTTTTGTCAAGGGAGAAAGTGACACATGGGATGAACCAGTTAGATCAACCACTACTCTCAAGATGATTCAAATACATCAACCACATGTGTCTCTATCGGTAATCATAATAGAAAAGATACTTAGATGGGTGTGAAAAACACATGTAGTAAGAACTATGAAGATAAGCTTGCTACATGAGTCCATTAGCAACACCTTAGAATCTTGAGGTTAAATGCAACCTTATGATATTGAAAAATTGTGTATTTCACTTCTTCATTGGGTGATCATAAAGGTTTTCTTGAGGTATCTCGGAAGGCACTTGTTGAGTTACATGGATCAAGACTAGGATTTGTCACTCCATGTGATGAAGAGATATCACTAGGCCCTCTCGGTAACACACCATCCTAAGTAGATTGCAAACATGTGACTAATGAGTTTAGTCACGGGGACATTTTATTATTGAACGAGTAAAGAGAACTTGTCGGTAATGAGATTGAACTAGGTATGGAGATACCGACGATCCAGAGCAGGTAACATATCAAGAGATAAAATGAATTGAGTACGTGATTGTTTGAATCCTTGACATCGTGGTTCGACCAATGAAAGATCTTTGTAGAAAATTTGGGAATCACTATAGACATCCATTATCCCATTATTGGTTATTGATCGGAGAGGTTTTCTCGATCATGTCATGTTCTCGAACACGTAGGGTCACACACTTAACATTTGATGGCGTTAGGGTTCGATGAGATATTATGATGGTGTTATCTAATTATGATTCAGAGTTTTGTATGGGATCCCGGACATCACGAGGAGATTCAGAATAGTCCGAAGATAAAATTTTGTATAAGTAAAGTTGATTTTAGGGTTCCAAAAAAGTTCGGGATTTTCTAGTATTGTACCGAGAATGTTCTAGAAGGTTCCGGGGGTCCAGATGTGCAGAGGGGCCACAGGGGCCGGTAAGGGGGGCACCCCCAGTCTACATGGTATAGGGCGCCATAGCCCTCAAGGGCCCATGCGCCAAACCCATAAGGGAAAACCTAGTGGGGGATGTATGAGAGGGGGACCCCTCCTTTATCCGCCACCCCAATCAACTTGGAGGGGGAAGGCATGTGCTACCCTAGGCCTATATAAGGAGAGGGCAGGGGTTAGGGCACACCCCAACCTTTATGGTTGCCGCGTCTCCTTATCTTTCCCGCATATTCCTCCTCCTCCACACACAGTTTAGCGAAGCTATACTGGAAACCCACCATACTTCCGCCACCATGTCGTCGTGTTGCTGATATTGATATTATTCACTCTACCCTCACTTGTTGGATCAAGAAGGATGAGGATACGACGTCAAGCCATACATGTGCATAACTCGGAGGTGACGTTCGTTCTATGCTCGGATCGGATCACGAAGAGTATGATTACATCATCCCACAATCTTTAGATTGTTAACACGTGAGTTCTACAAGGGTATGTAGAGCTATTCCCACTCGTTACCAACATCTAGTAGATTAGATCTTTCTTTTTGTTCATACTCATAGGACAATTTTTCTTTTTTATGCTGCAAATCCTAATAATGTTGATGAGCAAGGAAGATGGAGGATTGCAACGAGTATGTGCGACACGAAATGAAGTGAGAATATGGATTGTTACATTAGATTTTCAAGGCATTCATGAGCACCGCCTACTTCATATCTAGCTCTATGAGACATTATAGCTCATGTTTAAAAGTTCCCTTGCAAAATATTCTATGCTGCAAATCCCAACAATTAATGCTCTTGAGCAAGGGGTGAACCAAAATATTCGATCTAACTTGTAAGTATCTATCATCCAACTATTTTGAGTTACTATCTTATTTCAATTTTTTCCAAGAATCAAGAATCCAATCACAATCATGCTAGTAACAAATAGTTGTGCTTATGTTCATGTAAGCGAAAAATGTTACTCCCTCCATCTCAAAATAGATGTAAACCTCCGACATCTATTTTGAGACGGAGGGGTAGATGCATGTTGTCATGAAAATCATAAATATACTTGCTACATGGTTATCTTATAATATAAGATACACTTATCATTATATCGTCTAACTGTTGCTTTCATTAGAGTAAAAAGATACAAACATCTGAGTCGCCACAATTTTATATATAGGTACGACCTACAATAAGCTTTTTAGAAATATATTCCCATGCCATAATAAATTTATTTGTGTGTCTCTTTAATTTGTCGTGTTTTGATAAAATACTACTTCGATGTTTAAGAGATTAATTGCTACTGTTTGTTTTCCGTGATGCAGATGAATGTTTCAAACATATATTTTAGCCGGCTGCTCACCTCTTTCTTGGAAAACTAGCTTTCAGTTTAGCTTCACCTCTCATACCACATGACCTATATTTTATTACACATCATCTATTCGTATATCTATAATTTCTTCCCATGGCTAAGACTTGGCTAAGTGAATCAAACATCATCTACAAAGGGTGTGAATGGAACCTGAGTGCAAATTGTTCCCAAGTTTGTCCTAACATGTATTTGGAAAAAACCTACATGTAAACATTGTTAGTAACATAATTTCTAAATTCTCTTCTTTTTTATTTAATGTATATGCTTATTTCATTTGAAGCTGCTTATAGGGAACTTCCTATATAACGACCATGTCAGCTGTTACCACGCGTCACACACCCTGCTCGGTAACGGGTCTGGCCCATTTTATGTTGCTTTTCCTTTTTGTTTTCCTATTTTCTATTTTTCTCTTTTTTATTTTTTTATTTTACTTTACCTTTTTACAATTTAATTTATTTTTATAATAATCATACCTAAAAAGTTTAGATCTAATAATGTTTAAATTTGAAAATATTCAAATTATGAAAATATTCAGATATTAAAATTTCTAAATTAAAAAATGCTTAAATTTGAAAAGCATTAAATTAAAAATTGTTCAAATTCAAAAATTGATAGAATTGAAAAGTGTTCAAAATTCGAAAAAACAAGATTTTGGGATTTTTTTGAAATTATTGATAAATTGAAATTGTCCATTTCTAAAATTTTCAAAATTCTACAAAAATAGCAAACGTTTTGTTATATATGTAGAAAGATATTTATATTTTAAAAACGAAGAAAACATAAATGGGAAAAAGAAAAATAAAATCTAGCGCGGCCTGGCCCAGCACACCCGGCTGGTGTGTGCGGAGCGGAATCCAAGACTAGGGATGTAAATGCTATGGATAATTTCCACTCCGAATTCGCATCCGCGTCCATTTTTAAGGATATGGTATACCTTTTTAGATATTCGACGGGTATGGATACAGATGCGGATATTTATTAAGCGGATGTCCAACGGATATGGTAGTGGATGATATCCGACGGATAAGGATAATCCGACATTTTATACGGATTATCCGAGGTACTCAAATAGGATAATCAGATATATTTAGCATAACCACAATATCTACACAATCTAGTTACTTTATCAACTAGTTATACATGCTACATATACATGTTATACTATGTTATTACCAATCTTGCACTTTTATACTGCTGATATCTAGTGCTGCACGCTTTTTCTTGTCATTTTTTTTGCATAAAGTAAATAAATTTTTATTTTTCTATATGTATTTGTTCAATTATCCTTTTTCGATCCGAGTCCACTCTGAATCCGCTCTATATCCGCAATTCGATATAATCCACATTCGAATCCGCACCCGGCTATTATCCGCTCCGATCCTAATCCATAAAAAAAAAATAGATAATAGTAATATCCGACCCGATCCAATCCGTTTACATCCTTATCCAGAACGCACCGGGTGACATATAGGACGGCCCGCTTATAGGAGGCAAAATGTTCCACACCGAGAAGGTCTGCCTTGATTCATGGGCCGGAAGCATCACTCCCAACCTTTTGAGAACTCCAGTACTCTACTCACCAAGATATTCGGTGCAAGGTGGCCTCGGATTACGGCCCAAGAGAGGGTGAAGCGAGGTGAAGCACAACAATACCAGCACGCGCGGCGGCGCTACGCTCACCGGCGCGATGTACGGCGAAACCGAGCCCGCCGCCGCCGCCACGGAGCGCACGGCGTTCCGACAAGCCGAGAAGAAGTACAAGCTCTACAAGCCGCCCAGCACCAAGGGCAGGGGCAGCAGGTCTGTCTTCCCTTTTCCCCACCTCCCGTCTCTACGCCGAAACCCCTGAACCCTGACCTCCGAACCGCCGCAGGAAGAAGCCAATCGGTGGCGAAGGAGGCGGCGGGGATCTGTCAGCGGTGGTGGACTTCCGCTCGCTGCTTGCTGGCGGCGTCGAGCTGCCCGTTGGGATCGAGAGGTGCGATTGCGCCGGATTCGACCTGCCCGTGTTCCGCTTCTTGGATCGGCCGGGTAACTTACTTGGGAGCTCTTTCTTTCCTACTTTTCTCCGATTTTTTTTAACGATTCGTAGTGGATGTGGATGATTCACTCACGACCCTGGACATTGTATCTTTCCATGTTCCATGGGTGTTTGTCGGTTGCAATTTCTCTTATCTGCTGCTATGTTAGTAGGTGTAGATGTTCATGTGAAGGGTAGCTAGATAGGGATCATTTAGCTTATTTCTGATGATTAACTTGTCGTCAAGGTCTCTTGAACATGGTGTTCTTTGTGGATGATTGCCGGATGGAACAGAAATTTTATTACTGTTTCTAGTTTTAGACTTTTGGATCATGGAGTTGCTGGTTAATTAGCTTCACTCTTTATGATTGTGGCCTTTTTTATTCAAGTTGATTTTTCACAAGATTTCGTATATGTCTTGAACATGAGCATTGGAATATGTTATATGATTTCCTGATAGCTAGGGAGCCCTCAGGTTCCCCTCTTATAATATATTATGGTGCATATGTTGTACCTGAAATATTATGTCAGTAGGTTCTACATGTCCGAAAAGATGATGCAAAGGACAGGTTCTATTTTTTGCACGACGAGTATTGAACTAAAATCTTAGCTAGATTTTATCAGAAAAACATTTACAGCATGCAATGCACTACTCATAAACCGTGACGTTATTACTCTTGCACTTACTGATATATTTCTTGTTTTGATTTTGTAGGATTCTATTTTATTCCTGGTGCTCTTTCTACTGAGGAACAATGCTATTGGATTAGGGAAAGCTTGAAAACATTTCCACAACCTCCTAATAGAACTAACTTGACTGCTCTCTATGGTACAATTTTCGATTTGCTCACTGCTGCTAAAAACCAAAAGATTTTGCTTGAAGTGCGAAGTTCTGATGGCCAAGAAAGCACCGAACAGAACAACAGTGGAGAAAAAATACACTCCATTAACTTCAAGTTTGTTGAACACTCTGAGATTGAAAAGGGGGAAACACTTAGGTCAGCCGCAGCAACTACTCTTGTTCGCAAGCTCCGGTGGAGCACCCTTGGCTTGCAGTTTGATTGGTCAAAAGTATGTAACCTTCTCTTCCACAGCAGTGTTAAAAATTATAATTATTTCCTTACTTTCAGTTATCTTTTTGCATTGTATGATTTTAGCTTCTGCTTTGTGGTGGTATTCCAAATTTTCTGATACTTCACACTCAAAAATAAAGTGCTCCCTCTGTACCAAATTTTCTGATACTTCACACTCAGAAATAAAGTACTCCCTCTGTACCAAAATATAAGACATTTTAGCATGCTGATATAGTGTGCTAAAATGTCTTATATTTTGATATAGAGGGAGTAGTTTCTAATTTTTTCTTAAGATCTGGTTCAGTTATTAGAAGCATGTCGAATTCAGTCCAATCATTTTGTTACTATGAAGTTATAATCCCATTGGAGCACATAACAAAATTGTTATATAAGATTCTTTGTTTAGTTATGATTGTTCTTGGAAGCTGCCAGCATGATTATCTTCCGATGTAAAAAATGATCTGTGTGAATATATCATTAATGTTTATCATGATGTATGTTGTCTTCAGGTCTGACATGAAACTGGATGCATACTGACAATCTTATGTATGTACATTACTGACAGTTACATAAAATTTTGTGCTTGATAGCGTAGTAGTTAGTAGGACAAAAAAAATCCAGCAACAACATATTAATATCTTGTTAAATCCTTTTCTGGTGACTGGTAACAGCGCAACTATGATGTATCACTTCCACATAACAACATTCCGGATGCCCTTTCTACTTTGGCAAAAAAGATGGCCATCCCAGCCATGCCTTCTGGAGTGGAATTCAGTCCAGAAGCCGCCATCGTAAACTATTATGGTCCAAGTATGTTTCTTGCCTCTTCATAAAATGACCTTTTAGCTCGATCCATTCTATTCAAGTCTGTCTTGAAGTAGTATGCTTCTTTTTCTATCTGTAATACAATATTACGTGTCGGCTCCTGTAGGTGACATGCTTGGTGGGCATGTTGATGACATGGAAGCAGATTGGACAAAACCTATTGTGAGCATAAGGTATAATGTGTCAACTGCTTTCTTAGATCATGATCTTCCCTTCATCTTAACATAGTGTCTTACCTGTTGTTCTTTTAGTCTGGGCTGCAAATGCATTTTCCTTCTTGGAGGGAAGACGAGAGATGAAGTTCCAAGAGCAATGTTCTTGCGAAGTGGGGATATTGTACTAATGGCTAGCGAAGCACGTGAACGCTTCCATGGTATGCATTACTCTGCAAAATGGGAGTTCTGTCTTGATTGTTAACTGAAACACCATGGGTCATCCATCTGGTCTGGGCGATAATCTTTTTTCTTCTCTCACAGGCGTCCCACGGATCTTCACAGAAAGTGACCAGCAAGAAATCTCTGGTCTGGAACCACAACTTTCTGGTGACGACGACCGCTTTATCTTGGACTACATCCAGAATTCAAGGATAAATATTAACATCAGACAAGTCTACTGAAGTTTGCTTCACTTCTGATTAAGAGATGTTGCTAGGCTCGTTAGCGGTCTGCAATGGTTTGGTTGACTGCATCTGGTGTGGGATGTGAAAAAGGTTGCTGCAAGATGGTTTAGTCCTTGAATGACGATTCAGTTTTCAAGCTAAACAGGAAAAGGATAATTTTGTCACCCAAATTGCAGCATCGTGTACCTTAGCAGGATCGCTCAAATGGCGATTTAGTCTTCAAACTAGTCGGGAATTATTCCAAAGTGTAAGCCAATTAGATACCCCCTGGTGCGATGACCTTAGCAGGATCGCTCAAATGTCAATTTAGTCACCAAACTAACCAGGAAAAATAGTCCTTCGTTGCCCTGTGTAGTAAGCCAATTGGATAGCTCTGGCAAAACATCGTAGACCTTGAGCAGGATTGGTATAGAAGAATGTTTTCCTCATTATTATTTGTAATCTCATATCTTCCAGTTTCCGTCTCTTCTAATGGTTCATGGTTCATTGAAATTGGCACTAAGCGCACCCCTTGACATGATCAGCTTACTTACTGTTTTCTTATGTAGACATGTTGTAGACACTTAGGTGAGAAAAAGTGGATACATATTATGTGAGAAAAAGGAGCATACAAATCTTCCAATTATTCAAAAACTTATATCAGTGCTTCACGTAAATGTGGAAAATAGGAACATAGTGATCTGACAATTACTCTGAAAATTGTATCTGCGCTCCGCATTTATTTACAACTAGAAGCACAGAGCGAGAAAGTGAGCTAAGTCGTGATTTTTGCAAGAACAAAGGCCAGAACTGCTGTTTGGCTTGGTTCAGATCCTGAGGTTTTTCCTTAAAAACTTGGATCATTACCTCCTTGTAAGCCCTGTCATTTAATAAAGCCGCTTTTACCTGCAAGAAAAGAGTGAAGAAAGTAGCGTTGGAGAATTGGAAAGGAGGGTTAGACAAGCAGATATATGATATTTGCTGACATTGTAAGGAGTCTATACTCTATACTCAAACGTACAAAACAAATTAGACATGGTAATTATAAATGGAGAGAGCAGTTACATTACATACATAGAAAAATTAACACACAGCTAGACTTGCATGTGCAGCAGCTTGGTGGTTGATCCATCGATCATAGGGCCGCTGGCTAGCTGGCTAAGCTAGGTCAACGTGCTCAACAAGCACTACCTAAACTCTTCATATATACTGTACTACTAGTACTACTAACCTAGCCACATTATTGTTGGACACCCAAACACGCAGAGCAAGCAAATTCATGGCGGCCAGTCTGCTGGCGGCCCATGAGGCCGAGGTGCTGCGTCGGGTCAGCGACGGCACGGCGCTGCTGCGACACCGGCTGGAGCGGCTGCAGGCGTTCGTCGCCGACTCCGACCGGAAACGCCGGGCCGGCACCGACGTCAACGGGATGGGCCACGTCTGCGAGTCCCGGACGCGGGGCGTCGCCTTCGACGCCGAGGACGCGCTCGACGACCTCACCTTCCACCACCAGGCAGGCCTATATAGATTCTTGTCCTTGTTCAGTCTTATCCGTCACTCATCTTGTTGCTCATGCATAGTTTTGTGTCCCTCGCTTAATACCAGCTTGCCCTAGAAAGCATGGATCGCCGGAGGTGGAGCACGCCGGCGATGTACTTTGCTGGCTTCTTCCGTCGGATGGTCGTCCGACGCGGGCTATCCGGCGAGGTCGCAAGAATCAAGACCATACTTGACCAGATCTCAGAGAACCAACTGTACCACAGGATCGAGCATACACCGACATCACCCGCCACCACGGCCATCGCAGCATGGTACGTGCCCCTTGGGTCAATCTAACCGTCTCTTTTTCTCTCTGGTCCATTTTTACTGGACAAACCGCCAGAATTCTACAAGAGTATTTTTTCAGTATACTATAAGTTGTTTTTCCTAAAATTCAAATAATAAAGGACACATGAAAAAAGCAACTTGGCTCCTTCACCCGAAGATTCCCAAAAAAATCCAAGGGGCTATAAGGGCATGGCCAACCGGTCGCCCCAGACCTGCTTTCTTGCATGCCATGTAGGCTTGGATGCCACCTTGTGAACCAAATTGTTATCCTGATGCGCTGCTTGCAGAGGAGACAGCTGCTCCATGGGGAAAAGTAGGAGGAAGAGAGGAGAGAAAGAAAAAGATAGGAAAGAAAAGATCACAAGTGCTCACATCATGAGAGGGGGTTGGACAAATCAAACCGGTAACCTCATTTTCCAATCCTAGGTACTGAGGCACTAGCAAGCGTATGCCACCATAGCTGATGCTCTAAACACCCAATATAACCATTGCATCCCTATCTAACCATCTATCGGCTCCAACATGTACCGCCAGCCAAAGAAAGTGAAATTTCACGCTAAGATTGAACCATTGGCCAGCCAAATAAATAACCATCGAGCTAACCCGTCAAAAAAAAACGTCGAGCTAAAAACGTGTCAATCAGACCACCAAACTATACAAATAGGCAGAATATTCCTCTGACTTTGTTTTGTGGATCTTTTTGAAAAGGAGGTTAAAACCATTCTGCATTGAAGTGATGCGCGCAACCTTGTTTATTAAAGTTGATGCTAGGCAAGAACACTAGATTGATCAACAAGTAGAGTACATAGTATAGACAACTACATCAGAACCACTAGAATATAAGAAAATAACACCTACAACTTAATTGACTTGTTCCGCGACAACACCTTCAAGAAAGGAAATACGTGCTCATGCCGTCAGACAATAATTTTCATCCCGGATACCGAGAACAACCAATTAAGGCCAACACATCTGAAAGGAGATGGCACACTCAATAAGTTCACGACGCAAGTTCATTGATGTTGATCTTAACGGCTAATGGGTAAAAGAGAACTTTTCACCCAAGACATGAAGCAGTGCTCGAATCACCTTCTTGTCGGAACTTCTGGTAGTCGCGAGAGGTAGTACCGCACGCTAGGCCTGAGTGGTGAAGAGATGTATATGTGCCCGCCCGATGCCGGCGAGAAGTCATTCTTGCACCCCCCCTCCCCCATCGGCATTGGATATCGCCACTAGTGTCCGGAGCTTCCACATGCGGATGCCTCTACCATTGCACCAGAATAAATACACCCTCCCTTGCCCGACCAGTAACCATCATGTAGAAGTGGGAGCACCGTAGTATAGAGCCCACCATCAACGGGATCAAATACATACTCACTTTCCCAAGCTTCCACTTGCATGCCACCAATGTCAATGTTGCCAAGGAAGAAATCGTAGACCGTGATCCTCCATATCTGCGATGTCTAGCGGTGACGAGAGCCTTACCATGACCTTCTTGTAGAGCTCCTTGAAAATTAAAACATCAACGTGCCCTAGGAAAGGCCTCATTGTCGCGGATAGCTACGCCACCACCACGAGTGGTAGCGTCCTTACCACCACCAGCATATCCATGTCTTGTACCTCCAATCCCAGCCACAACTACCACACAAAGGACGAAGACATTCTTATAAGACTCCTCATCATGGATAGCAATGCCACCACCACCATGCCCTCGTCCTCCTTTCCGCCATCGGTGTCGCCATCTCTCGTGCCTCCAATACTAGCCACGACACCCACGGGGAGCACGACCATCACCGGAGACCCCATCAACACCAAGGAGGATGTTTCCACCATTGCAAACTACGGTTTCTTGCGTGTACATTTTTGGTGCCTCCTATACAACCAATGGTGCTTCCAGAGCGGCCGCTTCCACCATGGACAACATTTGATGGAACTGCGCTGGGTCGCCCTCCATGACATTTAGATCAGGTGTTTTTCATCCTCCCTCCCTCCCTCTCGATAGGTCCCCTCCTCTTTGTGGAGGGTTTTGATGTTTTTTTCATTCTCTAAAACAAGGCATATAAATTTTGTTAGGAAGTCAAAAAAATGCAAAGTTTGACCAACTCTATAGAAAAACTATCAATACCTATAATATTTATTTCATGATGTATCTAATAAGATTGACATGATAGTATAGAGGTTTACTGTTTTTTTCTTCTAAAATGGTTGTCAAACTTTAAACTGTTTGACTTCTCACATATATGTATCGTTTTGGAACTGAGTGAGTACATGGCAGCTGACAGGGCTTCTACTCAAGGTTGTATCATAAAGTTTCCTACTTGTATCAGTTCACTCATACAAGGAGTACTCCTCCTTTTTATAATATAGTGCATATAAGTTTTTACAAAGTTAAACTTCGTCAACTTTGACCAAAATTATTGAGAAAATTATATATAACTGCAATACCAAATATCCATACAGAAATATAAATCATGATGTATGTAATGGTATTGATTGGATATTCTAAATTTTAATATTTTTTCAATATATACTTGATCAAACTTTATATAATTTGACTTTAAATTTTTTTATATGCACTACATTGTAGCAATGAGGTAGTATTATACTCCCTTCGTCTCGAAATAGATATCGTAAATTTATCTAAATCTGGATGTATTTAGACACTTTTTAGATACTAGATACATTAAAATTTAGAGAAATTTATTAGGTACATCCAAATTTAAACAAATTTACAACATCTATTTCTAGACGAAGGGAGTATGACTACATAAGGAGTAGTTGACTATGAGTATATACTTAGTATGTAGGGTGAACATAACCAGCTTATTTCAAAGCCGTACCAGAAGGACAAACCAGGTAATGACGTAAAGCACCAAAAAAGGGAAATAAAATTTACTAGAAGAAGGTCCAAGGTCCTGCACTTTGCTACTACCTCGGTTCCAAAATATATTTTAGTAGTTCAATTTGGACTGCTTGAAAGGCTTATAGTATGGAACGGGGGTAGTACTTGCTAGTGCATAGAACAAGTGTGGAGCCAACTTGTTCATGAGTATGTAGCCTGCACATGAGAATTGAGTTTTTTTCTTATAAATAACAAAATATTTCTCGAAAGACAAGTGGGTTAACATAGAGCAAAGCCCCAATCAGGATACAATCACTCAGATATTTAATCCCTTTATTATTAGTTACCAAACATGTTAGCAACGCTTCGAGGGCTATATAAGTAATATGTCAACCAGACAAGTATGCACGTAAATCAACACTAGATACACGCAAAGGCAAATTCATTGTAGAAAAATATATTTAATGATCTCATCATCATGATCGCACAAGCAACATTTTGAGTTGCTCCTCGAATTACTTTTAAGTAGGATGCACTTATTAAGCCAAACATCCTGGTTTAAGCTTCAGTGGAACCAAATGTTGGTCCTTTTATATTTATTAATAGATTGAACGGGAGTCATGTATGTTTTTTCATGAAAAGAATTCTATTTTTCTTTAAGCATACAAAATTATCTTTATTAAGTCAATTGGATGGACATTAATAATGTAAATTATTGTATGTATATATTTGTTAACAGGCGGGATGACCTGGAGAGTGCTGTCGGATTTGACAAGGACATTGCAATTCTTAAGGGTATGCTGGTCCATAAAGAAGATGATGGTTGTTGCCACCCGTTGGTCATCTCCATAGTTGGGGAGAGTGGTGCTGGAAAGAACACACTTGTGAAAAGTCTTTGTCACCAGATTCGTACAAAGATAGATGTTTTGATCAGGTACGACATGCAGTCTGGTTCCAGCACGGAAGATCTCCTTATGAATGTGTACCAGATGGCACTGCGGCAGTCTGCAGATCAGTGTCATGAGTTGAAGATGGATGAAGAAGGTATTGACAGTTACACTGAAAAAATTCGTGGTTTGCTGAGTAGAAAGAGGTACCTACTGATTCTCAGTGGGATATCCTCGAAAAGCACACTTAACTGCCTGAGGGCGAGCCTGCCAGACAACAATGGCAATGGTGGCCATGTTATGCTTATCTTGGACACCACAAGTGAAGAAGTCGCTTGGCATGCTAATACCATGAACAAAGATGGCTTCAACGGAGTACACATGATGACAAGCTTGGATCGAGCAAGAAGTGCACAATTATTCTTTTGGAAAGTGTTAAGGAAGTCACAGTATGAGTCATGGTTGTTGGCTTCACAAAGGCGAAGAAATCCAATGCACGAGGAGGATAGGGGGCATTACATGCAGCAAATGTCAACAAGAATGGTTTGGAGGGAGGAAGATGGAGAGGCTAGGGAAGAGGAAGGATGGGAGCAGCATTTTCAGAGATCCATGCACAATGTAACGGGGGGATACCCCATGGCCATAGTACTTCTGGCCGGGCTTCTCCGATTCAAGGATAAGTTGGTCCAATGGGATGGACTCATCAATGAGATCAGTGCTCCAAGGTACCAGCATCCAGGGATCAGCACAAGAAGGGTGATGGATTCCATATTTTGGACTAGCTTCAAGGACCTCTCTAACAAGCTCAAGTCATGCTTGCTCTACCTTGCCGCATGCCCCCGGGATACACGTCAAGACGCTGATGAGATCATTCGGATGTGGATAGCGGAAGGTTTCATCATCAACAAGCAGCCACACCATGCCAAAACACTAGAGGAGGTGGGCCATGACTACCTCAAGGAACTGGTCTTGAGATGCCTTGTTGAGCTAGAGGAGATAAAACCCGGGGTTGTGCGAATCCACCGGAGCCTCTTGGGGTTCCTGCGGTCGGAGGCTACCGATGCTGGTTTCATGGAGATCATCCATGATGTCGCACATGATGCCTTTGTGCCACCATTGGTGCGTCGCCTCTCAGTTCAGAGTGACAAGAGCACAATGTACACTACCCACCAGAAGTTCCCTAGGTTGCGCTCCTTCATATGCCATGTCGATGAGAAGCAACAAGGAGAAGGTGAATCCCAACAACGGTGGGCAAAGAAGAGTGTGCACAATGATCTCAAGTTTTTGCGCTGGTCAAAGTTCCTCCGTGTAGTCTCCGTGAAGGGGTTGAGGCTCGAGGAGTTGCCGGATGAGCTTGGTGACATGATCGTTTTGAGGTACCTGTGCATTGACTGTCTAGACCTGCGCCACCTCCCTTCAAGCATTGCCAGGCTTCTCAACTTGCAGACGCTCGACATAAGCAACACCCAAGTGGAGGAGATTAACCAGGATTTCTGGAAGATCAAGACACTACGACATGTGCTCGCAAAGTGCCTCGCTCTTCCTATAATGTCAATGTCAGCGGGCGTGGGAGAAGAGGAAGATGATGAGGCTGGTGGTGAGCACCAGACGCTCCACGGCGTAAAGCCCGCTGCCGCGGGGTCGGTAGAGTGGAGTATGTTGGACAACAGTAGGACCAGAAGCCTACGGTCACTTGAGATGCATGGTTTTCATAATGCAGAACATGGAGGACCTAGGTTCAAGGCTGCTCTCAAAAACATGCATCTCCTTGGCCACGTGAGTCTGCAAGGTGACGAGATCCCTTCATGTGTCTTCGTCGAGCCAAACCTCCGAAATCTGCAGACCATGGAGCTGCGTGGAAACGTGAAGTGGGACGACATCACTACCCCAATGGCGGATGGTCTTCTCCGTCAGGTCCGGCCGAACCTTGTACAACTCAAAATGAGCGATGATGCTATCTCTAAGATGCCGCGAAGCATCAAACAGCAGTTGAAGGAGATCCTAGTCCAAGGATGACAGACACTGCAGGTTCCTTGTGCCCACCATTCCTACCATTGTCTACAGTGATTTCTTCAAATCAATGAAGACAAGACCCGTCGGGAAACAGGATCATAAAGGACCAAAACGTATATGATTTCATTTTTATTGTTTTTTCTTGTTTCAAGTGTTCTTTTGGTGAAACTTTTTTTTATTATGATTGTTGATATGACTTGTTTCATTATAACCCAATCTCCATTCATCCGTGGTGTTTCTCTATTGTACCTGAACCTTAATTTTATGTGTGTCGGATAAAATCCAAAAAACAATGTCTTTGTGCATTCCGGTTAGCTTCAGCCTTCGTAGCATATTTTTTAGTTTATTTTCACGTGGTCCTTGCAGAAGCTAGAGTGAGTTAGCCTAGCCTACCAAAACAAATGGAGCAAGACTGAGCTATGATCTTGTTCTACTCTCCTCCGTTTAAAATATAAGATGTTTTAGCTTTGTGAATGAAATGTATTTAAACATCTTTTAGTGTCTTGATTTATTTGAACCTATACACTAAAAGTTGTCTAGATACATCTCCTTCATAAACTTAAAACATCTTATATTTTTAAACGGAGTGAGTATATATGAAGCATGTTGTACAAATTCATAGTAATGCATGTGCACTATTATGCTGTAACCAGTACAGATTCTGAATGTATTGTCGTGTATTACTTTCCTAGCTTGTGCAATGAATATTCATGCATAAAGGGTGTACACTAGTACAGACTAGGCCTTTGAAGCCCCACGATCCCACATAAAAGGAAGGATCCGTGCGCGCCGTGAACAAACCCGTACGGTCTAACTTAAAACTGTCCGTAGGCTATACTCGGAGGAACAATGTGCTACATCAGACACGGCTCGTTCTCGGCTCTAAGGCTGGTCATAGTGGAAGTAACTTAAGTAACATAGTCTTATGTTTATTGTCAACTAAGCATTTAGATGATATGACATGCAATTAAATGATGAGAGAGAGGATTGTGGTAACTAGCTATATTACCATAACATCACATATTTTAAGATAAAATGAGTCTACATTGCAATAAATAAGGCTTTGCATGATACCACACCTATGTTATTTTCCACTATAAAGGTAGTAACTTAGACTAGCAATATTTACTACTCTAAGTTACTCCCCACTATGACCAGCCTAATCGCCACCGATGTTCTGTCATGTCACATACATTTATGTCCATCAAATCATAGCTTTGTCAGCTAATAATTAGATGGAATATTGTTTAATTCATTCCCCGGCATTAACCATCCGCTATTAACCTGGTTTCAGTAATACAAAGCAGGCGTCACATTTTCAGATGCCACTATGTTATTCCCAAGAGTAGCAATTTCTTTATTCCCTTTTGTAATACAATATCCGTAAACTCAAAATGATTATGTAAGCTCTCAAAAAAATCTTTAAGTGAAAAATATTCACTATTTCTTCAACAGTTTCTTGTATCAAGGAACTTGTCTCAAAAATATTGCTAGGCAGAAAATATTGTAAGACAACAGCGTTAAAAGATATCGAACAGAAGTATTTGGCAACCAGTTTCTAAAGTACATGCAGGATATTTTATGTAACTCAATACAAAATAGTAGACTGTAACTCCTCTTTGAAATATATGATAACATGATTTATAACAACTACAATGTTCAATATCAAAATAATGTAACTTGGAAAATCTAAGCATCGTTTTGGAGTTTTTCGGACTCGTCAATAATGGTAACCATGCCCGATGCACGAGCAATGTACTATAGTAAGGTGGATTGATATATTTGACCTCACGAGATTCCATCACATCACCACACGATGGTGGTAGCTTCGCCGAAAAGTAGCTCACTTATCTATAGAGCTACTCAAACTCGAAGTGGGCGCCCTAATAGTAGTCCTCAGCGCCATTGTACAAATCCGTCCGATAAGTGTTGGAGAGATTCCGTCATCGGTATAGAAGATGCATCCATACTACCTATACTAAACTTTTATACTTGTTAACCATGTTTTTATCAGACATAAACGTGACTAGTAAATTTCTCGATTGCTTAGTTCTCAACAAATAGGCACGTTATAATGTGGTTTCCTTAATTTGTTAAGGCATGTGCACTTGAATAAATATTATGTGTATACATAAGTTTGGTGCCCAAACATGTATTATTGTGTCCTATGGAAAAACATTTTTGGTGTAACAAAATTGTTATCCAAGCAACTCATTCTTGTGTTTATTTTGTGAATAAGAACTAATTAACTAGCATGTTTTCTTATGAAATTTTGCATGTATATTGTATATTACAATATTTATGTATTGAATATTTTTGGAGTTTTTAACTTAAGATGTTATTTTTGGTATTTTCAAAATAAAGAGTACAAGTGTCTCGGGGAAACAAAATCCACCATCAAAATAATGTTGCTAAATATACTTGTGGTGTTATTTTATATAGTTCTACTTGTATCATTTAAATTGATCGATGTTGCGCTAAATTTAAATTATAGTTTTTTCACAAAAGTTAAAATACCTTTTTAGGCAACACCTCTCAAAAGATCCTAAACCTAATGCTTATAATTTTTCGCACTTAAATTAATTAAATTGTGCATGTTTGTATTTTGTGTAAATTTTAACATCCTTAAATATCTCGGTATAGATCTCAAAATATATGGTCTAACAAATATTGGGATGACTATAGTTCATGATAAAATATAAGCGAAAACAAAATTCTAGAGTATAGAAAGTGCTTATATAGAACTTTCCATATGATAGTTGGTATGTTACTTTTCTGTTTTTTTCCTTGTCAAGTGTTTTTTACATGTCCCAGTGATCGAGTACATTCATGAGCGGGTGCATGTGTGTGATTAGCGTTTGGTTTTATCTTTGCATATAATATCATCGATGTGTATATTCTAATATAACATTTTACAAAATTCTACCCATCTATTAATAATTATCAACAATAATACAAAAATACCTAAAAGTAATAAAAATTACAAATAGGTCATTTGACCACCTAACGACGACAAGAAACACTAGTGCTAGCCGAATGCGCGCTATCATCCTCGCCTCTCCATCACCAAAGCCAGAAAAATCTTGTCGTAATAAAGCTTATTATAGTAGATAGACAAAAATTCATCGTGCTAAAGTTACAAAGGACCAACGCACTAGAGTAGCAACCAATCATCAATGATGACAACCATAGGTCGAAAGAGACTAACTTAAAAACAAACCAATGAACACGAAAACGGATATGATCCCAGAAAATCAACCAGACAAACATCTCTACGCGCTATCGGAGCAAGGATAGAGCCGGAAGGATTTTATTATGACTTTAGGACGTAGTCATCATCTCAACATGCCAAAAATCACTGAAAAATAGACTATTGAAAAACCTCCCGCTAGCGAGAGGCCGTGGTCCGCTACACCTCCGAGGCTCAGTGCCATCTGAGGCAGAGCGGACTGGCGACATTGTCGGCTAGGGTGACGAGACCCTAAATGGGTTTTCACTAGCTCCTCCCGATGGCCTCTCTACATGGCGGCTAGAAATCATCCGATGAAAAGCATATTCATCACACTCATTATAACTATGATACACTCTAATAATTTTAGACACATAAAATTTGAAATTGATATATGCTCCTCGATATGGCACACACTCGCTTCCTAACTAACTTCCCAAACCGTTTTGCAGCACCTACTCAGCTTCGGCCAGCCAGCTAGTCCGATTGTTCATAAGCCGAGACGTTAAGCACGCATAAGTCCTTGTTTTGAACAGATTGGGCCCGAAGGTCCTGAAAGCTCTATTAGTCAAAGTGATGGGTACATATTACATCAAGGCCCCTAAGACATATTGAAAAAAGATAAAGCTAACATTCTTACAAACAAGACCCTAAAAAAAGAAGCAAAACACTATCAAGTCCTAGGTCTTCTCCGCCGCGCCTGCAGGACCTCGAGGCTCGGGTGTCGTCGTTGCCGCCGAGGAACAAGCCACTTGGGCGGCACCAGCCGTGGTTCCCTTGACAAGGTCGAGGGAGATCCTCCGCTTCGGCACATCGTCCTGGAGGAAGAAGATGCTCAAGCCGACATCACGCTCGAGCTTGGAGTGGCTCCAATTGCCAAGTGTAGCATTAGCGTAGAGCAGTCGACGCTTGGGAACTCCAGGTGGTTTACCTTCTATCGGCACCATGCGTTAATTCCACCGGCCTATGTACACGCACTGAATTTTCTTTTCTTGGAAAGGAAAAACAGGGTCGAATGCTCACTGCTCTCAGATAGCAGTGGATCATGCATGGAAGGAGTGGCGAGAGAAGATTGCGAATAGAAGGTTCTGAATCCGGAAACTCGATTCACATACACACGACACCGCTGCTACTACTACCCGCAAAAGAAAAACACCGCTGCTACTACTACTTTGTTTCAAAAAAAAAAAAAACAGCGCTGCTACTTTCTTTGAGCACCTTTTCATCTTACTCGTAGCATGCAGGCGACTATGCTCTGTACTTCACCCTCGGACTCTTTTGAGGCCTGGGCCAGGCCTCAGGCTTGGTAGTTACATCCTTTGTCGGGCTATGTAGATCAGTCTTGAACCGGACGTTTTGAGTCCAGGCCTTTTCAGGCCCGGCCCTTGCGTTCATCGTCATCAAGTTGTACATCCCAAGTTATACAAGCGACAGCCTCTCATCATCATCATGAGATAAAAAAAGGAACATAGTTGGAACTTTGCTCGTCGTCCATGTCTATAGATCCAAATTTGTCAAGGTTACTGACCGTGTGATCCTACGGTCGGTACCGTTCTGTAGCCATGGCTTGCTCCCCTTCCCTTCCCGCTCGATGAACTGATGACGGATCATTGGAGATGCACCATGCCACACTCTCGCTTTCTAACTTTTTTATTTAGTATCGGCCTGCTCAGCTCCGGCCGTTCTGGTCAGCGGTCAACCCAAGCTGTTCAACATACTTCTAGGTGCAGTTGGCTTGTCGATCGATTGTTGGCAGGGCACAGTTACTTCATCAGGCGAAACGTTAATACTTAATATACTCCCTCCGTCCTAAAACGCGTATCTAGACTGAACCGAGTCATCTAATTTAGGATGGAGAAAAATATGTTTTCTTCTGCAGTAAAAAACACGATGAAACTCTGAAGTTTGTGAATGGGTCGTAATTTACTTATTACCAACCTTGCTAATGCCTTCGTCAGTGATTCACAAGTTCAAAACAAAATCACATCCGCTGTCATTTTTTTACTACTAATATAATATCGTCAAATAGCAGGCCACCGGTGTGGTTTATCTTGTAGCGGCGCAACACTAGTGGAAACGAGGCTTTTCGTTGATCCTGGAAAAGGGCTTTAACACCGGTTCTTCTACGAACCGGTGTTAAAGGGGGAGGGGGGCCGTACCAGCGTGGCCCGTGCGGCAAAAAGGATCCCCCCTTGCAACAGTGGCCCGCGCAGCCCCCCTCCTTTAACACCGGTTCGTGGCTTGAACCGGTGTTAAAGGGGGGGCTATATAAGACATCGTAGCCCACACCCCACTCTTCCATTTTTTCACTATCTCATTTTGAAGCCTAGCAAGAGGGTGTGAAGAGTGCTAGTTTGTGTTTTTTTCATATGCACAAGAGGTGTTCGGTGAAATGCCCGAGAGCTCAAAATAAGTTTTCTCGTTGCTCTTTCCTTCTCGGTCGAGGTCGGCAACTATCCTTTCATGTGTCATTGATGTACTATATATATAAATGGTCATCTCCCTATTAATTTTTGATATATACTACATATTAATGCAGATGAACGGCAATGGATGTCTGGTGACCGCCGCACTTCCAGTACATTACGGGCCTCCAAAATTTCATCGTTGTGGCTAATGCAAACCATGGTCACAATGGTTTTATGTCTGTCCGTGTGTTCCCGTCGAACAAGAAAGACTACTCAAATACGAGAACCATTCACGCCCACCGCTTGATCCGGTTTCATGCCCAGCTATAATTGTTGGACCAAGCACGGAGAAAAGGGGTTGTGATGGAAGACAACGAAGAAGAAGAGGATGATGACAACTATCATAATATGTATCCTGAATATGATGATACCGCAACGGGGTAGATAATGAAGATCAAGAGGCAAATGGGCCCGCTGATGACGATCTTGGTCGGGCCATTCTTGATGCAAAGGAAGAATGTGAAACTGAAAAGGAGAAGGAGAAGCTGGAGCAGATGTTAAAGGATCACAAAACATTGTTGTATCCAACTTGAAGATGGACACAAAAAGCTAGGTACCACATCGGATTTGCTGCAATGGAAGGCGAGAACGGCGTGATCGACAACGCATTTTCAAAGTTGTTGGTAAAAATGAAGAATCTTCTTCCAAGAAATAATGAGTTGCCCAGCGGTACATACCAAGCAAAGAAGGTTGTCGCCCTCTAGGATTAGGCGTGAGAAGATACATGCCTGCATTAATGATCGCATCCTCTACCGCGGTGAGAAGTACGAGAATTTGGATGCATGCCCGGTATGCACTGCAAGGTATAAGATCGACGAGACGATCTGGCGATGTTAAGGGCGAGGCCCCTAGGAAGAAGGTTCCGCCAAGGTTATGTGGTATGCTCCTATAATACCACGGTTAAAACGTCTCTTGAAATAAAGAGCATGCCAAGTTGTTGCGATGGCACATGAAAGACCGTAAGAAAGACGCGATGTTGAGACACCCCGATGGGTCAGTGGAGAAAAGTTGATGAGAGTACTCGGACTTGACGTGACGCTTAAGGAACTTAAGGTTTGGTCTAAGTACGGGCGGCATGAATCCTTTTGGTGAGCAGAGCTGCAGTCACAAACACGGCTGTGACTCTATGTATCTATAACCTTCCTCCTTGGTTGTGTATGAAGAGGAAGTTCATTATGATGTCGTGCTCATCCAAGGCCCGAGGCAACCCGAACGATATTGATGTGTACCTAAGGCCATTAGTTGAAGAACTTTTACAGTGGGCCAAACCAGGTGTACGATGTGGATGAGCACAAAGGGAGCCATTTGACCTACGAGCATTGCTTTTCGTAACCATCAATGATTGGCTGCTCTTAGTAACATTTCGTGGTATACAAACAAGGATACAATGCATGCACACACTGTTTAGATGAGACTGAAAGTGTATATTTGGATAAATGTAAGAAGGTTGTGTACCTAGGGTATCGCTGATTTCTTCCGAACTCGCATCCAAGAAGAAAGAAAGGCAAGCATTTCAAACGTCTGCGTAAACCCGGAGGAAGCCTGCCCTCCGTGACCGGTGAGGAGGTATTTGGTATGGTCAAGGACCTAGAAGTAATCTTTGGAAAAGGTCCAGATCTGTCTATTCCGAATGACGATGGGACACGCGCCATGTGGAAGAAGCAATCTATATTTTGGGACCTACCCTATTGGAAAGTCTTAGAGGTCCGCTCTTCAATCGACGTGATGCACGTGACGAAGAATGTTTGCGTGAACCTGCTAGGCTTTCTAGGAGTGTATGGGAAGACAAAAGATACACCAGAAGCACGGTAGGAACATCAACGTCTGAAAGCCCTCAAGAGCCTATGCATCCCGAGAACGAGAAGGATAAACGATGCCACTTAACTCCCGCCACCACGCTCTTACCAAAGCGAGAAGGAAATCTTTTTGAATTTCGAAGCGGTATCAAGGTCCCGTCTGGCTTCTCGTCGAATATAAAGGGAATAATAAATATGGCAGAGAAAAAATTCCAAAACCTGAAGTCTCATGACTGCCACGTGATTATGACACAATTGCTTCCGATTGCATTGAAGACAAGACAGACATGTCAGAAGATTATAATAAGTTTGATGAAATTCCGCCCTTCACAGTGAAAACTGACCCAAGCATTCCGTTAAGTAAAGAAGATGCTCCATGGTTACGCCCTAAGCGATCATAAGGAAGGACATATGCCAAGAAGTTCATGCTCATATTATGTAACTCTAGTTCATGTTTTAATATTAATAAATGTCTTGAGTGTTAGTCTTGTTTTGTGGATGGATGGACTATGAGAAGAAGTTGTCCCGATTCGTACTTACCATTAAGATCTGATCTCCAAGCAGCGATCACATATTAGAGTGCCTCTATGACCAGTTTCTTGGAGATGCCGGGAGGGTGGGCTCCGTCGGCATCTCCCCGAACTGGCCGTAGTGGTGTCCTGCTCTCGAAAACCATCTTGCAGCTTGTAACTTCTCTAACTAGATCAATACACCAGGAGCTAACTAATTTCACATATTAGAGTGCCTCTATGACGATTTCTCGGAGATGCCGGAGGACTAGGCTCGTCGGCATCTCCCCAAACTGGCCGTAGTGGTGTCCTGCTCGAAAACCATCTTGGAGATGCCTCAAACTGGCTGGAGGACTGGACTCACAAGGATGCCTATTTATAGTACAAGCAGCTCGGCATAATGTCCACACTTACGAAATAATGTCGACACTCACCCCTATTATTAGTGCTGACTCGTGTTTTGTCCCGGTTGGTGTCTCCTGTAGGGTTTCGTAGCATGGAAAACAAAAAAATTCTACCGCATACAAACAAACAAGCCAAGATCTATCTACTAGATTGTAGCAACGAGTCGGTGGAATAACTCACCCTCGAAGATTCCAAAGTGTTTAACGAGAGCGGATTCTCGTGGGTGATGTAGTCGTACTCTTGCCGATCTCAAGATCGTGTAGACGATCCTTCCGCGCCATGCTTGCGTTAGCGGCGCTTGTGATCGGTCACCGTTGGTTTTCGTGAATACCTTCCTCTCCCTTGTTCCAGCAAGCAGCGGAGGTTGTAGCACTCTCCTCGCGATTCCGGCAACACAACGGCGTGGTACCGGAAGTAGAGTTGAGATCTCGCAGGGCTTCGCCTTAAGCCGGAGCGAGTATGGTGGACTATGAGAGAGATCCTCGGAGATCTAGGGTTTAGACGCACCAAGGAGGAGCAAGGCCGATGGCTAGGGTTTAGCTAGGCGGCGGCGGCTTGCCCTAGGGCGGCAGCAGCTGCAGGAGGGACGGCGGCTAGGGCTAGGGTTTGCGGGGTGGTGGAGTTATGTCTTGGAGGGGCAGCCCTGCCCCTCCTTATATAAGTGGAGGGGGCACGCCAGGGGAGGGGAGTCCCTCCCCAACTCGGTTTCCCAAGTGGGCCGGCGGTGGAGGGGAGGAACTCCTCCCCAAGTAGGTTTCCTACTTCCCCTCCACCTCAAAAAATAGCCGTTTGACTTTTCAAATTGGCGTTTGACTTTTCAAACTAGGATTTGATTAAACCCTTTATTTTGTTCAGCGATGACACCTAGTACATGATGCAATCATTCAAACTTGATATGACACATTCATGTACCCTTCCCCTCTGGAGTGCCGGACATTCCGGAACCTTCTAGAACATTCTCAATGAAAACACCGGAACCATTCTCCAACCCCGAAACAGGACTTTCCTTATATGAATCTTATTCTCCGGACCATTCCGGATCTCCTCGTGATATCCCGGATCCCATCCGAGACTCCGAACAACATTCGGTCTCTTACTCATCATTCCATAACTACTCAAATAACGTCGAATCCTTAAGTGTGTCTCCCTACGGTTCGTGAATTATGCGGACATGATCGAGACACTTCTCCAAACAATAACCAATAGAGGAATCTGGAAATTCATATGGCTCCCACATATTTCTACGATTACTTTGCGATCGAATGAACCACTTACATACGATACCAATTTCCCTTTGTCTCACGATAGTTTACTTATCCGAGGTTATGATCGTCGGTATCTCTGCATACCTAGTTCAACCTCGTTACTGATAAGTACTCTTTTCTCGTTCCCGTGATATGTGATCCCTTGTGAGCCAGTCACATGCTTGCAAGCTAATTGGATGACATTTCACCGAGAGGGCCCAGAGTATATCTATCCGTCATATGGATGGACAAATCCCACTCTTGATCCATGTGTCTCAACCAATACTTTCCAAACACTTAATGCCACCTTTATAGCCACCCAGTTACGGTGTGGTGTTTGATGTCATCAAAGCATCCTTCCGGTGAAGGTGATATGCATGATCTCATGGTCGAAGGAATTAGGTTACTATGTATCAGAAAGCATATAGCAATTGAACTATTAAAATGACTTGATCTTTATGCTACACTTATCTATAGGAGTATGTCCACCATATCATTCTCCTAACGATATGATCTTGTTGTTAATAACATCTCAATGTTCATGATAGGGAAACCACAATCATTTATTAATCAACAAGCTAGTATTATAAAGAGGCTTTACTAGGGACTCTATTTTAGTTTATAAATCACACAAGTATTAATGTTTCCTTGTTAATACTATTATAGCATGAATGTAAACATTTATCATAAACACAAAGATATAATAATAACTATATTTATTATTGCCTCTAGGGCATATCTCCAACAGTCTCCCACTTGCACTAGAGTCATCTAATCTAGATTACATGGTAATATACCGAACACCCATGGCAGTTTGGTGATGGTCATGTTTTGCCCTCGGGAGAGGTTTAGTCAACGGATCCGCCACATTCAGATCTATGTGTACTTTGCAAATCTTTATGTCCCCATCTTGGACATGTTCTCGAATAGCGTGAAAACGTAGCTTGATGTGCTTCAGCTTCTTGTGTGACCTTGGTTCTTGCGCATTGGCTATGGCGCCCATGTTATCACAGTAGATTGACATTGGGTCCAACGCACTAGGAACCACATCGAGCTCTGTAATGAACTCTTTCATCCATATCGCTTCTTGTGAAGCCTCCGAAGCAGCCATGTATTCCGATCCAGTTGAAGATCTCGCCACAACGCTTTGCTTTGCACTCCTCCAGCTAACTGCTGCACCATTCAAAGTAAATACGTATCCAGATTGTGATTTAGAATCATCCGGATCGGTGTTCCAACTAGCATCGGTGTAACCATTAACAACGAGTTGTTCATCACCTCCATAAGAAAGAACCATATCCTTAGTTCTTCTCAAGTACTTAAGGATGTTTTTGATCATCATTGTCCAATGATCCACTGGATCACTTTGATATCTGCTAGTTAAACTAACGACATATGCAATGTCGGGTCTAGTACATAGCATGGCATACATTAGAGATCCTATGGCTAAGGCATAGGAGTCTTACTCATTCTTTCTCTATCTTCGCCGATGTCGGACTTTGAGTTTTACTCAACGTCATTAGCAACATGGGCAAGAACCCTTTCTTGCTATCTTCCATTCCAAACCTCTTTAGAACTTTGTCCAAATATGTACTTTGTGACAATGATATTAGGCGTCTCGATCTATCTCTATAAATCTTTATGCCTAATATGTAAGCTGCTTCGCCAAGATCTTTCATTGAAAAACTATTATTCAAATATTCCTTGACACTATTAAGAAGGTCTACATCATTCCCAATCAACAATATGTCATCTACATATAGTACTAAGAATGCTACAGAGCTCCCACTCACTTTCTTGTAAATACAAGCTTCTCCATAAGTTTGTATAAAACCAAAACTTTTGATTACCTTATCAAAACATTGATTCCAACTACGGGACGCTTGCTTCAATCCATATATGGACCTTTGAAGTTTGCATACCTTGTTAGCATCTTTAGGATCGACAAAACCTTTGGGTTGCATCATATACAACTCTTCATCAATGTCTCCATTGAGGAACGCTGTTTTGACATCCATCTGCCATAACTCATAATCATAATATGCAGCGATTGCTAACATAATCCTCACAGAATTTAGCTTCGCTAAAGGTGAGAAAGTCTCATCGTAGTCAACTCCTTAAATTTGTCGAAACCCTTTTGCGACAAGTCGAGCTTTATAGACAGTAACATTACCATCAGCATCTGTTTTCTTCTTGAAAATCCATTTGTTCTCGACAGCCTTCCGGCTATCCGGTAAGTCCACCAAAGTCCATACTTGGTTTTCGTACGTGGATCCAATCTCGGATTTCATGGCTTCTTGCCATTTATTGGAATCTGGGCTCATCATCGCTTCCTCATACGTCGCAGGGTCATCGGTGTTGTCCACCAACATGACATTCATTACGGGATCATACCAATCAGGAGTGGTACGAGTTCTCGTTGACCTGCGAGGCTCTGTAGTAACTTCAACCGAAGTTTCATGATCATCATCATTAGCTTCCTCTCTTGTTGGTACAGGCACCACAGGAACCACTTCCGGTGCTGCGCTACTCGCAAGTTCGAGAGAAGGTTCGACAACCTCGTCGAGTTCTACTTTCCTTCCAGTCACTTCTTTTGAGAGAAATTCCTTCTCTAGAAAGGATCCATTCTGGCAACAAAGATTTTGCCTTCGGATCTATGATAGAAGGTATACCCAATAGTTTCCTTCGGGTATCCTATGAAGACGCATTTTTCCGCTTTGGGTTCAAGCTTGTCCGGCTGTAACTTCTTTACATAGGCTTCGCAACCCCAAACTTTAAGGAACGATAATTTAGGTCTTCCCAAACCATAATTCATACGGTGTCGTTTCAACAGATTTAGATGGTGACCTATTTAAAGTGAATGCGGCTGTTTCTAATGCATAACCCCAAAATGATAGCGGTAAATCTGTACGTGACATCATAGAACGAACCATATCTAAGAGAGTTCAATTACGACGTTCGGACACACCATTACGCTGTGGTGTTCCCGGCGGTGTCAATTGTGAAAGTATTCTGCATTTCTTTAAATGCTCGCCAAACTCGTAACTTAGATATTCACCTCCACAATCAGAACGTAGAAATTTAATCTTCTTGTTACGTTGATTCTCAACCTCACTTTGAAATTCCTTAAACTTCTTGAAAGTTTCGGACTTATGTTTCATGAAATAGATATACCCATATCTACTCAAGTCATCCGTGTAGGTAAGAACATAACGATAACCACCACGCGATGCTACACTTATTGGACCACACACATCGGTATGTATGATTTCCAATAAGTCCATAGCTCTCTCCATCATACCAGAAAATGGAGTCTTAGTCATTTTTCCCATCAGACATGCTTCACATCTTTCAAGTGATTCGAAATCAAGTGATTCAAGAAGTCCATTGGAATGGAGTTTCTTCATACGCTTCACTCCAATGTGACCAAGACGACAGTGCCACATATAGGTCGAGTTATCGCTTGATTTCAAACGTTTAGCGTCAATGTTATTAATATGTGTATTTCCACTATCGAGATTCAATAAGAATAGACCATCTATCAAAGGTTCATGTGCATAAAACATATTACTCATATAAATCGAACAACCATCATTCTAGGACTTAAACAAGTAACCGTCTCGCAATAAACAAGATCCCGATATAATGTTCATGCTCAACACAGGCACCAAATAACAATTATTTAAGTATAAAACTAATCCCGATGGTAGATGAAGAGGTAGCGTGCCGACCGTGATCACATCAACCTTTGATCCGTTTCCCACGCGCATCGTCACCTCGTTCTTCGCTAGCTTCCGTTTATTCTGCAGCACCTGTTTCGAGTTACAAATATGAGCAACCGAACCAAAGATCAAATACCTGTGCACTACTACGAGTACTAGTGAGATACACATCAATAACATGTATATCAGATATACCTTTCTTCTTGATGTTGCCGTTCTCAAATCCGCCAAGTACCTTGGGCAATTCCGCTTCCAGTGACCTTCTCCCTTGCAGTAAAAGCACTCAATATCAGGCTTAGGTCCAGCCTTGGTCTTCTTTGTCGGCGCGGTAACTTTCTTACCACCCTTCTTGAAGTGTCCCTTTTGCTTAGACTTGCCTTTCTTGAATTTGGTGGTCTTATTGACCAACAACACTTGGTGCTCTTTCTTGATCTCCACTTCTGCAGATTTCAACATGGTGAAGAGTTCTGGCAACGTCTTGTTCATGTTTTGCATGTTGTAGTTCATCACAAAGTTCTTGTAACTTGGTGGTAGTGATTGAAGGACACGGTAAATCCTCAAAGCATTAGGAATCACTATACCCAAGATTTGAAGTTTGTTTGCGTGCCCTGACATCTTAAGCACATGCTCACTGACGGAGCTGCCTTCTTCTATCTTGCAGTTAAAGAACTTTTCAGAAGCCTCATAGCTCTCAATTGCTGCATGAGTCTCAAAGATCAATTTGAGATCACGGACAATATCATGTGGGTCTGAATTCTCAAACCTTTTCTGAAGCTTCGATTCTAAACCGTATAAGATAGCACACTGAACTGTGGAGTACTGAGTCTTCCGAGTGAGGTAAACATTCTTTACTTCATCGGTAGCAGTAGCTGCAGGTGGGTCACCCAGCGGTACATCCAGCACATATGTCAAATTACCAGCTGTGAGGACAATCCTCAAATTGCGGAACCAATCCGCGAAGTTGCTTCCATTGTTTTTCAACTTTTCTTTCTCTAGGAACGCATTAAAATTGATGGTAGGGGCCGCCATTGATCTACAACATATTTGCAATAGTTTAGACTAAGTTTATGACAAATTGAGTTCTAATTAATAGTTAAATTAATCTAGGTGAACTCCCACTCAAAACAATATCCCTCACATTGTTTTAGTGATCACACGAACCGAATCCACCACATCAAAACCGATCATCACGAGAGTTGATGTAGCTTCAATGGCGAACAATCGACATGTTCATCATATCTACTATATGATTCATGCTTTACCTTTCGGTGATCCGTGTTCCGAGACCATGTGCAGACATGCTAGGATCGTCAAGATCAAACCTTAGCTTCCGCATGAGCAAATCTGGCTTGCTCATGTTGTATACACTTGCGGAATCTAACACACCCGATCATCACGTGGTGCTTCGAAACAACAAGCTTTAGCAACGGTGCTTACTAAGGGTGAACACTTTTAGGACTTGAAATTCATTTGCATGAGGGATCATCTTATAATGCTACCGTCGTTAACTAAGCAATACAAGATGCATAAAGGATTAACATCACATGCAATTCATAATATGTGATATGATATGGCCTTTCTTCTTTGTGCTTCCGATCTCCATCTTCAAGCACGAACATGATCTCCATCATCACCGGCATTGCATCAAGGTCAATGACGCCGCTTCATGGTTGTCGTCCACCAGCTTCAACTATTACAACTACTTTGAATAGACACGCGGGTCTTAACATAAATTAAAGACAACCATATGGCTCCTGCCGGTTGCCAACTTACAATAAGGAACATTGCATACATCAAATATAATCACAATCATGGCCATATCACATCACAGCACACCCCTGCAAAACAAAGTTAGACGCTTCTACTTTCTTTGCATGTTTTACGTGGTTTGGTGCTTTCAATAAGTGTCGTTCTAACTTATGAACAAGAACCACAACATTGATACTAGTATTGTCAATCACCCGTTGTAAATTGAATCTTAACTATGTTGGGAGAAACAGGCACCCACAAAGCCACATATGCAATACAAGTTGCATGTAAAGCGTGGAGCAAGTCTCATGAACGATGTCATGTAAGGTTAGCCCGGGCCGCTTCATCCCACCATCTCGCAAGATGCAAAGTACACAAGAAGCAATCGACAATAAAAGCATCAACGCCCACAATGACCATTGTGTTCTACTCATGCAACAGATCTACATATAGACACGGCTCTGATACAACTGTAGGGTTTCGTAGCATGGAAAACAAAAAATTTCTACCGCATACAAACAAACAAGCCAAGATCTATCTACTAGATTGTAGCAACGAGTCGATGGAATAACTCACCCTCGAAGATTCCAAAGTGTTTAACGAGAGCAGATTCTTGTGGGTGATGTAGTCGTACTCTTGCCGATCTCAAGATCGTGTAGACGATCCTTCCGGCGCGTTCAAGCAGCGCTTCATGATCGGTCACATGTTGTACGACGAAGAGCTTCTCTCCATTGTTCTAGCAGCGGAGGTTCTAGCACTCTCTCATGATTCCCAAAGACAACGGTGGGTACCAAGTAGGGAGATCTCGCAGGGCTTCGCCTTAAGCCGGAGCGAGTATGGTGGACTATGAGAGAAATCCTTGGCGATCTAGGGTTTAGACGCACCAAGGAGGAGCAAGGCCGGCGGGTAGGGTTTAACTAGGCGGCGGCGGCTGCAGGAGGGCCGGCGGCTAAGGCTAGGGTTTGCGGGGTGGTGGAGTTGTGTCTTGGAGGGGCAGTGATGACACCTAGTACATGATGCAATCATTCAAACTTGATATGACACATTCATGTACCCTTCCCCTCCGGAGTGCCGGACATTCCGGAACCTTCTAGAACATTCTCGATGAAAACACCGGAACCATTCTCCAACCCCGAAACAGGACTTTCCTTATATGAATCTTATTCTCCGGACCATTCCGGATCTCCTCGTGATATCCCGTATCCCATCCGAGACTCCGAACAACATTCGGTCTCTTACTCATCATTCCATAACTACTCAAACAACGTCGAATCCTTATGTGTCTCCTACGGTTCGTGAATTATGCGGACATGATCGAGACACTTCTCCGAACAATAACCAATAGAGGAATCTAGAAATTCATATGGCTCCCACATATTTCTATGATTACTTTGCGATCGAATGAACCACTTACATACGATACCAATTTCCCTTTGTCTCACGATCGTTTACTTATCCGAGGTTATGATCGTCGGTATCTCTGCATACCTAGTTCAACCTCATCGATAAGTACTCTTTTCTCATTCCGTGATATGTGATCCCTTGTGAGAGTCCACATGCTTGCAAGCTAATTGGATGACATTTCACCGAGAGGGCCCAGAGTATATCTATCCGTCATATGGATGGACAAATTCCACTCTTGATCCATGTGTCTCAACCAATACTTTCCGAACACTTAATGCCACCTTTATAGCCACCCAGTTACGGTGTGGTGTTTGATGTCATCAAGGCATCCTTCCGGTGAAGGTGATATGCATGATCTCATGGTCGAAGGAATTAGATTACTATGTATCAGAAAGCATATAACAATTGAACTATTAAAATGACTTGATCTTTATGCTACGCTTATCTATAGGAGTATGTCCACCATATCATTCTCCTAACGATATGATCTTGTTGTTAATAACATCTCAATGTTCATGATAGGGAAACCACAATCATTTATTAATCAACAAGCTAGTATTATAAAGAGGCTTTACTAGGGACTCTATTTTAGTTTATAAATCACACAAGTATTAATGTTTCCTTGTTAATACTATTATAGCATGAATGTAAACATTTATTATAAACACAAATATATAATAATAACTATATTTATTATTGCCTCTAGGGCATATCTCCAACATCTCCAACCAGGACTAAAGGTTCATCTTTAGTCCCGGTTGGTGACACCATCCGGGACAAGGTACATGCCGCACGACATAATGTCGACACTCACCCCTATCATTAGTGCTGCCTGGCCCAGCCTGAAATCCCTCCAACCGTCCCATTTTTAGAACAATGTCATATTTATTCTGTTAACAGTATATGTATTAAATGAGCCATTTTTCTTCCTTCTATTTCTTCCCTCCATATTTTTTCCCGCCATTTTTTCCCGCCATTTTTCTTCCCGCCATTTTTCTTCCCTCCAGTTCTTCCCGCCAGTTCACTATATATATATATATGTAGGGTTGGCCTCCATTATCATTGCACATCTCTAGACTCATATCTGCAACCTCATCACTCTTTCCCATGGCTTCCACCGTAGCACTAACCCCCAGGGAGGCTGAGGCGCTTTGCGCCTCACCTGCCCAGACTCTTGTGTCCCCGTCTTTGGATCTTTGGCCTTGAGGCGTGCAGTTCCTCTGTCCCTCTAGGTGTGGCGTGCCGGATGGCCATCACGAACCACTACTACTTCGAGCTCACGCCGGAGCAGCGGAGGAATCCCAGATGGCATCCCGACTATTTCCCTTCTTGGGAAGCCTTCTTCGTGGATCGCGTGAGAGGCGCCGCCAGCACGAGGAGGAGCCCACCTCGTCCTAATCTCAACGAGGCGGTCGCCGGCTATGGTGGCGTGGTCGGACTCTCCGAGCGTCATGGCCTATGACACCTGGCCGACTCTAACCCCGTCTGCGCTACCTCAAGTCCAGCCCACGCGTACTCAGCCTTCAAGGTTCAATTACGGCGACCAGACAATGATGACGGCGGCGGTAGTATGACGACCACAAATGGCGAGTATTACGGTGTAGGCGAGCATGATGAATCACTCCAACATTCCGAAACAAGTTCGGCCGATTGTTACTTAATCTGGCCATGTATCTTAATTTTCAGTTCTTTTATGTATCTTAATTTTCAGTCGTGCTTTATGTAACTTACTATTAGTTGCATTCTGTATTTTAATTCCAGTTCTATCTCCTTCACAAAATGACCTATCTCATTCGAGGTTTCTTGGCTTTCGGGTCAAATGACTAATGTTATGGCTAGAATCAAGGCATAGTTTGTGATAATATGGCCATATTGTGCATACATGTGCATCATGGCATGGCAAACAATGTTGCAAGAGGAAGTTTTCCTTTTTATCGCACCAAAAAGGCATTTTCCATTTTCCGAGAATAAAAATCAGACAGTTTTGTGAAGCAACCACCAAATGGCTAATTCAAAAAACCACCAACACATTTTACAAAAATACTAGACCACCTTATATGGACAATGTACCAACAGGGGGATCTGAAACCTTTCCGTCCACCTCTGGTGAAAAGATAAATTCTCGCGAATCGTAGGAAGTGGGTCAGATATGAACTACAGGTACATGATACGATGCTCATGATTTTTTACAAAAATCATTTTTAGGTTCACAATATGCTATTTTATCAAAAATCCAATGCAAGTTGAGCGAGGCTTGGTCAGATTCAAGTGTATACAAAAGATGCGGCATTTAAATATCCAATCAATTCAAAAATGTTAATACAAAAGATGCGGCATTAAAATATGATTTGCTCTAATAAAATAGGGTTAGATTCCTTTTTAGATGCTTAATATTTCTTATGTTCAAAGTTTTAGGATTTGACAATTTATTTTTGTTTGAATTGAATAATCAAAATTTATATGTAAGTGTTTTAATCATTTTGAAAATTTTCATCTAAAGTAAATATAAAATGTTTTTACATGAATGGATAGATATTATTTTTCTGAAAATTATGATATATTATTCATATTTTTCTGAGTTGAAATGAAAAAGATATGAATTTTCTAAATTCATATCCTATTTTTTGAATTAAAAATGCCCCTTTAATGCATGAAATAAATGCCCTTTAACACGGTTCGGAACCACGAACCGGTGTTGTTAAAGAAGATTATTCGTTTGCGCGCACCCTCCCCTTTAACACCGCTTCATGGCTGGAACCGGTGTTAAAGAAAGCGCATCTTGGCGCCCCTTCCTCTCTTCCCCCAGCCAGATCGATCGAACATGAACAAGCAGAGGAGCTCGCCGTCGCGTCCTCCATCGCGTTCGTCGCCGCCTGTCGCCACCATCGCTCCCTGCCGGCGAGCTCTAGCCAGCTCCGGCCAGGTACGTCGCGCCCGTGCTTCTCGGCCTCCACCCGCTCGAGACCTAGCTCGTCGGCCGCCGCCCCGTACGTCCTCCTCTCCTCTAACCACAGGGGCGCGAGCGAGCTCCGACCAGCTTCGGCTGTGGTCATGAGTTCGCCCGCCCATGCTTCTCGGCCTCACCTCACGCGTGACCTCGGCCGCTGCCCGCCGAGCCGCCCGTCCTCTCTCTAGCTAATGGGGGGCTGGTTGTGGAGTCTGGCAAGACGCTGCTGTTAGTCAGCTTGGCGCCGCCATTTAGAGTTTGGCCGGGCGGCTGCTGGCTGCCCCCTTGGCCAAGTCCAAGTTGGCCTAAGATAAATAGATTAGAAAAAAATAGATAAATAAAAAAGGAATTAAAAATAGAAAAAAGGACCTAAGATTAGAATTTATAATATGTGGAGGTGTTTTGGTAAATAAACGCGGCCAAGTCGGCCTGACCACCGGGTCCCACCGGTCAGATTCATCGTTAGAACCGCGTCAAAACTAGATCAATGCTATGTGCAACCTATTGCCCCAAATCCAGTGCTTTTTGAAATTTTGAAATTTTTTGGTGGTCTTTTGAAATCCTAGCCTCAATTGCGATGCGATGTGTCGTTGGTCGTCGGAGTGGTGGCTAGAGTTCGCGAATGTCGGTGGTAGCCTTAGAAGAAGGTGGACTGCGCGGGCAGCTCTTTGGCGAGCGTCGTGGCTTCTCCCCTCGGTCTGGGGCCTATATTGGGGACAACGGGCGGGGCATAAGACAGGGAAAACCCTTTACCATAGGTCTCTGGGGCCGCCGATTCTGCCAAGTTGTTGGTCGTCGCTGCCGTCGCTCCGGTGACCATACTGAGGCGGCGCCGACACTATAATGCTTGTCTCGGCCTCCTCTTTCGAACAACGCCCGTTTTAGGTAGGCCGTATCAAGCTACCTCGCGCGCCCTAGGTCGCTCTCCAACGTCGCCAAATGACCACCACTGTAGCTAGCCCCTCTCATATGCATCCGGGATTTCTCCGAATTAGGGTTTGGACCCCTCGGAACTCGTTTAAAATGATCAAGCATCCTTAGGGTTTTAATTTCATTTGTGTATTTATTTGTGTATTTTTGTATTAATAATATGTATATTTGTGTATGAATCCAAGTCCACTTGAATGTTTACTCTCTTACTCTAGATAATATTATTGTTTTAGAAACTATGGATCCACTTAGTAGAAAACTTGAAGAAGAAGAAATAATGGAGAACATTATTGATGAGGACACCTCACAATATCTGAACTTGGAGGGACATGATGATAGCTCAAGTAGTCATGGAGAAGATGAAGACTCGGTGAGCATAATTTAGTGATTACAAAGTCCGGCGAGGTATATGCATTGATTAAGCCTCTGCTGACTTCCACCAACAATCTTCTTCTACATGTATTAATTAATGCTTCTTTCTTCTTTTAGCCCTCTGGATCGACCAGCCAGCAACCATCTTCTTCTACGAAAAAGAACAAGCGAGGCGCGAGCCATCGGTTGAAAGATCGTGCAAAGTTCACGATCAAGCGTCCGTGTTGATGGCGGGCCGATGGAGCCCAAGAAGGCCGCAGACAAATTTGTACGCCAGTTGGAGTTCTTGTTAGGGACCAAATCCCAATCATAATTGAATATTGAATAAGCCAAAGAAGGCGCGGTACCTTTGTCGATGAAAGATCCAAAGAAACGCTTTGGAATTCGTTGTTGGTAAATTTCACCCTTCGCCAGAGGAGGATGAAAACAACCGGTTATAAAGGAAAAGGTCAAAGAGTGGACTCTAAACAAGATGGTGGCTTTCAACTGGAAGACAAAATTGAACAAATTTGTCAAAGTGGCGATACTCAAATTTCAAGACGCATATTATGCGAAGATAAGACCTCACGGCCCGAATTTGTGGCATATAAAAAGGTGCTATAGCTAAAAATAGGTCGAAACCAATACGCTAAATGCCCGTAAGAAGGAATATCACCAGAGGACGGGTCGGTGGCTACATATCTCGAGGCCTAAGTGGGAGGAAGCTGAGAATGCCTCAAGGCTAGAGGATCACACCCAGACAGATGGGTGGGACCTCGTGCAAAGACTTGGTTCTGGAATCGGGGAAAGGTTAGACCCGAAGCGATTGTGTATCTTCCCAACCCTCCTTGCCAAACCCGTCCGAACTCATCACGGCATACGAGAAACAGCCGTCAGGGACCTTCCATCCCGACAGAGAATGACCAGCTCACACGCGCCATCGGTAAAAAACACCACGGACATGCACGAGGCACGGGGGTATGACGTGGAAGGATGGGTTTGCCGAGTGGAGAGACTCTTACATGGATGGCACGGCAGAAAAGAAAAAAGCGTCTGAGCGGATGACACAGATAGAACATGCACTTGTGGCGCTGCGGCGCAAGTGAATACAACAGAGCCATCAAGCAACCGCCCATCTCAGCGGCACGAAGAGCCTGCATTGGAAGCCGCCGTGACCTGCATCACATGGCGGAAAAGCAGCGTGGCTTCCACGGAGAACGTGCCCACGCTTGAAATGGCGGGTCCTCGATACCCGTGGATGAGATCACGCGGAGCGAACACGTTGAGCTGCATGTGAGATTAATGGGCTTATCCATTAAGGTGGTATCGGCTATGCCTTACCTCCATGTAGCTGGTGGAACTTACCACCGCCGACCGATTCCAGATGGCTATGCTATTGTCGGGTGGATGAGGTTGTGAAGGAATATGAGGAAGCACAGCTTGACCATGCTACGGTGAAGGAAACTCAACTCAAATTTGTAGTGAAAACAACCATTCTTTGGAAGAAGGAACACATCGTGCTTCCAAATTGAGGCCACTGGCACCCCGTCTCCATGGCGTCGGTGATCCGAGCCGCTTGATTATCTCTGTGGCAGCCATCTCGGCGCTTCACCATCTCTCAGGCGGCAGCCATCTCTGGCGCCACCATCTCCTACCGTCACCATCTCGGTGCTTCAGCCATCTCCTCAGCGTAAGCGGAAGAGCACCGCCACGAAGAGCATCACTAGCACCGCCACAAAGAAATCCGCAGGAAACCGTCGCCAAAGAGTTCAAAAACTACGTCCGCAGCCTTCCGCCAAGCCATTGCCGGTTTCTGGTGGAATCGGCAGGAGACCAATAGGATCTCGGAAGAAGAGGTCAAGAAATTCTTTGCACCTAGACGGGCCGAGCCAAAGGAGAAAATAGATCCGGCGGTGGTGGAGAAGTTTTACAAAAATATTTTCAAACCTGAAACCCCACTTGTGCCGGACTACGAGCGCCAGATTTTGAAGGCGGATGTAAGGCGCCGTAGGGAGACTGAAAGTAGCAGTCGTGCGGCACCCTAGAAAACAGTTCCCATGCTCGGAGAGCAGGAAAACCAATCATGCGCCCCGCTCCAAATGTTCGACACACGGGACACTCCTCCCGTAAATGATTACGAGGCAGAGCTACAAAGAAAGGCCAATGAGATGGGGATGAATTACATTGCATACTTGAACATCATGGGAGACAACTTGGCCAAATGCGATGCCAACCCCATACAGCCATGGAAGTATGGGAAGAATCTCGTCAAGAAAGAGGAGCTCAAGAATCTACCAACAAAGATGCGAAAATTGCACAAGTGGTACCTTGATTTCTGCAAGACGAGAAAGGAAGAATGGATCACGGCGCATATAAGAGATGATATTTTCTTGTGCGGAAACGACGAGATCGACTTCAACATTCAAGACTTGCATTTTATATTCAATCAGAAGGAACTCGACAAAGCTGCCATCAGCCTTTATTGTGTGTAAGTACTATTTCTGTAATTTATATCTCATCTCATTCACTTCATTAATTACATGTATATATATATGCTCACCATATATGTATATACTATTATGCAGGAAAAAGGTTATGGAATATATGAAAGGAGGCCCTTTTGACATTGGGTTCGTTGACCCAAATAGAGTTCATGAAGAAGTGGTAAGAACCAAACCCGGGCAAACAGAAGATTATTTGCTAAGGTCTTTACTGAGACAACAAACCAAAAGGGAAATACTATTGCCTTACAACTTCTCGTGAATACTGTTACCCTCTCTTGTACACATTACATTTGACACTCGATGTTAAGTGTAACTGATGATGAGTTATGCGTGCGTAGATTCCACTTTATTCTGCTAGTCATTCAACCCGACTCAAGAAAAGTCCTTGTCATGGACTCGTTACGAAAAAAAAGAGCTATGGGCAGACTTTAGAGAGATGCTCCAGAGGTAATTTCAATCATATTATCGCACTAGATCGGCAACTTTCGTGACAACAAGTAATTAATTACTCATTTATCCATTTTCTTTGCCGAACAGGGTTTAGAAAAGGTTCAGGGGCAGGGCCGTGGGTGAATGGTCAGAAGAACTAAAATTTGTAGACCAAAATGTAAGTAATACTAGCTATCTAGGTCTGCGTATCTCTTTGATTCTGCTTCCAATTCCATTATATCATGCTTTATTGATTATTATTTTGATTGAACTCTCTATTCTCGTAAAGTGCGCGCATCAGGGACCTGGCAATAACTTATGTGGATACTATGTTTGCGAGTTTATTCGCAACACGATATGTGCGACGGGCCAAGCCGCACTAGAACAACTTAGAGTAAGTAAGCAAAGTCCACAACATTATTTTATTACCATCAATTGTGTTGAGTTTTATTTTTATATATATATTAACCCCATTCTTCATATATATTCAGATCGAACGGATGCGGGACCAACTCCTACCATTTGACCGCATATGAGCCATTCAAGAGAAATTGGCGGGGTTCATACTTGATGAGGTCGTCACGCCTGGCGGAGAACTCTTTAGATATCCACCAAAATGAACGATGACGATGTATGTGCCGATGACGATGTATGTGCCGATGACGATGTTTGTGTATAATAATAGTTGCTTAATTATTCATGTACTCGTATGTACCGATAACGATGTATGTGTATACCGCTCCCGATCGATTCCCCCTCCCTCCTCCCGCAATACGCCGAACACGGGAGGCGTAACTCGCCATGGGTAGATTTAGCCGTTTTACGCATGGCAGAAGAACCTTTAACGAACCGGTGTTAAAGGTGGGAGGGGCACTGAGTACTTATAGGCTTGCGTCACCTTTAACACCGGTTCGTATAAGAACCGGTGTTAAAGGGGGCCCTCCTCTAACACCGAACCCTCAACAGTGGTTCTACAACTGCTGTTAGAGGGCCCTCCCAACCGGTGGTAGGGGGGGGGGGGGGGGTGTCTGCACTAAGTACCCCCTCTTCCTCCGTAAATGTCTTATTCAGTTTCTCTTCGTGGAAAGGAAAAGGTTTCCACAGCGGCATGGGAAGGAGTAAGGACTGGGCGCCAGCAAGAAGAGATCGAGAAGAATAGAACCTTCTGAAACTCGATTCACCGCTGCTGCTTTCTTTCAGCACCTTTTTCATCATATAACTCCGTTCATGCTACAGGTAACTAATAACAGGTGATGGCGAGATGATGGTGAGCAGAGCAGCCATGCATGGCGAGGTTGAAGGGAGGTCGGGTCCCCTACCGATGATTGCCGGTCGGACGTGGGTGGCCCCCCGATCACATGCGCCATGGAGCCCATGCATGCAAGGATCTCTATATCATCGATCCTTTTGCGTTGCTCTGCATGGTCCCCTGGATGGCTACCTCCACCATTACTGTACTGAAGAAACAAGAGCACCGATCTGAATCTGATGTTTTACTGATGCACGTTGCAGCCAGGTATCCGGCTGCCGCCCGTTGCTTGCTCCGTGTTTCCTCTCGGCATCCATACCTAGGTGTTCTTTGATTGCTTCGTGTTTAATTAGGTGTTCTTTGATTGCTTCGTTCTTTCATCCGTAGGCAATGGACAACAATGATGAAATGAGGATTGAATTGTTGATGCAAGAGGAAGTCGATGCCTCCACTCACCAAGAAGAGTGGTGGTCGATGGTCTTGTCCGGCCTTCTTCGTTACCAAGACCAGCTAAATGTCGTTCCTCGGCGTGGTCGTTCGAGGGCTAGGAACAGTGGCGGAGGACCAAAAAGCTTTTAAGGTCGGGTAAACTATAAAACATAATGATCCCCTCCGTGTTATACAAGACCTAAATACATGGGTGAATTACATATTGACAGGACAAAAGGGCAAATGTCAACGGTGCATCTCGTCCTAGTGAAGAACGAGTACGAGGAGAGCCCACTGCCACGCACCGGCGTCGTGCCCCACGTGAGCCTTCCGCTCCCCGTGCCCGCCTCCGCCTCGCTAGGCCCCAACGCCAGGTGAAGAAGGAGCGGCCGCCGCCGCCGGAGTACAAGGCCATAGCCCTCGAGCTCAAGATCGAGGAGGACCCGGAGGAGTTTCCGGACCAGAACATGGTGGAGCTGTCTCTTTCGACTCCATGCTGCCGGCGACAAACGAGTTTATGGAGGCGTGGTATGCAGCGGATTACCGTGGCGAGCATGCCGAGCACGCACGTGAATTGGCTTTTTCGTCGACCTGGGGAGCGACGACGAGGCCGACTCGTCGGGTTGGCTCCGCAACGATGGTCAAGGCTGCAGCAGCCGTCCGGCGCCGAAGCTGGAGCTAGCCGCTCAGCGACTCCAACAACGACAACACAACTGCGTGGCGTCGATGTACCGCTTCCTAGGTATGGACAGCGGCCGCCGGTAGATCGTGTACCCCTTTTAAAATGTTTGAACTATCAGTGAATTGCCGTTTGTCTTTAAATTTAATGAATTTCAAACGGATTTAAATGTTTAAAATTCTTTTAGGGGGGCACGGCTAGGCGCTGGCGCCCCCATTTACGGTGCCCAGGCCGGCACTCCGTACGGCCCAAAAAAACGTCCGCCGCACGCTGTATGGGGACAAGTGGAGATGCTCTTATTCTGCGAGGAAAAATCCCAAGTATGTGCACCCACTGAATTTTCTCTCCATGTAAAGAGAAAATGTTTCTCCATACTCACACCTTGAGCGGAGCAAAGCACAACAGCATGTCAGCATGGGAAGGAGCGGCAGGAGGAAATCGAGAATAGAACGTTCTGAAACTCAATATATATACCTACAACATCACTGAATGATTCACTGCTCCTTTCTTTCCATCTTATTACTCCATTCATGCTCCATGCTCCAGCTACCTAACCGACTGACTAAGCTAACATGCATGTGGAATTAAAGGTGATGGTGAGCAGCCGGCCATGGCGAAGTTGATGATGGGAGGTCCCCTACCGATGATTGCCGGACTGACATGGATCTCCGATCACATGCGCCATGGAGCCCATGCACCATGGATCTCTATATCCCTTCGCGTTGCGCCGCATGCATGGTCCCCGGCCGTGGATAGGCTAGCTCCACTCCACTCCACCGCTGAAGAAACAGGAGGAGCGCCGATCTGAATCTCATCTCGCTCGTTTGCTTGCTCTGCGTCTTCCCCTGCCAAATAACACCCGGTGTCCTTTTTGTCAAGATCTCGATCTGTTCTGTGCACGTACTATATACCATCTTGCGTTGGAATGACTACTCGTCTGATGTCTGGATCTTTCTGACGAGTGACGCAGGCCTTGTGTTGGTGGTTTGTTCCTCGGTGCACTCTTCCTTCCAAATGCCTGCAAAATTCAGTATCCAAGGAACCCTATCCAAGGAAATTCAGTGTCCAAGGAACCCTATCCCGTGCTTATAAAAGCCTTGGACATTTCTGCTTTCTCAGAACAACCTTCGATTGCAAAGGCAAAATGGGCCCCTAAATAACCTCTTCTAGTAGACAAACAGGTAGGAGTATCTTCCCTCCTACTACTTGTTTGGTTCAAAAGTACTGGCATGTGAATAGATTTCGATCGTCCAAGCATGATTGTCAATTATAGTTCCAAAATTCAGAACCGGATATAGCTGAATAATGAAGTGACGGCGAAGCAGGTAGCTAGCTAGAGACTAATCCTCTTGCGGTATGTGCACACAAGTAACTTTTATTGCTTGTTGGCCCAAGTGCTCATGTCACATTACATGCAATGCAATGCTTAATCAAAGGTCGTCACTGCTGGTACTAAACCTCCATTAGCAGCGAGGAAACATATATACATCAACGAGAGGAGCATGCATGCAGGTGCCACATAGAATGACTTTCGTGTTCGCTCTTTTCACAGCCTTTTTTTGGTTCGCATTGCATTTGGCAAAAGAAGACTTCTGCGTGTGCTCTGCTCTGTACCCTACCCTCCTACTCTTTTGCTCGATGTATCTTTCTCGCTGCACCGCAGCAAAGCAAAAGTGTCCACGACGAGAGATGAGCTTCAATCAAGCCCTACAGGACGCTCGGACAGCCCGTCGTGCAGGGACGTACGACATCCGGTTGTCGATCATCAAGATCCCAATCATACCCATTTAAAGGACCTGCACCGATCGGAAATCATATGCATACAGAAATAATACACTAGTACAATACTTGCATTTTTATACAGTACAACTGTAGACGCTCACAACACGTATATGCACCTACCCCTATGAACGCACACCCCCATATCCTACCCTTATGAACACCTCCAAGAGACTGAGCCGACGAATCGGTTCTTAAGACTGACGAAGTCACTATGATCGTCATTTGTTAATGACGAAAATCGCTCCCTGAAAAAACATTCGCCTTTTTGTAATACGAGTCAACGCAGGGTTTAAACTCCGGTGGGCTGGTGGTACAACCACCCTCCTAGTCACCCAACCACGGGTTGGTTTACTTTTTTTTATATCATTTGTACCACGGTATCCAATCCAAAACTCAGTTTCTCCATTGACCTATCGAAACTCGAGTCTTTTAATTAACTACTCCGTTACAACACCACTCAAGTTTGTCATTCCGTCAACTTTCCACGGTTAGTGTATACATCTTGGCAGGTTTGTCATCTCGGTGTGCTATTGATGATCTATATGACTATATGCGACACCGACATTAACATTTAACAAGAGGTATCGGAGCCTAGGTGGCCGGTCGCAAATCTCGGACGTACTCACGGTGATGGTCGGTGGGCTGAAAACGCCGTGTTAGGTAGGTCCATGATGACCGATAGGCAAACGGGGGTGACAAAATCGAGTAATAAGTGTTGCACCTGAAGTAGAGCCGAGATCGAAATTTGATTGTGAAATGACGAAACTGAGGGGTTTATTGGTCGTAGTGACGTTAAACGGATTCAAAGTGGTTCGTACGTCTGCCGTGTCGCCGCATTTTTTGCTTGCATGTGCCAATAACCAGTTTAATTTAACCACTTTTCACCGATCAGATAGGTGCCGGGCCAACAAACACTACGGTGCTCTGTCCGTAGGGTGGCAAACGGCGCCCGGATAACGACCCGTAAATGAAAATATAGGCAAAAGAAGGTTCAAAAGCGAGCAAAATTAATGATGGGTTTGTTAGAAAACACTGCGGCAACAACCCGCCCGGATTGACAACCTATCTGGCCGGCACTGCCTTGTTGCTTGCCGCGTATACGGAGCTGGACTGGATCCGATCGATCGGCCTCTTCCTCACGAGGCTTGCACGCAGGTGCAGCGGCAGCAGAGACTGGCTGGCCGGCTGGCTGAAAGATCAACGCTGCCGTAGTACGTGCGGAACAGTCCGGCGAGGAATCTCACTGTACCGCCTTTTCAACGAACTCCCCGAAGGGGACGCATCGCGTCGGCACACGCTCGACGCGCCGCCCCCGACCGGGTACAGCAGGAGGAGCAACGTGCCTCCGTCGTCAAGGGAGCAGCGGCGCAGCTAGCGGCTAGCGCCGGCCGTCCGGCGGCCTCGCGCCGCTAGCTCGCACGCGCCTCGCATGATGCACCGGCGCCAGGCCGGATACGCGTGCCCTGCCCTGGCTCTCCTTGCGTGGGCGCAGAGTAGGAGTAGGAGTAGACTTGGGGGCGCGCACTGCAACTGGCGGTCGATCGATGTTTGCCGTCGCCATCCGTCGCAGTCGGTGTCACTCGGTGGCCGTCAGAGAGTAGGGTAGGGTAGAGGAGGGGGAGGACCATACAGTAGTATGTACTGCGGCACTCCTACTGTATTTACAGCCTCCTAGGGTAGGGCAACGTGATGTGCGACGCGCACAGCCAGCAGGCAGCTAGCGCGCCCTACCTCTCTGTCCCTTCTTCCTCGCCTTCCCTGCTTTCTGCTCCTTCCTTCCTCTTTACTACTCCCATCATCTGCCTTCCTTTTCCATCTCCAAACCTTTTCCATGGGTGGCCGGTTCAGAGCCTGCGCGCCTCGAACCAGCATCTATCACACATGCCTCCACGACCTAGCTGGCTGGCTCAGCCATGGTCTGGCGCGTGTAGCCTCTGGGCCACAGCAACCGGGTGCCATATCTCATAAACCTTTTCTTAATGCAGTATTTCATAAACCTTGGATAATTACCTAATAAATCACTACATTTGTTTTTGAAAAATCTCATGTCTTTTTCTAAACCTTTCGTCGATCTCTCTCTAATGGTCTAGAATTCGGAGTGAGCCAAAATGATTAGCCGTACAAAAAATGCTTCATTACAATGTTAAGAAAGGACGCATCAAAATATGTTCATGTTCCTACATGCCAACAAAATTTATTAAATACAACCTAAGAGGAAAGGCGCTATAAAAGCAAATAAGTAACTTTTCCCAGGATGCACCATTGAAGACATGATGCCTTCATAACCCACGTGTCGTTCTCCTCCAGGCGATGCAGTGGCCTAACCCTAGCTGCCACCGTAGGCTTTGCTCGCGGTTGCCGCACACCCAGTCCTGAAGGGAGGCGGGAGACCTCCGGTCGTCCCTTGTGGTGGCAAAGTTAGGGCTTTGGGGTGGTGTTCCCGATCCCGAAGGGGGAGGAACACCTTCAATAGTTTGTTGTGGCGGTAGAGTTAGAGCTCCGGGGTGGCGGACCCGACTCTTCAAGGCATTAACGTCGGCCGCTTAGGCGGCGTGGTGGTTGGGCCTAGAGGTTGTACATGGTGTTTCCTAGATGCAAAAGTGGTGCTCGTAGTCACCAGGCAGACCAGTGTGGCTGGTCCTCGTCTTCTGCCATGGTTGGTGCATCATCGAGATCCGGGATTCCGCGATGCAGGTGGCATAATGCAGCGTCACTGGTCATTTTTTGCAGGTCTGGATCTAAAGGCGGGTGACATGGGGGCTCCAGGCATGCGCCTATTAATATTGGTGGTTTGTCCCTAGCGATCTTCTTATGGCAAGTCGTATTTCTGTCGTATGTTGACCTCTTCTGTCTAGCTACCGGCGACTTTCGGTCTTCCCTGTCGAAGATCTATACTGATTGACATATATCGCCCTCGGATATCTTGATTGAAAAGCCTCCGGTCGTGCGCCCCGACCCATGTTATCAGCCAACACAGGTTTGAGAGGGCGTGGTGCGAAGGTTCGCTTTCTTACTGGTTTCACAGGAAATTCTAGGTCCATATTCTCATGGTACTAGTAGAGGTGAAGAAAGTTATGGCAGCTGCGATTGGAGGTCTTGAAACTTTGGCGGAAGGTGCATTGGATGCGATGAAGACTGTGTGTTGAGTGTTTAGTGGCATGCAACAGCGACATCGACAAGTGGGGGCGGTAGAAGTGGAGGACAACATTTTTGGTGGTGCTCCTTGAGTTCCAATCTTGTTTATTTGTTGGCGGAGGACTACATGGTAAAAACCCAAGGTCTAGCCTTTGTTGGTTTATATCTGACAACGATCTTGTTAAATATATTGATTTCTGGAAGAACTTGAACTTTCTATAGGATGAAAAAGCAAATTTTTTGATTGAGTTTGATGCTATGATTTTCGGAATGATGCGAAATTTAGTTAGTGAGTTTTTTTAAAAAAAAAGGTTAATGCCTTTTTGTTTCGTGGGAGTAGGATTAGCGCATGATTCGCAGGAGTACATGATTTGTGCTTCTGTCATTGTGTGTGTGCATGTACATTTACCGCTTCTAAAGCAAAAAAAAAAAAGTTCCTAAGCAAGGTTTAGCAAAAAAGCTGATCATGGTTCTCACACTGTATAAATTCTCATTCTTTGGAATTTGAGATTTACGTTTCGTGTAAAGACAAAAGAAAAGGTACCCGTCTGAGCAGCAGTAGTAGGCAGGCACAGCTCACATCGACCCGTTGGGCATTGTGGAGTGGCTTCCCCCTTTGGACCATCGCCATCTTTTCCGTCAGCGACCTATCTTTCCATCCCATCGCCCCTACAAAACCAAACCCCGAGCACAAGCCAAGCCACACCACACGCACTGTCACCTCGCTCGCTCCTTGCCCCTTCGCCTCGGGATCCCCCGCCGCAGCGCAGCACTGCCCCCTGCTCCTTTGCGTAGGAATGTCTCGGGCTCCCGCAGCCATCTCCTCCTCCGCGCAGCAGCGAAAGCCGCATTAATTTGCCACCTAAAAGGCACACCACCTCGCGGCCGGCTTAAATAACTAGCCACATCGAGAAACGCAGAGGTCGCATCGCATCAGCAGCGATGGCGCGGCATATATAGCGACGGATGAGGCCCGGGCGGCAGAGCGGAGGATCGACCGAGGCGGCTGTTGTTTCTGTGTTCTCTGTTTCTTTGCGGCGATGAGGCGGCTCCTGGTTCTCGCCGTGCTGTTCTTGGCTCTGCAACTGCACGGATGCGCGGCGGATGGGGAGGCGGATGAGGGCTCAGCGGCGGCGGATGCCGAGGAGGCGCCGATGGAGGTGAAGGAGAGGAGGGCCCTGTACGCCGCCATCGAGGGCTTCGTCGGCAAGGGCTGGAACGGCTCCGGCCTCTTCCCCGACCCCTGCGGCCAGACTCCCATCCAGGTTCGTTCGTCCCGGCGAGGGCTTCTCCTCCCTTTTCGCTGCCTTCCTGCTTCTTGTTTTTCACCAGAGATGTGTGGGTTTGAAGTTTGAGCAGTGAAGAATAGAAAAACACCGTCTTTGTTCACTGAAATTTTTGTTTTCTCTTCACTAGTCTGAATTTTCCATTTTTTACTCCCTTTTGTTTTGAGCTTCAGTGCGAATCATCGCTCACAAATCTGAACAAGTGTTCCTTAAACTTGCCTTTTATCCTCAAGAAGAGCTTAGATTCTGAACACTATCGTCGCTCCATGTCTCCCCTGTTCTTGTGCAGCCACTCTGCTCTTCCCTTTTGCCTTCGCAGCGGTTCCCTGTTTGCTCTGTTTCTCCACTGTTCTCCTCGTAGAATGCAAGATTTACTTCACTGTTGGCCTCTGGATTCTTGCCGAATTTGGGGTGGTTTCTCTTGTGCGCAACAAATCCGATTCTCTGATTTGAAATGTCATGCTTTCTTAAACGCTTCCCTTATGGATGTGCCTCTCTTTTCCCTTTTTCTGTCTTGTTCCCCTCTTTTCTTTGCAAAAATTACTTCCAGCTCTTCTTTTTTGCTATGCAGAAATTTCTGGCACTGTTTTTCTGCTCCACACCTTGCTTCTTTCACAGATTTTAACCCTGCCTTTCTTTGATTATTAACATCATAATGCAGTTAGTTTAACCTGGTTAACATCTGCAAGTAGTTATTTACACTTTCAGTAGTACAAGAATTACAGTCTGATCCTGACAAGCCAAGAACAGCTCATCTGAACATGTGACCCTTCCATGTTTGTTTCTAGTATTTGCCCCAATTCTGTTTTACTTGTTACTTCTGAAATTTTCTTGTCGTACTATTGCTTTTCAATTTTCATGTCAGACTGTGCACTGGTAGAACAGCTCATTTACTGACTGATGATAGGAATTCAAGTTCTGTGTAATAATTGGATCCCCTTTTTTATTTTCTGCAGGGGGTGTCATGTGATCTCTTCAATGGCCTGTGGTACCCGACGGTGGTCAGCATCGGCCCAGTGCTCGACAACTCGCTGCAGTGCGCGCCGGACGCCAAGTTCAGCCCGCAGCTTTTCGAACTCCGGCGCCTCAAGAGCCTCACATTCTACGCCTGCTTCCCGGCGACTAACCCAACGTCGATCCCGGCGAACAACTGGGAGAAGCTCGCCGGCAGCCTGGAGACGCTCGAGTTCCGCACGAACCCGGGCCTGACCGGTGCCATCCCAGCGTCCCTCGGCCGCCTGGCGGGCCTGCAGTCCCTGGTCCTCGTCGAGAACAACGTCACTGGCGTCGTGCCGGCGGAGCTCGGCGGGCTGGCGAAGCTGCGGCGACTCGTGCTGTCCGGGAACGGGCTGTCGGGCCCGGTGCCGGCGACGCTCGGTAACGGTCTCCACGACGAGCTGCTGATCATGGACATGAGCAAGAACTATCTAACCGGGTCTCTGCCTCCGTCGCTAGGTGGACTGAAAGGCCTCCTCAAGATGGACCTGAGCAGCAACCATTTGGAAGGGAGCATCCCGCCGGAGCTCGCCGGGCTCGACACCCTCACGCTTCTCGACCTCCGGAACAACAGCCTCACGGGTGGGCTGCCGGAGTTCGTGCAGGGGATGGCGTCGCTGCAGGACCTGCTGCTCTCCAACAACCCGCTGGGGGGTAGTTTGATGCGGTCCGGCTGGGAGAAGCTGGCGAGCCTCGCCACGCTGGACCTGTCAAATGCCGGGCTGGTCGGGAGCATCCCGGAGTCCATGGGGGCGATGGCCAGGCTGCGGTTCCTGGCGCTCGACCACAACCGGCTCTCCGGCCCCGTGCCGGCCAAGCTCGCCGCGCTGCCCAGCATCGGCGCGATGTACCTGAACGGCAACAACCTGACGGGGGCGCTGCAGTTCTCGGCCGGGTTTTACCAGAGGATGGGCAGCCGGTTCGCCTCCTGGGACAACCCCGGCTTGTGCTACAGCGGTGCCGCGGTGGCGACTGGTGACGACGCGCCGACCGGCGTGGCCGTGTGCAAGGACGTGCAGGAGCCGCCCAGCGTCGGCGTGAGGGACAGGGTGGATGGGAGCGGAAGGAAGCCTGAAGCTACTAGTTCGAGCCTACAGGCGTCTTCGTCGGCCGCCACGGTCACTGGCCTCTGGTGCTTGGTGCTGATCCAGTGGATGGTGGCAACGGTGGTGTAGGAAACAGTAGTTTCAGAATTTTCAGATAGAAGCACGGAGAAGATGAAGAAATTATAGTTAGCTCGACTAGTTCTCTCTTTTGGCATTTTGGCTGTTGGTTCTGCGTATCCAGAGAATGGAGAACATAAGCAGGATGAATCACAGTAGTCTTTGCTGTGGTAGTGTGTAGTGACAGTTCTTTTGGTGTAATTAGTAGACTGTCTGTGCCTTCATCTTACAGAAGGACGTGGATGAATGCGTGGTTAACAGCCCTGATCCTTATTTAATGATCTTGTGGTACTACATTCTTAAGAGCATCTCTACTAATGATCTTGTGGTACTACATTCTTAAGAGCATCTCTACTATACTTCCTCCGATCCATATTACTTGTTGTTAAAATAGATGTATCTAGCACTAAATCATGTCTAGGTATATCTATTTTAGTGACAAATAATATGAATCGGAGTGAGTAACATTTCTAGAATGAAATGGCCTCTTAGGTCGTTTTTTTTTACCTAGATCGGTCAGTTCTTGCCTAGTATCGTCCGATTTGGCCAAACTTTCGTTCAGCGTACCCACGCTAATCCAGCAAAAGTTGGATGAAGCAAGGAAAATGAGTGGGCCAGAGATGTTCGGCGATAGAAGGCCGAGTTTTCGTTTTTCTTCTCCCCTTCCCTCCATTTCACACCACAACTCTCGTCAGTCCCCGAGCTCCCGCCCCCCATGCCGCCCAAGAAATTTGCCAAACTCCGCACCACCAAAGACGGTCCAATGGAGCCAAGACCAAGAAAGCCGAGAGTATCAACGCCAAGGCCGGACCAGGCCAAGAAAGCCGAGAGTACCAACGCCGAGGCCGGAAGGCTGGTCCGACGCAGCCTGACAAAGGATTGCCGGCGGAGGAAAATCGAAACAGAAAGCCGGTAGGAGAGGACGCAGAACAAGGACACCGACGAAGAGACGGAGGCGCAGGCGTTCACGAAGGCGAAATCAGCGTCCGAGCATATCATGGCGTCTACTCGAGCGGCCATGGGCCATCCATCTCTCCACGCCGGGTAGTACGACGTGCCATGAGGAAGACGGGCATCTCGCCGGCATTATTCTAGGAGAGTCAGACAACCCGGCGCTAGAGGTTCTTGGCGTCCCCCAAGTTCGACGACGGATTCAACCACAATGTGGTCTGCCCCCACTGCCCTGCACCTCGCGGTCCGCCTGCCTTCAATGTCGACATCAACGTGTCCTACGCTGGCTCCCCCGCATACGTCGGGTCGTCACCGGTGTTGCTCCGTGGCCCTCTTTCCTTCACCCAAAGCAGAGGGTCCACCATCCAACTTGGCGACATGGAAACCTGCAACATGTTCGGCGGAATGTCGGGCGACTCCTACATGGTCGAGATAATCATGTCTTGCTCCGCCGCCATCGGGAGCTCGTTCTTCATGTAGGAGTAGTCCTACACTGACTCCGAGCACGACCTTGACTCGCAGGAGGAGGAAGCCGAAGAGGAAACCACGACGACGATTAGGGGCAAGGGGAAGAGGAAGAGGAAGCCGAGGACGGCACCAATTGTCGAGCCTCGCATCAAGTGGGCCGCCCTTGAGGATATGTGCCTCGTTGAAGCATGGACGTCGGTGAAAATTGACCATCACCCCTGCAAACCAAAACTCGGAGAAATACTGGAGGTGTGTCCAGCATGCATTCGATGAGCGCAACCTAGTGGATCCAGTGCTCAATAAGGTCCACATGGATTACGGTGAGAAGGCCATGACAAATCATTGGGGCTCGTGCAACAAGCGTGTAGAAAATGGCATGGGATTCTAGAGGAAATCGAGCATCGCCCAATAAGCGGCGCAAGCATGGACAACAAGGTAATGCAATTCCCCGATCCTACGCCAATTTCATGTCATTTTTGACTGACACTTCGCCTTGCAGCTATCCCCTGCTCTCGGCATGTATTGCGACGACACCAAGAGCGATTTCAAGTTTCACCATGTGTTTGATAGGACCGAGAAGTGGAAGAAGTGGCTGGACACTGGCGTGTCCCTCGCCAAGGCCAAGGACGACATCTACAACCCCCAGGCGCAATCCCCAGCTGCCGGCGAAGGAAGGCCAGTGCTCGGCCAGAAGAAGGCTAAGGCGTTGAAGGCCATGGGACCGCCTGCCGAATAGCTTCACGTATCGATCGAGAAGTGCATTGTCGATTCAAAGGCCCATGCCGACAATAGGGAGGAGAATGCCGAAGAGAGATGGAGCCGGATGCTGCAGAACCACGGGAAGAAGCTCCACCTGCTCAAGGACAACTTCGCCGCAAAGAAGAGGAACATAGACCTAGCATTCCTCATGGGCTTGCGAAGACACCTCGGCAATGATCCTCTAGGTCAAGGCATGGTACATGGCGCGGCGCAATGCCATTCTGGACAAGGTCATCCCCGCCTCGGGCACGCAGAGTTCCATGTCAACGCTCTCTGCCACCATCGCGTCGCCGAGCTCCGCCTCCAACTCTTCGAACCTGTCACCGAGCTTGTGCGAGCAGCTACGGCGGAGGCTTTGCCTGCCTCATGGAGAAGCCCATCGATGTCGACGAGTGATCACTGAATTTCATGATTTTTGTAATAATCCGGCGGCCGAACATAGGCTGTTTGTGATCGCCGAATTGTTTTAAGCGAAATTTTGTCGAACTACTTTGGCGAGTTTCTGCCGGTGGGAGAAAAAACTTTCAAATATATCACCGGATTCTGAATTTGATTAGGAACCGACTGGAAAACTAGCCGTTCCCAAACGTAAAGTTTCATTTATCCGATGCTGAATATAGCCGGATTTCGAACAGGGGACACCCAACGAGTGGAGACGCTCTTAGATGTGGACCGTGTTCCCATTGCTCTCGTATGTTTAGCTAATGTCACTCAACCATTGCGGAGATTGCTTAGTTGAAGTTAATTAATTGTCAATGTAGCCTTGATTTGCATGACGTTTCGACCTTGTTCATGAATGTGTTGAATGACAATTCGGTTGACATATCGAAGACTCTACTTTCGGCATTCGAGCATAAAGGAGGGGTGTTTGTAACCTCACAAGGGAAGAAACCAGGACCAAGGGCAGTGAATTATTCGGAGGTTGAGGATGTCACCTTGGTGAGGGCATGGGATCTAGTGTCCCTCGATGGGATCTCCGACAATGATCAAACCGGGAAGAGATATTGGCAAAGGATAGAAGACAAGTTTCCCCATCTCTTGCCTCGACTTGCCAACCAAACTCCTCGCACTTACCGATCACTTCAAAGACATTGGAATTCCATCAAATCATGCTAGTAGTCGTTGGAGTGGATGTTTGGACCAAGTGCTAGATACACGGCTAAGTGGTTTTAACATTGATGACTATGTGAGTTATTTTCATTATGTGATGGCTATGTGGTTGTGAATGATCATATTGCTCACTTGTGATTTGTGCATTTCCTCTGTAGGATCGAATAGCACAAGAGAGCTACAAATACATGAAGACATCGAAGAAGAACCATTCGCATTTCACCATTGCTACAAGTTGTTTGACAAGTGGAGGTTGTGTCATCAAGAAGCATGCCCCAGGAGAGGGGCCATGGTCAAATTGGATGATGATGAAAATTACCGAGCATGGAAGAAAAATGAACAAGCCCGATGGCAACAAGGAAAGGAAATGAGAAGCTATGGATAGCGTCCTGATATTCAAGTTTGAATGAGCAAACACAGCCTTGATCTCGATGTCTTCAAGTCAAGAGTGTTTCCCTCCCCACACCGGAGAACCAAAGGGAGAAAAAACGAAGAGGAAGCGAAGCAGCCAATGCACCGTGGATCCTTTATCGGCCTTGCGCTTCCTCCTGCTGATTGCCCCTTGCTGGACATCCAAAAGCTGAATGGTCTTGATGATCCAGCAACGAAGGCAGAGTAGACAGCCGTAGCCTGCTGCGTGCCGCGCTGTGCTGCTGCTGCTGTAGGCTCCAGCTATAGGAACCGTCCTTGCTGCCGGCCGGTGGCTACTCCGACAGCACCAGCAGCAGCCTTGTTGTCTCTTGTGCGCGAGTAGGATCGAGCGGTACAGTACAGTGCTACTCCTCCTACTACTTGTGTAGACTGGTTTGTAGCCTGCAGTTCGCAGTGAATCGCGCACAGAGCAGCAATGAATATCTCTGGCTGGACGCTGCCACTCTACTACTGCTTAGGAGTAGTACTAGCATAGGCTACAGTTCGTCCAAGACCCTTTTTTTTTTTGAAACAAAACTTCTTACAGTGGGAGCAACCGTTGCAGGTAAAAACTGGTCAGATAGCGAGCAGATAAAAGGGGCGTTGTCGTGGTGAGTGACACTGACACGGCTTGCTTGCGGTGCTAGCGTTGCTCTGCGAGTGACACCGGTCAGGTCGATCAGCTGCGTGGGGAGTGCTCTGGGCGTGTCGCGGCTGTCCCGTCCGCCGTGCCCGTGCCGTGTTGCCGGCGGGCCGAGGCGAAGAAAAAGGATTGTCTCTCTCGCCGGTTGTCTATCGCCTGCGCCTGTCAGATCCAGAGGTCTCCTCGACGCGACGCTGGGTTCTGCAGACGAGTTGAGGTTGACGAGGCAGGGCGTACGCTTTGGCTTTTCCGGGCAAAGGATCCACTCCCGTGTCGTCGGCGGACCGCTGGATCGGCAGGAGCAGCCGGCAGAGTAGTCGGTTTAATTAGCCTATCAGCCATGGAATTATTCAACGGGGAACTGAACTGGACACTGAGTTCAGCCGGGCACTGTTCCGAGTTGCTGCGTGCCACCGGCTTGATCCATTCCGTCCGAGCGTGTTTGAAATCCACCGCCACACCAAGCTTGCACCCCTCTAGACCGGCAACCACGTGAGGTCCGTTGCTGGCAGCAAAAACACGCCTCTGGAGACGCTAGGAAGCCACCAATGCTGTCTGATTTAGGCTCCCTTTTGCCCAGATCTCTTGGTTCTTTTATTAGATGTACGACTAGCAAGGTGGTCCTCACAAATGCGAGAACATCACCTTCAGTTGTTGTTTTTAGATAGGATAGCCATATTTTGTGTGTCCATCTATAATTGATAGTAAAATACACAAATGGAGGAAAATAATACATACTATTCACCATACATGATAAATAGATATCACATGAGTAGAAACCATCTTTACTTCATAGGTGGATGATTATTAGGCTATTTAAAAGCATTACGGTAATGACCATATGAGTCATTTGTGTTGTATATGCAATTTAAGTTTGGACTATGAGCTAGCTAGCTCATAGTTTCTGTGTGGTGTTAGATGAGTATGTAAGACTAACATTATAATTGGCAAATAGTTAAGATTTTCTTCAGCAATTATCCTAGAATCCTTAGACCATTAGGATCTAACATAAGTAGTTTTTCTAATAAAGTAAAATAATAATTTATCCTTATTAAGATATAGGTCAACTATAGTTTTTTTACTTTTTATCACATATCTATCGACTTCACTTGACATTAATAAGAAAGGTTAGAGAAGTTCAATTAAAGTCAATGTAATATCATTTATTTCTAGTACATACAATATTATGTTTTAATATTTTTAAAATTGTTCCACGCTAAGCTCAATTTTAAATCCCAACATAGTTTTGACATAGATATCATAGTTTTGACATCTTAATCCGTCATCATTCTTTCTACATGATTGCAAATTTCAATGACATGTACAACTAAATTTTAAGGATAATAAACATCTCACTTATTATATTGTATTGTGATTTCATTGTGTCACTTATAAATGCGAATGATTCTTGATCATGGTAGATTTATGTGATATTTCTTAAGCTATTTTTTCTTAGAATATTCACTACCTTGAATATTTGATTGTGAGTGGACCAGGTGGTTGAAACCACGATGATTTTTTAAATTTGTTTGTATTTCATTGGAATTTTAAACGGATGTTAATTTGTTATTTCATTGGAATTTTAAACGGATGTTAATATTCAATTTGCATTTCACTTATTAAAAATAAGTAGCACTAAATGAATCTTCCACGAGGGAGACTAGACGCCTCATTGACTCTGGAACTCCCTTTGCCTCAAACCTCCTCCCTACCATTTTACTTTTCACTTAATAGAACATGTTTCTTTTATTGACCTTCAACAACTGCTAGAAGGTTTTGGGGTGGAGGTAAGGAACGCACTAAATAATTTCAAAAATGTAGTTTAGACCTCTTACCTTGTTCGGTCTTCACAACAATGTCTTGGGTGTTGGAATGATGTCCTAATAAATGTCTTATGACTCTTTGTAATTCTTGGTGTTCTCGTACAGGGTGTGTATTATGTAGTAGTCAACAGAATCGGCGATTCTTATTTATTGTCATTTCAATTTTTCTTGGCATATTTCCAATAGATCGATGTCTAGACAATCTTTCTTGTAGGAAGTGTGGCTATTGTTTTAAAAATGATGGGTATTACTCTCTCGAAAATCAAGTTTTCATACTACTCCCTCCTTATCATAATATAGTGCATATAAGTTTTTTGAAAATTTAAACATTATTAACTTTGACCAAGTTTATTGACAAAAATGTCTATATCTACAATACCAGATATATACCATATGAAAATATACATTATGATGAATTTAATGGTACTGATTAGGTATTATAGATGTTGGTATTTTTCTTACATACTTGGTCAAATTTACATTGACATTTCAAATTTTTATATGTACTACATATTGTCAAGGAGGGAGTATTGTTTTGAAACTATGAGGTTAACTTAACTTCTACAACTTACATTTTAAATTATATAATTGTGTATTTGTCCACGGAATCAGTGATCCTCATAGTTTTTATAGGAATATTGGCGATAGAGCGACGGCTAGGCACTGAATCAAGCGAAGGTGTCTCTTGGTCCGAAAACGTTGGGTAGTACTACTTGCAGAATTCAACTTTTCATATTTTTTATAATGTATGATGTTAATTTAACTTGGTGATAATTCTATATATACACATACAGATATGTGTACTTTTAGAGCTGTTTCGGAGTCGGCTTTTCATAGGTATGTGTTGTGTTGGAGCTTTTCTTCATCACAAGTCAGCTTGAGTTTTTTTTCTTCTTGACGGGAAGATCAGAGCCATATATGCCTGAAGTCAGAACCAATACCGCATACCAAAACGTTGTCAGGTAAAGAGTAGTTAGATTTGTTCACCATGTCAAGGGGTTGTGTGCCTCCTTTTAATTAAAATCCCAGCTATACTTACCTTTGTAGGTTTTTCCGACCAGCTTGCTTTTTTTTCTTTTTGACGGAAGATAGATCAAAGTCAGCTTCTATGTGTCCGATGAGATGGGTCCACATCGTTTGACGATTTGCGCGTGTGTTTTATTTACTCCCTCATACGTGACATTGTTGACTTTTGTTTGTACCAATTACTTTTTGCGTAACCTTTTCTAATTTTAAATCGTAAGCACAAATTATAGATCTAACGGTTGATATAATTTGGGTGATGTGGGTCAATTAGGTGCCTCGAATGACAAACTTATACGTAAAATCTTAGCCGTTGTGATTAAGATGAACGAATCAAATAATTTAGATGATGTGGATCAACCTGGTGCCTCGAAACACAACCTTATATTGTTTTTAGTATATAATAGAAATAGATGATGCAAAACTATTAACCGGACACAGCTAGAGTCCAAAGGTTGCACGTTTGACATCCTAGCGTACATAAACCATTCAAATGTTTTTTTGAGAGAAGTACGTTTGTTATTTGTATGGACCCACTAAGACTTTTACACGTGACAGGTTGTACATGATTGTAGATTACGTAACCTTTTACAGCTTTAAATCTTAGCCGTTGTGATTAAGATGAACGAATCAAATAATTTAGATGATGTGGATCAACCTGGTGCCTCGAAACACAACCTTATATTGTTTTTAGTATATAATAGATTCTTGATCTAGATCAGAAAGGAGTGTTCTTGATAGTTCATGATTTTTCATATTCATTTTTCTTGTTTCAACTATGGTGAATCTTGACAAACATACCAATTTCTTTCCTAGATACATTTTTTTTGCGCAGATTCTGTTATCTTTCATTCAGATACTCGAATGATTTTCAAGTTTGACTCATCGTGGTTCCTTGTCTGCAAATCTCTTCTCTTTTGTTCAGTTTTATTCATGGATTTCTTCTATGAAACTGTTATCTTGTCACCTCTATGGATCCGGGATTATAGGGATTGAATGTTAATACATGAATGAAGCTGAGAATTTTTGCCTATACCATAAAAAACCCTATGAAACTATGTATTTCATGTGCATAATCTTGGTGCTATGTTTCTTGACCGGATATAATGAAACTTTCAAGTGATCTTGTATATACGACTATTTTTTTCAATAGTTTTGGTGAATTATGTATATAATTTGTATCCTCTTGAATCTACAGTGGATCTGCTTGATTTCATGGATCATTGTGGAAGCTCAATCTTTGTGATAATCCTGTGTGAAAATCCTTGAAAATATCGTATATATCATGTCTCTTGCATTTATCTATGTTGATTTTGTTGGAACTGTTTGAAAACTGTATCTTGTAATAGTCTTTGTTTTTCATATGATTTATTCAGTCTTCATGGTGTTTTGACTTCTTTGATCAGTGAAGAAATTGACCCCTCGACGGAGCCGAGCACGCCTACTCCTACTCCTCGGCCACACGCAGCTGGAGCACGCCGATCATGTGCCCCCTGCAGCTGCGGGGCCTCACCAGGCAAGCTTCTACACTCTCGACGTTAGCATGGACGCGGCGTGCATCTCCTAACAAAGATCCCCATCCCCGTCGAAGCCGACCACGAGCGGCGACTGAGTTAATAGCATAGAACTACCAGTTTCTGGGCAAAATTCCGGAAATCTACCAGTTTACGATTTCACAGCAAAAATCTGCCACATTTTGCGTCCGTTTTCGCAAATAGCACTAAACGTCCGCTGAACGCGAATTAACACCAGAACTGACAGGGGTGGCCCACCATAATGGATGACGTGGCAGGACTGGACGGCGAGCGGCACGGCCGTTAATGCCCGTTACTTGGCGTTGTCCTAAGGCGGTAGGTTTCAGTTACTAGCTCGTGTCCGAAGCGTGCATCTGACCTTGGGCGATGGCGACGACTCCCAGCGGCGCCGCCGGCGGCGGCAATGGTGGCGGCGGCGGCAGAACAAGCTACGGCGGTGGAAGTGCTGGTTCGTTCGCAGGCGGCGCCGAATCTATCCGCGGTGGCGTGGGGTCTGTCCGTGGTGGTGTGGGCTCAATTGATTCGCCGCCGCCGCCGCAGGTGCTGAACCAGGAGGCAAGGTCAACGGCTGCACTGGCGCGGGCGGTGATCTCGTCTCCATCGAAAAGCAACCATCGATGGGCTTCCCCACTCGGTGGAGTCGAGTAAGTCATATTTTCTCTCCATTCTTCCCCTCTGTCTAGTTATGATCTGTTAATTCGCCACTCAATGGGCTTCCATGGTATTAAATCTGTTGAATGTGGCTGTCACCCTCTCCAATTGTGTTCAATGTGGCTGTCATCATCTAGTACTGATCTGTTAATTGTGGCTGTCATCATCTGTTACTGAATATGCCATCTGGTTTTGTTTGTAATTTTTGTAGCCTAGATGATGACATTTGGGAGATCAGGTTTCATTTTCATGGGGAAGACAATCTGGAGAGGACACTTAGTAGATCTGACATAACAGTGTCGAATCTGGCAGCTTTAGTAGAGTGTCATGGGTATGGACATAGGGACAGCATGTATTTTGTGAGGGAAAAGGGGAAAGGACAGGATGTGATGATGGCAATTGAAAGCATGGCCAATGTAAGGGAGATGCTAGCCATTTATGAAGCTGACAGTGTTTTAAATATCACTGTTCTCAGGAAAAATGTAGAATGGCCAGCTGACCTTAACATTGGAGAAGAAGAACCAGAGATGATACAAGAACCAGTGAAACTATCAGTTGATTCAGATGGTGTGAGCTACAACTTAATACCAGATGATGATGAGCAAGAAATTGTGCCAGTGGCAATTGATTTTTCTGATGTGTTGTTCATGGAAACTCAAGAAAGCTGTAATTTTTCTACTCCTGAACCAGAGATGATACATAATCAAAAACAGAGTGTTGCTGTACAAGTTATCCATGAAGATTCAGAGAATGGAGATTCAGAGAATGGTGATTCAGAGAATGCTGATTCAGAGAATGAGGAGTGGATGTATCCTGGCCAGGTTAACTTAGAAGAGCACAAGAGAGATCACAACAGACAGGTTGCTGCTGAGTTAGAACTAATTAATAAATTAAGGAGTGAGAAAAGGGAGAAAGCCATGGACCATGAAGCTGTTGCAATAATGGAGAAGATGGAACAAATGAAGAAGCAGAGAGAGGACCCTTGTCTGCATTTTGAAGGGGACACAGATGTGGAGGAGTTCTTTGATGATGTAGAAACTGAAAATGACATAGAAACAAATGAGGAGGCTGTTGAGGATGACTATTTTGCCAAGAAAAAGGTAGCTAGGCCAGGCCCAACTAGCAACTGTCACCATGAGGCAGAGGAATCACCATTCCCTTCTTTCATTCCTTCCAGTGATGAGGACCTCAGTCCAGAAGATATAGGGGATAGTGATGATGATGGGGTAGTTCAGAAGTACACACTAGCAAGTGGCAAGAAGAGAAAGTTAAAGAAGATGAAGAAGAGGATGTGGTATGATCCCAACAGAGTAGACCCACACGTACAATTCTGCATCAAGCTTTGCTTCCAAGATGTTTACCAGTTCAGAGTAGCTCTCAGAAACTACCACATAGCCCAGCTCAGGAACTTCCACTTTCACAGGAACACTCCTTCCAGGATCATTGTGTGGTGCACTGATGAAGGCAAGAAACAGGGGTGTGAGTTCTACTTGACAGCCTCCAAGATTGCAAATGAGCAAACTTTTTGCATTAGGAAATTCAAGTCTGAGCACACTTGCATATCTCATGGTGAGAACACAAGAGTCACCATTGATTGGCTAGCATCTCAATCTGTGCAGGCAATAAGGACAGACCCAAATACTTTTGTTGACACTTTGATAGACAATGCTAAGTTGAAGTATGGAGTTGAAGTGCCAAAGAGCAAAGCCTACAGAGCAAGAATGAAGGAATTTGCTTCTGTCATTGGAGATCAGAAGAAACAATATACTAGGCTGAGGGATTATTTGAATGCTATACTAGAGACCAACCCAGGAAGCAGGTGTGTTGTGACAACTAAGGAGCTTGTGGAACATCCTAGCCCTAACCCAAGATTCCATGGGTTATTCATAGGAGTAGATGGGTGTTTCATCAAATTGAACACTGGGCAGCAAATTTTAGCTGCAACTGGGAGAGATGGAAACAACAACATCTTTCCAATTGCTTTTGGTGTAGTTGACAAGGAAGATCAAGCTAGCTGGCTTTGGTTCCTAACTCAACTTAGGTACTGTATTGGAGAATCTGGCAAATTTGGTAACTACACCATTATCTCTGATAGGCAGAAGGGACTGTTAAAAGCAATTTCACAAGTTTTTCCAAATTCTCCACAGAGATTTTGTCTCAGGCATATTTATGCCAACTTCCAGACAGCAGGTTTTAGGGGCCCAGAACTAAAAAAATATATGGATGCAGCTAGCTACTCTTACACAAAGAATGGGTTTGATTTGGCAATGGAATCAATGAAGAGGGACTGTGTAGAGGCATATGAGTGGCTAGTGAAAATTCCAGCTGAGACATGGGCAAGACACCTGTTTGACACTAACTGTAAGACAGACCTAGTTGTGAACAATATCAGTGAAGTATTCAATAGGATGATCCTGAATGTGAGAAACAAACCAATTAGGACAATGCTTGAAGGAATAAGAAACAAACTCATGGTGAAGTACAGTGGCACTAGGGTGAAAGCAGCAACATCAAGGTGGGATATAACTCCATTCTACACAGAGAAACTTGCAGAGGCCAAGAGGTGGTCCAGGGATTGCAATGCTCAAAACTGTGAGATTGGTCTATGGCAAGTTACAAGTTCAAGTGGTAGAGTTGTTGCTGTAAATTTGATTAACAAGACATGTGGCTGTAGGAAATGGGATCTTACAGGGATTCCTTGCAATCATGCAGTTGCAGCTATCATGAAAGTACAACAACATCGAGGATTATGTACATGATTTCTTCCATAAACCCATGTACATTGAGACATTCAGGCATACAATCTACCCTGTTCACCTCGAAGATTGGACAAGGACCAACACACGGACATAGATCCACACAGTATTCGGGAGAAACAGGTAGGAAACAGTACAAGAGAAGGAAAGGAAAATTTGAGGTGCCTGCCCCTAGGGATACATCTAGAATGGGATCTATCACTTGCAGTAACTGCAAGCTAGTAGGTCATAGGTATACTAGCTGTCAGGTAGCTTTGAGGCCAAGCCTGCAAGTAAGAAAAAATGATCACCAGGTTAGTAGCTAGTACTTGTTCTTGTTCTTGTTTATTTGGTAACTAGTAATTATATATTAATTGTTAGTGCAATTGTATCAGGCTAGCAGGCAGGACTATACTGAATCATCTGGTTCAGCAAGAAGGCCTCCAAGAGCAGGTCCTAGTGCTCCTAGTGCTTCATCAAGCAGGAATCCAATTCTATCTCATAGTGCTCCAGCACCTACTGCTTCATCTACTCCAGGTCCTAGTGCTCTAGCAAGAAGTGCTCCACCAAGGCCAGTTTCTGCTAATAGTGCACCAAGTACCAGGGCTTTCACAGCACCAAGACCAGTTTCTGCAACAACAAATGCTACCAGCACCAGGGTATCTTCCAGGGCATTCAAGCCTACACATAAGATGCAAGGTTACCTTACTGCTGGTAATTATGTCTGCTACAGGAAGAAGGGTCAGAAGCCTGTTGCTGACAGTTCAAATGCTGGAGACAGTTCAAATGCTAGAAAATAATTCATGTTTCTTAGTTAATGGACCTATGTATTTGTGCTGCTAAATGTGTGTTGGACCTATCTATTTGTGTTGGACCTATCTATGTGTGTTGGACCTATATATTTGTGCTGTATCTATCTATTTGTGCTGGACCTAACTATGTAAGACATATCCAGTTGATATGCAAAACTATTTGTGCTAAACTATGGAGATTTTGTTGATCATTGTGTACTTTATTTCATATGTAGTTTGCATCATGCACTGGTATTTTTCATCTTAGCTTGAACCCTTTGAAAATGGTGCACTTTATTTGAAATCCAAGGCACATGCAGCTGAACAAAAAGAAAAAAGGGACTTTATTTCAAATCCAAGACACAAACAGGTACACAAACATTACAGTAATAAAAGGATCACATTACATAGCTAAGATTCAAGGTGCCATTACATAGCTAAGATTACATAGATAGTTCCATAAAAGATAATAAAAGGATCACATAGATAGTTCCATAATAAAAGGATTACATAGATAGTTCCACAACAAACATTACAGTAATAGAAGGATCACTCATTACAGATAGCTTTGATTTTCTTCAGCTTTACTTTGTTCTCATGACTTGCCTGGAACATTTCATAGATGGTATACTCCAGCTTCTTCTTCTCTTCCTTCAGGACAGCTTTTTCTGCCTCCCACTTCTTCTTCTCTTCCAGTGAACAGCTCTTTACGCCTCCCACTTTTCTTCTCTTCCAAGGGGCATCTCTTCCAGCCTCTACCTTGTTTTGTTTGACCCTAAACACATCAGCCTGGGATTTTAACACATCCTTCAGTTCTTCTTTTGCATTTTTCAGCACCTCAACCTCATTTTTCAAAGCTTCTATGTGCTTCTGATCCTGAAGCTCCCTGCTCCTTCTCTCAACTCTCTCAAACATCATAGTGCTACTGCAGTCATCATACATTGACCACAACTTGCTTAGTGCATTATTGAGAGTGTCAGGCCACTCTTTATCTATCCAAGACTGGAAACCACAGTTGATTGCTTGCTGCAAATTAAACATAGCATGGGTATAAGCATTTCATTCAAATTATGGCAGTGGCAGCAATAAAAAAATAAGCAGCGTGGTTTAAGTAGGATGGGCATGCTTAAGCTTGAGTAAACTAAACTATGCCAGTGACAGTAACTAAACTATGTCAGTGGTTTAAGTTTGATTAAACTATGTCAGTAACTAAACTATGGCAGTGGTTTAAGCTTAAGTAAACTATGTCAGTGGCAGCAATCAAAAACTAAGCTTGACAGTAACAAGGATGGAGTAAATAACTTACATTTTCAACCTGACACATGTAGAATCTCCTCCATGTGTCTGTCCCATCAAAGGCTACGCATCTGCGCGACTCCAGCTTGTGCATGTCACACCGCTCGGTGCCCACGGCTATCCCGCAAAATAGTGGGTCATCAATCACATTAGGAGCATAGTCCAGGCATGAGAGGTCCTAATCAAAGAAGAAATCAACTTTAATCAACCTAATTTGACGACAAATCAACATATCCCAATTTCGGAAGAACCCTAATTTGACAATGGGGGGAGGGAGATGGACTGGAGCTTACCCCTACGTAGGAGTTGCTCGACTCAGAACCGTCGTGCCAGCTAGGCATGGCGAGGGCTGCGCTCGACTGGGACGGCGGCGGCAATGGCGGGGCGGTCGGCGGTGGCGCTCTGTCGCGAGGCGTGGGCGGGAAGAAAAGCGGTCGGGAGAAAGACCCGGTAGCGCTAGGACAGCGCCAAGTAGTGGGCCCCCACTCCGCCGTCCAGTCCTGCCACGTCATCCATTATGGTGGGCCACCCCTGTCAGTTCTGGTGTCAATTCGCGTTCAACGGACGTTTAGTGCTATTTGCGAAAACGGACGCAAAATGTGGCAGATTTTTGCTGCGAAATCGTAAACTGGTAGATTTCCGGAATTTTGCCCAGAAACTGGTAGTTCTATGCTATTAACTCGCGGCGACTACAACCACCGTTCCCATGCATGGCTCAAGGAGGAAAGGTCTTGTTCGTTTCTAGTCTTGTAGTGTACGCCGACGGCTTTTGGGCTTACGCCAAGGACTTTTTGCCGTCGGTCTAGCCGTCGCATCCTATAGTGGCCCTATGACAATGACTTGGTGCTAAGCCTTTGGACCAAACAAGACGAAGACCACAATGCTGGTGAAGAAGGCTACATATGCTCTGTGCAGACCATGTCCCAAATGCCATTCGAATCGTTCAAAATCATTGGTTTCGCAGAGAGCAAGGAGCTAGAGCTGGTCAGGGGATCAGAGTCTGTCATGTATTCAGGAGAGGTCTGCTCCAGTTCTATGTGTCAAGGTAGGCCTTTGCAAACCCGGTTTTAGTGGTTTGGCCGGTTTAGGCTAGTTCAAAATTTTATACTAGTTTTAAAGTTTGAATTTGATTTGTAAAGGAAAATTAACTAGGGTGTAAGTAGTCGGTTTGGCTGATTTGACGGTTTCAGATTTTGCACACCCTTACCCTTATGTCAAGGATATAATAGTTGCACCGGGTGCACATACAATGATTATGTGCTTTACGAGATGGATTGGTCATCCTACCTTCTTCACCTCTCAGCTTGGAAACATAGGAGACACAGCAAGGTGAGAAACATATGCACACAAAGCTAACGGCTTGTTTGTATCAAATGGATTTAATAGAATTTTGAACGGATTTATGTCCAAAGTGTTTTTTCCCACTTAGATTCGCGGGATTGAAATTCATAGGCATTTTTTATCTAAGCATTGCTTTGAACTTAATTCATTTTGGAGGAATTTTTTTCATACACACAAATTTTTTGCTAGTTTTTCCTACTTTGATTCTCGGCATTGGAATTCATAGGATTTTTTCCCCTAAGCATTGCATTGAACTTGATTCATCTTGGAGGGAACTGTTTTCACCCACTCAAAACTTCTGCTACAATTTCGCTAGTTTTCCTATGGTGTCAACCATCTTTAATGCAAATTCTTATAGTTTCCTTATCTTATAGGTTCAGGAGGACACGACACCGTATTCTTTGAACCAGTAATCTGCCAAATAGCAACATCTTCAAGGGAAGGGTGCTCCTGCAATTCATATAGATAGGAAAAGGAAAAGGTATAGAGTTGGCCTGGTTTATGAAGAAAACTCGGTTGAAAACCGCAACATAGAAAAACAAGAAAAAAGAGTACACCGACACCGACCTAACTCAAGCTCAGCAACAAACATGATCACTATCCGATGGGAAGTAAGGGGATCTTCGGACATGCCTTCAATAAGGAAAAGTGACACCCATCGACATCGTTGTCACCGGCATCTATCCTCGTTGAAGACTTAAGCTTTCGCCTAGAACTACCCATGACCGCCCAAACAAACCTCTGGTAAGTGTTTTGCCACACCACCATCCCCCACGATAGCCTCAAGACCGAACAATCACAATCCATTGGGGACAAACTCTTCAACAATGCCTCCAAAGTGGAGCAAGACGCCCTCAGGCGCCATTCTCGTGGACATTGACATCCGTTGAAGATTAAAATTTCACAAAATCTTTGAGCCTATCCATGTAGCGAGGTCCTAGGAGGGGAGCTTAGTCACTAACAACCTGCAAGACAAAACTTACAACCACACTAACAAACTGGAATAACACATAACAAAGGAAACTTACACAGCCACAACAACACGATAGAGCTCAAACTAGACCAATAATTATGACTATCACAACCACAATACCAGGTGCCGGCGTGCCGCCGATGAGCCACCTAGCACAACAACAGCACCACCTGCCCATAGCCACCCTGGGACCATAATAGGCTCCCTACATCACATCTTGTTTGGGCGCCGCTCCGGCCGAGTAGCAAACCAGTGTGCCCACAACGCCAATGGGCCCGTCATGAAGCGTCATGGAGTTGTAGCCCCGACAACCACCACAATCACGTCCCACCAGAGCCAAGATCGGGACCACACCACAACTATGTGGCGCCAACATAGTCGCCGCCACCAAACACCTTCTATTGGGAATATGCCCTACAAGTAGTAATAAAGTTATTATTATTCTATTTCCATGTTCGGGATTATGTTTCTATGTTCTATGCTTTGAATTGTATTAGTTCGTATAAATGAGATTAGAGGAAAACCTAAGTGCATGTGTGGAATACTAAACACCAACTAGAACCCTAGTTAGGCCTCTAGACTAGCTTATGTATTGTTGATGGTCTTGTCATACTACATATATATTGGTTTACAACTTATAAAATCAAACTCATAGAGTCACCTAAGACGCAAAGGAGGCCCATACCATGGTATGCTGTGACAACCTGAAGTAGTGCGGGCTATGTTTCCTCTCAAATTGTACTGCCCTCGTTGCATGACTTCGGTTAAATAAGGGTGTGCTAAGGTCATGTACAATGCAAGGTTTTGAGAGAATGTGCTTATAAAGATAAATGGTTTGACCTTAAACACCAATGCTTATTCCTATAGGAAAGGTGCCTAATAAAGCACCTGTCCTTTAGATATAAGCAGTACTTCTTGACTAAAAATCATTTTTTCATAAGCACCTATCTAAACATTTTGCATTTTACATTCTCTAGCGATTCTCATCATGGCTTCCTCATTTAGTAGAGTAGATATTTAGCCCCGGAGCTCAAAGATGCCAAGATAACCTAGTGCTGTACGGATCTGAATGGTTCTGCCCATATTCTAGCACCACAAGGTCCTCTCTACTCAGTAACTCCTTTCGGTTGAACCTACTAGTCCATCCTTGTCTTATATCTTGTTGATATTGATATGCAGATGTTTAACCTAATAAATATCTCAACCACTTAAAACAGAAGGAATTTTAATGTCTCAAGATAGTTGTCCATAACAATAACAATGTGCACTTCCATACAGTGGCCACTTTCGAGAGGTACACCATGGATAATTTTGTTTTGATCTTTTAGGATCATGAGGATAAAATACAGATATTGAATACAAACACAAGAATTGAAAATAATTTAGATGTAAAACAAATGATTACGGAATACAAGGGGACAACCGTTTCCATAAAACACGTGAATAGCACATAAGTACCTCAACCCCACGGAAATGAGTGAAAATATTAGATTGCATCAGATATTCGCATTCTTATGGAATCGGTGCATGGAAAACCTAACTTTAATATAGTACTACTAATTGGCAGCATCACGAAGTACCAAAGAACTCCATAGGAGCTGGCTTTGCTTTGGAGAAATCTTCACAGGGGGTAACATTTTTAGTTTTTTTTTGAGTTTCGACTTCTCTTTATTATAATCACAAGTTCATTGGAATACGAAGACCTTCGGGAGGCTGGAAAAACCAAACCTTCCTGTCACTATCACGATCTATTGAACTTCGAGCTAGTCGATGAGCTTCTCCATTGGAGCTCCTACCTTCATGCATGAACGATGCCTTCTCTGATTTGGTAATATTCTAGTGGATCACTATGGTCAATTATGGAGCAATTCTTAGGCATGCATTAGTGTTCATGGGCCCAAACGATGTTGCCCTCGATCACGTTGACAGTAATTGTCCTTGCTAGCAGAAAATCAGTCGGGGCACAGTCGTAAGATTCAAATCCTAACAAGTGATTTGCACTCAAACTAAAAGTAAGAAATATGCAGGTATGGAAGGAAATCAAACTATACATTCGAAAATCAAATGTGTGATCTATAGAATCCGGTTCTATAATAAATCAAAAGAGTATTTTAAAGTTACAAAATATGATTGTTTTCACAACTACATATCCACTCTACACAACTATAAATTTTCACAAGTAAATATGTTTATTTAGAGCTACCCAAAAGGAAACTTATGTGTACTTATAAAAGTTGTAATATAAAACAGATATGCTAATTCTCAATCACCCTGGAATTAGATAAATCTATATTGAAGACCACTTATATGAAGTTGAGATATGTGCAAGAGTTTTCTAGATATGTACGAACATGTTAGTAAAATCGAATAATAATTGATTAATTCTCACCCGTTTGAGACAAATATTTCAAATTCTTTTGACTAGATGAAAACAATTTTATAATACGACGATGTTTTTTAGATTTGTATGAAAAATTAGTGAAACCGAGTGAGAGTTTGTTAATGTTTCTTAGACTTTAGAAAAAATATTATACACGCACCTTTCAGTATTATAGGCACATACATTTAGTTTTTTGTGCATCCTACAAATGAAACACATCTAGTAACAAATATTTCTATGTAGCTTAGACATGTATGTATTATGGGATTTTTATTTTTTCTAAAACTTCCAAATTTGATTTATTTAAATTAAGAGTACCAATAAAGCGGATCCAAATGACATTTTTCACTAAATATGTAGCTCCATCGAATAGTTCATGTCGAGATAAACCCATGACACCAATAGTAGAGTTCTAGAAACCCGTATTTTTCTGCTGATTTCTCTCTCTTGAATCGGTGCTCCGACTTTACAAATATAAAGTGAGAGACAGACCGATGGTTCCATACCATTTATAATACCTATAAGTATTTCAACTCCATATGTCTTAGTGGCACCGTAATGGTTAAGGTGGCAAAAACCGATGACCTTTTGATGTATTGGTCCCTCGAATCCATGGGCCCTGATACTATTGATTAATGCATGGAAATTTATCCGGATTTGGCGGTTATGGAATCCATAATTACTGTGTGAGATAGTATGATATTCTTGAACTGGCTATCTCAAAAAACAATGAACACTCATGTGACAATTGGTTTACCGACTCTAGTGGCATTGATAAAGTGGATGCTAACCCAGAAGGGTCACAAATTACTTCCTATTTTTACCCTTTGACACGTGTGTAGGATATTATAACATGTAAAGAGTAGAAAACGAAACAAAACATGGGAGCTCAAATTTTCTTCATTCCATGTATTGCAACATGTTTGTGCTAATGAATCTATAGAATCAACAAGACTCTAATTACTATCAAAAGACACATTAAGATAATATTTTCATGTTGTAGATGTTTTGAATCAAATACCAAATAATCTTGTTCTCTATAGTTGGATATGAACACAAGATTTTCATTATATGTTTATTTTAGGCTTGTGGTATTAATGGTAGCACATATTAAGTGATTAATGAGATGATTGTAGAGCACTAGAAATGCTTGACATAAAGTGAAACTTAATGTACAACCGAACTTCCTATCTTAAACAATTAATTAAGTATATCTAGATAAAATGTTGTGATTTCAGATATATTTCCAAATTTTGATGGCATCTTTAAACAATTTCTATTTCATATCATGTTCAGTTGCTAATTTATTTATAGTTTTTAGTTACTTTGAAGGGGTGTTTTTCACATTGTATTTTTATTTTTCTATGTTTAGAAACATGACAAAGAGAAATTGGTCGAGAGTAGCTTGCTTATAGGTGTTACATGCTAAAATTTTGGTTAGCTCGCTGGATCTCCATCATTTGGATGTTATACAAACCTTTTATAGCTAACACTCTCTTCTCGATCCTTGCATACTTAAATGAATTAGTGTTTCTTACACCTTGCAACTTGTCATGCAGATTATTATTAACACAATGATTGGATCCAAATTATATTTACGCATAAATATAGGAATATAGATATGCAACCGCTAGATTCTTCCCACAATGCAATATAAGAAGTCCTAGCGTAGACAAATATTTAGCCGATGTTACAAAGATCCTTATTTAAAACTTTATTTTGAGTGTAGATTTTGTTTGATGTATAGTTAGATATCCTACGATAACTGCATATATTTTTTCCTTCTGTTTTGAGTGTAGATTAGTTGTGGTTGGATTAGAATCTCAAGAGTACGCCACAACTGATTTTCCTATTGGTGCGAGCACAATTGACATGGTTATACCCTGCGGGTACACGACCACAGCATACCTAGTCTAGTCCAAGGAAGGCCCACAACAAATATACGCCGGCCCATGAAGATTTTCGGGTGGCCAGGACCCATGACGCCTTCGGATCCTTGGAGATCAAGACTATAGTAGATAGAAAATTCAAAGGGGTAAACCCTAAAACCTGTAACCGACTCGATCTGTGCCTGGGGCCTGCCTAACTCTATATAAAGGCTAGGAGGGCACAGCGAGGAGGGCACCTCATACCATAGCATACACACCTCCACGCCAGATTGCATCTGCGCACCCATGTAACCTTTGGTTCCGCCGTAATCAAGAGCAGACAAGTAGGAGTAGGGTTTTCCCTCCGGGGGCCTGAACCTGGGTAAACCTCGTGTCCCCTTGTTGCTTGTTTGCTAACCGTTCCGCAATCTCCAGCATCCCCATCTTCTCCAAAACCCAAGTCCATAACAATGGGCATTGACGAGATTAAACCTCGTCAATTGGCGCCGTCTGTGGGAACTGGGGATGCTGATTGTGCGATCGTGACGGTCCCAACCCGAGCGATCTACAACTCCGCGGTGACGGAGAGTCATCTCCTCTTCGGCGCCTTCGACTTCACCGCCCACTCACCGGCCACCATGAAGGACTTCGAGCCCGTTGGCGACGGACTCGAGATCCTGTTCGGGAGCTTCTGCTTTCAGGTGGGGCAGACCAGCACTCTCCGCCTTCCAGAGCGGGTGCCCCTGCCATCGATCAGGCCCGCTTCATGGGCTCCACACCCTGTTCTACGCACATCACCATTGATAGACGAGTCCTATGACAGCAGCTGCTGCAACTCTGATCTGTGCGATCCACAATCGGACGAAGGGACCTACGGTTCCGGATCCGAAAGCTGCGGCAGCAGCAAGCCGATCTACGAGCGCTACCAGTGCGCCGCGGTCATCCAGGATCAGGAACACAATCCGCAGGGCAAAAACGGTGGAAACAGAAGAAGCCAATCCCCCACCCAACGGGGACAACAATGATCGGGTCATCCACCTCAACGAGGAGGGATGGGCTCAAGATGTGAGGCCGTAGCAGGCAACAAGATCCTGCCCGCTGATGCCTCACGAGACCTGCTGATGGCATACCACATGCTCCTCATCGAGGAGCACAAGAAGTAGATCAAGATGCAGGAAGTGCTTGACAAGCGCAAGCAAGCAGCCTCGAAGTCCAGTGCGCGACGAGCTGCGCTCTCCGCCATGGGCATTGGCTCTAGCTCGCACGGCAACAATGGCAACAAGCACCGTTCTCGGATGGAGAACATGGACCCCAAGGAGCATCGCGAGGTGACCCGAGCCCTCAACGCGTCCTTCATGGAGATGGACGCCGACAACAACGTCATCCCGAAAACGCCACAAGCTACGATCATGGCAGCCACCGCATATCTCGCGTCCCACCCACCTCCGGAGGGGGACCCGAAGAGGGCCATGCACAAGTCCGCGCTTATCGGACTCGGACTCGTTGGAGCTGCGCTCCACGGAGAAGCTCCTGTGGAGCCAAAGAAGAAGGCTGCGGTCAGATTCAACCGCAGTCCCACGCCTTCATCCGAGGACGAAGAGCACGACCTTCCTCGAAGGCACAAGAGCTCGCGCCATCGCATCCACAATTACGACGCCCTAAGCGAGCTCACCCAGCGCAAAATCGATAAGGCACGCGCCAAGCGCGCATGCTCGTCTCAATCCGAGATGGATGAAGACAAAGAAGAACTCTGCGGAGCCCGATGCTTCAGCAGATCTGTTCGACGGACAAGGATGCCGCGAAACTTCAAGCTTCCTTCGGACACTCTGAAGTTTGATGGCACACAGGATCCCAAGGCGTGGCTCAGCGACCACTTGTCATCTGTCAAGCTGCACGGCGGAAGCAGGGAAACGCCATCATGCAAAGGCCTTCACCGTACCTGATGAAGTGATCTGGCTGAGCAGCCTATCCTCAGGATCCATCCGAAGCTGGGAGGAGCTGGCATACAGTTTTGTCCGAAACTTCAAGGGCACCAGCAAGAGGCCTGCCTCGATCGAAGAGCTGCGGGCCTACACTCAACGAACGGGCGAATCCATTCGCTCATACATATTGTGCTGGTCCAACACCAAGAACTCCACGGCGCACATCTCTGAGGAGAGGGCTATCGACGCCTTCAAGGACAGCGTCAAGTGCCAGGACTTCAAAGAAGAACTTGGGCGAGTCAAGCCCAAGACACTTGACCACCTCGTGGACATCGCCAACAGGTGGGCCGATGGCGAGGATTCCGTCCACCGAACGCACTCGGAGGAAGAAGACGACTACAGCCGGTGACGTGAACACCGTAGCAAGAGAAGATCACGCGTCTACGACGATCGCGATGGACCCGACATGGTCACGGCTGGCTACGCCGACCGTCGCAGCGACGGCAACCGCAACAATGGCGGATACCGCGGAAGCAATTTCCGCGATGGAGGACGCCCAGCGCAGTCATGGCAGCGCCGCGATCGCGACGACGGACCCTCAGCATACAAAAAACTGTCGGGTCCATGCACCATCCACTTCTACATAGACAAGAAGGATGGTAAGAAGAAGGCAAGCCACATGCTCAAGGACTGCCGCGAGTTCCAGAAATTCAGCGAGAGCATGGCTCAGATGAGGCAGCAAGCCCCGAACCCTGGATTCGGGAGCGCACCCGCACCAGGCGAGATCACGCATGGAGCTCCTCCACCACCACCTGCAGGAGGCCTGAACCACCCAATCGCACCCGCACAGAATAACGGTGGGCACGGGTATCCCCCACCGAAAGGAGCGCTGATGATCCAAAAAGGGCGCCCAACGAACAGGGTGCATAAGAAAATCACTCGTCAGATCAATCTGGCCGTGACACCACCACCCGCCATCCCTGAGTACCTTAGTGGATCGGAATCTTGCATCACATTCAGCCGTTCGGATCACCCTTGCCAGGTCCCTCGCCCAGGTCATGCTGCCCTGGTGCTTGAGGCGCAGATCGGAGGGTTTGAGATGAGCCGCGTCTTCATGGACGGCGGCAGCGGCATCAATCTGATGTCCGCCAGCACCCTAGCAGCAATGCGGATCCTGCTATGCAGCCTGGAACAGTCAGACACAACGTTCCATGGCATCGTCCTAGGAAAGGGAATATTCCCCCTGGGAAAGATATGGCTCGACGTCATCTTCGACAAGCCGGATAACTTCCGATGCGAGCGACTCGAGTTCGAAGTGGTGGACTGGCCATCACAATACCACGCCATCCTCGGGCGTGTGGCATTCGCAAGGTTCCTGGCAGTACCGCACTACGCGTACCTGCTACTCAAGATGCCAGGACCCAGGGGCGTCATCACGGTCCACGGGAGCTTCACCCGATCGGACCACTGCGACAGGGACTTCAACAGAATCTCACAGTCATTCGGCATGCAAGAGGAGCTCGTAAGGCTCCGCGAGGTGACGGACAATGGGGCACCCCTATTCGCAAGACAGAACGCACCTGACATGTCCTTCAACTCCACCATCAACACAAAGAAGGTGCAAGTCCACCCGACGGATGCCTCCAAGACGGCGCTGATCGCCAACGATCTCAGCCCCGCATAGGAAAGCGTGCTTGTCGAATTCCTCCGTGAGCGCTGGGAAATCTTCGCCTGGTGTCCTGCGGACATGCCAGGAGTTCTCAGGGAATTCGCCGAGCACGCACTCAACGTCTTTCCAGATGCCAAGCCCATCAAGCAGTCTGTCCGACGACTGTCCGAGCCCCGAGCAGAAGCCATAGGAGTTGAAGTCAACAGACTACTCGCTACAAACTTCATCAGGGATATTAAGGAGAGCGAATGGCTCGCCAATATAGTGATGGTCCCCAAAAAGGACACGGATATCCTGCGGATGTGTGTGGACTTCACGTCGCTGAACAAGCACTGCCCGAAGGACCACTTCCCTCTCCCTCGGATCAATCAGATCATCGATTCGACTGCAGGATGCGAGAAGATCTCCTTCCTTGACGCCTACTCAGGCTATAACCAGATTCGACTGAAGGTCGAAGATCAGGAGAAAACGGCATTCATCACGCCGTTCAGAGTGTTCTGCTACAACACAATGCCCTTCGGGCTAAAGAACGCGGGCTCCACGTACCAACGGTGCATGCAGGCATGCCTGAAGGACCAGATCGGTCGCAATATCCAAGTCTATGTCGATGACATAGTCATCAAAACCAGGGAGGCGGGAACGCACATCGACGATCTCCGCGAGACGTTCGATAATCTCGACCGCTACAGGATCAAGCTTAACCCTGAAAAGTGCGCCTTCGGCGTCCCATTTGGCCAGCTTCTTGGCTACTTCATCTCCCAGCGAGGGATCGAGGCGAACCCGAAGAAAATTCGGGCCATAATGGCCATGGAAAAACCAAGGAACCTCAAGGGCGTCCAGCAGCTCGCCGGGCGAATCGCGGCATTGAGCAGGTTCATCATCCGCATGGGCGAAAAGGCTCTGTCGTTCTACCAGCTGCTACGCAAAGCAGACAAATTTGAATGGACGCCTGAGGCGGACGATGCAATCGAAGATCTAAAGCGGCTGCTCTATACCTCGCCGGTCCTGGTCACGCCAAAGGAACGCGAGCCTCTACTAGCAGCCACACACCAGGTGGTCAGCACCGTATTGGTGGTCGAGCGACCCAAGGAGGGCAAGACCCATGGGGTCCAACGCCCAATCTACTACCTCAGCGAGGTATTGACGCCGACAAAGTAGAGGTACCCTCACTACCAAAAACTCGCCTACGGCGTGTTCATGATGGCTCGCCGGCTGAGCCACTACTTCTAGAAGCACCAGGTGATGGTCGTCAACGAGGCACCCCTGAACAGCATCCTGAACAATTCGGAGGCCACAGGACACATGGCCCTATGGGGCATCGAGCTGTCACCTCTAGACATCGTCTATGAGAAACGCCACGCGATCAAGTCTCAAGTCCTCCTGGACTTCCTCGTACACTGGATGGAGCTGCAACTGTCAGACACCCCAGACATGACACAGTCATGGACGATTGAAAGAACATGTGGGCCCTCATGTGTGGTTTTGGTAATTAATGGCAATCTTTATGGACTAATGTGTGTATTAAGTTATACTTGTAGGAATTGTCCATTGGCATCGCTTGGAGCTTGTGTCGGCTTCAAGGTCGATGAAATGAGAAGAAGATATGTTGTGCAAGCTCAAAATGCGCAATCTTTAGAAGATCTCATGTTTGATGCTTGCCATCCTCGGTGATCATGGATCGATGATGAGGAATCAAGAAAGGCGTTCCATCTTGAGTAGGGAAAGATCGTCTACATCGAGCTCAAGTGGAATGCTCAAGGCAAAGGTATAATCTTGATAGGTTTTCCCTTTTGCCGGTCTTATATTGTTAGTGGAAGACCGGGTTTAGGATAGATAACCGTACTATCAATAGGGGCTCTCGAATGAGTAACTCGATCACATCGTTCGGAGAGAGATCAAACCTTTGCATACTTGCATCATCGTATTTGGTTGTTATTTGGTCTTATCCATGTGAGGATATATAGCTTGTGGTAATCTCCATAACAGGCTCTTGTTCATCAAAATCGGATCCCTCTTTTATATCTTATTGCGATTTTGATCTATGCGGTTTTTCGGTTTCTTACCAAGTGAGGTATCTCACATTATTATACTTGATACATTCTCACTTGGTGATAACCAATACTTTCACCTTTTATAGGGAAGCTCATGTTGTCCTCTTTCCAACGCAATTGGAATCGGGTCGATCGGATTTACCAATCAAAAGTTATAGCCGTTTGAATATCTACTAGTCTCCTAGGTACCAAAATGCGGTAGTACCACATTTTAGTACCTAGCGAGGCAGAAGGTTTTGGAAAGTTGCCAAAATCCACTGCCGGGCTAGGTACCAAAAAGCGGTAGTACCGCATTTTAGTACCTAGCACGACAGAAGGTTTTTTACTTCGTCATTTGGATCTATCCTCCCTTGCTGGACTATGATGTTTCTTTGCATGATCTTGTAGAGGTTGTTTTCCTCTTCGAAACGAGCCCAAGATCATCGAAATCGGAGTCCGGATGTAAAAGTTATGGCTGTTTTCGTTCTGTGATGACCGGTAGTACCGGACCAGGATCCGGTAGTACCGCATTTTGGTACCGGGGAGCGTAGAGAAAAAATGCGGTTGGAGCCCCAGGAACCCTAGGAAATGTCCGGTAGTGCCGAGAAAGTCCGGTAGTACCGGGAAAAAGTCCGGTAATACAGGGAATTGCGTTTTTGGGCTGCAACGGTTGGATTTTGGAGGGACCTATATAAGGGGCCTTCTTCCCCAATGGTTCCTCAACCATTCTTGCAAGTTTTCCCCTCCATTGTTGACCTTCTTGAGCTTGCTTTCTCTTAATCCCTCCGATGATTCTTGCATATTCTTGAGGGATTTGAAAGAGGAGATCTAGATCTACAATCCCACCAATCAATCTCTCCTCTAAGTGAGGGGAACATATTGGGATCTAGATCTTGGAGTTTTTTGTGGATTTCCTCCATTTTTCTTCCTCTCTTATTCCCCCATAAGGTTTTGTAGCTTTGGTGGAATTTGGGAGAGAAGGATTTGAACACCTTTGTGGTGTTCTTGCCATTTGCATTTGGTGCATCGGTTTGAGTTCTCCTCAGAGGATTTGGTTTGAGTTGCTCATTGGAGCTTGTCCCTCTTGGGTTCTTGGAACCCTAGACGGTTTTGTCGCCTTGGTGGCATTGTGGCCTTGGTGGCATTTGTTGAGGCCTTTTGTGGCATTTGTTGGGAGCCTCCAATTAAGTTGTGGAGAAGTGCCCCAACCTTGTGAGAGGTTCCGGTTGCCACCGACAAGTGCATCGATAGTGGAAGCATGGATCGATCCCGTTGGGGTGAGATTCACTGGAGAATAAGGGAGGCCTTTTGTGGCGTTGGTGGTTTGATACCACCCCCTCTCCAAACGAGACGTACTCCATGTTGGGAGGAACTCAGTAAAATATCGGTGTCCCCGCGTGCCTCGGTTATCTCTATACCCGAGCTCTTTACTTATGCACTTTACATTGTGATAGCCTTCGTGCTTGAAGTAATATATATCTTGCTATCACTTTGTTGCTTGTATTGCTTAGCATAAGTTGTTGGTGCACATAGGTGAACCTTAGTTGTTCTAGGTTGTGCTTAACAAAGTAAACACTAGTTTTATTCCGCCTTTGTTGAGCCACTCTAGGAAAAGTTTTAATCGCCTATTCACCCCCCCTCTAGGCGACATCCGTATCCTTTTAATTGGTATCAGAGCCCGGTCTCTCATTTTAGGCTTCACCGCCTTGAGAGTAAAGATGTCGGCTAGAGGATTAGTGCACAATGACATGTTCACATTTGATGGCACAAATTATGATATATGGAAAAATCGCATGCTCATTCATTTTCGGGACATGGACCCAAATTAGGAGCATATTGTAGATATAGGTTTTTCTCCTCCTATGGATTTTAAAAATCTATCTAGTGAGGATGAGAAAAACTTATATCTCGATGCTCAAGCTTCTAATGTGCTTGTTAATGCTTTGAGCTATGTAGTTACATCTTCAATCATTCCTTTTTGGAGCGCTCATGAGTTATGGACAAAACTTCAAGATAAATATAGCAAGTCCAACACTTTTGAGGATGATTGTGTTGCTTCCACTTCCGGTCGAGATGAGTTCTCGTCCTCTACCAATTCACCATCATGTGACTTTTCACAAGGTAATGATATGGTGAGTGGTGATAGAAATTGCAATATGGATAGTGTGTTCACTACTTGTAATCCCTCATATCTATCTAGTTGCAATGATCTATCTTTGGACCTTAACACTTCTAGCACTCATAATTCCTTACATGCTTGTGTTAATAGTCCTTGCATATCATGTAGAAATGACTTGAATAAATCCCATGATGATATGCTCATGTTGTCTTGTTGCCATGATAAAAATGCTTCTATTTCCCCTAGTGCTTGTGTTGCTAACCATGTAGAGGAAAATGAAGATTCAATGGGCCAAGACAAGGTCTTGAAGAGAGCTACAAGTGCAATCTCATCATTACCTTCCTCCGGTTCTCACATATGCCTTATGGCTAAGGGAACAAAGGTAACCTCTTTGAATCCCATTGTATCTCATGATGATGATGATGAGGTTGAGAATGATAATGATGATTATAGAGGTAAGTATGATATTACCTCTATTAAGAAAATGGGAGAGCTTGTCTATAGCGCTCTCTTCAAAAATAAAATTGCTTCCTCCAACTTTATTGAAATCTTGAATTGTGCCATAGAAGGCAATGATCTTATTGAGGAGAAAGAAAACTTAATTGATGAAAAGTTTGCACTTGAGCGTGAGTATGCTAATGAATTTGCACAACTAAAGGACTCCCTTGAAGAAGAACAAACCACCAAAGAATCTCTTGAGGAGACTTTTGCTCTAGAATTATCTAGAGTAAAGGAATACCGTGATAGAGAACTTGCGATGGCAAACTCCTTCAAGATTAAAAATGATGAACTTGAAGGTGCTTATGCTAAACTCCTTGAGGATTTTGAGCACCTAAAAATGGCTCTAGGGTCATCAAGGGTGAGCTCATCAAACTCACCGAGTCACATGAGAAACTTAAAGCTTCATATTCTAAAGTGCTTGCCAAGTTGCCCTCACCTCTTGCAAATAGTAATGATGCTTGTGCTACTAACTCTATTTCTTGTGAAGCATCTATTTTGAATGAGAATGTTGAGCTAAAGGCTCAACTTGCGTTGCTAACTAGCAACTATGGGAAATTAGAAGAAAGTCATGTTAAGCTCTCGAGCTCGCATGAGGATCTTTGTAACATCCCTAAATTCATATTTAAAAGCTCATCCATATCATCCTTGCATCCTTCATTCATTTAGGGTTTTTTTTTCTCAAAATCATTTAGAAGCAGAAGCTTGTGCTATGATTTCATGTGAGCAAATGTAACTCAAATGGCCATCACCCTTTGAGACTTGTATGTTTAGGAACTTGTTTGCTTACCTCCATTGTTGGAAAGTGTAGGTGTAAAGGTTTAACCAAAGTTTTCAACTTAGAAATAAATTTCAAAACCCTATTTTGTTTTATCAACATTTGCAAACCAGAGGCAAAGTCTCTGTTTGTATTAAGCCCAAGCTTGACCAAGCCCTTGCAAGGTAACCACATGGTTAAATGACTGATTTTGAAACCTCAGTACCCTACAAAAATCCCCAGAAGTATTTGAATTCATATTTAAATCATTCCTGAAAACCAAAATAGAAAAAGAAAAGGTTTAAACAAATGAAAAGGGCCACGCATGAGTTTACGCACACTTCAAATCGAGCCCAACAAGCCCACGGGACTTTTCTTTTTCTCTCTCACTTGAGCTTATGACACCCGATCGGCTAGACCCACCTGCACCTCGCACACTTTGGCCGCGGGCCACATCCACGTCGACCTCGTCTTCCCCAAACCGCGCCCGCGACCACGTCGCTGCTACAGTCATGGCCGGTAATGGCGCGGCGTAATTGGGCATTAATCCGCGAGCGTTTCCTGTCGCACCCGAGCCTATTTAACCCTCTCTGCCTCGCGAGCAATTTCCCCCAAACACCTCACTCACTCCGCCATAGGGCTGCGCGCAATTGCTTTCGAAGCTCCGCAGAACCGAGAACTCCGGCGACCAAATACGGTGAGCCTCGACCACTCCTTCCCCTCTGGTTCAAACGAGCAGTTTCGCCATCTCTTTGCGCACCTCCTGACCCCACTAGTTCATCATGTACTGCCCCAGGTCGCCGTTTCCACTCGACACCGCAAGCACCGACGACAACCTCGACTCCGACGACCTCTAGTGGTAAGTCCAGACCGCCCCGAACCTTGTCATTCACGCACGCGTTTACCCCGTGACCATCTGCATCTGACCACACCTCCCGTTTTCATCCTAGTGATCTACAACGTCGCCTTCGACCTCAAGCAGAGCCACCGTTGCCAGATCCAACTCCGACGAGGAATCATCGCCGAGACAGCACGCCCCTTCGCAAACCGACGCTACCTTGAGCTTCAGCAGCTTCCTGCGAACCTGGTATGACCCTTCTCCCTCTCGCGGACGACCGGGAACACTAGCGCCGCCGTAGACCGAGCGCTCCGCTGCTCGTTGACGCCGCGCGCCGCCAGGACATGGTTGTTTGAACGAGCACCGTTAGATCTAGATCCAAGCGCTAGGATAGATTCACTTATCGGTGAAGTGGTACGCGATCTGGAGCGTACGATCTGTTTAGATCCTGCGGCTGTAGAGCTCGATCCGGGCGAATCGGTACGCGCCAATCACAACACGACGCGTGGCTAGGGTTAGATCTAAAAACAGATTTAAAATCAGATTTTGATCCAAATTCAAATGCCTATAACTTTTGATTGCCACATTGGAATTTTGCAAACTTTATACCGTTGGATTTAGTGAAACAAGACCTTTCTGAATATCCAATGTGTTTAACAAATAGTAACCATTAAAATGACTTTGTTTGTAGAAACTTGTTTAAGGCTATTTTTGAGTATGGATTTAGTTTAGTAAATTGTTTTAGAGTTAAATAAGTTTGTTTTGGCAAATTTTGGTGTCTTGTTATGTTTCTGTAAACATGCACATGCTTGGTAGAGTTTTCAAAATCCCCACTTAGTAAATTCATGCATGCATGCATTCATAATATTTTTGATTGTATATGAATTGTGTGTAATTGGATGCTACAATTTTGTGTAGATTTTGCTAGTGATTGTGACTGTGAAGAGTGCTACTCTCCCCATTACCAAGGCAAGTGATGCTTCATATCTATTGTCCCATTACTTTCACTATGCATTAGTGTTTTCTCTAAGTAAAACTTGCATGGATTTTATTTTGCTAAGTATAGACCTTGCTATGGGAAAACCTAGTAGTTGAAACCTTAGTGAAAATTTCCTAAGTCAAGATTCCTAATACTATCATGCTTAGCTTAGCTAATAGAAAACAAGGGTGGAATATATATTCATGCTATGGAAAATTTCTAAGTCTGAGGACTTGTGTTTTGATTAATAAAACAACTAAGTTAATGAATCACCTGGGTGGAATGGGACTTGCTTGGTGGTTTTTGGTTGAGTGGTTCACAAGGCCCATTTTTATGGTTTACCTTAGTGTATCTCACTTGTGGATGGCCACCCAGGAACAAAGAGATTTGAGATGTCAAATGTTGAGAAGCTTCAAGTGCAACCACTTGGCAATATGGGCTCTGCCATGATCATATAGGTTGCTAGAACTTAGTCTCTTGGACAGTTGGTGGTAGAGGGAATGATAGGTTGGAACGCGTCCATTTGACTAAGGAAAGGCTTCTGAAAGATCTTGTCTTGGGAAACCAAGTCTTGTGGGGAAAGTGCACCACCTCTACAGAGTGTAAAATCTAAGTACTTAGCCATGTCCCTGGTAAAGGACAATTTGAGCATCAAGACATGGAAGCTATCAAGAATCTCCTCATCTCAATTTCTAAGTAAAAACTTGAGGGTGAACAAGGGTTAAAAGGATCTTCAGTCTTTGATTGGTAGATGCCCTGGGTGGATCTTCAGTCTTTGATTGGTAGATGCCTTGGGTGATTGTGCCAAACAAAAACTTAGTGTTTTCAAATGTTAAGGAAAAATATATTTTGAGCAATGCAAGCCTAAGCTCCACTTAGCCAAATGCATATAGTATTATAGTCCACTTTAAATAAGCTAAGGTATCACTTGCCAATACTATTCCAAAGTATTGACCATTTGTGGCTGTAACTTGTAATGTTGCAGGTTACTCCGATGATGAATAGGAGTCATGAGTCTACACTCAACATGCTTGCCTGTGGCACATGAAGATGAAAACTTATGTTTATTTACTTATTCCATAAACTCTTGTATTAGGCCTTTGGCCCTGAGTTGTAAAAGACTATGTTTTATCTCTGGAATGAATGTAATAAACGACCTTTGTATTTGTGTACTTCATCTTAAACTGTGGATGCTAGCATTGATCCAGGGACTAGCATTGCAATCACAGGGATCCTTTCCTTTATAAAGGAGGGGTCTGACAGATGGTATCAGAGCACTGTGTTGCCTGTAGGATTATGACCCTAGGATTGGAAACCACTAAGGAAAATTTTAACTACTTCTACACTTGTCTATTCTTCTCGTAAACTTTTCTAATCTTCTCATTCTCATCTCTATTTGTAGATGAACTCCATCAACAAAGCCGTGAAGAGAGGACCACTCATGACCATGACCTTGGAGTGTGAGACTGAGTTTCCCAAGATTCTCAAGGACCTCATGGAGGCAATGGAAGCACATGGTGCAGCCGTGTACAAGGGCTTTCCAGTGATGGAGGAAGGAGTGGAGTATTGGTGGGTGCAACTTCACTTGTACAAAAACAAGGAAGACAACCACAAAGAAAGAGGTTTCTGCATGTACACCAACACAGTGATGCACACCACATTCTTTGAGTCAGCAAGAGAAGCAGCTTGGAAGACTATCAAAGAACTCAGTGCTAAAGTTAAGTGCAAGATGCTCAACCTCCAAAAAGACTTAGAGAAAGAAAAGGAACTTACCCAAGAGTTGGAAGCCACCAACCAAACCTTAAGGGGAGATATTATAGACTTAGTGATAGAAGCATGTGAACAAGATAGGCTGATTGCCTCTAGGAACATTGTGTTAGCCACCAGATCCAGTGAGATAGGTTTGTAAACGCACTTCGTTAGTTGGACCACCACCTATCACCTTATTTTCCAAATGATACCCTAAAGAAGTTTGAACCTTGGTTGATGTAATGGATTCATGTATGCATGACTTGTGTGATTTTTGTGTTCCATGGATATGTATGAATGTTTGTCTTGTTTATTTTAAATTGTGTTGTTCTAACTTTTTCAATCTTATAAATAGATGCCTATTACCATCAGCACTGTTGAGGAGTTCCAGGTTACCCGTTTTGGTCCTCGTATCGTAGAGCTTACTACCTTGCTCGATCTCCCTCTTCCCACCATTACGGTGCACCCACTCACCAAGTTTGAGAGGAAGGACCTCTGGGGATTCAAGGTGAACCAGCCAGGACGCCAGTCAGAGCCTACTACGGAGGCCATCGTCTTCAAGCTTATGCACGATGACAGGGAGAGAGGCATGGAGGTTGTCATGCAGGATCTGATAGGACGTCTGTTAGGCCGTCACTCCCGACAGGTTAGAGGCACTCACTTCCACGCCTTCGGAAGGCGTGATGATGACGGAGAGTCCATCTACTTTGAGGACGACTCGAGGGCCGCAGCAGAGCCGATACGCCTGTACCTCCAGGACTTAGAGACTCTTATTAGGCACGTGGATACTGACAGGACCAACGTCATGCTTAGCAATGACGAGCTCCAGGTGCAGCTTCGCGAGAAGGACAAGCTCTTCGCGCAGCAGGACGAGGTAGTCAAGGAGATGAAGACGAAGTTCGAGACCCAAGACCATAAGTTCAAGAGTCAGGAGAAACGTGTCCAGGATAGGAACAAGAAGATTCGGGACATGACCGAGGAACTGAAGTCCAAGGATTTCGAGTTAGAGCAGCAGCAAACAGTGATTGAGAGACTTTGTTCCCAGAAGAGGGCTCTCAAGGCCAAGATCGACTCCTTGACCACTACTATTGAGGAGAACAAGACCGCAATGGAGAACGCAGGTCTTACCTTTGTCGAGGAGGAGATTGATGATGACGAGTAGACTTGACTACTCAGTTATCTCTTTTTACCGTACTTGTTATTTGTGAACTTATTATTGGACCATCCGACATGTGGATGGCTTGCCACTTGTGTGTTTTTACTTTGAGACTTTTGTTATCTTGTTGTTGAGCTTTTGATCCTTGTGTTGCATGCTATGTGTTTGCTTGTGTGATGTATTGTGCATGAATCATGTAAGGGTATCTCATTCTTATCTCTATATGAACAAACCATAGATGCCTCCCCGTCACGCAAACCCCAACCCCAACCCCAACAACATTACCCCGGAAATGCAACAGATGATGAATGCGCAGACACAGCTTATGCAAATGATGACGACATTCATCCAAAACCAGAACAACAACAACAACCCCAATAACAACAACAACAACAACAACAACAACCCTCCGGGTTTTGATATGCTCACCAGATTTCTGCGTCTGAGGCCAGCTAAGTTTTCGGGGACGACTGATCCCATGGTGGCCAATGATTGGCTACGTTCTGTGAACAAAGACTTAGTGACCGTGGGCTGCACGGATGCTGAAAAAGTCGTTAAGCACATCATTGGAAGGACCAGCCGCCGCATGGTGGGACAACTTCCAGATCACCACTCCTATTGATGAGGTGACTTGGGCTATCTTTGAAGATGGCTTTCGCACTACACATATCTCACCAGGAATGATGAGCCTGAAAAAGAAGGAGTTTCACAACCTGAAACAACGCCACCACATCGTGGCTGAATATATAGAAGAGTTCAACAATCTGGCGCGCTATGCACCAGATAAGGTTGACACAGATGCCAAAAGAAAGGAAAAGTTTTTGGAAGGCTTAAATGATGAGCTGAATCTGCAGCTGTCTGTGGCATATGTTCCAACTTATCAGTCGCTGTGTGACAAGGCTGTTATTGTGGAGAATAAAATGAAACAAGTCGAGAGTAGAAAGAGGAAACACTCCGACAAGCACAACTCGGGATCGTCTCATAAACGATCTCACTATGATGATAGTGTCAGCTTAGGATCCCACAAGCATGGGAAATTTAACAAGCACCACAACCACAACCGTCATGACAACAAGCATCATCGCAGTCATGACAATGATAAGTACAAGAATCACAAGAGTGGACATAAGAGCCACCACAGTGGAAGTGGAAGTGGAAACCAGCCTAAAAGGGACATCAGTCAGGTTGAATGCTTCAAATGCAAGAAGCTGGGGCATTATGCTAATGAGTGCCCTGAAAAGAAAGTTGAAGGACCAAACAAGCCCAATCCTTTTCAGAAAGGACAGGTTAACCACATCAATGTGGAAGATGTCTATGAAGAGCACGATCTTGTTCTTTGGTAAGTTCAGACTCAATTCCATTCCAGCATTTGTACTCTTTGATACCGGTGCATCTCATTCATTCATATCAAAAGCATTTGTCGAAAGAAATGAACTACCGGTAGAAACCATTGGGTGTCCAATAAGAGTAAGTTCTCCTGGTGGAGAAATGATAGTAAACACAGGATGTCATGACTTAGTCATAGAGTTTGGAAAACATAAGTTTCCAGTGAACCTAATAATCCTGAATTCCCAAGGATTGGATGTGATTTTGGGAATGGATTGGATGGTTAAGTATGGGGGAGTACTAGATTGTGCCAATCGTACAGTTGCACTCACAACCCCGGAAGGTAAGAGGATAAAATTCAAGTCCAATTTTGAATCTAAAGGAAGTAAGCTGAATTCTCTTAAGGGGGTTAGCATGGACACTGTGCCAATTGTGTGTGAGTATCCGGATGTGTTTCCGGAAGAATTATCGGGAATGCCACCAGATAGAGATGTAGAGTTTATAATAGATTTGGTACCAGGTTCTGGACCAAGAGCAAAGAGGCCTTATAAAATGTCAGTTGACGAACTTAAGGAACTCAAGAAACAACTTGGAGAACAATTGCAGAAAGGATTCATCCAGCCAAGTTCTTCATCTTGGGGAGCTCCAGTTTTATTCGTGGAAAAGAGAGACAGAACTCAAAGGTTATGCATAGATTACCGTTCACTCAACGAGGTAACCATCAAGAACAAATATCCTTTACCAAGAATCAACGACTTGTTTGATCAGCTAGAAGGAGCATGTGTGTTCTCGAAGATTGACCTTCGGTCAGGCTATTTTCAACTCAAGATAAGAGAGCAAGACATACCTAAAACAACATTCACCACAAGGTATGGATTGTATGAGTACACTGTGATGCCTTTTGGTTTAACCAACGCTCCAGCATACTTCATGAATATGATGAACAAAGTGTTCATGGAATTTCTCGACAAGTTCGTTGTCGTTTTCATCGATGACATCTTAGTCTACTCCAAGAGCAAGGAAGAGCATGAAAGACATCTACGCTTGATACTTGAGAAACTAAGGGAACACAAGCTTTATGCCAAATTCAGCAAGTGTGAGTTTTGGTTAGAGGAAGTTGGATTTCTTGGTCACGTTATGACAAAGGATGGTGTAGCAGTTGATCCTGCTAAAGTTTCAGCTGATGTGAATGGGAATCTCCTAAGAACGTAAAAGAGGTTCGTAGTTTCCTTGGTTTAGCAGGTTACTACAGAAGGTTCATTGAAATTTTTTCAAAGGTTGCTAAACCAATGACAGAATTGTTAAAGAAAGATAAGAAATTTGCTTGGTCTGAAGGTTGTGAACTCAGCTTTCAGGAATTAAAGAAGAGGCTCGTGTCAGCACCAGTTCTGTGCCTACCAGACTTGGAAAAGGATTTCCAAGTGTATTGTGATGCTTCTCATCAAGGATTAGGTGCCGTACTTATGCAAGGCGGAAAAGTTGTGGCTTATGCCTCGAGACAACTCAAAACTCATGAAGTAAATTATCCTACTCATGATTTAGAGTTAGCCGCTGTTGTCCATGCACTCAAAACATGGAGACACTATCTTTTGGGAAAACGTTGTGAAGTATTCACCGATCATAAGAGTTTGAAGTATATCTTCACCCAGAAGGAAATAAATATGAGACAAAGGAGATGGCTAGAACTTATCAAGGATTACGACTTGAGTTTGCAATACCATCCTGGTAAAGCAAATGTAGTAGCAGATGCTCTAAGTCGTAAGGCGTTTGTAAATGGCCTTACCAAAGGTGAATTGCCAGATGACTTGTGTAAGCAATTCAAGGAACTCAGGTTGGAGATTGTGCCAGAAGGACATCTCATGTCTTTGGATGTTCAACCCACTCTGTTGGATAAAATTAAAGAAGCCCAAAAGAAGGATAAAGAAATCGAAGAGATTAAGGAAAGGATTAGCCAAGGGAAAGCTAAAAGTTTCCACATAGACGAACAAGGTACTTTATGGCACAGGAAACGTATTTGTGTTCCACAAGATCCGGAATTGCGGAAACTGATTCTACAAGAAGCCCATAACTCTCCATATTCTATTCACCCGAGAAACACCAAAATGTACATGGATATGAAAGAAAGATTTTGGTGGAACAATCTCAAAAGGGACATCGCTGAACACATTGCTTTGTGTGATGTGTGTAGTAGAGTGAAAGCGGAGCATCAGAAACCAGCAGGTTTGCTTCAACCACTGCCTATTCCTGAATGGAAGTGGGAAAATATTGGTATGGATTTCATTACCGGATTACCAAGGACCAGGTCAGGGTATGATTCCATATTGGTAGTAGTGGATCGCCTAACTAAAGTGGCTCATTTTATACCCGTAAAGACAACTTATACCAGTGCCAAGTTAGCCAAAATCTACATGAGCAGAATTGTATGCCTTCACGGTGTGCCTAAGAGTATTGTGTCTGATAGAGGAACTCAGTTCACTTCTCACTTTTGGAGACAGCTTCATGAATCTTTAGGAACGAGGTTGGAATTCAGCACTGCTTTTCATCCTCAAACTGATGGACAAACAGAAAGGACTAATCAAATTCTTGAAGACATGTTGAGGGCATGTGCCCTAGACTATGGAGCAAGTTGGGATGAAAGTCTGCCTTACGCAGAGTTCTCTTACAATAACAGTTACCAATCTAGCATTGGGATGGCACCATTTGAGTTTCTCTACGGAAGGAAGTGTACCACCCCATTGCTATGGAATGGTGTGGGAGAAAGAAGTTTGTTTGGACCAGATCTTATCAAAGACGCCGAAGAAAAGGTCAAATTGGTTAGGGACAGGTTGAATATAGCACAGTCTCGACAGAAAAGCTACGCAGATTCTAAGCGTAGAGAAGTCACCTACGAAGTTGGGGATAAAGCTTATCTTAGAGTATCACCACTTCGTGGAGTGAAAAGATTTGGAGTCAAAGGGAAGTTGGCACCAAGATATGTTGGACCATTCAACATTCTAAGTCGCAAGGGAGAAGTTGCATATGAAATCGAACTGCCAGCATCTTTATTAGCAGTCCATAATGTTTTCCATGTGAGCCAGCTCAAGAAATGTCACCCAAAAATGGAAGAATCTTCTTTGAAGGATACCATATCTTTGGAAGAAGTTCAACTAGAAAGTGATCTCACCTATGAAGAAAAGCCTGTCAAGATTCTTGAGACCGCAGAAAGAGTCACAAGGACAAAGACTATCAAGTTTTGCAAAGTGCAATGGAGTCATCATTCCGAAGAGGAAGCAACATGGGAAAGAGAAGATGATCTTCGGAAAGACCACCCACACCTATCTGCTAGCCAATCCGAATCTCGAGGGCGAGATTCATCTTAAGGGGGTTAGATTTGTAACATCCCTAAATTCATATTTCAAAGCTCATTCATATCATCCTTGCATCCTTCATTCATTTAGGTTTTTTCTCAAAATCATTTAGAAGCAGAAGCTTGTGCTATGATTTCATGTGAGCAAATGTAACTCAAATGGCCATCACCCTTTGAGACTTGAATGTTTAGGAACTTGTTTGCTTACCTCCATTGTTGGAAAGTTTAGGTGTAAAGGTTTAACCAAAGTTTTCAACTTAGAAATAAATTTCAAAACCCTATTTTGTTTTATCAACATTTGCAAACCAGAGGCAAAGTCTCTGTTTGTATTAAGCCCAAGCTTGACCAAGCCCTTGCAAGGTAACCACATGGTTAAATGACTGATTTTGAAACCTCAGTACCCTACAAAAATCCCCAGAAGTATTTGAATTCAAAAAGGATTTGAATTCATATTTAAATCATTCCTGAAAACCAAAATAGAAAAAGAAAAGGTTTAAACAAATGAAAAGGGCCACGCGCCAGGTTTCTGGCCCAGCTTCAAATCGAGCCTAACAAGCCCACCCGGGACTTTTCTTTTTCTCTCTCACGCTGAAAGACGCACCCGGGTTGCTAGACCCCCCACCGACTCACCTCGCGACACTTGACGAGCGGGCCCTGTCCACGTCGACCTCGTCTTCCCCAAACCGCGCCCGCGACCACGTCGCCGCTGCAGTCATGGCCGGTAATGGCGCGTAATTGGGCATTAATCATGGCGTTCCTGTTGCACCGAGCCTATTTAACCCTCTCGCCTCATGAGCAATTTCCCCAAACACCTCACTCACTCCGCCATGCTGCGCGCAATTGCTTTCAAGCTCCAGAACCGAGAACTCCGGCGACCAAATACGGTGAGCCTCGACCACCCCTTCCCCTCTGGTTCAAACGAGCAGTTTCGCCATCTCTTTGCGCACCTCCTGACCCCACTAGTTCATCTGTCTTGCCCGTGTCATTGTTTCCACTCGACACCGCAAGCACCGACGACAACCTCGACTCCGACGACCTCTAGTGGTAAGTCCAGACCGCCCCGAACCTTGTCATTCACGCACGCGTTTACCCCGTGACCATATGCATCTGACCACACCTCCCGTTTGCATCCTAGTGATCTACAACGTCGCCTTCGACCTCAAGCAGAGCCACCGTTGCCAGATCCAACTCCGACGAGGAATCATCGCCGAGACAGCACGCCCCTTCGCAAACCGACGCTACCTTGAGCTTCAGCAGCTTCCTGCGAACCTAGTATGACCCTTCTCCCTCTCGCGGACGACCGGGAACACTAGCGCCACCGTAGACCGAGCGCTCCGCCGCTCGCTGACGCCGCGCGCTGCCAGGACATGGTTGTTTGAACGAGCACCGTTAGATCTAGATCCAAGCGCTAGGATAGATTCACTTATCGGCGAAGCGGTACGCGATCTGGAGCGTACGATCTGTTTAGATCCTACGGCTGCAGAGCTCGATCCGGGCGAATCGGTATGCGCCAATCACAACACGACGCGTGGCTAGGGTTAGATCTAAAAACAGATTTAAAATCAGATTTTGATCCAAATTCAAATGCCTATAACTTTTGATTGCCACGTTGGAATTTTACAAACTTTATACCGTTGGATTCAGTGAAACAAGACCTTTCTGAATATCCAATGTGTTTAACAAATAGTAACCATTAAAATGACTTTGTTTGTAGAAACTTGTTTAAGGCTATTTTTGAGTATGGATTTAGTTTAGTAAATTGTTTTAGAGTTAAATAAGTTTGTTTTGGCAAATTTTGGTGTCTTGTTATGTTTCTGTAAACATGCACATGCTTGGTAGAGTTTTCAAAATCCCCACTTAGTAAATTCATGCATGCATGCATTCATAATATTTTTGATTGTATATGAATTGTGTGTAATTGGATGCTACAATTTTGTGTAGATTTTGCTAGTGATTGTGACTGTGAAGAGTACTACTCTCCCCATTACCAAGGCAAGTGATGCTTCATATCTATTGTCCCATTACTTTCACTATGCATTAGTGTTTTCTCTAAGTAAAACTTGCATGGATTTTATTTTGCTAAGTATAGACCTTGCTATGGGAAAACCTAGTAGTTGAAACCTTAGTGAAAATTTCCTAAGTCAAGATTCCTAATACTATCATGCTTAGCTTAGCTAATAGAAAACAAGGGTGGAATATATATTCATGCTATGGAAAATTTCTAAGTCTGAGGACTTGTGTTTTGATTAATAAAACAACTAAGTTAATGAATCACCTGGGTGGAATGGGACTTGCTTGGTGGTTTTTGGTTGAGTGGTTCACAAGGCCCATTTTATGGTTTACCTTAGTGTATCTCACTTGTGGATGGCCACCCAGGAACAAAGAGATTTGAGATGTCAAATGTTGAGAAGCTTCAAGTGCAACCACTTGGCAATATGGGCTCTGCCATGATCATATAGGTTGCTAGAACTTAGTCTCTTGGACAGTTGGTGGTAGAAGGAATGATAGGTTGGAACGCGTCCATTTGACTAAGGAAAGGCTTCTAAAAGATCTTGTCTTGGGAAACCAAGTCTTGTGGGGAAAGTGCACCACCTCTGCAGAGTGTAAAATCTAAGTACTTAGCCATGTCCCTGGTAAAGGACAATTTGAGCATCAAGACATGGAAGCTATCAAGAATCTCCTCATCCCAATTTCTAAGTAAAAACTTGAGGGTGAACAAGGGTTAAAAGGATCTTCAGTCTTTGATTGGTAGATGCCCTGGGTGGATCTTCAGTCTTTGATTGGTAGATGCCTTGGGTGATTGTGCCAAACAAAAACTTAGTGTTTTCAAATGTTAAGGAAAAATATATTTTGAGCAATGCAAGCCTAAGCTCCACTTAGCCAAATGCATATAGTATTATAGTCCACTTTAAATAAGCTAAGGTATCACTTGCCAATACTATTCCAAAGTATTGACCCTCTGTGGCTGTAACTTGTAATGTTGCAGGTTACTCCGATGATGAATAGGAGTCATGAGTCTACACTCAACATGCTTGCCTGTGGCACATGAAGATGAAGACTTATGTTTATTTACTTATTCCATAAACTCTTGTATTAGGCCTTTGGCCCTGAGTTGTAAAAGACTATGTTTTATCTCTGGAATGAATGTAATAAACGACCTTTGTATCTGTGTACTTCATCTTAAACTGTGGATGCTAGCATTGATCCAGGGACTAGCATTGCAATCACAGGGATCCTTTCCTTTATAAAGGAGGGGTCTGACAATCTTTTAGTCTCCCATGGTAGGCTAAAGTTAGCTCATGAGTCCATCATGACAAAGGTAACATCTAGTGGGCCTCATGTGGACATTATCACTATATATACTCCAAATGTTATATTGCCATGTGCTAGTCCTTGTAATTTATCCTCTCACAACCATGCTATATCTCGTGATGAATTACATTCCATGCCTTGTTGCTCTAACAATGTAGCATCTAATTCCTCTAGTACTTTTGTTGAAACTAACCATGTAGAGGAAATCAAAGAGCTCAAGGCTCAAGTCACTTCTTTGAAGAATGACTTGAAAAAGGGTCATCAAGGGAAGGCCGCACTCAACAAAATCTTGAGTGTGCAAAAATCCCCCAATGACAAAAGTGGGCTTGGATTCAACTCCAATGTCAAGAACAAGTCCACTATCAAGTTGAAGCACAAGGACAACAAGAAGAATGGCCAAGATCAAGTCAAGAATCCGGCCAACATTGTTTGCTTCAAGTGCAAGGAAGAAGGGCACCATGTTAGATCTTGCCCATTGAAGAAAAAGCCTCTTAGTGTGAAGCATCAAGGGAAGCGGCCTCAAGTTCCACCTCAAGTCATTAATGGGCCTCTTCCTAAGATCACTACTCGAGCCCTTCCTCGAGGTGTGGCTTCACCTAAGAAGAAAGATACTCCCTCCGATCCATATTACTTGTCACTAAAATGGATGTATCTAGACATGTTTTAGTGCTAGATACATCCATTTCAATGACAAGTAATATGGATCGGAGGGAGTAGCAAGAGTAGAACTTGCTACATATGCCGTGAGAAGGGGCACATTTCTTCCGCATGCACTATTGGTAACTCCTCATCCCATCCTATCTTGATTGATGATTCTTATTCTCTTTGTAAGGATGAGGTTGGCAATGTGTTTGCCAAATTTGTTGGTGCTCAATGTGGTGTCAAGAAAAGAACCATTTGGGTTGCCAAACCTATTGTGACTAACCTCTTAGGACCCAACTTGGATGGGGACCAACAAGACAAAACTTGATCAATAGGTGTGTTTTGGAGGGCATTGGAGACTTGGCTACATCATGAAGAATTAAGGGATCTTCATTATTATATTTGTCTAGCCAAGTCATGTGGTTTATATTGCTCCTATTATTATTATATTTCCATTGTTCCTCCTTGCGGTAACATATGCTTAACGCATTTCATTGAAAGTTACTCGCCCCTTGTGCATGTGTTAGTTTTGTATCTTCCATGCTTGTGTACAAGTTGTGCTTTACACTTAATTATCTTGAGGTATCAATCATATGTGTGTATGATTAAGTGGCACAACATGTATGTGTGTTTCTTGTGTTTGAGCCTTTCATGATTATATTTGGTATATTATTTGGCTCTTTTTGAGAGATTAATGGATTATCCCATTTTGGGGGAGTGTTATGCTTGGGCATTCCACAATCCTAAAATTGTGTGTACATGAGGAATACCACCTAGTATTTATATTGGATTATTGTCTAGCCTCTATGTGGTACAATTCTCATGAGAAATTTAAGTTTTATAATGTCCATTAATTATCTCTATTTGTATCCTTTTGCCTCGTGTTGGTTTTATGGTAGTATCACATTATGGGGGAGTCATATGCTTAGTGCATATTACAATCCTAGAAATGTGAATATTCGAGGTTGTGTCACTTAGAATTGATATTGATAATTATCTAGCACCTATGTGACACATTTGCTCATACAATTTCCAATTTGCTTGAATGCCTTTATTGATCTTATTTTGGATCTTTTATATGAGAATGATTCTTGGTATGTGTTTCCTCATATTTAGATACATATATTCACATGGAAACCATTTGCTTCAAGTTACTCTAATCACTAGTGATTGTGTGATTATTGGAAGCTACCAAGAATCTTGCTTGAAGTATCATGCTCAATTCTTATATTTAGTTATATGCTTCTTGTTGTGACTATGATCTTGGATATCCATGCAAGCTACCTTGGGAAAATTATTCCCAATATTTCTTGTCCTTGGAAAATTAGTACCAAATTTCTGGTAGACTTTATTGATCATATTCACTTTGGCATTTGCTTAATATTGTCCTATATTTGGCCAAGTAAATGCTTTGTATGATCCCATGTATTCCTTACTACTTTTGGATCTTCTTATTTTGTTGGTATCCTCTTATGTTTTATTTAATGTAGGTAGTAGTGATGATCTCATTTGTGTGCATTTTGCATTCAAAAGAAAATTCTATATAATGTACTACTTATGAGTGAGCTCTCCTATATTATCTAGAACAATCCTTTTATGCTTCTTCGTTTGATCCATATCGGGTTTTATGTGCTTGGAACCTCAATCTTTTTGTTTTGGTATTTGTGCCATCATGAGAAGTTTGGGGAGTTTGGTTTCTTGTTGGAACCTTGATCTTTTTGGGAGTTGGTTTTGTCTCATTCCTTGTGTCATGTTTTGTCCAATTTTAGAATGAGATAAATCCTTGAGTATTTGTGTTTTTATATATCTTTTGCTCTTTGGCTTTTGCCTAGTTCATTTGTTGAATTTGTGATCTTTCATGTGCTGAATTGGTTCTTTGATATAATTTGGACATCGTTTTTCGTGTCACACTCTTGTGTGTGCAATCTCGATTTACTTGATGTTTTTGTTCAAATTGTATCTTCTTTTCGGTCCTTGAAAGCTTTATGCATGCATATTTACTATATGTTTATATCATAGCATGCTTGCTTTCTTTGATCCAATATATAGGGGAAACTCCACCAAATCCGATCGGCTAAGTTGTGCATGAAACTCAAATTCATATCAATATGCACATAATTATGTGGAGTCTCTCCTATGTATTGTAGTTTATCTAACTACTTTGGACCCAATAAGTTTGGGGACCATTTTTGTACTTAAATATGTTTTAGGTACATTGAAGATATATTGGATGCTTGTCTCTCAATCTTGAAGAAGTGGTGCGTTAATGAAAATTGGAGGCAAGCTATAGGATGATCAATGAATTCATACCCTCTACATCCTACCAATTATATCTCGGTAACAAGTAACTCTTGCTCATGCATATTTATCTTGCTTCCAACCTTTTGTAGGTTGCATCTTGGCATGAATTATTGTTATTATATTTATTGTTATATCTCTAGCCACAGTATTAAAATAACTCTCTATTGTATATGTGTATGAGTTGAGATGAGTGCATATAATTGGGACTATACAAAATCATGCATATGATCCTACAATCCCAAATATGTCAATCTATCAATTTTATTGTCTTTCGTTTCCTCAACTTCTCTCATGTGCAATAGTGAGATTTTGCTAGTTGATTTCTCTATGTGATGCTTGTTGCTTTTCTCCATATATTTCAACTTTCTCCTTTTCCCTTGGTGATAGTTGTAATATATGTAGTGTGTTGGTGTTTGAAGTTCATTAATGTACAATAAGATATATTTGAGCCTTTGGCCATGCTTTGAAGCAAAAAATCTTATTGATATATGTTATGACTGCATTTTAGCCTCTTATGTGATTTATTGTATATCTTCTTTGTGTGTGCTTGTTTCTTTATGGGCCTATGTCTTTGTGATATTATCCACTTAGAAACATATACACATATGAGAAGATAACTTTAGTTGAGATTTTATTCCTTGGATACCACCTTTTATTCCTTTTTTTTGGTGGCTTCCAAATTTATTTGCCTATGAGTGATTGTTCCTCTTGTTTGCATCTTCGGACACTCATACTTGTTCTCTCATGCCTTGTATTGTTAAATGAATTTGGATGAGTGAGGATTCCATGATTATGCACCTTGTTCCCAATTATAATTATAATAATTGTTGCATTATCTTTGGGGAGCTCATCTAATTCATTAAATAATGCTCATTTGTCTCCTTTCTCATTTAGTGTGTTTTAAATGCTTATGGGGGAGCGAGGATTCCATATTTGTGCACTATGTATTCTAAATGCATTTATTTTTAATTATGCACAAATCTTGGGGAGCTTCTCTATTTGTTATTTCAAACACTCTTTTGCTCATATCATAACATCTTGTTGTTTTATTTTGGACTCATTTGTGTAGGGGTTCGTAGCATGGAAAACAAAAATTTTCTATCGCATACAAACAAACAAGCCAAGATCTATCTACTAGATTGTAGCAACGAGTCGATGGAATAACTCACCCTCGAAGATTCCAAAGTGTTTAACGAGAGCAGATTCTCGTGGGTGATGTAGTCGTACTCTTTCCGATCTCAAGATCGCGTAGACGATCCTTCCGGCCAGCCTCATAGCGCTCCGCAGTCGGTCACACGTTCGGTACTGACGAAGACCTTCCTCTCCTTGTTCCAAAGAAAGCGGAGGTTGTAGCACTCTCCTCGCGATTCCAAAGACAACGGCGTGGTACCGGAGGTAGAGGGAGATCCTGCAGGCTTCGCTTAAGCCGGGTAGTATGGTGGAGCTTATGAGAGAGGCTATTAGTGGTCTAGTAATTAGACACACCAATTAGAGGGCTCTAAACCAATTAGAAGGCTCTAAACCGAAACAGCTCTAAACCGGGGTCTAGGTCTAGTTTCTAGTTTAGAGGATAGGAACTTGTGTGTCTAGAGGAGGAGGCCCGGCCCCTCCCTTTATAGGTGGGAGGGCTGGCGCGCCAGGGGAGGGAGGGAGTCCCTCCCCAACTCGGCCTAGGGCTGGCCGCCGGCTTGGGGAGGAGGACTCCTCCCCCAAGTCGGTTTCCAACTTCTCTTTTCCAAAATCGCGCCAATCAAAAAGCAGCTTTGACTTTTCCAATTTAGGAATTAAATAAACCCTTTATTTTGGACAGCGAGAACACTTAGTACATGATGCAATCATTCCATCTTGCAATGACACATTCATGTACCCTTCCCCGGAGTGCCGGACATTCCGGGACCTTCTAGAATGTTCCGATGAAAACACCTAACCATTCCCCAACTCCGAAATGGGACTTTCCTTATATGAATCTTATTCTCCGGACCATTCCGGATCACCTCGTGATATCCCGGATCCCATCCGAGACTCAACAACATTCGGTCTCTTTCTCATAATACCATAACTACTCAAACAACGTCAATCCTTATGTGTCTCCCTACGGTTCGTGAATTATGCGACATGATCGAGACACTTCCCGAACAATAACCAATAGAGGAATCTGGAAATTCATATGGCTCTACATATTTCTACGATTACTTTATGATCGAATGAACCACTTACATACGATACCAATTTCCCTTTGTCTCACGATATGTTACTTATCCGAGGTTATGATCGCCGGTATCTCGCATACCTAGTTCATCCTCGCATCGATAAGTACTCTTTTCTCGTTCCTGATATGTGATCCCTTGTGACCAAGTCACATGCTTGCAAGCTAATTGGATGACATTTCACCGAGAGGGCCCAGAATATCTATCCGTCATGTGGATGGACAAATCCCACTCTTGATCCATGTGTTTCAACCAATACTTTCGAACACCCAATGCCACTTTTATAGCCACCTTACGGTGTGGTGTTTGATGACATCAAAGCATCCATCCAAAGAAAGGCAATATGCATGATCTCATGGTCGAAGGAATTAGGTTACTATGTATCGTAAAGCATATAGCAATTGAACTATTGAAATGACTTGATCTTTATGCTACGCTTGTCTATAGGAGTATGTCCACCATATCATTCTCCTAACGATATGATCTTGTTGTTGATAACATCTCAATGTTCATGACAAAGAAACCACATCATCAATCAACCAACAAGCTAGTGAAGTATAGAGGCCATACTAGGGACTTCAAATTAAGTTTACAAATCACACAAGTATTAATGGTTTCCTTGTTAATACTATTATAGCATGAATGTAAACATTTATCATAAACACAAAGATATATAATAATAACTACATTTATTATTACCTCTAGGGCATATCTCCAACAGTCTCCCACTTGCACTAGAGTCATCCAATCTAGATTACATGGTAATATACCGAACACCCATGGCAGTTTGGTGTTGGTCATGTTTTGTCCTCGGGAGAGGTTTAGTCAACGGATCCGCCACATTCAGATCTGTGTGTACTTTGCAAATCTTTATATCCCCATCCTGGATATGTTCTCGAATAGCGTGAAAACGCAGTTTGATATGCTTCAGCTTCTTGTGTGACCTTGGTTCTTGCGCATTGGCTATGGCGCCCATGTTATCACAGTAGATAGACATTGGGTCCAGCACACTAGGAACCACACCCAGCTCTGTAATGAACTCTTTCATCCATATCGCTTCTTGTGAAGCCTCCGAAGCAGCCATGTATTCTGATTCAGTTGAAGATCTCGCCACAACGCTTTGCTTTGCACTCCTCCAGCTAACTGCTGCACCATTCAAAATAAATACGTATCCAGATTGTGATTTAGAATCATCCGGATCGGTGTTCCAACTAGCATCGGTGTAACCATTAACAACGAGCTGTTCATCACCTCCATAAGAAAGAACCATATCCTTAGTTCTTCTCAAGTACTTAAGGATGTTTTTGATCATTGTCCAATGATCCACTCTCGATCACTTTGATATCTGCTAGTTAGACTAACAAAGATATGATGTCGGGTCTAGTACATAGCATGGCATACATTAGAGATCCTATGGCTGAGGCATAGGAGTCTTACTCATCTTTTCTCTATCTTCGCCGATGTCGGACTTTGAGTTTTACTCAACGTCAGATTGGGCAACATGGGTAAGAACCCTTTCTTGCTATCTTCCATTCCAAACCTCTTTAGAACTTTGTCCAAATATGTACTTTGTGACAATGATATTTGGCTTCGATCTATCTCTATAAATCTTTATGCCTAATATGTAAGCTGCTTCGCCAAGATCCTTCATTGAAAAACTATTATTCAAATACTCTTGACACTATTAAGAAGGTCTACATCATTCCCAATCAACAATATGTCATCCACATACAGATTAAGAATGCTACAGAGCTCCCACTCACTTTCTTGTAAATACAAGCTTCTCCATAAGTTTGTATAAAACCAAAACTTTTGATTACTTTATCAAACGTTGATTCCAACTTCGGATGCTTGCTTCAATCCATAGATGGACCGTTGAAGTTTGCATACCTTGTTAGCATCTTTAGGATAGACAAAACCTTTGGGTTGTATCATATACAACTCTTCATCAATGTCTCCATTGAGGAATGCTTTTGACATCCATCTGCCATATCTCATAATCATAATATGCAGCGATTGCTAACATAATCCTCACAGATTTTAGCTTCGCTACCGGTGAGAAAGTCTCATCGTAGTCAACTCCTTGAATTTGTCGAAACCCTTTTGCGACAAGTCGAGCTTTATAGACGAGAACATTACCATCAAGATCTGCTTTCTTCTTGAAAATCCATTTGTTCTCGATGCCTTCCGCCATCCGTAAGTCCACCAAAGTCCATACTTGGTTTTCGACATGGATCCAATCTCGGATTTCATGGCTTCTTGCCATTTATTGGAATCTGGGCTCATCATTGCTTCCTCATATGTCTCGGGGTCATCGGTGTTGTCCACCAACATGACATTCATAACGGAATCATACCAACTGGAGTGGTACGATTTCGCTGACCTCCGAGGCTCAGAGCAACTTCAACCAAGTTTCATGATCACCATCACTAGCTTCCTCTCTTATTGGTGCAGGCACCACAGAACTTCTTCCGTGCTGCGCTACTCGCAATTTCGAGAGAAGGTTCGACAACCTCGTCGAAGTTCTACTTTCCTTCCAAATACTTCTTTCGAGAGAAATTCCTTCTAGAAAGGATCCATTCTTGGCAACAAAGATTTTGCCTTCGGATCTATGATAGAAGGTATACCCAATAGTTTCCTTCGGTATCCTATGAAGACGATTTTTCCGCTTTGGGTTCAAGCTTGTCCGGTGTAACTTCTTTACATAGGCTTCAGATCCCCAAACTTTAAGGAACGACAATTTAGGTTTCTTCCCAAACCATAATTCATACGGTGTCGTTTCAACGGATTTAGACGGTGCCCTATTTAAAGTGAATGCGGCTGTTTCTAATGCATAACCCCAAAATGATAGTGGCAAATCTGTAAGTGACATCATAGAACGAACCATATCTAAGAGAGTTCGACACGACGCTCAGACACACCATTACCGTGGTGTTCCCCGGTGTCAATCATGAAAAGTATTCCGCATTTCTTCAAATGCTCGCCAAACTCGTAACTTAGATATTCACCTCCACGATCAGAACGTAGAAATTTAATCCTTTTGTTACGTTGATTCTCTACCTCACTTTGAAACTCCTTAAACTTCTCGAAAGTTTCGGACTTATGTTTCATGAAATAGATATACCCATATCTACTCAAGTCATCCGTGAAGGTAAGAACATAACGATAACCATCACATGATGCTACACTCATTGGACCACACACATCGGTATGTATGATTTCCAATAAGTCCAGAGCTCGCCCATCATGCCGTAAAATGGAGTCTTAGTCATTTTACCCATCGACATGCTTCAGATCTTTCAAGTGATTCAAAATCAAGTGATTCAAGAAGTCCATCGGAATGGAGTTTCTTCATACGCTTCACTCAATGTGACCAAGACGCAAAGTGCCACATATAGGTCAAATTATCGCTTGATTTCAAACGCTTAGCCTCAATGTTATTAATATGTGTATATCCACTATCGAGATTCAATATGAATAGACCATCTATCAAAGGTGCATGTGCATAAAACATATTACTCGTATAAATCGAACAACCATTATTCTCGGATTTAAACAAATAACCGTCTCGCAATAAACAAGATCCCGATATAATGTTCATGCTCAACGCAGGCACCAGATAACAATTATTTAAGTATAAAACTAATCCCGATGGTAGATGAAGAGGTAGCGTGCCGACCGCGATCACATCAACCTTTGATCCGCTTCCCACGCCGCATCGTCACCTCGCTCTTCACTAGCTTCCGCTTATTCGTAGTTCCTGCTTCGAGTTACAAATATGAGCAACCAACCAAAGATCAAATACCTGTGCACTACTACGAATACTAGTGAGATACACATCAATAACATGTATATCAGATATACCTTTCTTCTTGATGTTGCCGCTCTTCAAATCTGCCAAGTACTTTGGGCAATTCCGCTCAAAGGACCTTCTCCTTGCAAAGAAAAGCATTCGGGCCAGGCTTAGGTCCAGCCTTGGTCTTCTTCGCGGCGTGGCAGCTTTCTTACCACCCTTCTTGAAGTGTCCCTTTGCTTAGACTTGCCTTTTCTTGAATTTGGTGGTCTTATTGACCATCAACACTTGGTGCTCTTTCTTGATCTCCACTTCGCAGATTTTAACATAGCAAATAGTTCGCAACTCTTGTTCATGTTCTCGCATGTTGTAGTTCATCACAAAGTTCTTGTAACTTGGTGGTAGTGATTGAGGATGCGGTAAACTCCCAAAGTATTAGGAATCACTATACCCAAACTTTGAAGTTTATTTATGCGTCTGCATCTTAAGCACATGCTCACCGACGGAGCTACCCTCTTCCATCTTGCGCTTAAAGAACTTTTCAGAAGCTTCATAACTTTCAATTGCCGCATGAGTCTCAAAGATTAATTTGAGATCCTCGACAATATCATATGGATCTGACTCTTCAAACCTTTTCTGAAGCTCCGATTCTAAACCATACAAGATAGCACACTGAACTATGGAGTACTGATTCTTCCGAGCGAGGTAAACATTCTTTACTTCATCGGTAGCATCAGCTGTAGGTGGGTCACCTAGCGGTGCATCCAGCACATAGGTCAAATTACCAGCTGTGAGGACAATCCTCAAATTGCGGAACCAATCCGCGAAGTTGCTTCCATTGTTTTTCAACTTTTCTTTCTCTAGGAACGCATTAAAATTGATGGTAGGGGCTGCCATTGATCTACAACATATTTGCAATAGTTTTAGACTAAGTTTATGACAAATTGAGTTCAAATTAATTAATGAAATTAAACTAGGTGAACTCCCACTCAAAACAACATCCCTCACATTGTTTTAGTGATCACACGAACCAAATCCACTACATCAACACCGATCATCACGAGAGTTGATATAGTTTCAATGGCGAACAATCATCATGTTCATCATATCTACTATATGATTCATGCTTTGCCTTCGGCGATCCGTGTTCCCGAGGCCATGTCTGTACATGCTAGGCTCGTCAAGACAAACCTTAGCTTCCGATAAGCAAATCTGGCTTGCTTACGCTAGAAGTCACCCGCGGAATCAAAGACACCCGATCATCACGTGGTGCTTCAAGCGCAAGCTTTGGCAACGGTGCATACTAAGGGTGAACACTTTAGAACTTGAAATTTATGTGCATGAGGGATCATCTTATAATGCTACCGCTGCCTACTAAGCAATACAAGATGCATAAAGGATTAACATCACATGCAATTCATAATATGTGATATGATATGGCCTTTCTTCTTTGTGCTTCCGATCTCCATCTTCAAGCACGAACATGATCTCCATCATCTCCCATAGCATCAAGGTCAATGACGCTTCTTCATGGTTGTCGCCCACCAGCTTCAACTATTACAACTATTTTGAATAGACATGCAGGTCTTAACAGAAATTAAAGACAACCATATGGTTCCTGCCGGTTGCCAACTTACAATAAGGAACATTGCATACATCAAATATAATCACAATCATGGCCATATCACATCATCGACACCCTCGCAAAACAAAGTTAGACGCTTCTACTTTCTTTGCATATTTTACGTGGTTTGGGGCTTTCCATAGGTGTCGCTCTAACCTACTTAACAAGAACCACAACATTGATACTAGCATTGTTGATTACCCGTTGTAAATTGGATCTTTACTATGCTAGGAGAAACAGCACCATAAAGCCACTTATGCAATACGAGTTGCATGTCAAACGTGGAGCAAGTCTCATGAACGATGTCATGTAAGGTTAGCCCGGCCGCTTCATCCCAACATACCGCAAGATGCAAAGTACACAAAAAGCAATCTACAATAAAAGCATCAGCGCCCACAATGACCATTGTGTTCTACTCGTACAACAGATCTACATATAGACACGGCTCTGATACCACTTAGGGTTTCGTAGCATGGAAAACAAAAATTTTCTATCGCATACAAACAAACAAGCCAAGATCTATCTACTAGATTGTAGCAACGAGTCGATGGAATAACTCACCCTCGAAGATTCCAAAGTGTTTAACGAGCAGATTCTCGGGTGATGTAGTCGATTTTTCCGATCTCAAGATCGCAGACGATCCTTCCGGCTAGCTCCAAGAGCGCCTCCCGCAATCGGTCACACGCTCGGCACTGACGAAGACCTTCCTCTCCCTTGTTCCAGCAGCAGCGGAGGTTGTAGCACTCTCTCGCGATTCCGCAAAGACAACGGCGTGGTACCGGAGGTAGAGGGAGATCCCGCAGGCTTCGCTTAAGCCAAAAGTAGTATGGTGGAGCTTATGAGAGAGGCTATTAGTGGTCTAGTAATTAGACACACCAATTAGAGGGCTCTAAACCAATTAGAAGGCTCTAAACCAAAACAGCTCTAAACCGGGTCTAGGTCTAGTTTCTAGTTTAGAGGATAGGAACTTGTGTGTCTAGAGGAGGAGGCCCCGCCTCCCTTTATAGGTGGGAGGGCTGGCGCCAGGGAGGGAGGGAGTCCTCCCCAACTCGGCCTAGGCTGGCCGCGGCTTGGGAGGAGGACTCCTCCCAAGTCGGTTTCAACTTCTCCTTTTCCAAAACTGCGCTTGACCAAAATCGCGCTTTGACTTTTCCAATTTAGGAATTAAATAAACCCTTTATTTTGGACAGCGAGAACACTTAGTACATGATGCAATCATTCCATCTTGCAATGACACAATCATGTACACCTTCCCCCCCGGAGTGCCGGACATTCCGGGCCCGTCGAGAATGTTCCCGATGACAACACCTAACCATTCCCCAACTCAAATGGGACTTTCCTTATATGAATCTTATTCTCCGGACCATTCCGGATCACCTCGTGATATCCCGGATCCCATCCGAGACCCGAACAACATTCGGTCTCTTTCATAATACCATAACTACTCAAACAACGTCGAATCCTTAAGTGTGTCTCCCTACGGTTCGTGAATTATGCGGACATGATCGAGACACTTCTCGAACAATAACCAATAGAGGAATCTGGAAATTCATATGGCTCTACATATTTCTACGATTACTTATGATCGAATGAACCACTTACATACGATACCAATTTCCCTTTGTCTCACGATATGTTACTTATCCGAGGTTATGATCGCTTGGTATCTCTGCATACCTAGTTCATCCTCGCATCGATAAGTACTCTTTTCGCTCCTGATATGTGATCCCTTGTGACCAAGTCACATGCTTGCAAGCTAATTGGATGACATTTCACCGAGAGGGCCCAGAGAATATCTATCCGTCATGTGGATGGACAAATCCCACTCTTGATCCATGTGTTTCAACCAATACTTTCTGAACACCCAATGCCACTTTTATAGCCACCCTGTTACGGTGTGGTGTTTGATGACATCAAAGCATCCATCCAGTAAAGGCAATATGCATGATCTCATGGTCGAAGGAATTAGGTTACTATGTATCAGAAAGCATATAGCAATTGAACTATTGAAATGACTTGATCTTTATGCTACGCTTGTCTATAGGAGTATGTCCACCATATCATTCTCCTAACGATATGATCTTGTTGTTGATAACATCTCAATGTTCATGACAAAGAAACCACATCATCAATCAACCAACAAGCTAGTGAAGTATAGAGGCCATACTAGGGACTTCAAATTAAGTTTACAAATCACACAAGTATTAATGGTTTCCTTGTTAATACTATTATAGCATGAATGTAAACATTTATCATAAACACAAAGATATATAATAATAACTACATTTATTATTACCTCTAGGGCATATCTCCAACAATTTGTTGTTTTAAAATTGGATTGTCGGACCTTGTAATTGCTTGCATCATTTGGTTTTATTTTGGCAATCTTTGGGTCCTCGATATAGTCCTACTCCCTCCCAAGTATTCATCATTGGATATGTGCGAATGCACACCTTTGGAGGAATTATTATTATATTTGCCTTCTAGAGCTTGTCACCCATTTCGTCAATCGATGCCAATGGGGGAGAAGTTTTAGAGGGTTTAAGGGAAGTTGGTTTATGCATTGAGTTTGTTCTTAAAGCATTTGCCTTTCATGCTATTGCATCTTTGTTGTTGCTTAGCATGTGGTATATATAGAGGAAACTCCACCAATGATAATGATTGGCAATATATGCAATGAAATTCAAGTTCATCACACATGCATAGATTGTGGGGGAGTTTGCTCTATATATGGTGGTAGTATGAATATCACATACTTGTGTAGTATTTGATATTGGTGTTACCATTTGATTCATTAAAATTCCTTATATAAACCCTCTTAAAGGGATTGTCATCAATTACCAAAATGGGGGAGATTGAAAGAACATGTGGGCCCTCATGTGTGGTTTTGGTAATTAATGACAATCTTTATGGACTAATGTGTGTACTAAGTTATACTTGTAGGAATTGTCCATTGGCATCGCTTGGAGCTTGTGTCGGCTTCAAGGTCGATGAAATGAGAAGAAGATATGTTGTGCAAGCTCAAAATGCGCAATCTTTAGAAGATCTCATGTTTGATGCTTGCCATCCTCGGTGATCATGGATCGATGATGAGGAATCAAGAAAGGCGTTCCATCTTGAGTAGGGAAAGATCATCTACATCGAGCTCAAGTGGAACGCTCAAGGCAAAGGTATAATCTTGATAGGTTTTCCCTTTTGCCGGTCTTATATTGTTAGTGGAAGACCGGGTTTAGGATAGATAACCGTACTATCAAGAGGGGCTCTCGAATGAGTAACTCGATCACATTGTTCGGAGAGAGCTCAAACCTTTGCATACTTGCATCATCGTATTTGGTTGTTATTTGGTCTTATCCATGTGAGGATATATAACTTGTGGTAATCTCCATAACAAGCTCTTGTTCATCAAAATCGGATCCCTCTTTTATATCTTATTGCGATTTTGATCTATGCGGTTTTTTGGTTTCTCACCAAGTGAGGTATATCACATTATTATACTTGATACATTCTCACTTGGTGATAACCAATACTTTCACCTTTTATAGGGAAGCTCATGTCGTCCTCTTTCCACCGCAATTGGAATCGGGTCGACCGGAGTTACCAATCAAAAGTTATAGCCGTTTAAATATCTGCTGGTCTCCTAGGTACCAAAATGCGGTAGTACCGCATTTTAGTACCTAGCGAGGCAGAAGGTTTTGGAAAGTTGCCAAAATCCACTGCCGGGCTAGGTACCAAAAAGCAGTAGTACCGCATTTTAGTACCTAGCACGACAGAAGGTTTTTTACTTCGTCATTTGGATCTATCCTCCCTTGTTGGACTATGATGTTTCTTTGCATGATCTTGTATAGGTTGTTGTCCTCTTCGAAACGAGCCCAAGATCATCGAAATCGGAGTCCGGATGCAAAAGTTATGGTTGTTTTCGTTCTGTGATGACCGGTAGTACCGGACCAGGATCCGGTAGTACCGGGGTCCGGTAGTACCGCATTTTGGTACCGGGGAGCGCAGAGAAAAAATGCGGTTGGAGCCCAAGGAACCCCAGGAAATGTCCGGTAGTGCCGGGAAAGTCCGGTAGTACCAGGAAAAAGTCCGGTAGTACCGGGAATCGCGTTTTTGGGCTGCAACGGTTGGATTTTGGAAGGACCTATATAAGGGGCCTTCTTCCCCAATGGTTCCTCAACCATTCTTGCAAGTTTTCCCCTCCATTGTTGACCGTCTTGAGCTTGCTTTCTCTCAATCCCTCCGATGATTCTTGCATATTCTTGAGGGATTTGAAAGAGGAGATCTAGATCTACAATCCCACCAATCAATCTCTCCTCTAAGTGAGGGGAACATATTGGGATCTAGATCTTGGAGTCTTTTGTGGATTTCCTCCATTGTTCTTCCTCTCTTATTCCCCCATAAGCTTTTGTAGCTTTGGTGGAATTTGGGAGAGAAGGATTTGAACACCTTTGTGGTGTTCTTGCCATTTGCATTTGGTGCATCGGTTTGAGTTCTCCTCGGAGGATTTGGTTTGAGTTGCTCATTGGAGATTGTCCCTCTTGGGTTCTTGGAACCCTAGACGGTTTTGTGGCCTTGGTGGCATTTGTTGAGGCCTTTTTGTGGCATTTGTTGTGAGCCTCCAATTAAGTTGTGGAGAAGTGCCCCAACCTTGTGAGAGGTTCCGGTTGCCACCGACAAGTGCACCGATAGTGGAAGCATGGATCGATCCCGTTGGGGTGAGATTCACTGGAGAATAAGGGAGGCCTTTTGTGGCGTTGGTGGTTTGATACCACCCCCTCTCCAAACGAGACGTACTCCATGTTGGGAGGAACTCGGTAAAATATCGGTGTCCCCGCGTGCCTCGGTTATCTCTATACCCGAGCTCTTTACTTATGCACTTTACATTGTGATAGCCTTCGTGCTTGAAGTAATATATATCTTGCTATCACTTTGTTGCTTGTATTGCTTAGCATAAGTTGTTGGTGCACATAGGTGAACCTTAGTTGTTCTAGGTTGTGCTTAACAAAGTAAACAATAGTTTTATTCCGCCTTTGTTGATCCATTCTAGGAAAAGTTTTAATCGCCTATTCACCCCCCCTCTAGTTGACATCCGTATCCTTTCAACGATGCACTTTGACGGTTCCAAGCGCGAAGCCGGAGCAGGAGCCGGAGTCATACTGACCTCCCCGCAGGGCGATAAGATGAAGTACTTCCTCCGGATGAAGTTTCAAGCTTCCAACAACGAGGCAGAATACGAGGCCCTCATCCACGGCATGCGGATGGCTAAGATCTGCGGCGCAACACGCCTCGTCATCTACGGTGACTCCAACCTCGTCGTCCAGCAGACGATGAACGAGTGCGATGCGCACGCCGCCAACATGATCGCGTACCGCGCACTCTACAACGCACTCGAAGGAGGCTTCGACGGCTGCGAGCTTCGGCACGTTGGTAGAGAAAGCAACGAAGAGGTCGACAGACTCGCCAACATCGGCTCCACCTGCGCACGGGTGCCACCAGGTGTGTTCCTCGAACAGATCTGCGTGTCATCCATAAAACGGAAATTCCCAAAGGGATCACCCGAAGAAGCAGAGCACTCGGGGGCTGCGCTACCCGAAGGACAGGAAGGACCCGAAAAGCTCGACACAGAAGTCATTGTGGTAAACCTGATGCAGGTCATGGTAGTCGAAGAAACCTGGGCGCAGCCATACCTCCGATACCTGATAGACGGAGAGCTGCCTGATAGCCCGACAGATGCCCGGCGCATATCTCGTCGGTCCAAGGCCTTTACCATCATCAATGGCGAGCTGTACAAGCGCAGCATTTCGGGTGTACTCCAAAGGTGCGTCACCATCGGTGACGGCAAAACCATACTCCAAGACATCCACGAGGGCATCTGCGGCCATCATGCAGGCAACCACTCCCTTCTCGCCAAAGCTTTACGAGCTGGATTCTACTGGCCAACGGACATGAACGACGCCAAGGACATCGTCCGAAGATGCAAAGGGTGCCAAAGGTTCGCCGATAAACCACACGCACCCAGGTCAGAACTCAGGCCCATACCTTTGGCCTGGCCCTTCGCCCAGTGGGGCCTCGACATGATCGGCAAGCTGCCAAGGTCCTCGAAAGGAGGTCACGTCTACCTCCTGGTCGCAGTCGACAAATTCACCAAGTGGATTGAGGCCATACCAGTCACTAACCAAAAGGGAAAAACTGCCGTTAAGTTCTTTGAATCCATTGTCTACAGGTTCGTGCGCATAGCATCATCACCGACAATGGGTCGAACTTCATCTCCAAAGAATTCCAGGACTTCTGCGAAGACCTCGGAATCAACATCACATACGCCTCCGTGGCGCACCCGCAAACAAACGGGCAGGTCGAGAAGGCCAACGGCCTCGTCGGTGATGGCATCAAGAAGCGCCTAATGAGCCCACTCGAGCGACTTGCGGGTGCCTGGACACAAGAGCTACCTTCGGTCCTGTGGAGCCTGCGCACAACGCCAAACAGCTCAACCGGCTACACGCCTTTCTTCATGGTGCACAGAGCCGAAGCCGTGCTACCAGCAGAAGTACGCCACAAGGCCCCATGGGTCGTCGCCATAAATGGGCCGAATCGACTTGCACTCAAGACGCCTGATACACTCGATGAAGCGACATATAGCAGCTCGATCGATCAGCGGTGTACCAACAGAGTCTCTGCAACTACCAAGCCGACGGCTGCGCCCAAAGTCCTTCGTCGAAGGAGACCTGGTCCTACGACTCAAGCAAGAGCGACCGAAGAAATTCGAGTCACCGTGGGAAGGACCCTACATCGTCACTGAAGTCATCCCTGGTGGCGCCTATCGCCTCAAACACGTGGAATCTGGAGTCGCATACTCCAACCCATGTAACGTCGCACAACTACGACGATTCTACCCCTAGCTACCTCCCTCTTTTACTTTCAATAAGGCTATTCAGCCAAGGCTACTCAGCCGAACAATGTACCTCCTCCATTACGATATGAATAAAGCTAAGTGTCTCGCCCCAAAATTTTGTTCACTGTTCGCATTTTACTTCATTCTACAAATGCACTCGGGGGCTCCCCCACCTCACGACTTCGTCGACTGAGGATAACACGTGTACACTTGAGTAGCTGACCACGTCAGGCTAACGAAAAGGACACGTATACAAACACGACACTATGTGCTAAACAACAACACAACCTTTACAATGAAGGGCAGAACATGCCCAGTCAAATAAATACAAATTTTACATCTATCTTTTTTACAGGTCCTACCTATTCTGAAGAATAACCCGAGCACGCTGCTCAAACAGATCTATGATTTGTTCGGCATACTGCCTTACAACCGCGTAATGCGGACGCATATCCCACTCTCCACCATCTGGCCGAAGAGGCGGCCCAGCCGCTACAACAGACAAATCTACATCAGGACGATGTAACCGCACAAGGGAGAGCGCGGCCTTCACCCCTGCGACGAGCTGATGCCGCACCAGTTCCCTGACACGATGCACACTCCGAAACTTAGACAGCAGGCCAGAGAGAGTTGACGGCGCATCATCCAGCGGAAACATTACATGCAGAACCGACGCCAGCGAAGACTTCACTTGACGCAACACCCGCGATACCTGGTGGACACAATCCTGCACTGTCGCAAGGACCATGGCACGGTCACGATCCATCCAGAAGAACCCAACAGCCTCCATGTCCTGCTGAGTCCAGCAGTTGATCTGAACAGCAACACGCTCCTTTTCCTCCCTTGGAGCAAGGTTAGCACCTGCAATACTTGCAAAGAGTAAGGTGAAAGGCCAATAGGTGCATCCGAAGCAATGGGCAACAGCTCGAAAAACTCACACTCAAGCTGTTCGGACAAACGAAGCAACTCCGCCATCAAGTATTCCTCTCTGGCAGCGCCCCGATCCGCCTTGGATTTCCAAACATCGGCGTGGCCACGCACCCCAAGCAACTCTTTCTCAAGGCTACGGATGCGGTCTCGAAGAAACACAAGATGGGACGCACCATCCAGGGATGGCCGCAGCTGCGCCGCAGACGAAGTGTCAATGGGATCTTCACCCGAAGGCCCCTAGAGTAAAAGAAGACAAGGATATGAACAAGCAGACGAAGGAGCACAGAACTCGAAAATTCATTATGTACAGCAAAAGCCACTACGTGGAACAAGGATTGTTCATCGAACTAATTACAACAAAAGAAGCTAAAACTATCCTACTACTACAAAGCCTACGAAGCTGCATCCTGAGTAGCTTCGGAGCCGGACTGCCTCGCCTTGGCCTCCCCCTGATGCCTCAGCGCGTACTTGGCCAACAGGTCAATCAACTTCGGCCCATAACGCTTACAGCGAGCATCATAGATGGCGAAGGCTACCTTGGATCCGTCAGCAGCCGTCGGCATCCGGGAGGTGATCTGAGGAAGATCCAGCTCAGCTCCAGACGCCAAGGCCATGGCCAGCCCGACAGATGCGCTGATGCCTTTCTGCTTGCGCTTGTACGCCGCAGGCGCTTCGACTGACAGCGCATCCGCCAAGGCATCGACATCTTCGAGGGCCATGCCCTTGGGGACGAGCTCCTTGTAGAAGCGCCTAAGGACCTCCTTAGCCTTGGCAAGCGAGCTCACAACGGTACTGCATCGGTCTTCGACCGCTGCAGCAGCATCATCCAAAGCACTTCCGTGCTCCAGAGCACCGCGATCAAACTCGATGCCCGCGGCATTTAAAGAAGCAAAGGAAGCAGCATAAATAAAAGCACTACAAGGAAAGACAAGGAAGCCGAAAGGGGAAGACGGAGAAACTCACCCGAAACAGCCTTGGCAGCTGCCATCAGCTTGCCGGCTACCTCTTTCTCGTGCGAAGCCGTGGCGGTGGCGAGTTGCTCCTCGCGGCCCGTAGCCTCCTGCTGCAGGTGCTCCTTGGCCTCGGTCGCGTTGGCTAGCTCCAGCTCGAGCCGCTCCTTCGCACCAACGGCGACCTCGGCCTTGTTCTCTGCTTTCCCAAGGCTCTTTTTGTGAGCATCAAGCTCACGGAGAGAAGTATTGTGGTCCTCTGCAGTCAGCACCACACCTATCAGATCGAAGGACACAATACAAGAAGAAGCAAAAATACCAAGTCATAAAACATACCTTGAAGCTGGCCTCCATTGCCAGGTGCTGCTGCACCAGCTGGTTGGCGCCTTGCACAAAAGGCTGCAAAAAGAACTACTGGTCAAAAGAACGGCTCGAGGGCTACGCCCAAAAGAACGAGCAGAAGCAAGTTACACATACGAAAAATGTTCGGGGGCTCCCCCTGAGACTCAAAGGAAAAATAATCAGCAAACCCTCCAATAAACGCTCAGGGGCTCCCCCCGAGATAAGAAGCAAAAAACAAGGATTAGCAGAACATCCGAAAAGGCTCGGGGGCTCCCCCTACGGCAGAAAACAAAAAAATTACTTACATGGTTAGACGGCGACTCCGAAGGTCCGCTCGCAGTCTTCTGAGGGACAACCACCCGAGCCTCCTGCGGAGAGGGGTTCAGAGCAGCGCCTTCAGAGGTGGCCACCGTCTGAGGAGGAGGAGGAGAAACTTTCGACTCCCCCACCATCTCCTGAGCACCGTCACTGGAGGAGCCGTCGGAAGAGCGGCTGCAAAAGAAAAAATCAGCAGAGCACAAAGCAAACAGAAAAGAGAAAGCAAATAAGGACTGAGGAAACTTACGAGTCAAGTTCGCTTAAGTCGAAGACAGGAGGGGTCTTCCTACCTTTCTTATCCTCCTTATTCTCTTCCTTCTTCTCTTCCTTCTTTTCTTCCTTCTTCCGCTTCATCGGCGGGTGCGGCGCCACAGCCCGCACGGGAACGACAGGATTGGATAAGAAGACCTTCCATGCCCATCACTGTGACGCTCAAGGCACAGCGGGTTCCTAGGCATCGGCGGAGTCGAGGCATCCGACGATTCGCTGGAACTCCGTGTCCGCTTGTGAGTGTGATCCTCGCTCGACTCGTTGGCATCTTTGGCTGGCGACCGCGCTGATGGAAGCTCAGACATGGAATCCACCACCTCATTGTCCGGTGCATCCGGAAACAATTCGGGAAGCAGCGGCGACATCCCCGACACCTTGAACTCCTACACAAAATAAGCAAATTTGTCAGCAGACAAGTAAATACAATGAAAACGCAATCGAAATTAGCGCTACGCGCACATCCCAGATCTACACCTGAGGAACCGGACGAGAAGCGGAGAACGGAGAAGTCAGCGACTTCCCGGGAAGGTCCTCTCCGGCCTTGTACTTCAGCAGCGGGCGAAGGATCCCGTCGAGATCCTCCTTGGAGAGTTCCTTAGCCGAAACCCTAGTCGGATCACGGCGACCCGAATAAAGGAACATCGGGTGCGCCCTGGCCTGGAGCGGCTGCACCCGACGTTTGAGAAAGGTGCAGATGATGTCCACACCATTCACCTCCTTTTCGGGAGTCAATTGAAGATCCTCCACCCGATGATAGAGTCCTTCAATTTCAGCCACCTCGCCATCCAAGATCTGGTTTTTCCAGAACCTTTTCGGCTCTATTTTCTGGGAGGGGTCAAAAGGAGCAAGCCCAAAATCCTGCCCAGTAACCGTGGAGTCGCGGATGTAAAACCATCGCCTCCGCCAGTACTGGACAGACTCGGACATAGAAAAGGAGAAGAAAAGAATGTTGGATTTGGGGGAGATGATGCAACCCCCAATGGGATAAACACCATCAGAACCAGATTGCCTCTTCACGGAATAGAGTTTCCGGAAGAGGCCAAAGTGCGGCTCGACATCGAGCCAGCACTCGCAGAAAGTGATGAAACAAGCGATATGAAGAAGAGAGTTGGGAGAAAGATGATGCAGCTGAATACCATAAAGAAAAAGCAATCCACGAAGGAAATCGTGGACTGGGAAGGAAAAGCCCCAAAAAACAAAAGCGAGGAACATAACCCGAAACCCAGCAGGGGGACGGGGAATTACCTTGTTGTCAGGGAGTTTGACGGCCTCCCTATCCTGCGGGATCAAGCCCCGCTCACGGAGCTTGCGGAGATCACTCTCCCGCGTCTCCGATCGCCGCCAGCCACCGTTGGTGACACAGGCAGTAGTAGAACCTTTCTTGCCACCAGCATCGCTGGTGCCAACTGTAGAAGAGGACTTCTTAGGCTTCCCCATCGCGGCGCGGCGGTGTCGAGAACGTAGGATCATAGAAGGAAATGCTCGAGGATATTCCAGCGCAGCAAGAAAGCTCAGAGAAGATTGGAGCAGTGAAACAAGAATGGCTGCGGTGAAAACAAATTAACCTTTCCCCAATGATTATAAGGACGAAGACGACGCACGATGACCGTCCATCGGGAAGACCTAGAGCCAACTGCAAGATCTGGCCGTCCACGTGTCAGTAGAGCAGCGAACCGTCGCTCACACGCCGTCCACTACGCGCGGAAATCGAGGCGACGCCGTAATTATCTCCATGCCGCGCGTGACCGGTCAACTCAAGGTCAGAAGGTGGGACCCATGTTCGTCCAGTCACGTCATCTCTGGCGCTGCAGACGCTTGAGGTCACCGATCGTCAGCAACGACGTCATCAAAAGCTATGCTAGCAACGGTTACAATTCTTCGGCTATACAATTAAGAGTACTCACTCGAATCTACGATTCGACTAACTACTCGGGGGCTACTCCTATCAGGAGCGCTGGCCGTGAACCCGAAAAGTGAACAAAACACTACATTACTAAATTATTTCTTCGAGTCCTACGTCGAGTCTACGACTCCACTACGGACTCGGGGGATACTCCCATAGGGAGAATGGATTCAAGCATCCGAAAAATTTGTGTCCTACGGACCTAAAGCCAAACAACGGTTGAATTAAAGTCTCTGCTCGAGTCTATGACTCGAACAGACACTCGGGGGATACTCCCATAGGGAGCGCTGGTCGCGCACCCTATGAATTCGTCGACTGTGATCCTACGGATCAGCATGCGAAACTTTTTCGGCAACTCTGCCCCAATTAACGCTAAGTGAGCAACATTCTCCTTGGCCACCCGAAACACCTCCGTGGTGATAAACATTCGGATGTTGTGTCTGCGACGCAAAGATAAGACCTACAGATATCATCTGATGGCTTGGCAACGCACACGACTACGCTCTGCTAGTAAGAATCTGTGCCAGCAGACGCGATGAAAAATCCCGACGGATGCGTTGGGTACATCATTTAAATTCATTGGAATTCCACTCCTGTAAGTCCTCCGCGGCCTGAGTCGAATTACGCCAGCATATGTTTCGGGTTCGAGTCGAGGGACTCGGATCTGAAGAAGAACGTGTTGTTTTGTCCTAAGACAGTTAACTGACCCTGATCCGTCGGGAAAGTCAGGCACACGCATCAACAATCCCTACACATTTCTCTTGAAAGACAGAGATAGTTGCACCCGAAGGATTGAAGAGTCCTCAGCCGAATCTGCGATTCGACTGAACACTCAGGGGCTACTGACATGGTTATACCCTGCGGGTACACGACCTCAGCATACCTAGTCTAGCCCAAGGAAGGCCCACGACAAATATACGCCCGCCCATGAAGATTTTCGGGTGGCCAGAGCCCATGACGCCTTCGGATCCTTTGAGAGCAAGACTATAGTAGATAGAAAATTCAAAGGAGTAAATCCTAAAACCTGTAACCGACTCGATCTGTGCCTGGGACATGCCTAACTCTATATAAAGGCTAGGAGGGCATAGCGAGGAGGGCACCTCATACCATAGCATACACACCTCAACGCTAGATTGCATCTGCGCACCCCTGTAACCTTTGGTTCCGCCGTAATCAAGAGCAGACAAGTAGGAGTAGGGTTTTCCCTCCGGGGGCCTGAACCTGGGTAAAACCCCGTGTCCCCTTGTTGCTTGTTTGCTAACCGTTCCGCGATCTCCAGTATCCCCATCTTCTCTAAAACCCAAGTCCATAACAATGAGCATTGACGAGATTAAACCTCGTCAACAATTTTCCTGCCAACAACACAGTGCAATATATATGCCTTTTTCCCATGAACACCAAATGCATCCCTACGAACGACAATGATCCAAAGTTGGCTCGTGTGTTCCACTAAAAAAGGCTGGCCCCAATGAATATCCCTCCAAAATAAAGTTGGATCCCATCGAGCTCTTTGGTGTTTCATAATTCTATCGGTTAGTATTAAAAGCTAGGTTTCCCTCTAATAAAACTAAGTTAATAAGTCATGTTTGTCATGTTTTCCCTTCCATCATTTTTCACTTCATGGAAGTGTGCATAGTTTTTGGATGTCTCGAGACACAGTTTTTCTATTTTAAGATGCATGGTCGAGCTCTTTAATGGAATAAACTTTCATTACAAAAACATTGACAATATGAGAGATAATGAAGGACCCATGTATAACCAAAAAAGGAAATCATTGTGTACCTAGAACCGTATTTTGCTAGAACATATGTGACCCATTTTGATGCCAAGAAAAATGGGTGATCTCAACCTTTTTGATCTTGGTGCTAAATCTCCAATCTTCTGAGTGAATCCATGAAGAAAGACTTGTTAGGTTTCATGAGCCAGGCCTCCTCCGTTTTTTGGGTGACTCCATGAGTATGATTTTGTATGTTTGAAGGATCAATAATGGTCAACTATAGAGGAGTTGAATAGGGGACTACGATATATGTACGGGGGGTCATTTTGCTTGAGGGATTATGTGTTCATTTCTTCTTTCCAAAAAATACATAAATAGCAATAGTTCAACAACTAGCTTGGTGGGATATGTGACATATTGTCGTCGTAGGCTCATGTAGCTCTTCAAAACGTTTGAGGCTAGTTTTGCCTATGCAGATTTGGTCATTTACCGTTTATTATTTGCGAGATACAAAAGGTGTACGCATAAAAGTCAATGCTAAATATGAAAAATGGCTTTAGCACCTCAGCTCCATGGATCCCTTTTTTGTTAAATAATGTATAATTAATTTCAACTTTCAATAAAAATTCAAAACAAATACCTAGATGTAGTCAACTATGTACTCCCTCCGTCCGCAAATAAGTGTGCTTCTACCGTTTGTCCTAAGTCAAACTTAATTAATTTTGACCAACTTTATTGATAAACGTAGCAATATTTATGATGCAAAACCAGTACTAGTAGATTCGTTTTGAAATGAAATTTCATAATATATAGGTTTCATGGCATATATGTTGCTAGATTAATTTAAATAGTTAATCAAAATTTTAAAAGTTTGACTTATTTGTGGACAGAGGGAGTACACTTCAAGTGTGTAATTTAAATGTGAAATACCTTTTGTTTTATTTTTAGCAAAATGACAAATTGGATAAATTTTACTAGAAGATTCAAAAGTTGCACTATTCATGCTCCCAGATCTTTATTTTTGTCATTTTTGCCGAGGATTGAATGTAAGTATTTGGGATTGAAAATTTACACAGGATATAATAAATTATTGGCTACATTCTAGTATTTTGTTTGAATTTTAGGAAGCTTTAAATTTGAAGTTTTTTTGACATGATATACTTGTGTGCCAAATTTTGTTTTAAAAAATGAGGAGCTGGTGTGCCAAATTGAACGCACTGTCCCTTTCATCAAAGATTCTTTCATACGTATTTGTTTCAGTTTTTTTGACATGATATACTTGTGTTCATTTTAACCAAAAAATTTGTATAGTTTGCAAAAATATAATCTATCTACTAATTTACATAGAGGTAGGTTCGTCTGTCTAGATTTTGGTTCCGATTTTCCCTTGGACGGTTTTGCCCCTGACGGTTTGGTGGTATTACACCACTTGCCACCGCCAAGTAAAGTATCCTGAAAAATAGAAAAAACAGCCGTCGCCTTGACTCTCCCTCTCCATCCCCGAGCGCAGCACCCCTTTTGGGCACAACCACGTCGCCGACCACCCACCCCGCAACTCCCCGACCTCGGAACCTCCCCCAGCTAGCCCTGCTACTCGTCGGCGCAGCCCAGCAACCTCTCCGCGGCTCCCTACGCCCCCAATCCAGCCGCCTCCCAAACCTCCTAGCCTCCTCCGCTGCCATTGGTGTCGATCCGGATCGTGGGGCACGGCGAGGGCCGTCTGCTGCTCGAGAGGGGTGGCGAGGGGGTCATCGAGACGAGGAATCCGCGATGGGTGGCGCACTCCGGCCACTGCGCCGGGGCCACGGCCGCGGTGTCCTTGCCCTCCCACGGAGGTCTGCCTGGTGCATACGCCGCAGTGCAATGTGGTCATCGCCGGAAGCTTGAGGCAGAGGGGTGCCGTTCCTCCCCGGTTCGCCGCCCATCCTGGTCCACTTCCGCGCTGAGGAGATAGAGGGCGGGCGGAGGCAGCACCGGAGTCCACGGATTAGGCCCGACCGTGCTTCCTGCCTCTTTGCCATGCCCTTCCGCGACCGTGGATCTCACCAGAGTGGTCAACGCCACAACTCAACTCTGCTCAAGATCCTTGCCGCGGCCGCCCTAGCCTCCTCCGTGCTTCACCGGTTCAGAATGAGGTATGTCGTTCTCCCTTGCCTCAAAGTTAGACCAGGAAAAGAGTCTAGGCGAGGGATTTTCCATGTTGTGAATTCGGTATTCTAAGATTCCCCAACAAGAACACTTGTAGATTTAGCTACAGTTGCTGGTCGCTGCCTTGTTCTGTATGTGGGTTACCAACACAATTGGAAATCATTGGTGTAATAGTCAGGGCATTAGCAAAATTGTAGCTGAATTTGTCAAATTGCTGATTTAGGAATTAGCATACAGTCGAAATGCAACTATTTTGAAGAAGTGTATATTACGATTTGTTAAAACATATGTCAGAATCTCTAATAACATAGTGTGTCCATATTAATTAATATACACTGATGCTACACTGAACCTGACTAGGATTTGAGTTAATTCTGATGGAAATAAGTGATGGCTAAAAAAGCTAGAGATGATCTGTGGAGACAATAGATCGAGTCAGCTAATTCAGCTGTGGCATGTTAGCAGCATATCTGTGAGCATCAGCATCCTGCTATGCAGCGGTGCATGAATATTCTACAAATTTCAGTTTTTGTTTCACACACATCAGTACCTACAATATAATTCCTTGTTAGTAAATATGTCATAGTAGAAACTAGAAAAATACATTTGGTGAAGCTATTACCGGCTGACGATTGCTCCTACTTGTCTAATAGGGTCGGCTTTAGTTCCAACAATTCGTGTTCCAATTGCTCAGCCTCTTCAAGTGGCAAGTCAATAGCTTCAGCTGCTGTGGCCGTCTCATTGTTCGCACGGATGGTGTATCTGCTGCTGGATCACTAGCTAGAGAAGAAGAATAGGAAAGGATGAGAGCAGATCCGTAGTGTCCAAGAGAAATTGGTAATATTTGTTTAAATGCTCCATTACACGATGTTGCTTTAAAATTTGTCCAATTTAGGTTTTAATGAGGTTATAGGTAGTCTTGTTGAAGAAAGATCTTTACTTACTATTTTAAATTCATCATCTTGTCACTACTTTCATACTTCCACAGTTTCACCTGCTCAAGTTTAGAAAGCCCGCAGAAGTGCAGAACACCCCTACCATCATGCCTTCTTCTCTGATGCCCAGCTTGCTCCGACCTCTCTCCAATCCAGCTTACTCCTTGCATTTTACCAGCTCATGATTTCTTCTGGAAGCAAATAGTTTACACATTGCCGAGGGTAACAATCTGATGGCTACGTCGTTCAGACCATACAGAGCAAGTAGCACAACTGAACAAATAATATATAGGTTTTTAGGATGCACTCTCTAATGTATGTCCATGGAAGCATATTTTCCGTTGAGTGGAATAAATCCCAAATGTATGTCGATGGAAACATATTTTCTGTTTGACTTGAGTACTTTTTATTGCTTTCGAAGCACAGTCCTCCCAAATGTATGTCGATGGAAACATATTTTCTGTTTGACTGGAGTACTTTTTATTGCCTTCGAAGCACAATTCGAAGTTGTTAGAATTCATGGCTGAATAAGGCATCTTTCAAAAGTCATATAATTTTGGAGGATATTTGCTGTATTGCATGTCTGCTATAACTTTACTGTCTCTTTGCTTACTGTCATTCTTGTTAGATTAAACTGTCTTTGCGAAATATTAACACGTTACTGTAATAGCATTAGATGGTTCCATCTGTTCTGAATGCAAACCCTTATATCATTGCAGCTCTACATTTTTCACTGGAAGAATTTAACTTTCTATTCCTCGTGTGCAGCTTCAGTTCTCGATGATTACTTGTCTGGGGAGAGACCTTGTGGTTCATCATCACCGCCTCTACATCCATGTTCAGTTCTACCAAGATTGGTACTAACAATCGACTTGGACTCTGACCAGTAGTCTATGTCGTGCATTCTCTGGTTCGAGGTGTACAGTCTCTGTTGTCTCCTCCATGGAATGGTCACTCAAGTATTGTTCGTGATCCAGGTGTACAGTCTCTGCCTGTCTTTTGAAAGGATGCTATCTGATGTTGGAGCATGAATATGGTGTTCTCATGATCGTAGTTCTGGGAGGGCCAAGAAGGGAGCAGTTCTTGTTCATCTGAGCTGATCTTGTATGCCCTAGAACTTGGCAAAGAGTGCAGTACTGCAGTGTATAGAGAGAGCTCAACTGTGTAGGCAATTTTTTTCTTAGCATAGCAGGAACTTCAAGTGGCAGTCGATGCACATATGCTGATTTGCTCTCTCAAAGAAGAAAGGGATAATGCCCCTTTTTTACATTTAGGTATATGTTATTATGGTTAATCATCATCCTAGCGTGAATCTGTGTTTATAGCCTGATTGCTTTAATAGCTGTTATCCTGACACAAGGCAGCTGATAAGATTATGTCTATTGTTCTAATCTCACGTTTTGGGACACACAGATAACCTCAATTTGTTCCTCACAATATAAAATGAATCATAGATCATGACAAAACAGTCCGCTCTTGCGAGAAGAATGTTTCACCTTTTTCACCTCCCTGACTAATTCACAACATAGATGTGCGGCCGGTGATTTGGCCTTGTGCATCATTGTTGGCCACCTCGTTATACTCATGAACACAGTGGGTCTCTGTTGTGGCCTAATTATTTTTATGTATCAGCTTTTACAATATATGATCTTTTTTTCCATTGAATCTCAGGGCTATATTTAACCATAAACAACATTTACAAAGTCAGCCTGAAGGCTAGCAATAAGGAAACTAGGCGGAGAATCCATCCAAGCACCCAGTCACTTCTAAGGTGCAAGCGTATTTGGCACAAAAGTGGGCTAGAGTGTTGGAAGATCTAACAACATGTTGAATAATAAAAAAAGAAAACGAACTAGAGAGCCCATCAATTTCTTGGAGAATAGGTGCAACCACTGCGCGAGAACCAGCGCGAGAATTCCAGAGATCAACCACGAAGCTTGGCAAAAATCACACCATCCCTAAGGGCTAATGCCTCGCCAAGGACACCCGTTCACAATAAAAAATATTGTTTTCATTATACCAAGTTACTTTTATGTGGCTATCTCTTATTGTTTTCATGAATTTTCATGTATATTAATTATATCTAGATGTGTCACAAGAAAAAAGTTAGAAAACCGTAGCAACGCACGGGCATTTAGCTAGTTGTGTATAGTTTACGAAATTTTTTGGACAAACGTTCCAAAAATCTAAGTTCATTTCGATCATGAAGAAAATGCACATCGTCTGACTCAAAGACGTTCAAAATCGACGCAGGACAAAGGGGATTTTAAAGAGGGAACGTATTAATATTTTCCGAGTAATTAGGCCGCAAAAGGTGTGATTTTTTTTTTAAATAGGGTTAGTATAACGAGATTTATATTTACTCCTACATCAGAATTTTTTTTTAAAAAAAAATGAGAGGTGAAAATGTGTGTGCCACTCGCTTTCCCCGTTCCGACGCCTACACTTGGCCGCGCCCGCCGTCTTCCTCTCATGTCTTCTCCTTTCCCTCCTCCTCTTCTTCCTTCTCTCCCGCTCCCTCTCTCCCTCACCAATCAATCGGGCCTCTGGAGTCGTCGATCTCGTGTAGGAACAAGGCAGCAGCGGCGATCTACCGGAGGCAAGGATGCCGGACACGACGGACGACATCGCGGAGGGGATATCCTTCCAGGCGTTCGAGGACGACTGCCGCCTCCTCGGAAGCCTCCTCAACGACGTGCTCCTCCGCGAGCTCGGCCCGCAATTCATCCAACTCTTCGAGCGCATCCGCATCCTCGCCCAGGTAGGTAACCCACCCGCGATCGCGTCCTCGCTGATCGATCGATCGATCAAATGCCGCAACGGCCGGCCGGGAGCGCCGCGATCGGTGGCTCTTTGGTTATCGATGCTGTGTGTGTGTGTGGATCGAAACTGAAATGTTGGATCATGCATGGACCAGAGCGCCGTCAGCATGCGCGGCGCAGGGATGGAGGACACGGCGGCGGTCGTGGAGCGGCAGCTGGAGGCGGAGCTGTCCGCCATGTCGCTCGAGGACTCGATCGCCATCGCCCGCGCCTTCTCCCACTACCTCAACCTCACGGGGATCGCGGAGAGGTACCACAGGTACGTACGTAGCTGCACCAACGGCACATGTGCCCCTCTTGTTTTGCTAGGCAGATCGAATTCGTCGCCTGGACAGAAACATATTTCGAGAATGTTCAAATTTGTAGTAGAGTACTAGCTGGGACAGACAAATAAGTACGGAAATGTACACGTGCTAATTTAATTAATACACTTAATACAAGAGTACACCTTCTAGAAAGATATGGATTGAAAGAGCTGTGTGTTTATAGTATGATGCTACCATACTAGTGACACATACTTTTTTCCCCCTGGAAATTAACAACGCAGTTAATGGAGTGCTGAGTTTATTGTACTCCTACTATGATATGTTGAACACTTTTGAGTAGTCAAGACTCAGTGCAAATGTTTGATCCTTACCATCATCCATCATGCATGACGATCCATGTTGCAATCTCATTGTATAGTTTGTAATTCGGCAAAATTATACTCCCTCCGAAGGGAGTACTGTTATTTATTTTCTAATCATCTGAATAACACACTCTTTCCTTCAAAAAATAAGTGAGACTTAGATTTGACTAGATTCACCTGTATCTAGAAACGTTTTAGTGCATAGATACATATAAATCTAGACAAATACAAGTCACTTATTTTTAGACGGAGGGAGTACTATGTACCTAGTTTGGCACCCAAAAATCTACAGCGTAGCGTAAGATCCACTTTGTGCTGCAAGTACAGGTCATTCTGATGCATAGAACAAATACTTTTTATCTGCGCATATAGGGTTCGTAAATCACGTAGTGAAGTGCATCTGTCAAAATCATGCGATGATATATTCGACAAGTTGATTCAAGGTGGTGTTCCTCCAGAAGAACTATATAACACTGTCTGCAAACAGGTACTTCTTTTTGTAATTATAAGCATACACTTCTCCCGAATGCACAATCATGTTTAACTGATATTTGAGATATTCTTTCCGCTGTGCAGGGGGTTGAAATTGTCCTGACAGCGCATCCAACTCAAATAAATCGCCGAACTTTGCAATATAAGCATCTTAGAATAGCCGTGAGTTAATATCTGTGACTTTTTCCATTGGCCTTGCTGTTTCTTCTGTTTTAATGACAGATGGAACTCTGCTGCAGCATCTGTTGGAGTTCAATGAGCGCCCAGATCTTAGCTATGAGGATAAAGAAATTCTAATAGAAGACCTGGTATACTTCAGGGGTGTTTTCCATTCAATACTCCTTTTTTCCTTATCTGTTCTTAAATTCTGACTCTGTTTATGCAGGCAAGGGAAATCACAGCATTATGGCAGACAGATGAGCTGAGGCGCCATAAACCTACACCAGTCGATGAAGCTAGGGCTGGTAAACATTTAAGAATTCTGGCTTCTGTTTGTCAATGATACTATATACTCCTACATGACTTCAAAATATTTTCTTGGCTCTTGCAGGCCTACATATTGTGGAGCAATCCCTCTGGAAAGCGATACCACAGTACCTTCGTCGTGTTAGCAATGCTCTAAAGAAGGTAGCAATAACTACGACTGCTATTTGATGAACTTAACTTCCGTTTCACTCCCGAAAGCAATTCTAAATCTTTCATTTTAATACTACGGATGTAGCATACTGGCAAGCCGCTTCCATTGACCTGCACACCGATTAAATTTGGTTCGTGGATGGGTGGTGACCGAGACGGGAATCCTAATGTTACAGCAAAAGTAAGATTACTGGCTTGATGATGCTTATTCACCAGTCTCGCTTGTGTTTACATGGTGTGAGGTTTTTCATTTTTACTTTTTCAAGGGGACTCTGATGGGGTTTTACTTCTTTTACTTTTTCCGTAGTCAAAAGATTGAAACATTTATCATTTCTACGCACAGGTGACTCGGGATGTTTCTTTGATGTCCCGGTGGATGGCACTTGACCTGTACATCAGACAACTAGACAATCTCAGCTTTGAGCTATCGATCAAGAAATGCAGTGAGAAGCTTGCAACCTTAGCTAGTGAAATCTTGCTCAAAGGTTAGTTCCATAGTCCATCCACCTTATTTTCAAGAAATGTAGTGAGACTTTGGTTTGCTGTTGCCAATTGTGACAATACAGAAGTTCCTGTTTAGCTTGAAAAACACATGTCCATAGTGTAATCACAATAGTAAATATTTTCAGATAGTATTTTCAGGGCAGTGCAAATATTTCAGATAGTATTTTCGATTTATGTTGATAATTCTAGTGAACTCCTCAGAGTCGGCTGCTGAAGAGAAGAAGGCCAGTCCATGGACGCAAACAGGACCAGAGAACATCGTAAAACTTCAGCCTAGCTTGGCGCTGGCTGGTCGGGTTCCTTCTGGTGCTGATCTTCCATCATGTACAGGTACAATCTTTGTTGAGCTCCCAATTTGATGTGCTGCTGCATCATACAAGTATTTCACCTGAGTTTATAATTTCTGATCTTCTAATAGACTAGCTTGCACCAACAATTAATTTGGATGATAAATGGACGTTGTTTTTGTACCAAAAACCAAAGATGACACCATTTTATTGACGTTGCACTCACATGTTTTACCATCATTTTTGCAATAAAAGCCTTAGTATCCTATCCCAAAAGCTTAATAGCCGAGGGCTCAATGTAGTTTCAGTAGGCTGTAGTTGATGAAATTGTTTTACATCAATCGGTTAACTCCTTGACGTTTCCTGATTCCCTATCATGATTATTTCTTTAAATTAGCATTCTGGAGGTAAAAACTGGGCATACTTTATAGACCTTTATAGACCTTTTTCCTACACACATCTTTGTAATGTCATTTAATTTGATACTGCCGAAATATGTCATTATCCTTTCAATCAAGGTAAAACATGGTTTAGCAAATCACATATAATATGTAACATGTTAGTTTTTTTAAGATTTAACACATTATTTGGAGCTTAGTTTAATTAAAAGGCCTTTTGCACAACCAGGATTCAACATCTGTAATAACACCTGTGTTTCATGTTGCAAAATCGGTGTAAATTTTGCAGTTGCGTTTAAGGCCATATGCCTATACCTTCACCTAAATTTTTAATCTAGGACTTTACCTAACGCAGAATGCATTGATGGCGAAGCTCAAATCAGAATGGTAAAACCTCCATGCAACCCGAAGCGTCAGGTTTGAACTATTAGGCTTTTGTGCCGTCTTATATGTTCTATACTTTTCATATGAAGCTCGTGGGACAACATTCATGTAATCTGGTTTACACAAAAAATGTTTTGAAAATCTGTTATTGTAAAAATGGATTAAAGCTGCATGGCCTGACTTAGATTCAGTAATATCAAGTTATCTCAGAAGTAAAGTTATAAAAGAGTTGAACTTTTGGCAAATGTGTATTTTTTGTGTAGGCCAACTTTTTTTTTTTGACTTGAACTATTGGTGCCTCTTTTCCTCTTTAAAGAAAAAAAAATGACATGGTTCCTCGTAGGTAGCGGATGCCTGGACAGCTAGATGTTATCGTAATTGTTCATCTCACATTAATCTTTTGCTTGTATTTTCCAGGGGATTCATATTCCAACAGAAAAATTTGACGACAGTCCAGTGCAGTCTCCTGGACGATCTCGTCCAGGATCATCACATATGGGTCGAACTCCAAGTAGTGGTCAACTAAGGAAAATGTTGTTCACAGAATCTAAGATAGGCCGGTCAAGCTTCCGAAAGCTTCTAGAGCCAGGCCTATCGGATAGACCAGGAATTACTCCATACAGGATTGTCCTTGGTGATGTGAAAGAAAAGGTTAGAAGCAAAACTCGTTTATTAAACACGCATACTGAGATTTTGGTTCGTTTAAATACCAAATTTCGACGTATACTGCTAGTTTATCAGTATTAAATTCATCCAATGCTAAGGACAATAATATCAATCAATTTGATTCTCTAATAGAACCAGTAGTGCTAGGGTATAAACGAGACTAGTACTATAAATTCTACATAATTAAGCGGCTCTCTTTGTTTGACCTTATTGTATGTTTCTGTTTGCAGATGATGAAGACACGAAGGCGGCTTGAGCTTCTTCTAGAAGATCTACCATGTGATTATGATCCTACAGAATATTATGAAACACCAGATCAACTTTTAGAGCCTTTGATCACGTGCTATGAATCACTGGTTAGTATTCATTAATAACTATTGTAAGCAGAACTTTGGGTTTAGTCACTCATTGTATATATTTTCCGCGTAAAACTTGAATGAGCATGAAACAAACCTCCATACCGTACTCAATCCAGTTCATAGAAAAAAAGGGCAAATCTTCTTACTCTATCAATTCAGACTGTTCAAATAATAGAATGAGCAAAAGTAACTAAGGAACCTACACTCTTTTATCGGTTATCAATATCACATAATTGTATCTGTACTGAGTAGTACATCTGCTTCAACTATTTTGTGAAGCAATCAAGTGGATCTGGCATTCTTGCTGATGGCCGGTTAGCAGATCTTATACGACGGGTCGCAACCTTTGGCATGGTGTTAATGAAGCTCGACGTGCGCCAGGTATGTACAATGATTGCACCTTCTCTTTGTGATTTCTCAGATCTAATTTTTCCTAGTGTCTCCTTCCGACAAGCATAGGTAAAATTTAGTCATAAATAGAACCATATAATTATTGCTGCAGGAATCAGGCCGGCACACAGAAGCACTTGATGCCGTTACCTCTTACTTGGATCTTGGTGTTTATAGTGAGTGGGATGAAGAAAAGAAACTGGCTTTCTTGACTAAGGAGCTGAAAGGGAAGCGTCCTCTGGTCCCCCCATACATAGAGGTAATTTGTTGAGTATGTAAATACTCCATTCAATCCCAATTATAATTGATTGGTTACATTGTACTCCCTTCATTCCTTCTTATAAGGTGTATTAGTTTTTTGAAAAGTTAAACTTGACTATTTTTTTACCAAGTTTTTAGAGAAAACATTTCAGCATAATCTAATGATACTAGTTTGATATTGTATATGCTATAATAACCTTTTCCTAAAAGCTTGGTCAATTATAGTCACATTTGACTTTCCAAAAAATTAATGCACCTTATAAGAAGGAACTGAGGGAGTATATAGAAATTGCATTCTGGAGTTCGGAATAAATGCTAGTTTGTTTCTTCAAGTTGATCTGATCTAGATATGTGCATATGGATAACATATTTTTATGAATTACCCATGCCATCCAGCTTAGTTCACATTGTTCTGGCATGTACAACTTTGTGTTGAGCATTAACCAGACTGTTTATACTATCGGCGGTTTTCTCACGCGATTGAGATATAAGTCAAATAATTATTTTTACGTTGATGCTATAGCAGTTGGAGCCGGCTTTTCTCACCAAAGAAGAAAGAGAATTCCATATTTGACCTTACTTAAAGTTTCAGTTACTTTTTTCGCGAAAACGCAAAAAGGTTTGCATTTCAATGCATTGATAGAAAAATAAGATATATGTACTAGTCCAAAGAGTGCTCCAATACCCACGCCATACAACTCAACCAAAAAAACCTAGTTAAAGTAAGTAGATAGCGTAGCTCTCGTTCTCCTACATCTGCCTGTGATCTTGCATTGGCTTTGATCGCGTCGATTGGGGAGGCCACCGAAAGCAACTCGTTGTTGAAGATGATCACATTCCTATGCTTCCAAATCCACCACGCCATGAGCATAATAAACGACGAGGTTCCTTTGCGTATTTGATGTGGGTTGGATCGCACCACCAGCGTCCACCACCTTGTGAAGACCCCTTTAGCAACGGGAGGACCTGCAATAGATCAAATTCAGGATAAAACCCCATGCTAGATTGTCCACAAAAATGGGTATCCAGTAAGGATGTGTGACATAGTCTCCTCTTACTGGTCATAGAACATGCATCGTAGCTGCTGAGGCAGTCGGCAACGCACGGGCTTTTCACCCGTCCAACATCTATCTTGGCAAGCTAGCTAGATGAAGAACTTCACCCTGGGTGTCGCCCAAATTTTTTAGTTTAATTCCCAAGACCCTGATACTAACGACCCTTAGAAGAGGGCATAGTAACAAGACTTGGAGGAGTACTGGGTCATCCACCGCCAGACAAGCTTGTCTGGATCATACGCCAGGTGCACAGTTGTACGTACTGCCAAAGTGTGAGAGGGTCCATAGCCCCTAAAATGTCTATGATCCCGCTGCATTCGGTAAGGGTCTGTTGCAACATTCTGCGTTTCCTAGGTCATCGTGGGATGATCGCTATTAAATCTGGTGCCATTTCCCCATTCGACTTCCCGTCCAACCATCTGTCCTCCCAGAATAGAGCGAAGGATCCATCGCCCAATACCATTACGATGGAAGCAAAGAAGATTCTGCGCTCGCTTCTGGTGAACTATATATCGAGCCCGTGTCAAGGTCACTAGGGGTATATACGCATCCTGCATAACCAACGAGTCCTAATGTTGATGGCCATGCGTGTGATATCTGGTATACCAAGATGTCTAGAGCATAGCGGCATGCTCACATTGTCCCAGTTGACGTGGCAGTGTCCATCCTAAGCATCCTTCCTACCCACCCATAGGAGTCCACACAAAATTTTTAATCACCTTCTTAAGGGCCTTCTTCTTTAGGGAAAGCACCATAAGTTGGTGAAGAGGGCTTGCAGCAAGCACCGAACGGATAAGGGTGAGACATCTTGCTTTAGGCATCATGGATGCCTTCCACATCGATAGTTTATCCCCAATCTGGTCAATCACTAGTTGGGAAGCTTCAGCTAGGAGTCGTCGAATGGCTAGGGTTATGCCCAAGTACTTTACGAGGTAGGGTGCCAACTGACACTCCATGGTAGCCGCAGCACCAGTGGCTACTTCCTATGGGCAAGCAATTAGGGATACTGAACATTTCGCAAAGTTGGTGCACATTCCGGAGGCCTCGCCAGAAACCTCGAGGATGCCATGAATTGCGTGCAGATCCGCCTCATCTGGGTGGCAAAAGATCACCACGTCATCTTCATAGAGCGAGAACAAAGTCGTCATCTCCTGGAGGGCTAGACTTTGTAGCATGTCCAACTCCATGGCATTCTCTAGCACCCTATTAAGCGTGTTCATTATCAATGCGAACATCGTTGGCGACAAGGGACCCCCTTGTCTCAGACCCCTCCGGTGTCATATGGAGGGGCCTGACAAGAGTATGGCCACAAGCTCACAGAACCTCAGTCTGGATCCTATCTTCTGGAGAACCTAAAAAAGGAACCTCCAGGAAACAGAATCGAAGGCTTTAGCTATGTCCAGCTTGAGCATCACCATGGGCCCCTTAAGGCGGTGTAGGAGCCTCACCGTCTGCGGTACCAATATAAAGTTTTCATGGATGCTACGCAATGAAAGCGTATTGGTTGCTATCCACCAACAACTCCATCCTAGGGGCAAGCCTGTTCGCCAAAGTCTTCGCCACTAGCTGAGCAAAGATGTATATCAGGCTAATGCGGCAGTAATCACCCAAAGCTGCTGCATCTGTATGTTTAGGCAACATGATTAGCAGTGCTTGGTTAAGACCCTGAAATCCGCACCCGCACATCGTGAACAGCTTATAAAAAGCGGCCCTAAAGTCACCATTCATCGTAAAACCATCCGGGTTGATGCCTTCCCATGAGGGAGTTGTGCACCATGTGAAATCTATGCCTTAGTGAGCAGTGCCTCGAGCTCTGCTAAGTCATGTGAGTGCAAGCCCAAGAAGTCTAAGTCGAGCGAGAATTCCCAATCCATAGAAGTGCCTAAGAGGTCTCGTAAGTGGTTAAAAGAGGCCTCAGCCATGAATGCATGGTCTAAATGGCCATGCCGTCAACCCAAATACTATAAATATCGTTCTTCTTCCTCTTGTAGGAGCCATGCTGGTGGAAGAAAGCCGTGCTCACATCACCCTCGCTAAGCCACGCGATATTTGTCTGTTGTCGTGCCATTATGCGCTCCAACGAGGCCATCCTAGATAGGTGTGCTTTAGGAGGGCCCGTAGGTGGTTCTCATTCGGAGAGAGTTGTCTGGACTCCATGGTTGTATCAAGCCATATGAAAACCTCCCGAGCTGTCATCAGCTGTAGTTTTACGCTCCCTACCTTCTTGTTGCTCCATCTCATAAGCTGGCATTCCGCCCGCTTTAGCTTAGCAGTGAGTCTCTAGAAGGGATCCGGATCTCCATCAAATAACACCTAGGTAGATTGCACCACCTATTTGAAGCCTTCTAACTTCAGCGAGTTGCGCTCAAACTGGAAGCGCTTCCTACCCACCGCTTGTGTAGTGCCCTCAGGTTTTAGTTTCTTATTTGGCCTTTGAAACTTTTTCTTTCCTATTTGACTTTGCATTTTTTGTTTGTTTTCTTATGTGACCCTCCGATCAATTCCGTTAGCTCCTGTTGCTAACTTTATTCTTCTTGAGGGCTTGTTCGATTAATTCACCCCACGTGTGGATTGGAGTGAAATGAATGGGATTTACTTGGATTTTGACTTAGATGGGATTTAATCCATGTCAATCCACTTCAATCCATTGCAAACCGAACAGGCCCTAAACTGATGTACCATGCCTTACTCGATAGAGAAAATGAAAAAAGGAGAAAACTCTCGTCCTGACCCATCCCTCTCAATCCCCTTCCACTCCTGACCAAACAGCTGCTTTGTCTTGTACATGCCCAAATGCCACAAACTGTTGCTTTTATCTTGTACTTCCTTCGTCCAGAAATAACTGACTTGGTTTTGTCTAGATTCGAATGTATCTAGACGTATTTTATTGTATAGATCTCAAAATAGGCTTTCGTCCCGCTATATTAATATAGCACCAACACAATACAAACATGATAGTCTCGAAAATAAAGAACATGCTGGGGTAGCAGCACACACACACCCAAAAGAAACAAAGAAGAAATAAAATGGAGACAAAGGCGGATCAACTAAACGACGGTGACCCGCGACCGCTGTGCCCTCCGGAGAAGTACCACCACGCTCCTAGCAGCGGATCGTCAAGTACCAAGAAACACCTTCAAGAAGGAAAGCTACAACGTTGTTGCCCAGACCAGAGTACTGATCCTAGGGTTTCCCCCGGCACACAGAGGGGAGCGGATGTAGGGTAGCCACAACGCCCTCCAGGAAGGAATGGTGCCACCGAGTGTGGCACCGCGTTGGTGTCAGCGAGCCGACAAGGATTTCTCCCGAAAAACCCTATTCACAACCCTCGGACGATCCGTTGCATAGGAGACCTGCGAGGGCGAGGCCTCGACACCACCAAACTCGACGCCCAGCATCATGCGCCACTCCGATCACAAAGCCACCACCATCTAATCACCCAGATTATCGCCACGAGGCTTGCATGACAAAGGCAAAAATAGCTTGAAACGGAGCCAACGGTACCACAACCATGCAGGAGGGAACTGCCTCTACCGCTGAAGGCGGTAGTCGACCGGACGTGGCTGCAAGGCACCCAAATCCCTGTTTGGTCCAGCCGAGACCAACGGGCATGTAAAGTCTCCATAGAGGCATACCAGTCCCAATAGGGTCCGGCCAGGCCCAGATCGGGCCCGTAAAACTCGCTGCCACGCCGCAACTGGCCGGTCGTCTTTGCTGCGAAGCCCTACACAAGCTATTTCACCGCTTCTTGCAGAACAACCAGTGAGCAGGGCAGGCCCACCTGCCCCGACTAGATCGGGCCCTAAGGGCCCAGATCTGGGCCGTATGGGCTCAGTCAACGCCGCCCCACCGTCAGTTGCTGCTCCGCCATGCCGCGCCACCCCGCCTCACAGTAGGTGTGCCACTGCATCGCCACCGTTCGGACGGAGCCAGGCATCTGCCGCCCTAAACGCGCCGCCGCCAGGAAGAAGGGGCCCCGTCTCCCGCCTCCAAGCATGCAGGTAAAGTCAGTCCGCCGCCGCCGGCGCGCCCCGGGCTTCTCCCGGCGGCCTCTGTCGGCAGCTGCGACAGGGGAAGGAGGAGGAAAGGGGGTCTGGACAGGAGGGCTGGTAGGCGGCGCCCCCTCGCCTCGGGGAGGACGAGAGGAGCGCGAGGGGTCGGGGTGTTCGGTTAATCCTCTTCAGAAATGGATTGGAGTGGATTTTGACTTAGATAAGATCTAATCCACCTCAATCCATGTCAATTCCGCCCAATCCTGAAGGTACCGAACAATGCCTAAGTGTCAAGTTTTTAAATTGGATAACTATGAATAATGTCGATAGATACCTTTTGAGTTAATTACCACTTGTCCCCAGCACTTCCTCTCCACTCATATGTGGCCATGTCAGGCTGCACCAGAGCGACCCTCGCCGCCTGCCTCGTACCTCCTTCCTCCCTCCCTGCCATCACAGGGGACATCACCGGGCAAAGTCTGTGCAGCGTCGCGGCGGCAGTTCCTCCTAGACACCGATTTGGAAGGTGGCGACGGCGCCCACGAGGTGTTGCAGGGCAGCGGCTGGTGGGTGGCTCGGCAGGATCGCGTCCAGGAGGCGGCAATAGGCGGGGCCGATCTGGTGACTCTGGCCTAGGCGGGCCATGGCTCTCGCGCAACTTCTCTAGCTCTATGACAATGGCAATCACGTGGCCTCCTCCTAGGTGTGCGGCTGCACCCGCAACATGAGGATGCCGGGGCAGTGGCCCCGAGCATTGCCGCAACGGCCTTTCTCCGTCGGAGGTGCGCGGCGAGTTATGATGTATCTTGGGATCCCACGTCTTATGAAAATAATCGGCTCGTCAGCGGCCCTAGCGGTCTTCGCGCAAAGTCAGCGATCTGTTTGCGGTCGGTCCTCCTCGATATGGACACCGATGAGTTCCAAACTTTTTCTTTGGAGGAGTACAAGGACTGGCGTATATGGAGCTCCTTGGACCTCTTGATGGAATGGGACCCCTAGCGGTCTTCGCACAAGGTGGTGTAGCGTGAAGCTCTGTTTTCTGTCGACATCATGGAGCATGTTTGCCTCGAGATTTCCATAGTATTGACACACTTGGGGAATTTCATGGTGGATGAAGACGGAGGACCCGACACTAATGGTGGGGGCAAGGTCTTGAATGCGATGAGTACTTTGCTTTACAGGCAGTTTTTTCAGACATGGCTTGCAGGACGATGTTCCCATCCATACCAGACACGAGTTAATGTGAGCCTAGTGGTAGATGACTTGTAGTAGCAGCCTCCGCAAGTGGGGGCAAGCAGCAATGGAGGACTTCTTTGTTGGTGGTGCCCCCGGAGTACCGAGTCATGATTTTTAGGATGAAAACCCAAGGTCTGACATTTATTAGATGTACCTGGCAATCACCATGCTGAAGACATTGTTTTTTGGGAACTTAGTCTTTCTCTAGGGTGAAAACCTAAGATTTTTTATGAGGCGACGATAATGCTTGTGCATTATTCCCTTGTTGGAGGTGTTGGTTTTGAAGAACCTCTTTATACTCTAGGTGTTGTCTTTGGTGATGGTTAGACTGATGTTGTGGGTGATTTATCACCATGAAGGGGTCCTTTTTTTTCTCTTCTTATTTTCTTTTTTGGGTTTGTGCATCCCTTGTGTCTTTGGGCATTAGTTGGTGCAGAGGTCGGGTGTAATTAGTATCTGCGTGATATTAATATATTCCTTTTATCGAAGAACTGAGGTTGTCAAATGGCATTAATTTGTGCAGCACCTGGTGGGACAACATCCGTTTTAACATCCACACTCCACAGCCTCATCAACATTGATTTACATTCATCCAAAAAAAACATTGATTTACGTTAAACTATATAATAGAAGCACTTTCTTTTCCATAAAATTTATAGCGGTGGGCCAGCTAGTGGATGAAATTTTGATACACGATAATATCTTGATGTTTATGTTTACATATTTTTGTAGATGAGGAACACAGGAACAAAAGTTATGCTTTGCCTTACCGAGAAGGTTTACACATTTTCCTTTCCCTTCCTGTCTTGTAGGTTGGTGCTGATGTGCAAGAAGTTCTAGACACCTTCCGCGTTGCTGCAGAATTAGGGAGTGACTCGCTTGGAGCATATGTGATCTCAATGGCCTCTAATGTAAGAAGAGACACCACTTCTGTAATGTTGTAAACTAACGAATAATTTCTAGATATTCAATTAGCCATTATCTGCATTTTAGAGTAATTGACTGAATTTCACCTGCACTTAGCTAATGGAGTCTTATGTACTTCTTATTAGCACTTGTTCATATGCATTTTTCTGGTGTTTTGTTATGCGACTAGATTTAGTATTATCTTTTTACTAAACAGCTTGTACTTCCTTGCAGGCCAGTGATGTCCTCGCCGTTGAGTTGTTGCAGAAGGACGCAAGACTAACAGTTAGTGGTGACATGGGACGGCCATGTCCTGGTGGAACGTAAGTAACGATTATGTAGGCATAAGTGAAATTTCTCCGTGAATTTCCTGGCATGTTTAATACACATATCTATGATCAAATCAACTTATGAACCTGAAAGCATGTATGAATAATGTTCTATTCAACAATGAACCTCAAAGCTGTGTACAACATACCAATTGGTTATATTTAAAGGAAATTGTTTAGTATATAACTGAACCCAATCCCAGGGGTAGAACACTTTCGTGATGTTGTGATAGCTAAGCCCACTCTACATGTTTCTGTGACATTGGCGGCTAAAATCAGTGTGTGGTCTTGGCAAACAGGTTAAGAGTTGTTCCCTTGTTCGAGACCGTGAAGGATCTACGAGAAGCCGGCTCGGCGATCAGAAAGCTTCTGTCCATTGACTGGTACAGGGAGCATGTCATCGAGAACCACAAAGGGCACCAAGAGGTGGAATCCTGTTTTAGGCGTTATTAGTCTCAACAAGCCTCGACAAGTTATCTGAAACTTAAGTGTCTTCTCAACTGTTGCAGGTCATGGTGGGATACTCTGATTCAGGAAAGGACGCCGGCCGTTTCACCGCGGCGTGGGAGCTGTACAAGGCCCAGGAAGACGTCGTCGCCGCGTGCAACCAGTTCGGGATCAAGGTCACGCTCTTCCATGGCCGTGGCGGGAGCATCGGCCGCGGCGGCGGGCCGACGTACCTCGCCATTCAGTCACAGCCTCCTGGTTCAGTAATGGTGAGAACTAAACTAGTTTTCCTAAAGACATTCTGTTGTTGTCGATCTTGGAACAGTTTGTGATCAGATGAGATGCAGGGCACTCTCCGGTCGACGGAGCAAGGCGAGATGGTGCAGGCCAAGTTCGGGCTGCCGCAGACGGCGGTGCGGCAGCTGGAGATCTACACGACGGCGGTGCTGCTGGCCACCATGCGGCCGCCGCACCCGCCACGGGACCCAAAGTGGCGGGGCGTGATGGAGGAGATCTCCCGCATGAGCTGCGCGCACTACCGCAGCACGGTGTACGAGAACCCGTCCTTCATCACCTACTTCCAGGAGGCGACGCCGCAGGGCGAGCTCGGGTACCTCAACATCGGCAGCCGCCCGGCGAAGCGCAAGGCCACCCCCGGCATCAACAACCTCCGGGCCATCCCGTGGGTGTTCGCCTGGACGCAGACGCGGCTGGTGCTGCCGGCGTGGCTCGGCGTCGGCAGGGGCCTCCAGGACGCGCTCGACAAGGGCCACACGGAGGTGCTCCGGGCGATGTACAACGAGTGGCCCTTCTTCCAGTCCACCTTGGACCTGATCGAGATGGTGGTGGCCAAGGCCGACGCGCCCATGGCGAAGCACTACGACGACGTGCTGGTGTCGCCGGAGCGGCTGCCGGTCGGGGAGCAGCTCAGGAAGGATCTGGCGAGGACGGAGAGCTGCGTGCTGGCCGTCAGCGGGCACTCCAAGCTGTCGGCCAACAACCGGAGCCTGAGGAGGCTGATCGAGAGCAGGCTGCCGTACCTCAACCCCATGAACATGCTGCAGGTGGAGGTCCTGCGCCGCCTGCGCCGGGACGACGATAACATGAAGCTCCGCGACGCGCTGCTCATCACCATCAATGGCATCGCCGCAGGGATGCGCAACACCGGCTGAGACTTGTTGTTTAATTTCTTCTTTTGCCGTTGCCGCTCGAGTCTTCAAGTTCAAACCAAGATAAGGATTGCATGTCTTAGTCGTGCCGATAAGAACATTATCTATGCGCCGATAAGAACATTTTGATCTAACAGTTTTGTCGTGAATATGTATAACTTGCGATTTTTCTTTTTGCAACATTTCGAACACAAGAGAAAGTATACTCACTCAGTCCACAAATAACTGTACTTTTAGGCATTTTATTTAGTCACGCTTAATGAAGTTTGACTAACTTTACAGGAATTTGTGTTAACATTTATGAAACCAAATTAACATCATTAGATTCATCTTGAAATTTTGGTTCATAATATACTAATTTTATATTATAAATATTGTTATTTATATAAATTGGTCAAACTTTATTTTTTTTGACTTAGAATAAAACCTAGAAGTATACTTATTTGTGGCGAAGGGAGTAGGCAATAAGTTCTGATGTGGTTGCACAAAAACGTGAAAAGTTTGTCACCATTTGCTACAAAAAAAATGAGTCCAACAGAGATGCCCCATGCATCCAACATTTTTGAAACTCGTTTGCAGCATTGAAAACCTTCCTTTACAGCATATGCCCAAAAATAATTGCACCAGTTACTTGTGGGCCACAATAAAAATGATAGATGTTTGTAGCATTCTGAAACACTTTTGGAACATCAAAAAATCCACAAACACTGACCTCCGCCGTCAACAATGGACATGCCACCATGCGTCGATTAAGCTCGCCAGCACGCATCCTACACACTGAAGGCTCGTCGCAGCAAGTTCACGTGAATGTCGATCAATTCGTGCACATTGCCATTGTCTCCAATCCCGGTGGCGTGTGGCGAGTGCTGTAGGCAGTTACATTGGTGATTAAGTGAACACCGCACAACATCATGCGCGTGTAGTGATTAAACTGCCCGTTTGGAAGAGTTGTGTGGTCATTGGTGTGTTTTTCTCTTCATGGAGATCCAAGGTTGTGTGTCTTCTATCCTAGGGAGTTCTTGTGACCATTGATTAAGCTTTTGTTTTTTAAATTATGCTCAAAGTATATTGAACTGTTTCCGGTGTTCTCTATTTTGAATCATTATGGCAAAAAAATTGTGAACTCATATCACAAAGATTTTTGTACGATCTATAATTGCTGCATGTAGTCATTTTTTAACAGGTTGATTAATGATGCTTGACGGGCGTATTTGTAACTTGGTTTTCACTAGATATTTTTCTTCAATTCTTAACTAGCAATACATTCAAATGTTTTGCCTCTTGTCACTAGTTTGATTTTGCAGCAAAACTCTTAGAATATTTACATATTTATATCTTTAATATGATGGTTGCACTTGCCTTAAGATGTCAATTCTAAGCATTAGACTAGTTCTTTAGGAAAGCACTTCATAAATGAATCAGAGTACGGTATCCTGGCGATGCAACTGCCATGGAGTTTGTGAGATATAGATTTCTGCTATATCTCAAGTTTGTGAGATAGAGATCAAACAAAGAGGTAAACAAGAAGCAAAACCTGTGACTTTTGTGTCTCAAACTTTGTATTGATAAGTAACATTTAGATAGAGAGACCAAGTTAGAACATTTTTCGTTTCTACAAACCCACATTAGGTGAGTTCTATGTTCATTTAACAGACAAATACATGTAGGAATGACTTATTTTCTTTCGAATATGGAAGCTTTCATTATTCCAGACTCTGTATCTATGATATATAGCTGCGAAATTAATCACCTCCATCCTATGGAAATAACACACATCTTTTGCCATCCAAAAATTTCTTTTGAATTAGTAAGAAGTGGAGGCTCCACAACCACAGGGACTGTTCATTTTATTAGAGTCACCTGCAGAAGCATGTAAGAGAATATCATTCCAGCTAAACAGAAAAGGTAGGAAAAGATAGAGAGCAAGCCACTAGCATGTTAAATTAAATAGGTCCTTCCATGTATTGAATGGAATAAATATAGCTAGGAGAGGAGGAGGGTAGTTACCTCACATCCTTTCTGCCGTAGTTCCTTCGATGTGCTGCTATCTCTAACAGAAATCAAGGGCATATCTTCTAGTTCCAGACAATTGAGGGACGGAAGGTTTAGCAACCCCTTAGGGAGCTTGCTCATCTTAAGGAACCCCTCGAGTATCACGTGTGTGAGCTTTGGCATAGCCCCAACCCCAATTGTCCACTCCTCGGTGTAAGAAAAACTATAAAGCTCTAAGTTCTGCAGACGTGGAAAACCCAAAGTAGAGCATGACATGGTTCGTCCACTATACCCTTCCAACTTCAGTACCACAAGGAATTTAAGCTTCTCCAACACCAGCATGGGATCTTGATTAATGGAATCGGCAACTAGGTGGAAACTTCGTAGGCTTTGCGGGAAGTGATGGCTCTCAGGCAGTTTATCAAGCGCCCTCAGACTATTGAGGTGAATATCAAACAGGCGAGGCATGCTTGCAAATATATCCAACATTTCCACAGGCATGCATTTATACATGTCCACTGACAAGGTTGAAAGTTGAGTCATTTTGCCAAGAAACCTCACCATGTCAAGATTGCACCTTTTACTGATATCAATACCATGTTGTAACCGAAAGGTCCGGAGCTCCTTTTGTTGCACACCCCTTGGTGGATAGAATTCCCAACAAAGGTAAACATGCCTTAAGGAAGGGATATCCCATATAGATTCTGGTAGTACTGAGTGTGTGTCTGTCATATCAATTGTTTGGAGGTATACGAGTTTCACAATCGAAGAAGGGAGAGTCACACCTTTGCATCTGACCAACCTAAGACATCTTAGGTGAATGCACCCACCAATTGCACTAGATAAATTATTTAGGCTTGTGTCTTCAATGTGAAGAACTCGAAGAAATTTGAGTTTAGGAAGGGATATTGGTGGAAGTTGAAAGCCAATCAGAGCTCGAAGATTATGTGTTGCCTGCATATTCTGACCTCTGAATTCTTGATAAGAAGAACGGTATGATGTCATGATATCAATTGATGGTGCATCACCTTGGCCTGTATTGTTTTTGTTTTCCATTTATCAGCAAGAAGCCACAGAATCGGGACATATCAAAGAGAAATTTCTCTAAATACCACTAGTAACTAGCTTTTCGCTATGTTATTATATTGCAGAAGCGCTCTAAAGAGTGTTGTATAACTATTTCCTCCCTAAATGCAATTACTTTTATGTTCTATTTGTGATCTTAGGTATATTTTTCTTATGTTTGAACATAAGAAGGATACACACATAGAGATACTTGGAAGGAAATTTAAATGATGTTTAAGGATGATAAAATATTAATGTGTAAATTTTGACGTCTTTGGAGACACTAATTAACCGTAGGGATAGCTTAGGTGTTTCTCCACAAAACAAATAACTAACAATTCATATGTGCGTGATATCTCGTCGAATGGATATTTAAAAAATTTGAATCGAGAAAAATAAGAACTTCATATAGACGTAAGGAATGACTTTCAATTTTGTTAATGACATAAATAAAATTTGGCTCTTTTGGAGCATCATGTAGGGAGTTTTGGTACTACTAAAGAATAAGATGGAACTATATTCATAGAAATGAAAGGCAACATGACCTGCGGTTTTGTGGATGACATGAAGAAAACCATCTTGTTTTGCCTCTTCTATGCACCAATCGTGTAAAATATCATGAACCCGTATTTCCTCAATCCACCCATGTGCTTTGCTTCTGCCAACAACTTGCACTAAGCTTCTTTGAGCTAGCTCAGCTACATACATGTGTGCTATTTCTTCTTGTTCATATTTTGGTGCTTGTGGAATGAAGCCTTCTGCTATCCACAATGAAATAAGAACATAGACATCTATTATACAATCCTCGGTAAAAGCCGCAAGATATAGTAAACATGACCTTAAATGATGATTTGGCAGGTCCTTATAACTGCGAGCTAGTATGCCTCGCATCATATCAACATTTTTAGTTGATGGCCAACCCAATAATACATTGCACCATGATTGTGTATTCAGATTCTTTGAAAGATAACCCCCCAAAACTGTAAGTGCAAGTGGCAATCCATCACATTTCCTTGCTAACTTTCTCCCAATAATTTCAAACTCATCCACGTCACGTAAAATTGACCTTCTGTATGATGGCAAAGCTTTGCTACAAAACAACTCCCAGCTTTTCTCTTCGTCTAAGTGCTTTAAATAATGAACATGGGTTGGCATTTCAACATGATTTGCAACATCAACCTTTCGTGTGGTTATCAGTACTCTACCACCGTTACCTGTATCTGGAAAGGCTTTAGTTGTTCTATTTAATTGGTCCCATGTGTCTGATTCCCACACATCATCGAGAACAACTAAGTATCTCTTCCCTAGTAAATAATCACTAATCTTCTTTCCCACATCATACTCATGCATTTGATCAATTGAATCTTGTGTGCAACCTGTTATTTGTTTCATAATATCCTTGAGTAAATCAATGCCCTTGAATGTCTGAGATACAGTTACCCATGCAATTATGTCAAAGTGATGTTTGACACTAAACGACATGCAGACTCTTTTAGCTAGTGTTGTCTTTCCGGCTCCACCCATGGCAACTATGGATACGGCACTAAGCATGTTGTTTCCATTATCAACTAACTTATCCACTATTTCTTTATGCTCATCCTCAAAACCAACCATGACAACATCATACTCAATGTTTTCTTGCATTTGACCGAGATCTTGTGAAAACTCATGTTCAACTACAAAACTAGTGGCCAAATCAATTTTCAGACGGTCTGCACTCTGAAATATCTCACTAAGTTTCCTTCTCACGCACTGGATTTCAGCACCGAGTTTATAAAGGGTGAACAAGTCACTCGGTAAGCGAGCATACCTTGAGATAGCACCCATGAACCCTTTTTTCAGCCTGTTTCTTTTCTCCAGGTAATCTGCAGCTTCAATGACATTCTGAGCATCATATGCTGCATCCTTGATCTGGCTCACCAAAACTGCAACTCCTATGTTTCCTGATCTCCTTTTGGTTTCAGCGTCTTTGAGGTACCCGTGCAGCCGCGTTAGCTCATCTTTTAAGAACCTCACTTCAAGGGAGACTCCACATAAGAATTTGGTCTCCTGAACAGCAAGATCGCCTACAGTCCCAAGGACGGTACTGACAGCCGACTCTGCCATTGCTCCTTGCTTATGTCCCCCTCAGAGATGGAACTAGTGCTTGATCCGACTCGGTCGGCTGAGTGCTTTCTCGGGACCTCCTTTAGCTCTTGGCCCACCTGTCGTCAACTGTAACTGAGAGTCTGAGAAGTCGGAACAGTAACTAAAGACTAGTATGATAACCTCCGTTTCATTTGTGGTTTTAATTCAAATCTAAGCTATAATTATACTCCCTCTCCGCTACAAATTAATAGCCTTAGCTTTGTCTGAGTACGGTTACATCTAATCCAAATACTAATTAGATACATATGAATCAAGAAAAAATTGATGCCATTAATATGAATCGGAGGGAATGAGAAGAATTAGAACCGAGGGAGCAGTAGTTAGGATAGGATCGAATAAGAAACTCACCGACGGGAGCAGAGGAAGAGACGGCGCGCGATGGAGACCGGTGAGTGTGGTGAGCGCAGGGGCACAGCCAGAATGTGTTAGTGAGTCAGAGCTTGCTGGCCATCCCTTGCTGCGTTTTAAATACCCTCTCAGTCCCGAATTAAATACCGCAGATTTTTCTATATTTATATATATATACATACATTTTAAAGTATAGGTATACTCGAATCTAGATCCGTGACGTCTAGTACAGGACAGATGGAGTAGGAAGATGAGCTCACCATGTCCAAACTGATATTGACTCCTTATTACTTGACTCGTATGTATGTATACTTGTGCAAGTTTGGATTTTTCGTTGTAATAAGTGCCGGCCGGTCGTTTGTCACATTAGAGGAATTGAAAAAAAAAATGATCATGACAACTCTAAGCAAACGTGGGATTTGACGACTGAACAACGACCCACCTAACCACGATGGCACTATATAAGCAAAACAACAAATATATATTCAGCCCTAAGTGACCCGTGATTTGTGAACTAGCCCCGGCCATTTTGTGCCAAAAAGACTAATACTCCATGACCAGAATACTACTATACATACTTCCAATGACTAAAAAGTGGACTAATATTCCATGACCAGATTACTGATGGACCTCCGATGACTAAGGGTGGAACATGTAGTGCGCAGGGGGAGAGAAAGGTCAGATATGTGCGGATATTCAAACCAGCTAACAGGAGAATATTCTTTCGAGTGAAACAAATAACGATCCATGTTGAGAGGATTAAAAAAATACATATACACATGTCAATGTTTTAAGTGCATACTCCCTTCGTCCGTCAATAAGTGACAATTGTTTAGAGACGGAAGAACTATGTAAAATGTTTTAGACAAAACATAATGTTTGTTAACAGTGCTAAGAAAAGAACAATTGTGGTGCTCAAAAAATTGCTTTTTTCAAGCGGCAACTTTTTTTTTCATATCTCACGACATCACAAATATTTTTTATCCGTGGAACTTTGGATGCAATAGTAGCCGTCACACCTTTTTTTGACGGTAAAGGGGACGAAGACCCCAGAAGCTGCTCATTTATCAAAGGGGTGGGTACATTTTACAATAAAGCACCTAGAGAAGGCGCGAGGTAAAAGCAGTACTTGCAACATTGCAAAGAAACCCATGGAACTAGAAGTAAAAAAGCAATCGGGTCCCCAGGTTTCTTCTCCACCGCAACCGACGACGAGCTCCTTCCGCCGGACTCCATGGCGCCGCCGGGGACGAACCACTTGGCAACACCTAGAAGGGAAACCCGACGAGAAGCTCCACACAGGGCCTCCGTCTTGGAGGTTGGAGATTGCGCAAACATGGCGCAAAACGGTCGCCCTTCGACCAAAGCAGGCAACAGCTCCATAGTTGAGCCACTGCGATTTTTCCTCAGAGGGAGCAGCTTGAGGAGAAGCAGAAGAAAGTTGATGAAGGCTCGCTGTCCACTGGAGGCCACCACCGCGATGACTCCAAGCAGATAGATCGCCCGCCGTCCACCAGCACCACTTCTCCAGGACAACGATCTTCCCAGCAGGAAAGATCATAGTCCATCGGTAAGAAGGAAGAACAGAAGGGCCTTGGACGCCAACCCTATCCTCGCCGCCACATCCGGCCATAGGGAGCTCATCCACCGCCTTCCTGGCACCGCACCGCTCCTCCTCGCCACCTCGGCCGGCCAGGAGCGCCACCGCACCATCACTGCCTCCACACCGATGGAACAAAGCGGCTTTATTGACAGAGAGGACCTCTCCCACGTCCATCACAGCATCGGCCTCCGACCGCCGGAGCATCACCGCGAGGAACAGGGGGAGAAGAAATTTCCAGATCCAGCCGAAGAAATCTGGAGACTTCCTCCCTCGGGCATATCGCCCAAACACGGCATAAAGCCAAACCCTACACCTACGACCTCTACAAGGACCTACATCTACGTCGGCGCCATCCTCTCGCCGCCGCTCACCGGCTAATCCGGCGAGGGAGGCATGAGAGGGGCCCGGGGAGGAGAAGGGGACTCTCAAGGGGAAACTTGCCTCTCGTTTCGTGCGAAGAGGAAAAGGGGGGTGCTATCCCCGTAGCCGTCACACATGGAATGTGTATGGTGTAGAAGATGGTTCACGTCCCAAAAAATTTGAACATGTGCTTGCGGCCCAGGTAGGTCCTTCATGGGCAAATCACACTCAACATCTATTTCGCAAACAACTGGGAAGAATAAAATCATCAGCGTAATGATATGTCGTCCCACACGATTTTGTAGAAGAGAAAGTGTGTGCTAAGCGATAATTGGGTTCTCGCAACTGTTTCTTTTTCTTGGCCCCATCTCACACGGTGAGAAGCAAATGGTGTGTGTTTCTGAGGTTTTGTTTTTTGAGATGGGTTGTTTCTGAGGTTGTGACTTTTGTATTACGTTCGATGCGTTGGGGTGATGTAGCTTTCTCGACCGCGTGCCATAAAACCCGGCAAAGGTGTCCTTTTGGCACACACTAGCTCTACGATACACATACACTTCAATATGTTTCGTGACAAGAAGATCGCTCGTCTCTCTTGCGTGTGGCAGTGCCCGCCGTCACAGCATCACCTTGTTGAGTAGGCATCTCTGATGGTGGAGGAGGAGTCCCTCTTGCTGCCAGACCACAAATCCGGTTCCTCTCCCTCGTACTCCGGCCAGTCCTCAGACGACGATTGTGGAGGTTGTCAATGTCGTCGCTTATAACGATGCGGAGGCCTCTGCCACCAGTGTAATGGCAACCTGATCCACCGTCAACAAGGAGATCATCCACATCCCCTCCGACATGAGAAGAACTAATAACTATATATATTGTCTTTATGTTGTATAAAAACAAGATCGCTTAGTATATGCCACGGTTTTCAAACAAAATCGTTTTCCAAGTCATGCCAAGCACTACCTAATTTCGTGATCTACCCTTTGCAATGAACTCGGTCAACGACCAACATTAATTGTCATCCCTTCTGACTTTATAATTACCCATTCATGAAGTAACATTTGAAGATCATGCTACATCAATATCGCCCAACCCTACATAAGCCTCATGGTTAAACAATCTTAGTAGCGGTAATACATTGTCATGGAGAAACTACCGATAACAATATTGATGATGCATTTCGTGGTATATCATTCTGGGTCTATCCAGCATCATGTTCCACTAGCAATATCGGTGTCATATATCATAACAAACCCTGCAACACTTTGCATTTGCACATAGTGAGGAAACAAGGGATACATGAACTAGTCTTAGAGGCGAGATTAGGGATATATTTATGGTGGTGTTTATGATTCCACACATATATCAGGGTTTTCCTCCAAATACTTATTATCCGGAACTAATATAATTAAAGCATGGAACAATAAACTTAATCATGAAACAAAAAAATAAACAATACAACTTATTATTGACTCTAGGGCTTATTTGAAACACCGCAACCATCATTGCGTCGAAGGGCACCACCTTCACAGTTTCTCCTATTGTTGTTGCCACCATTGTAGCCGCTCTTGGAGGCAAGATTGATGGACAAGCCACTGGCACCAGCATCAGCACCCTGTTCCTGAAGACGTGTGTGTTGGCCTCCAGGAACATGGCATACACCTCGCCAAGTATGATCCCCTGGTCGATACGGGCCAATACCGCCTCGACGAGCGGGTTGTACTCAGCGTCCAACCCATTTAGGACGGTGTTGATGATGTTGTCATCATCCATCTTTTTTCCCACCAGTCGCCAGTTTGTCTGTCGAGGCCTTCACTTTGTTGAAATAAACGACCATCATGACCTCCCTATTCTTCAGATCGTTGAGGGTTCTTAGCAGATACATGATCTGTGTACGAGATTGCGATATCAGCATGGCCTGGATAGCCGTTCAGGCCATGTGCGTCGTGTGGTGTTCGGTGACCTAGACCAAAATTTCATGAGAAAGAGATCCAAGGAGGTATGCTGATCCTTCTCAATCATGCTGCATAGGCAGGGTTATACACCTCAGTGGTGATTTTCTTGCTAGGGACATCGCTTTCAAACGAGATTTTCTTTGTTGACCCCTTGGTTGAGCCATCAAAGTACCCGAACATGCGGGCACCATGGATCACAGGAAGAACAACCGCTTTCCACACAAGGAAGTTCTCGCTCCTGAGCTTCTCGTGCACCGTCTGACCAGATGGGCTTCCGGTCGACGCCATAGGTTGATGAGGAGTGCTAGATGTATTGAGAAAGAAGAGGCATATATGATATACTTCCTTTGTTCATTAAAATAATAACTTCTGGATATCTTAAAATAGATTAGATTTAAACTTAAATAGATAAAATTAAATAATAAAATATATCTAGATACATGCATTCTCAACAAAAGTTAGAAGGTTGTACATTAGTGAACGGGTGAGTACCATATAAAATAGGGTTAATTAAGCGTTCTCTTAGCCTCGACACCCGTTCATGTTTATATATGGTCACAATGACCTGCTCATGAGATCCACAGTTACAGGGATTTACAACTTGTGTTACGTTTGGTTTATATCCGACCAAACTTGGTTAGAACATTACAACCTTCTAGAACCTACTCCCTCTGTTAGGGATTATAAGGCCTATAGACCATTTTGATAGGATTAAGAAAAGCATTAACTCATCCTCTTGATTATTACATGCACCAATACCTATACATGCATGAGAGAAAAGAAAGAAAAAGAAGACCATGCATTGGATAAGAGATGGTAATAAATGAGAGAGGAGTAACATTTTAAAAAACCTCTTAGGCCTTATAATCCCTAACGGAGGGAGTACTATTGTTTTATTCTGATCTGGCACTCTTGCAGTAAGCCTGCTGTGCTCCACAAGGTTTTTCTTTTGTTTGACGGTGCTCCACAAGTTTTTTGACCTGCACTTCCCAGATGTTTTTTATTTCCTTTTTTTTATCTCATTCAGTTTTGCCTGTGCTCCGGAGTCCGGACGAGCCTGGCAAGTTTTTCTTTGAAAACCTTGGACGAACTGTAGCCTATCTTCCTATGCGCCGAGAGTCTGGCCGGCCTACGAGCAGCCGTCAGAGATATTCATTGCTGCTAAATATGTGCGCTGTGTACTCTTCACTCGCTGCGTGCCATGCTGTCTGCAGCCTACAAACCGGTCTACAAGAAAAATAAACCACGCTACAAGTATAGTCTGCTTGATCTTGCCCACAAGAGACGAACACTGAAGTAGCCTCCAGGAGTATAGCACAGCGCCGCATGCGGGCTACGGCTCGGCCGATCTCGAAACTCTTCAGGTTTTGCATGCCATTAGGCATTTCCCCCGGGCCGAGCCGGTCGACTATTAGCGGTCCGAATCGGTCTGCGAGATGTCCGAACGATGAAAACCCGCTCTTGCGATCCGACTCAAACGACCATAAATCCATTCGTGACCCAAATATGCGCTGGGAATCACTCTTGGGCTCGACTGGCAGTGACTGTGCGTTTCGCCTGCTACTACGATCATCGAGCAATTGATGGCCAAGGCCAGGAAAAGGCTGACGGATGGTCACCGATGCTAAACCGAAGCGACGGCTCCCTAACCACCACGCTGGCATTAATGGTCGAGGGCGGAGCAGGGGCTTTTTAGCTCGAGGGACGCGCGTGGCCTCCCCCCCACACCCTTGTCGTTGCCATTTCGAACCCAACTAGTCCCCTTCCCACCGCCGCCGTCGATGCCATGCTCAACTAGGGGAAGAAGACGATGAGGAACTATCACGAGGCCGGTGGTTCCTCGTCGGTCTGCCTCCATCGTCACGCTGCGCCTCCTTCTCCGACACCATCGCCGCCTCCACCAATCGTGTAGGGTCCTCGTGCGCCCATGTCAGCACGTTCTCATGCGGGGGACTTCGCTGCAGAGGCCTGCGCCAGGCGGGCTTCTGCTGCGGCGGGCCGTCTCCGTCATCCTCCTGATAGGGACAAGCAGCACACTCATGTCGCCGAGTGCTAGGGCCGTTTTGCGATTGTTAGGTACCCTGCTCTTACCTGTTCTCAAGACCAAATGTGGTAGGTGATGAATGCTTGTGTAATTATACAAAACATGAACATTGAGAACGAGCGCAAGAGTCCAGTATTGATGTGGATCCCTATGAGTGCTAGGGTCCTCTTGCCCATGCTGATCACCATGTGCCCGCGGATTTTACAGATTTTATCCCATGCATGAAGAAATCTGCGATGTCGATGCTCATGTACAACTGCAGAATGATCTCGTGAAGAAAGATGGGACAATCAAACGCGCCCAAGGCTTGATCAAGTTGAACTATAATTTATTTATATTTTATGATTGGATTAAATCAATTTATTTGAATTGTTGTGCTATAAAACAAATGAATGACTTGTGTGTAAAATTTTGCAAAATTGATTAAAATTCAATTTCGGACAGTTTGGGGCATGCGACTGGAAATAGGCGTGCCCCAAACACGGCACCGTGATGCGGCGTTCCCTAAACGACTGATTCAACTCTTTTGTCGGACAATGTTTGGGGGACACGACTGGTGATGCTCGGACATTACTCTATTATACTAGCTCTTCGTGAGTTGGTAAGTGTCGACGAAAATTGCTTCATCGAAGACTATACGAGATATGGAAATTTAGGTTGAATTTAAAACAAACCATGTCAGCATCGATGAGTCAAGCAGAAAAAATGAGAGTTATAATGGCTAGATTCTTCGCCTTCCTATTCCGGAAAGTCAATTTGGCTCCCGCGGTCCATGCTCAACATATTAAAAATTTCAAATATTATATTAGTAACTTTCGAAAAACGTGAAATAAAATGATATATCTCACAAACATGCAAAATATTAATTCAGAATATTTTGTATACTAAGCTACACAAAAAAGACAAATTATGAATTTTTTTGGAGATTTGAAATCAGTATATTGGGATCCACACTTGTGTTATTTTTGTGTATCTCAAAATACAAAAAATTGAATTGATATTTTGCGCCAATTGTCCTCGAAACTTCGCAATTACTTTTAGAATTTTGTTTCACAATTTTTTGAAACTTTTAAATATAATTCTCGTTTTTTTTATATGCAGACACTAGTGGAAACGAGGCCTTTGGTTGAGGTCGAAAATATGCTTTAACACCGATGTTAAAGGGGGCGTCCGTACCAGCGTGGTCCAGAGAGAAAAAAGGAGCACCCCCTTTAAACCGGTTCGAGCCACGAACCGGTGTTAAAGGCCCTGCACCAGTGGCCCACGCAGCCCCCCCCCCATTTAACACCGGTCCGTGGCTTGAACAGGTGTTAAAGGGGGGTGCGCCTATATAACAGACCGCAGCCCACACCCCCTCTCTCATTTTTTCATTCTCTCATTTTGGATCTTTTTCCTATGCACAAGAGGGTGAGAGGTGTGCTAGTTTGTGTTTTTTTCCTATGCACAAGAGGTGTTCGGTGAAATGCCCGAGAGCTCGAAATAAGTTTTTTCGTTGCTCTTTCCTTCTCGGTCGAGGTTGGAAACTTTACCCTTTCATGTGTCATTGATGTACTGTATAAGTGGTCATCTCCCTATTAATTTTTGATATAGTACTATATAATGCAGATGAACCGGCAATGAATGTACGGTGACCGACACACTTCCGAGTACATTACGGGCCTCTAAAATTTCATCGTTGTGGCTAATGCAAATCATGGTCACAATGGTTTTATGTGATGTCCGTGTGTTCACTGTCAGAACAAGAAAGACTACTCAAATACCAGAACCATTCATGCCCACCTGCTTCGATCTGGTTTCATGCCCAGCTATAATTGTTGGACCAAGCACGGATAAAAAAGAGTTGTGATGGAAGACAACGAAGAAGAAGAGGATGATGACAACTATCATAATATGTATCCTGAATACGATGATACTGTAACGGGGGTAGATAATGAAGATCAAGAGGCAGCAGATGGGCCCGCTGATGACGATCTTGGTCGGGCCATTACTGATGCAAAGGAAGAATGTGAAACTGAAAAGGAGAAGGAGAAGCTGGAGCAGATGTGAAAGGATCACAAAACATTGTTGTACCCAACTTGCGAAGATAGCCACAAAAGTTAGGTACCACACTGGATTTGCTGCAATGCAAGGCAGAGAACGGTGTGACTAACAGCGTATTTTCAAAGTTGTTGGTAAAAATGAAGAATCTGCTTTCAAGAAATAATGAATTGCCTGACAGTACATACCAAGCAAAGAAGGTTGTCTGCCCTCTAGGATTAGACGTGCAGAAGATACATGCCTGCATTAATGACTGCATCCTCTACTGCGGTGAGAAGTACGAGAATTTGGATGCATGCCCGGTATGCACTGCACTGCGGTATAAGATCAAAGGAGACGACCCTTGCGATGTTTAGGGTGAGGCCCCTAGAAAGAAGGTTCCTACCAAGGTTATGTGGTATGCTCCTATAATACCACGGTTAAAACGTCTCTTCGAAAATAAAGAACATGCCAAGTTGTTGCGATGGCACATGGAAGACCGTAAGAAAGACGCGATGTTGAGACACGTCGCTGATGGGTCACAGTGGAGAAAAGTTGAGCGGGAGTATCCGGACTTCGCACGTGACGCAAGGAACTTAAGGTTTGGTCTAAGTACAGATGACATGAATCCTTTTGGTGAGCAGAGCTGCAGTCACAGCACCTGGCATGTGACTCTATGCATCTATAACCTTCCTCCTTGGTTGTGCATGAAGAGAAAGTTTATTATGATGTCAGTGCTCATCCAAGGCCCGAGGCAACCCGGCAACGACATTGATGTGTACCTAAGGCCATTAGTTGAAGAATTTTTACAGCTGTGGACCAAACCAGGTGTACGTATGTGGGATGAGCACAAAGGGGGGCCATTTGACCTACGAGCGTTGCTTTTCGTAACCATCAATGATTTGCCTGCTCTTAGTAACATTTCAGGACAGACAAACAAGGGATTCAAAGCATGCACGCACTGTTTAGATGAGACTGAAAGTGTATATTTGGATAAATGTAAGAAGGTTATGTACCTAGGGTATCGTCGATTTCTTCCGAACCTGCATCCCGTAAGAAAGAAATGCAAGCATTTCAAACGTCTGGCAGAACCTCGGAGGAAGCCTGTCCTCCATACCGGTGAGGAGGTATTTGGTATGGTCAAAGACCTAGAAGTAATCTTTGGAAAAGGTCCTGGCAGTCTATCTGTTCCGAATGACGATGCCGGACACGCGCCCATGTGGAAGAAGCAATCTATATTTTGGGACCTACCCTATTGGAAAGTCCTAGAGGTCCGCTCTTCAATCGACGTGATGCACGTGACGAAGAACGTTTGCGTGAACCTGCTAGGCTTCCTAGGAGTGTATGGGAAGACAAAAGATACACCGAAAGCACGACAGGACCAGCAATCGTATGAAAGACCCTGAAGAGCCTATGCATCCTGAGAACTAGAAGGGTAAAGGACGTCACTTAACTCCTGCGTGTCTCTTTGATTCTGCTTCCAATTCCATTATATCACGCTTTATTGATTATTATTTTGATTGAACTCTCTATCCTCGTAAAGTGCGCGCATCAGGGACCCGGCAATAACTTATGTGGATACTATGTTTGCGAGTTCATTCGCAACACGATATGTGCGACGGGCCAAGCCGCACTAAAACAACTTAGAGTAAGTAAACAAAGTACACATCATTATTTTATTACCACCAGTTGTGTTGAGTTTTATTCTTATATATATATTAACCTCATTCTTCATATATATTTAGATCGAACGGATGCGGAACCAACTCCTACCATTTGACCGCATACGAGCCATTCAAGAGGAATTGGCGGAGTTCATACTTGATAAGGTCGTCACGTCTGGCGGAGTACTCTTTAGTTATCCACCAAAATGAACGTGTACGGAGATGTTATATTGTATATATGCTCGAACGTGTTTGTCTTCTACTTGATGCTTCAATGTGTACGGAGAATACCACAATGACGATGTTTTTTTATAATAATAGTTGCTTAATTATTCATGTACTCGTATGTATCGACGATGTATGTGTATACCTCTCTCGATCGATTCCCCTTCCCCTCTCCCCGTCCCGGCCGCACCGCAGAAATACGCCCAGAACGGGACAACGGCAGAACTCTGCCGCGGCAGAGATTTATGCCGTTTTCCTGCCGTGGCAGAGAACCTTTAACACCGGTTCGTGTTAAGTGGGGGGCCCTGAGCGCTGCGGCAGCCCCACATGCGCCACCCTTTAACAGCGGTTCGTATAAGAACCGTTGTTAAAGAGGGGGCTCTAACACCGATCCCCCAACAGCGGTTCTGGAACCGTTGTTAGAGACCTCTACGAACCGATGTTAGAGGCCTACTTGTGCACTGGTGAGGAAACGTTGGAGCTCGAGAGCCAAAACAAAAACTTGATTTTCTGGTGCTGCGGAAAAACATTGCTGCCATCCGTCCATGGAATCACTGCAATCCATCTTCTGTTTCATCACTACCTGCGAAATGTCGAGGACGACTCTTTCATCACTTCGGACTGCATACTTCTGTTTCTGAACTCTGTTCAGTAGTAGTACATGCTTGATTCTGAACCCTGTTCTGAACTCTTCAGTCGTAGTACATGTTACACTTCAGTGAAAAATCAAGCAAGATAGTCTCGGAGTGGAGTGGAGTGTGTGTTTAGACAAACCAATTGTTCGCAGTTGGCTCTTGGTTTTATTTTAATTTGAGTCTTCTTTCTTCTATAAAGATAAGGCACGCCTTTGGCTTGATAAATATGTTTAGTGACAATCTGGACACATGAGACTTGAGAGCAATACTGTAAAAAATAACCAAATTAAGACATGCACCAAAAATCATTAGGTCAGGGCTGTTAACCACGCATATATCCACATCCTCCTGTAACATGGTAGCAGAAACAGTCTTCTAATTACACCAAAAGAACAAACTACCTGTCACTACACACTTGCACAAGCAGGTACAACTTTGATTAACACTAGATCCCTGCTTCTGTTTTTCGAGACTAAAGAACCGTGATGCGACTGGAAACAAGCGTGCTCCAAACACGGCACCGTGATGCGGCGTTCCTCAACCGACCGATCCAACGCTTCCGTCGGACATTGTTTGGGGGACAGGACTGGTGATGCTAGGATATTACTCTATTGTACTTGCTCTTGGTGAGTTGGGTAAGTGTCGATGAAGATTGCCCCATCGAAGACTATAAAAGATATGGGAATTTAGGTTGAAGTTAAAATAAATCATGTCAGCATCGATGAGTAAAGCAGGAAATATGAGAGCTACAATGGCTAGATTCTTCGTCTTTCTCTTCCAGAAAGTCAATTTGGCTCCTGCGGTCCCGTGTTCAGCATACTAAAAATTTCAAAAATTATTTTAGTAACTTCAAAAAAATCGTGAAATAAAATGATATATCTCACAAATATGCAAAATCTTAATTCAGAATATTTGGATACTAAGCTACAAAATCGACAAATTATGATTTTTTTTGTAGATTTCGAATCTACACTTGTGTCATTTTTGTGTCGCTCAAAATACAAAAAAATCGAATTGCTATTTTGTTTCGCAATTTTTTGAAACTTTTAAATATAATTTTCGAATTTTTTTAATATGAAGGAATCATTGGAGCTCGAGAACCAAAACAAAAACTTGATTTTTTGGTGCTGAAGGAAAACAATGCTGCCATCCGTCCATGGAATCACTGCAATCCATCTTCTATTTCATCGCTACCAGCGAAATACTTGTGGTCAAATTTGAGCTGACGCGAAAGACACATGCCCACGGGGTCCCACTTGCAGGAGAACGGGTTTGCGTGAAAACTTGCAAACCCCCTTCCCATATCTAGAGCGTGAATTTTCGTAGTTGTCGGTGTCGCTTCGACGTCATCTCCCCTCTCCATTGACTCCCTCATTTTCCCTTCCTCGTAAATAGAACAGTCTTGAATTGAAGGATACTGTAACGGCGTAGAGTGCTGGCTTATTGATTAGATGGAGAGTGGATACATGCAAATATCCAGGAGTGAAAATATACGTTGTACATGTGTGAGGGAGTCTCTGTAAATTTTCAGGTCGGTTAGTTTTCTATAAGTGGTACCTGCATTCATGTGTCGTCTGCATCAACTCAAATTCAATAATAATCATACGTTTGGACTGAATTGAGTCCAATTGACAAGTAGCATGACTAAATCGAGCCATCCGGACAAGTACACAGACTAATCATGTATTTTACTATACTGTGGTTGTTTTTGCAATTTTCTCATATGTGGAAGGGTGTTCATGCAAGATTTTAGGCCACATGTCATCTGCGTAAGCTCAAATTCGACAACAAACAACAAATTGGACTAATACGGATAAAATTCAGAAAATTTCAAGTACGAGAACTAAATTGAGCTAGTGCGGCATGTATAGGAACTGTTACCGTATTTAACTCCCTGCGAAATGTCGAGGACGACTGTTTCATCACTTTGGACTGCATACTTCTGTTTCTGAACTCTGTTCAGTAGTAGTACATGCTTGATTCTGAACCCTGTTCTGAACTCTTCAGTAGTAGTACATGTTATTTAGTGACAATCTTGACACATGAGACCAACACGGTAAAGAATAACCAAATTCAGTCATGCACCAAAAATCATTAGGTCAGGGCTGTTAACCACGCATATATCCACATCATCCTGTAACATGGTAGCAGAAACAGTCTTCTAATTACACCAAAAGAACAAATAACCTGTCACTAGACATTTGCATAACCAAGGTACTACTTTGATTAACACTAGACTCCTGCATCTGTTCTTCGACAGAAAAACCACCAGCCAAAATGCAAAAAAGAGTTAGTGCCCATACCTTCTTTCTGAATATCTAAAAAATTCTTGCCTACATTAACACCATCACCACCGACTGAATCAGCACAAAGAACCAGAGGCCAGTGCCCATGGAGGCTGAGGAGGATGCCGGGAGGCTGGAACTCGCCTCAGGCTTCCTCCCACTCCCATCCACCCTGTCCCTCACGCCGACGCTGGGTGGCTCCTGCATGTCCTTGCACACGGCCACGCCGGTCGGCGCGCGGTCACCTGTCGCCACGGTGGCACCGCTGTAGCACAGGCCGGGGTTGTCCCAGGAGGCGAACCGGCTGCCCATCCTCTGGTAGAACCCGGCCGAGAACTGCAGCGCCCCCGTCAGGTTGTTCCCGTTCAGGTACATCGCGCCGATGCTGGGCAGCGCGGCGAGCCTGGCCGGCACGCTGCCGGAGAGGTGGTTGTGGTCAAGCGCCAGGAACCGAAGCCTGGGCAGCGCCGCCATGGACTCCGGGATGCTCCCGACCAGCCCGGCATTGAACAGGTCCAGCGTGGCGAGGCTCGACATCTTCTCCCAGCCGGACCGCATCAGACTACCTCCCAGCGGGTTGTTGGACAGCAGCAGGTCCTGCAGCGACGCCATGCCCTGCACGAACTCCGGCAGCCCGCCGGCGAGGCTGTTGTTCCGGAGGTCGAGCAGCGTGAGGCTCTCGAGCCCGGCGAGCTCCGGCGGGATGCTCCCTTCCAACCGGTTGTTGCTCAGGTCCATCTTGAGGAGGCCCTTGAGTCCACCTAGCGACGGAGGCAGAGACCCGGTTAGACAGTTCCCGCTCATGTCCATGATCAGCAGGTCGTCGCGGAGGCCGTTACCGAGCGTCGCCGGCACCGGGCCCGACAGCCCGTTCCCGGACAGCACGAGCCGCCGCAGCTTCGCCAGCCCGCCGAGCTCCGGCGGCACGGCGCCCGTGAGGTTGTTCTCGATGATGACCAGGGACTGCAGGTTGGCCAGGCGACCGAGAGACGCCGGGATGGCGCCGGTCAGGCCAGGGTTGGTGCGGAACTCGAGCGTCTCCAGGCTGCCGGCGAGCCTCTCCCAGTTGGTCGCCGGGATCGGCGTGGGGTTGGTCGCCGGGAAGCAGGCGTAGAAGGAGAGGGTCTTGAGGTGGCGGAGGTCGAACAGCTGGGGGCTGAACCTGGCGTCCGGGGCGCACTGCAGCGAGTTGTCCAGCACTGGACCGATGCTCATCGCTGTCGGGTACCACACGCCATTGAAGAGGTCACATGACACCCCCTGCAGAAAAGAGTGGCATCAGAGACCCAATTATTTCAGTCAGTAAATGAGGTGAACTTCTTGAAAAGTAGAATTATTGTTGGTGGAGTTACTTCGCTGTTCTCCACTTACAGGGCCATGAAAATTCTGAAGTACCAGTACGAGTAAAACAGAATTGGGTAAAAATACTGTGTGGAAACAGACATGGAAGCGTCACATGTTCAGGTACAGCTTCGCTGGCTTGTGAGGACCAACATGTAACTCGATTTCTACCGACTTACTGAGAGTGTATATACAATAGCTAGCAATTTAAACTAACTCTTCATCATCATGGGAAAAAAGTGTTCATCAAATCAATGCAATGAGTATTAAGTTCGCAAAAAAAAGTATTAAGTTAGTGATCAGCGAAAGTGAAGAAAGCAAAGGAGAAGCTGCAAACTAGTAGTAGTACCAGAAATTCTGGTACAAAGTGAAGAAGGAATAAGACAGGACGAAGAAAAGAAAAGTAAAGAAAGACCATATGGGGTGCGTTTTGGGGAAAATGATGCTTCGAATCACAGATTCCTTTTCACCTGCGGGAAAGTTCTTGCACACAGGATAAACCGCCCCAAATAAGGCAAGAAATCGAGAAGCCACAGGTGTTCTCAGACAACGGTGTCGCGCGTCCAACAGTGATTTTGTTTACAAACCGATGCATCCAACAACAGTGAAGTGAATCGAGAAACCGTGGAGGAACAGAGCAAACAGGGAGGCGCTACAATGGCGGAAAGGCAGGAAGAGAGGCCGCAGAAGAACAGTGGGAATTGAAGCGATGATACAGTGTTCAGAATTGGAGATCTTAGTAGGAACAAATAGAAAGTTGGAGGAACACTGATTCTGAGCGTCTCGCTTTTTATCCTTTTGAGCAACGAACTTGAACTGAAGCTCGAAACAGAAGGCGGTAAATAGGGAAATTCAGATTAGTGAAGCAGAGACCGGGGATAAATTTCTGAAAACACAAACTTTGCAGTGTTTTCCTGTTCTCCGTTGCTCAGACCAGCATCACCCACGAAAATCAAGGGCCGGAGAATGCTGCGCTGAAACTGAACAAGTTTGTTTGCTCCGGCGGAAACGAACCTGGATGGGAGTCTGGCCGCAGAGGTCAGGGAAGAGGCCGGAGCCGTTCCACCCCTTGCCGACGAAGCTCTCGATGGCGGCGTACAGGGCCAGCTTCTCCTTCTCCTCCATCGGCGCCTCCGGCTCCGGCACCGGCTCCGGCTCGGCCGCCGGCGTCGCAGCCGACGAGCCCTCCCCTTCCGCCGCGCATCCAAGGAGGAGGAGCTGCAGCGCCGCCAGGAACAGCACGGCGAGGACGAGTCGCCGCCTCATCACCGCGAACAAAGAAACGAACAAGCAGAGAGCAGCGGCGGCGGTATGTTCTGTTCGCTCTGCCGCGCCTGGCTAAATAGTATAGGCGACATTGCTGGCTGTCGCGACCTCTGCGTTTCCTCGATGCGGCTCTCGCTCGCTCGGTGTGCCCCTTTTAGGTGGCAAGTAAATGCGGCTTTCGCTGCTGCGCAGAGGAGGAGATGCCTGCGGGAGACATTCCTAGGCAAAGGGCAGGGCAGGAGAGGCGAGGCGAGGCAAGGAGAGACGTGACAGTGTGTCTGTGGCCTGGCTTGTGCCGGGGGTTTGGTTTTTCCTACAGCAGTTTGCCCACGGCAGATCGAAAGATGGCAACGGTACAAACAAACCTGGCCAACGGGCCGGGCTTTTGTGGCCGGCCCGCAGCCCGTGAAAAAAGCCCGGTACTGGCCTGGCCAGGCACGTGAATGAGTGCACGGCCCGTTAAGCCAGTGTCAGTTGAAAGCTGAAAAATATATAGGCAAAAGAACACTCAGAAGGGATCAAACTCATGATCCCAGCCTGCCGCAGCGCTACTTTGACCACCGGACTACCGAATGCTACTTTGACCACTCAGTTTGGCTAAGTAGGCGACATTGCTGGCAGTCGTCTCGCCGCGACCTCTGCGCGAGGTGTGCCCCTTTTAGGTGGCAAGTAAATGCGGCTTTCGCTGCGCAGAGAAGATGGCTGCGGGGGGCGGATGAGACATTCCTACGCAAAGGGCAGGGCAGGGCAGAGGCAATGCAAGGAGAGACGTGACAGTGCGTGTGTGGCTTGGCTTGTGCTGGGGGGTTTGGTTTTGCACGAAATAGTGCTTGCCCACGGCAGATGGCAACGGTACAAACAGGGAAATCTCGACCAATGGAGTATACTACAGACAAATTGGTGGCTTGCTTTTTGTCTTTGCATCAAAACTAAGTTCTGAATTTCCAAGAGGAAAAGTGAGGCTCTAAATAATACTCCCTTCATTTTAAAATATAAGATGTTTTAGCTTTATAAAAAGAATGTATCTAGACTTCTTTTAGTACGCAAGTTCACTCAGGTTTGGAGTGAATCTACACAGTAAAACAAGTCTAGATACATTTTCTTTACAAATCTAAAACATATTATATTTTACATCTCTCGTCTACAACAAACCCTAATCACCTGCCCTCATCTATGCGATCGCATTCGGCTGAGCCCGTGTTTGGTTTATATCCTCCTTTGCATCTCTCGTCAATGCTGGCGCAAACTACCCAAATCCGCATCTCTTCACCTGATCTCATTGTCGGCGAGCGAGGAGGATGGACGATCGAAGTGTGAACCAGAGTGCGGAGCCCATCAAGAGGGTGGAAGAGGAGAGAGACAAGTTATACGGGAAGTGCCTGGCCTGATTTGTTCGCCTAGCGTCGGAGGAGGAGTGGACGACGATTGCGGAGCCAACAAGCTCCAGGCCCATGCCACCAGATGGACATCTGGGGCGCAGATTCGAATCCTACAAGCCAGGCTCGATGTCAGGCCTCAGCTGCCACCCACGGCCCCTCCGTTGTGAAGCATCGCAGTGCGGCTGGTTGGGGGAAAGATAAAGGTTGGTGAGAGCTCAAGAGAAACAGATGAGTAGAAGAAGATCGTAGTGATCAAAAAAGAGAAGAAGGGCGGAGTGCAACCTGCAAGAAGATGTGAAATATTAATATGCTGATAGGACTAAGCTGGCTATGGAGAGGACTTCTCTAAAGAATGAGATCCCAAGTACTAGCTATAATGATATTCATATTTTACCTAATGTTGTTAATGCTGGTAGTATTATGCTCTTAGATTTTATTAGTAAGATATGGGTTGCATATTTAGATGTGGTTTCTAGTGTTGTTAATTTTATTAATGTTGTTCAACAATTGGAAATTGCTACGAAACAATTATTTGAGGAAAAAGTTTAAATAAATACATGGTTATGCCTACAAGCACTGATCAGTTCACTCGAGTGAGTGGCTGAGAAATATGCTGAAATGGCTACTGGTGATGAGAATGATATGAATGTCACTTTCCATACTAGTCCAAGTAGGACCAAGTTAGCAAATTCATCTAATAAAATATTTTGTATTCCGCCTCTTCCAAAGCGCAAGTATAATCACCAAGGATCGGACTTCGCAAGGTGGAGCTCCATCCTAAAGATGTCGAACGGTGTCATATTGTGAGGCATTGCTATGGATAGAAGGCAAAACTTGCCAAAACCCTTGGATTGACTGATATTGAAGGAAGGACTAGGCGCTTTGTGGGCTCCGAGCCCACATGGAAAGGGCATGCGCACAAATCTCATAAACCACACCTAAACCGATGCAAATTTGTGAACAACCATCCACGACCAACCAACAACAGGAATAGAAGGAAACGGTTCATTGTGTAATTCTTCCAAGCTAGAGTGGCGATGGCAACATTGTGTATGATGATTTAGCGTTTAACCCCACTGTTCGACTCATAATAATGTTGCTGATAATAGTAGGAAATACTACAATTATATCTTAAACTTGTTTAACATTCGGAGGTGTGAACCAACCGTGCATCTTCGGGGCCAATTCTGCTCTCTACAATTTATATTTCTCATCTCTACTACTTATAAAGACACTAACATGAATTTCGTTAAAGGCACTCTATCACACGTACACGGACGTCTTATAACCGCATGATTAGGCAATCTAAACACAATCCAACAACCTTCATTAGCCTAACTTTTCTCTTGGGTACACCTAGCAATTAGCTTTGACGGAATGTTCTCTTCCGCATGGAAACACCCCGCTCTGCCTCTCCCTTCTCGGTTTCCCTCGCCCTGATCAGTTTTCTTCCCTGGTCCAATTGAAACACAAATCCCCTAGAGAAAACCCTCCACGCCAGCCTGCCACCTGCTCATCAGTGTGCTGACGGCACCCTCCCCGGCGTCACGGCCACACCAGCGCCCTCGGTCGCCGACCCGTGCAATGCCTCCGGCTTCAGGCATCCATTGTCCAGGATGAGGACGGCCCTGGCCACACCGCCACCCTCTAGCGGCGTGCACTCCACCTCCACATTCAAACTGTACGGGGCAAACAAGGTCGTTGCCGCCGTTATCGGTTTGCCTCCACCTGGATCAGATTCGATAGCCACACCCGTTGGGAAGGACGCAACAACCTTCATCCATCTCAAGAACCTTGTCAGCAGCGACGACGAGCAGGATCTCGTGAGGTTTGTGTAGCGGACTTGTTTGTCTTGCCAGATTTAGTTTCTCCTCCTGTCTTGAATTCGTGTGTGGTTTCGTGTGTGGTTCCAGATTGTTTTTCTCAACGAGAAAAGTTTTGGAGACTAGAGTTGGTGTTGTCACATCTATGTAGATACACATAGTTCTTCAAAATGTATCATGCGGGTTTGGGTTTGCTTAAAGTGATAGTCTTTGATCCAATATTTATTTTGTACACCCATGCCTTTGTATTTGTTTAACTGCATAATGTTATGTAGCATGCAAGGGTAATTCCATGTTCTATGGTCACATCAATAGTTAATCTGATGTTATTAGTGCTACTTGCATCTGTAGCTGTTTGCATTGATGTTTGGTTGCTGGATGTATATGATATGTTTCTACTATGCTTTCTAAACGAGTTTTTGCTCTTACTATATATACGTGGAAACCTGCACTAGAGGACTAGCTAGAGGTCTTCAAAAAGAATCAGAACCAACTTACTCATAATGACCAACAAATAGTAGTTATTAACTTAATCATTGGCCATGGAAACTTTGTGTAGTACGTTGGTATGAGAGGACATTGTTTATTAAGATATAAGGAGTACTTGCCCGTTGATAACTTGGACTTTCTAATGCTATTTCCTTCATGGTTGATTTTAGGCAAATCAAGGTTCACACAAAGAAAGTTAAAATGCTACTGCTGAGAAAAACATGGATCTTGCAGACAGATAGTTGAATCATCCACCGACATACAAACTTCTAAAGCTTATTGACTTATTATTGAATGGTACCCAGTGAGTTTAAGATGATTCTCTTGGGGGTTATCCAAACAAGGGCATTTTGCTTCCTTTTATCATGGTTGGAATTGTCGATTAGGAGGAGGAGTAGCATCTGATGGGCAACGTGTTTGCGAACCCTAAGGGCCATCATCGTATCATCAAGGAGAACATCTGACCAAAGGGAAGATAGGCAGATAGGCGATGTCACAGCGAGATTGTGCATGTGTGCGTTTTAAATGTTATTCTTCCATCACTAGCGAGTAAGTGATCTGCGGTGCAAGAAATCTTTTCTCTTACTTGGCTCTTAGTTTGTCCTTTTATTTATAGATTGGACTGGCTTTCCGGTTAAAACTAAGTTAGCCTGACATTCCGATTGTTATAAACCGACCAGTCTTGCTTGGAATGTCTTTTGTAATTGCTATAGTCATGCCAAATATGTATGTTTTTGTATCCTCAACTAGCTAAATCAAATTGAACTAAATACTATATTATCTTTCTAGTTATTTTATTCAGACCATCAGCTCATTTTGTGTATTTATTCATACTACAACTGTTTTAAAAAAATTGTCTCACCTCTCTCAAGTTATTTAATTTTTAAAATATGTTATAACTTGCTATCCATTTTCTTTTTAGAAAAGCCCAAGGCACCAAACCTATGTGAATCCATTAATCTCCTTTGAGTTTGCTATGGAGGTGAGTTGTATTTCTTGTTAATTTGGTTGATGGTGTGGTAATGGAGACTTGGCAAACTAGATCATGTTTTTCTAGTGTTGTGTGGTTAGAAGCTTCTCCAATACTACAATATGAAAAGCATCAGCAAGCCCGAGAGGAGTTTCACAAGATGCATGCAATGAGTAACACATGAACGAAAGGATCACGTGTGCACTGGTTTCAGGCATTGGTAGAATGACAAACGATCGATGATATGCCTCAGGGCCAGAAGCCGCGTAGCACCACCTAAAGCAGGACAAGCTCCTGTTGCAATGCCAAAACCTGTTTCTTTGTGGGAGCTTCAGCCGGTTCATTTGTATCAACAAGCTCGGCGATGATGCATTATAGTCGGCTTGGCTGCATCATGTACTGTGCTGTATTAGCAAGTAATTAAGTATTGGAGAAGTAGATGCATATTATTCAGCACCTCTTTGGCACTTTTTGTTTCAAACTTGAGATACAGACTTACAAATATGTCAACTATTATAGTTGGAAGTTACAAACAGGGCAATAATGTTATTCAACAAAAGGTATACAATATTGTTCTCAAAGTCATCACTTGATAGTCGTGCCTTTCTGATTTATTTTTGCAAATACATGATTATTTGGCTTACAAATTAGTAGTGTGGAACTCCTTTATTTGATTAACAAGTTTATTACTCCATCCGTCTTATAACAGATGTTGAAATTTGGAAAAGCTTACGCTATCTATTTTAAGACCGGGGGAGTAGAACAGTTAAAAAGAAGAAGTTATGTGTGTTAGAATACGTGCATTGCACGTGCCACACTACTAGTATTGTAGCGAATTCGTGGCGGGGTGGCAGGTATGCTGACTATATATACTCTCTCCCCATCTCAAATTTGATATCAGAGGTTTGTGTAGATTCGTATGTATTATATGTACATGCGACTTTAGACAAATGTTCGACATCTATTTTTGAGACTGAGTAAGTACTATAATGATCGAAACTTCATGCCCCCCCCCCCCCCCCCACCCCAAAAAAAAATCAGAAATTTATTTGGATGGAGTTTCAACGAATTCGAGACAATTGAGAGATGAATCCACCCAAATCTTAAATCATTTGTGTGGGCCTGATCTAGTTGCAGCAGTGCAGAGGCTACACGCGAGCGAGACCATGGCTCACCTAGTCGTCCTTGGAAGCATGTGTGATGTCGGTTGGAGGCACGCAGGCTCTGATCTGAGCCAGCGAAGCCAGTTGAGGCACCCGAGGAAGGAAGAAATGCAAGGAGGCTACCTACGAGATCGAAAAGGCAGATACGAGTAAAGATGGAACAGCAGAAACAGAAAGCCCTATGGACTATGGAGGGAGGGAGGAAGAGACAGAGGCCGCTGCCTATTATGGGGTTGTACCCTACGGAGGCGGTAAATACAGTAGGAGTAGAGCAGTACAGTAGGAGTATACGGTGGTGGTCGCAGCCTATGTCTGTGTGTCTGGTCCTCACTTCTACGGCTCTACCCTACGCCTACTCCCCGACGGCCAGGGCCAGTGTGCGCGCAGCGCGCCCCAAGTGACTTGGGCCAAGTCTACTCCTGCTCTGCAATCTTCACCGCCTAGCTAGTCTACGCAGGCAAGGAGAGCCAGCCAGGGCAGTAGGGCGCGCATACCCGTCCGGCCTGGCCGGTGCGCAGTCGAGATGCGTGCGAGCTAGCGGCAGGCCGGACGGATGGCGCTAGCTGTGCTGCTGTTAGAGCATCTCCACTCCTTGGCGTACCCAGGATCTATTTTCGGCCGGACGAATCGTGTTTTCGGCCTGACACGCCCAAATACCCACTCGCACTGCGCCAAGGCTCCTGCGTTCGGCTAAATTCACTTAAACTCGGCGAATATAGACGGAATTTCATTAAATTAGGCAAGGGGAACATAGTACATCGGTTTAACTAGGAAAGGACGCCGCCGTGGTCGTCCCCGGACGCCGCAGTGGTCGCCGCCGGACGCCGTAACTACATGCCGAGGCGGGGATTGTTGCCGGCCTCGATGTACGCCATGACTCCAGTGAGAGTCCGTCCTGGAACGCTCCACCAGCGACGGCGGTAAGCCATATTGTTACGTGGCGGCGGCGGCGAGCCCGGCGGTCCGTCAGACGGGCGAAGTTCTCGGCGCTGTCGGTAAAAATCGCCTCGAAGACCAAGTTGCCCCGATCCTCGAGATCCGGGTCTTGCATGGCCTCGATAGCGGCTCGGATCTCCCATGAGGTCTAGGTCTTCCATGGCGGCGTTAGTCGCTGGATCTCTCAATGCAGGTCCTGCCTCGTGCACCGGCGTGAACAGGGATCCGCCGGCTGAGTGTCCACCTCTAAGCGACGAGTGTCCGTCGGGTCAGAGAAGGCCACCGGAGGAGCCGGCTTCCACACGGCGACAAGGCCGGCCATGGCTTCTCGGCGGAGTTGGCGAGGAAGTAAGGTGCGAATGTCCGAAGTTCGCCGGAGTTGTGGTGGTGTGAGGAGCTGTGAAGAGAGACGGCGAGATGTACGGCTTTATATAGGCCGGAAAAATGGCGGGAGGGGTGTAGCGACGGTAGGAAAAGTGGAAACGGGAACTTAGTGACCCGCTGTCATGGAGCCGAGGCGGCATTTGCGGGCGCCGTAATTCGGCGACGCGTGGCCGACGCAATGGCGATTATTGTCCGGATGGCCGCGTGGTTCCGTGGATGACGACGACTTCCTCGGCAATCGACACGGCGGGTCCACGCGCCACTTTGTTTTTTTTCGCCGATATCGCTGAGTCCGGCGTCCACAGGGCGTACCCGAAAACCTGGGTTCGGCCTGGGTAGTCCGGACCAAATATAGCCGAAATCCGGCCGAAAACAAGTCCTTGGATACGCGATTGAGCCGATTTTCGGCGTCCGGACCAAAATTCGGCGTCCGGATCGGCCTACTGGGTAGGCGAGTAGAGATGCTCTTGCGTTGACGACGATCGTGCCGTACCGTACGTACAGTGCCCGGCCGGAGCGGTGAACGTGGACTGCCATGCCTATGCGTCTTTGGGAGTTCGTTGAAAAGTCGGTACAGTGAGATTCCTCGCCGGACTGTTCGTCGCCTCGCTTCCAGCCCGCACGGCGCACGTACGGCAGAGCTTGCAGTTGATCTTTCTGTTCAGCCAACACGCTGCTAGCGCTACTGCTGCTGCACCCTGCATGCAATGCAAACCTTGTGAAGAACAAGCCACGCCAGCGATCGCGCGCCGGAAGACCAAACCGTCTGAATTTTCCGGCGGGGCGCAGGTGATGGCAGTGCCGGCGGCTAGCTGTTCATGCTCCAGAAACCCATGTGTCGCTCCCAGCGAGCGACGGAGAGGTTTCAGACTGATCGACGGAGAGTTTTCGGACTGACGGCCAGCACTGTCGAACAACAGCTAGCTGCCTAAATCATGAGCGAGCGATTGGTGAGCAGTGGTTAATTATGGGAATGTGTCGTACTATACGCAGCGTATGATCAACATCCGTACGGGTCCTTGTGACGACAGCACATGATTGGGATCTTGATGCTCGCATCGACACAACCGGGCTGTCCGACTGGAGCAGTGAAGCTCATGCTCGTCTGCCGTCGATCCTTTTGCTTTGCTGCAGTGCAGTGAGAAAGATACATCGAACGAAAAAATCGTAGTATGGTAATTACAGCGAAACAAAAGTCCATATGGCTCCACCACCTTCTGGCATGTCAGCACCCGAACGGGTGGCACGGTTGGGGACGGTCCGGTGGAACGCGTCCGAAGTTTAGTCCAACCTCGCTAGTTGAAGGAGGCCGACACCAGCTTATATAGCTGGGCAAACCTCTCCCTTCAGTCGCGGCTTTTGGGCTGAGAGAGGCCTTGGGCCTCCAAATACACTGGTTGAGCGTGGGCTGGCCTTTGGGTCGCTAACATGGCACCTGAGTGACCCTCTTGCTAGCATTTCATCGCTGCTAATACTATTTGCTAGATCTGGGTTGCCCGAGATCTTGCTTAGTGCTCGCTCACCTCCACAACTTTTTTTTTTTGTGAAATTCCACCGATCTAGCCTTTTGGTCTTGCAATTAAGATTCCTTTTGTTGGAATCGGACTACAGCCCACAAGAAATTGTTCATGCGGTGCAAAAAGACATGTCCGTGTTGTTAAAATAAGAGTGAATTCCACTTTTTAACCCCTAATTGTGCATTTGTGACATTAATTACCCCCCCATTTAGTGGAACTAGAACTGAAATATCTCATTTGAGAGACTTTGAACACATTTTTATCCTAATTTAGCACTTTGCTTGTTTTTGTTACATTGAGCTGGCATGTTACGTCGGGGTGACTCGGTAAAATGTGTAAAGATCGGAAGGCATGATCGACAATCATGTTCATACTTCTTGTATCCATATTTTCAATTTCAGGTCATCGTCTTGATATATTTAAACTCCGGTCAACACCTTACACCTTTCCCAATAGACACATATCAGAAAATGTGGGTTCAAAACTTCTAAAAGGGGTAATCCGAACAATTTTTCACTCGACGGGGTGATTAGTGTCACAAATGCATAATTAGAGGGTAAAAAGTGGAATTCACTCTTAAAATAATTTGTTCACTAGCCCTAGCTATGAGTTACAAATGGGACATGAGTGGTTTTTTCGGTTGCACAACTGACAAAAATTGATCACGTAGTAAAAAAAATTGATCACACGGTGTGACATGGGCTGACAGCACGCGGTCGAGAATTAGGATATATCTCGGTCGATGGAGAGCTAGACGGACCCTAACATCAAAATATGGACCAAAGAAAGTTACATCTAACATATGTACATAATTATAGAGTTGCTCAGGGGAAACAACATCACCTAGCTGTGGATGCACATCCTTAGGGTATCCTTCGAACGGAGATGCACCGAGAACTTGAGTGGTGCACGCGGCACCACCTAACTGCAGAACATTCGCAACCATGATGAAAAGATAGGGGTGTGGTTCAATGAAATGAGGGTTGAAGCACGCTACATCAAAGAGTAACCAAGTGTGTATAATATTGTAATCGTGCCTTTGTCCTACTAATGCCATAAAAAACACTTCTCTTTATTGTAAACCACTCGGCTAAATTTACGCATCATTTCAGCAAAACCGTAGCTCCAGAAGTATGCAACCTTAGCCTCTAGCGGAAACTGAAATGTGCATCCGAGTGCAACCCTTTTTCCCGGATGTAGTATATTGCAATTAGTATATAATATATTTACAAATACATATAAAATAAGTGTAAGAACGAACAACCAGTAAAGATGATCTTGCCAAGTATTTTAATGTTTGACCGCTCTACAAACAATGTGATTATGCTACTCACTTCAATAATCCCCTTGATAATATGATTATTGATCCTATGACCCGGTCTTCAAACTAATCATGTGACCGATAAAATAGAAAACCTATCAAAATTATACTTTTTCCTTGTGCATTCTACTTGAGCTAGCTAGATGGTGACGATCATGATCTTCTTAAGCTAGAACACTTTTATTGATTATACTTGCTTGATGAGGACTCACAAAATTTTCCAATATAATCCATCATGGGAGAGTCTTTCTTAGACACATATTCACATGCACATTATCCCCAAATGGTGGACAGCAAATTTCAAGCATATGATCTCTTCGAGATGGCTCATCTTGATCTTAACTTCTCCACTTTGTATTATTTCTTCTTTCTTCACACAATCTTCTTCTTCAAGACATGCCTTCTAATAGGCTCAACTCTTCTCATGACAAAACTTTACATCACTCCTTGAATAACACCTTGGCCATCACTTATTCTTCTTTATCTTGTACTTCTTTCAATATTTCTTTTTCTTTCAACATTGAAACCAAGAAATGGTCTTCAACCATAGGATATGGAGAAAACCTTCAAGAGTAACTCAAAGCAAACATTAGGGCATAGAAATTGCCACTAATTACCAAAACCATACATGGGGCTCCTTGCACTTTCAATCCCCCATTTTGATAATTGATGACAATATCTTTTTATAGGGTTTATATAAGGAATTTAAAGAATAAAAAGGTTGCAGAAATATTAAATACTAAAAAATCACGTGATGTTAGTAGAATCACAATATATAGCAAACTCCCCCACAATCTATACACGTGTGTTGTTACTGATGGTGGAGTTCTCTATACACACAACATTCAAAGCAACAAAAAAATGCAAAAGCATGAAAGGAAAATGGTAAAGCACAAAACAAAAGGCAAATTATTAAGCATAAACTAGATTCTATTAAACCCTTTAAAACTTCTCCCTCGTTGGCACCAATTAACAATATAGTGAGATTTCCTCCATATGTTGTGCATTTCTCATAATATGGGTGGAATCAAATGGACATATCCAAATACGAATACTAGGAAGAAATCAAACTATATTGGGGATCCAAAGATTGCAAGGTGGTATGGTAAAAAACATAAAACAAATGAAGCAATCAAGAAAAAGATCTGAAGAACCAAATGAATAGACAAAGATATTATGATAAGATCAAACAGGTGTTGTAAATAATATATAGAAGAAACTTCCCAAGGCTCTTGCACAAATTAGAATGATTGCATTTGAATACAAAGTGCACAAACAAGGAATCATCACTCCTCTATGTCATTTAAAAACGCAAACACATGTGCAACTAAGCAGGTAAAGAAACAAAACACAACACTTCTAACAATCATATGGTTGAGCGACATGTAAAAGAACAACATTAGAATATACTCACCCAAAATGATGTTTGACTAACATGGCAAAACATTTTATAAGACTAATACAAGGATGAACACTGAGCATCAACATAGTCTTGAACATATGAGGAACATAGTGCATAGCATGTCATCACACACACAAGATCAAATAAGATATCAAGCAAACACCAAATAGGATCACCAACTCAATAAGATCAATGCAAAATAAAATCAAAGATAGTGCATAGACCAAATATGAGTGCGTGAACACATGATAAACTAAGACAAACACTTATAATTGTTTTGGATCCACCAAAGAATAAAAAATGAATAAGTCTACATCAAAGAAATAAGATATCAACTAGATATGTAGTCTATCTCATGTGTATAAGTTTCTAAGTAGAAATATTTACGAAGATATTTATCCACAAAGAAACATGTGCACATAAAATAGTTACTAAAATAAAATAACATGATATCCAAATGAGGTTATAAAATAGAGCAATACGATTTTTTGCTTGAAAGCATATCCCATGGTTCAATCCCGTGTGTTTTTGTCGGTCAGGTCAACCCATGGAGCGACACATGCCTACACTGATGACATGTCAAGCGATAGTGACGGAAAGCGAGGACACCTGGCCATCATAGAAAGAGGATTTGATCCTCCACCCTATCGGTGATCTTAGCATATAGGGTAGCAAGGCAAGGAGGCATCACCCTTGGCGGTCTTGCTACCGCCGAATTTGCATGACATGTGAGCCATCGTCGAAGGATGCAGAGAGGCTTAGCTATAAATTTAAACTCGAAAACTGAAGAAAGAACTCGTGTACTAAAGAAATAACATGTTGGTATAGAGTAGTGTTTCTGCATTTCTCTTCTTTTTCAAATTTCAAGGAAAACATATGTGACATGGTGATCGCAATACCTCGACTAGAACATGTCATCCCACAACCTCGAGCATGCCCACGGAGATCTTGCTTAGGTGGATGGAAATGCACTAAACACGTCTACGTCTAGCTCAAACAGATAACTATAACTAGGAAAACCTCTAAAAGAAAAAGATTAAGTCCAAAATAACTAAACTAACTAAGTCCAAACACTAGTAGCTGGATTATTGACAATTGGCATTGGTGTCGCCATCGGTTGGCGAACTAATCTCAACGACCATGCAGGGCCAGTCCTGGGAATTCCGGGCCTAGGGAGAACGGAAAACCTCAGGGCCCTTCCGCGAGCTTGATATTTTATTATAACTGAAAATGGTAATTAAAGTTTAAAAAATCTATTTATTTAATGTGGATACATGCACATGTTCTTTATGTATTATATGCAAGGACTCGTCCAAAAACGTTATAGTTTAGGCTATAGAAAATGACAAATTTGTGGCCCTAAAAGGATAAAATAAATTTGTTTTACCCCACATTTTCCTTTTTTACATGTGTACATAACGGTGATTACATAATGTGATGAAATTTGTGTCATACAAACAGATGTGAGTTGTATACTTATTTTCGGAATTTATCAAGGCCTAAAATATTGTTATAATTTTTTTTAAGAGGAACACACCACGGGGCTCCATGTAAAGATGGTACGGAGAGCTCATGGTAGCGGAGACCTTACTTTAGAGAGTAAAATACACCGGAAGCTATAAAAATTGACGGTATAAATCACTTTGGTCCTTGCATTCATAAAACTTGAATTTATAGTCATTGAAGACGCGTCACTGCGTCACGTACCATCACCGCATAAGCCACAGCTACGTATCAGCTGATGTGGCAGTGTTCCGACAAGTCCCACCGAAAACTTAAGTAATGGCCCACTTGGAAGAGGGAGGTTACCATGAAAACACCAACAACTACAAGTTCCTCTCTGCTTTTGTTCTCTTGCCGACCACACCACGATCCCAAGCAGCCTTGTGGAGCTGGGTGCTCGTGCGGCCACATCATGTACATGCCTTCCACCACCACGCTTTTTTTCATGTTCACCTCCAGCGGCTTACTTTTGAACTCGTTGCCCGAGCTGCCGTCGTTGATGGCAAGCGTCGGCGTGAGTCCATGGTGGCGAGCGGCGCGCAACAATCCATGTGGCAAGCAGCTATTTTTTTGTGTGGGCTCGTTCTGGAGTAGTCCATGCCGGCTGCGATATGGGCGAACTCCGGGCACATGCACGCGGCATCGGTGTAGGACGCGTCCACTTGCACACACACTCTGCTTTCTCTCTGTCCATGCATTCCTCTGTTTTTCCATTTCATCAAGCAGGTTGTGTGCGTGCCAAACAGAAGCTGGTCTGGTAGGTTCAACACCTTGCCGAATGCTGATCCATGGAAGACCAGCCACGGAGCACCATGGAGTCGATGTCGGAGGTGTCCCCGAAGAGGGGCATGGGTTGTGCCCTGACAAACTCACGACGAATACGTCTACGACACCGACAGCACCGCACCATTTCATGTGTGCACATGATAGAGCTCGCGGACACAGACGCGACGAAGATGACGACGCAACCGGCGCAGCACGACACGCTCACGAATGGACTGCCCCGCACAAGGTTTAAGGGAATGCGAGGGTGACCACAGTGACTGGCCCTAGAGGCGCGGCGGCGTCAGAGGTCACTACATCTTCGCTGGCGGCGGCAACTGCCATGGATGTGTCACCAGCGATGGAGTACAAGGACCGAGCCCAACCGGAGAAGACGCCATGCAGATTGAGATTTCATATCTTTATCAAATTTGTAATCTGACCCGTTTAACCTTTATTATTTGGCATAGTTACTTAGAGGTGAGATGGACTCACATGTGGATGGTCAATCAGGTCAAATGTATGCCACATCACCAAATACGTAGCTATAACGTCTGCAGTGACCGTATGGTGGCATGGCAAGACGTATTCCATGACCGTAACTTCAACTTTTCTAAATACAAGGATGAAAGTGATTTATACAGACAAGTTACATTGTGTCCGATGTATTTTACTCTATTTTGGACTCACCTCCAAGAGATGTCCCCCTCCTGGGTTTACATCAATTTCTCCAGGATTTACGCTAGCATGGCGCGAGTTACACACTGTTTCCACTCTCTAGACCAAAATCGCATATTTATACTAAACTCTTATACTTATATATAAGTTATTTTGTTATACATTTTTTTAGGAAGTATAATTATTAATTTTATATAAATTAGTTCACACAAATAATTGCGCAATAATGTTGCTTCTGACCATGGTGTTATTTATTATGCAGTTGCAATATATATCACTTAAAAATACACGTGCTTGTGCTAAAAATGTATTATGTTTTGGTAGCAAAAGGCTCCCCTTGTTTTTTTTCAAACCTGTATAACTATACACGCGTATGATGTGTATTGGTGTCTACTCTAGCATCCATATATATCAAGTTAGATATGTCAAGTGTACACTCTAACAAATATCTTATAATAGGATTAAAAGAAACAAATATCTTAATACTAGTTGCTTGTGTATAATTAGTTAAGGAGGTTTTTTAAAGTGATCCACCTAGTAACTCAAATTTAAAACGTATATTTGGTGTGTTTGGTTCCGCATAGCAAATTTAAAAAAATTCGGTACTACGAACACACCAAGATCAAGTTGTGCAAGTACACAAAAAATAAGAGATCTATACTCACCAACGTTGCAAGAGAGATTCATCTGTCGACAAAGATGTTGGTCAAGCGCTCAATGTAGGACCAATCGTGTGATCCCTCTGAAGGTATCCACGTATCCGGTGAACTTGTTCTGGCAGAGCTTCGCCGTCTAGTGGTCGGCAACGCCGGAGTAGCGAAGCAGTCTTCTCGACTTGTTATGATTAATATCATCTACTTCCTTTAATATAAGATATGGTATCTTCCCATAATAACTAGATCATATCAAATCTCAATTAGCAATTAGATCGAAACTTTCCTAAAATGGATTCCTCCAAATTAGAAATATGTGTGACAGCCCAAGGAGGCCCAGGCGCCACACCTGCTCGGCCTAGGATCCCCATGTGCCACCCTAGGTGGTTCCTGGGAAGCCTGTAATACCCCACTCTCAGTAATCTTTATTAGTTGTCTTGAATGCAAAAATTAGCGGGAATAAAAACTTTTTTTTGCTTAGTGTGCAGTAGTTGTGTGCTGATTGCTCTGCCTTTGTTTGTGTTTGTGTTGTGAGCAAGATACTTCTCTATCTTCTCAAAGGTTTACCAAAGCTATTTACCAAAATGATGTGTATTGGCTTACTTTACATATTCTTAAATGTTCTGACTTTTAAAACAAGAGCCAAGATGACTTCGTGAAACTAAAATGTTTCCTCTTATTCTATTGACAAAACTAAGGAGATCTATATGATACCATCTACATATATATGTTCGCAAGATAGGTTTCCAAATCTCCTTGCCTCTAGTCTTTACAAAATATTTTATAAAGCTATTTGTTTTCCACTCTTGGTAGAAGTGTCAATGGATTCTAACCTACTTTCAAAACACAAACCTTTCAAAGGTCCTTCTCTTAGACCTTAAGTAATTCTTATGTGTGTTCTAGTCTTCTTGAGATGTTTGTATGATTTTTCTTGATCTGCTATCATAAGCTGGATCTGTCTGGAATTGTTTGCTAGGAGTTTGCCTGAGCAACCCTAGGAGCTCAGCCTAGAATAACCAAACCAAACTAACAGTACAACTTTAAAACTTAGGGTGTGGAAAAGAAACCATTCTCACCACAACTCCTTAAACTCAGATGGATCGTAGCCTCTATCTATCATCAATTCACTTTTTAGCAAACCAATGTCAAGCAAGACAAAGAAAATGGATCCTAATAATACCTCACAAAAGGCCTCTTGATAGAAAATCCTCAGAACCCTAGTAGGAAGACAATCTTCCTCCCAATTATCAGGTTCACTTATTGGAACCCTAATCAAGACACTTCCCTCTAGATCTAAGGGAATACACATATTCTATACTCATCCTTATGATGTACTCCACCATCACCAATAGTTGCCTTGGATCAAGGAAACCTTGTACCAAGATTCCCAAGCTTGTCTTGATCGCTAGTCATCAATTTGACCATCTAATTCCTTAACAAGATCCATTTTGAATAAACTACTAAAGAGAATTAACTCAAAAGGAAACCTTGTACCTCTTTCCTTGTCTTGCTTGACATTGGTTTGCTAACAAGATTCCAAACAAAAGAAAGACACCAACTACCCCGGTTGGAGAAGATTTTGTTGTTGACACCGATGATGAAGTCTCGAGTAGCCCCAATCCTCTCTCTTTGCTCAACAGGAAGAGGCCCGTCGAAGGTAGGAATAAAGCAAAATAAGAAAGGGAAAAAGGAGGTGAGAACATGTACAAGGACTCTTTGGACGGCATGATGGCGATGAGGAAGGAGCTCGCTAATGTCTACGCACTTCTATTCTTGTAGACAGTTGTTGGGCCTCCAAGTGTAGAGGTTTGTAGAACAGCAGCAAGTTTCCCTTAAGTGGATCACCCAAGGTTTATCGAACTCAGGGAGGAAGTGGTCAAAGGTATTCCCTCTCAAGCAACCCTGCAATCAAGATACAATAAGTCTCTTGTGTCCCCAACACATGCAATACACTTGTCAGGTGTATAGGTGCACTAGTTCGGCGAAGAGATAGTGAAATACGGTGCCAGAAAAGAGCTTCTGACTTGTTGTTGACGTGGGGTAACGGTGCCAGAAAATACTTTGATGGAGCTTGACGTGGAGGTAAAGACTAAAGCAAGCAAACATGCAACAGATCTAGTAGCAAACGGTGTTTAAATGCTTAGAAACAAGGCCTAGGGATCATACTTTCACTAGTGAACACTCTCTCATATAAATATCCTCTCGTCATGATACTACTCTTAACTACTCTCCGGCTGGACACTCTAATCCAAGGTAGGGCTAAAACAGCACTCCTCAAAGTCCGCCTTCCCAATCTAGATAACCCTACACTGTCACCTTGAGCGCTAGATGGTTCCAACAAACACCACAATTTCATAGAGACATCCAACTCCAAATATAACTCATAACAAATATTCAATCTAGCCAAAGTGCCACACACGGTATGCACGCTGTCGCTTTCACACACGTGGGGAAAAGCATAGATCTATTAAAGCACAAAGAGTATTTATGTAGACTCAAGACTAGGTGCCACCATGGCGTGCACGCTGTCACTTCCACACACACGGGGAGAGCAGAGATCTAATGAAGCACTTGAGTAGCAGAGTAGATCTACTTGATTAAAAAGCTCATGACCACAACAAGATCATGCATAGAGAGAGAGATGAACACATAGCTACCGGTAGAGCCCTTAGCCTCGAGGAAGAACTACTCCCTCCTCATCATGGGAATCAGCAATGGTGATGAAGATGGCGATGGAGATGGCTCCGGGGGCACTTCCCCGTCCCGGAAGGGTGCCGAAACAGAGACTTTTTGTCCCCCGAATCTCCCCTTTGGTGGCGGCGGCACTATAGAGGTTTTTGTGGTTTTCTTCTGGATGACCTAGGGTTTTCTCATCGGGGGGCTCTTATAGGCGAAGAGGGAGCCCGAGGAGGTGGACAGGGGGCCCACACCCTCCCCAGGCGTGACCTAGGGTGGGCCTGCGCCCAGGGGGTCTGGCCACCCTCTGCCCCCCCCCCCTCCGGCTCTGTTTCCTGGATCCATGTTGCTCCAGGAAAATAATAACTTTGGCTTTTGTCCCGTCCAATTCCAAGAATATTGATTTTATGCCTTTCTAGAACCAAAAACAGAAGAAAACAGGCAACTGGCACTATGGCAACTTGTTCATAGGTTAGTTCTAGAAAAGATATAAAAACACCTCAAAGTGTAGACAAAGCAAAGCAAAGTAGATACTAAACAAGCATGGAGCATAAAAAATTATAGATATGTTTCCGACATATCAACATCCCCAAGCTTAACTCATGCTCGTCCTCGAGTAGGTAAGTGATAAAAAGAATAATTTTTGAGGTGACATGCACCATCAAAACCAAGATTAAACCATTTGCAAGCATTGAAAGCTGGGATCAAAGAACACTAAACATGTGCATGAAAGATGGAGTTCTAACAGTAAGATAAAGTAACTATGCATGTAACAAGAAAGGCTACAAACAAAGATCATGAATAACATGCATTGAAAAACATTTGTTTGTTTCACATACAGAAAACATGGCCTAGTGGCATTCAGCTTGTCCCTCATAGAGTAGCAAATAGATGCATAAGACACCTTCAAAGTTCACAAGGGTGACTAGAAACAAATAGCACAAGAACAAGTAATAACACAATATGCATCAATTAATAAGCTTTGGAACACTGCACACAGAATGACAACTATGCTCTCTTAATGGTTCCTAAAGGTAGAAGGTGGAGACTCAAATAATGATGGAAGAAAGGCCTTTTTATAAAGGAAGTAGGGATTACAAGTTTCAAAAAGAGCTTCCAAAAATTATGGTACTTGTTAGCTTTCAGCCCTCATTGCCCCTATCATAAGCATCTTGAAGTGGTTAAGGTTAAAGTGGCAAAGCTGAAGTATATGCTTGACGAAGTATAAGTTGGCAATCTCAAGTCCCTTGAATATTAGGGACACACCTCATGCATACTCAACTTTGGGCCTAGGTAAGTTCTTGTCATTGTAAGTATTTGCATATCATTGAGAACCGCCAACGGGATACCCCTTGCACATAGTACAGAAGCTTTCCCATAACCAAAATGACAAGGCAAGCAAACAATGAGCATCTCAGCAATCTTTTTATTTACCATATGCATAGATTTTTATTGAGGATGCTTCATAGATAGCTCATTATGGTGATGCTGCAAGTTTCCACCATGATTAGACATAGCTTAGGCTAGTGTCCCAGGCGTTTCTCTAACACAGAATACAAACTCCATGGACTTACAAGTTCCCACTTCATTTCACACCAGTAACATCCATAGACAAAAGAGCATGATATCAACGGAGTACAAAAGTACAAGTGCAATGTTGAAAACGTTCCCCGTGACAGCACGGTTCTGCTAATCCCAACTTATAAGTGCAAGCATATACAACAAAGTTGTCTCAATGGTTCAAGTTTATTAGGGGCAAAGAATAAAATGTGCCATCAAGTTTGTGAGATCTTTAATCACTAAGTTTTCACATAAAAAAATAGTTTTTAATTGTAAGATAGTTGAAAACAAGAATATACTTGGAATGGTGTAACACACCATGCATAGGAGTTTATAGTGGACACTTTGGAAAAACTTGGTTTCTTGGGAGTTGGAAGCATGAGTAGAACTTACTCATACAAGTGGAGGCTAGCAAAAGACTGGGAGCAACCAACTAAGAGAGCAATAATGGCCATAATCATGCAGAGCAACAAATCATTACTAATCAAAGCATAGAGTGGTACTACAAGTCAAGGACTAAATGATCATAGAGGCTAATGGTGACTTTTCATAGTCATAACATGGTGTAAGCATGTGCCAAGTCAACCCAAGCAAAGCATCAAAGAAGAATACCATAATACTATGCTTTTGCATGCTAAAACAATGCATAATTTCTTCAAGACACACTAAACAATCCCAATTGTTTGGAACAACACATGATACAACAATAATCACCAAGCATAATGCTAAAACTACACCTAGAAGGTCATGCTAAAGTCTAAGTCACAGTCCAAGCAAGCTCCTCTTGCACTTTCAAGCAAGAACTTTCTACTCCTTTCCAACACCAATCAACTTATTTGAGATAACTCACAAGGATAATAATCAATAAAAAATAGAGAGATTGTCTCACAAATCTTTCAAAGAAGAACTAAAAAGTTCTAAGATGAAAGCACAAGAAAACTAAGGCTGAACACAGTGCTAGCAAAAGTGAACACTCACAAAACAATAAGAGTGAAAACTAGAGTGTTCTAAGTAATGAAAACATAGTGTGTCTCTCTCCAAAAGAAGTGTGATGTAACCAAACAACTTACTTAAGCAAACTAAGCAAACAAAAACCAAAAACTAAAGCTAAGACGCTCCAAGAACAACACAACTGTGCATGAAGCAATAAAAGTGAAGTGTCTAGACAGACTTGTGCTTTTTATTGAGAAGGGGATGCCCAAGGCATCCCCAAGCTTTGACGCTTGTACCTCTTGTATATTTATTGGGGTGACACCATGGTGGCATCCCCAAGCTTGAGCTATTGTCCATTCTTCATCTCATTGCATCATTCTTTCTCTACACCTGAAAATTTTCCTTCATACAAAACTTAACACAATTAGCAACATTAGTTTATTCAAAAGATATTAGACCTCTAGCAAAGCTTTGGAAGAGCAATACTTTTCAATAAAAACACAAGCTATTGTATCAACTCCTTCAAAAAACTCAATTTCTCAAAAAGAACTCAAAAAGGAATCAATAAGAAGCAAATGCAAATAATGGCAGAAATCTGTCAAAACAGACCAGCAGGCAGAAATCGATTTTTCGAAGACCTTCTGTTGCTCAAATCAAAAAGTGTTAAACTAACAAAAGTTAGCTAACATACTGGGGGATTTATTTGTAAATTTTCATCTCAATACGAGTTACAGAGACTCCTCGCAATTTTTTTTGGTGGAGGACAAAAATCTGTTTCGGGACAGCAACTCCCCAAATATTACTTCCCTCTCATTAGAGGTCATTCTTGGCACAAAAAGTAAATAAAAAGGATAAGAAGAAGTCATTACTGAAGTAATAACTTCCAAGACTCAATAAACTCTTGGGTTATCTCCCAACAAGTACTTTTCTTTACCGCCTTTAAGTTAGGCTTGATAGTTTGAGAAAATGCTCACATAAGGAATATGATTTGAAGTAAAAGAGACCATCAAGAAGAAAATTCAAAACACATTTAAGTCTAACCCACTTCCTATGCATAGGAATCTTGTAAAGAAACAAGTCTTGAAAGCACAAAGCAACAAGCATAGGAAAGCAAAACAAGTGCAACTTCAAAATTTTCAACATAAAGAGGGGAAACTTAATATTATTGAGATGCATAAAACCATGTTTCCATCTCTCATAATAACTTTAAGTAGCAACATGAATAAAATTAACAATATAACTATCACATAAAACATTATTATCATGAGCCACATGCATAAAATGATTATTACTCTCCACATAAGAATAGCCATTCTTATTAATTGTAATGGGAGCAAATTCAACAAAATAGCTATCATTACTATTCTCATCACCATAATCATCAAATATAGGAGGCATATTGTAATCACAATAAATTTTCTCCTCAATAGTAGGTGGACTGAAAATATCATATTCATCATTGTAATCATCATATATTGGAGGTAAACTATCATCAAAGAAAATTTTCTCATCTATGCTTGGGGGACTAAAAATATCATGCTCATCAAAACTAGCCTCCCCAAGCTTAGACTTTTCCATAGCATTAGCAATAATGGTGTCCAAATAATTCATACTAATAACATTGCTATTACCATGCAAATAAAGTTCCATAGGTTTTTTAATTTTCTCTTCAAACACTTCATGTCCTAACTCAAGATAAACACTATAGAGCTCTCTAATTTTGTTGTTGTTTTCCATTAAGCCTAACTAGTGAAAACAAGAAACAAAAAAACAAAATTGCAGAATCTAAAGGAAATAACTTCAAGCACTCACACCGGAGGATGTGAGTACCTTTTACCTTACCTCCTCGGCAACGGCGCCAGAAAAGAGCTTGATGTCTACGCACTTCTATTCTTGTAGACAGTTGTTCGGCCTCCAAGTGCAGAGGTTTGTAGAACAACAGCAAGTTTCCCTGAAGTGGATCACCCAAGATTTATCGAACTCAGGGAGTAAGTGGTCAAAGGTATTCCCTATCAAGCAACCCTGCAATCAAGATACAAGAAGTCTCTTGTATCCCCAACACACCCAATACACTTGTCAGGTGTATAGGTGCACTAGTTCGGCGAAGAGATAGAGAAATACAAGTGGTAACGGTGCCAGAAAAGAGCTTCTAACTTGTTGTTGATGTGGGGTAACGGTGCCAGAAAAGACTTTAATGGAGCTTGACGTGGAGGTAAAGACTAAAGCAAGCAAACATGCAACAGATATAGTAGCAAACGGTGTTTCAATGCTTAGAAACAAGGCCTAGGGATCATACTTTCACTAGCGAACACTCTCTCATATAAATATCCTCTCTGCATGATACTACTCTTAACTACTCTCCGGTTGGACACTCTAATCCAAGGTAGGGATATAACATCACTCCTCAAAGTCCGCCTTCCCCAATCTAGATAACCCCACACTGTCACCTTGAGCGCTAGATGGTTCCAACAAACACCACGATTTCATAGAGACATCCAACTCCAAATATAACTCATAACAAATATTCAATCTAGCCAAAGTGCCACACAGGGTATGCACGCTGTCACTTTCACACACGTGGGGAAAAGCAAAGATCTATTAAAGCACAAAAAGTATTTATGTAGACTCAAGCCTAAGTGCCACCATGGCATGCACGCTGTCACTTTCACACACATGGGGAGAGTAGAGATCTAATGAAGCACTTGAATAGCAAGGTAGATCTACTTGATTACAAAGCTCATGATCACAATATGACCATGCATATAGAGAGAGATGAACACATAGCTACTGGTAGAGCCCTTAGCCTCGAGGAAGAACTACTCCCTCATCATCATGGGAATCAGCAACGGTGATGAAGATGGCGATGGAGATTGATGGAGATGGCTCCGGGGGCACTTCCCCGTCCCGATAGGGTGCCGGAACAGAGACTTTCTGTCCCCCGAATCTCCCCTTCGGTGGCCGCGGCGCTACATAGGTTTTCGTGGATTTCTTCTGGATGCCCTAGGTTTTTTTTGGGTCGGAGGCTTCTTATAGGCGCAGGAATCAAGGTCGGTGGGGGTCCAGGGGGCCCACACCCCCTGTGGGCGCCTCTAGGGCTTGCCCGTGCCTAGGGGGTGCGGCCACCCTGTGGCCCCCCTCCGGCTCTGCTTCATGGTTCTGTGTTGCTCCGGGAAAATAATAACTTTGGCTTTTGTCCCGTCGAATTCCGAGAATATTGATTTTCTGCCTTTCTGGAACCAAAAAACAGAAGAAAACTGACAATTGGCACTGTGGCATCTTGTTAATAGGTTAGTACCAGAAAGTGTATAAAAATACCTCAAAGCGAAGACAAAACAAAGCAAAGTAGATACTAAACAAGCATGGAGCATCAAAAATTATATATATGTTTCCGACGTATCAAGCATCCCCAAGCTTAACTCCTGCTCGTCCTCGAGTAGGTAAGTGATAAAAAGAATAATTTTTGAGGTGACATGCACCATCAAAACTAATATCAAACCATTTGCAAGCACTGAAAGCTAGGATCAAAGAACTCTAAACATGTGCATGAAAGATGGAGTTCTAACAATAGGACATAGTAACTATGCATGCAACATGAAAGGCTACAAACAAAGATCATGAATAATATGCATTGAAAAACATTTGTTTGTTTCACATACAGAAAACATAGCATAGTGGCAATCAGCTTGTCCCTCATAGAGTAGCAAATAGATGCACAGGACACCTTCAAAATTCACAAGGGTGACTAGAAACAAGTAGCACAAGAACAAGTAATATCACAATATGCATCAATCAATAAGCTTTGGAACACTTTACACGGAATGACAACTATGCTCTCTTAGTGGTGCCTAAAGGTAGAAGGTGGAGACTCAATAATGGTGGAAGAAAGACCTTTTATAAAGGAAACATGGATTTCATGTTTCAAAAAGAGCTTCCAAAAATTTTGGTACTTGTTAGCTTTCAGCCCTCATTGCCCCTATCATAAGCATCTTGAAGTGCTTAAGGTTAAAGTGACAAAGATGGAGTATATGCTTGACGAAGTATAAGTTGGCAATATCAAGTCCCTTGAATACGAGGGCCACACCTCATGCTACTCAACTTTGGTCACCTGTAAGTTCTTGTCATGGTAAGTATTTGCATATCATTGAGAACCGCCAACGGGGTACCCCTTGCACATGGCACAGGAGCTTTCCCATAACCAAAATGACAATGCAAGCAGACAATGAGCATCTCAGCAATCTTCTTATGTACCATGGGAATATGGTGTTTTCTCTCTCTTTCCTCTTTCTCAATGTGTCTCTTTTTTATAAGAAGAATGCTTCATATATGCCACTATGGTGATGCTGCAAGTTTCTACCATGATTAGGCATGGCTTAGGTTAGCGGCCCAGGCGTTTCTCTAACACAGGATACAAACTCCATGGACTTACAAGTTCCCTCTTTATTTCACACCGGTGACATCCATAGACAAAAGAGCACGATATCAACTGAGTACAAAGTACAAGTGCAATGTTGAAAACGTTCCCGTGACGCAGTTCGCTAATTCCAACGTATAAGTGCAAGCATATACAACATAGATGACACAATGGTTCAAGTTTATTAGGGGCAAAGAATATAAAGTGTTCCATCAAGTTTGTGAGGGCTTTAATCACTAAGTTTTCATATAACAAAATAGTTTTTAATTGGAAGATAGTTGAAAACAAGGATATACTTAGAATGGTGTAACACATCATGCATAGGAGTTTATAGTGGACACTTTGGAATAACTTGGTTTCTTGGGAGTTGGAAGCATGAGTAGAGCTTACTCATACAAGTGGAGGCTAGCAAAAGACTAGGAGCAACCAACTAAGAGAGCAATAATGGCCATAATCGTACAGTGCAACAAAGCATTACTAATCAAAGCAAAGAGTGGTACTACAAGTCAAGGACTAAATGATCATAGAGGCTAATGGTGACTTGTGAGAGTCATAACATGGTGTGAGCATGTGCTAAGTCAACCCAAGCAAAACATCAAAGGAGAATACCACTATACTATGCTTTTGCATGCTAAAACAACGCATAATTTCTTCAAGGCACACTAAGAAATCTCAATTGTTTGGAACAAGACATGCTACAAAAATAATCACTAAGCATAAGGTCAAAGCAACACCTAGCATGTCATGCTAAAATCTAAGTCACAGTCAATACAAGCTCCCTTTTGTACCACTTAAGCATGAAGCTTCCTACTCATTTCCAACACCAATCGACGTATTTGAAACAACTCACAAAGATAATAATCAATAAAGATCAGTGAGTTTGTCTCACAAATCCACAAAGAAGAACTAAAAAGTTCTAAGCTGAAAGCACAAGAAAACTAAGGCTGGACGCAGTGTTAGCAAAAGAGAACACTCACAGAACAATAAGAGTGAAAACCAGAGTATTCTAGGCAATGGAAATGGAGTGTGTCTCTCTCCAAAAGAAGTGTGGTATAATAAACCATCTTACTCAAGCAAACTAAGAAAACGAAAACAAAAAACGAAAACTAAGACGCTCCAAGAACAACACAACAGTGTATAAAACAATAAAAACAAAGTGTCTAGAAAGACTTGAGATTTTTATTGATGAAGAAGGGGATGTCTTGGGCATCCCCAAGCTTTAACGCTTGTACCTCTTGGATATTTCTTGAGGTGAAACTGGGGTGGCATCCCCAATCATGAGTTTTTGTCCATTCTTCATCTCATTACATCATTCTCTCTCTACACCTGAAATTTTTCCTTCATACAAAACTTTATACAATCTTTATTACCAACATTAGTGTATCCAAAAGATAATAGACCTTCAGGTAAAGCTTTGGAACAGCAATACTTTTCACTAAAACACATGCTACTGTATCAACTCCTTCAAAAATCTCAATTCCCCTAAAGACAACTCAAAAAGAAATCAATAAGAAGCAAATACAAATAATGGCAGAAATCTGCCAAAACAGACCAGCAGTTAGAAACCGATTTTTTTGAACATCTTCTGTTGCTCAAATAAAAACATGTTGAACTAACGAAAGTTAGCTAACATACTGGGGGATTTATTCATAAATTTTCAGCTCAATCCGAGTTACAGAGGCTCCTCGCGATTTTTTTTGTGGAGGACAGAAATCTGTTTCGGGACAGCAACTCCCCAAATCTTACTTCCCTCTCATTAGAGGTCATTCTTGGCACAAAAAGTAAATAAAAAGGATAAGGATAAGTCATTACTGAAGTAATAACTTCCAAGACTCAATAAACTTTTGGGTTATCTCCCAACAAGTACTTTTCTTTACCGCTTTTAAGTTAGGCTTGATAGTTTGAGAAGATGCTCACATAAGGAATATGATTTGAAGTAAAAGTGAGCATCAAGAAGCAAATTCAAAACACATTTAAGTCTAACCCACTTACTATGCATAGGAATCTTGTAAATAAACAAGTCTTGAAAGCACAAAGCAACAAGCATAGGAAAGCAAAACAAGTGCAACTTCAAAAATTTCAACATAAAGAGGGGAAACTTAATATTTTTGAGATGCATAAAACCATGTTTCCCTCTCTCATAATAACTTTCAGTAGCATCATGAATAAAATTAACAATATAACTTTCACATGAAGCATTCTTATCATGAGCCACATGCATAAAATAATTATTACTCTCCACATAAGCATAGTCATTCTTATTAATTGTAGTGGGAGCAAATTCAACAAAATAGCTATCATTGTTATTCTCATCACCATAATCATCAAATATAGAAGGCAGATTGTAATCACAATTAACTTCCTCCTCAATAGTAGGTGGACTGAAAATATCATATTCATCATTGTAATCATCATATATTGGAGGTTTGGTGTCATCATAAGCAATACAATAGCTATCTTCCAAAGCTGGGGGACTAAAAAGATCATTTTTATCAAAACTAGCTTCCCCAAGATTAGACTTTTCCATAGCATTAGCAATAATGTTGTCCAAAGAATTCATACTAATATCATTGCTATTAGCATGCAAATAAAGTTCCATAGGGTTTTAAATTTTCTCATCAAACACTTCATGTCCTAACTCAAGATAGATACTATAAAGCTCTCTAATTTTGTTGTCGTTTTCCATTAAGCCTAACTAGTGAAAACAAGAAACAAAAAGAAAAAATTGCAGAATCTAAAGGAAATAACTTCGAGCACTCACACCGGAGGATGTGAGTACCTTTTACCTTACCTTCCCGGCAACGACGCTATAAAGAGCTTGATGTCTACGCACTTCTATTCTTCTAGACAGTTGTTGGGCCTCTAAGTGCAGAGGTTTGTAGAACAGCAACAAGTTTCCCTTATGTGGATTACCCAAGGTTTATCGAACTCAGGGAGGAAGTGGTCAAAGGTATTCCCTCTCAAGCAATTCTGCAATCAAGATACAAGAAATCTCTTGTGTTCCCAACACATCTAATACACTTGCCAGGTGTATAGGTGCACTAGTTCGGCAAAGAGATAGTGAAATACAAGTGGTAACGGTGCCAGAAAATAGCTTCTGACTTGTTGTTGACATGGGGCAACGTGTGTGAGTGAGGTAAAGACTAAAGCAAGCAAACATGCAATAGATCTAGATGCAAACGGTGTTTCAATGTTTAGAAACAAGGTCTAGGAATCATACTTTCACTAGTGAACACTCTCTCATATAAATATCCTCTCTTCATGATACTACTCTTAACTACTCTCCCGTTGGACACTCTAATCCACGGTAGGGCTTTCCCCAATCTAGATAACCCACACTGTCACCTTGAGCGCTAGATGGTTCCGACAAACACCACAATTTCATAGAGACATCCAACTCCAAATATAATTCATAACAAATATTCAATCTAGCGAAAGTGTCACACACGGTCACTTTCACACACATGGGGAAAAACATAGATCTATTAAAGCACAAAGAGTATTTATGTAGACTCAAGCCTAAGTGCCATCATGGCATGCACGCTGTCACTTTCACACACATGGGAAGAGCAGAGATCTAATGAAGCACTTGAGTAGCAAGGTAGATCTACTTGATTACAAAGCTCATGATCACAATATGACCATGCATAAAGAGAGAGATGAAAACATAGCTACCGGTAGAGCCCTTAGCCTCGAGGAAGAACTATTCCCTCCTCATCATGGAAATCAGCAACGGTGATGAAGATGGCGATGGAGATGGCTCCGGGGGCACTTCCCCGTCCCGGCAGGGTGCCGGAACAGAGACTTTCTGTCCCCCGAATCTCCCCTTCGGTGGCGGCAGTGCTATAGAGGTTTTCGTGGATTTCTTGTGGATGCCCTAGGGTTTTTGGGTCGGAGGCTTCTTATAGGCGCAGGAATCAAGGTCGGTGGGGGTCCAGGGGGGCCACACCCCCTGTGGACGCCTCGTGGCTTGCGCTCTAGGGGTGCGGCCACCACTGGCCCCTCGCTCTGCTTGTGGTTCCGTGTTCCGGAAACATAATAACTTTGGCTTTTGTCCGTCAATTCGAGAATATTGATTTTACGCCTTCGAACATAAAATGTAAGAAAACAGTAACCGGCACCGTGGCATCTTGTTAATAGATTAATACCAGAAAGTGTATAAAAATACCTCAAAGTGAAGACAAAACAAAACAAAGTAGATACTAAACAAGCATGGAGTATCAAAAATTATAGATACGTTTCCGACGTATCACCCTGCCGCTGGCACCAATTCACCTTTCTTCGTCCTCGTTGGCTGTTCTCATCGGTCGAGGCGGCGACGGTGACTCCTCCACCTTCGTCTCGCAGAAGACTATGCCTCTACCATCGCGGCGCGGCGCCACGGTCTGCCTCGGCGTGCTCCCACACTCCTCTTTCACCTCCGGCTTGTGGACGAAAATTGAGCCCTTGGAGCCGATGCCCCGCCTTCGATGTGGGCTAGGACGGCGTCTAAGCCCGTGTCAGGGGATGTACCACCCAGTGCCGCGCGCGTCGCCGTTCTTGTTGGCTCCCCAAATGAATATTGAAGCATACTAAGTTACCCCATCTGTTTTAAAAATATAACATGTTTTAGCTTTATAAAGTAAACGTATCTAGACTATTTTAGTGTTTAGATTCACCGTGAACTGTACCCTAAAAGACATCTAGATATGTCTGCTTTGTAAAGGTAAAGCATCTTATATTTTGAATCGGGTGGAGTAAAAGTTAATATGGATGGGATTTAATGCTCAAAAAATAAATATGGATGGGGTTTTCAAAGAATTCAAGACATTTGAAAGTAATCCATCCAAATCTCAATTCATCTACCGTATGTTGGTCGACAGTGCGTGCTGGCCGGCACTCTACGTAGTACTAGTAGTAGACTGGGATCCGATGGGTAGATGAGTACGTCTGAAACCTCTCCGTCGCTCGGAGCTATAGAAGGGTTTACGCACGGAACATGAACAGCGGCCGGCATGCACTGCCACTACCTACCTGCGCCCCGCCGGAAATTCAGACGGTTTTGCGCTTCCGGGCGCGCGATCGCTGGCGTGGCTTCTTCTTCACAAGGTTTGCGTGCAGCAGCAACAGCAGTGTTGGCTGAAAGATGAACAAGCTCCGCCGTACGTTCGTGCGGGCCGTATGGAAGCGAGGTGAGGAACAGTCCGGCGAGGAATCTCAGTGTACCGGCTTTTGAATTTTGAACCAAATCCCAGCAGCAGCGCATCGGCAGTCCACGTTCGCCGCTCCCGCTCCGGCCGGGCACAGTACGTACGGTACGGTACGGCAGGATCGTCAAGGGAACAGCTAGCGCCGTCCGGCCGCGTGCCGCTAGCTCGCACGCATCTCGCCTGCGCACCGGCCAGGCCGGCCGGGATATGCGTGCCCCTGCCCTGGCTGACTCTCCTTGCTGCGTGCGCAGACTAGCTAGGCCTAGGCGGTGCGCACTCTGCAGAGCAGGAATAGACTTGGGGCGCGCGCACTGGCCGCAGTCACAGAGTATGCAGGATTAGGGTAGGGCCGTAGAAGGGAGGACCAGACAGACCAGAGTATGTACGAGTAGCTGCTTTACCGCCTACTGTATTTACCGCCTTCATAGGGTACAAGCGACTCAGAAGCAGCCTCCATAGGCAGCGGCGGCCTCTGTCTCTTCCTCCCTCGCTGCTTTCTGCTGTTCCATCTTTACTCCTATCTGCCTTTTCGATCTCGTAGGTAGCCCCCCTGCATTCCTTCCTTCCTCGGGTCGGGTGCCTCAACTGGGGCTTCGCTGGCTGGCTGGCTCAGATCAGAGCCTGCGCGCCTCCAACCAACATCACACATGCCTCCAAGGACGATGGCTCAATCGTCATCCCCGAAGCTGGAGGTGAAAGATGAGCGTGGGAGCCTGCCGAGGCAGAGCGTGGCACCGCGCGGTGGCGAAGGTATCGTCTTATGGGGGCCGAAGGCGGAGGCTCGCCTTCAGCCACACCGATGAGAACAACCAACAAGAATGACGAAAGGTAGATTGGTGCGAAGCGGCCGGGCAACATGTGGGGCAGGAGTGCATGTGATCTTCCTCCCGTAGAAGACTCACATCACCCTATTCCCCTCGAGCGTCGCCGATCACGAGCTCAAAATCAAGGTGGAGTCATTGACGCATTTTGACGAGGCTCGACAGTATTGCAGGTTTCCGTTGGGATGGACTTGGGCACTGGTGCGACGATGAGCCATGGTTGAGGAAGTATCCCGTACGTAGAAGACAACTCGTTGCGGACGCGGCTATAGATGCCCTAAGGTAATTCTTTACATAAGGAGACACTAAGCAAAGATTTGACAAGAGCTCACATCGATTATTTACAACTTATAAATGCTCGCATTTCCTTTTTTAGAATTGGGAATTCATTTTTGATGCCAAGAAAAAAAAAAAAACAGGCCACCTACTATTTGTCTATATACTAGTATATAGGAGTACTAGACACATCTTTTTGTCCATCATCGACCCATTTGAGCTTTCCCTGTTTGTACCCAAATCTGCCCAACGGGCCTGGCCCGACACGGCTTAGGCACGGCACGCCCTAAACGGGCATGGACCGGCACGGCCCGCCTAGCTCACGTGTCGTGCCGGGCCGACACGCGTGCCCGGCTGCGCGGCCCGAGCCCGGCCCTGGCGTTTGACGGGCCGGCCCGTGGCACGTTAGGCACGCGGGCCTGTTAATTTTTTTGGCTGGCCCGTCTAACAAATATATAAAAAGCACCACGTCGCCCCTATTACAACTAGCATTCGGTAGTCCGGTGGTCAAAGTAGCGCTGCGGCAGGCTGGGATCATGAGTTTGATCCCTTCTGAGTGTTCTTTTGCCTATATATTTTTCAGCTTTCAACTGACACTGGCTTAACGGGCCGTGCACTCATTCACGTGCCTGGCCAGGCCAGTACCGGGCTTTTTTCACGGGCTGCGGGCCGGCCACAAAAGCCCGGCCCGTTGGCCAGGTTTGTTTGTACCGTTGCCATCTTTCGATCTGCCGTGGGCAAACTGCTGTAGGAAAAACCAAACCCCCGGCACAAGCCAGGCCACAGACACACTGTCACGTCTCTCCTTGCCTCGCCTCGCCTCTCCTGCCCTGCCCTTTGCCTAGGAATGTCTCCCGCAGGCATCTCCTCCTCTGCGCAGCAGCGAAAGCCGCATTTACTTGCCACCTAAAAGGGGCACACCGAGCGAGCGAGAGCCGCATCGAGGAAACGCAGAGGTCGCGACAGCCAGCAATGTCGCCTATACTATTTAGCCAGGCGCGGCAGAGCGAACAGAACATACCGCCGCCGCTGCTCTCTGCTTGTTCGTTTCTTTGTTCGCGGTGATGAGGCGGCGACTCGTCCTCGCCGTGCTGTTCCTGGCGGCGCTGCAGCTCCTCCTCCTTGGATGCGCGGCGGAAGGGGAGGGCTCGTCGGCTGCGACGCCGGCGGCCGAGCCGGAGCCGGTGCCGGAGCCGGAGGCGCCGATGGAGGAGAAGGAGAAGCTGGCCCTGTACGCCGCCATCGAGAGCTTCGTCGGCAAGGGGTGGAACGGCTCCGGCCTCTTCCCTGACCTCTGCGGCCAGACTCCCATCCAGGTTCGTTTCCGCCGGAGCAAACAAACTTGTTCAGTTTCAGCGCAGCATTCTCCGGCCCTTGATTTTCGTGGGTGATGCTGGTCTGAGCAACGGAGAACAGGAAAACACTGCAAAGTTTGTGTTTTTCAGAAATTTATCCCCGGTCTCTGCTTCACTAATCTGAATTTCCCTATTTACCGCCTTCTGTTTCGAGCTTCAGTTCAAGTTCGTTGCTCAAAAGGATAAAAAGCGAGACGCTCAGAATCAGTGTTCCTCCAACTTTCTATTTGTTCCTACTAAGATCTCCAATTCTGAACACTGTATCATCGCTTCAATTCCCACTGTTCTTCTGCGGCCTCTCTTCCTGCCTTTCCGCCATTGTAGCGCCTCCCCTGTTTGCTCTGTTCCTCCACGGTTTCTCGATTCACTTCACTGTTGTTGGATGCATCGGTTTGTAAACAAAATCACTGTTGGACGCGCGACACCGTTGTCTGAGAACACCTGTGGCTTCTCGATTTCTTGCCTTATTTGGGGCGGTTTATCCTGTGTGCAAGAACTTTCCCCGCAGGTGAAAAGGAATCTGTGATTCGAAGCATCATTTTCCCCCCAAAAACGCACCCCATATGGTCTTTCTTTACTTTTCTTTTCTTCGTCCTGTCTTATTCCTTCTTCACTTTGTACCAGAATTTCTGGTACTACTACTAGTTTGCAGCTTCTCCTTTGCTTTCTTCACTTTCGCTGATCACTAACTTAATACTTTTTTTTGCGAACTTAATACTCATTGCATTGATTTGATGAACACTTTTTTCCCATGATGATGAAGAGTTAGTTTAAATTGCTAGCTATTGTATATACACTCTCAGTAAGTCGGTAGAAATCGAGTTACATGTTGGTCCTCACAAGCCAGCGAAGCTGTACCTGAACATGTGACGCTTCCATGTCTGTTTCCACACAGTATTTTTACCCAATTCTGTTTTACTCGTACTGGTACTTCAGAATTTTCATGGCCCTGTAAGTGGAGAACAGCGAAGTAACTCCACCAACAATAATTCTACTTTTCAAGAAGTTCACCTCATTTACTGACTGAAATAATTGGGTCTCTGATGCCACTCTTTTCTGCAGGGGGTGTCATGTGACCTCTTCAATGGCGTGTGGTACCCGACAGCGATGAGCATCGGTCCAGTGCTGGACAACTCGCTGCAGTGCGCCCCGGACGCCAGGTTCAGCCCCCAGCTGTTCGACCTCCGCCACCTCAAGACCCTCTCCTTCTACGCCTGCTTCCCGGCGACCAACCCCACGCCGATCCCGGCGACCAACTGGGAGAGGCTCGCCGGCAGCCTGGAGACGCTCGAGTTCCGCACCAACCCTGGCCTGACCGGCGCCATCCCGGCGTCTCTCGGTCGCCTGGCCAACCTGCAGTCCCTGGTCATCATCGAGAACAACCTCACGGGCGCCGTGCCGCCGGAGCTCGGCGGGCTGGCGAAGCTGCGGCGGCTCGTGCTGTCCGGGAACGGGCTGTCGGGCCCGGTGCCGGCGACGCTCGGTAACGGCCTCCGCGACGACCTGCTGATCATGGACATGAGCGGGAACTGTCTAACCGGGTCTCTGCCTCCGTCGCTAGGTGGACTCAAGGGCCTCCTCAAGATGGACCTGAGCAACAACCGTTTGGAAGGGAGCATCCCGCCGGAGCTCGCCGGGCTCGGCAGCCTCACCCTGCTCGACCTCCGCAACAACAGCCTCGCCGGCGGGCTGCCGGAGTTCGTGCAGGGGATGGCCTCGCTCCAGGACCTGCTGCTCTCCAACAACCCTCTAGGAGGGAACCTGATGAGGTCTGGCTGGGAGAAGCTGGCGAGCCTCGCCACGCCGGACCTGTCCAATACCGGGCTGGTCGGGAGCATCCCGGAGTCCATGGAGGCGCTGCCCAGTCTGCGGTTCCTGGCGCTGGACCACAACCGACTCTCTGGCCCAGTGCCGGCCAGGCTCGCCGCGCTGCCCAGCATCGGCGCGATGTACCTGAACGGGAACAACCTGACGGGGGCGCTGCAGTTCTCGGCCGGGTTCTACCAGAGGATGGGCAGCCGGTTCGCCTCCTGGGACAACCCCGGCCTGTGCTACAGCAACTCCGCCGCGGCGGCAGGTGACCGCGCGCCGACCGGCGTGGCCGTGTGCAAGGACGTGCAGGAGCCACCTAGCGTCGGCGTGAGGGACAAGGTGGACGGGAGTGGGAGGAAGCCTGAGGCGAGCTACAGCCCGCCGGCGTCCTCTGCAGCCGACACTGTCACAGACCTATTGTGCACGGTGCTGATCCAGTGGGCTTTGGCTGTCGTGGTGTTCTAGGCAAGAGAAAGTTTAGATTTTTCAGACAGAAGGTATGGATCAGGTGAAGAAATACAGATAGCTCAACTAGTTTCCCTGGCTGCTAGTAACTCTTTGCATTTTGGCTGGTGGTTATGCAAGTGTATAGTGACAGGTTATTTGTTCTTTTGGTGTAATTAGAAGACTATTTCTGCTACAATGTTACAGGATGATGTGGATATATGCTTGGTTAACAGCCCTGACCTAGTGATTTTTGGTTCATGTCTGAATTTGGTTATTCTTTACAGTATTGCTCTCATGTGTCAAGATTGTCACTACACATGCTTGATTTTTCACTGAAGAGTGACATGTACTACTACTGAAGAGTTCAGAATCAAGCATGTACTACTACTGAATAGAGCTCAGTATGCAGCCCGAAGTGATGAAACAGAAGATGGATTGCAGTGATTCCATGGACGGACGGCAGCAATGTTTTTCCGCAGCACCAGAAAATCAAGTTTTGGCTCTCGAGCTCCAATGATTCCTGCATATTAAAAAATTCGAAAATTATATTTAAAAGTTTCAAAAAATCATGAAACAAAATTCTAAAAGTACTTGCGAAGTGTCGACGACTATTGGCGCAAAATATCATTTCGACTTTTTTTTTTGTATTTTGAGCAACACAAAAATGACACAAATGTGGATCCGAGTATAGTGATTTCAAATCTCCAAAAAAATTCATGATTTGTCGTTTTTGTGTAGCTTAGTATACAAAGTATTCTGAATTAAGATTTTCCATGTTTGCGAGATATATCATTAGCTACTTTTATGATTTTATTTCATGATTTTCTAAAAGTTACTAATATAATTTTTGGAATTTTTAATATGCTGAGCACGGGACCGCGGGATCCAAATTGACTCTCTGGAAGAGTAAGGCGAAGAAGCTAGCCATTGTAGCTCGCATTTTTCCAGCTTGACTCATCGATGCTTGTCATGGTTTATTTTAACTTCAACCTAAATTTCCATATCTCTTATAGTCTTCGATGAAGCAATCTCCGTCGACACTTACCCAACTCATGAAGAGCAAGTACAATAGAGTAATGTCCTAACATCACCAGTCATGTCCTCCAAACAACGTCCAACAAAAGCGTTGGATCGCTCGTTTGGGGGACACCGCATCGTGATGACGCGTCTGGGCCACACCTGTTTCCAGTCGCGTGTCCCAAACTGTGTTCCAAATTGAGTTTTAATCAATTTTACAACATTTTACAAACAAGTCATTCATTTTTTACAGCACAACAATTCAAATAAATTGATTTAATCCAATCATAAAATAAAATAAGTTATAGTTCAACTTGATCAAGCCTTGGGCACGTTTGATTGTCCCATCTTTCTTCACAAGATAATTTTGCAGTTGCTCATGAGCATCGGCATCGCAGACTTCTCCATGCATGGGAGAAAATCCACGGACACCTGGTGATCAGCATGGGCAAGAGGACCCTGGCACTCGTAGGAACCCACATCAATCACTGGCCTCTTGCACTCGTTCTCGATGATCATGTTGTGTATGATCAAATAAGCATTCATCACCTCCCACGTTTGGTCTTGAGAACATATAAGAACATGGTACCTGACAATCACAAATCGATATTGGAGCACACCAAATGCACACTCGAGATCCTTCTATAATTCTCCTGACGCAAAGCAAAGTGAAACTTCACCGGAATCGGTGGATTGAGGATTGTCTTGACAAATATCGCCCATCTTGGATAGATGCCACTGGCTAGGTAGTATCTTTAGGTATATAGGTGGCATTTGATCTCATAGTTGCATACGGGAGTATGACCTTCCATTAGCTTAGCAAACGCTAGATAGCGCTGCAGCATGTTGATATCATTGTGCGAATCCGTCATGCCAAATCCACAAGTCCCACCTTTAAGAACCACACTGTAGTAACCATGATGCTCGTTGTACAGACCTTGCCAAGCAATTATGCAGTTATTCCATGACTAGTGCATGCAATCGATACTTCCAAGCATAACAAGAAATCCTATTACTGCATTTGTTACCATGGTCCTAGCAGTCTTTGTTGGAGATATGCCCTAGAGGCAATAATAAAAATAGTTATTATTATATCTTTGTGTTTATGATAAATGTTTACATTCATGCTATAATAGAATTAATCGGAAACATTAATACTTGTGTGATTTGTAAACTAAATTAGAGTCCCTAGTAAAGTCTCTTTATAACACTAGCTTGTTGGTTGATAGATGATCATGGTTTCTCGATCATGAATATTGAGATGTTATTAACAATAAGATCATATCATTAGGAGAATGGTGTGATGGACATACTCCTATAGATAAGCGCAGCATAAAGATCAAGTCATTTTAATAGTTCGTTTGCTATAATGCTTTGTTTGGATGTACAGAATTGAATCTATGAAATGAATTAGGTGAGACTTCCAAATCCTGTCTGGAAAGGAAATGGCTGCTAATTCGAATTCTATTGTTTGGGTGGTTTGAAATTTGCTGTTGGAATCAAAGGGTGCTACCTAATTTCAATTCCTATTTGGATGTTCAAACCATGGAATTGGATGTATTTTTTGCCTTTGGCTATTTCGTATACTTGTGTAAATGTATGGATAGTCACATGTGTATATATTAAAATATATACATGTTTTTTCCACACATAGTAATATTAAAATAATTTGAACCAATACGATATGGGTATGACAACTCTAATTAATCGGAGAAACTAATACTCCCTTCGACCCATATTAGTTGACTTGGATTTGTCAAAATCTAAATGCACCTATATACTAAATAGTGTTTAGATTCATCCAAATCTAGACAAATTTAAGTCAACTAATATGGATCGGAGGAAGTATACTGCATATTGACACCTCAAGGATCCTTTGAACTATCAGATAACAAATGATTTCCCGGGTCCGTCTCCTCAATAGAGGATTCCTGAAGGGACAACAACCATTATGCTCCTTAATTTTTATAATCGTAGGCATAGATGTTCAAGTGGATGATTAGTTTACGGTGTAGATAGTCCTATAAAATACAACTGATATGTGTTCCGTCTTTATCTCAGATTCTGTCCTTTTCTAAATTCAGAGATCGATTTATTTGGTTGAAAGATTGAGAACTTAGCCATGATCGAGGGATACGCTCTAGAGCAGATGGAACATCCCCCACTGCCTTCTAACATTCCGCCGTCGTGGTTGATCATCATGCTGCCGTTCAGGTCGTTCCCTCATCTAGGGTTCAGATAGGGCATGGAGGGTGGCGGCTAAGGCACAAGGCGAGCCCATGAATGGGACGACGCCCTTGCAGGGAAGAGGTAGGCCATGGGGAGAGGGACGATAGGGAAGGGAAGAGAGGGCATGACTTCCCCTGCACCACCGTCGTCGTGTGCTCCGTGCGTCACCAGGTTGGGGAATATTGTGTTTCATTTGAGCGTACCGTTTCGGGTCCGGGTGATTTCCAAGGTCCGGGGCTCTGAATTGCTGCGGGGGTGTTTTGCGTGTGGGCGAGCCCCACCCGGAATTGGTCTCAAGATTCCGTACTTGATTTCCTAGCCAAACCAAACACTATAATTAATGTCCCAATTTCAATTCCCCGATTCCAGACCCAATTACGTGCAACCAAACATAGTGTAAGATTTCTGATACATAGTAACCTAATTTTTCGACCATGAGATCATGCTAATAATCTTCACTGGAAGGATGCTTTGATGACATCAAACACCACATCGTAACTAGGTGGCTATAAAGGTAGCATTGAGTGTTCGGAAAGTATGTGTTGAGACACATGGATCAAGAGTGGGATTTGTCCATCCATATAACGGATAGATATACTCTGTGCCTTATTGGTGGAATGTCATCCAATTATCTTAGAAGCATATGACTGGCTCACAAAGGATCACATATCACGAGAACGAGAAAAGAGTACTTATCACTAACGAGGTTGAACTATGTATGCAGAGATACCAACGATCAGACCTCGGATAGGTAAAATATCGTGAGACAAAGGAAAATTGGTACCGTATGTAAGTGGTTCATTCTATCGCAAAGTAATCGTAGAAATATGTGGGAGCCATATGAATTTCCAGATTCCTCTATTGGTTATTGGTCGGAGAAGAGTCTCGATCATGTCTGCATAATTCACGAACCGTAGGGAGACACACTTAAGGATTCAATGTTGTTTAGTAGATATGGAATGTAAGTAGGGAGACCGAATGTTGTTCGGAGTCTCGGATGAGATCTGGTATATCACGGGGAGATCCAGAATGGTCCGAAGAATAAGATTCATATAAGAAAAGTCTAATTCCGGAGTTCGGGAATGATTCCGGTGTTTTCACCGGAATGATCTAGAAGGGTCTAGAAGGTTCACCGGACCGGAAGGGGAAGGGTACATTAATATGTCATGACTAAGAGAAATGATTAAATCATGTCCTAGATCACTTGGTTGGACATTTGTAAGAAAGAAATTAAGCTCCAAATTAAAAGTCAAAAGGCAAGTTTGAAAAGTCAAACTGGGACAATGTATCCTGGTGTAGGAACAAAAGAATCCTTCTTTCCACCACAAGCCAACTAGAAGAGGGAGTTGGGGAAGGATTTAAACTCCCCTCTCCCATGCTACCCTCCCTCTCATAAATAGAGGGGAGAGGGTGCCCCAAGAGAACACAACACCAGCCCTTCCCCACACCGTCGCCGTGCCGCCGTCGCTGCCCTAGCCGCCGCCGAATCCACCTGCTCCTCTCCGGCCTCTAATCCCTAGATCGCTGGAAACCCTAATTCTCCACCATAACCTGCTCCGGCTTAGGAGAAGACCTGCGGGATCTTCCCTCTACTTCCGACATCACGTCGTCGTGCTGCCGGAATCGCGAGGAGAGAACTACAACCTCCGCTGCCTACTGGAACAAGGGATAGGAAGGTCTTCATCAAGTACCGAACGTGTGACCGACTGCGGAAGCGCTGCTGGAACGCAGTGTCGGAAGGATCGTCTACGCGATCTTCAGATCGACAAATGTACGACTACATCACCCACGAGAATCTGATCTTGTTAATCGCATTGGAATCTTCGAGGGTGAGTACTCTAATCGACTTTTTGCTACAATCTAGTAGATAGATCTTGGCTTGTTTGTGTTCATGCGGTAGAATTTTTTGTTTTCCATGCTACGAACCCGTACAGTCTTTTCTTTATTTGGCCCTCTCAAATAGTTTTTGCCGAACTTTTCCACAACCGCTATGTAGAATATCTACATGGCCATCGTCCAGGTAGGTATGCGTCGTCAGGTCTTTGCATCTCGGTAACCCTGAACACTAAAATCGAGAAGTAAAATGGCAAATTTCATGGCAAAATTTCTAAATTGAAGCTCCACATTAGATTTTTGGGGGTTTGGTTTTCCTACATACCTACCTGGACGACGAAGGGGTCCTCGGAGGCGAGGGAGAGTGTCCACATTGTAGGGGGCTAGAGGCGACAGGGAGGAGAGGCAAAGGACCGGAGGCGGCGGTGGTGGAGGGCGGCGGTGGACAGTGGTCTGGGAGGGCGGGGAAGAATAATGTGGCACGAGTCTGAAATATTTATCCAAATATTTTTAGATCTTTGCGACCAAGTACTAGCCTCAGACGACTTCAAGTGGAAAACTTCTCTAAGAACGTCCGTCTTTGAACGTTTCATATTTTTCCACCAAGTACTTCCCTAGCTAAGACGACTAGTAATTTGAAAAGAAATAATATTCAAAACTCTGGATATATTTGGAACTCCGACGTTTGATTATCCTAAAATTTGAGAATTATTCATAATTTAAAGGCAAAGGAAGGTGCGCATACATATTTGCTAGTGTGACATTGAGTCCCCTAAGACTAAATGAGTTTCATAAATTGAAAAAAATAATTGACGTCGTACAAACCTTGGATCTTACCCTGAAAGGCATGAAGACTCCTAGTGTTCATGGGCGGGTATTTTGAATTTAACTAATTCAAATGTTTAATTACGAAGTGAGATCATTTGGTTACTTAAATATGAATTTTTCACCAACATAACTTTTTTCATGTATTGTTTGAAGGAAGTCTTGTTGAGTGAATTTTCGGAACTCCGGATTTTGTTAACCCTAAATTTTGAGAATTATTCTGAATTTTGATAAATTGCTATTAGTTACCAAAACAACACATGGGGATTCTTGCACTTTCAATCCCCCATTTTGATAATTGACTATAAGGAATTTAAAGAATAAAAAAGGTTGGAAAAACATTAAATACTAAAAACATCATGTGATGCTAGTAGAATCACAATATATAGAAAAATCTCCCACAATCTATACACGTGTGTTGTTACTGATGGTGGAGTTCTCTATACACTCAACATGCAAAGCAACAAAAGATATGCAAAAGCATGAAAGGAAAATTATTAAGCACAAAACAAAAGGCAAATGCTTAAGCATAATCTAGATTTTCTTAAACCCTTTAAAACTTATCCCTCATTGGCACCAATTGATAATATAGTGAGAGTTCCTTCATATGATGCCCATTCTCATAATATGAGTGGCATTAAATGGACATATCCGAATACAAATACTAGGAGGAAATCAAACTATATTAGGATCCAAAGATTGCAAGGTGAATTCAAATTCCCTAGTGGCCAGCGTAGGCGAGGAAAAAATTGTCGGGGCAGCTCTAGAGGTCACATAAACTTCATCACAACATCAACTTTCGCAGTATGAGGTACCCGAGGGCAATCCCCTGTCGGGGAAAGACGATGCCTATAGTGCTCCATCTCTCTTGGAGCTGCTTCGCTGGCCTCCCCGGTCCAAGACAGTGTTCAGGAGCCGTCCCCATCGGAGCTGAGGACCATGACACAAGACGACGTCACCACCATCGCCGCGGAATCACCCATCCCCCTGTGTCCAGATCCTACGGAGAGGGAAGGCCGTACGCCTAGCTCAGTAATAAGTTGTGGGCATAGTTTCGGCTTCCTTAATCTTACGAACAGAAAAACTTTCAAGTCTCGACATTAATGGTGATATGAGCTTGCGACATGAGCTCGCCCCAGCTTGTACATGGAAAACCTAACCGACGGCCCCTTGGATCTGGGGGCTCGGGACGACCGACCCTCTAGCCCCCCTAGGGCCAGCCCTGGACCAGGTATGGGCCTTAAAAAAATTGCACAATTTATACTTAACTCTTATACTCATGTATAATTTATTTTTATTATACTACATTTTTAGGAAGTATATTTTTATATAAAGTATTTCACACAAATGATCCACAATAATGTTGCTTCTAACTATGGTGTTATTTATTATGCAGATGTAATATATATCACTTGAAAATACATGTGCTTGTGCTAAAATTGTATTGTGTTTTGGTAGCGAAAGGCTCCCCTCGTTTTTTTTCGAACTTGCATAACTGTACTAGCATATGCAGATATATTTTTGTACGTATGTGTATTAGTGTCTAGTATCCTATATATCAAGTTACAGATATATAAAGTGTATAGGCACACTTCTTGAGCTGTTACTGGAGGGGATCACACTATCGATCCTATATCGAGCGCCTGATCGGACGAAGATGGTGATCAGGCGCTCGATGTAGGATCGATAGTGTGATCCCTCCGAACAGGGGCGGAGCCAAGTAGTCAGCTCAAGGGGGGCAAGTGTACGTCTGCTCTGTATGAGGGTGGCTGAACTAGCTAAAATGTCATGAATGAAGAACTGCCATGGCTATTATTCCAAAGGAAAACACAAGTATAGGGGCGGGGGGAGGGGGCGTAGCCCCTGCTCGTCCCCCCTTGTCTCCGTCCCTTCCCCCGAAGTTATCCAAGCATCCGGTAAACTTGTTCTAGATCATCTTCTTCCTTTAATAGAAGATATGGTATCTTCCCATAATAACTAGATCAGATGAAATCTCAATTAGCTATTAGATTGAAACTTTTCTAAAATGGATTTCTCCAAATTAGGAATATGTGTAACAGCCCAAGAAGGCCTAGGCGCCACACCTGATGGGTCTGGGAGCCCCATGTGCCACCCTAGGTGGGTCCATGGATAGCCCAGGCACCATCGCCCTTTGCTCCGGCATATAATTCCCTCTTGAAACTATTCTGCTGCCTCCTTTGCTATCGTTCACCCACAACGTTGTCTCCCCCATATTCCTCGAAGATACTCGCCGCCCCGCGAGCTTCCTCATAGCCGAATTGTGCTCCGTCCCACCGCGCAGACGTGTTGGCAGATTCAGTGACGAGGAGAATGATGGCGCGGCCCCAAAGTGCTCCCGGCCATCCCGCCCGCGCCCCCTCTCCTCCATGCACGTTGCAGCACGGTGGCCCATAAACTGCCTCGTGTGCTTGTGGCTTTTTGAACGTGGATATATGCACCTCACATATATTTTGAGTAATACTACCTATCAATACAAAAGGTAGAGATGCTACTATCATATATGGATGTGCTTCGGTCGAGAAATCATGTATTTTTCACCAAAATAGTAGTGCAAAAATAATCGGGAAAAAACAAAAAGCTGATGTTTGAAATTGTTATCTGATATGAACTGTGGCATCCGAGCACATGGAACAACATAAAGAAATTGCAAAAAAAAAATCGATTTCTACAATATGCAAAACATAATTTAGTGCGGATCCCTATGGTAAAATCATAGGTCCGTCGTTGTGTGCACCATATTTGATATGTATGTTTCGGATAATATCTGCTTCTGTTTTTGTTTCCGGTATTCCTCACACAAAAATATATAAAACAAATGTGGCATCTCAATTTCATCTATTTTCACTCCGGTTTTATCACTACTTGGAGGCATGTGTAATGTTAGAGATGCAGAAGTGGGACAGCCGGAACAAGTGAGATATCATTTTTAGACTACTAGACTAACTCAAAACTAAGTGAGGCAAGTGGGATAAGCTAGATTTGACATATCCCGTTTATCCCACTTATTACATCTAAATTAGAGTTAGTCTAGTAATGTAAAAGTGGTATTCCATTTATCCTAATTATCTCACCTCTGCATCTCTATGTAATGTCGGTCGGAGGCGTGCAGGCTCCGAGCCAGCTAACAAAGCCTGTACGGCCAGCCGAGGAATAGACGCTAGGAGATCGAAAAGGCAGAAAGCAGGGAAGAAGAGACAGAGAGCTGCTGGGTTGTAGGTTGTGGACCTGCGCGTCCCAAGTCTACTCCTACCCTTCAAGCCGGTAAATTCAGTACTAGTAAGGCATCTCCACTCGGGCTCTAAAGCGCCCTAATCAGCTATCGGGGTGTTAACGCGCAAAATCACGCTCAGCCTGCCCTTTCCTCCAATCTTTTTGGTGCCGACGCGGCCTACTTTGTTATACGTGTCCCCAAACCGAAAATCCAACCCACATAGGGCTAGCAAGGGCGTCGAATGGAGCTGAAAACGCCACGAGCTATCCCTGGCAATGAGATAGATGCTTTGTTTTCAAACCTGACGCGTCCCGTCCACTGGCCACATGGCGGCACATCCTTTCGTTCCCACCCAACTTTCCTGTCTTTTCCCCTTATATCTAGGTGCCCCTTCCCCCTTCTGCCGCCGCCATGGAGAGGCCCAATCTCAATTTCTATGAGGTCTTGATGTTCGACCACTACGACATCCTCGAGCCGCAATGCGTGAGACTTCCAGACGGCTTCGAGTTCTCAGCTACGCCGGTGTTCCCGTGGCGCCTCTCTTGCGCAACAACGAATTGTCGATGCAGATCGAGGAGCGCCACCACCAGCTGTCGGAGCGAAAGAGGGCAATGGCCCGGTACTCGTCCAAGAGCGCGTACTGGTTGAAGTGGTTCAAGAAGGAGCGGAAAGCGAAGCTTGCACCGTGTGGAGCTCACTGACGGCAGCTCCACCCGGATCTGCGCAACCCCGAAGGAAGGCAGCGCTTCTGGGCAGTGCATGGACGTACAATCTACAACGTTATCAAGGCGGCACGCCGTGAAGAATTCGTGAGAAGGGCAGAGGCCGCCGAGATCGTCGATATCGATTCTGACACAGCGGAGGAGGAGGACGGCATCGATGACGAAGACAGGGACAACAATAGCGAAAGCAGCATAGTTGATTAGGGTTAGCCTTTCGTTTTATCTATGTATGAAGCTGTATATCCAAATTAATGGATAGTTCATCAATGATAGACGTGCATGGCGCACAGCTCACTACGCCAACAGGGTGTTTGTCAAAATTCTAAGAAAAAGTATTTTGCTGTTGAGAGTGTTGCTGAGAACAACGTCTCCTCCAAATCCTATATAACTAAGAAGATCACCCCACTACCATATTTCTCTCAACATGTATCTATGCCACATCAGCAAGCCACTAATTGGTCCATGTCACTCCGACATCCATCCACCACCATGTCATCATGTAGGGCGAGTGCTGCCTTTTTATGACATGCGAGCGCTGCGCCTTTGGTCGATACAGTTCCATGGAAATGAAAAGCCTGAGCATAATTAGGATAGCTGAGTGGTCGTATATCCTCTTTATTGTTTTGCTATATACCACCAATGCGCATCGACGACCCGTCATCCTCTGTGCTAATATGCCCCCTCCATCCACAAATCTTCGTCTTCCCAGTCCTATGCTAATCTGGACTCCTACATCCAGAATCAGCTCGCCATGCGTAGTTGTTATCTACTCTTGCATGCCATCTCCGAATGGCCACAGAATTGTGTCCTCTGCACCGTGGTGTCATGGAGGAGATCCACCAGTATACCAGGAAATGGTTTATGCTTCGAGGAGTTAAGGTGCGAGCCTTCGACCAACGAATCCAATACCCATGCCGGAGCCGATGAGCTAGGTGCTTTGCCGTTGAGATCCCGAGCAGTCTGTAACTATAAGGAATATGGCTACATATGACCCTTCATTTTTGTCACAAAATCGTCACAGTAGTCCATTTATGACGATTTTATGACGATTTTGAGATCGTCGAAAGCTGGACGTCGTAAATGAACTATAACGACGATTTTGATGAAATCGTCATAACGGTCTATGACGATACTGGATCGTCATAACAGTTATGACGATCCAATATCGTCATAGGCAAATTGGCCTCACCAGGTCAGATCCTACGTGTCCGTCCAATGTGGCAGGAAATCGGCCCAGTCCATATTGGGGTTGATGTGGGTCAAGCCCAATAATTTCAGCCTTTTATGAACTAGGCCTTAGCCTTTTCGATGCTCTTTTTCTTTTAGGCCTAGGCCTTTTATAAATCCATTTAATTACTGGGCTTTGGCCATTTTCGGTCCTTTTAAGTTTTGGGCTTCGGTCTGTTCACAGTCCATTTCATTTTCCTTTTTAGCCTCTATATTCTTTTATTCTAAATTGTACACTGTTCAGAATTAGAATATTAATGGTTGAGGCCTATTTAGAGCCCAAATATGATCAATTTCACTGGTACATCAGACAAGCAAAACACGTAATCCACAAAGAAATCAAATTACAATCGCAATATTTAACCAAACGTAAGTCTCATCTATTGATAATCAACACAGTTAAGATGCATTTCAAACACCAAGCACATAGAGAAAGCAGAGAAGACACGCTCCGACTAAGCAGGTACAAAGAGATCACTCAGAGAGTCAGCAGCCAGCTGATCAGCTGGGGCATGCATGTTGCTAGTCACAACAGAGAAGAGCTCCATAGCTTCTGTCACCTTGGCGACCCAATAAAATGAAGATTATGTCTAGTGTCCATCTCAAGAAGAATTCCAGTAAAACCTTAGCAGCACGATCATGTGGGTATAAGCTTTTACCAAGCATCTACACAAATTATACATGTTATGTCCTGGCTCTTGAACACAATCATCAGTAATGAATTAAAACTCTACTGTTAGCATGGACGAACCAAATTTCTAGAGTAAAGTGAAGTTCGTTTAGCCTAAATATTCACACTGTCCAAGAGCAAAAGGAAATACCATGTATATACTTAGACATCACAATCACTTGATGGACCATAAAGTGAGCACATGGTGCACAGGTAAACAATATTTATAATTATCGGGGATACAGAGCTAGAAAACGAACAGTGGATCCTAATTTTATAATTATTAGGACACCCAACTTAAGTTAGGTACATCCAACATGAACTCACTATAAGTCTGGCACTAGCCAGGCATATTACGTTTGGCAATACCATCAATTAAAATCAACATAGCATAGATGGTTCTCTATTTTGGATATATTGCACTAACAACGCTCTTGGTTTCCCAGTACAGAAGCATCCTGAATCAAGAAATGAAACTTCCTAGAAATCACAAGAAGAAGAACCCCATACCGAACAAAGAGGGCAAGAAGAATCGATCAAGATGGTGCTACCAGACTTGAATTTCACCCCACCTGAGGAAGTTGATGTCCATATAGTACAAGGAGAACATGCAGGTACATTAGCTGTCAAAACAATAAGTAAAAAATAAGGAGGATTAAATGGACATCAAATTCAATTCACAAGAATATGTAAACAAGCAAGCAAGAAGAAAACAATAAGAAAGCCCATACAATTAATCAAAACAACATCTACTGCCTCTATGCAAGGAAAACACTGAGTGTATTTCACCCTTTTCTAAATGGGAGATTCTAAATTGTTCAGAGATTCACCTATAATAATTTGTCTAAGACCACAAAATATTCAGAATTTAAACTACATGTTCAAACTAAGTTGTAGTATTGCACTAAAGTTTCAGTGTTGCACTAAATAACACAAGACTAAAGATGTTTTTATGTCGTAAGCATTATCTTACACCAATTCAATGGCTAACTTGCAGCTATTTTCTCTAAATTTTATCTAAACACGCGAGTACTGAACCATGCAGCCATCTTTTGATACGTTTCAGTCATGTGTACTTATAGAATCATGTTAGGCCCATATTTCCCTAATTAGTCCATATATATACTAGTAGTACTACACGAATATAGCAAGAAAATAAAGAAACTTTGTTTTTCTGCAGCAAGTTTGGTTAATTAATTCAGTTAAGAACAAGGGAGTTTGCAACAGAGAGTGGATTACAAGCAAAGTAAAGTTAACACAAGCACTAACTTTCTTATACAAGAGAGTGGATTACAACTAATGAACAAAATTCTTTAGCAAGAAGCTATAATATGTTAAACGAAAATACTCCCGGTTCTTCTTGCAGATCCTAACTGTATTGTGTACTGTGAGAGAAACTCTCCCTGCAAAACTAACCAGACGAGCCACAACCAAAATCATAGAAGAAAACTCCCGATTCAATTGAGTGCAAGTCGTTAGTTCTCACCTTCATCAGAGCCGAAAAGGAATGACCCTTCAACGGCGGCGATGGCAAATCAGTTGCTTCTTGCTTACGCTTGGACTCGCTGGGCGTGGGTGTGGGTGGCCAGGTGGTGCAGGAGAGGATGCCTCCCACCTCTGTCCTCCTCAAATCTCCTCCGAGCTCGAACTCCTGACAGCGGGGTGAAGAGAGATAACAAGCAGGGGCTTTTGGCGGTGAGGTCAGAGGTCGCGCGAATGAATGTTCGCGTGGTCGTAGTGGCGCGTGTCGAGCCAGAGGAGGGGGATCTGAGGTGGGAGGGGCTGCATTCGGCTCTGAGGTGGGCAGGGGCGGCGCTAGAAGAGAAAGGGCATGGACGGTGCTGGGAGAATGGCAGGGTTGGCGCATTGGGATCAGAGGAAATAAGCGGAGAAGGAGGAGGATCAATGTCGCCCACGTCGTGGAGGATGACGCAGGGAAGGGGATCTTGCGGCTACCAGCCGCGGAAGCTCGGCCGCCATCTCTGTGGTGACCGGTGGCAGGAGCGATGCGGGGGGCAAGCTCGACGACGAGGAAGTCCGCAGTGACGCCGCCGGATCTCCTCCTGCCTGGTGCCTGGTGGCTGCCGCCGCCTCTGTCATGTGGAGCACGATGCTTCTTTCAGGCAGGATCTCGAGGCTGGTAGCGTGCATAGAGAATGAGAGCCTAGGTGAGAGGAGAGTGCGGCACGCGAGGTGGGAGTAGTGGCGGCGCGACTCAACAGCGGGCTGCTGAGCGGGGGAGAGGGGCGGGATCGAACGGGGCATGCGGGCGATGGGAGAGGTGGCGATGGGCTCGATCAGCGGCTAGGGCCTAGGGTTTGCGGCTGTGGCGGCGTGATGTGGGGAAGTGAGGTGGAGCTGAAGATTCGTCTGGGCAAGTGTGTTTGTTTGCCCAAACGACAGCCCTTCGATGGGAATTGAAAGAACCAGATCAGGCACTGAGGGCCGATCCGTGGGTGGCAGATTCCTACGATTTGATTGGTCAAAAAAAAAATTCCGAGCGCCAAAAACAGGTGTTTCGCAGTGTTGGTGCGGTCGACGGTTCGAATTTCCCTGCCTCCTTGTTTTTTGGACAATTATTTGCTTACGGTCAAGCCTCTTCAAGTACGTTCAGTTCCGTAGTTTACACATGAATTGATATGTGTGTGTTGGTTGAGCTCCTTGGAGGCGAGAGAAAAGACCCGGGTTCGAATCCCATAGTAGTTATTTTTGCTGCTTCACACATTTTGACGCTGATCAACAGGACCCGCCTGTCATGGCCGGGTATTTGTAGATATGTTTAAATAAAAATGGATACGTAGATACGCCACATAAGCAAAAGATGACACGTAGGCATAAAATGATGATGTGCCCGATCAGTCATTTAAATGTATTTTATTTTAGATACTATGACGATTTAATTTGGTCATAGTCGTCTGCAAATAAGGCCCTAAGTTGTATTATGCACATTATGACGATTTTGTCTATTAAAATTACGATGATTTCGACAAAATCGTCGTCATTTAATAAGGTTTTAGTCCTTCTAAATAGCTTATGACCATTGGATTTGAAATCGTCATAGAATTATGACGATTTCCTCCGCGGTCACTATTAGAAGATCATAGAATAACATATTTCTTGTAGTGTAAGGCGGGCATGTCGTGGCTGGCATAAATTCTTAATCCCTCTTTCGGTCCTTCCCATACAAAATCAACTTTCTGATCTCAATTCATCGCTGTGCAGGACTACCACAAGGGTTGCTCTTTCGTTCTAGGGAGTGTCGTGGAGGAGATTTTTTGCAGATTTGACATAACTCTTCGGTGGTTTCATGCTTTGGGAAGCTGCTGTGCATTTGACTTTGGTTTTGTTTGCTGATTAGGTCGCACGAGGAGTTAGTTACCAGCAAGTACCGGTTCTTCATATTTTGTTGGTTAGTTCATCGTATCCTTCAAATCCTTCGCCTGCTGACGCTTATAGAAGTATTTACTGAAGTTGTTTGACAAGCCTGTCTAAGGTAAGCATACTTTTTTGTTCATCAAAAGACCAGTTTTATAAAATCGTGATAGTCAATAAAGTTAATCTGAAGTCAACTTTCATTTTCTTCCTTTTCTTCCTTTCACATAATCAGATTTCTGTGAAGGAAGCTCACGGTCTGTAGTTCTACTGTGGGTTTTACTGTGGCATGCTTCTATTCCACTCTCTAATAAACGCTTCACTGTAGTTGCTTTATGAGGAAGAAAGTAGAGGTGAGTGTGAGACAGATCGATTCAGCCAGCATGTACTTTTGTTTATTATCCTCTGTTCAAGATAATGGTTGTGAATAGTTGTCTCGATGTTGGCAAGGAGATGATGTTAAAATTATTTGTACACGCACAAAACTATGTGCAATTTTTTTCTAAACTCCTTCTCCAATGTTTTTAATTTTACCAACTTAAATTCCTTATCAGTCTAGACCAAAAATAAATTTGCAATGTGGTACAAGAGAGTTTCAAACAATAAAAGAAGATCCTGATCACTTCCAAAATTTTCTTCTTAATATCCTAGAAGTCTAAGGGTGCTCAAATGCACCTTCTGGATTTTGACGCTAATTACATGATAGGAACAGTGTTTAAAGCAACTCCAGCAACCTTTGTATATTTTGGCACGCAAACATGCGTATGCAGCGCGCATGATCTGGGTTTAGCGCGTCGCGCACGAATCTACTCTGGCAGAGGCACTAAAAACATGCATGCTAAATTTACTAAACGTACGACGCACGATTTAACGAGCGCGCGCTAAGCGGTGGCAAAAGAAGCGCGCGCCACTACAGGAATGGGAAGCTACGCCGACGGCCAAACGTCTGGGCCGTCGGCGTAGCCATCGTCCAGGCCAGCCCTGCAAAGCAGCCGTCGGCGTAAAATTGCCCTCGGCACATTCTATGCTACGCCGACGGCTGCCCTTGGCGTAGCTATTTTTTATTTTATCTCATTAAACTTTGAAAAATCATAACTAAATCATTCTAATTCGGAAAAATATAAATAATATATCAAAATTTGCAGAAAAATAAGACCTATCTATCTACACTCAAATATTACACATTTATAAATAAAAATTAAGTAAAACATAAAACATTATATATAGTTTAAAACGGGCATAAAAAATTAAAAACGATCGAAACAATGCGAAACCTTCGCGTGGTGTTATATTTTGTGACATAGTTAGAAGGAAAAATATCAAACTTGGTATATTGATTATGTCTCAAAGAAACCTTCACAAAATGACCTATCTCATTCGAGGTTTCTTGGCTTTCGGGTCAAATGACCAATGTTATGGCTAGAATCAAGGCATAGTTCGTGATAATGTGCCCATATTGTGCATACACATGCATCATGGGATGACGAACAATGTTGCAGGAGGAAGTTTTCCTTTTCGTCGCACCAAAAAGCCATTTCCCATTTTCCGAGCATAAAAAACGGACGGTTTTGTGAAGCAACCACCAAATGGCTAATTCAAAATACTATCACCACATTTGACAAAAATACTATACCACCTTATATGGACAATGTCCCAACAGGGGGATCCAAAACCTTTCCGTCCACCTTTGGTGAAAAAGACAAATTCCTGCTGAATCGGTAGGAAGTAGGTCAGATATGAACTACAAGTACATGATCCGATGCTCATGTTTTTTTACAAAAATTATTTTTAGGTTCACAATATGCTATTTTATCAAAGATTCAATGCAAGTTTAGCGAGGCTCGGCCCCGAGCTAAGAATCTTTATGTCCGCCGTTCGACAAAGTTTGACGATAGTTTAAAACGGGCATAAAAAATTCAAAAACGATCGAAACAATGCGAAACCTTCGCGTGGTGTCATATTATGTGACATAGTTATAAGGAAAAATATCAAAATTGATATATTGATTATGTCTCAAAAAAACTTCACAAAATGACCTATCTCATTCGAGGTTTCTTGGCTTCCGGGTCAAATGACCAATGTTATGGCTAGAATCAAGGCATAATTTGTGATAATGTGCCCATATTATGCATACACATGCATCATGGGATGGCGAACAATGTTGTAGGAGGAAGTTTTCCTTTTCGTCATACCAAAAAGCAGGATTGAAATCATAGTATTGACACCAATGTATGAATTACTTTCCGGAAACGGATTCTGAAGGAACGAGAAAGTTAAGCGTGCTGAAGCTGGAGTAGTATTAGGATGGGTGACCTGCTGTGAAGTTTGACTAAGACTGGAATTTAATCAAATAGTAAGTATAGTTAGTGTTAAAAATGTTCAAAGTAGGAGATTAACAAGTGGAACAATTCAAAGAATAAAAAAAATGAGAAAAAAATAAATAAATAATTATTTTTCAAAAAAAAATAAAAAAATATATATTTTTGCAACCGGTCGACAGGCTATGCCGACGGCCGCTACGCCGACGGCAAAGCCCTCGGCATAGCATACGCCGACGGCATTTTGATACGTCGACGGCTTGAGTGTGCTCCGCCGAGGGAGATTTTTGCCGAGGAGGCTACGCCGAGGGCATTTTAGCATACGCCGACGGCCTTTTGCCCTCGGCGTAGCGCGCGCGTCCCTAGTGCGCAGCCCCGCGCAGTAAAGATTTTCCATGTGCGAGAAGATAGCGCGTATATTGAAGCGCGTGGCACGGGCTCTCGTGCCGAAAAAATAGAACTTTTAGTACGCGGACATGGTTTTCAGCAACCGCTAGAGTTGCTCTTATTTCTTGGTACAATGATTTAGCGGCCGGTACTTAGCTCTTCTGCAGGTTAAGAAACATATTTGCCCCATGATTAGTATCATTTTAGTAAAAAAATTAATCTTTGACTCGTTTATGTATTTTCTATTCAAATGTGACTTCCTATTTATTTTTTGATGGCTAATTAAATTTTAGATTACCATTGTTCACGTGCATGGAAGAAGAATAGATGTTCCACCTTTTATAGCATATATGGTCCCTCCGATTTCTATGAAGAACGCGCACACTGTACATGATGAGCTTTGACTAGAAAAAAAGAGCGACGATTTCTTGATTATTTAGTATATATTTCTAAGGATTCTAATTTTATACAAATAATCGTTACATGTTTGAACAATTTTTGGTCAAAGATTAATCTTGGATTATATGGGCCATATTCCTTGAAACGGAGAATTCATGGTAAAACAACTTGAACTTCAAATGCTCAACGGCAAACTCACTCTGAATCAACTTGAACGGCCAGCGGTTTCTGAGAGTTGTGTAAGACTCACCTCACGAACAAAATTTATGTACACCCATTATTGTGTATTCCAATTTTATACTTAACAATTATTTTTAAAATTACCGCAACAACATGCGGGGTATTATCTAGTTTAGAAAACAGCCGACGCCTCTCCATTCAGACAAAAATAAAATGCTACCGCCGGAGTCCATATAGTGGTTAGGGCATCTCCACCGGGCCGACCCAAACGGTTTGCGCATGTACGGGACTGTCCACGCGGACGCGCGATGCGTGCGCGGCGCCCAGCTGGGCGACCCATCCGGCGAAACGCGTCCGACCCGACCCATCCGTGCATCTAATCAGGGGCTCGGTTGCGTTGAACCGGACACGCGCAGACAGCACGGACGTCGTGCTCGCGCGTGCCACTAGCCCACCCACCAGCCACACGCGGCATTGATTTCGGACGCGGTCAGCAGCACTGATTCAGACGCAACCGCAGCAGCGATTCAGAGACGTTGTGCGGAAGACAGACCGGCGGCAGCCTGCGCCATCAATGGCGACGCGACGGCACGGTGACCCGCTAGGCGCCGCCTGCGTTCTCGCATCCGACATTGATGGTGAAGGAGCTGGAAGTTGCGCCTGTTCGCGGGCGAAGGGGCTGTTTAGCCCTGCGCCCGTCGGTGCCACACTCCTCACCTCTCGCCATCGCAAACTCTAGCCGCTGCCGCCACCACCACCGCGACGATGAAAACGCCGTCATGGATGAAGAAGGGGAGGGGCAAGAATGACCACGAGGTGTCAGACTCTCGCAGCCAGCGCTCCGGCCAGATGTCGGCCTTCCTCTGCGGCATGTCCGTGCCGCCTCCACCGCGGCCGAAGGATTTCCAGGGCCGTCGCGTGGAGGCTCGCCCGCCACCACGGCAGGAGGGAGAACGCCGCGACCGCCAGTACTTCCACATCGCGGAGTGCGGCCGCTGGAGGTAGGGATGGGGCATCCAGCACAACGACGTGTCCCTCCCTATCGGCTGGCACCTCAACCGGAACCATGTCCCGGTGCCGCCCGTGCCCAAGGAGGGCAAAGGGCGAGGACGACAACGACGAGGGCGGCGACGACGACATTGTCGTCAAGCGGGAGGTGGTGAACGATGTCGCTGCCAACCTGCCACCGGAGTACTGCGAGGTACTGGCGCGGGGCTACGACGTGGATGCCTTCACCGAGCAGGCCATTGCGGCCGGCACGCAGGAGGAGGAGGCCTTTTGGCGCGGCTACGAGGAGTCCCTCGCGCTCACCCGCATGGTGGCTGAGACGAACGCCCAACTGCCTCCACCACCGCCGTTGCCGGTTTGGGCGCCTCTGATCGCGCCGGAGGTGGGCATGGAGCTGGCGCACTTCCAGCAGTGGGATCCGTGGCCTGTGCGGGCGATCAACCCGCTTGTGCCCGCTCCCGCTCCGGCCCTGCCGCCGCCCAACCTCTGGACGCCGTAGATGGACGAGGCGGCGGCGCCGCATGAAGATCGGTAGCCACAAATAGGATTAGTTTAACTTATGTTTTTTATATTTTGAATGTAAATTAAATATAAACTTTGCCAGATTTCGCGCGAGTTGTTTGTGTTTGAATCTGGAAAAAAAGTTGTCTCGCCCAGCGTGGACAAATAGGTCGCGCCGCAAGCCAGATAGACCAGACCCCCTACCCATACTGACCGCGGCCCGACTGACCGCGGCCCGACTCAAGCGGACACAAACAAACAGTTTAGATTAAGGAAAACGATTGGCTTCCCCCGGGGGATTCCACACATCGATCCCCCGGGTCAACATCGCTCTGGTCCGAGCCTCATGGGTAGGCCCGATACTATAGCACGATGTCTCCTCTTATCTTCTCCCTAGCTCTCTTCTGTGTATTTTCCGCCGCCGCCTCCTCCGGTACATCCGACGGCCGCTGCCCTCCTCGTGTCCCCCCTGCCAGGGCGTGTCGGCCCGGCCGTCCCCCTCAGCTACGCGCGGGAGGCCGCCCCGCTGCCCCGCCTCCACCCATTGCCCCGTTGCTCCACCCGATTTGTTGTGGGGAAGATGAAGATGGGGTTGTTGTGCCGCGCGCTGCTGCCATGGGGAGGATGAAGATGGGGTTGTTGTGCCGCGCGCTGCTGCCAAGAGACGGGCCCTCCGTCTCCACCCTGCAACCGCCAAGCAAACCAAGGGCTAGGAGGTGGATGAGCTTCTACAGGTGGTGGCTTGACGGTGGCCGTCGCCGTCCTTAACAGCCACCAGGACCACGGGTGGCCGCTTTGCTCCGCCTTCGACCTCCTCCCATGTGCCAGCGCCTCGCCACTGACATGCGGTTGTCAATCTGAGTGCTGATGCTAGGGGATACCGGGGATGCTACCGATGGCGGACTGCTTTGCTACATATACCGTCCGATGATGCTACCTCAGTTTAGAGCGCTTGCTACTCTAGTTGGTCGGGTGATGCTACTTTTGTATCTGTCTTTGCTACGATCCTTTTGCTACCTTAGCATATTAGTTTTGCTATGTATGCATATATTTTTTGCTACTTTGGCACAAGTTTTTTGCTACAATCAATCTCTATGGTTTTGCTACGAGATCTCTGGCGAGGAATATCCGACGATGTCCCTTTTGCTACATTAGAAAAAATATTTTGCTACAACCGTTTTGTGGTTTTGCTACAATAGCACAAAGTTTTTGCTACAAGGTCTCCGGCGAGATCTCCGGTGAGGTCTCCGGCGAGACTCCGGTGAGGTCGGGTTTGCTATATTAACACAACTTTTTTGCTACACGGTCGCCGGCGAAACCTCCGGCGAGGTCCAGTCTAATTTTTTATTTTTAGGCCGAACCGTTTTCTGCTACATGTAGCAAAAGCGAGACTAGTTGTAGCAAAAACGAGACTTTCTGTAGCAAAAGTAGGATTTTGATCCAAAATAAGGACACGTAGTTGGCTGGAGAGCCGGGGCATAATTCTGTCGGAGACGCCCAGTACAAACGAACAGTTCAGAGTAACCGTATGACTCGGCCGGTAGAGATGGCCTTACGCGGTGGGTCCGGTACTCCCCTCTACCATACTCCTACTCGGCCAGCGTCATCAATCGCCGATGCGCGCCCCAAGTCTACTCCTACTTTGCAGTCTTAACTTCACCGACTAGCTAGTCTGCGCACGCAGCAAGGAGAGCCAGGGAGGGCGGCCCCCTGGCGCCGGTGCATGCGAGATGCGTCCGACCTAGCGACACGATGCCGCCGGACGGACGGCGCGAGCTGTGCGGCTGTTGGTGGCATGTTCCCTTGACGATCGTCGTCCTGCTGGTAGTTGGTTGGAAAGTGGGTACATACAGTGAGATTCCTCGCCGGACTGCTCCTCGCTTCCAGCCCGCACGCACGTATACGGCGGAGCAGTAGGTGGGGCTCCTGCTCGTCTTTTGCTTCGCTGCGGTGCATGCAGTGAGGAAGATATACATCGAGCAAAAGAGTCGGAAGGTAGGGTATACACACAGAGGCAGATCATCTTTTTTTTACCAACTGCGCAACGCCACTCCAAAAAAACAAAAATCTAGCTGTAGAAAAAGCGAGCGAAACAGAAACCGATGATGGTTGCGATACCTGTCACTGGCAGCTCATGCTCCATTTGCTCATGCATGTTTTTGCGGGAGAAATAATCAGTACGTACAGTTTAGTTGCGCCCGTACTGGCGGCTTCAGATTGACCAATTTGGCTTCTGATTCATGCTAGGTACAGAGAGTTGTGCGCTTGGCTGGTGGAGGAGGGTGGTTGTGAATTTCGGAGATAGATCCATCCATCCACCTATCTGGCGAGTAGTTATTCCAAATGCAAGATGGTACGTCTATACGTGCAGAAAACAGATCGAAAGAGTGGCAAAGAGGACCTCCCATCTGCAGGAGGAGCGGTAGTTAGATGCAACGGGTGTACCTGGCTTGGAGAGCTGCAACGCACTTGTGTGCGTCCATGAGAATCAGATCGGTGCTTTTGTTTCTTCGGTAGAGGAGTGGAGCAGCCATCCAGGGGACCATGCAAAAGGATATTGAGATCCATACATGGATCATGGATGCATGTGCTCCATCTCCGGCAATCATCGGTATCGGTAGGGGACCTCCCATCATCAACTTCGCCGCCATGGCTGCTCACCATCGTCGCCGTCACATTTAATTCCACATGCATGTTAGCTTAGTCAGTCAGTCGGTTAGTTTCTACTTTCTAGTACCATTGCATTGGATGGAAGTAAGATAGAAAAGGTGATGAAAGAAAGCAGCAGTTCATGCCGCTTTAATTCCACATGCATGTTAGCTTAGTCAGTCGTCGGTCAGCCAGTCGGTTAGACAGTTAAGGAGTACTTAGACTAGTAACTTAGATAGTTAGTCTTATGTTACTAGTCTAAGTTACTATCTCTATAATGGGGAGTGTTATACGTGTGATAACATAGAAAGTTTCATCAACTGATTTGTAGACTCATTTTGTATTCAGAAGTGTGATGTGATGGTAACACATTATGTTATTCCATTTGTCTCTCTTTTTATTAATTGTTTGCCATATCACTCTTTTTATTTAGGTGACATGCATGTTATCACATATGTTACTCCCACTATGAGCAGCCTTGGAGCCTCTCCACCGCTCGCTGGATATTCAGGGGCCGTAAAAGTTGAATACTGCGTGGGCTTTCTGGATGCTGCGCGTGGCGGCAGAGTGTCCTTCACCAGAGACGTCAAATGGCAGGGCAAAATAGAGTGCTGAAACATCTCTCTCCACAGGCGTGCGATTTTAGTGCGCCCAAAACCTGCGCGCACACATTTGCAAACTAAATAAGATCTAGAAATAGCAGATAAAACATTTTGGACGAACATATATTACATCGAACGAACACGTGCGGCTAAAACAGAGATTAAACCTAATCTACTCTTCATCCTCCGAGGTGGTGGTGTCGTCTCATTCCATCCAGAGGCCATTCCACCTCGGGTCCTCATCCGAGATGGTGGTCGGTCTGGCGAGCTATGTGTTGATAAACGCCTTGTGGCGGTGGGCCACCCGGTATGCCCTTCTCTCGGCCCTCTACGTCCCGCGGGAAGAGGCGCCTCTACTCGGATATGGCCGTCTTGTCGCACTCGGCGATGAGGAGGCGCCGATGCGTCTGCCGGTGGCAGTGGCGTTGCTCCTCGGTGACGAGGACTGGCGCGGGCGCTAGGAACTAGGTCTCTTCCAGCGACTCGATCTCGGTGAAGTTCATGTCGGCCACGAACGGCCGAGGCGCCACGCCTTCGTGTCGAACGCGCATGCGGCCTCCTCCGGCGTGTTGTACGTGCCGATGAAGAGCCGAAAGCCGGGGACGCGAAGCTCGGTGTAGAACGTCCCGTTGAGGCGTAGGCGCACGCCCCGGAAACCTGACGCGCTGCGACGGCGTGATGGCATGCCGGCGCCGGAAGGGGAGGGGAACGAGCATCGCGCGCGCGAGGGAGTGGGAGTGAAAGTGTCGGTGGGGAGGGATAACTTTCGGGCACTAGCGCGTGGCGGTTGGTAGCGTGCGGATCTATATAATACGCGTTTTAGTTGGGGTACAATATTTATCGCTTTAGATAGTGCAAACGCCCACGCGGGGCAAAATATTCGGTGACCGCGTTATTTTTTCGCGCCCGTTGGAGAAGCGCGCGCACGCGCTAACACGCTATATTAATAGTTTATTTAGCGCTACGCTATAAGCGAACGCCACCGGTGGTTGTAGCACTGCATTGCACGGGAGTCGGATAGAAAAGGTGATTAAAGAAAGCAGCCGTTCATGCTGTGTGTATGCGTTGAGTTCCAGAACGTTCCATTCTTCTTTTTTCTTCCCACTCCTTCCATGCTGCCCCGCTCTTCCGGTCCCATCAGCGTGTGTGAGAGAGTGAACCTAGGCCAAAATTCGTATCAAATTTTGGCTAGATGAAACTTGATTTTGGCCTGGGAATGTCGAATTTCCCACTCTCGTTTTCTGGCCGAGTTCGCGCGTTCGGCTAAAATTCAGACGATGTTTGGCAAATTCAGGCGGATTTCATTAAGATGGGCGAATATAGGCGGATTACATCGAATTTAAACTAGATAATAAACTAAAACATTTAAAAAGACCGCCGCTGTAGCCTTCGCCGATGCCCTCGCCGCTTCTACATGCGGAAGTTGTTGTAGAAGGACGTGTAGCGGGATCGGCCCTGCCGTCGTCTTGGCCGCCGTCGTCGCCGTCGCTCGGTGGCTGTGGCGAGCGGGAGCTCCCCTGACGGGCGTCACCGCACCTCCAGGGCTGGTAAGAGGGGCCATCCTCGTCGTCCTCGTCGTCGAGGACGAAGAGCGGGGCGCCCTGGTAGGCGAGCGTGCACCCGGACAACGCATGCCTCCGGGCCGCCTGCTGTAGGCGCTGGACACGGAGGCGTTCCTGCTCCTCCCAATCCGTCCTGGACCAGGCCAGGATATCCAGCGACGATGGCTCCACCAACGGCGGCTGCGGCGCCGAGTCACGGAGCGACTGCTCCATCGCCATCCTTAAGGCGCTATCCTCGGGCGATGATACGTCGGAAACGTATCTATAATTTTTGATGCCACATGCTTGTTTAGTATCTACTTTGCTTTGCTTTGTCTACATTTTGAGGTATTTTTATATCTTTTCTGGAACTAACATATTAACAAGTTGCCACGGTGCCAGTTGCATGTTTTCTTCTGTTTTTGGTCCTAGAAAGGCAGAAAATCAATATTCTCGGAATTGGACGGGACAAAAGCCAAAGTCAATATTTTACCGTGAGGGACACGAATCAAGAAGACGAGACAAAGACACGAACCAGGGTGGCCAAACCCCCTAGGCGCGGGTGGGCCCTGCCCCACGCCTGGGTAGGGTGTGGGGCCCCTGGCCGCCTCCCAGCCTTGCCTCTTCGCTTATAAGAAGCCATCGATGCAGAAACCCTAAGTATCCGATCAATATTCCACGAAACCTTCTGTAGCTGTTGCCACCGTCGTCCCTAGATCGGGGGGATCTCAAGTTCTTCCCGGCATCATGCCAGAGGGGAGATCGTCCCGGAGGCCTTCTCTCCGGTATGATGCGTGAGTAGTTCCACCTTGGACTATGGGTCCATGTAGTAGCTAGATGGTTGTATCTCCTCCTTGTGCTTTCATGTATAGATCTTATGAGCTCCGTTCATGATCAAGATCTAATCTATTTGTAATCATGCATGTTGTGTTTGCGTGGATCCGATGGATATTGAGATTACTATGTCAGATTGATTAATGATTTTGTCTATTTGATTCTATCATGTCTGTGTTGTTTGTGATCTTGCATGCTCTCCGTTGTTAGTAGCTATCTTGGCCGAATAGTTGCTAGTGACTTCAAGAGGGGGTATTTATGCTCGATAGTGGGTTCATGCCTCTAGTTTCCAAGGAAAGTGACAGAAATCTTTTCGGTTGTAGATGTTCTGTTGCTACTAGGGAGAAAACAATGGTCTCTTGTTCATGGAACAAGTGGATTGTTTTTCTTACACACTTTGCTTAAAGCAATTGTCTGTTGCTTGCAACTTAATACTGGAGGGGGTTCGGATGATAACCTGAAGGTGGAATTCTAGTCATAGATGCAGTTGGATGGCAATCTATGTATATTGTTGTATTGCCCAATCGAATATCATAGAATCTTTTTGACTAGTATTGCATTATTATGCCTTGCTCAGTTCCTGTCAATTGCCCTGCTGTAATTTGTTTACCTTTCATGCCATGTTGTTTATCTAAGGAGAGCACCTCTAGTGAACTATGGACCCCGGTCCAATCTTTACCATTGATACATCTTCTACTGTTACTTGTTTACTTGCTGCAAACCATTACCTTCCACACCATATGTTTAATCCTTTGTTACAGCAAACTAGTGAGCTTGACAACCTCACTGATTCGTTGGGGCAAAGTCTTGAATTTGTGTTGTGCAGGTCTCCGCGTTGCTTGCAACATATGTGTGACGTTTCCTTTCTCCTACTGGTTCGATAACCTCGGTTTCTTACTGAGGGAAAACTTGTTGCTGTGCTGCTTCACACCTTGCTCTTGGGGTTCCCAACAGACTCCACGTCAAGCACCAGGTTATCTGGCGTCATCAAGGAGTCACCATCAAGCTTTTCTGGCGCCGTTGTCAGGGAGGCTAAGGACGTATTCACTAGGGGAGTCCTCCACTTCCTTTCTCTTTACTTTGTTTTTAGTTTGCTTTGTTTCTTTTGCTTGGTTTTGTTTGCCTCTTTTCAAAAAACCCAAAAAATTATTCTAATTTGGTTTGCTTGCTTTATTCAAAAACACAAAAAAAAATAGTTCCTGCTCTAGTTGCTGCTGCTGTTTTTGGCTTGCCCACCTTTTGCCAAAATGAACTCTGCTGAGAATACCAAGTTGTGTGACTTCACTAGCACCAACAACAATGATTTCCTTAGCACACCTATTGTTCCACCTGCTCCTAATGCTACCTTTTATGAAATTAGGCCTCCTTTGTTGAATCTTGTGATGAGAGAGCAATTTTCTGGTGCTAGTTCTGATGATGCTGCTGCCCATCTCAATAACTTTATTGAACATTGTGAGATGCAAAAGTATAAGGATGTAGATGGAGATATTATTAAGCTCAAGCTTTTTCCTTTCTGCTTGAGAGGGAAAGCTAAAGAATGGTTCCTATCTTTGCCTAAAAATAGTATTGATTCTTGGACTAAGTGCAAAGATGCTTTTATTGGAAAGTACTACCCTCCTGCTAAGATTATATCTATGAGAAGTGATATTATGAAATTTAAACAACTTGATAATGAACATGTTGCTCAAGCTTGGGAAAGAATGAAATATTTGGTTAAGAATTGTCCCACTCATGGACTCACTGCTTGGATGATTATCCAGACTTTTTATGCGGGTTTGAACTTCTCCTCGAGAAACCTGTTGGATTCAGCTGTTGGAGGTACCTTTATGAGCATCACTTTGGATGCTGCAACTAGACTCCTTAATAATATGATGGTTAACTACTCTGAATGGCACACCGAGAGACATGGTAAGAAGGTAAATTCAGTTGAGGAAACTTCCTCTTTGAATGATAAGATTGATGTTATTATGGCTATGCTTGTTAATGGGAAAGCTCCTTTAGATCCTAATAGTGTTTCCTTAGCCTCTTTGGTTGCTCAAGAAGAGCAAGTTGATGTGAACTTCATTAGAAACAACAATTTGAACAACAATGCCTATAGGAATAATTTTGATGGTAACAACAATTATAGGCCTTATCCTCCTAATAATGGAAATTCCTATGGAAGCTCTTACAACAATGCTAGAAGTGCCCCCTCTGAACTCGAAGTCATGCTCAAAGACTTTATTAGTAAGCAAACTGCTTTCAACAAAACTGTAGAGGAAAAACTTTTGAGTGCTGAGAAAAACATATCCTTTTTGTCTGAAGCTCAGTCCTCCTTGATCAATAAAGTGGCTGCTAAACCTGAAACCATGGAAAATACCTTTGCTACAGCTCATGTCATACAAGTTACTATTGATGAAAATGTTAGGCTATTAGCTCAACTTCATGCTAGGTGGGAAAGGGAAGCTGAAATTGATAAAAACAATAGTGTGTGCACTGTAACAGCCCAAGTTTGTAAAATATGTAATTAGTACCTAAGCATTGCATGCATGTGTTAAAATCAATAAAATATTGCATGTGATCAAGTGTGTGAACCAAAGTACAAGTGCAAAACCCTAAACCCTAGCCTTTCCCCCTCTCTTTGGAATCCATTCAATATGGTGTTTGAATTTTTGAAAAGTACAAAAATAGTGGAGCCCAAACTGAATAAAAAGGCCCCTCAGTATGTTCTATATTTTGTAAATCCCTCTGTATTTTCAAATGATTTCAAAACAGTAAGTGAATTTGAAAATACAAACAGGAAATAGAAAAGCAGAAAAAGAAAAGGTTTTCGAAGAAAAAAATAGTCATGAGAGAGAACCAGGCCGTAGCCCAGCAACTTCCTCTCCTCTCTCCCTCTCAAAGACACCGCCCACGCCATGGCCAAAGGGCCTCAGACCGCTTCGGCCCCGAGGACGCGTCGTCGTCTTCGTCCCCAACGAGCAAGTTGCTCGCTAGCGCTGCGCCCGCCATCCGCCGTCGCCGCTATGCCCGCCCGCGCCAGGATCCTCGCTACCGACGCCAGCGATGTCTATAAGAACCCTTTCCGTCGCCAGGACGAACCCTATCCTCTCCCTCTTCCCCAATTTCCCCTCTGGCCAAACCCTAGCTCTCGGATCTCACCAACGGCCAGCCAACTCTAGTCGCCCCGAGCACCGTCGAGCACGCTCCTGTCATTGCCTCACTCGTCTCCATCGATTGCCCCAGCTAGCGCAAGAAGACGAGGTCCCAGGCGCCACAATCGGACCCTCGTCCCCGACGCCGGCCACCGCTGCTTGCCCTTGATTCCGGCCTCCCCGTGCCTTCTCGATCACTCCATCACGCTCAGTGTGACTCACCGGTCCCTCTGGACCTCTTCTTTTCCTCTCTCGCACGCCGTAGACGTCGTTCATCGTCGACCCGCAAGCTCCGCCGCCGTGCACCGCCGGGCTCGCCGCTCCGGTGACCTTTTAGCAGCGGCACCGCCACTAATAGGTAGCCTGCGATGCCCTCTTTCGTGCGGGCTAGATCCCTTAGCCCCGTGCGTCCTCTGTCACCATCTTCCACCGTTGTTTGGCCGTTCTCCGACGAGGCCTGCGTGGCGCCACGGTGGCAGCCGATCTGTCCCAGGCCCCACCTGGCAGCCGTAGTGGCTAGAGCTAGCCCAGTGAGAAATGCCACGACCTCGCTTGCGTGTGTGGCCGATGTGGCTTCAGCCTGTGTCGATCACTGGGTAGGATCAGGTGTGGTAACAAAATCCCTGGGTTGTATTATGACGTCAGCCTGATGTAATAAAGGTTTTAATAATTTCAGAAAATGATATAAATTTGTAAATTCAATAACTAATTCATTAAAAGTCAGAAAAATACAAATAATATATCAAAATGTTCAGAAAAATGAGTTCTACCTATTTAAGCTATAACCATACATTGATCAACAACTTTAATGACAAGTTTAATTAGAACAACATAGTAACCCCTCTCATGTGTTTTCGGAGTTTCCCCGAGATAGGGTTTCTAACCCTCGGAACCCCGTTTAAGCTGTGAAGCATGCTTTAGGGTTTCAATTCAATGCAATTCAACTTATCATATCATCATCCTTGTTTGAGCATTGCATCGATGCCATGTCTTGATTGTTGCCTTTCTTTCCGGTATTGGTTCTTCGCGATAGGATCCGAACAGGAAGCTGAAGTCAATAACACCGAAGATCCATACCTGTCTACTGACGGACAAGGCAAGCGTAGCCTCTCATTCTGTTTTATAAAGTATATTACTTTCTCACTATGATGCACACGATTCCAATGTGGTCATTTGTCAGTAGCTAGGGTTACCTATCTGCTGCACAGTTTCCTTTTTGTAGCCTTATACTCCTGATCCACTGCTCCTAGCTTATCTAGGTCTGGAATTTGAGCGTTGTTAGAGCTTTTGTTACCGACAGCTTAGCCATGCATAGTAACAATGCCTGGTCTATTCAAATGATGAATCAGAGATGCCAAGGAAGGTAGTAAGGTAGGATATGGTCACATCATCGAAGGAGTTAACTAATCAAGCTAAGGCTTGTATGGGAGGCCACGTTGGGTGTGGTTTTTGTAGTCCCAGCTTTTTATTTTGTAGTAAGGTAGGAGATGGTCACATCATCTATTCAAAATGACAAGGCAAGGAGACAATGAGAATCTCAGCAATCTTTTTATTTACTATATGCATAGCTTTTTATTGAGGATGCTTCATAGATAGCTCATTATGGTGATGCTGCAAGTTTCCACCATGATTAGGCATGGATTAGGCTAGCGGCCCAGACGTTTCTCTAACACAAAATACATACTCCATGGACTTAAAAGTTCCCTCTTTATTTCACACCAGTGACATCCATAGACAAAAGAGCATGATATCAACTGAGTACAAAGTACAAGTGCAATGTTGAAAACGTTTCGTGACAAAGACAGTTCTGCTAATTCCAACGTATAAGTGTAAGCATATACAACATAGATGACACAATGGTTCAAGTTTAATAGGGGCAAAGAATATAAAGTGTGCCATCAAGTTCGTGAGAGCTTTAATCACTAAGTTTTCACATAACAAAATACTTTTTAATTGAAAGATAGCTGAAAACAAGAATATACTTGGAATGGTATAACAAACCATGCATAGGAGTTTATAGTGGACACTTTGGAATAACTTGGTTTTTTAGGAGTTGGAAGCATGAGTAGAGCTTACTCATACAAGTGGAGGCTAGCAAAAGACTGGGAGCAACCAACTAAGGGAGCAATAATGGACATAATCATGCAGTGCAACAAAGCATTACTAATTAAAGCATAGAGTGGTACTACAAGTCAAGGACTAAATGATCATAGAGGCTAATGGTGACTTGTCATAGTCATAACATGGTGTGAGCATGTGCCAAGTCAACCCAAACAAAGCATCAAAGGATAATACCACAATACTATGCTTTTGCATGCTAAAACAACGCATAATTTCTTCGAGACACGCTAAACAATCCCAATTGTTTGGAACAAGACATGCTACATCAATAATCACTAAGCATAAGGTAAAAACAACACCTAGCATGTCATGCTAAAGTCTAAGTCGCAGTTAAAACAAGCTTCCTTTTGTACCACTATAAGCATGAAGCTTCCTACTCTTTTCCAACACCAATCAACTTATTTGAAACAACTCATAAAGATAATAATCAATAAAGATCAGTGAGCTTGTCTCACAAATCCACAAATAAGAACTAAAATGTTCTAAGATAAAAGCACAAGAAAACTAAGGCTGAACGCAGTGCTAGCAAAAGTGAACACTCACAAAACAATAAGAATGAAAACTAGAGTGTTCTAGGCAATGGAAACAGAGTGTGTCTCTCTCCAAAATAAGTGTGGTGTAACCAACCAACTTACTCAAGCAAACTAAGCAAAAGAAAAACCAAAAACAAAAACTAAGACGCTCTAAGAACAACACAACAATGCATGAAACAATAAAAACAAAGTGTCTAGAAAGACCTGAGATTTTTATTGATGAAGAAGGGGATGCCTTGTGCATCCCCAAGCTTTGACGCTTGTACCTCTTGAATATTTCTTGGAGTGACACGGATTGGCATCCCCAAGCTTGAGCTTTTGTCCATTCTTCATCTCATTACATCATTATTTTTCTACACCTGCAAATTTTCCTTCATACAAAACTTCACACAATCTTCATTAGCAACATTAGTGTATTCAAAAGATATTAGACCTCTAGCAAAGATTTGGAACAGCAAAAATTTTCACTAAAAACACAAGCTACTGTAGTAACTCCTTCAAAAAGCTCAATTTCCTAAAAAGAACCCAAAAAGAATCAATAAAAAGCAAATGCAAATAATGGCAGAAATCTGTCAAAACAGACCAGCAGGTAGAAACCGATTTTTTCAAACATCTTCTGTTGATCAAATCAAAAAGTTTTGAACTAATGAAAGTTAGCTAACATACTGGGGGATTTATTCGTAAATGTTAAGCTCAATCCAAGTTACAAAGCCTCCTCATGAATTTTTATGGTGGAGGACAGGAATTTGTTTCGGGACAGCAACTCCCTAAATCTTACTTCCCTCTCATTAGAGGTCATTCTTGGCACAAAAAGCAAACAAAAAGGATAATGAGAGGTCATTACTGAAGTAATAACTTCCAAGGCTCAAGAAAACGCTTGGGTTATCTCCCAACAAGTACTTTTCTTTAACGCCTTTAAGTTAGGCTTGATAGTTTGAGAAGATGCTCACATAAGAAATATGAATTGAAGTAAAAGAGAGCATCAAGAAGCAAATTCAAAACATATTTAAGTCTAACCCACTTCCTATGCATAGGAATCTTGTAAAGAAACAAGTCATGAAAGCACAAAGCACCAAGCTTAGGAAAGCAAAACAAGTGCAACTTCAAGACTTTCAACATAAAGAGGGGAAACTTAATATTTTTGAGATGCATAAAACCATGTTTCCCTCTCTCATAATAACTTTCAGTAGCATCATGGACAAAATTAACAATATAACTATCACATAAAATATTCTTATCATGAGCCACATGCATAAAATGATTATTACTCTCCACATAAGAATAATCATTCTTATTAATCATAGTGGGAGCAAATTCAACAAAATAGCTACCACTATCATTCTCATCACCATAATCATCAAATATAGGAGGCATATTGTAATCACAATAAATTTTCTCCTCAATAGTAGATGGACTGAAAATATCATACTCATCATATATTGGAGGTTTGGTATCATCATAAGCAATAGAATAGCTATCTTCCAAAGCTGGGGGACTAAAAAGATCATTTTCATCAAAACTAGCTTCCCCAAGCTTAGACGTTTCCATAGCATTAGCAACAATGGTGTCCAAAGAATTCATACTAATAACATTGCTATTAGCATGCAAATAAAGTTTCATAGGTTTTTAATTTTCTCTTCAAACAATTCATGTCCTAACTCAAGATAAATGCTATAGAGCTCTCTAATTTTGTTGTTGTTTTCCATTAAGCCTAACTAGTGAAAACAAGAAACAAAAATACAAAACTGCAGAATCTAAAGGAAATAACTTCGAGTACTCACACCGGAGGATGTGAGTACCGTTTACCTTACCTCCCCGACAACGGCGCCAGAAAAGAGCTTAATGTCTACGCACTTCTATTTTTGTAGACAGTTGTTGGGCCTCCAAGTGCAGAGGTTTGTAGAACAACAATAAGTTTCCCTTAAGTGGATCACCCAAGGTTTATCGAACTCAGGGAGGAAGTGGTCAAATGTATCCCCTCTCAAGCAACCCTGCAATCAAGATACAAGAAGTCTCTTGTGTCCCCAACACACCCAATACACTTGTCAGGTGTATAGGTGCACTAGTTTGGCAAAGAGATAGTGAAATACAAGTGGTAACGGTGCTAGAAAATAGCTTCTGACTTGTTGTTGACGTGGGGTAACTGTGCCAGAAAAGAGCTGATGGCGTGGAGGAAAGGTAAAAGCCCAAAACCTCCTCGGCAAACGGAACAAAGATGGAAGCAAGCAAACATGCAATAGATCTAGATGCAAACGGTGTTTCAATGTTTAGAAACAAGGCCTACGGATCATACTTTCACTAGTAAACACTCTCTCATATAAACATCCTCTCTTCATGATACTACTCTTAACTACTCTCTAGTTGGACACTCTAATCATCGGTAGGGCTATAACAGCACACCTTAAAGTTCGCCTTCCCCAATCTAGATAACCCCACACTGTCACCTTGAGCGCTAGATGGGTCCAACAAACACCACAATTTCATAGAGACATCTAACTCCAAATATAACTCATAAAAAATATTCAATCTAGCCAAAGTGCCACACACGGTATGCACGCTGTCACTTTCACACACGTGGGGAAAACATAGATCTATTAAAGCAGAAAGAGTATTTATGTAGACTCAAGCCTAAGTGCCACCATGGCATGCACACTGTCACTTTCACACACATGGGGAGAGCAGAGATCTATTAAAGCACTTGAGTAGCAAGGTAGATCTACTTGATTACAAAGCTCATGACCACACGATCATGCATAGAGAGAGAGATGAACACATAGCTACCGGTAGAGCCCTTAGCCCTGAGGAAGAACTACTCCCTCCTCGTCATGGGAATTAGCAACGGTGATGAAGATGGCGATGGGGATCGATGGATATGGCTCCGGGGGCACTTCCCCGTCCCGTCAGGGTGCCGGAACAGAGACTTTTTGTCCCCCGAATCTCCCCTTCGGTGGCGGCGATGCAACAGAGGTTTTCGTGGATTTCATCTGGATTATTTAGGGTTTTTGGGTCGGAGGCTTCATATAGGCGCAGGAATCAAGGTCGGTGGGGGTCCAGGGGCCCACACCCCCTCTAGGCGCCCCCAGGGCTTGCCCGCACCTAGGGGGAGTTTGGCCACCCCGTGCCCCCCCTCCGGCTCTGCTTCGTGGTTCCGTGTTGCTCCAGGAAAATAATAATTTTGGCTTTTGTCTCGTCCAATTCCGAGAATATTGATTTTCTGCCTTTCTGGAACCAAAAACAGAAGAAAACATGCAATTGGCACTGTGGCAACTTGTTAATAGGTTAGTTCCATAAAAGATATAAAAACACCTCAAAGTGTAGACAAAGCAAAGCAAAGTAGATACTAAACAAGCATGGAACATCAAAAATTATAGATACGTTTCTGACGTATCAACGTGCGCGGGAAGCCGAGACGCGGCGTGTTCCTGGCGTGGATGTTCTCTAGCACCGCCACGTGCGTCCGGCCTGGCGCGCTCCAAAAACGTCGGCGACCGGCCGCGTTGTTGCGCTTCGGCGCGTCGTCTGGCGGCTCCTCGTGGCGCGCGAGCTCCTGGGCGCGGCGGTCGGCGAAGAACGTCTCCCAGTAGAGGAGGTTGTCGGGGCTCTCGGCGTCGGAGGGATCATCCATGGACGCGATGAAGGCCTGGATCTCGTCGGGCAGTTTGTCCGGCGTTGGCGCCAGCGGGATAGGGATGCCACCGGCGCTAAGCTTCCACCCCAGAGGGTTCCGCGTGTCCGGCCGCCATGTAGACGGCTTCGTAGAGCATGCGTGCCTCCCAAGGCTGGAGCGTGCGCCGGCCGAAGCCGTTCGCCGCCACACCGTTGCCAGGAAAATGCTCGACCATGACTAAGTGGGGAAGGAGAGTTGTGTGTTCGCCGGAGTTGTGGGCTGGGGAGCTGTGCGAGAGTGTGAGGAACTCCGATGAGGGTACGACTTTAATAGGCCGAGATGGGCGAGGAGGGCGGGAGGGGTGTAGCGGCGAGGGCGGGAAAAGGGGAAACAGCGGGAAGTTAGTGCCCGCCGGTCCTTCGTGGGAGCCGATGCGGCAGCGGTGGCGCGGCAATTCGGCGACGCGTGAAGCGACGGACAGTTATTGTCCGGCGGTCGCCGCGTGTTTCCGAGGATGACAACGACTCGGCTTCCGTCGCTGACTCGGCGGGTCCACACGCCGCTTCGTTTTTTTCCCGCCGAGTTTGCTACGTCCGGCGTTCCTAGGGTGGCAGGGCGTACCCGGGATCCTGGGAACGGCCTGGGGAGTCCGGACCAAAGTTGGCCCAAATCCACACGAAAACAGGTTTCTAAATACGCGACTGGACCGATTTTCGGCAGTATTGAGTGACCAGAGAGGATGCCATTTCATGAAAATTGACAAAGGAAGTCCTTTAGTATCGTCTTGCAAATGAGTTTTCCCCGCATTGATCACTAAACATTTCACGTAGAAGTTTTGTCAACTCCTTGTGTTGATCGTCGCTGACTGGAGTAGGAGGGTGAACAAGGTGAGATTTTGGGAGATATGGCGAGAGAATAGTCATGAACCGTACGACGTGGCCATGCATGGGGGACACATGCATACGCGCCACTCGCTGCATCCGGGATGGGCCGATGGCCCGTCCGTAACCTTGTCAAGTTTAGATTTTGTCCACATGGATGACAAGTTGTTCGAGTATGAGTATGGTACAACAAGTCAAATACCTAGGCTGGAACAAGTTCAGTATTTAATCTGATAATATGAAGGTCATTCATACAATGAGAGAAGGTATTGTTTCTGACTTTTTAGCAAATATATTTGATGGTTAATTGCAGAAAGTTCTCGCCGGGGTTCGGAAATATCACCTTCCAACATTGTTAAGGGAAGCCAATAAGGTTGCGCAAGCAAGCTAGACATAATTTTATAAAATTAAATGGACTTAGTTTGGGGTTATCCACCTAGCTTTTGTATTTCTGAAAATCAATGCGACGTAATCTCTTCACGGTGGTAGAGCTCCACTAATCAACCGATAACTTATCTCTATATGAGGCGGAGCAGATAGCGAAGGATGTGAAGAGGCTCGGCTACAAAATTTATACTCGGGAACTAAAGAAAGAACATGTTAGTATATATTAAAGTGTTGCTATATTTCTATTTTTATCCAAATTTCAAGGAAAAAGTATGTGTCAGTGGTGATCGCAATGCCCTCGACTAGACCACGCCATCACACGACCTCGAACATGCCACGGAAATCTTGCTTAGACGGATGGGAGCGCACAAACCAAGCCTTCATCTAGGTAAAAGTAAGTGTAAAACACATAGCCAAAACCTAAGAAAACCCTAACTTAAAAAGATTAAGTCCAAATTAAGTAAACCAACTAATTTCAAACACTAGTAGCTAGATTAGTTCAACAAGTCTTCTTCCGATTAGCATTGTCGTTGCCATTGGTGTGCGAAGCGATCTCAAGGACCACGTATGGGATCGACTTAAGAAAAATCGTACAATTTATACTAAACTCTTATACCTATGTATAATTTATTTTTATTATACAACATTTTTAGAAAATATAATTTTATATAAACTAGTTCACACATATGATCGCACAATAGTGTTGCTTCTAAGTGTGGTGTTATTTATTATGGAGCTGTAATATATATCACTTGAAAAATACACTTGCTTGTGCTAAAATTGTGTTGTGTTTTGTAATGAAATGCACTCCTTATTTTTTTTCGTAACTTGCATAACTGTACAACATTTATGCAGATATTTGTGTACATGTGTATTTATGTATACTCTAGTATCCCTATATATCAAGTTGCATATCTGCAAAGTGTATAGTATAACAAATATCTTATCACTCATTTCTTGTGTATAATTAGGTAAGCAAAGTCCTTAAAGTGATCCTCCTAGTACCTCAAATGAAAGACATATAATTGGTGAACTTTAAGTGCCACCACCCGTACGGGTCCTCCCGATGCCATGATTGGGATCTTCATGCTACCCGTACGTTCCGGCACGACGCGCGGGGGCTGTCCGAGTGCAGCACCGGGGCTTGCTCATGCTCGTCTGTCTGCCGTCGTCGTCGACCCTTTTGCTTTGCTGCCGTGCATGCACTGAGGAAGATACATCCAGCAAAAGAGTCAGAAGGTAGGACACAGACACAGGCGGCAGGTCATTTTTTTTTACCAACTGCAATGCCGCCCAAAAAAAAGCTACTAGCTCTAGAAAAAGAGAGCGAAGCAAAAAAAAAAAAACGATGGTTCCAATACCTGGCAACTCATGCTCCATTTGTTCATGTTTCGCCACTTGTAATAATCAGCATGGTATTATTTATTTATTTGTTTTTGCGGAAAAATAATCATTACAGTTTCTAGCAACAATATATAGTGGCTTCATGCCTGCCTGCCTGATGTGGTAGTAAATGTTCAGGCGCTCCCTTTGGCCTATGGAATTCAGGAGCAGCAAGCATGTGTACTACTACGTACGATTGAACAGCCATGGCTTACTAGATTCTGCAAGGAACAAAAGCAATTCGAAGAGAGAGCGCATCAAGGATGCATGAAACAACCACAACCCACGGCGCGCGTCGTCAGTCGTCACATAGATCCATCCATCCCTCTGCCGAGTTGCCATTCGAATGCAAGGTGCTACGTTACGTCCATGACACAGATCGATCGAAGGAGTGACAAAAAGGACACCGGCCGGGTGTTATCTGCAGAAAGCCGATCGAGAGGAGATGCAGAGCAAGCAACGGGCACGTCGTAGCTGGCTGCAACCGTGTGTGTGCATCATGGGCCCCATCAGAATTCAGAGATTCAGATCGGTGCTTTTGTTTCTTCAAAAGGATATGGAGTGGAGCTAGCCATCCAGGGGACCATGCAAAAGGATATTGAGATCCATACATGGATGCATGTGCTCCATCTACGGCAATCATCGGTATCGGTAGGGGACCTCCCATCATCAACTTCGCCATGGCTGCCTGCTCACCATCATCGCCGTCGCTTTTTAATTCCACATGAAATGTAGGTTTACTCGGTCAGTCGGTTAGTTTCTTGTAGCATTGCATGGGAGCAGGAACATCTCCACCAGCGCCTCCGCCGGCACATCGCTGTGGGAGCCGGTGCGCGGGATTAGAACTAGAAATTGAAAGTTCACCGCACAACATTAAATAAGTTACGGCCACATACACGGGCCACCAAACAGCCATCAAAGTTCGGCTATAAAAATAACATACGACAACATCGATCAAACGAAGAGCGGCGCCTCCACCACCTCCGGCTCGTCATTGATCGAGGGTACACCGTCGCCGTCGCCGAGGGTAGTGTTGGCGTAGATGCCGCCATCGCTGCTGTAGCCGTTGCATCCATCATCTCCTTTCCGATGTGATCATGGTACATCTCATGCCATATGCCCTCGCCAATGGATCCATCATCAACATGTCATCCGTCAGGATTTTCGCCTCCTCCTTCATCTTGGCTAATGTGAACTACGACACCTCATCCATCGCCCTGAGCATGTCGTCTTGGGATTCCATCTTGGCGGCTTCAACCCTCTCTTTTTCAAGCTCCAGCTTGACATATTTCTTGCCCAACATGGCCTTCCATATTGCATCACCCCGATCATCCCTCTGTTTTTTGTTGGAGGAGAAGGACTCCATCATCCTTTCAATAGAAGCATCGACGCCGGCTAGTGAGGAGGCGTCGTTCAAGCTCTTTATGTTCTGGATCACATGCCAAACCCCACACATACCTCAAGGTCTCAAAGAGGGACTCCGAACTGAAATACTTCCTCGTGTTCACTCGTGCCACCGATAGCCATCTAGCCCATTTCTTCACGTTCTCTAGATCCTTCTCTTTGATGAACAAACCACCCAATTCTCCTTCCCTCAACTCCAAATTCTGAAGAGGCCTAGCCAAAGCCTCGTCACCCTCCCTCGCCTTGACCCCATACACCAAGCTCTCACCTGACGCCGGCATCTTGTCTAATCATTGTGTCTACCCATAGTCGATCTATACCAAAACCCTAGTCTAAGACGTTGCCAAGGCTAGGCCTATCCCCTTGATTAGCCCAAGCAGATGGCAAAGAATCGGATCATGTCAAAATTGCAGGGAAAACTAGAGAAATCTCACGCTGGAGATGAGATCGCCGGCGGATCCGTAAAGCCTAAAACTAGGAAAAAAAACTGAGTAGCTCTCATATTCGGCACTCTGTCTCTTAGAAGTTGCTAGTTGGCCCATTCTGGTCCTGCTAGTCATGTTGGGGCCCATTGCTTCCGTCTGGGCCAAGCCCTTTCTAGCCCGCCTGCTTTGTTCGCCTCGTCTTCCTCTTGGTCGCCTACAGGTGAGCCCAGGTCGCTGACACTCCCGGTCTCTTTCTCTCTCCCGTCGCCATTACAGCGACTGATGTTTCTCTGCTAGCATCTGTGGAAATGGGGAGTGAATGCTCAAAAAGAAAAGGCATCCGCGGAGTGATTACTGGTGCAAAAACGAAGAATAACTCTGGTGCTGGTGGCGACCCGGCCATTGACCTCAGACGAAGTTGGTCTCGCTCCCGCAGGAGTTCTTGGTCTCTCGCCGGATTCATCTCATCCGGCCATCTGGGGCGCGATGGAGCAGCAAGGTAACGCCAAATTCCACGACGCCTCTTAGTTCCGAAGCTGCGATTTTTCGCTAGCTGTCCCTTTGCGATTTCTGCAGCTAATTTTGGTTACGAACTGCCGGGCGGGTTGGATTTGGATGGGTATCCGCTGATAGTAGTGGTAAGAAGTTTGTTACAATAGTAATTGTTCTTCCGATTCAGGTCTCGATATGAAGACGCGGTGGTTGAAGCCTAGAGAGGTTTGGCATATATTGCAGATTTTCCAGCTCTTCACGGTCGTACATAAGATCCCCCAGAAACCACCGAGTAATAAAATAAGCCTCTGGTTTTTGCTTGTGAGATATCTGATTAAGCTCGCGCGTATCGATTAACCTAGTTGCTTCTGAAATTACAGGTGGTTCTTGGTTTCTTATCAACCGTAGAGTATTTCGGTTCTTCCGGATTGATGGGTACCAATGGCGTATCTTCTCTAGCAATTGGAGTTGTTGCGTTAACTATAGTACTGTAATATGTTTAGTGCCAAACATTTGTCAAGCCAATAGGTAATTGTGTTGTTTCTTGATAAGACTGAATCAGGTGAGCTGGATAGTTAATATGCTTTTCTCTTTTGACACTGAAAATTTCAGGTTGACAATGAAGAGAGATTGAGTTGCTACTATGCTCATACAGAGAACAATCGTACATTCCAGAGAAGGATATATTAGATGGTGGACCCGTAAGAACTCTGTTTACTATGTTATGCATTGTTTTCTCTGCTTTGAAATTCTTAAAGGTTCAGATTTTTTTTGTTCCCTCCCTACAAAAAGAACGAGATTTTCTTTGTACCCCAGTTGTTACTAAACTATAAGTGTTTCTCCTAAGAACACAATCCCAATAACTCAAGTGTTTCTTTTAAGAACGCAGTCCCATTTATGATTCATGCTGTTGGTTATGAATTGCTGAAATCTTTTTACATTTGATAATCGAATGGTTTATCTACGTCTAAGGTTCAGTTTACATCATAACGAGAGCAATCCATCTTTGCAGGGCCTATGAGCACATTGTTCTTGTCCACTATAGAGATGTTTCAGAGGTTTGCCTCTCGTTTAATTTTCCTTCTGTGAAAGCACACCTGCAATTTTAATACTTACCTAACACTTATAACTAAGATGAGTGAAAAAATGAAATTGGTTTACTGTCCAGAATTATCTATTCACTCCAACAGTGGGAAATCCTTGAACATATCAGATTAATAGTTCTCTGAGATACAGCATCTGTTAAACTAAGCTTCACACTGCAGACTTTCCATTGGTTAATTCACATATTCTGATCTTTTATATATTGTGTTCCTTGTTTTCTTGACAGCCTTGCAACGATCAGAAATCCACCCTACCTTCAGAGAGCAGCAATGCCTTATTGCCTTTAGGTTAGTGCTATTCTAAATATTTTTACTCTCCCTATGCTAAATCTATGTATCATTAGATTATATGTGAGATTCATAACACCAAATTATTGACGCAGAGGCCATGGGTGATCCTCCTTTATGTGAAACTAAATTATCTTTTGCCCCATTCAGAGACCAGGCCAGTACCAGCAAATTGGTAAAAGATTCATTATCTTGGGTACATTTTGTTTCCGGTTTGGAAAATTTTGTTTCTCTGTGCTATGATTTATATTTGTTGTTCATTGTTTTCTTGACAGTCTAACGATAAATCCAGCCTACCTTCAGAGAGCGGCACCGCCTTATGGGCTTCTTTAGGTTAGTGCTATTCATATTTTTTTGACTCTCTAGATGCCTAATCTATGTATTATTAGACTATATTTGACATTCATAATACCATATTCGTCTTGAGGTGCAAAGAATTCTGACATCAGTATAAAAAACCTAGATAGTAGCTTTGTCTATGGGAAGAAGAATTACAGCTGGTCTTATTCGAGGATTTTTTGTATTTCAGAAATGACTGGTCTACCGACTGAACTTAAATCCCTGGAGGGCATAATGATTGATGCAAATGCAGAGCCAGGTAGACTATCATATCTATTTCTCAGATCCATCACAAGAGATTTCTCTCAAGAGATTGGTCGTGGTGGGTTTGGAGTTGTTTACCTGGTACGCTTTCTTTCTTACGTTACACTTAGTACTTGTACAGGTATTTGTCCAATAGAGCAAAATTCTAGTACCAGTGCTAAATGGTATCACTAATTAAACAGGGAGATCTTGGAGCTGGGAAGGTTGCTGTGAAGAAACTTAACATATCACTTGGTTTTTCTGACACGGACTTTGTGGACGAGATTAAGTGTTTAATACAGACAAAGCACAATAATGTAGTGAGATTTCTAGGTTATTGTGCCGATACACATGGGGAATTGGTGTCATTGAACGGAAGTTATGTGATAGCAGAGGTACCACAAAGGTTGCTATGCTTGGAGTATGTCCCTAACGGAAACCTTCAGAAGTATCTGAAAGGTAAGTTGCATTTTTTCCGACTTTCTTTCTGAAATAAAACAAAAAAGGCTGTTCAATAGGAACAAAATTTTGTGTCCACTAGGACTTGAATCCAAATAACGGGACTGTAAGCTACATTGACTTGCTAAAGCTTCCAACTTTGTTTCTCCAATGTGTTGAGTTTCCTAAATTCTTTTCAGTAAGTCAAACATGTTAATTGCTTAGGGATTGAGGCCTAGGTCTCTTAATTTTTTTAAATGATTCGCCTTTTCAGCAAAGTTTAAATATGTTATTTAGGCTCAACCATTACACGCGTGACCAGTTTCCAAACAGAACAAATTAATGATTTCTTTTTCTTTTTATTACTCCATAGTACTATATAGATACCGAGGATGCACATTTTACTGCAATGGATCTTTCTAACCCCGTTTGTGCAATATAAGTTTTTGTCTATTTTATTGTTTATTTAACTGTATTTTTTCCATTCTTAGTCAATATTTTTACGCAGCACATTGTTACTGCACATGAACAACCATAAACTGAACCTTTTTAGCGCCAACATCTAAATTAACCAAAGAATCGGTTACAAATGACACATCCAGTTCTAGGAAATTGTCCCCATATTTTCAAAAAATGAAGCCGAGAAAACTTAGAACATGTAAGTCCCCCAGCAAAACCTTCTACAACTGAATCCACCACCGCACGTTTGGTCACCATTGCATATTCGATGGAGAGGACTAAGAATTGGAGAGCAGTAACTGAGTTGTCCACACATACCTTTAGTGGAGAACTCCTCGTAGATATTGCAGCAGTAGCCACCTACTGTGTACGGCAGGAGGCGGGTGCTGGAGGAAGAAGCCGAATCGGCATGGGACACTCCCTGATCTGTGCTGAGGATTAGGCTTGTATCACCGATGGGAGGAGACGGCTCAGGCGCTTATGCCCATGGGTGGGAACAAATGCACACAAGACGGAAATACCAACGTCACGGCCAACAGGCTGGCAACCAAACCAACACCACACAAAGCCGGAGCACATGCCCAACGACGACATAGACCCATTGGCTCCTCGACACAGTCAACCACGCCGCCTAGATAGTGATCCATTATTTGGTGCAGCGCCGTCACCATATGAAGGGCTTCACCACGTCACAAATGCCTAACTCTGACTACACAAAACATGCAAAACCATGTTTCCCGCACCTCCTGCTGTCGAGACAGCAGATGGACCTAGAGGGGAGGGAACCACCTGCCTCGCGGGCGGGAGGGGGTGTAGATCTGGTCACCAGTCTAATAGCTTGGAGAGGAGAGGTTGGCGCCTAGAGTGTTTCTGCTTGGCAAATGAAATATGCAGGATCTCACCACGTAACAAGATTGAACTTTACTAGTCACTCATACATTGAGAGCATAAATTAGCTAAACTTCTTTATAGTTCTTAGCATCCAAATATAAGAACTAAGAAAATGCTGGGTATATACCAACCTTCTAATGTTTATGATATACGGTCTAAACATTAAGATGTAGTTTTTCCATCACTTCTGCTAAAGTTGGTCGATTTTCCAAAAAAAACTTTGGAGATAAATGAAAAATATGCCATCAATTTTGAATCACTTTTTCCTTGCAGATAAATCTTATAGAGATGAATGGCAAATACGGTACAAAATGATTAGGGGAATTTGTCATGGTTTGAACTATCTTCACGGCCAACGCATTAATCACTTGGATTTAAAACCAGAAAATATTCTCTTGGATGCTTGTATGGAGCCAAAAATTACTGATTTTGGGCTATCAAGATGTTTTGATGAAGGGATATCAAGAGTTTACACGAAAAACATCCGTGGAACACTGTAAGCTAAGCAGATCAAGACTTATTTTTCTTGCTGTTGAATATGATAAATTTGTTTATGCACGGGTATTAAAATTAATTGTCATATTGTCATGCAGGGGATGTATTGCACCAGAGACCATAAACTATGGAGAAATAACATTCAAGTCAGACATCTATGGTTTGGGTATTATAATTATAAAACTATTAACAGGACATCACAACTATGATTTTCAAAATGTAAGAAATATTAGTTAACCATTTCGATTCATGTTTCTTTTACAAAGTAAAACTGTGTAGTACCATACTGTATGGTATACCAACTAAAAATCACAATTCAGTGCAAGAAGCAACACTATGGGTTTTATGTATTAAATTATACTAATAGCTCTTGCACTCAGTAAAGACGTCATGAATGGCAAACTCAGTTTTATTGTAATTACTTACAATTTGTAGTGATGATTTTTTTAGTTTCATACACCAAGGATATTAAGAAAATTTACAACATTCACACTCTTCATTTGGAATGTAATACAAACATTGTGTAGTCATGATTTTTTAGTTTCATTTGAAATGTTCTTTTATTTTTATTTTTACACCTCCAAGACGATATAAAACAAAAGTCATAAAATTTAAGAATACTGCTACCACAAGTTATAAAGGCAGTCATGTTTTCTAGGGGCTATATTTCTAAGTCAATGAAACAAATCCACCATATTATTGAAGAAATGCATGTTTTAGTAGACTGAAGAATGATGTTTAATCCTTTGTTCCACATTTTCCGCTGGTTGATCTTTGTGTCGACCCTATGTGATCATTGAGTTGTAATGCACTTGGATTATATTTCTTAATAAAAGGTTGTGTGCATTAACCGATGCAGAGAACGGGGTTTATTCCCCTTTTCAAAAAAAACTAACATATTGTAAAAACAATGTGTGGACTGCCACATGTAGTGTATTAATTTATTTTTTGCCATATGGAAGATTTTCGATAAGTTGACACATGTAAGTGTTATGCTCTATGTTTGAACTTTGCAGTGGCATACAACTTTAGACCTGGAAAGCCCACAAGTAAAGAGCTGCATTGAAATAGCTCAAACATGTGTGGCTCTTGACCAACATGAGAGACCTTCAATAGTTGAGATCATGCAAAAGCTCAATGATATAGAAAGGCTGTGATTCGAAAAATCCAGCACCTTCACTATGACAGGTATATACGATCATTGAAAGCATAGAGAGGAAACATGTTTACCTTGAGATTTATATGGTGTATACTCCTTTCCTTTTGTGCATCCCTGTGCTACTGTGCACTTATCATATTACATAAATACTAGCACAAAACATATGAGTTTCTATGGACTAAAACAATCACGCTATATGTTCACCAAGTAATTAATCGATGACAGAACTATTGCGTTGTATTGCATGATTGTCTATATCAATATGTACAAATGTCAGCATGTTTGTCCAGGCTTCTAGAAGTTTCTGTTTTTTCCACTGGTGTTAGCCACCTGCAAAAGTGTATCCATTGATAGCACTCCAATACACAATAACTGAAATCTACATATATTTGCTATAATTGAAATAAAAAATATTTTATCCTTTAAACCATTTATCTGTTTGATGTTTCTTTTTGACTCGTGGGTTCATCACGATGAGGAATTCAAAACTTGAATTCATGTTGATAATATTTTTGCATTAGTGATTGCAAGGTAAAACGAACAGCTATAACTTTGTTAATAATGGTCAGTAATCATTGTGCCTGATTTATGCATAAAAATAGGCTCCATTCTAAGAAGCAACTCCACTAGTACAACACCATAGCTATATAATTTGGATCTGAGTACCCAAATGTACCTTGGACATTCGGAACAGTGTGTTTTTGTATTTTGATCAACTGAAACCAAACGCTCAAGTCTGAAACATTAGCTGTGTAGTTCCCATTGAAAAGTATATTTGGCGACTTCACTGTCAAGATGATAGATTGATGCTAAGCTGAAGAGTGGAAATAAAGATAGAGCCAGGGCAATCCTTTGTAATCACCCCAGGACAAAGAAAACCTAATTACTTTTAATCAGCATGAAGAACTTGCGATAGTGAGCTATTGGATATGTAATCATATACCAGCAGTGGAACCTCAGTTTGAGAAAACATCCGAAGAGCTTTACAATATATCTTTGATTTATTTCTGTGAGAACTATGACCTCAAAGATGAATTTGTTGATCTCATACTGCTTAGTGATGTTTTTTTAGGGAAGACCTTTGGTTTTTTTATTGCAATGACACACATAATATGCCTTTGGAAACCATGTCCCGCCCCCACGGCTGATCATACTTCTATGATCAAATTTGTTTGATTCCGTCTCTAGCTCTTCTGAGTTCTGTCATGAAATATTATTTGTATTCTCAAATCTCATTCACAGTTTCATGATATGATGTTGACGTTTCTAGGAGAAGACTATGGTTCCTCTGGAAATAGCTCTTATGTTGTTTCACAGAAGTAGAATGCTGGGACCGCATGACAGTCCTATATAATTATATAGTTGCGGACAATAAGATTTTGGCTCCCGGGCTCCAGGTAGCCCGTTTTTGAAATTTTTCGAAAAACATTAAAGCTTCAAACAATTTCAAAAAATTTAAGGACTAGTAACCTTATTCCGTCTCACATATATTCTATGTATTCAGTTTCAATAATGCTTTAGGACCATCTGATTATAGTGCTTTCCATAAAAATTTATTACAATCTGATAATAGATATGCAATACATGAATCTAGATCATCGAAAAGAAAAATAAGATGTTGCCTGTTGAAACTATGTTGTGCTTGGAGGGAGTACAGTCATATTATGTTACATAATCGTTCAGAAAACATTATGTTACATAACAAATATATGAGTGAGAGTTAGGAAATTCTTTTGTGAAGAGTGTAATACATTAGCTTTAAGAAATGACATTCTATAAAACAAAAATTTACAGAAATATTTATATATAAAATAATGGCCACATTCACTGGTCGAGATTTAAAGGATTTCTTCTAATTATTATTTTCCTAATTGAGATTCTTTGAAGCTATACATGTTGAAGAATAATCAGGAACAACCTAGGAGGATGCGGAGGGCATCTGGCCTACTTTGATATTGTCAATTATCTCAGGCATTGACTACTATGACAGCTTCAATGGTGCGACTATGCAAGTACGTCAAAGCTCGTGTTGAGCGCGAGGATGATTCGTGAGGATCATGAAAAAAAAACTCCCCAGTGGCAGACATACATAGATTGCATGATGACGGAGCGACGACCCATGGTCTCCGGCAACCTCATCGACCTGCTCGAAGTACCCTAGCTTCCGTATGTTCTCATAGTAACATATATTTGTCGCAAATAGTGCAGTTATGAATTATCGAGTTATCTTTTATTGCCTCAATGCATATTTTGCAACTTCCTGGCATTCCATCTGTTTGCGTTCCTTACAGAGAGACACATATTGTTCAATACAAAAATTTATATTATTATACTTTGTAAGGACCTAATCCAGCTAGCTATCCACCGGAGCGGAGCCACTCGATCTCTGCAAAAAAATTAGATGAATGCGCAATAAATTATCTAGATGGAGATATCTCGTAATGTGGTAAGGATATTTAGAACATATGTTACCGATAACAATTAACCCCAAGAAAAAAACATGTTCTTTAGTTGTATTAAGGCAGAGCATTGGATAGCGAGAAAATCTAAGACGAGAATAAAATTCATAACACACTAGAAGATAACCTTGGTATTATTCTAGGTGACACATACCTCATCTCGCCAATTCTGCTTCACCAATCTCGGACTAGCATTATTCCCATGAGTACCCAAAAAACATTTGGGCCTATATAGACAGAAGTGAGAAAGCAATTATTTCATCAGGTGGTCGCAGAAGTTTTCTGAGACGTAACAAAGCAAGGGGGAATAATTATCTCACCCATTATAATCATAGTAGTGCCAAAATATACTATGGATGAGGCCGCCAGAAGACAGTTCTGGGGTATCATCATCTGTTGGTGGGAACCATGTGCTACTTTGGATGTTGTATTTCCCAAGATGTTTCGTCCCGGGCATGTATTTGACAATGGTGTCGCCCTCAATGGTAGGCAGCGCCCCACCGCTTACACTCAGACTGCTGTCGATATTCGGAAAGATTACATGTCCCCCAATGCTTGTTAATGGCTTGGGCATGTCTAGGATCATGTCAGATAATCTGTAAACTAACATCTGCGAAGAATTTTGTTTGTCGCAGAAACCGATAACCAGGATATCTGAGTCACATTCTACAAGGTAGTAAGGGGGCTGTGTTTTGCATGGACATGTGGCGACAAACCGTGGTGGTGATAGGGAAGACACACCTGCAGAGCCTACTTCCTCATCAGGCCACGGAGGGTCAATCTCGAAAATTTGTGGATCATTGTTATATTCAGTACTTAAGATATATATCCTGCTTTGGAATGATACTGAGCTCTGAATAGATGACAAGGTCCAGGATGAGTAAGACCATTCACGATCGCTGCCGCCGGAGGTAGCAAAGGCCACATGGTGTTCCGATGGGAGCAAGATCATGACTGTGATGAGTCCATCAGGGCTGACGGTGACAGTGGTAGCACTGATCTCTCTGAAACATATCAAATAACGTGATCCCAAAGATAAATTTGTTGGGGCTGCGAGTGGAGGTAGGTCGGCGGTGTCGCCGGTGAAGGGATTGAGGAGGCGGACAGTGCTGTTTTGTTCTTCTAGCAAGAGCACGAGGCCGTCGACGATGTCGAGGATGTAGTGGTCCTGGAAAATTGGGAGCCATGCACGCACGAAGATGCCGGTGGATAGGTTGAAGAAGCGGACGTACCCGAGCAGGCTGCTATGACCGGGGCAGATGTCATGGCCCTCGGGGAGTAGCAACCACCGGCGCGGGTAGAAGCGTGGGTCGACGAGACCGCGCCCGCGCGGGTTGATGGTGGTGGAGCGCCAGAGAGCGCAGACGGCGCGGAAGCGGACGTAGTCGAGCAGATCGCCGGCCAGCACCCGCCACCCGATCTGAGGAATCAAGTCTGGGTGCAGCCGAGAAGCCCAGCCAGAGGCGGCGTTGTGCGCGGCGGCGGCTGCCATGCGCGCGCCTGCTTCTGCCCCCTTCGCTCTCGCCCTAGGCCGCAGTGCTCCCGTGGAAATTTGGGAGGAGTTGATCAGGGTTTGCGGTTTTGGGGTTTTAGGGCGGCACGATGGTGGAGGTTCAGAGCTGACTCGATGGTTATTTGGGCTTGGGCGATTGGGTTAATGGGCTAGATGAATTATCCAATGGATGAGCCTCGCAAGTTTCAGAGTTCACAAACTCTGAAGTCAATACATGCACACACACACACACTCTGATTCAGTTCATACACTCCAGGATTCGGTCCATGTCATTATGAATTAGTTTCACTCTGATGGAACATCAATCTTCAGATGCAAAAAAGCAGTGATCGATATATACTAATCAATGGGCCGTACTACGTGTTCCCTGAGGATATTTCCCTAAAATCCCCCGGATCCTCATGCTGAAACGTGTTCCCCAAAAATCCCTAAGGCCCAGCTGCGCGGGGAGCAGCAACCAGCTGCGCGGGTGGAAGCGTGGGTCGACGAGGCCGCGGCCGCGCGGGCTGATGGTGGTGGAGCGCCAGAGAGCGCAGGCGGCGCGGAAGCGGACGTGGTCGAGCAGATCGCCGCCGGCTAGCACCCGCCACCCGATCTGAGGAATCAAGTCTGGGTGCAGCCGAGATGCCCAACCAGAGGCGGCCTTGTGCGCGGCAGCGGAAGCTGCCATGCGCGCGCCTCCTTCTGCCCCCTCCACTCTAGCCCTAGCCGCCTTGCTCCCGTGAAAATTTTAGTAGAGGTGATCGATCAGGGTTTGAGGTTTGGGGTTTTCGGGCAGCACGATGGTGGAGATTCAGAGCTGACTCGACGGTTATTTGGGCTTCGGCGTTTGGGTTAATGGGCTAGATGAATCATCCGATGGATGAGCCTCACAGGTTTCAGAGACTAGTTTCATCACACAAAAAATATATCTTGTAGATCATCCCATAAGCCACAAAGCATACATAAAACCAACTAGGAGCACACTCCCTAAGAGCAACTCTAAAAGACACGACATATTTCGAGCCTGCAAAATCGAACATGCGGTGCACTGCAAATTTAAAAATAAGTCGTGCAGACTAGATTCTGTTGGGACATGTCCCTCTACATGGAGGTGTGTTGGCAGCCTAACATCAGTCCGTGAAAATCCAACACGTTTCAACGGTTGATCGATGTTCGTATCTAACGGCTGATGTGCTCCTTGGTAGAGGAGTAGAAAGAAAAACCCTAGCCACACTTGGTGGTTGTGTGAGACACGATGTGAAAGTGTGTGTGTGAGCTGAGCAAGAGAGAGAACACACAAGAACACCACAACCTAGTGAGAAGAGAGGAAGAAGGAGAGATGATTTCTGTCCAGATTTCTGAGATCTGATCGGTCTGTCTTCAAGCTGGTGTTTGAGGCTCAAACGTGCTTGGATTGGCTCCAAACTTGGTGAGCTTGTTACTTGCTTTGAGTACTTCGATCTGGTTAGCTGGTTTGAGGTTTGGGTCAGTGTAGCATCAGATTTGGAAGCGGTTTAGTCAGTTTAGACTGCTGCAGTTTCAGCATAAAGCAGTTTTGGTAGACGAATAGTTTGGACAGTCAAACAGTGTCCGATTGGCCTGAAATTTGGCATGTATGTTGGGAACTTGTATGTCAGCTTGTCTACCAAATTTGATGCTGATTGGATCTGCGGTTTAAGAACAGTTTGCTGATTACCGAAGGGGATAAAAACTAAGATACTCTGTTTTGATGTAATCTTTCTCTCAAGTGGTTGTAGTTGTTGTTGCCGGTTGACAATGTGCTGAGTGTGTTGTGTATCTCTAGATATTCTAGAGACGACTCTGGACCCAGGTTGCTCATAGTGAAGCTGGGTGGACCGGTTGGTCCGCACCCGTGGTTTTTTCCTTCTCACTTTGAGAAGGTTTTTCCACGTAAATTCTTGTGTCACCTATGCATGTGCTCATTGTTTTATTTCCGCTACATATCTATTGATTAAAACTATCCTCGGGATTCACCGCAAGCAGTGGGCGTTGTGGCATCTTCCCCCAACAGATATCGCATCTACCAAACAACATCTTTTAAAAACACTTCGCGGGAGAATTTAAGCGCAAGATCGACTTTGCATTCACAAATTAGAGTTCATACAACTTCTATTTACATTGCGAAAGTGCAAATTACTACCTAATTTCGCCGCCACAAGTAGTAGTGAGCCTAGCTCACTTGGTTAGGAAAATAGATGTACAACCCAACCACCCAGGTTTAAATCCTCACGCATATTTGGGTTCTTATTATTTCAAAAAACAAAATCGGTGTAGAAGCTTCCCCTAACGCATTCTTTTCAAAAACAAATTTCACCGCCACATCAACTATTTGCCAAAATGTGGCCCGGGAAACCTCACCGGAGCCTATTAGCCATGGCGACGCCGCGGGCGACGGCTCACTCGTTGGGGTCAAGGTCGACGAAGATCTTCTCCTGCTCCACCGCCTCCTTCTCCTCGAGCATCGCGGTGACCTTGTCGATGTCCTCGTCGTCGATGTAGTCACCTAGCGCAAACACCAGCTCTGCCTCGTCGTCGTCAACCTCCTTCACCAGAGGCAGGACGCGGGAGCTCAATGCGGAATTGAACGACGGGCGGTGGGATCTCGACGCGGACGGGGACATGGTGGGGCCCTGCTAGTACCGCAACACCCGACGAGGGAACGCGGCCGGCGGGATTGGTGTAGCGGTACGAGCCACGGATGCGTGCAGCGTCCGAGATCCTCCGGCACCGCTCCTCCCTCTCGTCGGCGTCGAGATCGTGGATGTGAGATCCGCGACCAATCTAGCAACCCCCCGCGGCAGCGTCGAGATCCACCCGAGGACATGGTGGTGCGGCGGATATGGATCTGTAGTGGGGGGAGGGATTGCTTGCCGACGGTGCGGCGTGCGGCAGAGGCGGATGTGACCATAGCTTGATCTCTCTCTCTTGTGCTTTCATTGTTTAGAACCATATGAGCTGCCTTACATCATATATGTAATTTCTATGTGGTGGATCTTTGTCTTATGAGATTCATATATGAGATTGTAAATTTTATTATATGTTTGATATATTGATATATGCATATTATTACCCTGTTCTTAAGTGCTTGTTTTGGTTAAACTTATACACAAGGGCGTGTGTAGAAAAATGTGTGCATTAGATGAAGTATATGGTCGTAGTGATTGGATACCGACAAAAAAATTTGAGATCTACTATGATTTTTACCTTTTTTTTGTTACCTTTACCTTTTTTTTGTTACCTCCCATCGCAATTCGTATCTACCGGTTCTTCTTGATCTTGTATCATAAAAAGATGCAGCTTTTTGCTTGATTTCCCTGAACTATTATATACTAAAAGCATATAAGCAGGGGCGGAGCTGGAGCTCGAATCGCCCTGATGCACCGCTTTATTATGGCATAAAATTTTCAAGCAACAATATACTACATAATCCATTGTTGTTTATAAATTTTTACATAGATAATATAACATAAAATAGATAACTTATAAATACAAAATATAACTCACAATAAATAATAAAAATGACTACTATATTGATAAAAGAAAGGAAAAAATTACTTGAAAAATATGTCTTGCATTTTGAACTTACATAATCATTTTCCTCTTTACTGGATCATATTGAAACTCATCTTTCCAGTTCATATATTGTGGGACATCTTGTAATGTGGTTTTCTTTTGAGAATAAACTTGTCCATAAGGGCACGTACATTGGAGGCGTTAAAAGTAGACGCTAGCCGATATTTTTCAATCGTACCAGTCCGTCTCAAATCGATCCTGGGATTACGCAAACTTAAACACTGATGCTTGGTTTTTTTTTCCTTGTGGGGAGCAGTTTTAGTGCGGCTGGTCTCTACGAGCTCGCTACATAAGCGGCCGGAATAAGCGCTCTGCGTCATGAGGCAAGAGTGCTTAGCTAACGATAGGATTTCAATGCATTTATTTTGGCTCGCTCTAGCAGCTGGATAAGCGTCTGCCATTAAACATGCCCTAATACACCTATGCTTGGTAGATAAATATTGACATCATATTTAAAATTTGCTAAACAACATCTGAACATGATACATATAGTATGCCTTGCGTAAACCCTTGGCACAATTTTCAAAAGATTTCCTCTACTAGTCACTATTTGCGCAAATAGAATAGCGAAAAATAGGGAATTACCGGACAGACAAGTTGAGTCTGTAGAATTTCTTACCGATCGAGGTCGACGCACCGGCGGCCTAAACAGGGACTAGACGGACTAGTGTCTAGCAGTTCTGCGGTAGAAGAGAATTTGGAGAGGAAATAGTCTGATCAGAGGAGCCGCCAAACTGCATGCCTACCGGCCGGCATACGTCTTCAGCTTTTTCCCTGTCGATCGAGGCATCGAGCCAAGTATGGTTTACGAGAGAAGCCACAATTGCCGTGGATGGGCAGGCCGGACTGGGCTTGGTCCCTGACTCCCTGATGCACTCCCTATGGCCTACCCTGATGCACTAGCCCTAATCACATGGTAAGTGTGAGAACCTGAGCGATAATGAGAGAGGGTTGTGCAACCACTAGTAGAAAACGTGCCATGCGTCCCGGTTGGTAAGGGGTTTAGTCCCGGTTGCCCAACCGGGACGGGGCAATCGGGACTAAAGTTTTAACCTTTAGTCCCGGTTGCCCCACCAACCGGGACAAATGACAAATAACCTTCTGCCGCGGTAGAGATTTGACTCATTTTTCTGCCGCGGCAGAGAATTCATTTCGGCACATTTTGTTGCCGTGGCAGTATTTTCGCCACTTTTTATGCCGCGGTAGAGAATTCATTTAGGTTGTTTTATTGTTTATTTAGTGTTTTGCACTTATCAATGAAGGAACCGTTATATTACACAAGATCATCATGACAATATTACATTCAATACACGGATCGAGTTCATGCACTACATACAAAAGTTGCTATTTTTACAATCCCTATTGTCTATACACAACCCGAATAGTATCCCCATTTTGGGTTTAGGACTTCTGCATCCAAGAATCCCGCCAATTCCTCCTGAATTGCTCGTACGCGATCCTTTGGCAGAAGACCGTCCCGTAGACGTTCGATCTGATTTAAAAAAGGAGTCAGCCTATATGAATGAAACTAAACACAATTTAATTGTAATTAAAAACTATAGAAATTGTTTACGTACGTAGAGTTGCTCTAAATTTCTGCCCTTCTCATCGCACGTCTGCCGGATGAACTCACAAACATAATATCCACATAGATTGTTACCTGGTCCCTGCGTCAGGCACTTTACGAGAACATAGTTCAATCAAAATAATAATCAAGCATGATAATAACTACATCAAAACTAGAATCAAAGAGATGCGCGGATATAGCTAGTGGTGCTTACATCTAGTGGTTGAAATGTAAGCTCCTCTTTCCAAACACCCCTAGCCTTGTTGGTGAACCGTTTCCAAGCGCTGCCCGACGAAGAAAACAAATAAAAGAAGTTATTAATTACTTGATATCATAAAATTCACGAACGTTGCCGATATAGTGTCGTAATGATTAGAATTACCGCTGGAGAAGCATCTGCATGTCCTTCCACGTCTCAAGGGGTTTATGTTTCGAGTCCATGACTAGTACACGCCCTTTGTCAAGTTGAATGATTAACAGAATATAGTGGAAGCTGTGAATGCATAACTAATCAATTATATACTTAACATCGAGTAAGCGAAATAGAAAGTGTATAGAAAGACAATAACACTCACTCAAAATTGTAAGGAAAAAGTATTTCCCTTCTGGTTTCTTGAAACCCGTATCCTGGGGGCTTGTTTTGAGATTAGCTTCATAAACCCAATATGGGTCAATGAAGCCAATGTCATAGATTTGTCCTCTGCTACATTCGAGAATCTTCATTCTGCATATTACAGTATGATTATATACATGCAATAAACAAGGTGAGATAGCTGGAGACTAAATTAATTACAGAATTAGTACTTACAGACAATAGGCACTGATGATCGATTTATCCAAGGCGTCTTGATTGAATAATTGAAATAGTTCATCAAATTCAATGGATATCATATCATCCTTTTCTTTCTCATGATGCTTTTTTGTAACCCTCAGCACTATCCAGTTAGCCCCGGCCTTTGTGGCATGCATGTACCAGTTATGCAATCTTCGCATTTTTGTTGGAAGATTGTTTACCTTCTCAGGTTTGACGAGAGGTTTGCCGTACTGGTATTTGTATGCTACTTCAATCACGGGGAAGTACTCTAACTGGGATAAGTACTGGGCAATACTCATACCTTGAGTAGCGGCAGCTTCTCCGTATTGTGCAACTACCTCTGGATCATACTGCTCTTCGGCCCCATATTTGCTCGACCCCACATTGGTTTGGGAAATCACCTTGAGAGGGGCGCAAGACTGTTTTGCTTGTTCTCTGAGCTGGGCAACAGATTTCTCGCTTGCATCAGTACTGCTCTTCGAGGCTTTTTGTGCCGCATGTGACTTGAGAATAGAATACTCATAGTCTGATGACAGCTTTGGCTCGGGTTGATGAAGAGTCTGATACCATGTGAGAACCTGAGCGATAATGAGAGAGGGTTGTGCAACACTGCTTAGATTCATTGATCGAGTCATACACATATATAATACAGTACAAGATCTGAACTAACTCAGATATCTGAACTAACTCAGAAACCAGCCTGAAGATTAGGTACTAGCCAACGTAAACTATACCTATCTGTACATATGATTACACGTTTACTAACACCCCGCCGCAGTCGAGTCGTCGTCGCCTGGGAGGACACAAAGACTGGACCTGAATAGCTGAAACGAGGTTTTTGGCAAACCTTTCGTCATGATGTCTGCTAGTTGTTGAGTAGTCGGAACATGTACAACTCAAAACTCTCCGAGGGCTACTTTTTCACGTACGAAGTGAATGTCCAACTCTATGTGTTTTGTCCTCCGGTGATGAACTGGATTTGTGGACATATACACAGCTGAGATGTTGTCACAGAAGACAACCGTAGCCTTCGGGGGAGAGCAACCAAGTTCACCAAGAAGTTGCCGCAACCAAACGCAATCGGCAACAGCATTCGCCACCGCACGATACTCTGCTTCCGCACTGGAACGGGACACCGTGGCCTGCCGCTTTGATGACCAACTGACGAGTGCGCCGCCGAGATATACACAATATCCGGAGGTGGAGCGACGCGTATCTGGACAGCCGGCCCAATCCGCATCAGAATAGGCCACAATCTCGGTCGTTGGTGAAGCAGGAAGCAGCAAGCCGAAAGTGGAGGTACCACGAACGTACCGTAGGATCCTCTTGATGAGTGCCAGATGAGAATCACGCGGATCGTGCATGTGTAAACATGCTTGCTGGACTGCATATGCCAAGTCCGGTCTAGTCAACGTGAGATATTGAAGACCTCCTGCCAGACTTCGGTATTCAGACGGATTAGGGACAGGGCATCCGGCATCAGCAGCAACCTTGGGCAGTGTATCAACTGGAGTGGATGCCGTTTTGCACTGGGACATGCCAGCGCGCTGTAGCAGTTCCTCAGCGTACTGAGCTTGGCTAAGGAAGAAACCACGCGGAGTGCGGCGGACACGGATGCCAAGGAAGTAGTGGAGAGGACCCATGGCAAACTCCATCTGCAGCTTGGAGACGATGTCCTGAAGTAGGTGCGAGGACAAAGCAGCCAGAATTATGTCGTCAACGTACAACAGTAGATTGTGCCGCCTCGCTGCCCCGCCGCAAGATGAAGAGCGAGGCGTCCGAGCGGGAAGCCGTGAACCCGATGGTGGTAGCATAGCCGGCGAAGCGCTGAAACCAAGCCCGTGGGGCCTGTTTGAGGCCGTATAAGGACTTGGAGAGGCCACAAACATGGTCACGCCGCGACATGTCGACAAAGCCAACCGGTTGGTAGCAATGAACTTGCTCCTCTAAAACGCCATGGAGAAAAGCGTTTTTCACGTCGAGCTGGTGCACGGGCCAGCCACGCGAGCACGTCAGAGTGAGCACCGTCCGGATTGTCACCGGCTTGACCACCGGAGAGAAGGTTTCTCCAAAATCGACGCCGGGGCGTTGGGCGAAACCCGGACAACTCAGCGTGCCTTGTAACGCTCCAAGGATCCGTCTGCCTTCGTTTTATGCCTAAAAACCCACTTGCCAGTCACAATGTTAGTACGGGGAGGCTTGGGAACGAGCGTCCAGGTGGAGTTTGACATCAACACGTCGTATTCTTCTTGCATCGCAGCTCGCCAATTTGGATCTTGGAGAGCAGCGCGCACGGACGAAGGCAACGGCGAGACAGAGGTATCCGCGAGACTTGCGTAGCGAGGATTTGGTTGGAAGATCCCGTTACGCGAACGCGTAATCATCGGGTGTTTTGGGAGGAGCGACAAGCGAGGCTGGCGTGGGCGATCGAGGAGTTGCGGTGGATGGAGAAGAGAGGCCGGTAGATCGGCCAGAAGAGGAGGTAGGTGGTCCACGACGGGGTGAGCTGGATTGTGACCCAGAGGGTGTCCATGGAGAGCTAGGTGGCGTGCACGGGATGGATGGTGCGGTTGGTGGCCATGCAGCTGGATCGACGTGATCCACGGGAGGCATATATATATATCTGCTACAGAATCTGGCAACACAGGAGCAAAATCTGTTAGCGTTTTGAAAGGAAAGACTGACTCCACGAAAGATACGTGACGGGAAAGGATAACGCGCCGATGGACTGGATCATAGCAGCGATAGCCTTTGCGACCGTCGGGGTACCCGAGAAATATGCAAGCGATTGAGCGAGGAGCCAGTTTATGGGGTGTGGTGGCAATGAGTTTGGGATAGCAGAGGCACCCGAAAACTCGTAAAATGCGGAAATCAGGTATATGGCCATGTAGTAGCTTGAACGGCGTGGTGAGAAGTTGGGGCTTGCAAGGACGGCGATTTAGGAGATACGTTGACGTGGAGAGAGCTTCCGCCCACCATCATGGCGGCATGGAGGTGTGCAAAAGAAGAGTTCGAACACCATCGTTGAGAGTGCGAAGAATGCGCTCCGCTTTCCCATTTTGCTGCGACGTGTACGAGCAGGTGAGACGAAAGAGGGTGCCGTGGGACGCAAAGAGCGAGTGATTTGTGGTGTTATCAAACTCGCGGCCATTGTCGGTTTGGAAAGCTTTAATGGGGCGTGAGAACTGTGTCTGGACATAGGCGTAGAAAAGAGAGAGGAGATGGTGAACTTCGGACTTGCGACGAATAGGAAAAGTCCATACAAAATATGTATAGTCATCAAGAATTACTAGATAGTATTGGTAGCCGGATACACTCAGGACGGGACTTGTCCAAAGATCACAATGACAAAGTTCAAAAGGAAAACTAGTTTGAGTTGTGGATGAAGTAAATGGAAGCCTAGTGTGTTTGCCCAAACGACAAGCATCGCAATGAGTCGATGAGCTCTTATTACAATTGAATTTGAAATATGTGGAAGCCTTGGCGAGGACGACAGCACCGGGATGACCGAGACGTTGGTGCCACAAGTCGGCGGTGACGGTGGTGGCGAGGCAGTGACAAGGGCGAACGAACGGATAGAGATCGCCCGTGGAGTCACATCGGAGAAGCACCGTCTTGGTGGCCAAATCCTTGATAGAGAAACCATATGGGTCAAATTCAATAGACACGGAATTATCTCGAGTAAAAGCACGAACTGAAACTAGATTTTTAATAAGCAAAGGAGAAATCAAAATGTCTAGAACGGAAAGGGGACGTGAATTGGTAGGTAGAGTGGTGGAACCAATGCCAGTGATGGGGAGAGCAGATCCATTGCCGATAATTATTTGTGAAGGAGAAGAGAATGTGGGAGGTGAAGAGGGGATACCAGAGCCGGAACTCATGTGAGATGAGGCGCCGCTGTCAAGGATCCATTCGCCGCCTGGTGTAGAGGAGGCTTGCAGGGACATCTGGTTCAGGGTGGCGATCAAAGCAGCTTGGTCCCATTGTGGAGTGGGCGCAGGAGGCGTGACGGAAGACGCTTGGAAGGCGTGCTGCGCGACTGGGGCAGAGCCAGCTGATGCGTGTGCTGCATGAAGTGCATGCGCCTGGGCCAAAAGCGCGTTATGTGCGGCGACACGCGACTGCCGGGCGAGGCGCTGTTCTTCCACGAGGAGAAACGACCGGAGCTTGATGAAGCTGGGTAGACGACCGTGCGTCATGTGCGGGACAGCGTGCTGAAGACGCTCATCGAGGCCGCGCAGGACATTGTGGACGAGTTCCCGTTCCTTGATGCGACAACCAAGATCACGCAAGGTGTCAACCATCTGCTTGAGCTTGGAGGTGTAGTCGACGACTGAGAGATCCCCCTGGGGAAAGCTGTAGAACTCACCACGAAGGTATGTGGCGCGAGCGTCGCGGTTGCTCCGAAAGAGAGAGCGGAGAGAGCGCCACAAGGTGTAGGCCGTGTCAGTGCGCTCCTTGACGATCTCCAAGGTCGAGGGTGTCACGGTGGCGTTGTACCAACTGACAATGGCGAAGTCGTTGAGGACCCAATCAGAGGTTCCTTGCGCGCGGGAGCCATCGAGGTGATCGGTGAGACCGAACTTGGCCATGGCATCGAGGAACTGACGACGCCACAGGCCGCAATTCTCCTTCTCGTAGTCCAGAACGACCAGGACATGATCGCGGATGCGCAGGCCCTGGAGCTGAGGAGTGGGAAGGGGCTGTGTTGCGACAGGGAGGCCGAACTCTTCTTCAGAATCCGAGCCGGAGGATTGAGAATTGGAGGAGGAGGAGGAGCTCATGGTTGGGGAAGAAGAGGGGCAGCGGAAATTGAGGATCTAGAAGAAATCTGATACCATGTGAGAACCTGAGCGATAATGAGAGAGGGTTGTGCAACACTGCTTAGATTCATTGATCGAGTCGTACACATATATAATATAGTACAAGATCTGAACTAACTCAGATATCTGAACTAACTCAGAAACCAGCCTGAAGATTAGGCACTAGCCAACGTAAACTATACCTATCTGTACATATGATTACACGTTTACTAACAGTAAGCATCCCTAAAAAAAAAATTTTACCCTGATGCACGTGCATCACGGTAGGTCCATTGAGCCCCATCCATGAATATAAGGATGTTTTTCGAGGCATCTGGTTGATCAATATCATCTGAATTATTTTGATAATTAGATCTAAAATTTATGGCTATGATTTGGTAAGAAAAAATAGTTACGTAACTCTATTAGTCTAGACGTGTGCACAACCATTAACACGTTAATTGATCACTAGCACAACTGCCCGTGCGTTGCTACGGGTTAAACGTTACTATTTGATTACATTGTGTAACCCTAGTGCCGTCTATGCCTATGACAATTAGTGTGCCTTCATGATCGTGCATGATGTCCTTATCTCCCAGCGACACTACCAATCGGCGGGAGCAAACTACACAGCTACCATCGGTATCGGTAGCCTATGTGGCCACTACCAACTAATGATGACGAAAGCAAACTACAGGGCTACAATCAGCGTCGATACCTGATGTGGCCACTACCCACTACCGACAGGCGGCGACTCTATCATTTCGGAGTTGGCTCGGGTTGTAGCACACCATCGCAGCCATCCGTAGATGCCACCCTATGTGGGCCCTACATCGATGTCTAGGACGTGTTCATGCACAACCTGTCGAGTTCAATTTGTTGTTTAATTTGACACAAAAAAGTGAAAAGTGACTCCTTGAATCATATGTATGTTGTTTATGCTAAATCAGAGTCACTAATGTATAGTCTAATACTTTTCGCAAGAAACAATTATAGTCTAATACACATGAGGGGAAGGTTCGCCTATCTGAGTTATGCTAAATATATACGGTCACCAGCTTTGTGAGCATTCATTCACTCTTCGGTATCACACGTTTGTATTGTTCCAAGTCTACTGGATATATAGATATAAAAAGGAAAACTGAACATGCACACTATAATAAAGACATAAAGACAGAGTACACGGCAAAATGACGTAGAGTAATTTGCAGCTCTGAATATCGGTCAGAACTGGTGTACACCAGCAAAGACTGAAGCGATGCCTAAATTGAACAATTTTGCACCTCTAGCATAGGATGTTTGGGAGTTTGAACAACTCTGTCAACAAAACACAGTCAATCGGCATGCATCTGCAGCCGTGGTGCTACCGATGCTTCCTGAATTGAACAATTTGGATCTCTTAACATCAGATATTGGGAAGTGTCAACAACTCCCTAATCCAAGCCCGTGCCTTTTCTCTCTTCCTGTGCGAAGTCGTCTCCTGCAGCAAACTCCAGCTCTCTGCTGTCGCAACTCCTCAGGCCGCCCCAATGCAACTACAACCCTCCCTATTTTCGTCAACCGTCGTTCCCTTGCCTTCTCTGGCCGCCGCCCTGCCCCTCCCCTCCCCTCCCCTCCCTTCCCTTCTTCATCTGCATCCTACAATCCCGAAGCGGTCACCTCCCGTCCACCGCGAGGTCGGTCTCAAGATCCAGTGCGACGACCCCCTGGGAACGAAGGGACATGTGCCAGAGCCATGGCGCCTCGATTTCAGGTCAAAATTGAAAGCACACTACCCGAGAACGAGTTCGGGGCCGCGCCGCCGAGGATGGGAGTCACCACCCCGCCTTCCTTCCCCTCAAGTTCGAGCTACCCTGCTTCAACTTCGGCCACGCCGAGACCAAACTCTAACCCCCTGCGTCTCGATCTTTCATCTCTTCTGCATGCAGTGATGCGGAGGTTCCCGCTTGCCTTGATCCCCGCCGTCTCTTTGCAACTTGTGTTGCCTCCTTCCCCGTGCCAGCCGCTCGCCTGTGAGGCCTAAACCCGCCACGGCTCTCTGCTCCGCGACCACACGCCCGTGGCCTCCCAAGCTCTGAGGTGCCTCCCTGTCTTTGGCCTTCTCCGCCCTCGACCACATCACGCCTCTCCTCCTACACGTGCCCTTGGACGCGTATCTCGGCCGCCTGATCCGCCGCATTGGGATAAGGTTGGGTGGCAGGGAGAGAGAGAAAACGAAGCAGTTTAACTCAGCAGTGGCATGGTGGGTAATATCTCCGAAACTTCAGGGGTAAAATCGTCTAAAAAAGTATTAGACTGGAAAAAACACTTCGTGCTTTATTATTAGGTATAGATAGATATAGATATACTATAAGACTAGCCCCAATGGGGGTATCATAGGTACTTCCTCCTTCACGGTTTGCAGGGCGCTCTATAAAAATCTCACGGACCTAGGCGTGTACGTATTGGCTGAAAATTAGGCCTATTAATGAGCGGTTAAGGCGCATGCATAGAAAGTTGGGAGGAAAGGTGCCACATTAATTAACAATTAATTCTTATGCGCCTAGGAACGTTGCAGTTTTGAAAAAACCCAAATTTAATTAGGCGTCCAGCAAACCGTGAAGGAGATAGTAGTATCATGCACTACATGCATGTAAAATGCTTATGTATCACTGCAATTAATGATGAAAGAGATTGGGTTGGTATTATAGGTAGATACAGTATCATAGCACATAAAACTAGAAAAACTAATCTCAAATAAATCTTGTACATAATTTTTCATTAAGATTTCTACAAAACAATAAATACACTAAGACTATGATACTACTATATGATACTATGCATTATAAAGATGATATCATATAGTAGTATCATATATGATACTTTCCATTATGACTAGTCTAAGGATCAGTACATTTAATTACCACGTACAGATAGACTATCGTGTGGCAACAAAATCCTAGGGCCACCATGCGGCTGCACAAACGCACGGAAAAAGTTGCAGGTCGCAAGTCCAACTAGACGTGTTGTCTATTGACATTTAAAAAAAAGAGCATGTGCAATCTCAAAAAAAAAGCATGCCATGCCATGTATAGGTATAGAGTCCAAGTAGCTAGACGGGTGTTGTTCATGGACATCTTCAAAATAATAAGAACCCGGACCAACTAGGGATGGCAATGGGTACCCGATACCCGCTAACCCGACGGGGTCCCGCTATAAATGGGGAGGGTCTGGTAAAAAATAATACCCATGGGTCTGGTTATTGGTAAAATCTCAGACCCATTGGGTCTAGCGGGGGCGGGTATGGAGGTGCCAGACCCAGACCCGCATACCCGTATACCCGCTATGACATGGGGATCCCACTTGTAAGTGTGTAGAGAGAAAACCCTAACCCCCCACAGGCCACAGCCCCACTTGACCCCCCCACTTCTCCTCCTGAAACCCTGACCATGCGCCGCCACTGCTCCTCCCGTTGTCCCTCTCCCGCATCGCGCCCCCTCCCGTAGCCTCGCATCGCGCTCCCCATCCCACATCTCACCTCACGCCCTCCATCGCTGCGCTGCCGGCGGCCGGCAAGGTGGCTAGCCTCCCTCCCTGATCCCTACCCTGCCTCCCTAGTCCCTACGCCGTTGGATATCCTCCCTCCCTGGCCCCTGCGCCACCGACCCGCAGCGTGCCATGGAAGTTGAGCCGCTCGAGGTCGAGGGGGAATAGGGCAGCAACGATGAGCTCAACCCGCCGCCGCCGCCAGGAGAGGAGGCAGAGACCCCCCATATCTCGCCGCACAGAAACCCCCTCAGAGACGACCGCACCACCGCGGCCTCCATGGCCATGGGCGCGCCTCCATGGCCGACCTCGTCATCGACGCCAACGGCCCAAGTCCCAACGCCGCCGCCCAGATCTACCCCATCTTCTCTGGGTTCATGGTACCATCGGGTCCCCATACCCGCCGGTCGCTGGTCTGTGGATTTCGGACCAGTGGCACTATCGGGCGGTCACGGTCGGGAAAATGGGCGGGTATGGGGGGCCTTGACCCGGACCCGAACCCGGCGGGTGCCATCCCTAGGACCAACCATGGTTTTATCCGTGTCCATAAAATACATGCTAGACTACTTAGGATGACACGGCAAGTAAAAATCGTGCCGGACTGTAATTTGTAAATTTATTTATTTATACTAAACAATAAAATATATACTTATAATTGTTAAAAAAAACTATGCCATGCCATGTATAGGTCATGAGTCCAAGTAGCTAGACGCGTGTTATTCATGGACAGCTCCAAAATAATAAGAACCTGGACCAACCATGGTTTTGTCTGTGTCCATAAAATACATGCTAGACTACTTAGGATGACACGACAAGTAAAAATCATACTGGATTGTAAATTGTAAAGTTATTTGTTTATACTAAACAATAAAATATATATTTATTTGTTACATGAACCAAAAAAATATAAATAATCAACTGATTACTTGCACATGTTCGATACATCATGAGCCGAGTAAATCATGAACTCTGTGTGGTTTGAGAACAATTTCAGCATAAAAAGGGGGTCTTTGCAAAACATGGGCGTAAAATGGACGGGTATGTGTTCATGTCTCCACCAAGACATGGTAAGTAAAACTCGTACAAAACTTGAAAGTGAAAACTTAATTTTTGATCCTAAGTTTACAACTATTCATGTGACTAGTATGTGTTCATGTCTCCCCAAGTTTACAACTATTCATGTATGTGTTCATGTCTCCCCAAGTTTACAACTATTCATGTGACTAGTGATCGTGGGTACACGAGAATCAATGCTTGGAATTCAAATCTTAGAAGTCAAACATGTTGATTACTTCATATTTGGTTGGTTTTATTGATAATATGAACTTATACAACTTGCCTAAAACAAGGACAGTAGGATGACACATGTGGAACTGCTTATAATAATCTCACAAGTTATCATAGTTCAAAGATGAACTATATTTGAGTTATTTTAGTTGGAGCATTTTGAGAATGATGAAAATCCATTATTGTTTAGCGCAACTTCGTGTCAACCAAAATGAAAAATCGAGGCAAAATGTCCATAGCTGTGGAGCGTCAGTGATCAGTAATTAGCCATGCTCTTGCACAATAAAACTATGATACCACTATGGAGATATCAATACCAAAATCAATGTTGATAGGATGATTTATGGATAATGTTTTCTCTTATGTTCTCCCAACCCAAACCTGAATCCTTACACTTTCAAAAAATTGTAAAAAAATGTAGAATTCTAATTTTCTGAGTAAACATAAGAAATACAATTTCATTGTTAATAACAACGCATCATTATATTGCCAAAATAATACAACACTAAATAAACATACTCATTAGCTTATGGAGTGAATTTATTGAATGTATTTATCCAATCAAATGTAGAAACAACACATGTGGTCACTAACATGTTGTTTCTGAAAAAAATGCCACAACAATCATCATCGCACAAATTTAAAACATCTCTTCCAAACACTCGGCATTTTATTTATCATAATTTAAGTTGGTCTTAGATTGTCATTTCTTGACAAATAATATAAACACACATATATCTATAAATTTTCTTATTTGACACACTAATGATAGTGCGCTCCCATTTGCGAGGGCCACCTTGCTAGTTTACCCTAACAACAGAGTAGGTGAGCTCACTGGGGCGCAAAACATGCTTAGATTCAATACATCCTTAGATTTCAATATAATTTTCAGAATTGCCTGTTTAGATTCAACACATGCTTCTTGGAGATATTACACGCTCCCAAACATGCTTATTACTACATGGAAACATCTGTTTCGTTTTATTCATATCGGCAATGATGCTCATAATAAAACAAAAGAAGACTACGTCAGCGCTACATCTTGCTGCTCACGCCCTTGCGAGTAGGCCCCAGCTCCTTGGCGAGGTTCCGGAGCAGGTACTTCTGAATCTTGCCCGTGGACGTCTTGGGCAGGTCGGCGCGGAAGACGACGGTTCTGGGCACCATGTAGCGCGGCATGCGCTGACGGCTCCACGCCACGAGCTCGGCGGCGGTCAGCTCGCCCCTATTCTCCTCCTTGAGGCTCACGAACGCGCAAGGCGTCTCACCCCAAAACTCATCCGGCCGCGCCACCACCGCCGCCTCGTTCACGGCCGGGTGGCCGTACAACACGGACTCCACCTCCACGCTGCTGATGTTCTCCCCTCCGCTTATGATCACGTCCTTGGAACGGTCGCGTATCTCCAGGTAGCCGTCCGGGTGCATCACCCCGACGTCTCCCGTGTAAAACCAACCGTCGCGTCGGATCGCCGCCTTTGTCGCCTCCTCGTCGTTGGAGTAGCCTAGCATGACACACCCTCCACGGATCACGACCTCGCCGATCGTGGAGCCGTCACGGGGCACGCTGCGGCCGCTCTGCTTGCTGTCGACGACGTCAACCTCGGCGGTAGCCGCCGGCGTGCGCACGCCCTGCCTCGCCTTGAGCCGCGCACGCTCTGATTCCGACAGCTTGTCCCACTCCTTGTTCCAGACACACGACGTCGCAATCCCCGCCGTCTCGCACAGCCCGTACCCGTGCCTGACTTTGAAGCCGATGGCCTCCGTGCGGCGCAGCACGGCTGGGGGTGGTGGCGCGCCGCCCGTGAGGATCTCCACCTGCTTTGCCGGGAGGAAGCGTCTTTCGTACGGCGGCCTCCGGTGCATTGGCCAGCATGTTGAGCACGACCGGCGCGCCGCAGAGGTGCGTCACCCTGTGCACCGCGATGGCACTGTACACATCGGCGGCGTTTGTGTGGCGAAGGCAGACGTTGGTGCCGCCCATCACGACAATCCCCCACGGAAAGCTCCAGCCATTGACGTGGAACATGGGCAGCGTCCACAGGTATGTCGGCCGCTCCGGCATCGCCCAGTCCACCAGCGAGTCGACGGTTATCAAGAAGAGGCCGCGGTGGCATTGCACCACTCCCTTGGGTGCCGACGTCGTGCCCGAGGTGTAGTTCAGTACCATCGGGTCCCACTCGTTCACTGGCCGGACCCACGCAAAACCGGGGTCGCCGTTCGCAAGCAGCCGCTCGTATGTCAATGACGACGTCCCAGGAGCGGGAAGGAGCTCCTTCTCGTGAGGGTCCTCGACGACGATGACGCGAGGAGCAGGATGGCCCGGCGCCAGGAGCCGGAGATCATCCTGAAGGAGACGGAGGAACGCCGGGTCGACGAAAACGAGCTTCGAGCCGGAGTGTTGGAGCAGGACGGAGAAGGTGCGCGCGTCGAGGCGCGTGTTGATGTTGTTCAGAATGGCGCCGCTCATCGGCACGCCAAAGTGCATCTCGTACATGGCCGGCACGTTCGGCAACAGCACCGACACCTAGTTCAGTTCGGGAGAGATTGCCAACTGCGTGTTAGTTCAATTTCAGGCCTAAAAAATAAAAATAGCATATATACTAGATCAAGACTGCAAAATTATGGTGTCAAATAGATTCCAGCGTTTCATGAGTTATATTAACCCCCTGCGGTAGCTGAATTGAGCTTATTATAAGCTGCTTACTACATGGTGGCGGGCGATCCCGATTGAGGCGAGGGCAGAGGCGAGGCGGAGGCAGCGTCGGAAGGTCTGGTTCCAGGTGTAGATGGTGTCGTGGTAGACGGCAGAGGTGCAGTCGCTGTACACGGTGGCCGCACGCTCCAGGAATCCGAGCGGCGTCAGGGGGCAGGAGTTCGCCGGGTTTGGTCCGAGCTTATTCATGACGACCGTCGAGCCGCCGGATCCAGACGAGGCTGCAGCTTGGCTTTCCATCGTACGCGAGTACGCGACCACTTCGCCGGTCGAGCTCACCCTGCTGTGTTGGCAGGCTCAATCAGGGTAACTGAGCAAGGAAATCTGCGCTTCTTTGAGATACAAGATCAAGATGAACCGGCAGCTAATAAGATGGATTGGAGTGAGGTACTAATTATCTATATATAGATCCACTTTTATACTATATACTGCAGGACTGCAACAGATGGTAAATGGATTGCAGGACGCAATAGAAAAAAACGTGATACTCCATTTCTGATATGTGAAAAAACGTGGATCAATTTTATGTCCTGTCTAGAATGATTACTGGATGACCCTGTTGTTCAAATCACACCTAATTTCTGTAGGTTAACCTGGTCAGAGTTTGTTTTAGATCAGAGTTTGTTTTAGATGAGTTCAGTAGTTCACATCACACCTAACTACCGAAGTCGACTTCACTTCGTACGAAGTCAAAGAGACTTCCCTATCGCTCAAACATAATTGAAAGAAAACTAGAAGTTCAGCGATTATAATGTTATTATAGGAGACTTCGACGGTTGATACTCATCAATATTGAACACTCTATTAGAGTAGAGCCCAGACGCGTCTTCCGGCTCTAGTTGATGTCCTCTCTTCTCTCTTGAGTTTGCTGGAAACTGAACAAAAGAAGAAGAGACACAGCTGCCATCGCAGCCTTTTCTGTTTCCAACTTTATTGCACATCAACATACTTGCTCTGAACCAAGCTGTTGTCCGTAGGAATACAGGGAGCAGACTGAGTGGTCAATACGAACCCCTATCCCCACCCCCTTCCCGTGTCCCTCGTCCCCCCGTCGGAGCCCCTCTCATCTCCCCACCCCTTGCGCCGCCATAGGTGGGTGCCATCGGGCGTTGCCCGTGCGGTGCTGCTACGACGACCTCTTCCTCTACTCAAGCACGGACGCACTGGCTCGAGCAAGTGCGGTTGGCGGCGGTGCAACTCGAAATATAGTGGTCTACAGCAGGACGGCGCGGCTGTTGGCTGTGGAGCAACATGGTGACATGCGGGAAAGTGGGGGTGCCCGCTCGACCCAGATCTGGAACCCTATGGGCCTCATCTAGGTCAGGACGGGCCGGTAGTTTTTAGCGCGAATTTCGCTCCCTAGAGGTGGAGGTGGTGAGTCGGTGGCTACAGGGTGGTGGCGGAGTTGTCAGCCGGCCTATTGCAGCATGGTGGCAGGGGCTTCGCGGGCTCGATCTGGCCCTGGTCGGGCTCATAGGGGTCTGGTGTGCCCCTGTCAGGTTGTCTACTATGATAGCGGTGGAGGTAGTTACCTCCCATGCGGTTGTGGTGTTGCCGACCCTATTCCGGATGTGCTTCCATATTCCGTTGTCTAGGCCTCAAGATGGTGACCAAAGTGAGACGGCGAGGGTTGCACCAAGACCGTGGTGACGCATGCCGGTGGGCGGCAAGTTGGGTGGAGTGTTACGGAGTGTCTGCATTAGTGGTTTTTTTATGTAGGAAAAAATCCCTGTTGGCTCATCCATCACCGCCGAGGTGATATTTGTTGGCGCTACAGTCCCTTCCTGAAGGGTGTCGAGGGTACCGCTCTCCGAGTCCCTTCAGAGTATTGGGGGAAATCCCTAAGACCAGTCTGTAGGGTTTCGTAGCATGGAAAACAAAAAATTTCTACCGCATACAAACAAACAAGCCAAGATCTATCTACTAGATTGTAGCAACGAGTCGATAGAATAACTCACCCTCGAAGATTCCAAAGTGTTTAACGAGAGCGGATTCTCGTGGGTGATGTAGTCGCATTTTCCCGATCTCAAGATCGCAGACGATCCTTCCCAACAAGTGCGTTCGAAGCCCCGCATGGGGTCACACGCCTGGTACTGACGAAGACCTTCCTCTCCTTGTTCCAAAGAAGGCGGAGGTTGTAGCACTCTCCTCGCGATTCCGGCAGCACAACGGCGTGGTACCGGAAGTAGAGGGGAGATCTCGCAGGGCTTCGCCTTAAGCCGGAGCGAGTATGGTGGAGTATGAGAGAGTCCCTCGGTGTTCTAGGGTTTAGACACACCAAGGAAGGGGGCAAGCCGGCGGCTAGGGATTAGCTAGACGGCGGCTAGGGTTTCTCGGCTGTGGCGGCTATGGAGGCGGCTTGGGGGCTAGGGTTTGGAGGAGAGGATCTTGTGTGTCCCTAGGAGGAGCCCTGCCTCCTTATATAGGTGGAGGGGCCGGCTGCCAAGGGAGGAGAGGAGTCCCTCCCAACTCGGCTTGGGGTGCGTCACGGTTGGAGGAGGAACTCCTCCCCAACTCAGTTTCCCACTCCTCTTTTCCTCTTTCCAAATTTAGCCGTTTGACTTTTCAAACTAGCTATTTGACTTTTCAAACTAGGATTTGAATTAATCCTTTATTTGGTTCAGCGATGACACTTAGTACATGATGCAATCATACCAACTTGATACAACACATTCATGTACCCTTCCCCTCCGGAGTGCCGGACATTCCGGAACATTCTAGAACATTCCCGATGAAAACACCGGAACCATTCCCCAACTCCGAAACGGGACTTTTCTTATATGAATCTTATTCTCCGGACCATTCCGGATCTCCTCGTGATATCCCGAATCCCATTCGAGACTCCGAACAACATTCGGTCTCCTTCTCATCATTCCATAACTACTCAAACAACGTCGAATCCTTAAGTGTGTCTCCCTACGGTTCGTGAATTATGCGGACATGATCGAGACACTTCTCCGAACAATAACCAATAGAGGAATCTGGAAATTCATATGGCTCCCACATATTTCTACGATTACTTTGCGATCGAATGAACCACTTAGATACGATATCAATTTCCCTTTGTCTCACGATAGTTTACTTATCCGAGGTTATGATCGTCGGTATCTCTGCATACCTAGTTCAACCTCGTTACCGATAAGTACTCTTTTCTCGTTCCCGTGATATGTGATCCCTTGTGAGCCAGTCACATGCTTGCAAGCTAATTGGATGACATTTCACCGAGAGGGCCCAGAGTATATCTATCCGTCATATGGATGGACAAATCCCACTCTTGATCCATGTGTTTCAACCAATACTTTCCGAACACTCAATGCCACCTTTATAGCCACCCAGTTACGGTGTGGTGTTTGATGTCATCAAAGCATCCATCCGGTAAAGGTGATATGCATGATCTCATGGTCGAAGGAATTAGATTACTATGTATCAGAAAGCATATAGCAATTGAACTATTAAAATGACTTGATCTTTATGCTACGCTTATCTATAGGAGTATGTCCATCATATCATTCTCCTAACGATATGATCTTGTTGTTAATAACATCTCAATGTTCATGATAGGGAAACCACAATCATCCATTAACCAACAAGCTAGTATTATATAGAGGCTTTACTAGGGACTTCAAATTAAGTTCACAAATCACACAAGTATTAATGTTTCCTTGTTAATACTATTATAGCATGAATGTAAACATTTATCATAAACACAAAGATATAATAATAACTACTTTTATTATTGTCTCTAGGGCATATCTCCAACAGTCTCCCACTTGCACTAGAGTCATCTAATCTAGATTACATGGTAATATACCGAACACCCATGGCAGTTTGGTGCTGGTCATGTTTTGCCCTCGGGAGAGGTTTAGTCAACGGATCCGCCACATTCAGATCTGTGTACTTTGCAAATCTTTATATCCCCATCTTGGATATGTTCTCGAATAGCGTGAAAACGTAGCTTGATGTGCTTCAGCTTCTTGTGTGACCTTGGTTCTTGCGCATTGGCTATGGCGCCCATGTTATCACAGTAGATAGACATTGGGTCCAGCGCACTAGGAACCACACCCAGCTCTGTAATGAACTCTTTCATCCATATCGGTTTTTGTGAAGCCTCCGAAGCAGCCATGTATTCCGATTCAGTTGAAGATCTCGCCACAACGCTTTGCTTTGCACTCCTCCAGCTAACTGCTGCACCATTCAAAATAAATACGTATCCAGATTGTGATTTAGAATCATCCGGATCGGTGTTCCAACTAGCATCGGTGTAACCATTAACAACGAGTTGTTCATCACCTCCATAAGAAAGAACCATATCCTTAGTTCTTCTCAAGTACTTAAGGATGTTTTTGATCATTGTCCAATGATCCACTCGATCACTTTGATATCTGCTAGTTAAACTAACAAAGATATGCAATGTCGGGTCTAGTACATAGCATCGCAAACATAAGAGATCCTATGGCAGAGGCATAGGGAGTCTTACACATCCTTTCTCTATCTTCGCCGATGTCGGACTTTGAGTTTTACTCAAGGTCGTATTAGCAACATGGGCAAGAACCCTTTCTTGCTATCTTCCATTCCAAACCTCTTGAACTTTGTCCAAATATGTACTTTGTGACAATGATATTTGGCGTTTCGATCTATCTCTATAAATCTTTATGCCTAATATGTAAGCTGCTTCGCTAAGATCCTTCATTGAAAAACTATTATTCAAATATTCTTTGACACTATTAAGAAGGCCTACATCATTCCCAATCAACAATATGTCATCTACTTATAGTTTTAAGAATGCTACTGAGCTGCCACTAACTTTCTTGTAAATACAAGCTTCTCCATTAGTTTTTATATAACAATAACTTTTGATCACCTTATCAAAACGTTGATTCCAACTTGGATGCTTGCTTCAATCCATAGATGGACCATTGAAGTTTGCATACCTTGTTAGCATCTTTAGGATCAACAAAACCTTTGGGTTGCATCATATACAACTCTTCATCAATGTCTCCATTGAGGAATGCTTTGACATCCATCCGCCATATCTCATAATCGTAATATGCAGATTGCTAACATAATCCTCATGACTTTTAGCTTCGCTACGGTGAGAAAGTCTCATCGTAGTCAACTCCTTGAATTTGTCGAAACCCTTTTACAACTCGAGCTTTATAGATGTAACATTACCATCAAACATCTGTTTTCTTCTTGAAGATCCATTTGTTCTCGTGACCTTCCGCCATCCGTAAGTCCACCAAAGTCCACACTTGGTTTTCGTACATGGATCCAATCTCGGATTTCATGGCTTCTTGCCATTTATTGGAATCTGGGCTCATCATCGCTTCCTCATATGTCTCGTGGTCATCGTGTTGTCCACCAACATGACACTCATAACGGGATCATACCAACTGGAGTGGTACGAGTTCTCGTTGACTGCGAGGTTCAGAGCAACTTCAACCAAGTTTCATGATCATTATCATTAGCTTCCTTATTGGTGCAGGCACCATAGAACTTCTTCCGCGCGCTACTCGCAATTTCGAGAGAAGGTTCGATAACCTCGTCAAGTTCTACTTTCCTTCCATCACTTCTTTCGAGAGAAATTCTTCTCTAGAAAGGATCCATTCTGGCAACGAAGATTTTGCCTTCGGATCTATGATAGAAGGTATACCCAATAGTTTCCTTCGGGTATCCTATGAAGACGCATTTTTCCGCTTTGGGTTCAAGCTTGTCCGGCTGTAACTTATTTACATAGGCTTCGCATCCCCAAACTTTAAGGAACGACAATCTAGGTTTCTTCCCAAACCATAATTCATACAGTGTCGTTTCAACGGATTTATACGGTGCCCTATTTAAAGTGAATGCGGATGTTTCTAATGCATAACCCCAAAATGATAGCGGTAAATCTGTAAGTGACATCATAGAACGAACCATATCTAAGAGAGTTCGATTACGACGTTCGGACACACCATTACCTGTGGTGTTCCGGTGTCAATCATGAAAGTATTCCGCATTTCTTCAAATGCTCGCCAAACTCAGAATTTAGATATTCACCTCCACGATCAGAATGTAGAAATTTAATCTTCTTGTTACGTTGATTCTCTACCTCACTTTGAAATTCCTTAAACTTCTCGAAAGTTTCGGACTTATGTTTCATGAAATAGATATAGCCATATCTACTCAAGTCATCCGTGAAGGTAAGAACATAACGATAACCACCACGCGATGCTACACTCATTGGACCACACACATCGGTATGTATGATTTCCAATAAATCCGTAGCTCGCTCTATCATACCAGAAAATGGAGTCTTAGTCATTTTACCCATCAGACATGCTTCAGATCTTTCAAGTGATTCAAATCAAGTGATTCAAGAAGTCCATCGGAATGGAGTTTCTTCATACGCTTCACTCCAATGTGACCAAGACGACGATTACATATAGGTCGAGTTATCGCTCGATTTCAAACGTTTAGCCTCAATGTTATTGATATGTGTATTTCCACTATCGAGATTCAATAAGAATAGACCATCTATCAAAGGTGCATGTGCATAAAACATATTACTCATATAAATCGAACAACCATTATTCTCGGACTTAAACAAGTAACCGTCTCGCAATAAACAAGATCCCGATATAATGTTCATGCTTAACGCAGGCACCAAATAACAATTATTTAAGTATAAAACTAATCCCGATGGTAGATGAAGGGTAGCGTGCCAATCGCGATCACATCAACCTTTGATCCGCTTCAACGCGCATCGTCACCTCGCTCTTCGCTAGCTTCCGTTTATTCGCAAAGACTGCTTCGAGTTACAAATATGAGCAACCGAACCAGTATCAAATACCTGTGCACTACTACTTAGTACTAGTGAGATACACATCAATAACATGTATATCGATATACCTTTCTTCTTGATGTTGCCGTTCTTCAAATCCGCCAAGTACTTTGGGCAATTCCGCCCAAAGGACCTTCTCCCTTGCAAAAAAGCACTCAAGTCGGGCTTAGGTCCAGCCTTGGTCTTTCGGGCGTGGTAACTTTCTTACCACCCTTCTTGAAGTGTCCCTTCTGCTTAGACTTTCCTTTCTTGAATTTGGTGGTCTTATTGACCAACAACACTTGGTGCTCTTTCTTGATCTCCACTTCTACAGACTTCAACATGGCAAAGAGTTCTGGCAACGTCTTGTTCATGTTTTGCATGTTGTAGTTCATCACAAAGTTCTTGTAACTTGGTGGTAGTGATTGGAGGACACGGTAAATCCCCAAAGCACTAGGAATCACAATACCCAAGCTTTGAAGTTTGTTTATGCGTGCCTGGACATCTTAAGCACATGCTCACCGACGAGCTGCCTCTTCCATCTTGCGCTTAAAGAACTTTTCGAAGCCTCAGAGCTTTCAATTGCCGCATGAGTCTCAAAGATCAATTTGAGATCCTCGACAATATCATATGGGTCTGAATTCTCAAACCTTTTCTCAAGCTGATTCTAAACCATACAAGATAGCACACTGAATCTGGAGTACCGAGTCTTCCGAGTGAGGTAAACATTCTTTACTTCATCGGAAGCATCACCGCAGTGGGTCACCCAAATGTGCATCCAAAGACATAGGTCAAATTACCGTGTGAGGACAATCCTCAAATTGCGAACCAATCCGCCAAGTTGCTTCCATTGTTTTTCAACTTTTCTTTCTCTAGGAACGCATTAAAATTGATGGTAGGGGCTGCCATTGATCTACAACATATTTGCAATAGTTTAGACTAAGTTTATGACAAATTGAGTTCAAATTAATATTAAAATTAATCTAGGTGAACTCCCACTCAAAACAATATCCCTCACATTGTTTTAGTGATCACATCTAACCAAATACACCACATCAACACCGATCATCACGAGAGTTGATGTAGCTTCAATGGCGAACAATCGACATGTTCATCATATCTACTATATGATTCATGCTTTACCTTTCGGTGATCCATGTTCCGAGACCATGTCTCAGACATGCTAGGCTCAAGATCAAACCTTAGTTTCCGCATGAGCAAATCTGCTTGCTCACGTTGTATGCACTTGCGTAATCTAACACACCCGATCATCACGTGGTGCTTCAAACAACAAGCTTTAGCAACGGTGCCAACTAAGGGTGAACACTTTATGACTTGAAATTCATGTGCATGAGGGATCATCTTATAATGCTACCGTTGTCTACTAAGCAATACAAGATGCATAAAGGATTAACATCACATGCAATTCATAATATGTGATATGATATGGCCTTTCTTCTTTGTGCTTCTGATCTCCATCTTCTAGCACGAACATGATATCCATCATCACCAAGCATTGCATCAAGGTCAATGACGCTTCTCCATGGTTGTCGCCCACGCTTCAACTATTACAACTACTTTGAATAGACATGCGGTCGTAATAGAAATTAAAGACAACCATATGGCTCGCCGTTGCCAACTTACAATAAGGAACATTGCATACATCAAATATAATCACAATCATGGCCATATCACATCACAAAGACACCCCGCAAAACAAAGTTAGACGCCTCTACTTTCTTTGCATGTTTTACGTGGTTTGGGGCTTTCAATAAGTGTCGTTCTAACTTTTAACATGAACCACAACATTGATACTAGTATTGTTTATCACCCGCTGTAAATTGGATCTTAACTATGCTAGGAGAAACAGCACCAGAAGCCACTTATGCAATACAAGTTGCATGTCAAGCGTGGAGCAAGTCTCATGAACGATGTCATGTAAGGTTAGCCCGGCCGCTTCATCCCAACATCCCGCAAGATGCAAAGTACACAAGAAGCAATCGACAATAAAGCATCAACGCCCACAATGACCATTGTGTTCTACTCAGGCAACAGATCTACATATAGACACGACTGATACCCTGTATGGTTTCGTAGCATGGAAAACAAAAAAATTCTACCGCATACAAACAAACAAGCCAAGATCTATCTACTAGATTGTAGCAACGAGTCGATGGAATAACTCACCCTCGAAGATTCCAAAGTGTTTAACGAGAGCGGATTCTCGTGGGTGATGTAGTCATTTTCCCGATCTCAAGATCGCAGAGACGATCCTTCCGGCTATGCGTTAAGAGCGCTCCCATGATGGGTCACACGTTCTAAGATTGACGAAGACCTTCCTCTCCTTGTTCCAAAGAGGCAGCGGAGGTTGTAGCACTCTCCTCGCGATTCCGCAGACAACTGGCGTGGTACCGGAAGTAGAGGGGAGATCTCGCAGGGCTTCGCCTTAAGCCGGAGCGAGTATGGTGGAGTATGAGAGAGTCCCTCGGTGTTCTAGGGTTTAGACACGCCAAGGAAGGGGGCAAGCCGGCGGCTAGGGATTAGCTAGACGGCGGCTAGGGTTTGCCGGCGTGGCGGCGGCTATGGAGGCGGCTTGGGGCTAGGGTTTGGAGGAAAGGATCTTGTGTGTCCCTAGGAGGGAGCCCCGCCTCCTTATATAGGTGGAGGGGCCGGCCGGCCAGGGGAGGGAGAGGAGTCCCTCCCAACTCGGCTTGGTGGTAAGGCCGCGGTTGGAGAGGGAACTCCTCCCCAACTCGATTTCCCACTCCTCCTTTTCCTCTTTCCAAATTTAGCCGTTTGACTTTTCAAACTAGCTATTTGACTTTTCAAACTAGGATTTGAATTAATCCTTTATTTGGTTCAGCGATGACACTTAGTACATGATGCAATCATACCAACTTGATACAACACATTCATGTACCCTTCCTCCGAGTGCCGGACATTCCGAACATTCTAGAACATTCCCGATGAAAACACCTAACCATTCCCCAACTCCAAACGGACTTTCCTTATATGAATCTTATTCTCGGACCATTCCGGATCTCCTCGTGATATCCCGAATCCCATTCGAGACTCAACAACATTCGGTCTCCTTCTCATCATTCCATAACTACTCAAACAACGTCAATCCTAAAGTGTGTCTCCCTACGGTACGTGAATTATCCGCACAAGATCGAGACACTACACCCAACAATAACCAATAGAGGAATCTGAAATTCATATGGCTCTACATATTTCTACGATTACTGCATCGAATGAACCACTTAGATACGATATCAATTTCCTTTGTCTCACGATAGTTTACTTATCCGAGGTTATGATCGCCGGTATCGCTGCATACCTAGTTCAACCTCGTTCGATAAGTACTCTTTTCTCGCTCCGTGATATGTGATCCCTTGTGAGCCAGTCACATGCTTGCAAGCTAATTGGATGACATTTCACCGAGAGGTCCCAGAGTATATCTATCCGTCATATGGATGGACAAATCCCACTCTTGATCCATGTGTTTCAACCAATACTTTCCGAACACTCAATGCCACCTTTATAGCCACCCAGTTACGGTGTGGTGTTTGATGTCATCAAAGCATCCATCCGGTAAAGGTGATATGCATGATCTCATGGTCGAAGGAATTAGATTATTATGTATCAGAAAACATATAGCAATTGAACTATTAAAATGACTTGATCTTTATGCTACGCTTATCTATAGAAGTATGTCCATCATATCATTCTCCTAACGATATGATCTTGTTGTTAATAACATCTCAATGTTCATGATAGGGAAACCACAATCATCCATTAACCAACAAGCTAGTATTATATAGAGGCTTTACTAGGGACTTCAAATTAAGTTCACAAATCACACAAGTATTAATGTTTCCTTGTTAATACTATTATAGCATGAATGTAAACATTTATCATAAACACAAAGATATAATAATAACTACTTTTATTATTGCCTCTAGGGCATATCTCCAACACAGTCTAGGTAGAAGCATCGTCATTTTCGCATTCCTTCTTGAAGGTGTTGCGAAGTACACGTCGCTTCGGAGTGCTAGGAGCGTAGTGGGACAAATCTAGAGGACGCGGCGGTGGTGGGTCTTCTTTATTTTGTTGATTGTTGTTGTTGGCATTAGTCTCTCTTTTATTTCTCTCCTTTTGTTGTTTTGGGCTTGCTTGTGCTATGGCCACAACACACGACTATGAAATGGCTTAGCAGTGGCATCCAGTTATCAGCAATGCCGACAATATAAGTGTTTCTCAGAAGTATACAACACTAGTAACCTCTTACTGTTGTCATATGTATAACTAGTTGTAACACCCCACTTTTAGCTAATACCAATTAGGGTTTGATTTGTGCATGCATAAGCATCATCTTTAAAATGCATGAATTGAAGAAATACAATAAAACCCTAAAACCCAAATCTCCCCTCTCTTTGAAACACATTCAAAAGGGTTTTGATATTTTCAAAAGACCCAAAATATATGGAGCCCAAATTGATTAAAGGGCCCTTGCAATATTTTCATATTAAAAAAGTCTTCAGTATTTTTGAAATAGTTTAAAACAGTTTTGTTTTGAAATTACATAAGGGAAAACAGAAACAGAAATGGAAAAACAAATTTTGGCAGAAAAAATAGCCAGAGCAACCAGGCCGTGACCCAGCTTGCCCCTCTCCCTCCTAGAAACTTTGTTGTGGCCTGTTACCAGCCCAATACCGCTTCGCCCTCCTCCGCATCATCTTCCTCCAGACAGGCAGGGAGCTTCCTGTCGTCGGCTCCACCGTCGATCCTTGTCGCCTGCATCACGCCGTCCGTCGAGCTCCGGGGGTGGATAAGACCCACCAGCACACGTCTCTCTCGGACCTATCTCTTTACCCTTTCTCCTGACCTCTCTCATCCTCTTTCTATGAGGCAACCTAAACCCTAGCCTTGAACCTCGTCGGTGCATCATCGTCTTCGGCCGCCCCGTGCCTCGTAGAGGTTCCTGGAAGCTCCGCCATGGTGGATTTGGTCTCCTACCCGAAGGAATCAGGGTCGAGCGCCTCTTACCGTTGCCGCTGGTCTCTTCTTCCCCGACCCCGACGAAGCTCACCGCCATCGATTCTTGCGCCTCCGTCCTCCCTAGCCTTCGTCGTCATCACCAATCACCCTGTGGTGAGCTTCTAGGGCTCAGGCACCCTCTGGTTGCCTCGCTCGCTTGTTGTATACGCCGCTCGTCATCGATCTGCAAGCACCGCCACCGTTCGCCGTCGTGGAGGTTGCTCCGGTGACCAATTCATAGCGGCGCCGCCACCTTCGTGTTCGCCTCGTTGCGCTGATTCGAGTAGTCTAGGTTTCATAGCCCCTTGCGCCCTCCACCGCCGTTGCCGGTGACCATTCGAGGGTGGCCGTCGTGATGACGCCAGGCTGACCATTGACCGCCATGGTGGCAACCGATGTGTCCCAAGCTCCACTTGATAGCCACAGTGTCTAGGCTCTGCCCAGGTGAAAAACAACCCCACCCCTGTGCTGATGTCACAGTGACGCAATAACTGTTTAAAAAGGTTTAATAATTCCAGAAATTGATAAATATTGTAAAATCAATAACTTATTATTTATAAGTCAGAAAAATGTGTATAATATATCAAAATGTTCAGAAAAATGAGATCTACCTATCTGAGCTATAATCATGCATTGTTTAATAACTTTCAAGAAAAGTTTAAATAGAAGAACATAGTAACCCCTCATAGGTGATTCCGGAGTTTCCCCGAGTTAGGGTTTGCACCCCTCGGAACCCTGTTTAAATTTTCAAGCATGCCTTAGGGTTTTATTTCAATGCAATTTAACTTGTCATATCATCATCCTTGCTTGAGCATTGCATCGATGTCATGTGTTGATTGTTTCCCTTTCTTTCCGGTGTTTGGTTCTACTTTGGTAGAATATGATATCAAGATAAAGATCGAAGACCGATATCAACACCATCGAAGATCGAAGACCAATACTTGAACAACTATAACTTAAGTCAAGTACAAGGATTCCGAAGATCTGCTTTTGGTTTATCAACAGGCAAAGGCAAGCATAGCCCCACCATGATATAATCCTATGATTTCTAAAGCATTTCAATTCCTGCCATGATGCATACGATTCTACTGTGGTATTTTATTGATAGATAGAGTATCCTATCTATTGCATTACTCCCTTTGAGCTTATATTACCTGATCCACTACTCCTAGCATAACTAGGTTTGGCTTGTGTGCACTACTAGAGCTTATATATGTGTCCTGCTTAGCCATGCATAGCTATCAGTGATGGTTAATCCAGATGATGTATCAGATGCAGAGAATCTAGTATGACAGGATAACGTGATGAGATGAGATCAGTGGTAAAGGTTAAACATGCTAAGGCTTGTATGGGAGGCCACGATAGAATGTGGTTTTTGTAGTCCCATGCTCGCCACCATTAGGACCCGAAGTTCTTGCCTCTTGAACCAAGACGAGCGTACAACCACACGGGGCCATGGGAACCCCTCGATTGACTAACTTCCATGAGTCATATAGTTCGGGTGTTCCATTTGACATACTCATTGAAAACATTTTCGAAAGAAGGAGGTGCATTCATAACAGGTAGGGAAGCGTGGACCGGGTTACTTGGGGTCGATTGAGACCCTGGTAAACTAACCTCGCCTCACATCTCTAGGAACCGGCTTCGGGACTTGACCCGTTACACCGGAACAATCCTTAGGGCGTGACACATGGTCTCGGCGAAAGCAAGGTAAAGGTCGTGTCTAACCACCCTCTCCCGCCCTTCCAAGGAAGAGGGCTAATGATTCTAGCATTAAGAGTCGGTTAGTACGTGTGGGTAAAGTTGTACACCCCTGCAAGGTAATACTCTTTTCGAAAAGCCGCATCCGCGGTTATGGACGACTTGAGAACGGACGTGATGATCATAGAGAACATGAACCTAATCGTAAAACTTGGCAGATCAACGTGTGCTTAAGGATGCTTCCTAATGTGTACGAGGGGGTGATCCTAGATGAGGTTCAATGATGATGACTTGGTGGATATCAAAAGATGATGATCGATACTTTGGAGATGTCGCTATCTTATCCCCTTTTAAACTGTTCTGATTAGACGAGTTTCTTGTCTCTCTTGTTTGACAAACATAGATAGCTTTATGCAAAACAACTCCACTAGCCATAAGTCTTGTGGAGTACACCCTATACTCACCCTTGCTTTGTTGATACTTTTGTAGCAGAGTAAGTGTTCCCTGAAGATCAGTTTGATACTACATCGACATTGACGAGTATCTTGGGGTTCCTGGCCGGCAGCCTGGAATCTATGGGATGGGACGTCATCGTTATGCTTCAGGCCTCTTAGGACATTTGTTAATTTTGCTATACTTAGTATCATAATTTGCCTTCCGTTGTTTGATGTTTGTGGTCAGTAACCTCTGCTTATAATAATTTGGTTCTCTGCTTAGTTATGAGCTTTCTGTAATAAATTTTGTGTCGTAGGTCACTGCCGTGTTACCGCCGTGTTACCGATTCTTCATTGGATATCCTCGAGCTCGATGTTAAGCTTATGTTAGACAGAGGTCTGGGATTTGTTTAGCCCTGATCTCGAGGGTGTCACAGGTTTTGGTATCAGAGCAGTACCGATCGTAGGAAAACCTTGCTATTGGTTGATGTTGAGTCTAGTGCTTGTGAAAACTATTTCAAAGCTGAAAAGTATTTGCGAAAACTCTATGCTTCTTTTACTCCTTATCCAGTTTCGCTCTAACTCTGGTCTTCTTACCTGGTGTTGATTTTGGAAAAGTTTTGATATCTATTCTTTCAAAGATTAGGTGCCTTCGGGGCATGTCATTTCTTAACCAGTTTTGACCTAGTCTTGAGTTCTCTAGAGTCGTGTGTGGTGTGAGTTCCTTGTTTTCCCTTTCTCTTATTCAGCTGAGAGATTCCTTTCCATCATGATATCTCTATCTTATAGGACCATAATATTAAATTGTTGGTTCCATAGTGTTCTGTTCTAGGCTTTGAGGTTTCCTTTCACCTTGTGTGCCTCCTTTTTATTTGTTTGGGTACTTCAGAAGTCGTTTCTTATTTTGGAAGCTACCTTGTGATCACTATCTTGTAGTGTATGCTATGTCACTCAAGTAGTAGTTACTCCTTTCTTTGTGTTTTAACCCTTGGACTTGAACCGAAGATCCCCGATTGTGTTGGATTCTGGTGTTGTAGTTACTCCTTTCTTTGTGTTTTAACCCTTGGACTCAAGTAGTAGTTACTCACTTGGGCATTACAACATGATACATAGACCATAATCCAACTGCATCTATGACTAATAATCCACCTCCGGGATATCATCCGAACAACCCTCAGGTATTAAGTTGCAAGCAATAGATAATTGCATTAAGCAAAGTGTGTAATGTAAACAATACAATTTCCCTTGGACAAAGGATTGTTGTTTTCTCCCTAGTAGCAATAGCACATCTACAATCTTAGAAGTTTCTGTCACTCTACCAAATTACTAGAGGCATGAACCTACTATCGAGCATAAATACCCTCTCTTGGAGTCACAAGCAAATACTTCGCCAGAGTAGCTACTAGCAACGGAGAGTATGCAAGATCACAAATAACATAAACATGATAGAACAATAATCAATCTAACATAATACTCAATATTCATCGGATCCAAGCAAACATAGCATGTAGCATTACAATAAGATGATCTTGATCATGATAGGCAGCTCACAAGATCTAAATATGATGACACAAATAGGAGAAACAACCATCTAGCTACTGTTATGGACCCGTAGTCCAAGGATGAACTACTCACACATCACTCCGGAGACAGGCATGGTGATGAAGAAGGCCTCCGGGATGATCTCCCCTCTCCGACAGGGTGCCGGGAAGAGCTTCAGATCCCTCACTATCTAGGGACGACGGTGGCGGAGGCTACGGACTTTTTCGTGGAATTCTGATCGGGTACTTAGGGTTTCGACTCGAGGGGATTATATAGGCGGAGATTCAAGGTTGGTGGAGTCGCGAGGGGGCCACACCCTAGGGTGGCGTGCCCCCCTGGCCATGCCTGGCCTAGGTGTGGCTGCCCTGGGGTGCGCCTCCCCTGGCCTCTAGACTCCGTCTCCGTCTCTGAAAAATAGGAAGGTTGGCTTTTGTTTCGTCCAATTTCGAGAATATTTCTTTACTAGCTTTTCTAAAACAAAAAAACAGCAGAAAAAAAGAAATTCGCTCTGTGGCACTTGTTAATATGTTAGTTCCAGAAAATTCATAAAAATGCCACAAAGTATAGACAAAAACATAAGATAATTGGTGCAAAACAAGCATGGATCATCAAAAATTATAGATACGTTTGCAACGTATCACCCTTTAGACGGGCCCTGTGCCCACCCTCACTAATTGCGGCCTCCTCCCCCTCCTTGTATTCCACACGGACGAGACCGGTGGCGGCGGTTCCTCACTCCCTACTCGAACAACTGCTTCCCTCCCTGATTCCATCCCCTCATGAATCCTTCGCCTCTGGATCATACTGCATCCATTAATCTGCCTAATTCCAGCCTCCATTTGCCGCCATCGGTAAACAGTGGGGTTGGGCTAGCAGCAGGCTGAAGTGTAAGGCAAACGATAACGACGATGCGGCTGGCCATGGCGAGCACCACCGCGAGGATTGGGGATGGCCGAACCTCGGTGCTGCGAACGTATACAGGGTCACCAAGGAGTTGGACATCATCACCACCGGTCGCGTCGGTTGCTGCATCCCTGGCTTTCGCCTGCCGATCTGGGAAATGGAAGAACAGTCGTTCGGTACGCCAGTTCTTCTTTACCCCAATACCAGCGTATGGCCAAACGATCGTGACAGCCACTTAAGTTCTAGTATCTTGCTTATTGATTCAGTCATATCGTTGATTCATATGTGCTGAACTTTCGTCAGAATCCTATGTTCCTTCTTTCGAACATGTTGTTTGCACATGCAGTTTGAACAAATTGAACCATTTAAGACTATTCTGTATAGAGGAAGCTCTGCTCGTGACGAGGTTTAATCTCATCAATGCCCATTGTTATGTACTTGGGTTTTGGAGAAGATGGGGATGCTGGAGATCGTGGAACGGTTAACAGACAAGCAACCAGGGGACACGAGATTTACCCAGGTTCAGGCCCCCAGAGGGTAAACCCTACTCCTGCTTGTCTGCTCTTGATTACGGCGGAACCGAAGGTTACAGGTGCGCAGATTCGATCTGGCGTGGAGGTGCGTGTGCGAAAGTATGAGTTGAGAGATCTAGGACGTGCCCTCCTGGCCTTTATATAGATTTAGGCAGGTCCCGGACATAGTCCTAGTCGGTTACAGGTTCTGGGGTTTTACCTCTTTGAATTTCCTATCTGTGCTAGTCTTGTTCTCCAAGGACTCAAAGGCGTCATGGGCCTTGGCCACCCAAAAATCTTCATGGGCCGGCGTACATCTGCCGTGGGCCTTCCTTGGGCTGGACCAGGTATGCTGAAATCACGCACCCGTAGGGTATAACCATGTCAGCTCGTACTTGATATTATGGTATTTTCGTAGTGATACGGTCTTAATTTAGGTGATAGCTGAGGTGTTAATTTGGCTTTGCAATGGAATGCCTGCTACGTGATATTATGTTTTCTAAAAAAATAAACAAACTAGACGATTTAAAACTATTATGTCACTAGTTGTTTATGATCACCGTCAGGAGTTGGTTCAGGGGAAGCTCTGCTCCTACTTGATATATTGGGTATTTTCGTAGTGACACAGGCACAATTTAGGCAAGAGCTGAGGAGACAGTCGTATATAATACTTTAATCTAAGCACCTAGGTGTCAAATTGTATTTGCAATGGAATCCATGCTAGGTGATTCTACCAACTGACAACAAAATTTGCAGAATGTTCATGCAAAACTAATGCTGCTGGATAAGTGGTCGCAATTAGTAGTGTTGAATATCAAGGAGATAGAGGAGGCGGAAATGGATGATGAGAAGAACTGGGTGGGTGGCAACGACGAGTGGCTGGTCCTTTTATCCTAGGACGGGAGAACTTGGACTCTCAAAAATGTCTAAAGATCGTTGAGACTTACACCTCCATCTGTAGTGGGTGTCGGCATTACTGCATTCAACCACGGGAGGCCGCCGCCAAAATCAGAATTCGCTTACAGGTTCAACATGGCAGAACTTGAGTTCCTGAAGGTACAACTCCCATAGAAGTCTCTCTTGGTGTGGAAGACTTGGCACTATAACCTCTTAGCGGTGTTTGACAAGGCAATCACATTCATTAGATGCCCACATGACAATGAATGGACAGTCTTGCGCGACGACTATCTGTGGCCGGAGAAGTATGTCGATGCCGTCTTCACCTCCAGCTGGTATGACGACGCACCGCAATGCATTTACGTGGTCACTGAACCTAGTGGCGACATGCGTGTTTGGGAGCCGTTCACATGGGGTGAGTCATGGTGTCATATAGCATGTAAATTCCCATTCAATATTCTGCTTACTGACTGAAGGTAACACGCAGGTACACACGCAGCCCCGCACGTCATTCTAGCTCCGGTGATCGAAGATGCAATAGTAGATGATGATCTTGTATCACGGCGCTGGTTCCTTGCACCTCTTAGAGGCGATGTCAACCAGGATGCTGAACTAATGTGGATTCATATCAGGGGAGCACTAAACATCGTTGGTGATATAATAGAACATATGAGGACACGACTTTCTTCATACCCATCGTTGCGGTGTCACGTTTTCTCAAGGTCCGCACGTCCATCAAAAGACCTAGTAAAACAGGTCTAGAGAAGAGTCGACAATCTGAAGGGACAATCTCTGTTTCTTGGGATCAACTACCCTTTCTTCGTCAGAGCCCCTAGAGCTGTTGAACCTGAATTGCTCAGGCATCCCTGACTCCTGATGATGATGATGATGCTGGTGGTGGAGCTGGCGAAGAACTTGCTAATGATGTTGCTGGTAAAGCTGACGAAATACTTGTTGATGCTGCTGCTGGTGAAGCTGACGAAATACTTGTTGAGGCTGCTGCTGGAGTCCAGGGAGATCATGCTGGTATTGTTGCTGAGGTGCCAACACTTCCAGTGTTGATAGAAGACTGTGTATTTTCCGCGCACTCACGCGTCTATTATGTTGACACTCCAGATCCGACCTGGAGCCTGATACGTCCAAAACGTATCTACTTTCCCGAACACTTTTTCTATTGTTTCTCCTCTAAACTTGTGTGATTTGGATGCAACTAACACGGACTGACGCTGTTTTCAGCAGAATTACCTTGGTGTCTAGATTTTGTGCAGAAAATCAACTATCAGGATGCCAAAAATTCTATTTCACCAGAAGAATCACGAAACCAGAAGACGAGGCGGAGGTGGGACACGAGGGGCCCACACCCCCTGTCGCGTGGGCCAGTCCAGGACGCGCCAGGGTGGGGTGTGGCCGCCTCGGGCACCCCCTCGGCCTCCCTCTTCACCTATAAGATGCCTCTTGAGCTAAAAACTCAGGGGGGGTCGACGTTTTTCAGAAAGAGTTCCGCTCCGCCGCCACCACCAGAAACTGTGATTCGGAACCAGAAACCGCGATTCGGAACTTAGGGGACGGGGAATTTGGAGAGGGTCATATCATCACCATCAACAACGCCTCTCCATCAACCATCCATGTTTCCCCCATCCATGAGTGAGTAATCCCCCACTGTAGGCTATGGGGATGGTAGGGATTGGATGAGTTTTATCATGTAATCAAATAAAGATTGTTAGGACATGGTGCCTAGTATCTCTAATTAGTGTTATTTGACTTTGTTGCAACTTGTTGTGCTTAATGCTTGTCACTAGGACCCGAGTGCCATGATCTCAGGTCTGAACTTATTATTGATCACAGATGATAGTATTGTTTGTGATCTTTTCTGCAAGTTCTGTACACATATCATTATCCGGATCCAAAGGTCCCGAAGTGGTAGAAATTGGGACAGCCGGAGGGGATGGCTGTGATATGAGGATCATGTGTGTTCATGGAGTGTTAATGCTTTGCTCTGGTGCTCTATTAAAAGGAGTGCCTTAATTGCCAGTAGATTCCCTTGAGGCCCCGCTACAACGGGCTGGCAGGACAAAAGATGTTGTGCAAGTTCTCATTGCGAGCACGTATGACTATATATGAAATACATGCCTATGATTATTTAGTACTTGGATGCTTTATCTTATTTATCTGCAATTGTCCTAGATCTTGAAGTTACATGTTTAGACTCGTCCATGCAATGCCCGTCCATCCATCCCTATGCCTACCGCACTCATATCCTACTGTTTGCTACTATTGTTACTACTGCCTTTGATTCACTGCTACTATTACTTTGCTATTGCTACTACAAAACAGTTGCTACTGATAAACTACTACGAGCAAGATTATTTCTAGGTGCAGCTGAATTGACAACTCAGTTGTTAAGGTTTATACGTATTCTTTGGATCCTCTTGTGTCGAATTAATAAATTGGGTAATATTACCCTCAAAGACTGTTGCGATCCCCTATACTTGTGGGTCATCAGAGCCGAATCCACGTCGAGGGGAGGGGGCCTGCCATTGGCTCATCAGTGGGGTCGTACAATTATATAGAGAATGAGAGACAGCCAAACACAACATTCTGGTTCGTTCCAACGATGCCACCAGCTTCAGAGACCTAGTGCTCAACTGTCAGATCAGATGAACCATTTATCTTTATCTTTATATTTAGTTTTCCCTCTAGTTCTACGAAGTAAATGCTTCTTTGGTCAAGACTCAGTTACGCTTATTTTTGTAAGAACAAGTTAAGATTATGTGTATAAGACTAAGTTATTCCTAACTGCGTAATATTCAGTGAAGTCCAGCTTTTCTTTCCCTGCCCACAACAGCAGAATTGCTAGCAACACTGTCGACAGTGTTGGTAGTGTTATTGTTATGAATGTGTACGTATTTGAACGCATCACTAGATGATTGATGACATGGATCTAGCTTCTCTTCTCGTATTTGCATTCAATCTCTCATGGATTTGTTCCCATATTTTTTGGCAATGGCTGATGAACTCCACTCTCTTGATAACATGCTTCGTCAACGAGCCCTTGTTGATGCAATGGAAAGTACAGGTCTTTATTGTTATTCCATTTAGGTTCTCTCTTTTTCTTCATCATGGAGCTACTAATTTCAAATGAAAGTCTAGTAAACAACATATCGGTGTATGTTTTCTACCACAATCACAAGAAAAAAACTGCATGGAATTTCAACTTGTTGGCAATGTGCCAAACATAGTGGATGTGGCCTTGGGGTTCGGAAAGTAAGGCGTTCTGGCTGGTGTGGATGCGACCACGGCGACGGCGAGCTTGGAATCTGGAGGACGACAACGGGACCGAAATCTCGTCCCGGTGTCGTGCCATGGGTGTTGCCGAGCCATGGGCCGAGCTCCGGTTTGGGAGGAGGAGGGCGAGACCGATCAGGTTCAGCCGGGTGCCGGATCTCGCCGCTAAAGTAATTCCCTCCCAGCTCCGCGCCATGGCGACGGCCATAGATCGCCCCTTTGGGGAAGAAGAAGGCCACGTCAAAAAGAACGTTTGAACACGAGGGCACCGGCGCTGCAAGTCTACATGGCAGCCAGGATGGCAGCGACTTAACGGTCAAAAGTGACAGGCGAGACCTAATTTGACGGGCGTTAGCGAGTTTTCTCGTGTTCAAACGGTTTGTTGAATTCGTGCCAAAAAAAGATCCTCTGAGCATTTGGCATGCCAACTCTGGGTATCGCGATGCAATACCGATGAAGTTGGACCCCGCGTTGCCTTGACGCTTCAACTTTCGGGCCACAAGTTAAAAATCTCCATATAAATAAACCTACCTAAACTCTAGTCCCACATCAGCGACGACCTTCATGGTGGCGTCTCGGAGGTGATGACAACATGTGCTGCTTGACCCGTTCAGATTGACGGCTTGGTCTTCTCACCATTCTTAAGATCTAGAGAGATTTGTTTCTCGATGTGTCGTTGACATTCGTTGTTATCCGTAATGGCGTTAGCGAACGGCGCGAGTTGGTTTCTCGAGAGCAAGAATGTTGGTCCGAAGGTGGTGGATCGACCATCCTTAAGTCGATGGATCGCGACAGATCTTGGTTCAAGACAGCACGAGGATGTTCCACGGTCGACGTGCCACAACGACATGTGCATCACTGTGTGCAACATGCATGTTCATCGACTAATAAAGCCTCTTTGGCGACGATGTTTTTTTTATCTTGCATTAGTGAAGGTTTGACATCTTTATTGGCGTGTGTCTCATATGTGCATCACATGATTTTTTTCACATGCGTATTATTTATCAATATCTATATCACCGTATTTTTTTAGATTTTTTAAATCTTTAAATTTGAACTTTTCAAAAACAAGTAAAGTCCTCCGAGGAGGAAGAACTCCATATCGACAATCTCACCTATGCGTGGCAAAGTAAGATGTAAATCGCGTGGGCTAAACCGATACTTGGCACAGTCAGAAACGAGCTATGCAAAAAAAAAACAGTCAGAAACGAGCACTGACCCATAGACAGGTGGCCCTATAAGGTGGCAACAGACGGCCCAATTAAGGGTCGACACGTGGGCTTTGGCGTCGGGAAGCCGACGCGTTTTTGGATAGAAGCTGGACACATGGTATATTCCGGCGGTTCCACACATGGCACTCTGCGTATAGGCATCCGGTCCATTTTATACGGACCATTGATCGCAGCCAACTAACACCAGTAAAAAATCTCTTATAGGCGACGAATGTTAGTAAATGGACCGGCAAAATCTAACGTCACTGGTAGACACGGAAAATACCCGCGGCGTAGCAAAAATGGTAATGCGGCGGACAAGATTTTATTTGCGGCGTGGCCTATCAGAAAATGCATGGCTGTTTAGCAGGGCCATAGGGCCTTGCTGGGTTGTCGGGTCACTGGCTCCTGGGGTACTCGGACCCACCGGTTGTCAGACCCACTGTTGATGCAGCGAAGGCCTCGAGAGGTTGCGCCCCCTCGGCATGCCTGGTCAGGTACCCGAGGTAGGATGAGCAGCCCTCCGTGAGGCTCGCTCCAGGGAAACCGCGTCTGGATTGAATGCGGTTCCTCTCCCAGGGGCACGCTCATAAATCCATCGCGATGAGAAAGACGACAAGCCCAACGGGCAGTCCCTCAGCCGCACAGACTGCATGGTCCGTCTCGGTAAAGAGCAGGCATTGTCTGACCTCTTCAGTGTTGAAAGAAGGGTTGACGGCACATGCGTCAGCGAGGTCTCCTCTTTGCCACTTTGGTGCAAGGTAGTGGTGCACAGCGCCGTGCTATGGGGAGACATCACCGACAACCACAAAATTATGATGGACCGGTGCTACCGGTGGTGCTGAAATTTACTTCCAATTCCGCTGCATATTTTTTAGATCACATTTAAGAGTGTGCTAATCATAATGAAGGGATAATCGGCGTCTCTCCCGGTAATTTACCCATCAAGGTCTGGGTGCAGCCGAGAAGCCCAACCAGAGGCGACGTTGTGTGTTGCGGCGACTGCCATGAGCGTGCCTCCTTCTACCCCCTCCGCTCTGGCCCTAAGTCGGCGTGCTCCCGTGGAAGTTTGAGAGGAGGCGGTCAGGGTTTGAGGTTTGGGGTTTTCGGGCAGCACGATGGTGGAGGTTCAGAGCTGACTCAATGGTTATTTGGGCTTGGGCGTTTGGGTTAATGGGCTAGATGAATTATCCAATGGATTAGCCTCGCAAGTTTCAGAGTAAACTATCATGGTTTCACTGAAAACAAAACGACCTGATCCGTAATTTATACTATTCCATTCTACTTTATTGAATAAGATATCTTGGACATGTTAAATAAATAGAATAAGATATTTCGGACATCATCCCATAAGCACAAAGCACACATAAAACTAACTATGGACGACAGTCTCTAAAACGATTCGTGAGCACGCATTCAGTTCATACACCCAGCGGGCCTGTAAAGCCCCCTCCGGGGCACACCAGTCCCAAGAAGGCTTTTTAAACCCAGACGAACCAGTAAAGCATGCATCCACTCTGCAACAAGAGCGATCGTGGTCATGGCCGATCCCTGCATAGAGCTACATTATTGTCTCGATGCTGCAACAGACCGAGGATGCTCTTGCATTAGAAGATCAAATTCTGCCATCATTTCAACTACTCCCAAAACGTTCCCATTGTTGTCTTGATATAATTTCTCATTTGATCCTCGAAAAGACAAACTATGTTTCGCAAGAAACTGCATAGCAGCAACAATTCTAATTAAAACTTCTCTCCTTTGCTTCTTCTCCTTTTCAATCTAATGTTGGAACTCTATATCTATTGTTGCCTTCTTACTTGGCCTCTGTCTTACCTCATTCCAAGTGGTCATGTTAGTGATATGCTCAACACTTTTCTCATGAAATTTGAGCTTCTCACTAAGATGTTTCCATGTCAATCCCTCCGTCCCAAAATAAGTAACATGGATTTGTCTAGATTCGCATGTATCTACATTTCGTATATAGATACATGTAAATTTTGATAAATCCGAGTCACTTATTTTGGGACGGAGGGAGTATATTTCCTGGGTTCTCGTGGTCACTAAAATTTTCTGTATTCTCATTGGCATCAACATGAACATCATCTTCCTCGACTACATTCTCAGTCTGATCTGGGGTTTCTTCATCATTGGTAATATATAATTGCTCGGAATTTTGATTAGTGTCATTCCTTAGTACAAATTTATTCATAGCTAGATAGAGCATGTGTTCTCTTAGTCCTCCACATCATTTAGATAAGTTATTAGAGATAAGTCGTATAATGCATTATTCATTAGTTTTATCTTTACCAATTAATGAGAATTGTCTATTTTTAGTAAAAAAAATATTTGCTAATGGAAGACATATGGTACAATCAAGAAATTAGCCTTCTCTTATTTTTAAGAAATTGATGACCCACAAGTATAGGGGGTATATCAAGTAAAATTATTTTTAAGAAATTGATGACCCACAAGTACTTTCGATAAATAGGAGTGTCGATCCCAATGAGGAGCAAAAGGTGTTGACTAGTGGTATAGAGCAGGAAATCTCTGTAAATACTTAACAAACGGATTTTTAGAGTTTTTCTGATAAAGCAACAAAATGAAGTGCAAATAATAAAGACAACGAACAACTGCAGCAAGTGGCCCAATCCTTTCTTAGCAAAGAACAAGCCGGTGGAAATACTTATAAGGACCAAACATTCTCGAGGAAACATGATAATTCTGTCAAGTGCTTTTGCTTCAAATAGCTAAGTACCCTTCTTTGGTGTTGTAAGTGTTGTGTGGGTGCACCTGTGCTAATGTACCGACCTTACTTGGACTAATACATACTTGTGATTAAACCCTCTACAAGCATCTGCAACTACAGGAAAGTAATTAAGATATAAATCTAACCACAGCCTTCAACTCTGAGATCCTATGCTCCCTTGTGCAAAGGTGTCCTAACGGGGGTTCAGGTTTCTGTCACTCCAGCAACCCCGCAATTAGTAGCCAAATACACAATGCATTCTCCTAGACCTATAAATGGTGAAGTATCATGTAGTCTACGTTCACATGACACCACTAGAAGAATAACACCACAACTTAAATACTAAACCATTGAATAATAACTCAACACAATTACACAACTAACAACATGACTTCTCCCATGTCCTCAAGAACTAGACGAACTACTCACAAGACATCATATGGATCAACATCAAAGATGATATGATAATGGATAACAATCTGAACATAAATAATAATCCAATGGTTCCACTCACAAGCATCAACTACAATAGTAATTAACACCGGGAAAGTTTCTCCTAAGAACTAATGCAAGATCCAACACGATTGTTACAACGGGACGGAGTGGTGATGGTGCTGGTGGAGATGATGGTGTGGATGATGATGATGATCCCGATGAATCCTAGCTTGATGACGGTGTTGATGGCGACGATCTCCCCTCTCCGGGAAGGAGTTTCCCTAGCAGAAATCTGTCTGCCGGAGAGATCTTTCTCTCTCGGTGTTTTCCGCCCGCAGAGGCGGTGGAAATCTTTCTGTGGTCACTCTCCTAGTGTAAGGGTTCCGTGAGGAAGATATAGGCGAGAGGGCAGAGTCGGAGGCCGAGCAGGTGGGCCACACCTGCCCTAGGCGCGGGGCAAGGTGGGCCCGCGCCTAGGGGGTGTGGGCCCCCTATGGCCCTACTGCGCCTCCCCTTCTGGCTTCCTCCGTCTTCTGGAAAATATAATTTTCCAATGTTTTTCTGGTATTTTTCTGATCTTCGCGAAATTGCATCAAAAACCTCTTTTTTCATCAGAATCCAGACTCCGGCAGTCCATCCTCCAAGAATCATCCAACATGCAAAAATAGTGGAAAAGACATAAGTAATACCTCATAATAAGACATATATCAATGAATAGAGGCAAATTATAATATAGAATGGTGATGTAAATTGGACGTATCAGAGATCATCACTTAGCTAAGGGCATGTACAATACGGTGACGCCAGCCTTTCCTTATGCTTGCCACGTTGGATTTTTTGCTTAGTTGGAGGAAAAAGAAACAAGAAAAAGAAGGTTGTCTTCCCTTAACTAAGGGATGATCTTTTAGAAATAAGAGAGGACTAATTTCCATTGTATCATATACTACCTCCGTTTCAAGGCTTAAGGCGCACATGCTTTTCAAAGCAAAGTTTGACTAAAAGAATTGAGCAAAAAAATCTTGATTATATTATATATAATTAGTACCGTTGGATTCGTATTGAAAAATACTTTCCAGTGATACTAGTTTTATACCAAAACTTTTTACGTATTTAGAGTAATTCTTGGTCAAAGAAAAAACACGCAAAACGAGGACGCCTTAAGCCCTAAAACGAAGGGAGTATGTTCTCTTAGCCAACCAATTTCTTACTAAAAATAGTTAATTCTCATTAATTGCTAGAGATAGCAATAAGAGATAATACATTGTATGTTATATATTATGTCTTTTCTAAATGATGTGGAGAGCTAAGAAAAGACATGCATTTCCTAACATTGTACATACCCTAAGGAAGACAACCTCATATTTTTTATTTCTCTCTCCTCCAACTAAGAAAATATCCAACATGGCAGTGATAAGGTAAGGCTGACGTCATTGCATTGTACATGCTCTAAGGGCTGAGAGTTTTTTTATTTTTGTCCCACGAGCCACAAAGTCATAAGGTAAGGCTGACGTCAACTCCTTGAATTTGTCGAAACCCTTTTGCGACAAGTCGAGCTTTATAGACAGTTACATTACCATCAGCATCTGTTTTCTTCTTGAAAATCCATTTGTTCTCGACAGCCTTCCGGCCATCTGGTAAGTCTACCAAAGTCCATACTTGGTTTTCGTACATGGATCCAATCTTGGATTTCATGTCTTCTTGCCATTTATTGGAATCTGGGCTCATCATCGCTTCCTGATATGTCTCAGGGTCATCGGTGTTATCCACCAACATGACACTCGTAACGGGATCATACCAATCAGGAGTGGTACGAGTTCTCGTTGACCTGCGAGACTCTATAGCAACTTCAACCGAAGTTTCACGATCATCATCATTAGCTTCCTCTCTTACTGGTGTAGGCACCACAGGAACTTCTTCCGGTGTTGCGCTACTCGCAAGTTCGAGAGAAGGTTCAACAACCTCGTCGAGTTCTACTTTCCTTCCAGTCACTTCTTTCGAGAGAAATTCCTTCTCTAGAAAGGATTCATTCTTGGCAACGAAGATTTTGCCCTCGGATCTATGATAGAAGGTATACACGATAGTTTCCTTCGGTTATCCTATGAAGACGCATTTTTCCGCTTTGGGTTCAAGCTTGTCCGGCTGTAACTTCTTTACATAGGCTTCGCAACCCCAAACTTTAAGGAACGACAATTTAGGTTTCTTCCCAAACCATAATTCATACGGTGTTGTTTCAATGGATTTAGATGGTGCCCTATTTAAAGTGAATGCGGTTGTTTCTAATGCATAACTCCAAAATGATAGCGGTAAATCTGTAAGTGACATCATAGAACGAACCATATCTAAGAGAGTTCGATTACGACGTTCGGACACACCATTACGCTGTGGTGTTCTCGGTGGTGTCAATTGTGAAAGTATTCCGCACTTCTTCAAATGCTCGCCAAACTCGTAACTTAGATATTCACCTCCACGATCAGAACGTAGAAATTTAATCTTCTTGTTACGTTGATTCTCTACCTCACTTTGAAATTCCTTAAACTTCTCGAAAGTTTCGGACTTATGTTTCATGAAATAGATATACCCATATCTACTCAAGTCATCCGTGAAGGTAAGAACATAACGATAACCACCGTGCGATGCTACACTCATTGGTCCACACACATCGGTATGTATGATTTCCAATAAGTCTGTAGCTCGCTCCATATACCAGAAAATGGAGTCTTAGTCATTTTACCCATCAGACATGCTTCGCATCTTTCAAGTGATTCAAGAAGTCCATCGGAATGGAGTTTCTTCATACGCTTCACTCCGATATGACCAAGACGACAGTGCCACATATAGGTCGAGTTATCGCTCAATTTCAAACGTTTAGCCTCAATGTTATTTATGTGTGTATTACTACAATCGAGATTCAATAAGAATAGACCATCTATCAAAGGTGCATGTGCATTAAACATATTACTCGTATAAATCGAACAACCATTATTCTCGGACTTAAACAAGTAACCGTCTCGCAATAAACAAGATCCCGATATAATGTTCATGCTCAACGCAGGCACCAAATAACAATTATTTAAGTATAAAACTAATCCCGATGGTAGATGAAGAGGTAGCATGCCGACCGCGATCACATCAACCTTTGATCCATTTCCAACGCGCATCGTCACCTCGTTCTTCGCTAGCTTCCACTTATTCTGCAGCACCTGTTTCGAGTTACAAATATGAGCAACCGAACCAGTATCAAATACCTAGGCACTACTACAAGTACTAGTGAGATACACATTAATAACATGTATATCGGATATACCTTTCTTCTTGATGTTGCCGTTCTTCAAATCCGCCAAGTACTTTGGGCAATTCCGCTTCCAGTGACCCTCTTGCTTGCAGTAAAAACACTCAGTATCAGGCTTAGGTCTAGCCCTGGTCTTCTTCGCCGGTGCGGTAACTTTCTTACCACCCTTCTTGAAGTGTCCCTTTTGCTTAGACTTGCCTTTCTTGAATTTGGTGGTCTTATTGACCAACAACACTTGGTGCTCTTTCTTGATCTCCACTTCTGCAGATTTCAACATGGAGAAGAGTTCTGGCAATGTCTTGTCCAAGTTTTGCATATTGTAGTTCATCACAAAGTTCTTGTAACTTGGTGGTAGTGATTGGAGGACACGATGTATCCCCAAAGAATTAGGAATCACTATACCCAAACTTTGGAGTTTGTTTATGCGTCTGCACATCTTAAGCACATGCTCACCGATGGAGCGCCTCTTCCATCTTGCGCTTAAAGAACTTTTCAAGCCTCATAACTCAACTGCCGCGTGAGCCTCAAATATCATTTTGAGTTCACGGACAATATCATGTGGGTCTGAATTCTCAAACCTTTTCTGAAGCTCCGATTCCAAACCATACAAGATAGCACACTGAACTGTGGAGTACTGATTCTTCCGAGTGAGGTAAACATTCTTTACTTCATCGGTAGCAGTAGCTGCAGGCGGGTCACCCAGCGGTGCATCCAGCACATAGGTCAAATTACCAGCATTGAGGACAATCCTCAAATTGCGGAACCAATCCGCGAAGTTGCTTCCATTGTTTTTCAACTTTTCTTTCTCTAGGAACGCATTAAAATTGATGGTAGGGGCCGCCATTGATCTACAACATATTTGCAATAGTTTAGACTAAGTTTATGACAAATTGAGTTCTAATTAATAGTTAAATTAATCTAGGTGAACTCCCACTCAAAACAATATCCCTCACATTGTTTTAATGATCACATGAACCAAATCCACCACATGAAAACCAATCATCACGAGAGTTGATGTAGCTTCAATGGCGAACAATCGACATGTTCATCATATCTACTATATGATTCATGCTTTACCTTTCGGTGATCCGTGTTCCGAGACCATGTCTGTACATGCTAGGCTCGTCAAGATCAAACCTTAGCTTCTGCATGAGCAAAACTGGCTTGCTCACGTTGTATACACTTGTAGAATCTAACACACCCGATCATCACGTGGTGCTTCGAAACAACAAGCTTTAGCAACGGTGCTAACTAAGGATGAACACTTTAAAACTTGAAATTTGTGTGCTTGAGGGATCATCTTATAATGCTACCGTCATTAACTAAGCAATACAAGATGCATAAAGGATTAACATCACATGCAATTCATAATATGTGATATGATATGGCCTTTCTCCTTTGTACTTCCGATCATCCATCTTCAAGCACGAACATGATCTCCATCATCACCGGCATTGCATCAAGGTCAATGACGCTGCTCCATGGTTGTCGTCCACCAGCTTCAACTATTACAACTACATTGAATAGACACGCGGGTCTTAACAGAAATTAAAGACAACCATATGGCTCCTGCCGGTTGCCAACTTACAATAAGAAACATTGCATACATCAAATATAATCACAATCGTGGCCATATCACATCACACCCCTGCAAAACAAAGTTAGACGCCTCTAATTTTCTTTGCATATTTTACGTGGTTTGGGGCTTTCAATAAGTGTCGCTCTAACTTACGAACAAGAACCACAACGTTGATGCTAGAACTATCAAGTTCCCGTTGTAAATTGGATCTTACTATAATGGGAGAGACAAACACCCGCAAAGCCACTTATGCAATACAAGTTGCATGTTTAGCGTGGAGCAAGTCTCATGAACGATGTCATGTAAGGTTAGCCCGGGCCGCTTCATCCCATCATATCGCAAGATGCAAAGTACACAAGAAGCAATTGATAATAAAAGCACCACCGCCCACAATGACCATTGTGTTCTACTCGTGCAACAGATCTACATATAGACACGACTCTGATACCACTGTAGGGGTTCGTAGCATGGAAAACAAAAAATTTCTACCGCATGCAAACAAACAAGCCAAGATCTATCTACTAGATTGTAGCAACGAGTCGATAGATGAACTCACCCTCGAAGATTCCAAAGCGGTTTAACAAGAGCGGATTCTCGTGGGTGATGTAGTCGTACTCTTGCCGATCTCAAGATCGTGTAGACGATCCTTCGGCGCCCTGTCGCAGCGCCCAATCGGTCACACGTTCGGTACTCGATGAAGACCTTCCTCTCCCTTGTTCCAGCAGGCAGCGGAGGTTGTAGCACTCTCCTCGCGATTCTGGCAGCACGATGGCGTGGTACCGGAAGTAGAGGAGAGATCTCGCAGGGCTTTGCCTTAAGCCGGAGCGAGTATGGTGGACTATGAGAGAGGCCTAGGTGATCTAGGGTTTAGACACACCAAGGAGAGAGGGCTAGGCCGTGGCTGGGGAAGAAGCCAAGTCGGCTAGGGTTTGCCCTAGGCGGCGGCAGCAGTAGGAGGTGGTGGCGTCGGCGGCTTAGGGCTAGGGTTTGGAGGGTGCAAGGTGTAGGTTTGGAGGGGCAGCCCTGCCCCTCCTTATATAGGTGGAGGGCGCCGGCCAAGGGGAGGGGAGTCCCTCCCCAACTCGGCTTCCAAGGCCGGCGGGTGGAGGGAGAGGGACTTCCTCCCCAAGTAGGTTTCCTACTCTCCCTCCACCAAGCAAACTTGCCGTTTGACTTTTCAAACTAGGATTTGATTTATCCCTTTATTTTGCTCAGAGATGACACATAGTACATGATGCAACCATTCCAACTTGTTATGACACATTCATGTACCCTTCCCCTCCGGAGTGCCGGACCTTCCGGAACCTTCTAGAACATTCCCGATGAAAACACCGGAACCATTCTCCAACCCCAAAACAGGACTTTCCTTATATGAATCTTATTCTCCGGACCATTCTGGATCTCCTCATGATATCCCGGATCCTATCCGAGACTCCGAACAACATTCGGATTCTTACTCATCATTCCATAACTACTCAACAACATCGAATCCTTAAGTGTGTCTCCCTACGGTTCGTGAATTATGCGGACATGATCGAGACACTTCTCCGATGAATAACCAATAGAGGAATCTGGAAATTCATATGGCTCCCACATATTTGTACGATTACTTTGTGATCGAATGAACCACTTACATACGATACCAATTTCCCTTTGTCTCACGATAGTTTATTTATCCGAGGTTTTGATCGTCGGTATCTCTGCATACCTAGTTCAACCTCGTTACCGATAAGTACTCTTTTGTCGTTCCCGTGATATGTGATCCCTTATGAGTCAGTCACATGATTGCAAGCTAATTGGATGAAATTCCACCGAGAGGGCCCAGAGTATATCTATCCGTCATATGGATGGACAAATCCCACTCTTGATTCATGTGTCTCAACCCATACTTTCCAAACACTCAATGCCACCTTTATAGCCACCCAGTTACGGTGTGGTGTTTGATGTCATCAAAGCATCCTTCCGATGATGGTGATAAACATGATCTCATGGTCGAAGGAATTAGGTTACTATGTATCAGAAAGCATATAGCAATTAAACTATTTAAAATGACTTGATCTTTATGCTACGCTTATCTATAGGAGTATGTCCATCATACCATTCTCCTAATGATATGATCTTGTTGTTAATAACATCTCAATGTTCATGATAGCGAAACCACAATCATCTATTAACCAACAAGCTAGTATTATGAAGAGGCTTTACTAGGGACTCTAATTTAGTTTACAAATCACACAAGTATTAATGTTTCCTTGTTAATACTGTTATAGCATGGATGTAAACATTTATCATAAACGCAAAGATATAATAATAACTATATTTATTACTGCCTCTAGGGCATATCTCCAACAGACGGATGGTAGCTCTTCCGTCCAGGCTCCGGCCTTTCTCTCGAGTGGGCTCATGAGGCGCTTCTTGATGCCAGCGCCGATTAGGCCGTTGGCCTTTTCCACCTGCCCGTTCGTTTGCGGGTGTGCTACTGAGGCGTATGTGATGTTGATCTCGAGGCCTTCGCAGAAGTCTTGGAATTCTTTGGAGATGAAATTCGATCCATTATCGGCGATGATGCTGTGTGGTACGCCAAACCTGTAGACGATGGACTCGAAGAATTTCACGGCGGTATTGCCCTTTTGGTTAGTGACCGGCATGGCTTCGACCCACTTGGTGAATTTGTCGACTGGGGGTAGACGTGCCCCCCTTTCGAGGACTTTGGCAGTTTGCCAATCATGTCGAGGCCCCATTGAGCAAAGGGCCAGGCTATAGGTATGGGCCTGAGTTCTGACCCGGGTGCGTGTGGTTTGTCGGTGAACCTTTGGCACCCCTTGCATCTTCGGACGATGTCCTTTGCATCGCTCATGGCCGTTGGCCAGTAGAATCCAGCTCGTAGAGCTTTGGTGACAAGGGAGCGGCTGCCTGCGTGATGGCCGCAGATGCCCTCGTGGATGTCTTGGAGGATGGTTTTCCCATCACTGATGGTGACGCATCTTTGTAGTACACCCGTAATACTGCGCTTGTACAGCTCGCCATTGATGATGGTGAAAGCTTTTGACCAGCAAGATATGCGCCGGGCATCTGTCGGGCTGTCAGGCAGTTCTCCGTTGATTAAGAACTGGAGGTATGGTCGTGTCCATGTTTCTTCGACTGCCATGACCTGCATCAGGTTGACCATAGCGACCTCTGTGTCCAGCTTCTCGGGTCCTTCCTGACCTTCGGGTAGTGTAGCTCCCGAGTGTTCTGCTTCTTCGGGTGATCCCTTGGGGAATTTCCGCTTGATGGATGGCACGCAGATCGGTTTGAGGAACACACCTAGTGGTACCTTGGCGCAGGTGGAGCCGATGTTGGCGAGTCTATCGGCCTCCTCGTTGCTTTCTCTTCCAACGTGCCGAAGCTCGCAGTCGTCGAATTCTCCTTCGAGTGCGTTGTAGAGCGCGCGGTACACGATCATGTTTTCGGCGTGTGCGTCACACTCGTTCATCGTCTGTTGGACGACGAGGTTGGAGTCACCGTAGATGACCAGGCGTGTTGCGTCGCAGATCTCTGCCATCCTCATGCCATGGATGAGGGCTTCGTATTCGGCCTTGTTGTTGGAAGCTCGGAATTTCATCCGAAGGACGTACTTCATCTTGTCGCCTTGCGGGGAGGTCAGTATGACTCCGGCTCCTGCTCCGGCTTCACGCTTGGAGCCGTCGAAGTGCATCGTCCATGATTGCGACATGTCTAGGGTGTCTGGCAGCTTTAGCTCCATCCAGTGTACAAGGAAGTCCGGTAGGACCTGAGACTTGATTGCTAGTCGTTTCTCGTAGACGATGTCTAGGGGTGACAGCTCGATTCCCCACAAGGCCACGCGTCCTATGGCCTCTGGGTTGTTCAGGATGCTGTTCCAAGGTGCTTCGTTGACCACCATCACCTGGTGCTCCTGGAAGTAATGGCTCAACCTACGAGCCGTCACGAACACGCCATAGGCGAGTTTTTGATAGTGAGGGTACCTCTGTTTTGTTGGCATCAATACCTCGCTGAGATAGTAAATTGGGCGTTGGACCCCATGGGTTTTGCCTTTTTCGGGTCGTTCGACCACTAGCACGGTGTTGACCACCTGGTGTGTGGCTGCTATGTACAGCAGTAGAGGCTCGCGCTCCTTTGGTGTGACCAAAACGGGCGAGGTGTAGAGTAGTCGCTTGACACTTTCGAATGCGTCGTCGGCAGCGCCCACTCAATTTATCCGCCTTGCGTGTACCGGTAGAATGGAAGGGCCTTCTCGCCCATGCGGCTGATAAACCTGCTCAATGCCGCTATTCGCCCTGCGAGCTGCTGGACACCCTTGAGATTCTTTGGCTTCTCCATCGCCATGATGGCCCGGATTTTCTTCGGGTTCGCCTTGATCCCTCGCTGGGAGATGAAGTAGCCAAGGAGTTGTCCTGATGGGACACCGAAGGCGCACTTTTCGGGATTGAGCTTGATCCTGTAGCGATCGAGATTATTGAACGTCTCGCGGAGATTGTCGATGAGTGTTTTCGCCTCTCTGGTTTTGATGACTATGTCGTCGACATAGACTTGGATGTTGCGACCGATCTGGTCCTTCAGGCATGCCTGCATGCATCGCTGGTACGTGGCACATGCGTTCTTTAGCCCGAATGGCATTGTGTTGTAGCAGAACACTCCGAACGGTGTTATAAACGCCGTTTTCTCTTGATCTTCGACCTTGAGTCGAATCTGGTTGTAGCCTGAGTAGGCGTCAAGGAAGGAGAGTTTCTCGCATCCTGCAGTTGAATCGATGATCTGGTCGATTCGAGGAAGAGGGAAGTGGTCCTTTGGGCAGTGCTTGTTCAGCGACGTAAAATCCACGCACATCCGCCGTATGTCCGTGTCCTTATTTGGGACCATCACTGTATTTGCAAGCCACTCGCTTTCTTTGATCTCCCTGATGAAGTCTGCAGCGAGTAGTCTGTTGATTTCCTTCCCAATAGCTTCGGCCCGTGGCTCACGGTCTCGGATGGGCTGACGAGCTTGGTGTCCGGAAAGACGTTGAGTGCGTGCTCGGCGAATTCCACAGGAACTCTGGCATGTCCGCAGGACACCGGTAATTTCCAGCTCACGGAGGAATTCGACGAGCGCGCCTTCCTATGTGGGGCTGAGGTCGTTGGCTATCAGCGCCGTCTTGGAGGCATCTGTCGGGTGGACCTGCACCTTCTTTGTGTTGACGGTGGAGACGAAAGACATGTCGGGTGCGTTTTGTCTTGCAACTAGGGGTGCCCCATTATCCGTCACCTCGTGGAGCTTTACGAGCTCGTCTTGCATGCCGAAGGACTGGGAGATTCTGTTGAAGTCTCTGTCGCATTGGTCCGATCGGGTGAAACTCCCTTGGACTGTGATGACACCCTTAGGTCCTGGCATCTTGAGTAGTAGGTATGCGTAATGTGGGACGACCAAGAACCTTGCAAACGCTACACGCCCGAGGATAGCGTGGTATTGCGATGGCCAGTCCACCACTTCGAATTCGAGCCGCTCGAGTCAGAAGTTATCCGGCTCTCCGAAGATGACGTCGAGCCATATTTTTCCCAGGGGGAATATGCCCTTTCCTGGAACGATGTCGTGGAACGTTGTGTCTGACTGTTCCAGGCTGCACTGTGGGATCCGCATCGCTGCTAGAGTGCTTGCGAACATCAGGTCGATGCTGCTGCCGCCGTCCATGAAGATGCGGCTCATCTCGAAACCTCCGATCTGCGCCTTCAGCACCAGGGCAGCATGACCTGGGCGAGGGATCTGGCAAGGGTGATCCGAACGGTTGAACGTGATGCAGGACTCCGATCCGCTGAGGTACTCAGGGATGGCGGGTGGAGTTGCTACGGCCAAGTTGATTTGACGAGTGATTTTCTTCTGCACCCTATTCGTGGGGCGCCCCTTCTGGATCATCAGTGCTCCTTTCGGCGGGGATACCCGTTCCCGGCGTTGTTCTGTGCTGGTGCGACTGGTTGGTTCGGACCTCCTACAGGTGGTGGTGGAGGAGCTCCGTGCGCTATTTCACCTGGCGCGGGTGCGTTCCCGAACGCAGGAATTGGGGCTTGCTGCCTCATCTGAACCATGCTTTCGCTGAGCTTCTGGAACTCGCGGCAGTCCTTGAGCATGTGGCTCGCCTTCTTCTTGCCATCCTGCTTGTCGATGTAGAAGTGGATAGTACATGGACCCGAAAGTTTGTCGTATGCTGAGGGTCCGTTGTCGCGATCGTGGCGCTGCCACGACTGTGCTGGGCGTCCTCCATCGCGGAAGTTTCCTTTGCGGTATCCTCCGCTGTTGCGGTTGGCGTCGTTGCGGCGGTCAGCATAGCTAGCCGCGACAATGTCGGGTCCGTCGCGATCGTCGTAGACGCGCGATCTCCTTTTGCTACGGCGCTCTCGCCGTCGGCCGTAGTCGTCCTCTTCTTCCGAGTGTGCCCGATGGACGGAGTCTTCGCCGTCGGCCCACCTGTTGGCGATGTCCATGAGGTGGTCGAGTGTTTTGGGCTTGACGTGCCCGAGTTCCTCCTTGAAGTCCTGGCGTTTGACGCCGTCCTTGAAGGCGTCGATGGCCCTCTCTTCGGAGATGTGTGCTGTGGATTTCTTGGTGTTGGACCAGCGTAGTATGTACGAGCAAATGGATTTGCTCGTTCTTTGAGTGCAGGCCCGCAACTCTTCGATCGAGGCGGGCCTCTTGCTAGTGCCTTTAAAGTTTTGGATGAAGCTGTAAGCCAGCTCCTCCCGCTTCGGATGGACCCTGAGGATAGGCTGCTAAGCCAGATCCGGGCTGCGCCTGTCAGCTGCAGCTGAAGGCATTGCATGGCGGTTTCTTTGTTGCCGCCGTGCAATTTGACGGATGCCAGGTGATCGCTGAGCCATGCCTTTGGGTCTTGTGTGCCGTCGAACTTCGGAGTATCCGAAGGAAGTTTGAAATTACGCGGCATTTTTGTTTGTCGAACAGATCTGCTGAAGCATCGGGCTCCGCAAAGTTCTCCTTCGTCTTCATCCATCTTGGATTCAGATGAGCATGCGCGTTTGGCTCGTGCTTTGTCTATTTTGCGCTGTGTGAGCGCGTCCCTGGTGTCGTAGTCGCGGTTATGATGGCGCGAGATCTTCTTCCTTCGAGGAAGGTCGTGTTCCTCTTCTTCGGATGAAGGGGTGGGGCTGCGGTTGTACCTGACCGGAGCTTTCTTCTTCGGCTCCATAGGAGCTTCCTGGTGGAGCGCGGCTCCGACGAGTCCGAGTCCGGTAAGTGCGGACTTATGCATGGCTCTTTTCGGGTCCCCCTCCAGAGGTGGGTGGGCTGCTAGGTACGCAGTGGCTGCCATGATCGCAGCTTGCGGTGTTTTCGGGATGACGTTGCCGTCGGCGTCCATCTCCATGAAGGATGTGTGGAGAGTTCGGGTTACCTCACGGCGCTCTTTGGGATCCATGTTCTCCAGCCGAGAGCGGTGCTTGTTTCCTTGGTTGCCATTCGTGCTAGAGCCGATGCCCATGGCGGAGAGCGCAGCTCGTCGCGCGCTGGACTCTGAGGATGCTTGCTTGCGTTTGTCAAGCGTCTCTTGCATCTTGACCTGTTTCTTGTGCTCCTCGATGAGGAGTAAGTGGTATCTCATCGAGGTCCCGTGGAGGTCTGCGAGCAGGATGTCTTGCCGCCACAGCGGCGCGTGCTTGGGCCCATCCCTCCTTGTTGAGGCGGATGACGGGACCGTTGTTCTCCCCTTCGGGTGGGGGGGACTGGCTTCTTCTGTTCCCGCCGTTTCTGTCCTGTGGGTTGGGGTTCGAGTTGGGCGGCGGGTTGGGTGGTTGCTGATCCACGTCGCTTTGGATGACTACGGCGCATTGGTAGCGCTCGTAGATTGGTCCGCTGCTGCCGCAGCTTTTGGGTTCGAAACCGTAGGTCCCTTCATCTGATGGCGGATCGCATAGATCGGAGTTGCAGCTGCTGCTGTCGTAGGACTCATCTATTGATGATGATGTGCGTAGCACAGGGTGTGGGGCCCACGAAGCGGGCCTCATCGATGGTAGGGGCACCCGCTCAGGGAGGCGGAGGGTGCCAGTCTGCCCCACCTGGAAGCAGAAGCTCCCGAATAAGATCTCGAGTCTATCGCCTATGGGCTCGTAGTCCTTCATGGTGGCCGGTGAGTGGGCGGTGAAGTCGAAAGCGCCGAAGAGGAGGTGACTCTCCGTCGCCCAGAGTTGTAGATCGTTCGGGTTGGGACCGTCACGATCGCACAATCAGCGTCCCCAGTTCCCACAGACGGCGCCAATTGACGAGGTTTGATCTCGTCAATGCCCATTGTTATGGACTTGGGTTTTGAAGAAGATGGGGACGCCGGAGATCACGGAACGGTTAGCAAACAAGCAACACGGGACACGAGGTTTAGCCAGGTTCAGGCCCCCGGAGGGAAAACCCTACTCCTTGTCGGCTCTTGATTATGGCGGAACCGAAGGTTACAGGGGTGCGCAGTTTCGATCTGGCGTGGAGGTGTGTATGCGAAAGTATGAGAGATAGATCTAGGGCGTGCCCTCCTAGCCTTTATATAGACTCAGGCAGGTCCCGGGCATAGACCTAGTCGGTTACAGGTTCTAGGGGTTTACCCCTTTGAATTTCCTATCTACTATAGTCTTGCTCTCCAAGGATCTGAAGGCGTCATGGGCTTTGGCCACCCGAAAATCTTCATGGGCCGGCGTACATCTGCCGTGGGCCTTCCTTGGGCTGGACCAGGTATGCTGAGATCATGTACCCGTAGGGTATAACCATGTCAGTTGGCATGCATGATACACCTTATGATACTAGCACTAGGACAGTAGTGGAAACGAGGCCCGTACCAGCGTGGCCTATGTAGCAAAAAGGAGCACCCCCTTTAACACCGGTTCGTGCCACGAACCAGTGTTAAAACCCACCTGATGGTTTAATGACCGGCCAGGGAACCGTTGTTGGGAAGCTATATAATACACCCCACACCGCAGCCCACACCCGTCTCTTCCATTTTTTCACTCTCTCATTTTGGAGCCTAGCAAGAGGGTGAGAGGTGTGCTAGTTTGTGTTTTTTTATATGCACAAGAGGTGTTCGGTGAAATGCCCGAGAGCTCGAAATAAGTTTTCTCGTTGCTCTTTCCTTCTCGGTCGAGGTCGGCAACTTTATCCTTCCATGTGTCATTGATGTACTATATATAAATGGTCATCTCCCTATTAATTTTTGATATACTATATATTAATGCAGATGAACTAACAATGGATGTACGGTGACCGACGCACTTCCGAGTACATTACGGGCCTCCAAAATTTCATCGTTGTGGCTAATGCAAACCGTGGTCACAATGGTTTTATGTGTTGTCCGTGTGTTCACTGTCAGAACAAGAAAGACTACTCAAATACCAGAACCATTCACGCCCACCTGCTTCGATCTGGTTTCATGCCCAGCTATAATTGTTGGACCAAGCACGAAGAAAAAGGGGTCCAATAGGATCTCGGAAGAAGAGGTCAAGAAATTCTTTGCACCTAGACAGGTCGAGACAAAGGAGAAACTAGATCCGGCGGTGGTGGAGAAGTTTTACAATAATCTTTTCAAACCTGAAACCCCACTTGTGCGAGACCACGAGCGCCATATTTTGAAGGGGGGTGCAAGGCGGAGGGAGACTGAAAGTAGCAGTAATGCGGCACCCCAGAAAACAGTTCCCATGCTCGGAGAGCAGGAAAACCAATCATGCGCCCCGCTCCAACTGTTCGACACACGGAACGCTCCTCCTATAAATGATTACGAGGCAGAGCTACAAAGAAAGGCCAATGAGATGGGGATGACTTACATTGCATACTTGAACATCATGGGAGACAACTTGCCCAAAGGCGATGCCAACCCCATACAACCATGGAAGTATGGGAAGAATCTCGTCAAGAAAGAGGAGCTCAAGAATCTACCAACAAAGATGCGAAGATTACACAAGTGGTACCTTGATTTCTGCAAGACGAGAAAGGAAGAATGGATCACGGCGCATATAAGAGATCAGATTTTCTTGTGCGGAGACGACGAGATCAGCTTCAACATTCAAGACTTGCATTTTCTATTCAATCAGAAGGAACTCGACAAAGCTGCCATCAGCCTTTATTGTGTGTAAGTACTATTTCTTTAATTTCTATCTCATCTCATCTCATTCAATTTATTAATTGCATCTATATATATATGCTCACCATATATGTATATATATACTATTATGTAGGAAAAAGGTTATGGAATGCATGAAAGGAGGCCCTTTTGACATTGGGTTCATTGACCCAAATAGAGTTCATGAACAAGTGGTAAAACTCAAACCCGGGCAAACAGAAGATTTCTTGCTAACGTCTTTACTGAGACAACAAACCAAAAGAGAAATACTATTGTCTTACAACTTCTCGTGAGTGTTACCCTCTCTTGTACACATTCTGTTTCGGCTTACTCGATGTTAAGTGTGACTGATGATGAGTTATGCGTGCGTAGGTTCCACTTTATTCGTCTAGTCATTCAACCTGACTCAGGAAAAGTCCTTGCCATGGACTCGTTACGAAAAGACCAAGAGCTATGGGCAGACTTTAAAGAGATGCTCCAGATGTAATTTCAATCATATTATCGCACTAGATCGGCAACTTTCGTGACAACAAGTAATTAATTACTCCTTTATCTATTTTCTTTGCCGGACAGGGTTTGGAAAAGGTTCACGGGCAGGGCCGTGGATGAATGGTCAGAAGAACTAAAATTTGTAGACCAAAATGTAAGTAATACTAGCTAGCTAGGTCTGCGTATCTCTTTGATTCTGCTTCCAATTCCATTATATCATGCTTTATTGATTATTATTTTGATTGAACTCTCTATTTTCGTAAAGTGCGTGCATCAGGGACCCGGCAATAACTTATGTGGATACTATGTTTGCGAGTTCATTCGCGACACGATATGTGCGACGGGCCAAGCCGCACTAGAACAACTTAGAGTAAGTAAACAAAGTACACAACATTATTTTATTACCATCAATTGTGTTGAGTTTTATTCTTATATATATACTAACCCCATTCTTCATATATATTTAGATCGAACGGATGCGGGACCAACTCCTACCATTTGACCGCATACGAGCCATTCAAGAGGAATTGGCGGGGTTCATACTTGATGAGGTCGTCACGCCTGGCGGAGAACTCTTTAGATATCCACCAAAATGAACGTTGTATATATATGCTTGAGCGTGTTTGTCTTGTACTTGATGCTTCAACGTTTACGGAGAATACCACACAATGACGATGTTTGTGTATAATAATAGTTGCTTAATTATTCATGTACTCGTATGTACCGACAACGATGTATGTGTATATCGCTCCCGATCAATTCCCCCTCCCCCTCCCGTCGTCGCCGCGAAATACGCCCGAACGGGCGGCGTAACTGCCGCGATGTAGATTTAGGCTGCTTTTCTCGCCGCGAAGATTTATCTCTTTCTCCTGCCGCGGCACAGAACCTTTAACACCGGTTTGTGTTACGAACCGGTGTTACGAACCGGTGTTAAAGGGGAGGCTGAGCGCTACGGCAGCCCCACGTGCGCCACCCTTTTAACACCGGTTCGTAACCGCTGTTACGGAGGAGGGGGGGTTTTAACACCGAACCCGGTTTGTGTTACGAACCGGTGTTAAAGGGGAGGCTGAGCACTGCGGCAACCCCACGTGCGCCACCCTTTAACACCGGTTCGTAACCGCTGTTACGGGGGAGGGGGGGGGCTTTAACACCGAACCCCAACAACGGTTCCAGAACCGGTGTTAGAGGCCTCGTTTCCACCGGTGGGACCAGCCTCATACTCGTATTCAGTATATTGATCCTTCATTTACTCAATTGATTTGCTCGAGGTTTTTTCCCCGTAGTGCTCGTAACCTTCATTTACTGATTTGATTTGGTGCTTATTACATTCCATCTAGGAAAAGGAATATTAATAGATATACTGCAATTAAGGAGGATCGTATATTATACTCCACTAAGGATTTTCTCCCGTGCAACATCCACATATGAGTTGCCATGCGCTACACCAACACAAGATGTGCAAACTGCATACCTGCACAATGGCGAGGGCAGCGACGATGTCTGTTGTTATGGCCCTTGCCGTGCTCGCCGGTGTGTCCTCCTGCCTCCCAGCCGTTGACGCCGACGCCGGCTTCATCTCCAGCACATGCAACAAGACCAGAAACCCATCTCAATGCGTGGCCGTGCTGGGCGCCGACCCACATAGCGCCAACGCCTCCACCGAGCACGACCTCGCCAGCATCGCGCTGCAAATCGCCACCGACACTGCCGATCACAGCGGCGAGGTCATCGGCGACCTGGCCAAGAATAGCCAGGGCACGCCCGAGGGGGACGCGCTGGGGGTCTGCCTGGGGGCCTATGCCGACGCCGCCATGGACCTCGACATCGACGGCCGCACCGGTTTCGACGGCGGCGACTATGCCGGCACCTCAAAGCTCTTGTCAAGCGCGAAGGATGCCGGAGATACATGCGAGAACGCGTTCAAGGGGATCGGCAAAAGGTCCCCCGTGACTGATATTGACCGCCAGATGACGGAGCGCTGCGGGGTCGCGGGCGACCTCATGGACCTGCTTATCCCCAACACTATGTTTGGATGTAGGAATTTTAGCTCGGAATTAAATTGGACTAGAAATTCCAAATCCAAGATAGAAAGGAAATAGCCAACATTTCCAATTTTGCTGTTTGGATATGCATGGATTTTGTTGTAGGAATCAAAGGTAGCACCCGATTCCAAATCCTGTTTGGATGTCCAAACCATGGAATTTGATATTTTATTAAGTTTTGACAATATAATTTTTTCTACATGTATATGCAAAATAGTATGTATATATTTGATGTTTATATTATTCTGTATTATTTTTAAAATTGCCATCTGTTGGTATAAGCCGCCTGCAATGTTTTACACACTCCTTGTCATTCAATGTTTTTTCATAGTAGTAATACTGCCTCCTTATCTACATAACATATAATAGTATAATAGTGCATAACTTATGTGATGAAGAATGGTCTACCCCGAATGAAAAGAAACAACTAACAGCTCTAACCGGTGAAACTGAACTTATGCTGTCAGTCTGCCGAAACTAAAGAAAAATAGAGTAAATAATTCTAAAACAGTAGCAACCCAAGACCTAAAATTGGCCAATATAACAAGAGAAGCACAGGTTGATCTACCAGCCACCAAATTCCAGTGTCAAAACAAATTACTACGGAGTAGAGAATCTGGGCGGAGCCACACTAGTTAATTCAATGACAGAGAGGCTCTCACAAACACCAAAACGAATCGCTCCAGTCCGACCTCACTGGTAGCATCAACGCGAAGCGATTTACCAATGAATCTCGCAACCTCCAAGCTGAGGTAACCAGTAATCATGCTCAGTCTCACACAAGAGGTGTTTTCTGAGCCGCCGTTCACCTACCGCCGCCGTTCCCCTCCCCAAGCCGATCGATCTATGGTTTCCTTGGAGGAGAAGGTGGAGAGGGAGAGGATGACGAGGTATGGGGCGAGAGGAGGGAGGGGAGCTCACCGGCGCCGCCGCAGCCGCCGGTCGTCCAGGTCGCAGCCGCGGTCTGGTTTCCTTCGTCGGCAGGAGCTCCCGAGAGGTTGTCTCTTTCTCGTTAGCGAACAGGTACGCGGGGGGTCTGTTTCCAAGCGATTCCGAGGGGGTGAGCTCGGAAACGTAGGCGGGCTTGTTGCACGCGAGAGAGCGGGTCGTGGAATTTGGGTCTGTTTCCATACGAGGATTCGCAGCGCAGCCCAAACGGCGGAAATCGATTCCAAATTCCAGATTCCACGATTCCAGCATCAAATTCCTACATCCAAACGCAGTGCAAGTGATGAAAAATTGTTATTTGCTCTTTTTTTAGAATATAATTGTTATTTGATCTTGGTTGTGCATGCTGCATGCTATCAATAATTGTAGTCTTTTTTAGATCATCAATAATTATAGTCATTCGATCATCTTGTATAGTAACAATTTTTCATCCTCAAAGCAGTATATGATTTTTTTTGCTCGTAAAAAGGAACTTTATTCAACGGGTGGCGTTATAGTGCGATCAAGGGAAAGCAACTAAGAACATATTCAGGTCCAGACCCTAACCATGATTTGGTACAATGTTTAACTCTTGCAAGATTTGCAAGTGTGTGGCTAACCCTAACCTCTGAACGTTTCACTGTCAAAAAATTACAAAGTCCATCTCAATCAAATTAAAGCTCTGAGCTCTGCAATAAGAAATAAAAGCGAAGATCTGTCATGGACCTCAGATGTAACGGCCTCCACTAGCTGGAACAATCAGTTTCCACCACAACCGGGAGGGGAGATCGGTGAAGAGCTAAATCCAGGGCATAGATACAAGCATGAAGTTCAGATTCTAGTGGAGACTCACAATCATCCACGAAAAGACACGAATGGAAAATGGGCATACCTTTCTCGGCCCGTAATTCCAGCCAAACGATCGGAGATCTAGAAAGAACCATCAGTAGTGAGTTTGACCGAGACCGGAGGAGGAGCAACCTAGGGTTTATCTGGCCCCTTTTTCACCAGCAAATAGAGCACTCGGACTATAAAAGAGTTTCTCCATAAGCAACGCCTTCAAAAAGAAAACAATGCACTAGCATTGTTGTCGGGCGATCTAAGATCTTAGGTTTTCATGGTAGAAAAAGTTTGATTTATCACAAGCAATGCATTGAACAAAGACATTGCCACGTAGTACAACCAATAAAGTCTAGACGTTAGTTTTCACCCTAGAAAATCATGACTCGGTAGAGCACGACCAATGCTGAGGTCACCAATGTTGTTCCCCCACTTGCCTAGGCCGCTGCTGCAAATCATCAATCACCAGACTCACAGATGTCGCGTGTGCGGTTTGGACAAGAAAAGTCTCGCAGTCAAGCCCACACATCAATCTGTGAAGCAATGTATTCATTGCGTCTAGAATCTCGCTTTCTCCGTTACCTTGTGGTCTTCCAATCATAGCCATCTTAACATTCCATGCCTCTGCCAACATCGTGGAAATCGCAACTTTGACATGTCCCATGGTGTCAACTAAAAGCGGAGCTTCGCAACATGCCCCCTTGAAGCCCCACGGGATAATGTTTCTGGACGCGCCCGATCGAAACCCCTCCAAATCATAGGTCTAGACGCACTTTGCCAATCCCTAGAGACCTTAGATGGATAAATACGAAACTCGGCAGCGGCCAGATTGGAGGCGACCGTGCACCAGCAGATTGGCGAGAAGGACAAAAGAGGACCACTCTCCTGGTTGCTGTTCCTGTACACAGCCAGGAGTGCTGCCTATGTTTCCTTTCTCTCGCTCCACCTCGGAGCTTGCTATAAAGTTGTAAACTCCTTCTCCTATCTTAATAAAGATCGGCCTCAGGCCTTTCGAGATAGAAGAGGACCACTAGGCAAAAAGGGCGGAAAAAACCTACAACACCGCTTTATTGGGGTCACCCACCTCGGCCGACCGCCATCTTCCCAACCACACCGTACTACCCAAAGCCCAGATGGCTGCTCATGCCCACTGCAGGATCCACAGACGACAACATCAGGCCACAAGGAGCCAATGTGCCGGAGGCATATCTGGAGCAGGATGCGAACGTGATCTGATCCTCGAAATAGGGAGATGGAGGACATATGGGGCTGCATGCGGAGGGGCGGTCGGCCCCTGCCGTCGGGGTGGCTAGCAAGGGGATCTAGGCTGGGAGTGGCCTTGACAGGGTGGAATCGCCAAGAGGCGGCCCGGAGGAGGCGGCGGCTATTATTGTTACTTGATTGTCTTGTAACATATTTTGGCGGTCAAAGCAGTAAATGAATTAATGAGTTATTGTGCACCCTTTTTTTTGGAATGCATCATTTCCGACTTCTTTAAAATACATATCGTTTCATTGCATACAAACTTTCTGGGAGATTGTTTTTGTTGTAAAAGAGTTCATTTTACTCCCCAGAACTATCAAGGAAGATATGTTGTAAAAGAGTACCAATGAAATCTCTGAGTTAACCTTCTAAATCTTCAGTTTCATACTTGCTTCATTCCATTTTTCTATGGTGGCCAATTCATTGATATGGAAATAATTTGCGCCTGAATGCCACTCTATGTGATACACCTTCTAATGTTGGTCAAAGCAAAGAATAATTTTGTCTTGCTGCCTCGTGAACTAAAACCACGACAAAAATTATAAAACGGAGGGAGTAGTATAAAATAGAAATACACCTAACAATTCAGACTTTACCTCAAATGTCAAATGTATGTGATTTTCAATTTTCTCTTAATTTTAAATAATTTGCTATGGTGTTTTACTTGTTTCCGTTTTCGTAATTTTTTTGTTTTTCCGCTGCCGATTCCGTAACATTGTATTAAGGGTACAATCTTGCCACAACCTATGCCAATCTCGCCGCTCTGTTCGCAGATGAACCGCGTCTTCGGCCTCTACCATGACTATAAAAATGTCCAAGACTTCAAGTTCCTCCACGTCTTCGCGAGGATCTCGGCGTGCCGAAGTGGAGGGACGTGCGCATGTCTCTCACCAAAGGAAAGGGCGCCATCTACAACCCGGAAGATCCGGCGCCGCCAGCGGCCGAATGTCGGCCGGAGCTCGGCTAGAAGAAGTCCAAGGAGCTCAAGGCCAAGGGACCGCATGGCGAAAAGCTCTAATCTTCGATCAAGAAGTGCATGGGAGACGCCAATACCCACGTCGTGCAGCGGGACGAGAAGTTCGACGAGAGGTGGAGGGTGATCTTGCAGAACCAGGGTGTCAAGATCGACCTCCTGAAGACCAACGTCACGACGAAGAAGAGTAACACTAATCTGGCGTTTTGATGAGGACGACCACGTCGGTGATGGACGACCAGGTCAAGCCGTGGTACATGGTCGAACGCAACACTATCCCGAGCGGCCTATCGGTGTCGTCCACCGCAACACCCATGCCAACGTCGGTGCCGAGCTCTGCCCCAACCTCCTCTTCTGCATCCCAGCTGAGCTCCACTGACACATCGCCGAGTCATGCCTCCGCCATCAAGGAGCCTACAGCCGTCGTCGAGGAACCTGTCATCTGATCCCCGCGTCTATAACTCTATATATAGTTTGATCGTTAAACTCTGTTTTGTGTCGCCGGACTCTTGGACTTTGATCATGTTTATGCTTGCGAGAAGAACAAATTTAAAAAATATCACCGTTTTCTAATCTCTAAGAGAAAGTTTAATAGTGTAGCCGGTTGTTGGCTATAAGATGTTGCCACATCATCTATAGTCAATCATATAGCTAACACATACAACAGTTAGACAAAAGGATATACTACTTTATTAAAATGTGGCCCACATTTCACTCTCACAAAGCACATAGGAGCACGTGCTAGAGCTGGCTCTTAACTTGCAGCCAGCTTATCTTCTCTCTCCTCTCCTCTCTCTTCCAACTCAGCACAAATACTATATTTTACTTCTTATAGTCAGCTGACATGGCTCTATTGTACTTGCTCTATGGGCCGGTCCTTGGGGTGACCGGGACTCGGCGCACCCCTTCGTCCCATCAAGCCAGAGCGTGACGGAGAGCATCACCTCGATCTCGGCAACGGCGCTGGCTACTCATCAGTTTGCCTCGACGCCTGTACAAAGGATGTTTCAGCTACCCCTACTAATTACGGTCATCCAAGGAATCTGTGCCTCGCCTTGTTCGCCGCGTCATTGACATTTTTGAAAATTTTGAAATGTGCTTTCACCAACCAGGGCGCCCAAGCAGTGTTGTGAATTTTCTATTCACCTCTATAAAGAGTCGCCATGGAGGCGTCCAGATTTACAGACGGCTAGCAACACTTGGGCGCACACAGAAACCAATCAAACTGCAATGCCGAGCGCCGCGGCATCCGCCGTAGCGAATGTCCTCGTCGCCGTGCTCGCCATCGTCGCGTCCTCCGCCTTCCCCGCCGTCCACGCGGACACCACCTTCATCTCCCGCGCATGCAGGAGGACCCAAGACGCCGCGCTGTGCGTGGCCGTGCTGAGCGCCGACCCCCGAAGCGCCCGTGCCGACACCGTGCACGGCCTCGCCGACATCGCGCTGGACATGGCCGTCAAAACCGCCGTGGTGAGCGTCGGGGCCTTCAACGGCCTGTACTTCAAGTACGTGGGGACGCCGCAGAGAGGCGCTGCCAAGGCCTGCTGCAGAGCCTACCTCGACGCCGCAAATAAGCTCGTCTTCCACGCGCGCGACAGCTTCGACGACAGGCGTTACGCCGGTGCGTCGGAGCTCGTGGCAAGCGCGCAGGGCGCCGGGGACAGGTGCGAGGACTCGTTCAAGGAAGTTGCAGGAGGGTCCGCCGTCACCGACGTGAATCGAAAGATGACGGAGCTCTTCGTCGTCACCCGTGGCCTCATCGACCTGCTCGCCTCGTCTTGCTGTGCGTGTTGTTCGAAGAAGATTTTCTGAATGTGCATGCATTCAGAAAAATAATAATATCTGGTTATTCTCTGTATGGCCTTTTTTTTCGAAATCGATGAGCACTACTAGTAAACAAGATTTTCTGGTTATCTTTTTTAGCTCAAGGTTCAATAGGTTCTTGGTGTACTTGGTGTGCTCCTTGTCGAGTTCTTGCGGTGTAGGATTTCTGTTTTTGTGATGAATCTCTTCCCAATTTCAATTTTTCATCACTAGCCTTACACTGGACATTTGCTTCCAATAATTAGGCACATCGTTTCTGAACTAGTACTCCATATAGCACCTTTGTCCGTAGAAACAAAAATGGCATTATTAATTATAGCAGATGCTCTAACCGGGGCAGTACATCTGAGGGAACAGATCTATTCGCATGGTGTGAAAAATCTTTCACATTCGACAACTTGCAATTTGAATTGAGGCTTCCAACGTTTTCTTTTTCTCTGATTTTATCTACCTCGAAGGCAGAAGACCTCGGAGAAAGTAATGTATAAATTTTCAGAATGAATTAGCGACCATATTGCCTTTGCCTTACAGAAAGTGATCACAAATCCTTCTGGATCAACTCACTTCTTCATAGCGGCGTGTCCCAAACCATTTGAATCACTGCCTAGCAAATTATTTCATTAATTCAATTGAATGCACATACCTTACTGACCAAGTTATGAACCCTAGGAACATCTTATACAATTTTTAACACATGCAATGCCAACAATTCGGTGACAAACCACTTTTAGTCGTTTTAGACACATCAAATCACTCTAGAATTTTCTATTTGTTTTTGATGATTTTTTTATTCGCTTAAGATTAGTTAGGCGGTAATACAACATTTGTAACTGTCCTGAAACTGATGAGCAGTAGAAAAACAAGAATTTCTGGTTATCTTTTATAGTTCAATGCTCAGCTATACGGATGGCAATGGGTACCCACTTACCCTGCGGGTTTTTACCCATTAGGGTAAGGGTATGGTAGTAAAGTTATACCCACGGGTAAGTAATTGGGCAAAAATCTCTACCTGTTGGGTATTGCCGGTGCGGATATCGTAATGCAAAACCCGTACCCGCATACCCACCTACCCGACAACTTAGTAGATGCCACGTGGGGAATTAGTATTATAGCATTTTTCTAAAAAAATGTGAACTTCTGGAGTTGATGAGTGCTGCTATGTGGCTAATTGTGGTATGTCATGTGACTGTTTTGTAATTCTTTTGAGATTTTAAAGTTTGAACTATATACTTTCTATGCAACTTATGTGTGGGCGTAACTTGTTTTCTTCATAATATCATTCGTTTGGCAATGTATTTTTATTATTTAATATATATTTGCTTACTTGCTGAAACCGTGAATGAATAAAAATATATACTATCATTTCTTTATATGTTGTATTATTACATTGACTTGTTAAGTTGATTGGAGTGATGGATGGGTATTACCCGCGGGTTTTTTTACCCTCGACGGGTGTGGGTATGGGACAAAATTTGTATCCATGTGCGGGTGCGGGGTTGGTTGCGGGGAAGATATAAAATTGCGTGTGCGGGTTTGGTTAAGCTCCACCCGCACCCAACAGCCGCGGGTGCCATCCGTACTCAGCTGGTTGGGGCATTCAGTCATTCAACATGCATGCTGAAGCATACTGTTTTCTACTTGGTGTGCTCCTTGTCGAGTTCTTGCTGTATTGTTGCTTTTGCGGTGGATATGATCAGGTGGTTGCGTAATGAACCTCTTTCCAATTTTCAATTTTTCATCACCAGCTTTACACTGGACATTTGCGTACATTAGTTAGGCACGTCGTTTCTGAACTACTCCATATATTACCTGTGCCATTGAAACAAAAATGGCAATGCAGATGATCTAGCTATGGCAGTACATATGAGGGAACAGATCTCTTCGAATGGTGTGAAAAATCCTTCACATTCTACAACTTGCAATTTGAATTGAGGCTAACAACGTTTTCTTTCTCTCTCATTTTATCTACCTCGAAGGCTGAAGGTCTCAGAAAGAATAATGTACAAATTTTTAGAATGAAGTAGTGACCATATTGCCTTTGCCTTAAAGAAAGTGATCACAAATCCTTCTGGATCAGCTCACTTCTTCATAGCGGCATGTCCCGAACCATTTGAAGCACTGCCAAGCAAATTATTTCATTAATTCAATTGAATGCACATACCTTATTGACCAAGTTATGAACCCTAGGAACATCGAATACATTTTTTAACACCCATGCAATGCCAACAATTCGATGACAAACCACTTTTAGTCGTTTTAGACACATCATATCACTCTAGAATTTTCTATTTTGTTTTTAGATGATTTTTTTATTTTTTTTAAGATAAGTTATATTTCTCTTATGGGATATTTATGAGTAATAAAAGCGACATAAACACATAAATGTACTATGATGCATCTATAAGTTCCACAAGTTAATACATGCTGGAATGCTATTTCTTTTACATTTTTTGTATCACAAAATGCAATGGAACGGTTGGACTTCAAAGTGTAACATTTTAAAATTTTAGAGAAATTAACAAACTTCTATGAAAAATTAAATTTGTATGAATGTACTTATAATGATATATGGATTTTATATTTATTGCTCAATGGTATTTATCAGTGATAAATTTTGAAATTTATATTAAAAATATAGTAGTTAAGATCTTATGTTAGTCGAATGACTTACAACCTAGCTAGATAAATAAGTTCAATATAAATATGTCATCAACCCTCACAATGATCTTGTTCACACCATGTTAAATATGTCACATCACCTTAATCATTTGCCACGCTGATAAACAAAAAGGACACACATGTTTTTTTGCCTCGATCCGGAAGCTTGAACGGTTATTTTTGTTTCATTTGTAGATGTATTTTAGATTACTATCTATTGACCGAGAAGTAGTTCTTGGGCATGGCTATACATGTATGAACACAAATGGTCACACACTTAAGTGGAGTGTGAATTATATTCGGAAAGGAGAGAGGGGGATAGGCCCAAAATAGTTCTGGAGCCACCCCAACTATGGAACAAGAGTGTTAGATACACGGGGTTGGCATATACGAAAGGAGAACGTAAAATATTCGTAGTAACGAATACAAAAACTAGTTATCCAAGTTAAGGAAGTTGAACTAACAATGAACGGTGAATCTTTTTATAAAGTTCTGCCTATATATAAAGTATATGGAAAAACAAACAATACTACAAATTTGGAATATCTAGGCCGCATAGCCAAACTTTTTACAAAAGTATTTCAACAAACAAGTTCACAAGCAAAGGGGATGTGCAAACAATAATAAATTCCCACTTCTAGATTAATGCCATCATAGGTGAACATGGTAGGAGGATATTCTAACACACTAGTCACTAGTTAAATTAATTGAGCATCATCTTCAACTCCTAAGGGAATGTTCTATAGCATAGTAACACCACTAAACCACACAGTGGCTTTCAATTCTAAAAACATCTTCTTAACAAACACTACAACACGATGTTATTACAATGGGGCAAGAGACATGACGCTCATCATCCATGGGATCCAAATCACTATCATACTCATCGCTCATCAAAGTCAGGTCATACTCATCACTACTATCCTCCAATGGATCATTGTAAACGCGATCCTCCTCTACCCTACCATTAACCCTCTCCCTTGTGACGAGGCTATGGTTGATGATGTTCATGTTGGTGTAATATGGACGTTCCACTGCAGGATCAAAATCATCATCACAGGGGTCTTCTCCACAAACCATCTTCTCAAAATCCAACTTGCGCCCATGGAAATCTTCCCCAACAGGATGCACGATCCTAATCCCCATGTGATCGCAGTAAAGACACCGTACTCGCTCTGTCAACAAAAAGGTCACTAACATTCATGAATGCATTGTAGACTGTAGGTGGTAAACAAATGTATTAAAGATAAAATGTCTTGTGCCTTTTTCATTATACACAAAGCCATAGAATATTAATTGTGCCTAGTTATAGCAAAGATTTCATATCGTTGAGTCAAGCGCAGAAATTATGCCTCGTTTTAGAGCAAATTATGCCGCATATGGCTGCAAAATCCAACTTACCTGACAATAAGATTCTAAAGAAGATATCACAAATATATATATTTTTTCGAACCATGCATGAGATATATGTATGTATTAAGGTAGAGAAAAAGCCCTAGAAGGGCAGCAGTAGAACCAAAGATTACAGAAAACACGACCCAACTACAAATATATTGTGGACACAAGATGACCTCTGTATGACTGTAATATTTTAACAGGATGATGTAGCGGCTGCAGTCTAGAAATTTCAGAACTTGGTTTTCCCAGAAAACATGGAAGAGCATCGACTGATTCCAGTTGAAAAAAGAACCCAATTCACAAGTTTCAGACCTTAAGTTAGTATAGTACAATGCAGATTTTCTTTAGTAAAACATGGATCTAAATGTTTGAAAGAAATGGCAAGATACAGAACTTCGTTTATTCGGCTTGCTGAATTTAGGACCAAATCGAAATGCTGTTATACGGTAATAGAATTACATCGAACAGTCATTTAGTCAAAAATAAACTCCAAAGTTGGCCGGGTGCGCTATTTTGCTGGAAACCGCGAAGGCACGGTACATCTGCCCAGCACTTAGCAGAAGTGTTTAATTTATTAAATATAAGGAGATGTATCTCACTACGGCACACAGGCTCTTTGCCGTGTGGGCAAAAGACACGGCAAAGGCGTTTCGGAACACGGCAACGGCAAATGCCACATGGCAACGTTTGCCACGACAAAGGCCTTTGCCGTGTGTTTTCTAAATAAGACACGGCAAAGGCTTTGCCGTGTGTATACACACGGCAAATGCCACACGACAACGTTTTCACGACAAAGGCCCTTTGCCGTGTGTTTTCTAAATAAGACACGGCAAAGGCTTTGCCGTATGTCTTACACGTAGAGACGGCAAAATAAGTAAGATGACGATTCCCGTGGAGATGATAGTGTCTATTCTTTGCCGTGTGTTTTCTCAAAAAGTATACGGCAAAGAAGCTATCTTTGCCATGTGTCTCCTCAAATAGTACACGGCAAAGAACTGTCTTTGTCACGTGTCTCATGGAAAAAGTACACGGCAAATAAACTTCCTTTTAAAAAAAAATAAACAAATTCAATTTTATTTCAAACTTTTTTGAATATTATTTACTTGATAATCTCATATAGGATATTTTAACGCTTTGTATGTTAAATATTAGGTCAAATTGCACTCATAATCAAACTTTTTCTGTGCTCACCCATCCTAACACTACTCTAGCTCTAGCACGCTTAATTTCTTCGTTCCTTTCGAATGAGATTTCGAGAAAGAAATCATACTTTGTTGATAATACTTTCATATCAATCCTATTAACTCTTGGACCATGATGTCACACATCTTAGTTTTAGATTCCAAACAATTATTTAAGTAAACAATAATGAAAAGTAATAATAATCTTAATCCAAATAAAAAATAAAATGATTTTATTTTATTTCCTTTTTCTATTTAATATGGAATAATTCATATATTTAAATCCGTAAATCGGAATTCGATAAATAAAATGTCTAAATCGATCAGAAAAATGTGAGGAATCCAAATATGACATCCATATAATCTTTTAAAAATGGGGTGGTATCATTTTGAATTAGCCATTTGGTGGTTGCTTCATAAAACCCCCCGTTTGTTGTGCTCGAAAAATAGAAAATGGTTTTTTGGTGTGACAAAAAGGAAAACTTCCTCCTGCAACATTGTTCGCCATTCCATGATGCACATGCATGTACAATATGGGCACATTATCACAAACTATGCCTTGATTCTAGCCATAATATTGGTCATTTGACCCGAAAGCTAGGAAACCTCGAATGAGATAGGTTATTTTGTGAAGGTTTTTTAAGACATATTCAATATAACAAGTTTGATATTTTATCTTGCAACCATGTCACATAATATGACACCACGCCAAGGTTTCGCATTATTTCGATCGTTTTTTATTTTTTATGACTCTTTTAAACTATCGACAAACTTTGTCGAACGACGGGTATGAAGATTCTTAGCTCGGAACTGAGCCTCTCTAAAATTTCATTGGATCTCTGAGGAAATAGCATATTGTGAACCTAAAAATGATTTTTGTAAAAAATCATGCCCATCCGATCATGTACATGTAGTTCATATCTGACACACTTCCTATCGATTCGACAGGAATTTGTCTTTTTCACCTGGAGTGGACGGAAAGGTTTGAGATCCCTCCGTTGGGACATTGTACATTTAAGGTGGTCTAGTATTTTTGAAAAATGGAGTGGTAGCATTTTGAATTAGCCATTTGGTGGTTGCTTCATAAAATCTCCCGTTTTTTACGTTCAGAAAATGGAAAATGGCTTTTTGGTGCGATGAAAAGGAAAACTTTCTCCTGCAACATTGTTCGCCATTCCATGATGCACATGCATGCATAATATGGGCAGATTATCATAAACTATGCCTTGATTCTAGCCATAACATTGGTCATTTGACCTGAAAGCCAGGAAACCTCGAATGATTTAGGTCATTTTGTGAAGGTTTTTTTGAGAAATATTCAATATAACAAGTTTGATATTTTTCCTTCCAACCATGTCACATAATATGACACCACGCGAAGGTTTCGCATTGTTTTGATCGTTTTTGATTTTTTTATGACTCTTTTAAACTATCGACAAACTTTGTCGAATGACGAGTATGAAAATTCTTAGCTCGGAGCTGAGCCTCTCTAAACTTTAATTAGATCTCTGATTAAATAGCATATTGTGAACATAAAAATAATTTTTGTGAAAAATAGTGCCCATCAGATCATGTACCTGTAGTTCATATCTGACCCACTTCCTGCCGATTGGGCATGAATTTGTCTTTTTTACTTGGAGTGGACAGAAAGGTTTTAGATCCCCCGTTGGGATATTGTCCATTTAAGGTGGTCTAGTATTTTTGAAAAATGAGGTGGTAGCATTTTGAATTAGCCCTTTGGTGGTTGCTACATAAAATCCCCTTTTTTACGCTCGAAAAATGGAAAATAGATTTTTGGTGCAACGAAAAAGAAAACTTCCTCCTGGAACATTGTTCGTCATTCCATGATGCACATGCATGCATAATATGGGCATATTATCACAAAATATGCCTTGATTCTAGCCATAACATTGGTTATTTGACCCGAAAGCCAGGAAACCTCGAATGAGATAGGTCATTTTGTGAAGGGTTTTTTGAGACATATTCAATATAACAAGTTTGATATTTTTCCTTTCAACCATGTCACATAATATGACACCACGCGAAGGTTTCGCATTGTTTTGATCGTTTTTAAAAAATTTATGACTACTTTAAACTATCGACAAACTTTGTCGAACGACGGGTATGAAGATTCTTAGCTCGGAGCTGAGCCTCTCTAAACTTTTATTGGATCTCTGCTGAAATAGAATATTGTGAACCTAAAAATGATTTTTGTGAAAAATCATGCCCATCAGATCATGTACCTGTAGTTCATATCTGACCCACTTCCTACCGATTGGGCAGGAATTTGTCTTTTTCACTTGGAGTGGACAGAAAGGTTTTAATCCCCCTGTTGGGACATTGTCCATTTAAGGTGGTCTAGTATTTTTGAAAAATAGGGTGGTAACATTTTGAATTAGCCATTTGGTGGTTGCTACATAAAATCTCCATTTTTTACGCTCGAAAAATGGAAAATAGATTTTTGGTGCGACGAAAAGGAAAAATTCCCTCCTGCAACATTGTTCATCATTCCATGATGCACATGCATGCACAATATGGGCAGATTATCACAAACTATGCATTATTCTAGCCATAACATTGCTTATTTGATCCGAAAGCCAGGAAACCTCGAATGAGATAGGTCATTTTGTGAAGGTTTTTCCGAGACATAATCAATATACGAAGTTTGATATTTTTCCTACCAACTATGTCACATAATATGACACCACGGAAAGGTTTCGTATTGTTTCGATCGTTTTTGAATTTTTTATGCATGTTTTAAACTATGGTCAAAACGACGAGCATAAAGATTCCTATTAAATATAAATATCTAATATTTGAGTGTAGATAGATAGATCTTATTTTTCTGCAAATTTTGATATATTATTTGTATTTTTCTGAATTAGAATAATTTTTTTATGATTTTCCTAAGAGTAATGTGATAAAAGGCAAAAAAAAGAAAAAAAAGACTTTGCCGTGTGTACTGCGGAATACACACGGCAATGGCCCTTTGTCATGTGTACTACGGAATACACACGGCAAAGGGTCTTTGCCATATATAGTGCAGAATACACACGGCAAAGGACCGGCGAGTGCACACGACAAAGAGACCATCGTCTGTGGCCGTTAGCTCCTCCTGTTAAATGGACCTGTGGGGTCACGGGTCCTACCTCGTTGCCGTGACAGCACCTATGTCGTGTGCCGTTGTCGCATTTGCCGAGTGTATTTTCTTTGTCGTGTTCCTTTATGGGTCTTTGCCGCGTATATTTTTTTGCCTTGTTCTTTTTCAGAAATTTGCCGTGTTCACATACTTTGCCGTGTATTTTTTGAGTTACACACGGCAAAGACAGACTTTGCCGTGTTCCGGTATATTTGGCACACGACAAAGACATGTCTACACGGCAGCGACATTTTTTTTCCGTAGTGTCTAGACACTTTTGAATCTATACACTAAAAGGTGTCTAGATACATCTCCTTCACAAATCTAAAACATCTTGTATTTCCAAACGAAGGGAATCTATACACTAAAAGGTGTCTAGATACATCTCCTTCACAAATCTAAAACATCTTATATTTCCAAACCGAGTGAGTAGTTGTTAATAAGTTAACTAGCTACTTAGCAAGAACTAGATAACCTAAGTATACAGAATGGTATTTTTTTCACGTGTTTAATTAAGGATACTATATGAAAAAAATTGCAAGTAACATGCATGTACATGCAATGCCAAGTAAGCAAATTGGTGACATGGCATTGATAACTAATATAAAAAAGAGAGGTAGTAACTTAACTAGTAGTTACCATAACATCACACATACCAAGATCATATGAGTCTACAACCTAATTAATTGCTCTTTGCATGACACCACACGCATGTTACTACCCACTATGAATGTAGTAACATGAACTAGTACCATATGCATGTTACTAGTCTAAGTTAGTTAGCACTATGACCAGCCTGCTATAAAAATAATTTGCGTCCGAATGCCACTTTATGTGATACACCTTCTAATGTTGGTCAAAGCAAAGAATAATTTTGTCCTACTGCCTCGTGAACTAAGGTTGGTCATAGTTCTAAGGTTGGTCATAGTGGGAAGTAACTTAGGATAGTAACATGGGTATGTTACTAGTCTAAGTTACTATCTTCATAGTGAAAAATAACATATGTATGGTGTTATGCAGAGGCTTATTTATTGTAATATAGACCTATTTTGTCTTGAAATGTGTGATGTTATGGTAACATATATATAGCTAGTTACCACAAGCCATTCTCTCATCATTTAATTGCATGCATGTCATCTAAATGTTTAGTTGGAAATACATGTAGGACTATATTACTACTCAAGTTACTTCCACTATAACTAGCCTAAGTAACTTACTAGTTTATGTTACTACTAGCTGGGCTTCGGCGCGGCGACACGCCGCGCCATTGTGGCTGCCATTCGGTGCGCATTCGTTTGAGCTGATTGTATTGGTTAGCTTTACGTAACATGGATAGATAGATTTAAATATCATCAGTTCGAGTGTGGTGTTAGGAAACGTGGGCAACCCTCTATACTAAGGCTAATCAGTGGACAGCGAGCGAAAAAAAAAACAGACAAGATAAGTAGTGCTCAAATAGTAGACGATACAGGCGGTGGACACATGAGCAGTACATGGGACCAAGACAATAGATTGTCTTCGGCATGCCATCTACAATACTATCAAATGCATCAAATGTCATTATCAGCAGTCTCCTCATGGGCATCGCTGTCGTCATCAGAGGACGGAACAATGACAAGATCATTGGATGCATTGAACGTTGTCTTTGGCTTCTTCTTCTTAGACAGGGACTCTTTCTTGGACGCAGAGGCCGATGTGACGGCGGGAGCGGCACGCTGGTCTTTGTTCATGAGCAGCCAGTCAAAAAGCTGCTTGTTAGCCCTTTAGAAGGGGCTGTTCTTCCACTTGTTGTTGGGGCAGGTGTGTTGACGTGTCGACGTGGACTTGGCGACGGTACCCACGAGGCCTTGAAAGATGTCGTGGCAGGTGTGCTGATGGTGTCCTTGTGTTGTGGGCTTGGCGAATTCGTCTTCACTTGTCTTGGGGAAGGCAGCGTCCATGAGGAAGGCGTGCTGTTCTTCGAGGCTTGGCTGATGTACCTCCTGAGCTCCGTGGACCATGTCGGGCAGCTTGTTCCCCGTGTCATCGTTCACCTCGTCGTCTTCCCGCCATTCGTAGTCTAGCTCTTCATCCTGCATGTACTCTTGATTGTCAGTGTTTGGGCTAGGATGTCCATAGATACCGGAGTGCATAGGACTATGAGGATCGCTTGGAGAAAGGCGTTCGGAACTATGGCGAGGCGAGGTAAATTCTGGAACGTGGAGTGTAAGATAGGTGGGAATACGATGAGGCCAGGTATACGGCTGGATAAGACACGGCGGCGAGGGGTGGTTGAGCGGAATGTAGTCAGGACTGGTAGGAAAATGCACGGGGCTGTGTGGCGGCGACGGTGGAAAGCCGAGCGGAGTATAGACATGGCTAGGAGGCGGCCAGCCGTGCTCGTTGGTTGCCTCGACGGCGCCGCGCTTATTGTCAGACATTTGTGGATCTGGATTGCGGGTAAAGCGAGGAAGGGATGGATGTACTGATAAGATGATGAAAATAGTAGAGGGGTGGTGCTCTATATATAGAAGGTGGCAATGGCAGCTACAAGAGAGGAGTGCATGGCTGCGCAGACACGTGTACCATGGTGCGGTGCATGGCTACCACGTGCACGTCGTCATCTGCTCGTTTGGAGGTGTGCAATGCAATGAGCTGCGCATGCTACGGGATGGCCGAATAAATAAAATATGAGTGGCCTGGGCAGCCGCTTATCTTTAATCAGCAAACTCGTGTAGTCTAATCAGCAGACCTATTCAGGCCTATTTAATCTAGTTGGTTTGTGTGGTGTGTCGTGTAGCCTATGTTTGGAAGTAGCCAGGGCATCCCTTTGTGTAGCCTGGCAGGCTAGATATTAAATCTGCATCTTTCTTGTCCCTGCATGCACGCCTCTGCTCTTTCAATTTATCTTTCGCGCGATTAATTACCTCCTCGTTTTCCTCGGAGGCATGCATGCCTTTCATCTCTCTCGCATGTGCAACCGGTGGAGATACTTCCCTTATGTTGCCACATTGTATTTTTGCCTATTTAAAGGAGAGAGAAACAAAAGAGAGAACGTTGTCTTCTTTTAGTTAAGGGATGATCTGAGAAGACTATTTTCTCCATTATACCATATGCCCTCCCTTAGTGAATCAATTTCTTACTAAAAATAGTTAATTCTTATTAACTGTTAGAGATAGCAGTAAGAGATAGTGCATTGTACAAGTTATTTATTATGTCTTCTCTAAATGATATGGAGAGCTAAGAGAAGGCAAGCCTTCCCTAACATTGTACATGTCTAACTGCTCATATTACTTTCTCTCCTAGTTTTCTGCTTATTGCCTGGCATGCGCCATGCATGGCCAATACCTGCCTGATACAGTTTACCAGCCCGTACACCAATTCCAGGTAAAGTGGCTGAGTAATGTATCCTTGGCCATAGCAAGTTAGTACTGATGAACCTCGTGCGACACGTATAATTTTTTTCAAACTTTCACCAGAGAATAAGGCGTAGGGTGGTGTCCAGCCGTTCCCTTCCAAATCTACCCCTCTCAGCCATTAACATCTACCTAAATTTGTGCCGCTGCCATTGGCTTCCTTGACGCATGCGTGAGATTAGATGGAAACCTGGGAGAGACAATTTATTACTGCGTGGCCATGCGTTGCATGCAGGGAGAAAGGGACACTTAATATGCGTTGCATGCAGCAGAGAAAGTAGGAAATGTTTGAGCGGGAGAAAAAAATTAAGCAATGAGTCTCACGCATTAATAGGGGCACAATTGGAAACAATTCCTGTCGCCAGAGTCTCACGTCGAGATACTGCAGAAAAAAGAACTGCAAAATCCCGTCCGAAAAAGAGTGGACGCTTGTGATTTTCTAGACAAATTAGGAATTTTGTAAAAAGCCCCCTACTCTCTCCTTTAAGCTACCGGTTAGCCAGCAGGACTGCTTCGATTCCCGTATGCACTCAATGCATATGCTAAAAATCTGACCATGCATGCCACCATGGACAATACCAGCGGCCGAGACGCCCGTCGTTTTTTGTGCTGGACTGATATTGAAGCGTCAGCCTAGGCCTAAGCAAAAGTTTACGGCGAGGCAAACGCAAACGTACACTCTTTTTCGGAAAAGCAGCAGAGCCTAGACGTACGATCTTTTACGAACGGAGAGAGTACGTGTCGTGCCAAAAGATGTCTAGTAATAATACGCGTCGTGGAGTATTATTAAGGATTGTATATGGAGAGAGTGTATCCATATGGGGTCGTTGTATATTTTTTTAATAATAAGTGACACGTCCGAAAAAACACGGAACAAAACAAAAAGAGAACGAACCAGAAGAAGAAGAGGCAGCACCACGAATAGCAGACTCGACGGCGACGTCTCCGTCGACGAGAGAAACAACAGAAGCAGCACGACCACCACGACGGCAGCCAGCCCGACCACTACCACCAATAGCAGAGGAAGAAGAGGGCATAGAATCGTGCCGCTCCGACTCACCGGAACACGTGGGAACGCCAGCACGGCCACGCCGTCGAGGAACACGCCGACCCCCACGACCACCACGAGAAGAACCAAGAACCGGCGCGTCCATCCCGCCAGCCTCCACCACAACGGGGAGGAAAGAACCGCCACGCCCACACAGCCGACGACCACCACGGCCACCACGGCTGCCATGGAAAGAGACCCCAGCAGCAGGACCATCACGGCCACCACCTGAAGGAACCCTAGCCATGAGGGGAAGAGGAAGAGGGCAATAGAAAACAAGAAAAAGAAAAGAGCATATATAGCCATGGCAGAACATGCGAGACGAAACACGGCGACCCCTTGCCGGTCCACGTGTGCACCACGCGTCTCAAACTGAGAGAGGAAAGCACAAATGGCAAAACAAGAAGAAGAGATGATGTATGAAGACAAAAAGAAATGATGAAAGGAAGAAGATGGCAATTGTTATGATGACAACCTATGGGCAAAAACAACCAATTAGAAAATATGGGATGAGGGAAAAACAATTACACAAAAGACAAGAGGCATGATGACAATGCACGGAGGCAAGGAAAAAGGATTATACAAAAAGACAAAAGAGAGGACACAAAATTAACGGCAGACATGCATGGACATGACCACGCCTGCCAATTGCATACAATGCCAGTCAACTGCATGCAATGCGATAACAAACAATATATCTAGGCACACACCAAGAAAAGGGATGTTTTCTCCCCAAAGCAGTGACATGTAGGCCACCCAAGACATGTAACAGCAGGAAAAAATAATACACTCACCCGATAAACGCACACAGATGAATAAAGTGACACATGTCAGCAGGAAACAAATCGATCGGCTGCTCCAAAAACCTAAGGAAAAAAGAGAAGCTAGTTGGTTTAGGATTGTTATATATATATATATATATATATATATATATATATTTAAAGTGAAAAGTAACATACGTGTGGTATCGTGCAAAAACTTATTAATTAGGTTGTAGACTCATATGATGTTGGTATGTGTAATATATGTTACTAGTTAAATTATTCTCACTATGACTAGCCTAAAACCACGGCAAAAATTATGAAACGGACGGAGTAGTATAAAATAGAAATACACCTAACAATTCGGACTTCACCTCAAACGTCAAATGTATGTGATTTTCAATCTTTCTCTTAATTTTAAATAATTTGCTATGATGTTTTAGTTGTTTCGGTTTTCATGATATTTTTGTTTTTCCACTGCCAAGTCCGTAACATTGTATTAAGGGTACAATATCGCCACAACCTATGCCCAATCTCGTCGCTCTGTTCGCATATAAACCACGCCTTCGGCCTCAACCGCAGAGAGGCGCTGCTAAGGCCTGCTGCAGAGCCTACCTCGATGCCGCAAATAAGCTCGTCTTCCACGCGCGCGACAGCTTCGACGGCAGGCGCGATGCAAGTCCGGAGCTCGTCAGGTAAGCGCCGGGGACATGTGCGAGGAGGTTGCAGGAGGGTCCGCCGTCACCGACGTGAATCGAAAGATGACGGAGCTCTTCGTCGTCACCCGTGGCCTCATCGACCTGCTCGCCTCGTCTTGTTGTGCGTGTTGTTCGAAGAAGAGTTTCTGAATGTGCATGCATTCAGAAAAAAACAAGAATTTCTGGTTATCTTTCTTTGTAATCTGTATGCCATTCTTCTCTATATATGATGTAACTGTCCTGAAACCGACGAGCATTAGAAAAACAAGAATTTCTGGTTATCTTTTATAGCTCAACGCTCAATAGGTTCTTGGTGTATCTTTTTTTTTGAACTGTTCTTGGTGTACTTGGTGTGCTCCTTGTCAAGTTCTTGCGGTACAGGATTGCTGCTTTTGTGGTGGATGATCAAGTGCTTGCAGAATGAACCTCTTCCCAATTTTAGGCACTTTGCTACTCCCTCCGTTTCTGAGCATAAGGCGCAAATAATTTTTCAACTTTTCGTCAAAGAACAAGGCGCGGCGAAGATCAGATGCGTTTTTATTGCTGTTCTGCCGAAACTGCCCTCCTCCTCCCCCTCGACTCCTAAGATATCGTGGTGCAGTTAATCCTTGCGCCACCGATCCTTCGCGTTCTGAGTAGCCCCATTACTCCGCCTTCCTCGTCCCGAGAACAAGGTTGGCTTGCTTTGGTATCAACCCATCTTGTTCCGTATGCATCATCTTCTCCCTCCCCGCAGCAGTTTCCATGGCGTGCATGCGGAGGAAGTGGTGCTGCCGGCGGCGGCGTTCCCTTGCTGGGCGAGGCGCGGCCATGTTTCTGGGCGAGCTCGAGGGACGTCCTGCATGACGTGGACGGCGGCCACCACCTGTTCAGGGAGCGTTGGCAACATTCATGTGTCATGCAGAGTCACTATCATCGACAGTGAAACAGTACTTGCACCATTCGCATGTCCTGCAACGTCTTTGTCATCAGTGTTAGGAATAGGCAACTTGTATTCCTTACGGGGCCAAAGGCCACAATATATAATACAGGTACAGGTGTGAATATGCAGGAAGCTCCCTAACATATGGGGAAAGTACAATACAAATATATACATCAAACACACACCCCCCCCCTCAAACTCATGGTGGATCCACAACACTGAGTTTGGAGAGTAAGAAATCATGCTGCGCTCTGGTCCGTGCCTTCGTGAAGAAATCCGCCAACTGTAAATCTGAAGGCACATACTGAAGCGCAACAACCTGAGCCTGCACCTGAGCACGTGTATAGAAAGCATCAACACCAATATGCTTGGTAAGCTCATGCTTGACCGGATCACGTGCAACACTAATAGCACCTATACTGTCAGACAACCAGAGTGGGTGTGGTAACAGAAACCTCAAAATCCGCAAGTAACCACCGTAACCAGGTCACCTCAGCAGTCAACAAGGCCATAGCACGCAACTCAGCCTCAACACTCGAACGAGAAACCGCTATCTGTTTCTTCATCTTCCAAGCAATGAGCGAACCACCAAGCGACACACAGTAAGCAGAAAGTGAACGACTATCCAAAGGATCACTCGCCCACGTAGCGTCCGAATAGCACTGGAGCTGGAGGGAGCTGGAACGAGGAAAGAAAAGGCGACGAGTGATCGTACCACGAAGATAACAAAGAACACGGAGAAGATGACTATAGTGAACAGTGGTAGAAGCTGAAACAAACTGACTCAGAATATGAACAGGATAAGAGATGTCAGGACGAGTAACAGCAAGATAAACAAGACTCCCAACAAGATGGCCAGTAACGTCGGATCGAAAGAGGATCAAGATCGAGGGTTGAAGCTTAACATTAAGCTCCATAGGGGTCTCAATAATGCGCTCATCCCCAAGAGCAGCACGAGCAAGAAGATCCTAATTATACTTTTCCTGTGAGATGTAAAAACCATCAGAAGTGGAGGAAACCTCAATCCCAAGAAAGTATCGAAGAGGACCAAGATTAGTCATAAGAAACTGATCAAGAAGACGAGCCTTAACAAAGGCGATATACTCAGAATCATCACCAGTAATGATCATATCATCAACATAGAGAAGAAGAAGAGTGCGACCACGAGGAGAAGTGTGAACAAACAGCGCTGGATCATGAGCACTAGGGGAGAAACTAGCAGCAGTCACTACAGAAGCAACGTGCTCAAACTAGGCATGAGGGGCCTGTTTGAGGCCATAAAGAGAACGTCGAAGACGACAAACCATCCCCTCGGGAACAGAATACCCAGGAGGAGGCTGCATTTAAACCTCCTCACTCAACTCACCATTGAGAAAGGCGTTCTGAACATCAAGCGGAGACACGGACCAGTGACGAACAGAAGCAATAGCAAGAAGAGTACGCATAGTGGTCATATGAGCCACAGGAGCAAAGGTCTCATCATAGTCACGACCATGCTCCTGCTGAAAGCCACGAGCCACAAGACGCGCTTTATAGCGCTCAAGAGATCCATCAGAGCGGGTCTTAATCTTATAGACCCACTTACACGTGATAGGACGAACACCGGAAGGGGGAGAAACAAGATCCCAGGTGCCAGTGCGCTCAAGCGCAGCAATCTCCTCAGCCATGGCCAGCTGCCATTCGGGATGATGCTCAGCATCCCGATAAGAAGTCGGCTCGGAGGCAACAGAAAGACCATACTGACTTGAGAGTAACGGTGGGGGGCACGACGCTAACGAACAGGATGAGTAGAGGGAAGCTCGTCAGAGGAAGACGACTCAGGAGATGACGATGAAGAAGAAGGAATAGCAGAGGAAGACTCCGGAGAACGAGGAGAACTAGGAGAACTAGACGGAGCAGAGGAGGACGGTGTAGAAGAAGATACATCAGGGGGAGGATATCCTGAAGAAGACACAATAGGAGTAGAAGGAGGTGTGTCAGGAAAGAAAAGAAAAGAGATATCTTCCACCGGGTAGGTACCAGCGGTGGGACGAGGATAAAAAAGACGCGTCTCATCAAAAGTAACATCACGAGAGATACGCATCCGATGACCAACGGGGTCCCAACAGCGATAGCCCTTATGCTCATCACTGTATCCAAGGAAGACACACTCAACAGACCGAGCGGTCAGTTTGGTGCGTTCGCGAGGAGCAAGGAGAATATAGCAAACACAACCAAACAAGCGAAGCATGGAGTAGTCTGGAGACTATCCAGATAGGCGCTCAAGAGGGATGCCACCCTGCAGAGCGGCAGAAGGCTGAATATTAATGAGGTAAGCCGACGTAGCGACAGCCTCAGCCCAGAAATGCGGCGGAAGAGAAGAAGCAATCATCATGGCACGAGTGGTATCAAGAAGATGGCGATGCTTATGCTCAGCAACGCCATTCTAGCCATGTGCGCCAGGACAGGAGAACTGAGCAAGGGTGCCCTGCTCAGCAAGAACACCTCGCAACATCTGGGAGATGTACTCACCAGCAGAATCAGCACAAAACACACGAATGGGGGTAGAATACTGAGTATGGACCATGGCCGCAAAACGCTGATATATGGAGAGCACTTCACTACGAGAGCGCATAAAATACAACCAAGTATACCGAGAAAAATCATCGATGAATAAAATATAGTAGCGATGGCCCCCTTTCGAAGCGAAAGGAGCCGGACCCCAAACATCGGAATGAACTAACTCAAAAGGTCGCTGAGATACAGACGAGCTAGTAGGATAGGGAAGCTGAATCTGTTTACCCAACCTACAGCCCTGACAATATAAAGACCCATCTCTTGAGACAGACCCCAGAAGACCACGATGAACTGATGACGACAGGCGAGAGTCACAAAGGTGACCAAGACGATGATGCCACTGCTGAAAGGAGCTGGTAGCAGAGGCGCCGACCGAAGAAGAACTGGCAGATGAAGTGGCAGCGGAAGGAACACGAAGCCAGTCTAACTCCCAAAGTCCTGAAGAGTCACGGCTGCGAGGGCCAGCTCCAACCAGGGCCTGTGTGCGACGTTCCTGGACAACACAAGAATCAGCATCAACAATGACGCGACAACCAGAGTCAGTAAGCTGGCTAGCAGAGAATAGATTCATATTAAGAAGGGGGAAATGAGAAATATCAGGAAAAAAAAGAAGAAGTAGAAAGGGTGCCCCGACTAGAAACAGGAAGAGAGGTACCATCAGCCGTGAAAACACGGACAAGGGAAGAGAGAGAACGAAGAGCGGACAGAAAAGAAGACTCAGAGGTCATATGAAAGGAAGCTGCAGAATGCAGATACCACGGGAGCGTACCTGACTGTGTAGAAGATGGTGGTCGCGCAGTGCCGGAAGAATCAGTCACAGAACCAGCAGTGCCCGTCGAAGAAGAGCCTGTAGCAGCAAGCAGACCGCGAAGACTCCTGATAATGTCCTGATCAGAGAGAGCAACTGCTGAAGATCCGAAAGGAGCCGACTGCCCACGAGCCTGGTGCTGCTGACGTAAACTGGGGTCCCGTGTATAACAGGTGGCCCAAGTGTGGCCATCCCTGTTGCAATAAGAGCAGTGACGAAGAGAACCACGGCGACCGTGACCACGAGTCTGCTGATGCTGACTCGACCACGAAATTGTTGGTCGACTCAGACTACGAGACTGGTGCCGACTCGACCACGACTGGAGGAGTGGGTAGTATCGACGGTGGCACAGAGGACCGCGGCTGAGTCGAGGGAGTAGACAGCATAGGAGGACCACGAGTAGCAAGCATAGACGAAACCGCAAGAAGACCAGCACCACGGAGACGGGTCTCCTCAGCCCGAAGCTCACACAACACCTCAGAGAGCGGAACACGACAACGAGTATTCAGCTGAGGACGCCAGGGCTCAAACTCCTGGCGGAGCCGAGACAGAAACTCATAGATGCGGTGAAACTCCAAATCCGAGCGCACTATCTGGCAAAGACGAAGTGCCACAAACAGCAAGAAGAGAGAGAATCAAGTCGACGCGGATAGTAGCACTCGAGTATAGAACTCATCAATAGTGGAATCACCGCTGAAGAGCATGCTCTGGCGAACCACGAGACGGTAAAGAGCATCCCAGACGGTGATAAGCGACGAAGATGTGCCCACTGAGCGGCAACAGTAGTAAGACTCATGAACTCAGCAGCATATTAGGGTAGAACACTGGAGGTGAGAACAGCAGCAGCACGAGCATCCTCATCGACCCACTGAGTGTAGGCAGTCAGAGCGTGGCGATAGGACTCGAGATCAGCAGAGTACTGCTTGAACTTCAGTTCATAAGCAGCAATAGCACTATCATCGGCACTCTGAGCAGCATCCTTGGCCTCCTGAGAAGCATTAGCGCCAAGAACAATCTGCGTCGGCGGAAGAGGGGCCACAGGAGCAGGGGCACGGTGGACAGGGGACCTCGCCGGAGAGCACACCGCAAAGACGGAGACCGCGCATGTGAACGCGCATAAAGGAAGGAAATCAGGATAATTCGCGCCATCGAAGATCACCGGGCAGCGAGGAATCGCAACATAGCCCGATGCAGAAGACATCTCTCTCTCAATTTTTTTTGAGGTCAACTCTCAGATCCAATCGGGAACCGACGGGCGTCCAGATCCGATCGGGGCGAGCTGGAGTCCGTCAAACGGCCGGCAGACGGGGCGGGGACGGACGGCCGGCGGGGCAGTCGAGGCCGGGCCGGACGGGGCGGTGCTGGGCCAGGCGGACGACCAGCGGGAAGCAGCAGGGCATCGGTCCAGGCAGCAGGGGGCGCGCAGGGACGCACGTGCAAGCCAGCAGAGAAGGCAGAGCGTCGATCCAGGGGAGGCAGAGCGTCGATCCAGGGGACGCGCGTGGTCGTCGGGGAGGCAGAGCATCGATCCAGGGGAGGCAGAGGCAGCGGGGCGTCGGTCCAGGCAGCAGGGCGCGCGTGGACGCGCGTGCAAGCCAGCAGGGCGTCGATCCAGGGGAACAGGGCGTCGGTGCAGAGAGTCGATCCAGGGAATCGATCCAGGGGAGCAGGGAATCGATCCAGAGAATAAGACTTGATCGGATCTGACAGGTGAAGTCCGAATTGGATCTCGATCGGGTCAGGCAACCCAGATCAGGCACACGACAAGGCCGACGGCAAAACGGGCGGCGACCGGCGGCGACGACGACGGCAAGGCCGGCGACGACAGGGACGGTGACGGCCGACGAAGTTGCGAGAAAGAAGACGGAGCTAACGTGGCTCTGATACCATGTTAGGAATATGCAAATTATATTTCTCAGGAGGCCAAATGCCACAATATATAATACAGGTACAAGTGCGAATATACAGGAAGCCCCCTAAGATATGGGGAAATTATAATACAAATATATACATGTAACAATCGGCAGCTCCACATCCAGCACATCTTCCTTGACCACCGCGCCACGATGGAAGGAGTTACTGCGAACGGAGGGTGCAAGGAACGAGGAGTCTGTGCAGCTACCGGGAGAGAGAAATCAGAAAAAATAAAAGGGGAGGCGTTTAATTAGGGGTAATCTTGGAAACATTCAGCGAGTGGCCCTTAATCGACGAGCCCAAATCTTTACATCCTAATCAGGAATGGATGGAGTATATCATATGCACTTGCTTATGTGGTACTATAGTTAACGAGGAAAAAGATTAAGGTTTTATCTTACTCCCTCCATCCCAAGGTTTAGGGCATAAAAATCTCACCACAGTTATTTAGGCAACGATGGGTGGACCAGAAAATTGGTAGCTTTCCTTTGAGTTAAATACGGTAACAGTCCCTGTACTTATTAGGCTGACTTGATTTAGTTTCCATACTCGGAATTTGCTGAATTTTGTCCGTGTACTTGTGAAGTGAGCTCGATTTAGTCCATATTCATGTTTGGCATTGAAATTGTACCGACTTGGATGCCACGTGGATGTCATGTCCCACTTGCAGGAGTGAAAATGGACTAGAAATCTGTAGTTAGCCTCTCCCATGTTACTTCATTATAATTAGTTAATCTTCCATTGTAAATATGTTGCTCCACCTTCTGGTCCAGTGATCACCACCTCTGTCGCCTGCCCGTCGCCTCCGCCTCCGTCGGGTCCTTACTTTTCTCCTCCCTCGAATAGAGCTCTCTGGACTGAAAGGATCTATAACGGCGTGGGGTGCTCTACATAATGGATTTGATGGGTAGAGGTACGTGCAAATATCTTGTAGTGGAAAAAAAGTTTTAGATATGGAAGGATGTTCCTGCAAGATTCCAATCCAAGTGGCGTTCGAATCCACGTAATTTTGATGTCAAACATGAATTAGGACTAAATCGAACCCAATTCACAAGTATATCAATTAAATTCAGTAAATTCCGAGTACGAGGACTAAATCGAGTCAGCCGAACAAGTAAAGGGATTGTTAGTGTATTTAACTCCTTTCCTTTCATGCCCCTGCATGCGCGCCCTTCCTCCCCTTAATTTCTCTCCATTGACTACCTCCGCGTGACTAGAGATTTTATCTCTCCCGCATGCACAACCAATGGTTTATTCATAATAACTACTCCCCCTTAAATCTCTCCTATTTTTCTGCTAATATCCTCGCATGCCCGGAGGGAGATTTCGGAGGCAGCGGCAACGGCTGTAAATTAGGCGCATGAGTCGAAGCGAGTTTAATGCAAACAATTTTTTTAGGAGAAGAAAGAATGGGAAAGGAGGGGCAAACTCGAGAGGTTACCGATATACATCCATCCAAGCCTTATTCCTTGAGTAAAAACCCAGAATTTTTTTACGCCCTAATCCTTAGGATGGAGGGAGTAGCTAAGAAATACCACTTACATGGAATCATAGGCAAAAAACATTGCTATACCAATCATATGAGGTTGGTCATAGTGAGTGTATGATACTATCTCTATAGTGCATATCATATGATAGTATCATAGTAATACTATTTTTAATGATTTGTATAATTTCAATATAAAATTGTGTACAAGATTTATATGCACTGGGATTTCTAGTTTTACGTGTTATGATATGATATCTACCTATAATAATCTAACCCTCTCTTTCTTTATTAATTGTTGTGCCACATCAAATTTTTATCAATATGGTATGTATGATACTAGTTATGATACTCCCACTAGGACTAGCCTGAATGCATGTGCTCATATGAAAACGTGCTAAGCTAGTACAACTATTGTGAAAGGCCTTAGGCTGGTCATAGTGGGGGTAACTTCACTAGTAACTAAGAGTCCAAGTTAGCATTTTTGCTTATGTGGTAATGATTTAATGAAGAGAGAGATGGATTGAGTAACTAGCTATGTTACTGTAACATCACATATACCAAGGCAAAGTGTGTCTACAACATAATTAATGTGGCATTGCATGTTATCACACTTAAATTATTTTTCACTATGAAGATAGTAACTTAGACTAATAACATTTGCATGTTACTACTCTAAGTTACTCCCCACTATGACCAGCCTTAGGCCTTTCACAATGGGTGTTTCTTAGCGGTGTATCCTAGACACTTTGCCTGTGTGGCATCATAGTTAATGAGGAAAGATATTGAAGTTGTATCTTAGTTTAGAAACACCTCTTGCACAAAACCATAGGCAAAAAGCATAAATTAGGCCAATCAAATGCAGACGTGTCATTTAAATTATTAAATGTAGATACACCACTTAAAAAACAATGCATTGAAAAGTTGTCTCTTAACAATTTATTTCTCCTAGAATAATATGCTAAGGCTGTTCCTAGTGCTAGTATCATAAGGTGTATCATGCATGTAAACTTGACAAAAATCTGATGTGGCGTCATAATTAATGAAGAAAAAGGAGGTTAGAGTATCATAGGTAGCTACCGTATTATAGCACGTAAAACTAAAAATCATAATTACAAGTAAATCTTGTAGTACACATATTTTACATAGAGATTATACAAATCAATAAATATACCACTATTATGATACTACTACTATATGATACAATACACTAGAGACATAGTATCATACACTAATATTATATACATGGTACTAGTATTATGATACTCCCACTATGACCAACCTAAGATACACCTCGTTGTGAAAGGCCTTAGTTAAAATACAACAACACGTTCTTTATTAAATGTAATATGACACATAGACAAATCATCTAGAATAGTGCGATAAGAAACATCTACTACCTCCGTTTTAAGGCTTAAGGCATATAATTTTTTTAGAAGTCAAACTACCTAAAGTTTGACCAAATTTTTAGTGAAAATATTAATATTTACAATACATAATCCATACTTTTTTATACATAATAAACTATATTTTCATATTTTATCTATATAATATAATAGTTTTTGATAGTTTTTTCTAAAAGTTTGATCAAACTTTACCTGACTTGACTTATTAAAAAAATTATACTATACCTTAAATCTTAGAATGGAGGGAGTATAATACTAGCACTAGAAACAGCCTTAGCATATTTGTAAATTTGAACGCCTCCATTGGCATCCTTTATAAAAGGGCTCAGTTTGCCTCGACGTCCGTACCAAAGGATGTTTCAGCTACCCCTACTAATTACGGTCATCCAAAGAATCTGTGCCTCGCCTCGTTCGCCGCGTCGTTGACATTTTTGAAATTTTTGATAGGAGTATGTGCTTTCACCAACCAGCGCGCCCGCACCTCTTTGGGCTTCTATTGAATCGAGAAATTGGATTGTACATCTTTCATCTTTTTGATTTTGATATCGATTTTGATATATATAAGGTGTCCTATGGATAATGCAAATCGAAGCTATTTGATGTCTGACTCAGGCCTATATGACCGATCGATCGAAATACTCCAAGACTCCACCAAGTGTTGTGAATTATAGTTTGATCAAACTTTACATGACTTGACTTATTAAAAAAGTTATATTATACCTTAAATTTTAGAATGGAGAGAGTATAATACTAGCACTAGAAACAGCCTTAGCATATTTGTAAATCTGGACGCCTCCATTGGCATCCTTTATAAAAGGGCTCAGTTTGTCTCGACGCCCGTACCAAAGGATGTTTCAGCTACCCCTACTAATTACGGTCATCCAAAGAATCTGTGCCTCGCCTCGTTCGCCGCCGCGTTGACTTTTTGCTTTCACCAACCAGCGCGCCCAAGTGTTGTGAATTTTCTATTCTCCTATATAAAGAGTGCTAACGGAGGCGTCCAGATTTACAAACGGCTAGCAACACTTGGGCGCACACACAGCAATCAAACTGCTGCAATGGCGAGAGCTGCGACATCCGTAGCGAAGGTCCTCGTCGCGGTGCTCGCGATCGCGTCCTCCGGCCTCCCCGCCGCCCACGCGGCCACCAACTTCGTCTCCCGCACATGCAGAAGGACCGAAGACGCCGCGCTGTGCGTGGCCGTGCTGAGCGCCGACCCCCGAAGCGCCCGTGCTGACACCGTGCACGGCCTCGCCGCCATCGCGCTGGACATCGCCGTCGACACCGCCCTGGCGAACGGCGGGGTCTTCAACCGCCTCTACTTCAGGTACATGTGGACGCCGGAGGGAGACGCTGCTAAGGTCTGCAACACCGCCTACCTCGTCGCCACAAAGAAGCTCGTCATTCACGCGCGGGACAGCTTCGACGACACGCGTTACACCCGTGCGTTGGAGCTCGTGGCAAGCGCGCAGGGCGCCGGGGACAGGTGCGAGGACGCGTTCAAGGAGGTCGACGGAGGGTCCACCGTCACCGACATGAATCGGGAGATGACGGAGCGCTGCGCCGTCGCCCGAGGCCTCATCGACCTGCTCGCCTCCTCTTGCTGTGCGTGTTGTTTGAAGAAGAGTTTCTCAATGTGCATATGCATTCAGAAAAAAAAAACAAGAATTTCTGGTTATCTCTTTCTGTATGCCCTTCTTCTCGACGTTGTAACTGTCCTGAAACTGATGAGCAGTAGAAAAACAAGAATTTCTGGTTATCTTTTATAGTTCAATGCTCGGCTGGTTGGGGCATTCAGTCATTCAACACGCATGCTGAAGCATGCTGTTTTCTACTTGGTGTGCTCCTTGTCGAGTTCTTGCTGTAAAGGATTGCTGCTTTTGCGGTGGATATGATCAGGTGGTTGCGCAATGAACCTCTTCCCAATTTTCAATTTTTCATGACCAGCTTTACACTGGACATTTGCGTCCATTAATTAGGCACATCGTTTCTGAACTACTCTATATATTACTTGTGTCATTGAAACAAAAATGGCATTGCAGATGATCTGGCTATGGCAGTACATATGAGGGAACAGATCTCTTCGAATGGTGTGAAAAATCCTTCACATTCTACAACTTGCAATTTGAATTGAGGCTAACAACGTTTTCTTTCTCTCTGATTTTATCTACCTCGAAGGCTGAAGGCCTCAGAAAGAGTAATGTACAAATTTTCAGAATGAATCAGCGACCATAGTGCATTTGCCTTAAAAAGAAAGTGACCACAAACAGGGAGGGGCAGCTCCACCGGGTCGACCCAAACGGTTCGTTTAGTTCGTTTGGGTCGGTTCATCGGTCGCTTTTGGGTCAGGGTCCGGCCTGTCTGGCCGATCGCGCCCAGCGGCGTGACCCATCTGTCCACCCTAGCATTCGTTAGCGCCATCGCTGGGCAAGGTCGGACTTCGTGGCCTTGTGTCCACCAGGGCGGCGGGCACAGCCGGCAGTCCCGTTGCTTGCAGAGGTGACAAAGCCTTCGTCACTGTCGTCGTCTAGGTCGACGACACCGCCCGTCAAAGCATTGCTCTTGCCCTTCTTCTTGTTGTTCATTTCTCTCCAAAGAGCAAAATTAGTCTCCCATTTTTTGTTGTCCTTGAGCACCATCCAACAATGGCCCAACGATGAGGCCTTGTTATCATTCACCATCTTGAAGTGCTCCATTGCTTTCAAGACCTACACATATGGATTCCAACAATGGCTCAATGCAAAGGCAAGACATCGACATAGAGAGGAAGAGGTTTTACCATGTCAACTGGTTGCATGCCGCTTATTTTCCTTTTCGTCACCATCTCATAGGAGCCTTGGAACTTGCTACACTCGGCATGGATGGTTCCCCACCGCTTGGAGAGGGAGAGATCGTTTTGATCGCTAAAGAAGGCGTCCTTCCAGAATTTCCTATGCTCATGGAAGAACCTGCCTACCTTTTCCAATAGGCAAAGCCCTTTTGCCCGGCACCGTATAGTGGATCTTGTGAAATCTCCATCCATGCCTTACATAGGAGCTTGTCCTCAACGGGGGTGTAGCCCCGGGTTCGTTGGCTCACCTTGTTGTCGTCGACAATTGAGGCCGCAAGTGAAGCGGCCAACGACGTGGCCGTGACCCCTCGGCCATGGAAGTGCCATTGTTTCCAAACAATGCCTCGTCCGTAATGTTGCAGGCATCTGGCTGGGTCTCCTGCTGCGTCTCCTGCTAGGTCTCGTCGTTGTTGGCATATCCCCTGCCACCCTCGTTGATCATGTCGTGCAGGGTGTCCTCGCCATCGTTGACCATGAAATCCTACACCCAAGTTGGATATCATAAAGAGACGGGAGCAGTGTGATGGCAATGGCGAAGAAATGTGGTGACCATACCGTGTCGCCGGAGGCCTGCGCCTCGGCACACATTTCGCTGAATAGGTTTACTGGCGTCGACATGTTCGAGGAAGATATTGACCGCCGCTTTGTCGACACCTCCGGGGTTGCATCCGTGGTGGTTGGAGTGTGGTTTAGGTCGATGGCGCGCTCCCCCGCACGATGATGGAGTGCGGCGAAGGACGAACCGGGAGAGTGGGGTGTTCCTACCTTAGCATCCAAGCGAGATCATGTGCGGCCCTGGCGTCCTGGGCTGAGCTGGTGGCTGGCCCATAGGCATGGAAGTGACGAAGCTGGTATTGGACATGAAGAGCGACGACGCCATCAAAACAGACGCCGCCGCCGAAAGCGGCGGCCATCGCCTCTGCTTGATCATGTCGACTGATGACTTGGTTCCTGCACCAATAACAGGGTTATTACAGTACTTGTAGTAGCAAATATTTATAGAGTTTGTCTCGATGGGAGCTCGGCGAACATGACCCCACAGCCACATTGTCAATGTGGCCATGTTCGCACCCAAACTGTGGTTTGGAAATAGTCTATTGTATAAGTTGCTAGGATAAATGAATTTAAGATGATTTGTAATAACTACTACTAGAACTGGAAGAAAACTAGAACAAAAGTAAAACTGAAAAGAGGTGAATGCAATGAGATGAAATATTAATTCTATGATTCCTCAAGTAATGTTGTGTATACCGGTGTGTATGATAAGTGCTTATGGAATGGCTATAAACTGTACTTGTGGAGGTCCCTCAAATATTGTTGTCTCCCACTGTTGGTAAGTGGCAACTAGACAACTCAATTGTCCACACCCTCTTCGGACATAGGTCATCTTGTAAGAGAATAGTGTATTAAGGTAACAAGATCAATCAAGGTAAACCAGAGCAAAGGCATTAAGTTCTATGGACAACCGTACTCCTAAGCAAGTAGTGCGCTAGTCGCAAGATATCCCGTCTGTCACTTTAGGGTCAACATGCAATTCACAACACTATACCTATCTATATCATGAGTGATCTTGGAAACTCTGGGCGGTGCATCCTAAGCTGCTATTGCCTCCACAAATCACTTATAGCAAATAGCCTGTTAGTTCTACCCATGGAAGAGCAGAGACTAATGATAAGTTTTATGACACTCTATGAATCCCTAGTAAATTCTTCAATAATGGATTGGACGTCTCCAATCACTAGAATAATATCATGAATAGAACAATGTAAAGAGAAAGCATAAACATATTAATTAACAAGAACACACCACACTTCAATTACTCAAATCATCATAACATTAATAAAAGGGGGTTCAAGCCATGTTACAACCCATCACAGAGATCATGATGGGGAAGGATGAAGGAGTAGAGACGGTGGAGATGGTGATGACGACACGGTGATGATGGCGTCGGCGTGGTGATGACGGCGTCCTCCTTCTCCTCCTCTTTTTTCTTGGATGGCTTGATGGTGTTGATGGAGATCTAGATCTTGGTGGAGCTGTAGAGGCTATGGAGGCGGCATGGTGGCAGGGCGCCGCCGTGGAGGCGGTAGATGGGATCTAGATCTTGTATATGGTGTATGTGTAGGGGTTCGTAGCATGGAAAACAAAAAAATTCCATCGCATGCAAACAAACAAGCCAAGATCTATCTACTAGATTGTAGCAACGAGTCGATAGAGGAACTCACCCTCGAAGATTCCAAAGCGATTAACGAGAGCAGATTCTCGTGGGTGATGTAGTCGTACTCTTGCCGATCTCAAGATCGCGTGGACGATCCTTCCGGCGCTGCGTTCCGGCAGCGCTTCCGTAGTCGGTCACACGTTCGGTACTCGATGAAGACCTTCCTATCCCTTGTTCCAGCAGGCAGCGGAGGTTGTAGCACTCTCCTCGCGATTCCGGCAGCACGACGGCGTGGTACCGGAAGTAGAGGGGAGATCTCGCAGGGCTTCGCCTTAAGCCGGAGCGAGTATGGTGGAGTACGAGAGAGGCCTTGGTGATCTAGGGTTTAGAGGGCACCAAGGGGAGGGTTGGTCAGTGTCTAGGGTTTGGGGAAACCCTAACTCGCCGAGTTAGAGGAGGCCCTAGGCGGCGGCGACTTGGAGGAGGCCGGCGGCTCGGGGCTAGGGTTTTTGGGTGTGTGGGAGAGGGGCAGCCCCACCCCTCCTTATATAGGTGGGAGGGTGCGGCTTGGTAGGAGGGAGTCCTCCTCCAACTCCTCCTCCTTGGCCGACGGGTGGAGGGAGGATACTTCCTCCCCAAGTAGGTTTCCTACTCTCCCTCCACCAAGCAAACTTGCCGTTTGACTTTTTAAATTGGCGTTTGACTTTCAAACTTGGATTTGATTTCTCTCTTTATTTTGCCTAGACAAGTGACCTAGTACATGATGCAACCATTCCATATTGTCATGACACATTCATGTACCCTTCCCCTCCGGAGTGCCGGACCTTCCGGACCCTTCTAGAACATTCCCGGTGAAAACACCGGAATCATTCCCCAACTCCGAAATAGGACTTTCCTTATATGAATCTTATTCTCCGGACCATTCCGGATCTCCTCGTGATATCCCGGATCCTATCCGAGACCCCGAAAAACATTCGGTCTCTTACTCATCATTCCATAACTACTCAACAACATTGAATCCTTAAGTGTGTCTCCCTACGGTTCGTGAATTATGTAGACATGATCGAGACACTTCTCTGATCAATAACCAATAGAGGAATCTGGAAATTCATATGGCTCCCACATATTTCTACGATTACTTTGCGATCGAATGAACCACTTACATACGATACCAATTTCCCTTTGTCTCACGATAGTTTACTTATCCGAGGTTTTGATCGTCGGTATCTCTGCATACCTAGTTCAACCTCGTTACCGATAAGTACTCTTTTCTTGTTCCCGTGGTATGTGATCCCTTGTGATCCAGTCACATGCTTGCAAGCTAATTGGATGACATTCCACCGAGAGGGCCCAGAGTATATCTATCCGTCATATGGATGGACAAATCCCACTCTTGATCCATGTGTCTCAACCCATACTTTCCGAACACTCAATGCCATCTTTATAGCCACCCAGTTACGGTGTGGTGTTTGATGTCATCAAAGCATCCTTCCGGTGATGGTGATAAGCATGATCTCATGGTCGAAGGAATTAGGTTACTATGTATAAAAAGCTTATAGCAATTGAACTATTAAAATGACTTGATCTTTATGCTATGCTTATCTATAGGAGTATGTCCATCATACCATTCTCCTAACGATATGATCTTGTTGTTAATAACATCTCAATGTTCATGATAGGGAAACCACAATCATCTATTAACCAACAAGCTAGTATTATGAAGAGGCTTTACTAGGGACTCTAATTTAGTTTACAAATCACACAAGTATTAATGTTTCCTGTTAATACTGTTATAGCATGAATGTAAACATTTATCATAAACACAAAGATATAATAATAACTACATTTATTATTGCCTCTAGGGCATATCTCCAACAGTCTCCCATTTGCACTAGAGTCAACTAATCTAGATTACATGGTAATATACCGAACACCCATGGCAGTTTGGTGTTGGTCATGTTTTGCCCTCGGGAGAGGTTTAGTCAACGGATCTGCCACATTCAGATCTGTGTGTACTTTGCAAATCTTTATGTCACCATCTTGGACATGTTATCGAATAGCGTGAAAACGTAGCTTGATGTGCTTCAGCTTCTTGTGTGACCTTGGTTCTTGCGCATTGGCTATGGCGACCATGTTATCACAGTAGATAGACATTGGGTCCAGCGCACCTGGAACCACACCGAGCTCTGTAATGAACTCCTTCATCCATATCGCTTCTTGTGAAGCCTCCGAAGAACCTATGTATTCCGATTCAGTTGAAGATCTCGCCACAACGCTTTGCTTTGCACTCCTCCAGCTAACTGCTGCACCATTCAAAGTAAATACGTATCCAGATTGAGATTTCGAATCATCCGGATCGCTATTCCAACTAGCATCGGTGTAACCATTTACAACGAGCTGTTCATCACCTCCATAAGAAAGAACCATATCCTTAGTTCTTCTCAAGTACTTAAGGATGTTTTTGACCGCTGTCCAATGATCCACTCCTGGATCACTTTGATATCTGCTAGTCAAACTAACAGCATATGCAATGTCGGGTCTAGTACATAGCATGGCATACATAAGAGATCCTATGGCTGAAGCATAGGGAGTCTTACTCATCCTTTCTCTATCTTCCGCCGTTGCAGGACTTTGATTTTCACTCAAGGTCGTATTGGGCAACATGGGCAAGAACCCTTTCTTGCTATCTTCCATTCCAAACCTCTTTAGAACTTTGTCCAAATATGTACTTTGTGACAATGATATTAGGCGTCTCGATCTATCTCTATAAATCTTTATGCCTAATATGTAAGCTGCTTCGCCAAGATCTTTCATTAAAAAACTATTATTCAAATAATCCTTGACACTATTAAGAAGGTCTACATCATTCCCAATCAACAATATGTCATCTACATATAGTATTAAGAATGCTACAGAGCTCCCACTCACTTTCTTGTAAATACAAGCTTCTTCATAAGTTTGTATAAAACCAAAGCTTTTGATTACCTTATCAAAACGTTGATTCCAACTTTGGGATGCTTGCTTCAATCCATATATGGACCATTGAAGTTTGCATACCTTGTTAGCATCTTTAGGATCGACAAAACCTTTGGGTTGCATCATATACAACTCTTAATCAATGTCTCCATTGAGGAATGCCGTTTTGACATCCATCTACCATATCTCATAATCGTAATATGCAGCGATTGCTAACATAATCCTCACAGACTTTAGCTTCGCTACAGGTGAGAAAATCTCATCGTATTTCAACTCCTTGAATTTGTCGAAACCCTTTTGCGACAAGTCGAGCTTTATAGACAGTAACATTACCATCAGCATCTGTTTTCTTCTTGAAAATCCATTTGTTCTCGACAGCCTTCTGGCCATTCAGTAAGTCCACCAAAGTCCATACTTGGTTTTCGTACATGGATCCAATCTCGGATTTCATGGCTTCTTGCCATTTATTGGAATTTGGGCTCATCATCGCTTCCTCATATGTCGCAGGGTCATCGGTGTTGTCCACCAACATGACACTCATAACGGGATCATACCAATCAGGAGTAGTACGAGTTCTCATTGACCTGCGAGGCTCTGTAGCAACTTCAACCGAAGTTTCATGATCATCATCATTAGCTTCCTCTCTTATTGGGTAGGCGCCACAGGAACTACTTCCGGTGTTGCGCTACTCGCAAGTTCGAGAGAAGGTTCAACAACCTCGTCGAGTTCTACTTTCCTTCCAGACACTTCTTTCGAGAGAAATTCCTTCTCTAGAAAGGATCCATTCTTGGCAACGAAGATTTTTCCCTTGGATCTATGATAGAAGGTATACCCAATAGTTTCCTTCGGGTATCCTATGAATACGCATTTTGCCGCTTTGGGTTCAAGCTTGTCCGGTTGTAAGTTCTTTACATAGGCTTCATAACCCCAAACTTTAAGAAACGACAATTTAGGTTTCTTCCCAAACCATAATTCATACGGTGTCGTTTCAACGGATTTAGATGGTGCCCTATTTAAAGTGAATGCGGCTCTTTCTAATGCATAACCCCAAAATGATAGCGGTAAATCTGTAAGTGACATCATAGAACGAACCATATCTAAGAGTGTTCGATTACGATGTTCGGACACACCATTACGCTGTGGTGTTCCCGGTGGTGTCAATTGTGAAAGTATCCCACATTTCTTCAAATGCTCGCCAAACTCGTAACTTAGATATTCACCTCCACGATCAGATCGTAGAAATTTAATCTTCTTATTACGTTGATTCTCTACCTTACTTTGAAATTCCTTAAACTTCTCGAAAGTTTCGGACTTATGTTTCATGAAATAGATATACCCATATCTACTCAAGTCATCCGTGAAGGTAAGAACATAACGATAACCACCGCGCGATGCTACACTCATTGGTCCACACACATCGGTATGTATGATTTCCAATAAGTCCGTAGCTCGCTCCATCATACCAGAAAATGGAGTCTTAGTCATTTTAACCATCAGACATGCTTCACATCTTTCAAGTGATTCGAAATCAAGTGATTCAAGAAGTCCATCGGAATGGAGTTTCTTCATACGCTTCACTCCAATGTGACCAAGACGACAGTGCCACATATAGGTCGAGTTATCGTTCAATTTCAAACGTTTAGCCTCAATGTTATTTATGTGTGTATTACTACAATCGAGATTCAATAAGAATAGACCATCTATCAAAGGTGCATGTGCATAAAACATATTACTCATATAAATCGAACAACCATTATTCTCGGACTTAAACAAGTAACCGTCTCGCAATAAACATGATCCTGATATAATGTTCATGCTCAACGCAGGCACCAAATAACAATTATTTAAGTATAAAACTAATCCCGATGGTAGATGAAGAGGTAGCGTGCCGACCGCGATCACATCAACCTTTGATCCATTTCCAACGCGCATCGTCACCTCGTTCTTCGCTAGGTTCCGTTTATTCTGCAGCACCTGTTTCGAGTGAAAAATATGAGCAACCGAACCAATATCAAATACCTAGGCACTACTACGAGTACTAGTGAGATACACATCAATAACATGTATATCGGATATACCTTTCTTCTTGATGTTGCCGTTCTTCAAATACGCCAAGTACTTTGGGCAATTCCCCTTCTAGTGACCTTCTCCCTTGTAGTAAAATCACTCAGTATCAGGCTTAGGTCTAGCCTTGGTCTTTTTCGCTGGTGCGGCAACTTTCTTACCTCCCTTCTTGAAGTTTCCCTTTTGCTTAGACTTGCCTTTCTTGAATTTGGTGGTCTTATTGACCAACAACACTTGGTGCTCTTTCTTGATCTCCACTTCTGCAGATTTTAACATGGAGAAGAGTTCTGGCAACGTCTTGTCCATGTTTTGCATATTGTAGTTAATCACAAAGTTCTTGTAACTTGGTGGTAGTGATTGGAGGACACGTTGAATCCCCAAAGAATTAGGAATCACTATACCCAAACTTTGTAGTTTGTTTGTGTGCCCAGACATCTTAAGCACATGCTCACTGACGGAGCTGCCCTCTTCCATCTTGCAGTTAAAGAACTTTTCAGAAGCCTCATAACTCTCAACTGTCGCGTGAGCCTCAAATATCATTTTGAGTTCACATACAATATCATGTGGGTCATGGTTCTCAAACCTTTTCTGAAGCTCCAATTCCAAACCATACAAGATAGCACACTGAACTGTGGAGTACTGATTCTTCCGAGTGAGGTAAACATTCTTTACTTCATCAATAGCAGTAGCTGCAGGCGGGTCACCCAGCGGTGCATCTAGCACATAGGTCAAATTACCAGCATTGAGGACAATCCTCAAATTGTGGAACCAATCCACGAAGTTGCTTCCATTGTTTTTCAACTTTTCTTTCTCTAGGAACACATTAAAATTGATGGTAGGGGGCGCCATTGATCTACAACATATTTGCAATAGTTTAGACTAAGTTTATGACAAATTGAGTTCTAATTAATAGTTAAATTAATCTAGGTGAACTCCCACTCAAAACAATATCCCTCACATTGTTTTAGTGATCACACGAACCAAATCCACCACATCAAAACCGATCATCACGAGAGTTGATGTAGCTTCAATGGCGAACAATCAACATGTTCATCATATCTACTATATGACTCATGCTTTACCTTTCGGTGATCCGTGTTCCGAGACCATGTCTGTACATGCTAGGCTCGTCAAGATCAAACCTTAGCTTCCGCATGAGCAAATCAGGCTTGCTCACGTTGTATACACTTGTAGAATCTAACACACCCGATCATCACGTGGTGCTTCGAAACAACGAGCTTTAGCAACGGTGCTTACTAAGGATGAACACTTTAAAACTTGAAATTTGTGTGCTTGAGGGATCATCTTATAATGCTACTGTCGTTAACTAAGCAATACAATATGCATAAAGGATTAACATCACATGCAATTCATAATATGTGATATGATATGGCCTTTGTTCTTGTGCTTCCGATCTCCATCTTCAAGCACGAACATGATCTCCATCATCACCGGCATAGCGTCAAGGTCAATGGCGCCGTTTCATGGTTGTCGTCCACCAGCTTCAACTATTACAACTACTTTGAATAGACACGTGGGTCTTAACAGAATTTAAATACAACCATATGGCTCCTGCCGGTTGCCAACTTACAATAAGGAACATTGCATACATCAAATATAATCACAATCATGGCCATATCACATCACAGCACACCCCTGCAAAACAAAGTTAGACGCCTCTAATTTTCTTTGCATATTTTACGTGGTTTGGGGCTTTCAATAAGTGTCGCTCTAACTTACGAACAAGAACCACAATGTTGATGCTTGAACTATCAAGTGCCCGTTGTAAATTGGATCTATACTATGATGGGAGAGACAGGCGCCCGCAAAGCCACTTATGCAATACAAGTTGCATGTTGAGCGTGGAGCAAGTCTCATGAACAATGTCATGTAAGGTTAGCCCGGGCCGCTTCATCCCATCATACCGTAAGATGCAAAGTACACAAAAAGCAATTGATAATAAAAGCACCACCACCCACAATGACCATTGTGTTCTACTCGCAATGATCTACATATAGACACGGCTCTGATACCACTGTAGGGGTTCGTAGCATGGAAAACAAAAAAATTCTACCACATGCAAACAAACAAGCCAAGATCTATCTACTAGATTGTAGCAACGAGTCTATAGAGGAACTCACCCTCGAAGATTCTAAAGCGGTTAACGAGAGCAGATTCTCGTGGGTGATGTAGTCGTACTTTTGCCGATCTCAAGATCGTGTGGACGATCCTTCCGGCGCTGCGCAGCAGCGCTTCGCATGATGGGTCACACGTTCGAGATTGATGAAGACCTTCCTCTCCCTTGTTACAGCAGGCAGCGGAGGTTGTAGCACTCTCCTCGCGATTCCGGCAGCACGACGGCGTGGTACCAAAAGTAGAGGGGAGATCTCGCAGGGCTTCGCCTTAAGCCGGAGCGAGTATGGTGGAGTATGAGAGAGGCCTTGGTGATCTAGGGTTTAGAGGGCACCAAGGGGAGGGTTGGCCGGCGGCTAGGGTTTGGGGAAACCCTAACTCGCCGAGTTAGAGGAGGCCCTAGCCGGCGGCGACTTGGAGGAGGCAGGCGGCTTGGGGCTAGGGTTTTTGGGTGTGTGGGAGAGGGGCATCCCTACCCATCCTTATATAGGTAGGAGGGTGCGGCTTGGGAGGAGGGAGTCCTCCTCCAACTCCTCCTCCTTGGCCGGCGGGTGGAGGGAGGAGACTTCCTCCCCAAGTAGGTTTCCTACTCTCCCTCCACCAAGCAAACTTGTCGTTTGACTTTTTAAATTGGCGTTTGACTTTCAAACTTGGATTTGATTTCTCTCTTTATTTTTCCCAGCCAAGTGACCTAGTACATGATTCAACCATTCCATATTGTCATGAAACATTCATGTACCCTTACCCTCCGGAGTGCCGGACCTTCCGGACCCTTCTAGAACATTCCCGGTGAAAACACCGAAATCATTCCCCAACTCCGAAATAGGACTTTCCTTATATGAATCTTATTCTCCGGACCATTCCGGATCGCCTCGTGATATCCCGGATCCTATCCAAGACTCCGAACAACATCCGGTCTCTTACTCATCATTCCATAACTACTCAACAACATCGAATCCTTAAGTGTGTCTCCCTACGGTTCATGAATTATGCGGACATGTGATCCCTTTGGGAAATTCATATGGAAATTCATATGCGGCGACTTCTCCGATCAATAACCAATAGAGGAATCTGGAAATTCATATGGCTCCCACATATTTCTACGATTACTTTGCGATCGAATGAACCACTTACATATGATACCAATTTCCCTTTGTCTCACGATAGTTTACTTATCCGAGGTTTTGATCGTCGGTATTTCTGCATACCTAGTTCAACCACATTACCGATAAGTACTCTTTTCTCGTTCCCGTGGTATGTGATCCCTTGTGAGCCAGTCACATGCTTGCAAGCTAATTGTATGACATTCCACTGAGAGGGCCCAGAGTATATCTATCTGTCATATGGATGGACAAATCCCACTCTTGATCCATGTGTCTCAACCCATACTTTCCGAACACTCAGTGCCATCTTTATAGCCACCCAATTACGGTGTGGTGTTTGATGTCATCAAAGCATCCTTCTGGTGATGGTGATAAGCATGATCTCATGGTCAAAGGAATTAGGTTACTATGTATCAGAAAGCTTATAGCAATTGAACTATTAAAATGACTTGATCTTTATGCTACGCTTATCTATAGGAGTATGTCCATCATACCATTCTCCTAACGATATGATCTTGTTGTTAATAACATCTCAATGTTCATGATAGGGAAACCACAACCATCTATTAACCAACAAGCTAGTATTATGAAGAGGCTTTACTAGGGACACTAATTTAGTTTACAAATCACACAAGTATTAATGTTTCCTGTTAATACTGTTATAGCATGAATGTAAACATTTATCATAAACACAAAGATATAATAATAACTATATTTATTATTGCCTCTAGGGCATATCTCCAACGGTATGGTGGCTGCCTCCTCTCTTCTTTGGCTCCTCCCTCCTTTATATAGGCATTGGGGGTGCCCTAGGGTTCCCCCAATACTATCATATGACTTAGGAAAGGTTCTGGAGTCTCCGGCGGGTGAAATCCCGTCGTTTGCGACCTTTTCCGCTGCTATACGGCCGCAACTATACGACGGGAGCAAAAGCTCTAGCCGTATAGTTGGTCGTTGAACTTGCAAACTCTTTCGTATTTTGGCCGCCATTTCTTCATACGAACTCCGTTTTGGCGTTCTTGGGCTTGTTGAATTGGTCTCGTCAAGGGAGACAACCCCATGGTCTTGGATCTTTGTTTTGAGAAGTTGGAAAAATTCACACCTCAAGTGGCTAAGTCTGGTCCTGCAGTTCCTCCATGCTATACTCTCTTTGTTCCTTTTGTCTTTGTTTTATCCATAATCATCATCAATACCTACACACATATCAAAGACAAGAAAGAGGGATAAAATTGTACCTAAACTACTAAATGTGCAAATCTCATATTGAATGTAATGGAAAGAAGTAATCATGCATATCAGACATAGCAATAGTTAGATGGAGCATGATATGATTAGAAAATGACACAATTTATATAGCTAAAAAGTGTTGTATTATCACAGCCATCATCGATGGTGCACCCGGCGGCACTCACTACTAGGTTGTTAGCGTCGACTATGTTCTGGTTCACCTGGAAGCGCTCGTTCTCATCCTAACGCTCCTTCTCGAGCTTGGCAGTGATGGCTCGAGCTCTCACCGCCACCCGCCGGTCAGCGCGCTTCCCCGACTCAACTTTCTGCTCAGCCGGTGTAATGTCCTTCTTGAGCTTCTTTGCTCGACCTCTCTTCTTGGAGGCGGGAATGCCGGAGAGCGTAACGTCGGCCATGGTGGCGGGATCCATCGCCTTCACTGTCGCTCCCGTTGGTGAAAATTTGAGAGAGGTTTTTTAGAGGGAGAAGTGATGTGGTTTCTGTGTCACTGGCGGGAGGGGCCGCCAAAGGTAGGTGGAGGACGCGCGAGGACAAGCGCGATGTCTGGGTCGATCCAACTGAGGCCCAGATTTGGTGTATGGATGGGTTGGTCTGGTGCTCATTTGTCCGGATGGGTCGTCGCGTTGGGCCGCCATGCACCTGTCCGCCAGTCCGTTCGGACAAGTTCAGACATGCATGAACCGGACCGGTCGCCCCAAACGTTCCTTTTTGTCCATTTGGGTCGAGTCGCGATCGCTTTGGGGTCGAGGTCTGGCTTGTCCGCCCAGCTGCGCCCAACGGCCCGACCCATCTGTCTGTCTCCCTCCCGCTGTCACCGCTTGACACCCTCGTGATGGGACATTAATGGCGACGCAACATCGGCTATCAACGTCGGCGGCTTCCCATGCGGCTGGCATTTCCCGCCATCGTTTCTCGTACGCACCTCGCTTCTCGTGGCCAGAAAAATTTCCACGCCTCCCTAGTCGTTTCCCGCCTTCGTCGTGGTCTATAAAAGATGGTCGTCGGCATGATGGAGACAACAAACCCAAATCAAAATCAAACCAGCAGCCGAAAAAGCGCCAGCCACCAGTAGCCATGCATCGCCGCAAGATCGTCGACTGGACCAAGATCCAGGAGAAGTGCCGCACCCGCTTCCCGGAGGTGGAGGTCGACGAGGTCCACCTCGAGGCCACGTTGTTGGCTAGGCGCATGAGCGAGGTGTTGGAATTATGCCCTAGAGGCAATAATAAAGATGTTATTATTATAATTCTTGTTCATGATAAAGTTTATATTCCATGCTAGAATTGTATTAAGCGGAAACATTAATACTTGTGTGGTTTGTGAACAACACCGTGTCCCTAGTACGCCTCTATGGACTAGCTCATTGATCAATGATGGTTAAGGTTTCCTAACCATAGACATGAGTTGTCAATTGATAATGAGATCATATCATTGGGAGAATGATATGGTGGACAGACCCAAACTAAGCGAAGCAATTAGATCGTGTCTTTGTGTTCATCTTTGCGAAGCTTTTCCTATGTCAAATATTGTATTCCTTAGACCATGAGATAATACAAATCCCTGGTATCGGAAGAAAGCTTTGAGGTCATCAAACGTCATCCTATGAGAGGGTGATCATAAAGGTGTCTCTCAGGTGATCGGAAAGTATCTGTTGGGTTGTATGTATCGAGATGGAATTTGTCCCTCCCAAGTCGGAGAGATATACTTGGGCCCACTCGGTGTCGATATCAACACCGCTTGCAAGCATGTGGTTAAGGATTTAATCACAAAGTGATATCGGATTACGGAACGAGTAAAGTACTTGCTGTGAACGAGATTGAACTAGGTATGACGATACCGACGATCGAATCTCAGGCAAGTAAAATATCGCGAGACGAAGGGAATATATATATGGGATTGATTGAATCCTGGCATCGTGGTTCATCCGATATGATCATCGATGAATGTGGGAATCAATATGGGTGCCTGGACCCACTGTTGATTATTGATAGAAGATCATGTCTGCATATTCTCGAACCCGCAGGGTCACACACTTAACGTGTCTCGACGCTAGGATAGATTGGATACTTGGTTTATGAATTTTTGTTCGGAGTCTCGGATGGGATCCGGGATATCACGAGAGGTTCCGGAATGGTCCGGAGAATTTCATATAAGGCAGTGCAGTTTTTGGAGTTCGGAATTGTTCCGGGTTAATCGGTATTGTACCGGAAGCTTCTAGAACCTTCCGGAAGGGGGCCAACGTGGTCCCACCTTCTGGGAGGGGGCATGGGCCTATGAGTGAGTGTCCTGGCGCATTGGGCACAAGGCCCCATAGGCCCAGCCGATCCTAGAGAGTTTAAATCGCTTAAACTAGAGATAAGATAAGATAGGATTTCTAGATAAGGGAGAGTTTAAATTGTTTAAACTAGAGATAGGCTTGGAGGAGAGGCTGGCCTGGCACCCTCTATATATAGAGGGCTGGTGCGCCCCCTCTCATAACCCCTTACACCTTCCTCCAAACCCAGTTGCCCTGCTGCCCTTCCTCTCTCCCTCCCGACTGTTTGTAGGCGAAGCCCTGAGGCAGAAATTATCCACCATATACACCACGCCGTCGTGCTGTAGATCCAATCTATCTCTCCACCATACTTGCTGGTCTGAGGAAGGAGGAGACGTCGAGGTGCCGCACGCAGTATCTCACGGAGGCACCGCCACTTGTGGTGCTAGATCGGATCGGATCGCGAGGAGGAGAAGCGAGTACGACTACATCACCCACGCTCCGGCTTAACGCTCACTGCATCGAATCTTCAAGGGTATGAAGATCTAATCCAATCTCTCTCGTTGTTTGCATCTCCTAGATTAGATCTTGGCTTTCCCTCTGTTCGCTTCCGTAGAAAATTTTGATTTACTATGCTGCGAAACCCTCCAGTGGTATCAGAGCTAGATGTGATTCACGAGTAGAACGCAACATGGTTGTTGCGGACGTTGATGTTTTCTGTTGCAAGCCTCTTGTTTGTGTTCTTCTTATGACGCGGGATAGTGAGATTGAAGCGGTCCAGGCCAACCTTACGCGACGCCGTCATGAGACCGCTCCGACTTGACGTGTGGCTTGTACCACACATGCGGTGGTGGATGTCGCTTTCTCACTATAGTTGTCATGGGATTAACACCGGAGTTTGGCAACCATAATATCACCGTTGTGGCTTTCCGTAGGTAAGAATCGTTCTTAGCATCTACTCCCATGAGCCACGTAAAACATGCAACAACAAAGTAGAGGCGTCTAACTTGTTTTTGCAGGGAGTGTTTTCTGTGATATGGTATGGCCCAAGATGTGATGTGTATATTGTATGCGATGATCATGTTTTGTAATGTTTCACGACTTGCATGTCGATGAGTACACAACCCAAGGAGCCATATGGTTGTCTTTATAATTGTGTATGACCCAGTCAACTTCTTATACGCCATGTAATAGCTTTACTTTATCGCTAAGTAGTTAGCAATAGTTGTAGTTGCTATTCGTGGTGGAGGCAATCATGGTGGAGTGATGGAGATCATGCCGGAACGCACAAGATGGAGATCATTGCGCGAAGATTGGCTATACCATGTCACATAAAGTTATATGCATGTGATGTTTATCCTTTTATGTATCTTATTATGCTTAGATCGTGACGGTAGCATTATAAGATGATTCCTCACTTAAAGATCAAGATAAAACTGTGTTCTCCCCATGTATGCACCGTTGCGAAAGTTCGTCGTGTCCAAGCATCACGTGATGATCGGGTGCTATAGACTCTACGCTCACATACAACGGGTACAAGCCAGTTTTGCACACGCGGAAATACTTGGGTTTGACTTGACGAGCCTAGCATGTACAGACATGGCCTCGGAACACATGAACCGAAAGGTTAAGCATGAGTCATATGAATGATATGATCGACACTTCGTTGTCCACCATTGAAACCACATCTCTTCTCGTGATGATCGGATTAGGTGTGGTGAATTTGGATCGTGTTCACTAAACAACTTGAGGGATGTTGAATTTAGTGGGAGTTCATCTAGTAATTTGATTAAGTTAAACTATTTATCATGAACATAGTCTAAATTGTACTTGCAAATACTGTAGATCACATGGCCAAGTCCAACTTCAACTTCAACGTTTTTGCTGAGATAGAAAAGCTTAGAAACAATGGGTCTAACTTCACCAAATGGTTCCAATGCGAGAATCATTCTCGCTGGCGGACAAAAGGACTATGTCCTTGAGAAAGCGCTAGGTGACGCCCCTGCTATAGATGCGCCGACTGATGAAAAAGTTGTTTATCAGTCGCGCAAGGATGATTATGATTTGATTAAGATTGCCATGTTGTATGCTATGGAATCGAATCTTCAAAATCGTTTTGAGGAGTTCGCCGGGCCCTTTGAGATTCTCGAGGAGCTAAAAAACATGTTTCAGACTCAAGCCTGCTCGAGAGATATGAGATCTCTAAGAAATTCTTTAACTACAAGATGGAGGAAGGAGTTCGTTAGTGAGCACGCCATTGAGATGATGGGCTACACTCAACGCCTTTGAGCAACTGGACTGCAAGATTCCAGAGGAGCTCAAGATTGACACTCCTAGCTACAAAAGTTTTGTAGTTGATCACAATCAGATTGGTTCCACTGATATGATCACTGAGCTCTTTGCTAAGATGAAAGTAGTGGAGGTGAACATCAAAAAGTATAAACATGTGTTGATGGTCAACAAGCCCCCCACCTTCAAGAAAGGTAAGGGTGCAAGGAAGCCCTTCAAGAAAGGCGGCGTAAGCGTTGCCCTCGCTGAGAAGAAGAAGCTCAAGTCTGGTCCTAAACCGGACCTCGAGTGCTTCTATTGCAAGGACAAGGGTCATCGAAGAATCGTCCAAGTACTTAGCGGACAAGAAGGCTGGCACCATCAAAGGTATATTTGATATACATGTTATTGATGTTTTCCTTACTAGCCCTCGTTGTAGTGCCCGGGTATTTGATACCGTTCGGTTGCTAATATTTGTAACTCGAAGCAGAGCTACGGAATGAGCGGCTGACTAGGGATGAGGTGACGATGCGTTGCTGGCAACGGATCAAGAGTTGATGTGATGGCCGTCTAAGACGCTCTCCTTAGTTTTACCTTCGGGATTAGTTTTAAACCTTAATAAATGTTATTATGTGCCTGCGTTGAGCATGAACATTATTTCTGGATCGTGTTTATTGCAAGACGGTTATTCATTTAAATCGGAGAATAATGGTTGTTCTATTTATATGAGTAACATCTTTTATGGTCATGCACCTCTTGTTTATTTCTTCTAAATCTCGAAAGGGATGAAACACACATCCATAACATTGAGGCTAAGAGATGCAAAGTAGATAGTGATAATACTACTTATTTGTGGCAATCGTGCAGGTCATATTGGTGTAAAGCGCATGAAGAAACTCCATTCTGATGGACTTTTGGAGTCTCTTGATTTTGAATCATTTGACACATGCGAACCATGCCTCATGGGCAAGATGATCAAAACCCCGTTCTCCGGTATGATGGAGCGACAACGGACTTGTTGGAAATCATACATACCGATGTATGCGGACCGATGAGTGTTTCGACGCGCGGTGGATATCGCTATTTTCTCACTTTTACCGATGACTTAAGTAGATATGGGTATATCTATTTAATGAAACATAAATCAAACGCTTTGAAAAGTTCAAAGAATTTCAGAATGAAGTGGAGAACCATCGTAACAGAAAGATTAAGTTTCTACGATCCGATCGTGGGGGCGAATATTTGAGTTATGATTTTCTCACGCATCTCAAAGCAAGTGGAATCGTTTCACAACTCACGCCACCTGGAACACCACAGCGCAATGGTGTGTCTGAACGCCGGAATCGAACCCTATTAGATATGGTCCGATCGATGATGTCTCTTACTGATTTGCCGTTATCATTTTGGGGTTATGCATTGGAAACCGCTGCATTCACTTTAAATAGGGCTCCATCTAAACTGCTGAGACGACACCGTATGAACTGTGGTTTGGTGCTAAACCTAAGTTGTCGCTTAAAGTTTGGGGATGCGAAGCTTACGTCAAGAAGTTGATGCCGACAAGCTCGAACCCAAAGCGAGAAATGCGTCTTCATAGGATACCCTAAGGAAACTATTGGGTATACCTTCTATCACGTAACCGAAGGCAAAGTGTTTGTCGTGAAGAACGGTTCCTTTCTTGAGAAGGAGTTTTCCTCGAAAGAAGTGAGTGGGAGGAAAGTAGAGCTAGACGAGGTTATTGAACCTTCTCTTGAATTGGAGAGTAGCGCAGCACCTGAAATTGTTCCAAAGGTCACCGCACCAATAATAGAGGAAGCTAATGACAAGGATCATGAAGCTTCGGCCGACAAGCATCTTGAACGTCGCAGTCGACAAGGTCGCGGCCCTCCCGAGTGGTACGGCAACCCTGTCTTGATCGCCTTTGCTAGTAGAAGACAGCTAACCTATTTAACTATGAGGAAGCGATGATGAGCCCAGACTCGAGAAATGGCTAGAAGCCATGAAATCCGAATTGGGATCCATGAGCGAAAACCAAGTATGGACTTTGGTGGACCTCCTAGCACCGAAAGGTCGTTGAGTGCAAATGGATCTTCAAGAAGAAAACGGACGCGATGGTAATGTTACCGCTATAAAGCACGGCTTGTTGCGAAAGGTTTCGACAAGTTCAAGGTGTTGACTACGATGAGACTTTCTCTCCCGTAGCGATGTTTAAGTCCATTCGATTTTATTAGCAATTGTTGCTTCATGATTATGAAATATGGCAAATGGATGTCAAGATCGCTTTCCTCAATGGCAACATTGATGAAGAGTTGTATATGATGCAACCCAAGGTTTTGTCGATCCTAAGGATGTCGATAAAGTATGCAAACTTCAGCGTTCCATTTATGGATGAAGCAAGCATCTCGGAGTTGGAACCTTCGCTTTGATCAAGTGATCAAGAGCTTTGGATTTGTTCCAAATTGCTACGAAGCTTGCATCTACAAGAAAGTGAGTGGGAGCTCGGTGACGCTTACGGTACTATATGTGGATGACATATTGATTATTGGAAATGACATCAACATGCTTAACGATGTGAAGAGTTATTTGAACAAGTGTTTTCAATGAAAGACCTAGGTGAAGCTGCTTATATATTGGGCATCAAAATCTATAGAGATAGACAAAGACGCTGATAGCTTTAAGCGAGTACATACCTAGACAAAGTTCAAAAGGTTCGTAATGGATAAGGCGTTGAAAGGTTCAAAGGCCTATGTTGTCGTGTAAGATATTGAGCAAGGCTCATTGTCCAGCCACGGTAAATGATAGGGAAGCTATGAGCAAAGTGCCTTATGCCTCGGCCATAGGTTCCATCATGTATGCCATGTCGTGTACTAGACCGGATGTGTCCAATGCTCTTAGTTTGACGAGCAGATATCAAAGTGATCCAGAGTGGAACATCGACAGCCGTGAAGAACATCCTAAGGTACCTAAATCGGACTAAAGAAATGTTCTTAGTCTATGGGGGTGATGAACAGCTCGTCAGAAAGGTTACGTCGATGCTAGTTTAAATCGACAAGGATGATTCTAAATCTCGCACAGGATACGTGTATATTTTGAATGGAGGAGCTGTGAGTTGGAGAAGCTGCAAGCAAAGCGTGGTCGCGGATCTACGTGAGAAGCGGAATACATGGCTGATGCAGAAGCGTCAAGTGAAGGAGTTTGGATCAGAAACTTCATCATCGAGCTTGGCGTGGTTCCAAGTGCATTGACGACCTTGGAGATATTGTGTGACAACACCGGCGCCATAGCACTCGCTAAGGAACCAAGATATCATCCAAAGACCAAGCATATCAATCAAAGTTTCATATAATCCAAGATTATATAGGATGGAGATCGAAGATCAGCAAAGTACATACAGATCTCGTCGCGAGCATCCATTGAACAAACTTTCCCACGGTTGCCACGAAGATCATTGACTACTAACCTCTTCCGCGTGTAAAACATGATCAGCACCTCGACCATGGGTGTGAGATTGTTGCCAAATGTAAACTAGATTATTGACTCTAGTGCAAGTGGGAGACTGTTGGAATTATGCCCTAGAGGCAATAATAAAGATGTTATTATTATAATTCTTGTTCATGATAAAGTTTATATTCCATGCTAGAATTGTATTAAGCGGAAACATTAATACTTGTGTGGTTTGTGAACAACACCGTGTCCCCTGCACGCCTCTATGGACTAGCTCATTGATCAATGATGGTTAAGGTTTCCTAACCATAGACATGAGTTGTCAATTGATAATGAGATCATATCATTGGGAGAATGATATGGTGGACAGACCCAAACTAAGCTTGCAAGCATGTGGTTAAGGAGTTAATCACAAAGTGATATCGGATTACGGAACGAGTAAAGTACTTGCTGTGAACGAGATTGAACTAGGTATGACGATACCGACGATCGAATCTCGGGCAAGTAAAATATCTCGAGACTAAGGGACTATATATATGGGATTGATTGAATCACGGCATCGTGTTCATCCGATATGATCATCGATGAATGTGTGGAATCAATATGGGTGCGGACCCTGTTGATTATTGATAGAAGATCATGTCTGCATATTCTCGAACCCGCAGGGTCACACACTTAACGTGTCTCGACGATAGGATAGATTGGATACTTGGTTTATGAATTTTTGTTCGGAGTCTCGGATGGGATCCGGGATATCACGAGAGGTTCCGGAATGGTCCGGAATAAGATTCATATAAGGCAAAGGCAGTTTTGGAGTTCGGAATTGTTCCGTTAATCGGTATTGTACCGAAGCTTCTAGAACCTTCGAAGGGGGCCAACGTGGTCCCACCTTCCGGGAGGGCATGGGCCTATGAGTGAGTGTCCTGGCCGCATTGGGCCAGGCACAAGGCCCCATAGGGCCCATCCGATACTAGAGAGTTTTAATCTTATAAACTAGATATAATATAAGATATGATTTCTAGATAAGGGAGAGTTTAAATTGTTTAAACTAGAGATAGGCTTGGAGGAGAGGTTAGGGCTGGCCGCACCCCTCTATATATAGAGGGCTGTGCGCCCTCATAACCCCTTACACCTTCCTCCAAACCCAGTTGCCTGCCGCCTTCCTCTCTCCTCCCGATCGCTTGTGGCGAAGCCTCGCAGAAATTATCCACCATATACACCACGCCGTCGTGCTGTAGATCCAATCTATCTCTCCACCATACTTGCTGGTCCGAGGAAGGAGGAGACGTCGAGGTGCCGCACGTGTGCATCTCACGGAGGCACCGCCACTTGTGGTGCTAGATCGGATCGGATCGCGAGGAGGAGAAGCGAGTACGACTACATTACCCACGTTCCGACGTTTAACGCTGTGCGAATCTTCAAGGGTATGAAGATCTAATCCAATCTCTCTCGTTTTTTGCATCTCCTAGATTAGATCTTGGCTTTCCCTCTGTTCGCTTCCGTAGAAAATTTTGATTTACTATGCTGCGAAACCCTTCACGAGGCGCGGGTGTTGTCCTTCGAGAAGGAAGTCCATGTGGCCAAGGCGGCACTGGAGCGGGTGGTGGAGGCGGCCTCCATGGTGGCCGCCCAATGGGCGGTGTTCGACATACACCATGTTGCCGCCCAATGGGCAGTGTGGGACATACACCATGTTGTCGCCAAGGAGGCAGTGGATGAGGTGGCCTCGGAGGCCAAATTAGAGGCTCTCCGCGAGATCCGCCATGAGGAGGCCATGACCATGCTGGAGGAAGTGTCCAAGGAAGCCGCCAAGGTCGCCGTCCGTGTGCAAATTGCTCAGGCCCTGGGCTTCGGCCCCAATGGTGCTCCGGTTCCGGTTCCGGCTCCGTCTCTGGCAGAGTTGCTCGCGGCTGAGACAGAACTCCATCGCCAGGAGTGTGCCATTGTTGCGGCGAAGGAGCTCGCCGACCAGGAGGCGAGGGACCACTAGGCCGCCAAGATGGACAAGGCCCTGGTGAACCGGGTGGCGAAGGAGCGCAGGAAGGCGGCGTGCAAGGCGGTGGCTTGCGGCCTAGCGCGTAACCGTCACCGCGAACGCATCCAGTAGCGGGCCATCTGGTCCGCTAGGGCAGCGATCGGTGCGCCCGGCGGCAACGGCAATGGTGGTCGCGGCAACGGTGGCCGCGCAATGGAGGCGAGTAGCCGCCGCGACGTCCTCCTCCTCCAGCAGCAGCAGTAGCCGTAGCAATAGCATCCCCTCTATTTTGTTCAAACTGCCTTTTTTAACTAGCAGGGCTTAATATAATGAATAACTATCGTTAAGTACTAATGTTTCACTTACATATGGACCTCGAGTGGCCGACGGGCAGGACATGACCTCTGTCCGCGCGCGTCGGGCCGACGCAACCGTTGTCCAGATTTGGTACACGAATGGGTCGAGTTGGACGTGTTTGTCCGGATGGATCGGACCGCTAGAGCGCCGCGCACGTCCCGCGCGCCCGCGCCGACAAGTTCGGACACACTTGGATGGGATGAGTCGAGCCGACGAAGATGCCTTTAGAGGGGCTGGGTTTAGGTGACCCAGTGAAAAACACCAAAACCTTCATTAATTAGCTAATGATTAATTAGAGAAGATAACCCTAGTCAAATAAAATAAAGGGAATATAGACATGACTCCGGTGGCATTTTTTCGTAGCTTCGTCCCTGATCACAAATCCTTCTGAATCGGCTCACTTCTTCATAGCGGCGTGTACCAAACCATTTGAAGCACTGCCTAGAAATTATTTCATTCAATTGAATGCACTTACCTTACTGACCAAGTTATGAACCCTAGGAACATCAAATACATTTTTTAACACCCATGCAATGCCAACAATTCGATAACAAACCACTTTTAGTCGTTTTAGACACATCATATCACTCTAGAATTTTCTATTTTGTTTTTAGATGAATTTTTTAATTTTTTTAAGATTAGTTAGGCACTAATACAATATTTCTCTTATGGGATATTTATGAGTACTAAAAGCGACAGAAACACATAAATGTACTATGGTACATCTATAAGTTCCACAAGTTAATACATGCTGGAATGCTATTTCTTTTACATTTTTTCTATCACAAAATGGAATGGAACGGTGAACTTCAAAGTGTAACATTTTAAAAATTTAGAGAAATTAACAAACTTCTGTGAAAAATTAAATTTGTATGAATGTACTTATAATGATATATGGATTTTATATTTATTGCTTAATTTTATTATCTGTGATAAATTATGAAATTTATATTAAAAATATAGTAGTTAAGATCTTATGTTAGTCGAATGACTTACAACCTAGCTTGATAAATAAGTTCAATATAAATAAATCATCAGCCTTCGCAATGGTCTTGTTCACACCATGTTAAATAGGCCACCTCTTTTTAATCATTCGCCACGCTGGTAAAAAAAGGACATGCATGTTTTTTGCCTCGGTCCGAAAGCTTGAATGTTTATTTTTGTTTCATTTGTAAATATATATTAGATTACTATCTATTGACCGAAAAGTAGTCCCCGAACACGTCCCTGTAAGTAGGTGCTGATTTATATGAAAAACTTGATTCCATGTGCCCACAATCATTGAGTGCCATGTCTTTTGGTACAATATGTGTAACAGGATGATTATAAAGATGAGTTTAGTACTACGAAGGTGTTATGTTGAGGCCCATGGATCTAGAGTGGAATTTGTATATCCTGATGACGGATTCTGATATTATTTCTGAATTGATGTAAGCTAATTTTTCTGAACTTTCATTGGTTAGTAGGAATTTCATAGGAATTTTAGCCTCTTCGTTTAGCAGGAATTACCTGAATTTCAGGACATATCTGGATGTGTACATATCACGATATGATTGATCAAAATATTCTTGTGATTTCACTCACCAAGTGTCAAAGCACTTGAATCTTGTTTCACTTACCAAGTGTTAATACACTTAAATCTTGATTCAATCCTTTTCTTGGACCATGGACACATGCGAGATGGAGGAGATGACCACCGCATTTTTTTTAAATCTCTATTCGCGGGAAGATGATATTGATCCGACAATCATCATTGACCTATTACAGCCTTGTGTTTATAATGATGCTAATGATAGGTTATGTGTGCCTTTCGCAGAGAAGGAAATCAGCGATGCTCTCTTTCAAATTGGTCCCCTTAAAGCCCAAGGCCCGATGGTTTTCCAGCACGCTTTATTCAGCGGAATTGGGACCTTTTGAAGGAGGATGTGGTGTGCGCGGTTCAGCGTTTCTTTACAGATGGAATAATGCCAGAAGATGTCAATGAGACTCGATCGTCTTAATTCCAAAGAAAAGTGACCCGGAAGAGCTGAAATATTTACGCCCAATAAGTCTATGCAATGTTATCTTCAAAGTGGTCTCCAAATGTCTTGTTAATAGACTTCGTCGATATTATTTCTCCAACTCAAAGCGCCTTTATCCCGGGCCGCCACATTACGGGTAATGCGTTCGTGGCTTTTGAATGTATACATACAATACAAAACGGTGCAGCGTCTAAAAAGGAATTCTGTGTGTATAAGATGGATATGGATAAAGCGTACGATCGAGTGGACTGGAAGTTTCTGGAAGGGGTTTTAGCGAAATTGGGCTTTCATAGTCAATGTATTCGGTGGATAATGGCTTGTGTGACCACCGTTCGATACTCTATTCGCTTTAACGGTCATATGTTGGACTCCTTCACTCCGACACGAGGTCTCCGCCAAGGTGATCCACTTTCACCATATTTGTTCCTTTTTGTGGATGATGGTTTATCTTGCTTGATTCGGAAAAAGATTGAGGAGGGAGCCCTCCAAGAACTGCACATTTTCCGCCAAGTCCGTGGTGTTTGTCACCTCCTATTCGCCAACGATAGTCTCATGTTCTTTAAAGGCTCTGTTAATCAAGCAAATATGGTTAAACCAGTCTTGGATAATTATGAGAAGAGTACGGGACAACTGGTGAGCCTAGGTAAGTGCTCAATTCTCTATGGTGACAAATGCATAGCCGATCGTACAATCAGAAATAAAAATATCCTACACTATGAGACCGAATATTTTGAGGAAAAGTATTTAGGGCTCCCAGTGCCAGAGGGACAAATGAAACGGAGGCTTCGATCCACAAAAGAGAAATTTGTTAAACATGCTGATGATTGGTGTGAAATATTAGTGAAAGTGGTGCTTCAATCCTTGCCCACCTATGCAATGGGTGCTTCAATCCTTGCCCACCTATGCAATGGGTATATTCAAATTCCCTGTTGGACTACCTGTCCAAAATTGTGAGAAATTCCTGGTGGGGTGACGAACATGATCGGAGGCGCATGCACCGGATGTCATGGGATAAAATGACACGACCAAAATCACAGGACGGAATTGGTTTCCGTGATCTCTGAATTTTCAACCAGGCACTTCTTGCTCGTCAACCAGGCTCATCCACCTCCCAGATACCATGTGTGCGCGGCTATTGAAGGAGAGGTATTACCCGGCAGCGAGCCTTCTTGATACAGTGTTTATTCAGAATACTTCGGCGTCTTGGCAAGGAATAATGTATGGCTTGGAGTTGTTAAAACAGGGCGCAATCTGGCACATCGGTTCTGGCTCCCAAGTAAAAATATTTAGGGACAATTGGATCCCACGTCATGGGGATTTGCGGGTGAATGCACGAAGGGGGAACTCAAGAAGATGGGTTAGTGAGCTTATTGATCAAACATCTCGGACCTGGAATGAGGAGGCAGTCCGGTCCTGCTGCTCGGAACTGGATGCCAATGCGATCTTGGCCATCAAATTACCTCATAGGCAATGTGAGGATTTCGTTGCCTGGTACCCGGAAAAGAGTGGGATCTTCTCTATTCGATCGGCCTACAGGTTAGGTATGGAGCCAACATATAATTCTTTAAGCAATGGTCAATCTAGCTCTGAACCTTCTGGTGATAGGGGTATCTGGGATCTAGTTTAGAAGGCGCACGTCCCGAATAAAATTCGTGTTTTGGAAAGTGGCTACTTCTATGCTGGCTGTGAAAGTTGAACTCCACCGGCGAATCAATACTATTGATCCTGTTTGTGCTATTTTTGGTCGAGAGGATGAGTATGTGCACCACGTGCTAGTACGCTGCACGATGGCTAAAGCTCTAAGGGAGGAGACGAGGAAAGTCTGGTCATTACCATCGGAAGCTGTGCTTCAGGATTCTGGAATCGAATGGCTCTTGTCATTGCTTAATGGCATGCACGAGGACATGCGATCACGTACCCTGTTTCTCCTATGGCGTGTTTGGCACCACCGTAACAACATTGTTCGTGGGGATGGGAAGGCTTCGGTCCCTGCATCAGCGACCTTTATTGCTAATTATTTAACCTCCTTTTCTATAGTTCCTCCAGCCAATAGTGTACTAAAGGTAAAGCCATTGCTTCTTCCGATCTCCACGAGCATGAGGGTTCAACGGGTCTTCCCAGTTGGACAGCACCAGAGGAAGGACAATTTAAAGCAAACGTAGATGCTGGCTGGGATCCGAGGACAAGAAGGGCAGGTATTGGCATCATCATCGGGGACAATCTCGGCTGGCCCATCTTAACTGAGTGGAAATTTGTATCTAAATGCGCAAGTGCCGAAGAAGCTAAGGTGTTGGCGTGTTTACAGAGACTAAAACATCTTACACAACACTTTCCAGGACCAGCTATTCTTGAGATTGATTGCCTATGTGCAGTTCAGACAATCAACAACAAAGGAAATGACCGTTCAGACTATTGGTGTCTTTATTTACAAGCGAAGAAGCTCCTGCGGGTGTTTGAGGGTTTTAGTGTGGTTAAGGTGGGGTGGTTGAGTAACTTTGTCGGTCACTCCTTAGCACAGTTAGGTAAGTCAGGAGCTAGTGGTCTTATGTGGCGATCATCACCGAGCTGCGCCTCGGCTTTGATTGACCGTGATTGTATGAACATTGTGTAATTCTCGGAGCAGCAAGTTTCTTACGCACTATTTTCCTTACCAGAGTATCTAAGAGGACTGAAAAGTTTTTAATGAGACGGCTTGCTGTTCATATTTAATGGAACGTTCTTACCTAAAAAAATAGTTCTCGGGCATGGCCATACATGTATGAACACAAAGGGTCACACATCACCCTGTAAGTGGGCATGCCCGCGGGTGTCCACTAACTGCTCACTTTTGTCCGTTGACTGAAGCGGGACTGCCGCTAGTGTCCATTTAATTCCTTTTTGTTAAGCGGCGTCTGTTAGCCCGCTTGTACCAGTCAAATAAACGACTAGGCGTGAGGCCAACTGCACTAGTACGCAGGAATAAGTATTACAGCATGCATATATTTGGGATAGACTGGCATATGTTCACTATTAGTATTACAGGCATCACACAGGAAAACGCCTTTGAGTATAACTTGATTATACAAACATTGAGAGCTCAACACTTTTCCCTTGAGCTGTCTCCTCTAGCCAAGAATTAACACAGTTCTTCTAGCAAAGTCAGAGCAAAATTAAGCACATGACCTTGGGTCTTCTTATTAAGCCTCCATATATGGCAAAGTACATGACCTTGGTTGTGTCAAGAAGATAGTACCATGTTATGTGCCAAGAAAATGCAATCTCTCAACTACTATATATAAATGCTTTACTGTAAGGATGTCACCCTTCTGCAGTTCCACCAAAACGAAAAGAAGAGATGGGGGATAGACTCGAAGTGTGAATTATATTCGGAAAGGATGACTCACACACTTAACGGAGTGTGAATTATATTCGGAAAGGAGAGATGGGGGATAGGCTCGAAGGAGTTCTAGAGCCATCCAACCATTGAACAAGAGTGTTAGGGGTCGACCGTTGCGAGGTTGGCATATACGAAAGAAGAAAATAACATTATTCCTAGTAACGAATACAGAAAATAGCTATCCAAGTTTAGGAAGTTGGACTGACAATGGATTGTGATTTTTTTTTCTAAAATTGTGCCTATATATAAAATATATGAAAAAACAAACAATACTACAAATTTGGAATATCTAGGCCGCATAGCCAAACTTTTTACAAAATCATTTCAACAAACAAATTCACAAGCAAAGGGGATGTGGAAACAATAATAAATTCCCACTTGTAGATTAATGCCATCATAGGTGAACATGGTAGGAGGATATTCTAACACACTATACCACACAACGGCTTTCAATTCTACAAACATCTTCTTAACAAACGCTACAACACGATGTTATTACCATGGGGCAAGAGACATGACGCTCATCAGCCATGGGATCCAAATCACTATCATACTCATCACTCATCAAAGTCAGTTCATACTCATCACTACTATCCTCCAATGGATCATTGTAAACGCGATCCTCTTCTACCCTACCATTAACTCTCTCCCTTGTGACGAGGCTATGGTTGATGATGTTCATGTTGGTGTAATATGGCCGTTCCCTTGCAGGATCAAAATCATCATCGCAGGGGTCTTCTCCACAAACCATCTTCTCAAAATCCAACTTGCGCCCATGGAAATCTTCCCCAACCGGATGCACGATCCTAATCCCCATGTGATCGCAGTAAAGACACCGTACTCGCTCTGTCAACAAAAAAGTCACTAGCATTAAAGATAAAATGTCTTGCGCCTTTCATTATACACAAAGCCATAGAATATTAATCGTGCCTAGCAGTAGCGGACCCAGGGAAAGTACAAAGCCTGGGCAAGCTTTGCATCCAAAAGATTAGAACCCTAATTATTAAGCAAATATCCATCAATATAGGCTGCGCCGCCGGCCGGAAGCCCGGGCAACTGCCCGGGAAGCAGGGATGCTGGGTCCGCCGCTGGTGCCTAGTTATAGCAAAGATTTCATATCGTTGAGTCAAGCCCGGAAATTATGCCTCTTTTTAGAGCAAATTATGCCGCATATAGCTACAAACTCCAACTTACCTGACAATAAGATTCTGAAGAAGATATCACAAATATATATATATATATATATATATATTCCGAACCATGCGAGAGAACTACATGTATGTATTAAGGTAGAGAAAAAGCCCTAGAAGGGCAGAAGTACAACCAAGGATTACAGAAAACACGACCCAACTACAAATATATTGTGGACACAAGATGACCTCTGTATGACTAATAATTTAACAGGATGATGCAGCAGCTGCAGTCTAGAAATTTCAGAACTTGGTTTTCCAGAAAACATGGAAGAGCATCGACCGATTCCAGTTGAAAAAAGAACCCAATTCACAAGTTTCAGACCTTAAGTTAGTACAGTACAATGCAGATTTTCTTTAGTAAAACATGGATCTAAATGTTTGAAAGAAATGGCAAGATACAGAACTTCGTTTATTCGGCTTGCTGAAATTAGAACCAAGTCGAAGTGTTGTTATACGGCAAAAGAATTACATCTAACAGTCATTTAGTTAAAAATAAACTCCAAATGTTGGCCGGTTGCGCTGTTTTGCTGGAAACCTGACGTGAGGATCCGATCCCATCAGCCCAGCACTTAGCAGAAGTGTTTAATTTATTAACAGCTACTCCCTCCGTTTTAAAATATAAGATGTTTTAGGTTTGTGAAAAAAATGTATATAGACTTGTTTTAGTGTATAGATTCATTCCAAACCTGAGTGAACCTACATACTGAAAGTAGTCTAGATACATTTGCTTCACAAAGCTAAAACATCTTATATTTTAAAACGGAGGGAGTAGTTGTTAATAAATTAACTAGACTTAGCAAGAACTAGATAACCTAAGTATACAGAATGGTCATGTTTTTCACGTGTTTAATTAAGGATACTCTATGAAAAAAAATGCACAGGTTTATACCGGCGCATGGTAGCGGCACTGACACACGGCAGACGAAGGGTTGTGTTTCATCTCTATCTTCATCATCTCCATTCCAAACCTCAGCGAAGAATAGCAGCGGGGTTGTACCGGTAGGAAACTGAGTGCCTTTGGGAGTTGCCAGGAAATTGACATGAGTGCGGTAGCACTTAGCTTCAGTTCACTGGGCCTGACACGCATTTGTTCACTCCACAGATAGTATGAAGCTCATACGTGGGTTCCTGTAAATTAATTTACAGATGAGGCAAATTAAATTAATTCAGTGAGCTACTTTTGCATAGCACAAGCTTGTGACGAATGTTATCGACAAATAAACAACGAGCGGAACAAACCTACTTCACTCAGCCTTGCAGCATATGCATGTTTGTCGATAGGTTTGGAACCAGCGGGGTCGTCTCCCCTGGGCTACGTGTTAATATCAGGCCAAAACGTGGGTCAAAGTTGTACACAATAAGGACTCCAATACACAACCGTATGGAGTACCAAAAACATGAAATAACAATTCTATTACAAGTTCTAACACCCTCCCTTAATCTAAACCTTGTAAAAGATTGAGATTACGCTTGAATTCATCAAGATTCTTGACTGGAAGTGCCTTTGTGAAGCCATCTGCAACTTGATCCTTGCTTGAGACAAAATGAATAGCCAACTTGTTGTTAGCAACTCTTTCTCTAACAAAATGAAAATCAATTTCAATGTGTTTAATACGAGCATGGAACACTGGATTGGCAGATAAATAGGTAGCACCTAAATTGTCACACCAAAGACTTGGTTTTTCCTTTAACTTAACTCCAAGTTCAGTGAGAAGAGCTTCAACCCAAATTAATTCAGCTGTAGCATTTGCTAAAGCCTTATACTCAGCCTCGGTACTAGACCGGGACACTGTGGCTTGTTTTCTGGCACTCCAGGAAACCAGATTTGGTCCAACAAATATAGCAAAACCACCTGTGGATCGTCTATCATCCAGACAACCAGCCCAATCTGCATCTGAAAAAGCACTCAAAAATGTAGATGAGGATTTTGTGAAGGTGATTCCCAGCTTCAATGTATCTTTCACATATCTAAGAATACGTTTTGCAGTTGTCCAGTGGTCTGTAGTTGGAGCATAAAGATACTGACAAACCTTGTTTACTGAGAAGGATAAATCAGGTCGTGTCAAAGTCAAGTACTGTAAAGCTCCAAGAAGACTTCTGTATTTAGTACTATCTTCAGGACCAAGAAGTGTACCACCTATGAGAGACAATTGTTCTGTGGATGACAGAGGAGTGGGAGCAGACTTACAACCATGCATGCCAGCCCTGTCCAGTATATCTGTAGCATATTTTTCCTATGTCAAGAGCAAACCATTATATGTCCTCTTTACCTCAATACCAAGAAAGTAGTGCAATTCACCTAAATCCTTGATAGCAAAATTCTCATTTAAATCACGAAGAAGAGCAGTGATAGCATGACCAGAAGAGCCAGTGACTATGATATCATCAACATAGATCATGACAAACATATCGATACCTGACTTATTGAAGAGAAATAATGAAGTATCAGCCTTTGATGGTGTGAATCCAAGCTCACACAGCTTGGAACTCAGCCTAGAATACCAGGCTCGAGGTGCTTGTTTTAATCCATACAGAGCCTTGTCAAGTTTGCAAATATAGTGCGGAGCGTGAGGATTTTCAAAACCTGGGGGTTGTTTCATATAGACTTCCTCTTCCAGAACACCATGTAAAACGCGTTCTTGACATCTAGCTGCCGTAAGCTCCATCCACGAGAGACAGAGAGAGATAAAACAATTCTGATAGTAGCAATTTTCACCACTGGGCTGAAAGTATCTTCATAATCAATGCCATACCTTTGCTTGAAACCTTTCGCAACCAGTCGTGCTTTGTATCTATCAATAGAACCATCCGCCTTCTTCTTTATACGATAGACCCATTTGCAATAAATCAAGTTCTTGTTACTACTTGGTGGAACAAGATGTCAAGTCTTGTTCTGAATGAGTGCATCATATTCCTCCTCCATAGCATGATGCCAATTTCTATCACTTAAAGCTTATGTAAGTGTATATGGTTCACCTGTAGAGGAGAGCATACCATATCTAACTGTACCATCAGTGTATTGCTTTGAATGACGTATACCTTTCTGCAGTCGAGTACGAACACCAGGTGGTGAAGGAGGCGGAGAAGCATCAGAATTAGAATTTTCACTTGAGCAATTTTCACTTGAATTTGAGTTTGTATTTTCGAAGCTTGAAGCAGGCTCACCCCCACTGGCACTGGCCGCAGAAGATCCCCCAAACGAATCATGTGCGACAGAGGACAGTGACGGCGACGGGGAGGCAGGCGATGTTTGCTCCCGTCCTTGAGCGCCAGGTGGTGACGCAGCAGAGGATGCATGTGCACGGTCCGCGTGGTCCCCAGCGGGCGTGTGTCCAGCACGCGCTGCAGCAGCGGGCGATTCGCCACGCCACTGGCGCGGGAGGTACCGGGTACGCTGGCGTGGGGGGACCGGTTGCAGTGCTGCGGCGTTGGAGACCTGTGATGCGCACGTGGCGACGAAACAAAGGGCGACGCGGGCGAATCAACCTGCACCTCGGGATCAGTATGTTCAGCAGGATATTCTGCAGAATCGTCTTCGGGTCCAGTGCATGTTTCGTCTTTTTCTGATTCAACTTCAACATCATTTTGTGCATCATTTTCTTCACAGTGGGATTTTCTTCTGGGGCTGCATCTTCCTGTTGCACATTAGGAATAGAGACAATAGGCACAACATGGTCATTACAATTATGTGCACTCTCATGTGAGTTGGATGTGGAAGAAGGAAGAAGCAAGATTTCTTTCTTAAGAAGGTCACCGGCATTAGGACAAAGGGAAGCAAATGGAAAGACATTCTCATCAAAGACAACATCACGAGAGATATACACACGCCCTGTAGATACATCTAAACATTTGACACCTTTGTGAAGATGGCTATAACCAATAAACACACACCGGGTAGATCGAAAAGCAAGTTTTTGTTTGTTGTAAGGACGAAGATTAGGCCAACAAGCACAACCAAAAGTTCTAAGGGCATCATAATTTGGTGTTACATGAAGGAGGCGTTCAGTGGGTGTTTCAAAATTTAGAACCTTGCTAGGAAGCAGATTTATGAGGAATGTGGCAGTGATAAAAGCTTCATCCTAAAATTTAAGAGGCATAGAGGCATTAGCAAGCAAAGCAAGACAAACCTCAACTATATGGCGGTGTTTTCTTTCAGCTGAACCATTTTGCTGATGGGCATGAGGACAAGAGACATGGTGTGTGATGCCAACCTTTTGAAAGAAACCATTTAATTTCTCATATTCACCTCCCCAATCAGATTGCATAGTAATAATTTTCCTATCAAACTTGCGCTCAACATAGTGCTGATAATTAAGAAAGGCTTGATAAACATCAGAACGCTTCTTAAGCAAATAGATCCAAGTAAATTTACTAAAATCATCGATAAAGCTTACATAGTATGCATGTTTTCTCACAGAGAGAGGAGCAGGACCCCATACATCAGAGAATACTTGCTCCAAGGGAGCAGTGGAGACACTAGAAGACATGGGATATGACAACTGATGACTCTTAGCTAACTGACAAGAATCACAAACATATGGAGTAATATCTGAGGTGTAAGCTATTTTATTTCTTCTAAGAACTTGCTGAACCACAAATGAAGATGGATGTCCTAAACGGTGATGCCATGTAGAGGATGACGGCTTTATTGAGATGAAGGCATGCTTGGCGATCTCATGAAACATGGGCACCAAAGGATAGAGACCATCCCAGCAGGGGCCTCTAAACAGAACTCTTCGTGTTGCTTGGTCCTTGATTAAAAAGAAGAAAGGATGAAACTCAGTAAAGACATGATTATCAAGTGTAAATCGATGAACAGATAATAGATTTTTGGATGCACTAGGAACACGAAGGATATTATTTAGATCAAAGGAACCATGAGGAGTGCGCAAAATTGAATTTCCAATGTGACTAATGTTCATACCTGTGCCTTCAGCAGTGCGGACCCTGTCTTGCCCATGGTACTTGTTGGCGACGAGGAGCTTACTCAACTCGCTGGTGATGTGATCGGTTGCCCCTGTGTCAGTATACCAGTTTGTGTCAACACCATATGATGCAAGATTTGCCCCCTTCTCACCATAATCTTTGTTCTTCTTATCATATGAGTAGCGCCACCAACACTCACTAGCGGGATGGCCATGCTTCTTGCAAATCTGACAGTCGGTGTCCACGTACTTGGTTGGTGTACGATCTGAGCGACGTCCACCACCATCGTTGCGACGATAGTGGTCACCCCCAAAATCATCTCGGCGTCTATCACGACGATCATCACGACGGTCACCGCGACGCTCATCCCGGCGCCACTGTCCACGATCATCATCTCTGTCACGGTAACCACCACCTCCACAGTAAGCACCATGATCAGGGTTGCGGCCACGAGGAGGAGGGCTGCGGCCACGAGGTGGAGTACGGCCACGTGGGCACTCAGCACCACGGCGAGCAAGGTTTGCCGAGGACACAAATTCACCGTTTTCTTCAACTCCATTGCGCATATCATAAGAACACAGCTGCTCGTAAAACTCATCAAGAGTAGTGCCCGGATTTCCATTGACAGAAGTAATTAAGGCATTATATTCCCCCTTATCTAGACCATGGAGCAAATAACCAAGCATCTCATCCTCTTCAACGGGCTTACCAAGGGCTGAAAGTTCCGAAGCAAAGCTTTTCATCTTGGTGTAGTAGGTGTCGGCTGTCATGGTGAGCTTTTTTGTATCGTTGAGTTTCTCACGAAGGTGCTGAGCTTTGGTGCGGGACGCCGTTTTGAACATGGCATTGATGGCCGACCATGCCTCAGCAGTGGAGGTCACGTCAAGGAGATGTGACCGGATATCTGGCGATAGCGTGTTGAGGAGGAACCGAAGAACCTGCTGATCACGGGCAAGCCACGCAACATAGGCAGGATTTTCAACCTGAATTTTCTTCTTCTCAGAATCTTCAGCTTCGACGGTCTTGGCGGGGGTGATGTCGGTACCTTCCAGAAGTGCCATAACATTGGCACCACGAAAAGCAGGGAACATAAGAGCCTTCCATAGCAAGAAATTTCCACGAGTCAGCTGTTGTGCAGGAGGAGCGCCAAGGGCAGCAGCCAACGTAGAACTTGAACCCGAGAAGCTCATGGCGACGTAGGACAGATCGGTCTGAGACAGATCTAGCGATGTGAATTCTGGGTTAGATCTTGGGATGGTGTTGAGGTGTGTCTAGGCAGGGACGTAGTGGGCTAGGGTGTAGGCGGCGATCGGCGACAGGAGGGCTGTGGCGACGGCCTGGTTGTTGTTGTATGGCGGTGATGGCGACTGACGGGAATCAGTAGCGACAGCGACCTGGATTGTTTTTGGGTTGTCGGTTGTAGCGCGAGGGCAGCAGATGATCTGTAGCGGTGGCGCGATTTGTGGCGGCGGCGGCGATGCTGGAGGTCAGCGATATCGCGGCGGCGGCAGCTAGGATGTCGGGGAAGAGCTATGCTCTGATACCATGTTTGTTGATAGGTTTGGAACCAGCGGGGTCGTCTCCCCTGGGCTACGTGTTAATATCAGGCCAAAACGTGGGTCAAAGTTGTACACAATAAGGACTCCAATACACAACCGTATGGAGTACCAAAAACATGAAATAACAATTCTATTACAAGTTCTAACAATGCACTCAATGCAGCATTGATCTTTTGGGACACTCTTGTCTGCAAAGACAGGTACTCTGGACGAGGGAACGGTCGAAGAGGCTGCTCGCTGCAAGCGGCTTCAGGACACAGCAACCTGGCAAGGCACTGAACATCTTCAGAAGAGAGCTGGCCGCTACCTTGCAGTAGCATTGATATCCGCTGAGATGGACAGGAATGCAAAACCTTTGCTTGAGCATCAGGGCTGGGGTGATGGGCAGCCATAGCGGCAGCGAAGAAGGCGTCCTCCAAGCTGGTTCGGGAGTCAGGCAGTCTCCTCGGCATCAAGGCCTTGATCAGCCAGGAGCAGGTTGCCATCTACCTGGAGCAGGCAGCGAATAGCTTGACTGAAATCGATATGATGGTATCGCGTGGAGAGGAAGTAGGCGAGGATGTACACGGAGCAGTTCTCCATCCCGTGGAGAATCATTCACTACGGCACACAGGCTCTTTGTCGTGTGGTAAAAAGACACGGCAAAAGCCACTTTGTCGTGTGTATGCACACGACAAAAGCCACACGACAACGATAGCCACGGCAAAGGCTCTTTGCCGTGTGTCTTTGCGCCCGGAACACGGCAAAGCCTTTGCCGTGTGTTTACTACATCGACACGGCAAAGTAAAGTACTCGACGGTTTCGTCCGTGTGACGGAGCCGACACATCTTTGTCGTGTTCATCCTTTGTCGTGTGTTATGGCTCTTTACCGTGTACTCGTTCTTTGCCGTGTGCCTTATCTTTGCCGTGTCCTCTCTCTTTGCCGTGTGCCTAACCTTTGCTGTGTTGATCATCGTTGCCGTGTGTGTGCTCTTTGCCGTGTGCCCGTCTGGTGGGACACATGGCAAAGTACAATCCTTTGTCATGTGTCTGCTGTGCACTGCACACGGCAAAGGCCCTGTGACATTGCCCTACGGCGCACAGGTGGCTCCTTTGCCATGTGTATACACACGGCAAAGTGACCATTTGGCACTTTGCCGTGTGTATACACACGGCAAAGGAGCTGTCATTTTTAAAAAAAAAATCAGTTTCCAATCATTTCCTGCAATTCAAAATATAATATATATATATGATCTACAGATCATCAACAACAATAATATACTCATGAACAACAATAATATACTCACCAACAACAACAATATAATCATCACCAACACCAAAATGCATCACCAACACTAGAAAACATCAACACCACGAAAGCAAGAGATTTCACAAATATTACAAGTGTCAAATGCTAGTGCTTATTCTTGCCACAAGTGTCAAATACTACCAAGTGCATAACCAACAAGTTATAAGACCTAAACTAGACAAATATTACAAGATCATCAACTCCGAGTGCTCCACAAGCTCATGCTCCATCGTGAGATCCTACAAGTTCAAGACAAGTACATAAATATGACAAGTAAAATCATCAATATGTACAAGTTTCTAGGCAAGTTGATGGAAATGACAATAACATGGGATTTTGACGAGTCTCATGGCAAATTACATCAATATGACAAGTAAAATCACGAATATCTACAAGTCCCATGGCAAGGCTAGAATTTCTATAAGTGTCATGGCAAGGCTAAAATTTCTACAAGTGTCATAGCATGGCTAAAATTTTGACAATGGAATAGAATTATCTACAAGTGTCATGGAATTGCTAAATTTGCTATAAGTATCATGGCAAGGCTAAATTTCCTACAAGTGTCATGGAATTGCTAAATTTTCTATAAGTATCATGCCAAGGCTAAAATTTCTATAAGTGTCATATCATGGCTAAAATTTCTACAAATGCGATGGCATGGCTAAATTTGACAAGTATATGAAAACAAACCTGGAGGACTCTGATTCAGCCTCCGGACGACCGACGGATTGTTGACGGTGAAAGACGGCGGGGCCTGGTTGTTCGATCCACCCGCGGACCCACCAGGCGGCATCGCATTGTCCATCTGTAGCATTGGAAATTGTGAGCATTAGACAATAAGGCAAGATTGAAAATTGCGAGCATTGGACAATAAGACACTTGATCACTTACCCATGAGAAGGCAAAAGGAGGAGTGGGAAGAGTCCCTGGTTGAGAATTGATGAGCATTTGGTGTGTCATCCACCGCATCATCTGCCCCTGTTGCTCCAGCAACCCCTGCTGATGGGCCATCTGCTGCTCCAGCTGCTGCTGCCGTTGCTCGGCCGCCTCTCTGCGTGCCCTATTAGCGGCCATCTCCTCCTACGTCGTGTCGCCACGATTAGATGAACATTGCAACACAAAACATATAGTAAAACATAGATGACCGAGGAAGAACATACCAAGAATCGCCGAGAGCTACAATCAAGGCCGTATGGTCTCTATAGCAGGCTGGTCGCTCGTCCTACCACGCCGGACCTGGCGCATAGATGGAACGGTCTTAGGGTCGATGGACCCGTGACCGATCCATAGGCGACCATTCTTCTGGCCTTCTCCCGCCAGCACGGCGACCTCGGGGTCGAAGGGGGCGGTCTCAGGGTTAGAATCTTCTCCATGCACCTCCTTGAACTTCTCAGGGTACTTCTCACCCCGGAGCCTGGCTCCCTCGTTCATCCATAGGCTCCTGTTCCTAGGCTCGTCCAACGTGCGTGTCTTCTTCCAAACAACAAACACGGATGGCTCTTGACCTGTCTTTATTTTCTGCACAAAAGAGCACGAAGTTAAGTGAAGGGGGACTCCAAAGGGCGAAGTAAAGAATAACATTACAAGCAAGAAAAAATAAAGAATTTTCTCACCTCTTTTTGCCTAAGAAGGGCGAGGGGGATGCTGCCTTGGCGGTGTGATCCACCCCCAATCTCCTCTCGCCGCTTCTTTGCATCGGCGTGTTTTTGGAGGTAATTGGGGTGTGTCCACCACGCTACCATTGCCGTGAAGCACCGCTCGTCATTACCCACGAACTGAGGAGGGTTCTACATCCACAAGACACACGTATTAATACAATAGAAAATAGAATAAGGTCAAGAAATCAATAAAACAAAAATGTAACTACCTGCAGGTACTGCCACGGCTCGAAGAGCATCTCCGGGCTTGGCTCTTGTTCATCCAAATCTTGCGATCGCCGAACCAGTTGCGGACGCAGTTCACGCGTGCCTCGTAGTGCATGTCTTGCACCTTCCTCTTGGCAAGCTCGTGAACAATCATCAAAACTCCCTTTTGCGCGCCCTGGCCATGTCGAAGAACTTCTACAAGTATGCACATAGGGAAAAAAAGGAGGGTCAAAGCCACGAGTTCAAGTATATTTCATCCTCAAGGCGATTGAATTATGACAAGCGAAATAAACTTACCCAGAACAAAACCTGAACCTTCTCCGCGATGGTGGTGTACTTTTTTTCGGGATCTTCGGCATAGTGGTAATGCTTCCAAGTCCAAGCCACATCCTTTGAACCATTTGGGAGAGTGACAATCCCAGGAAAATACTTTCTAACCAAGGCTCCAAGGATGCTTGAGTAGCCACGATATGGCTTGATCCCATCCTGATATAGAAAGGCACTGCAAAATGAAAATACAAGGTCAGTATGTGATAAAAATTACAATGTATGGTTTAGGGTCAAATCATGTACCTCGACCCAGCGGGCACGCGTACCTTGTCCGCATAGGGATAAGGTAGGTCGGGGAGTCTCGAAACCCCACGCCGATATGGAGCCTTCTCCCGTGGCACCAGGCTCGGGTCCATGGCCACGTACTCCTCAAGGTACCGCGTCTCATCCTCCGGAGGCGCCCACCTCAAGGACGTGTTAAGCTCGTAGGGTAAAGACCCCAACCCCTCATCCTCCTCCTCCTCCTGCTGCTCCTGCTCCTCCTCGTCAGAATCCGAAAAGGCCCCTCATCCTCCCGACGCCTTGAACTCCTCCTCCTCCTCCTCCCCTCCTGCTCCCCGCCTCGCTCGTCCTCCTCGAAGACCAAAGGGGGACTAGGAGTCCTCGCACGCCTTCCCCGCCCCCGCCGCTGTGAAGTGCGCGGTGGAGCACTAGCAGTAGCACTAGTAGGCTGCTTCCCCCTGACATCTTTTGAACCACCAGTCACAAGTTTTGCCAAGCTTTTTAGCTTTCTTGTAACTCCCTTTCCCCCCGGCATCTTTCAATCACCTGCAAAACAGAGTGAAAAGAGTAGTTTATTAGTACACATCAGTGACACAAGATTCATAACAGTACAATAATACTCAAGTTTTAAACACACACTATATTCGTATCAGCAAAGACAAAAGAAGAGGAATACTTCCATGATCCATATAGCATGGGTATGAGACGCGGCAAGCCAAGGAAAGGATTCGGTCTCCACGGCAACGACTCCTCGAAAGGAATCGTTGTCGTGGATCGAGAATCCTTTCCTGGGCTTGCCACCATCACATCCCCATGCCATATGAATCTCGAAAATACCTGTCCTCTCTCGACTTTGGGGCTACGAGATGAAGCCTTCTTTGTGTTTATCCAAAGACGAAAGGAAAGAAACCATTTCACGATTCATATAACAATGTCACCCATGCTATACGAATAGTGAAGTAATGTATTTCCTTTCGACTTTAGGGCTATCTAATCTATTCCATTTAAGTCACGCTAGCTAATCTATATTCGTATCGGCAAAGAAGAAAGAAGAGAAATACTTCCATGATCCATATAGCATGGGTATGTGACGCGGCAAGCCAAGGAAAGGATTCGGTCTCCACGGCAACAACTCCTCAAAAGGAATCGTTGTCGTGGATCGAGAATCCTTTCCTGGGCTTGCCGCCGTCACATCCCCATGGTATATGAATCTCGAAAATACTTGCCCTCTCTCGACTTTGGGGCTACGAGTTCTTACAAATACAAAGACAAAAGGAAAGAAATTTTATTACATAGAATAGAGTTCTTACAAATACAAAGACAAAAGGAAAGAAATTTTATTACATAGAATAGAGTTCTTACAAATACAAAGACAAAAGGAAAGAAATTTTATTACATAGCCTGACGGGATTACATAGCAAACACTACTACAAAGATTATTACTACTACATGGATCAGAAGCCTGAGTCGGGATTATGAATTGGACGAGAGGTTTCGTCATCGCTATCATTTTCCGGCCACCAATAATCATCCATGAAACTTGGAGGTGGTCCCTGTGGATCGTTGATGTCAAGGCCTGCATGGAACGCCTCGAGCAAACTCACATCTTGTTGGTTGTGAACCTCCTCAGCTTCATCTTGTGCAGTGTCTTCCTCCTCAGCTTCTTCTTGCTCATCGTCTATGACCATGTCACCATCAGCGGACAAGTCGATAGTGAATTGCCCGGGGAGCCCTTCTTCCTGATAAAACTCGCCATCATTTGTTGAGGGGCCTAGGCGGCGGTAATCATCCTTGTTTGGCAAGGGTGTCCTATTGCGTGTCGGTACCGTCATCACAACATCCTAGTCCTGTAGACATTTTGTCGGGTTTTGGCATGGGTACGGAAGATAGAATACTTGGAAGGCCTGAGTAGCCAAAATGTAAACATCATCTCCCGCATAAACGGAGTTTCTCTTAACTTCGACCAGTCCAATTTCAGGATCCCTTTCACCTTATGTGGGTCAAACCAATGGCATTTGAATACAACGGGATTTAGCCCTTTGCCAAAACCGTAATTCAGCTCATATATACCCTCGACTCTTCCATAGTACTGGAGGCCATCTGAGCCTTCACAAAAGACCCCGCTATTTGTTGTCTTCCGGTTGGGCCGGCTAGTTGTGTATTCATGGGTATGGAAGCGATACCCATTCACGTCATAAGCATTAAACGTGTCGACTGAATGGTTAAAGCCCCTGGCAATATTTCTTAGCTCGGGTTGTATCTCTTTGTCAGTTCTTGCCTACAAGTTAGAACGAGAAGTTTAGCATAAGAAGTTTATCACAAGAAGTGTAGCACAACAAGTTGGCTCGAATAGTACCAAACCACAGAACCAGCTGAAGAAACTGAAGCCACCACCCTTATCGAAAAGATCCTGCTCCTCTTGAGGGTTAGGCTCCCTATTTGGATTCTTCCAATGTGCACTCTTGAATCATCTATAACAATTTAAAGGAGAGTTAGGCACGGACATAGCAGTGAATGTTTGCGGAAAACTAAATGGTGAGCACTTACTCGATGTACGGCTTCACTTCTTCCATGGTGTTCAAGACATATGAGTGGATCAACTCCTGCTCAAGTTTTTTCATTGCGAACCTCTTTGTGCCACTTGATTTGCCACCTAGCCCAACGAAGATGCTAAGATTGGGTACATCTTCAGGGTTGGCGGCATTGTAACGGAACACCGGGTTGTGCTTTGTGGGAATGTTGGCATCATAGTGCTTTGTGGTGAAGTTTGCAACCTCCTCGTTAAGGACTGCCTCGGCTATGGATGCCTCGATCTTGCATTTATTGCCTGTTTTCTTACGAAGCTTCTTTGTTTCTCTCTCGGGCGGAAACTGCAAACGGGCCCACATAGGTCCCCCTTTAAAGCCTCGTCTACAAGATGCAAGATCATATGTTGCATCGGATTGAAGAACCCTGGCGGAAGGAGCATCTCTAGATTGCAAAGCAACTCGGGTGCCTGTTCATGTAGCTTCTCAAGCACTTTACGGTCTAAATCCCTAGCACAAATCTGGCGGAACAAAAAGCTCAACCTCGACAGCACTCGCCAAGTCTCCTCATCGACATAGCCTCGAATCATCACCGGCATTATCCGCTCAAGCCATACGTGGTAGTCATGACTCTTGAGCCCTTGTACTCGCAACGTTTCCATGTTCGCACCCCTCATCTAGTTGGCCGCATAACCATCAGGGAAAAACAAACTTTGCGCGATCCACTGGAAGATCTCCCTTCTTTGGGGCTTTGTTGGGCAGAAAGGAGCCTTTGGCTTAGACCACCTTTTTCTGCCTTTGGCTCCGGGTGGCTGCATGTTCAACTTTGGCCTATCGCACAATGCTTCTTGATAAATTCGAGCCTTGATGTTATCTTTCGTCTTCTCGGTTTGCATTATGGTGCTCCAAAGGGCCTCGCCGATATTATTTTCGGTGTGCATTACATCAATGTTATGCGGGAGCTCAAGATCCTCAAAGTAAGGGAGCTTCCATAAGCACGGAATGTGGGTCCACTGGTGCGTATCCAGGTATCCCATGAAACCATTCCCATCGGAGTTTGGCTGGAGAGCTTCTAACTCAGCCTTGATTTCCTTTCCGGTCTTTAGACGTGGCTTTGGATCATGGACAACACGGCCTTTCTTGAACCTCTTTTTGTCACTCCTATATGGATGATTTGGCTCAAGACACTGTCGATGTTCATCAAAGCAGGAATACTTGCCTCCCTTCGATAGCCAGAAGAAAGTCAGGGCTTGCATGCACACTGGGCAAGGCCACTTCCCATGTGTACACCAGCCGCAGAACAACGCACATGCTGGTAGGTCATGCAGAGAGGTATGGTACTAGACATACATATCGAAGTGCTCGTTGTTTGAAGCGTCAAATGTTCGGATCCCCCGACCTTCCCAGCCACGAAGCAAGTCATCCACCAGCGGTTCTAGATACACATTCATGTTCTTACCCGGGTATTTCGCCCAGGATTATCATCGAGACAAACATGTTCTCTGATCTCATGCAGACGCCAGGGGGAGGTTCAGGGGAATAACAAACACCGGCCAGAATCGATATCGGGTTTACATGCCATATGGATTGAACCCATCGGTTGATATGGCAACTGCTACGCTCCTCTTGTCACCGGCTTTCTCGGGATATTTCTTGACAAAGTTCTTCCATGCACTACCATCCGACGAATGTATCATCTTGTCGAGGTATTCGTTTCTTCATCGCCCTTGCATCTGGGCAGTATCCTCGGTCATGAAGAGTCGCTGGAGCCTCGATATGATTGGAAGATACCGAAGAATGTTTTGGGAAACCCCGGTCTACCCCTTCTTACCATCACCATTGGGATCGACCTCAAAGTACCTAGAGGATTTGCAGCGGATACAATAATTTGTCTTAGCATGCTCCTTTGTGAATAGCGTGCATCCCTTCGGACAAGCGTGTATCGGCTCATATGACATCTTAAGGTCACGGAGGAGTTTGGTCGAATAGTAGAAGTTCTTCGGCAAGAGGTGCCCTTTCAGCAGAATGCTGCCAACGACGGCAAGCATATCATCAAAGTCCTCTCTGGTCAAGTTCCTGTGGCTCTTGAAGGCCAAAAGGCGAGCTATGGCATCTAGTTGGGTAACATTTGTATGTGCATGAAGGGGTCTCTGTGAGGCAAACAAAGTCTCGTAGTACTTTGCCGTGTTTTCCTCTGGCTCCTCACTTGTCTCCGCCTCCTGAGGTGTCTCCGCCTCTACATGAGGGCTTTCAGGCGCATTAGCATTCACAAAGTTTTCTATGCACCTATCAAAACCAGCATCAAATTCTCCCCTTGGCTGACTCTGCTGCTGACCCTGTCGTGACTCCCTCCTAGCACGTTTCGCTAACTTTTTACCATGGAATGTTCAAGTCTTGTAGGATGGTGTGAACCCGTAATTGAGCAGGTGAGTACTCACATCATCCTTCGAATGTGTATTCAGGTTCTTGCATCTTGCACATGGGCATAAAATTCTTCTGGGTCTGCTGAGGACGGCAAAAGCCCGGTTCACAAAGTCCTCGGCCTTTTCTTGCCATTATGAGGTAAAGTCCCACTCACTGACATAGCCATCATACACTAATCAGTACCAAAAACGACATATATAATGCTTTCAATTAATCATGTCATATAAATAAATCCGGTATTAGTTCGGTTAATTTTAGCAAACATATATTTTACGCCATACATATATCCACCTATCTCTCTAATAGGTAAAGAGGGTCCTATCAACCGCTGGATCCGTAGATTGAGTATGTTCTCCATGCTCTACCCAGATCCGACATAGAATTTCGGCAGCACCTCCCCGCTGCTCTCCCGATACACATCTCGGCAAAAAGCCAAGAGGGATGTGCATCCGGAGAACAATAGGGAGACGCTGCCGAAATCCTATCTCGAACCGGAGTAGAACAAGGAAAACATACCCAACTACGCATCCGCCGGCTGTCCCGATAAATGCCGTAAGAGTTAAGCTTCATAATATGCGAGACCACTAATGCATATTTATCTGCGTATCCCTTACGGCCGGGAAGAGACGCCTAGGTAACGCGACAGACTTGGTGATCTACACACGAAAATAACCCTAGGTACTTGCAAGATAGGAGAATAGATTTTTACCCTTGAAGCGTGATCGAGAGCTGAAGAAGATCAGCGACCCTCCCGCAAAATGACTTGCGTCGTCGACAACCCCACCCTCAGACTCGACACATATCCTACACGAAGAAAAATTAGTAATATACACATGTATTTATATATGCCAAAATACAAGCCAAAATTTTACACATATAATTCCTAAATTACTACTATACACATGCATATATGAAACAACATACTAGAAAATACTACCACTAAATCCAACATATTAGTAACTTGTCCATTTTGCTAAATCTACCACTAAAACTACCCTAATGTACTATATGACAATGAAACTATCACTAAATACACTTTACTAATAACTTAGTACAACACTAGAACTAGCACTACATACATCATACATCATACTAGTAACTTGTCCATTTTGCTAAATACATGCTTAATTACTAATATACACATACACATATATCTAACAATATTACTACTATACTACTATACTACACTACACTACACATACATATATCTAACAATCTATATACAACAAAAAATAGTAGGCACATACCGATGGTGGATGCACGATTGAGCTTGGGCGTGAGGCGGCCGGATTGGGCGGGGGCGGATGGGGCCGAGGTCGGTGGAGGCGGGGACTGGGCCGGGTGGAGGCATAGGTGCCAGCGGCGGCGGCCAGAGAAGAAGGCGGGGGCGGCGGCAGCGCAGGAGCGGCGGCGTGGTGGCGTGAGGAGCGTAAGGGGGCTGGGAGGCGAAGCCGGGCAGGGGATAAAGGCGGCCCGCGTGGGCCGATATTAGGGTCATCCCTTTGCCGTGTACCTGGTTGTAAAAACACACGACAAAGAACCTTTGCCGTGTGCCTACAGAGACACACGACAAAGGACCTCTTTGCCGTGTGTTTTGTCCTTTGCCGTGTGCCTTTAGGTACTTTCTAATTTTCTTTTTGTTTTTATTTCAATTGTATTTATTTAAAGTTTTTAGTTCACTTTTTGTTGGCTATTTGTTAGTATTCAGACCATGGAAACACTAACTTTGCAATAGACCATAAGGTTCTAGAGGATGCTAGCTGAACTTCATTTCCATTAGGTAGACGATCCGAGGCCCGCAGATCATCAGGGTTCCGCCGGAGGAAGACCACGAGAACGTCGGAATCATCTGAAAACTTGCATGTGTCCCTAGCATATGTGTGTGAGTGTGGTGCAAGGTTGGTATATGTGCTTGCATGTGTCCCCCTCGCATGCATGCGCTCTAACCTAGAAGCGAAGGTTCTGGACACAGATAAGGGGAATCTCCCGTTACGGTGAAACCGACCAGAGATAGTGCCCCAACTTGTGAACCAACATGGTTTCACATCATCCCATGACATAATCAAACACAAAACAAGAGAGAGCTACGCCGGGCTACCCCCATCAGAAGAATGTCTAGGGGGTGGACAATCTGAGGCCCGCAGATCAGGGTTTCGCTGGAGAAAGACCACGAGAACGTCGGAATCATCTGAAAACTTGCATGTGTCCCTAGCATATGTGTGTGAGTATGGTGCAAGGTTGGTAGGTCCCATGTGTAAGTCCCAAGTGTGACCCACTTTGTAGACATGCATTAATACTTAGTAAAATCCTGGATATATACGTGGAAACTCCCGCCACTGGTTCTGTCAACCCTCTTGAGGAGCGGACGATAGTTTCTCTTATAGATATAGCATGTACCAGCTCTTCATAAGGATTGAGACCATGGAAATATGAACTTTGCACTAGACCATAAGCTTCTGGAGGATGCTGAACTTCATTTCCATTAGGTGGGTGCCTAGTCACAAACTTTAAGAAACAATCATCAACCAATCGTCAAGAGTAGAATTTCTCCTCGCGGTAGAGCTGACCAACAAAACCAAGCAAGCTGTTGGACTACTTTTGAATCTTTCAAGGTAACTCTTTGGGTCAATCAAAAGACCAAGATGAGAGGATTTCACGACAAAGTCTGAAATTTGTTGTTTGACATCCTTTATAAATTGTTCTCAATTTTGAGTACCTCAAGGACATGCATGCATGTTCCCTAGCACATGCATGAAAAGTGTGGTGCTATGTTGGAACATACAAAAATTAACTACTAGTCTGTGGGTGCTTGCATGTGTCCCCCCTCGCATGCATGCGCTCTAACCTAAAAGCGAAGGTTCTTGACCTGTATAAGGGGGAATCTCCCCGTTCCGGTGAAACCGGGTAGTATAGTGCCCCAACTTGTGAACCAACATGGTTTCACATCATCCCATGACATAATCAAACACAAAACAAGAGAGAGATACGCCGGGCTACCCCATCAGAAGAATGTCTAAGGGGTAGACGATCCGAGCCCCGCAGATCATCAGGGTTTCGCTGGAGGAAGACCACGAGAAAGTCGGAATCAGGAGGTGCATGTATATAGTGATCAAGACCACAATAACCTATGATCATATGTGTGCTCTCATGATCCTATGAAGTAATATCACCTAACATATATGTAATAAAAGCCTTGCTAATTAAAGAAAAGAAAAAAGGTGAAAAAAATGTTTTGCCGTGTATACAGAAGAAAACACACGGCAAAGTACCTGACGGCTAGGGCACACGGCAAAGATTCTATCGTCAGCCCCTGCCGGCGGGTGACCCTGCGAGGCCATGGGGCCCACTTCTTTGCCGTGAATATATCTTTGCCGTGTGTCTTCAATGACTTTGCGTGATTCTTTTCTTTGTCGTGTGTTCTCATCAGTCCATTGCCGTGTTTATTTCTTTGCCGTGTTCTTTTTCTGCAGTTTGCCGTGCACCTTTGCTTTGTCGTGTTCTTCTTAGTTTATACGGCAAAGATACTCTTTGTCGTGTTCCGGGCCTTTTGGCACACGGCAAAGGAGAGGGGCGACGGCAGCGACATTTTTTCGTAGTGATTGTGCCGATCACGTCCACCTCGAGTTTGGCGGCCGGTGGGAACGCTGCGTCGTACCAGACGGTGTTGATGATGATGTTGGAGACAGGGTCGAGCGGGCCGTAGCAGTGGCCAGCGACGAGCAGGCTGCGGTGGAGGCGGGAGCACAGCTCGCCGGCCGGCATCCGGGCGATGGCCTTGAGGTAGAACCCGTGGATCGCGTCCTAGAGCGTCCCCTTGAGAGCGCAGCTGTGCCGGTACGACACGCTGCGGTGGGGACGAGAGTTCGCGAGTGAAAACGGAGCAGACAGGCATGAGTGGAATGGCAGCGGCGTTCTGTCGAGCAGGTTGGCGAGCTTGTCGAGGCTGGACGAGGGGGAGCGCCGGCGCGCCTCGTCGAGGAGGCGCACGGTGTCGTGGAGGCGGCTGGAGATGGCGAGCCAGTCGCGCAGGAGTCCGTCAGGGTTTGGGTGCTTGGCGGCCAAGGCGGCGCACTTGAAGGCCATGCCGAGGGCGTCAGCGAAGGCGGGTCTGTCGGACCCGATTCGGGTGAGGCCGTGGTCCAACGCGACGATGCGGACGGCGACCGTGAGATCGGCGTCGGCGAGTAGGAGGAAGCGCACCGCGTGGCAGTCGGCGAGGTTGGGGAAGAGGCGGGTGAGGAAGGTGACCAGGCCGTCCAGCGACCGGCGCTCCAGGTCTCTGAGCTTCTCCTCAGGGACGTAGACGAGGTCGCGCTCGCCGTCGCCGGCCGATACCGCGTCCGCGCGCCCGTAGGAGATGAGCGTGTTGGCGACGATGTTGGAGACCGGGTCGAGGAAGCCCAAGCAGAATCCCCCGCCGTGGAGGAAGCGCGCGGCCATGCCGGGCCTCGCCCGGAGGTTCAGCCGCTCCAGCGCCTTGCAGTAGGAGTCCTGGATCTTCTTCAGCAGACGCGATCTATGCTCAGACTGCTCCCGGCGCGAAAATAGCCCACGATCAGAACTGCAATCGTAAATCCGGAGATCCGGGGGGCAGTCGCGCACCAGCCGCATTATCGCCGGCGCCCCCTCCAGCAGCTCGAGGGGCGATTCGGTCGAATTGAGCAAGAACGGGAAATTGCATGAAAGTTGCACGCAAACACGGCCGGAATCAGAACAGCTTTTGTAGCTAACCCTAACTTCCCTTTATAGCGGTAAAGCATCCTGCTTTATTAGGAATAACCGGGGCAAATCGCCCACCCACAACTTCAGCCCAGCCACAATGGCCATCAACCCACATGCTAGAGCCTCATGGTCATGGGTATTACTCGTACAAGATTTTCCTAGTGAGGCTACCTTATGGGCAACTTCGTTTGCATTAAGTCTACACGCACAAACTTCACTACTGGAGAACCAAGACCATAGTTGGATTTCCATATCATCAATTGACGTCGCCAGCTTGGAAAAATCTTTCATCCCAATGGCCAGGAGCTCGGAATCATTTTAAAAATCTGCTTGTATATATGGCCGTCAATATCCAGAGCATGCATCATCAATAGCTTGTTCCAAAGCATGGAACTCTGTGGCAAAAACATCTTGGATCCTATCTCTGTCTTCCCTGCTCGAACAACAACAAGGTCACCTTGATGATCTCGGACCGCTACTCCCCAGGTCAAGTGTCACCTGGAGTATACGCGGAATCACAATTAAATTTCAGCAGACACTCTATCGGTGGTCTCCATTTCTCTTTATCTAGTCATTTGCTTTGTTTGTCCTTGCCAAAAATCGTGGAAGAAGCTCTCTTCAGCAGCGACAAGCAGCTCACCCTCACAAAGTTTATTACGGTTATTATTCCACCAATGCCACAAGAAGTCAAGAATTCTTAGGCGATCTCACTCTCACAACTCCCAGATGCCATCGAGTGATTGTGTTTTTGTATCCAGTTACTCCATCTTTAATTTCGTCACATCCATCCCTCCTTTCGTCAAACATATTTCACAGCCTTGGGTCTGATAAAAAAAAGTGTGCTTCATCTTCCTCCACACACACCCTCAAAACATGCATTTGTAGTCATCTACCTTGACACCCTTTCTTTTCAAATTTGTCCTCAAAGCTAGCTGAGTTATGCGCAGGTGAGCATCATAAGTTTATTCGAAACTAGAAGAGACCATAACCATTTCCAAAAATTGTTGTTGCATATATTTAGCATGCCAGGGTTCATTGAAATTGAACCTGCATCATGTCCTCGGTGCTGTTCCTCCGTCTATACGCATAGTCTGTATGCCTACTTGATAGAAACATGCTATTATATCCCCATGTCTTGCACATAACTAGCACGGTGGCCCTCACAAATGCGAGGGCATCACTATAGTGTGTTTAATATGTATGATAGATTTATTTATAATTTAAAAACATTTATGTGGTAGACATAAAAATAATATGATTATATAACCACAACAAAAAAACTGTTATATAAAATACCACATGAAAAGGAAACAACTTTCAGTTTGTGGGAGCATGATTAGTGTGCCATTGTGGAAAAGCATCATATTTTTCATTGCGTACATAATATTACAAGTTAGAATAACTTTTCATTGTTAGCCATTAATAGCATGTAGTATTTATGTGATATTAGATCAACTTATTAAGTTAATAAAAACAATTCAGATTGTTGGTCATGAAACGTAATTGGAAAAATGTAGATTTCTTGTCTACTAATAATGATGGTCCATTGCAACAACCGTTCGAGAATGTTCTAGTAAGTTATAAAAATCCATGATTTAAGTCCCATTGGGAACATATATGAGTCCATTAGATCAATGATCGTGAATTTCATATATATATGAAGACAAATTAAGTAAAAAAAACTTTTTAATAAGCAATCAGTATTGAGTGACCGAGCATTTTTCTTTGTGGCAATATTATTCATAAAGAAGTGAAGAGTGAATCGATCCTTGTTAACAGGTAGGCAAAAAAAGATCTATCACTCTTTTTTTAGTATGTATAGATCTTAATTTTTCTCACAAAAGAAAAATGTGTATTCCTTTGCTTTCCACCCTCTTTGTGCATTGACATGCCATTCTCACTTTAATATGGAATAAATGACTTCTTTACGTAGGGAAAGAGAATGTTTATTCCTCTAATTTCCTCCCTCTTCGTCTTCTTGTGGAGTGACATGTTTACTTTTATGTGTACCAACTTTACTTATTGTACTCTATGTACTATGATTTTACCTAAAAAAGAGTACTCCCTCCGATCCATATTACTTGTCACTAAAATGGATGTATCTAGACATATTTTAGTGTTAGATACATCCATTTGAACGACAAGTAATATGGATCAGAGGGAGTAGTAAGCTTTTCGGTCTCCGCAAAATTCTTTCACCTTCAGTAGCCAAATGCACGCCGAATAGGGCACCTACGGTGAAGGTGTTAGGAAATAGTTTTTGAAAGACACATACTCCCTCCATCTGGAAATAAGCGAATTTAAATTTGTCTATATTCGTATGTATCTTCTACACACTAAAACACGTGTATATACATGTGAATCTAGATAAATCTAAGTCACGGAGAGTAAACTTTACATCGATAGTCTACTTAGTAACTTATGTGTCTTATTTCCCTATACTCAATTCGTTATTGTATGAAAATAAATTTACAATTGTAAGTGTCCTTGCATGTATTTACTTGCTAGATTGTACTACCTCCATTTCGGTTTATAAGGCAAATACATAATTCGAGAAAATAGTTTGACCGTAAATTTGGGCAACAATATATAAATCATATGTCACAAAAATTATACCATTGAAAGCGTATTTTAAATAAGATTCTAATGGTATAATTTTTGTTAAATATAGTTTGTATTTTGTTAACCAAATTTACGGTCAAATTATTTTCTTAAAGTATGTATTTGTCTTATAAACCGGAATGGAGGTAGTACTTATCTGCCAGGTCCAAGCATGATTGCTCTATGCTCATGTCTTAAAGGACATAAAATTTTATCAACAAACTCGTCATGTGATGTGTTTTACTTTAACCGAAATATGTTGTCGAGATCAATCACGAGAGCGCTCATGCCAGGCAGACGTACTGACCGATCTTTCTTTTTTCGACATGCTAGTTGATCGATTTGGTTCATAGCTTGGTGTTATGGTGTATATGTAATTGATCAAGTGATAGACAGTTTTGGTATTTATTTACGCACACTCATCCACACGTAGGCACGTATCAGACCATAATAACGTGTACCTAGGCCTGGTATAGGGGTATGTATATCTTAACTGTCACGTATGTCCCTGCAGTTAACGCAAAAGTTTTTTTTAGAGAGATACCGGTAGAGAATTGTCTATGGAACTCGATCTTCACGTACATACAGTAAATATGAGACAGACTCAACCGTAACACCTAACATGACATAAGACTTTTTTTTGATACACGATTTACTTTTACGTAACAATATTTATATTTTAATCTCAGATTACATCTTCACCATTAATTATAGATCTAATAGCTAAAGTAATTTTGATGATGTGGATCAACGTGGTGTCTCGAAAAACAACCTTATATTGCTTTTAGTATATAATAGATAGACTTGCGTGACCCTCAATAGCGCGCTAGCCGCCACGGATCGGATCTGATCATATTTTCACTTGTGAGCCATCTTTGATACACCAAATGTATCCTTCCTTGATCAACTCTACCCCACGTAACAAACTACACCAAGTATATGATATACCCTTTGTGGGTTTTGCCTCCAAGATGCTACCATCCGGGTAGTACTTAGCTTGCAAATTCTTGGCACACAAACTATCCGGGCATTGAATCAATCTCCATACATGTCTTGACAAAAACTTTGAACTAAAGAAGTTGTCTTAGGGGACCTAACAACGGATTTGACATGTGGGTCCATATTTCCATAATGTATATCCTAATTATACAAATTTTAAAAATGGTGTACCATAATTATGCGATTTTTTTTAAAAAAAATTACCATTTTGACCATAGAAAACATAGACATTATAACTGGCGCTCAAATATTTTCTTGGGACATAATGTCTATGCTTTCTGCATTGCAGACAAATGGGTCATGGGCTACACGGAGTTCTTTTGTTGGACAAAAAAAATCAAAAATCATACTTTAAAGTTTCACAAAAATCTCAAAAAAGTTTGGAGGTACTAAATGATACATCTTACAAGCATGCAAAATCATAATGCAAAAATCTTGGTATTCCAGACTACACAAAAATTGATAAAATATAACAAAATTTGAAGTTTTGAAAATAGGCACCATTCAATATACTCATATCCCCACTTTTGTCATTTTTGTGTACCCTAAAATATAAAGCATTTCACATAGTATTTATCACTGACTACATAAACAAATTTTTAAGATTTTTTGGAACTTTAATATATATTTATATTTTTAAAAATAAAAGGGTATATATGGAGGTCGTCCTCCATTTCGTGTTTCCATGTATACTACCATTATGTTGCCCATTTTTTCAATTTTCCGTATAATTGGGTGTAATGATTTTTATAATTATCATATAATTGTGATATATTGCACAGAAATTTGGCTCCATATGTCAAATATGGTGTTAAGGGCCTTAAGACATCTATTTGGACTAGTGACAACATATTACCCCAATAGTTGGGGTCAACCACAAAAGATGTTTTGATTCTCAGCGAGGAGTTAGTGAACCCAGGAAACAAATGATACTAGAAGAAAAAAGGGAGAAATATCTTTAACATGGCTATACAAACATGTCAGCGAGTATCAAGCCAAAAGGTATGGTCGTAAATTAAGTAAAAGGAAACCATAGAATGTTACGATAGGAAGGAGAAACAAGGGAATAATAGGAGCCAAAAAACACTTGCATTGATCTCAAACATAGCGTATATACACGGCGCACACTACCGAGGAAAAAATACACACGAGGGTTATCATCATCACTTCTCCTCAAGCAAAAGACTATAACTTCGCCTCTATCGAGCACAAAAGAAACATTGACCAACGGGGGAAGCATTCCACCCTTACTTATATGTGTTAGATAGATGAGACTTCTTCACTGCGGATTAAATAATAACACCACATTTAACTCGATCGTACTCACAACTCGAACCCGGATGGGCGAGCTCACAACCCACCAAGCCAGCGTTTGGTTCTCCTCGATCAAGCACTGACAATGCAATAAGAAGACTAAGAAAAAGAATCACAAAACATGTCAAAAACAACGGGACGTATGTACGATAGCTTGAATCACCGCTAGGCCTAGACAAGAAAATAATGAAAGGAAGGATAGGGAAGACGTGCACAAGCAGAGCCAATCAGCCTGAGTCTCGAATGTAGGTCGATCTGCTATTCTACTGCTCAAGGATTCCACAGTTGGTGACTAGAATCTTGGTGTAGGGGCGGTTGAACCCTCGCTCTGCAACCACCGCTCTCTTGTCCCCGATCAGCTTGGCCACCCTGCATTGCAGCAACACAATCAAATCGGAACACAATCTTCCAGAGAAGATTGGTGAATTTGCAGCTAATTAATTAAGCAAATCGAGCACTGACTTGAAGTAGCCGGAGCCGCTGTTGTCCTTGACGGTGGGCACGGCGGCGATCTTGGCCACGACGTCCATGCCGTCCACGACCCGGCCCACCACCAGCGCCGACGCGTCCAGCTCGGGCGAGTCCCTGGTCGCGATCACGAACTCGGTGCCGTTGGGCACCACGCCCGCCTGCTCCTCCTGTATCTCCAGCTTCCCGCCCCGCGCCACCAGCTTCGGCTTCGGCGGCGGCAGGCTCGGGTCCCGCACCACGATCGACACGGCCCCCGCCGCGTGCATCGTCGTCGTCGCGCCGCACTGCCGCCGCACCGCGTCCATCTCGGCGGCCAGCCGGTCGGTCACCGCCGGGAGGGCCGGGTAGGACACCACGCCGGCGTGCTGCACGTACCCCGGCACCACCTTCACGAACTCCTTGCGCCGGTACCCGACGCCCGTGGCCAGCGACATGAACCGGGCCGCGCCCGCGGGGGCCGCGTCGCCGAACAGGCCGATGGTGATGCGGCCCGCCGGCTCGCCGCCGATGGCCACGTCCAGGAAGGCCTTCGCCGTGATCGGCAGCTCCTCGATGCAGGGTGCCGCTGCCGTTGCCGCTGCTGCTGGCACAGCTTCTTCCGCCCTGGCGGACGGTGCCACCACCACCGGCGAGACGACGCCGAGGAGCGCCGGCGAGACCGCGATGGCGACGGCGGCGCGGCGGCCGAGCTTCGGCGGCGGCTGCGGGGGAGGGTGGTGGTGCTGAGGCGGCGGCGAAGGCGGCAGCGTGGGCTTGGAGGTGTTGAGCATTCGATGAGACATTGTTGCTGCGCTGCGCTGAGGAGTGGATGCCCGCGTGTGGATGAGGAGCCGAATCCATTTCTGTTGCTGGGCGTGCATTTGGATTTCCTGCTATCTCAATTGTATGGTCTGAATAGACTGAAAACCTGAAAAGGCTGAATACATGCACATACTGAATTGCTGATAGAGTGGTAGTCTGATACTACTCGTACAATTCGATAGCTTTTTTTTTTGAAATAGTATAATTTGATAGCTGAAACAAGGACTTCTTGCTATAAAAAAATGTGACTTCAAATTATCTTAGGTGTCTAGTATGATTTCACAATTCAAGAATAAAATTCAATCTCTAATATTATGCACTATACATCTATTCAAAAATGCACGACCACTTGGAAAGAGATGTTTTACAGTACCCCCAACCCTTTTTCAAAAATTTTAAGCCCTACCAATTTTAAAAATTCCTTGGGCCCCTTCATCATTCTTGATTGGACCTGAGCTAAATCATAGCCCAAAAGCATGCCTCTTTGGTTAATAAAATCCAAAAGCTATATTGATCCCGAGGGGTACAAATTTATAATAGAAAATATAGAGATTACTCAGTGAAAAGGCACAACGAATAAAAAAGACGGAACTCCACTAGTCTTCACTCATGTGGTTTCCTCTGTTTTTGTTGTCTTTTCAGGATCTCGCCTTTATGGTTCTCATCTCTACAATCCACTAATTTCATAGGAGAACAAAATTCAAGTTGGTGAAAATCATGATTTGGGTTGACATAGTAGCTAGATGAAAATCAAAGGATTTCAACTTTCGATAGTAAGATATTGTTGTATCCATTATTTTTCAACTTTCACTTTGTACATCATGATTCTTGGGAAGAAACATCGACAATCATTCACCTTGGACATGTTCCTCGACGCTGAGGGCATCCTTTAAGCGTGACCGTTTTTCTAGCATTTCGTATTGGTTGTCTTGCATTTCTAATAAGTTGTTTAACCGTCGGCATGTTGTATGTGTATAGAAAAAAATGGATTGGTTTAGATCCATCTTAACCTGATGATTGATCATCATGAAGTATTTCTATTTCTATTTTCTATTAAATCGAAGAAAAACGTAATTTGGGTCCAAAATAACTTTACAAGAAATCCGGACAATACCAATCCTTAAACATTTCCGGAAACCACACTTGATCAGTGTCGGAGTGCTGGTCAATCATTTCACCCCCTACAATATCGACAAGTCCATAAGCTTTGGTCTTTAGAAAGAGGATCTTTTGTCTCATGGTAGCCTGCTCCAGTCCCCTTACGAAACTTTCGTTATTGGGTTAGCCATACACTTCACATGTTTCTAGCGATTCACATGGCATCATCAAATGATACAAGTCTTGGATAAGAATCTACAACGCACTAGAATGCCCTTGTTGACGATTCTTTACAGCGACAACATCTAGGGTTCCTCGAATAATGCGATATCTCACACCGGGTAAATCCTCCCATGCGAAGAGTTTGGTTAAGATATGCCAAATTCCGCCAAATACATAAATGAAGCCCAACCATATATGCCCACCAATTATATCTTCTAAATCATCCACACTAACAATCCACCCTTCTCCCCCAAAAGGGGATTTTAGTAAATAACCAAATATAACACTGGGGCTAAGGGTCAAATTGGTAATTTTTCTTACATCTCTCCCCCCCAAGGGGCCCAGGTATCATATACACCGCCAAAATAAAGATCCTTGAGTACTAGAAGAAAAGCATCTAGACCTAACAAAATTAGGTGAATACCCAAAATTGTAGTCATTTTATTTCTACCTTTCCATACATAACCAAAAAATGGAAAATATTCTTCAAGAGTCTCGGGTCCCAGAAGCGCGTGATAAATGCCACCGAAACGAATTTATATGTGAAAATATGTCTATTTAAATCCGCACGTTGTTAACATGGATTCCTTTGCTATGAGAGAAGTTGAACCTCATTTGGAATCCTCACAACTCTTGAGAAACCAACAAAATAGTATAATATCTGATTAAGCGAGAGAAGGATAAGTTGACGGACTGGGAAAATTCATAATTGGTAGTCTCCCAAATAAAACATACATTCAATGTTTGATTTATTTCTTAGTGAAAATCCTGTTTTGAAATTAAAGTACTTTGATTCTTTCCTAATAAATGCTAGTTACTCAACGGTCCTTGCTATAGAGTTTTCGTTTATGAGAAAAAGAAACATCATACAGCGCCAGAGAACGAAATAGACCCAACAAATGAAACAAGCTCATTAATAAACCTCAACTATAGAATAAAAAGCATTGCATTTTTACTATATTTTGTATTTATTGTACTCCCTCCGATTCATAATAAGTGTCGCTAATTTTGTACTAAGCTAGTACAGACTTTGTACTAACTGAGCGACACTTATTATGGATCGGAGGGAGTACTTTTTTCCTTGCAGTCTCATGGTAGGATCTTCTACATCCTAGATCTCGGCGTTCCGTCATCTCACCTTATGTTATTTTCCCCGTGCACTAACCCTCTAACCTAAGGCCCATCTCTCTGCATTGTCTCTCTTCCCATGGTCTCCCTTCATTTATGGTTAAGAAACTGGAAATGCACCTTCTTCCCTATAGGAGTAGTGAGTTCCGAGTTGTGAAGTGGTGGTGGGGGGATGTGGTGATTCAAGTTTTGAATAAAATGACCTTTGCATTTTTTTTGCATGGGAACTTTCTCGTATTTAAAAATAGTGAAAAGTCATACAAGAGGTGTTATGCTTTTTATCATTCCGATATCGAGCTATTTTTCAACAAGATGTACCCTACAATATTGTCACTGAAATATAATTTAACCTCCAAATTCGGGATGGATTGGTGTTCATTGAGGCCAACTTACATGCCATACCACTCTCTGACCTGTTAGTATTTATTAAGATTTCGTTCTCTCCCTATCCACTGATAGGGTAGAGGCTCTTTCATTCAACCATTATCCTAAATAGGTTTTTTACTAGTCCACTATATTAATGCGTTAAAAGGTAGATTATAATAAATACTTAACCCTTCCTCCTCTTACGAACACTACCAAATGTTCTAATAGGAGTAGATTATGAGTTTTCGATAAATGTAGTGTTTTTCCTTTTCTACTTAACTGTAGTATAAACTAATGTGTTACCATCATATGCCTACTTATCTAGCAATTGTATCAGTGACTCATTAAATCATTAGATGATAAAACTAAAGAAAGGAAATAGTAGGAAGAGCATCAAGGGTACTCCCACAACTGTTAGTTGAGACATGGTAAGATATTTATTTGGGTTTGGTAGGCGAGGGCCAGAGTAAAAATCATGATTTGGGTTGGCATAGTAGTTAGATAAAAATCAAAAGATTTCAACTTTCGATAGTAAGATACTGATGTATCCGTTATTTTTCAACTTTCACTTTGTCCATCATGATTCTTGGGAAGAAACATCGACAGTCATTCACCTTGGACAATTTATATGTGAAAGTGTATGTCTATTTAAATCCGCACGTTGTTAACGTGGATTCCTTTGCTATGAGAGAAGTTGAGCCTCATTTAAAATCCACAACAACCCTTGATAAACCAGCAAGAGAGTATAATATATGATTAAGAAAGAGAAGGACAAGTTGACGAACCGCAGGAAAAAATTCCATAATTGGTAGTCTCCCAAATAAAACATACATTGAATGCTTGATTTCTTTCTTAGTGAACCCCGTTTCGAAATTAAAGTACTTTGATTATTTCCTAATAAATGCTTTGATTTTCCGAGTTACTCAATGGTACTTGCTATAGAGTTTTTGTTTCTGAGAAAAAGAAATATCATACAGAGTTAGAGTATAAAATAGACCCAACGAATGAAACAAGCTAATTAATAAACCTCAACTATAGATTAAAAAGCATTGCCTTTTTTACTATATTTTGTATTTATTGTACTTTTTTCCTTGCAGTCTCATGGTATGATCTTCTACATCCTAGATCTCGGTGTTTCGTCATCTCACCTTATGTTATTTGCCCCGTGCACTAATCCTCTAAGCTAAGGCCCACCTCTCCGCATTGTATCTCTTCCTATGGTCTCCTTTCATTTCTGGTTAAGAAACTGGAAATGCACCTTCTTCCCTATAGAAGTAGTGAGTTCCGAGTTGTGAAGTGGTGGTGGTGGTAGGGGGATGTGATGATTCAAGTTTTGAATAAAATGACCTTTGCATTTTTTTTTTGCATGGGAACTTTTTTGTATTTAAAAATAGTGAAAAGTCAAACAAGAGGTGTTATGCTTATTTTTCCACAAGATGTACCCTATAATATCGTCACCGAAATATAATTTAACCTCCAAATTCGGGATGGGTTGGTGTTCATTGAGGCCAACTTACGGGCCATACCACTCTCTGACCTGTTGGTATTTATCAAGATTTCGTTCTCTCCCTATCCACTGACAGGGTATAGGCTCTTTCATTCAACCATTGTCCTAAATAGGTTTTTTACTAGTCCACTCTATTAATGCGTTAAAAAGTAGATTATAATAAATACTTAACCCTTCATCCTCTTACTAACACTACCAAATGTTCTAATAGGAGTAGATTATGAGCTTTTGAAAAATGTAGTGTTTTTCCTTTTCTACTTAACTGTATTATAAACTAGTATGTTACCATCATATGCCAACTTATCTAGCAATTGTACCAGTGACTCATTAAATCATCATAGGTTAAAACTAAAGAAAGGAAATAGTAGGAAAAAGTGTGTGAGAGAGAGAGAGCATCACGGGTACTCCCACAACTGTCACCATGGAAGATGGTTTGGTAGGCGAGGGCCAGAGTTGAGACATGGTAACATATTTATTTGAGTTTGGTAGGCGAGGGCCAGAGCAAAAATCATGATTTGGGTTGGCATAGTAGTTAGAAAAAACAAAAGATTTCAATTTTCGATAGTAACATATTGATGTATCCCTTATTTTTTAACTTTCACTTTGTCCATCATGATTCTTGGGAAGAAACATCGACAATCATTCACCTTGGACAATTTATATGTGAAAGTGTATGTCTATTTAAATCCGCACGTTGTTAACGTGGATTCCTTTGCTATGAGAGAAGTTGAGCCTCATTTAGAATCCTCAACAACCCTTGAGAAACCAGCAAGAGAGTATAATATCGGATTAAGCAAGAGAAGGACAAGTTGACGAACCGCAGGAAAAAATTCCTTAATTGGTAGTCTCCCAAATAAAACATGCATTGAATGCTTGATTTCTTTCTTAGTGAATCCCGTTTCGAAATTAAAGTACTTTGATTCTTTCCTAATAAATGCTTTGATTTTTCGAGTTACTCGATGGTACTTGCTATACAGTTTTCGTTTCTGAGAAAAATAAATATCATACAGAGTTAGAGAATAAAATAGACCCGACGAATGAACAAGCTCATTAATAAACCTCAACAGTAGATTAAAAAGCATTGCCCTTTTTACTATATTTTGTATTTATTGTACTTTTTCCTTGTAGTCTCATGGTAGGATCTTCTACATCCTAGATCTTGGCGTTCCGTCATCTTGCCTTATGTTGTTTTCCCCATGCACTAATCCTCTAAGCTAAGGCCCACCTCTCTGCATTGTATCTCTTCCCATGGTCTCCCTTTATTTCCGGTTAAGAAACTAGAAATGCACCTTCTTCTCTATATGAGTAGTGTGTTCTGAGTTATGAGGTGGTGGGGGGAGAGAAGGATGTGATGATTCAAGTTTTGAATAAAATGACCTTTGCATTTTTAGCATGGGATCTTTTTTGTATTTTAAAATAGTGAAAAGTCAAACAGGAGGTGTTATACTTTCTATCATTGGGGCATCGAGCTATTTTGCCACAAGATGTACCCTACAATATCGTCATCGAAGTAGAATTTAACCTCCAAATTCAGGATGGGTTGGTGTTCATTGAGGCTAACTTATGGGCCATACCACTCTCTGACCCGTTGGTATTTATCAAGATTTTGTTCTCTCCCTATCCACTGACAGGGTAGAGGCTCTTTCATTCAACCACTATCCTAAATAGTTTTTTTACTATTCCACTCTATTAATGCCTTAAATACTTAACCCTTCCTCCTCTTACTAAGACTACCAAATGCTCTAAGATTATAAGCTTGTGATAAATGTAGTGTTTTACGTTTATACTTACATGTAGTATAATATAATATGTCACCGTCATATGCCAGCTTATCTGACAATTGTATAAGTGTCTCATTAAATCATGAGATGTTAAAACTAAAGAAAGGAAATAGTACTCCCACAACTGTCACCATGGAAGATGGTTTGGTACACGGGGGGGTGGGGGGGGTGGGGGCAGATTTGAGACATTGTATTTTGTCTAACTAGGGGACCCGACAATTGTTCTTCTTTAGCTTAGTTCTGTATGACAAACACTTACAAGAGTTACATCATCAACCAAAAGAGGTAAAATGTTACTAGAGATTTTTTCCAACAAGCTGCGAGACTGGATCTTGTGGCAAGGCTAGCCAACTCATGAGCAACCTTGTTTGCTTCTATAGGACATTAATCAAAAGAAACATGGGAAATCACATGACGTGATGCTTATCTTACTCAACAAAGTACTATAGGCACATAAACAAAAAAAATTGTTAGGGAGGCTAGATCCTCGCCGTCCCCTATCCCACCCTCGTCTTTTTATGTGAACTCCACCTCCCGCTTGGACAAACACGTTGCAAAAAACTACATCATGAACAATACCTAGGTGAGACTAAGATAATGAAATTAGATAGCTAGAAGAAGGGCACTCCTTGTGTCTCTATCCGCAAGTCATGAGGTGTGCCTAGCATGGAAGAAATCGCCCATTTTAATCTCGACAAACCTAGCAACTTCCGCGCCAAAACTAATGAGCCTCAATGTTTTATACGATTGCAAAAAAGGGATGGAAATACTAAACTTTATGATTGAAGGGTCATGAAACAACATGAACTTGTCCTTCATGCACCACAACAAAGAAACACAGTAAAATTTCTACCAAAGAGTTTTGAATGGATGGAAAATCCTTTAGAACATCAGCAGTTGAACACCACCACATTTTCAGTAAAAATCACATCAACATATCTGGGCTCTGTTTTTTTCTTCTTCAGAACATTCTGGACTGTATCTAAAGCAGTTCAAATCTGCACCCACAATGGATCCCATGATTCGATGATTGGGATTGGATCGGCATCTATCTGCTGCCGACCGGCCGTAAGAAATTCCGAATCTGGGCCCCCTAATCCCGCCCGCCCGAGCCCATAAACGGAAACACCATCCGCAGCGAAGCGCACAGCAAAACCGGATCGCCCGCCTAGGGTTTCTCCTTCTCCTTTCCCCTCTCCCTCCCGTCGCTCTCGCTCCCCTAACCCTAGCACCTCTAGCAATCCCTCGGCGGCCATGGCGGCCGAAGCGCCTCCACCGTCGTCCTCCTCCTCCTCCTCGTCGGCCGCGCGCCCGCCGCCGGCCGGGGCGGCGTCGCCGGAGACGTACCTCGGGAGCGTCATCAGCCTGACCTCCAAGAGCGAGATCAGGTACGAGGGCGTCCTCTACAACATCAACACCGAGGAGTCGAGCATCGGCCTGCGCAATGGTGAGAATCCATCTCCACCCCTTCCTATCCCCGCCTGCACGCGCGCCCGCTCCGCACTGTCGTTTGCCGCCCCTCAGATGCGCCTGTTTTAGCGCTAGATTTGCTTTCCGCTGGTGCGTCCGATGAGGAAAATCGTAGGCCGTAGCCTAGTCCGCGAGGCGCCAGTTGAGGAAAATTTCGGCGGTTACTTGATACCATCATGTAGACCGTTTGTAGTAGTATTTTTCTTTCCTTTTCTGTTAGGATTTATCAAGCGAACTGCTGCACACCCTCATATGCGTATACAATAACTCTGAACTGAGATGTATGCCTTGCTAGCTACCCTATCGGCTTTCGTTCCGCGTTGCTCTGCACTGTATCTGTGCCTTATCCACACCTGTCCATTTTCTCGCTTTGTAGTGCGCTCATTTGGAACCGAAGGCCGAAAGAAGGAAGGGATACAGATTCCTGGCAGCGACAAAGTTTACGAGTACATACTCTTCCGTGGAACTGATATCAAGGTACGCCGCACTATGGATAGACCTCCGTCTGCAATCTCAAGCTGTTTCCGTTCCTTGTTCGCATGCTTAAAATGATCCTACCTTGTTTCCACTGGGTTATTCCACATACAGAAACTACAGATAGATAGGGTATTGTTTTTTTGCTTATCCCTGTCTGCCCGACAGTGTTGGGCAGTCATGTGTTATAGCTTTTGGTTACATGAAATCAAATCCATGATTGTAATGTGTGTTGTACTTCGCAGTATTGTCCATGCCATTCTTTTAAATGTCAAAATCCTAGTGTAGCGCATGTAACACCATATTATATTTTGAATTTTGTTGTGGTAGAACTGCACATATGGCTCAACTAAGATATATTCGAGATTATAACTCGATAAGAAAAAACAAATGATATTGGGATGGCTAGATCTTAAGCAGGTTTTATCTTGCTAATGCATCAATTTAGTAGTCACGCCATGTTCTCAGTGCACACCTTTGAAATTGCTTCTAACATTCCATTTACAGTATCTGCTATGGGCTATCTATTTGAGTGTTGTGTTACTACCATAGTACCATATCTTACCGGGGACGGACAATTTACTTTCCTTCTGCAGGATTTGCAAGTTAAGTCATCACCGCCACAACCACCACCACAACCAGCTCCCCTGCACAATGATCCTGCCATAATCCAGGTACTACTACTGTGCAAATACATGGAACTTGTACCTTATGAGCCATTCAGCTGATGCAATATTGTTCTGCAGTCACATTATCCTCAGCCAGCATCAACTTCCACAAGTTTGCCGACTGCTGGTGGTGCAGCTCTACCAGACCTCAGCTCCCAGCCAGCTCAATATGGGTTTCAGAGGCCAAGTTTTCAGAGTAATATTCCTCTGTATCAACCAGGAAATACTCTGTGGGGATCTTCTGGTCCACCTGCTGGAAATGGTGCAGGGCTTTCAGTCCCACCAATGTACTGGCAGGGATACTATGCACCTCCAGGGAGCCTTCCACAGCATTTGCAGCAACCTCCGTTGCTTCAGCCCACACCTGGATTGTCAGCTCCACAGACTTTCCAGTATCCAGGACTGAATACCTCTTTACCATCTGGGCCACAAAAACTTTCAGAACTACAGCCCCCCTTGTTGCAACCATCAGTTACTAGTCAAGGTCCTTCCTCAAATATCACGCCGGCTACAACGGCACCTTCTGCTAGCTTGTTAGGTACAGAAACATCAAAGGCTCTGCCAAACATGGTGCCATTGTTTACACCTCCGGTGCCAACTCATGGTCCATCTCTTCCTGTAGGCAGCCAGTCAATTTCCATGGCTGAAACTAGTGCAGCAGCATCAAAGAACTTAAATTCTCTCGTTAGCAGTAAGACTGCTGTAAATCCAAGCGCAACACTGTCATATCAAACAGTATCCCAGGCAATTTCTTCTACTGTTGCCTCACCTAGTCCAGCTGGATTGGAGATGCCAGCACCTTTAATGGCATCATCTGGTCAACTATTGCAGAATGCTCCATCCATGCTTTCATCATCTCAGTCCATGCAAACACCTTTACAGATGAGCAACAATATTGTTAAGCCTGCTGACCCTAAAACACGGGTTGCAGAACCTTTGCTACCCGATCCGCTGACACGTGCTGTACCTGAAAACAATGAGCCTATATTACCATTGCCCAAACAGACACCACAAAAGGTATGTCAGCATTTCTATGCCTGTTTTCTGCACGCATTTGCATACATGCTTTTCTTCAGAGTTATACTACAAAACTAAAGGCCTTATGAGTTTTTCCTGAATTTTTTTTGCTTGGTTTGCCAAAAGAAATTGATAGTGACCCCCTCTGCTTGTTATATTCATTTTCTCCGACTATTCTTTCTGGAACTATAGAAACTACCATCGTTCCTGACTTCATGTGGCTCCACGTGTTTAAGAAGCAAGTATTGGTAGATACTATTACGGGTGTTCTTTCCCTATTCAAAACAGAACTAACCATAAAGCTTGAGCCTATAATATAGAATGAAGTTCCATTATTAATAAGAGTATAAACTTGTAAGGTAGTTTAAAACCAGTTAGTGTCATTCGAACTTGTTATGAGGATAATACTGGATGCTGTCCAGGGTTGCTGGTGGTAACTGGTTCTCTTCCTGACAGTTGAAGTTGCTAGTATCAAATAGTAAAATCAAGCTTTGAATATGGCTGGTTACTGCCTCTTTAACATTTTAGTGTCTAGTTAACCGTCTGGAAACACTGTCAGTTCAACATAATATTTTACAGTTTTTTTATTGGTAATTTATCAAATTCATTTGCTTGCCATATGCATCTCTAATTATCTTGTTTCTTAAGGCACTGTGATGGATGCTTGCATTTGTTTTACACCTACTCTTATGCCAAATTTGTTTATAACATAACCTTTTTTAACTAACCAGACATTTGCTTATAATAAATTTCCGGCTTATCTTGTTTATCTTTCTGTGCTCATTATTATGGATTTCCTTATTATGTTTTCTACCACTTTGGTTTCAGTACAATGGAGCTAGTTCACAGAGCCACCACAATTTTAGAGGCCGTGGAAGAGGTAGAGGCAGTGCGGTAAGCCACGTTGACCCCAGCATCTCTTGTTGTTTTGTGTTAGCTATCTCTAAATCAAATATTATTTTAATCCTAATTTTGCTATCTGTATTACTGTGTTGCTTGCAGTTTCTGTTTGTTATACATTTCTTATTTCACTAGAATCAAACTATTTTTTAACAGGCAACATTTGTTATCCAAATTGTCTTCCTCACTTTTTTATCAATGCATAGAAAAATGATTGTTATTACATAACTATGTCAACATTTTGACGGTTGAGAGAATACCTATATCATTCACATGAAAAACTTTGGTGTGCTCAATGTGCACACTTCTATATCTCAAGGAAATATATTTTTGAATATTGTCAGTATAAAGTTATGGATCCACATGTTTTCAATTTACAGCGAGAAAAGGCAGAGATGTAGGATATGATTTACATATAACTAGGAAGAAGAATTTTTAACTGAAGTCAATATAACTCAAAGCTTGACTCTAGAATGAGGTCTAAATCTAAATGCATGTATCCTTTTATCTATCTGCAAAGCATGACTCTTGTGTCATGTTGAAATGTTTTATACGAAACACAGTGAATATACTGCTGATTGCAGAACATTTACCTTCAAAGGATAGCGTTACTCATGCTTTCTAGTTTCTTACCATGCAGTTGTCGCAATCTGTAACAAAATTTACGGAAGAATTTGACTTCATGGCCATGAATGAGAAGTTTAACAAAGATGAAGTATGGGGTCATCTAGGTAAAAAGTCCCAGTCTAGGGATAAAGATAGTGATCTAGGAGATGATGTATTTGATGAAGACCTGGAGTACGAGGAAACAGACAATCCAGAGTTAGATGTTAAGGTTTGTTAACTCCTTATGCCTGTTGGTGCATTCAAAGGTTTGTTTGTTGCTGCAAAAATTAACCCATCTCATCCTTCATGCAGCCTGTTTATGTGAAGGATGATTTTTTCGATTCCCTTTCTGGTGGAACATTTGGACGCGGAGGGCAAAACGGGAGGCCAAGATTTTCAGAACTTAGGAAAATGGACACAGAGGTACATTAGCCACTTGTTTTCTTGATGTAGTGCTTGCTATCTGTTGCTGTCTCCCTGATAGTTATCTTTGCACAGACTTTTGGTGATTTCCCAAGGCATCGCCAGCCCTACCGTGGTGGTGGTCGGGGTTACCGTGGCGGTGGTCGTTCCCGTGGGTCGTACTATGGTGGCAGAGACTATGGAAATATGGGTGGTGGCAGAGACTACGGAAACATGGGAAGGGGTGGTGGCCAGGAGAACTACTACGGTGGCAGAGGAGGCTATGGAAACACGGGGAGAGGTGGCCAGGAAAACTACTATGGTGGTGGTGGCAGAGGAGGCTATGGAAGAGGTGGCCATGAAGACTCCTACCCTCAGCGTGGTTCCTACGGAAGAGGCTGATGATAGGATCCGAGCGCTCCCGCCATACCCTGGTGCTGTAGCCTTTACCACAGTGCAAATAAACGCCCCTTTGGCGTGTGGCCCTTGTCCCAGCAGCAAAAGGGGGGACCTGTAGGCCTGTAGTTCGTGTGGGTTCGTTCATACACCCGGGTGGTTGTGTAAGAGCTGTCTGTCGGTAGATGAGCAGCCTGTCTGATGCTTGCTTTGAGCATGTGCCGCGTGTCTGAGATGTAGTTGTATAGGCCGATCTCGTGCCTGGTACTGCAGCGCTGTGCTTTTATCTGACACTCAGTAGCAGCTCCTTTGTTGATTTGCTTACTCTAGCTGTACCTTGTTTTTACCTGTTTTGTAGTACTTGACAAAGAGTGCATTGTTGCCAGGATTCACAGGTCATGTAATACTACTACTACATTTGTAAACACAACCGTCAGACCAGTACTGTTACAACTGATCACAAGTTTTAATTCAGTTTCTATTATAGTTCCCTCTTTGTTTGAAAGGGACAGAAGTTTTATGGCATTGGGTTTGGTTGGTTGGGATGATGTTGATAAGTTGGGCCAGTGCTTTCATTGGTTTGGTAGACGCAGTGCTTGGTAGTAGTCGACCATGTACTTTCTGTATACATCTGCATTGTCATCTGTATGCGTTTGTTTGCGTATTGCATGGTTGGCTTGGAATGAAGGTGGGTGTTTGGTCGTCCGTTGGCGCATCTCGTCTTGGGCTCGACAGAAAGGCAGCAAAGCGAAGGAGAGGCACACGTGCAGCTGCTTCACCAGACATGGCACGAGAAAGCAACGCCTACACAGCTGTATCCTCCCTTGGCATCTTCGTCTCCCTGCTCTTTTTCCATTGCTACTTCCAGGATGAGGACAGCAAAATCCCCCGTATCAGATGCTGACGGGAACCCAGCCAAACTTCTGTTGGAACAGTGTCCACATTCAAACCATCATGGACGGACGGTTTGGGATCCACATTCAAACCATCTTAGCACGAATTGCGAAGAAATTCCCTGTAACTTTTAAAAGTGGCTCTGTACTCCCAAGCCACCGGAAGGAACAGGGGAAATGGTGCACACATAATGCATGGGGTTGGTCGGCCATAGGAAGTTCACTGACGCAATGCAGTGCACGCAGAGACATGCCATTACATGACATGGGACACGGCGTCCCCAGCTCAGCTATAATCCTTTCTAAGCTGATCACACGAGATGTGCCGAGCAGAGGAGGACAACACAGGCAAACCATCAACTGTGCATCAGGGCCCTGCTTTGTCTGTAACCATAGACAATTCAATTCAAAACCAGTGGGCTTGGGACAGAATGTCTCTGAATAAATATTAGTAATTGTCTCTTCATCTGAGCCGTATGCAGCCAACATCAGTATGAATCCTACAGGTGACCCCTTGTTCAACAACGGTAGCCAAACCCCCAATACATGTAAGCCAAGGAAGATTCTTTTATTTCATAATGCGATGTTTTTTTTTTTGAAAAATATATCTTATACAGTAGTATACTAGTACTCCCTCCGTTCTAAAATAAGTGACGTGAGTTTGTCTTGATTTAGATGTATATAGACATGTTTTAGCACACAGATACATCCGATTCTACACATAAACTTAAGTCACTTATTTTCGGACCGAGGGAGTACTTAACAAACTGGTTCGGCAATATACTCCTCCATCCCATATTAGGTTGCGTATAATTTTGCGTGTAAGTCAAACTATGTAAAGTTTGACCAAGATTATACAAAATAATATAAATTTATATGATATAAAATATATATAATATGAAAGTATACACTAAGCCAATTCTAATCATATTATTTTGGTATTATATAAATTCATATTTGTATCAAACTATTTGATCAAAGATTGTATAGTTTGACTTTAAAAAAACCTTATACGCAATGTAAATAGGGATAGAGGGAGTACATTTGTGTGCGTGAGTAGCGTGACATAATAATCCACTGGCGCTATCATCTCGAGGCCCGAGGGCAATGTCTAATCGCTTCCACCTAATGAACCAACTGCTACACTAACTGGGACGACACAATGTGTTGTCACGAGATAATGAAGCCCCCCTCCTTCCCTAAACTAAGGCCCTAAACCACTCCCCCCCAACCTCTGGCAGTTAATGTAACCGCAAGCAAGGAACTAACCCTAAATGGTATAGTTTACCTCAGAATCTACACTGTAATTTGCTTCCAGAATCAAACAAAATCTGTACTCTACCAACGGTCAAGCCGTAGGTGCGTGGATGCACGTGATCCATGGCAAGACCGTTCGATCAATTCGACAAATTTAGCAGTAAATAGCATGTTAGCTGAATAACACAAGGAGCTAAGCCAAGCCAAAGCTAGGGGGTCCCTCTCCCTACCCCTGGTCCCAACCCCATTCTTGAACTCTAGCTAGCTCAGCTAGGTAGCTACAGCGCCTCACCAATCCCTCCCTTCCTTCTCGGGCTTTCCCGATTCGTGCCGCTCCTACATGCCAGCGGCGACATGGATGATGGGGCGGTTTGATTAGCTGGACTCTTCTTGTATGCGCCGGGAGGTGAGGTGTGGGGACACCGGACAGTTGTATAAGGATGGAGACGCAGAGGGTGGCGGTGCTGGTGGAGGACGCGCCGGCGTCCCGCGCCGCGCTGCAGTGGGCGGTGCGCAACTTCATCCGCGGCGTCGACTCCATCGCGCTGCTGCACGTCTGCCCGCCGGCAAGGTCCAGGCGGCGGCGGAGAGGCCTACGCCTCCGCGGATTCCAGCTCGCGCTCGCCTTCAAGGACCTCTGCAACGGCATCGCAGAGGTAAGCGAGTTTCTTCCTTTCTGTCTGTCGTCGTCCATGGTTGGTTGATTGATCGGTGAGCTGAGCTGATCGTGCGGGACGGAACGGAACTCGTGTGTGCGTGCGCAGGCGAAGGTGGAGATCGTGGTGCGGGAGGGGGAGCTCGGGGAGATGGTGGCGGCGGCGGTGGGCCAGCTCAAGGCCACCACGCTCGTCCTCGGCGTCCACGACAAGAGCTTCATCTACAGGTAGGTACCACTAATTCTTAGCCCGATCAGAAGCTGAAAAATCGCTCTGTTTCTTGAAATAATCTGAATCTTTTGTGTGTGTGTTCTTGGTGTCGTGTTGTCTGTCAGCGCGCCGAGCCCGCGCGACGGAGTGAGCAGCCTCGGGTGCAGGGTGCTCGCCATCCGGCAGCGGGCCACGGCGCGGCACGGGTTCATGGAGGCGGAGCTCACCCAGATCGAGACCATCAGATTGCAGTAAGCAAGCCAGAGCGAAAATAAAAAACTCTGATTTTGTTCAACGATGCGGTTTTGAGTTGAAATTCTGAAACTAATTTTTGCAGTGTTCCGCCGCCCAAGATCCCGTTCCCGATCTTCACGCTCCCGCTGGGCGTGATATGGAGGAGGAGATCATCGTCGTCGTCATCCAAGAGGAGGAGATGACTGCTGGCAAGAATAGTGCTGATCTTCTGATGGATAGAGCCGGCCTGGCCATGCCGTTCCTCTGCAGTTCATCGGATCGACCCCCTCTTTGCTTGCTAGCCTTGTACAGACATCTTCTATAGTTTATCAGAGTTTGACTGACACCACACATCAATAGAGAGCATCTGCATGACTTGTTACTTCTTGGTATTTATTTATTGATTTCTGAAAGAGGATGCAGAGATTTTTGGCATGTAAATTCATTTTCGCCTACATAAAAAATAAAAATACTCCAATAAAAATACTCAAGTATATATGTGAGAATACATTATGAATCTGCAACTTTTCATGAAAAAAATAATACCAATTTTCACAGCCTTCGGGACAAAACACAAGTAAAAAAGAGAATTGTGCCTACAACACCGGGAGCCTAGGCAGGCCAGCTGGCCAGGACGCATCGGGCCATCCCAAGCGGCAGCTAAGCGTTGGTCCACACAACACAAATAGAATGTTCTATAGTTCTAAAAAAAAGAATGTTCTATAATTACAAATAGTGTTGCAAGTGTATGCGAGTATTTGACTTCTTTTATGCAGGCAAGATTGAAATGATTTCTTTTGGAATCACCGAGCAAAGATGTACTCCAACCGTCCAACGTGCACACGAGTGCCACCGTTTCATAAACTGAATTTACAAATTAGATTTTGTTTTCGTTTTTTCTTCATAGACAAAGTGGACATCACAACACACGAGCCAAAATTCCGCTCCCATAACTTTGTGGTGTGCATTCGCAAAAAAAAAGGGACTTTGTGTTCTGGTTATGCGATGCTAATATATATTAGTGGGTTGGAAGGGGAATCTAAGCGTGTGGATCCTATTTGGAATCACAAATAAAACTACTGTAGAAATTTGGAGGATTTTGAATTCCATACGAGAACATGTAAAACCGAGAGTCGCGACTTTTTTTTTGAGAGATGAGAGTCGTGGCATATAATTCAGGCTTTGGGAGGGATAAGAAAGTGAATGGGCTCTTGGGCTAGTGGTGGAAGCGTGGTGGTTGTCCCTGTGTTCCATGGGAATAAGAAAGCAAGTTTTGATGGGCTCTTGGTCCGGTTGAGAACTAATTTCAAATCATAAGTTGATGGGCTCTATGGCGGTGTAACCCTCACGTCAAAAAAAATCCTACATGTGCGGAAAATTAGCGAAGAGAGAGAGGACGAAAGCATCTCCTCCTTACCAAATACTCCGTTCGATCCGGTTTATTAGACACGCACGTAGTTTAAGAACAATTTTTATCATTAATTTTAGTTAACAAATTTTACATAATATATCATAAAAATTATACCATTGGATTCATCTTTAAAAGTAGGTTCTAATGGTATATTTTTGGAATATATATTGTATATTTTATTGGTCAAAATTGATGGTCAAAGATTTTCTTAAACTACGTACATACCTAATAAACTATACCGGAGGGAGTACCATTTACTACACACAATCAGAGCAATAGATGATGCATTTAGTTATTTGTATACTATCTCCGCTTTAAGAGCATCTCCACTCGTCTATCCAGGAGACCGATCCGAACGCGGAATTTCGGTCCGGACGGCAAAAACTGGGCCAGTCGCTATCCAAGGACCTATTTTCGGCCGAATTTGGGCCATTTTTGATCCGGACTACCCAGGTCAAACCCAGGTTTCCGGGTACGCCGGACTCAGCGAAATCGGCGAAAGAAAATCAAAGCGGCGCGTGGACCCGCCGAGTCAGTGACCGAAGTCGTGTCGTCGTCATCCTCGAAACCACGCGGCGATCGGCATAATCGCCCGTCGCGTCGACCGCACGTCGCCGATTCTGGCGCGCGTCGTTGCCTCGGCTCCCGCGACGGACCGGCGGTCACTAACTTCCTGTCGTTTCCACTTTTCCCGCCCTCGCCTCTACACCCCTCCAGCCATTCTTCCGGCCTATAAAAGACGTACATCTTGCTGTCTCACAGCCCCTCACACCCTCACAACTCCGGCGAACTTCGGACGCCCGCACCCGCCCGCACCTTTCTTCCTCAACTGCGCCGAGAAGCCATGGCCGGCCGACGTCATTGCCGCCGTGGAAGCCGGCTGCTCGCGAGGCTTCTCTGACCCCGCCGGACGCGTCTCCCCTAGGCCGGAAACTCGGCCGGCGGATCCCGTTCGCGGTCCGGACGGGCAGGACCTCACCGGTGAGATCCAGGCGGCAATCGTCGCCATGGAAGACCCAGAACTCGCCGGAGAGATTCAGGCCGCTATCGCCGCCATGCAAGGCCTAGCACCCGCCGAGGATCAAGACAACCTGGTCTTCTGGAGGCAGTTCTTCGCCGGCAGGCGCCTCGAGGAACTCGCCCGACACGACGAACCGCCGGGCTCACTGCCACCGCGTAACAATATGGCTTACCGCCGCCGCTGGTGGAGCGTTCCAGGGTGGAGTCTCGCCGGAGTCATGGCGCACATCGAGGCCGGCAACAACCCCCGCCTCGGCCTGTAGTTGCGGTGTCCGGCGTCAACCATGGCGGTGTCACCACGGCGGCGTCCTTTCCTAGTTAAAACCGATGTACTATGTACCCCCTCGCCTGCTTTAATGAAATTTCGCCTATATTCACCCATATTTCGCCGACTTTAAGTGAATTTAGCCGAACTTGGGAACGCGGCCTGGGTACGCGACTGGGCAACTGGGCGTACCCAGGCCGAAAACGCGATTCGACCGGCCTAAAATCGGTCCGGTTTTCGGCCTGGGTACGCCCAACGAGTGGAGATGCTCTAAGAAATAAAACGCACACGCATTCCAAAACAAAGTTTGACCGAATAAATAAAACAACTGATATTTGATTACATTGTATAAAATTAGTATCATTGAATAATATTAAAACAAACTTTCCAATAATGCTAATTTTGTACCAACATCTTTTATATATTTAGAGTAAATCTTGCGGAAACGTATTGAAAAACGAGTGCGCCTTATTCCTTGAGATGAAGGTAGTACAAATTTTTCCTAAAAAATCACGTTAAGAAACGACGCATTGGAAGTGCCTTAGTGGGCATTATTAACTATTCGCTTGGATTTATCTCATACTAGCTGAATGTCCGTGCGTTGCTACGACATATAAAAATTATAAATACACTATTAATTTTTTGCATATATGATATTGGATCAAGGTTGATTATGACATGGTTACCGATAAGCATTGCAACGCGGACAACTATGGTTGCACCCTCGTACTATAAAATACTAAAATAACATGATGGTTGATTGCAACTGAATCTTGGACTATTGGGAACTGAATGATACTGCATTCAACATTATTTTCCTAGAAAGAAAAAAGATACTTGATTTCTTTCATGTTTAGTTGAAGACACGAATATTCAATTATTCTTTGATCCGTGGATATTCTATAGTTTAACACAGTACCAAGTTTTGATATTATCATAAATTTATGTCGTCTGTTCATTTGTGTTTATGGGGTTTTGTAGTAGTTTATTGAGTTTTTACCTTTTGATCAGCCGGATGATAGTTGCCTGTATCACGAAAAGGATGACACATTTTCACTTGGTCTTCAAGCTTCTAAAAGCAAACAGTATTTATTTATTGAATCTGAAAGCAAAAATAGAAGTTTTATATTGTACCGACTTACCCAATCAGAGCAAGACACTTTAGTTTTGACGCCTCGTGTAGATGGCATTGATACAACAGCTAAATCCTACCCAGTACCATACTACACGCACGCTACCCGTCATCCAACACACCCGACCCAGCACTCACACATGACAGACGCACCCACCCGACCAAACCACACACCTACCCTGGCCCAACCCAAACCCACAAGCACACGACCGCCCCAGCCACCGACCCGATACGGACGCCTCACCGTATCTCGAGCCCCCAAATCCCGGTAGTCTCCATCCCTGCAGATAGCCCACGATCCTCACCGCGACTGCCTCCTCCCTCTCAGCTCCGATCACATCTCCCCTTCAAGACTGTTGTGTGGCCGCGCCGCTGGACCTCCCCACCTTCGGCGATGCCGCGACCGCCTCCTCTGCAAGCAAGAGCGGCGTGCCTCTTCTTCCCTGCTCCGCCACCGTCCATCCTGTGCTGCCGCCTCGACGCCTCACAGGCGCTTTGCCTGGCGTCTTCCGACCTCCTTTCCTTCCGCCCAACCACTGGTGCTACCTTTTTCCTGCGAGTGGCGGCCGCCTCCTGCTTCCACCTCGATGCCGGTCTCTCCATGCTCCGTTCTGGACCACCTCACGCAACGCCCTTCATCGCCTCCCCTGCTTCTCCCCGACCCCGTGCTCCGATCCTCCTTGTATAGGGGCAAAAGCGTCATTTCATGGCAGACGGAAAATTTTCCTAGGACGACGAACGGTCCCAATCTTTTTAATAGTATAGATATGGAGAAATTTGTCTCACATTTCTTCATTAATGATGTGCCACATGATACCTCCGCGCTCGTCTTATTTTTTCCAATCCAAACAAAAACAATACTTCCTCCGTTCATCAGCTTACGGAGTAACAAACAACGCTCCCTCCGTCCATAAATACATGGGGTATAGATGTTATAAAAATTGAGTGCTTTCTAAGTTCCATCAAATACTATAGAAGTAAATATAAAAAGTTATAGCATTAAATAAATATTTTTCAATAAAGAGTATATATTAATATCATGAAGCATTAAATAAATATATCATGAAAATATATCTTAGGGTGGATCTACTGATACTGATATGATACTATAGATCTTCATATCTTTTCTTACTAAATTTGTACACAATTATTTGTGGGTGGAGGGAGTAGGAATCTAGCCACACTATGCGTTTGTAGCAATTTATTACAATGATTTTCTTTCCAAGGATCTTCAAATTAATGACTTCACAAGACTTAGAATTTCATCCATAGAAACATTCCCTCATGCCACCAAAAATCCCAATTGATTGTTTCTTAGATTCTTGGCAAGACATTGGAATGGACCTCATGAAAACTTTTCTTCGTGATCTTCCATGCTAAAAACCACTAGGCTAGCGCCGGCCAGCTCACGTTAGCTCCCCAGGCAAGGAAGCCGGCTGGCGATCGAGCCGCCCCTTTCTGAACCCAAACTCGAGCTTGGACCCGAGCCCGGACCCAAACAAACCCTAGCTGCGAGCCTCGCTCCCCTCCCTCCCGTCCCCATCGGCGCCGTCGCCGGCTCGCCTCCTCCTCCTCCTCGGCTCCTCCCTCCAAGTCCCAATTCCCAAACCCCCGCCTCCCTCTCGGCCTCTCCCCCTCTCGCCGGCTCGGCTCCCGGCCCTCGTCTCGCCGCCGCCACCGATCCATCGGCTCGCTCCTCGCCCTAAGCTCTGCTGACATTTCCCGAGCTCCGTCGATCCGTCGGGATGGCTGACATGACTCTCCTGCCGGTCGGCGGCGACGGCACGGACGGAGGGGCCAGGCCCAAGAAGAAGAAGACCATGAAGTCCCTCTACCTCACCTTCTTCGAGACGGCCCCCGACGGCAAGAGCCGCGTCTGCACGCTCTGCGGCAAGGCCTACTGCCTCACCACCGCAACCGGTATAATATAGCTCACCACACACCAACACCCAAATATTTTTCCTTTTGAATTTTCAGAACCTAGCAACACACACAGCAAGAACAACAAGGCCTAGTACGCACATTTGCTCCTTGAATTAAAAACGTTCGCTGCAGAATTCAGCAGCTGTTTCATTTGTACTCTCTGAACTGCAACGACGATTGTTTAGAACTGCAATAACGCACCAAGAAGCCAATCTTTTCTGAATTTTCAGAACCTTAGCTTACACAACAAGAAGACAAGAACAACTCCTAGCATACAGATTTGTTCCTCTAATTAAACATGCTCCTTACTGAATTCAGCATCTGTTTAGTTAGTTTCTACTCTCTGAACTGCGAAAAATGGACACCCAGATGTATACATCCAGTGGTAATATGCTGCGTTGTTGTTGTTGTTGTTGTTGTTGTATGTTACAGGGAATCTGGGGAAGCATCTGAACAACCGGCACCCTGGTTATGACCAGCTTGATCACCTGCAGGGTGACCCTGCCCAAAGCACCATTTCCAGCATGTTTGCTAGAAACAAGAAACTGCACGCTCCGATGCGAGCTCGACCCCAAGCTCAGCCTCAGCCTCAGTCCCAAGTCCAGGTTCAGGTTCAGGCTCAACCGAAAGCCCGTGCTCAGCCTAAGGCGAAGCCGGTGGTCGATGTCGACTATGTAAACTGGTTGCTTCTTAGGTGGCTCATCAGTTCCTCCTTCCCGCCTTCCGCTCTCGAGGACAGCATGCTCGTCGACAGTTGCAGGTATCTGAACCCGACCGTCAGGCTTTGGCCCAAGGAGAAGGTTCAGGAGATCACCCTCCAGGTGTTCAATAGCATGAAGGACGATGTCAAGGCGTCTCTGCAGCATGTCAGGTCCAGGCTTTCCATCGCCCTCGACTTTTGGACTTCTTACGAGCAGATAGTGTACTTGTCTGTCAAGTGTCACTGGATTGATGAAAACTGGGTGTCGCAGAAAGTTCTGCTTGACGTGTGCCGGATTCGGTACCAGTGCACGGGCACTGAGATTTTGCGGGTTCTGTTGACCGTCTTGAGGGAATTTAACATCGATTCAAAGATCCTTGCTTGCACTCATAATAACAGCCAACATGCGATTCATGCTTGTCACGAGCTCAGGCGGGAGCTCGAGTCCCGTAAGCTCCCCTTCTGCTACATCCCCTGTGCTGCGAGGACACTAGAGATTATCATACAAGATGGCCTGAAACATGTGAAGCCACTTTTATCCAAGACCCGTGAGTTTATTCTCGAGATCAATTCAAACCACGAGATGATGGAGGATTTTAAGCACTGGACTGAAGTTTATCAAGAGGGCACATGGAAACTGCCATTTGATCATTCGATAACTTGGAATGGAAATTACAATATGCTTGATGTAGTAAAGAAGGTACTGTACTGTCCACACCTGCATCCCATTTTCCATCACAGTTGATAGTTCTATTGTTCACTTTCCTATTTTTTTCCCATTAGGCCCCTAATGCAATGGACAACACCATCAAGAAGTTTGAAGGCATGTTTGGACCGAGGGACTGGGTTCTGAGTGCCGAGGAGAAGGCAGTGTTGAATTCATTGCACTCATACCTTGAGCCGTTCTATAAAACTACGACCAACCTTTGTACTTGCAAATTACCAACGGTTGGGCTAGTGTTCTTCTTCATGGACCATGTCTTTGATTTGATCGATATCTGCCATAACAGCAGCCACCAAAAATTATTTGAGAACATCGCCAGAGACATGTCCAAGACAGCTCTTGACTTCACATCTCAAGCGTACAACATCTACACCTTCACAGCTGCAATTCTTGATCCAAGGATCAAAGGAGAGCTCATCCCTGACGCCCTCAACTCCACAAGCAACTTGGAGGATGCAAGGGACCATTTTGTCAGAGACTACAGCAGCATCTTCCAAGCAGCTGGAAATGGCTACAGCATCCAAGACAGCACTGAGGATGGTAGTGCATTCTCATTTGCTGAAGAGATAATTCGTAAACGCCGTCGTGTGAGCATGAGCACCGCAGCTGATGAGCTCACTCAGTATCTCGCGGAGCCCCCTGCACCAATTTCCACTGATGCTCTTGAATGGTGGAGGGGGCATTCCTCCCGTTACCCACGCCTCTCCTTGATGGCCCGTGATTTTCTGGCGATCCAAGGGACCTCATTGGATCCTGAAGAACTGTTCACAAGCAAAGGGGACAGCATCCACAAGCAGCAGTACTGGCTTCCTCTTAGTAGCATGCAGGCTACAATCTGTATAAAGTCATGGATGCAAAGTGGGTATCAATTCAATTTTCAGTCGACCATTATTGATTTCGAGAGATTAATCGAATCTGCTACTGCTCCTGATGCTGTAGATGGTCCGGTTCTTCTTGCTGAATGAATGGCCTGAAATTCAGTCATAGATTTAGTTCAGCGGCATCTTTTCTATTTGCCTTCGGTTCTCATGTAAATAGTTCATTGACAGGTTTGTAGTGATTGCCGCATAGTCTCATGTTCAGAACTATGGCGATCAGCTTGTACTTCCAGAATCATGACATGTAAGAACCTTGGAGCTCATGGTAATCAGGAGAAAAATTGCAATTTAGGTTTGTTTCTTGGAAAGATCGCTTAATACTGTAAGTTGCTTGTTCCTTCATGTGATCAGGGGAGTCCTTTTGCCACCCTTGCCACTATAATGATGTTACTATTCTTTAGTCAGTTCGTTTCACTTTTCTGATGTTGCAGTATTATTTCTGCACCAGTATTACAGAGGCTGGCAATAAACGTGTAATTTGATTGGTATAAATAACTAAATGCTAAAGTTTTGTCCAGAACTATATCAGTGGTTATACATCAGTTTCTGATCCAATGCTGATGACCAAAGAAAAAGATGTGTATCTGATTCTAAACAAGAGAAGAAAATATTAGATGAGCATCTTACCTTACGTGCATTAAATTCAAGTGATTTTATTGATTATTTTTCTGTTGCAGACCAAAGAGAAAGCAACTCGAAGTTTGCGAGGCAGGTAATGCTCCTCACGTCCTTGTCCTAGTTCAATCAAGTTTTTAATGATATGGGAGTCCAAGTATTCGCAGTCCCGGCGATTTTAATTTATGATCTGTACTCGGTAGTCACATGGGAATGGAACTGAGAAGTGAGAATAATGCATATGCATAGCTAGATGGTGTGCAAGAATCTGTAGATTTTATTCTGCCCGGAATGTGATCTCATAGAAGTACAGAAGTACAGAACTTCCAGCCATGCTCACTGAAATGCACACATGATACACCCCCATGTTCACTGGTTCCTTTTGGATTCACCGGTATCACCATGTTATAAAACCTAAGAAGTACAAAATTCAATTAGTAAAATTCTTTTGAGGAAAATTGTGTGGAAACTTCTAATATTACGTCTTTCTAAGTCCTCCTAAAGTGGTTCTGTTAACATGTTTATCAATTATTCATTCTAGATGGTATATATTGTTTCAAGAACAATCCCATCATTCTGGAATAAAAGGACAAACCTATTCTTTTTATTTTCCTTCTGCAATAATTGAAACTTCATGTCCTTATGATGCCTGGGACACCAATTGGTTCATAGTATTTCCCTGGGGAAATGAAACAAATCACGGTACAGGTTTTCCGTGTTGGCGTTGATTCATGTGCTGAATGCTGTGGGTGCAATCAGGCAGCCATACACTTGTATCTTCATTCTGATTTGTTTAGCTCGTACCGTAGAATATGTGGCAGTGCACCACCCATTGTCAACAACTAAAGAAATGGGGTTCCCACATGGTCGAAACTGTGATCCGACCTTGGTTTTGCACACGACTGGAACCTAGAAATCTCTGGATCTTAGGACCACATGCCCTCACTGTTTTTTCTCGCAGCATTCAAGACACCGACCAGTTGCATGACACAGCATCCCCCTGCATCTTTTCCTGCCTTCCTGGCCATTACCACATTGATTAGGGATTAGCAGCATTTCGACAACAATGTTCCATCGTAATCATATCAATTATCTTCTGATAGATGATTGGATGAAGATGCTAATGACGGTCAGGCTCCACATGTCGAGCATCTGATGATGTGTTATCGCGCACTTAATGCAGTGTGATGATGGTCAGCTACAATCTCTTTCTTTTATTCAGAAGAGTTTCGTGAGACTATTAGTCACTAGAGCACTTAATGGGCTCTATGATTTTTTTGCTCGGGCTCTTCCTTTATTCAGCTAATCAGCTCTCAAGTTTCTTGATTCAGCATTTTTATTATCTCAGATCTATGTGATCTGCGGGATAAAGATCATCGTTGGGACGTGCACTTATTTCTCTCATATTCTTGCACGAACTTTAGAAAGTAAAGTTTAACTGCATATAGTTTCTTTTTTACAGTTCATCTCAAGCGATGCTGAGATTCGGTCGGCAGTTTGTTTTAGAACGTTGTTTTTATCTTTATGCCATCCTACTGGATGCTTCCTTCACTCAGTTATCAACTTTCTTCATCCAGTATCTCAACTATTTCTGATGATCAACTTTTGTGTGGTTTACAAGAAAAATGTCTTGGGGTTGTTGGTGACGCAGCTTCAAATAAGACAATTTTGATTCATGTAGGAGAGTGGAAAAAAATTTCTCCACCTTCATATTTTCAGTAAATGTTTTTTTGAACCTTTATTTCAGTAAATCTAACTTTCACCCCTTCCTTGTGCTGAATGCGAAAGGTTACCCATTCAAGTTTTTTTCCACTTTGTACGGTCTACCTGTGCATTATTCTCTATTTTACCCCATTTAACAGCCTTCCCCATCCTGACATCTTGGGCCCATTTTTCAGATCCGTGTGCCAGGTGACTCATGCACCACATCACATCACAAAACATTGGGAAATTAATTATTGGGATTCTCTTACATTTCTCATGTTAACTTCACCATGAGTCGTACTAACTCCTATCACTTTCTTATTAGTCTATCGCATTAGGCGTGTGCTACATGAAAATTCTAAAAGGTGTAACTTCACCCAGTTAGAGGGATGGGTGCCCCAATTAGCTCCATATTCAGTGTAGCTTTATGTTGATTCAGAATTAGGGTCTCATGTATGTGATGGACATTTGGTGGCCATGGGTGAGTGTGGACCTTGTATGAACAATAAAATCGTAAAAATACTGAAAAATAAAACAATATGGCATACAAGTCACACGTAAAAAATGTAAGAAGGTACTCCCTCTGTTCGGGATTATAGGTCCTACGTGCAACTAATAAAATATAACTTATACTCACAAAAATTATACCATTAAAAAATATAACCTCTAAAGTATCTAATGATATAATTTTTATGCTATAATATTTATATTATCTTGTTTAAATTGGCAACCTAGTTATCCGCGCAGGACTTATAATCCCAAACGGAGGTAGTATGCGTATATCAAGTTTGAAACTAGAATACAAAGTATGTAGCTTCTGCACAAAAGAAAGTGTCCAAGTAACAGTATAAGGGTCTGGCAAAATCTATAGAATCAAAAAAAATAAAACTATAATTTGAATTGTGATTCTACTTTTTTGGTTGGAACAACTCTCACTCAATTTAGAGTTGAAATGGACGAGATGTGGTTTTTTCCAAGTTGTAAGAGTTGAAATGGACGAGATGTGGTGTATCTATGGATGACATTTTTAACACGTAAATTTTGACACACCGACGCATATACGGGATAAAATTGAAATTTACTCTTTACATTTCTTAGCAAGTTCTTTGACAAATTCTACAAAATGACAGTTGCCACAAGAAAATCCGGTTCACAGGTCGTCTCACATGCTGGTAGAATTAGTAGTTTCACCTTTTTTGTTGGGAAATCGTTGTCCCAAACATGAGCATTCTAGGGTTGTCTTCCGCCTCCTGTAATCACGCACTAACTGCAATTAACTCCAGTTGCATTATTTAACTGTTTGACTCGGAGAAAGAACACAAGTAGCTGCATGATCTCCGATCGATGACGTGACGCTATCAATGTTTTGTAGCAGGAAAAAGGGTAGTGGGCAGAATACATGCTCTCCTTCAGTTAAGATCACTGACAAATAATTGTCAATCTCGATCTAGACCCAGTGAAAAAAAGAGACAAAAATATAATAATACTCCTAACAATACTTGCACGATCATGGATACATGCTTGTCCCACCGGCCAAAAGGAAATTAATTAATAAATCAAGTGTTTTGATATCATTTCGCTTTTGTCTCTTCTATAGATACACCAAGTAACATGAAGGTGGACGATTTTGCTCTTGATTTATCTTGTTTAGCCTGGAAATACAGTCTAAATTTACTGATCTGTTAGCTAAACATCATCTTTGTTTGTATTTCATTAGCCTAATTGCAGTTGTCTTGAGCTCATCTATGTTATTCTGGTAATTCCTTCTACAATTAAGATCCCTGACAAATATCAGTCAATCTCGACCTAGACTCAGTGAAAAGGGAGAAAACAAAAATAAGATTTGCGCTGTCATGCATGCATACTTGTACCACGGTGGAAATGACAATTAATGATTGATCAAATACTATTTTGATCTAAAAAAGGTTCACCCTATACAATTCAGGGTTAGGATTTATCATATATCATGCTTCATTATGAACTCATCTTTGATTACCTATTTACCTTGTGAAAAAGGAACAATTTATTCGTTTGCACTTTATTGAGCTATATATGTAGTGGCCAGAACTACAATCTTTTATTCACAAGACAAGAACTGATCTACAAAAAAGGAGTGAAGCAAAAGCATGATCTTCCATAGATGTTTGCGGATTTGTGCTCTCTTTTCTCTTCTTACATGCACCAAGATCAACTAAAACTTGATAATTTTTAACAAAGACGGCCTAGGAATCTAGGATTGATGCTGAGAAGACAGGATGGCGTCTAGGGCGTCCTTCACTTGAGACAGCTCCGGAGCTTTCCCTCCTTGCACCGGCCAGAACTCATCGGTCGCCAACACCTGCACAATCAGGGTTACAGATTACAGATCAGACATCAGACTATAGGTTATTTTTACATCAGCGTCAGATTATAGTTAACATTAAAGTGAATTGTGTCGAAAGAGTGGTCGTATTGATGACCGACCGCCGCATACCTTGACTTGCAGCTGCAGAAACTTGACATAGTTGATTGCCTTCTCTAGCATGGTGACCATGTCCACCTACAGGAGTTGATTCCATCCAAATTAACAACAAATAATATATAACCAGGCCATTTTGACAAGAAAAGTTGAACTGTAGCATGTTCATGGTTTGCATGAGTAGAAATCATGGTAGACGCACCTTTGTGCCATTGGGCACGAGATCCTGCAGGACTTTGAGCCTCTCACTGATGCGCTCTCTTCGGACCTGCATATGATCGAGTGCCTTGGATTAGTTCAGTTCATCGAAACAATTTTCTGGCTGCAGTCTTGCACAAAAATATGGAGAAATCAACTCATGCTGATTGTACCTTTGCAACGGCGCTTTGAGGATCCCCCTTGGTAGGGACAACTTTGGCCTTGCTCTTCCTGCCTCCTCCACACTGCTTCTTTGCTACTGCTTGTGCCTCACCGCCCTTCACATATGCACACAGATCATGTTATTACTTTCTCCAATTCCATGCTTAATCCATGAATTGGCGAAATAAGTAGGTACTTACTGGGCACACACGCTTCTGTGCCACCTTGGCCGGTGGCTTGACATTGCTCTCCTGGATTTCTGGGCTCGCGTCGGCCGACCCTGGGTTCACAAACCCAAACTTGGCTGTGCAGTGCTGGTCGGCCATGCCGTCCATCCAGAGCGCACAGTCATCGTCACCTGCGCCAGCGTTGTAAGCCAGCTGATGACCGACACCGCCGGCATGCTCAAAGCTGAGCACCGACGAGCTGGAGCTGGAGCAGGCGCCCGACGTTCCAACAGAGGCATTGTAGGCCCAGCTGTAGTAGTCGGCTGACGACCCACAACCGCCTTTGAAGTTGTCGACGAAGGCGAGCTGGGGCAGGGCGGTGGCGGTGTCATCGTCATCACCATCGACGACCACGCCGTGGTAGCCGAAGAGCTCAAGGGACATGGAGGGCTCGTCGTCGTACATCGCCCGGAGCTCCCGTGTGGCGGCCCGCTTGCTTGCCATCGGCTAGGGAACTAGCTCTGTGTCACTGTCTCCTACCTAGGTGAGATCGAGCTACTGGTGATGGTGTTTAGGGGAACTAGCACAGTTAGCTATCTAGGGTTTAGGGCAACTCTTGGCAGGTAGCTAGCTCTGTTAATGCATGAGACGTGCAAGCATGCGGCTACTTATAGAGGGAGGGGTTTCTTAATCAAGTGGGCGGTAGTATGAGAGCTTAATGAGCCAGCAAGGTGTGCCATATTTTAGCGAGGTTTTGAGCTGTCAGTGGAATATAGGGTGAAGTGCTAGGAGAGAGAGAAATGGATGGCATGCAGCATGCCAGCATATGCAACTAGCTATGGATACATCCATGATTAATTCCTTTGTTATGGTCAGCTAAGTAAGGTGATTAACTAGAAGTGGAATTAAAATCCCCCATGTTCCAGTGCAAGAGAGAGCCACATAATTTACACTCCTCCACATCCAGGCTCTCTTCACGTGGCATTCAAAGCCAAGTTGATGCCTGTTTACATTAGTTAAACAAGGGAGGAGCTAGGTGGTGATGACATTGTGACAAACTTGTGTTATTTTATTCAATCTTAGTATGCATGATGTGAGTAGAAGCATGCTAGCTGGGAAACTGTAATGTAAATAATGAGCTGAGATGTCATGCTTCCATAAATGCGCTTCTCAACTTCCATTGCCATGGCTAACTAGGCCATGTGTAAGATAGCCAAGAAAAATATGCATAGGTTTATGCTGGGTTATCTTACTCCCTCCGACCCATATTAGTTGACTTCAATTTGTCTAAATTTGGATGAATCTAGACACTATTTAGTATATAGGTTCATTCAAATTTTAACAAATCCAAGTCAAGTAATATGGGTCGGAGGGAGTAGATTATTTCCTCAGAATTATGATTGATCAGCCGTAGGTGTATGAGAGTACATGTTTCTTCTATGTGTAGGTTTCACAATGGCAAATTATTTCTCAGGTTTAGGCACCTGCTAGAACAACACCAATGGTTGCAGTGAAAACAAGATTACTATCAGACTACTTCCTATGGCAGCAGATAATTGTATCTTGCTTTCACTGTAACTAGCTTTCCATGAACATGAAACCATTTTTCTTCGTCAACCACCAATACGAATCACCAATGGTTACATGCGGCGATTCGTTGCTGACTTTACAGAACTCCGAAATATGGCTCATAAAACTGGATTTGTCGCAGTAAATTGAACCGAAGCATCCATGCATATGAGCATATCTTATGCACATGGAAAGTAGTTTGTTGTACACACGCACCTTGAAGAATAACTTGTGTCGGGTGATGTGTAGATAAACTCCAAGGACATCTCACACGGATCAGGATCTGCTCTAGCCTCGACGTGCGCTCACGTCGACTCGGTAAATACCCCGTACATGGCTAACGCCCTCCTAATTAATTTAGTCCTTGCAGTGGCCTTTCAAAGCTTCACATGGCCTAGCTAGCAGAGCTCAACACTGCAAGTGTCACATTTATTGCAAGCACATAAACAAATCCTTCTCGGTACACTGATAAACCTGGACGTGCGACGCAGTCGTGCAGCACCTACATACCCTACACGGCCTACCCGATGGAGCTCCTCCCCGTGCATCTCGCTGCAGAAATACATATCAGAAACAACGTATAGGTACTATATGAAGTCATCTCCAGGACTACACAAGTACGTATACAATTATACATACAAACTCGGCTTGCATAAACAACTAGTGCATGCCTGTACTATTCCTTGTTGATCAGGCAGATGCATGGGGATATATGGCTGTTGCTTCAAGCAGCCAAGCATCTGCAGATCGATTTTTTAGTGAGGCTTTCGCTTTCTTATATGAACCATCTATTGATTTCTCTCTTATCTGAATTCTCTAATGGATGTACAGCTACTGCTTATGATACCAAGGCTAGCTGCTCCTTGCCGACCTCCACACGCGTACCCACCCACCATCTTGTCCCCAATGGCTACCTCAGTCAGTACATACTAATAAGTGATCCAGCATTTCTATGATGTCAATGATATACTACTGACGGTACAATATGCAACTGAGGTTAATTAGAGACAAGAGTGATACCTTGTTGAGCCATGCCATGAAAACACGTGTCTACATCTGCTGCTTTGTGCTTACCTCTATGTACCCCTCTGGTTCAGATTCAAGCCTGCACTGCAAAACAGAACTTGTTCAAGAATTCTGATTCAGAAGTGATACTATGTTCATGAATAATTGTGTGCAGTATTAACTCCAAAAAAAAACTCTGCCTTGTCACGCGACCCAGGTGCTCACATAAGCCTGGTAGTGCACGCATTCACCTGCCATCGGCTGCAGGATACAGCTCAACATATCTTATGAACAAACTCTTAAAATTTTCAATTATGGGACAGAAATTCAGTACAATTATGCAAGTCAATGATAAATCAAGATTCAGGGATTTCTAAGAAGCTGATGAAGTGAGTCTCCTAGCTCCAAGATAGTATTTCTAGTAACTCTCTTCACCCTCTTTAGTCACACTGGCACACAAAAGCGCATTGCACCCTCAGCAATAACAGCACCAAAATAACCATCACAATTCACTTGAACAAAAATTCATAAAACATGACACGTCACCAGAAATTTGGAAAACAAGACTACAAAATCCAACTAGTAAGCTTCGTGTTGCATAGATGACAGGCCTATCAGTAAAATAAGCTTAAGAAGTTAAGTGAGAACTTAGGACACTTATTTGGGCCTAACATTAAACAGACCATCCCTAAACTAACGGCAAAATCTAGTTAATGGGCCTCAATTGTGCAGATGACTTGTTAGTTTGGTTGCTCAAATAGCTTCAGGCTTATTGATATAACTCTATAGGCCAATGGACACGTTACAGGATAAGCCTAGTAGCCTACATAAACTGAATATGCAAAGCAAGTCTACAAAGAACTAATTCATTGACTGAATGGACTTGTTTCAACAGTTTAAAGCAGTTCAACAGTAGGCATGAAGTAAAAACATTCTCTTCGTTAGAGAAAGATCTTCCAAGAAGCAGACACTTCCCTCAGAATAAATTGAACTACTGAACATTAAAAGATGTCAAGTTGCAGAGAATAAACTTGGTTATCTTATATGTGCCTTGGACCCCAGAATATAGCCTGTGTAATTATGCAGTACATCACTTCTGGCTGGGGCGCCATCAAACTCGTCTGCATGCTCTTTGGCCTCGTACTCACCTGACACTCCAACAGGAATGCCGTCAGCGACTGGGCTTGGGCCAGCGTTTGGGGAGAGACAAAAGAGAGAATGAATGACATGTGGTCAACTATTGGGTAATGTGGCAGCCATATGGCGAATACCAGGGTTAAATGCAGTCCAAGGGACCAAAACTTGGCAGGAGTTGAAAATTGAATGCTATTGAGAGTTCAGGGTCCTAAACAACACCATTTTAGAGTTTGAGGTTGCAGCACAAACTCAGGGCAGAGTTTAAGGTTAAAAGTGGGCTTCTGCGTTTAAATAACTAAAACTATGCTATGATCATTATCTCAGTTGTCATTTGAAATGCCAAATACATAGATAGATATAACGGAAGCGAGTACAGATGAAACAGCAAAGGGAAAAAAAAAGGTGCATTCATGTTAAATACATAAGGGATCCATTGCAGTTTCAACCATGAACCACAGACTTCCAGTACAAACATGTTTCTGCAAATACCCGAAGATATAACTGAGATGAAGCAACAAAAGGTAATCCCATACTAGCAACCTAGCATTACAGGAGTCACAAAAAACTGCATAGTATCTAGTGTTCGACAGACAGAACATTACCAAGAGCCATCACCTCCGTTGTTCACCTACTGGAGTACCCAAACACCTTGTTCTAGTAGACCGCAGTTACGAATCCATGCCTAATGAGGCCATCTGTCTGTTGAGTTCAGTGTCAGCCTTCTTGAGAAACACATCCCAGCCACTCCCATCCCCCCAATCCAGCATATCATATGGCACTGCTGTCATTAATCCTGGCCTCACTGCACCCTGCTGCATCACCACTCTAAACTCTAGCTCATCCTCTCCTCTCTGCTCCTCCTCGAGCTCCTCCCATTCAAACATGAGCGGCAATGTATAGCCACCCCAAGGATTGAAATCAATCAGCTTCACCCGGCCATCTGCTCTCACAGACACATCAAATGTATAATTCTCTGAAGCAAACTGTGGCTCAACTACATCTTCAAAGAAATCCTCGATCTTCGGCTGCACCTCAGCCCTCCACCCAGGCAGCGAAGGGTAGTAAGCTGACGGGTCCCTCTGCGAGACACCGACCAGCTTTCGTCCCCGCACAAAGCACCGGAACTCTGACTCGGGACGGAGGCCAGGGTACCACTTGCGGAGCGCAAGGTAGTACTGGAACCCATCTTCCAACCAAGCATCCTCCTCTTCCCGTGCATCACTGTCTGCCTCATCGCAACTGGGATCATTGAGAGGACCAGAACCATTGCTGCCCTCGCCGCCATTTGGTAGAGCACTTTTCTCAGCACCACTGCCCTCATCGGCATTCCGCCGAACACCCTCCGCACGCACGAAGTCCTGGCAGGATGCACGCGCGGAGGCGAGGTCGTGCGCGATGCAGTCGGAGGCGCGGAGCAGCATCGCGACCTCGGCGAAGCAGGTGCAGCGCGTGGTGCCGTCGGCGGCCATGAAGACGGCGTCCTTGGGCGCGCTCCAGTTGAGCTTGGGGAGCGCGGCGCCGCCGAGCTCGGCGATGGCGGCGTCGACGGCGGCCTCGAGCTCCGGGAAGGCCGGGTGGAGCGGGCTCTCGACGTCGTCGTCTTCGTCGTCGGAGGAGTCTTCGAAGATGAGGTCGGAGGTGTCGCGGTCGAGGAGGGAGACGGGGTCGGTGATGTGGGTGTAGAGCGGCGGGAAGGGGTTGCGGCCGGAGGTGATCGCCGGGAGGAGGAAGGGGAGAGGGCCGTCTGATTCTTCTTCGGGAGCGTCGGGGTCGGGGTAGGCAGTCTTGCCCGCGAGGTAGCGGAGGAAGGCGGCGGGGAGGGGGATGATGACGGTGGGGACGGTGTGGCGGCGGAACGCCGGGTACCACTCCTGGATCTGGCAGCGGAGCAGCTCTTCCAGCAGCATCTCCGATGCCTCCTCGACTGGTTTCGTCTTCGTGCGATGGGAGGTGGTGCGGCGGTGCTCGTCGTCGCCGCCGTTGGCTGCGCTCGTGGTTCTAAGGGTCTGGTCGGCAAAACCTATATCCCGCTCAATGCGGGGCGAGCGCGCGGTATGGGCCGGCCCGTTAGGAGATTTTCCGTTAGCCAGACTGTATGTAGAACGTCTTTTCTGTTCGCCTTTATTTTTTCTGGTTTTATTACTGATTCAGCTCCATTTTGACCGATTTCTTGCGGTTTTTCCTGATTTTACATTTTTTATTTGTTTTAATTTTTCTTTTTTGTTTATTTTTTTAGATTTTCATAGTTCTAATTTAAACATTTTAAACCTAAACAAATTTTAACTCCGAACAATTTTTAAATATGAACGAATTTCAAATTTTAATATTTTAAAATATGTTTTTTTAAAACCTAGAACATTTTCAAATTAAACAGTTTTGGATTTGAAATTTTTAAAAATAAAATAATTTTAAAATAAAATAAAATAAAAATAAAAAGAATACGAGAGAATAAAAGAGTAACTGTTATTTAAGGCGGCATTGGAGGCGGCCTATGAAAGTGATGTAGACGGGACAGAAAAGCATCCCGCTTTGAGCGAGATACAGGTGCTGGTGCTTGACTGCTTGGTCCCGTTATGAATGCAACCAAGTACTTGCAAGTCCATCGAAATACAAAAGTACAAGTACACTAAAAACCTGAAGTACAATTTCACTAAAATAGAGGTACAAAATACACTAAACCCTCAGAGTATAGCGAAGTACATTTTGAAAGTACAAAAAATAAGTTTGTGGGAACCTATCAACATGGAATCTAGTTTTGAAGATCTTGATGTGAGGAGCTCAAAAGTGAAAACAGATCGTAATTTAGACAAATGGTTATCAATGTATTTATTCGAATCATCAGATTTAAAAAAATATAAGCAGGGAAAACTGTCCTCTGACCCCTCTTGTATCCCCCATGTCTCTCATCCTAATACGACTTTGTTTCTTACTACAACGGTTGTCAAACATGCAAAGACTCTCGGGGGACCTCATGAGAAAGAGAAGCCGACATTTGGCACAACAGGAGCATGCAAGGATAGACCTTTGTAATGGTTTTCCTTTTTAAAAGATCTTGGCAAAACACTTCTACTAAGACCATCCACTATGTGAACCAAAAGCGGATGAAAAAAGACGATGAATCAGTTCAACACATAGTGGATCATTGGCTCAACAAGTCTGATAACGAAAGAGAATCAACTTCATGGTTCGATTCTTTGCATGAGTATGTGGGCCCCTTTGATGGAATGTGAGGGAGAAAGTCTGGAAAGAAGAGAAGAAGGCTAGTTGTTTATTCAAAACTGGAACCCACAGGCGATTCAACATATATATAGTAGTAAAATGGCTATCTATTCATCGTGTGAATATTTTTCATTGGATCTATTCAACATAGTGCATGGTTTAAGGCACCGATTACTTTTGGATCCTAATCACGCACGAACGTGTTGAGTTAAGCACGCGAGTGCGACAACCGGTGAGCCACGTGATCTGGCTGGAACCAGTGATGCAAATTTTTGAAAAAAAGAGATAAGAAGTAGAAGGGAATTTACCATGGCAACTTACATTGCCGTTCGTCCTAAGGAGTTGTGGTGGGCACGTTTTCTCAGTATAAAATCCAATACTATTTACTACATACATACGTTGTAGAAGCTAGGACCCTCTATAAAGATATTTAAACATGCTAAATAGACATAATATAACTTATAGAACACTATAGCACATCTAACTATACAAAGTAGTCCATACGGTGTCGCCAATGTCTATGCTTTCCTTAGATATAGATGGCGTTTGGCTAGAATATATGTTCCAAACTAAATTTATAAAATAGCATAATTTCCATGAAAGAGTTCTAATGTTGGAATGGTGTATTCTGTAGCATATAGTACATTTTAATTATACCAAGATACAAGACAATATGTGCAGTTATATAGTTAGTGTGTTTAGAGACAATATAAACAAATACTTGTTGACATTGCATAAAAAAATACTAGTTGGAGAAAATCAATATTTAGAAAATATGTATACAAAGGGTAAAAATGCTTAGTATAAACACGATACAATCATTAGTTTCCAATCATCCTAACTAAAAAAATATTTTCTTGTTTAGGGCTTTCTTGGTAACATCCTTGTTCTTTTCTATAGGTCAGCTCGATTAGCGATTAGATACCGCCAACTGATTTTAGTTCATTCGGTTATTCCCTAGCGGGAACAGTCAAGTTGAGAGTGTGACTCATGATCTGCTTTCTTCGTGGCCATACCCTCTAGAGCCTTACTTCAGGATGCGCAAAAAAATTCCAAGACTAGTTTTCGAAGATTACCATGAACGAGAATCAAGTACGAGGCAAACATGGACAAATAAAACTTTGTTAGGTTTCATCGGATACTTAGATAATGCCGAAGTTTATGGGTGGTCTTGGTTTTAGAGACACGAAACTTCGTAACTCGTAATTACTGGCTAAGCAAGCATGGCGGATTATTTTGGACCCAGACTCTCTTAGTGTAAAAATTCTCAAAAAAACTTATTTTCCAAACGATGATCTAATGCAAGTAGAATTGGGGACTAGGCCTAGCCAAACTTCATGTCTGAGATGATAGACCACCATTTTGGTATATGGCCCACAAACATGCTTGAGCAATATTTCCTGTCAATGGATGTGGAGTTGATTAAATCAATACCAATATGCACCACCCCACAAGAGGATTTTGGGGCTTGGCAGCTCGAGAAGACTGGTCTATTTACTGTTTGCTGAGCTTATAGAGCTCTTCTGAATACCAAGAAGGTTAGCAAGGATTGGTTGGAAGGTAGACAATCTAGCTTTTCTTCGACGGCTAAGCAGAAATAATGGACGAAGTTGTGGAAAAATAAAGGGTGTGTTTGGTAGTTCGGATGAATCTAGAATACCCTTCTCTCCTCATACATGTTGACCCCAGCCAAGTTGGTTTGAGATTCTTTCATGTGTTTGGTAGCCCGTGTCTATTAAGATATGTTGAGCTGAGATGTTGTTTGGTAGCCCATGTCTATTTAGGCATGTCGAGCTCAGACTGTGTTCGGTAGACTGCATGTGTGTGAGATGTGGTTACCTCTTCCAATAATAATTGAACCGATGCAAATTTCAACAAGTCAATAATAATTTCGGCAGTTAATAAGCACCAAATTTGCAGCACCAAAACAACACGTCATGCATAATAAAATCACAAATTTGTAGTCCATAATGATTGCTCAATAGTAGATCCATATAACAAAGTCTGCATGCATTTGTTCTCATTAGCATTACAAAAGAGATAGCTTTCAAGTTGCATCAACCCATAAGACGTTAAACAAGATCAAGATTTTTAGCTATAATAGGCCTCATGAACATCAACTTCCATTTTCATGAAATTAAGGCCTTTACCCTTATGCTCCATCAAATAATCTAAAACAGTCAACCGTTTATCCATCTCGAATTGGGTAAGGTTCATCACAGTTTTGCACAAATCAGGGTGTGTTTTAGTATGGAAAGTGTTGTTGATAGCACCAACCACATCGTGTAATGCTTTCGACATGTTGGTGACCTATATCATATTTTCCTCAGCCAAAATAGGAGTAGAAGCCCTCTTTATCTTCCTATTTGAGATAGAAGGTGAAGGAGTAGTGACATTAATGCCATGACTACCAAAGCCATATGGGGATTCACCTTCCACAAAGCCTTCTCCATGGGTTTGTTGGCTCTCCAAATCAATTGGTTTCCCTGGACGTTCTAGCTCAATGGGTTTCCCGAAGGCTCATTAGACCCCATTGCCAACTTACCTGTAGCTAATTTATTGGCAAAGTTAGTTTCTATATATTCAAAGCTGGCAACTGGTGTGTTTAGAAATTCAACTTCCTTAGGAGTATCCTACACATAACATCAAGAACATATTTCAGCACTAATGACATAAAGTACAGATTTCAACACTAATGAGTAATGACAGATTTTAGCAATAACATGACATACCTGAGTGTGACCCAAGTAATGTTGCTCTTCTAGCACTAATTAGCTGCCTTCATTTTCTTGCCAAATCGTACATCTAAAGAAATAAAAACAAATCATGTTGGTACTATGACATAACAGTGAGGAAAGCATTGTCACACAATGGCATGAAACAAATACACGCACTGAGCAAATCATGTTGCCAAATGATTCATTATGCTCAATATACTGTCCACAACAAGACAAATTAATTGGGAAAGGAAGGCAAGAAGAGAAGGCAACGTTTTTGCTAGTACCTTGCAATCACACGTAATGTTGTCGGTGTAGACGAGGCCGAGGGGAGGTGCATATGGGGGCGGGGGAGTCCTACTACAGCACCGAGGGGATGAGGGCTAGGAGAGATTTCAGTTGAGAGAGAGAGGCGAAGAGGCTCACTGGTAACGGGATCTAGGGGTGGGAGGGATGGCGGTGATGCGCTGTGGGGGAGAGCGAAGAGAGAGAAAGAAGAAACGAGGGCGGCTCGGGGTCAGGGGGTCGAGGTGGTTTCTCTAGCGGGGCTGGGTGGACGGGCGGGCGGGGGTGGGGGGGTGGGGGGGTGGGGGTGGGATTGCGACGCGCAAGACCGATTTTTTGGGATGGACACGGCAGGGCTGAGGTGCCTTTCTTTTGAAAGGAGTATATGTTATTATCGCGAAAATACCAATTACACGGGCTGAAGTGCCTGTCCTGGAATATGAAACCCGACGATTTTGGAGGTTGTTGCTTGTCGCGAGGGCCTTGCTTTGGCTGATGATCTTCAGCTACATAGGTGTGTTGTTTCCTCTTGTTGTTTGGAGGTGATAAAGCTTGAGGAATAACTCCTTGTCTGAATATGCTTCAGTCATTAGAGAAATTAAACATAAAAGTGAGGGTTTAATAGATGTATCCTTTATTCACGAAAGAAGAACATCAAATGTCCATGCCTGAGATTTTTAGTGTGTGTCGGCTTCAGGATTATACTATTAAATATGTGGCGGATCATGGTAATTCACTACATTTTAGGAGAGGAATTCATGGGGAGCTTAGGGTGCAATGGAACTCTATCTTCTTAAAAATTCAACATATTCATTTGTGTGGGGGAGCCTGATGAAGTGGAGTGAAAATTTACAGGGAACATAATGTTTTCTACCAAGTCTATGTATGAATTCCTGGAGAGAAATCTGGCTGGGGATAATAACAAACTCCTTTGGAAAGCAAAATTACCTTTAAAAATTCAGATTTTTATTTGGCAGATGCTCAGAAATGCTATTCCTACCAGAGAAAATATGCTCATGAGAAATTGGCATGGGAACCCTATGTGCTCTTTCTGTAATCAAGTGGAGACTGTGAATCATTTTTTTTCCTGCTCCATTGCTAGAGTTGTTTGGAGGTGTTGGGTAAACTCTTTGATACTTTGACGTGCCCAAAAATTACTGGCAAGCTTTGTGCTGGCTTTATCGTTTTCTGTCTAGGGGTAAAAAAAATCTGATTGGGATTGCTGCACTGTGTGGGTCCTGCAATCTCCGGTCATTTCTGTTGTACCAATGATTATTGAGTAATAAGGAGAATTTTGACCCCTGAAAAAAGTACTACGACGCTTTCGCGGCAGAGAACGGTAACAGCGATGGAGTTGGCATCAATCAAATTTGCTAAAGTTTGAACCTGCCCGTATTCAATTGTCAGAACAGAATTTTGAGACTATCTTGGCCAGAACACCGAAATAAGCGAATGAAATTTCCGAAGATGTTCCCAGTCCAGAGTCAAGTACGTACGAGCTTCTTCCCACGGCTGAGAACAAAAAAAATCAGAGTACGGTCTTCGGGTCAAAGCGGCCACGTGGCGCGTCACCGTTGGATGCGTTCCAACGCGGCAGGCTGGGCCCACCCTTAACCAGCGCTAGTTTGCTGCAGTGCGGGCGACGACCCGTCAGTCGCCGTCGCCCCTGCCCTCCCGGTCAACTTGGATGGTCTTGCACGGCCGGTGACTGCACCATCTCCGGTCACCATTCTCTCCAGTCTCCGGTCTCCAGTGGCGGACATATAAGCCGCAGCCAATTTTCTCCATCTTTTCCATTATAATTTCACACGCCTTTGTGAATTGTGAGTGTAGACTACACTGGCTCTGGCGCTTCTCCATCGTCTCAATCGATCAATCTTTCCTTCCCAGGCTTGTGAGCTAAGCTTGTACTACAACTTCACTTGGGTCGGCCAGCCGGCGCCATGGCGAGGATCCTCCTCTTCTGTTCGTCCTCCAGGCCGACCACAGCACGGACGCGGCAGCGGACATATAAACCGCAGCCAATTGTCTCCGTCTTTTCCATAATAATTTCAGACGCCTTTGTGAATTGTGAGTGTACACTGCACTGGTGCTTCTCCGTCGTCTCAATCGATCAGGGAACGACCACACGCACACAGGACACCGCAAGTTCTCCGCCGCCCAGACAGCGCCATGGCGAGGCTCCTCCTCTTCTGTTCGTCCTCCAGGCCGACCACAGCACGGACGCGGCAGCGGAAGCGGCGCGTCTTGTCCAGCTTCTCCTCGTGGGCCTCGTCGTCGCGGCGGCCGTGGTGTCGCTCTGCACCACGCACGCCAAGCCGTGGAAACTGCGCGGCAGCGGCTCCGGTGGTGGAGGCGGCTGACGGGGGCGGCGCTGTCCCCAGCGGCAGGAAGCGCGTGCTCGCCTCCAGCCTGAGCGGGATCGGCAGCAAGGCGGCGGCCATCGCCAAGATGGTGTCGTGGAACAGGCGGTCTCCGGGGTTGGGAAGCAGCAGCGACGACGAGGAGGCGGCGGCGGTGGAGGACGAGGAGGCCGTGTGGAGGAAGGCCATCATCATGGGGGACAAGTGCCGGCCGCTCCAGTTCTCCGGACACATCGCCTTCGACTCCGACGGCAACCAGCTGCCACCGGCACCCGCCAAGAAAGCCGCCGCCGATGTTGCCGAAAATTAACATTGTCCTAATAACTACGGGGGATTTTGGAGAGTCAATCGACTCAAGACTCGGATTTAATTTTGTTTTTCTCGTTTTTTTGCCCGCTCTACATGCATTGCATGTACGTGCGTGAAGATAAGGATCGGCGCGTCCGGTCGCACGCGACTGCAGATGCATGTACTGTACGTCTGTATCGGTATGTTCTTGATCATGTCATGTGTCGACTTTGCATAATACTCACTCCGTCCAAAGAAGACGGCTAATAAACAGAGAGTTCAAGAAAAAGACGGCCAATAAACAGAAATAAAAAATATTTTTCTCAAAGCTTGATCAAAATATATAAAAAAAAATATGAAAACCTGTCGTGGCTAGAGGGCTCGTCGTCGGAGTTGTCGTCCTGAGATGCCGAGGGAGCGGAACACAGCCCCGTCATGCGAGTTTCTTGGACCCGCACGTTCGAGGCCCCATTCCTGCTCGAGAGAGCGGAGAATCACCTTCTGCATGTTGGTCCCTGCTTGAGCTTCTTCGAGGCGAAGGTGGGAGGCCGAGTCATCGGGGTCATCGTGCAGATCACGGCGGCGGGCCAAGTAGGTCTTGTCTACGGCTTGCTAGCGTGATGACCCCAATGGGGGAAGGCCGTGTATCGGTATGTTCTTGATCATATCATGTGTTGATTTTGTATAATACTCCCTCTGTTCAAAGAATGTGGCTAATAATCTCAAACAAAATGCCAATTTATCAGCGACAGCGGTCCAAGTTGGTCTTATTGGCGGCATTCTAGCACTTCATTGCCGACATGAACACTTCCCGGATTGGAACGTCCTAGTTGAAACTCTGGCCGGTGGTTCGGGAGAAGGGTTCACACCGGGACGGAGCTCCATGCCTCCTTGTCGTGGGAGGGACCGTCACGAACTTGGTCCACGTTGGAGCTGCCATGAAGATAACTTTTAGTGGGGGCTCCCAATGTGATTTAGCTCAAATTGCTTGTCGGAGGGAGAGGGGTGGTGCAGCGGGGAGAGGGGATTGCAACATAGGACTCTAGGATGTAACCCTAAATCCCCCCCTCCCCCACCATTACCCCGGTATACAACGGCGGGGTGGGCTGATATCCATGGCAGGTTTTTTCCGGATCTGTTTAGAGCCTATAATAGGCCCAAAACCAGAAAACGACCTACTAGAAATGATCTTACTCGTTTAAATGATATCTATAGAGGATAGCGAAGAACGGCGATTTCACATTGGCCTCCTACTGCTACTGTTTTCTGTAGTATAGTGTACCGTTACTACAACCCTCGAAACAAATTAGGCCCAGATTTTTATGGGCCTACCGGGCCTATTCACCATGGGCCTTATTGATTGTGCTCACAAACTGAGGCCTCAACTGCTAAATAAGAGAATATAGGTCTTGTTCGGAGAGGACACTTTGTGGGGAGGTGCTAAATGTGGCACCGCTTACCACCGCCTGAAGAGCGTGTGATATAGGCCGGCCCATTACCTTTTCGAACACTGCTGATCTGTTGTACGTGCTTATTTCCCTTCTTTTCTTTTATTTTTTATTTTATTTTAAATCTGATTAATTTTTAGATCTAAAGAATTCATTTTAAAACCGGATTTTTTTAAACATAATTTTTTTAGAAAGTCATGAACATTTTCTCATAAAATCATGAGCAAAAAATTCAAAATCATGAACCAAATTTTATAAAAACTATAAACCAACTTTAAAAGTTTATGAACCAATTTCAGAACATTAGGAACCAATTGCAAAATCATGAACCAAATTTCAAAAAATCATGAACCAAATTCAAAAATTCATAAACCAATTTCAAAAACATAAACCAACTTTAAAAAACATAAAAAAGAAAATCAAAAGAAAAGAAAAGAAAACCAAAAAGGAAACAAAAAATAAAAAACAAAAAGAACACAGCTGCAAAATGGGCCGGCCCGCACAGAGGGAGCCCTTTACGGCGCGATCCGGACGCGCCACACTGAGCAACCATTAGCATTTGGTGACTTTGTGCACATTAGGCAAATTGACGTATCCCACAAATGTACAAAATATTAATTTTAAATATCTTGTATTATAAGTTACATAAAAATAAACAAAATGTGGATCTAAGTATGCATGGTTTGAAATCTCTAGATTTTATCTGATTTAATAAATTTTGTGTAGCCTATAATATAAAGAATTTCGGGTTGCGATTCTGCATGCTGGTAGAATATAACATTGACTATGCATAAAATTTAATTTTAGATTTTTTAAACTTGTCAATATAATTTCTGAACATTTTTAAACGAAGGAGAGAAAGCACCAACGCTCGCGAGCCAAAGACACTCTTGTTCTCTTACAAAGACACTCTTGTTCGCTTACAAAAATCAGTGTTTTCTTCTAAATTCAGCTTAATTTTTTTAACAGAAATAATACTCAGCTTCAAAATTATGAACACCATGCTTGCATTTCCACGATCATATATACAAATACCTATATCTAATCAATACGATCTCACCAATCGAAAGAAATTGAAGACATCAAAAGAGAGCAAGACCAAAACTACAAACAAGACATTTAGCGCCAACCGCATATGCTATTATTACAGGAACGCGCGGCGAGGAAACAGTTCGTCGCGCCCGCGAGTAGACAGACCTGTCTTGTACGTTTGCGAAACCCCAAATACACGGTCCATATGCAGAGATGCATAGATAAGCGCACGTACAAATACGAGTGCAAATTACACGTACACAACCAAGCAGCGTACGTACTGAAAGGAAACAGCACATATTATAGTTGCTGGCCAATACAGAAGGTTTACTTATTGTTCACCGGGATTAAGCTGATGTCGGCCGGAAGGAAGCTCCGATGAGCATGCGTAGTGCAGTTGGCGGCGGCGCGCGCGGGCGTATCAGCGTCGGCGGCGGTTGGCGGATGGCTCCTTCTGGGAGTTGAAGTAGACGACGGCGACGGGGAGGCCGAGCTCGTGGTGGTAGGCGAAGGCGCGGGTGTTGAAGTAGGGGCGGTCGGCCGGCGGCGCCGCGTAGCCGTCGACGAGGCGCGACTTCTGCTGGAAGAGCACCAGGACGTAGCGGTGGATGCCCACCGGCGGCTGCGGCCCCATGTACGGCACCACCACATCACCTGCGCAAAGCAGATATATACCCGGCCGTGACACCCACTCCTCGTACGTGCATCAATAGGCGACAAAAAAAAGAAAAAATATACTTACTGCAGATTAACTAATGATATATGCATGCAGTGCACACGTGTGAATGTGTGATGCTCCCTGAACAAAAAGCTTGGTGAACTGTGACACGTGTTCTGCCAGCTCGGCCTGCATGCGTGCGACTGCGGCGCCGTTGCGGCGGCCATGGGTGGCCGGCTTGGATGCATGCGCATGGGTACATGCTGCTCCTGCTGCCTCAGAGTTTGTGCCGTGCAATCGCATGCGCGTAGGCAGAATCTTTTTCTGCTTATCCTCGGAAGCCGACAGACCGGAAGTTTGTTTTGTTACTTGGGTAGTACTAGTATATGTGTCGTCTACATATATGCATGTGTGGTGTGGACGCCGGGAGTATAAGTTTTTGATTTTTTTTCATGCATCTCTTGTTTACTTCAAATTAGTATGGAACTTTCATGTCTTAAATTAGTTGACTCAATTTTATCTAGACATCACAACTTTTATCTGTCTTAAAGTAGTATGCATCGTTCACCACATGAGCTATGTTGTGTCAATGGGCGGGGGAACCATAGTGTTCTCGTGTTTTTTACACCTGCAAATATGGAACTTTCATTTTTGTTACATGAATACACCTAAAACTAGGGATCTAAGCGCAAATTTTGCAAAACCACGATACTTATAAAATTTTACAAGGTTTATTACTTATGAACAGAAGGATCTGTCCATAAAACATTGTGTGGCCAGGTGGCACAAACTGACTCATTTTTATGGCTGATGGACTTGTGTTCATAATCCACCAACAAAATATAATTAGCCATAAAAACCTGATTAATCAAAAAATTATCTACCGTGTAACATAATTATATATAATAGTCCACCGCAATCCCCACAAGAAAATGATAATCCAACACAATCTCTGAAAAAAATATTGTAATCCACCACAATATCAGCAAACATAGTATGCATGTGTGTGTGGCAGGACCACCGGATGTCGACATATGTATAAAGATAAATGTTCATATAGTCGTAACGTATATAAGGGCACATGGTGTGACATAAGCTATATCTTACGTTTTGCAGTTGGGTCTTAGGTGAGATAGAGGACTTTACGATCGATCCAAATATGCCCTGGGAGAGGAAAGAGAACTTGGCACAACAACCAACATATTGGCTATATATGGTAGTAGTAATGTTGTAATATATATCATAAACTAGTTGTGTATGCATGCCAACATGTATTTGGTTTTGAATTTAGAATATAGTCAATGAACTCCAATTCCATTGCCGTGGTTGTCTTTTTTATCGTCAACATCCATGTGTGCTAAGAAAACGCTAAAAGTGAATGTGGTTTTACCACCTAGAAATTAATGTTAAATGTAGATGCTAATAGGATTGAAACCCATCACTATTGTTTTTTTTTAGTTTAAAACAATGTTTGAAATCCTTGGAACCTATGGTTGTTGGTGTTGAGAGATGGGGTAAAAAAAGAAGTGTGTCTAGCTCACTTGGTTAGGGAAGTGGATGTACAACCCAGCCACCCAGGTTCAAGTCCTCACGGATGCAGATTTGGGATCTTATTATTTTAAAAAAAAAAACTCGCTGTAGGAGCTTCCCCTACCGCATTCCTTTAAAAAAAAAGATGGGGTAAAAGGATTTTTTTATTAAGGAATTAATGAAGAGAGAAGATGGTGTTGTGAATTAATCTTTTTTCTTGAGAGGGATGTAATAAGTTAGTGTGGTATACTACATAATATCATACTATTAATAACCTAATATATGGAATGTAGTGTAAGCACACTCCCAGTCTAGTGATGTCAGGCGCCTATTGCATTTTTAGCGAAGCAAAATGCCGATTTTGAAAACCTTAATTAAGGAATTTGGGTGGCTGTGTAGGTAGATATAAGTTATGCAAAGGCCAAGTGGTAACTCCTTTGCTTGTATCGGCTTGATACGAGATTTTAGCCAGTAGAATTAAGTTCCTTTTTATTGAATATATAGATAATAACACGCTTCAGCTGAATCGATTATGTACTAATTGTATGTTGATCAACATGTGTACAAATGGATATAGTTTCTCACCTTTAGTTGCATCTGTTCCACCCGGTATGTTCATGACTATCCTGCCACACATTAACAGAAAAACGCAGTAAGTATGCTTGCCAGACAATACTACTATATGCATGATGATCATCAAAACAGAACATGAAATACATACACCAATTAGCTGTACCTTCGGCAGAAATACAACCCGATAATTAAAAAAATGAGAGGTGGGAAGATGGATGCATATGATATAGGAGGTGTGCACAGATCGATGTCGAATTGACACTTGTTCTTGTGCCAAATCACGCATATAGTACATACCAGTGGAGGTACTCCCTCATGGTGGGCTCACTGGGGCTGGGCGCGTCGGGATCCGTCATCACCTGCAGCCACCACACACATGCAGGGGAATAATATCATCATCAGCGAGCGAGTTCCCATGCATATGAACAAGTGTGTGCGTGGTAGGAGAGGCCAGGATCGAGCGCGGCGATCGAGGCCATGTGATGTGGACACGGGCGATCGAGACGTACGAGTGTGTAGAGGTCGTTGCGGCGGCCGGAGATGCGCACGAGCGGCTCGTCGGTGGCCATGGAGGGCTTGACGTGGCAGCCGTTGCTGACGTCCTTGGCGCCGTAGGTGACGGCCATGGCCACCGACGGCACGAACAGGTCCACCACCTCGCCGACCACCCTCCCCACCACCAGAGGATCGACGAACCTGGACATGGCCAGTTTTCCCTTTTTTCTTTCTCCCTTTCACGCCGGCCGGCCGCAGCGTGTTTATTTTTCTCTCTGATTGCAGTTGTTGCAGTCCTCCAATTTCAAAACGACGCCTGCTGGCGTGTATAAGTAGCGCGACGGATTAAATGGAGGTTTTGTCACGCGGGGGGTTGGGACTTGGGCGTCTTGGCACCATGCGTACATGCACCACCCAGGCAGCGTATACGTATCGACTGGTGATCGATGCATGCATGGATGACGGACAGGTCAGGCGACACGTAGCCGGAAGATCTGGCTCTCGAAGGAGCGGCAAGCCACGTGTGCCGAGATGATCTGGTGCCTCCCACTGCATGCGGCTGCCACAGAATCTGCTGGACCCAGAGCAGCTGCGTGTGTGTACGCATGCATGCACAGTGAACCATATTTTTTTTTGCACATAAAAGGCCACGAAGGTCGAAGGGCCCTGGAGCTTTCATTCCAACGGCGTGGGGTGAACATTTACATACAAGTCCATGCAGAGAAGGAAAATTGCAACCAGGCCCTTGAAAATAGCACTGAACACCCTAAAGGAAAACTCGAAAACGCAATCGAGTACACAGCGCACGCCGGCGAGCAACCACCAGACGCCACCACCGCTGCATCAACCAGGGACGACACCACTTGGCTGGGTAGCGGCTTGGGAGGGGGCATGGAGGTTGAAGAAGAGCCTCCCGAGGAGGTTGATGAAGCCCAGGAAGGCAACGCTGCCAGGCATGGCGGGGCCAGGCCTCTGACCAAGAGAAGCAGCGGCAAGGAACACCCGCCGCTCAGGAACCGCCAGCGGGAGCTGAAGCTCCAAATACTCCCCATCGCTACGCCTGCGAACGGAGAAGATGAAATTACTCTGCCTCTCCCTCGTCGCCATGGTCGGCCGAGAGGAAACCGAGGCGAATAAATTTGTCCTCAAGACGAAAACAAAGCTCCCTCCTCTGACCCAGAAGCAGCAACGCGATTCCTTCCTCCCCTTGATGGCGTGTTGCCAACGCCTCGTTGGGAGACCCCAAGAGCAAGGTGTGATGAGCACGGCAGCAAGTTTTCTCTCAGTAATAAACCGAGGTTATCAAACTAGTAGGAGAAAGGAAACGACTCAACGGTGTTGCTAGCAACTTGGAGACCTGCACAACACAAACTCAAGACTTTTCCCCAATGAACAGTGAGGTTTTCAATCTCACTGGTTTGCTGTAACAAAGGATTAACTGTATGGTGTGGAAGGTAATGGTGGTTTGCAACAATTAACAGTGGAAGATGTATCAATGGTAAAGATTGAACCGGGGTCCATAGTTCACTAGAGGTGTTCTCCTTAGATAAACAAACATGGCATGCTGGATAAACAAATTACATCAGGGCAATTGACAGGACTAAGGAAGGCATAACAATGCAATACTAATCATCAAGATCCTATGAGATTCGATTGGGCAGTACAACAAGATACATAGACCGCCATCCAACTGCATTTATGACTAGAAATCCACCTTCGGGTTATCATCCGAACCCCCTCTAGTATTAAGTTGCAAGCAACAGACAACTGCTTTACCAAAGTGTGTAAGGTAAACAATCCACTTGTTCCATGAATAAGAGACCGTTGTTTTCTCCCTAGTGGCAATATCACATCTTCAACCTTAGAGATTTATGTCACTTCCCTTAGATTAAATAGAGGCATGAACCCACTATCGAGCATAAATACCCCCTCTTGGAGTCACTAGCATCTACGTGGCCAAGATAGCTACTAACAACAGAGAGCATGCAAGATCACAAACAACACAGACATGATAGAATCAATAAGACAAAACCACTAATCAATATGACATAGTAATCTCAATATCCATCGAATCCCCTCAAACACAACATGCATGATTACAAATAGATGAGATCTTGATCATGAACGGAGCTCACAATATCTAAACATGAAAGCACAAAGGAGGAGATACAACCATCTAGCTACTACATGGACCTGTAGTCCAAGGTGGAACTACTCACGCTTCATACCGGAGGCTGGCATGCTGAAGAAGAAGGCCTCCTGGACGATCTCCCCTTCGGCAGGGTGCCGGGAAGATCTCCAGATCCCCCGATCTAGGGACGATGGTGGCGGTGGCTACAGACGGTTTCGTGGAATATTGATCGGGTACTTAAGGTTTAGGCATCGGGGGGGTCTTTATAGGCGAAGAGGCGAGGCAGGGGGGTCGCTAGGGCGGCTGAACCCCCCAGGCGCGGGGTGGGCCCACCCGCGCGGCCAGGGGCTGTGCCCCCCTGGTGACTCTCCTCCGTCTCGTATTCCGGCTTCGTGTTTCCCACGGTAAAATATTGACTTTGGCTTTTGTCCCGTCCAATTCCGAGAATATTGATTTTCTGCCTTTTTGGAACCAAAAACAGAAGAAAACAAGCAACTGGACTCTGGCATCTTGTTAATAGGTTAGTACCAGAAAACATATAAAAACACGTCAAAGTGTAGACAAAGCAAAGCAAAGTAGATAGTAAACAAGCATGGAACATCAAAAAATATAGATACGTTTCCGACGTATCAAGCATCCCTAAGCTTAACTCCTGCTTGTCCTCGAGTAGGTAAGTGATAAAAAGAATAATTTTTGAGGTGACATGCCCCATCAAAATCAAGATCAAACCATTTGCAAGCATTGAAATCAAGGATCAAAGAACTCTAAACATGAGCATGAAAGATGGAGTTCTAAACAGTAAGACAAAGTAACTCTGCATGCAACATGAAAGGTTACAAACAAAGATGATGAATAACATGCATTGAAAAACGTTTGTTCGTTTCACATACAAAAAACATGGCATAGTGGCATTCAGCTTGTCCCTCATGGAGTAGCAAATAAATGCATAGGACACCTTCAAAGTTCATAAGAGTGATTAGATACAAATAGCACAAGAACAAGTAATATCAATAATATGCATCAATCAATAAGTTTTAGGACAATGCACATAGAACTAAGAACGACAACTATGCTCTCTTAACTGGTGCCTAAAGGATAGAACATGGAGACTCAATATAATGGTGGAAGAAAGGCCCTTCATAAAAGGAAGTAGTGATTTCAAGTCTCAAAAAGAGCTTCCAAAAATTATGGTACTTGTTAGCTTTCAGCTATCATTGCTGATGGCGTGTTATCAACGCCTCGTTGGGAGAACCCAAGAGCAAGGTGTGATGAGCACAGCAGAAAGTTTTCCCTCAGTAAGAAACCAAGGTTATCGAACTAGTAGGAGGAAGGAAACGACTCAAAGGTGTTGCTACCAACTTGGAGACCTGCACAACACAAACTCACGACTTTGCCCCAACGAACAGTGAGGTTGTAAATCTCACTGGTTTGCTATAACAAAGGATTAACTATATGGTGTGGAAGGTAATGGTTGTTTGCAACAAGTAACAGTGGAAGATGTATCAATGGTAAAGATTGGACCGGGGTCCATAGTTCACTAGAGGTGTTCTACTTAGATAAACAAACATGGCATGCTGGGTAAACAAATTACAACAGAGAAATTGACAAGACTGAGCAAAGCATAACAATGCAATACTAATCATCATGATCCTATGAGATTCGATTGGGCAATACAACAAGATACATAGACTGCCATCCAACTTCATCTATGACTAGAAATCCACCTTCAGGTTATCATCCGAACCCCCTCCAATATTAAGTTGCAAGCAACAGACAACTTCTTTAAGCAAAGTGTGTAAGGCAAACAACCCACTTGTTCCATGAACAAGAGACCGTTGTTTTCTCCCTAGTGGCAACAACACATCTACAACCTTAGAGATTTCTGTCACTTCCCTTAGATTAAATAGAGGCATGAACCCACTATCGAGCATAAATACCCCCTCTTGGAGTCACTAGCATCTACTTGGCCAAGATAGATACTAACAACAGAGAGCATGCAAGATCACAAACAACACAGACATGATAAAATCAATAAGACAAAACCATTAATCAATCTGACATAGTAATCTCAATATCCATTGGATCCCCGCAAACACAACATGCATGATTACAAATAGATGAGATCTTGATCATGAACGGAGCTCACAAGATCTAGACATGAAAGCACAAAGGAGGAGATACAACCATCTAGCTACTACATGGACCCGTATTCCAAGGTGGAACTACTCACACTTCATACCAGAGGCTGGCATGATGAAAAAAAGGCCTCCAGGAGGATCTCCCCTCCGGCAGGGTGCCGGGAAGAGCTTCAGATCCCCCTGATCTAGGGATGATGGTGGCGGCGGCTACAGACGGTTTCTTGGAATATTGATCGGGTACTTAGGGTTTAGGCATCAGGGGGTCTTTATAGGCGAAGAGGCGAGGCAGGGGGGTCGCTAGGGCGGCTGCACCCCCCCCAGGCACGGGGTGGGCCCACCCGCGTGGCCAGGTTGTGTAGCCCCTTGGTGACTCTCCTCCGTCTCGTATTCTGGCTTCATGTTCCCCACGGTAAAATATTGACTTTGGCTTTTGTCCCGTCCAATTCCGAGAATATTGATTTTCTGCCTTTCTGGAACCAAAAACAGAAGAAAACAGGCAACTTGCACTGTGGCGTCTTGTTAATAGGTTAGTACCAGAAAACATATAAAACACCTCAAAGTGTAGACAAAGCAAAGCAAAGTAGCTACTAAACAAGCATGGAACATCAAAAATTATAGATACGTTTCCAATGTATCAAGCATCCCCAAGCTTAACTCCTGCTCGTCCTCAAGTAGGTAAGTGATAAAAATAATCATTTTTAGGTGACATGCACCATCAAAATCAAGATCAAACCATTTGCAAGCATTGAAAGCTGGGATCAAAGAACTCTAAACATGAGCATGAAAGATGGAGTTCTAACAGTAAGACATAGTAACTAAGCATGCAACATGAAAGGTTACAAACAAAGATCATGAATAACATGCATTGAAAAATGTTTGTTTGTTTCACATACAGAAAACATGACATAGTGGCATTCAGCATGTCGCTCATGGAGTAGCAAATAGATGCATAGGACACCTTCAAAGTTCTTAAGAGTGACTAGAAACAAACATCCCAAGAACAAGTAATATCAACAATATGCATCAATCAATAAGTTTTGGGACAATGCACATAGAACTAAGAATGGCAACTATGCTCTCTTAACTGGTGCCTAAAGGTAGAAGGTGGAGACTCAATATAATGGTGGAAGAAAGGCCCTTCATAAAGGGAAGCAGGGATTCAAGTCTCAAAAAGAGCTTCCAAAAATTATGGTACCTGTTAGCTTTCAGCTCTCATTGCCCCTATCATAAGCATCTTGAAGGGATTAAGGTTAAAGTGAACAAACTATGGAGTATATGCTTGACAAAGTATAAGTTGGCAATCTCATGTCCCTTTAATATGAGGGCCGCACCTCATGCTACTCAACTTTAGTCACCTGTAAGTTCTTGTCATAGTAAGTACATGTGTATCATAGAGAACCGCCAACGGGGTACCCCTTGCACATGGTACATGAGCTATCTCATAACCAAAATGACAAGGCAAGCAGACAATGAGCATCTTAGCAATCTTCTTATTTACCATGGGAATATGGTGCTTTTTTCTCTCTTTCCTCTTTTCAATATGTCTCTTTTTGTTATAAGAAGAAAGCTTCATAGATGTCATTATGGTGATGCTGCATTTCCACCATGATTAGGCATGGCTTAGGCTAGCGGCCCAGGCATTTCTCTAACACACATACATAACTCCATGGACTTACAAGCTCCCTTTTTATTTCACACCGGCGACATTCATAGACAAAAGAGCATGATATCAACTGTGTACAAAGTACAAGTGCAATGTTGAAAGCGTTCCCCATGACAGCACAGTTTTGCTAATTCCAACGTATAATTGCAAGCATATACAACATAGATTACACAATGGTTCAAGTTTATTAGGGGCAAGATGTAGGGGTTCGTAGCATGGAAAACAAAAAAAATCTACCGCATGCATACAAACAAGCCAAGATCTATCTACTAGATTGTAGCAACGAGTCGATTAGAGTACTCACCCTCGAAGATTCCAAAGCGGTTAACGAGAGCATATTCTCGTGGATGATGTAGTCATACACTTGCCGATCTCAAGATCGCGTAGACGATCCTTACGACAATGCGTTCCGGCAGCGCTTCCGCAGTTGGTCACATGTTCGATACTCGATGAAGACCTTCCTCTCCCTTGTTCCAGCAGGCAGCGGAGGTTGTAGTTCTCCCCTCGCAATTCCGGCAGCACAACAGCGTGGTGTCGGAAGTAGAGGGAAAATCCTGCAGGGCTTCGCCTAAGCCGGAGCAGGTTATGGTGGATCTAGGGTTTCCAGCAATCTAGGTTTAGAGGGCCAGAGAGGAGGAGGTGGAGTCGGCGGCTAGCTAGGTGGCAAGGCCAGTGCGGTGGCGCAAGGTGGGGAGGGCTTGTTGTGGCCTCTTGGGGTAGCCCCTCCCCTCTATTTATGAGAGGGAGGGAAGCTTGGGAGAGGGAAGTTTGAATCCTTCCCCAACTCCCTGTTTTGTTGGAAGGAAAGAAGGACTCTTTCCTTCTTCCACTAGGAAACCATTGTTCTAGTTTGACTTTTCAAACCTGCCTTTTGACTTGCAATTTGGAGCTTAATTCCTCTCTTGCAAATGCCCAACCAAGTGACCTATGACATGATCCAATCATTCCACTTAACCATGACACATTGATGAACCATTCCCTTTCCGGTCCGATGAACCTTCTAGACCCTTCTAGAACCTCTCCGATGAAATCATCGGAATCATTCCCAAACTCTGGAATTGGACTTTCCTTATATGAATCTTATTCTCCGGACCATTCCGGATTTCCTCGTGATATCCCGAATCCCATCCGAGACTCAGAACAACATTCGGTCTCCCTACTTACATTCCATATCTACTAAACAATGAATTATGCGGACATGATCGAGACACTTCTCCGATCAATAACCAATAAAGGAATCTGGAAATTCATATGGCTCCCACATATTTCTACGATTACTTTGCAATCGAATGAACCACTTACATATGATACCAATTTCCCTTTGTCTCGCGATAGTTTACTCATCCGAGGTTTGATCGTCGGTATCTCTGCATACCTAGTTCAACCTCGTTACCGATAAGTACTCTTTTCTCATTCCCGTGATATGTGATCCCTTGTGATCCAGTCACATGCTTGCAAGCTAATTGGATGACATTCCACCGAGAGGGCCCAGAGTATATGGATGGACAAATCCCACTCTTGATCCATGTGCCTCAACACATACTTTCCGAACACTCAATGCCACCTTTATAGCCACCCAGTTACGGTGTGGTGTTTGATGTCATCAAAGCATCCTTCCGGTGATGGTGATTAGCATGATCTCATGGTCGAAGGAATTAGGTTACTATGTATTAGAAAGCTTATAGCAAACGAACTATTGAAATGACTTGATCTTTATGCTACGCTTATCTATAGGAGTATGTCCATCACACCATTCTCGTAATGATATGATCTTGTTGTTAATAACAGCTCAATCTTCATGATCGGGAAACCACGATCATCTATTAACCAACAAGCTAGTATTACAAAGAGGCTTTACCAGGGACTCTATTTTACAAATCACACAAGTATTAATGTTTCCGATTAATACTATTATAGCATGAATGCAAACATTTATCATAAACACAAATATATAATAATAACCACTTTTATTATTTCCTCTAGGGCATATCTCCAACAGTCTCCCACTTGCACTAGAGTCAACTAATCTAGATTACATGGTAATATACCAAACACCCATGGAGGTTTGGTGCTGGTCATGTTTTGCCCTCGGGAGTGGTTTAGTCAATGGATCCGCCACATTCAGATCTGTGTGTACTTTGCAAATCTTTATGTCACCATCTTGGACATGCTCTTGAATAGCGTGAAAACGTAGCTTGATATGCTTCAGCTTGTTGTTTTACCTTGGTTCTTGCGCATTGGCTATGGCGCCCATGTTATCACAATAGATAGACATTGGATCCAGCGCACTTGGAACCACACCGAGCTCTGTAATGAACTCCTTCATCCATATCGCCTCTTGTGAAGTCTCCGAAGCAGCTATGTTTTCCGATTCAGTTGAAGATCTCGTCACAATGCTTTGCTTTGCACTCCTCTAGCTAACTGTTTCACCATTCAAAGTAAATACGTATCCAGATTGATATTTAGAATCCTCCGGATCAGTGTTCCAACTAGCATCGGTGTAACCATTAACAACGAGCTGTTCATCACCTCTATAAGAAAGAACCATATCCTTAGTTCTTCTCAAGTACTTAAGGATGTTTTTGACCGCTATCCAATGATCCATTCCTGGATCACTTTGATATCTGCTAGTCAAACTAATAGCATATGCAATGTCGGGTCTAGTACATAGCATGGCATACATAAGAGATCCTATGGCTGAGGCATAGGGAGTCTTACTCATCCTTTCTCTATCTTCTGCCGTTGCAAGACTTTGAGTTTTACTCAAGGTCGTATTGGGCAACATGGGCAAGAACCCTTTCTTGCTATCTTCCATTCCAAACCTCTTTAGAACTTTGTCTAAATATGTACTCTATGACAATGATATTAGGCGTATTGATCTATCTCTATAAATCTTTATGCCTAATATGTAAGCTGCTTCGCCAAGATCTTTCATTGAAAAACTATTATTCAAATATTCCTTGACACTATTAAGAAGGTCTACATCATTCCCAATCAACAATATGTCATCTACATATAGTATTAGGAATGCTACAGATCTCCCACTCACTTTCTTGTAAATACAAGCTTCTCCATAAGTTTGTATAAAACCAAAGCTTTTGATTACCTTATCAAAACATTAATTCCAACTCTGGGATGCTTGCTTCAATCCATAAATGGACCGTTGAAGTTTGCATACCTTGTTAGCATCTTTAGGATCGACAAAACCTTTGGGTTGCATCATATATAACTCTTCATCAATGTCTCCATTGAGGAATGCTGTTTTGACATCCATCTGCCATATCTCATAATCATAATATGCATCGATTGCTAACATAATCCTCACAGACTTTAGCTTCGCTACCGGTGAGAAAGTCTCATCGTAGTCAACTCATTGAATTTGTCGAAACCCTTTTGCGACAAGTCGAGCTTTATAGAAAATAACATTACCATCAACATCTGTTTTTTTCTTGAAAATCCATTTGTTCTTGACAGACTTCCGGCCATCCAGTAAGTCCACCAAAGTCCATACTTGGTTTTCATACATGGATCCAATCTCGGATTTCATGGCTTCTTGCCATTTATTGGAATCTGGGCTCATCATCGCTTCCTCATATGTTGTAGGGTCATCGATGTTGTCTACCAACATGATACTCATAACGGGATCATACCAATCAGGAGTGTACGAGTTCTCGTTGACCTGCGAGGTTCCATAGCAACTTCAACCAAAGTTTCATGATCAACATCATTAGCTCCCTCTCTTATTGGTGTAGGCACCACAAGAACTACTTCTGGTGTTGCGCTACTCTCAAGTCCGAGAGAAGGTTCGACAACCTCGTCGAGTTATACTTTCCTTCCAGTCACTTCTTTCGAGAGAAACTCCTTCTCTAGAAAGGATCCATTCTTGGCAACAAAGTTTTTTCCCTCAGATCTATGATAGAAAGTATACCCAATAGTTTCCTTCGGGTATCCTATGAAGACGCATTTTTCCGCTTTGGGTTCAAACTTGTTGGGCTGTAACTTCTTTACATAAGCTTCGCAACCCCAAACTTTAAGGAACGACAATTTAGGTTTCTTCCCAAACCATAATTCATACGGTGTCGTTTCAACGGATTTAGATGGTGCCCTATTTAAAGTGAATGCAGCTGTTTCTAATGCATAACCCCAAAATGATAGCGGTAAATCTGTAAGTGGCATCATAGAACGAACCATATCTAAGAGAGTTCGATTATGACGTTCGGACACACCATTACGCTGTGGTGTCCCCAGCGGTGTCAATTGTGAAAGTATTTCGCATTTCTTCAAATGCTCGTCAAACTCGTAACTTAGATATTCACCTACACGATTAGATCGTAGAAACTTAATCTTCTTGTTACGTTGATTCTCTACTTCACTTTGAAATTCCTTAAACTTCTCGAAAGTTTCGGACTTATGTTTCATGAAATAGATATACCCATATCTACTCAAGTCATCCGTGAAAGTAAGAACATAACGATAACCACCGCGCGATGCTACACTCATTGGGCCACATACATCGGTATGTATGATTTCCAATAAGTCCTTAGCTCGCTCCATCATACCAGAAAATGGAGTCTTAGTCATTTTACCCATCAGACATGCTTCACATCTTTCAAGTGATTCGAAATCAAGTGATTCAAGAAGTCCATCGAAATGGAGTTTCTTCATACGCTTCACTCCAATGTGACCAAGACGACAGTGCCACATATAGGTCGAGTTATCGCTCAATTTCAAACGTTTAGCTTCAATTTTATTAATATGTGTACTACTATAATCAAGATTCAACAAAAATAGACCATCTATCAAAGGTGCATGTGCATAAAACATATTACTCGTATAAATCGAACAACCATTATTCTCAGATTTAAACAAGTAACCATCTCGCAATAAACATGATCCGGATATAATGTTCATGCTCAACATAGGCACCAAATAACAATTATTTAAGTATAAAACTAATCCCCATGGTAGATGAAGAGCTAGCGTGCGGACCGCGATCACTGATACGCCCAATTTGCATCACCTTTCTATATCATAATTTACCTCTATTCATTGATATTTGTCTTATTATGAGGTATTACTTATGGCTTTTCATCTATTTATGCATGTTGGATGATTCTTGGAGGATGGACTGCCGGAGTCTAGATTCTGATAGAAAAGAAGGCATTTCGGTGCAATTTTGCGAAGATCAGAAAAATACCAGAAAAATATGGAAACATATTATTTTACTAGAATACGAAGGATGCCATAAGGAGGGACAAAGTGGGGACTCATAGGGCCCACACCCCCTAGGTGCGGGCCCACCTGACCCCGCACCTAGGGCAGGTGTGGCCCACCTGCCCGGCCTTCGACTCCGCCCCTTCGCCTATATCTTCCGTCGCCTCTGGGGGGCGAAAAACACCGAGTGTCACATCCCAAAATTTTCCAAATTTTTAAATCTGAAAAATAAATAAACAAAATAAATAATTGTTGAAATTTAGGGTGAAAAGAAACTTTTTGATTCCAAATGGAAACATCAAAACCCATCTTGAACAAACTTTGAATAAAAGGGAATCCAACAAATTTCAATCAAGTGAAATGCATTCATCAATAAATGTATCTTGAAATTTAAACACTTGGAAAAGTTAAACCAAAACCCTAAACCCTAATGAAATAATTCATTTCCAAGATCTCTCTAAGACTATGGATTTGATCCATATAAAAAAATTTGTCAACAAATATTTATAAATGATCAAGAATGATAAATAAAAATATTATAAAACCATAGAAATTGGTTTCACTTAAATTGGAGCCATAGATAAAAACTTATGAATTTAATAAGTTAAAAGGAAATAAATTCTAATACTAATAAAGCTTCTATCTAAATCCATACCAAATATTGAGCAAAGTGATCCTAAAAGGATTTAAAAAGATAAACAAATATTAAATAAAAATATACAAATTGGAATCACCAAATTTAGATCTTTAAATAAAAAGATATGGATTTTGTAAGGCAAATAAATAAATAAATAAATAAGGAATATTTAAAAGCCAAATTAAATCTTGGCCAAACAAATGAAATGAAAGATATTGATTAATAAAAGGAGTAAAGGATTATTTGAATAAAATCATAAGGATTGATTAATATCAAATTTTATTTAAATAAAGACAAATTTCCAATTTAAATGAACATTAAATCTTATTAAAATATTTTAAATAATAATTCAAAGTGAATTATTGCAGTAATGAATAAATAAAACCTACTGAAAAAGGTTTGGTAAAAATTAGATTTCAAATAGAGTTTGAAACCATAATTAAACCCTATTTAAAATAAAGATAAATGTCTATTTAAATAAATAATAAACCATGAAGGAATAAAATTAATTATTCTAAAATGGACTTTAAAACACATTTAAAACAGTATAGAAACTTAGTGAAAAGTTTTGATGAATAAATCTGTTTCAAACATTTGAATAAATTCAAAACAGAATAATAGAAATAGAAAAAGGAAAAAGAAAACAGAATATTTTTTTTGGAAAAGAAGCAAACCAGCCCATCTGGCCCAGCAAGCCCACTCTCTTCCCCTTCCCCGCAAAACGTTTTCTCACTCAAGCGCTCACCCACTCAGTCGCTGAACGCTTGGCCCCATGCACACTCCCTCTCTCTCGCTGACGACGCTGCCCCACCTGCCCTGTCATCGTCTTCAACCCGCAGACCCCGACCCAGTTCATCTCTACCGTTTCTGGCGTTAATTCTCGGCTTGAAATTCGCATTGATGCAGGAATAACTCGCACAGCGATCATGCAAGATAAAGGCGCCTTCCTCCCCTCTACCTTTCCCCTCACTCTCCCCTTCCCCTCTGCCACCAGGCTGCACAAATTTCTCGCGTGAACACACTGTCCCCGACGAGCTACTCCGGCCGATTCCGGCCAACCTAGACCCCCTCCTACCTCCTAGCTTCCACAGGTCTATTCGCCAACACCAGGCGCACCTGCCAGTAGCTCCATCCCGCCCGCGCGCGCTGCAGAGGCTCGGCAAGCTCTACGACAGAGCACCACCGCCGTCTGTCTCTCTCCGGCGACCATTCCCCGTAAGTTCCATCCACCCCTCTCTCTCTCTCTCTCTCGATGATGCTCACGTGTAGGGGTAGGCATAAAAAACCGAAACCGAATTAACCGGAACCGAAACCGAATACACCGAACCCGAATTAGCCGAAACTAATTTCGGTTAGTAAATATGATTAACCGAATTTATAAATATTAATTAGGTTTTGACTCTCCGTTAACCGAAATAACCGTACAAACCGAAAAATATATATAACAGAGCTAAATATATTTGTGATTCTGTCCAAGGCGTTCATTACTATATGTAGATACTAGCTCATACGACAAAAATATATGCATGCAAAAGCTGCCAGGCAGACCATGCATGTACGTATGTCTCCAGCCATATGCATATACATGTTCGTGGTTTAACTGTCAATTGTGTCTATGAATTTTATTGGAAGCCTTTCAGTTGTTTTTCTATTTCGAATATAATCATGTATTTTAGCTGAACTCTCAACACATATAATTTGTTGAATGTATACGTCTTGGAAGATAGACATCATTTTTTTGAACGAGCAAGATAGACATCATGCTTATTATGTTCTTTTTCTACATATGTGTTCAAGACATCAGCTAGCCATGTATTGCTTCATGTACTCGACGACCTGGAGGTTGCTTCCGGTGCGCCCATGAGTAGTTTAGCTCGTATGAATCTGACATAAATTATGGTATAATATTGTTATTTCTAGAAGTTCGGTTAAAAACCGAACACCGAACCGAATTCTCTACTAACCGAACTATCGATTAATTAGAAAACCGAAATAATTTCGGTGCCTATTTTGTAGAAACCGAATTATAGAAAAACCCGAAAAACCGAACCGAATTAACCGAAAAAACCGAATGCCCACCCCTACTCACGTGTGCGCCACACTTGCCCGTGTCTAACAAACCCTCTGCCTCGACTTTTTATGCCTTGTAGCATCGGCAACAACCACACCTGAGCGTGTCCGTCGCCTGGACCAACTCCGGTGAGCAATCGCCGCTGTTCACGTGCGCCCCTCGACGAACAACAACCACCTCGAGCTTCTCCTCATCACGGCGAGTTCGGTAATGGCCTCCTCCCTCTCCCGCGCTTACTTATTCGCTGCCAACGCCATCGGCGCGAGCGCAGCTGCCACCGTCGCGTGCCGCCGACTTTGGTTGATTCGATTAGAGCCGTTCGATTTAGATCTGATGGATGCGATAAATGACTTAAAAGAAGAGGTATCGTGTGCTCTGTGCCGCACGATCTCATTTAGATCCAATGATCCACATAGCGCGATCCGCGTGAATCGGTACGCGCCAGTAAGAAACAGCCATGTGGCCCCAGCTGTTGTTTTAAAAACAGAAATGTTCTATTAGATGTTTGATTTTATAAAATTTATAACTTTAAATCTACACGTCCAAATTTTGCAAATTTTATATCAATGGAATCACCAAAAAGAAACCTTTGCAACCATGCCCTTTGTTTAGTGAATTGCTTCTGTAAAATTGGTTGTTTTTGTAGAAACATATTTAGGCTTATTTTGTGTATAATATTTATTCTAAAAATGATTTTTGGGTAAAATATTTTGTAAATATTTTGTTTTGAACCTACTGACCATAAAAACCAACTTGTAGATTTAAAAGCATATCTTGTGATACTAGGAAATAAATCTTTGAATAAAAGCATTTCTAGTTAAATAAAAATATTTGATTATGGTTTAAAAATGCTTTTTGAGTAAAACCTTTGGAAAATGGTTTGATATAAACTGTCTGACCCTAAACACCAAGTTTTTTAGGATTTTAGAAAAATATATTTGATGAACCCTAGTAAATTATTACTTTGTTAAAGGCATTTCTAGCAAATAAAAATATTATTTTGATTTAAAAATGGAATTTAGGTGAAACCTTTTGCAAATGGATTAATATTAAACCCTTTAACCATAAACACTAACATTTGTGTTTAGATAATATATTTGGTTAAAACTACAAATATTACTTTGATTTAAATCACTTCTAGCAAAACAAAATGATTTAAATGGCCCATTTTCACTAACTTGGTTTCAAATGATTATGCCACATTTATAAATGACCTTTAGGTGTTTTAAAATGTTTATATCCTATTAGAAACCAATTTTCCAAATAAAACAATCTTTTGCATGCTTGCATGGATTGTTTTGTTTTTATCATTTTATGTGGTGAATTGTTTGAATGTTAGTTTGAATATGTGCTTGCTTGATTGAATTGTAGTGAAATTTGAAGAGTGTGATTATTGCAAGATCAAGGAGTGAACTAAAATTCTCTACTAAAAAGGAAAGTGGCACTATCATCCATGTCCTACTATTTTCATTTCACTTAGTGGTATTTTTGTAGTATGCATGATATGGCTACTATGTTACTATGTTATACTATGTCCTATTAGGAAATCCTTTATATCTTCCTTAGTGAAAACATCATAGTTGTAGTGTGCTTAGCCCTGCTATAGACTTGGGATGGAATACATGATATGATTATATGAAGTGTTGGAAAAATATATGTTTTATATAATAAAACAAGTACTCAATGAACCACCTGGGTGGAATGTGGAAACTCAATTGTGGATAAGGTGGCAACAAAGGGAACCATGTTTATATGGCTATCTTTTTGTATGTGCACTAGAATAAAACCACCCAGGGACTTAGAGATTGAACATGTTTCTCGTACAGTGGCTTCCGTGTACAGACACATGCTAAATGGGCTCTGGCTTAGTCAATTACATAGTGGAAGACCCTTTCATTGGCACCTACTTAGGTTAACTGGATTCATGTATTTGAAATATATCCTTACATTGGTGCCTGGTATACATGCTAGCATTATGTCTTGGGAGGAATTCTATGGAAAGACTTTGTCACATTCTCGATCTGCCGGTACTCCATTTGGTGTGTACTTATCCAGTGGCCACTGGTGGCGTCAAGACGAGATTGTGTCATGTGGGTAAAGTGTACAACTTCTGTAGAAGATCAAATTCTAAGTACTTAGCCGTGTCCCCGGTTACGGACAACTCTGAGCAACTAAGGCCTAAAGCTATGGAAGATCTTGACATTACAATTTCTCAAAGTAAAACTTGATGGTGTCAACAAGGGATTAGAAGCACTTGGAGTTTTCCAAGGAGTTCAGAAAGATTGTCAAAAGATCAAAACTATTTTGAAAAGATAGGATAAAACCATATTGCTTTCTGCAAATGAGCCTAAACCCTACTTAGCCAAATATGCATATATTGATAGGTTCCACTTATTTCTACATAGTAGTGAAGCTGGCCAATACAATTCAAATGTATTGACCCTTGTGGCTGCAACTTATTATGTTGTAGGTTTGTTTGATGTTAGTAAAGTGTGTTGATTAGGATTACAAGTCTACAACCAACATGATTGCCTGTGGCACTTTGAAGATGAAGGACTCCATGCTATATAGTTATTTCTGTTGCATTGTAATGTAATAGCCAAATGAGCTATGTAAGATGTAATGATTTATTTTATTCCTGGTTATAAAGTTGTAATATGACCTTTGTTTCTTGATATTACATCTTAACTGTGGATGCTAGCTATTGATCCAGGGACTAGCATTGTAAACACAGGGATCTCTACCTTATTAAAGGTTGGGATCTCTACAGATGGTATCAGAGCACTGTGTTGCCTGTAGGATTGTAACCCTAGGATTGGAAAAAAAACCTTAGAAAAATAGGAGTTATATTTGTTCCAAAACTTATTTACAAACAATCTTGTAAACTCTTTCCTCAACCTTTTTGGTTTTGATTCTACATCTCTTCCTTTTCAACTTGATGGACAAAGCCTCCACCATGACCAATGACTTTAACTTTAATTTCACCAAGGACTTCAACTTAGACATCACTAAGGACTACAAGTGAGAACCAAGAGACATTAGACTGCCTACCAACTATCTAAGACATTGATATCATGATAGTGTATGGATCATACTGACCTATGAGGTATGACTATACTAGGTTGATTGTTTCAAGAAAACTTGTTGTTTCCTCTACTCATGAGTTAAACTCATAAGTCGTTAAGTGAATAGTTGCTTGTTGATTGTTTGATTGAACTTGATTGTTTTGAGTTGTGTGTTAGAACTTCTTTAGATCCATCTATCATTACTTATCCCTATTAAACCAACAGATGCCTCCTCGTCGTGCTAACCCTAACCAAAACAACAACAATAACGTCACTCCGGAGATGCAGCAGTTGATGACAGCTCAAGCTCAACTGATGAAGATGATGACGCAGTTTGTGCAAAATCAGAACAACAACAATAACAATAACAACAACCACAATCAGAATAATCCTCCAGCACTTGACATGCTCACCAGATTTCTGAAACTGAGGCCTGCAAGGTTCTCTGGAACAACTGATCCAGTGGTAGCCAATGACTGTGGTTACGTTCGGTGAACAAGGACTTAGTGATTGTTGGCTACACTGACGAGGAAAACGTCAGGTTTGTAGCATATCTGCTCGAAGGACCAGCAGCAACATGGTGGGACAACTTTCAGATCACCACTCCCCTTGAGGATGTGACTTGGGCTATTTTTGAGGATGGTTTCCGTACAGCTCACATCTCATCCGGAGTGATGAACTTGAAGAAAAAGGATTTCCACAACTGAAACAGCATCACCACAGTGTGGCTGAGTACATTGAGGAGTTCAACAATCTGGCACGCTATGCACCGGATGAAGTTGATACAGATGCTAAGAGGAAAGATAAATTCCTCGAAGGACTTAATGATGAGTTGAACCTACAGCTGTCTGTTGCCTATGTCCCAACTTATCAATCACTTTGTGAGAAAGCCACCATCTTGGAAAACAAGATGAATCAAGTTGAGAACAGAAAGATGAAGCATAACCTCAAGTATCACTCAGGATCATCACAAAAGAAGCGTTCATTCAAAAAGAGCAATGGAGATTCTGGACCACATCAGCATCACCACAACAACAATGGAAGTGATAATAATGGGAATGATACTAACAATGGAGATGACCTTGGTCAGAACCAACAAGGCAATCCCGGGAAGAAAGACATTAGCCAGTTGCAGTGCTATAATTGTAAGAAACTTGGACACTATGCATCAGACTGTCCTGAGAAGAAAAAGAAAAAGGATGCTAGAAACTCTAATGAAAGCAATTCCAATGTGGCCTAGAAAGGACATGTGAACCACATCGACATGTATGGAACCCTTGAAGAATTAGATGATGTGGATGGCAGGAATTATTTAACTCAGTTGAGTCAAATAAGGATTCCTTGTTTGGATATCAATTATTGAACCCATAGTCAAGTGAACCATCAATGTAACCCTACAAAACTTTCTTTTAAGGGTGGTAGTACCCTAGTTGTCTTCAAGCCAACTTGTAACCTCTAGCCTTCCCAAATCTCGGGACGAGATTTCTTTTAAGGGTGGTAGCCTGTCACATCCCAAAATTTTCCAAATTTTGAAATGTGAAAAATAAATAAACAAAATAAATAATTTTTGAAATTTAGGGTGAAAACAAACTTTTTGATTCCAAATGGAAACATCAAAACCCATCTTGAACAAACTTTGAATAAAAGGGAATCCAACAAATTTCAACCAAGTGAAATGCATTCATTAATAAATGTATCTTGAAATTTAAACACTTGGAAAAGTTAAACCAAAACCCTAAACCCTAATGGAATAATTCATTTCCAAGGTCTCTCTAAAACTGTGGATTTGATCCATATAATTTTTTTTGTCAACAAATATTTATAAATGATCAATAATGATAAATAAAAATATTATAAAACCATAGAAATTGGTTTCACTTTAATTGGAGCCATAGATAAAAACTTATGAATTTAATAAGTTAAAAGGAAATAATTTCCAAGACTAATAAAGCTTCTATCTAAATCTATACCAAATCTTGAGCAAAGTGATCCTAAACGGATATCAAAAGATAAACAAATATTAAATAAAAATATACAAATTGGAATCACCAAATTTGGATCTTTAAATAAAAAGATATGGATTTTATAAGGCAAAGAAAGAAAGAAATAAATAAGGAATATTTAAAAGCCAAATTAAATCTTGGCTAAACAAATGAAATGAAATATTATTGATTAATAAAAGGAGTAAAGGATTATTTGAATACAATCATAAGGATTGATTAATATCCAATTTTATTAAAATAAAGACAAATTTCCAAATGAAATGAACATTAAATCATATTAAAATATTTTAAATAATAATTCAGAGTGAATTATTGCACTAATGAATAAATAAAACCTACTGAAAAAGGTTTGGTAAAAATTAGATTTCAAATAGAGTTTGAAACCATAATTAAACCCTATTTAAAATAAAGACAAATGTCTATTTAAATAAATAATAAACCATGAAGGAATAAAATTAATTATTCTAAAATGGTCTTTAAAACACATTTAAAACAGTATAGAAACTTACTGAAAAGTTCTGAAAAGATTTGATGAATAAATCTGTTTCAAACATTTGAATAAATTCAAAAGAGAATAATAGAAATAGAAAAAGGAAAAATAAAACAGAATAAAAAAAAATGGAAAAGAAGCAAACCAGCCCAACCAGCCCATCTGGCCCAGCAAGCCCACTCTCTTCCCCCTCCCCGCGAAGAATTTTCTCACTCAAGCGCTTACCCACTCAGTCGCTGAACGCTTGGCCCCACGCGCACTCCCTCTCTCTCGCTGACGACGCTGCCCCACCTGCCCTGTCATCGTCTTCAACCCACAGACCCCGCCCCCAGTTCATCTCTACCGTTTCTAGCGTTAATTCTCAGCTTGAAATTCGCGTTGATGCAGGAATAACTCGCCCAGCAATCACGCAAGATAAAGGCACCTTCCTCCCCTCTACCTTTCCCCTCACTCTCCCCTTCCCCTCTGCCACCAGGCTGCACAAATTTCTCGCGTGAACACACTGTCCCCGATGAGCTACTCCGGCCAACCTAGACCCCCTCCTACCTCCTAGCTTCCACAGGTCTGTTTGCCAACACCAGGCGCACCTGCCAATAGCTCCAGCCAGCCCGCGCGCGCCACAGAGGCTCGGCAACCTCTACGATAGAGCGCCAGTGTCGTCTGTCTCTCTCCGGCGACCATTCCCCGTAAGTTCCGTCCACCCCTCTCTCTCTCGATGATGCTCACGTGTTTTCCACACTTGCCCGCGTCTAACGAACCCTCTGCCTCACCTTTTTATGCCTTGTAGCATCGGCAACAACCACACCTGAGCGTGCCCGTTGCCTGGACCAACTCCGGTGAGCAATCACCGCTGTTCCCGTGCGCCCCTCGACGAACAGCAACCATCTCGAGCTTCTCCTCATCACAACGAGTTCGGTAATGGACTCCTCCCTCTCCCGTGCTTCCTTATTTGTCGGCAACGCCACTGTCTGAGCGCTCCATAGCTGGCCACCGTCGCAGCGTCGCCAGTTTTGGTTGATTCGATTAGAGCCGTTCGATTTAGATCTGATGGATGCGATAGATGACTTAAACGAAGAGGTATCATGTGCTATGTGCCGCACGATCTCATTTAGATCCAACAATCCATAGAGCGTGATCCGGGCGAACCGGTACGCGCCAGTAAGAAACATCCACGTGGCCCCAGCTGTTGTTTTAAAAACAGAAATGTTCTATTAGATGTTTGATTTTATAAAATTCATAACTTTAAATCTACACGTCCAAATTTTGCAAATTTTATATCAATGGAATCACCAAAAAGAAAAATTTGCAACCATGCCCTTTGTTTAGTGAATTGCTTCTGTAAAATTGGTTGTTTTTGCAGAAACATATTTAGGCTTATTTTGTGTATAAAATTTATTCTAAAAATGATTTTTGGGTAAAATATTTTGTAAATGTTTTGTTTTGAACCTACTGACCATAAAACCAACTTGTAGATTTAAAAGCATATCTTGTGATACTAGGGAGTAAATCTTTGAATAAAAACATTTCTAGTTAAATAAAAATATTGATTATGGTTTAAAAATTCTTTTTGAGTAAAACCTTTGGAAACTGTTTTGATATAAACTCTATGACCCTAAACACCAAGTTTTAATATTTTATAAAAATATATTTTATGAACCCTAGTAAATTATTACTTTGTTAAAGGCATTTCTAGCAAATAAAAATATTGTTTTGATTTAAAAATGGAATTTAGGTGAAACCTTTTGCAAATGGATTAATATTAAACCCTTTAACCATAAACACTAACATTTGTGTTTAAAGAATATATTTGGATAAAACTACAAATATTACTTTGATTTAAATCACTTCTAGCAAAACAAAATGATTTAAATGGCCCATTTTCACTAACTTGGTTTCAAATGATTATGCCACATTTATAAATGACATTTAGGTGTTTTAAAATGTTTATAGCCTATTAGAAACCAATTTTCCAAATAAAAAAATCTTTTGCATGCTTGCATGCATTATTTTGTTTTTATCATTTTATGTGGTGAATTGTTTGAATGTTAGTTTGAATATGTGCTTGCTTGATTGAATTGTAGTGAAATTTGAAGAGTGTGATTATTGCAAGATCAAGGAGTGAACCAAAATTCTCTGCTAAAAAGGCAAGTGGCACTATCATCGATGTCCTACTATTTTCATTTCACTTAGTGGAATTTTTGTAGTATGCATGATAGGGCTATTATGTTACTATGCTATACTATGTCCTATTAGGAAATCCTTTATATCTTCCTTAGTGAAAACATCATAGTTGTAGTATGCTTAGCCCTGCTATAGACTTGGGATGGAATACATGATATGATTATATGAAGTGTTGGAAAAATATATGTTTTATATAATAAAACAAGTACTCAATGAACCATCTGGGTGGAATGTGGAAACTCAATTGTGGATAAGGTGGCAACAAAGGGAACCATGTTTATATGTCTATCTTTTTGTATGTGCACTAGAAGAAAACCACCCATGGACTTAGAGATTGAACATGTTTCTCGTACAGTGGCTTCCGTGTATAGCCACATGCTAAATGAGCTCTGGCTTAGTCAATTACATAGTGGAAGACCCTTGCATTGGCACCTACTCAGGTTAACTGGATTCATGTATTGGAAATATATCCTTACATTGGTGCCTGGTAGACATGCTAGCATTATGTCTTGGGAGGACTTCTATGGAAAGACTTTGTCACATTCTCGATCTGCCGGTACTCCATTTGGTGTGTACTTATCCAGCGGCCATTGGTGGCTTCAAGACGAGATTCTGTCATGTGGGTAAAGTGTACAACTTTTGCAGAAGATCAAATTCTAAGTACTTATCCGTGTCCCCGGTTACGGACAACTCTGAGCAACTAAGGCCTGAAGCTATGGAAGATCTCGACATTCCAATTTCTCAAAGTAAAACTTGATGGTGTCAACAAGGGATTAGAAGCACTTGGAGTTTTCCAAGGAGTTCAGAAAGATTGTCAAAAGATCAAAACTATTTTGAAAAGATAGGATAAAACCATATTGCTTTCTGCAAATGAGCCTAAACCCTACTTAGCCAAATATGCATATATTGATAGGTTCCACTTATTTCTACATAGTAGTGAAACTTGCGAATACAATTCAAATGTATTGACCCTTGTGGTTGCAACTTATTATGTTGCAGGTTTGTTTGATGTTAGGAAATTGTGTTGATTAGGATTACAAGTCTACAACCAACATGATTGCATGTGGCACTTTGAAGATGAAGGACTCCATGCTATATAGTTATTTCTGCTGCATTGTAATGTAATAGCCAAATGAGCTATGTAAGATGTAATGATTTATTTTTTTCCTGGTTATAAAGTTGTAATATGACCTTTGTTTCTTGATATTACATCTTAACTGTGGATGCTAGCTATTGATCCAGGGACTAGCATGGTAAACACAGGGATCTCGACCTTATTAAAGGTTGGGACCTCTACACCGAGAGAGAAAGATCTCTCCGGCAGACAGATATCTGCCGGGGGAATTCCTTCCTAGAGAGGAGACACCGTCGCCATCAACACCGTCATCAAGCTAGGCTTCATCGGGATCATCATCATCCAGCACCATCATCACCACTCTGTCCCGCTGTAACAATTGTGTTGGATATTGCTTTAGTTCTTAGGGGACTTTCTTGGTGTTGATTACTATTGTATTTGATGCTTAAGGATGGCAATGGGTAGGGTATGGGGCGGGTAGAGCAATACCATACCCATACCCTTATAGCTGATGGGTACAAAAGTTTACCCATACCCACACCCATGGGTATAAAACTTTACCCATACCCATACCCGACGGGTACCCGTACCCAACGGGTACCCATTGTGTATATCAAACATACATAAGTCGTTCACAAAATTGTATTCATTGATGGCACATTTGACAAAAAAAATCAATTATCTCATATAAATGCCAATTGAGACAAGAACACTGGGACTATAATTGACATAGTTCACAGACGAGACTTAACATAGTTCATGACAAACTTGGAAAAAATAAAAGCCTGGAAGTTACAAATAACAACCAATTGATGTCATACTCTCATTCAAAAGCCAACATTTAGAACATCAGCAATTCAGCACCCATTAGCCAACACAACCGGAAGTTACCACTAGACTGCACAAACTGTAGCTACAAACATCAGCTAGCATGCAGCAATAGAAGAGATGTCAGCTACAAACCAGCAGAAATATCAGCCATGACCCATGAGCCACCAACCAAGCAGCTGTATCTTCACTCTTGAGTGATAATTGCAGTAGATTCATCCTACATGTGAACCAAATGGCAGAAACCATAAGTAAACTATGCAGCTATAATCCTAAAATCTTAAGATCAAATCATTTTAATAATTTACCATCTCTTCTTCATCATCCTCAAGAACACTCTGAAAGGTAGCAAAGAGAGTAGAATTCCAGCCACCTGTTGAATAACCAAAAATAGTATGTAAATGGCAAGTTACTTACAAAGTAAAGAAAGAAATGCAAGCACAGAAACATATTTACCTAACAGATCAGCACGAGACCAAGCTTGCATGCACATGAGAGCTTTAGCTACATTAGGAGTAAGACTACTATGATGTGCACTAAGTACTCTTCCACTAGTACTAAACGCACATTCAGAAGCCACAGATGTTATGGGAATGGGAAATATATCATGAGAAAGTTTTTGCAAGGTAGGAAACCTCGAGCCGCAAACCTTCCACCAATTGATGATATCCAGTTCTTGTGTTCTAGGTAGACTAGCTTCTTCCAAATACATGTTCAATTCTGTATGGATTGATGAAGAAGGGGCGGTTGGGCGATTAGACATATACAGATCATAAAGTTTCATGGCTTCATCTTCTTCTCCATCTGGCTCAGCAATAGAAGCATCAAATGTATCCTCACCTTCATCCTCATCTTTATATTGCTGCACTAATTCAACCAATAACTTCCTCACCTTCTCAATTTCAGTTGTTGCATGTCGTCTTCCATAGAGGGGACCATAAAGAGCATTGAGAATATGAAGTTTGTACCTTGGATCAAGAACTGTTGCAACGGACATAAGACCATGAATATCTTTCCAATACTTCTCAAACTTATCCTTCATTTCTTCAGACATTTTTTGTATAATCTCAAAATCACGCTTGCCCCTTTTCTTTATTGCTAAGCAGATTGTGATCACTTTAGGGGAAAAAATGTTTGCTGTGACATACTTGGTGCCCGAGAATGACTCGGTGATATCAAAGAAAATCTTCAATCTATCACATATTTCTTTCGCAAACTTCCAATCATTTTGGTTGGGCAACATTTAAATTTCTTTTCACGTGCCTTCAATTTTTCAAATATTTCTATGTATTGCAAAGCAATGCTAATCATGGTATAAGTAGAATTCCATCTAGTCTTACAATCAAGAGTTAACCTTTTGTTATACTCTATGTTCAAAGTTTTTGCCATCTTTTCAAACCTCTCATGCCTTTTAGGTGTAGCTGACCAAAATGCAACACTATCACGTACCCTATCTATACCTTCCTCTACCTCCAAGACACTCATTCCATCTTTCACAATTAAGTTTAATATGTGAGCAGTACAACGCATATGCATTAATGTACCATTCAACATAAGAGATCTTGTATCCAACTTATCTGGCAATATAATCATAGCCTTGTCATTTGATGTGCAATTGTCCAAAGTGATGGTGGAGATCTTCCTTTCAAGGTGCCACTCAACAAGACATTCATGCAATGCTTCACATATAACCTCAGCTGAATGTGGACATGGCACATAAACAAACATGTTTAACACAATAAACCAGAAAAATCAGGAGTATTGCATAAGCATGGAAAGGTAATTGCTAATATTTAGTATTGACCTATGTACAGATTTTTACCTCATAAGAAAACTCTTTAAATTCCAAGAATCATCTATATAGTGCGCGGTAACAACCATGTAACCTCTCTTTTGATAGCCCGCTGTCCACAAATCTTTAGTGATAGCCACTCTATGCTTGAATGTTGCAAAATAATTCACCATCTTCTCCTTTTGAGCAGAATGCATAGCCACAATATCACTCCTAATAATATTTCTGGACACCATCTTAAACATCGGCTGTAGAGAAGTACAAAATCTACGAAAACCACTATGATCCACAATACATAAATGGTATTCATGTTCACATATCATCAATGCAAGATCTCTCCTAGCCTTCTCTTGGTCAAAAATAACATTTTCTATTGTCACTTTGCCACCTTCACCTTTCGTCAACCTTAATTTTTGTTGCTTTGGACCCATGGGTGCATGCCTAGCAGGACAAGATTCCAAATGTAATCGCAAGTGAGTTGTGCCAGCTCTAGGCCCTGCAGCAAATGTTTTGTGACAATAATTGCACTCAGCCTTCCGTTGTCCCTTTTCAAATTTCTCTTGCATCTCATCCCATACAGATGATGTTCGCTTCCTCTTAGAACCAGCACTGCTAGATGTAGCTTGGGATGTTGGACTAGCAGCTTGAGATGCCGGAGTAGCTTCTGATATTGGTGTACCACGTTGAGATGAAGGATCTGCTGAGTTTCCATTTCCTACCACAGTGGATCCTTCTACTCCATCTTGAGAAGCCATTGATCTATACATGCATACAAATAAAATACAGATTATCATCTGTACAAGATACAACAGAGCATCAACTACCATGCTACTAATTAGTACAACATCAACTGATTAACTACCATGTCATGAATCCAATTAAAATATCATCAAGTTACTAACAATGGAAAAGAATTCAGTAGATGTACATAGAAATTGACTTACTGTAGAGTGTAGAGGGGAGCAGCAGAAATTCTGCTTGTTCAAACTTCAGAGAAATCTCTCAGTGTTGGTGCCCGGTGTCCAGCGCAGGTAGCAGCGGAGACTGGCGAGCCGTCGTCCCCTGTCGTCCAGACGCACACGATTCCCCACTCCCCAGCCGCCAGTCCGCGCCCGCTGCCGTGCTACTACTCGCCGACGCCGACGGGGTGAGGAAACATACATGTAAGGGAAGGGGGAGTTGGAGGGCGGCGGGCGGCAGACATCCTTCACCGTATGTCCATCTCCAAGCTTCCTGGCGGCAACAGTGAAGGGGCCAGGGCGCTGGGTGCTAGAAGGGAGGACTGAGGAGGGCGCTAGGCGACGGGTGGAACTTTGGAAGGAGAAGGACTGACCGACTGATTTACAGGGGATTGGGGAATGCTAGTGAAGGGGTGAGCGACAGGGGCAATAATTATTGGGGGGTAAACGAAGAGATTAGCGGCTGCATTTACGGGAGTAGTTGATGCACCCCACGCTTATTGCTTTGCTCTTTGACCAACGCTTCAATTTTTTTTCGACCGACGCTTTGATTGACTACTATGGTCCACATGTCAGCTAAATGGGTAGTGTATGGGTATACCCACGGGCATAGAGTTGTACCCGTTCCCTACCCATGATTTAATGGGTAGGGTACGGGTGTTACCCATGGGTATAAAACTGTACCCATATCCTGCCCATACGGGTACGGTACCCGCGGGTATTTGTACCCATGGGTAAAATTGCCATCCTTATTGATGCTTGTGAGTGGAACCGTTGGATTATTGTTTATGTTCATATTGTTATCCATTACCATATAATCTTTGATATTGATCCATATGATGTCTTGTGAGTAGTTCGTTTAGTTCTTGAGGACATGAGAGAAGTCATGTTGTTAGTAGTGAATCTGTGATGAGTTATTATTCAATGGTTTAGTATTTAAGTTGTGGTGCTATTCTTCTAGTGGTGTAATGTGAACGTCGACTACATGATACTTCACCATTTATGGGCCTAGGAGAATGCATTGTGTATTTGACTACTAATTGCGGGGTTGCCAGAGTGACAGAAACCTGAACCCCCGTTAGGACACCTCTGCACAAGGGAGCGTAGGATCTCAGAGTTTAAGGCTGTGGTTACATTTATATCTTAATTACCTTCCTGTAGTTATGGATGTTTGCAGGGGGTTTAATCACAAGTATGTATTAGTCCTAGGAAGGGCGATATGTTAGCATAGGTTCACCCACACAACACTTACAAACACCAGAGAAGAGTACTCAGCTATTTGAAGCGAAAGCATTTGACAAAATTCCCATGTGTCATCGAGAACGTTTGTTCCTTATAAGTATTTCCACCGGTTTGTACTTTGCTAAGAAAGGATTGGGCCACTTGCTAAATTTGTTCGTTACTTCTGTTACTTGCTCCTTGCTTTGTTGCCTTGTCAGAAAACCACTAGAATTCCGTTTGCTAAGTATTCACAGGGATTTCCTGCTCCACACCACTGTTCATCACCTTCTGCTCCTCGTTGGGATCGACACTCCTATTTATCAAAAGTACTACGATACACCCCTATACTTGTGGGTCATCAAGACTATTTTTTGGTGCCGTTGCCGGGGAGTGAAGCACTATTGAAGAGTGGAACTGCTAAGGGAAACTTTTACTATGAGCATTGCTTTTGTTACCGCTTGTTACTTTGTTTCCAATATGTATAACCCACTTGGTTTTCTGTTTGGGAAAACTACTACCACTGCTAGGTTAGTAGATGAACCACCTCCTGTTGAGATAGACCCTTTTAAGATACCTACAAGTATTGTTAATCATGTTATGGATAATTATTATTTTGGAGATGGAACTGTTCATCCTGGTGATCACTTGCTTTTTATCCATGAATTATACGGGTTGTTTAAGTGTGCATGTATCACAACTGAACAGGTAAATAAGAAGTTACTCTCCATATCCTTGAAAGGGAGAGCTGAAGAATGGTATAAGCTGCGGAAGAATGGACAATCCATGGAATGGGAGGAGATGTCATCTCTCTTTTACTCTAAATTTTATCCTCCCAGTGAGATTCACAAGGATAGAAATATTATATATAACTTTTGGCATCTTGATGGAGAGAGTACAACTCAAGCTTGGGGGAGATTGAAGTTACTAATACTTAAATGTCCTATTCATGAACTCCCTAACAATATTATTCTCAATAACTTTTATGATAGGCTTTCTCTTCATGATAAAGATTTACTAGATGCTTCTTGTGCTGGATCATTCACACGTATGAAGGAAGAAGCTAAATGGGATCTTCTAGACCGTATTCAAGAGAACATTGAAGCTTGGGAGAATGACAAAAGGAAGGAAGTCAGGTATAAACTATGATTATGATTGCATTAAATCTTTTATGGGAGCTGACAACTTCCGTGATATTAGCAATGAGTTTGGTCTTGATTCCCAAACTATTTCCAACTGTTTTAAGGCCTTTTCCTCTTACATTGAAATTCCCAAAAAGAAGTGGAATAAGTACCATGCTTCGTATAAAGATGTTGTTAGTCATGCTCCTGTTAGAAGTACTCAAGTTTGTACTACTAATCATATTGTGCCTGAACCTCATGTTGATAAAATGCCTTTCCCAGCTAAGGTAAAGGAGTATTCTATGATTATTAGTGCAAATGTCAAAGGTACAATGAAAACTGTGGAGCCTGGTAAGCATTTGAGTGATGAACCCGTGGTAGCTATTGTGGAAGACACTGTCACTAGAAATATAGAGGATGAGCACATTGTCTTCTGTGAAAACGCTTCTAATATTATCTCTCATCCTAGTAAGGCTAGAAAAGCTAGTGTTCCTGTGCTTTCTGTTAAAATTGGTGATCATTGCTACTATGGTTTATGTGATATTGGTGCTAGTTCCAGTGCTATCCCTTATGAGCTTTACAGGGAAATTATGCATGACATTGGTCCTTGTGAGCTTGAGGACATTGATGTGGTTATTCATATTGCTAACAAGGAAACCATTTGCCCCATTGGCATTGTAAGAGATATGGAGGTTCTCTGTGGTAAGATTAAATATCCTGCTGATTTTCTAGTGCTTAATTCAGCAGCTAGCAAAACTTGTCCTATCATTTTTGGTAGACCTTTCTTGAACACTTGTGGAGCTATTATTGATTGTAAGAAGGAAAAAGTTTTAACTAAGTTTGATGGAGATTCTTATGAGTTTAACTTTTCCAAATTTGCTAAGGCTCCTTGTGAAAATAGCTTGCCTAATAAAGATTTCAAGATGGAACAACTTGCTTCTATTGATGCGGTCTATGACCTTGGACCTCTTTTTGGTGACTGTAAGTATGCTTATTCTGATGATAAATTTATTTCCAGTGACAGTTATATTATCAACTTTATTCAAAGTTCTACTGAAAGTTATTTTGAGATAGGGAAACATGGTTTTATGCAGCTCAATGATGTTAAGTTCCCCCGTTTTATGTTGAAAGCTTTAAAGTTGCATCTGTTTTGTCTTCCTATGCTTGTGGCCTTTTGTTTCAACAATTCATTTTCTCATGATACCCCCATGCATAGGAAGTGGGTTAGACTCAAGTGCGTTGGTTATTTGCTTCTTCATGCTCTCTTTCATTTTCATATATATATATATATATATATATATATATATATATATCTGAGCATCTTTGGAAGTTTCAAGCCTAACTTAAAGGCATTAAAGAAAAGTACTTGTTGGGAGATAACCCAAGAGTTTGGTCGAGTCTTGGAAGTTATTACCTCTGTAATAACCGCTCCTTATCCTTTTTGTTTTGTTTTTTGTGTCAAGTTCAACTACTTTTGTGAAGTAGAGGAGTTGTGAAAAGTGGCTGTCCTGGGACAGATTTTTGTGCTGCATTGTAAACATTCATGAGGGATCTCAGTACTTCTGATGGAGCTGCATTTTTCTGAGCTTGTTCTCCAAGTTGTTATCCAACTTTCATCAGTTCTGCACTTTTTGATTTGAGCAACAAAAGGTCTTCGAAAAAATCAATCTTTACCTGCTGGTCTGTTTTGACAGATTTCTGCCATCATTTGCATTTGCCTCTTACAAAAGATTTTGTTTTGATGGGTTTTCAGTTGAAGTGTGCACCAAAGGTTTATTGTTTTTGCTTACACTAATTTTGTCATTGAGTTTGTGCAAAAGTTTTATATGAAGGAAAATTCTCAGGAGAAAGAGAGAAGGAATCTATAGAGTTCATCTTTGAATAGGTAAAAGTGGTAAAAACAGAAGGTTCATGAAACCCCAATCTTTTTATATTTTTGATGTTTTAATACATAAGGAAAGCCACGAGACGAAACTAAAGAGGAAACGGAGCCCGGGGTGGACAAACCCACCCCAGGCGTGGGCCCAGCCTGGCTGCGCCTGAGGGGGGTGTTCCACCCCCGAGCTCCGACTCCGTCTCGTTTCCATGTCAAAACCTTCCTTATGCATTGAATATTCATAATATATAACCCCCCCAGGTTCCCCGAGGTTCTTGCATCGTGTTCTCGTCGTGTTTTTGTTTCGATCTGTTTCTGTGAGGAAAATTCTCAGATTTGGAGCCTCAATGTCTTCCTCTAGATCACCCATGGAGGATTCCTCTACGGACGTCCTCAACCCGTACATGTATGAGTTGAGGATTCATCCCAAAGAGTTGATCCTCAAAGAGGGGAAGGTATAGATGAAGGAAGTTCAAGGCCCTAAAGGAGAAGGCAGTCTGGAAGACATGATGGAAGCGTTGGAACAAGAAGTTTTTAGGTACAAGAAGATGGCTGAACGCGAAGTGGTTGTTATTCACAAGGTAAGCTCAGAACTCATCACCAAGCATGAGGGAGAAGTTGATGATCTCCGAGAAGAGATCTTCTCACTCCGTCAGACCACTAATCAATTGCAAGCACAACTCTTTGACATACAGAATCAAAACTGTGAGTATGATACTAGATTTGATCACATAAGCTCTGCTGCTAGTTTCAGGATTGCAGAGACAAGGACATCCTTTTTGGATGGGGAACCATTACATTGGAAGTTTTATGATGATAAGAGAACACCACCACCACTAAAGGAGTTATTCGTCATCAGGTTTGGCATCCCCTTGGCTTGTTACAAGCTTGGGGGAGTGTCGTGGTATCACCACCATTATCTTTTATCTTTTACCTTTTTAGTGGATTCATATCTGTGGTAGATAGGTTATTTTATAGTTTGGTTTGCATGTGGAAGTATCTCTCCTTTAGTTGATTATCTATGTATCCCTTGGTGTGAGTGCCTTTATTGAATATTAATGAGAAGTCTCATCTTTTACTTTTTGCACTTCTTATTTTTAGTTTGCAATCTCTATTATATGATGGATCTTGTTGATCAGTATTGGCACCACTTTGGGATCATTAAGTGGATCTAATTTTTTTTGGCAAACCGAGTTCTGGTCAGTGGCTTTAGTTTGAAATAAAAATAAAGAAAGAAAAAGCTTACAGGTATTTGGTATCATTTGTTTTCTTTCTTGTTGGCTCATAAGCTTAGTATTCTTTATTTAAGATTATTTTGTGTCCTCAAGGAAGATTGCATGCTTGTCTTTATTACTCGTATGTTTGCTTGTTTCTTTCAACTCTCTTGCTTGCTACCCAGCCTTGCTAGCCAAAAACCTGTTTTGAGAAGGCATACTTCTCATGTTTCCAAAATCCTTTGAACCCAAAACTTTTGCCACTTGTGTCCACCATATATACCTAGTAGATTTTCCTATTCCAAGCAAATTCTCAAGCTTCATCTACCTTTCGAATTAAAAAGTATTTTGTTATATGAAAACTAGTTAGTAAAGCTCTCACGAACTTGATGGCACACCTTATTTCCTTGTCCCCAATAGACTTGAACCATTGTGAACATCGAAGTTGTATATGCTTGCATTTATACGTTGGAATTAGCAGAACCGTGCTGTCACGGGGAACGTTTTCAACATTGCACTTGTACTCTGTACATAGTTGATATCACACTCTTTTGTCTATGGATGTCAACGGTGTGAAATAAAGAGGGAACTTGTAAGTCCATGGAGTTTGTATCCTGTGTTAGAGAAACGCCTGGGCCCCTAGCCTAAGCCATGCCTAATCATGATGGAAACTTGCAGCATCACCATAGTGAGTCATCTATGAAGCATCCTCAATAAAAAGCTATACACATAGTAAATAAAAAGATCGCCGAGATGCTCATTTTCCTTGTCATTTTGGTTATGGGAAAGCTCCTGTACCATGTGCAAGGGGTACCCCGTTGGCGTTTATCAATGATATGTAAATACTTACAATGACAAGAACTTACCTGGACCCAAAGTTGAGTATGCATGAGGAGTGTCCCTCATATTCAAGGGACATGAGATTGCCAACTTATATTTTGTCAAGCATATACTCCATCTTTGTTCACTTTAACCTTAATCATCTCAAGATGCTTATGATAGGGGCAATGAGGGCTCAAAGCTAGTAAGTACCATAATATTTTGGAAGATCTTTATGACTTGTAATCCCTGCTACCCTCTAAGAAGGGACCTTTCTCCCACTTCCAAGTGAGTCAGTAAACCTACTTCCTCTCTATCTCCAGCAAGATTTTGAGTTGTTGTGTTCCAAGCATTCATATGGTGATTTATTCAATCATGTTCTTTATCTTCCTTGTTTGCACAAAACTCTTATCTATTGAGTATTACTTTGAAAGCCTTCACTTGTGAAAAACCTTTTTGAGCAAAGAGTGTTCCTGTTTTGAAACTTCTACAAAAAGCTTTTGTGAAACTGTTTGCCAGGTGTTCTCTGACCAAGAACAAGTTTGCCAATTCCAGTTATGATTTATATTTATGCATCTCTATTGTGACTGTTGTACTCGGCTGCAAGCTAAGTTATATAATGTGGTGAGTTTCTTTCTTCTATGATTTGTGCAATGGTAAGTGTGATGCTTATTGTTCGTATTCTTTTATCGACACTTCACTCCATAAACCTGTGGACATGTTTACTGAGCTCAGTATTCGCTTGGGGACAAGCGAAGTCTAAGCTTGGGGGAGTTCATACGCCCAATTTGCATCACCTTTCTATATCATAATTTACCTTTATTCATTGATATTTGTCTTATTATGAGGTATTACTTATGGGTTTTCATCTGTTGATGCATGTTGGATGATTCTTGGAGGATGGACTGCCGAATTCTGGATTCTGATGGAAAGGAAGGCGTTTCGGTGCAATTTTGCGAAGATCAGAAAAATACCACAAAACTATGGAAACATATTATTTTACCAGAAGACGAAGGATGCCAGAAGGAGGGACGAAGTGGGGTCTCAGGGGTCCCACACCCCTAGGCGCGGGCCCACCTGACCCCGCGCCTAGGGCAGGTGTGGCCCACCTGCCCGGCCTCCGACTCCGCCCCTTCGCCTATATCTTCCCTTCGAAACCCTAAGGCTCTGAGAGCGACCACAGATAGATTTTTGCCGGGGGAATTCCTTCCCAGAGAGGGGAGACCGTCGCCATCAAAACCATCATCAAGCTAGGCTTCATCAGGATCATCATCATCCACACCATCATCTCCACTAGCACCATCATCACCACTACTTCCCGCTGTAACAATTGTGTTGGATATTGCTTTAGTTCTTAGGGGAAACTTTCCCGGTGTTGATTACTATTGTAGTTGATGCTTGTGAGTGGAACCATTGGATTATTGTTTATGTTCAGATTGTTATGTATTACCATATCATCTTTGATCTTGATCCATATGATGTATTGTGAGTAGTTCGTTTAGTTCTTGAGGACATGGGAGAAGTCATGTTGTTAGTAGTGAATCTGTGATGAGTTATTATTCAATGGTTTAGTATTTAAGTTGTGGAGCTATTCTTCTAGTGGTGTCATGTGAATGTCGACTACATGATACTTCACCATTTATGGGCCTAGGAGAATGCATTGTGTATTTGGCTACTAATTGCGGGGTTGCCAGAGTGACAGAAACCTGAACCCCCGTTAGGACACCTTTGCACAAGGGAGCGTAGGATCTCATAGTTTAAGGATGTGGTTAGATTTATATCTTAATTACCTTCCTGTAGTTACGGATGTTTGCAGGGGGTTTAATCACAAGTATGTATTAGTCCTAGGAAGGGCGGTATGTTAGCACAGGTTCACCCGCACAACACTCACAAACACCAGAGAAGAGTACTCAGCTATTTGAAGCGAAAGCACTTAACAGAATTCCCGTGTGTCGTCGAGAACGTTTGGTCCTTATAAGTATTTCCACCGGCTTGTCCTTTGCTATGAAAGGATTGGGCCACTTTCTCCGTTTGTTCGTTACTTTTGTTACTTGATCCTTGCTTTGTTGCCATGTGAGAAAACCACTAAAAATCCGCTTGCTAAGTATTCACAGAGATTTCCTGCTCCACACCACTGTTCCGCACCTTCTGCTCCTCGTTGGGATCGACACTCCTATTTATCAAAAGTACTACGATACACCCCCTATACTTGTGGGTCATCAATCACATCAACCTTTGATCCATTTCCAACGCGCATCGTCACCTTGTTGTTTGCTAGTTTCTGTCTATTCTGCAGCACCTGTTTCGAGTTACAAATATGAGCAACCGAACCAGTATAAAATACCCACGCACTATTACGACTACTAGTGAGATACACATCAATAACATGTATATCGGATATACGTTTCTTCTTGATGTTGCCATTCTTCAAATCCGCAAAGTACTTAGGGCAATTCTGCTTCCAGTGAAATTCCCCCTTGTAGTAAAAGCACTCAGTATCAGGCTTAGGCCCAACTAAGGATGGCAATTTTACCCATGGGTACAAATACCCGTGGGTACCGTACCCGTATGGGTAGGATATGGGTACAGTTTTATACCCATGGGTAACACCCGTACCCTACCCATTAAATCATGGGTAGGGCACGGGTACAACTCTATGCCCGTGGGTATACCCATACCCTACCCATTTAGCTGACATGTTGACCATAGCAGTCAATCAAAGCGTCGGTCGAAAAAAAAATTAAGCGTCGGTCAAAGAGCAAAGCAATAAGCGTGGGGTGCATCAACTACTCCCGTAAATGCAGCCGCTAATCTCTTCATTTACCCCCAATAATTATTGCCCCTGTCGCTCACCCCTTCACTAGCATTCCCCAATCCCCTGTAAATCAGTCGGTCAGTCCTTCTCCTTGCACAGTTCCCCCCGTCGCCCAACGCCCTCCTCAGTCCTCCCACCCAACGCCCTGGACCCTTCACTGTTGCCGTCAGGAAGCTTGGAGATGGACATACGGTGAAGGATGTCTGCCGCCCGCCGCCCTCCAACTCCCCCTTCCCTTACATGTATGTTTCCTCACCCCGTCGGGCGTGATAGTAGTAGCACAAGTGGCGCGGCTGGGGAGTGGGGAATCACGTGCGTCTGGACGACAGGGGACGACGGCTCGCCAGTCTCCGCTGCTACCTGCGCTGGACACCGGGCACCGGCACTGAGAGATTTCTCTGAAGTTTGAACAAGCAGAATTTCTGCTGCTCCCCTCTACACTCTACAGTAAGTCAATTTCTATGTACATCTATTGAATTCTTTTCCATTGTTAGTAACTTGATGATATTTTAATTGGATTCATGACATGGTAGTTAATCAGTTGATGTTGTACTAATTAGTAGCATGGTAGTTGATGCTCTGTTGTATCTTGTACAGATGATAATCTGTATTTTATTTGTATGCATGTATAGATCAATGGCTTCTCAAGATGGAGTAGAAGGATCCACTGTGGCAGGAAATGGAAACTCAGCAGATCCTTCATCTCAACGTGGTACACCAATATCAGAAGCTACTCCGGCATCTCAAGCTGCTAGTCCAACATCCCAAGCTACATCTAGCAGTGCTGGTTCTAAGAGGAAGCGAACATCATCTGTATGGGATGAGATGCAAGAGAAATTTGAAAAGGGACAACGGAAGGCTGAGTGCAATTATTGTCACAAAACATTTGCTGCAGGGCCTAGAGCTGGCACAACTCACTTGCGATTACATTTGGAATCTTGTCCTGCTAGGCATGCACCCATGGGTCCAAAGCAACAAAAGTTAAGGTTGACGAAAGGTGAAGGTGGCAAAGTGACAATAGAAAATGTTATTTTTGACCAAGAGAAGGCCAGGAGAGATATTGCATTGATGATATGTGAACATGAATACCCTTTATCTATTGTGGATCATAGTGGTTTTCGTAGATTTTGTACTTCTCTACAGCCGATGTTTAAGATGGTGTCCAGAAATACTATTAGGAGTGATATTGTGGCTATGCATTCTGCTCAAAAGGAGAAGATGGTGAATTATTTTGCAACGTTCAAGCATAGAGTGGCTATCACTACAGATTTCTGGACAACGGGCTATCAAAAGAGAGGTTACATGGCTGTTACCGCGCACTAGATAGATGATTCTTGGAATTTAAAGAGTTTTCTTATGAGGTAAAAATCTGTACATAGGTCAATACTAAATATTAGCAATTACCTTTCCATGCTTCTGCAATACTCCTGATTTTTCTGGTTTATTGTGTTAAACAGGTTTGTTTATGTGCCATGTCCACATTCAGCTGAGGTTATATGTGAAGCATTGCATGAATGTCTTGTTGAGTGGCACCTTGAAAGGAAGATCTCCACCATCACTTTGGACAATTGCACATCAAATGACAAGGCTATGATTATATTGCCAGATAAGTTGGATACAAGCTCTCTTATGTTGAATGGTACATTAATGCATATGCGTTGTACTGCTCACATATTAAACTTAATTGTGAAAGATGGAATGAGTGTCTTGGAGGTAGAGGAAGGTATAGATAGGGTACGTGATAGTGTTGCATTTTGGTCAGCTACACCTAAAAGGCATGAGAGGTTTGCAAAGATGGCAAAAACTTTGAACATAGAGTATAACAAAAGGTTAACTCTTGATTGTAAGACTAGATGGAATTCTACTTATACCATGATTAGCATTGCTTTGCAATACATAGAAATATTTGAAAAATTGAAGGCACGTGAAAATAAATTTAAATGTTGCCCAACCAAAGATGATTGGAAGTTTGCGAAAGAAATATGTGATAGATTGAAGATTTTCTTTCATAACACCAAGTCATTCTCGGGCACCAAGTATGTCACAGTAAACATTTTTTCCCCTAAAGTGATCACAATCCGCTTAGCAATAAGGAAATGGGGCAAGAGTGATATTGAGATTATACAAAAAATGTCTGAAGAAATGAAGGATAAGTTTGAGAAGTATTGGAAAGATATTCATGGTCTTATGTCCGTTGCAACAGTTCTTGATCCAAGGTACAAACTTCATATTTTCAATGCTCTTTATGGTCCCCTCTATGGAAGACGACATGCAGCAACTGAAATTGAGAAGGTGAGGAAGATATTGGTTGAATTAGTGCAGCAATATAAAGATGAGGATGAAGGTGAGGATACATTTGATGCTTCTATTGCTGAGCCAGATGGAGAAGAAGATGAAGCCATGAAACTTTATGATCTGTCTATGTCTAATCGCCCAACCGCCCCTTCTTCATCAATCCATACAGAATTGGACATGTATTTGGAAGAAGCTAGTCTACCTAGAACACAAGAATTGGATATCATGAATTGGTGGAAGGTTTGCGGCTCGAGGTTTCCTACCTTGCAAAAACTTGCTCATGATATGTTGCCCATTCCCATAACATCTGTGGCTTCTGAATGTGCATTTAGTACTAGTGGAAGAGTACTTAGTGCACATCGTAGTAGGCTTACTCCTAATGTAGCTGAAGCTCTCATGTGCATGCAAGCTTGGTCTCGTGCTGATCTGTTAGGTAAATATGTTTCTGTGCTTGCATTTCTTTCTTTACTTTGTAAGTAACTTGCCATTTACATACTATTTTTGGTTATTCAACAGGTGGTTGGAATTCTACTCTCTTTGCTACCTTTCAGAGTGTTCTTGAGGATGATGAAGAAGAGATGGTAAATTATTAAAATGATTTGATCTTAAGATTTTAGGATTATAGCTGCATAGTTTACTTATGGTTTCTGCCATTTGGTTCATGTGTAGGATGAATCTACTGCAATTATCACTCAAGAGTGAAGATACAGCTGCTTGGTTGGTGGCTCATGGGTCATGGCTGATATTTCTGCTGGCTTGTAGCTGACGTCTCTTCTATTGCTGCATGCTAGATGCTGTTTTTAGCTACAGTTTGTGCAGTCTAGTGGTAACTTCCGCTTGTGTTGGCTAATGGGTGCTGAATTGCTGATGTTATAAATGTTGGCTTTTGAATGAGAGTATGACGTCAATTGTTTGTTATTTGTAACTTCCAGGCTTTTATTTTTTCCAAGTTTGTCATGAACTATGTTAAGTCTCGTCTGTGAACTATGTCAATTATAGTCCCAGTGTTCTTGTCTCAATTGGAATTTATATGAGATAATTGATTTTTTTTGTCAAATGTGCCATCAATGAATACAATTTTGTGAACGACTTATGTATGTTTGATATACCCAAAGGGTACCCGTTGGGTACGGGTACCCGTTGGGTATGGGTATGGGTAAAGTTTTATACCCATGGGTGTGGGTATGGGTAAACTTTTGTACCCATCAGCTATAAGGGTATGGGTATGGTATTGCTCTACCCGCCCCATACCCTACCCATTGCCATCCTTAGGCCCAGCCTTGGTCTTCTTCGCCGGCGCGGTAACTTTCTTACCGCCATTCTTGAAGTTTCACTTTTTCTTAGACTTGCCTTGCTTCTTGAATTTGGTGGTCTTGACCATCAACACTTGGTGCTCTTTCTTGATATCCACTTCTGCAGACTTTAACATGGAGAAGAGTTCGGGCAACGACTTGTCCATGTTTTGCATATTGTAGTTCATCACAAAGTTCTTGTAACTTGGTGGTAGTGATTGGAGGACACGGTAAATCCCCAAAGCATTAGGAATCACTATACCCAAGCTTTGGAGCTTGCTTGTGTGCCCAGACATCTTAAGCACGTGCTCACTGACGGAGCTGCCCTCTTCTATCTCGCAGTTAAAGAACTTTTCAGAAGCCTCATAACTCTCAACTGCCGCATCAGCCTCAAATATCATTTTGAGTTCACGGACAATATCATGTGGGTCATGGTTCTCAAACCTTTTCTGTAGCTCTGATTCCAAACCGTACAAGATAGCACACTGAACTGTGGAGTACTGATTCTTCTGAGTGAGGAAAACATTCTTCACCTCATCGGTAGCATCACCGGGTGGGTCACCCAAGTGCATCCAAAGACATAGGTCAAATTACCAGCATTGAGGACAATCCTCAAGTTGCGGAGCCAATCCGCGAAGTTGCTTCCATTGTTTTTCAACTTTTCTTTCTCTAGGAATGCATTAAAATTGATGGTAGGGGCCACCATCTATGACAAATTGAGTTCTAATTAATAGTTAAATTAATCTAGGTGAACTCCCACTCCAAACAATATCCCTCACATTGTTTTAGTGATCACCCGAACCAAATCCACTACATCAAAATCGATCATCATGAGAGTTGATGTAGCTTCAATGGCGAACAACCAACATGTTCATCATATCTACTATATGACTCATGCTTTACCTTTCGGTGATCCGTGTTTCGAGACCATGTCTGTACATGCTAGGATCGTCAAGATCAAACCTTAGCTTCTGCATGAGCAAATCTGGCTTGCTCCCGCTGTATTCACTCACAGAATCTAACACACCCGACCATCACGTGGTGCTTCAAAACAACGAGCTTTAGCAACGGTGCCTACTAAGGCTGAACACTTTATAACTTGAAATTTTGTGAGAGGGATCATCTTATAATGCTACCGTCGCGAACTAAGCAATACAAGATGCATAAAAGGATTAACATCACATGCAATTCATAATATGTGATATGATATGGCCTTTCTTCTTGTGCTTCCGATCTCCATCTTCAAGCACGAACATGATCTCCATCATCACCGGCATTGCGTTAAGGTCAATGGCGCCGCTCCATGGTTGTCGTCCACCAGTATCAACTATTACAACTACTTCGAATAATAGACACGCAGGTCTTAACGAAATTAAAATACAACCATATGGCTCCTGCCGATTGCCAACTTACAATAAGGAACATTGCATACATCATATATAATCACAATCATGGCCATATCACATCACAACACACCCCTGCAAAACAAAGTTAGACGCCCCTAATTTTCTTTGCATATTTTACATGGTTTGGGGCTTTCAATAAGTGTCGTTCTAACTTACAAACAAGAACCACAACGTTGATGCTTGAACTATCAAGTGCCCGTTGTAAATTGAATCTATACTATAATGGGAGAGACAGGCACCCGCAAAGCCACTTATGCAATACAAGTTCATGTTAAGCGTGGAGCAAGTCTCATGAACAATGTCATGTAAGGTTATCCCGGGACACTTCATCCCATCATACCGCAAGATGGAAAGTACACAAAAAGCAATTGATAATAAAAGCACCACCGCCCACAATGACCATTGTGTTCTACTCGTGCAACAGATCTACATATAGACACGGATCTGATACCACTGTAGGGGTTCGTAGCATGGAAAACAAAAAATTCTACCGCATACATACAAACAAGCCAAGATCTATCTACTAGATTATAGCAATGAGTCGATTCGAATACTCACCCTCGAAGATTCCAAAGCGGTTAACGAGAGCATATTCTCGTGGATGATGTAGTCATACACTTGCCGATCTCAAGATCGCGTCCGGCGCTGTGTTCCGACAGCACTTCCGCAGTCGGTCACACGTTCGGTACTCGATGAAGACCTTCCTCTCCCTTGTTCCAGCAGGCAGCAGAGGTTGTAGTTATCCCCTCGTGATTTCGGCAGCATAACAACATGGTGTCGGAAGTAGAGGGAAAATCCAGCAGGGCTTCGCATAAGACGGATAAGGTTATGGTGGATCTAGGGTTTCCGGTGATCTAGGAGGAGGTGGAGTCGGCGGCGGCTAGGGCGACAGCGACGAGCCGGCGGCGACGACGGCTTGGGCGGCGGCGCAAGGTGGGGAGGGCTTGTTGTGTCCTCTTGGGGCATCCCTCCCCTCTATTTATGAGAGGGAGGGCAACTTGGGAGAGGGAAGTTTGAATCCTTCCCCAACTCCCTCTTTTGTTGGAAGGAAAGAAGGACTCTTTTCTTCTTCCACTAGGAAACCATTGTTCCAGTTTGTCTTTTCAAACCTGCCTTTTGACTTGCAATTTGGAGCTTAATTCCTCTCTTGCAAATGCCCAACCAAGTGACCTAGGACATGATCCAATCATTCCACTTAACCATGACACATTCATGAACCATTCCCCTTCCGGTCTGATGAACCTTCTAGACCCTTCTAGAACCTCTCCAATGAAATCATCGGAATCATTCCCGAACTCTGGAATTGGACTTTCCTTATATGAATCTTATTCTCCGGGCCATTCTGGATCTCCTAGTGATATCCCGGATCCCATTCGAGACTCCAAACAACATTCGGTATCCCTACTTACATTCCATATCTACTAAACAACATCGAATCCTTAAGTATGTCTCCTTACGGTTCATGAATTATGCGGACATGATTGAGACACTTCTCTGATCAATAACCAATAGAGGAATCTGGAAATTCATATGGCTCCCACATGTTTCTACGATTACTTTGCGATTGAATGAACCACTTACATACGATACCAATTTCCCCTTGTCTCGGGATAGTTTACTCATCCGAGGTTTGATCATCGGTATCTCTGCATACCTAGTTCAACCTTGTTACCGATAAGTACTCTTTTCTCATTCCCGTGATATGTGATACCTTGTGACCCAGTCACATACTTGCAAGATAATTGGATGACATTCCACCGAGAGGGCCCAGAGTATATCTATCCGTCATATGGATGGATAAATACCACTCTTGATCCATGTGCCTCAACACATACTTTCCGAACACTCAATGCCACCTTTATAGCCACCTAGTTACGGTGTGGTGTTTGATGTCATCAAAGCATCCTTCCGGTGATGGTGATTAGCATATGGTCAAAGTAATTAGGTTACTATGTATCAGAAAGCTTATAGAAAACGAACTATTGAAATGACTTGATCTTTATGCTACGCTTATCTATAGGAGTATGTCCATCACACCATTCTCCTAATGATATGATCTTGTTGTTAATAACATCTCGATGTTCATGATCGGGAAACCACGATCATCTATTAACCAACAAGCTAGTATTACAAAGAGGCTTTACCAGGGACTCTAGTTTACAAATCACACAAGTATTAATGTTTCCGGTTAATACTATTATAGCATGAATGTAAACATTTATCATAAACACAAAGATATAATAAAAACCACTTTTATTATTGCCTCTAGGGCATATATCCAACACAAGAAATATGAAGTGTGCCATCAATTTTGTGAGAGCTTTAATCACTAAGTTTTCACATAACAAAATATTTTTTAATTGGAAGATAGATGAAAACAACAATATACTTGGAATGGTGTAGCACACCATGCATAGGAATTTATAGTTGACACTTTGGAATAACTTGGTTTTTTGGGAGTTGGATGCATGAGTAGAGCTTACTCATACAAATGGAGGCTAGCAAAAGACTGGGAGTGACCAACTAAGAGAGCAGTATTGGCCATAATCATGCAGAGCGACAAAACATTACTAATCAAAGCATAAAGTGGTACTACAAGTCAAGGACTAAATGATCATAGAGGCTATGATGACTTGTTCATAGTCATAACATGGTGTGAGCATGTGCCAAGTCAACCCAAACAAAGCATCAAAGGAGAATACCACAATACTATGTTTTTGTATGCTAAAACAACACATGATTCCTTCAAGGCACACTAAGCAATCCCAATTGTTTGGAACAAGTCATGCTACAACAATAATTACTAAGCATAAGGTCAAAACAACACCTAGTCAAAGCAAGCTCCTCTTGTACTACTCAAGCAAGAACTTTCTACTCCTTTCCAAGATCAATCATCTTATTTGAAACAACACAATGAGAACAAGGGTCCAAACTACTTTATTCAAGCAAACTAAGCAAAAACTAAGACGCTCCAAGAACAACACAACAGTGCATGAAACAATAAAAACGAAGTGTCTAGAAAGACCTGAGCTTTTTATTGATGAAGAAGGGGATGCCTTGGGCATCCCCAAGCTTTGACGCTTGTGCCTCTTGGATATTTCTTGGGGTGACACCAGGGTGGCATCCCCAAGCTTGCGCTTTTGTCCATCCTTCATCTCATTACATCATTCTCTCTCTACACCTGACATTTTTTCCTTCATACAAAACTTTACACAATCTTCATGAACAACATTAGTGCATTCAAAAGATAATAGACCTTGGGTTTAGCTTTGAAATAGCAAAACTTTCACTAAAAACACAAGCTATTGTATCAATTCCCTAAAAAAGTTCAATTTCCCCAAAATAACCCCAAAAGGAATCAATAAGAAGCAAATGCAAATAATGGCAGAAATCTGTCAAAACAGACCAGCAGGTAGAAACCAATTTTTTCAAAGACCTTCTGTTGCTCAAATAAAAAAATGTTGAACTACCAAATTTATCTAACATATTGGGGGATTTATTCATAAAATATCATCTCAATACGACTTACATAGATTCCTCACGAATTTTTACGGTGAAGCACAAAAATCTGTTTCGGGACAGCAACTCCCCAAATCTTACTTCCCTCTCATTAGAGGTCATTCTTGGCACAAAAAGCAAACAAAAAAAGGATAAGGAGAGGTCATTACTGAAGTAATAACTTCCAAGACGTAAGAAAACTCTTGGGTTATCTCCCAACAAGTACTTTTCTTTAACGCCTTTAAGTTAGGCACAGGAAGCAAGAATTAAGTATTTTCAAATGAAGAATTAAGATAAATACTTGCAATCTCTTCAACTAGGAAAGGTATCTCATCCAAATGAGTTTTGGGGGATCCCTTCTTATCTCTCCTTGGTTCAGTACTTTCATCAAAAGGATTTTCAGAAACAATCCAATCAAAATTCTTTTCTAAGGCTTCATGCATTGCTACAAGTTTAAAAGGTATGGGTATCTTAATTTCCTCTCTAGGTTGAGTTTTATCTGGAGTACCCATAACATATACACATGAGCCTAGCATATTAAAACGCTTAAAAACCTTTTTTGGCTTCCTTAGCAACATCATTGAATTCTTTCAGTAAAGCTTTAAGGATAAATTCTCTCTTTTCAGCATCCTTCTCTTCTTTTAGTTTGAGAAACAAAATTTGCATCATGGGGTTAAGGTTAACAAACCTAGCCTCCAACATATGAACTAAAGAAGCTGTAGTAATTTCATAATTAGGAGCAAGTTCTGCTATAGATCTATCCTCAATATCCTCATGTTCGCTAACATGATTAAATAATTCTTCAATATTTTCTTTCCCAATTATGGAGCCACTACCTAATGAAAGGTCTTTCAGGGTGAACTTGGGGATCAACATGGTGAGCTAGAGCAAGGTGACAACTAGAGTAGGAACTAATTTTTTGTGTTTTTGATAAGAGAAAGCAAACCAAACTAAACTAATTTTTTTGGAGTTTTTTATAAAAAGAGGCAAACAAAACCAAGCAAAAGAAACTAAGAAAAACAAAAACAAAGTAAAGAGAAAGGTTGAGGAGGACTCCCCTTGTGAAGACGTCCTTAGCCTCCCCGGCAACAGCACCAGAAATAGCTTGATGGCGTGTTATCAACGCCTCGTTGGGAGACCCAAGAGCAAGGTGTAATGAGCACATCAGCAATTTTTCCCTCAGTAAGAAACCGAGGTTATCGAACCAGTAGGAGGAAGGAAACGACTCAAAGGTGTTGCTAGCAACTTGGAGACCTACACAACACAAACTCAAGACTTTGCTCCAACGAACAGTGAGGTTGTCAATCTCACTGGTTTGCTGTAACAAAGGATTAAATGTACGGTGTGGAAGCAACAGACAACTGCTTTAAGCAAAGTGTGTAAGGTAAACAATCCACTTATTCGATGAACAAGAGACCGTTGTTTTCTCCCTAGTGGCAACAACACATCTACAACCTTAGAGATTTCTGTCACTTCCCTTCGATTAAATAGAGGCGTGAACCCACTATCGAGCATAAATACCCCCTCTTGGAGTCACTAGCATCTAATTGGCCAAGATAGCTACTAACAACGGAGAGCATGCAAGATCACAAACAACACAAACATGATAGAATCAATAAGACAAAACCACTAATCAATCTGACATAGTAATCTCAATATCCATTGGATCCCCGCAAACACAACATGCATGATTACAAATAGATGAGGTCTTGATTATGAACGGAGCTCACAAGATCTAAACATGAAAGCACAAAGAAGGAGATACATACATCTATCTACTACATGGACCCGTAGTCCAAGGTGGAACTACTCACGCTTCATACCGGAGGCTGGCATGATGAAGAAGAAGGCCTCCGGGACGTTCTCCCCTCCGGTAGGGTGCCGAGAAGAGCTTCAGATCCCCTTGATCTAGGGACGATGGTGGTGACGGCTATAGACGGTTTCGTGGAATATTGATCGGATACTTAGGGTTTAGGCATCGGGGGGTCTTTATAGGCGAAGAGGCGAGGCAAGGGGGTCGCCATGGCCGCTGCACCCTCCCAGGCGTGGGGTGGGCCCACCCGCATGGTCAGGGTGTGTGGCCTCTGGTGACTCTCCTCCGTCTCGTATTCCGGCTTCGTGTTCCCCACGGTAAAATATTGACTTTGGCTTTTGTCCCGTCCAATTCCGAGAATATTGATTTTATGCCTTTCTGGAACCAAAACAGAAGAAAACATGCAACTAGCACTGTGGCATATTGTTAATAGGTTAGTACCAGAAAACATATAAAAACACCTCAAAGTGTAGACAAAGCAAAGCAAAGTAGATACCAAACAAGCATGGAACATAAAAAATTATAGATATGTTTCCGACGTATCACCCCTCACCACCACGGCTGGACAGGAGTCGAAGAACCACACACATCTTCCAGATCAACACGGGAGAGCACAAATTGCACTTATTAGTAGGGTTCCTGTACCTATCTCCAAGCTCTCCGCACTCCCACCTAAGGAGCTCGAGAAGGAAGACCAGGACTACCCTTTGACACCGTGCAAAACCACTAGAGGGATGAAACCCAATGATCAGCAAAACTGGGGCGGACAAGCACGCATCTCTCCTCCCTAGCCACTGCGGACTACCAAGGAGAGACACCACCACCATCCACCAGAATGCCACCCAACAGAGGCCTTGTTGAGGGAGACGCTGGCAAACTAGACCAAGTGGCACAACCTCCTTCACTGGGCACGCCACCTGAGGTGTTTTCCCCCTCGGCCGTATGATTCGCCTCAATCTTTTTTCCACCGTCTTGTTTTGACCAAAAAAAACCTCTATATATACCCCCTCTCGTCGTCCTCGACACATATGGAGGCGGAGATCGAAAACACCAAAATAGAGAGTCTACAATCCACCGCTAGAGGAAGATTGGAGGGGAAACCGCTCCGGAATCACCTCCGGCCGCCTCTCCTCCTTCCCCAATGCCTCCTCATCACTATCCATGATGATAGGGGGTAGTTCACCCACTGGACTATGGTTTTGTGGTGGTAACATGATCTAATCTCTGTATGTATGATCATTGTTGAAGTCCATATGATGTGCCTGGCATGACTTCTATGAGGAGGCACGCTGGAACTGGGAGGCGCCGGTGGAGTCACCGGCGAGCAACACGTTCACGGTGGATTATCCGGTATACGCCACTCGAGCTACTGCAGCACGAGCTACTAAGGACAGAAGGGCTGCCGAGATCTCTGCCACGATAGAGAAAATGATGGAAAAGAGTGCCACAACAGGTTCCTGTCGTGCCTCACCTGGGAGCACGGTATTTGCCACACCCGTGGACATTGGCCTCTCTGGGCTATGATGAAGAAACTGAGGCCACTCCTATACATGTACGACATGTCATGTCACAAACATCGTGATTAGACATGCTCGATGCCGACGACAACAAAGGATGGCAATTTTACCCATGGGTACGGGTACCCGCGGGTACCGTACCCGCATGGGTAGGGTATGGGAACACTTTTATACCCATGGGAATACCCATACCCTACCCGTTAAGTCATGGATACGGGCACAGGTATAGACTTGTACCCATGGGTATACCCATACCCTGTCCATTTAAACTGACATGTCAAACTTACATATAGAGTTTGAACCTATGCGGCCGAGAAGCCTAGGGACGAGTATGAGATTGCCACTTCTGAACTTTAATTTGATACTTTCATGTACTCATCTACTAATAGTAAGTAGAGATTATTGTCTTTTTCAAATATTCTATTGATGAAAGTAAAATTTTGAATAACTTGTATACTATTAGATATACCCGTCGGGTACCCAATGGGTACGGGTACCCGCCGGGTATGGGTAAAGTTTTATACCCGCAGGTACGGGTATGGTAAGCTTTTGTACCTATTGGCTACACGGGTATGGGTATGGTATTGCTCTACCCTGTCCATTGCCATCCTTAACGACAACCCATCGGTCCCGCACTGCTATCACCACATTGGCGATGCTCGAAGCACCCACTGGACCACCACAACTGGCCGTGCAACCCTAGCTCATAGAGAAATCCTATGACAATGAGGAGCTGCTTTTCACGGGCAGGAAGGAACCATCATCATTCGTTGAAGTTGAACATGAGGATTGCTGGAGACGAGAAATGTTGGAAGAGCTCCAGGCCATCAACGACAATGACACTTGGATACTCACCTCACTTCCTGTCGGCCATCATGCAATCGGGCTTAAGTGGGTGTCCAAGTTGGACGAGCATGGACACGTCATCAAGCACAAATCCTGGCTCGTCGCCAAGGGGTACGTGCAGCGAGTAGGCGTGGACTTTGAAGAAGTTTTCGCACCAGTGGCGAGGCTCATTTTGGTACGGCTAATCCTCGCTCTGGCAGCTCACCGTGGTTGGGAGGTTCATCATATGGATGTGAAATCCTCCTTACTGAATGGTGAGCTCGAAGAGGTGGTATTCGTCACACATCCACCTGGCATCAATGCCAACGGACGCGAGGGAGAGGTCTACAAGCTGCACAAGGCGATGTATGGTTTGTGCCAAGCTCCGAGGGCGTGGAATGCCAAGTTGGACACAAGCCTGGAATCGCTTGGGTTCACGCGCATTGTCGCTGAACATGGCGTGTACTCGTGTGGAACGGATTCCACTCTACTGATTGTGGGTGTCTACATCGATGACCTTGTCATCACAGGAGGTGCATCACTTCAAGCAGGAGATGAAGAATCTTTTTAGCATGAGTGACCTTGGACTGCTCCACTACTACCTTGGACTTGAGGTGAGGCAGGAACGTGGATGCACCACGATCACTCAGGCTGCATATGCTAGCAAGCTGTTTGAGAAAACTGGTATGGTGGACTGCAACTCCTCTCGCACACCGATGGAAGCTCGATGTCAACTCACAAATGACACTAAGGAACCACCTGTGGATACAATGCTCTATCACAACATCATAGGGAGCCTCAGGTATCTCGTGCACACTCGCCTAGACATATCATTTGATGTGGGATACCTGAGTAGATTCATGGAAGCACCGGCGAGTGATCACTATGCGGCGATGAAGCAACTCTCTGATACATCGCCGGCACGACCAGTCTCAGGTGTGTGTAGCATCGCGATGATAGCGATGCTGGTTGGCTTCAGCGACTCCGACCATGCCGGCTACGTGGACTCCAGAAAAAGCACCTCCGCCTTGCTGTTATTTCTCGGTGGTAGCCCAATCAGCTGGCAATGGCAGAAGCAGAAGGTGGTTGCTACTTCGTCGTGCGAGGTGGAGTACATAGCAGCAGCGACGACGGCATGCCAAGGCGTATGGCTTGCTCGTCTCCTAGGTGAGCTGTTGAACCAGGAAGCTGCGCCGCTCACCTTATTCATTGACAATAAATCTGCAATTTCACTTTGCAAGAATCCAGTCCTGCATGGCCGCAACAAGCACATCGACCTGCGCTACCATTTCATCAGAGATTGTGTTGAGAAGGGACAAGTTGCTGTGTTGAGTTCATAAGGACTGAAGATCAGAAGTCTGACATTCTGACGAAATCGCTCGGCCGTGTTCGCTTCTAGGAGCTACGTGGCAAGATTGGGATGGCGGATGTCAAGGTCGTTCGACAGGGTTGAGGGGGAGAATGTTGTGTTAAACCATGCATGTCTTCCTCTGCTTGTATCTAGTCTAGGTGTTAGTTTGCTTTGACACTTTCAGTTTTTCGTCACTTTAAAGGACAGGTTCAGGTAGCGTTATTTCGGGCAGTAGCTAGCGATGCAGATCTTTTGATTTCGTCGTAGTTTTGTTCAGCACGATGCGAGGACCAGCATGCGCTGCCGCCACGCGCACGCGCGCGTCCTGGCGTGGGAATTCTTTGGCACACCTATGCGTGCTTGCATGTTCGAGTGCGAGGCTGCGAGCTAGCTGCTGGCTGCTGCTAGTTGCGTACCAAATTTGGCTGGCTAGCTCCTCGTGCCTGAAGCATGTGACGTAGCTCCTGTGTCGTGCAGTCCGCGAGCGCGCCGCCGCGGGCCTCGCTGGGCGCGAGAACGACGCGGTCATCGGCGGTCGGCCAGCCTCCCCTGAGCGCGAGCACGAGGACGGCGGGACGCGAGCTGGAGCACGTACGGCTGCCGGCGACTCGTGCGCGAGGCTCTCCTCTGCTTCTTTTGCTTCCTGCCTACAACGTGCTTGCGGTAATGCCAGACAAAATCAAGTTTCGGGGGCTGATTGATTCGAAGACGCTGGCGTGGGAAGTTGCTCCAAAACATCCGGCAGTTTGGACCAAAGCCCCCAAAACCTCTCTGTTTGCCGGTCACGCTGCTTTAGGGTCTTTTAGTGGAGATGCTCTGAGATCAATCTTAAATAGGTCGGCAGGTCTGGGAGTGTCTAGATCTCAGACGCATGAGAACTTCTTAGTTCTAAGTCGCTGATGTCATCACAATATTTGTGCTAATTTTCAGTTGCAACCTAGTTACAACTCATAAGGTTTGTACTAATTCTTAGTTACAACCTAGTTGCAACTTATTAAATTCTCAGTTACAGCCTAGTTGTAACTTATATATAACTTTCACTTTGCACGAATCACGAGGTAAATCAAACGGTGAAAGAGGCGACTGAGATCTAAGAAGTTCTCAGACGCATGAGAACTAGCAAAACGCTAGTGGCATTAGAAGATGGTGATTTGACTCATAAGTATAGATGCACCTAAATAAAATTACCGAAAGAAACACTATTTAAAATGTAAAAAATATCTGAAAAAACTGACTTTAATTTTGTGTGGACACCCAGTCATTCAATGTTCGCACATAAAGTTTCACGAAAAAAGTATTGTTTTATTGTGTGTTTAAAAGGAAAAAAAGAACTCGTGAATAGTCATATTAGAGCACCGAAAGTAGTCTTTTGCCATAATATATATTTTTCCCTGAAACTTTGCGTGCAAATATAAAATGTCCGGATGTACAATGATTTTTTTTTGTCAGGTTCTTTTAAAATTTGAAAAATGCTTTTACACAATGGATGTATATACACCTAGAAGGGGAAAATGGATTTGAATACCGCGCAATGAAGTCTGTAGAACAAAAATATCACACTATGAAATTTCTGTGAAAAACAAGATGTACACCGTAGAGGCACACTCAAACACCCTGGCATCTTAAGACGTTTTCATATATATTTTAGCCTACCAAAACGTCTTATTACTTGAAATAGAGAAAGTAGTGCTTTTTTTTACGTGAACGGAGGAAGTAGTGTTGTTTAAACAATGAGCCCCTATATAGGAACATCCAACATTTATTCCAAACCAATTGCAGTTCTTTGAACAGTTCAGCAGGACTGCAAAAGCGCTAAAACAACACCAAGGAACATTATCAATTGATCAACAATTGTTCAGAAACATCATTTTGATAGCCTTTGCACGCATGTGCTTGATCATGTCTTCTTGAATATGCTTCTTCAATCACACTCTTAATCTTAATCTCCGAGACTCCATCTTCAAGATTTCTTATATCTCTTGGCCGCTTTTCTGTGAAAGGGCCATTGAGTAGAGAAAGTTGCACAAGTTGTAGATTAATGGAAGCGGTATCTTTTTTTTTCCTGAGAATTAGTATCTTTTTTTGTGTGTGTGCAGCAAACCGTGAAAGATACGATTAGGCTATCTATTATATACTAAAAGCAATATAAGGTTGTGTTTCGAGACACCTGGTTGATCCACATCATCAAAATTATTTTAGCTATTAGATCTAAAATTAATGGTTGAGATGTAATATGAGATTAAAAGATAAGTCATGTTACTAAAAGTAAACATGTACAAAATAAGTATCATGTCACGTTAGTTGTTATGGACAGATTCTTTTTTTCAAAGGACGGCCAGCTAACATATTTTTTTCTTTTAAAGAACCGTACGTGCTGGCTCCTGTCCGTGTCAATCAAGAATGGTGCACGTGTGCCTTTTTTAATTTCCCCTAAAACTCATGAAATTACTCTGGCTGGCTGGCAGTCAAAAAGATCAGTATCGATCAGATTGTAGGCTTTCGATGGCTATTCTAGCCAGGTTGAATTTGTTTATATATCTATTATATACTAAAAATAATATAAGAATGTTTAATAGAGCCACCACGTTAAGCCACATCATTCAAACTTATTTTGATTGTTAGATCCAAAATATATGGCTCAGATTTAACGAGAGGTTAACATTTATGTAACTATGTAATTTGGTTTAGCACAGTAGTTTGATATGGTGTATGTTAAAGAGACGTATCCCTTTCACAAAAAGACATGTATCAATTAGAAATAGATTTATCTCACGCTGATTATTAGATTATAGAGAAAGAGAACTATCTCACCACGTACAAACTAAGTTGATCCACCGTGTTGATGCGTAACTTTGTGGGACTCTACAATCATTGGAAAAAAATGACCACAAGATAGAGCGTGGAGGCAAATCCAGTCCCTTCAAAAAGAAACTTACGATCGGTATTTGATGGGACCACTTCCTGGTTGATCTGCTAAAAGAAACATAGAAGTCGACCTTGTGATGGAAAAGAATCCCAAAACTAATCCACTAAAAAGGAAGAAAAGGAAAAATGATTGATACATACTAGAAGCAAACTCCAAAACTGTTCGGCCATAAAATATGGTTTTTTATGGATTCACAATAGTGTTAGAGACACATTTCACGCAAGACAAATTGTCTAACCATCACTCTAATGCCAAATCGCTAAACTTTCTAGAAAAAAAATAGTCGTGAGTATCATCGGTTACATAGACTATTGCACGATAAACATTGGTCCAGACAAAAAATACAAAGAATTAGACGCAGCCAATATTCATTTATTCTATATCGGCACCATGTTAGCTATGGGAAAACAATTCCGAATCAAGTTTAAAAATCAATAATAGATCTTCCTAAAGTATGTCATGTTTTTATTTGACAATTATATGATCTAAACTTATCACAATTCCAAAGATTTCATGAATTTACTTAAATGTCATATAGCAATCTTCCATTGAATGTACAATTTGAAGCATTAAAAATGAAAATGCAATTGATTAGTTCAATTGTGATGGAATCAGTTATGGCGTATATATATTTGGATGCGTAAGTGACACACTCACCTTACCCTATGAAGATGATATACTCAAGGGTAATGGAATTATCTCTATAAACATACGATTTAACTGTCAAAAGATGAACAAAATTGTAGTTTTTTAACTAGATTCGAGCTCTATTCATAAGCTACTTGACGTGGAAATTCGGGTCCCTCATTAAGCAAGTTCTTGCTTGAGGATATGAACGAGGATAAATTCGTTTTGATTTACCTTATTAATACGATGGAATTTATAATCCATTATAATGGTATAAACATCATAGGATCATTCCTCAAGTAAACCTTAATTATTTTGTAGTATGTGTGTTAGCCATGATCCCCTACTAACTAGAAGTTAGGTCATTGTGTAAACTTTAATTATATATATATATACCAATTCATTCTCATGCATAAACCTCACATATGGTCATTAATGTTATGTTTCGATAGGTAGCCTAATAACGTTTGACACGTGAATTAAAGATGATTAAAGATGGCTTATATGCATACCATATAAATTGAGCATAGAACATGAATATATAATGTAATATGTTTTATTGCATTACATGATTGTCCATCAAGTAGTGATCGTATTTTTCATAAATTTTAGCACACCAAAGATGATGCCCCTCACTAAGAAAACAACTTAAGATAATACCCTCGCATTTGCGAGGGCCACCATGCTAGTTCTAAAAAAACAATTAGGCCGACTTCTTTTTAGTTTTATGGACCGATTCGAGGTTCTGAACCACACGAGATCAAAAAAAACTGGTCCGATTCTGCGTCGCTTTTTTCCACCGCGGAGCAGGCTCGTAGTGCAATTCGAGAATCAGCGCTTGACCCACTTATCCCGTCTAGACCGAAACGGTATCCATAGCTGCCACTATTGTTTCTTGTATTTACACCACAATGAAACCGCAGAGAATATTGGAAAAAAAAAGACAAAAGAGAACCAACCCGTGGTTGGATGGTTAGGAGGGTAGTAATACCCCCAGCCCACCAGAGTTCAAACCTCAGGTTTGACGCTTTCAGTCGATAGCGCGGCGCCTGCGGTGACTTCGTCAATCTCAAGATCCGCCGGTTCAGTCTCTCGGAGGTGCTTATAGGAGTAGGGTGTGCGTGCGTGTGTTCATAGGGATGAGTGTATGTACGCATTGTGAGCGTCTACGTTTATACTGTGTTTCTAAAAAAAAAAAACATTTCAGGTCAAGAAAGAGGCAAAAGGTTTCAAGTCAAAAAAAAAGACAAAACGTTTCATTTCAAAAAAAAAAGAGAAAAGAAGACAAAACGTTTCGGCATAAGAGACTCCCTCGCTCGCCGCGTCGTGTGCTGAGATGGTTCAATTAGTGTCCAAATGGTACTACTGCTAGTACTTGCGCTTCAAACGGTAGTACTGCTATCACATTTCAGTTACTGCCAGCACTAGTGTCATGTTTAACTATTTAATACTACTCCCTCCTCTGATTAGGCTATCACAAGTACTTATTATTAAAATAAATATATCTAGCACTAAGACATGAATAGGAGGAAGTACTTGTATTCAAATGGTCCAGTGTATGCTTATTTGATTGCTACACATGTTTAGATTAAACATGAAATTTAGAGGCTTTACAGATATTTTGTAACTCAACACATTAAACAAGCCAAATATCCAGAGGCCAAAAAGAACAAAAGGCTGCGGATTCTATATGCTTCTCCCCATCAAAGAGTCTCCATACAATCTTTCAAAATCTAGTTTCTCTAAAATCACAAGCTCAAAAGGGTCGGCCTTAGTTGCCTACGCGTTAAAACACTGTGAGAAATGATTAGTGCACCAGCAGCGGATGTGATTTCAGATAGAAATTTCCGTATGAAGTAGGTAGCTGCATCTCGAATGTAGACTGCACAATAGCCGATTTATTTCATTTTTATTTTCCAAAAGTCGACACACGGGCCGGCATGAACAACTCTGCTGCGTCTCATGTCGTGTGCACGCACCGGACGGGCCGACCTTTGGCCTTGCGCGCGTACATGCATGCATACAGAATTATAGGGTACGAAAAAAAAACAAAATTATAGACTCAAATGGATCGACGGCAACACAGCACACCGTAGGACGATCCGTATTAATTTTGGGCGGCGTCGTCGGCGGTGGCCTTCTTGGCCGCTGCCGGCGGCAGCAGGTTGCCGTCGGAGTCGAAGGCGATGTGGCCGGAGAACTGGAGCGGGCGGCACTTGTCCCCCATGATGATGGCCTTCCTCCACACGGCCTCCTCGTCCTCCACCGGCGCCTCCTCCTCCTCGTCGTCCTCGCTGCTGCCAGCATGCGCCGGAGACCGCCTGTTCCACGACACCATCCTGGCCGCCTTTCCGCCGATCCCGCTCAGGCTGGCGGCGAGCATGTGCTTCCGGCTGCTGACACCGCGGTTGCCGCTGTCAGCCTCCTTCGCCACCGGCGCAGCAGGCGCGTCCGTGCCGTCCCGCCTCCACAGCTTGGCGTGCGTGCTGCTGGTGCAGAGCGACACCACGACCGCCGCGACGACGAGGGCCACGAGGAGAAGCTGGACGAGAGGCGACACCGCCGCGCCGGCGCCGGTACTGTGGTCGGCGTGGACGAAGAACAAGAGGAGCCTCGCCATGGCGCCGGCTGTATCGATCCTGTGTGCGCGCGATGGATCGTTCCTCGATCCTTTTTCTTCAGTTGGCCGACGCGAGTGATGTGTAGTAGTAGTACTGGCCGGTGAAAGATGGATCGATGGAGACGAGAGCAGAACCAGTCTACACGCACGAACGCATGCGGAATAATTGTGGAAATTAGCTGCGGTTTATATGCACCCACGGCTGCGCACTGTGTCCCGTCACTGGACTGGAGAGAGACCGGAGAGAATCGTGACCGGAGATGATGGTGCAGCCACCGGCCGTGCAGGACAATCGAGGTTGACCGGCCGACGGCGATTGCCGGGTCGTCGCCTGCCGGGGCGGAGACTGGGCGCTAGCAGACAGCGGTGGTCAAGTCGGTCTCGCGTGGGCCACCCATGCGCGTTCGAATCTAACCAACGGTTAGGCGCCACGTGGCTGGTGTGACCCGAGGACCACGCCACTCTGTTTTTCGTTCTCAGGCGGTAACTTGATTCTCCACTATGAAAATCTTCGGAAACTGCATTCCTACATTCCGGTGTTTGGGTTAGTGTGGCAAGCCGCACCCGCATAACGATTCGCAAAAATAAATATAGACAAAAAGAGGTCTTAAAAGTTAGCAAAATTAATGAAGGATTAGTTAAAAAACAGTGCCAGAACCCGCCCCGCTTGACACCCTAGTATGGGTCAAGAATAAAAAAAAATTTGGTTCTGCATTTGAATTCATACAGGTTTGTGCAGTAGCATATTTGGCTGAATTTCTTTGTTATTTGGCTATCATATGTAGGTTTTTGGAAAATCATAAGAAATTCCGCTCTTATACTTTGTTATTTTGGCCGAGAGAGAAAAATATGTTACACTTGAATACGGACGCGTCCCAAAATTAGCAATTTTTTGATGAGTTTTCTTAAGTCTAGTTCAAATGAATTAGTCATTCATATTTTGTTTGTTTTAACTAATTATTAAGAATTGTTAACGCCATTGCTTTTTTGGGATAAAGAGAAACTAAGATCATTGTTCATTTCTACTCCCTCCGTTTCAAAATATAAGATGTTTTAGGTTTGTGAAGAAAATGTATTTAGACTTCTTTTAGGTGTAGATTCACTCTAAACCTGAATGAACATACATACTAAAAGAAGTCTACGTACATTTGCTTCATAAAGCTAAAACATCTTATATTTTGAAACGGAGGGAGTGGAGCGTATAAAAAGATCATTCATCGACAACTAACCGCATCTAGAAATACTTCAAGCACTATGGAGGATAACGGTAGTGGTTATACAAAATAGGCAAACCACACAAAAAGGCGTGAACGAGGTTCAATTGTGAAATAATCTTTGAAATGCACGATGGTGAACTCAAAAAAGTGCAATACGGTTATGATAGGCGAAAATCACGTATGTTAAAAAAATAAGAGCATTATCAACTCTAGCGATCCCATTGCCAATCTCTCTTGTCTTGTACGGTTATGAAGCAACCACATTTAGATTGAGGTTTCCACTGGGGCCACATAACGCATGTTCATGCATTGAATACCTTTTGTGTTTATCAGTAAATGGGGGGTGGTCGCTTCGACACAACTATAGTTACTGACTCCTCTCGGCCTTTATAAGTATTACAAATGATCATCGCATGTTTATACTAAAGATTCTTACTTTTCTACAATACAATTTACCACTAAATCATAACTAAGTTTTCTAATTTATATAGTTCACATATATTTTCAACTAGTATATGTGAACGTTGCATCTAACAAAATTAACCATATAATTGTACTGGTTGTTGCGCAATTAAAACATCTATGATTTACATATACATTATTCCAAAACTAGAACATATTCATCTGTAATAACTAGGACCCTATTTTGTCATGGAAATCATGCCATTTGAATTCTTTTAGTTTGGGATATTTTGCTAACTAAATTATTTCTAGGGTCTAGATATAAGAAAAATATACAACATAGTGTATCTATAAGTTTTTGTGTCTATTTGTATTTGCCTTCACTAAAAATATCTTCGTAGAGAGTTCTAATTTGTACAATGTATGTGTCTTGATAGATGGGTGGATGGACACAAAACTGGGCCAAGCCGAGAAATAGACACATGATTAAGGATTGCTTCTTATAAGTTCTAAAATGGTTAGTTAACATCTTAACTCTAACTTGGATTTTTGGTCATGGGCCCATCAGCTCATGGTTAGTGTGTCCCTACTATAATGTTTTCAGATTGGCTTACTTGTGATAAGGCGGGACATGTTTCTTAATATTTTTACATGTGAAATATTATTTATCTATCTAATGTCTTTTATGAGTTGTGTGATCGTTTATATGACATACATGGAGGTATTCGATGGATGGTGTTAAGCATATTTCAGCAGTTACTGGGCTTAAAAACACAAGACTAGTTGACACAAATGTGAGCGACATGTATCCCCACTGCTCTAAGTGCATCTACTGAATGGGCCAATATGAAAGGAAAATATGAAAGGGACGCCCACCACACATCATCTTTAGTTTGAACCGAGGTCATGGCTCTATTTTTCATGCACAGAGCTATTACAAATAATGGGTTAAATCATTAGACCCATGTGTGATTTCAGATTTTTCCTAAATCTTAAAGCCTATGTATGTGGAATCCCATATGTGATTTGGCCTAATTTGGTGGAAGCTCACATGTGTGTGGCAAGAGCAGTGGGCGCTAAAGTTTAGTACCACATGGAAAGTTGAAGAAGAGTTACACCACCTTATAAGGTGGAGTGTTGCATCACTTTGTAAGTGAGTGACAATAAGATAGCTACACGCGCGTTCCTCCTCCGACGACGACGCCGCTCGCACGCACGCACGCTCGCCCCGCCCCGTCGTGCGCCGCTGGAGCTTTATTTTGCTGCTCAGGAAAATGTACTGCTCAAGTTCGTCATCACGATGCGTATTGCCGGCTCGTGCACGTCGTCTACAACGCCGACTTCTTCGACAGACTACTACACAAACGACGACTACATCGACAACCGATCAGTACGTACACTATCATCAGATCTGTTGTTTTACTATGGCTGTTAGTGCGTATAATCTGCTACTGTTCATGTTGATCAATACATCTAGTATGTTAGAGGTTCACGTGATTGTAGCTGTTGTTGTCATGATTTATATTTTGGAATTAATCGTGGAAATTATGCCTAAAAATCCAACAATCCAAAACCGGAAAAATTTACCAATCGTGAAAATTGCCTAAAAATCTAACAATCCAACAATCATGGAACTTGTTCCTGAATTAAACATGGGACACTTGGCCGATGCTATAAAGACGAAAAAATTTACCGGTGTTCATTTTAAGAGGTGGCAGTATAAGACCATTATGTGGCTGCAAGCTCTAAAAGTATTCGAGGCTAAAGGAACTACATCTGACGAGGTTCGGAACAAGTTCAAGGAAACCAATCTTACCTTTGTGGGATGCGTTTTGAGTGTTCTTGACAACAAGCTGTTTAATGTGTATATGCACATCAAAGATGGAAAAGAGCTCTGGGAGGCACCGAACGCTAAGTTCGGTGTAGGAGATGCTGGCAGTGAGCTGTACATCATGGAGAACTTTCATGATTATAGGATGGTTAACAACCGTTCTATAGTTGAGCAAGCTCATGAGATACAGTGCTTCGCCAAGGAGCTTAAAATCCTCAAGTGTATCTGACCCGACAAGTTTGTGGCTAGATGCATTATTGCAAAGTTGCCTTGTTCGTGGAGGAACTTCGCCACAACTCTCAAACACAAGAGACAAGAGATATCAGTTGAAAACCTGATAGCGTCTCTTGATGTTGAGGAGAAGGCTCGGGCTAAGGACACTGCTGAGAGAGGAGGCGAGGGTCAGTCTAGCGCCTACATGGAGCAGAAGAAGACCTTCGGCAAGAACAAAGAGAACTATAAGCCCTCGTTCAACAAGCCTAAAAAGACTACAACCTTCAAGAAGTCGAACAAAGCCGAGCTACATTTTTATTCATGTGAAGAGCTCAGCCACTTTTCCAAGGACTACCCAGATCGTGCAGATCGCAGAGGGAAAGGTGGGAAGGCTGTTGAAGATATGCCCTAGAGGCAATAATAAAAGTGGTTATTATTATAGCTTTGTGTTTATGATAAATGTTTACATTCATGCTATAACAGTATTAACCGGAAACATTAATACTTGTGTGATTTGTAAACTAAATTAGAGTCTCTAGTAAAGCCTCTTTAATAATACTAGCTTGTTGGTTAATAGATGATCGTGGTTTCTCGATCATGAACATTGAGAAGTTGTTAACAACGAGATCATATCATTAGGAGAATGGTATGATGGACATACTCCTATAGATAAGCGTAGCATAAAGATCAAGTCATTTTAATAGTTCAATTGCTATAAGCTTTCTGATACATAGTAACCTAATTCCTTCGACCATGAGATCATGCTAATCACCATCACCGGAAGGATGCTTTGATGACATCAAACACCACACCGTAACTGGGTGGCTATAAAGGTGGCATTGAGTGTTCGAAAAGTATGGGTTGAGGCACATGGATCAAGAATGGAATTTGTCCATCCATATGACGGATAGATATACTCTGGGCCCTCTCGGTGGAATGTCATCCAATTAGCTTGCAAGCATGTGTCTGGATCACAAGGGATCACATACCACGGGAACAAGAAAAGAGTACTTATCGGTGACGAGGTTGAACTAGGTATGCAGAGATACCGACGATCAAAACCTCAGATAAGTAAACTATCGTGAGACAAAGGGAAATTGGTATCGTATGTAAGTGGTTCATTCGATCACAAATTAATCGTAGAAATATGTGGGAGCCATATGAATTTCCAGATTCCTCTATTGGTTATTGATCGGAGAAGTGTCTCGATCATGTCCACATAATTCACGAATCGTAGGGAGACACACTTAAGGATTCGATGTTGTTTAGTAGTTATGGAATGATGAGTAAGAGACCGAATGTTGTTCGGAGTCTCGGATGGGATCCGGGATATCACGAGGAGATCCAGAATGGTCCGGATAATAAGATCCATATAAGGAAAGTCCTGTTTAGGAGTTCGGAAATGATTCCGGTGTTTTCACCGGGGAATGTTCTAGAAGGGTCTAGAAGGTCCGGCACTCCGGAGGGGAAGGGTACATGGATGTGTCATAACAATATGGAATGGTTGCATCATGTACTAGGTCACTTGGCTGGGCAATATGAAGAGAGAAATCAAATCCAAATTTGAAAGTCAAACGGCAATTTGAAAAGTCAAATCCGAAGATTGCTTGGTGGAGGGAGAGTAGGAAACCTACCTAGGGTAGGAGTCCCACTCCCTCCACCCGCCGGCCATGAGGAGGAGTTGGAGGAGGAATCCCTCCTCCCAAACCGCCTCCCCCACCTATATAAGGAGGGGTAGGGTGCACCCCTACCCCTCACACCCAAACCCTAGCTAAGCGCCACCACCTCGAAGTGATGTCGCCGCCTAGGGCTCCTCCCAAGTCGCTGACTAGGGTTTCCCCAAACCCTAGCCGCCGGCCACACCACCTCCATTGGTGCCTCTAAACCGTAGATCCCCAAGGCCCCTCTCTTACTCCACCATACTCACTCTGGCTTAAGGCGAAGCCCTGCGGGATCTTCCCTCTACTTCCGACACCACACCGTCGTGTTGCCGAAATCACGAACGGAGAACTACAACCTTTGCTGCCTGCTGGAACAAGGGAGAGGAAGGTCTTCATCAATTTAACGTGACCGATCATGGAAGCGCTGCCGGAACGCAGCGCCGGAAGGATCGTCTACGTGATCTTGAGATCGACAAGAGTACGACTACATCACCCACGAGAATCTGCTCTCGTTAACCGCTTTGGAATCTTCGAGGGTGAGTTCTTCTATCGACTCATTGCTACAATCTAGTAGATAGATCTTGGCTTCTTTGTGTGCATGCGTTAGAATTTTTTTGTTTTCCATGCTACAAACCCCTACAGTGGTATCAGAGTCGTGTCTATATGTAGATTTGTTGCACGAGTAAAACACAATGGTCATTATGGGCGGTGGTGCTTTTATTATCAATTGCTTCTTGTGTACTTTGCATCTTGCGGTATGATGGGATGAGGCGGCCCGGGCTAACCTTACATGACATCGTTTCATGAGACTTGCTCCACGCTCAACATGCAACTTATTGCATAAGTGGCTTTGCGGGTGTCTGTCTCTCCCGTCATAGTATAGATTCAATTTACAACGGGCACTTGATAGTTCAAACATCAACGTTGTGGTTCTTGTTCGTAAGTTAGAATGACACTTATTGAAAGCTCCAAACCACGTAAAACATACAAAGAAAATTAGAGGTGTCTAACTTTGTTTTGCAGGGGTGTGCTATGATGTGATATTTTCATGATTGTGATTATATATGATGTATGCAATGATCCTTATTGTAAGTTGGCAGCCGGCAGGAGCCATATGGTTGTTCTTTAAAATTCCGTTAAGACCTGCGTCTCTATTCAAAGTAGTTGTAATAGTTGAAGCTGGTTAAAGACAACCATGAAACGGCGACATTGACCTTGACGCCATACCGGTGATGATGGAGATCATGTTCGTGCTTCAAGATGGAGATCGGAAGCACAAGATGAAAGGCCATATCATATCACATATTATGAATTGCATGTGATGTTAATCCTTTTATGCATCTTGTATTGCTTAGTTCACGACGGTAGCATTATAAGATGATCCCTCATGCACACAGTTTCAAGTTTTAAAGTGTTCATCCTTAGTAAGCACCGTTGCTAAAGCTCGTTGTTTCGAAGCACCACGTGATGATCAGGTGTGTTAGATTCTGTGAGTGTATACAACGTGAGCAAGCCAGATTTGCTCATGCAGAAGCTAAGGTTTGATCTTGACAAGCCTAGCATGTACATACATGGTCTCGGAACACGGATCACCGAAAGGTAAAGCATGAGTCATATAGTAGATATGATGAACATGTTGATTGTTCGCCATTGAAGCTACATCAACTCTCATGATGATCGGTTTTGATGTAGTGGATTTGGTTCGTGTGATCACTAAAACAATGTGAGGGATATTGTTTTGAGTGGGAGTTCACCTAGATTAATTTAACTATTAATTAGAACTCAATTTGTCATAAACTTAGTCTAAACTATTGCAAATATGTTGTAGATAAATGGCGGCCCCTACCATCAATTTTAATGCATTTCTAGAGAAAAAAAGTTGAAAAACAATGGAAGCAACTTCACGGATTGGTTCCGCAATTTGAGGATTATCCTCAATGCTGGTAATTTGACCTATGTGGATGCACATGGGTGACCATGACGGTGATGCTACCGATGAGGTAAAGAATGTTTTCCTCGCTTGGAAGAATCAGTACTCCACAGTTCAGTGTGCTATCTTGTATGGTTTGGAATTGGAGCTTCAGAAAAGGTTTGAGAACCATGACCCACATGATATTGTCCATGAACTCAAAATGATATTTGAGGCTCACGCGGCAGTTGAGATTTATGAGGCTTCTGAAAAGTTCTTTAAATGCAAGATGGAAGAGGGCGGCTCCGTCAGTGAGCATGTGCTTAAGATGTCTAGACACGCAAGTAAACTCCAAATCTTGGGCATAGTGATTCCTAATGCTTTGGGGATTCACCGTGTCCTCCAATCACTACCACCAAGTTACAAGAACTTTGTGATGAACTACAATATGCAAAACATGGACAAGTTGTTGCCAGAACTCTTCTCCATGTTGAAATTTGCAGAAGTGGAGATCAAGAAAGAGCACCAAGTGTTTTTGGTCAATAAGACCACCAAATTCAAGAAGCAAGGCAAGTCTAAGCAAAAGGGAAACTTCAAGAAGGGCGGTAATAAAGTTACCGCGCAGGCGAAGAAGACCAAGGCTAGGCCTAAGGCTGATACTGAGTGCTTTTACTACAAGGGAGAGGGTCACTGGAAGCAGAATTGCCCAAAGTACTTGGCGGATTTGAAGAACGACAACATCAAGAAGAAAGGTATATCCGATATACATATTATTGATGTGTATCTCACTAGTACTCGTAGTAGTGCCTGGGTATTTGATACTGGTTCGGTTGCTCATATTTGTAACTCGAAACAGGTGCTGCAGAATAAACGGAAGCTAACGAAGAACGAGGTGACGACGCACGTTGGAAATGGATCAAAGGTTGATGTGATCGCGGTCGGCATGCTACCTCTTCATCTACCATTGGGATTAGTTTTATACTTAAATAATTGTTATTTGGTGCCTGCGTTGAGCATGAACATTATATACGGATCATGTTTATTGCGAGACGGTTACTTGTTTAAGTCTAAGAATAATGGTTGTTCAATTTATATGAGTAATATGTTTTATGCACATGCACCTTTGATAGATGGTATATTCTTATTGAATCTCTATTGTAGTAATACACACATTAATAACATTGAGGCTAAACGTTTGAAATTGAGCGATAACTAGACCTATATGTGGCACTATCGTCTTAGTCACATTGGAGTGAAACGTATGAAGAAACTCCATTCGGATGGACTTCTTGAATCACTTGATTTCGAATCACTTGAAAGATGCGAAGCATGTCTGATGGGTAAAATGACTAAGACTCCATTTTCTGGTATGATGGAGCGAGCTACGGACTTATTGGATATCATACATACCGATGTGTGTGGCCCAATGAGTGTAGCATCGCGCGGTGGTTATCGTTATGTTCTTACCTTCACGGATGACTTGAGTAGATATGGGTATATATATTTCATGAAACATAAGTCCGAAACTTTCGAGAAGTTTAAGGAATTTCAAAGTGAGGTAGATAATCAACGTAACAAGAAAATTAAATTTCTACGATCTGATCGTGGAGGTGAATATATAAGTTACGAGTTTGGCGAGCATTTGATGAAATGCGGAATACTTTCACAATTGACACCGCCGGGAACACCACAGCGTAATGGTGTGTCCGAACGTCGTAATCGAACTCTCTTAGATATGGTTCGTTCTATGATGTGACTTACAGATTTACCGCTATCGTTTTGGGGTTATGTATTAGAAACAGCCGCATTCACTTTAAATAGGGAACCATCTAAATCCGTTGAAACGACACCGTATGAATTATGGTTTGGGAAGAAACCTAAATTGTCGTTCCTTAAAGTTTGGGGTTGCGAAGCTTATGTAAATAAGTTACAGCCGGACAAGCTTGAACCCAAAGCGGAAAAATGCGTCTTCATAGGATACCCGAAGGAAACTATTGGGTATACCTTCTATCATAGATCCGAGGGCAAAATCTTTGTTGCCAAGAATGGGTCCTTTCTAGAGAAGGAGTTTCTCTTGAAAGAAGTGACTGGAAGGAAAGTAGAACTCGACGAGGTTGTTGAACCTTCTCTCGAACTTGCGAGTAGCGCAGCACCGGAAGTAGTTCCTGTGGCGCCTACACAAATAAGAGAGGAAGCTAATGATGTTGATCATGAAACTTCGATTGAAGTTTCTACGGAGCCTCGCAGGTCGACGAGAACTCGTACCACTCCTGATTGGTATGATCCCGTTATGAGTGTCATGTTGGTGGACAACACCGATGACCCTGCGATATATGAGGAAGCGATGATGAGCCCAAATTCCAATAAATGGCATGAAGCCATGAAATCCGAGATTGGATCCATGTACGAAAACCAAGTATGGACTTTGGTGGACTTACCGGATGGCCGGAAGGCTGTCGAGAATAAATGGATTTTCAAGAAGAAAACAGATGCTGATGGTAATGTTACTGTCTATAAAGCTCGACTTGTCGCAAAAGGGTTTCGACAAATTCAAGGAGTTGATTACGATGAGACGTTCTCACCAGTAGCGAAGCTAAAGTCTGTTAGGATTATGTTAGCAATCGCTGCATATTATGATTATGAGATATGGCAGATGGATGTCAAAACGACGTTCCTCAATGGAGACATTGATGAAGAGTTGTATATGATGCAACCCAAAGGTTTTGTCGATCCTAAAGATGCTAACAAGGTATGCAAACTTCAACGGTCCATATATGGATTGAAGCAAGCATCCCGGAGTTGGAATCAACGTTTTGATAAGGTAATCAAAAGCTTTGGTTTTATACAAACTTATGGAGAAGCTTGTATTTACAAGAAAATGAGTGGGAGCTCTGTGGCATTCTTAATACTATATGTGGATGACATATTGTTGATTGGGAATGATGTAGACCTTCTTAATAGTGTCAAGGATTATTTCAATAATAGTTTTTCAATGAAAGATCTTGGCGAAGCAGCTTACATATTAGGCATAAAGATTTATAGAGATAGATCGAGACACCTAATATCATTGTCACAGAGTACATATTTGTACAAAGTTCTAAAGAGGTTTGGAATGGAAGATAGCAAGAAAGGGTTCTTGCCCGTGTTGCCAATACGATCTTGAGTAAAACTCAAAGTCCAGCAACGGCAGAAGATAGAGAAAGGATGAGTAAGACTCCCTATGCCTCAGCCATAGGATCTCTTATGTATGCCATGCTATGTACTAGACCCGACATTGCATATGCTGTTAGTTTAACTAGCAGATATCAAAGTGATCCAGGAGTGGATCATTGGATAGCGGTCAAAAACATCCTTAAGTACTTGAGAAGAACTAAGGACATGGTTCTTTCTTATGGAGGTGATGAACAACTCGTTGTTAATGGTTACACCGATGCTAGTTGGAACACCGATCCGGATGATTCTAAATCACAGTCTGGATACGTATTTACTTTGAATGGTTCAGCAGTTAGCTAGAGGAGTGCAAAGAAAAGCGTTGTGGCGAGATCTTCAACTGAATCGGAATACATAGCTACTTCGGAGGCTTCACAAGAGGCGATATGGATGAAGGAGTTCATTACAGAGCTCGGTGTGGTTCCAAGTGCGTTGTACCCAATGTCTATCTATTGTGATAACATGGACGCCATAGCCAATGCGCAAGAACCAAGGTCACACAAGAAGCTGAAGCATATTAAGCTACGTTTTCACGCTATTCGAGAGCATGTCCAAGATGGTGACATAAAGATTTGTAAAGTACACACATATCTGAATGTGGCGGATCCACTGACTAAACCTCTCCCGAGGGCAAAACATGACCAGCACCAAACCGCCATGGGTGTTCGGTATATTACCATGTAATCTAGATTAGTTGACTCTAGTGCAAGTGAGAGACTGTTGGAGATATTCCCTAGAGGCAATAATAAAAGTGGTTATTATTATATCTTTGTGTTTATGATAAATGTTTACATTCATGCTATAACAGTATTAACCGGAAACATTAATACTTGTGTGATTTGTAAACTAAATTAGAGTCCCTAGTAAAGCCTCTTTAATAATACTAGCTTGTTGGTTAATAGATGATCGTGGTTTCTCGATCATGAACATTGAGATGTTGTTAACAACGAGATCATATCATTAGGAGAATGGTATGATGGACATACTCCTGTAGATAAGCGTAGCATAAAGATCAAGTCATTTTAATAGTTCAATTGCTATAAGCTTTCTGATACATAGTAACCTAATTCCTTCGACCATGAGATCATGCTAATCACCATCACTGGAAGGATGCTTTGATGACATCAAACACCACACCGTAACTGGGTGGCATTGAGTGTTCGGAAAGTATGGGTTGAGGCACATGGATCAAGAATGGGATTTGTCCATCCAGATGACGGATAGATATACTCTGGGCCCTCTCGGTGGAATGTCATCCAATTAGCTTGCAAGCATGTGGCTGGCTCACAAGGGATCACATACCACGGGAACGAGAAAAGAGTACTTACCGGTGACGAGGTTGAACTAGGTATGCAGAGATACTGACGATCAAAACCTCGGATAAGTAAACTATCATGAGACAAAGGGAAATTGGTATCGTATGTAAGTGGTTCATTCGATCGCAAAGTAATCGTATAAATATGTGGGAGCCATATGAATTTCTAGATTCCTCTATTGGTTATTGATCGGAGAAGTGTCTCGATCATGTCCGCATAATTCACGAACCGTAGGGAGACACACTTAAGGATTCGATGTTGTTTAGTAGTTATGGAATGATGAGTAAGAGATCGAATGTTGTTCGGAGTCTCGGATGGGATCCGGGATATCACGAGGAGATTCGGAATGTTCCGGAGAATAATATTCATATAAGGAAAGTCCTGTTTCGGAGTTCGGAAATGATTCCAGTGTTTTCACCGGGGAATGTTCTAGAAGGGTCTAGAAGGTCCGGCACTCCGGAGGGGAAGGGTACATGGATGTATCATAACAATATGGAATGGTTGCATCATGTACTAGGTCACTTGGCTGGGCAATATGAAGAGAGAAATCAAATCCAAGTTTGAAAGTCAAACACCAATTTGAAAAGTCAAATCCGAAGATTGCTTGGTGGAGGGAGAGTAGGGAACCTACCTAGGGTAGGAGTCCCACTCCCTCCACCCGCCGGCCATGAGGAGGAGTTGGAGGAGGAATCCCTCCTCCCAAACCGCCTCCCGCCACCTATATAAGGAGGGGTAGGGTGCACCCCTACCCCTCACACCCAAACCCTAGCTAAGCGCCACCACCTCCAAGTGATGTCGCCGCCTAGGGCTCCTCCCAAGTCGCCGACTAGGGTTTCCCCAAACCCTAGACGCCGGCCACACCACCTCCCTTGGTGCCTCTAAACCGTAGATCGCCAAGGCCCCTCTCTTACTCAATCATACTCGCTCCGGCTTAAGGCAAAGTCCTGCGGGATCTTCCCTCTACTTCCGACACCACACCATCATGCTGCCGGAATCACGAAGGGAGAACTACCACCTCCGCTGCCTGCTGGAACAAGGGAGAGGAAGGTCTTCATCAAGTACCGAACGTGTGACCGACTGCGGAAGCGCTGCCAGAACACAGCGCCGGAAGGATCATCTACACGATCTTGAGATCGGTAAGAGTACGACTACATCACCCACGAGAATCTGCTCTCGTTAACCGCTTTGGAATCTTCAAGGGTGAGTTCTTCTATCGACTCGTTGCTACAATCTAGTAGATAGATCTTGGCTTGTTTGTGTGCATGCGGTAGAATTTTTTTGTTTTTCATGCTACGAACCCCTACAAAGACTGTCAACGTCGTGACCGCTAGCAACACTAATGGGTACGATAATTTATTTACTGTTCTTTCAGTATTTCAATCACCATGTTGGTGGATTGATAAGGGTGCTAATGTTCATGTGTGTGCTGACGTCTCTATGTTCACTTCTTATCAGGTCGCTCGGGATTGAATCGTCCTAATGGGGAATGGATCACATGCTTCTGTTCGTGGTATTGGCACGGTGGATCTGAAGTTTACTTCCGGAATGATCGTGCAGCTGAGGAACATGCAACATGTCCCTACTATGAACAAGAATCTCGTCAGTGGCTCCCTTCTATGTAGAGATGAGTTTAAGGTTGTGTTAGAGTACAATAAAGTCGTTGTTTCGAAACATGGACAATTTATTGGTAAAGGTTATGAGTTCGGAGGCTTGTTCCAATTTTCACTTTCAGAGTTTTGTAATAAATCGGTGAATCATATTTGTGGTGATGTTAATGATGATACTAGTGTTTGGCATTCTCATTTATGTCACATTAATTTTGGTTTGATGTCTCGGATGTCCAGTATGAGTTTAATTCCATATTTCACTATTGCCAAAGGTTCTAAGTGCCATAGTTGTGTGGAATCAAAGCAACCTCGAAAGCCTCACAAGGCTGCCGAGAAGAGAAACTTGGCACCTCTAGAACTCATACATTCTGATCTATGCGAGATGAATGGTGTGTTGACAAAAGGTGAAAAGAGATATTGCATGATGTTGATAGATGATGCTACTAAATTCTGCTATGTTTACTTGTTGCAAACTAAAGATGAGGCTTTAGACTACTTTAAAATCTATAAGGCCGGAGTTGAAAATCAACTAGAGAGAAATATCAAGCGTCTTAGGTCGGATCATGGTGGTGAGTATTTTCCCAAAATATTTGACGAATTCTGTCAGGAACATGGAATTATTCATGAGAGGACGCCTCCCTACTCTCCCCAAGAAAACGGGGTTGCTGAGAGGAAAAACCGCACGCTGACTGACTTGGTGAATTCCATGTTAGCCGCTGCTAGTTTATCAAAGGCATGGTGGGGGAGGCTTTGTTGACTTCATGTCATGTCCTGAATAGATTTCCTAACAAGAATAAAGAAAAGACCCCTTATGAGGAGTGGGTTGGGATAAAACCATCACTTTCGTATCTGCGCACTTGGGGGTGTTTGGCGAAGGTCAACATACTAATCCCCAAGAAACGCAAGCTTGGACCCAAGACAGTGGATTGTATCTTTCTAGGATATGCTCCACGGAGTGTAGGCTATATATTTCTAGTGGTTAAATCTGAGGTACCTGATATGCATGTTGATACTATAATGGAATCTCGTGATGCAACATTCTTTGAGAATATTTTCCCTATGAAAGATATGCATAGTATTGGTAGAATTTCTTCTGAAATACTTCCTGAATCTAGTGCATCTATTGAGAGTTCTGAACAACCACATGAGGAAGTCCTTGAGAAGGATGATGATGAACCTCTTACGAGGAGTAAGAGAGAGAGGATTACAAAATCCTTTGGTAATGATTTCATCGTGTACCTTGTGGACGATACTCCCAGATCCATTGCAGAGGCATATGCATCTCCCGATGCAGATGATTGGAAAGAAGCTGACCAAAATGAGATGGACTCGATTCTTTCTAATGGAACTTGGGAATTATCACAACGACCCTATGGTTGCAAACCTGTGGGCTGTAAGTGGGTGTTCAAGAAGAAGCTAAGGCCTGATGGTACTATTGAGAAGTACAAGGCGCGGCTTGTAGCTAAGGGATACACACAGAAAAAAAGGCGAAGATTACTTTGACAAATATTCACCTGTCGCTAGACTGACTACCATTCGAGTACTACTGTCCCTGTCTGACTCTTATGGTCTTCTCGTTCATCAAATGGACATGAAGAAAACTTTCCTTAATGGAGAGTTGGAAGAGGAGATCTACATGGATCAGCCAGATGGGTTTGTGGTAAAAGGTGAAGAGACAAAGGTGTGCAAGTTATTAAAATCTTTATATGGCCTGAAACAAGCACCTAAGCAATGGCATGAGAAGTTTGTCATAACTCTACTTTCTGCTGGCTTTGTCATTAATGAGGCTGATAGGTGTGTTTACTATCGCCATGGTGGGGGCGATAGCATTATATTATGTTTGTACATGGATGATATTCTGATCTTTGGTACAAACATGAAAGTGATAAATGAAGTCAAGTCTTTCATGTCAAAGAGTTTTGATATGAAAGATCTGGGAGAGGATGATGTGATTCTAAATATCAAGCTTATTAAGAACGATAATGAGATTACTTTAACGCAATCTCATTATGTTGAGAAGGTCTTGAGCCGATTTGGATTTAATGATGGCAAGACTTCTCCAACACGCTATGATCCCAGTTTGACATTACGAAAGAATAAGAAGTGTTAAACAATGATTTGGTGGAAACCGGATCAACGCATCTAATGCGTGGCCTATCACTTTATATATTGGGTACCAAGAGGTATGGTACAGATACAGTTTACAGTTGTACAAATATACAGTCTAACACCCTCCCTCAATCTTAACTGTGACCTGAGGTACTCGGTAAGTTAAGATTGCATCTACAACCTATGAACAAAGGAAGAGACAATCTTAACTGTGACCTGAGGTGAAGATGTCAGCAAGTTGATCCTTGGAGGAGATGAACTTGATCTGTAAGAACTTCTATGTAACACGTTCTCTCACAAAATGATAATCAACTTCGATGTGTTTCGTTCGGGCATGGAATACCAGATTGGATGAAAGGTATGTGGCGCCGATGTTATCACATCAAAGGACATGAGGCTGACTGTTGGAGATCTTCAACTCTCGAAGGAGGGACTAAACCCAAATAAGATCATCAGTGGCATCAGCAACCGCCTTGTACTCTGCTTCATTGCTACTCCGGGAGACTGTAGCTTGTTTTCGAGCACTCCAGGCAATCAGATTAGGACCAAAGAATACTGCATATCCCCCCGTGGATCTCCTGTCATCTGGGTTACCAGCCCAGTCAGCGTCACTGAAAGCCAAGAGCACCCTAGAGGGCGTCGGCCGAAGATGAAGTCCATAAGAAGCAGTGGAGAGAACGTAACGCAGAATGCGCTTGACAACAGTCATGTGAGGCTCTCGAGGGGCATGAAGATACTGCCAGACACGGTTATCTGCATATGAAATATCAGGCCGTGTGATGGTGAGGTACTGAAGAGCCCCAACAAGGCTTCTGTAGTCAGTAGCACCAGCAGCAGAGAGGAGAGTCCCATCAGTAGGAAAAATAGTCTTAGTGGAGGGCATAGGAGTAGCCGCAACCTTGCACTCCAACATGCCAGCACGCCGCAATAGATCCTGAGAGTACTTCTGCTGAGAAATAGCAAGACCATCCTGTGGATATGTGACCTCCAAGCCAAGAAAATAGTGAAGTTTTCCAAGATCCTTGACAGCAAAATTAGAACTGAGAGCCAGAACCAACTGATCAGTCGCTGCAACAGAGGAGCTAACAAGGATGATATCATCGACATAGACCAGGATGTACATAGTAACTTTTGGTCGCTGAAGAATAAACATGGATGTATCAGCAGTGGAGGGCACAAACCCATGAGCACGAAGCGCAGAACCTAGGCGAGCATGCCAATCACGAGGAGCCCGTTTGAGACCATAGAGCGCTTTCACCAAGTGACAGAGGTGCTGAGGATGGTCAGGATCAACAAACCTAGGGGTCTGACGCATGTAGACCTCCTCCTCAAGAACACCATGCAGAAATGCATTCTGAACATCCAACTGATGAAGAGACCAACCCCGTGTGATAGCAAGAGACAGAAGCAGCCGAATAGTGGTTGGTTTAACGATATGACTGAAGGTATCCTCATAGTCAAGACCATACCATTGCTTGAAACCTTTTGCAATGAGCCGAGCCTTGTACCGCTCAATAGAACCATCTGCATGTCGCTTGACCTTGAAGATCCATTTGGAATCAATGACGTTGATACCTGGGCGAGGAGAGACCAGCTGCCAGGTACCATTCTGATGAAGAGCCTGAATCTCAAGTTCCATAGCAGCACGCCAGTGAGGAATACTCATTGCTGCTTGATAGTGTCGGGGTTCGGCAGTAGGATCAGACTGCGCGTGAGCCAAGCAGGCAGCGATCCATTCAATATTGCCATCAGTGCATTCCTTGGACCGGTAGATACCGCTCCGGCTGCGCGTATGCGGACGGGGAACCACATGTGCTGGGGACAGGGCATTGACAACTGAGGACCCACAAGTGTAGGGGATCGCAACAGCCTTCGCGGGTAGTATTACCCAATTTATTGATTCGACATAAGGGGAGCCAAAGAATACTTGCAAACCTTAACAACTGAGTTATCAGTTCAGCTGCACCTAGAAATAGTTCTTGCTCACAGAAGTTTATCATTAGCAACAGTTTGTAGTAGCAACATCAAAGCAACAGCAGCAGTAACAACAACAGTGGAATAGTAGCAATAGTAACAGTAACAGTAGTAGTAGGATTCGAGTGCGGTAGGCATAGGGATGGAAGTACGGCCATTCCATGGACGAGTCTAAACATGTAACTTCAAAGTCTAGGCCATCGCAGATAAATAATAATAAGCACCCAAGTACTAAACAATCCTAGGCATGTGATCCAAATATAGTCATACGTGCTCGCAATGAGAACTTGCACAACATCTTCTGTCCAGCCAGCCCGTGGCAGCGAGGCCTCTAGGGAACTACTGGCAATTAAGGTGCTCCTTTTAATAGAGCACCGGAGCAAAGCATTAACACTCCGTGAACACATGTGATCCTCACACTCAGTCATCCCCTCCGGTTGTCCCAATTATTGTCACTTTGGGGCCTTAGGATCCGGACAATGATATGTGTACACAACTTGCAGATAAGATCACAAACAATACTATCATAATGATTCAATAATAAGTTCAGATCAGAGATCATGGCACTCAAGACCTAGTGACAAGCATTAAGCACAACAAGTTGCAACAAAGTCAAATAGCACTAATAGAGATAGTAGACACTATGCCCCTAACAGATCTTATTCGATTACATTATAGAACTCATCCAATCCCTACCATCCCCAAGCCTACAACGGGGGATTACTCACTCATGGATGAGGGAAACATCGGTGGTTGATGGAGATGCGTTGGTGATGACGATGGCGATGATCCTCTCCAAATTCCCCGTCCCGGCAGGGTGCCAGAACGGAGTTTCTAGATCCGAATCTTGGTTTCTCGTGGCGGCGGCGGAGCGGAACTCTCTTCGGAAAACTATCGAACCCCCCTCTATTTTTAGGTCAGAAGGCAACTTATAGGCGCGGAGGGAGGCCGAGGAGCTGCCTGGGGTGGCCAAACCTCCCCCAGGCGCAGGGTCTATGGGCCCGCGCCTGGGGTGGGTCTGGGCCCCCCAGGCCTCCCCTCTGTCTCCCCTTTTGGCTCCGTGGATCTTCTGGTGAAATATAATTTTTGGCATATTTTCCGGGATTTTTCCTGATAGTTCATTTTCTGCACAAAAACAAGACACCAAGGTAATTCTGCTGAAAACAGCGTCAGTCCGTGTTAGTTGCATCCAAACCACACAAGTATAGAGGAAAAATAATAGAAAAGTGTTCGAGAAAGTAGATACGTTTTGGACGTATCAACTCCCCCAAGCTTAGCTTATCTCTTGTCCTCAAGCAATTCAGTTGAAAACTGAGTGCGATAAAAGAACTTTCATGAACACTTTGCTTCATATGATGTAAATATTCTCAGCACAGGAGTAGATGCTTAGACAATCATAATAAGGAGTATGCAACTAAGTCTACTCAATAGTCATTGCAAGCTATGAAGAGAAACCAACTCAATAATAATAAGTAGCATGGAACATAAACATAAGCAACATTGCAATGCTCATAATAAGGTATGATAGAGTGGTATCTCGCTTGCCTTTGTTTGAAGAGCACAATATAAATGCTGAGGCACCTCTAAAGTTCAAGTGAAGACTAGAGATAAAGATATCAGAGATACAAGCATCAAAGTCATGACATAATTAACCAAGTTTTGGAATAAACACAAGAATGACAACTATGCTCTCAAGAAGGTGCTCATAGAATAAGTGGTGACTCAACAAAGTTGTGAAAAACGGTTTTGTGAAGGTTTGAAAGGCTTCCCAATGCTGAAAGGAAGGTACTCATTAGCTTTGAGCTCTCATTGCCCCTATCATAGGCATCTTCATGTGGTTAAGGTGAAAGTGAGGTCCACTCTGAATCATATGCTTGACAGACCATAGCCTGGAAATCCCAAGTCCCTTGAGTACGAGGGCCGCTCCGCATGCTACTCAACTTTGGTCACCTGAAAGTTCTTGTCATTGTAAATACATGCATATCACCGAGAATCGCCAACGGGGTACCCCTTGCACATGGCACAAGAGATTTCCCATAACCAAAATGACAAGGCAAGCAGACAATGAGCATCTCAGCAATCTTTTATTTACCATATGCATAGCTTTTTATTGAGGATGCTTCATAGATGCTCATTATAGTGTTGCTGCAAGTTTCCACCATGATTAAGCATGGCTTAGGCTAGCGGCCCAGGCGTTTCTCTAACACAATGTATAAACTCCATGAACTAACAACTTCCCCTTTTATTTCACATCATCGACATCCATAAACAAAAGAGCAAGGAATCAACTAGATGAGATATCCAACGGGTGTTGAAAGCGTTCCCCATGACAGCACGGTTTTGCTGACTCCCAGCATATAATAAGCAAGCATATAACTTTCATGGACTAGTCACAATAGTTCAGGATTATTAAGCACAAGGAATAAAGTGTGCCATCAAGTTCGTGAGAGCTTTGCTAACTAACTTTCTCAAAACAGACAAATATTTATTTTGGAAGAAAACACGACATATATAAAATATGCACTGACATAGCAAATGATGCTAATAGGTAGGTATGGTGGACACAACTGCCAATACTGGTTTTTGGGAGTTGGAAGCACAAGTGGAGCACATACTCAGTGCAAGTGAATGCTAGCAATAGAGAGGGAGCGACAAACGAGAGAGCAATAGCTGTCATAATCATGCTTGCAACAAAACAGGACTAATTATGGCATGAAAATGATACAAGAACTCCGAGACAAAATAAATCATCGAGGCTTACTGACTATTGATTAGTCATATGCATGCGTGAGCATGTGCCAAGTCGATTCACATGAACAGTCAGAGAAGGATACCACAATGTCATACCAAAATATGAATAAAACAATGCAAGCAAACATTCATATGACATGCTACAAACTATTAGCAAGCTGGAGCTAATCATAGACAAGCAAGAACTACTAAGCATCCATAATGACATACACCTTACACAATCAGGCTAAGCATGCTCACAATGATGAGTATATGTACAAAAATGAAACAAATAGAGTTCGTTACCAGCCTCTTACCACACCTCGATTTGTCTTAATCTTCATTATTGCTCTTCACTTGTGTGACTTGAATAATTAACATGAAAACCAATATCCACTGAGGACGGGTGAACCCTGTGAAGAACTCACAAAAGCAAAGAAGAACAACAAATATTTTTGGTGTTTTTGATTTTTTTAGAAACAAGCAAACAAAGAAAAACCAAACAAAAACAAAGCAAACCAAACAAAGCAAAATATTTTTGGATTTTTCTTTTAAGGCAAACCAAAGCAAAGAAACAAAAAAACAAACTAAGAGAAACAACGAAAATATTTTTGGTATTTTTAGGTTTTTGAGAAAGAAGCAAAAAGAACAAAAAATAAAGAGACACAATGGATATACAAAGAACCGACCGAACATGATATAGATATGAGTGTGACGTTGGTATACCTCCCCCCAAGCTTAGGATTTTGGCCTAAGCGGGGCTCAATCCCATGGTACCCAAGTAGATGCACCTCCATAGTATGTCGAGGAAGCTCCCTCGTCCTGGTACGAGCTCGAATCCTCCCCTGTGTAGTGTACAACGGGGTCATAAGCGGGCGCCCCTCCTGATAGTGCATGTGGAAGTTAAGAGAGCACACCAACTCATCCATCTCCGCCTTCGAGCGTGACCAAGGTCCCTGAGAAATAATGAACAAAGTGGTTTGGGTTAGAGGGATCTCTCTCTTCCTCGTCAGTAAACAGCATTCTATAAACCAAGTTCTCAAGAGCAGAGCTAGAGGTGACAAAGTTGTGCGCCTTCATGGCAGCAAGATCAAGTCTCTGGGGAGCCAAAGCTATATCATGGGGATCAACAGCAATGTCCAAGGCAACAGCGATACGAGTAGCAATAATTCCCCCATAAATGGGTCCCCTAACAGCTAAACAGTGAGCAATGAGGGAACCAAGATTATACTTATCCTCATTGTAGAGCGCAACAGCTAAGAAGGCCAATTGATAGTTGGATATATTACTAGTGTTCTACCTACCAAGAACACTGGTGGTAAGATAGTAGGTGAAGTACCTGATGGCTGGAAGTTGAATGTTCTTTATCTTCCCTCTTTGAGCTCTGCGGTCATCATCATTGGTTATTCCTCGGTATAATTCCAACAAATCAGCGGGAAGAGATGTAATCTTCTTTGATGACCCTTTTGTACCAAGTCCCAGGGACTTGCAAAATTTCTTCAAAGGCATAGAATGAGCCCTGCCATAAAGTCTAAAAGACAAAGAAGGATGGAACAAACTATTGGTGAAGGAGAAACTCTCCAGAAATGTTTTAGTAAGTGAAGCGTATTGTGCACTCTCATCCTGCATGAAACTTGTTAGACCAGCTCTCTCAATCAAAGCCATGAAATCATTAAGAATCCTAGTAGCTCGCAAGAAAGTTTGACAAGGAAAGGTGGATGGGTGAGCATCCCCTTCATCTCCCTCGTCACCAAACCGCGGAGTGATGAGATCCTCATTGTATGAGGGTCTAGAACTGGTAGATGACCTTGGGAGCCTTGTCCTTCTAGGTGCATGTAACATCCCTAAAATCATGTTTCAAAACACTGCATATCATCCATGCATCCATGATCATTTAGGGTTCCTTTTCAAAGCCATTTCAAAAACAGGAGCATCTGATGCTCATTATTTTATGTAAGCAAGCTATGGTCTTATTGCCACCTTCTAATAAGAAAGATACTATTTTGATCAGTAATGATGAGCTTGAGCTTGAGTGATGATTCTAAGGTTTGGTCAAGGTTTCAAAAACAAATTATGATTTAAAAACCATTTCTTCACTATTTATAAGTATTTAACTAAGGCTTGTTTAAATTCTTTTCCAAACCCTTTTTGATTTTCCCGCAAGTGTGAACAGCTGTGTTACACCTCCTAGGAGACAAGAATTAGCAAACTTTTGTTTGGAGAAAGTTTCATTTGAAACATATTTGATTTGAGCTTTCAAATTCAAACCAGAAATCCAATCAGAAAAAGAAAAAGGAATAAAGGAGAAAAAAATAGAGCAGACCAACCAATCTGGCCCAACCCAGCCACTTAGCCCATTTAGCCCAGCAGCCCTCTCCCGCGAGGAAAACGTTTCACACCCAGAAACCGACTCCCTTAGTCGCTGACTGCCTGGACCCACTCCCCTCTCTCTCTCTCTCGCTGGCAACCGCGCCCCACTTGTCAGTCATCTCTTCAACCTGCGCAATCAACTCCGGCCGTTTCCTCCCCTAGTCACTGCCGATGAATTCGCGAGTTAATTCCGTTGATTCATCGAGTAACTCCCCCGGCCAGCCTCGGCTACTTAACCCCCTCCCCTCTCCGCTCGTTTCCCCTCACTCAGCGCACCATTTCCGCCACCAGGCTGCCCACAATCTTGCTTGCACCACCGCTGTACTGAGCCACTCCGGCGGGCGATTCCGGTAAGCTCCGTCCACCCCACTCTGTCTCGTTCACGCTAGCATGCTTCCCTTGACCACGCGACTCACGTCATGCGTTTGCTTTGTCTGCTCGTGACCTAGATCGACGGATTCGACAACCACCGCAAGTGCCCAACGCCTTCCTCATCTCCGGTGAGAAATCTCGGTATGAATCGAGTGCCCCTTGTCTTATCCTTGAAACTATCTTGCTCCCCGTGACCTTGCGCATCCCCTGATACATCTTGTTCATGCTAGGACGACCCAGAACCTCGGCAACATCGACGTCTGCAACCACCCGACGCCGCGCACAACTCCGACGAGCTCCAGCGACATCCACGGTGCACCCCTTTGCCAACAAAGCCTACCTTGAGCATCAGCAGCACACGGCGAACTCGGTAAGCCACCTCTCCCTCTCCCGTGCGACCTAGATCGTCGGCAACGTCTCTGAAAGAGCCGCCGCTAGCCCCGCCAGGCTTTGGTCGCTTGATCGCGCGCGAACCGTTGGATCTAGATCCAACGTGTTAGATAGATCACTTAAACGAAGGGGTACGGAACAGATCTGGCCGTGCGATTTAAGTTAGATCTGGCGGTCCACGTTAGTCGATCCGCACGAATCGGTACCAACCAATCAGAGAGCGCCGCATGGCCAGTCCTTTGTTTTAAAAACAGAATTTAGATCTATTAGATGTTTAAACTTGAAAAATTCATAACTTTTGATCCACACATTCAAATTTGACAAATTTTATATCATTGGAATCAGGAGAGAAAATCCTTTCCATTTATGCAATGTGTTTAATGTTTTGCCTCTGTAAAAATGGTTGTTTTTACAGAAACATTTGTAGGCATAATTTGTGTATTGTAATTATTTGAAAAATGTTATGTTGTTCAAATAAAGTTTATTTGGCATGTTTTGGACTTGTTTATGATTCAGTACTGTGTAATTGTCTTGTTTGGTGTAGAAAATCATCACATGTCATTTTTGCATGCATTCATGTATTTTTGTTTGTATATATTGTGTATGTGATTTTGTGCCATTATTTTATGTGTAGATTTTGGTGCAAATAGTGATTGTGATTGTGAAGATTGTTGCTACTCCCCAAACTACCAAGGCAAGTGGTGCTTCATGATTTTATTCCTATGTTTTCTCAACTATGCACTAGAAATATTTTGTATAGGACTTGTATGAATATTTTGATCTATGTGCTATACTTGGAAAATCCTAGTAGTTGTAGAATTGCTAGAAGTTTCTAAGTTAAGATGCTTATCAATGCCATGCTTAGCCTAGCTAGTAGCAACCAAGGGTGATTATATATTCATGCTATGAGAAAATATTTCTAAGTCTCTGGACTTGTGTTTTGCTTAATAAAACAACTAAGTGAATGAAACACCTGGGTGGAATGGAAAGAATGGTTTGTGTTGAGTGGTTACACAAGGCCCATGTCTATGGTTTACCTTGTGTATCTCACTTGTGGAAAGCCACCCAGGAGCAAAGGGATTTGAGATGCCAAATGTTAAGAAGCTTCTAGTGCAGCCACATGTCATTATGGGCTCTGCCTGGATCATATAGGTTGCAATAACTTAGCCATTTGGACAGTTGGTGGTAGTGGGATGATAGGTTTGGAGCGCGTCCATTTGGTCTAAGGGAAGGCTTCTGAAAGGTCCCGTCTTGGTGAAAATCAAGTCTTGTGGGGAAAGTGCACAACCTCTGCAGATGGAAGAATCTAAGTACTTAGCCATGTCCCTGGTATTGGACAACTTGAGCATCAAGACATGGAAGCTATCAAGAATATCCTCATCCCAATTTCTAAGTAAAAACTTGTGGTTGAACAAGTGAAAGGATACGGATGTCGCCTAGAGGGGAGGGGGGGTGAATAGGCGATTAAAACTTTTCCTAGAGTGGCTCAACAAAGGCGGAATAAAACTAGTGTTTACTTTGTTAAGAACAACCTAGAACAACCAAGGTTCACCTATGTGCACCAACAACTTATGCTAAGCAATACAAGCAACAAAGTGATAGCAAGATATATATTACTTCAAGCACGAAGGCTATCACAATGTAAAGTGCATAAGTAAAGAGCTCGGGTATAGAGATAACCGAGGCACGCGGGGACACCGATATTTTACCGAGTTCCTCCCAACATGGAGTACGTCTCGTTTGGAGAGGGGGTGGTATCAAACCACCAACACCACAAAAGGCCTCCCTTATTCTCTGGTGAATCTCACCCCAACGGGATCGATCCACGCTTCCACTATCGGTGCACTTGTCGGTGGCAACCGGAACCTCTCACAAGGTTGGGGCACTTCTCCACAACTTAATTGGAGGCTCCCAACAAATGCCACAAAAGGCCTCAACAAATGCCACCAAGGCCACAATGCCACCAAGGCTACAAAACCGTCTAGGGTTCCAAGAACCCAAGAGGGACAAGCTCCAATGAGCAACTCAAACCAAATCCTCCGAGGAGAACTCAAACCGATGCACCAAATGCAAATGGCAAGAACACCACAAAGATGCTCAAATCCCTCTCTCCCAAATTCCACCAAAGCTACAAAAGCTTATGGTGGAATAAGAGAGGAAGAACAATGGAGGAAATCCACAAAAGACTCCAAGATCTAGATCCCAATATGTTCCCCTCACTTAGAGGAGAGATTGATTGGTGGGATTGTAGATCTAGATCTCCTCTTTCAAATCCCTCAAGAATATGCAAGAATAATCGGAGGGATTGAGAGAAAGCAAGCTCAAGAAGGTCAACAATGGAGGGGAAAACATGCAAGAATGGTTGGGGAACCATTGGGGAAGAAGGCCCCTTAAATAGGTTCCCCGAAAATCCAACCGTTGAAGCCAAAAAAACGCGAGTCCCGGTACTACCGGACATTCCCGGTACTACCGGACAATCCCTGGGGATCCCAGGTCGCCAAACGCACCTTATTCAGTACCAACCGGTACTAAGGGGCGGTACTACCGGACCTCCGGTACTACCGGACCCTGGTCCGGTACTACCGGTCACCCCTGAACGAAAACGGCCATAACTTTTGCATCCGGACTCCGATTTTGATGATCTTGGGCTCGTTTCGAAGAGGACAACAAGCTCTAAAAGATCATGCAAAGAAACATCATAGTACAGCAAGGGAGGATAGATCCAAATGACGAAAGTTTTAACCTCTCTCAAAAAGACGAACCGATAAAACCTCCAACATCAAAAACATAATAGAAAATGCATATGGAATCCGTTTTCGATGAACTAGAGCTTGTCATGGAGATTAACACAAGCTCTAAATACTCACATGAGTAAGAACCAAATAATGTAAGGTTTTACCTATCTCTAAAATACAAACCGGTAAAACCTCCAAGATCAAAATGCAATAAGATATAAAAGAGAAATCCGATTTTGATGAACAAGAGCTTGTTATGAACATTACAACAAGCTCTATATCCTCACATGGAAAAGAACAAATAACAACCAAATACGATAATGCAAGTATGCAAAGGTTTGAGCTCTCTCTGAACGATGTGACCGAGTTACTCATTCGAGAGCCCCTCTTGATAGTACGGTTATCTATCCTAAACCCGGTCTCCCACACACAACATGAGACCGGCAAAATGGAAAACCTATCAAGATTATACCTTTGGCTTGAGCATTCCACTTGAGCTCGATGTAGACTAACTTAAACTTCTCAAGATGGAACACCTTTCTTGATTCCTCATCATCGATCCATGATCACCAAGGATGACAAGCATCAAACATGAGATCTTCTATAGATGGCGCATTTTGGCGCATTTTGAGCTTGCACAACACATCTTCTTCTCATTTCATCTATCTTGAAGTCAACACATGCTCCAAGCAATGCCAATGGACAAATCCTACAAGTATAACTTAATACACACATTAGTCCATAAAGATTGTCATTAATTACCAAAACCACACATGGGGGCCCAACATGTTCTTTCAATCTCCCCCATTTTGGTAATTGATGACAATCCCTTTAAGAGGGTTTATATAAGGAATATTAATGAATAAAATAGTAATACCAATATCAAATACTACAAAAGTATGTGATATTAGTACCACCACCATATATAGAGCAAACTCCCCCACAATCTATGCATGTGTGATGAACTTGAATTTCATTGCATATATTGCCAATCATTATCATTGGTGGAGTTTCCTTTATATACCACATGCTAAGAAACAACAAAGATGCAAGAGCATGAAAGGCAAATGCTTAAGAACAAACTCAAAGCATAAACCATTTCCCTTAAACCCTCTAAAACTTCTCCCCCATTGGCATCGATTGCCGAAATGGGTGACAAGTTCTAGAAGGCCAATATAGTGATAAATCCTCCAAAGTTGTGCATTCGCACATATCCAGTGATGAGTACTCGGGAGGAAGTAGAACTATATTGAGGACCCGAAGATTGCCAAAATAAAGTCAAATGATACAAGAAACTACAAGTCCGACAAACCAATTTGAAACCAACAAATGAGTCCAAATGGAAACTACAAGATATTATGATATGAGCAAATGCGTGTTTGAAATAACAAATAGAGAAGCTCCCCAAGATTTGTGCACAATTTTAAAATAAATGCATTGGAATGCATAATGCACAAATATGGAATCCTTGCTCCCCCATAAGCATTTAAAACACAACAAATGAAAGATCAAATAAATGGTTAAATAAAATAGAGAAGCTCCCCAAGATTTGTGCACACTTTAGAATCATTGTATTTCAATACAAAAATGCACAAATATGGAATCCTCACTCCTCCATAAACATTTAAGGAACAACTAATGAGAAAGAAGACAAATGAGCATTATTAAATGAATTAATGAGCTCCCCAAAGATAATGCACCAATTATGATAATTGCATTTGGGATCAAGGTGCATAATCATGGAATCCTTACTTACCCAAATTCATTTAACAATACAAGGCATGAGAGAACAAATATGAGTTCCCGAGGATGCAAACAAGAGGAACAAGCACTCATAGGCAAATAAATTTGGAAGCCACGGAATAATCAAAAGAAATAAAAGGTGGTATCCAAGAAATAAATTCTCAACTAAAATTATCTTCTCATATGTGTATATGTTTCTAAGTGGATAACTTTACAACGACATATGACCATAAAGAAACAAGCACACACAAGGAAGATATACAATAAAGCTCATGAACGCAAAAATGAAGTCACAACATATACCAATAAGATTTTTGCTTCAAAGCATGGCCAAAGGCTCACATATATCTTATTTTACATTAATGAGCTTCAAACACCAACACACTACATATATTACAACTATCACCAAGGAAAAAGGAGAAAGTTGGAATATATGGAGAAAGGCAAAAAGTATCATAAGATAAAATAGACTAGCAAAAATCTCACTATTGCACATGAGAGAAGTTGATGAAATGATAGCCAATAAAATTGCTAGATTGACATATTTGGGATTGGAGGATTATATGAATGATTTTGTATAGTCCCAATTATATGCACTCATCTCAACTTAAACACATACACAATGTAGAATCCTCTTAAAACCAGGGCTAGAACTACAACAATTACAAATACATTAATTCATGCTAGAAGGCAACCGACAAACGGTTGGAATCAAGATATGTGAGCATGAGAAAGAGATACTTGTTACCGAGATATAATTGGTAGGATGTAGAGGATATGAATTCGTTGGTCATCCGATAGCTTGCCTCAAATTTTCTTCTAAGCATCACTTCTTCAAAATTGAGAGACAAGCGTCCAATATATCTCCAATGTACCTAAAACACATTTAAGTACAAAATGGTCTCCAAACTAATTGGGTTCAATGTAGTTAGTGCAACTACAATACATAGGAGAGACTCCACTTAAATATGTGCATATTGATATGAAATTGAATTTCATGCACAACTTAGCCGATGGGATTTGGTGGAGTTTCCCCTATATATTGGATCAAAGAAATCAAGCATGCCATAATATAAACATATAGTAAATATGCATGCATAAAGTTTTCAAGAACCAAAAAGAAGATACAATTTGAAAAAAAACACCAAGTAAATAGAGATTGCACACACAAGGGTGTGACTCGTCAAACGATGTCCAAATTATATCCAAGAACCAATTCAACACATGAAAGATCACAAATTCAACAAATGAACTAGGCTAAAACCAAAGGAGCAAAAGATAGATAGAAATAAAAATGCTCAAGGATTTATCTCATTCTAAAATGGTCAAATCATGAAACAAGTGAGACAAAACCAACTCCCAAAAAGAGCAAGGTTCCAACAAGAAACCAAACTCCCCAAACTTCTCATGATGGCACAAATACCAAAACAAAAAGATTGAGGTTCCAAGCGCATAACACCCGATATGGATCAAACAAAGAAGCATAAATGTGAGTGTTCTAAATAATATAGGAGAGCTCACCCATAAGTAGTACATTATATAGAATTTTGCTTTTGAATGCAAAATGCACACAAATGAGATCATCACTACTACCTACATTAAATAAAACACAAGAGGATACCAATAAAATAAGAAGATCCAAAAGTATCAAGGAATACATGGAAGAACACAAAACATTTACTTGGCCAAAGATAGGACAATATTAAGCAAGGGCCAAAGTGAATATGATCAATACATTCTACCATAAATTGGGTACTTATTGTCCAAGGACAAGAAATATTGGGAATAATTTTCCCAAGGTAGCTTGCATGGATATCCAAGATCATAGTCACAACAAGAAGCATATAACAAAATATAAGAATTAAGCATGATACTTCGAACAAGATTCTTGGTAGCTTCCAATAGTCACACAATTAGTAGTGATTAGAGTAACTTGAAGCAAATGGTTTCCATGATGATATAGACATCTAAATATGAGGAAACATATACCAAGAAACACTCTCATATCCAAGATCCAAAATATGATCAACAACACCATTCAAGCAAATTGGAACTTGTATGAGCAAATGTGTCACATAGGTGCTAGATAATTATCAATATCAATTCTAAGTGACACAACCTCGAATATTCACATTTTCTAGGATTGTAATATGCACTAAGCATATGACTCCCCCATAATGTGATACTACCATAAAACCAACACGAGGCAACGGATCCACATAGAGATAATTAATGGACATTATATAACTTAAATTTCTCAAGAGAAACATACCACAAAGAGACTATATAATCTTCCAATATAAATACTAGGTGGTATTCCTCATGTACAAACATTTTTAGGTTTGTGGAATGCCTAAGCATAACACTCCCCCAAAATGGGATAGTCCATTAATCTCTCACAAGAGCCACATAAGATACCAAATATAACCAAGTAAGGCTCCAATACAAGAAACATACATACATGGTGTGCCACCTAATCATACATAAATATGCTTGATACCTCAAGATAATTAAGTGGAAAGCACAAGATGTACAAAAGCATGGAAGATACAAAACCAACACATGCACAAGGGGGCGAGTAACTTTCAATGTAAAGAGTTTAGCATATGTCACCGCAAGGAGGAACATTGGAAATATAATATAATCATGATAATCCAAATGGCTTGGCTTGACAATAATAATTGATGAAGATCCCTCAATTCTTCATAATGTAGCCAAGGCTCCAATGCCCTCCATAACACACCTATTGATCAAGTTTTGGCTTGTTGGTCCCCAAACAAGTTGGGTCCTAAGAAGTTAGTCACAATAGGCTTGGCAACCCAAATGGTTGTTTTCTTGAACCCACATTGAGCACCAACAAATTTGGCAAACACATTGCCAACCTCATCCTTACAAAGAGAATAAGCATCATCAATAATGATAGGGTTGGATGAGGAGATACCAATAGTGCATGAGGAATAAATATGCCCCTTCTCACGGCATATGTAGCAAGTTCTACTCTTGCCATATTTCTTCTTAGGTGAAGCCACAACTCGAGAAAGAGCTCGAGTAGTCCTCTTAGGAAGTGGCCCATTAATTACTTGAGGTGGAGCTTGAGGCTTCTTCCCTTGTTGCTTCACACTAAGAGGCTTTTGCTTCAATGGGCAAGATCTAACATGGTGCCCTTCTTCCTTGCACTTGAAGCAAACAATGTTGGCCGGATTCTTGACTTGATCTTGGCCATTCTTATTGTTGTCCTTGTGCTTCAACTTGATAGTGGACTTGTTCTTGACATTGGAGTTGAATCCAAGCCCACTCTTGTCATTGGGGGATTTTTGCACACTCAAGATTTTGTTGAGTGTGATCTTCCCTTGATGACCCCTTTTCAAGTCATTCTTCAAAGAAGTGACTTGAGCCTTGAGCTCTTTGATTTCCTCTACATGGTTAGTTTCAACAAAAGTACTAGAGGAAATAGGTGCTACATTGTTAGAGCAACAAGGCACGGAATGTAATTCATCACGAGATATAGCATGGTTATGAGAGGATGAATTACAAGGACTAGCACATGGCAATATAACATTTGGAGTAAATGTAGTGCTAATGTCCACATGAGGCCCACTAGATGTTACCTTTGACATGATGGCCTCATGAGCCAACTTTAGCTTACCATGGGAGACTAGGAGATCCTCATGCGAGCTTGAGAGCTTAACATGGTTTTCTTCTAATTTCCCATAGTTGCTAGTTAGCAACGCAAGTTGAGCCTTTAGCTCAACATTCTCCTTCAACATAGATGCTTCACAAGAAATAGAGTTAGTAGCACAAGCATCACTATTATTAGCAAGAGGTGAGGACAACTTGTCAAGCTCTTTTAAATATGAAGCTTTAAGTTGCTCATGTGACTCGGTGAGTTTGATGAGCTCCCTCTTAACGACCCGAGAGCCATTTTCGAGGTGCTTAAAATCCTCAACAAGTTTAGCATAAGCAACTTCAAGTTCATCATTTTTAATCTTGAAGGAGTTAGCCACCGCAAGTTCTCTATCATGGTATTCCTTTACTCTAGATAATTCTAGAGTAAAATTCTCCTCAAGAGATTCTTTGGTGGTTTGTTCTTCTTCAAGGGAGTCCTTTACTTGAGCAAGTTCATTAGCATATTCACGCTCAAGTGCAAACTTTTCATCAATTATGTTTTCTTGCTCCACAATAAGATCATTGCCTTCTATAGCATAATTCAAGATTTTAAGAAGGTTGGAGGAAGCAAGTTTATTTTTGTAGAGAGCACTATAGACAACCTCTCCCATTTTCTTAATAGAGGTAATATCATACTTACCTCTATAATCATCATTATCATTCTCAACCTCATCATCATCATCATGAGATACAATGGGATTCAAAGAGGTTACCTTTGTTCCCTTAGCCATAAGGCACATGTGAGAACCGGAGGAAGGTGATGATGAGATTGCACTTGAAGCTCTCTTCAAGACCTTGTCTTGGCCCATAGAATCTTCATTTTCCTCTACATGGTTAGCAACATAAGCACTAGAGGAAGTAGAAGCATTTTTATCATGGCAACAAGACAACATGAGCATATCATCATGAGATTTGTTCAAGTCATTTCTACATGATATGCAAGGACTATTAACACAAGCATGTGAGGAATTTTGAGTGCTAGAAGTGTTAAGGTCCAAAGATAGATCATTACAACTAGATAGATATGAGGGATTACAAATAGTGAACACACTATCCATATTGCAATTTCTATCACCACTCACCATATCATTACCTTGTGAAAAGTCACATGTTGGTGAAGTGGTAGAGGATGAGAACTCATCTCGACCGGAAGTGGAAGCAACACAATCATCCTCAATAATGTTGGACTTGCTATATTTATCTTGAAGTTTTGTCCATAACTCATGAGCGCTCCAAAAAGGAATGATTGAAGAAGTAACTACATAGCTCAAAGCATTAACAAGCACATTAGAAGCTTGAGCATCGAGATATAAGTTTTTCTCATCCTTACTAGATAGATTTTTGAAATCCATTGGAGGAGAAAAACCTATATCTACAATACGCTCCAAATTTGGGTCCATGTCCCGAAAATGAATGAGCATGCGATTTTTCCATATATCATAATTTGTGCTATCGAATGTGAACATGTCATTGTGCACTAATCCTCTAGCCGACATCTTTAATCTCAAGGCGGTGAAGCCAAAAATGAGAGACCGGGCTCTGATACCAATTGAAAGGATACGGATGTCGCCTAGAGGGGGGTGAATAGGCGATTAAAACTTTTCCTAGAGTGGCTCAACAAAGGCGGAATAAAACTAGTGTTTACTTTGTTAAGAACAACCTAGAACAACCAAGGTTCACCTATGTGCACCAACAACTTATGCTAAGCAATACAAGCAACAAAGTGATAGCAAGATATATATTACTTCAAGCATGAAGGCTATCACAATGTAAAGTGCATAAGTAAAGAGCTCGGGTATAGAGACAACAGAGGCACGCGGGGACACCGATATTTTACCGAGTTCCTCCCAACATGGAGTACGTATCGTTTGGAGAGGGGGTGGTATCAAACGACCAACACCACAAAAGGCCTCCCTTATTCTCCGGTGAATCTCACCCCAACGGGATCGATCCACGTTTCCACTATCGGTGCACTTGTCGGTGGCAACCGGAACCTCTCACAAGGTTGGGGCACTTCTCCACAACTTAATTGGAGGATCCCAACAAATGCCACAAAAGGCCTCAACAAATGCCACCAAGGCCACAATGCCACCAAGACTACAAAACTGTCTAGGGTTCCTAGAACCCAAGAGGGACAAGCTCCAATGAGCAACTCAAACCAAATCCTCCGAGGAGAACTCAAACCGATGCACCAAATGCAAATGGCAAGAACACCACAAAGATGCTCAAATCCCTCTCTCCCAAATTCCACCAAAGCTACAAAAGCTTATGGGGGAATAAGAGAGGAAGAACAATGGAGGAAATCCACAAAAGACTCCAAGATCTAGATCCCAATATGTTCCCCTCACTTAGAGGAGAGATTGATTGGTGGGATTGTAGATCTAGATCTCCTCTTTCAAATCCCTCAAGAATATGCAAGAATAATCGGAGGGATTGAGAGAAAGCAAGCTCAAGAAGGTCAACAATGGAGGGGAAAACTTGCAAGAATGGTTGGGAACCATTGGGGAAGAAGGCCCCTTAAATAGGTTCCCCGAAAATCCAACCGTTGAAGCCAAAAAAAACGCGAATCCCGGTAGTACCGGACATTCCCGGTACTACCGGACATTCCCGGTACTACCGGACAATCCCTGGGGATCCCAGGTCGCCAAACGCACCTTATTCAGTACCAACCGGTACTAAGGGGCGGTACTACCGGACCTCCGGTACTACCGGACCCTGGTCCGGTACTACCGGTCACCCCTGAACGAAAACGGCCATAACTTTTGCATCCGGACTCCGATTTTGATGATCTTGGGCTCGTTTCGAAGAGGACAACAAGATCTAAAAGATCATGCAAAGAAACATCATAGTACATCAAGGGAGGATAGATCCAAATGACGAAAGTTTTAACCTCTCTCAAAAAGGCGAACCGATAAAACCTCCAACATCAAAAACGTAATAGAAAATGCATATGGAATCCGTTTTCGATGAACTAGAGCTTGTCATGGAGATTAACACAAGCTCTAAATACTCACATGAGTAAGAACCAAATAATGTAAGGTTTTACCTATCTCTAAAATACAAACCGGTAAAACCTCCAAGATCAAAATGCAATAAGATATAAAAGGGTAATCCGATTTTGATGAACAAGAGCTTGTTATGAACATTACAACAAGATCTATATCCTCACATGGACAAGACCAAATAACAACCAAATACGATGATGTAAGTATGCAAAGGTTTGAGCTCTCTCCGAACGATGTGACCGAGTTACTCATTCGAGAGCCCCTCTTGATAGTACGGTTATCTATCCTAAACCCGGTCTCCCACACACAACATGAGACCGGCAAAATGGAAAACCTATCAAGATTATACCTTTGCCTTGAGCATTCCACTTGAGCTCGATGTAGACTAACTTGAACTTCTCAAGATGGAACACCTTTCTTGATTCCTCATCATCGATCCATGATCACCAAGGATGACAAGCATCAAACATGAGATCTTCTATAGATGGCGCATTTTGGTGCATTTTGAGCTTGCACAACACATCTTCTTCTCATTTCATCTATCTTGAAGTCAACACATGCTCCAAGCAATGCCAATGGACAAATCCTACAAGTATAACTTAATACACACATTAGTCCATAAAGATTGTCATTAATTACCAAAACCACACATGGGGGCCCAACATGTTCTTTCAACAAGGGTGAAGGTTCACCAATTTCTATTGGTGTTTCCTTGGGAAGGTTTTATCAAAGAAAAACTTAGTGTTTTCAACTAATAGGCAAAACCTATTTTGAGCAAAGCAAGCCTAAGCTACACTTAGCCAAATGCATATAGTATCTAGATGCCAATATTATACTAAGGTATCACTTGCCAATACTATTCCAATGTATTGACCCACTGTGGCTGTAACTTGTGATGTTGCAGGTTATTCTGATGGTGATTAGGGGTTATGAGTCTACACTCAACATGCTTGCCTGTGGCACATGAAGATGAAGACTTATTTATCTTATTATATATTTGAACTCTTGTACTAGGCCTGTGGCCATGGAGTTTGTAAAAGACTATGTTTGTCTCTGGAATGATATGTAATAATGACCTTTGTTTCTATGTACTTCATCTTAAACTGTGGATGCTAGCATTGATCCAGGGACTAGCATTGCAATCACAGGGATATTTTCCTTTATAAAGGAGGGATCTTACAGATGGTATTAGAGCACTATGTTGCCTGTAGATTATGACCCTAGGATTGGAAACCACTAAGGAAAATTTTCAATAACTTCCACACTTGTCTTTTTCTTCTCGTAAACTTTTCTAATCTTCTTTCTCATCTCTATTTGTAGATGAACTCCATCAACGAAGCCGTGAGGAAGGGACCACTCATGACTATGACTTTGGAATGTGAGACAGAATTCCCCAAGGCCCTCAAGGACCTCATGGTTGCCATGGGAATACATGGTGCAACTGTGTACAAAGGTTTTCCTGTGATGGATGAAGGAGTTGAATACTGGTGGGTGCAACTTCACTTGTATAAAAACAAGGAAGACAACCACAAGGAATCAGGATTCTGCATGGTCACCAACTCAGTGATGCACACCACATTCTTTGATTCAGCAAGGGATGCAGCTTGGAAGGCCATCAAAGAGCTAGGTGATAGAATCAAGTGCAGAATGCTCAGAATGACCTTAGGGAAGAAAAGAAGCATACCCAAGAGTTAGAGGCTACCAACCAAAGTTTAAGGGAGGACATCATAGACTTAGCAATGGAGTCATGTGATATGGATAGACAGATTGCCTCTAGGGATGCCCTGTTAGCCAACTTGGCAAGTGAGATGGGATTGTAACGTACTTCGCTAGTTGGACCACCACACTTATCTTTATATTTCCCAAAAATGTTGTTTAAAATAATTTGAACCTTGGATGCTTGTAATGGATTTATGTATGCCATGACTTGAGTGTTTTGATTGTCAAAGATATGCATGTGATGCCTTATCTTGTGATTCATCTCTATGTATGTTGATTCTAACTTTTTCTATATTATAAAATAGATGCCTAATGTTACTATCAGCACGGCTGAAGAGTTCAAGGGAACTCGTTTTGGCACTCGTCTTATTGAGCTCACTAGTGTGCTCAATCTCCCACTTCCTACCATCATGATGCTTCCCCTCACCAAGTTCGAGAGGAAGGATCTTTGGGGCTTCAAGGTTACTCAGCCAGGACGCCAGACTGAGCCAGCCACGGAGGCTATCACCTTCAAGCTCATGCATGATGACAAGGAGAGAGGCCTAAAGGTAGTCATGCAGGATTTGCTTGGACGCTTGTTAGGGAGACACTCTCGGGAGATTAGAGGTACTCACTTCCACACCTTCGGTATACGTGATGAGGATGGTGAGGCCATTGACTTCGAGGATACTGCTAGAGAGATAGCAGAGCCGATTGGAATGTACCTCCAGGACTTATAGGTTCTTCTTAGGCACCTAGACACTGATAGGACCAACGTCATGCTTAGCAATGACGAACTCCAGGTGCAACTTCATGAGAAGGACAAGCTCTTCGCAGAGCAAGATGAGATAGTCAAGGAAATGGAGGCCAAGTTTGAGAGTCAAGATAGAAAGTTCAAGAGTCAAGAGAAGAGAGTCCAAGATAGGAACAAGAGGATTCGAGACTAATAGGCAAAACCTATTGGTGTTTCCTTGGGAAGGTTTTATCAAAGAAAAACTTAGTGTTTTCAACTAATAGGCAAAACCTATTTTGAGCAAAGCAAGACTAAGCTACACTTAGCCAAATGCATATAGTATCTAGATGCCAATATTATACTAAGGTATCACTTGCCAATACTATTCCAATGCATTGACCCACTGTGGCTGTAACTTGTGATGTTGCAGGTTATTCTGATGGTGATTAGGGGTTATGAGTCTACACTCAACATGCTTGCCTGTGGCACATGAAGATGAAGACTTATTTATCTTATTATATATTTGAACTCTTGTATTAGGCCTGTGGCCATGGAGTTTGTAAAAGACTATGTTTGTCTCTGGAATGATATGTAATAATGACCTTTGTTTCTATGTACTTCATCTTAAACTGTGGATGCTAGCATTGATCCAGGGACTAGCATTGCAATCATAGGGATATTTTCCTTTATAAAGGAGGGATCTTACAGTGCATCACTCTCAAAAATGTCACCAAAAGTGTGGTGGTCCATGACTTCCCTTTGCTGAAATTTTAAACAACCATCAAACCAAGTGATTTCTAAGTTGATAAATGATGAGAAACTACTATAGGAACTTGCTAGAGGACTACACATGCATCAAAACAAAATTTCTAAGCATAGAACAAGCATGCAAGCTCAAAGAACCTATCACCTACAGTAGCAAAATACTCAAGATACAATCTACCAATCACAAATCTAATTGGACAAGTGGAGGAGGCACATACCAAGGAACAATCCATCCAAAAATCAGCACTTGAGATGGACTAAACAAGGAAATCAAAAATCGCGAGCAAGAACAGCAAGAACTCGAGCTTGAGCAAATTTTCCAGTGTTTTTGGGAGAGAGAAAGAAGGTGGCTTCGAGGAGGCAGCCTGGAGGGGCCCAGGTGGGCCAGACCCTCCCTAGGCGCCACCACTAGGTAGGCCGTGCCTACCATGGGTGTGGGGCCTAGGGGTGGCCCCCTGGGTCACCTCTGGTACCTCTCTGCCCCTTTTTTCGAGGAAAATTTTATTTTGAATTTTCTAGGATTTTTTGGGAAACTTTATTTTCTGCCAATTTTTAGGGTATGAAAAATGATTTTCTCATAGAAACAGTTTTTTTCAGAAGAAGCAAAAACAAACCAAAAGCCAAACTACAGGATCTCTAAGAAACTCAAACAAGCAAACAACTAGCAAAACTGAAGCTAAAGCAAAGACTAGGAAGGAGAAGGAAAAAAGAAAGCAAGTATAACCACAGTGGAAACATTATTTTGTTCATTAAAATCCTTTTGTTAACAAGGTTGATCAAGTCTTGTTACCAAAACAATCTTATATGAAACAAAACTTTGCATTCCACAAGGTGATTATGTTACCTCATACTTGATAGCAATGGTCCCAATCATAATAGTTTCAAAATTTTCTTGTGGAATGGGACAATATATTTCTCCAACTTTGATGCCCTCAATATTTTCAATGGAATTCAGGCAATAGCTCTTAACAATCTTCTTGGGGAAATAGAAAGTGTGCTCTTTGTCATTAATATTGAATGTTACTTTTCCTTGATTGCAATTGATGACAACACCTGCAGTATTAAGAAAAGGTCTACCAAGAATAATAGACATATTATCATATTCAGGCATTTCAAGCACAAAAAAATCAGTTAAGACCATGCAATTATGAGAAACTTGAACAGGAACATCCTCACATATACCAACAGGGACAGTAGTTGACTTATCAGCCATTTGCAAAGATATATCAGTTGGTATCAACTTGTCTAGCTATAGCCTCTTGTAGATAGAAAAAAGGCATAACACTAACTCCAGCCCCCAAATCACATAAAGCAGTTCTAACATAATTATTCTTAATGGAGCAAGGAATACTAGGTATACCTGGATCACCAAGTTTATTTGGAACCATACCATTGAAGGAGTAATTATCAAGTAAAGTAGAAATCTCCTCATTAGGAATCTTCCTTTTATTAGAAACAATATCCTTCATATACTTTGAATAAGGAGGCAATTTAATAGCATCAGACAAAGGAATTTGCAAAAATAAAGGCTTCATCCACTCACAAAACTTGTTGTAGTGTTTTTCCTCCTTTGACTTGTGTTTCTTACCTGGAAAAGGCATAGGTTTTTGCACCCAAGGTTCTCTCTATTTACCATGTTTATTAGCAATAAAATCTTCCTTTGTGTACCTAGTGTTCTTAGTGTGTTTCTCAGGTTCTTCCTCACCTTCCTCCTTATCAGGAGACTCATCAATATTACCACTCTCAGTTTCAGTATCTGAGACAGATATACTATTAGGATCTAAAATAGGTTCAAGTGGTTCCTCAACTACTTTATGTTTCTTTTTCTTCCTCTTACGAGGACTACCACTATCTTCACCTTGTTGAGAATCTTGCTCAATTATTTTAGGGTGTCCTTCAGGATATAAAGGATCTTGAGTAGCTGCACCACTCCTAGTTCTAATTCCATAAGCATGTTTATCTCCTGAAGCATTAACTAGCATATCCTTTTGTACCTTAGCAAGTTGATCAAGTTGAATTTGAACCATTTGAAAGTGTTTACAAAGCATTTTAATATCATTAGAAGTTCTTTCCACAATATCTTTCAACTCATGGATAGCTCTAGAGTTTTCCAATAAATGATTATGAACTTGTTTATTAAAATTACCTCGTTTAACAATAAATGTGTCAAGTTCCTCTAAGCATTGACCAGGAGGCTTACCATAAGGAATATCACCTTCATTAAATTGGAGAGAGTGTACCTCAATAGCAGATGAGTGGGGAATTAGCTTACATAATTCTTCTATAGGAGGTAGATTCTTCACATCTTCAGCTCTAATACCTTTCTCGTTTAGACACTTCTTAGCTTCCTTCATCACTTCATCATTTAATGCAATAACTCCCCTCTTCTTTATTGTTGGCGTTGGAATTGGTTCAGGAACAACTGGTTAGGAGTAATAGGCTCAGGTGTAATTAGCTCAGTTGAAGTCCAATCATCATAATTCTTGCTTATCTTGGTCGTTAATTCTTCAACATCTGTAGGAGTCCTTTTCCTGAAAACACAATCAGCAAAGCTATCTAGGTAGGTCCTAGAATCATCAGTTAGTCCATTATAATAAATATCAAGAAGCTCATTTTTAGATAATGGACATCTAGGATGTGCATGAATCAAGGAACAAAATCTTTTCCATGACTCAGGCAATTTCTCTTCTTCTCCCTGTTTAAAATCAAAAAGTCTCTGCAAAGCAGCATGTCTAGCACTGGTAGGAAAATATTTATGGAAGAAAGAAGCAATCAAGCAATCAGGGCTATCAATGGAACCCGTAGGTAATCTATAAAACCAAGCCCTAGCTTCTCCTTTTAGTGAAAAAGGGAATATCTTAGCAATAAAGTACTTGCGCATTTTAAAATCATCAGAGAACAAAGCACTCATAGTAGAAAGCTCATTCATATGAGCCACAACACTCTCATTTTCAGTCCCACAAAAAGGTTCTTTCTCAACAATATCTAAATAAGCTAAATCAAGAGAGAAATCATAATATTTGTCTTTAATATCTATGGGAGAGGTGCCAAACTTAGGATCATAGGAGTTCTTGGGCATAATAGTACGTCTAGCAAGGATACTCTTAATAGCACTAGCACCATGTGTGTTTCGGCACTGTTCAACAAATTCATCAATGAGCTCTATGTAACCACCATTAATATCAAAACTATCACTAGCAGGTGAGCTAACAGGTGTAATAGTGTCTTCACTAGGAGTTTTGGTGTTTCCTAGACTAGCCATAGTAGCATCTAGAAAAGGACCTAGTGAACCACTCACATCAAGCATAGTAGAAGTAACATCATGAGCATCAAAAGCAGTTTCAGATTCAGCAGTAGTAGCAGTGTGTGTAGCATGAGTATGTGGTGGTGGTGTGACAAGCTTACTTATAACAGACTGTGAATCAAGAGCAGCAGAGGTGTTTAGGACTGTACCTCTTCTTGTAGTGGATGGTAAAATAGGGAACTTTCCATCACGAGACTTCCCCATGATGAAAGGAGTAGCAGTGAACAATAATAGATCCAAGTGAACTTACAAATAAAGCTATGCTCCCCGGCAACGACGCCAAAAAATAGTCTTGATGACCCACAAGTGTAGGGGATCGCAACAGTCTTCGCGGATAGTATTATGCAATTTATTGATTCGACACAAGGGGAGCCAAAGAATACTTGCAGGACTTAACAACCGAGTTGTCAGTTCAGCTGCACCTGGAAATAGTTCTTGCTCACAGAAGTTTATCAGTAGCAACAGTTTGTAGTAGCAACAACAGCAGTAACAGCAACAGTGTAATAGTAGCAACAGTAACAGTAATGGTAGCAATAGGATTCGAGTACGGTAGGCATAGGGATGGATGGACGGGCATTGCATGGACGAGTCTAAACATGTAACTTCAAAGTCTAGGCCATTGCAGATAAATAATAACAAGCATCCAAGTACTAAATAATCCTAGGCATGTGCTCCAAATATAGTCATACGTGCTCGCAATGAGAACTTTCACAACATCTTCTGTCCAGCCATCCCGTGGCAGCGAGGCCTCTAGGGAACTACTGGCAATTAAGGTGCTCCTTTTAATAGAGCACCGGAGCAAAGCATTAACACTCCATGAACACATGTGATCCTCACACCACAGACATCCCCTCCGATTGTTCCAATTATTGTCACTTTGGGGCCTTTGGAAGAGGACAATGATACGTGTACACAACTTGCAGATAAGATCACAAACAATACTATCATAATGATTCAATAATAAGTTCAGATATGAGATCATGGAACTCGGGCCCTAGTGACAAGAATTAAGCACAACAAGTTGCAACAAAGTCAAATAGCACTAACAGAGATACTAGACACTATGCCCCTAACATATCTTATTGGATTACATGATAGAACTCATCCAATCCCTACCATCCCCAAGCCTACAGCGGGGGATTACTCACTCATGGATGAGGGAAACATCGGTGGTTGATGGAGATGCGTTGGTGATGATGGCGATGATCCTCTCCAAATTCCCCGTCCTGGCAGGGTGTCAGAACGGAGTTTCTGGATCCGAATCTTGGTTTCTCGTGGCGGTGGCGGAGCGGAACTCTCTCTGAAAAACTATCGACCCCCCTATGTTTTTAGGTCAGAAGGAAACTTATAGGCGCGGAGGGAGGCCGAGGAGCTGCCTGGGGAGGCCAAACCTCCCCTAGGCGTGGGGTCTATGGGCCCGCGCCTGGGGTGGGTCTGGCCTCCCAGGCCTCCCCTCTGTCTCCCCTTCTGGCTTCGTGGATCTTCTGGTGAAATATAATTTTTGGCATATTTTCCGGGATTTTTCCTAATAGTTTATTTTCTGCACAAAAACAAGACACCAAGGTAATTCTGCTGAAAACAGCGTCAGTCTGTGTTAGTTGCATCCAAATCACACAAGTATAGAGGAAAAAATAGCAAAGTGTTCGAGAAAGTAGATATGTTTTGGACGTATCAACAACCTCGTCAGGAGAGCCAGGCGACGGTGCAGGAGGCTGGCTCATGGGCGACGAATCCACAGGCGAGGCCGACACTGGCGAGTCCGGCCCAGGCAGGGAGGCCGGGAAAATATGTTAAACAATGATTTGGTGGAAACCGGCTCAACGCATCTGGTGCGTGGCCTATTACTTTATATATTGGGTACCAAGAGGTACGGTACAGATACAGTTTACAGTTATACAAATATACAGTCTAACAAGAAGGAACCAACAGATCAGCTGAAATATTCACGAGTTGTTGGTTCTCTCATGTACTTAGCAAGCGCTACAAGACCCGATATCTCTTTTGCTATGAGAAAGTTGAGTAGGTTCATGTCTAACCCGGGTATTGATCATTGGCATGCACTTGAAAGGGTCATGCGCTATCTATGTGGTACAATAAGCTATGTGATTCACTATTCATGACACCTGCTGTGCTTGAAGGATATAGTGGTTCGAACTGGATCTCTGACGTTGATGAACTCTACTCCACGAGCGGATATGTGTTTACCCTTGGAGGTGGCGCAGTGTCATGGAGATCCCGTAGACAGACCATATTGACGAGGTCAACTATGAAAGCAGAGCTTACTGCTTTAGACACAGCCACTGTTGAGTCAGAATGGCTGCGTGAACTCTTGATGGACTTGCCTGTGGTTGAGAAACCTGTGCCGGCAATCCTTTTGAATTGTGACAACCAAACTGTGATTGTCAAAGTGAACAATTCTAAGGATAACGCGAAGTCATCAAGACACGTGAAGAGACGTTTGAAGTCTGTCAGGAAATTGAGAAACTCTAGAGTAATAACTGTTACGTATATTCAAACAGACAAAAACCTGACAGATCCCTTTATAAAGGGACTATCATGAAATGTGATAGAAAGTGCATCAAGGGAGATGGGGTTGAGACCCATGGATGTCACACCTAGTGGCAACCCAACCTATGTGATCGAAGATCCCGTGAATTAGGAGCTGGGAAGAACAAGCTAGTGGTTTGACCGATGAGAGTAGTTGATAACCCTCTCTATGTGAAGATGCATAACTCTCATAATTTATAAGGCAGGTTGGCAACACGCCTTAATGTGTTTCTGTTGGCTTTAACTAGCAAAGATGCTGTCCTACATGGCATTCTTGAAAGAACACACCTATATGAGCTCGACTGTAAACGTCGCGGTCTATGAGACTTGGGTGATCTCTAGTAAACTCATGAAGAGACCAGGGAGTATGATGCATATGCTCCAACCCGCGGGCTAGGCTACTGACAGCCAAGTACTAGTTATGATTTTGAGTGAAATCTATTGGCACCAAACATGCAATTCAAGGTTCATCCATTGTTCAAGTTGTTGATAGACGTAGTTCAAGATTCTAGGCGGAAGTTCAACTTAACAGTCTCTGCTGAAACACTGGTATATAAACAAGTAGCGAGGATTGACAAATCTTCAAATGGGCATTTGAGATATGATGGGAGATTGTTAGAAATAATGGGCTAAATCATTAGACCCATGTGTGATTTCAGATTTTCCCTAAATCTCAAAGCCCATGTATGTGGAAACCCATATGTGATTTGACCCAAATTGGTGGCAGCTCATATTTGTGTGGCAAGAGCAGTGGGAGCTAAAGTTTAGTCCCACATGGAAAGTTGAAGGAGAGTTGCACCACCTTATAAGGTGGATTGTTGCACCACTTTATAAGTGAGTGACAATAAGAGAGCTACACGCGCGCTTCTCCTCCGACGCCGCTGCTTGCACGCTCGCCTCGTCTTGTCACGACGCGCACGCGTGTCAACAGTTAGCGGTTTCGGGTCGCTCCCGGATCGTGGGCTATCTGTAACCGATCCGAACGTACGCGACGTGAGCTTGGTCCACTTCGTGTCCTGTAGGGATTTCCGAGCCACTCTACATAAACACTTGTGCAGCTTCCACAACGCACGACACCAAACCAATCTAGGGTTTTGCCATCCTCTCTTCTTGCGCCGCCACCGTAGTCTACTCCATCCCGCTTGCCGGCGTGCACCGGCGGTCGGGAGAGCAGGTCTCCGGAACCACTCTCCTTTGCGATCCTGTACGGGAGAGGGCGAATAAGGTTTTTGGGAAGCGCTCCGCGTGACTGCTCAAGTTCGTCATCACGGCGCGTCTTCCCGGTCGTCAAGCCGGATCTCGTGCACGTCGTCTACAACGCTGACTTCTTCGACAGACTACTGCACCAACGGCGACTATATCGACAACCGATCAGTATGTACACTGTTATCAGATCTGTTGTTTTACTATGGCTATTAGTGCGTATAATCTGCTACTGTTCATGTTGATCAATACACCTAGTATGTTAGAGGTTTACGTGATTGTAGCTGTTGTTGTCATGATTTATATTCTCGAATTAATCGTGGAAATTATGCCTAATAATCCAACAAGAGCAAGCCGCATACATAGTTGATCCTGCTCATTTATGCAATAGGAAAATCAAGGTTAATTTAATAACATTCGCCACAAGAAGTTTCTGATCCAAATAGCAGTTGCTGAATTCTTTGTGAGTAAAGATCGAAGGGTGTGAGCATTCTAATCTTCTCATAATCAGTCATAACCGATGCTGCACAAACTTGACAAGCAAGTCACTGATTCACACAGACAGGTAATTCCAACAGCCGGCACACACACCTGCTGCCCATTTTTCTATCAAAAAATCATAACAAGCAAAGCACCCGGTTCAACAAGGTCGATGCATGCAAGCACAACACACACAAACAGCTGAGCTGCTTCTTGGTTTCAGATACACAGCAAACACTCCCAACCAAATCACAATCACATGCAGCTAAGCATGTACATGCAGGCAGGCACACACACAAGGCAGCTGTTACAGTTCGAAACGCGTAGCAAAGCACCCATAAAAGCCACACACAAGCAAAATGCAGACTTGTGGATGCATTCAGGCATCCACAACAAGCCACTGGAATCGCAGGCACAAACCTGTCATCTTCTTATTTCAGAGCCACGATACAAGGTGAGAGCCGCCATAAGCTCGCACCCAAGGCACTGGCAACAATAACACACAGGAGCAGGGAGAGGTGATGGATCCATCAGCACTGATGTCCAACGCACTCACTGAAGGCTGGCAATCCAAGCAAGCACACAAGCAAACGAAACATTTGATCCAGCAACAGTAGTAGCAGGAGTATCCATAACTTCCACGTAGCGATAGAAGAAACACAGCAGTGCAGAGTTCACCTATAGAGGATGTAAAACGAGGGTGAGCAGACGGTACTCCGGTAGTAGTGTAGAACTAAAAGAAACATGGGCGCATCCATACGCATATATATCGTACCTGAGGAAGGAGACCTTGGGCAGTTTCTTCTTGTAGTAGCGCGAGTGGACTGGCTCCTCAAAGTGGTGAGGGCGGTGGTCGGCATCCCACTCCAGAGCATCCCACACGTCCTTCTCGATCTCAACGACCGGCTTCTTGGCACCTGGGACAGGGGCCGTCACACATGGCAGCCTTTGCAGGCCCCAGCATCCCCTGATCTTGATGTTCTCCAGCATGGGCGTCATCATCTTGACCTTGCATATCTGTCGCAGCTTCGGGAGGTCATGCAGGTGGATGGTGCTTAGTTTCGGGAACTGTACGCCGAGGGAGATCATTTCCTCGTGTTCCACCTCAAAGACGTGCAGGAGGTCGCCGCAGTGGATGATGTGGAGGGTCTCCAAGCTTGGGAAAGAGGAGACCCACACTGGGATAACGAACTGGAGACTAGGGCAGGAGCACAGGTGCAGGTGTTGTAACTTTTGGAAGGACTGGCCCTCAAAGTAAGAAATTTCATTGCGCAAACCTTTTCTCCAAATCCAACGCGCCATTAGGAGATCTGATGCCCAAAAGGTCTCCAATGTAGAAAATTCATAGGCATGTGAAGGGAAGACTGTATCCAGCTTCGGGCACCTCTCCACGCGGCACCACCTAAGGTGCATCCAATAGAATATCACTGTGGGAAAAATAGCATGTATCGAGACATCGTGCAAATGCAGGGATTTGGCACGGGTCATTAGTTGACCTAGTGCTCCATTGTCACCCAATCCGCTCTCCACGTTGCAGCTCCCTTCAGCAATCTCTATATGTCTGTCAAGCCGTGCAGCTGGCGCTTGCGGGAAAGCCTGCATCAGGGGATTGTGTACCATGCTAAGGACATCACGGTACTGGCCTGCTGGAATAAGCTGTTGCAAGCACCCTTGATCACAGTGGACAAACTTCTCGCCGTTGGTTTCTTCGAACTCAACGAGCTCATCATACACGGCGGGTGATGAGGTGACGTGGATATTATAATAAACATCATCAATGTTGTCCCACCATGGATACATTACTTGCCACAAAGAGTAAGAAAACCTAGCATCCACAACAATAGCATGCACCTGCAAGCGGAAGGACTTGGTCTTGTTGATGGATGGCCGAGGACACACGATTCCAGCTCGCGTGTCTATGCACAACAACTCCAGGCCAGGATGTATCCGAGAATCCCCCTCGCACAAAGAAGTGATTGCACGAAGGTGCTTGCATCCTATTAGAAATAGCCGTTTGAGCCTAGGGACTTGCACCACCATAGTTTTGAAGTCAAGTATCTTGATTGCAGTTCCAGAGAGGTCTAGTTCCAAGAGGTTGGGTAGCCCACGCAAGAACAAATTCTCCAATTCTATGCATCCTTCAAGGGATATCTTGGAGGCACGGATATCCTTCTCGTTTTCTGCAGTAGACGGGCGGAAATGTTTCGGAGGCAGCTCATTTGTTGGTGTACGTGTACGCGGGGAAGCTGACCCATAGCCATCAAAGCTAAAAGACTTGAGGGCGGCTGGTAGACGACCAGGGACATCAACATTTTCCAGCCTATCACAACCATCAAGTATAAGCAATTGAAGGCCGCTAGCTTTTGATAGGCTTCTTGGAAGATTTTCCATGTCACTATTCCCCGAAAAATCAAGTGTTTCCATAATTGCCTTATCTGTAAAAGAGTTATCAACATCCTCTGATGTCTCCCATCGACATGTTGGTTTGATTATCCGGAGACTCTGGAGGTTTGGTAGTCGTCCTCGTAGGTCAGCGGTGTACTGCCATCCCCTAACTCCCTCTAGATATAGCTCCCTGATATTTATCATGAGGTCCATCTTTTCTTGAGATAATATTTCGTTCCAATCTGTATGGCGCAAGTCCAGCACCCACAAGTTATACAAGCATAGCCACCTTGTATGATCATCTCCTTCAATTTTTTTGTCATCTATACAATGGTCCAACCCAAGGAATCTTAGGCTATGACACTTCAGGAAAGGAGGTGATGCAAAATTGAAGGCACAACAAGAGAGAACTAGCACACCAAGCTTGATGGAGTGTTCAAACAATCCATCTGGTAAAGTTGGTACATGACCGGGTGTTTTAAATGCCAAGAAGAAAGACGATGTCGTCACAGGTATAGTTTGCATACCATGTAGTTCTGTGTTGCTTGATGTGACCGAAATCCAACGATATGGGCCTTCTTTATAGACATCATCATCTTTAATTGCCAGAAAAGGAGGCTCCAAATGTTTCATGAACTTTTTCAGAAAATCACCAAGCAAAGAAGCATCACATGTCCAACTTATCTCTCGATGAAATGCATTGGTAATATCCCGAGTTTTGTCCCCTTGTATAATCCCATCACATATCCAGTAGTTGGATGCATGACCTGCCCAATATGATTTGTTTGTGTTGTGGAAATCATAATGCAGGAATAACTCATAAAGACAACATTTCACGACCATTGTGGGGTCAATGTCCAGCATACATGGATTTTGGTACACTATGATATTAGCCTCTTCAATTAGTATTGCTTCAAATTGTGCATTTGTTAGTGCTTTCATTCCACGATAGCAATAAGTGACAAAATGGGTGTATCTTAGCTTGATTTTGATCTCAGAAATGTGGCGATTTATGGTCAGACACCTTCTTTTGAAGGTCCACATCATGATATTGTTCCGAAACTCTGTAAACTGAGGAATACCAAAGATTGTTACGTCAAGTTCATCATCAGATCCATTAAGAAAAATCATCATAAATCGTGTACTTGTTAGGGTGCTATCAATCACTGCCGCAACACTTTGTATCACATCTCTAGAGCCTTGTACGACTCCATTAAAGTCATCCTCTTCATCCTGCTTGTCTAAGATGGCCATTACTGAGCTATCAAGTTTTAATTCCTCTACGACTGTCCTCTGCATAGCTCTTCTACTTTTCCACTCTGAACAATCGAGATAAATTATTCTATCAAAGCATAGTTCTGGAGTTGTTCTCCTAGATGGAAGCACTGCTGCCATGGATCTAAGAACAGAGGATGTTCCAAATCCATACCAACCATCAAAATATATGACCTTTATGTGGGACCCCTGCTGAACGTATTGTAGTAGATGTTCTCTGGTGGTATCAACATCGACAGAGAAAATATCCCCCTGAAATAAAAGACATAAATAATTTAGAACACTTCTGATCTGAGGCACATATACGCGCAGACAAGTGAATTGTTGTTTGAACACTTATTTGAATTACAATTACTGTTTATAGCTAGGCTCAAGGTAAACTAGTTCCCGTGATTGATATTGCTAGTTTATGTACAGTCTTCTGAGCTTCAGTATTTTTTGTGAACGGTCTGCTTATTTCCATACGCGTCCACGGGTTTAGTTTTTTTTACCAACGAATGACATGTACATAATTGATCGTAATAGCATTTAAGATAGTACATTAGGCTCCAAAAGGGTCTAGGTTCATGAGGGCAATCGTAGAGTAATTATTCCTAAATCCACGTCATGAGCCATCCAATCTAAACTACCACTTTGAGAGCAAAATTTCAGAAATCTACCACTTTATGTTTTTATAGTAAAAATCTACGATATTTCGTCTTAGTTTTTTCAAATCGCACTAAACTTAGCCTCCTGACCGCGAATTGACACGGAACTGATAAGGCTGGCCCACCGTAAACATTGACGTGGCTCCTCCAGACGGCGTCCGGCACGGCCGTTAACATAAAACTACCACTTTTCGAGCAAAATTTTGAAATCTACCACTTTGCAATTTCATAGCAAAAATCTATCAGATTTTGAGTCACTCTCAAAAAACACTAAACACGAATTGATAATGAATTGACCATGTCTGTGACATACGCGGCCCACCTATCAGGACCAAACTAATGACCTGGACTGGATCCCACTTGTTAGCCCAATTTAGAAAAATCTAGATATTCTAAAAGAAAAGAAAAAAATACAATAAACAATTATCTGAGAAATAAAAATATCTAAAATAAATAAAATAATTCCCCTGAGCCCCGTACGGCCCCCGCCGGCCATGGCCGAGGTTTGCCTCGCCGGGTAGTGGGCGGCGGTGGGCGTCGCTGGGTCGTGGGCGGCAGCTGGCCAGCGGCGTTCCCTGGGGATCTCTTCGTCCTTGCCATGGCGCGCTCCTCATCTCGGCGGAAGGCGCCGGAATCGGTGAAGAACGGCGGCGCATGTCTTGCCCGGAGGAGGACGTTGCTCTGGTGGACCCCGAGCTTGCTAGAGATGCCTCTACGCGTCTATCTGGTTCTTCTTCGATGGTCGGCTCAGATTGGAAAGGTTTACTCCGACGACAATTGCTCGCCGGAGAAATTGCGGCGGCGGCGCTCGTGCACGCGATTGTGCACGCGATTACTATGAAAAGATGAATCAGAGGTCGGTGGAAATTTGCTAGGACACACGGAACAGCGAGAGGGAAAGCTGGGAATGAATTTTATTGGTCTAAGAGCACACGCTTCATGTTCGCGGGGGCAAAATTTCTGACCGGATGTGCTTGGTAGGACTTCTCCCGCGGGCAGAAGCGCCATGGTCTTATGCGGTGTTCTCAGAGAAGAAGACGACTGCCCATCGGCCTAGGGTTTCGACGGCGGGTGGCCTGGGGAATGACATCAGGTGGCCCGGGGCACGACAGTGACAGCCTGGGGCGAGACGACGGGCGGCGGTGGGTTTGGTTGACCGGAGCGGGGTGGTGGTCGGGTCAGGAAGGAAAGATTGCTACTAGATGGGGATTGTTTTAGGTTTTTAATTAGCCTGACATGTGGGACCCAGTCCACGTCAGGAACTTATGCTAACTCAGCCCTAACAAATAGGCCCCACCAGTCAGATCCTATGTCAATTTGCGTTGAGAGCAATATTAGTGTTTTTTTGAGAGAACCGACTCGAAATCTGGTTGCTATTTGTTGCGAAATCGTAAAGTGGTAGATTTTCGGAATTTTTCTTGGAAAGTGGTAATTTTATGTTAACGGCCGTTAAGGGCCGTGCCAGCCGCTATCTGGAGGAGCCACGTCAGCGCTTACAGTGGGCCAGCCTTGTCAGTTTCCATGTCAATTCGCCGGTAGTTCGAGTTTAGCGCGATTTGAGAAAACTGAGACGAAATGTGGCAGATTTTTACTGCAAAAACGTAAAGTGATAGCTTTCCGAAATTTTGCTCTCAAATTAAGTGGTAGTTTTATGCTAACAACTCAATCTAAACATTAACATTTGTGCAAGCATGAAGGGGTGTGAAGATGTTCATTGGATGGCTATGACTGTTGTAAGTCTAGTGAAAAATGTTATGAATTTCACAGTTCAATATGAAAATATTGATGGCAAATCTATCAATAACATTGTTTTGATTTTGTCCATTACATCTGCTCAGCGATGGTCAAACCTAAAAAATGTAGGACTCGCATAAATTCTAAAAGCTGTCGTATCATGGATAGAGGCATGATTTTTAGGCTCAAGTTAGAAAAAATGGCGAGCAACAACCATAAAAGTTAAGAAAAATGGCACACGATAACCATAAAAGGGCTCAAGACATTTACTACTAGCGATCAGAAAACCATGCATTTAACTAAAATACCATGCATGCACAAATTTGTGAGTTTATAAAATGCAAAGAGTATTGTGTACCTCCCCTTTCAGACGACTCATGGTGCACTTCTCCGTCGAAGATACCAATAGAGAAAATTCAGCTGAAAATTTGATCGATCTAACCCATCACTCCAAGATCTCTCGCAGCACCTGCAAAACAGAAGCGCCACAACAAAGGACAACAACGTGTCATCATGTACTAGTATAGACAGCAAACTTTTCTCGACAGAATAGTTAAGAGGAGGTAGAATGCAATTTTTGGTTGGTAAATACGCACCTCAACAGACAGCAGACAGGAGCAGCTTGAGAGAGAACAGTTCTGCTTTTGTTTTTTTCCCAAAACGCTGATGTACTCCTAAATCAGAGCAGAAATGCGAGACGAATATGGAGCCTTGGCGATATGGATCCAAGCATTCCGGCTCCTCTGTGATCTTCACATATACTTGCTGAGGAGGGAGGGAGGGAGGGGGCTGGGGGGCCCTTTTCTCTTTGCCAAAGCATGAAGCAAAACATATATGCTTCTTTGGCTGGCTTTGCTTTTTTTCTCTTTGCCAAAGATTATTCAGATGCTCCTGCACATTTGGGTTGCAAAGCGCAGCAATCCCTTCTCCTTTGTTCAAAGTAGGAAAGGAACCCGGAGACACGACCAGGCGTGAAGGGCAAACTAGCTGGAGATCGAGATGGCGCGGCGCCCAGCTTGATGTGAGCAACCCATTACAATTTAGGTGCTGTTTGGTTTGTCTATTTTGCCCCGTAAGTAATCAGATTTTACAGTGTAACCTGAAACAGTTAATCATGTTTGGTTCAACTGGCCTGTAATCCGTTTCCCTGGAATCGAAATACATCACCGTTCACAGCTGTTACTGCCCACACCCCACCGGAAACGAAATTAATTTCAGAGCGACATCTCGCATTCAACTTTTCCCGCCACGATCTTCTCAATCAGTAACGCTACACCTATGGAAAAGAATTACGCAAAAGTGCTTACTGGCTGACGTGGAGGCTCTCGCGCCGAACGAAAATGCTCGCAAGAATCATATTGAAAAAAAGAAAAAAATCAGCTCGCAAAGGGACAAACCGTTCAGCCCCATCCTGTTTAAAACGATTGTCTCCATAGATCCGCTACCGGAGCGGCCAGGTTTGATCGCGGCGGCGCGCCGGGGAGATCTCTCCTCATGTGCCTGTAAGGTTGATCTCCACTCGATCGAGCCCAACGGCTCGACCGAACCTTTGACCACGTCCTGATCGGGGACGTCCAACCCCTCTGGTTGGTGGGCCCCTGTCACCTGCGCATATATATATATGGGTGGGGTTCGGTGGCACGACTAACGAGGTTCGTCGTGTGCCACTCCCCACGTCCTTCCGATCGAGGGCTCGCGCAGTGTGGCGGGAAGCACCACCGACGCCACCGCCTCGCTCACCCACACTCACACCGTCGCCCTCCCAGATGGCCACCGGCTCGGGCTCCTCGAGCCACACCGAAGGTTTGTCTCTCTCTCTCTCCCGATCTCCCTCTCCCTCTCAGTTTTCGACTAGATCTTTATAGACAAAGATCTACCGTGATGATTCTAGACTAGTTGATCCTAAGGCAAATACAACAATGGTATCAGAGCACTTCTAGGCTCTAGATTTTTTCCGGTAGAAATAACTCACAGAAAAGTTTCGATTTCAAAACCCTAGTTCATCCTGAGTTCATCCCCAAAAGAAATCCCCAAATCCCGAAAAGAAAAGGAAAAGAAATCCCGAACCCTAATCCTAACAGAGAGAAGGGGAGGGGTATAACCTTACCTGGCAGCCTCGTGCTCGCCGGCAAAGAGCGCCGCCATCGGGCCGCGTGGTTCCTCTCCAACCGACGGGCATCGGCAAGCCGAGCCGTCGGAGGAAGAACATGGGCAGTGGAAGCGGGCACCGTCTCCGCCACGGCCGAAAGGAAAGAGCTCCTTTCGAGGGCAAAGACAGCACCGCCACCGCCATGGCATCTTCCGGCGAGATTCAACGTCGTCGCCGGCGCAATGGCGAAGCAGGGACCGTCGGGTCCTACTCCCTCTCGAGCCAGCAGGTGGTGTTGGTGGATGGGGAAAGCACAGGGAAAGGTGGAGGGGAAGGAGCACCGCCGTGAGGTGCTACCGTCGCCGGCGAGACGCCGGCCACCGGTGCTTCTCCTCCCAGAGGCCGCCGCCATCGTGCGGGAGAGATAGAAACAGAGAGGGGAGGTGGGGAGAGCGGCGCCAGCCGTCTCCGTGCCGTCGCCGGCGGGGCGCCGGGCGCGGGTGCGCGGTGGCTCCAGCCGCCGCCACGAGCGGAACAGAGGCGAGAGGCGCGCGGGTGGGAGCGAGTGGACGCTAGGGTTTTTCTGCGGGGCTGGTCGGGGTTGGTTTTGACCCAGCGAGGAGTGCGGGCAGCCGCCCGATCTAATCCTACGGCCAGGATTGACCTTGGCAGGTAGAGGCGCTGGGCCACAGGCAGCAGATTGGGCAGCAGTAACGCCAAGACAAAGCGTGGGCCGCTGTTTTCCGCCCAGGCACATTACACAGAACAATTTTTGATGTTTTGTTCAGTTTTTGAGCAAATTTTTATATAGTTTTATCTATTCAAATTATTCAAATGAAGATTTGTTTAGAGAATTCCAAAATGATAGAAATTTATTTCTATATAAAAGTTCATGATTTTTTTTATTCATATTCCGCTGCAAATAGTTAAAGATAATTGCTTAAATGCAATAAAGTGATAGTTAATTTTTTCAAAAGATGTGATAAAGTGATATTAAAATGTGATTATGTTTCTGTTATTATATAACCAACGTTATTAATAGCATGATCATGATTTGTCATTTTATGTTAAAAGGTGCATTTATCTATGTAAATAGTTAAAAGAGTTTATTAAAGGTTTAAAGTCAGAATTAAATTTTAAAAGTATGTTAAAGTAATTATTGAAACAATTATGGTTCTGTTATTTTATGACCAACGTTATTGATAACATGATCATGTTTTGTTGCAATAATATGTGCATTTATCTCTATTATCTGCCCAACGGTGATATAGATTTAATTGCATAAACAGTTGTATGTTTTAATTTATACCAACGTTGGATTAATGCATGCAATTGTTGTTATGGTTACACATCATTGTGGTTTAAAGAAGAAAAGATGATGATGTTGCATGGCAGGAAAACAAAAGGGACCATGCTCTATTGGAGATGGCATATACCTTAGAGAACCAAAAGATGTTTAATAACGACAAAAGCTGCACCACCTGCTGAAACAGCCGGTGACAGAAAGGTACAATGGAGGTGCATATGGCATAAGAGACTCCGGATGAGCAACATAACAGCTAAGCTTAAACCCATGGCTGCTGATTTGGAGCTAAAGGCTGCACTCCTTGTTCACTTGGTGATGGCTTCACTGCCTCAACACTTTGACACCTTTGTTGTCAATTATAGCATGTTCCCAGAAAAATGGGACATAGAAAAGACTAAAAGCCTTCATTACACAGAAACTTGATAAGTATCCCGTGTGGACAAAGATAACTATGAGTGTGATGTGGCAAGTGTGCCATATGGTTTAATAATGCTTATGTGGGTGTTTTTTTGCTTCACTATGAGCTTTATTTATTATATTTGCATGAGAAAGTTCTTTCTGTGTGTGATGTGAATGAAAAAGTTTCCTTGTCGAACAAAGAACAAAAGAAAAGAAAGCGAACTCTTGACTCATCAAAACTATGGCACTGTAGACTAGGCCATATTTCGAGGGGAAGAATAGAAAGCCTCGTTAAAAATGACATTCTTCCTTCGTTAGAGTTCTCCGACATAGAACAATGCATAGATTGCATTAAAGGAAAGTATATCAAACAAATTTAAAAGGGTGCAAACCGAAGCATAGCTACACTAGAAATAATCCACACGGATATTTGTGGACCGTTTTCGGTGAAAAGTGTGGATGGCTATGACTCATTCATAACATTCACGGATGATCACTCCCGGTATGGTTATATTTATCCAATTAAAGAAAGATCTGAAGCATTGGATAAATTTAAAATTTTCAAATCTGAAGTAGAAAATCAGCACGATAAAAGAATTAAAATAGTTTGGTCCAATCGTGGGGGGAGTACTACGGTCGGCATACTCCATATGGTCAAGTACCAGGACCCTTTGCACGGTTCCTGCAAGAAAATGGAATAGTCGCCCAAAGATTCTATGTCAAGGCGAACCTCAGCAAAACGGAGTAGCTGAAAGGCGCAACCGTACCCTGGATATGGTGCGCAGCATGATGAGCTATTCCACCCTCCCATTGGGATTGTGGATGGAGGCGCTTAAAACCGCCATTCATATTCTCAACAGAGTACCAAGTAAGTCGGTGCCCAAAACACCGTATGAATTGTGGACAGGCAGAGTCCCCTCTCTGCACCACTTGAGTGCAGGGAGCCCAAATTGAGGCAAAAGTTTTCAATCCAAACATCGCAAAGCTAGACCCCAAAACAGTATCTTGCCATTTTATTGGCTATCCAGATAAGTCCAAAGGCTATCGTTTCTACTGTCCTGACAGATACACAAAGTTTGTAGAAACAAGACATGCAGTCTTCTTAGAGGACGAATTGATGAGGGGGAGCACGGTAGCTAGGAAAATTCACCTTGAGGAGAATAGGGTGCATGCACCTAATCCGATGACTCAGGAGCCATTTTTCTCGCTACCTGTTGTGCCACCATCTACAACCCCTGAGGTTGTGGTGCCGGCACCTGTTGTGATTCCACACGTGACAACAATGGGCGAAAGTTCGGAACCTGTCCATCAGGAGCCACTTGAACCCACTGTTGAGCACGAAAGGGAGCCAGAACAGCCACCTACTGTAAATGTGCCTGAACCCGAGGCAAGAAATGAGCAAGAGTCTGATGAACTCAGACGGTCTAAAAGAGAACGAAGACCAGCCATTTCCAAAGAAATCTACAAAGTTTACAATGTAGTTCATATGGAGGGCGATCCTACCTCATATGAAGAAGCCATGAGTAGCCCTCACTCAGCCAAGTGGGTGGAGGCAATGGAAGATGAAATGAAATCAATGAGTTCCAACAATGTTTGGGACTTAGAGGAAATTCCCAAAGGAGCCAAAACAGTAGGATGCAAGTGGGTCTACAAAACAAAATATGACTCAAATGGGAATGTAGAAAAGTACAAAGCTAGACTTGTGGCAAAAGGCTTTACGCAAAGAGAAGGCGTAGATTACAATGAGAATTTTTCTCCGGTCTCATGTAAGGACTCCTTCAGAATCATCATGGCACTAGTTGCACATTTTGATTTAGAGTTACATCAAATGGATGTCAAGACGGCATTTCTAAATGGAGATTTAGAAGAGAATGTTTACATGAAACAACCCAAGGGTTTTTTCATGGAGGGGAAGGAACATATGGGATGCCGCCTAAAGAAATCCATTTATGGGTTAAAGCAAGCCTCTAGGCAGTGGTATTTAAAGTTTAATGATACCATTAAAAGATTTGGATTCAAAGAAAATGTTGAGGACAATTGCATTTATGCAAAGTTCAAAAGTGGGAAATATATTTTCCTAATTCTATATGTGGATGACATTCTGCTTGCTAGCAGTGATGTTAGTCTACTACTAGAAACAAAGAAGTTCTTGTCATCAAACTTTGACATGAAAGACCTTGGTGAAGCCTCTTATGTTTTGGGCATAGAAATTCACCGAGACAGAAAGAATGGAGTGTTAGGACTGTCGCAGAAAGCGTATTGTGAAAAGATTTTAAAGAAATACAATATGCATGCGAGTAATTCAACACCTGCTCCCATAGTCAAGGGCGATAGTTTTGGGAAATCCCAATGTCCAAAGAATCAATATGATCGATCAAATGAAGTCAGTACCATATGCTTCGGCTGTTGGAAGCTTACAGTATGCACAAGTGTGCACTCGTCCTGACTTAGCATTTATCACCGGGTACTTTAGATATCAAGAGAATCCAGCATAGAAACCTTTGGAAGATGGTAAAGAAAGCTTTGCGCTATGTGCAAGGCACAAAAGGCCTTATGCTAACATACAGAAGATCTGATTCCCTAGAGATAAAAGGGTATTCAGATGCAGATTTTGCGGGAGATAAAGACGACCGAAAGTCCACGACAGGGTATGTCTTTACTCTCGCAGGAGGTGCTATTTCGTGGAGAAGCGCCAAACAGTCGATAGTTGCATCATCTACGATGTATGCAGAATTCATAGCATGTTATGAGGCCATGGGACAGGCGTTATGGTTAAAGAAATTCTTACCCGACTTGAAAGTGGTTGACTGCATCAGCATGCCACTAAAGATGTACTGTGACAACGAGCCCGCAGTATTCTATGCTCACAACAACAAGTCGAGTAATGCTTCAAAGTCTATAGATATAAAGTATTATGTTGTGAAGGACAAAGTCCAGGATCAAACTATAAGTCTCGAGCATATAAGGACAAAGGATATGCTTGCGGATCCGCTAACGAAAGGCTTACCACCCAATGTGTTCAAGGAGCACATAGCCGGCATGGGTTTAACGGGAAGCCTATGATTCCTGGACTATAGAGGCCCAAAAGTAACAGGATTTGTTTCAAAACATGAAGGTATATAGTGGCTGTCTGATTCCATCGGCAATTGAGCTGAGATGATGAAACATGCTCTATGTATCATTCTGTGATGAAATAAGTAAAGAACAAGGTTAAAAGTAAAGTCGAGATCAAGGGGGAGAATGTAAGGTTGATCTCCACTCGATCGAGCCCAACGGCTCGACCGAACCTTTGACCACGTCCTGATCGGGGACGTCCAACCCCTCTGGTTGGTGGGCCCCTGTCACCTGCGCATATATATATGGGTGGGGTTCGGTGGCATGACTAACGAGGTTCGTCGTGTGCCACTCCCCACGCCCTTCCGATCGAGGGCTCGCGCAGTGTGGCGGGAAGCACCACCGACGCCACCGCCTCGCTCACCCACGCTCACACCGTCGCCCTCCCAGATGGCCACCGGCTCGGGCTCCTTGAGCCACACCGAAGGTTTGTCTCTCTCTCTCTCCCGATCTCCCTCTCCCTCTCAGTTTTCGACTAGATCTTTATAGACAAAGATCTACCGTGATGATTCTAGACTAGTTGATCCTAAGGCAAATACAACAGTGCCATGTCGAGATACTCCGCCGGCGGCCACTTGTGCCTCTGTTTGATGCCATGGTCTTCACTTCTAGTCTCGACCAGGACAACTTTAGCCTCGACCCGTTGATTCCTTCATCATATCGACCTCGATCACAAGCCGATTGGATGTGAGGCGATCGAGGCCAGCGTGCTCACCGAACGATCTCACCCCGTCGTCCATAGAACCCGCATGCATACGCATGGAGCTTGCCTCGCGCGCCGACTCGAAGAAACTCGCCGCGCTGCCTTGGAAAACCTCGCCGCGCTAGCTGCACGACAGAGTTCGCAGAGTCATGCTGGCCCAGGAGACCTCGCCGTTGATTCCAACATTTGCTGTCATCGGGCCGTCGCCGAGATGCAAGAAACACGGTCCCCCCTCCCCCCAACTACTTCTCACGAAGAGCAGTTATCCAACACCTACGGTAGGTCGCCGCCTCCACCCGACACGTCGCTGCGGCTGCAGTGGAGAGTACAAAAGGTAGAAGGTGGGGGACTGTGGTGTGGAGGGGGACAACTGAGAGGGTGGAGGGATAGCAGAGGAGAAACCCGCACCTACGGTAGAGAGGAGGAGAGCAACCTCGTCACCGCGTTGCGAGAGAAGAGGATGGCAGTGCTTCTCCGGTGCGTCTCGACCAGGTGGTGATCGTGTCTCCATCAGGTGCCAAACGGGCCTGGCTCGACCAGACGTGTCTCCACCAATACTTGAGGGGGTAATTCAAACCAGATGTGTCCACCGTGTCCAAACCCACTTTCCCAGGACAACTCTCAAAACCGCTCGCAGCTCCTTGAGAAGAGGAGGAGGAGGGGGGGGGAGGGTATTTTGTCCGGTTTCTGATAGTTGGGGGTGTGTGTGTTAAGTGCCCCGTTTCGTACATAGGAGGGCTATCGACCGAAACCCAATACTTGTGGGGGTGATTTGGACTTCTTTTTTAGGGAACACGTGCTCTTTATTGATACTTAATTAAAATGTCATTACAAAGAGTCTCTCGGATACACTCCGCAGAGACACAACACCAGACATAATTACAATCTACCGTCTCAGGTACCTTCTTCTCCCTTATGTTCCGTGCCGACGGTGAAGTCCTGGCCGCATGTCGCTGCTTACGCCTGCCTACTACTCCCGCGTACAGACGGATCTCCGCTTTTCCCATGCCGAACCGGATCTCCGCTTTTCCCATGCCGAGCCAACCCTTTGCGGCATGGCGCCGCACCGCTGCGTGACGATTCGAAGGTTGAGGAACGGGGCACAACTGATTCGAGGATAGGAGTATACGGATGGATGAAAGGAGCAACTCGATTTTGGTGGTTTCAGTTAAAGTAAGCATAATGTATAATAAAAACGTCTATTTTGAATCTTATTTCTGTTTTACTCCATCCATTTTGGTTTACAAGGCATGTTGAAAGAACATTTGCTATCCCTAGTGATTTTGGTGTTTGATAACAACTCACATATCGGACTAATGATTTGCTAAGTGTGTCGCAGGTGCATTAAAAAGGATTTGCAATGTTCAAAAACCGTCTTGCTACCGGATGCGACAGAAGGCTGTGACTAACTGTCAAAAAGCTTCTGCCTGCTCCGGTACTAAAATGCGGTACCGCACCATGCAGAGACTTTTTGGATGTTGTCAAAAGCTCCGGTACTAAAATGCGGTAGTACCGCATTTTAGTACCGCTCGAGGCAGAGACTTTTGTATATTGGCAAAAAGCTTCTGTCTGCTTAGGTAGCGAAATGCGGTAGTACCGCATTTTACTACCTGGCGTGACAGAGAGTTTTTTCGTCTGAAAGCTATTGATTCCTCTATGTCCGGTAGTACCGGTTGCCACTTGCGGTACTTCCGCTTTCCGGTAGCATCAATAGTAGTACCGCTGTGGGCAGGACTTGATGAAGTTTGAAAAAGGATGGTCCGGTACCAGGTCCGATAGTACCAGAGTTCTCCGGTAGTACCGCTTGAACTTCCGGTACTACCGCTGCAATAAATGCTCCAACGGCCAGATTTTGTGGAGGGGTATAAATACCCCACCACCTACCTTGGGACAAGCTGCTCAAACACATTAAAGTCAAGATCACCATTGGAGCCACTCAATCTTCAAGATCTCCTCATTCCACCATCCAAAGTCCTTGATCTTTGGGGAATCGAAGGAGGAGGCCCCGATCTACTACTTCACCAAAAGAGATTTTCATTTCCCCCTCATTTCATTGAGGGCCCCTTTGCTCTAGTGTTTTCTTGGAAACCCTAGTTCTTGTTTTGGTTCTTACAAGCTTGTCTTTGATTGCTTTGACAGCTTGCTTGTATTTGGGAGCCTCCGATTAAGTTGTGGATGTGTGCCCCAAACTTGTAACGGTGCCGGCTTCCACCTTGAAGGTTGCCGATATAGTGGAAGGTGAATCGATCCCGTTGGGGTGAGATTCATCGGAGAACAAGAGAGGCCTTTCGTGGCATTGGTGCTTTGAAACCACCCCCTCTCCAAACGTAGACGTACTTCCCCTCAAAAGGAAGGAACTACGGGAAACAAATCCTTGTGTCTCCGCATCCACTTTTCGGTTACCTCTATCCTTTACCGCACCTTACTTACTTGTTACTACTTTGTGTTGTGGTAGCTCTTGCATATTTGTCATATAGGTAAATTCACCGTAGTTGCACTACCTAGAGAATTTACCTTATTGTCAAACCTTAATTTGAAAAAGAAGAAAATTTGAAGTAGCACCTATTCACCACCCCCCCTCTAGGTGCTCCATCTACCGAAGAGGACATTGACTCAAGCCAAAGACAAGATGTGGACCCTCAACATAGTGATCAATGTGTGAACTCTAGTCAAAGGGAGCTTGGTCCATTCAATGGGTTGTCAAGTGGTGCCAAGTCAATTTTTCAAGGAAGATCCATCCAAACTGTTTTGAGACAAGCTCAAATTGATGCTAGAAGAGCACTTGATCAAGACCAAGGTCAATCCTTGCCTCCGAATGTAGAGGATGACTCCAATGATGATCAAGGTCAAGTTGATGGTCAAGACGAGGATCAAAATGATGAAGATGGTCCTCCAAGAAACAATGAGGAGATCCACGCTCGTCGCGAAGCTAGAAAGGAAAGAATGTTGGAAATAAGAGACCACACCCTCCAAAATGTTGTTGGAGATCTAAGGAAAGGAATTTCCACAAGAGCACTGTTGAAGAGGTTCAGTGAACACCAAGCACACATCTCCATGATTGAACCAAAGAAAGTGTGGGAAGCTCTTGAAGATTCGGATTGGTTAGAATCTATGCACAAAGAGCTCAACAACTTTGAGAGAAACAAAGTGTGGAAGTTAGTTGAGAAGCCAAAGGATTGTCGCAATGTTATTGGAACAAAGTGGATATTCAAGAACAAGCAAGATGAGCATGGAATTATAGTAAGGAACAAGGATAGATTGGTTGCACAAGGGTATTCTCAAATTGAAGGCATTGATTATGGAGACACTTATGCACCCGTGGCTCGCCTTGAGTCCATCCGTATCCTTCTTGCTTATGCGGCACATCATAACTTTAAGTTGCAACAAATGGATGTAGAAAGTGCATTCCTTTATGGTCCTTTAAATGAATTGGTATATGTTAAGCAACCCCCGGGATTTGAGGACCCCAACTTCCCAAACCATGTCTACAAACTTGATAAGGCGCTCTATGGGATCAAGCAAGCCCCACGCACGTGGTATGAGCACCTTAGAGAGTTATTGTTTGACTGTGGCTTTGAGGTTGGGAAAATCGATCCCACTCTTTTTACTAAGAGGGTCAATGGGGAGCTTTTTGTATGCTAAATATATGTTGATGATATTATCTTTGGCTCATCTAACAAAGCTTTTAATGATGAATTCTCAAAGCTTATGACTAGTAGGTTCCGGATGTCTTTGATGGGGGAGTTGAAAGTATTTCTTGGCTTTGAGATCAAGCAAGTTAGAGGAGGAACATTCTTCAACCAAGCCAAGTATACTCAATATATGCTCAAGAGATTCAAAATGAAAGATTTGAATGGAGCTCCTACTCCCATGGCTACAAAGACTCATCTAGAACAAAATCCAAATGGTAAAGATGTGGATCAAAAGGTATACCGGTCTATGATTGGTTCTTTGCTTTACCTTTGTGCATCTAGACCCGATATTGTGTTGAGTGTAGGTGTGTGTGCAAGATATCAAGCGGCTCCTAAGGAAAGCTATTTAATGGCGGTCAAGAGAATCTTTTGATATTTAGTTCATACCCCATTTTATGGTCTTTGGTATCCTCGAGGTTCAACATTTGCTCTTTGTGGATACACGGATTCGGATTGTGCGGGGGACAAGGATGATAGAAAATCAACATCCGGGGCGTGCCAATTCCTTGGTAGGTCCTTGGTATGTTGGTCTTCTAAGAAGCAAAATTGTATATCTCTCTCCACCGCCGAAGCCGAGTATGTTGCTGCCGCTAGTGCTTGCACTCAATTGCTATGGATGAGGCAAACTTTAAAGGAATACGGTGTCCATTGTGACAAAGTGCCTCTTCTATGTGACAATGAAAGTGCCATCAAAATTGCATACAACCCGGTGGATCACACAAGGACAAAGCATATTGAGATTCGTCACCACTTCATTAGAGATCATGTTGCTCGAGGTGATATTGATCTATCCTATGTTTCTACCAAAGATCAACTTGCTGATATCTTCACGAAGCCACTTGATGAAGCAAGGTTTTGCTACTTGAGGAATGAACTAAATATCGTAGATTTAAGGAGTTTGACTTGACTATCTTGCACTCTCACCTAATACTCGACCCATATTTGGTTTAGGTGTAGGCATGGACATAGGGGGAGTGCGGTCCTAATTGATTGGACCATCCCTCCCCCCATTATGCGCAAAGTAAACAAAATCATTCCTCTTAATATCATTTTGTGATATGTGAGCTTAATGATGAGTTTCGGTAATGGACCCAAGATATATCTTCGTGGTCCAAGCCGAGTATACTCAAATATGGTGGCCTAGGCCACCGCCCCCTCTCAATCGAGAGGTTGACGTGCTTACTCGTGTTTGTCACTCTTTGAATTGGTTCTTACTCATGTTTGTCATCCTCTAGTTGGTGTTGTTCTTTTGGTCGTGCACTCACATTTGGCTCTCCATATGTTTTTAGTAATTTTTGAGTGCATTGGCCCATATCAGTGTGCCTCTCTAAACCCATACCATTCTTATCCCCCAACAAAACCCATCTAATCTGCACAAGAACCTTCCATTTTATGTATCTTGGCTCTCTGTCCTGATGGTCACGGTACTACCGGGTCTCATATGCGGGGACGTTGCTAGCGTTACTACTGCCTCTGGTTTTGTTTCCAGGGTCCTGCCTGGAAACTTCCCAGGTGCGGTACTACCGGTTGGTATCTCTGGTACTACCGCATAGCGGTACTACCGCCCATGGAACCGGTACTACCGCCTGTGCGTGTTGGTTAAGACTGGAGACGGGGGAGAGGCACCCCTCAGTGCCTCATTCATCCCTCGTCTCCACTCCTCACCAGCGCCACCGCCGGAGCAAGAGGGCGCCGCAGGAGCCCCGCCCTTCCCTCCTTCTCCCAGATCCACACCGGATCCGGCCTCCCTGCGGGCTCCTCCTTCTTCCCCACCGTCATGGACACCAGTACTACCGCCCTCCTCATCTTCTCACTTGTTTTCTCCATTGAATCTTGGGTAACTTTGATTCTTGGTTAAAACTCGCATTCTTGAGGTTGTATCGTGTGCTATCTACCAGATCTACCACTTTGTCCGATGGAAATCGTGTTTTACAACAAATTTACTGCCCGTACATGGATTTCTAGTCTAGATCTGCACTGTGGTCGCGGGCCGGTAGTACCGGGAATCTTTTTCCGGTACTACCGCTTGGCGGTACTACCGCCCGTGCATATCCGGTACTACCGCCCTGTACTGGCAGCAATTTTTTTTAAACACCAAGTTCCATCCTCTGTTTGTCTCAGGTTCTTGTGCCCTTACCCCTATGCTATCTCCCTCGTTCTTTCACAGGTGCAGGGGGTTCTCGGGGATCGTGCAAGCGCTCCAAAGCTCACTATGAGATTGAGGACTATGAGTCAGAATCAGAGACTGAGTCAGAAGAGGAGGTCATGCCTCAACCTAGTGCCCGTCTGAAACTGCCAACAACTCGTGGTCGTCGGGGTGGGGGGTCAAGCAAAGTGTTGGTCGTGGTAAAGCTCCTCCACCTCCTCCTCCCTCCGGTCCTCGCAGGAGCCATAGTTCCGGGCCATCTGGGCCAAAGCTGCTGTCTGATTTGTCTGAGTCAAAATTTCATGCCCTGCGGGTGGTTAGTCCATATGGGACAGCTCGCTCTCATGCTCGGGAAAATAGTCTCTTCTTTACGGATTTCCAGGAGCGGGTGTTCCATGAGATACTCATGAAAGATGATAAAATTGTGGTCCCTCAGAAATGGATCGAGATGAATCATGTGAGGAAGAATCTAAACTACTTCGGTGAGGCCCTTTACATTTGCACCAACATTGGCTTGCTTCCCATTATGGAGTTCCGGTGCAACTATGATCCAATGCTTATTGCTCAGTTCTATGCAACCGTTCACTTTGCCAAGAATGATACTCGGACTCTCACCTGGATGACCGAGGGTGCTGTCAAGCAAGCAACGTTGGCTGAGTTTGGGGCTATCCTCGGGTACGAAGACCGTGGCAAGGACACTCCCGTTGGATTTCCGTGCCACACTAATGATTGTCCCATGAAGAAGGATGTTCTTGCACCACTGTACATCCGGGGGCGCGGAATCCCTGGAAAGATCAAAGGGCTGCTCCCTACATATGACATCTTGCATCGCATCTTTCGTGAGACCGTCGCCCCTCGTGCTGGGAATGTTGATGAGATGCATGCCTTCATGGTAGATATTATGATGGCCACCTATCACCACCGTGACTCTGGCCTACCTATGGATGTGATGGATGTCATTTGAAATGAAATGGTCTGTGCCACTTTTCAAAGGAGGGTGCCTCCTTTTGCTCCGTACATCATGGCTCTCATTATTCGCACGTGCCCGGTGATTGCCCGTGACTTGTCTTCTCACTACAAGAAGACCCCCTCTATAGCAATGAATTTATGCGTATCTAAATGTCCATATAGGCGTTGCTAGGGGATATACCAACAGATAAAAATGTGTTGCGTTTTTGGGCGTTGCTAAGGTACAATGCAACGCATATACGTGCATTGCTAACCACTGGTATATGTGTTGCAAAATAGCTAAAGAATCGAAGCAACAAATATATGTGTTGGTAGAGGCAACCTGTACACATTGAAAATTCTATTTCGCAAAATAATATTTTCTAGACTGAATGGTTCGATCGCTCTAGAAGACGACACATATTTTTTATCAACAAGAGAACATAGTTCATAAGAGAGAGATGGCACATCACACGCATATAAGAAAATAAGACGTATTGCATCACAAATAATTCAATATCTTTTATTATAACATTATTACATACACGAAAATCATCCGAAGAATAGACAATTTACAATCTTGAATCAAAATATGATATTTTATTCTTGGAACCACTTTCCATACACGAAAATTGTCTCAAGATTACACAATTTACAATCTAGCATCATAATATAATATTCTACCTAGCCTATATATGTTCTCTCTAATATTCACTATCCAGAGCGAATATCCAAATAGCAAATCTCGCTGATGTATGTGACCTGCAAGAAATAAATTTAATTTTAAGTATCAAAGTGGCGGAAAAGATTCCGAACGGTAATAGTGGATTCTAGTAAGGACTTCACTTAAAAATTTGCACGTGTACTAACCTTGGTGGCATGCCAAAGCTAAGTCAGCATGTAAATTAACATTTTTGTTATCCTGTGCATTTGATATAGCTCATCAGATCAACAAGTCGCAACAATTACCACATAGATGGAAATATAGAAAAACAAGATAAGAAGGATCTGAACGAATCCATGAAACAAAGGATCAAAATCTTTTGATTAACTAGACTGTCTATCTAGCAAGAGATCCGAATTCTTGATGAAATAATTGATATAATGGTCAATCACAATATCATAATGCAAAATAGTTAATCTGACGGCCATAAGTAGAAGTGTAGATAAAGAGAAACACAAGAACAATATGACAGGAGTAGTTCAAGGTCAAGAATAGGGACGGAACATAAATCACTATGCATTGATTTACTACAGTTTGCATCAAGAGAAACACAAGCAGAATACTCATCATGGGAGAAAAGGAATACTTATCATATTTGTTGTCTGATCGGTGCACTAAGAATACTGAGAGTAGAAAAGACATGGGAGAGAGTGCTTGGCAATCACCATGAAAGTTGTACCTGATATCCTTGGTACACTCCAAATGTCCAGTGCGACCAAAGTTTTGTTGATGGTAGCACTCCCACACGGCAATGAAGCAACAATGCCACTGTTGCTGATCCTTCTGCATCTTATTAATAACAAGGAAGATATCGACACATGCCATTACCAAGTACAGATAAACCTGCAGCAGCATTGTCCGTTCCAGCAAGGTCCAAACAGAGTGAACTTGGAAAGCCATGAGATACAAAACAAACTACGACGTGTTTGGTTCGATTAAGTAAATGTAAACAGCAATGGAATCAAGTCACGGTGGAATTGGTAATGTAATTGGTCTTTCCATGTTTTGTTTGGTTCGACATGGTAATGGAATCAATTCATAGAGGAATGTCAGATATTGGGGAACCGCGGCCATGGCGGCTCCTCACACCGCACTGCTGCTGACCTTCGGCCGGGGGAGGGGTGGTGCTTCTGAAGCGGAGGATGTCGGGGAGATATTGCGGCCTTCACCACCATGAGATCTTGCACTGCAACTCGATGGCGACAAGACGGGAGGCGGAGGGGATTTGGTGGAAGAGTCCCGCTCGAAGATGTCGCCGGAGTAATTTGATTACACGGTACTTGTTTACATCCCGGCCAAACCAAACATGTTTAACGGCATCAGGTCGAGGTGTAATCAGATGCGGGTCTAAAAACCACGAAACAAACACGTCCCTATATTCAGCAATCCTACTACGACATCGAACCAAACCAATTAGTTAATAAATATAACTGCACCTCATGAGCGGCCAACGACAGGAATGGGCTGGGATACACAAATATCTTGGAAAAATAGTGGACACGGGCCAAGCCAAGAGAAAAGTATTGAGAAGACTGATAGGGAATAAAATAAATTTTACCTGTAACCTAAACCTCTATCGTGATCTTGCTCCACCACACCTCATGTGCTTCAACTCGCCATCTTGAACATTCCAGAAATCACCGCGTCGTCGTGTATCCAAAATCAATCTTGGCTGCGATTGGGAGAGCTAGATTTAGGGGATCCAATGGCAAGCGAACAAGAACTTGTGATCAAATCATCCATTAGAGATATCCTCGCTCCGGTTCCTATCAATTGGAAGCGAGGAGTGGGAGGTCGTAGCGCGAGCTTCGTCACCGGCTAAGAAGGAACAGCTCGCCACGGCCGAGCGGCGCCCTAGGGAAAGGAGAAAGGCGGCTAGTTTTTGGGAAGTCAAGAAGAGGGACTGCCGGTTGCGGACGTGTGTTCGTGGGTGTGTGTCATGGTTGGTGACTTGGTGGTGTTAAAGGGTCCATAATGTGTTGTGCTTAGTGGGCTGGGCTCATAAAGGTTTCTCCTATAAATTGTGATATATATATATATATATATATATGTATATGAAACAACACGTGTAGCTTGCAACGCATGTCTGTGTATCTAGGATATAATCTCACAACGAATATGTAAGCCGTTGCTAGGTATATATTGCAATAGAAGGGGTTTTGTTGTGGTGTCTCTTCGTCTTGCAACTCACCGCCACAAGAATCTGTTGATCAAGACCCATCTCAAACCACGCAATGCGGATGGTCAGATTGTTGATGAGGATGGGAACCCGGTTGAGGAGGAATTAGGTGATGCAGCTGATGCGCAACAGGATGCTGCATTTGTGGTCTCATGTCGCCAGTCCGCTCAGCCATCTTGGGCTAAGAGGTTTGAGGCCAAACTCAAGAAGATATTCTGCTTCCAAGTAGACAATCAAAAACGCATGTACGAGGCCCATGTCTATGCCAAGAAGTCATGCGCTCGCCAGAAGGAAATGATGGAGGCTCAAGGCTTGACCGTTTCCAAGGGCTCCGAGAACAACATTACCCCAGAAGACCAATGGATCTCCAAGCACACAAACTGGGAAGATGATGCCACCTCCTCCTTCCGTGCCCCGCCACCTCATGATGATGCATGGGAAGACTGGGTTGATGATGATGACGAGTGATCTCCGGGACGTTAGTGTTGCTCTTGTCCCTTTTTGGCGTCTTGATGCCAAAGGGGGAGAAGTTGCACATTAGGTATGCGGGATTTGCGAGGGAAAAGTCACAAGCTCGTTCTTGCCATTGATTTTATTCGTTGTGAACTTTATTTGTTTGCCTCTTATTATGTGTGACTTACTATGTGTGAACTAACTATGTGTGCTATGTATGATAAGACTATGTGGTTATCGTATGGATCCATCTTGTGTGTAATGTGGCTATTCTTGTTTGGATCCATCCTATGTGACGACCTTCCCCATTCCTAATCAATATTGGCCATCACATGTTATTTAGCAAAGGTATGTGCTCTATGTGCGACTTCTACTCCCGGGTAGCTTGTTAGTGTGTATAGGGCTTGTTTCTACATATCTAGGGGGAGCCCCATCTATATCTTGTCATCACTAGATTTTCCTGCAAAATGTGTGTTGTCATCAAACACCAAAAATGGGAAGATTGAAAGAACATTTGCTATCCCTAGTGATTTTGGTGTTTGATAACAACTCACATATCGGACTAATGATTTGCTAAGTACCGCTTTTTGCTACCGGATGCGACAGAAGGCTATGATTAACTGTCAAAAAGCTTCTGCCTGCTTCGGTACTAAAACGCGATACTACCGTATTTTAGTACCGCACCATGCAGATACTCTTTGGATGTTGTCAAAAGCTTCTGCCTGCTCCGGTACTAAAATGCGGTAGTACCGCATTTTAGTACCGCTCGAGGCAGAGACTTTTGTATATTGGCAAAAAGCTTCTGTCTGCCTAGGTAGCGAAATGCGGTAGTACCGCATTTTACTACCTGGCGTGACAGAGAGTTTTTTCGTCTGAAAGCTGCTGATTCCTCTATGTCCGGTAGTACCGGTTGCCACTTGCGGTACTTTCGTTTTCCGGTAGCATCAATAGTAGTACCGCTGTGGGCAGGACTTGATGAAGTTTGAAAAAGTATGGTCCGGTACCAGGTCCGGTAGTACCGGAGTTCTCCGGTAGTACCGCTTGAACTTCCGGTACTCCGCTGCAATAAATGCTCCAACGGCCAGATTTTGTGGAGGGGTATAAATACCCCTCCACCTACCTTGGGACAAGCTGCTCAAACACATTAAAGTCAAGACCACCATTGGAGCCACTCAATCTTCAAGATCTCCTCATTCCACCACCCAAAGTCCTTGATCTTTGGGGAATCGAAGGAGGAGGCCCCGATCTACTACTTCACCAAAAGAGATTTTTATTTCCCCCTCATTTCATTGAGGGTCCCTTTGCTCTAGTGTTTTCTTGGAAACCCTAATCCTTGTTTGGTTCTTACAAGCTTGTCTTTGATTGCTTTAACAGCTTGCTTGTATTTGGGAGCCTCCGATTAAGTTGTGGATGTGTGCCCCAAACTTGTAACGGTGCCGGCTTCCACCTTGAAGGTTGCGATATAGTGGAAGGTGAATCGATCCCGTTGGGGTGAGATTCATCGGAGAACAAGGGAGGCCTTTCGTGGCGTTGGTGGTTTGAAACCACCCCTCTCCAAACGTAGACGTACTTTCCCTCAAAAGGAAGGAACTACGGGAAACAAATCCTTGTGTCTCCGCATCCACTTTTCGGTTACCTCTATCCTTTACCGCACCTTACTTACTTGTTACTACTTTGTGTTGTGGTAGCTCTTGCATATTTGTCATATAGGTAAATTCACCGTAGTTGCACTATCTAGAGAATTTACTTTATTGTCAAACCTTAATTTGAAAAGGAAGAAAATTTGAAGTAGCACCTATTCAACCCCCCCCCCCCCTCTAGGTGCCCATACGATCCTTTCACATGTGTATACCTAGGTTATCAATTTGATCACTAAAATATACATTTTATAGCATAAAAATTATATCATTAGAAAATATAAAATCTAAACATTCTAATGGTATAATATTTGTGCTATATAATTTATATTTTATTGATTAAATTGACGATCTAGGTATAAACACGTGACTTGTAAACTAGAACCGAGGGAGTAACGAGTTTATTTACGGAGTCTTTCAAAGCGTGTGTGCCCAAAATGTAAACGCACATGTAACACACATTCCAAACACACATCTTCACATAAAATTCACAACCATACAAATGTATGATAATTAGTTATAAAAATACTTAAAAACAATGAAGCAACATTATCTACTATTTATTATTTGATGAGTTTATACCTTCAAGGTCTATCTATTTATGTGCTCTCCAATGCTTCGATCCATTGCTATGATATCCTTTAGAGCCTTATTTCCTTCATCCTTCATAATATGAAACAAAAAATCGTCTCCTCATTTGAATATCATCCTACACATGTATTGTAAAGCATTATTATAAAATAGCATGTGCGTAGTATGTACAAATGAGCATGGTGTAAATACTCTTGAAATAGTCTTTCGCCCCGTTATATTAATATAGCAACCTCAGGATACAACCAACGATAATGCTGGGGCAACAGCACAATCTAGCCCAAAAGAAAGGAAAGAGAAGTAAAAGAGAAATAAATGCCGACATTAGTTAGATTAACGAAACAAAAATGACACGCAATCGATGCGCCCTCCGGAGTTGTCCCACCACACTCCTAGCTCTCCGACGTGCCGTGTATCAAGCAACACCTTCAATAAGGGATGCGACGCCAACGACGATGTTGCCCGGACTTGTCCTAGGATTTCCCCCGATACACAAAGGAGAGTAAGAAAGGGGTACACCGACGCCCCTTAGGAGGGACGATGGCACCCGCAGGTGTCACCGCGTCGGTGCCGGCTAAACCGACAGGGATTTCTCCTGACCCCCAAAAATCAGCACCCTAATCGCTCTGTAGCGCTCCACCAACATTGCCACCCACCAACACGGTCTTGCTGCCATCATCGTCGTCTCACTGTGGCCGCCGATGCGAGGTCTGCAAGACGGAGACAAGGGACCACGGGAAAAGAGGGCAACATGGCAACCTCGCGGGAGGCACACCAGCCCCAAACAGGCCCGGCCGGGCCCAGATCAGGCCCGCAAAGCCGCCGCTGCCATGCTGCAGCCGGCGCGCTGTCTGTGCCGCCCCCCATTCCATACAATCAATGTCACCATCTTGCAGCAGCAGTACCGAAGATAGACAAGAACCGGCCCGCCCAAGCCCAGATGCAGCCCGGAGGGCTTAGATCTGGACCGGGAGGGCTCACTGGCCGCACCGCAAGCTCTGCCACGCTGGGCACTACCCCGCCGCCAAGAGGAGGCGCCACCGCAACCCACCTCCCGGGCCTCGACGGACCTGTTGTCGGCCTAGGTGCACCGTCGCCAGAGATGCGCCCCCAAGCGGGCTCCTGTGCGCGTGGGGAGAAGAACACCCGCCGCCACCGGCCCCTCGCGGGCAACGCCCGACGACGCTTTCCGACGATGACAGAGGAAGGGGGAGGGCTCTGGGGAGGGGTAGGTGAGGGAGCCGCCCCTTTGCCTCGCTCGGGGAGGCGACGTGGGCGGTTGGGTTCCGCGGGCCGGCTCAGATCTTCAGATTCGCTGGGAGAACTTTTCCTTTTTTTCCAGCATGGTGTAAATACTAACCTCTAGTGTTGGAAATATAGCACTTTATTATCCCAGGAGTGCATGTAATTAAAAACTAAATAACCCGACACTGCATGTATGAAATGTTACATTATACCTTGAATGCATCACTTAAGATTGTGTTGCATTGACGGGATACATACCAGTATGTGTCTGCCAGAAAAATTAGGACTTTGCATCCCCATTTAGAGATGTCTTCTTTTAGGGCTAGAGTAGAGAGCAACATACATTTTACCTCTTCAAACTCAGCACGAGTTATATTTACATTCCATGTATAGCCTATATGTTGTCCTCATTGTATGAGCCCATTTCCTGCATATTAACACACATGTATATCCATACCTAGCCAACGGACCGGCCCATGGTATGGTACGACCCGCCTAGCTCTTATCGTGCCTGGCATGGCATGACCCACCACGACACGTTAAGCTAACAGGTCGTGCTATGCCGACATATGGGCTTGGGCTTGAAGCCTAGGCACGGCCCCTTAAGTAAACGGGTCAGCCCGCGGCATGTTAGTCACGTTAAATGGATCTTAGTTTGTCCCTTTTAGGCTATTTTTTAATAAAAATAATTTTAAAAATAGGTAAATATATATAATAAAAATAAATAATAAAGCTTAACATACCATGCCGTGCCGGTTTGTGGGTTTGGCCTCAAGGCTCAGGCCAAAAACCTAAAACATCTTCTATTTGCAAATGGAGGGAGTACATAACAAGTACAAGTCAGCCTGCTCCCAGTAATGTTCTACTCTTGTTCTAAGTCAAAACGAATTACATGAAAACCTATCAATATATTCAACGTCAAAGCTATATAGCACTTAATATATGATGAATGTAATAAAAAGAAATTGGTGTTTCAGAAGCTAATACATTATTATGTAAACTTGGTTAAACTTAAATTAGCTTGACTTAGTACAAATTAATGTAGAACACCAGTTATTTTTGGAACGGAGGGAGCATACAAAAGTACAAATTTAGTCTTTTCGTCAAAGTAAAGCATATGCTTTGGTTTCACCGTCAACCATGTCGACGTCTGAACTACTCATACCTCTAAACTAAACCTTGGTTTTGTTTCTATTCCGCGTTGTGTTTCTATTTATATGGCATTTGGATAGAGAGGCCCCCCAACGTACAAACAAGCATCAAAAAAAGCTTCGGCTACATCAGCAAAACCACCATGAGAAGACCTCACACAGCATTCCATGTCCTCTTCATCCTCCTGTGCCTCTGCGCCACCGGCTACTCCAGCGGCAGCAAGAGCCGCTTCACCTCCATCATCAGCTTCGGCGACTCCTACGCCGATACGGGTAACTTGGTGAGGTGGGCTGACCCCGTCCTTCCACCGCTGCCTATCAGCAACCCCCAATATGGCGAGACCTTCTTCGGCCACCCCACCGGACGGACCAGCGATGGCCGTCTCGTGCTCGACTTCATCGGTAATAAACCTTCGTCGTGACAGCTCTTAATTAGCTACTACTGTCTAGAAGTCACCCTTTTTACTGACCTATTCTGCTTCCTTTTTCGCACGCCCGGTGTAGCGGATGCGTTGGGTCTGCCGTTCGTGCCGCCCTATCTGGGCAAGGAGAAGAACTTCTCCGCGGGAGTAAACTTCGCGGTGGCGGGAGCGCCGGCTCTGAACCTGACGTACCTGCAGAGCCAAAATTTGACGCTGAATCCCCCGATCAGACACTCCCTCGACGACCAGCTCGTGTGGTTCCACACGCTGAAGCCTTCGCTCTGCAGCGGTAGGGTACCTCTCAGCATCCTTCCATGAGTTTTCATATAAACAACAGTAGTTTATCTCTTTGTCCATGGCATACAGGAAAAGGCGCGAACTGTTTCGACAGCACTCTGTTTGTGATGGGAGCGTTCGGAGGAAACGACTACTTGAGCTTCCTCTTCTCCAACAGGACCGTTGAACAAACTAGAGCCTATGTTCCTAAAGTTGTCGACAGCATTTCTAGGGCCGTGGAGGTAATTATACCATACACTAGATGGATTATTTTGTTTTCCGAAAAGGGGGAAAACCCTGTTCTGTGCATTGGTTGATTGGTGCACGCCGGATGGGTGAAATGTCGTTTTCTACATCTGATCCCCACGAGTTAATATACTCTGGTGAATCGTTTGTCTTCTTTGACCTTTATTATTTAGTCTGCAATGATGCAACACTTGTTATATCTCTTGACTCTGAGGATAGGATCAGTGAAGTTGACTAATTCACTGAATTACTAGTGAGAATATAGTCAAGAGGATTAATTTCAATCATTTTTTGGGACGACCATAGAGCCTTTACTTTTTTTCTTCGAAAAGGAGGTTGAACCCCCACCCTTTACATTATAGATCCTTATCGGAAAACAAAGAAGTCCAATTTCTGGGTTTCCAAACTACTCCCTCCGTTTCAAAATATAAGATGTTTTAGGTTTGTGAAACAAATGTATCTAGACATGTTTTAGTGTCTAGATTCACTTTAAACCTTAGTAAACCTACATACTAAAAATAGTCTAGATATATTTGCTTCACAAATCTAAAACATCTTATATTTTGAAACGGAGGGAGTACTAAAATAATACTACTACCGAACATCAAATTTTCGACCTTCTGCAGGCGCTGATCCAGAGTGGAGCCAAGAACATTGTTGTGGCGGACATCTTCCCACTTGGCTGCATCCCGGCGGTGCTCACTGCACTCGCGAGCAGAGACAAGGCAGACTACGACCAGCACGGATGCCTCGCTACTTTAAACAGACATTTGACGCGATACCACAACTCTCTCCTCCGCCGCCGGATCAAGGTGCTCCGGAGCAAGTACCCGCACACGACGATCATCTCCGCCGAGTACTACCGGCCCTTCATCGCATTTCTACACGAGCCAGCGCATTTCGGTGAGCTGGTAGCTAGTCATTGCGATTCATCTTTTGTTTTTTTTAATGCCATAGGGGAACCCAAATATACATCCGTAAGGACTTGAACCTGGGTGGGTTGTACATCCACTTCCCTAACCAAATAAGCTAGGTTCACTTCTTACAATTCATCTTTTGTGAAGAATAACAGCGTGTTTTGACCCCAAAAAATTGTAATTGTGGCAGGACTGAACAGCAGCACGACCCTCTTCGCATGCTGTGGAGCAGGAGGCCCTCCATACAACGTCGACTTCAGCGCACAGTGTGGCCAGCCGGGCGTCATGGCGTGCGCTCGTCCGTCGGAGGCGCTTCAGTGGGACGGCTTCCACCTGACCGACGCGGCCCACAGGATCATCGCCGACGGGTGGCTCCACGGACCATACGCGGATCCTCCTATACTGCACGTCGCACACTAGCACCTTCATCGTAACAAATAAACGCCGTGTAGAGTTGACTTGGTGCTGGGGCAGGTGTAATAATGCCATGTCCCTATTATACATTTCTGTCTTGTGCAGTCACGTGTGTTTATTGTAAGAGTCTGCCTGTGTCAGTTGGTTAACCCCGCCTACGCCAGTTGATTATTCAGCAATGAGAAAAGAAAGGAAGATGCATCATGCAGGACAAATAGGCAAACAAAACTGAAAGAAAAAAAACCGAGGCACATATTGATAGGACAAATAGGCAAATAGAACAAACCCGAGGCAAACAAAACTGAAAGAAAAAACCCGAGGACAAATAGGACAAATCGCCTCACGACCGTATCGCCAAGGAACCCGCTACATATAAGTGAATGAACACCAAAAACATAAAACCCCTAGCCCTTAGAAGGATTCATCGCATGTGCTTCGATGACTACGAGTCCAACAGTAGGTTGGGTACAAGATTTTTCATTACGAAGGTCGAGTTTCGATCCACCACCTTCAGCAATGGCACGTATATTATTACCAAAGTCCCATAATTTCCCCTTCACTAATTGTTGTTTGGACTGGACGTGGACTGGATCACGTATATTTGGACAACAAACAGTTGGGTAGTTTGATTTTGGACCTGGACATTGATCCATTTTCAGGATTACCTGAAGGACACCTCACCATCTGTTTGCATGGAAGCCGGATCTAATGGCTCTCTGATTTGCAAGGCGCCGTCAATAATCTGCAAGCTAAGGCGAGAGAATCGGCTGTTTTCGGCTGTGGCGGGCAAAAGCAGCAGGGCGATTCACAGGCAAGGCCACCGTGTGGTTCTCCGCTAGGGTCTAGGGAACCCAATGAACTTGCAAAATCCTGCTATTGTTCTGTACTTCTGTCAGCCCAAAAAATTCAGTCTCTAGGTCAAGCTCCACCTCCAATTGCTTTCACTTTTTTTCACGGGTGAAAATCCCAAATTATGGTGCACTCTCTGTGTATCGTGCCCATGATTCCTATTGGGTTTTGCTGGTTGCAATCCGTTAGAGATGGACTCCATGCAGGCTCTGCTGGATCGCAACTGCTCTAAGACAGCATATTTATCTTTATCTTCAGATGCATTAAAAACTTTTAATTTCTCGTATTATGAAAGTATTTAAATGAAAAACAAACAGTATTAGTTTTACACAACTAAATACTCTATCCATTCTAGATTATAAGGCATATTTTGTTTCGTTAAAAAACTCTTCGACTAAGAATTACTCTGTTTAAGTGTAGGTTATGCGATAAACAAATCACACACATATGTTCTTTTTTTTAATGAACAGATCTTACCAGTGACACCGATTTTCTCTTGGTTACCCTTGCCTCGTGAAACAAAATACACCTCATGTTTTATTTGCATACAGAGGTAGTACAAACAATGGACTGTCAAATCCATCAACATATTGATGAAACTTTCAACATGAGGTCTCCGTGTTAAATCTAGACCCTTTGATATAAAAAAAGGAATGAACGGTGTAGAATAGTTTGGGAGCATATCCTAAGTATTCTCCTTAACTAAAATTACAAGACCAAAATGTTCTGTAAAGTCATCAGCTTTCAACTCCATGATCCATCAGCTTGGCTGGTTTGAGCTCCCCCTGGCCGATCGCCTATTTACTTGGACTAATCAGCAAGCTAGCCCCGTCATGGCCAAGCTTGATCGGGTCTTCTTCAATTCAGAGTGGAACTCTTCCTTTCCCAACTCCTCCCTGGCCTCCCTTCCTCGCCCCACCTCCGACCACCACCCTCTTCTTGTCACCGCTGCTACCACCATCCCCGTCCCCTCTCAGTTCCGTTTCGAAAACTCCTGGCTCCTGGACCCCTCCTTCCTGCCATCCACCCTCCCTTCTTGGTCTCCCAGGGTGCCCTCCTTGGATGCTGCTCTCGATCTTGCTGTGTGCGTCAAGCGCTTCCGCTCGGCTGCCAAAGCTTGGCGAAAGAGACACCGGTACGTGCCCCAGTTCGACAACAATTGTCGTTTCATTATTAACCTACTGGACTTTGTGGAGGAGTCCCGCTCTCTTTCAGGTGATGAACGTGATCTGTGTTGTGACGCTCGGGACCAGCTGGCTTTCTCCGTGCGTCGAGCTGCGGCTCACTGGAAGCAGAGGGGCAAATTCAGGGCAATCAAGGAAGGGGACTCGAACTCGAAGTTCTTCCACAGGCGCTCCTCTCTGCGCTTACGCCGCAACAACGTCCGGCTTCTCGACGTCGACGACGTCTTGGTGGCCTCTCACCAGGAAAAGGCGGTTGCGCTCCACGCCTTCTACTCCAACCTATTAGGGCGGGAGCGGGCCGCCTGCTGGCGTTTTGACCTGGATGGGCTGTACAACGAGGCGCGGATGGTGGATGGGCTGGCCCTCACCGCATCCTTCGAGCCCGCTGAGATCAAAGCTGTTGTGATGGCTATGGACCGAAACAGTGCCCCTGGGCCCGATGGCCTTGGGCCTTCGTTCTACAAGGCAGCCTGGCCATCTTCCACGCCTGCAATGCTCCGCTTGTTCAATGATATTCATGCCCAGCACGCAGACCTAGGCGCAATCAACCGTGCTCACATCGTGTTGATCCCCAAAGGCGATGGCGTCCTGGCTCCTGGCTCGTTCAGACCCGTCTCTCTATATAATTGCTCTATCAAGTCCATCTGCAAGTCCCTCACGACCAGGCTGCAGGCCAGAATTGGTGACCTGATCGACGTAAACCAGTCCGGGTTCCTCTCGGGCAGAAGCATCTCGGAAAATTTCTTTTTCGCTACTGAGCTGGTCCAATGCTGCTTCAAGAGGAAAGCTCCCTCCCTTGTGCTGAAACTTGACTTCTCCAAGGCTTTTGACTCCATCAACTGGGAGAGCCTGCAGCGGATCATGAGTGCGAGGGGTTTCTCGGACCTGTGGTGTGACTGGATGGATTTGATTTTGACCACGTCGAGATCTGCGGTTCTATTGAATGGGATCCCTGGCCCCTGGATTAACTGCAAGCGAGGGCTCCGGCAAGGGGACCCTCTCTCCCCCTACCTCTTCTTGCTCATCGCAGATGTTTTGCAGCAGCTGATTAGGCAAGACCCTCTTCTTCGTCACCCTCTGTTGAGTGATGCACCATGCCAGGTCCTCCAGTATGCGAACGGCACATTGATTATCATGCAGGCCAGCGAAGCTTCTGCGCAACGCCTTAAGGAGCTGTTGGACCAGTTCGCTGATGCAACGGGGTTGTCGATCAATTTCCACAAGTCCACGCTGGTTCCTATGCATGTCCCGGCTGATAAGGTCTCCCGGATCGCTGCTGCACTAGGCTGCCGGGTGGAAGGGTTCCCCCAGACTTACTTGGGTTTGCCTCTGTTGGCTCACAAGCTTAAGATGCGTGACTTCGCCTCCCTAATCGCTAAAGTGGACAAATATTTGTTTGGCTAGACGGCCATCCTTCTGTCCAGCGGTGGCAGGCTGGTTCTTCTGAACGTTGTGCTTGACGCGCTGCCAGACTATGCTATGGGCGCGCTGGACCTGCCACCAGCTTTGCTTCATGCTATTGAGGCCCTCAGGCGGGCTTTCCTGTGGAACTCTGGAGATCGCGCTTCTAGGGCGCAGTGTCTTGTGGCGTGGTCCGCGGTCTGTCGCCCAAAGCGCGAGCGAGGGCTAGGCATCAAGCAGTTGAGCGCCAAGAACTCCTGTCTGCAACTCAAGCTCCTACATCGGCTTCACGCGCGCTCTGATGCCCCTTGGCCTCGCTGGGTCTGGTCTCAAGCACGGCTAGACCCCTCGGGAGATCATCACCTGAACCGGCTACGCGCTCTCCCGCCGCTCTACCGCGGGCTAGCGACTGGAAGCCTCGGCAATGGGCAACGGCTCTCCTTCTGGCACAATCAGTGGCTCGAGGGTATGCCCCTATGCTATAAGTTCGCTGCCCTGTACTCCCATGCCACGGTCGCCACGGCTTCGGTCAGCGACGTCATTGCCTCGGGCTTGCGCGCGTCCCTGGGACCGCGGCTAAACCACGCTGGCGAGCGGGAGCTGCCCATGCTGCTGGCTATCCTCAATGGCGTCTCCCTTTCTGCGGATGAAGACAGCTGGTCCGTTGTTCGCTGCGCCAAGACCACTGGGAACATTGACACAGCTGAGCTCTACAAACTGTGCACTTGGGGTGGCGTCGACAAGCCTTTCTAGGACTTCGTCTAGCGAAATCACGCTCTCTCCAAGGTAAAAAATTTCGCGTGGCTTCTTATCTAGGCAAGAGTGCAATCGCCCAGCCAACTGGCTAAGAAGAACACCATCACAGCGGAAGAGGACCTCTGCCCGATATGCGGATGCCCGGAAGAAATAGGCACCCACATCATCTTCCAGTGCCGGTTTGCCCAAAGCTTCTGAGCAAGCATTTGCTTCCATTAGCCGGATGGTGCTGATGTCCGGGATCTCCACTCCTACTCCCCCTCTTCGGTTATCTCTATGGAGTCTATCACGACGTTCATGCTCCTTTGCTGCTAGCACCTTTGGAAACACCGCAACGCGGTGGTCTTTCGCGCGCAACAGCCTAGCCTCACCCTCATGCGTAGAAGTTGCATCGAGGATGCTCACCTCTGGCGCACTCGTCTCCCTTCTCAGGTCAAACCGAACGCGGATGCTTGGATCCGCTGCGTGGGGCTGCACACTGTCTACCCCTACCCCTGTAATCTACTCTCCTCCCCCTCTTCCCTGTAATAATCCAGACTTTGAGGTCTCCTTATAAATGAAAATTCAGGTGGGGATTTCCCCCGGTGACCATTCAAAAAAAAAAATGTTCTGTAAACACTATCATGACATTCCTCAGTCATGGATAATTACTTGAATTTCGTAGGCCATCTAGCTTGCCAATAGGTATGAACAAATGATGGGGTAGCTACGTGACAATAATAATAATTAAGATGCAAAATTGTTGTCCCCTCCTCCTTTCTCCGGGCTTGAAACCGGCTATGCAACAAGTAAGATCCACCTTAGAATGCATAGGCGGAGTTCCCCAACCAACACTCCTAACCCAAAAACACCACCAAAGTAAAAGAAGCACACATAAGAATTTATAAGAAAAAAAGGAAATATTTTTGTAGGCTATTTTTCTCCCTTCCTATTGTGACACTGTTTTTTTAGCAAAGTTTTTCTGTTTCAGAAAATAAATAAGCACCCAAATGCCTTTTCCCTAGTAATAAACATACACCTTTTCCCATTGTGCTAGGAAATAATTAGCATAACACTCAAATTATACATACTTCCCTTCTTCTTTTTTGAATTATGACATTTTTTTTGTAGTTTCCTCTTTAAACAAGAAGTCGGCTCAACGGTTGTCGAAATGATCCTGCAGCCAGCGCCCGGCGGCATGGTTACAGAGGTCTTTAGCATGTAATATCAACCTAAAAAACAACGCATTACAAAACGTAAGGAATTTTGCACTGGTTAGAAAATAAGAGACATGTATATGAATATACTACTATGTAAGCTCTACATGCTTATATGTGTTAAACGAGGAGAGTTTTCTAGACATTGGTAGGTGTGCAGACACAGTAGTAGTACCTGATCAGTTTTGACGACAGCAAGTTTGGGACTGTTCGGATGTTCTTCCACTGCACGCTTCAACGCTTCATGCACAGCCTCGCCGAGACCACCGGCGGAGCTGATTTCCACTTCCACTCTCTGAAGCAAAGGGAGGTACTCCAAGGTACTAAAGTAAAAGTCGACATCCCTTGTTAGCTCGTGGACTTTGAAGCCAAAGGATTCCAGGCAAGGCATAGCTCCCTGTAGAAACCTGACCGGTATAGACGTGCCAAAGTACCTCAATCTAGGGAATGCACCGTGACCACTGACGCTTGGGAAGGTGTCCAACAGTGTCAACAGCTCTAGACTAATGAGCCCTTGCAACCTCCCAAGGTTCTCAAGATCCTGCTCCTTCACGGACTTCACATCCACAGACAGATGTGACAGATTTGGAACAATCGAGGAGTTAATCCATGCTGGCAGTCTAGAGGATGCAATCTTCATGCGCAGATCACGGAGTGGCAGAGGCAGCACAGAGCCTTCCCAACTGGTCTCCTCACCCGGCTCGCTGCTTAGAAGTGCTAGGACTTGCAATTTCTGTAGATTACCCATGGATTCCACCAAAGCTTTGATCGAATCCTCATGGAACCTTTCAATCCCAATCTCGAGCTCCCTCAGCTCTGTCAGCTTGCCCAGCTCTTTCACAAAGTTTACTGAGTTGCTGACATCGTCCAGCTGTAGCTGTAACTCTTCAAGGGACGTCAGCCCCCCAATCCAATCCGCCAGTCTTGTGCTAACACCATCAGCACGCAGGCACTTGAGTTGGCTTAACTGACAAACACTATGTGGTAGTTCTGCCCCGGTTCCTCTCAAGTCCAGTGTCTGCAGAAACCTCAGATGTCCTATTTCAGCTGGAAGCTCATGAATATGAGTGTTGTATAGTCCGAGATACCTCAAATGAATTAACATCCCAATCTGCTCAAGATGATATGGGCGGCCTTCTGCAAAAGTACATTCTTCTATTGCAAGGACACGCAGAACTGTAAACCTTGAGAATGATGGTGTCGTACTAAAATGACACAAGGTTGCATTGAATGACCTTACTTGCTGGATGGGCGTGTTATCAAGATGCTCATACAGCTCCGCATCTCTGTTTTGGATAGCTAGCCTGCGAGCATTGTATTTTGAAGAGATGTGTTGCTCAATATCCAATACGGCAACAAAGTCTTCCTCCACTGACAAAGAACATATAAAATCAAACACCATATAATGGACATGGCAACCAACAATAATGCCATGACGTTGATCCTTTATCGGCATGATCAAACTTCTGTCTATGAGCTGGTTGAAGTATACCTCTCCAAGCTCAAATAATCCTGTCCCTGGTTTCTCTGGGATGAAACCTTCGGCTACCCACTTCCATATCAAGATTTCTTTCTTGATTGAATGATCTCTTGGAAATATATGGAGGTACAATAAACAAGTCCTAAGATAAAAAGGCAGATCATAATAGCTAGATAATAGTATATTCCTCATGTTCACTAAGTCTTCGTTATCTTCGTACCCACGACCGAGATAGGGGGACACCTTAGACCATTCATCACTTGATTTACCAGCCAATAACTTAGCTACTGTAGTGATAGCTAATGGAAAACCATCACATTTCTGTACAAGTTTCTCAGATAAGTCCGATAAACCAATCGGGCATTTTCCTTTACCACCAAATAGTAACATATTGAATAATTCTTGAGAATGCACAGGGGAAAGTGGTTTTAGCATGTAAACTTCGCCTGCCTTTGCGGCGACCTCCAAAATTCGAGTGGTTGTGATTACTGTACCTCCATATTTATTATCAATCAACAAGGCCGATTTGATTATTTCCCACGGTTGCACATTCCATATATCATCAATAACGATGAAGTACCTATATATCACCATCGATGCAAGAGTTATGAATTATTATATATGTGTAGAGTATCTATAAAAGAAAAACATGGCAACAACCTTGATAAGGAATCTAGAGGATCTTCAGTGGATAACATGCCCTCAAATTACCACTAATCACAGCATAAGGGAATAAGAAGGTTCAAGCTAGCACTACAACAATGAGATCATCCAGTAGATTATTTTTTAGACATATATACTACTTAGAGCGTCTCCAAGAGACTCTCCAAAAGATACCCTTTCTATATCATTTCAACTCCAACGCACACTCCATTTTTCACTCTCCATATTTCACTTTCTTATATTTTATTCATATCTTGTAAATAATTGGTCGGGACCATCTGTTGAAGAGTGTTTTTCTTCCCTTTGTTGATAAATATTTGTAGAAACTAGTATAAGGGCTTCAGTTATGCAATAAACTCTTCTAATAAAGCACAGGGTGTATGTGTCTATGATGCAAAGGCCAGGTGAGATGGAATTAAAATACAGGTTATCTATATTTATGTACACACTGGGTATATGTAACATATGATCTATTCTACAGAAGTAAGTTGGGTTTTATCCATTCGCACAAGTATATAGAGTACATTCTCATGACTTGAAGATAACCATGGCTCGACAATGTGGTACATACCTCTTGTCTGCTAGTAGCCCCCGGAGCTCTTCAATGAGTAAATTTTCATTTAATGTTGCTGGAATTATATTCATATATTTTTCCTTGTCAATTTGAATAAGGATGTCCATGAAAATTTGCTTCATGTCAGGATGCTGAGATACGGATACGAAAGCCCGGCAATCGAATTTCCCTTCAGCCCAGTCATACATTGCTTTGGCAAGAATTGTTTTGCCCAATCCTCCCATTCCAAAAATGGAGACTACATCCAGCTGTGTGGTGTCATATTTCATTCTCAGCTTCCTTATTACCTCGCCCCTAGAAACTTCAGTGCCAACCATCTCCGTCAGATCTTGGTTTAGACCACACGACAAGCGAGGGACGTCTACAGATGTGAAGCTTGGATTTGCAACAATTCGGTCGACCACTTTGTACCTCTCACCTTTGGTGACCACATGCTGGACCATTTTGATGATACCATTGATCGCGTTACTCTCGTCATGGAACTCATAACGACGAGTCTTCCCTCTGCGAAGCAAGTAAGACATCCCTGCGGTGCCTAGAAAGTAAGCTACCCTCGGCAAGATGCCTCCCTGCTTTGAATCAGGCTCAGAGACCCCAAGATGCACCAGGATGGAATCGACAATATCTTCCACGTCATACGAGAGGTCCCTTGCTTCCTTTGCCCATAACTTGCTCTCACCATCCAGCTGGTCCCTCCGCTGAACTTCCTTCATGCCGTGGAGGGCATATTGCATGCCTTCCAGCTCCTTATAGAGGGACTCAATGTCTTTCCTTACGTCTGCGCGCAGGTTGTACTTGTCCTGGCAGAGCCCCAGCATCTTGGGGAGGAGGTTTCCCATGGCACCCATCACGAGGTCGACTGATTGTGCATGATGCTTCATTAGAATGGAAAGGCCATCTGTTCTAGCACACCTGGTAAAGATAGAAGAAAAAATGATGAGAAGAAATGGCCACGGTAAGGGAAAGAAGATTAGACGAACAGCTAAAAATTCATACCTGCTGCTGTCGACTTGCTTGTTTACATGTTCCTCCGAACCTTTTGTGTTCTTTTTCTTGCCTTCTCGAGTCTCGTGTCGTTTTTCCATTGTCCTTGTGCCCTTTTTTTCTTCAGTCATGGTACTCGTGTACTCCTCACCATCAAAAATCACATCTACACACTGTACTCTGATTATAAGAGGGTTTGGATGGTTGCTAACAGCGGCCTCCAATGCAGACTCTGCAGCTTTCATGTCAAATTCATCAGCACCCCGAGCCCCAAATTTTACAGAGATCTCTGTAAGACCTGTCAAGTGATGGACGCAAGCAGCTTTAAGGCTGTCTTGGTTCATTTTATCTGAATTGAAGCCTAGCTTGAGCTTTTTGACTTTGGGCATTACTCCGTGCACAAAGGCCAGGCATTGTGCAGTACACATGAACTTGAAGTACGTGAGTACTTGGAATCCCCCCTTGTTAATAATAATCCTTTCTGCTGGAGCTGTCTGGATATACAGAGTGAGAGCAGTGAGGGCAGGTAGTCCTTTCAGGATATCAATATCTTCCCTCGACAGCCCCCTAACTCCAATCTTTAGAATGCAGAGTTTGCTGAGTTGTCCGAACCACTTAGGGAGACTGAAGAAGATGCAACAACGCCGTGAAATCTCTATCCTCTGGAGAAGAAGATCCGGAGGAGGAGATTCCATGCTGAAGCCATCAGAAGGAATGTTTAGACTTGCAGCACGAGCCTCGTCATGAGGAACATAAGAGGAGCCTGAAGCAGGTACCAGAGTTACAGACTGCAAGACTCTGAGTTTCTCAAGAATCGAGCCTAGGAGTAGCATATTCTTTTCCAGTTTTTCCGCTGGCTGTACTGTAGAACAGGTGAGCTGAAGATCCTGGAGATTGGTCAGCCGTCCAAGCTGCATCACATTCTCTTCTGAGTAACTGCTGAGATCAAAATAACCCAGAGTGCGAAGAGATTTCATGTGGGAAACTCCATGGGGCAGAATAGACTCGCTTGGAAGGCGGAGGTGCAGTAATCTCTCTAGAGTAATAATATCTGATGGAACGGAAAATAATCTTGCATATATGTGTAGTGTGCCCAAGTTTTGGAGGCTTTGAATCTTGCTTGGAAGTTTGACGGTGATATTACATTCAATCTTGAGATACTTAAGCCGAAATAGCTCCCCGATTCTAGTCAGGTCAAAACATGTCTTGTCTTGATCAGCCCAAATATGAAGACTCAGAACTCGAAGAAGTCCATAATCCATAATGGAAGGTATACACTTGAAGAAACCCCAAAATATAAGTGATCGAACTTGGGATGTTATGATGTTTTCTGGTATGTATGCACTTTTTACCCCTCCAAACTGGATGGACAATCGGCGAACTTTGTCAGGAAGTGCTAGAGTTGATTGAAAATAGTTCACTGTAATGACAAAATTTTCCTCCATGGATTTGTACCTAATAAAATCCAGTACCATTTGGTGAACTGTACAAGACAACACCTCGCCGGTATACTTGGTTTCAACAGCTTGAATCATTCCTCTGCTGACAAGCTCATCAAAATAACCCTTGGCAATTTCTCCTGTATCTTGCCCTTCCACTGCACTGGGAAAACCTTCAGCTACCCAGTGCTTCACCAACTCATCCTTCTTGATCACGTAGCCATCTGGATACATACTGAGATATAGCAAGCATGTCCTCAGACGAGGTGGAAGACAACTGTAGATAAGGTTTAAAACATCTTTCATCCCATCAGAAGAGGAGGACAAATATTCTTCTATGTGCTTCCACTTTTCCCTTACTATATTTGGTTTGCTTGCTAACAGACTGGCTACATTTATAATTGCTAATGGTAAACCACCACATTTCTTGATAATCTCGTTTGAAATTTCTTTGATGTCTGTATGGCAGCTATCTTCAAAGCCAGACACTCTACCGAAGAGTAGCTCTCTAGATGCATAATCATCAACAGGATCCATCTTATATATATTGTATGGGTCATAACTACAGCATGCCAGAGCTACATCATCAATATGTGTGGTTGTTATGATCCTGCTGCATTGATCTGTATGAGGAAAAGCACGGCTAATAATATCCCAGACAGATGCAGTCCATAAATCATCAATTATGATGAAGTACCTGCATAATTTCTTATATTAGGTAAGAGAAAAACAACAAATTCATGTCTACTACCTCCTCTCGAAATCAGATACTGCATAGAAGTGCAGACTTATTTTTACTTTGACTACCTATATATACATAATTAGATTGGTGAGTTAGAAATTGTGTAATTAGATTTACACTTTTTCTAAAAAACAGCTAGATGTTTTCTAATTGAAAAACAGACACTTTTTTGCGGTCGGATATCTGTCTCATTTCCGAATCTCAGCGCGTCTCTTTTCCCTTGTTTCTGTCCGGCGCGTGATCTGAGTCAAACATAGTTTTTTTTTTAAAATCAGTCGGTACTCTTTGTCGTGTCTTTTGGCTTGCTTGGGGAGAGGTGGAGTGGCCATGGCGGAGAGGTCTGCGGCGACGCTGCAGCCTACTAGGCCGGCGCCGGAGGGAGCGGGTGTTCGCGAGCGAGGGATACAGCCGGCGAAGAGACCAGCAACTATCCAGCCGGAGGTAGCGGCGATGGACAACCGTGGCTTGCGTTCCTCCTCGACCTACTGTAACAAGAGCGACGATTTGACAGCAAGGAAGGCTGGTGCGTCGCCAGGGATATGGATATTTACCTGAGCTTGTTACTCATTTCGTTCAATTTCGAGTTTGTATGTGTGCTGGTTCCGTTCGATTTCAATGTTGTATTCGTTCTGTTTGCCACGCGATTCAAGGAATCAAACCCTCCCGCTTGTGGCATGGACGTCATGAATGGCAGCTCGTATTTTTTGGATGCAGCATGACGGGGTGTAGGAGAGTTGAGATGTGGCATTAGGGACAGTAGGGAGTAGCCCGAAACATTCTGTGCTCTCTCTGTTATGCAGTGCTTGTACTTGGCTTCCAGGTAGCCAAGCAAGTTCTCCATCTCATAGATAACGGAGTTTGTAGCTGTAGCTTGCTTGTTTTTTTTCAACTAGTGTTAGTCAGTCAGTCAATCAATGTGTGAGGTGCCACTCTGAAGTCATAAGAAGCGCTCCATTTGTATCTAACTTGTCAAGATCCTGTTTATATTTGTATGTTATTGACGTGCTTGTACCTATATGTCCTCAGACAGGCAGCGCATTTCATCTGTTTGCCGTTGTAAATAATACAGATTGTTTGATGTGCAACCCCCTACGGCAAATTAAGGTCTCAGTTTGCAACATGTATTAATTTCTCGTGCACTTGTGATGAAACGGTAGCAGAAGCATGTCATGGCATTGCAACAAGAGAAGAAGGGGTAATTTGATGAAAAAAAATAGGAGAAGGGGTAATTTAAACTAGGAACTGATTCATGCAGATACAGAGCCGTTAGGGTGGCAAGCGGGGCGGGTTACGGGTTGGAAGTTTCAACTAAGCCAGCTTTAATTCTCCTCCCTCACTCACCTTGTTTTTGCCTAGATTTGAGTTTTGCGGGCCTAGAAGCGGGTGCGTCCTGCAACCCTAGGAGCCGTTAACATTACTCCCCATAGGAGCATATACAATATCTCTTGTGTGCACGGATACTAACTTAACAAGCTTCTCAGGTTCAGTTTTCCCTATTGGTCAGTTATGTGGTGTTTTGTTGTGTGAACTGTAGGGGAGGTTCTCCCTTCCTGCTGCAATTGTAAAGAAGATTTTGTGTCATGCGATGATGTATATTTTCACTGATCTGGATGTCCTCATGTTGTCATCTCGATTGGTTTTTTCAGCACCTGGCTACCCAATTTTTTTTGTTTGTATGATTGTTACCTGAATAACCAAGACATATATTTTGTTGATTCGAGGTTGGAACTCATGTTTGTTTGTGCAGGAATGATGAGAACCACTAAATCACTCACACAATCACCTACCTTCATGAACTGATGTTCCTTAGGATTTTCCAGTCTCTCATTTTGTAGTTTAGTCATCTTAATTATTTAGGATTTTTCTCATTATCATTTGTTGTTCATTTTATCTGTGTCACATCTTCAGGCATCGCTCCTTCATTTTCATTTTTAAATCCCATCTCTCTTTCTTCATTTATTAAGTTATTCTTGTTAATCATTACTTTAGTTTTTTATTTATTAATTTCTTCAGTTTTTTCATTAAACTATTTTCTTTAGTTTTTTCATTAAACTATTTTCTTCAACTTTTTATTATCTTTTGTATTGAATAGTAGTGTTTTAGTTTAGTTATCTTACTACTTCAGTCCTTAAGTTCTTTAATTTCCCTTCAGTTGATTTTCCAGTCTCTCATTTTGTAGCTTAGTCATCTTAGTTCTTTAGGCCTTTTCTCAGTCTCTTGATTTTCTCATTCTCATTTGTTGTTCATTTTCTCCGTGATACATCTTCAGGCGTCGCTCCTTCATTTTCATTTTTAAAGCCCATCTCTCTTTCTTCATTTTCTTAAGTTATTTTTGTTAATCATTTCTGTAGTTTTTTGTTTATTTATTTCTTTAGTTTTTTCATTAAAAAAATTTCTACATTTTTCCTCAGTTTATTCATTAAATATTTGCTTCAGTTTTTTTATTATCTTTTGTATTGAATAGTAGTGTTTACTTTAGTCCTTAAGTTCTTTAATTTCCTGTTAGTTGATTTTTTAGTCTCTTATTTTGTAGTTTAGTCATCTTAATTCTTTAGGATTTTTCTCAGTCTCTTGATTTTCTTATTCTCATTTGTTGTTCATTTTCTCTGTTTTACATCTTCAGGCGTCACTCCTTCATTTTTATTTTTAAAGCCCATCTCTCTTTCTTCATTTTCTTAAGTTATTTTTGTTAATCATTTCTTTAGTTTTTTCATTAAACTATTTTCTTCAATTTTTTATTATCGTTTGTATCGAATAGTAGTGTTTAGTTTATGATCTTTTGTTGACTAGAGCAGAGCCACAAGACGAGGCCATATTTATCATAAGCTACCTGCAGGATATTCTGCACATGACAAAGGGTTGGGTTCTGACTGTTTGAAGGGTTCCCAGACGGACTAATCAAGGAAAAAATATGTTTATAAACTGTTTATGTGGTTTTATGCAGCATTGAACTGAAACAGAACATCTGCTCTTGCTAAACCCTTATATGTTGACAGCTACATGCAAGTAATGGGACAGACAGAGGCCTCCGAAAGGACTTCGTCTGCCATGTTCCCTTCCTGCAAGATGGTAGAACAGTAGCTAGTGGAAATCTGGGATACAGAGAGAGCTTCCATTTTTCGCTGGCTCGAATAGCATGTCATGAGTGGTAGGACTAGTGATGTGGGCACTCATGGTTGAGTGATTGTTTTTTCTGCTTGAGTTCTTATTTTTGTCGAGTCTATTGAAATAATCAGTTAGCTACTTTTGGAAAATTAAGTTAGTGCAGACTTGGTCATTTTTTAGTTTGCGGTTTTCTACATTCAATTCTCCGATTTGAGCTAGACGACCTTGTTCAGTTTATCAACCTCTCCGCTTTTCATTATAATTTTTCCAGTTCTCTCTTAATGTTCTGAAGTTGATCTTCTATTGATATGTGAGAACCATAGTGGAGCCTGTAACTTTGTTAGTACATGTGTATGTGCTTGTTAAATCTTCAACTTGTTTGCTGCACTTTGGTGCAGAAATACAATTACTTTCTTAGTTCTTGTGGTGTACTCCCTCCGTTTGGAAATATAAAATGTTTTAGATTAGTGAAGCTAATGTATCTAGAGTTCTAGACATCTTTTAGTGTGTAGGTTCAACTGAATCTAGACACTAAAAGGTGTCTAGATATATTTTCTTCACAAATCTAAAACATCTTATATTTCTAAACGGAGGGAGTACAGGCTTGTCAAGTTTATTTGCCCCCTTGTTCCGTATAATTGCTTCTTCACTCTCCTAAATGTTTGATTGTTCACTATGCAATATTATTATGTATCATTCGTGAGACTTACTTTGATGCCCATGCTTTATGTTAGTTCGGATATTAAGCTTGAAAATAATGCTTATATATTATCATTTTCAGAACTAGCATGGTGGCCCTCACAAATGCGAGGGCATTGCTTACTACCACATGAATGTATTAAAACCTACAAAATCTTGACCGCACCTACTATATTACATATTTGAATCTCGATAATACTGAAAAAATGTGAGATATTTCTACAAAACATCAAATAGTTTCATATAAAATATAAAAGCATCTAGCTACCAATCTGATGGATCCCATTTTGTCATAATTATAAGTTCATAAGTATCACAACAATTATGTCATCACAATTTTACCTAGAAAGATCACTCACATGCTAGATGTTGTCATAGAAATGCATGGTAGACTTATGAATCTCAATCTTTTGGGCCCATCCTTTAATATAATGCCAAACTATTATTTCTAAAATCCCTACAAAAGAACAACCATTAAGTCAACATATTTGTTAGCAAATACCGGCAGATCTTCAAGCCCCACCCAACCAAATCCTATCGATAGATATTCATATACCATAACTAATACAACTTGATTGCAGTAGCTAAGCATAGTACATTTGGCTATTCTTCATAATTGAACATAATCATATCACAAATTTATATAGTTATTTTCAAACTTTAAAAACATAAGACAACACCTATGAATATTTATTAATATTTTTTTTATATTTGTGATATAGGTAAATAAGCACTTGTAATTTTAATTTTTCATTTTCAAGATCTTGTTTCCTCTCATTTACTTTCCAATCTTATCCATCATATTTGTTATTCTAATAAATATAGGGTTCACCAAATTGATGGCTAGATGTTATTTTTTCTTTGTGAGATTGTTTGGTGTGCCTCCATTTTTATGTAATTATGTTTTGAATTAAGAAACATTTATTTTTAAGTAAAAATGGTTATCTACTTGCTTTTACCATCACAGGTTAACTTATAAAGGTCTATTAGTTGGGGTCTACTTAAAAAGTGACCCCACCAGATTCATAGAGTGTATGCTTTGGTTTTATTAGATGCACGATGTCTAGTATGCCACATTAACTCTATAATGTTTAGCTACTTATTCTAAGAATAAAATTTGAGCATCTCTGAACATACTTTGAAAAGCTTTCGTAGAAACCTTCCCGCGGCTCACCAGGCTTGTGGTCATATGGCGATAATATATTCCATGGATGCTAGTTATAGGCAAGTCATTCAAGAATTTCTATTTAAAATATATAAAGAATGTTAAATTAGTTATATAGATTTACTTCTTCTAAAAAATCAAGGATATTTTTCTATTGTATAAAAGTATTAAAATTGTAAGGATTTTATTATCTTGTACTAATGTGTAACTTTATATTTTTCTCTCGTAACATCAAGTTGTGCAGACATGACAATGGTGTTTTGTAAAAAGCATGTTTCATATACTTTATATTTCGGTTTTTTAGACACCTTCCTTGGTATCATCTATCTTGCAGTTCTTAAGAATATGTCGACAGTATAAAAATATTGTACATATGATAATAGGTCAAATATTTGAACTTCAATTATACAGGACACATTTTTTATCTAATCTTTATCCCGTAACAATCAATAGACCTTCATATTATTTCATCATTTTTTGGTTATCAAAAAATACATGAATTTGCTCAAGTTGTGTTGAGTATGTGGGTCGTCTTGTATAAAACATTTCACCTAATTAGCTTTTCTATTTCAAATATATAGAAAATGTTAACTTTGAAAATATTTTATTTTTTCTTCTAATGTGTAATTTTTTCTCTAGTAACATCAAGTTGTCCACACGAACATGGCGTTTCATGAAAACATGCTTCATATTTCATATTTAGGTTCCTTAGGCACCCTCCCTAGGCCTCGCCAAACTTGTGGTTCTTAAGCATATATATATGACCTCAATATTATACATATTACTAATCATGTTAAATAAATTTATTTTAACTATATTGTACATGTTTTTAAAATTATATAATCTTTATCTTAGAAGAATCAATAGACCTTCATACTATTTCATCATTTTCCGCCTGTCTACATACGGGAATTTGTTCAAGTTATTCTGACATGATGGGGCGCATGTTGTGAATTTTTTTACGTAATTAGTTATATGGTGGTATTATAGCTATTTTACAGACTTAATACCATGTATATACATACAAATAATTCGTACTACCTAGTAGACGTGTTTCAATTGTTTCTTTTCTTTTGACAGATGGACGTGTTCTTGTGGTCGACTGCCTCGTTCAGCAGTTGTCCGAACACATGTTTGATTTTTTTTGTAGCATAAACAGGAGCTAGGCACGGGCCTATCTTAGATTTTTTCCAATGACGTGTTAGACGCGGACTCAGTTTTTCCATCTTGGGATTGGGATGGGCTAGAATAAACGGTTAGTCTTTTTTTCTTTGACACGCAAACAGGTGTTACGTACTCTGATAAATAAAGTTACGTAATATCTCGCTAAATCCTCACCATCAATTGTAGATCTAATGGTTAATATATTTTAGGTGATGTGGATCAACGTGGTGTCTCGAAACACACCCTTATATTGCTTTTAGTATATAATAGATGTGTAATTCAGTTATATTTTTTTACTAAGTTACATTGAGTCTGAATATATTAAGTAGTACAAGCTGCAAGCATGTATCATGTGCGTCTATATGTGGAGCTAGCTTTCTCTCCATCGCTCACAAGTGAGCCAGGGGGGGTGGTGCGATGCTCCTTTCTTGCTGATGAAGATGACATGACACAACCTCGGTTTGGTGTTGAGTTGCCTGGGCGCGTTAGGTCTTTTACGTGGTGATTTTTTTTGTCTTTGGGCCTTTTCCTAGCATGCCACGTACACAAAAGTAGTACTAAAAAAAGAGCCGTTTGGAAACTCAAAAAGATTACTCAACACCAGGCTGAGAAATGTGTCTGTTTATAGGACCAAAAATAGACAGTTTTCGCTGGTTCTTAGTTTGGCAGTTGTTATTTCCTCATTGGTTTAAAAAATATGTCTGTTTCTCAATTGAGAAACAGCTAGCTGTTAACTAGTCACTCCCTAGATTTATCATGAAAACTATTTTCATAATACTATGTTTGTAATATTCTACGTACTGGCATGTCCACAAACATAATGATCAAAGATGCATACTGAAGACTGTGTCAATGTCTAAAACACAATGGAATTTGATGATACCCCCCCCCACACCTGGCCATTTTGGGCCCACATGTCAGAGACAGCGTAGGGAGGGTTATTATCAACATAATCACCAACTGGGGGGGTTATCATTAATTTCCCCAATTAATAAAAAAAGAATATATTTTTTAGAAAACTGACAGGAGCATGGCCTATTCTATTAGAGAAGACAAAACCATAATTACAAATGCCCATAGTTTTTTCTGTGAGAAAAAGACCTACAAATTCCAAGCATCCACGTGCAGACTTACGAAATCTGCATGTGATATCCTCCAACGCAAGGGCAGTCAGCTCTCTGTATGTTAATCCTGTGGCATTGAATATGTGCATGTTGAGCTCCTTCCATATATTCCAAAGCATGTACAAGTTTTGACCACTCATCTTTCGACATTCTTCTTTGGTGGTCGTGGCCAGAATCTCCTCCCAGCATTCGACAATAAAAAAGAGAAGGGTATAAAATCGGTTGGTCATTTCCCCCGGCCAGATATCCACCAGAAGACAAACTTGGGATATTTAGGGTAGTCAAGGCACGGTGGAGAGCCAACTCAGGGTCATCGTGGCATCAGTGTGACTGAACCGCATGTTAGGATTAAACAGGCTCTAGTCAGGAGTTTTCTGGAAGTTTGACCATGCCAACTTCAAGGATGAGCTCAAGCGCAGGATGACGTGATGGCGTTTGTCCAGAACTCCATGGGCAGGCGCAAAAATATTCCATGAGTATGCAGCTGGATATCCATTGTTTCTGGCAGAAAATCGTATATATAGTTTATGTTCAAGATATGTTATTTCAGGTCATAACCCATCAAGTGAATAGCACAACAAATGTACTTTTCCCTCCTCCCACCCACCCACTGCTCTTCCTTACCAGTTACCACCAGCCCATAGAGAAAACCAGCTGGCTGAACTACGGCTGGTGACATAGAGGAATACTCTCTAACAGGGCGCAATTTATTCTGGACATCCTAGGTGGTGAGGCATTTTTCCCTCCATTGACGATGGCAACTTGGCGGCTGCAGTTCCAGAGAATACTCGAGCTAGAGTTGCTGTCTCATGCATTTGGCAAGTCCATCTACATCCTTAGTTGCTGGCAATTGGGGGACATAGACAAGGTCACCAGCATGGAAATGCGATCCACATGGACAACTTGGAGATTGTGGGAGCATGATGGGTGCAACCATCTTGGCGACCATGCTAACATGGTGATCGCCATGCGTGGGGAAAATGTTCGGGCCAGCGTGGAGAGACCAGAGCACGGTCATTTGTGGGGAGCGAAGCGTTGGAAATCGATACTTGCGCAACAACTACCAATGTCATTCAAAGCAATAATGAAGGGTACATTTGTCCATGGATTGGTTACAGAAACTCCAACCAAATGTGAGATAAAGACTGTCCTGATAAAATGATCGTTGGCAAGAATTATTTTATTGTTCTGCCAAAAGTATTTTGATATACTGGCTTTGTTAAGAGACCATAGATCTTCAGCGGCAAAGTTCTATCCACGTGATGTGAAGTGCATCTTCATAGGTTACTCATGATAACAGAAATGCTTCAAGTGTTGGAGTTCTAGTGAGGTGGGAACACTTGTGAGCATAGATGTAACATTCTAAGAGCCTCATCTATCCTATGGAGAGAAGAACGGATCTCATCTTGCTATTTGACTTTGGCTCTCCTAGCATGATTGGTGCCCGAGAGGGGGAGAGTGGACCGTTGAGGACAAAGGAAGATGAACCACCGAGAGTTGTGGTTTGTTCAATTCCATGTCGTATGAGTGAAGAGAGTTGGAGGAAGCCAAAGGAGGAAGAAAATATGAGGGTGTACACGAGGACACAACCTATGACTGAAGAGAGAATGTAAAGTGTACATGCACTTATTTTTCAGGAAAACGCAATGACATTGCACTTCTTTTCATTGCAAAGAAGAGTTCAACAGTTACAAGACACCATTCAGGTGTTGATTACCGAGTTTAAGAGTGTCTAATCAGTGAGCATCCCAGTCAGTAGGGATGATGACGCGCAGGCCGGCCGCTCCAGCTCTAGCCCACAACGCAGCTTCTTCCTTGATCTTCCTGTTCAGCTGTGGAACGGAAGGGCTGTCGCCATCAAACACACAAGCGTTGCGCTGCTTCCAAAGCATCCAGGCGACAAGAAGTGCCGCGGAGGCCAAGCCTTTGCGCATCGGCTTGGGGGTGGACTGGGTGGCTATGATCCACCAGCATATGCACTTACAAAAGAGATGTATAGGGGTTTCCACTATTGGAACACTGGGAAAGATGTGTTGATTAAGAAAGTATATATGTCCTCAAAAGTCTGCACGGCATGGTATGATATGTTCAGGCATGCCATGTGTGATATCGGGTATAAGCCATGAAATGGTGATCACACCATATTCTATTAACAATCAGAGTGTGGGATTACAATACTTGCAGTATATCTGGACTGATATTATAATCAGAGAAGGTGGAGATATTGCCACTGAAGAAGAACCTAAGTAAGAAATTTGAGGTGAAAGGCCTTGATCAACTTAGATTCTATCTCGGTCTTCTAAAGAGATCGTTCTCTCACAAAGAAAGTATGTTGTGGACTTACAGTGACACAAGTATGCTTGGATGTTGCGCTGCATAAACTCCCGTTGATCATGGGTGAAACTGAACATCCAGGTACCACTGAAAGTACTTGACATCTACAACTCGGCGACGGTCATAGACCTACACAGTGGAGAGCAAGCGCTCTTTTGGGAGGAGAGATGGCTGCGAGGTGCTTGCATGGAGGAGCTGGCGCCTAGCCTCCTGGCCAAAGTCCCCAAGAGAATAGTGCGGTCCAGAATGTGAAAGAATGTCTTGCAGGGTGGTTACAGGACTGTGGACTGGACTTAGCTGCAGTGGCCCTCAAGGAATTCTTCCAGCTATGGGAAGCAGTATCCATGACCCAGCTTGAGCCGGAAGTCGTGGATGAGATCAGATGGAGGTGGGAGACGGATGGAAACTTTTCCGCTGGATCAGCCTATCGTGCCTTCTTCACAGGCATTATCGACGCCGAAGTCACAGATCCCATCTAGAAATCAAGGGCACCTTACAACTGCAAGTTTTTCGCGTGGCTAGTATCCAAGAATCGGTGCTGGACAACTGATAGACTGCGACGACCACGCCTCCCACACCCAGCTACTTGCCCCCTTTTGTGATCAGACACCTGAGGCGCTGCAACACTTGATGGTGGGTTGTGTTGCAGCAAGGGAGGTGTGGGCGTGAATTCTCTCGCACTGCAGCGGCAGGACTGGATGCCCACGCCGGACATGGAGCTCAGCTCAAGGAGTTGTGGACTTCCAGGATGGCAGCCAAAGAGGAGCAGCGCAACCTTTGGACTGCACTGATCCTGGTGTTCTGGTGTCTCTGGCTGCACCGAAACGATGTCTTCTTTAACGGGATGCTCCCATCCCACCACACCATCGCGCAGAAGATAAGGTCTGAAGCTGAGGCATGGAAACTAGATGGACTTCTACGTGGCCACATGTTTGCCTTCCCGCCAGCAACGCAGGAGTGGTTGCTGCCGGGAGATTAGGTTTTAGCAGTAGATGGGAGCTGTCACCCATGTGGCAGCGTTGCAGCCAGCCCCCGGCCTGGTGTTATATTCTGGCCGCTTGGCTTTCCTGAGTGTGATAAGCAGACATATGCATGCCTTTAGGAGTGATCATCTCTATTATCATATACTGCGATATCTAAATAAGCATTCCTGGGAAGGGTCTTTGGTTCAAGAAAAACGGTCTTTTAAATGTTGATGGTTACACTTATATTGATTGACAAATGATCAACTTTGTTGTTATTGTGTTTTTACTGAAAGAAAAACCTAGTGTCATGGAGAAGCAAGTCATCCTAGATCAACAGTTGCATATCTTGAAGACCATTGCTACTCTCATGTTACAAATATGCAACTTTTTGATATAATCTTCAACTATTTAGGTTTAGGTTTTTTCATAATCAATTTGATGACTCCTTTTTTGCTCGTGATGTCTTCAATTAATTTCATTGCTGATTTTGCATTTTCAAGTGGCCCAACTTCCTATGTACCATAACATTTTTAGGTCAGTGGGGTGTTTAGATGTTCAGTTGTAGTGTCCAGTGGTCTTAAACGCCCAAATCAAGAGTCAGGACTCAAAGGAAAGCCCAAATTGGACAAAAGGTTGTGACAAACAGCAAGGAACACACATCAAACATAATGTATGGATTGATTTAGATCCGATGACTGCTAACAGTTTGGTGCATACTCATGTCCTTATTTTACTTATTTATTGCCGTCAACACCCCAAAAACAACCCCTTGAAATATATCTGTGATTTTTTTGACATAATCAAACGGTAGAGATTAAATACCTTTTGCATTGAAGATGTTTCCTTATAGCATCAATAAGGTCCGGTGCATCAGGAAAGCCATGGGGCCGTGGTGCCTTGAGCTGTGAGAGCATGGTGGTGAGAAACCTCCTCATATCTGGATTTCGAGAAACACTCACAAAAGCTCGACACTGAAACTTTCCTGCATGTTTCTCATACAAGGTCCTGGCTGTTGTTGTCTTCCCAACACCTGTATATCCACGAAAGTGAAAAAGCAAGAATGAATGAAACGTGCATGAGAAACTTGATATTCTATTAGGGTGTGTTTGGTTTGAAGTAAAGGAGGGATGGATTGAGGATGTCCCCTATTTTTATTTGGTTGGAAGGTAGATTCGATGAACCCAATTTGTTCCGAAAAAAGGACGTGAGGTCAATAGGTTGTTGTAGCGAACACTATGTCATGATGTGGTGATATTACCCTTTGTACACGTAATCTCAGCAATATTTTTGGATGGTACAGTCTGTGTTTCCATCATCAGCATCCATATAAAGTAGAGAGACATGCTCTAGTTTTGAGATATAGTCTCCATCATCAGCATGCAAAGGACACCGGGTGAATAACTGGAATATGGATGAGCCAACCCCGAACCAATTCAAGCTTGGTGCTTGTTTGTTCCCCAACAATCCTGATTCATGGGCTTCAAGCACATGGCTGAAATGTCTAGGACTGTATGTTGAGCAGTTTGAAGCTCATAGTCTCTATCCTAAATATAAGCGGATTCGACTAGCAGGGTGTAGGATATGACCGAGGCTTGCCTTATTCTAGAGCTGTAGCACCAAATACAGGAGTAGCAAACTGCAATTGGACCCGAATTCAGACACAGTCATTCCTAGGCTCTCGTTTTGAGTCGAATTATAAATGAGATTGCCCGAAATCAACGATTCCCCCTCAATCACATACAGCCCTAGCTTTCAACTTGGGATACTGATTTCTGCATAATTACTCACCAGCTATAAGGCCATTTTTTGCTGCGCGCCGCGGCACGGAGTCCGGGCGCCCAACGGCAGGCGGCGAAGGTAGCTGTGGGCCTGGTACGCGCACCGCGGAGCTGCTCCAGCGGCCGCCGGCTCGCCTTCCGCCGCATCGACTCCACAGGATGCGCCTCCCTCATCTGCACGCGTCGACGCCGTCTTTGACATCGTCGCGAGAGAGTGAGGGACGGCGCTGCCAGAAGAGACATGCGTTGCGAGCGAGAAGGCTTCGGATAGGGGTGACCTGCATCAATTAGAGTGTGCTGTCGCGCACAAGCAGGGATTTGGTATCCCTTGTTTCTTCCACTCAATTTGCTGCAACTATGAAATACGCGCGCATCGTGGTGGCGCTGGCCGCTGATGCTGACTCCCAGAGAGGGAGAGGTGCAGCAGCCGTCCACCCGAGCGGGAGTAAAACCCGACGCGACAGTGCTGACTCCAGCGAGAGAGAATCTTTGGGTTCAGGGGTGGAGAAGGTGCGGGTCGCCGGCGCCGGAAGAAGAAAATGGGTGCGGGTGGGGATGGCAAGCCGGAGGGCAGTGGACCGGCGGAGGAGGCAGATAAGGCAGGGATTGGCGGCGAGGCGCAGCGCTCCGGCCCCGGGTGACGGTGGTAGGCGGTTAGGCCGGTGCAGGGAGGGTGCGGCGGAGTCGCCGGAGATGAGGGAGAAGAAGAGACATTTTATAGCTTAACACCACATGTTGGGGCCATTTTATCACATAACCACAACTTTTACATTTTATTTGATAAAACACAACTTTTATGATAATTTTTTGCGTAGAACACAGAATATGCTATTAGGTTGTTTAATAATTAATTAGTGTGCTTGATAACTTTTATTTAGCTTTGTTCAACGGATAAATGTGGTTTCTTTCTAAATATTATGGTTTTAAATTGCTTGCTGCATATTTCGTTATGGGATTGTGCAATTTCATGAAAAAAAGTGGGAGAAGTTGATTTGTTTTTGTTTCAGTGGTCTGCTATCTCCCTTTTTAAAAAACAAGGAGGCTGCTATCTTATTTTGTTTGAATTGAAAATGTACTTGGCATATTAATAACCACCGTTATATTTGTTTAGAATGGAGGATTATGGCGAGATTTCTGTCCATGGGAGAGAGATGATGTGCAATGTGATGGACTGCCAGTCGAATCATTTGAAATTTTGGGTACTCAATACTAGTCTGGTTAAAAATTGTCAACACTAGTCTGGTTAAACATTAGCAGGTACATTGTTCATCTCTTGAAACATATACTGTTCGATTAAAAAATTAGATATGTGGTTCATCTTCTAGGCAGTCGGCACCTTTTCACTCTAGGCAGGCTACAATGCTCGCTACCCACGCCGACACGGTATGCTCTGGTAGGTAGGCTCAACGCACTAATCAGTTATCAGATGATCTAGTAATCGTATTCTGTGTTCTATGCAAAAGATTACCACAAAAGTTGGTGAAACAAAATGCAAAAGTTGTGATTCTATGATAAAAAAGACTCCAACACGTGGTGTTAAGTGATAAAATTCTGGAAGGAGAGGACGGGAATGCGGCGGTCTTTTGTTGTGCGCTTAAGTCTTATTGGTGGTTGACCGTGAGTTAGACAACTATAAAAAAAACTTAGGAAGCGTGCATTTGGTAGGTTGCGTTCAGCTAGCCAGAAAAAATTGTCTTTCTCCACATGGTGATCAGTGTGCCGCACAAAGCACTCCTCGATCAGATCGGTTGGGAATCACCAAATTGGCAGTTTCATGGAGTCCGGCCTAGGAGAGTGTAAAAAGGGTCTTTCCCTGCACGCGTGAGGAAGGGGCAACAGATGTTGCGTTCCCTTGGTGTCGCCCCACATAATCCCCTTGTTGTTCATTCTCCCTCATTTTAGTCTCGTCCACCGCCATCTCGTTGGAGGAAAATCTCCGGCGCAAATCTATCAGGACCAAGTCCTAAAAATTCATCATGCCTAGCTAAAATGACGACGAGAGCTTGACCCAGTCGTATCTATGGGTAAGTTCAATTTCCCCCTATTCTTTTAAAGGGTTAGGGTTTGCTACCGATTTGTGAATTTTTGTTTTGGCCTCAATGACACTAGATTTCATTGCAATGACATTTGTTAGGACCTCACACACATGGACTATGCTCCAGACTTCATGGAAGGCCCCACATTCTGCGACAGGGTAGTGGATTCTCCCCAGCTGTGTCGCCTCCACGGATTTGGTCCTGACAAACGTGTTGATTTGAAGGAGGTAACACTGGCCGCAGATTTTATATATGCCAAGTGCAAATGTAAGTTCTTAGCCTTTGATTTGTTCGCTACTAGCTCATGCACTAGATTTGGGAATGTAATTTTACTTTGTAAGAAGTCTCTAATTGTGTGTTTGTGGCTTGGTTGGATAAGGAATGGCAAGAACCAGCAAAAAATGCATTAGGCCAAATCTGGGGCATGTATCATGACAACAACAGTGCAAGAAACGCATTTAGAGGATTTAGAATGCAAGGTTAGTGAAAGAGCTGGTTGATGATAAGAACAAGATTGAGAAGAAGTAATTAAGTTTGTTAGTTGATGTGAGAAAATTCATGAATGAAACTGAAAAAATGGTGGTGGAGAAGAATTTGTCTAGGATTAGGGGCACCACTATTAGGGGCTGAGGAGGAATCAGAGGAGAAGACAAGGATATTAATTTCAAGCAGACAAAAGCGTTGAAGAATAAAGTGGATATGCTAAACGGGTGTAGAAAATCCAAGCAGAGATGATGAAAGTCAAGCGAAGACATGGGATGAGAAAATACAGAGTTTGAAGAGGGAAAAGAAGAAGCTAGAGTACATTATCTTTGATATGCTCAAACTGAGTGAGGCTAACAAGGATAATCTAAAGAAGATCAGGAAAATTGGTGATGGTTGACTTCTTATTCCAGTGATGTTGTACCTATGTCCTAAAACTTCTAATGATTGAATCTTGTCATGAGGTGGTACATAGTAACCCCTCATGTGATGGTGAACTGGTGGTGGTGGCCACTTTTGGTATGGTGGTAGGTTAACACCATGGTGATATGATGAGTTGTGATCCCCTTTTGCCAACGATCATGCATGCACATGTTCGTGTTATGCTTGTGTTAGTATTGGTTTTCTGCTTGTGATGAGTCTGATGTTGTGCTTGTGATGTGCCTAATATTGTGCTTGTGATGTTCGTGTTATGCTTGTGTTATTATTTGTTTTCTTCTTGTATTATTGGTTCATGTTATGCTTGTATTATTCCTGAGACTGGCTTTGAGAAGGCATATAACAGTGTGAGTTGGGCATTCCTAGAAGAGGTCATGTTTCGCAAAGGTTTCAATGCGAGATGGGTTAGGTGGGTCATGCAACTAGTTGGTGAACAAGGTCCTTCCTTTAGTAATGCTTGAGGAGCACGGTAGAGGGACCCACTCTCCGATCATGTTCAACTTTGTTGCCGATGCCCTTCTACATTGTTGGTGACGGAGAGGAAAGGGTTGGAAACATTCATAGCATCCAGCTATGGAGGGTTTCCTCACTCCTTCAATACATAGATCACACGTTGATTCTCATTTGCAATGATACTTGGGACATTATAAATCTAAAGTTCATTCTCTTGTGCTTTGGGTCCATACAAGATCAATTTTCCCTTTTTATAGAGTATATAGTGCACACCATCTTGAGATCGATTAGCATAGAACTTATGTTTTGTTAAGTGTATATGTAGGCAATCATAGGGATGTTTGTGTCTTATTATGCAGAGGCATGGTATTCAAATTCTATATGTTCGTTTTTATCGAAAAGGTAATCAATCTTAGTGTACCTTATGTTGGAATGGCTCTTCTTACATGGTCCATATCCGTTCTTAACTAGAATGACTTTTTTGGGGTATAATTTTTTGGGATTTTGTTGTCTCGCATTAATTAGCGAGCATGTCATACAAAGATTTGTATGCAAAGTCTGATGTAATTTAATTTCCATTTTACATGATTATAATCTTGTGAAAGTCTTCAACCGATTTAGATCGATAACGAAACAATTAAGAATCTTTCGAATATAATGCTTTGGTCTAAATGGTGAAATGGACGGTGCATCCTTGATGCTTGGGACCTATATGTTGTTAGGAAAGCGGAATGTTTGCTATCATTAATATAGTTTATTCTATTACAAAATAAATAAAAAAGTACATGTACCATGTGTAAACGAGTAATATATCACTACTTCTATCTACGTCGCCTCTTAAAACCAAAACGTTATGATGGCTCTCATAGTGGGAAGTATCATATACTAATATCATGCGTATGTGATAGTAGTGTATGATACCACCTCTCTAATGCCTATAGTATTATAATGTTTGTATCTTTTATTTATGGAGTATGATATTTGCACGAGATGAGACTTAAGAGGTTCTATATGACTCATTTCATAGTAGTGCAATTGTCTTTAAATATCTGGATGATACCACATATACTCCATCCGTTTTAAAATATAAGAATGTTTTAACCTTTTAAAACACATGTATCTATAGACAACTTCTAGAAATGGGTGAACCTACACACTAGAAATATCTAGATACATGTATTTCAGAGAAGGGCAAAAATATTTTATATTTTGGACCTGAGGGAGCATATGTTACCTCGGCATGAAAAGACCTCGATATAGTGAGAAAAACATAAAAATTCCGAGTTGAAAAGGAATTGTACCTGCGCATCCACATATGGCAATCACCTTGAGCGTCTTCTGGTCGTCTAGAGCCAGTAGCTCGACAAGCGTTTGCGGGCTCCACAACACCAACCATGCTACTGCCGCCGGCGTCGACGTCGAGAATCGGCAGCTCAGGGGACGTGATCATGAGCTGGTGGTCGTCAGCGGGTAATCTGATGACGGTCCTGGGAGGAGACCAGTTGAAACGCTGGCGTCTTTCACTGGCATCCTTGACACGAGCAAGTAACTCTGGGAAACCCAGATTGGAGGTGCCGCCGTCGATGGCCTCATCCAGGTGATCCTCCACGTCAGAAAGCAGAGCTCCCGGACTATCTTCATCCATGACTGGGCCGTGAAGCTGCTGGTGTCCTCGTCTTCAGCCAGATTCTTCAGGGACATGCATAGGTCCTCGAGAAGACGGGTCTCATCCGGCTGAAGTTGATAGGGGCCGGTGGTACGGAGCTTCCGGATGAGGGGGGCGACGGGGCCTAACCAGGCTGTAACGGAAGCTTCCATCGCCATCAAGAGAAGAAGAAGAAGAAGAAGAAGATGGAGCAGGGTCGATCTCCGCTTCAAGAGAAGTACTAGGATCATCATGGTAGTCCGTCGCCGCCAGCGGACGGCGGGATGAATCTTCCTCCGTCGTGGACGTGCGCTTTCCTTTCTTCTTGGCCACACGTCGAGAGCTCTGCTAAATTCGTCGAGAAAAAAAGATGAAAATATTTATACACTAGTAAGACGATCGTCGATCGACTTGAAGAAGCAACAAGAAACCAAAGAGAGACGAAATAGATCATCGTCAGCTAGAAACGTTACGTTGTAAAATTGGGGCCATCGCTCAAGTAGATATCCTCCACCGCTTTGAGCGCAACTTCAACCACATAGACGGAATTAATCCGCCGGGCTCCAGCTGAAGTAATTAAGAACAAGCAGGATCGATCAATTTTTTTTCTGATAGAACTGTCGTACGACATACATTTAAGTAATAAAAGCGCCCTTTATCAAATAAAAAAAAATGCACGCACGACATAGAAAGTTCAGAGAGTATGCATGCCACGGTCGATCGAGGGGAAACAACATTACCGACGAAATCTCCGTTTTGACGAGCAGAGGACACATCACTAGAATGCAACTCAACAAATAAAGCAATGGAACACACGCTAAGATGAACTGTATGGTTGGATATGAAACTATGGTGAGGAAGGATCACATCAACAGACAAGACAAAACGTATGTATGAGTATCATGTCTCTGCTTAGCTAGCGGCTCTGTTTCAGCACCTAATCGTCTTATATACAGATACTTGCTCTAAATACAGATGCACATGGGTCAGCATTAGTACCCTCCCACCCTACTTGGTTCAACCAGATGAACCAAAATTCCAAAGTCACGTCACATCTAAAAAACTACATTTTTTTGAATCAAGCAGGGCCAGAGGGTACGACCCACTTGCATCTCTAATCGCTGCAGAACACCGGAGTAGTCTGACTCAACTGTTGTGGGCGTGAATTTTTATCCTATAGGTGTGCTTTGCCCCTTTAATCACTAACTTGATAGTGACATACGATGAATTACCATTCCTTCAAATAGCCTTTCGCCCGCTATATTAATATAGCAACCATATTGATACATGAGTTTAAAACAAAGAAAATACTGGAACAACAGCACAAACATGTTCAAAAAAAAAAGAAATAAAGACAATGACGAGTTGACTTTTCCCACCATGCTGCAAGCACCCTGAAACGCCGACTCCCAAGTAGCATCTTCACAGGCAAGCACCGTCGACACGACGTTGCTACCCGGACCATGTCCAAGGGTTTCCCCCGGCACTCAGAGTAAAGTGGAGACGGATGATCCCCTCGACACCCTCTAGGAAGGAATGTTACACTCGAAGGCGGCACCGCGCCAGGGTTGGATGAGTCGACAGGAATTATCTATTACCATTACCATTAATCACCTTTATGTGCCTACCACCTACGATTATCTATTTATTTTGACCAGTACAAGATATGGTCATTACTCACAAGACAAACCACCCATCAACAAAGTCGGCGTTATGCGAGGAGCATGTAAGTCTCTTTAAAACTTTAAGGGTCAGTTCAGCTTGTGCATGTTCAGTCTTATGCGGTTTTAATACTTGGTTCATGGAGAAATCGTTAGGATAGCTAGAAAATGTTAAGATAGAGATGACAACTATGAAAAACCTTGATCCAAATCTTGGTTTTATCACAGGTATTTGTCGGTCCTTCTTGTTTCAGCTTTTCAATCTAATGAACTTTGTTCAATAAATCAAATAAAAGTCAAATTATTTTGCTAAAGAATAGTAGATGCGTGAAACCGCACAAACTAGCTAAGGAATGACACGGCTCCATAATTACCACAATACATACACGAGTCAAGCATGCCGTAGCCTACTTAGGCCTCGTTCTTTCAATTCGCAAAAAAAGGCCCTGCACTTTTCTTTTGTAGCACGGTTTGGACGTATACTACTTTAATATTAGTTGAAAAGTGTAAATGACATGATTAAACATTTGCTATACCAAAAACACATCATTCTCCATAAATTTCATTGTTTTCATAACTATTTATCCTCATTCCCCACTGCGTGCATGGCACCGTGTCATGTTTGTTGAACCCTACTGCCACAAGTTCTCGAATTTGTACTAACTTTTTCTTTAGTTACAGGGCCAAACAAGAATTCCAGAAAGCTGAGGGGCAGTAGTGCAACTGAGCTTGTGATAATTTCTGCAGAGTTGGGGCATGGATGTGTAACAAAGCTATACAATTTCAAGCAAATGTAGGTCTCCTCTCTCAGAAATAACAGCAGAACCATCCATTGGCTGAGACATGTTCAAAGTCTTCTCTTGGGTAATACTAATCGCTACAAAATGTAGCTAGTTGCAGAATATGATAATTAAGATCGAGTCAAGAGGTGGCCGACCATACGCCATGACCTTACACGTTTACTAGTACTAACACAACACGCATTACTCCAGATACCAATTGGTAGTAATCTCAAGTGTCATTGTAAATTGTGATGACAACTACTGGTAGGTGTCATCTACATAAATTGAGAATGATTGGTTACTAGGGGAGGGCTGTACATTGCTGGTTTATGATTATGCAAAGTTGATTTCAACGCGCATAGGGATAATTTATCAAGGTCAACTGAAGGCTAGCTACTCCCTCCGTCACGGTTTGGAGGATATTTTAGAGAGATTGTTGGAACCTAGGTGGGTGCTGATTAGGGCCAGATTTGTGCCAAAAACATGCACACATTAATTATTCGGCGTCCTATTAAACGTAGTTACTCAATGGAAATGAGGAGTTTAGACGCATGCATTGGTGGAGTTGCATTCAAGAATTAATTCATTGGCTGCATGGAGTAGAAATTGAGGAGGAAAAAGGGGGCATTAATTATGTAATTAAGTCTAACGCGCCTAGGAGGAGAGGAGTTTTGGAAACGCATGACTTTTGTAAGACGCCCTCCAAACCGTGACGGAGGGAGTAATAGCCCTATCATGTTAAGATATCAATTAACTTAGAATTAACAAATTTATTTACCCACATAAATACATAGATGATAGGTCATGGAATCTACTAATATAATTAAAGGAATTATTATTCCAACTAGCAACCACATATAGGATCATTTTAGTCAATACACCTAGCCAAATCTTTAGTATTATTTTGTAGGCAAGCAAAACAAGTTGCTCTTATGAGATTGATTTGGTAATTTGAATTAACATAATAGAATAAATGTATTTTGGATCGCACATCATATGACACCCTAGTATATGTTCTGTCGTTTATGTACATATCTTAAATAAAGATGCCCACTTGACATGCTTAAATATTAGGCAACCGACGTAACCATGGATGCAACACATAACATGATCTCCGGACCGGGTAGACGACTTTGTGTGCAATTTGGTGGCAATGTATGTGGCAACACATAACATAATCTCAGCATTATTTTAAGCGGGGTTTCGGGTTGAATTGGTCCATGTGAAGATGAAGATAAGATCATGATGTAGTTCATGGTTTTCCTTTCTTATTTTTGTGATCTTCTTTATTTATTTTGTACATTTTAATATTCCAATAAATGTTGTAAATAGTCATATATATATATTTAATAAAGCTTTGTATTTTTTTATTTCTTACTTTTGCACATTTTCTCTCTATTTTTATTATTCAGTTGCATTATTCAAGAGTTATGGATTATTATTTATTTGGAATTTAGATTACAAATTTATGTCCAATTGTATGTGTGATGATCTCATTGTGTTTTATGCACTATTTTATCTATTTATTCTTCTCTTATTTAAACCTTTGTTAAAAGTTAGAAATTCAGCAATGGTAATGTTGAAGTTTATCACACTCTAAACAAATGAACTAACACTAATTCTTTTGGATTCTACCTCTTTCGTTTGTCTTAACAGTTCACGCAATACAAAAATATGTTTTTTTACACAAAAGGCTTTGCAACCCGGCTTTAAATTAATAAAGCCAAATCGGCCGACAATACATGGTGTTGATGAAGTCCTTTTACAAAGCATAACACAGATCAAGCAATTAAAAACATACAACACAACTAAACGAGCACATGAACCCTAGCAGCCTAGCACCATTAATAGCATCGGTATACCGGGCAACCCTCACACCGATAGTGAGCTCATCTGAAGCATCCACCACTAGGAGCAACTTCAGACCATGAACATATGTGACCCAACTGCACAGGGGAAAGCTTGCTCAACGGAGGAAGCGTGCATCAATCTCCAAGAAGCCATCTTGACATTTGGCAAGAAGTACAGGAGGAGACGAACTAAAGGCAAAGAATACCGGTGACACTGACCAGACGCTTGGACCGTGTCGCACCGCCCAAATAGGACCCCCACCAGAGGGCACCCTGCCCACTCGCCTGCATCCGTGGAGCATTGTCCTGCCAAAGAAGACATCCTTCGAGCTCATGCCAATTGCCGACGATAGCACAAGCACCGAACAACTTCCCACGAAGCTTCATCACCATAGAGAGCTCCCATACTTCCGCCCAACGAACCAGATGCACGGAAGACAAGAAGAACCAGAAGTCCTTGGCGGTTCCCCCTAAGAAGGAAGTGGCGAGAGCGTCGCGTCCGCTGGTGATGGCGCTTCGTTGATGTGGGAGCAATTCGTCGGGAAACCCCAAGAGAAAGGTGTGAAGCAGCACAACAACAATTTTTCCCTCAGTAAGAAACCGAGGTTATCGAACCAGTAGAAGGAAGGAAACGTATCAAAGGTGTTGCAAGAAACATGGAAACCTGCACAACACAAACTCAAGACTTTTCCCCAACTAACAGTGAGGTTGTCAATCTCACCGGTTGCAGTAACAAGGGATTAACTGTATGGTGTGGAAGGTGATGATGGTTTGCAGCAAATAAACAGTAACAGTGGAAGATGTATCAATGGTAAAGATTGGATCGAGGTCCATAGTTCACTAGAGGTGTTCTCTTTAGATAAACAAACATGGCATGCTGGGTAAATAAATTACAGCAGGGAAATTGATAGGACTGAGCAAGGCATAACAATGCAATACTAGACATAAAGATCCTATGAGATTTGATTGGGCAATACAACAAGATACATTGACCGCCATCCAACTGCATCTATGACTAGAAGTCCACCTTTGGGTTATCATCTGAACCCCCTCTAGTATTAAGTTGCAAGCAACAGACAACTGCTTTAAGCAAAGTGTGTAAGGTAAACAATCCACTTGTTCCATGAACAAGGGACCGATGTTTTCTCCCTAGTGGCAATAGCACATCTACAATCTTAGATATTTCTATCACTTCCCTTGATTAAATAGAGGCATGAACCCACTATCGAGCATAAATACCCCCTCTTGGAGTCACTAGCAACTACTTGGCCAAGATAGCTACTAACAACGGAGAGCATGCAAGATCACAAACAACACAAACATGATAGAATCAATAAGACAAAACCATTAATCAATCTAACATAGTAATCTCAATATCCATCGGATCCCCGCAAACACAACATGCATGAGTACAAAAGATGAGATCTTGATCATGAACGGATATCACAAGATCTAGACATGAAAGCACAAAGGAGGAGATACAACCATCTAGCTACTACATGGACCCGTAGTCCAAGGTGGAACTACTCACGCTTCATACCGGAGGCTGGCATGATGAAGAAGAAGGCCTCCGGGATGATCTCCCCTATGGCAAGGTGCCAAGAAGAGCTTCAGACGCCCCCGATCTAGGGATGATGGTGGCGGTGGCTACACACAGTTTCGTGGAATATTGATCGGGTACTTAGGGTTTAGGCATCGGAGGCTTCTTATAGGCGAAGAGGCGAGGCAGGGGGCCACCAGGGCGGCTACATCCCCCCAGCCGCGGGGTGGGCCCACCCACGCGGCCAGGGGTGTGGCCCCCTGGTGAGTCTCCTCCGTCTCGTATTCCGGCTTCGTGTTCCCCACAGTAAAATATTGACTTTGGCTTTTGTCCCGTCTAATTCCGAGAATATTTTTTTTCTGCCTTTCTGGAACCAAAAATAGAAGAAAACAGACAACTAACACTGTGGCATCTTGTTAATAGGTTAGTACCAGAAAACATATGAAAAGCACCTCAAAGTGTGGACAAAGCAAAGCAAAGTAGATACTAAACAAGCATGGAACATCAAAAATTATAGATACGTTTCCAACGTATCAAGCATCCCCAAGCTTAACTCCTGCTCGTCCTTGAGTAGGTAAGTGATAAAACAATAATTTTTGAGGTGACATGCACCATCAAAATCAAGATCAAACCATTTGCAAGCATTGAAAGCTGGGAACAAAGAACTCTAAACATGAGCATGAAAGATGGAGTTCTAACAATAATACAAAGTAACTATGCATGCAACATGAAAGGCTACAAACAAAGATCATGAATAACATGCATTGGAAAACATTTGTTTGTTTCACATACAAAAAACAAAGCATAGTGGCATTCAGCTTGTCCCTCATGGAGTAGCAAATAGATGCATAGGACACCTTCAAAGTTCATAAGAGTGACTAGATACAAATAGTACAAGAACAAGCAATATCAACAATATGCATCAATCAATAAGTTCTGGGACAATGCACATAAAACTAAGAATGACAATATGCTCTCTTAACTGGTGCCTAAAGGTAGAAGGTGGAGACTCAATATAATGTTGGAATAAAGGCCCTTCATAAAGGGACGCAGGGATTTCAAGTTTCAAAAAGAGCTTCCAAAAATTATTGTACTGGTTAGCTTTCAACCCTCATTGCCCCTATCATAAGCATCTTGAAGTGATTAGGGTTAAAGTGAAAAAACTATGGAGTATATGCTTGACAAAGTATAAGTTGGAAATCTCATGTCCCTTGAATACGAAGGCCACACCTCATGCTACTCAACTTTAGTCGCCTGTAAGTTCTTGTCATAGTAAGTACATGTGTATCATAGAGAACCGCCAACAGGGTACCCCTTGCACATGGTACAAGAGCTATCCCATAACCAAAATGACAAGGCAAGCAGACAATGAGCATCTCAGCGATCTTTTTATTTTCTTTTTGCATAGGTTTTTATTGAGGATGCTTCACAGATTGCTCATTATGGTGATACTGCAAGTTTCCACCATGATTAGGCATGACTTAGGCTAAGGCTCAGTGCTTTCTCTAACACAAAATACATAACTCCATAGACTTACAAGCTCTTTTTATTTCACACCAGACATCCATAGACAAAAGAGCATGATATCAACTGTACAAAGTACAAGTGCAATGTTGAAAACATTATCTATGAAAACATGGTTCTTAATTCCAACGATAAGTGCAAACATATACAACATAGATGACATAATGGTTCAAGTTTATTAGGGGCAAGGAATAAAAAGTGTGCCATCAAGTTCATGAGGGCCTTAATCACTAAGTTTTCACATAACAAAATACTTTTTAATTGGAAGATAGCTGAAAATAAAAATATACTTGGAATAGTGTAACACACCATGCATAGGAGTTTATAGTGGACACTTTGGAATAATTTGGTTTCTTGAGAGTTGGAAGCATGAGTAGAGCTTACTCATACAAGTGGAGGCTAGCAAAAGACTGGGAGCAACCAACTAAGAGAGCAATAATGGCTATAATCATGCAGAGCGACAAAATATTACTAATCAAAGCATAGAATGGTACTACGAGTCAAGGACTAAATGATCATAGAGGCTATGGTGACTTGTTCATAGTCATAACATTGTGTGAGCATGTGCCAAGTCAACCTGCATAAAACATCAAACAAGAATACCACAATACTATGCTTTTGTATGCTAAAACAATGCATGATTTCTTCAAGGCACACTAAGCAATCCCAATTGTTTGGAACAAGTCATGCTACAACAATAATAACTAAGCATAAGGTCAAAACAACACCTAGCATGACATGCTAAAGTCTAAGTCACAGTCAATGCAAGCTCCTCTTGCACTTTCAAGCAAGAACTTTCTACTCCTTTCCAACACTAATCAACTTATTTGAAACAACACATCGAGAATGGGGGTCCAAACTACTTTATTCAATAAAACTAAACAAACTAAGCAAAGAAAATGAAAACTAAGACGCTCCAAGAACAACACAACAGTGCATGAAACAATAAAAACTAAGTGTCTAGACATACCTGAGCTTTTTATTGATGAAGAAGGGGATGCCTTGGGTATACCCAATCTTTGACGCTTGTACCTCTTGGTTATTTCTTGGGGTGACACCATGGTGATATCCCCAATCTTAAGCTTTTGTCCATTCTTCATCTCATTACATCATTCTCTCTCTAAACCTGAAATTTTTCTTTCATACAAAACTTCACACAATCTTCATTAGCAACATTAGTGTATTCAAAAGATAATAGACCTTTGGGCTAAGCTTTGGAACAGCAAAACTTTTCACTAAAAACACAAGCTACTGTATCAACTCCTTCAAAAATCCCAATTCCCTAAAAGAGAACTCAAAAAGGAATCAATAAGAAGCAAATGCAAATAATGACAGAAATATGTTAAAACAGACCAGCAGGTAGAAACCAATTTTTTAGAAAATCTTCTGTTGCTCAAATAAAAAAGTGTTGAACTAACGAAAGTTATCTAACATACTGGGAGATTTATTCGTAAAGTTTCAGCTCAATCCGACTTATAGATACTCACGAATTTTTATGGTGGAGGACAAAAATCTGTTTCGAGGCAGCAACTCCCCAAATCTTACTTCCCTCTCATTAGAGGGTATTCTTGGCACAAAAAGCAAACAAAAAGGATAAGAAGAGGTCATTACTGAAGTAATAACTTTCAATACTCAAGGAAACTCTTGGGTTATCTCCTAACAAGTACTTTTCTTTAATGCCTTTAAGTTAGGCACAAGAAGCAAGAAATCAAGTATTTTCAAATGAGGAAGCATTAACATCAAACCTTGCTTTCAAAGGGGGAGGAAAAAGCAACTTCTCTCTTCTCATAGGGAAGTGTTCAATAAATTTCTTGAATGGAAATTGATATTTAATGGTGTCTTCTTTCATATCAATGATGGCACCAACAGTTCTAAGAAAAGGTGTTCCCAAAGTAATAGGACAAGAAGCATTGTATTCAACATCCAAAATATAGAAATCAACAGGGACATAAGCATTGTTAACCATGATGAGAACATCATTAATACTCCCCATTAGTTTCTTCTTAGCATTATCATCAAGTGGAACATCCAAATAACAATCTTCTAAAGGTGGCAAATCAAACATTTCATAAATCTTCCTAGGCATAATAGAGACACTAGAACCAAGATCACATGAAGCTTTGAGATCAAAATCATTCACTTGCACATTAATAATGGGTTCCCAACTATCTTCTACTTTCCTAGGAATAGAAGCCTTGTGTTTTAAGTTCTCTTCCTTAATCTTAACAAGAGCATTTGTAATGTGTTTGGTAAAAGCAACATGCATATCACTAGCATCAGGACTTCTAGCAAGTTTTTGCAAGAACAAAATCACTTCAGAAATATTGCAACCATCTATATCAAAATAAAACTTAGCATCACTAGTAGTAGACTCATTAGGCTTAGGCATTGTAGGAGGAGGAATAGGGACTTCTTGTGGCTTAGTGGTATCCATTCTAGTGATGGTGCACACACTATTGTTTCTATCAATTTCAGCTTCCCTTTCCCACTTAGCATGAAGTTGAGCTAACAACCTAACATCTTCATCAATAGTAACTTTTATGGCATGAGTAGCAGCAAATGTACTTTCCATGGTTTCAGGTTTAGCAGCCATTCTATTAATCAAGGAGGACTGTGCTTGCATAAAGAGGATATATTTTTCTCAACATTCAAAAGCTTTTCCTCTATAGTCTTATTGAAAGTGGTTTGTTTACTAATAAAGTCTTTGAGCATTACTTCAAGTTAAGAAGGGGCACTTCTAGCATTGTTGTAGGAGTTTCCATAGGAATTTCCATTATTAGGAGGATAAGGCCTATAGTTATTACCATAAGTGTTGTTGCCAAAATTGTTGTTTCTAATGAAGTTCACATCAACTTGCTCTTCTTGAGTGACCAAAGAGGCTAAAGGAACATTGTTTGGATCTAAAGGAGCTTTCCCATTAACAAGCATAGCCATAATAACATCAATCTTATCACTCAAAGAGGAGGTTTCTTCAACAGAATTTACCTTCTTACCATGTGGAGCTCTCTCAGTGTGCCATTAAGAGTAATTAACCATCATATTATCAAGGAGTTTTGTTGAAGCACCCAAAGTGATGCCCATAAAGGTACCTCCAGCATCTGAATCCAACAGGTTTCTTGAAGATAAATTCAAACCTGCATAAAAAGTCTGGATAATCATCCAAGCAGTGAGTCCATGAGTGGGACAATTCTTAACCAAAGACTTCATTCTTTCCCAAGCTTGAGCAACATGTTCATTATCAAGTTTTTTAAATTTCATAATGTCACTTCTCATAGATATAATCTTAGCAGGACGATAGTACTTTCCAATAAAAGCATCTTTGCACTTAGTCCAAGAATCAATACTATTTCTAGGCAAGGATAGCAACCATTCTTTAGCTTTTCCTCTCAAGGATAAAGGAAACAACTTGAGCTTAATAATATCTCCATCTACATCCTTATACTTCTGAATCTCACAAAGTTCAACAAAGTTATTGAGATGGGCAGTAGCATCATCAGAACTAGCACCAGAAAATTGCTCTCTCATCACAAGATTCAACAAAGCAGACTTAATTTCATAAAAGGTAGCATCAGGAGCAGGTGGAGCAATAGGAGTGCTAAGTAAATCATTGTTGTTTGTGCTAGTGAAGTCACACAACTTGGTGTTCTCAGCAGAGTTCATTTTGGCGAAGTGGAGCAAGCCAAAAAGCAAAGAAATAGCTAGAGCAGGAACTAATTTTTTTGTGTTTTTGAATAGGAAAGCAAACCAAACTAAACTAATTTTCTTTTTGCAGTTTTTGAAAAGAGGCAAACAAAACCAAGCAAAAGAAACTAAGAAAACTAAAAACAAAGTAAAGAGAAAGGAAGTGGAGGACTCCCCTTGTGAAGACGTCCTTAGCCTCCCCGGCAACGGCGCCAGAAAACTTGTTGATGGCTCAGTTGATGTGGAGCCTGTTGGGAACCCCAAGAGCAAGGTGTGAAGCAGCACATTAGCAAGTCTTCCCTCAGTAAGAACCCGAGGTTATCGAACCAGTAGGAGGAAGGAAACGTCACACAGGTGTTGCAAGCAACGTGGAAACCTGCACAACACAAACTCAAGACTTTGCCCCAACTAACAGTGAGGTTGTCAATCTCACTGGTTGCTGTAACAAAGGATTAAACGTATGGTGTGGAAGGTAATGATTTGCAGCAAGTAAACAGGTAACAGTGGAGGATGTATCAATGGTAAGATTGGACCGGGGTCCATAGTTCACTAGAGGTGCTCTCCTTAGATAAACAACATGGCATGAATGGTAAACAAATTACAGCAGGGCAATTGACAGGAACTGAGCTAGGCATAACAATGCCCAGACAAAAAGATCCTATGAGATTCGATTGGGCAATACAACAATATACATAGACCGCCATCCAACTACATCTATGACTAGAAGTCCACCTTCAGGTTATCATTCGAACCCCCTCCAGTATTAAGTTGCAAGCAACAGACAACTGCTTTAAGCAAAGTGTGTAAGGTAAACAATCCACTTGTTCTATGAACAAGAGACTGTTGTTTTCTCCCTAGTGGCAACAACACATCTACAACCGAAGAGATTTTTGTCACTTCCCTTGGAAACTAGAGGCATGAACCCACTATCGAGCATAAATACCCCCTCTTGGAGTCACTAGCAACTACTTGGCCAAGATAGCTACTAACAAAGGAGAGCATGCAAGATCACAAACAACACAGACATGATAGTATCGAATAGAAAAAACCATTAATCAATCTGACATATTAATCTCAATATCCATCGGATCCCCACAAACACAACATGCATGATTACAAATAGATTAGATCTTGATCATGAACGAATCTCACAAGATCTATATATGAAAGCACAAGGAGGAGATACAACCATCTAGCTACTACATGGACCCGTAGTCCAAGGTGGAACTACTCATGCTTCATACCGGAGAAGAAGGCCTCCGAGATGATCCCCCCTTCGGCAGGGTGCCGGGGAGAACTTTAGATCCCCCCTATCTAGGGACGATGGTGGCGGTGACTACAGAAGGTTTCGTGGAGTTTTGATCGGGTGCCTAGGGTTTCTGCATCGGGGGCTTCTTATAGGCGAAGAGGCGAGGCTGGGAGGCGGCTAGAGGGCCCACACCCTACCTAGGCGCGGGGTGTGCCCACATGCGCCTAGGGGGTGTGGTGGCCCTAGCTCGCCCCTCTGTCTCTCCTCTGGACTTCGTGTCGCCCACGGTAAAATATTGACTTTGGCTTTTGTCCCGTCCAATTCCGAGAATATTGATTTTCTGACTTTCTGGAACCAAAAACAGAAGAAACAGACAACTGGCACTGTGTAAACTTGTTAATAGGTTAGTTCCAGAAAAGATATAAAAGCACCTCAAAGTGTAGACAAAGCAAAGTAGATACTAAACAAGCATGGAGCATAAAAAATTATAGATACGTTTCCGACATATCACTAGGTAGGGTCTCTAGTATAGATCATTGCAAGTATACATGAATAATACTACTAGATTTTCTAGCTAAGTATCTTTGTTAATTCTAGGTTTGTGTTTTTGTCAGTAAGGTGTTATCTAATTGGCCATGTTCTAGTGTTACATATTATTTCACATTGGCAATCAAACATTCACATTCAAGCATTGTATACTTAGTCTTGAGTAATATTTTGCTTTGGTAAGCTTAGGTCTTTATCTGTACGTGTTTTGATTAAGAGTTCTTTATCCTTTTCTTATGTAGGTTTACTTGTTTACTTATAAAATAATTGTTTTGTATCTACCTTTTCTTCCTTAGATTGATCCTTGTATCATATCTAGGGAAGTAAGGTTAGATATAGGATTTGTGTTCTTTATTATTGGCTGCTACAAATAAACTTAACTTTTCATATTCTACCCCCAATCTCTATTTTTTGGTTGTGCTCATAGTCATGGATCGACCATTTTGTTGTTCCTCAGCAATGAGGATGCACATGGATGCCTAACTATTGTCAGTGAAATTAAAATTCTCTTCCCCTCTCTTACTGTTGGATCCTAGTGATTCCTAGCTACTCTGATATAAGACTAATAATTAGCTACAACCTTTATAGATTCCTAGGTGTGTTTGGTGAAGATCTATATATGCTTCTCCTTTTTGTTCCTCCTGTTCTTGAAGTGTTATTCAAGTTCTTGCTTCTACTCCTAGATTCCTTTCTCACTCAAATCTCTCTCTAACAAGTGTGTGTGTGTGTTTTAGTCTAAACTCGACTAGTGAGTTATGAGCTCTAGGGTTTGAGATACCCTACTATTTATAGTGTTCAGGATCTACTATGGTGTTGAAACCTAAGACATGCATTTAGGTGATTCACCGGCTTGGGTATGAGTGAGACTAAAAGTGCAAAGAACGTCGCCTAGAGGGGGGTGAATAGGCTTTTAAAATTCTTACAGTTTAGGCTCAAATAAATGCGGAATAAAACTAACGTTTAATTTATCGAGCACAAAACCTAACCACTAAGTTCACCTAAATGCACCAACAACCTATGCTAAGCAATACAAGCAACAAGGTGATAGCAAGATAAATACTTCAAGCGCGATGGCTATCACAAAGTAAAGTGCATAAGTAAAGGGCTTGGTTGAGAGATAACCGATGGACACGGAGATGAAGATTTGTTTCTCAAAGTTCACTTCCAAAGAAGCTACGTCTCTATTGGAGAGGTGCGATGGTGCAATGCTCTCCGAACGCCACTAATGGCTCACCTTGGAGTGTGGTAGCTCGATGCTCACCCAACGCCACACAAGGCCTCACCCCGGATGCGGAAGCACGCAACTCACCGACGCCACAAAAGGCTCACCCTATTCTCCCGAGTGCGCACCACAAAAGGCGGGCACTCGCTCCACTATGGGACACTTGAGGGCAGTCACCAAACTCGTACAAGATTAGGTCTATCTCCACAACTCAGTTGGAGGCTCCCAACAACAATGCCACAAAAGGCTACAACGCCACAAAAGGCCAACAAAGCCACAAAAGGTTACAAGACCACAAATGGTCAATAATCCAACCACACAACCGTCTAGGGTTCCAAGAACCCAAGAGTAACAATCCCACAAGCTTGTACTCGCCAAATCTCCGAGGATAACTCAAACCTATGCAAAAAATGCAAGAGGCAAGTCCTTCTCTCTCAAATTCCACTAAAGCTACAAAAGCTATTGGTGGAATAAGAGAGGAAGAACACAAGAGGAGAACACAAAACTCTCCAAGATCTAGATCCCAATGATTCCTTCACAAAGAAGGGATTTGGCTTGGGGGAATTGTAGATCTAGATTTCCTCTCTCAAATCCCTCAAAAATATGCAAGAATCATAGGAAGGGAAAGGGGAGAGGGAAAGCTCTTAGAGGTCAAGAATGGAGGAGAGAGAGAAAGTCAAGAACCAAGAAAGGAGCTAGTACCAACGAAGGGGAAGAGGAGCCCCTTTTAAAGGGCTCCAGATCTGCCCGTTATGGGCATTCGCGACCTTGGCTGGAACTTCCGGTGGGAGGTCGGAACTTCTAGTAGCACACAGCCAACAGTCAGAAAACTACGATGCGAGAGACTAAAAATGCGAGCCTGGTCGAAACTTCCGCCGGTCCACTAGAACTTCCGATGGGAGCGGAACTACCGGTGAAAATTCCGACTAAAGTTTCATCAAATAGATCAAAAAAAATACAGAGGTTGCAGTACGTGGGTGGAATAAGAGCCGGAAATTCACCCGGTACTACCGGCGGCATTGATGCCCGAGCGGTACTTCCAGTCCCTGGCCGGAACTTCCGGCGGGGGCGGTATTACCGCCGAAACTTCCGACACAAATTCCATCAAATACAACAAACCAGACAGAGAGGATACATAACATGAGCGGAAGAAGAACCAGAACTTCCACCAGAACTTCCGACGGCAAAATGCTCTAGCGGAACTTCCGGTGGGTAGCCGGAACTTCTGATCAGGGAAATTCCAGACACCAAAACTGCAATAACATTCGCATCCGAACTCCAAACGAGATGAAACCAATTTTGTTGGAAAGATAACTTCCGGTCAGGGAAATATTGGGTGTCACCTAGGTTGAAAATACCATGAATATATATATGTGAGATATCTCCCAAGGTGTGGAGCCGGAAAACTCGCAAGATCAAAAAACCACAATAAGATATGCAAGGGAAATCCTTAGATGATGAACTAGAGCTTGTTATGATGATGACTACAAGCTCTAGATCCTCTCATGGACAAGAACCAAATAACAACCAAGAAAGATGATGCTATGCATGAAAAGGTTTGAGCTCTCTCCGAATGATGCGAATGATACACCCGCTTGAGAGCCCCTCTTTCTAGTATGGATATCTATCATAAACCTGGTCTCCCAACTAACAACACGAGACTGGCAAAAGAGAAGCCTTATCAAGAGCATACCTTTGCCTTGAGCATTCCACTTAAACTTGATGTAGACCGTCTTGTTCTTCTAGAGTGGGAACACCTTTCTTGTTTGCTCTTGCTTGATGAAGATGAAGACTTGCAAATTTCTCCCCATACTCCATGGGGAAACCTCTTCTTTGAACTTGTCTTCATCACCCCATGATCACGAGGATGGCAAGCATCAAGCATGAGATCTTCTAGAGATGGCGCATCTTGAGCTCGCCCTTCTTCATCCCTTCTTGAGGTTGATCCATCTTGATGCAACTATTTGCACTTATCTTGATCAACCTTCAAGCTCCTTCTTTCTTCATGATTACAATGGGCACAAAGCCCTTGGACATTTCTTCATCTTTCAACCTTGAGACTAAAACATGGCCCAATGCCAAAGTACAAACCTACAAGTGAAACTCAATTTACACATTAGTCCATAGAGATTTTCATTAATTACCAAAACCACACATGGGGCATACATGCCCTTTCAGAGACTGTCTCTGTAGTTTAACTTATATGCAAGTGGCATATAAATTTTGGTAGTTAAGCCATACTGGTTTTAACTCTTTTGTGTTTGCTCAATTTGTCATATGGGATTTGTTGACCTATGTGCAGATTCAATGTATTTGGACATGCTAATTGGGCATGTTGGTTTAACTTTGTTCTGTCCTAGCCTTGGATAGTGACAAATGGTTTTTATGTTATTTTTTTGTTGAGTTGATTTTATATGTGAGTTCTTACAATTCTATTTGGTTGAATCTTACTAGTAGTTGATGCTTTATGATTTGATTGGATTAGTTATTACATAAGTATCCTTTTTTTACTTTGTGGCTATAGTTTATGTTTATATTTTTTAGTGGTTTAATCCAATATCCTTTTGGATAGTTAAGTTTAGAAGAAGATGTTCTTCACTTTGATTGGATGATCCGTTAGATTTTCTTTCATTTGACTTTCTAAGATTAGTTGGTTCTTCACAATATCCATGGCTTGAGGGAATCTTTTGGGTTAATCCACTTCTATTTTATCTTAGAATATTTCTATTGGTTTACTTTTGCTACTTGAACAAGATGAAATCTAGCTAGTGTCCTAGTACTTGATTTTGTGATCATACTCATGGGTTTGTCCTAGTGGTTTTCAACCATTGTGAGTATTGGCTGATTTTATAGTTGGGCTTTGTATTTGGTTCTCACTTCTATCTAGTTTGGATGTGATTTTGTACTTGCCTACCTCAAGATGCTAAGGTTCAGGACTAGTTCCTGAGTCTTGATTCTAGATTCTATAGTAAAAGTGAATCCAACATTCTAACCTTAACCCAATTCTTTTCCATGTTGTATTTATCTTGTAGATCATGAAGCAATAGAAGAATGGTATGGTGAAGATGAGAGAGTAGATAGGTTTAGATAGGTTTTCTGTTCTGTTGTAGTTTGTATTAGGATTTCAACTTCACTTTTGTAATCATTGCAATGTACTTGATATTTGTACAAGATTATACATGAATGAATATCAGTTTGCCTCTGGTTCAAATAATGTTCATCTTTCTTGAATTATTATTGATGCGATGTTTGTGTTTAATTACCGATATGTTCATATTTGTGTATTATGAATTTGAATTCAAGTTTGACTTAGGTAAAACCTCAGTTTTGAACTCGATGAAGTTTTTAAAATCTCCAACTAAACTTGGTTCAGATCATAGTGACAATTTGGTTATAAAACCTCACTAGAGCCAAATTTAAATGAAAGTTTTTGAAATTTTCAAACTAACCCTAAAGTCTATATGCATGCAATGCAATTGTGCAATTCACAAAACTACCTTTCCTAAATAATATTTCCTGGGTTGTTACATCCGAGCCCCCACGCCAGAAGCTATGCAGGGCGAAATCCTGGCCAACACCGTCACGGTTGGACGCACAGCTTTCCAGTGGCCTTCTCAAGCCACGGCAAGGGGAAGGGAGGGGGAGGAGGGGTGACGATGGCTAGGGTTGGGTCGCCCTGGATTCGCCCTCGGGAGAGTGCTGGGCAAGGGGAAGATTGCCGATTCAATCGTACAAAAATATGTTTCACATACTCCCTCCATCTTAAAAAGGATATTGAAGATTTGTCTAAATTAGGATGGACACTATTTAGTATATGAATACATCTAAATTTAGTATATAAATACATCTAAATTTAGAGAAATCTTCAACATCCTTTTTGGGACGGAGGGAGTAGTATAAATCGTGTGACGTATATATTGTCACAGACCGAACAAGATACATCACTTTTAAGATAGTTATAAACATTTCTCACGACATGCTAGGTAAGAGCATCTCCACTCGGGGTCCTTAAAGCCCCCCCCCCGAAACGGCTATTGGGGTTGCCAGCGCCCAAAATCGCGCCCAACCACCACCCCCTTCCCAATTTCATTTTGGCGCCGATGCGTTCCATTTTGTTATCTGATGCCCCTAGGCCGAACCCAACCCACAGCGCGAGGGAGGGGGGTGCGTCGGATGGACGAGAAAACACGTAGAACACCACTAGCCCTCCATGTTAGTGAGAGAGACAGACCTCGTCTCCAGAGGCCTGCCAGTCAGGCGACGCGTCCCATCGGGGTGTGGGGTGGGGGGTGGGGTGGGGTGCTAGCGGATTCGTCGGATGGACGAAAAAACGCGTAGAACACCACGTGACCTCCCTGTTAGTGAGAGAGACAGACCTCGTCTCTAGAGCCCTGCTGGTCAGGCGACGCGTCCCGGCGACGGGCCACGTGGTGGCAAGCCCTTTCGTTCCCGCCCTTTTCACCGCTTCCTACCCTTTCCACCACTTCCCGCCCCGTCTTTCCACCCTTTCTCGCAATATCTAGGCACCGCCACCATTGCCATTGACATATCTACACTCTTCTCTCTCTCTCTAACCATGGCCACTCCGCACTGGGCCTATCTCACCCAAGAGGAGACGAAGGCGCTCCGTGCCTCGAACTACTCCTGTCCGCGGGCTACCAGTTGCCCCTCAACTAGAGACTGAGCGTCGGGGGCATGCTGGTCCCTCTAGTGCCTCAAGGCGCGGCAATTTATTCTGGACAGGGCGCAATTTATTCTGGACATCCTAGGTGGTGAGGCATTTTTCCCTCCATTGACGATGGCAACTTGGCGGCTGCAGTTCCAGAGAATACTCGAGCTAGAGTTGCTGTCTCATGCATTTGGCAAGTCCATCTACATCCTTAGTTGCTGGCAATTGGGGGACATAGACAAGGTCACCAGCATGGAAATGCGATCCACATGGACAACTTGGAGATTGTGGGAGCATGATGGGTGCAACCATCTTGGCGACCATGCTAACATGGTGATCGCCATGCGTGGGGAAAATGTTCGGGCCAGCGTGGAGAGACCAGAGCACGGTCATTTGTGGGGAGCGAAGCGTTGGAAATCGATACTTGCGCAACAACTACCAATGTCATTCAAAGCAATAATGAAGGGTACATTTGTCCATGGATTGGTTACAGAAACTCCAACCAAATGTGAGATAAAGACTGTCCTGATAAAATGATCGTTGGCAAGAATTATTTTATTGTTCTGCCAAAAGTATTTTGATATACTGGCTTTGTTAAGAGACCATAGATCTTCAGCGGCAAAGTTCTATCCACGTGATGTGAAGTGCATCTTCATAGGTTACTCATGATAACAGAAATGCTTCAAGTGTTGGAGTTCTAGTGAGGTGGGAACACTTGTGAGCATAGATGTAACATTCTAAGAGCCTCATCTATCCTATGGAGAGAAGAACGGATCTCATCTTGCTATTTGACTTTGGCTCTCCTAGCATGATTGGTGCCCGAGAGGGGGAGAGTGGACCGTTGAGGACAAAGGAAGATGAACCACCGAGAGTTGTGGTTTGTTCAATTCCATGTCGTATGAGTGAAGAGAGTTGGAGGAAGCCAAAGGAGGAAGAAAATATGAGGGTGTACACGAGGACACAACCTATGACTGAAGAGAGAATGTAAAGTGTACATGCACTTATTTTTCAGGAAAACGCAATGACATTGCACTTCTTTTCATTGCAAAGAAGAGTTCAACAGTTACAAGACACCATTCAGGTGTTGATTACCGAGTTTAAGAGTGTCTAATCAGTGAGCATCCCAGTCAGTAGGGATGATGACGCGCAGGCCGCTCCAGCTCTAGCCCACAACGCAGCTTCTTCCTTGATCTTCCTGTTCAGCTGTGGAACGGAAGGGCTGTCGCCATCAAACACACAAGCGTTGCGCTGCTTCCAAAGCATCCAGGTGACAAGAAGTGCCGCGGAGGCCAAGCCTTTGCGCATCGGCTTGGGGGTGGACTGGGTGGCTATGATCCACCAGCATATGCACTTACAAAAGAGATGTATAGGGGTTTCCACTATTGGAACACTGGGAAAGATGTGTTGATTAAGAAAGTATATATGTCCTCAAAAGTCTGCACGGCATGGTATGATATGTTCAGGCATGCCATGTGTGATATCGGGTATAAGCCATGAAATGGTGATCACACCATATTCTATTAACAATCAGAGTGTGGGATTACAATACTTGCAGTATATCTGGACTGATATTATAATCAGAGAAGGTGGAGATATTGCCACTGAAGAAGAACCTAAGTAAGAAATTTGAGGTGAAAGGCCTTGATCAACTTAGATTCTATCTCGGTCTTCTAAAGAGATCGTTCTCTCACAAAGAAAGTATGTTGTGGACTTACAGTGACACAAGTATGCTTGGATGTTGCGCTGCATAAACTCCCGTTGATCATGGGTGAAACTGAACATCCAGGTACCACTGAAAGTACTTGACATCTACAACTCGGCGACGGTCATAGACCTACACAGTGGAGAGCAAGCGCTCTTTTGGGAGGAGAGATGGCTGCGAGGTGCTTGCATGGAGGAGCTGGCGCCTAGCCTCCTGGCCAAAGTCCCCAAGAGAATAGTGCGGTCCAGAACAGTGAAAGAATGTCTTGCAGGGGTGGTTACAGGACTGTGGACTGGACTTAGCTGCAGTGGCCCTCAAGGAATTCTTCCAGCTATGGGAAGCAGTATCCATGACCCAGCTTGAGCCGGAAGTCGTGGATGAGATCAGATGGAGGTGGGAGACGGATGGAAACTTTTCCGCTGGATCAGCCTATCGTGCCTTCTTCACAGGCATTATCGACGCCGAAGTCACAGATCCCATCTAGAAATCAAGGGCACCTTACAACTGCAAGTTTTTCGCGTGGCTAGTATCCAAGAATCGGTGCTGGACAACTGATAGACTGCGACGACCACGCCTCCCACACCCAGCTACTTGCCCCCTTTTGTGATCAGACACCTGAGGCGCTGCAACACTTGATGGTGGGTTGTGTTGCAGCAAGGGAGGTGTGGGCGTGAATTCTCTCGCACTGCAGCGGCAGGACTGGATGCCCACGCCGGACATGGAGCTCAGCTCAAGGAGTTGTGGACTTCCAGGATGGCAGCCAAAGAGGAGCAGCGCAACCTTTGGACTGCACTGATCCTGGTGTTCTGGTGTCTCTGGCTGCACCGAAACGATGTCTTCTTTAACGGGATGCTCCCATCCCACCACACCATCGCGCAGAAGATAAGGTCTGAAGCTGAGGCATGGAAACTAGATGGACTTCTACGTGGCCACATGTTTGCCTTCCCGCCAGCAACGCAGGAGTGGTTGCTGCCGGGAGATTAGGTTTTAGCAGTAGATGGGAGCTGTCACCCATGTGGCAGCGTTGCAGCCAGCCCCCGGCCTGGTGTTATATTCTGGCCGCTTGGCTTTCCTGAGTGTGATAAGCAGACATATGCATGCCTTTAGGAGTGATCATCTCTATTATCATATACTGCGATATCTAAATAAGCATTCCTGGGAAGGGTCTTTGGTTCAAGAAAAACGGTCTTTTAAATGTTGATGGTTACACTTATATTGATTGACAAATGATCAACTTTGTTGTTATTGTGTTTTTACTGAAAGAAAAACCTAGTGTCATGGAGAAGCAAGTCATCCTAGATCAACAGTTGCATATCTTGAAGACCATTGCTACTCTCATGTTACAAATATGCAACTTTTTGATATAATCTTCAACTATTTAGGTTTAGGTTTTTTCATAATCAATTTGATGACTCCTTTTTTGCTCGTGATGTCTTCAATTAATTTCATTGCTGATTTTTGCATTTTCAAGTGGCCCAACTTCCTATGTACCATAACATTTTTAGGTCAGTGGGGTGTTTAGATGTTCAGTTGTAGTGTCCAGTGGTCTTAAACGCCCAAATCAAGAGTCAGGACTCAAAGGAAAGCCCAAATTGGACAAAAGGTTGTGACAAACAGCAAGGAACACACATCAAACATAATGTATGGATTGATTTAGATCCGATGACTGCTAACAGTTTGGTGCATACTCATGTCCTTATTTTACTTATTTATTGCCGTCAACACCCCAAAAACAACCCCTTGAAATATATCTGTGATTTTTTTGACATAATCAAACGGTAGAGATTAAATACCTTTTGCATTGAAGATGTTTCCTTATAGCATCAATAAGGTCCGGTGCATCAGGAAAGCCATGGGGCCGTGGTGCCTTGAGCTGTGAGAGCATGGTGGTGAGAAACCTCCTCATATCTGGATTTCGAGAAACACTCACAAAAGCTCGACACTGAAACTTTCCTGCATGTTTCTCATACAAGGTCCTGGCTGTTGTTGTCTTCCCAACACCTGTATATCCACGAAAGTGAAAAAGCAAGAATGAATGAAACGTGCATGAGAAACTTGATATTCTATTAGGGTGTGTTTGGTTTGAAGTAAAGGAGGGATGGATTGAGGATGTCCCCTATTTTTATTTGGTTGGAAGGTAGATTCGATGAACCCAATTTGTTCCGAAAAAAGGACGTGAGGTCAATAGGTTGTTGTAGCGAACACTATGTCATGATGTGGTGATATTACCCTTTGTACACGTAATCTCAGCAATATTTTTGGATGGTACAGTCTGTGTTTCCATCATCAGCATCCATATAAAGTAGAGAGACATGCTCTAGTTTTGAGATATAGTCTCCATCATCAGCATGCAAAGGACACCGGGTGAATAACTGGAATATGGATGAGCCAACCCCGAACCAATTCAAGCTTGGTGCTTGTTTGTTCCCCAACAATCCTGATTCATGGGCTTCAAGCACATGGCTGAAATGTCTAGGACTGTATGTTGAGCAGTTTGAAGCTCATAGTCTCTATCCTAAATATAAGCGGATTCGACTAGCAGGGTGTAGGATATGACCGAGGCTTGCCTTATTCTAGAGCTGTAGCACCAAATACAGGAGTAGCAAACTGCAATTGGACCCGAATTCAGACACAGTCATTCCTAGGCTCTCGTTTTGAGTCGAATTATAAATGAGATTGCCCGAAATCAACGATTCCCCCTCAATCACATACAGCCCTAGCTTTCAACTTGGGATACTGATTTCTGCATAATTACTCACCAGCTATAAGGCCATTTTTTGCTGCGCGCCGCGGCACGGAGTCCGGGCGCCCAACGGCGAAGGTAGCTGTGGGCCTGGTACGCGCACCGCGGAGCTGCTCCAGCGGCCGCCGGCTCGCCTTCCGCCGCATCGACTCCACAGGATGCGCCTCCCTCATCTGCACGCGTCGACGCCGTCTTTGACATCGTCGCGAGAGAGTGAGGGACGGCGCTGCCAGAAGAGACATGCGTTGCGAGCGAGAAGGCTTCGGATAGGGGTGACCTGCATCAATTAGAGTGTGCTGTCGCGCACAAGCAGGGATTTGGTATCCCTTGTTTCTTCCACTCAATTTGCTGCAACTATGAAATACGCGCGCATCGTGGTGGCGCTGGCCGCTGATGCTGACTCCCAGAGAGGGAGAGGTGCAGCAGCCGTCCACCCGAGCGGGAGTAAAACCCGACGCGACAGTGCTGACTCCAGCGAGAGAGAATCTTTGGGTTCAGGGGTGGAGAAGGTGCGGGTCGCCGGCGCCGGAAGAAGAAAATGGGTGCGGGTGGGGATGGCAAGCCGGAGGGCAGTGGACCGGCGGAGGAGGCAGATAAGGCAGGGATTGGCGGCGAGGCGCAGCGCTCCGGCCCCGGGTGACGGTGGTAGGCGGTTAGGCCGGTGCAGGGAGGGTGCGGCGGAGTCGCCGGAGATGAGGGAGAAGAAGAGACATTTTATAGCTTAACACCACATGTTGGGGCCATTTTATCACATAACCACAACTTTTACATTTTATTTGATAAAACACAACTTTTATGATAATTTTTTGCGTAGAACACAGAATATGCTATTAGGTTGTTTAATAATTAATTAGTGTGCTTGATAACTTTTATTTAGCTTTGTTCAACGGATAAATGTGGTTTCTTTCTAAATATTATGGTTTTAAATTGCTTGCTGCATATTTCGTTATGGGATTGTGCAATTTCATGAAAAAAAGTGGGAGAAGTTGATTTGTTTTTGTTTCAGTGGTCTGCTATCTCCCTTTTTAAAAAACAAGGAGGCTGCTATCTTATTTTGTTTGAATTGAAAATGTACTTGGCATATTAATAACCACCGTTATATTTGTTTAGAATGGAGGATTATGGCGAGATTTCTGTCCATGGGAGAGAGATGATGTGCAATGTGATGGACTGCCAGTCGAATCATTTGAAATTTTGGGTACTCAATACTAGTCTGGTTAAAAATTGTCAACACTAGTCTGGTTAAACATTAGCAGGTACATTGTTCATCTCTTGAAACATATACTGTTCGATTAAAAAATTAGATATGTGGTTCATCTTCTAGGCAGTCGGCACCTTTTCACTCTAGGCAGGCTACAATGCTCGCTACCCACGCCGACACGGTGGCGTTCTGGTAGGTAGGCTCAACGCACTAATCAGTTATCAGATGATCTAGTAATCGTATTCTGTGTTCTATGCAAAAGATTACCACAAAAGTTGGTGAAACAAAATGCAAAAGTTGTGATTCTATGATAAAAAAGACTCCAACACGTGGTGTTAAGTGATAAAATTCTGGAAGGAGAGGACGGGAATGCGGCGGTCTTTTGTTGTGCGCTTAAGTCTTATTGGTGGTTGACCGTGAGTTAGACAACTATAAAAAAAACTTAGGAAGCGTGCATTTGGTAGGTTGCGTTCAGCTAGCCAGAAAAAATTGTCTTTCTCCACATGGTGATCAGTGTGCCGCACAAAGCACTCCTCGATCAGATCGGTTGGGAATCACCAAATTGGCAGTTTCATGGAGTCCGGCCTAGGAGAGTGTAAAAAGGGTCTTTCCCTGCACGCGTGAGGAAGGGGCAACAGATGTTGCGTTCCCTTGGTGTCGCCCCACATAATCCCCTTGTTGTTCATTCTCCCTCATTTTAGTCTCGTCCACCGCCATCTCGTTGGAGGAAAATCTCCGGCGCAAATCTATCAGGACCAAGTCCTAAAAATTCATCATGCCTAGCTAAAATGACGACGAGAGCTTGACCCAGTCGTATCTATGGGTAAGTTCAATTTCCCCCTATTCTTTTAAAGGGTTAGGGTTTGCTACCGATTTGTGAATTTTTGTTTTGGCCTCAATGACACTAGATTTCATTGCAATGACATTTGTTAGGACCTCACACACATGGACTATGCTCCAGACTTCATGGAAGGCCCCACATTCTGCGACAGGGTAGTGGATTCTCCCCAGCTGTGTCGCCTCCACGGATTTGGTCCTGACAAACGTGTTGATTTGAAGGAGGTAACACTGGCCGCAGATTTTATATATGCCAAGTGCAAATGTAAGTTCTTAGCCTTTGATTTGTTCGCTACTAGCTCATGCACTAGATTTGGGAATGTAATTTTACTTTGTAAGAAGTCTCTAATTGTGTGTTTGTGGCTTGGTTGGATAAGGAATGGCAAGAACCAGCAAAAAATGCATTAGGCCAAATCTGGGGCATGTATCATGACAACAACAGTGCAAGAAACGACGAGAGGATTTAGAATGCAAGGTTAGTGAAAGAGCTGGTTGATGATAAGAACAAGATTGAGAAGAAGTAATTAAGTTTGTTAGTTGATGTGAGAAAATTCATGAATGAAACTGAAAAAATGGTGGTGGAGAAGAATTTGTCTAGGATTAGGGGCACCACTATTAGGGGCTGAGGAGGAATCAGAGGAGAAGACAAGGATATTAATTTCAAGCAGACAAAAGCGTTGAAGAATAAAGTGGATATGCTAAAACGGGTGTAGAAAATCCAAGCAGAGATGATGAAAGTCAAGCAGAAGACATGGGATGAGAAAATACAGAGTTTGAAGAGGGAAAAGAAGAAGCTAGAGTACATTATCTTTGATATGCTCAAACTGAGTGAGGCTAACAAGGATAATCTAAAGAAGATCAGGAAAATTGGTGATGGTTGACTTCTTATTCCAGTGATGTTGTACCTATGTCCTAAAAACTTCTAATGATTGAATCTTGTCATGAGGTGGTACATAGTAACCCCTCATGTGATGGTGAACTGGTGGTGGTGGCCACTTTTGGTATGGTGGTAGGTTAACACCATGGTGATATGATGAGTTGTGATCCCCTTTTGCCAACGATCATGCATGCACATGTTCGTGTTATGCTTGTGTTAGTATTGGTTTTCTGCTTGTGATGAGTCTGATGTTGTGCTTGTGATGTGCCTAATATTGTGCTTGTGATGTTCGTGTTATGCTTGTGTTATTATTTGTTTTCTTCTTGTATTATTGGTTCATGTTATGCTTGTATTATTCCTGAGACTGGCTTTGAGAAGGCATATAACAGTGTGAGTTGGGCATTCCTAGAAGAGGTCATGTTTCGCAAAGGTTTCAATGCGAGATGGGTTAGGTGGGTCATGCAACTAGTTGGTGAACAAGGTCCTTCCTTTAGTAATGCTTGAGGAGCACGGTAGAGGGAACCACTCTCTCCGATCATGTTCAACTTTGTTGCCGATGCCCTTCTACATTGTTGGTGACGGAGAGGAAAGGGTTGGAAACATTCATAGCATCCAGCTTGCGGAGGGTTTCCTCACTCCTTCAATACATAGATCACACGTTGATTCTCATTTGCAATGATACTTGGGACATTATAAATCTAAAGTTCATTCTCTTGTGCTTTGGGTCCATACAAGATCAATTTTCCCTTTTTTATAGAGTATATAGTGCGCACACCATCTTGAGATCGATTAGCATAGAACTTATGTTTTGTTAAGTGTATATGTAGGCAATCATAGGGATGTTTGTGTCTTATTATGCAGAGGCATGGTATTCAAATTCTATATGTTCGTTTTTATCGAAAAGGTAATCAATCTTAGTGTACCTTATGTTGGAATGGCTCTTCTTACATGGTCCATATCCGTTCTTAACTAGAATGACTTTTTTGGGGTATAATTTTTTGGGATTTTGTTGTCTCGCATTAATTAGCGAGCATGTCATACAAAGATTTGTATGCAAAGTCTGATGTAATTTAATTTCCATTTTACATGATTATAATCTTGTGAAAGTCTTCAACCGATTTAGATCGATAACGAAACAATTAAGAATCTTTCGAATATAATGCTTTGGTCTAAATGGTGAAATGGACGGTGCATCCTTGATGCTTGGGACCTATATGTTGTTAGGAAAGCGGAATGTTTGCTATCATTAATATAGTTTATTCTATTACAAAATAAATAAAAAAGTACATGTACCATGTGTAAACGAGTAATATATCACTACTTCTATCTACGTCGCCTCTTAAAACCAAAACGTTATGATGGCTCTCATAGTGGGAAGTATCATATACTAATATCATGCGTATGTGATAGTAGTGTATGATACCACCTCTCTAATGCCTATAGTATTATAATGTTTGTATCTTTTATTTATGGAGTATGATATTTGCACGAGATGAGACTTAAGAGGTTCTATATGACTCATTTCATAGTAGTGCAATTGTCTTTAAATATCTGGATGATACCACATATACTCCATCCGTTTTAAAATATAAGAATGTTTTAACCTTTTAAAACACATGTATCTATAGACAACTTCTAGAAATGGGTGAACCTACACACTAGAAATATCTAGATACATGTATTTCAGAGAAGGGCAAAAATATTTTATATTTTGGACCTGAGGGAGCATATGTTACCTCGGCATGAAAAGACCTCGATATAGTGAGAAAAACATAAAAATTCCGAGTTGAAAAGGAATTGTACCTGCGCATCCACATATGGCAATCACCTTGAGCGTCTTCTGGTCGTCTAGAGCCAGTAGCTCGACAAGCGTTTGTGCGGGCTCCACAACACCAACCATGCTACTGCCGCCGGCGTCGACGTCGAGAATCGGCAGCTCAGGGGACGTGATCATGAGCTGGTGGTCGTCAGCGGGTAATCTGATGACGGTCCTGGGAGGAGACCAGTTGAAACGCTGGCGTCTTTCACTGGCATCCTTGACACGAGCAAGTAACTCTGGGAAACCCAGATTGGAGGTGCCGCCGTCGATGGCCTCATCCAGGTGATCCTCCACGTCGTAGCAGAGCTCCCGGACTATCTTCATCCATGACTGGGCCGTGAAGCTGCTGGTGTCCTCGTCTTCAGCCAGATTCTTCAGGGACATGCATAGGTCCTCGAGAAGACGGGTCTCATCCGGCTGAAGTTGATAGGGGCCGGTGGTACGGAGCTTCCGGATGAGGGGGGCGACGGGGCCTAACCAGGCTGTAACGGAAGCTTCCATCGCCGCCTGAAGAGAAGAAGAAGAAGAAGAAGAAGATGGAGCAGGGTCGATCTCCGCTTCAAGAGAAGTACTAGGATCATCATGGTAGTCCGTCGCCGCCAGCGGACGGCGGGATGAATCTTCCTCCGTCGTGGACGTGCGCTTTCCTTTCTTCTTGGCCACACGTCGAGAGCTCTGCTAAATTCGTCGAGAAAAAAAGATGAAAATATTTATACACTAGTAAGACGATCGTCGATCGACTTGAAGAAGCAACAAGAAACCAAAGAGAGACGACGAAATAGATCATCGTCAGCTAGAAACGTTACGTTGTAAAATTGGGGCCATCGTCTGCGAGATATCCTCCACCGCTTTGAGCGCAACTTCAACCACATAGACGGAATTAATCCGCCGGGCTCCAGCTGAAGTAATTAAGAACAAGCAGGATCGATCAATTTTTTTTCTGATAGAACTGTCGTACGACATACATTTAAGTAATAAAAGCGCCCTTTATCAAATAAAAAAAAATGCACGCACGACATAGAAAGTTCAGAGAGTATGCATGCCACGGTCGATCGAGGGGAAACAACATTACCGACGAAATCTCCGTTTTGACGAGCAGAGGACACATCACTAGAATGCAACTCAACAAATAAAGCAATGGAACACACGCTAAGATGAACTGTATGGTTGGATATGAAACTATGGTGAGGAAGGATCACATCAACAGACAAGACAAAACGTATGTATGAGTATCATGTCTCTGCTTAGCTAGCGGCTCTGTTTCAGCACCTAATCGTCTTATATACAGATACTTGCTCTAAATACAGATGCACATGGGTCAGCATTAGTACCCTCCCACCCTACTTGGTTCAACCAGATGAACCAAAATTCCAAAGTCACGTCACATCTAAAAAACTACATTTTTTTGAATCAAGCAGGGCCAGAGGGTACGACCCACTTGCATCTCTAATCGCTGCAGAACACCGGAGTAGTCTGACTCAACTGTTGTGGGCGTGAATTTTTATCCTATAGGTGTGCTTTGCCCCTTTAATCACTAACTTGATAGTGACATACGATGAATTACCATTCCTTCAAATAGCCTTTCGCTCCGCTATATTAATATAGCAACCATATTGATACATGAGTTTAAAACAAAGAAAATACTGGAACAACAGCACAAACATGTTCAAAAAAAAAAGAAATAAAGACAATGACGAGTTGACTTTTCCCACCATGCTGCAAGCACCCTGAAACGCCGACTCCCAAGTAGCATCTTCACAGGCAAGCACCGTCGACACGACGTTGCTACCCGGACCATGTCCAAGGGTTTCCCCCGGCACTCAGAGTAAAGTGGAGACGGATGATCCCCTCGACACCCTCTAGGAAGGAATGTTGCCACTCGAAGGCGGCACCGCGCCAGGGTTGGATGAGTCGACAGGAATTATCTATTACCATTACCATTAATCACCTTTATGTGCCTACCACCTACGATTATCTATTTATTTTGACCAGTACAAGATATGGTCATTACTCACAAGACAAACCACCCATCAACAAAGTCGGCGTTATGCGAGGAGCATGTAAGTCTCTTTAAAACTTTAAGGGTCAGTTCAGCTTGTGCATGTTCAGTCTTATGCGGTTTTAATACTTGGTTCATGGAGAAATCGTTAGGATAGCTAGAAAATGTTAAGATAGAGATGACAACTATGAAAAACCTTGATCCAAATCTTGGTTTTATCACAGGTATTTGTCGGTCCTTCTTGTTTCAGCTTTTCAATCTAATGAACTTTGTTCAATAAATCAAATAAAAGTCAAATTATTTTGCTAAAGAATAGTAGATGCGTGAAACCGCACAAACTAGCTAAGGAATGACACGGCTCCATAATTACCACAATACATACACGAGTCAAGCATGCCGTAGCCTACTTAGGCCTCGTTCTTTCAATTCGCAAAAAAAGGCCCTGCACTTTTCTTTTGTAGCACGGTTTGGACGTATACTACTTTAATATTAGTTGAAAAGTGTAAATGACATGATTAAACATTTGCTATACCAAAAACACATCATTCTCCATAAATTTCATTGTTTTCATAACTATTTATCCTCATTCCCCACTGCGTGCATGGCACCGTGTCATGTTTGTTGAACCCTACTGCCACAAGTTCTCGAATTTGTACTAACTTTTTCTTTAGTTACAGGGCCAAACAAGAATTCCAGAAAGCTGAGGGGCAGTAGTGCAACTGAGCTTGTGATAATTTCTGCAGAGTTGGGGCATGGATGTGTAACAAAGCTATACAATTTCAAGCAAATGTAGGTCTCCTCTCTCAGAAATAACAGCAGAACCATCCATTGGCTGAGACATGTTCAAAGTCTTCTCTTGGGTAATACTAATCGCTACAAAATGTAGCTAGTTGCAGAATATGATAATTAAGATCGAGTCAAGAGGTGGCCGACCATACGCCATGACCTTACACGTTTACTAGTACTAACACAACACGCATTACTCCAGATACCAATTGGTAGTAATCTCAAGTGTCATTGTAAATTGTGATGACAACTACTGGTAGGTGTCATCTACATAAATTGAGAATGATTGGTTACTAGGGGAGGGCTGTACATTGCTGGTTTATGATTATGCAAAGTTGATTTCAACGCGCATAGGGATAATTTATCAAGGTCAACTGAAGGCTAGCTACTCCCTCCGTCACGGTTTGGAGGATATTTTAGAGAGATTGTTGGAACCTAGGTGGGTGCTGATTAGGGCCAGATTTGTGCCAAAAACATGCACACATTAATTATTCGGCGTCCTATTAAACGTAGTTACTCAATGGAAATGAGGAGTTTAGACGCATGCATTGGTGGAGTTGCATTCAAGAATTAATTCATTGGCTGCATGGAGTAGAAATTGAGGAGGAAAAAGGGGGCATTAATTATGTAATTAAGTCTAACGCGCCTAGGAGGAGAGGAGTTTTGGAAACGCATGACTTTTGTAAGACGCCCTCCAAACCGTGACGGAGGGAGTAATAGCCCTATCATGTTAAGATATCAATTAACTTAGAATTAACAAATTTATTTACCCACATAAATACATAGATGATAGGTCATGGAATCTACTAATATAATTAAAGGAATTATTATTCCAACTAGCAACCACATATAGGATCATTTTAGTCAATACACCTAGCCAAATCTTTAGTATTATTTTGTAGGCAAGCAAAACAAGTTGCTCTTATGAGATTGATTTGGTAATTTGAATTAACATAATAGAATAAATGTATTTTGGATCGCACATCATATGACACCCTAGTATATGTTCTGTCGTTTATGTACATATCTTAAATAAAGATGCCCACTTGACATGCTTAAATATTAGGCAACCGACGTAACCATGGATGCAACACATAACATGATCTCCGGACCGGGTAGACGACTTTGTGTGCAATTTGGTGGCAATGTATGTGGCAACACATAACATAATCTCAGCATTATTTTAAGCGGGGTTTCGGGTTGAATTGGTCCATGTGAAGATGAAGATAAGATCATGATGTAGTTCATGGTTTTCCTTTCTTATTTTTGTGATCTTCTTTATTTATTTTGTACATTTTAATATTCCAATAAATGTTGTAAATAGTCATATATATATATTTAATAAAGCTTTGTATTTTTTTATTTCTTACTTTTGCACATTTTCTCTCTATTTTTATTATTCAGTTGCATTATTCAAGAGTTATGGATTATTATTTATTTGGAATTTAGATTACAAATTTATGTCCAATTGTATGTGTGATGATCTCATTGTGTTTTATGCACTATTTTATCTATTTATTCTTCTCTTATTTAAACCTTTGTTAAAAGTTAGAAATTCAGCAATGGTAATGTTGAAGTTTATCACACTCTAAACAAATGAACTAACACTAATTCTTTTGGATTCTACCTCTTTCGTTTGTCTTAACAGTTCACGCAATACAAAAATATGTTTTTTTACACAAAAGGCTTTGCAACCCGGCTTTAAATTAATAAAGCCAAATCGGCCGACAATACATGGTGTTGATGAAGTCCTTTTACAAAGCATAACACAGATCAAGCAATTAAAAACATAACACAACTACACTAAACGAGCACATGAACCCTAGCAGCCTAGCACCATTAATAGCATCGGTATACCGGGCAACCCTCACACCGATAGTGAGCTCATCTGAAGCATCCACCACTAGGAGCAACTTCAGACCATGAACATATGTGACCCAACTGCACAGGGGAAAGCTTGCTCAACGGAGGAAGCGTGCATCAATCTCCAAGAAGCCATCTTGACATTTGGCAAGAAGTACAGGAGGAGACGAACTAAAGGCAAAGAATACCGGTGACACTGACCAGACGTCGGACCGTGTCGCACCGCCCAAATAGGACCCCCACCAGAGAGGGCACCCTGCCCACTCGCTCCAGACCGTGGAGCATTGTCCCTGCCAGCAAGACATCCTTCGAGCTCATGCCAATTGCCGACGATAGCACAAGCACCGAACAACTTCCCACGAAGCTTCATCACCATAGAGAGCTCCCATACTTCCGCCCAACGAACCAGATGCACGGAAGACAAGAAGAACCAGAAGTCCTTGGCGGTTCCCCCTAAGAAGGAAGTGGCGAGAGCGTCGCGTCCGCTGGTGATGGCGCTTCGTTGATGTGGGAGCAATTCGTCGGGAAACCCCAAGAGAAAGGTGTGAAGCAGCACAACAACAATTTTTCCCTCAGTAAGAAACCGAGGTTATCGAACCAGTAGAAGGAAGGAAACGTATCAAAGGTGTTGCAAGAAACATGGAAACCTGCACAACACAAACTCAAGACTTTTCCCCAACTAACAGTGAGGTTGTCAATCTCACCGGTTGCAGTAACAAGGGATTAACTGTATGGTGTGGAAGGTGATGATGGTTTGCAGCAAATAAACAGTAACAGTGGAAGATGTATCAATGGTAAAGATTGGATCGAGGTCCATAGTTCACTAGAGGTGTTCTCTTTAGATAAACAAACATGGCATGCTGGGTAAATAAATTACAGCAGGGAAATTGATAGGACTGAGCAAGGCATAACAATGCAATACTAGACATAAAGATCCTATGAGATTTGATTGGGCAATACAACAAGATACATTGACCGCCATCCAACTGCATCTATGACTAGAAGTCCACCTTTGGGTTATCATCTGAACCCCCTCTAGTATTAAGTTGCAAGCAACAGACAACTGCTTTAAGCAAAGTGTGTAAGGTAAACAATCCACTTGTTCCATGAACAAGGGACCGATGTTTTCTCCCTAGTGGCAATAGCACATCTACAATCTTAGATATTTCTATCACTTCCCTTGATTAAATAGAGGCATGAACCCACTATCGAGCATAAATACCCCCTCTTGGAGTCACTAGCAACTACTTGGCCAAGATAGCTACTAACAACGGAGAGCATGCAAGATCACAAACAACACAAACATGATAGAATCAATAAGACAAAACCATTAATCAATCTAACATAGTAATCTCAATATCCATCGGATCCCCGCAAACACAACATGCATGAGTACAAAAGATGAGATCTTGATCATGAACGGATATCACAAGATCTAGACATGAAAGCACAAAGGAGGAGATACAACCATCTAGCTACTACATGGACCCGTAGTCCAAGGTGGAACTACTCACGCTTCATACCGGAGGCTGGCATGATGAAGAAGAAGGCCTCCGGGATGATCTCCCCTATGGCAAGGTGCCAAGAAGAGCTTCAGACGCCCCCGATCTAGGGATGATGGTGGCGGTGGCTACACACAGTTTCGTGGAATATTGATCGGGTACTTAGGGTTTAGGCATCGGAGGCTTCTTATAGGCGAAGAGGCGAGGCAGGGGGCCACCAGGGCGGCTACATCCCCCCAGCCGCGGGGTGGGCCCACCCACGCGGCCAGGGGTGTGGCCCCCTGGTGAGTCTCCTCCGTCTCGTATTAAGCCGTGTTCCCCACAGTAAAATATTGACTTTGGCTTTTGTCCCGTCTAATTCCGAGAATATTTTTTTTCTGCCTTTCTGGAACCAAAAATAGAAGAAAACAGACAACTAACACTGTGGCATCTTGTTAATAGGTTAGTACCAGAAAACATATGAAAAGCACCTCAAAGTGTGGACAAAGCAAAGCAAAGTAGATACTAAACAAGCATGGAACATCAAAAATTATAGATACGTTTCCAACGTATCAAGCATCCCCAAGCTTAACTCCTGCTCGTCCTTGAGTAGGTAAGTGATAAAACAATAATTTTTGAGGTGACATGCACCATCAAAATCAAGATCAAACCATTTGCAAGCATTGAAAGCTGGGAACAAAGAACTCTAAACATGAGCATGAAAGATGGAGTTCTAACAATAATACAAAGTAACTATGCATGCAACATGAAAGGCTACAAACAAAGATCATGAATAACATGCATTGGAAAACATTTGTTTGTTTCACATACAAAAAACAAAGCATAGTGGCATTCAGCTTGTCCCTCATGGAGTAGCAAATAGATGCATAGGACACCTTCAAAGTTCATAAGAGTGACTAGATACAAATAGTACAAGAACAAGCAATATCAACAATATGCATCAATCAATAAGTTCTGGGACAATGCACATAAAACTAAGAATGACAATATGCTCTCTTAACTGGTGCCTAAAGGTAGAAGGTGGAGACTCAATATAATGTTGGAATAAAGGCCCTTCATAAAGGGGCGAGGATTTCAAGTTTCAAAAAGAGCTTCCAAAAATTATTGTACTGGTTAGCTTTCAACCCTCATTGCCCCTATCATAAGCATCTTGAAGTGATTAGGGTTAAAGTGAAAAAACTATGGAGTATATGCTTGACAAAGTATAAGTTGGAAATCTCATGTCCCTTGAATACGAAGGCCACACCTCATGCTACTCAACTTTAGTCGCCTGTAAGTTCTTGTCATAGTAAGTACATGTGTATCATAGAGAACCGCCAACAGGGTACCCCTTGCACATGGTACAAGAGCTATCCCATAACCAAAATGACAAGGCAAGCAGACAATGAGCATCTCAGCGATCTTTTTATTTTCTTTTTGCATAGGTTTTTATTGAGGATGCTTCACAGATTGCTCATTATGGTGATACTGCAAGTTTCCACCATGATTAGGCATGACTTAGGCTAGCGGCTCAGGCGTTTCTCTAACACAAAATACATAACTCCATAGACTTACAAGCTCTCTTTTTATTTCACACCAGCGACATCCATAGACAAAAGAGCATGATATCAACTGTGTACAAAGTACAAGTGCAATGTTGAAAACATTATCTATGAAAACATGGTTCTGCTAATTCCAACGTATAAGTGCAAACATATACAACATAGATGACATAATGGTTCAAGTTTATTAGGGGCAAGGAATAAAAAGTGTGCCATCAAGTTCATGAGGGCCTTAATCACTAAGTTTTCACATAACAAAATACTTTTTAATTGGAAGATAGCTGAAAATAAAAATATACTTGGAATAGTGTAACACACCATGCATAGGAGTTTATAGTGGACACTTTGGAATAATTTGGTTTCTTGAGAGTTGGAAGCATGAGTAGAGCTTACTCATACAAGTGGAGGCTAGCAAAAGACTGGGAGCAACCAACTAAGAGAGCAATAATGGCTATAATCATGCAGAGCGACAAAATATTACTAATCAAAGCATAGAATGGTACTACGAGTCAAGGACTAAATGATCATAGAGGCTATGGTGACTTGTTCATAGTCATAACATTGTGTGAGCATGTGCCAAGTCAACCCAGACAAAACATCAAACAAGAATACCACAATACTATGCTTTTGTATGCTAAAACAATGCATGATTTCTTCAAGGCACACTAAGCAATCCCAATTGTTTGGAACAAGTCATGCTACAACAATAATAACTAAGCATAAGGTCAAAACAACACCTAGCATGACATGCTAAAGTCTAAGTCACAGTCAATGCAAGCTCCTCTTGCACTTTCAAGCAAGAACTTTCTACTCCTTTCCAACACTAATCAACTTATTTGAAACAACACATCGAGAATGGGGGTCCAAACTACTTTATTCAATAAAACTAAACAAACTAAGCAAAGAAAATGAAAACTAAGACGCTCCAAGAACAACACAACAGTGCATGAAACAATAAAAACTAAGTGTCTAGACATACCTGAGCTTTTTATTGATGAAGAAGGGGATGCCTTGGGTATACCCAATCTTTGACGCTTGTACCTCTTGGTTATTTCTTGGGGTGACACCATGGTGATATCCCCAATCTTAAGCTTTTGTCCATTCTTCATCTCATTACATCATTCTCTCTCTAAACCTGAAATTTTTCTTTCATACAAAACTTCACACAATCTTCATTAGCAACATTAGTGTATTCAAAAGATAATAGACCTTTGGGCTAAGCTTTGGAACAGCAAAACTTTTCACTAAAAACACAAGCTACTGTATCAACTCCTTCAAAAATCCCAATTCCCTAAAAGAGAACTCAAAAAGGAATCAATAAGAAGCAAATGCAAATAATGACAGAAATATGTTAAAACAGACCAGCAGGTAGAAACCAATTTTTTAGAAAATCTTCTGTTGCTCAAATAAAAAAGTGTTGAACTAACGAAAGTTATCTAACATACTGGGAGATTTATTCGTAAAGTTTCAGCTCAATCCGACTTATAGATACTCACGAATTTTTATGGTGGAGGACAAAAATCTGTTTCGAGGCAGCAACTCCCCAAATCTTACTTCCCTCTCATTAGAGGGTATTCTTGGCACAAAAAGCAAACAAAAAGGATAAGAAGAGGTCATTACTGAAGTAATAACTTTCAATACTCAAGGAAACTCTTGGGTTATCTCCTAACAAGTACTTTTCTTTAATGCCTTTAAGTTAGGCACAAGAAGCAAGAAATCAAGTATTTTCAAATGAGGAAGCATTAACATCAAACCTTGCTTTCAAAGGGGGAGGAAAAAGCAACTTCTCTCTTCTCATAGGGAAGTGTTCAATAAATTTCTTGAATGGAAATTGATATTTAATGGTGTCTTCTTTCATATCAATGATGGCACCAACAGTTCTAAGAAAAGGTGTTCCCAAAGTAATAGGACAAGAAGCATTGTATTCAACATCCAAAATATAGAAATCAACAGGGACATAAGCATTGTTAACCATGATGAGAACATCATTAATACTCCCCATTAGTTTCTTCTTAGCATTATCATCAAGTGGAACATCCAAATAACAATCTTCTAAAGGTGGCAAATCAAACATTTCATAAATCTTCCTAGGCATAATAGAGACACTAGAACCAAGATCACATGAAGCTTTGAGATCAAAATCATTCACTTGCACATTAATAATGGGTTCCCAACTATCTTCTACTTTCCTAGGAATAGAAGCCTTGTGTTTTAAGTTCTCTTCCTTAATCTTAACAAGAGCATTTGTAATGTGTTTGGTAAAAGCAACATGCATATCACTAGCATCAGGACTTCTAGCAAGTTTTTGCAAGAACAAAATCACTTCAGAAATATTGCAACCATCTATATCAAAATAAAACTTAGCATCACTAGTAGTAGACTCATTAGGCTTAGGCATTGTAGGAGGAGGAATAGGGACTTCTTGTGGCTTAGTGGTATCCATTCTAGTGATGGTGCACACACTATTGTTTCTATCAATTTCAGCTTCCCTTTCCCACTTAGCATGAAGTTGAGCTAACAACCTAACATCTTCATCAATAGTAACTTTTATGGCATGAGTAGCAGCAAATGTACTTTCCATGGTTTCAGGTTTAGCAGCCATTCTATTAATCAAGGAGGACTGTGCTTCAGACAAAGAGGATATATTTTTCTCAACATTCAAAAGCTTTTCCTCTATAGTCTTATTGAAAGTGGTTTGTTTACTAATAAAGTCTTTGAGCATTACTTCAAGTTAAGAAGGGGCACTTCTAGCATTGTTGTAGGAGTTTCCATAGGAATTTCCATTATTAGGAGGATAAGGCCTATAGTTATTACCATAAGTGTTGTTGCCAAAATTGTTGTTTCTAATGAAGTTCACATCAACTTGCTCTTCTTGAGTGACCAAAGAGGCTAAAGGAACATTGTTTGGATCTAAAGGAGCTTTCCCATTAACAAGCATAGCCATAATAACATCAATCTTATCACTCAAAGAGGAGGTTTCTTCAACAGAATTTACCTTCTTACCATGTGGAGCTCTCTCAGTGTGCCATTAAGAGTAATTAACCATCATATTATCAAGGAGTTTTGTTGAAGCACCCAAAGTGATGCCCATAAAGGTACCTCCAGCATCTGAATCCAACAGGTTTCTTGAAGATAAATTCAAACCTGCATAAAAAGTCTGGATAATCATCCAAGCAGTGAGTCCATGAGTGGGACAATTCTTAACCAAAGACTTCATTCTTTCCCAAGCTTGAGCAACATGTTCATTATCAAGTTTTTTAAATTTCATAATGTCACTTCTCATAGATATAATCTTAGCAGGACGATAGTACTTTCCAATAAAAGCATCTTTGCACTTAGTCCAAGAATCAATACTATTTCTAGGCAAGGATAGCAACCATTCTTTAGCTTTTCCTCTCAAGGATAAAGGAAACAACTTGAGCTTAATAATATCTCCATCTACATCCTTATACTTCTGAATCTCACAAAGTTCAACAAAGTTATTGAGATGGGCAGTAGCATCATCAGAACTAGCACCAGAAAATTGCTCTCTCATCACAAGATTCAACAAAGCAGACTTAATTTCATAAAAGGTAGCATCAGGAGCAGGTGGAGCAATAGGAGTGCTAAGTAAATCATTGTTGTTTGTGCTAGTGAAGTCACACAACTTGGTGTTCTCAGCAGAGTTCATTTTGGCGAAGTGGAGCAAGCCAAAAACAGCAGCAACAGCTAGAGCAGGAACTAATTTTTTTGTGTTTTTGAATAGGAAAGCAAACCAAACTAAACTAATTTTCTTTTTGCAGTTTTTGAAAAGAGGCAAACAAAACCAAGCAAAAGAAACTAAGAAAACTAAAAACAAAGTAAAGAGAAAGGAAGTGGAGGACTCCCCTTGTGAAGACGTCCTTAGCCTCCCCGGCAACGGCGCCAGAAAACTTGTTGATGGCTCAGTTGATGTGGAGCCTGTTGGGAACCCCAAGAGCAAGGTGTGAAGCAGCACATTAGCAAGTCTTCCCTCAGTAAGAACCCGAGGTTATCGAACCAGTAGGAGGAAGGAAACGTCACACAGGTGTTGCAAGCAACGTGGAAACCTGCACAACACAAACTCAAGACTTTGCCCCAACTAACAGTGAGGTTGTCAATCTCACTGGTTGCTGTAACAAAGGATTAAACGTATGGTGTGGAAGGTAATGATTTGCAGCAAGTAAACAGGTAACAGTGGAGGATGTATCAATGGTAAGATTGGACCGGGGTCCATAGTTCACTAGAGGTGCTCTCCTTAGATAAACAACATGGCATGAATGGTAAACAAATTACAGCAGGGCAATTGACAGGAACTGAGCTAGGCATAACAATGCCCAGACAAAAAGATCCTATGAGATTCGATTGGGCAATACAACAATATACATAGACCGCCATCCAACTACATCTATGACTAGAAGTCCACCTTCAGGTTATCATTCGAACCCCCTCCAGTATTAAGTTGCAAGCAACAGACAACTGCTTTAAGCAAAGTGTGTAAGGTAAACAATCCACTTGTTCTATGAACAAGAGGCATTTTCTCCCTAGTGGCAACAACACATCTACAACCGAAGAGATTTTTGTCACTTCCCTTGGAAACTAGAGGCATGAACCCACTATCGAGCATAAATACCCCCTCTTGGAGTCACTAGCAACTACTTGGCCAAGATAGCTACTAACAAAGGAGAGCATGCAAGATCAAAACCAACACAGACATGATAGTATCGAATAGAAAAAACCATTAATCAATCTGACATATTAATCTCAATATCCATCGGATCCCCACAAACACAACATGCATGATTACAAATAGATTAGATCTTGATCATGAACGAATCTCACAAGATCTATATATGAAAGCACAAGGAGGAGATACAACCATCTAGCTACTACATGGACCCGTAGTCCAAGGTGGAACTACTCATGCTTCATACCGGAGAAGAAGGCCTCCGAGATGATCCCCCCTTCGGCAGGGTGCCGGGGAGAACTTTAGATCCCCCCTATCTAGGGACGATGGTGGCGGTGACTACAGAAGGTTTCGTGGAGTTTTGATCGGGTGCCTAGGGTTTCTGCATCGGGGGCTTCTTATAGGCGAAGAGGCGAGGCTGGGAGGCGGCTAGAGGGCCCACACCCTACCTAGGCGCGGGGTGTGCCCACATGCGCCTAGGGGGTGTGGTGGCCCTAGCTCGCCCCTCTGTCTCTCCTCTGGACTTCGTGTCGCCCACGGTAAAATATTGACTTTGGCTTTTGTCCCGTCCAATTCCGAGAATATTGATTTTCTGACTTTCTGGAACCAAAAACAGAAGAAACAGACAACTGGCACTGTGTAAACTTGTTAATAGGTTAGTTCCAGAAAAGATATAAAAGCACCTCAAAGTGTAGACAAAGCAAAGTAGATACTAAACAAGCATGGAGCATAAAAAATTATAGATACGTTTCCGACATATCACTAGGTAGGGTCTCTAGTATAGATCATTGCAAGTATACATGAATAATACTACTAGATTTTCTAGCTAAGTATCTTTGTTAATTCTAGGTTTGTGTTTTTGTCAGTAAGGTGTTATCTAATTGGCCATGTTCTAGTGTTACATATTATTTCACATTGGCAATCAAACATTCACATTCAAGCATTGTATACTTAGTCTTGAGTAATATTTTGCTTTGGTAAGCTTAGGTCTTTATCTGTACGTGTTTTGATTAAGAGTTCTTTATCCTTTTCTTATGTAGGTTTACTTGTTTACTTATAAAATAATTGTTTTGTATCTACCTTTTCTTCCTTAGATTGATCCTTGTATCATATCTAGGGAAGTAAGGTTAGATATAGGATTTGTGTTCTTTATTATTGGCTGCTACAAATAAACTTAACTTTTCATATTCTACCCCCAATCTCTATTTTTTGGTTGTGCTCATAGTCATGGATCGACCATTTTGTTGTTCCTCAGCAATGAGGATGCACATGGATGCCTAACTATTGTCAGTGAAATTAAAATTCTCTTCCCCTCTCTTACTGTTGGATCCTAGTGATTCCTAGCTACTCTGATATAAGACTAATAATTAGCTACAACCTTTATAGATTCCTAGGTGTGTTTGGTGAAGATCTATATATGCTTCTCCTTTTTGTTCCTCCTGTTCTTGAAGTGTTATTCAAGTTCTTGCTTCTACTCCTAGATTCCTTTCTCACTCAAATCTCTCTCTAACAAGTGTGTGTGTGTGTTTTAGTCTAAACTCGACTAGTGAGTTATGAGCTCTAGGGTTTGAGATACCCTACTATTTATAGTGTTCAGGATCTACTATGGTGTTGAAACCTAAGACATGCATTTAGGTGATTCACCGGCTTGGGTATGAGTGAGACTAAAAGTGCAAAGAACGTCGCCTAGAGGGGGGTGAATAGGCTTTTAAAATTCTTACAGTTTAGGCTCAAATAAATGCGGAATAAAACTAACGTTTAATTTATCGAGCACAAAACCTAACCACTAAGTTCACCTAAATGCACCAACAACCTATGCTAAGCAATACAAGCAACAAGGTGATAGCAAGATAAATACTTCAAGCGCGATGGCTATCACAAAGTAAAGTGCATAAGTAAAGGGCTTGGTTGAGAGATAACCGATGGACACGGAGATGAAGATTTGTTTCTCAAAGTTCACTTCCAAAGAAGCTACGTCTCTATTGGAGAGGTGCGATGGTGCAATGCTCTCCGAACGCCACTAATGGCTCACCTTGGAGTGTGGTAGCTCGATGCTCACCCAACGCCACACAAGGCCTCACCCCGGATGCGGAAGCACGCAACTCACCGACGCCACAAAAGGCTCACCCTATTCTCCCGAGTGCGCACCACAAAAGGCGGGCACTCGCTCCACTATGGGACACTTGAGGGCAGTCACCAAACTCGTACAAGATTAGGTCTATCTCCACAACTCAGTTGGAGGCTCCCAACAACAATGCCACAAAAGGCTACAACGCCACAAAAGGCCAACAAAGCCACAAAAGGTTACAAGACCACAAATGGTCAATAATCCAACCACACAACCGTCTAGGGTTCCAAGAACCCAAGAGTAACAATCCCACAAGCTTGTACTCGCCAAATCTCCGAGGATAACTCAAACCTATGCAAAAAATGCAAGAGGCAAGTCCTTCTCTCTCAAATTCCACTAAAGCTACAAAAGCTATTGGTGGAATAAGAGAGGAAGAACACAAGAGGAGAACACAAAACTCTCCAAGATCTAGATCCCAATGATTCCTTCACAAAGAAGGGATTTGGCTTGGGGGAATTGTAGATCTAGATTTCCTCTCTCAAATCCCTCAAAAATATGCAAGAATCATAGGAAGGGAAAGGGGAGAGGGAAAGCTCTTAGAGGTCAAGAATGGAGGAGAGAGAGAAAGTCAAGAACCAAGAAAGGAGCTAGTACCAACGAAGGGGAAGAGGAGCCCCTTTTAAAGGGCTCCAGATCTGCCCGTTATGGGCATTCGCGACCTTGGCTGGAACTTCCGGTGGGAGGTCGGAACTTCTAGTAGCACACAGCCAACAGTCAGAAAACTACGATGCGAGAGACTAAAAATGCGAGCCTGGTCGAAACTTCCGCCGGTCCACTAGAACTTCCGATGGGAGCGGAACTACCGGTGAAAATTCCGACTAAAGTTTCATCAAATAGATCAAAAAAAATACAGAGGTTGCAGTACGTGGGTGGAATAAGAGCCGGAAATTCACCCGGTACTACCGGCGGCATTGATGCCCGAGCGGTACTTCCAGTCCCTGGCCGGAACTTCCGGCGGGGGCGGTATTACCGCCGAAACTTCCGACACAAATTCCATCAAATACAACAAACCAGACAGAGAGGATACATAACATGAGCGGAAGAAGAACCAGAACTTCCACCAGAACTTCCGACGGCAAAATGCTCTAGCGGAACTTCCGTGGTAGCCGGAACTTCTGATCAGGGAAATTCCAGACACCAAAACTGCAATAACATTCGCATCCGAACTCCAAACGAGATGAAACCAATTTTGTTGGAAAGATAACTTCCGGTCAGGGAAATATTGGGTGTCACCTAGGTTGAAAATACCATGAATATATATATGTGAGATATCTCCCAAGGTGTGGAGCCGGAAAACTCGCAAGATCAAAAAACCACAATAAGATATGCAAGGGAAATCCTTAGATGATGAACTAGAGCTTGTTATGATGATGACTACAAGCTCTAGATCCTCTCATGGACAAGAACCAAATAACAACCAAGAAAGATGATGCTATGCATGAAAAGGTTTGAGCTCTCTCCGAATGATGCGAATGATACACCCGCTTGAGAGCCCCTCTTTCTAGTATGGATATCTATCATAAACCTGGTCTCCCAACTAACAACACGAGACTGGCAAAAGAGAAGCCTTATCAAGAGCATACCTTTGCCTTGAGCATTCCACTTAAACTTGATGTAGACCGTCTTGTTCTTCTAGAGTGGGAACACCTTTCTTGTTTGCTCTTGCTTGATGAAGATGAAGACTTGCAAATTTCTCCCCATACTCCATGGGGAAACCTCTTCTTTGAACTTGTCTTCATCACCCCATGATCACGAGGATGGCAAGCATCAAGCATGAGATCTTCTAGAGATGGCGCATCTTGAGCTCGCCCTTCTTCATCCCTTCTTGAGGTTGATCCATCTTGATGCAACTATTTGCACTTATCTTGATCAACCTTCAAGCTCCTTCTTTCTTCATGATTACAATGGGCACAAAGCCCTTGGACATTTCTTCATCTTTCAACCTTGAGACTAAAACATGGCCCAATGCCAAAGTACAAACCTACAAGTGAAACTCAATTTACACATTAGTCCATAGAGATTTTCATTAATTACCAAAACCACACATGGGGCATACATGCCCTTTCAGAGACTGTCTCTGTAGTTTAACTTATATGCAAGTGGCATATAAATTTTGGTAGTTAAGCCATACTGGTTTTAACTCTTTTGTGTTTGCTCAATTTGTCATATGGGATTTGTTGACCTATGTGCAGATTCAATGTATTTGGACATGCTAATTGGGCATGTTGGTTTAACTTTGTTCTGTCCTAGCCTTGGATAGTGACAAATGGTTTTTATGTTATTTTTTTGTTGAGTTGATTTTATATGTGAGTTCTTACAATTCTATTTGGTTGAATCTTACTAGTAGTTGATGCTTTATGATTTGATTGGATTAGTTATTACATAAGTATCCTTTTTTTACTTTGTGGCTATAGTTTATGTTTATATTTTTTAGTGGTTTAATCCAATATCCTTTTGGATAGTTAAGTTTAGAAGAAGATGTTCTTCACTTTGATTGGATGATCCGTTAGATTTTCTTTCATTTGACTTTCTAAGATTAGTTGGTTCTTCACAATATCCATGGCTTGAGGGAATCTTTTGGGTTAATCCACTTCTATTTTATCTTAGAATATTTCTATTGGTTTACTTTTGCTACTTGAACAAGATGAAATCTAGCTAGTGTCCTAGTACTTGATTTTGTGATCATACTCATGGGTTTGTCCTAGTGGTTTTCAACCATTGTGAGTATTGGCTGATTTTATAGTTGGGCTTTGTATTTGGTTCTCACTTCTATCTAGTTTGGATGTGATTTTGTACTTGCCTACCTCAAGATGCTAAGGTTCAGGACTAGTTCCTGAGTCTTGATTCTAGATTCTATAGTAAAAGTGAATCCAACATTCTAACCTTAACCCAATTCTTTTCCATGTTGTATTTATCTTGTAGATCATGAAGCAATAGAAGAATGGTATGGTGAAGATGAGAGAGTAGATAGGTTTAGATAGGTTTTCTGTTCTGTTGTAGTTTGTATTAGGATTTCAACTTCACTTTTGTAATCATTGCAATGTACTTGATATTTGTACAAGATTATACATGAATGAATATCAGTTTGCCTCTGGTTCAAATAATGTTCATCTTTCTTGAATTATTATTGATGCGATGTTTGTGTTTAATTACCGATATGTTCATATTTGTGTATTATGAATTTGAATTCAAGTTTGACTTAGGTAAAACCTCAGTTTTGAACTCGATGAAGTTTTTAAAATCTCCAACTAAACTTGGTTCAGATCATAGTGACAATTTGGTTATAAAACCTCACTAGAGCCAAATTTAAATGAAAGTTTTTGAAATTTTCAAACTAACCCTAAAGTCTATATGCATGCAATGCAATTGTGCAATTCACAAAACTACCTTTCCTAAATAATATTTCCTGGGTTGTTACATCCGAGCCCCCACGCCAGAAGCTATGCAGGGCGAAATCCTGGCCAACACCGTCACGGTTGGACGCACAGCTTTCCAGTGGCCTTCTCAAGCCACGGCAAGGGGAAGGGAGGGGGAGGAGGGGTGACGATGGCTAGGGTTGGGTCGCCCTGGATTCGCCCTCGGGAGAGTGCTGGGCAAGGGGAAGATTGCCGATTCAATCGTACAAAAATATGTTTCACATACTCCCTCCATCTTAAAAAGGATATTGAAGATTTGTCTAAATTAGGATGGACACTATTTAGTATATGAATACATCTAAATTTAGTATATAAATACATCTAAATTTAGAGAAATCTTCAACATCCTTTTTGGGACGGAGGGAGTAGTATAAATCGTGTGACGTATATATTGTCACTGACCGGGAACAAGATACATCACTTTTAAGATAGTTATAAACATTTCTCACGACATGCTAGGTAAGAGCATCTCCACTCGGGGTCCTTAAAGCCCCCCCCCCCCGAAACGGCTATTGGGGTTGCCAGCGCCCAAAATCGCGCCCAACCACCACCCCCTTCCCAATTTCATTTTGGCGCCGATGCGTTCCATTTTGTTATCTGATGCCCCTAGGCCGAACCCAACCCACAGCGCGAGGGAGGGGGGTGCGTCGGATGGACGAGAAAACACGTAGAACACCACTAGCCCTCCATGTTAGTGAGAGAGACAGACCTCGTCTCCAGAGGCCTGCCAGTCAGGCGACGCGTCCCATCGGGGTGTGGGGTGGGGGGTGGGGTGGGGTGCTAGCGGATTCGTCGGATGGACGAAAAAACGCGTAGAACACCACGTGACCTCCCTGTTAGTGAGAGAGACAGACCTCGTCTCTAGAGCCCTGCTGGTCAGGCGACGCGTCCCGGCGACGGGCCACGTGGTGGCAAGCCCTTTCGTTCCCGCCCTTTTCACCGCTTCCTACCCTTTCCACCACTTCCCGCCCCGTCTTTCCACCCTTTCTCGCAATATCTAGGCACCGCCACCATTGCCATTGACATATCTACACTCTTCTCTCTCTCTCTAACCATGGCCACTCCGCACTGGGCCTATCTCACCCAAGAGGAGACGAAGGCGCTCCGTGCCTCGAACTACTCCTGTCCGCGGGCTACCAGTTGCCCCTCAACTAGAGACTGAGCGTCGGGGGCATGCTGGTCCCTCTAGTGCCTCAAGGCGCGGCCCGCCGGACGGCCATCACGAACCACTACTACCTCGAGGTCATGATAGAGCAACAGATGGATCCCCGATGGGATCCTGACAACAATGCAACCTAGAATGCCTTCTTCGCCAATCGACGAGAGATGGAGCTCGCCAGGTACGAGGGTGACGACCCGCCTCCTGTGAACAACAACGAGGCCGGCTAGCAGCTGTGGTGGGCGAGGCAGACTCTCATGGGTGTGATGCGCCACATCACCGAGGGCGATCACCCTCACCTACGGTACTCACACTTTCAGCCACGCCGCCGCAGATCTAGAAGAAGGGCGTCAGCAGTCGTGGGCGCAGCGATGTCAGCAGGCAGACACTCATAGGCAGGTGTTTCCGGAATACGATGTGACCGTGCACCAGTTGAGGCGCACCAGTGACCCAGAGGAGTACCCGGGGCAGCGTGCGTCGAGAACCGCGGTGACGACGGCGAGGGTTATAGCCACTGCGGCCACCGGTCCCCACGGGTGCGCTGATCCGGGGAAGGCCAGAGGTTCGAGGTGCCTATGCCAAGCGACGACGACAAAGGAGACGACATGCCTAGGCATTGGACAGATTTGTCAAAAAAAATACCCCATGTATTGGGCTACCGCTGGAAGCCTGCAGCCCTATCTCCGTGTCTGCGCCGGCAGCCCCCTACAGTCAAAAGGGCTGCGCCGGAGGTCGTATTGGGGCACAAGTGGAGATGCCCACTAAGGGCATGTACTATGGAGCCGTTTAGGATAGACGCTAGGATCATAATCCTGGTCGTTATGGTCAAATCCCAGTTGATCCGGGAAAAAAAGCTAGCGTCGCTGCTTAACCAATCGTCGGAGCTTGGCCCCTTTTTTTCACCAGGCAGAACGTTTTTCTCAGGACAGACCTTTTTCGTAGGCTAGAAACAAATCGCATTAAACGTCTTGGTTAGCGCTTTGCGTTGCAGTACTGGACTCTAATCTTTAAATTTTGCAATAATTAATTTTTCTTTTGCTACTCAAACGTCTACGCAAGAGTCTAGCAATGTACATGGCCTAACAAAACATTTTTAAAGGGTAAAAGCCTGGATTCGAGCTCAAGCGTCGAGACGTAACATAAGGGACGGCCAAAATTCACTCTTGAAGCCTAGCTAGCTTGTTTTAGGAGGTCTTGCTGCTAGCTGGCTACAGATGGCCTCTGGTTCCCATTCCTCTGTAGGGAATTTCTCCACTCACAGGCTTTACGACCTCTGCTGCGACCGCCGGTCGCAAAGGACCAGCTCGTCGTTGATCAAATGCCTGCCCTTCGTCGTCTCTGCACTCGTCGTCGGAGCAGCTTCTGTGCTTCTTCTCTTGCGTTTCGCGGTCACCCCACGTGTGGAGGGCTACATCGAGGACGCCCGGCTGACGAGCTTTGCATCCAGCAACTCGTCCTCGTTCGCGGCGTACAAGTACAACATCACCATCTCGGTCGCCCTCGCAGTTCGTAATCCCAATGCAGCCGTGGACATCAAGTACACCAAGCCCCTCGTGGCCGCGTTCCTCTTCGACGACCGGCGTCTGTACAACGTCACGGTGGCGGAGGAGGGGCACAAGCAGAAGCGGCGCAAGAGAGATGTGCACCTCCTCCGCACCGGCGGGGATGTCCTGTCCGTGCTTGACTCCGCGGCAGTCGAGGAGTTCAAGAAGCAGAACGCAACGGGGGTGTTCAAGGTGGAGATGCGCCTCTCCGGGGAGATCACGCTCGGCATCGGCAACAGCCGTGTGCTGGAGCTGAGCTGCCCGATGACGCTGCAACCCCCGCCGACGGGCCCTGATCCTGATGTCGTCGTGTTCCGCGAAGTGGACTGCAAACCTGATAAGTCCAAGAGAATTGTCTTTTGATCGAATGCGTGTTCTCTAGTTTTTTCCTTGTATTGTCCTTGTATTTTTATTTAGCCCCTTTTTTGAGACTTAAAGCTTAGCATATGATGTTCAACAATCTATCTTGGAAACAATTAATTTAATAGGATGTTTTCTTATTCATGGAAGTGGTGGGATCTGTATGGATTCAAGTAGGATTACAATATGCATAGCGAAGATGCTCCACTTCAATATCCTAGCCTGAAGTCATACCTTCCCACACTAAAAGCCTAACAGCATCTCCAATAGATGTTCAGTAATACTCCCGACATTTAAAAAATATAAGGAATCAAATATATCTAGAAGTCTTTTAGAGTATATATAGATTCATAGAGGTTCATAGTGAACCTATACAGTAAAAGACGTTTAGATACATTCATTTTATAAACCTAAAATGTATTATATTTTGAAACGGAGGGGGTAGGTCACAACTTTTTTTTGGTTTTAGGCGCCACTTTAGCTTTTTTTTTGCACGAAATCTACTGCAGTTTTTCTAGATGATGTGAAATAGGGCACGTAGCCAGCTGCAGCCTTTTCAGCCGTCCTAAAATAGGCACTACAAAATGTTTCTTCTACATATGTGCAACAAAAACAAGATCAAACACATACCCAAACAAAAATTTCGACACTAGTTCATCAACACACTAGTTCATGAAGCAAAACATATTCTGGAAGTTACACAAGAGGTGTTTGAAACTAAATATTTGGGGTTACCAGTATCTGAAGGTCGTATGCATAAAGGTCGGTTTGAACCCCTGCAAGCAAGTTTATGGAAATGGTTAGTTGATTGGGAGAAGAGTACATGTCTACAGGTGCAAAAAAGGTATCGATTAAGGTTGTGGCACATGCCATTCCAACCTATATTATGAGTGTGTTCAAGTTGCCTTCCTCAGTATGTGATGAACTAACTAAATTGGTATGACGATATTGATGGGGTGTGGAAAATGGCAAGAGGAAGATGGCTTGGTTAGCTTGGTGGAATCGAATTTCGAGATATGTGATTGTTCAATCATGCCTTACTAGCTAAGCAGGCATGGCGGTGATACGTCGCAAACGTATCTATAATTTTTGATGCTCCATGTTTGTTTACTATCTACTTTGCTTTGCTTTGTCCATACTTTGAGGTGTTTTTATATGTTTTCTGGTACTAACCTATTAACAAGTTGCCACAGTGTCAGTTGCCTGTTTTCTTCTGTTTTTGGTTCCAGAAAGGCAGAAAATCAATATTCTTGGAATTGGACGGGACAAAAGCCGAAGTCAATATTTTACCGTGGGGAACACGAAGCCGGAGTACGAGACGGAGGATACCCACTAGGGGGCCACACCCCCTGGCCGCGCGGGTGGGCCCAGCCCACGCCTGGGGGGTGCAGCCTCTCTGGTGGCCCGCCTGCCTCGCCTCTTCGCCTATAAGAAGCCCCCGATGCAGAAAACCTAGGCATCCGATCAATATTCCACGAAATCGTCTGTAGCCACCGTCACCATCGTCCCTAGATCGGGGGGGTCTGAAGCTCTTCCCGGCACCCTGCCGGAGGGGAGATCATCCCGGAGGCCTTCTTATTCATCATGTCAGCCTCCGGTATGAAGCGTGAGTAGTTCCACCTTGGACTACGGGTCCATGTAGTAGCTAGATGGTTGTATCTCCTCCTTATGCTTTTATGTCTAGATCTTGTGAGCTCTGTTCATGATCAAGATCTAATCTATTTGTAATCATGCATGTTGTGTTTTTGGGGATCTGATGGATATTAAAATTACTATGTCAGATTGATTAATGGTTTTGTCTATTTGATTCTATCATGTCTGTATTGTTTGTGATCTTGCATGCTCTCCGTTGTTAGTAGTTATCTTGGCCAAGTAGTTGCTAGTGACTCCAAGAGGGGATATTTATGCTCGATAGTGGGTTCATGCATGTACTCAATCAAGGGAAGTGACAGAAATATCTATGGTTGTAGATGTGATGTTGCCACTAGGGAGAAAACAACGGTCTCTTGTTCATGGAACAAGTGGATTGTTTACCTTACACACTTTGCTTAAAGCAGTTGTCTATTGCTTGCAACTTAATACTGGAGGGAGTTCGGATGATAATCCAAATGTGGACTTCTAGTCATAGATGCAGTTGGATGGCGGTCTATGTATATTGTTTTTTGAGGGTAAAACAGTAGGGTAAAACCCCACTGCAATTTTTATAGATCATAATGAGTTACTATGTATATTGTTGTATTGCCCAATCGAATCTCATAGGATGTTTTTGTCTAGTATTGCATTGTTATGCCTTGCTCAGTCCTGTCAATTTCCATGTTGTAATTTGTTTACCCAGCATGCCATGTTTGTTTATCTAAGGAGAGCACCTCTAGTGAACTATGGACCCCGGTCTAATCTTTACCATTGATATATCCTCCACTGTTACCGTTTACTTGCTGCAAACCATCATCACCTTCCACACCATACAATTAATCCTTTGTTACTGCAACCGGTGAGATTGACAACCTCACTGTTCATTGTGGCAAAGTCTTGAGTTTGTGTTGTGTAGGTTTCCACGTTGCTTGCAACACCTTTGAGACGTTTCCTTCCTCCTACTGGTTCGATAACCTTGGTTTCTTACTGAGGGAAGACTTGCTGCTGTGCTGCTTCACACATTGCTCTTGTGGTTTACCGACGAAGTGCTCCACGTCAACAAGGAGTCATCAATAAGTACTCTGGCGCCATTGCCGGGGAGGCTAAGGACGTCTTCACAAGGGGAGTCCTCCTCAACCTTCGTCTTTACTTTGTTTTTAGTTTGCTTAGTTTTTTTGCTTGGTTTTGTTTGCCTCTTTTTATTAAAAACTCTAAAACAATTATTTTAGTTTGGTTTGCCTTTTCTTATCAAAAACACAAAAATAGTTCCTATTCTAGTTGCCACCTTGATCTAGCTCACCATGTTGTTCCCCAAGTTCGCCTTGAAGGACCTTTCGATAGGCAGTGACTCTATAATTGGGAAAGAAAATATTGAAGAATTCTTCAATCATGTTAGCAAGCATGAGGATATTGAGGATAAATCTATAGCAGAACTTGCTCCTAATTATGAAATTGCTGCAGCTTCTTTAGTTCATATGCTGGAGTCTAGGTTTGTTAGCATTAACCCCATGATGCAAATCTTGTTCCTAAAACTAAAAGAAGAAAAGAATGTTGAAAAGAGAGAATTTATTCTTAAAACTTTGCTCAGAGAGTTCCATGATGTTGCTAAGGAAGCCAAAAGGGTTTTTGAGCGTTTCAATATTCTAGGCTCATGTGTAGATGTTGTGGGTACTTCAGATAAAACCAAGCCTAGAGAGGAATTTAAGATACCCATACCCTTTAAGCTTGTTGGTATGCATGAAGCCTTTGAAAAGAATTTTGATTGGATTGTTCCTGAAAATCCTTTTGATGAAAGTAGTAAACCAAAGAGAGATGAGAAGAGATCCTCCAAAACTCATTTGGATGAGATACCTTTCATAGTTGAAGACTTTGCAAGTATTGATCTTAATTCCTCATTTGAAAATACTTGATTTCTTGCTTCTTGTGCCTAACTTAAAGGCGTTAAAGAAAAGTACTTGTTGGGAGATAACCCAAGAGTTTCCTTGAGTCTTAGAAGTTATTACTTTAGTAATGACATCTCCTTATCCTTTTTTGTTTGCTTTTTGTGCCAAGAATAACCTCTAATAAGAGGGAAGTAAGATTTGGGGAGTTACTGTCCCAAAACAGATTTCTGTCCTCCACCATAAAAAATCGTAAGGAGTCTCTGTAAGTCGGATTGAGCTCAAAATTTAAGAATAAATCCCCCAGTATGTTAGCTTACTTTCATTAGATCAACACTTTTTGATTTGAGCAACAAAATATTTTCGACAAAATCGTTTTCTACCTGCTGGTCTGTTTTGACAGATTTCTGCCATTATTTGCATTTGCTTCTTATTGATTCCTTTTTGGGTTCTTTTTGGGGAAATTGAGATTTTTGAAGGAGTTTCTACAGTAGCTTGTGTTTTTAGTGAAAAGTTTTGCTGTTCTAAAGCTAAACCCAAAGGTCTATTATCTTTTGAATACACTAATGTTGCTAATGAAGATTGTGTGAAGTTTTGTATGAAGGAAAAAATTTCAGGTGTAGAGAGAGAATAATGTAATGAGATGAAGAATGGACAAAACCTCAAGATTGGGGATGCCCCCTGGTGTCACCCCAAGAAATATCCAAGAGGTACAGGCGTCAAAGCTTGGGGATGCCCAAGGCATCCCCTTCTTCATCAATAAAAAGCTCAGGTCTTTCTAGACACTTCGTTTTTATTATTTCATGCACCGTTGTGTTGTTCTTGGAGCGTCTTAGTTTTCGTTTGCTTTGCTTAAATAAAGTAGTTTGGACCCTGTTCTCGATGTGTTGTTTCAAATAAATCGATTGTTGTTGGAAAGGAGTAGAAAGTTCTTGCTTGAAAGTGCAAGAGGAGCTTGCATTGACTATGACTTAGACTTTAGCATGACATGCTAGGTGTTGTTTTGACCTTATGCTTAGTGATTATTGCTGTATCATGACTTATTCCAAACAATTGGGATTGCTTAGTGTTCCTTAAAAGAATCATGCGTTGTTTTAGCATACAAAAGCATAGTATTGTGGTATTATCCTTTGATGTTTTGTTTGGGTTGATTTGGCACATGCTCACACCATGGTATAACTATGAACAAGTCACCATAGCCTCTATGATCATTTAGTCCTTGACGTGTAGTACCACTCTATGCTTTGATTAATAATGTTTTGTCGCTCTGCATGATTATGACCATTATTGCTCTCTTAGTTGGTTGCTCCTAGTCTTTTGCTAGCCTCCACTTATATGAGTAAGCTCTACTCATGCTTCCAACTCCCAAAAAACCAAGTTATTCCAAAGTGTCCACTATAAACTCCTATGCATGGTGTGTTACACCATTCCAAGTATATTCTTGTTTTCAGCTTCCAATGAAAACTATTTTGTTATGTGAAAACTTAGTGATTAAAGCCCTCACAAACTTGATGGCACACTTTATATTCCTTGCCCCTAATAAACTTGAACCATTGTGTCATCTATGTTGTATATTCTTGTACTGTTGGAATTATGCCCTAGAGGCAATAATAAAGATGTTATTATTATAATTCTTGTTCATGATAAAGTTTATATTCCATGCTAGAATTGTATTAAGCGGAAATTTTAATACTTGTGTGGTTTGTGAACAACACCGTGTTCCTAGTACGCCTCTATGGACTAGCTCATTGATTAATGATGGTTAAGGCTTCCTAACCATAGACATGAGTTGTCGATTAATAATGAGATCATATCATTGGGAGAATGATATGATGGACAGACCCAAATTAAGCAGAGCAATTAGATCGTGTCATCGTGTTCATCTTTGTGAAGATTTTCTTATGTCAAATATTGTATTCCTTAGACCATGAGATAATGCAACTCCCTGGTATCGGAAGAAAGCTTTGAGGTCATCAAACGTCATCCTATGAGAGGGTGATCATAAAGGTGTCTCTCAGGTGATCGGAAAGTCCTTGTTGGGTTGTATGTATCGAGATGGGATTTGTTCCTCCCAAGTTAGAGAGATATAATTCAGGCCCACTCGGTAATCGATATCAACACCGCTTGCAAGCATGTGGTTAAGGAGTTAATCACAAAGTGATATCGGATTACGGAACGAGTAAAGGACTTGCTGTGAACGAGATTGAACTAGGTATGACGGTACCGACAATCGAATCTCGGGCAAGTAAAATATCGCGTGACGAAGGGAATATATATATGGGATTGATTGAATCCTGGCATCATGGTTCATCCGATATGATCATCGATGAATGTGTGGGAGTCAATATGGGTTTCCAGACCCTGCTGTTGATTATTCATAGAAGATCATGTCTGCATATTCTCGAACCCGAAGGGTCACGCACTTAACGTGTCTCAACGTTAGGATAGATTGGATAATTGGTTTATGAGTTTTTGTTCGGAGTCTCGGATGAGATCCAGGACATCACGAGAGGTTCCGGAATGGTCCGGAGAATAAGATTCATATAAGGCAATGCAGTTTTTGCAGTTCGGAATTGTTTCGGGTTATTCGGTATTGTACCGGAAGCTTCTAGAACCTTCCGGAGTGGGACCAACGTGGCCCCACTTGTCGGGAGGGGGCGTGGGCCTACGGGGGAGTGTCCTGGATGCATTGGGCCAGGGGCACAAGGCCCCATAGGCCCAGCCGGCCAAGCACCTAGGGAAACCCTAGGGGAGCTTCTAGAAGGGGGGGGGACTTGCCCCCCACTCCTCCCTCCTTGGCCGCCGGCCTAGGGCTTGGGGGAGGGGCAAGGGCCAGCCGCCCACCCCTCTATATAAAGAGGGCTGGGGGCGCACCCTCCACACACCTCCTCCAAAACCCTAGCCGCCCTGCTGTCCCTCCTCTCTCTCTCCCAACCGACTTCGCGTAGGCGAAGCCCTGCCACAGAAACTCTCCATCGCTTGCACCACGCCGTCGCGTTGTAGATCCAATCCATCTCTCCACCCCACTTGTTGGACCGAGGAAGGAGGAGACGTTGAGGTGCCGCACGTGTGCATCTCTCGGAGGCATCGCCACTTGCGGTGTTAGATCGGATTGGATCGTGAGGAGGAGAAGCGAGTACGACTACATCAACCACGTCCCGTCGAACGTTCCGCTGTGCGAATCTTCAAATGTATGAAGATCTCATCTATCCCCCCTCGTTGTTTGCATCTCCTAGATTAGATCTTGGCTTTTCCCGTTCGCATCCGTAGAAAATTTTGATTTACTATGCTGCGAAACCCTTCACTCGCCTCCTCGGTCCGACCGAAGAAACTTTATTTTCAAGATTGGCTATACCATGTCACATAAAGTTATATGCATGTGATGTTTATCCTTTTACGTATCTTATTATGCTTAGATCGCGACGGTAGCATTATAAGATGATTCCTCACTTAAAGATCAAGATAAAACTGTGTTCTCCCCATGTATGCACCATTGCGAAAGTTCGTCGTGTTCAAGCATCACGTGATGATCGGGTGCTATAAACTCTACGTTCACATACAATGGGTGCAAGCCAGTTTTGCACACGCAGAAATACTTGGGTTTGACTTGACGAGCCTAGCATGTACAGACATGGCCTCGGAACACATGAACCGAAAGGTTAAGCATGAGTCATATGAATGATATGATCGACACTTCGTTGTCCACCATTGAAACCACATCTCTTCTCGTGAAGATCAGATTAGGTGTGGTGAATTTGGATCATGTTCACTAAACAACTTGAGGGATGTTGAATTTAGTGGGAGTTTATCTAGTAATTTGATTAAGTTGAACTATTTATCATGAACATAGTCTAAATTGTACTTGCAAATTTTGTAGATCAAATGGCTAAGTCCAACTTCAACTTCAACGTTTTTGCTGAGAAAGAAAACCTTAAGAACAATGGGTCTAACTTCACCAACTGGTTCCGCAATCTGAGAATCATTCTCGCTGGCGGACAAAAGGACTATGTCCTTGAGAAAGCGCTAGGTGACGCCCCTGCTGTAGATGCGCCGGCTGATGAGAAAGTTGTTTATCAGTCGCACAAAGATGATTATGGTGTGATTAAGAGCACCATGTTGTTCGCTATGGAATCAGATCTTCAAAATCGTTTTGAGGATTTCCCGGGCCCCTTTGAGATTCTTGAGGAACTGAAAACTATGTTCCAGACTCAGGCCCGTTCTGAGAGATATGAGATCTCTGAAAAATTCTTTAACTGCAAGATGGAGGAAGGGAGTTCCGTTAGTGAGCACGCCATAAAGATGCCGGGCTACACTCAACGCCTTGAGCAACTGGACTGCAAGATTCCAGAGGAGCTCAAGATTGACAGGGTTCTACAATCACTCCCTCCTAGCTACAAAGGTTTTGTAGTTACTCATAATCAGATTGGTTCCATTGATACGATCACCGAGCTCTTCGCTAAGCTGAAAGCTGCGGAGGTGGACACCAAGAAGGATAATCATGTGTTGATGGTCAACAAGCCCCCCAGCTTTAAGAAAGGTAAGGGTGCAAAGAAGCCCTTCAAGAAAGGTAGCGGCAAGCGCGTTTCCCCTGCTGAGAAGAACCTCAAGTCTGGACCTAAGCCAGACACTGAGTGCTTCTATTGCAAGGACATGGGTCACTGGAAGCGCAACTGTCCGAAGTACTTAGCGGACAAGAAGGCTGGCACCATCAAAGGTATATTTGATATACATGTTATTGATGTTTTCCTTACTAGCCCTCGTTGTAGTGCCTGGGTATTTGATACTGGTTCAGTTGCTAATATTTGTAATTCGAAACAGGAGCTACGAAATAGACGGCGGCTGACGAGGGATGAGGTGACGATGCGCGTTAGCAACGGATCAAGAGTTGATGTGATGGCCGTCGGCACGCTCTCCTTAGTTTTACCTCGGTATTAGTTTTAAACCTCAATAAATGTTATTATGTGCCAGCGTTGAGCATGAACATCATATCTGGATCGTGTTTATTGCAAGACGGTTATTCATTTAAATCTGAGAATAATGGTTGTTCTATTTATATGAGTAACATCTTTTATGGTCATGCACCTGCTATGAATGGTTTATTTCTTCTGAATCTCGAGAGGGATGAAACACACATCCATAACATTGAGGCTAAGAGATGCAAGGTAGATAGTGATAATACTACTTATTTGTGGCACTGTCGTCTAGGTCATATTGGTGTAAAATGCATGAAGAAACTCCATTCTGATGGACTTTTGGAGTCTCTTGATTTTGAATCATTTGACACATGCGAACCATGCCTCATGGACAAGATGATCAAAACCCCGTTCTCCGGAATGATGGAGCGAGCAACGGACTTGTTGGATATCATACATACCGATGTATGCAGACCGGTGAGTGTTTCGACGCACGGTGGATATCGCTACTTTCTCACTTTTACTGATGACTTAAGTAGATATGGGTATATCTATTTAATGAAACATAAATCTGAAACATTTGATAAGTTCAAAAAATTTCAGAATGAAGTGGAAAACCATCGTAACAGAAAAATTAAGTTTCTACGATCCGATCGTGGAGGTGAATATTTGAGTTATGATTTTCTCACGCATCTTAAAGCAAGCGGAATCGTTTCGCAACTCACGCCACCCGGAACACTACAACGCAATGGTGTGTTTGAACGCCGGAATCGAACTCTATTAGATATGGTGCGATCAATGATGTCTCTTACTGATTTGCCGTTATCTTTTTGGGGTTATGCATTAGAAATCGCTGCATTCACTTTAAATAGGGCACCATCTCAATCCGTTGAGACGACACCATATGAATTGTGGTTTGGTGCTAAACATAAGTTGTCGTTTCTTAAAGTTTGGGGATGCGAAGCTTACGTCAAGAAGTTGATGCCGTACAAGCTCGAACCCAAAGCGGAGAAATGCGTCTTCATAGGATACCCTAAGGAAACTATTGGGTATACCTTCTATCACAGATCCGAAGGCAAAGTGTTTGTCGCAAAGAACGGATCCTTTCTTGAGAAGGAGTTTCTCTCGGAAGAAGTGAGTGGGAGGAAAGTAGAGCTAGACGAGGTTATTGAACCTTCTCTTGAGTTGGAGAGTAGCGCAGCACCTGAAATTGTTCCAGTGCCGTCTGCACTAACAATAGAGGAAGCTAATGACAAGGATCATGAAGCTTCGGATGATGCTACTAGTGAACGTTGCAGGTCGACAAGGTCACGTGCCCCTCCTAAGTGGTACGGCAACCCTGTCTTAACTGTCTTGTTAGTAGAAGATAGTGAACCTGCGAACTATGAGGAAGCGATGATGAGCCCAGACTCTGAGAAATGGCTAGAGGTCATGAAATCCGAATTGGGATCCATGAGCGAAAACCAAGTATGGACTTTGGTGGACCCTTCTAGCGACCGAAAGGCCGTTGAGTGCAAATGGATATTCAAGAAGAAAATGGACACGGATGGTAATGTTACTGTCTATAAAGCACGACTTGTCGCGAAAGGTTTTCGACAAGTTCAAGGTGGTGACTACGATGAGACTTTCTCTCCCGTAGCGATGTTTAAGTCCATTCGGATTTTATTAGCAATTGCTGCATTTCATGATTATGAAATATGGCAGATGGATGTCAAGACTGCGTTCCTCAATGGCAACATTGATGAAGAGTTGTATATGATGCAACCCAAAGGTTTTGTCGATCCTAAGGATGCTGATAAAGTATGCAAACTTCAGCGTTCCATTTATGGACTAAAGCAAGCATCTCGGAGTTGGAACCTTCGTATTGATCAAGTGATCAAGAGCTTTGGATTTGTTCCAAATTGCTATGAAGCTTGTATCTACAAGAAAGTGAGTGGGAGCTCAGTGACATTTCTAGTACTCTATGTGGATGACATATTGATTATTGGAAATGACATTGACATGCTTAACGATGTGAAGAGTTATTTGAACAAATGTTTGTCAATGAAAGACCTAGGGGAAGCTGCTTATATATTGGGCATCAAAATCTATAGAGATATACAACGACGCATGATAGTTTTAAGCCAGAGTACATACCTAGATAAAGTTCTGAAAAGGTTCAGAATGGATAAGGCAAAGAAAGGTTCAGTGCCTATGTTGTCAGGTAAGATATTGAGCAGGGCTCAGTGTCCAACTACGGTAAATGATAGAGAAGCTATGAGCAAAGTGCCTTATGCCTCGGCCATAGGTTCTATCATGTATGCCATGCTGTGTACTAGACCGGATGTGTCCAATGCTCTTAGTTTGACAAGCAGATACCAAAGTGATCCAGGAGTGGAACACTGGACAGCCGTGAAGAACATCCTAAAGTACTTGAATAGGACTAAAGAAATGTTCTTAGTCTATGGAGGTGATGAACAACTCGTCGTAAAAGGTTACGTCGACGCTAGTTTCGACACCGATAAGGATGATTCTAAATCTCAGACAGGATACGTTTATATTTTGAATGGAGGAGCTGTGAGCTGGAGAAGCTGCAAGCAAAGCGTGATCGCGGGATCTACAGTAGAAGCGGAATACATGATTGCTGCAGAAGCGTCAAGTGAAGGAGTTTGGATCAGGAACTTCATCACTGAGCTTGGTGTGGTTCCAAGTGCCTTGGACCCACTGGAGATATTGTGTGACAACACTGGCGCCATAGAACTGGCTAAGGAACCAAGATATCATCCAAAGACCAAGCATATCAACCGCAAGTTTCATATAATCCGAGATTATATAACAGATGGAGATCTGAAGATTAGCAAAGTACATACAGATCTGAATGTCGCAGATCCATTGACTAAACCTCTTCCACGAGCAAAACATGATCAACACCATAGTGCCATGGGTGTTAGATTGTTGCCAGATGTAAACTAGATTATTGACTCTAGTGCAAGTGGGAGACTGTTGGAATTATGCCCTAGAGGCAATAATAAAGATGTTATTATTATAATTCTTGTTCATGATAAAGTTTATATTCCATGCTAGAATTGTATTAAGCGGAAACTTTAATACTTGTGTGGTTTGTGAACAACACCGTGTCCCTAGTACGCCTCTATGGACTAGCTCATTGATTAATGGTGGTTAAGGTTTCCTAACCATAGACATGAGTTGTCGATTAATAATGAGATCATATCATTGGGAGAATGATATGATGGACAAACCCAAATTAAGCAGAGCAATTAGATCGTGTCATCGTGTTCATCTTTGCAAAGCTTTTCTTATGTCAAATATTGTATTCCTTAGACCATGAGATAATGCAACTCCACAGTATCGGAAGAAAGCTTTGAGGTCATCACGTCATCCTATGAGAGGTGATCATAAAGGTGTCTCTCGGTGATCGGAAAGTACTTATTGGGTTGTATGTATCGAGATGGGATTTGTCCTCCCAAGTCGGAGAGATATACTTGGGCCCACTTTCGTGTCGATATCAACACCGCTTGCAAGCACGTGGTTAAGGAGTTAATCACAAAGTGATATCGGATTACGAAGCAGTAAAGTACTTCTGTGAACGAGATTGAACTAGGTATGACGGCGATCGAATCTCGGGCAAGTAAAATATCGTGACGAAGGGAATATATATATGGGATTGATTGAATCCTGGCATCGTGGTTCATCCGATATGATCATCGATGAATGTGTGGGAGTCAATATGGGTTTCAGACCCATGTTGATTATTGATAGAAGATCATGTCTGCATATTCTCGAACCGGAAGGGTCACACACTTAACGTGTCTCGACGCTAGGATAGATTGGATAATTGGTTTATGAGTTTTTGTTCGGAGTCTCGGATGAGATCCAGGACATCACGAGAGGTTCCGGAATGGTCTGGAGAATAAGATTCATATAAGGCAATGCAGTTTTTGGAGTTTGGAATTGTTTCGGGTTATTCGGTATTGTACCGGAAGCTTCTAGAACCTTCCGGAGTGGGACCGACGTGGCCCCACTTGTCGGGAGGGGCGTGGGCCTACGGGGGAGTGTCCTGGCTGCATTGGGCCAGGGGCACAAGGCCCCATAGGCCCAGCCGGCCAAGCACCTAGGGAAACCCTAGGGGAGCTTCTAGAAGGGGGGGAACTTGCCCCCCACTCCTCCCTCCTTGGCCGCCGGCCTAGGGCTTGGGGGAGGGGCAAGGGCCAGCCGCCCACCCCTCTATATAAAGAGGGCTGGGGGCGCACCCTCCACACACCTCCTCCAAAACCCTAGCCGCCCTGCTTCCCCTCCTCTCTCTCTCCCTCCCGACTGAGCGTAGGTGAAGCCCTGCCGCAGAAACTCTCCACCGCTTGCACCGCGCCGTCGCGTTGTAGATCCAATCCATCTCTCCACCCCACTTGCTGGACCGAGGAAGGAGGAGACATCGAGGTGCCGCACGTGTGCATCTCTCGGAGGCATCGCCACTTGCGGTGTTAGATCGGATCGGATCGCGAGGAGGAGAAGCGAGTACGACTACATCAACCATGTTCCGTCGAACGTTCCGCTGTGCGAATCTTCAAGGGTATGAAGATATCATCTATCCCCCCTTGTTGTTTGCATCTCCTAGATTAGATCTTGGCTTTTCCCGTTCGCATCCGTAGAAAATTTTGATTTACTATGCTGCGAAACCCTTCATGTACTTATATGTTGGAATTAGCAGAACCATGTTGTCATGGGGAATGTTTTCAACATTGCACTTGTACTTTGTACAGAGTTGATATCATGCTCTTTTTTCTATGGATGTCGCTGGTGTGAAATAAAGAGGGAGCTTGTAAGTCCATGGAGTTATGTATTTTGTGTTAGAGAAACGCCTGGGCCACTAGCCTAAGCCATGCCTAATCATGGTGGAAACTTGCAGAATCACCATAATGAGCAATCTGTAAAGCATCCTCAATATTTTTTTTTGCAAATAGTAAATAAAAAGATCGCTGAGATGCTCATTGTCTGCTTGTCTTGTCATTTTGGTTATGGGATAGCTCCTGTACCATGTGCAAGGGGTATCCCGTTGGCGGTTCTCTATGATACACATGTACTTAGTATGACAGGAACTTACAAGTGACCAAAGTTGAGTAGCATGCGGTGCGGCCCTCGTATTCAAGGGACATGAGATTGCCAACTTATACTTTGTCAAGCATATACTCCATCTTTGTTCACTTTAACCTTAATCACTTCAAGATGCTTATGATAGGGGCAATGAGGGCTGGAAGCTAACAAGTACCATAATTTTTGGAAGCTCTTTTTGAAACTTGAAATCCCTGCTTCCCTTTATGAAGGGCCTTTCTTCCACTATTATATTGAGTCTGCACCTTCTTCCTTTAGGCACCATTAAGAGAGCATAGTTGTCATTCTTAGTTCTATGTGCAGTGTCCCAAAACTTATTGATTGATGCATATTGTTGATATTGCTTGTTCTTGTGCTATTTGTATCTAGTCACTCTTATGAACTTTGAAGGTGTCCTATGCATCTATTTGCTACTCCATGAGGGGAAAGCTGAATGCCACTATGCCATATTTTCTGTATGTGAAACAAACAAATGTTTTTTAATGCATGTTATTGATGATCTTTGTTTGTAGCCTTTCATGTTGCATGCATAGTTACTTTGTCTTATTGTTAGAACTACATCTTTCATGCACATGTTTAGAGTTCTTTGATCCCAGCTTTCAATGTTTGCAAATGGTTTGATCTTTGTTTTGATGGTACATGTCACCTCAAAAATTATTCTTTTATCACTTACCTACTCGAGGACGAGCAGGAGTTAAGCTTGGGGATGCTTGATACGTCAGAAACTTATCTATAATTTTTTATGCTCCATGCTTATTTACTATCTACTTTGCTTTGCTTTGTCCATACTTTGAGGTGTTTTTATATGTTTTCCGGTACTAACCTATTAACCAGTTGCATGTTTTCTTCTGTTTTTGGTTCCAGAAAGGCTTAAAATCAGTATTGTCAAAATTGGACGGGACAAAACCCAAAGTCAATATTTTACCGTGGGGAACACGAAGCAAGAGTACGAGACGGAGGAGACCCACTAGGGGCCTACACCCCCTGGCCGCGTGGGTGGGCCCACCTCGCGCCTGGGGGGTGCAGCCGCCCTGGTGGCCCCCTGCCTTGCCTCTTCGCCTATAAGAAGCCCTTGATGCAGAAAACCTAGGCACCCGATCAATATTCCATGAAACCGTCTGTAACCGCCACCATCGTCCCTATATCAGGGGGATCTGAAGCTCTTCTAGGCACCCTGCCGGAGGGGAGATCATCCCGTAGGCCTTCTTCTTCATCATGCTAGCCTCCAGTATGAAGCATGAGTAGTTCCACCTTGGACTATAGGTCCATGTAGTAGCTAGATGGTTGTATCTTCTCATTGTGCTTTCATGTCTAGATCTTGTGAGCTCCGTTCATGATCAAGATCTAATATATTTGTAATCATGCATGTTGTGTTTGCGGGGATCCGATGGATATTGAGATTACTATGTCAGATTGATTAATGGTTTTTTATATTTGATTCTATCATGTCTGTGTTGTTTGTGATCTTGCATGCTCTTCGTTGTTAGTAGCTATCTTGGCCAAGTAGTTGCTAGTGACTCCAAGAGGGGGTATTTATGCTCGATAGTGGGTTCGTGCCTCTACTCAATCAAGGGAAGTGACAGAAATCTCTACGGTTGTAGATGTGCTGTTGCCACTAGGTAGAAAACAACGGTCTCTTGTTCATGGAACAAGTGGATTGTTTACCTTACACACTTTGCTTAAAGCAGTTGTCTGTTGCTTGCAACTTAATACTGGAGGGGGTTCAGATGATAATCCAAAGGTGGACTTCTAGTCATAGATGCAGTTGGATGGCGGTCTATGTATATTGTTGTATTGCCCAATCAAATCTCATAGGATGTTTTTGTCTAGTATTGCATTGTTATGCCTTGCTCAGTCCTGTCAATTGCCCTGCTGTAATTTGTTTACCCAGCATGCCATGTTTGTTTATCTAAGGAAGCACCTCTAGTGAACTATGGACCCCGGTCCAATCTTTACCATTGATACATCCTCCACTGTTATTGTTTACTTGCTGCAAACCATCATCACCTTCCACACCATACAGTTAATCCTTTGTTACATCAACCGGTGAGATTGACAACCTCACTGTTCCTTGGGGCAAAGTCTTGAGTTTGTGTTGTGCAGGTTTCCACGTTGCTTGTAACACCTTTAAGACATTTCCTTCCTCCTACTGGTTCGATAACCTTGGTTTCTTACTGAGGGAAGACTTGCTACTATGCTGCTTCACACCTTGCTCTTAGGGTTTACCGATGAAGTGCTCCACGTCAACAAGGAGACATCATGCGGATAATTGACAAATATGGTAGCTTGTGCACTAGGCTGTTGAGGTCAAAATACTTTCCCAATGGTAACCTTCTTGATACTATTGTGACTGTAAATTCCTCTATAGTTTGGAGAAGCATCAAATATGGCCTAGAACTTCTGAAAATAGGGATCATATGGCGTGTGGAAAATGACATGAAGATAAGCCTGGAGGGACCCCACTTTTGCTCCGGTGTCCTCTCCCTGAGCAAAAGTCTGGATGCGGTCGACGGATGGACGTCTTGGATGAATTTGTGGACGGCCAGGATGTGTTGGTACCAGTTCGGTCAAAAGGGCTCGAGTGCCCGTGGACTCCCAGGGGAAGCCCGTATGGGATCGTATGTATGGTGTAGGTATGAACGTGCATGTACATGTACATATGGTGTATTTAAGGCTACCCTGATTCCTTTGCCCCCGTCATCAGCCCCCCTCCTCGGCGCGATTTGGGAAAAGATCTCACCTACCTCCACCACATCCGTTCTCGTGTAGCCACATCCATCTGTCGACGCCACAGTTCTCATCTAACACTGCGATGATGGAAACATGCGGCCGAGCCATGGACGCTGCGGATGATGGCCGAGCCATGGACAAATCCCACTCTTGATCCATGTGCCTCAACACATACTTTCCAAACACTCAATGACACCTTTATAACCACCCAGTTATGAAGTGGTGTTTTATGTCATCAAAGCATCCATCCGGTGATGGTGATTAACATGATCTCATGGTCGAAGGATTTAGGTTACTATGTATCTAAAAGCTTATAGCAAGTGAACTATTTAAATGACTTGATCTTATGCTACACTTAATTATATGAGTATGTCCATCACATGATTCTCCTAATGATATGACCTTGTTATTAATAACATCCAATGTTCATGATTAGAAAACCATGATCATCTATTAATCAACAAGCTAGTTTAACAAGAGGCTTTACTAGGGACTCTTTTATGTTCACAAAACACACAAGTATTAATGTTTCCGGTTAATACAATTATAGCATGGGATGTAAATATTTATCATAAACATAAAGATATGATAATAACCACTTTATTATTGCCTCTTGAGCATATCTCTAACAAAGGTCACTTGGATTAGGGTAGGTTTGGTGATAGGAATGGTGAACAGGGTAGAGGTGCAAATGCTTCTCTAGAGGTTCTTTTGCACCTTCAACTGGACAACTAAGTGATAAGACTAGATCAAGGGGTACTAGGGAGGTGACACATTCTACTGTCTCTGAAGTTTTCCAACTCTTGGTCCAGAAAGATTTGGTTGATATGGAAGTTTCTTTTATGTGGGATAAATCATCGGATGATGAAGTGGTTCATTCTGAGGTGCATAAGTTCTGGGATGAGGAAGAGAGCAACTACATGTCCTTAGATCATAAACTGGACTTAGTAGAGGAACAGAAGAAGTGGTATTGATGTTAATACTAAGCCTGCCATAATTCTGTGATGACCTTATGCCAATCTTTGGTGGTATTGATGTTAATGTTGATGGTATCCCTCAAGGATTTAAAAAAAATAGAAGAAGTGGGGCCCAATGCAGCCAACCATACAAAGTAACACGGATGAATCATAAATCTCGAGTGATGGAGCCGTCGAGATCGCGACATCAGCGTGCGCACTTCCACATCCAACGCCAATTGACGTGAGGTTAACACGTCAATGCCCATTGTTGATGGATTTGGGTTTGAGAAAGAGGGGTACGCTGGAGATCTCGTTCGGCTAACAGGCAAACTAAGGGGGGACATGGTGTTTACCCAGGTTCAGACCCCTAGAGGGAAAACCCTACTCCTGCTTGTCTGCTCTTGATTTATGGAGAACCGAAGGTTACAGGAGTGCCTTGATGGTGATGGTGCACAGATGCAATCTGGCGGGTGCATATGCTAGGGTTTTGGATGTTCTTCTCGCTGTTCCCTCCTGGCCTTTATACGGGGACGCCAGGTCTCAGGATAAAGACCGAGTCGGTTACAAGTTAGGGTTTCTCCCTTCAAAGTTTCTATCTTAAGCTAGATGTATCCTCTAAGGAGTCGCATCCTTCATGGGCTTGGGCCACCCAAATCCTGTCAGGATTCGTCATCAGGTATAGATTGTCACATGGGATCCCGCTAGGTCAAATCGGATAGGCCAATCTTGGGTACCCGCATGACATACCCATGTCAATTACGATGATTGGTCCAAGCTTTGGAGGAATGAATCGGGAGAGATCTATGCAAGCTCAGTGATAAAGTGTTGCGTCTGTGAGGGCACTTACATATGGTTGTTTGGTCGATGCCGTTGATGACTATTATACAATTTTGGAGGTCGTGAAGAGGTTTTCAAAAGTTGTGATCAATATCTTCAGTCTAGAGTTCTTTAGGGCACCCAATGAACAAGATATCGAGAGAGTTCTTGCTGAGAATGAAACAAGATGATGGCTTGGGATGCTTGGTTCAATTGACTATATTCACTGTGTTAGAAATATTGTACACCTATATGGAGTAGTACTCCAATAGGTATCCTTTCTTTCTTTTGGCTTTGAGTCCACACGTTGGATATGTTAGATTGTAACAAACTTCTATTTTGGTTTTGACATATAAGCAACACGTAACCGATGCCAGCTCCACACATCGTTCTCCCAACAATTCTCGACAACCAACATGGTATCACGAGCTATCCTCTTCCCATCTAGCTCCCACCACCGGTGCTGATCCCCACCGCCGCCGGCCCTCTTCTTCTCCACAAAAAGACCCAAAAACCTCCCCTACCCATAGATCCAGATCCCCTCTCTCAATTCCCCAAGGTTTCTTCTCCTACAATAAGCTACAACTACCTCCCTCCCAAACCCCTTCTTCCTGACGAACATGACGACCTCCAACACCCCGTCGACCACCATCGGTACTCCACCAACCACGAAGCTCAACCATGAGAATTTCCTCTCATGGCAGACGCAGGTCATGCCTTCCCTGTGTGGCGCCCGGGTCCTCGGCTATCTGGATGGCACTGAGAAGGAGCCGCCCCACACCATTGAAGCTGAAGATGCCAATCACAAGAAGATCACCATCCCCAATCCGGATTATGATGTCTGGATCACCAAGGATCAAGCGGTGGTGAGCTTCCTCGTCAATTCCCTTGGCGACGATCGTTGTCTCATGTGTATGGCCTTGTCACTGCAAAGGATGTGTGGGGTGATATTCTTGAGCTTTTCTCCACCCAATCCAAGTCTCAGGTTTCTACCCTTCGTGGCAATCTCACCAACACCAAGAAACTTGACAAGACTGCCTCTCAATACCTCTCCATGATGAAAGGTTTCGCCTCCGAACTTGCTGCTGCGGGGAAAAAGGTCGATGATGACGAGCTCAAGGACTATATCCTCAATGGTCTTTATGGTTCTTACACCCCTCTTGTTGCCTCCATCAACGCAAATCCCTCCACTACAGTCAGTGATATGTGTTCCCAGCTTCTTTCCTATGAATCCCGTGAAAATATGCTTGTTGCTACTGGACAAAACACTGGCACCTTCACCTCCTCCATCAATGCTGCACCACGCCTCCCTTACAACCCATCCCCCAAACCACCGATTTTTCCCATGCCCCCACCATATCATGCCGCCCCACTCCCATCGCCCTTTGCTCCTACACCCTATGCCCACCCTACACCCCAGCCATACATACAGCCTCCCTACGCCCCTTCCTTCTACCCACAACCCCCTCCGCACCCCACCTATCATCCTATACAGCCGCGCCCCCCACAACCCCCTCCACCGTCACATGGACAGGATCGCCGCCCCAAAGGCGGGCGTGGCAAAGGGCGCGGTCGTTCTGACCGTGTGGCTAGCCCATGGCAGCCCGGTGTCTACTGCCAAATCTGCAAAAAGGAAGGCCACCCCGCGAATGAATGTTGGTGGCGCTATGGCGATGATTCTGATGCCGCTACATCTCATGACAATAAGGGCGCCTATGGCGCCTATGGGGCTAACACCAACTGGGTGCTTGACACAGGGGCTACCAACCATGTTGCTGGCCAGCTGAACAAGCTTCAGATTCACGAACAATATCAAGGTCACGGTCAAATCCACAACGCTAGTGGACAAGGTATGGAAATTGCTAATATTGGTCATTCTGTTTTGCACACCCCCAATTCCTCTCTCCAAGTCCGTAATATTCTACATGTTCCTAGTTCTTCCATGAATTTACTTTCTCCTCATAAAATCACTCTAGACAACAATGCCTTTATTGAGATTCACCCATTCTTTTTTTTGATTAAGGACCAGACAACACGGCAAATAATGTTTAAAGGTCCCTGTCACGGCGGTCTCTACCCCCTTGTTCCCGTCTCCTCGGATTATTCCAAGCATGCATTGGTCACCGTCAAGCCTTCGTCCTCCACCTGGCATCGTCGTCTAGGGCATCCGTCTACTTTTATTGTTCAACAAGTGCTTAGAAAGAACAATCTCCCTTATACCCCAGAAATAAATCCTTACATATGTGATCCATGCCAACTGGCTAAGAGTCATCAGTTGCCATATCATATTTCCACTAGTGTTTCCACTGTTCCTTTGGAACAAGTGTTTTCTGATGTTTGGGGTCCAGCTCCTATGTCTTTAGGCAAACATGCATACTATGTAAGCTCCATTGATGATTTCAGTAAATTTACTTGGATATATCTTCTCAAAAATCGTTGTGAGGTGTATCAAGTGTTCCTCAATTTCCAGCAATATGTTGAGCGCAAGTTTGATAGGAAGATTATTACTATGCAAACTGATTGGGGGGTGAGTATGAAAAACTTAATGGTTTCTTTCAAAAAGTGGGCATTACTCATCATGTTTCTTGTCCTCATGCCCACCAACAAAATGGCTCTGCTGAACGCAAACATCACCACATAGTTGAGGTTGGTCTTGCCTTACTTGCCAATGCCTCTATGCCACTAAAATATTGGGATGATGCTTTTCTTACAGCTACCTTCCTTATTAATCTTGTTCCATCAAAGGTTCTCAATTTTGAAACACCTACGGAGAGACTTCTACACACCAAACCAAACTATGAGTCTCTTCGTGTTTTTGGTTGTGCTTGTTGGCCTAACCTCCGTCCCTACAACAAACACAAACTTTCTTTTCGCTCCAAACGATGTGTCTTTCTTGGATACAGTGCCCTACATAAAGGTGTCAAGTGCCTAGATGTTTCCACTGGTCGTGTGTACATCTCCAGAGATGTTGTGTTTGATGAAAATGTTTTTCCTTTTGCTGAGCTTCATCCCAACGCTGGTCGTCGTCTTCGTGAAGAACTTCTTCTACTACCTCCAGAAAATTCCTCCTCGGTAGACACAAATAGGGGTGTGCATGCTAATGATCAATACTTTCCAGTTGTGCCTGTTGTTGATTCATCTCAGGTACACGTACCACCAGCCTCTCCGAGCTCTTCCACAACAACTACATCAAATTCTGAGGGCAACAGTGATTTTTCCACATCAAATAATGATTCTGCTGCTGAAACTGCTAGAGGACAAAAATTTTCCCGATCCGATGTTGATCTGCCGCCAGAAAACGCGTCGCCAGACGCGTCAGAAGGAGCTGACGCCGACCCGTCCTAGGCAGAGTACGGAGCGTCCACGCCCGCGTCCGATTCCCCGCCTTCCTCCCCGCGCCAAGGAGAGCCCGACACGTCGCAGCCCGTGTGGTCCACGCCAGGCGCGTCCTCGCCCCTGTCCCCGTCATGGACTGGTGGGCCGTCGCTGTCTGGGGGGTCCCCGTCTGCGTCCTCGCCCACGACTCCCGCGCCGGGCGCGTCCTCGCCTCTATCCTCATCACGGATTGGCGGGCCTGGCGGGGCACATTCTGACGCCGCGTCCCAGGAGGGGTCTGCGTCCGCGTCAGTCGACACGTCGGCATCACAGGAGGGATCTGCTGATCCTTTGGCAGGATCTTCTGTGGAGCCTGAAGCTGCGTCTCCTTCTGCTGCACAACCACGCACTCGTCTACAAAAAGGTATAAAACAACCGAAAATTCGTAATGATGGCACAATTCGCTGGGCATTGCTGACATCTACAGGAGAACCTGAGAACCTAAATGAAGCTTTATTTGATGAAAACTGGAGACATGTCATGCAAGAAGAATACGATGCTCTTATGAAAAATCACACATGGCTTCTTGTTCCACCTGGCTCAAAAAGGAATATCATTGATTGCAAATGGGTTTATCGTATCAAGAAAAATGCTGATGGTACAATTGACAGATATAAAGCTCGTCTTGTTGCAAAAGGCTTCAAGCAAAGGTATGGAATAGATTATGAGGATACCTTTAGTCCTGTTGTTAAAATTGCTACAATCAGGCTTGTTCTATCCATATCTGTTTCAAAAGGTTGGATTTTAAGGCAGCTAGATGTCAAGAACGTGTTCTTACATGGTGTTCTGGAAGAGGAGGTTTACATGAGACAACCACCTGGTTTTGAGTCTTCCGCTACTCCAAATTTTGTTTGCAAACTTGATAAAGCTCTTTATGGACTAAAACAGGCACCAAGGGCATGGTACTCTCGACTTAGTGCTAAGCTCCATACTCTTGGTTTTATACCCTCCAAGGGAGATACATCCCTGTTTCTGTTCAATCATTCAGGCATTCAGATTTTTTTGCTTATTTATGTTGATGATATCATTGTTACCAGTTCTTTTGATGCTGCAATAACAGCTCTTCTCAAGAATCTGAATCATGAGTTTGCTCTTAAGGATCTTGGAGATCTTCATTATTTTCTGGGCCTTGAAGTTCACAGACAGCAAAATGGGCTACTATTGAATCAAGAAAAATATGCCACAGATCTTCTAAAACGTGTTGGCATGAAGGACTGTACGACATGTCCAACACCTTTATCTACATCTGACACTCTATCACTGACTGATGGTGTTCCACTTGGTCCAGAAGATAGCACACATTATAGGAGCATTGTAGGAGCACTTCAGTATTTGACATTGACAAGACCTGATTTGTGTTTTTCAGTCAGTAAGGTATGCCAGTTTCTTCATGGTCCAACTACCACTCACTGGACAGCTGTAAAAAGGATATTGAGATATATTCATGGTACACGCACAGTGGGACTTACATTTTGTCGATCTTCTTCTACACTTCTTAGTGCTTATTCAGATGCTGACTGGGCTGGAGATTTGGATGATAGACGCTCTACATGAGGTTTTGCTATTTTCTTTGGTTCTAATCTTATATCATGGAGTGTCAGGAAACAGCCTACTGTCTCTCGTTCTAGCACTGAGGCTGAGTATAAATCTCTAGCAAATGCTACAGCTGAGCTGATCTGGGTTGAAGCTCTTGCCAGAGAATTGGGTATTACACTTTAGGAAAAACCCACTCTTTGGTGTGATAATCTTGGTGCTACCTTTCTGTCAGCAAACCCAGTATTTCATGCTCGGACTAAACACATTGAGATTGATTTCTATTTTGTTCGAGAACGAGTTGCTAGAAAACAACTTGATGTCAGGTTCATCTCCAGCAAGGACCAGATTGCTGATGGTTTTACTAAACCGTTATGTTCCAAAAAGCTAAATGATTTCATGCGTAATCTAAATCTTTTCAAGCTTTAGATTAAGGGGGAGTGTTAGAAATATTGTACACCTATATGGAGTAGTACTCCAATAGGTCTCCTTTCTTTCTTTTGGCTTTGAGTCCACACGTTGGATATGTTAGATTGTAACAAACTTCTGTTTTGGTTTTGACATATAAGCAACACGTAACAATGCCATCTCCACGCATCGTTCTCCCAACAATTCTCAACAACCAACACACTGGAGCTGGAAGAATTATCTAGCTGCCTAGAAAGGTCAATACAAAGGCCACTTCAAAGATGCAACAATCATCCTTGAGACAGTTGCATCGAATGATCTATGGATATGCCATTCATTTTTTGGATTTCTGGCTCTCTTAATGATCTGGATGTGCTGTCGAGGTCACTACTATTCTCAAGATTTATCAAGGGTGAAGATCCTACTTGCAAATATGAGATCGAAGTCCATGAGTACTCAATGACTTACTATCTTACTGAAGGGATCTATCCTCCATGGTCTATATTTGTGAAGACAATCCCGCAGCATCTTGCAAATAACCCGAAGAAATCACACTTTACGACAGTGCAAGAGGCAGCAAGAAAATATGTGGAGAGAGCTTTCGGTGTGCTTCAGAAGGACTTTGACATTGTTCGTGGACCTATCGAGTATTGTAAAGCGCAGGTCCTATGGTAGATAATGGCATCTTGCATCATTTTGCATAACATGATCACTGAAGATGAGAGATACATGCCAGAGAGCTACAGGTACATTTCAAATGGAGACCCTGTTTTTTATATGGAGACCCTGTTGAGCCTGAGCATGATACAAATAGGATCAACCAGTTCCTCGAAATGCACCAAAGCATCGAGAACAACGATACACATAATCATCTACAAGACGATCTTGTTGAGTATCACTGGCGCGTCCACGAAAATTAGTTATATTTTTATCATTTATTTGATTTCGAACAATTTGATTTATTACATTTGTTAATTTGGTTTGTAATAATGAATAATTTGATTCATTACATTTATTACTTCAGTTTGTAATATTAAATAATTCGATTTATTACATTTAATTTAATTTGTAATATTGATAATTTGGTTCAAATGATATGATTTGCAAAAAAAAAGTTTAGTCTTCTAAGTTACCGGGGATCATTTCTGCGGCGCAAAACTTAGAGGAGCAAATATAGGAAGTTAATGTATAGAGAGGCTTTTATTCCTCTAAGTTTTTGGGATTGGTTAAAGATGCTCTAACGTGGCTTATACTATTAACAAATTGCCCCTAGTTTCCAAAGTCGATTGACAGAGACTGATCAGGCTCTTCTCGTCGACCCATCACGAATGAACTTGGTAACGTCACATGTCACATGAAATGACACACAAGTTTGAATTATATGCACTGGTTTCACATTATATATTCACCTTGCGTAGACAACTCATCATGAGACTCATCAGCTGTAGAAATCCTAGCTTCCAACAGGTGATTAATCCTGTCAGCATTTGCAGGACACGATGAGCGTTGACAAGAAGATGTGGGTGGGCAGGTGGGGGTGTCAATGTTAGTGCCAACGGGGCTCGTGGAGAGGGGACTCAGTCTGGTTGGAACAAGGGCAATAAAACGGTCAATGAAAAGAGAAAATTGTCCGTGAGTAGAGATAAATCTACGAATTTGGTAAATTAGATGAGACAACGTGGGTGTCCACTCTCCTCTCGCTCTCACTCCCGAACCACTCAAGCGAACTGTCAAACCGTAAACATTTAGCCAGCACCACCTATAATAATTGGTCCTATTTTTAGCAATTTGCTGATCCACCGGAATATAACAACATTTTACGGTCCCACTCATGTCAAAAACTCAGCCTAGTAATAATGGTCAAATGCCTTGATTCGATGGAAATGCTCTGTGTGAGTATCCGCAAGACTATAATGGATGGAGGGGGGGGGGGAGTGAGTAAAGCTAATATAACAACTATGGGCAAAACTGAGTAGTATTAAGCGAAGTGGGGCTCGGAAATAGAAAACCCTAAACTAAATAACCAACATAAGTAAAAAAAACATAACAATAGGACGTTAGCATCTTCGATCTAAATGAAACAACAAAATGTACAACACCAGGGATCATCTCTCTGAAACACTAAGAGAATAATAAGGGGTGAAGTACCATATTAAAATAAAAACCATTTCACAACAGGGCCACAACTAATTAAAAATCCATCTTAACTTGCTGCTTGGATCCAGTGAGCCGATAAGCAAGAAAAAGTGTCGAATTGCACTGCACACAATCAAATAGTAGCACATGCATGGAAGGTGCATAAGGGTGAAGATGAAGGAAGCCAAGATAAAAAGGCATTGTTAGGGGCCTCGAATGAGCAAAAGCTCGGGCCTTTTAGGATGGCCACTCGCAGCTTCTTGCCATCTAGTTTTTATGGTATCCCCTACCTGGAGATGGAGCGCGACTTCCTTGAGTTTCGCCATGTGTGTGATCTCGATGCCGGGTGTTCCAGGCATAACATGCAGATCTTTACAGAGGATATGAAGTGACACAAGATTGAGCAGCGCGCCGGCTTGGATCGTTATGTCCAGCGCCGGCACGCTCACGATATCCGCCCAATGCTTTTGAGGTGCGCAGGTAGTATCTCGATGCGCCCAAGGTTATCTTCAATAAGCTTGAGATACTTGAGGACCCCCAACAAGCTCAGCCCTTGAAGAATATCCGCCCAGCTCAGCTTAGTGGACCAAAGACATAGCTCCTCGATAGCACTCAGCTGTTCAACAAACTGAGGGAACTGCCTCAGGTTGCCACGCAGCTTAAGAGAGGCCAGTCTGCCTTTAACCGGGGTTATAGTATTACTAACGAATTGCCCCCACTTTCCAAAGTCGATCGAGAGAGACCGACCAGGCTCTTCGTCGACCCCATCACGAATGAACTTGGTAATGGCACACGAAATGACACGCAGGTTCGACTTACTTGCGCTAGATTTGCACCATATCTTCACCTTCCGCAGACGCCTCATGAGACTCATCAGCTGTGGAAATCCTAGCGTCCAGCCGGTGACAAACCCTGCCAGAGTTTGCAGCACACTCTTATCTCTCAGGAACCTCTCTAGATCTGACCTTACAAATCCCAAGATGGGAACGGACAAGGTATCGCTGACAGAGAGCTCAAACTTGCCGAGGAGGTGCTTTAGCTTAGGCAGAAGGAGCACTTCTTTGTACACGGTCACTGTTTCTGTTTCTGATCCACTCAGGTCCAGTGTCTCCAACCTTTCCAGGTCCCCGATCTTCCTCGTTATGCAGCTAATGCTGCCCGGATTGATACTCAGGTATTTCATCAGCACCTGGTCGCAGATATCTCTGAGATGTCCTTCTCTCAGGTGAGCACACTCTTTCAGATCCAACACTCGCAACACTTTATACTTGGCAAACTCTAGGACATCTTCATAGCTTGCCAGGCTCGTCGCCCCGGCAGCAGGAAACACCGCCAGTGTCCGGAGACGAGGTAAATCAGCAGGCAAACTCAGCAGCTCGCCATTTGCACAAGGATGCACAGTCAGCCTGCGGGCGGATTCAGCAGCCTCCAATAATTGGGCCGCGCCGTCACAGAGCAGCAGTATGAAATTCTCGGACATTGACCACTGGGAGATGTAGCGGAGCATCTCGTCGGTACGCTGGCATCTCTTCACCTTCCCATTGTTGCTTCTCTCGATAAAATTGAAGATACTTTTGCTGATGAGGATGTCCAGATTCTCCGCTGCATTCTTCTCTCCTTCTACTAGTCCTTCAGCTACCCATAGCCTTATCAGCGGTTTCGCCCTCACATGGTGATCTCGAGGGAACAAGCAAAGATACAGCAAGCAGTTGAGGTTACCTACAAGCCAAACCTGCCAACTCTTGTCGCCAAGAAGATCTGTGAGCTCTGCGGGGGCAGCAGCATGCCCATTCCCATGCCCATGCCCATGTGATGAAGAGGCCGCCGGCGCCGTTTCATCAGGGAACCTATACCTCCTGATCCGGTCGGTTGTGTCAATTGACCTACGTCTGAGCGCAGCAATCTTGTTGGCAAAATCTTCTGGGGTCATCTTATTGGCGTCGAAGCAGTCTATGCAGTCTTCGATGTCATATGCCAAGCACCTCAGTTGGGCGATCCAAACTATCTGCAAGCAACTGATATGCCCACCATTATTGGAAGAAAGTCGTTGGATGATGGCAGCTTGGATCGAGGTGAGCTCGTCTTTGATGAACGTGGCATCCGTGTTTGGCTGCCCCCTTAGTTTACTTATCACCGTGCAGAGCTTTGACGTGGCGACACCAGCCACCGCGCTAAATGCGGCTATACCAAAATCCATCGATGCTCCTCCTCCCTACATGATCAGCACGCATGGCGAAGTGGTGGGGTTAGTGTTGCTTCAAGTGTTCCTCCCTACTAGTCCCTAGATCGAAATAAACATCATGTTGTAGTACAAGAAGAACGCCGGGAAGGCCCTAAAACTTACAAGGATGCAAACCAGTACATGACAATACAACATAAGCCTCAAGGCAAAGTATACCTAGAACAGAAATTATGCATACAAGACAAGTCTCATAAAGGAAAAGTATATCTAGAATAGAAAATACTATAGTATATGCCAACATGAATAGCCATATATAACATACTTTTCTTCATGTCAAGAACTAATTTATATGCATGGGTGATATATAGAGCATTGAAAAGGAGAAAGAGATGGATTCTGTTGACATGTTTTCCCGTATTTTTAACCTCATAATTGATGTGTTTTTGCCTTCTGCTAGTCTAGTAAAAAATTACAACTTAAAACAAGGACTCTGCGTAGAACCATGGTTGCTTCAAGTGAAAAGGGAGAGGGGGACAATACCTAATCCTGTAGCGGGGGACTTCTCAAGGGCTTCAGGCTTGTTCTCCTCTCGGCTGCAAATGTCTTTGATGGTTTCGACTGGACATGGACCAAGACGTTAACATATATCGATCGACAACTAGGGGCTTTCATCAACAACCAAAAAAAACGGCAATTATGGGTCGTTCTTTGTGAAGACAGTTGTACATTGTGAGATGGCACCAGTAGCCGTATCTTATGACAGATAACTCACATAGTTATACTATACGGAGTACATATGCTTGTCGCGATTTATAATTTGACAGTTGAGCGTACTAATTAGCATCAGAGATGGAATAACGCGTGCTGCAGTAGTGCGTAAGGTCATGTGGTCGGCTACCACTTGACACCATCTCAATTATCTTACTCTGTGCATTTTGTACAGAGTGTAAGAGAAGACTTGGACATATGCCTAAATACATGGACGAGAGGGCATAATTTCGTGGTAGCCAACTACACAAGTTTTTTTTTTGCGGAGAAGTACACAAGTTGTACATTACTAAAAGCATGATTTCTGTCTCGAGGTCTACGCTTGCTCGAAATTGTATGGTTTGATCTACATCCATACCCTACCTTTCCAACAGAAGACTAGTCGCCAGGCAACTGACAGAGTCAGCTTCTGTCCCAAGTTCACATCAATTCTCTAATCTTTAGCGGTCAGACCCGCGTACCAACAGCTACATATAAGGGAACGCATAAATCATACGAATTGAGAAGTACCGAATGGCAGTGGCGAAGCCAGAATTTTTATATTGAATATTTGGAGTAAAAAAATCCAACACATTGATATATTATATGTGCGTACACAATAGCAAGAACATAACTAAAAATTGTTCATAGTAGTGCCAATATGTTCCAAAAATTAAATTACATTAGAAGAACAATAAAAAAATTATTTAACTCTGCGATTTTCCTTATGAAAGCGAGCAATGATATCATCATCCTCTACTTACAAGAAAAAGCGACGCTCAAGAAAAGTAATCAAGCAATCATTTAAGAATTGCACGCCCATTTTGTTTCTAAACTTATTTTTGACGTAATTCATTGAAAAAAGACCCTCTTGACACTAGCAGTCGCCACAGGAATAATTAGCACCAATTTAAGAAGCTTGTAAACCATGCAATGGGAAAGATTCTTCTTTGTCTCAACGAGCATGATAGAAAGGTCGACAATATTTTTTACCTTTCTAAATCTTTCAACCCTACACAAACATATCCAACTGATAAGGAAGCTTCGATAACTCTAGCTTTGAGAAATCCTTAGGATAGAAGAGACAAGCTTGACCAACTAATCTTGATCATAAGTAGCAAATGAATCAACATGACTGAATGATGACATACAAACAAGTAACTGAGTGTTTACGTCATCAAAACTATTTTCGAGGTCTTGATATTGCTTATTAATAAGACCCAAAAATATATCAACATGGAAGCGGTGGAGATTATTAACATTCTTGAAAAACTTTTTAGATCTATGAACTGGCTTATAACGTGCATTCATGTCCGGAACTTTGACTTTACGCCTCAAACAAAAGGCCTCAATCTTTTCAAGAAAATATTTCCATCCACTATCTTCTCGCAGATTTAAGAATTCTTGCTTAGTGAGAACAATCATATCAATAGCATTCACAATGTGTTGGTCCCTCCTTTGCAAAGCTTGGGTAAAGAGATCAGTGTGTCCAAATATTTCATCCAACAAGTGCAGCATGAAAACAAACTTGAATGACTCAAATAGTATCAACATAGCTTGAGCTCCAATAGCCTCCGCACTATGATACTCTTTTCCAATCCTTTTGAGAATTTATGGATTGAAGGGTTCAAAGAAAGCACATGTGACACAGTTTTGGAGTGGGATCATCAACGGGTTTCACATGGTCTTCCCAAACCCATCTCTTGATTTGGTCTTGTGTCTGTTTCAATTTCTTTCAATTGCAATGCTTCGATGAGATAATCTTTTTGAGCTTATCGAAACATTTGAATACTTTTACAAGACATACCAAGAACATTCAACAAATATCCAAGTTGTCCAAAGAACCAAAAGCAATCACCATTCTCTTTAGCAATAACGACAAGAGTTAACTGGAGTTGATGGTCAAAGCAATGCACGTAATAAGCACTAGGACACTCATCCATAATAAGTTTCTTCGACCCATTAGCCTTACCTTTCATGTTACTAGATACATCATATCCATGTCCACGTACCATTGAGAAGCTCAAAGAATGACCCATTAGTGGTATCTGAATTGCATTTTTAAGTGTCAAAGATGTAGTGTCCTCAACATGGACAATTTCAAGAAATCTCTCAACTACCTTTCCAGTTTTATCAACATACCGCAAGCAAAGAGCCAATTCTTCTTGTTGATAAACATCACTAGATTCATCGGCAAGTATTGCAAAATATTCTTCACAAAGATCTTTCAGAAGAAGAATAGTTTTTTATTTGGCACACCAATTGATGAGTTCTAATTGTATCTCAGGGGCTATCATTCTGTAATTCTTTGGAGCATTTTTCAGAACCACTTTGTCAACATCTTCAAACTTTTCTGCTAGACGATTCAAAAGCTCAAGAAAATTCCCCTTGTTAAATGACTCTTCACTTCCAAGAAATATCTCTTATTGGAAAATCATGTTGCCTTGGTTGGCATGGCCCCAATGCAGTGCATCTCCTTCTTATAACATCTTGATCATTGAAATCATATAATGTGATGGAGTCCTCTTTCCTGGATCAAGCTCAACTTCATATACTACATCATCTGATGCTTGATCTTCTACCATAGGGGAGCCATGCTCCGGTTCTCTAACACCATCGTCATCTCTAAGTTTTCTCTGCCATCATTATTATTTGCTTGCACTAGTGCCAACTGCAATTCATTGGAAGAAGGATTGCTCATATTTTCATCTTGATTTTGGCTTTCAACCTCAACAGATATTGGCGATGACGTCGAATCTATCTTCGGTTTCTTTGCAGCTTTATCCCACAATACAATTCAAATCACTACAATTCTCTTGCTTTTGCCTGTTCTTCATTTTCCAGACCTACAATGATTGGTTTTTTCAGAATCTCAATTGAAAAAAAAACAGAACATAAATTACAAGTGACCTACTTCTTCTTACCGTGAAATCAACAGACCAGTTTGATCTGGTCACTTGTGATTCTAAATAGAATTAGCACCAACCGATTATATAATCCGAATCTGAATTTAACATAAAAGACTGTCACTTTTGATTTCGAATTCAAGGTAAAACAACAGAAATTATAAGTGAAGCAGAGCATGTGTTCTTACTGTGGTGATGCCTGATGAACTGACGACTAACGACTAACAGACGGACGAACTGCGGGCGGCGGACGGATTACCGGCGAGCGGATTGCCGGAGAGAGGGAGTGAGCCTGGAGACGGGCGGCGGCACAACACGCCGGCGCGCGGCGGCCAGGCTGGCCAGCTGAGATCTATCGAGTCGTGTAGCAGTTCCTGAATTCACGTATGTATCGATTAGATTTGTTTTTCTTGGCTGTGTGGGTCGGTGACTGGGTGGGAGCACCAGAAAAGCCCAAACTGTGTATCTGGCCCAGGTTAGAACGGCCACACCTGGGAGCGCTCCGCTCGGGAAGGTGATTTTTTTGCGAATTTTCTCTATCTCTTCTCTGCTATCTAAAAAGAATATCAGCGTTCCGTTTTCTGCCACTCCGTCGCTTCTTTCGTCGCGCATCCCCTTCGTGGTCGTGGCTCCGTCGCTACCTTCCCGCAGGAAAAAAACTACGAGGCGCAGGAGTAACGCCCGCTTCGTCCGCCCGTCCCTTCCTCCCCCGAACCTAAAGTTCTCATCTCCTCCTGGATCGGATCCCCTCCAGATTACCGGCGACGCCTTCCTCTCCAGGCCACCGCCCCACATCGTGAGATCCTCCACCCCACATCGTGAGATCCTCCGCCCGCGGGAACCGCAGGATGGCCCGTGTGTGGCCACATCGAGAGATCTTCAGCGCGGCCACACCACCAGAATCAAGTCTAGCCTCAGCATCCCGCATCACCGTGATTCCTATCCACAGCACCGCCCTGCATCACCTGCTTGAGGTCCCTCCGCCGGATCCGCCGGATCACGTCATGCGGAAGGAAGCTGGGAAGACGACATGCTCGTCGGGGCCAGGAGGAGGACCACCCCACGCCCCTAGATCTCTCTCCACTGGAAACCCTCTCGCTCCTCTTCCCCGTCCTCTTCCTAGCGAATGATAACAACAGCCTTGAGGAGTGAGGACGCACAGACCTAAACACACGGGTCGCTGTTGTTCGAGGTCGCCGGCATGCGGTGGTTGGCTAATACCACGCGCCTCTCCTTCTTCCATCCTCTATCTATTCTCCTATATATATCTCTGATTTTTTACTTAGCTAATATGCAGGACATGAGCACTGGCGGCGACGGTGGCATGACCAGCAGTACCAGGCGGGGTGATGCATGAACAGCGCTAGCAGCGACATCACAGCGAGGAGTGGCATGTGATGGCTCCGCATGAGCAGCCGCAGATCCCTACACCCCTCCTGGCGATTGGGTCAACCTCCCCTGACGAGATCCATGATAGCCAGGTATTCAACCATAGAAAAGGTGATTGATTATTCTCTGCAGTTTTCTGTTACCTCGTCATAGATATCCTCGGTTAATCTCATTCACCGAACTCGCCAAAATATCAGTGATGTCATTGTTCATGGTTTGCATTTCTTTTCAAGTGTCAATTTTTTATCCTTGTCTTTCATTGGAAACAGTGTAAGAATGGTGCTGCAGTTTGTCTACCAAAAGACGTAGTGTGTAATGTATCACGACACTCCAAAAACAAGCCAATGCTATAGGAACTTTCTTCATGTTCTCAACTGAAAGTTGTAATTCTTGAATTAATATAAGAGCTGATTTCGATGGTGGCATGATTCTTTTTCATATGCAATCATAACAACAAGTATGTTTGGTGTCCTATTCAAGGATACATGAAGTTCTAGTATTACAAGGAATTATAACAACAAGTATGTTTTCTGCTACTCAACAAGAATTACTAGGAATTTAAATATGAAGTTCTGGTATTCAGAGTTAAGTTGGCACTTGTTTTATTCAAGATAATCTTTTGTTTATCTACATCTGACCATCGATAAGAGCCAAGAAGTAGTGTTGTTCGAGAAGTGGCTCAACAATTAATCTCCCATAAGCTGTGCACCGACCTCCTCATGCAGGTCCCAGGTCATATCCACCACAAGGTTCCTTTCTTAATGCAAATAAGCATGTCTCATCACTTCCATATGTTTAGCTAGCAGATTATTTACCATTCCCATGTACTTCCTTCCGACTTTAGAGATGGATTTAAATAAAACATTGTCTCCAAGATTAAAATTTCATGATATTGAACCATATTTACTGTCTTTTGCTCGTTTTTAGCACGTCGATTAAATGTAGCAGGGCGCTGGTTAAATTAATTTTCCTTACAACATCCTGGGAACATTGCTTCTGATGATGCCAATGTTGGGAGGCTTATCTTATATGACTTTGGCATGATGAGAAGGTTGCATATTATCGTTTTGTCCCTGCAAAGTCCATTTATGTAATTAATCTAACATTTATTCTTCTTACTTGTTGTAGTATTAGTCCAAATATCCGTGAAGGGTTGCTTGAAGTATTTTATGGAGTTTATGAAAAGGATCCTGATAAAATTTCTTGGTAGTTTACCTAATGAGTGCAGTTTAGGCCCAATAGTTTTTGCAAAATACATAAGCGTGCATTCGTGCGGGTGCTTCGAGCAAAGGTCCAGATGGGTGTTCTTGTTCCTACTGGAGATATGACAACCGTGAGAATAACAACTCAATTTTGCGTTGATAGGTAGTCACATGCAATTAGTTACATGTCAACTGTGTTAATTGTGAAGGATGCTTCTTCTAATTAGTTACATGTATTTTTTTGTTATATAAGATGAGCAACAAAGCTTAGCCTTACTTTATTTTGTTTATGTATTTGTAGCTTTGAATAGCGTCTTGCTGCGGATAGGAAAGAGAAGGAGATATAAAAACAATTATCTAAGGAAGAAAAGTTTGAAAAGAAGAAGCTGAGACTTTCAGTAGGTATTTCATCACTGATTTCTGCAATATCTCAGGGAATGTGAGAGAAAGAAGCATGTCAACAGACATGTTTTTCTACTGCTTTTGCTTTTAGTTTTAACTTGAATCAAAATGCTACAGGAGAGGATCTTTTGGAAATTGCTGCTGATCAACCATTTCAGTTTCCTACCAACTTTACATTTTTTGTCGGAGCATACTCAGTCTGATAATTTTACATATGAAGAAATATGATTGCAACATACAGTGATAGTTTTATGGTTCCTTATGTTGTCTCTGTTCTCTAATACCATACAGTGTTGTATGGTATTGGAAAAGGTCTAGATCTTAGATTTGATATTGCAGAGATTGCTAAGCCATAAGTATTTTCTGCATCAGTAGCATGGCATGTTCTTAATTGGCACAATTTCTACATGGTATTTTCAGCTCTGACTTGATACATCTCTTTAAAATGCAAGCTAGATATGCCATGGAGTTACTCAGATTTAATGAAGCTGGTGTTGAAGTACTTAAGGCAAGTATTCTTAACCTTCGGTCCATAGTTTTGACCTATGTAATTGATGGCGCATTCATAGATGTTTAATGTGTAAATTGATAGATTTAAGTGATCTTCATCAGGATGCAAAGAAAATACGGGAAATCTCGTGCATTCTACGTGTTTCATCAACCTGACAGATTTGAAAAGCTTGCACAGATCATTAAGACCTTGGTATATACAATGTTTTTCGCTAGATCATTGAGGCATGAATTTTTAAAATCATCAACTCTGTAGTCGTTTTAGTCGATTGTTCATGAAATTAATCATAGAGTTAAATTGCTTTAATATGGATACTTTTAGTCTCGGAAGAGTGGTTCTTGTAATGAACGAGGCAACTCCATCTGAACTATTACATGTAATGAACATGTTTCCGAATGAAGGATGGTGTATTAATTGTGATGGTGTTGTGTGGATCGTGTAACGATGTCGTAACGTGGCATTGTAACGAGGCAGCTCTATCTGAATCATTAAATTGTTTGTAACATATTTCTGAATGATAGATGGTGTTGTGCTTGTTACCTAAAAGAAAGAGATCCCCGGGGAGTTTCTAGGATCAGAATCGAGTAGGTATTCTGACTATGCATAAGTAGAGAAGGTTATGCCATTGCCCTAGACTAGAGTTACGCCGAGCGAGCGGGCTGAAAATCAAGAGGGCCGACAGGTTTTTTGTATTTTGTTTGAGCAAGTCTAACAACACCCTTGAAACGCCGGTGCCTTTAAATTTCCGGCGGATACACGGGCTGGTGGCCGAGCCATCGTGATAACACCTGTAAACGGCCAGGCCCGTAAACGAAATTCACATGGGCCTGTGAAGGCCCATTCCAGCCCCTATGTCTACCGGCCGAGCGAGCGGAGATGGGTCAGAACCCGTGTCCCTCCGCCGCAAAGACTAGCCGCCACCGTGTTTCCACGCGTACTCCGGCAAGAAATTTCTCATGTTTCCACGCGCGAGAGAGAAGGCGAGCAGGAGAGCGAGTTGCGGACTCGACGACAGCCGTGCTGGGGGGGGAGGAGGGAGTGGCCGTCGCGCACCCGACGGCAGCGACGACAAGGAGCGGCGCCGCATCTGCTTCATCGGGGCCAAGAAGCGCGCCTGTTGGCGCTGGACGAACTGGGGGCTGACCCCAAGCTTCTCTGGCCCCCTATGTCGTCGCCACGCGCACTGTTCTGGCTCCGCGGTTCGAGCTCGGGGAGGCATCTTCCTCCGCGAGCTCGTCCGTCGTGTCTTCCCGCTCGCGCTCACGCCGCAGAGATGAGGAGGAGGCGCTTCGCGCAACGCTCGCTGCGTCCCTCGCCGAGCTCGAGGCCAAGAAGCGGCGCGAGGAGGAGGAGCTCGTCGCCTCCATCGCTGCCGTCGAGCTCTCCAAGAAGCAGGAGGAGATCGAGGAGGCGGTCGCCGCCATCCGCGGCGAGGAGGAGGAGCCCGCCCTAGCATCCGTCGATGACATGGACGTCGACGTGATCGTCCTCGACTAGGAGCTCGCCGACGACGGCAGTTAGACTTGCTCTTAGGTTGTACAATGCGTGTACCTACTTGATCCTAATAATTTATCCGCCTCATCCTGGGCAATGCGAGGGAAACAATTTATCTACCTTCCTATGCTTCTTCTACTCCTACATACCGAGCAACGCGAAGTCCTTCATGGAGCGGATGAGGTGGCGATGGTGGTGCATGTATCTACTAACGCTATTGTGTGTATACCGAGTGACGTGGTAATGCTAACGCGTGTGTACTTAGTGACATGGCTGAGGCAATGTCTAGAACTTACTTTGGCCAGCATGATTCGGCGACACGTGGACGGACTCTTTAGCGACACGCCAAGGTATTATGAACCTGGAGTAATTTTTTCTCCCGTTGCAACGCACGGGCATGTTTCCTAGTACGACTTAAACATGTACAGAAGAACCCCAGTATGTAGGAGCTTATGCGCACATAGGAGCTTATATACTGAATTTTTTCCGCAAAAATTATTAGATATTCATTGTATTATACATGAATAGTTCTAGCTCCGTCCCTGCCAAATGGGGCAAAAATGAAAATAAAATATGAGGAAAGATAAGGGACACCCACCACACATCATCATGTGCACACATACACACAAGCTATCGGTCTAACCTGTAGAGGAAGGACCCAAGGATAGGGTCACCGCAAATGCTGTTGCCGCTGCCTGCCCTTCCAGTGGAGCAGGTTGCTTTTGCCCACCTAGCTTTCCCCGACTTCCCTGCATTTGTTCAGATTCGAATTTGTTTGGTTTTTAAAAATATTCGTGCATTTTTAATCCGAAAAAGTAGCAGAAAACGAGGAAACCCATCAATTTTTACGATGCGATGCCATAGCAGACTACCCCACTATGATCCAATGAACAACTTATGAATCATATCGAGCAAAGAGAAACTCCTCTTGAATGCCAGAGTTGGCGAGCGAGTGGGGTCCGCGGATAAGATGTTGGCGCAAGGAGAACTATGGGGACCCTCACTTGCTCCGTCAAGTTAACTTTTACTCCCTCTTATAAGTGAATCTACACGCTAAAATAAATCTAGATACATTTTTTTTATAAAGATAAAACATCTTATATTTTAAAACAGAGGAAGTAGGAATCAATACGGCACATAACTGTTTCAGAAAAAAAGAGACCGGCCGACACTTGTTTGCATCAGCCGAAGCCTCTTGTAGCTGATCGTCACGTTACAATAACCAGTGCTGTGCAGTCAGTTACCTTTTTTCTCATGTCTTTTTTTTTTCATGTAAATTAGGTAGTTATCAACACACTAGTGGAGACAGGGCCTCCAGTCCCAGGCCGTAAGGGCCTCTAGCCAAGCGAGACTAGAGGCCCATCCACTAGTCCCGGTCCAGTAACCAGCCGAGACTAATGGTTGTCCGTGTGGCCTTCGCGGCGCGCTCGTGGTGCACCCTCACTAGTCCCGGTTGGTGTTAAGGACCAGAACTAGTGTGTCTCTGCGCCACGGCAGCATTTTGCGCCTTTTCTCTGCCGCGACGGAGCATTACCTCGCACTAGTGGTTCGGGCAACTCATATTATGTCTGTCTTGTGTGACCTAAAGTCGCATCGCTCTAACGGGCATTTTACCGAACACCTCTAATGCATAAAAAAAATAGCACAAACCCACCACCTCTTTTACCAGAAAAAAAGCAGTTGAGAGGAAAAGGGATTATGCCATATATATATATATATATATATATATATATATATATATATATATATATATATATATATATAGTACTAGAGCACTAATCCCAGTTTAAGATATAAACCAAGACTAAAGGGATGCCCACAGAGAGTGGCAGGCTCCAGACCCTTTAGTCCCGGTTTGTATCTCAAACCGAAACTAATGGTGTCTAATACGGGCCGAGACCTATGGTTTGGGGTGGCTCGGCCTGTCCGATGCGGGCCATTAGTCCTGACCGAACGAAACAGACTGTTTTCTATTAGTGACACAAGACTAGTTGCCACGACTCAGTTTGTGTTTCATGCTCGCATCGGTGGCTCTGATCTGTAGCGGTCAGACCCGCATACCTACCTACAGTGGAACCGTACAAATTGAGAAGTATTGAATGGGGGCACAAACTGAAAATATAAAAAGCAGGTTGCTTTTGCCCACCTGGCTTTCTCCGACCTCCCTGCATTTCTTCAGATTCGAATTTGTTTGGTTTTTAAAAATGTTCGTGAATTTGTTTGGTTCAGATTCGATATGTTTCTATTGTTTTGCGATGTGATGCGATGCCATAGCAGACTACGTACCGCACTATGATCCAATGAACAACTTATGAATCATATTGAGCAAAGAGAAACTCCTCTCGAATGGTGAGCGAGTGAGGTCCGCGAATAAGAAGTTGGCGTAAGGAGAACTATGGAGACGCTCACTTGCTCCGTGAAGTTAACTTGTAGTACTAGTAAGTAGGAACCAGTACGGCGTAGAACTGTTTCAGAAAAGAACAGACCGGCCGACACTTATTTGTTTGCATCAGCCGAAGCCTCTTCTAGCTGATCGTCACGTTACAATAACCCGTGCAGTCAGCTCCAAGTCTTTTTTTCCCATGTTACCAACACAAGACTAGTCGCCACGAAACTGACTCAGAGTCAGTTTCTGTTTGATGCTCGCATCGGTGGCTCCAATCTATAGCGGTCACACCCACATACCTACAGGCTACAGTGGAACCGTACAAATTGACAAGTATTGGATGGGGGCACAAACTGAAAATATAAAAAGCACACGAGGGAAGATAAGGGACACCCACCACCACCACACATCATCATGTGCACACGTACATACATGCGCACAATCTGCCGTCTATCCTGGGGAGTGAGGAAGGACCGGAGGAGGATAGGGTCACCACAAATGCCGCCTGCTTCCTTCCAGTGGAGGAGGTTGCTGCTGTTGCCCACTTGCCTTTCCCGTCCTCCCTGCTGCATTATCATCTACTATCAAGTGCCCTCTTCTTCCAATCCAGCCCTCTCTTTTCTTCCAGCCGTACGTGCTCCACAACAGTCGCCAGCTTCGGTGGGCAGTCCCCATCCTAGCTAGGCAGGCCTGCTAGGTTCAGACCGCTAGATCGGTGTGTGATATGGCAGTCACCAAAACCAGTCCATGCTCTCCCTCTCATCGGTGCTGTATGGAGAAAATTGCACAAACCACCACCTTTTGTTGTGTGTGTTGCATAAAACACTCACTTTACATGTTGTTGTTAGATAGATCTCTCCCACGTTCGGGCCCAACGGCCCGAACGGAGTCCCTCAACGTGTCCTAATCGGGGGCGCCCAACCTTATCATGGTTGGTGGGCCTCTGTCGCCGCCACAAGATATAAAGAGGTGGGGGGGCGCACGCAGTCTGAGGTTCACCGTGCGCCACAGCCCCCCACCGACACACCCACCGATTAGGGTTCGCGCTAGGCCGACGGGAAGCTCCGCCGCCACCACTCTCAACCACCCACGCTCACGCCGTCGCCCCCCTTTCCCATGGCCAACGACGGCGGGTCCAGCTCCGGCACTAAATCCGGAATCCCCTCTGGCTCATGCTTGTCAAGCCAGGGCGCAGGTAGTGCATCTCTCTCTCTCCCTCTCAGATCTACGTGTTCGACCACTACAGTGCATCTACCAAGTTTAGGCTAGATCTAACAATGGTATCAGAGCACATTTAGATGCTAGTTTCTTTGGTAGAAAAGCAAAAATGAAAGAAAACCCTAGATCCAAAAGTGCGCCCTGCCCTTCTGGCCGCGCCATGTCTCTCGATCCCGACGCATCGGCAAGCCGAGGTCGGGAAGAAGAACAAACCCCTAACGGGGCAAAGGAAAAGGCAAAGAATGTTCCCCAGATCTCAGATCTAAAGTCCCAAAATGAAAAACCCCTAGTTTCCACACCAAACCCTCCCAGATTCAAAGGAAAACACCCAAAAACCCCAAAAGAAAATCCCCACAGATGCATCCCCAAAAGAGACTCAAACAAAAAAAGGGGGGGTGAACCCACTACTGCCGCCACAATGGCCAAAGGCCCACCAACTGGCTGCGCCCACCTTGTGGACGCGCCGCTAAATCAAAGGGGTGGTGGAAAAGGATGGACAAAGGGGAAAAGGGTGGTGGCGTTGTAGAAGGGAGGGGACCGTCGCCGACACAGCTGCCGGACGGACGACCGCCTCCCCTCCCTAACATCGCCGGAGCTCACACCGGCCAGCTCGTGGGCTCGTGGGGCAGAGGAGGGCGCGCGTCAACCACCTCGCCTCGCCTCGACGGGCAGCCGCGAGCCTAGCCCGGAGGAGGCGGCTGAGGCGGCCGCCTCGCCTCGGCCCAGCTGCGCCACGCGGAGAGGAGGGGCTCGCCATAGGGCCGCACCTCGGCACCTGAGATCTTTGCTAGGGAGAGGGGCGTGGGGATGGGAGGGGCCGCGGCCGCCTCGACCACTCCTGGCGCCGCCTTGCTGACAGGTGCAGCGTGGCGCCGACGCCGCCGGCCGACGCGCGTGACGCGAGTGGGGCAGCGAGTGGGGAAAAAGTGGCGCTAGGGTTTGGGGGGCGGCTGAGGTTTTATCCTCCGGCCAGTGGTGGCCGTCCGATCTAGGTTAGGCAGATGGACGCCAGAGAAACGCAGTTGTGATGGCGCGAAATGAGCAGTGCTTAAGCGGTAAACGCACATGCAAGCATGCTATAAGCCTGCAGCTTGGGGCTACCCAACCCGTGGTGGTATGATGACAAACCCTTGTGAAACTTGGCAACCTTCCGAAGCTCGCAGCGGTCAATGGTAGACGTTAGGCTGCTCCAGCCCAAAATGTGATTCGGTCGCGGCTGCGGTGGTCGCGAGAAGTCGGGGAGGGGCGCTAGCGGCGAGAAGGTCGGCAAGGCAAGTAGCATTACATGGCCAAGCTGAAGTACAGAGCCGCGAGCGCTAAGAGTGTCACATTGGAGGCCCTGAGAGCGGTGCCGCGCCGCCTGGGCTAGGCGCCGCGGCCGATACAACATTGTCAAACGGGCCACTGGCCACGCATGTTTTTTCAGTGTTTTTTATTTTCCAGAAGTTGTTTTTGGTATTTTATATCAAGTTTTGGACAGTTTTTTTTATAGTTTTCTAGTCTATTTATTTTAAGTGAATATTTGACTAGAAATTGGTTTAAAGGCAGAATTTTTCTGTAAAGTTCAAAGTATCATGAAAGTCATCATTAAGTTTTCGCTGCAAATGTATGTTTTAAATTGCAAAAATGCAATAAAGTTTGTTTAAATTTTGTCATAAAGATGTGATAAAGTGATTAAAGATGATTATGTCTCATGTTATTAATTGACCAACGTTATTAATAAACATGACCATAATCTTTTCCATTGAGTATTAAAGGTGCATTTAACTTTATTTCGGCCCAACGGTGATGTAATTTTAAATAGCACAAAACAATTGCATGCTTAATTTATACCAACGTTGAGTTAATGCATACAGTTGTTTTCTTTGGTGATCTCACATCTTTTGTGGTTTTCAGGAAGTCTCAACCTCATGGCCTGTTTGAAGGACATCCCGCTGCTAAGGGGGGACAACTACTCCGAATGGAGGAAGAAAGTTGATTTGCTCAGTATGCGCAAGTGGATTGGGTGGTTGACACCAAGCAACCAAGCCCGCTGACCCATCGGGGAGATCTTGAGGAAAGTGCTGAGTTTGAGAAAAGAAAGAGGAACCATGCTCCATTGGAGCTGGCCTACTCGATTGATAACCAGAAATGGGTGAACGCCAACAAGAAGTGTTTGGCCTTCGTAAAGAACACCATTGACAACACAATAGTGGGCTCAATTGGAGAGTGTGCTACCGTGGGCGAATACCTCGCCAAGATAAAGAGCCAGTTTACTGGCTCTTCAAAGATGTATGCGGCCCAGCTGTTAAAGCAGCTGGTGACTGAAAAGTACACGGGGGGACCCCACGGAATAAGAGAGCACATCTTGAGGATGTCAAACATGGCAGCAAAGCTCAAGTCCATGGATGAGGACCTCGAGCTAAAGCCAGCACTCTTGGTGCACCTAGTGATGGCCTCCCTTCCACAGCCTTTTGAAAATTTTGTAATAAACTATAATATGTCCCCTGAAAAGTGGGACATAGAAAAGACCATTGGGATGTGCTCCCAAGAGGAGGAAAGGCTGAAGGCCCTTCACGGCGGTTCCCTGAACTTCGTGAAGGACAATAGGAAGAGAGGCTTCACAAACGGCAACCATGGTGGCTCACCCTCCAAGCCACATGGCAAGGGTCCAATGCAGCACCAGCATCACCAGTCCATCCCTGGGGAGAAAGACCAGTGCCATCACTGTAAAAAGCCTGGCCACTACAAGAAGGACTGCCCAGTTTGGCTGAAGTACATCATGGCCAAAAATGGTAAAGATATAGTTTCTGTTGTTAATGAATCTCTGTATGAAAAGTTTACTAGATCTACTTGGTGGATTGATTCTGGTGCAACTGTTCATGTTGCCAACTCTTTACAGGGGTTCCATTCGACAAGGATCACGCCAAAAAGAGAAAGACTCATTAAAGTGGCGAATGGGATAGAAGCAGAAGTGGAGGCCATTGGTGACGTCCCTCTGGAGCTGGCTGATGGCTCTTTCCTTTTGCTCAAAGATGTTCTTTTTGTTCCCTCGATACATAGAAATTTAATAAGTGTTTCATGTTTGGACAAAGATTCTTATGAATGTTATTTCGGAAATGGCAAGTGTGCCATTTGGTTGAAAGATATTTGTGTGGGTGTTACTACCTTATATGATAAGTTATATTTATTATCCTTGCATGAGAAAGTATTTTCTGTGTGTGATGTGAATGAAAAGGTTTCTTTGTCGAACAAAGAACAAAAGAAAAGAAAGCGAACTCTTGACTCATCGAAACTATGACACTGCAGACTAGGCCATATTTCGAGGGAAAGAATAGAAAGCCTCGTTAAAAATGACATTCTTCCTCCGTTAGAGTTCTCCGACATAGAACAATGCATAGATTGCATTAAAGGAAAGTATGTCAAAAAAATTAAAAAGGGTGCAAACCGAAGCATAGCTACACTAGAAATAATCCACACGGATATTTGTGGACCGTTTCCGGTGAAAAGTGTGGATGGCTATGATTCATTCATAACATTCACGGATGATTACTCCCGGTATGGTTATATTTATCCAATTAAAGAAAGATCTGAAGCATTGAATAAATTTAAAATTTTCAAAGCTAAAGTAGAAAATCAGCATGATAAAAGAATTAAAATAGTTCGGTCCGATCATGGGGGCAGTACTACGGTCGGCATACTCCATATGGTCAAGTACTAGGACCCTTTGCAAGGTTCCTGCAAGAAAATGGAATAGTCGCCCAATATTCTATGCCGGGCGAACCTCAAAGAAACGGAGAATGAAAGGCTAAACTGCACTTTATGGATATGGTGCAAGATGATGAGATATTCCACCTCCCATTGGGATTGTGGATGGAGGCGCTTAAAACCGCCATTCACATTCTCAACAGTACCAAGCAAGTCGGTGCCCAAAACATCAGATGAATTGTGGATGCAGAGTCCCCTCTCTGCACCACTTGAGGGTCTGGGGGAGCCCAGCTGAGGCAAAAGTTTTCAATCCAAACATTGCAAAGTTAGACCCCAAAACAGTATCTTGCCACTTCATTGGCTATCCAGATAAGTCAAAAGGCTATCGTTTCTACTGTCCTGACAGATACACAAAGTTTGTAGAAACGAGACATGCAGTCTTCTTGGAGGACGAATTGATGAGGGGGAGCACGGTAGCTAGGAAAATTGATCTTGAGGAGAAGAGGGTGCATGCACCTAATCCGATGACTCAGGAGCCATTTTTTCGCTACCTGTTGTGCCACCATCTACAACCCCTGAGGTTGTGGTGCCGGCACCTGTTGTGACTCCACACGTGACAACAATGGGCGAAAGTTCGGAACCTATCCATCAGGAGCCACCTGAACCCACCGTTGAGCACGAAAGGGAGCCAGAACAGCCACCTAGTGTAAATGTGCCTGAACCTGAGGCAAGAAATGAGCAAGAGTCTGATGAACTCAGACGGTCTAAAAGAGAACGAATACCAGCCATTTCCAAAGAAATCTACAAAGTTTACAATGTAGTTCATATGGAGGGCGATCCTACCTCATATGAAGAAGCCATGAGTAGCCCTCACTCAGCCAAGTGGGTAGAGGCAATGGAAGATGAAATGAAATCGATGAGTTCCAACAATGTTTGGGACTTAGAGGAAATTCCTAAAGGAGCCAAAACAGTAGGATGCAAATGGGTCTACAAAACAAAGTATGACTCCAACGGGAATGTAGAAAAGTACAAAGCTAGACTCGTGGCAAAAGGCTTTACGCAAAGAGAAGGCGTAGATTACAATGAGACTTTTTCTCCGGTCTCATGTAAGGACTCCTTCAGAATCATCATGGCACTAGTTGCACATTTTGATTTAGAGTTACATCAAATGGATGTCAAGACGACATTTCTAAATGGAGATTTAGAAGAAAATGTTTACATGAAACAACCCAAGGGTTTTTTCATGGAGGGGAAGGAACATATGGGATGCCGCCTAAAGAAATCCATTTATGGGTTAAAGCAAGCCTCTAGGCAGTGGTATTTAAAGTTTAATGATACCATTAAAAGATTTGGATTCAAAGAAAATGTTGAGGACAACTGCATTTATGCAAAGTTCAAAAGTGGGAAATATATTTTCCTAATTTTATATGTGGATGACATTCTGCTTGCCGGCAGTGATGTTAGTCTACTACTAGAGACAAAGAAGTTCTTGTCATCAAACTTCGACATGAAAGACCTTGGTGAAGCCTCTTATGTTTTGGACATAGAAATTCATCGAGACAGAAAGAATGGAGTGTTAGGACTGTCGCAGAAAGCGTATTGTGAAAAGATTTTAAAGAAATACAATATGCATGCGAGTAATTCAACACCTGCTCCCATAGTCAAGGGCGATAGTTTTGGGAAATCCCAATGTCCAAAGAATCAATATGAGATCGATCAAATGAAGTCAGTACCATATGCTTCGGCTGTTGGAAGCTTACAGTATGCACAAGTGTGCACTCGCCCTGACTTAGCATTTATCACCGGGGTACTCGGTAGATATCAAGAGAATCCAGACATAGAGCACTGGAAGATGGTAAAGAAAGCTTTGCGTTATGTGCAAGGCACAAAAGGCCTCATGCTTACATATAGAAGGTCTGATTCCCTAGAGATAAAAGGGTATTCAGATGTAGATTTTGCGGGAGATAAAGACGAAGAAAGTCCTGACGGTGGTATGTCTTTACTCTCGCAGGAGGTGCTATTTCATGAAGCGTAAGCAGTCGATAGTTGCATCATCTACGATGTATGCAGAGTTTATAGCATGCTATGAGGCCATGGGACAGGCGTTATGGTTAAAGAAATTCTTACCCGACTTAAAAGTGGTTGACTGCATCAACAGGCCACTAAAGATGTACTGTGACAACGAGCCCGCAGTATTCTATGCTCACAACAACAAGTTGAGTAATGCTACAAAGTCTATAGATATAAAGTATTATGTTGTGAAGGACAAAGTCCAAGATCAAACTATAAGACTCGAGCATATAAGGACAAATGATATGCTTGCGGATCCGCTAACAAAAGGCTTACCACCCAATGTGTTCAAGGAACACATAGCCGACATGGGTTTAACGGAAAGCCTATAATTCCTGGACTATAGAGGCCCAAAAGTAACAGGATTTGTTTCAGAACATGAAGGTATATAGTGGCTGTCTGATTCTATCGGCAATTAAGCTGAGATGATGAAACATGCTCTATGTATCATTCTGTGATGGAATAAGTAAAGAGCAAGGTTAAAAGTAAAGTCGAGATCTAGGGGGAGAATGTTAGATAGATCTCTCGCACGTTCAGACCCAACGGCCCGAACGAAGTCCCTCAACGCGCCCTAATCGGGGGCGCCCAACCTTATCATGGTTGGTGGGCCCCAGCCACAAGCATATAAAGAGAGGCGGGGACGCACACGGTACGAGGTTCACCATGCGCCGCAGCCCCCCACCGACACACCCACCGATTAGGGTTCGCGCTAGGCCGACGGGAAGCTCCGCCGCCACCACTCTCAACCACCCACGCCACGCTCACGCCCTTTCCCATGGCCAACGACGGGGTCCAGCTCAGACTAGCTCGGAATCCCTCCGCTCATGCTTGTCAAGTCAGGGCGCAGGTAGTGCATCTCTCTCTCTCTCTCTCCCTCTCAGATCTACGTGTTCGACCACTACAGTGCATCTACCAAGTTTAGGCTAGATCTAACAGTTGTTTGCACAAAACACCAGCTATACGTGTAATTCGTTGCATAGAGGTCCAAATCTGATAATAGATCGATTAATAGCAATACTAACCGGCTAGGATCCACATGTCAAAAATTATGTGGCATCTCATAAGCTATTTTTTTCTTTAGCTACTTTTTTTCCTCAACGAAACATGGTTGAATCGAACCAGGCAACCAGCTAGCTTGTCTCTGTCCCATCTCGGGTCTCTCATCTCTGCCCCGAACCAAGTACAAACTTTCCCAGATTACTTAAGTCATATTTTTGTGTTACTAGATTTTCTTTACTTTTTGAAAAATTCAAAAAATTCACCAAACTTAGGACAAATCTCACAAAAAGTGATAATATTTTAACCCAATGATCTAAACAGTTTTAGACTTTCCCAGATTTTTTAGTGTATATTATATTAGTTATTGATTTTTTTACATATTTGTTGAAATATTTGCAAAAAGTAGCGATGACACGTGGATGCCATGTCATCTTTGACATGTGGGCCCTAGCGGACAAGTTTGTTGTTAAGCAAACTAATACCAAATTTAGACCTTTCTGCAACGAATTACATGTATAGCTGGTGTTCTTTGCAAACAACAGGTAAAGTGAGTGTTTTGTGCAACACGCGCAACAAAAGGTGGTGGTTTGTGCAATTTCCTCTGCTGTATCTCACTTGTACAGACTGCGTGCACACAGCTAAATGTTTTACTATGATAGTAAAAGAACTCGATTTTAGTTGGGTGTCACTTTTTACTGACAAGAGAACATTCGTTTCAGTCAGTTAGGCAGGCAGGCAGGCAGGAGGATCCTGGATGCCATGATTGGGAAAGGGACTTCTGCTTCAAGGACGAGTAGTGAAGCAAAACGGGACGCAACAGCAGTTCCTGCAGCACTGTAAACTGATCAGTATATATCCACACATGATCGACAGGTTATTATATTGGGGAACAATGTTGACTGAACTTGCCCCTCCCTTACTTGTCAAGTGATCGACTGATCCAGGCAAGCTGAGAAAATTAGACATGTGACCTGCTCTCGTTTTGCAGTTCATTAACTGAAGGTGGAGTGATGTTTAGTCGACAGTAGTACCCACCCATGTAATTAGCACACGTATCCGTCAGTCACGGATTCAGTGCAGTCAAACAAACGCTTGGTCCGTTGACTTGCCACTGCCAGCGTCAAGGAAAAATTGGTTCTTGACGTGGCTGAGGTAGATGAAGACTGAAGATGATGTTACCTCTCTCACCATGGATGGACATGGACGTCGCTGTCGTGGCCGTCACTTCAGGCAGGTCAGGTGAAAGGTCTCGTCTTGAGACAAATGCCAAAAGTCGTTTGTACCGTTGCAGCTGGGACGCGCGCGGCACCGACGCCCCGCACGATCGCTATGTCTCAACCTCACTCACCGGAGCTTAATCAGAACCATAATCGCCGTTAATGGAGCGTCGAAAATTACAGTGCTCCGATCGGGACGAATCTTACCGTGACGGTTCTACCACTCGACTCGTCTTCCTCCCGGCAGCTGTCTCTGTCTTCCCGCTACTTAACCGCCGAACACCACATGCCGGGGTAGGGACGCCCCACTACACTACGCTACGGCCTCACCCACCCCCACTCCACCACCGAAAAAAGATTCCCAAGAAGCCGCCGCGGCGATCCATTCCATTCCAGGATGCCGTCTCTGGGGCGGCCGGCGGCCCTGCTCGTCGCCGCGGCGGTGTGGCTGTGGTGGACGTCTTCCGCCGGCGCGCAGGCCGACGGCAACGGGAGCACGACGGCGTGCCTCTGCACGGGCCCGCAGTGCTTCCCGCCCTGCCCGACCACGCCGCAGTTCGCCTTCTGCCCGCCGCGCCCGCCGGCGTCGCTCGTGCCCTTCCCCTGGCAGTCGGCGCCGCCCAAGCCCGAGTTCATCCCCCAGGAGTCGGGGTTCCTTGCTGCAGCAGCGGCGTGCCGTGGCAGGACGGCGGCGGGATGGGTGCTGCCGGTGGTCGTCGTGGTGTGCTCTGCTTTCTTGCTGCTGCTCGTAGATCAGTAGCGGGAGGGACTCTAAGTTCTGGATCGCAGCGGTGGATCAGTAGATGTAGGCCTTCGATTCAGCTTCCACGGTGGTCTGATATGCTGAAATAACACCTGTGTATTTTAGGCCTTCGATTCAATTCGTATATGCAGGCAGGATATCAACAATCTAAGGATTGGGTTCCTGCTGTTGCATTCTGTTCTAGTAGCTCCGTCCACTTGCTCATACAGACAATAACTGCACTTTTTTTTTCATTGAGCCTAAAGGTTGGCACTGCAAATTCAGATACTGAGACAATCCATTGGACCTGTAGATCATATCATGTTGGTCTGTATGATTGGAGCTTCATCAGATACCCACAAACATTGTTCTTCGGGGTACTACCAACACTGATTGCCATTATCATCCCATCGCTGTGTCAGACATGACAAGAACGAACCGTTGCAGTCTTTCAGAGTACAAGCCCATGCCTTGCCAGTTCTAGGAATTGTTGTTCCAATTTGACTGGTGCGTATGTGATACTACTAGACAGTTGCAGCTCTTGCAGAGTTCTTCCCCGAAAAGAAAATACTAACACCAATGCAACTATTCCGGAAATGCATTGTCAGACTCGCAATAGTTCACGATACAGTGTGCTAGACTGCTAGCTAGCTAAATGTCCCGATTCGAAAAGGTTTCCTGATGGTATTTATTTGCTGCAGACCGATAATTTTGGTCCTTTTGTTTTTTTTCTTTGGCATCTGAATATCAGAACTCTGAAAAATAATAATACTAGTACTAGAATTATCAGAAACAATTTGCATGAATGAGTACACTTCTGGAGTCGTACTAGCTGGAGTTACCACTTGTTGGCGTTACTGTACTGTAAATCTTCAACCTCAGTTTGTCTTGGCAAATGCAGCAATCAACCTACATACAGTTACTACTAATAGTACTATCTTAGTTGCAGTGCTTCAGTTTCTGAATGAATAACCATGCAGCAGCTAGAAACGAATGAATGAATGAATGTCATCAAACCAAATTAGTAGCCTCATAACGAATCAAGAAACCTGCAACCAATTTGGTGAGTCCACGGGGTTACTACTCAGAGGAGCGGTTTCAGAAACTGGCATCACTGAAGCATCAGGGCCTGTCCTCGTCCGACCCTCTCGCTGTCGCCAAAGGTAAAGAAAACAACAGCGCAAGATGACCTCCTGCAGGCGCCGGCCCCCAACGTTCAGAAGAACCACTAATCTGCCGACATCGCGTTTGATCTCCACACGCGCGCGCATAATTGAACACGTAGCAGTATACATAATCTAATGATTCTATTCTAAACTGCGATTCCAGGAACAAAGAGAAGTTCCGATTCACCGGAAAAAGCAGGCGGGGGAATTAGTTGTATCCCGATCGATCGCTTTCGGCAGTCGGCCAGAGATGCAGAGGAGGACGATGTGGTGGTGGTGGTAGCCGGTAGGGGGAGTACCGGAGTAGGGATTCGAGTGAGATGATCGCGTACAACTGCAACCAACAATGGAGTCGTTTGAATCACGTCACATTTTAAACGATGGACACTGGTCCATGTCCATCCATCCATCCCAAGCATGCATGATTAGCATAAAGCATCAGGCAGGCTTGTTAGTGTACTAACTTGGCCACCGGAACAATATTCCTGCCGCTTAGCTTTGGCCTGTGTATCTGGCTATCTGCTACTTAGAAAATACACGCGGGAAAAGGAAGAGGGGAGGGAGAGGGAGACGACGACGGCCTCCACCACTCCACTCCACAAAGAAAAGCAGAGCTAAAGCGTAGCGAAAGCCGACCATTATAACCCACACAAATTCCCCCCCTTGCTCGCAGAAACCTGAAAGGAGAAGCAGAAAACGAGAGGAGTGGGAGGAGAACAGTCGCAAAGCTAGAGCCTGGAGCAAAGTTGAGAGAAAGGGTCGAGCTTTTCTTGCCCCATGGCACGGCGCTGGGCGCAGCCGTGCGGGCTGCTGCTGGTGATGGTCGTGGCGGTGGTGGTGGCGGCGGACGACAGTGGGGAGAAGTGCAGTGGGGACTGCGGGAACCCGTGCGGCATCCCCTGCACCTACTCCAGCCCGCCGCCGCCCGTGCCCGACCTGCCCCCGCCCGTCTACTACCCTCCCCCGGCGCCCGTCTACTCCCCGCCGCCGCCCGTGCCGGATTACCCGCCGCCCACGCCCACGCCCACCGCCGACTGCCCGCCGCCGCCGTACGGTGGGGGTGGCGGGTACACGCCCACGCCGGGGTACACGCCGACTCCGTACACGCCCACGCCGTCTGGCGGTGGGTACAACCCGACGCCGTCTGGCGGTGGGTACAATCCCACGCCGTCCGGGTGGTTCACGCCGCCCAACATGCCGTCGTACCTCACCCCGCCGGGCCCGCTCTACCCGCAGGACCCCGGGTTCCATCCCAACGTCGCCCCGGGCCGCGCCGTTGCGTGGCTCGCCGCGACCCTTGCGGCAGCTGCGGTTGCCGGAGCCCTGTTCTTGTGATCGGTCGAGGCGCCTCGATCGTGCCAAGGTACACGCGCTCCTGCACACGTCGCCCGCCAGGAGGTCGCCGCTGCACCGATCGGTGGATCCGTGGTGGTGGAAGTAACCGGGGTGATGAAGCGCGCGAACGCATGGCGTACGTTTTAATTCCGTTGATTCCGTGTTCATAATAAGGTTAGGGAAACAGCAAGTGGTCTCGGTGAAAATAATTTTTTGAGTTATTCGTGTTGTTCATGTTGTCGATCAGCTCAGTCAATCGTCGTTCTTGTTCGTCATGTACGTATGTTGGTTTCTTTATTACTTCACTTGGTGGTCATAGGAAGGACTAAGATGTTCATCAGATTCAGATCAGACTATGTGTTACATGTATACATATATATGTCTCTGATTAATCACATTTAAATTTACATATTGCTTCATGTCTCAAAGTCCTTGTTGGCTGCCTTCAGTTCTCCGCTGACCACTGTGAATCATACTCTCTGCGCCATGCACATGGGCTGCATCGCTATATGCATATGCACCATCCAAACTTAGCTCTTATTAAGTGAAGCTGAAGATAGCAGCTAGCATATCTCCATGAGAAAAAAGCTAGTGGCAGGCAGGCAGGCGCCGATATGCATGACGGATAACAAATTTGGCTATCCCGGCGGAAAGCAATTGGCCGGGCGATACGAAAATGTGGGCAAGCGTCAAATGTGTCGACGTCCAGGCCGTCGCGCTCGACCGTACGATCATCAGTGGTGGTCGTGGTTGCGGCGTCGCTGTCCACCGCCATGTTTTAATTCCCCCAACCCACGCCCGCTGCTTGCGTTAAGCTAACGTGCAAATGCAGGCGATCATGATCAGATATGTCCACGACAAACTCGATCATATTCGTATATGCTCACTTCTCTTCAGAAATATAACACGTTTTAGGTTTGTGAATCGAATGTATCTAGACATCTTTTAATGATATAAAAGCTAAAAAATCTTGTATTTTTAAATGGAGGGATTAGAATTTTCTGGAACAAAGTGGAGTAGAACTGTAGGAGTGATTTTCATTTTTCTTGTTGGCACGTGGCGAGCCTAAAATGTGAAACGGATAGGACCGATAATAAATGTATTGAGAGGAGGAGAGAAAAGCCAAGCTCACTTCTTTTGTCATCCACACCCCACCCCCACTTATTCTATCTACTCCTATAGCTCTGTTTCTTTTGTCATCCTAAAGCTCCTAAAGCCTTTTTTGAAATATGGATGCCTGATTCTTTTTTTTTCGTACAACTGTTTTGGCTTGTGTGTGTGTATTCTTTGACTCATCAATAGAGGAGCAGCTAGCTCCAGTCAAGGTTTCGTGTCATGCGCTCTGTTAGTCTGTTTGATCTAATGCTACCTGCTGCTCCCTTCTGTTTTGCAAATGGCGTATTGTTTTTTGAAATGTGGTAGCTAGCTATGGGTTTGTTTAGCATGTCACTCAATTTTGGGGTGTGCGTTTTAAACCTCAGTCCATGTGCTACATTTGACTACTTTCCAAGCAAAAGTTATGCTCTATTTTCTGCTAACAAACAATTAGGAGAAGACCATAGAAAATGTATGTATTCAGATTGTAGATTTCCTATTGCCTTGATGGTGCTGTTGGTTGTGACTTGTGATGCGCACACTTCTCCATCTCCCACTGCCGCCAATTCCAAAAAGTCAACACGAAATGTGTTTGTGAGTTTACTTTGACAAAATATTCAAACATTTATTTTGAAACCAGTTTTGTACACCAAATTGCAGTGTTCTACAAGAATAACAAGATAAACTGAGTTTACAAACTGAGTCTGGTCCGGGCAGCAGCGGTCGCTTTCTCTCTTGAGGGTGCTGCTTGGTGCTTGACGAGTCGAGACTAGGAGCGTGATGGGCATTCTTCGGAGGGCGCAGCGGTTGCGGTCTTCCTCGTCTAGTCGATCCGTCTCTGTCTTCTTTTCTTTTTGTTTTTCCTTGTTTTAGTTCGGGCGTGTGTGTGCTGCTTCCCCAGCATCGTGTATCGTGTTGTGTGTCTATCTTTGGACGTTGTGTTGTCTGGCCTAGCAGCGATCTCACCGATATTCTTTATTTATAAAGCTGGGCGAAACCCTGTTTCGAGAAATCGATGCAAAACGCAAACGTGCAAACTAGCCACCATGCACGGCAAAATCACTCTCCTAATTAATATCTAGGGCAAATCATGATCATGGGACATCAAACCAAACAAAGAAAGCCCTAGGCGCCGCCAACTTGTTTCACGGTTCTCGATGTTTCGTCTCACATATTCGCCTTTGGAAGGCATGAGAACCACCGAATTAACGCTTTGAGTGTAGTGTGTTTTTCATCTATGCTAGGTTTTTGTGTCTTGGGCAACAATGTCTTCACCATGGAGGTGGCCTCCTATACAATATGATCCATACCGAGGAGTCTATAGTGTTTTTTCTTCAATAAAGGAGTCCGTAGTGTTCATGTGCGACAAGTCTTTGACTCCCAATCTCGTGGATTTTAGTCTGGTTCTTTGGCCTTTCTTTGTGATGGTGATATCAAGCATGTTTGTGTGGGTATATGGTTTCATCATTTGCTCCCAATATTCATCACCAACAATACATTCATAGATATTATACATGTTCTCACCTGCATGGCTCTTCGAAAATTTTGAGATTAGTCCAACTTCCACTAGTTTGCTCTTCTTCAAGTTTTTTTTATAATAGTCAAGATGCAAGATTTGAGCTAGAGTGGACGACCGCAAGCGACTTTGATTAAACATTATGTTTAATCATTTGTTTTTGCGAGAAACAATATGTTTGTTCATTTTTATTCAGTATGATGTACTTTGTTTAGCTTAAAGTTAGATCCGCATGAACTCGCCTTGTTGCCCCTTTCGTCATACTCTTCTCTTGCTGTGCGAGATCACGGTGAGACCCAGCTACAAAACCCTGGGCATTTCACTTATGTAGTCCAACAAGGTTTGTATAATGGATTTTCCTTTTTATTGTTGGAACTCCCTTTGTCCATCGAAAAGTTTTGGGTTTGAAAGTCAAACTCCATGTTGAATTAAAGCTACAAAACGATTAAGGTGGGGCAGAGCGAGTGTCAAGAATGTTCTACCCTTTTCTTCGGAACAAAAGCATAAAGTCCTTTTGAGATGTAGTGCATTTTCTTTTGCACGTCACTTCTCGAAGGAGTACATGCTGTGGGCTGGCCTTCCCAGCAGGACAGAAGGCAAAGGCAGGCACGCCTTTCTGCCACCAAACTGGTAGGAGCACCGAACAGAGCAATCAAGTGAGCATGGAAGAAAGGACGTTAGGTACAGAGCTCCATTTCAGTTCACTAGTTCCATAGCCTAGGGCGGCATATTTCGTCATGGCTATAACCAAATAACTTGTCGCCACCCTTGAGATGGAAGTGAGCTAGCTCATGGTAAAAGATAATTGTAGTTTGAACAAGGTAAAGTGCCAACAATAATCCTACACTTACGGGCACTATGTTACGGACTACAACCTACGGGCTGACGTGCATGCAGCTGAGTGGTTGAAATCCTTTTGCTTTCCGTGATTTGTGGAACCTGGAAGTGCCAATTGTTGCAATTTTGGACTATGTGGTGTGACTAGTATGGACCAGTTATCGCAGTTTTCCTCTGAACCGTTGTAACCAGGTCCAAATAGTTCTTCCCAATGGAGGCCGTCTTTGTTCTTCGACGGCTTCCCCATCACGAATTCGAGATCCTGTTTTCCCCTTCGAAACAGTCACGACCACGCCTTGAATCCTCCTTCGACGGAACATCATAGGAAGTATTGTCGAATCCTAGGTGGATTGAGGAAGAATCGTGTTGGAATTATGCCCTAGAGGCAATAATAAAGATGTTATTATTATAATTCTTGTTTATGATAAAGTTTATATTCCATGCTAGAATTGTATTAAGCGGAAACATTAATACTTGTGTGGTTTGTGAACAACACCGTGTCCCTAGTACGCCTCTATGGACTAGCTCATTGATCAATGATGGTTAAGGTTTCCTAACCATAGACATGAGTTGTCAATTGATAATGAGATCATATCATTGGAGAATGATATGGTGGATAGACCCAAACTAAGCGAAGCAATTAGATCGTGTCATCGTGTTCGTCTTTGCGAAGCTTTTCTTATGTCAAATATTGTATTCCTTAGACCATGAGATAATACAACTCCCTGGTATCGGAAGAAAGCTTTGAGGTCATCAAACGTCATCCTATGAGAGGGTGATCATAAAGGTGTCTCTCAGGTGATCGGAAAGTATCTGTTGGGTTGTATGTATCGAGATGGAATTTGTCCCTCCCAAGTCGGAGAGATATACTTCGGGCCCACTCGGTAATCGATATCAACACCGCTTGCAAGCATGTGGTTAAGGAGTTAATCACAAAGTGATATCGGATTACGGAACAAGTAAAGTACTTGCTGTGAACGAGATTGAACTAGGTATGATGATACCGACGATCGAATCTCGGGCAAGTAAAATATCGCGAGACGAAGGGAATATATATATGGGATTGATTGAATCCTGGCATCGTGGTTCATCCGATATGATCATCGATGAATGTGTGGGAGTCAATATGGGTGCCCAGACCCCGCTGTTGAGTATTGATAGAAGATCATGTCTGCATATTCTCGAACCCGCAGGGTCACACTTAACGTGTCTCGACGCTAGGATAGATTGGATAATTGGTTTATGAATTTTTGTTCGGAGTCTCGGATGGGATCCGGGATATCACGAGAGGTTCCGGAATGGTCCGGAGAATAAGATTCATATAAGGCAGTGCAGTTTTTGGAGTTCGAATTGTTCTGGATTAATCGGTATTGTACCGGAAGCTTCTAGAACCTTCCGGAAGGGGTCCAACGTGGTCCCACCTTCCGGGAGGGGCATGGGCCTATGAGGGAGTGTCCTGGCCGCATTGGGCCAGGGGCACAAGGCCCCATAGGGCCCAGCCGATCCTAGAGAGTTTAAATCGTTTAAACTAGAGATAAGATAAGATAGGATTTCTAGATAAGGGAGAGTTTAAATTGTTTAAACTGGAGATAGGCTTGGAGGAGAGGCTAGGGCTGGCCGCACCCCCCCTCTATATATAGAGGGCTGGTGCGCCCCCTCTCAGACAACCCTTACACCTTCCTCCAAACCCAGTTGCCCTGCCCTTCCTCTCCCTCCCATTGCTTGTAGGCGAAGCCTGCGCAGAAATTCTCCACCATATACACCGTGCCATCACGTTGTAGATCCAATCTATCTCTCCACCATACTTGCTGGTCCGAGGAAGGAGGAGACGTCGAGGTGCCGCACGTGTGCATCTCACGGAGGCACCGCCACTTGTGGTGCTAGATCGGATCGGATCGCGAGGAGGAGAAGCGAGTACGACTACATCACCCACGCCCGATTTAACGTTCACTGCGAATCTTCAAGGGTATGAAGATCTAATCCAATCTATCTCGTTGTTTGCATCTCCTAGATTAGATCTTGGCTTCCCTCTGTTCGCAGAAAATTTTTTGATTTACTATGCTGCGAAACCCTTCAGTGGTATCAGAGCTAGATCTATGCGTAGATGTGATTCACGAGTAGAACGCAACATGGTTGTTGCGGGCGTTGATGTTTTCTGTTGCAAGCCTCTTGTTTGTGTTCTTCTTATGACGCAGGATAGTGAGATTGAAGCGGTCCAGGCCAACCTTACGCGACGTCGTCAGCGAGACCGCTCCGACTTGACGTGTGGCTTGTACCACACATGCGGCTGGTGGATGTCAGTTTCTCTCACTATAGTTGTCATGGGATTAACACCGGAGTTTGGCAACCATAATATCACCGTTGTGGCTTTCCGTAGGTAAGAATCGTTCTTAGCATCTACTCCCATAAGCCACGTAAAACATGCAACAACAAAGTAGAGGCGTCTAACTTGTTTTTGCAGGAGTGTTTTGTGATATGGTATGGCCCAAGATGTGATGTGTATAATGTACGATGATCATGTTTTGTAATGTTTCACGACTTGCATGTCGATGAGTACACAACCGGCAAGAGCCATATGGTTGTCTTTATAATTGTGTATGACCTGAGTCAACTTCTTATACGCCATGTAATAGCTTTACTTTATCGCTAAGTAGTTAGCAATAGTTGTAGTTGCTATTCGTGGTGGAGGCAATCATGGTGGAGTGATGGAGATCATGCCGGAACGCACAAGATGGAGATCATTGCGAAGATTGGCTATACCATGTCACATAAAGTTATATGCATGTGATGTTTATCCTTTTATGTATCTTATTATGCTTAGATCATGACGGTAGCATTATAAGATGATTCCTCACTTAAAGATCAAGATAAAAACTGTGTTCTCCCCAAGTATGCACCATTGTGAAAGTTCGTCGTGTCCAAGCATCACGTGATGATCGGGTGCTATAGACTCTACGCTCACATACAACGGGTGCAAGCCAGTTTTGCACACGCGGAAATACTTGGGTCTAACTTGACGAGCCTAGCATGTACAGACATGGCCTCGGAACACAAGAACCGAAAGGTTAAGCATGAGTCATATGAATGATATGATCGACACTTTGTTGTCCACCATTGAAACCACATCTCTTCTCGTGATGATCGGATTAGGTGTGGTGAATTTGGATCGTGTTCACTAAACAACTTGAGGGATGTTGAATTTAGTGGGAGTTCATCTAGTAATTTGATTAAGTTGAACTATTTATCATGAACATAGTCTAAGTTGTACTTGCAAATCAGTAGATCACATGGCCAAGTCCAACTTCAACTTCAACGTTTTTTTGAGAAAGAAAAGCTTAGAAACAATGGGTCTAACTTCACCAACTAGTTCCGTAATCTGAGAATCATTACATCGGCGGACAAAGGACTATGTCCTTGAGAAAGCGTTAGGTAACCCCCGCAGAAGCTGCCGGCTGATGAGAAAGCTGTCTATCGGTCGCAAAAGATGATTATGGTGTGATTAAGAGCAGCATGTGGTTTGCTATGGAACGGAACTTCAAAATCGTTTTGAAAACTATCTCGGCCCTTTGAGATTCTCAAGAGCTGAAAACCATGTTTCGAGACTCAGGCCCGCTCGAGAGATATGAGATCTCCGAGAAGTTCTTTAAGCGCAAGATGGAGGAAGGGAGTTCCGTTAGTGAGCACGCCATTAAGATGTCGGGCTACACTCAACGCCTTGAGCAACTGGATCGCAAGATTCGGAGGAGCTCAAGATTGACAGGTTCTGCAATCACTCCCTCCCAGCTACAAAAGTTTTGTAGTGACTCATAATCAGATTGGTTCCATCGACACGATCACCGAGATCTTCGCAAAGCTTAAGGCTGCTGAGGTGGAAATCAAGAAGGATAATCAAGAGTAGATGGTAAACAAGCCCTCCTTTAAGAAAGGTAAAGGTGCAAAGAAGCCCTTCAAGAAAGGCGGCGTTGCTGTTCTGCTGAGAAGAAGCTCAAGTCTGGTCCCAAGCCGGACACTGAGTGCTTCTATTGCAAGGATAAGGGTCACTGGAAGCGCAACTGTCCGAAGTACTTAGAGGACAAGAAGGCTGGCACCATCAAAGGTATATTTGATATACATGTTATTGATGTTTTCCTTACTAGCCCTCGTTGTAGTGCTCGGGTATTTGATACGGTTCAGTTGCTAATATTTGTAACTCAAAGCAGAGCTACGGAATAGACGGCGGCTTGCGAGGGATGAGGTGACGATGCGCGTTGGCAACGGATCAAGAGTTGATGTGATGGCCGTCGGCACGCTCTCCTTAGTTTTACCTTCGGGATTAGTTTTAAACCTTAATAAATGTTATTATGTGCCTGCGTTGAGAATGAACATTATTTCTGGATCGTGTTTATTGCAAGACGGTTATTCATTTAAATCGGAGAATAATGGTTGTTCTATTTATATGAGTAACATCTTTTATGGTCATGCACCTCTTGTGAATGGTTTATTTCTTCTAAATCTCGAAAGGGATGAAACACACATCCATAACATTGAGGCTAAGAGATGCAAAGTAGATAGTGATAATACTACTTATTTGTGGCAATCTGCGTCTAGGTCATATTGGTGTAAAGCGCATGAAGAAACTCCATTACGATGGACTTTTGGAGTCTCTTGATTTTGAATCATTTGACACATGCGAACCATGCCTCATGGGCAAGATGATCAAAACCCGTTCTCGGTATGATGGAGCGAGCAACGGACTTGTTGGAAATCATACATACCGATGTATGCGGACCGATGAGTGTTTCGACGCGCGGTGGATATCGCTATTTTCTCACTTTTACCGATGACTTAAGTAGATATGGGTATATCTATTTAATGAAACATAAATCTGAAACGTTTGAAAAGTTCAAAGAATTTCAGAATGAAGTGGAGAACCATCGTAATGTAAAGATTAAGTTTCTACGATCCGATCGTGGGCGAATATTTGAGTTATGATTTTCACGCATCTCAAAGCAAGTGGAATCGTTTCACAACTCACGCCACCGAACACCACACAAGCAATGGTGTGTCTGAACGCCGGAATCGAACCCTATTAGATATGGTCCGATCGATGATATCTCTTACTGATTTGCCGTTATCATTTTGGGGTTATGCATTAGAAACCGCTGCATTCACTTTAAATAGGGCTCCATCTAAATCCGTTGAGACGACACCGTATGAACGTGGTTTGGTGCTAAACCTAAGTTGTCGTTTCTTAAAGTTTGGGGATCTGAAGCTTACGTCAAGAAGTTGATGCGGACAAGTTCGAACCCAAAGCGGAGAAATGCGTCTTCATAGGATACCCTAAGGAAACTATTGGGTATACCTTCTATCACGTAACCAAGGCAAAGTGTTTGTCGAAGAACGGTTCCTTTCTTGAGAAGGAGTTTCTCTCGAAAGAAGTGAGTGGGAGGAAAGTAGAGCTAGACGAGGTTGTTGAACCTTCTCTTGAATTGGAGAGTAGCGCAGCACCTGAAATTGTTCGGTCACTGCGCCAACAATAGAGGAAGCTAATGACAAGGATCATGAAGCTTGGACGATGTCACATCGAACGTCAGGTCGACAAGGTCGCGTGCCCCCTGAGTGGTACGGCAACCTGTCTGACATCTTGTTAGTAGAAGACAGAACTCACGAACTATGAGGAAGCGATGATGAGCCCAGACTCGAGAAATGGCTAGAAGCCATGAAATCCGAATTGGGATCCATGAGCAAAAACCAAGTATGGACTTTGGTGGACCTCCTAGCGACAAAGGCCGTTGAGTGCAAATGGATCTTCAAGAAGAAAACGGACGGATGGTAATGTTACCGTCTACAAAGCACGGCTTGTTGCGAAAGGTTTTCGACAAGTTCAAGGTGTTGACTACGATGAGACTTTCTCTCGTGGCGATGTTTATGTCCATTCGATTTTATTAGCAATTGCTGCTTCATGATTATGAAATATGGCAAATGGATGTCAAGATCGCTTTCCTCAATGGAAACATTGATGAAGAGTTGTATATGATGCAACCCGAAGGTTTTGTCGATCCTAAGGATGCTGATAAAGTATGCAAACTTCAGTGACTGAAGCAAGCATCTCGGAGTTGGAACCTTCGTTTTGATCAAGTGATCAAGAGCTTTGGATTTGTTCCAAATTGCTACGAAGCTTGTATCTACAAGAAAGTGAGTGGGAGCTCGGTGGCGCTTCGGTACTATATGTGGATGACATATTGATTATTGGAAATGACATCAACATGCTTAACCAAGTGAAGAGTTATTTGAACAAGTGTTATTCGATGAAAGACCTAGGTGAAGCTGCTTATATATTGGGCATCAAAATCTATATAGATATACAAAGACGACTGATAGCTTTAATACATATTACATACATAGACAAATTTCTTAAAAGGTTCAGAATGGATAAGGCATTGAAAGGTTCAGTGCCTATGTTGTCAGGTAAGATATTGAGCAAGGCTCGGTGTCCAGCTACGGTAAATGATAGGGAAGCTATGAGCAAAGTGCCTTATGCCTCGGCCATAGGTTCCATCATGTATGCCATGCTGTGTACTAGACCGGATGTGTCCAATGCTCTTAGTTTGACGAGCAGATATCAAAGTGATCCAGGAGTGGAACACTGGACAGCCGTGAAGAACATCCTAAGGTACCTGAATAGGACTAAAGAAATGTTCTTAGTCTATGGGGGTGATGAACAGCTCGTCGTAAAAGGTTACGTCGATGCTAGTTTCGACACCGACAAGGATGATTCTAAATCTCAGATAGGATACGTGTATATTTTGAATGGAGGAGCTGTGAGCTGGAGAAGCTGCAAGCAAAGCGTGATCGCGGGATCTACAGTAGAAGCGGAATACATGGCTGCTGCAGAAGCGTCAAGTGAAGGAGTTTGGATCAGAAACTTCATCACTGAGCTTGGCGTGGTTCCAAGTGCATTGGACCCACTGGAGATATTGTGTGACAACACTGGCGCCATAGCGCTCGCTAAGGAACCAAGATATCATCCAAAGACCAAGCATATCAACCGCAAGTTTCATATAATCCGAGATTATATAGCAGATGGAGATCTGAAGATCTGCAAAGTACATACAGATCTGAATGTCGCAGATCCATTGACTAAACCTCTTCCACGTGTAAAACATGATCAGCACCTCAGTGCCATGGGTGTGAGATTGTTGCCAAAATGTAAACTAGATTATTGACTCTAGTGCAAGTGGGAGACTGTTGGAATTATGCCCTAGAGGCAATAATAAAGATGTTATTATTATAATTCTTGTTCATGATAAAGTTTATATTCCATGCTAGAATTGTATTAAGCGGAAACATTAATACTTGTGTGGTTTGTGAACAACACCGTGTCCCTAGTACGCCTCTATGGACTAGCTCATTGATCAATGATGGTTAAGGTTTCCTAACCATAGACATGAGTTGTCAATTGATAATGAGATCATATCATTGGAGAATGATGTGGTGGATAGACCCAAGCTAAGCGAAGCAATTAGATCGTGTCATCGTGTTCGTCATTGCGAAGCTTTTCTTATGTCAAATATTGTATTCCTTAGACCATGAGATAATACAACTCCATGGTATCGGAAGAAAGCTTTGAGGTCATCAAACATCATCCTATGAGAGGGTGATCATAAAGGTGTCTCTCAGGTGATCGGAAAGTATCTGTTGGGTTGTATGTATCGAGATGGAATTTGTCCCTCCCAAGTCGGAGAGATATACTTCGGGCCCACTCGGTAATCGATATCAACACCGCTTGCAAGCATGTGGTTAAGGAGTTAATCACAAAGTGATATCGGATTACGGAACGAGTAAAGTACTTGCTGTGAACGAGATTGAACTAGGTATGACGATACCGACGATCGAATCTCGGGCAAGTAAAATATCGCGAGACGAAGGGAATATATATATGGGATTGATTGAATCCTGGCATCGTGGTTCATCCGATATGATCATCGATGAATGTGTGGGAGTCAATATGGGTTCCCAGACCCCGCTGTTGATTATTGATAGAAGATCATGTCTGCATATTCTCGAACCCGCAGGGTCACACACTTAACGTGTCTCGACGCTAGGATAGATTGGATAATTGGTTTATGAATTTTTGTTCGGAGTCTCGGATGGGATCCAGGATATCACGAGAGGTTCCGGAATGGTCCGGAGAATAAGATTCATATAAGGCAGTGCAGTTTTTGGAGTTCGGAATTGTTCCGGGTTAATCGGTATTGTACCGGAAGCTTCTAGAACCTTCTGGAAGGGGGCCAACGTGGTCCCACCTTCCGGGAGGGGGCATGGGCCTATGAGGGAGTGTCCTGGCCGCATTGGGCCAGGGGCACAAGGCCCCATAGGGGCCAGTCGATCCTAGAGAGTTTAAATCGTTTAAACTAGAGATAAGGTAAGATAGGATTTCTAGATAAGGGAGAGTTTAAATTGTTTAAACTGGAGATAGGCTTGGAGGAGAGGCTAGGGCTGGCCGCACCCCCCCTCTATATATAGAGGGCTGGTGCGCCCCCTCTCAGACAACCCTTACACCTTCCTCCAAACCCAGTTGCCCTGCTGCCCTTCCTCTCCCCCTCCCGACTGTTTGTAGGCGAAGCCCTGCGGCAGAAATTCTCCACCATATACACCACGCCGTCGTGCTGTAGATCCAATCTATCTCTCCACCATACTTGCTGGTCCGAGGAAGGAGGAGACGTCGAGGTGCCGCACGTGTGCATCTCACGGAGGCACCGCCACTTGTGGTGCTAGATCGGATCGGATCGCGAGGAGAAGAAGCGAGTACGACTACATCACCCACGTTCCGACGAACGTTCCGCTGTGCGAATCTTCAAGGGTATGAAGATCTAATCCAATCTCTCTCGTTGTTTGCATCTCCTAGATTAGATCTTGGCTTTCCCTCTGTTCGCTTCCGTAGAAAATTTTGATTTACTATGCTGCGAAACCCTTCAAATCGAACTAAAAAATCCTCGCCGATTCAAACCACTAACTCGAGCCCACCGCCGCGGGTAAAGGGAAATCCCTTGAAAAGGCAGGAGGAGGACAAGGAAAAAAATGTTGCGTGCTCACTTTTCCGACACGGCTATTCCTATCTGCTTTGAATTGCCGCCCAAACGCAAGCATTGCGACTAGGCATGTGTCTCCGGTGTTTATAACTATCGGTTTCCGTGTGCGCTATTGTGGTGATAGATACTCTAGATTTTTCTAACTGAGTATCTTTATACGAGAATAATTTATTCTTATACCATACAACTAGAAATTTCAACAGAGATAACTAAATGATACACGCATATGCATATATACATTTTATTTGTGGAACTGAAAGAATAATCGGGAAAGACATGTGATTTTGTATTTTCTTAGTTTTCTCACATTTGATAATTTGGATTAAATATATTAGCCATGAGCAAGTGCGTTAAAAATCGATGCAACTTTTCTTACAAAATATGATTTTTCTCAACAGATTATATGCCACCATTAAAAGATGAGTTATAAACAAGTACAATAGTTTGGTATAAACATATTTAGTTTGAATTGTCCAGTGACCAGCAATTTGCACATATGATCACTAAATGAGTTCTACAATAAATCGGGATAGTATGATAAAAAAGAGAGTGTGGAGACTGCACTACACGTGAACGACTAGCTCGGTAGCTTTGTTGATGGGGGCTTTCATTGCATAATATATTTACCAAAAACAATAGTTTGAGATTCTGTAATTTTTGGGCGAGTGCAGATGGATGGTCGCCATGCTCGCCCTCTCGTCGGTGGAGATGACAAATAAATCAGCAATGATCCAATTAAATTTGTGTATCTTGAACTAAAAGAAAAGAAATTAAAATAGCTTTTCACAACCTAAGAAAAAGAATGAAAATAGCTTAGAATTTAGTTGACGCAATATATATCACTAGAGAAATCTTGGTTCCAAATATACCAATCAAACTCATTAACTAAATGCCCCTTACAAGCTTCATTATTCCATAACTCGAACCTAACATGTCCAATAACACTCACAAACCTCACTCTCCCTGACCTAGGTGTGTATAAATACTGAATTCTTTCAGACCCAAATGTTCCGTATCCTAGATGGCCCAAACAAACAACCTATTTACTTGCTGGCACGTGGACGCTAGATCGTTATCCCTAGGGCACCTCTAAAAAAGGCAAGTTACAGTTCCGAGCACACCAACAAAAAAGAAAGTTTCGTGCATTAATTTCTCTTTTATAGAAATTGGAAATACTATAATCGTTTGAACCACATGTCGCAATTAAGATCCGTTTTCACTTTCGGACACCTCGCAACGAACTCTTCAAAACTAGATCCCATTTATATATGTTTCGGCAAAAAAACTTAATAGACAACCTTTATGTGAGACCGACCAACTTTGATTTAAGATAAAGCAACTTTTGAGCGCTGACGGAAAACTATATCGGAGCCCGATAAGGCAACTTTAGTGCCCGTCTGAGCAACTTTGGTGCTCGTCTGAGCAATATTCGTATCTTGACAAATTTGAGTCGTCTAATGAGCCTGGCGAGACAACTTTTGTGTCCTAGTAAGCAAAGCTGTCTCGCCGGGCTCCAAAGTTGCCTCGCCAGGCACCAAAAGTTTTGTCGCCGGGCAAAAGTTACCTCTCCGGGCTTCAAAGTTGCTTCGCTGGGCACCAAAGTTGTCTCGACGGGAAAAATTTGCCTCGCCGGGCTTCGAAATTGCCTCGCCGGGCAAAAGTTGCCTCGCCGGGCTTCAAAGTAGTCTCGTCGGGCTTCAAAGTTACCTCGCCGGGCACCAAAGTTTCCTTGCCGGGCTTCAAAGTTGCCTCGTCGGGCACCAAAGTTGCCTCATCGGGCTCCAAAGTTGCCTCGCCGGCACCGAAGTTGTCTTGCAGGGCAAAAGTTGCCTCGTCGGGCTTCAAAGTTACCTCACCAGGAAAAAGTTGCCTCGTCGGGCATCGAAGTTGTCTCGCAGGGCAAAAGTTGCCTCGCCGGGCTCCGAAGTTGCCTCGTCGGGCACCGAAGTTGCCTCGTCGGGCACCGAAGTTGTCTCGCCGGGCTTCAAAGTTGCATCGCCAGGATCCAAAGCTGCCTCACGGGATTCGAAGTTGCCTCGCCGGACAAAAGTTGCCCCGTCGGGCTTCGAAGTTGCCTCTCCGGGCTTCAAAGTTTTTGGAAGTTGCTAAGTCGGGCACCAAAGTTGCCTCACCGGGCTTCGAAGTTGCCTTCCCAAGCTCGAAGTTGCTCAACTGCAGAGCCCGATGGGGCAACTTTTGTGCCTGACAAAGAAACTTCGGTAGTCCATTAGGATGGCGGTGTGGCAGTGGGTGGGGACGTCCCTTCTTCGGGTAAGCTGCTGCCTGCCGAGGCAACTTCGAAGCCCGAAGTTGCTAAGTAGGGAACAAGTTGCCTTGTTGGGCTTCAAAGTTGCCTCGTCGGATACCAAAGTTGCTCAGTAGGTAACAAGTTGCCTTGTCGGGCTTTGAAGTTGTCTCATCAGGCACCAAAGTTGCTCAGTAGGGCACCCGAAGAAGGCATCATTTTTTAGGCACTAAAGTTGCTTTGCCGCACACCAAAGTTGTTTGGTCGACACCAAAGTTGCTATGTCAAACACTAATTACTTCATCGACACCAAAGTTGTTTCACCGCATACAAAAGTTGTCCAGTCGTTACCAAAGTTGCTTCCCCGGGCACCAAAGCTACCCAGTCGGCAACAAACTTGCTATATCGGACAACAAAGTTGCTTCGCTTGACATCAAAGTTATTTTTATCGCGAAGTTGTCTCGTGCACAAAAGTTGCTTATTAAAAAAGTTTGTCGAAACATTGGCAAAGGAGATCTAGTTTTGAAGATCTCGTCGCAAGGGTATCAAAAATGAAAACGGATCATAATTTCGATGCGAGGTTCAAAAGTTATCGTGTTTGAAATTTCTCAAAAAGAATAAATTGCATGAGGACATCCTATTTGCGTGCATCTTAAAGAGTTGGTAATTAATGGACCATGTGGACTTGTCGGTTTGGATTTCTCTTTATTTCCATTTAGTCAACGGGAGAAACTTTGTGTTCGCACACGAACACGTCACCGTGTACCCTCGGCGCCGAGCGCGATGTGCGGCAGGGCTACTGGGAGGCTCACGAGCGCGACACGCAAGACAGTCCGGTGGCGCTTTTGAGACGAAACCCGCGCCGGGAGGGACCCGTCAGGCGCGGCTATGGGCTGCCCTAGGTCGGCCTGACCGCCCCTAGAGCCTCGTGGATTCGCAGCCTCCAATCTTGAAGAACGACGAAGAACGAGAAGCAAGATACAAGGGAGAGGGATAAAGAGTAGATGAACATAGAAAAGTAGTAGATTTGTTTGTTCGATTGGTGTTGGTTCAATCGGCCGTCACCCCTCATGTATATAAAGAGCGGAAGGACTTTCCGTGCAAGAAAGAAGGCTGGATCCACGTCCAAACCCTAGTTGGGGTCCAACTCGAACAAGCAAACTCGAAATTTGCGTAACTGTTCGGTCAAAAACTTGCCTGTAACTTCTGGACCACTTTTGAGACAGTAAACGAGCTCAGATCAAAATATCATAAAAAGTAAAGTTGTTCGTCTCGAAACTACGAAGAACTTTCATGTTTTGCACTTTTTATATGACCTGATCTTCATTGCCTTTTCCTCTTGTTTTCGTATCAAACTCGGATTGCGACCGGCGAATTTAACTCAATTCGGCCGTATTTTAAATCAGTAGGTCGTATACTTGCTCGGATGAAGATGGTTCCAAAAGCAAAGTTGTTCGCCTCAAAAAACTGAACAACTTTCATGTTTACGACTTTTTCATCCGAATTGATCTTGATCGCTCAATCTTGTTCGTAAGAAGATACGTTAGTCTAGCGGTTTTCAGACGAATTTTGGACTTCCATCCACGCCGAAGGTGAGACAAGGTCTGTGGTCCAGCGACCACTCGGTTCTGTCCATGCCAATTTGGCCTTTGGCATTATTTTAACTCTAACTTTCAGATACTAACTCGGATTGAGATGATTCAAAAAGCAAAGTTGATTGTTTTGACGAGACGCACAACTTTCGTGGTCTGAACTTTTCCATTTGAAGTTATATTGAATAAGCCATAGTTGAAGCCTCCATATATCAGTCTCTGAATCTTCTCTGGACACTAGCATAATCGGCTATTAAGCCTGATCATAGCTTGACTTGATATGGTACCTCTTTGATGATGATTAATATTCCTTGTAGTGGACTTTTCCGAGTGTGTGTCTCTCGCCTTTTTCCTTGATTAGCTACGAGCCTAAAACGAGTGCCAACACATGTCCCCCTATTTTCTGGCAGAGCTTGCGTGTCAGAAAATAACTTGCTTCACTTTTAGTCTAAGGACGATGTCAACACTCCATCGGCCACTGGTTGTCTTATGGTGATAACTCCATATCGACCATTTTCTGTCTAGATTTGTTGCCACTTGGGTAAAATATCTTCAAATGATTTGCATTGAGAACAACTTCATCTTGAATATGAACAACTCCCACAATGATCCTCGCCTGGTCTTCATCCAAGTGCTCAAGAAGAATATCACCAACCGTTAGGAAATAAAGATCATTACCTTAAAGAGTATTTGAACACATGAACTGTCATGTTCACCCTTTAGTTCAGATTTTCATGTAATAGACATTGGATTTCCTTTGTTGTTCTCCTTCACCTGCACTAGATTTTTCATTAGCGGCCAAAATTGTGGTCTCCAATTTGGCCTTATCTATGTTGGCAAAACAAAGCATCGACTCTTGTGGAATATGGAATATATTATGAATAATATGATAGCCAAATGTTTAGTTGAGCCAACTCATTTGCACTTCAATTTTCATGTCTAGATATATGAGCAATGATAAATCAATCCAAGATGAAATTCACATCTAGACATGTATCAAGATAAATAACAAGTGATTCGTCGAAACCTTGGTAAACGATGGACATTGTTGCACTACTCACAACGAATCACTAGAAGCCTCAATATTTGTAGCACCTATAGCAATAAAATGTTCTAGCACGAATATCAAAACTGCAAATTCGGCATGACTTTTTGTGCAAGATATTCTAAGCAGGATGAGACTTCATAGAACAGTACCATAAGGAGATAAATAAACAATACCAACGCATTGACTATTGCTTTTAAACTGAAGAGTCAAAATGTAATTCCCATGGTACTATAGAGACAAGATCAATATCAATATCATGCTCAACATCTACGCCTATAATGAAATTAAAGACAATTTGGCCTTTTATATATTTTAAAGGTTTATAAGCCAAATTATGAACACATAATCATAAGCACAGTTTCTAATGAATGCATGCCCTGTCTCAGTCTCAGTAACACTAAGGACGATGTTAGAACACCACATCGGCCATAACTGGATAATGATCTAAGGGCGATATAATAAATATCGGCCATATATCTTTGCCCCAATGGACATGTATAACCCATCCACCAAAGTATGTAAAGCCGAAGTAAACAAAAGAACAAATCTGATTATGTACTTCAAGTGTTCGGCCTCTTGGATTAGCAAACAATTGCAACTAGATTTGGTAATACCCTTTCAGGATGTATAAAATTATGATGCAACCAAGGATCAAAATAGAACCATGGTGGGTAACCAATCATACCTGGGGATGAATTCCATGGCATAGGAATTAAAGGAGAAGTAGAATAATATGGATGATGTGCTCGCCAAAGTTTTTGATAGTGATACCGAATTCTTTGGCCCGATCGCTTGTTGGCTTTATTCTTTTTGCTCTTTGCTTTTGCTGCCCTTCTTATGATAGGATTTCGCACATCTTCCTTGCCTTGAGGGTTTACTTTGAAAACCCATGCCATGTTTCTTTTCTTCAGCTCCCCGGCTCTAAGCCGATATAGCTTCCTCTCCTGCCAATGTGATAAGCCGAGTGGGCATCTCGGCTCTGGTTTTCTTTCACACAATGGCATGGCTTTATTAATCTTGGGCACTTTCGACTTGGATTGTTTGGACTCGACGATTGGGACATTGAAAGTTACTCGCTTCACTTACTTTCCCTTAGTAGCCAATGTCAATTCCGATGGCTTTTCATTATTTGGAGTCGAGTATGAAACAACACACTTGCGTCCATCTTTTTGATTCGGTATACCTGCTTGACCACATCCTTCTTTACCCATGAACTCTGGACTGATTCTTTTCTATTAAAACGGTCTTTGACATGTGACTGCTGATCAATTGACCTTCTTGGAGCTGCATAATTTGGGTGAGATGATCTATAATTAGATGGATAACGTGCCCATGAATCATACCTTTCCCATGATGGATATGAATAAAAATTAGCATATGGAGGTATCCATGACATTGGCATTGGTGGCCCAAAAGGAGGAGACGAATTTGTTGCATTGAATTTCTCCTTTCGCCAATCCCTGTCTTTAGAACTTTGCCTTGGGGGTGATCTTGATGCTTTTGCACTACTTAGCCGATAAGAACTTTTTGCTTCACTCTCTTTTTTATATTTTTCAAGCATCTGTGCGAAAGTGACTTTTGGTTTGCTACCATTGTTCTTATTGCGGCCTTTGTCTTTTTGAGCTTTGTACGCATCGATCTTCGAATTTTGTTGTTGCCCCCCAGTGCTTGATGTCTTCATTGTAGCTTCAATGGAACTCTCGCCTTCAAGAACATTTTCAACATGCTCTTCAATAATATCTTTGCTTGGAAGCTTGATCCCATCATCCTTGGTGTGTACCTGCTCCTCATCGTATGAGTCGGCTATAGGAAGCTGATGCAATGTTGTTTGGCCATCAAGACCAATCAAAATAGATTCCTCATCAATTTGTGTTTCAACAAATTTCAATCGTCCTTTATTAACAGCCGATTGTACTATTTAATGAAACGTGTTGAAACTCTCTATATTATGATCGAACGAATCATGCAACTTGCAATATATCCGTCCTTGTAATGATGGCTCAGTATTGTGATCAAGAATTCTAACATAATAGATTTTCAATAGCATATCAAATATATGATCACACATACTCAAACTGAAGGTACACCTTTCATCTTCTAACCGATCTCGTTGTGAGAATGGTTTTGGAATTGAGCAAACGAATTGTTCAGATTTCACATCATCCAATTCGGCTATGCATTGTTTTTTGCACTTCTCTTCCGATGTATTCGAATACAAAGTTACACTAGCATCGGCTTTTTCAAGAGACAATAACCTTGGCTTTAAATTCCTGAAACCAAAATAGTTAAAACACATATGTCTCACTTGAGACCAAATGTTAGCCAAGTATGAAATAAACAAAGCTACCCATGTAAATATAAAATGCATATAAAACACTAGGGATAACTTATAATGTGATAATTTGTTACTATCGGTCTCTGTAAAGGGTACAGCATGTTGACCGATAAGTTCTGTGAAAATTATATTTCTAACAAATAAATTACCTCTCTCGATTGATCTTTCATAGCTCATGAGAATTTTGCTAAGAGATGTATCAATATTAAAGTCTTGACCAAATCGGAATATAAGTAAATTATTTGCTAAATGTACCTCTTTGGAGACGTTGGAAGCGTATGATGGCCGGATGTCCTGAACAATATCTTGCTCGGCCTCTAGATAATTCTCCAACTCCTCGTCCTCTTTCTTTTCTGGATTTTGTGCCTCTTCACTTTGATGCTCTTCATCAACCGAACATTGTTCGGCTATATCTTGTTGTTGTTGATGTTCACAAATTTCTTTGGCACAACACTCATAGGGCAACACGTAAGCTTCCTTACATCTAGAAAAATCAAGCATAGCAGTTTTGCTAATCTTGCCATGCTCTTGATCAATGAAGCTTGCTTCTTCTGATTCGATAGATTCAACATATGTATTTTCTGATTCGGCTTTTTCAATAACCGAATTAACCATCCTAGTTGAACCATTGATGTTTTCTTCATGAATTTCACTAGAGAGCAAAGCTTCTTCTTTTTGTCTCAATGTAGCAGAGGTTTCAACTTGATTGCTGCATGGATGAGATGAGTTGATTCCTTCAACTTGAGTATTATTGTCTTGATGGTCCTTTCCAAGACTTGCAAGAAACTGCTGCAGTTCTTCCTCTTTAAGTTTTTTCTTATATGCTTCATGATCCTCTTTCAGCTTCTTTTCAAGTGCTTCAAACTTCTCATCACGCTTCTTCTTGAGTGTCTCAAATAACTGGAGATGTTCCTCCGATAAATCATTAAACGTAATGACCTTATCGGCGTTAACCTCAGTAACACATGATTGCCCCCCAATGCTTTTAGTTTCTTTCGGCAATGTAGTGTTGCCGAAACTCAGCAATTGAGAAGGGGAAAACCTGATATTGTTTTCTTTGCGCTCCTCTTCACGCTTCTTGTTGTAAGCCTCATAAGATTGTATTGTAGCAAGATCATGGGGCCTCTCTTCTAGTTCTCGGTGAAGAGAATTGAGCTTTTTGAACTCAGCTGCAAGTTTTTCCTTCCAGTCATTTGTTCCTGCATAATAATGTCCCCCAATACTTTTTGTATCTTTCGGCAATGAGGTGTCACTGAAACTTTGCAATTGTGTGAGGTACATATCATACGCAACAGTACTAGATAAAGACACATTAGCTCCTACTGATTTTCCATTATTCGGCTATAACCATTGTAACTGTGTGGAGCCGAACTATGAATATCACTAGTTGCATATGGTGCTGAAACATTACTAACATAAGGTGTAGCATATGATGATTGTGAGTAATTGGCCAAATAACTAATTGTAGCATGTCCAATTTCCCTATCCATCAGCATGTTTGAAGGTGAACCTAGAGATTGCAAGTTATTTGCCGATGAATATAAAGATGAAACACTTGGTTGCATGCCATTGAAATTTCTAAAATCACGTGTTTCATGCGGATTAACAGAATTCGTCATGTTGTTCATCGGCATATGAATTTCTGGGGTTGCCGATGCATGAGAATTCGAATTTACATGTTGCAAGTTACTAAGATGAGTTGAAGCATGTAGGTTATTTTGCATCGTCTTTTGCACATAGTAAAAACTAGGGCTAGCCGATACAGTACACATATCAAAAGATCTAGCAACATCAACATAAGAGTAATCTGCATCTACGTAGGAAGATTGAGAATTCATGATACCGTTGTTAATTGCAGCCTCTTAATGACGCTCTCTTTGTAGCAAGAACGGGCTGGAGATCGTTCGAAGCTTCAGTCCCCAGCGGAGTCGCCAAAAAATGTGTTCGCACATGAACACGTCACCGTGTACCCTCGGCATCGAGCACGATACGCGGCAGCACACGCCGTGGGAGGCTCGCCGGAAGCGCGATATGCAAGACAGACCGGCGGGCGCTTTTGAGACCCGAAACCCCGCTCGTCCGGGAGGGACCCCGTCAGGGCGGCGCGGCGGCTATGGGCTGCCCTAGGTCGGCCTGACCGCCCCTAGAGACTCGTGGATTCGCAGCCTCCAATCTTGAAGAACGACGAAGAACGATAAGAAAGTTACAAGGGAGAGGGATAAAGAGTAGATGAACACAGAAAAGTAGTAGATTTGTTTGTTCGATTGGTGTTGGTTCAATCGGCCGTCACCCCTCGTGTATATAAGGAGTGGCTGGACTTTCCGTGCAAGAAAGAAGGCTGGATCCACGTCCAAACCCTAGTTGGGGTCCAACTCGAAGAAGCAAACTCGAAATTTGCGTAACTGTTCGGTCAAAAACTTGCCTGTAACTTCTGGACCACTTTTGAGACAGTAAACAAGCTTATATCAAAATGTCATAAAAAGTAAAGTTGTTCGTCTCGAAACTACGAAGAACTTTCATGTTTTGCACTTTTTCATATGACCTGATCTTTATTGCCTTTTCCTCTTGTTTTCGTATCAAACTCGGATTGCGACCGAACGAATTTAACTCAATTCGGCCGTATTTTAAATCTGTAGGTCGTATACTTGCTCGAATGAAGATGGTTCCAAAAGCAAAGTTGTTCGCCTCGAAAAACTGAACAACTTTTATGTTTACGACTTTTTCATCCGAGTTGATCTTGACTGCTCAATCTTGTTCGTAAGCAGATACGTTAGTCTAGCGGTTTTCAGACGAATTTTGGACTTCCATCCACGCCGAAGGTGAGACAAGATCTGTGGTCCAGCGACCACTCGGTTCTGTCCGTGCCAATTTGGCCTTTGGCAGTATTTTGACTCTAACTTTCGAATACTAACTCGGATTGAGATGATTCAAAAAGCAAAGTTGATTGTTTCGACGAGACGCACAACTTTCATGTTCTGAACTTTTCCATTTAAAGTCATCTTGAATAAGCCATAGTTGAAGCCTCCATATATCAGTCTCTGAATCTTCTCTGGACACTAGCATAATCGGCTATTAAGGCTGATCATCGCTTGACTTGATATGGTACCTCTTTGATGATGATTAATATTCCTTGTAGTGGACTTTTCCGAGTCGCCATTTTCCTTGATTAGCTACGAGCCTAAAACGAGTGCCAACACTTTGCAATGTAAAGCGCAATCCACCATCCGGGCATCCGCTAGACTGGTCCAACAAACAATATCTATCCCTACATAACACCCGACGTACGGGGTCATCGAGCGAAAATAGGCTTATTAATTTCGTTATGTGGGCCAAGCTTTGTTTAGTTTGTAGACCACACGCTACAACCTACAACTATGTGGAGATGAGTACGTATTGCATTTTCTTTCATCGTCCTGATCGCACGTAATATTGCATTTTCTTTCGAGGAGAACTACTGTACATGCTGTGGCCTGCCCTGCAGAACAGATGGCAAAGACAGGCACATCTTTCTACCACCAAAGACCAAACTGGTAGGAGCACCAAACAGGGCAACCAAGTTTTCTACCACCAAAGTCCCCGGTTTAGTTCATTAGTTCCATTGTCTGCCTGGGCGGCACATTTTGTCGTGGGTGCGACCAAACATCGCAGGCGTTGGGAAGAACTCATGGAAGTGAACTAGCTCAAGGTAAAAGGATATTTGTAGTTTGAACAAGGTAAAGTGGCAGTTGTTGCGATTCTGAACTATGTATTGTCAGGAGTGGGAGATGAGAAGCTTCTCATGGTGACCTCTTTAATTTCTCTCTGACAACCGGCAGGCAAGAAGCAGCCAGAGTGTCGGTACAATTAGCGTTTTGTCCTGCTTGCTCTGTTTCATGCATGCGCCCACGAGTTGCCTATCATCGCATTTTTTTAAGCAAGTAGCGCATGCCTTCTTATTCAAAGATCAAACACAACTACATCGTTCATTACATTAGATAAAACTGAAAGAGGTGGATCACCGTCCGTCCGTCCCACAATCAAAACTTAATGAATCTAGCAAAATTATGCGCCACCTTGTTGGCCGTGTTAGAAGGAGATCTGGCCAATACGCTGTGAAATTTGGAAGCAAATCCGCCTAAAATTGCCGAGAATGGACTCCAGAGCTCGATTATCCTATTACATGCATTTATCAATCCCAAAGTCCGATTCTACAATAGCTGGTGAGCACCCCACTTTTTCAAGCAGATTCGAACCATGCTTTAGAGCCAAGTCGCCGGATAAGGAATATATTAGTCATAGACCATGATCCCCCCGGATATAACTTTTCCGTTAGCATCTCTGATTATGGCAGTTGCACACCCAACACCATTCCGGAAAAAGCATGCATCAACGTTTTAACTTGTATAGTGGTTATAAGGAGGATTTGTCCAGGGCACTCCTTCAGCTTTGCACCCGGAGATGCAGCTAGCGCCATAGTTCAGGTTAAGAGCCTGTATTGAAAAATCCGGTCTTGTCGCCGGGACTACATCCCCCACCCTTTACTTCCTCACTTCGACGCCACCAGATGTACCAAGCCGCTACTGCCACCGGTTTCTTGTTAACCTAGTTGGCCTAGGACAGGTGACTTCTTCTCATATCTCACAAGATTTCTTCAAGCACTACACTCCCTGACCTATCCAACTTCAAAGCTTCTTTAATTACATGGTCCAAGCTAAGGGCTTTCCACACTTCTTTCGCACGGCCACAAGTAAATATCTAGTGACGTATATTGTCGTGGTGGAGGCACGGCAGATGCCATGGGTAGGCTAAAGTATGAGGCCAATGGATGCTAGAGGGATCTGGGAAGGGAAGATGTAGTTGATTCTACATACAGAAGACTAACGTAAAGATCTTTGTTCTCCTCTCTTGGGCTACAAGTGCTCCTTGAGTTGTATACAAGTGGAGAAGAAGAACTTTACCAGCCTAACGGAACCAAATGAGTCGATGCCCTTCTCAGAGTCCAAGCCTCTCCTTATAAAGGGGTGCCTTGGCTCCTCTAGGGCTGACGTGGCAAGCATATTCGTAGAATATGCTTGTCCCAAAATAGTAACTCGGCGGTCTCCTTTCTGTGTCGCCCTTCTAATGACGACAAGGTTCCAGAGATCCCCACTTGCGCGCCTCGGGCTCCAGGACTGTCACCTCCGTGACCTTCTTCTGCCCTTCTGCCGCTCTACGCCTTGTCCTTTGTGCTTGGCTCTGTTCAGATTCTTCCTAGCTTGTGACTAGGGTTTGACTATAGGCACCTCCTTCTCCTGCAAGCTTCATGTCATTCGGCCCAGTCTCGCTTAACTCGGCTTGGCCTTTACCTGCATTTAGACTATGAGGGCTGACTCGGCCGACCTACACAGTATGTCGGCCGGGTAACGTATTGCCCCTCTCATAAGGGTCCTGCTCGTGCTTACCTCGGCCGACGTTTATAGGATTCGGCCGATTTAGGTAGTAACTCGGAATTGGACAGGGAACCTCTTTTTGTCTTTCCCCGTCCTGACGACCCTATCCAGGGTCACCTCCCCAACATTAGTCCCCGAAGCTGGTATGGTCCTGCCTATAACCTCGGCCGGGCCATATCAGTTTCCCAATACTCGTTTCTCCTTGTTTCCGAGTTACTTTTCCCTCGTCCGAGGTATCTGCGCAGCTTATCGCGTACGCCTCGTCCTACGTGTTACACTCATTGTTTCTCTAGTTTTTTGTTCCTCTCTGATTGCCTTCGGGCTACTGATAATTACTGCGCTGTCGGCGTCGCAACGCCCTCGCACCGTTTCTGTCAGGGGTCCTGATCCTCTCTTGCATCGTGTGGTCATCGGTACGGTTCCACTCAGCGGCGTGCGGTTTTGCCGCACACACGATCTACACAGTTAACGCCCACACGCACGATCCCACTACCACTCAGGCCGCGTGGTTATAGAGAGGGGCACGGGGTTGGGGGATTTACTTTCCTCCCCCGCTTACCGTTGCCCTTCTTCCTCCTCTCGCTCCTGCGCCTGTTCGTGCTCCTGCCGCCGCGCGCCCATCGGAATCTTCGACGGCGAGGCCCCAATCGCTCCGCTCCGTCGACCTCGTCCCCGTACACTTGCTCCGGCGCCGTTGCCGGTGAGTTTCTCTATGGTCTCATCGCCTAGATTCTACCCTAGACACATCTGCCGCTCTCTAGGTCTCCCGTGGCGGTCCTTTTTCGTTTCCGCCGCCGTTCTCGCTAGGACCACGACGGGGCCTTGCAACTCTTGACTTTGATCCGCCGCTAGTTCTTTTTTCCCCTCCGCTATCGTTTTCGCTTAAGACGACGATGGGGCCTTGTACCTCTAGGCTTCGCTCCACCGCTAGTTCTTCTTCTATGAGTTCTTCCGGCGACACTATGTCAAGCTCGGTTAGCGGCGCGCTCATCGAGGAAGACGATGCTGCCTCTGGTCCAGAGCGAGGTTCCTGGCAAGGTTCCATCGTTACCCGCCGAGAAGTTGAGTGGTTAATCAGAACTCGCCGGATTCCTGCCGAGGTAGCCTGTCGCTTACCCGGCAGCGAATCCTCTCCCGTTCTTAACGAGGGCGAGTATGTCGTTTTTATGTCACATTTTGCCCGCGGGTTTGGTCTTCCCCTTAGCGATTTCGCTAGGGAGTTCCTTGATTACTTCGGCCTACAACCGCATCACCTTCTGGCTAACGCCATCGCTTCTCTTTCTTCCTTTATCTCTGCCTCGGAAGGATACTTCGGCCTCTAGCCGTCTGTGCACGTATGGTCGAAGTTCTTTCAGATCCGATCCAATGTCGTTCCAGACAAATCCCTTCAACCTTCCGAGAAATTGCTCACCTAGTGTGGAGCTGCGTCAATCACACCTCGGAGGAAATCCGAGTTTCCTCGCGTTGCTGGTCTAGAGTCATGCAAGAAATGGCATAAATCGTTCTTTTATGTCAAGAATTTTGGGAAGGAAGACAGGATTCGGCTTCCTGCTTTTTCCATTGGCCCCCCTTCCAAGAAGAACTGGACTTATAATCGAGGAAAAGCCATGTTTTGGCCGAGGCCTTTGAGATTCGGCTGAAGGAACTGATCCGCTCCAAGCTACGCGGCGAGGATCTGATGACCACCTTCGTCAGCAGCCGGATCTGCCCATTCCAGAAACGCACGCATAAGCTCTACTATATGAGCGGTCCCCTTGATCCCAACCGAGTCTCAATGACGGAGCTTGATAATTATCTTATCTTCAAGCGCGTCCGGGCTATCTTTAAGACAGAGATGCCGGATGTTGGGGAGGTAACCCCGGATAGGGTAAGGACGGAGAAAGACGAAAGGGTGTTCCCCGTCTAGTTTCCGAGTTATAGTCTGAGTCGGCCGAATCCTATAGAGGTCGGCCGAGATAGGAAAGGGCAGGACCTCAATAGTAATGGCAAGGCATTACCCGGCCGAGATATTGCGTAAGTCGGCCGGGTTAGCCCGAGTAATCTTAATGCAGGTGAAGGACAAGCCGAGTTACGCGAAGAAGGGCCGAATGATACGAAGCTTGCGGGAGAAGGAGAAGCCTAAAGTCAAACTGTAGCCGCAGGCTAGAGAGAATCTGAGCAGAGCCAAGCGCAAGGGACAAATGTGCAGAGCGACAGAGGGGCGGAAGGAGGTCACGGAGGTGACAGTACTGGAGCCCGAGGCACGCAGGAGGGGCCCTCTGGAACCTTGCCGTCATTAGAGGGGCGACAGGGAAAGGAGGCCGCCGAACTATTATATTGGGACAAGCATATTCCTCGAATATGCTTGCCACATCAGCCCTAAAGGAACCCAAGGCTCTCCTTTATAAGGGGAGGCTTGGACCCTGAGGAGGGCATTGTAGGGGTTCGTAGCATGGAAAACAAAAATTTTCTATCGCATACAAACAAACAAGCCAAGATCTATCTACTAGATTGTAGCAACGAGTCGATAGAGGAACTCACCCTCGAAGATTCCAAAGCGTTTAACGAGAGCAGATTCTCGTGGGTGATGTAGTCGTACTCTTTCCGATCTCAAGATCGCGTGAGCGATCCTTCCGCGCCACGTTCGGCAGCGCTCCGTAGTCGGTCACTGCGTTCGGTACTCGACGAAGACCTTCCTCTCCCTTGTTCCAGCAGAAAATGGAGGTTGTAGCACTCTCCTCGCGATTCCGGCCTGTGGCGTGGTACCGGAAGTAGAGGGAAATCCCATGAGGCTTCGCCTTAAGCGCAAGTAGTATGGTGTAGCTTATGAGATAGTCTATTTGTGGTCTAGTAATTAGACACACCAATTAGAAGGCTCTAAACCAATTAGAAGGCTCTAAACCGCTGGCTAAAGCAATTAGAAGCTCTAAACCAAAACGGCTCTAAACCGGAGGTAGAAGATAGGAACTTGTGTGTACTAGGAGGGGCAGCCCTGCCCCTCCCTTTATAGGTGGGAGGGCCGGCGGCCAAGGGGAGGAGTCCCTCCCCAAGTCGGTCTTGGGAGGCGCGCCAAGGGACTCCTCCCCAAGTCGGTTTCCTCTTCCTCCTCTTTCCACTTTCCAAAACTTGCCGTTTGACTTTCAAACTAGCCGTTTGACTTTTCAATTTAGGATTTAAATAAACCCTTTATTTTGGACAGCAAGAACACCTAGTACATGATGCAATCATTCCAATATGTAATGACACATTCATGTACCCTTCCCCTCCTGAGCACCGGTCATTCCGGGACGTTCTAGAATGTTCCCGATGAAAACACGGAACCATTCCCCAACTCCAAACGGACTTTCCTTATATGAATCTTATTCTCCGGACCATTCCGGATCACCTCGTGATATCCCGGATCCCATCCGAGACTCCGAACAACATTCGGTCTCTTTCTCATAATACCATAACTACTCAAACAACGTCGAATCCTTAAGTGTGTCTCCCTACGGTTCGTGAATTATGCGGACATGATCGAGACACTTCTCCGAACAATAACCAATAGAGGAATCTGGAAATTCATATGGCTCTACATATTTCTACGATTACTTTGCGATCGAATGAACCACTTACATACGATACCAATTTCCCTTTGTCTCACGATATGTTACTTATCCGAGGTTATGATCGCTGGTATCTCGCATACCTAGTTCAACCTCAATTCGATAAGTACTCTTTTCTCGTTCCCGTGATATGTGATCCCTTGTGACCCAGTCACATGCTTGCAAGCTAATTGGATGGCATTTCACCGAGAGGGCCCAGAGTATATCTATCCGTCATATGGATGGACAAATCCCACTCTTGATCCATGTGTTTCAACCAATACTTTCCTAACACTCAATACCACCTTTATAGCCACCCTGTTACGGTGTGGTGTTTGATGACATCAAAGCATCCATCCAGTAAAGGTGATATGCATGATCTCATGGTCGAAGGAATTAGGTTACTATGTATCAGAAAGCATATAGCAATTGAACTATTGAAATGACTTGATCTTTATGCTACGCTTATCTATAGGAGTATGTCCACCATATCATTCTCCTAACAATATGATATTGTTGTTGATAACATCTCAATGTTCATGATAGGGAAACCACAATCATCTATTAACCAACAAGCTAGTGAAGTATAGAGGCTATACTAGGGACTTCAATTTAAGTTTACAATTCACACAAGTATTAATGTTTCCTTGTTAATACTATTATAGCATGAATGTAAACATTTATCATAAACACAAAGATATATAATAATAACTACATTTATTATTGCCTCTAGGGCATATCTCCAACAGTCTCCCACTTGCACTAGAGTCATCTAATCTAGATTACATGGTAATATACCGAACACCCATGGCAGTTTGGTGTTGGTCATGTTTTGCCCTCGGGAGAGGTTTAGTCAACGGATCCGCCACATTCAGATCTGTGTGTACTTTGCAAATCTTTATATCCCCATGCTGGATATGTTCTCGAATAGCGTGGAAACGCAGCTTGATATGCTTCAGCTTCTTGTGTGACCTTGGTTCTTGCGCATTGGCTATGGCGCCCATGTTATCACAGTAGATAGACATTGGGTCCAGCGCACTAGGAACCACACCCAGCTCTGTAATGAACTCTTTCATCCATATCGCTTCTTGTGAAGCCTCCGAAGCAGCCATGTATTCCGATTCAGTTGAAGATCTCGCCACAACGCTTTGCTTTGCACTCCTCCAGCTAACTGCTGCACCATCCAAAATAAATACGTATCCAGATTGTGATTTAGAATCATCCGGATCGGTGTTCCAACTAGCATCGGTGTAACCATTAACAACGAGCTATTCATCACCTCCATAAGAAAGAACCATATCCTTAGTTCTTCTCAAGTACTTAAGGCTGTTTTGATCATTGTCCAATGATCCACTCCTGGATCACTTTGATATCTGCTAGTTAAACTAACAGCATATGCAATGTCGGGTCTAGTACATAGCATGGCATACATTAGAGATCCTATGGCTGATGCATAGGGAGTCTTACTCATCCTTTCTCTATCTTCTGCCGATGTCGGACTTTGAGTTTTACTCAAGGTCAGATTAAACATGGGCAAGAACCCTTTCTTGCTATCTTCCATTCCAAACCTCTTTAGAACTTTGTCCAAATATGTACTTTGTGACAATGATATTTGGCGTTTCGATCTATCTCTATAAATCTTTATGCCTAATATGTAAGCTGCTTCGCCAAGATCCTTCATTGAAAAACTATTATTCAAATATTCCTTGACACTATTAAGAAGGTCTACATCATTCCCAATCAACAATATGTCATCCACATACAGTATTAAGAATGCTACAGAGCTCCCACTCACTTTCTTGTAAATACAAGCTTCTCCATAAGTTTGTATAAAACCAAAACTTTGATTACCTTATCAAAGCGTTGATTCCAACCGGATGCTTGCTTCAATCCATAGATGGACCGTTGAAGCTTGCATACCTTGTTAGCATCTTTAGGATCGACAAAACCTTTGGGTTGCATCATATACAACTCTTCATCAATGTCTCCATTGAGGAATGCTGTTTTGACATCCATCTGCCATATCTCATAATCATAATATGCAGCGATTGCTAACATAATCCTCACAGATTTTAGCTTAACATCTTTGGTGAGAAAGTCTCATCGTAGTCAACTCCTTGAATTTGTCGAAACCCTTTTGCGACAAGTCGAGCTTTATAGACAGTAACATTACCATCAGCATCTGTTTTCTTCTTGAAAATCCATTTGTTCTCGACAGCCTTTCGGCCATCCGGTAAGTCCACCAAAGTCCATACTTGGTTTTCGTACATGGATCCAATCTCGGATTTCATGGCTTCTTGCCATTTATTGGAATCTGGGCTCATCATCGCTTCCTCATATGTCTCGGGGTCATCGGTGTTGTCCACCACCATGACATTCATAACGGAATCATACCAATCTGGAGTAGTACGAGTTCTCGTTGACCTCCGAGGCTCTGTAGTAACCTCAACCGAAGTTTCATGATCACCATCATTAGCTTCCTCTCTTATTGGTGCAGGCACCACAGGAACTTCTTCCGGTGCTGCGCTACTCGCAATTTCGAGAGAAGGTTCGACAACCTCGTCGAGTTCTACTTTCCTTCCAGTCACTTCTTTCGAGAGAAATTCCTTCTCTAGAAAGGATCCATTCTTGGCAACGAAGATTTTGCCTTCGGATCTATGATAGAAGGTATACCCAATAGTTTCCTTCGGGTATCCTATGAAGACGCATTTTTCCGCTTTGGGTTCAAGCTTGTCCTGTAACTTCTTTACATAGGCTTCAGATCCCCAAACTTTAAGGAACGACAATTTAGGTTTCTTCCCAAACCATAATTCATATGGTGTCGTTTCAACGGATTTAGACGGTGCCCTATTTAAAGTGAATGCGGCTGTTTCTAATGCATAACCCCAAAATGATAGCGGTAAATCTGTAAGTGACATCATAGAACGAACCATATCTAAGAGAGTTCGATTACAACGTTCAGACACACCATTACGCTGTGGTGTTCCCGACGGTGTCAACTGCGAAAGTATTCCACATTTCTTCAAATGCTCGCCAAACTCGGAACTTAGATATTCACCTCCACGATCAGAACGTAGAAATTTAATCTTCTTGTTACGTTGATTCTCTACCTCACTTTGAAACTCCTTAAACTTCTCGAAAGTTTCGGACTTATGTTTCATGAAATAGATATACCCATATCTACTCAAGTCATCCGTGAAGGTAAGAACATAACGATAACCCATCGCGATGCTACACTCATTGGACCACACACATCGGTATGTATGATTTCCAATAAGTCGTAGCTCGCTCCATTATACCGTAAAATGGAGTCTTATTCTTTTTACCCATCATACTTGCTTCTCATCTTTCTAGTGATTCGAATTCAAGTGATTCAAGAAGTCCATCGAATGGAGTTTCTTCATACGCTTCACTCCAATGTGACCAAGACGATTACCACATATAGGTCGAGTTATCGCTGATTTAAATCGTTTAGCTTCAATGTTATTAATATGTGTATTTCTACTATCGAGATTCAACAAGAATAGACCATCTATCAAAGGTGCATGCATAAAACATATTACTCATATAAATCGAACAACCATTATTCTCGGATTTAAACAAGTAACCGCCTCGCAATAAACAAGATCCCGATATAATGTTCATGCTCAACGCAGCACCAAATAACAATTATTTAAGTATAAAACTAATCCCGATGATAGATGAAGAGGTAGCGTCGACCGCGATCACATCAACCTTTGATCCGCTTCCTACGGCGCATCGTCACCTCGTTCTTCACTAGCTTCCGCTTATTCTGCGCTCTGTTTGAGTTACAAATATGAGCAAGAACCAGTATCAAATACCCGGGCACTACTACGAATACTAGTGAGATACACATCAATAACATGTATATCAGATATACCTTTCTTCTTGATGTTGCCGTTCTTCAAATCCGCCAAGTACTTTGGGCAATTCCGCTTCGATGACCTTCTCCCTTGCGGTAAAGCACTTTCGGCTTAGGTCCAGCCTTGGTCTTCTTCGTCGTGGTAACTTTCTTACCACCTTCTTGAAGTGTCCCTTCTTAGACTTGCCTTTCTTGAATTTGGTGGTCTTATTGACCATCAACACTTGGTGCTCTTTCTTGATCTCCACTTAGCAGATTTTAACATAGCAAAGTTCGGCAACTCTTTGTTCATGTTCGCATGTTGTAGTTCATCACAAAGTTCTTGTAACTTGGTGGTAGTGATTGGAGGATGCGGTAAACCCCAAAGTATTAGGAATCACTATACCCAAGCTTTGAAGTTTATTTGCGTGCCTGCACATCTTAAGCACATGCTCACCGATTTGGTCGCTCTCTCTTCCATCTTGCGCTTAAAGAATTTTTCAGAAGCTTCATAACTTTCAATAGCCGCATGAGTCTCAAAATTAATTTGAGATCCTCGACAATATCATATGGGTCCGACTCTTCAAACCTTTTCAAGCTCAGATTCTAAACCATACAAGATAGCACACTGAACTATGGAGTACCGATTCTTCGAGCAAGGTAAACATTCTTTACTTCATCGGTAGCATCAAGTGTGGGTCACCCATGTGCATCCAAAGACATAGGTCAAATTACCAAATGTGAGGACAATCTCAAATTGCGGAACCAATCCATGAAGTTGCTTCCATTGTTTTTCAATTTTTCTTTCTCTAGGAGCATTAAAATTGATGGTAGGCTGCCATTGATCTACAACATATTTGCAATAGTTTAGACTTAGTTTATGACAAATTGAGTTCAAATTAATTAATGAAATTAAACTAGGTGAACTCCCACTCAAAACAACATCCTCACATTGTTTTAGTGATCACAGACCAAATCCACTACATCAACACCGATCATCACGAGAGTTGATATAGTTTCAATGGTGAACAATCATCATGTTCATCATATCTACTATATGATTCACGCTTTACCTTTCGGCGATCCGTGTTCCCGAGGCCATGTCTGTACATGCTAGGCTCGTCAAGATCAAACCTTAGCTACCGATAAGCAAATCTGGCTTACGTTGTATTCACCTGCGGAATCAAAGACACCCGATCATCACGTGGTGCTTGAGCAGCAAGCTTTGGCAACGGTGCATACTAAGGGTGAACACTTTAGAACTTGAAATTTATGTGCATGAGGATCATCTTATAATGCTACCGTGCCTACTAAGCAATACAAGATGCATAAAGGATTAACATCACATGCAATTCATAATATGTGATATGATATGGCCTTTCTTCTTTATGCTTCCGATCTCCATCTTCAAGCACGAACATGATCTCCATCATCACCGCATAGCATCAAGGTCAATGATGCTTCTTCATGGTTGTCGCCCACCAGCTTCAACTATTACAACTATTTTGAATAGACACGCAGGTCTTAACAGAAATTAAAGACAACCATATGGTTTCGCCGTTGCCAACTTACAATAAGGAACATTGCATACATCAAATATAATCACAATCATGGCCATATCACATCATCGCACACCCTCGCAAAACAAAGTTAGACGCTTCTACTTTCTTTGCATATTTTACGTGGTTTGGGGCTTTCAATAAGTGTCGTTCTAACTTACTTAACAAGAACCACAACATTGATACTAGCATTGTTGATTACCGTTGTAAATTGATCTTTACTATGCTAGGAGAAACAGCACCCATAAAGCCACTTATGCAATACAAGTTGCATGTCAAGCGTGGAGCAAGTCTCATGAACGATGTCATGTAAGGTTAGCCCGCCGCTTCATCCCAACATACCGTAAGATGCAAAGTACACAAAAGCAATCTATAATAAAGCATCAACGCCCACAATGACCATTGTGTTCTACTCGGCAACAGATCTACATATAGACACGGCTCGATACTAATCGTAGGGGTTCGTAGCATGGAAAACAATTTTCTATCGCATACAAACAAACAAGCCAAGATCTATCTACTAGATTGTAGCAACGAGTCGATAGAGGAACTCACCCTCGAAGATTCCAAAGCGTTTAACGAGAGCAGATTCTCGTGGATGATGTAGTCGTACTCTTTCCGATCTCAAGATCGCAGAGCGATCCTTCCGGCCACGTTCCCGGCAGCTCCCGTAGTCGGTCACGTTCGGTACTCGACGAAGACCTTCCTCTCCTTGTTCCAGTGAGCGGAGGTTGTAGCACTCTCCTGATTCGGCAAGACAACGGCGTGGTAGGAAGTAGAGGGAAATCCTGCAGCGCCTTCAAGCAAGTGCGTGTTTGGTGGAGCTTATGAGAGTGGCTATTTGTGGTCTTGTAATTAGACACACCAATTAGAAGGCTCTAACCCAATTAGAAGGCTCTAAACCGCTGGCTAAAGCAATTAGAAGCTCTAAACCAACACGGCTCTAAACCGGAGGTAGAAGATAGGAACTTGTGTACTAGGAGGGCAGCCCTTCCCTCCCTTTATAGGTGGGAGGTCGGCGCCAAGGGGAGGAGTCCTCCCAAGTCGGCCTTGGGAGGCGCGCACCAAGGGGACTCCTCCCAAGTCGGTTCCTCTTCTCCTCCTCTTTCCACTTTCCAAAACTTGTTGCTTGACTTTCAAACTAGCTGCTTGACTTTTCAATTTAGGATTTAAATAAACCCTTTATTTTGGACAGCAGAACACCTAGTACATGATGCAATCATTCCAATATGTAATGACACATTCATGTACCCTTCCCCCTGAGTCTGGACATTCGGACCTTCTAGAATGTTCCCATGAAAACACCGAACCATTCCCCAACTCCAAAACGGGACTTTCCTTATATGAATCTTATTCTCCGGACCATTCCGGATCACCTCGTGATATCCCGGATCCCATCCGAGACTCAACAACATTCGGTCTCTTTCTCATAATACCATAACTACTCAAACAACGTCGAATCCTTAAGTGTGTCTCCCTACGGTTCGTGAATTATGCGACATGATCGAGACACTTCTCGAACAATAACCAATAGAGGAATCTGGAAATTCATATGGCTCTACATATTTCTACGATTACTTTGCGATCGAATGAACCACTTACATACGATACCAATTTCCCTTTGTCTCACGATATGTTACTTATCCGAGGTTATGATCGTCGGTATCTCGCATACCTAGTTCAACCTCGTATCGATAAGTACTCTTTCTCGCTCCGTGATATGTGATCCCTTGTGACCCAGTCACATGCTTGCAAGCTAATTGGATGGCATTTCACCGAGAGGGCCCAGAGTATATCTATCCGTCATATGGATGGACAAATCCCACTCTTGATCCATGTGTTTCAACCAATACTTTCCGAACACTCAATACCACCTTTATAGCCACCCTGTTACGGTGTGGTGTTTGATGACATCAAAGCATCCATCCAGTAAAGGTGATATGCATGATCTCATGGTCGAAGGAATTAGGTTACTATGTATCAGAAAGCATATAGCAATTGAACTATTGAAATGACTTGATCTTTATGCTACGCTTATCTATAGGAGTATGTCCACCATATCATTCTCCTAACAATATGATCTTGTTGTTGATAACATCTCAATGTTCATGATAGGGAAACCACAATCATCTATTAACCAACAAGCTAGTGAAGTATAGAGGCTATACTAGGGACTTCAATTTAAGTTTACAATTCACACAAGTATTAATGTTTCCTTGTTAATACTATTATAGCATGAATGTAAACATTTATCATAAACACAAAGATATATAATAATAACTACATTTATTATTGCCTCTAGGGCATATCTCCAACAGGCATCGGCTCATTTTAGTACCGTTAGGCTGGTAAAGTTCTTCCTTTGTCCTCGTACACAGCTCAAGGAGCACTTGTAGCCCAAGGAAGGAGAAATAAAGATCTTTGCTTTTGCCTTCTATGTGTAGAATCAACTGCATCTTCCCTCCCCAGATCCCTCTAGCATCCATTGGCCCCAAACTTTAGCCTACCCATGGCATCTGCCGTGCCACCACCACGCTTGGCGCCCATCAGTGGCAGCGGTGCTAGCTGGAGTCATGATCCGGACGGGAAACTTCATCAACACTGGCGAGCGCGTGGTTTCTGGCCTGGTCCGGAGGTTCGATCTCTGTGACTATGTCAGCGACAACGCGGGCAGCTTCAGGGGAAAAACTCCCCCGCGGAACGGTGTCTTCATCAGTTTGGGCGAGCACAAGGTCTACGTCGGCGTCGACATCTCCGGCATTTATCCTCACCAAGTTGTTATTGCAGGAGAGCCGCCCCTTAGCGCTGCAAACCATCCGTGCGGAGCACATCCTCTGGGAAGCGTCGAGGTGATGGTCGCAGCCGGAGTGCAGGCGGGGGTCGCGGGTGCCGGATCAACCAGAGACCCCACCGCTGGCGTTCAGAGCATGCCCAAGGAGACGACACCACCCTCTGAGGTAATCCCTCTAGTGACCAACCAGGCCGAGGTACAGGACACTACCCCAAAAGCGCCAAGAGTAAGAGGACCACCTCTGGAAAGGCCAGAAAACATTCTTCAGGCAACCATAGAAAACTTGACTACCCCTGTAGCACCGATACTTGATCCGGCTAATGCTCAGGCAGAGTTAGAAGAAACCAGGCAAAAGGTGCTGGTAGAGGCAAAAAAGGTGTCGGCCCCGCGGGAGTCTCTAAACAGGACCCTGCGAGAATATGCCAAAGCTAACAAGCTTGACGTCGCTCCCGAACGGGTAGACGAGTTGAGAATGAGAGGGAAGAACCTCATATATGATATCAATAAGGAGCATGATGCTCACAAGGCAGAATCAGTTGATTTGGGCTTGCCGAGGTACAGTACCCCGGCAAAGAACCTAAGAGCGGCGAATGCCGCAGCATTAGAGTTAGAGGGTTTGACCGGCGAAGCCCGACAGAAACAGCAAGAAAGAGTGAATGAGCTGGTGCGCATAGCGAACCAGCAAAACGAAGAAATGCTCAGGATAGACCCGGCGAGGCCAGGGGCCTCGCGAATGGTTCACTCGGCTGGAGCAGCACCAGCCTTGTAAGTGGCAGCAGCATCCTCGCCTGGAAATAATGCACGAAAGGACAAAGCAGTAACTTCAGGAAAGAGAAACAAGCAGATTGTTCCGTATGATCCGGCAATAGCTGGAAAAGCAAACGAGAACAGAGGCAACGGAAGCCGAGGTAACAGTGGCGAGAGGAATCCCGGCCGTATTGAGAAAGATGACGGAAGCCGAGGCAATGGAGACCTCGGCAGAAGGGAACTCGGAAGAGGCAATCACGAGAACAATACCCCGGCTGAAGTAAGGAGAGAACCGCCGCTCAACCCACAGCCAAGACATGAACCTCGGCAGGAAAGAGAAGCAAGACCAGCTCGCCACAATCAAGTGAATGAAAGATACAATGATGGTTATTCCGAAATGGAGTATGCGATCCACGGTGGAAATAACCACTATGGAATGCAAGACAGAGTTCTGTATAGAGATTTGCCATCAAATGATGCGAGAGTAAAGCTAGACCGGTTATACTGGTCCGAGTTGCTGGAAGAACAGGGTCCACCAGGTCCGACGTGCTTTGGACCACGGATCATGGGCGAACCACCTGTGCCGAACTTTCAGCTAGCGAGAGGCACGAAAACATATAATGGGAGTACCAAACCGCAAGACTGGTTGATTGATTATGCCACTGCGGTGAAAATAGCAGGTGGGAACTTACGATGGGCAGTACGGTATGTCCCACAAATGTTGGAAGGACCAGCTAGGGTATGGCTGAATAATCTACCAGCAGGCAGTATCAACTGTTGGTTAGATTTTGAAGAAATGTTCGTCAGCAACTTTACCAGCACATACAAGAGGCCAAACCGGCCGCAACAGTTAGCCATGTGCAAGCAAAGGCCGAATGAAACAGATAGAGAATTTTTAATTCGATGGTGTAACCTGAGAAACTCGTGTGAAGGAGTTATAGAGTCACAAGCAATAACTTGGTTCGCTCAAGGATGCCGTTATGCCAGTGTATTGTGGCAACGTCTGCAAAGAGATATGCCGACCACATTGGCAGAAACTATCAGAATAGCGGACTCTTATGCATTAGGAGATCCAACGCAACCAGAATTAATGTCGGCAGATCATCGGGAGCAACAAGACCAATATGCAAGAGATTTGGCCGGGGTCATCCAGGCGCAATGACTTCAGAGGAAGAAGAAGAGAAGAAAGGCCGGATTATAGATATAATTCGGCCCAAGTGGCAGCGGTAGCGCAGGATCAACCGAGTCACGGAGCGACTCAATGGCAGAAGAATGGTCCTCAGCAGTGGACACCAAGGAATGAAGGAAAAAGACAGTGGACCCCAGAACAAAAGAAGCAATGGCAGGAGAGGCCGGAGTACACGTTCGAATCTATGTTAGATCAGCCGTGTAAGTTTCACACGTCAAACCCATCCAGGCCAGCCAACCATACGACCCGCCAATGTGCATGGATGAAAAATGCAATGGGAAACCCCGCAGGCATTCAGGCAACACCCCATCAAGTACATCAACAACATCAACCACAGTTGACTGGAGCAAATGCACAGCAACTGATGTTACCGCCTCCTCCCTCGAGATACGATAACTCAGACCGGAGTGATGCGGTACATCAACTGATGAACCAAGTCCAGGATGGAAGGACAAATCCAGGGAATACTGGACGCAATGATTACAAAGAACATCATCAGTCTTATTGCGTGTTCACAACGGAACAGCAAGACAAGCAGAGTGTGCAGCGCCGGCATATGGAAGTAAATGCAGTTATGCCGGAAGTACCAAGATATGTGCCTTGGTCAGATCAGGAGGTAACTTGGAGCATAAAGGATCATCCCAAGATAATGACGAATCCGGGGTCGTATGCACTCGTGTTGGATCCGACATTTGTTGGACCAAGCATTAATGTGAATTTTTCAAAAGTTCTCATTGACAATGGAAGCAGTATCAACATCATGTACAAAGATACCATGCATAAACTCGGAATATCGCAGAACATGCTGCAATCCACGAGGACCACTTTCCATGGGATAGTGCCAGGGCTTTCATGCGAACCCATTGGTAAGGTCCGAGTGGATGTGTTATTCGGCACAAGAGATAACTGTAGAGCAGAAAACTTAGAGTTTGAAGTGGTGGATCTAGAGAGTTGTTACCACGCTTTACTCGGACGGCAAGGAGTGATAACAGTAGCAGGGGATTACAAGAAGTCAATGGAATGCGCTTCAGCCGGATCAAATTTGGCCGAATCATTGGTTATAGCAAGAGAAAAAAGAAGGATTCAGGAGGTAGCAGCCCTCGCTCAGTCGGCATAGCTGAATATGCCGGCACTAGCCAATCCACATGGAAGTGTCTCCTTTCAGCCGACTAAAGAAACGAAGAAGTTTCAGATAGATGAGCAATTCCCAGAGCGTACCGTTACTATTGGTGCAGGCCTAGATGCTAAACAGGAAAGCGAGCTCGCCAACTTCCTCCGTGAGAATCGGGATATCTTTGCATGGTCAACTCAGGATCTGCAAGGTGTTCCGAGGGAGTTGGCTGAGCACTCTCTGAATGTAAGGCCGGGAGCATGGCCGGTGAAGCAACCTCTCTGCCGCTTCGCCGAAGACAGGAGAAAAATAATAGGGGATGAAATAGCTCGGCTCCTCGCGGCCGGGTTCATCATGGAGGTGCTGTATCCGGATTGGTTGTCAAATCCGGTGCTAGTAGAAAAGAAGAAAGATGATCCCAATATAGCTATCGTATGGCGAATGTGTATCGATTACACGAACCTGAACAAGGCGTGTCCAAAAGATCCTTTTCCATTACCTAGAATAGACCAAGTCATTGATTCGACCGCGGGTTGTGAGTTATTGTCATTTGTAGACGCGTATTCTGGTTTTCACCAGATACCGTTAAATCCGTCCGATCAAATAAAGACTGCGTTTATTACCCCGTACCGGGCTTGTTGCTATCGCACAATGCCATTCGGCCTGCGAAACGCAGGAGCAACCTATCAGAGATGCATGCAAAAATGTTTACATGACCAGATAGGAAAAAATGTACAAGTATATGTAGATGACGTGGTCATCAAAACCAAGGAAAGCAAAACGCTACTGGATGATATACGGCAGACTTTCGCGAACCTGAGAAGGTTCCGAATGAAGCTTAACCCGAAAAAATGCACATTTGGCGTGCCGGCAGAAAAATTACTCGGTTTTCTTGTATCTAGCCGAGGTATAGAGGCCAACCCAACAAAGATAAAGGCAGTAGAAAGAATGGAGTTGCCAAGGTGTCTAAATGACGTACAAAAGTTCACGGGATGTTTAGCCTCGCTCAGCCGGTTTGTATGTCGGCTGGGAGAGAAGGCACTACCACTCTATCAACTAATGAAGAAATCAGATAAGTTCATTTGGACTCCACAAGCGGACAGTGCGTTTCATGAGTTGAAAAAGATGTTGGTCACAACACCCATTTTGGCTTCTCCATTATCAAAAGAGCCTATGTTACTCTATATAGCGGCTACCAACAGAGTAGTGAGTGCTGTAGTCGTCGTAGAACGACTTGAAGATGATAAGTCGGTACAGAGGCCGGTGTATTATTTGAGCAAGGTGTTATCCGCTTCAAAGCAAAATTACCCACATTATCAGAAGATGGCTTATGGAGTGTACATGTCGGCAAAGAAGCTTAAACATTACTTCGAAGAGCATCCCATCAAAGTGATCTGTGAAGTGCCCATAGCCGACATATTGAGCAACAAAGATGCAAGTGGCCGAATAGCAAAATGGGCAATCGAGTTGTCACTATACGCTCCACAATTCGATAGGAGAGATGCAATCAAATCTCAGGCGATCGCCGACTTCTTCGTAGATTGGGCCGAGGTGCAGTACGAGCCACCATTACCAGACACAAACTATTGGACGATGCATTTCGATGGTTCCAAACTAAGAAATGGTTTGGGGGCAGGAATAGTGTTGACCTCGCCCAAAAGAGATCAGCTGAAATATGTGCTACAAATACATTTTGCCGTATCAAATAACGTAGCCGACTATGAAGCACTGGTCCATGGATTGAAAGTAGCAAAAGAGATTGGCATACGCCGAATCTTATGCTATGGGGACTCAGATCTAGTAGTACAGCAAGTCTCAGGCAATTGGGACGCATTAGATGATAATATGGCTTTGTATAGATTTCATGTGCAAAAGATCAGTGGATACTTTGAAGGATGTGAATTTCACCACATACCTCGGACAGAAAATGATGCTGCAGACACGTTGTCAAAACTAGGATCAACCAGGCAATCAATTCCCCCAGGTATTGCCCTGGAGCACCTCAGGAAACCATCAATAACCCCATCACCGGAATCCGAATCTATCTTTATTCCGGCAAATTCAGTAGAAGATAATGTGCCGATGGAAGTAGACCAGCAGTATAACTCGGGGATCCCCAAGAGGAGGACAACAGAGGTAAGCATAATTATGGAAAAAGCCAAGGTAGTTATGTCGGCGGAAAACATGGAAATAGACAGTGAGACCACATCAGAAAAAATCACACCGGTATGGGCGCAACCCATATTCTCCTTCCTTAAAGATGCGATTTTGCCGAATAATGAAGTGTTAGCAAGACAGACAGTAAGAAGAGCAAAAGCTTATACAATCATAAACAAGGAGCTATATAAAAGAAGCGCCACAAGTGTATTGCAAATGTGTGTGAGCTCGGCAGAAGGCCAGGAGATCCTCCTAGATATACATCAAGGAGAATGTGGACACCATGCCTCATCTCGTGCCTTGGTGGCCAAAGCATTCAGGCATGGGTTTTATTGGCCAACGGCGTTGAAAGAAGCCAAAGAGCTGGTTGAAAAATGCAATGGTTGTCAGAGATATGCAACCAAGATACACATGCCGTCGTCCGAGTTAAAAACGATACCCATTACTTGGCCGTTTTCTGTGTGGTGCTTAGATATGGTGGGACCATTTAAGCCATTCGAGGGGATGACCCACATATTGGTTATGGTGGACAAGTTCACAAAATGGATTGAAGTGAAACCAATAAAAAAATGCGATGGGCCCACAACAGTGAAATTCCTCAAAGATATTATTTTAAGATATGGGTACCCACACAGTGTTATTACAGATAACGGCACAAACTTTGCAGAAGGAGCTTTCGCTAGGTTTTGCCAAGAGAAACACATAAGATTAGATGTTGCCTCTGTGGCTCACCCAGCATCTAATGGGCAAGTGGAAAGGTCTAATGGACTAGTATTGTCTGGAATAAAACCACGACTAGTCGAACCATTGTAAAGGTCGGCAGGATGTTGGATTGAGGAATTACCAGCAGTATTATGGAGCCTCAGGACTACTCCGAACAGATCAATGGGTTATACACCATTTTTTCTGGTATACGGGGCAGAGGCCGTTCTTCCAGCCGACATAATACATGACTCGCCAAGAGTTACTCAATATACAACTTCAGAGGTAAATGAAGTGGCTCGGCAAAATACCGTTGACTTGCTAGAAGAAGCTAGAGAGCTGGCACTATCACGATCAGCCATTTATCAGCAGAACTTGCGACGATATCACAGCAAGAAGGTGAATCCAAGAGTGTTCAAAGAAGGGGATTTAGTTCTCCGACTGGTGCAACGTACGGCCGACATGCACAAGCTATCACCTCCATAGGAAGGACCATTCGTCGTGAGCAAAGCATTGCATAATGATGCCTATTACCTAATCGATGCTCAGTCCCCTGGAAAGAACAGGGCAGACAAAGCTGGCGAAAAAACGAAAAGGCCATGGAATGTAGCTTTACTTTGTCCATTTTACTCGTAGTATAGTATCTCAAGATCAAGCACCAATTATGTATTAAACCTCGGCATCTAGAGCAGTAACTCGAGGACTGCCATATGTTATTTCAATTTTATGTTGTGTTAAACCTCGGCATCCAGAGCAGTGACTCGGGGACTGCCATATGTTATTTCAATTTCATCTTATGTATTAAACCTCGGCATCCAGAGCAGTAACTTGGGGACTGCCATATGTTATTTCAATTTTATGTTGTGTTAAACCTCGGCATCCAGAGCAGTGACTCGGGGACTGCCATATGTTATTTCAATTTCATCTTATGTATTAAACCTCGGCATCCAGAGCAGTGACTCGAGGACTGCCATATGTTATTTCAATTTTAGAGTGTACTAAACCTCGGCACATTGAGCAGCGACTCGCCAACCGTCTTATATTATTTCCGAAGTTTGGTTTACACACTAGACTTTGGTGCCGTAGGCAGTAACTCGGGGACTGCCATATATTGTTCCGAAGTTGTGGTTAGCCTTTGATACAAAGAAGGTACCAAACTTCGACATTCAGAGTAAGAACAACTCAATCTCGTATGATATTCGGAGCTCACACCTAGATTAACTGGCTAAACTACGGGAGTACAAAGGTAAAGATACATCCCAAAATTAAGAAATCGCAGGCCACCACAACAAGGATTCGGACGAACAAGACCACTTAAACAAAGTGATAACAATTACAAACATATGTGTCTCAGTAGCACACGGCAAAAGAAATTCATGCCATACAGAAGATGGACAAATGTTTCACGTACATCATACACCCGGCATACCAGGGATAAGAAATGACTTAAAGGTTTTTAGCTGGAGAGGCAGCAACTTGGTCAGGGGCTGGGCACTCCGAGGTAGGAGGAGCTTCGGCCGAGGTTGCCTCGCCCTCCATAGACCCAGGTGCGACTTCGGCGGAAGCCCGAGGCTGCTGAGGCGCATCAGTTTGTGCAGTGGAATGCCCAGTACCTTTGGAGGAGGATCGCGCGTCGCCGTTGCCATCCGAGCTCGAACTGGAGTCACCAGAAGTAGCCGAGTCATCCTCATCTTCCCCTTGTTCAGCTGAATCATTATCCGATGCATCCTCGACTACGACCTCGTCGTCCGGGTTCGGAAGGAAACTCGGACCTTCATTCCAGGTATGCACGTCGGCATACTCAACAAGCTGGAAAGCGCGAGCTTGCCGAAGAGCGACGAAGGTGGGGTCCTCAACCCAACGGGAACCAATGCGCAAATTTCTCAAGATATCAAGAGAAATGTCTTCATACCATGACATGATAACAGTGAGAGCCATATCAGCGCCAGCCCGTCCGGCTGATTCCCTCCAAAGACTTAGTTGCCTCTCGGACGCCATTAGTCCTTTCACCAGCAATTCGACCTCATTGATATCAGGAGTCCCAGAAGTATTCGGCCAGAGAACATGATAGGCTCGAATAGCTGCCTGCACCAAATCCCTGCCCATAACCTTCATCGGACCAACTGCAGCGCCGATAGCAACCAGGAAATCTTCCATCGCGTACTCCGAGTCCGCGTCAACAGGGACACCTCGGCGCGCACGAGCAGCAAGAACCGCTTTAGAGCTCACGGGCTTAGCTTCTGGAAAATGATCTGCGCAAAACAGGAATGCGTCAGAGGGCAGCAGGAAAAAGGAAAAAGATAATCCGGCTGTGCTAAGAAGCTTACGATGAATATAACTCATCATTATCTGAAGGTCTTTAGCCCAGTCAATCTTGCTCTTCTCAAAGCGAGCGATCTCCTCGCTCATTCCCCGAGTTTTCAGTTCGGCAGCCTCGAGGAGCTCTTTATTCTTCTGCAGTTGCAGAGCTAGCCGATTTCTCTCCTCGGAGAACTCTTGGTCAACCTTTTCTAGTTCGGACCTCTAAGAAAGCTTAAGGGCCTCCACCTCGGCGCTCAGGCGAGCTATTTCATCGCCCTTTTCTTTTAGCTGCGCCGAATGAGTAGCGCTTTGTTCTAAAAAATGCAGCATTACATCAGGCATGGGCGTGCAATCTTGGTGAGAGGCTGCAAAGGTTTGTAACTCGGCTTTACCAAAGCCAAACAAGATAAAAGAAACTTAGCGCACATTTTAAAGAGGAAAAGGTATAAGGTAAAAGGGAAACTAACCTTCCAAGTTCTTGACTTTCTTCTCAAGACGAATGTTGAGATTATTGATATTACCTGTTCACCAACAAAGTGAGCCGACATCTCGCATACAAAACAATAAGAATGACGGAGATGACAACAAAGAATTGTCGACTTACCAGTTTTTTTCACCACAGGAATAACTTTCTCATATTTTTCTTCCAATTTCCTGTGCGAAAAAAGCAATCTTTGAAATTCAGCAGTCTACCGGTCATGTGCAACCTGAGCAATAGAACAAATGATGAGCGGATATTCAAAGCCAAAACAGATCCGAGTCAAGCAAAAATTAACTCGGATCTAGGTGGCTGGATATTCAAAGCCAAAACAGATCCGAGTCAAGCAAAACTTAACCCAGATCTAAGTGGCTGGATATTCAAAGCCAAAACAGATCCGAGTCAAGCAAAACTTAACCCGGATCTAAGTGGCTGGATATTCAAAGCCAAAACAGATCCGAGTCAAGCAAAACGCAACCCGGATCTAGGTGGCTGGATATTCAAAGCTAAAACAGATCCGAGTCAAGCAAAACTTAACACGGATCTAGGTGGCTGGATATTCAAAGCCAAAACAGATCCGAGTCAAGCAAAGCTTAACCCGGATCTAGGTGGCTGGATATTCAAAGCCAAAACAGATCCAAGTCAAGCAAAACTTAACCCGGATCTAGGTGGCTGGATATTCAAAGATCAGTTAGACAAAAATCAAGCAAAGTTTAAGGCAGATCTAGTCGGATATAGGTTCGAACCCTAAAGTTAAATCGAATTAAGTAGAGCATCATAAAACTTCCAAGCGAATAACAAGTTACTCGTTTGCAAGTTTCGGGGACTAGTGTATATATAATAGCATCTGGAGAATCAATCAAAACTCCGTAAAACAATAATTACCTCATTCATCTTGTTACTATCAAGGATGATCTTGGCAGCTTGATCCAAGCGGCTGCTAATGTCGGAAAGCTAAAACGGCTGACTGATTGGATTACCCTCAAGCTGATCGGCAGCATTCCAGTTATTGGCATATTCCATCAGTGAGCCGAGGCTGTTTCCACTAGCCGTCCGAGTGAGGACTTTACCCAGACGTCTTTGTGTAACCACCATGACAGCAGGCTTTATGAAGAGCAAGCTGGGTACCGGCGGCCGGAGTAACGGAGGCTTTGGTAGAGGCAGTTCCTTTGCGCAGCACATCGGCGATACTCGGCTGAGAAGAGCCGGCAAGACCTTTCTGGGAAGTGGAAGCCTTGGTGGCAACAGCTTTTCTTGCTTTAGAAGAGGCATCAGCAGAAGCCGATACCTCGGCAATGGGAATGGTGCCTTTAGGAGCCGGAGGGATCACAGTCGAGGAGGGCGCCGAGATATTGACTACCTCGGCCGGGGCTGGAGTTACTACAGAAACTGCGGGGGTAGAAAGAGGCTCGGTAGATATGCTCGGATTCAAAGAGGGGGCAACTGGCTCGGTAGAAATCTCGGAGGGCCGAGTGGAATCAACGTCAACAAGAGGAGTCTCAGGCACATCGTGGCGAGGGGGCGACCGATGCGGAGCTGGAGGAGATGCGGCATGAGCAGGACTGGGGATCCTGGTATCTTCAGCGGGCGGAGGAGACGGCTGCCGAGTCACACGGCCAGTCATGCTAGGACCTCCGGGCTTAACAGAAAGTGGAGCACTGCGGAAATAAAAAAGAAAGAAGGGCGTCAGGTTGAAAAGCAGAAAGAGAGAAACAAGAAATACGAGCAAAAGGAAATTACCCTGCGACTCCAGGCATGGTCTTGCGCCTGGGAGGATTCGAAGCGGATTTCTTCATTCGTTTCTTGGGGGCCGCTTCTGAGGCACCAGCAGGAGCCCCACGTTTCCCCGAGGTAACAGGGGTCCAGGAAGCAATAGGCTCGGCGTCGTGAACCTGACCGGCCGGATTAGCTGGGAAAGTAGAAGCCGGAAATGCATAAGAAATGGGCATTGCGGCAACTACCTCTAGAACTTGGACCTCGTCCGAATCACCTTCCTCCTCATGGACCGAGGTCTTGCCCCGGGCACGAGCCGGAGCGAGATCCGACTTGGGGACGAATTCTTCGGAGTCCGGCTCCCCAACGTCCAGGGTATTCCGGTCCGCAGGCCACGGAAGCGACAAAACCTCGGCATCCTCATCCTTCTGCTCTGCAAACCTCTGCAAGGCAAGAAGGAGGGAAGTTAGCGAAAACAGTTACGAAAACAATTGAAAAACAAAGCATTAATGGTTAAGCTTACCGAGGGAGGGGGACGCTCGCGGGTGAACGGCTTCAATCCCCAAGCCCAGTCCTCAGGCATCTCCGTCTTGAAGATGGCTCGGACACGTTTAAAAATGAGATAGTTGTCCAGCTCCACGGTCGAGTCACGGTTAGGGTCAAGAGGACCGCTCATGTAGCAGAGTTTGTGCGTCCTTTTCTGGAATAGGCAGATTCGGCTACTGATGAAGGTAGCCATCAAATCCTCGCCGCGTAACCCAGCGCGGATCAGCTCCTTAAGCCGAATCTCAAAAGCTTCGGCCAAGGCGTGACTCTTCCTCGGATTATAAGTCCAATTCACCTTGGAGGGAGTACCAATGGAGAAGGCAGGGAGCCGAATCTTGTCCTCCGTTCCCGTGTTCTTGACATAGAAGAAAGATTTGTGCCACTTCTTGCACGACTCTAGCCCCGTAACACGAGGAAACACGGACTTCCTCCGAGGTGTAATAGACGCTGCTCCGCATTGAGTAAGCAGTTTCTCGGAAGGGTGTAGAGACTTGTCAGGGACAACTTTAGAACGAATCTGGAAGAACTTCGACCAGACATGCACGGACGGCCATAGGCCGAAATACCCCTCCGAGGCAGAGATAAAAGCACAGAGAGAGGCGATGGCATTCGCAGGAAGATGATGCGGCTGAAGGCCGAAGTAGTCGAGAAATTCCCTGGCAAAGTCGCTAAGAGGGAGATTTAAGCCGCGCGAGAAATGCGACATGAAAACTACGTACTCGCCCTCCCTAACGTCCGGAGAGGACTCGCTGCCGGGTAAGCGACAGGAGACCTCGGCGGGAATCCTCCGAGTCCGGATAAGCCACTCGATCTCACGGCGAGTAATGGAGGAGCCCTGCCACGAGCCTTGCTCGGGCTCAGATCCAGCGTCGTCATCCTCTATCAGGGCACCACTGAAGGAGCTAGACATGGGCTCGCCGGAGAAATCAGCAGAGGAAGAACTAGCGGCGGAGGAAAGTTTAGAATTACGGGGCCCCGTTGTAATTCTACACAGAAACGGCGGCGGAGCAGCAAGGGAACTACTGCGCGAAAACGAAAGGGAAACAGAGGAATCTAGAGGAAAGCCTAGGCGATGGGGTCGGAAAGAACTCACCGGCGATGGCGCCGGAGCTATCGAACAAGGACGAGGCAGACGGAGCAACACGGCGGAGTCCTCATCATCGGAGATTCAGATGAACGCACGGCGGCGGAGCCGCGAACGGGCGCAGGAGCAAGAGGAAGAAGAAGGGCGCGGGCGAACGAAAAGGGGAAAGTGAATTCCCAGTCACCGCGCCCCTCTTTATAACCGAGCCGCCTACGAGGTAGTGGGATCGTGGGTGTGGCGGTTGATCATGTAGATCGTGTACGCCGCACGACCGCACGTCGCTGAGCGGAACCGCACCAAGGACCACACGGTGGCAAAGGAGGTCACGATCCCCAACGGAAACGGCGCACGAGGCGTCCAAGATCAGACGGGGCGCGATAGCGTAGCAAAGTCGGTAAAAACTGTAGAGGAACAAAAAACTAGAGAAACAATGATGGGGATGACACGTAGGACGAGGCGTACGCCAGAAGATACGATGATACCTCGGACGAGAAAGAAATAACTCGTAAACAATGAGGAACGAGTATCATGAAACTAATACGGCCCGGCCGAGGTTATCGGCGGGGCCATATCAGCTTCGGGGACTAATGTTGGGGAGGTAACCCCGGATAGGGTAAGGACGGAGAAAGACGAAAGGGTGTTCCCCGTCTAGTTTCCGAGTTATAGTCTGAGTCGGCCGAATCCTATAGAGGTCGGCTGAGATAGGAAAGGGCAGGACCTCAGTAGTAATGGCAAGGCATTACCCGGCCGAGATATTGCGTAAGTCGGCCGGGTTAGCCCGAGTAATCTTAATGCAGGTGAAGGACAAGCCGAGTTACGCGAGGAAGGGCCGAATGATACGAAGCTTGCGGGAGAAGGAGAAACCTAAAGTCAAATCAGAGCATGAGCTAGAGAATCTGAGCAGAGCCAAGCGCAAGGGACAAATGTGCAGAGCGACAGAGGGGCAGAAGGAGGTCACGGAGGTGACAGTCCTAGAGCCCAAGGCACGCAGGAGGGGCCCTCTGGAACCTTGCCGTCATTAGAGGGGCGACAGGGAAAGGAGGCCGCCGAACTACTATATTGGGACAAGCATATTCCTCGAATATGCTTGCCACATCAGCCCTAAAGGAACCCAAGGCTCTCCTTTATAAGGGGAGGCTTGGACCCTGAGGAGGGCATCGGCTCATTTTAGTACCGTTAGGCTGGTAAAGTTCTTCCTTTCTCCTCGTACACAGCTCAAGGAGCACTTGTAGCCCAAGGAAGGAGAAATAAAGATCTTTGCTTTTGCCTTCTGTGTGTAGAATCAATTGCATCTTCCCTCCCCGGATCCCTCTAGCATCCATTGGCCCCAAACTTTAGCCTACCCGTGGCATCTGCCGTGCCACCACCACGACACCGGAGGACTGGGCCTGGGGATTGAAGCCATTCACCCGCGAGCATCCCCCTCCCGGAGTAAGTTCTCGCAGTTGTGTTTTGCCTTTTAATCGCATCTGTGATTTCTCTTGTTAATTTCTCTCTTTATTTTCCTACAGAGGTTTGAGGAGCAGAAGATCGAGTATGCCGAGGTTTTGTCCCTCCCGTGGCCTGCAGATCGGAACACCCCGGATAGCAGGGAGCCTGATTCGGAGGAGTTCGTTCCCAAGACGGACCTTGCTCCGGCTCGTGCCCGCGGCAAGGCCCCAGCTCACGAGGAGGAAGGTGATTCGGACGAGGTCCAAGTTCTTGAGGTAGTCGCCGCAATGCCAATTTCTTATGCCTTTCCGGCCTCTACTTTCTCAGCTAATCCGGCCGGTCAGGTTCACGACGCCGAGCCTCTCGCCTCCCAACCTCCTGCTACCTCGAGGAAACGTACCGCTCCAGCAGGTGCCTCGGAAGCTGCTCCGAAGAAACGAATGAAGAAGTCCGCCCAACACCCTCTGAAGCGTAGAACCATGCCCGGGGTTACTGGGTGAGTTAGTTTTCATTTGTATTTCTTGTTTCTCTTTTTCTGTGTTCTGACCTGACTCTCTGTGCCTTTTGCAACGCTCCTCTTTCTGTTCGACCTAGTGGTCCGAGCATGACGAGTCATATGACTCGGCCGCCTTCTCCTACACCTCCTGAAGATACCAGAGTTCCTAGTCCTGCTCGCGCAGACTCTCCTCCCCCTCTGAATCAGACGTCATCTCGCCAAGATGCGCCTGCGATTCCCATCTCTGATGTCGATGTAACTCGGACAGCAGATCCTCCTAGCGATTCTGCTGTCCCAGTTGCGAACCCCGGAGTTATTCCCGAGATTCCTCCGACCCCCACAGTCTCTACTGCAACTCCGACTCCAGCCGAGGATATCACTACCTCGGCGCCCTCAGAGACCGTAATCCCTCCGGCTCCCAAAGATGCTACTCCAAGTGCCGAGGTTGCGGCTCCTGCGGATGTCTCCTCCAAAGCTAAGAAAGTTGTTGTCACCAGGCCTCCCTCGTCTCAGAAAGGGCTTGCCAGCTCTTCTCAGCCCACCATCGCTGACGCACTCCGCAAGGGAGTTTCCTCTGGCAAGACCGCTGTTACTCCGGCCGCTGTCACTCAGCTCACTCTTCACAAGAGTCCCGCGACAGCGGTGGTTACACAATGCACCCGAGGTAAAGTCCTGACTTGTACTGAGAGTGGGAACAACCTCGGCTCGTTGGTTGAGTATGCCAACAACTGGAATGCTGCCGATCAGCTTGAGGGCAATCCTAGCAACCAGCCCTTTCAGCTCTCAGACATCAGCAGTCGTCTGCATATGGCTGCCAAGATCGTGCTGGACAGCGACAAAATGAACGAGGTAATTGCTTTTGTTAATATTTTTGGTTAATCATTCAAATGGTGATATATACACTCTAGTCCCCGAAGCTTGCAATCGAGTAACTTGTTGCTTGTTTGGAAGCTTTGTTTAAGCTTTAAGTGCATTATTTTGCCGGCAAGTTTCCTGTATGATTTTTACTTATTGTTTTAGCTTCGAGTATCCAGCCGCTTATATCCGAGTTAAGCTTTGCTTGATTCGGATTTTCCTTAGCTGCAAATATCCAGCCGCTTAGATCTGAGTTAAGTTTTGCTTGATTTGGATCTGCCTTAGCTGCAAATATCCAGCCGCTTAGATCCGAGTTAAGTTTTGCTTGATTTTGATCTGCCTTAGCTGCAAATATCCAACCGCTTAGATCCGAGTTAAGCTTTGCTTGATTTGAATCTGGCTTAGCTGCAAATATCCAGCCGCTTAGATCCGAGTTAAGCTTTGCTTGATTCGGATCTGCCTTACCTGCAAATATCTAGCCGCTTAGATCCGAGTTAAGCTTTGCTTGATTCGGATCTGCCTTAGCTGCAAATATCCAGCCGCTTAGATCCGAGTTAAGCTTTGCTTGATTCGGATCTGCCTTAGCTGCAAATATCTGATTTTCTTTATCACATAGGTTGCCCATGATCGTCGGACAGCCTAGTTCCATAGGCTGCTGTTTGCACACAAGAAGTTATAAGAAAAGTATAAAAAAGTACTTCCGGTGGTGAAGAAAGCTGGTAATCAATCTCAGCGTTATCCCTCAAGCTGTTAATATTTTTGATTTGAGGTGCTAACTCATCTTGCTTGTAATCAGGTAATATCAATAATCTAAATATTCGTCTTGAGAAGAAAGTTAAAGCTCTGGAAGGTTGGTTATTCTTTTCCTCTATCAATTTTCATTCAAAGCTTATCCTGAGTTCCTTTTAACCTATTGGCTTTGGTATAGCCGAGTTACAAATTCTTGTAGCGTCACATCAAGAATGCATACCCATGCCTGATATGATGCTGCATTTTTTTAGAACAAAGCGCTACTCACTCGGCGTAGCTGAAAGAGAAAGACGACGAGATAACTCGCTTGCGCGCCGAGGTGGAGTCCCTCAAGCTCTCCCAGAAGTCTGAGTTAGAGAAAGTTGACCAGGAGTTCTCTGAAGAAAAGAATCGGCTAGCTCTGCAATTGCAGAAAAACAAAGAACTCCTTGATGTTGCCGAACTTAAGACACGAACGATGAGCGAGGAGATCACTCGCTTTGAGAAGACCAAGGTTGACTGGGCTCAAGACCTTCAGAAAATGCTAAGCTATATTCATCGTAAGTCTCTGACCGTGGCTGAGTTATCTCCTTTTCCTTTTTACTTTTGCGTGATATACTTTGTATCCTGCGCAGACCCCCAGAAGCTAAGCCCGTGAGCTCTAAAGCAGTGATCAATGCTCGCGTGCGCCGAGGTGTTCCCGCAGATGCGAGCCCAGAATACTCAATGGAAGATTTCTTGGTTGCCGTTGGTGCTGCCGTTGGTCCGATGAAGATTATGGGCCGGGATTTGGTGCAAGCAGCCATTCGGGCTTATCATGTTCTCTGGCCGAATACTTCTGGAACTCCTGATATTGACGAGGTCAAGATACTGGTGGAAAGATTAATGGCATCCCAGAACCAGTTAAATCTCTGGAGGGAATCCGCTGGACGAGCTAGTGCTAATATGGCGCTCACAGTCATTATGTCATGGTACGAGGATGTTTTCGCTCGATACCTTGATAAATTTGCGCACTGGCTCCTGTTGGGTTGAGGATCCAGAATTTGTCGCCCGCCGACAAGCTCATGCCTTCCAGCTTGTTGAGTATGCTGATGTACACAACTGGATTGAAGGGCCGAGCTTTCTCCCTAACCCGGCTGACGACGTCGAAGTTGAAGATGCCTCTGATAATAATTCGGCCGACCAGGACGAGGGTGAGGGCGACTCGGACACTTCTGGTGATTCCAGCGCAAGCTCGGATGGGGAGGGCGACGCGCGATCATCCTCCAAGGGGACTGGGCATTCTCAAGCTCAAGCTAGTGTTTCTCAACAGCCCCGGGCTTCCGCCGAAGTCGCTCCTGGTTCTGTGGAGGGCGAAGCAACTTCAGCCGAGGTGTCGTCTACCTCGGAGCACCCAGTGCCTGACCAAGTCGCTGCCCCTTAGGTTCAAAAAACTTTAAGTCATTTCTTATCCCTGGTATGCCGGGCGTATGCTGTGTTTGAAACAATTGTCCGACTCTCCGTGTGTTATTAACTCTCTTTTGCCTTTTGCCGCCGAGACATCTATGACGGTAATCGTTATTTGTCTGTCTAAATGGATCTGGTTGGTTAAAATCTTTGCTTCGATGGCCTTCCATCTCATAAGTTCGGATTGTGTGCTCTTATTTGAGCCATCTTGGTTCGGCGTTAATATTGCCTGGCCTGTATAAGCTCGATGGCTCTACCATTGTGTCCTTGCTTTTTATTCAATCTGTAAACCCCGAAGCCCATACTTGAGGAAAGCGAAGCAATATCGTTTAAGGTAGTTTTTGACCCATCGTTCGGGGAGCCGAGGCGTAGTACCCATTTTTGGACTAGGGGGCAATTATGGGATAATTCTCTAGTCAGCGATTTCAGTGCACGATCCGAGATAAGGGACGATACGACATAGTTCGCTACATCCTTCATTACATTAGATAAAACTGAAAGAGGTGGATCACCGTCCGTCCGTCCCACAATCAAAACTTAGGGCACGTACAACCCGGGGCATTTAACTGAGGCGCTAGGAAAGAAATATTATCGATTTTGGCAATTTCCACAAGAATCCCTGCCGTTTCCTTGCCATCCACGCAAAACTAGACATCCGACGCTTGGAAAATACATGGAAAATCCTCCCCTAGCACCAGACGCTATGCACAATCCGAGTTTGACTTTTTAAGCGTCCGTTTAAATGCTTTGCAATACACATGCCCTTAGTCTAGCAAAATTATGCTCCACCTTGTTCGCAGTGTTGGAAGGAGATCTGTCCAATACGATCTGAAATTTGGAAGCAATCCGCCTAAAATTGCCGAGAATGGACTCCAGAGCTCGATTACCCTATTACATGCATTTATCAGTTCCAAAGTCCGATTCTACAATAGCTGGAGAGCACCCCAATTTTTAAGCAGATCCGAACATGCTTTAGAGCCAAAGCTTCAGCAGCCGCCGAATAAGGAATACTAGCAGAGTCCTACCAAGAAAATACGAATAGAAGGGTGATTAGATTGAGTGGGTCAAGGATCATGATAGCCTTGCCGGGCGTCCCATTCAGTGCCTCACTGGCGGTGTCCTTGGTCTTCCTGGCCTTGTCCGCGGCCTCCTTCGAGTCCCTGGCCTTTCCGCTCGCCGTCCATGCACCCACAAATCAAATCAAACAACGAGCGTCAGCTTGCAAACTCGAGAGTTCCTCCACATAACAAACGCAAAAATAAACACCGTGGCGTGAGCGTCAGCTTACCGACATAATTGTGTGGACTCTCACGACCAATCCTTCGTCGACATTGCTAGCCCTCCGAGCTTGTTCAGGCCTGTTAGATAATCACGTGTCCTACACGTATTGAAATTGCAGTCCGAGTAGGTGTAGGTGTCCAGGTATGTGTATTAGACTAGGTTTAGCTACCGAGTCGGTTGTCTAGTCTTGGCATATATATATGCGTATATCCTGGCCTGTAAACAACACCTCGTGAGAATTAATACGAAAGTAAATATGAGGTGCGATATGCACCTGTGGCCATCAAAGCTTATTGTTTTTCACGTGAGTGAGTTGTGTTGGTACTAGCTTGATCAATCAATCAAAGCTAGCCAGTTTGGCTGTGTGTACTTGCGCGTCTTGCCGGAGTTGATCGAGTGATCTTGCCGCTATCGCGTCGTCTGTTGTTGGAAAGTACTCGACGAAAGGCGTCGCATATCGGGCCAATTTCCAACAATTGGTATCAGAGCCAAGGTCGTCGCCTGTGATCTTTTGAAAGTACTAGGAGGTCATGGCGATGGTGAAGTTTGGCGAGAGCTCGGCATCGGCACCGGTGACAGAGACGGTGGGGGCGGCTTTGTATCCGCGCCTCGATCGCAAGGACTATGGGCTATGGGCACTCAACATGGAGGTGTCCATGGAGGCTCAGGAGGTTTGGGAGGCCGTCGATCCAGGAGGCGGCAGAATGCGTCAAGGAGGCGCGAATGCGGAAGGATCGCCAAGCATTAACGGCGCTCTATTCCGTCGTGCCGAAGGACGTGATGCAGCACCTCGTCGGAAAGAAATCGGCGAAGGATGCATGGGAGACGATCAAGATCTTGCACCAAGGTCATGCCCGCGTGAAGGAAGCGCATCTTCAAACTTTGACAAAAAGCTATGAAGATCTGAAGATGGAGGAGAGCGAGACGGTTGATCAGTTTGCCGCCCGTTTCGTTACCCTTGTCAACGCAATCAGGGGATATGGCGAGAAATTGGATGAGATCAAGAACGTCAGAAGGTTCCTGCGTGCGGCGCCGACGCGCTACATGCAGATCGTTACATCGATCGAACAATGTCTCGACCTGAATACATTGACGGTTGAGGATCTCGTCGGAAGATTCAAGGCACACGATGAGAGAATCCGGATCAGCTTCGGTGATCCAGAACAGGTTGAGCACCTGATGCTCACAAAGCAGCAGTGGATGACTCTTTCAAAAGAAAAGCAAGGAGGCTCCACGAGCGGCAAGGAGAAGCAACGCCCAGCGAAAAAGTACATTGTGGGGCAGGAGGATGAAGATGACGCCCCGCCGCGGAGGAAGTTTGACATAAAGAAAGTAAGGTGTCATAACTACGGCGAGCTCGGTCACTTCAAGGCTGATTGCCGGAAAGCACCAAAGGAAAAGGAGAGGGCTCTCATCGCCCAGGAAGGAGATGATGGACCGATGATGCTGATGCTCGAAGTAACTGAGTTGAAGGATGAGGAGGATCCTCCATCACCGGCTGCGGAGATTGTGGCACAAGTGGATCACGATCTACCGTGTGTGCATCATGAGGAACAAAGTGCCCCGTTCCCATGTGAAGCCACGTTTGAGGCAAGTGAAGCCTCGGAACTTGTTCATGGCGATCTATGCGTTGGAATTTCACCTGCAACTCCGTCCGACAATAAGTTCTTCATGCTTGTGGTGGATGATCATAGTAAATACATGTGGATTGTATTGCTGAAAAGTAAGGGTCAAGCTCAACAAGCATTCGAGAAGATCAAGGAAGCCGAAGAGTTCAAGGTGGAGGCGAAGATAAGAGCCCTACGCATTGATCAAGGGGGTGAGCTGCATCAAACTGTGTTGACCATGGCACGGAGCATGATGAAGAGTAAAGGCTTACCAGGAAAATTCTGGGGTGAGGCAGTCAATACGGCTGTGTATTTGCTGAACATGGAATCTACTGAGGGTGGAGTTGGTATAACACCGTACGAAGCATGGTACGGATGGAAGCCCTCGGTTGATCATCTTCGTACTTTTGGATGTGTGGCGCATGTAAAGGCGGAATTGGCGGAGCAACGTATTCCAATGATCATGACAGGCTATGAAGGCTCAAAGACATACCGCTTGTGCAATCCTTATACCAATAAGGTGGTTTTCAAGGGAGACGTAATATTTGAGGAAGGCAAGTCATGAAATTGGGGCTACAACGAACCGGAATATTCAACTTTTCACGTCACGTGGGATCTTGAGTATGAAGAAAATATGGATCAATCGAGCTTATCCTTGTCAGCAAGTTCGGGCCCAGAAGACATTGAAGGCCTAGGGGCAGCTCCAAGCGTGGACACCAGGCCAGAAGCACTAGGGATTCTCCCAGAAGACAAAGAGTTTGAAGAAAAGGCTAGTCTGTGGCCAGAAGATACGGAACTGGAAGGATGTACAGATGCATGTGCAGCGATACTTGCACTTGTTTGCCCAAAAATTAGAGGAGGAGGGGGAGCTGAAGTGAGCCCAGCAAACAGGCCAGCAAGGCCAGAAGGCGATGGTCCAAGAGTGTGGACTGGTGGCCAGATAGATGGAGGAGACCCAACAATAGGGGGTGCAGATCCATCAAAAGGCTTTTCACGTGGTATAGAGAAGCTAGAAGAAAACAAATTTGAGTTACCTCCTACTTATTTGTTCTATTGCATCCAAGAGCACCGGCAAGTAGTAGATCAAATATGCGAGGAACCGATGAGAAAGTACTTCATTGAACCAAGTATAATGTCTCAAGGCGTGGACAAAAAGGACAGTCGGCGTGAAGGCATGGAGAAGGGCGCGGACAAAAAGGGTTGTCGGCGTGAAGCCATGGAGAAGTCGACAAAGCAAAGTCGGTGACATGGGTACTGAGTAAGGGTGCGGCGAAAGCAATGCCGTGGATGACGCCCGCGAGGAGCAGCTGACGCATTTGGGACCCAGGTCGATGTAAAGAAGCACATCGTGATTAGGGGGTGATTGTTAGATAATCACGTGTCCTATACGTATTGAAATTGCAGTCCGAGTAGGTGTAGGTGTCCAGGTATGTGTATTAGACTAGGTTTAGCTACCGAGTCGGTTGTCTAGTCTTGGCATATATATATGCGTGTATCCTGGCCTGTAAACAACACCTCGTGAGAATCAATACGAAAGTAACTATGAGGTGCGATATGCACCTATGGCCATCAAAGCTTATTGTTTTTCACGTGAGTGAGTTATGTTGGTACTAGCTTGATCAATCAATCAAAGCTAGCCAGTTTAGCTGTGTGTACTTGCGCGTCTTGCCGGAGTTGATCGAGTGATCTTGCCGCTATCGCGTCGTCTGTTGTTGGAAAGTACTCGACGAAAGGCGTCGCATATCGGGCCAATTTCCAACAAGGCCGAGCCTCTCAAAGATCTTGTGCTTAGCCCATCTTGTTCATGACCCTCCCTCCTTGCCTGGAAACGCGTCAGCCGTGATGTTGTGCTGTGAGGAGCAACAAAGCATAAGAGTGAAGAGCAATAGCGTCTGGCCGCCTGCATCTGACTGGAATGTGTTCCGGGAGACGTATGGGAAGGCAGCCAAAAGGGTGGCATGGCAGTCAGCCACGACAGAGCAGGGAAGCTAACCAGAAAACCCAGGGAGGCGGCGACCGCTCCAGCTCAAGGTGTCGGCCATGGCAGCACGTGGAGACATCCAACCAGGCACGCGGACGATGAACCGTCCGCGGCGCCCGTAGCGAGGCCAATGGTGGTAGGTGTTGAATATAAATACATCGCCTAGCCCTTTCCATCAGATCGGTTTTTTGAGATAATTGGCTAGTGCATAAATCCTTTATGGTATCAGAGCCCAGAGGTCTTGAGTTCAAGACCCTGCTCACGCAGAATTAAAAAAAAGATTCTGTGGCCTACTCCTATCCCACGCTAAGGACTAAAATATCCTAGACCTGAGGGGGAGTATTGAATATAAATACACCGCCTAGCCCTTTCCATCAGATCGGTCTTTTGGGATAATTGTCTAGTGCATAAATCCTTTAGTAGGAACCGGCAAGAATTCCCAGGATGGGGCTAAGGAAAATGAGGTCGGTGACCGCATGGATCTCAAACAGGGAGATGTCAAGGCAGCTCGTTCACGGCAGGGGCGGTGGAGAAGAGCTCGTGTGGGGGAGGCCGGTGGAGGATCGAGCAAGGAGGAGCTCCGGCGGGGCCAGGCCGCTTGAGTCGCAGGGGATCCGGTCGGTATGGAGGAGCTTCGGCCGGTGCGGGAGATAAATAGAACTGGGCAGGGACGAAGGATGCGGCGGACCGGTGGGAGCGCTGGGCCGACAATGGCGAGGCGTTCGGTGACAGGACGGGCTTATGGTGCCTCACCATTCGCCAACACAGCATCGGCGGCGAGGCGGAGTCCACGATGCAGATGCACGAGTTCGACTTCCTGATCCTCTGCATCGGCAGGTTCAGCGGCGTCCCCAACGTCCCGGTGACGTCCCCGACTCCCTGGGCCCGGAAGCCTTCCGCGGGTGGGTGCTCCACTCTATGGAGCTCTCCTCCATGGCCGATGCGGACACCGCCGCGTTGGTCAAGGGCAAGCGCGTGACGGTCGTGGGCGCCAGCAAGACGGCGTTCGAAATCGCCACGGAGTTCTCCTAGGCCAACGACGCGGGGCTGCCGTGCACGATGGTGTGTCGGAAAGCCGCAGCACAGCCCAGGCGTGTGGGGGAAAGTTAGCATCGCGTACCTCTATATGAACCGCTTCGCGGAGCCCATGGTCCCCAGGCCCGGCGCCGGCGTCACCTCCCGCATCCTTGCCGCAGTGCTCGCGCCGGCCGACGTGGTGATTCTAGACGGCACGAAAGATGGGAGAAGAAGCGAGGAGAGGCAAGATAAGATTTTGCTTAGTTGACTACCGCTAACTGCAGTGAGGGCCCACAACCAGTCACAGGACGCACAGCATATGGCCTCACGGGAGCCCCTGCCGCTCACGCTTAAGAAACTAGATAATTAGTCATAGACCATGATCCCCCGGATATAACTTGGCCGTTGGCATCTCTAATTATGGGTGACTTTTTTTGGGCTTCTAACATGGCTTTTAGGTCTTCAAAGAAGTGTCTAGATTCTTCCTACCGAAAAAACTCCCCAGAAGCCCATTTACACACAGTGGGAAGAAATTGGTGGAGAGCATTTTCCCGAGCTTCTCAGCTCACGATGCGAAACGTTCCCGGAAAAAGACATATCGTTACGTTTAATTACCCCCAAAATGCCACCGCGCGAGAGCAACGAACTGCGTCACTAGAAAAAAAAACACCCATGGGCCACGCGTTCCCGACCCCCATCTCCTTCCCGACATCTCCTCCCAATCGCTACCCCCACCTGCCCCGCCGCCACGCCCTGACTCCTCTTCCCCAACGCCGCTCCTCCCGCCCCCTCTCCCCCAGAGGCGCTCCATCGACCAGATCCTCCCGTGACGATCCATCTGCAGGCGATCCTCCCCGCTCCTGTTCGATCAGCACAAAGATTGGACAGGGCGGGGTTGTCTTGGAGTTGTTTGCGACGATGGGGTTTGATGGTGTCCGGCACCTACAGGTTTGTGCTTGCGAGCGCTGTCAGTGCTTGCTCCGCACTTGGATTTCTAGAGCGCTGTCAGAGCATCTCAGAGCAAGAGAGGTATTTTAAGCCTCGAGTGAAATTGGCACAATTTCTTACGGTTGCAATGATCGAAGGATATGCAAGGCTGGGTGATCTTCAGTAAGATGAGATATTTCTCCCTAAAGCCAATCCTACCGACATTTGTTTTGCTCCTCGGTGTCTTATAGTCAAATCAGGAAGTTCACTGTACCTATATGCAGAGTGTTTTACTCGATGCCTATTCAAAGTTTTCCCTGCTGGATGATGCCATGGTTGTGTTCAGTCTGAAGCACAACAGAGACATTTTCTATTGTAATTCTTAAAATCATATGATATTTTCTATTATTTTGGCATGTCTACTACAACACCATGTTTTATTAAGTGATCAGATCAAGTCCAATGGCATAACAGACATCTTACAACTCATTGCAGCAAATAAGCCAAAACAGCATAAGCCCAAAAGAAGTCTCATGAGAGTATTTACAAGCTTCTGCCCACCGCAGTTTCCCACCGTAATCTATAAGCAGGCTTATGCATGAACAGAAGTCTAAAAGAAGTCACTCTAAGGCAGTTTCACACCCAACACCATTCCGGAAAAAGCATGCATCAACGTTTTAACTTGTATAGTGGTTATAAGGAGGTTTTGTCCAAGGCACTCCTTCAGCTTTGCAGCCGGAGATGCAGCGCCATAGTTCAGGTTAAGAGACTGTATTGAAAAATCCGGTCTTGTCGCCGGGACTACATCCCCCACCCTTTACTCCCTCACGTCGACGCCACCAAATGTACCAAGCCGCTACTGCCACCGTTTCTTGTAAACCTAGTTGGCCTAGGACAGGTGACTTCTCATATCTCACAAGATTTCTTCAAGCACTACACTCCCTGACCTATCCAACTTCAAAGATTCATTAATTACATGCTCCAAGGTAAGGGCTTTCCACACTTCTTTCGCACGGCCACAAGTAAATATCTAGTGACGTATATCCTCCGCTCCCCTCTCATACAAAGCTCCATTCACGCGAGGGATATTATAACTAGGACAAAAGGAGCTCTCTCACTGGAATGGGTGTTTTTGACCGTCTGGTCATCCATTTATCCATTTGGTTCACACCTAACCATTGATTACTGCTAGTTTCGCGAGATGTCCCGTTAGGGCAGCTAAATGCTTGTGTAAAATCGATGCTCTCCGTTGAACTGGGCCTTCGTACACACGAAATCCCATCGAGGAATATGATCCTGCTAACAACCCTGTCGCTTGGAGCGTGACGCATGCCCACATCCGTTAAAATGAACAAGGTTACAAATACTTTTGGAAGTGTCCGGAAGAAGCTTTGACAACTCAAGATGTAGCTAGAGTGTTTACGCTCGAATCCAGATAGGGTTGGACCGACTCATACATAGCTGAAAATTTGTGATCATATTGCAGAACTGCACAACCGTGAGGAATTGATGTGGAGACAACCGTCCCGTGTTCAATGGTTGGCAGAGGGTTAACAAGAACACCCATTTTTCCACCGTCGTGCTAGCAGGAGGAAGAAGGTTACGCCACACCTTATAGCTACACAACACTAAAATTGTGTTCTCTTTTATAATCTACCTAGGCTCCTCCCTCTAGTGTCGTAGAATAGACCAGACAGTGGATCCAAAAAAAATCTCCGACACAGTTATTTATGATGACTTTATTTGCCGTCTAAAGTACGAGGGTGATGATTAGATGTGTGCATCGGCCTTTATAATCTGCGTGTGTTGCTGTAGTGACATATACTCTAGATTCTTCTATCTAAGTATAAATAATCTTAAACGAGAAACATATGTAAGATATTCTTATACCATACAACCGGAAATTTATACAAATATAACTAAATGATACACACATTGGCATATACATTGTATTCGTGAAAGTGAAAAAAATACTCAGGGAAGACATGTGATTTTGTAATTTCTTAGTTTTCTCACATTTGAGAATTTGAACGAAATATGTTAGCCATGAGCAAATACATTAAAAATCAGTGTAACTTTTATTACAAAATATGATTTTTGCGACATATTATCTATAACCCTGAAAACTGAGTTATAAAAAGTATAATAGTTTAGTATAAACATATTTATTTTAAATCAAACCGGGACCACTAATTTGAATGTGTTGGTCTTGAATGAGTCTTACCTCTAGGGTAGTGAAGATAATGCACTAAAGATGAGGGACTTACTCGGGTAGTATTGTTGATGTGTTGTCTTGGAGAAACTTTTACCGAATGTTCATGTTTCTGTTGTATTAGTTGGGCTAAGTGAGGATGAATGTTCAATGCTCATGCTCTTTGTGCTTGTAGACGACAAACAAATCAACAATGACCCAAGTAAAGAAAAAAAAAGGTAATAGATTCCCCACAAAGAAAGAAAAAGAATTGAAATAGCTTAAAATTTGGTCAACCCTATAAGTATCACTAGAACAATCATAATTCTAAATATATCACTCAAAATTACCTTACTCATTAACTATAATGCTCTTTACAAGCTTCATTATTTTGTAACTCGTACCCAATTGTCCAATAACTAACAAGCATTGATGTGCTCTCACGAGATCAGTTTAGTGTATACCTCCATAGGAAAGTGTAGTTGGTACCTCTATTACAAAGCAATAGTGTGATTGCTTCTTCCTCGAACGACACATTGCCTCATTCCCCTAGGAAAGCAAGGTGATGACTCTCTTTCTAAGCGGCGGCTATTTCTTCCTTTACTGAGACAACGCAGCAGCTCCCTACCAAGGCGACAACATGGCTACCTCAGGGTTTGGTGGATGGCTTGCTCCCCCATGACACCTCTTGGTGATGACGTGACACTCTCCCATGCCCGAGTGATGTGGCCTTCTCTATAGGCAACTTCTCTCTAGCCTGAACCTCTGTATCATCATCCCGGTGACCGGTCGGCTTTGAAACTCCCTTCCCACCTTAGCCCCCGAAACTTTGGTGTGATAGTTGTCATGCTATGCACAATAGAAAGATATGATGCTTAAATTGTTATCTAGATTTCCCGTTGAAGTATGTAAAAATATTGCTATATTATAGAATTATTGTACCGTGATGCTATTACAAGAAAAACCAACAAATATTTTTCTACATTTTAGAAATCATGCCTACTTACACTCTGTGCTATAAAGTAGCCTATATGAAAACCGCCACAAGGCAAAATAGACTTTCCATCAATTACCTGAGGTTCAACTAGCAGAATCTTTACTAGTGCAGAATTTGAGTGATACATCCAAATCTGTCCAAATTCTTTGAGGTATAAATATATTGAACTTTTTTCAGACCACATGTTCTGAATCCAGATGGCCCAAACAAGTAATATATATCCATGCATAATCCCCGATAGGGTCATCGAGCTAGAATAGGCTTATTCATTTTGTTATGTGGGCTAATCTTTGTTTTTTTAGAGAGATTTTAATATTTCACAAAACGAGACCATGGTGGTAGGTGTGGAAAATATTGAATCCCTAATATTTTGGTGTATTGATTTGACCCTTATGGAAAATATATATATACGTACAAACTTGGAGGGCAAGAAGCCTATGACTTGGAATATAAGATGATATCTAAAGTCCTGGTTTATCTCTAGTTGTGTACGTATCCTAACATCTCCCTTCAGTCGGAGTGGGAGTGAAGCGGACGCTTGCGACTGGATTTGAAGTCTTGCGCTTTCGTCGTCTTCTCCTCCTTGTCATCATCAACTGCGTGGACATGATCATGAATGGAATATAGGGGCGGTGACTGCGTCCCCTTCTAATGCCTCACTTCCCTCCCGCAGTCACAGCGGGAGTGGCGTGGACGCAAGTGACGACACAGACGCTGCTGTTGACTGGAGTTCTTGAGTTGCTGTAGACGTTGTTCTTGATGTCGATGTCGAGATAGCCGATCGTGATGTAGCCGTGGTCAAGGTGGGTGTGGTCGATGTCGTAGACGTCGTATGTTGTGTGGCCGCCATTGTCGGAGGCGCAAAAAATTGCGCGGTTTTTGTTGTTATTGATGAAGCTACAGTTGTGGACGTTTTGTACCTTGTAAAGGTACCGTCGGGGGCGTCTCGCGGTCATAGGTGAGACCACCAGTTTTGCCAGGACTGGAGGAAGCCACCAAGCACACACGATTTTGCCAGAACCGTATGTGCGGTCGTAGGAGCGTCACAATTGTGATGTCGATTTGTTGATGCAATCGTCAGGGTCGTGGACGCGGCGATGCCGTCATCGTGCCTTGGAGTTGTACTGTCAGAGGGCGTCGTAGTTGTATTCCACCATGTGGACGGGTATAGCGGCGACGACGATGTGTCGACGAAGATGTTGATGAAGACCACGTTGATGTAGACCTTGGCGTTGATGTGTCGGCGATGATGGAGTAGGCGTGTCGGCGATGATCGTCGCTCGAAGGCGTCCCTTGTGGCGGTGATGATGTCGAAGTCTTGATGTTGAAGAATTCGGTGTAGTAGTGTTCCACACCGGCCTGGCGTGTGGATGATGTTGATGTTGCTTCCCCGTGGTTGTGCTCGACGAAGATCTTGCCTTATAGCTTGGCATAGTCGTACATCTATGTTATGGTTTGGATCGATGTAGTCCGGCTTAATAAAGTGCAGATCTTAATATCGATGTAGATGGCGTGCTGGCACGTGGAAGGTCGATGAAGATCCACGGACCATCCCGGTGTCCATTGGTGTGAGCCGGACCGACAAAAATCTAGACGGCGGCAAGTCTTGGTCGTCACCCATGTCGGTCACAGCGTAGTTGTTCGAGTCGCGCATGAATCCTGGAGCACCAGGTACGTATATCCTTGCATCAGATTGTGGATAATTACCTTGATGTTGGGATTGCATGTGATGTGGACATGACGCGACGAAGAATTCTCTCCGCTGGCTGCCTTGTGCGCGTGTGTAGCCGGGGCACTGTCCTTGGCGTTGTGCGCGTGTTTCCTTGAGCCGCCTTTGGCCGAGTGGTGGACGGAACGCTTTGCATCCAGATGGCTCCTGTAGAGACTTGTAGAGCACTTGGCTGGTCCGGTGGCCACTCGCAGGGCGTGGAGTCGTGGTAGGCTGCGCGTGATGCACGCGTTGAAGTCGAAGTACCGGCGGTGAGTCGAAGTACCGGCGATGAGAGCAATCTTGTACTGTTTTCCGCCGGACTCATAGTAGGATTTAGGGTTTTATTGGCTAATTGGATCTAATCTATAAAATTGGAAATTTCGGTAATTTGGATCTAACCTAAGAACTAAAATTGATCTTAAATCTAATCTAGTCTAAAGAACCGATCCGATCTTTGATCGAGACCGAGTGTCGCGCCCCCGAGAAGATTGATCGCCCCGGGGGCGGCGCGCGATGCGGAAGTGGTGGAAGGCCTATGATCGGTGCCGTGAGGCTAACCGCTCTGATACCATGTGGAAAATATTAAATCCCTAATATTTTGGTGTATTGATTTGACCCTATATACGTACAAACTTGGAGAGCAAGAAGCCTATGACTTGGAATACAAGATGATCTCTAAAGTCCTAGTCTATCTCTAATTGTGTATGTATCCTAACAGTAGGAACCACCAAGATATTCAATAATTAAGATAGTAGTGAGGCTTGAACTTTGGCTGCCTAGCTATAAACCCCCAAGCCTCTCTCGATTTAATAGTTCACTGACGGCCAATCTTTGCCTACTTGTAGACCAGATGCTACAGCCTACAACTCCGTGGAGATGAGTCAAACGTTTCATCATCCTGATCCCCAACTACATGTTGTGGCCTCCCCTGCAGAACACAAGGCAAATACAGGCACGTCGTTTCTGCCACCAAACTGGTAGGAGCACCAACAGGGCAATCAAGTGAGCATGGAAGAAAGGATGTTAGGTACAGAGCTCCATTTCAGTTCATTAGTTCCTTTGCATGCCTAGGCGGCACATTTTGTCGTGGATGCGATCAAATATCGCATGCGTTCAGAAGAACTCATGGAAGTGAGCTAGCTTAAGGTAAAGGATATTTATAGGTTGAACAAGGTAAAGTGGCAAAACCTTATCCTCTCCCGACCCCTTCCTCCCCCCGTTTGAGAGTCAGCCGCCGCCGCACGCTGGGCCTCTCCGCCGCCCTCCCCGCCGGACTAGCCGGCTGGGGTTGGGTTTGGGGAGGCGCCGGATGTAGCTGTAGGAGTAGCTTGTCTTGGTTTGGGAGGATTTCCGCCGTGGCGAGGCTTCTCGCTGGGAGTCTGAGTGAGCTAGAGCTTTGGGTCAAGCTCCGCCCATGGCTGGTTGTTCTCGTCCTCCTGCTGTTGCTCCGGCGGTCGGAGCTGCGGATTGAGGACGGCGCCGGCGACTCCATGAATAAAAGGCCCGTGGAGCTTCTTCTTCCGATGAGGGCGGCGGAGGCTGCCTCGTCTCACCCGGCTGGCCGTGGTGGCAGGGAGGTGAGGTGTGGTGGCGTGTTATTGTGGCCCGTTCGTCTTCCCTCGGCCGACCGTGGCGGCGAGGGGGGAAGATGATGGCTGCGGTTTCTTCTTTGCCAACCTCCAGATGGCATTTGTGCTGGTGCCGTTTGAAGCCGAGATGCGTCGCTTCGCGGATGTCCCTGGCCGGCCGTGGCGGCGAGGAGGGACGCGACGAGGCTACTGTCTCGGTTTTTTCGGTCCTTGCGGCCTTCTGTCAAAGAAGATGAGGCTTCGTCGCAGCTACCCTAGCGGTAGTGCAGGCCTGCCGCTAGAGTGGTCGTACTCGCTGGATATTGGGGCTCCATGGAGGAGTTTCTCATTGGTGATCACCGGCCGCTGCTTATCCAATAAGCCTGTTTATTGGGTTCGTCGTTGCGTCATTTTCTACGGCTTCTTCTTCTCATCTCGGGCAGGAGCTCTGAGGAGAGAGCTCGGTTTCTTCGCGCGGCATCGACGAACCATGGGAGCTTGTTACTGCTGCTGTTTGGAGATTTCTCTCTTTCTAGGCGCAGAGGTTGCGTTCGCAAGAAAGGATTCTTTGAGTTGCAACGGCGATGGTTCTCATGGAGAAGTAGCCAATTTTCTCTGCAGTTCCAAATCGGAGGCAGGAAGCCAGCCGATTATCCAGGCCAAGTTGAGGTCATCAAGATTGCCGGCGAAGTCCGGCACATTTTCAACCTCCATCGCGAGGCCAATCAGTTGTAGAGACGAGCTAGAAGAATTACCTATTTGCCTTTCGATTTTGAAGGCAAATATAATTGTTGCACTTAATTGATTTGTCCCACGACTGGGATTATAAATAGTACAAGGAGACTTGGTTGCCAAGCTAGCTAGAGATTACAATTTGAAAACTATACGGCCGGTAGACGTGTTCTATATGTACACGTCTAACACTTCCCGCAAGATCGGAGCGGGAGCAGAGACGTTGCTGAGCGTAACTCGGTGAAGACCGTCGATGGCAACCCTTTGGTGAAGATATCTGCATACTGTAAAGATGTTGGGACATGGAGAACACGAACATCTCCAAAAGCAACTCTCTCGCGGACAAAATGAAGATCAATCTTCACATGCTTGGTACGTTGATGTTGAACCGGGTTCGTCGATAGGTAGACCGCAGATATGTTGTTGCAGTAGACCACCGTAGCTCGATGAAGGGGGCGATGTAGCTCGGACAGGAGCTGACGTAACCAGCATGCCTCAGCAATGGCGTTGGCAACTCCTCGGTATTCTGCTTCCGCACTCGATCGGGACACAGTTTGCTGGCGTTTAGAGGACCAAGAGATCAGATTATCGCCAAGGAATACTCCGTAGCCTGAGGTGGACTTTCGTGTGTCGGGGCAGCCAGCCCAGTCAGCATCAGTGTATGCAGTAAGCGATGTCGGCGACGATCGATGTAGTTGTAGGCCATAGTCGATGGTCCCGCGAAGATACCGGAGAATCCGCTTAACCGCATTGAGGTGTGGCTCACGAGGATCGTGCATGTATAAGCATACCTGCTGAACGGCATAGGCGACATCCGGTCTGCTGAATGACAAGTATTGGAGGGCTCCCACCAGGATCCGATAGGTGGATAGGTCAGCAACGACATCGCCATCAGCGCCAAGCTTGGACTGTGTATCGACAAGAGTGGAGCAAGGGTTGCACTCGCTCATACCTGCACGCTCGAGGACGTCGAGGATGTACTGTCGCTATGAGAGGAACATGCCATCAGAGGAGCGAGTAACAACAACTCCCAGAAAATAGTGTAGTGCACCAAGATCCTTGAGGGAGAACTCACGCTCAAGAGCCATGATGGTTTGCCGAAGTAGCTACTCGGATGAAGCCGTGAGTACTATGTCGTCAACATATAAAAGCAGGTAGACAGTCTCCATGTTGCGGGTGTATATGAAGAGCGATGGATCCGCGCGGGAACCAACAAAACCGAGTCGAAGAAGATGATCAGCGAAACGGCTGTACCATGCACGCGGCGCCTGTTTAAGCCCATAGAGAGACTTATTTAGGCGGCACACGTGGTCGGGCTTGGAGATGTCGATGAAACCTGACGGCTGCGCACAGTATACTGTCTCGGCGAGAGTACCATGTAGAAAGGCATTGTTGATGTCGAGCTGATGAACATGCCAGTCTTGAGAGATGGCAATGGAGAGTATGGTCCGAACAGTAGCCGGTTTGACAACCGGGCTGAAAGTCTCTCCGTAGTCGACGCCGGCACGCTGAGTGAAGCCATGGAGGACCCAGCGTGCTTTATACCGATCCAAAGAACCATCCGTCTTGAGCTTATGCCGAAATATCCACTTGCCAGAAACAACATTAGCTCCAGGAGGACGGGGGACAAGATCCCATGTCTGATTGTTTTTGAGGGCAGTAAATTCATCGACCATAGCAGAATGCCAATGAGCATCTTTCAGAGCACTGCGGTAGCTCTTAGGAAGGGGACTGGGAACATTAGCAAGGAGAGTAAGGCGATCAGCAGGCTTTGGCACCATACCACGTTTTCCACGAGTATACATCGAATGAGTGTTATCGACCAGAGGAGGACCGACAGGCGCCAGGACCACAGGAGGTGTTGGAGGTGTAGGTGGAGGTGTAGGCGGTGTGTGTGGCTCGGGTTGAGGGGCGTGAGGCTGTGTAGGAGGTATAGGAGGGGTAATAGGCAGCGGAAGGATGGGGGAAGATCATCCAGAAAGGATAGATCGGTGGCGGTAGGAGGGGGTGTTGAAGTTTTGGAGAAAGGGAACGAATTTTCGTCAAAGATGACATGACGAGATATGATAATTTTGTGAGTGTTAAGGTCAAGACATCGATAGCCACGGTGATTAGAGGAGTACCCTAGGAAGACACAAGCGGTTGTGCGAGGAGCTAGTTTGTGAGATGCTGTGGCGGAGATGTTAGGATAACATAGACAACCAAAAACATGGAGCTGGTCTAATGGAAGTGGGAGACCTAGGAGAACTTCGTGTGGTGTATGTTGGTGAAGGGTTTTGGTGGGGTGAAGGTTGAAGAGAAAGGTGGCAGTGTGAAGATCTTCAACCCAATAGACCGGAGGCATGCTTGCTTGGAAAAGAAGTGACGCACCATGTTGTTCGTGGAACAAATGACACGTTCAGCTTTGCCGTTCTGGGAGGATGTGTATGGGCAAGATAGACGAAGCGTGGTGCCTAAGGATGAGAGAAAAACACGAGCTGCATTGTTGTCAAATTCACGGCCATTGTCACATTGCAAGGACTGAATAGTTGTGTTAAATTGTGTAGAGACATAAGCAAAGAAATTTTTGAGGGTGGAGAAAGTATCGGATTGTGGCATAAAGGAAAAGTCCAAAGATAGTAAGAGAAATCATCTAACACAACTAGATAGTATTTGTAGCCAGACACACTAGAGAGAGGAGAAGTCCACAAATCACAATGAAATAGTTGAAAGGGGTGAGTGGTTTGAGTAGATGAATTATCAAGGGTAGTCGAACATGTTTCCCTAATTGACAAGCATGACATAAATGATCATCAGTGTTATTCTTATTACACGGAAAAGAAAATGCACTTGCTAGGTGCAACAAAGCTTGACTATTGAGATGTCTTAGACGACGATGCCATAATGTTGACGACGATGTAGTGGTGGAGAGGGCGTGCGCAGGAGAAGACGGCCACCAGAAGGGGTAGAGGTCGCCAACACTATTGCACCTGACAATCTCGTTCTTGGTGCGGAGGTCCTTCATAGAAAGACCAAACGGATCAAACTCAATAGAAACAAAATTATCAGTGGTGAACTTGCGGACAGAGAGAAGATTTTTGATGAGGTTGGGGGTAACTAAGACATTGTTAAGTTGAAAAGACTGATTAGGTGTAGAAATAGTTGTGTGACCGACGCTGGTGATTGGAAGGGTATGACCATTGCCGACGATGACATGTGGATAAGGGGAGTGAGAGGGGAGGATGTGCGAGAGGTTACCCTGGTTGCCGGTCATGTGAGCGGAAGCGCCTGAATCCATGAACCACGCATTCGATGACGGTGGCATCAGGGGCATGGTGTTGAAAGTCTGCATGAGGGAACCTTGGTCGAAGGACGGAGATGGAGCAGTGTATGTCGGTACAGGCGGTGGAGTGGTCGGCAACGGTCCTGGTGCTCCTTGCATCCACGGCATGTGAGGTAGAGGTGGCCCAGGTGGCCATGGCATAGTCGGGGAAGCAGCATAGGTCCACAAACTTGGAGGCGACACCACGGCGTGATGAGACTGAGGCGAGCCAAGGAACCGTGGGCACTGGGGCTGCCCGGGCCACATCTTGACGGCCAGGGAGCCTGGGGACCCTTCCCGGGTGTGTTGGGTTGGATGCCGCCTTGCTGCTGGAGAGCCGAAGCGGCAGCTTCCTCGCTGGAAATTACGGCACGCATCAGGGCGGCGTGGTGGTGCATTATTGTCTGCTGGACCACGTGGTGGTGAAGGCGTTGGAGCACCTCGAGCGAGGAAGGCGGATGTGTTGGAATTATGCCCTAGAGGCAATAATAAAGCTGTTATTATTATAATTCTTGTTCATGATAATGTTTATATTCCATGCTAGAATTGTATTAAGTGGAAACTTTAATACTTGTGTGGTTTGTGAACAACACCGTGTCCCTAGTACGCCTCTATGGACTAGCTCATTGATCAATGATGGTTAAGGTTTCCTAACCATAGACATGAGTTGTCAATTGATAATGAGATCATATCATTGGGAGAATGATATGATGGACAGACCCAAACTAAGCGAAGCAATTAGATCGTGTCATCGTGTTCGTCTTTGCGAAGCTTTTCTTATGTCAAATATTGTATTCCTTAGACCATGAGATAATACAACTCCCTGGTATCTAGGGCTGGAATTCGAGCCGAGCCGAGCCAACTCGGCTCGACTCGCTAAAGCTCGTTCAACTAACGAGTTAGCTCGACTCGGCTCGTTTACAGAACGAGCTCATATTTGAAACTCGGCTCGACTCGGTAAACTCACGAGTAGCTCGCGAGCAGCTTGTTTAAATTGTTATAAGTTATGAATATGAGTACAGGTAAGAATAGCTAGTAATTATTATACTAATTTGAAACTGGAACAACAATAGTACTTCCATAATAACACGAAGGAAGATCAATAAAAAATATAGTATCTCTACACCATTACAGGTTCAAGGAACATTCATAGTATGGCACTTATCTATGAAAATTTTCAAACTCTATATTTGAACGAGTTTAACGAGCTAAATGAGTAGCTCGCGAGTAGCTCATTTAGCTTGGGTGAACAAACAAGCTCAAATTCAAAACTTGGCTCGACTCGTTAGACACCGAGTTCGAGCCGACTCGAGCTGTGTCACGAGTTACTCATTTCGCTCGCGAGTTTCGAGTTATAATTCCAGCCCTACTGGTATCGAAAGAAAGCTTTGAGGTCATCAAACGTCATCCTATGAGAGGATGATCATAAAGGTGTCTCTCAGGTGATCGGAAAGTATCTGTTGGGTTGTATGTATCGAGATGGGATTTGTCCCTCCCAAGTCGGAGAGATATACTTTGGGCCCACTCGGTAATCGATATCAACACCGCTTGCAAGCATGTGGTTAAGGAGTTAATCACAAAGTGATATCGGATTACAGAACGAGTAAAGTACTTGCTGTGAACAAGATTGAACTAGGTATGACGGTACCGACGATCAAATCTCGGGCAAGTAAAAATATCGCGAGACGAAGGGAATATATATATGTGATTGATTGAATCCTGGCATCGTGGTTCATCCGATATGATCATCGATGAATATGTGGGAGTCAATATGGGATTCCAGACCCTGTTGTTGATTATTGATAGAAGATCATGTCTGCATATTCTCGAACCCGCAGGGTCACACACTTAACGTGTCTCGACGCTAGGATAGATTGGATAATTGGTTTATGAGTTTTTGTTCGGAGTCTCGGATGGGATCCGGGAAATCACGAGAGGTTCCGGAGTGGTCCGGAGAATAAGATTCATATAAGGCAGTGCAGTTTTTGGAGTTCGGAAGTGTTTCAGATTGTTCGGTATTGTACCCGAAGCTTCTAGAACCTTCCGGAAGGGGACCAACGTGGCCCCACCTTCCGGGAGGGGGCATGGGCCTATGAGGGAGTGCCCTGGCCGCATTGGGCCAGGGGCACAAGGCCCCATAGGGCCCAGCCAGCCAAGAGAGGTTTAAACTCTAGATAGAGCTTCTAGAAGGGGGGTTTCCTTGCCCCCCACTCTTCCTCCTTGGGGCCGCCGGCCTTGGCTTGGGAGGGCTGGGCGCTCACCCCTCTATATAGAGGGCTGAAGCACCAACCCCCACACCTTCCCTCCAACCCTAGCCGCCCTGCTGCCCTCCTCTCTCCCTCCCGACTGCTTGTAGGCGAAGCCCTGCTGCAGAAATTCTCCACCAATTGCACCGCCCCGTCGCGTTGTAGATCCAACCCATCTCTCCACCATACTTGCTGGACCAGGGAAGGAGGAGACGTCGAGGTGCCGCACGTGTGCATCTCACGGAGGCATCGCCACTTGTGGTGCTAGATCGGATCGGATCGCGAGGAGGAGAAGCGAGTACGACTACATCACCCACGTTCCGACGAACGTCCCGCTATGCGAATCTCCAAGGGTATGAAGATCTAATCCAATATCTCTCGTTGTTTGCATCTCCTAGATTAGATCTTGGCTTCCCACTGTTCGCATCCATAGAAAATTTTGATTTGCTATGCCGTGAAACCCTTCAGTGGTATCAGAGCTAGATCTATGCGTAGATGTGTTTCACGAGTAGAACGCAACATGGTTGTTGCGGGCGTTGATGTTTTCTGTTGCAAGCCTCTTGTTTGTGTTCTTCTTATGACGCGGGATAGTGAGATTGAAGCGGTCCAGGCCAACCTTACGCGACGTCGTTCGCGAGACCGGCTCCGCACTTGACGTGTGGCTTGTTCCACACATGCGGCTGGTGGATGTCAGTTTCTCTCACTATAGTTGTCATGGGATTAACACCGGAGTTTGGCAACCATAATATCACCGTTGTGGCTTTCTGTAGGTAAGAATCGTTCTTAGCATCTACTCCCATAAGCCACGTAAAACATGCAACAACAAAGTAGAGGCGTCTAACTTGTTTTTGCAGGGAGTGTTTTCTGTGATATGGTATGGCCCAAGATGTGATGTGTATATTGTATGCGATGATCATGTTTTGTAATGTTTCACGACTTGCATGTCGATGAGTACACAACCGGAAGGAGCCATGGTTATCTTTATAATTGTGTATGACCTGCGTGTCAACTTCTTATACGCCATGTAATAGTTTCACTTTATCGCTAAGTAGTTAGCAATAGTTGTAGTTGCTATTCGTGGTGGAGGCAATCATGGTGGAGTGATGGAGATCATGCCGGCACGCACAAGATGAAGATCATTGCGCGAAGATTGGCTATACCATGTCACATTAAAGTTATATGCATGTGATGTTTATCCTTTTATGTATCTTATCATGCTTAGATCACGACGGTAGCATTATAAGATGATTCCTCACTTAAAGATCAAGATAAAAACTGTGTTCTCCCCAAGTATGCACCGTTGCGAAAGTTCGTCGTGTCCAAGCATCACGTGATGATCGGGTGCTATAGAATCTACGCTCACATACAACGGGTGCAAGCCAGTTTTGCACACGCGGAAATACTTGGGTCTAACTTGACGAGCCTAGCATGTACAGACATGGCCTCGGAACACATGAACCAAAAGGTTAAGCATGAGTCATATGAATGATATGATCGACACTTCATTGTCCACCATTGAAACCACATCTCTTCTCGTGATGATCGGATTAGGTGTGGTGAATTTGGATCGTGTTCACTAAGCAACTTGAGGGATGTTGAATTTAGTGGGAGTTCATCTAGTAATTTGATTAAAAGTTGAACTAGTTATCATGAACATAGTCTAATTTGTACTTGCAAATATTGTAGATCACATGGCTAAGTCCAACTTCAACTTCAACGTTTTTGCTGAGAAAGAAAAGCTTAAGAAAAATGGGTCTAACTTCACCAATTGGTTCCGCAATCTAAGAATCATTCTCTCTAGCGGTCAAAAGGACTATGTCCTTGGGAAAGCGTTAGGTGACCCTAACTGGCTACTTGGCCGATGAGAAAGCTGTCTATCAGTCGCGCAAGGATGATTATGGTGTGATTAAGAGCACCATGTTGTTTGCTATGGAACCGGAACTTCAAAATCGTTTTGAAGACTATCCCGGGCCCTTTGAGATTCTCGAAGAGCTGAAAACCATGTTTCAGACTCAGGCCCGTTCTGAGAGATATGAGATCTCTGAGAAGTTCTTTAACTGCAAGATGGAGGAAGGGAGTTCTGTTAGTGAGCACGCCATTAAGATGACGGGCTACACTCAACGCCTTGAGAAACTGGAATGCACGATTCCATAGGAGCTCAAGATTGACAGGGTTCTGCAATCACTCCCTCCCAGCTACAAAAGTTTTGTAGTGACTCATAATCAGATTGGTTCCACTGATACGATCACCGAGCTCTTCGCAAAGCGGAAGGCCGCGGAAGTGGACATCAAAAAGGATAATCATGTGTTGATGGTCAACAAGCCCACCTTTAAGAAAGGTAAGGGAGCAAAGAAGCCCTTCAAGAAGGGCGGCGGCAAGCGCACTGCCCCTGCTGAGAAGAAGCTCAAGTCTGGTCCTAAGCCGGATACTGAGTGCTTCTATTGCAAGGACAAGGGTCACTGGAAGCGCAACTGTCCGAAGTACTTAGCGGACAAGAAGGCTGGCACCATCAAAGGTATATTTGATATACATGTTATTGATGTTTTCCTTACTAGCCCTCGTTGTAGTGCCTGGGTATTTGATACCGATTCAGTTGCTAATATTTGTAACTCGAAACAGGAGCTACAGAATAGACGGCTGACTTTAGGGATGAGGTGACGATGCGCGTTGGCAACGGATCAAGAGTTGATGTGATGGCCGTCGGCACGCTCTCCTTAGTTTTACCTTCGGGATTAGTTTTAAACCTTAATAAGTGTTATTATGTGCCTGCGTTGAGCATGAACATTATTTCTGGATCTTGTTTATTGCAAAACGGTTATTCATTTAAATCGGAGAATAATGGTTGTTCTATTTATATGAGTAACATCTTTTATGGTCATGCACCTCTTGTGAATGGTTTATTTCTTCTAAATCTCGAAAGGGATGAAACACACATCCATAACATTGAGGGTAAGAGATGCAAAGTAGATAGTGATAATACTACTTATTTGTGGCACTTTTGTCTAGGTCATGCCTCATGGGCAAGATGATCAAAACACCGTTCTCCGGTATGATGGAGCGAGCAACGGACTTGTTGGAAATCATACATACCGATGTATGTGGACCAATGAGTGTTTCGACGCGCGGTGGATATCGCTATTTTCTCACTTTTACCGATGACTTAAGTAGATATGGGTATATCTATTTAATGAAACATAAATCTGAAACATTTGAAAAGTTCAAGGAATTTCAGAATGAAGTGGAGAACCATCGTAACAGAAAGATTAAGTTTCTATGATCCGATCGTGGGGGCGAATATTTGAGTTATGATTTTCTCACGCATCTTAAAGCAAGCGGAATTGTTTCGCAACTCACGCCACCCGGAACACCACAGCGCAATGGTGTGTCTGAACGCCAGAATCGAACCCTATTAGATATGGTCTGATCGATGATGTCTCTTACTGATTTGCCGTTATCATTTTGGGGTTATGCATTAGAAACCGCTGCATTCACTTTAAATAGGGCTCCATCGAAATCCGTTGAGACGACACTGTATGAACTGTGGTTTGGTGCTAAACCTAAGTTGTCATTTCTTAAAGTTTGGGGATGCGAAGCTTACGTCAAGAAGTTGATGCCGGACAAGCTCGAACCCAAAGCGGAGAAATGCGTCTTCATAGGATACCCTAAGGAAACTATTGGGTATACCTTCTATCACAGAACCGAAGGCAAAGTGTTTGTCACAAAGAACGGTTCCTTTCTTGAGAAGGAGTTTCTCTCGAAAGAAGTGAGTGGGAGGAAAGTAGAGCTAGACGAGGTTGTTGAACCTTCTCTTGAATTGGAGAGTAGCGCAGCACCTGAAATTGTTCCAGTGCCGCCTGCACCAACAATAGAGGAAGCAAATGACAAGGATCATGAAGCTTCGGACGATGCTGCTACTGAACGTCGCAGTTCGACAAGGTCGCGTGCCCCTCCTGAGTGGTACGGCAACCCTGTCTTAACTGTCTTGTTAGTAGATGACAGTGAGCCTACGAACTATGAGGAAGCGATGATGAGCCCAGACTCTGAGAAATGGCTAGAAGCCATGAAATCCGAATTGGGATCCATGAGCGAAAACCAAGTATGGACTTTGGTGGACCCTCCTAGCGACCGAAAGGCTGTTGAGTGCAAATGGATCTTCAAGAAGAAAACAGACGCGGATGGTAATGTTACCGTCTATAAAGCACGGCTTGTCGCGAAAGGTTTTCGACAAGTTCAAGGTGTTGACTACGATGAGACTTTCTCTCCCGTAGCGATGTTTAAGTCCATTCGGATTTTATTAGCAATTGCTGCGTTTCATGATTATGAAATATGGCAGATGGATGTCAAGATTGCGTTCCTCAATGGCAACATTGATGAAGAGTTGTATATGATGCAACCCAAAGGTTTTGTCGATCCTAAGGATGCTGATAAAGTATGCAAACTTCAGCGTTCCATTTATGGACTGAAGCAAGCATCTCGGAGTTGGAACCTTCATTTTGATCAAGTGATCAAGAGATTTGGATTTGTTCCAAATTGCTACGAAGCTTGTATCTACAAGAAAGTGAGTGGGAGCTCGGTGACATTTCTGGTACTATATGTGGATGACATATTGATTATTGGAAATGACATTAACATGCTTAACGATGTGAAGAGTTATTTGAACAAGTGCTTTTCAATGAAAGACCTAGGTGAAGCTTATATATTGGGCATCAAAATCTATAGAGATAGACAAAGACGCCTGATAGCTTTAAGCCAGAGTACATACCTAGACAAAGTTCTGAAAAGGTTCAGAATGGATAAGGCAAAGAAAGGTTCAGTCCCTATGTTGTCAGGTAAGATATTGAGCAAGGCTCAGTGTCCAGCTACGGTAAATGATAGGGAAGCTATGAGCAAAGTGCCTTATGCCTCGGCCATAGGTTCTATCATGTATGCCATGCTATGTACTAGACCGGATGTGTCCAATGCTCTTAGTTTGACGAGCAGGTATCAAAGTGATCCAGGAGTGGAACACTGGACAGCCGTGAAGAACATCCTAAAGTACCTAAATAGGACTAAAGAAATGTTCTTAGTCTATGGGGGTGATGAACAGCTCGTCGTAAAAGGTTACGTCGACGCTAGTTTCGACACCGACAAGGATGATTCCAAATCTCAGACAGGATACGTTTATATTTTGAATGGAGGAGCTGTGAGCTGGAGAAGCTGCAAGCAAAGCGTGATCGCGGGATCTACAGTAGAAGCGGAATACATGGCTGCTGCAGAAGCGTCAAGTGAAGGAGTTTGGATCAAACTTCATCATCGAGCTTGGCGTGGTTCCAAGTGCATTGGACCCATCGGAGATATTGTGTGACAACAAGGCGCCATAGCACTCGCTAAGGAACCAAGATATCATCCAAAGACCAAGCATATCAACCGCAAGTTTCATATAATCCGAGATTATATAGCAGATGGAGATCTGAAGATTAGCAAAGTACATACAGATCTGAATGTCGCAGATCCGTTGACTAAACCTCTTCCGCGTGCAAAACATGATCAGCACCACAGTGCCATGGGTGTGAGATTGTTGCCAAATGTAAACTAGATTATTGACTCTAGTGCAAGTGGGAGACTGTTGGAATTATGCCCTAGAGGCAATAATAAAGCTGTTATTATTATAATTCTTGTTCATGATAATGTTTATATTCCATGCTAGAATTGTATTAAGCGGAAACTTTAATACTTGTGTGGTTTGTGAACAACACCGTGTCCCTAGTACGCCTCTATGGACTAGCTCATTGATTAATGATGGTTAAGGTTTCCTAACCATAGACATGAGTTGTCAATTGATACTGAGATCATATCATTGGGAGAATGATATGATGGACAGACCCAAACTAAGCGAAGCAATTAGATCGTGTCATCGTGTTCGTCTTTGCGAAGCTTTTCTTATGTCAAATATTGTATTCCTTAGACCATGAGACAATACAACTCCCTGGTATCGGAAGAAAGCTTTGAGGTCATCAAACGTCATCCTATGAGAGGGTGATCATAAAGGTGTCTCTCAGGTGATCGGAAAGTATCTGTTGGGTTGTATGTATCGAGATGGGATTTGTCCCTCCCAAGTCGGAGAGATATACTTGGTCCACTCGTAATCGATATCAACACCGCTTGCAAGCATGTGGTTAAGGAGTTAATCACAAAGTGATATCGGATTACGAACCAGTAAAGTACTTTGCTGTGAACGAGATTGAACTAGGTATGACGGCACCGACGATCAAATCTCGCAAGTAAAATATCGCGAGACGAAGGGAATATATATATGGGATTGATTGAATCCGGCATCGTGGTTCATCCGATATGATCATCGATGAATGTGGGAGTCAATATGGGTTTCTGCACCCGTTGTTGATTATTGATAGAAGATCATGTCCGCATATTCTCGAACCCGCAGGTCACACACTTAACGTGTCTCACGCTAGGATAGATTGGATAATTGGTTTATGAGTTTTGTTCGAGTCTCGGATGGGATCCGGTACATCACGAGAGGTTCGGAGTGGTCCGGAGAATAAGATTCATATAAAAAGGTGCAGTTTTGGAGTTCGGAATTGTTCCGGGTTAATCGGTATTGTACCGGAAGCTTCTAGAACCTTCCGGAAGGGGACCAACGTGGCCCCACCTTCCGGGAGGGGGCATGGGCCTATGAGGGAGTGCCCTGGCCGCATTGGGCCAGGGGCACAAGGCCCCATAGGGCTCAGCCGGCCAAGAGAGGTTTAAACTCTAGATAGAGCTTCTAGAAGGGGGGGGTTTCCTTGCCCCCCACTCTTCCTCCTTGGGGCCGCCGGCATAGGCTTGGGGGAGGGGCTAGGGCTGCGCCCACCCCTCTATATATAGAGGGCTGGGGGCGCACCAACCCCCCACACCTTCCCCTCCAACCCTAGCCGCCCTGCTGCCCTCCTCTCTCCCCCGTGCTTGTAGGCGAAGCCCTGCTGCAGAAATTCTCCACCAATTGCACCGCGCCGTCGCGTTGTAGATCCAACCCATCTCTCCACCATACTTGCTGGACCAAGGAAGGAGGAGACGTCGAGGTGCCGCACGTGTGCATCTCACGGAGGCATCGCCACTTGTGGTGCTAGATCGGATCGGATCGCGAGGAGGAGAAGCGAGTACGACTACATCACCCACATTCCGACGAACGTTCAGCTATGCGAATCTTCAAGGGTATGAAGATCTAATCCAATCTCTCTCGTTGTTTGCATCTCCTAGATTAGATCTTGGCTTCCCTCTGTTCGCATCCGTAGAAAATTTTGATTTACTATGCCGCGAAACCCTTCAGGATGGAGCCGAGGAGGATGACTCGTCGGACTGCTGTAGTGTGAGCTCCTCGAGGAGAAGCGATGAGCGCACGTCGAGGAACGACGGTAGGGGGCGTTGCTTGAGGGTCAGCGTGCGCATGTACGCAAGTTTAGACCCAAGCCCGCGGAGCGTGTTCTGGACAAGGCGCTTGTCGGTGATGGTCGTGCCCAACGCGTTGAGCTCATCGGCGAGGATCTTCTGCTTGCGGCAGTAATCCGCCACGGTCATGGGCCCCCGTTTGAGACCGTGGAATTCTTGCTCAAGGTAGGAGGACCGCATCTCAGAGTTGTTGTGGTAGATGTTGGAGAGACGCGTCCATAAGGCATGGGCAGGCAGCGGCGTGGTGGTGTCGACAACCATGGCCAGAAGCTCGGGTGCAACGGTGCCATTGAGCCATGATCGAACGATGGCGTCGTTCCGAAGCCACTGTGGCATGGGATTGGCGGGGTACTCTTCCTCGAGAAGATGATCCTCGAGGGCGTACTTCTCAGCTACGTCGGTGAACATGCCACACCATTGGAGGTAGTTTGACGTGGAGAGCTCGAGGGTGACCGGAACAGCGGCGCGAATGCTTGGGAGCGCAGCGGCGAGCGCCCAGAGAGAGGCCTTGGCGGCGGCCTCGGCAGCAACCGCCGCGAGATCGGAGGCGGAGGGATCTTGCGGCGCCATGGAGGGAGAGGATCGTAAACCCTAATCTGATACCATGAAGGCAAATATAATTGTTGCACTTAATTGATTTGTCCCACGGCTGGGATTATAAATAATATAAGGAGAATTGGTTGCCAAGCTAGCTAGAGATTACAATTTGAAAACTATACGGCCGGTAGACGTGTCCTATACGTACACGTCTAACAGCTTTATTCTTGTAGGTTTTTTTTTGTAAAGCGCTTGGATCTGATCTTGTTTTCCTTTTTATTAGGATTGGGCGTGAAAATGTGTAGCTTCACCGTCTTGGTTTAATGAAAAGGCTTCAAGCCTCTTCGGGTCTCTCCTGTTAAAAAAAAGAACAAGGTAAAGTGGCAGTTGTTGCAATTCTGAACTATGTATTGTCAGGAGTGGGAGATACCTACATGAATGTGCACCGGCAGGCAAGAAGCAGCCAGCGTGTCGGTACAATTAGCGCTTTGTCCTGCTTGCTCTGTTTCATGCAGCTCTGGGTGCTTCTGCTTAACTCGGCCTCCGGTTGGTTCCGTCAAAAAGATATTTTAATTTTTTAAATAAGTATATATTAATATCACGGATATACTACTAGTTATACCCAGACTCTCCAACAAAGCATTGTCCGTCACCCGACAGCCACCCTATACCCGTACCCTGTCGTCCGTACCCATACCCGTCAACGGGTGCAAGTTTTGTCATACCTGTCATCCGACAGGGTTGGTGGGTATTAACCCACGTTTATGACACGTCAAAATAAACAAAAAAAATATAGAAAACAATATATACCAATAATTTATAAGCATCAACACAGTAATTTAAGTTTACAAACTCACACAAGAAATGGGGTAATTTAACCCTACATGAGACCACAGAATAAGCATCACAATAAGTATGTTTCGTTAGATGATTTAATCCTAGAGATACTAGGAGGGAGTTACATGAATGGACTGTAACAATACATGAAAAAATGGATACATACAATCAACAGTCATTAATATACCAAGGTAAATAGAGATACTAGCCGTGAAATCTACATCTAAATTTCGCCTACAGAGATTAATGGGACTAAATAAATTATCTAAGTTAGAATTTTATGCGTGAGGTTCACTTGTCAGATTCATAGATGGGTATACGGGTACGCGGGTGTGGGTGATGGGTACCCATTTCCATACCTACTCATATCCCTGTCTTCCTGACATTCTTCGCATATGAATTCACCATGTTCGTAAAAAATATGACACATGATGAGAACAGATAGCAAAGCTTCGCAGCGCTCCCTTTAAAACCAAACGGCCTGCAAAAAATACGGGTGCGCACGATCAAATTCCTTTCGATCCAGCAAGCTCCAGACATGATGCGCCTATGAGAGTTCACCGACGGAGCCTCCGGAACATGCCGCTCCATGACAGATCATGAGGACAGGCAACCAGTAGATCTTCATCTTTGTGCAGAAGAAACCCTAGGACCGCCACCATCATTCACGCCGATCCAGGAGTCCCGACACCATCAGTCGACTTTCGACAAACGGAACGAGCGGGTCAGCCTTCACCCCTTACGGCTATGGCTGATCGGTTAGAGAGAGACCGAGATGCAGTGTCGCCGCCTAAGGCGACCACCACGTCGCCTCCAAATCTGCACCATCGCCCCCATCTTCTCCTATGTGCCTCCCTTCCAAGCCGCAGACCAATGCCGCTCGTCCGAGCGCCGACACCCGCCGCTTGGAACCACCGGCACCGCCATATGGAATCCAACCCCTTACGCGAAGAGGATTGACGGAGCCGTGCAGACCGCCCACCGCCTTCGGCAACCAAGACGTGGCCACCACCGCCGGCCCGGGCGGAGGCAGCGGCCGACGGGAGAGCGACGGCAGCGGCTGGCTAAGGTTCAGAGGGGACGCCCCGCGGTCGCCTCACGCGAGCAACCCGGAATCGGTTTAGATTTTTCGTCGCCGCCAGCAAGATATATATCAGCAGCAGGCGGTAGATTAGAACCTTGGTCCCTGTTACGCCTCACGCCCTCGTAACATGCGAGAATGGTTGTTTGTTCTTGCTAGCTAGCTGCTGTTGGCAAACTCGTTCGGAACACCACCATGTGGGAGCCGCGAAACTGACATTGCTGCTTGGCAGGCTGCCGCTTTTCCACTTAATCGGGATGAGGCGGCTAATCGGGCGTCCCGCAATTATAGTCCCACTTAGCAACCTGTGGCCTCCCGGGCTCCCGGCTAGACAGAACATGGTAAAGACAGACACCTTTATAGCATCCCCACTCGTTGGACGAACGTAGGCCGAAATTCGGACTTTTTTTGGCCGAAAGGAACACGTTTTTGGTCTGGGTACACCGAGCTTCCTACTTGCGTACCCAGGCCGAGTTTTCAGGTTCGGCGAAATTCAGTTAAACTCGGCGAAATATGAGCGAATATAGGCGGATTTCAGTAACTAGGTCAAGGACGTACATATTACATCGAATTTAATAACTAGGAAAAGGCCGCCGTCGCCGTGGTCGACGCCGGACACCGCATCTACAGGCCGAGACGGGGGTGGTTGTCGGCCTGGATGTGCTCCATGACACCGACGAGAGTTCACCCTGGAACGCTCCACCAGCGGCGGCGGAAAGCCATGTTGTGACGCGGCGGCGGCGGCAAACCCGACGGTCCGTCGTGTCGGGCGAGTTCCTCGAGGCGCCTGTCGGCGAAGAACTGCCTCCAGAAGACCAGGTTGCCAGGATCCTCGGCGAGATCCGGGTCTTGCATGGCGGCTATCGCCGCCTGGATCTCTCCGGCGAGGTCCTCGTCGGCCGGCACCGGCGGAATAGGGATCCCACCGGCGCTGAGTTGCCAGGCGAAGGGGAGACGAGTGTCATACGGTGTCGTATAGCCCGCCTCGTGGAGCAGCCGGGCTTCCCACGGCTGCATCGTGCGTCGGCCGGGAAATCTCTCGGCCATGGCTTTTCGGCGGAGTTGAGGAGGAAGAAAGGTGCGACCGTCCGGTGTTCGCCGGAGTTGGGAGTGGCGTGAGAGACTGTGAAGGGAGACGGCGAGATGTACGCCTTTTATAGACCGAGTTCGGCGGCGAGGGCGGGAGGGGTGTAGCGGCGAGGGCGGGAAAAGGGAAACGACGGGAAGGATGACGACGACTCGGCTTCTGTCACTGACAGGCTGGTCCACTCGGCCAATTCCCTGCGTCCGGCGTTCCCAGGGCATACCGGCCGGGAACCTGGGTTCAGCCTGGATAGTCCGGACCAAAGTTGGCCCAAAGTCGGCCGAAAACAGGTAACTGAATACGCGACTGAGCCGATTTTCGACGTCCAGATGGATCGGCGTCCTGGATAGCCGAGTGGAGATGCCCTTACTACCACCAAACTATTAGGAACACCAAACAAGTCAAAAATAAAGGAAAAGCTTTTACGTACTCTGAGTTGTGCCTTGCGTGCATTTCGCCTTAGCTGTAACTGAATAACTTGTTGTAGTCCTTGAGACGGGAGCAAGATCAGGGGCGACCCATGCATAGGCCGAGCAAAGCCTGGTGCAAAGACCCATGCCCATCGTAGTAACAACCTATATTAATAACTAGTAATGCTAGAGTCTTTAGGGAGTATGAATACTTGCATATACAAAGATGCAACTTCCTGCAATAATTCTGCACCACCGACCAATTGTGTGCACCACATAGAAACAAATCATTTTGATAAGCGGTGGTGACGCTCCGGTGAATGCTCTACAAGTTGTTCTTGTAAATGTTATCTTAGCTAAAATTAGTAGAATGTTTTTTGGTGCCAAGTGATGATCATATATAAAAATATGCCTATCGTTGCATGTACAAACACATTTGACCGAAAAATGATAGCATCGTGACAATGATTCAGCAACAAGATCATGTCCGACACCATATATACTCTAGATTTTTCTATCTCAGTATACATAATCATTATAAACTAGGAGTAGAAACCTTTGTAAAGATATGCTTATAGCATACAATTTAGATATTTCTATGAAGATAACTAATGCTACACATGGACACACATACACTATATTCGTGAGAAAGAGCGCATAATCGGAGAAGGCATGTGCTTTTGTATTTTTTCCATGATATTTGAGAGGATTTTATTTAAATCTATTTTCTATGTTCAATGCACTAAAATTTATTGTAACCTATACAACAAAATATGGATTTTAATTCTTGCACAACAAATTAGCTCTAACCAAAGTACAAAAGTTCAATATAAACATATTTATTTTGACTTGATCTAAGGCCTACTGATTGCACGTAACGGTCCTAAATCAGATCTACATGACATTATGAGAGTATGGTCATGAAAAGACTGCAAATAATGCAATGAGGATGAGGAGACTAGCTTGGATAGTAACGTTGATGTGTGTCTCATTATATAGATTTTACTAGAAAAGTTAGGGGAGATGCCTCATCTGCACGAGGGGTTGATATGTAGAGACCTCACGAAGACAAGATATGTATGAACATTACAATGACTTGACCCTCTCTCATGGTCGTTGGGTCGAGAATCAACCGTCAGATTAACATGAATAATAAATTGACATCACATCGCTACATGGTCTCATCTATAGTACATATCTACACTGTAACAAAAACATGTTCATTATTATATAGATCATTTCTGATTTATGATCCAACGACTGAAAGATAGACCAAAGCCTTGATATTTATCTGGAGGGGCTTGGCGATCTCCTTGGCTTGTGTGATGGCGGTGTTGATAAATTTGCCGGTAAGAACCATGTATTCCTTGGCTGAAGGAGGCGACCGGGTTAAACCCAGAGGAGCTGCAAAATTCTGACAAGGAGCGCATGAGTTCAACGATACAGAGTACCCAGATTACAGAAATCCAAGACGGAGAAAACTTACTGAAGATGCTGGCCTCAGCTTGCCAGAGGGTGTCCGCCAAGGATTGTTTCTCTTGTTGGAGGAGCTTATACGCCTCGCTATGGCGTTGATTCTGCTCAACGGCAGCTTGCTTCTGATCTTTTAAGATTGCAATCTCCTCCTTCAAGCGATTGATTTTCTTGGTGGCGGAGTCCTGCAGGGCCTTCATCGACTCCTCATGTATTTTCAGCATGTCCTTCCTCTCTTGCTTAAGAATTTTGTTCTCGCTATCCAGCTCTTGAATGTGCTTGGACTGCTCGACAATATTCTTGGCCTTGGCGATGGTTTCTGCAAGTCGGAGAAAGCAAAGTACACAATGAGTACTCGGAGAATATGGGCGCAAAACCAAGTCGGAATGCGAAAAAGAAAACAGACGCTTGTTCTTGGTGATCTGTTCCTTCAAGAAAGAAGACGCTTTCTCTAGCGACATAGTATATCTCTAGCCCTTACATCCATAGCGTCATCCCACTGACCTGTCGGCTTTGTAACTCCCTCCTCACCTGAGCCCCCAAACTATGTTGTGATAGTTGTGAAAGGGTAAGTGTGTAAAAAGCAAGTGTGGAAGCAGAATTATCGTTGAGAGAAGATTGAATTAAGGGTCAAGAGTAAGTGTAAAAAGCAAGTGTGAAAGAATGTTCTACCCTTTCACGTTTCTTTCTTGACAACAATATAAAGTCCTTTGGAGACGTAGCATTTGTATCCAAGGAGTGTACACGCTGTGGGCCTGTGGTCTGGTCTCCCAAGCAGAAGAGAAGGCAAAGGCAGGCACTTCTTTCTGCCATATCAAACTGGCAGGAGCATGGAACAGAGCAATCACATGAGCATGGAAGAAGTGATTTCGTTACTACACTAGTTAGATGTGAGCTAGAAGAGCGAGGACCATTTACGTCCGTGCTGAATGTGAGCTAGCTAGCTAAGAGTATCTCCACTAGCATTTTCAGGACGCCCATCCGGATATCAAAATTAGGTCCGGATATCAAAATTAGGTCGCGTTCTCAGGAACCTCTTTTCGTTCGGGTTCGGACGAACTTTGGTCCGGACTTCTTAGACCATTCCCAGGATCCCGGGAACGCTCTGAGAACGCCGGACGAAGCGAAAACGGAAGTGGGCTAGCTCTGTTGGCGAGATAAGGCCGGACTTCCCCCACTCCACTCGCCCAAACTGCGGCGAAGAGCTCCCAGCGCCTCTGTCGACATGACTTCGCCGGCGGAGCTCCTCCATGCCGAGACATGCCCACACATCTAGATATGCTCGCCGTAGTCGCCGCCCACTCCGCCGTCGCTTTCGCCATCCGAAATTCGCCGTAGCTCGGCTTCGCTGCGAGCTCCCACCACCATGCCCGCCAAGTGTTCGGCATTTGGCCGTTTTAGCCATGGACTCCGACGACGAGGAGATACTCGTCGTATTGCTGGAGAAGGAGAACACCGAGGTCATCGAAGATGCAGAGAACATGGATATCCTCGCCTCCCTCGCCCAGCTATACTTGCAGATGGCGAAGCCGAAGCGCAGTGGTTCGGCCCGGGTCGCTGAAAGTGCAAGGCGAGGCAAAGGATAGAGGGTTACTGCTTGTTGTACGCCGACTACTTAGCCGACGGGCCTCTCCATGGAGAGGCCATGTTTCGACGCCGTTTTAGGATGAGCCGAAAGCTCTTCCTCAAGATCGTGTATGCCATCCGGGAGTTTGGCCCCTATTTCGTTTGCAAGGACTACACCGACATGATTGGATTTTCGTCACTGCAGAAGTGCACAGTGGCGATGAGGTTGCTTGCATATGGAGCGCCGGATGATAGTGCCGATGACTATCACCGCATGGCCGAGTCCAACGCCATCGATTGCTTATACAGGTTCTACATGGCAGTGATTGCAGTGTTTGGTAAACAGTACTTGAGAACACCCACTGCTGAAGACACTGCTCGGATCCTCGCAGTCAATGAAAGTAGAGGATTTCCTGGGATGCTTGGAAGCATAGACTGCATGCATTGGCAGTGAAAGAACTGTCCATTTGCATGACAGAAAATGTACAAAGGCCACAAAGGCGGTTGCACTATGATACTCGAGGCAGTTGATACACATGATCTTTGGATCTGGCACTCATTATTTGGCATGGCGGGATTGAAAATGACATCAACGTCCTCGACTCCTCAAATGTCTTTGCCAAGCTTGTTGAGGGTCATGCTTCCCCTGTGTAATTTGAAATCAACGGACACCACTACAACAAGGGATACTATCTAGCAGATGGCATCTATCCAAGATGGCCAACATTAGTGAAGACTATCTCAAACCCAATGCTCCTCAAGCATTTTTTTTAGATTTCCTCAAGCATTCTTAGTTTGCCAAAGAACAGGAAGCTTTCAGGAAGGACGTGGAGTGGGCATTTGGCATGTGGTGTGCTCCAGCAGAGGTTTGCAGTTGTCGGGTTCCCTGCTATGACCTGGTCGAAAGATTAGATGTGGGAAGTGATAAACGGTTGTGTGGTCTTGCATAACATGATCATTGAGGATGAGAGGAAGGATCCAGTGAATTTGCTCGAGCAGAACGAGCCATACTACAGTCAGGAACCTCTTATCGAGCCTGATCATCAGGTGCCTTCAACCTGGGCTGCGTTGATCGCCATGCGTCAGGAGATCCGAGATCCGGTGGTGCATCAACAACTGCAGGATGATCTTGTTGAGCACCTATGGATACGCAAGGGCAACACGTAGATGTCGAGCATGAATTAGCCGAACTAGGCTGAAATATGTTGTATTTTCACTGTAGGCCGAACTATGTTCAAATTTACGCCTAACTATGTTTAAAATTTCGCCAAACTTTAGTCGAATGTATGCCGAACAATGTCCTGTATTCATATTATGCCAAACTATGCCGAAATCTGGACGAATTTGAGCCGAATTTGGGTGAAAAAGGATGTCCGAGAACTCGGCCTGGGAAAACGTTTCCATGCCGAAAACGTGTTTCGTCCGGCCAAATTTTGGTCCGAATTTCGTCATGAAACGCACAACGAGTGAGGATGCTCTAAGGGCACCGTAGCTCATTAGTTCCAAATAGTTCGCTTTGTTCCAGGGTTCGGAGATGAGCTGGACATCTCCTTTGTGGAAGGCCCCTCTCCCACTTAGTATTCGCATCTTCGTCTGGCAGCTGTTGCGTGATCGGTTACCCTCAGGGGTGGAGGTGGCCAAGCGTAACGGCCTGGGCAATGGCCGTTGTCCCCTATGTGGGATTCCGGAGACCTGTGCCCATATTGTGTTTTATTGTTTGGCGGCTCAGGCTCTTTGGAGCTTTGTCAGAGAGGCGCTGGGGCCTGCCTGGGACGCGCAGGAGCTTGGGGTGTTCCTGCAGACCCAGGCCAACAGGGCCGGAGGAGGACGCCGCCTCTTCTGACTTGTGTTTGCGGCCATCTCTTGGTCGCTATGGAACGTGCGGAATAAGATAGTGATTGAGAAGGTTTATCCTTCCCGTGTGTCTGATCCTGTTTTTTCCTTTCTTGCGTTTCTCCAGCAGTGGTCTCCCCTAGTGCGGCAGCGTGATCGGTTGGCTTTCGACGACACTATGCGGGCCTTGAGGACGGCGGCGCTCCCCCTCTCTACTCCGGCCTCTCCCTCCCCGGCGGCCTGAGTGTCTTCCCCGCCCTATCGCTGCGGTTTTTAGTTTTCCTTTTGGGCATGATTGTGATGTGGCCCAGCTGGTGTATGAACCCCTTTTTATTTTGCTGTTTGGCCCAGGCCGTGGTGGATGATTTGATACGTTATATCTGGATATTGCTTTATTTATAAAGCGGGACGAAAGGCTGATTCGATCTCATTAGTTCCACAGCTTGGACCGGGTATATATTGCCGTTTCTTCATGAACCTTTCCAGTCAGGTGCAGAGAGTTATAATAGGCAGGACTATTTACGTCCGTGCAATAATTGATGATCTCTGGTCTGAGGTGCAGCTAGTCACTTTGCAATATCCAATAAGCTCCTATTTACGCTTGAAGATAATAAACCTAGCCGTGGCTGTCACTCACGCGATGTCTTTTACCGGAATCAGTCACCGAGGTCGCTGCTCAACCCCCCTGAGTCGAAAACAGGCTTATTCATTTGGTTTCCAAACAGCGTTTCCAGTACGCACAGTGTGGTTTCTTCGTTCTGCTGGAGCAAGGCTTTTCACAGGCGCGCGGTACCATGGCTTTGCTTTTTTTTTTAAAGAGTACATATTAATATCATAAGCATATCAATTACACCTGGCCTCTGCAACAACGCATATGCCCTAGCGGTCCTACAGATGCACACAGCCTAGGAAAAAAAAATTACAAAAAAGAAAAGTCCCGCTACAAAGAACTAATCCTTAAAGTAATGACACTAACACCATCGTAACAACACCAGTAGTCCTCCACTCCAATAACAACGCCTTCAAGAAGGAAACAGTATCCAAGCGCCGTCGTTGCCGATCAAAGATCATAGGTTTTCACCCTGAAAAAAGTCCTCGCTCACAAAGTAATGCCTTCAACAAGGTCATTGCCAGGCACAACCAGTTAATGCCAGGCCTTGGATTTTCACCCTGCAAGGTAAGACCCTGTGTTGTCTTCCCGCAACAATAATCGCTGCAACGAGTCCCAGATCACGCAGCCAGATCTCCGTCGCCACAAGAACTAAAATCACCATCGATGCCCTCATATTTCCGCTTTTCTGATATTCTTCGCATCTGACTTTACCATGGCTCTAAGAATGGCACTTGGTGGAAACAAACAACAGAGCTTCGCAATGCTCCCGCTGAAACCAAACGACCAGAAAAATAAGATGCGCACGACCGAATACCTTCCGATCCAGCAATCTCCAGGCATGATACGCCCATGGAAGTTCGTCGGCGGAGCCTTCCGGAACCCGCCTCTCCAAACCAGATCAACGACGGCAGACATCAAGCAGACCTTCGTCATCATGCGAAAGAAACCAAAGGACCACCTTCTTTATTAGATCCGACACAGTGATCCCCACACCGCCGGTCGGTTTCCGAAGAACGGATCGAGCAGGCCGACCATCGGTGCCGATGAGCACATGCATCCAGCGCGCGAGGAGGACCGCTCGAGCTCGCCGGGGAGAGGTCCAGGCCACGGCACGCCACCGCACCACCTCCCACACGGCCAGAGAGGCGCCCGCATGGCGCTGCCGCAGGCGCCGCGCCCCAAGCCTCTTCCTCCCGCCCTGTCGCCAAACCTCGCCGCTGCGCCCCGCGACACCGCCTCCCGCCGAGGATCCCGAGCTACCACCGCCGAACCCCCTCCATCCGCTGCCCAGGAGAGGCCCCACCTCCGCGCGAAGGGATGCCTCAGGGCGCGCCACCACCGACGCCTGCCGTCTTCGCCGTCCAGGCGTGGCTGCCACCACCCGCAGCAGCGGGGGCACGGCCGGGGAGGAAGGATGGCGGCGGCTTCTAGGGTTAGGAGGTGGGGAGCCTTCGGAGCCCTCTTGCGCGAGAGGACCCGGGAGGTACGGAGCGATCTGTTTCTGGATGGCAAAATTTATTTTCTTTATGGAGGAAGGATTTCATTTTCCCAGCCTCTGCACCAACTAGAAATGCACACAATCATTAAGCATGAGTACCAGGATTTTTAAACTTGGTTAAGCACCAAGCCTGGTCCTCAAGATAAATTGCATGAGTACCAGGAGAGTCTGTTCTCAAGTCTATATACTTACTATTAAAAGACCCAAAGGGTCAAATCCAAGAAACACGGAACGTGCGATGGGATTATCCAACGCGTGGCAATTGATCCGTCTTTATCGGCACATCACCGATCTTTTCAATGCACGACCCCCTTCACCCGTAGACCATAGCAGTTGCAAGTCGCATAGGCCATCGCATCCGCCTCCGTCGTGCAAGCCACCACCAAGCCTCCACCGTGCAAGCCACCACCAAGCCCCTTCCGAGACGCGGCCGCCGCTGCCCCCGCCAGCACTCGAGGCCGTGTTGCACGCCGGCCGTGAATCCACCGCCGCCTTCGCCGCGGAAGCCACCACCCCGCCTCCGCCCTTGCTACTCAAGCCATTGCCTCTGCCCCCGCCGGCGACCGCCATCACCATGTTTCTGTCCAGCAAGCGAGGCCATACTAACCACGGGCATAGTCACGCTTATTTTCGTTACTGCTTGGCGAGTCTTCAACTCCGTGAGATCCCCTGATCAAATAAGTCCATTCATGTTTCAGATTCCTCTTATTTGCTCTTGTATTCCCTTTTCCTTCTAGCAATCAGATATTTTTTACTTACAGGCTTGTTAAGGGAACAAAGCAGAAGGTGCGCACTCCATTGTACTACCATTATAATTGAGTTCTTTTAAATTCAGTTGCCCCAACTTGTACGTGAGCTTCTCTATGCTATTCCTATATATATATTACCATGGCTGTAAGATGTCTTTAATTTCTATGTCTTCATCTGTTTGCCATCTATCTCAACTGATTTGGTTTTTTTACAAGAAGGCGAATCATAGGAGATTTGATTGAGAAATTGATTGTTCAGTTGCTTGCATGAAGATCTTCTTTTGTGAGACAAGTTGCATGAAGATTTGTCATTAAGAAACTAAGGTAGATAATAGTTTCTTCACATGAGAGTACTGTGTATAATGCTCCAATTCTCTTTCTCACAATTCAAGTCTTGTGATGAAATAGACACAGATTGCATTGGTATTTTTTTCTCAAAAAAAATGCCTAATCCATTCACAGGAGCTCTCATATCAAAGGTGTTTACTCTTAAGAATTTTTTTTTCGATAAAGGGCGCTTTTATTACTTAGACAGTAACTTACACCCGGCCTCTGCATATAAATGCACACAGCCGACACCAATCCACATGGTCCTTACTCTTAAGAAATTGTATGCAACAGAACACTTTTGGCGTTTTAGAGCAACCAAGTCCGGTATTTTTTAGGTGTACTATTGTCAAACACAGCAGCATGGTTAGAACAGCCAAATTCAGTCTTTCGTTATGTCACCTCAGTTTGATGTGGGCTTATTTGCAGATTAGTGAAAACAGGTTGAAGTGAAGAGTGGTTTGAAGCCAAATGTTCCGAACCACCATGACTCGCACACTCCTTGGAAACAAGGTTGCATGCATGTCACAACGGTATGTGCCAGCAAGATCAAAGATCCTAGATATGTTTACCCCTGCTCTAGGATCCTATGGTAGTGTAATTGCGACGGGCAGATTCTTTTACCATTCGTTTTTACTGTTCCAGCGTGAGGGTTGGTCATCATATGACATGGATGTGGCACTACAATTAAATCAAGGAATTGCTAGAGCATAAGTTCATTCATTGCCATTGTTTGTCAATATTTCACGGTAATTAACTTTCAATATTGTCCCAAACAAAATTCGTTTTGTACTGATACTCATATGCATTCTTTTTGGATATAAAATGACCGGTGGTTATGATTTCATATTGGGGCCCACAAGATCTCTTTGTGATTGTACTCACCATATTATAAGAATGATAAAGCTAAAACTCCTTAGGTGTAGGTGCTTGACCTTTTTTCAATATCCATTGCACTTTTTTTTTGTCTTGGGCGATATTTGAATGTGCTATCGTGACATTATACTCTGAGCTATTGCATAGTGTATGTGTACTTGTTTTTTTTAAGGAGATAGTGAGTTCACAATGGAATTGATGTCAAGAAGTCTGTTATATGTACCCTTGCTATTGCAGCAAAGCATCTTTGCATCTCTACTTTGTAATTTTGTTTTTCCCGAATTCAGGTTGAAGACAATGCTTAGTTCAACTGTGCTTTGTGAGATATTTTTCAAAGCTGCTCATGGTAAGATTGAGTTGATTTTTTGGTTGCTGTTATAGAAGAGCAGTATGCAACACATGGATAAGGTGATTTTTGCTGCTAACTACAAGCAAACACAATGATATTAGTGCCAAATTCACAATAGGTCAGGTGAGAATATATCTCCGTTCTTGTGTCTTGACTAGCTAAAAGGGTATCAAGCAGGGTTAGTATCATCTCAATCCAAGTGACTTTTCATATGGTGATATGTTTTTGTTTTTAATTTTCTATTTTCTTTCAGATTAGATGAAGACTGTGGTACTCTGTACTCTATGAAACTAATGTGTATACTGTCCCTAAGATCCTGAACGTCGAAAGAAAAATACTGTAATCTACAAATAATATATATAATGTGAAACTAATGTAGTTGACAATGTATGTGTGATCTCCATTTGTAATACAAGAAGTAGCTATGTAGAGGTCTGTTTTCAAATGAGATTATGTGATTTTCACATGTAATACAACGCTTATCTGGATGTTTCTTCTCGGACCAGAGGATATACACTCTATGATATCTTTAAGAGGAAATGATCTTCTGTAACCTTTATGTTGGAAATTGGAATTTGTTTACATATATATGTTCATGAGTGCAAATAGCAACCAAATGAATAAAAGGTAATAACTTGGTTATTGACTTGTTTAGAATGGGGCAAACCATTACGAATAAAGTAGTACAATGTTTAAACGTGCATTGCACGTGCACTGTTACTAGTATAAATAGAAATCTTAATTCGCTTTCGTGAGGATTTAAACTCAGGTGGGTTCATATATCCATTCTTCCAACCGATTGGCTTTGCTTCTACTGCTCTACAGACGCAGCAGCAGTGAAACAGTGAACTGGCTGCTTGGTACTTGTAGAAGAAGCAGTCAGAGCAAGAGCAGAACCGACAGGGGTGGAGTGGAGGACACGCACGCAGGAGTGGTTCAGAGTTCAGACTACTCGGAAGCTTCTCGTACTGAACTCTCTCTCTGACGACCCACGCGTACACCGGTATACACATGCATCCCTACCAAAACATACATGCCGTTTTGATTCTTCTTATTTCTTGGAGAAGCACGCATGGAGGTAATAACATGTACAACACATCCTCCGTTCCAAAATGTAAAACGTTCTAGATTTTGTGAAGCGAATGTGTATTTAGACGCCTTTTCCAAGAAAAGCCGTGTAGATCCGTGTACTGCAGACAACGTGTAGGGATTGTTGGGAACAGTAAACTGCAACAGCACAATTGCACAAAGACGTGCCTCGTCTGGCCATCCGAGGACAGGGAATCCCTAAACCTTAAACCCTAAACCATCCGAGCACAATTTAAAACGGATGAAATAGTAAATAAAGAAGGGGGAGAGGGAATCGAAATAGAAGGGGGAGAGAGAATAAAATTCTCTCTTTGTGAAGAGTCCAGTTATTACTCCCTCCATTTTAAAATATAAGATGTTTTAGATTTGTAAATAAGATATATCTAGACTATTAGATGTATCTAGACCATGCACACTTATTGCTCTTTCTGACTGCTACTTTTTGCTTTGCTTGATTATATATACACTAGGCACTGGCTAATTACACGTGGTTCCGTCGAACTAATTAAGATTACACAAACCTTTTGGCATAACTGCTTCAATTAGCAGCAGCAGGTGCACTTACCATCATCATACAAACAGTTCCCACGCCCCATTCCGTCTCCAATTATAACACCCCATTACCCGAGCTGTCGTAGTCCACCGCTGGAGCCTCCTCCGGTGACAAAAAAAAAAAAAAACATTGCTACACCTGCCGCCACTGAAGTGTTGCCCATGTGCGTGCGGTTAGAATATACTCCCTCTGTTTCAAATTACTCCGCACGCACGTTTATCTAGATGGGCTAGTATACTTTTATTTTTTATTCAAACAATTTCTAAGATTTTTGAAATACCTAGTACACATTTTATACTATCTAGTCTAAAAATCATAGAATTTTTTTGATAAAAAATGAGAGAGTACTAGCCTACCTAGATAAGAGTGCGTGCGAAGTAATTTGAAACAGAGAGAGTATAACCATATTGTATTTGTATAGATATATGGTTGTATATGTGTAATCTATGTATAACTGTCCGTGTATTATACGGTACGGACTCTAGCCTTGTAAGTCTATATAATAAGCAATACAAGGCACCACAATGTGTGGTTTCCCCTATCTTACATGGTATCAGATGCAAAACCCTAAACCCTAGACCTCATGACCCTTCCTCTCCTTCCGCCTTGAAGCCACCACACATGACGCCGCGGACAGCGCCCTAGCGCGTCGTCCCCACCAGCGCACCCCTCCGATGGAGATCAGGTCTCCAAGGCCCTCGCTGCGGCCAAGGGGACCAAGGACGCACCTGACGCCGAGAAGATCGCTGCCGCCGAGAAGGATACCACGGCCGAGAAGGCCAAGCTCGCCCTCCTCTCCGCCGCCCACGCATCTGGCTCTAGGTCGAGCGCGGGGTCTTTCTCCCCGACCTCGTTGCACGCCCAGGCCGTCGGTCTATCCTCCATCAAGGGGCACGTCCCCGTCGAGCTCGCGCTTGACACCAGCGTCCATCGTCAGTGGCACCTTCTTCCGCGCCGCGTGCCGCAAGTACGCCCTACTGGATCACCTTGACGCCGACGCCCCTGCCGTGTCGACCCCGGAGTGGTCTCTCCTCGACGCCACGGTCGTCTCATGGCTCTATGGATCTGTCTCGCTCAGTATCCTTGATGCCTTCATGACACCGGCGAAGATCCCCTCGCCGTCGAGCTTTGGACCCGCATCAACGACCTCTTCAACGACCACAAGATCAATCGCCAACTCCACCTCACGGCAGAGCTAGGCGATGTCAAGATGGGCGAGATGAGCATGACTGACTATCTTCAGAAGGTCAAGTCACTCACCGATGGACTTGCGGATCTTGGTTCCCCTGTTGATGATGTTGAGATGGTGATCCACTGCCTCAATGGCCTCTCCGAGCAGTATGAGTCCGCCGCCGATTTGATCTCCCTCATGCCTGGGATTACTTTCGTGCAGTGTCGCTCGTTGCTCTCGCTTCAGGATATGAAGAGGAAGAATCGCCGCGCCCGCCACACCGACACGGCCCTCTTCGCCAACGCTGGCAACTCTGGCAAGAGCACCGGCAAGGGAAAGAACGAGAAGAAGAAGAACGCCAAGGCCTGGGCTTCATAGGCGCGCCGCGCTTCAGCTGCGCCGACCGCTGCCCCTCCTTCTTGGCCGTCCCCGCAGCATCCTTGGAACGGTGCCATCCAGATGTGGCCGTACGGCCAGGGTGCCGTGCTCGGCAGGCAGCAGCCCGCCTACGCCCCGCCTCCCAGCTACATGCCGAGGCACGCTCTGGCGCCGCAAGCGTTCTACGCTTAGAACCCGTACGGCGTCGCCCCTGCCCCTACACCCAAAACTACGGGTATGGCCCTCGCAGCCCGCCCATGGACTCGGTGCCCCGGCGTCTCCGACACCTTCGTCGGCCTCGTGGGATCAGGCTACGTTGATGAACCAGTTTTAGACCATGGGACTGCAAGCACCCAGGGAGTGGGTGATGGACACCGGCGCTTCCTCTCACTTCGCCTCCGATTCCGGTATGCTCACCTCTGTGTCTCCTCCTTCTTCCTCTCGACGTGCTGTCATTGTCGGTGGCGGTTCCACCCTTCCGATCACCGGTACCGGGCACGCACGTCTCCCTATCTCTACTTCCTCGCGCCTCTTTACCTTCGTAATGTCTTAGTTGCTCCTACCATTGTCAAAAACCTTTTATATGTTCGTCAGTTCTCTATTGATAATCGTGTCTCTGTCGAATTTGACCCTATTGGTTTTTCTGTGAAGGACCTTCTAACCAAGACCGAGATTCTTCGCTGCAATAGCTTCGGACCTCTCTACTCCATCCGCCCTTCATCCACCAGCTAGCCATCTGCCTTCCTCGTCGTAGATCCTGCACTTTGGCACCGCCGGCTTGGGCATCCTGGGCGGCCAGTCATGGAGACATTAGCTCGCTCTTCTATTATTCCTAGGGAAAAGAATAAAAGTAGCTTGTGTCATGCATGTCAGTTAGGTCGTCATATTCTTCTTCCTTTCTCTTCTACCAATCGTGTAACTACTACTCCGTTTCATATAATTCACTGTGATTTGTGGACATCTCCTGTTGAGAGTATTTCTGGCTTTAAGTATTACCTTGTGTGCCTCGATGATTTTACTCAGTATGCATGGGTCTATCCTCTTCGGGCTAAGTCAGAAGTTTTCTCTCACTTGTCGTCCCTTCACACTCTTGCACTCACCCAGTTTAGTACGCGCTTGCAGGCTATTCAGTGTGACAACGTTCGCGAGTTTGATAATTCCCAACTCCATTCTTTTCCCTAGCACCATGGAATTGCACTCCGCTTTTTATGTCCATACACTTCTCAACAGAATGGTAAAGCCGAACGCATTATTCGCACTCTCAATGATATTACTCGCACACTTCTTGTTCAGGCTAGCCTGCCGCCTCGTTTCTGGGTTGAGGCCCTCAACATAGCCGTTCTGTTGCACAATCGGCTTCCTTCCAAGGCAATTTTGGATCGTGTTCCCTTCCGTGCTTTACTTGGCGTAGATCCTGCTTACGCTGGTCTTAGGGTCTTCGGATGTTTATGCTACCCCAACACCACCGCCGTTGCGCCGCACAAACTTGCGCCGTGCTCCGTCCCCTGCGTGTTCCTTGGCTATCCATCCCGGCATCATGGCTACCGCTGCCTTGATCGCTCCACCCAAAAGATCATCATCTCTCAGCATGTTGTGTTCGATGAGTCCATGTTTCCCTTTGCCTCCACTCCGTTCGCGCCGTCCCCTACTCCCTCCCTGCACTCATATGATTTTTTGCAAGAACTTGAGCAGCTGACGTCGTCGACGCCATTTACCGTGCCAAGCATGGCATCACCGGCCGCGGGCTCCACCTCCGTGCTTCACGCCGCTCAGCCGCCTGCAGTGCTTCTCTCGCCGCGCAGCGTTTGGGCAGTTTTTTACGCCACGGCAGGTGCAGCGTTGTGCGCTGCCGGCCGTTGCCCCCACGCCGCCACCACCTCCACCCCGCCGTCAGCGGGACCCGCCTCCACCACTGTCTCACTCAATGTTCACTCATGCTAAACAGGGAATTGTGCAGCCCAAGACAATTTTTTATCTTCATGTTGAGGGATTATCTCCAATACCGAAGACTTATCGTGGTGCTCTCAAGGATCTGAATTGGCACTCTGCCATGGTTAAGGAGTATGGCGCTCTTATCTCCAACAACACTTGTGACCTTGTTGATCCACCTCGCAATGCTAATATTGTTACAGGCAAGTGGATCTACCGTCACAAGATGAAGTCTGATGGTTCCTTAGAACGATACAAAGCTCGTTGGGTGCTCCGAGGATTTACTCAACGCGAAATTATTGATTTTGATGAAACCTTCAGCCCTGTCGTCAAGCCAGCCACTATTCGCGCAGTGCTCTCTCTTGCGTTAACAAGTGACTGGCCTATTCATCAGCTTGACGTCAAGAATGCGTTCCTCAATGGCACTCTCACAGAAACTGTTTATGCTCGTGCCTATACGGGTTCACTGATCCGAATTATCCTGATAAGGTCTGTCGTCTCAACAAATCACTTTATGGTTTGAAGCAGGCGCCTAGAGCATGGTTTCAGCGGTTTGCCTCATTCATTGCTTCCCGTCGTTGTTCGTCTATCGGCGTGGTGCTGACATGGCCTATCTCCTGCTCTATGTGGATGACATAATCCTGACTGCGTATTCCTCAACATTGTTGCACAGTTTGATTGCCTCTCTTTGTACAGAGTTCAGTATGACAGATATGGGCGACCTTCATTATTTTCTGGGCATCTCTGTGACACGCAGCAAGGACAGTCTGTTCCTCTCACAAGAGAAGTATGCATTGGATCTTCTTGACAGAGCTGGTATGTTACAGTGCAAATCCAACTCTACTCCAGTTGATATTGCCTCCAAACTTTCAGCCAAGTCCAGTGATCTTGTTACAGACCCGACCGAGTACCGTAGTATTGCTGGTGGTCTTCAGTACCTTACGTTTACTCGGTCAGACATCTCTTATGCCGTGCAGCAGATTTGTCTCCATATGCATGATCCTCGGGCTAATCATTTGCTTCTCGTCAAGCGTGTTCTTCGCTACATCCGCGGCACCACCGACTATGGTCTCACCTTGTTTCGGCATAGCTCCAACAAGTTGACGGCCTACTCTGACGTTGATTGGGCAGGTTGCCCAGACACTAGACGGTCTACCTCAGGCTACTGTGTCTTCCTCAGCGCTACTCTGGTGTCATGATCTGCTAAGTGGCAACACACGGTCTCTCGCTCCAGCGCCGAGGCCGAGTACAGTGCGGTTGCGAATGTGGTGGCTGAAACTTGTTGATTACGGCAGCTTCTTCAGGAGCTTCATCGACCGGTGACTGGTGCCACTGTGGTTTTCTGTGACAATGTGAGCTCGGTTTACATGACACAGAATCCTGTACATCATCAGCGCACAAAGCATGTGGAGATCGACTTGCATTTTGTACGAGATCGCGTCACCACCGGCGAGGTCCGGGTTCTACACGTTCCGAGTTCTTCCCAGTTTGCGGACATTTTTACCAAGGGACTAACGTCGCCTCTCTTTTTGGATTTTCGGGACAGTCTTAACATTCGTCGACGCCCGTTTACGACTGAGGGAGGGTGTTAGAATATATAACCATATTGTATTTGTATAGATATATGGTTGTATATGTGTAGTCTATGTATAACTGTCCGTGTATTGCACGGTACAGCCTCTAGCCTTGTAAGTCTATATAATAAGTAATACAAGGTACCACAATGTGTGGTTTCCCCTATCTTACACGTGCTGCTTCTCACCTGCCGCTGGTGGAGCTCGATGCTGCTGCTCCTACAGGTTGAGCACAAGTATCCCTGAAGCACAAGGTTCTTCAGAAATGCATTAATGTAATACAAGCGTAAAGAACAATTCGATTCATGGATTTGTATGTTCTGTATGGCATTGCTCTCATGTGTCTAGATTGTCACTAAAAAATGCTTATATTGCCTGATTTTTGTTGAATATAAATTCCCAATTTGCTAGATAAACAACACTTCAACTTGTTGCAGTTTTAGTTCTGTAAAAGAAAAAAAAGATGCAGATAAGTTATGTTTTAATTCAGTACAAGATGGTCTTAGAGGAGCTCTTAAGACAGAAATAAAATGCTCATATCATATAGCTTGAGACTATTTATGGTTCCTGCTCACATAGTACTCCATCTGTACGCAATAAAATGCTCATATCATAGTACTCCATCTGCTCACAACAAAATCTTCAGGTAGGCACAAGAATTGATTTTGGAGAATTCATAGTCTGGACTAGTCCAATACAAGTTTCAGAAAATTTATAGAACTCTGATCTATCACTAAATAGTTCTGCCAAAGAAATAAATAAGTTGGCGAAAAACATCATTTGGGGACAAATCTTTACCTTAGTTCTTTTCAGAGCTTTAAACTGAGGAAAAGGAAGCTGTCAACCGAGCATGGCTTGCCAGGTCTAATTTACGAGGGCAGTGTGTTTAATTTCAGTCACTACGGTAGAGCAGTTCTTTGCCGTATGGGTGTGACCACACGGCAAAAGGCCCCTTGGAACCCAGGCAAAGGCTTTGCCATGTGTATACACACGGCAAAATCCACACGTCAACGATAGCCACGACAACTTTGCCGTGTGTCTTTGTGTCTGGAACTCGGCAAAACCTTTGCCGTGTGTTTACGGCGAAGACAAGGCAAAGTAAAGCATTTGACAGTTTCGTCCGTCTAACGGCGCCAACAGTTTTTTGCCGTGTTAATTCTTTGCCATGTGCGTTCCGTCGTTGCCGTGTACCTGGGCTTTACCGTATACCTAATATTTGCCGTGTACTAGCTCTTTGCCGTGTGCTATCCCTCTTTACCGTGTACCCCTTCTTTGCACATGATTTACTCCAGTCTCCAGATAGATAAACAAAAGAAATCAACAAAGTTGCTCCCGTACACTTAGTGACGGCATAGAAGTTGTGTAACCTAGTACATACCACAAAGACATGAAAAAATACCACACAGAATATGAACTGATAAAAGATCTTATACAGTTGTATTACCAATTTCATAGTTCATGCCAACACTATTTTAACTCTGTTCTTGTGCTGGTGGCAGGTACCTACTACACAACTAAGCCGCTGTTAGTTCAGGATGAGTAAGGGCTGTACAATTCTTCTAGATACAAAGGCACATTGTGGATATTCTGAACATCGCCACTATTAGTTCAGTTGGATTCGCTCACAGAACATGAGTACTACTTGCAGAACGAAGAATGCAAGAAATACTAGATGGGCAGTAATAGAGCACGGGCTTCCGATAAGGCCTGGTTTACTTCTAGGGTATATTCGAGGGGTTGGGAAGGGATTATTTCGTATCCCGAAATTTTTCCGATATGTCGTTTACTAGGCCGGATTTTAAGGGGATAATCCTGGGATATCCCCACAAATCTCTTCCAAACTAGTGTATTTTTGGCTAGATTAAAAACTCTCCATCATGGTAGAGTATTTTTGGGAAAGTGTATTGGAGCGTATTTGAGAGTATTGGGTGAACACCAAATCCTCGCATATCCCCGCATCTTTTGGGGATAAAAATACCAAAAAAGTAAACAAGGCCTAAGGGGGAAAATCAGACACTACATCTTGCCCTTTAGGTCGTTGTGGATGCCGCCTCCTTGCTTAGCCGATTTCTTGTCCTTCACCCCCGCTGGGTTCTTCTCCTCCTCTGACGTTGGTGTAGTTCCCCCCTTCACCGCTGCGTGTTCAGCCATAGGCCCGTAGCGCTTGCCATTTTGCTCCACGGGCGGCGATGGGAAGGGCACCGAGGCCGAGATGGTGTGTGTGTGTGGGGGGGAGGGGGGATACGGCAAAGCTGCGCATCAAAAGGTCATGGCAGCGACGACGGGACCGGCGGCCGGGCTGGCGGTAGCGCTGGGCGGCAGGGCACTGAGGCCGAGATGGTGTGGGAGGATACGGAAAAGTTACGCACCGAGAAGTCATGGAAGCAGCCTATATGGACCTGTCCGTGAAGCTTGTATGAATTAGATGGACTGTCGGTGAAACCATTTAGGCTTTTTGAGCGTCGTGGACGCCCGTTTCCACCTACATCCTGAACAGGTCACCATACAATGGAAATACGGATTTACAGTCACTGAATACATGTTGGAGCGTCACACATGGTCATCACTCGCTACGTAGCTATGTATTTGCTGACATAGCAAGATGTAGGACCTACTGTCAGGTAACTTAAAGGATATGTAGGAATACCCAGCTAGAGGAGGTCTTTTTTGCAAAATAAAATGCCATCCGCTCCCCCCTTGTCTCCCGTAATCCCCTACCAGTGAGCCCGCACCACTGCATGCTGCCACCCCGATGCAGGCCGTCCCCAGCACCGCCGCACTCTAGCGAGGCTCTGCCTCAACCTCTTCCCCCGGTCACCTACTTCTCCATGCCGCACTGCACCTGCACATGCTTGTGCCCCACAGTCGACCCTATGCCCTCCTTGGCTTGGTCGCGGCCGCCATCGATGATGAAGTCGACGATGCCGAGCTCCTCTGCCATTTCTAACCCCTCCTGGTTATTTGTTGTGAGCCTCGACTGCTCCCCTTTCTCTCCCCGTGCCCTCCCGCGGCGTGTGCCATCACGGTCACAAAATCTCGTCGTCGATGGACGGGTAAGTTGGTCCTTGGCCATCATCAACACCATGCCCGTGAAGCAGCCACTTGAGCCCTAGCTAGCGCTGCTCAAGATGGTCCCCCACCTCATCCTCGTCTTCCTTCGAACACTCCCCCACCTCCAGATCTCACCTTCGGCTGCTTCCCCTGCTTCGTGCCCCTCCCCAACCTCCAGACCTCATTGTCGGTCGTCTCCCTTGCTCCGCAAGATGCTGCTCCCACATCCATGGCTACCTTCATGAGCTCCTCGTTTCATCATGTTGCAGGTATGGTCGGCCCCAACACCGCGCCGCAAGGGGAATTGAGGAATCTGGAGAGTCTGCGGTAGCCAAGACCGCATGGATGGGCAGAGGCGGCACAGGATGCCTGAGGATACAGCCGACGGTGACGTGCAAGGGGAGGAGGTGGCGTGGGCGTGGGTATACAACGCGGTGGACTGTGGCCTCTGATTCTCCAGTGTGGCGGCATCGACTCCCGCATCGAGTGCTTGCGCCGATCTCCCTCGTCATTCAACGCCGCCACGAGGCCACTACCTCAACGTCTCCTGAAGCCACGACGCATGTGCGGCCAGGGTGGCCAACCTGATAGCGCTCCTGCTGGCGCCGTGCTCCGCCACATCAGGTGGAGCGCCGGGACATCGAGGATGCCATTTTTTCAATCGATGGGGAATTAGGAGTGAGCCTCTACGAAATAAAAATATGATACGAGGGTCTATTTTGCAAAATAAAACATAAGTAGAGACTGACAGTTGGTCCCACTCACTGCCACGTCAGCAAATAAATCGATACGCCGTGTGCGGTGACCGTGGATGATGCTCTGATACGTATTCGGTGACCATAAATTCATATTTTTATTGTATAGTGACCAAAGAAAATTTACTTGACAAGTTCGATGACTCTTGATGAATTTAACTCTTCTCTTATTGTCTTGTGTCCACCACCTTCCACTCCTTGTATTCCCACACACGCCACCGCACTACCTAGCTACACTATCAACATGTGCAGGTCATCGCGGCGTATAGACTCTTGGCCATCCTCGTCGGAGGGAGTTGCAAAAAGACCACCACACAATTGACAATAATGTGTAAAACACCTATCATCTTTGGCGATTTGTGGTGTTTTTTCTACATGGTTGTTAGTTCTAACTAAATTGAAATGTTATTTTGCTTATTTCTCTTCATCTTCTCAGCCTTCCTCGGTTTGATTATAACAGTGGTGGCTAATTCAATTGCATTGCTAGTACATTTCTATTGAACGTCCTATAATAAGTTGTACCAAAGGCTATCTTAGCTAGAGCAATGCGAAGAGGAGATATTATTAGCCGATTGCTATACGTCAAACACATTTGACCCAAAAGCGACAACAGCATGTCAATGACTAGGTGACAACTCTGGACTTTTCTATCTAAGTTATCGAATCATAAAATAGAAACATATGTTAAGATATTCTTATTCTTATGGCATAAAATATGGGGATCTCTAAAAACATTGATAATGATAGACACATAGACATATACACTATATTTATGAAACTAGAGAACTAATCACGGAAGACATGTGATTTTTTGTTTAATTATTTTCTCACATTTAAGAGGATTTTGTATTTAAACCTCTTTGCCATGTGCAATGCACTAAAAGTAGTGTAACCTTTATTAAAACATATGATTTTGATTTTTACACAACATATTAGTTATGACCATGAAAGTTATAAGAGAGTACAAAAGGTTAGTATAAAAAAATTTAATTCGACTCGGTGCCAAAACCCAACAATTTGCATGTAGCAGAGGGTATCATAGTATGGTCACTATGAGAGTGGATCGATGATAATATGGTTACTATGAGAGTGGACAGACTGAACTAATGATGAGGATGTGGACTTGGACATTAACCTTGTTGTATTTGGCATTAAGTAGATTTTATCAAAACAAGCAAAGTAGGTGTCACATCTGCTAGTTGGATAAGATGAGTGCCTTGATGACTTGCATGGTTATGTGGATGAATATGGTGAACAAATCTATAACATGAATAATCAAATTCATGTATCTAAAACTAAAAATGAAATTTTGTATGTGTTAGGTTTCTGGTAATATAAAAAGAGTATGAATAAAATTATAATTTGTCCAAATCTATATGTATTAATAGAACAATCATGGTTCCAAATATACCACTCAAATTGTGTATAATTATTGTTGACTAAGATTTCTTTTTTAGAACCTTCATCATTCCATAACTCACATATAACATGCCCAATAACTCATAAACCATCTCTCCTCGATTTGGGCCCTCTTACCAGATCTGTGTAGTGTGTCACTCCAAGGAAAGTGAGTCTAGTATCTCTCTTTCAAAGTACTCAAAAGAACAATCTAAATGGTGAGTGTTCAGTCATACCGAGAAGTTAAGCTCAAATTTTAGGTTTCAAATTTGTATGTTAACCGGACAATTTTTCAATAAACAATATCCAGTCGCTAATCCCGGGTAGGGCATTCACAAAGTTTCCTATCAAACCAAAACCATGGACGGATCATGTGGCCCAAACAAACAATATCTACTCACTAATCTCGGGCATGAACTTCAAATTTTTTCTGTAAGACCAAAACCCTAGCTGGATCATGTGCCCCAAACAAACAATATCCGCTTACTATTCCCGGGTAGGGCTATCAAGCGAAGGCTTATTCATTCGATACGTCTGCCAACCTTTGATTCGTTTATATTCCCCGCATACTAGTCAAACGATTCATCCTATGACTCATGACTAGAAAAAATGGGGTGTTCCTGACAATCGAATTTGGGGACTGCATTTATGGTTTCTTCATTATGTGATCTTAGTTTTGGGTAATTCCATCCTGAACAGCTGAGCAAATGTTGACCTATCCTGACGTTCACTTGTTCTTTTAACTTTTATATAGTTGTACCTCCGTTCTAATGAATAAGTCCGGCAAATTTAATCAAAAGTTGAACATATAAATTTTAGAATAGATTGAATTGTGAATCTATTGATACTTATTTGGTATCTTGAACCCCATATGTTTTTTTAAATGGGGAGTGTGACCCCGGCCTCTGCATCATGGTGGTGCACACAGCCTTTTATTGCATAGTTCAAATATTCAGTATGGTACAATCAAGGATCACAGAGGGTCGAAACATGAATCGATCATCTAAAAAATAGAATCATAAAAAGTTTAAACATCTCGGAGTCTACTAGTGCGACGCCACCCAAAAGCTAGGTAGTAGAAGTCCTGCGCAATCTGTAGCAAACAGTTGCACCCAGCCACCATACTCTCGCGCTGATCCTCCCAAAGCAAATTGGACCATAGTTGGATCTAGTGGATAGCCAAGCGAATAACCTGCAAAAAATTTGTTGAAGCTTTCCTGTTAAAAATCATATCATTTCGGCAATTCCAAATAGCCCAACATAAAGTTGATACCCCAATGCGTATGCAAGCTTTATCTCCTTTATCTATTCCATTTAGCCAATTTCCAAACATATTAGAAATGCTAGTTGGAGGTGGAATATTATAAGTAAAAAATATCATGCGCCACAACAGATGAGCAAAAGGGCAAGAGAGAAATGAATGTTCAATAGTTTCATTGCTATCACAAAAACACCACTTTTGACATCCAGTCCAATTTCTCTTTGCCAAATTATCTTTAGTAAGTAAAACTTTATTACTGAGAAATCACATAAAGATTTTAATTTTAAGCGGCATTTTCAATTTCCAAATGTATTTACGAAAAAATCTTGAATCATGATTCATCAAGTCCAAATACAAAGACTTTACAGTATATAAACCAGAAGTGGTTAGTTGCCAAACAAATTTATCAACTGTGTCCGTGAGCTGAACCGTCATGAACCGCATGTATAAGTGTAACCATTGTGTCCACTCTGTGCCATTTAACACCCTTCTAAATCCAATGTTAAGTGGTGTTTGCCCAAGAACATCGAACATCCTGATCTCTGTCTGACAAACGACCCACCCACACGGCACACATACACCGGCCGCAGGGCAGGCAAGAATCAGTCAGTCAGTCAGGCAGTACAATTAGCAGCTTGTCAGCATCCTGGTGATCGCGCGCATTTGTGTCGTCAACAAGTTCGAAGGCGTGGGGAATCTTCCTGCCTTGCTCGGTGGCGTCTGCTGCTTGCGCCCATGAGTTTGTTGTGAGCAGCCTTGGATGTTTCTGCTTAACTCGGGGTCCTTTAGATTCAGAACAGCAGGGTAGCAAGCAGGCGGAGGATTGGAAGGTACAGTATAGCTATTCATTCCATAGTCAATATGCGTACATGCTTACGTACCACCCCAAAGCATACCTACTTTTTTTATTCCTTTTTTTAGGCCCATTTAACGTGTACATGCATGTGTGTCGCGCCTGGAGCTAACCTACATCACGTACAGGTAGCTGGGCGTACGTAGGTACGTACATACGTGAACTCCTACTTTTTCGTCAGTCGTTAAGTTTTTCTGAAATGATCATGCAAAACAAAGTTTTTCTGGAATGACGAGTACTCCGTACATTGATTGGTGCTAGTGAATGAATCTAGACCTCCTTTAGTGTTTTGGTTCACTCTAAATCTCTTCGAACAAACATGCTAAAGGGATCTAAATATATTAGCTTTATAAATCTAAAACATCTTATATTTTAAAATGGAGGGAGTAGTAGGGTAACGGATGCGTTCGTGTATGTCTGCCGTGCATGACATATCAGTTTCTGTAAAATAAGTTACATGTTTTTAACACGCTTTGCTAGAGTAGGGGGTTTTACAGTTGTAAAAAGAACAAATTTTCTACGTGATAAATAACCATCGTGATCATTGTTTACTATTTAACTTATTCGTGGTGTATTAGTATTACCCAATAGCTATGAACAGCTCGAAGCCAATACGAGACTTCGTCTATACCCATGACCCATGTGCGGACTTGAGCTAAATCCGCATAAGACCAATATGAAAAATAACTTTTTCGACTATCGTGGAAAAAATGTCACCTAACAAAGTTGTTTCGTAAGATCAAAACTGCAGCAATTGGAAAGGAAGAACAAGATCAACAACACGGGAATTCACCGATTCCTCTATCTGCATATCTGACTACGCATAATCTGCTCTAATACCATTGTTGGGAAACGCGATGCACAAAACAAAAAATTTCTAGCGGATTAATCGGACCAAATTATGCGGGAGTGAGGCAACGGATTATACCCTCGTGGATTGAGCTAGCGAAAGTTTGTTGATGACCAGATTGATGAAGATGAGCATCGATCCTCATAACACGACTTATCAAGTCGCCAGGAGCTATATTATCCCAATTGTATGCACATCATCTTGCTTTTAGATTGGCGAATGATATACTCCCTCCGTCCCAAAATAAGTGACTTGGAATTATCTGAATTCATATGTATCTACACAGCAAAACATTTCTATGTGCATGTAAATCTAAACAAGTCTACAGAGGGAGTAATATTCTTGTTCTAGCTTTTGCCGCTTCTTCTCCCTCACAATCAGTTTTTTTTGTTATAATCTTCCATTTCTCTTATTACCAAGTAAATGGTTCTAATTCTAGATGGAAAAATAAATAAAAAATGAAGTTTAAGAAGGCGGATACTCCCTATCTATAAAACAAAAGCTAAATTAACCACCATCAATAGATTATTGACCCTTGCGTAAGACACATTTTACTGAAAAAATGCCAGGAGCACTAAAATTATTCGGTGATAAGATTCTTTTAGACACCATATATGCTCTAGATTTTTCTATACCAGTATACCCATGTCAAAATATTCTTATAGCATACAATTCATAGAACTCTATAAAGAAAATTAATGATACACACAAATATGTATACAATATATTAATGAAAGTGAAAAGTAACTAAGAAGGATATGAGAGTTTTTATTTCGTTTGTTTTATCTCATTTGACATGATTTGATTTAAATATATTTTCTCAAGTGTAATGTATTGAAGATTAATGTAACTTTTGTTACAACATATGATTTTAATTTGTGCACATTGTATTATGTGTGACCACAAATTGATGAAGATAAGTTATAACAAGTACAGAAGTTTAGTGTAAACATATCATTGTAGAACTGTAACATTTAAGTGTTGGTTCCAAATTTTCCATTTAAAATGGGCCCTAATAGTTTTATTAGAGTAAAAAAGTATGCCATGAACCTATTTCAACATTGCAAATCTAGACAGTCAGAATTATTATTCAAGCTACATACAAGAGTAGCATGAACAAGAAAAGTCTAGATTATTTCATATATTGCATTTCTCTTCTTCAAGTCTCTTGCCGTGTGATATGTAAAAGCTATGTGCTTTAACCTGGAAAAAAGATATTCTGAACATAGTCAAATTTGTACTCCAATTGTAAAATTTGTAGTCCTTTCACATTCACAAGGTAGACCGATGAAGCCAATGCATCTTCCAGACTATTGTTTAAAACCTTTGTGTAGTAGTTGACCATATCTTTATCATACTTGTTGAGAAGTTCCTCTTGGATTGACAAAATATAACACTGCATACACTAGTACCATCAGACGAAAAAAAGTTAGTGCAATTTAATTCATGAAATGAACTGTTAAAAATATCAACAATATTGTAATTGAATACAAAACAAAGATGGTTTCTACCGCATTGCATTTTAGATAGCACAAGCGTTTGCAATTTCTAGTGTAGTAGATGTGTCGAACTACCGGTTCATGGCAAGCACATTGGAGCCCCAATAGATCGCAATCGTCTAAGGCGGGCGATCAATGACGGCTCAAACATGAGATGGATCCTCTCATTGAAATATTTGATAAAATCTTTTGAACCAGTGGCAGGGGACGGAAAAATGCGAGAAGGAGCGAAGGTAAAGAATAAAAAATACCATTTAATGAACAAATATTCAAAGTCATTAGATAAGAAAGTTGCATGCGTTGAGTTCTACTGGGCTTTGACACAAGCTAATGGGTTACCTACAAAAATGTGTATGAGCCAACATAATTTGTTTGCCTAGAGAATAGCGAGGTGCCTTCTCTCTGTTCTATATTTCTTGAATTCATCTCCGATTTCTTACAATTATAGATTTTTTCTAATCAGTATATACACAAAAGCATCTACGTAATTAGTAGGTGAAGTTGAAATTCGGAGGCCATCTATCCGAGGCCAAATTGATAGAGTACATATTGATCTTAGAGATGTTCATTTGGCTAGGACTTGAGCATTGTACATATCTATCATTCTTATCTAGCACTAACTATAGATGAGATTAAAAAGGACCTTACTTCTCACTGACTTCAAATATTAAGTGAACTAAAGTGGACATTTGTAAATCAAAGAGGTAAGAATGGTTAATACTGATCCTTGATGATGATATGCCTTCTCCTTCACAGGGCCGGCTCTAAGCTTTGCAGGGCCCTTGTGCGAAGTTGACATATGGGACCTAAGATTAATGTATTTTTAGATATATCTAAATATATATATAATTTTACTTTAGAAATACTAAAAGTTAACATCCAAATACATATTTTGTTTCAAAATATAACAAGTACTCCATGTGTCCTAAAATAAGTGACTTCTGTCTGTCTAAATTCACATCTATCTATATACCAAAACGTGTCTAGATACATCTAAATTTAGACGGAAGAAGTAGTATGTCCTGCCAGTATCACCTAAAATTGTGAGGAAATTGAGTATACATTGCATAAAGAATTAACAATAGAACCCTAATGCTATCCTGCAAGCAAGGGCATATTCTTTTAGTGGGAGACGACGTTCCCGTCGACAGCGAGGCGTCCGTGGTGACTTCGTCAATCTCAAAACCCGATCCACCGAATCGGTCTATCGGAGATGCTCATAGGGGTAGGGTGTGCGTGTGTGCATTCATAGGGTTGGGTGCATGTACGTGTTATGAGTGTCTACGATACCGTGTTTCTCAAAAAAAAAGTTTGTAGAAAGGTTGTGATCGGTTTTGATGTGTCTTCTATTTTTTCCATGGATGTGTAGGTGATATAGTACAGAAAACTAAGTAGTAATGGGCCCCTTGCCAGCATGGGCCCTTGGCCGTTGCACAAGGCTGCCATGCCCTAGAGCCGGCCCTGCTCCTTCACTAATTGTTGGAGAGCTTACTCACTAAAAATTATTGACTGCTCTTGGAGCCCTGCAGGAGCATTCCCATGTAAGATGGCCATGGTTCACCTTGCATCCATGTGGAACTAGTGACCGGATAAAGTTACTTCTTTATAAGTTTGGGAGAGATCAATCTCTACATACTTGTCTGGTTTGCCAGAAAATAGTATTGAAATTCCCATTTAATATCTACTGCAGTTCATAGATTCACCCTTCTTTAGTATGTCATGTTACTGTCAAGTGGTTGTGCCCATGACCAATACTAGTTTGTCCACTCAAGACTATTGATTATAATTGTCTATTTACTCATTTGAAAATGTGATATAACGAACTACAACATGCAACTAAGTATTTGCTCTACCAGATGAATAAATCAGAATAAATTATTATAATTGCCTAACAGGACAATATGACAGAATTAATTATTATAACAGAAACACCACCACACTGAATGCTTCCACCTTAGTGTACAATTCATATCTAAGAAATAAAGCTCAAAACTGTAGGCAAGTCATAATCCATGTTGGCTGTATTGCAGAACTCACCAGAACGGCCTTACAGCAGAGCCGCAATGCTGGGCACCTCCTCGCCGCTGTCAAAGTCTCCTCCATTTCCTGCCACTTGTGCTCAACCTCGACATTGTGGTGTTTATCAATGGAACCCTCATCCATTCCCACCTCTGCCTTCCACCAGCATGACTACGGGCAGAAGTCGGTGATATTGACCTCCAGGAGGGTGGGATCTGCGGCAGTAGCGGCCCACGGCCACGCTGGCCGCTGGTGAGGAGCTGCCGGAGAAGACATGTGACGTTCGTTGCGCCCGGGCAGAAGGCGACTCCCCTGTTTCAACCACCCTCCTTGAACCCATCCACCTCCCCTGCAGTTCCACCGAACAGTTGCCCGCATCGATCTTGCGCATGGTATCACCGCTGCCTTGCTGGGGTAGACCGGCGCAGATGAAGGTCGAAGTCGGTGACTGCTGCCACGGCGGCTTGCAGCGTAGAGAGGGACGGTGTCGATGGCTGGCTGCGTCGATAACGGGACCCGGCGGTGGGGTCATACACGGCAGCGCGTGCACGTCGCGTCAATGGGATGGAGATGGAACCAAATGGAGCTAGGGTTCGTTTTGGACGGTCATACCTCTATGGGCTCTATTTGCGCCGGCCCTCTCGTGTGAACGCGCCATTATTTTGGTGTTGCGAAGTATTCAATATGAATCGTACTGTTCGCCTTTTTAGCACCAGTATGAATGTGTATAGGCCATTGGATTGACGAAAATGAATGGCTAATATTTATTTAAGGGTCCTACAAAACACCTCTAGTTCTAATCTCATAATATGAAATTCTAGAGCCATAAAAAATAATTAAAAAATGTTCAAAGGTTGTCCTTAGATTTGCTACTAGACGACGATCGACGACTACTACTACTACTACCCGGAGATTCTAAAGTTAACGTTACGTACCAGAGATTTCTAAATTAAGCTATAGTACATATCTCGAATTCTAGACCGCGGCGTTACCAGTATGCAAAATGTGGTTTCCTCGATCTCATGGAACCTTGACCAAAGGCAATCACAGGCGCACGGTACGGTGGCTTTGCTTCTACTACTGCTCTACAGACGCAGCAGCAGTGAAACAGATAGCACTGGCTGGTTGGTTGGTACTCGTAGAGGTGGTGGGTGGTGAATGAAGAAGTCGAAAAGCAGAGCAGAGACAGAGAGCAGCACCGACAGGGTGAAGGACACGCAGGCAGGAGTGGTTCAGATGAATCGGAAGCTTCTCATCCTGATCTCAGTCAGTGGGTAGAATTAGCACCTTCCTCTGGATTTCATGCTATCATTCGCCTCGTCCACAATCAGACATGCCAAAGTACAAGTTGGTCCATCGATGAGCGGCGTGGCGAATCCTCCTCCTCTTGCTGCTTGGCTAGGTCCCTCGTGCGCCCATGAGTTTGTTGTGGTCGAATCGGTGACACATTCATTCAGCCTGCTTGGATGTTTCTGCTTAATAACTCGGCAGCGACCTTTCCGTTCAGAACAGCATGCAGGGTAGCAAGCAGAAACAGGCGGCAGACTGGAACGAGTTCAGACCCATTCATAGATCGCTGTATTAGCTATTCATTCCACGTACGACCGCGCACAACCGCAAATGTCTTTTGCTGGGTGGCGATGCCGACGCCATAGGCGACAGTACGTCGATCACATCTTACCTGATCAAGTACTCAATTTTAAAGGTACACACTAATACACCGACAAATAGACACATGCTACCACTGGCTTTTTAATATTGGATTATGCCCTGGCAGCCCGGTTAAGTAGTACACTGTAGACACCTTGCATGAAAATTGGTCTCCATGGTAATCTTACAAAGTAATCAAATTGTTTTAGTATTAGGTTCTCCTGATTATTAAATATGGGCATATCATAATGCTATAAAATTACTCTTCCCTTCAACACTTCAATTTACAAAAGAATTTTGATTATATTGGTAGCTCAATTACGAGTTTATTTGTATTCATGTTATCGCTTTCTATGGGTATATCATACTAACACACCGACTTTGCATTTGTTGTCCAATTAGCATCCCAATATAGACAAATAGACAAGTTTCACATTAAACTACCGGAAACAATTTGAGTAGGACCATTTACTATGTGCCAAAGGCTTTGAAAAAAATTATTATTTTTAACTCGCCCCACTATATTCAAATCTTGGCTCCGCCCCTAAGCTAGCCATTAGGGTCTGCTGAGGACATCACTGACTGGTTCCTTAAATCGGATCAACAATATGTGTCCAATGACTTGTTTTCCGTACTAGTGTCTTATATACCATACATACTCTAGATTTTTCTACCAGAGTATACCTAGTCATAAAGTAGAAACTTAATTATAGCATGCAATGCTTATAACATGCCAATTATACACGCACATACATGCATGTCCATTATATTCATGAAAGTGAAAAGTTATCAATGAATACATGTGATTTTGTATTTCTCATATTTCTCATTTGAGAGAATTTGGTTTAAATACTCTTGACTATTGAAATGCATTGAAATATTAATGTTACTTTTGTTACTATACATTATTTCATTTTTTGCAAAATGTTGTATCTATGACCATTAATTGGCAAAAATAACTTAAAACAATTATAAAAGTTTTGTACAAACATATATATATTCACACTTGACAAGTGATAACGGATGGGGTAAGATAAAAACTCTAAGTTTAAGCATATAACAAGTAACAACGTAAAATCAACTGTCTCCATGTCAATGGAGAAAATAACAAGAAAGACGGTTCGAGTGTAGCCGACCTATTATGGATAGAAATATTGATGGACCTATTGTACCACGTTACATACCATAATCAATAAACATTTTGCATCCGTTAGCGTGACCTCCACAATACCAAACAGCCGAGAAAACAACAAGGAGCGAGAGAACCACCGTCGTTGTCAAGATTATCAACATAGGTTTTCCATCTTTTAGGGACAATATGCTATAGTCACGGTGATCGCCAAAGCTATCAAGAAACAGTAAGTGTTGTAGAACCACAAGTGTTGGCCAGGTAATCAAATTTGCTTCACATACCTAGAAGCAACAGAAGGACTCGGTAATAGTCCGTCCTTTCATATTAGCTTATTGGTTCACATATTCAATTTTTATATATATTTACTCGGCTGTAGACCAAAATTGGTTTGAATTTTTGTGACATGATAAAACACATGTTGTACTTAATGTGGTAATTTTCCTTAAAGAGGAAAACAATTATAATTTTATCTCTAAACTATTAGGTGAGTGTAGTATATTCTCTTAATCCCATGTACTTATGATTTGTATTTTTTCCTTGGAATGTTCCAAACATGTATTAACCGATGTCAAACCAACATGTATGCCATGGCACTTCAATGTGTAAGCCACATTGCCTATTTCCATCAATTACTTCTGTAAATTTATTTTCCTTGAAATAGAAATTTATTTTGGAACACATAATTTGTAGATTATTTTTGCAAAATATTTATGGTAGATATAGAAATTTAGTTCTGAACACATAAGGATGTATGAAGACTTGAGATTTATTTTTTGATACTTTTTATAAAGGGCCCCTGTGCTAGTTCATATAACATCACCTTTTGACAACTGATTTCCATTTAGCATAATATTTATGGTGACGGTAGACCCATATTAATTCTAATCTCATAATATGAAACTCTTGTACCATGAAAAATAATTAAGAAATATTCCGAGGTTGCCCTCGGATTTGCTACTTCAGCGTGTACTACCACGTGTTGTGGCAATAATGCAATAGTTTTGAGACGTAGCGTAGTTTCTTTGGAAGGAGTACATGTTGTGGGCTGGCCTCCGCACTCCGCGGCAGAACAGAAGGCAAAGGCAGGCACGCCTTTCCGCCACCAAACTGGTAGGAGCACCGAACAGAGCAATCAAGTGAGCATGGAAGAAAGGACGTTAGGTACAGAGCTTGAGTCCAGTTCATTCGTTCCATAGGTTGGGCGGCACATTTCGTCATGTCTATAACTATGCCTCAGCGTGGCAAGGGTGGGTTGATACCTCCTGCCCGCCCAGGTTCGAGCCCTCTTACTCGTATTCCCGGTGCGTACGCACGAATACATCTTTCAATAACTGTCCGTGGCTCTTCCACGTGAGTATCATTTTTTTTATAACTTGTCGCAGCCCGTTTGAGATCGAACTGAGCTGGCTCAAGGTATCGCAGTTTTTGTTAGAAATAATGGGCTAATTCATTAGTCCCATGTGTGATTTCAGATTTTTCCTAAATCTCAAAGCCCATGTATATGGAAGCCCATATGTGATTTGGTCCAAGTTGGTGGCAGCTCACATGTGTGTGTGGCAAGAGCTGTGGGAGCTAAAGTTTAGTCGCACATAGAAAGTTGAAGGAGAGTTGCACCACCTTATAAGGTGGAGTGTTGCACAACTTTGTAAGTGAGTGACAATAAGAGAGCTACACACGCGCTCCTCCTCCGAAGACGCCGCCGCTTGCACACACGCTCAACTCATCACGACGCGCGCGCCGCGGGTTGCGGGAATCTCGCCGAGCCGAGCTTTATTTTGTTGCTCAGGAAAATATGTGCGGTTAGACAGACGTGTCAACAGTTAGCGGATTCGGGTCGCTCCCGGATCGTGGGCTATCTGTAACCGATCCGAACGTGCGCGACGTGGGCTTGGTCCACTTCGTGTTCTGTATATAAACGTCCGTGCGGCTTCCACAACGTACGGCACCAAACCAATCTAGGGTTTTGCCATCCTCTTTGCTTGCGCCGCCACCGTAGTCTACTCCATCCCACTTGCCGGCGTGCACTGGCGATCGGGAGAGCAGGTCTCCGGAACCACTCGCCTTTGCGATCCTGTATGAGAGAGGGCGAATAAGGTTTTTGGAAAGCGCTCCGCGCGACTGCTCAAGTTCGTCATCACGACGCGTCTTCCCGGTCGTCAAGCCGGACCTCATGCGCGTCGTCTTCAACGCCGACTTCTTCGACAGGCTACTGCACCAACGGCGACTACATCGACAACCGATCAGTACGTACACCGTCAACAGATCTATTGTTTTACTATGGTTGTTAGTGCGTATAATCTGCTACTGTTCATGTTGATCAATACATCTAGTACGTTAGAGGTTCACGTGATTGTAGCTGCTGTTGTCATGATTTATGTTATGGAATTAATCGTGAAAATTATGCCTAATAATCCAACAATCCAAAAACCTTATTATAGGCAATTTCCTGAATTAAACATGGGACACTTGGCTGATGCTATAAAGCCGGAAAAGTTTACCGGTGTTCATTTTAAGAGGTGTCAGTATAAGACCACTATGTGGCTGCAAGCTCTGAAAGTGTTTGAGGCTAGTGAGGGTTTACCTGAAGGAACTACATCTGACGAGATTCAGAACAAGTTCAAGGAAACCAATCTTGCCTTTGTGGGATGCGTTCTGAGTGTTCTTGATAACACGCTATTTGATGTGTATATGCACATCAAAGATGGAAAAGAGCTCTGGGAGGCCCTGAACGCTAAGTTCGGTGTACCAGATGCTGGCAGTGAGCTGTACATCATGGATAACTTTCATGATTACAGGATGGTTAACAACCGTTCTATAGTTGAGTAAGCTCATGAGATACAGTGCTTTGCCAAGGAGCTTGAAATCCTCAAGTGTATCTTACCCGACAAGTTTGTGGCTGGATGCATTATTGCAAAGTTGCCTTCTTCGTGGAGGAACTTCGCCACAACTCTCAAACACAAGAGACAGGAGATATCAGTTGAAAACCTGATAGCGTCTCTTGATGTTGAGGAGAAGGCTCGGGCTAAGGACACTGCTGAGAGAGGAGGCGAGGGTCAGTCTAGCACCTACATGGCGCAGAAGAAGACCTTCGGCAAGAACAAAGGGAACTATAAGCCCTCGTTCAACAAGCCTGAAAAGACTACAACCTTCAAGAAGAGGAAGAAGCTGAGCAAGGCCGAGCTACATTGTTTTTCATGTGGAGAGCTCAGCCACTTTTCCAAGGATTGCCCAGATCGTGCAAATCGCAGAGGGAAAGGTGGGAAGACTGTCAATGTCGTGACCGCTAGCAACAATGATGGGTACGGTAATTTATTTACTGTTCTTTCAGTATTTCAATCACCATGTTGGTGGATTGATACGGGTGCTAATGTTCATGTGTGTGCTAACATCTGTATGTTCACTTCTTACCAGGTCGCTCGGGATTCAGCCATCTTAATGGGGAATGGATCACATGCTTCTGTTCGTGGTGTTGGCATGGTGGATCTGAAGTTTACTTCCGAAAAGATCGTGCAGCATGTCCCTACTATGAAAAAGAATCTCGTTAGTGGCTCCCTTCTGTGTAGAGATGGGTTTAAGGTTGTGTTAGAGTCCAATAAAGTGGTTGTTTCGAAACATGGACAATTTATTGGTAAAGGTTATGAGTTTGGAGGCTTGTTCCGGTTTTCACTTTCAGATTTTTGTAATAAATCCGTGAATCATATTTGTGGTGATGCTAATGATGATACCAGTATTTGGCATTCTCGTTTATGTCACATTAATTTTGGTTTGATGTCTCGGATGTCCAGTATGAGTTTAATTCCGAATTTCACTATTGCCAAAGGTTCTAAGTGCCATAGTTGTGTGCAATCAAAGCAACCTCGAAAGCCTCACAAGGTTGCCGAGGAGAGAAACTTGGCACCTCTAGAACTCATACATTCTGATCTATGCGAGATGAATGGTGTGTTGACAAAAGGTGAAAAGAGATATTTCATGACGTTGATAGATGATGCTACTAAATTCTGCTATGTTTACTTGTTGCAAACTAAAGATGAGGCTTTAGACTACTTTAAAATCTATAAGGCCGAAGTTGAAAATCAACTAGAGAGAAAGATCAAGCGCCTTAGGCCGGATCGTGGTGGTGAGTATTTTCCCAAACTATTTGACGAATTCTATCAGGAACATGGAATTATTCATGAGAGGACGCCTCCCTACTCGCCCCAATCTAACGGGGTTGCCGAGAGTAAAAATCGCACGCTAACTAACTTGGTGAATTCCATGTTAGACACTGCTGGTTTATCAAAGGCATGGTGGGGGAGGCTTTGTTGACTTCATGTCATGTCCTGAATAGAGTTCCTAACAAGAATAAAGAAAAGACCCCTTATGAGGAGTGGGCTGGGAGAAAACCATCACTTTCGTATTTGCGCACTTGGGGGTGTTTGGCAAAGGTCAACATACCGATTCCCAAGAAACGCAAACTGGGACCTAAGACAGTGGATTGTATCTTTCTAGGATATGCTCCACGGAGTGTAGGCTATAGATTTCTAGTGGCTAAACCCAAGGTACCTGATATGCGAGTTGATACTATAATGGAATCTCGTGATGCAACATTCTTTGAGAATATTTTTTCTATGAAAGATATGCATAGCATTGGTAGAATTTCTTCTGAAATACTTCCTGAATCTAGTGCATCTATTGAGAATTCTGAACAACCACATGAGGAAGTCCTTGAGAAGGATGACGATGAACCTCTCACGAGGAGTAAGAGACAGAGGATTGCAAAATACTTTGGTAATGATTTCATCGTGTACCTTGTGGACGATACTCCCAGATCCATTGCAGAGGCATATGCATCTCCTGATACAGATGATTGGAAAGAAGTTGTCCAAAATGAAATGGACTCGGTTCTTTCTAATGGAACTTGGGAATTATCAGAACGACCCTATGGTTGCAAACTTGTGGGCTGTAAGTGGGTGTTTAAGAAGAAGCTAAGGCCTGATGGTACTATTGAGAAGTACAAGGCGCGGCTTGTAGCTAAGGGCTACACACAGAAAGAAGGCGAAGATTACTTTGACACATATTCACCTATCGCTAGACTGACCACCATTCGAGTACTACTGTCCCTGGCTGCCTCTTATGGTGTTCTCGTTCATCAAATGGACGTGAAGACAGCTTTCCTTAATGGAGAGTCGGAAGAGGAGATCTACATAGATCAGCCGGATGGGTTTGTGGTAAAAGGTGAAGAGACAAAGGTGTGCAAGTTATTAAAATCTTTATATGGCCTGAAACAAGCACCTAAGCAATGGCATGAGAAGTTTGACAGAACTCTACTTTCTGTTGGCTTTGTCATTAATGAGGCTGATAGGTGTGTTTACTATCGCCATGGTGGGGGCGATAGCATTATATTATGTTTGTACGTGGATGATATTCTGATCTTTGGTACAAACATGAAAGTGATAAATGAAGTCAAGTCTTTCCTGTCAAAGAGTTTTGATATGAAAGATGTAGGAGAGGCTGATGTGATTCTGAACATCAAGCTTATTAAGAACGAGAATGGGATTACTTTAACGCAATCTCATTATGTTAAGAAGGTCTTGAGCCAATTTGGCTTTGCTGATGGCAAGACTTCTCCAACACCTTATGATCCCAGTTTGACATTACGAAAGAATAAGAAGGAACCAACAGATCAGCTGAAATATTCACAAGTTGTTGGTTCTCTTATGTACTTAGCAAGCGCTACAAGACCTGATATCCCTTTTGCTGTGAGCAAGTTGAGTAGGTTCATGTCTAACCCGGGTATTGATCATTGGCATGCACTTGAAAGGGTCATGCGCTATCTATGTGGTACAATGAGCTATGGGATTAACTATTCAGGGCACCCTGTTGTGCTTGAAGGATATAGTGATTCGAACTGGATCTCTGACGTTGATGAACTCTACGCCACTAGCGGGTATGCGTTTACCCTTGGAGGTGGTGCGGTTTCATGGAGATCCCGTAGACAGACCATATTGACGAGGTTAACTATGGAAGCAGAGCTTACTGCTTTAGACACAACCACTGTTGAGTCAGAATGACTGCGTGAGCTCTTGATGGACTTGCCTGTGGTTGAGAAACCTGTGCCGACAATCCTTTTGAATTGTGACAACCAAACTGTGATTGTCAAAGTGAACAATTCTAAGGATAACACGAAGTCATCAAGACACGTGAAGAGACGTTTGAAGTCTGACAGGAAATTTAGAAACTTCGGAGTAATAACTGTTACGTATATTCAAACAAACAAAAACCTGGAAGATCCCTTTACAAAGGGACTATCACGAAATGTGATAGAAAGTGCATCGAGCGGGATGGGGTTGAGACCCATGGATGTCACACCTAGTGGTAACCCAACCTATGTGATCGGAGATCCCGTGAATTAGGACCTGGGAAGAACAAACTAGTGGGTGGACTGAGGAGAGTATTTTGTAACCCTCTCTATATGGAGATGCCTAACTCTCATAATCTGTAAGGCAGGTTGGCAACACGCCTTAATGTGTTTATGTTGGCTTTAACTAGCAAAGATGTCGTCCTACAGGGCATTCTTGAAAGAACACACCTATATGAGCTCGACTGTAAACGTCGCGGTTTATGAGACTTGGGTGATCTCTAGTAAACTCATGAAGAGACCAGAGAGTATGACGCATATGCTCCAACCCGCGGGGTAGGCTACTGGCAGCCAGGTACTAGTTATGTTTTTGAGTGAAATCTATTGGCACCAAACTTGTAATTCAAGGTTCGTCCATTATTCAAGTTGTTGATAGACGTAGTTCAAGATTCTAGGCGGAAGTTCAACTTAACAGTCTCTGCTGAAACACTGGTATATAAACAAGTAGCAAGGATTGGCAAATCTTCAAATGGGCATTTGAGATCTGGTGGGGATTGTTAGAAATAATGGGCTAATTCATTAGACCCATGTGTGAGTTCATATTTTCCCTAAATCTCAAAGCCCATGTATGTGGAAGCCCATATGTAATTTGGCCCAAGTTGGTGGCAGCACACATGTGTGTGTGGCAAGAGCTGTGGGAGCTAAAGTTTAGTCCCACATGGAAAGTTGAAGGAGAGTTGCACCACCTTATAAGGTAGAGTGTTGCACCACTTTGTAAGTGAGTGACAATAAGAGAGCTACACACGCGCTCCTCCTCGGACGACGCCGCCGCTCGCACACACGCTCAACTCATCACGACGCGCGCGCGCCGCGGGTTGCGGGAATCTCGCCGAGCCGAGCTTTATTTTGTTGCTCGGGAAAATATGTGCGGTTAGACAGACGTGTCAACAGTTAGCGGATTCGGGTCGCTCCCGGATCGTGGGCTATCTGTAACCGACCCGAACATGCGCGACGTGGGCTTGGTCCACTTCGTGTCCTATACGGGATTTCCGAGCTGCTCTATATAAACGCCCGTGCGGCTTCCACAATGTACGACACCAAACCAATCTAGGGTTTTGCCATCCTCTCTGCTTGCGTCGCCACCGTAGTCTACTCCATCCCACTTGTCGGCGTGCACCGGCGATCGGGAGAGCAGGTCTCCGGAACCACTCGCCTTTGCGATCCTGTACGGGAGAGGGCGAATAAGGTTTTTGGGAAGCGCTCCGCGCAACTGCTCAAGTTCGTCATCACGACGCGTCTTCCCGGTCATCAAGCCGGACCTCGTGCGCGCCGTATTCAACGCCGACTTCTTCGACAGGCTACTGCACCAACGGCGACTACATCGACAACCGATCAGTACGTACATCGTTAACAAATCTGTTGTTTTACTATGGCTGTTAGTCCGTATAATCTGCTACTGTTCATGTTGATCAATACATCTAGTATGTTAGAGGTTCACGTGATTGTAGCGGTTGTTGTCATGATTTATGTTCTGGAATTAATCGTGGAAATTATGCCTAATAATCCACCAGTTTTGCCTTCTGCGTCTGTTCCATATGGTCTCGTGTCCACATAAATTTTTCCCTGGTCCTTGCGTCAGGCACTTTACGATAATAGAGTTCAATCAAAAAATAATGAAGCATGATAATAACGATATCAAAATTAGAATCAAAGAAATACGCGGATATAGCTAGTGGTGCTTACATCTAGTGGTTGAAATGTAAGCTCCTCTTTTCAAACACCCCTAGCCTTGTTGGTGAACCGTTTCCAAGCGCTACCCGGCGAAGAAAACGAATAAAAGAAGTTATTAATTACTTGATATCGTAAAATTCATGAACGTTGCCAATATAGTGTCGTAATGATTAGAATTACCGCTGGAGAAGCATCTACATGTCCTTCCACTGCTCAAGGGATTTATGTTTCGAGTCCATGACTAGTACACGCCCTTTGTCAAGTTGAATGATTAACAGAATATAGTGGAAGTTGCGCATGCATAACTAATCAATTATATACTTAACATCGAGTAAGCGAAATAGAAAGTGTATACAAGACAATAACACTCACTCGAAGTTGTAAGGAAATAGTATTTCCCTTCTGGTTTCTTGCAACCTTAACGCGTGTACGATATTATCCTCCGTATCCCGGCGGTTTGTTTTGATATTAGCTTGATGAACCCAATATGGGTCAATGAACCCAATGTCATAGATTTGTCCTTTGCTGATTCAAGAATCTTCATTCTGCATATTATAGTATGATTATATACATGCAATAAACGAGGTGAGATAGCTAGAGACTAAATTAATTACAAAATTAGTACTTACAGACAATAGGCACTGATGATCGATTTGTCCAAGGCGTCTTGATTAAATAATTGAAATAGTTCATCAAATTCAATGGATATCATGTCATCTATTTCTTTCCCATAATGCTTTTTTGTAACCCTCGGCACTATCCAGTTAGCCCCGGCCTTTGTGGCATGCATGTACTAGTTATGCAATCTTCGCATTTTTGTTGGAAGATTATTTACCTCCTCAGGTTTGATGAGAGGTTTGCCGTACTGGTATTTGTATGCTACTTCACTCACGGGGAAGTACTCTAACTGGGATAAGTACTAGGCAATACTCATACCTTGAGCAGCGGCAGCTTCTCCGTGACAGTAACTACCTCTGGATCATACTGCTCTTCGGCCGCATATTTGCTCGACCCCACATTGGTATGGGAAATCACCTTGATAGGGGCGCAAGACTGTTTTGCTTGTTCTCCAAGCTGGCCAACAGATTTCTCGCTTGCATCAGTACTGCTCTTCGAGGCTTGTTGTGCCGCATGTGACTTGAGAATAGAACGCTCATAGTCTGATGACAGTTTTGGCTCGGGTTGATGAAAAGTCTTTAGCATTTTGAACACTCTGGCTTTTTCTTCTTTGGTGCTGGGGAACTCTGGCTCTTTCGGCCTCCTCAGCTTAGCAAAAAACGCTGTCGTTTCCGCATCAACGATAGCCGTAGTCTACTCTTCAGTACAGTCATAAACTCTCATGGGAGGAACCTTTGGTACTTTTGGAAGAGGCTCTTGTTTACGTTTTGGCGATCGCTTACCACTACGCAGAGTAGCGGTGGTACGCTTACGCTTTTTATGCTGAGACACCGGCGATGGCTGCCGCGGCGATGGCTGCGCCGGAGATTGGTGAGGCGACGGAGACGGGTGAGGCGACGAAGACGGCTGCCGCGGCGGCGACGACCTCGCTGGAGACGGGTGAGGCGGCGGCGAAGATGGCCTTGGCGTGTGATTTGGAAGCACGATACATTCCTTTGGCCATTGAATGGTGACGTTTGTTGCTTCTCCCAATTCAGTCACATCCCCTTCACCTGCATGATAGTCAAGCTTCAAACCTTGAGAGGTGGGCATGATTTCATCCACCCCGATAACAGCGTAGCCCTGTGGAATCGGACGACAGTGGTAAGTTGGTGTGGGTCCAATTGGTAAGGCATAGCCGACCGCCACCTTCATTGATATGTTCACAACTTTGACATGTAGCTCGCAGTGTGTCATCTGTGTGATACACTGGGTAGCCAACAGGATCCATCGTCGGTGCACCATCGTCATCGTCATTGTCATCACCCGGGACCTCGGTGGAAGCCACACTGCTTTTTCGATTATTCGATAGGCCGGTAGCATCGAATGCAGGTTCTACCACCATGTGCTGCTAAGATGGGCCGGTAGTACCTTGCTGGCTAAGTGCGTTAATTTGATCTTGTTGTTGCTTTATTCGTTCTTCAAATATACGCATTCGCTCTTTCTAAATATCTGCTTCAACTTCTGCCTTGTCCTTTCTCCTCTTACGGCTTTTATCAGGATATTTCTTCCTCTCTCTGGGAAACCCAGTGCTCCATGGTTTGGAGCCTATTGTGCCTCGTGTTCGTCCATCATGTTCCTTATTTCCAAGGGTGAGTGTGAGATCATCATTCTCTCTATCGGAATGAAGTCCCCATCTTTAACAGCCTTTACTGTTTTTCTCATTTTCTCGATTGGCAAGGGGTCTTCTTTATGTCGTATGTTATATATACACTTCCCTTCCGAGTCCAACGTGCCCCCATGCCCGTAAAACCAATTCTTTGCACGTTCGATCCAATCGTCTGTCTCTGGGATTATCTTTTTAGCACGCAGTTCATCCCCAAGTTTCGTCCACTTAGGAATGCCAGCCCTGTAGCCACCTTGCCACATAGTATGGTGATACTTCTTGTTAGCAGCATTCAGCTTATTCGTTGCAGATATTTTCTTAGCTTTTTCTTATGTCTTGTAATTCACAAACTCAGCCTAGAATGATTTTATCTTCTGAAACTGAATCTTCTTGAAATCCGGAGTCTTCTCTTTCACGACATAGTCAAGGTGCAATCTTTTCTTCCAGTTGGTGAAACACTAGGCCATCTTCTTCATAGACCACTCTATGACCTTCATCTCCATGGCTCGCGCATGTTCTAAGGCGTCCTCAACTGGATCCTCCGCATTTGAATCCATCTCTATCTTCGGTAGTTTGAAATTAACCATGAGCCTCTTCCACAGTAAATCATTGGCCACGGTAGGGAGAAATAAAGACGTTCCCTCTTCTTCCGCATCAGCAGGCCTATTCCAATTTCGAATGGTGATCGGGATAAAGTCCCTAACGATTACTCCGAATTGTCCCACAAATTTGTTTGTGACAACTTCGGGAGCAATCGGTTTGCCGTCTTCACCGATATCTTCGATCCTGAACCTCTCATGGTCTTCCAACTTTTTGGTTGGGCCTCGTCCGCTCTTTTCAGTAGATTTCTTCGATCCGGAGGGCTAAAAAAAGAAAGATCGTTGTTACTATTTCTATATAGATAGCAGATGATTAATTAATGAATTAATTATATTACATGCACCTCGCCGAAGCAGTAGTCTTCTCGATCACACAAGGCATCGCCTTGTCCCTCGCGGAAGGCATCACCTTCAACCTCAAACAAGTCATCTCTTCTGGCAAAAAGAGGATCACTCTCACCGGAGTTGTTCAGAAACGTCGATACATCTAAATTTTCTTCCCCGCGGATCACACCTTGGATCGAATCTTCCTTTTCTTCGTCTCTGTCGTGTGGGTCCATATTTTCTGCATAGGTGGAAAAACGGATAAGTCAAAGTGGCTAAGGGAGAATGTTAGGTACGGTGTTGAGAGATATAAACCCTAATTCGGAGAAACCCTAATATATACATACACAATAATAAAAATTAATTTACAATATCAGAAACCCTAATTCGGAGAAACCATCGGGCTCGGATCCTATCACGAAGAACCAATACCAGAAAGAAAGGCGGCAATCAATACATGGCATAATACAATGCGCAATCAATATGTATGACATGTAAGATTTAGAGATCCTACACTAGCCCTAGGTGCAACATTGATTTAAAAGGGTTCGGGATGCCCTAGCAAGGACACACCGGCGAACCCACATGTACATAAGGGGTGTCGATGTTTCTTTAATTAAACTAGGGTTTAAAGTTGCTTGACAATGTATTATGATTGCTTAGACACATAGCTATGCATGGCTAAGCAGGACACATATATAAGCTTTAGGAGTGCACACAAGCCAACCCTAGTTATGCTAGGGGCAGTGGATCAGGTAATATAAGCTCAAAGGGAGTAATGCAACAGATAGGACACTCTATCTATCGATAAAAGACCATAGTAGAATCGTATGCATCATGGAAAGAATTGAAATGCTTTCGAAATCATAGGATTATATCATGGTGGGGCTATGCTTGCCTTTGCCTGTTGATAGCCGAAAGCAGAGCTTCAGGATCCTTGTACTTGACTTGATTACAGTTGGTCAAGTATTTGTCTTCGAGCTTCGACGGTGTTGATCTCTGGCTTCGTTCTCGAACTCGATATCGTATCTACCGGGAAGAACCAAACACCGGAAAGAAAGGGAAACAATCAACACATGGCATCGATGCAATGCTCAAGCAAGTATGATGATATGACAAGTTGAATTGCATTGAAATGTAACCCTAAATCATGCTTGACAATTAATCGGGGTTCCGAGGGGTGAAAACCCTAACTTGGAGAAACTCCGGGATCACCTGTGAGGGGTTACTATGTTCTTCTAATTAAACTTGTTATGAAAGTTATTGAACAATGCATGACTATAGCTTAAATAGATAGTTCTCACTTTTCTGAACATTTTGATATATTATACATATTTTCTTGAGTTATAATGAATTACTTATTGAATTTACAAGATTATTACATTTTTTGGAATTGTTTAATCAATTTAAATGGAATTATTGCATCACTGTGACATCAGCACAGGGGTGAGGTCATTTGTCACCGGGGCAGAGGCTACCCCCAGCCACTGACGACTGGGCCCCATGGGATATTATTCTTATTCCAGAAAAAAGAATTAGAGAAAAGATTTTAATAAAAAGAAAAGAGGTTATATTGCCTCATGCTGATGTCAGCATGACATCATCAATGGGGATCCTCGGGTGGGCGATGCCAGTGTCGATTGCCGGTACGCGAGCGAGCGAGACTGGGCTCGTTCGATGTGGCTCATCAAGGGGGACCACAAATTGGTGGCGCTGGACCATTTGGTCGAGGGACTCGCCGACGACGAGCACAACTGCGCTGGCGGGGTGAGGCATACGACGCGGGCTCGATATAGAGAGCAAGGAGGAGAACGGAGGGGTGCCTGAGCACCAGTAGCGGGTCGGAAGGCTTGGTGTGGTCTGAGGGCAGCCAAATCTACGTCGGCGAGCATGAACTACGCGACGGAAAGCGACGCTCGACGCGGGCTCGAAGCAGAGCAAGAGGGAGGACGAAAGAGGGTCCAGGAGGACGAAGAGCTCACCACAGCGCGCGGACAGGACAAAGGCGGCGGGGGCGGCGGCGAGCTCGGGCAGCCTGTCGGCGTTGGGGGCGGTTCTTGTGCGTGCGTCGGTGAGAAGCAGAGAAGTGAGATGGGGAAGAAGAAGAGGAGGCGCGCAGTTATAAACGAAGGGTATTTTGTTCCGGTTGTTGGCACCAACCGGGACTAAAGGGTCATACGTCCCGGTTAGAGCCACCAACCGGGACGTATACTCCACTTTTTTTATCAGCCCAAGGGGCGTGCGCAGGGGTCTTTAGTCCCGGTTGGTGGCTCCAACCGAGACGTATGACCCTGTTTTCAAAAAAAATCAGGAATTTTCTCTCTGTTCCCGCCTTATTTTTTATTTTGGGGTTTAAATTTGTAATGTTTTTTAAATGATAATTACTTTGGAATTTAGAAAAACTTTAAACATAAAAAGTGTTTGAATTTGAATTATTAATTCAAAACCATTTTCTGTTTTTAAAAATAATTAATGTAACCATTTAAACTATGAACCATTTAAAATTAAAAATGAATTAACTTATATTTTTTGAATATTAATTTGGAATTTAGAAAAACTTTAAACATAAAAAGTGTTTGGATTTGAATAACTAATTCAAAACCATTTTCTGTTTTTAAAAATAATTAATGTAACCATTTAAAAATAAAAATGAATTAAGTTATATTTTTTGAATATTAATTTGGAATTTAGAAAAACTTTAAACATAAAAAGTGTTTGGATTTGAATAACTAATTCAAAACCATTTTCTGTTTTTAAAAATAATTAATGTAACCATTTAAAATTAAAAATGAATTAACTTATATTTTTTGAATATTAATTTGGAATTTAAAAAAACTTTAAACATAAAAAGTGTTCGGATTTGAATAACTAATTCAAAACCATTTTTTTTAAAAAAATAATTAATGTAACCATTTAAAATTAAAAATGAATTAACTTATATTATTTGAATATTAATTTGGAATTTAGAAAAACTTTAAACATAAAAAGTGTTTGGATTTTAATAACTAATTCAAAACCATTTTTTGTTTTTAATTTGGATTTGAATTATCTTATATTTTTTATATATTGATGGGCGGGAAAAAAAGAACGGGAAATAATGGGTGGGAAGAAAATTTTATTACGATAGAATTGGAATTAAAGTACATAACGCAACTAACACTAAATTACATAAAGCCCGACTAAAGATTAAGATACATAGAAGAACTGAAAATTAAGATACATAGCCTGATTAAGTCACAATCGGCCGAACTTGTTTTGCAATGTTGGAGTGATTCAGTCATGCTCCTGCCTATATAATACTATACTTTGTATCGTAGTAGTATCATTGCGTCGCCGCCGCCGCTTGGTCAGCCGTAGTTGAACCTTGAAGGCTGAGTACAAGTGGGCTGGACTTGAGGGTAGCGCAGGCGGGGGTTAGAGTCGGCGGACGTGTCGTAGGCCATGACGCTCTGGAGAGTCCGGCCGCGCCACCACAGCCGACGGCCGGCCTCGTTGAAGTTCGGAGGAGGTGGGCCGTCCTCCTCGTGCCTGGCGAGCGCCCTCTCACGCTGATCCCCAAAGAAGGCTTCCCAAGTCGGGAAATAGTCGGGATGCCAATTGATATTCCTCCACTGCTCCGGCGTGAGCTCGAAGTAGTAGTGGTTCGTGATGGCCATCCGGCGCGCCACACCTAGAGGGACAGGAGGAACCGTCACGCCTCTAGTGCTCAGCATCCAGCCTACGGGGACGCAGTAGCCCGGCGGGCAGGGGTAGTTCGAGGTGCAAAGCGCCTCCGCCTCCCTGGGGGTTAGTCGTATGGTGGAAGCCATGGGAAAGAGTGATGAGGTTGCAGATATGAGTCTATAGATGTGCAATGACAATGGAGGCCAATCCTACATATATGTACTGAGAAATGGCGGGAAGAAAACGATGGGAAGAAATGGCGGGAAAAAAACTGCGGGAACAAATCGCGGGAAGAAATGGCGAGAAGAAAAATGGCGGGAAGAAACTTGGGTTTAGGGTTTAGGGCTTTGTGAAGGTTTTTTCGAGGATCGTTAGAACTTGCATTGGATCTCTAAAGAAACCACATATTTCGAGTCTAAAAATGATTTTTTCAAAAATTTACGGGCGTTAGATCATGTACCTGTAGTACAAACCAGACCCAATTCCTACCGATTCGACAAACATTTGTCCTTTTTACCCGGGATGGAATAAAAGGTTTGAGATGTTTCGGTTGGGAGATAGTCCATGTAAGGTGGTCTAGTATTTTAGAAAAATGGGACGGTAGCATTATGAAACAGCATTTTGGTGGTTACTTCACAAAACGACCCGTTTTTTGCGCTCGGAAAATGGAAAATGGCTTTTCCGTGCGACGAAAAGGAAAACTTCCTCCTGCAACATTGTTCTCCATACCAATGTACATATGCATGCATAATATGGGCATATCATCACAAATTATACCGTGATTCAGCATATAACATCGGTCATTTGGACCGAAAGCCATGAAACCTCGAACATGATAGGTCATTTTGTGAAGGTTTTTTTGAGACATGATCAATATACCAAGTCTAGTATTTTTCCTTGCAACTATGTCACATAATATGACACCACGCGAAGGATTTACATTGTTCGGTTTTTCTTGAATTTCTTATGCCCGTTTTGAATTTTTTGAATTTCTAACTATGGTCGAACCGGCGTGCATGAAGATAGGGGATGAGCATCGTTAGAACTTGCATTGGATCTCTGAAGAAACCACATATTGCGAGTCTAAAAATGATTTTTTCAAAAAATCACGGGCGTTAGATCATGTACATGTAGTACAAATCAGACCCACTTCCTACCGATTTGGCAGACATTTGTCCTTTTTACCCGGGATGGACGAAAAGGTTTGAGATGTCCCGGTTGGGAGATAGTCCATGTAAGTTGGTCTAGTATTTTAGAAAAATGGTACGGTAGCATTCTGACACAACATTTTGGTGGTTTCTTCACAAAACGACCCGTTTTTTGCGCTCGGAAAATGGAAAATGGCTTGATCATTTGGACCGAGAGCCATGAAACCTCGAACATGATAGGTTCATCTTTAGTCCCGGTTGGAGGGATTTCGTCAGGCTGGATCAGGCAGCACTAATGATAGGGGTGAGTGTCGACATTATGTCGTGCGGCGTGTACCTTGTCCCGGATGGTGTCACCAACCGGGACTAAAGATGAACCTTTAGTCCCAGTTGGAGACACCAACCGGGACAAAACACGAGTCAGCACTAATAATAGGGGTGAGTGTCGACATTATCTCGTAAGTGTCGACACTATTCGGAGTTGCTGTACTATAAATAGGCATCCTTGTGAGTCCAGTCCTCCGGCCAGAGTGAGGCTTATCCAATATGGTTTTCGAGAGCAGGGACACCACTACGACGATTTCGAGGAGATGCGGATCGATCCTCCGGCATCCTCAAGAAACTGGTCATAGAGGCACTCTCTAATATGTGAAATTAGTTAGCTCCCAGGTGTATTGATCTTGTTAGAGAAGTTACAAGCTGCAAGATGGTGTGCGAGAGAAGGGACACCACTACGACCAGTTTCAGGAGATGCCGCCGGATCCCAGTCCTCCGACATCTCCAAGAAACTGTCATAGAGGCACTCCCTAATATGTGAAATTAGTTAGCTCCCAGGTGTATTGATCTAGTTAGAGAAGTTACAAGCTGCAAGATGGTGTGCGAGAGAAGGGACACCACTACGACCAGTTTCAGGGAGATGCCGCCGGATCCCAGTCCTCCGGCATCTCCAAGAAACTGGTCATAGAGGCACTCCCTAATATGTGACCACGCGCGTTTGGAGATCAGATCTTAATGGTAAGTACGAATCGGGACAACTTCTTCATAGTTCGGGAAAGTCGTTCTACGAATCGGGACTAAAGGCCCCCTTTAGTCCCGGTCCAGCCACAAAACGGGACTAACACTCAAGACATTTATTAATATTAAAAACCGAGACTACAAAACCGGGACTAAAGGCCCCCCTATATATAGTCCCGGTCAAGCCACAAACCGGGACTAACACTCAATACATTTATTAAACTTAGAAAATTGCAAACATCATAAGATATCCTTCAAAAAATGAGCTATCATGTCTCATGACATTTAGGTTCACAATATGCAGCCGACCTACCAGACATGAACTAGAGGTACACAATATGAGCATGAACTTCTTGGCATATGTCCTTCCTTATGATCGCTTCATACGTAACCATGGAGCATCTTCTTTACTTAACAAAATGCTTGGGTCACTTTTCACTGTGAAGGGCGGAATTTCATCAAACTTATTATAATCTTCTGACATGTCTGTCTTGTCCTCGATTCCCATGATGTTTCTTTTCCCTGAAAGAACTATGTGGCGCTTTGGCTCATCATATGATGTATTCGTTTGCATATTTTTTCTTTTTTTCGGTTTGGAGGACATGTCCTTCACATAGAAAACCTGAGACACATCATTGGCTAGGACGAATGGTTCATCTCTATAACCAAGATTGTTGAGATCCACTGTTGTCATTCCATACAACTGGTCTATCTTTACCCCTTCCCCATTCAGGTTGACCCATTTGCAGCGAAACAAAGGGACCTTAAAAGAGACTCCATAGTCTAGTTCCCATATGTCTTGTATGTAACCATAGTATGTGTCCTTTTACCCATTCTCGTCTGTTGCATCAAAGCGGACACCACTGTTTTGGTTGGTGCTCTTTTTATCTTGGGCGATCGTGTAGAATGTATTCCCATTTATTTCATACCCTTGGAAATTCAATATAGTAGAAGATGGTGACGCAACCAACAAGTATAGCTGATCTCCAATAGTGGTGTCATTGAAGAGATGTGTCCGCATCCAACCACCGAAAAACTTCATGTGTTCATATGTAATCCATGAGTCAGGCTTCCCCGGGTTTTTGGAGCGTACAATATTCTTGTGTTCCTCGATATACGGAGCTGCCAAGGTGGAATTATGTAGAACTATGTAGTGTTCTTTAGTGAAAGAATCCCCGTCCCTACATATCATTCTTTCTTTCCCAGCGTGCCTTTTCCACTTAGTCTTCCCTCATGCCGCGAGTCAGAAACACCAATCAGCTTAAGGTCAGGAATAAAGTCTACACAAAACTCAATGACCTCCTCTGTTCCATATCCCTTGGAGATGCTTCCTTCTGGTCTAGCACGGTTATGAACATATTTCTTTAAGACTCCCATGAACCTCTCAAAGGGGAACATATTGTGTAGAAATACAGGACCGAGAATGGCAATCTCTTCCACTAGGTGAACCAGGAGATGCGTCATAATATTGAAGAAGGATGGTGGGAACACCAACTCAAAACTAACAAGACATTGTACCACATCCTTCTATAACCTTGGCAGAATATCTGGATTGATTACCTTCTGAGATATTGCATTGAGGAATGCACACAGCTCCACAATGGGTACTCGAACATTTTCCGGTAGAAGCCCCCTCAATGCAATCGGAAGCAACTGCGTCATAATCATGTGATAGTCATGAGACTTCAGATTTTGGAACTTTTTCTCTGCCATATTTATTATACCCTTTATATTAGATGAGAAGCCAGACGGCACCTTGATACTATAAAGGACTTCCAAAAAGATTTCCTTCTCTGCTTTGGTAAGAGCATAGCTGGCACGACTTAAGTGACGCCCTTTATCCGTCTTGTTCTATGTATGCATGTTCTTTGGGTCTTTCATAATTTGTTGGTCCTCCCGTGCTTCTGGTGTATCTTTTGTCTTCCCATACACGCCTGGAAATTTCTAGCAGGTTCACGCAAAGATTCTTCGTCACGTGCATCACGTCGATTGAAGAGCGGACACATAGGACTTTCCAATATGCCAGCTCCCAAAATATAGATTTCTTCTTCCACATGGGTGCGTGTCCAGTAGTGACGTCGTTCGGAAGTGATTGACCGCCGGGACCCTTTCCAAAGATTACTTCTATGTCCTTGGCCATACCAAATACATCATCACCAGCAGGGAGTTCAGGCTTCTTCCGGTGATCTACCTCACCTTTGAAATGCTTGCCTTTCTTTATTACAGGATGATTGGTCGGAAGAAATCGTCGATTCGCCAGGTACACAACCTTCTTGCATTTATGCAAATATTTACCTTCAGTCTTATCTAAACAGTGTGTGCATGCCTTATATCCCTTGTTTGTCTATCCTGAAAGGTTACTAAGAGCAGGCCAATCATTGATGGTTACGAAAAGCAACCCTGTTAGGTCAAATGGCTCCTGTTTGTTCTCATCCCACGCATGTACACCTAGTTTGCCCCACAGGTGTAAGAATTCTTCAACTAATGGCCTAAGGTACACATAAATGTCATTGGCCGGTTGCTTCGGGCCTTAGCACTGACATTATAATGAACTTAAGCTTCATGCACAACCAAGGAGGAAGGTTGTAGATACATAGAGTCACGGGCCAGGTGCTGTGACTGCAGCTCTGCTCCCCAAAAAGATTCATGCCATCCGTACTTAGACCAAACCATAAGTTCCTTGTGTCACCTGCAAAGTCCGGGAAGTCTCTCTCGATTTTTCTCCACTGTGACCCATTAGCAGGGTGTCTCAACTTCCCGTCTTTCTTACGGTCTTCTTTGTGCCATCTCAATAACCTGGCATGCTCTTTGTTTCTGAACATGCGTTTCAAAATTTGTATTATAGTAGCATACCACATAACCTTAGCAGGAACCCTCTTCCGGAGGGGCTCTCCCTCAACATCACCAGGGTCATCTTGTCTGATCTTATACCACAATGCATTGCATACCGCGCATTTGTCTAAATTCTCATACTCCTTACCGCGGTAGAGGATGCAGTCATTAATGCATGCATGTATCTTCTGCACATTTAATTCTAGAGGACAGAGAGTCTTGTTTGCTTCGTAGGTACTCTCGAGAAGTTCGTTATGTTTTGGAAACTTCGGCTTCATTATTTTCAGCATCTTTTCAAATGAGGAGTCAGTTAGACCACACTCTCCCTTCCATCGTAGCAATTCCAGTGTGGTACCGAGCTTTGTGTTGCCATCTTCACAATTTGGGTACAACAATTTCTTGTGATCTTCTACTAGTGTAGCATGCATCCCAGTTCGAGTAGGCCGGCCCATCGCACGGGAGCCGGAGACATCCGTCACGGTTCATGAGGGATCATGCGTCCCGGTTTGTAACATAAACCGGACTAAAGGTGTGTGGCAGGGTGCCACACATGTTACAATCCGGGACGTATGAGCCAACCCTCTATAAATACGACACCCAGCCCTCTGCCTTCCCTCTGTTTTTTTCTTGGTGGAAGGTGTGAGAGGTGTGCTAGTTTATTTTTTCCTATGCATGCGAGGTGTTTGATGAAATGTTTGAGTGAATGAACCCGTTCAATTTCTCACAAAAGAAAAATATAGGAGGTGCCCGAGACGCACTTGAGCTTTCTCCTCTTTCTTTCCTCCGCGGTCGAGGTTAGCAATCTTATCTTTTCATCTGTCATTGATACAATGCATGTGTCAATGTGAATTGATCATTTCATTATTTATGATGTTATGTAATGGTTTTTTATAAACTAGAATTATATGATGCAAATGAATAGTCGGGAATGGATGTACGGTGACCGGCGTGAACCCGGATATATTAAAGGCGTGGATAAATTTATCGATGTGGCTACGACAAATAAAGAGAATGGTTTTATGCGTTGTCCATGTGTTCAATGTCGGAACAACAAAGAGTACTCTTCCTCAAAAATCATTCGCGGCCACATGGTTATGAAAGGTTTCATGCCCAGCTATAATTGCTGGACCAAGCACGGGGAAAGAGTGGTTATGATGGAAGACAATGAAGAAGAAGAGAATGATGATAACAACTATCATCATATGTTTCCCGAATATGGTGATACTGCAATGGAAGACAATGAAGAGGAAGGAGGTGAAGAACGGGCATCAGATGAGCCCGCTGATGATCTTGGTAGGGTCATTTCTGATGCAAAGAGAGACCGCGAAACAGAAAAGGAGAAGTTGAAGTTAGAGGGCATGTTAGAAGATCACAAGAAATTGTTATACCCAAATTGCAAAGATGGCAGCACAAAGCTTGGTACCACACTGGAATTGCTGTGATGGAAGGTAGAGTGTGGTCTAACTGACTCCGCATTTGAAAAGATGCTGAAAATAATGAAGCTGAAGTTTCCAAAGCATAACGAATTTCCCGAGAGAACGTACAAAGCAAAGAAACTCTCTGCCCTCTAGGATTAGATGTGCAAAAGATACATGCATGCATTAATGACTACATCTTCTACCGGGGTAAGGAGTATGAGAATTTAGATAAATGCCTGGTATGCAATGCATTGCGGTATAAGATCAGATGAGATGACCCTGGTGATGTTGAGAGAGAGATCCCCCCGGAAGAGGGTTCCTGCTCAGGTTATGTGGTATGTTCCTATAATAACAAGGTTGAAACGCATGTTCAGAAACAAAGAGCATGCCAGGTTGTTGCGATGGCACAAAGAAGACCGTAAGAAAGACGGGAAGTTGAGACACCCTGCTGATGGGTCGCAGTGGAGAAAAATCGAGAGAGATTTCCCAGACTTTGTAGGTAACGCAAGAAACATATGGTTTGGTCTAAGTACGGATGGCATGAATCCTTTTGGGAAGTAGAGCTGCAGTCACAGCACCTGGCCTGTGACTCTATGTATCTACAACCTTCCCCCTTGGTTGTGCATGAAGCGTAAGTTCATTATGATGTCAGTGCTCATCCAAGGCCTGAAGCAACCAGGGAATGACATTGATGTGTACCTAAGGTCATTAGTTGAAGAACTCTTACAGCTGTGGGGCAAACCAGGTGTACATGTGTGGGATGAGAACAAACATGAGCCATTTGACCTATGAGGGATGCTTTTCGTAACCATCAATGATTGGTCTGCTCTTAGTAATCTTTCAGGACATACAAACAAGATATATGTAACATCCCAGCATTTAGGAACCAACGAATGGTAGATTTAGGAATTTGATATATTGCATGCATTCATCTGTGAAAATATGGGTAAATTTTTCGCCAAATAAAAACCTAAAGTGATCAAGGTTTCTTTCATACTTTGAGATTAGGTATAGTCTTGAAGGATGATTGTTATAGACTTTGATATGATCTTTGTGGATTTATGTGTTTTGGGAAATGAAATTTGAATTTAAACTTGAGTGTTGAATTTATAGTTTAAAAGAATTCAAAGTTATATCTGAGTATTATACTTTAATCAAGAGAAGATAATTAGTACTCAAACTTTAAATAAATAACATAATCAATTAAATGAATATTTATTTATTCCATAAATAAGTTACACCAAGGTAACTTATGTAATAAGCAACAACTTGTACAATAGTAATTGAATAGAAAAATAATATTTCTTTGATGAATAATGGTACAATCTTTATTACAAAAGAAAAAAAGTACAAAAGAATAAATTAAAGATTACAATTGAATCAGAGAGATATTACAAGTGACTATTCCACAAAAAAAGGAAAACCTAAACTAAAGTCTTGATCTTCAAATCTAGTACCTACAAAATAAACATAAACAAAGGAAAGAAAATTAAGGTTAAAAGGATATTTCTCTCAGTCTTGACAGTGAAGTACACTGATAAAGGTTCATCATTGAGTAATCTTTTAAAAAGGGGCAAGTTTCACCAATATGAATGAATATATCTTTCATAATTTTAAGCCATAAGTCAAATAAACAGCAAGGAGGGGCAAGTTTCACCAGCCAAGTAAAAGGTAACTTGATAAAAGTAACTCTCAAATTCAGAACATATCCACAACCTGTGCAGCAGGCACACAGGCAGCACACACACCAAACTGCATGGTGTGTGCTGTCAGCACCACAACAACAGCACAATCAAACAAAACCATCCACATAGCCGTGGGAAGCCAGCACCACATCACTTTCTTGTTCATACACACCAAGAACAGCAGCCAGCAGCTAAACCCAGCCAAAGCCAAGCTAAATCACACCAATCAAAACCTTGGATCACACCACCAAAATGGTGACATAAGGAGGGGGTGGATCAGGTGGATAGTAATACCAAGATCAAGCCATCAGGACCAAGAGATGAAGGGCTAGATCAAGGACAAGCCAGGATCTAGAAATACCAGGAGAGCATCAGATCAAGTTAGCACAAGATCAACCACAGGAAACCCCAACATCAAGTGACAGTGGTGAGTAAATAGATCATCACATGATCTATCTGTCTAAGATTAGACAAGCATACATGATCTGTCTTTTACTCAAATTCTTAGAAAACACCCAAATGGGGTGAATCCATCACTGAAGTTTTAAACACTAAAAGCAACCAGAAAACTATAAAGACCGAACTTAGATCTCAGAACAACATCATTGATCTAAGCTATCAAGCTATATTTCAATTCAAAAATGAATATAGCCAAGAACTAAACCTCTAGGCACATCTCTTCAATAGGAGTAGCACCTTAGGATTTAATCTTATGGATCTATATAAGTTATCAAGATTACAAGCATCTTTCCCCAACTTTGATTCAAGAAACAGTAGCTGATATCACTACCAGATCCAATCCATGTGAATCTATAAGATAGAGGTCTAAATCCCTAAACCTCAGACCAACATCATTGGTTCTAGGGATGCAAGGAAAGAGAATTCAACTTATCTATAATGCCAAGTCAATTTTAAGCTTGAACAAGACCAAACCAAGTTATAGAATCTAATCTTGTGTGCCATACAAGGATGGTGTCACAAGAACAGTTCTAAACTAAGCAGGTTAAGCATCCAATCTTCACAGCTACAACCAACCAACTATAAATCATTTTCCTATTCTTAATCACAGGAATCATAACCAGGGTATTCATATATATATATTCACTATAGAAAACCATTTTGTTCTCAAGATATATATGAATTCTTAAGTAAACAGTACTAAGACAGTGACTTCATCACATAACACTCACTGTCATCAACCAAGTAATGACAGTGGTGAGATATTAAACCACTAGAATTACCAAGTATTGCTTCTAGAGCAACTTTACCATCTGAATCATATAAAAATTAATTCATAGAATCATCTGACAAACCACTAGCATCACACAGCTAACCATCAACAGTAATCCACAGCAAGTCACCACTTAACAGGTTCAAGGATCATCAACACATGATCCAATTCATCAAATATTTAATCAACAGAAGGATTTGAACCCTAAGCAGAACCAATCATCTTAATCAGGACAAGACAATAAACAGGAAGGCCAGTACCAACATCTATCATAAGATGGCCTAGCATAGAAAGCATGAGAGGGAGAGGAATAACTTACTGAAGGTCCTCGCTATAGATTATAAGAGGAAGCAGAGGAGGCCGACGACCACGACGCAAGACAGAGCACCCAAGGGCGGCCAACCCACCACGCCACGGCGGCGACCATATAGCACGCTGGGGCGAGGAGCATCCCCAAGACGACAAGAGGCAAGGCCAAGACTGAAGCCAACCCCAAACCCTAGGGTTCGGAACATCATCGATCTGGCCACATGAGGGCTCCAGGTCCAAATCCAATTGGACAGAAGGGTAGAGCGGGGCCGACAACCTCATCCTGCACCACGACGGTGGCCAGGAAGGTCCACGGCGGCGCGAATCACCGTTGACAGCACCGCTGACCACGGGGTCGGGGGAGGAGAAGGAGAGAGGTGTGCTCGAGAGAGAGACAAATAGTGATGGGTTGGAATGGGCCAATACCCCTTCGGGGTGTTGTTTTGCATTTCTCCTACTGGTCCACAAGGGCCCAATAAAACCAAATGGCTAGCTCAAATCATTTAGAGCCTATTTTAATAATTGGAAAAGGACCAAAATGCCCCTGAACTTAAATAAATTCTAGAAAATAAAATAAAAGTCCAAAAATTATAAATAAAATATTTTTGGATTCACAATAATCCAAACTATCCAAATCAATTAAGAAATAAAATTTTAGACATATAAATTTTATTAAGAATTTTGTAATTTAAATATTCCTTATAGAATTTTACAAAATTATTGAAAGATGATAAAAATAAATAAAAATCACTTTCATTATATATTAATATTTTAGTATTTCAGAAAATACTAAACAAATATTTAATAACCATTTTTGGTATTCAAATGATAATTCTTAAAGGAATTATTAAATCAATAATTTAAATAAAAGGAAATAAAATAAATAAATACAATATTCTATAATTATTAAAAAAATTAATATTTATAAATCCTTAATTAATTAAAAAGGATTTTTCAATAATTTAAATATGCATTACATTACTTTTGCATAATCATTTTGCTTCCTTAAATATTGTCCTTACCGGGCAATAATGATGTTTTGTAGACATAGAAGCTCAAGGTCGAGTGCAAGCATCAGACTTCACTACCTTGCAATCACAAGGCAAGTTCATCACTTGCTCATGTCCTTTGAAGAGTCTTTATCAAAGTATTTGTGAATAGTGTGTTATCATCTATATTATAGAAAAAGAAAACAATATTTTCTCAAGATACTAAATCTTAGATATCATCCTAAGTGATGATATAATGGAGCAATAGAACTTAGGGTTCTAATTGCACTAATGATAAACAATTAGGGATTAATAACCCATGACATCAGTGATTCTAGCGCCGTATATTACGCGTTAACCATGAGATTTGGAATGGGACGGAGAAGTCAGTTGTATCCTTTTCCTCTTGTATGGAGGCAAGACGACCTTAATGTGACGTGGTGATTCCTTGTGCAGATCCAACATATGGGTGGGCACCCTTATGCCCCACACTTTTGGTGTCTAGATTATCTATGAATGGAGTTTAGGGAGATAGTCCATGTAAATGGTACTATTCCGGGCATCACTAGGTCATAGAGTCTTCGGGAACTCATCAGGGTTTTAGCCTGCCCGAAAGGGGGCTTAATGAAGGTGATCCAGCCCCTGAGGATCGTGCAGACATATGAGGTCGCGAAGAGGGAAGTGATTGGCTTGGACCAACTACTAGGCCCCACATCATGGAATTGTGGATGGGAAAGTACGCCGGTTGTGCAACAAGGAGTTGATTTCTCATGGGAAAAGTAATGCACCTCTACAGAGTGTAAGAATTGTAACTTGTTACTCCCTGTTCGGGGAAGGAGCTATGAACGAGGCAGGAAAGGAACTCCATGAAAGTTCTGGTCAACCTGTGAAGGCTGATGGTGATAGATTTTTATAATAAAATCAACCTTTGAAGAAAGAGTTACGAAAATTGCATAGTGCCAAAGACTGATAGTCCGAGGTGGTAGATAGAGCATCAAACTTCCTACCTTGCATATAATGAATTTGCTGAGTAATGCTGTTACTCATCCTTTCCTTTGAATCCTTGCTTAGACTCTGAGAATCCTGAAGATACTCCAAAGTATGCATCTGAGAGTCAAGAGGAGATCTTCTATGAAGAGCCCAACCTATATGGAGCCGTAGAAGGGGAGGACTACGACATCGTCTACGGAGGAGAATTCCAAGAATCCGAATAATTACTATAGTTCTAGTAGCCACTTGAGCCGAGCATCATGAACAATATATAACAATAAGTTGCTGAGCTCAATTTGGAGTTTAAGTTTTAAAGTTGAAACTTCCGCTAAAACACTTATATTTTGGTTTGTAAGTTGAATCTTTTGGAAGCCTTGAACTTCCGATATTATAATAATAATAACGTGTGTATGTTTGTAATATGGACCCGCAATGTTTCTGTTGTACCACTCTGAGGGATGTGATATTTACGGAACGATGTTCTGTGAATGTCATGTCAACGACTATAGTGTACTACACATGCAGTGGTATGCTGGGTCACCGTAGGATATAAGGCATGCACACACTGTTTAGATAAGACTGAAGGTACATATTTGCATAAATGCAAGAAGCCTGAACTCCCTACTGGTGATGATATATTTGGTATGGTCAAGGACATAGAAGTAATCATTGGAAAGGGTCCCGGCGGTCAATTAGTTCCAAACAATGTCGCTACTAGACATGCACCCATGTGGAAGAAGAAATCTATATTTTGGGAGCTGCCATATTGGAAAGTCCTACATGTCCGCTCTTCAATCGACGTGATGCGCATGACGAAGAATCTTTACGTGAACCTGCTATGATTCATGGGCGTGTATGGGAAGACACAAGATACACCAGAAGAACGGGAGGGCCATCTTTGTGGTTGTACCGGGACTAAAGGGGGGCCTTTAATTCCGATTCATACTACGAATTTCCCAAACTATGAAGATGTTGTCTCGATTCGTACTTACCATGAAGATCTGATTTCCAAACATGTGTGGTCACATATTAGGGAGTGCCTCTATGACCAACTTTAGGGACATGCCAGAGGACTGGGATCCGGCGGCATATCCCTAAAGCTAGTCATAGTGGTGTCCCTGCTCTCGCACACCATCTTGCAGCTTGTAACTTCTCTAACTAGATCAATACGCCTGGGAGTTAACTAATTTCACATATTAGGGAGTGCCTCTATGACCAGTTTCTTGGAGATGCCGGAGGACCGGGCTCCGGCGGCATCTCCCTGAAACTGGTCGTAGTGGTGTCCCTGCTTTCGCACACCATCTTGCAACTTGTAACTTCTCTAACTAGATCAATACGTCTGGGAGCTAACTATCTAGTTCATGTCTACGTACTTCTATTATTGTAGACAGTTGTTGGGGGTCCAAGTGCAGAGGTTTGTAGAACAACAGCAAGTTTCTCTGAAGTGGATCACCCAAGGTTTATCGAACTCAGGGAGTAAGTGGTCAAAGGTATTCCCTCTCAAGTAACCCTGCAATCAAGATACAAGAAGTCTCTTGTGTCCCCAACACACCTAATACACTTGTCAGGTGTATAGGTGCACTAGTTCGACGAAGAGATAGTGAAATACAAGTGGTAACAGTGCCAGAAAAGAGCTCCTGACTTGTTGTTGACGTGCGGTAACGGTGCCAAAAAATAGCTGATGGCGTGGAGGAACAGACTAAAGACAAACTTAAGGAAGCAAGCAACATGCAACAAATCTAGTAGCAAACGGTGTTTCAATGTTTAGAAACAAGGCCTAGGGATCATACTTTCACTAGTGAACACTCTCTCATATAAATATCCTCTCTTCATGACACTACTCTTAACTACTCTCCGGTTGGACACTCTAATCATCGGTAGGGCTATAACAGCACTCCTCAAAGTCCGCCTTCCCCAATCTAGATAACCCCACACTGTCACCTTGAGCGCTAGATGGTTCCAACAAACACCACAATTTCATAGAGACATCCAACTCCAAATATAACTCATAACAAATATTCAATCTAGCCAAAGTGTCACACACGGTATGCACGCTGTCACTTTCACACACGTGGGGAAAAGCATAGATCTATTAAAGCACAAAGAGTATTTATGTAGACTCAAACCTAAGTGCCACCATGGCGTGCACGCTGTCACTTTCACACACATGGGGAGAGCAGAGATCTAATGAAGCACTTGAGTAGCAAGGTAGATCTACTTTATTACAAAGCTCATGACCACAAGTTCATGCATAGAGAGAGATGAACACATAGCTACCGGTAGAGCCCTTAGCCCTATGGAAGAACTACTCCCTCCTCATCATGGGAACCAACAATGGTGATGAAGATTGCGATGGAGATCGATGGAGATGGATCTGAGGGAACTTCCTCGTCCCGGCAAGGTGCCGGAACGAAGACTTTCTATCCCTCGAATCTCCCCTTCAGTGGCGGCGGCACAGCAGAGGTTTTCGTGGATTTCTTCTGGATTCCCTAGGGTTTTTGGGTCAGAGGCTTCTTATAAGCGAAGGAATCAAGGTCGGTGGGGGTCCAGGGGGCCCACACCCCCTGTGGTCGCCTCCAGGGCTTGCCCGCGCCTAAGGGGTGCGGCCACCCTGTGGCCCCCCTCCGGATCTGCTTCGTGGTTCCGTGTTGCTCCGAGAAAATAATGACTTTGGCTTTTCTCCTGTCCAATTCCGAGAATATTGATTTTCTGCCTTTCTGGAACCAAAAATAGAAGAAAACAGGCAACTGGCACTATGGTAACTTGTTAATAGGTTAGTTCCAGAAAAGATATAAAAACACCTCAAAGTGTAGACAAAGCAAAGCAAAGTAGATACAAAACAAGCATGGATCATCAAAAATTATAGATACGTTTCGGACGTATCAAGCATCCCCAAGCTTAACTCCTGCTCGTCCTCGAGTAGGTAAGTGATAGAAAGAATAATTTTTGAGGTGACATGCACCATCAAAACCAAGATCAAACCATTTGCAAGCATTGAAAGGTGGGATCAAAGAACTCTAAACATGTGCATTAAAGATGGAGTTCTAACAATAGGACATAGTAACTATGCATGCAACATGAAAGGCTACAAACAAAGATCATGAATATCATGCATTGAAAAACGTTTGTTTGTTTCACATACAGAAAACATGGCATAGTGGCACTCAACTTGTCCCTCATAGAGTAGCAATATAGATGCATAGGACACCTTCAAATTTCACAAGGGTGACTAGAAACAAATAGCACAAGAACAAGTAATATCACAATATGCATCAATCAATAAGCTTTGGAACACTGCACACAGAATGACAACTATGCTCTCTTAATGGTGCCTAAAGGTGGATGAAAGGCCTTTTTATAAAGGAAGCAGGGATTACAAGTTTCAAAAAGAGCTTCCAAAATTATGGTACTTTTTAGCTTTCAGCCTTCAATGCCCCTTTCATAAGTATCTTGAAGTGGTTAAGGTTAAAATGGCAAAGATGGAGTATATGCTTGACGAAGTATAAGTTGGCAATCTCAAGTCCCTTGAATACGAGGGCCACACCTCATGCATACTAAACTTTGGGCCCAGGTAAGTTCTTGTCATTGTAAGTATTTACATATCATTGAGAATCGCCAACGGGGTACCCCTTGCACATGGTATAGGAGCTTTCCCATAACTAAAATGACAAGGCAAGCAGACAATGAGCATCTCAGCAATCTTTTTATTTACCATATGCATAGCTTTTTATTGAGGATGCTTCATAGATAGCTCACTATGGTGATGCTGCAAGTTTCCACCATGATTAGGCATGGCTTAGGCTAGCGGCCTAGGCGTTTCTCTAACACAGGATACAAACTCCATGGACTTACAAGTTCCCTATTTATTTCACACCGGTGACATCCATAGACAAAATAACATGATATCAACTTAGTACAAAGTACAAGTGCAATGTTGAAAACGTTCCCGGTGACAGCACAGTTCTGCTAATTCCAACGTATAAGTGCAAGCATATACAACAAAGTTGTCACAATGGTTTAAGTTTATTAGGGGCAAAGAATATAAAGTGTGCCATCAAGTTCGTGAGGGCTTTAATCACTAAGTTTTCACATAACAAAATAGTTTTTAATTGGAAGATAGATGAAAACAAGAATATACTTGGAATGGTGTAACACAACATGCATAGGAGCTTATAGTGGACACTTTGAAATAACTTGGTTTCTTGGAAGTTGGGGGCATGAGTATAACTTACTCATAAAAGTGGAGGCTAGCAAAAGACTGGGAGCAACCAATTAAGAGAGAAATAATGGCCAAAATCATGCAGTGGAACAAAGCATACTAATCAAAGCAAAGAGTGGTACTACAAGTCAAGGACTAAATGATCATAGAGGCTAATGGTGACTTGTCATAGTAATAACATGGTGTGAGCATGTGCCAAGTCAACCCAAGCAAAGCATCAAAGGAGAATGCCACAATACTATGCTTTTGCATGCTAAAACAACGCATAATTTCTTCAAGGCACACTAAGCAATCCCAATTGTTTGGAACAAGACATGCTACAACAATAATCACTAAGCATAATGCTAAAACAACACCTAGCATGACAGTCACAGTCAATGCAAGCTCCCTTTTGTACCACTTAAGCATGAAGCTTTCTACTATTTCCAACACCAAACAACTTATTTGAAACAACTCACAAAGATAATAATCAAAAAATACCAGTGAGTTTGTCTCACAAATCCATAAAGAAGAAGTAAAAAGTTCTAAGCTGAAAGCACAAGAAAACTAAGGCTAAACACAGTGCTAGCAAAAGAGAACACTCACAGAACAATAAGAATGAAAACTAGAGTGTTCTAGGCAATGAAAACAACGTGTGTGTCTCTCCAAAAGAAGTGTGGTGTAACCAACCAACTTACTCAAGAAAACTAAGCAAACAAAAACCAAAAAATAAAACTAAGACGCTCCAAGAACAACACAACAATGCATGAAACAATAAAAACGAAGTGTCTAGAAAGACCTGAGATTTTTATTGATAAAGAAGGGGATGCCTTGGGCATCCCCAAGCTTTGATGCTTGTACCTCTTGGATATTTCTTGGGGTGACACCGGGGTGGAATCCCCAAGCTTGAGCTTTTGTCCATTCTTCATCTCATTACATCATTCTCTCTCTGCACCTGAATTTTTTTCTTCATACAAAACTTCACACAATCTTCTTTAGCAACATTAGTTTCTTTAAAAGATATTAGACCTCTGGCAAAGCTTTGTAACAGCAAGGCTTTTCAATATAAACACAAGCTACTTTAGCAACTCCTTCAAAAAGCTCAATTTCCCCAAAAGAACCCAAACAGGAATCAATAAGAAGCAAATGCAAATAATGGCAGAAATCTGTCAAAACAGACTAGCAGGTAGAAACCGATTTTTTCAAAGATCTTCTGTTGCTCAAATAAAAAAGCGTTGAACTAACGAAAGTTAGCTAACATACTAGGGGATTTATTCGTAAATTTTAAGCTCAATCCGAGTTACAGAGACTCCTCACGAATTTTTATGGTGGAGGATAGAAATCTGTTTCAGGATTGCAACTCCCCAAATCTTACTTCCCTCTCATTAGAGGTCATTCTTGGCACAAAAAGCAAACAAAAAGGATAAGGAGAGGTCATTACTGAAGTAATAACTTCCAAGACTCAAGGAAAACTCTTGGGTTATCTCCCAACAAGTACTTTTCTTTAACGCCTTTAAGTGAGGCATGATAGTTTGAGAAGATGCTCACATAAGAAATATGAATTGAAGTAAAAGAGAGCATCAAGAAGAAAATTCAAAACACATTTAAGTCTAAACCACTTCCTATGCATAGGAATCTTGTAAAGAAATAAGTCATGAAATTACAAAGCAACAAGCATAGGAAATAAAAACAAGTGCAACTTCAAAACTTTCAGCACATAGAGGGGAAACTTAATATTTTTTATATGCATAAAACCTTGTTTCCCTCTCTCATAATAACTTTCAGTAGCAACATGAACAAAATTAACAATATAACTATCACATAAAACATTCTTATTATGAGCCACATGCATAAAATGATTATTACTCTCCACATAAGAATAGCCATTCTTATTAATTGTAGTGGGAGAAAATTCAACAAAATAGCTATCACTATCATTCTCATCACCATAATCATCAAATATAGGAGGCATATTGTAATCACGATAAATTTGCTCCTCAATAGTAGGTGGACTGAAAATTTCATATTCATCATTGTAATCATCATAAATTGGAGGTTTGGTATCATCATAAGCAATAGAATAGCTATCTTCCCAAGTGTGTTCATTTGTAAACATATCATCATTGGAAGGAACATGGATAGCACTAATAGCACAGCAATTATTAATATCATCATTTTCAGAATTGGTACCAAAGAGATTTTCAATATCAAAAGTAGTGTGCTTTTCCCAATCATGATCACTAATATAGGTAACAGGCATAGGAACATCATCTAGTTCAGACTCATCATCAAAAACTATGATAGGAGCAACATGCTGAGGGGAAGATACCGTTTCCTCTCTCCTTTTACTCATCTTCTTCTTCTTCTTCTTCTTCTTCTTCTCCTCTTTAGGAGGGAGAGGCTTGAAAGGAAGCTTCTCCACATACCCTGGCTTATCGTTAGAGACAATAGAAGAAACTTTGGAGGATTCCTCCTTTTCATTAATAAGATCAAAACACATATCAGTCCTGTCATAATTTGGTAAAATATCATCTTTTATAAGATTTTGTATGTAAGTATTTGTGTGGCAGTTTTTAACACAATAAAGATGACAACAATGCAGGACGCTATTCATATCAAAAGTACTCATGTCTATCAAAGAAGTTTTTCTTGATAACTCTTCACACCCCAAAAATAATGTAAGTTCATCATGTTGATTATCAGTGATCACGTTATGACAATACAAACTTGCAGGATTATTATGGCCTGAGCATTGAAAATTGAAATGACCCACTTCAAAGCAAAGTTCACAAATAAAAGGATAGAGGGCACAAACTTTTTTACCAAGATCATCTAGACCCTTATACCACTTTCTAGTTTTTTCATTCCAGTGGGTGATACAATATTCTTCTTTTGTTTGATTCTTCTCACAAGGTCTGTGCATACCACAAAAATTAACATGCTTATAAGAAATAGTACTTTCAAAAGTTTGAGCATGTTTATTGCAATCATTAATAATATTTTCATTTTCCATGCAAGTGTCTTTAAAAGGTTCATGATACATGTCCCATTTTTCTTTAGGAGCATTAATATGGGAAGTAAAGGCTCTATAATATCTAACAAGAATTTGAGGATCAAGACCATATTTAGCACTAAGCTCTTGAAAATCAGCAGTTTCAGCGAAAGACTTAATGCAATCATACTCATAGTTTATACCTGGTTCTTTACCTTTGTCGTTATCCCAATCTTCAGTATTGCTTTGAATTGTTTCAAGAAGATCCCACTTAGCTTTGACCTTCTTACTTGTGAAGGATCCCTCTGAACAGGTATCTAGGTAGTCCTTGTAATGTCCTAAAAGCCTTGCATAAAAATTATTGATAATAATATTACTGGGGAGCTCATGAATGGGACATTTGAGCATTAGTGACTTCAATCTCCCCCAAGCTTGGGCAATAATTTCTCCCTCATGAGGATTAAAATTATAAATATAAATCCTATCTTTATGAATTTCATGAGGAGGATAAAATTTAAAATAAAAGAGAGATTCAAGTTCCTTCCACTCCAAATGATGAAGATCATCTAGTAGCTCATACCACTCCCTTTCTTTGCCCCTAAGTGAGAAAGGGAATAGCTTCCTCTTAGCTTGGTCCATTGAAATACCTGCACACTTGAACAACTCGCATAATTCATGTATAAAGAGTAAATGATCACTAGGATGGACAGTTCCATCTCCAAAATAGCAGTTATTCATAACACATTCAACAATTCCAATAGGTATTTTAAAAGGGACACTTTCAGTATGTGGATCACAAGTATCATTAGAATTACCACATATGGGAGATAAAGTATCATCAGAGCAAATTTTCTTCCCTAAATCCGGGGAACTAAAAAGGTCTTTCTCATAAAAACTAGCTTCCCAAAGCTTAGACGTTTCCATAGCATTAGCAATAAGGGTGTCCAAAGAATTCATACTAATAACATTGCTATTAGCATGCAAATAAAGTTCCATAGGTTTTTTAATTTTCTCTTCAAACACTTCATGTCCTAACTCAAGTTAAATGCTATAGAGATCTCTAATTTTGTTGTTGTTTTCCATTAAGCCTAACTAGTGAAAACAAGAAACAAAAAGACAAAATTGTAGAATCTAAAGGAAATAACTTCGAGCACTCACACCGGAGGGTGCGAGTACCTTTTACCTTACCTCCTCGGCAACGGCGCCAGAAAAGAGCTTGATGTATACGCACTTGTTTTCTTGTAGACAGTTTTTGGGCCTCCAAGTGCAGAGGTTTGTAGAACAGCAGCAAGTTTCCCTTAAGTGGACCACCCAAGGTTTGTCGAACTCATGGAGAAAGTGTTCAAAGGTAATCCCTCTCAATCAACCCTGCAATCAAGATACAAGAAGTTTCTTGTGTCCCCAACACACCTAATACACTTGTCAGGTGTATAGGTGCACTAGTTCGGCGAAGAGATAGTGAAATACAAGTGGTAATAGCGCTAGAAAAGAGCTTCTGACTTGTTGACGTGCGGTAACTGTGCCAGAAAATAGCTGATGGCGTGGAGGAATAGACTAAAGGCAAACTGAAGGAAGCAAGCAACATGCAACCGATCTATTAGAAAATGGTGTTTCAATGTTTAGAAACAAGGCATAGGGATCATACTTTCACTAGTGAACACTCTCTCATATAAATATCCTCTCTTCATGACACTACTCTTAACTACTCTCCGGTTGGACACTCTAATCATCGGTAGGGCTATAACAACACTCCTCAAAGTCCGCCTTCCCCAATCTAGATAACCCCACACTGTCACCTTGAGCGCTAGATGGTTCCAACAAACACCACAATTTCATAGAGACATCCAACTCCAAATATAACTCATAACAAATATTCAATCTAGCCAAAGTGTCACACACGGTATGCACGCTGTCACTTTCACACACGTGGGGAAAAGCATAGATCTATTAAAGCACAAAGAGTATTTATGTAGACTCAAACCTAAGTGCCACCATGGCGTGCACGCTGTCACTTTCACACACATGGGGAGAGCAGAGATCTAATGACGCACTTGAGTAGCAAGGTAGATCTACTTTATTACAAAGCTCATGACCACAAGATCATGCATAGAGAGAGAGATGAACACATAGCTACCGATAGAGCCCTTAGCCCTGAGGAAGAACTACTCTCTCCTTATCATGGGAATCAGCAATGGTGATGAAGATGGCGATGGAGATGGCTCCGGGGGCACTTCCCTGTCCTGTCAAGGTGCCGGAACAAAGACTTTCTATCCCCCGAATCTCTCCTTCGGTGGCGGTGGCACAACTGAGGTTTTCGTAGATTTCTTTTGGATTCCCTAGGGTTTTTGGGTCAGAGGCTTCTTATAGGCGAAGGAATCAAGGTCGGTGGAGGTCCAAGGGGCCCACACACCCTGTGGGCGCCTCCAGGGCTTGCCCGCGCCTAGGGGTGCGGCCACCCTAAGCCCCCCCCCTCCGGCTCTGCTTCATGGTTCCGTGTTGCTCCGGGAAAATTAATGACTTTGGCTTTTGTCCCGTCAAATTACGAGAATATTGATTTTATGCCTTTCTAGAACCAAAAACAGAACAAAACAGACAACTGGCACTGTGGAAACTTGTTAATAGGTTAGTTCCAGAAAAGATATAAAAACACCTCAAAGTGTAGACAAAGAAAAGCAAAGTAGATACAAAACAAGCATGGAGCATCAAAAAATATAGATACGTTTCCGACGTATCACTAGTTTGACATATTAGGGAGTGCCTCTATGGCCAGCTTGGTGGAGATGCCGGAGGACTGGGCTCCGACGGCATCTCCCTCAAGATGGTCGTAGTGGTGTCCCTGCTCTCGCAAACCATCTTGGAGATGCCTCAAACTGGCTGGAGGACTGGGCTCACAAGGATGCCTATTTATAGTACAAGTAGCTCAACATAGTGTCGACACTCACGATATAATGTCGACACTCACCCCTATTATTAGTGCTGACTCATATTTTGTCATGGTCGGTGTCTCCAACCGGGACTAAAGGATCATCTTTAGTCCCGGTTGGCGACACCATCCGGGACAAGGGACAAGCCGCATGACATAATGTCGACACTCACCCCTATCATTAGTGTTGCCTAGCCCAGCCTGCCGTAATCCCTCCAACTGGGACTAAAGATGAACCCTTTCCCTCTATTTATAGGCTGCCCACCTCAGCCTGCCTGCCCTTTCCCTCTATTTATAGGATGCCCACCTCAGCCTGCCCGCCCTTTCCCTCTATTAGTTTTCAGAAATCCAATCATATTATGTGACATAAGAAATTCAAAAACGGTCCGAACAATGTAAATCCTTTGTGTGGTGTCATATATGTGACATAGTTGCAAGGAAAAACACCAGACTTGGTATATTGATCATGTCTCGAAAAAACCTTCACAAAATGACCTATCATGTTCCAGGTTTCGTGGCTTTCAGTCCAAATGACCGATGTTATGTGCTAAATCACGGCATAGTTTGTGATACTGTGCCCATATTATGCATGCATGTGGACATTGGGATGGAGCATAATTTTGCAGGAGGAAGTTTTCCTTTTCGTCGCACGGAAAAGCCATTTTCTATTTTCCGAGCGCAAAAAAACAGGTCGTTTTGTGAAGAAACCACCAAAATGTTGTTTTAGAATGCTACCGTCCCATTTTTTTAAAATACTAGAACACCTTATATGGACTATCTCCCAACCGGGAGATATCAAGCCTTTCCTTCCTTCCCGGGTGAAAAAGACAAATGTCTGCCGAATCGGTAGGAAGTGTGTCCGGTTTGTACTACAGGTACATGATCTAACGCCCGTTATTTTTTGAAAAAATCATTTTTAGACTCACAATATGTTGTTTCTTCAGAGATCCAATGCAAGTTCTAACGAGGCTCATCCCCTATCTTCATGCACACCGGTTCGACCTTAGTTTGAAACGAGAAAATTCAAAACGGGCATAAGAAATTTAAAAACGGTCCGAACAATAAAAATCCTTCGCGTGCTGTCATATTATGTGACATAGTTGCAAGAAAAAATACCAGACTTGGTATATTGATCATGTCTCGAAAAAACCTTCACAAAATGATCTATCATGTTCGAGGTTTCATGGCTTTCGGTCCAAATGACCGATGTTATGTGCTGCTGCTTGGCTAGCGCGCTCCTGTTGCTTGCGCCCATGATTTTGTTGTGATCGCGGTTCAGTGACACATTCATTCATTCAGCCTTGGATGTTTCTGCTTAATAAGGAAAAAGTCTATTCTAAACCCTGAACTCGTTGAGGTTTCCTGGATTAAATCCTGACGTTGAAATTCCGGTTGTTTGTGTTAGATGTATATATTTGTATATTGTAGTTTCCCCATATATTAGGGGGCTTCCTGCATATTCACACCTGTACCTGTATTATATATTGTGGCGTTTGGCCCCAAAGGAATACAAGTTGCATATTCCTGACATGGTATCAGAGCTAGGTTAGACCGTTTTTCTGCAACATCTTCACAGTCGCCATCCTCCCTGTCGTCGTCGTTTTTCTGACGTCGTCGCCGTCGGCGTGCCGCTGTCTCCGGCCATCTCTTCAGCCGTTCGCCTCTGACCTGCTGCGGGTTGTCTGCCCGTCACCGGCCACCGACGTCGTTGTCGTCCGCCCGTCCGCCTGCCGCCGCAGCCCACGTCCACGTCCGCCGCCGCTCATTCGCCCACGACCGTCACCGCCTGCAGGCCGCATGACCGCCGCCGCCTGCTGGCCCCTGCCCTGTACACCGCCGCCTTTCTCCCGCAAGATCTGCTCGGCCCGCCGCCAGCCCTCGATGCCGCTGGCCCTCAACGCCCTGCCACCGCCCTGTCTGGACTGCTGCCGACCTTTGCCCCTGCCACCATCTCGTCAGCCTGTGTCAGGTTTGGTCAGATCCAGATATAATCTGATCTGAGTTCAAAAAGAGAGAGAGAGAGATATGTCTTCTTCATCGGGTTATGTTGCGATTCCTCGCTGCCCGGTGATCTTCGATGACGCGAATTACCCTGATTTCGCTGCCTTTATGCGTGTTCACATGCGCGGTCTCCGTCTTTGGGGTGTGCTCTTCGGCGAGGTCTCCTGTCCGCCGTGCCCCCCAGCTCCTGTGGCTCTTCTTCCACCGATGCCGATTGTTCTCGGTGCTGATGCTTCTCAGGAGGCCAAGGATGCTGCTCAGAGTGCTGATGATAGTGTTGTTGCTGCTTATGACCTGAAGTTCAAGCAGTACTCTTCTGATCTCGAGGCCTATCGACACGCTCTGACTGCCTACACTCAGTGGGTTGATGAGGATGTGCGTGCTGCTGCTGTTCTCACCTCCAGTGTTCTGCCCCAGTAGGCTGCTGAGTTCATGAGTCTCCCTACTGTTGCTGCTCAGTGGGCCCATCTTCGCTGGCCTATTAGACATCCGGGATGCTCTTTACTGTTCGTGGTTCGCCAGAGCATGCTCTCCATGAAGTTGATTCTACTATTGATGAGTTCTATACTCAGTCTTGCTACTGGCGCCTTGATTCTCTCCAGTCTTTGCTTTGCGGCACATGCTCGTGCTGTCAGATTGTCGTGGTGGTGGCACGGCAGATGCCATGGGTAGGCTAAAGTATGGGGCCAATGGATGCTAGAGGGATCTGGGGAGGGAAGATGCAGTTGATTCTACACACAGAAAGCAAAGGCGAAGATCTTTATTCCTCCTTCTTTGGGCTACAAGTGCTCCTTGAGATGTGTTCTAGGAGGAAAGAAGAACTTTACCAGCCTAACGGTTCTAAATGAGCCCATGCCCTCCTCAGGGTCCAAGCCTCCCCTTATAAAGGAGGGCCTTGGGTTCCTTTAGGGCTGATGTGGCAAGCATATTCGAGGAATATGCTTGTCCCAATATAGTAGTTCGGCGCCCCCCTTTCCCTGTCGCTCCCCTAATGACGGCAAGGTTCCAGAGGGCCCCTCCTGTGCGCCTCGGGCTTCAGGACTGTCACCTCCGTGACCTCCTTCTGCCTCTCTGTCGCTCTGCGTCTTTGTCCTTAGTGCTTGGCTCTGCTTAGATTCTCCCTAGCCTGCGGCTAGATTTTGACTTTAGGCTTCTCCTTCTCCTGCAAGCTTCGTATCATTCGGCCCTGCCTCCCGTAACTTGGCTTGTCCTTTACCTGCATCAAGATCACTCGGGCTAACCCGGCCGACTTACGCAGTATCTCGGCCGGGTAATGCCTTGCCGTCATTATAAGGGTCCTGCCCTTTCCTATTTCGGCCGACTTCTACAGGATTCGGCCAATTCAGACTGTAACTCGGAAACTAGACGGGGGACATCCTTTCGTCTTTCCCCGTCTTTACCCTATCCGGGGTTACCTCCCCAACATTAGTCCCCGAAGCTGGTATGGCAACGCCGACGACCTCGGCCGGGCCGTATCAGTTTCATGACACTCGTTCCACATTGTTTCCGAGTTATTTCTTTCTCGTTCGAGGTATCATCGTATCTTCTCGCGTATGCCTTGTCCTACGTGTCATCCCCATCATCGTTTCTCTAGTTTTTTGTTCCTCTACAGTCTTTACTGACAGGCTACAGTTACTACTGCGCCTGTCGCGCCGGCGCTGCGACGCCTCGTGTGTCGTTTCCGTTGGGGATCGTGACCCTCTTTGCTACCGTGTGGCCCTTGGTGCGGTTCCGCCCAACGACGTGCGGTCGTGTGGCGCACACGATCTACACGGTCAACCGCCACACCCACGATCCCACTACCTCGCTTGTGGCTCAATTATAAAGAGGGGCGCTGCGCTGGGGAATTCACTTTCCTCTTTTCGCTCGCCAGCGCCCTTCTTCTTCCTCTCGCTTTTGCGCCTGTTTGCGGCTCCGCGGCCGCGCGTTCATCTGAACCTCCGACGGCGAGGACTCCGCCGCGTTGCTCCGTCTGCCTCGTCCTTGTTCGCTAGCTCCGGCGTCATCGCCGGTGAGTTCTTTCCGGTCCCATCGCCTAGGCTTTCCTCTAGATTCCTCTGTTTCCCTTTCGTTTTCGCGCGGTGGTTCCTTTGCTGCTCCGCCGCTGTTTCTGTGTAGAATCACGACGGGGCCCTGTAGTTCTAAACTTTCCTCCGCCGCTAGTTCTTCCTCTGCTGATTTCTCCGGCGAGACCATGTCTAGCTCCTTCAGCGGTGCCCTGATAGATTATGATGATGCTGGCTCTGGGCTCGAGGGAGGCTCGTGGCAGGGCTCCTCCGTTACTCGCCGCGAAATCGATTGTCTTATCCGGACTCGGAGGATTCCCGCTGAGGTCTCCTGTCGCTTACCCGACAGCGAGTCCTCTCCGGATCTTAGGGAGGGCGAGTATGTAGTTTTCATGTCGCATTTCTCGCGCGGCTTTGGTCTCCCTCTTAGCGACTTTGCTAGGGAATTTCTTGACTACTTCATCCTTCAACCGCATCACCTTCGTGCAAATGCCATCGCCTCTCTCCCTGCTTTTATCTCTGCCTCGGAGGGATACTTCGGCCTATGGCCGTCCGTGCATGTCTGGTCGAAGTTCTTCCAGATTCGTTCTAACGTTGTCCCTGACAAGTCTCTGCACCCTTCCGAGAAACTGCTTACTCAATGTGGAGCAGCGTCCATTACACCTCGGAGGAAGTCCATATTTCCTCGTGTTACGGGGCTAGAGTCCTGCAAGAAGTGGCACAAGTCCTTCTTCTATTTCAAGAACACGGGAACGGAGGACAAGATTCGGCTTCCTGCATTCTCCATCGGTACGCCCTCCAAGGTGAATTGGACGTATAATCCGGGGAAGAGTCACGCCTTGGCCGAGGCTTTTGAGATTCGGCTTAAGGAGCTGATCTGCACCGGGTTACGCGGCGAGGATTTGATGGCTACCTTTATCAGTAGCTGAATCTGCCCATTCCAGAAACGGACGCACAAACTCTGCTACATGAGCGGTCCTCTTGACCCTAACCGAGTCTCGATCGTGGAGCTGGACAACTATCTCATCTTTAAGCGTGTCCGAGCTATCTTCAAGACGGAGATGCCTGAGGACTGGGCTTGGGTATTGAAGCCGTTCACCATGGCGTCCCCTCCAGTAAGCTTAACCACTAACGCTTTGTTTTCCAATTGTTTTCGTAACTGTTTTCGCTAATTTTCCTCTTTCTTGTCTTATAGAGGTTCGCAGAGCAGAAGGACGAGGATGCCAAGGTTTTTTCGCTTCTGTGGCCTGCGGACCGGAATACCCCGGACATTGGGGAGCCGGACTCGGAAGAGTTCGTCCCCAAGTCGGATCTCGCCCCTGCTCGTGCTCGTGGCAAGACCTCGGCCCACGAGGAGGAAGGTGATTCGGACGAGGTCCAAATTCTAGAGGTAGTTGCCGCAATGCCCATTTCTGATGCATTTCCGGCTTCTACTTTCCCAGCTAATCCGGCCGGTCAGGTTCACGACGCCGAGCCTATTGCTTCCCGGCCCCCTGTTACCTCGGGGAAACGTGGGGCTCCTGCTGGTGCCTCAGAGGCGGCCCCCAAGAAATGAATGAAGAAATCCGCTCCGAATCCTCCCAGGCGCAAGACCATGCCTGGAGTCGCAGGGTAAGTTCCTTTTGCTCGTATTTCTTGTTTCTCTCTTTCTGCTTTTCAACCTGACGCCCTTCTTTCTTTTTTATTTTCGCAGTGCTCCACTTTCTGTTAAGCCCGGCGGTCCTAGCATGACTAGCCGTGTGACTCGGCAGCCGTCTCCTCCACTTGCCGAAGATACCATGATTCCCAGTCCTGCTCGTGCTGCATCTCCTCTAGTTCCGAATCGATCGCCCCCTCGCCACGACGTGCCTGAGACTCCTCTTGTTGGCGTTGATTCCACTCGGCCCTCCGAGATTTCCACCGAACCAGTTGCCTCCTCTGTGAATCCGGGCGTCTCTACCGAGCCTCTTTCTACCCCCGCGGTTTCTATAGTAACTCCAGTCCCGGCCGAGGATGTCAATATCTCGGTGCCCTCTGCGACCGTGACCCCTCCGGCTCCTAAAGACACCGCTCCCATTGCCGAGGTTTCAGCTCCTGCCAATGCCTCTTCTAAAGCAAGTAAAGTTGTCGCCGCCAAGGCTTCCACTTCCCAGAAAGGTCTTGTCGGCTCTTCTTAGCCGAGTATCACCGATGTGCTGCGCAAAGGAACTGCCTCCACCAAAACCTCCATTACTCCGGCCGCCGGTACCCAGCTTGCTCTTCATAAAAGCCCTGCGGCCGTTGTGGTTACACAACACGTCCGAGGTAAAGTCCTAACCTGGACGGCAAGTGGGAACAGCCTCGGCTCATTGGTGGAATATGCCAATAACTGGAATGTTACCGATCAGTTTGTGGGTAATCCCAGCAGTCAGCCGTTCCAGCTTTCCGACATTAGCAGCCGCTTGGATCAAGCCGCCAAGATCGTCCTTGATAGTAACAGGATGAATGAGGTAATTGTTGTTTTACGGAGTTTTGATTAATTCTCCAGATGCTACTATCCATACTCTAGTCCCCGAAATTTGCAAGCGAATAACTTGTTATTCGCTTGGAAGTTTTATGACGCTCTACTTAATTCGATTTAACTTTAGGGTTCGAATCTATATCCGACTAGATCTGCCTTAAACTTTGCTTGATTTCTGTCTAGCTGATCTTTGAATATCCAGCCACCTAGATCCGAGTTAAGTCTTGCTTGACTCGGATCTGTTTTGGCTTTGAATATCTAGCCACCTAGATCCGGGTTAAGTTTTGCTTGACTCGGATCTGTTTTGGCTTTGAATATCCAGCCACCTAGATCCGGGTTAAGTTTTGCTTGACTCGGATCTGTTTTGGCTTTGAATATCCAGCCACCTAGATCCGGGTTAAGTTTTGCTTGACTCGGATCTGTTTTGGCTTTGAATATCTAGCCACCTAGATCCGGGTTAAGTTTTGCTTGACTCGGATCTGTTTCGGCTTTGAATATCCAGCCACCTAGATCTGGGTCAAGTTTTGCTTGACTCGGATCTGTTTTGGCTTTGAATATCCACTCATCGTTTGCTCTATTTCTCAGGTTGCACATGACCGGCGGACTGCTTAATTTCAAAGATTGCTTTTTTCGCACAGGAAATTGGAAGAAAAATATGAGAAAGTTATTCCTGTGGTGAAAAAAGCTGGTAAGTCGACAATTCTTTTCGTCATCTCCGACATTCTTATTGTTTCGTATGCGAGATGTCGGCTCACTTTGTTGTTGAACAGGTAACATCAATAATCTCAACATCCGTCTTGAGAAGAAAGTCAAGAACCTGGAAGGTTAGTTTCCCTTTTACCTTATACATTTCCCTTTTAAAATGTGCGCTAAGTTTGTTTCCCTTTTATCTTGTTTGGCTTTGGTAAAGCCGAGTTACAAACCTTTGCAGCATCTCACCAAGATTGCACGCCCATGCGTGATGTGATGCTGCATTTTTTAGAACAAAGCGCTACTTATTCGTCGCAGCTAAAAGAAAAGGACGATGAAATAGCTCGCCTGCGCACCGAGGTGGAGGCCCTTAAGCTTTCTCAGAAGTCCGAACTAGAAAAGGTCGACCAGGAGTTCTCCGAGCAGAAAGATCGGCTAGCTCTGCAACTGCAAAAAAATAAAGGGCTCCTCGAGGCAGCCGAACTGAAAACTCGGGGAATGAGCGAGGAGATCGCTCGCTTTGAGAAGAGCAAGATTGACTGGGCTAAAGACCTTCAGATAATGATGAGTTATATTCATCGTGAGCTTCTTAGCACGGCCGGATTATCTCTTTCTTTTTTCCTGCTGCCCCCTGACGCATTCGTGTCTTGCGCAGATCATTTTCCAGAAGCTAAGCCCGTGAGCTCTAAAGCGGTTCTTGCTGCTCGTGCGCGCCGAGGTGTCCCTGTTGACGCGGACTCGGAGTACTCGATGGAAGATTTCCTGGTTCTTTGCCGGTGGCTGCGATTGGTCTGGCAGGGATTTGGTGCAGGCAGCTATCCGAGCGTACCATGTTCTCTGGCCGAATACTTCCGGGACTCCTGATATCAATGAGGTCCAATTGCTGGTGAAAAGATTAATGGTGTCCGAGAGGCAACTAAGTCTTTGGAGGGAATCAGCCGGACGAGCTGGCGCTGATATGGCTCTCACTGTTATCATGTCATGGTATGAAGATATTTCTCTTGATATCTTGAGAAATTTGCGCACTGGTTCCCGTTGGGTTGAGGACCCCACCTTCGTCGCTATTCGGCAAGCTCGCGCCTTCCAGCTCGTTGAGTATGCCGACGTGCATACCTAGAATGAAGGTCGGAGTTTCCTTCCGAACCCGGACGACGAGGTCGTAGTCGAGGATGCATCGGATAACCACTTAGCTGAACAAAGGGAAGATGAGGATGACTCGGCTACTTCTGGTGATTCAAGTTCAAGCTCGGATGGCAACGGCGACGCGCGATTCTCCTCCAAAGGTACTGGGCATTCAACTGCACAAACTGATGCTCCTCAGCAGCCTCGGGCTTCCGCCGAAGTCGCACCTGGGCCTGTGGAGGGCGAGGCAACCTCGGCCGAAGCTCCGCCTACCTCGGAGTGCCCAGCCCTTGACCAAGTTATTGCCTCTCCAGCCAAAAACCTTTAAGTCATTTCTTATCCCTGGTATGCCGGGCGTATGATGTACGTGGAACATTTGTTCGTCTTCTCTATGACATGAATTTATTTTGCCGGGTGCTGCTGAGACATATATGTTTGTAATAGTTATCACTTTGTTTAAGTGGTCTTGTTCGTCCGAACCCTTGCTTTGGTGGCCTGCGATTTCTTGATTTTGGGATATATCTTTGCCTTTGTATTCCCGTGGTTTAGCCAATTAATCTGGGTGTGGGCTTCGAATATCATACGAGATTGAGCTGTTCTTACTTTGAGTGTCGAAGTTTGATACCTTCCTTGTATCAAAGGCTAACCACTACTTTGGAACAATATATGGCAGTCCCCGAGTCACTGCCTATAGCGCCGAAGTCTAGTGTGTAAACCAAATTTCAGAAACAATATAAGACGGTTGCCGAGTCGCTGCTCAAGGTGCCGAGGTTTAGTACATAACATAAAATTGAAATAACATATGGCAGTTCCCGAGTCATTGCTCTGGATGCCGAGGTTTAATACATAAGATGAAATTGAAATAACATATGGCAGTCCCCGAGTCACGGTTCTGGATGCCGAGGTTTGATACATAACCCAAAATTGAAATAACACATGGTAGTCCCCGAGTCACTGCTCTGGATGCCGAGGTTTAATACATAAGATGAAATTGAAATAACATATGGCAGTCCCCGAGTCACTGCTCTGGATGCCGAGGTTTGATACATAACCCAAAATTGAAATAACATATGGCAGTCCCCGAGTCACTGCTCTGGATGCCGAGGTTTAATACATAATTGGTGCTTGACCTTGAGATACTATGCTGCGAGTAAAATGGACGAAGTAAAGCTACGTTCCATGGACTTTTCGTTTCTTCGCCGGCTTTGTCTGCCCTGTTCTTCCCAGGGGATTGAGCATCGATTAGGTAATAGGCATCATTGTGCAATGCTTTGCTCACGACGAATGGTCCTTCCCATGGAGGTGACAGCTTGTGCATGCCGGCCGTGCGTTGCACCAGTCGGAGAACTAAATCCCCTTCTTTGAATACTCTTGGATTCACCTTCTTGCTGTGATATCGTCGCAAGTTCTGCTGATAAATAGCTGATAGTGATAGCTCCAGCTCTCTGGCTTCTTCTAGCAGATCAACAGTATCCTGCCGAGCTACTTCATTTACCTCTGAAGTTGTATATTGAGTAACTCTTGGCGAGTCATGTATTATGTCGGCTAGAAGCACGGCCTCTGCCCCGTATACCAGAAAGAATGGTGTGTAACCTGTTGATCTGTTCGGAGTAGTCATGAGGCTCCATAATACTGCTGGTAATTCCTCAATCCAACATCTTGCCGACCTTTGCAATGGTTCGACGAGTCGTGGTTTTATTCCGGATAATACTAGTCCATTAGACCTTTCCACTTGCCCATTAGATGCTGGGTGAGCCACAGAAGCAACATCTAATCTTATGTGTTTTTCTTGGCAAAACCTAGCGAAAGCTCCTTCTGCAAAGTTTGTGCCATTATCTGTAATAACACTGTGCGGGTACCCATATCTTAAGATAATATCTTTGAGGAATTTCACTTCTGTGGGCCCATCGCATTTTTTTATTGGTTTCACTTCAATCCATTTTGTGAACTTGTCCACCATAACCAATATGTGGGTCATCCCCCCTCGGGTCGGCTTAAATGGTCCCACCATATCTAAGCACCACACAGAAAACGGCCAAGTAATGGGTATCGTTTTTAACTCGGACGACGGCATGTGTATCTTGGTTGCATATCTCTGACAACCATTGCATTTTTCAACCAGCTCTTTGGCTTCCTTCAACACCGTTGGCCAATAAAACCCATGCCTGAATGCTTTGGCACTAAGGCACGAGATGAGGCATGGTGTCCACATTCTCCTTGATGTATATCTAGGAGGATCTCCTGGCCTTCTGCCGAACTCACACACCTTTGCAATACACTTGTGACGCTTCTTTTATATAGCTCATTATTTATGATTGTATAAGCTTTAGCTCTCCTTGCTATCTGTCTTGCTAATACTTCATTATTCGGCAAAATCGCATCTTTAAGGAAAGAGAATATGGGTTGCGCCCATACCAGTGTGATTTTCACTGGTGTGGTCTCACTGTCTATTTCCATGTTTTCCGTCGACATAACTACCTCGGCTTTCTCCATAGTTGTGCTTACCTCTGCTATCCTCCTCTTGGGAAGTTCCGGGTTATATTGCTGGTCTATTTCCATCGGCACACTATCTTCTGCTGAATTAGCCGGAATAAAGATGGATTCGGACTCTGGTGATGGAGTTATTGATGGTTTCCTGAGGTGCTCTAGGGCAATACCTGGGGGAGTTGACTGCCTGGTTGATCCTAGCTTTGACAACGTGTCTGCGACATCATTTTCTGCCCGAGGTATGTGGTGAAATTCACACCCTTCAAAGTATCCACTGATCTTTTGCACATGAAATCTATACAAAGCCATGTTATCATCTAATGCGTCCCAATTGCCTGAGACTTGCTGTACTACTAGATCCGAGTCCCCATAGCATAATATTCGGCGTATGCCAATCTCTTTTGCTACTTTCAATCCATGGACCAGTGCTTCATATTCGGCTATGTTGTTTGACGCGGCAAAATGTATTTGCAGCACATATTTCAGCTGATCTCTTTTGGGCGAGGTTAACACTATTCCTGCCCCCAAACCATTTCTTAGTTTGGAACCGTCGAAATGCATCGTCCAATAATTTGGGTCTGGTAATGGTGGCTCATACTGCACCTCGGTCCAATCTACGAAGAAGTCGGCGACCGCCTGAGATTTGATTGCATCTCTCCTATCGAATTGTGGAGCATACGGTGACAACTCAATTGCCCATTTTGCTATTCGGCCACTTGCATCTTTGTTGCTCAATATGTCGGCTATGGGTGCTTCACATATCACTTTGATGGGGTGCTCTTCGAAGTAATGTTTAAGCTTCTTTGCCGACATGTACACTCCATAAGCCATCTTCTGATAATGTGGGTAATTTTGCTTTGAAGCGGATAACACCTCGCTCAAATAATACACCGGCCTCTGTACCGACTTATCATCTTCGAGTCGTTCTACGACGACTACAGCACTCACTAGTCTGTTGGTAGCCGCTACATAGAGTAACATAGGCTCTTTTGATAATGGAGAAGCCAAAATGGGTGCTGTGACCAACATCCTTTTCAACTCATGAAATGCACTGTCTGCTTGTGGAGTCCAAATAAACTTATCTGATTTCTTCATTAGTTGATAGAGTGGTAGTGCCTTCTCTCCCAGCCGACATACAAACCGGCTGAGCGAGGCTAAACATCCCGTGAACTTTTGTACGTCATTTAGACACCTTGGCAACTCCATTCTTTCTACTGCCTTTATCTTCTTTGGGTTGGCCTCTATACCTCGGCTAGATACAAGAAAACCGAGTAATTTTCCTGCTGGCACGCCAAATGTGCATTTTTCCGGGTTAAGCTTCATTCGTAACCTTCTCAGGTTCGCGAAAGTCTGCCGTATATCATCTAGTAGCATTTTGCTTTCCTTGGTTTTGATGACCACGTCATCCACATATACTTGTACATTTTTTCCTATCTGGTCGTGTAGACATTTTTTCATGCATCTCTGATACGTTGCTCCCTGCGTTTCGCAGGCCGAATGGCATTGTGCGTAGCAATAAGCCCCGTACGGGGTAATAAACGCAGTCTTTATTTGATCGGCCGGATTTAACGGTATCTGGTGAAAACCAGAATACGCGTCTACAAATGACAATAACTCACAACCAGCGGTCGAATCAATGACTTGGTCTATTCTAGGTAATGGAAAAGGATCTTTTGCACACGCCTTGTTCATGTTCGTGTAATCGATACACATTCGCCATACAATGGCTACATTCGAATCATCTTTCTTCTTTTCTACTAGCACCGGATTTGACAACCAATCCGAATACAACACCTCCATGATGAACCCGGCCGCGAGGAGCCGAGCTATTTCATCCCCTATTATTTTTCTCCTGTCTTCGGCGAAGCGGTGGAGAGGTTGCTTCACCGGCCTTGCTCCTGGCCTTACATTCAGAGAGTGCTCAGCCAACTCCCTCGAAACACCTTGCAGATCCTGAGTTGACCATGCAAATATGTCCCGATTCTCACGGAGGAAGTTGGTGAGCTCGCTTTCCTATTTAGCATCCATCCCTGCACCAATAGTAACAGTACGCTCTGGGAATTGCTCATCTATCTAAAAATTCTTCGTTTCTTTAGTCGGCTGAAAGGAGACACTTCCATGTGGATTGGCTAGTGCCGGCATATTCAGCTGTGCCGACTGAGCGAGGGCTGCTACCTCCTGAATCCTTCTTTTTTCTCTTGCTATAACCAATGATTCGGCCAAATTTGACCCGGCCGAAGCACATTCCATTGACTTCTTGTAATCCCCTGCTACTGTTATCACTCCTTATGGTCCGGGTAGCTTCATTTTCAGATAACTTACATGACAGCTGCCCATGAATTTGGCCAACGCGGGCCGTCCGAGTAAAGCATGATAACAACTCTCTAGATCCACCACTTCAAACTCTAAGTTTTCTGCTCTGCAGTTATCTCTTGTGCCGAATAACACATCCACTCGGACCTTACCAATGGCTTCGCATGAAAGCCCTGGCACCATCCCATGGAAAGTGGTCCTCGTGGATTGCAGCATGTTCTGCGATATTCCGAGTTTATGCATGGTATTTTTGTACATGATGTTGATACTGCTCCCATTGTCAATGAGAACCTTTGAAAATTTCACATTAATGCTTGGTCCAACAAATGTCGGATCCAACACGAGTGCATACGACCCCGGATTCGGCATTATCTTGGGGTGATCCTTTATGCTCCAAGTTACTTCTTGATCTGACCAAGGCACATATCTTGCTTCTTGGCATAACTGCATTTACTTCCATATGCCGGTGTTGCACACTCTGCTTGTCTTGCTGTTCCGTTGTGAACATGCAATAAGACTGATGATGTTCTCTGTAATCATTGCGTCCAGTATTTCCTGGATTTGTCCTTCCATCCTGGCCTTGTTTCATCACTTGATGTACCGCATCTCTCCGGTCCGAGTTATCGTATCTCGGGGGAGGAGGTGGTAACATCAGTTGCTGTGCATTTGCTCCAGTCAACTGTGGCTGATGTTGTTGATGTACTTGAAGGGGCGCTGCCTGAATGCCTGTGGGGTTTCCCATTGCATTTTTCATCCATGCACATTGGCGGGTCGTATGGTTGGCTGGCCTGGATGGGTTTGACGTGTGAAATTTACACGGCTGATCTAACATAGATTCGAACATGTACTTCGGCCTCTCCTGCCATTGCTTCTTTTGTTCTGGGGTCCACTGTCTTTTTCCTTCATTCCTTGGTGTCCACTGCTGAGGACCATTCTTTTGCCGTTGAGTCGTTCCGTGACTCGGCTGATCCTGCGCTATCGCTGCCACTTGGGCCGAATTATATCTATAATCCGGCCGTTCTTCTCTTCTTCTTCCTCTAAAGTCATTGCGCCTGGATGACCCGGCCAAATCTTTTGCATATTGGTCCTGTTGCTCCCGATGATCTGCCGACATTAGTTCTGGTTGCGTTGGATCTCCTAACACATAGGAGTCCGCTATTCTGATAGTTTCTGCCAATGTGGTTGGCATATCTCTTTGCAGTCGTTGCCACAATACACTGGCATAACGACATCCTTGAGCGAACCAAGCTATTGCTTGCGACTCTATAACTCCTTCACACGAGTTTCTCAGGTTACACCATCGATTTAAAAACTCTCTATCTGTTTCATTCGGCCTCTGCTTGCACATGGCTAACTGTTGCGGCCTGTTTGGCCTCTCGTATGTGCTGGTAAAGTTGCTGACGAACATTTCCTCAAAATCTAACCAACAGTTGATACTGCCTGCTGGTAGATTATTCAGCCATACCCTAGCTGGTCCTTCCAACATTTGTGGGACATACCGTACTGCCCATCGTAAGTTTCCACCCACTATTTTCATAGCTGTGGCATAATCAATCAACCAGTCTTGTGGTTTGGTACTCTCATTATATGTTTTCGTGCCTCTCGCTAGCTAAAAGTTCGGCACAGGTGGTTCGCCCATGATCCGTGGTCCAAAGCACGTCGGACCTGGTGGACCCTGTTCTTCCAGCAACTCGGACCGGTATAACCTGTCTAGCTTTACTCTTGCATCATTTGATGGCAAATCCCTGTACAGAACTCTGTCTTGCATTCCATAGTGGTTATTTCCACCATGGATCGCATATTCCATCTCGGGATAACCATCATTGTACCTTTCGTTCACTTGATTGTGGCGAGATGGTCTCGCTTCTCTTTCCTGCCGAGGTTCATGTCTTGGCTGTGGGTTGAGCGGCGGTTCTCTCCTTACTTCAACCGTGGTATTGTTCTCGTGATTGCCTCTTCCGAGTTCTCTTCTGCCGAGGTCTCCATTGCCTCGGCTTCCGCCGTCTTTCTCAATACGGCCAGGATTCCTCTCACCACTGTTACCTCGGCTTCCATTGCCTCTGTTCTCGTTTGCTTTCCCGTCTATTGCCGGATCATACGGAACAATTTGCTTGTTTCTCTTTCCTGAAGTTACTACTTTGTCCTTTCGTGCATTATTTCCGGGTGAGGATGCTGCTGCCGCGGACAAGGCAGGTGCTGCTCCAGCCGAGTGAACCATTCGCGAGGCCCCCGGCCTCGCCGGGTCTGCCCTGAGCATTTCTTCGTTTTGCTGGTTCGCGATGCGCACCAGCTCATTCACTCTTTATTGCTGTTTCTGCCGGGCTTCGCCGGTCAACCCCTCTAACTCTAATGCTGCGGCATTTGCCGCTCTTAGGTTCTTTGCCGGGGTATTGTACCTCGGCAAGCCCAAATCAACTGACTCTGCCTTATGAGCATCATGCTCCTTGTTGATATCATCTATGAGGTTCTTCCCTCTCAATCTTAACTCGTCCACCCGCTCGGGAGCGACGTCATGCTTATTAGCTTTAGCATATTCTCGCAGGGTCCTGTTTAGAGACTCCCGCAGGGCCGACACCTTTTTTGCCTCTACCAGCACCTTTTGCCTGGTTTCTTCTAACTCTGCCTGAGCATTAGCCGGATCAAGTATCGGCGCTACAGGTGTAGTCAAGTTCTCTATGGTCGCCTGAAGAATGTTTTCTGGCCTTTCCAGAGGTGGCCCTCTTACTCTTGGTGCTTTTGGGGTAGTGTCCTGTATTTCGGCCTGGTTGGTCGCTGGATGGATTACCTCGGTGGGTGGTGTCGTCTGCCTGGGCGTGATCTGCACGCCTGCGGCGGGGTCTCTGGTTGATCCGGCACCCGCTACTCCCGCCTGCACTCCGGCTGCGACCATCACCTCGACGCTACTCACCGGATGCGCCCCGCACGGACGGCTCGCAGGGCTAAGGGGTGGCTCTCCTGCAACAACAACCCGGTGAGGATAAATGCCGGAGGTGTCGATGCCGACGTATTCCTTGTGCTCGCCCAAACAGATGAAGACACCGTTCCACGGGGGAGTTTTTCCCCTGAAGCTGCCCGCGTTGTCGCTGACGTAGTCACAGAGATCGAATCTCCGGACTAGGCCAGAAACCACGCGCTCGCCAGTGTTGATGAAGTTTCCCGTCCGGATCATGACTCCAGCTAGCACCGCTGCTGGCCCCACGGTGGGCGCCAACTGTCGTGGTGGTGGCACGGCAGATGCCATGGGTAGGCTAAAGTATGGGGCCAATGGATGCTAGAGGGATCTGGGGAGGGAAGATGCAGTTGATTCTACACACAGAAAGCAAAGGCGAAGATCTTTATTCCTCCTTCCTTGGGCTACAAGTGCTCCTGGAGCTGTGTTCTAGGAGGAAAGAAGAACTTTACCAGCCTAACGGTTCTAAATGAGCCCATGCCCTCCTCAGGGTCCAAGCCTTCCCTTCTAAAGGAGGGCCTTGGGTTCCTTTAGGGCTGATGTGGCAAGCATATTCGAGGAATATGCTTGTCCCAATATAGTAGTTCGGCGCCCCCCTTTCCCTGTCGCTCCCCTAATGACGGCAAGGTTCCAGAGGGCCCCTCCTGTGCGCCTCGGGCTTCAGGACTGTCACCTTCGTGACCTCCTTCTGCCTCTCTGTCGCTCCGCGTCTTTGTCCTTAGTGCTTGGCTCTGCTCAGATTCTCCCTAGCCTGCGGCTAGAGTTTGACTTTAGGCTTCTCCTTCTCCTGCAAGCTTCGTATAATTCGGCCCTGCCTCTCGTAACTTGGCTTGTCCTTTACCTGCATCAAGATCACTCGGGCTAACCCGGCCGACTTACGCAGTATCTCGGCCGGGTAATGTCTTGCCATCATTATAAGGGTCCTGCCCTTTCCTATTTTGGCCGACTTCTACAGGATTCGGCCGATTCAGACTGTAACTCGGAAACTAGATGGGGGACATCCTTTTGTCTTTCCCCGTCTTTACCCTATCGAGGGTTACCTCCCCAACACAGATTGTGCGCTCGGATTTGGAGTTTCACCGTATCTATGAGTTTCTGTCTCGGCTCCGCCAGGAGTTTGAGCCCCAGCGTTCTCAGTGGAATGCTCATGGTCGTGTTCCGCTCTCTGAGGTGTTGTCTGAGCTTCGGGCTAAGGAGACCCGTCTCTGTGGTGCTGGTCTTCTTGCGATTCCATCTGTGCTTGCTACTCGTGGTACTCCTAAGCAGTCTGCTCCCTCGACTCAGCCGCGGTCCTCTGTGCCGCCGCCGATACTCCCCACTCCTCCAGGTCAGGGTCAGAGTCAGCACCAGCAGTTTCAGGGTCAGAGTCAGCACCAGCAGTTTTAGGGCCAGAGTTAGCCCCAGTAGGCTCCTGGTCAGGGTCGCGGTGGTTCTCTTCGTCACTTCTCTTACTGTAACAAGGATGGACACACTTGGGCCACCTGTTATACCCGGGATCCTAGTTTACGTCAGCAACATCAGGCTCGTGGGCAGTCGGCTCCTTCTGGATCTTCAGCAATTGCTCTCTCCGATCAGGACATTATCAGGAGTCTTCGTGGTCTGCTTGCTGCTACAGGCTCTTCTTCGACAGGCACTGCTGGTTTTGTGACTGACTCTTTAGGCACTATGCGACCACCACCTTCTACACAGTCAGGTATGTCCCCATGGTATCTGGATTCTGGAGCTTCCTTTCATATGACCTCTGAGTCTTCTTTTATGTTCGCTCTTCGTTCTCTCCCTTCTCCTGTCCGTGTTTTCACGGCTGATGGTACCTCTCTTCCTGTTTCTAGTCGAGGCACCATTTCTACTTCTTCTTTTTCTATTCCTGATATTTCTCATGTCCCTCTTCTTAAGATGAATCTGTTCTCTGCTAGCCAGCTTACTGAATCTGGTTGTCGTGTCATTCTTGATGCTGATTCTTGTGTTGTCCAGGACCGTGCTGCAGGCCCTGGTTGGAGCTCCCTACTTGGCCGTGACTCTTCAGGACTTTGGGAGTTAGACTGGCTTCGTGTTCCTTCCGCTGCCACTTCATCTGCCAGTTCTTCTCCGGTCGTCGCCTATGCTACCAGCTCCTTTCAGAAGTGGCATCATCCTCTTGGTCACCTTTGTGACTCTCGCCTGTCGTCATTAGTTCATTGTGGTCTTCTGGGGCCTGTCTCAGGAGATGGGTCTTTATATTGTCAGGGTTGTAGGTTGGGTAAACAGATTCAGCTTCCCTATCCTACTAGCGCGTTTGTATCTCAGCGACCTTTTGATTTAGTTCATTCTGATGTTTGGGGTCCGGCTCCTTTCGCTTCGAAAGGGGGCCATCGCTACTATATTTTATTCATTGATGATTTTTATCGGTACACTTGGTTGTATTTTATGCGCTCTCGCAGTGAGGTGCTCTCCATATATCAGCGTTCTGCGGTCATGGTCCGTACTCAATATTCTACCCCCATTCGTGTGTTTCGTGTTGATTCTGCTGGTGAGTATATCTCCCAGATGTTGCGAGGTGTTCTTGCTGAGCAGGGCACCCTTCCTCAGTTCTCCTGTCCTGGCGCCCATGCCTAGAATGGCGTTGCTGAGCGTAAGCATCGTCACCTTCTTGAGACCACTTGTGCCATGATGATTGCTTCTTATCTTCCGCCGCATTTCTGGGCTGAGGCTGTTGCTACGTCTGCTTACCTCATCAATATTCAGCCTTCTGCTGCTCTGCAGGGTGGTATTCCTCTTGAGCGCCTCTCTGGACAGTCTCCAGACTACTCCATGCTTCGCTTGTTTGGTTGTGTTTGCTATGTTCTTCTTGCTCCTCACGAACGCACCAAACTGACCGCTCAGTCTGTTGAGTATGTTTTTCTCGGATACAGTAATGAGCATAAGGGCTATCGCTGTTGGGACCCCGTTGGTCGTCAGATGCGTATCTCTCGTGATGTTACTTTTGATGAGACGCGTCCTTTCTATCCTCGTCCCACCGCTGGTACCTACCCGGTGGAAGATATCTCTTTTCTTCTCTTTCCTAACACACCTCCTTCTACTCCTATTGTGTCCTCTTCAGGATCTCCTCCCCCTGATGTCTCTTCTTCGACACTGTCCTCCTCTGCTCCGTCTAGTTCTCCTAGTTCTCCTCATTCCCCGGAGTCTTCCTCTGCTATTCCTTCTTCTTCATCGTCGTCTCCTGAGTCGTCTTCCCTTGATGAGCTTCCCTCTACTCATCATGTTCGTCAGCGTCGTGCCCCCAACTGTTACTCTCCTAGTCAGTATGGTATTTCTGTTGCCTCCGAGCCGACCTCTTATCGGGATGCTGAGCATCATCCTGAACATTATCAAAGTCATAAAATCCTTTAACATAAAAGGATATGGTAACATTATCATTATACTCACATTGGAAAGGGAGATGTTTGTACCTCCTACAGCAACAAGCTTTATCAAAGCAATAAGTAACATTATAAGTAGAGCACACGTCTCTAGCAATAGTATTCAACTTATCAATTTGTTCCCATAAGTGTTTCCCTTTTTGTGATAAACGGTGTTCCCTATAATAATACTTTTGTTCTTCCGTGAACCAACCTTGCCAATAAGAACTAGTTTTAAAGAAACCATCCATTGATAGAAAGCATGACCAAGCAAGGCAACAACAGACCAGCAACTAGAGTAGGAACTAATTTTTTTGTGTTTTTGAATAAAGAAAGCAAACCAAACTAGACTAATTTTTTTGGAGTTTTTGAAAAGAGGAAAACAAAACCAAGCAAAATAAACTAAGCAAACTAAAAACAAAGTAAAGAGAAAGGAAGTGAAGGACTCCCTTAGTGAAGACGTCCTTAGCCTCCCCGGCAACGGCGCCAGAAAATGCTTGATGATGACTCCTTAACGGCAAGTATGTTGGGAACTCCAAGAGCAAGGTGTGAAGCAGCACAGTAGCAAGTTTTCCCTCAGTAAGAAACCGAGGTTATCGAACCAGTAGGAGAAAGGAAACGTCACACAAGTGTTGCAATCAACGCGGAGACCTGCACAACACAAACTCAAGACTTTGCCCCAACAAACACTAAGGTTGTCAAGCTCACCGGTTTTCTGTAACAAAGGATTAAACGTATGGTGTGGAAGGTAATGGTTTGCAGCAAGTAAACAAGTAACAGTGGAATATGTATCAATGGTAAAGATTGGACCGGGGTCCATAGTTCACTAGAGGTGCTCTCCTTAGATAAACAACATGGCATGAAGGGTAAACAAATTATAGCAGGGCAATTGACAGGAACTGAGCAAGGCATAACAATGCAATACTAGTCAAAAATATCCTATGAGATTCGATTGGGCAATACAACAATATACATAGACCGCCATCCAACTGCATCTATGACTAGAAGTCCACCTTCAGTTTATCATTCAAACCCCCTCCAGTATTAAGTTGCAAGCAACAGACAACTGCTTTAAGCAAAGTGTGTAAGGTAAACAATCCACTTGTTCCATGAACAAGAGACTGTTGTTTTCTCCCTAGTAGCAACAGCACATCTACAACCGAAGATATTTCTGTCACTTCCCTTGATTGAGTAGAGGCATGAACCCACTATCGAGCATAAATACCCCCTCTTGGAGTCACTAGCAACTACTTGGCTAAGATAGCTACTAGCAACGGAGAGCATGCAAGATCACAAACAACACAAACATGAAAGAATCATAAAGACAATACCATTAATCAATCTTACATAATAATCAAAATATCCATCGGATCCCCGCAAACACAACATGCATGATTACAAATAGACTAGATCTTGATCATGAACGGAGCTCACAAGATCTATACATGAAAGCACAAAGGAGGAGATACAACCATCTAGATACTACATGGACCCATAGTCCAAGGTGGAACTACTACCGCATCATAAGGAGAGAAGGCCTCCGGGATGATCTCCCCTCCGGCAGGGTGCCGGGAAGAACTTCAGATCCCCCCCTCCCGATCTAGGGATGACGGTGGCAGTGGCTACAGAAGGTTTCTGTAGGGTTCGCAGCATAGAAAACAAAAAATTTCCTACGATGGGAACTATATACCAAGATCTATATACTAGATACAAAAAACGGGCGGATGTATACCCATAGAGAACATACCCTTGAAGACCGACAAAGCTTAACGAGTTCAACTCGTGGTTGCTGTAGACGATCTCTTGCCGATCTCAAGATCGAGAGGAAGTCCTAGCGCCGCAAAGCAGCAGCGCATCCGTGCTCGCACACACGTATAAGACACCAAGCAACCTCCGCCTCCTCGCTCCAGCGATGCAGCGGAAGCACAACTCTTTCTTGCCGAAGAGCCACCGGGAACATGTATCTCGCTAGTCTGAGACCATGGGGTATAAATTCTAGAGGGGGAGAGAGATCCTTCACGAGGAGGTGTGAGTGAGAGAGAGGAGAGGGGTGCCTTTTATAGGAGGAGGGGGGCACCCAAGGGGGTGGCCGCCGGCCATGGGGGCTGCTGAAAGAACATTTCTTAATCCCTAGTGTTTTGTGTGTTAGATAACAATACCAAGGATCATTTAATGTGTGTTGAAGTGTTGCAGCTCTTTTTGAGAATAAAGGGAAAAGAACTCTGCCCTTGGGGGCGGATAATCCGGCCCCCACCAGGGGCGGATAATCCGCCCCTCCCTCTTCCCAAGTTGGCACAAGCCCCAGAAGGGGGCGGAATTTTGGCCAGATTCTCCGGCCCCGCCGGATAATCCGCCCCTCAGGGGGGCCGGATAATCTGCCCCCCCTGCTCATCGCCAAGGCGCAAGCCCCAGAGAGGGGGCGGAGTTTTGGCCGGACTTTCCAGCATGGCCGGATAATCCGCCCCTCAGGGGGGGCGGATTATCCGCCCCCCAAGATCTTCACCAAGCTTCACCAAGGCGCAAGCCCCAGAGAGGGGGCGGAGTTTCCCCCGGAGAATCCGCCCTTGGGACGGAGTTTTCCCAGGGGGCGGATAATCCGCCCCAAGTGGGGGGGCGGATAATCCGCCCCCAAAGTTGTCTGTGGCCAGATCTGGGAGGGGGTATTTAAGCCAGCCATCCCCCTCCTGCCAGAACTCTTGATTCATCTCGAAAAAGACCAGATCAAATCTGAAAGTTTCATCCAAGAGTGCTCCACCTAGATCCACCCAAAGGCCCCATCCCTTGGAAAATCGAAGGAGGAGAACTCGATCTTCATCATCAGCAATCAAGCGCTTCATCTCCTCTCCATTCATTTGGAGAACCTCCGATCTAGTATTTCTTGCAAATATCTAGATCCTTGTTTTTGTTTATATTGATAAACCTTGTTCTTGTGGCAGCTTGTTGTCATCTCGGGAGCCCCCAATTCGGTTGTGGGTGTGTGCCCCGATAGTGTTGTAAAGGCACGGTTCCCCGAAGGGATCCAATAGTGGAGAAGGTGGATCAGGCCTCTCGTGGCGAGATCCATCGGAGAATAGGGTGAGGCCTATTGTGGCGTGGTGGTCTTAGAACCGCCCACCCCTCCAATGCAGATGTACTTCCCTTAACAAGGAAGGAACTGCGGTAAAACAAACCCCTGTCTCCGCGTGCTCCACTACGGTTTCCTCGCTCCTCTTTTACGTGCTTAGTAGTTAGGGTTACATATAGGGAAATTCTCGTAGTTGCATATCTAGAGAATTTACTTTGTGTCAAGCCTAAAATTGAAAAAGTATTAAAAATTGGTTAGCACCTATTCACCCCCCCCCCCTCTAGGTGCCCATATGATCCATTTCAATTGGTATCAGAGCCTCGGCTCTTATTTCGGGCTTAACCGCCTAAGAGAAGTATGGGTTCCAAGGGAGATGGGAGTGATGCTCCGGAGGTAGTCACCATGAACGATCTCAAGACGTTGGAAACAACCTTGGTGAGTTCAATGGAGGCTAAGATGGAAGAGATGCGTGAAAATATAATGCGTCTCTCCACATCCGCGGCATCATCTCCATCTAACTCTGAGGATACCACTCCGCAATCCAAGGAAACGGGTAAAACTGTTTCCAAAGATAACGAAGTGGTAGGTGATGTTACTAGCAAGAGCTCCTCCTCGAAAAAGGATAGCGGTAAGGATGGATACAATGAGGTTTCTCATGTGTATTCCCCTGATCCGCCTATTCCTCACCCACATATACATAATAGGGGTGATCCACCCAAACTTTCGGCATCTACTTTCTCTCAAATGGCAATTTTTGATGAAATCTCATGTGTGCAGTTCCTCCATAGAGTTGTGGAAGATCATCGAAAATGGTCTTCATGTTGGAAATCCTAACAATCTCACAAGAAGAGAAGTGGTCGATAGCCAACTCAATGCTACAACTCTACACATGATACAGCTTGGTGTGGGTGACAAATACATGCCACACATTCAGCATCTTAGCACAGCTAAAGAAGCTTGGGATGCTCTCACCGAGCTCTTCATCGGAAATGAAAGTATGAGAAGGAATAGATATGATGCCTTGAGCAATGAAGATGAAGGATTTTATATGCTGGATGGAGAAGACCACGAGGACATGTATAGGAGGCTCAAGGCAATAGCCACAACCTTCAGAAACCACGGTGCAGCTCATGTTGATGATGCTTGGATCAAGCACAAGTATGTCAGTGCTCTTATGCCATTTGAGCCCACAGATTTGAAAAGTCTCCAAGGTAGGTATAACTATCACCTCATGTCATCCAATGAGGTAATGCAAGAAATGGCCGCCTTCAAAGTGGCTGCCAAGAATGCCGAAGATGATCGTGCTCGAGCTATGGGGATGCAAAAGGGGGTCAACATGGCCTTGAAGACTAGTGTGATTGATCATGATGAATATGTGGTAGAAGGTCTGGACTGTCCCGAAGATATAAAAAGGATCCACGGACAATACTTGGCTCTTTATGCAAGAAACTTTTGGAAAGATCCAGCCAAGGATAAAGCTGAACTAGATCACAAGAGTGGAGCCTATGGAAGAAAAGAAAATGGTCCCAAGCTAAGAACATGCTTTAATTGTTGTGACCGGCTGCACTTCATAGCTGAGTGTCCATATCAAAGTAGAGAGGATAATGGAGGAAGACTCATTTTCAAGGACAAATCAAAAGCTCCACGTAAGAAACAGTTTGTAAAGAAGAATGCTCCTTTCAAGAAGCAACCAAAGATTGTTCTAGTGGCTCAAGAAGAATATTCATCGGGGAGTGAAGATGAGGACGAGGACGATAACTCTCAAGAGGTGGCTGCTATAGCCACCACATCTACATCAACATCTCTCTTCGACTCTCCAAACGAAAACATCATCAACAAGAATGCTACTTGCCTCATGGCAAGAAGCTCCGAGGTAACTTCTTCTAACTCTTCTTTTCCCAAGGCTATGATAGACATGGATGATCCTGCTAGTCTTAAGGTTAAAGAAGAGATTATTGCTTTGGATTATTTCTATACTAACTTGCAAGGTGAGCACAAAGTTCGTTTTGAGGCTCTTATGGATCAGCTGGCCCAAAACGAAGCACTCCTCGAAGAAAAGGGAAGAATTGAAAGGGAGGATGCAATGGAAATTGCATCCCTAAAAAATGCTCTTGAAGAAGAAGAAGAAGCTCGGGTCTCTCTTGAAGAGAGGCTTGAGTCTATGGAAGAGTCACATGAAGAAATTGTGACTAAACTCGTTAAGGAACATGACAATGCTGTCACCAAGGCAAAGAAGTTAAAGAAGGAAAGGATTGACTTTGGGGCTGCTCATGATAGACTCTCCGAGGAATTGGAGAAACTTGACAATGCTCACAAGGCATTGAAAAACAAGTTCTCTATTCTCATTGAGTCACATGATCAGCTTCAAAGTCGATTGGCCAAATATGATACTCCTAGCTCGTCCATCTCAACATATAGTAAAAAGAAAAATGCTAGTGTGGAAAAAGAAGTGATCAAGGACATCACTACAAAGGACAAAGGTGTGCTTGATGAAGTCCTTGGCAAGCAAAGGTCAAATCATGGTAAAGAGGGACTTGGGTATGTCACCAAGTCCAAGAAGAAGAAAACCAAGAAGAACAAGACCAAGAATGTGCAATTAAAGACAAGCACTGCTGAGAAGGTTATCACAAAAGACAAGACTAATAATATTGGTTTTGCAGGGTCTCACAATCCGAATTATGAACTCTTTTGTGATGACTATGGTGATGTTTATGCTTATTATGTTGGTCCATTTGATGAATATATTGCTTGGTCTATTTGGGTCCCAAAGACCCTTGTTACTAACATGAAAGGACCCATTGAAAAATGGGTACCTAAAACCAAGAAGTAATTTTCTTGCAGGGCTATGCTTCCGGTGGGTCAAAATGGGTGCTGGATAGTGGCTGCACTAGTCATATGACCGGAAGCAAGGAGATCATCACGGAGATGCGTCCAAATCATGATAATATCACAGTCTCCTATGGTGATAAGTCAAAATCTCAGGTATTGGGTCTTGGCAAGGTTGTGGTTGCCCACGATATCTCTCTCGTGGACGTCATGCTTGTTGAGACCCTTGGTTACAATCTTCTTTCTGTTCGTGCCCTTGGAAAGATGGGTTTTGCTGTTTTTATCGATGATGATTTGGTGGTACTCTTGTGGAGCAAGTCTCTAAAGGTCGCTTTCGTTGGATACGTCGAAAATGACCTGTATGTGATGGACTTCTCGGGGAAAACCACTTCGGGTCCGATGTGTCTATTCGGAAAGGCTGACGTGGGCTGGCTGTGGCATCGTCGTTTAGCCCATGTCAACATGAGAACTTTGCAAAGTCTCCAGAAGGGTGGCCACATCCTTGGACTAAAAGACAATGTATCTTTTGCCAAAGATCGTGTTTGCAGGGCTTGTGTAGAAGGAAAAATGCATGACTCTCCCCACAAGAGGAAGACTATTGTGTCATCAAAGAGGATCTTGGAATTACTTCATGTGGATTTATTTGGTCCTCCTTCTCATGCAAGTCTTGGTGGGAAGAAATATTTCTTGGTCATTGTCGATGATTACTCAAGATATACATGGGTATATTTTTTCAAGCTGAAAAGTGAGACTCAACAAACAGTCATCGACTTTGCCAATGAAGTTCAACGTCAACACAATGTTCCCATCTTGGCAATTAGAAGTGACAACGGCTCAGAATTCAAGAACTACACTTTAAACGAGTTTCTTAGCGAAGAGGGGATTAGACACCAATATTCCGCTGCGTACACCCCTCAACAAAATGGTGTAGCCGAGAGGAAGAACCAGACTTTGATGGATATGGCAAGATCTATACTAGCTGAATTCAAGTCTCCTTATAATTTTTGGGCTGAAGCCATATCCACTGCTTGTCACTCATCAAACCGACTCTACCTTCGGAAGATCTTGGACAAGACCCCATATGAAATGCTTACCAGTAACAAACCCAACATCTCATACTTCAGGGTATTCGGGTGTAAGTGTTTCTTTCTTATTAAAGGTGTCCGTTTGTCAAAATTTGAATCCAAGGCTTTAGAAGGTATTTTTGTTGGTTACGGTGCCGAATCCCACACTTATAGAGTCTACAACATGCTCACTGGGATTGTTGTAGAATCTTGTAGTGTGGAGTTTGATGAAAATAACGGCTCCTTTGTAGGGCAAGTTGATGTTTGTGATGCAGATGTTGAAATACCCCAAGATGCCATAAGAAGAATGGGCGTGGGATTTTTCCGCCCCATTGAGGAACCCCTTGTGGCGGATCGGGAAGGACAATGCTCCACACATGTGGAGCCCTCATCTACACAAGATCAACAAGCTCCTACTGTTGGAGACAATCCTGCACCAACACCACAATCTGCTGAAGACCATCTGTCCACTGGACAAGCTGGTAGTCCCAGGCCGGACTATCCGCCCCCTCCAAGGGGCGGACAATCCGCCCCTGGCACTCCAACTCGTTCCAGAGGATCCGAAGGAGAAGTCAACAACTCTGAAGCTCCCAGGCCGGATTCTCCGGCCCCCAGGGGCGGAGTATCCGGCCCTGGGTCTCCAACTCCAGTCAGGCTTTCTCAGGAAGATGGTTCTGGTACTTCACCTCCCAGGCCGGATAGTCCGGCCCCTCCAAGGGGCGGATTATCCGGGCCTGAAGAAAATGTTCAGCAACAATCTTCTGGCAGTAACGGTGACCAAGATCAAGGGCAGGGCAGTAATCAAGACAAGGATACAACTATTGAATCCACTCCTCCTAGAAACAATAAGGACATTGAGGCTCGTCGCAAGGCTCGTGCTGATCGGAACCTTGAACTAAGAGGTCACACTCTTGACAAGGTTGTGGGTGATCTACGACGAAGGGTATCCACTCGAAGAGAGCTTACAAGCTTCTGTGATCATCAAGCTCACATTTCCATGGTTGAACCGAAGAAGGTTTTTGATGCTCTTGAAGACCCCGATTGGGTTGTCGCAATGCATGAAGAATTAAATAACTTCGAACGCAACAAAGTTTGGAAGCTCGTAGAAAAACCAAAGGATTGCCGCAATGTTATCGGCACCAAGTGGATCTTCAAGAACAAACAGGATGAAAATGGCATTGTCGTGAGGAATAAAGCACGACTCGTGGCTCAAGGATTCTCTCAAGTTGAAGGAATTGATTTTGGCGAGACCTACGCTCCTGTGGCTCGCCTTGAGTCCATCCGTATCCTTCTTGCATATGCAGCCCATCATAATTTTAAATTACAACAAATGGATGTTAAGAGTGCTTTCCTTAATGGTCCTCTACATGAGTTAGTATACGTCAAGCAGCCCCAGGGGTTTGAGGACCCCAAATTTCCGAACCATGTCTACAAACTCGATAAGGCGCTCTATGGCCTTAAATAAGCCCCACGTGCGTGGTATGAGCACCTTAAAGAGCTTTTGCTAGACCGTGGATTCGAAGTTGGGAAAATCGATCCCACTCTTTTTACTAAGAAGGTTAATGGGGAGCTTTTTGTATGCCAACTTTATGTAGATGACATTATTTTTGGCTCTACTAACCAAGCTTTTAACGATGAATTTTCAAAGCTTATGACTGACAGGTTTGAGATGTCCATGATGGGTGAGCTCAGGTTCTTTCTTGGATTTGAGATCAAACAACTTAGAGAGGGAACCTTTATTAATCAAGCTAAGTACATCCAAGACATGCTCAAAAGGTTTAAGATGACGGATCTCAATGGCGTTGCTACCCCTATGCAAACAAAGTGTCATCTTGAGCTCAATCCCAAGGGTAAAGACGTGGATCAAAAGGTATACCGATCCATGATCGGCTCTCTCCTTTACCTTTGCGCATCTAGGCCCGATATCGTGCTAAGTTAGGAGTGTGTGCAAGGTACCAAGCCGCTCCTAAAGAAAGCCACTTAGTGGCAGTCAAGCGAATCTTCCGATATTTGGTTCATTCCCCAAATTTTGGGTTATGGTATCCCAAGGGTTCAAGTTTCTCTCTATGTGGTTACACTGATTCAGATTGGGCTGGTGACAAAGATGATAGGAAATCAACCTCTGGTGCATGCCAATTCTTGGGCAGGTCTCTAGTGTGTTGGTCATCAAAGAAACAGAATTATATTTCACTCTCAACCGCCGAAGCTGAATATGTTGTTGCTGCAACATATTGTACTCAATTGTTATGGATGAGGCAAACTTTAAAGGAATATGGTGTCAATTTTGACAAAGTGCCTCTTTTATGCGACAATGAAAGTGCTATCAAAATTGCTTGCAATCCCGTGCAGCATACAAGAACAAAACATATAGAGATTCGCAACCACTTTATTCGAGATCATGTTGCTCATGGAGATATTGCTCTATCTTTTGTGAGCACGAAGAACCAACTTGCTGATATTTTCACGAAGCCACTTGATGAAGCATGATTTTGTTATTTGAGGAATGAGCTAAATATCATAGATTCAAGGAGCTTGGCTTGACTACCCTTGCACACTCACTTGCTCTTATTCATGTATTTGGTTTAGATGCGGGCATAGACATAGGGGGAGTGTGGTCCTAATTGATTGGGCCAACCCTCCCCCCATAATGCCAAAAGCAAGTAAAATCATTTCCCTTAATATCACTTTGTGATATGTGGGTCATCGATGAGCATTGGTTTTGAACTCAAGATACATCTTCGCGGTGTCATGCCATGCGCTCCACCATGGTGGCTTCGGCCACCGCCCTCTTCCTTGAGAAGAGTTGGTTTTTCATGGGTCCCGTTGGATTTTCTTGCATATCTCATGTTCTTATGGAAAAGGGGCGTTAGCTTCGCTCTTCTTCCTTTTTAGCGTTTCGATGCCAAAGGGGGAGAAGTAGTTCTATTAGGGCTCGTGGATTTGCAAGGGTCGAGTACAAGCTTTTTGATTTTAGTCGTTTCTATTTGCTTGCTTGTGCCTCTTTTCTAGCTATTTGTGTGTGCTTATGTAAGACTGTGTCGTACTCCATTGTGTTTGGTACTATGTTGGGTATCCATGGAATTATGGATTTATCTATTATGGACCCCATGGAATTCTAGAATTATGAAACATATTTGATGGCATATGGATTCATGGGATTATCTATGTATGCTTTGGCTATTCTCATCCCGGTGGTATGACCTTGTCCCTCAATCCACTTTTGTTCCAACTATCTTTGCCATGGAAGTTGTGCTCTCTCTAGTGTGTGTAGTTGTATTCAAATGCAAAATTTTAAATATGCACACATCTAGGGGGAGCGCCTTTCATCTTAAGGTGGCGATAGCCGGTTTCATTGCAAATCCTAGTATTGTCATCTAACACCAAAAAGGGGGAGGTTGAAAGAACATTTCTTAATCCCTAGTGTTTTGTGTGTTAGATAACAATACCAAGGATCATTTAATGTGTGTTGAAGTGTTGCAGCTCTTTTTGAGAATAAAGGGAAAAGAACTCTGCCCTTGGGGGCGGATAATCCGGCCCCCACCAGGGGCGGATAATCCGCCCCTCCCTCTTCCCAAGTTGGCGCAAGCCCCAGAAGGGGGCGGAATTTTGGCCGGATTCTCCGGCCCCACCGGATAATCCGCCCCTCAGGGGGGCCGGATAATCCGCCCCCCCTTCTCATCGCCAAGGCGCAAGCCCCAGAGAGGGGGCGGAGTTTTGGCCGGACTTTCTAGCATGGCCATATAATCCGCCCCTCAGGGGGGCCGGATTATCCGCCCCCCAAGATCTTCACCAAGCTTCACCAAGGCGCAAGCCCCAGAGAGGGGGCGGAGTTTCCCCCGGAGAATCCGCCCTTGGGGCGGAGTTTTCCCAGGGGGCGGATAATCCGCCCCAAGTGGGGGGCGGATAATCCGCCCCCAAAGTTGTGCAACGGCCAGATCTGGGGAGGGGGTATTTAAGCCAGCCATCCCCCTCCTGCCAGAACTCTTGATTCATCTCGAAAAAGACCAGATCAAATTTGAAAGTTTCATCCAAGAGTGCTCCACCTAGATCCACCCAAAGGCCCCATCCCTTGGAATATCGAAGGAGGAGAACTCGATCTTCATCATCAGCAATCAAGCGCTTCATCTCCTCTCCATTCATTTGGAGAACCTCCGATCTAGTATTTCTTGCAAATATCTAGATCCTCGTTTTTGTTTATATTGATAAACCTTGTTCTTGTGGCAGCTTGTTGTCATCTCGGGAGCCCCCAATTCGGTTGTGGGTGTGTGCCCTGATAGTGTTGTAAAAGGCACCGGTTCCCGCCTCGAAGGGATCCAATAGTGGAGAAGGTGGATCAGGCCTCTTGTGGCGAGATCCATCGGAGAATAGGGTGAGGCCTATTGTGGCGTGGTGGTCTTAGAACCGCCCACCCCTCCAACGCAGATGTACTTCCCTTAACAAGGAAGGAACTGCGGTAAAACAAATCCCTGTGTCTCCGCGTGCTCCACTAAGGTTTCCTCGCTCCTCTTTTACGCGCTTAGTAGTTAGGGTTACATATAGGGAAATTCTCGTAGTTGCATATCTAGAGAATTTACTTTGTGTCAAGCCTAAAATTGAAAAAGTATTAAAAATTGGTTAGCACCTATTCACCCCCCGCTCTAGGTGCCCATACGATCCATTTCAGCTGCCCCCTCCCCTCCTTCATTCATGTGGGTGGACACTCCACTCACAAAATGGCCCTTCAATTTTCTCCACTCAAAAATCCACTCAAATTCCCATTAAATTTCCACCAAATTTAATGCAAATTCTCATTAAACAAAACTCTTTTATTTTATTCAGAATTTTGTCAATTACTTTAATGACAAACATTCACAAATAACCCCTTGCTAGAATTCCATTTCACATGCATAACCTCTTTATGCAATTTCACCCGAAAACCTGTTTCGGTATCTAGTGAAATAAATTCATGCGCTTGTTTATTCTTTCGGCATGAAACATTTGCTCCAACTGGATGTCAGTGTCGCTTAAGTGTGTCACCCTACGGTTCGTGAATAATGTGGACATGATAGAGACCCTTCTCCGATCAATAATCAGTAGCGGGACCTGGAGATCCATACTGACTCCCACACATTCAACGATGACTTTTCCTGTGATCGTCAGAACCTTTTACGCTTGTATCTTAATCCCTTTGTTTCACGATATATTACATGTCCGAGATTCGATTAACAGTATCTCCATACCTAGTTTGATCTCGTTACTGACATGCACTCTTTTCTTGTTCCCGTGATATAACATTCTAGTGATCAAATCACTTGCTTGCAAGCTAACCAATGTGATATCACCGAGAGGGCCCAGAGTATATCTATCCGTCATCGGGATGAACAAATTCCACTCTTGATCCATGATTCTCAACATAACACTTTAGTAGCTTTGAAGCCATCTTTATAATCACCCAGTTACGGTGTGACGTTTGATGTCAACAAGAAACTCTTCCGGTGTTGGAGCTCCTCCAACTAACCGCTCCGCCATTCATGAGAAATACGTATCCGGATTGAGACTTAGAGTCATCCGGATCGGTGTCAAAGCTAGCGTCGACATAACACTTAGCGACGAGTTCTTCTTCACCTCCGTATACAAGAAACATATCCATAGTTCTTCGCAAGTACTTAAGGATATTCTTGACCGCTTTCCATTGTTCTGAACCTGGATCTGATTGGTACCTACTAGTCAAACTAATATCATGTGCCACATCCGGTCTTGTACATAGCATGGCGTACATTATAGAGCCTATGGCTGAAGCATAGGGTACTTTGTCAATTTTCTCTCTTTCTTTCATCGTAGCCGGACTTTGAGTCTTACTCAATGTCGTGCCTTGTGTCATAGGTAAGAACCCCTTCTTACTATCTTCCATTTTAAACTTCTTTAAAATCTTATCAAGGTATGTACTTTGCGATAGCCCTATTAGGCGCCTAGATCTATCTCTATAGATCTTTATGCCTAATATGTATGACGCTTCACCTAGGTCCTTCATTGAAAATTTGCTGTTTAGATAACTTTTAACACTATTTAAAAGACCTATATCATTTCCGATCAATAATATGTCATCCACATATAATATCAGAAATGCCACATTGCTCCCACTCACTTTCTTGTAAATACAAGCTTCTCCATAAGTTTGGACAAATCCAAACTCTTTGATCACCTCATCAAAGCGGAGATTCCAACTTTGTGATGCTTGCTTCAATCCATAGATGGATCGCTGAAGCTTGCACACCTTATTAGCATCCTTAGGATCGACATAACCCATTGGTTGTATCATATACAACTCTTCTTCAATATTACCATTGAGAAACACGGTTTTGACATCCATCTGCCATATCTCATAATCGAAATATGCAGCAATTGCTAACATAATCCTAACTGACTAGCATCGCTACGGGAGAGAATGTCTCATTGTAATCAACTCCTTGAATTTGTAGAAACCCCTTTGCGACAAGTCGAGCTTTATAGACGGTTACATTACCAACAGCATCAGTTTTCCTTTTGAAAATCCATTTGTTCTCCACGGCCTTTCGGTCGTGAGGTAAGTCCACCAAGTTCCAAACTTGATTTTCATACATGGATTCCATCTCGGATTTCATGGCTTCTAACCATTTGTTGGAATCCGGGCTCATCATCGCTTCTTCATACATCGCAGGGTCATCATTTTCATCAACCATGAAATTCATGACAGGATTTCCATACAGCTCGGGAGCTGCACGCATCCTACTAGACCTGCGAGGTTCGGTAGTGTTCTCTTTTGGAGTTTTATGATCATTATCATTAGTTCCCTCTTCAACTGGTGGAGCCAACTCCGGAACGACTTTCGGCTCTGCGCTACTCGCCATACGTTGAAGAGAAGGTTCAATAAACTCTTCGAGTTCTACCTTCCGACTACTCACACCTTTCGCGAGAAACTCTTTCTCTAGAAAGGATCCATTCTTGGCAACAAAAACCTTGCCCTCGGATCTGTGATAGAAGGAATACCCAATAGTTTCCTTAGGGTATCCTATGAAGACGCATTTTTTCGCTTTGGGTTCGAGTTTATCTGGTTGAAGTTTCTTCACATAAACATCGCATCCCCAAACTTTAAGAAATGACATCTTAGGTTTGTTTCCAAACCACAATTCATACGGTGTCTTTTCAACGGATTTAGATGGTGCCCGATTTAAAGTGAATGCAGCAGTTTCTAGTGCATAACCCCAAAATGACAACGGCAAGTCCGTCAGAGACATCATAGATCGAACCATATCTAATAAAAATGCGATTCTGACGTTCCGACACACCATTTCTTTGTGGTGTTCCGGCAGGTGTGAGTTGTGAAACAATTCCATACTCTTTCATGTGAGTGCTAAACTCGTAACTTAGATACTCACCTCCACGGTCGGACCGTGGAAATTTGATCTTTCTATTACGATGATTTTCCACTTCATTCTGAAATTCCTTGAACTTTTCAAAGGTTTCAGACTTGTGTTTCATCAAGTAGATATAACCGTATCTACTCAAATCATCCGTGAAAGTAACAAAATAACGATATCCACCTCACGCCGACACACTCATTGGACCACATGATTTCTAATAAATCTGTCGCCCGTTCCATTGAACCGAAAAACGACGTTCTAGTCATCTTGCCCATAAGGCATGGCTCATATGTATCAAATGATTCAAAATCAAGTGATTCCAAAAGTCCATCCGAATGGAGCTTCTTCATGCGTTTAACGCCAATATGACCTAGACGGCAGTGCCACATATATGCGAATATATCATCATTTAGTTTAATCCTTTTAGCATCAACATTATGAATATGTGTAACATTATTATCGAGATCCAATAGAAATAAACCATTCGTCATCGGTGCATGACCATAAAAGATTTCATTCATATAAATGGAACAACCATTGTTCTCGGATTTAAATGAATAACCACTTCGCATTAAACACGATCCAGATACAATGTTCATGCTCAGTGCAGGCACCAGATAACAATTATTCAAGTTTATAACTAATCCCAACGGCAAATGGAGAGGCAGCGTTCCGACGGCGATCACATCAACGCTTGATCCATTGCGGACACGCATCTTGACCTCACCCCTTGCTAGAGGTCGCTTGTTCTGCAGCCCCTGATTTGAGTTACAAATATTAGCAACTGAACCAGTATCAAATACCCAGGTGCTACTGCAAGCACTAGTCAAGTACACATTAATAACATGTATAAAATATATACCTTTGTTTGTCTTGCCGGCCTTCTTGTCTGCCAAATACTTGGGGCAGTTGCGCTTATAGTGGCCAGTCCCCTTATAATAGTAGCACTCGGTATCAGACTTAGGTCCAACTCGGGGTTTCTTTTCAGGCACGGCAACCGGCTTGCCGCCCTTACTTCCCTTCCATTTTCCCTTCTTGTCTTTCTTGAAAATAGTGTTCTTATTGATAATCAACACTTGATGTTCCTTTTTGATCTCCACTTCTGCAGTTTTAAGCATTGACAGAAGCTCGGGGAGAGACTTCTTCATGCCTTGCATATTATAGTTCATCACGAAGCTCTTATAGCTAGGTGGCGAGGCGCAGAATCGATGGATGCCTAAGTCAATGGGAATCGTTATTCCCAAGGACACAAGCTTATCGGCGTAACCCGACATCTTGAGTACATGCTCACTAACGGAGCTGTGCTCTTCCATCATGCAGCTAAAGAACTTTTCTGAAGCGTTGTAGCTCTCCACAGCAGCATGTGTGTCGAAAATCATTTTCAACTCACCCATTGTATCAAAAGCATTGTCGTTTTCGAAATGCTTTCGAAGTTCCAGCTCTAGCCCATACAATATGCTGCAATGAACTAAGTTGTGGTCCTCCTGACGAGTCTGATAGACATTCTTCTCCTCGTCAGGGGCATCCTCAAAAGGTGGGGGGCCTAGCAGCGCTTCTAGCACATATTTCTTTTGTGCAACAGAGAGTAGAATCCTCAAATTCATGGCCCATTCGGTAAAGTTTCTACCGTTCGTTGCAAGTTTCTCTTTCTCCATGAACACATTGAAATTAAAAGCAGGTGGTTCCATCTACAACAGAATTTGTAAAGTTTAGACTAAGTTTATGATAGATTGAGTTCAACTAATCCATATTATGAATGAACTCCCACTCAAAAACGACATCCCTCGTGCCTTTTTGGTGATTACATGAACCAAATCCACTACACCAAGTCCGATCATCACGTGAGTTGGTGTAGCTTCAAAGGCGAGCATCAAATGGGCATCATATCAACTATATGACTCATGCTTAACCTTTCGGTCCGTGTTCCGAGGCCATGTCTGTACATGCTAGGCTCGCCAAGTTAGAACCTTAGTATTCGCGTGTGTAACTGTTTTACACCCGAAATATGGTCGTGGATCCAATAACACCCAATCATCACGTGATGTCTTGGAGCGACGAAAACATAATCGGTGCATACTAAAGGAAGAACACATTCTTATCTTGATATTTAAAAGAGGGATCATCTTATTATGCTAACAAAGCGCTAAACAAGCCATATAAGATGCTATCAAACATCACATGTTTATTAGTGAAATGATATGGTTCCCGCATATGATCTCTATCATGTGCACCGTGGTATGATCACTATCACACTTTTATGTGTAAGTCCAAGTTCTATGGAGATTACACGTTAAGTATGTTGTAAGAGTATCATCTCATACTTCTACTTACAACATCACCATATCATAACACTAGCCCAGCAACAATCTAAACTAGACGCCTCTAATTTATCCATTGCAAGTTTTACGTGGCTTAGGGCTTTCGAGATAGAACCGTTCTTACCTACGAACATGAACCACAACGAGGATAACCAAATTGTTGACAACTTGTTGCAAAATAGATATTGACTATAGTAGGAGAGACAGACACCCGCTAGCCACTTATGCAAACTACTTGCATGTCAAGCGTGGAACAGGTCTCATGTGCGAGGACATGTAAAGTTTGTTCGGGCCGCTTCATCCCACTATGCCACCAATATCCAAAATTACAACTAAGGAGCAACAACATGATCATCATCGCCCACATACTCATATGTGTACTACCGTGTAAAGCATCTATGTATAGATCCGGCTCTGATACCACTGTAGGGTTCGCAGCATAGAAAACAAAAAATTTCCTACGATGGGAACTATGTACCAAGATCTATCTACTAGATACAAACAACGGGCGGATGTATATCCGTAGAGAACATACCCTTGAAGACCGACAAAGCTTAACGAGTTCAACTCGTGGTTGATGTAGACGATCTCTTGCCGATCTCAAGATCGAGAGGAAGTCCTAGCGCCGCAAAGCAGCAGCGCATCCGTGCTCGCACACACGTACAAGACACCGAGCAACCTCCGCCTCCTCGCTCCAGCGATGCAGCGGAAGCACAACTCTTTCTTACCGAAGAGCCACCGGGAACATGTATCTCGCTAGTCCAAGACCATGGGGAATAAATTCTAAAGGGGGAGAGAGATCCTTCACGAGGAGGTGTGAGTGAGAGAGAGGAGAGGGGTGCCTTTTATAGGAGGAGGGGGGCACCCAAGGGGGTGGCCGCCGGCCATGGGGGCTGCCCCCTCCCCTCCTTCATTCATGTGGGTGGACACTCCACTCACAAAATGGCCCTTCAATTTTCTCCACTCAAAAATCCACTCAAATTCCCATTAAATTTCCACCAAATTTAATGCAAACTCTCATTAAATAAAACTCTTTTATTTTATTCAGAATTTTGTCAATTACTTTAATGACAAACATTCACAAATAACCCCTTGCTAGAATTCCATTTCACATGCATAACCTCTTTATGCAATTTCACCAGAAAACCTATTTCGGTATCTAGTGAAATAAATTCCCACGCTTGTTTATTCTTTCGGCATGAAACATTTGCTCCAACTGGATGCCAGTGTCCCTTAAGTGTGTCACCCTACGATTCGCGAATAATGCGGACATGATCGAGACCCTTCTCCGATCAATAATCAGTAGCGGGACCTGGAGATCCATACTGACTCCCACACATTCAACGATGACTTTTCCTGTGATCGTCGGAACCTTTTACGCTTGTATCTTAATCCCTTTGTTTCACGATATACTACATGTCCGAGATTTGATTATCAGCATCTCCATACCTAGTTTGATATCGTTACAGACATGCACTCTTTTCTCGTTCCCGTGATATAACATTCTAGTGATCAAATCACTTGCTTGCAAGCTAACCAATGTGATATCACCGAGAGGGCCCATAGTATATCTATCCGTCATCGGGATGAACAAATTCCACTCCTAAACCATGATTCTCAATATAACACTTTAGTAGCTTTGAAGCCATCTTTGTAATCATCCAGTTACGGTGTGACGTTTGATGTCAACAAGAAACTCTTCCGGTGTTAGTGATTGGCATGATCTCATGGTCTAAGGATTAGGACTACTTCGTAAGTTGTTTATAGCAATATAAACTCAATGACTTTGATCGTAATGCTATACTTCGGATGAATGTTCATCACACCATTACACTAATGTTGTGATGTCGTTATTAACAATATCCAATGTCTATGATCAGGAAACTGTGATCATCTTGTTAATTAACGAACTAGTTTATGAGAGAGGCATAACTAGGAACTTTCTGTTTGTTTATTAAACACACATGTATTAACGTTTCCGTATTAATACAATTATAGCATGCAAAATAAACATCTATCATATACTTGGAATACACATAATAAACATTTTATTATTGCCTCTCAGGGCATATTCCCTTCAGTTTCGTGGAATATTGATCGGGTCCTTAGGATTTCTGCGTCGGGGGCTTCTTATAGGCGAAGAGGCGAGGTTGGGAGGCGGCCAGGGCCCCACACCCTACCCAGGCGCGGGGCAGGGCCCTCCCGCGCCTAGGGGGTCTGGCCGCCCTGGCTTGCGTCTTCGTCTCGTCTTCTGGATTCGTGTCCCCCACGGTAAAATATTGACTTTGGCTTTTGTCCCGTCCAATTCCAAGAATATTAATTTTCTGCCTTTCTGGAACCAAAAACAGAAGAAAACAGGCAACTGGCACTGTGGCAACTTGTTAATAGGTTAGTTCCAGAAAAGATATAAAAACACCTCAAAGTGTAGACAAAGCAAAACAAAGTAGATACTAAACAAGCATGGAGCATCAAAAAATATAGATACATTTCCGACGTATCACAGACTTCTACACGATCTTGAGATCGGCAAGAGATCGACTACATCACCAACGAGTCCATACTGGTAAAGCTTTGTCGGTCTTAAAGGGTATGTATTCTGAATATATATCCACCCGTTGATTGTATTTAGATAGATGGATCATGGCGTATATAGTTCCCATCGTAGAATTTTTTTGTTTTCTATGCTGCGAACCCAACACATCGCCGCTACCGGCAGCCACCACGACGGTGCCTTGCCACCTCTACGCTGCCGCCCCGTAGGAGATATCAAGCCTTGGACGACCAAGCCACGCTGCATAGTGCACTCCGCCGTCGCCACGCTACCCCCTGCGCAACGTGGCTAAGGCCACCTCTCCAGCCCACCGTCATTTGACGGGGTGGGCGCCGCCACCATCGTCATCGCCGGCGGCAGCGACGGCCACTGCTTGTAGATCAGCCGATCTCAAGAGGGATTGAAGGAGGTTGCTCCAGGACCGCTCGAGAGAGATTGGTTCACATAGGAGCTTAGCTGCTATTCATGTCGCGAAAGCTCTTGGGACAATGAGTCACACACTGGCTCGACCAAGCACCAAAAGGGAGACACACGCAACCGGATAAATGCTATCTCAGTTTCTTTCGATCATGCCAAAGACAAGGAAAATCACTGGAAAGATCTCTGACTTGGCACATTCACAGAGGCCCTCAGAGGATCCTCCTCGCAACCCTAGGTCGACAGCTGCCGCCCGGGTGCTAGACCTCTCAGATCAGCACACATGTACGCTTCCACCATCATAGCCTATGTTTTCATCTTGCACTACACGCCATAGGGCACGGTACGTCAATCATCACATCTTACCTAATCGGGGTGGCTGGAGGTGCGGCCGTCCTGGGCCCCTGAACCCAAGGGGAGCCCAGCTTGGTATGCGCATGAGGTTGGAGAGGTGTTGGACGTCCTTTTGTTGGCGCGATTGGAGAAAAGGTCCGGAGCTCTTTCTACCGTACAGGTCACGCTCGGAGACGAAAAGGAAGCGTCACATTCCTGTAGTGGGCTTTTTATTTAGTTAATTAATAACTTGGGCCTTCAATTTTTAATTAGCCTGGATCTGTTCTCTTTTCATTGAGTCTCTTAACTCATGAAAAGTTCACGAAGGCAGTAGTCAGTTTGTGAGCCATCCGAAACGCAAGGAGGAAAGCCATCTATTGTACTCTTTTCGTCTTAGAATAGATATCGCAGTTTTTAAAATTTGGATAAATCAATATACTAGTCTAGATTTATCCAGATTTTGATAAATTTGTGACATCGATTTTGAAACAGATAGAGTACCACATTTCATTGAGTAATAAAAAGGAGCCTTTCCCTCGAAGAAAAGCTAAGATATGATTTAGACAATGGCTACAGGACCGATCCAGGATTAATAGCACAAGTTCAAGACATTTGGTGATACATATTTAACTTTCAAACTTTTAATCCCACGCCCATTGTTCTTATTTTCGCCAAAGTCGGAACAACCAATTCTAGTGTGATAGGTGCAGGACAGCGCAATGCGCATAATCTTAGAAGGCTAGGCGGCGCCCAAGCCAAACAATTGACGGTTTGACGGACAAGTGCCCATCGGGCATTTGCGACGAACAATAGTCTGGAACGACCATATTTGTCAAATTCAAACATTTTTTAAAAAATACTCATATTAGATAGCATTTATGAAAAAGCATGAAATTTGTGAGGTCATGGCCCCATATAGTTAAGGGTATATTTTCCATTTATTGTGTGCCATTGCGGCATCGCTCAACCTTTCCATATAGATACTGCATCACCGACCCTCATGTGACTATGTCAGTAGAGTACAGTGCAGAGCTCAGTGTGCCCACATGCCGCCGCAATGACACGATTCACACAATATGTATAAACTATTTGATACTTATAATTTTTTACATAATTTAAGTGTCATAATATTTTAATACACACATATTAATTACTTTTTTGATCTTTGTATTGTGGGGCACGAGTTCTAGCTTCGCCCCCGGGCCCTCGATATCTGAGGACCGACCCTGCATGCTACCACTGGCTTTTTAATGGATTACCCCCTAGTAGCCTGGCTAAGTAGTACACTACAGACACCTTGTATGAAAGTTTATCTCCGAGGGTAATCTTACAAACTAATCAAATTTTTTTAGTATTAGGTTCTACTAATTGTTAAATATGGGCATATCATAATGCTATAGAATTAGTCTTTCCTTTAACAGTTTAATTTACAAAATAATTATGATTATATTGCTGGCTCAAGAACAAGTTTATTTGTATTCATGTTATCGCTTTTATGGGCATATCATACTAACACACCAACTTTCGCATTTTTCGGCCAATTAGTATCAGAATATAGAGAAATAGACAAGTTTCACATGAAACTACCAGAAACAATTCGAGTAGGACCATTTATTATGTGCCAAAGGCTTTGAAAAAATATATTTTTTAACTCACCCCATTATATTCAAATCTTAGATCCGACCCTAAGCCCACCATTCGGGTCTGCCGAGGACATCACTAACTATATCAGATCAACGATATGTGGCCAATTACTTGTTTTCTTGTACTAGTGTCTTATATACCATACATACTCTAGATTTTTCTACCAGAGTATACCTAGTCATAAAGTAGAAACTTATAGAATGCAATGCTTATAACATGCCAATTATACACGCACATACATGTACATTATATTCATGAAAGTGAAAAGTTATGATCGAGTACATGTGATTTTGTATTTTTCCTATTTCTCATTTGAGAGGATTTGGTTTAAATACTCTTGTCTATTGAAATGCATTGACATATTAATGTTACTGTTATTACTATACATTATTTCAATTTTTGAAAAACGTTGTATCTATAATCACTAATTGGCAAAAATAACTAAAACAAGTATAAAAGTTTCATATAAACATATATATTTTCACACTTGACGAGTTCATAAAGTTAAATAGAACTATAGTGAGTGAGTCCTAGGAGAACGTTTGAAGATTTCAAAATCTGCATTATTTGACAATCTAAAGAATCAACATGTTGTTATTGTAATGGTACTTGTAGTAAATTTGGTTAGTGTAAATATTTGTTGGAGTAATCCATATCATGTGTTTTGTACCTGGAAACTAAAACTGCAAAAATATATTTAGTAAATTTTTGTTGGAGTACTCCATGTCTTCATTTAGTGCGTTTTGTACACCTCCCATGAGTTGTATGTAATTTAGAACATGATGAGTATTTTTTAGTTCATTTTCCTATGTGTTGATAAAATGAACTTGCTAGTAGCTTCCTTGTATTGCCAGTATTGTCTAGCATGTGATACAAAAGTAATCACAAGAAGTACTCCATTTTTTGGAGTATCGAAGGATCTATTGGAGTACTCTATATTGAAAGTGTACATATTGCATAGAGGCGGCATATGTTGTTTTGATTAATTATATGGGCCTACTTATTTTTTTCTGGCTGCTTGCTTGCTTGTTTACATATTCTTGTGAGTTGAAATCCATGTCTCCATTTAATCCCCAGTGGGGACAATAGTACCGCTATATCTTGCAGTAGTGATGGACTATTTTACTTGTTGTGGTATGGAATCCATACATGAATTAATCCATTGACAGAAATACACAAACACACAAATACTCCTTGCTTCACTTGCTAGCTTCTTCTTGCACTTTATTCACTTGCTTCTTGGCATAGAATCTGTTTAGCATTTGCATAAACTTCTATGATTTAGCCTTTCCAATCATCCTTTGCTTACATGAGGGGAACTGAACCCATTTCCTCCTGTACGGCAACCATGCATGCCTGTAGACTTAGGAAAATCTTGTTTAGCATACAAACTCCGTATTCTTAAAATTCTTCATGCACACCTTTAATAAAATCTTGTAGAGTTTTAGGATGTATGGTATCGGTTAGAGATTCTAAGACGCGAAAAAAAACGAGATCAAGCACGTTAAAATGTGGATTGGGATTTATGGATTAGGATTTATGGTATCAAGCACGTTCAAATCTTGTAGAGTTTTAGGATTTAAGATATCAGTTAGAGATTTAGGATTTATGGTGCATCCGCCACCACCACAGTGTTGGCCCCAAGATGCCCTAGCCGTAGCTAGGCTTTATTTACTTATGTTTTTTATTTTCTGTATGTAAATTAACACTATTTGTGTAATATACCTAAGTTTTTATTGTATTTTGTTTTTTTAATGTTTGTATTTGGGTCGCACCCGCTGGGGTCACTCACCGACCCAAATGGATAGAGGCCAAAATGGTTGTGTTCGTGTCCACGAGCCGACCCAAACGGACCGATTAGGACAACTCCCATTTCTGAAATAGGTCGGCCCAGTGGAAATGCCGTAAGACACATTTATTTGACTGGAAAAAATGACGGGAGCACGGAAATAATTCGGTGATATGATTCTTTTAGACACCATGTATGCTCTAGATTTTTCTATCTCGGTATACCCATGTCAAAATGTTCTTACAACATACAATTTATAAAACTATATGAAGATAGTTAATGATACACACAAATATGTATACATTATATTAATGAATTTGAAAAGAAACCAGGGAAGATATGTGATTTTTATTTCTTTTATTGTATCTCATAAGACGGGATTTGATATTTCCACGTGCAATATATTTTAAATAAATTTACCTTTTGTTACAACTTATGACTTTAATTTGTGCGCATCCGTACTATATATGACCACAAATTGATAAAGATAAATTATAAACAAGTACAGAAGTTTAGTGTAAAAATATTTATTTTGACTCTCACCCCAGTTTCAAAAATTTGTATGTAACTGACATGAGTGAATCGTAAGATGACATGATAAGAACGGTAGTGTAAAAATTGCAGCATGAATAAAATAAAATATGTGTGCGTCATTGCATAGATTTTTTGAATACAACAAGAGGTTAGTTGTATCGTGTACTGAATGAGTGGGCGAACATTGATGAACTAACGTCATATATGCTCTCGAGTGTAAAAGCGATGAACCAATCAACAATACATATGATTAATTTTGTAGCTAAAATTCAATAGGAAAATGCATATACCTAACAGTTAGAATTTTTCCAACTATGTACCAGTAAAACAATCATGCTTCTGCGTAACAACGAAATTTTGTATAATATTGACTAAAATTTAATTTAAATCTTCATTATTTTGTAATGCACACCCATCATGTCCAATACCTCAAGAACACGCTCCCCGCACCCAACTTAAACGCTCTTACCAGATCAGAAGCAGTGTGTCCCTCCTAGGAAAGTGAAGTTAGCACCTATTTTTAGTAGATGCAGTTTGGTTGCTTTTTAATAGGACGACACACTAGCTTCTTCCCTAGGAATGTCTTGTCGGTGCCTCTTTTCTTTTTTTTGATAAAGCGGTGCCTCTTTTCTAAGAGGCGGTGTGACCGTTCCTTCATTCTGATGAGGCGATAACAGCACAACGACTCCCTGCCAAGCCGAAGACATGGCTTTCTGACGCTTGGTGGACAGATTCCTCAGCCTTCCCACATGTCGGTGATGGAATGAGGCTCTCCCGTGCTACATAGGGTGGTGGAGTTCCTTCTCATATGGCATCTTCTCTCTCGGCATGATCCCATGACCTCCATAGGTTCAACCCACTAACCGGTCTGCTTTGTAATTCCCTCGCCACCCGAGCCATATCAAACTTTGTTGTGATAGTTGTAAGCTATGCAAAATTTTCTTATCTAGTTTCCTGATGAATTGTGTTAAAATTATGCGAGATCATACAATTATTGTATCGTGATGCTACTAGAGAAAAAAAACAATAAATATTCTCTAACATTTTCTGAATCATGCCTAGGTACACTCCGTGCTATAGAGTAGCATATATGAAAATCATCACAGAGCGCATACTTTTTTGTTTTCATTGGTTACTTCACTGTCTTAAATGATGGTCAACTGGAGGTAGCTGTACATTTCAAACTAGTGCGGAAGTTTGTGTGTTATATTCAAAGTTGATCATGCTCTGTAACTGCGAGCTACATATTGAAATTTCTGAAACCCAAATATGTAAGGATCCCTGTTGGCCCAAACAAACAATACCCCTGGCTAATCCCTGGCAGGGCTATCAAGGGAAAACGGGCTTATTCGTTTTGATGTGTGGGCCAAGCTTTGCTTAGTCTTTGTTCCATGATCTTAAATTTTGGTAATTCGAGTGTTGTCCTCTGACGACGGTTACTTACTTGTACAGAGAGCATGCAGTAGGTTTGGTCGTGAAGGGGACGGGCCAAAAAGAAGAGCAGCACCGACAGGGTACAAGACACGCATGGCATGCAGGAGTGGTTCAGACGTGAGAGGCAGAGAGAAGCTTCTCATTCTGACCACTTTCTCTCTGACAACCCACCTACACGTACACCGGCCCACAGCCAAGAACCAGTGCACTTAGCCGCTGGTTACCTTCCTCTGGATCGCATCATATAATTCATCAAGAATTAGACATGCCAAAGTACAAGTTGGTGGACGGAGCGGCGTGGCGAATCTTTCTCTTGCTGCTGCTGCTCCTGCTTGGATCGCTCGCTCATGGTTACTTGCGCCCACGAGTTTGTTGTGATCGATTCGGTGACACATTCATCAAGCATTGGGTGTTTCTGCTTAATTAACTCGGCGTCCGTCCGTTCAGAACTCAGAAGACAGCAGGGTTGCAAGCAGGCGGATTGGAACGTTCGGACCCATTCTAGTTGATCGCAACTAGGCTACCTGTTCATTCCCCACTCTATACTTCATGCAGCAGCAGTGGAAGCAGCTGAGTGGTGGAAGGAGTCAAAAAATCAGCCGATAGCAGAGCAGAGAGCAGCACCGACACGTGGCCAGGAGTGATTCAGACTCAGAAACTTCTCATCGTAATCTCTCACTGACAACCCGCATGTACACCGGCAGGCAGGCAAGAACCAGTCAGACAGCAGGTACAATTAGCTGCCTGTCACCTTGCTCTCGATCTCATCACATAATTCGTCCACAATTAGACATGCCCATGCACAGTGTCCATGGGGTGGCGTGGGGAATCTTCCTTTTTTTATGGGGAATCTTCCTTCCTTTTCGCTCATGTAGCTGTATCGTAATGAAGGTTAGCTCCACGCGCTCTACACATATGCATGCCACCTAGGCCTAAAGATAGAAGAATCGAAACGGTACTCTGCCGCCTGCTTGCTACCCCGCTATTCTGAACTGAACGGCCTTTAGGTTAAACATAAATACCCAAAGCTTCTTGTCCTCATAAATATATGGTACTACTCCCTTTGTCCTAAAACTAGCATGGTGGCCCTCGCAAATGCGAGGGCATCACCTATCATCATCTTCACTATGCCCAAGTTGATTGGAAATATTAGCACATTCACAAAATACTATTTAAAATAATAAATTATTTAGCCACCATCTATATATGTCATGCATAGAAGACATATTTAATAGTTTTAGCTTTGTGGGTGAAATGTTATTAGGGTATCGTTTCAAAAAATATATATTATAATGTCCAATGGATCTAAGGAAGGATAATATTGACTTATACCAACTCCAGTACCAAATATTTCTGTTTTCATGTATTGTTTTTTTACTAATCCGAACTTGTTATTCTCATGAATTCAGTTCGACTGCCCACCTACATCTTGTTTACCAACCTTCTATTAATTCCAAACCTAGTAAATTTTATCTTACACATAAGAAAACCTCTGCTAAGTATAAAGTTTTAATAAGTTCAAACTTTCTTCATATTTGACAAAGCCAGTGTATATGCTTTAAAATTAACTTTAAGAGATCGTGTATATTGTTTGATCATAGCTATACATGGTATACTTGTCCATTTAAAATCCGTATATGTTCACTCCATATTTATATTTCAAGTATCCATGTTGGTATCTGCATTTAATCTGATCATTCTGGTACCCTCCCAAATGTTGTTTGATAACACACATTTTCTTAAAGCATGTACTACAGAAATTATTTATCAGGTCTTTTCGTAATCATTTGAATATTTATATAACTTTGTATTGAATAACGAAGATATGCTGTTAGCAAAATGAATAGATGAAATATTGTTTTCTGGTAGGTCAACTACATACTGAGAATTTTCAATTATTTGTCTTGTAATAAATTTCTTTCTTCTTTACTCCCTCAATTATGAAATATTGATATTCTGCGTTCATTCTGAAATATGTCACATTTTAGACAAATACACCATGGGTGCATACTTCCATGGTAGATCTAAACCATTATACCGCAGGTCTACATTGAATTAAGAAGATCTATCCGTTTCCTCAAAAAAAGAGATCTATATGTATTTTAGATAGTATGATGACCTAGTGGTTTTGATTCATTATTTAAAATAGGGTCCACCCAAATTCTTGTTTTTTCTTGGGGTGTTCAAATTATTGTTGTTTTTTTCAGGGTGTTCAAATCCTTGTCAATAGCTGCAAAATTGTAGGTATATGTATTTTTTCTTGTCACACCGTATGTACAATAGCCATGGAATACACACGTGTTAAATATTAAATTTATAAACTTCTTCATGGTGCACAATACATGCTACCGAAATGATTAACCAAAGACCAAAAGTACTAATGTACCGTACCAGTGTCTAGCTCTAGTCTCTCCTGCTCATGAGTCATGCCCAGAATTTGCATGCAATGTATTGGAGCCGCTAGTCAAAACTCAGAATTGTGTATCGTTCTATTATATATTAAATATTGTATTGATACTTCATATCATCACGTCCCATCTTTCCGGTTGTCAACACGTCCTACCTAGCTACCGTGGTCATTTTTTCTAACGAACGGAAATAATCTTATGGAGATACGCCTATCAACTCTTTCTTTTTTTTAACGTGCCACTCCAAAGTCCTTTGACCATACGTCATGGTCACTTGAAAAAGATACGATCTTGGACTATGTACATATTTGTTTTCGTACGGTAGTTAAGCGTGTCATTCTAGATTAAACGGTTACACAACTATTAGTTTTTCTTTAAATCCTAGCCATAAATTTTAGATCTGGCTGATGTGGATCAACCTTGTGTCTCGAAACACACCATTATATTGCTAAAAAATCTTAGAAGGAGTCGAGTTCTATTTACTGAATCATAAGAGAATTAGATACATGATTTCTTAGGGCTAGAGCATATGAGGTTTTCACGTGAGTAAATTTATTGCACTTAATATGAACCATGCGCCTCTTTACCCAGATCTGGCTAAGATATATCAAACATGTTAGTTTACCTTAAATCATAGCCATCAATTTAGTATCCAATGGTCAACATAATTTAAGTGAAGTCCCGTGAACCACATGCCTCTTTACATTGATCAGACTACCTTACATAGCAAACGTGTTTAACACATGTAATGTGTTAGTCTATCTTAATCATAGCCAATTGTAGCAGTTAATTAATTATGAAAAACTCTAGTAAAAGAATTTAAGTGATTTTAGACTAACATGGTATTATATTTTCTTTCAAAAGGTATTATATGTTATATGGTAGGAGTACATATATCTAGGCCAGTTTATTTCCAGGTCCTACGCATTACCAGAGTGAAACCCAAACATGTTCGGTCACAACTCCTGTGTATGTTCCCAAAAAAAATCCTGTGTATGCGATTCGTACTCATCTTGGAAAAAAAAGGATATGTGTACGTGTTTGGCCAGGATTCCCTAAAAAAGATCTATGCATGCGATTCGTACTCATGTTGGAGGAAAAAAAGGGATTCGTGTAACGTGGGTGTTACATGTTTTTTCTTTTAAGGGAATGTGTGTTACGTGTTTGGCCAGGCTAATCATGATATAACTGGAACACACGTGTTATACTTGTTACATAAATCTTACGGTTAGGATTTAATATTTTATCTCTAAATTTTAGATCTAACCATCAAAATAATATTGATGATGTGGATCAACGTGGTGCCTCGAAAAACACTCTTATATTGCTTTTAGTATATAATAGATACCCTGCATTCTGGGTTTAGTTAAGGTTAAACTTTAGAAAGTTTGACCAAACATATTGAAAAAATTATGTACACCTATAATACAACTTAAGCATCATTAAAATCGTTATAAGATATATTTTTATAATATATATATTCGGTGTTATAGATGTTTATAGTTTTTTCTATATATTCTACCAAACTTTATAAAATTTGATTTTAACTAAACCTAGAATGCAGGGTATTTTAGGACAGAGAAAGTAATAGATGTGTCGCCCAGTCGATCGGAAAAACTCATTAGCACTAGCTACAAGCTAGCTTGGCGGCGAGTGAGAGAGACACACACTCACACTCTCTCATGCGTTCGATCGGACAGCGAGGAAAGAGCTGTACGGCACGTACGAATACGATCGCAAAGCCAAACGGTCATGAAAGGAAAAGGCTTCTTCGTCAAAAGGTAGAGGAATCGAACCGCTCACGCGAACACGTACAACACCATGCGAGCACGTACAACACCATGACGCTCACCATGAAACATGGATCGAAACGTGATCTACCAGTTCTACGTCATTTCGCCCACATTGCCCCTTCAACAAAATTAGTCCACTGAGATAGGAAGATAAACAAAATGCCCAATTTTCTAGAGCAAGTCCACACCACAAATCAACTGTGTGCACCACATACAAACTAAGCAATTTGATTAGCGGTGGCAGCTAATTTAGTTTGCTAGTTATCTCTCCGGTGCCAAGTATATAGCATATACATGTCATCAATAGATTATTGAGCACATCGTCACATGTAAGCCATATTTGACCCCTAAAAATGACACCAGCATGAAAATGATCATGTGAGAAGATCATGTTAGACACTATATATACTCTAGATTTCTCTTCTTCAATAATGATAAGCTAGAAACCTATGCGTGTATAAGAATGTTGTTTAGATATGTCTACAAAGATAGCTAACAATAAACACATATATACACTCGATTCACGGTGATGAAAAATAACTAGAAAAGACATGTGATTTTTGTATTTTATTATTTTCTCTCATTTGTGAGGAGTTGGTTTTAATATTACCAGGTGCAATATGCATTGAAAACTTAATTAACTTTTGTTCGAACATATGATTTTAGTTTGTGCACAAAGTACAAAAGTTTAAGGTAGGGCGAACTCCAATAAAAGTAAGTACCAACTCGTTTTTGATGATTTTTTGTCATTGACAAAACTCTTTCAACTGTTGTCGCTACGAGTAAAGGCAATGCCAAATCAACAAGGCGATAAAGGATATGAAACATGATGTATCATTCAAATATTAACATAATCTCCAAAATCTTTAATTCTTCGCATATGCATAACAAATATCTTTAAGTTATCTTATATAGGCTCATGTTCATAATAAGATAAATCTCCGTAAACTGAGAAATCTCATTCACATTGAAACTATAAAATTAGTTACTTGAGTCTACAAAAAATTCTGAAGAAACTCTAACGACAACTCATCAAACCAACAATCAAAATCAGTTGTAATAGATTCTATAGAATAATAGAAAGTGTACATAGTCCAAAATAATCAATAGTGACCTAGCGTATTCTCTCTTTTAATTACTTTTTACTCATTTTGTTAGCATTTCATCCATACTTAGGATTGTAATATCATTTTTGCGCGAATTCACATCTTTCAGGAGGGATCTAAACCATCATTTCTCCAATTGAGCCAGAATGTCAACTAGAATTTTAGATCAATAGTATGTACAAGCCAAAATTAGAGTTAGTTCTGGCCACATGCCATAAGGTGGCCAAATAACTCTCGGGTCCTCCTTAGATACCCCATCTAGGATATTGTTTAGAGTCTAATTTTATTAGATTGAGAATTAGATGTTGCAAAGAGAAACAATTGGTTTAAAACTAGACTATATCTAGACCTTATTTCACTCCGGAATCAGTTTTGTGCAGTGTTCACTAAAACAAGTATAACTTTCTCATACGAAATCCGTTTTCAGCGTATAACCACTCAAAATGTTCAGAAAACACATACGCATCTAAAGCTTCTTGCCAAAAATCAAGGTAGGGCGGCTGCCCTACCTTGCCCTACTGGGAGCTTCGCCCCTGCTTGGATGATATACTTGATTTTGTATTCAGGGTTTGTTGTAAAGAATACTTTGAAATAATCTTTAGAAGATTAAGTAATAATCCTTAAGTAACATGTTGTGGTTTAGTTTTATTATATTTGATCTACCCTTAGATCAAATCATCTTTACCCAAAATAAAGTTTTAGCAAATGTCACATTGAAACTTATCGTAGTCAACTTGATGATCTACTTCAATTCCATCAAGTTAAGAGAAGATTCAATCACTTTGATAAATTTTATTTAAAAGCGTGAAAATTATCCATATTTTCTATGCATGACTGCAATGCACACACCTGAGCTCAGCTTATTTATAAGCTCTAGTCCTGGGACGTTACAGCAGCACACATGATTGGAGCTGGATAATATGTCAAAAGGAAAGTAAATAATGAAAATAGACCCTATGCCAAGTTTATAGTGCCCTTAATTATGTTTGCTTTTTAATGCATCAATGTTAAAACTAAAATTTTAGAGCTTAAAAAAGAATGCAACTTTCCTATGCAATGAATGTGTTTATAACTAAAAGCAACTCCCATACGCAATTCATTGTGGACTTCAGAGAAGCTAAACAGAAATAAAAGTAGTCTTGGCTGCACTTCTATAACTAACTGTCAAGCTTGACAGGAGACATTTTATTTTTGAGATAGATAGGAACCATATATTGTATCAATCAAACTTGCTTAGGTGGTTACTCACATGATATTTGCTTGATATATGTTATATCTGAAAATAATGAATTGTTATACATATGCATGTGCAACTTAGCAAACTCACATAGGTACTACTTGGCAATATCTTATTAGAATTATTATGGCTACGTAGAGAATGCTCGTGTGATGGTGCTTGCTGATACAAACAGACCTTTTGTGTTAGATGAGTCGAGCTTTACGCATATATTGTGAAATTGCCGTTGTATTTGATATACTTTTTATATCTATTTTTATCAAAATTTTCACCATCTTGAACTTTTCGATACTTTGTACTCTACTCCTCTTTAGGGGCACCTGTTCTTTTCTTTGTATAACTTTATTGCATCAATTTGAATTGGATTATGTTCCTTTTTCCCCATAGCCAAGGCCTATGATGACATTGGCAGTTGAGGATGCTTTAGGGGATCCCTGGCTGGAAACCGACTTCAATGGCAATGAGATGGCAAGGATGATAGATAGCCTATGCCGCTGCATGCGTGCACCATTCTGCATGGAGGCACCCACGCATGATCTAGGTAGATTTCTATATCGGTTTCTATTCTCATCGACACAAATTCATCTATGCTTCGACTCCTAAAGTGGAGCTAACTTTGATGTAACAAGCAGGTTGTGCCGGCCTTGGAAGGCAAGTTATCACTAGATGATCTTTAACGAAAGTGTGCGACCTGGCCCTGGCTATGGGCTCGCACAGCATCTCCAAGTACGGAGTACAACGAGGCCTTGAAGAAGTTAAGAAAGATGGCACTTGGGACCAGCAACTTCCAGAGCAGCCAGAAAACGCCCAGGAGCGAGTATGGCCACCAAAACCCGTTCGCGGACACCTGCAAAATAGCCATCTTCAGATGCGGGAGATGAAGATGGGGGCTCGGAAGAAAGAAGACAACGACACGGATAAACAAACCTGTATGCTTCTATGGTGAACAAACACATGTTAGATAAGATTTGTTACCATATGAGAAGAAACATAATCCATTCATTTGTTTTCTCTATATATCATCATTTGGAGAGCTCTCTAAAAAATGCGTTGCTTTGTTTTCCCGATATTCCAGTGCATTCTATATCTCACTCTCAATCATGTGTCCACAAGTTAGGTCCACCTATCAATCTAATTGTATAGAAAATATGTTTTCTACAAAATGTGTCCGAGAAAGTTAAGTTGTGTTAACTAAATGTCCATATTAATGGAGTATCCATGTTAAATGAATGACCATACTAAGAAGTACCATTCATCTAAACACACCCTCAGGTTTTTTCCCTTATAGTATTGATTATGCTTAATCTCAAATTCTCCATGTTCTGAATGTCTAATTTGAGATAATTAAGTTGTGCAAACTGAATGTCCATGTTAGCTGAATGACCATGCTCTGCATTTAATGTTTGCTCTCAACTCTGGATGTCCATTTTCTGAAAAATATGTAGGAAATGTCTATGTTCAATTTTTTGCTATTGAAAATGGCTAATGTTAACTGAAAATCTGTATAAGAGTTGCACAATTTGAGTGTTAAATGTATGAGTTCCCAATCCCCGGCACTGTCTCATCTCCCATGGCAACCGCTGCAGCTTCCAAAATGTGCAACTGCCGATGAATTGTACGTGTGTTCAACCACTGGGGAGCTCAGGACATGGGGACCGTTGATCATGGTGGTTTGAACATCACCCAGTACAAAACTCCCTGAGCCCTCAAAGATCCTCACTTCGTCTCCTCTTCTCTCACCTCCTGTCGGCTCTCTCGGATTCGAAGACCCGACTAGCTTCTCCCGCCTCTCAGACCGCATAAACGTTGTTGCCTGTGCCCGTACGGGAGTGTTAGTCTGCTCCACTCATCCATATGCTCTCCACGCTACCGTTGCATGCTATTTGGGTTTGATTGATCGATATTGCAGGTGGAGGCGGTGGTTCTGGAGGTGGAGGGTGACACCATATCATCACAGAGGTGCTTGCGAGGTACACGGCTGAGTCTAGCGCCCGCAGGCTTCATCTCCTAGAGTACCTTTTCAATTGTAGACAAACATGTCTGATAGAGAAGGCTACATGCTCAATAGGAGCTACAATATTAATTCAAAATTAGAGTTGTTGTGGTACAGACTGGTATGCCAACAATTGAGTGGTATACTTAGATTTGGTGCATATTGGCGAGCCACTCCATTGAAGAGATTCACTTGACATTGGCACAAACTGATATGATGCTAATAGCACCGTAGGATCTTATGGATCCTCAAAATCCATAAGGATTTATTTACGGTTGGTTGGGAATGAAGGGATCAAAAAGCAGGAGAGAGAGAGCTCAGCACCGACAGGGTGCAGGAGCAGTACACGCACGCAGGACTGGTTCAAACTCAGAAACTTCTCATCCTGCTCTCTCTCTCTCTCTGACGACCCACGCCGGCAGGTGAGAACCAGTCAGTCAGTCAGTGGGTACAATTAGCACCTTGCTCTCCATGCTACGCTATCATTCGCCTCGTCCACAATCAGACATCATGCCAAAACGGGTCTGCTAAGGACATCACTACATTCAAATCTTAGCTCCGATCCGTCCCTAACCCACCATCCGGGTCTACTAAGGACATCACTGACCGGTTCCTTAAATCGGATCAATGATATGTGGCCAATGACATTGTTTTTCGTGCTAGTGCCTTATTAGACACCATACATACTCTAGATTTTTCTACCAGTATACCTAGTCATAAACTAGAAACTTATATCATCATGCTATGCTTATAACATGCCAATTATACACGCACATACATGTACATTACATTCATGAAAGTGAAAAGTAATCAAGGAATACATGTGATTTTGTATATATTTTTTCCTATTTCTCATCTGAGAGGATTTGGTTTAACTTCTCTTGTCCGTTCAAATGCATTGAAATATTAATGTTACCTTTGTTACTATGCATGATTTCGGTTTTTGCAAAAAATTGTATCTATGACCACTAATTGACAAAAATTAATTAAAACAAGTATAAAAGTTTAGCATAAACAAATATATATTCAAACTTGGCGAGTTCATAAATCTAAATTGACCTATAGTGAATGAACCCTAGGAGGATAAATTTGAAAATTTCAATGTATCATAGTAATGTAGTTCTTTGTTATTGCAACTTTAACGAAAACAATATTTCTGTTGTCTCATGTACTACTTGTTTTTGTAAACGTTGATGCACTGATGCCCTATGTGTCCTCACAGAGAGATGACAAAAAGACCAATAATGTATCCAATTGAACTTTTGTATCAAAAATTGACATGGAATTTGGCAACCTCTGTATGTATCACTAGTAGTATCCATATCTAAATAACACTCAAATTTCATATAATTATTAACTAAAATGCCTTGTACAAGTTTCATTACACGGTAATTACGACCAGACATTTCCAATAACTCGTAACCCCCCCCCCCCCCCCCCCCGACTTGGCGCTCTTAGCAGATTGGCATAGTGCATCTAGGAAAATGAGGTTGGTACCTCTCTTCCAAAGAAGAGGCGTGATTTCTTCTTCCTAGGATAGCACATTGGCTCCTTCCCTTGGAAAGCATGTTATGTACCTTTTTTCCTAAGTAGGCCGTTCCTTTCTTCTTATGGCAACACAACAATTTCCTCTGGTTGGGTGGACAGTTTGCTCCCCCTTGACATGTTGGTGATGGTGTGACACTCTCCCATGTTGGAGTGATGTGGTTCCTTCTTTATCGATAGATTTTTCTACCCCTGACCTCCATAGCGGCATCCCAATGATCGTTTTTCTTTGTAAATCCCCCCTGCCTTAGCGCCAAACTTTATTGTGATGGTTGAGATGCCATGCTCAATAGGAAAATATGATTCTAAAATTTTTATCTAGTTTTCCTGTTAAAGTATATTAAAATTATGTCGATTATAAAATTGTTGTACCATGATGCTACTACTACAAAAAAAATAGTTTTCAAATTTTTTGAAATATTGTAGAGAGCACCGAACAAAGCAATCGAGTGAGCACGAGAGAAATGATTTATTCATGCTTGTCGTGGCCCTTTAGATGGAAAGGGAGCTAACTCGAGGCATCGATGTTTTTTAGTTTCATAGCTTGGACCGAGCATTTCCCTATTCGTCTGCTCCATATACTAGATCACCCGGTGAGCCATTGGTGTCGAGGCCAAAAGAATGACAGTACTGAAGCCACAAGATTTATTCATGGCAATGTCCATTAACTGTATCATGCATACATTTTTATGGTATACACAGGAAACTTCATCCCATATATTATCCTAAAGATCATATTGGCCGATGGCCTTTTTTTTCGTGAGATCAAGATAACGATATGATGATTTCTATAGGGTGGAATAAATCAAGATAAAATATCCATTCTACCAAGTGCATCGTTGCGCTTTATTTGTTTGACTAAATTTGTCGTGTTCTCTTATCCTGGCGATCCTCATGGGTTGATCATTTCTTGGATGTAGCCTGTCCTTTTTTTTATGGCATAGGCCCCCTGTTTTGTTCCTCCTTTATCAATATATAGGCAAAGCTTTTGCCTCGTTTCGATATATACAAGAATTGTTTCTATTGTATTGTGTTGAAAAATTAGGAGACAAGATCTAGTGGTAGCAACATGCGTGCATTCAACTAGTAGGAGTAAAATATTGTCTCTTATAGGTGTAGACGACGCATTACATTTCGTGTGTCCAAAGCGAAATGTGGTGGATTGATCGCTGATGGCCCAGCATATGACATCCCTGCCTGATGACCCTGGAGCGAAAATGGGCTCATCTTTTTCTTCATGTGGACCAGCTAATTAAGCTACTACTATATTGAATTCTAGATGGCACTCCCAGTACTCCCTTTGGTTCATATTAATAAGAAAAATGAAGCCGAAGGGGAGAAAGCTCACGTTTTGGTTTATAGGTGTAATCTGTTGGAATTATGCCCTAGAGGCAATAATAAAGATGTTATTATTATAATTCTTGTTCATGATAAAGTTTATATTTCATGCTAGAATTGTATTAAGCGGAAACTTTAATACTTGTGTGGTTTATGAACAACACCGTGTCCCTAGTGTGCCTCTATAGACTAGCTCATTGATTAATGATGGTTAAGGTTTCCTAACCATAGACATGAGTTGTCGATTAATGATGAGATCATATCATTGGGAGAATGATATGATGGACAGACCCAAACTAAGCGAAGCAATTAGATCGTGTCATCGTGTTCATCTTTGCGAAGCTTTTCTTATGTCAAATATTGTATTCCTTAGACCATGAGATAATACAACTCCCTGGTATCGGAAGAAAGCTTTGAGGTCATCAAACGTCATCCTATGAGAGGGTGATCATAAAAGTGTCTCTCAGGTGATCGGAAAATACCTGTTGGGTTGTATGTATCGAGATGGGATTTGTTCCTCCCAAGTCGGAGAGATATACTTCGGGCCCACTCGGTAATCGATATCAACACCGCTTGCAAGCATGTGGTTAAGGAGTTAATCACAAAATGATATCGGATTACGGAACGGGTAAAGTACTTGCTGTGAACGAGATTGAACTAGGTATGACGGTACCAACGATCAAATCTTGGGCAAGTAAAATATCGCGAGACGAAGGGAATATATATATGGGATTGATTGAATCCTGGCATCGTGGTTCATCCGATATGATCATCGATGAATGTGTGGGAGTCAATATGGGTTTCCAGACCCCGCTGTTGATTATTGATAGAAGATCATGTCTGCATGTTCTCGAACCCGAAGGGTCACACACTTAACGTGTCTCGACGCTAGGATAGGTTGGATAATTGGTTTATGAGTTTTTGTTCGGAATCTCGGATGGGATCCAGGACATCACAAGAGGTTCCAGAATGGTCCGGAGAATAAGATTCATATAAGGCAATGCAGTTTTTGGAGTTCGGAATTGTTTCGGGTTAATCGGTATTGTACCGGAAGCTTCTAGAACCTTCCGGAAGGGGACCAACGTGGCCCCACCTGCCGGGAGGGGGCATGGGCCTATGAGGGAGTGCCCTGGCCGCATTGGTCCAGGGGCACAAGGACCCATAGGGCCTAGCCGGCCAAACCTAGGGGAAACCCTAGGGGAGCTTCTAGAAGGGAGGGGGGAAACTTGCCCCCCACTCTTCCCTCCTTGGCCGCCGGCCTAGGGCTTGGGGGAGGGGCTAGGGCTGGCCGCCCACCCCTCTATATAAAGAGGGCTGGGGGTGCACCCCCTCCCACACCTCCTCCTCAAACCTAGCCGCCCTTCTGCCCCTCCTCTCTCTCTCCCTCCCGACTGCACGTATGCGAAGCCCTACTGCAGAAACTCTCCACCAATTGCACCGCGCCGTCGCGTTGTAGATCCAATCCGTCTCTCCACCATACTTGCTGGACCGAGGAAGGAGGAGACGTCGAGGTGCCGCACGTGTGCATCTCTCGGAGGCATCGCCACTTGCGGTGTTAGATCGGATCGGATCGCGAGGAGGAGAAGCGAGTACGACTACATCACCCACGTTCCGACGAACATTCCGCTGTGCGAATCTTCAAGGGTATGAAGATCTCATCTAATCCCCCTCGTTGTTTGCATCTTCTAGATTAGATCTTGGCTTTCCCGTTCGCATCCGTAGAAATTTTTTGATTTACTATGCTGCGAAACCCTTCATAATCGTGCGTACTCACCAGGGTGAGTATTGAGGCTCGAATCTGTGTCGGTCACCGTCCATCCCTAGCCACTGGGCTAAGCCTTGGTCCATCCTTCGATCCATATTAATGAATTCAACTTGATCTTTATACAAATGTATCTAGTCCAAATATTTAACTAAATGCATACAAATCTTAATAAAGTGAGATTATTAATATGGATCGAGGGAGCATACAAAATGTGGTCTCTTTGTTCTAACAGAACCTTGAGGAATCACGGTCACACGGTACGGTGGCTTTGCTTCTACAGCTCTGCAGACGCAGCAGCAGTGAAACAGAGCACTGGTTGGTTGGCGAAGGAGTCAAAAAAGCAGAGTAGGGAGCAGCACCGACAGGGTGCAGTGCAGGACACGCACACAGGAGCGGTTCAGACTCAGAAGAAGGTTCTCATCCTCTTATGGGGATTGCAGACCAGAATTGAAAGGAGATTGCAGACTTGCTCAGATTTCTTAACTTATGGGGGAAAGCTGGAATTAGTGAATTCAGTGATGTCCTCACTTCCAACCTTCTATATGAGTACCCTCAAATTATAAAATGGGATAATCGAGTAAATTGATAAATATAGAAGGCATTGCTTATGGAGAGGAGGAGATCTCTCTAAGCATAACCCTCCCCTAGTTGCTTGGTCTATGGTCTGCAAACCCAAAGATATGGGAGGTTTAGGTGTTACAAATTTGGAGATTCACAATGAATGTTTGCTCATGAAGCATCTGCACAAATTTTATAACCATACAAATTTTCCCTAGGTACATTTAATTTGGGAAAAATACTATGCATCGGCCTTGCCACCTGCTAAGATGGCAGAATGCTCATTTTGGTGGAGAGACTGCCTCAAGCGTCTGCCTATATTTAAACAGTTGGCATCCTGCACCCTGGGGAATGGTACTTCAGTTTTACTATGGTTGGGCAATTGGAAACAACCAAACCTACAGACCTCATTCCCGCACCTGGCATCATTTGCACATAACATTAACATTCCATGTATGGCAGTAATGCAACTTGATTCTCTCATCAATATGTTTCTGTTACCCCTTTCCCTAATTGCTTTTGAGGAGCTCCAGGAGTTTGAAAATATTGTTCTATTAGTACAAGGTAATGACGATCCAGATTTGTGGTCATATGAATGGGGAACAAATTTCACAGTGGCAAAAGCATATGCCCTCTTCACAACTTCAGAGCAGCCACCAAGTGCTTTTGATTGGCTTTGGAGAAGTTGTTGTCAGAAAAAACATAAGGTCTTCTTTTGGTTACTACTTCAAGATAGACTCAATACTCGAGATATATGCTGCATAGAAGAAAGTTATTCATGCCTGATTATTCATGCATAATGTGCAATGAGAATAGCATTGAAACAAGGAATCACCTCTTTTTTAACTGTAATTTTGCCAAAGCTTGCTGGAAATATGTTTGCCGGAATGGTCCCCTACTCCGCCGAGCACACATCTAGACAGTCTTCTTATTTTTAAACAACAGTTTGCCAAGCCCTTCTTCATGGAAGTCGCCATGCTTATAGCTTGGGCAATTTGGCGCACTCGAAATGATGCCATCTTCAATCATATTACTCCAAGTCTTTATCGAGCTAAAACTCTCTTCAAGGAGGAATTAAAATGGATCAAATTCAAAGTGAAGAGGAAAGCCTATGCCTCTTTTGAGCCATGGATAGATAGATTTCTGTAAATTTGTATCTTTGTAAATATTCAGAGGTAGCTAGAGTGGTAGCTTTAGATTCTTTTTCCTTCTTTTTATTGTATAAACTACCTTTTAAACAAAAAATATATAAACATATGTAGTAGCGAGGCTAGTGTGGTTCGTCAAAAAAAATTCTCTATATATCCACTGTACTCTATATCTTACTCTCAATCCTGTGTCCACAAGTTGGGTCCACCTGTCACTCTAATTGTATAGAAAATATGTTTTCTACTAAGTGTGTCTGAGAAAGTTAAGTTGTGTTAACTAAATGTATATATTAGCGGAGTGTCCATGTTAAATGAATGACCATACTAAGAAGTACCATTCATCTAAACACACCCTCGGGGTTTTTTACCTGATAGTATTGATTGATTAATCTCAAATTCTCCATGTTCTGAATGTCTAATTTGAGAGAATTAAGTTGTGTTAACCGAATGTCCATGTTAGCTGAATGACCATGCTCTGCATGTTTTTTCTCAACTCTGAATATCCATTTTCTGAAAAATATTTAGAAAATGTCTATGTTCAATTTTGTTAATTTTTTGCTATTGAAAATGGCTAATGTTAACTGAAAATCTACATAAGAGTTGCACAATTTGAGTGTTAAATGCATGAGTTCCCAATCTCCAGCGCTGCAGCTTCCAAAATGTGCAACCGCCGGTCAACTGTACATGTGTGCAACAACTGGGGAGCTCGGGACATGGGGGCCATCGATCATGGTGGTTTGAACATCACCTAGTACAAAACTCCTTGAGCCCTAAAAAATCCTCACTTCCTCTCCTCTTCTCTCGCCTCCCGTCGTCTCTCTAGAATTCGATGACCCGACTAGCTTCTCCCGCCTCTCAGACCGCATAAACGCTGTTGCCCGCACGGGAGCTGGTCCACTCATCCATATGTTCTCCACGCTACGTTGCATGCCATTTGGATTTGATTGATCGATATTGCAGGCGGGGGCGGTGATTCTAGAGGTGGAGGGTGACACCATATCATCACATAGGTGCTTGCGACGTACACGGCAGAGTCTAGCGCCCGCGAGCTTCATCTCCTAGAGTACCTTTTCAGTTGTAGACAAACATGTTTGACAGAGAAGGCTACATGCTGAATAGGAGCTACGTGATCAATTCAAAATTAGATTTGTGTTGTGGTAGTATGCCAACAATTGAGTGGTGTACTTAGATTTGGTGCATATTGTCGAACCAATCCATTGAATAGATTCACTTGACATTGACACAAACTGATATGCTAATAGCACCGTAGGATCTTACGGATCCTTAGAATGTCTTGTGGCTGTTTTTATATACAAGAATTTGTTTACTGTATTGTGTTGAAAAATTAGGAGACAAGATATGGTGGTAGCAACATACATGCATTCAACTAGTAGGAGCAAAATATTGTCTCTTGTAGGTGTAGACGACGAGAAGACATAGGACATTTCGTGTGTCCAAAGCGAAATGTGGTGGATCGATCGCTGATAGCCCAGCGTATGACATCCCTGCATGATGACCCTAGAGCGAAATTGGGCTCATCTCATTTCGTCATGCGGACCGGCTAATTAAGCTACTACAATGTTGAATTCTAGACTGCGCGCTCTCAGTACTCCCTTCGGTCCATATTAATAAAAAATAAAGCCAAGGGGGAGAAAGCTCACGTTTCGGTTTATAGGTGTAATCGTGCGTACTCATCAGGGTGAGTATTGAGGCTCGAATCTGTGTCGGTCACAGTCCATCCCTAGCCATTGGGCTAAGCCTTGGTCCATCCTTCGATCCATATTAATGAATTTAACTTGATCTTGATATAAATGCATCTAGTCCAAATATTTAATTAAATACATATGAATCTTAATAAAGTTGAGCTTATTAATATGGATTGAGGGAGCGTGCAAAATGTGGTCTCTTTGTTCTAACAGAACCTTGACGAATCACGGTCACACGGTACGTACGGTGTCTTGCTTCTGCTCTACAGGCGCAGCAGCAGTGAAACAGAGCACTGGCTGGTTGGCTAAGGAGTCAAAAAAGCAGAGTATATAGGGAGCAGCACCGACAGGGTGCAGTGCAGGACACGGTCGCACGCAGGAGCGGTTCAGACTGATGAGAAGCTTCTCATCCCTCTGATCTGTCTCTGACGACCCACACGTACTACACGGCAGGTGAGAACCAGTAAGTCAGTCAGCAGGTACAATTAGCAGCTTGTCACCTTCCTCTCAATCTGATGCTATCATTGGCCTCGTCAACAATTAGACATGCCAAAGTACAATAAGTTGGTCCATAGATGAGCGGCGTGGCGTGGGGAATCTTCATGCTGCTGCCTGGCTGCTCGCTCCTGTTGCTTGCGGCCATGGCCCATGCATGAGTTTGTTGTGATGGAACCGGTCGCACATTCATTTATTCATTCATTCATTCATTTATTCATTCATTCAGCCTTGGATGTTTATGTTTAATAACTCGGCGGCGACCTTTCGGTTCAGAACAGCGCGGGGCTGCGAGCAGGCGCCGGACTGGAACGTTCGTCCCCATTCTAGATCGCCACAGTATAATTAACACACATGCCTACGTACCAAACATGCATAGCGTTTTGATTCTTCAGGCCCATTTGGCGTGCACACGACATGTGTGGCGCCCGTTGAGCTAACCTACAACACACGTACAGCTACATACTCCCTCCGTTTCAAAATATAAAATATTTTAGCTTTATAAAACAAATGTATTTAGACTTTTTTTAGTACTAGCAAAATGCCCGCGCGTTGCGGCGGAAGAAGTTAGTCGTTGTTGTACACGTAGTGATTTTTTTAAATTAGTGGCACGTTGCATCATAGACAGCTTTTTTAGTCGCTCGCTGACATCCGCCTCCTCGATCAATTGATTATTCTAATTTGGAAAAAAAATTGGCGTACTTTCCTTTCATTTCCTTGTGATCTACTTTAACACAAAAGCCATCGACACTTAATTTCTATAAATTGCAATGATGCTAATTTGAAAACCTGAAACCAACTTCTTTTGTTAAAAAGGATACTGCACTTGAGCCTATGTTAAAATATCATGAACTGTGTCAGTTCTAACTCAACTTTTATTATTGAATTTTTTATGTCTTGATCGATTAAGATTTTCTTAAGTCTCAATCAACCGAGAAAAATACAACCGTAGTTAAAAGAAATATGCAACTCAGTTGTATTTTTTTACGGCTGCACTTTTCTTAGGTGACCAAGACTTAAGAAAATTCCAGTCAACTAAGAAATAGCAAAACGGTTTATTATTTCACAACTTTTAGCGCCCAGCCTCCCTCGACACGTCCCCCCGCCTGGCCCCAAACCCTGCGGCCTACACGCCGTCCGCACGCGCCACCATCCCCCGCCTCGCTCATGCCCCACCCCGCTACTCTTCTCTCCCGCAACACCTGGCCCCCCACCCCGCCTCTATCCCTCACGGCCACTTCCTCCCCTCCCGCAGAACCACCACCACCCATCCATTCCTCCCCAACCACCTTCCTCGAGCGCCGCCAGGGTCGCTCCGCCCCTACAGACCCCGCCGCCGACCTCGGGCCCTCCCGCGCCAGGGCGACACGGACGCCGGCCCGTGCACCACCTGAGCGCCCGCCGCCGTCCCAGATGCCTCCTCCTCCCTCTGCATCCCGTCACCGGCACACAACCTCCTGCGCCATGGCCGCCTCCTCGGCCAGCAAGTCCTGCAAGGGATTCCACGCCTCGCCTTGATCACCTCCGCCGCTGCCTCCTCTGCTTCCCCTCACCGGCGCTGCCACGGGCACCCTTCCGCCGTCCTCGCTCCGAGACCAGCCGCACCTTCGCCTCACAAGCCGCCAGCGTCCCCATTTTGAGCATCGTTGCGGCCTCTCCCCCCGTCAGTCTAGGATTTAATTTCTTTACCTCATTTGATTTCAGAGATTGATCAACGGTAGTGCTGCTTATTTGGTTCCCGACTAGCTTGCTGATTTGAAGCACCGTGAGAACGTATATAAACTGGTAAGATTTAGTACACATGTGCGAGGTGGGACTATTCGATGCTATCGTCTATGACTGTAGTCCGTAGAGTAGCAGTTCAGAGAAATCGGCCATCTGCGGCGTAACGGCCCAATCGTCGTTTGATGAAAGCCCAGTTTTACCGGTGAAGTAAAGCCCAGTTTCACCGGTGAAGTAACAATAAAGAAAGAAACGTAACGGATGTGGGGGAGTAAAAAGCTCCAAAAAAAATTGTTTATGTGGAAGGGTAAAATCGTCCAAAAAAGTGTTGGACCGGGAGAAACACTTCGTGCTTTATTATTAGGTATAGATATAGATGTAGGTTCACTTAATATTGGGATGAATCTACACACTAAAAGAAGTCTAGATTCATTTTCTTCACAAATCTAAAACATCTTAACATCCCAACATTTAGGAACCAACGAAGGGTAGATTTAGGAATCTGTGAAATTGCATGCATTCATCTGTAAAAATGTGGGTAAATTTTTCGCCAAATAAAAAACCTAAAGTGATTAAAGTTTCTTTTATTCTTTGAGATTAGGTATAGTCTTTAAGAATGATTGTTATAAACTTTGATATGATCTTTGTAGATCAGTGTGTTTTGGGGAATGAAATTTGAATTTAAACTTGAGTGATGGATTTATAATTCAAAAGGATTTAAAATTATGTTTGAGTATTTTGATTTAGTCAAGAGTTGATAATTAGTAGCTCAAACTTTAAATAAATAACATAATCAAGAAAAGAGTATTTATTCCATAATTTTATTCAATAAATAAGTTACAAAATGTAACTTATGAAAATGATCAAGAATCTTTACAATAGTAATGAAATAAAATAAGAACCTTTATATATTAAATAATATTACAATCTTTATTACAAAGGATAAAATAAAGATTATAAAAAGAATAAAATAAATATTACAAGGGGCTATCTATAAGAAAAGAAAAACATAATCTAAGTCTTGAATCTTCAAGTCTGGTACCTGCAAAACAAAACACAAACTAAAAGAAAAAAGTTAAAGATTAAAATTATGTTACTCTCAGTATTGACAGTGAGTTGCACTGTTCAAACTTTACATCACAGAGTAAACTTTAAGGGGCAAGTTTCACCAATATGAAAGAACTAAATCTTTCATAATTTTAAGCCATAAGTCAAATTACTCCAATCAGTAAGAAGGGGCAAGTTTTACCAGACAGGTAAAAGTAATCAGATAGAAGTAACTTTCAATCCCTGAACATATCCACAAGGTGCAGCAGGCACACAAGCAGCACACACACCAAACTGCATGGTGTGTGCTGTCAGCACAACAACAACATGGCACACACACACAAAACTGCTCATCATAGTCGTGGGAAGCACCTCCAACACCATTCTCTGGTTCATACACATCAAGCACAATAGCCAAACCAAACCAAACTAGATCACACCAACCATACCTTTCATCATCTCACCAAGAAGGTGACATAAGGAGGGGGTAGATCAGGTGGATAGCAAGAACAAGGTCAAGCCAACAGGACCAGGAGGTGGAGAGCTAGATCAAGGACAAGTCCAGGAGCTGGAAGTAGCAGGAGGAGCATCAGGAGAAGCACCAGATCAGGCTAGCCACACAACCACAAGATCAACAAGTTGCAGCCCAACAACTCCACTGTTGTGGTGAGTAGAAAAAGACCATCACATGATTTATCTATCTAAGCTAGACAAGCATTTATGAGTTATCTCATACTCAAATTCTCAGAAACACACCCAAGTGGGTGAGTCCATCATTGAAGTTTAAACACTAAAAGCAATTAGAAAACTATATAGATCCAACTAGGATCTCAGGACAACAGCATTGACCCTAGATATCAGGCTATAACTTAAATTTCAAGAATGAATATATCCAAGATCTGAACTTTTAGGCACACCTCTTAAACAGGAGTAGCACCTTATAATTCCTACATCTTATGGATATATATAACTTAATAAGCCTACAGATCATTTTTCCAACTTTGACTCAGGAATCAGTAGCTGGTATCACTACCAGAACCAATCCATGAGGAACAACAAGATAAGGACCTAATCCCTAAACCTCAGACCAGCATCATAGGTTTTAGGGATTCAAAGAAAGGAGTTTCCACTTATCTTTAATGCCAAACTAATCTTAAGCTTGAACAAAACCAAACCAAGTAATAGAACCTAATCGTGTGTGCTATATTAGAATGGTGTCACAAGAACAGTTTCTAAAATAAGCAGGTTAAGCATCCAACTTTCACAGATACACTCACAGCCAACTATAAATCATTTTCCTGAATCTAATTACAGGAATCATTTCCAGAAATGTTCATATATATAACATCACTGTAAGAGACAAGTTAATCACAAACTGTATATGAATCTATAAGCCAACAACTACATATACAGTGACTTGATCGCTTAAAAATCACTGTCAGTAACTAAGTAATGACAGTGATGAACTCTCAAACCACTAGAATCTCCAAGTAATGGTTCTAGATCAACATTATCATCTGAACCATATCAAATTCATGAGTGGAATCAATCTGGTAAGCCACTAGCCTCATCAAAGCTAACCATAAGCAGTAATCCATAGCAAATCACCACTCATCATGCTTAGGGATCATCAAAACATGATCCAAATCATCAGATATCTAATCAACAGAGGGATATGAACCCTAAGCAGAACAAACAACCCTAATTAGAACATGACCACTAGCCAGGAGTAGCCACTACCAACACATAGCATAGGGCCCAATAAACCCAACACAGTCAGCCCAAATCACCTAAAGCCAGATTTTAATAAATAAGAAAAGACCAAAATGCCCCTAAATTTAAATAAATTCTAGAAATCAAATAAAAATCCAAAAATTATAAATAAATATTTTTGGATTCACAATAATCCAATCTATTTAAATAAAATAAGAAATAAAATTTAGGTATATAATTTTTATCAAGAATTTTATAATATATATATTCCTTATGGAATTTTATAAAATTAAAGAAAGATGATAAAAATAAATAAAAATCATTTTTATTATATACCAATATTTTAGTATTTTAGAAAAATACTAAACAAATAATTTATATATTTTGTAATAATAATTCTTAAAGGAATTATTAAATAAGTAAAAATTCAAATAAAATGAAAGCAAATAAGGAATACAATATTCAATAAATATTAATAATTAATATTTATAAATTCTACTTATGAAAAGAGTTTCATAATTTAAAATAATGGGGGAGAATACACACCAAAATAAATGATGCATTATATTACTTTGCATAATCATTTTGCTTCTTTAAATATTGTCCTTACGGGGCAATAATGATGGTTTTGTAGACATAGAAGCTCAAGGTCCAGTACAAGCATCCGACTTCACTACGTTGCAATCACAAGGCAAGTTAATCACTTGCTCATGTCCTTTGAAGAGTTTTTATCAAGTATTTACAAATTGTGTGTTATCATCTATATTCCAGAAAAATAAAATATTATTTTCTCAAAATAAATAAATCTTAGGTATCATCCTAAGTGATGATATGATGGGGCAATAGAACTTAGGTTTCTATTTATAGGGTTCACAGCATAGAAAACAAAAAATTTCCTACGATGGGAACAACTATGTACCAAGATCTATCTACTAGATACAAACAACGAGCGGATGTATATCCGTAGAGAACATACCCTTGAAGACCGACAAAGCTTAACGAGTCCAAACTCGTGGTTGATGTAGATGATCTCTTGCCGATCTCAAGATCGAGAGGAAGTCCTAAGCGCCAAGAAACAGCAGCGCATCCGTGCTCGCACACACGTTCGAGGCACCGAGCAACCTCTGCCTCCTCGCTCCAGCGATGCAGCGGAAGCACAACTCTTTCTTGCTGAAAAGCCACCGGGAACATGTATCTCGCTAGTCCGAGACCATGGGGATAAATACTAGAGGGGGAGAGAGATCCTGCACGAGGAGGTGTGAGTGAGAGAGAGGGAGGGGGCTCCTTTTATAGGGAGAGGGGGGCACCCAAGGGGCCATGCGCCCAGCCATGGGGATGCCCCCAACTCTTCCACATTCATGTGGGTGGACACTCCACTCACTCAAATGCCTTTCAATTCCCTCCACTCAAAAACCCACTCAAATTCCCATTAAATTTCCACCAAATTTAATGCAAACTCTCATTAAATAAAACTCCTTTTATTTATTCAGAATTTTGTCAATTACTTTAATGACAAACATTCACATATAACCCCTTGCTACTATTTCATTTAACATGCAGAAACACTTTCTGCAATTTCACCCGAAAACCCGTTTCGGTATCTAGTAAAATAAATTCCTGCGCTTGTTATTCTTTTCCGCATGAAACTTTTGCTCCAAATGGATGTCGGTGTCTCTTAAGTGTGTCACCCTACGGTTCGTTAATAATGCGGACATGATCGAGACTCCTCTCGGATCAATAATCAGAAGCGGGATCTGGAGACCCATACTGACTTCCACACATTCAACGATGACTTCTGTGATCGTGTGAACCTTTTACGCTAGTATCTTAATCCCTTTGTTTCACGATATATTACATGTCCGAGATTCGATCATCGGTATCTCCATACCTAGTTTGATCTCGTTACCGACATGCACTCTTTTCTCGTTCCCGTGATATAACATTCTAGTGATCAATCACTTGCTTGCAAGCTAATCAATGTGATATCACCGAGAGGGCCCAGAGTATATCTATCCGTCATCGGGATGAACAAATTCCACTCTCGATCCATGGGCCTCAACATAACACTTTAGTAGTTCTGAACCCATCTTTATAATCACCCTGTTATGGTGTGACGTTTGATGTTATCAAGAAACTCTTCCGGTGTTAGTGATTGACATGATCTCATGGTTTAAGGATTAGGATCACTTCGTAAGTTGTTATAGCAATATAAACTCAATGAATTTGATCGTAATGCTATACTTCGGATGAATGTTCATCACACCATTACACTAATGTTGTGACCTCGTTATTAACAACATCCAATGTCCATGATCAGGAAACCTATGATCATCTTGTTAATCAACGAGCTAGTTTATAAGAGAGGCATAACTAGGAACTTCCTTTTGTTTATTAAACACACATGTATTAACGTTTCCATATTAATACAATTATAGCATGTAAAATAAACATTTATCATAAATAAGGAATACGATAATAACCACTTTATTATTGCCTCTCAGGCATATTCCCTTCACTATTTGCAATAATGATGAACCATTAGGGATTAATAACCCATGACATTAGTGATTCTAGCGTCGTATATTACGCGTTAGCCATGAGATTTGGAATGGGACGGAGAAGTCAGTTGTATCTTTTTCCTCTTGTATGGAGGCAAGACTACCTTAACGTGACGTTGTGATTTTTGTGCGGATCCAACATATGGGTGGGCACCCTTACGCCCCACACTTTTGGTGTCTAGATTATCTATGAATGGTGTTTAGGTATATAGTCCATTTAAATGGTACTCATCCGGGCATCACCAGGTCATGGAGTCTTCGGGAACTCATCAGGGTTTTAGCCTGCCCGAAAGGGGGCTTAACGGAGGTGAGCTAGCCCCGAAGGATCGTGCAGACATATGAGGTCGCAGAGAGGGTAGTGATTGGCTTGGACCAACTACTGGGCCCCACATCATGGAATTGTGGACGGGAAAGTACGCCCGTTTGTGCAACAAGGAGTTGATCTCTCATGGGTAAAGTAATGCACCTCTGCAGAGTGTAAGAACTGTAACTTGTTACTCTCTGTTCCGGGAAGGAGCTACGAACGCGGTAGGAAAGGAACTCTATGAAAGTTCTGGTTAACCTATGAAGGCTGATGGTCATAGATTTTCATAATAAAATCAATCTTTGAAGAAAGATTAACAAAAATTGCATAGTGCCAAGGACTTATAGTCTGAGGTGGTAGTTAGAGCATCAAACTTCCTACCTTGCATATAATGAACTTGCGGGGTAACGCTGTTACTCATCCTTTCCTTTGAATCCTTGCTTAGACTCTGAGAATCCCGAGGAAACTCCAATATATGCAACTGAGAGCCAGGAGGAGGTCTTCTATGAAGATCCCAACCTGTATGGAGCCTTAGAAGGGGAGGACTACGATATCGTCTATGGAGGAGAGTTCCAAGAGTCCAAATAATAACTATAGTTCTAGGAGCCACTTGAGCCGAGCAACATGAACAATATATAGCAATAAGTTGTTGAGCTCAATTTGGAGTTTAAGTTTTAAATTTGAAACTTCCGCTGAAACACTTATATTTTAGTTTGTAAGTTGAATCTTTTGGAAGTCTTAAACTTCCCGTATTGTAATAATAATAATGTGTGTATGTTTGTAATATGGATCCGCAATGTTTCTGTCGTATCACTCTAAGGGATGTGATATTTACGGAACGGTGTTCTGTGGATGTCATGTCAACGACTATAGTGTACTACACATGCAGTGGTATGCTGGGTCACCGCAGAGGATAAGTATAAATCTTGGGAGTACATTGTAGAGTTGCATTCGTGTATGAGTTTACAATGGCTTGTACTGGGAGACTTCAATGAAATTCTTTTTTCTTGGGAAAAGGAGGGTGGTGTGCCTAGGGCCCAAAGGTATATGCAGGCCTTCCAAAATTGTCTGACCCAATGCTCGTTGGAAGATCTGGGGTACACCGGAGATTTGTTTACTTGGAGACGTGGACATATCAGAGCGAGGCTTGATAGAGCTATAGGAAACGGGGACTGGAATAATCTATTCCCAATGCCTTAGTTATTAATGAAGGTAATACTAAGAGTGATCATCGTCCAGTTACGATGGATACAGAATTCCTAGCGGGAGTACACCGATCAAATGGGCCGAGAGTTAAGCGGTTTGAGGCTCGTGGTGCAGAATGCTTGGGATGTGGCGAATGCAACTGAATCGGAATCCAAATTGAAGCAAAAGACTACCATCATGCATGAGGAATTTCACCAATGGGATAGGCGAGGGCTTAAGGGCCCAAGGAGGAAACTTGATGCGTTAAAAAAGAAATTGGAAGAAGTTAAAAGGGGACCGGTGGATGATGAATCAATTGCGGAGCAGAATAAACTCCTGCTGCAAATAGAGACACTTCTGGAGCAAGAAGAGATCCATTGGGTTCAGAGAGGGCGAGCTAATTGGCTGCGGCACGGAGACAGTAACACTAATTTTTTCCATAATTTCGCCAATGCTAGAAGGAAGAAGCATACTATAAAATATTTAATAGACAACACGGGAACAAAATGGTATGATCCGGATGGTATCAGTAACTTGATAAAATTTTATTCCAGTGTCCTTTTTCACTTCTGAGGTTGCTAAACCGAGTGTTGAGGTACTAAATAAGGTGGAGAAGAAAGTTACAGATGAAATGAACAATGATCTAATGACACCTTTCCTCGAGGAGGATGTGAGGAAGGCTTTATTCCAAATAGGTGATTTTAAAGACCTTGGACCTGATGGTTTGCATGCTATTTTCTATAAAAGATTCTGGCCCGTGCTTGGAGAAGATTTGACAAGAGAGGTTCTTGAAGCTATCAATACAAAGACTATACCAGAGGGATGAAATGATACAATGATAGTTTTGATCCCAAAGGTTGATGATCCGGAGAGAATTACCCAGCATAGACCGATTAGCTTGTGCAATATGGTCTACAAGGTAATTTATAAAATGCTTGCAAATAGATTGAAATTAATACTCCCCAACATTATTGGCGAGCAACAGAGTGCCTTTGTGGCGGGAAGGCTTATTACTGATAATATTCTGCTTGCTTATGAGAGCATCCACGCAATAAAGAAGAAAAGTGACAAGAAAGGTCTATGTGCAATAAAATTGGATATGCATAAGACATATGCAAGAGTGGAGTGGTGCTTTTTGGTACTACAAGGCACTGGTTGCCGCCTTGCCGGTTGGTTGGTACGAGTAGAAGCAGTCACTGGTGGTGAAGGGTCAAAAAGCAGAGCAGAGAGCAGCACGCAAGCAGGAATGGTTCGGGCTCAGAAGCTTCTCATCCTCGTCTTTCTCTGACAACCCACACGTGCACCGGCAGGTGAGAACCAGTCAGTCGGAGTCGGTACAATTAGCACATTTTCTCACTCCTTTCGATCTCATCATATCATTCAACAATCAGATCGCCATGCCAAAAGTACAAGTTGGTCGACGGAGCGGCGTGGCGAATCTTCTTCCTGCTGCTACGGCTGCTGCCTGGCTCGCTCGCTCCTGTTGCTTGCGCCCATGATTTTGTTGTGATCGGTTCGGTGACACATTCATTCATTCAGCCTTGGATGTTTCTGCTTAATATGAAAAAGTTTATTCTAAACCCTGAACTTGTTGAGGTTTGCTGGATTGAATCCTGACGCTGAAATCCCGGTCGTTTGCACCATGAAGTATTGAATCCCGGTCTAAATTAAACCCTGATCCTGTTGGGCCAAGTTGACCGAAGCCACATAGGCAATTTTCTTAAAAAGGTCCCTACATAATTATCTATTTCAAACGCGGGGTCCTTGACTCTCTCTTTGTTCTCTCATATCACAGGCGCGCCGTTCGCAGCCTCCACACGACAAAGTAACTCGAATTAATTAAAATTTCGCTTGTCAATCTGTCAAAAAATTTACTACAAACACATTAATCTGTGATCTGTATATACCGAATTAGATTATTCAGAGAGCAAAAATGGGTTAGTGACAATAAGACTGACGACTTTAATAGGAGATTGGGTCAGGGATCTGTATATATCGAGTTAGATTATCCAGAGAGAAAAACTATGGAGCAGCCCCCACTGAGTAGGAGATTGACGAGATCAATCTGTCAGTATGCAGATGCATATGGAGCAACGACGGAGACAAGTCCACCATATGGAGCAACGACAGATGCAGAATCGCAGAGGCACCAAATCATCATCAGCCGATACATGTCAAAAAAAATGCCGGTACTAATTACCTTCAGTTGGCGAGAGAGGGAAGGAGTGATTATCTACAGCGTCCTGAGATGCACGAGCTCCAAATCGAAAGAGAGTGGTAGTGTGGCAACGAAAAAACTCCTGCCGCGTACATGAGCTCGTTGGGAGTCTGAATCGAACGCCGGTGGCTAACAGGGCAACGACGTATGGCGGTTGTCGTTGAAACAGCGACGGCGTACAAGAAGGAGCTGGAGGGGTTGGATTTGCCCGAGGAGGTCGGAGGCGTCGTTTATCGACGAGCGACGGTTGGAGGCACAGAGGATGAGCTCGATTCGATAGATTCCGAGCTCTCTTGGACGCGTTTTCCGAGCTCGGGGAGGCCTGGAACGGCGGCGCTAGTGGCGGCCATGGCGAGACATCGGGCCCACGGCATGGCGTGCGGGAGAGGAGGGGGAATTGAAGGTAGAAGATATCGGGGAATATAAGAGTAAAATATTAGTAGATGTGACATCAGACCCGACTGTCGGTGAGAGTTGTATGTAATCCTGACTAGGGTAGTTGATTTCCCGGCGTACCAAACACGTCTAGGGTTCGATTTAAACCAGGATTCGGTATTTCAGGATGCAAACGACCGAGATTTCGACGTCAGGGTTTAAATGGGCGAACATCTAGGAGTTTTTTTTTTGAGAATGCGAACATCTAGGAGTTGAAGGGTTAGAATAGACTTTTCCCGCTTAATAATAACTGGGCGACCTTTCGGTTCAGAACAGTAATGTAACAAGCTAGCAGGCGGCGGACTGGAATATAGAATTATAATAAATCTCACGTATATTGATTGTAGCAAGTACAAGGAGTATATATGAGGCTGGAGTCACAACCGACTCAGCCAAAACCCTAACCGACTCGGCCAGCCTAACCAACTTGTATTACAAGACAAACTCATAATCTAACATCCCCCGCAGTCTCATCGTGGGGTTCAACAACATTGAGACTGAATCGAATGTCAGTAAAATGCGCAGTAGCAAGAGCCTTGGTGAATATATCAGCAAATTGCGCTGTGGTAGGAACATGTAGAACCCGTACTTGTCCCAAAGCAACCTTCTCCCGAACAAAGTGGATATCGATCTCAATGTGCTTCGTGCGACGATGTTGCACTGGATTGCTGGACATGTATATAGCTGAAACATTATCACAATAAATGATGGTTGCTTGATGAATAGGACGGTGCAACTCCGAAAGTAGCTGGCGTAGCAAAATCGTTTCAGCAACCGTGTGCACAACCGCCCTGTACTCAGCCTCTGCAGAAGACCTTGAGACTGTAACATGTCTTTTTGAGGACCAAGAAACCAAATTGTTAAAAAAACAGTATCCGGACGTAGATCTACGAGTATCTGGACAACCAGCCCAGTCGGTATCGGAATATGCTGTCAAAGTAGTAGGAGAGGAAGAATTAATGTGAAGACCGTGATTAAGAGTGCCTTTGAGATATCTAAGAATACATTTGACATGGTTATGATGTGGGACACGGGGGTCATGCATATAGAGACAAGCTTGTTGGACAGCATAAGAAAGCTCAGGACGGATAAGAGTAAGATATTGTAGAGCACCTATAAGACTGCGATAAAGACTAGGATCGGAAAAGGACTCACCATCAGCAGAAAGTTTAAAAGATGTGTCAACAGGAGTATGAGAGGGCTGGCAATCCTGCATCCCTGCCCGCGAGAGAAGGTCAAGAACATATTGTCGTCGGGATAAAAAAAGACCATTGGAATTGCGAGTGACAGAAATACCAAGAAAATGATGTAAGTGGCCTAGATCAGTCATGGATAATTCGGTGTTTAAAAGATAAATAATATGATTGAGAAAAGGAGTTGAGGAAGCTGTGAGGACAATATCATCAACATAGATAAGTAAATAAGAAGTTGGTGAATTTTGATTGTAGACAAAAATAGAGGAATCAGAAAGAGAGGGAACAAAGCCTATTGTTTGGATGAAAGTAGAAAAACATTGAAACCATGTTCGTGGGGCTTGTTTAAGGCCATAAAGAGATTTTTGGAGGAGACAGACGTGATTGGGTAGATTAGGATTTTCGAATCCAAGAGGTTGTTGACAATAGACTATTTCAATAAGACTTCCATGGAGAAACGCATTTTTAACGTCGAGTTGATGAATAGGCCAAGAGGAGGAAATGGAAAGGCTAAGGACAGTACGAATTGTTCTTGGCTTAACAACAGGAGAAAAAGTTTCATCATAGTTAATTCCATGTTGTTGAGAGAAACCCCGACAAACCCATCGGGCTTTATAGCGAGCAAGAGATCCATCGGAGTGGAATTTTTAGCGAAAGACCCATTTGCCGGAGACAATGTTTGCACCATGTGGTCGAGGAACAAGTTGCCAAGTGTCATTTTGCAATAGAGCTTGAAACTCATCTCGCATGTGAAGGGAATATGCCCTGAGAGGCAATAATAAAATGTTTATTATGTGTATTCCAAGTATATGATAGATGTTTATTTTGCATGCTATAATTGTATTAATACGGAAACGTTAATACATGTGTGTTTAATAAACAAACAGAAAGTTCCTAGTTATGCCTCTCTCATAAACTAGTTCGTTGATTAACAAGATGATCACGGTTTCCTGATCATAGACATTGGATGTTGTTAATAACGAGATCACAACATTAGTGTAATGGTGTGATGAACATTCATCCGAAGTATAGCATTACGATCAAAGTCATTGAGTTTATATTGCTATAAACAAACTACGAAGTAGTCCTAATCCTTAGACCATGAGATCATGCCAATCACTAACACCGGAAGAGTTTCTTGTTGACATCAAACGTCACTCCGTAACTGGGTGATTATAAAGATGGCTTCAAAGCTACTAAAGTGTTATGTTGAGAATCATGGATCAAGAGTGGAATTTGTTCATCCCGATGACGGATAGATATGCTCTGGGCCCTCTCGGTGATATCACATTGGTTAGCTTGCAAGCAAGTGATTTGATCACTAGAATGTTATATCACGGGAACGAGAAAAGAGTGCATGTCGATGTGAGATCAAACTAGGTATGGAGATACCGATGATCGAATCTCGGACATGTAATATATCGTGAAACAAAGGGATTAAGATACAAGCGTAAAAGGTTCCGCGATCACGGAAAAGTCACCGTTGAATGTGTGGGAGTCAGTATGGATCTCCAGGTCTCGCTACTGATTATTGATCGGAGAAGGGTCTCGATCATGTCCGCATTATTCGCGAACCATAGGGTGACACACTTAAGGGACACTGGCATCCAGTTGGAGCAAATGTTTCATGCCGAAAGAATAAACAAGCGCAGGAATTTATTTCACTAGATACCGAAACAGGTTTTCGGGTGAAATTGCATAAAGTGGTTATGCATGTGAAATGGAATTCTAGCAAGGGGTTATTTGTGAATGTTTGTCATTAAAGTAATTGACAAAATTCTGAATAAAATAAAAGAGTTTTATTTAATGAGAGTTTGCATTAAATTTGGTGGAAATTTAATGGGAATTTGAGTGGACTTTTGAGTGGAGGGAATTTAAAGGAATTTTGTGAGTGGAGTGTCCACCCACATGAAGAGGGGAGGGCAAGGGGGCAGCCCCATGCGCCGGCCACCCCCTTGGGGTTCCCCCCTCCTCCTATAAAAGGAGCCCCCCTCCTCACTTGTCTCTCACACCTCCTCGTGAAGGATCTCTCTCCCCCTCTAGAATTTATCCCCATGGTCTCGGACTAGCGAGATACATGTTCCCGGTGGCTATTCGGCAAGAAAGGGTTGTGCTTCCGCTGCATCGCTGGAGCGAGGAGGCGGAGGTTGCCCGGTGTCTTGTACGTGTGTGCGAGCACGGATGCGCTTTGCTTTGCGCGCTAGGACTTCCTCTCGATCTTGAGATCGGCAAGAGATCGTCTACATCAACCACGAGTTGAACTCGTTAAGCTTTGTCGGTCTTCAAGGGTATGTTCTCTACGGATATACATCCGCCCGTTGTTTGTATCTAGTAGATAGATCTTGGTACATAGTTCCCATCGTAGGAAAATTTTTGTTTTCTATGCTGCGAACCCTACAGTGGTATCAGAGTCGGATCTATGCGTAGATGCTTTACACGGGTAGTACACATATGAGTATGTGGGCGATGATGATCATGTTGTTGCTCCTTTGTTGTAATTTTGTATATTGGTGGCATAGTGGGATGAAGCGGCCCGGACAAACTTTACATGTCCTCGCACATGAGACCTGTTCCACGCTTGACATGCAACTAGTTTGCATAAGTGGCTAGCGGGTGTCTGTCTCTCCTACCATAGTCAATATCTATTTTGCAACGAATGTCAACAATTTGGTTATCCTCGTTGTGGTTCATGTTCGTAGGTAAGAACGGTTCTATCTCGAAAGCCCAAGCCACGTAAAACTTGCAATGGATAAATTAGAGGCGTCTAGTTTAGATTGTTGCTGGGCTAGTGTTATGATATGGTGATGTTGTAAGTAGAAGTATGAGATGATACTCTTACAACACACATAGCGTGTAATCTCCATAGACCTTGGACTTACACATATAGGTATGATAGTGATCATACCACGGTGCACATGATAGAGATCATATGCGGGAACCATATCATTTCACTAATAAACATGTGATGTTTGATAGCATCTTATATTGCTTGTTTAGCGCTTTGTTAGCATAATAAGATGATCCCTCATTTAAATATCAAGATAAGAATGTGTTCTTCCTTTAGTATGCACCGATTATGTTTTCGTCGCTCCAAGACATCACGTGATGATTGGGTGTTCTTGGATCCACGACCATATTTCGGGTGTAAAACAGTTACACACGCGAATACTAAGGTTCTAACTTGGCGAGCCTAGCATGTACAGACATGGCCTCGGAACACGGACCGAAAGGTTAAGCATGAGTCATATAGTTGATATGATGCCCATTTGATGCTCGCCTTTGAAGCTACACCGACTCACGTGATGATCGGACTTGGTGTAGTGGATTTGGTTCATGTAATCACCAAAAAGGCACGAGGGATGTCGTTTTTGAGTGGGAGTTCATTCGTAATATGGATTAGTTGAACTCAATCTATCATACACTTAGTCTAAACTTTACAAATTCTGTTGTAGATGGCACCACCTGCTTTTAATTTCAATGTGTTCATGGAGAAAAAGAAACTTTGTGACGGTAGCAACTTTACCGAATGGGCCATGAATTTGAGGATTCTCCTCTCTGCTGCACAAAAGCAATATGTGCTAGAAGCGCCGTTAGGTCCCCCACCTTTAGATGATGCCCCTGGCGAGGAGAAGAATGTCTATCAGACTCGTCAGGAGGACCACAACTTAGTTCATTGCGGCATATTGTATGGGCTAGAGTCGGAACTTCGAAAGCGTTTCGAAAATGTCAATGCTTTTGATACAATGGGTGAGTTGAAAATGATTTTCGACACACATGCTGCTGTAGAGAGCTACAACGCTTAAGAAAAGTTCTTGTGTTGCATGATGGAAGAGCACAGCTCTGTTAGTGAGCATGTACTCAAGATTTCGGGTTACGCCGATAAGCTTGTGTCCTTGGGAATATCGATTCCCATTGACTTAGGCATCCATCGTGTTCGGTCTACGCCACCTAGCTATAAGAGCTTCGTGATGAACTATAATATGCAAGGCATGAAGAAGTCTCTCCCGAGCTTACATCAATGCTTAAAAGCTAGAAGTGGAGATCAAAAGGAACATCAAGTGTTGATGATCAATAGGAACACCGGTTCAAGAAAGACAAGAAGGGAAAATGGAAGGAAGTAAGGCGGCAAGCCCGCTGCCGTACTGAAAAGAAACCCGAGTTGGACCTAAGTCTGATACAGTGCTACTATTGTAAGGGGATCAGCCTTTGGGCAAGCGCCCCAAGTATTTGGCAGACAAGAAAGCCGGCAAGGCAAACAAAGGTATATATGATATACATGTTATTGATGTGTACTTGACTAGTGCTCACAGTAGCACCTGGGTATTTGATACCGGTTCAGTTGCTAATATTTGTAACTCGAATCAGGGGCTGCGGAACAAGCGACCGCTAGCAAGGGGTGAGGTCAAGATGCGTGTCGGCAATGGATCAAGCGTTAATGTGATCGCCGTCGGAACGCTGCCTCTCCACTTGCCGTCGGGATTAGTTATAAACTTGAATAATTGTTATCTGGTGCCTGCACTAAGCATGAACATTGTATCTGGATCGTGTTTGATGCGAAGTGGTTATTCATTTAAATCCGAGAACAATGGTTGTTCCATTTATATGAATGAAATCTTTTATGGTCATGCACCGATGATGAATGGTTTATTTCTTTTGGATCTCGATAATAATGTTACACATATTCATAATGTTGATGCTAAAAGGATTAAACTAAATGATGATATATCCGCATATATGTGGCACTGCCGTCTAGGTCATATTGGCGTTAAACGCATGAAGAAGCTCCATTCGGATGGACTTTTGGAATCACTTGATTATGAATCATTTGATACATGTGAGCCATGCCTTATGGGCAAGATGACTAGAACGCCGTTTCTAGTTCAATGGAGCAGGCGGATTTATTGGAAATCATACATTCTGATGTATGTGGTCCAATGAGTGTGTCGGCGCGAGGTGGATATCGTTATTTTGTTACTTTCACGGATGATTTGAGTAGATACGGTTATATCTACTTGATAAAACACAAGTATGAAACCTTTGAAAAGTTCAAGGAATTTCAGAATGCTATAATTGTATTAATACGGAAACGTTAATACATGTGTGTTTAATAAACAAACAGAAAGTTCCTAGTTATGCCTCTCTCATAAACTAGTTCGTTGATTAACAAGATGATCACGGTTTCCTGATCATAGACATTGGATGTTGTTAATAACGAGATCACAACATTAGTGTAATGGTGTGATGAACATTCATCCGAAGTATAGCATTACGATCAAAGTCATTGAGTTTATATTGCTATAAACAAACTACGAAGTAGTCCTAATCCTTAGACCATGAGATCATGCCAATCACTAACACCGGAAGAGTTTCTTGTTGACATCAAACGTCACTCCGTAACTGGGTGATTATAAAGATGGCTTCAAAGCTACTAAAGTGTTATGTTGAGAATCATGGATCAAGAGTGGAATTTGTTCATCCCGATGACGGATAGATATGCTCTGGGCCCTCTCGGTGATATCACATTGGTTAGCTTGCAAGCAAGTGATTTGATCACTAGAATGTTATATCACGGGAACGAGAAAAGAGTGCATGTCAGTAACGAGATCAAACTAGGTATGGAGATACCGATGATCGAATCTCGGACATGTAATATATCGTGAAACAAAGGGATTAAGATACAAGGATAAAAGGTTCCGACGATCACAGGAAAAGTCATCGTTGAATGTGTGGAGTCGATGGATCTCGTGTCCCGCTACTGATTATTTATCGGAGAAGGGTCTCGATCATATCTGCATTATTCGTGAACCGTAGGGTGACACACTTAAGGGACACTGGCATCCAGTTGGAGCAAATGTTTCATGCCGAAAGAATAAACAAGCGCAGGAATTTATTTCACTAGATACCGAAACAGGCTTTCGGGTGAAATTGCATAAAGTGGTTATGCATGTGAAATGGAATTCTAGCAAGGGGTTATTTGTGAATGTTTTTCATTAAAGTAATTGACAAAATTCTTAATAAAATAAAAGAGTTTTATTTAATGAGAGTTTGCATTAAATTTGGTGGAAATTTAATGGGAATTTGAGTGGACTTTTGAGTGGAGGGAATTTAAAGGAATTTTGTGAGTGGAGTGTCCACCCACATGAAGAGGGGAGGGCAAGGGGGCAGCCCCCATGCTCCGGCCACCCCCTTGGGGTTCCCCCCTCCTCCTATAAAAGGAGCCCCCTCCTCACTTGTCTCTCACGCCTCCTCGTGAAGGATCTCTCTCCCCCTCTAGAATTTATCCCCCATGGTCTCGGACTAGCGAGATACATGTTCCCGGTGGCTATTCGGCAAGAAAGGGTTGTGCTTCCGCTGCATCGCTGGAGCGAGGAGGCGGAGGTTGCCCGGTGTCTTGTACGTGTGTGCGAGAACGGATGCGCTGCTGCTTTGCGGCGCTAGGACTTCCTCTCGATCTTGAGATCGACAAGAGATCGTCTACATCAACCACGATTTGAACTTGTTAAGATTTGTCGGTCTTCAAGGGTATGTTATCTGCGGATATACATCCGCCCGTTGTTTGTATCTAGTAGATAGGTCTTGGTACATAGTTCCCATCGTAGGAAAATTTTTGTTTTCTATGCTGTGAACCCTACAGTGGTATCAGAGCCGGATCTATGCGTAGATGCTTTACACGGGTAGTACACATATGAGTATGTGGGCGATGATGATCATGTTGTTGCGCCTTTGTTGTAATTTTGGATATTGGTGGCATAGTGGGATGAAGCGGCCCGGACAAACTTTACATGTCCTCGCACATGAGACTTGTTCCACGCTTGACATGCAACTAGTTTGCATAAGTGGCTAGCGGGTGTCTGTCTCTCCTACTATAGTCAATATCTATTTTGCAACGAATTGTCAACAATTTGGTTATCCTCGTTGTGGTTCATGTTCGTAGGTAAGAACGGTTCTATCTCGAAAGCCCCAAGCCACGTAAAACTTGCAATGGATAAATTAGAGGCGTCTAGTTTAGATTGTTGCTGGGCTAGTGTTATGATATGGTGATGTTGTAAGTAGAAGTATGAGATGATACTATTACAACACACATAGCGTGTAATCTCCATAGACCTTGGACTTACACATATAGGTATGATAGTGATCATACCACGGTGCGCATGATAGAGATCATATGCAGGAACCATATCATTTCACTAATAAACATGTGATGTTTGATAGCATCTTATATTGCTTGTTTAGCGCTTTGTTAGCATAATAAGATGATCCCTCATTTAAATATCAAGATAAGAATGTGTTCTTCCTTTAGTATGCACCGATTATGTTTTCGTCGCTCTAAGACATCACGTGATGATCGGGTGTTATTGGATCCACAACCATATTTCGGGTGTAAAACAGTTACACACGCGAATACTAAGGTTCTAACTTGGCGAGCCTAGCATGTACAGACATGGCCTCGGAACACGGACCGAAAGGTTAAGCATGAGTCATATAGTTGATATGATGCCCATTTGATGCTCGCCTTTGAAGCTACACCGACTCACGTGATGATCAGACTTGGTGTAGTGGATTTGGTTCATGTAATCACCAAAAAGGCACGAGGGATGTCGTTTTTGAGTGGGAGTTCATTCGTAATATGGATTAGTTGAACTCAATCTATCATACACTTAGTCAAAACTTTACAAATTCTGTTGTAGATGGCACCACCTGCTTTTAATTTCAATGTGTTCATGGAGAAAGAGAAACTTGCAACGAACGGTAGCAACTTTACCGAATGGGCCATGAATTTAAGGATTCTCCTCTCTGCTGCACAAAAGCAATATGTGCTAGAAGCGCCGTTAGGCCCCCCACCTTTAGATGATGCCCCTGACGAGGAGAAGAATGTCTATCAGACTCGTCAGGAGGACCACAACTTAGTTCATTGCGGCATATTGTATGGGCTAGAGCCGGAACTTCGAAAGCGTTTCGAAAATGGCAATGCTTTTGATACAATGGGTGAGTTGAAAATGATTTTCGACACACATGCTGCTGTAGAGAGATACAGCGCTTCAGAAAAGTTCTTTAGCTGCATGATGGAAGAGCACAACTCCGTTAGTGAGCATGTACTCAAGATGTCGGGTTACACCGATAAGCTTGTGTCCTTGGGAATATCGATTCCCATTGACTTAGGCATCCATCGTGTTCTGCAGTCTCTGCCACCTAGCTATAAGAGCTTCGTGATGAACTATAATATGCAAGGCATGAAGAAGTCTCTCCCGAGCTTACATCAATGCTTAAAACGCAGAAGTGGAGATCAAAAGGAACATCAAGTGTTGATGATCAATAGGAACACTGGTTCAAGAAAGACAAGAAGGAAAATGGAAGGGAAGTAAGGCGGCAAGCTGTTGCCGTGCCTGAAAAGAAACCCGAGTTGGACCTAAGTCCGATACCGAAAAGTGCTACTATTGTAAGGGATCGCCATGGAAGCGAATCGCCCCAAGTATTTGGCGCATAAGAAAGCCGGCAAGGCAAACAAATGTATATATGATATACATGTTATTGATGTGTACTTGACTAGTGCTTGCAGTAGCACCTGGGTATCTGATACCGGTTCAGTTGCTAATATTTGTAACTCGAATCAGGGGCTACGGAACAAGCGACCGCTAGCAAGGGTGAGGTCAAGATGCGTGTCGACAATGGATCAAGCGTTAATGTGATCGCCATTTAACGCTGCCTCTCCACTTGCCGTCGGGATTAGTTATAAACTTGAATAATTGTTATCGGTGCTGCACTAAGCATGAACATTGTATCTGGATCGTGTTTGATGCGAAGTGGTTATTCATTTAAATCCGAGAACAATGGTTGTTCCATTTATATGAATGAAATCTTTTATGGTCATGCACCGATGATGAATGGTTTATTTCTTTTGGATCTCGATAATAATGTTACACATATTCATAATGTTGATGCTAAAAGGATTAAACTAAATGATGATATATCCGCATATATGTGGCACTGCCGTCTAGGTCATATTGGCGTTAAACGCATGAAGAAGCTCCATTCGGATGGACTTTTGGAATCACTTGATTATGAATCATTTGATACATGTGAGCCATGCCTTATGGGCAAGATGACTAGAACGCCGTTTTCCAGTTCAATGGAACGGGCGACAGATTTATTGGAAATCATACATTCTGATGTATGTGGTCCAATGAGTGTGTCGGCGCGAGGTGGATATCGTTATTTTGTTACTTTCACGGATGATTTGAGTAGATACGGTTATATCTACTTGATGAAACACAAGTCTGAAACCTTTGAAAAGTTCAAGGAATTTCAGAATGCTATAATTGTATTAATACGGAAACGTTAATACATGTGTGTTTAATAAAAAAACAGAAAGTTCCTAGTTATGCCTCTCTCATAAACTAGTTCGTTGATTAACAAGATGATCACGGTTTCCTGATCATAGACATTGGATGTTGTTAATAACGAGATCACAACATTAGTGTAATGGTGTGATGAACATTCATCCGAAGTATAGCATTACGATCAAAGTCATTGAGTTTATATTGCTATAAACAAACTACGAAGTAGTCCTAATCCTTAGACCATGAGATCATGCCAATCACTAACACCGGAAGAGTTTCTTGTTGACATCAGACGTCACTCTGTAACTGGGTGATTATAAAGATGGCTTCAAAGCTACTAAAGTGTTATGTTGAGAATCATGGATCAAGAGTGGAATTTGTTCATCCTGATGACGGATAGATATGCTCTAGGCCCTCTCGGTGATATCACATTGGTTAGCTTGCTAGCAAGTGATTTGATCACTAGAATGTTATATCACGGGAACGAGAAAAGAGTGCATGTCAGTAACGAGATCAAACTAGGTATGGAGATACCGATGATCGAATCTCGTACATGTAATATATCGTGAAACAAAGGGATTAAGATACAAGCGTAAAAGGTTCCGACGATCACAGGAAAAGTCATCGTTGAATGTGTGGGAGTCAGTATGGATCTCCAGGTCCCGCTACTGATTATTGATCGGAGAAGGGTCTCGATCATGTCCGCATTATTCGCGAACCGTAGGGTGACACACTTAAGGGACACTGGCATCCAGTTGGAGCAAATGTTTCATGCCGAAAGAATAAACAAGCGCAGGAATTTATTTCACTAGATACCGAAACAGGCTTTTGGGTGAAATTGCATAAAGTGGTTATGCATGTGAAATGGAATTCTAGCAAGGGGTTATTTGTGAATGTTTGTCATTAAAGTAATTGACAAAATTCTGAATAAAATAAAAGAGTTTTATTTAATGAGAGTTTGCATTAAATTTGGTGGAAATTTAATGGGAATTTGAGTGGACTTTTGAGTGGAGGGAATTTAAAGGAATTTTGTGAGTGGAGTGTCCACCCACATGAAGAGGGGAGGGCAAGGGGGCAGCCCCCATGCGCCGGCCACCCCCTTGGGGTTCCCCCCTCCTCCTATAAAAGGAGCCCCCTCCTCACTTGTCTCTCACACCTCCTCGTGAAGGATCTCCCTCCCCCTCTAGAATTTATCCCCCATGGTCTCGGACTAGCGAGATACATGTTCCCGATGGCTATTCGGCAAGAAAGGGTTGTGCTTCCGCTGCATCGCTGGAGCGAGGAGGTGAAGGTTACCCGGTGTCTTGTACGTGTGTGCGAGCACGGATGCGCTGCTGCTTTGCGGCGCTAGGACTTCCATTCGATCTTGATATCGGCAAGAGATCGTCTACATCAACCACGAGTTGAACTCATTAAGCTTTGTCGGTCTTCAAGGGTATGTTCTCTACGGATATACATCCGCCCGTTGTTTGTATCTAGTAGATAGGTCTTGGTACATAGTTCCCAACGGAGGAAAAATTTTGTTTTCTATGCTGCGAACCCTATAGCATGGCTGAGGACCAATGAGGATCTAGAAGAGCAGCTTTGTAGGTGCGAGGAATAGGTGAGATTTGGGATTCGGCAAGAAGAGTGAGACATTCTTTAGGTTGAAGGCGAAAACCAGAGTTAGAACAAGTGCGCATAACATGGTCATTGGTAGGAGCAGTAGTAGGGATGGCATGTGAGGGTAAAGGAGCAGAGGAGGTGCCCGGCTCAGCGGAACGATCAGGCATAAGCGATGGTGCGTCGGCAGCGCGCGCTGCCGCGGCAGGGTTTGGAGCCTGAATCTCTGCCACGGCAGAGGGTTCAGCAGGCTCAGGCGCGGCAGGGAGGTCTGCCGCGGCAGAGTTTTGCGTCATTTCATGTGCCGTGGTAGGGGGTTGGGTCGGTTCTGCCGTGACTTGGGGTTGTAAGTTGGCGACGCTGGGGTTGTATAGGAGGGGATGTAGGAGACTAGGGGAGTGAGTTTGAGTTGTTGGTGAGATAGGTTCAGTCTTAGGTGACCGAGTGACGAGGTTGGATCTCGTCAATGCCCATTGTTATGGACTTGGGTTTTGGAGAAGATGGGGATGCTGGAGATCGTGGAACGGTTAACAGACAAGCAACCAGGGGACACGAGATTTACCTAGGTTCAGGCCCCCGGAGGGAAAACCCTACTCCTACTTGTCTGCTCTTGATTACGGCGGAACCGAAGGTTACAAGGTGCGCATATTCGATCTGGCGTGAAGGTGCATGTGCGGAAGTATGAGTCGAGGGATCTAGGACGTGCCCTCCTGGCCTTTATATAGACTTAGGCAGGTCCCGGGCATAGTCCTAGTCGGTTACAAGTTCTAGGGTTTTACCCCTTTGAATTTCCTATCTATGCTAGTCTTGTTCTCCAAGGATCCGAAGGCGTCATGGGCCTTGGCCACCCGAAAATCTTCATGGGCCAGCGTATGTATGCTGTGGGCCTTCCTTGGACTGGACCAGGTATGCTGAAGTTACGTACTCGTAGGGTATAACCATGTCAGTAGCCCCCGAGTGATCATTCGAATCGTAGATTCGGCTGAGGACTCTTCAATCCTTCGGGTGCAATTATGTATAAACAGTATATGTGTGTAGGGATGGTTGATACGTGTGCCTAACTCACCCGACGGATCAGGGTCAGTTAACTGTCTTAGGACGAAACAACACGATCTTCATCAGGTTCGAGTCCCTTAACTTGAACCTGGAACATATGCTGGCGTAATTCGACTCAGGCCGCAGGGGACTTACAGGAGTGGAATCCCAGTGGTTTTAATTGATGTACCCAACGCGTCCGTCGGGATTTTTCATCACGCCAGTTGGCATGGATTCATACTAGCAGAGCGCAGTCATGTGCGTTGCCAGGCCATCAGATGATATCTGCAGGTCTTATCTTTGCGTCGCAGATGCAGCATCCGAACATTTGTCACCACGGAGGTGCTTCGGGTGGCCAAGGAGATTATCACTTACTCAGCGTTTTGTTTGGGGCAGAGTTGCCAAAAAAGTTTTTGCGTGCTGATCTGAAAGATCGCTGTCGAAGATTTCATAGGGTGCGCGACCAGCGCTCCCTATGGGAGTAGCCCCCGAGTGTCTGTTCGAGTCGTAGACTCGAGCAGAGACTTTAGTTCAAACATTGCTCAGTTGTTAAGTCTGTAGGACACGAAAATTTCGGATGCTTAAATTTATCCTCCCTATGGGAGTAGCCCCCGAGTCCGTAGTGGAGTCATAGACTCGACGTAGGACTCGAAGAAATACTTTGTCTTTATTCATCTTCCAGGTGCGCGGCCAGCGCTCCTGATAGGAGTAGCCCCCAAGTATTTAGTCGAATCGAAAATTCGAGTGAGTACTCTTAGTTGTGGAGCCGGGGAATTGTAGTTGGTGCTAGTATAGCTTTTGATGACATCAGTGCTTACGATCGATGACCTCAAGCGTCTGCTACGCCAGAGATGACTTGACTGGACGAAGCGTGGGTCCCACTTGCTGACTTTGAGGTGACCGGTCACGCACGGTGTGGAGATAATTACGGCGTCTCCTCGATTTCCGTGCATAGTGGACGGCGTGGTAACGACGGTTCGTTGTGATGTTGACACGTGTACGGTCAGATCTGCCTTTGGCGTTAGGTCTTCTGGATGGACGGCTGCCGTGCGTCGTCTTCGCTGTTATAATCATTGGGGGAAGCTGCGTTTGTTTTCACCGCATCAGTTCTTATTCACTGCCTCCTTGTGCTCTAGCGATTCTTGCTGCGTGCTAGGATTTCCTTCCACATTTCCATCTTCTCTTCTGCGTTTGCACCGCCGGCGCCGCCGTAGCGCCATGGGGAAACCAAAGAAATCGTCATCTGCGGTTGGGACCAGCGCCGCCGGAGGAAAGAAGGGCACCACCGCTACTCGTGTCACCGATGGTGGCTGGCGGCGATCAGAGACGCGGGAGAGCGATCTCCACAAGCTTCGCGAGCGGGGCCTGATCCCGCAAGATAGGGAGGCTGTCAAACTCCCCGGCAATGAGGTAATCCCCCGTCCCCCATCTGGGTATCGGGTTATGTTTCTCGTCTTTGTTATACGTGGGTTTTCTTTTCCAGTCCACAACTTCCTCCGTGGACTGCTCTTCTTCTATGGGATTCAGCTTCATCATCTGTCTCCCAATTCTCTTCTCCACATTGCGTGTTTTGTCACTTTTTGCGAGTGCTGGCTTGGCATTGAGACGCACTTCGGCCTCTTCCGGAAGCTCTATTCCGTGAAGAGACAATCTGGTTCGGATGGTGTATATCCCATTGGGGGTTGCATCATCTCCCTTAGTCCCAATCTTCTCTTCTTTTCTTTTTCCATGTCCGAATCTGTCCAGTACTGGCGGAGGCAATGGTTTTATATCCGCGACTCCGTAGTGCCCAGGCAAGATTTTGGTCTTGTTCCCTTTGACCCCTCCCAAATGATTGAGAAGAAAAGGTCTTGGAAAAACCAAATCTTGGATGGTGAGGCGGCGGAGGTAGAGGCCCTTTACCGTCGGGTGGAGGATCTCCAGCTGATTCCGGAGAAGGAGGTGAACGGCGTGGACATCATCCGAACTTTTCTTGAGCGTCGGGTGCAGCCTCTTCAAGCTAGGGCGCACCCGATGTTTCTTTATTCTGGGCGCCATGATCCGACGAGGGTTTTGGCTGAGAAAATCTCCGAGGGGGATCTTGACAGGGCCCTTCGCGCGCTACTGAAGTTCAAGGCCGGAGAAGAAATCCCGGGGAAATCGCTAACTCCTCCTTTTTCTTCGACGTTGGCCGTACCGCAGGTGTAGATTTGTGCACGTAGTGCTTTTTTTGTCGGCTGTGTATTTATTTCCTTTGTTTGCTAACAAAGTTCCTCCTGATTTTGCAGAGCTTCAAGGTGTCGGGCATGGTACCGCCATTGCCCGAAAAGTATCCGAATGCCCCGGATAATGAAGTGGTTGAGTCCGTGTCCGAGCTGCCGTCGGCGCGATCTCCGGCGGAGGATGCTGACGAGTCGAGTGAGGACCATACACGCAAACGATCACGGAGCTCCAGTGAGTCTTCGGATGCCTCAACTCCTCCGACTCCCAGAAACCCTCTGGGCCTTGAGCGTCATAGTGACTGTCATGGGGGTTCTTCCTCTCCCCTTCCTGCCATTCCTGTGCGGGCTGTAGCGCCGCACCCGCCAGCGAAGCGGAAGAAGGAAGAAAAGAAGGAGGAGAAGAAGGAAGAGAATAAGGAGGAGAAGAGAGCCCGAAGGACTCCTCCTGTCTTCGACCTGAGCTCACTGGGCTCGTAAGTTTCTTGTTGTACTATTGTCCTTTTGCCTTCATGATTTTTGCACTTGTGCTGATTTGTTCGTATGCAGGCATTCCTCCCACGATGCATCCAGTGATGGTGCGCGGGAGATGATGGGGGAGTTGAAAATTGCGTCTCCTCCGCCTCATACGGTGGCGACTTCGGGTGGCGCGGCTCCGGATCCTCCGTTGTAGGAGGTGCAGGTGGTTGCGCCTCAGAATTTCGCAGGCGGGCCTTCGGAGTCGCCATCAGAGCATGTAAGTTTTTCTGCTTCATGTCATGGGGGGAGCCCCCGAGTGTCTTTGTGTTCTGATTTTGTTTTTACTCCTTTGTGTTGGGCGTAGCCCCCAAGTCCTTTTCTTACTGCTATTTCTTTTTCTTCAGCCTTTTGTGCAGGAGGCCAAGCGGCTGGTGCAGGAGCGCTTGGCGCTGGAGGCGAACCTTCGGCAGCTTCAAGGTACCTGTCTGCCTTTTATCGCCTCTCCTATTTATCCTGGTCCTGTTCTTTAACACTTGCTTGTCTTGAATGCAGAGGAGCATAACATTTCTCTCCATGAGGTCGACGCTCTCAAGAAGAGCCTTGGTCAATCGGAGCAGAAGGCCGAGGCCGCCATTGGTGCGAAGGGACGCCTTGAGCTAGAGCTAACTAAGGCAGCCGAAGCGAAAGAGCGTCTGCAGCAGGAGGCCACGGACCGTGAGGAGAAGCTGGCCACTGTTGCGGCTGCTCGTGAAAGAGAGGTGGCAGCGAAGCTCATGGCTGCTGCCAAGGCTCTTTCGGGTGAGTGCTAGATTTGTGCTTGTTTCTTCATGCCTCGTGCCTTCTTCTGAGCTGCTTTCCTTCATGTCTTCCTTCTTATCTTTTGTCTCAGATGCCGCAGGCATCGAGTTTGACCGTGGTGCTCTAGAGCACGGGAGTGCTCTAGATGATGCTACTGTGGCGGTCGAAGACCGCTGCAGCACCGTCGTCAGCTCCCTTTCCAAGGCGAAGGAGGTCCTTGGCCGCTGCTACAAGGAGCTTGTTCCTAAGGGCGTGGCCCTCGAGGATGTGGATGCTTTCGCGAGGCTCGTCGGCGAAGCGCTGCGCATAAGCGTATGGGCAAGGGCATCGTCTGGCCGGCCGGGCGATGGCCTTGGCGGCTGGCGCAGAGCTGGATCTGCCCCAGATCACCTCCCGGATGTCGACAACGGTGGATGGATCCGAGGTAGCCTTTGCTGCCTACTCTGCTCGCTGCAAGCGATATGGGCCCAAGCTCATTGGTTTGCTGTCTGAGTATGCCCTGCGGCAGTAGGGCGGGGCCAAAGCTAGGCAGTCCGGCTCCGAGGCGACTCAGGGTGCCACATCTTTAGGCGTTGCAGACGTAGGATAGTTTGTAGTCTATTTTTGTTGTAAATATCTTGAAGAACACCATCCTTGTGCCACGTAGTGGCCTTATATGTTTAATGAATTCTTCTGAGTTGTGCTCTGTCATTGTCTGTGTATGTTCCTTTCTTTTCCTGCTGCTCTAGGTTCCTTCGGGTGCTGACCCTGTTGACACCTCCTCCGCAATGCCGTTGTGACCGTCTTTGGATGCTTCCTCTCAACTCGCTTTTCTTCGGGATCGCGTGCGTAGCCTGGAGAGGGAGTTGCTCGGTTTGCGAGGACGTGCCGATGTTTGGAAGTCTAAGGCGGAGCGTGGTGCAGCCAGGGAGGAGTACTTGATGGCGGAACTTGTTCAACTGGCTGAGCAACTTCAATGTAAGTTGTTCCTCGTTTCGAGCTGTAGCTCAGTTCTTCGGGTGAGCCTGCTGGCCTTTGCTCTTATTTGTGTTTATTGTCGCAGGTGCGAACCTTGCTCCGAGGGAGGAGAAGGAGCGTGTCGCTGTTCGGGTCAGTTGCTTGACTCAACAGGACATGGAGGCTGGTGGCTTCTTATGGATGGATCGTGACCGTGCTATAGCTCTGGCGACGGTGCAGGATCGTGTGCACCAGGTTGCTCGAGTGCTTCGCCAAGTGCAGACGTCGCTTGCCTCGGTGCTGCACGTCATGTTCCCTTTGGATGCCGTACCGACAAGCCTTGCGGGTCTTCTATCAAAGTTTCGGAGCGTGAGCAATGTCAAGGAGTTGGTGCGGCAACAGCTTGTCGCAGGAGTGAAGGCTGCTTTGTCTCTTGTGAGGGTGCACCGGCCTGATGTAGATTTGGCTGCTGTGGCAGCTGGGCCACCTCCTCGGCCTGACGGTGGTGAGTGGGACATGCGCCCACATTACGCAGCTGTAAGGCAGTATGCCGAACAGGTCGTAGATTTGTTTGAGCAGCGTGCTCGGGTTATTCTTCAGAATAGGTAGCACCTGAAAATAAACAGATAGATGTAAAATTTGTATATTTCGGCTGGGCGTGTTGTGCCCTTTGTTGTAAAGGCTTATTTGTTGTGAGCACGCAGTGCTTTGATTGAGTACGTGTCCTTTTCGTTTGCCTAATGTTGTCAGCTACTCAGGTGTACACGTTTGATCCTCAGTCGATGAAATCGTGAGGTGGGGGGAGCCCCCGAGTGCGTTTGTAGCATGTAGTAAAGTTGCAAAAAATAGCAAACTGAAGTTTTGGGGCGAGACACTTAGCTTTATTTATATCGTAATGGAGGAGGTACATTGTTCGGCTGAATAGCCTTGGCTGAAAGCCTTATTGAAAGTAAAGGGGTAGGTAACTAGGGATAGAATCGTCGTAGGTGCGCGATGTTCCATGGGTTGGAGTATGCGACTCCAGACTCCACGTGCTTGAGGCGATAGGCGCCACCTGGGATGACTTCGGTGATGACGTAGGGTCCTTCCCATGGAGACTCGAATTTATTCGGTCGCTTTTGCTTGAGTCGCAAGACGAGGTATCCTTCGACGAAGGACCTTGGGCGCAGCCGGCGGCTGTGGTAGTTGCGGAGACTCTGCTGGTACACCGCTGATCGAGCTGCTACTATGTCCCGTGCTTCGTCGAATGTGTCGACGGCATCTTCGAGTGCAACCGTGGATTCGGCTTCACTGTATGCGACGACCCGAGGGGCCTGGTGGCATACTTCGGCTGGTAGCACGGCTTCAGCCCCGTGTACCATGAAGAACGGTGTGTAGCCGGTGGAGCTGTTTGGTGTAGTTCGTAAGCTCCACAGGACGGATGGTAGCTCTTTCGTCCAGGCTCCAGCTTTTTGTTCGAGTGAACTCATGAGGCGCTTCTTGATGCCGGCGCCGATTAGGCCGTTGGCCTTTTCCACTTGCCCGTTCGTTTGCGGGTGTGCCACTGAGGCGTACGTGATGTTGATCCCAAGGCCTTCGCAGAAGTCCTGGAATTCCTCGGAGATGAAGTTCGATCCGTTGTCGGTGATGATGCTGTGCGGTACGCCGAACCTGTAGACAATGGACTCGAAGAACTTGACGGCAGTTTTGCCTTTCTGGTTGGTGACCGGCATGGCCTCGATCCACTTGGTGAATTTGTCGACTGCAACCAGGAGGAAGACGTGTCCCCCTTTCGAGGATTTTGGCAGTTTGCCGATCATGTCGAGGCCCCATTGAGCAAAAGGCCAGGCTATGGGTATGGGTCTGAGCTCGGACCCAGGTGCGTGCGGTTTGTCGGCGAACCGTTGGCATCCGTTGCATCTTCGGACGATGTCCTTTGCGTCGCTCATGGCCGTTGGCCAGTAGAATCCTGCTCGTAGAGCTTTGGCGACAAGGGAGCGGCTGCCTGCGTGGTGGCCGCAGATGCCCTCATGGATGTCTTGGAGTATGGCTTTACCATCGTCGATGGTGACGCACCGTTGTAGTACACCCGTGATGCTGCGCTTGTACAGCTCGCCGTTGATGATGGTGAAGGCTTTTGACCGACGAGATATACGCCGAGCATCTGTCGGGCTGTCAGGCAGTTCTCCATTTGACAAGAACTGGAGGTATGGGCGCGTCCATGTTTCTTCGACTGCCATGACCTACACTATGTTGACCATGGCTACATCTGTGTCCAGTTTTTCGGGTCCTTCATGTCCTTCGGGTAGCATAGCTCCCGAGTGTTCTGCTTCTTCGGGTGATCCCTTGGGGAATTTCCGCTTGATGGATGGCACGCAGATCTGTTCGAGGAACACACCTGGTGGCACCTTTGCGCAAGTGGAGCCAATGTTGGTGAGTCTATCGGCTTCCTCGTTGCTTTCTCTTCCAACGTGCCAAAGCTCGCAGCCGTCAAATTCTCCTTCGAGTGCGTTGTAGAGCGTGCGATACGCGATCATGTTTTCGGCGTGTGCGTCGCACTCATTCATCGTCTGCTGGACGACGAGGTTGGAGTCACCGTAGATGACCAGGCGCGTTGCGCCGCATATCTTTGCCATCCTCATGCCATGGATGAGGGCTTCGTATTCGGCCTCGTTGTTGGAGGCTCAGAATTTCATCCGAAGAATGTACTTCATCTTGTTGCCTTGCGGGGAGGTCAGTATGACCCCTGCCCCTGCTCCGGCTTCACGCTTGGAGCCGTCAAAGTGCATCGTCCATGACTGCGACATATCTGGGGTGTCTGGCAGCTGCAGCTCCATCCAATGTACCAGGAAATCCGGAAGGACTTGTGATTTGATTGCATGTCGCTTCTCGTAGATGATGTCCAAGGGTGACAGCTCGATGCCCCACAGGGCCACCCGTCCTGTGGCCTCTGGATTATTCAGGATGCTGTTCAGGGGTGCCTCATTGACGACCATCACTTGGTGCTCCTGGAAGTAATGGCTCAGCCGTCGAGCCGTCATGAACACGCCGTAGGCTAGCTTCTGGTAGTGAGGGTACCTCTGCTTTGTTGGTGTCAGTACCTCGCTGAGGTAGTAAATTGGGCGCTGGACCCCGTGGGTTTTGCCTTCTTCGGGTCGTTCGACCACGAGTACGGTGCTGACCACCTGGTGTGTGGCTGCTATGTACAACAGCAGGGGCTCGCGCTCCTTTGGCGTGACCAAAATGGGCGAGGTGGAGAGGAGCCGCTTGAGGCTTTCGAATGTGTCGTTGGCTTCTGGTGTCCACTCGAACTTGTCTGCCTTGCGCAGCAGCTGGTAGAATGGTAGGGCCTTCTCGCCCATGCGGCTGATGAACCTGCTTAGCGCCGCTACTCGTCCTGCGAGCTGCTGGACGCCCTTGAGGTTTTTCGGCTTCTCCATCGTCATGATGGCTCTGATTTTCTTCGGGTTCGCCTCGATCCCTCGTTGAGAGATGAAGTACCCGAGCAGCTGACCCGATGGGACGCCGAAAGCGCATTTTTCGGGATTGAGCTTGATCCTGTAGCGATCGAGGTTGTCGAACATCTCGCGGAGATCGTCGATAAGTGTCTTTGCCTCATTGGTTTTTATTACTATGTCGTCGACATAGACTTGGACGTTGCGACCGATCTGGTCCTTGAGGCAGGCCTGCATGCATCGCTGGTACGTGGCACCCGCGTTCTTTAGCCCGAAGGGCATTGTGTTGTAACAGAATACTCCGAACGGTGTGATAAACGTTGTTTTCTCCTGATCTTCGACCTTGAGTCGAATCTGGTTATAGCCTGAGTAGGCGTCGAGGAAGGAGAGTTTCTCGCAACCTGCAGTCGAATCGATGATCTGGTCGATTCGAGGAAGAGGGAAGTGGTCCTTTGGGCAGTGCTTGTTTAGTGACGTGAAATCCACGCACATCCGCAAGATGTCCGTGTCCTTCTTTGGGACCATCACTGTGTTTGCCAACCATTCACTTTCCTTGATTTCTCTGATAAAGTCTGCAGCGAGCAGTCTATTGATTTCCTTGCCGATAGCTTCGGCTCGTGGCTCCGACAGTCTACGGATGGACTGCTTGATTGGCTTGGTGTCTGGAAAGACATTCAGTGCATGCTCAACGAATTCCCTGGGAACTCCTGGCATGTCTGCAGGACACCAGGCGAAGATTTCCCAGCGCTCACGGAGGAATTCGACGAGCGCGCCTTCCTATGCGGGGCTGAGGTCGTTGGCGATCAAGGCCGTCTTGGAGGCATCCGTCGGATGGACCTGTACTTTCTTGGTGTTGACGGTGGAGTCGAAGGACATGTCAGGTGCGTTCTGCCTTGTGACTGGGGGTACCCCATTGTACGTCACCTCACGGAGCCTTACAAGCTCGTCTTGCATGCCGAAAGACTGGGAGATTTTGTTGAAATCCCTGTCGCATTGGTCCGATCGGGTGAAGGTCCCGTGGACTGTGATGACGCCTCTTGGTCCTGGCATTTTGAGTAGTAGGTATGCGTAGTGCGGGACGGCCAGGAACCTTGCGAATGCTACACGCCCTAGGATGGCGTGGTATTGCAACGGCCAGTCCACCACTTCAAATTCGAGTCACTCCTGCCGAAAGTTGTCCGGCTTCCCAAAGATCACGTCGAGCCCTATTTTGCCCAGGGGGAATATGCCCTTCCCTGGGACGATGTCGTGGAACGTTGTGTCTGACTGTTCCAGGCTGCATTGTGGGATCCGCATTGCTGCTAGAGTGCTTGCGAACATTAGGTTGATGCCGCTGCCGCCGTCCATGAAGACGCGACTCATCTCGAAGCCTCCGATCTGCGCCTCCAGCACCAGGGCAGCATGACCTGGGCGAGGGATCTGACAAGGGTGATCCGCGCGAGTGAATGTGATGCAGGACTCCGATCCACTGAGGTACTCAGGGATTGCAGGCGGAGTTGCCACGGCCAAGTTGATTTGTCGGGTGATTTTCTTCTGCACCCTATTCGTGGGGCGTCCCTTCTGGATCATATTTAGTGCTCCTTTCGGTGGGGGGGTACCCGATCCCGGCGTTGTTCTGCGCTGGTGCGACTGGTTGGTTTGGGCCTCCAATAGGCGGCGGTGGAGGAGCTCCGTGTGCTACTTCACCTGGCGCAGGTGCGTTTCCGAACGCAGGGATTGGGGCTTGTTGCCTCATCTGCACCATGCTTTCGCCGAGTTTCTGGAACTCGCGGCAGTCCTTGAGCATGTGGCTGGCTTTCTTTTTGCCATCCTGTTTGTCGATGTAGAAGTGGATGGTGCATGGACCCGAAAGTTTGTCGAATGCTGAGGGTCCGTTGTCGCGGTCACGGCGTTGCCATGACTGTGTTGGTCGTCCGTTGTCGCGGAAGTTTCCGCCGCAGTATCCTCCGCTGTTGCGGCTGTTGTCGTTGCGGCGGTCGGCGTAGCCGGCCGCGACCATGTCAGGTCCGTCGCGGTCCTCGTAGACGCGCGATCTCCTCTTGCTGCGGCGTTCACGTCTTCGGCCGTAGTCGTCCTCTTCATCTGATTATGCTCGGTGAATGCAATCTTCGCCGTCCGCCCACCTTTTGGCGATGTCCATGAGGTGGTCGAGTGTCTTGGGCTTGACGCGCCCAAGTTCCTCCTTGAAATCTTGGCGTTTAACGCCATCTCTGAAGGCGTCGATGGCCCTCTCTTCAGAGATGTCTGCTGTGGAGTTCTTGGTGGTAGACCAGCGTAGTATGTACGAGCGAATAGATTCACCCGTTCTCTGAGTGCAGGCTCGCAACTCTTCGATTGAGGCGGGCCTCTTGCTGGTGCCCTTGAAATTTTGGATGAAGCTGTAAGTGATGGGTTTCGCAGCATAGTAAATCAAAATTTTCTACGGAAGCGAACAGAGGGAAAGCCAAAATCTAATCTAGGAGATGCAAACAACGAGAGAGATTGGATTAGATCTTCATACCCTTGAAGATTCAAGATGCGGAACGCTCTCGGAACGTGGGTGATGTAGTCGTACTCGCTTCTCCTCCTCGCGATCCAATCCGATTTAGCACCACAAGTGGCGGTGCCTCCGTGAGATGCACACGTGCAGCACCTCGACGTCTCCTCCTTCCTTGGACCAGCAAGTATGGTGGAGAGATGTATTGGATCTACAACACGACGGCGTGGTGTATTTGGTGGAGAATTTCTACAGCAGGCTTCACTGCAAACAAATGGGAGGGAGAGAGGAAGGCAGCAGGCTACTAGGGCTTGGAGGAGATGTGTAGGTTGGGGAGGCGCACCAGCCCTCTATATATAGAGGGGGGGTGCGGCCAGTCCTTACCCATCCTCCAAGCCTATCTCTAGTTTAAACGATTTAAACTCTCCCTTCTAGAAACCCTATCTTATCTCTAGTTTAAACGATTTAAACTTATCTAGGATCGGCTGGGCCCTATGGGTTTTGTGCCCTGGCCCAATGCGGCCAGGACACTCATAGGCCCATGCCCTCCCGGAAGGTGGGACCACGTTGGCCCCTTCCGAAGGTTCTAGAAGCTTCGGTACAATACCGATTAATCCGGAACAATTCGAACTCCAAAACTGCATCGCCTTATATGAATCTTATTCTCCGGACCATTCCGAACCTCTCGTGATGTCCCGGATCCCATTCGAGACCAAAAAAAAATTCATAAACCAATTATCCAATCTATCCTAGCGTCGAGACACGTTAAGTGTGTGACCTGCTGGTTCGAGAATATGCGTACATGATCTTCTATCAATAATCAACTGGGTCTGGGCACCCATATTGACTCCTACACATTCATCGATGATCATATCGGATGAACCACGATGCCAGGATTCAATCAATCCCATATATATATATATTCCCTTCGTCTCGCGATATTTTACTTGCCCGAGATTCGATCGTCGGTATCGTCATACCTAGTTCAATCTCGTTCACAGCAAGTACTTTACTCGTTCCGTAATCCGATATCACTTTGTGATTAACTCCTTAACCACATGCTTGCAAGCGGTGTTGATATCGATTACCGAGTGGGCCCGAAGTATATCTCTCCGACTTGGGAGGGACAAATCCCATCTCGATACATACAACCCAACAGATACTTTCCGATTACCTGAGAGACACCTTTATGATCACCCTCTCATAGGATGACGTTTGATGACCTCAAAGCTTTCTTCCGATACCAGGGAGTTGTATTATCTCATGGTCTAAGGAATACAATATTTGACATAAGAAAAACTTCGCAAAGACGAACACGATGACACGATCTAATTGCTTCGCTTAGTTTGGGTCTATCCACCATATAATTCTCCAATGATATGATCTCATTATCAATTGACAACTCATGTCTATGGTTAGGAAACCTTAACCATCATTAATCAATGAGCTAGTCCATAGAGGCACACTAGGGACACGGTGTTGTTCATAAACCACACAAGTATTAAAGTTTCCGCTTAATACAATTCTAGCATGAAATATAAACTTTATCATGAACAAGAATTATAATAATAACATCTTTATTATTGCCTCTAGGGCATAATTCCAACAGTCTCCCACTTGCACTAGAGTCAATAATCTAGTTTACATCTGGCAACAATCTCACACCCATGGCAATCGAGGTGCTGATCATGTTTTACACGTGGAAGAGGTTTAGTCAATGGATCTGACATTCAGATCTGTATGTACTTTGCTAATCTTCGATCTCCATCCGCTATATAATCTCGGATTATATGAAACTTGAGTTGATATGCTTGGTCTTTGGATGATATCTTGGTTCCTTAGCGAGTGCTATGGCGCCAGTGTTGTCACACAATATCTCCAAAGGGGTCCAATGCACTTGAACCACGCCAAGCTTCGGATGAAGTTTCGATCCAAACTCCTTCACTTGACGCTTCAAAGCAGCCATGTATTCCGCTTCTCATCAGATCCCGCGATCACGCTTTGCTTGCAGCTTCTCCAGCTCACAGCTCCTCCATTCAAAATATACACGTATCCTGTCTGAGATTTACAATCATCCTTGTCGGTGTCGAAACTAGCATCGACGTAACCCTTTACGACGAGCTATTCATCACCCCCATAGACTAAGAACATTTCTTTAGTCCTATTTAGGTACCTTAGGATGTTCTTCACGGCTGTCCAAAGGTTCCACTCGGATCACTTTGATATCTACTCGTCAAACTAAGAGCATTGGACACATCCGTCTAGTACACAAGATGGCATACATGATGGAACCTATGGCCGAGGCCTAAGGCACTGGGCTCATAGCGTCCCTATCATTTACCGTAGCTGGACACTGAGCCTTGCTCAATATCTTACCTGACAACATAGGCACTGAACCTTTCAATGCCTTATCCATTCTGAACCTTTTCAGAACTTTGTCTAGGTATGTACTTTGGCTTAAAGCTATCAGGCGTCTCTGTCTCTCTCTATAGATTTTGATGCCCAATATATAAGCAGCTTCACCTAGGTCTTTCATTGAAAAACACTTGTTCAAATAACTCTTCACATCGTTAAGCATGTTGATGTCATTTCCAATAATCAATATGTCATCCACATATAGTACCAGAAACGTCACCGAGCTCCCACTCACTTTCTTGTAGATGCAAGCTTCGTAGCAATTTGGAACAAATCCAAAGCTCTTGATCACTTGATCAAAACGAAGGTTCCAACTCCGAGATGCTTGCTTCAGTCCATAAATGGAACGCTCAAGTTTGCATACTTTATCAGCATCCTTAGGATCGACAAAACCTTCGGGTTGCATCATATACAACTCTTCATCAATGTTGCCATTGAGGAAAGCAGTCTTGACATCCATCTGCCATATTTCATAATCATGAAACGCAGCAATTGCTAATAAAATCCGAATAGACTTAAACATCACTACGGGAGAGAAAGTCTCATCGTAGTCAACACCTTGAACTTGTCGAAAACCTTTCGCGACAAGCCGTGCTTTATAGACGGTAACATTACCATCCGCGTCCGTTTTCTTCTTGAAGATCCATTTGCACTCAACGGCCTTTCCCTCGCAAGGAGGGTCCACCAAAGTCCATACATGGTATTCGCTCATGGATCCCAATTCGGAATTCATGGCTTCTAGCCATTTCTCGAGTCTGGGCTCATCATCGCCTCATAGTTCGTAGGTTCACCGCCTTCTACTAACAAGACAAATAAGACAGGGTTGCCGTACCACTCAGGAGGGGCACGCGACCTTGTCGACCTGCGACGTTCAGTAGCAGCATCGTCTGAAGCTTCATGATCCTTGTCATTAGCTTCCTCTATTGTTGGTGCAGGCGGCACTGGAACAATTTCAGGTGCTGCGCTACTCTCCAATTCAAGAGAAGGTTCAATAACCTCGTCTAGCTCTACTTTCCTCCCACTCACTTCTTTCGAGAGAAACTCCTTCTCAAGAAAGGAACCGTTCTTCATGACAAACACTTTGCCTTCGGTTCTGTGATAGAAGGTATACCCAATAGTTTCCTTAGGGTATCCTATGAAGACGCATTCGCTTTGGGTTCGAGCTTGTCCGGCATCAACTTCTTGACATAAGCTTCGCATCCCCAAACTTTAAGAAACGACAACTTAGGTTTAGCACCAAACCATAGTTCATACGGCGTCGTCTCAACGGATTTAGATGGAGCCCTATTTAAAGTGAATGCAGCGGTTTCTAATGCATAACCCCAAAATGATAACGGCAAATCAGTAAGAGACATCATCGATCGGACCATATCTAACAGGGTTCGATTCCGGCGTTCAGACACACCATTGCGCTGTGGTGTTCCGGGTGGCGTGAGTTGTGAAACGATTCCACTTGCTTTGAGATGCGTGAGAAAATCATAACTCAAATATTCGCCCCCACGATCGGATCGTAGAAACTTAATCTTTCTGTTACGATGGTTCTCCACTTCATTCTGAAATTCTTTGAACTTTTCAAACGTTTCAGATTTATGTTTCATTAAATAGATATACCCATATCTACTTAAGTCATTGGTAAAAGTGAGAAAATAGCGATATCCACCGCGCGTCGAAACACTCATCGGTCCGCATACATCAGTATGTATGATTTCCAACAAGTCCGTTGCTCGCTCCATCATACCGGAGAACGGGGTTTTGATCATCTTGCCCATGAGGCATGGTTCGCATGTGTCAAATGATTCAAAATCAAGAGACTCCAAAAGTCCATCAGAATTGAGTTTCTTCATGCGCTTTACACCAATATGACCTAGACGACAGTGCCACAAATAAGTAGTATTATCACTATCTACTTTGCATCTCTTAGCCTCAATGTTATGGATGTGTGTTTCATCCCTTTCGAGATTTAGAAGAAATAAACCACTCACAAGAGGTGCATGACCATAAAAGATGTTACTCATATAAATAGAACAACCATTATTCTCCGATTTAAATGAATAACCGTCTTGCAATAAACACGATCCAGAAATAATGTTCATGCTCAACGCAGTCACATATTAACATTTATTTAGGTTTAAAACTAATCCCGAAGGTAAAACTAAGGAGAGCGTCCGACGGCCATCACATCAACTCTGATCCGTTGCCAACGCCGATCGTCACCTCATCCTCGCATAAGCCGTCTATTCCGCAGCCCTGCTTCGAGTTACAAATATTAGCAATCGAACCGTATCAAATACCTGTGCACTACAAAGAGGGCTAGTAAGGAAAACATCAATAACATGTATATCAAATATACCTTTGATGGTGCCAGCCTTCTTGTCCGCTAAATACTTGGACAGTTATGCCCAAAGGACCCTTGTCCTTGCAATAGAAGCACTCGTCCGCTTGGGACCAGACTCGAGCTTCTTCTCAGGGCATTGCGCTTGCCGCCTTCTTGAAGGGCTTCTTTGCACCTTTACCATTCTTAAAGGAGGGCTTGTTGACCATCAACACATGATTATCCTTCTTGATGTCCACCTCGCAGCCTTCACTTATGAAGAGCTCGGTGATCGTATTGGAACCAATCTGATTATGAGTCACTACAAAACTTTTGTAGCCGGAGGGAGTGATTGCAGAACTCGGTCAATCTTGAGATCATCTGGAATCTTGCAGTCCAGTTGCTCAATGCGTTGAGTGTAGCCCGACATCTTAATGTCGTGCTCACTAACGGAACTCCCTTCCTACATCTTGCGCTTAAAGAACTTCGAGATCTCATATCTCTAACGGGCCTGAGTCCAAACATGGTTTTCAACTCTTCGAGAATCTCAAAGGGCCCGGGATAGTTTTCAAAACGATTTTGAAGTTCCGGTTCCATAGCAAACAACATGGTGCTCTTAATCACACCATAATCATCTTTGCACGACTGATAGACAGCTTTCTCATCAGCCGGCGCAGTAGCTTGCAGCAGGGGCGTCACCTAACGCTTTCTCAAGGACATAGTCCTTTTGACCGCCAGAGAGAATGATTCTCAAATTGCGGAACCAATTGGTGAAGTTAGACCCATTGTTCTTAAGCTTTTCTTTCTCAGCAAAAACGTTGAAGTTGAAGTTGGACTTAGCCATGTGATCTACAATATTTGCAAGTACAAATTAGACTATGTTCATGATAACTAGTTCAACTTTTAATCAAATTACTAGATGAACTCCCACTAAATTCAACATCCCTCAAGTTGTTTAGTGAACACGATCCAAATTCACCACACCTAATCCGATCTTCACGAGAAGAGATGTGGTTTCAATGGTGGACAACGAAGTGTCGATCATATCATTCATATGACTCATGCTTAACCTTTCGGTTCTTGTGTTCCGAGGCCATGTCAGACATGCTAGGCTCGTCAAGCTAGACCCAAGTATTTCCGCGTGTGCAAAACTGGCTTGCACCCGTTGTATGTGAGCGAGAGACTATAGCACCTGATCATCACGTGATGCTTGGACACGACTTAACTTTCGCAACGGTGCATACTTGGGGAGAAATACGCTTTTATCTTGATCTTTAAGTGAGGAATCATCTTATAATGCTATCGTCGATCTAAGCATAATAAGATACATAAAGGATAAACATCACATGCATATAACTTTATGTGATATGGTATAGCCAATCTTCGCAATGATCTCCATCTTGTGCGTTCCGCATGATCTCCATCACTTCACCATGATTGCCTCCACCACGAATAGCAACTACAACTATTGCTAACTACTTAGCGATAAAGTAAAGCTATTACATGGCGATAAGAAGTTGACTCGCAGGTCATACACAATTATAAAGACAACCATATGGCTCCTACGGTTGTGTACTCATCGACATGCAAGTCGTGAAACATCACAAAACATGATCATCGCATACATTATACATCACATCTTGGGCCATACCATATCACGAAACACTCGCAAAAACAAGTTAGACGCCTCTACTTTGTTGTTGCATGTTTTACGTGGCTTATGGGAGTAGATGCTAAGAACGATTCTTACCTACGGAAAGCCACAATGGTGATATTATGGTTGCCAAACTCGGTGTTAATCCCATGACAACTATAGTGAGAGAAACTGACATCCACCACCGCATGTGTGGAACAAGCCACACGCCAAGTGCGGAGCCGGTCTCGCGAACGACGCCGCAGAAGGTTGGCCTGGACCGCTTCAATCTCACTATCCCGGCCATAAGAAGAACACAAACAAGAGGCTTGCAACAGAAAACATCAACGCCTGCAACAACCATGTTATGCTCTACTCGTGAATCACATCTACGCATAGATCTAGCTCGATACCATCGATGGGTTTCGCAGCATAGTAAATCAAAATTTTCTACGGAAGCTAAGAGGGAAAGCCAAGATCTAATCTAGGAGATGCAAACAACGAGAGAGATTGGATTAGATCTTCATACCTTGAAGATTCAAGACAGCGGAACGCTCGGCTTTAACGTGGGTGATGTAGTCGTACTCGCTTCTCCTCCTCGCGATCCGATCCGATCTAGCACCACAAGTGGCGGTGCCTCCGTGAGATGCACACGCAGCACCTGACGCCTCCTCCTTCCTTGGACCAGCAAGTATGGTGGAGAGATGGATTGGATCTACAACACGACGTGGTGTATTTGGTGGAGAATTTACAGCAGGCTTCGCTGCAAATAGTGGGAGGGAGAGAGGAAGGCAGCAGGGCTACTAGGGCTTGGAGGAGATGTGTAGGTTGGGGAGGGCGCACCAGCCCTCTATATAGAGGGGGTGCGCCAGCCTGCCCATCCTCCAAGCCTATCTCTAGTTTAAACGATTTAAACTCTCCTTCTAGAAACCCTATCTTATCTCTAGTTTAAACGATTTAAACTTATCTAGGATCGGCTGGGCCCTATGGGTTTGTGCCCCTGGCCCAATGCGCCAGGACACTCCCTCATAGACCCATGCCCCTCCCGGAAGGTGGGACCACGTTGGCCCCCTTCCGAAGGTTCTAGAAGCTTCCGACAATACCGAGTAATCCGGAACAATTCAACTCCAAAACTGCACCGCCTTATATGAATCTTATTCTCCGGACCATTCCGAACCTCTCGTGATGTCCCAGATCCCATCCGAGACCCGAACAAAAATTCATAAACCAATTATCCAATCTATCCTAGCGTCGAGACACGTTAAGTGTGTGACCTGCGGTTCGAGAATATGCGACATGATCTTCTATCAATAATCAACAATGGGTCTGGCACCCATATTGACTCCTACACATTCATCGATGATCATATCGGATGAACCACGATGCCAGGATTCAATCAATCCCATATATATATTCCCTTCTCCTCGCGATATTTTACTTGCCCGAGATTCGATCGTCAGATCGTCATACCTAGTTCAATCTCGCTCACGTTAGTACTTTACTGCTCCGTAATCCGATATCACTTTGTGATTAACTCCTTAACCACATGCTTGCAAGCGGTGTTGATATCGACACCGAAAGTGGGCCCGGTATATCTCTCCGACTTGGGAGGGACAAATCCCATCTCGATACATACAACCCAACAGATACTTTCCGATTACCTGAGAGACACCTTTATGATCACCCTCTCATAGGATGACGTTTGATGACCTCAAAGCTTTCTTCCGATACCAGGGAGTTGTATTATCTCATGGTCTAAGGAATACAATATTTGACATAAGAAAAACTTCGCAAAGACGAACACGATGACACGATCTAATTGCTTCGCTTAGTTTGGGTCTATCCACCATATCATTCTCCAATGATATGATCTCATTATCAATTGACAACTCATGTCTATGGTTAGGAAACCTTAACCATCATTGATCAATGAGCTAGTCCATAGAGGCGTACTAGGGACACGGTGTTGTTCACAAACCACACAAGTATTAAAGTTTCCGCTTAATACAATTCTAGCATGGAATATAAACTTTATCATGAACAAGAATTATAATAATAACATCTTTATTATTGCCTCTAGGGCATAATTCCAATAGTAAGCTAGCTCCTCCCAACTTCGGATGGACCCTGAGGATAAGCTGCTGAGCCAAACCCGCGCTGCGCCTGTCAGCTGCAGCTGAAGGCATTGCATGGCGGTTTCTTTGTTACCACCGTGAAGCTTGACGGATGACAGATGGTCACTGAGCCAGGATTTTGGATCTTGCGTGCCGTTGAACTTCGGAGTATCTGAAGGAAGCTTGAAATTGCGTGGCATCTGTGTTCGCCGAACAGATCTGCTGAAGCATCGAGCTCCGCAGAGTTCTCCTTCATCTTCATCCATCTCGGATTCGGACGAGCATGCGCGTTTGGCGCGTGCTTTGTCGATTTTGCGCTGTGTAAGCGCGTCTCTGGCGTCGTAGTCGCGTTTATGGCGATGGGAGCTCTTCTTCCTTCGAGGAAGGTCGTGTTCTTCTTCCTCTTCGGATGAAGGGGTGGGGCTCCGGTCGTGCCTGGCCGGAGCTTTCTTCTTTGGCTCCGCAGGAGCGTCTTCGTGGAGCGCAGCTCCGACGAGTCCGAGTCCGGTGAGTGCGGACTTGTGCATGGATCTTTTCGGGTCCCCTTCCGGAGGTTGGTGGGCTGCAGATATGCAGTGGCTGCCATGATCGCAGCTTGCGGTGTCTTCGGGATGATGTTGCCGTCGGCATCCATATCCATGAACGATGTGTGGAGAGTTCGGGTCACATCACAGCGCTCCTTGGGATCCATGTTTTCCACCCGCGAGCGGTGCTTGTTTCCCTGGTTTCCGTTCGTGCTAGAGCCGGGTGCCATGGCGGAGAGCGCAGCTCGTCACGCGCTGGACTCAGAGGCTGCTTGCTTGCGTTTGTCGAGCGTCTCTTGCATCTTGACTTGCTTCTTGTGCTCCTCGATGAGGAGGTAGTGGTATGCCATCAGTAGGTCACGTGGGGAGTCCACAGGTAGGACTATGTCGCCTGCGACGGCACGGCATGCCTGGACCCATCCTTCTTTGCTAAGTTGGATGACGTGGCGTGTTTTCTCTTCGGTGGGGACTGGCTTCTTCTGTTCCCGCCGTTTCCGCCGTTTCTGTCCTGCGGGTTGGGGTTTGTGTTGGGCGGTGGGTTAGGCGTTTGCTGCTCCTGGATGACTGCGGCGCATTGGTAGCGCTCGTAGATTGTTTCACTGCTTCCGCAGCTTTCGGATCCGGAACCATAGGTCCCTTCATCCGAAAGTGGATCGCACAGATCGGAGTTGCAGCTGTTGCTGTCGTAGAACTCATCTGTCGATGGTGATGTGCGCAGCACGGGGTGTGGAGCCCATGAGGCGGGCCTGATTGATGGCACGGGCACCCGCTCAGGAAGGCGGAGGGTGCCAGTTTGTCCCACCTGGAAGCAGAAGCTTCCGAACAAAATTTCGAGTTCGTCGCCTACGGGCTCGAAATCCTTCATGGTGGCCAGCGAGTGGGCGGTGAAGTCGAAAGTGCCGAAGAGGAGGTGATTCTCCGTCGCCACAGAGTTGTAGATCTATCGGGTCGGGACCGTCACGATCGCACAATCAGCAGCCCCGATTCCCACGGACGGCGCCAATTGACGAGGTTGGATCTCGTCAATGCCCATTGTTATGGACTTGGGTTTTGGAGAAGATGGGGATGCTGGAGATCGTGGAACGGTTAACAGACAAGCAACCAGGGGACACGAGATTTACCCAGGTTCAGCCCGAGGAAAACCCTACCCCGCTTGTCCGCTCTTGATTACGGCGGAACCAAGGTTCTGCGCGCAGATTCGATCTGGCGTGAAGGTGCGTGTGCGGAAGTATGAGTCGAGGGATCTAGGACGTGCCCTTCTGGCCTTTATATAGACTTAGGCAGGTCCCGGGCATAGTCCTAGTCGGTTACAAGTTCTAGGGTTTTACCCCTTTGAATTTCCTATCTATGCTAGTCTTGTTCTCCAAGGATCCGAAGGCGTCATGGGCCTTGGCCACCCGAAAATCTTCATGGGCCAGCGTAAGTCTGCTGTGGGCCTTCCTTGGGCTGGACCAGATATGCTGAAGTTACGTACTCGTAGGGTATAACCATGTCACCGAGTAGCAAAAGGAAAGGTTGTTTCATCGAAAGTGACGTGACGGGATATATGGATGCGACCATTGGAAAGATCTAGACAGCGATATCCTTATGCTCGTCGAAATAACCGAGAAACACGCAGGGGATGGAGCGAGAAGATAGTTTGTTGGGAGTGGTGGCGTATATGTTGGGAAAACAAAGGGAACCGAAAACTTTTAACTCGAAATAATTGGGATGGCTTAGGAAAAGAGAGTAGAAGGGTGTTGTTTTAGGATTAACAGTGGAGGGTCGGATGTTTAAAAGAAAAGTGGCCATGCAAAGAGCTTCTGCCCAAAATTTGGTGGCATAGATGATTGAATTAGAAGGGTGCGTACTATATCATTAAGAGTACGGAGAGATCGTTCTGCCTTGCCATTTTGGGGAGAAGTGTAGGGACAAGAAAAACGCAAGAGAATTCCATGTTGAAGAAAAATGTTTCGATTTTTGATGTTGTTGAATTCACGGCCATTGTCACATTGGAGAAACCGAATGGGTAGAAAGAAGTGTGTGGAAACATATCGTTGAAAATGGAGGAAGGTGGTGTGTACATCTGATTTGTGCTTGAGGGGAAACGTCCAAATAAAATGAGTAAAGTCATCCAGAATAACAAGATAGTATGGAAAACCAGAAATACTAGTATGAGGAGAGGTCCATATATCACAATGTAAAAGCTCGAAAGGAAAACTGCTATGGGAACTAGAAGAACTAAAGGGAAGACACACATGTTTGCCTTGTTGACACGACTCACACACTAAGGGATCATGAAGATATTTATTACATGGAAGACATAATTCACTAAGCAAATTTGTAGTGGTGACGGCATTGGGGTTGCCTAGACGTTGGTGCCAAAGGTGGACGGTGGCAATCATGGAGGAGGGTTGACGTGCGGCAGGAGCTCCATGGATAGAATAGAGATCACCGGAGCTATTGAAGCGTGCGATCTCCTCCTTGGTTCGAAGGTCCTTCACAGGTAGGCCAAAGGGATCAAATTCAATAGAGACAAGATTGTCGGAGGTAAAATTGCGAACAGAAATTAAGTTTTTGATAAGAGCAGGAGCAACTAGAACATCTCGAAGTAAAAGGGGTTTAATGGGTGTGGGTAATTGAGTGTGACCGGTGCTATAGATTGGAATAGTGGAACCATTGCCTAGGGTAATTTAAGAAAAAGGAGAAGAGGTGCAATTTGACAGCATAGTATGCGAATTAGACATGTGGCTAGAAGCACCAGAATCGAAAATCCAGTCCATACCTGATGCTCCCTGGGAAGCAAAATTGTTCATGGCCTGCAAGAAGGCGGCTTGGTCCCAATGGGGTGTGGGTGAAGGCAGTAGAGGCAGAGCCGTCGATGGTGGCGGAGCATGCAGCGTATAGGAGGCTATCGGAGCGGATGGCAGCTGAGGCTGCATGTGGTAGAGACTGCTGTTGTCGATGTAGTAGGGCGCAGGAGATGGAGCGCCGTAGGTGTAGGTCGACGGGGTAGCGTGGTATGCCTGCATCAGGGAACGAGGACTCAAAATTCCTTGCAATCTCGTGTGGGGGCGGAGTCCCGGCATCCAGGAGCCAGAGTATGCGGGAGGCGCACCGATCGGGGACGGTGGAGTCCAGGGCATCGGCCAGGCTTGCACAAGCCAGGTCCAAGGATCATGTGGAGGGCGCCAAGCTAGGGGCGCAGGCGGAGGGGCGACACTCGGAGGTGGCGTCGGAGCTGGCGGGCTTGGTGCAGCTGGTGGGCGCGGCGTTAGCGGGCGGTAGGTCGGGTTTCTACCACGGTAGTTCGGGCTCGGACGCCATCCCGCGGGGGGCTGCACTGGAGGAGCGGTCGGTGGTGGAGGCGGTGGTCGTGGCGTGGCGACGAAGACCTGATGGCGCGACTCTTTGTTGTTCATGGCGCGATCGGCCCATTGGAGTATGGACCGGACCTCGGCGAAGGAGGGTGGTGGCCGCATCATGGGTATAAAGGACCCCTGTTTCTCGAAGCGTTCGCCAAGGCCGACGAGGAGGACGTTGATGAGTTGCTTGTCGTCGATAGGATCCCCAAGCTCGCGAAGTTCGTCGGCGATGGACTTTAGGCGTTGGCAATAGACGCCAACTTGTGAGTCTCCTTGGACGGTGTTGCGGAGCTCTGTGTGGAGAGTGTTGACGCGACCGTCGACATTGTCCTGGAAGAGTTGGCGTAGAGCCACCCAGAGGACGGCGGCGTTGGTGGCGTCGCGGAAGACGAGGTTGAAGATCTCGGTGGAGACTCGTTGATAGATCCATTGGATGATCGCGAGATCGTCCTTGACCCAGCGCGGATCCGAGGACCGAGAGACGGTGTCGGTGGCGACATGGTCGAGAAGATTGCGGTGACCGAGGTGAACTTCGAAAAGATGGCGCCAATGGTAGTAATTATGCTTTGGTAAATCTAGGGTAATTGGGATGAACGGGCTGACATCTAAGATCGTGTCGGCATAGTTGATAGAGGGGATAGTTGGGGCGAGGGTTTGAGTGGATGGATCGGAAGAGGACGCCCCAAGAGAGGTGGTTTTGGCGGCGACGAGGGCAGCCCGGCGTTCGAAGTAGCCGGGTGGAGGCGGCAGCGGTGTGTGTGTGGGGGGGGGGGGTGCTATGGCCTAGGAACGGAACTAATACGATATCACGTAGAATTATAATAAATCTCACGTATATTGATTGTAGCAAGTACACGGAGTATATATAAGGCTGGAGTCACAACCGACTCAGCCAAAACCCTAACCGACTCGGCCAGCCTAACCAACTTGTATTACAACACAAACTCATAATCTAACATGGAACGTTTGTCCCCGTTCTACACCCTCCGTTTCAAAATATAAGTTGTTTTATGTTTGTGAAAAGAATGTATCTAGACTTATTTTAGTGTCTAGATTCACTTTGAATCTATATATAAAAAAAGTTTAGATATATTTGCTTCACAAAACTAAATATTTTAAAACGGAGGGAGTAGATCGCTGTAGTAGCTATTTCCTTCGCCTATGTACGAAACATACATACCGATTTGATTCTTCTCTCCTCAGGCCCATTTGGGGTGCACATGCATGTGCGGCGACCCTCGAGCTAACCTACATCACGTACAGCTAGTAGGTGCGTAAGCTCCTATGACCTTTTCGTCACTTGTTAAGCATTTTCCAAAATGACGAATACACGTGACGGACACAAGGTACGTACGGCGGCAGATGCGTTCGTTCCTGGATGCGGCCGGACAGCGAGGAACGAGAGCTGTATGGCACGTACGATTGCAATTTTATGTCCTTGAGAAAGGAGAAGGGAAAGTTTCCTTCGCCAAAAGGGAGAAGAATCGATCCCAACCGCTCAGGAATCGCGTCGAATCGAATCGTAGTCAGTGAGTCATAAAAGAGCAAAGCGCAAAGTGGGGGCGCCGGCGTTGATCCCTGGAGGAGCCTAGCTGAGTAAAAAAAATTGGGCCGCACCCCCTTTGGGGATATTTCTCCAAAATCCTTCGTACTTTTTACAAGTGTTTTCTAAAAATCTCTAAAATTCCGTTTTTTCTACAAACATACCCGTATTTGCTATAAATAGTCCTGTTTTTTGCTACATGTAATAAAAAATGGTTTGGTCCCGACAATAGAAAAACAGACTAGACCTCGCCGTAGATTTTGCTGGAGACCTTGCCGACGACTGTGTAGCAAAAAAGTTGTGCTAATGTAGCAAAATCGACCTCACCGGAGACTCGCCGGAGACTTTCGCCGGAGACCTTTCCGGAGACTTCGTCGAAGACCTTGTAGCAAAAACTTTATGCTAATATAGCAAAACCAAAAAACATATGTAGCAAAATAATTATGCTAATGTAGCAAAAGTCGACTTTGCTGAACTTGTAGCAAAAAAAATATCACATTGTAGCAGCATCGTTCGCCGCATGTAGCACATCGGAAGCCGTATGTAACAGATTCAATCCTGCATGTAGCATGATGGCTCGTCACATGTAGCAGCGTCGGTTGTTGTGTGTAGCAGCGTCGCTCGATGTAGGTAGAAGCTCTGGATGCCGCACGTAGCAACGACTGTAGCGAGACTACAGATATGGACGGTACCATAGGAAACGGTGGAGTAGATTGGCCCCATGGGGAGATGGTCCTCGTCGACGGCTCCCGGAGCACGTGCGGCGGGCACGTGTCCCTGGAGGAGTTGGGAGCTAGGGGAGGGCTCACTGGCGGGAGCACCGGGAGATGGTGCGGGGCGCGGCGGTGAGAGCCCTCGCGGTCGCGGCCGGCGCGAGTCGGAGGCGGCGGCACGGGCGTGCTTGTGTGGAGGCCGGCGATGGGAGAACTGCAGGGACGGGTGGCAGCGCGGCGACCGGAGCTACAGGGCCAAACAAACGATGGCGCGTCGGCAACAAAAGCTATAGGAGTTGTGCGGCGCGGGGACCTATAGACGGTGCGGCGACAGATGCGTTTTCCAGAGGAAGCAGAGACACGACATCGTGAGGTTAGAGAAGAGACGTGCAGACATGGGACTCCAAAATACACAGTGCGGAGCGACAGCTACCGGGGGATCGTTTCGTGCGGAGACCTTTCCGGAGACTCGCCGGAGACTCGCCGAAGACTTTCGCCGGAGACCTTTCCGGAGACTTCGTCGAAGACCTTGTAGCAAAAAATTTATGCTAATATAGCAAAATCAAAAAACATATGTAGCAAAATAATTATGCTAATGTAGTAAAAGTCGACTTCGCTGAACTTGTAGCAAAGAAAATATCACATTGTAGCAGCATCGTTCGCCGCATGTAGCACATCGGAAGCCGTATGTAACAGATTCAATCCTGCATGTAGCATGATGGCTTGTCACATGTAGCAGCGTCGGTTGTTGTGTGTAGCAGCGTCGCTCGATGTAGGTAGAAGCTCTGGATGCCGCACGTAGCAACGACTGTAGTGAGACTAAAGAGATGGACGGTACCATAGGAAACGGTGGAGTAGATTGGCCCCATGGGGAGACGGTCCTCGTCGACGGCGCCCGGAGCACGTGCGACGGGCACGTGTCCTTGGAGGAGTTGGGAGCTAGGGGAGGGCTCACTAGCGGGAGCACCGGGAGATGGTGTGGGGCGCGGCGGTGAGAGCCCTCGCGGTCGCGGCCGGCACGAGTCGGAGGCGGCGGCGCGGGCGTGCTTGTGTGGAGGCCGGCGATGGGAAAACTGCAGGGACGGGTGGCAGCGCGACGGCCGGAGCTGCAGGGCCGGACGGACGACGGCGCGTCGGCAACAGAAGCTACAAGAGAGGTGCGGCGCGGGGACCTACAACGGTGTGGCGGCAGATGCGTTTTCCAGACGAAAGCAGATACACGACATCGTGAGGTTAGGGAAGAGACGCGCAGACGTGGGCCTCCAAAATACACAGCGCAGAGCGATAGCTACCGGGGGATCATTTCGTTCGATCTTCCGGATGATTGGTATCCTTTTCCAAAATAAAATCTGCTTGACGTACTACGGACTATTTTGCGCCCATGCTGCTCTGCCATGGCTAGCCCCGCGGTGACCAAATGAGCTGTTGCCGGCGAAGCAACCATGGGAGGTAGGCGTGGGGGCAAGCGACCCTGCGGAGGTGCTTGCTATATATGAAGAGCGGCTGTGCTACCATAGGTCGAATTTTTTGCTATTTTTTCTTTTCTTGAAGTGATGCAAAAAAAGTCAACAATGTTATAACAGTATAATTTTTTTTGCTACAACCATTTTATGGTTCTGCTACTATAGTAAAAAGTGTTTGCTACGGGGTCTTCAACGAAAGTGTCCGACGAATTCGGTTTGCTACAGTGGCAAAAAATTATAAACACTCCGGCGAAGTCATTTTTTGCTACATATGCTGAACTTTTTTGCTATATCTGTTTCTATTTTTCTACAATAGTGCAAAGTTTCTGCTACAATATTTTCGGCGAGGTCTCCAGCGAAAGTTTTCGTCGAAGTCGGTTTTGCTACATTTGAACAAACTTTTTGCTGCAAAGTGTCCGGCGATTTTTGTATTTTTTAGACCGAACGGTTTTTTGCTACATGTACCAAAGCGGGACTATATGTAACAAAAGCGGGACTTTCTGTAGCAAAAGTGGAATTTTGACCCTAAAAAAAGACACATGGTTGGCTATGGACCCAAGGAATAAAAAGCACAAATCTTGGGACGCCTAGTACTATCCAGATAATTACGAGTGTGCCGGGGGAGTTTGGATGGATACAATACTAGTCGGTGGTGTTGCGTGGGTGCATATGGCGTATCGGTGGTGACATACATAGATCCGACGATCGTGGGAGCAACACGACGACGTACACTGACGACGGAAGATGGATCGATCGAAACGGCGCGCGATCTTCCATTACATCTCATCTGATCGCCGCTTGGACCCGGCCTACTACTACAGACTACAGTTAGCTGGACCGCAGAATATTCTCAAGTGTAGTACTACTACTCGAGCACGCACGTAGGGGACCAGAAATTTTCTTCCGTCGATCAACCCATCCTTCGGTGCGAGAACGATGACTATGCCGGCCGGCCACGGCGACATGAATGGGTGGTTCTCAAGCTCAATGGTGCGGAGTACAAGTTAATTATCTCTCCGCCCATCGATCTCTGTACTACAAAATATATAGAGAGATGGTTTTCTTTGCGAAATTCCACCACTCTATTAGTAATCATCAATTAGGAGGTGTGCTTCGGTCCCCCACCCCTAAACTTAAGCTACATGGGCCGTCTTATTTTTTTGACCGATCGAAACCTATATCGAGATCACGTCTATCTCTGTATATGTGTACTCGGTCGAACTGGGTATAATCCACGTTTCGACCGGCTCATCCCACCTCCTATTATCGCGATCTACGTCTTTCTTTGTCATATTTTAATTTTTTTTGTTGTTGTTATATAACTTCTGATTTTCGCCTTCCGCATGCACATGAGCATACGCATATGGTGAGTATACGTCTAAGAGGACCATACGGAGTTCGGGTGGATTCGTACAATCCTCTAAACAATTGGAATCGAGTTTTTGTTTGTCAAAATTTGAAAGAGGGAGGAGGAAGGGGTGGGGGACCGAAGCAAAAGTGATCAATTAGAGGGAGTACAAGTGTAGTGTACAGTTTATTGTTTTTTTGAAGTAGTTTATAGCTTTTTTAGATACGAAGTGCTATTTGCGTGATCAAAGTGCGTGGAACTAATTAAGATTACTTTACACCAAACACAAACCTTTGAGCATAACGGCTTCAATTAGCAGCATCAGCAGGTACACTTACCATTATGCAAACCGTTCCCACTCCATTCCGTCGTCTCCAATTATAAGCACCCCTCGCCTTTCCCCTCCTCCGTCCTCTCTTCTTCTACCCCTCGCGTCTCCATCACCTTCAACTCCCCCTCACAAGACACCGCACTAGCTAGCAACACTCCAGTACACCACACTCACTGCCATCTCTTTCACACAGCACACCACGCTCTCTCTCTCTCCCAGCAAGCTCGCGCGCGCCATGGCGTCCTACAGGCTCCTGGTCATCCTGGTCTTCTCGGCCGTCCTCGCCACCTCCGCAGCCGGCGACAACGGCTACCAGGCCGACTGCCCCTACCCATGCCTGCTCCCTCCACCAACGCCACCAGCCGCGGCCGACTGCCCGCCACCGCCCTCCACGCCGTCCGGCTACGGGAACGCTCCCCCGCCGCCGTCCTCCTCCGGTGGGTACACCCCGCCGTCGCCCTCCTCGAGCTACCCGCCGCCCGCCGGGGGCTACATTCCCTACTACCAGCCTCCCGCCGGAGGCGGCGGTGGCATCTACGGGCCGGCGCCGCCGCCGCCCAACCCCATCCTGCCGTGGTACCCCTGGTACTACAGGTCCCCGCCCTCCTCCGCCGCCGCGCCGGCGATCGGCCAGCACACCTCGGCGACTGTCCTCCTGGTGGCCGCCGCTGCGCTGGTCTGGCTGTACTGATCATATGCTTCGCTACCTAGCTAGCTGCCGCAGTCTAGCAGTACTCCCGTCTCTTTCTCCATTGTTAGTTGATTTTTCCATCCACATAAATATTTACATATATATACTCCCTCCGTTTGAAAATATAAGATGTTTTAGATTTATGAATAAGATGTATCTAGACACTAAAGGTGTCTAGATTCATTTGAACCTATACATTAAAAGGTGTCTTAATACATCTTCTTCACAAACCTAAAACATCTTATATTTCTAAACGGAGGGAGTATAATGTATGGCGCACAATTAGCAGTAGTATTGGTTATCATTGTTGTACTACGATTATTCATTGCTCAGCTTGCTTTTGGGTAGTGGAGAAGCTATTGCTACTAGTTCTTCAGACACAGCATAATAGTTAGTGATCGCAAGAATCTTATGCTTTTCCCTCGGTGCACATCTCTCCTTTCAATCTCTGTACTGCACAAATTAATTAATTTATACTTGAGTGCAACTGTCCAAGTAGTTTCTCCGTTTTGGCGTCAGTGTGTGTAATTTCGTGAATGAGACTTTCTGCTCAGCATTTTCGTCAGAAATGTGATTGATGCAATTAGTCGCTTTGAAAAAAAAATATATTATCCGTGATCAAGTTACAAACATACTCCCTTTGAAGAACCAAAATAATTGATGCGCATCAGCTGTGCCTTGCAGGCAAATAAAGATGTTGAACCAAAATTGCTCCACGTGCCATGACGTGTACTCTCGATCGAGCTTGCATCGATTGCCTCAACTTTCTCCATTGTAGGTTTAACTCGAGTCCATGTAGCACACACACCGTTTAATGTGTGATTGTTTTTGTAGGTTTAACTCGAGTCCATGTAGCACGCACACCGCTTAATGTGTGATTGTTTGGATTACAGGTAGCACATATGCAATTTTGACAAAACTCTTGTAGTAGGATTATTTTACCTTGCATCCAAACATAATGTCCCAATAATTACTAAACGTCGCGTTAAAACCCAGTTGACTAGTACTACAATTGATCGTCAACTAGCTAGAAACTAAACTAGAAAACGATGTGAGATCAGTTGTTGTTGTTGTTGTTGTTGTTGATGGAAACCGGTGTGGACGGGGCAGGAGCAGCCTAGTACAGCCATGACGTGGAAAGGTGGCGCGTACGCTCTAGCTTGCCCTTTTTGCGATTCCTGTCATAACTCATAAGCAATTTCCCAAAAAGTTCACTTCTTCTCCAAAAGTATAAGAAAGGAAAAAAAGGTTGGGTTTTCCTGTCACGGACGGATTCTATCATCATCGATGATGACCTTGACGTGGCAAAAAGCAGCAAAGAACGGACGATGGTAAGGCGGAACGGGGAGAAAGGCTGGCTCTGGAACCTAGAGAGTGGAAAAACATTATTGGGACCCTGCAGCGGCCTGTCACGTCACGTCCCTGGCATTATTAGTTCCTTCCTTTGTTATTGTCCAAAAAAAAAAGTTCTCAATGCTCTCCGTTTATTCTTCAAAATCGAGTCACATGCAAGCAAAGCTGTGAGAAACTTGCTTGCTTGCCTGCTCGGCTGGGTTTCTTATTTGTCGAGCCATGTGTGTGTAGAGCTACAAAACAACCGAGTGACGAGCCATGTGTGTGTAGAGCTATGTATACATGGGCACATGATACATTACATGCCCGGCTGAGCTGCACATGTATGTGTTGGCTTCTCCTTTTCTTTGACAACGTAGTCATACATCAAAGTCTGGTTTGGCTAGCTTTGCATGCAAGACAATCCACCTCGCAGCTAGCTGGATCCGACTCGGAGGAGGAGGAGTAACGTACCTTCAAACCAAGCGACTGCCGAAACTTTCCACCAGCCGACGCAAAGGACCAATGTGACGATCGGAGACATTCAATCAATTACTCCTTTTTATTTATGTCTCAGAAAAAAAATGTGGCAGACGATATCTTATCAGTGACCAGAGTACGTACATGCTCTTCGAGGTGACGAGGATGAAGAAAATTTGAAAGCACATGCTCCTCTATCGTCAGAGTGAAGAAAAATCCCAAGGTAGCTATAGGACGATAGCTTGCAAAGCCAGCTCCTTTTTGTTTGTTCTGCGAATAGCTTGCAAGCCAGCTAGCTAGAGCGTGCATGCATGGAGGTGCGTGGGCATGCACCGCCGTTTCCGCGAAATTTCGCGCGCCAAAAGCGGCCACCACGCACATAGGCCCGCCGACGACCGGAATAAGGGAACGAATAAAGCGCCTACGCTGGTCTCATGTCGTCGATCGTTAGGTGCGGTGCGTGCGTGCCAAAAGCTACACTGTCCAATTCCGTGAAACGTTACTATTTGTTTTTGTACTCCAAAAGTGGGTGCATGCGGCCATGGCATGATCTGATTGATTGATTGGATTCCATATATAGCCACGTATATAAATAGTACTTCCTCCATTCCAGATTATAAACTAATACGTATTTTAAAAATAGTTTAATCGTAAATTTGATCAACAATATATGAATTATTTATCACAAAAATTGTATCATTGAAAGCGTATTTTAAATATGAATCTAATGGTATAGTTTTTGTTAAATATAGTTTATATTTTGTTGATCAAATTTATGGTTAAATTATTTTTTTAAATACGTATTTGTCTTATAAACCGAAATGGAGGTATTTTTTTAAATACGTATTTGTCTTATAAACCGAAATGGAGGTAGTAAGAGTCATCTTTCATCGACCTAGCAGAAGTTAATTAATGATGAGAATATGTGTTGCCATAAAAACAAATGCATAGTCGTGACACCCTACGGTACAAGTCCGAGCGGTGAGTGACCCAGCCACGTTCTGCTCCACCGTAGTACCTGGCCCGCGAATCTGCGTGTACGTGCACAGAGAATGATGGGAGGAAGCACTGGCCAGCTGGGCACACGTGTCGAGGAACAAGCTCTGGCCACCAGATCCGAGGGATGTTTCCTCCATACCGAGGCTGCTTCCTGGCACGCATCTCGAGGTAGCCGCCTTGGACAAGGTGCAATCCAGCTCGCCTGCCATCCACGGATGCTGCCTACTCCAACTTGCATCGAGTTTGCATGCACTACAACTTGAAACGGACGGACGGACGCACAAGGACGAACAAAGCGGGCAGCCAGCTAACTAGAAACTACTACTAGATATATTAGCTTTATAAAGCTAAAACATCTTATATTTTAAAGTGAAGGGAGTACTAGCGTCCAGTAACCTGATCAACGTCACTCCGGCGATGCTGGTTCGCTACTAGTTAGAGTTCTCACCTGCATAATAAGCAAACTCGCAACTCCTCACCTCTGCTAATGATGATACTCTATACTGGACCATGTTCTCGCATCAACACCTTAATTAATCCTCCGGGGACCAATGCGATGTAAAAGGGAGAAAGGTTGGTTTTGAAATTGCATTAATAGATGGGAGTGTATATAGACCATAATAGCGTAGTACGTACATAACAAAGTATTCCTCCGTTGAGAAGTTAACCGATCACGTGGTCCAGCAGCTTACGATCCTCTGCCACTAGTGGAAACGAGGTCTTTTGTTGATCCCGAAAAAAGGCTTTAACACCGGTTTTTCTACGAACCGGTGTTAAAGGGAGGGCCGTACCAGCGTGGCCCCTGCGGCAAAAAAGGAGCCCCCTTTAACACCCTGCAACAGTGGCCCGCGCAGCCCCCCTTTAACACCGGTTCGTGGCATGAACCGGTGTTAAAGGGGGGCTATATAAGACACCACCCCAGCCCACACACACCCCACTCTTCCATTCTTTCACATTTTGGAGCCTAGCAAGAGGGTGTGAAGAGTGCTAGTTTTTTTTTATATGCACAAGAGGTGTTCGGTGAAATGCCCGAGAGCTCAAAATAAGTTTTCTTGTTGCTCTTTCCGTCTCGGTCGAGGTCGGCAACTATCCTTTCATGTGTCATTGATGTACTATATATATAAATGGTCATCTTCCTATTATTTTTTGATATATACTACATATTAATGCAGATGAACCGACAATGGATGTACGGTGACCGCCGCACTTCCGAGTACATTACGGGCCTCCAAAATTCCATCGTTGTGGCTAATGCAAACCGTGGTCACAATGGTTTTATGTGTTGTCCGTGTGTTCACTGTCAAAACAAGAAAGACTACTCAAATACCAGAACCATTCACGCCCACCTGCTTCGATCCGGTTTCATGCCCAGCTATAATTGTTGGACCAAGCACGGAGAAAAAGGGGTTATGATGGAAGACAACGAAGAAGAAGAGGATGATGACAACTATCATAATATGTATCCTGAATATGATGATAATGCAACGGGGGTAGATAATGAAGATCAAGAGGGAGCAGATGGGCCCGCTGATGACGATCTTGGTCGGGCCATTACTGATGCAAAGGAAGAATGTGAAACTGAAAAGGAGAAGGAGAAGCTAGAGCAGATGTTAAAGGATCACAAAACATTGTTGTATCCAACTTGCGAAGATGGCCATAAAAAGCTAGGTGCAACACTGGATTTGCTGCAATGGAAGGCAGAGAATGGTGTGACTGACAGCGCATTTTCAAAGTTGTTGGTAAAAATGAAGAATCTTCTTCCAAGAAATAATGAGTTGTCCGACAGTACATACCAAGCAAAGAAGGTTGTCTGCCCTCTAGGATTAGACGTGCAGAAGATACATGCCTGTATTAATGACTGCATCCTATACCGCGGTGAGAAGTACGAGAATTTGGATGCATGCCCGGTATGCCTTTGCCTTTGATATAAGATCGGATGAGGCGATCCTGGCGATGTTGAGGCGAGGCCCCTAGGAAGAAGGTTCCCACCAAGGTTATGTGGTATGCTCCTATAATACCACGGTTAAGCGTCTCTTGAAATAAAGAGCATGCCAAGTTGTTGCGATGGCACATGGAAGACCGTAAGAAAGACGCGATGTTGAGACACCCCTGGTGGGTCACAGTGGAGAAAAGTCGGCGAGAGTACCGGACTTCGCACGTGGCGCAAGGAATTTAAGGTTTGGTCTAAGTACGACGGCATGAATCCTTTTGGTGAGAAGAGCTGCAGTCACAGCACGGCACTGTGACCCTATGTATCTATAACCTTCCTCCTTGGTTGTGTATGAAGAGGAAGTTCATTATGATGCAGTGCTTATCCAAGGCCGAGGCAACCCGGCAACGACATTGATGTGTACCTAAGGCCATTAGTTGAAGAACTTTTACAACGTGGGCCAAACCAGGTGTCGTATGTGGGATGAGCACAAAGGGGAGCCATTTGACCTCTGAGCATTGCTTTTCGTAACCATCAATGATTGGCCTGCTCTTAGTAACATTTCAGGCGGACAAACAAGGAATAGAATGCATGCACACTGTTTAGATGAGACTGAAAGTGTATATTTGGATAAATGTAAGAAGGTTGTGTACCTAGGGTATCGCCGATTTCTTCGAACACGCATCCAAAGAAGAAAGAAAGGCAAGAATTTCAAACGTCTGGCAGAACCCGGAGGAAGCCTGTCCTCCGTACGGTGAGGAGGTATTTGGTATGGTCAAGGACCTAGAAGTAATCTTTGGAAAAGGTCTGGCAGTCTATCTGTTCCGAATAACGATGCCGACACACGCCCATGTGGAAGAAGCAATCTATATTTTGGGACCTACCCTATTGGAAAGTCTTAGAGGTCCGCTCTTCAATCGACGTGATACACGTGACGAAGAATGTTTGCGTGAACCTGATAGGCTTTCTAGGAGTGTATGGGAAGACAAAGATACACGAAGCACGGCAGGACCAGCAACGTCAAAGCCTGAAGAGCCTATGCATCCACGAGAACGAGAAGGATAAACGATGCCACTTAACTCCTGCCACGCTCTTACCAAAGCGAGAAGGAAATCTTTTTGAATGTAAAGCAGTATCAAGGTCCGTCGGCTTCTCGAATATAAAGGGAATAATAAATATGGAGAAAAAATTCCAAAACCTGAAGTCTCATGAGCGCCACGTGATTATGACACAATTGCTTTCGATTGCATTGAGGGGCTTCTACCTGAAAATGTTCGAGTACCCATTGTGAAGCTATGTGCATTCCTCAATGCAATATCTCGAAGGTCGATCCGGAAAGCCTACGGGGTTACAAGCAGATGTGGCCCAATGTCTTGTCGACTTTGAGTTGGTGTTCCCACCATCCTTCTTCAATATTATGACGCATCGCTGGTTCACCTAGTAGAAGAGATTGCCATTATCGGTCTGTATTTCTACACAATATGTTCCCCTTTGAGAGGTACATGGAGTCTTAAAGAAATATGTTCATAACGTGCTAGGCGGAAGGAAGCATCTCCAAGGGCTATGTATGAGAGGAGGTCATTGAATTCTGTGTTGATTTTATTCCTGACCTTAAAGCGATTGGTGTTCGAATCACGACATGAGGGGAGACTGCGAGGAAAAGGCACCCTAGGATGTAAAGCAATGATATGTAGGACGGGCATTCTCTCAATCAAGCACACTACGGTTTTACAAAGATCTATCTTGGTTGCCCGTATATCAATGAACACAAGAATTTAATACGTCTCAAACACGGACAGTCGATGAATGGATTATAAGTGAACACATGGCGAGTTTTGGCGGTTGGCTGCAAAGACTTCTCACGAATAACACCACTGTTGGGGATCGTACTTGTTGGCCAGGACACCATCTTGATGTATGTACTTTCCAAAGTGCGAGATAAATGGGAATACATTTTACGATAGGCCAAGATAAAAGAGCACCAACCAAAATAGTGATGTCCGCTCGATGCAGCAGAAGACAATGGGCAAAAGACCACGTATTATGGGTTCATAGAGGAGATATGGGAACTTGACTATGGACCTAATTTTAAGGTCCCCTTGTTTGATGCAAATGGGTCAAGCTAACAGGGAGGAGGGGTTGAGGTAGACAAGAAGCGGAATGGCAACAGTGGATCTCAACAATCTTATGAAGGTAGACAAGAACTTAGACGAACCATTCGTCCTAGCCAATGATGTGGCTCAGGTTTTCTATGTGAAGGACATGTCCTCCAGACCAAAAAAAAAGAAAAAATATGCAAACAAATACATCATATGATGAGCCAAAGCGTCACATAGTTCTTTCAGGGAAAAGAAACATCGTGGGAATCGATGACAAGACAGACATGTCAGAAGATTATAATAAGTTTGATGAAATTCCGCCCTTCACAGTGAAAACTGACCCAAGCATTCCGTTAAGTAAAGAAGATGCTCCATGGTTACGTCTGAAGCGATCATAAGGAAGGACATATTCCAAGAAGTTCATGCTCATATTATGTAACTCTAGTTCATGTTTTTAATATTAATACATGTCTTGAGTGTTAGTCATGTTTTGTGGATGGACCGGGACTATGAGAAGAAGTTGTCGATTACGTACCATTAAGATCTGATCTCCAAGCTGGTCACATATTAGGGAGTGCCTCTATGACCAGTTTCTTGGAGATGTCGGAGGACTAGGCTCACGGCATCTCCCCGAACCCGTAGTGGTGTCCTGCTCTCGAAACCATCTTGCAGCTTTGTAACTTCTCTAACTAGATGAATACACACAGGAGCTAACTAATTTCATATATTAGGAGTGCCTCTATGATCGATTTCTCGGAGATGCCGGAGGCTGGGCTCTCGGCATCTCCCCAAACTGGCCGTAGTGGTGTCCCTGCTCTCGAAAGGAGGTAAGGCATAGCCTCAAACTGGCTGGAGGACTAGACTCACAAGGATGCCTATTTATAGTACAAGCAGCTCGACATAGTGTCGACACTTACGAAATAATGTCGACACTCATCTTTAGTCCCGGTTGGTGTCTCCAACCGGGACTAAAGGTTCATCTTTAGTCCCGGTTGGTGACACCATCCGGGACAAGGTACACGCCGCACGACATAATGTCGACACTCACCCCTATTATTAGTGCTGACTCGTGTTTTGTCCCGGTTGGTGTCTCCAACCGGGACTAAAGGTTCATCTTTAGTCCCGGTTGGTGTCTCCAACCGGGACTAAAGGTTTATCCTGCCATTTTTTCCCGCCATTTTTCTTCCCGCCATTTTTCTTCCCGCCAGTTCTTCTTCCCGCCAGTTCTTCTTCCCGCCAGTTCTTATTCCCGCCATTTTTCTTCCCGCCATTTTTCTTCCCGCCAGTTCTTCCCTCCAGTTCTTCCCGCTAGTTCACTATATATATATATATATATATGTAGGGTTGGCCTCCATTGTCATTGCACATCTCCAGACTCATATCCGCAACCTCATCACTCTTTCCCATGGCTTCCACCGTAGCACTAACCCCCAGGGAGGCGGAGGCGCTTTGCGCCTCGAACTACCCCTGCCCGCCGGGCTACTATGTCCCCGTCGGCTGGATGCTGAGCGTCGGAGGCGTGCCGGTTCCTCCTGTCCCTCTAGGTGTGGCGCGCCGGATGGCCATCACGAACCACTACTACTTCGAGCTCACGCCGGAGCAGCGGAGGAATCCCAGATGGCATCCCGACTATTTCCCTACTTGGGAAGCCTTCTTCGTGGATCGGCGTGAGAGGGCGCTCGCCAGGAACGAGGAGGACGGCCCACCTCCTCCTAACTTCAACGAGGCCGGCCGTCGGCTATGGTGGCGCGGTCGGACTCTCCAGAGCGTCATGGCCTATGACACTGCCGCCGACTCTAACCCCCGTCTGCGCTACCCTGAGTCCAGCCCACGCGCTACCCTCAAGTCCAGCCCACGCGTACTCTCCAGAGGTTCAATTACGGCGACCCCGACGATGACAGCGATGACGGCGGCGGCGAGTACGACGACTACAGTGGCGAGTATTACAGGTGTAGGCAGGAGCATGACTGAATCACTCCAACATTCCGAAACAAGTTCGGCCGATTGTTACTTAATCTGGCCATATATCTTAATTTTCAGTTCTTTTATGTATCTTAATTTTCAGTTCCAGTTCGGCTTTATGTTACTTACTATTAGTTGCATTCTCATTCGAGGTTTCTTGGCTTTCGGGTCAAATGACCAATATTATGGCTAGAATCAAGGCATAGTTTGTGATAATATGGCCATATTGTGCAAACATGTGCATCATGGCATGACAAACAATGTTGCAAGAGGAAGTTTTCCTGTTTATCGCACCAAAAAGGCATTTTCCATTTTTCGAGCATAAAAAACGGACGGTTTTGTGAAGCAACCACCAAATGGCTAATTCAAAAAACCACCAACACATTTTACAAAAATACTAGACCACCTTATATGTACAATGTACCAACAGGGGGATCTGAAACCTTTCCGTCTACCTCTGGTGAAAAAGACAAATTCCTGCCGAATCGGCAGGAAGTGGGTCAGATATAAACTACAGGTACATGATACGATGCTCATGATTTTTTACAAAATTCATTTTTAGGTTCACAATATGCTATTTTATCAAAAAAACAATGCAAGTTGAGCGAGGCTTGGTCAGATTCAAGTGTATACAAAAGATGCGGCCTTTAAATATCCAATCAATTCAAAAATGTTAACACAAAAGACGCGGCATTAAAATATGATTTGCTCTAATAAAATAGGGTGAGATTCCTTTTTAGATGCTTAATATTTCTTATGTTCAAAGTTTTAGGATTTAACAAAAAAAATTTTTGAATTGAATAATCAAAATTTATATGTAAGTGTTTTAATCATTTTGAAAATTTTCATGTAAAGTAAATATAAAATGGTTTTACATGAATGGATAGATATTATTTTTCTGAAAATTATGATATATTATTCATATTTTTCTGAGTTAAAATGAAAAAGATATGAATTTTCCAAATTCATATCCTATTTTTTAAATTAAAAATGCCCCTTTAATACATGAAATAAATGCCCCCCCTTTAACAGCGATTCCAGACACGAACCGGTGTTAAAGGGGGGGCGCATTTATTTCGTTTCGCGCGCGCGCACACCCCCCCTTTAACACCGGTTCGTGTCTGGAACCGGTGTTAAAGGGGGGGTGTTAATAAATGCGCGCGGGAAACGGAATCCCCCCTTTAACACCGGTTCCTGCCCCGAACCGGTGTTAAAGGGGGGGGTATTAAATGCGCCTCCCCTTCCTTTCTTCCCTCCCGTGCCAGATCAAACCGCGCAGAGAGCAGAGAGCAGCCGCCGCCCTCGCCGTCGGAGCTAGCCGCCGCCCAAGACCGCCACCGCGCGCCAAGACCACCACCACCACTGCAGCGCCCTAGAGAGTAGCGCGGCTGCGCGTCCTCGCCTCGTCCTCACCTCGTCGCCGGGCGTCTCGTCTCGCCCTTGCCGGAGCCTCCGCGTCCTCGCCCTCGCCCTCGTCGGAGCCGCCGCGTCCTTGCCCTCTCCTTAGCCGCCGCGTCCTCGCCCTTGTCCTCGCCGGAGCAGCCGTACGTCGGAGCCATATGATGCACACTTGGTTCATAAACAAGTTTTGTCTAGTGTTCTTTTAAATCTTTGCCCACCGAAATTCATAAACACACTTGGTTGGTTGTGAAATTCATATGTATATATTTGTATTAAAATAATACAAATTTAATTGGGTTTTACTATTATATTGTTTAACAAGTTAATTATCATAGATGTAGTATTTTAGGAAAATGTACCGTTGTCCAAGTTGTGAAATTCATATGTATATATTTGTATTCTTAAATATTGCTAGCAATATGTCGGTGATTATTTTACATGCGCGCTCTCATCGTTGCTAATATATGTAATCTTGAACTTTTGTCTTCATATTTAGTATTTACAGTATTAAGAACTTTATTGAAATCAACACCAAACTATTACAAAGCTTTCTCATCTTATTAAAACCAGTTGGTGCGAATGCGTCAAAATTGAAGATGATCTTCATCCTAAGAACACACCGACGTGGTCACAGAACATGGAAACGGTAGTTCCCCATGTCGGGTCCAACATGAGCAACCATTTCCCCACCAGTCTTGCTTGTCTTTTTTAATATAGTGTATCATATCCCCTTGTCCCAACAACATCCTCATCCTATGACATATGCATTTCACATTTCTCTAGTTACAACCCTTAACAAAATTCATTACACAAGGTCCATAGAGTCTGAGAGGAGAACGTGTTTCTCGGAGAATTTGATTTTTAAAAATATGCCACCAATTGCACATCTCACTAACATCGGGAAACTCGAAACTAAGATGGCATGTAATTATGGAGGGAGTAGTAGTATAGATAGGGTGTCAAGCGGGGCGGGTTCGCGGGCAACATAGTTTCATCCTGATTAGGGTTTAGACCCCTCGGAACTCGTTTAAAATGATCAAGCATCCTTAGGGTTTTAATTTCATTTGTGTATTTATTTGTGTATTTTTGTATGAATAATATGTATATTTGTGTATGAATCCAAGTCCACTTGAATGTTTACACTCTTACTCTAGATAATATTATTGTTTTAGAAACTATGGATCCACTTAGTAGAAACCTTGAAGAAGAAGAAATAATGGAGAACATTATTGATGAGGACACCACACAATATCTAAACTTGGAGGGACATGATGACGACAGCTCAAGTACTAGTCATGGAGAAGATGAAGACTCCGGTGAACGCAATTTAGTGGTTACAAAGTCCAGCGAGGTATATGCATTGATTAAGCCTTTGCTGACTTCCACCAACAATCTTCTTCTACATGTATTATTTAACGCTTCTTTCTTCTTTTATCCCTCTGGATCGACCAGCCAGCAACCATCTTCTTCTACGAAAAAGAGCAAGCGAGGCGCGAGCCAGCGGTTGAAAGATCGTGCAAAGTTCACGATCGAAGCAGTCCGTGTTGATGGCAGGCCGATGGAGCCCAAGAAGGCCGCACACAAATTTGTACGTCGGGCTGGAGTTCTTGTTAGGGACCAAATCCCAATCATAATTGAAAATTGGAATAAGCCAAAGAAGGGCGACGGTACCTTTGTCGATGAAAGATCCAAAGAAACGCTTTGGAATTCGTTGTTGGTAAATTTCACCCTTCCGCCAGAGGAGGATGAAAACAACCCGGTTATAAAGGAAAAGGTCAAAGAGTGGACTCTAAAGAAGATGGCTGACGCTTTCCGCAACTGGAAGACAAAATTGAACAAATGCCAGGACCTTCCATCCCGACAGAGAGAATGACCAGCTCACACGCGCCATCGGTAAAAAAGAACACCCTGGACATGCACGAGGCACAGGGGGTATGACGTGGAAGGATGGGTTTGCCGAGTGGAGCGACTCTTACAGATGGCGCGGCAGAAAAGAAAAAGAGCGTACAGAGCGAATGACACAGATAGAACATGCACTTGTGGCGCTGCAGGCGCAAGTGAATGCACAACAAAGCCATCAAGCTACCGGCCGATCTCAGCGGCACGAAGAGCCTGCATTGGAAGCTGTCGGTGGCCCAGACTCTGCGCGGAAAAGCAGTGTGGCTTCCACGGAGAACGTGCAGCCCACGCTTGAAATGGCGGGTCCTCGATACCCCGTGGATGAGATCACGGAGAGCGAACACGCTGAGCTGCATGTGAGATTAATGGGCTTATCCATTAAGGTGGTCGTCGGCTATGCCTTACCTCCTGTAGCTGGTGGAACTTACCACTGCCGACCGATTCCAGATGGCTATGCTATTGTCGGGGTGGATGAGGTTGTGAAGGAATATGAGGAAGCACAGCTTGACCATGCTACAGGTGAAGGGGAAACTCAACTCAAATTTGCAGTGAAAACAACCATTCTTTGGAAGAAGGAACACATCGTGCTTCCAAATTGGAGGTCACTGGCACCCCCGCCGTCTCCGCAGTGTCAGCAGTCTGAGCCTCTTCAGCTATCTCCTGCGCGACAGCCATCTCGGGCGCTTCAGCCATCTCCTGCGCGGCAGCCATCTCCGGCCCGTCAGCCATCTCCGGTGCTTCAGCCATCTCCTCAGCGTAAGCGGAAGAGCACTGCCACGAAGAGCATCAGTAGCACTGCCACAAAGAAATCCGCAGGAAACCGTACGCCAAAGAGTTCAAAAAACTACGTCCCGCAGCCTTCCGCCAAGCCATTGCCGGTTTTACCGTGGAATCGCAGCGACGAGGAGACCAATAGGATCTCGGAAGAACAGGTCAAGAAATTCTTTGCACCTAGACGGGCCGAGCCAAAGGAGAAAATAGATCCGGCGGTGGTGGAGAAGTTTTACAAAAATCTTTTGAAACCTGAAACCCCACTTGTGCCGGACTACGAGCGCCAGATTTTGAAGGCGGATGCAAGGCGCCGTAGGGAGACTGAAAGTAGCAGTCGTGAGGCACCCCAGAAAACAGTTCCCATGCTCGGAGAGCGGGAAAACCAATCATGCGCCCCGCTCCAAATGTTCGACACACGGGACGCTCCTCCCGTAAATGATTACGAGGCAGAGCTACAAATAAAGGCCAACTAACGAGGTTTAATCTCATCAATGCCCATTGTTATGGACTTGGGTTTTGGAGAAGATGGGGATGCTGGAGATCGTGAAACGGTTAACAGACAAGCAACCAGGGGACACGAGATTTACCCAGGTTCAGGCCCCCGGAGGAAAAACCCTACTCCTGCTTGTCTGCTCTTGATTACGGCGGAACCGAAGGTTACAGGTGCGCAGATTCGATCTGGCGTGGAGGTGCGTGTGCGAAAGTACGAGTCGAGAGATCTAGGACGTGCCCTCCTAGCCTTTATATAGACTTAGGCAGGTCCCGAGCATAGTCCTAGTCGGTAACAGGTTCTGGGGTTTTACCCCTTTGAATTTCCTATCCGTGCTAGTCTTGTTCTCCAAGGACTCGAAGGCGTCATGGGCCTTGGCCACCCGAAAATCTTCATGGGCCGGCGTACATCTGCCGTGGGCCTTCCTTGGGCTGGACCAGGTATGCTGAAGTCACGTACCCGTAGGGTATAACCATGTCAGTAGCCCCCGAGTGATCAGTCGAATCGTAGATTCGGCTGAGGACTCTTCAATCCTTCGGGTGCAACTGGGTAGTAAATGTATATGTGTGTAGGGATTTGTTGATACATGTGCCTGACCCACCCGACGGATCAGGGTCAGTTAACTGTCTTAGGACGAAACAACATGATCTTCATCAGGTTCGAGTCCCTTAACTTGAACCCGGGACATATGCTGGCGTAATTCGACTCAGGCCGCGGAGGACTTATAAGAGTGGAATTCCAGTGTTTTAATTGATGTACCCAACGCGTCCGTCAGGATTTTTCATCATGCCTGTTGGCACGGATTTATACTAGCAGAGCGCAGTCAGGTGCGTTGCCAGGCCATCAGATGATATCTGCAGGTCTTATCTTTGCGTCGCAGACGCAGCATCCGAACATTTGTCACCATAGAGGTGCTTCGGGTGGCCAAGGAGATTGTCGCTCACTCAGCGTTTTGTTGGGGCAGAGTTGCCAAAAAAATTTGCGTGCTGATCCGAAAGATCGCAGTCGAAGATTCCATAGGGTGCGTGACCAGCACTCCCTATGGGAGTAGCCCCCGAGTGTCTGTTCGAGTCGTAGACTCGAGCGGAGACTTTAGTTCAAGCAATGTGTAGTTGTTAAGTCCATAGGCCCCGAAAATTTTCGGATGCTTAAATCCATTCTCCCTATGGGAGTAGCCCCCAAGTCCGTAGTGGAGTCATAGACTCGACGTAGGACTTAGAGAAGTACTTTGTTTTTAGTCGTCTTTTGGGTGCGCGGCCAGCGCTCCTGATAGGAGTAGCCCCCGAGTATTTAGTCGAATCGAAGATTCGAGTGAGTACTCTTAGCTGTGGAGCCGAAGAATTTGTGCTAGTATAGCTTTTTATGACGTCAGTGCTGACGATTGATGAGCTCAAGCGTCTGCTACGCCAGAGGTGACTTGACTGGACGAACGTGGGTCCCATTTGCTGACTTTGATTTGACCGGTCACGCGCGGCGTGGAGATAATTACGGCGCCTCCTCGATTTCCGCGCGTAGTGGGCGGCGTGGTAGCGACGGTTCGTTAAGATGTTGACACGTGTACGGTCAGATCTGCCGTTGGCGCTAGGTCTTCTGGATGGACGGCTGTCGTGCATCGTCTTCGCTGTTATAATCATTAGGGAAAGCCGCAGTTTGTTTTCACCGCATCAGTTCTTGTTTTCACTGCCTCCTTGTGCTCTAGAGATTCTTGCTGCGCGCTAGGATTTCCTTCACACTTCCGTTGTCGTCCTCTGCATTTTCACCGCCGCTGCCGTCGTAGCGCAATGGGGAAATCCAAGAAGTCCTCGTCCGCCATTGGGACCAGCACCGCCGGAGGGCAGAAAGGCGCCACCGCTACTCGCGTCACCGATGGTGGCTGGCGGCGATCAGAGACGCGGGAGAGCGATCTCTGCAAGCTTCGCGAGCGGGGCTTGATTCCGCAGGATAGGGAGGCCGTCAAACTCCCTGGTAATGAGGTAATCTCCCGTCCCCCACCTGGGTATCGGGTTATGTTTCTCGCATTCGTTATGCGCGGGTTTTCTTTTCCAGTTCACAACTTCCTCCGTGGACTGGTCTTTTTCTATGGGATTCAGCTTCATCATCTGTCTCCCAATTCTCTTCTCCACATTGCTTGTTTTATCACTTTTTGCGAGTGCTGTCTTGGCATTGAGCCGCATTTTGGCCTCTTCTGGAAGCTCTACTCCGTGAAGAGGCAATCTGGTTCGGATGGTGTGTATCCCAATGGGGGTTGCATCATCTCTCTTAGTCCCAATCTTCTCTTCTTTTCTTTTTCTATGTCCGAATCTGTCCAGTACTGGCAGAGGCATTGGTTTTATATCCGCGACTCCGTGGTGCCCGGTCAAGATTTTGGTCTTGTTCCCTTTGATCCTTCCCAAATGATTGAGCCGAAAAGGTCCTGGAAAAACCAAATCCTGGACGGTGAGAAGGAGGAGATAGAGGCCCTTTACCGTCAGGTGGAGGATCTCCAGCTGATTCCAGAGAAGGAGGTGAACGGCGTGGACATCATCCGGACATTTCTTGAGCGTCGGGTGCAGCCTCTCGAAGCGAGGGCTCATCCGATGTTTCTTTATTCGGGGCGCCGTGATCCAACGAGGGTTTCGGTTGAGAAAATCTCCGTGAAGGATCTTGAGAAGGATCTTCGCGCGTTGCTGAAGTTCAAGGCCGGAGAGGAAATCGCGGGGAAGTCGCTGACTCCTCAATTTTCTTCGACGTTGGCCGTACCGCAGGTGTAGATTTGTGCACGTAGTGCTTTTGTCGGCTGTGCATTTATTTCCTTTGTTTGCTAACAAAGTTTCTTCTGGTTTTGTAGAGCTTCAAAGTTCCGGGCATGGTACCGCCTTTGCCCAAAAATTATCCGAATGCCCCGGATAATGAAGTTGTTGAGTCCATGTCCGAGCTGCCATCGGCGCGATCTCCGGCGGAGGATGCCGACGAGTCGAGTGAGGATCATACACGCAAGCGAGCACGGAGCTCCAGTGAGTCTTCGGATGCCTCCACTCCTCCGACTCCCAGGAACCCTCTAGGCCTTGAACGTCATAGTGACGATCATGGAGGTTCTTCCTCTCCCATTCCTGCCATTCCTGTGCGGGCTATAGCGCCGCACCCGCCAGTGAAGCGGAAGAAGGAACAAAAGAAGGAGGAGAAGAAGGAAGAGAAGAAAGAGGAGAAGAGAGACCGAAAGGCTCCTCCTGTCTTCGACCTGAGCTCGCTCGGCTCGTAAGTTTCTTGTTGTGCTTTTCGTCCTTTTTCCTTTATGATTTTTGCACTTGTGCTGATTGGTTCGTATGCAGGCACTCCTCCCACGATTCTTCTAGTGATGGTGCGCGGGAGATGATGGGGGAGTCGAACATTGCGTCTCCTCCTCCTCAGACGGTGGTGACTTCAGGTGGCGCCGCGCCGGATCCTCCTGTGCAGGTGGTTGCGCCTCAGAATTTCGCAGGCGGGTCTTCGGAATCGCCATCGGAGCATGTAAGTTTTCTGCTTCATATCATGGGGGGAGCCCCCGAGTGTCTTCATATGCTGATTTGGTTTTTCCTCCTTTGTGTTGGGCGTAGCCCCCAAGTCCTTTTCTTACTGCTATTTCTTTTCCTTCAGCCTTTTGTGCAGGAGGCCAAGCGGCTGGTGCAGGAGAGCCTAGCGTTGGAGGCGAAACTTCGGCAGCTTCAAGGTACCCATTTGTCGTTTAATACCTCTCTTATTTATCCTGGTCCTGCTCTTTGAAACTTGCATGTCTTAAATGCAGAGGAGCATAATGATTCCCTTCGTGAGGTCGACGCTGTTAAAAAGAGCCTTGGTCAATCGGAGCAGAAAACCGAAGCCGCCGTTGGCGCGAAAGAGCGCCTCGAGCTGGAGCTGACTAAGGCAGCCGAAGCGAAGGAGTGTCTGCAGCAGGAGGCCGCAGATCGTGAGGAGCAGCTGGCCACCGTTGCGGCTGCTCGTGAAAGAGATGTGGCGGCGAAGCTCATGGCTGCTGCCAAGGCTATTTCGGGTGAGTGCTAGTTTTGCACTTGTTTCTTTTTCTTCGGGTCTTCTTCTATGCTTCCTTTATTCATGCTTTTCTTCTTTTTGCCTCAGATGCCGCAGGCATCGAGTTTGACCGCGGTGCTCTGGAGCACAGGAGTGCTCTAGATGATGCTACTGTGGCGGTCGAAGACTGCTGCAGCACCGTCGTCGGCTCCCTAGCCAAAGCGAAGGAAGTCCTTGGCCGCTTCTATAGGGAGCTTTTCCCTAAGGGCGTGGCCCTCGATGATGTGGATGCCCTGGCGGAGGCTTTATCAGCCAAAGCGCATGCGGAGTACAAGCGCAAGCAGAAGGGCATCGGCGCGTCCGTTGGGCTGGCGATGGCCTTGGCGGTGGGCGGGCTGGACCCTGAGATCACCTCTCGGAAGCCGACTACTGCGGATGGATCCGAGGTAGCCTTTGCTGCCTACTCCGCTCGCTGCAAACGATATGGGCCCAAGCTCATTGATTTCTTGTCTGTACGAAATGCAACTGCCGGCGGGCCAAACTAGGCAGTCTGGCTCCGAGGCGACTCAGGGTGCCGCATCGTAGGCTTTGTAGACATAGAATAGTTTGTAGTTTGCTTTTGCTGTAAATATCTTGAAAGAAACACCATCCTTGTGCCACGTAGTGGCCTTTAATGAATTCTTCTGAGTTGTGCTTTGCTCTTGTCTGAATGTTTGTGTCTCTTTCTTTTTCTGCTGCTCTAGGTTCCTTCGGGTGCTGACCCTGTTGGCACCTCGTCCATAATGCCGCCGCGACCATCTTTGGATGATTCCTCGCAGCTCGCTTTTCTTCGAGATCGTGTGCGTAGTCTGGAAAGGGAGTTGCTCGTTTCTGTGTCATGCCGACGTTTGGAAGTCCAAGGCGGATCGTGGTGCAGCCAGAGAGGAGTACTTGATGGCGGAGCTGGTTCGGCTGTCCGAGCAGCTGCAATGTAAGTTGTTCTTTGGTTCGAGCTGAAGCTTGGTTCTTCGGATGAGCCTGCTGGCTTTACTCTTATTTTGTCCAATTGTTGCAGGTGCGAATCTTGCTCCGAGGGAGGAAAAGGAGCGTGTCGCTGTTCGGGTCAATTGCTTGACTCAACAGGACATGGAGGCCGGCGGCTTCTTCTGGATGGATCGTGATCGCGCCATAGCCCTGGCGACGGTGCAGGATCGTGTTCATCAAGTTTCGCGGGTGCTCCGCCAAGTGCGAACATCACTTGCCTCGGTCTTTGCCGCGTCATGTTTCCTTTGGATGCTGTGCCGACAAGCCTTGCGGGTCTTCTGTCGAAATTTCGGAATGTAAGCAATGTCAAGGAGTTGGTGCGGCAGCAGCTTGTCGCGGGAGTAAAGGCTGCGTTGTCTCCTGTGAGGCTGCACCGGCCTGACGTGGATTTGGCTGCTGTGGCCGCTGGGCCACCTCTTCGACCGGATGGTGGTGAGTGGGACATGCGTCCGCATTACGCGGCTGTAAGGCAGTATGCCGAACAGATTGTAGATTTGTTTGAGCAGCGTGCCCAGGTTATTCTTCAACATAGGTAGTACCTGCAGGAAAAAAGAGAGATGTAAAAGGTTTGTTTTCTTGTGAGCACGCAGTGCTTTGATCGAGTGCGTGTCCTTTTCGTTTGCCTGACGTTGTCAGCTACTCAGGTGTACACGTTTGGTCCTCAGTCGATGAAATCGTGAGGTGGGGGGAGCCCCCGAGCGCGTTTTGTCCTCAGTCGATGAAATCGTGAGGTGGGGGGAGCCCCCGAGCCCGTTTGTAGCATATAGTAAATATGCAGGAAATAGTGAACCGAAGTTTTGGGGCGAGACACTTAGCTTTATTTATATCGTAATGGAGGAAGTACATTGTTCGGCTAAGTAGCCTTGGCTGAAAGCCTTATTGAAAGTAAAGGGGTAGGTTGCTACGGATAGAATAAATCGCGAGTGCGCGATGTTCCATGAGTTGGAGTATGCGACTCCAGACTCCACGTGCTTGAGGCGATAGGCGCCACCTGGGATCACTTCGGTGATGACATAGGGTCCTTCCCATGGTGACTCGAATTTATTCGGTCGCTTTTGCTTGAGTCGTAAGACGAGGTCTCCTTTGACGAAGGACCTTGGTCGCAGCCGGCGGCTGTGGTAGTTGCGGAGACTCATTGGTACACCTGATCGAGCTTCTTGCTATGTCTCTTGCTTCGTCGAGTGTATCGACGGCATCTTCGAGTGCAACCGTGGATTCGCATTGGCATGTGACGACCTGGTGGCGTACTTCAGCTGGTAGCACGTCCTCGGCTCCGTGTACCATGAAGAACGGTGTGTAGCCGGTGGCACTATTTGGCGTAGTCCGTAAGCTCCACAGGACGGATGGTAGCTCTTTCGTCCAGTTTCCAGCTTTGTGTTCGAGGGAGCTCATGAGGCGTTTCTTGATGCCGGCGCCGATTAGGCCGTTGGCCTTTTCCACTTGTCCGTTTGTTTGCGGGTGTGCCACTGAGGCATACGTGATGTTGATCCCAAGGCCTTCGCAGAAGTCCTGGAATTTTTCGGAGATGAAGTTCGACCCGTTGTCGGTGATGATGCTGTGCGGTACGCCGAACCTGTAGACAATGGACTCGAAGAACTTGACGGCAATTTTGCCTTTCTGGTTGGTGACTGGCATGGCCTCGATCCACTTGGTGAATTTGTCGACTGCGACCAGGAGGAAGACGTGTCCCCCTTTAGAGGATTTTGGCAGTTTGCCAATCATGTCGAGGCCCCATTGAGCAAAAGGCCAAGCTATGGGTATGGGTATGAGCTCGGATCCGGGTGCGTGCGGTTTGTCGTGAACCGTTGGCACCCGTTGCATCTTCGGACGATGTCCTTTGTGTTGCTCATGGCCGTTGGCCAGTAGAATCCTGCTCGTAGAGCTTTGGCGACAAGGGAGCGACTGCCTGCGTGGTGGCCGCAGATGCCCTCGTGGATGTCTTGGAGGATGGTTTTGCCGTCATCGATGGTGACGCACCGTTGTAGTACACCCGTGATACTATGCTTGTACATCTCGCCATTGATAGTGGTGAAGGCCTTTGACCGACGAGATATGCGCCGGGCATCTGTCGGGTTGTCAGGCAGTTCTCCATTTAACAGGAACTGGAGGTATGGGCGCGTCTAGGTTTCTTCGACTGCCATGACCTGCATCAGGTTGACCATGGCGACCTCGGTGTCCAATTTTTCGGGTCCTTCATGACCTTCGGGTAGCGTGGCCCCCGGGTGTTCTGCTTCTTTGGGTGATCCCTTGGGGAATTTCCGCTTGATGGACGGCACGCAGATCTGTTCAAGGAACACACCTGGTGGCACCTTTGCGAAAGTAGAGCCAATGTTGGCGAGTCTGTCGGCTTCCTCGTTGCTTTCTCTTTCGACGTGTCGAAGTTCGCAGCCGTCGAATTCTCCTTCGAGTGCATGTAGAGCGCGCGGTACGCGATCATGTTTTCGGCGTGTGCGTTGCACTCATTCATCGTCTGTTGGACGATGAGGTTAGAGTCACCGTAGATGACCAGGCGCGTTGCGCCGCATATCTTTGACATCCTCATGCCATGGATGAGGGCTTCGTATTTGGCCTCGTTGTTGGAGGCTCTGAATTTCATCCGAACAACGTACTTCATCTTGTCGCCTTGCGGGGAGGTCAGTATGACCCCTGCCCCTGCTCCTGCTTCGCGCTTGGAGCCGTCGAAGTGCATTGTCCATGACTGCGACATGTCTGGTGTGTCTGGCAGCTGCAGCTCCATCCAATGTACCAAGAAGTCCGGAAGGACTTGAGATTTAATTGCGTGTCGCTTCTCGTAGATGATGTCCAAGGGTGACAGCTCGATGCCCCACAGGGCCACCCGTCCTGTGGCCTCTGGATTATTCAGGATGCTGTTCAGGGGTGCCTCGTTGACGACCATCACCTGATGCTCCTGGAAGTAATGGCTCAACCGTCGAGCCATCATGAACACGCCGTAGGCTAGCTTTTGGTAGTGAGGATACCTCTGCTTTGTTGGTGTCAGTACCTCGCTGAGGTAGTAAATTGGGTGTTGGACTCCATGGGTCTAGCCTTCTTCGGGTCGTTCGACCACGAGTACGGTGCTGACCATCTGATGTGTGGCTGCTATGTACAGCAGCAGGGCTCGCGCTCCTTTGGCGTGACCAAAACGGGCGAGGTGGAGAGGAGCCGCTTGAGGCTTTCGAATGCGTCGTCGGCTTTCGGTGTCCACTCGAACTTATGCGCTTTCGGCTGGTAGAATGGTAGGGCCTTCTCGCCCATGCGGCTGATGAACCTGCTTAACGCCGCTACTCGTCCTGCGAGCTGCTGGACGCCCTTGAGGTTTTTTGGCTTCTCCATCGTCATGATGGCTCTGATTTTCTTCGGGTTGGCCTCGATCCCTCGTTGAGAGATGAAGTACCCGAGCAAGCGACCGATGGGGCGCCGGCGCATTTTGAGATTGAGCTTGATCCTGAAGCGATCAAGATTGTCGAACGTCTCGCGGAGATCGCCGATAAGTGTCTTTGCCTCCTTGGTTTTATTACTATGTCGTCGACATAGACTTGGACGTTATGACCGATCTGGTCCTTGAGGCGAGCTGCATGCATCGCTGGTACGTGGTACTGCGTTCTTTAGCCGAAGGGCATTGTATTGTGAGAATACTCGAGCGGTGTGATAAACGCCGTTTTCTCTTATCTTCGACCTTGAGTCGAATCTGGTTATAGCCTGAGTAGGCGCCGAGGAGAGAGTTTCGCAACTGCGGTCGAATCGATGATCGATCGATCCGAGGAAGAGGGAAGTGGTCCTTTGGGCAATGCTTGTTGAGTGGCGTGAAATCACGCACATCCGCGGGATGTCCGTGTCCTTCTTTGGGACCATGACGTGTTTGCCACCACTCGCTTTCTTTGATTTCCCTGATGAAGTCCGCTACGAGTAATCTATTGATTTCCTTGCCGATGGCTTCGACTCGTGGTTCGGACAGTCTCCAGATGGACTGTTTGATTGGCTTGGTGTGCGGAAAAGGCGTTGAGTGCGTGCTCGGCGAATTCCACAGGAACTCTGGCATGTCCGCAGGACACCGTGCAAAGATTTCCAAGCTCACGGAGGAATTGACGGCGCGCCTTCTATGCTTGAGGTCGTTGGCGATCAGCGCCGTCTTGGAGGCATCCGTCGGATGGACCTGCACTTTCTTGGTGTTGATGGTGGAGTCGAAGGACATGTCAGGTGCGTTCTGCCTTGTTACTGGGGGTGCCCCATTGTCCGTCACCTCGCGGAGCCTTACAAGCTCGTCCTGCATGCCGAAGGACTGGGCGATTTGTTGAAATCATCGCATTGGTCCGATCGGGTGAAGCTCCGTGGATTGTGATGACGCCTTGGTCGAGCATTTTGAGTAGTAGGTATGCGTAGTGTGGGACGGCCAGGAACCTTGCGAATGCTACACGCCCCAGGATGGCGTGGTATTGCGACGGCCAGTCCACCACCTCGAATTCTAGTCGTTCCTGCCGAAAGTTATCTGGTTTCCCGAAGATGACGTCGAGCCCGATTTTGCCCAAGGGGAATATGCCCTTCCCTGGGACGATGCCATGGAACGTTGTGTCTGACTGTTCCAGGCTGCATTGTGGGATCCGCATTGCTGCTAGAGTGCTTGCGAACATTAGATTGATTCCACTTCTACCGTCCATGAAGACGCGACTCATCTCGAAGCCTCCGATCTGCGCCTCCAGCACCAGGGCAGCATGACCTGTGCGAGGGATCTGGCAAGGGTGATCCGCGCGAGTGAATGTGATGCAAGACTCCGATCCGCTAAGGTACTCAGGGATTGCAGGTGGAGTTGCCACGGCCAAGTTGATTTGTCGGGTGATTTTCTTCTGCACCTGTTTGTGGGCGCCTACGGATCATATTTAGTGCTCCCTTCGGTGGGGGGTACGCGACCCCGGCGTTGTTTTGCGCTGGTGCGACTGGTTGGTTTGGGCCTCCAATAGGTGGCGGTGGAGGAGCTCCGAGTGCTATTTCTCCTTGCACGGGTGCGTTTCCAAACGCAGGGATTGGGGCTTGCTGCCTCATCTGCACCATGCTTTCGCTGAGTTTCTGGAACTCGCGGCAGTCCTTGAGCATGTGGCTGGCTTTCTTTTTGCCATCCTTTTTGTCGATGTAGAAGTGGATGGTGCATGGACCCGAAAGTTTGTCATATGCTGAGGGTCCGTTGTCGCGTTGCCGCAGCACCGTGTGCTAGGCGTCCGTTATCGCGGGTGTTTCCGCCACGGTATCCTCCGCTGTTGCGGCTGTTGTCGTTGCGGCGATCGGCGTAGCCGGCAGCGACCATGTCAGGTCCGTCGCGGTCCTCGTAAACACGCGATCTCCTCTTGCTGCGGCGTTCTCGCCTTCGACCGTAGTCGTCCTCTTCATCCGATTGCGCTCGCTGGATGCAATCTTCGCCGTCTGCCCAACTGTTGGCAATTTCCATGAGGTGATCGAGTGTCTTGGGCTTGACGCGCCCAAGTTCCTCCTTGAAATCTGGTCGTTTGACGCCGTCCCTGAAGGCGTCGATGGCCCTTTCTTCAGAGATGTGTGCTGCGGAGTTCTTGGTTGTAGACCAGCGTAGTATGTACGAGCGAATAGATTCACCCGTTCTCTGAGTGCAGGCTCGCAACTCTTCGATTGAGGCGGGCCTCTTGCTAGTGCCCTTGAAATTTCGGATGAAGCTGTAAGCGAGCTCCTCCCAGCTTCGGATGGATCGATGATAGGTCGCTGAGCGAGACCAGCGCCTTTGTCACCGGTACTGAAGGCATTGCATGGCGGTTTCTTTGTTGCCTCCGTGAAGCTTGACGGATGACAGATGGTCGCTGAGCCATGATTTTGGATCTTGCGTGCCGTTGAACTTCGGAGTATCCGAAGGAAGCTTGAAATTGCGTGGCATCTGTGTTCGCCGAACAGATCTGCTGAAACATCGGGCTCCGCAGAGTTCTCCTTCATCTTTGTCCATCTCGGATTCCGACGAGCATGCACGTTTGGCTCATGCTTTGTCGATTTTGCGCTGTGTAAGCTTGTCTCTGGCGTCGTAGTCGCGTTTATGATGACGCGAGCTCTTCTTCCTTCGAGGAAGGTCATGCTCCTCCTCTTCTTTGGATGAAGGGGTGGGACTCCGGTCGTGCCTGGCCGGAGCTTTCTTCTTCGGCTCCGCAGGAGCGTCATCGTGGAGCGCAGTCTGGTCCGAGTCTGATGAGTGCGGACTTATGCATGGCTCTCTTCGGGTCCCCCTCCGGAGGAGGGTGGGCCGCTAGATATGCAGTGGCTGCCATGATCGCAGCTTGCGGTGTCTTCGGGATGATGTTGCCATCGGCATCCATATCCATGAACGATGTGTGGAGAGTTCGGGTCACGTCACGGCGCTCCTTGGGATCCATGTTCTCCACCCGAGAGCGGTTCTTGTTTCCCTGGTTTCCGTTTGTGCTAGAGCCGGGTGCCATGGCGGAGAGCGCAGCTCGTCGCGCGCTGGACTCGGAGGCTGCTTGCTTGCGTTTGTCGAGCGTCTCCTGCATCTTGACTTGCTTCTTGTGCTCCTCGATGAGGAGGTAGTGGTATGCCATCAGTAGGTCGCGTGAGGCGTCCGCAGGTAGGACTATGTCGCCTGCAACGGCACGGCGTGCTTGGACCCATCCTTATTTGCTAAGTTGGATGACGTGGCCGTTGTTTTCCCTGTTGGGTGGGGGGACTGGCTTCTTCTGTTTTCGCCGTTTCCGCCGTTTCGGTTGGGCGGCGGGTTAGGTGTTTCGTCGCTTCGATGACTGCGGCATAGATAGCGCCGCAGATTGTTCGCTGGTGCCACGACTTTCGGATTGAACCGTAGGTCCCTCATCCGAAGGTGGATCACAGATCGAGTTGCACCGCTGCTGTCGTAAAACTCATCTGTTGATGGTGATGTGCGATACGTGGTGTGGAGCCCACGAGGCGGGCCTGATGGATGGTAGGGGCACCCGCTCAGGGAGGCGGAGGGTGCCAGTTTGACCCACCTGGAAGCAGAAACTCCCGAATAGGATCTCGAGTCTGTCGCCTACGGGCTCGAAATCTTTCATGGTAGCCGGCGAGTGGGCGATGAAGTCGAAAGCACCGAAGAGGAGGTGATTCTCCGTCGCCACGGAGTTGTAGATCGATCGGGTCGGGACCGTCATGATCGCACAATCAGCAGCCCCAGTCCCCACGGACGGGGCCAATTGACGAGGTTTAATCTCATCAATGCCCATTGTTATGGACTTGGGTTTTGGAGAAGATGGGGATGCTGGAGATCGTGAAACGGTTAACAGACAAGCAACCAGGGGACACGATTTACCTGTGTTCGGGCCCCGGAGGGAAAACCCTACTCCTGCTTGTCTGCTCTTGATTACGGCGGAACCGAAGGTTACAGGTGCGCAGATTCGATCTGGCGTGGAGGTGCGTGTGCGAAAGTACGAGTAGAGAGATCTAGGATGTGCCCTCCTGGCCTTTATGTAGACTTAGGCAGGTCCCGAGCATAGTCCTAGTCGGTTACAGGTTCTGGGGTTTTACCCCTTTGAATTTCCTATCTGTGCTAGTCTTGTTCTCCAAGGACTCGAAGGCGTCATGGGCCTTGGCCACCCGAAAATCTTCATGGGCCGACGTACATCTGCCGTGGGCCTTCCTTGGGCTGGACCAGGTATGCTAAAGTCACGCACCCGTAGGGTATAACCATGTCACCAATGAGATGGGGATGACTTACATTGCATACTTGAACGCCATGGGAGACAACTTGCCCAAATGCGATGCCAACCCCATATAGTCATGGAAGTATGGGAAAAATCTCGTCAAGAAAGAGGAGCTCAAGAATCTACCAACAAAGATGCGAAAATTGCAAAGTGGTACCTTGATTTCTGCAAGACGAGAAAAGAAGAATGGATCACGGCGCATATAAGAGATGAGATTTTCTTCTGCGGAGACGACGGGATCGACTTCAACATTCAAGACTTGCATTTTCTATTCAATCAGAAGGAACTCGACAAAGCTGCCATCAGCCTTTATTGTGTGTAAGTACTATTTCTGTAATTTATATCTCATCTCATTCACTTCATTAATTGCATGTATATATATGCTCACCATATATGTATATACTATTATGCAGGAAAAAGGTTATAGAATGCAGGAAAGGAGGCCCTTTTGACATTGGGTTCGTTGACCCAAATAGAGTTTATGAAGAAGTGGTAAGAACCAAACCCGGGCAAACAGAAGATTACTTGCTAAGGTCTTCTTCGAGACAACAAACCAAAAGGGAAATACTATTGCCTTACAACTTCTCGTGAGTACTGTTACCCTCTCTCTTGTACACATTCTATTTCGGCTTACTCGATGTTAAGTGTAACTGATGATGAGTTATGCGTGCGTAGGTTCCACTTTATTCTGCTAGTCATTCAACCCGACTCAGGAAAAGTCCTTGTCATGGACTCGTTACGAAAAGAAAAAGAGATATGGGCAGACTTTAGAGAGATGCTCCAGAGGTAATTTCAATCATATTATCGCACTAGATCGGCAACTTTCGTGACAACAAGTAATTAATTACTCCTTTATCCATTTTCTTTGCCGGACAGGGTTTGGAAAAGGTTCACGGGCAGGGCCGTGGGTGAATGGTCAGAAGAACTAAAATTTGTAGACCAAAATGTAAGTAATACTAGCTAGCTAGGTCTGCGTATCTCTTTGATTCTGCTTCCAATTCCATTATATCATGCTTTATTGATTATTATTTTGATTGAACTCTCTATTCTCGTAAAGTGCGCGCATCAGGGACACGGCAATAACTTATGTGGGTACTATGTTTGCGAGTTCATTCGCAACACGATATGTGCGACGGGCCAAGCCGCACTAGAACAACTTAGAGTAAGTAAACAAAGTCCACAACATTATTTTATTACCATCAATTGTGTTGAGTTTTATTCTTATATATATATTGACGGCCCATTCTTCATATATATTCAGATCGAACGGATGCGGGACCAACTCCTACCATTTGAACGCATACGAGCCATTCAAGAGGAATTGGCGGGGTTCATACTTGATGAGGTCGTCACGCCTGGCGGAGAACTCTTTAGATATCCACCAAAATGAACGATGACGATGTATGTGCCGATGACGATGTTTGTGTATAATAATAGTTGCTTAATTATTCATGTACTCGTATGTACCGATGACGATTTATGTATACGCTCGATCGATTCCCCCCCTCCAGAAATACGCCCGAGCGGGCGAGGCAGAAAGTCTACCGTGGCAGAGATTTAGGTCGTTTTCCTGCCGGCAGAGTTACGCTGCAGGAAAACGGCCTAAATCTCTGCCGCGGCAGAAGAACCTTTAACACCGGTTCCAGCCCCGAACCGGTGTTAAAGGGGGAGGCTGAGGCCTGCGGCAGCCCCACGTGCGCCACCCTTTAACACCGGTTCTTACCCTCTAACACCGAACCCTCAACAGCGGTTGAGGAACCGCTGTTAGAGGGCCCTCCCAACCGGAGTTAAAGGGGGGCTCTGCACTAGTGTGCTTGGACACAGTCTGCTAAAAAGCTGAACACGCAAGAAGCAAGGAAACCTCCAATGACCAATATGGGGTCCCTAAAGAAAGCAATGCCATTAATCTCTTGCTTACCGAATGCCCTCTACTGATGAAACAGAATAAAATATACTCGGTATATGAGCAGATGTACCAAAAAAAGATAAAGGTTACACCCACTATACTATATACTTGACCTCTTTTAGGAAAAGAAAGATGCATGCACCATGCATGTCTGGCGTGCCCATCGGATTCGCAAGAGATGTTTTGTCCATTTTCCTCTGTTGGGACAAGCAGGATAGCTGGACAGCCATACCATATGCACGCTTTGAGAAATCTTCCAATATGGTTGCCATGCCCATGCCCATGCCATCCTCCCTTTTTCTCGCTCTGCTGCATTATTACCACTATAACCATCGGTTCTGCATGTTGTGGCTACTTCTGTCTTCCTATTCTGCCGTGTCAAAGATTAGGTTGTCATATCTTGCAAATCAATGTTTTGAACTCAGTGTTCCACATCTGCGCACGGTCATATGTGCAGTTCTAATGGAAATTCAGGAGCGGCACACAAGCTACGCTTCGAACTTGAAAAGTACCGGAGAGCCCAATGGGACGAGCCAAAGTAACAGTGGGCCAAAATGGACGGCGTAGGTGGCACTGCACATTTGCTTAACGTCGAGTGGGCCTGTTTGTCTTCATGATCTCTAACATCTTCCCCTCCATGTAGGGTGGCAAGCGGTACCCGTATAGCGACCCACAAAGAAAATATAGGCAAAAGGAGATCTCAAAAACTAGCATAAATTAATGAAGGATTAGTTAAAAAGCAGTGCGTGCCGCAACCCGCCCCGCTTGACACCCTAGCTCCATAGCCTCCTGCGTGGCGATGCAGGCGTCATGCTGCCTGCGAGTGCGCTACACGGCCTCCTGTGTGCGGCACTTCTCCTCCTTCCGCTCTAGGTCGACGGTGCCCGTCACCGCGAGCAAAGCCCAATGGAGATCTTCGGCCTCGCGCTTCCGTGCCGCATGTGCATCTCATGCGGAGCGGCGCTCCATATTCTCTAGCACGCGTCGCACCTTCTCGTCGTTGCCGACGAAAATCTCTGTGCACCACGCAGTCCTTGTCTGACTCGTCGCTCGATGACACGTACTCATCCAAGCGAGGACGGTGGCGTGTAGGAGTCGGAGAGCTCCACAGAGGGGTTGGGTGAGGGTGACTCGTCGCTTGAAGTGCATTGTCCATGACTGCGACATGTCTGGTGTGTTTGGTAGCTGCAGCTCCATCCAATGTACCAAGAAGTCCGGAAGGACTTGAGATTTAATTGCGTGTCGCTTCTCGTAGATGATGTCCAAGGGTGACAGCTCGATGCCCCACAGGGCCACCCATCCTGTGGCCTCTGGATTATTCAGGATGCTGTTCAGGGGTGCCTCGTTGACGACCATCACCTGATGCTCCTGGAAGTAATGGCTCAACCGTCGAGCCGTCATGAACACGCCGTAGGCTAGCTTTTGGTAGTGAGGGTACCTCTGCTTTGTTGGTGTCAGTACCTCGCTGAGGTAGTAAATTGGGCGTTGGACTCCATGGGTCTTGCCTTCTTCGGGTCGTTCGACCACGAGTACGGTGCTGACCACCTGATGTGTGGCTGCTATGTACAGCAGCAGGGCTCGCGCTCCTTTGGCGTGACCAAAACGGGCGAGGTGGAGAGGAGCCGCTTGAGGCTTTCGAATGCGTCGTCGGCTTTCGGTGTCCACTCGAACTTGTCTGCTTTGCGCAGCAGCTGGTAGAATGGTAGGGCCTTCTCGCCCATGCGGCTGATGAACCTGCTTAACGCCGCTACTCGTCCTGCGAGCTGCTGGACGCCCTTGAGGTTTTTTGGCTTCTCCATCGTCATGATGGCTCTGATTTTCTTCGGGTTGGCCTCGATCCCTCGTTGAGAGATGAAGTACCCGAGCAACTGACCCGATGGGACGCCGAAGGCGCATTTTTGGGATTGAGCTTGATCCTGTAGCGATCAAGATTGTCGAACGTCTCGCGGAGATCGTCGATAAGTGTCTTTGCCTCCTTGGTTTTTATTACTATGTCGTCGACATAGACTTGGACGTTGCGACCGATCTGGTCCTTGAGGCAGGCCTGCATGCATCGCTGGTACGTGGCACCTGCGTTCTTTAGCCCGAAGGGCATTGTATTGTAGCAGAATACTCCGAACGGTGTGATAAACGCCGTTTTCTCTTTATCTTCGACCTTGAGTCGAATCTGGTTATAGCCTGAGTAGGCGTCGAGGAAGGAGAGTTTCTCGCAACCTGTAGTCGAATCGATGATCTGATCGATCCGAGGAAGAGGGAAGTGGTCCTTTGGGCAATGCTTGTTGAGTGACGTGAAATCCACGCACATCCGCAGGATGTCCATGTCCTTCTTTGGGACCATGACTGTGTTTGCCAGCCACTCGCTTTCTTTGATTTCCCTGATGAAGTCCGCTGCGAGTAATCTATTGATTTCCTTGCCGATGGCTTCGACTCGTGGTTCGGACAGTCTCCGGATGGACTGTTTGATTGGCTTGGTGTATGGAAAGACGTTGAGTGCGTGCTCGGCGAATTCCCTGGGAACTCCTGGCATGTCCGCAGGACACCGGTAATTTCCAGCGCTCACGGAGGAATTGACGGCGCCTTCCTGAGCTGCGGAAGGTCGTTGGCGATCAGCGCCGTCTTGGAGGCATCCGTCGGATGGACCTGCACTTTCTTGGTGTTGATGGTGGAGTCGAAGGACATGTCAGGTGCGTTCTGCCTTGTTACTGGGGGTGCCCCATTGTCCGTCACCTCGCGGAGCCTTACAAGCTCGTCCTGCATGCCGAAGGACTGGGCGATTTTGTTGAAATCCCTGTCGCATTGGTCCGATCGGGTGAAGCTCCCGTGGATTGTGATGACGCCCCTTGGTCCAGGCATTTTGAGTAGTAGGTATGCGTAGTGTGGGACGGCCAGGAACCTTGCGAATGCTACACGCCCCAGGATGGCGTGGTATTGCGACGGCCAGTCCACCACCTCGAATTCTAGTCGTTCCTGCCGAAAGTTATCTGGTTTCCCGAAGATGACGTCGAGCCCGATTTTGCCCAAGGGGAATATGCCCTTCCCTGGGACGATGCCATGGAACGTTGTGTCTGACTGTTCCAGGCTGCATTGTGGGATCCGCATTGCTGCTAGAGTGCTTGCGAACATTAGATTGATGCCACTTCCACCGTCCATGAAGACGCGACTCATCTCGAAGCCTCCGATCTGTGCCTCCAGCACCAGGGCAGCATGACCTGTGCGAGGGATCTGGCAAGGGTGATCCGCGCGAGTGAATGTGATGCAAGACTCCGATCCGCTGAGGTACTCAGGGATTGCAGGTGGAGTTGCCACGGCCAAGTTGATTTGTCGGGTGATTTTCTTCTGCACCCTGTTTGTGGGGCGCCCCTTCTGGATCATATTTAGTGCTCCCTTCGGTGGGGGGTACGCGACCCCGGCGTTGTTTTGCGCTGGTGCGACTGGTTGGTTTGGGCCTCCAATAGGTGGCGGTGGAGGAGCTCCGAGTGCTATTTCTCCTTGCACGGGTGCGTTTCCAAACGCAGGGATTGGGGCTTGCTGCCTCATCTGCACCATGCTTTCGCTGAGTTTCTGGAACTCGCGGCAGTCCTTGAGCATGTGGCTGGCTTTCTTTTTTCCATCCTGTTTGTCGATGTAGAAGTGGATGGTGCATGGACCCGAAAGTTTGTCATATGCTGAGGGTCCGTTGTCGCGGTCGCGGCGTTGCCACGACTGTGCTGGGCGTCCGTTATCGCGGGTGTTTCCGCCGCGGTATCCTCCGCTGTTGCGGCTATTGTCGTTGCGGCGATCGGCGTAGCCGGCAGCGACCATGTCAGGTCCGTCGCGGTCCTCGTAAACACGCGATCTCCTCTTGCTGCGGCGTTCTCGCCTTCGACCGTAGTCGTCCTCTTCATCCGATTGCGCTCGCTGGATGCAATCTTCGCCGTCTTAGCTGTTGGCAATTTCCATGAGGTGATCGAGTGTCTTGGGCAGCGCCCAAGTTCCTCCTTGAAATCTGGTCGTTTGACGCCGTCCCTGAAGGCGTCGATGGCCCTTTCTTCAGAGATGTGTGCTGCGGAGTTCTTGGTTGTAGACCAGCGTAGTATGTACGAGCGAATAGATTCACCTGTTCTCTGAGTGCAGGCTCGCAACTCTTCGATTGAGGCGGGCCTCTTGCTAGTGCCCTTGAAATTTCGGATGAAGCTGTAAGCGAGCTCCTCCCAGCTTCGGATGGATCCTGATGATAGGCTGCTGAGCGGACCAGCGCCCTTTGTCATTTCTGAAGGCATTGCATGGCGGTTTCTTTGTTGCCTCCGTGAAGCTTGACGGATGACAGATGGTCGCTGAGCCATGATTTTGGATCTTGCGTGCCGTTGAACTTCGGAGTATCCGAAGGAAGCTTGAAATTGCGTGGCATCTGTGTTCGCCGAACAGATCTGCTGAAACATCGGGCTCCGCAGAGTTCTCCTTCATCTTCGTCCATCTCGGATTCCGACGAGCATGCACGTTTGGCTCATGCTTTGTCGATTTTGCGCTGTGTAAGCTTGTCTCTGGCGTCGTAGTCGCGTTTATGATGACGCGAGCTCTTCTTCCTTCGAGGAAGGTCATGCTCCTCCTCTTCTTTGGATGAAGGGGTGGGACTCCGGTCGTGCCTGGCCGGAGCTTTCTTCTTCGGCTCCGCAGGAGCGTCATCGTGGAGCGCAGCTCCGACGAGTCCGAGTCTGATGAGTGCGGACTTATGCATGGCTCTCTTCGGGTCCCCCTCCGGAGGAGGGTGGGCCGCTAGATATGCAGTGGCTGCCATGATCGCAGCTTGCGGTGTCTTCGGGATGATGTTGCCGTCGGCATCCATATCCATGAACGATGTGTGGAGAGTTCGGGTCACGTCACGGCGCTCCTTGGGATCCATGTTCTCCACCCGAGAGCGGTTCTTGTTTCCCTGGTTTCCGTTTGTGCTAGAGCCGGGTGCCATGGCGGAGAGCGCAGCTCGTCGCGCGCTGGACTCGGAGGCTGCTTGCTTGCGTTTGTCGAGCGTCTCCTGCATCTTGACTTGCTTCTTGTGCTCCTCGATGAGGAGGTAGTGGTATGCCATCAGTAGGTCGCGTGAGGCGTCCGCAGGTAGGACTATGTCGCCTGCGACGGCACGGCGTGCTTGGACCCATCCTTCTTTGCTAAGTTGGATGACGTGGCCGTTGTTTTCCCTGTTGGGTGGGGGGGACTGGCTTCTTCTGTTTTCGCCGTTTCCGCCGTTTCGGTTGGGCGGCGGGTTAGGTGTTTCCTCGTCGCCCTGGATGACTGCAGCGCATAGATAGCGCTCGCAGATTGTTCGGCTGGTGCCGCAGCTTTCGGATCTGGAACCGTAGGTCCCCTCATCCGAAGGTGGATCACACAGATCGGAGTTGCAGCTACTGCTGTCGTAAAACTCATCTGTTGATGGTGATGTGCGTAGCACAGGGTGTGGAGCCCACGAGGCGGGCCTGATGGATGGTAGGGGCACCCGCTCAGGGAGGCGGAGGGTGCCAGTTTGACCCACCTGGAAGCAGAAACTCCCGAATAGGATCTCGAGTCCGTCGCCTACGGGCTTGAAATATTTCATGGTAGCCGGCGAGTGGGCGATGAAGTCGAAAGCACCGAAGAGGAGGTGATTCTCCGTCGCCGCGGAGTTGTAGATCGATCGGGTCGGGACCGTCACGATCGCACAATCAGCAGCCCCAGTCCCCACGGACGGCGCCAATTGACGAGGTTTAATCTCATCAATGCCCATTGTTATGGACTTGGGTTTTGGAGAAGATGGGGATGCTGGAGATCGTGAAACGGTTAACAGACAAGCAACCAGGGGACACGAGATTTACCTGGTTCGGGCCCGGAGGGAAAACCCTACTCTGCTTGCGCTCTTGATTACGGTGAACCGAAGGTTCTGGTCAGATTCGATCTGGCGTGGAGGTGCGTGTGCGAAAGTACGAGTCGAGAGATCTAGGATGTGCCCTCCTGGCCTTTATATAGACTTAGGCAGGTCCCGAGCATAGTCCTAGTCGGTTACAGGTTCTGGGGTTTTACCCCTTTGAATTTCCTATCTGTGCTAGTCTTGTTCTCCAAGGACTCGAAGGCGTCATGGGCCTTGGCCACCCGAAAATCTTCATGGGCCGACGTACATCTGCCGTGGGCCTTCCTTGGGCTGGACCAGGTATGCTAAAGTCACGCACCCGTAGGGTATAACCATGTCACCAATGAGATGGGGATGACTTACATTGCATACTTGAACGCCATGGGAGACAACTTGCCCAAATGCGATGCCAACCCCATATAGCCATGGAAGTATGGAAAGAATCTCGTCAAGAAAGAGGAGCTCAAGAGTCTACCAACAAAGATGCGAAAATTGCAAAGTGGTACCTTGATTTCTGCAAGACGAGAAAAGAAGAATGGATCACGGCGCATATAAGAGATGAGATTTTCTTCTGCGGAGACGACAGGATCGACTTCAACATTCAAGACTTGCATTTTCTATTCAATCAGAAGGAACTCGACAAAGCTGCCATCAGCCTTTATTGTGTGTAAGTACTATTTCTGTAATTTATATCTCATCTCATTCACTTCATTAATTGCATGTATATATATATATGCTCACCATATATGTATATACTATTATGCAGGAAAAAGGTTATGGAATGCAGAAAAGGAGGCCCTTTTGACATTGGGTTCGTTGACCCAAATAGAGTTTATGAAGAAGTGGTAAGAACCAAACCCGGGCAAACAGAAGATTACTTGCTAAGGTCTTTACTGAGACAACAAACCAAAAGGGAAATACTATTGCCTTACAACTTCTCGTGAGTACTGTTACCCTCTCTCTTGTACACATTCTATTTCGGCTTACTCGATGTTAAGTGTAACTGATGATGAGTTATGCGTGCGTAGGTTCCACTTTATTCGCTAGTCATTCAACCCGACTCAGAAAAGTCCTTGTCATGGACTAAATTCTGAAAGAAAAGAGATATGGGCAGACTTTAGAGAGATGCTCCAGAGGTAATTTCAATCATATTATCGCACTAGATCGGCAACTTTCGTGACAACAAGTAATTAATTACTCCTTTATCCATTTTCTTTGCGGACAGGTTTGGAAAGGTTCACGCAGGGCCGTGGGTGAATGGTCAGAAGAACTAAAATTTGTAGACCAAAATGTAAGTAATACTAGCTAGCTAGGTCTGCGTATCTCTTTGATTCTGCTTCCAATTCCATTATATCATGCTTTATTGATTATTATTTTGATTGAACTCTCTATTCTCGTAAAGTGCGCGCATCGGGACACGGCAATAACTTATGTGGGTACTATGTTTGCAGTTCATTCAAGAACACGATATGCGACGGGCCAAGCCGCACTAGAACAACTTAGAGTAAGTAAACAAAGTCCACAACATTATTTTATTACCATCAATTGTGTTGAGTTTTATTCTTATATATATATTGACCCATTCTTCATATATATTCAGATCGAGCGGATGGGACCAACTCCTACCATTTGAGCATACGAGCCATTCAAGAGGAATTGGCGGTTCATACTTGATGAGGTCATCACGCTGGCGGAGAACTCTTTAGATATCCACCAAAATGAACGATGACGATGTATGTGCCGATGACGATGTTTGTGTATAATAATATTTGCTTAATTATTCATGTACTCGTATGTACCGATGACGATTTATGTGTATACCGCTCCCGATCGATTCCCCGCGAGAAATACGCCCGAGCAGGAGGCAGAAGTCTACCGTGGCAGAGATTTAGGTCGTTTTCCAGCCGCGGCAGAGTTCTCGCCGGCAGAAAACGGCTCAAATCTCTGCTGAAGAACTTAACACGGTTCCAGCCCGAACCGGTGTTAAAGGGGGAGGCTGAGGCCTGCGGCAGCCCCACGTGCGCCACCCTTTAACACCGATGCTTACCCTCTAACACCGAACCCTCAACAGCGGTTGAGGAACCGCTGTTAGAGGGCCCTCCCAACCGGAGTTAAAGGGGGGCTCTGCACTAGTGTGCTTGGACACAGTCTGATAAAAAGCTAAACACGCAAGAAGCAAGGAAACCTCCAATGACCAATATGGGGTCCCTAAAGAAAGCAATGCCATTAATCTCTTGCTTACCGAATGCCCTCTACTGATGAAACAGAATAAAATATACTCGGTATATGAGCAGATGTACCAAAAAAAGATAAAGGTTACACCCACTATACTATATACTTGACCTCTTTTAGGAAAAGAAAGATGCATGCACCATGCATGTCTGGCGTGCCCATCGGATTCGCAAGAGATGTTTTGTCCATTTTCCTCTGTTGGGACAAGCAGGATAGCTGGACAGCCATACCATATGCACGCTTTGAGAAATCTTCCAATATGGTTGCCATGCCCATGCCCATGCCATCCTCCCTTTTTCTCGCTCTGCTGCATTATTACCACTATAACCATCGGTTCTGCATGTTGTGGCTACTTCTGTCTTCCTATTCTGCCGTGTCAAAGATTAGGTTGTCATATCTTGCAAATCAATGTTTTGAACTCAGTGTTCCACATCTGCGCACGGTCATATGTGCAGTTCTAATGGAAATTCAGGAGCGGCACACAAGCTACGCTTCGAACTTGAAAAGTACCGGAGAGCCCAATGGGACGAGCCAAAGTAACAGTGGGCCAAAATGGACGGCGTAGGTGGCACTGCACATTTGCTTAACGTCGAGTGGGCCTGTTTGTCTTCATGATCTCTAACATCTTCCCCTCCATGTAGGGTGGCAAGCGGTACCGATAGCGACCCACAAAGAAAATATAAGCAGGAGATCTCAAAAACTAGCATAAATTAATGAAGGATTAGTTAAAAAGCAGTGCGTGCCGCAACCCGCCCCGCTTGACACCCTAGCTCCATAGCCTCCTGCGTGGCGATGCAGGCGTCATGCTGCCTGCGAGTGCGCTACACGGCCTCCTGTGTGCGGCACTTCTCCTCCTTCCGCTCTAGGTCGACGGTGCCCGTCACCGTGAGCAAAACCCAATGGAGATCTTCGGCCTCGCGCTTCCGTGCCGCATGTGCATCTCATGCGGAGCGGCGCTCCATATTCTCTAGCACGCGTCGCACCTTCTCGTCGTTGCCGACGAAAATCTCTGTGCACCACGCAGTCCTTGTCTGACTCGTCGCTCGATGACACGTACTCATCCAAGCGAGGACGGTGGCGTGTAGGAGTCGGAGAGCTCCACAGAGGGGTTGGGTGAGGGTGACCTCCGAGTGTGGCGCGAGCTCCCCGCCTCCACGTCGTTGCGCTTCTGTTGGTGGATGCAAGAGGCAGGCGACGGGGCGCGAGGCCTACGGGCGGGGCGACACACCATGCTCCTAGACTCCGCGCCCTCGACCTCACGGCAGCGCAAAGCATCTGACACCAGCCGGTCGTGGTAGATGCATGGCAGGGAGACGCGCTTGCTCGTACCATCAGAAGTGATGCGGCGCTAGCTAGCGCTCCTGCTCGGAGACAGGGACACCGCAGAAGGCATCACTCCGATCAATTTGTCCTCACCGACTAGTGAGCGACGACGGCAAGACGACAATATGATGCTCGCGGTCGTCGATCTGCTGCGCGATGGTCATACGTTGGCGCGTGAGCAAAATCATCAGTCGGGAGGCTCGTCTGGTGAACGGCAATGTTATGGCTTGCTGCTGGCAAGAACAAATAAAAATATGGTTCAGTAACCAGTTTAGACGATCACAATTGATGGATGATCGATCTGCTGCTTCACATACATAATAGGGTCCATCAAATTTTAGAATCTGTACTAGTGAAAAAAAAGCAATCATTCCATCTGCTGCTTATTAACTCCTTCACGCATGTAAGTCGCATGATCTGCCGGGAAGGAGCCAAGGAGCCTGTAGGCTGGAGCCAAGGAGACGCGGGCGTCGATCGGGAATCGGAAGATTGAGAGATCGCGAGATCAGTTGGCGGGCGTGGATCACGATCGCGAGCCAAAGAATCGTCAGGACGACGGTTAGCTAAGCACAATGTCAGATGAAGTTGGCCCACGTTACAACCTACTGGGCTGCTGGACGTGAATGGGGGCCCTGGGGAATCTGGATCCTGTTCGGTCGCTCCACTGGAACATGCCCATCGACGGGCTTGATGCCGTCCGTGCAGATCGTGCGGATCAGCGCTCCATATTCTCTAGCGCGCGGCGCTCCTCCTTGTCACCGACGAAATTCCTATGCATCACGTGGTCCCTATCCGACTCATCGCTCGACGACACATACTTATCCAGTGAGGACGGTGGTGTGTAGGAGTCGGGGAGCTACACAAAGTGACATGGTTATACTACACAAGACACGTGATCTCACACTCATCGCAGTCCGTAGAAATTTTTGGCGATATGCTTACCGAGTGGTGAAGATACCCTTGGCCCGAGACGCCTTCAGATCCTTGGAGAGCAAGATTAGAGTAGATAGGAAATTCAAAGGGGTAAAACCATAGAACCTGTAACCGACTAAGTCTATGCCCGGGACCTGCCTGGGTCTATATAAAGGCTAGGAGGGCACGACCTAGATCTCTCTCTTTCATACTTTCGCATACACACCTCCACGCCAGATCGAATCTGCGCACCCCTGTAACCTTCGGTTCCGCCGTAATCAAGAGCAGGCAAGCAGGAGTAGGGTTTTCCCTCCGGGGTCCTGAACCTGGGTAAACCTCGTGTCCCGTGTTGCTTGTTTGCTAACCGTTCCGCGATCTCCAGCATCCCCATCTTCTCCAAAACCTAAGTCCATAACAATGGGCATTGAGGAGATTAAACCTCGTCAATTGGCGCCGTCTGTGGGAACTGGGGACGCTAATTGTGTGATCGTGACGGTCCCAACCCGAACGATCTACAACTCTGCGGCGACGGAGAGTCACCTCCTCTTCGGCGCTTTCGACTTCATCGTCCACTCGCCGGCCACCATGAAGGACTTCGAGCCCGTAGGCGACGGACTCGAGATCTTATTCGGGAGCTTCTGCTTCCAGGTAGGGCAGACTGGCACCCTCCGCCTCCCTGAGCGGGTGCCCCTACCATCGATCAGGCCCGCTTCGTGGGCCCCACACCCTGTGCTACGCACATCATCATCAACAGATGAGTCCTACGACAGCAGCAGCTGCAACTCCGATCTATGCGATCCGCCATCAGATGAAGGGACCTACGGTTCCGGATCCGAAAGCTGTGGTAGCAGCGGACCAATCTACGAGCGCTACCAATGCGTCGTAGTCATCCAGAGCGACGTGGATCAGCAACCACCCAACCCGCCGCCCAACTCGAACCCCAACCCGCAGGACAGAAACGACGGGAACAGAAGAATCCAGTCCCTCCCACCCGAAGGGGAAAACAACGGCCACGTCATACGCCTCAACAAGGAGGGATGGGCCCAAGCACGCGCCGCCGTGGCGGGCAACACAGTCTTTCCTGCAGACGCCTCACGGGAAGTACTGATAGCATACCACTTCCTCCTCATCGAGGAGCACAAGAAACAGGTCAAGATGCAAGAGACGCTTGACAAACGCAAGCAAGCAGCCTCAGAGTCCAGCGCGCGACGAGCTGCGCTCTCCGCCATGGGCATCGGCTCTAGCACGAATGGCAACCAAGTAAACAAGCACCGCTCTCGGGTGAAGAACATGGATCCCAAAGAGCGCCGTGAGGTGACCCGAACTCTCCACACATCCTGCATGGAGATGGACGCCGACGGCAACGTCATCCCGAAAACGCCACAAGCTGCGATCATGGCAGCCACTGCGTACCTAGCGGCCCACCCACCTCCGGAGGGGGACCCGAAAAGAGCCATGCATAAATCCGCACTTACCGGACTCGGACTCGTCGGAGCCGCGCTCCACCAGGAAGCTCCTGCGGAGCCGAAGAAGAAAGCTCCGGTCAGGCACGACCGCAGCCCCACCCCTTCATCCGAAGAAGAGGAACACGACCTTCCTCGAAGGAAGAAGAGCTCGCGACATCATAACCGTGACTACGATGCTAGGGGCGCGCTCACACAGCGCAAAATAGACAAAGCGTGAGCCAAACGCGCATGCTCGTCTGAATCCGAGATGGACGAAGACGAAGGAGAACTTTGCGGGGCCTGATGCTTCAGCAGATCCGTTCGACAAACAAAGATGCCGCATAATTTCAAACTCCCTTCGGATACTCCGAAGTTCGACGGCACACAAGACCCAAAGGCGTGGCTCAGCGACCACCTGTCATCCGTCAAATTACACGGCGGCAACAAAGAAACCGCCATGTAATGCCTTCAGCTGCAGCTGACAGGCGCAACCCGGATCTGGCTTAGCAGCCTATCCTCAGGGTCCATCCGAAGCTGGGAGGAGCTAGCTTACAGCTTCATCCGAAACTTTAAAGGCACTAGCAAGAGGCCCGCCTCGATCAAAGAGTTGCGGGCCTGCACTCATGTAGGGTTTCGTAGCATGGAAAACAAAAAATTTCTACCGCATACAAACAAACAAGCCAAGATCTATCTACTAGATTGTAGCAACGAGTCGATAGAATAACTCACCCTCGAAGATTCCAAAGTGTTTAACGAGAGCGGATTCTCGTGGGTGATGTAGTCGTACTCTTCCCGATCTCAAGATCGCGTAGACGATCCTTCCGGCGCTGCGTTAGTCGGCGCTCCCTTGATCGGTCACCGTTCGATTTTCGAAGACCTTCCTCTCCCTTGTTCCAGCAGGCAGCGGAGGTTGTAGCACTCTCCTCGCGATTCCGGTAGCACAACGGCGTGGTACCGGAAGTAGAGGGGAGATCTCGCAGGGCTTCGCCTTAAGCCGGAGCGAGTATGGTGGAGTATGAGAGAGTCCCTCGACGATCTAGGGTTTAGACACGCCGAGGAGGGGCAAGCCGGCGGCTAGGGTTTAGCTAGGCGGCGGCGGCGGTTTTCCGTAGGGCCGGCGGCGGCTATGGAGGCGGCGGCGGCTTGGTACTAGGGTTTAGAGGTAGGAACTTGTGTGTCTAGGAGGGGAGCCCTGCCCCTCCTTATATAGGTGGAGGGGGCCAAGGGAGGAGTCCCTCCCCAACTCGACAGTGAGTGCGCGGTGAGGAGGAACTCCTCCCCCAAGTCGGTTTCCACCTCCCTCTCCACTTCCCAAAATTGCCGTTTGACTTTCAAACTTGGCGTTTGACTTTTCAAACTAGGATTTGAATAAACCCTCTATTTTGTTCAGAGATGACACCGAGTACATAATGCAATCATACCAACTTGATATAACACATTCATGTACCCTTCCCCTCCAGAGTGCCGGACATTCCGGAACCTTCTAGAACATTCCCGATGAAAACACCGGAACCATTCTCCAACTCCGAAACAGGACTTTCCTTATATGAATCTTATTCTCCGGACCATTCCGGATCTCCTCGTGATATCCCGGATCCCATCCGAGACTCCGAACAACATTCGGTCTCTTTCTCATCATTCCATAACTACTCAAACAACGTCGAATCCTTAAGTGTGTCTCCCTACGGTTCGTGAATTATGCGGACATGATCGAGACACTTCTCCGAACAATAACCAATAGAGGAATCTGGAAATTCATATGGCTCCCACATATTTCTACAATTACTTTGCGATCGAATGAACCACTTACATACGATATCAATTTCCCTTTGTCTCATGATAGTTTACTTATCCGAGGTTATGATCGTCGGTATCTCTGCATACCTAGTTCAACCTCGTTACTGATAAGTACTCTTTTCTCGTTCCCGTGATATGTGATCCCTTGTGAGCCAGTCACATGCTTGCAAGCTAATTGGATGACATTTCACCAAGAGGGCCCAGAGTATATCTATCCGTCATATGGATGGACAAATCCCACTCTTGATCCATGTGTCTCAACCAATACTTTCCGAACATTCAATGCCACCTTTATAGCCACCCAGTTATGGTGTGGTGTTTGATGTCATCAAAGCATCCATCCGGTAAAGGTGATATGCATGACCTCATGGTCAAAGGAATTAGATTACTATGTATCAGAAAGCATATAGCAATTGAACTATTAAAATGACTTGATCTTTATGCTACGCTTATCTATAGGAGTATGTCCACCATATCATTCTCCTAACGATATGATCTTGTTGTTAATAACATCTCAATGTTCATGATAGGGAAACCACAATCATCTATTAACCAACAAGCTAGTATTATATAGAGGCTTTACTAGGGACTCTTATTTTAGTCTACAAATCACACAAGTATTAATGTTTCCTTGTTAATACTATTATAGCATGAATGTAAACATTTATCATAAACACAAAGATATAATAGTAACTATATTTATCATTGCCTCTAGGGCATATCTCCAACAACTCAAAGAATGGGCGAATCCATTCGCTCGTACATACTACGCTGGTCCAACACCAAGAACTCCACAACACACATCTCCGAAAAAAGGGCCATCGACGCCTTTAAGGACGGCGTCAAACGCCAGGACTTCAAGGAAGAACTCGGGCACGTCAAGCCCAAAACACTCGACCACCTCATGGACATCGCCAACAGGTGGGCCGACGGCGAAGACTCCGTCCACCGAGCACACTCGGAAGAAGAGGACGACTACGGCCGACGGCGAGAGCGCCGTAGAAAAAGGAGATCTCGTGTCTACGACGATCGTGACGGACCCGACATTGTCGCGGCCGGCTACGCCGACCGCCGCAACGACGCCAACCACAACAGCGGAGGATACCGCGGAGGAAACTTCCGCGACGGAGGACGCCCAACACAGTCGTGGCAGCGGCGCGATCGCGACAACGGACCCTCAGCATACGACAAACTTTCGGGTCCATGCACCATCCACTTCTACATCGACAAGCAAGATGGCAAGAAGAAGGCGAGCCACGTGCTCAAGGACTACCGCGAGTTCCAGAAGCTCAGCGAAAGCATGGTTCAGATGAGGCAGCAAGCCCCAATTCCTGCGTTCGGAAACGCACCCGCGCCAGGTGAAATAGAACACGGAGCTCCTCCACCACCACCTATAGGAGGCCCGCACCAACCAGTCGCACCAGCACAGAACAACACCGGGAACGAGTATCACCCGCCGAAAGGAGCACTAATGATCCAGAAGGGGCGCCCCACAAATAGGGTGCAGAAGAAAATCACTCGCCAGATCAACTTGGCCGTAGCAACTCCACCCGCCATCCCTGAGTACCTCAGCGGATCGGAGTCCTGCATCACGTTCAGCCGTTCGGATCACCCTTGCCAGATCCCTCGCCAGTCATGCGCCTGGTGCTGAGGCGCAAATCGGAGGTTTGAAATGAGTCGCGTCTTCATAGATGGCGGCGGCATCAACCTGATGTTCGCAGCACTCTAGCAGCAATGCGGATCGCGGTGCGCACCGGAACGATCGGACACAATGTTCCACGGCATCGTTCCAGGGAAGGGCATATTCCCCCTGGGCAAAATATGGCTCGACGTCATCTTCGGCAAGCCGGACAACTTCCCACTCGAGCGGCTCGAATTCGAAGTGGTGGACTGGCCATCACAGTACCACGCCATCCTCGGGCGTGTAGCATTCGCAAGGTTCTTGGCCGTCCCACATTACGCATACCTGCTACTCAAGATGCCAGGACCCAGGGGCGTCATCACAATCCACGGGAGTTTCACTCGATCGGACCAATGCGACAGGGACTTCAACAGAATCTCCCAGTCCTTCGGCATGCAGGACGAGCTCGTAAAGCTCCGCGAGGTGATAGACAACGGGGCACCCCCAGTCGCAAGACAAAACGCACCCGACATGTCTTTCGACTCCACCGTCAACACAAAGAAGGTGCAGGTCCACCCAACGGATGCCTCCAAGACGGCGCTGATCGCCAACGACCTCAGCCCCGCATAGGAAAGCGCGCTCGTCGAATTCCTCCGTGAGCGCTGGGAAATCTTCGCCTGGTGTCCTGTGGACATGCCAGGAGTTCCCAGGGAATTCGCCGAGCATGCACTCAACGTCTTTCCAGACACCAATCCCGTCAAGCAGTCCATCCAGAGACTGTCCGAGCCACGGGCCGAAGCTATCAGGAAGGAAATCAACACACTACTCGCCGCAGACTTCATTAGGGAAATCAAAGAAAGCGAGCGGCTTGCAAATACAGTGATGGTCCCAAAGAAGGACACGGACATCCTGCGGATGTGCGTGGATTTCACGTCGCTGAACAAGCACTGCCCAAAGAACCACTTCCCTCTTCCTCGGATCGACCAGATCATCGATTCGACTGCAGGATGCGAGAAACTCTCCTTCCTCGACGCCTACTCAGGCTACAACCATATTCTACTCAAGGTCGAAGATCAGGAGAAAACGGCATTTATCACACCGTTCGGAGTGTTCTGCTACAACACAATGCCCTTCGAGCTAAAGAACGTAGGTGCCACGTACCAGCGATGCATGCAGGCATGCCTGAAGGACCAGATCGGTCGCAACATCCAAGTCTATGTCGACGACATAGTCATCAAAACCAGGGAAGCAAAAACGCTCATCGACGATCTCCGCGAGACCTTCGATAATCTCGACCGCTACAGGATCAAGCTCAATCCTGAAAAGTGCGCCTTCGGCGTCCCATTAGGACAACTCCTTGGCTACTTCATCTCCCAGCGAGGGATTGAGGCAAACCCGAAGAAAATCCGAGCCATCATGGTGATGGAGAAGCCAAAGAATCTCAAGGGCGTCCAGCAGCTCGTAGGGCGAATAGCGGCATTGAGCAGGTTTATCAACCGCATGGGCGAGAAAGCCCTGCCATTCTACCAGCTGCTACGCAAGCAGATAAATTCGAGTGGACGCCCGAAGCCGACGACGCATTCGAAAGTCTCAAGCGACTACTCTCCACCTCGCCCGTTTTGGTCACACCAAAGGAGCGCGAGCCTCTACTGCTGTACATAGCAACCACACACCAGGTGGTCAGCACCGTGCTAGTGGTCGAACAACCCGAAGAAGGCAAAACCCATGGGGTCCAACGCCCAATTTACTATCTCAGCGAGGTATTGACGCCAACAAAACAGAGGTACCCTCACTACCAAAAACTCGCCTACGGCGTGTTCATGATGGCTCGTCGGTTGAGCCATTACTTACAGGAGCACCAGGTAATGGTGGTCAACGAGGCACCTTTGAACAGCATCCTGAATAACCCAGAGGCCACAGGACGTGTGGCCCTGTGGGGAATCGAGCTGTCACCCCTAGACATCGTCTACGAGAAACGACTAGCAATCAAGTCTCAGGTCCTACCGGACTTCCTTGTACATTGGATGGAGCTACAGCTGCCAGACACCCCAGACATGTCGTAGTCATGGACGATGCACTTCGACGGCTCCAAGCGTGAAGCTGGAGCAGGAGCCGGAGTCATACTGACCTCCCCGCAAGGCGACAAGATGAAGTACGTCCTTCAGATGAAATTCCGAGCCTCCAACAACGAGGCCGAATACGAAGCCCTCATCCATGGCATCAGGATGGCGAATATCTGCGGCGCAACGCGCCTGGTCATCTATGGTGACTCCAACCTCGTTGTCCAACAGACGATGAATGAGTGCGACGCACACGCCGAAAACATGATCGCGTACCGCGCGCTCTACAACGCACTCGAAGGAGAATTCGACGGCTGCGAGCTTGACGCGTTGGAAGAAAGCAACGAGGAGGCCGATAGACTCGCCAACATCGGCTCCACCTGCGCCAAGGTACCACCAGGTGTGTTCCTCGAACAGATCTGCGTGCCATCCATCAAGCGGAAATTCCCCAAGGGATCACCCGAAGAAGCAGAACACTCGGGAGCTAAACTACCCGAAGGTCAGGAAGGACCCGAGAAGCTGGACACAGAGGTCGCTATGGTCAACCTGATGTAGGTCATGGCAGTCAAAGAAACATGGACACGACCATACCTCCAGTTCTTAATCAACGGAGAACTGCCTGACAGCCCGACAGATGCCCGGCGCATATCTCGCCGGTCGAAAGCTTTCACCATCATCAATGGCGAGCTATACAAGCGCAGTATTACGGGTGTACTATAAAGATGCATCACCATCAGCGACGGGAAAATCATCCTCCAAGACATCCACGAGGGCATCTGCGGCCATCACGCAGGCAGCCGCTCCCTTGTCGCCAAAGCTCTACGAGCTGGATTCTACTGGCCAACGGCCATGAAGCGTCAAAGGACATCGTCCGAAGATGCAAGGGGTGCCAAAGGTTCGCCGACAAACCACACGCACCCGGGTCAGAACTCAGGCCCATACCTATAGCCTGGCCCTTTGCTCAATGGGGCCTCGACATGATTGGCAAACTGCCAAAGTCCTCGAAAGGGGGGCACGTCTACCTCCTGGTCGCAGTCGACAAATTCACCAAGTGGGTCGAAGCCATGCCGGTGACTAACCAAAAGGGCAAGACATCCGTGAAATTCTTTGAGTCCATCGTCTATAGGTTCGGCGTACCACACAACATCATCACCGACAATGGATCGAATTTCATCTCTAAACAATTTCAAGACTTCTGCGAAGGCCTCGGGATCAACATCACATACGCCTCAGTGGCACACCCGCAAACGAACGGGCAGGTGGAAAAGGCCAACGGCCTAATCGGCGCTGGCATCAAGAAGCGCCTCATGAGCCCACTCGAGAGAAAGGCTGGAGCCTAGACGGAAGAGCTACCATCCGTCCTATGGATCTTGTGCACCACGCCAAACAGCTCCACCGGCTACACGTCGTTCTTCATGGTGCACGGAGCCAAAGCCGTGCTACCAGCTGAAGTACGCCACCAGGCCCCCCGGGTCGTCGCTTACAGCGAAGCCGAATCTACGGCTACACTCGAAGACGCCGTCGACACACTCGACGAGGCACGAGACATAGCAACAGCTCGATCAGCGGTGTACCAGCAGAGTCTCCGCAACTACCACAGCCGCCAGCTACGCCCAAGGTCCTTCGTCGAAGGAGACCTCGTCTTGCGACTCAAGCAAGAGCAACCGAAGAAATTCGAGTCACCATGGGAAGGACCCTACATCATCACCGAAGTTATCCCAGGTGGCGCCTATCGCCTCAAGCACGTGGAGTCTGGAGTCGCATACTCCAACCCATGGAACATCGCGCACTTGCGACGATTCTACCCTTAGCTATCCATCCTTTTTACTTTCAATAAGGCTATTCAGCCAAGGCTACTCAGTCGAATAATGTACTTTCTCCATTACGATATAAATAAAGCTAAATGTCTCGCCCCAAAATTTCTTTTTTGCTATTTGCACCTTTACTACATGCCACAAACGCACTCGGGGGATCCCCCCACCTCACGATCTCATCGACTGAGGATAACACGTGTATACCTGAGTAGCTGATCACGTCAGGCTAACGAAAAGGACACGTACGCAAACAAAGCACTCCGTGCTCAAACAACAACTGCATCTTTCTAACAAAAGGGCCAAACACGCCCAGACAAATACATACAAATTTTACATCTATCTCTTTTAGAGGTACTACCTATTTTAAAGAATAACTTGAGCACGCTGTTCAAACAAATCTACAACCTGTTCGGCATAGTGTCTTATAGCCGCATAATGCGGATGCATATCCCACTCACCACCATCCGACCGAAGAGGTGGTCCAGCGGCTACAGAAGACAAATCTACATCAGGGCGGTGTAGCCTCACAAGGGACAAAGTAGCCTTCACTCCTGCGACGAGCTGTTGCCGCACCAGCTCCTTGACATTATTCACGCTCCGAAACTTCGACAGAAGACCAGCAAGGCTTGTTGGCACGGCATCCAATGGAAACATGACATGCAGCACTGACGCAAGCGACGTCTGCACCTGACGAAGCACCCGCGAAACTTGGTGCACACGATCCTGCACCGTCGCCAGGACCATAGCACAGTCACGATCCATCCAAAAGAACCCGCCAGCTTCCATGTCTTGTTGAGTCAAGCAATTGACCCGAACAGCGACACGCTCTTTCTCCTCCCTCGGAGCAAGGTTAGCACCTGCGATACTCGCACAAAATAAGACGCAAGGCCAGCAGACGCATCCGAAGAACTGAGCTGCAGCTCGAAACAAAGAACAACTTACATTGAAGCTGTTCAGACAGTCCAAGCAGTTCCGCCATCAAGTACTCCTCTCTGGCTGCACCGCGATATGCCTTGGACTTCCAAACGTCGGCGTGACCACGCACCCCAAGCAACTCGTTCTCAAGACTACGAACACGGTCTCGAAGAAAAGCAAGTTGTGAGGAATCATCCAAAGATGGCCGCAGCCGCGCTGCAGGCGAGGTGTCAACGGGATCAACACCCGAAGGAACCTAGAGCAGGAGAAAAGAAAAGGACATAAACACTCAGACGGAGAAGAGCACAACTCAACAAAATTCATTAAGCAGATAAAGGCCACTACGTGGCGCAGTGATTTTGTTCCTCAACATAATTACAGCAAAAGAAGATTACAAACTATCCTACAGCTACAATGCCTAAGACGCGGCACCCTGAGTAGCCTCGGAGCCGGATTGCCTCGCCTTGGCTTCCCCCTGCTGCCGTAGCGCATACTCGGCCAGCAGATCAATGAGCTTTGGCCCATATCTCTTGCAGCGAGCAGAATAGGTAGCAAAGGCTACCTCAGATCCATCATGATCATCGGCATCCGGAGGTGATCAGGAAGGTCCTCGCTCTCCAACCGCCAAGGCCGCCAGACCCGGACGCGCCGATGCCCTTCGCTTCGCTTATGCGCTTATGCGCGCGCCGGTGACAAGGCCTCCGCCGAGCGTCAACATCATCAAGGGCCGCCCTTGGGGACAACTCCTTAGAAAGCGGCAGGACCTCCTTGGCCTTGGCGGTGAGTTGACGGCGGTCTTTGCGGCGATCTTCGACGCTGCGGTAGCATCATCTAGAGCACTCCGTGCTCGGGCGCTCTTGGTCAAACTTCGATACTGCGGCATCTGAGACAAAAAAGAAAAGGAATGAAGAAAGCATCACAGAAGAAAGACAAGAAAAAAAGGGGCAAAAAGAAGATACTCACCCGAAACAGCCTTGGCAGCAACCATGAGCTTGCCTGCCACCTCTCTTTCACGCGCAGTCGCAGCAGGGCAAGCTGCTCCTCGCGGTCCGTGGCCTCCTGCTGCAGGCGCTCCTTAGCCTCGGCCGCAGGCCTTCTTCTCCGCTCGACCGAGGCTCTTCTTGAGAGCATCAATCTCACGGAGGGAAGTGTTATGTTCCTCTGCATTCAGATCATACAAGCGTCAGAAAATAAGACAATAATACAAAAGGAAAGAAGCACCAAACCATATAGGTACCTCGAAGTTATTGGAGGTTGACCTCCAGCACCAGGTGCTCCTGCACCAGTCGCTTGGCATCCTGCACAAAAGGCTGCAGAAAGAAGACCTACAGTGAGAAAAAAGGACTCGGGGGCTACGCCCAACAGAAAAGAACAAGAGCAAAATACGCAAACGAAAACGCTCGGGGGCTCCCCTCGAAGACTCGAAGAAAGAACAAGACAAGAAAATTTTTGCAGACGCTTGGGGGCTTCCCCCGTCGCAGGAGACAAAACTACTTACATGCTCCGATGGCGACTCCGAAGGCCCGCTCGCAGCCTTCTGAGGCGCAACCACCTGAACCTCCTGCGGAGAAGGGACCGGCACAACACCCTCAGAGGTAGCCACCATCTGAGGAGGAGGAGACACAACTTTAGACTCCCCCATCTTCTCTCGAGCACCATCACTGGAAGAGTCGTGGGAGGAGTGCCTGCACAAGGAAAAATTAGCACAAGTACAAAGGTCAATAGCAAAAAGGACAGCAGTATAAAAGAAACTTACGAGTCCAGTGAGCTCAGGTTGAAGACAGGAGGAGTCCTTCGGGCTCTCTTCTCCCCCTTCTTCTCTTCCTTCTTCTCTTCCTTCTTTTCTTCCTTCTTCCGCTTCGCTGGCGGGTGCGGCTCTACAGCTCGCACGGGAAGAGCAGGAATAGGAGAGGAAGAACCTCCATGCCCGTCACTGTGACGCTCAAGGCACAAAGGGTTCCTGGGAGTCGGAGGAGTCAAGGCATCCGAAGACTCGCTAGAGCTCCGCGATCGTTTGCGAGTATGGTCCTCGCTCGACTCGTTGACCTCTTCAGCCGGAGATCGTGCCGACGGCAGCTCGGACACGGAATCCACCACATCATTATCCAGAGCATCCGGAAATATTTCGGGCAATGGCGGCACCATACCCGGCACTTTGAAGCTCTGCAGAAAAGAAAAGACTTTGTTAGCAAGGAAAGGAAAATAAATATGCAGTCGACAAAAGCGCTACGTGCACGAATCTACACCTGTGGAACGGCCAGCGTAGAAGAAAACGGTGGAGTCAGCGACTTCCTCGGGATATCCTCTCCAGCCTTGTATTTCAGCAGTGTACGAAGGGTCCTGTCGAGATCTCCCTGGGAGAGCTTCTCGGCCGAAACCCTCGTCGGATCACGGCGCCCAGCATAAAGAAACATCGGGTGCGCCCTAGCCTGGAGGGGCTTCACCCGACGCTCGAGAAACATGCAAATAATATCCACACCGTTCACTTCTTTCTCCGGAATCAACTGGAGATCCTCCACTCGACGGTAGAGAGCCTCTATCTCCGCTACCTCGCCATCCAAGATCTGGTTTTTCCAGGACCTCTTCGGCTCGATTATTTTGGAGGAGTCGAAAGGAGCAAGACCAAAATGCTGCCCAGCCTTTGTGGAATCGCGAATGTAAAACCATCGCCTCCGCCAGTACTAGACAGATTCGGACATGGAAAAAGAAAAGAAAAGAATATTGGCCTTGAGAGAGATGATGCAACCCCCAATGGGATACACACCATCCGAACCAGATTGCCTCTTCATGGAATAGAGTTTCCGGAAGAGGCCAAAGTGCGGCTCGATGCCGAGCCAGCACTCGCAGAAAGTGATAAAACAAGCAATGTGAAGAAGAGAATTGGGGGAAAGATGATGCAGTTGGATGCCATAGAGAAAGAGCAGCCCACGAAGGAAGTCATGGACTGGGAAGGAAAATCTGCGAATAACAAAGGCAAGGAACATAACCCGATACCCAGCGGGAGGACGGGGGATTACCTCGTTGCCTGGGAGTTTGACGACCTCCCTATCCTGCGGGATCAAGCCCCGCTCGCGAAGCTTGCGGAGATCACTCTCCCGCGTCTCTGATCGCCGCCAGCCACCGTCGGTGACACGGGTAGCGGTGGCGCTTTTCTTCCCTCCGGCGGCGCTGGTACCAGCCGCATATGAAGACTTCTTCGGCTTCCCCATCGCGGTACGACGACGCCGGCGATGAGAACGCAGAAGGGAAGAAGGAAATGTGAAGGGATATTCCAGCGCGCAGCAAGAACTCTTAGAACACAAGGAGGCAGTGAAAACAAGAATAGATGCGGTGAAAACAAACCGCAGCTTTCCCCAATGATTATAACGATGAAGACGACGCATAGCAACCGTCCATCGAGAAGACCTAACGCCAACGGTAGGATCTGGCCATACACGTGTCAGCATCGCAACGAACCGTCGCTAACACGCCGTCCACTACGCGTGGAAATCGAGACGACACCGTAATTATCTCCACGCCGCGCGTGACCGGTCAATTTAAGGTCAGAAAGTGGGACCCACGTTCGTCCAGTCAAGTCATCTCTGGCGCAGCAGACGTTTGAGATCATCGATCGTCAGCACTGACGTCATCAAAAGCTACACTAGCAACAGCTATAAGTTATTTGGGTCAAAAGCTAAGAGTACTCACTCGAATCTACGATTCGACTAATTACTCGGGGGCTACTCCTATCAGGAGCGCTGGCCGCGCACCCGAAACATCACTAGAAGCAAAATATTTCTTCGAGTCCTACGTCGAGTCTGCGACTCTACTACAGACTCGGGGGCTACTCCCATAGGAAGTATGGATTTAAGCATCCGAAATTTTTTGTGTCCTACGGACTTAACACTGAACAATGCCTGAATAAAAGTTTCCGGTCGAGTCTACGACTCGAACAGATACTCGGGGGCTACTCCCATAGGGAGCGCTGGTCGTGCACCCTATAAATTCTTCGACTGTGATCTTTCGGATCAGCATGCAAAAACTTTTCGGCAACTCTGCCCCAACTAGACGCTAAGTGAGCAACGTTCTCCTTGGCCACCCGAAACACCTCCGCAGTGATAAATATTCGGATGTTGTGTCTACGACACAAAGATAAGACCTACAGACATCGTCTGATGGCCTGGCAACGCACATGACTGCGCTCTGCTAGTAAGAACCCGTGCCAACATGTGCGATGAAAAATCCCGACGGACGCGTTGGGTACATCTATTAAACTCACTGGAATTCCACTCCTGTAAGTCCTCCACGGCCTGAGTCGAATTACGCCAGCATATGTTCCAGGTTCGAGTTGAGGGACTCGAACCTGAAGAAGATCGTGTTGTTTCGTCCTAAGACAGTTAACTGACCCTGATCCGTCGGGTGAGTCAGGCACACGCATCAACAATCCCTACACACATACTATTGAAACACATAGTTGCACCCGAAGGATTGAAGAGTCCTCAGCCGAATCTACGATTTGACTGATCACTCGGGGGCTACTGACATGGTTATACCCTACGGGTACATGATCTCAGCATACCTGGTCCAGCCCAAGGAAGGCCCACGGCAGATGTACGCCGACCCATGAAGATTTTCGGGTGGCCAAGGCCCATGACGCCTTCGGATCCTTGGAGAGCAAGACTAGAGTAGATAGGAATTTCAAAGGGGTAAAACCCTAGAACCTGTAACCGACTAGGTCTATGCCCGGGACCTGCCTGAGTCTATATAAAGGCTAGGAGGGCACGACCTAGATCTCTCTCTCTCTCATACTTTCGCATACACACCTCCACGCCAGATCGAATCTGCGCACCCCTGTAACCTTCGGTTCCGCCGTAATCAAGAGCAGACAAGCATGAGTAGGGTTTTCCCTCCGGGGGCCTGAACCTGGGTAAACCTCGTGTCCCGTGTTGCTTGTTTGCTAACCGTTCCGCGATCTCCAGCATCCTCATCTTCTCCAAAACCCAAGTCCATAACAATGGGCATTGACGAGATCAAACCTCGTCACAAAGAGGTTGGGTGAAGGTGAACTCTGAGCACAGCACGAGCTCCCCGCCTCCGCGTTGTTGCGCTTCAGCCAGTGGACACAAGAGGGAGGCGATGGGGCGGGTGGCGCGGCGCACCATGCTCTCCGACTCTGTGCCCTCGGCCTCACGCCGGCGCAAGGCCTCCGACACCGGCCGATCGTGGTAGATGTAGTAGCGCAGGGAGGCATACTTGCTCATACCGTGGCAGGGATACAGCGCTTGAATTACCGTCCGGAGATGGGGACGTCGCGGGAGGCATCACTACAGCCGGTTTGGCCTCCTCGAGACCGATTGAGGGGCGGCAAGAAGGCATCTGGTGCTTGTGATCGTCGATCTGCTGCGCGATGGCGGATTACACGGCGGTGGCGGTGAATAGCGCGGTGGAGCGGTGGAGGAGGGGAAAGAGAACTTGGGTCAGGACCTAGGGATTCCCCTTGCGAGCGGTAGATAAAGGGGTGCATGCAGGAGGGGATTTTTAGGTCCACCGAAAAATATTTACAGACATGGCCTCATTTACGAGATCTGTTCAAGTAAAACAATCGATCTAAAACTAAAAACTCGCCGGATATTCTCGGTTTAGGCAATTTTTTGGGTATCCTGCTAGACATGCTCTAAGACATGTCTCTCCAATATCACCTTTCACCATGTATACGGTCTCCCACTTACAATGAAACAAGATAAGCATTTGGTATATTTCTGTGTGTCTCTTAGAGCAACTCTAGCAGACACCGAAAACTCATGATCCGCAAAACGCGTTTACAAGCCACATAAAACATGTTTTCGATGACTTTGCGAGACTGCAAATCATGATTCAGATTTCAACAATTTGTTCACACAAAGTTCAGATGACAGCAATATAGATCAAACTAATGAATGTTTAGACACAACTAATCATCCAATAGTCAAATTACAACAATAATTATTTGAATCACATTACAACAATTGTTCAAATGAAATAATTAAACAAATAGCCAATATTTTCGAGGACAAATAAATAGTTTAACTCAATGAATAAAAGACGAAGACTTCATCGTCCATGCCGCTGCCAATGATGCTCGATGAGGTCTTGCTGAAGCTAGGTACACATGGAGGAGTTCTCAATCCCCGGATATGTCTCGGGAAATGCTTCAATGCGATCAGGGTCGCGTTGTGGCCTCACTCGGGTAACATCGTTGTCAACGAAGAACTCCAAGTTCATGTCTTTCTCGTCTTCAATAATCTCGTGGCACAGGTTACTATGGTTACAAGGCGGCTGAATCAAACTGCCTAGGTCGATGGCAAGGCCAAAACGGCCGGCATTGACGCATCCATGGTTGTGGCCTCGGCAATCGGCACCTATGCGGAATGAAGATGCGGGAGGCGACGAGGTCAGTTGCGACGGGGCATGGCTACTAGAGGCTGGAGACGGCGGCAACGTGCGAGGGTGAATCTTCAGCGCGTCAAGCTTTTCACGTGGCTACGAGGTACCCTCGAGGCAGTCTCGCAACCTAGACATATAGGGGTGCACGGGACAAATTCACGGGGACTCTAATTTTTTTTTTGGCAGAACCGTCTCTATGATGTATATTTATATCATTTTTTGCTCAAAATCAAAAAATGACTATTACTCCCTCCGTTTCAAAATATAAGACATTTTAGGTTTGTGAAGAAAATAAATCTAGACATCTTTTAATGTGTAGATCCATCTCAAAGTTGAATGAACCTATGTACTAAAACAAGTTTAAATTCATTTTCTTCACAAACCTAAAACATCTTATATTTTAAAATGAAGGGAGTATTTCGCAGTTAAGCGAGTTTTACATATTTGTTAGAGTTACTTCTCTAATGACATACTTCCTCCGTTTCAAAATATAAGATGTTTTAGGTTTATGATAAAAATATATCTAAACTTGTTTTAATGTATAAATTCACTCTAAATCTAAGTGAATCTACATACTAAAAGTAGTATAGATCATGGCTAAAACATCTTGTATCGTGAAACGGACGGAGTACTATACACTCTCTGAAAACGAGTGACTTGGATTTGTAGACACGTCGTGTACTTTTTTTCGTTCACAAATATTAATCTGACTTCGACGTTTTATTTTGTTCTCCAAATCTGTCCGTACTCAGTTCTTATTTTCCGCCTATCCTCGATCCAGAAAGAATCGATCCACAATCCTTTCGAACCACCAAAATCGATATGCTCGTCTCATCCATCCATATACTCCTGTCGACGAATCTAATGCCTCTCACTCCCCATCCTCGGTCAACTTCCGCATCGTCCCGCGGCGCCATGCCGCCGAGGGCCGCTGCCTCGCCCGGGGAGAAGCGGAGATCCGGGCGTGCGCGTCAGCGTCGGGACGGCGAAAGCGGTGGCGGACGGTGAAACGGAGGGCCGGGCAGCGGCGCGGAACTGAAGGGAGCAAGCGAGGGTGAAGAGAGGGGGTTGAAATGGATTGGCGCGCCTGTTCTCATAGCCGGAGCCAGGCCTCCAACAAGGAGAAGGAATCGCCACACTTTGCCGGTCACTGGCCATCCATCGCTGGCGCACACCAGGACAGTAACCAAATCTCTCGCTGCTCCTGTTAGAGGGTCTGAATCATCTTCAGAAAGAAAAGGCAAAGAAACAAAGCAGTGTATATGTTTTGCTTCATGCTTTGGAAAAAGAGCGGGGAAAAAAGAGCAAGAGGATCGGAGCAAAGGGGCAAGCAAGGAATCCATACGCACTCTTTAAGCAAAGGCTCATGTCCCTCGTACTCCTGCTTGCATATCTCAGCATTCTGCTCTCGTTTTGGGGGTTGGATTAATAATTTGAAGGAGACCAGAGTAGTGCTCCAGGAATTTACATCAGCACTTCTGTTTCGGCAAACTGCTCCTTTGTCTGCTACCAAGGTACTTAGTACAAACAGTATCATTTGCTGACTTGCTTTCTTCGTACCATCTTAACCTATATTTATGCCAAAACTTGGCATGCAACTAGTCAACACTACTGGTTAGTTAACAGCGGGGATACATGTGTAACATGCTGTCGTTGTTGTTTTGTGCAGACGGTGCGGCAGGCAATAGAGATCTTGTAGTGATGGGTTAGACTGCTTGAATTTGCTGCTCTTTTTCTCTCTTGGTCTTCACAGAGGAATATACTCATCATGAGACTTGATCAGATGAAGATTACTTAAGCTTGACGATGCTTTTCTCTCTTGGTATTGGACACAGGAATTTATCATCAGCCCTCTAGATGCGCAGGTAATGCTCTCGTGCAATTTTTACGTTCACAAAATAGTACACCCTCCGTCTAGAAATATAACCGACTTGGTTTTGTCCAGATTCGAATGTATCTAGTATTGAATTGTTGCCCTAGACTTATGTTGTGTTCGTTACCTGCAACTATTGGGCCAAACTTTGATCTTCGCATGTAACTGCTGATTCACAAACATATGTAACACATGATTCATTATTTGTGTATGCAGGAGGCATGGCAAGCGATCTTCAACCGATGGGTTAGGCTGCAATGATTGAAGTAATCCACTGCTGCTTTTCTCGTCGGCGGAGTTCTTCATTACGAGTCCCCTTATATCTGCTAAAGATCGATTAAGTTTGCTGCTGCTTTTCTCTCTTGGTCTTGGACAGTGTGTCTACTCATCATGAGCAATTTTCGGTTTGAGGTAATGCTCTTCTGCATTTTACATACCAGACTAGTTAGAGAGCGATTGATCGGACTGGGGAATACTTCTTGTCAATAGGAGAAACTTTATGTGCATCACACACTGGCCTGCCGAAACGAAAATCCCTCTTTGTAATACATACTATATGCCAAGAAAGGCCCTAGATCAAAATTAACTATATATTTTTGGCAAGAAAGGCCCTAGATCAAAATTAAGTACATATTTTTGCTTCTGGAATGCATGCACCTACGGCTACTGATTTCGCATACCATAATTATGTTTGGTTGTCTATTGTTGCATTTGATGACTGCATATGTAGAAAAGAGGAATCATCGCATGCATATTTCTTATGCAATTTCCTCCGTTCCTAATTGTAATATCTATTTTGGTTTGTTAAAACAAGTCTTTGACTAACAACTTCTCCATGGTATGACATGGAATTTGTGTCACTAATTTCATTATCAAAAGTAGTTTATCATTATATAGTGATTTTGAATCATGTAAATTGCTATATTAAAAGAGTAATTATTGGTCAAAACGAAACAAAATGTTCCCTAATCAGCGGGATGGATGGAGCACTTACAATCGTAGGCATGTGATTTACTGTTCCTTGTGTAGTTAATCAATAAAGTAGGACCGTTTGCTTAAAAACGAGATAGTAAGCTAGCAAATATATTCTGACTTACGTTGTTTACTTTAGTTTCTCAATGCCTCCAATGTTCAACAAGCTGGAGAATTGATTTATGAAAAAATTAAGTCTAAGGATGGTGAAAATGTATTCTATTTTGATGGTTGGGATGGATTTGGGGCCTCTGCTGGTCTTAGATACATAGCAACAATGATTCCATTCAAGAGAACCATTCCAGAACTATGCTTTGGTAGGATAATTTTCATAGATTGCTCAAACTGGAAAAATAGAAGAGCAGTGCAGAGGGCAATTGCAGAAGAACTGAAACTTGACCACTCTGTAATGGCTATTCTAGATAAGCAAGATGAAGAGGATGATTTTAAGAGAATTGATGAAAGCTCAAGGAATGCGATTGGCAGTGTTGCACAAGTGATTCATCAAACACTGAGCGCCACCAAATTTATCATGTTTTTCGTCAATGGAAGTGACAACGACATTGATGTAGGTACCCTTGGCATTCCTCTTACAAGATTTGGCAAAAACGTTGTGATATGGACCTTCGGCAGAAGTTGCCTGACCATGCGTCATCACTTTCCAAATGATATAATTAGCAAGCTAAGATATACTCATGTTTTCTTGTATTCCCTAATAAATGAACTAGAAGGTTCAAGTTTCCGTAGTCTACTGCATCAACAAGCTACCACCATAGTTTCTCGTGGTCCAGGTATGCAAGACATCGACCCAACAATAGTCACGGAATGTCGCCTCTACAGGTTATTTCTGCATTATAATTTTCACAGTATTGCCGAAAAACTTGATTGGCTTTCTCATGCTTCCAACTATTGGATATGTGATGCAATTATAAAAGGGGACAGAGCAAGGGATATTAGTAACACATTGCATGGAGAGAAAAGTTGGGAGTGTGATGCTTCTTTGATTGTCGATGTGCATAAAAAGTTGATGGAAGTCATGAAACATATGGGGCCTCCTTTTCTGATACTTAAAGATGGTGATGTCTATGAAGAAGGCCCATACTGTTGGATTTCAGTCACATCACGGAATACAGAATTACATGGTATGCAAACTATACCTGCAGAGGCATCATCTTTCTTCTTGGCATTTGAAAGATCCGATCACCCACCAACTTTACCAAATGGCTTGTTTGAAAATTCCAGCAACCTGGGTGTGTTAGTTCTATGTTATTGCTCCTTTAACTTTACATCACCTCCTTTCCACAAGTGTGACAACCTCAGATTCCTTGGATTGGACCGTTGTACACATAAAATAGGTAAAGAAGAAAATCATAATCACGCAGAATGGGAATGGCTGTATAACCTTTTGGTGCTGGACCTACGCTACACAGACTGGGATGAAATCTTATCCGAGGAGAAAATAGATCTCATGAAAAATATTACAGAACTAAATATAGAGGGAATTAGATGTTGGCAGTACACAGCTCAGCTACAAGGACAGCTACCTAACCTTCAGAGGCTCCGAATAATCAGACCAACATGTCTATGGGAGACGTCAAATGATGTTGATGACTCATTTATAGACAAGACAAGCATGGAAATACTTGACTTATCAGGAAACTCTTACATGAAAATTATTCCAAAAAGCCTATCAAAGGCGAGTAGCTTGCAGATGCTCATACTTGATGGTTGTCATGGACTAGAAGACATTATTGCCCTTGGCCGTCTTCCTCCTTCTCTCAGGTCGTTTAGCTTTGATGGATATGGGCCTGCTTCCCAGCGCACACCAATAGTTGAGCTACCTCTGAAACATTTCCGCCCGTCTACTGTAGAAGATAAGAAGGATATCAGTACCTCCAAGATTTCTCTAGAAGGCTGCACAGAATTGGACAATATGTTCCTGCGTGGGCTAAACAACCTTGTGGAACTGGACCTCTCTGGAACAGCGATCAAGATACTTGACTTCAAGACCATGGTGGTACAAGTCCCAAGGCTCAAGCGGCTATATCTAATTGGATGCAAACAGCTCCGTGCTATCATATTTTTGCATGACATTCACAGTTCTAAGGTAGAGCCCGACCTAGAGTTGATGAGCATAGACACACGAGCTGGAATCGTGTGTCCTCGGGCATCCATCGACAAGACCAAGTCTTTCCGGTTGCGTGTGCATGCTATTGTTGTGGATGCTAGGCTTATTCACTCTGTTGGTAGTTTAACGGCAATGGATATGAAGGATGTTTCTTATAATATCCACGTTACCTCCTCACCCGCCTATGATGGGGTTGTTCAATTTGAAGAAACCAACAACGGGAAGTTTGACCATTGTGATCAAGGCAGCTTGGAACAACTTATTCCAGCAGTCCAGTACAGTGATGTCCTTAGCATGGTATGCAATCCCCCGATGCAGGCTTTCCCGCAACCTCCGGCTACACGGCTTGACGCACATATAGAGATTGCTAAAGGGAGCTACTATGTGGAGAGCGGACTGAAAGGAATGCTAGGCTACCTGATGGGAGAAACTGCCGAATCCCTGCACTTGCATGATGTCTCCATAGATGCTATTATTCCTAGAACCCAACACTACACGTGGAACAACCTTAGGTGGTGCCGCGTGGAGAGGTGCCCCAAGTTGGATACCGTCTTCCCTTCGGTTTCCAGTGCCTTCCCTTCGAATTCCAGCGGATTTTTTAAATTAGAGACCTTCTGGGCATCGGATCTCCTAATGGCCTGCTGGATTTGGAGCAAAGGTCGACTCCATGGTTCTTTCAGCCTCAGCGACACCAATTCCTTCAAAAACTTACAGCACCTGCACCTGCGCTCCTGCCCCAGGCTCCAGTTCGTGATCCCGGTGTGGGTCTGCTCCTTCCCAAAATTGGAGACTCTCCACATCATCCACTGCGGCGACCTCGTCCACGGCTTTGAGCTGGACGAACTGTACCCCAAGGAAATATTCTCCCTCGGTGTACTGTTTCCGAAGCTGACTACCATGCACCTGCACGACCTCCCGAAGCTGCAGCAGATATGTGAGGTCAAGATGGTGGCTCCTGCGCTGGAGACCATCAGGATCAGGGGATGCTGGGGCCTGCGCAGGCTGCCATCCGTGGCAGCCCGTCGCCAAGGCGAGAAGAAGCCGACCGTCGAGATCGAGAAGGACACGTGGGACGCTCTGGAGTGGGACGCCAATCATCGCCTGGACAACTTCGAGGCGCCCGTACACTCGCGCCACTACAAGAAGAAACTGCCCAGGGTCTCCTTCCTTAGGTATGATACTACTGAATCCACCTTTGCTCCTTTAGTTCCGAGCTGATGCTGTTAGTGACTCACCATTTTTGGTCTCCGTCTCACCCATTGGCTATCTGATAATAGGTGAACTCTGCACCTCTGCTCCGTGTTTCTTCCATCGCTACGTGGAAGTGATGGATACTTGTGCTACTGGATGATGATGCGTTTGGTTTGCTTGGACTCCTGGCCTTCAGGGAGCATGTTGGTCATCCATGGATCCCTCGCCTCTCCTTCGTCTGTCTGTGTGTTATGTGCGAGCTTATGGCGGCTCTCACCTTATATTCTGGCTTTCAAATAAGAAGACAGTTCTGTGCCTGCGTACGTTGTGGCTTGTGATTGCAGCGGCTTGCTGTGGATGCCTGCATATGCATCCAGCAAGCTGCATTTGCTTGTGTGTGTGTGTGTGTGTGGTTTTGATGAGTGTTTCGCTGTGTGTGCATTTGTTTGTTTGCCTGCGTGCATTACCTGCAAGTGTTTTTGTTTGATTACGTGTGCACATGGCTAGCTGCGTCTGAGTTTGATTACCTGCAAGTGTTTTATGCTTTTCTCTACTGTAGTCAGCTATGTGTGCGGGTTGTTGCAAGTATTCTGGACCAATCCTGGATTTGTTGTGCTGTTATGTCCGAAAGATCATATAATGTGTTGCCGAATTTGCCTAGTTTTTTTAGTTGCCCTTGTTCACCGGGTTTGCTGATGCACTGCGGTCATGAGTTATATATATATGTTCTACTCCCTCCGACCCATATTAATTGACTTGAATTTGTCAAAATTTGAATGAATTTAGACACTATTTAGTATGTAGATTCATCTAAAATTTGACGAATCAAAGTCAATTAATATGGGCCGGAGGGAGTAATAAAATGGTTCATGCTTCTCGCTGGGAACCTGCCGTGTGTGTCAGGAGTAATATTGCTAGGGAATTGTTTGACATGTTGCTAAACTGTGCTATTTCCTTTTGTTGACACTTTGGATTTGGAAGTAGCTACGTGTTGGCTTGTGAAGGATCTGGAAACAAATGGATGGATTAATATTTGAAGGATATTAATCCATTCATTTATTTCCTACTATTTGCTTTACTAGAAGTAGGTTTTCAAGGATTGGTTGTTCATAGGGTTAAACCCATCCACAATGGCTTGTTGCCAGTTTAGAATTTTTGAACAACCGTGCCTTTTATCCCTTGTACATTATCCGTGTAAATATTTCTTCTCCGTGAAAAAATCCTGGAAATTGATAGAAATATTCCTACCAGTTAAATTAATAGCATTCGCAATCAGAAGCTTCTGATTTAAATGGCAGTTGCTAAATTCTTTCCCGGTAAGGTTGAAGCATCGTCCCAGCCATGTGATCTGTTCATAGTCACCGGTGTAATTATCCACCGAGTTAGCGTCCGTGGCACCACAGAGGATGCGTCTTAGTAATAACTGAAGATGGCACAAATTTAGTGTCATGTCACATATTGCGCGTGTCATGTTTTGTACACCATTAGCGATATAGAGAATCTATCTATCTATTATCTATTATATACTAAAAGCAATATAAGGTTGTGTTTCGAGGCACCAGGTTGATCCACATCACCTAAATTAATTTTAAGTGTTAGATCTAAAATTTATGGCAAGATTTAACTAAAACTTAATAGTTACATAATCAGTCACGTACACAATTAATGTCAAGGAATAACGTGTCAGGCAACATGTATTTCCGAACAATGTACCATTGGCTGCTTTCTGGATAAACGATCATAAAAAAACTCAAACAAGCTGGTACGTGGTGCTAGGAGATGCGTCCCGGAAAAACAATCGTCAAGAAAAAAAACACGACCAGGCTAGAACGTGGTGCCAATCAACTAACTACTAGGATACGGGGTGTTCTGAAAAAAAAAGTGTATAACCTTATAAGTATGGTATGTTGTATGTATGATAAACACACAAAAACAAGAACTTCATTTGACTACGTATCTGTAATATGAAAATAGAAGACACAGTCTATGGTGCGCACGTAATATTGAAAGCAAATCCACATTCCACACGATTGAAAGAAAGTACTTTATCATGTAGTAAAACAAAAGCAAAACCTAAATCCCATGTACCATTATCTCTCCTCCGGTTCTGTGAGCATGTTCCACATGAGAATTAGGCGAGCGGCGAAGCTGCGTTCTCCTATATGGCAAGATCCCATGTGTGGTGGAAACTCGAGAAACTCGTCTACCTAATGCGTCTGAATTCTTGAAATCTACGGTTCAGGTGGATTTTCACCGAATAACTGAGAATGTGTACCAGGTGCCACCTAGCACTCATCGACCTAGAACTTTAGGGAACAGGAAGATGGAGTGGAGTTTGCTCGAGATCACCGTAAGCGAATTTGCAAGTAGAAAAACTTTGCTCCAAGAAGTGTGTTACAAGCATCATAATTTTTCCCGCGTTAATTCAATAAAAATAACTATTCAGCACGACCTGGAGCCCGCATCACTTTCGAGTCATCGGTGAAAACTCGAGGAAGTCATCGACCTAATGCGTCTGAATTCTTGAGATCTACGGTTTGGGTGGATGTGGACAGAATCAATATACATGGCTTATAAATTAAGTCAAGAAATAATCTCCATATTGTCCCTTAAATTAAGAGGATGTATATCATAATGTTCTCATTGCGTTAAGATATTGATTTCTCCATTAAAATTTTATCACCATACATATTCATAGAAAACCATAATTATCATATTAAAACACATACAATGAACCAAAAAATTGAGAAATGTAACCGAAAATTCCACTGTAATAATTTGTCTTTAGCTAGCAAACCACAACCAATAGTTTTTTTACTAACCTTTTGATCTATGGAATTTGAATAACATAATCTGGCTATTTATCTGATATGTATATTTTAAATTACTACAATAATTAATATTAATAACAATATATAAACTTCATCGAGCGATAATTTTTAATTTAAACCAACATGTATGTTTTGATGACTAAATAATTCAAAAATCAGTGAGAATAATAGCTAACCTCACACTAAAGTAACATCAAACAAAGATTACATCCCAGCTTGCATCATAATATTAATTCTATGTATTGATCTAAATCACCAAGTACAAAATACATATATAATCATTCTCCAATTGGAGATGATTAAATATATCTCCCGTACAAGTGATCTTTTATTTGCATAATATTTGTGGTGACTATAGAACCGTATCAATTCTACCCTTAGAGTATTTTTTTATATAAAAATTATATGTCTTTGGACATATTTAGATGTTGCCCTAGATCTAAAATTTACGGTTAGGATTTAATAAAAGATTATATGTTACGTAACCAGCTTGATACAATACATGTTGACTCCGGTAAACAAGCAATCGAAGTACATAATGTAGGTCGTCACGTAAAGAGTTGGACATGATATGACTACGATTTGCCTCTATGGTGGGCCTTGGAGAAAAGAAACTATCACATCAAGTCATGTGCAGATCGATCGGCCCTATAGAGTTTGCACGTGCCTACTATACTCTCAGAAAAAAAAAAGTCCATATGTGTTACTCCTAACAAACGTGCAGATCGGCCCTACACTTTTAAAGAGTAACCATTGCATGTGGCATATCAATATACACCATGGGTGATGGATCAATGTACGAGTCTGTTAGGTTTGTTAAAAGTCGAGCAAACAATATTTAAGACTATGCGCGTATTTAGGTTCCTAAACTATTTTTCTCATCCAAAAAACACCATGTACACAATCACGTCACATGTGTGCATTGATCGTAGATAAGTAACACTCAAATATATCCTACAAATTTTGTTAGCGGCACGCATTTGGTGTCACACTCACACATGGTAGCCAAAAGGAGAATGTGATCGAGCCTTGATAAATTTATGAAATATATATGCATCGTCGTGATAAAGCAATAGCCAATAGGTTATGATACCTTCAGGTCATCGGCTATACAAAACCCACATGTTAATTTTCCAATGCTTCATCTAGGTTGTTGGAACTTTATTTCAAACTTAGATAGATTAATCTAGGTACAATACTTAACCATGTCGTGCACACATCTATGTCCGTGAAGTATTTTTTCTCATACAAAAAATACCACTCATAGAATCGCAACACATATATGCATGGATACTAGGCAAAATTCCATGCACAATAACACTTAAATATATCCTCTAAAATTTGCAAGCGACATGCACTTGGTGTTACACATGGTAGATAAAAGGAGAATGTGATCAAATCAAGATAAATTGATGGTATATGCTGAATCATCCTAATAACACAATAGCTAACGAGTTCGGATACCTTGAGGTTACCGGCCATACAAAACATCCACGTTAATTTCCAAATGGTTCATCTAGATTGTTCGAAGTGTATTTGAAACTAGGATAAATTCGGAAACATCCGAGAAAAGGTTAAACCCCCTGAAAGATCAGGATGTTCCAATAATCTAAAAATGATCTCCCCAAAATTTACTCTTATAATGTATACAAGTTTAGAATTTAGTTCAAAAAGTCAATGTCGAAATTCAAAAGAACAAGGATGCCTACTTGAATATTATAGTCCAAGTTCAAAATGAATAGGGAAGACAAATAAGGTCTTCCACAAGTTTAGGAACACTTCAAGAAAAACTCAATGTTCTTCCAAACATATCAGATAATCTTCAAAAAATTGCAAATAAACAAAAAGAAATGCAACCATGCTTTATTTTATCTATTTATGACTTGTGGACATGTGGCTCAGTCATAATAAAAGTCTCTAGATTCTTCCTTTTCATCCTGACATTATTTTTGATAGAAAAACTTAGTTGCTATTCTATGTCCCCGGTGATGAAACTGCATAAAACCAAACTCGCAAAAACTAGACTAACGTCACATAATTCTTGATCACATCTTTTCTAGGGACACACTTAGTCCGAGATCTCCAGACAATGCTTTCAACAAGGGAACAACCAGAAGACCATTGTTGCCCAGTACAACCAATGAGGGTTAAACTTTAGGTTCTCAAGATGGAATGCAAGTGGTAGTAATTAAAGAGCACCATGAAAAATTCTGAATTGCCGAGAAGAAAAAAACTAAAAAAAAGATAGATTGACTGGATATATGTAATAAAAGGTCATGGTCATGCCTCGATAGTGATGTAGTCGGCCTTATTAGTATGACACCGTAGTCGAGAATGCATGGTCCTTAGAGGCTTAACAACAGTTACTCTTCCTCCCAACAACTTAGCGGATGATCAAGCTGAGATGATCCAATATATATTGGAATAATGGACATTAATCGGGTGTCCATCTTACTTGAGCTACATATTTTTCATGTTTGACACTTCTTAATGAAAGCGAACATTGTATTATATATTTAATTTAATTTAGGTTAGGATTCTGTGCCAAATGAACACACACTCAACAATTTTTCAATAAGTTAACGAAACATAAATAGATTACAGCATAAATTATCACATTTGCCCTCGCAAGCGAGGGCCACCATGCTAGTTAATTACAATAACAACAATCAAATTAGGGTTGCTAATTTCATTTAAATCGAATATTCTTCCTAGTCCTATTCTTGAGCGCTTCTCTATTCTACTCGCACTACGGTGACGGTCGTGGCGACATGCCCTCCGTGCACGCTACTATAATGGCGGCAGCCACACGCCCACCATCCACCGAAGCGACTCATCTGTCATCCTCCGTGCCGGGTACTGCGACGGCCACATCGACTGCTTGCTTGCGATTGGGGCCTTGCACTGTGGCTTTCAAATAAGAAGACAATTGGTCGATGCCTTTCTTGCGATTGGAGCTAGCCGCTTGATGCGTGTGCCTGCTTGCGAGTCCACCAGGATGCATTTGCTTGTGTATGCCTTTCGTGAGTGATTTGCTATGTGCCCGAAACTGTCCTGTGTGCATCAACTTATTGGCTAGACTAGATGCATGTGAGTTTGATTTATTTGACAGTGTTCGCTATGTATCTGAGCCAAGAACCAGCTGGTTGTGCTTGTGCATGCTTCACGCATTGAGCTCGCTGCCTGTGTGATTCCCTTTGTTATGCTTCAAAATAGAGTAAATTCCACTTTTTACCTCCTAGTTTCACTTTTTTTACGCTGATTACCCAATTTAGTAAAATATGCCTTTTTATACTAACTTAGGATTTTATTAAAAGTTTGAACTTGAACAGTCAAAATATGCGATTTGTTTTAATCGCAGTTTCTATTGTTCCACTATAGTCAAGCATGTAGTTCTTCAGACAAAAGAGACAGGAATTGCCACACCCTGCCGTGCCATGTTTATCTACCTACCTCTAGCAGCACAAACTGCAATAGAAATCTGCATGTATATAGGATTCATCCTTGGTAAAAGCAAAAAAAAAAAAAGCAAAAGCATCAATAACTCGCTTCATGCTTTGGCAAAGAGAAAAGGAAAAGGACCGGGCAGCGATAAAGTACAGATCCCTGAAGCTAGTACAAGGAGCCAACAAGCAAGGAATCTCAGCCAGAGGGAGGAGGCAAATAGCTCCTGCTTGCGTGCAATATCTATCGCATTTCTGCTTCTGGTTTTGGGGTGCACAGTGGAATTCCAGTCAATACCCTGTGTTTCTTCAAGCTGATTTCTTTCTGAAAAAGAAATTGCCAATCCGGGCCTGTCCGCTATCAAGGTACGTCAGCTACTATAGCTATTAGTACTCTACTTATTTCGTGTTCGTTCCTTGATCTCCGCATGTAACTGCTGATTCACAAATGGATGGAGATTAACATGTTGTGATTCATTACTGTGTATGCAGGCGGTGTGGCAAGTAATTAATCTTCAACCGATGGGTTAGACTGGTATTGTTGAACTAATCTCCTGCTGCTTTTCTAGTCAGCGGAAGAGTTCTTCCTCTTGAGGCCTTGGCGGCTGAAGATTGGTTAAGTTCGATGTCACTTTTCTCTCTTGGTCTTGGACAGTGTGTGTACTCACGATGACTCTTCCTGACATAGAGGTAATGCTCTTGTGCATCTTATGTTCGAAACTAGCTAGTAGCTAGATAGAGTTTGATCAGACCAGGGAATAAATTATGTGTCAATAAGAGAAAATCTATGTATACATCACACCCGCCAGCCGTACCAAAACTCTATCCTTGTAAGCCAAAGTCAACATTTTTAAAGTTTGATCAAGATTATATATAAAAATATAAAGATTCACAATACCGAATCAATATCAATAGATTTGTCATAATGTATATTTTCTTAATGTGTCCATTCAATATTGTAGATGTAGATATATTTTCCTAAATATTTAGTCATAGTTAGTAAGTTTTAACTTTTGACTAATCCTTAGGCATCTTATATTTTAGGATGGAGGGAGTATATGCCAAGAAAGGCCCTAGATCAAAATTAGCTATATTGTTTTCTAGAACTAGCAAGGTGGCCCTCGCATTTGCGAGGGCATCTCTTTTTTTGTCAGAAAACATTGTGAAATATTTTTTTTTGTTTTACTTGTATTTATGTCAAGGAATTGAAATAAATTTAAAGCAAACATAAGTATTGTTCAAAAAATTCCACCATCATGCAAAGCATCTTTAAAAACTTTCAAGTATTGCTCCACGTGTATCCTTCAAGTAATGTTCACATCAGAACATTTCCGGTCGTCTACATTGCATATGAATCAACTGGGGCAACGGATACATGAGTTAATCATGTGTATGCATGAAAAGCGGAAGGTTTGGATTGACATGTCTATCACCAGACACAATCCGTTAAAATCGGCGTAGCATTTGTATGTTGCTTGTTGTCCAACTATGATCCACCTATTAGTTGACGATGGCTTTGTAAAATTTTGCTACAATGTGTTTTGAGTATGTGACCTTATAGAGCAGATCTTTAATAAGAAGTTGGAATTAATCCAAATTTTATTCCCATGTCATTAGAATTTGAAAGTTGAGTTATTCATATTTCAGGGACAAACTTGCAAAATAAAACTATAAAAATTTAGACGGAGAAGTGCCCATTGTTATCTCCACGATTTCTTTAAAACAGAAACTGAAGCCGCCACGATCATCCATATAAGCATAATTATTTACTCCATCAGTCACAATGTCGGTCTTAATTATAACAATCTAGATTTAGAAGAACCTATCATGGTGAACTTCGATGAAGTAGACTTTAAAATTACAGCGGTCACGTTATAGCAAAGGTATTAGCCGTCTTCTTATTTTGTAAAAGCAGCAACAAAAAGATTAAAGTAGATATGTTTAGAAAACATATTATGGACCGAGTCGTATTAGTGTTGTTTATATACTTATTTTATAAGAATAAATAAGTTTACACTTTATAGTTTAGTTTTGATAAATAATTGCACTTCAAAATTTAGTGCCACTTTTACATGCCAACTCTCATTTAGTCTAGCAAGTTTTTTTACCATGCCACATTCTACCGGAGACATAAATATTAACCATTTAATATCCGTACTATGATAAGACTCCTCTTTTAGATGTTCATGATCTACACTTCCTTTTTCTGTCAAAGAAGGAGTGCCAGATCCAAAGATCATGTGTTGGGCCTGATGTGTGTTATACCAATTACTTGGAACACGTGACATATATTGGTTCTAACATTTAAAATCCTAACCATAAATTATAGATTTAACTATTCAAAATAATTCTGATGATATGGATCAATCCGGTGCCTCGAAAAATACTCTTATATTGCTTTTGGTATATAACTAGCAGGATGGCCCTCGCAATTGCGAGGGTATCATTTTTAATGCACTGAAAGTAAAATTATAGAGTTCTACCATCCACATAAAAAAATATATATATATATATGTGTGTGTGTGTGTGTGAATTTTTTGATTTATTTTTATGGCAAATCTATTTCTAGAACAGTCGGTAGATGATCAAACCCGGCGGACTGACTTTTGCATGTCTATCGCGCAGCTCAAACGTGTGCGCATATTCTGCCGTTAAATGATAAAATGGATCAAAACTAGCTTAAAATCAAACAAAAAACTTAAAATGACTTGTAGATCAAACTGTTTGTCCGATTTAGGATTCATTTTCACCGTTAGACTAGTCGCGACGAGATATTCAAAACTAGATCCCAAGTTGATATGTTCCGATGAAAAAAATGGACCAAAAAGTTATCCACCCTTAACACATGAGTTATATATGTCATAATATGTATGTTATTCACCCTATAATACATAAGTTATCTAGCATATAAACATGTTGGGTATAGACGTTCTCGCATACATGTTGAGCAAGTTTAATTGGAGTGTGATAGCCTAGTTGTTAGGATACTGAGACTTTATTGCTATCAATGCGTTAGCGTCGACAAGCGATGAGTCTCGGTACCCAAAACCCTTCGAGGCTTCGTCACCCCTCGGTAGCGCCGACGGACGACAAAGTCGAGCCGGTAGACTAATGTTGAGTGTCACGTTGTTCACTATGGCTTACTGTGGTGGATGGTTGGGATATAAGACCACATTTATTTATATTGTATGCAAAAAAGCTTAAATTTAGTTTATTTAATAAAATTATGTTTGATGTTTCATGCGGTGGACTTTCGAGATTGAGTAGTCCATACACTACGAGAGCGGCGACGAGCAACGAGGCCGAGCCGTTAGAATAATATTTTACATTCTGTTCGTAGATAAAATTTTATAGTGGTGGATAACTTATATGTTATTGGGTGAATAACTTACATACCGAAGACTGGATAACTCTCGTGTTACCGATGGGTAACTTATGGGTAAATAAGAAAGTTACATATTCATAACACGTGACTGTGGGTAAATTTTGTAGTAGTGGATAACTTACATGTTATTGGATGGATAACTTATATGCTGAAGCCCGAATAACTCCTGTGTTACGGGTGGATAACTTTTGGTCAAAAAAAAAAGTTGTCAAAACATATCAACATGAGATCTAGTTTCGAAGATCTCGTCACGACTAGCCTAACGGTAAAAATGAATCTTAATTCGGACAAACTGTTTGGCCTAAAAAACATTTTGAATTTTCATTTTAAATTCAGTTGGCTAATGAGAACTCACGTAAAGGAAATTTGGTAAGGCCTCGTCCCTGTTGGAGATATGCCCTAGAGGCAATAATAAATGTAGTTATTATTATATCTTTGTGTTTATGATAAATGTTTACATTCATGCTTTAATAGTATTAACAAGGAAACATTAATACTTGTGTGATTTGTAAACTTAAATTGAAGTCCCTAGTATAGCCTCTATACATCACTAGCTTGTTGGTTAATAAATGATTGTGGTTTCCCTATCATGAACATTGAGATGTTATTAACAACAAGATCATGTCATTAGGAGAATGATATGGTGGACATACTCCTATAGATAAGCGTAGCATAAAGATCAAGTCATTTTAATAGTTCAATTGCTATATGCTTTCTGATACAATTCCTTCGACCATGAGATCATGCATATCACCTTTACCGGATGGATGCTTTGATGACATCAAACACCACACCGTAACTGGGTGGCTATAAAGGTGTCATTGAGTGTTCGGAAAATATTGGTTGAGACACATGGATCAAGAGTGGGATTTGTCCATCCATATGACGGATAGATATACTCTGGGCCCTCTCGGTGAAATGTCATCCAATTAGCTTGCAAGCATGTGACTGGCTTACAAGGGATCACATATCACGGGAACGAGAAAAGAGTACTTATCAGTAACGAGGTTGAACTAGGTATGCAGAGATACCGACGATCATAACCTCGGATAAGTAAACTATCGTGAGACAAAGGAAAATTGGTATCGTATGTAAGTGGTTCATTCGATCGCAAAGTAATCGTAGAAATATGTGGGAGCCATATGAATTTCCAGATTCCTCTATTGGTTATTGATCGGAGAAGTGTCTCGATCATGTCCACATAATTCACGAACCGTAGGGAGACACACTTAAGGATTCGACGTTGTTTGAGTAGTTATGGAATGATGAGAAAGAGGCCGAATGTTGTTCGGAGTCTCGGATGGGATCCGGGATATCACGAGGAGATCCGGAATGGTCCGGAGAATAAGATTCATATAAGGAAAGTCCCGTTTCGGAGTTAGGGAATGGTTCCGGTGTTTTCATCGGGAATGTTCTAGAAGGTTCCGGAATGTCCGGCACTCCGGAGGGGAAGGGTACATGGATGTGTATCAAGTTGGTATGATTGCATCATGTACTCCGTGTCATCGCTGAACAAAATAGAGGGATTAATCAAATCCTTGTTTGAAAAGTCAAACGGCTAGTTTGAAAGTCAAACGGCTATTTTTGGGAAGTGGGAAAGGAGGAGGAAACCGAGTTGGGGAGGAGTCCCTCCCACCGGCCAAGACCACCAAGCCGACTTGGGGAGGGACTCCCCTCCCCTTGGCCGGCCCCCTCCAGCTATATAAGGAGGGGCAGGGCTCCCCTCCTTAACACACAACTCCTACTCCTCTAACCCTAGCCCCAAGACGCCGCCGGCCCTAGGGAAAACCCTAGCCGCCGCCTAGCTAAACCCTAGCCGCCGGCTTGCCCCCTCCTTGGTGTGTCTAAACCCTAGAACACCGAGGATTCTCTCATACTCCACCATACTCGCTCCGGCTTAAGGCGAAGCCCTGCGAGATCTCCCCTCTACTTCCGGTACCACGCCGTTGTGCTGCCGGAATCGCGAGGAGAGTACTACAACCTCCACTGCCTGCTGGAACAAGGGAGAGGAAGGTCTTCGTCGAATCAACGTGACCGATCATGGGAGTGCTGCCGGAACGCAGCGCCGGAAGGATCGTCTACGCGATCTTGAGATCGGGAAGAGTACGACTACATCACCCACGAGAATCCGCTCTCGTTAATCGCTTTGGAATCTTCGAGGGTGAGTTATTCCATCGATTCGTTGCTACAATCTAGTAGATAGATCTTGGCTTGTTTGTTTGTATGTGATAGAATTTTTTTGTTTTCCATGCTACGAATCCCTACAGTCCCGCGTTTAGCTGTTGTCGAAATGCCCGCTCAATTTTGCAATTCATAGAACAGTTGCCATGTAGTAAACTCCTATTTTTATATGTTGTAATTTATACGTTCTCTTATTATTTACAAGAGTGAATTCCACTTTTTACCCTCTACTTGTGCATTTGTGACACTAATTATCCTATGTAGTGAAAATTCATCTAAATTACCATGTTTGGAAACTTTAAACCCTCATTTTCTGATGCATATCTATTGGACAAGGAGTGAGGTGGCAATTGAACTTCGAAATTATCGAGATGGCAACAAAGAATAGAACATTTGGTGCAGAGAATGGTAGATATGATTGACGACGACGTCCTCCGATCTTGACATATTTTGTGGCCGCACATCGTCCTAACATGTCAGCCTTATCCAAGAACACGTGTTGAATACTAAAACAAGACAAAATCATACTTAGAATTTTCTTAAATAGGACATCCGAATACAACTTCTACTAAATGGGGTAATTAGTGTCTCAAATGCACAAATAGAGGGTAAAATATGGAATTCACTCTATTTACAAATATGCTGAACACGTCCACATTTTGAATGGCCTTCAAATCTATGTTAAAGAGATGCTTTAGCAAGATTAAAATAGATTTTTTTTTACTTTCTCACTTCAGTGTGGAACAACCAAAGTCTTTAGCTTGTATGTCGGGCACCCGGATCAATATTCCACCACCCTTGCTAATGCACCTCACATAGAATGTCCGCTAAGATGCCAAGAAGCAAAGTAACCATGGATCAACATGTCATGTCAGTTATGATAGTTGAGATTTAGTCTTACTAATAATGTTGGCTCAATCATCATTCTGGTGTGACCATAATGGTTTACTTCATGGAACCAATTCCAACATACACGATCCTTTAGAAAATCCTATTATCTCCTTGCCGATTAAGGGATTAAGTAACAATTTGGAAGTTTGTCTTTTGAGAATTGTGTTCCTAGAAAAGTTGTGATCAACGATATTAGTTAGGATAATATAATATTCATTAAATCTTAATTCGCAAAGGCTTCATGCACATTTATCATATTGTGGATCATATTCAATCTTGTCTTTTCTCGCTCTTCGTGTTAAGCTTTGTGCCAAATAGAAATCGGCATATCATTGTATTGGCATGTTACATATACACATTTAATATGGTTAATCTTATCTATGTATCAGGCATTAGGAAATGTGTTTTCTATAAGATTATTTTGCATATATCATGGGATGTACACCATTGTGCTCTATTCTCCTCTCTATCTGGCACATCCACTATATACACACTTCATCCATGCTCTTCGAGTCAACTTTCCTATGTCGGTGATTCGCACGTCTTACGATGCACCATTTGTCAATTCCTATTTGTACATGGACGATTAACCTATGTGAGGTGAGTTTCTGCCTCGTGGCCACACTTCCAGTTTTAGATAGTGCAACAGCATGTTTGGTTGCCATTTTTTGGTGCAAAATAAAGGTTTTAAAAAGGCATGGTTAAACAATTTTGATTTTGTTGGCATTTTTGGAAACATGTCAGTTTGTTTGGATTTTTTTTTTGAAGTTTTATGTAAATACGAGCGGAAGCCTTTCTTTGTTTTCTCTATTATGTTCTAAACTTTGATCGTAAAACTTTGGAAGCCATCATTGTGCATTTAATATTTTGTATTTTGCCTTTTAGAACATTGGTTGAATAATTTTTAAGCTAGCCCTTGAATTTTTGGATGCTCATTTTTGTACCGTTCGAATATTCGCCTCAATAGTTGGATATCCCCTATATTATTTTAGAAGTTGTTTAGTTTGTACATTTATGAAAAAAAATCATGTTTTGTTTTAAAGCCTGTCGTGATTTTTGAAACCAATTGTACATTTATTTAAGGAGAATGCTACCCGGGGTGCTGCATTTTGCTAGATCTGCGGTGGAAGCCTCCCGCTCTTTCTTGCATGCATGTAATTTTACATCATCTATATTCGTTTGGTTGTAATTTTTTTTTAAAGTTTTAGTTCTGGGACTGTTAGCTTGATTAACAATCCGTTTTCACCAGCAGTTCATAAATGTTTGCAAAGCACATTATGAACATAATTTTAACAAAGAGCAAAAGCGCATATTAATCCATGTGATATATTGCTAGCTACCTTCTACGTACATTGGTAAATAAATGTGTTAGTACCGTCACTATATAGATGTCCCACAAAAGGCGAAATATTCTTCGATGGGCGGCGACGCTCCCGTTGACAGCGAGTGTCAAGACCCGCCGAATCACTTTTGGAGATGCTCACAGAGATAGGATGTACGTGTGTGTGTATTTATAGAGATGCGTATATGTGCATATTTGTGAGCGTTTGTCTGAACTGGGTTTTGCAAACAAAAAAATCTAGCTTGTTAGGTGCTTTGAGTTTAAACGATTTATATTGTAACACACCCGGACTTTTTTTTTGGCAAATCTCAACACACCCGAGTTCTGTAGGACCAAAAACTTCAACTCTTTAGGTAACTTAGGCTTACACGTTTTGTATTATACTCCAACTTATACGGACCGCTTTCTTTTGGCTAATTAACACATGACTGATCGGAACAGGCTTACACGTTTTGTATTATACACCAACTTATACGGACTCTTTCTTTTGGCTAATTAACACATGACTTATTCGGAACATGACTCCATGCAAAAAAAAAAAAGAATCAGAACCTGACCACGTTATGTTTTATTCAACTGCGCTAGAGATTAAAGACGTGACAGAGGCTGCGCTAGAGATTAAAGACATGACAGAGGTGGAAGTTTGAATAGGTGTTTAGGGTTGCGTGGGGTCTAGCCTCCACGTGATCAGTTTATACAGATTTAGGAGGATACAATACATGGTATGCATACACAAGTCCTATGGTTATCTAACTCTAAACCGTTTCTAACACATCCCCTCAATCTGAACTTTTACAAACTAAATTTATATTGGTTCTAAAACGGTTTAACATCTGCTGGGTAGCTGGCTTAGTAAATACATCAGCTAACTGATCATCGGAGGAAATAAACCAGACTTGAAGAGCTCCAGCCGCAACTCGCTCACGTATAAAGTGGAAATCAATCTCTATGTGCTTCGTACGAGCATGAAACACCGGGTTTGCTGTCAGGTATGTTGCCCGAAGGTTATCGCACTATAAAATAGGAGTACGCTGCTGTTCAACGCCAAGTTCCATGAGCAAAGACTCTACCCATATGGCCTCAGCAACGCCGTTTACCAATGCTTTGTATTCTGCCTCGGTATTGGATCTCGAGACGGTAGGCTGCTTCTTCGAACTCTAGGAAATCAAGTTCGAACCTACAAAGATGGCAAAACCTCCTGTGGATCATCGATCTTCACTGCATCCAGCCCAATTCGCATCCGTGAATATACTGATGCCGGTAGACGGGGACTTCCGAATGTGCAGCCCAGTGTTGATAGTGCCCTTCACATATCGCAAGATGTGCTTCACATCTTCCCAATGTACCTCCGTTGGTTGTGAGAGAATCTGGCACACCTTGTTGACTGCAAACAAAATATCTGGCCGAGTGAGAGTCAAGTACTGGAGTCCCACAACTATAATGTGATACCGGAAAGCATCATCAGTACCCAATAAGTGTCCACTGTCACGTGCAAGCTTCTCGCCGGTGGCCAGTGGGGTAGAAGCCGAGTTCAATTCTCCATATTAACCCGGTGTAGGAGATCCAGCGCATACTTCCGCTGGGTGAGACTCATGCCCCCGGAATTGCAGGACACTTCTAGACCAATAAAGTAGTCCAGAGCACCAAGGTCCTTGATGGGAAAACTGTCCGAGAGGGAGGCCACAAGTCGATCCACTGCAGCAGGAGTAGAGCCAGCGATGACGATGTCGTCAACATACACAAGCATATAGAGCTGAACACCGCCTCGGGAGAACATGAACAAGGAGGTGTCAGCCTTGGAGGCCGTGAATCCAAGCTGCAGGAGACACTCACTAAGACGAACATACCAAGCTTGCGGGGACTGCTTCAGTCCATAGATGGCACATTGCAATTTGCAGACATGAGTGGGGAACTGAGAATCTTCGAACCCCGACGGCTGCTGCATATAGACCTCCTACGTTAGAAAGCCATGAAGAAAAGCATTTCTCACATCAACTTGACAAAGACTCCATCCTCGAGAAACAGCTAATGAGAGTACTAGGCGAACTGTTGCGGGTTTCACCATCGGGATGAAGGTGTCTCCATAGTCAATACCTTGTTCCTGGGAGAAGCCACGAGCAACAAGACGAGCTGTATGCTTGTCAATGGAGCCGCCAGGACGATGCTTGGTCTTGAAGATCCACTTGCAGTTGACCAGGTTTGCATGACGAGGCCGAGCGCAGAGAACTCATCAGACATAGCGTCACGCCATGCAGGTTCCCGGAGAGCCTCTCGATGAGAGAGGGGAGCAGCGAAGAAGGCGCGCCACTGAGGATCATAGCGGACAATGGCATCGATGTACTGTTTCTCACGACGAGTGGCATCGTGGAGACGAGTGGTCATGCCGTGACTGGAGGGTGCCGCGACAGACGAAGTAGCCTCGACAGGCTGCTGCATGCCCGCAGCTGGCTGCCGCATGTCCACGGCAGGTCGAAACGTAGTTGCGGCAGGATCGGAGGCAGAGGAGGCAACAGGCGCTGCCGCGGCAGGGAGATCAGGCACGGCAGGCTGCGGTGTGCCTGCGGCCACGTCAAAATGACATGCGGGTGAAGGTGGCGTGCTGGCCACTTCCTCGGGAGCACCACCATGCCCATGCACGTCCATCGACGGCGTGACATGCTCCGGAACCTGCAAGACCGGAGAAACAACAACTAGAGAGGAAACATCAGTAGACAAATATGACAGATCGTAATTTCACACATGATCACTCGTAGCCGGTTCAGAGGACGGAAAAGTGATAACGTGTTCGAGAGTGGAGACATCTACCATGACCCTCGGGGTCGCAAAGGGAAAACGGATTCATCGAAAACGACGTCTCGAGAAATATAGATGCGCCCCGTGGACCTATCCAGACACTTGTACCCCTTATGTATCGTACTGTAGCCTAGGAAGACACACATCTCGGAGTGGAAAGCTAGTTTATGTGTGTTGTACTTACGAAGACTAGGCCAACAAGCACAACCGAAAATTCTAAGGAAGGAGTAATTGGGAGGAACTTTGAATAGGCGGGTGATAGGTGCTTCTTGTTGAAGAACAGGGGTAGGCATGCGATTTATGAGGTAACAGGTGGTCAGGAAGGCCTCATCCCAATACCGAAGCGGGAGGGAGGCATGCTCGAGGAGGGCTAGACCTGTCTCAACAAGGTGCCGATGTTTACATTCTGCAACACGATTTTGTTGCAACGTATGAGGGAAGGACACGTGGTAAACAATACCCGTGCGCTGGAAATAGCGATGGATTTTGTGATATTCACCACCCCAATCGGACTGAACTGCCTTGATCTTCGAACTCAAAAGGCGCTCAACATAGGCCTGGAAGGCATAAAACACATTCTCAACATCAGACTTGTGTTTAAGAAGATAAATCCAACAGAAACGTGTGTAATCATCGATAAAATTGACATAATATTTGAAACCTCCAGAGGAAGCAATAGCAGGACCCCAAACATCGGAGTGAATTAACTCAAGAGACATAGTAGACACATGATTTGAAGTAGTATATGACAACTGACGACTTTTGCCACATTGGCAAGCATAACAAAATAAAACATGACTGTCTGACTTAGGAGAACACGAAAGATTATTTTGGCTAACAATGGACTGAACTACTTTATTTGTAGGATGGCCTAGACGCTGGTGCCACTGCGTCAGGTTGGCTTTGCTAGCGGAGAGGGCATGGCAAGATGATGTGGCTTGGCTAAAGGGAATTGGGTAGAGACCTCCGTAGCTTCTACCTTGAAGAAGTATTGGCTTTGTGACCTTGTCCTTGACATAGAAAAAATAACGGCAAAACTCAACAAACACGTCATTATCACAAACAAGGCGGTAAACTGACAAAAGATGTTGTCGAAGATGAGGAACATGAAGAATATTGTTCAAGCGAAGGGAAGAACCGGCTAAAATTGAATGACCAATATGCAAAATTGCCAAACCTGCACCATTGGCCACTTGCACTTGATCCTTCCCGTCGTAGCGATCATGAACATGGAGGCGTTCAAGATGGCTTGTGAGGTGATCCATCGCCCTTGTGTCCATCAGCAAGGGGGAGGAGTGCCGCTGGAGCTTGTCGATGCGGTGTTGCCTGAGTGCTGCGTGTTCGGCTGGAACTCAGGGTTGTAGCGGTTGCGGCAGTCGCCCGCTTCATGACCCTAGTAGTGGCAGATCTGGCAGCGAGGACGCTTCTTCCTGCGGCCGTTGCGACCATCATCGTTGTTGCGGCCGTCGTTCTGACGATGATCACTGCCGCCCGAGGTGGGACGCGGTGCACTGCCCTGGCCCTGCGAAGGATAGGCAGCAGGGGCGCCCGCCGGTGCCCTGGTTAGCCGGCGGGTAGTAGGGGCGCGCCTGGCCCGTGGTGCTGTAGGATCCAGGACGTGAAGCGGCGTTCGCCGAGGAGACCCATTCATCGGGGGCCTGAGCCTGTTGTGCACGCAGGGCCTCGTATCTCAGGACATGGGAGTAGAACTCGTTGAGGGAGACCTCGTTGGTGTCGCGGAGCATGGAGGTGGCGACGGGGTTGAACTCGGGGCCGAGCCCCGTGAGCATCTGGTCGACAACCTCTTCATCGGAGAGAGGCGATCCAGCGGCGGCCATCTGATCGGCGAGGACCTTCACCTGGTGCATGTACGTGCCGGCCAATGCGTCGAGATTCCTCAGAAACTAGAACTATCGCCGGATGTGCCGAACATTGGCACAATTCTGGGCACCAAACATGGTGTGGATGTCCTTCCACACCGAGGCAGCCGTGGTATTCCCGATCATCTGTTGGGCGATGTCCGACCCAATGGATCCGAGGAGCAGCCCGAGCACATGTTGATCACACGTCCACCACGTGGAGTACTCGGGGTTGGGGATGGTGGTGGCAGCATCACCTGTGCCCTGGGTGATGGTCTTCTCAGGCGGCGTTAGCGTGCTGTCGAGGTGGCCGTGGAGCCCTGCACCGGCGAAGTTTGGCAAGGTGAGGGAGTGCAAGAGCATGAAGTTTCTCCAGTCGAGGTGGACTTGAGGCGCGGGTATGGGGGCAGCGGTGACGGTGGTCGGCGGAGTGACGATCGGTCCGAGGACGGTGGAGAGATGGAGGGCCAAGGACGACGAGGAAGACATCTCGGTAGTGCGGCTGCGAGGATCTGCAGCGGCGGCGACCAGCGATCTCCGGGTGGCGGCGGCGGCTCCTAGGGTTTTGGGTCAGCGGACGGCTAGGGTTAGAGCGGCGGCTCTGATACCAAGTTTGAATAGGTGTTTAGGATTGCGTGGGGGTCTATCCTCCATGTGATCAGTTTATATAGATTTAGCAGGATACAATACATGCTATGTACGCATACACAAGTCATACGGTTACCTAACTCTAAACCATTTCTAACAGTGGATGTGTATATGTAGAAATAAAATTCCGTTATGTTATTTAGTTAAATCCTAACCATAGTTTTTAGATCTAACTATCAGAAATTATTATGATGATGTGGATTAACGTGGTGACTCAAACAATAACCTTATATTGCTTTTATCTATACATAATAATAAAAGCAGCAACGATTATGTCAACCAGCTTTTTATTTGGATGATTCTACCGTCACCAAATATCATATTACGCACCACTGCCACTGCCATGGTACCGGTTCATCCCTTCTGTTTGCTGGCATGAGACAGGGGAGACGAGGTGAGTTTGGAAGTGACCGTGGCGGGGCGGCGCCAGGACCAGGGCCGGCCCTTTGGGGGGGACCGGCGGGGCAGCCGCCCCGGGCCCCAAAAAATTAGGGGCCCAAAAAATTATAAGCCTAGTATACATATAAAAAGATTTTTTATTAGACATGTGGGCAACACTCAGACTCCCATTGGTTAGTCCCAGACATTGATCGATTCATCGATCGCCCCGTTCGCTTCCCGAGTCACGCGCGAGTATTTTCTAGTACGATTTCGCTAAAGAAATCGGTAGTAGGTTGGGCCTGTTTAGAGCTGTAGCTTTGAGTATTGTCATACTATCGATCCCCGCATCCACTCAAAAAGGTATCGGCATACTCCATGTGTCTGCAAATAAGTACACTTCTAGTTTTGTCCTAAGTCAATGTTAGTAAAGTTTAACCAATTTTATAGCAAAATTTAACAACATTTGTGACACTAAATTGATACCAATAGAAATGTTTTCAAATTTAGTTTCAAAATATATTAATTTGATATATATGTTGCTATATTTATCTATAAAATTGGTCAAATTTGAGAAAGTTTGTTTAGTTAAAAGCTAGAATTATATTTATTTACGGACGCAGGGAGTACTGATCAAAGACATACGAGACGGGTTCTTTTCAACATATCAACGCATGTCTCTTTCCTTTATTTTTTTTATTTTTCTTATATAAGTTCCATTACGTATTTTCTTTCTGTTTCATTCTCTTTCATCATTTTTCCTTTTTTTCTTTGGTTTATTTCTTTCATGCCTTTTCCTTTCAATATTTTTACTTTTTATCATGTTTAAATTAGATTTATATTTTTTATGACTTTGTTCCTCATGTCTCTTGCGATTTTTACTAAAATTGTGTTTCCACAGTAATCGTGATTGTTTTCTCATGTTTTTAAACTTTTCCCGTTTAAGTTCCATTGTAATTTTCTGACTTTGCTTTTAGAAATGTTCGGAGGAAATTTTAAGGTATCATGTAAACATTTTTATTTCTATATGAATATTATAATTGGAGTATACGTATAATTTTTCATCATCTATAATAAAGACCCAACCCCCCCCCCCCCAAATCTCAGGACCGGCACTGACCAGGACGAACGGAGGAATCCCCACCCCCTCGATCTCCTCTCATTGGAGTCGCCGCCCTCCCCCAGACAGTGACGACGGTGCCATATTCCAAGTAGACCGACCCCCGCGTTGAATGTCTCCTCTCCCGTACGCAGCCAGGGAGACGCTGGCGGCGGTGAGCCCCGGGGTGGTGTCATGAGGGAGAGCGATGACAGCGGTCGTTTCAGGGCGCATGGAGACCCAATTCCCGTGCTCTTCTCTTCTGTACGGGGGGCAACAACGAGCTCTCTGGTGGCACGATATAGGACCGAGCTCCACTAGGGCCCCAAGATAGAGAGCCCAACGACCAGATCGAGCTTAGGGCCGCGATGTCGAGCGCACCACGACCGAGGCGAGGTCCATTGCGGCCAGATCGAGCGACCAAGCGAGAAGATCGAGCTCCTTGCGGACGAGCCCATGACCGGGCAACTGCAAGCTCCCTGGTGGCACGAATATAGATAAAGAGCCGGATCCATGTTAGATTTCATGGCGATCAAGAGCCGAGAGATGCAATATGGGAGATTTTTGTTGGAATTATGCCCTAGAGGCAATAATAAAGATGTTATTATTATAATTCTTGTTCATGATAAAGTTTATATTCCATGCTAGAATTGTATTAAGCGGAAACTTTAATACTTGTGTGGTTTGTGAACAACACCGTGTCCCTAGTACGCCTCTATGGACTAGCTCATTGATCAATGATGGTTAAGGTTTCCTAACCATAGACATGAGTTATCAATTGATAATGAGATCATATCATTGGGAGAATGATATGATGGATAGACCCAAACAAAGCAGAGCAATTAGATCGTGTCATCGTGTTCGTCTTTGCGAAGCTTTTCTTATGTCAAATATTGTATTCCTTAGACCATGAGATAATACAACTCCCTGGTATCGGAAGAAAGCTTTGAGGTCATCAAACGTCATCCTATGAGAGGGTGATCATAAAGGTGTCTCTCAGGTGATCGGAAAGTATCTGTTGGGTTGTATGTATCGAGATGGAATTTGTCCCTCCCAAGTCGGAGAGATATACTTCGGGCCCACTCGGTAATCGATATCAACACCGCTTGCAAGCATGTGGTTAAGGAGTTAATCACAAAGTGATATCGGATTACGGAACAAGTAAAGTACTTGCTATGAACGAGATTGAACTAGGTATGACGATACCGACGATCGAATCTCGGGCAAGTAAAATATCGCGAGACGAAGGGAATATATATATGGGATTGATTGAATCCTGACATCGTGGTTCATCCGATATGATCATCGATGAATGTGTGGGAGTCAATATGGGTGCCTGCACCCGCTGTTGATTATTGATAGAAGATCATGTCTGCATATTCTCGAACCCGCAGGGTCACACACTTAACGTGTCTCGACGCTAGGATAGATTGGATAATTGGTTTATGAATTTTTGTTCGGAGTCTCGGATGGGATCCGGGATATCACGAGAGGTTCCGGAATGGTCCGGAGAATAAGATTCATATAAGGCAGTGCAGTTTTTGGAGTTCGGAATTGTTCCGGATTAATCGGTATTGTACCGGAAGCTTCTAGAACCTTCCGGAAGGGGACCAACGTGGCCCCACCTTCCGGGAGGGGGCATGGGCCTATGAGGGAGTGTCCTGGCCGCATTGGGCCAGGGGCACAAGGCCCCATAGGGCCCAGCCGATTCTAGAGAGATTTAACTCGTTTAAATCTCGGGATAGAATTTCTAGAAGAGGGGAGAGTTTAAATCGTTTAAACTAGAGATAGGGTTTCTAGAAGGGAGAGTTTAAATCGTTTAAACTAGAGATAGGCTTGGAGGAGGGGCAAGGGCTGGCCGCCCCCCCCTCTATATATAGAGGGCTGGTGCGCCCCCTCCCCTACACACCTTCCTCCAAGCCCTAGCTGCCTTGCTACCTTCCTCTCTCCCTCCCGACTGTTTGTAGGCGAAGCCCTGCTGCAGAAATTCTCCACCATATACACCACGCCGTCGTGTTGTAGATCCAATCTATCTCTCCACCATACTTGCTGGTCCGAGGAAGGAGGAGACGTCGAGGTGCTGCACGTGTGCATCTCACGGAGGCACCGCCACTTGTGGTGCTAGATCGGATCGGATCGCGAGGAGGAGAAGCGACTACATCACCCACGTTCCGACGAACGTTCCGCTGTGCGAATCTTCAAGGGTATGAAGATCTAATCCAATCTCTCTCGTTGATTGCATCTCCTAGATTAGATCTTGGCTTTCCCTCTGTTCGCTCCGTAGAAAATTTTGATTTACTATGCCGCGAAACCCTTCAGTGGTATCAGAGCTAGATCTATGCGTAGATGTGATTCACGAGTAGAACGCAACATGGTTGTTGCGGGCGTTGATGTTTTCTGTTGCAAGCCTCTTGTTTGTGTTCTTCTTATGACGCGGGATAGTGAGATTGAAGCGGTCCAGGCCAACCTTACGCGACATCGTTCGCGAGACCGGCTCCGCACTTGACGTGTGGCTTGTACCACACATGCGGCTAGTGGATGTCAGTTTCTCTCACTATAGTTGTCATGGGATTAACACCGGAGTTTGGCAACCATAATATCACCGTTGTGGCTTTCCGTAGGTAAGAATCGTTCTTAGCATCTACTCCCATAAGCCACGTAAAACATGCAACAACAAAGTAGAGGCGTCTAACTTGTTTTGCAGGAGTGTTTTCTGTGATATGGTATGGCCCAAGATGTGATGTGTATATTGTATGCGATGATCATGTTTTGTAATGTTTCACGACTTGCATGTCGATGAGTACACAACCGACAGGAGCCATATGGTTGTCTTTATAATTGTGTATGACCTGCGAGTCAACTTCTTATACGCCATGTAATAGCTTTACTTTATCGCTAAGTAGTTAGCAATAGTTGTAGTTGCTATTCGTGGTGGAGGCAATCATGGTGGAGTGATGGAGATCATGCCGGAACGCACAAGATGGAGATCATTGCGCGAAGATTGGCTATACCATGTCACATAAAGTTATATGCATGTGATGTTTATCCTTTTATGTATCTTATTATGCTTAGATCACGACGATAGCATTATAAGATGATTCCTCACTTAAAGATCAAGATAAAAACTGTGTTCTCCCCAAGTATGCACCGTTGAGAAAGTTCGACGTGTCCAAGCATCATGTGATGATCGGGTGCTATAGACTCTACGCTCACATACAACGGGTGCAAGCCAGTTTTTGCACACGCGGAAATACTTGGGTCTAACTTGACGAGCCTAGCATGTACAGACATGGCCTCAGAACACAAGAACCGAAAGGTTAAGCATGAGTCATATGAATGATATGATCGACACTTCGTTGTCCACCATTGAAACCACATCTCTTCTCGTGATGATCGGATTAGGTGTGGTGAATTTGGATCGTGTTCACTAAACAACTTGAGGGATGTTGAATTTAGTGGGAGTTCATCTAGTAATTTGATTAAGTTGAACTATTTATCATGAACATAGTCTAAATTGTACTTGCAAATACTGTAGATCCAATGGCCAAGTCCAACTTCAATTTCAACGTTTTTGCTGAGAAAGAAAAGCTTAGAAACAATGGGTCTAACTTCACCAACTGGTTCCGCAATCTAAGAATCATTCTGTCTGGCGGACAAAAGGACTATGTCCTTGAGAAAGCGTTAGGTAATCCCCTTGCAATCGCGGCCGATGATGAGAAAGCTGTCTATCACCGCAAAAGATGATTATGGTGTGATTAAGAGCACCATGTTGTTTGCTATGGAACCGGAACTTCAAAATCGTTTTGAAGAGTATCCCGGGCCCTTTGAGATTCTCGAGGAGCTGAAAACCATGTTTCAGACTCAGGCCCGTTCTGAGAGATATGAGATCTCTGAGAAGTTCTTTAACTGCAAGATGGAGGAAGGGAGTTCTGTTAGTGAGCACGCCATTAAGATGATGGGCTACACTCAACGCCTTGAGCAACTGGAATGCACGATTCCAGAGGAGCTCAAGATTGACAGGGTTCTGCAATCACTCCCTCCCAGCTACAAAAGTTTTGTAGTGACTCATAATCAGATTGGTTCCACTGATACGATCACCGAGCTCTTCGCACAGCTGAAGGCTGCGGAGGTGGACATCAAGAAGGATAATCATGTGTTGATGGTCAACAAGCCCTCCTTTAAGAAAGGTAAAGGAGCAAAGAAGCCCTTCAAGAAAGGCGGCGGCAAGCGCATTGCCCCTGCTGAGAAGAAGCTCAAGTCTGGTCCTAAGCCGGACCTGAGTGCTTCTATTGCAAGGACAAGGGTGACTGGAAGCGCAACTGTCTCAAGTACTTAGCGGACAAGAAGGCTAGCACCATCAAAGGTATATTTGATATACATGTTATTGATGTTTTCCTTACTAGCCCTCGTTGTAGTGCCTGGGTATTTGATACCGGTTCAGTTGCTAATATTTGTAACTCGAAACAGGAGCTACGGAATAGACGGCGGCTTGCGAGGGATGAGGTGACGATGCGCGTTGGAAACAGATCAAGAGTTGATGTGATGGCCGTCGGCACGCTCTCCTTAGTTCTACCTTCGGGATTAGTTTTAAACCTTAATAAATGTTATTATGTGCCTGCGTTGAGCATGAACATTATTTCTGGATCGTGTTTATTGCAAGACGGTTATTCATTTAAATCGGAGAATAATGGTTGTTCTATTTATATGAGTAACATCTTTTATGGTCATGCACCTCTTGTGAATGGTTTATTTCTTCTAAATCTCGAAAGGTATGAAACACACATCCATAACATTGAGGCTAAGAGATGCAAAGTAGATAGTGATAATACTACTTATTTGTGGCATTGTCGTCTAGGTCATATTGGTGTAAAGCGCATGAAGAAACTCCATTCTGATGGACTTTTGGAGTCTCTTGATTTTGAATCATTTGACACATGAACCATGCACGATGGGCAAGATGATCAAAACCCGTTCTCCGGTATCTTGGAGCGAGCAACGGACTTGTTGGAAATCATACATACCGATGTATGCGGACCGATGAGTGTTTCGACGCGCGGTGGATATCGCTATTTTCTCACTTTTACCGATGACTTAAGTAGATATGGGTATATCTATTTAATGAAACATAAATCTGAAACATTTGTAAAGTTCAAGGAATTTCAGAATGAAGTGGAGAACCATCGTAACAGAAAGATTAAGTTTCTACGATCCGATCGTGGAGGTGAATATTTGAGTTATGATTTTCTCACGCATCTTAAAGCGAGTGGAATCGTTTCACAACTCACGCCACCCGGAACACCACAGCGCAATGGTGTGTCTGAACGCCGGAATCGAACCCTATTAGATATGGTCCGATTGATGATGTCTCTTACTGATTTGCCGTTATCATTTTGGGGTTATGCATTAGAAACCGCTGCATTCACTTTAAATAGGGCTCCATCTAAATCCGTTGAGACGACACCGTATGAACTGTGGTTTGGTGCTAAACCTAAGTTGTCGTTTCTTAAAGTTTGGGGATGCGAAGCTTACGTCCAGAAGTTGATGCGGACAAGCTCGAACCCAAAGCGAGAAATGCGTCTTCATAGGATACCCTAAGGAAACTATTGGGTATACCTTCTATCACGTAACCGGAGGCAAAGTGTTTGTCATGAAGAACGGTTCCTTTCTTGAGAAGGAGTTTCTCTCGAAAGAAGTGAGTGGGAGGAAAGTAGAGCTTGACGAGGTTATTGAACCTTCTCTTGAATTGGAGAGTAGCGCAGCACCTGAAATTGTTCCAGTGCCGCCAGCACCAATAATAGAGGAAGCTAATGATAAGGATCATGAAGCTTCGGACGATGCTGCTACTGAACGTCGCAGGTCGACAAGGTCGCGTGCCCCTCCTGAGTGGTACGGCAACCCTGTCTTGACTGTCTTGTTAGTAGAAGACAGTGAACCTACGAACTATGAGGAAGCGATGATGAGCCCAGACTCTGAGAAATGGCTAGAAGCCATGAAATCCGAATTGGGATCCATGAGCGAAAACCAAGTATGGACTTTGGTGGACCCTCCTAGCGACCGTAAGGCCGTTGAGTGCAAATGGATCTTCAAGAAGAAAACGGACGCGGATGGTAATGTTACCGTCTATAAAGCACGGCTTGTCGCAAAAGGTTTTCGGCAAGTTCAAGGTGTTGACTACGACGAGACTTTCTCTCCCGTAGCGATGTTTAAGTCCATTCGGATTTTATTAGCAATTGCTGCGTTTCATGATTATGAAATATGGCAGATGGATGTCAAGACTGCATTCCTCAATGGCAACATTGATGAAGAGTTGTATATGATGCAACCCGAAGGTTTTGTCGATCCTAAGGATGCTGATAAAGTATGCAAACTTCAGCGTTCCATTTATGGACTGAAGCAAGCATCTCGGAGTTGGAACCTTCGTTTTGATCAAGTGATCAAGAGCTTTGGATTTGTTCCAAATTGCTACGAAGCTTGCATCTACAAGAAAGTGAGTGGGAGCTCGGTGACATTTCTGGTACTATATGTGGATGACATATTGATTATTGGAAATGACATCAACATGCTTAACGATGTGAAGAGTTATTTGAACAAGTGTTTTTCAATGAAAGACCTAGGTGAAGCTTCTTATATATTGGGCATCAAAATCTATAGAGATAGACAAAGACGCCTGATAGCTTTAAGCCAGAGTACATACCTAGACAAAGTTCTGAAAAGGTTCAGAATGGATAAGGCAAAGAAAGGTTCAAGGCCTATGTTGTCGTAAGATATTGAGCAAGGCTCAGTGTCCAGCTACGGTAAATGATAGGGAAGCTATGAGCAAAGTGCCTTAGGCCTCGCCATAGGTTCCATCATGTATGCCATGTGTACTAGACCGGATGTGTCCAATGCTCTTAGTTTGACGAGCAGATATCAAAGTGATCCAGAGGAACATGGACAGCCGTGAAGAACATCCTAAAGTACCTAAATAGGACTAAAGAAATGTTCTTAGTCTATGGGGTGATGAACATCTAGTCGTAAAAGGTTACGTCGACCCTAGATTTGACACCGACAAGGATGATTCTAAATCTCGACAGATACATGTATATTTTGAATGGAGGAGCTGTGAGCTGGAGAAGCTGCAAGCAAAGCGTGATCACGGGATCTACAGTAGAAGCGGAATACATGGCTGCTGCAGAAGCGTCAAGTGAAGGAGTTTGGATCAGAAACTTCATCACTGAGCTTGGCGTGGTTCCAAGTGCATTGGACCCATTGGAGATATTGTGTGACAACACTGGCGCCATAGCACTCGCTAAGGAACCAAGATATCATCCAAAGACCAAGCATATCAACCGCAAGTTTCATATAATCCGAGATTATATAGCAGATGGAGATCTGAAGATTAGCAAAGTACATACGGATCTGAATGTCGCAGATCCATTGACTAAACCTCTTCCACGTGTAAAACATGATCAACACCTCAGTGCCATGGGTGAGATTGTTGCCGATGTAAACTAGATTATTGACTCTAGTGCAAGTGGGAGACTGTTGGAATTATGCCCTAGAGGCAATAATAAAGATGTTATTATTATAATTCTTGTTCATGATAAAGTTTATATTCCATGCTAGAATTGTATTAAGCGGAAACTTTAATACTTGTGTGGTTTGTGAACAACACCGTGTCCCTAGTACGCCTCTATGGACTAGCTCATTGATCAATGATGGTTAAGGTTTCCTAACCATAGACATGAGTTGTCAATTGATAATGAGATCATATCATTGGGAGAATGATATGATGGATAGACCCAAACAAAGCAGAGCAATTAGATCGTGTCATCGTGTTCGTCTTTGCGAAGCTTTTCTTATGTCAAATATTTTATTCCTTAGACCATGAGATAATACAACTCCCTGGTATCGGAAGAAAGCTTTGAGGTCATCAAACGTCATCCTATGAGAGGGTGATCATAAAGGTGTCTCTCAGGTGATCGGAAAGTATCTGTTGGGTTGTATGTATCGAGATGGAATTTGTCCCTCCCAAGTCGGAGAGAGATATACTTGGCCCACTCGGTAATCGATATCAACACCGCTTGCAAGCATGTGGTTAAGGAGTTAATCACAAAGTGATATCGGATTACGGAACGAGTAAAGTACTTGCTATGAACGAGATTGAACTAGGTATGACGATACCGACGATCGAATCTCGGGCAAGTAAAATATCGCAAGACGAAGGGAATATATATATGGGATTGATTGAATCCTGACATCGTGGTTCATCCGATATGATCATCGATGAATGTGTGGGAGTCAATATGGGTGCCCAGACCCCGCTGTTGATTATTGATAGAAGATCATGTCTGCATATTCTCGAACCCGCAGGGTCACACACTTAACGTGTCTCGACGCTAGGATAGATTGGATAATTGGTTTATGAATTTTTGTTCGGAGTCTCGGATGGGATCCGGGATATCACGAGAGGTTCCGGAATGGTCCGGAGAATAAGATTCATATAAAGGCGGTTTTGGAGTTCGAATTGTTCCGGATTAATCGGTATTGTACCGGAAGCTTCTAGAACCTTCCGGAAGGGGACCAACGTGGCCCCACCTTCCGGGAGGGGGCATGGGCCTATGAGGGAGTGTCCTGGCCGCATTGGGCCAGGGGCACAAGGCCCCATAGGGCCCAGCCGATTCTAGAGAGATTTAACTCGTTTAAATCTCGGGATAGAATTTCTAGAAGAGGGGAGAGTTTAAATCGTTTAAACTAGAGATAGGGTTTCTAGAAGGGAGAGTTTAAATCGTTTAAACTAGAGATAGGCTTGGAGGAGGGGCAAGGGCTGGCCCCCTCTATATATAGAGGGCTGGTGCGCCCCCTCCCCCTACACACCTTCCTCCAAGCCCTAGCTGCCTTGCTACCTTCCTCTCTCCCTCCCGACTGTTTGTAGGCGAAGCCCTGCTGCAGAAATTCTCCACCATATACACCACGCCGTCGTGTTGTAGATCCAATCTATGTCTCCACCATACTTGCTGGTCCGAGGAAGGAGGAGACGTCGAGGTGCTGCACGTGTGCATCTCACGGAGGCACCGCCACTTGTGGTGCTAGATCGGATCGGATCGCGAGGAGGAGAAGCGAGTACGACTACATCACCCACGTTCCGACGAACGTTCCGCTGTGCGAATCTTCAAGGGTATGAAGATCTAATCCAATCTCTCTCGTTGATTGCATCTCCTAGATTAGATCTTGGCTTTCCCTCTGTTCGCTCCGTAGAAAATTTTGATTTACTATGCCGCGAAACCCTTCAATTTTTTCATGGAGAATTGAGGAAGAGAGGGGAATCGTAAGCAGTAGGAAAATGGAGAGGGGAAAGAGATGACGACAGTGGGCCCCCACTAGTGCAGAGCCCCCCTTTAACTCCGGTTGGGAGGGCCCTCTAACAGCGGTTCCTCAACCGCTGTTGAGGGTTCGGTGTTAGAGGGGGGCCCCTTTAACACCGGTTCTTATACGAACCGGTGTTAAAGGGTGGCGCACGTGGGGCTGCCGCAGGCCTCAGCCCCCCCTTCATCAGTAGAGGGCATTCGGTAAGCAAGAGATTAATGGCATTGCTTTCTTTAGGGACCCCATATTGGTCATTGGAGGTTTCCTTGCTTCTTGCGTGTTTAGCTTTTTATCAGACTGTGTCCAAGCACACTAGTGAGCCCCCTTTAACTCGGTTAGAGGGCCTCTATCACGTTCCTCAACCGCTGTTGAGGGTTCGGTGTTAGAGGGTAAGCATCGGTGTTAAAGGGTGGCGCACGTGGGGCTGCCGCAGGCCTCAGCCTCCCCCTTTAACACCGGTTCGGGGCTGGAACCGGTGTTAAAGGTTCTGTGGCAGAGATTTAGGCTGCTTTTCTGCCGGCAGGAAAATGGCCTAAATCTCCGCCATAGATTTCTGCCCGCCCTATTCGGGCGATTTATGGAGGGGGGAGGGGAATCGATCGGGAGCGTATACACATAAATCGTCATCGGTACATACGAGTACATGAATAATTACAAATATTATTATACACAAACATCATCGGCACATACATCGTCATCGGCACATACATCGTCATCGTTCATTTTGGTGGATATCTAAAGAGTTCTCCGCCAGGCGTGACGACCTCATCAAGTATGAACCCCGCCAATTCCTCTTGAATGGCTCGTATGCGTTCAAATGGTAGGAGTTGGTCCCGCATCCGTTCGATCTGAATATATATGAAGAATGGGCCGCAATATATATAAGAATAAAACTCAACGCAATTGATGGTAATAAAATAATGTTCGGACTTTGTTTACTTACTCTAAGTTGTTCTAGTGGCTTGGCCCGTCCACATATCGTGTTGAATGAACTCGCAAACATAGTACCCACATAAGTTATTGCCGTGTCCCTGATGCGCGCACTTTACGAGAATAGAGAGTTCAATCAAAATAATAATCAATAAAGCATGATATAATGGAACTGGAAGCAGAATCAAAGAGATACGCAGACCTAGCTAGCTAGTATTACTTACATTTTGGTCTACAAATTTTAGTTCTTCTGACCATTCACCCACGGCCCTGCCCGTGAACCTTTTCCAAACCCTGTCTGGCAAAGAAAATGGATAAAGGAGTAATTAATTACTTGTTGTCACGAAAGTTGCCGATCTAGTGCGATAATATGATTGAAATTACCTCTGGAGCATCTCTCTAAAGTCTGCCCATATCTCTTTTTCTTTTCGTAACGAGTCCATGACAAGGACTTTTCCTGAGTCGGGTTGAATGACTAGCAGAATAAAGTGGAACCTACGCACGCATAACTCATCATCAGTTACACTTAACATCGAGTAAGCCGAAATAGAATGCGTACAAGAGAGAGGGTAACAGTACTCACGAGAAGTTGTAAGGCAATAGTATTTCCCTTTTGGTTTGTTGTCTCAGTAAAGACCTTAGCAAGTAATCTTCTGTTTGCCCAGGTTTGGTTCTTACCACTTCTTCATGAACTCTATTTGGGTCAACGAACCCAATGTCAAAAGGGCCTCCTTTCCTGCATTCCATAACCTTTTTCCTGCATAATAGTATATACATATATGGTGAGAATATATATATATACATGCAATTAATGAAGTGAATGAGATGAGATATAAATTACAGAAATAGTACTTACACACAATAAAGGCTGATGGCAGCTTTGTCGAGTTCCTTCTGATTGAATAGAAAATGCAAGTCTTGAATGTTGAAGTCGATCCCCGTGCCTCCGCAGAAGAAAATCTCATCTCTTATATGCGCCGTGATCCATTCTTCTTTTCTCGTCTTGCAGAAATCAAGGTACCACTTGTGCAATTTTCGCATCTTTGTTGGTAGATTCTTGAGCTCCTCTTTCTTGACGAGATTCTTCCCATACTTCCATGGCTATATGGGGTTGGCATAATTTGGGCAAGTTGTCTCCCATGACGTTCAAGTATGCAATGTAAGTCATCCCCATCTCATTGGCCTTTTTTTGTAGCTCTGCCTCGTAATCATTTACGGGAGGAGCGTCCCGTGTGTCGAACATTTGGAGCGGGCGCATGATTGGTTTTCTGCTCTCCGAGCATGGGAACTGTTTTCTCGGGTGCCTCACGATCGCTACTTTCAGTCTCCCTACGGCTTGCATCCGCCTTCAAAATCTGGCGTAGTAGTCCGGCACAAGTGGGGTTTCAGGTTTCAAAAGATTTTTGTAAAACTTCTCCACCACCGCCGGATCTATTTTCTCCTTTGGCTCGGCCCGTCTAGGTGCAAAGAATTTCTTGACCTGTTCTTCCGAGATCCTATTGGTCTCCTCGTCGCTGCGATTCCACGGTAAAACCGGCAATGGCTTGGCGGAAGGCTGCGGGACGTAGTTTTTTGAACTCTTTGGCGTACGGTTTCCTGTGGATTTATTTGTGGCAGTGCTACTGATGCTCTTTGTAGGTGCTCTTCCGCTTACGAGGAGATGGCTGAAGCAGGAGATGGTGACGGTCGAGATGGCTGCCTTGCAGAGATGGCTGAAGCGCCGAGATGGCTGCCACAGAGAGATAGTCAAGCGGCTCAGACTGCTGACGCTGCGGAGACGGCGGGGGTGCCAGTGACCTCCAATTTGGAAGCACGATGTGTTCCTTCTTCCAAAGAATGGTTGTTTTCACTGCAAATTTGAGTTGAGTTTCCCCTTCACCTGTAGCATGGTCAAGCTGTGCTTCCTCATATTCCTTCACAACCTCATCCACCCCGACAATAGCATAGCCATCTAGAATCGGTCGGCAGTGGTAAGTTCCACCAGCTACAGGAGGTAAGGCATAGCCGACAGCCACCTTAATGGATAAGCCCATTAATCTCACATGCAGCTCAGCGTGTTCGCTCTCCGTGATCTCATCCACGGGGTATCGAGGACCCGCCATTTCAAGCGTGGGCTGCAGGTTCTCCGTGGAAGCCACACTGCTTTTCCGCGCAGAGTATAGGCCGCCGGCAGCTTCCAATGCAGGCTCTTCGTGCCGCTGAGATGGGCCGGTAGCTTGATGGCTCTGTTGTGCATTCACTTGCGCCTGCAGCACCGCAAGTGCATGTTCTATCTGTGTCATCCGCTCTGTACGCTCTTTTTCTTTTCTGCCGCGCCATCTGTAAGAGTCGCTCCACTCGGCAAATCCATCCTTCCACGTCATACCCCCTGTGCCTCGTGCATGTCCAGGGTGTTCTTTTTTACCGATGGCGCGTGTGAGCTGGTCATTCTCTCTGTCGGGATGGAAGGTCCTGGCGGATGTTTCCTCGTATGCCGTGATGAGTTTAGTGACGGGTTTGGCAAGGAGTGTTGGGAAGATACACAATCTTGTTTCTGGGTCCAACCTTGCCCCGATTCCGTAGAACCAAGTTTTTGCACGTAGGTCCCACCCATCTGTCTGGGGTGTGATCCCTCTAGCGCGTAGGGCCTTCTCAGCTTCCTCCCACTTAGGCCTCTGAGATATGTAGCCACCTAACCCCGTCCTCTGGTGATATTCCTTCTTCAAGGCATTAAGCGTATTGGTTTCTGACCTCTTTTTAGCTATAGCACTTTTTTATATGTCTCAAATTCGGGCCAATGAGGTCTTATCTTCGCATAATATGCGTCTTCGAAATTTGGAGTCTCGCCACATTTGACAAATTTGTTCAATTTTGTCTTCCAATTGCGGAAAGCGTCAGCCATCTTCTTTAGAGTCCACTCTTTGACCTTTTCCTTTATAACCGGGTTGTTTTCATCCTCCTCTGGCAGAAGGGTGAAATTTACCAACAACGAATTCCAAAGCGTTTCTTTGGATCTTTCATCGACAAAGGTACCGTCGCCCTTCTTTGGCTTATTCCAATTTTCAATTATGATTGAGATTTGGTCCCTAACAAGAACTCCAGCCTGACGTACAAATTTGTCTGCGGCCTTCTTGATCTCCATCGGCCTGCCATCAACACAGACTGCTTCGATCGTGAACTTTGCACGATCTTTCAACCGCTGGCTCGCGCCTCTCTTGCTCTTTTTCATAGAAGAAGATGGTTGCTGGCTGGTCGATCCAGAGGGCTAAAAGAAGAAAGAAGCGTTAATTAATACATGTAGAAGAAGATTGTTGGTAGAAGTCAGCAGAGGCTTAATCAATGCATATACCTCGCCGGACTTTGTAACCACTAAACTGCGTTCACCGGAGTCTTCATCTTCTCCATGACTAGTACTTGAGCTATCGTCATCATGTCCCTCCAAGTTCAGATATTGTGAGGTGTCCTCATCAATAATGTTCTCCATTATTTCTTCTTCTTCAAGGTTTCTACTAAGTGGATCCGTAGTTTCTAAAACAATAATATTATCTAGAGTAAGAGTGTAAACATTCAAGTGGACTTGGATTCATACACAAATGTACATATTATTCATACAAAAATACACAAATAAATACACAAATGAAATTAAAACCCTAAGGATGCTTGATCATTTTAAACGAGTTCCGAGGGGTCCAAACCCTAATCAGGATGAAACTATGTTGCCCGCGAACCCGCCCCGCTTGACACCCTATCTATACTACTACTCCCTCCATAATTACATGCCATCTTAGTTTCGAGTTTCCCGATGTTAGTGAGATGTGCAATTGGTGGCACATTTTTAAAAATCAAATTCTCCGAGAAACACGTTCTCCTCTCAGACTCTATGGACCTTGTGTAATGAATTTTGTTAAGGGTTGTAACTAGAGAAATGTGAAATGCATATGTCATAGGATGAGGATGTTGTTGGGACAAGGGGATATGATACACTATATTAAAAAAGACGATCAAGACTGGTGGGGAAATGGTTGCTCCTGTTGGACTGACGACATGGGGGAACTACTTCGTATCGCTTGTGACTGACCACGTCGGTGTGTTCTTAGGATGAAGATCATCTTCAATTTCGCATTCGCACCAACTGGTTTTAATAAGATGAGAAAGCTTTGTAATAGTTTGGTGTTGATTTCAATAAAGTTCTTAATACTGTAAATACTAAATATGAAGACAAAAGTTCAAGATTACATATATTAGCAACGATGAGAGCGCGCATGTAAAATAATAACCGACATATTGCTAGCAATATTTAAGCATACAAATATATACATATGAATTTCACAACTTGGACAACGGTACATTTTCCTAAAATACTACATCTATGATAATTAACTTGTTAAACAATATAATAGTAAAACCCAATTAAATTGGTATTATTTTGATACAAATATATACATATGAATTTCACAACCAACCAAGTGTGTTTATGAATTTCGGTGGGCAAAGATTTAAAAGAACACTAGACAAAACTTGTTTATAAACCAAGTGTGCATCATATGGCTCGACGCATGAGGGCGAGGGCAGCTGCTCCGGAGCAGGCGAGGCGAGGACGCCGGCGAGGTGGGCGAGGGCGAGGACGAGGACGCGGCGGCTCCGACGAGGGCGAGGGCGAGGACGAGGGCGCGGCGGATCCGACGAGGCGAGGCGAGCCAGCGGCTGCTCTCTGTGGCGCAGCGTCTTGAAAGGCGGTGGCGAAGTGGTCTTGGCCTTGATGGCGGTGGCGGTCTTGGGCGGCGGCTAGCTCCGACGGCGAGGGCGGTGGCTGCTCTCTGCTCTCTGCGTGGTTTGATCTGGCACGGGGGGGGGAGAAAGGAAGGGGAGGCGCATTTAATACCCCCCTCCCCTTTAACACCGGTTCGGGGCAGGAACCGGTGTTAAAGGGGTTCTGCTTTCATGGCGCATTTATTAACACCCTTTAACACCGGTTCGGACACGAACCGGTGTTAAAAGGTGTCTGTATAAATGAAATAAATGTGCCCCCCTTTAACACAGTTTCGTGTCTGGAACCGGTGTTAAAGGGGGGCATTTATTTCATGCATTAAAGGGGCATTTTTAATTCAAAAAATAGGATATGAATTTGGAAAATTCATATCTTTTTCATTTCAACTCAGAAAAATATGAATAATATATCATAATTTTCATAAAAATAATATCTATCCATTCATGTAAAAACATTTTATATTTACTTTACATGAAAATTTTCAAAATGATTAAAACACTTACATATAAATTTTGATTATTCAATTCAAACAAAAATAAATTGTTAAATCCTAAAACTTTGAACATAAGAAATATTAAGCATCTAAAAAGGAATCTAACCCTATTTTATTAGAGCAAATCATATTTTAATGCCGCGTCTTTTGTATTAACATTTTTGAATTGATTGGATATTTAAATGCCGCATCTTTTGTATACACTTGAATCTGACCAAGCCTCGCTCAACTTGCATTGTTTTTTGATAAAATAGCATATTGTGAATCTAAAAATGAATTTTGTAAAAAATCATGAGCATCGTATCATGTACCTGTAGTTCATATCTGACCCACTTCCTGCCGATTTGGCAGGAATTTGTCTTTTTCACCAGAGGTGGACGGAAAGGTTTCAGATCCCCCTGTTGGTACATTGTATATATAAGGTGGTCTAGTACTTTTGTAAAATGTGTTGGTGGTTTTTTGAATTAGCCATTTGGTGGTTGCTTCACAAAACCGTCCGTTTTTTATGCTCGGAAAATGGAAAATGCCTTTTTGGTGCGATAAAAAGGAAAACTTCTTCTTGCAACATTGTTTGCCATGCCATGATGCACATGTATGCACAATATGGCCATATTATCACAAACTATGCCTTGATTCTAGCCATAACATTGGTCATTTGACCCGAAAGCCAAGAAACCTCGAATGAGAATGCAACTAATAGTAAGTTACATAAAGCCGAACTGGAACTGAAAATTAAGATACATAAAAGAACTGAAAATTAAGATACATGGCCAGATTAAGTAACAATCGGCCGAACTTGTTTCGGAATGTTGGAGTGATTCAGTCATGCTCCTGCCTACACCTGTAATACTCGCCACTGTAGTCGTCGTACTCGCCCATAGTCAAGTTCCCATATCTCCTCTATGAACCCATAATACGTGGTCTTTTACCCATTGTCTTCTGCTGCATCGAAGCGGACACCACTGTTTTGGTTGGTGCTCTTTTTTATCTTGGCCTATCGTGTAAAATGTATTCCCATTTATCTCGTACCCTTGGAAAGTACATACAGTCGAAGATGGTGTCCTGGCCAACAAGTACAGCTGATCCCCAACAGTGGTGTTATTCGTGAGAAGTCTTTGCAGCCAGCTGCCAAAACTCGCCATGTGTTCACTTATAATCCATTCATCAGACTGTCCCGGGTGTTTGAGGCGTATTAAATTCTTGTGTTCATTGATATACGGGGCAACCAAGATAGATCTTTGTAAAACCGTGTAGTGTGCTTGATTGAGAGAATGCACGTCCCTACATATCATTGCTTTACATCCTAGGGTGCCTTTTCCACGCAGTCTCCCCTCATGTCGTGATTCTGGAACACCAATCGCCTTAAGGTCAGGAATAAAATCAACACAGAACTCAATGACCTCCTCTACATATAGCCCTTGGAGATGCTTCCTTCTAGCCTAGCACGGTTATGAACATATTTCTTTAAGACTCCCATGTACCTCTCAAAGGGGAACATATTGTGTAGAAATACAGGACCGAGAATGGCAATCTCTTCTACTAGGTGAACTAGGAGATGCGTCATAATATTGAAGAAGGATGGTGGGAACACCAACTCAAAGCTGACAAGACATTGGGCCACATCTGTTTGTAACCCCGGTAGGCTTTCTGGATCGATTACCTTCTGAGATATTGCATTGAGGAATGCACATAGCTTCACAATGGGTACTCGAACATTTTCAGGTAGAAGCCCCCTCAATGCAATCGGAAACAATTGTGTCATAATCACGTGGCAGTCATGAGACTTTAGGTTTTGGAATTTTTTCTCTGCCATATTTATTATTCCCTTTATATTCGACGAAGCCAGACGGGACCGTGATCTGCTCGACATTCAAAAATATTTCCTTCTCTGCTTTGGTAAGAGCGTAGCTGGCAGGAGTTAAGTGGCATCGTTTACCCTTCTCGTTCTCAGGATGCATAGGCTCTTGAGGGTCTTTCAGACGTTGCTGGTCCTGCCGTGCTTACGGTGTATCTTTTGTCTTCCCATACACTCCTAGGAAGCCTAGCAGGTTCACGCAAACATTCTTCGTCACGTGCATCACGTCGATTGAAGCGGACCTCTAAGACTTTCCAATAGGGTAGGTCCCAAAATATAGATTGCTTCTTCCACATGGGCGCGTGTCCAGCATCGTCATTCGGAACAGATAGACTGCCAGGACCTTTTCCAAAGATTACTTCTAGGTCCTTGACCATACCAAATACCTCCTCACCGGTACGGAGGACAGGCTTCCTCCGGGGTTCTGCTAGACGTTTGAAATGCTTGCCTTTCTTTCTTACTGGATGCAAGTTCGGAAGAAATCGGCGATACCCTAGGTACACAACCTTCTTACATTTATCCAAATATACACTTTCAGTCTCATCTAAACAGTGTGTGCATGCATTGTATCCCTTGTTTGTCTGCCCTGAAATGTTACTAAGAGCAGGCCAATCATTGATGGTTACGAAAAGCAATGCTCGTAGGTCAAATGGCTCCCCTTTGTGCTCATCCCACATACGTACACTTGGTTTGGCCCACAGCTGTAAAAGTTCTTCAACTAATGGCCTTAGATACACATCAATGTCGTTGCCGGGTTGCCTCGGGCCTTGGATGAGCACTGGCATTATAATGAACTTCCTCTTCATACACAATCAAGGAGGAAGGTTATAGATACATAGGGTCACAGGCCAGGTGCTGTGACTGCAGCTCTACTCACCAAAAGGATTCATGCCGTCTGTACTTAGACCAAACCTTAAGTTCCTTGCGTCACGTGAGAAGTCCGGGTACTCTCGCTCGACTTTTCTCCACTGTGACCCATCAGCGGGGTGTCTCAACATCGCGTCTTTCTTACGGTCTTCCATGTGCCATCACAACAACTTGGCATGCTCTTTATTTCTGAAGAGACGTTTTAACCGTGGTATTATAGGAGCATACCACATAACCTGGCGGGAACCTTCTTCCTAGGGGCCTCGCCCTCAACATCGCCGAGGATCGTCCGTCTGATCTATACATGATGCAGTGCATACCGGCATGCATCCAAATTCTCGTACTTCTCACCGTAGAGAGGATGCATTAATGCAGGCATGTATCTTACGCACGTCTAATCCTAGAGGCGCAGACAACCTTCTTTGCTTGGTATGTACTGTCGGGCAACTCATTATTTCTTGGAAGAAGATTCTTCATTTTACCAACAACTTTGAAAATGCTTGTCGGTCACCATTCTCTGCCTTCCATTGCAGTAAATCCAGTGTGGCACCTAGCTTTTTGTGGCCATCTTCGCAAGTTGGATACAACAATGTTTTGTGATCCTTTAACATCTGCTCCAGCTTCTCCTTCTCCTTTTCAGTTTCACATTCTTCCTTTGCATCAGTAATGGCCCGACCAAGATCGTCATCAGCGGGCCCATCTGCTCCCTCTTGATCTTCATTATCTACCCCCGTTGCATTATCATCATATTCAGGATACATATTATGATAGTTGTAATCATTCTCTTCTTCTTCGTTGTCTTCCATCACAACCCCTTTTTCTTCGTGCTTGGTCCAACAATTATAGTTGGGCATGAAACCGGATCGAAGCAGGTGGGCGTGAATGATTCTGGTATTTGAGTAGTCTTTCTTGTTCTGACAGTGAACACACGGACAGCACATAAAACCATTGTGACCACGGTTTGCATTAGCCACAACGATGAAATTTTGGAGGCCCGTAATGTACTCGGAAGTGCGGCGGTCACCGTACATCCATTGCCGGTTCATCTGCATTAATATGTAGTATATATCAAAAAATAATAGGGAGATGACCATTTATATATATAGTACATCAATGACACATGAAAGGATAGTTGCCGACCTCGACCGAGACGGAAAGAGCAACAAGAAAACTTATTTTGAGCTCTCGGGCATTTCACCGAACACCTCTTGTGCATATGAAAAAAAAACTAGCACTCTTCACACCCTCTTGCTAGGCTCCAAAATGTGAAAGAATGGAAGAGTGGGGGTGTGTGTGGGCTGAGGTGGTGTCTTATACAGCCCCCCCTTTAACACCGGTTCATGCCACGAACCGGTGTTAAAGGGGGGCTGCGCGGGCCACTGTTGCAGGGCCCTTTAACACCGGTTCGTGGCATGAACCGGTGTTAAAGGGGGCTCCTTTTTTGCCGCAGGGGGCACGCTGGTACAGCCCCCCCTTTAACACCGGTTCGCGGTGTTAAAGCCCTTTTTCGGGATCAACAAAAAACCTTGTTTCCACTAGTGCCCATACACCGTGGTGGCTTGAGATTTTTTTCCTAGCGTGAAGGTGGCTTCAGATTTTGCCTCTGCGTGAATACACAGGCTAGCAATCTTTTTGGTTTTTTCAAACCGCACGGGCCAAGAATCTAAGTTGAGGCACGGGCGAGTATTTCGTGTACCAAAAAATACTTAGAAATCACGATCGCTTTTAATTGTTGGGACTCCCCACCTGTATCACACACTATATTATAGTTATAATACAAGATCAACAAGATTACTCTTTCGCAACAACACGCAGATATTGTGCTAGTAGTATAGATAGATAGATGCATGCATGCATCTCCAACTACTCGTTCAACATTCTTTTTTTGAAAATGGACGCATTTATTAATATAAACTATTTAATATTTACACCCGGCCTCTGCATAAGCAAGATGCACATAGCCATACGAGCGACAGAACCAGGGAAAAAAGTAGACAAGTATTACAAAAATGCACTATTAAAATAATTGTCGTCAACCATAGATCAATCCTCAATTATAATTAGTTTTTTTACTGTTGCACCGGATGACTGCATAGAAAAGAGGAATCACCACATGTTTATTTCCTCCATTCCAAATAGTAAGCCGCATTTTGCTTTGTCAAGGTTTTTTCATCCGGACGGCGAAAATTTGTCCGATTGTATTCCCAGGCACTCAGTTTTCGCCGGATTTGGCCCAAATTACAACCGGGTTTACCAGGCCGAGCCCGGGGCGCCAGGATTCGCCTGAAAATGCCGGATGAAAGACAAAAAGGGTGGGCCAACCCTTTCGGCGAGACAACCCACTCCCCACTATGATTCGGCTCTCCCACGGCATAGAGCCTTCTCCCAGCTAACCCTCGCCGCCATGTCACCGCCGATGATGCCCCGCTCCGCCCAGCTGATACCATGCCTATTGAAAGGTCCGCCGCCACATCCTTTCCCCTTGCCGTATCCTTGTTTCGTCTTCACCGTAGCTCGACTTTATTCTGAGCTCCCACCCACCTCGCACGTGAAGTGTTCGGCATTTTGCCTGTTTGGCCATGGACTCCGATGATGAGAAGATGTTCGCCCTGCTATTGGAGGAAGAGACCGCCGAAGATGAAGAGTGGATGCGAATCCTCGACTCCCTGGCCAGGCTGTACATGCTAACTTCAGCGCCGAAGCGTGGTGGCTCGGCGAAGGGTCACTGGAAGTGCAAAGAAAGGCAGTGGGTGGAGAGCTACTGCATGTTGTACGCCGACTACTTTGCCGACAACCCGCTGCACGAAAAGGACGTGTTTCGGTGACGTTTTAGGATGAGCCGAAAACTCTTCCTCCAGATCGTGCATGCCATCTAGGAGTACAACCCCTACTTCATATGCAAGAAGGACTGCACTGGCATGGTAGGGTTTCACTGCAGAAGTGCACGGTGGCGATGAGGTTGCTTGCATACGAAGCTCCGGGTGACAGTACCGATGACTATCTCTACATGGACGAGTCCACTTCTATTGATTGCTTGTACAGGTTTTGCGGGAAAGTGATTGCAGTGTTTGGGCCATAATATTTGAGAACACCCACTGCCGAAGACACTTCTTGGATCCTCACAATCAATGGAAGTAGAGGATTTCCTGGATGCTTAGAAGCATCGACTGCATGCATTGGCACTAAAAAAACTATCCAATTGCTTGGCAGGGAATATATAAAGGCCACAAAGGAGGTTGCAATGTGGTACTCGAGGAAGTTGCTACACATGATCTTTAGATTTGGCACTCCTTCTTTGACATGGAAGGATTGAACAACGACATCAACGTCCTCCAATCCTCAAATGTCTTCACCAAGCTTGTTGAGGGTCATGCTCCAACAATGGACTTTGAGATCAATGGGCACCACTAAAACAACATTTCTGAAGACTATCACAAGGCACCATGCTCCCCAAGCATGCTCAGTTTGCCAAGGAACAGAAAGCTTGTAGGAAGTACGTGGAGCGGTAATTTGGTGTGCTCGAAGAAAGATTTGTAATTGTCCGATTCCCTGCTATGACCTAGTCGAAAGATCAGATGTGGGAATTGATGAACTATTGTGTGACCTTGCACAACATAATCATTGAGGACGAGCAGAAGCATCCAGTGGATTTGCTTGAGCAAGAGGAGCCATACTATAGATAGGGGCCTTTTGCAGAGCCTGATCACCAGGTGCCGGCATCTTGGGATGCCTTCATCGCCATGCCTCAGGATATTCGAGACCCGACAGTATATCAACAGCTGTAGGATGATCTGGTGGAGCACATATAAGTACGCAAGGGCAACACAAAGAATCTAGGCCGAACATGATCTGGCCAAACAATGACGAATTGTGCCGAACTATGTTGTGTTTCATTCTATGGCAAACTATGCTAAACTTTATTGTGTTTAATTTTATGTCGAACTATGCCGTACATTTCTCTATAGTCGTATCTATGCCAAACTGTGTGAATTTGAGCCGAATTTGGGCAAAATGTCGCCGATTTTTCCCAAAAAGGCCTCCTTGGGAACCATGCCTTGAAACACGACTGGAAAACTGCCCGTTCTTAGGCCAAAAGTTGCATCCATCCGATACTAAATAGCGCCGGATTTCTTCCTGGGAACACCAAACGAGTGGAGATTCTCTAACAATTGCTCGACGGTATGACATGAAATGTGTGTCACTGGATTCGTTTTCAAAAGTAGTTTGTCATTATAGTGATTTTGCATCACATAAATTGCATATTAAAAGATTAATTATCGGTCAAAGGCTTGTTTTAGGAAACAGTAGGAACTTTTCTTAAAAACAAAATAGTAATATAGCAAATATGTTCTGACTTATGTTCTTTACTTCAGGAATTTAGTGCCTCTACTGTTCAAGAAGCCGGAGAATGGATTTTTGAAAACATTACTAAGTCCAAGAGTGGAAGAAAGGTGATCTATTATAATGGTTGGGATGGATCTGGGGCCTCTGTTATTCTTAGATACATAGCAGCAATGATTCCATACAGGAGAGCCATTCCAGAACTATGCTTTGATAGGACAATTTTCATAGATTGTTCAATGTGGAAAAATAGAAGAGAAGTGCAGAGGGCAATTGCAAAAGAACTGAAACTTGAGCCCTCTGTAATGGTTATTCTAGATAAGCAAGATGAAGATGATGATTTTAGGGGGATTGATGAAAGATCAAGGGATGAGATATACAATGTTGCACAAGTGATTGATCAAACCCTGAGCGCCACCAAATTTATCATGTTTTTCATCAATGGAAGTGATGAAGAGATTGATGTAAGTGCCCTTGGCATTCCTGTTACAAGATTTGGCAAAAACATTGTGATATGGACCTGACAAAGGTAGCCTGACCATCTTCAAGTCTAAAAATATATTTGAGTTAATAAGGAAGCTAAATTATACTCATGTTATCTGGTATTCCGGTTTCTCAATAAGTGAGTTTGAAAGTTCAAATTTGTGTGGACTACTGCATCAACAAGCTACCACCATAGTTAATCGTTGTCCAGGTATGCAAGATATCGACCCAACAATGGTCACAGAATGTCGCCTCTACGGGTTACTTCTGCTTTATAATTTTCACCTTGCCACAAACCTTGATTGGCTTTCCCATGCTTCCAACTATTGGATATGCGATGCAATCATAAAAGGGGACAGAGCATGGGATATTAGTAAGGCATTGCATGGAGAGATAAGTTTGGAGTGTGATGCTTCTTTGATGGACGAGAAGGTCAAACAGTTGATCAACCATTTGGAGCTTCGTTTTTTGGTACTTGAAGATGGTGATGTATATAAGGAAGGCCCATACCGTTGGATTTCAGTCACATCGAGAAATGCAGAAGTACATGGTATGCAAACTATACCTGCAGAGGCATCATCTTTCTTCTTGGCATTTGAAAGATCCGGCCAGCAAATGGGGTCAGAGATAGAGGAGATAGAGGAGATAGAGGAATGGACAAAACTATTTAAAAAGCATTCGAGAAGAATGTTTTCTTGTTTTCCAAGCCCACAGATTACACAAAGATCTTCCAGTACCTACAACCCATCAACTGGTATACCAAATGGGCTCTTCGAAAACTCCAACAACCTTGGTGTGTTAGTTCTATGTTCTTGTGCCTTCAGCTTTGCATCACCTCCTTTCCGCAAGTGTCACAACCTCAGATTCCTTGGATTGGACCGTTGTACACACAAAATAGGTGAAGAAGGCAATAATGATCACGCAGAATGGGCATGGTTGTGTAACCTCTTAGTGCTAGACCTACGCTACACAGGCTGGGATGAAATCTTATCTGAGGAAAAAATGGATCTCATGAGAAATATTAGAGAACTAAATATAGAGGGAGTTAAATGTTGGAAGTACACAGCTCAGCTACAAGGAAGGCTACCTAACCTTGAGAGGCTTCGAATAATCAGACCAACAAGTCCATGGGAGACATCAAATGATGTTGATAACTCATTTGTAGACAAGACAGGGATGGAAATACTTGACTTGTCAGGAAACTCTTACATGAAAGTTCTTCCAACAAGCCTATCAAAGGCGAGTAGCTTGCAGGTGCTCATACTTGATGGTTGTGATGGACTAGAAGAGATTGGCCGACTTCCTCGTTCCCTCAGGTCCTTTAGCTTTGATGGCTATAGGCCAGCTTCACAGCGTACACCAACAATTGAGCTACCTTTGAAATATATCCGCTTGTCTAATGTAGAAGATAACAAGGATATCAGTACCTCCAAGATCTCTCTGGAAGGATGCATAGAATTGGACAATTTGTTCCTACGTGGGTTAAACAACCTTGTGGAACTAGACCTATCTGGAACTGCGATCAAGAAACTTGACTTCAACACCACAGTGGTGCAAGTTCCAAGGCTCAAGCGGTTGTATGTAATTGGATGCGAACACCTACGTTCTCTCATCTTTTTATCGGACGAGCCTGACCTAGAGTTGATGTGTGTAGACACGCGAGGTGGAATCGTGTGTCCTCGGCCAGCCATCGACAAGACCAAGTCCTTCTGTTTGCAGGTGCATGCTGTTGTTCTTGATGCTAGGCTTATTTACCCATGTTATAGTCTATTATGGTATCTTCTAAGTGGAAACCGAAACCCGCAGGATGTTTTTTATAGTATCCATTTTACCAACTCACCCACCTATGATTGGAACAAGAAGTTTGACCATTGCGATCAAAGGAGCTCACAACAGCTTATTCCAGCAGGCCAGTACAGTGATGTCCTTGGCATGGTTGGTGACCCCCCTATGCAGGATTTTCCGCAACCTCTAGATACACGGTCAGACCGACATATAGAAATTGGTGAAGGAAGTTGCTATGTGGAGGATGGAGTGCTTGGCACTCCATTTGTCAAGATGGAATCATCTATCGAATCCATGTATTTGCACGATGTCTCGATACATTCAAGTACTTTTCATAATGAGGACTACGAGTGGCACTACCTTAGGTGGTGCTGCGTGGAGAGGTGCTCGGAGTTGGATACCGTCTTCCTTTCGTGTTCCTACGGATTTCCTAATTTTGAGACCTTGTGGGCATCGGACCTCCTAATGGCTCGCTGGATTTGGAGCAAAGGTTCACGCCATGGTGTTGGCACCACCGATTCCTTCAAAAACTTACAGCACCTGCACCTACGCTCCTGTCCTAGCATCCAGTTTGTTCTCCCGGTGTGGGTCTCCTCCTTCCCGAGCTTACAGACGCTCCACATCATCCATTGCGACAACCTCGGCCACGTCTTCATTCTAGACAACGAGTACCCGGAGGAATTAACCACTGGTGGCATTAAATTCCCGAAGCTGAAGACCGTCCACCTGCACGACCTACCGAAGCTACGGGAGATATGCGAGGTCAAGATGGTGGCTCCTGCGCTGGAGAGCATCAAGATCAGGGGATGCTGGGGCCTGCGCAGGCTGCCATCCGTGGCGGCCCGTGCCCATGGCGCGAGGAAGCCGACCATCGAGATCGAGAAGGACGTGTGGGATGCTCTAGAGTGGGACACAGATCACCGCCCGGACCACTTCGAGGCGCCCGTACACTCTCGCTACTACAAGAAGAAATTGCCCAAGGTCTCCTTCCTCAGGTACGATGATCGATCTATACTACTGAATCCACCACCTTTGCTCGTTTATTTCTGTACTGATCACACCATTTTGTTACTCCATCTCTCGCATCGCCTAGGTGATCGAACTCTGCACCGCGGTGTTTCTTCCATCTCGCCGCGTGGAAGTGAGGGGACAGTGCTACTGGATCATGTGTTTGGTTTGCCTGTGTGCTTTGCTTGGATTGCTAAGGGAGTGCGGTTGTTGCCATCGATATGGGTTGATCGCCTCTCCCAGTCGTGTGTTATTGTTGCCAATGTCTTAGGCTCGAGCTGAGCTTATGGTGGGCTGGTGGCTCTCACCTTGCATTGTGGATTTCAAATAAGAAGAGGTCAGGTCTGTCCCTGCGTACACGGACCTGGCTCTGTGTGTGTGTGTGTGTGGTTTGCTGTGGATGCCTGGATGTGTCCATGAGGCTGCATTCGTGTGTGGCTTCCATATGCCTGGATGTGTTTCGGATTTTAGCAGCTGCCTACTTTTTGCCTGCGTGCATCTACATGGCTAGTTGTGTGTGAGTATGATTTGTTTCAAGAGTGTTTGCCATGTATCTGAAGTTCTGAACCAAGAAGCAGCTCAGCTGGCTGTCTCTGTGTTTGTGGTTGCACGCATCGACCTTGCTGAACTGTGATCTGCTTATTATGATCTATTATATACTAAAAGCAATATAAGGTTGTTTTTCGAGGCACTAGGTTGATCCACATATGCTTAAAATATATACCACGTTGATCAGCATATTAACGGTTAAGATTAAAAGATAAAAGATGTTACGCAAGACATTAAACGTGTACACATGAGTATACGACACGTAAGGTTAAAAAAAACTGAACTTTAGATATTACCGAATATAAGTCGCAGTCCCGTTCGTGAAGTCCCGGCCGGCCGGCCCGTAGGAAGTTAAATGGGTCACTTTAAGGAAAGAGAGTCACATTCCTATACGACGAGTAGAAATTTATGTACGAACCCTTAGTTAATAAGCACACGCCGGATCACGCACATGAAGAAAAGGCTAAGGCTTTGCACGTGAAGGGGTAATATGCAAGTGCACATGTTCAACCCAGTCGTGGTTTACATGCATATGACACAACGTGGCCCTTTTATTTTTCTTTATCAGGTGGTGATGCACTTGATTTGTGTATGATTAGTCGATTACATATGCGAATTATGTGCCTAACTCTTTGCACTACATACATGCGGAATTATATATGTTTGTTCCAACAAAAAGAGGTTATACTGATTAAATTTGAGACAAGTTCTATTTGGCCACACGTTCTCCATAATTTGTAATGTTTCTCTTGAGGGCTCAACTTACAAAAAATAGATCAACTGCCATAGGAAAAAGGTTCATGTCAAATGTGTAAACAAGACATAGAAAATCTAACCCCGCCAATAAGCATATTAGGTACACTTCATAATTCATTTCAGTAAGTTCATGTCCAAATAATATGTTACACGCAAAAAGTCCAAATAATACGTTTCAAATATCTAAAGAACATTATAAAAATTCCAATCAAGTTTTATTAAGCTATATCTTCTTGATTCTAAGTATATACGGCAATCATCTAAATAGGAACTTTAAACAACTATCGCAAGAAATAAATGAAAATGTCTTAACACCAACATCCTAATATGATAACTAATATATTTAATTAGAAGTAATTGAATATTTAACCAAAAAATAAGAATGACCTGCAAGAAAATCGGACAAAATAAATAGTTGGTAATTTGATGAACCTACTTTCAATCGAGCTAAAAGTCTAGATCTTTATAGCTATATCCGAAGTTTAGTGGACCCTTATTCTCCATGCAATATTGTTATTTAAATTTTCCAATTCCATAATGACTCCGCTATTTCTTTTTTGCATGTTATTGCATCACCTTCCAAATACATAGGCTACATAATAGATACTTGGACAATCAAGGTCAATGTTTTAGCATGGCCGGAGACAATTAATCTATTGACTATTATAAGCATTGATACCATTTTATAAGATAAGAAGTCCCAATTATTACAAATATATCAATTCATTATGAAAATATATTTGTTCCACATTAAAAAGTATGGTCTATGATTCTATTGTGGACAAACAGGTGAACAAATTTACGCTAAATGGGAAGACATTGTTGTACATATGTAAGATCTTAAAGTAGGAGTTTAAATTTCACACAACATGTTGCACATCAAAAAAGTCTGCTTGGACAATGAAATTCCAGAAAATAAAACAAATATGTTAGAAATATTATATACAAGAAATACACTATGGTGAGTAGAAGATAAAAGTTAGAGAAAACACAATTGTGTATATTTAAGAACTTCAGGATGCACAAATATCATGCACCAGTATATCATATTCTATATAGTGTTAACTTAGATAGTACAGTAAGAAATTGTAAACAGGGATCATTTATGCAGATACTCCATATATGCAACTAAACCTATGGCAATGTCCTACTTGCCAAAATAGAACTCATACTAGCAGAAAGATTCACTATGAGAGCAATACGATTCCCCTTGACATGGTTCGCAACAACGTTGACATCGGCTTGGTTGGAAGTCTTTAAGAATTCACTGGGATGGTCCTTGAATAAATATCATCTCTATAGTTTTAAATTTTCTTATACACAAAATAAAATCACTCTACATGGAGTCATTTTAGTATAATAATATACTGATATCTTTCTTTCAAAATACATTGGTGATTGCCAAGGGAAATTTCAGCAAATCCAATGGTGAGGAGTTTACTCTCTCTTCTCAACTCATTTTTTCTATGCGAATCCGAACAAAAACAACCTAACTTAAGAAAAGGTGGAGATACAAATTGTAGGTTACTCCCTCTATTTCATCCTAAGTGCTCTCGACTCATCAATTGTTCACTTCACAACATCTATACATCGAGGAAAACACCATCATAGTTCATACCATAATTCCATCCTTAAATGCTTGAGGTGGTTAGAATATTATATTTTAAATTAATAGGGATAAGCATGATTAAAAAATTTCACTACTCTCTCCCCAACTTAGTTCTTTTCGTGGGTGTCTATAAATATTTAATAGTGAAAACAAAGTGTGTAGAGAAGAATACTGATAGTAAAAATGTATCGTTTATACATGCCTACTATCTACTATAACGAATGATCAAAATAAGAATTGCTCATCTTAGAATATCCAACATCTCAACAAAGATTGTTAGTTTGCTAATATTTTAAAATTACAGTTGTGCATATTATGCATTAACGGATCAATATATCTACAAGATCATGCAATTCCAACAGATATACGTCACTATGAAAAAATTGTAAGATTTATTATTATTTAATAGATCACTAAATTGTGGTTTTATAAATAGAAGGACATATCATGATTGAAGATAAAATTAAATGTACATTGTTTCAACACTATATATGTTTAAATTACCAAATCAAACAAACTTATTGCATTACAATGTAGATGTTAAAACAACAACACAAAATGATAGAAACAATGATTAAAATATTGCACCAATTGTTAAACAATTTTATAATTTTTTGTTGTGACTTAGAAACAAAATAATATAAAAAATTAGGTCAAAATAACACATTTAGGGATGTATCCATCTCGAAAATGGTTTGTATTGGGGAACCAATACATTAAATAGGAAGGGAAATGCCTACATACGAAAAACATAGATACTTAGATGCTTTCAAGATGCTCAAGGTGATGCCCTCGCATGTGTGAGGGCCACTATGCTAGTTTAAATAAAAGGAAAAAAAAAGGCAGCAGCAATGTGTGTGCCGGTTGTTGCAATCACCTAGCACTGGCTTGGCTCTCTTGTGTGAATCAGTGACATACTCGTCAAATTTGTCAACCACAACCACGAGTACTAACTATAATTGTTTTTTCATGTGGTTTCAACTACTGTTGCATTGACTTCATGCTTCAATCTTATTGACAAAGAATTTAGCATTTAAATCAGAAGCCTCTGGTCGCCAAGAATTTGTGCACAAAAATAGTGCTAGTATCAAGCATTACGAGTTAACACTACTGACTACTCACGAAGAAGAATTCAACTCAGCAGCTGCTATTTAACCGATAGCGCTCAATAACTCGCAGTTTAGCAACATGTCAAACAGTTTGATAGCAACGTCACTCTTGACGCGTATTACGTTCCCAACCAGAAACATCAGTTGCTTTTAGGGCATCTCCATGTCGACCCATTTCGTCCGAACGTATGTGAACTCGTTCGGACGGATGCACGAAACGTGTGCGGCGCCTCATCCATCCGGACAAACGCGTCCGGATTGACTCATACGTGCACAATCTGGGCAACGGTTGCATCCACTCGGACGCGCGCGGACAGGACGGGTGTCCTGTTAGTCGGCCACTCGGGGCTCATATGTAAATGAAACTTAACGATAGCTATTCATTAGATTAAGTCCTGCCAGTAACAAAAAATCCGTTTGAACAAAATAGGGGAATGCTACTGATGATGCCGCTACTACTGCTACTGCTGCTGCTGGAGGAGGAGGACATCGCGACGGTACTCGCCGCCGTTGTTGTAACCACCATTGTCGTGGCCACCGTTGCTGCTGCCAGCCCCGTCGATCGATGCCCTAGCGGACCAGATGGCCCGCTGCTGGACGTGTTCGCACACCAGGCCGTGATCCACCATCTTGCCCACCACCTTCCTGCGGTCTTTCGGCTGCCCGGTTCGCCAGGGCCTTGTCTATCTCGGCGGCCCAGTTGTCCCTCGCCTCCTGGTGCGTGAGCTCCCTCGCTACAGAAATGGCAAACGCCTGGCGCTGGAGTTCTGTCTCAGCCGCAAGAAACTCCGCCGGAGAAGGAGACAGAGCCGAAGCCGAAACCGGAGCACCATTGGGGCCGAAGTCCAGTGCCTGCGTGATCTGCACGGGAATGGTGATCGCCTCCTCCCCCTCCTCCTTCAGTCGATTCACCTCCTCCCCCTCCTCACCCTCATCCTCTGCCACCTCCGTCTCGTTACCCTCGATGAGAGCCCAGGCGGCCGCCGCCTCAGCGGCCATAGCCACGCGCTCCTCCTCTGCCGCCGAGTCGGCGACATGCTCACGCTGCGCCTCTTCCGTGTCACTGCGCGCTTTGGCGGCGCAGCTCGTGGACGGTAACCTTGGCGGCCTCCTTGGCCACCTCCTCCAGCATGGTCATGGCCGCCTCATGGCGGATCTCGCGGAGAGCCGCTGATGCAGCCTCCAAGCCCACCACCTTCACCGCCTCCTTGGCAGCGACGTGGTGTACTTCACGCACCACCCATTGGGCAGCCACCATGGAGGTCGCCTCCACCACCCGCTCCAGCGCTGCCTCGGCCAACTGGCCTTCCTTCTCGAAGGCCAACACCTGCGCCTCGCTCATGCGCCTTGATGACCCACAAGTATAGAGGATCGCAACAGTCTTCGAGGAAAGTAAAGCCCAAATTTATTGACTCGACACAAGGGAAGCCAAAGGATATTTATAAGTCTTAACAGATGAGTTGTCAATTCAGCTGCACTTGGAAACAGTCTTGCTCGCAATAGTTTATCAGTAGCAACCGTTTTGTAGTAGCAATAGCAAAATAACAGCAGCAATAAAATAAGGATAGCGGTAAGAATTGTAGTAAACAGCAGGATTTAAAGTGCGGTGAGCATAGGGATGAATGGACAGGCGTTGCATGGACAAGACAATTCATGTAATAATCAAGACAAAGGCATTTGCAGATAATGAAGATAAAGCATCCAAGTACTAAGTAATCATAGGTATGCGTTCAATATATAGTCATGCGTGCTCGCAATGAGAACTTGCACACCATCTTTTGTCCTGCCAGCCCGTTTACAGCGGGGACTCAAGGGAATCTACTAGCAATTAAGGTGCTCCTTTTAATAGAGCATCAAAGCAAAGCATTAACACTCCATGAACACACGTGATCCTTACATCACAGCCATCCCCTCCAGTTATCCCAATTTCTGTCACTTCAGGGCCTCGAGTTCTGGACAACAATATGTGTATACAACTTGCAGGTAAGATCATAAACAATAATATCATCATGAATAAATAACATGTTCAGACCTGAGATCATGGCACTCGGGCCATAGTGACAAGCATTAAGCATAACAAGTTGCAACAATGTCAAAAAGCACTAATAATAGATACTAGGCACCATGCCCTAACAATCTTATAAAATTACATGACAGATCTCATCCAATACCTACCCTTCCCATAGCCTATTGCAGGGATTACTCACTCATGGATGGGCGAGTCATGGATGGTTGATGGAGAGGCGTTGGTGATGATGATGGCGATGATCTCCTCCAATTGCCCATCCCGGCAGGGTGCCAAAACGGAGTTTCTGGTTACGAATCATGGTTTTTGGTGGTGGCGGCGCAGCAGAACTGTTCTCTAGAAATTGTCGAACCCCCCGTTGTTTTTAGGTCAGAGGGTATATGTAGGCGAAAGGAGAGGTCAAGGCGGAGTCTGAGGCGGCCACACCATGCCCTGGTGCGGCCAGGCCTAGCCAGTGCTTGGGGGTGGTGTAGGCCCCTCTGGCCTCTTCTCCCCTCCGTCTTCTGGCTCCATGAGTCTTCTGGGAAAATAGGATTTTCGTATTTTTTGGGATTTTTACTAAAAGTTGATTTACTGCACAAAAATGAGACACCAAAGCAATTCTGCTGAAAACAGCGTCAGTCCCTATTAGTTATATCCAAATCACACAAATTAGAGGAGAAAAAATAGCAAAAGTGTTCGAGAAAGTAGATACATTTGGACGTATCACGACTGGCCAGCAACGTGGCCTCGAGGTGGACCTCGTCGACCTCCACCTCCGGGAAACGGGTGCAGCACATCTGCTGGATCTTGGCCCAAGTGGCGATCTTATGGCGAGGCATGGCTGATGGTGGCTGGAGATTTTTTGGCTGCTGGTTTGCTCTTGATTTGGGCATGTTGTCTCCGTCATGCCGACAGCCGTCATTTATAGACCATGGCAAAGGCGGGAAACGATTGGGGAGGTCTGGGAAGTTTTCTGGCCGTGTGAAGCGAGGTGCGTGCGGGAAATGATGGCGAGAAACGCCGGCCACGTGGGAAGCCGCCAGAGCTGATATACGATGTCTCGTCGCCATTAACGTCCCATCACGAGGGTGTCAAGCGGTGACAACGGGAGGGAGACAAACAGATGGGTCAGGCCGCTAGGCATGGCTGGCCGGACATGCCGGACCATGACCCCAAATCGACCACGGCCTGACCCAAACGGACACAAACAGACTGTTTGGAGCGACCAGATGGGTCGGCCCGGTGGATATGCCCTTAGAACATGTATTAGGTTCCCAGCTCTTTCACCATCACCTTCATGGCACACAACTCCTTCTGGAGCTCTGTCTCCAACACAAGGTGGGAGAAATGCTGGCCCTTATGGGTTGGCGGAGAGGGAGTCAGGGAGGGTGCAGAAGCACATGATGGTGAGTGGGTCGGCGACGAGGGCCAGGTCGACAGTTGTGAGGGGGACCATACGACATGATGTTGTGAGGGGGACCATACGATGGGTGGTTATGGGAGGGACCATATGATGGTAGGGATGCGCGACTGCCGGTGAAAACCGTGCTGACTCCAGTCACGGCGGACGATGTCAGTGTTCCTGCAACGGTCCCTTATCGAAGGCGTCGTCGACACAGCTCTCGTGTCTTCACTTGGGCTACTCTGGGGGAAACCCTAGATCTAGGTATCCCGGATAGGATGATGACGATGCTTGACGTTGTTCTCCCTCTTGGGGGCATCTTTTTTTAAAGAAGATGCTGGTCGAAAGGGAATAAGGCGAAGCGGCTTTGTCTTGCAAGGAGACTTTGGTGGATTTTTCAAGTCACGCCTAAACTCCATGTGCTACGCTTATTCATGCCTGGTTTAGTATGTGCTACGCACGATGAATCTCCTGGTGGTTTCAAGATGTGTCGGATGGCGAGACTCGGTGGCATGGTGCCGAGGGTCACGATGGTGATCATGCGAGTGTGTTGATGGAAGTACGCAGGATGGTGAAGTTGTTTGGCATCATGGTGATGTCGACGATAGGCCTAATACGTGTTTTACTTTGATACTCCTAAAGATACGTTGGTGGAAGATGTTGGCATCGACAACTTGAGCGTGCATTGGTGTGCATTGAGGATCAACTAGATAGGTTTATGCTCCTGGCTCGCTGTTCGGCCGTTTTGGGGCCTCCGGGTTTTTGATGATGTGAGAAGAGTGTTGGCTCTGACATGGCCACATCTTAATCGAGGTTGTCGTTAGAGAGGTGGCTTTAGGTTGATCCTTGTATTCTCTTTGTAATGTTTCACTGAATAAATAAACCAGGTTGTGTTGCATCATTTTGATGCAAAGGTTGGGGTTATCATCTCTATTTTGAAAAAAAAGATGTGACACTGGCTATGTTGATGTGAAGTTTGTGTGGTTATTGGTTCTCATGTTTCGTTCTTTGTGTGATTGATTTTTTTCCCAACCATGAGACGATGAATAATCGGTTCAGTAGCTTGAGTTACAATGAGTGTGTCCATGACTATAGTGTGTTTAGCAATTGTAGGCCCGTAATAGGAAAAACCTAGAAACCTAATGTCATGGTATGTCTAATCCTACAAGAATTGAGAACACAGCTATGTGCAAACAAAGGCCGAATGAAACAGATAGAGAATTCCTCACAAGATGGTGCACAGTGCGCAACTCTTGCGAAGGGGTAATCGAGTCTCAATACATTGCATGGTTTGCGCAATGATGTAGACATGGAAGTGTACTGTGACAAAGGTTATAGAGAGATATGCCGGCGAGCTTGGCAGAAACAATAAGAATTGCTGACTCGTCTGCGTTAGGAGATCTGACTCAGCCTCTGCTTATGTCGGCAGACGGGATGACTGAGACTCAGATCTATGACACTTCCGGGTCACAAAGACGTCAAGAGAGGGCCGAGTATCGAAGCAAAATAGGATATGAGAGACCAGATTACAGATATGGTTCGACTCTGGTCGTAGCGGTGAGTCAAGATCACTCGGATGCTGGAAGCAGCCAACGTCAAAGGACAAGTGTACAATAGCAGTGGATACCAAAGAATGATGGCAAAAAGCCATATGAACAAAGAAAGCAGTATCAAGATAGGCAGAAATATACTTATGAAATGATGTTGGACCAACCATGTAAGTTACACATGCCGAGTCCAAGTAAGCCAGCAAATCACACAACAAGGCAATGCACTTGGTTTGAAGGAGGCAGTGGATTAGCGCCGACTAGCGATTACCACCTCCCCTTCCACCACTTACAGGAGGAAATGCTCAAGCTGTTGGAGCTGAGCATAGGTATGAGAACAGGCAGCCGAGATACCATAACCAAGAAAGAAGGGAGGATGTGCATTAGGTGCATAACCCAAGAAATGACGACGCTCATGTCGGCCATGGAACCAGGAATGAGTACAGAGAGCATCACCAGAGCTATGTCGTATTCGTCACAGAGACGAATGACAGAAAAAGCCAGCAGAGATGGATGATGGAAGTAAATGCCACGACGCCGAAAATTCCAAAGTACATGCATTAGTCTGAACAGAAGATAACGTGGAGCATAAAGGATCACCCCAAGATCATGCCAACTCTAGGAGGATATGCTCTTGTATTGGATCCAACATTCATGGGGCCTGATATCAACGTGAAGTTCTCCAAGGTATTGATTGATGACGGCAGTAGCATCAACATCATGTACAAAGATACCATGCTCAAGTTAGGCATCACTATGAATATGCTGGAGCCGACTAAGACAACTTTCCATGGCATCGTGTCAGGATTGTCCTGTGAGCCAATTGGCAAAGTTTGGGTTGACGTCTTATTCGGCAACAGAGAAATTGTCACACTAAAGCCATAGAGTTTGAGGCGGTTGACTTGGTCAGCTCATACCATGCCTTACTCGGTAGGCCGGCTATGGCAAAGTTTATGGCTACTCCCCACATTGCTTACTTGAAGATGAAACTGCTAGGTCCTTGTGGAGTTATCATAGTCGAAGGAGATTACAAGAGATCAATCGCTTGTACCTCATCCGTATCTTTGTTGGCCAAGTCAATGGTCATAGCACAGGAAAAGCATCAAATGATGGAAGTGGCAGCATTGGCCAATGCAGCACAAATGTCCATGTCGGAACTTACTAATCCGCATGGAAGTGTATCATTCCAATCTACCAACGAAACCAAGAACGTACATGTGGATGAGACTTTCCCAGAACGCACAGTTACCATTGGTGTTGGGCTGACTGACAAATAGGAAAGCGAGCTCACCAGCTTCCTCTGTGAGAATCGGGATATCTTTGTTTGGTCCACACATGATTTGCAAGGAGTTCCGAGAGAGCTGGCTGAGCACTCTCTTCATGTAAGGACAGATGCCAAGCTGGTGAAGCAACCCCTCCGCCGCTTCGCCGAGGATAGGAGGAAAGTGATAGCTGCCGAGATAGCCAGGCTCTTGGCTATCGGGTTTATCATGGAGGTACTGCACCCAGATTGGTTGTCAAATCCAGTCTTGGTCGAGAAGAAAAAAGATGACCCGAACATGGCAGTGGTGTGGCGCATGTGTATTGATTACACGAACCTCAATAAGGCGTGTCCAAAAGATCCATTTCCCCTGCCACGGATCGATCAAGTCATAGACTCCACTGCCGGGTGTGAGTTGTTGTCATTTGTGGACGCGTATTCTGGTTTCCACCAGATACCAATGAATCCGAATGATCAAATAAAGATAGCTTTTATCACCCCGTATGGGGCTTATTGCTATCGCACTATGCCGTTTGGATTGAGAAATGCAGGTGCAACATATCAAAGATGCATGCAAAAATGCTTGCAAGATCAACTATACAAAAATGTTCAAGTATACGTCGATGATGTGGTAATAAAAACCAAACAAAGTCATACTAATTGAGGACTTGCATTAAACATTCACAAACTTAAGAAGGTTCCAGATGAAACTTAACCCGGAAAAATGCACTTTTGGTGTCCCAGCTGGAAAGTTACTCGGATTCCTTGTATCCAGCCGAGGAATTGAAGCTAACCCGACAAAGATCAGGGCCATTGAAAGAATGGAATTGCCAAAAACCCTCAACGATGTCCAGAAGTTCACAGGGTGCCTGGCCTCGTTGAGTAGATTTATCAGTCGGCTAGGTGAAAAAGCCTTACCATTATATCAACTGATGAAGAAATCAGACAAATTCGCATGGACACAGCAAGCTGATAGCGTTTTCCATGAACTCAAGAAGATGTTGGCAACAGCACCAATATTAGCGTCACCACTATCCAAAGAGACAATGCTGCTCTATGTCGCCGCAACCAACAGAGTTGTAAGTGCAGTGATAGTGGTAGAACGCGAGGAAGAGGGCAAATCAGTCCAAAGACCAGTTTATTACTTGAGCGAAGTGCTCTCTATATCAAATAAAATTACCCCCATTACCAAAACATGACGTATGGGGTGTATATGGCAGCACAGAAGCTGAAGCATTATTTCCAAGAACACCCAATCTGGGTAATATGCGAGGCACCCATCTCGGATATATGGGGCAGCAAAGATGCCAATGGCCGAGTGGAAAAATGGGCTATAGAGCTAGCACCATACACTCCGCAATATGACATGCGATATGCGATTAAATCTCAAGCCGTAGCTGACTTCTTCGTGGATTGGATGGAAATGCAATATGATCCACCACTACCAGATCCAAATTATTGGAAGATGCATTTTGACGGGTCCAAGACAAAAATGGGTCTGGATGCCGGGATAGTGCTTACATCTCCAAAGAAGGATCAGCTAAGGTATGTGCTGCAGATCCACTTCGCTGCATCCAATAATGTAGCCGAATATGAAGCACTGGTCCATGGCATAAAAGTAGCCAAGGAGATTGGCATCAAAAGGATCATGTGTTTCGATGACTCAGATTTGGTTATTCAGAAAGTATCTGGCCATTGGGACACGCTGGATGCAAACATGGCACTGTATCGTTTCCATGTCCAACAGATTTTGGGATACTTTGACGGGTGTGAATTTCATCACATACCCAGAGCAGAGATCGAGGCAGCGGATGTACTATCCAAGTTAGGCTCATCGCGGCAGGCAATTCCATCAGGAGTAGCGTTGTAACACCTCATAAAACCATCGATCAAGCCATCACCAGAGTCCGAATCAATATTCATCCCGGCGAGCCAACAGTCAGGCGTGGAACCCATGGACATTGAAGCAGGGGCAGGTTCGAATAACTCGAGGACTACCTCGTTCACCTCAGGGGTTGCCGAATCGCACTCGGGGACTCCCTAGGTTATGTCGACAGAACATATGTCGGCTGGGCCCATGGAGATTAAGGAGGAAACAGATTCGGCACCATTGATACTAGCCTGGGCACAAGCAATATTCAATTACCTAAAAGATGGAACTTTGCCAGATGATGAGGTACTGGCAAGACAAACAGAAAGAAGAGCAAAAGCATACACAATAATCAACAAAGAGCTATACAAAAGAAGTGTGACAAGTGTATTGCAGCGTTGCATAACTCCAAAGAAAGGCCAAGAAATTTTGTTGGACATTCACCAAGGATAGTGTGGGCACCATGCATCATCAAGAGCATTGGTAGCCAAGGCATTCCGACATGGATTTTATTGGCCAAGTGCACTGGCAGAAGCACAAGAGCTATTGGAAATGCAATGGTTGCCAGCGCTATGCGTCAAAGTCACACTTACCAGCATCTGAATTAAAAAATATACCAATCACTTGGCCATTCACGGTATGGTGCCTGGATATGGTAGGACCACTCAAACCAGCGAGGGGTGGCATGACTCACATACTTGTAATGATTGAAAAGTTCACCAAATGGATAGAAGTGAAGCCCATCAAAAAATTGGATGGAAAAACAGCTGTCACATTCCTAAGAGACATAATCTTGAGATACGGTTACCCACACAGTGTGATCACAGATAATGGCACAAACTTTGCCGAAGGAGCTTTTGCTCGATTTTGCGGAAAAATCCGAATAAGACTTGACGTAGCGTCAGTCGCCCATCTAGAATCAAATGGACAAGTTGAACGAGCTAATGGATTAGTTCTATCCGGGATAAAACCCCGCTTAATGGAACCACTCCAGAGATCACATGGTTGTTGGATAGAGGAATTACCCTCAGTGCTATGGAGTTTAAGGACAACTCTGAATCGATCAACAGGCTATACGCCATTCTTCCTTGTGTATGGGGCAGAAGAAGTTTTGCCTGCCGACATAGAGTATGACTCGCCAATAGTAAGACAATGCTCGGAAGCCAAGGTAAAAGAGGCCCGAGAAGATGGAGTTGATTTACTCGAAGAAGCAAGAGAGCTTGCATTGTCCAGATCCTCCATATACCAACAAAATCTCCGACGCTATCATAGTCGGGAAGTTCAACCTCGTGTTTTCCGAGAAGGGGATATGGTGCTCAGACTAGTGCAACGCACAGCTGGAATGCATAAGTTATCACCCCCATGGGAAGGGCTATTCATTGTAAGCAAAGCATTGCACAATGACTCGTATTATCTAATAGATGCTCACGAAGCACAAAATAACAAGGAGGACAGATCAGGTGATGAGACCAAAAGGCCATGGAATGTGGCACTGCTACGTCCTTTCTACACTTAAGATAAGCAGCGCATGAGTTGAGGGTCTTGGCACGTTCTGACAGCGCCGCAAGATGCTCGTCGATACTGACCTCGCCATCAGCAGGAGATCCAGATTCGGCTCACACTCTCTTCATGGCCCGTATAGCAAACATCTTAGCCTCGGGGAAATTCTCTACAAACGCAAAGGAACATTAACAGAACAGTGGAAAAGAGACGAAAAGCAAGAGTATGAATATAGAAAAAAAGGGTAAGGACTCACTACCGAGGAAAGAGTTGATGGCGCCGAGCTTGCTTTGCCAAGTCCTAGCCTTGGCCTGAAGAGCGTCCAAGTCTAGGTTAGCCGACTCAACCGCCGACTCTGCCTCCTTGAGCAGCTCCTTGGTCTTCTCGGCGCTGGCGGCATGTTGGCTGTCTTTCTCGGCAAGCTCCTCCCGTAGCCCCTTCACCTCGGACTGATGCTTCTGCTCCATGACGGCCATCTGATTTTTCAGAAGAGTCACCTCGTCTCACTCCTTCTGGAGTTCGACTTGGTGCTTCTCTGCTTATTCGGAACATATCACTCATCAGCAACAACAAAGCTATCTCGATCCATTAGGATAAGAATGGCAAAGGAATGAGCATGAACACAGAGCAGCCAAAGAATTGCTAAGAACTTACTTTTAGTCTCGCTGATCTGCGAGTGTAGCGCGTCAATGGTGGACTGGGCAGAAGCTGTGGGAAAACAGCGAGAGAAGATCAAGGAAATGAAACGAAGGAAGGTGCGCCGAATAAGGATATGGAGAGTAATAAAATTACCTTGGCCCTGAGTCTCGGCTTGCAGCTTGTGATGAGCGAGCTCGAGCTTGCGATACTCCCAGAGGAGAGCCTGGTGCACCTTGGTGCGCGCATTGTGCGTAAGCTGCATCACAAAAGAGGATCAGAAAATCTGCAATCAAGCTTGCAGCCGAATGAAAGTTGGGTTTTAACTTAGAGCTTACAGCCGACTAAGTTCCTTACTCGGCAGTAACCTCGGGGACTAGGTATCATGCATGATAAAAAGATACTCTGTGCGTAAAAGAGTAAGAAAGTTACTTACCTCGTTCACTTCATGTACTCTGGCCATCAAGGTGATGGCCTGCTGAGTCATGTCCGAGATAGCTTTGGGGCCCAGCTTCAACTTCTTGCTAGTATTGGAGCTGACCTCTTGCTCGTCGGCTGCGTTCCAGGCAACGGCATAACGCTCTGCAGTACCAAGGCCGTTCCCGCTAAGCGTCCGAGTGAGAACTTGCCCCTTCTTCAGGGCAGTTCCCACATTGGCGCGGGTAGCAGCAGCGCTGGTATGCAAGGCAACAACCTTGGAACTGCCGCCACACCCGGTAGCCACAGACTTGCCCAACTGACCTGCCAAACTTCGTTGTTGGTGTGGGCCGAATCTGGGGAGCAGTGCCAGGGGCATGGATCAAGGTCAACTGCTTGGTCGAGTAAGGCTTGCCCGATGAAGTGCGAGCCGAGCCTGAAGCAGCAGGCCGGGTCTGACTTTTTGACAAAGGAGGAGAGTGAGCAGATCTGGTTGGGGAAAAGACAGGAGCCGACTGAGCAGGCTCAGCAATGTTCTGGAGGGCAATAACAGGATCAACTTGTGTACTGGGAGCAGGAGAACTAATGACAGAGGTCTTCTCGACGCCAATGTTGCTAGCACCAAGATCAGGAAGTTGTTCAAGAGAAGCAGCAGGGGAGCTGGGCCGAGTCTCCTCTGATGGATGCGCCGCCGGCTCGGCTTCACTCTGAGACTCACGAGTCTCAGTGGTGGGGGCAGTGACTCGGGCGGGGCTTGGCACGGCAGTGTCGGCGCGAGGAGGAGAGGCTGGCCTTAGCGGCGAGGCCATGCTAGGGGCATCCTGGCTGGCCAACAAAGGTGCAGTGCTGAAAATAACAAAAATGCTTATAAGAAAGCAATCACAAAACATGAAAAGGAAAATGGAAAGTGGCAAGCAGCGGAACTTACCCGGAGACGGTCGGATCACGGGGCATGCGACGAGTGACTCGGCGCCCAGGAGCTTTGTGGGTCTCGGTTAGTGTGGCAGCAGGAGGAGTAGTAGGAGTAACTTTGCGCTTCTTGGCGGGCTGAGTAGTGGCGAAGGCCCCACGCCGCCTAGTCGGCTTGGCAGCAGGGATTTTGCTGACCCCGCCCACAGCGAGAGGGGGAGTCTCGTGTACCTGGCCAGCTGCATAAGTAAATAACAAGCTCACTCGGATAAGTCAGAAGGTTAAGGACAAGTACCTCCATAATTTTGTAATCATCATCATCATCAGACCAATATCGTAAGGGGTTTCGAGTATGGGTCTTATCCGGAGTTGAGGCAGCTGCAGCATGCGGAATTGGCATGAGTCAAACTCGACTTCGTCGGTGTTGGAGTGATCCTCATAACATCCACTAGGGGGACAGTACTATCATCAACTTGGTGAAGGAGATTCTGCGAAAGACAAACAGAATAAGCATAAAAAAGTAGACAGAGAATAACAAGTGAAGAAAAGAAAAGTTAACTCGGCAGCAAGAGATGACTCGGAAACTTAACCAGGGGACAGGCTTATCCCGGCTAAAAGGGGGCAGCTCCAGGACCAGTTCTACGCCAAGGTCAGTTTGAAGATAGAGCTGACCCGACGGGCCACGGAGTCATTGGTAAGCTCCAACGTGGAATACCGAGTAGGATCTCGCGGGCCACTCATGAAGCACATCTTGTGGCTTCTGGCTTGGATGGGGCTGACCCGGCGTGCTACAAATGCACACATGAGATCCTCCTCAGAAAGGTGGAACTTATCATCCGACAAGAGCAGCCTCTCCAGGATCCCGTGGGCCTCGTTCACCGCGGAATTCTTGTCGCGCGGGTCAAGCTTCCAGAACTCTTTGCTAGGAACTTCGTCCGAGAAAGGGGGAGCCGGATGTAATCGGTGGACCCGCTGTTTTTGACATAAAAGAAAGTCCTATGCCATTTCTTGCAAGAGTCTAAGCCAGTAACCCGAGAAAAGATGGAGTCCTTCCTGGGTGTGATGCTAGCGGCACCACACCTAGTTGGCATTTTCTCGGCACGAGGAACGCCGGGATCGGGCACTACTTGGATCCTAAAACTAAAATATTGGGCCCAGAGAAGAACAGTGTGCCAAATCCCCAGATAGCCCTCACACACAGAAATGAAACAAGACAAGGAACCAATTGCATTGGCCGACAAATGGTTGGTTTGAAGATGGAAGGTGGAGAGAAAAGAAACAAAGAAATTTCTCACTAGAAGAGCAAAGCCGCGCTCGAAATGCCAGAGGAAAACTACCCTCTCATTGGCCTCGGGTTTAGGAGCAATCGCACCTAGAGGGAGACGGCAATCCACCTCGAGCGGGATGCGCCTGGTGGAGCGCATCCACTCAAGTTCCTCCTCGGAAACTTCTGAGCCCTCCTAGCCGCCGCGCTCGCCGGAGGCGACCTCCTGCTCCTCTGCTCCCTCGGTGGCATCGCGGGCGTCCATGATTTCCGTGGCTTCAGTCTCCTCCGCCACGGGAAGAGGCTTGGAGGAGCGTGGACCCTTAATGGAATGGAAAAGGGAAAAGAGGAATCGCAAGAAAGAAGCCATGGGGAAGAATAATCGCAAGGGAGAAGTTGGGATTTTGGAGGCGCAAGGAAGAAGAAGAAGAAGGCAGTGGGGAAACTGAACGGGCGAGGGAAGTTAAGTTCCCCCTCACCCCTACTTAAGGGGAATAAAAACCCCAATCGTGGGATCTGCCTGCGCTGTGTGGCCAGCGTGTGGCCGTGTATTCGGCTGAGTGAGCCAGTCAGCAAGCGCCACGTATAGGTGATACACGATAAATCCACTGCCACATCACGCTTCACAGGACACGAGGCGCAGAGCGATGGGACTGCCATAGTGACGGTGAATTACTGCGCAGTCGTCACTGTGTAGTCAGAGTTTGGGACAAAATTTGAGGCAAGTCATCATGATTATAAGCTGTCAGTGACTTAAGACACGCCGAAGTGGCCAAAGTGACTCGGCACGAGGCAAAACTGAGCCAAAAAGTCAAATATGAGACTCGGAAAGATCAAGATAGACTCGGCTAAAATCGAGGTTACGCCAAACAATGCGCCCTAAGCAGTATATACTGACAGAAGGGAAAGTTCTAATCACATTAAAGGAACCTGGAGACGCCTAACACCTAGAACTACTAGGCCTCACCGGCTTCGGGGACTAATGTCGGGGGAATAAACCCGGTAGAATCATAAGGGGTAAAATATTGTCCAGCTTGGCTTATGCCGAGTAAAGAATAAACCTGGCCGGGCAAGCAACAGCCGGGTAAGAAAATCATGCACAGTCGTATGTCGGCCCATATGAGACAAGTTGGTTACCTTGTAGGAAGTAACGAGCCGAGTCTCTCGAGGGAAGGCCGAGTCAGAAAGGACGCGTGGCAGCTTTTTGAGTGAGGTTCAGGAGAGACCATGGTAAAGCACGATCAACAGAGAAGGGCGACGCCGGGTGACACGAAAGGAGTCGGGTGACGCCTAAAGCAAGAACTGGAGGCTACGTACGAGAAGATCGTTAGCTGTCTAGCTTTGTGGACTGGGTCAAGGGGCCTAGGGCTATCCCATGACCCGGCCCATACAGTAAGGACCAAGGTCCAAACAGTAACCCTAGGACCCAAAGGGGTGTAATCTGGCTAGACATCGCCTATATAAGGAGGGGCATAGCTAGGGTTAGAGTAGGTTGGACACAAGGGAGAAACTAGTGCAATAGGCTATGCTCAAACAGCTCAAGGAGCACCTGTAAACTTATTGGATCAATAGAAATCCTAAGTGTGGAGAGTTCATCTTGTTCTTCGTGCGCGGCTAGACCGTGCACTTCCTCCCCGGTGACCACAAGCATCCATTCAACCCCAACTTAATCCTACCCATGGCATCTATTGTGACACCACCACGACACCCCCATGTCGGCCATGCCCCCATGCCTCCCATGCCTCCTCCAAACATGGCCATGCCTCCTCCAAACATGTCGGTCGTAGGTATGTTCATGTTGGACACCAACATTCTTTTTTTCCAACGCTTCATCGCGAGCAAGGTTGATGTCTCATTTTGCCTCTCATCCAAGTTGGAAGTGTCCATCAAGAAGAGCTTCCTCTCTTCCTCCACTAGGCATAGGTTCTCCTCATTGGCGGGCTTCTTCTCCTCCAATGCAAACTTCCTCTCCTCGTTGGCGGCAAGCCTCTCCTACAAAGTGGCTCTCCTCAATAGCCTCCATAGACTTTTTATCCAAGTCTCTTGCCACCTTCCTATCTTCATTTTATTGCAACCTTGCTTTTGTAATCATATCCATAGCAATCACTATATCATCATCCCCGGCCTTCTTTCCCTTCATCTCTTTGGCGGCCTTCCTACCAAGCACATTCCTCCTTGTGTTGGTAACCGAGTGAGGAGTGGAGCTTATCTTCTTGTCTTCGTCACTTGGGCCATCATCATCGATGATTGTTTCATCACCGGTTGTATTGGCGGCCATGGTTGTCGCATCCAATTTTCCACGGGTCTTCCACTTTTCTTCATTCACTAGCACTTCATAACAATGATGCATGGTGAATGGCTTGCCAAGAATCTTGTTGCCTTTCTTGTTCTTTTTTCCCACATCTCTAAATAAGCCTTGAGCCATGGAGTTTTACAAAGCAAACAAAAGAGAATATATGAGCCATATAGAAAAACAACCATGCATATAAATGATCACCAAAGTAGTATAATTGCTTACCCTATCGACATCATTTGTTCCAATTGGGTTAATAACATCAACATTGACTTGCACGCCCGCCCACTTTTGACAATCGGTGTTGATACCCGACCAACGAGACCAAAGAGAACGCACGCTCCGCTCATTCCCACTTGTGTTATTGGCGTCAAAATACTCATTCATCCTCATCCAATAAGTCTCTCTAGTTTGGTCGGAGCCGGTTGTTGGATCCATTCCAATTGTCAACCATGTCTTGCAAAGCAACTTGTCCTCTGATATGGTGTAGTTTGCCGACCGACCGGTATGGCACGGTTCAATCAACCCCTCTCCTTCCTCGTCAACATCCTCATATTCTTCCTCTTCAACAATATCTTCATGGACGAATGAAGAACCAACATTCATTGGGTCCATGAAAGCATCGTCATTGACTCTACATTGCAATAAAACTCATGGCTCTCCAGCATTGTATGCATCTAAAACTAAAAATCATCGACTCTACATTGGAAGAAATGTTTTTTACCTCTCTGGCATTTCGTTGAACACCATGTGCGCGCTGGTTCGATCGGCGGATGGCGACGGCGGCGGCGGTGGTGGATTGCTCCTTGGAGCCGACGGCGGAGGCTGTTGCACGCGCCTAGCTGCGGACGCCTTCACCTTCTTCTACGCCGGCTTGTCGGCACTCTCCGCGGCCGACGAGCGCTTGTGGACGGGCACCTTCCTCTTTGCCGGCGGCCTGCACGGTGGCCTCCTCCGCGGCAGCGATGCTAGAGTGCACCGTCGGGCGCGGCGGGACAAAGAGGGCTCGGGCGGCGCTGCTGCCGGCGTCGGCGGTGCCGCTAGAGTTTGGGGTGACCATAGGGTTTGAGGCGGCGGCGGAGGCGGTATGTGGAATGGAGTAGGGAGGCGTCAGAGGGGTGCCGGAGGGCGCGTCCATCACCGGAATTTCGTCGGAGGCCACGCGAAGGGGAGGGTTTGGCGCTGGGAAGGGGAGAAAATTTTAGCGCGGGTTTTCTTCGCGAGTGAGCTGAGCGATAGAGCGCGCTGCAGCCGGAGCCCAAAGTATAGCGCTCAAGATAGTGCAAAGCGACCCGCGCCCAAAAAAATTTACAGTGCCGCGCGGTTTACAACATCTGCTGGAGGAAGAGTTTTTTGCTCCGCGCGCTGCATACCGGCGATTTTTTAGCACGCGGCCCATATAGCATCCACAAACCTGTCGCACTTGTAGTGATTTTTTTTCACAGAGCCACCATTCTAAGATTTTTTTTTCACAAAACACCTATACTTAGGGTAATACTTTTCATAGAACACATAACTTGGAATTAACCTAACCGTCTTGATAGTCCATTAGTGAATCCAGATCCACTTTCGGTAGGTGTAGCGTGACACTCTTGCTCCAAAGCGATCGAACTGGTCCAAGTGCAACCAACATTCTTCTTCATGAAACTATTAGCTTGTGCCTGGTATTCTAAATTTCTAATACTAGTTAATAATATTTTGGCTGCTACAAGAAGATTGCTATAGTTCAGTTTCAAAATTTTGCAGTGATGCAGTTTTTCAGTAAACCAAAACGCAGGAACAAACCGAACCATCCCCGCCATTTTGGCCAGATTACAGAAAAATAGGAAAATGATCATGCAGGAGCAAGTTCGGGTCGAAGTCCACGTCGCCAGCGTGCCGGCGTTGTCCGAAGGCATGGAGGTCCAGCTCCATCCTCGACACTGGCACGCCACCGCCCCCACCGCCTTCGTCGGTCTGAATCCTTGGAGGTCTGGCTCCATCCCCATGGCATGCGCGCCATTTCCCTGCCGCCGTTGGTCGCTCCTCAGAATCCTATCGTTGGGAACTGGTTCCAACTGAACAGTTCGATTTGATCGTCAAGTGGGCCCGGATTCACTAATTGGCTATCAAGATGGTTAATTACAACTTCTGTGTGTTGTGCAAACTATTACCCCAAATGTTGGTGTTTTGTGAAACAAATTCTACCCTCAACAAGTGGTGTTAAATGCAGAACTCTCGCAAGTGTTGGTTCGAAGTTGCGAGAAGGCGAGATTCGGGTGTGCGCGCAACTGACGGGCCGGCGAAAGTGGTGGCGGATGGGGATACCGACGGCCTGGCGGCGGCGAGCGGAATAGGAGTGGGACTGGGTAAGCGACTGTACGCATAGCCGGAGCCAGACCTCCTACCAAACAACTCATCGCCAGTTTACGTGATGGCTAGATCGGCATAAAGGAGAATCGCCACACTTTCGCTGTTCACTGGCGCAAATCAGGATGGAAACCAAATCTGTCGATGTTGCTGCTAGAGCATCTGAATCGTCTTCAGAAAGAAAAGGCAAAAAAATAAAATAGAAAAGCATATGTATCTTGCTTCATACCTTAGCAAAGAGAAAAAAAAAAGGAGAGTGCAGATAAGAAGACAGCAAGGAAGGAATCCTGCACTCTTTAGTCACAGAGAGGAGGGGACAACAACCAGCACTCATACTCCTGCATGTATACCACCCATTTCTACTCTAAAGTACTTCATAAATTTCAGTCGGTAACTCAGTTTTCTTGTCCGCTGTCAAGGTACTTACTTAGAACAACTCTAGCCGAAACCTCAAATTCGGTTAGAGGAGCAAAAATTCGGTTTTTAGTCCTCTATAAACCATCTATTGCCGAAACCCTATCGGTGTTAGAGGAGAAAAAAAATTAGGATCCCACCTCCGCGGTTCTCAAATATAGGCGGCCACAACCCTGGCTCCTAAAAATTCTCCACCCACCCCAACCATCCCCGCAGCCCCCGCCGTGTCGCATCTTCGTCGGATTCGACTCCGGCGACTGGCCCGCCAACCACCCGCTGCCACCCCCGCCGACCCTCTTGAGCTTCTCCGGCTTGTCGCCGCTGTCTATAACCGTGTTTATGTATGCCCATGGCAAAATGCATTTACTTCACGGACAGTCGCGGCGCGTCCACTAGAGTTGCCGGCACAGCGCAGACGTACGACAAGGGAGCAAATCGAGAAAATGTTCTTCAGCGGGCACGTGAAGGTGGCTGGCGGTGGTTGACTGAATTCGGACTGTTCTCGGCAGTTCTCGGCCAACCATAAATCAAGCAGTTGGCACCACGGCTGTCGGACTTCTCTTTGAGTTCTTCTTGCTGCCCGGTAGATGGCTCCGGTGTTCAGGCCAAGAACTGCAGGTGAATGACTGCGGCAAACTAAGGACGGAGTTGAGCACGGCCATATGCCGAGCAAAGCTGAACGGCACCAGGTTTCTCCGCCCAAGACTGGCTACGATTACAGAAAAACTCCATGGCGCTTCTCTTCCTTAGACGAGTTCGTGCTCACAAACCTATGAAATTAAATGGGGAAAAAGTGGATTTGAGATTAGGAATAGAAGTTAGCTAGAATTACGACCAAATTTTAAGGCTAATTTGGAAAATTGAGTAAGAATTAGAAAGTAAATCAGAGGATTTGGAAAAAACATATGCGGTACTGAACATTAGTAGGAAAAGGCCTAGCAGCGGCATTTGAAAAAGTAGGTTCGTGTTGTTGAACGCGCACGCCACTAGTAGAAGATAGGGGTGGCAAGATCCTAAAAAAAGCAGATACATTGTATCGCACGTCCACAACGAACGTCACAAGTAGTTTATCTAGTGGTGATGTTTCCGTTAAACGCCACCACTATATATCATAATAGTGGCATTTCCTATAAGAGCCACCATTAGATACATATTTGTGGCGTTCCTTTTATTTTGAGTGCCACAATTAAGATTTTGAAAATTTTAAAAAAATCGGATGCATCCAATTTTATATTGACAGCACACAGACAAACATATTCAGAAAAATTGCACAATATAACACCGGGAAATACATTATCACATAACAAGCGGTTAAAAACATCACAAGCGGTTCAATATAACTAATACATCTCGTTCAATCAAACAAAGACGAAGTAAATGAGCTAAGTAGCATACATAAATTATTTATTTGTGCATATCATAAGGCTCACTCACACCATCCTCGACATTGAATCCTCACATTGTAATCATTTGTCATATGAAAGTACAAAACCAAAATCAATCTAAAAGTAGGGCCTTATATTTCATTCGCAAAATAATTACACGGACGACGTAAGTGAGCCAAGTAGGATGCACAAGGCTCACTCACACCGCCCCGACATTGCATCCTCACATTGTAATCATCGGACATATGAAAATACAAAACCAAAATCAACCTAAAAGTAGGGCCTCATATTTGCATTAGACGCAGTGATGAAGTGAGTGAGCCACTAATCTCATGCCACTGGTAGAAGATAGTGGTGGCGTTCACAACGAACGCCACAAGTAGCTTATCTAGTGGTGACGTTTCCGTTAAACTCCACCACTATATATCATAATAGTTGCATTTCGTGTAAGAGCCACCATTAGATACATATTTGTGGCGTTCCTTTTATTTTGAGCGCCACAATTAAGATTTCAAAATTTTTAAAAAAATCTGGTGCATCCAATTTTATATTGACAACACAGAAAAACATATTTATAAAATTGTGCAATATAATATCAGGAACTGTTAAAAACATCACAAGAGGTTCAATATAACTAATATATCTTGTTCAATCAAACATGGGCGAATTGAATGAGCTAAGTAGGATGCATAAATTATTTATTTGTGCATATCATAAGGCTCACTCACACCGCCATCAATATTGCATCCTCACATTGTAATCATCCTCCATATGAAAGTACAAAACCAAAATCAACCTAAATGTAGGGCCTCATATTTGCATTCGCAAAATAATTCCAGGGATGGCGTAAGTAAGCCAAGTAGGATGCACAAGGCTCACTCACACCGCTCCCGATATTGCATCCTCATATTGTAATCATCGGCCATATAAAAGTACAAAATCAAAATCAACCTAAAAGTAGGGCCTCATATTTGCATTAGACGCGGTGACAAAGTGAGTGAGCCAAGTAGGATGCACTAAATCCTCTACAATTATCTAAACTAAATCATCTACAATTATTTCAGAGACGGAGTAAGCGAGCCAAAATAAATTTTAGAATTTCTAACATAGTTATGTGTAGAATTTCTAAGATCAATATCTAACACACATATGCATCTATAGTTTTGTCTAAACGCATAAAAACGGAGATCGGAGGCGTGGCTGGTGTCTCACCACGAGGTCGGGGACGGGGAAGCTGCGGCGAGTGGCTCGGGGACGGACGGGGATGGCAACGGTGGTCGCGGCGGCCAGCAGCTCAAAGAGGAGGAGAGGTGCGGCGACCGGTGGCTCGGAAACGAACGGGGCAGCGGCGACCGCTGGTAGCCTTGGTGGTTGCGCCAGCCAGCGGCTCGAAGACGAGGTGAGAGGTGTGGTGACCGATGGCTCGGGAACGGACGGGGCGATGGCAGCGACGGTCGGGATGGCCGTCGTTGCGGCAGCCAGCGGCTCGGAGAGGAGGTGAGAGGTGCGACGACCGGTGGCTCAGAAACGAACGGGGCAGTGGCGACCACAGGTGGCCGCGGTGGTTGCGGCAGCCAGCGGCTCGGAGACGAGGTGAGAGGTGCGGGGACTGGCGGCTCGGGAACGGACGGGGCGGTGGCGGCGACGGTCGGGGATGGCCGTCGTTGCGGCAGCCAGCGGTTCGGAGAGGAGGTGAGAGGTGCGACGACCGGCGGCTCAGAAACGGGACGGGACAGGGGCGTTCGATGCGCGCGGCGGTGGGGTTGAGGGAAATGACGGGATAGAGTGTACTTTTTTAAAAGTAAAAAGGGGCGGAGTAAACCTGTTTTTATTTTCTTCGAAACTCGTTCCCTCTTTCTCCGCGTGTAGAAAAGGAAGGAATAAAACAATCAAATTACGAGAAGCCTCATAAAGCGCTTTTTTAGGGGTTAAACTTCCATTAGTCTGTTTTTAAAGCACAAAGAGTTCTTAATGAGATTTGCTGGCGTTACTACGAAGAAACTGTAATGATAACTGAACCTCATGCCTTATCGAGCATCTTATCCCATCTTAAAATTGGTTTATTCAGCAGCAGCGAATGCTACCATCCATTCTGGTTCCACGTTTGTTTGAATAAAATGTTTTGCCAATTGCACGCGTCTAATAAAAAAACTTTTCTTATTTGTCTTTTTCTATCTTCCCATTCATCTCCACTATACCCCTCGTGTTCTAATTCCTTCCATTCGACCAAGGAATTCTCTATAATAATTCGCAAATCTAAATCTGCTAATTGTTCTCTAATAGCACCTGCTCCTGTCGCAATTTCCCGATTTCGAAATGTAGGGATTGATCCGATCGAAAGGGTGAGGCGTTATAAAAAGCCGTGGAGTGCTTATTAGTTGTGGAGTCAATTTATGCTGAACGGCACCAGCACAGAGCAATGGTGTTCGGTTGTTAACAACACCACCACGGTTTCGTCTGTGGGACCTCATCACTGATGACGCTTGAGTATAACAAGACGCCAATAATATTATATACTGGTGGTGTTCGGTAATATATAAACGACACCATTATTTCGTTTTCGGGTGGTGGCGCGTATTATATTTTACGCCACTGATAAATGACTAATATAAAGGTTTTTCTACTAATGGAAAAGAGGCATCGACTGCTTGAGAAACTAAAATAACACGATGGGGAAAGGAAGCGTGGGTCCTGCAGGAACTCAAGGAGATATAAGCTGGCTGCACTAAAAAAAAGCTGAGAAGAACTCGAGTAGCTGTTTGGCGGGAGGGCTGACGGACGTCCGTGGAACTTCGGTGGATTTTATATAATTTTAGTCATATTTTTTAATTAAAAGAGCAGAAACGGCAAGTTGACGGACCACCATGGACATGTCCAGTTACAGGCTGATACACAGACCTGGTCGATGCGTTTCTTGCGAGTGGAGGATCTTGATGTGTGGGCCTGCTTGCGTCCACCAGGATGCATTTGCTTGTGTGTTGTTTTCTTGAGTGATTTGCTTGCGTGTGGTTTCCCTGAGTGCTCCGCTCCCCCAAGGGGTGCGGCTCGGGCGGAAACCCTAGCCACCGCCTCCCCTAGTATCTCATTTCCAGTCTCCTCCGCTGACGCCGGAGGACGTCGGCGGTCAAAGGCCTTCGTTCGATGACGGCAGCGGGGCGTTCTCCTTGTGTGGCGGCCTCTCCCCCACGGGGAGTCCTTCGGTCGCATCGATGCATCTTTCAGGTAGGTGGGCTCATGACGTTGAAGGTTGGGAACCGGGGCAGCGGCCTCGGGAGGCGGTGTTGGTCCTCCCATGGCGGACGGCACTGGGGGTCGTGTTTGACGACCGGGACACGGTGCTTGGCGAGGGGTGTTGTGGCATGGTCTTGCGGTGACGGCGCGTACGCGCGGCCCTCCATCGACGTCATGGTGGTGGCTCACCTCTGGCTTGCTCGAAGTCGTGAAGGCCATCTGGTGGAGGATTCTGGCGGCGCGATCGTCTTCGCTATCGTCGTGACTTCGGGTTGCCGGTGGGGTTTGGTGCGGTCGATCCTGGTGGAGGCCAGTAGGCGGCATGGGGGCTACCGTCTTGAAATAAATGTGGTGATCCTCGGCGTCATCTCACGGCAAGACATTGATCTGCTTGATGCATGTCTTCAGTGATCTTGGCGGAGTGTCGAGTTCTGCAAGGCTCCGTCAACGAACTTCCCTAGGTGAATCATGTTTGGGGATTGCCGAATCAGATGGAATTCGGTCGCGTGCAACTATTTTATTCTAACCGATTGGTTTCATATGGAGCGAGCCAAAACTTTACAGTCTGTTTTCATCATAGGACATGTCTTTAGTTTCATGGTGAAGTCAGTATGCGGAGAATGTCACGGAAGTCGAGATCTGAGAACTAGTAATGGTGGTTCAAGTCCTGGTGGCGATAGGGAACTGGTTTAGTGATTCGTAACTTATAACAGTGGCGGAAGTTCGGTGTCTAAGCTTTTAGAGTGAAAATCTAAGATATTATCTTAATTGGTTGTGCCTTGCAATGGTCTTCTTGAAGACACTATTTTGAGAACAGATTTGTCTATAGGGTGAAAACCTATGATCCATGATGGGCCGGCGATGGCTCTTATGCACTATTTTCTTATTGGATGCGTCACATTTGGAAAAGTTAGATTTCTGATGCTGTCTTGGTGGTGTTTGGACTACTGTTACAAGCAACAGATCATTGTAGCAGGATTTTTCTTTTTTTGATAATTCCTTTTTATTTTGCTGTGTGTATCTATATTGACAACAGGACATTGCATTGTTGCAGAGACTAGGTAAAATTAATATCTTCGTGTATTAATATATTGCCTTTGTTAAAAAAAATAGCGGTTTGAGGTATATGCTTAAGTGGTAATAGAGCATCAGTGCATTCTGCACATGTTAAAAAATGTCTGTTAGTACTAGTTTATGATGTTATTCGAAGTTTTAACTTGAACGGTCAAAGTTGGCCATTTGCTTTAAGTATGCTGTTACGCTATAGTCATGAATGTAGTTCGTTAGACAAAGCACTACAGAAATGGGAAGCTACGCCGACGGCCGGTCGCTACGCCGACTGCCAAACGTCGGGGCCGTCGGCGTAGCCATCGTCCAGGCCAGCTCCGCCAAGCAGCCGTCGGCGTAGAATTGCCCTCGGCATATCCTATGCTACGCCGACGGCTGCCCTCGGCGTAGCTATTTTTTATTTTATCTCATTAAACTTTGAAAAATCATAACTAAATCATTCTAATTCAGAAAAATATAAATAATATATCAAAATTTGCAGAAAAATAAGACCTATCTACACTCAAATATTACACATTTGTAAATAAAAATTAAGTAAAACATAAAACATTATATATAGTTTAAAACGGACATAAAAATTCAAAAACGATCAAAACAATGTGAAACCTTTGCGTGGTGTTATATTATGTGACATAGTTAGAAGGAAAAATACCTAACTTGGTATATTGATTATGTCTCAGAAACTTTCACAAAATGACCTATCTCATTCGAGGTTTCTTGGCTTTCGGGTCAAATGACCAATGTTATGACTAGAATCAAGGCATAGTTTGTAATAATATGCCCATATTGTGCATACATGTGCATCATAGGATGGCAAACAATGTTGCAGGAGGAAGCTTTCCTTTTCGTCGCACCAAAAATCCATTTCCCATTTCCCGAGCATAAAAAACGAACGGTTTTGTGAAGCAACCACCAAATGGCTAATTCAAAATGCTACCACCATATTTTACAAAAATACTATACTACCTTATATGGACAATGTTTCAACAGGGCGATCCGAAACCTTTCCGTCCATCTTTGGTGAAAAAGACAAATTCCTACTGAATCGGTAGGAAGTGGGTCAGATATGAACTACAGGTACATGATCTGATGCTCATGTTTTTTAATAAAAATCATTTTTAGGTTCACAATATGATATTTTATCAAATATCCAATGCAAGTTTAGAGAGGCTCGGCTCCGAGCTAAGAATCTTCATTCCCGCCGTTTGACAAAGTTTGACGATAGTTTAAAACGGGCATAAAAAATTTAAAAACGATCGAAACAATGCGAAACCTTCGCGTGGTGTCATATTATGTGACATAGTTATAAGGAAAAATATCAAAATTGATATATTGATTATGTCTCAAAAAACCTTCATAAAATGACTTATCTCATTCGAGGGTTTCTTGGCTTTCGGGTCAAATGACCAATGTTATGGCTAGAATGAAGGCATAGTTTGTGATAATGTGCCCATACTGTGCATATGCATGCATCATGGGATGGCGAACAATGTTGCAGGAGGAAGTTTTTCTTTTTGTCGCACCAAAAAGCCATTTCCTATTTTCCGAACACAAAAAACGGACGGTTTTGTGAAGAAACCACCAAATGGATAATTCAAAATGCTACCATCACATTTTACAAAAATACTATACCACCTTATATGGACAATGTCCCAACAGGGGGATCCAAAACCTTTCCGTCCACCTCTGGTGAAAAAGAGAAATTCCATCAAATCATGTTGTAGCCATTGGAGTGGATGTTTGGACCAAGTGCTAGGTGCACTGCCAAGTGGTTGCAACATTAATGACTATGTGAGTTATTTTTCATTATGTGATGGCTATGTGGTTGTGAATGATCATATTGCTTACTTGTGATTTGTGCATTTCCTTTGTAGGATCGAATAGCACAAGAGAGCTACAAAGACATGACGACATCGAAGAAGAACCATTCGCATTTCACCATTGCTACAAGTTGTTTGACAAGTGGAGGTTGCGTCATCAAGAAGCATGCCCCAAGAGAGGGTCCATGGTCAAATTGGATGTTGATGAAAATTACCGAGCATGGAAGAAACAAGAACAAGCCCGATGACAACAAGAAAGTAAAGGAGAAGCTATGGATAGCTACCGGATATTCAAGTTTGAAGGACAGGATAGATTAAATGGTGAAGTATAAGGAGATGATGATGAACAAGAAATTGGAAGATAAAATGATGTTGGCAAGGGGGAAAGAAGAATTGAAACAAGCAAAGTGGCAAGCAATCCGTGAATATGCCAAGCTCAAGGCCAAATTGGAGGAGAGGATAGTGCAACTCAAAGAAAAGAAGGCAATGAAGGACATTGGGATTCCATCAAATCATGTTTAAAAAAATATGTTTTATAAAAAAAATGTTTTTGCAACCTATCGACAAGCTATGCCGACGGCCGCTACGCCGAGGGCATTGCCCTCGGCATAGCATACGCCGACGGCTTCTACGTGTTCCGCCGAGGAAGACCTTTGCCGAGGAGGCTACGCCGAGGGCATTTTGGCCTACGCCGACGGCTTTTTGCCCTCGGCGTAGCGCGCGCGTCCTGTAGTGAAGGAGACTGCAGGAATTGCCACACCTTGTGGTGCCATGTTTATCTATCTACCTCTAGTAGCACAAAAGAAGTAAAAAAAGGCATGGATATAGGATTCATCTTTGGTAAAAGAAAAAAAATCAATAACACGCTCCTTGCTTTGGCAAAAGGAAAAGGAAAAAGGGCAGCGATAACTAAAGTGCCCTGAAACTGGTACAAGGAGCCATCAAGCAAGGAATCCTATGCATTCTTCGGTCAGAAGGAGGAGGCAAATGACTTGGGTTCTCGAGGGCTCCTGCATGCTTGCATGCATCTCTTATTTCCGCTTCTGATTTTTAGGGGTGCATCTGCGTAATTTCTATCAAGCTGATATCTTCCTGAAAACCGAAATTGTTAAGCTGCGCTTGACTTCTGTCAAGGTACGTACGTCTAGTAACTGAACTTATTTTTTCATCGTTCCATGCAACTATTCTGCCAAACTTTTAATCTTCGCATGTACTAACTGCTAATTCATGAACGGGGCTAACATGCTGTGATTCATTATTTATGTATGCAGGCGGTGTGGCAAGCGATCTTCAAATCGATGTGTTAGACTGTTGAATTTGCTCGTCGATCGGCGGAGGAATTCTTCATTACGAGTCCTCGTCTGCTGAACTTCTGTTTAATTAAGCTCGATGTTGTTCTTCTCTCTTGGTCTTGGACAGTGTGTGTACCCATGATGGATCGTGCTCGGACAGAGGTAATGCTCTTGTGCATCTTATATTTGAAACTAGCTAGCTAGAGATCGCTTGATCAAACTGGGGAATACTCTGTGTCAACAGGAGAAAAATTATGTACACTACACCTGCCAGTCGTACTCCCTCCGACCCATATTAATTGTCGCTGAAATGGATGTATCTAAAAATATTTTAGTGCTAGATACATCCAATCTAGCAACAATTAATATAGATCGGGGGGAGTACTAAATTCTCTATTTGCAAGTCATGTTATATACCAAGAAAGGGCCTTTGATCAAAATGTACATTTTGTTTTTTTGCTTCTGGACTGGATGCACGATTGATTTATTTAACGTCCCATAGTTAGTTGTAATATTGATTATTCCATGCTTGCACTTGTAGGCATGCATATAAGAAGACTTTTTTGTTCAGATGTGTTGTACTCTTTTTCATTTGCGATTTACCGTACAGTGTTTACTTATGCAATAAAGATGCACTGTTTGCTTAAGAAATAGTAAGCTAGCAAATATGTTCTAATTGAAGATCTTTACTCTAGTTGGTCACAGCCTACAATGTTCAAGGAGCCGGACAATATATTTATGCAATATTTAAGATGAAGCGAAATGAAAAGGTGTTCTATTATGATGGCTGGGATGGATTTGGAGCCTCTGCTGTTCTTAGATACATAGCAGCAATGCTTCCATCGAGGAGAACCTTTCCGGAATTATGCTTTGACAGGATAATTTTCATAGATTGCTCAAAGTGGAAAAACAGAAGAGCGGTGCAGAGGGCAATTGCAACAGAACTGAAACTTGACCGCCATGTAATTGCTGTTCTAGATAAGCAAGATGACGAGGATGATTTTATGGGATTTGATGAAAGCTCAAGGGATGAGATACACAGTGTTGCACAAGTGATCCATCAAACCCTTAGTGCTACCAAATTTATGATGTTTTTTCTTAATGGAAGTGATGAAGAGATTGATGTAGGTCTCTTTGGTATTCCTCTGTTTTCAAGATATGGCAACAACATGATGCTATGGACCTTCAACAGCAGTTGCCTTACCATGCATGAACACGATCATTATGGGATACAGAGCAAGCTAAGATATACTCATGTTTATTTGCGTTCTGATTTTCCAATAAGTGATTTAGGAGGTTCATGTTTTCGTGATTTGTTGCATCAACAAGCTGCCACCATAGTTGATCGTGGTCCAGATATGCATGGCGTCGACCCAACAATGGTCACAGAATGTTTCCTCTATGAGTTATTTCTCAGTCGTAATTTTCACATAGCCACAAAATTTGAATGGCTTTCTCATGCTTCCAACTATTGGATATGCGATGCAATCATAAAAGGGGACAGAGCTAGGGATATTTGTAATGCATTGCATGAAGAGATAAGTTGGGAGTTTGATGCTTCTTTGATTGATGAGGTATTTGAATATTTAATTGATTATTATATGGAGCCTCCTTCACTTGTAGTTAAAGATGCTAATGTCTCTATGGGATGGCCATATCGTTGGGTTTCAATCACTTCGAGAAACACGGAAATAAGTGGCTTGCAGACTATACCTGCAACGACATCATCTTTCTTTTTGGCATTTGAAAGATTCACTCACTCATCAATTTTACAAGATGGCTTGTTTGAAAATTCCTTCAACCTCGGTGTGTTAGTTCTTTGTTATTGTGCCTTCAACTTTGCATCACCTCCTTTCCGCAAGTGTCCCAACCTAAAATTCCTTGGATTGGACCATTGTACACATAGGAAAATAAGTGAAGAAGATAATCATATAGAATGGGCATGCTTGTATAACCTTTTAGTGTTGGACCTACGCTACACAAATTGGGATGGAATCTTATCTAAGGAGAAAATGTGCCTCATGAAAAATATTAAGGAACTAAACATAGAGGGATTCAGATCTTGGCACTACACAACTCACTTACAAGGGCAGCTACCTAACCTTGAGAGGCTCCGAATAGTTAAACCAACATGTCGATGGGAGACGTCAATTGATGTTGATAACTCCTTCTTAGATAAGACAAGTATGGAAATGCTTGACTTCTCGGGCAATTCAGACATGAAAACTGTTCCAACAAGCCTATGGAAGGCGAGTAGCTTGCAGGTGCTCATACTTGATGGTTGTGATGGACTAGAAGACATTGTTGCCCTTGGTCGGCTTCCTCCTTCCCTCAGGTTCATTAGCTTTGATGGCTATGGGCCAGCTTCCCGGCGTACACCAACAGTTGAGCTAGCTCTGAAACATTTCCGCCCGCCTACTATAAAATATAAGAAGAATATCAGTACCTCCAGGATCTCTCTAGAAGGCTGCACAAAATTGGAGAATCTGTTCCTGCGTGGGTTAAACAATCTCGTGGAACTAGACTTGTCTGGAACTGCGATCAAGATACTTGACTTCAAGACTATGGTGGTGCAAGTCCCATGGCTCAAGCGACTATATCTAATTGGATGCAAACACCTCTGTGCTATCATCTTTGCCCGGGGAGATTGCTGGAAGGCCGAGCCAGACCTAGAGTTGATATGCATAGACACACGAGATGCAATTTTGTGTCCTTGGCCTATCATTGACAAGACCAAGTCCTTCCACTTACAGGTGCATGCTATTTTTATAGATGCAAGGCTTACTCACTCTTTGGCACATCTGTTTTATCCTTATTTAATACGGGGCTCATTCCTACCTGAATTTTTTTATTGTGATATCCATATCACCTCCTCACCGGTGTATGGTGGGCCTGTTCAATTTGAGGAAACTAACAATGATAAGTTCGCCCACTGTGACCAAGGGAGCTTGCAACAGCTTATTCTCGCAGGCCAGTACAATGATGTCCTTAGCATAATTGATAAACCCCCTATGCAGGCTTTCCCACAACCTCCAGCTACACGGTTGGACCAGCATATAGAGATTGCTGAAGGGAGCTGCTATGTCGAGAGCAGTCTAGATGGAGAACTAGGTAACCTGATGGGAGATTATGCCAAATCTCTGCATTTGCATGATGTCTCGATAGATACCGTTATTCCTAAAGCCAAATACAAAAGTTGGCGCAGCCTTCGGTGGTGCGTTGTGGAGAGGTGCCCGAACTTGGATACCATCTTCAATTCGGATTCCTTCGGATTTTATGAATTGGAGACTTTCTGGGCATCGAGTCTCCTAAAGGCCCGATGGATTTGGAGCAAAGGTTTACGCTCTGGTGGTTCATACAACAACAACAACAACAACAATTCCTTCAAAAACATACAACACCTGCACCTGCAGTCATGTCCTAGGCTTCAGTTCGTGCTCCCGATGTGGGTTTCCTCCTTCCCTAGCTTAGAAACACTCCATATCATCCGATGCAATGACCTGGTGCACGTCTTCATATTGGACGAAGAGTACCCAGAGGAAATAATCACCGAGGGTATAGTATTCCCGAAGCTGACGACCATCCACCTGCACGAACTCCCAAAGATGCAGAATATATGCCAAGTCAAGATGGTGGCTCCTGCGCTGGAGAGCATCAAGATCAGGGGATGCTGGGGCCTGCGCAGGCTGCCATCCGTGGCGGCCCGTGCCCGTGGCGCAAGGAAGCCGACCGTCGAGATCGAGAAGGACGTGTGGGACGCTCTAGAGTGGGACACGGATCACCGCCCGGACCACTTTGAGGCGCCAGTCCACTCGCGCTACTACAAGAAGAAACTGCCCAAGGTCTCCTTCCTCAGGTACGATGATCGATACTACTGAATCTACCACCTTTGCTGTTTTATTTCTGCACTGATCATGTTTGCACTCACATAGCGACTCACCATTTTGTTACTCCGTCTCTCGCATCGCCTAGGTGATCGAACTCTTGCACGGTGGTGTTTCTTCCATCGCCGCGTGGAAGTGAGGGGACGACGCTGCTACTGGATCATGTGTTTGGTTTGCCTGTGTGCTTGCTTGGATTGCTAAGGGAGTGTGTTATTGTTGCCAATGTCTTAGGCGCGAGCTGAGCTTATGGTGGGCTGGTGGCTCTCACCTTGCATCGTGGATTTCAAATAAGAAGAGGACAGGTCTGTCCCTGTGTACACAGACCTGGCCCTGGGTGTGTGTGTGTGTGTGTGTGGTTTGCTGTGGATGCCTGGATGTGTCCATGAGGCTGCATTCGTGTGTGGCTTCCATATGAGTGTTTGCCGTGTGTTTCGGATTTTAGCAGCTGCCTACGTTTTGCCTGCGTGCATCTACATGGCTTGCTGCGTGTGAGTATGATTTGTTTCAAGAGTGTTTGCCATGTATCTGAAGTTCTAAACCAAGAAGCAGCTCAGCTGGCTTATGATTTATACAGAAGAAAAAAGAGTGTTTGCCATGTGTTTGTGCTTGCACGCATCGACCTTGCTGAACTGTGATCTGCTTATTATGATTTATACAAAAGAAAAAAGGCAGCAGCAATGTGTGTGCCGGTTGTTGCAATCACTGCTGACTTGGCTCTCTTGTGTGAATCAGTGACATACTCGTCAAATTTGTCAACCACAACCACGAGCACTAACTGTTTTTTCATGTGGTTTCAACTACTGTTGCATTGACTTCATGCTTCAATCTTATTGACAAAGAATTCAGCATTTAAACCAGAAGCCTCTGGTCGCCAAAAATTTGTGCACAAAAATAGTGCTAGTATCAAGCATTACGAGTTAACACTACTGACTACTCACAAAGAAGAATTCAACTCAGCAGCTGCTATTTACTCCATCCGTTTCAAAATATAAGATGTTTTAACTTTATGAAAAAAGTGTATTTAGGCCTCTTTTTGTGTATAGGTTCATCTAGATTCAGAGTGAACCTACACATAAGACACTTCTTTTATAAAGTTAAAATATCTTATATTTTGAAACGGAGGGAATAACTGATAGCGCTCAATAACTCGCAGTTTAGCAATATAGCAAACAGTTTGATAGCAAGGTCACTCTTGACGCGCATCAGGTTCCAACCAGAAACATGTATCAGGTTCCTAGCCCTTTCACCATCACCTCCATGACACACAACTCCTTCCGCAGCTCTGTCTTCAACACAAGGTGGGAGAAATGCTGGTCCAGCATCAACCCCATCGCCCTTGTGGGTTGGCGGAGAGGGAGTCAGGGAGGGTGCGGAAGCACGGGATGGTGAGTGGGGGGCTTATAGCTCCTACGCGACGTCTTTACGTGGAATTGGAAGGAAAGCGACATCGTTGAAAAGAATAGCTCGCATGCGACGGTTGTGAGGCGACAAATAGCTCCCGTGCGACATTTCTACTTAACCCCACGAGACCGTCAACGAATTCGAATCAGCTGAGCACAGTAGGACCCACAGCCTCTCCACGTCACGGCGGAACTCACCTGATGTCCACCTCATATCGTGGGACCCACCCTGTGGTTGAAGAGAGCCGTTGGCCCCGATCCGTCCCCGCACCCGAGCACTCCTGCCACCGTTCCAGCATCTCATCCCCTTCCGTTTTCTTCTCCGGCGAGCAAGTGCGGCAACGCCGGCGAGGGATGTCGAGCTCTGCTTCCTCCCACCTCTCATGGCCTCGGTATGGTGCGGTGCCGATGAGGAGGTGCCCCGATTGCCCTCGTACCGCGCCCCTGAAGCGGATTGTCACATCCATCGACAAGAACGACAACATTGGCCGGGAATTTGTGAAGTGTGAGAGCAAGCCCGAGCCGGGAAAGGTGAGATCTGAGTGTTCCGAGCGCCAATTTCTCGCTTTTCTTTCGAAATTTCATGCATTTCATCGAATTTGGGATTTAGGGTTCATCTCTGCAATTTCAGGAACTGCCAAAATGTGGGCATTTTGAGTGGCTTGATGAGTACATCGAGCGAATTGGGGTGGAGGTAGCATCCCGGGAGCTCGAAAACCCGTTCGTGGTTGAGCAATTGGGATGTGGCAACCCCATTTCCGCTGGTACTACGGTGGATGCGGAAGTGAAGGCCGAGCTAAAGAAGATGAACAAGCAACTAAGACAAATCATCGAATTGAAGAAGCAGGACAATCTGATGGCCGGTTTTTTTTATTTTTGTGTAATTTCTCTCGGATTAGTTTATCTCCTGATCGTTAGTCATTAGACAGCGCAGTCAGTGTTCGAGTGATGCTTTGTAATGGATGTAATGGTCTATGTCTTTGGCTTGAATAAAATGCAACACAAATTCGGGCTAATTTTGAGCTGCTCTGTTTTCGAAATCAGTGTTCCTTCAGTTTCTTTAGTGTCCCTTTTATCAGTGTGCAGGGGGCGCCCGTGTGCAGGGGAGGGGGAGGGGTTGAAAAGTAAAAAAACAATTGACGAGGATTGAAAAAGGCCAGGCCCAAATAGTACTTAGCCAGGCCAAAATGGACGTATCCAGGCCCAATAGTAACTATATGTTGATTGGACAAAAAAAATGGTACTCACGTCACAATCTAAATAGAAACGTGTGGATCTGCAGATACTCGTGCTCAGGTCGCAATCTTTTTTTTTTGCGAAAGTAAATATATAAATGAAGTCCAAGGGCATCCATTTAACTAACATAACTTGGGCGCTCCTTTAACTTATGTAAATATGTAAATGTCTTGTTTGAAAATGAACCATGTGTTGTTTGAAAATAATCAACCATCATTACGTTAACTTATTCTTCCTTTTGAGCTTTTCTAATTTCACTCATTTTATAAATATTGCACGAGTATTATATGAGAACTTGTTTTTGTGTCTTTTGTTTTATACACTTGTTGTTTTGGGTGTTTTGACAAATGACAATACAATAAAACACAGATTACAATAATACAAAGGGATAGATAATATTGGGATAACATTACTTATATTAGATAGCCGGATCGATAACATTGGGATAACATTACAATAAAAAGAAAAAAAGTACAATAATATAGAAGGGAATAGGCGGCCCGCCTAAACCCTAGGCTAGCCCCTAAACCCTAACCCTAGCTACCCTACTCCATCGGCGGTGGAGGCGGTGCCGGTGCAGCCGCCTTCGCGGCATTGCACGCCGCCAGCCTCTCCCGCTTGCCTCCGCTTCGCTCCTCGTCCTCCCGTCTGCGCCTTTTCTTCAAGGCGCGCTCGGCCTACTTCTCCTCCCACCTGGCGATAGCAGCCTCCTGCTTTGCCTCATCCTTCTCCGCCTTAGCCTAGTATGCTTCGGAGGGGAGGTCGCCGCCGCCGGGGAGGTTAGGGACTGGGTTGTGGACGATGGGGCCCTGGTCCCCCCCAGGGGCAGGGCGGGGATTTGCGTCCCTTCTTCTTGCCACGCTTGGGGCGCGTGGGCGCCTCCTGCTCCCAGAACTGCTTGTGGTCCGGGTGGTTGTCCTCGTCGCTTACTTCGGTGTCGGAAGGGAAGCGGAGGGGGGAGGTCGCCATGGTCGCCGGAGTGTTTGGGGGCTGGGAGGAGGCAAAGGGACGGGCTCGAGGTTGAAGATGAGGGGCAAGATGAGATGAGGAGGCAAAGGCGTTTTGCCTATTTATTAAGGGCAGGGCGTGAAGGGCGGCGTGGAAATCCAGCGTCGTGTTGGCACAGACGCGTGCGCTGCGTTGCGTGTGGGCAGCGGGCGTGATCAATGCGAAAGAGAGAAAAAATTGCTAGGATGCGACGTCCTACCCCTGCACCGCCGCCACCGCCCCTGCATGCATGCATGCATTAATGCGAAAGAGAGAAAAAACGTCCAAGGTAGTTGTTCATTGGCAGTGAAAAATAAAAGGGAAAATATAATTTGGCCTTGATTTACTTCGGTAATAAATGCAGGAATCTAGTACCAAGGTACTCGTTCGTTTTTACACACCGCATGCAACAAACTCGTTCGTTTTTACACACGCAAGAAAAATCGGTGGGAGTAATCAGAGGGATGTCAATTGGAGGGAATAGAGGGAGTATGAAACTAAGTTTATAATATTTTAGATTTTGATTTTTTTTCTTATATACGTAGTCAAAGTTGATATTTTAGATTTATAAATATTGATTTTTTGTATGGCGCATGAACCAGATGGGAGTAAGTTTGACTAAAGAAAGTTGTTCGACGTACACTTATTTAATGGGGCAGCGTTGTTGCACGCAAAAAAGCTAGACTGCGACGCTAGGGGCAGCTGCATACATGGTGCAGCCCATCCCGCGCAGTGCCCTCGCATGTCATGCTCGGTCCAACGGTCAATGGAGTGTGCCACGCTATACGTTATATTTATTACATATTTTAGATTTTGATATTTTTTCTTAGGCTGGTCATAGTGACATGCATACTCTCTCTGTCCACAAATAAATGTACGTTTGGCTTCAAAATTTGTCCATAAAAAGTATACTTTTACCTTTCCAATGCACTTTAAAGTAGAAAAAATTGCTTCACTAAAATCAAGTCCAATAACATTTAGCAAATGGTCTCTTCAATTTATTTGCGGACGGAGGGAGTATGTGGGAGTAACTTAGATGTGGTATCATGCATATGTTAATAGTCTAAGTTACTACTCCGTAGTGCAAAATAACATAGATGTGGTATCATGCAAAGTCTCATTTATTACAATGAACCTGAGGGGAGTAAGTTTGACTGAAGAAAGTTGTTACATGTACACTTATTTAATGCGACGGAGGGAGTAAATACGCTACAGCGCTGTTGCACGTAAAATAGCTAGACTGCAACGCTAGGGGCAGCTGCATGCATGGTGCAGCCCGCCCCGCCCAGCGCCCTCGCATGCTACGCTCGGTCCAACGGTCAATGGAGTGTGTCACGCTCGCATGCCACGTTGTTGCACGTAAAACGATAAAGCCAATCAGATTCCAGAATCATCCATCTCACGGATCGCCAAGAGCTAGCCACGAAATCCTTCTAAGAGACGCCAACCAATCAGGTTGCAGAACAAGCCCTTCCACGGATCGCCCAGAGCCACCCGCGGAATCCTTCTAGAAGACGCGATCGGACGGCCACAGTGTCACACTAGGGTTAGATCTACGTTCCTCATTCGGCCTTAGGGTTAGCTGGGTTTAGGATGCAGTCAATGGGGTTTCACAAGTTTGACCAGACATTCAAATGTGCATAACTAATTCAAAAAAAATCAAAAAATACAAAACCTTCGCATGGTGTCATGTTATGTGACATAGTTGTGAGGAAAATATCAAACTTGGTCTATTGATCATATTTCAAAAAATCCTTCACAAAATGACCTATCTCCTCCGAGGTTTTCTGGCTTTCGGGTCAAATGACCAATGATATGGTTAGAATCAAGGCATAGTTTGTGATAATGTGCCCATATTTGGCATACATGTCTATAATGGGATGACTAACAATGTTGTAGCACAAAGTTTTCCTTTTCGACGCACAGAAAATCCATTTTCTATTTTCTGAGTGCCGAAAGAGGGGGGATTTGTGAAGCAACCACTAAATTGAAGTTTCAAAATGGTAACATCCTATTTTTCAAAAATACTAAACCACCTAGCATGTACAATTTCCCAACTTGAGTATCTCAAACCTTTTATTCCATCCCTGGTGAAAAAGACAAATCCTGCCGAATCGGTTGGAAGTGGGTAAGATATAAACTACAGGTACATGATTTCATGTTGATGATTTTTTGTAAAAATCATTTTTAGGTTCACAACATGCTATTTCATCAGAGATCCAATGCTAGTTTTGTGAGCCTCATCCCCTAGCTAAGAATATTTATGAAAACCCTTCAAGTTTGACCAGACATTCAAATGTGCATAACTAATTCAAAAAAATCAAAAAAAATACAAAACCTTCGCATGGTGTCATGTTATGTGACATAGTTCTGAGGAAAAATATCAAACTTGGTTTTAGAAATGGTCGAAAAAAACTTGCTTAGAAATGGGGTGGTTTACCCTAGCTTTGGAGCCCATTTCTACCCCATTTTGGGTGAGGGTGAGTTGTACTTCACAAAAGGGATCAGGGTGACGATGAGTTGTATTGTACATATGAGAAAAACGTTGGAAGCTCATACAAACATAGAAAAGTGACATAGCTACATTTGTTGAAATTCAAATTTACCATCATATTTGAATTTTGTCCAAATTATCAACAAGTGACAAATTATTATAATAAAAAATGTTTACAACAACAAGTGCCAAATTATTACAATAACAAATGTTTACAACAACAAGTGACAAATTATTACAATAACAAATGTTTACAACAACAAGTGCCAAATTCAAAGTCTATTTCTTTTGGCTCTTCTTACCCCTCGTTTTCTTCTCCTTCACAAGTTTCACACCACACAACAGGTTTATGCTCTTCTTTTTCTTACCATTACCATCTGGCCTCCCCACAGCACGTCCAAGAGTCTCCTTCACCTCATGCACCTCCTCAACAACCTCATGAACATGATCCAGAGCCTCATCAACATGGTCACTTTGCACCAGAGCCTCAACAACATGGTCAGTTTGCACCAGAGCCTCAACAACAGGCTCATTTTGCACCAGAGCCTCAACAACAGGCTCATTTTGCACTAGAGCCTCAACAACAGGCTCATTTTGCCCCTCATTTTGCACCAGAGCTTCCAAATCAGAAACGGTGTGCCCTAAAGCCTCAACAGTTTGCACATCATCCTCCAAAACAAGTTCAGATTGCACCTCAAAGAGACCAAACATGATCCGGTTAGTTCGCTTCTTTCTTTGGCCATTGATTCTTGCCCTTTTCACTGGCCAGCATTAAATCAACAACAAGAGGTGGGCCTTTTCTCCACGCTTCCTCCGAAAACAAGCAAGTTAGCTGGGGAGAAAATCATCAACAAGAAATGGGATAGATTTTGGATGAGCATACTTTGGCTTTTCAGCGGTATCTCACTTGGTAGAGCCATTTCGGTGTCCAAGTTCTTCACAGTTTGCATCTATTCTTGTTACCTTTTGGGCCCTTTTTGGCTTGGCATCTTTCTTTTCATCTTTCTTTCCTTCTTGCTGCTCCCACCTTTCTCAAACCAAGCCTTGAATCTACTGCCTTGGGCCTGACCTTTCTTTTCATCAAAGGAGGACACAAGGAGAACTGAATGTCCACTTCAGGTCACTGAGACTGATATGTAAGTGCTGGAATTGGTGTTCCATATGCAGCCTTGAATTTTGCTACAGAATAATACTCATGCAAATATGGGTGCATATTTAGCTTGTGTTTGGAGGCCAAGAAAAGTATGGCATGCTCACAAGGCTTCCCAGTGTGTTGCCACTCAAGGCATGTGCATTCATGCAATTGAGTGTCAACAACATGCCTCCTGCCAGTCTTTGTATCTCTGACTTCAACACCCCACAATGAGGATTTCTCAACACGCAAATGTGCAAGATTTCTGCTCCTGTTGACCACCTGCTGCACAACATCAGGAAGCTTATCTCCTTGAAGAACATCACCAAGCCTTCTTCTCAATTCCCACAACCTCATGATCATGATCCTGATCTGGTCAACCATGTCATGGACAGGCAAGTCTTTTAACTCCTTCACTTTGTTGTTGAAACTTTTTGCCAAATTATTGTTGATATGATCACATTTGATGGCAGTGTTAAAACCAGACCTTTAACATAAAAGAGAATGGTAGGTTTCCAACCATGTACAAAACTTGACCCTATCCTCCTCAGAGCATGCCGCCTTAATCTTCTCAAGGTGATATGAATGTGTCTGTCTGGTGTAAGATCTTGCTGCTGGCCACATGCGTCCAAAATCATCTCCTCTGAATTTTTTGATCAAATTTATCCACATATGGCCGAAGCACTCCCTCTGCTCATCATGAGGGAAAACAATCTTCACTGCATTTTCTAAACATTTACATGCATCTGTGTGCACTGCCAATGGAGAGACTGGCCCTATGCATCTTTTCAACTGCATCATGAACCATGTCCATGATGCCTCATCTCATCTGAAACATGCCAATAGCTACAGGGAACATCCAATTGTGTCCATCTAAAGCATTGCATGCTGCTAGTTGACCATTCCACTTTCCAGTCAAGAAAGATGAGTCTATACTCAAATATGGACGGCATCCTGCTTTGAAGCCATCGATGCAAGGCTTTAAAGCCATGAAGAATTTAGAGAAGAAGACTTTCCCATCAGTTGTTGCCTCAGTATCTATCTCCACAACACTGCCAGGTGACCTCTTCTCTACTTCTGCTTTGAAGTTATAAAGCATTCGAAAGGTATTTTCCCAATCACCATATAGCTCTTTCATTGCCCTTTGCTTTGCCTTCCACACTGTAGTATAATTCAGCTTAATGGGGTACTGCTTTTCCAAGTCTATTTTCAGTCTCTTTGCGGTGATGTTTGGTGTTGTGGCTAAAATGGGCTTGATCTTTTCTGCAACCCATAATTGTGATGTCATCTTTGTAACTGTTTGAGAACTTGTAATGCAAGTATGAGGTTTTGGAATTTGATTCACTCTTATTGTCCTTCCATCAGGTTGGCGTCTAGCAGATATATACCACTTGCAAGGCTTGGCACCACCATCATAACCTATGCATTTTGCATAGAACTTGTTTTTATCAGTCCACATAGTCTTGGTAGCAAACTCACGTTTGACTGCATATGTCCTGAAACACATCCTGAATTCATCCATGCTTGGAAACAATATACCAACTTCAATAACTGGGTCCTCTTTGTCATAAACTGTTACTAGCTCATCATCATGTGCATCATCTACATGAACTGCAGCATTTTCCAACAACTCTAGATCTATATCTGCCTCTTCATCTCTTAAATGGTTGTCAGCATCATTTGTAGCTTCATCCCTCTTCTTCTCCTTGTCTCTGTCATCTATAGGAATGCCAAAAAGCTTTGCCATTTCAATGTCATCTATTGGTGCAATGACCAAATCAGTATCGTCATGTATCTCAACTGAATTCCAATCAACAGTTACAATCCTTTGTGCATTACCATCTGCAGCCTCCCCTTGTGCATTAGCATCATCCTCCACTGTTAACACTTCCAACTCAGTAAGTATAGGCATTACTTGCCTTTGTGCAGCCCAATCATCCTCGACCATCTGAGCATCCAGCTTCGAGGCCACATATCCAACCCTTGAATTAGGTTCCAGATCAATGAGCTGTGCTAAAAACAGAACAGTTTTGCTTGTCCAACTGTTTCGCTCATCGATTTCATCAACTATATGTTCACCTGTCTCAACCCTAACATAGTCACATTTGTAATCATCAAATCGTAACAAAGAAACTTCTTGCCCTGGCCCCCAAACCACACTATCCCCAATTTTTTCCACCATTTTCCTCACCGCCTCCTCTCCCATGTTTATTAGCTCTTGGGGATCAACATGTTCTAATTCCACCTCCCATTTAACAAAGGTGTCTCTCTCAATGAGCTGCGTGCTGCCATCAACTAAAACAACCCTAAAGGGAAAGAATTTGAAGGTTTGGCGTGCAACATCGTCTCCCCTGCTTTTGGCGGGCATTGTGAGCTAGCGGAAGCGAACAAAGAGCTCAACCTTAGAGAAATTAAGTGCAGAGATACGAAATATACCGATTAGAAGTCCCCTCTCCATGCTCCATATTGTCCCCCCTCGCCCCGTTCAGCACACCCTCGCCTCCACAATCTAGCATCAATGGGCACGCTCAGATCTCGAATTGAGAAGAATGGGAGAGGAATTAGCTTTCAAATGGCACTCACCACCTTCGCCGTCGAACGAAAGCGTTGCCGCCTAAATTAATTGCCATGCCGCCGCCGGCGCCGAGAACGATGGGTGAGGTCCGCCGCCGCCGTCGGGGAAGCTACAGTCAGTGTGACGCGTGCTCTCGGTCGGAAGCGGTTGGTTTGACTGGCTTGACTGGCTGTCCCAACCGACCGGTTTGGCTTAACCCTAATCTTGAAACAAAGTTAAATGTGTCCTTACGACCGTTTTAAGGCCCGTGTGGCCCTGGGATATTAGCTGCCTCACAACCGTCGCATGCGAGCTATTCTTTTCAACGATGTCGTGTTCCTTCCAATTCCGTGTAAAGACGTCGCATAGGAGCTATAACCCCGTGAGTGGGTTGGCGGCGAGGGCCAGGTCGCGATTGTGAGGGGGACCATACGATGGGCGGTTTCGGGGTGGGGAGCGCGGAGGTGGTCGGAGTAGGCAGTGCGGCCCCGGGGGTGAGGACGAGGTGGCCGGCGACGGAGGTCGGGGTGGGGTAGGTGACGGCGGCAGGAGCGTCAAATGCGCCCATTTCCTCAACCTTGCTCGACCTTGGCCATCATCTCGTGGTGCCATGCTGACGAGGGATATTGGCTATGTGCCCGAGCAGCGGGCAGACAAAAGCAGTGGCAGACAGCCAGTGGTGTGGAATAGAGGGGGTAAGAGCATCTCCACTCGTGGTCCCTAAAGCCCTCCTACAGAGCTATCGAGGGTGTCGGCGCTTAAAATCGCGCTCAGCTGCCGCCCCAATCTTTTTTATGTGTCATCGCGGCCCGTTTTGTCATATGGCGCCCCCAGGCCGAACCCAACCAACGAGTAGGCTAGCGGGAGCGTCGGATGGAGATGAAAATAACGTGGGCCAGCGCTGACAGTGAGATAGACGGCTCGTCTCCTGAGCATCGTCCCGTCGTCGGCCACACAACGGCGAAATTGCTCGCCAGCGCGTTCTCCCGCCATGTCCTTCCCGCATTTTCCACCGCTTCCCACCCGGGCTTTCCGCCCTTTTCTCGATATATGTAGGTGTGGCATCCATTGCCATCGCAGATCTACACCATGACCAGACCTCACACCCTCTCTCGCAATATCTAGGGCAGCGGCACGAGGTGCTGATTTCGCCAGTAGGGCCTGGCCACCGTCGTTCCCCGCCTCGCCCACCGCCCGCAGGAAAGCCATGACACCCGTTTCCGCCTCTCCCTGGACCCAACCACATCGACTCGGTGTGCTTCGACATGGAGTGGATCGACTCCGACGACTACGGCATAGCTAGCACCGACGAGCTAGGCTAGACCAGTTTCGACCCCGAGTCCGACGAGCCACTCGAACAGCGGGTGACCAACCGTCGTATTCGACATGAGGACCGACGAGTGCTTTCGTGGCTGTCAATACCCCACGGACTGGCTTACCGGACCACCGGCGAGCCTTACGAGTGAGACATCTTTCGCGAAGTTTTCCTACCGGAGCACCGCCGGCTGCAAGAACTCGACGATGTCCACATACGTTTCCTCTATGCGTCGCACGAAGAGCCCAGCGACGCTGACTTGCGTGCCAGGCACGACCGAGTAAAGGAGGAGGCCGAGACGCAACTAGCCAGATACAACTCGTTGTTTGACCTGTGGGGTGTCTCCAGAGGGCCGCCGCCGCCTACACGCCCTCCTGGCGAGAGTAGCGCCTTGGGCAGCAGAGGCGTTAGTTTATCTTTTCCTTTCAATGTAAATTGAAATGTTCGAATGTTTGATTACTTTTTGTATGCCCAAAATCAGGCTGTGCCGGACGTCGTATGTGGGGGTGAGTGGAGATGCTCTAAGCGACGGTGAACAGAGGTGTATTGGAATGGATTGGCATGCCTATTGCGTAGCCGGAGCCAGGACTCCCACCAAACAACTCCGACAGCTCAGGGGATGGCTAGAATGGATCCCGGTTGCCACTCTTTAGTCACTGGCTATCTATCGCAGGCACAAACCTGGATGGAAATCACATCTGTTATTGTTGCTGTTAGAGCATCTAAATCATCTTGAGAAAGCAAAAGCAAAAAAAGAAGAAGCATATTTGTTGCTTCATGCTTTGGCAAAGCTGAAAAACAAACCTGAGAGATTGCATATATGCAGACCATGAAGACATCAAGGAAAGAATCCTGCACTCTTTACCCACACAGAGGAGGAGGCAACAGGAAGGTTGCTTAGCAGTAGTACAAGAAAAAGACCGGTGGAGTACTTCAGAAATTTCAGTCAAGACTTCTGTTTTCTCAAAATGCTCTTGTTGGCTGTCAAGGTACTAATTACTCCCTCTGTTTCATATTACCCCGCACGTTAGGTTCAGTCAAATTTGGTAATGTTTAAATGAGTATATATATATGATAATATCAACATCTATATTGCCTAATTACATAATATGAAAATATATTTTATTATGTTTGCGATAGTACTGATTTGATGTTTTAGTTGTTCACACATTTTTCTATATATAATCAGTCAAACTTTGCAAAGTTTGATCTTGACCAAACCTAATGTGCGGAGTAATATGAAACAAAGCGAGTGTAGCTAGTGACAAACAGTAGCATTTGCTTTTCTCGAAAACGGTAGCATTTGCTGCCCCACTTTCTTCGTACCCTCTTAAATTGTACTTCTGCCAAAAATTGTCATGCAATTGATGTACATGTTGTTATCGTGTTATATCTAGATGCGGGCGGTGCGGCAGTAGAGTTCTTGGAGCGATGGGTTAGACCCGTTGAATTTGCTGCTGTTGTTCTCTCCTGATCTTCGGCGGAGGATATATTCATCATGACTTCACATCTATTGAAGATTGATTAAGTTTGCTGATGCTTTTCTCTCTTGGTCTTGAACAGAGGGAACCATCATGGTTCGTCCATTCGGCGAGTCGGTAATACTCTTGCACATTTGATGTCCACAAAGTAGTACATGCATGCATGTTTGTTTTAAGCTTTTAGCTATATATTTAGCTACCTAGAGACTCTTGATGAGTTCTTTCTATTATAATCGCTTCATTCTCAAAGCAGTATCTATTATATACTAAAAGTAATATAAGAGTGTTTTTCAAGACACCTGATTGATCCACATCACTCAAATTATTTGGACTATTAGATGATTATAAACTACTAAAGCACAACTGTTGGATATATGTAATTGTCTTGAGTCGTTAAGGTGGAGTTGTCGTGTATTTCCATGTCACGTGTAGCAATTTGTAGTCAACCAAGCAATTGGTAGTCAACCAAACCGGCCAAGTCCATATTACGTAAGGCATGTCATGTGTAGCAATTCATGGTCACAACCAAACCGGTCAAGTACATAATCTCACAAATTGTACAGACAACCATTGATCGGTTCAGCTCAATTCTTTTTTGAGGTTGCATCTTCCGATCCTTGATGTGTGAGCGCCCTCTAACGCCATACATGCATCCATCCATCCATGTCGCAGCTAAACCCTCTTTGCCACATGCCACCGCCTCATCTCATATCGCCCTAGCGCCATGGTCTCTTCAAGCAGCCCAGCGATCAACCTAGGAGCCCCGCGGTAAGCAAGATGTTGCGCAAGAACTAATCGATGTGGCTTGTCCGAGTTCTGACACCAATCCGTGGAGCTCTCCTTGCTGGACTACATGCTCCGCCTGAAACGCTGGTTGTCGAACCAACAGATAAAGCCACAAGGCCAACAAAACCACAAAGACGGTGCCTAATGCCGAGTACGACCCCTGGATTTCCCAAGACCAAATCGTCCTCGTATATCTTCTCCATGCTCTCCATTGAGTTTCAATCGTCATGTCATGAGATTGAGCATGCTTCCGGAGTTTGGCAGACGGTGAAGGAGATATTCATCTCTAAAAGATAAAAGGCAAGCCAATGTCACGAACCTTCGGATGCCCTAGCGAAAACAAAGAACTACCACTTATCTACATCGGCATTCCTTACCACGGTGCAAGGAATCCTAGACGATCTTGATGTTGCAAGGTGCCCTATCTCAAGGTTGTTACATCTACCTATGTAAATAAACGCATCACTTACGGTATATCTTCAAAAATTTATCTAGACAATTCACAATCTTCTAATACACGAAATTCCTACACCATGTAGAAAAAGGGCTATGGTTCAATAATCAAATGACATCAACATTTGCATTGAATGACAGTTGAGTGCACCAAGTTGGTTATTGGTTGGGATTTCCAGTTACCAAATTGTAACCAGAGTCCCCGGGCAACCACGACAAATGGTCATACCGAGCATAAAATCCCAATAAAATTGAAATTTTAAGGAGGACTATCATTAAATGGACATTTTTGGTTGAATTCAAATTTTGGTTTTCAAATTCTTCCGATAACTAAACCATGTTAATCAGAGATCTTGACCCCCCTCCGCCCTCCCGCCGCCAAAACCTTGATTGAGTGTACATGTTGTGTAAGTGCATGGGTATACAAAATACAAAAGTAATCAAATGACATCTATATTCATGTTGAATAAAAACATACAAAGAGATACAAACATTCCAAAACTCGATTTGCTAAACCACTACGTGGAAGGCTATGAATCATACTCTTTGAATAACTACAAACACATGATTATCTATTTTTATTTGGGGAACATGGGTCATATGGTTAGATCTTGGCACACTGGTTATATTTAAAATATAGATAGTAACATATCGTTGTACATAACCTAGAAACTATCAATTTGATCTAAAAACTATAGATATACTAGAAATTTCTAAGATACATGAATGCACCCGCCAATCTGATGGATTTTTTTTAATAATTAATATATATACTTATCACAGCCCATATGCCATTATAATTGTAACTAAAAAGATTATGAATTTTCTAGATATTCTCGGAGAAACGCAAGCATCTTGTTGCCAATCTTATGGTGTACTTTATTTTTATACACAACTTTTTTTTTGAATAACTCATCATTAAAAAGAGAAATTCCATTAGGTATTCATAATTGTCATGAGATAGGCAACAACTTACAATCTTGGGACTCTACTGAAGAAAGTCATATCCATGGATTATTATGCTATATGTAAGCATATAATAACCAACCGATTTTTGTTGAACACAATATTCGCTCACTTTGTTCAAATAAAATTCATAGATTTTGTAGGTCTGGCAAAGTATCGTAACTAACGTATCTATGTAATAAAAATCGCCCGATCATTGCCTGGTGGATCCTAATTACTAGAGAAATAATGCGCTCATATAATGGAAAATTATACACGGCTATAAAAACGCAATGCATTGTGTGGATACATATATTGACACATATAGCCTTTATATCAATTTTATATAAATTAAACAACTAGCGTGGCACTCTTATGGACATCAACTGAGGAGTACCGGGGGAGGACCTGAGGAGTAATGCTTTACAAAGAGGAAGGCTTTAAAATGAAAATGTGTGCATCAATTTATGGACAGGTCGGGGTAAGACCCTTTTCGCAAGACTTGAAAATGAACATGTGACTATTTGTACACTTTTTTGGTCTTTTCACAAAAATGATATGCAAAAAATTATATACATATGAGCAAACTTATACATCTTACATTACCAATTGGAAAGAACGAGATATATCGGATTATATTCAACATATTTATGACATAATTTTGTTGTTAGGTGAATTAAGTAATACACTTTAAGTTTCGTCTCCACATCGCAAATCTTGGCACCGATTCTTTATTTAGAGGTCGTAAAAACAGTACATTTATATTATTATAAATTGTTTGAGTGTATAGTGTTTATTTTGTATAATTAGACATATTTAGAATATTTTCCATGTATTTTGTATGATTTAGTCAGCATAATAGCACAGATCATTCAATTACCTCAAAAATCGATAATTGAGTAAGAGGCTCAAACTATGTCATCCAAGACGTGTTTCCATTTTACATGGAACCACCAATGCGGTTTTGAGTGTATATAAACAATGAATTGAATATCGAGACAACATGCAAAGATTTCAAAACATAGATAAAAAATACTATCATAATAGATGGAATTATAGAAACTTGGAGTCATACTTCTCTAAATTTAAGTAACGACGTACAAACATGTAAAGTTATCCACTGAAAATAAAGAAGTTACTAGGATAGTGTTCATTTTGTATCTATCTTAATTTTAGGATCATATTAATATGCATAAAAATGTAAAAGTTTTACCATGGAGACCGTGTTGAAGTCTACAAGGTTTCCTTTTGTAACTGTATAAGTAACTTTGAGTAAGAAACAAACACCAAGCTTGCATATGTGATAATTTATTTACCATAACATTTTTGTAGTCCTAGATTCCTCTTATTTCTTATCTCAAAATGTGATATAGAATAATATGAATAACTATGCAAATATAAATTTATTTCAGTTCCCTTACATGTGTAAACTTTTCAGAATCTTCCGTACACACAAAAATATCTAAAATGAGAGGGTTTAGGTGCACCTAGCTTAGAAAAACCTGCTTGGAAGGAAATTGTGATACTTGTAGGGATGTAATCGGATCTGATCGGATTTCTCCATTACCATATCCTATACCATAATTTTTTTACGGATTCATAGTGGATTAGACAATGACTAGGTTGCGGATCCGAATGCGGACCACGGATTCAGAATGGAAACAGAGCAGACTTAGGGCAGAAACGAAATCAGTTGGATAGGTACACGTATAAGTAAAACAGAAACCATACAACCAAACATAATTGATAAAAAAGTTCAGAAAAAATACTCATAGGATAAATAGCTGTAACACGACAGGTGAACAAATAAAACATGACCATAAGAAGAAAATATGTCCATATATACGCAATAATATAAACACAAGGGATATGACAGAATCAATGCATGCTTCAGTAACCTAATATCCTAACAAGTTTGGACTTCATACTTCGTATAATGACTATGTATGTGAGCTTTAGTTTAACAGACAAACTTGACAACTTAGTAACTACTAACTATGTTATATTAGCTTTGACATTTCGGTTGAACATCAGGTTATTCGGATTAAAACCATCCAATAATCCTAAATGATTTCCCGATGCAGATATCCTGGTGCTATTTAGCATACCATATTCTATACAGTATCCGAGTGTCAAGTTTGCAATTGGATATCTTTTTTCCGTCAGATTCCTTAAAACCAGATATGGACCATCTAAAACGTATTCGAAAACGAATTCGGTGTGGAAATTATCCTATCTATTTACATCCCTAGATACTTATTTGTCTGTTTCTATAATCCTACGAGTTTCGCTCCTACAGTGCACTTTCAACTAATTTAAAAACGATGGCTCATCAAACTCGGTTAATTTCTTTAAAGGCTATGCCAACTCTAAAAGAATCAAAGAAATAGATCCAGGTAGTAGCCTTTATTACCTAATGCACTCAAATATTTACATGTTAGTTAGTACAGTAGACCTAAACTCGAATGGGTGTGCATAAGCAGAAACTTTAACCTCGGTATCCTATACATAAACTAGCAAGACGATGGCCAATAGGTATACCAGATACCGAAGCCTAATTATTACTCTAGGTAACTACTTTGACCTGGGCATGTCCATAGAGGTAGATGTGATTCAACTGAGTGCCCAAATACCGATTTGCTAGTGCACTAAGATGCACTGTTGCAACATGTTTAATAGTACTATAGCTAGCAAATATGTTCTAACTTCGTGTGTTTTCTTCAGTTTTTTCTTGGCAAAAGTGATGAGTACGCCAGAGAGCATATTCTTGGGATACTTCCCTTCATGAATAAGGTCGCCTATGTTGATGGTTGGGATGGATTTGGAGCAACAGCTATTCTTAGATCCGTAGCAGCAGTTCTTCCGTCTAGGAAAACCACTCTGGAACTGTGCTTTGATAGAATAATCTTCATAGATTGCTCTGAGTGGAAAAATAGAAGAGCAATGCAGAGGGAAATTACAAAAGAACTGAAACTTGACAACTCAATAATGGCCATTTTGACAAGCAGGATGAGGAGGATGACTTTGCTGGAGTGCACCAGGGCTCTAGGGATGTGATATTAAGCATTTCTGCAATGATTTATCAAACCCTGGCAACTCATAGATTTATGATGATTTTTATTAATGGATCTGATGATGAAGTTGATGTTACAAGATTTGGTATTCCTCAGTTTACTGAATTTTGCAACAACAAGATGATATGGACCTTCAGCAGAAGATGCCTGACCATGAATAATGACCGGCCTAAGGTAGCAAACAAGCTAAGATACACTGATTTTCTCATTTATCCTAATGTGCATATTAAGGAATTAACAAGTTCAGAGTTTTGTGGACTGCTGCGTCAAGAAGCTGCTGCCATAACTGCTCGTATTCCATGTTTGCTGGAAATCGACCCAAAGATGGTTGTAGATTGCAGTCTCTATGACTTATTCCTGTACTTTAATTTCCACACCACCACTAAATTTGCTTGGTTTGCTCATGCTTCCAACTATTGGATATGTGATGCAATCATACAAGGGGACAAAGCAAGTGATATTAGTAATGCATTGCATCGAGTGATAAACTGGAAGTGTGATGCTTCTCCCCTTGATGATGTTCTTAAAATGTTCAAGAAACATCCATGCTCTCCTTTTCTAGTACTTAAAGATGATGATGTCTATGAAGAAGGTCCATACCATTGGATTTCAGTCACATCAAGGAATAAAGGGGTACATGGTATGCAAACTATACCTGCAGTGGCATCATCTTTTTTCTTGGCGTTTGAAAGATCCAATCACCCACCAACTCTACCAAAAGGATTTTTTGAACATTCCAATAAGCTTGCTGTGCTAGTTCTGTGTTCTTGTGCCTTCAATTTTGCATCACCTCCTTTCTTGAAGTGTCATGGTCTAAGATTCCTTGGACTGGACAACTGTATACAGTGCAAAACAGGTGAAGAAGAGAATCATACAGAGTGGACATGCTTGCATAGTCTGATGGTGTTGGACATACGTTACACAGAATGGAATGAAATCTTATCCGGAGAAAAATTAGATGTCATGAAAAACATCAGAGAACTAAATATAGAGGGAGTTAGATGTTGGCAGTATGTATCTCAGTTACAAGGACGGCTACCTAACCTTGAGAGGCTCCGAATAATCAGACCAACATGTCCATGGGAGACTTCAAATGGTGTTGATGACTCATTTATAGACAAGACATGCATGGAAATACTTGACTTGTCAGGAAACTGTTATATGAAAACTCTTCCAACAGGCCTATCAAAGGCGAGTAGCCTTCAGATGCTCATACTAGATGGCTGTGATGGATTGGAAAACATTGTTCCCCTCGGTCGGCTTCCTCCTTCCATCAAGTACTTTAGCTTGGATGGATATGGGCCTGCTTCCCAGCATACACCAACTGTTGAGCTACCTCCGATACATTTCCGCCTGTCTACTGCAGAAGATAAAAAGGATATCAATACCTCCAAGATTTCCCTAGAGGGATGCACAAAATTGGAAAATCTGTTCTTGCGTGGGCTACCCAATCTCGTGGAGCTGGACCTCTCTGGAACTGCAATCAAGATACTTGACTTCAGGACCATGGTGGTTCAGGTCCCTAGGCTCAAGCGACTATATCTAATAGGATGCAAGCACCTCCGTGCAATAATTTGTTTTCAGTCAAGGTTTTGTGCGTTAATACCCGAATTAGAATTGATGTGCATAGACACACGAGCAGTGACCCTGAGTTCTCGGCCATTCATTGATAATAGTAGATCATTCGGGTTACAGGTGCAAATGGTTATTCTGGATGCAAGGATTGCTCACGCACTGAAGGATCTGCTGGATCATTCGAAGCAAGTCTTTTTTAATATCTGGATCACCATGTCACCTGTGTATGACCGGTTTGTCCAGTTTGAAGCAATCAACAAGTATAAGATTAGCCCCAATAATCAAGCGATCTTGCAACACCTTACTCCAGCAGGCTGGTACACAGATGTCCTTAGCATGGTTGGCGATCCCCCGATGCAGGCTTTCCCGCAACCTCCGGCTACACGTCTCGACAGACATATAGAGATTGCTGAAGGGAGCTGCCATGTGGAGAGCGGGCTGAAGGGAGCACTAGGTTACCTGATGGGGTGTTTTGCCGAATCCCTGCATTTGCACGATGTGTTGATACATGCTATTATTCCTAAAGGAAAATACAAGTGGCTCCACCTTAGGTGGTGCTGTGTGGAGAGGTGTCCGAAGTTGGATACTGTCTTCCCTTCAGGTTCCTGCGAATTTCCTAAATTGGAGACCATGTGGGCATCGGATCTCCTAATGGCCCGCTGGATTTGGAGCAAAGGCTCGCGCCATGGTTGGTACACGGACAATACAGATTCTTTCAAAAATTTAAAGCACCTGCATCTGCACTCATGTCCCAGGCTCCACTTCGTGCTCCCTGTGTGGGTCTCCTCCTTCCCCAGCTTGGAGACGCTCCACCTGATCCACTGCGGCCACCTTGTCCATGTCTTTGAGCTGGACGGATGGCACCCTGAGGAAGTAATCTACCACGGTGTGCTATTCCCAAAACTGACGACCATCCACTTCCATGACCTCCCAAAGCTGCGGCAGATATGCGACGTCAAGATGGTGGCTCCTGCGCTCGAGAGCATCAAGATCAGGGGGTGCTGGGGACTGCAGCGACTGCCATCCGTGCAAGCCCCTGGTCCAGGCGTGAAGAAGCCAACCATCGAGATCGAGAAGGACGTGTGGGACGCTCTGGAGTGGGACACCGACCATCGCCCCGACCACTTCGAGGCGCCGGTACACTCGTCCTACTACAAGAGGAAACTGCCCAAGGTCTCCTTCCTCAGGTATGATACACCGCGCAATCCACCTTTGCTCTTTTAGCTCTGCACTGCTTCTATTCATATTAAAGTTAGTTACTGACCAATTTCCGTTTCGGACACATCGCCTAGGTGATCGAACTCTGTGCCGCCGTGTTTGTTCCACTGCTACGTGGAAGTAATCGACACTCTTGCTGCTGTATGATCATGGGTTTGGTTTGCTTGTGTGCTTGCTTGGATTGCCAGCCTTCAGAGAGTGTGGTGGTCATCGATGGATCGGTCGCCTCTTCATGGTGTGTGTGTGATTTTGTTGCCAATGCATTGTGTGCGAGCTTATGGTGGCTCTCACCCTATATCCTGGCTTTCAAATAAGAGAGCTGCCTATTTGGTTGAGAGTATTTGCAAGTGTGTATCTGAGCTGGTTTCTTGTGTGTATACTTGCACGCATCAACATGAAAGTGTGATTTGCTTCTGCTTTTTTGGAAGATAAAAAAAAAGGCAGCAGCTATGTGTGCCGGCTGTTGCAACTGCCTGCCCCTCTGAGCATCAGTTCTGACTGTTTTTCCTGTGGTTCTTTCCAAGTAGTATTACATTGACTCTACTAATTATGAAGATATATAAGATTGCTCACATGTTTCAATTCAATGGTACTGGCAAGGAATTCAGCATTTAAATCAGAAGATTTTGACTGAAGAATCTGTGCACCACAAGCATATTTTTTTGACAGTTTTTTTCTTTATTATGGATCTTGAAATAGCGGTTTCAAGCGTTATGTTGACACCGCTGATTGTGAACAGACCACGTTGCTCACACGCTCAAAGAATTCAGCAGCTGCTATCTACTCCCTCCGTTTCAAAATATAAGGTGTTTTAGTTTTATGAAGAAAATGTACCTAGACTTATTTTACTGTGAGATTCACTCCAAATCTGAATGAACCTACACACTAAAACAAGTCTAAATACATTTGCTTCAAAGCTAAAACATCATATATTTTGAAACAGAGGGAGTAACTGATAGTGCTTCATGATGCAAAGACCCAACAAAAGGAACTCACAGTTTAGCAGTAGTTTGCTAAGCAAGGTCAACCTTGACACATGTCAGGTTCCCGACCATCAGCAAACCATTGCCCAATGGAAACTACCAAAAGTAATTAAACAAAGTTGGCGACACATTGTGATCTCCCAGACTCACATATTGCAGCAGACAGCGTAGCGAATCCCAGATTGGTCCAGAATTCATTTAGCTGATATAGCATGTATAGAATTGCAAACAGAAGGAACTACTAACAATTTATCAATGTGGCAGTAATTTTCTAGAGCACAAAACTCATAATCACTGCAACGGAGTAGAAAAAAGTAACGAAGTAACACACACTTGAATCTCTCACACATCTTTGGATTTGGATATGACAATAATTGCTTTTACACATTAGCTTAACTGATAGTAACATCATGTAAAGTGCAACAGAAGGAACACTACAATTTAGCAGCATGGAAACAATTTTCTAGAGCACAGAACTCATCATTACCGCAACCAAAATTTCCAGGCACCGTATCAGAACTACCAAAAGTAAAAAAAAAAACACCTGAACCACTCGCACATCTTGCTGCGTACTATGCAGCAAGTCGAGGATTGGACCGAAAGATTCAGCGTCGACAGCCAGCTCTTTCACCATCACCTCCGATATAACAATCATCATAAGATCAGATGAAGGCACTTGAGAAGATAAAACAGTATTGCCCGTAGGAGAACCAGTTAATCTCACTCTTGCCCAGTACCCGGAAACAGATGAATGGAGATTCTAAGTTGATTAAGCTTGACGACCTTATGTGCACCAAGCAAAGGGAAATAAAGTTGTGTAGGCGTAATAACAACACAGGTGTGTGAAGAAATATTTTGACATCCCCACACTTGAATCTCTCACACATCTTTTACACATTCCATTAACTAAAATGCCAACAGAAGGAACTAGAACTACGGTTCAGCAATATGGCACCAATTTCATAGAGCACATAACTCCACTAGAATTTTCACTGCAACCAAAATTTTCAGACACATGTTTGAACTACCAAAAGTAAACAAATGACTGAATTTCTCACACATCTTGCTGCATACGGCCCAGCAAGTCGAGGATTGGACCAGAAGATTCAGCCTCGACAGCCAGCTCTTTCACCATCACCTCCGTGGCACAAAGCTCCTTCCGCAGCTCGGCGTTCAGCACAAGGTGGGAGAAATGCTGGTCCAGCACCAAACCCATCGCCCTTGTGACGGCCCCAAGTGATGGCACGTTCTCACACTGCTCCAACCCCGGCATTCCCATTGCTTCAGGGCAAGGCCGCGCCTCGGGGAACCTCCAGTACTTCTCTATCCACTTGGCGAGGTACCTCATTAGGCCAGCCACCTCTCCGCCGTCCAGCTCGGACACGGCGGCGGCGAGGACCACGGAGTCAACGCAGTCCGCAGTCCTCGACGCCAACAGATAGTGCAGGCACACCTCAGGGGATGTGAACCCGTCGTGCCCCATCATGAGCAGCGTCGCTGCCCGCCGAGCGACGGCATTCTCCTTCTTCCCCGCGGCCTTGTCCTTGCACTTGTTGACTGCGAGCAGGGCGGCATCCCTCCACCGGCCCTTGACGCGGACCATGGCGTCATAGGCGCTTTCGGAGGCCGGGGAGAGGAAGCAGCGCAGCGCGGCGAGGATCTCGGAGGAGCGGAGGTCGGCGGCCTGCAGGAGGACGGCACAGACGACGTCAGGGCGGCCGGCGGCGGCTAGCGACGAGATGAGGTCGGGCTGCGGGTGCGGGATGACGCGGGACTCGGCGAGGGCGAGGACGACGTCGTGCTCCGCGAGGCGCGCGGCGCTGGAAGCGACGAGGGAGGCAACGGTGGCGGGGAGGTAGGGCGCAGCGGTGCGGACTGCGAGGGGGAGATAGGCGGAGGGGGGCGGGAGGGAGAGGGACTGGTAGAGGTCGGCGAGGAAGGAGGCGAGGAGGGTGCGGAAGCGCGCGACGGTGAGGGCACCGGAGGAAAGGGAGGTAGCGATGGAGGAGGTGGCGGCGGCGAGGGCCGGGTCGGCGGGGGTGAGGGACCAGACGGAGGGCGGGATCGGGGTGGGGAGCGCGGAGGTGGTCGGAGTAGGCGGTGGTCCCCCGGGGGTGAGGACCAGGTGGCCGGCGGCGGGGGTCGGGGTGGGGTTGGTGATGGCGGCGAGGAGCGTCATGGCGCCGCCGAGGGGCAGAGGAAGAAGTTAGGGTTGAAAATGGGGAGGATGGTGACGGACGGCTGGGTTTGAGGTCTATGTGTTGCGTTCGTCTGTTCTGTTCGGCCTGCCGCTATTTGTGAAGTGGGCTCAAACTGCTCATGATTGGGCCTCGATGTATCACACGGGTAGTCGGCAAGAAAGAAACAAGGTTTATATGCTAAAAAAAAGGTATTGTCTTGCCGAGTTTTTATCAAAAGGTTTCATTTCTCTCAAAAACAGTGAAAAGGTTTAAAATCTTTCAGGTTAGTTAGATTTTTGCAGTTTTATAGGTAGATCAAACAGAACGTGCTTGAAATACAACTTGGTGGAAATTTCGGTTTATTGGGAATATTTACCATTAATGTTTTTTGTATCCTATTTTTTGGCATTGTTTCTTTGCATTCTTAATCCGATGTTTTCCTCCATATTGACTATTAAATTTATATCCGATGTTTTTCGGTTTATGGAGTCAAAGCTCTATATTAATTTGATCACTAGCATTACAAGAAAACCTTTGAAAAAATAGTGTTCGCCTCACGGAGTCACTCAATCCTCTATATCCCGCACATGCCGATGGTGTCTCAATGTTGCTGCCGTAGACCCACTATCCCTAAAAGACACAACAAATCCATTGCTCCCATAGACGGAAATGTGCACACATGTTCACCCAATCTCGTCGCAAGATTGGGCAACTCACGTACAGCTGAAAACAAGATAAGAGGATTGAAGGGACATAACTGTGCACCATCGCTACTACTATTGGAAGGCCTCGAAGCAACGATAGAGGAGACCAACCCATATATATCCACCAATCTTGTTGTTGGATCTGCTGGCGCACGAATGATCGGGGCCAATGAAGAGGTCAGAGGAACCATTATTGAACACCTCCACCAGAAGGGATAAAGCGACAGATAAGCGATACCTACCTAGCTATTACCCTAATATGGAGTTACTCCGGCCGTTGGATAGTGCCCTCCTTAGAAAGTCCCTCAGGTGGAGCTAGAGAAGGAGTCTAGCACCAACCAATGGAGGAGGGGTGACGTCATGGAAGCCCTAGATCGCCTAGGAGTCACGGGAGACAGAGGAGCTACCCATGGCCGAGGCTATGTAATATAACTCTACAACTAGCAGATTTCAATTTTTATGCTATGCAGAAAATAGGAAGGGCAATGGTAAAAAAAACTAATCGCATTATTTATCGTCATGTATTTATAAGTTACTTGAAGATTCTGCTAATCTCGGTCACATTTTTATGGCTTTTGATCAACATCCAATGTCTCAAGTCAGTCCAAGTGTAATCTACGAGCAAGAATTTGCACAACTATTGAACTAAAGTCTCACACCTTTGAAGAGTAAAATTTCAGGATTAGTGGAATGCAGTTATATTCGGACTTAGCCTTTTGGTTGTATTTCTTCTTTTTCTGGACCAGCCTCCAATTAGCCCGGGAGAAAATAAAATGGCCATTCCACCTGACCAATATGTATGTATATGCCGGGCATGCACCCGTACAATTTTTTTTATCTCTGTTACTACTGTAGTATTAAAGTTCCAACAAATTCTGGATAAGAAAATCACAGCACTGGTGTATACACATATACGGAATTCACAACAATGATAGAGTACGATATCCATATACCCATGATTCATCTGCAGTTTTCAAATGGCATGATAAATCTAGCTTCGTTTGAGTATATTCTTCAACTTTTGTTTCTACTCTGTTTTTTGAATTTGGAATTGAGATTTTGTTATCGAAATTATCTACCTTATGTCTAAAATCATGATTTCTTTTCCAAAAACTAAACCATACACATGAATTTAGATTTGATCATTTGAAATTTTGTGATTGAAATGATACAAGATGGGTGCTTGCATGGTCTCTTGTATATCCTGTGGCTCCTGCCCGAGTAACCAATTTCCAAGCCTCACTGCACGTACAAGCTACTGTACGTGCCTAGCTACGTCGGCTAGCTAGTTCGACCCACCAGCCGCTCCGCCGACGGGACGAGTGACGACGACCACCCTGCTGGACGCTCCTCTGCCGCCGCCGCAGAGGAAACCCACGATCTCATCGGACTGGCGGACGGCCTTGTTGAAGAGCGCGCCGAGAAGCATGCCGGCGACTGGGGCGACGACGTAGATCCAGATGTGGGTGTACCTGCCGAACACGATCGCCGGGCCCAGGCTCCTGATCGGGTTCATCGACCCTCCCGACACCGGCCCGATCACCAGCCCCAGCGTCCCCACCGCCGCTCCGATGGCCATCCCTCCCACCGCCTTGCTCTGCATGCATCAATGGAACCGGTAATAAAGTCAGTCTGCGCGGTGGTGGCGAGCTAGCGCGCGGGTGAGAACGCATGGGAACGTGTGTATGTATTTACGGCGGAGCTCCTGGCGACGGTGGCGATGACGACCATGAGCACGGCGGAGGCGAGGAGCTCCAGGAGGAACGGCAGCCGGGCGCCGCTCCCCGGCGGCAAGGGCACGGTGCCGTAGAAGTGCTCCTCGCGCGTCCGCATGACGGCGTTCACGGAGAGGCAGGCGAGCACGGAGGCTCCCAGCTGCGCGGCGACGTAGAGCGGGAGCTTGCGCCAGGGGAAGTAGCGGAAGGCGGCGAAGGTGACGGTGACGGCCGGGTTGAGGTGCGCCGGGCCCATCCACCCCAGCACGAAGGCGACGGTGAGGGCGACGACGAGGCACACCGTCGGGAACGTCAGCGCGTGGCGCGTGTCCTGCATCACCGCCGCCGTGCACGACCAGAACACCACTATAAACGTCGCCACGCCCTCCAGCACCAGCTTCATGTAACACGATCGACCGATCACACGAGTTAGTTAATGCTAGTAGTTGACAGCAGTGCGTCAGCTGTTGGCTCGTTACCTCCCGTATGAGATGACCAATGGTGGCGAGGCCAGTGGTGGCGTGGCCGGCGGACGGCGGCGGCTCCACCAGGCCACGGCGAGCCTGCTGCTCTAGGTCATGCCCGTTCGCCGCGACGTCGCCGTTCATCTTGTCAAGATCCATGGTGGGTTTCAGCGTGCCCTCTGCGTGTGCTCCATTGCTCCCGCCAATGCAATCGTCTCGGCCACCGGAGCACCACGCATATGCATATGTAACGGCAGGGTTGGAGCTGGGGCTGGCGCACACCACGCTCTTGGCGTGTCAAAAACTGAAGGGAGAAACGGGCGACGTGTGCTGCCGCTGGTTCTGCATGCTGCTACTGCCACGGAAGTGTGCACGTACCGGCTCAACTGAATTAACCATCCCACTGTTGCACTCGCTTTGTGTGCTGCTTCTGGCTGCTGGCAGGATCAAGATCCTCATCCTGCACCATCTTTAAAAAAATCGCAAAAATAAAAAAAATGACAAGCAGGGAAGAAGAAAATCAAAACTGTGCCACCGTGGGTCGATCATTCTATGTTTGTTTGAAAAGATACTCACCTGAAAATTTAGAATAGGACGGGTCTACTAATGATAAGTTGTCCTTCTTTAATTACTTGAGTCATTTTCTGGGTCTTTGTCCGATATTAGTCCATGGTTGAATACTTTCTTTTATCTTTTTTTGCCAACGCAAACGCTCACAAATACTTGCATCTACTCATCACTGTGAACGCATGCACATCCTACCCCTATGAGCATCTTCGAAAGATTAAGTCTTGAGACTGATTCGATGGGTCCTAAGCTTGACGAAGTCACCATAAACGGCTCGTTATCGTTAGGAACGTCTCCCCCCTCCCCAAGAATATTCCGTCTTTTATAAAACATCAAAGTGTCAAACATGGGGTTTAAACTCTGGTGGGATAGAGAAGTCACTGCCCTCTTAATCATCCCTTTTAGAAACCTCACAATATGGGATGGAGGTGTCACCGCCTCCAATGTATCAATGTAAGCCTTTGAATCATCGCCCCAAAATAAAAACCTTCTAAATCAAACTTGACCTAGAAGTCGGGAGGGAAGCACCACATTGGACAATCTACGTAATTCATATTGTAGTATCCTACCGAGGGAATTCAGACCTTGCCATCAACATGGCAATCAGATTTTGGGTCTTTTTGGCAATATAGATGGTCACCATGTTCCGACCTTTCTTGTTGGACTCTTGGTAAGCTAAACTTACTATACAACAATAGTCCAAGTAGTAGATGTGGTTTTTCTCTACAACAACATGGCTGCCTGCTTGCACATGTACCACACTTGTGGAGGATGCTTGCCCAGAGAACAAGGCACAATCACCCAAAGTACGCACCTCTTTCAACTCATAATCGTGTGCATCATCCGTTGTTACGGCAAGTTCGAACACCTTGAAGAAAGGCTTGTGGTTTGGCAACCACGGGGTCAGCACAGCCATGGCGAGCTTACCACGTAGCACAAAGATGTAGGTGGTGAACAAGTCCTTCGTCTTAGGAGATTCATGCCAATGGACATCCAATTGGTGGGTGGCGGTGACCATGTGTGCTCCATATTTGTTGACGCCAATGTCAAACTTGAGCAATTTCTCGCTACGGTGTGTTAGGCCATAGAGCTCCCCATGGTGGAACACAAGATCCCTAAACTCCTCCCTGTCAGATTCATGGATAGTCCACCCTCCATCTTAATTGCCAACTCCGCACAATGCCAGCTTGTCGGTCAAGGCGGCAAGGATACATCCGCTTGAGGTGGGGACCTCGGTGAAGATTATTTTCGAGATCAACTATCGTCCATGTCCATTGTGGTCTTGCCCTTCCATATTCTTATCCTTAGTGGAGAGTGGCACCTCGACCACCACTCACTTCCCCTCCACTCGTCCACCCTACAACACACCTAGACTAGAAACCTTCGTCGGCCCATTTTTCCAACCAGCCCACGCATCGTGCCAGTGATGTCTAGCCCACGGCCACCCTACCGAAGCCTGTACCTCGCAAATCCATCGCCCTTCTTGTTGCCAATACGATATCCAAAGACAATGGTTATTGCGCCACAATAAGACACTGGTTTCTTGCATTGAAAGAAAACCTCCCGAGGTTATTTCTCCCCATGTTCCTAGCCTTGTTGTTTCATCTCCCTCCACCTCCCCTCCTTCGACGACTTTGCCCAATAGTACACATTGCAATCTACAACCCCATCTCCGACGCCACCATGGCGAACTGCCATAAGACCCTTACCCCCTTCCTACCGGCGCTAAAGTCATCCCCACCTGCATCCATCATCGTCGCAAAGCTCATCACATCTTTATTGCAGCTCTTGTGCTCCAGTGTGACGATTGGGCCATTATAAACTTGGAGCCATGAACTGACCCTAAGCCGTTTGTCAGAGATGCTGCTTGTTCATCACCTTCTCTCACACAAAATGAAAATCAATTTCAATATGCTTAGCTCTTGCATGGAAGACGGGATTGGCTGATAGATATGTAGCTCCAAGATTATCACACCACAAACAGGGAGGTTGAGTCAGCTTTATTTGAAGTTCTTCAAGCAAGGACTGTATCCAAATCACCATCGTTGTGGTATTAGCCACAGATTTGTATTCTTCCTATGTATTGGACATAGATACTGTAGCTTGTTTCTTAGCACTCCAAGAAACCAAATTAGGACCATAGAATACTGCACAACCTCCAGTAGAGAGACAATCATCGATACATCCCGCCCAGTCAGCATCAGAAAATGCACTTACTAGTCTAGACTATGACCTAGTAAATGTGAGTCCAATTCCAATGGTATGCTTGACATACCTCATAACATGTTTTGCTGCAGTCCAGTACAAATTAGTAGGATCATATAAATACCGAGAAATCTTGTTGACTACAAAAACAATATCAAGCCTAGTGAGAGTTGTGGTTTGCATTACTGCTCTAGAAGTTTTTGCATGATGCCGTTATAATTTCTTTATTGTTCATTCTTAGCTACGATAGTAACTGCATTCCATTGTCTGATTTATTTTTCTAATTTATTCTCTATATATATTTATTTAAATGACCTGGCTAGTTTATATTTGCTGAAATTCTAAGCAACATACATTGTTATATTGCTTGTTTCATGGTAGGCACATTTGTTTAATGCTTGCTTGTCCTGTTTGTTGGACGTGATGGTCAATATGTTTGAACCATTAACCTGGCTAGTAAACTCCAGTTTATAGCTCATGTCGTATCAGTTAAATGAGTAGTTTGCCTTATTTGATGTATTAACTTGTTATTACTTAGTTTTAGCCTGCAATTATTACCATCGCCACCAAAGAGGGGGCTGCAAGATCATGTCTTAATGTTGTTTTCCAATGTAGATGTCACACTTAAAAGGGAGATGCATGTGATAGATCGAGAAAGCAAATTGAGAACTACTATCAACTCAATTGTCAACTGAAATGCTGAATTATCTTTCCCTTGAGTTGATAATATGTAATAATTTTAAGTAGTTTGCAGCTGATGTAATATCTAGATATATCCCATAGTCCATATAGGCATTTAGTTGACGCCATCCACATAGTAGGTGGTACCATATTTGCGCTAGCAAGGTCGATTAGGGTACAATATCGGTCTTTATTATTGGCCCGTCTTGTATTGGCCGATGAGAAATAGTAAAAGATGCTTGCCAGTTACCTTTTATGATGTCAGAATGGGATCCAGAAAGACCGAAACTGTAAACGTAACATGCCGACCCACATGCGCTCTCTAATAACAGTAACAGACATAAACAGTAACATGGATAATTTTTGAGGTGACATGCACCATCAAAACCAAGATCAAACCATTTGCAAGCATTGAAAGCTGAGATCAAAGAACTGTAAACATGTGCATAAAAGATGGAGTTCTAACAAAAGGACAAAGTAACTATGCATGCAACATGAAAGGCTACAAACAAAGATCATGAATAACATGCATTGAAAACGTTTGTTTGTTTCACATACAGAAAACATGGCATAGTGGCATTCAGCTTGTCCCTCATGGAGTAGCAAATAGATGAACATGACACCTTCAAAGTTCATAAGAGTGACTAGATACAAATAGCACAAGAACAAGCAATATCAACAATATGCATCAATCAATAAGTTTTGGGACACTGCACATAGAACTAAGAATGAGAACTATGCTCTCTTAATGGTGCCTAAAGGATAGAAGGTGGAGACTCAACATAATAGTGGAAGAAAGGCCCTTCATATAGGAAAGCAGGCATTTCAAGTTTCGAAAAGAGCTTCCAAATATTATGGTACTTGTTAGCTTTCAGCCCTCATTGCCCCTATCATAAGCATATTGAAGTGGTTAAGGTTAAAGTGAACAAACTATGGAGTATATGTTTGACAAAGTATAAGTTGGCAATCTCATGTACCTTGAATACGAGGGCCGCACCTCATGCTACTCAACTTTAGTCACCTGTAAGTTCTTGTCATGGTAAGTACATGTGTATCATAGAGAACCGCCAACGGGTACCCCTTGCACATGGTACAGGAGCTATCCCATAACCAAAATGACAAGGCAAGCAGACAATGAGCATCTCAGCGATCTTTTTATTTACTATGTGTATAGCTTTTTATTGAGGATGCTTCACAGATAGCTCATTATGGTGATGCTGCAAGTTTCCACCATGATTAGGCATGGCTTAGGCTAGCGGCCTAGGCGTTTTTCTAACACAAAATACATAACTCCATGGACTTACAAGCTCCCTCTTTATTTCACACCGGTGACATCCATAGACAAAAGAGCATCATATCAACTATGTACAAAGTACAAGTGCAATGTTGAAAACGTTCCTCATGACAACATGGTTCTGCTAATTCCAACGTATAAGTGCAAGCATATACACCATAGACGACACAATGGTTTAAGTTTATTAGGGGCAAAGAATATAAAGTGTGCCATCAAGTTCATGAGGGATTTAATCACTAAGTTTTCACATAACAAAATACTTTTAATTGGAAGATAGCTGGAAACAAGAATATACTTGGAATGGTGTAACACACCATGCATAGGAGTTTATAGTGGACACTTTGGAATAACTTGGTTTCTTGGGAGTTGAAAGCATGAGTAGAGCTTACTCATACAAGTGGAGGCTAGCAAAAGACTGGGAGCAACCAACTATGAGAGCAATAATGGCCATAATCATGCAGAGCGACAAAACATTACTAATCAAAGCATAGAGTGGTACTACAAGTCAAGGACTAGATGATCATAGATGCTATGGTGACTTGTTCATAGTCATAACATGGTGTAAGCATGTGCCAAGTCAACCCAAACAAAGCATCAAAGGAGAATACCACAATACTATGCTTTTGTATGCTAAAACAACGCATAATTCTTCCAAGGCACACTAGCAATAATCACTAATCATATGGTTAAAACAACACCTAGCATGTCATGCTAGAGTCTAAGTCACAGTCAATGCAAACTCCTCTTGCACTTTCAAGCAAGAACTTTCTACTCCTTTCCAACACCAATCGACTTATTTGAAACAACACAGCGAGAACATGGTCCAAACTACTTTATTCAAGCAAACTAAACAGACTAAGCAAAGCAAACGAAAACTAAGATGCTCCAAGAACAACACAACAATGCATGAAACAATAAAAACAAGTGTCTAGACAGACCTGAGATTTTTATTGATGAAGAAGGGGATGCCTTTGGCATCCCCAAGCTTTGACGCTTGTACCTCTTGGATATTTCTTGGGGTGACACCGGGGTGGCATCCCCAAGCTTGAGCTTTTGTCCATTCTTCATCTCATTACATCATTCTCTCTCTACACTTGAAATTGTTCCTTCATACAAAACTTCACACAATTTTCATTAGCAACATTAGTGTATTCAAAAGATAATAGACCTTTGGGTTTAGCTTTGGAACAACAAAACTTTTCACTAAAAAACAAGATACTGTAGCAACTCCTTCAAAAATCTCAATTCCCCGAGAGGGAACTCAAAAAAGAATCAATAAGAAGCAAATGCAAATAATGGTTGAAATCTATCAAAACAGATCAGCAGATAGAAACCGATTTTTTAAAAAATCTTCTGTTGCTCAAATCAAAAAGTGTTGAACTAACAAAAGTTAGCTAACATACTGGGGGATTTATTCGTAAAGTTTCAGCTCAATCCGACTTACAGAGACTCCTGACGAATTTTTATGGTGGAGGATAGAAATCTGTTTCGGGACAACAAATCCCCAAATCTTACTTCACTCTCATTAGAGGTCATTCTTGGCACAAAAAACAAACAAAAAAAGAATAAGGAGAGGTAATTACTGAAGTAGTAACTTCCAAGACTCAAGGAAACTCTTGAGTTATCTCCCAACAAGTACTTTCTTTAACGCCTTTAAGTTAGGTACAAGAAGTAAGAAATCAAGTATTTTCAAATGAGAAAGCATTAACATCAAACCTGGCTTTCAAAGGAGGAGCAAAAAGCAACTGCTCTCTCCTCATAGGGAAGTGTTCATTACCTTTCTTGAATGGAAATTGATATTGAATGGTGCCTTCTTTCATATCAATGATGGCACCAACAGTTCTAAGAAAAGGTCTTCCAAAAGTAATGGGACAAGAAGCATTGTATTCAACATCCAAAACATAGAAATCAACAGGGACATAAGAATTGTTAACCATAATGAGAACATCATTAATACTCCCCATGAGTTTCGTCTTAGCATTATCATCAAGTGGGACATCCAAATAACAATCTTCCAAAGGTGGCAAATCAAGCATTTCATAAATCTTCCTAGGCATAATAGAGACACTAGAACCAAGATCACATGAAGCTTTGATATCAAAGTCATTCACTTTCATATTAATAATGGTTCCCAACTATCTTCTACTTTCCTAGGAATAGAAGCTTTGTGTTTTAACTTCTCTTCCTTAATCTTAACAAGAGCATCTGTAATGTGTTTGGTGAAAGCAACATGCATATCACTAGCATCAGAACTTCTAGCAAGTTTTTGCAGGAACATAATCACTTCAGAAATATTGCAACCATCTATATCAAAATCAAACTTAGCATCACTAGTAGTAGACTCATTAGGCTTAGGCATTGTAGGAGGAGGAATAGGGACTTCTTGTGGTTTAGTGGTATCCATTCTAGTGATGGTGCACACACTATTGTTTCTATCAATTTCAGCTTCCCTTTCCCACTTAGCATGAAGTTGGGCTAATAGTCTAACATTTTCATCAATAGTAACTCGTATGGCATGAGTAGCAGCAAATGTACTTTCCATGGTTTCAGGTTTAGCAACTATTTTATTAATCAAGGAGGACTGTGCTTTAGACAAAGAGGAAATGTTCTTCTCAACAGTTAAAAGTTTTTCCTCCACAGTCTTGTTGAAAGCGGTTTGTTTACTAATAAAATCTTTGAGCATAACTTCAAGTTCATAGGGGGTACTTCTAGCATTGTTGTAGGAGTTTCCATAGGTATTGCCATTATTAGGAGGATAGGGCCTATAGTTGTTACCACCAAAATTATTCCTATAGGCATTGTTGTTGAAATTGTTTTTTCTAATGAAGTTCACATCAACTTGCTCTTCTTGAGCAACCAAAGAGGCTAAGGGAACATTATTTGGATCTAAAGGAGGTTTCCCATTAACAAGTATAGCCATAATGACATCAATCTTATCACTCAAAGAGGAGGTTTCTTCAATAGAATTTACCTTCTTACCATGTGGATCTCTCTCAGTGTACCATTCAGAGTAGTTAACCATCATATTATTAAGGAGTTTTGTTGCAGCACCCAAAGTGATGCCCATAAAGGTACCTCCAGCAGCTGAATCCAATAGGTTTCTTGAAGAGAAGTTCAAACCTGCATAAAAAGTCTGGATAATCATCCAAGCAGTGAGTCTATGAGTGGGACAATTCTTAACCAAAGATTTCAGTCTTTACCAAGTTTGAGCAACATGTTCATTATCAAGTTGTTTAAATTTCATAATGTCACTTCTCATAGATATAATCTTAGCAGGAGGATAGTACTTTCCAATAAAAGCATCTTTGCACTTAGTCCAAGAATCAATACTATTCCTAGGCAAGGATAGCAACCATTCTTTAGCTTTTCCTCTCAAGGAGAAAGGAAACAGCTTGAGCTTAATAATATCTCCATCTACATCCTTATACTTCTGCATCTCACAAAGTTTAACAAAGTTATTGAGATGGGCAGCAGCAGCATCATCAGAACTAGCACCAGAAAATTGCTCTCTCATCACAAGATTCAACAAAGCAGGCTTAATTTCATAAAAGGTAGCATCAGGAGTAGGTGGAGCAATGGGAGTGCTAAGGAAATCATTGTTGTTTGTGCTAGTGAAGTCACACAACTTGGTGTTCTCAGTAGAGTTCATTTTGGCAATGGTGGAGCAAGCCAAAAACAGCAGCGGCAACTAGAGAAGGAACTAATTTTTTGTGTGTTTTATAAGAGAAAGCAAGCCAAACTAAACTATTTTTTTTGAAGTTTTTGATAAAAAGAGGCAGACAAAACCAACTAAAAGAAACTAAGCAAATTAAAAACAAAGTAAAGAGAAAGGTTGAGGAGGACTCCCCTTGTGAAGACGTCCTTAGCCTCCTTGGCAACGGCGCGAGAAAACTTGTTGATGCGCGTAGTTGATGTAGGTGCGCTTTGTCGGGAAACCCCAAGAGCAAGGTGTGATGCAACACAGCAGCAAGTCTTCCCTCAGTAAGAAACCGAGGTTATCGAACCAGTAGGAGGAAGGAAACGTCACACAAGTGTTGCAAGCAACATGGAAACCTGCACAACACAAACTCAAGACTTTGCCCCAACGAACAGTGAGGTTGTCAATCTCACCGGTTTCTGTAACAAAGGATTAACTGTATGGTGTGGAAGGTGATGATGGTTTGCAGCAAGTAACAGTGGAAGATGTATCAATGGTACAAACTGGACCGGGGTCCATAGTTCACTAGAGGTGCTCTCCTTAGATAAACAACATGACATGAAGGGTAAACAAATTATAGGAGGACAATTGGCAGGAATTGAGCAAGGCATAACAATGCAATACTAGACAAAAAGATTCTATGAGATTCGATTGGGCAATACAACAATATACATAGACCGCCATCCAACTGCATCTATGACTAGAAGTCCACCTTCAGGTTATCATCCGAACCCCCTCTAGTATTAAGTTGCAAGCAACAGACAACTTTTTTAAGTAAAGTGTGTAAGGTAAACAATCCACTTGTTCCATGAACAAGAGACCGTTGTTTTCTTCCTAGTGGCAACAACACATCTACAACCAAAGAGATTTTTGTCACTTCCCTTGGAAACTAGAGGCATGAACCCACTATCGAGCATAAATACCCTCACTTGGAGTCACTAGCAACTACTTGGCCAAGATAGGTACTAACAACGGAGAGCATGCAAGATCACAAACAACAGAGACATGATAGAATCAAATAGACAAAACCATTAATCAATCTGACATAGTAATCTCAATATCCATCGGATCCCCGCAAACACAACATGCATGATTACAAATAGATTAGATCTTGATCTCATGAACGGAGCTCACAAGATCTATACATGAAATAACAAGGAGAAGATACAACCATCTAGCTACTACATGGACCCGTAGTCCAAGGTGGAACTACTCACACTTCATACCGGAGGCTGGCATGATGAAGAAGAAGGCCTCCGGGATGATCAACCCTCCGGCAGGGTGCCGGGAAGAACTTCAGATCCCCCGATCTAGGGACGATGGTGGCGGCGGCTACAGACGGTTTGATGGAGTTTTGATCGGGTGCCTAGGGTTTCTGCATCGGGGGCTTCTTATAGGCGAAGCTGGGAGGCGGCCAGGGGGGCCACACCCTGCCCAGGCACGGGCCTACCCTATGCCGTGCCTAGGGGGTGTGGCCACCTTGTGGCGCCCCTCCGTCTCTCCTCTGGACTTCGTGTTCTCCTTGATGAAATATTGACTTTGGCTTTTGTCCCGTCCAATTCCGAGAATATTCCCTTACTAGCTTTTCTGGAACCAAAAACGGCAAAAAACAGGCAGCTGACACTGTGGCAACTTGTTAATAGGTTAGTACTAGAAAACATATAAAAAGCACCTCAAAATATAGACAAAGAAAAGAAAAGTAGATACTAAACAAGCTTGGAGCATAAAAAATATAGATATGTTTCCGACGTATCAGTACAGAGCGCCGCCGGTCGCCGGCCGCGCCGTTCCTCTCGATCCCGATGCGCATCGGCAAGCCAAGCCATCGGGAAGAAGAACAAACCCCAAGGGGTAAAGTAAAGAAAAGCTAAAATCCCCAAGCCCCAATTCGACACAAAGAAAGCCCTGGTTTTTCCCCGAATAAACAACAAAGAAGAGAGACAGAAAACAAAAGGCTCACCAGCCGCTGCCGTGCACCGGCAAAGGGCACCACCGCTGCACCGCTTGACGGTGGTGCACCCACCCTCGGGTGGAAGCACAACCTGCAAGGGGGGCAGGGGCGCCGCTGTTCGTCGTTGTCTTCCTCTCTACACAGTTGCATGTGGGTGAGGGGAGGTGGATAGCAAAGGGGAGAAGGGGGATCACGAGGAGAGGGAGGGGCTGGCCGTCGGCGCTGCGCCGGGCGGCGTGGCCGCGTCGCCTCGCTCACAGAGAGCGATGCCGCCACTAGAGACTGGAAGCTCGCGAGGGGGCGAGTGGAAAATGAGGCTAGGGTTTCCCTGGCGCTAGGCGTCAGGGTGTTTTGTTCCCGTGAGGACCACGGAGGGCCGTTCAATGGCATGGACGGTCACGATTGGCCAGGGCGAGCGGCACCGGGCAGCTGGGCGGTGGCTAGGTCACGCGTACGGGGCCTGTCCATGGCATTGGCGGGCAGAGCGGGTGGCGAGCAACAGGCGACAGCACAGCCAGAACCTTGGGCTTAAAAGCAGAGTGTGCGCAGTGCCTGTGGGGGGCGTTGGGCTGTTTTTAACGCCCAGTTGAGCCCACTGTGTTTGTTTTCTATTTACAAAAGTTGTTTTACAGTTTTATTATCTGTTTTGATAATTTTTTGCACAGTTTTTCTACACAAAATTATCCAACGAAATTTTGTCTAGAAAATACAAAAGTAACAGTAAAGTTTATGTAAAAATGTAAAGTTGATGAATTTTTAATTCATGTCTTCTGCTGCAAATAGTTAAAGGGTTCTTTTAAAATTTAATAAAGACAAAAGTGATATTTAATTTTTGAGAGCATGTTAAAGTTATATTCTGATCATGTTCATGTTATTTTTCTAACCAACGTTGTAAATAGCATGATTATGATTAGTGTCTTGTTTTAAAGTGATTAAAGTTATATGTTTTTATTCTGTTTTCTGCCCAACGGTGATATAGAATTAATTGCATGTACATTTATATGTCTTAATTTTGACCAACGTTGGATTAATACATGAAATTGTTATTTTTCTCACTTTTTGTGGTTTTCAGAAGGGTATTACTTGATGAGCTACATCAAGAATGTCCCCACACTAAGAGGTGATAATTACTCCGAATAGAGAAAGAAGGTGGATTTGGCCTTCATATATGCTGAGGTGGATTGGGTCCTTGAGACCAAGCCACCCTCCAAGACAACAGAGCCAATCCGAGAGGCTGCTGCTGATGATGCGGCATGAGAAAGAAAGAAAAGGGACTGTGCTCCGCTGGAGATATCCTACACATTAGAGAACAAAAAGTGGTAGAATGCCAACAAGAAATGCATGGCATTCATAAAGAACACGATCGAGCAAGCCATTGTTGGCTTCATCGTAGAGTGTACTTCCATTGCGGGGTACTTGGAAAAGATAAAGAGCCAGTTCACAGGCTCTTCAAAGACATATGCAACCCAGCTGCTTCAGAAGCTGGTGACAGAAAAGTACACCGGCGGTGGACACGGCATCAGGGAGCATATCCTCCGGATGAGCAACATGGCTGCCAAACTGAAGCCCATGGATGCTGATCTGGAGCTAAAGCATGCTCTAGTTGTTCACTTGGTCATGGCCTCACTGTCTCAACCTTTTGACAACTTCGTTGTTAATTACAACATGGCCCCTAAAAAATGGGACATAGAAAAGACCATCACCATGTGTGCTCAAGAAGAGGAGAGGCTCAAATCCAGAATGGTGGTTCACTGAACCTAGTGAAGGACAACAAGAAAAAGACCTTCACTCACAGCAACCATGGAGTCCCCTTCTAAGCCACACGGTAAAGCTCTCATGCACTATCAGCCTCAGCATAGGCCTGCCCTCCTAGTGAATAGAGATAGAGATGCTTGTCTTCACTACGACAAGAAAGGGCATTTTAAGAAGATTGCTCCGTTTTTCTAAAGGATCTAATGGCAAGGAAAGGGATTCCATTCGACGAGGACTATGAAAAGAAACGAAGTATGCATTGAAGTCGCAAATGGAGTCCAAGCGGACGTTGAGGCCGTTGATGACATCTACTTGGAGCTTGCCAATGGATCAATGATCTTGCTTACGGATGTTCTTTATATTCCTTCTTTGCATAGAAATTTAATAAGTGTGTCGCGATTAGACAAAGTAAACTATGAATGTCATTTTGGACATGGCCAGTGTGCCAATTATTGTAATAAAGATTGTGAGGGTGTTACTTTCCTTCACAATGAGCTTTATTTATTATCCACTCGCGAGAAAGTTAATTTTGTGTGTAAAGTGAAAGAGAATGTTTCCTCGTCGGATATAAAGAACTAAAGAAAAGAAAAAGAAATCATGACTCAACAAAATTATGGCAATGTCATTTAGACCATATTTCGAGGAGGAGAATAGAAAGACTAGTTAAATACGATATTCTTCCTTCTTTAGAGTTCTCCGACATAGAGCAATGCATCGATTGCGTTAAAGAAAAGTATGCAAAGCAAATCAAAACACCGAAACACTTGAAATTATTCACACCGACATTTGTGAACCGTTTCCAGTGAAAAGTATGGATGGTTATGACTCATTCATAACATTCACAGATGATTACTCTCGATATGGTTATATTTATCCAATTAAAGAAATATCGGAAGCGTTGGATAAATTTAAGATATTCAAAAGCCGAAGTTGAGAACCAACACATTAAAACAATAAAAATAGTAAGGTCTGACCGTGGAGGGGAGTACTACGGTCGACACATCCTATGGACAAGTCCCTGAACCTTTTGCAAAGTTCTTACATGAGACTGACATAGTGGGATGCCGGGCGAGCCTCAGCCAAATAGAGTAGCTTAAAAGCGTAACCGTACTCTTATGGATATGATACGCAGCATGATGAGTTATTCCACCTTACCATTGGGATTGTGAATTGTGAATATATGGAGGTGTTACAAATCGCCATTGGAATTGCAGATTCAAACAACCCGGGCTACCAAATACCAGAGAAAATCTAAGCCGAGCTTGTCTAGAGGCAGCATGTATGAGCTAAGAAAGGAATTCTGGATTGACAGAGGCTACCAAACACAACTTAGAGTACAAGATATTACCCGTACAAACTGATTCATACGGATAGCAAAACGGAATGACATGGCAATCACTAATTGGTGAGGGAGAGATTCAGGGGGAACAACTGCCGCGGGAGACTTCCAATCACACGAGTCCATCACCTTCGTCCGTATCATTTTCGCATTCTTGACTAGTTAGAGAACATGTGCACCAATCCCGCCAAGATGTGGACGGTAGATCGCATACGGCCACGGAAAATTTTACGGATTTGCTAGTTTTCAGTCGTCTGAGAACTTTTTAAGTCTCAGTCGTCTCTTTCACCGTACAATTTACCTCGTGATTTGTATAAAATGAAAGTTACACATGAGTTGCAACTCGGATGTAACTAAGAATTTAATGAGTTGCAACTAGGTTGTAATTGAGAATTAGTACAAATCTTATGAGTTGCAACTAGGTTGCAACTAAGAATTAGCACAAATATTAAGATGACATCAGTGACGTAGACATAAGTAGTTCTCATGCGCCTGAGATCTAGGTAATCCCAAAATTTTACTCCCAATGCCTGAGCTATCTCATCTGAAAATATAGATGACTTGAATTAATTGTACTCCTAGTAGTATAAGCTTAGGCAGACTCAGTTCACGCAACAGTGTCGCTCTAAACTTCCCAGAAAAACCCTAGTGGCAAGTTGAATAAGGTAACGCGCTTCCGCGTGAACCAAAGTAATGTCCCTTTATATGCAGCGAGTAGTCTACCTCCACTTACACTTCTTCTACTAGTTGTAGAAAACTAATAGGGGAGGCAAGGGAAAAGGAACACTTTGTATCTAGTACAGAGTGAGTCATGGAGGTTGTTGGGCCAGCGGCTGCCGTGGCGCAACTCGTCGGGAACGTGGGCGGTCTCATCTTCAAGATCAAGCGGGCGGCGGACACGGCGAAGCAGAACAAACGGGAATGCGAGAACCTGGTGGTTTACTTGTCGACGATCGAGGAGGTGCTGCCTACCCTGCCGGAGGACCCGGAGGTGGCGCGGCCGCTGGCCAAGCTGGGCTCCACGCTGCAGGAGGCGCACGACCTGGTTGTCGCCTGCCAGAAGCGGGGCTCCTTCAGCAAGCTCTTCCGGGCCAGCTGCCTCGCCGACAGGTTCAGGGAAGTCAACGCCAGGATCACCTGCGACCTCAGCCTCTTCCCCTTGGTCATCTACACCGCCATAGCCCGCCGCCTCGACAGAATGGCCCAAAACGACGACAGCGGAACCATGGCGCCAGCGGGAGCGGGCTCCTCCAAGGGGAAGAGCTCTGCTGGCACCGTGGCCGTGGAGACTCAGACTCAGACTCAGATGGTGGTATCGCATGTGATGAGCTCAGCAGGGTCCGACGACGACGATAACCCCAGGAAGCTCACGTGGCCCGAGATCGCAGCGTCGACCAGCAACCTGGCCGTTGTGCTCGGCGGAGGTCGCTCGGGGATTGTGTACAAGGGCAGCCTCCACCACGGCGGCCGGGTGCGGGAGGTGGCCGTGAAGGTGCTGAAAAAGCACGGGCGGCAAGGTATGGAGGTCTCGTTCGTGGCGGAGCTCGAGATCCTGTTCCCCCTCCGCCACGACCACATCGCGCGCCTCGTCGGCTGGTGCGAGGAGGCGGAGGAGGAGCGGCGCGTCTTCGTCTACGACCACATGAGCAACGGCACGCTCAGAGACCACCTGTTGGGCTCGGGCGGCTCTCCAGTGGCGTCGTCCTGGAGTGGCCGTGTGGAGGTGCTGCTGGGCGCGGCCCGTGCCCTGGAGCACCTGCATCACCGCCGCGCGACGACGCTGCCGGCGGTGATTCACCGCAACGTCAGCTCGTCCAACATCCTCCTGGACGCGAGGTGGAGGCCGCACCTGTCCGACTTCGGCCAAGCGCTCTTGCAAGCGGCTTGCGAGGAGCCCGGCGGCCAGGGCCAGCTCGTCCCAGAGGCCATCGGCACGTTCGGGTACCTCGACCCGGAGTACTACAGCACGAGGCGCGTAAGTCCGGCGATCGACGTGTACAGCTTCGGCGTGGTGACTCTGGAGGTGCTCACGGGGAGGCCCCACGTAGTAGTCAGCAGCAAGCAAGGGGAGGCCGTCGTCCCCGTGGCCATGGTGAGCTCCGTGCTACCGGTCATACAGAACGGCAAGCTGCGGGATGTCCTGGACGCCCGCCCGTCGCTGGTGCCGACCCCCGGCCAGCTGAAGGCGCTGGAGCTCGTGGCCAACACAGCCATGCTCTGCCTGTGGCCGCAGGGGAAGGACCGGCCTACCATTGACAACGTCGTCGCTAACCTCGACAAGGCGCTGGGGATCATACGCAGCGACGACGAGACTAATCTAATACTATTGTCTTATTAATTAGAGGGCCTAGCTAGCTACAGTAGAACGAGGCATGCATGACGACGACTCACCGTACGTGATCATGCATATACCGCTCCGGCGCTCCCTACTATTGTGTTTTTCCTTTTGATTTTCTATATACATTTGGGTCTTATATATTTCGTGGTTAACTAGCTGCATGCCACGTTATAGCTAGCTACCTAGCTACCTAGTGTCATCAAGAAAAAAAATTACCACGTTATTAGGGTCTAGTTTGTTTCTTCTTCTATGTCACCTGAACCGTGCTGCTGTCAAATAATTGTAAACTCTTGCGGGAAACTTAAGTTGTGCATGCCATATATATGTTTGGTAACTAATTAAACTTATCATGTTGTCAACAAGCGTAAACTCTATTATTATATTGCCAATCATCATGCCTAAACAACGCAGCCAACGACGAACTACATAGTATATGCAATACAACCAACATATGTTGCTATCATCCTAATGCAAGTAGTAGTAATATTAAAGGGAGTGCCTTCACGTCAGATTTTGTAAAGTCTCAGTCGACAATGTATAGCGTTGATTTTTTTTTTGTGTCCTTGTCTTGCTCGTGTCCTTGTCTTGCTCGTGTCATTCGTTTTTCTTTATGGGAGAAGTTGATCGCTGAAATGGAAGTAGGACAGATCGAGGTAGGAAACTATCAAAATTCTTTTATTGTCTCAAAATAAACTATCATTTCGTTTCTAAATTGGAATGATTAAAAGAAGTCTATACCTTAAGCAGTAAAATTGATAACAACATATGAAAACAAATCATGCAAAGTAAACATAATCCACAGTAACGTTAAAGCGGGCGAGGGAACCATGGTGGATATCAAGGAGGCAACTATCCAGGAATTATTTTTATATACTCTTTAGTTATTATGTCATCACTTCTCCTAAAATAGATCTTCCAACTCTTCCTTGGTGAACTCTTGTGCAAGTGACTTTCCGTTGCTTTGGTCGTTGCCGTGCGGAGTAACTATTTATTAATGCGGTCTCTTATTGTTTGTTGGGGTCTCTTATTGTTTGTCCAGAATAAGTCTCGTTTTGGGATGCTCGTTCAACGTGTTGAAAAGGAAGAAACTTGTGTTCAACTGTCATTACAAAAAATAATCGCTCAACTATATTTTCCTCTCTCTAAGAGCATCTCCACGGGTGCCCCCAACGGGTGGCCGGCAAGCACGCCGGCGGTTGGTTTAGAGGGTGCTGTCCAAACTGCCAATAGTTTGGCAAGACTGCCTCACACCAGCGCCCCAACGATCAAGTCTCTAAAAAACCGAAACATAAAGAAATTTCAATTCAATTTAGGGAAATTTACAAGGTTTGGATGAAATTTGTGCGAATCTAAACCTAAACATAAACTAAAAAAAGATAAAGCACTACTATGCGGTGGTGCTGGCGTTTGCACCGTCGCATCCTACTCATTGTTAGAGCAAGGTTGACCCAGTCTGGCGCCTGCCAGGGGAATGCCCCCTCCCCTCCCTCCCCCCCCACTGGTGGTTGTGCTGGACAGGCGGCGCCGACGGTGGAGGAGGCGGCGCACAAGGGCGGTGGAGGTGCGGCCACGGAGGCTTGCAGAGCCTCGAACGTGCTAGCCTGACATGGTGCGGCAGCCTAGTCCGGCTCCTGGTTGGCCTACGATGCGGGCCGAATTTTACCCCCCCCCCCCCCCCCCCCACACACACACCCACCCACCCACCCACCCCCACCCCCCACCCCACACACGCACACAAACAACCCCCAATATGTTATTTTCATTATGATTGTATCAATCAAAGACCGGGGAGGAAACTAAAATATCCCATGAGAGGAATCAGGAACTATTCGTAGTTTTAGGATCTGACCATGTCGTTTCTTCTATTCTAATGTGCGTTCAAGTTGCAACTTGGAGTATATTATTTTAACACCAACTAGGCTCAACTGGTAGTGTTGCTAGGTGAATATTATTATGGCCAATTAGGTAATTAAAACTAAGTAGGAGTACTCACTCCGATTTATTAATTATCGCTGATTTAGCGCAACTTTGCACTAAATGCACAAATTAATATGGATTAGAGAGTACAAATTTTGCATCAAAGAAAACGCTTAGCTAGATGCTGCAATATATATATAGTACATTAAATAATCAAAGCTGGAACATCCCTAAAAAATAAAAGCCATGGAAATGGTAAAGAAATTATAGTAAACATGCGCATATCAGTGCAGATGATATGCATCCTGGAGCAGAAATCAACATGCACGCACCATGCATGCATTATTAGGCTCCGTTCTGGCCTCGTGGGCACGCTCTAAAGCACGCAGGCCGACTACTCTCTTATCCCTAGCTAATCGGCTGTAGGACTACACAATGCAGTCCGACAAATGCTATATGCCATTGCCACCCGCTGTGGCGCAAAGTCGGCGCACGGCGCACCCCCTTGGGCATTTTAGCCTAGACAAAATTCTGTCATCATCGGTTTTTCTGATACTAGTAAACTTATCTGTACGTTGTACCAGAAGAAAAAAAATCTACAACATGGAGACACAAAAAGTAAGTTCTTGTTGGTACCATTGCGGCATACCGTAGAAAAAATAACTTCGGTGTGTCCACGGTGTGCTCCATGTCAGGTGCCGCCACTACCTACTATGTCCGCCGCTTCTTTCAGGCCATTCGATACACACGTTTCAATACCGGCAAAGCCATAAACCGCCATCACCACTTCACTCCACTGGGCTAAGGCATTCGCCTTCCTCAAGGTCTAGGAGTGGAGGAAGTAGAGTAAGGCAATCGTTTAGGGGAGGAGTCGGGATGCGGAGGCAAAGCGGCGACCTTCAACTAAGAATTTCGAAAGTAAATTCTACCAGGTATTTTTGCCTGTTAGCATCCACATGTGGCCACACGAATCCTGAAGCCTGTCATTGTTATCTTATCCTTTTCCGGTCATGTTCTCTGTCCAATCCAAAGAACAATTCATTTTTTCTTCGGATTATTATGCAATTCACCATTGATTTAGCTCTAAAAGTTTGAGAGGGAATAGGAAGTAACAACCGGGAGCTTGGACCAGTCCAGGGCAGACGTCAAGGTCCGTCCTTGTTTCATATGCTGTCGTCGCCGCGTGCTGTATAGACAAGTATACACGGTACAACAGATCCTAACCAATCGGATCCCACACACACAATCCGTTCTAGCCATCTACTACATCCGTCCCAAGGCTTAAGGCATATAATTTTTTTTTAAAATTAAATTAATTAAAATTTGACCAATTAAGTTTTTAGAGAAAAATATTAATATTTACAATACGTAATCCATATCCTTTCAAACATCATGAAACATATTTTCACATGATATCTATATAATATAATAGTTTTTGATGGTTTTTTTAAAGTTTGGTCAAAATTTACGTGGCTTAACTTTTTTAAAAGATTATATGGCTTAAGACTTGAGATGGAGGAAGTATTATACACGAGGCTCATAATGTGCATGCTTGACAATCGCTAACCAGTACCTTGTCTTTACTCAGATTTTCCTGGTTCAGAATAACACACAAATGAAATGACAGGTCACAGGTGTTTGTAGTGGAGTGGTGTTGAGGACAGGTGCTTCCAAACTGCTTGATGTAATCTTGTAAAATACAATCTCTTCTCTTAATGTAATTGCAAGCAACTGTTTGTTGCTTCTTCTCGAAAAAGGAAAAGCATACAACTATACAACTCTGAAACACATCATAGCTATATAGTGGCACGATTATTGGAAATATAAGAGAAATTTTGTTACCAATAAACACAAAATGTATGAGCATGACAAGAACATTATCCGTATTTACTAAGATCTAAATGTTGTTTGTGTTGTATAGAGTATCATGCCAATCAAAAAAGAACTGTGGCCCGTCAAATGCGATGCACCAACCTTGAAATTTTTTGTGCCACTACATATGTTCTAGAACTCGGGAGGTAAGAACCAGATGGGAACAAAAGGGCCATCAGTAACGTAGTACCCTAGTGTTGTGATCTGCTCCACGCCATCACTACCTCTTCCATCGTTTCGATCTTTCCCGAAATACATCCGATCACCATCTACTGACCTCGTTAGATGTGCTTTCTTGTTGAACTCCTTATCATGTTCGACGTATACGCTTCGATGGTGTGAGAAGTAGATGAGGTTTTTATCAATACCCCCACGACCGCCCGCGGCCATGTGTAAAACTCTGGAGGCAAACGATGGCCCCAGGAACAAGGTGTGGTCACCCAGGCTATGCAACTCCACCCACTTGTATTCATGTGCATCGTCATTGGCGTCGTCGGCTTGGGCGAGCTCGAACACCTTGAAGAAAGCCTTGCGGTTTTGGGACCATCGGATCATCACCGCCATCGCTAGCCTACCACGCAGCTCGAAGATGTAGCTCGCGTAATCGCTGTCGTTCTCGTTTCGCGCTCACGGGCGTCGCGTCTTTGGATGGCGAGCGGGTGGGCGGCGGTGACCACGGGCGCGCCGTCCATGTTCTCGCCGATGTCGTACCTTAACAAGGTCTCGCCGCAGCGTGTTAGGCCGTAAAGCTTGCCTTGGAAGAAGGCGATGTCCTCGAGTTTGTCCCTTCCACATCCTTGGACCGTCCAACCGCCGTCCGGACAGTCGATCCTGCAGAGCGCGATGGTGCACATATCGTTCATGGCTGCGAGGATGCATCCACCCGAGGTGGGAGCCTTGGAGAAGATGATTCTCCCGACGAGAGTCGGTCCGCGGCGGTGGCGCGCGCACCAGATGGTCCGTCCTTGTTTCATGCTGTCGTCGCCGGGGCGGCGGCAATCAGCTAGCGTCCACGTGGTGTCTAGATTGATACATAGAAGAAGATACACGGCACGGCAGTTTCGAGAGCAGGTGCTTCCAAACTGCTTGATGTAATCTTGTAAAATACAGAAATGGCAAGCAACTGTTTGTTGCTTCTCCTCTAAAAAAGAAATGCACACAAATATGAAACACATGGCAGCTATAGTGGCACGATTATTGGAAATATAAGAGTGATTTTGTTACTAAACACAAAAAGTATGAACATGACAAGAACATTATCCATCCATATTTATTAAGATCTAAATTTTGTTTGTGTTGTATAGAATATCATGTCAATCAAAAAAAAGACTCGTGGCCCATCAAATGCGATGCACCAACCTTTTGGAGCATTTTGTGCCATTAATTACATATGTTCTAGAACTCGGGGGGTAAGAACCACATGGGAACAAAAGGGCCATCGGTAACGTAATATCCTAGTGTTGTGATCTGCTCCATGCCATCATTACCGCTGCCATCGTTTCGATCTTTTCCGAAATACATCCGATCACTGTCTACTAACCTCGTTAGATGCGCTTTCTTGTCGAACTCCTTATCATGTTCGACGTACACGCTTCGATGGTGTGAGCAGTAGATGCGGTTTTTCACTACGCCCCCACGACCGCCCGCGGCCATGTCTAAAACTTTGGAGGAGAACGATGGCCCCAAGAACAAGGTGTAGTCACCCAGGCGATGCAACTCCACCCACTTGTAGTCATGTGCATCGTCGTCGGCTTGGGCGAGCTCGAACACCTTGAAGAAAGCCTTGCGGTTTTGGGACCATCGGATCATCACCGCCATCGCTAGCCTACCACGCAGCTCGAAGATGTAGCTCGCGTAATCGCTGTCGTTCTCGTTCTCGCATACGGGGCCGTCGCGTCTTTGGATGGCGAGCGGGTGGGCGGCGGTGACCACGGGCGCGCCGTCCATGTTCTCGCCGATGTCGTACCTTAACAAGGTCTCGCCGCAGCGTGTTAGGCCGTAAAGCTTGCCCTGGAAGAAGGCGATGTCCTCGAGTTTGTCCCTCCCACATCCTTGGACCGTCCAACCGCCGTCCGGACAGCCGATCCTGCACAGCGCGATGGTGCACATATCGTTCATGGCGGCGAGGATGCATCCGCCCGAGGTGGGAGCCTCGGAGAAGATGATTTTCCTGACGAGAGTCGGTCCGCGGCGGTGGCGCGCGCACCAGATGCTCCTCTGCTTCTCGGAGAGCGGCACCTCGGCGCCGGAGAAGAGGTTCGCGATGGCGATCCGGTTCCTGCCCCCCGCCACGACCCAGCCGCCGTCGTAGGATCCGATCAGTTCATTGTTGTTTTGCAGCCGGCTCGGGACTGGAACGCGCATGATGGTACCGTCCTCGGGGCAGTATAGCCGCCTCTCCGTGGCCCTGTCCGACGGCGAGAGGAGCAGCAGCGGCAGGGCGGGAGGCGGTGGGTCCCGCAACACGGAGGCGCGCCACGAGCTGCAGACGGCGGCGAAGCGGATGCGGCCTTGCGGTGAGGCGAGCTTGGAACAGACGATGGCGAGGAGCTCGTCAGGGAGGCTGGACCACTCCACCTCAGACGACGACGACGAGCTCATGCTGCTGCCGCCGGCGTCCATGTGAGTCGACGTCACAGCAGGTCGATCGATCGATCGCTACGTGTAGATGGAGCTATAAAGGACCCGATTAATCGAAAGTGCAAAGCTGAACGTCTATATAGCAGTGGCCGATCTAGAATAAAAAAAGTGGGGGTGCCAAGTATTAAGATTTTCTTATTATAAGAATAACATTTAGCCAAGATTAGTCCGATTAGTAACAGCTATAAGGGTTTTCATATTTTTGGAGGGGGTGCCACGGCACCCATGACACCCCCGCTGGATACGCCCCTGCTATATAGTATACCCCAAGTCGTCCTAGCTAGCTAAGCCGACCCGGATTAGGAGAGGTATCGGTAGGCTGGCCGGCCGTGTCATATCTAACTGAATCAAACTCGTACTACGCCCCCGTGTCCGTGTACTGTTTAAGTGTACGTACATGTTAATGTCTGTGTTAATTTGTACTTATGTTTATAAAAGAAATATACGAATTCAAATATCATTTCTTCATCCATCTGAAACGTTAAATCGGTTAAAGTCATAAGAGAGTTTGAGTGGTGTTGACGTGTTGTGCACAACTATACAATTCAAACACGTAAAGTACTTTATTATACTCCATTCGTTTAGAAATATAAGATGTTTTAGATTTATAAAATAAATATGTCTAGATATCTTTTAGTACGTAGATTCATTTGAACCTACACACTAAAAGGTCTAATCTAAAACATCTTATATTTGCAAACGAAAGGAGTATATTACCATAAGAAGCATGGGAGAGCTTCTTGCATGGTATATAGAAGAGTTTGCTCGATGTTGGCAGGGGTCTCATAATATGAATGGGTATGATTGAGAGAACGTCGATTTGGAACCCGTCCAACAATGTGGACCGTTTTTTCCCGAGAAATTCAAATTTGAAGATATGATCTATTATATACTAAAAGCAATATAAGGGTATGTTTCGAAGCACCACGTTGAACCACATCACCTAAATTAATCTGATAGTTAGATCTAAAATCTACCGCTAGGATTTAACAGACTAAACTGTTACGTAATTGTTTAATTAATTAAATTTTGTACCCATAGTGTTATAGTCTGGCACGTTAGGCTGCCAGGTCCATACGATTCAAAGTCCTATATCCGGATATAGGACTTTAGCTGACCGGTTCACAGGAAAAGGCCCACACTTGAAATATGAGAGCGGTACGATCGGAAGTCCATGTAAATATGGGACTTTCAACAGAGAAAAAAATTATGTTTTCAGTTCAGGTAAAGCAAAAAAAAAAAATAGGGTCAATCAACAAACTAATCCGTCCGAACTTACAAGGACATGGTATGCATGCGAGAGAATATTAGACTAGAAAACCTAATATATACTCCATACAAAATTTATTTTATGTGCAAATTTTTTCATCTGTGCGACGACCAAGCAAGGCTCAATAAATATGTGTTTTCAGTTCATGTGTAAGTTTTTCATCAATCCGGTCCTCCCTGCGATGTATAAGGATATCGCATGGAAAAGACAAAATCTATTATTTTTGGTATATATAGAAAATGCTATTTGCATATAAGACATAAATGTATACAAATTTTGTAAGATATTTTTTTGCCCTAAAGTCTATTTACGCTCAATCAGGTCATGCATCCGGACACAACATTAAAAAATATTAGGATATAAAAAATATATTCAATTTTTTTGTTTAGTTCATGTGCAAGTTTTCTTATGGGTCTGACTGGCTAAGCATTAGTAAATATTTGAATTCAGTTCACGTGTAACAATTTTTTTGCGTCAGGTCTGTTATCAGACAACCAGACTAATATTTAGTGTGTAAAACATAAAATAAATATTAATAATAATTTTATAAACAACAACACATTTAATTTTTTCCATCAAGTGTACGCAGTTAATCATCCAAAAGGAAAAATGAAACAAATACAAATATGTAAGGATTATATTTAAGGATGTCAATGTTAATAATTATTTGTCTTACTCAAAATTATGAAAGGACCCACACATTTTTGTTTTATAACATAATGACACATCAATTATGTGACTCATCTAAAAAATGATAATATAAAATAGCACGTAACGGTTTTGTTACGTCTATATTCACTTTATTAGGTAACTAAGCTGAAACAAGACACACAAGGCGCATGAAGTTGGCTCTGCGGTTGTTCCAAACTATGGGGAGACAACACAATTTAAAATAATATGGATAACTTAATATTTCTTATGTAAACCAACCTTCGATTTTTATGGGTGTAGATTATACCCCACTGTGCACTCAAGCTCTTCTCATTCGTGTTATACCAGAACACCTTTAATATGATATTCAGTATTTAATACATACAAGCATGACAAATTATATATATGTGGGTCATAATAGCCTATTTTTCATATATGAAAGTTTCACCGAGGTCCACGACAAATTAATAGCTATCCATCTACCCCACATGTATCCGTCTACAAGGACTTGGATAAAATCAACACTAATAGATTGAAACAAAATTTAATATTTATTGTGAAACACAGCACAATATTTATCTGCGTTTAATGTATACCCACATGGTGCACTCGATTTTGCTTTTGCTAATGTTATACCAGGACATCATTAATATGACAGCTGGTTTGAATCTTAATCTGATACATACAAACAAGCCAAATTAAATTAGTGGAGTTAAATTAATAGCATGTTGTACATGTATGTAGGGACCCTCCCATGACCATGATAACGTAAAAAGGAATATGTGATTATGTGTCAAGCTTTATAGTTCATTACCCTTAGAATTTAAGAGGATGTGTCATTGACATTATAAATATTATTTCATATTTGAATCACACTATGAATGAAATAAATTTCCCTAAATATTGTAGCCGTATGAATAAACTATTAATTAAGGAGTGATGATTACCAACTAGCTTAAATTTTGATTATAAGATATGAAAATGTCATGTAGTGAAGCCACACAATAAAACCAAGTATCGGTTAATTAAGATGTTTCCTTATAAATGTTACAATACATGTAAATGTGAATGTATCAGAGGGTGAAAGATATCAAGGACCGAGGTAACAACAATAAATAAATAAAATGAAAAGTTCATCTCACTAAGTATCGCATTGGGGAATATTATTAAAATAGTATTATAAAATTTGAGTAAAATTTCAAAATTAAAAGATTGAATAGAATTCCGTTATTTAGAATATATTTATAAAAAAACAAAGTTAATCTTAGAAATGGTGTCTTTGTCTAAAAGATTTTCTTGAGAGGATATTTGTCTAATAGATGACAACTTAGAATGATCATTGAATGTTTATATTCCACTGCAGAAATAATGGGGGAAGAAATTGATCATGACAAGATAAAATTCAAATTCCCCCAAAATAGTTTCCTTAATGATTAAAAAGATTTAATCCATTAAAAAGTTAACTAACTCTTCAAATGCTTACAAAAGCACCGAATCAAAATTTTGTGTGAAACCATTTCCCCATTAAATTTCCATCCTCATATGTGTTCATAATAAACCATATAATGAACCAAAACATAGAGAATTAGTTAAGAATATCTAATGGTAAACCAAAATATTCAGCCAGCTAACAAAAACCTAAAAAAAAGTTGTACATGAGGTATTGACATCTTGAACCTTACAATGAACAAAGTGAACCAAAATTTCTTCTTAATAGTGCATAACATAATAGAATCATTAATGTAACATATTCTTATTAAATACATCATTTATACTATCTTAGTAACTATAGATTAACCACATCTGGCGACAAATAACATATCAACATATATGTTTTTTTACTCTAAACAAATAAAAGTTTTTTTTTGAGAATCTAAACAAATAGAAGTTGATGAGTACCTTGAAGTCACATAAAATAAAAACTGCAACCAAGCTTTATCACCACGTACAAAAGACATATATAATCAATTATACTATCTCCGTTCCGGTTTATTAGGCTAATACGTACTTAAAGAAAAATAATTTGACCATAAATTTTGTCAACAATATATGAATTATATGTCACAAAAATTATACTATTGGAAGCATATTTTGAATGTGAATCTAATGATATAATTTTTGTTAAATATAGTTTGTATTTTATTGACCAAATTTACGGTCAAACTATTTTCTCGAAGTACGTATTTTTCTTATAAACCGGAGTGTAGGTAGTACGTTGCTCTATGGCAATATTAATTGTTCTGCCATAAACTATAAATGATAAATGATGTATCCTGCACAAGTAATTTTTATTTAGAATAATATTTATGATGACCATATAAGTATATAACCATATTAATTATGATAGCATAATATAAATTTCTAGGACCATACAAAGTTTTTAGGCATATTCGGACATTGCCCTCGCATTTGAGAGGGCCACCATGCTAGTTTTTTTATAAAAATACTAGAATATAGATATGATTTACAATACGCGCGTGCAAAAATTTGTGTGAAAATACTTTAAATTCTAGGCTCGGCAAAAAAGACATTTTTTTTATCTAGGCATGAACAGTGCAATTTTGAATGTGCTCCTTTTTCCCATTTTTTTTTCATATTTATGTTTTTTGTTGCGTCCAAAATACAAGCTATTTTATTAAAAATAATTGCAGACTTGTATTCCATATTATTGGCTACAAGTAGCTTGATTTGTAGTATTTTTTTTGACAAATCAGACCCGTGAGCGAAACTATTTTGAATATGACCTCTAGGTTTGACGCAAACAAAAATAGCAGGGAAGCACTTTTTGTTGTTCAACACCATTGCTCTCTTGGCGCCGATATGAGTTCGGCGCCGTGTGGCTTGGGGCCAACTACTTCTGTGCTGCTTTGTTACAGTTTTGTTAAAAAAACAGTTTTGTCAAAAGTGTTACTGCTGGGCCCAGACCAGAATCAGTCAAGCAGTGACCTGGGTTGGGCCTCTAACTGGCCTGAAGATGGAGAAGCAACATAATAAAGCCCAATTTCCAAAGAGACAGAGCATCAGCTTCAGCTTTCATGGCGCCTTCCCCTCTGCTCCGTGCTGCCGCCGCCGCCATCCGCCGCCGCTCCCGCATTGCCGCCCCTCTCACGGCCATCTCCCCGCTCACCCACACCACTACACCTCCTGTCTCTCCCTCTCCCTATGCCAACACCGCTACCCGGCGCCACCTGATCACGCTAAGCCGCCGCCCGTGCCCGCACCCGCCCTCCTCCACCTCCGCCTCTGCGGCGGCGTCATCAGTGGCGGAGCTAGCCAAGAATATCAGGGGGGGCCAAAACGAAATTATGGATGTTTGGGGGGGCAAATGACACTAATTTTTCTTTTCTAGGTCCCCAAAAAAAATTTCCTTCAATGATTTTAAAAAATCTGGGGGGGCGGTGGCCCCCCCTGACATGCATGTAGCTCCGCCACTGGGCGTCATCCTTCTACGTCGGCAGGATCCTTCTGCCGATCAGATTCTCGCACCCTCTCTCGACATCCTCCCGGTCCGCGGACAAGGATGATAGCTTCCAGCCACCGCTGCCGTCGGTGTCGTGGGTGGAGAGGTGCCTCCCAGAGGCGGCGCGCCCGTACGCGATGCTCGCCCGCCTCGACAAGCCCATCGGAACCTGGCTCCTCGCTTGGCCCTGCATGTGGTATGCTCGCTTCTACCCACATTGCCATCTCTGAACACCATCGCTGAGCAGGATCCTCTCACTAGAGGGGAACATGAGCTCTCATTTGCAGATTTACTGCACGCACAAACGAACTATGGGTTCAACCATTGTTTAAAGTTTCGAGCCAATGCTCATTCTTGGAGTTTAAGGCTCAATCCGCGTCTATGTTTATCAGTAACAGGACACAATCATCTAAATTATTCTTGAGCCAAAACATGCTACTGCTGTATGGTTTGTTCACACCTTCATAGGTGGCATTTTCTTTTGTTAGATCCCCAGAAACCGCTATAGACAAGTTGGCATGGTTGTCTGATGTTAACTTGTTAAGTTGACAGCACATTTTGTCTCCTGAGTGGAGAACTACTATAACCTTGCCTTTGTAGGTCAATCACAATAGCAGCAATGCCGGGGGAGCTCCCTGACATGAAAATGCTGGCACTCTTCGGATGTGGAGCTGTCCTCCTCAGGGGGGCTGGTTGCACAGTGAATGATCTTCTTGATTGTGACATTGATAACAAGGTGATTTTCCCCCCTGTAGTTTGTTTGTGCTAGTTCAGACAATACTGCAACACCTCAGACTTTGCGTGTTAGTGAAAAGTGCCTTTCAGATTCTTGTGAACGTGAATACAAATAAAAGGATCAACTGCAATTTAGATGTATTATATGCTTACCTGTTGAACCAGGGATGTAGCAAAATTATGTTTTAATTGTCATGGCCACAGTGTTAGTAGCAGTTAAAACAAACAACTTAGTGAAACCATGGAGAGAAAATTATACTAACCAAAGGGTTCAGACTTGTTATGTATGTCACACGTTTCGATTTGTGTGTTCTGCTACTGCAGCATTACTTCTCTCTAGTGGATTATGCAGTGAAGTGATGATGGGTATTGTTCCTTGTGTAGGTTGAGCGCACCAAAAGCAGGCCTTTTGCATCAGGTGTTCTAACCCCTTCTCAAGGAGTGTGCTTCCTCGGATTTCAGCTACTGCTGGGATTGGGCATTCTTCTCCAACTGAACAATTTTAGGTAACTTACCTTTTCCTTGTTTATGTGGCTGGCCTGTTCTGGATGCTCCAGTGTCCAACCAAACCAAACTTTATATCAATTGACATTTTGTGGAATACATGATTAATATATGTCTGTTAATCCATTTTGAATTATTAATTTCCACAAGATCCAAAGAATTACAGCTTGCCAGGTGCATTTTACATCTATCATTATAGTAATGTTCACCTGTAAGTTTGTCTCATTTTTCTATGTAGCCGTGTTCTTGGGGCATCTTCTCTTCTTTTGGTGTTTTCTTATCCCCTCATGAAGAGGTTCACGTTTTGGGTATGTAATACACACATACATTTTGGGTATGTAATACACACGTACATGGTTTGTAGTACCATAATCTTGCTTATAGAGAGTGATCAGTAAAAACTAATTCCTTTGCATTTTTTAACAGCCTCAGGCATATCTTGGCTTGACCTTCAACTGGGGAGCTTTGTTAGGATGGGCTGCTATCAAAGGGAGCCTAGATCCTGCAGTCATCCTTCCACTGTATGCTGCTGGTATATGGTGGACATTGGTGTACGATACCATATATGCACATCAGGTATATTAACTAGTGGTTTCCTTTTATATCTAAACTGAGCAATCATCTTATCGGGTTGTCACGGTTTCTTATGATTGTATCTGAATACATGTCAGGACAAAGAAGATGACCTCAAAGTAGGCGTTAAGTCCACAGCATTAAGGTTTGGAGATTCGACCAAGCAGTGGATCAGTGCCTTTGGTGCTGCATCAGTTGGTGGCTTTGCGCTCAGTGGCTACAATGCTGAACTTGGTTGGTGCTCATTATCACGATGTCATGTTCTCTGAAAATTACAGTGTTTTTATATAAATGTATATTGAGTACTTACTTTAACCATGTTTGACAGCGTGGCCCTACTACCCTCTTCTGACAGCCGCAGCTGCTCAGTTGGCATGGCAGATCTCAACTGCTGACTTGTCTGACCGCGCAGATTGCAACAGAAAGTATGTTATTTACATTGAGATCATGGAGATTTTGACAAAATTATATGTTCATTGGTTTGTTAAGTGCTTGAACTCATTTTATGCAATCCCTACTCTGCAGGTTTGTATGAAACAAGTGGTTTGGAGCTCTGGTATTCAGTGGAATTTTGTTTGGGCGACTTGCATCATGATAGATACAAGAAGGCCACTATGTTCTTTTCTATAGAGTTTTGATAGTTCTGATAGAGGCGGTACATTTTTTGTGACTTGTATGAGAAATGGCAAATAGATTGTTTTAACAGTGTGATGTGGTATATGTTATATCAATGTACTGCAGGTGAACTTCTGTAAGTTCTGTCTCTCTCATTACTTATGCTTTTCTGAGTTTCTTCTCTACTGAATATTAAAGGCATACCTCTGAATGTATGATTGTTACTAGTTTAATTATCACTAAATGAAAAAGGCCAGGCTAAAGAACAGCTTAGCTTATTCAGTTTCCAGATCTAAGTGCTGTCTTCTTGCCAGCATTCCTTGCCTATTGTTCCCTAAAGCTCCCCAGGGCAAGAACTCTGACCCGCGTGGCTGCTGAATGCTGTATTATCTGGGTAAGAACTGGTTGTTTTTCACCATATTAGTACATCTAGAGTATTTGAATTGCATGTTTGCATCAGTCGATGAAGTGCTTTTTTTTCTTGCAACTACAAGCATTATATCAATTTCCAGTGATTCATGCTTGTCATCAGTTAAAACTCTTACATGGAAATAACTACTGCACGCTCAGGGGCAGTGCTTATTGCTCAATTTTTGCAGCTGTAACAGGTCGGAGGAGCGCTCAAGCAGGCATCTGGTTACGAAAGGGTTGTATAAGGAAGTCTTTCCTCTATGAAAAGGTAGAGTTCAGAATCCTCGGCTCTATTTTGGTAGGCTACATAAACATTGCCGCAGTTGCGGAAAACTGTGAACAGTGCGCAAGTTGAATCAGGTATGGCCATGGTCCACGCTATTCTCTAAAGCTGATTTTTGTTGTCCATTTGGCAAAAATAAAACATTTCGATATCCTCCCCAGTTTCACCGTGTTAGTCCATAAAACATGGTCTTGGCAGAGGAAAAGAAAGGCGCAATGACTGGACATAGTCCAATCAGTATTAATGACTTGAGTTCGGTGACTACACTAGTAAAGATTTGGCGACAAAATGACCCACTGCTACTATCTATATGTGGAATAACAACCTGAATGATCTCAACCTGGACCTTACACTGTACCGGCTGCTCCGTTGAAGGCTGCTGTACCGGCTGCTCCGTTGAAGGTTGGCAGGTGGAAAGCTGCACGGCGGACACGGTTTATGTGACCCAATAGCCAATCTGCTTGCAGATATGCGCTGACAATGCTGAGAAGGCATTAACCATTGTACTTCAGATACATCTTTTGTTTCTTAAATTGCACCTCCATACAGTTACTCCATGATGTTTTGCATGGGTCTTGCTTCATATGCTTCCCCAAAGTATTGTCTTTAGTGAAATACATCTTGGTCGTGTCGTTTTCTTTCAGTTAGAGCTGCACCATCAGAACAGTGATACTACTTTGACTACACAAGCTATGCTCTTCATAATGCTGATAGACTTGTTTATAACACGCAGCTCGAAGATGTAGCTTGTGTACTCGAAGTAGCTCTTGCCCTCGCGTCTTGGGCCGTCGCGCGCTTTGACTGCTAGCAGATGGGTGGTGGTGATCACAGGCGCGCCTTGATCATTCACCCCGATATCGAACTTGAGTATGCATTCGCTGCCTTCCATCATTCCATAAAGCTCTCCACGGCAGAACGTGATATCCCAAAGCACCTCCTTCCCACATCTCTCCATTGTCCACCCGCCATCGGGACAACCAAGCTTGCACAAGGCGATGCCGCAGTCACACGTCGATGCGGCGAGGATACAGCTGCTCGATGTAGGGGCCTCGGAGAAGATGATTCGCCAGATAATGGGCGGGCGGCGGTGTTGGTTGTTGTGGCGTGGACATGAGATCGTCCTCTGCTTCTCCGATAGCGTCACCTCGGCTCCAGAGAAGAGGTTTACAATGACGATCGGGTTCGGGTCATGTCGTGGCGTGGCAGTGATCCAGCCGCCATCGTAAGACCCGTTGAACATCATCTGGCGGAGCCTGCTCGGGATTGGGATGTGCAGTAGGTCGTCGTCCTCAAGGCAGTAGAGGCGCTTCTCCACCGTGTACCAGTTGTGCGGCGAGAGAAGCAGCAGCAGTAGAGCGGGCGGTGCCAGGGTGCAGCGACACGGCGATGCGCCAGGACTTGCAGATGGCAGCGAAGCGGGAATACGAATTGGAGTTTCTGCTTTATGTTGATCCATTTGGAAGTGTAGGAATAACTTAATCTTTAACAATCATACAGGTACTAATTTTTTGCAGGTTGTTTGGATGGCTACAAACTGGATACAACTATGGTCATACCTTCTCCCGGCGGATCAGTGAAATCCTATAGTGACTGGATCAACCATTTGCTTACGGTCGCATAGGATCTATTTTTGGGCCCTTGCGGCCACGAGGGTCTGTGCGGAGGCGCTACCAGCAACGAGACACGGGCAGGGCGCGGGTGCGCGGGAGTGGCGCCAGCCCCGCCGGACGTGCAGGAGAGGAGGCCCGTCGCCCCACCAATGGCAGAACCGATGGAAGGAATCCCGAGCGCCGCAATTTGGTTTTCGTGCATCTGCATGAAGCGGGCGACGGGCAACACGGTGGTGAGGGTAGTGGCGCGAGACATGGAGGTCGGCTTACCTCCGCGGGAGCGCGTCCAGCGCAAGGCGCGCTCAACCCTCCTCCCCTCTTCTCCACTGGCGTGAGCTCACCTAGGAGCAGCAGCGGCAGTTGGGCGGCACGAGACGCCACAGTACCTACCTCGACGGACGAGCGAAAGTCTTCACCCAGGTGATATCTCCCCGACCCTCTTCAATTTCCTACGTCTTGCATCTAAAGTAGTCCTGCCATCGTCTCTCTCCCTCTCAAATACGTGTAGTAAGCACAGAGCGCATGGAGGCAAAGGAGGAGAGTAACGAGGTGTCTGTCAGCTCCCAGGCCGCAGGCAAGGAAGTAATCCTCTTTGGCGTACCTAGGGGCTAGGGCCTTCACCCATTACTTCTGTAAATCATTTAGTGGCTCAATTGTTCAACAGATTGAGAAAGAATAGAGAAGATAAAGAATTGTATTCATTGTCATCCAAGGAGAGATGGATTAGCTGATCAAAATTACCAATTCAACAAAATATTTGATTTGAGAAATTAGCTTTTCTGTTCAGTTTTGTGCATAGATCTGCTAGGGCTCCAAGTTAGGTTGGTGAATCAGATTAGGAATTTATCTAGCCTAGCTAAGAATCCATAGGCAAGGTTTCAGACACTGCAGCGTTAGGCGATTGCAGTGATACAGTATTTAGTTACGCACTAAAACATGTCTACATGCATGTGTTTTAAAGAAAAACTAATAAGTCTTACATTAGTGACTGGAGGGAGAGTATCCTTATGTAAATTATAAGGCCTAGCTATGTCGTAATACTTATCAAATTTTTACTAGTGCGCAGTGACTAGTTTTTCTAGCCAGTACAGCTAGGGTCGGAATACAATGGTCATGCAGATAACATGCCGCTTACCCTATATTGTGAAACACATTTGCATATTCCCTCCCGTCCATATTAATAATCTTAATTTTATCTAGATTTATATATATTTAATTAAGTATTTAAACTAAGTGCATTCAAATTTAGACAAAGTTGAGGCCAGCAATATGGATCGGAGGGAGTACTACATTATCATACTCTTTTTTCTCAAAAAATATACATAGTACGATTTTTTTTGGATGGTAAGTAATCATGTCGGTTAATACCTAGAATAGTAACTAACCTCGCAGATTGGAGACGAATATCTCCAAATTGACAAATCACTAGGTAATTAAAATCCTGCGGATTGTGACCTATCTTGCCGTGTACACATTCATAATGAGGAGTATCTGACATAGTCCATATTTGTATGCTAATATTATTATACAAAATCAGCAAATCCTTATGAATATACTTACTCACATATAATCGGGTATTCAAGTATATCCTAACGTACCCTCTCTCTCTCGATATATATATTGAGACGAGAAGGGTCGTGGGCATTGCCTTTCTTGCATCTCTAACTCTCTCTTACTATCGTAAAGTTCGTTAGTTTGTTCAGGAGTTCAAGATCAACCATGAAAAGGAGCTTCCTGATGTACGTGATTACTCTTTTGTTCATCGGCTGCCTCGTTTTCATTGGACACAGTAAGCGTATCATTATCGCAGATTTTTATTGTCTAATACTACCTCCATCTAGAAATAACTAACTCGAGTATATCTAGATTTAAATATATATAAACACATTTTAGTGTATAGATATATTTGAATCGAAACAAACCCAAGTCAGTTATTAATATACGGAGTGAGTAATAAATCTGTAGTGATATTTTATATATATATATGCAACAGGTCGTCCCGAGGCTACCAATGCTACTATTGCGGACTCATCCTTAGATGAGAGCAAAGTTACCTTGAAACTATGTGTCGCAAGGGATTGCAAAACCAAAGGTGACCCTTGGATAAATGACTGCATCTGCTGTGTCACGTTGCCGGACGTACCGTGTTGGTATTCCACTCAAGAATGCCAGGCAAATTGCCCATCATGCAACCCGAAGTGCAAGTTTGAATCGGCAGTGGAATTAAATGAATGAAGGAATTTAAAATAATCATGCTCCTTACTGCAGTGTGAAAGTAGATATAAATAAAATTATATGATGATATACGCAGTATCATTTTTCGCTGTCTATCTCTATGTCGGCGGGAGAACAGAATTCAAAATGGATAGATCCATGATGCTACTACTTTTTCGATGATGGTTGGTACATGTGTCAATCTTATCTGATCCATAAATGTAGTACTTTGAATATTTTAGAATAATTCTGAACTATGCATTAAAATTGGCTGTGTGCACAGGCCGGGGCAGTGTTCCTTGTTTTGAAAATAAAAGTATGTATCTAAACTTATTTTAGTGTATAGATAGATGTAAATTTAGATCTTTTCAGAACAGAGGGAGCATATGATATTTCTGTGCATCTTTTTTTCCTAAACAAAAAAATAAAATCAAATATCGTTTCTTGATATGAGTAGGTAATTAAATCGAATGAAAGCTGGTAGTAACTTCTAACGCTAAGTAATTAAAAAATGGTTAGATTCCTTACAAGTCCTATACACTTGCCAACATAAAAATATAAGCTTAAACTTTTCTTTATAAAAAATTAGTTTTCCTATGACCGATTTGGTCAAAACCACCTAGTTGACCGGTTTTTATGACCACGGATGCATGGGTTTGCAAGTTGTATGACCTGTTAGTTCACTTTGTAAGTTCTGTGACTTAAATGTACACGTGAAATAAGTTGTATGACTCACAATGCCATTTACCCCTCTCTGCTCTGTCACCGTGGCATCCAGGAGAGCCGAGAGTGGGACAAGCATGGTTTCATAGTACAGTAGAATCGTGATAGTACTTTGCTAACATTTACTTTACGATCTCAATAAGAGAAACCAATACTCCGGTAACCACTAAAACTAGTTGGAATGCAAGTACAACTTAGGCGGGCGAGCATGTGGCATTCTCTGTTCTATCGTTTCGTGGTTCTCGCCAGGAGCGAAACAACGCAAGCAGTAGGCACATAGATCAACGCATTCAGCGTGTTTGGTTTGGGGGAATTAGAGATTGGCAATGGGAGTTTAAGTTATAAAGACTTTTAATTCATTGATTGGTTGGAAGGAATGGGAATTAAGGAGGGAAAAGAATAGAGAATTCATGTGTTAAACTCCCATTAATTTATTATCTGGGAGGACCCTGGTAATTCAGACGTCGGATTGGAAAGTCATTGAACTCTCAATCCCCTTCCCTGTGGTTGCCAAACAAGCTGGCGACGGGGATTGGGAATCGAGAGTTCAGGACCGATGAATTAATCGACTACGACCAAAACCGTCTCGCATCGGCTGATCAGGAAGAAGGGATGGCACTTTAGTCTGGAAAGGTGCTGGCTCTAGGCTCTAGTTGATTTGGGCTTAGGAAATATCGCTGGGACATAGCTATGTACACAATGGCCGAAGCGGCCCTTTAGCTGGTCAGAAAGTGGGAATCAAGGAGTGTTGGGCTGAACTGTTCACGAGGATAGGCCCCTAGTTTTGGGGGCCCTGTGTGGTCTCTCAGCTCACACAGGCCCTTGGACGGGCCTCTGAAAGATTTTAAAGGATTGTTATATTTACATCATAGATTGGATCAGTTCGGTTAGAGCCCGATACCGTACAATACAAGGTTATCTAGTGTATACATATTCTATGAGCATCCCTCGATCTCAATTATGGATAACATAATGAAATTGTGTTTACATTCTTCAAACAAAGGCAGTAGCAAATGTTTTGTGAAGATATCAACCATCTGATCTTTCGATGACACAAAACGAACCTGAAGCAACTTCTGAGCAACCCAATCACGCATAAAATGAAAATCCACCTCAATATGCTTTGCACGTGCATGAAACACATGTTTTGAAGAGAGATAGGTTGCTCCACTATTTTCACCGAAGCACCAATGGAGAGTATGTTGAATTCCAAGCTCCTTCAACAATGCCTCTACCCAGATAATCTTAGCAGTGACATTAGCAACAACCTTATATTTAGACTTCGTACTCAAACGAGACATGCTAGGCTATTTCCAAGCACCCTAGGAACCAAATTACCTCCATAGAAGAGGGCAACCGCCCCCCCCTCGGTGGATCAACGATTCTCAACATCACTAGAACAGTCCGCATTAGAGTAAGCCGGAAGTATGCTAGATGAGGAAGGCCAAAGAAACAAACCATGTGTTGTCTCTGATGATCTTCAGTAGGAGAAACTAAAACACGGGATTAACATTAACATCGAAACTAATGTCAGGGCGAGTGAGACTAAGATACTATAAACCACTCAGAATAATGCGATATGTCCTATTTAGAGGGATTGCTTTGACCTGGACCAGTCATCTATGGAAATTACCACTCCCTCCAAATAAGAAGATCTTTGTGTGGCAACTTCTACAAGATTGTCTTTCTTCATACGTGAAGGTGACAAAACGACATGGGCTGAGGGATGGATTATTTGTAGTCCCCGAGTCGGGATCTTCATGTGGCAACTGCTACAAGATTGTCTTCCTCCAGTTTCTATGGAACTTTGTCTGAGATGCCTCAGGCTCAGACTAGGACACCCAAGATCTTGATGAGTTCTTAGAAACCCGCACAAACTACATTGGCATTAGGCGACGCCTCTTCTGGTCGGTCTTTGCGGTGATGTCATGGACCCTCTAGACTGTTCGCAATAAAATGGTGATTGAGAAAGTTTTTCTCTGTCGCGACACTAACTCGATCTTCAAATTTCTTACATTTTCGCAGCAATGGTACTAGCTCAATAGAGAGCGGGACAAGGAGAAGTTGGAGCTATGCTTCGACACCTTCTGGAGGGGGCGCGGCACATCTCCTCCTGTCAAACCGACGAGCTCCGTTGCCCCTTGATGCTCGCTCAGCCTTTCCTTAGGCTTTCCTGTTGCTATTTCACTTCAGGCTAGTCTATGTTGTGACTCCAACAAACTCTGGTGTTTTTTCATGACTTGTGCTCGTTGTATGGATGGTTGTTTTACTTATAAAACAAGATGAAAGCTTATTTCAAGGAGTATGGGTTGCAAATCGATGTTGTGGAGGACTGAGGCGTATAATACATGATTGTACATTGCTAGACCGGTAAACACAAGGACCTTGGTTAGAGTTGCAGAAGGCTGGCACATGATGTTGAAGTAAAACAGTATGGTAGATCGAAGTAGGCAGCTAGAGACAGATGATCAGGAGGAGGCAACTGTAAACCAATCCATGGTTCCGCCCCCTCACCGGTGAAGCCATCGGTCCTCTCCGCCTTCCGTTGGCCTTGGGGCCTTGGAGGCGTGGTGGACCATGGCCTCTAGCCGGCAGGAGGGTTCTCTTTTTTGTTCAAGTCGGTTTTCAGTCTCTTCTTCATGATGATAAGGCGACAACTATATTTTGAAGTCGGAATAAAGTCATTCCCGCTCTATGCTCTCTCCGGTGGTGTGTCTAGCACTGCCGGAGAGCGCGTGTAGTCGTTTGTCTAGCGGATCAACTGGGATCCGATTGTTTCCGTGTTCATTGGTGTGATTTCTGGTATGTTCTGCTCCGATTGTCATATTTGGTGATGATTGCTGCTCTTGTTCGTTAGTCTTTTGGGGCATTAGTAGGATGACTACGCGTATGTCTACTACAATAATCTCTACTACGACAGGTTTTGTCTGGCTCCGGTAATGGAGGGGACGAGGACGGCGACGCGTCTTTGGCCCGTGCTAGTGTTTGTAGTCATGCTAGGTGGTTCAGTGACCTATTTATATTTTTTATTATTATTTGAACTAGCATGGTGGCCCTCGCAAATGCGAGGGCATCACCTATCATCATCTTCACTATGCCCAAGTTGATTGGAAATATTAGCACATTCACAAAATACTATTTAAAATAATAAATTATTTAGCCACCATCTATATATGTCATGCATAGAAGACATATTTAATAGTTTTAGCTTTGTGGGTGAAATGTTATTAGGGTATCGTTTCAAAAAATATATATTATAATGTCCAATGGATCTAAGGAAGGATAATATTGACTTATACCAACTCCAGTACCAAATATTTCTGTTTTCATGTATTGTTTTTTTACTAATCCGAACTTGTTATTCTCATGAATTCAGTTCGACTGCCCACCTACATCTTGTTTACCAACCTTCTATTAATTCCAAACCTAGTAAATTTTATCTTACACATAAGAAAACCTCTGCTAAGTATAAAGTTTTAATAAGTTCAAACTTTCTTCATATTTGACAAAGCCAGTGTATATGCTTTAAAATTAACTTTAAGAGATCGTGTATATTGTTTGATCATAGCTATACATGGTATACTTGTCCATTTAAAATCCGTATATGTTCACTCCATATTTATATTTCAAGTATCCATGTTGGTATCTGCATTTAATCTGATCATTCTGGTACCCTCCCAAATGTTGTTTGATAACACACATTTTCTTAAAGCATGTACTACAGAAATTATTTATCAGGTCTTTTCGTAATCATTTGAATATTTATATAACTTTGTATTCGAATAACGAAGATATGCTGTTAGCAAAATGAATAGATGAAATATTGTTTTCTGGTAGGTCAACTACATACTGAGAATTTTCAATTATTTCGTCTTGTAATAAATTTCTTTCTTCTTTACTCCCTCAATTATGAAATATTGATATTCTGCGTTCATTCTGAAATATGTCACATTTTAGACAAATACACCATGGGTGCATACTTCCATGGTAGATCTAAACCATTATACCGCAGGTCTACATTGAATTAAGAAGATCTATCCGTTTCCTCAAAAAAAGAGATCTATATGTATTTTAGATAGTATGATGACCTAGTGGTTTTGATTCATTATTTAAAATAGGGTCCACCCAAATTCTTGTTTTTTTGCGGGGTGTTCAAATTATTGTTGTTTTTTTCAGGGTGTTCAAATCCTTGTCAATAGCTGCAAAATTGTAGGTATATGTATTTTTTCTTGTCACACCGTATGTACAATAGCCATGGAATACACACGTGTTAAATATTAAATTTATAAACTTCTTCATGGTGCACAATACATGCTACCGAAATGATTAACCAAAGACCAAAAGTACTAATGTACCGTACCAGTGTCTAGCTCTAGTCTCTCCTGCTCATGAGTCATGCCCAGAATTTGCATGCAATGTATTGGAGCCGCTAGTCAAAACTCAGAATTGTGTATCGTTCTATTATATATTAAATATTGTATTGATACTTCATATCATCACGTCCCATCTTTCCGGTTGTCAACACGTCCTACCTAGCTACCGTGGTCATTTTTTCTAACGAACGGAAATAATCTTATGGAGATACGCCTATCAACTCTTTCTTTTTTTTAACGTGCCACTCCAAAGTCCTTTGACCATACGTCATGGTCACTTGAAAAAGATACGATCTTGGACTATGTACATATTTGTTTTCGTACGGTAGTTAAGCGTGTCATTCTAGATTAAACGGTTACACAACTATTAGTTTTTCTTTAAATCCTAGCCATAAATTTTAGATCTGGCTGATGTGGATCAACCTTGTGTCTCGAAACACACCATTATATTGCTAAAAAATCTTAGAAGGAGTCGAGTTCTATTTACTGAATCATAAGAGAATTAGATACATGATTTCTTAGGGCTAGAGCATATGAGGTTTTCACGTGAGTAAATTTATTGCACTTAATATGAACCATGCGCCTCTTTACCCAGATCTGGCTAAGATATATCAAACATGTTAGTTTACCTTAAATCATAGCCATCAATTTAGTATCCAATGGTCAACATAATTTAAGTGAAGTCCCGTGAACCACATGCCTCTTTACATTGATCAGACTACCTTACATAGCAAACGTGTTTAACACATGTAATGTGTTAGTCTATCTTAATCATAGCCAATTGTAGCAGTTAATTAATTATGAAAAACTCTAGTAAAAGAATTTAAGTGATTTTAGACTAACATGGTATTATATTTTCTTTCAAAAGGTATTATATGTTATATGGTAGGAGTACATATATCTAGGCCAGTTTATTTCCAGGTCCTACGCATTACCAGAGTGAAACCCAAACATGTTCGGTCACAACTCCTGTGTATGTTCCCAAAAAAAATCCTGTGTATGCGATTCGTACTCATCTTGGAAAAAAAAGGATATGTGTACGTGTTTGGCCAGGATTCCCTAAAAAAGATCTATGCATGCGATTCGTACTCATGTTGGAGGAAAAAAAGGGATTCGTGTAACGTGGGTGTTACATGTTTTTTCTTTTAAGGGAATGTGTGTTACGTGTTTGGCCAGGCTAATCATGATATAACTGGAACACACGTGTTATACTTGTTACATAAATCTTACGGTTAGGATTTAATATTTTATCTCTAAATTTTAGATCTAACCATCAAAATAATATTGATGATGTGGATCAACGTGGTGCCTCGAAAAACACTCTTATATTGCTTTTAGTATATAATAGACTCTTTGTATTTATGTTGAGGATTATTAATAGATCGGTCTCATCTTGTAGCAAAACGATCTCGGATTGGAAGGATGTCTTGCCAGCCAAGAGGAAGGAGCTACGTGTAAGTTACCTTAGATTGCACAGCTAATCCAAAACCGATGCTCCTCCCGAGCACGTTAAAAGGGAAGCAAGCAGGTGTGGCCGAGAGGCTACTGGTTGAAGCATCTCGGTCGTGGGTCTGGGTGGTAGCCTAAGCCAGCGCTCCAGAACATACTGAAACACGCACGCACGCACGCACGCACGCACTCAGTTTGTTGCTCTTTCAAATACAGATCTTGGCTCACTGCCGTACGTGGGGAAGAAAGAAAGAAAGAAAGCATGGCCGCGGGGTCGTGGTCGTCCTCCTCGTGCACGTTGACGTCGTCTCTCGGCTCCGACGACGACGACGATGTTGTTTTCGTCACGAAGCCCGCCGACGACCCGAGCGCGGCAGCCGAGGGGAACAGCGTCAAGTTCCTCTGCAGCTACGGCGGCATGATCCTCCCACGCCACTCCGACGGAGCGCTGCGGTACGTCGGCGGCAACAACCGCGTCCTCTCCGTCGATCGCTCCCTCCAATTCTACGGTACCTAGTACATCCTATCATCACTTGATCGTGTCCATGCATCCGGTTGTTTGACTGTCGATCCATTCAAAAATAAAATTCAGAGCTGCAGCGGAAGCTGAGGGACATGTGTGGATGGGGGGAGGCGGAGGTGAGCCTGCGGTGCCAGCTGCCGACGGAGGACCTCGACACGCTCGTCTCCGTCGCGAGCAAGGAAGACCTCGGCAACCTGATGGAGGAGTACGACGCGGCCAGCAGGGACCGGCTCCAGCCGCTCAAGATCCGGGCCTTCCTCTTCCCAAGGCCGACGCCGCCGCTCTCGCCATTATCCACCCCGTCGCCCAGGCTCAGACCGGCGCACGTCCGCCACCACCAGCACTACCACATGATGACTCGTTCCCCTGCGGCGGCACGGCAGCACCACCACCGGCGGCCGCACCGGCAGCACGCAGTCCACAACGGAATTCAGTTGCAATAACGGCCGGCGTAACAAGCAGCCGTGTACGTGCTGGAGCATTAAGCTAGGTAGTCGTCACTCGTGAGAGCGACGACGAGTTGTGTAACACTGCTGTAAACGTTCCATGGCCTAGGAAATTTACAGGGTTGAGTATTTTTTGCTTTCTTGTGAACATCTATAAAGCCCATGCATGTGGATATGTATGCACCGGAAAACCAGAATAAAACGCGACGACGGGATAAGGTTCTCATCTCTTTGTGACTTCATTCATGTCTTGTCCGGCTAGTTTTGGTTCCATCTGTGATCTGGACCCTTCTTCCGTCGGCTTGGTGTCATGTGGTTGGAGTTTGTTGGGTCCACAATTGTCACAGACTTACTTTTCGATTACACTCTCGGCCACGAATTCAGTGGATATATACAACAGGATAACAGCATGAAGCAGATCGAGGATCTAGAGCCTAGATGGCAGAGGGATACCCTAACACCACGTTGCCACCAATCTTGAGCTCGTGGCCCATGACATTCCCCGTTCTTTCAGCAGCGGCTTGTCCGGAAGCCGGCGCCCACGGAAATCACGTCTTCAGCTCCAGTCCCAGGTCGCCAGCGAGGCAGCGATGCAGGAAGGCCAGACCATTGAATTAGAGCAAGTTTAATAATAAAGTCCGTTGTTGGCTATAAGTCATCTCCATGTTATCTATAGCCAATCTAATAGCCAACATATACAATAGTTAGCTACACGGGTGGACCTTCACGGGAACGAACATGGGCTGTCGTCGCCCCCCAGCGAAAAGTAATTTTGTTCACTACCCCTTAACATATTCAACCCATAAGACCCAATTTGTCCCTTCTCACTTTACCTTGACCTGGAACTGGAAGGATCGACGGTTTCTTCTCTCTCTCTCTCTCTCTCTCTCTCTCTCTCTCTCTCTCTCTCTCTCTCTCACCGGCAGTTAGGCGGTGACCAGACGGTGTTGCCTAGGCTTAACCTACTGCCGGTGGCGCTGGGTGACAAAGGCGGCCTGCCGGAGACTAACTCATCTCGTCTTGGTCGTATGCCGACGCATCGAGCATCTAAGCAGCAGCAGACTCGCAAGCCGCAGGCTCGATCTCCATTCAAATCTTCCCGTGGAAGCTGAAGCTAGCTCTCCGGCCGGCAGGCCGGCGAGCGACCACTGCTGCTGCTGGTAATTTTCTCCATATGTACATTTCCAAACTATCAATTATAGTTTTTGTTGTGATGATTTCTTGCATCTCAAAATTGGGGAAAATGCTATCTTGTCATAGATTTTGCCATAAATTAAAAATTTTGGTTAAAGATTGTTGTTCCACCGTGTAGGAAGGAAGTGAAGATAAAGGCAAAATCATTGATACATTTTTCAGAAATAAAGGAGGTGACTCTGAACAACCAGACCCCGAACCAATAACAGTAGATCCCATTCATTTGGACAACAAAGTCACGCAGAGCATGTACATCAAACTCAAATAAAGTTATATTCTCTACATTTCACGGGCGCAAAGAGGCGAAGAGATGATTTGTAGTGATTGACACATGAATCTTTGATAAGCGAAAATCCATGGTTAAGTAGTACTTAAATGGTTTCTTTTATTTTAGACTACCTTATGCATATATTGATCTTATAAATGTACTTTGTGGACAAGGTCAATCTCAATATATAAGTTCAAAAAAATGTTACACATTCTACCTTGTTGCCATCATTTGATTTGCTTCCAAAAACATTTTTTCATGTTATTTTGTAGCTTCGCCCCCTCTAAGATTTTCTGCAAGGTTCACCACTGGTTAGCTATAACTTGTACTACTTTATTTGGCTGACTAGCAAGGCGGCCCTCGCAAATGCGAGGACACCACCTTTGTTTGCTTACTAAAATATCATTTGTGTGTGGAAAGCATCTTAAATTTGTGAGGAATGAGTTTTCCAAAGAAATATTCACTATATATTGATGTGTTTAACCTCAGATTAAGCCAATCATACAAAGAAAATGTTTTTCCTAAGATATACCTTTGACTAAGAACTTTTTAGAACATTACGAATTACATCAACCAAAATACTCCCTCTATCCCAGTTTATAAGACTTACGCGTATACCTAGGTCATCCGCATGAGCTATATAATATAAAAATTATATCATTAGAAAATACAACATTTAAAGTTTCTAATAATATAGTTTTTATCGTATGTTCCTCATGCTAAGTTGGTTAATTTGTCAACCTAGAAATATGCGTAAGTCTTATAAACCGAGACGGAGGTAGTAGGAAACATTAGAACGTATTGAAAATATTTCGTATAGCGTAATACACACAGGTTAATAGCAAATATTTTTACAATCATAAATATTAAAATGCATGTGCATAATTTTGTACCAAGAGATCAAGTAATTTATATAAATAGTGAGAACTTCACTTTGAGCAATGTCAAAAACCATTATTACTGACTAATATTTATATATAACATATATAAATTTGTATTTGCAATTTATGTATCTTGCCTATTTATTACTCTGTATTTCCCAAAATTTCAACCATACCTTTTTCTTAAGTCAAAAAATATATTTACTTCTTAATTGTGATCAAAATATCCCATTACAATGGATTGTGAAATATCTATCTCTAGATCCCAACAAATGTGTGCATGTACGTGACAACCTAATATCTATCTCTAGATCCTGACTATTAATTCTAAATCTCATTCTCTACATAATTAAGATGACGTGGACCAACCAGATGCCTCGGAAAACACCATTATTGTCGACGTGGACCAATAAGATATATAAATTTGTATTTGAAATTTGTGTTTCTTACCTATTTATTACTCTGTATTTCCCAAAATGTCAATCATACCTTTGGCTGAAAGTCAAAAGATAAAATCATATTTACTTCTTTATTGTGGCCAAAATATCCCATTACAATGGGTTGTGAAATATCACCCCATGGGGTGATCTTGACGTGCTACTAATGGAGCTTCAACACATAAAATAACATTACAATTATCTCGGTGCAAGAAAGAAGAAATAAGCGTTAATATATATACCTCGGCGGAGGGCTAAAAGAAGAAAGAAGCGTTAATATATACAAATCAATTGGTGCAAGTCAGCACAGGCTTAATCCATGCATATATATACCTCGACGGACTTTGTAATCACTAAAGTGCGTTCACCGGAGTCGTCATCTTCTCCATGACTACTTGAGCTGTCATCATGTCCCGCCAAATTCAGATATTGTGAGGTGTCCTCGTGGATCATGTTCTCCATTATTTCTTCCTCTTCAAGGTTTCTACTGAGTGGATCCATAGTTCCTAAAACAATAATATTATCTAGGGTAAGAGAGTAAACATTCAAGTGGACTTGGATTCATACACAAATATACATATTATTCATACAAAAATACACAAATATTATCTAGAGTAAGAGAGCGACCTAGGGCGCGCGAGCAAGCGCGTTCGACTCAGCGCGATGCGGCCTACCTAAAACGGGCGGCGCCGCTACCTAGGGGTCACCGGAGCGACGACAACGACGACGGCCAGCGGCGGCGCTTAAAGAGCAGCGAGGCGACGATGGCTCCAAGCGAGAGGGAGCGAGCGGAGGGGCGGATGAGCATCGTGGGCGCGACGGCTACAGCGGCGTGGGTGGGCGCGGCGGCGACGGCTCCTCTCTTTGTGCTCCTCTGCTCCTCGATCTGGCTGGGGGAAGAGGAAGAGGAGGTGTGCACGTTATCATAGGATTGATATCATAATTATTAATATCATAAAATATCCATATATCCAATTAATATCCTAAATTCAATTCCCTAACACTAAATACATAAAACAAAATATCCTATGATTATGATTATTCTCTAAACTTAATTATGATTATGACACAAGATATCCTAACATTAAAGTCGTAACAAAATATTCTCTAAACTTAATTATGATTATGATTATGACACAAAATATCCTAACAAAATATTCTAACAAATTTTCTAAAAAAAATTGTCGAAACAATCCTAAAACAAAATATTCTAACAAATTCTCTAAACAAAATATTCTAACAAAATCCTAAAACAAAATATTCTAACAAATTCTCTAAACAATCCTAAAACAAAATTGCTAAACAAAAATCTTAAAACAAAAATCCTAGGCACGCGCGGCTCACCTAAGGCACGACGGCCGTGAGGCAGCAATGGCGAGGAGGCGATGCGATGAGCGATGGCGCCAGCAGGGCGAGCAGGCGAGGCGGGCGTCGAGGCCGATGGCCGGGCTGGCCAGCGGGCAGACGGCGATGGCGCGGCGGCGGACGGCGATGGCGCGGTCGAGCAGCCTGCCGGCGTCGTGGTTGTTCTCCACGCGCTCCTCTGCTCGATCCCAAAATTTGCTAAGTGTCTGGCTGGGGAAGAGGAAGAATGCGCGCGCTGCGTTATAACCCCCCCCCCCCTTAACACCGGTTCCAGCCACGAACCGGTGTTAAAGGGGGGGATTCATTTCGTGCGCGCACCCCCCCTTTAACACCGGTTCCAGCCACGAACCGGTGTTAAAGGGGATTGTTAAAGAATCTTGTAACACCCCGCAAGGCAGGGGGCGTATGAACGAATAGGTTTCTTTAACACGGTTCATGGCTGGAACCGTGTTAAAGGGGGCATTTATTTCAGACATTAAAGGGTGGGAGCTTTTTAATTCATAAAATAGGATAGAATTAAGAAAAATCATATCTTTTTCATTGTAACTCAGAAAAATATGAATAATATATCATAATTTTCAGAAAAATAAGATCTATCCATTCATATAAAAACATTTTATAGTTACTATAGATGAAAATTATCAAAATGATTAAAACACTTACATATCAATTTTGATTATTCAATTAAGACAAAATTAAAATAGTCAAACCCTAAAACTTTGAACTTAAGAAATATTAAGCATCTGATAAGGAATGTAACCATATTTTATTAGAGAAAATCATATTTTATTTTGTATTAACATTTTTGAATTGTTTGGATATTTAAATTTAGCATATTTTGTAAACTTTGGAATCTGACAAAACTTTCAACATGAAAATTGTATTTGAATAATTAATCCTAAAACATTTTTTGTTTTAAAAAAATAAAATTCTAACTATTCAAACTAGTAACATATAGGAAAGGGCAGGCAGAATGCGCGGGAGGAAAAGGGAGGCAAATTTTTTTATTACAATAGAACTGGAATTAAAGTACATAACGCAACTAACAAAGCACGACTGAAAATTAAGATACATAGAAGAACTAAAAATTAAGATACATCCAGATTAAGTCATAATCGGCTGAACTTGTTTTGGAATGTTTGAGTGATTCAGTCATGCTCCTGCCTACACCTGTAATACTCACTTTGTAGTCGTGCTTTCGTGGCCATCGTAATAAATCGTCGTCGGGGTCGCCATAGTTGAACCTTGAACGCTGAGTACGCGTGGGCTGGACTTGAGGGTAGCGCAGACGGGGGTTAGAGTCGACGGCGGTGTCGTAGGCCATGACGCTCTGGAGAGTCCGACCGCGCCACCACAGCCGACGGCCATCCTCGTTGAAGTTCGGAGGAGGTGAGTCGTCCTCCTCGTGTCTGGCGAGCGTCCTCTCACGCCGATCCCCGAAGAAGGCTTCCCAAGTTGGGAAATAGTCGGGATGCCATCTGAAATTCCTCCGCTGCTCTGGCGTGAGCTCGAAGTAGTAGTGGTTCGTGATGGCCATCCGGCGCGCCACACCTAGAGGGAAAGGAGGAACCGGCACGCCTCCGGCGCTCAGCATCCAGCCGACGGGGACGCGGTAGCCCAGCGGGCAGGGGTAATTCGAGGCGCAAAGCGCCTCTGCCTCCCTAGGGGTTAGTGGTATGATGGAAGCCATGGGAAAGAGTGATGAAGTTGCAGATATGATTCTAGAGATGTACAATGACAATAGAGGCCAACCCTACATATATATAGTGAGAAATGGCAGGAAGATAACTGGAGGGAAGAACTGGCGGAAAAAACTGGTGGGAAGAAATGGCGGGAAGAACTGGTGGAAAAATGGCGGGAAGAAATGGCGGAAAGAAAAATGGCTCATTTAATAAATATAGTGTTAACAGAAGAAATATGACATTGATTTCCATTTTGAGATACATATGTGTGCCAAAAATGGCTCAATTAATACATATAGTCAATCTTATGATCGTGTCGGCCGTAACCATGGAGTATCCGCACCGTTTAACAAGATGGTTAGGTCAGTCTTCACTCTGAAGGGCGGAATTTTATCAAACTTATTATAATCTTCTGACATGTCTGGCTTGTCCTCCACTCCCACGATGTTTCTTTTCCCTAAAAGAACTATGTAACGCTTTGGCTCATCGTGTGATGTATCTGTTTGCTTATTTTTTTCTTTTTTCGACTTGGTAGACATGTTCTTCACATAGAAAACCTGAGCCACATCATTGGCTAAGACGAATGGTTCGTCTAAGTTCTTGTCTACCTTCATAAGATTGTTGAGATCCACTATTGTCATTCCGTACTTCGTGTCTACCTCAACCCCTCCTCCTGTTAGCTTGACCCATTTGCACCGAAACAAGGGGACCTTAAAATTAGGTCCATAGTCAAGTTCTCATATCTCCTCTATGAACCCATAATACGTGGTCTTTTGCCCATTGTCTTCTGCTGCATCGAAGGGGACACCACTGTTTTGGTTGGTGCTCTTTTTATCTTGGCCTATCGTGTAAAATGTATTCCCATTTATCTCGTACCCTTGGAAAGTACATACAGTCGAAGATGGTGTCCTGGCTAACAAGTACAGCTGATCTCCAACAGTGGTGTTATTCGTGAGAAGTCTTTGCAGCCAGCCGCCAAAACTCGCCATGTGTTCACTTATAATCCATTCATCAGACTGTCTCGGGTGTTTGAGGCGTATAAAATTCTTGTGTTCATTGATATACGGGGCAACCAAGATAGATCTTTGTAAAACCGTGTAGTGTGCTTGATTGAGAGAATGCTCGTCCCTATATATTATTGCTTTACATCCTAGGGTGCCTTTTCCACGCAGTCTCCCCTCATATCGTGATTCTGAAACACCAATCGCCTTATGGTCAAGAATAAAATCAACACATAACTCAATGACCTCCTCTGTTACATAGCCCTTGGAGATGCTTCCTTATGGCCTAGCACGGTTATGAACATATTTTTTTAAGACTCCCATGTACCTCTTAAAGGGGAACATATTATGTAGAAATACAGGACCGAGAATGGCAATCTCTTATACTAGGTGAACCAGGAGATGCGTCATAATATTGAAGAAGGATGGTGGGAACACCAACTCAAAGCTGACAAGACATTGGGCCACATCTGTCTGTAACCCTGGTAGGCTTTCTGGATCGATTACCTTCTGAGATATTGCATTGAGGAATGCACATAGCTTCACAATGGATACTCGAACATTTTCAGGTAGAATCCCCCTCAATGCAATCGGAAGCAATTGTGTCATAATCACGCGACAGTCATGAGACTTCAGGTTTTGGAATTTTTTCTCTGCCATATTTATTATTCCCTTTATATTCGACGAGAAGCTAGACAGGACCTTGATACTGCTCAGGCATTCAAAAAAGATTTCCTTCTCTGCTTTGGTAAGAGTGTAGCTGGCAGGAGTTAAGTGGCATCGTTTACCCTTCTCGTTCTTAGGATGCATAGGCTCTTTAGGGTCTTTCATACGTTGATGGTCCTGCCGTGCTTCCGGTGTATCTTTTGTCTTCCCATACACTCTTAGGAAGCCTAGCAGGTTCACGCAAACATTCTTCGTCACGTGCATCACGTCGATTGAAGAGCGGACCTCTAAGACTTTTCAATAGGGTAGGTCCCAAAAAATAGATTGCTTCTTCCACACGGGCGCGTGTCCGGCATCGTCATTCGGAACAGATAGACTGCTAGGACCTTTTCCAAAGATTACTTCTAGGTCCTTGACCATACAAATACCTCCTCACCGGTACGGAGGACATGCTTCCTCCGGGGTTCTGTCAGACGTTTGAAATGCTTGCCTTTCTTTCTTACTGGATGCATGTTCAGAAGAAATCGACGATACCCTAGGTACACAACCTTCTTACATTTATCCAAATATACACTTTTAGTCTCATCTAAACAATGTGTGCATGCATTGTATCTCTTGTTTGTCTGCCCTGAAATGTTACTAAGAGCAAGTCAATCATTGATGGTTACGAAAAGCAACGCTCGTAGGTCAAATGGCTCCCCTTTGTGCTCATCTCACATACGTACACCTGGTTTGGCCCACAGCTGTAAAAGTTCTTCAATTAATGGCGTTAGGTACACATCAATGTCGTTGCCGGGTTGTCTCGGGCTTTGGATGAGCACTGGCATCATAATGAACTTCCTCTTCATGCACAACCAAGGAGGAAGGTTATAGATACATAGAGTCACGTGCCAGTCTGTGATCGCAGCTCGCTCACTAAAAGGATTCATGCCATCGTACTTAGACCAAACCTTAAGTTCCTTGCGTCACGCTCAAGCGGGTACTCTCGCCGACTTTTCTCCATGTGACCCATCAGCGGGTGTCTCAACATCGCGTCTTTCTTACGGTCTTCCATGTGCCATCGCAATAACTTGGCATGCTCTTTATTTACGAAGAGACGCTTTTAAGCGTGGTATTATAGGAGCATACCACATAACCTTGGGGAACCTTCTTCCTAGGGTCCTCGCCTCAACATCGCCAGGATCGCCTCGTACGATCTTATATCAGTGAAAAGGCATACCGGCATGCATCCAAATTCTCGATTTCACCGCGGTAGAGGATGCAGTCATTAATGCAGGCATGTATCTTCTGCACGTCTAATCCTAGAGGGCAGACAACCTTCTTTTCTTGGTATGTACTGTCGGGCAACTCATTATTTCTTAGAAGCAGATTCTTCATTTTACCAACAACTTTGAAAATGCGTTGTCAGTCACACCGTTCTCTGCCTTCCATTGCAGCAAATCCAGTGTGGTACCTAGCTTTTTGTGGCCATCTTCGCAAGTTGGGTACAACAATGTTTTGTGATCCTTTAACATCTTCTCCAGCTTCTCCTTCTCCTTTTTAGTTTCACATTCTTCCTTCGCACCAGTAATGGCCCGACCAAGATCGTCATCAGCGGACCCATCTGTTGCCTCTTGATCTTTATTATCTATCCCCGTGGGGGTATCATCGTATTCAGGATACATATTATGATAGTTGTCATCATCCTATTCTTCTTCGTTGTCTTCCATCACAACCCCTTTTTCTCCGTGCTTGGTCCAACAATTATAGCTGGGCATGAAACCGGATCGAAGCAGGTGGGCGTGAATGGTTCTGGTATTTGAGTAGTCTTTCTTGTTCTGACAGTGAACACATGGACAACACATAAAACTATTGTGACCACGGTTTGTATAAGCCACAACGATGAAATTTTGGAGGCCCGTAATATACTCGGAAGTGCGCCGGTCACCGTACATCCATTGCCGGTTCATCTGCATTAATATATAGTATATCAAAAATTAATAGGAAGATGACCATTTATATAGTACATCAATGACACATGAAAGGATAAAGTTGCCGACCTCGACCGAGAAGGAAAGAGCAACGAGAAAACTTATTTCGAGCTCTCGGGCATTTCACCGAACACCTCTTATGCATAGGAAAAAAATACAAACTAGCACACCTCTCACCCTCTTGCTATGTTCCAAAATGAGAGAGTGAAAAAATGAGAGAGAGAGGGGTGTGGGCTGCGGTATGTTATATAGGCGCACCCCCTTTAACACCGGTTCAAGCCACGAACCGATGTTAAAGGGGAGGGGTTACGCGGGCCACTGGTGCAGGGCCTTTAACATCGGTTCGTGGCCTCGAACCGGTGTTAAAGGGGGTGCTCCTTTTTGCTTTCTGGACCACGCTGGTACGGGCACCCTTTTAACACCGGTTCGTAGGAGAACCGGTGTTAAAGCCTATTTCCAACCTCAACCAAAGGTCTCGTTTCCACTAGTGGTCATATTGACTAAATTCTCCCCGTAGAAGTTAAAATCGTCCAAGCAGCTCAATGATCATGAGTACACTTTGAGAAATAATTGTTTTAGTGAATAAAATTTTCCAATTATTCAGTTAATGGAAATTACAACTGTTTAGTTAATTAGAGGTGAGAAAGATTCTAGATTTTTAACTGGTTATTTTGTAGACTCTTTAGAAAACTTGGAAGTTGTATTTTATAAGTTTACTTTAATTAGAATATGCAATGTGATTGTTTTTTTTTTTTGAGGGTTTGCAATGTGATTGGTGGAGTTGATTTGTCAGCTATGTGAATACCAGGCCCTGTAAAAGGGCCCGTGCGAGCTGGACGACCGTATAGGAGCCCCATATCCCTGTGCATAGCCCAGCTCAACGCTCCTTCCTTCCCACTTTCTGACCAGCTAGAGGGCCGCTTCGGCCATTGCATACATAGCTACTATGTCCCAACGATATTTCCTAAGCCCAAATCAACTAGAGCCTAGAGCCAGCACCTATCTGGACTAAGGTGTTAACTGTTATCCCTTGTTCCCGATCAGCCGATGTGAGACGGTTTTGGTCGTAGTCGACTAATTGATCGGGCCTGAACTCTTGATCCTAATCCCCGTCGCCATGGGTCTGCTCGTAAAAAAATGCGTTGATCTATCTGCCTACTGCTCACGCACTAGCCAGGACGTCGTTTCGCTCCCGCCGAGAACCACGAAACTGCAGAGCGGATAACGCCACATGCTCGTCCGCCCAGGCTACCAGGGAGGTGCTAGTCGTCTGTTTCTCCAAGTGCGTCTTCGGCCGTCCACCATGCCCCATTCGATAAGTCAATCTCGTTTCAGCCCCAAACTCAGACTCAGACGAAGCAAAGTTTGCACAATCTTCTCCACTTAACTCATATCGACACATCTAAAGTTTAATAATTCATGTGATGTTCGAACACAATCTTCGTACTCCCTCCGGTTCAAATTAATTGACCAGAGTTTGTCTAGATTCGGATTATCTAGACTTGTTTTAATACCAAATACATCTGAATCTAGAAAAATTCAAGTCAATTAATTTGAATAGAGGGAGTATTATATTTCGAATTAATGCTTGATATATTTCAACATATTGAATGAAATACCACATATATTGAACTTATATAACAAAGTGCAGTGTGCTATGTGATTATTTTTCAAAGTTTAGGACCCCGTGACATATAAAAGCTCTTTTATTTGTTTATTGCATACTAGTAATACTATGTCATGATATTTTCCTTATCGCGCATCATGTCCAAAACTGATTTTGTTTGGTTCGTTGACAAGTCCAGCACTCTCTCGCTTAAGTCGCCGGCGTGTCTCTTTGCTGTCCGAGACCAGAATATTCCCCCGTCGACAAAAAACGGCGGCACGATAAACTTAATTAACCCTCACCAAAGCAAATGCAACATCCGAACAAAGATGCAGGAAATCAGATACGAAAACGAGCGTTGCAAGAAGCTCCAAATCCAAAAAAAAAAAAAAGATATTCACCAACGTCCGATCAACGCAACGGATAACGGAAAGGAAAAGCTACGCATGAACGTTCATGGGGCATCTCCCTTTGAGACGCAAAGACGGGACATGTCCCTTTGAGACGCAAAGAAATTAGCACAAATAGATGAGCAACCTTTCACAGGGTCAAGCCAGCCATGATCACACTCAAAGCCATCGCAGCCAATGAGACAAGAAAGATTTTCTAGAGACGGCGAAAGAGATCGATGGTACTTTTAGACCGAAAGTGATTTATTAGCTGATAGATGAACAGTCAGAATGTTCAGCTAGGTTGGTTGAAACAAGGTGGTCTTGGTTGCAGTTGCAGCCTAGTCAGATCAAGAAATGATAGTTTAACCTGTAATAAATTGAGAATGGCCTAATCAGATCAAGAAATGATAGATAGATTAACCTGTCATACATTGAGAATTAGATGAGGCTGATGGCTGAATGATCAGAGTGTTCAACCTACCTGAAGCAAAGCAGACCAAAACTGAGCCCACAGAAACCAAACTAGTAGCATGTCCGAGTCAGAAATGATGGCATAATAAGACAGAACCAGACAGATCAGACTGCTAATTTGGTCAGAAATGAGGCGCTTAAGACATAAACTAAGAGACTTAAGACTAAGGACCTAGATTTTCAGTCTTGAAGAAAGGGATCTTTACTTTATATCATGTATGTACAATCGTTTCCTCAAAGGAGATGACTTTCTTTTTCTCTTTTTCCTTTTTTTTCACTCTTTTGCTTTCGGTACATGCACAAAACATGGGAAGGGGAAGAAATCTTGTCCTTTCTCTTTTCGAAACATCAAGCAAGATTGAAACGGAAAAAAGAGAACTATGTCAAGAGCATTAAGTATATGAGCGCTTGCACCAGTCACTCGGTCCTGTCGTGGCCTGGACCGGCATCTCCAGCAATCTCGTACGTTATTTCCGCTATCTCTCTACTTCCATTTGCAAAACAGGGGTGGTGGTCACCTGAAGTGGAGGACATCAAGCGAAGGAAGCCCGGCGCTGCAAGTGCCTCAAGCTCTGCTCCATGCTGACCTTCACCATCTCAGCAAGCATCTTCTTAGCCTTCCCTCCACGGTCCTCCCCATCTATCTGAGAAGCAATGTTGCTAACGATGTTCTCCAGAGTGTTGGGCTGCATCTTCGATCTTGAATATGGCGACTCCCGCAGTAAGTCAAGAAGAGAATGAGCCTTCACTCTAGACTTGGGAGTGCCATGCGCCGTGAGCTCAAGAAGGCCAGGGATAGCTCCTTCATTTAGGATGGGGTCTCTGTATTTACTTCGGTCGCTCTCGCACATTGTTAGGAGTGCTCCCACGGCATGCTCTCTACCTTGAAGGGAGCCTTCCTCAAGTACCTCCACAATGCTGAGCACTCCACCTTCTTCAGAAGTTAGGGCCACTCGCCCTTGATCAAAGGCAAGTAGCGATTCCAAAAGCGCACAGCACTTGTCAGCTGTCTTGGAGGACCTCTTGCCACCCCTCAGTAACTCTATCAAAGGGGGAATAGGTTGGACAGAAAGGATGGTCTGAAGATTATCTGCAATAGTGGAGAGGTTGTAAAGAGCCATCACAGCATCATTCTTGGCTTGCGGATTCCCTTCTTCGAGGACCTTTACAAGCAGAGGGATTGCTCCAGATGCACTTATAAGAGGTTTATTTGTCGACGAGGCTGAGAGCGTAAGGATGGCAGCAGTTGCATACTCCTGTAGGTTTAGATCGCTCGACAGCAAGTAATCAAGGAGCGGCTCAAGCGCACCAGCATCCAGTATCTTGATCTTATTCCTGCATAGATGAAACAATACAGGTTCAGAACAATGTTCATACATCATACTGGTTGTACTCCTCTGCAAGCTACACACTGTTGACAAAGATTACTAAGCCACCATGCACATTTCAGATCATAATCATGTAAACAGAGAACATGATATGTTGTACTAGAGCTACATTTTCTCAAGGAAGATTACATTACTCCCTCCGACCCATTTTAGTTGACTTGGATTTGTCTAGATTCGTATGTATCTAGACATGTTTTAGTGCTAGATACATCCGAATCTAGAAAAATTTGAGTCAACTAATATGGATTGGAGGAAGTACTCGCATTCTACACGTACTATGGCTTGAAGAAGAATTTTCACCCATAGGTAAGATCTTACGGAGACAACTTGCATGCAGTACAAGGTCCACACAAATATTTTTTTTGAAACTCAGTACAAGGTCCACACATAGTGTCTAGTTAAGTAGTACTAGACTATGACGAAACAGTGAGTCAGTACTCAGTACACAGTTTAGGCCAGCTACTGCAGAGATCTAAATTGAAGGCTCTGCAACTACCAGGAGTGTCCAAGAGGACCGAAAGTTGGAAGTATGAATTTTAAACCAAGATGGGAACCATGACGACTTTAAAATCCTTATTCATGACGTCTACATGAGTTGAACTAGATCTGATCTCTCAAGAATCAAGACAAGAACTTGATTCTTTAACTGTTTGAACAGTTGATCCCACCAGAACCAGTGGCGGTCCATCAAATCGACAGAGAAATAAGGAATTGGCAGGACTCTGAAGAGTGCAGAATTACCAACTTATTTATCTTAGTTTTGCTTCTACTACTTACTTCAGAAAGCAAAGAGGATGGAAGATGGGTTCTGAATTCTGGTACATACATAGCACCATACTTGTGTGACTTGACTTCCCTCGGCAGGTTGGCACGAGGCCTACCAACAACCATGAGGTCAACATACTAGGATTGGATATACCTCAAAGCAAATTAGCTCACGGCATGGGCACAGAATTTCCAAAGGAAGCATGGGAGGGTAACTGTATCTTGGCCACGGCAGTTGGAAAGGGGAGGAAATATTAGGCAGGACAAGAAACCTTTCTGAAAGAAAACACCGCTTACAGGCTCCTGCTGCTAGATTTTTTCTCGGAAGCAGCCAACCAGGATACGGCGGTTGGCAGACTTAGGTCAGCATCCAAATCAGACCAACTGTTTCTCTCCCTAACATCCAAAGCCGACCGTTTTCTTTCCTCTTGCCGTCATCTCCTAGAAATCTAAGAAAGCACATTCGTGGGATCACCGATTGGTTGAAGCGTCACCGGGATGAAACCTCTTTGCCAACAGCAGGATGCTATGCGATCCGCTGAAAGCACGACGATGCTTTACCTGTCAGATGATGTTGATCACAAGTCTGAAATCTCCTGTGCGTAGATATCCCACTAGACTGAATATGCTTGGGAATATATGCGTGGGGCTGCCCTTATCTCGATTATGATTCAGAAATCAGAACACTAGTACAGATTTATTACCGATGGGTGAAGAATTAATTTTATTCAACAACCACACGGCGGGAGGACCACGGATGGGGAGATTTTGTTTGTCAGATATTTTTGTGATCGGAGGGGGAAACGGAATTGATAAGCCGCCATGATTAAATAATTGGGAGGGATTGTACGACGACGAAATCAGTACAATAATTGGGGATTAAACAGACCCATAAACGATAATAAGAGCCAAGAGGTTTCCTAGGATTCTGCGACGCCCGAACCGAAACATCCGAGCAATCTAGGAGTAGGCTACCGAGTTCAGCGAGAAATGGATCAAACTTTTTTTTTGAAAATTTGTCACGGAAATTGGGCTGGAGGATGAGAACATCACCAAATCTATCTGAAACTGGAAGTGCTCGAAATAGCACCGTGTTGTTTTGCACCGAAACATCCGAGAAATCGAGGAGACCACCGAGTTCAGGGGAGATTCGACATCTCACCTAAGCAATTGGGAGTGGTAGAAGAAAACTGTACTACCAAATCTATCGGAATTTCGAAGTAGGAAGAACATGAAAATCATACTACTATTTCGCAATAACAAACGAACACTGAAGAGTAGTAGTGAGCAGAGAGCGATGCAGAGGAAAACGGGTTAGAGGTAATAAGGCTGCGCACCTCTCGTCCCTGACGGCGAGGTTGAGGAGCGCGAGGAGCGCGGCCTCCCCGGCGTCGGGCGCCCCGGAGCGGAGCATGGCGACGAGGGGCTCCACCGCGTCGGCGAGCTTCCGCCGGTGCCTGGCGGAGGCCCGCGTGAGGCGCCGCACCTCGCGGGCCGCCTCCACCTCCCCGGCGCGCACGCGGTCGACGAGCGCCCGCAGCGCCGCGGACTCCGAGGGCCGCTCCGCCGCCGCCGCGGCCAGCGGGTGGTCCCCGCACGGGCCGCGTGCCTCCGGCGACTCCATCTCCTCGGACACGGGGGTGGTTGGCTGGGTGGCTGGCCGCGTCTCTGTCTCTCGTCTTCTCGTGTGGGGCGCTGGCTCGCTCGCTCGCTGGGCGAGGAGGGGTGGGTCAATCCGTCGTGCTCTACTTATTCGGAGGAGAGGGGGAGAGGCGAGCACGGGGGGCCGATGGCGACGGCGACGGGGGGAGGTAACGGCGACGGCGACGGGGCCGTTAGCTGCTTCCACCGTTCCGTTCCGTTTCGTTTCATCTGTTGGGCGTCGCTTTCCGTTTTCTCGCAGAGGCATTTGTCGGCCGTGGATATGGGGAACTGCGCGCGGCCACATACTACTACGCATACGCGGCCGGGAATTTAGGGACACGTCAAAGCTGATACTGCCGCCACGTCAACCCACCATGTCCTAACAATATCTCGCTGAGCTCCTCGTCCCGCCGAGCGCACTCCCCTCCGAACGGAAGAAATACTGGCCGTGGGGCGAATTTTTTCCGCAGTCTGAAAAACTTAGGGCCGGAGAAGTTTTACTGCGTCCGTTCCGACTAAGGATAGCCATGAGCTGCGTATTGGTAGGATAGAGCGATATTATATCCATATATGTATAGTCAATGGTACAAAAGTTATCTATACTTGTACTCACGGGTATAAATTTATACCTGTCAAGTATTCATACCCATTGGCTATCCGTGGTTATATCAATAATACATTTACAATTTTATATTTATCAACAACATATTGGAGAAAAAACAATTATATCTATTTAATAATAGGGAGATGAGTACATGAAAGTATCGAAAGTTTAGAATTCGCAATCGCATACTCGTTTCTAGGATTCTCGGCCACGTAGGTTGAAATTCTACAAGTATATTCGACATGTCAATTTAAACGGATAGGGTATAGGTATCCATTGGTATAAGCCCAACTTAACAGACAAGGTATGATTATTACCCGTAGATATAAAAATGTTTTCATATCCTGCCCATGCGAATACGGTACCAATACGGTACCCGTACCATAGGTAAAATTGTCATCCTTAGTTCTGACCAAAAAATATTACCCAACCCGCAAAATCGCCGAAAAAATAAAGAAACGGATACAGATCACCCGGGGATCGAACGAAACGATCCCCTGGGTCGTTTCCTCGTGACACGGACGTAGAGGGCCCCACCACGCGCATTCCTTCTCTCTCAATGTCCTTCTTCCTCGCGTTGTGCCGCCTTTTCCCCTCCCGCTGATGTAGCTCTCAATCCCGCGTCCTCGCGCCGCCGCTCCACCACCCCACATTCCGCCGGAGCCGCCAGATTTTCGCCATGGCCGCTGCCCTACTTCCCGCCACGGTCGCTGCCCTGTTGGAGCTCGCGTCCTCACGCGCCGCCGCCCGTCATCGTCGCCAGAGCTCGCATCCTCGCATGTCGCCGCGGCCTGCTGGCCATGGAGGAGGTCCAAGCTTCCCGTCCCCGTCCCGTTCTCCGACGAACTCAAGCAACCGCACCCAGACCTCCTTCTCCTATCGCGCCCCCTCCGAGATCTGCTGACCTTGAGCCACCGCGCCGCTCCAAGCTCCGCATCTGAATTGACCGCCACCAGGGTCCCGGTTTTTGCTACATGCAGTCATCGGAGGTGATACCGAAGGCCACCGTCGTTGCTACATATGTCATCGAGGGTAGCTACGTCCGGCCTGCGGCCATCAGCGGTGCTACATGCGGCTGACGACAGTGCTACAAATGGCGTCTGATTTTGCTACATGCGGTCGACGGTGGTGCTACAAGCGACGTCAAGTTTTGCTACCCGGGGTCTGCGACAGTGCTACAAGTGGGTGTTCAGTTTTGCAACAAACGGTGCGAAGCCCTGCCACAGGGGCACAACGGCCTTGCTACAAATTTTATAGCCCTAGCTATCTTCAACTAGTCATATTGTATAGGCGTTGCATTATTTATAAAGTTGGGTGTATGCCTGTTTCGAGGAGAACTGCTCCCACCTACACCGATGCCGCAGCAAAATCCCCGAAGATGAAGAAAATTGCTGGGTTGGGCACCTGGACAACGCCGACTTCTGTTCTGAAATCCGACCTCGCCATTTAGTGATCTCAAGGGAGTTGTCTCTCCCATAGCTGATTGTTAGACTAGACAATATTAAGTCGGTTTTGATTTGTTAAGAGTTTGTTTTAGAGTCGGTTTCAGTAATCTTGTCCGACAAGTTTTGTAACCCTATATATACTCTGTACCCCTCAAGCAATATTATTATGCAAGTCAATCAAATTTACATGGTATCAGACAATTAGATCCTAGGGCATGGCGCCGCCACCGACGCCGCCCCCTCCTCCTCTTCCCGACTACTTCACCAAAAAGGCTGCCGCCGCCGCTGCTTCCCTGGGTGACGCAGGCCAAACCTCCAACATCTCCCTTGCTCTACCCTCTCATACCCTCCCAACTATCCACTATGCCGATACAATATCAGATGTTAGCCCCTTTATTCCAATCACTTTAGATCTACCAAAGCATAACTACTACCATTGGCGTCATCTCTTCGAGGTTCATCTCGGTCGGTGCAATCTTCTCGACCACGTCGCCGACCATGCCGTTCCCCAGCCTACCGATCCTCGCTGGGCCAAGGAAGACCTCGCCATCATCCAATGGATCTACCAGCGGGTGTCCACTGAGATCTTCAATCTCGTGTTTCGCGACGCCACCAGCACAGCCGCCCTCTGGGTGGCCCTCCGACAGCTCTTCCAAGACAATGTCGATGCCCGCGTTAACACCCTCCACACTGAGCTCCGCAACACCGTCCACGGTGACTCTCACGTAGGCGTCTACTGTCAAAAGCTCAAGACGATCGCCGATGAACTCCAAGAGCTCGGCGACCCCGTCGACGACCGTCAACTGATTAACATCCTCCTCGTCGGGCTCGGTGACCGCTTCGAAAAGCAGGCCTCCTTTATTCCCATGATGCGTCCCCGTCCTACCTTCGCCGAGGTCCGATCTATGTTGCAGTGGGCCGACCGTGCCCTCGCAAATAAAGAGGCGCGCCATCAAGTTTTTGCAGCGATCCAGCGACCTCCTGCTGCTCCTATGCCGCCTCCTCCGTCACCGGTGCAGCCACCTCCGGGGTGGCGCTGTAGGGGTTCGTAGCATGGAAAACAAAAAATTTCTACCGCATGCACACAAACAAGCCAATGTCTATCTACTAGATTGTAGCAACGAGTCGATAGAAGCACTCACCCTCGAAGATTCCAAAGCGGTTAACGAGAGCAGATTCTCGTGGGTGATGTAGTCGTACACTTGCCGATCTCAAGATCGCGTAGACGATCCTTCCGGCGCATTCGGCAGCTTCCATGATCAGGCAAACGTTCGGTACTCGATGAAGACCTTCCTCTCCCTTGTTCCAGCAGGCAGCGGAGGTTGTAGTTCTCCCCTCGTGATTCCGGCAGCACGACGGTGTGGTGTCGGAAGTAGAGGGAAGATCCCGCAGGGCTTCGCCTAAGCCGGATGCGAGTTATGGTGGATTAGGGTTTCCCGGAGATCTAGGGTTTAGATGACCAGGAGGAGGAGGTATCGGTGGCGGCTAGGGCGGCGGCGACGAAAGCGTGATGCACGAGGTGGCGGCAAGCGGCGAGCGGGTGGCCATGTGGGGTGGGGAGGGCTTGGCTCTTGTGGTGTTGGGGTAGCCCTCCCCCTCTATTTATGAGAGGGAGGGGCATCCTTGGGAGGGGTGGGTTTGAATCCAAACCCAAACCCAAGTTGGATTGAGAGAAGGACTTGTTTCTTCTCCCACTAGGAAACCATTGTTCCAGTTTGACTTTTCAAACTTCCCGTTTGACTTTCAATTTAGAGCTTTATTTCTCTCTTGCAAATGTCAACACCAAGTGACCTAGGATATGATCCAATCATTCCACATATTCATGACACATTTATGGACCATTCCCCTTTCGGACCGGTGAACCTTCTAGACCCTTCTAGAACCTCTCCGATGAAATCATCGGAAACTTTCCCGAACTCCGAAGTCGGACTTCCCTTATATGAATCTTATTCTCCAGACCATTTCGGATATCCTCGTGATATCCCGGATCCCATCTGAGACTCCGAACAACATTCAGTATCCCTATTAATATTCCATATCTACTAAACAACATCGAATCCTTAAGTGTGTCTCCCTACGGTTCGGGAATTATGCGGACATGATCGAGACACTTCTCCGATCAATAACCAATAGAGGAATCTGGAAATTCATATGGCTCCCACATATTTCTACGATTACTTTGCGATCGAATGAACCACTTACATACGATATCAGTTTCCCTTTGTCTCACGATAGTTTACTTATCCGAGGTTTTGATCGTCGGTATCTCTGCATACCTAGTTCAACCTCGTTACCGATAAGTACTCTTTTATCGTTCCCGTGATATGTGATCCCTTGTGAGCTAGTCACATGCTTGCAAGCCAATTGGATGACATTCCACCGAGAGGGCCCAGAGTATATCTATCCGTCATATGGATGGACAAATCCCACTCTTGATCCATGTGCCTCAACCCATACTTTCCGAACACTCAATGCCACCTTTATAGCCACCCAGTTACGGTGTGGTGTTTGATGTTATCAAAGCATCCTTCCGGTGATGGTGATTAGCATGATCTCATGGTCGAAGGAATTAGGTTACTATGTATCAGAAAGCTTATAGCAAACGAACTATTAAAATGACTTGATCTTTATGCTACGCTTATCTATAGGAGTATGTCCATCATACCATTCTCCTAATGATATGATCTTGTTATTAATAACATCTCAATGTTCATGAACGAGAAACAACGATCATCTATTAATCAACAAGCTAGTATTATAAAGAGGCTTTACCAGGGACTCTAATTTAGTTTACAAATCACACAAGTATTAATGTTTCCGGTTAATAACATTATAGCATGAATGTAAACATTTATCATAAACACAAAGATATAATAATAACCACTTTTATTATTGCCTCTAGGGCATATCTCCAACAGTCTCCCACTTGCACTAGAGTCAACTAATCTGGATTACATGGTAATATACCGAACACCCATGGTGGTTTGGTGCTGGTCATGTTTTGCCCTCGGGAGAGGTTTAGTCAACGGATCCGCCATATTCAGATCTGTGTGTACTTTGCAAATATTTATGTCACCATCTTGGACATGCTCTCGAATAGCGTGAAAACGTAGCTTGATGTGCTTCAGCTTCTTGTGTGACCTTGGTTCTTGCGCATTGGCTATGGCGCCCATGTTATCACAATAGATAGACATTGGGTCCAGTGTACTTGGAACCACACCGAGCTCTGTAATGAACTCCTTGATCCATATCGCCTCTTGTGAAGCCTTCGAAGCAGCTATGTATTCCGATTCAGTTGAAGATCTCGCCACAACGCTTTGCTTTGCACTCCTCCAGCTAACTATTGCACCATTCAAAGTAAATATGTATCCAGATTGAGATTTATAATCATCCGGATCGGTGTTCCAACTAGCATCGGTGTAACCATTAACAACGAGTTATTCATCACCTCCATAAGAAAGAACCATATCCTTAGTTCTTATCAAGTACTTAAGGATGTTTTTGACCGCTTTCCAATGATCCACTTCTGGATCACTTTGATATCTGCTAGTAAAACTAACAGCATATGCAATGTCGGGTCTAGTACATAGCATGGCATACATAAGAGATCCTATGGCTGAGGCATAGGGAGTCTTACTCATCCTTTCTCTATCTTCTGCCGTTTAAGGACTTTGAGTTTTACTCAAGGTTGTATTGGGCAACATGGGCAAGAACCCTTTCTTGCTATCTTCCATTCCAAACCTCTTTAGAACTTTGTCCAAATATGTACTCTGTGACAATGATATTAGGCGCCTTGATCTATCTCTATAAATATTTATGCCTAATATATAAGCTACTTCACCAAGATCTTTCATTGAAAAACTATTATTCAAATAATCCTTGACACTATTTAGAAGGTCTACATCATTCCCAATCAACAATATGTCATCTACATATAGTATTAAGAATGCTACAGAGCTCCCACTCACTTTCTTGTAAATACAAGCTTCTCCATAAGTTTGTATAAAACCAAAACTTTTGATTACCTTATCAAAACGTTAATTCCAACTTCGGGATGCTTGCTTCAATCCATATATGGACCTTTGAAGCTTGCATACCTTGTTAGCATCTTTAGTATCGACAAAACCTTTGGGTTGCATCATATACAACTCTTCATCAATGTCTCCATTGAGGAACGCCGTTTTGACATCCATCTGCCATATCTCATAATCATAATATGCAGCGATTGCTAACATAATCCTCACAGACTTTAGCTTTGCTACTGGTGAGAAAGTCTCATCGTAGTCAACACCTTGAATTTGTCGAAACCCTTTTGCGACAAGTCGAGCTTTATAGATAGTAACATTACCATCAGCATCTGTTTTCTTCTTGAAAATCCATTTGTTCTCGAGAGCCTTCCGGCCATCCAGTAAGTCCACCAAAGTCCATACTTGGTTTTAGTACATGGATCCAATCTCGGATTTCATGGCTTCTTGCCATTTATTGGAATCTGGGCTCATCATCGCTTCCTCATATGTCGCAGGGTCATCGGTGTTGTCCACCAACATGACACTCATAACGGGATCATACCAATCAGGAGTGGTACGAGTTCTTGTTGACCTGCGAGGTTCTGTAGTAACTTCAAACGAAGTTTCATGATCAACATCATTAGCTTCCTCTCTTATTGGTGTAGGCGCCACATGAACTACTTCCGGTGCTACGCTACTCGCAAGTTCGAGAGAAGGTTCAACAACCTCGTTGAGTTCTACTTTCCTTCCAGTCACTTCTTTTGAAAGAAACTCCTTCTCTAGAAGGGATTCATTCTTGGCAACGAAGATTTTGCCCTTGGATCTATGATAGAAGGTATACCCAATAGTTTCCATCGGGTATCCTATGAAGACGCATTTTTCCGCTTTGGGTTCAAGCTTGTCCGACTGTAACTTCTTTACATAAGCTTCGCAACCCCAAACTTTAAGGAACGATAATTTAGGTTTCTTTCCAAACCATAATTCATATGGTGTCGTTTCAACAGATTTAGATGGTGTCCTATTTAAAGTGAATGCGACTGTTTCTAATGCATAACCCCAAAAGATAGCGGTAAATCTGTAAGTGACATCATAGAACGAACCATATCTAAGAGAGTTCGATTACGACGTTTGGACACACCATTACACTGTGGTGTTCCCGACGGTGTCAATTGTGAAAGTATTCCGCATTTCTTCAAATGCTCGCCAAACTCGTAACTTAGATATTCACCTCCGCGGTCAGATCGTAGAAATTTAATCTTCTTGTTACGTTGATTCTCTACCTCACTTTGAAATTCCTTAAACTTCTCGAAAGTTTCAGACTTATGTTTTATGAAATAGATATACCCATATCTACTCAAGTCATCTGTGAAGGTAAGAACATAACGATAACCACCACGCGATGCTACACTCATTGGGCCAAACACATCGGTATGTATGATTTCTAATAAGTCTGTAGCTCGCTCTATCATACCAGAAAATGGAGTCTTAGTCATTTTACCCATCAGACATGCTTCGCATCTTTCAAGTGATTCAAGAAGTCCATCAGAATGGAGTTTCTTCATACGCTTCACTCCAATGTGACCAAGACGACAGTGCCACATATAGTTCGAGTTATCGCTCAATTTCAAACGTTTAGCTTCAATGTTATTAATGTGTGTATTTCCACAATCGAGATTCAATAAGAATAGACCATCTATCAAAGGTGCATGTGCATAAAACATATTACTCGTATAAATCGAACAACCATTATTCTCGGACTTAAACAAGTAACCGTCTCGCAATAAACATGATCCAGATATAATGTTCATGGTCAAAGCAGGCACCAAATAACAATTATTTAAGTATAAAACTAATCCCGATGGTAGATGAAGAGGTAACATACCGACCGCGATCACATCAACCTTTGATCCATTTCCTACGCACATTGTCACCTCGTTCTTCGCCAGCTTCCGTTTATTCTGCAGTACCTGTTTCGAGTTACAAACTAGCATGGTGGCCCTCGCAATTGCGAGGGCGTGAACTTTACCATATCTGAACAGTTCACGAAATATATGCATATTTATGGTTTCATAGACACTAAACTTTTCTTCAATTGATTGATGACCGTTTGTTTTTCTTTTGTGAAAAACATGTAGCGTGTCGTTCTTTATGACATGAATAGTTAAAATTATGATGATTCATTAACAATGATATGTTTTCTTCTCCTCATGAATATCTATAGGTATTGGTCTAAAAAGAAATTAATTGATTAGAGATTGATTGTCAGAAATTTGCAATTTATATATGATTGTTTGTAGTACACCTCACTCCTATATTGTATTAAATGCGATAATTTAAAAATTGTTTTAGATTAAGTTGATGATTTATGTTTTATCCTTAAGAATAATTAGCGTGTCGAGTATCTGACCGTATGGACCAGATGTTTGACACAAGCAAACTATAAACTTCTCTCATTTTAATGTGTTAGATGTAAAAAAATTCTCTAGTAAAAAAACGATCCACAACCATATGAAATATGCTCGGAGGATCCTAGAATTCACTTCTCCTCTAACCTCATCTCTACCATTATTATTTCCATTGAAAATAACACATTCAGATCTCCATCTGGCTACCTTCACCTCAAAGAAATTAGAAGGATTCCAGAGGCACTAATTAATCAATCGGCTTCTGGTTTAGCTATGTTTGGTTAGTGATTTTTTCACGAAAATCTTCTGGTGGTCAACCTCATAATGTCCTAGCAGTAATCAAATGCTTGTTGCTTCCATCTATGTCGTGATGTCTTCGTATGGATCAAGTTTTATTGCACATTAGTGGTAAACACGGCTCACCTTTTCAGATTTTGTTTCAGCATTTTAGCGAACTTTGAAGTTTTTCTTGAGAGTAGTGTGTCCTAGCTAGCCACCATATGTTCGAAAATCTTAGAGTCTGAGATTGAAGTCAATCTCTTATAAGTTGTCAAAAATTGTTGAGGTCAATTTCAACTTTTACATATCATGTTTTTATGGCTAACATGTCCTAGTGCAATACTCTTATTTTTGTACACATACATACAAAAACTAAGCGCAAAGTGAATCAATCAGCTTTCGAGTTTTTTTATCTCAGATCAGCTTGGAGTTAGCTTCATGTTCTTATGTCTACATTAGCAAAGATTCCATGGACATCACTACATATATAAAGTTCAACAGTTTCTACTATCCCACGGCTGCGCCACAGCAGCATATGCACTGTTCACGCACAAATTGTGCATCTACAGTAACGCCCTGCGCGTTCGGCGCTCCTAATTGTTGTTTCCTTTTTTACTTCCTTCTAAAACTTTCTTCTTTTTTTTACTTCCTTCTAAAACTTTCTTCTCTGTGACACGTATTACTTTTCCTTGACTACGTGCCCTCTTATACCTTTTGATTTGGCCTGGGTTTCTTTGCCTCGGGCATTCTGTCCAGACGATTCCGTCTTGGAGAGGTCGAAGCGGGACGGACCGGCCGATGCGGGCGAGCGCTTCTTCTTTCTCTGGTTCGATCCTATTCTCTGTTCTTCTTTCGTTGATGCAGCCATCTCCTGATTCTCTTACACTGATTCCCCTATATATACGGCCGTGTTTCATCTCTGATTTTTCTTAGTGACGTACTGCTTCCTCATCTCCTTTCTCATCTCCTTTTCTTCATCTCTGTTTCGATTTTGTTGGCATTTACTACAGATTTTTCTATGGATCTCCACGCTGGTGCTGCCTCTTTGTTCAGTCAACCCTTTTCTTCTGATCCCAATGGTGCTTTCGATGTTGGGCCGCGTCGTGCTCGGCGTGGCCGTGGCCGTGGCCGTGGGCGGCATACTTCTTCCACTCATTTGCCGCAGACTGTGTACCGTCGTGGCCTGGCTGTCTTGCGTGCTTCTTCTGCTCCTCGCCGGTCATCTCGTGCTTCTGCTCCTCGCCGGTCATCTCGCGGGGACCTTCAGGATTCTGGCTTTCATGTATCCTCACTGTCTTCTCCGCGGCCGCGTCGTCGACGTGGGTTGCAGGACGTAACGTCTACTTTGCCTGTTCGTCAGCGCTGCGTCTTCTGTCGGCTACTTTACCTGATTCCCATCATGTTGTGGGTCGCTTGCCTCCTACGATGGGGATCTCTGCTGATTCCATTACTGCTCCGTCCATCTCTGCTCAAACTGATGCGCAGCGACGTTATGAAATTTGGCTTGGAAAGCGTCCTATAGATAATTTATATTGCTTTTCTTATGTTGGAATTGCAGATTGTAACAGAATCAGTATTCAGTTCACTCTCTTTCTTCAATTTTACATCTCTTCTCTGTTGCTGTTGAGATATTGCTGATTTTTTATAGGCTTTTACTTCAGATTAGTATCTTTACATTGAAGGTTATATATATAGTTCATCCGCGGTACATACATGTAATTCAGATGGTTCGGATGCATTGTTCTCCTTCCCCTCCAACGATTCATAGATTAATGCTTCTGACTTTGGGTTTATTTATATTGTATTTATTGTTTGTGGACTTCTCATGACAACTTGGTCATATAACGCCAGTTCTGCTCCTTTGGTATTACAAACGTTTGATGTGCCACTGTGAAGGTTGTAGTCAAAATGTTCTGTTGTACTCTCAACTTTTGTTTCATTGTAGCTCAGATTGGTTTTCACTATATATAGTTTTACAATAGTTTCTCAAGAAATGGAAACATACTAGACAATGCATTTGCTTCCATTGCTTGGAGTGGTCGCCTCGCTCAGTCATTCGCCAGGAATTTGCATCCTATTGATCTCTGTCTGCCGCTGCATGCTATCACGCATTGATCTTTCTCTGTCAGCTCACCGACATACTTTCAGAAAATACTATGACTTGCCAACCATATGATTATGTGGACTGAAATTGTTTGACCACTTATTTTTCCTATTTATAGGTGATGTACCATTCCAAACTGGGGGTGACGCTTTGGTTCCTCCTAATGCGGATGTTACACATTTTCCTCCTTCCGCTGAAACTGGACCTTCAGATTTGGGTTTGTTCTCTGCTTTCCCGCTCTGCTGACCTATATTGCTTTTTCTAATTTCCTTTATTGCTTATCCTTATGTAGATGCCTCCCCTGAATATTACGAGGAGGATGTTGCTGCTGGTATAGACGATCCATCTGACGATTGGCCTCATATGAACCCGGATATTTTATCACGTTTATCAGGCCCGAGCTCATGGGCACCTTTGTCAGCTGTTTGCACATCTTCTTTTCATGATGATGCTCCATCCATATTTGTTCCTACGGTTGCTTCTTCTCCCGGTATGGCATCCGCCAGAGATCACGTTCCTGTTGTTGTACCTGCTCTTCCTAATGATCTACATGTCAATACAACACCTGTGGGTGCGTGCTTTTTCATCTGATAGTTTCCTATTCGTTATCTTAGTGCTGCTTATTTTGCTGATGTACGACGTGTTGTACAGTTGCTGCTACCCCTTTTGTCCCCGCACACCGTGCCTCTGCTAACCGTCAAATGCGCAGGCGCCTTCGTCAACATCATGCTTACCTCGCTTCTGGTTATCGGTTGCGGGGTCGTTTGCCTTTCTCTGCAGATTTTATCAATGTTTTAAAACGTAAGCTGCATTTCTTTTCTTCCTGTCTTTCTTATTTCTATTTCTGCGATCAATTGTATTAATTTCTTTTGTGATCTCTTAGGCGCTTGGCCTGATAGGTCGTATTGTGGTTATCCTCATCATGTGTGCAAACACTGTGGTGCCTCCTTCTGGTATAAGGAGCGTTGTAAAAGTCTCAGTACGGAGAAAAAATTTGTTTATAATGGCTGTTGTCGGGGTGGAAGAATATCTCTGCCAGCTTATCCAGAATGGCCATCTCCGTTGTCTAAGCTACTTCGCTTTGATGGTGACTCTGAGTGTAAAAAATTTATGCGTTTGATCCGTGAGTACAACTCTATGTTTGCCTTCACTTCCCTTGGAGTACATGTTGACAAGAGCGTTAATGTTGGGAATGGTCCATATGTGTTCAAGATATGTGGAGTTGTTTGTCATAAAATCGGTTCATTGCTCCCTCCAGCAGAGAACCCTGTGCCTAAGTTTGCTCAGCTTTATATCTATGACACTGAACATGAGATAGATCGAAGAATGAATATATTCTCTATTGATGAAAATGAAATGAATGAGGCAATTCCATTTAGTGAACTTCGGAATTTGGGGGCTCATACTGAAGCAGGCAGTTCATCTAGATGTGGTCAGCATGGCCGATATATCCCAAGAGAACATCCTGACCCTACCATAGTTGACTCCCTGAGAATTATGCTCAATAGGTACAATTCACTTGTGCAGACGTTTCGTATGGCAGAGCAAAGAATATTTTCTCCTGATTCTCCAGAGGTTGCTATAAGATTATTTGGCCATGAAGGAACGGATCATGGTAACCGTTATTCTCTACCGGTTGCATCTGAGCTTGCTGCACTTATTGTCGGAGATTTTGATGTGGAAGTAAATAGATTCGACGTCATTGTTCAAAAAAATGCTGGATACTTTCAGCGCATATCTCCTCTAAACCCCTCTCTCATGGCCCTTCAGTATCCATTGTTGTTTCCCCATGCTTCTATGGGCTTCCATCTCGGGATCAGGTACCGGGAGGTAAATGGTGTTCCTATCATTGGACGAAAAGAAGTAACAATGCTTGAATATTATGGTTATAGGCTGCATTATCGAAGGGGAGAGCCTAATCCATTCACATGTTGTGGCCGATCTTCTCATCAACTTGATGTCGATTCATATTCATGTGTTGAATCGTGTAGGCTCAGCTATCATTTCTGGAATCAGGATAGTCTCAGATCAGAGACATACCAGGGTTTATCTGATGCTCTCGGTGAAGGAAATTCATCCGGCAAGAACATTGGTGTTCAATATATTTTATCCTCTAGCTATACTGGAAGCCCACGATATATGATTCAGAACTATCAAGATGGGATGGCTCTTTGCCGTGTTTTTGGAGCACCTGATCTCTTTGTCACTTTTACTTGCAATCCAAAGTGGGATGAGATATCAGACGCTTTGTTTATGGAGCCGGGTCAAACTCACACGGATAGGCCTGATATGGTTACACGCGTGTTCAAGATGAAGATAAATTCATATACTAACGGTGTGAAGAAAGGCAAAACTTTTGGCTCTATAAATGCATGTATGTTTATGTTTGCACCTCTTCTACATATTCCAGTCAAACAATTATTCTATAGTTCTTCTCTTTCTGATCATTGTATTTTTTTAGATAGTCCTATATGTTGTTGAGTTCCAGAAGAGGGGTTTGCCTCATATACACTCACTGGTGTGGTTAAAAGCAGACACTGAAGATCCTACACCCGCAACAATTGATTCATATATATCTGCAGAGATACCTAATTATAAATATGATCCGTTAGGATATACACTTGTGGAGGAATTTATGGTTCACGGTCCATGTGGAAAATATAACCCAAACTCTCCCTGTATGAAAGATGGGAAGTGCTCTAAGAATTATCCAAAAGAGTTCAATGAGGAAACTATAATAGATGGTCTCGGGTTTCCAGTGTATCGCCGCTCAGATAATGGGCGCTATGTTACAAAGAATGGCATCTGTTTAGACAATAAATGGATTGTTCCCTATAACATGGCACTACTTAAGAAATTTCAGGCTCATATCAATGTGGAGTGGTGCAATAAAACAAACCTACTGAAGTACTTATTCAAGTATCTTGCCAAAGGACATGATATGGCACGTGTAGGCTTGCATTCTATGTATCATTGTCCAGAATCAGAAACAACTGGGATAAACGAAATCGATAATTATGCAAAATCTAGGTACCGCCATTATTTCTTTTGTTGCTGTAACTATTTTTAGACATTTCTCTTTTCTTACATGCTATTTCGCCTTCAATTTTACTGCTACCAAATTGCAACATGTTTTAGTCCTGTATTTTTTTATTTTAAAAAAACGTTAATATCATTACTGTTGTGCAGGTATTTATCTTGTCATGAGCACGCTTGTGTTCGTGTCCAACAACTCTTGGGTCTAATTTTCACTGAAAGTAAAATTAGTCTATTAAACCCCCTCCGCCATAAAATATTATGCACACTATCAAGACTATTAAAACTAAAATTCGCAAAATACACTATGTCACATGTACATCTACTAAATTGTAATCTCGAAAAATAAGTGAAAATATTATTTAAAATCATTCATTAGGGATTGTGAAAAATAGAAGGTGTCTTATATGTATTGGTTAAATTAATGTATATGTTCCGCTTAGTAGCCAAAATTGGTCATGTTGTATTTTTTTCAGCATGTTTTGGCACTTTATTGACTAAACTGGGCCAAGATACAATTTATCTTGTATGCAACCGGGAAAATTTTAAATTTAATAAAGATACTGTACTAATTTCCCATTTTGAGTCAATTTAGTTTATCTTAAGTATTAGTCAACCCCAATTTAGCCATTTTGTATCACGCAATTTGTGTTTGTATCTGATTTCTGTATTATCTATTGTACCTTTCTTTCTTTTTTTATCTCATAACAGAGATTTAATAGCTCACACATAATAGCTGAAACGCATACCGACTTTTTGCGCTTCATATTACAAGTTATGTGAACTCTCACTCGACCTAGAGTAATACCTATTTGACTTAAAGTATTTATGTAGGGGATGATTCTAATGGTACATGTATTCCACCTAACAAACCTACAAAAATATTTCGCTAGTTATCAAATACTCCCTCCGTCCGAAAATTTAAGGTTCCTAAGCTTTAGTCATAAGTCAGCATCTTCTAAGTATTTGACCAAATTTATATAAAAAATACGAATATCTGCAATATCGAATGGACATATTGGGAAACTATACTTTATGGTGAATCTATTGATATTGATTTGATATTGTAGGTATTCGTATTTTTTTATATAAACTTGATCAAACTTAGAATATGTTGACTTTTGACTAAAACTTAGGCGCCTTATATTTTAGGACGAAGGGAGTATAAAAAATATTTGATGGGGCTTTCTAATATGAACTGTGTACTGATAAGGTTGTAGTAGTATGATCAACTTGTACATAAACTGTTGAATATATTGAGAAGTACAGCATATGTGTGTGGTCTTGGTGCAGTCACCTTCTGAACTTCGGTTTTTGCCAAATTAATTCTTGTTGCTACTCAAGAAGAAGTACCACTGAATACCTGATTTGGCTCACCCTCAAACCCAAGCATGCTGCCTGCTATGGTGGCAGTTGACATTGAACGGAACGCCAGATCAACGTTGGCTGGTGCGGACCATCATTCATGTTTACAGGGGCTAATTTGTTGATAGTGGCTGGATTCGTTGACCACAATATACGTCACGAATAATAGTTTCCCTTCGAGTTGTTATATGACCGGTTCACGTGATAGACTCAAGATGAATACATAAATCTAACGTACGGTTTTGCTTTATTAGTTTAATCATCTGACACACGTAAAGGATCTTCCTAATATCTAGAATTCAGTTTCCCTTTAACTTGCGTATGTGTCATAAACTTATGTGTACATGTTTAATATTTTACGTAACATTTTTTGTCTTTTAATCTTAACCGTTAATATACAGATCAACATAGTATATTTTATAAGCCTATGTGGATCAACCTGGTGCCTCGAAAAACAACCTTATATTGCTTTTAGTATATAATAGATATGAGCAACCGAACCAGTATCAAATACCTAGGCACTACTACGAGTACTAGTTAGATACACATCAATAACATGTATATCGGATATACCTTTCTTCTTGATGTTGCCGTTCTTCAAATCCGCCAAGTACTTTGGGCAATTCCGCTTCCAGTGACCTTCTCCCTTGCAGTAAAACCACTCAATATCAGGTTTAGGCCCAGCCTAGGTCTTCTTCGCCGGCGCGGTAACTTTCTTACCGCCCTTCTTGAAGTTTTCCTTTTTCTTAGACTTGCCTTGCTTCTTGAATTTGGTGGTCTTATTGACCAACAACACTTGGTGCTCTTTCTTGATCTCCACTTCTGCAGATTTTAACATGGAGAAGAGTTCTGGCAACGACTTGTCCATGTTTTGCATATTGTAGTTTATCACAAAGTTCTTGTAACTTGGTGGTAGTGATTAGAGGACACGGTGAATCCCCAAAGCATTAGGAATCACTATACCCAACCTTTGAAGCTTGCTTGTGTGCCCAGACATCTTAAGCACGTGCTCACTGACGGAGCTGCCCTCTTCCATCTTGTAGTTAAAGAACTTTTCAGAAGCCTCATAACTCTCTACTGCCGTGTGAGCCTCAAATATCATTTTGAGTTCACGGACAATATCATGTGGGTCATGGTTCTCAAACCTTTTCTGAAGCTCCGATTCCAAACCATACAAGATAGCACACTGAACTGTGGAGTACTGATTCTTCCGAGCGAGGAAAACATTCTTTACCTCATCGGTAGCAGTAGCTGCAGGCGGGTCACCCAGCGGTGCATCCAGCACATAGGTCAAATTACCAGCATTGAGGACAATCCTCAAATTGCGGAACCAATCCGCGAAGTTGCTTCCATTGTTTTTCAACTTTTCTTTCTCTAGGAACGCATTAAAATTGATGGTAGGGGCTGCCATTTATCTACAACATATTTGTAATAGTTTAGACTAAGTTTATGACAAATTGAGTTCTAATTAATAGTTAAATTAATCTAGGTGAACTCCCACTTAAAACAATATCCCTCAAATTGTTTTAGTGATCACACGAACCAAATCCACCACATCAAAACCGATCATCACGAGAGTTGATATAGCTTCAATGGCGAACAATCAACATGTTCATCATATCTACTATATGACTCATGCTTTACCTTTCGGTGATCCGTGTTCCGAGACCATGTCTGTACATGCTAGGCTCATCAAGATCAAACCTTAGCTTCCGCATGAGAAAATCTGGCTTGCTCACGTTGTATACACTCGCAGAATCTAACACACCCGATCATCACGTGGTGCTTCAAAACAACGAGCTTTAGCAACGGTGCTTACTAAGGATGAACACTTTAATACTTGAAATTATGTGCTTGAGGGATCATCTTATAATGCTATCGTCGCAAACTAAGCAATACAAGATGCATAAAGGATTAACATCACATGCAATTCATAATATGTGATATGATATGGCCTTTCTTCATTGCTTCCGATCTCCATCTTCAAGCACGAACATCATCTCCATCATCACTGGTATGGCGTCAAGGTCAATGGCGCCGTTTCATGGTTGTCGTCCACCAGCTTCAACTATTACAACTACTTTGAATAGACACACGGGTCTTAACGGAATTTAAAAGACAACTATATGGTTCTTGCCGGTTGCCAACTTACAATAAGGAACATTGCATACATCATATATAATCACAATCATGGCCATATCACATCACAGCACACCCCTGCAAAACAAAGTTAGACGCCTATAATTTTCTTTGCATATTTTACGTTGTTTGGGGCTTTCAATAAGTGTCGTTCTAATTTACGAACAAGAACCACCACGTTGATGTTTGAACTATCAAGTGCCCGCTGTAGATTGAATCTATACTATGATCAGAGAGACAGACACCCGCAAAGCCACTTATGCAATACAAGTTGCATGTTGAGCGTGGAACAAGTCTCATGAACGATGTCATGTAAGGTTAACCCGGGCCGCTTCATCCCATCATACCGCAAGATGCAAAGTACACAAAATCAATTGATAATAAAAGCACCACCGCCCACAATGACCACTGTGTTCTACTCGTGCAACAGATCTACATATAGACCTGGCTCTGATACCACTGTAGGGGTTCGTAGCATGGAAAACAAAAAATTTCTACCGCATGCACACAAACAAGCCAAGATCTATGTACTAGATTGTAGCAACGAGTCGATAGAAGCACTCACCCTCGAAGATTCCAAAGCGGTTAACGAGAGCAGATTCTCATGGGTGATGTAGTCGTACACTTGCCGATCTCAAGATCGCGTAGACGATCCTTCCGCCAAGGCGCTCGGCAGCACTTCCTTGATGGGTCACATCGCAAGATTCGATGAAGACCTTCCTCTCCCTTGTTCCAGCAGGCAGCGGAGGTTGTAGTTCTCCCCTCGTGATTCCGGCAGCACGACGGCGAGGGAAGATCCCGCAGGGCTTCGCCTAAGCCGGATGCGAGTTATGGTGGATTAGGGTTTCCCGGAGATCTAGGGTTTAGATGACCGGGAGGAGGAGGAGGTGTCGGCGGCGGCTAGGATGGCGACGACGAACCGACGGCGGCGCAAGGCGGCGGCGACGCGGGTGTGTGGGGAGGGCTTGGCTCTTATGGTGTTGGGGCAGCCCTCCCCCTCTATTTATGAGAGGGAGGGGCAGCCTTGGGAGGGATGGGTTTGAATCCAAACCCAAACCCAAGTTGGATTGAGAGAAGGACTTGTTTCTTCTTCCACTAGGAAACCATTGTTCCAGTTTGACTTTTCAAACTTCCCGTTTGACTTTCAATTTAGAGCTTTATTTCTCTCTTGCAAATGTCAACACCAAGTGACCTATGATATGATCCAATCATTCCACATATCCATGACACATTCATGGACCATTCCCCTTCCGGACCGGTGAACCTTCTAGACCCTTCTCGAACCTCTCCGATGAAATCATCGGAAACTTTCCCGAACTCCGGAATCGGACTTTCCTTATATGAATATTATTCTCCGGACCTTTCCGGATCTCCTCCTGATATCCTGGATCCCATCCGAGACTCCGAACAACATTCGTTATCCCTATTAACATTCCATATCTACTAAACAACATCGAATCCTTAAGTGTGTCTCCCTACGGTTCGTGAATTATGCGGACATGATCGAGACACTTCTCCGATCAATAACCAATATAGGAATCTGGAAATTCATATGGCTCCCACATATTTCTACAATTATTTTGCGATCGAATGAACCACTTACATACGATACCAATTTCCCTTTGTCTCACGATATTTTACTTATCCGAGGTTTTGATCGTCGGTATCTCTGCATACCTGGTTCAACCTCGTTACCGATAAGTACTCTTTTCTCGTTCCCGTGATATGTGATCCCTTGTGAGCTAGTCACATGCTTGCAAGCCAATTGGATGACATTCAACCGAGAGGGCCTAGAGTATATCTATCCATCATATGGATGGACAAATCCCACTCTTGATCCATGTGCCTCAACCCATACTTTCCGAACACTCAATGCCACCTTTATAGCCACCCAGTTACGGTGTGGTGTTTGTTGTTATCAAAGCATCCTTCTGGTGATGGTGATTAGCATGATCTCATGGTCGAAGGAATTAGGTTACTATGTATCAGAAAGCTTATAGCAAACGAACTATTAAAATGACTTGATCTTTATGCTACGCTTATCTATAGGAGTATGTCCATCATATCATTCTCCTAATGATATGATCTTGTTATTAATAACATCTCAATGTTCATGAACGAGAAACCATGATCATCTATTAATCAACAAGCTAGTATTATAAAGAGGCTTTACCAGGGACTCTAATTTAGTTTACAAATCACACAAATATTAATGTTTCCGGTTAATACCATTATAGCATGAATGTAAACATTTATCATAAACACAAAGATATAATAATAACCACTTTTATTATTGCCTCTAGGGCATATCTCCAACAGGCGCCCTAGTCCAAACTACAGGGGCAAAAACCCTACCTTTCGGCCGCCTCGACCACCCACGGATCCTCCCAGCGGCCCGACGCCTCCATCCCCGGCACCTCCTGCGTCTCCTAGCTGGTGCCCGATGCACGACCCGTGGACAGGGCTTGTCCAGGCCTGGCCCATGCCCTGGATCGCGCCCTCTCAGATTGGTGCTCCCCCAGCGTACCCCGGCGCCTGGACGCCGGGCATGCGCCCCCACGAAGGCTCTCCGGGCCTCCTCGGCACTCGCCCTCCGCACCAAGCCTACATGACTGCACCGACCTACATGCCTGGTCCGACTTACTAGCAGTACAGCGCTCCAGCCCCTCCTCCGACGTCTGCTGGTGCCTACATGCCGATCTACGCGCCATCACCACCTGCTCCGCTGCCTGCACCATCGCCGTCCTCTTCCTCGTCACCGAGCTGGGACCAAGCAGCGTTTATCCAGGCCATGAACCACTTTGCTGCTCAAGGAAACTCAGGTACCGACTGGATTTTTGATTCTGGTGCTTCTAGTCACATGTCTTCTTCGAATAATATGCTGTCAAAATTTTCCTCCTCACCCTTTTCCTCTATAACTCTTGGCAATGGTTCTACTATCCCTATCTTCGGTGCTGGTAATGCACAACTTCTCTCACCCACAAAACCTCTCCTCCTTCGCAATATTCTTGTTGCACCTGATCTCATTAAAAATTTAATCTCCGTTCGACAATTCACTCGTGACAATCATGTTTCTCTCGAATTTGACTCCTTTGGTGTTTCTGTGAAGGATTTTCTAACCAAGGCGGAGATCGCTCGCTTTAATAGTGATGGAGATCTCTACTCCCTCCATGGTGTTCCCACGGCCACTCAACCCTCATCTATGGTTGCTTCGGTCGAGCTTTGGCATCAACGTCTAGACCACCCCAATAAAATCGTCTTAGATTCTCTCCTTAGTGATTTCTCTATTCCTTGTAATCGTGATACTCATAATCCTCTAGTTTGTGAATCTTGTCAACAAGGAAAACATGTGCGTCTTCCGTTCAATTCTTCTACTTCTTCTAGTACTTTTCCTTTCGAATTATTACATTGTGATTTATGGACATCACCTATTGAGAGTATTTCTGGTTTTAAGTACTATCTTGTGATCTTAGATGATTTCACTCATTATGCATGGACTTTTCCTTTATGCAAAAAATCTGATGTGCACACAATCTTTCTCAATTTTCAACGCTATGTTGCAACTCACTTCTTTCTCCCTATTCGGTTCATCCAATGTGATAATGGCAAAGAATTTGACAATAACCAAAATCATAATTTCTTTCTCCACCATGGCATTCTCCTCCGTTTTTCCTGCCCCTACACTTCCCCTCAAAACGGCAAAGCTGAGAGATCTCTCCGCACTATCAACGACATAATTAGAACCCTTCTTATCCAAGCTTCTATGCCCCCACGTTTTTGGGCCGAAGCTCTCCGCACAGCCACATATATCCTCAACATTCGTCCCTCCCAACTTAACCCACAAACCACACCATATTACTCTCTCTTTCTATGTCATCCCAATTATCCTGAACTTCGGGTATTTGGTTGTCTCTGTTTTCCAAATACCTATGTCACTTCACCTCATAAACTAGCTCCTAGGTCTCTACCCTGTGTTTTTATAGGTTATTCCGATGAGCACAAAGGTTATAGATGTTTTGACCTAGTTTCTGGTCGTATTCATATCTCTCGTCACGTTACTTTCGTTGAACACTCTTTTCCTTTTGCCACCCATACATCTCCCCATGATTCTGTCTCCACCGATCCCTCTGCCTTGACTCGTTCAGCTACACCACCTAATCCCCTACACAACCCAATATTCCATACAGGACCCCCAACGCCCGAACCTACATCCGCTGCGCTGGGCCTTTCGCTCACTTCTCCTATTGCGTGCTCTACCGAGCCCTCACGGCAGCCTGTCGTGCAGCCTGCCGTCGCACCACCCACGATAAATTCTCCTGCCACGTCGCAAACCTCATACGATGCATCTCCCAACTCCACTGTCACGCCTACCTCTTCGGCACCCACTTCTAAGCATGATCCGTCTCCTTCCCCACAATTACCCTCCTATGCTATTCCTATTCCAGCACCCACCAATGATCATACTATGCGTACCCGCGGCAAATCTAGTTTTCGTCTACCCTCCAAACGTCTTAATTTCTTAGCTCAACCCAACCTTTCTCCCATCCCAAAATCCTACAAATCCGCTCTTCTCGATCCCAACTGGTCCGCTGCTATGAAAGAAGAATACCATGCTTTGGTCACCAATGATACTTGGCAGCTAGTTCCTCGTCCTTCTAATTCAAACATTGTTTCTGGTAAATGGGTCTTTCGTAAAAAAATTCACTCTGATGGTACTCTCTCTCGCTACAAAGCCCGCTGGGTATGTCGTGGCTATTCTCAACAACAAGGAATTGACTATGATGAAACCTTTTCTCCTGTTGTCAAACCAAGAACAATTCGCACCGTCCTTAGCATTGTCGTTTCCTCTTCTTGGCCTATTCATCAACTCGATGTCAAAAACGCCTTTCTTCATGGTTCTCTTTAAGAAACTGTCTACTGTCAACAACCTTTAGGTTTCGAAGATCCCAGTTCACCCAATCATGTATGTCTTCTCAAAAAGTCTCTCTACAGCCTGAAGCAAGCACCTTGTGCGTGGTTTCAGCGCTTTTCTACATTCATCCAAACTATAGGATTTATTCCCTCTCTCTCCGACACATTTCTCTTTGTCTATCAATTAAATAATAACATTGCCTATCTCCTCCTTTACGTTGATGACATTATTCTCACAGCCTCTACCCAAACTTTTCTCAACTCTATCATCTCTAGTCTTCAACACGAATTCTCTATGACTGATCTAGGTATGCTTCATCATTTTTTGGGCATTGCTGTAACTCGTGATTCTTCTGGCCTTTTTCTTTCTCAACGGCAATACACTCTCGATCTTCTCTCTCGTGCTGGCATGTCGGACTGCCAACCATCCCGCACCCCCATCGACACCACTTCTAAATTTTCTTCTACCGGCGAATCCTTCTCCGATCCCACTCTATATCGAAGTCTCGCAGGAGCACTTCAATATCTCACTCTTACACATCCTGAAATTTCCTATGTTGTTCAACAAGCATGCCTTTTCATGCGTGATCCACGCCTTCCTCATTATAATCTAGTCAAAAGAATTCTTCGATATCTCAAAGGAACTCTTGATCATTTCCTTCATATTAATTCTTCTTCCCCTACAACTTTGACAGTATATTTCGATGCAGATTGGGCTGGATGTCCTGAGACTCGTTGGTCCACATCTGGTTACTGTGTTTTTCTTGGCAATAATTTAATTTCTTGGTCTTCTAAGCGTCAGCTAATGGTTTCTCGTTCGTCTGCTGAGGCTGAGTACCGTGCGGTTGCACATGCAGCTGCAGAAACGACATGGTTGCGTCAACTTCTGCCGAGCTTCATCGCCCAATTCAGCAGGCTACCATTTTGTATTGTGATAATATCTCTGCAGTTTATATGGCGGGCAATCCAGTTCAGCATCGGAGGACAAAACATATTGAAATCGACATACATTTTGTTCGCGAGAAGGTTGCTCTTGGACAAGTTCGTGTTCTTCATGTTCCAACCACGGCGTAATTTGCTGACATCTTCACCAAGGGACTTGCTACTGCACCATTCATTGACATACGATCCAGTCTCAACGTCGTTGCGCTCGCTGATGAGACTGCGGAGGGATGTTAGACTAGACAATATTGAGTCGGTTTTGATTTGTTAAGAGTTTGTTTTAGAGTCGGTTTCAGTAATCTTGGCCGGCAAGTTTTGTAACCCTATATATACTCTGTACCCCTCAAGCAATATTATTATGCAAGTCCATCAAATTTACATTGATGTTTGATGCACCTATAGGTCTTGTAATGGAACAAACTTGCTCTGTTTTTTATTTTGAGCTTTCGCTTTTGCGTTACTCGTCTAGCCTGTTGTGTGCCAGAGTGGCTCTAGTGGAGACCATGTTGTGCGTCTGTATTCTAAGACAGAATGTTTTGTTGAACATGTTCGCTTCGAATTTCATTTTCAATGAAAATAAGGCCAGGAGAACCAACCCGTGGTTGGATGGTTAGGAGGGAAGTGGTACCCCAGCCCATCAGAGTTCAAACCCCATGTTTGACGCTTTGGTGTCTCATAAAGGCAGAATATTATTTCAGTGGAAGTCGACGTTCCTGTCGATAGCGAGGTGCCTGCGGTGACTTCGTCAATCTCAAGACTCGTCGGTTCAGTCTCTCAGAGGTGTGTTTGTACTGTGTTTCTCAAAAAAAAAAAAAAAGATCAGGTGTGATGCCCCTGTTATTCTAAAGAAAATCTCAAAGCTCATAAGACGTTTTCCAGCCAGGAACACCTGACACTTGCTGCAAACTATGAGTTTACTCTCACATTTTTGGTTGTGGAGGAGGAGAGGAACACTAACAAGTAAAGTGAGCTCTCATCAACACCTCATTTTAGCATAGAGCAAACAACCTGGGTGTTCACTCACGTCATTAACCGTTTAGGCCCATGTTTCCTACTCCCTTAACAAAGTGAGTGGTTCGAGTGGTTCATGGAGATAACCTTTTTTGCCAATTTAGGTCATAAGAATTTATCAAAGCTCAAAAGATTTCGAGTATCTTCCTCCGATCCGTAATAGGTAGCCGATTTAGTATAATTTTGTACTAAATCGGCGACATTTATTATGGTTCCAAGGAAGTAGTACTTTCATTAGCATATTTGTGTGACCACTAACGTGATCAGACTTCTTTGGTACGGCCACTTGTTCGATAAGATGCGACCATTTTCCATCAGCTACGACCTGTACAAGGAGCACTTCATTTCCAACTAATTCGGACCACTTTCACCATCATGATCGCTAGCGAAACTGATGTATGCGCTTCCTTTCAAACCAATGTGTATGTTCTGATCATGAGCTATTCGTGGATGCAAACACTGACCCAACGGCCGGAGAGGAAACAGAGGCGTACTGCACACAGGGATCATCCACGACCCACCCGACACATCTCTCTCAATCTTTGCCACGGGCATGCAAAGCTGGAACGCGGCCGGCGCTCCTCCACGAAGTAGATTGTCCCGTCGCCCTAGCTAAGCGGGTGAAAATGAAATTCCCGATCAAAGCACATTGCATGACGATGATTGATGGAGCCATAGCAGTCGACTGCGTCCAGCCAGGCGAATGATATCATTAACAGCTTCCGTGTATCCTAGCCCATACGCACGCCGGCCGGTTCCAGGATCATTCTCGTCGCCGAACTGGCCATGATGGATCAGTCGACAGACAGATCACGAGCTAGCTAGCTCGCCCACGAATGACACGTTAGAGCTTTATTGGTCACGCGAAATGGAGTCTGACGACCTCGTTAGGGAACATTTCAGACATCGACCGATCGACCGTACGTGATGATTTATGGTCTTGTCATCGTCGTCGTCAGTTAACTTGGCCTGAGTGCCAGGATGGTTGGAGGCTGGCCGGACCCGGTAACGGCCTGGTCAACAGATAAATCAACACAAGACTAATTAGTCGGTCTGCTTCTGAATCATCGTACCTACTACGGCCGGACCAGGAGTTTGAGTTTCGCTTGATCGATAACTAGTACTAACATACTCCCTCTGTTTCGTATTAGTTGTAGTGTGGACTCAGCCCAGTGGCTAGGATAGGCTGATAGTAGTACCGGCCAAGTTTGAGTTTCCGCACTCGTGCTTTCTGCCTTACGCACACAATTACTTCATTTTAAAATATAAGATGTTTTAGCTTTGTAAAGAAAATCAAGCTCAAGTGTTGATGTGCAGGCTTTGCGTACAAAAACGTATCTACCGATCAACAGACAAAACGAGAACTCGCACAGTGTAGCTTAAAAATGCATCAATCGCAAAAAAAAGAAACTTAAAAATGCATCGACCCTGCGCTTGCTCACATTGTTGATGAGTTGAAGATAGCTTGGGCTATATATGACTAACCATTCTCAGTCTGCGATTGATAATACAGCTCCAGGGCTCGATCTAACTCCGGCCATGGACCATTCTCAGTGTTAGATACATCCAATCCAGTAACAATTAATATGAATCGGAGGGAGTATGGTTTTAGTTGTGGAAAAACTTGTATGCAAACAAGGAAGCAGTATTACTATAACTTATTCGTATGGCTTGGGGCGGTAGATTAGTTAATTTCAATGGTATTGACCATAGTCAAGTGAGATGCTAGTTAGCTGGTTTCTTATTAGTGTGGCGGCTAGCTAGTTCACAATATTCCGCACACGAGGGTATTCCTCGACAATTCCACTACTGGGAGCTAAGATAGCAATGACCGGCCGGCTAAGAGAAGCTAGCATATAAAGGACCAATCTGGCTAGGAATTTTAACATCCTTGAAATTAGCTGCAGTGGCTTTGTGGCCATGTATTGGCTGCTAGATCCATCAACCTACGTAGCAGTATGCGTACCAATGGCGTCAGAGTTGTCGGAAGAAGTTCAGTACAGTAGTTATTTTATATGTTCGAGAATCAACTGTCGCCGTACGATACAGTGTGAGAGAGTGAGAGTTGTAAGTAAGTTAGGCACGTAAAAGTAACTGCAGAGTAATTAACGAAGTCGTCTTTGAGCCGCTTGACAGATACTACTACAGCATTTTCTTTCTTTCAGGATGCAGCTAATTTGGCCAGTTAATTACTGTATATTGTTCCAAAGTTGACTAAGCACCGAAAGCTAGCCCGGAGAGTTCAGTTTTACAGTCAAAACTACCAGCAATGTAAGTTGATCGTCGTTCCGTGTCCGACTTGTGTTAGTTTTGCTAAGGCAATGTTAATTAATTAATTAAGTAGGTAAAGGTTCCGAGCCTAGCTGGAGCTGACATCTAAAAACCAAAACAATTTCATTGTGTGGATCGACTAATCACCGCGTATCATATCAAGACAGAAAAATGTCCCATTCATCACCTAAAATATCAAGATTAGAGCTGCTAGAACATCTCTAGCGGATCTGGATAAACCGAATTCGGAAAAGTGAGATCAGGGAGCTGGAAAGGTTTTTTCCAGTATGAATACTCTTGTGGCAGTGCAGATGATGAAAATGATACCGCATATCATTAAAATTAGAAACAAAATCTTCATCAAACTGCAAGTACATACACACAAACTAATTCATACAAACCAGCTAGCTTATTTAGGCACTTAGCAAGATCTAACCCTAAACATGCTAACGCTAACCCTAGATCTACTAGGGCTAGCCACGACGCTCCCCGACGGTTCTTTCTCAGAGCTGAGGTGTTCGCCGCTTTCTCCTTGTCGTCGAACCAGTGCGTGTCCTAGTGGGAAACGTGAATCGCCTTGAACGGTTTGAACTCCTCATGTGCCTCCTCGACTGACCAGAGGTGGCAGCGTTGTCGAGGCGCCTCGCCACATCCTCCTTCCGCTCCATCAGGCGTTCCATGGTGGCACCGATGGCTTTGCTCCATTGCCGCTAAGCCCTAACTCAAGAATGAACACATACAGTGATAATGGGACTTTACTCGCTCGACGGATGAACAAATACATGCGACTCTTGAATTATGAAATGTTGTCACTTCAGGTCGCCAGCGAGTCTAGATTATCTCAGCACTAAGGAGTTACTAGTGACAGTATATGGCGAGGAATGCCGATATCGCCAGTGATCGCGATTATCAGTCGGTCACTGCTAAGCCATTATGCAGTAGTAGTGTGCCCTCTGGCCTGGTATATAGAGACGGAGCGGGCAAATATTTTTATTCAGGTCGGCAAGATCTATTCAGGGCTCAAAATCGGCATGTGATGTGTTAGAGATGCTCTATAGTAATATTAATATTACATGCTATATATATTTAAACTACTCCTGGTGTTAAGTTGTACTAAATCAATAACACTTATTATAATGTTCCGCCGAGGCAGAAAAATCCTCTTGGGAGGGCTCCTTGGGGCGGTTGTAGATTCTCTAACATTTAGGGTATTTCCTATGGTCTATATTAATAGAATCAAATTTATCTAGATTCACGTGTATTTCGTTAAGTATTTGGACTAGATGTATTCATATCTAGACAAAGTTTTTTTTAGATTAACAGGGACACCCCGCCCCCGGTTCCATTGACTCATCAACGGAACCTGAAAGTAAGCTCAGGTCTTTTAGATAGGAAACTACTAAACGGCGTTCACCAACAGAACAAAAGCACCAATAATATTAGAGGTTGAATATCTTCCCTCTCTAGCTAGTAATCCTTTTGAGGATTTTGTCTATTAGAGGTTGAATATCTTCCCTCCTAAGCTTCTCAAAGTGCAGAGGAATACCCAAATATTTAATGGGGAAAGCACCAATAATACAGCCCAAAATATTTGAGTATGTAATTTCCTCAAGATCTATAGGGATAGATTAACTCTTTGAGTAGTTGATTTTCATCCCAGAGACCTGCTCAAAGCAAGTTAAAACCTACTTTAGATTAGTAGCATAAGTGGGATTGTTGTTAGAAAATAAGATAGTGTCATCTACATATTGCAGGCAGATAACACCACCAGGATAAAGATCAGAACAAAGGCCTCTAGTCAAATCAGCATTATAGGCTTTAATGAGCATCCTAGTCACATCTACATCTAAATTAAAAAGTAAAGGGGAGATAGGATCCCCTTGTCTAAGCCCTTTTTCTGTAACAAAGAAGTTACCAATGGTGTTGTTAAGCTTAACACCAACAAAACCTCCATGAGTGACAACTTTAATCTAAGAAAGAATTAAAACCTCTCTTAGCTAGCAGGTCCAGCATGAAATTCAAATCTGCTTTATCAAAGGCTTTCCCATAGTCTAACTTGAGTACTAGCCCTGACTTTTACCATGGGAAACAGAATGAATAACCTCATGAGCAGTGACCACACTTTCCAATATAAATATCCCTTTAATAAAGGCAGATTGGTTGGAGGAAGTAAGAGTGTTCATCAGCAAGGCAAACCTATTAGTAAGGACTTTAGTAAAAATCTTAAAGACACAGTTAAGTAAGCTAATAGGGCAAAAAAATCATACTACTAGCTTCAGGCTCTTTTGGGATGAGAGTCAAAATGGCAAAGTTCCACCTATATATCTAATTTGCCTTGATAAAGATCATCAAACATAGCCATAAGGTCTTTTTTAATCACATCCTAGAAATGCTGATAAAAAAATGGAAAGACAAACCATCAGGACCAGGGGCCCCATCTGAGTAAGAGCCAAACACAGTTTGTTTGACTTCCTCCTCAGTAAAGGGAGCCTCAAGTTTCTGATTTTGTTTCTCAAAAACTTTTTCACTGGGAGAGAAGAAATCTTCAGAAAGAATACAGCCAGAAGATTCTTATTTTTTGAAGAGGTCTTTATAGAAAGAGGTAGCTATATGCATCATGTCATCCTCATCTTTCACCGGTCCATCCAGAGAGTGTGCACTAGCATTTTTCCTCCTTTTTCTGATTAGAGACAGCATGAAAATAAGCTGTATTTCTATTTCATTCTTTAATATCCCTATCCCTAGATCTCTGTTTTTCTTTAACTTCCTCTTTTAGCCCAAACATATTCGTTTCAGAATAGATTTGTTTTAGTCTTGTCTGCTCATCAGCAGAGAGCTCTGTTGATTCAGACTTGACACTCTAACAGATCATACTCCTCCGTGAGATCCTTTTTAAGGTTTGTAAGCTCGGATTCAATATTCCTACTCCACCCTTTAGACCAACACCTAAATTAACCTCCTGGTTTTATTCAACGTTATTAAGAGGATATTATTATGGGATCTATTATATACTAAAAGCAATATAAGGGGTTGTTTCGAGGCACCACGTTAAACCACATCATCTAAATTAATTTTGATAGTTAGATCTAAAATGTAAGGCTAGGATTTATCTAAATGTTAATAGTCACGTAACTGTGTGCATAGTCCGATTTCACATCAATTTGACACGCTCTATGTCCTACCAGATATCGTGAAAAGGAAAACTGACACGATCTACAACTGACACGCTCTATGGTAAATCAAAAAAAAAAAAAATAGGCATCTCTTGATTGGACTCTAGCTAGAGTCAAGACTCTAGACCAACCGTCAACATCTCATTGATCGTGAATAAACCAGAACGACATCACGATCCTAGAATTTTGACCGCGCCGCCGCCGCCTATGACAAGAGCACGACGCGCCGCCGCCGATCAAAGAGTTGGCCCTGTTGATTGGACGAGAACCTCTCGGCGCCGCCTGCGACAAAGTGCCCCCTTTGCTGCTGCCGACGATAACCTCACCGCGTCGTGGTCCGACGAGGCTGCCACCAAAAGCTAGGCCTATTAATTTAGCTACAGCCAGTTCTTAAGACTATCAAGTTAGTCGGAGAGCTTCCAATGTTATCATTCATTTTTTTTTTCTATAACAGGAATTATCATCGTTTGCTCCTTCGTACAAGCATGGAATTATATCTTGCCCAGCGATTGGCAATTCCTTATCCATGGAGTACCAACTGAGCGAGATCTATCGATTCACGAAAGGCCATGGTCAACACACGCTGGTGCACCTTCGATTTATAAGTCGTCACTCCCTCACAGCCTGACGTTGCCTTGATATAGCTATCTAGATGGATGGATATTCCTCCGGTCACCACCAGCGCGGAGGGAAGTATATGCATCTACATCATCCATCACGCACCTCAACTGAGCAACAATAGACCGGCAGGCTCTCTAACAAAGGGGATCGGCTATTTCTGTTGACGGGCTCCAATCCTACATTAACGTCCGCAGCGTCAGGTAAACAAAGATTATATGCCCACTATTTTGCTAGCCCAGGTTGAACTAGCTAGGCACATATCGCAGCAACTAATATATATCTTTCTGGGAGTTTTTTTGCCGTGCATTCTTTTGTGAATGTCTAATTCTATGCATGGTATGCCTTATATACACAAGGGAGAGAGCTGATCAATAACCTAAGACAAGGTTATTAAGAAATCCCGTAAACTATTACTTAAATCAAAAATATTTGTATTACATAGTGTCCGCGTCTATGTTGTAACGGACATTACCAGGCTCGATAGTGAGTTCATGAATTTTAAAAGGATGTTGTAAAATAATTCTCTAGGTTGAGATTGTTTCATGCATCTGATTAGAAAATATTAGGAGTTTTCCTCTACGTATCACGCTAAATTATAAAGTAGAAACTTCCATTTTGTCTAAATTTTTTGGGAAATATCTTCGCCCATGAGTTGTATATATTTCCCATGATGCAATTAATCAAGTACACTCTTGTGTCAGTGGTTTATAACTTAATGATTTAACTATATATGTCATTGCAATCATAGTATTTTTTTTCATGAGTTGTATGTGTTTCCCATGAATGAAAATAACAGGCTGGGCCAAAATTCGGCATCGTCCATTCCAAAATACAAGGCATATAAATTTAGTCAAAAGTTTGACCACGTTTATATACAAAAATATTCAAGTCTATGATACTAAATTCAATATCTATAGATTCACCATAACATATATTTTCATAATATATGCACTGTTCAAAAACTAGGCTGAATCAGCGATTAATAGGCCGATTGTAGATGCTTGATATTAGTTCCTAAATATTTGGTCAAATTTAGTAAGTTTTGACTTTTGACTAAAATTATATGCTTCATATTTTAGAACGGAGGTAGTAATGTTTTTTGAGAGAACATGGAGTTAATTGTGTGATTGATTAAAATTTCAAACTATATGTTATCCAAGTACCATAACTTATCTTTTAGGTGATATATCACTAGCCTAACTTCACTTGGTTAGAAAAGTGGATGTACAACCTAGCCATCCAAGTTCAAGTCCTCGTGGATGCGAATTTGGGTTATTATTTCCAAGAAAATCGATGTGGGGCTTCCCCTACCGCACTCCTTTAAAAAAACTACCTAAAACTTTGTGTCATTCAAGTTGGCATAGTTATTGCTACATACACAATACAACAAATACATATCACTAAGAGAGTACATCAGCTAGGACGAAAAGCGATGGATAGCATGAAGACTATTAAATGTATCAAAAGCTTTGTTCCTTTAGGTGTATTATTTTTAAAAATTCAAGTGGTTCTATCTTTGATCATGTTTATACAAAAAAATAAATCCACGATACCAAATCAATATCATGAAGTCCAACATGCAACATTTTAAATATAAATCGTGTATGTGATAAAAAATTTGAATTTTCAAATAATTAATATACATTATAAAAAGGAGCAGATGGAGTATGATACATAGTACGAATTTTCATAATAATTCTTTCCCATAAATTTAAACGATTTAAAACCCATACATGTGATATTTTACCAAACACAATATTTGGGGAAGCTATAGAATCATATGATTCAAAATTAGATGTTTCCACTATGTATGAAACTATATGGTAGGGGCCTTCCCTACTGTTTTTATGTCACTACAACTTATTTTAAAAGCATATATATGATACACCAAAGATAATGCCCTCGCATTTGCGAGGGCCACCTTGCTAGTTGGAAGAAGTATATGATTATTAACGTGATCGATCGACTTTTTTTTTTTTTTTTTTTGCTACGGCCACTTCTTGATCTCAGATGCGGCCATCTTCCTTCTGCTGCTTCGACAACGAGCGCCTCTCCAATTTGGCCCAGTTTCACCCCACCATGATCGCTGGCGAAAAGGACGTATGCTCTTCGTTTCCAACCAATGTGTATGTTCTGATCATGGATGAGCTATACGGACTGCTTGAAGAGGAACAGATTGAGCAACCTCTGGATGAAAACACCGACGACCGAACGGAGGGGAAACAGAGGCGTGCACACAGGGATCATCCACGACCCACCCGATACATCTCTCTCTATCTTTGCCTCTGTGGCAAAGCTGGAACGCGTCCGGCGCTCCTCCACAAATTAAAGCAGATTGTCCCGTCGCCCTAGATGAGCGGGTGAAAATGAAATTCCCGATGAGAGCACTGCATGACGATGATGATGATTGATGGAGCTATAGCAGTCGACTGCGTCCAGGTCCAGGCGACTGATATTATCATTAACAGTTTCCGTGTATCCTAGCCCATACGCAGGCCGACCGGTTCCAGGATCATTCTCGTTACCCAACTGGACATGATGGATCGATCAGTCGACAGATCATGAGCTTGCTCGTCCGCGAGCGAAGTGACACGTAGGTACGTATATGCTTCGTTGGAGCTGCATGGTTCACGCGAATTGGAGGCTGACCTCGCTCGTCAGGGAACATCTCAGACATCGACCGTAGAGCACGTGATGATTTATGGTGTTGTCATCGTCGTCGTCAGTTAATTAATTGGCCTGAGTGCCAGGATACATAGTTGGAGGCTGGCCAGGCCCGGTAATTAATGGCTTGGTCAACAGATAAACCAAGACAAAGACTAATTAATCAGTCTGCTTTCGAACCTAATCAGTCTGCTTCTGAATTACAGCGTACGTGCGTACTCCGGCCGGACCAGCAGTTTGAGTTTCGCCTGATCGAGAACGATTATCCCACTCCCTCTGTTTCATATTAGTTGTGGTGTGGACTCGGACATAGCCCAGTATTAGCTAGGATAGGCCGATACTACATCCTAACCCGTCCGAGTTCGAGTCTTAGCACTCGTGCTGGGTGACGTAGGCACAATTACTTCTTCTAATCACAGCTCTCTCTGGGTTTATTCCCCTTAAAGCCAATCCTAATACTTCTCACTGATGATTTAGTATAAAGTGGTTCCTAAATCTGCACTCACAAGGTGTACTATTAATTAGTGCTTAATAGCGTACGTACCGGCCCAGCTCTGCTTTGTTTCTTGGTCTGACATGAAAGCCCTTTCACCTAAACAGTTCGACGTTGTTCCACTCCAGGTAAGAAGGTCCTGCCAAACAGGCATAGATCGACGCAGAACCATGGCCGGAGTTAGATCGAGCCCTGGACCTGGATTATCAATCGCAGACTGAGAATAGTTAGTCATATATAGCCCCAGCTATCTTCAACTGATCAACAATGTGAGCAAGGCACATGGTCGATGCATTTTTTAGTTTTTTTTTTTTTTTTTTGCGATTGATGCATTTTTAAGTTACACCGTGCGAGTTCTCGTTTTGTCTGTCGGTCGATACGTTTTGGTACGCAAAAGCCTGAATCACCACTCGAGCTTGATCGTGATAGAAAGCCACCCATAAGATGTGCGTGCTTGCCATGGCAGCTTGGTGGCGCATGCGCCATCATTGATATGGCGAGTCGCCAAATCTTCACACGTTTGTGATCCTGTTCGATCGATCGATTGCCAACTGTGTGTTGGATAGGATCACGAGCATGGGCCCGGATATACCCGTATATATTATTCTAAAAGTGAACCTCTCGTAATTTTTTGTTTTTTGAGATTTGCACATATTTGGTTTTAGATATACAAAATGTGGATTTACGGGATGTCCTTTGTAAACCTAGCGCCCGATCTGTGCATGTGGCATGCACCTCAGCCCACAAGTTCCGCGAGCTAATTAACAAGAGCTGTATTTTTTTTTTGAGAAACACGGTACAAACGCAAACGCTCACAATACGTACATATACTCACCGCTATGAACACCTCAGAGAGACTGAGCCGGCGGGTCTTGAGATTGACGAAGTCACCGCAGACGCCTCGCTATCCTCGGAAACTCCGACTTTCACTGAAAAAATAGTCCACCTTTATAAAACACTAAAGCATCAAATCTAGGGTTTAAACTCTGATGAACTAGAGGTACCTCTGTCCTCCTAACCATCCAACCACTGGTTGGTTATTTGACAAGAGTTGTATTAGTCGTGAGCTAGCCACACAAGGATCCTCCAACTTTTTAATTTGTCATGTTTTATTTTTGTGCAACTAGAAATAGAGAACGGTAGCACTTGAGCTAGATTCGAAAAAAAAAACTTTGCTACGGCTCGCTTTTTAGAAGGCCTCCCTGCATGCACGTAGGAGTACCTGATAAGGCATACTTCTCAGGACAAGATCTCTGAAAGTGAGGATCAATCTCTGCACAAGATCTATACTAATCAGTATAGTACTACACTCTCCATAAATAATTACGTCGATTTAGTCAAAGTTAAACTTTATAATTTTTTATCAAATATGTAAAAGAGATATTAACATACAATACATAACATATAATGTAAATAATATTTGCAGACAGTCAACGCGTCACCATCTTTGACCAACTTTATCGAGAAAATTATCCATCTCTACAATACATAACATATATCAAATAAAAATATATATAATTATATTTTTTGTGAAATACATAATGATAAATATAATGGTGCTGTACTGATTCGATTTTCTATGGATGCTAGTATTTTTCTACATATATACTTAGTCAAACTTTCATTATTTTACTTTCGAAAAAACTTGTATGCAAACAAGGAAGCAGTATTACTAACTTATTTGTATGGCTCGGGGCGGTAGATTAGTTTAATTTCAATGGTATTGACCATGCTCAAGTGATGCTAGCTAACTGGTTTCTTTTTAGTGCGACGGCTAGCTCAAAATATTCCGCACACGATGGTACTTCTCGACAATTCCACTACTGGGAGGTAGATATCGATGACTACACCAGCACCGGCCAGCTAAGAGAAGCAAGCATATAAAGAACCAATCTGGCTGGAAAAATAATTAATATCAACATCTTTGAAATTAGCAGCACTGGCTTTGTGGCCATGTATTGGCTGCTAGATCCATCAATCTACGTAGCAGCATGCGTACCAACGGCGTCAGAGTTGTCGGAAGAAGTTCAGTACAGTACTTCCTCCGACCCATATTAGTTGACTCAACTTTGTCTAAATACGGCTGAATCTAGACTAGATACTTAACTTGATACATATAAATCTAAAAAAAGTTGAGTCAAGTAATATGGGTCGGAGAGAGTAGTTATTTTATATGCTCGAGAATCAACTGTCGCCGTAAGTAGAGTCTGAGAGAGTGAGAGTTTTTTTTTTGAGAGAGTGAGAGTTGTAAGTAAGTTAGGCACGTAATAAGTAACCGCAGAGTAAATAACGAATTCGTCTTTGAGCCGCTTGACAGATACTACAGTTTTTTCTTTCTTTCGGGATGCAGCTAATTTGGCCAGTTAATTACTGCATTGTTCCAAAGTTGACTAAGCACCGTAAGCTAGTCCGGAGAGTTCAGTTTTATAGTCAAAACTACCAGCAATGTAAGCTGATCGTCGTTCCCTATCCAACTTGTGTTAGTTTTGCTAAGCGAGACAATGCTAATTAATTATTAAGTAGGCAGGTTCTGTTTTAGTAGAAGAGAATTTCCCAGTCGGTCTAGCTGGAGCTGACATATAAATATACCAAAACAATTTGATTGTGTGGATCGACTGATCACCGCGTATCATATCAAGACAGAAAGACGTCCCGTTCATCGCCTAAAATATCAAGATTAGAGCTGCTCGAACATCTCTAGCAGATCTGGATAAACCGAATTCGGAAAAGTGGGATCAGGGGAGCTGGAAAGTTGTTTTCTAGTATGAATACTCTTGTGGCTGAGCGGATGGTGAAAAGGATACTGCATATTCGAAAAACTAATCGACACATTAAAATTATAAACATGTTCATACACACAAACTAATTCATACAAAGCATCTAGCTGATTTAGGCACTTAGCCATATCTAACCTTGAACATGCTAACCCTAACCCTAGATCTACCGGGGCTAGCCGCGGCGCTCCCAACGATTCTTGCTCGGAGCCGAGGTGGTCGCCGCCTTCTCCTTGCCGCCGAACTAGTGCATATCCTGGAGGGAGACGTGAATAGCCTACTCGACTGACCGGCGGTGGCAGCGTTGTCAGGGTGCCTCGCCACATCCTCCTTCCACTCCATCATGCGTTCCATGGTGGCGCCAATGGCTTTGCTCCATCGCTGCTGAGCCTAGACTCAAGAATGAACACATACAGTGATAATTAATGGGACTTTACTCGCTCGACGGATGAACAAATACACGTGACTCTTGAATTATGAAATGTTGTCACTTCAGGTCGCCAGCGAGTCTAGATTATCTCAGCACTAAGGAGTTACTAGTGACAGTATATGGCGAGGAATGCCGATATCGCCGGTGATCGCGATTATCAGTCGGTCACAGCTAAGCCATTATGCAGTAGTAGTGTGCCCTCTGGCCTGGTATATAGAGACGGAGCGGGCAAATATTTTTATTCAGGTCGGCAAGATCTATTCAGGGCTCAAAATCGGCATGTGATGTGTTAGAGATGCTCTATAGTAATATTAATATTACATGCTATATATATTTAAACTACTCCTGGTGTTAAGTTGTACTAAATCAATAACACTTATTATAAATCGGAAATACTGAAATTTGACTGCCACTAAAATTGTGCAACTTACCATATAAATAAGTGAACCTCGTGCGAGGTAGTAACTAACTTGAACACAGTCTGCAACCGTAAGCTAACCGCCAGAATCCATTGCTGCCGTGAGCAGGAACTGAACGGAACAGAACGGGGTTGCGATGATGTCAGGCTCGCGTGGTCGTTAAGCCAAAAGGAGCCTGAAAAGCCGAAAATGCCTTTGATCCCTTGGCTTGGCTTGAGAGTTATCCATGGAGGGTCACATGCACCGTCTTCGTCTCGCACCGATGCTTTTGCCTCATCAGACTCCAAGAACAAAGTAAAATTACATTAATCGATTGATGGCCACTTAAATTATCCGAATCTTGATTGGTCGGGACCAAAGCTAGCTCTCTTTCTTTTCTCGCTTTTCCTGCCGAACGCATGCAGCAAGTTAATTACGTCCGATGCCGAATGTGACTTTTAGTCGACATGCACGGTACGCGCACATTTATTCGGAACATCGTCTAGCTCGGTGAAATGAAACCTTGTGAAATTTCTTGCCCAAAACTCTGGTCTAGTCAATTTTCTTGCTCAAGTTCCAGATTAGAGAGATCAGTTCAGGCCTTTTGAATTTTGGTTGAGTAGCTATCATTAGCTAATATTTCCTCCATCTTAAAATATAAGATGTTTTAGCATTATAAAGCTAATGTATCTAGATCCTTTTTATTAGTATATAGGTTCGGAGATGTTTAGGCTGAACCTACACACACTAAAAAGGGTATAGATTCATTAACTTTACAAAGCTAAAACATCTTATACTTTAAAACGGAGGGAGTACTTGACATATGCCACGGACAAGAAGTCATCCTCAGTCGTGCCTAATCACGCCTAATCTTCCATCAAATTAAACAGTCGGTAAAACAAAACTAGGGGTAGTCCTCGCATGACCAATACCGTTGAATCAAGGTAACTAACCTTCTATCGGGTTGGGCAACATTCCCCGTATAAAATGCCAGTGAATTAGAACTAACCAATCAGCTAGCACTGGGGCTGAAGAAGATCGTCATTAGTCGAGGTGCTCAACACGTCGGTTGATCGCGTACGCAAGATCAAGCTGTGTTGTGAGCCGTAAAACATTTGTGAGTTCACTAATTAATAAGTGCATAAAAAAAGAGAAACATGAAAAAAATAAGTGCAAAAAGCCTAAAGAGAAACAGGAAAGAGACGGAAAAGAATGGCAAAATAAAAAACATGATGGGGTGACAAAAGGATATAAAGCGGCCGGGAAACGCCGTCACCGTCAAGTATGCTTGGCCTTGGGTGGCTTGCGAGCGTGCGTATGTTGTCAAGTATGCTTTCCTGTTCTTGCCGGCTAACTGGCGCCATTTATCTAGTATTTGATCATAGCTGTTCGTAAATACAGTTGCATTTACTTAAAGTTAGGAAATGAACCAGAAACACATAAACATTTCTTGCCGACAAAATATAAGTGCACACATAATAGCGAAAGAAAAAGTGTATCGACATGAAAAAATAGGCAGTGTTCGAAATTCTTATATAACTTGAGGCACATCTAGTCTTTGTAGGTACCTTATAAGGTCTTTGTAAGTCTGTCCCTTCTATATGGTCAATCATTCAAGTAGTTTCTAACATGTATCCACTTCATAGTGTTACCTATAACATCGAGAATTGATTATATGGCATAGACCATAAGTTTATAATTCTTCGGATTTTATTAAGTCATGACCTATAACATTATAATTGCTTAACAATGTGATGTCCTAAACATTTTTATTAAGTCATGACATAAGGCATTAGAAACATGAGTATCTACTGATTTCATCAGATTATACTCTCTAGTGCTGAGAGATGGACCCTAGAATTTCTTTTTGGGGAGTATCTACGGCGTGCCAAACTTAACAATTTGAAGTTCACACTAATGATTTCAAGCCCACTTCTTGAAGTCGTCCATAATTTTGCATAATTCATTACAACATGACCATGATGGTTGTTGGTTTACTATGCATAAATTAATAATCTCTGTTTTACCCATGATGGTAACAGATGGCCAGAAATGAGAGTTCGATGTGCTCGACCTTAATAGCCACAACTACCTTACCTGGGCCACGGACATCAAGATCGCCCTTGCGTCCCGTGGGATAATGCATGCCATCCAGAACCCGGAGGACCCCCTTCCGGCTGGAGTCGCACCGCTGAGAGAAGAGGAGAAATATGTTGCCTTGTACATTATAAGACACCATATCCACCCGGATCTTAAGTTCGAGTATTTGGAGGATGTAAGTACCGACTTGATACGACTAGAGGGGGGGGGTGAATAGGCGTCTACCAATTTTAACTTGTTTCACACTTTTAGGCTCAACGAGAAAGGAAGTTATCTAGAGATGCAACTAAGTGAGCAACCTAAATGCAAGAAAGCGAACACAAACCACAAAAACAGTAAATAGCGAGGAGTAAAGGAAGGGAACGAAGTAACCGTGAGGGACACGGAGATGTAATTCCCGTAGTTCACTCCCAAGGAGCTACGTCACGTTGGAGAGGTGTCGGGCCACACAAGGTCACCCAGCGCCACAAAGGCCTCACCTTATTCTCCGTGAGCTCCCACAAAGGAGGCCTCACAATCCACTAACCGGTGACCTTGAAGGCGCCAACCGAAACCTTTACACCAAGGTTGAGGGGGAGGCTCCACAACTCAATTGGAGGCCCTCAACGACACCTCGAAGCTTTACAACACATGCCTCAGCTCCGGGGATGCCCTACACCGTCTAGGGTTCCAAGAAACCCAAGAGCAACAAGATCCATAAAGGATGGAAGGGGAAATCAATTCTTCTTTGGTGGAAGTGTAGATCTAGGTCACCTCCCTCACCTCTCAAAAGATCAGGTCATTTGAGTGGCTAGAGAGAGATCTAGTGAGGTGAAGCTCAAGCTTTAATGGAGGAGAGAGAAAAAATTCGAGAGAGGATGGGAGGAAGAAGAGGGGTGCCTTAAATAGGCCCCTCGAACTGGGTAGAGCCCTCATGACATCACCGGAAGTTCGGTGATAGGCCGGAAGTTCACTGAGCCTGGCTCCAACGGTCATAAGACCGTTGACGACGCCTTCGAAGCAACCGGAAGTTCGGTCAAACAGACCGGAAGTTCCGGTGAACTTCCGATCAAGTTCGATCAAGTTCGCAAATAGCACACTTCTAAACAGAAGTTTATCAACCGCCACCGAACTTGGGCGGAACAAGCAGGAACTTTTGGGTCGCTCAGGGGTCGACGGAAGTTCGACCTCAAGCGGAAGTTCCGCCAAGAACTTTTTGTGAAAAGTTCGAGTAAGTTCCGCCAAGTTCGCAAATAGCACACTTCAAAAGAAGGTTACTGAATCGCCACCGAACTTGGGCGGAACTAGCGCCGGAACAAATCAAGAACAGCCCGCAGAAAAGTTTGAGCGGAACTTCCGGTATAGACCGGAAGTTCCGTGAGACACAAAAGGCCCCAATGTAACAGAAAACGCCTCTCTCACGGAATAATGGGATGGCTGTGGCGGTGCATATAGGTTTGTGCAAGAATAAGTGATTTCCCACAGCCTTCCAACATGGACCCCCTCTTAATAGTACGGTGACCTAAAAACATCAACCAGAAAGAAACTAGGAGAAGACTAAAAGGCCACCGTCTTCAAAAGATCACAAGAGAGCATCCATCACAATAGAATGAGACAACAACGACGCTTTCAAAACTCAAGAGCATGATTAAAAACACGTTGGGATTGTCATTTAACACCAAAAAACATCATGGGAAGATATAGTCCTTTCAATCTCCCCCTTTTTGGTGTTAGATGACAATCCCACAGATTTGCATAGAAACAACGCAATCTTTGCAATGGACGGGGCAGGCTCCCCCTGTATGTGTGCAAGGTAAAGAGAAGACCCCTAAGGACTGAACTAGCACACATACACGGAGGCTCCCCCTAACAATTGCAAAGATAGCACAAGTACAAAAAGGGATAGAGATCATACCAGAACCAACTAAAAGTGGTGGAGACAAACGGAGCAATAATAACAACAAGAACAATGAGGCTCCACCACCATAGCAACAGCCCAAGAGATGACAATAAGATACCACACTCACAGTCATAGAATAAGATACCACAAAGAAACCACAAGAGATACCACATAGTCTCAAACATACATAAGTTCACGGACATAAAACCACAAGCACACAAATAAACTAGAGAGTTCGCGAGTAAGAAAAGATCAAAGGCAAGAACAGGCTCGCGACTCAACCCATGCACATCAGAGACAACCTAATAGACATCTTTCTCCCCCTTTGGCATCGAGACACCAAAAAGGAAGAAGAGATCAAACTACATGTCCCAGCCATGAGAAGGGGAAGGATGAGAAGACTCATGCGGACCAGTGACCTCCTCCTCAGACTCATCTTCGCACTGGCAGTTGTTGCGAACCCAATCCTCCTTGGGAGCAGTGACAGAGCTAGAGACTGGTGAGCAAGGAATATTGAGGGCTGCCATGATGGCCTTCTGGCGCTGAACATTGTGACGCTGATCAACATAAGCCTGATACTCGCGGTCCTGCAGAAAGCAGAAAGTCTTCTTCACTTTCCCAAGCAGCTTCTTTGCCCAAGATGGCTGCCTCTGGAGAGAAGGACCACCACCACTAGAGCCACCAGGAGCAGAGGAGGGACCACTAGCAACATCTTGAGTCTTCTTGAGAGCAGCTTCCTTTTCTTCTTGAGTGCGAGGCTTCTGGTGCTTACTCACACGGAGCCTTTTCTCTTCATGAATGGTGATGTTGTCTTGAGGAAAGGGGGTGCCAGTCTTCTCGAGCCACTTGTGATTGATGAGAGTCTGAATATAGGGAGCATAGATGCAGGAGCACTTTTCGATGAGAGCCCCCCACATCTCTGAGAAGATGAAGTGCATAACATCCATTGACCTGTCAGTGCCTCGGCGACGATGGGTCTGATGCATGAGGTCAACCTGATATCCATGAAACTGATCAAAGTTGCCAGCTTTGGGAGAGATGGTATTCAAGTACACCCGGCGCATAATGTCATAAGTTGGCAGCAGATGATTCACAAACCCAACACTTCCCCACCCTTCAATGTAGAGAGGCTCCAGGACCTCAGGATCAGCAGTTGTAGGACCATGAACACGCCAACCATTTGCCCCACGGTCAGGCTGAATGGGATAACCAAGAAGCTCAGCAAACTCAGCCCAAGTAGCGGTAAGAAACACATCCCTGGCCATCCACTTCATCACTCCTTCAGTAGATGAATGCATGTGAATATACAGAGTGGAGTAGAACTGAGCAATAGCAGTCACATCAAAGTTCGACGGTGCTCCATGAGGGAATCAACCCAAACCTCGACAGATATCAAGAGCCTCCCCAAAGTAGACTTGCTTCTCTTCCATGTGAGGCACATTGATGTACTTCCGAGGAGCAACCACAAACTTCTTCTTGATGCATAAATTTCTTCAGAATCTGCTCTGACGACAGTGTGGAAATGAGGGTCCAAGAGACGATCACGAGGCACGAGGTAGGGATCTGTAGAGCCTGAATGCAGCGTAAGCCTTCCGAGTCCACTTGGAAATTTTGGCTTTGGTCATGTCTCGCCCTGCAGCAAAGGGCCTTCCGAGAAAGAGCAGGCCTCTTCCTGCAAGAAGCAGCAAAGACGGGCGAAAGCAGCAAAGAAGCCTTTCAGCGAGAAGTCCGAGCGGTTGGACGACAACTTCAACATCTTCCTCATCAATCTCAGGGAGGAATGTCACGGATGGTCGGCGGCACGCTTGCCTTGGCGTAGTCTCCTTCCCCGAGAAGAAAGAACAAGAATAGGAGGGAAGTTGGGATAAGTGCACAAGTTGGAAGAGGAAACAAAAGAGTTAGATTGGAAAAATACAAACAGGAAAAAATTTGTAGTGTAGCCGAACTTCCGCTGAACATCGGAACTTCCGGTCTAGACCGAAGTTCGGCGTGGCTCACCGGAAGTTCCGTGAGGCCACGAACCGACAGCCCAACAGGAGTTCCCTAGATGTAGATCTAAAGACCACCAATGCACAAATTTTTCCAAGGATGTATTGGACCAATCTACTCTAGCATGATACCCTAGGCCTACCAAGATCTTCCAACAAGTTCTAGCCAAAGAACTAGCCTATACAAGGTGTGCCCTAACTCAAGCCATGGTGAGAGCAAGATCTCCATTAATGGAGGGAGTTAAGGGCAAATACCGGAGTCCATGGCGGGAGATCGAGGTGGGGAAGGATCCCACGGAGTAGATCTGGAGAGGAGCGGTTGGAGAAGAGGGGGCCGAGCGCCTCTTGAGATGTCCTGCCGGGCGCCCCCGATAGAAGATGAGTCTTGGGGAAAAGGAAGAAGATCCTGCTTTCCCTGTGGCCCACCTTTATAGTACAGAAGCACCACGGAAGTTCCGGTCAGGACCGGAAGTTCAGTGGACCGAACTTCCGGTCGATCGACCGAAGTTCCACGACGCCAGAAGGAACATCCCAGGATAGGATAACAAGGAAGAACTTGTGCATGGAATAGAGAGGGCTTAAGGTAAGGAAAGGCTTAGGATAGATAGCTCAAACTGTGAAGAACCAAAAAGGTCAAAGAACCAAATAAAATGAGTCGGTGGCCGAAGCCACCTTATATAAGAGTAAATGGCTTGACACCGCGAAGATATATCTTGGGTTCATTACCAACACTCATCATGAAGCTCAAATGGTCTCCTTTAGAGACTATAGAGTATGAAAACTTTAATGTGCGCATAATAGGGATAGTGTTTGTTCATAAGAGGAACTACACTCCCCCTAAATCCATGCCTACATCCAAACAAGATACACATTGAGACACGGGTAGGTGTGCAAGGGCTCAAGCAACATTGCTCGAATCAATGATATTTAGATCATGCCTTAACTCTTGGAACCTTGCTTCATCAAGAGGCTTCGTGAAAAGATCCGCAAGATTTGCCTTGGTGGGAACATACTCCAAAGAAATGTCTCCTCTAGCAACATGGTCCCGAATGAAATGATGACGAATCTCAATGTGCTTGGTTCGGTTGTGTTGCACGGGATTGTGAGCAATAGCAATTGCACTCTCATTGTCGCAAAGTAGAGGCACCTTGTCAAAAGATAGTCCAAGATCCTTCAAGGTTTGCTTCATCCATAGCAATTGAGCACAGCAGCTTGCGGCAGAGATATACTCAGCTTCGGCAGTAGACATAGACACACAGTTTTGCTTCTTCGAGGACCAACAAACCAAGGATCTTCCGAGAAACTGACAAGCTCCGGAGGTTGATTTTCTTCCCACTTTGTCACCAGCCCAGTCCGAGTCCGTGTAACCAATGAGATCAAAGCTGGCTCCCTTGGGGTACCACAACCCAAAGTTTGGGGTATGAACTAAATATCGAAAGATCCTTTTGACATCCACCATGTGACTCTCCTTTGGTGCGGCTTGAAATCTTGCACACATACCCACACTCAACATAATATCCGGTCGGGATGCACAAAGATAGAGCAAAGAACCAATCATCGATCGATAGAGTTTTTGATCCACCTCCTTACCCTTGGGATCGAGATCAAGATTAACCTTAGTTGGCATGGGAGTCTTGGCACCTTTGACTTGATCAAACTTGAACTTCTTAAGCATGTCTTGGATGTACTTGGCTTGGTTGATGAACGTCCCTTTCCTCAATTGTTTGACTTCAAACCCGAGGAAAAACTTCAGCTCCCCCATCATGGACATCTCGAAGCGGTCGGTCATGAGCTTGGCAAAATCCTCATTAAAAGTTTTGTTAATAGACCCAAAGATAATGTCATCAACATAGATTTGGCATACGAACAAGTGGCCTCCAACTTACTTAGTAAAAAGAGTGGGATCAATGAGACCCACTTCGAAGCCACGGTCTAACAAGAGCTCCCTAAGGCAATCATACCACGCACGTGGGGCTTGCTTGAGGCCATAGAGTGCCTTATTGAGCTTGTAGACATGGTTCGAAAAAAGTGGATCCTCAAAGCCCGGAGGTTGCTTGACGTATACCAACTCTTTCAAAGGACCATTAAGAAAAGCACTCTTAACATCCATTTGATACAATTTAAAGTTATGATGGGTAGCAAAGGCAAGAAGCATACGAATGGATTCAAGGCGAGCAATGGGGGCATAAGTCTCACCGTAGTCGATGCCCTCAACTTGTGAGTATCCTTGGGCAACTAACCTTGCCTTGTAGCGCACGACAATTCCATTCGCATCGCACTTGTTCTTGAAGACCCACTTGGTTCCAATGACGTTTTGACAGTCTTTAGGCTGCTCAACCAATGTCCAAACATTGTTCCTCTTGAAGTTGTGAAGTTCCTCGTTCATAGCATCAAGCCAATCATCATCTTCAAGAGCTTCGAAGACTTTCTGTGGTTCCACAAGAGAGATAAACGCATGGTGAGAGCAAAAGGAAGCTAGTTGCCTCCTAATAGTGGAACCTTTATTGAAATCTCCATAGACATTATCAAGGATATGGCCATCTCGAACAAGCTTGGCGAGACGATAGGCTTGACAACGGGCTTGTGCTTCAATTCGAGATTCTTGAGCTACCACTTGGTCATTCCCACCATTTGAGCCGCCCCCTTGACTATAAGCACGAACACGAGGGTCATCTTCATCGATTTCCACTTCGGGGGAGTCATCACTTGGAGAGGATCCTTGAGGATCATTGACTTGATCTTGTTCTCGACGAGCTTGACCTTGAGGAGGAGCCCCATCTTGGGGAGGTTGATGAGGTTGATGAAGAGATTGTCCGTGAGAAGTGCCTTGAGGAGGAGCCTCATCGTGAGGAGGTTGATGTTGTTGATGAAGAGCTTGTTCTTTAGAGCTTGGAGAGTCATGAGCATGGGAAGCTTCGGAAGAGCTTGAGCGAGCTTGTGCCAAAACAGTAGGTCCTTGAGGTGCAAGATGATCTTGTGAGAGTGAGGGCTCCACTCGAGTAGAGCTTGGTCCTTCTCCTTCGTCCATAAGGGGATCCTCAATGGGGAGGTGGAAACCCACACCCATTCTTCCTATGGCCTTGGGAGGAATTTCATCACTTGGATCACAAACACCATCTTTCCTAACAAGAGACTCATGATTTTCATCAAACTTCACGTTGCTCGTCTCTTCAACTCTTCCATTGGCTTTGTTGTAGACTCTATAAGCATGGGAATGATTTGAGTAACCAACTAAAATTCCTTCTTGAGCCTTGGATTCAAACTTTGACAACCGAACTCCTTTCTTGAGTATGTAGCACTTGCACCCAAACACCCGAAAGTAGCTAACATTAGGATTTTTCCCGGTGAGAAGTTCATAGGGGGTCTTGTTCTTGTTCTTGCGGAGATAAAGCCGGTTGGTTGCATGGCAAGTGGAGATGGCCTCGCCAAAAGTTGTATGGAGACTTGAACTCAGCTAGCATAGACCGAGCCGCATCCATCAAAGTGCGATTCTTCCTTTCAAAGAACTCCGTTTTGTTGAGGGGTGTAGGGAGTGGAGTATTGATGCTTGATTCCTTCATCACTGAGAAACTCATCCAAGGTATAGTTTTTTAACTCGGTGCCATTGTCACTTCGAATTGAGAGAATAGTTGCATTGTGCTTCCGTTGAACCTCATTTGCAAAGTCAATGACGGTTTGTTGAGTCTCACTTTTGTACTTGAAAAAGAACACCCAAGTGTATCTTGAGAAATCATCCACAATAACCAAGCAATACTTCTTGCCTCCAAGGCTATCATGAGAGGGAGGACCAAAGAGATCCATATGCAAGAGCTCCAAACATCTCTCGGTAGTGATTTGATTGAGCTTTGTGAGGAGTTTCATGCATCTTCCTTCGATACAAGCCCTGCAAACACGATCTTTGGCAAAAGAAACATCGTTAATACCAAGGATGTGGCCCTCGGAGTGAAGTCTTTGCAAAGTTCTCATGTTAACATGGGCTAGGCGGCGATGCCACAACCAGCCCTTGTCGGCTTTAGCATAGAGACATAGAGCATGAGGAGTAGTGGTCCCCGAGAAGTCCACCACGACAAGTCATGTTCTACATATCCTACAAAAGCCACCTTGAGAGACTTGCTCCACATGAGGACCACGGAATGAGAATTAAAGAAAGAAGAAAGACCCATAAGAGCAAGAGCACGAACAGAGAGTAAGTTGTAACCAAGAGTTTTGACAAGCATGACGTCAACCAAGGATACATCCAGGGTTACCACCACTTTGCCAAAACCCAAAACCTGAGAGCTTGTTTTGTCACCGTAAGAGACCATGGTGTTGGCAATATTGGGTCTCAACTCGGTCATGATAGACTTGCTACCGGTCATATGACTTGTGGCGCCACTATCAAGCACCCATTTTGATCCGCCGGAAGCATAGTCCTACAAGAAAATCAAGCTTTGGTTTTAGGTACCCATTTTGCAATGGGTCCCCTTTTGTTAGTGACAAGAACCTTTGGCACCCAAATGGCCCAATGATAATCATGCGTGTAAGATGTCCCCACATATCTAGCATATACATGACCATCATAAGATTTGCAAAGAATATAAGAGGGATTGTTCTTTCCGGCAAAGTTGTCACTTTGCAAGAGAGTTAGGCCATTTGGTACTCCTTGGGCCATGCCCTTGTTCTTTTTCTTCTTCTTGTTCTTCTTCTTATTCTTATTGGTCTTGGCAAGTTGATCCTTCAAAACCTTGACCTCCTCTATGAGATGCTCATGCTTGCAACAAGGGTTAGGAGAGCTAGACAAGTCTATAATTTGCACAGTGGAAGACTTAGAAAGATCACAAGTTAATTGAGTTTGAAGCTGTTCATGAGCCTCAAAAAGACTTGTGAATTTACTCTCCAAGGCTTTGTGTTCCTCTTTGAGTTTCTCAAGATCCTTTTGAGTCTTATCATGACCACCCACAAACTCAGCATTTTCTTTCTTGAGAACCTTAATCAAAGCAAGAGCATGGTCACGTTCTTTAATAGTAGAGGTCAAAGTGTTGTTATGATCATCTACAAGCTTAGACACATTTTCTTCAAGATTAATTCTCATATTTTGTTCATCCTCAAGACTTTGAGTGAGAGAGGCAATTTCATCGGCGGCATCTCTTTCATTTTTACTTAGCAAGTCAAGAAGTTCTTCCTTTTCATCTAAGGCATCCCTAGCATTCTCAAGTTGAGCAAGTAAGGACTCAAAGCAGTTTTTAGTTTCTTCATCTAAGGTAGCAACAAATTCACACATGTCAATCATCTCTTTCTTCACCTCTAGACCAACAAGATCAAGAGAGGAAGGCTCACTAGAGATGGGTTGAGGAGTGGGTTTCGGTGATACCTCGGTGGCCTTGGCCATGAAGCACTTTTGGTTGGAGGAGATGACATTTTCATTTGGCAAGTCGAAGAGGGATAAACGTGGAGTTGAGGTAGTGGCAATAGCAGCAACCCCCACAATCTCTCCACCATGAACTTCATCATCATCATCTTCATCCGTGCCCGAAAGATATTCTTCATGGACCACAATTGCTCGTTCCTTGTTAGTGGCGTTCTTGACGGTGTAGTTCTTGTTTATGGGATGAGGAGATCTTGACTTGATCTTGCGAATGAGACGACCACCATTGTCTTCACGGTTCTCAAAGGGACACTTGGCCACGAAGTGGCTCTTGTCGTTGCAATTGTAGCAAGACCTTGCTTTGGGAGACTTGTTGGGTGAGTTGAATCTTGAGTTGTCCCTCGATCTTGGCTTGAATCCGGACTTGTTCCAAAAAGCCCTTGAAGTGAGAGCAAGATGTTCGTTGAAAGCACATTTGAAGTATTCTTGGGACCACTCACTTGATGTATCATCATCAACTTCAATAGCCTTGGCCTTCAAAGCAAGGTTCACTTTTGTTGATCCAATGGCTCTAGCTCGAGCGGACTCCGCATTCTTCTTAGCAATAGTCATGGCAATTACTTCACTCAAGACTTCTTGGGAGGTCATTAAGTGAAAGTTGGTTCTTCCCTTGATATAGTTGAGCTTTTGTTCTTCAAATGGGAGAAGAGCTTGAATGAACTTCCTCTTCATAAACTTGTCATCAACATAGTGAGCCCCAAGGTCCCTCATGGTAGAACAAAGGACCTTAAGGCGCCTATACATGTCCTCAGGGGTCTCATCATCTTGCATTGCGAAACCATCGCACTCGTTGTTGATCTCATCAAACTTGGAGCTTTGGATGCTAGCATTCCCAACAAAAAGCTCGGTGAGTTGATCCCAAGCTTCCTTGGCGGTGTCAAATTGGCGAATGTGAGCAAAATCCTTTGGAGTCAAAGCCTTTTGAATCATTCCCAAAGCTGTAGCATTGAGTTGCTTGTCCACCACTTCACCTCGTGTCAACTTCTTTGGGTCAAAAGGAGAGAACCCATCCTCCACAATCCTCATTAACTCAATGGAAGAGCTGGAAATATGTGAGCGCATTAGATATTGCCAATTGGCGAAATTAGACGTATCTAGCATAGGTGGTGCTCCTTGAGGGATAATGTGTGGCATGGGAATGGGTGGATCTGGAGTGTACTTCGGCGGTGGGGGAACCGCCGAGTAGTCCTTTTCTCCATTCCCCCCTTTGGAAGTTGGATTCTCGGGCTCCTCGATGTTCTCACTTGGCACCTTGGTAGAGGTTTGAGCAACAAAACCAAGTCCCAAGTGAGTGGTAGCCACCGTGGGAGTTACCCCGGGGGCGGACACCGTAACGGTGGGAGGAACCTTGTTGGATTGGGGTGTGTCAATAACAACTATGGGGTTTGGCTTTAGAGACTGCAAGAGAGTCATCATTTCCTCGAACTTGGACATCATGGATGACTCCAATTGCTTGAGGTCATCCATAGTGGCCAAGTTCTTGGCTTTTTCAGTTTCACTACCCCCTTCGTCGGCCATAGTCTCTTAGGCGGTAAAGCCCGAAGTAAGAGCCTGGGCTCTGATACCAAGTGTAAGTACCGACTTGATACGACTAGAGGGGGGGTGAATAGGCGTCTACCAATTTTAACTTGTTTCACACTTTTAGGCTCAACGAGAAAGGAAGTTATCTAGAGATGCAACTAAGTGAGCAACCTAAATGCAAGAAAGCGAACACAAACCACAAAAAAGTAAATAGCGAGGAGTAAAGGAAGGGAACGAAGTAACCGGCGAGGGGACACGGAGATGTAATTCCCGTAGTTCACTCCCAAGGAGCTACGTCTACGTTGGAGAGGTGTCGGGGCCACACAAGGTCACCCGAGCGCCACAAAGGCCCCACCTTCTTCTCCGGTGAGCTCCCCCACAAAGGAGGCCTCACAATCCACTAACCGGTGACCTTGAAGGCGCCAACCGAAACCTTTACACCAAGGTTGAGGGGGAGGCTCCACAACTCAATTGGAGGCCCTCAACGACACCTCGAAGCTTTACAACACATGCCTCAGCTCCGGGGATGCCCTACACCGTCTAGGGTTCCAAGAAACCCAAGAGCAACAAGATCCATAAAGGATGGAAGGGGAAATCAATTCTTCTTTGGTGGAAGTGTAGATCTAGGTCACCTCCCTCACCTCTCAAAAGATCAGGTCATTTGAGTGGCTAGAGAGAGATCTAGTGAGGTGAAGCTCAAGCTTTAATGGAGGAGAGATAAAAAATTCGAGAGAGGATGGGAGGAAGAAGAGGGGTGCCTTAAATAGGCCCCCTCGCACTGAACCGGTAGAGACCCCGCGACATCACCGGAAGTTCCGGTGATAGGCCGGAAGTTCCGCCTGAGCCTGGCTCCAACGGTCATAAGACCGTTGACGACGCCTGTAAGCGCAACCGGAAGTTCGGTCAAACAGACCGAAGTTCGGTGAACTTCCGATCAAGTTCGATCAAGTTCGCAAATAGCACACTTCTAAGAAGTTCCATCAACCGCCACCGGAACTTGGGCGGAACAAGCAGCGGAACTTTTGGGTCGCGAGCGGGTCAGACCGGAAGTTCCGGCCTCAAGCGGAAGTTCCGCTCAAGAACTTTTGCCAGGAAAAGTTCCGAGTAAGTTCCGGCCAAGTTCCGGCAAATAGCACACTTCAAAACAGAAGGTTACTGAACTGCCACCGGAACTTGGGCGGAACTAGCATCGGAACAAACTGAAGAACAGCCCGCAGAAAAAGGTTTGGCGGAACTTCCGTCTATGACCGAAGTTCGGTGAGACACAAAAGGCCCCAATGTCAGAAAACGCTCTCTCTCACGGAATAATGGGATGGCTGTGGCGGTGCATATAGGTTTGTGCAAGAATAAGTGATTTCCCACAGCCTTCCAACATGGACCCCCTCTTAATAGTACGGTGACCTAAAAACATCAACCAGAAAGAAACTAGGAGAAGACTAAAAGGCCACCGTCTTCAAAAGATCACAAGAGAGCATCCATCACAATAGAATGAGACAACAACGACGTTTCCCCTGAAACTCAAGAGCACAGTTAAAAACACGGTTGGGATTGTCATTTAACACCAAAAAACATCATGGGAAGATATAGTCCTTTCAGAGGAGGAATCCCAATTTACTTTGTTTCAGGCCCTCAAAACGAGGTAAGAAAAGCAGAAGGCAGTTGTCCAAAAACGACGCCTCTAAGAAGGGAACAGTGCACAAACACCGTCATCGTCCGATCAAAAAAATTATGTTTTCACCCTGAAAAAATCTGTACTCCCAAAATAATGTAGGGGTTCGTAGCATGGAAAACAAAAATTTTCTACCGCATACAAACAAACAAGCCAAGATCTATCTACTAGATTGCAGCAACGAGTCGATGGAATAACTCACCCTCGAAGATTCCAAAGTGTTTAACGAGAGCAGATTCTCGTGGGTGATGTAGTCGTACTCTTTCCGATCTCAAGATCGCGTAGACGATCCTTCCGGCGCCGCGTTCCCGCAGCGCTCCCGCAGTCGGTCACACGTTCGGTACTCGACGAAGACCTTCCTCTCCCTTGTTCCAGCAGGCAGCGGAGGTTGTAGCACTCTCCTCGCGATTCCGGCAGCACAACGGCGTGGTACCGGAGGTAGAGGAAATCCCGAGGCTTCGCTTAAGCCGGTCAGTATGGTGGAGCTTATGAGAGAGGCTATTAGTGGTCTAGTAATTAGACACACCAATTAGAGGGCTCTAAACCAATTAGAAGGCTCTAAACCGAAATAGCTCTAAACCGGGGTTTAGATCTAGGGTTTAGTTTAGAGGATAGGAACTTGTGTGTGTAAGGAGGGGAGCCCTGCCCCTCCTTATATAGGTGGGAGGGCTGGCCGGCCAAGGGGAGGGGAGTCCCTCCCCAACTCGGCCTTGGGAGGTGCGCCGGCTTGGGGAGGAGGACTCCCTCCCCAACTCGGTTTTGGTCTCCTCCTCTTTTCCCACTTCCCAAAACTTGCCGTTTGACTTTCAAACTAGCCGTTTGACTTTTCAATTTAGGATTTAAATAAACCCTTTATTTTGGACAGCGAGAACACTTAGTACATGATGCAATCATTCCAACATGCAATGACACATTCATGTACCCTCCCCCCTCCGGAGTGCCGGACATTCCGGGACCTTCTAGAATGTTCCCGATGAAAACACCGGAGCCATTCCCCAACTCCGAAACGGGACTTTCCTTATATGAATCTTATTCTCCGGACCATTCCGGATCTCCTCGTGATATCCCGGATCCCATCCGAGACTCCGAACAACATTCGGTCTCTTTCTCATAATACCATAACTACTCAAACAACGTCGAATCCTTAAGTGTGTCTCCCTACGGTTCGTGAATTATGCGGACATGATCGAGACACTTCTCCGAACAATAACCAATAGAGGAATCTGGAAATTCATATAAACCACATATTTCTACGATTACTTTGATCGAATGAACCACTTACATACGATACCAATTTCCTTTGTCTCACGATATGTTACTTATCCGAGGTTATGATCGTTGGTATCTCTCGCATACCTAGTTCAACCTCACATCGATAAGTACTCTTTTCTCGTTCCGTGATATGTGATCCCTTGTGACCAAGTCACATGCTTGCAAGCTAATTGGATGACATTTCACCGAGAGGGCCCAGAATATCTATCCGTCATGTGGATGGACAAATCCCACTCTTGATCCATGTGTTTCAACCAATACTTTCCGAACACCCAATACCACCTTTATAGCCACCCTGTTACGGTGTGGTGTTTGATGACATCAAAGCATCCATCCAGTAAAGGTGATATGCATGATCTCATGGTCGAAGGAATTAGGTTACTATGTATCAGAAAGCATATAGCAATTGAACTATTGAAATGACTTGATCTTTATGCTACGCTTGTCTATAGGAGTATGTCCACCATATCATTCTCCTAACGATATGATCTTGTTGTTGATAACATCTCAATGTTCATGATAGGGAAACCACAATCATCAATCAACCAACAAGCTAGTGAAGTATAGAGGCTATACTAGGGACTTTCAAATTAAGTTTACAAATCACACAAGTATTAATGTTTCCTTGTTAATACTATTATAGCATGAATGTAAACATTTATCATAAACACAAAGATATAATAATAAACTATATTTATTATTGCCTCTAGGGCATATCTCCAACAGTCTCCCACTTGCACTAGAGTCATCTAATCTAGATTACATGGTAATATACCGAACACCCATGGCAGTTTGGTGTTGGTCATGTTTTGCCCTCGGGAGAGGTTTAGTCAACGGATCCGCCACATTCAGATCTGTGTGTACTTTGCAAATCTTTATATCCCCATCTTGGATATGTTCTCGAATAGCGTGAAAACGCAGCTTGATATGCTTCAGCTTCTTGTGTGACCTTGGTTCTTGCGCATTGGCTATGGCGCCCATGTTATCACAGTAGATAGACATTGGGTCCAGCGCACTAGGAACCACACCCAGCTCTGTAATGAACTCTTTCATCCATATCGCTTCTTGTGAAGCCTCGAAGCAGCCATGTATTCCGATTCAGTTGAAGATCTCGCCACAACGCTTTGCTTTGCACCTCCAGCTAATCGCTGCACCATTCAAAATAAATACGTATCCAGATTGTGATTTAGAATCATCCGGATCGGTGTTCCAACTAGCATCGGTGTAACCATTAACAACGAGCTGTTCATCACCTCCATAAGAAAGAACCATATCCTTAGTTCTTCTCAAGTACTTAAGGATGTTTTGATCATGTCCAATGATCCACTCGGATCACTTTGATATCTGCTAGTTAGACTAACGACATATGCGATGTCGGGTCTAGTACATAGCATGGCATACATTAGAGATCCTATGGCTGAGGCATAGGAGTCTTACTCATCCTTTCTCTATCTTACGCCGATGTCGGACTTTGAGTTTTACTCAAGGTCGATATAGCAACATGGGCAAGAACCCTTTCTTGCTATCTTCCATTCCAAACCTCTTTAGAACTTTGTCCAAATATGTACTTTGTGACAATGATATTTGGCGTTCGATCTATCTCTATAAATCTTTATGCCTAATATGTAAGCTGCTTCGCCAAGATCCTTCATTGAAAACTATTATTCAAATACTCTTTGACACTATTAAGAAGGTCTACATCATTCCCAATCAACAATATGTCATCCACATAGTATTAAAAATGCTACAGAGCTCCCACTCACTTTCTTGTAAATACAAGCTTCTCCATAAGTTTGTATAAAACCAAAACTTTTGATTACCTTATCAAAGTTGATTCCAACTTCGGGATGCTTGCTTCAATCCATAGATGGACCGTTGAAGCTTGCATACCTTGTTAGCATCTTTAGGATCGACAAAACCTTTGGGTTGCATCATATACAACTCTTCATCAATGTCTCCATTGAGGAATGCTGTTTGACATCCATCTACCAAATCTCATAGTCAAAAAATGCAGCGATTGCTAAGAGAATCCTCAGAGACTTTAGCTTCGCTACCGGTGAGAAAGTCTCATCGTAGTCAACTCCTTGAATTTGTCGAAACCTTTTCGCGACAAGTCAAGCTTTATAGATACTAACATGTCCATCAGCGTCTGTTTTTATTTTGAAAATCCATTTGTTCTCGACAACCTTGCGGCCATATGGTAGGTCCACCAAAGTCCATACTTGGTTTTCATACATGGATCTCGGATTTCATGGCTTCTTGACATTTGTTGGAATCCGGGATCATCATTGCTTCCTCATACATCGCAGGGTCATTAGTGTTGTCCACCAACATGACACTCAAGACAGAATCATACCAATCAGGAGTGGTACGATTTCGTTGACCTCCGAGGCTCAGAGCAACTTCAACCAAGTTTCATGATCACCATCACTAGCTTCCTCTCTTATTGGTGCAGGCACCACAGAACTTCTTCGGTGCGCTACTCGCAATTTCGAGAGAAGGTTCGACAACCTCGTCGAAGTTCTACTTTCCTTCCAGTCACTTCTTTCGAGAGAAATTCCTTCTCTAGAAAGGATCCATTCTTAGCAACGAAGATTTTGCCTTCGGATCTATGATAGAAGGTATACCCAATAGTTTCCTTCGGTATCCTATGAAGACGCATTTTTCCGCTTTGGGTTCAAGCTTGTCCGCTGTAACTTCTTTACATAGGCTTCAGATCCCCAAACTTTAAGGAGCGACAATTTAGGTTTCTTCCCAAACCATAATTCATACGGTGTCGTTCAACGGATTTAGACGGTGCCCTATTTAAAGTGAATGCGCTGTTTCTAATGCATAACCCCAAAATGATAGCGGTAACTGTAAGTGACATCATAGAACGAACCATATCTAAGAGAGTTCGACACGACGTTCAGACACACCATTACGCTGTGGTGTTCCCGGTGTCAATATGAAAAGTATTCCACATTTCTTCAAATGCTCGCCAAACTCGTAACTTAGATATTCACCTCCACGATCGAACGTAGAAATTTAAAATTATTGTGACTTTGATTCTCTACCTCAGTTTGAAACTCCTTAAACTTCTCTAAATTTTAGGAATTATGTTTAATGAAATAGATATACACATATCTAATCAAATCATCCGTTAAGGTAAGAACATAACGATAACCATCACATGATGCTACACTCATTGGACCACACATCGGTATGTATGATTTCCAATAAGTCGTAGCTCGCTCCATCATACCGTAAAATGGAGTCTTAGTCATTTTACCATCGACATGCTCAGATCTTTCAAGTGATTCAAAATCAAGTGATTCAAGAAGTCCATCGAATGGAGTTTCTTCATACGCTCACTCCAATGTGACCAAGACGACAAAGTACATATAGGTCGAATTATCGCTGATTTCAAATGTTTAGCCTCAATATTGTTGATATTTGTATTTCCACTATCTAGATTCAATATGAATAGACCATCTATCAAAGGTGCATGTGCATAAAACATATTACTCATATAAATCGAACAACCATTATTCTCGGATTTAAACAAGTAACCGTCTCTCAATAAACAAGATCCCGATATAATTTTCATGCTTATCGCAGGCACCAAATAACAATTATTTAAGTATAAAACTAATCCCGATGGTAGATGAAGAGGTAGTGTGCCGACCGCGATCACATCAACCTTTGATCCGTTTTCCACGCGCATCGTCACCTCGTTCTTCACTAGCTTCCGTTTATTCGCAGCTCCTGCTTCGAGTTACAAATATGAGCAACGAACCAGATCAAATACCCGGGCACTACTACGAACACTAGTGAGATACACATCAATAACATGTATATCGATATACCTTTCTTCTTGATGTTGCCGTTCTTCAAATCCGCCAAGTACTTTGGGCAATTCCGCAAAGGACCTTCTCCCTTGCAAGAAAGCACTCAAGATCGTGCTTGGGTCTAGCCTTGGTCTTCTTCGTCGGTATGGTAACTTTCTTACCACCCTTCTTGAAGTGTCCCTACGCTTAGACTCGCCTTTCTTGAATTTTGTGGTCTTATTGACCATCAACACTTGGTGCTCTTTCTTGATCTCCACTTCAGATTTTAACATAGCAAATAGTTACGCAACTCTTTGTTCATGTTCGCATGTTGTAGTTCATCACAAAGTTCTTGTAACTTGGTGGTAGTGATTGGAGGATGGTAAACCCCAAAGTATTAGGAATCACTATACCCAAACTTTGAAGTTTATTTGCGTGCCCAGACATCTTAAGCACATGCTCACCGGCGAGCTACCCTCTTCCATCTTGCGCTTAAAGAACTTTTGAAGCTTCATAACTTTCAATTGCCGCATGAGTCTCAAAGATTAATTTGAGATCCTCGACAATATCATATGGATCGACTCTTCAAACCTTTTCTCAAGCTCGATTCTAAACCATACAAGATAGCACCTTTGAACTATGGAGTCTTGATTCTTCCGAGCGAGGTAAACATTCTTTACTTCATCGGTAGCATCAGCAGCAGGTGTGTCAACAAGCGGTGCAACCAGCACAAAGGTCAAAATACCATTGTGAGGACAATCCTCAAATTTGGAACCAATCCATGAAGTTGCTTCCATTGTTTTCAACTTTTCTTTCTCTAGGAACGCATTAAAATTGATGGTAGGGGCTGCCATTGATCTACAACATATTTGCAATAGTTTAGACTAAGTTTATGACAAATTGAGTTCAAATTAATTAATGAAATTAAACTAGGTGAACTCCCACTCAAAACAACATCCCTCACATTGTTTTAGTGATCACACGAACCAAATCCACTACATCAACACCGATCATCACGAGAGTTGATATAGTTTCAATGGCGAACAATCATCATGTTCATCATATCTACTATATGATTCATGCTTTACCTTTCGCGATCCGTGTTCACGAGGCCATGTCTTTACATGCTAGTCTCGTCAATATCAAACCTTATATACCGCATAAGCAAATCTGGCTTGCTTACTTTGTATTCACCCGCTGAATCAAAGACACCCGATCATCACGTGGTGCGGCAAGCTTTGGCAACGGTGCATACTAAGGGTGAACACTTTAGAACTTGAAATTTATGCATGAGGGATCATCTTATAATGCTACCGCTGTCTACTAAGCAATACAAGATGCATAAAGGATTAACATCACATGCAATTCATAATATGTGATATGATATGGCCTTTTCTTCTTTGTGCTTCGATCTCCATCTTCAAGCACCTAACATGATCTCCATCATCACCGCATAGCATCAAGGTCAATGACGCTTCTTCATGGTTGTCGCCCACCAGCTTCAACTATTACAACTATTTTGAATAGACACGCAGGTCTTAACAAATTAAAGACAACCATATGGCTCCTGCCGTTGCCAACTTACAATAAGGAACATTGCATACATCAAATATAATCACAATCATGGCCATATCACATCATCAGACACCCTGCAAAACAAAGTTAGACGCCTCTACTTTCTTTGCATATTTTACGTGGTTTGGGGCTTTCAATAAGTGTCGTTCTAACTTTAACAAGAACCACAACATTGATACTAGCATTGTTGATCACCGTTGTAAATTGGATCTTTACTATGCTAGGAGAAACAGGCACCATAAAGCCACTTATGCAATACGAGTTGCATGTCAAGCGTGGAGCAAGTCTCATGAACGATGTCATGTAAGGTTAGCCCGGGCCGCTTCATCCCAACATACCGCAAGATGCAAAGTACACAAAAAGCAATCTACAATAAAAGCATCAATGCCCATAATGACCATTGTGTTCTACTCTGCAACAGATCTACATATAGACACGCTCGATACCCTTTGTAGGGGTTCGGAGCATGGAAAACAAAAAATTTCTACCGCATACAAACAAACAAGCCAAGATCTATCTACTAGATTGCAGCAACGAGTCGATGGAATAACTCACCCTCGAAGATTCCAAAGTGTTTAACGAGAGCAGATTCTCGTGGGTGATGTAGTCGTACTCTTTCCGATCTCAAGATCGCAGAGACGATCCTTCCGGCGCAGTTTCAAGAGCTCCCGCAATCGGTCACACGTTCATTGACGAAGACCTTCCTCTCCTTGTTCCAGCAGCCGGAGGTTGTAGCACTCTCCTCGCGATTCGAAGACAACTGGCGTGGTACTGGGAGGTAGAGGGAAATCATGAGGCTTCGCCTTAAGCCGGTCGTAGTATGGTGGAGCTTATGAGAGGCTATTAGTGGTCTAGTAATTAGACACACCAATTAGAGGGCTCTAAACCAATTAGAAGGCTCTAAATCAAATAGCTCTAAACCGGGTTTAGATCTAGGGTTTAGTTTAGAGGATAGGAACTTGTGTGTGTAAGGAGGGAGCCCTGCCTCCTTATAGGTGGGAGGGCTGGCCGGCCAAGGGAGGAGTCCTCCCCAACTCGGCCTTGGGAGGTGCGCCGGCTTGGGGAGGAGGACTCCCTCCCCAACTCGGTTTTGGTCTCCTCCTCTTTTCCCACTTCCCAAAACTTGCCGTTTGACTTTCAAACTAGCCGTTTGACTTTTCAATTTAGGATTTAAATAAACCCTTTATTTTGGACAGCGAGAACACTTAGTACATGATGCAATCATTCCAACATGCAATGACACATTCATGTACCCCTCCCCCTCCGGAGTGCCGGACATTCCGGGACCTTCTAGAATGTTCCCGATGAAAACACCGGAACCATTCCCCAACTCCGAAACGGGACTTTCCTTATATGAATCTTATTCTTCGGACCATTCCGGATCTCCTCGTGATATCCCGGATCCCATCCGAGACTCCGAACAACATTCGGTCTCTTTCTCAATACCATAACTACTCAAACAACGTCAATCCTTATGTGTCTCCCTACGGTTCGTGAATTATGCGGACATGATCGAGACACTTCTCCGAACAATAACCAATAGAGGAATCTGGAAATTCATATGGCTCCCACATATTTCTACGATTACTTTGCGATCGAATGAACCACTTACATACGATACCAATTTCCCTTTGTCTCACGATATGTTACTTATCCGAGGTTATGATCGTCGGTATCTCTGCATACCTAGTTCAACCTCACATCGATAAGTACTCTTTTCTCGTTCCTGATATGTGATCCCTTGTGACCAAGTCACATGCTTGCAAGCTAATTGGATGACATTTCACCGAGAGGGCCCAGAGAATATCTATCCGTCATGTGGATGGACAAATCCCACTCTTGATCCATGTGTTTCAACCAATACTTTCCGAACACCCAATACCACCTTTATAGCCACCCTGTTACGGTGTGGTGTTTGATGACATCAAAGCATCCATCCAGTAAAGGTGATATGCATGATCTCATGGTCGAAGGAATTAGGTTACTATGTATCAGAAAGCATATAGCAATTGAACTATTGAAATGACTTGATCTTTATGCTACGCTTGTCTATAGGAGTATGTCCACCATATCATTCTCCTAACGATATGATCTTGTTGTTGATAACATCTCAATGTTCATGATAGGGAAACCACAATCATCAATCAACCAACAAGCTAGTGAAGTATAGAGGCTATACTAGGGACTTTCAAATTAAGTTTACAAATCACACAAGTATTAATGTTTCCTTGTTAATACTATTATAGCATGAATGTAAACATTTATCATAAACACAAAGATATAATAATAAACTATATTTATTATTGCCTCTAGGGCATATCTCCAACAAATAATGCCTTCAACAAGACCATTGTCAGGCACAACCAATTAAAGCCAGACCTTGGGTTTTCACCCTGAAAGATAGAACCATGAACCTCTCCTGTGCAGGTGCCCCCACTTGCATGCCATTGCTCTAAGTCACGAATCACCAAGCCAATTCCTCATCACCACCCAGACTCGAACCACCATTATCAGTCCACAGATCTTGGTCTCCATAACATTATTCGTCAGCACCATGGAACAAGAACATGCCCTATGATCTTAATACCCAACAAAGCTTCGAAGTGCACCCTCTGAAACTAAATGGTCAGAGTAAAACATGGATGTGCATGACCGAATCCCATTCGATCCAGCAATCTCTCGGCATGATCGCACTTATGGAGTACGCCGGCGGAGCCTTCGGGAACACGGCACACTAACCAAATCAATGTAGAGAAACATCAGGCGAATATTCGTCTTGGCTTGAGAGGGATCAAGGACCCCCACCTTTATTAGGCAGATCGTCGGCCCCCGCGCCACCGCTCGCCGGCTTCCCATGGGACCGGCTGCCCAATTCCCCACCAGCTAGGCCGGCAGAGGAGTAGGCAGCTCGGGCCGTCATGACCGCAACCTCGCGCCAAGAGACCTGCGGAGATCCTCCGACCCAAAGATCGGATGCGGGGGCTGGCGCATCTGGGCCAAGGGCCATGCGACCACACCCACCAGATCTCCACCGGTCATCCCATCGCCGCCGCCCGCCATGGCGCCCACCACCAGCCTCCACCTACGCCTGCCACGCTGGCGGCAGCCCGCACTCCCGGCGACAACAACCCGTGCCGCACCACCAGCAAGGGGAGAGGGATCCCCGCCGCCACCCTCCTTGGGGCGCCTGGGCTTTGCCCACCGGCCCCTCCGGCAGCAGCGAGAAAGAGGAAGAGGCGGCGGCGGCTCCTAGGGTTAGGTCGCGGAGAGAGGTCGGGAGAGGGGTCCAGCCTTTTTTTCATATAGAGAAAATAAGTGCCTACAAAAATATAAGTGCACACATAATAGAGAAAGAAAAAGTGTATCAACATGAAAAAATAGGCAGTGTTCGAAACTTTTATATAACTTGAGGCACATCTAGTCTTTGTAGGTACCTTATCAGGTCTTTTGCAAGTTTGTCTGTTCTATATGGGCAATCATCCAAATAGCTTCTAGCATGCACCCGCTTCATAGAGTTACCTATATCATCAATAATTTGTTACATGGCATAGAGCATAAGTTTATAATTCTTCTTAGGGTGAAAGTGCTTGTCGTATCTCTATAGCGTGTGGAGAATCGAGACTTATTTATAAAGGTGTTTACACGGTTAGAGGACACATCGAGAGACTTTTTTCCGACATGGTTGGTAGGGTGATTGTTGGATTGGTGCTCCATCACCTTAGGTGTCTCTACAATTTGTCATTATGATATGTAGTATGCCTTGTTTCCTTTTTCCGTTTTATCTTCGGACATGTGTCGGCTGTGTGCATCCAAGTTATGGAGAGACCAATGTGATGTTTAAAACTCTTATAAGTAACAAATCGCTATTTAAAAAAAATCATCCTAGCGATAACTATGGTCGCTGACGAGCAATGAATTTGTGTGCGGCTTCGGCAAAAGTTTTGATCCTTAGGGTCTTCTTGGTTGTAATCTCGATGCAAACACCGACCGAACGGAGAGGAAACAGAGACGTGCGGGGGTTCATCGCGGGGGTTCATCCACTACTCGATACATCTCTATCTTTGCCTCGGGCAAAGCTGGAACGCGTCTGGCACTCCTCCATGAAATAGATTGTCCCATCGCCCTACATAAGTCATAAGCGGGTGAAATTCCCTATCAAAGCACTGCATGATGGAGCTACAGCAGTCGACCGCGTCGAAGTCGATGATAGCATATTGATATCATTAACAGCTTCCGTACACACACGGACGCCGACCGGCCGCCGGTTCCAGGATCATTTTCGTATTAATCCTATTGGCAACGAGTGCCCTTGATTGATGGATCAATCGAGAGATATCATGAGCTTAGCTTGCCCCACTCCCTCCGTTTTAAAATATAAGATGTTTTAGTTTTATGAAGCAAATGTATCTAAACTTTTTTTAGTATTAGGCTCACTTAGTCGTGGAGTAAATCTAGACACTAAAACAAGTCTAGAAATATTTTCTTCACGAATCTAAAACATTTTATATTTTGAAACGGAGGGAATAAGTAGTAGTAGCTTTGTTGGAGCTGTATGGATCACGCGATATGGCAGCTGACCTCGTCACGAAGCACTTCAGACACGGACGGGTCAACCGTAATGATTTCTGGTGTTGTCATCGTCGTCAGTTCACTTGGCCTAGATAGTTGGAGGCTGTCCGAGCCCCGCGGCTTGGTAAACAAATAAATCAGGACAAGACTAATTGATCAGTCTGCTGCTGAAATGCACGTAATCAGTCTGCTTCTGAATTCGTATACAATCGGACCTACTCCGGCCTGATCCAAAGTTTTTTTTGAGCTTCCTCGCCTGATCGAGAGCAACTATCCTACCAATTAGATCGACCAAATCAAACCGGTTGCTCGTGTACTATATGCATTATCATAGTACTCTCTCCGACCCATATTAATTGACTCAAATTTGTCTAATTTTGAATGAATCTAAACACTATTTAGCATATATGTTCATTCAAATTTTGATAAATCTAAGTCAATTAATATGGGTCGGAGGGAGTAACTTTTTTTTTTCATGTCCAGTTAACAGTTAATGCTGCTAGCTGCTAATTTCAATAAACTTGCTTCGATCATGCTATAGTACGTGGTTTAACTCTACCCAGCTAGCAAGATATATCAGGAGGTATGCGAGTATGGAAGTGTGTTACATGCGGGTTTTCCTTTTGTCGGCCGGTAGATATGTAGAGTATAGTTTGGCACGTAAGCGGCCTGCACATCACCACTCGAGCTTGAGAGAGATGGAAAGCCATGGATAACATGTGCGCCCGGGTTGGTGCCACATGCGCCATCAATGAAATACCGTTTGTGATCGCTCGATGGCAACAACAATCTCGCAATGCTTCTCAAATGCATATTGCACACACACGATCGATAAGATCTCTTGGTAGAACCAACTGGTCTACCCGTCCTAAGGCGTAGCTTGTAGGAGAAGGAGGGGGAGACGTGAGGGCGAGGCGGCAGGGCGCCGTCGTGCGCGGGCTGGAGAGGAGGGGCGGCGGCTGGGAGACCGACTCCTCAGGGAGTCGGCAATAATGAATATTATTATTGCTTGCTGTTTGATTCGTTTACAACTAGTATATAAAGAACTAAAACCCTAAACTGATAATGGGCTAAGCCCCTAGTTGGGCCCATGGTTGGGCCCCCTCCTCACGTAACTCAGACCGGTCATAACATCTCTCCCCGCCTGTGCAAACAGCTCGTCCTCGAGCTGGTAGTCGGGGTAGTGCTGGCTAAACTCCTCGTGCTTCTCCCAAGTGGCCTCCTCCGGAAGGCCTTCCCACTGCACCAGCAAGTACCAAATGCCGCGACGGAGCTGGGCGCATAACACCTTCGCCGGGGTCGGAAGAAGACGGCCATCGGCGATCGGTGGTAACGCCGGTGGCGCGGCCGGTGGCTCCCCATGGTAAGGCTTCATCAGACCCACATGAAAGACATCATGGATGCGGGAGCCCGCTGGCAGCTGAAGGCGATATGCAAGTGTGCCCACACGCTCCAAGATGACGAAAGGGCCAGCGTAGCGAGGCCCAAGCTTGCGCCTCGCACGCGGGTCGAGGGACTGGGTGGATCGATGAAGAAGGCGCAGCCACACCCAGTCACCCACCGCATAGGCCACCTCACGATGATGGCCGTCGTAGTAGTGCTTGGCGAGCTGCTGAGCCTGAACGAGACGCTGCCGCACCTCAGCAAGCATCTCGTCGCGGTCGCGGAGAAGCTCCCCTGCAGCCTCCGTCCGAGCAGTCGCCGGATCGACCGGCAAGATGGGCGGTGGCGGCCGACCATAGACCACCTCGAATGGCATGGCACGCAGGGCAGAATGGTAGGAGGTGTTGTAGCAATATTCCGCCCAGGCGAGCCAATCCATCCATGCGCGAGGACGATCACCTGTAACACAACGTAAGTACATGGCGATCACTTTGTTAACCACCTCAGACTAGCCGTCCGTATGAGGATGAAACGTCGTGCTGAACCGGATCTTGACACCCGCCATCCTGAAAAGGTCATGCCAGACGTGCCCCGTGAACACCGGATCCCGATCACTGACGATCGACGCGGGAAAACCGTGGAGGCGGACGATGCTGTCGAAGAAGGCACGAGCAACGGACGCGGCGGTGTACGGGTGGCCAAGCGCGATGAAGTGTGCGTACTTGGAGAAGCGGTCGACCACCGTTAGGATGACGGACTTGCCGTCCACCTTGGGGATGCCCTCGATGAAGTCCATGGAGATGTCGGACCAGACCTGGGAGGGCACCTCCAGCGGCTGCAACATCCCCGCCGGTCGCAGCATCTCCGTCTTGTTGCGCTGGCATATCTCGCAAGAGCGCACCCAGTCCTGGACCAAGGCCCGATCCCCGGGGATGTAGAAGTCGGCGCGGAGACGGTGGAGGGTCTTCTGGACACCCTCATGGCCCGACGAATGGGCCAACATGAGCACCTGGTGTCGAAGATCGTCGTGGTCGGGCACGAAGATACGGCGCCCGTGCAAGAGGAGCCCCTCAGCCCAGCGCCATGGAGCCTCCAACTCGCCCTCCTCCAACTGCTGCCGCAGGAGCTGGGCGTCAGGCGCTGCCGCAGTAGCCTGGCGGATGGTGTCGAAGAGGGCGAAGGAGGGGCCCGAACGAATGCACATTGCCGTCCCCTCGGGTGCGCCGTCCTCATCGTCAGCGTCGCGGCGAGAGAGAGCGTTGGCAAGGGTGTTGAGGCGCCCCAGTCGGTACCCCATAGTGAAATCAAAGCCGAACAGCTTGTTGATCCACTGATGCTGCGGAACGGTCGAGAGCCTCTGATCCAACAAGTGTAGGGGTTCGTAGCATGGAAAACAAAAAATTTCTACCGCATGAACACACAATCAAGATCTAATCTATGATCAAGCCAAGATCTATCTACTAGATTGTAGCAACGAGTCGATAGAGGAACTCACCTCAAGATTCCAAAGCGTTAACGAGCATTCTCGTGGGTGATGTAGTCGCACACTTGCCGATCTCAAGATCGCAGATCTTCGGCGCTTCCTCGGGCAGCCGGCTCAAGTCGGGTCACATCGCCTGCACTTTCGACGAAGACCTTCCTCTCCTTGTTCCAGCAGGCAGCGGAGGTTGTAGCACTCCTCGCGATTCCGGCAAAGACGACAGTGGTACCAAGTAGAGGGAGATCTCGCAGGCTTCGCCTTAAGCCGAGCGAGTATGGTGGAGTATGAGAGAGGCCTTGGTGATCTACGGTTTAGGGCACCAAGGGAGGGCTTGGTCGACGGCTAGGGTTTGGGAAACCCTAACTCGCGAGTTAGAGGAGCTAGGCGGCGGGCGACTTGGAGGAGGCCGGCTAGGAGGCTAGGGTTTGGGGTGTAGGAGATGTGTCTAGGAGGGAGCCCTACCCTCCTCTTATAGGAGGGAGGCGCCGGCCAAGGGAGGAGTCCTCCCAACTCGGCTTGGAGGTGGGCGGTGGAGGAGGGACTCCTCCCAACTCGGTTTCCTCCTCTTTCTCCACTTCCCAAAAATAGCCGCTTGACTTTTCAAATTGGCGTTTGACTTTTCAAACTAGGATTTGATTAAACCCTTTATTTTGTACAGAGATGACACCTAGTACATGATGTAATCATTCCAACTTGCAATGACACATTTATGTACTCTTCCTCCGAGTGCGGACATTCCGAACCTTCTAGAACATTCCCGATGAAAACACCTAATCATTCCCCAACTCAAACAGACTTTCCTTATATGAATCTTATTCTCCGACCATTCCGGATCTCCTCGTGATATCCCGGATCCCATCCGAGACTCAACAACATTCGGTCTCTTACTCATCATTCCATAACTACTCAACAACATCGAATCCTTAAGTGTCTCTCACGGTTCGTGAATTATGCGACATGATCGAGACACTTCTCGATCAATAACCAATAGAGGAATATGGAAATTCATATGGCTCCCACATATTTCTACGATTACTTTGTGATCGAATGAACCACTTACATACGATACCAATTTCCCTTTGTCTCACGATAGTTTACTTATCCGAGGTTATGATCGTCAGTATCTCTGCATACCTAGTTCAACCTCGCATCGATAAGTACTCTTTTCTCGCTCCTCGTGGTATGTGATCCTCAGAGCCACCACATGCTTGCAAGCTAATTGGATGACATTCCACCGAGAGGGCCCAGAGTATATCTATCCGTCATATGGATGGACAAATCCCACTCTTGATCCATGTGTCTCAACCCATACTTTCCGAACACTCAATGCCACCTTTATAGCCACCCTGTTACGGTGTGGTGTTTGATGTCATCAAAGCATCCTTCCGATAAAGGTGATATGCATGATCTCATGGTCGAAGGAATTAGGTTACTATGTATCGTAAAGCTTATAGCAAATGAACTATATTAAATGACTTGATCTTTATGCTACGCTTAACTATAGGAGTATGTCCATCACATCATTCTCCTAATGATATGACCTGTTGTTAATAACATCTCTATGTTCATGATCGTGAAACCATGATCATATATTAACCAACAAGCTAGTTTAACAAGAGGCTTTACTAGAGACTCTTTTATGTTTACAAATCACACAAGTATTAATGTTTCCGGTTAATACAATTATAGCATGGTATGTAAACATTTATCATAAGTATGAAGATATGATAATAACCACTTTAATATTGCCTCTTGGGCATATCTCCAACAGTCTCCCACTTGCACTAGAGTCAATAATCTAGTTTCAAACCTTTGTGTATTCAACACCTATGGCTTTCCGGTGTTGTATATACACGATTGCTAGTGGTCAACTGATCTCCGGATCTGACACTTCTGTGTCCGTGTGTAATTGCATGTCTTTATGCCTCTACGCATCACTCATTCTCTAATGAGATGGCTTTGTATAATTTTGGTCCTTTGGTGAGACTTTTAGTTCTTTGGGGTTAAAACATGTTGATAATATTGTCGTACAATATATCTTCATAGTATTATCCCGCTGTGAACTACACCTAGTTTGATAACAAACTACTTGACACAAATGCCCTCTTTAGCTGCTATTATAGCAGTCATATACTTAGCCTTTTGTTGTAGTATCTGTCACAATGTCTTAACTTTGGAACTCATCCAAATCCATTATGGAACTTACTTTCCACTATATTGTGCCACCCTTAGTTTAGATTGAGATAAACTTAATTTGTACTTTATGACAAAACTAGTATCAATGTAATTCATTTACAATGAACTAACCATCTATTTGTCACTTCTACAAAATAATATATTCTTAGTTCTTTTACAAGATCATAAGAATATCTTTACTATCGTCCAATAATCATCTTATGAATCATTCTGGTATATGCTCATAACATTTAGAGCATAGGACATATCTGGATTTGTACATATCACAACATGATTGATATAAATACTCTTTGTGATTTCATACATCAAGTATCAATCTATACTTGAATCTTTGTTTCACTTACCAAGTGTCAATACACTTGAATATATCATCAATATTGAACTCATTCAATCCTTTCTGTGCGACAAGAACCTTTCTTATAGTTTCTATATTGAACTTATTCAATATATCATCTATGTACTTTCGGCACAACCATATTAGCATCTATTGATGCCAAATATTTGGGTTTTGCCTAAGTCTTTCATCGGGATGAAATTCTTAATATGTGTTAATAAAAGATACATCATTTTTAATCAACAATATGTCTTCCACATAATGTATTAGAAATATGTCTTAGCGCTCCCACTTAATTTCTTGCAAATGCAAGTATCTTCATTGTCTCCGATGAAATTAAACTCTTTTAACAGTTTCATCATAGTGAAGATTCCAACTCCACGATGCTTACTCCAACCATTGAAGTTTGCATATGCTTTTAGCATCCTTTGAATTAACAAAACCCTTTGGACCGTGTCATGCACACGTCCTAGGTAACCCTTCTATTAGAAGAACTTGTTTTGTTTATTCAACTACCACATAACAAAAATTATATGTAGTGGTTGCTACATTAATCCGTCTAGACTAAATATCGCTATGAAAGATCAAATCTTGTCATAGTCAACCTTTGAACATTTTGTGAACTCTTTCCCAACATGTCGACTATTTCATAGATGTGAAACATCCATGTCTACTTATTTATAGATCCAAACACAACTGTAAGGTCTTACACCTTTCTCGAGGGTCCTTCAAGTTCAAAACTTGATTTCTCGTGTATGGAACTATCACGGATTTTATGGCTTCAAGCCATTTGACGGAGTCAGGGCCCATCGTCGCTTCTTTGCATGTAGTCCGTTCATTATTCTCAAATAATGATTCAACCCTCAAATCTTGGTATTTGATTGTTTACTCGACCTACTTGGTTCAATAGAAACTTGGACCTCCGTGACCGCAACCTTTGAGGCACGTGAGCCATGAGCATTGTTGCTGCCTCCGGAACACTTTTCGGCGCTGCAACTTGCACATATAGCTAAGGTTCCTTTAACCTTATCAAAGTTCTATTGTCCTCCCACTTATCTTTTCATGAAAAATTCCTTCTCAAAGAAACTTGACGTTCTAAGCGACAAATACTTTTGTCTCCGGTGTTTATGGAGGAATACTTAACAGTAATACAAAGACAGTTTCATCCGACTTTGGTTGCAAACATCTTTCTTATGCATAGCATACCAATGTTTAAGAAAGGACTACTTGGGTTTTATCCCAAACCATAACTTTATATGGTGTCATTTCAGCGGATTATGATGGAGCTCTTTTCAGTGGAAAACGGTAGTCTCTAAAGCTTTTAATCTTTAAAATATAATGGAAGTTTTATGAATTACACCTTTGATATTACCATGTCAAACAAGGTTTAATTACATATCTCGAACACTCCATACTCTTATGGTGTTTCGGGAAATGCAAATTCACGGAACGATTCCTTAAATCTTAGGTATTATGCTAAACTTGTAACTCAAATATCTTCCTTTATGATATTATCATAAACTATTTATATTCTTATTACAATGTTTTTGCACTTCATCTTGAAAGACTTTGAACTTTTTCAAATGTTTCATACTTCATCCTTATTAAGTAAATATTCATATATTCACTCAAATTATCGGAGAAAGCATATGAAGTTGAAATCCATCGCTCTTGACTACACATAATGGATTTCGTACAACAATATGTACAAGTTCCAATAAGCTAGTCATTCGTTCCCTTTTGGCCTATGAACGAAGTTTTAATTATCTCTAGGAAAGTTTCACAAGCGTCATGTGATCAAAAATCAAAAGACTCCAAAATTCCATCCACATGGAGTTTCTTCATGTTTTCTTTCCAATATAATTTAAACGGCGATGTCACTTGCTAAGTGATCTTTCAATCAATTTGTCTTTCGACATTTTTAGCACTAGTTTTATGGATGTGATTTCTCCAACGAGATTTGTGAATCATCCATCTTTTATGGATTACGACAATTATTTGAACAACCCTTTTGTTCTCATAATACCTGATAAAACAAATCTTGAAGGCAAGCTTTTTAACGAGCAACACAATAAACCTTTATTTGTTCTCGATGAACATCATCACATATTCTTTTGCTAGTTACTTAGGCCATTGTAGTTCATGAATTGTGTTGTTTCGTATGACGATTCACACCAACAAATTCAGTATCAAATACTTAAGAACCACATTGTTTAATAAGCAAAGAATATATCCATAACATGTATATCATCTATATACTTAAGCTGAACAATTCTAGTCTTTTCTTTTCTGCCATATACTTATGAGATTCTCTTCAAGATTTCCTGTTCTGTTTGAAAGAATCTATCAACATCAATAGTGGAGCCATATACATGACACATAGTCCAAAGCATGTATAGTAAAATACCAATGTCTTTGGACTTGCACCTTGAAGTAGTTCACCATCATCAAATGTTTGGTGTTCTTTCAAATTCCTTTCTTTAGTAATCTCTTGGTGTAGTAAACATTTTACCTACATCAAATATTCACCCTTATCATGGAATTATCCATGATCAAGATAATTTTAGCTTATAACGTGAATCATGAGTATAATGTTGCTCTCCAAAACCTTTTGGAGGATTAGGACAACTAGTGTCTCCAACCTTTTGCAAATTCTCATCAAATATGAGAACATGACTTTTGCCATATTATACTCTATCATGTTGCAACCAAAACTTTGTTTTAGATATCACAATATCTTCCACACATCATGGTTTCTGAAACAACTCTTTCAGATCCTAGATAACCTTGATATTAAGACAATCCTTTGAATATCAAGAATCAAGGAGACAAACATGATACTCATACACTAACTCTTGGAATTGTCACTCTCGATTTTAATACCAATTATTAAACATCATGGAGTAACTGGAACTTACTGAAAGTTTGCAATAGGACTTTTAAACTTTAGATTAACACTTCAAAACAATACGATACCAGTTCGTAAAGTAACTAACCAGAATTCTATAGTTCTATCATCTCAATTGAAACTAAGCGCAAGGTGGTAAACGGATGCCAATGACTACAACAACTATGCAAATTCACTTTGATTTAATTTATGATAAATAGTGTTCAACTTTTAATCAAATTGCTGTTGAACTCCCACTCAAAACAATATCCCTCACATTGTTTTAGTGATCACACGAACCAAATCCACCACATCAAAACCGATCATCACGAGAGTTGATGTAGCTTCAATGGCGAACAATCAACATGTTCATCATATCTACTATATGACTCATGCTTTACCTTTCGGTGATCCGTGTTCCGAGACCATGTCTGTACATGCTAGGCTCGTCAAGATCAAACCTTAGCTTCCGCATGAGCAAATCTGGCTTGCTCACGTTGTATACACTTATGAATCTAACACACCCGATCATCGCGTGGTGCTTCAAACAACAAGCTTTAGCAACGGTGCTAACTAAGGGTGAACACTTTATGATTTGAAATTGTGTGTTGAGGATCATCTTATAATGCTACCGTGAACTAAGCAATACAAGATGCATAAAAGGATTAACATCACATGCAATTCATAATATGTGATATGATATGGCCTTTTCTTCTTTGTGCTTCCGATCTCCATATTCAAGCACTAACATGATCTCCATCATCACGGGCATTGCATCAAGGTCAATGACGCCGCCCATGGTTGTCGCCCACCGCTTCAACTATTACAACTACTTTGAATAGACACGGTCTTAATAGAATTTAAAGACAACCATATGGTTTCCTGCCGTTGCCAACTTATAATAAGGAACATTGCATACATCAAATATAATCACAATCATGGCCATATCACATCACAAGACACCCCGCAAAACAAAGTTAGACGTCTCTAATTTTCTTTGCATGTTTTACGTGGTTTGGGGCTTTCAATAAGTGTCGTTCTAACTTACGAACAAGAACCACAACATTGATACTAGTATTATCAATCACCCGTTGTAAATTGAATCTTAACTATGTTGGGAGAAACAGCACCAAGAAGCCACTTATGCAATACAAGTTGCATGTCAAGCATGGAGCAAGTCTCATGAACGATGTCATTTAAGGTTAACCCGGGCTGCTTAATCCCACCATCCCGCAAGATGCAAAGTACATAAGAAGCAATCGACAACAAAAGCATCAACGCCCACAATGACCATTGTGTTCTACTGCAACAGATCTACATATAGACACGGCTCGATACCACCGTAGGGTTCAGAGCATGGAAAACAAAATTTTCTACCGCATGAACACACAATCAAGATCTAATCTATGATCAAGCCAAGATCTATCTACTAGATTGTAGCAACGAGTCGATAGAGGAACTCACCCTCGAAGATTCCAAAGCGGTTAACGAGAGCAGATTCTCGTGGGTGATGTAGTCGACACTTGCCGATCTCAAGATCGCGTAGACGATCCTTCCCAAGGCTGCTCGGCAGCGCCTCAATCGGTCACACGCCTGCACTCGACGAAGACCTTCCTCTCCCTTGTTCCAGCAGGCAGCGGAGGTTGTAGCACTCTCCTCGCGATTTCGGCAGCACGACGGCGTGGTACCAGAAGTAGAGGGGAGATCTCGCAGGGCTTCGCCTTAAGCCGGAGCGAGTATGGTGGAGTATGAGAGAGGCCTTGGTGATCTACGGTTTAGAGGGCACCAAGGGGAGGGCTTGGTCGACGGCTAGGGTTTGGGAAACCCTAACTCGCCGAGTTAGAGGAGCTCTAGGCGGCGGCGACTTGGAGGAGGCCGGCGGCTAGGAGGCTAGGGTTTGGGGTGTAGGAGATGTGTCTAGGAGGGGAGCCCTACCCCTCCTCTTATAGGAGGGAGGCGCCAGCCAAGGGGAGGTGAGTCCCTCCCCAACTCGGCTTGGAGGTGGGCCGGCGGTGGAGGAGGGACTCCTCCCCAACTCGGTTTCCTCCTCTTTCTCCACTTCCCAAAAATAGCCGTTTGACTTTTCAAATTGGCGTTTGACTTTTCAAACTAGGATTTGATTAAACCCTTTAATTTGTACAGAGATGACACCTAGTACATGATGTAATCATTCCAACTTGCAATGACACATTTATGTACTCTTCCCCTCCGGAGTGCCGGACATTCCGGAACCTTCTAGAACATTCCCGATGAAAACACCGGAATCATTCCCCAACTCACAGACTTTCCTTATATGAATCTTATTCTCCGGACCATTCCGGATCTCCTCGTGATATCCCGGATCCCATCCGAGACTCTGAACAACATTCGGTCTCTTACTCATCATTCCATAACTACGCAACAACATCGAATCCTTAAGTGTGTCTCCCTACGGTTCGTGAATTATGCGGACATGATCGAGACACTTCTCCGATCAATAACCAATAGAGGAATCTGGAAATTCATATGGCTCCCACATATTTCTACGATTACTTTGCGATCGAATAAACCACTTACATATGTTACCAATTTCCCTTTGTCTCACGATAGTTTACTTATCTGAGGTTATGATCGTCGGTATCTCTGCATACCTAGTTCAACCTCGTTACCGATAAGTACTCTTTTCTCGTTCCTGTGGTATGTGATCCCTTGTGAGCCAGTCACATGCTTGCAAGCTAATTGGATGACATTCCACCGAGAGGGCCCAGAGTATATCTATCCGTCATATGGATGGACAAATCCCACTCTTGATCCATGTGTCTCAACCCATACTTTCCGAACACTCAATGCCACCTTTATAGCCACCCTGTTACGGTGTGGTGTTTGATGTCATCAAAGCATCCTTCCGGTAAAGGTGATATGCATGATCTCATGGTCGAAGGAATTAGGTTACTATGTATCAGAAAGCTTATAGCAAATGAACTATATTAAATAACTTGATCTTTATGCTACGCTTAACTATAGGAGTATGTCCATCACATCATTCTCCTAATGATATGACCCTGTTGTTAATAACATCTCTATGTTCATGATCAGGAAACCATGATCATATATTAACCAACAAGCTAGTTTAACAAGAGGCTTTACTAGAGACTCTTTTATGTTTACAAATCACACAAGTATTAATGTTTCCGGTTAATACAATTATAGCATGGTATGTAAACATTTATCATAAGTATGAAGATATGATAATAACCACTTTAATATTGCCTCTTGGGCATATCTCCAACAACAAGTACTTGAGGCTGTAGTGGTCCGTGCGAATCTAGAACGAGCGCCCCCAAAGGTAGGGACGCCAATGGCGCACGGCCTGTACCAAGCCAATGAGCTCCTGCTCGTACGCCGCAAGCTTGAGATGGCGTGCGGCGAAAGGCCTGCTGAAGTAGGCAAGCGGGCCATCACCCTGGTGAAGCACGGCACCGAACCCCACGCCGGAGGCGTCGCAATCGACGATGAACGACCGTGCGAAGTCCGGCATCTGGAGAACGGGGCCCGTCGTAAGGGCCCCCTTCAGGGCCTCGAACGCGGCGGTGGCCTCATCGTCCCAGGCGAAGGCGTCGCGGCGCAGCAACCGCGTGAGAGGTGTCGCGATGATGCCAAAGTCCCGGATGAATTTCCGGTAGTACCCGGCGAGACCCAGGAAGCCGCGAAGAGCGCGCGGCGAACGAGGAGGCGGCCACGCGGAGACGGCCGCCACCTTGTCGGCGTCCATGGCCACCCCCTCGGCGGAGATGACGTGGCCGAGGTAGGCGACCGATGTCGTCCCGAACGAGCACTTCGAGCGCTTAAGGTGAAGATGATGCGCTCGAAGCTCGTTGAAGACGATGGCGACATGCTGTAGGTGCTCCGCCCACGAGGCGTTGTAGATAAAAATATCGTCAAAGAAAATGAGCACAAACCGACGTAAATAGGGGCGGAGTACATCGTTCATCAGGGCCTGGAATGTCGCTGGCGCGTTGGTGAGGCCGAAGGGCATCACCACGAACTCGAAGTGGCCATGATGGGTCCGGAACGCCGTCTTGGCGATGTCGTTCGGGTGCATGCGCACCTGGTGGTAGCCCGACCGTAAGTCGAGCTTGGTGAAGAAGCGCGCCCCATGGAGCTCGTCGACCACCGGGATGGGGAACTTGTTCTTCAGCGTGAGCGCGTTGAGTGCGCGGTAGTCAATGCAGAAGCGCCATGTGCCATCCGTCTTGCTGACGAGCAGCACCGGCGCTGAGAATGGCGACGTAGAGATCCGGATGATGCCCGCAACGAGCATGAGGGCGCACTGTCGCTCGAGCTCGTCCTTCTGCAGCTGGGGGTAGCGGTAAGGCCGCACGGCCACCGGCGTCGTGTTCGGGGCGAGGTGGATACAGTGATCGTACACCCGGGTAGGCGGGAGGCCTTGCGGCTCGTCGAAAAGGTCGTCGTGCTGTTGCAGGAGGTGGGCCAACAGAGGGTGCTCGGAGTCGATGTCGACCGTGGTGAGCTGGAGCTGTGGTGCCGGGGCAGCGCCCCCAATGCCCGTCCAACAGACGCAGCGGCCCTGGCGCCAGAAGGTCATCGTAAAGGCGGCGAAGTCCCACAGTATGGGCCCGAGGGGTCGCAAGAAGTCCACGCCGAGTATGAAGTCGAAAAAGCCCAAGTCGATGTCGGCGCACGCGATGGTAAAGTGCTCGTCGCCGATGGAGAGCGGCACGTGCTGCGCCACGCCGTGGCAGCGAAGGCGGTCGCCGTTGGCCACGGTGACGCGGAGATGGTCGCCGCCCGTCGGCTGGAGGCCCAAGCGCCGCATGGTGGCCTCCGGCAGGAAGTTATGTGTGGAGCCGGTGTCGAGGAGGGCCACCAGCTGCTCGCCGTGTATCGTCACCGGCAGGAGCATAGTCTGCTCGTTGCGGGTGCCCGCCAACACGTGGAGCGAGACCACGCACGCCGTGGCCGGCGTGGCGTCGAGAGCGGTCTCCGTCGCTATGTCGACACCCGTGTCCGCGTCGTCGTCGTCTACCGTCTCCAAGTAGAAGAGGCGCGGGCCGACGTGACCTGGCGCGTAGGGCTCGTCGCAGTTGAAGCACAGGCCGAGGCGACGGCGCTCCAACTGTTCCGCCGGTGTGAGGCGCCGGAAGGTACGCTGCGTCGCTGCTGGAGCGGGCGGTGCTGGCCGCGTGGTCGGCGCTGCGGCCGGCGGAGGGCGGGCGGGTGGCCGGGCCCCGCGACTCGGGGGAGGCGGCTGCAGCGCCTGGGCCCGACGCTCGTACGCCCGAGCGTAGTGCATCGCCGTCTGCAGGTCATGGGGGCCTGGAGCTCCACGTCCACCCGTATGTGGTCCGGAAGTCCCCCGACAAAGAGCTCCGCGCGCTGTTGCCCCGTGACACCCGGGGCGTGGCAGGCGAGTGCCTGAAAGCGATCGGCGAAGTCCTGCACCGTGGACGTAAAAGGGAGGCGCCCCAGCTCCGCGAGGCGGCTCCCTCGGATCAGCGGACCGAAGCGAAGGAGGCATAGCTCCCAAAAGCGGTCCCAAGGAGGCATGCCGCCCTCGTCTTGCTCGAGGGCGTAGTACCACGTCTGGGCGGCGCCCCGGAGGTGATAGGAGGCAAGCCAGGTGCGATCCGACGCCAGGGTGCGCTGCTTGAGAAGGGCGGGGCCCATGGTGCGGGCGCCGGCACGGGGACGGCGGCCGACTGCGGCGGCGTCGGGGGCCCCTGGGAGCCGATCAAGAAGAGGCGGATGCCTTGGACCGCGGTGACGAGCTCGTTGATGACCCCGCTCATCTGCTCGGGCGTGTAGAGGACGGGCGCCGGCGCAGCGGAGCCCGCCGACGTGGCGGCCAACGGAGACCCCGCCGTGGTGGCGATGACGGAAGGGGCGGGCAGAGGCGCGGACGACGTGGTGGTGGGCGGCGGAGAAGACATGATCGCAGCCGAGCTAGCTGATACCAAATTGGTAGAACCAACTGGTCTACCCGCCCTAGGGCGTAGCTTGTAGGGGAAGGAGGGGGAGACGTGAGGGCGAGGCGGCGGACGCCGGCGGCAGGGCGCCGTCGTGCGCGGGCTGGAGAGAAGGGGCGGCGGCTGGGAGACCGACTCCTCGGGGAGTCGGCAATAATGAATATTATTATTGCTTACCGTTTAATTCGTTTACAACCAGTATATAAAGAACTAAAACCCTAAACTGATAATGGGCTAAGCCCCTAGTTGGGCCCATGGTTGGGCCCCCTCCTCACGTAACTCAGACCGGTCATAACGTCTCTAAATCTGGGGATCGATCTCTGCACCTGATCAGTACCATGCTATTGAGAATCGACTCCCCCGCAGATTGTTTAATCTCTATGGGATTAAACCGTTCTAATTAGTATAGTACTAACTTATTCGTTAGGCTCAAGGCTGCAGATTAGTTTAATTTCAGTGGTATTAACTATTATTGTCAAGTGATGCTGGTGTCTTGTATATATTAGTGTGAGGCCCAGCTCAGGATATTCCGTACACGAGGTACTAATTGACAATTCCACCACTCGGATCGAGCTACATAGCGATGACTACACTAGAATTAGATGGCATCGGCCAGCTAAGGGAAGCTAGCATATTCAAAATAGATTAGGCTAGGAAATTCGTTAATTATTAGCAGCTTTGGAACTAGCAGCACTAGCCTTGTGGCCGCGTATTGGCTGCTGCATCCATCAATGCACGTAGCTATGTGCGTACAAGCCGCGTCAGAGTTTGATCAAAGAAGTTAGGTTATTATATGTTCCTGAATCAACTGTCACCGTACGTACATAGAATCTGACAGAGCCAGAGTTGTACGGACGTTCGGCACCTAGGTAATTGCAGTGTAATTAACGAAGTCGTCTTTGAGTCGCTTCACAGATAGAAACTTTTCTCTTTTGTTGCGGTATATGCAGCTAATTCTTCCGTACTCCAATGTTGACTAAGTACGGAGGCAATTAAGTTCGGAGTGATTACTACTACAGTAACGTTAATTAAGTTGGTAGATTTAATTTCCGAAAAAAAAAGTTGGTAGATTCCGTCTTAAGTGACTGAGAATTCAGTTGTCGGTCTAGTTGGAGCTGACATGTAAATATCAAAAAGATTCCAAATCACCGCATATCATATCACGACGCGAAAGACGTCCAATTCGTCCAATAAGTAATCAAGAGTAGAGCTGTTACAATACTATACAAGTGCTAGTATTATATATTTAGTATTGTCTAATTTCACTGTGGCTAATTTTTTTCAACTGACTGTACATATATGAGTGACCTCGTTATCGATCTGGTGGTCGACCTCGCGCGAGGTAATTAACTGAACACCGTCAGCTAACGGCCGGAATCCCTTGCTGCTGCTCCAACTGAACGGAACGGGGTTGTGATGATGTCAGGCCTCGTCTGTAAGGATGGCAATGGGCAGGGTATGGGCAGGGTAGATCAATACCATACCCATACCCGTGTAGCCAATAGGTACAAAAGCTTACCCATACCCATACCCGCGGGTATAAAAGTTTATCCATATCCATACCCGGCGGGTACCCATACTCATTGGGTACCCGCCGGGTATATCCAATAGTATACAAGTTATTCAAAATTTACTTTCATCAATAGCATATTTAAAAAAGACAATAATCTCTACTTACTAATAGTAAGCAAGTACATAAAAGTATCAAATTAAAGTTTAAAAGTCGCAATCTCATACTCGTCCCTAGACTTCTTGGCCATATAAGTTCAAACTCTATAGGTAAGTTTGACATGTCAGTTTAAATGGGAGGGTATGGGTATACCCATGGGTACAAGTCTATACCCGTGCCCGTACCCGCGACTTAACAGGTAGGATTTAGGTATTACCCATGGGTATAAAAGTGTGCCCATACCCTACCCATGCGGGTACGGTATTCGCAGGTACCCATACCCATGGGTAAAATTGCCATCCTTACTCGTGTGGTCGTCAAAGCCAAAGTGGGGAAAAAGCTGATATATATATATGCCTTTGAACCCTTGGCTTGGCTTGCTTGAGAGTTATGCATCATCCTCTCATCGATCCTCTTGCCTCATCGGACTCCAAGAACTCCGTTGGTTACTTTACATGAATTATTAATCGGATGGACCCCACTAGCAGCTTAAGTTATCCAAAGCTAGCTTGATTGGTCGTAACCAAAGCTTAGCTTTCTTCCTTTTCTCGCTTTTCCCTGCCGGATGCAGCAAGTTACATGCGACCGAGACTTTTAGCAGACATACACATACTCGGAACTCACTAGCCCGGCCGGTGAAATGGACCCAATGCAACAAGATAATTACGTGCCCTACACACTTTTATTTAATCATTTTTTCTTGGTCAAGTTCCACACTTGAGAAAATAAATAGAGTTCAGTTCATTCAGAACTTGTGAATTTCGTGTTCGGTTGAGTTGATGGCAAAGTACGAACATCACTACAGGAATAGGAAGCTACGCTGACGGCCGCTCGCTATACCGACGGCCAAACGTCGGGGCCAGCGGCGTAGCCATAGTTCAGGCCAGCCCCGACAAGCAACCGTCGGCGTATCCTATGCTACGCCGACGGCTGCCGTCGGCGTAGAATTGCCCTGCCGAATGCAGCAAGTTACATGCGACCGCGACTTTTAGCAGACATGCACATACACGTGATACTCGGAACAAACTACGTGCAACGAGTTCCACAGTTGAGAAAATAGAGTTCAGTTCAGAACTTCTGAATTTCGTTTGGTTGAGCTGATGGGAAAGTAGGAACGTAGCTATCACTAGCTAGAAAAATTGCCATGGGATATGAAGGCATCCAGAGTCGTGCCTAAACTTCCGTCCAACAGTGGGGTAAACAAAACCCTTCCATAGGGTTGCATGGACAACGTTCCTCCATGTAAAATACCAGTGAATTTAAAACTAGCCAGTCAGCTAGCACCTGAAGTGAACAAGATCGAGATCAATAGTCTAGGTGCTTAACACGTCACAAGATCGGGCAGAATCGACCTAGCTGTGCTATGGGCCGTAAAACATTCACGAATTTATTAATTATTAAGTGCATAAATACTAAAGAGAAACGGGAAAGAGACCCGATAAAAAGGGCAAAATAAAAATGAGACAGTGAGACTATCAGAGAAGGCAATAAAACGGCAGGATAGAAGAACGTCCGGACGGCGTCACAATATGCCCATATTAGGCATGCATATGTATAATGGGTTGACTAACAATGTTGTAATACAAAGTTTTCCTTTTCGACGCACAGAAAATCCATTTTCTATTTTGTGAGTGCCGAAAGAGGGGGGTTTGTGAAGCAACCACCAAATTGAAGTTTCAAAATGGTAACATCCTATTTTTCAAAATACTAGACCATCTAGTATGTACAATGTCCCAACTTGAGTATCTCAAACCTTTTATTCCATACCTGGTGAAAAGGACAAATCCTGCCGAATCGGCTAGAAGTGGGTAAGATATAAACTACAGGTACATGATTTCATGCTGATGATAATTTGTAAAAATCATTTTTAGGTTCACAACATGCTATTTCATCAGAGATCCAATGCTAGTTTAGTGAGCCTTAGCCCCTAGCTAAGAATATTTATGAAAATCCTTCAAAAAGTTTGACCAGACATTCAAATATGCATAACTAATTAAAAAAATAAAAAAAAATACAAAACCTTCGCATGGTGTCATGTTATGTGACATAGTTGTGAGAAAAAATATCAAACTTGGTTTTAAAAATGGTCAAAAAAACTTGGTTAGAAATGGGGTGGTTTACCCTAGCTTTGGTGCCCATTTCTACCATATTTTGGGTGAGGGTGAGTTGTACTTCACAAAAGTGATCAGGCTGAGGATGAGTTGTACTCTACATATGAGAAAAACATTAAAAGTTCATACAAACATAGAAAAGTACACATAGCTACATTGGTTGAAATTCAAATTTACCATCATATTTGAATTTCAGCCAAATTATTACAACAACAAGTGCCAAATTATTACAATAACAAATGTTTACAACAACAACAAGTGCCAAATTATTAAAATAATAAATGTTTACAACAACAACAAGTGCCAAATTATTAAAATAACAAATGTTTACAACAACAAAAAGTGCCAAATTATTAAAATAACAAATGTTTACAACAACAAAAAGTGCCAAATTCAAAGTCTATTTCTTTTGGCTCTTCTTACCCCTCGTTTTCTTTTCCTTCACAAGTTTCACACCACACAACATGTTTATGCTCTTCTTTTTCTTACCATAACCATCTGGCCTTCCCACAGCACGTCCAAGAGTCTCCTTCACCTCCTGCACCTCCTCAACAACACAATCTGGCACCAGAGCCTCATCAACATGGTCAGTTTGCACCAAAATCTCATCAACATGGTCAGTTTGCACCACAGTCTCATCAACATGCTCATTTTGTACCAGAGCCTCAACAACATGCTCATTTTGCACCAGAACCTCAACAACATGGTCATTTTGCTCCTCATTTTGCACTAGAGCTTCCAAATCAGAAACGGTGTGCCCTAAAGCCTCAACAGCATTAAAAGGTTCACTTTGCACCTCAACAATTTGCACATCATCCTCCAAAACAAGTTCAGATTGCACCTCAGCAGCACCAAACATGATCTGGTTAGTTCTCTTTTTTCTTTGGCCATTGATTCTTTCCCTTTTCACTGGCCAGCATTCTTCAATAACAAGAGGTGGACCTTTTTTTCACGCTTCTTCCTGAAAACAAGCAAGTTAGCTGGGGGAGAAAAATCATCAACAAGAAATACATAGATTTTGGATGAACATACTTTGGCTTTTCAGCAGCGTATCTGCACTTGGTAGATCCAGCTCGGTGTCCAAGTTCTTCACAGAGTTTGCATCTATTCTTGTTACCTTTTTGGGCCCTTTTTGGCTTGGCATCTTTCTTTCCCTTCTTGCTGCTCCCACCTTTCTCAAGCCAATCCTTAATCTACTCTGCTTGGGCCTGCCAGCCTTTCTTTTCATCAAAGACGGATATAAGGAAAACTGAATGTCCACTTCAGGCCACTAAGACTGGTCTATAAGTGCTGGAATTGGTGTTCCATATGCAGCCTTGAATTTTTCTACAGAATAATACTCATGCAAATATGGGTGCATATTTAGCTTGTGTTTGGAGGCCAAGAAAAGTATGGCATGCTCACAAGTCTTCCCAGTGTGTTGCCACTCAAGGCATGTGCATTCATGCAATTGAGTGTCAATAACATGCCTCCTGCCAGTCTTTGTATCTCTGACTTCAGCACCCCACAATGAGGATTTATCAACACGCAAATGTGCAAGATTTTTGCTCCTGTTGACCACCTGCTTCACAATATCAGGAAGCTTATCTCCTTGAAGAACATCACCAAGCCTTCTTCTCAATTCCCACAACCTCATGATCATGATCCTGATCTGGTCAACCATGTCATGGACATGCAAGTCTTTTAACTCCTTCACTTTGTTGTTGAAACTTTTTGCCAAATTATTGTTGATATGATCACATTTGATGGCATTGTTAAAACCTGAACTGTACCATAAAAGAGAATGGTAGGTTTCCAACCATGTACAAAACTTGACCCTATCCTCCTCACAGCATGCCGCCTTAATCTTGTCAAGGTGATATGAATGTGTCTATCTGGTGTAAGATCTTGCTGCTGGCCACATGCGTCCAAAATCATCTCCTCTGAATTTTTTGATCAAATTCATCCACATATGGCTGAAGCACTCCCTCTGCTCAGCATGAGGGAAAAAAATCTTCACTGCATTTTTTAAACCTTTACATGCATCTGTGTGCACTGCCAATGGAGAGACTGACCCTATGCATCTTTTCAATTGCATCATGAACCATGTCCATGATGTCTCTATCTTAGACTAGAACCTGCCAATAGCTACATGGAACATCCAATTGTGTCCATCTAAAGCATTGCATGCTGCTAGTTGACCATTCCACTTTCTAGTCAACAAAGATGAGTCTATACTCAAATATGGATGGCACCCTGCTTTGAAGCCATCGATGCAAGGCTTTAAAGCCATAAAGAATTTAGAGAAGAAGACTTTCTCATCAGCTGTTACCTCAGTATCTATATCCACAACATTGCCAGGTGACCTCTTCTCTACTCCTTCTTTGAAGTTAATTAGCATTCGAAAGGTATTTTCCAATCACCATATAGCTCCTTTATTGCCCTTTGCTTTGCCTTCCACACTGTAGTATAATTCAGCTTAATGGGGTACTGCTTTTCCAAGTCTATTTTCAGTCTCTTTGCAGTGTTGTTTGGTGTTGTGGCTAAAATATGCTTGATTTTTTCCGCAACCCATAATTGTGATGTCATCTTTGTAACTGTTTGAGAACTTGTAATGCAAGTATAAGCTTTTGGAATTTGATTCACACTTATTGTCCTTCCATCAGGTTGGCGTCTAGCAGATATATACCACTTGCAAGGCCTGGCACCACCATCATAACCTATGTATTTTGCATAGAACTTCTTTTTATCAGTCCACATAGTCTTGGTAGCAAACTCACGTTTGACTGCATATGTCCCGAAACACATCCTGAATTCATCCATGCTTGGAAACAATCTCCCAACTTCAATAACTGGGTCCTCTTTGTCATAAACTGTTACTAGCTCATCATCATGTGCATCATCTACATGAACTGCAACATTTTCCAACAACTCTGGATCTATATCTGCCTCTTCATCTCTTAAATGGTTATCATCATCATTTGCAGCTTCATCCCTCTTCTTTTCCTTGTCTCTGTCATCTATAGGAATACCAAAAAGCTTTGTCATTTCAATGTCATCTATTGGTGCAATGACCAAATCAGTCCGGTCACATATCTCAACTGAATTCCAATCAACAGTTACAATCCTTTGTGCGGCCCCTTGTGCATTAGCATATGCAGCCTCCCCTTGTGCATTATCATTAGCCTCCACTGTTAACACTTCCAACTCAGTAAGTATAGGCATTACTTGCCTTTATGCAGCCCAATCATCCTCGACCATCTGAGCAGCCAGCTTCGAGGCAACATATCCAACCCTCGAATCAGGTTCCAGATCAATGAGCTCTGCTAAAAACAGAATAGTTTTGCTTGTCCAACTGTTTCGCTCATCGATTTCATCAACTATATGTCCCCCTGTTTCAACCCTAACATAGTCATATTTGCAATCATCAAATCGTAACAAAGAAACTTCTTGCTCTGGCCCCCAAACCACACTATCCCCAATTTTTTTCACCGTTTTCATCACCGCCTCCTCTCCCATGTTTATTAGATCTTGGGGATCAACATGTTCTAATTCCACCTCCTGTTTAACAACCGTGTCTCTCTCAATGATCTGTGTGCTGCCATCAACTAAAACAGCCCTAGAGGGAAAGAAACTGATGCGAAATTCAAATGTGTGGCGCGCAACATCATATCCCCTGTTTTTGGCGGGCACTGTGAGCTAGCGGAAGCGAACAAAGATCTCAACCTTAGAGAAATTAAGTGCAGAGATGCGGGATATACCGATTAGAAGTCCCCCCTCCATGCTCCATCCTGTTCCCCCTCGCCCCGTTCAGCACAACCCGGCCTCCACAATCTAGCAGCAATGGGCACGCCCAGATCTTGAATTGAGAAGAATGGGAGAGGAATTAGGTTTCAAATGGCACTCACCACCTTCACCGTCGAACGAAAGCGCTGCGGCCTAAAAGAATTACCCTGCCGCCGCCGGCGGCGCCGAGAACGATGGGTGAGGTCCGCCGTCGCCGTCGGGGAAGCTACAGTCAGTGTGACACGCGCTCTCGGTCAGAAGCAGTTGGTTTGACTGGCTTGACTGACTGTCCCAACTGACCGGTTTGGCTTAACCCTAATCTTGGAACAAAGTTAAATGTGTCCTTAAGGACCGTTTTATGGCCCGTGTGGCCCTAGGCTATTAGCTGCCTCACAAGCGTCGCATATGAGCTATTCTTTGTAGCGATGTCGTGTTCCTTGCAATTCCGCGTAAAGACGTCGCATGGGAGCTATAAACCCATTAGCATAGGGAATTTTGTACAACAAGTTGTTCACCGGACCAATGTCACCTGGATGAAATTACATCCGGAAACGAGCAGAAGAAAAAGAAAAAATGAAAAACTCAGGACGACCATAAAGGAGGGCAGGTCTTCGGAACCGTGTCTCCTGAGAACCTACATCGTGTGAGTAAGGATGGCAATTTTATCCATGGGTACGGGTACCCGCGGGTACGTACTCGCATGGGTAGGGTATGAGGACACTTTTATACCCATGGGTAATATCATACCCTACCTGTTAAGTCACGGGTATGGGCACGGGTATAGACTTGTACCCATGGGTATACCCATACCCTGCCCGTTTAAATTGACATGTCAAACTTATCTATAGAGTTCAAACCTATGCGGCCGAGAAGCCTAGGGACGAGTATGAGATTGCGAATTTTAAACTTTAATTTGATACTTTCATGTACTCGTCTACTATTCGTAAGTAGAGTTTATTGTATTTTTTCAAATATGATATTGATGAAAGTAAAATTTTGAATAACTTGTATACTAGTAGATATACCCGCCGGGTACCCAATGGGTACGGGTACCCGTCGGGTATGGGTATGGGTAAAGTTTTATACCCGCAGGTACTGGTATGGGTAAGTTTTTGTACCCGTTGGCTACACGGGTATGGGTATGGTATTGCTCTACCATGCCCATACCCTACCCATTGCCATCCTTACGTGTGTGAGGGGTGATATGATTTTCGGGTAGCATCTTAGCGTGACTATTAGCGTGTTATAGGCTATTTTGGCGACGTCCACTTCTTTGATCATATGCGATCATTTCTCCTTCCGCTATACCACGAGCATTTATGCAATTCAGCCTACTTCGGCCATGCTCATTTTCGTATTTTCACCACCATGATCCCCTAGCGAAAAGGACATATATATGCGCTTCCTGTCCAACCAATGTGTATGTTCCGATCATCTCGAGCGACCCCTTCTTTCGAGCTTGAGCCTTTGCAGGAAAGATTCATCTATCTAGTTTGGCTATGTTGTGCATCCGCCTGCCTAGATGGGAGCAATGCCCCCGCCAATATGGCTAGGCTCACGCAATTGTAAAACTTCATCGTACATGGCATACTACTAATACTGCGATCCAACCAGCTTTTGTCCTCTATAGGTCTTTGCAGGTAGTACCTTATTTGCTGAATTTCTCGTCGACATTCATCCCTAGCGATAAGTATTTTGTGTGTGGCTTTGGCAAAAGGTTTGAACCTCAGAGTCTTATTGGTTGTAATCTCGGTGCAAACACCGATCGAACGGAGAGGAAACGGAGACGTGCGGGGGTTCATCCACGACCCGATACATCTCCATCTTTGCCACGGGGGCAAAGCTAAGAACGCGTCTGGCCCTCCTCCACGAAGTAGTACATGTCCTGTCGCCCCCTAGATATATAAGCGGGTGAAACTCCCGATCGATCAAAGCACTGCATGCATGATGGAGCTATAGCACTATAGCAGTCGACCGCGTCAAAGTCAATGATAGCATATTGATATCATTAACAGCTTTCGTGTGTCCTAACCCATATGCAAACGCACGCCCACCGGTTCTAGGATCATTGTCGTATTAATCCTATTGGCAACGAGAGTGCCCTTGATGGAGCAATCAAGAGAATCATGAGCTTAGCTCGCCCCACGAGTAGGGATGTAAACGGCATCCCGTTTAGTGCCACTTATTTGCTGTTAGTTATAAATTTATAATTGTAAAAACTAATCTGGAAGAAAATAAGCCTATAACAAAATTATATGGCTATAAGGCGCCGCTGGTGCGCCATTTGACATCCCTACCCACGAGTGACACGAAGGCCCTAGTACTTAGTAGCTTTGTTGGAGCTGTATGGATCACGCGATATGGCAGCTGACCACACCTCGCGTCATGAAGCACTTCAGACACCGACGGGTCGACTGTAATGATTTATGGTGTTGTCGTCGTCAGTTAACTTGGCCTGGATAGTTGGAGGCTGGCCGGGCCCCGGCTTGGTAAACAAATAAATCAGGACAAGACTAAGGCCTAGTTTGGCAACAAAGTTTTTCTAAAATGAAATATATTAATACTATAGTATTTTAGTGCCTAGCAAAGCAATACTTCAGTTTTTCCCTTTTCTCAGTTTTAGGAAAAAGAGGGTCTAGCCTCTTTCTCAAATACTTCAAAAAAACCATAGGTTTGGAGAATACTTCAGTTTTAAAACATATTATTTATTATATCCAAACACCTCAAAGTATTTAATATTTCAGTTTTTTTTAAAACCAAAGTATTCTCTCAATACTTTAAAAATACTTTGATGTCAAACGTGGCCTAATTAATCCCGTCTGCTTCTGAATTCGTATACAATCGGACCTCCTCCGGCCTGATCCAGAGTTTTTTTTGAGCTTCGCCTGATCGAGATCAACTATCCTACAAATTAGATCGACCAAACCAAACCCGTTGCTCCTAGACTATATGCATTATCATAGTTTTTTTTAGAGTGAATTCCATTTTTTACCCTCCAGTTTGTCATTTTTGACAACAATTATCCAATTTAACAAGAATTCTTCCTGGTTACCCCATTTAGTGAAATTTTTGCCAGATTTTACCCCTTCCAAGATTTAGAATCATTTTCCCTCACCCAGTCGTTAGGTCTCTAGACATATCTTCTCTCCTCCACACGTCTAGAAGAAAGAGTTTCTTAATCTAAAGGTGTATGGTGGTACTTGTACAAGCTTGGATTTTATTTGTGCATTTGATTGAACATTTCAGCGACAAGAATGCCTACATAGATGGAGTAATCATGCTATGTGTGTGCAGGCTCAGTGCGCGTACAACATCCTAATGGTTGTGTGTAAGCTCCAAGAACAGCTTAGGCAGCTGTGCACGAGGCGCACATGCACCTGACGGGTCTATGCCACTTTACGCGCCAGCTCAAGGATGCAAGCCACAGTCAGCGCTCGGCGATGATCCGATGACTCAAGATGGTACTTCTACTAGAATAACTTGCAACCGTTCTAGCAGACCATTCTGTGCCCGGCCGATAGCGGCGAGATTGTATTTCATACCTATTCATAGCAATAGGAGGATTTTGGTTGGCGGCCACCGCCAGCTATATTTTCCCTTGGCTTTCCAATAGCCCCGAGCGCCCTCATTCGTCTTCCATCACACACAAGTTAATGTGATAGATTGTTTTTATGTAGAGGTGTCAGGAGTGAGCGGTTACAACTGATAGAAAGCTTTCAACTCTTAAAATAGGTAAAATGTGGCACAAATTTTAATAAATGGGGTAAGTAGGAGGAATTTTTACTAAATGGGATAAATGGTGTCACAGATGACAAACCGTGGGGTAAAAAATGGAATTCACTTTTTTTTATGTTGCTAGCTGCCAATTTGAACAAACTTGCTTCGATCATGCTATAGTGGTTTAACTCTACCCAGCCAGTATATATATATATATATATATATATATATATATATATATATATATATATATGGGAAATAGCCTGCTAAACACGGGCATAGCTGCGTATAGCCTATCCACCGTTGATTCTATTCTCTTTTGATATAGGGAGCACATGTATCCAGACCCAGGATTTGTCTAAGAACTAACGCCGTTAGTGTTCCTTTGGCATGCATGCATGAAGCCCTAGCAAAACAAAGCTTGTCTAATTTCGTTTGCATGAGGCAAACCCTAACGAGCAACATGCAAAACAAAGCTTGTCTAATTTCGTTTGCATGAGGCAAACCCTAACGAGCAACATGCAAAACAAAGCTTGTCTAATTTCGTTTGCATGAGGCAAACCCTAACGAGCAACATGCAAAACAAAGCTTGTCTAATTTCGTTTGCATGAGGCAAACCCTAACGAGCAACATGCAAAACAAATCTTGTCTAATTTCGTTTGCATGAGGCAAACCCTAACGAGTAACATGCAAAACAAAGCTTGTCTATTTTCGGTTGCATGAGGCAAACCCTAACGAGCAACATGCAAAACAAAGCTTATCTAATTTCGTTTAGGTGAGGTAAACCCTGACGAACAACATGCAAAACAAAGCTTATCTAATTTCGTTTAGGTGAGGCAAACCCTAACGAACAACATGCTGAGAAACCCTAACTTATTTAGTCAACCCTAACTTATTTAGTCTCTCTTCAACTTTCCTTGCTCATTTGAAAAACTAGGTGGAACTGGTTATTGCTTTCTTCCCTCTACCTCATCCCTCCTCGTGCACTTTTGTTTGGTACGTACCATTGCTTTCTCTAATCACAAGCTATTGTTTTACATCGTTATTATGGACCTGTTATTGTTTTACAAAAAAATGTGGAGGGATGCGCGCGACAAGTAACTCTCTCCCGCCAAAAAAACAAGACACTAAACCACTTAGATGAAAATTTAGGGTTTGCATAGTACCACAAACCTTCACTAGGGTTTGCATACTATGTAGAACTCATTTTAAGCCTTGTTGACTTATCTTTCCATTTTAGATGCTAAAAGTTTCTTTGCCAAACAGCGAGCTAAAATTTTTAGGGTTTTCACGAGCCCCTAAACATTGCATGCATGTACACACACGCGGTGCTGCAAACGCTGTTAGGGACCGTTACTACTTTCAAGAGCCAGCCATTACCATCTAAACTAGTAGTGTATGTGATCTCTTTATCCAACGGTCCTAAGCCTATGCGCAGCTATGTCCGTGTGTAGCAAATCCGCGTCGATATATATATATATATATATATTTATATATATATATATAAGCGCTATTTGATCCCCGGGGTGTAGAATAGTTATTATTCTACACACACCCTCTATCTTTAAAACTGTATATTATTTTCACGTCACGTAAATTTTGTCTCACCTCAAGAACGTAAGAAAATATAGATATGTCATAATTTTTTTGTTTACATGCCGTATAAAAATAGAACGTAAATTCCATATTTTTAGTGTTTTTTACACTATAATTACTCATAAACTATTTTGTATATCAAATCTTTTTGCGTTGTGGATGAATATGAACATAACTATTTGTATACAAAACATAAATTTCTAAACATGACAACATAAATTTATGTGGGGTGCAAAATAACTATTCTGCACCCTGGGTGTCGAATAGGGTTTTTAAATATATATTCAAAAACACCCTCTTAAGAGGTTCCTAGATAACTATTCAGAAACACCCGTACGTACGGCGGGTGGGTACGTACTCCCCCGGCCCGAATCTCGCGTCTCGTCGCGTCGCATCCATCCATAACCCCGCCCTACCGACAAGCCATTCCAGTGGCCATGACGGGTGGGTCTGGCCGCACGAGGGAGCCAGTTGGTCCTCGGTCCACGCGGCCAGGCTGGAGCGCACCGCTGGCCCTCGACAAGCGGCGCGGGCAGCTTCGCGCGACGTTCCTCCTGCGTGCGTGCATGGAGGCGGCGAGGCAGCGCGCGCAGCTGCAACCGCAAGCACGCGTGCGGCCATGGTCGGGCGTGCCACGTACCTCCGTCGACACCCCGACGGCGAGGCGAGAGCGAGACGCCAGGCTCGCCGCCACCGTGGCATACAGATTCCTGCCTGCGAGGAGATCGATCGCGGTGGAGACCGAAAGCAACGGGAGACGTGGCGCTGCGCCGGGTCCAAGTTCCGAGGCGGCCAGGCTGGCTGGGCGTTGCCCCCCCCCCCCGTCCCACCGACAGGCACGTACGTACGTGCCCCAACCGCCTGGATCCGCGGCCCGCTCGCTCGGCACGCATGCAGCTTCACGGCAGAAACACCCCCTTAAAAGGCTCTATCAGGAAGTTAACTAGTAGAAAAGAGAGAGTTAACTTGTACACACGTGAGGCAGAAACACCCCCTTAAGAGGCAGAAACACAAAATATCGATGCTCCGTCAGGAAGTTAACTAGCATAGAAGAGGTAGTTAACTTGCGCACATGAGGTAGTTAAGAATGATCACGGAAGTTAATATACAGTCCACGAAAACACGAAATATCGATGCTCCGTCAGAAAGTTAACTAGCATAGAAGAGTAGTTAACTTGCGCACATGAGGTAGTTAAGAATGGTCGCGAAAGTTAATATATAGTCCACGAAAACACGAAATATCGATGCTCCGTCAGGAAGTTAACTAGCATAGAAGAGATAGTTAACTTGCGCACATGAGGTAGTTAAGAATGGTCGCGGAAGTTAATATACAGTCCACGAAAACACGAAATATCGATGCTCCGTCAGGAAGTTAACTAGCATAGAAGAGGTAGTTAACTTGCGCACATGAGGTAGTTAAGAATGGTCGCGGAAGTTAATATACAGTCCACGAAAACACGAAATATCGATGCTCCATCAGGAAGTTAACTAGCATAGAAGAGGTAGTTAACTTATGCACATGAGGTAGTTAAGAATGGTCGCGGAAGTTAATATACAGTCCACGAAAACACGAAATATCGATGCTCCGTCAGGAAGTTAACTAGCATAGAAGAGGTAGTTAACTTGCGCACATGAGGTAGTTAAGAATGGTCGCGAAAGTTAACTTACACAGTGAAAGTAAACATTCACTATTACTGTTACATTTTGGAAGTTAACTTAGAAAGAAAAAAAAGTTAACTCGTGCTTGCCTGGAAGTTAACAGAGGGTTCCTAATGTTCACGTGAATAGTAACAGGGGTTCCTGAATAGTTATTCAGGAAGTGGTTCTTGAATAGCAGAGCTATATATATTTTCACCAGTGGCATCGAAACACTTGACTGGCTTATCACTGATACAGAACACAGCTGGGGAACCGAATCTAGCCATGTGTGTTACTGAAAGTGTTTGGGACCGAGGCACCGAACCGTACTTGTGAGTACCGAATCGTTTGCCTTAGAAAATGCGGTCCTGGTGCTGGTCATACCTCGTGGAGGTGTCTAATGTGTTGTTGTGTGGTGCTGAATCATAGTAATGTGGTGGTCGTAACATCAGTAGCTAGATTCTTTATTGTTATTGTACTTGGGCAACATCAACTAGGTTCATGCTTCTCGTGGTGGTTGTAATGAGATGTTACCAAATATTGAGCAAATGAATGTCTTGCAGTACTCCAAATTGATGCTTCTCGTGGTTAGTTGCATACAGTTTCTTCCTGTTTCTTTTTTGGATACACACAGATTTAGAGGAGACTAGATAATCAGACCCATACAATTTTTTGGTGCAGAATGTCGATTATGAGGAGTGCTTAATCTGGCATGTGTGGTGTTGAATGGATCAAGGTCCCGAACGAGAAATTGGACAAGGTTCTTGCAGCCAAACAGTCTGGATACTTGATATATTTGTTTTTCTGAAGGGTGCTTAACTAGCTATGCCATGGTGCTGAATTATATTGGAGTACTGAATTTATTTTTTATGAAGGGTCCTTAATGAGTTTTGCCATAGTGTTTTTGTTTTACTTGATTATATGCAAGACAGACAAAATATAAACCATTTGGGATCAGACTGAACAAAGTTCTTGATGCTGGCTAGATGTCTCTCTCTGTTTCCCTTAACCTGGACTTGATTATCTTGCATTTCCTTTGTATACTTGTGGCTGATGATACTTGCATTTCCTGTGAGACCAAGATGGTTTTATTTTAATTGATTATGCAAGACAAACGGAATATAACCTATTAGCTAGCTCTTGGCTAAACTTGTACTTGATTATGCAAGACAAACGGAATTAGTATATTGCAGGGATGTTGTCTCCCGGGTCACATAGAATATTCCATTTAGTATGCAACTTTGTTTGTCTTTTCTTTGGCTATTGATATATGTGTTCGGACCAAACAGTGCTGCTCAAGAATTTTGATCGTTGTCCATCCTATTCGCTTGTTTCTTATACATGTGCTGTCAAGAAACCAATCTGCCACACCTGGAGACGACCCTCTTCTGCTGCCCATGTGAGATGTTCAGGATGCTGAACAATATCCTCGTTTACCGGAAACAGTAGTTTTTTTTTGAATCTCTCTCTCTCTCAGGCCCTTGTCACCGCTCAGAATTAAAGTTAGCCCATGCGCTGATGGATGGCACCGAGTGTTTAAATTTCAAACAGCTGCCCGGGAATCTGGTCAGCGTGCAGTCAGGCAGCGGGCTGACAGGAGACAGCCAGCCCACTGTGCACGACAGTCATGGTTTGCCTCTTTTTGACTGTTTTTCAAACTTATACTAAAAAAAGCTGCAAACCATGCATAAATAGGACTGCAAAACTATGACAAGTTTTCTCTTTTGCTTAGGCCTTTCATGTGCTAGGTGAGAGAAACTCATTTCAAAAATAGGTGGTAGAAATAGAAAAAGAAGAAAAGGAAACATTGGGTACCAATCTCAAAGCAAACGTGTGGTGAGAGATGCTTCCTCTAGGATATTAGGGCATACCGTTTGCGCTTCCTTTTGTCGGTCAGTCAATGCTTCCTCTAGGATACTAGAGTATATATATAGGTATGCGAGTATGGAAGTGTGTTACATGCGGGTTTTCCTTTTGTCGGTCAGTCGATATGTAGAGTATATTTTGGCACGCAAGCCTCCACGTCACCACTCGAGCTAGAGCGAGATGGAAAGCGATGGATAACATGTGCAGGTTGGCACCACACATGCGCCATCAATGAAATACAGTTTGTGATCGCTCGATGGCAACAACAATCTCGCAATACTTCTCAAATGCATATATGCACACACACGATCGACAGCATCTCTGAATCTGGAGCTAGATCAGTACTAATCAGCATCATACTATATTAAGGAATCAAATCTGCCGCACATTGTTTAATTAATCTCTACGGGATTAAACAGTTATAATTAGTACACGTATTAACTCATTCGTATGGCTCAAGGTTGCAGATTAGTTTAATTTCAATGGTATTGAATATTATTGTCAAGTGATGCTGGTGTCTTGTATATTAGTGTGAGACTCAGCTCAGGATATTCCGCACACGAGAGGTAACTCGAATCGAGCTACATAGCGATGACTACACTAGAATTAGATGGCATCGGCCAGCTAAGAGAAGCTAGCATATTCAAAATAGATCAGGCTAGGGAAATTAACTATTAGCAGCGCTCGCCTTCGGGCCTTGTGGCCGTGTATTGGCTGCTAGATCCATCAACGTACGTAGCTGTGTGCGTACCAACGGCATCAGAGTTTGATGAACGAAGTTAATTAAGTTATTATGTTCATGAATCTTTTCAGAGTCACCGTAGGTAGTTGTACGCACGTTAGGCACACATAGGTAATTGCAGAGTCGCTTGAGGGATAGAAACTTTTCTCTTTTCTTGCGGTATATGCAGCTAATTTTGCCGTACTCCAATGTTGACTAAGTACGGAGGCAAGTTCCGACTGATTACTACTAACGTTAATTAAGTTGGTAGATCCTGTCTTAACTTGCAGAGAATTCTTCAGTTGTCGGCCTAGTTGGAGCTGACATGTAAATATCAAAAAGATTCCCGATCACCGCATATCATATCACGACGGAAAGACGTCCAATTTGTCCCATAAATAATCAAGATTAGAGCTGTTATAATACTACAAGTGCTAGTATATATTGTATATATTTAGTACTGTACTAATTTTACTGTGGCTATGTTTTTATGTGAATATTTTTCAACTGACCATACATATGAGTGACCTCGTTATCAATCTGATCGACCTCGCGCGAGGTAATTAACTGAACACCGTAAGCTAACGGCCGGAATCCGTTGCTGCTACTCCTGCAGTGAGGACAAACTGAACGGAACGCACTATGGGAATAACCAAATAGGCCGACGGCCTTTTCATACGATGACGGCAAAATGTCGGGACCGTCGGCCCAGTTTTGCTGTCGGCGAAAAATAAATAGGCCGACGGTCACCGTCGGCGTAAACACGACCGTCGGCGTAGCCTATTAGGCTAACGACAGAGCAACGACGTCAAGTCTACGCCGACGGCGTCGGCGTAGGTTTCAGACCTATGCCGACGGCTTTGCCGTCGGCGTAGCTATTTTTCTTTTTTTTGCCACATTAATCTTAGAAAAATCATAACTAAATCATTTAAATTCATAAAAATACATATAATATATCAAAATTTGTAAAAAAATAAGATCTATCTATATAAACTCAAATATTATATATTTTTATTAAAAAAAATACATAAAAATACACATACTTTCGTATAACATATTTTTTATTTCCGGAGTGCAAAAAAACATGGTGTTTTGTGAAGGAACCATCAAAAAAAGTTTCAAAATGATGATACCACATTTAAAAAAAATATTAGACCATATTAAATAGACAATTTATCAATCTGGGTATCTCAAACCATTCCGTCCATCCCTCATGAAAAAGACAAATTCCTGCCTAATCGGCAGGAAATGAGTTAGATTTGAACTACAGGTACATGATATGATGCTCATGATTTTTTGCAAAAATCATTTTTAGGTTCACAATATGCAAGTTTAGTGAGGCCCAGCCCCAGGCTAAGAATCTTCATGCCCCTCGATTTAGAAAGTTTGACGATAGTTTGAAATGGGCATCAAAAATTCAAAAACGATCGAAACAATGCAAAACCTTCGCATGGTGTCATATTATATGACATAGTTGCATGGAAAAATACCAAACTTGGTATATTCATTGAGTCTCAAAAAAATCTTCACAAAATGACCTATCTCAATCGAGGTTTTCTGGATTTCAGGTTAAATGACCAATGTTATTGCTAGGATCGCGGTATAGTTTGCGATAATATGTCCATATTGTGCATGCATGTCTATCATGGGATGGTGAACAATGTTGTAGGAGGAAGTTTTCCTTTTCGTCGCACCAAAAAGCCATTTTTCATTTTCCGAGTGCAAAAAATAGGGTGTTTTTATGAAGCAACCATCAAATGAAAGTTTCAAAATGATAATAACACATTTTTTAAAAATACTAGACCATATTGAATGGGAAATTTCCCAACCTGGGTATCTCAAATCTTTCCGTTCATCCCTCGTGAAAAAGACAAATTCCTGCCGAATCGGTAGAAAAGGAGTTAGATTTAAACTACAGGTATATTATCTGATGCTCATGAGTTTTTACAAAAATCATTTTTAGACTCACAACATTATATTTCACTAGAGATCCACTTTAAGTTTTCTTTTTCGTCGCACCAATAGGCCATTTTCCTTTTTTTCCGAGTGCAAAAAGGATGTTTCATGACTCCTAACATAGTTTTGGTTATTCTAGTGTTAAAAAGATACGATACATAATTAAATATATGATAGGGATGTCATATTTGGATTCCTCTTATTTTTCTGGTCGATTTGGATATATTATTTGTCGAATTACGATTTACGGATTTGTAGTTGTGAATTATTCAATATTAAATGGAAAAAGGAAAATAAATAAAATTTGTTTTATTTCAATTTGAATTCAAGATTATTATTACTTATTCATTGTTGTTTTCTTAAATACATGTTTGAAAATTTAAAAATAAATGCGCGTGATACCATCCTCCAAGGGTTAATAAGATTGATATGGTAATATTATCAGTAAGGTCTAGTTTTCTGATTGGAAGCTTATCTGGTAGGAACAGAGAAGTTAAGCGTGCTGGGCTGGAGTAGTGCTAGGATGAGATCCCGATGGGGAAGTTTGATTATTAGTATAATTTAACCGGAAATTAATTATACTTTGAGTTAAAAAATGCTTGTGAGATTAATGTGTCAAATAATTAAAAAAATACTTGTGAGATTAATAATTCAAAACAAAAAAAATTGGAAAAAAATTTAAAAAAAAATAAAAAAAATTGAAAAAAGATAGGCCGACGGCATTGCCGTCGGCGTAGCTCCAGCCAATTCCTCTAGGCTGACGGCAATGCCGTCGGCGTCGCTGCCGCCACGGCAAACGGCCGTCAACTGTATGATGTGGGTCCTACATCCTTTACGCCGACGGACAAATGGGCTACGCATACGGGGTCATACGCCGACGGCAACCGTCGGCGTAGCCTATGCCGACGGCAATCAGGGGCTACGCCGACGGGATCTGGCCGTCGGCGCCTAGCCTGTTTCCTGTAGTGACGGGGTTGTGATGATGCCAAGCTTGCGTGGTTGTCGATCCATAAAGTGAGGGAAAAGGCTTATATATGTGCCTTTGATCCCTTGGCTTGGCTTGGCTTGAGAGTTATCCATCACATGCATCATCCTCTCACCGATGCTCTTGCTGCCTCATCAGACTCCAAGAACCCCGTTGGTTACTTTATATGAATTATTAATCTGATCGACCCCACTAGCAGCTTAAGTCATCCGAAACTACCTTGATTGGTCTAAACCAAAGCTTAGCTTTCTTCCTTTTTTTTCTCGCTAGCTTTTCCCTGCCGAATACAGCAAGTTACATGCGACCGCGACTTTTAGCAGACATGCACACAGACACGTACTCACTCCGTTTCAAAATATAAGACGTTTTAGATTTGTGAAGCAAATGTATCTGAACTACTTTTAATAGATAGGTTCCCTAAGGTTTGGAGTGAATCTAGACACTAAAACAAGTCTAGATATTTTTTTTTCACAAACCTAAAATATCTTATATTTTAAAACGGAGGAAGTAGTATGTATACTCGGAACTCACTAGCCCGGCCGGTGAACTGGACCAATGCAACAAGATAATTACGTGCCCAACACACTCTTATCTAATCAATTTTCTTTGTCAAGTTCCACACTTGAGAAATTAAATAGAGTTCAGTGCAGAACTTGTGAATTTCGTTCGGTTGAATTGATGGCAAAGTAGGAACGTAGCTATCACTAGCTAGAAATTGACATGGGATAATAGGAAGCCATGCATCCAGAGTCGTGCCTAACCGCACCTAACCTTCCGTCCAACCGTGGGGTAAAACAAAACCCTTCCATCGGGTTGCATGGACAACGTTCCTCCATGTAAAATGCCAGCGAATTTAAAACTAACCAGTCAGCTAGCACCTGAAGTGAACTAGCTAGATCGAGATCATCATTAGTCCAGGTGCTTAACACGTGTCGGTCGATCATGTACACAAGATCAGGCAGTATCGACCAAATCTGTGCTGTGTGCCGTAAAACATTTCTGAATTCATTCATTAATTAAGTGCATAAAGAGGAGTACTAAAGAGCAACATGAAAGAGACCGGATAAAAAGGCCAAATAAGAATATTAATCCGTAACTATGATGAGAACGTCCGGATAAAAAGTGCAACTCGCATCAGCGAGAGCGACACAAATAATACACCGCGCCCGTTTCATGTTTCTCCCGATATCCACAGGTTGGTTGTGCTACCAAAAAAAAAAAACAGAAGAGATTATTGATCGCAGATTAAAAATGGTTAATCTTGGTCCTAGCTATCTTCAAACCCGATTAACAATGTGAGCACGAGCGCTGGATCGATGTATTATTAAGTTATACGACATGCATGCGAGGTTTCGTTTTGTCGGTCGGTCGATCTATCTATTGGCACGCAAGCCTGCACATCACCACTCGAGTTTTAGAGCAAGATGAAATTAATGGAAAGCGATCGATACGATGTGCGTGCTGGCAATGGCAGGTTGTTGGTGGCACATGCGGCATCAATGAAATGCCAAATCGCCAATTAATATATCTCCACACGTTTGTGATCTGCTCGATCGATAAACGATGGCCAAACATACTGTGTCGTGTAGTGTCTAGTGTGTACATGTGGCATGCACGTACTGCCCACAAGTCCCACGAGCTAATTAACAAGCCATAGGCGTTAATACTGTATTGCGAGCCACACTTTTCCTGGTGGCACCATACTGTGCTTAGGTTATTTAGCCATTTAATTCGTTAGTTAACCAGTTCTCTTTTAGGACTTCTCTAATGCAAATGTGCACAAACGACAAGATCTTTGGAAGTGGGGATCGTCCTCTGCACAAGATAGGCACTGACTATTAAGAATCGAATCCTCCGGCAGATTGTATAGTTTGTATGAAATTAACCCATTCTAACTAGATAGTACTCCCTTCGATCCATATTAATTGTCATTGAAGTAAATGTATCTAGTACTAAAACAGGTCTAGATACATTTATTTTAGTGACAAGTATATAGATCGAAGGAAGTAGTACTAACTTATTCGATAGTATCGCTCAGGGCAGCAGATTAGTTTAATCTGTGTGAGATTAACACATTCTAACAAGCTAGTAGTACTAACTTATTCGATCGTATCGCGAAGGGGAGGCCGATTAGTTTAATTTCACTGGTCTATATTGACTATAAGTCAAGTGATCGATGCTAGCTAGCTGGTTTCTTATTAGCAGTGTGTGACGGCTAGCTCAGAATTATTCCGCGCACGAGGTACGTCCTCCTCGACGATTCCACTTCTGGGTGGTAGATAGCGATCCATGACTAGCTACACAACAATTTGATGGCACCTGCCAGCTAAGAGAAGGTAGCATATTGATTAGGAAAACAATTATTAGCAGCTTTGATATTAGCAGAACGTCGCTCGATCCATCATCGAGCCTTGTAGCCGTGTATTGGCTGCTCGATCCATCATCGTACGTCGTTGTGTGCGTCCCGACGTCGTCAGGGTTTTGAACAAACATCAAGTTTAGTTTCGTGAATCAACTGTCACCATACGTTGAGTCTGCTCAGAGAGTGAGATTTGTACGGAAGTTAGGTATACTACGTAGTTATCTGCAGAGTAATTAACGAAAGTCATCTTTGAGTGGCTTGAGAGATACTACAGCCTTTTCTTTTCTTGTCGGATGCACGAATTTGACGAGCTAATAACTACTCCAAAGATGACTAACAAGTACATATAATAAGCAAGTTGTGATAGCTTAATTTTACCGTGGATACTAGAGAGAGTTTCTAATAGACAGAATTTCTTTGTCGGCCTAGTTGGAGCTGACATGCAAACACGTCGACATAATTCGAAAACATCCCATTCGTCCCCTGGCAAAAACATGAAAACTAGGACTGTTATATTACCATAAGTGAGTGACCTTGTTATCGATCTAGTCGACCTCGTCCGAGGTAACTAATTTTAACACTGTCGGCGGCCGTCAGCTAGCGGCCGTGAGGAATCCGTTGCTGCGTGCTGCCGTGAGTAGACACTGAACGGAACGGAATAGGGTTGTGATGATGTCAGGCTCGCGTGATCGTAAAGCCAAAGGGAAGAAAAGGCCGATATACGCCTTTGATCCCTTGGCTTGGCTTGGCTTGGCTTGAGAGTTATCTCTCACACCGATCACCGAGCGAGATGCTCTTGCCTCATCAGACTCCAAAGTCCAAAAGCACCACTGCATGAGTTACACTAATCCGATCGAGAACCATTGAGAAAGCAAATTCTCGCACTTTCACCTGCCTATCGATGTTCCGAATGTGTGTGTGTGGCGGTATGTGTGCGTGCAAACGTAAATTTAATTAACCCTGTGCTCATGCATGTCAGCTAAAGTTCGTGTCGCTCCAGACTTGCTGCATGGGTTCGATCGGCAGGAAATTAAAGCGAGAAACAATGAAAGCAAGGGCTTTGCTTACAACTAATAATCAAGATTCGGATAACTTAAGCGGCCAGTGCATGGGCTCGATCGGATTAGTGTAACGCAGTGGTGCTTTTGGACTTTGGAGTCTGATGCCTCATCAATGGTTTCTCAATGGTTCACACCACAGAACGGGAGATTAGTTCAATCCTTTAGAATTTTGATGGCGAAGTAGACTCCCTGGAGGAATTTAACGCGTCCAGATCAGTCGTGCCTAATCACACTCAACCAAACAGTTGGTAAACCAACCATGCTAGGCCTGACACCAATACCGTTGATTTAAGGCTGACTAACCCGGCCCGTCCATGCATGGGGTTGGCCAACGTTAATCAGTCAGCATGGATCAGTAGGCCAACATTCCTCACTAATGGACGGCCGTCGATCAAAAGCCCTAAATAATCGAAACAAAGGTCAAGATTAGTCAAGGTGCTTAACACGATCGATCGACCTGTGCATGCTGTGTGAGCCGTAAACAAGCATCTGATACTAATGCACTACAGGAATGGGAAGCTACGCCGACGGCCAAACGTCGGGACCGTCGGCGTAGCCATCGTCTACGCCAGCTCCGCCAAGCAGCCGTCGGCGTAGAATTGCCCTCGGCATATCCTATGCTACGCCGACGGCTGCCCTCGGCGTAGCATACGCCAACGGCTGCCCTTGGCGTAGCTATTTTTCATTTTATCTCATTAAACTTTGAAAAATCATAACTAAATCATTCTAATTCGGAAAAATACAAATAATATATCAAAAATTGCAGAAAAATAAGACCTATCTATCTACACTCAAATATTACACATTTGTAAATAAAAATTAAGTAAAACATAAAACATTATATACAGTTTAAAACGGGCATAAAAAATTCAAAAATGATCGAAACAATGCGAAACCTTCGCGTGGTGTTATATTATGTGACATAGTTAGAAGTAAAAATATAAAACTTGGTATATTGATTATGTCTCAAAGAAACCTTCACAAAATGACCTATCTCATTCGAGGTTTATTCTTGGCTTTCTGGTCAAATGACCAATGTTATGGCTAGAATCAAGGCATAGTTTGTGATAATGTGTCCATATTGTGCATACACATGCATCACGGGATAGCGAACAATGTTGCACGAGGAAGCTTTCCTTTTTGTCGCACCAAAAAGGCATTTTCCATTTTTCGAGCATAAGAAACGGACGGTTTTATGAAGCAACCACCAAATGGCTAATTCAAAATGGTACCACCACATTTTACAAAAATACTATACCACCTTATATGGACAATGTCCCAATAAGGGGATTCGAAACCTTTCCGTCCACCTCTGGTGAAAAAGACAAATTCCTGCCGAATCGGCAGGAAGTGGGTCAGATATGAACTACTGGTACATGATCCGATGCTCATGTTTTTTTACAAAAATCATTTTTAGGTTCACAATATGCTATTTTACCAAAAATCCAATGCAAGTTTAGCGAGGCTCGGCCCCGAGCTAAGAATTTTTATGTCCGGCGTTCGACAAAGTTTGGCGATAGTTTAAAACGGGCATAAAAAATTCAAAAACGATTGAAACAATGCGAAACCTTCGTGTGGTGTCATATTATGTGACATAGTTATAAGTAAAAATATTAAACTTGATATATTGATTATGTCTCAAAAAGACCTTCACAAAATGACCTATCTCATTCGAGGTTTCTTGGCTTTCGGGTCAAATGACCAATGTTATGGATAGAATCAAGGCATAATTTGTGATAATATGCCCATATTGTGCATACACATGCATCATGGGATGGCGAACAATGTTGCAGGAGGAAGTTTTCCTTTTCGTCGCACCAAAAAGCCATTTCCCATTTTCCGAGCAGAAAAAATGGACGGTTTTGTGAAGCAACCACCAAATGGCTAATTCAAAATGCTACCATCACATTTTACAAAAAATACTATACCACCTTATATGCACAATGTCCAAACAGGGGGATCCGAAACCTTTCCGTCCACCTCTGGTGAAAAAGACAAATTCCTGCCAAATCGGTGGGAAGTGGGTCAGATATGAACTACAGATACAAGATCCGATGCTCATATTTTTTTACAAAAATCATTTTTAGGTTCACAATATGCTATTTTATCAAAGATCCAATGCAATTTTAGCAAGGCCCGGCCCCGAGCTATGAATCTTCATGCCCGCCGTTTGATAAAGTTTGACGATAGTTTAAAATGGGCATAAAAAATTCAAAAACGATCGAAACAATGCAAAACCTTCGCGTAGTGTCATATTATGTGACATGGTTATAAGTAAAAATATCAAACTTGATTTATTGATTATGTCTCAAAAAAACCTTCACAAAATGACCTATCTCATTCGAGGTTTCTTGTCTTTCGGGTCAAATGACCAATGTTATGGCTAGAATCAAGGCATAATTTGTGATAATGTGCCCATATTGTGCATACACATGCATCATGGGATGGCGAACAATATTGAGGAGGAAGTTTTCTTTTTCGTCACACCAAAAAGCCATTTCCCATTTTCTGAGCAAAAAAATGGACCGTTTTGTGAAGCAACCACCAAATGGCTAATTCAAAATGGTACCAACACATTTTACAAAAATACTATACCACCTTATATAGACAATGTCCCAATAAGGGGATCCGAAACCTTTCCGTCCACCTCTGGTGAAAAAGACAAATTCCTGCCGAATCGGTAGGAAGTGGGTCAGATATGAACTACAGGTACATGATCCGATGCTCATATTTTTTTACAAAAATCATTTTTAGGTTCACAATATGCTATTTTATCAAAAATCCAATGCAAGTTTAGCGAGGCTCGGCCCGAGCTAAGAATCTTCATGTCCGGCGTTTGACAAAGTTTGACGATAGTTTAAAACGGGCATAAAAAATTCAAAAACGATCGAAACAATGCGAAACCTTCGCGTGGTGTCATATTATGTGACATAGTTATAAGTAAAAATATTAAACTTGATATATTGATTATGTCTCAAAAAACCTTCACAAAATGACCTATCTCATTCGAGGTTTCTTGACTTTCGGGTCAAATGACCAATGTTATGGCTAGAATCAAGGCATAGTTTGTGATAATATGCTCATATTGTGCATACACATGAATCATGGGATGGCGAACAATGTTGCAGGAGGAAGTTTTCCTTTTCGTCGCACCAAAAAGCCATTTCCCATTTTCCGAGCACAAAAAACGGACGATTTTGTGAAGCAACCACCAAATGGCTAATTCAAAATGCTACCACCACATTTTACAAAAATACTATACCACCTTATCTGGACAATGTCCCAACAGGGGTATCCGAAACCTTTCCGTCCACCTCTGGTGAAAAAGACAAATTCCTGCCGAATCAGCAGGAAGTGGGTCAGATATGAACTACATGTACATGATACAATGCTCATGATTTTTTACAAAAATCATTTTTAGGTTCACAATATGCTATTTTATTAAAGATTCAATGCAAGTTTTTCTTTTCATCGTACCAAAAAGCCATTTTTCATTATCCGAGCGCAAAAAGGGAATTTTCTAAAGCAACCACCAAATAGATAATTAAAAAAACGGAGGGTTTGTGATTAGTTGATATGGATATCATATTTGGATTCCTCTCATTTTTCTGATCAATTTAGACATATTATTTGTTAAATTCCGATTTACAGATTTAAAGATATTAATTATTCCATATTAAATAGAAAAATAGAAAAAAGTAAAATTATTATATTTTTATTTGAATTCAATAATATTTTTACTTATTTATTAATGTTTACTTAGATAATTGTTTGTAATTTCAAAAAATACAAACATGTGACATGTTGATATAAGGGTTAATAGGATTGATATCATAGTATTGACAACAATGTATGAATTACTTTGCGGAAACAGATTCTGAAGGAACGAGAAAGTTAAGCGTGCTGGAGCTGGAGTAGTATTAGGATGGGTGACCGGCCGAGAAGTTTGACCAAGACTGCAATTTAATTAAATATTAAGTGTAATTAGTGTTAAAAATGTTCAAACTGAGAGATTAACGAGTCAAACAATTCAAATATTCAAAAATTGAGAAAAAATAAAATAAAAAATTATTTTAAAAAAAATGTTTTGCAACATGTCGACAAGCTATGCCGACGGCCGCTACGCCGACGGCATTGCCCTCGGCGTAGCATACGCCGACGGTATTTTGATACGCCGACGGCCTCTACGTGCTCCGCCGAGGGAGATCTTTGCCGAGGAGGCTACGCCGAGAGCAGCCGTCGGCGTATCATGCGCCGAGGGCATTTTAGCCTACGCCGACGGCTTTTTGCCCTCGACGTAGCACGCGCGTCCTGTAGTGATGCAATTAAGTACTCCCTCCTTCCACTAATGTAAAACCTTTTTAGATATTTTAAAATCGAAGACAAGATATACGCTAAAAAATAATTGAACGACCTGCACACTAAAACACGTCAATATATTTTCAAAAAGACTAATATCTTATGTTAGTGGAAGGGAAGGATGGAGTAGTAAATTGCATGCTAGTTGATTATTCATCGCACAAAGAGCAAAGGAAAGAGACACTAGTGGAAACGAGGCATCTAACACCGGTTCGTAGAGGCCTCTAGCAGCGGTTCCAGAACCGCTGTTGGAGGTTCGGTGTTAGAGTCCCCCCCTTTAACAGCGGTTCGTTAAAGGATGGCGCACGTGATGGCCATCCGGCACGTCACACCTAGAGGGACAAGAGGAACCGGCACGCCTCCGGCGCTCAGCATCCAGCCGGCGGGACGCAGTAGCCCAGCAGGCAGGGGTAGTTCGAGGCGCAAAGCGCCTCCGCCTCCCTGGGGGTTAGTGGTACGATGGAAGCCATGGGAAAGAGTGATGAGGTTGCAGATATGAGTCTAGAGATATGCAATGACAATGGAGACCAGCCCTACATATATATATATATATAAACCCTATTCAGCACCCAGGGTGCAGAATAGTTATTTTGCACCCAACATAACTTTATGTTGTCATATTTAGAAATTTATGTTTTATATACAAATAATTATGTTCATATTCATCCACGACGCAAAAAATGACATAAAAAATAGTTTGTGGGTAAATTATAGTGTAAAAATCACTTAAAATATGCATTTTACGTCATATTTTTATACGGCATGCAAACAAAAAAAATTATGACATGTCTATATTTTCTTACGTTCTTCTCAACTCTCGAGGTAAGACAAAATTTATGAGACGTAAAAATAATATACAGTTCTAAAGATAGAGGGTGGGTGTAGAATAACTATTCTACACCATGTGCGTCAAATAACTATTCTCACTATATACATATAGTGAAAAATGGCAGGAAGATAACTGGAGGGAAGAACTGGCGGAAAAAACTGGCGGGAAGAACTGGCGGCAAAAAATGACGGGAAGAAAAATGGCTCATTTAATACATATAGTGTTAACAGAAGAAATATGACATTGATTTCCATGTTGAGATACATATGTGTGCCAAAAATGGCTCAATTAATAAATATAGTCAATCTTATGATCGCGTCGGCCGTAACCATAGAGTATCAGCACCGTTTAACAGGATGATTGGGTCAGTCTTCACTCTGAAGGGCGGAATTTTATTAAACTTATTATAATCTTCTAAAACTTATTTCAAGCTCTCGGGCATTTCACCGAACACCTCTTGTGCATAGAAAAAAAACACAAACTAGCACACCTCTCACCCTCTTGCTATGCTCTAAAATGAGAGAGTGAAAAAATAGAAGAGAGGGGTGTGGGCTACGGTGTGTTATATAGGTCCCCCATTTAACACCGGTTCAAGCCCGAACCGGTGTTAAAGTGGGCGGGGGGCTGCGCGGGCCACTAGTGCAGGAAGGTGCTACTTTTTGCTCTATGGACCATGCTAGTACGGGCACCCCCTTTAACCCCGGTTCGTAGAAGAACCGGTGTTAAAGCCTATTTCCGACCTTAACCAAAGGCCTCGTTTCCACTAGTGAGACAGGATAAAAGTGAAAAAAATAAAGGGGAATAAAAGGTAATGTGTAGCTTAGAGAACGTCCGACGGCCGTCACCTTCAAGTATACTTTGCTCGCTATTGCTGACGTGAGATAGTGATGAAGCTACAGCAGTTGATCAACTCTGTCCAACAAACTCGTTGAATCATACGTATATTCCATGCTTCGTTAGTTCGTAAACCATTGGTACACCCAAGCCGACCGGTTCCGATCGAGGGGCCATTCTCGTTACCCAATTGACAACCACTTGCGCGCGCGGCCATATATATGGATCGCTCATCGGCCAGAGATCATGAGCTAGCTCGCGCCGCGTGGGTCTCCTGACAGCGAGGTCGTTGCACCTCCAGAGTGCAGAGTATAGAAACACAGGACACGTCGCTATAGAACTTCACCTGTTTAAAATCGATATTAAAACGGTTTGATTTTTATTTATGTCTTACTCGTCTCTCTCACCATTGAATATACCTCGCAATTCATGCAATGTAGGAGTTACATATGAGTTACAACTAGATTGTAAGTGAGAATTTAATGAATTAGATGCAACTGAAAATTGGTACAAATTTTATTATTTACAACTAGTTTGTAACTAAAAATCTATTATATATACTAAAAACAATATAAGGGTGTTTTTCGAGGCACCAGGTTGATCCACGTTACCAAAACTATTTTGATGGTTAGATCTAATATCTATGGCCAGGATTTATCAAGAGACTAATAGTTACGTTGACACGATATATATGGAGCTACATGTATCAAATATAAAAGGAACAGTCCGTACCAGACGAGACGTGTCAAACAAAGTTGATCGATTGTGATACGGATAGGACTGTCGAGTCCGTTAAATAGCCTGCACTTCTATAAAAAAAAAGGAAATGAAGGACGTGATAGGATATGAAGTCAAATATACTGGTTAATACATTTTAGGACAGTTTGTGCACAACACGAAAGTATTCACCGATACGCTCTGGTGTCCGCGTCTCAGCTACGTGTTGTGTAAACGATAGAAGCATCAGCCATCCTATATCCAGTCCACGTATATATAAATAAAAAATCAGCCACTTGCGACAGACCAGGTAGATGGTGTATGGATGCATTGCATGAAAATTAGGACAATGAGCAAGCAGCAATTTGTGCACATGCGCATAGAGACTACAGCTAGACACTGCTTTACGTCCATCAGCTTTTTTGGTCTTTGATTAATTTTTCCCTTTTTCTTGAGATGTTGATTAATATTGTGCACCACAGAAAAATATCATTTATTCCATATTCAACACGTATGTGCATATCGAAAGAGATATTGATGATTAAACATTGAACATGAGCAATCAAAATAAATATTAAATCCTTAATAGTGGTTGTACAATTATAAAAAATCTAAGATATCAAAATTAATATAATTTATTTGGTGTTAGATTTAGATTTCGGGACTGAATCATGAGATATATATATATATATATACAGAGAGAGAGAGAGAGAGCCTTGAGTTATATTTTTTTTGTCAATATGTTTAATTAGTTCTCACCGAGCTTTCCACAGTAGATAAAAGTGATTTTAAGTTTGGTGGAGGGATCAAAAGATATGCAGATATATATAATGATGTAGCATTGAAGGTAAGCTTTAAATTTATTTCCCATTATAGATTTGTTTAATTTACTAGAAAATAAGGCTTTGTAAACATTGGTATTATCAACAACATATGAAAGTTTTGAGGAGTGATACCCGAGAAAAATAGGCAGCCACATTACCGAGCATCAGTAGAAGAGTGTGTCGAGGTGTGTAATATTAAATTGAGCACAAAAATTTATTTATGGATATCCATTACTTGGAACATATTTTGAACAAACTTCAAAGTTAAACTTGAATATGGTGTTCCTTCCTAAAATATGACACATTCCAGAGTGAACAGAGAACGCCAATGTTTCATATTTGAGGGGTAATGAGGAAATAAAATGATTCTCCCAAGACAAAATGGAAGTTCTCACTAGATAGTTACCCTACAAGTCAATTATTTTGCTAACACAATATTTTTTTATTCCATTATAAATGTACCCAACTCTTCAGATAGTCTTACAAGCACCCAATATAATAATCATCATGCTATGTGTTAAATTGTCGTTTTGTCCTTAACGTATTATCCTCATACGTGTTCATACAAAAATGGTCAGCATATAAAACGACATATGATGAAACAAATATAGATAATTGAAATAGAAATTTCACCGTAGACAAATATTTAGACAGCCGACCAAAACCGACAGTATTCATATAACCTATTGATATCTTGAACCACATTATCAAAATGTAGACATAAGCCAACAAATATTCTTAATTGTACATAACATAATCCGGCCATTAGTCTGATTTATCCTTCTTAAATAGCCTCACACTAAAGTAACATCAAATAAAAACCACATCCTAACTTGCATACATATCTAATATCACTAGATATAAAAAATGCATATAGTCATTTATACGCCATGTGGCGATATTCATTTTCTCACATAAATTAAAGATGTTTAAGGATGTCTCCCAACAAGTGATATTTTATTTAACATAATTTTATGGTGACTCTAGGAGGATGCTAATTCTAATTGTATAATATAAGTTCCTTCTACACACCTAAATGCTTTTAGACAATTAAGATTTTTCCCTCGCGTTTGCGAGGACCACTGTGCTAGTTAGCATAAAATAGTAGAATAGACATAACTAAAAATCATGTACATAAGATTTATGCGCTCCCATATTAAAATTCCCTTTCGATTCCAGTTCCACTCCTAGCTCGTGTGCAGCCACGCAGACGAGAATATGCATGCAAAATCACAGAGTCGATCATGGTAGAGTAGTCCAAATCATTAGGCAGCCAGATCCACGGCAGCCGCAGGATTCAGAGCGGTGGCGCGCGTGCATGCAGTGCGGTTCAAGTGCAAGCCTGTTCATGTGCTCTCAACTGTACCGCTGTCACCACCGAACATGCATGTACTGGTGATTGTAATGTGCCACATCAGCACGACTGCAGACGCACGCAGAGTATCTGCAGTCTACTACATTGGGTTGCATCTGCTACGATCTCATCCTTAATTTGATCCTTCCTGCAGCTTTCAGATAAGATTACTTTAGAACGTAGGAAGTACAAATTAGGGGACATCACAGCTTCAGATTAAGATTTTCTGGAACTGGCGGTGAGATACATGCGTGAGTGCGTGCATCCAAGGTAGGTGGCCCTACCAAACAGATGAGTTAGTTTGCCCGGCCAGGCCGCCTGTAATCGATCTCGCGGTACAGATTATCTTATGATGATTGTAGATTAAAAAGGTTTAATCATAGTCCAGTCGGTATTTATGCGACTAACAATCTGAGCATGAGCGCATCACACATGTCAGTTTCTCGATATTTTTGTCGGTCGCAACTCACTAGTTGAAAACTAGTATACATTTGTAAAACTAGTCTAGATACGTTTGTTTTACAAACCTACAACATCTTATATTTTAAAACAGAGGGAGCACATGTTGCCGACAAGCTCACAATAAAGAAGAAACAATCCCGATCTTCCAACAAAAAATTGAATCTTCCAATGCCGAGGGTTTCGAAATAAACAACAGGTACGTTATGTACATATCAGCCTCCCCACTTGCAAGATCGAAACTCCAGCAGTTTACTTAATTAGTAGATAGGATTAACTTATCGTAATCAGTACCAACTTGTTCGTATTGCTCAAGACTGCAGACTAGTTTAGTTTCAAAGGTATGTACCAGGTGGTGCTGCTACTTATGTTAGTATAAGAGCAAGTACAATAAGCCTAATCAGCAGGCTATAAGAGTTGCCATGTCATTTAAAAGTCTAGGTGGAAGAGAGAGAAATTTGGAGAGAGAAGAAAGTGATTGCTTCATCTAGCGCCGGCCGTAGCGCAGCTATCAAGAACAAGAAGATTTGCATGCAGCTAGGCCCAATAGCATGCATGCACTGTATAATTAAATTTAATTAAAGTCTATCTAATAGCCATCTAATAGCTAGTCTATTGTATGGGTGAGCTTTATGTTGGCTTTAAGTTGACATGGCAAGACTATAGAGCCAACAACAGGCTGTACTATTAAACTTGCTCTAACACCTCAGGTTATTCCGTACACGATGTACTAATTGACTATTTCACCACTGATAGCAACGTGGCTAGCAATAAGTACTCTATAATTAGATGGCATCGGCCAGCTAATGAAAGCTTATTAAGAATCAATCTTTCCTTAACTGATCGGGATATAAATTAAGTATTAGTATAATCTTGAAAATTAAAAGTACTGATCAGCTTGTGGCCATGTATTGGCTACTAGATCCATCATCCTACGTAGCAGTATGCATAACAACGACGTTAGAGCTGCCAAAAAGTTGTTGCTACCAACTGTCACAGTGGAGCAAGTTGTGAGTTGTACGTATATTGGTACGTAGTTGCAGAATAATTAACGAGGTCGCCTTTAAGTGGCTTGACAGAAACAGCTAGATTTGGTTAACTAATGTTCACAACAAAGTTGACTAATGATGGACCAGCTGGTTTAGAGTTTTACTAGCTAGTTACCTGAAAATCAAACCAGTGTTATCTGAGTTTAGTTAAGCATAGAAGAGTAATTAATTAGGTAGATTCCGTTTTAAAAGTGATAGAACTCCTTTGTCGGCCTAGTTGGTGCTGACATGCAAATACCAAACAATATGAGACGTGTTAACCACCGAATATCATATCATGATGCGAAATTATAAAGTGTCCCATTCCCCTCTATTATATTACTTTCTTTGATCTATATTAGTTGACTTAGATTTATCTAGATTTAAATGTATTTAGTTAAGTTTTAGTGCTAAATACATTCGTACATAAACAAATTTGAGTCAACTAATATGGGTCGGAGTAAGTACCATAAGATTATCAACTGCACATAGTACTAATGTGACCATGATTAAAATTATGCAACTTGCCATATGCGAGTGACTTCGATATCAATCTGTAATCCGTTGCTGCCATGCCGTTATGTCGTGGGCAGGAATGGGATGGGGCAAAACGGAGCGGAACGGGGCTATGATGGCGTCAGGCTAACCGGTGTGGTCGATCATCAAGCCACATGCCGACGCATATGCCTTTCCATGGCTTGGCTTGAGAGTTATCCATGGATCACATTTACATGCGTCGTCCTCCTCTCAACGATGTTTGCCTCTTCACACTCCAAGAGCACCTTTACATTACTTCAGTCCCATCGAGCCGCTTACATTATCCTAATCTCCATTGGTTCTAAGAAAAGCTTTCTTTCTTTTTTGTCTTTTCCTGCCGAAGAAAAGCAAGTTCCATGTAGAGTGCAAAGTAGATAGTCACGTCTTCTTCTATCTAGCTGATTAGTGTGGCGTATCATGAATGTATGTGAAATAGGATGTTATTAAAAAATTTAACTCAGAAGTTGTAAAAAAAAGCACTGAAACGGTAACTATCTGTTTACACTGTCGACTTTGGCTCGACGAGATATTTGAAACTACCTGATGCTGGTATGTTTCCACGAGGTTTTATTGTTCAAAATTGGCATCTAGTGATAGATGAAATTGTGACAGTATTGTATTGAAATGACACGAGAGGTAACTTGTTACAAAGCAAGTCGGCAGTTTATATTATGTTAATGCTTTGTTATCAAAGGATACTGATTTTTCATTATCGGAATATAACCAATTTGTGATTTAGACCAGCAACCTTAATTGGATAGTGGATACAACACATGCCCCTCAATTATCTAGTTCGACACATCTATTTGTGATTATCCCACCAAATATGTGAATTTACTAACAATAGTGAACTTCAATATTCTTCGTCTTGTTCCAATTTTTTTGTCGCAAATGAAAAAAATCATCATACTTATACTAAACATTATTACCTAGAATATTAATTTCATTTTATTGTTATAGCATTTATGATGCAATCTCAACTATTATTTTTCTATGATAATACAAAGGTGTATGTTATGCATAGTAAACTTATTACAAATACACTAGTTCTAAAGTAGAACATTTTACTGTAGAAATTGTGTTATTTATTACTATTTAATTTGGAATATTTTGATAAAGTCCATTCTGCGTAAATATAGAAGAAATCACTTCTACCGACGAGAAAATTTAGGCTTCTTGAAGGTTTTAGTGTATATGTATCTTTCCATGCCTATATTTGTATTATTATAAATATCTCGATAGAGAGTTATATAGTGCACGACTATAAAAAAAAGTATGTTTATATATAGACATTTGTAAGGGACGGCCGGGAAGGGCACTTTGAGTGCGACACTTTGCCGCAGTGCCCTAGATGCTCCAATTCAAGGCACTCAGAATTCTCTCTCTACTTTTGTTTGGAAACGGAGTCAAAATAATTGCGTCATCCATTATAATCAAGAAAAAAGAATTTCCTAGTTAATTTACAGAAAATCTTGCGAAAACCATTGAACACTAGACCATAAAAGACAACCAAAGACAAAACCCCATGAGACAAGCTAACTGCTCCCAACACACGGCTACACGACCACAACACATGCGCTCCCAATAGTAAGTCTTCCACAAGGTCTGAGCAAAATGCAGAATTTACCCTTGTGGTAGAGCTACTCGCGGAAGATAGAACATCCCTTTACCAGCCATGTTTCACCATGAGTATCTAGCTTGGCCTGGCTTAGGAAGAAAATAATAGAACAATCCTCCACCATACGGCTTGAGTAGAACATAGATGCAGTTAGATCAGTAACCTTCCGTCGTGTCCCAAGAGCTTCCTGTCATTATTTTTGAGAATCCTCACTCTGTCTTTGTCATGTATTTATATTTGTTTGTGATTCTTCTATGTTATAACGATTTAGCCGTTATGTTTCCTTATTATTGTATGACTTTTGTCACACGTCTTACTTAGACAGTTATAAATAATGTGTCTATGTAAGTGTCGTGCTGGTACATGCACAATAAAATCTCACACGATATTACCATCGGACCAATTACATGACCGCCGCACTCTAGGAGACACAGAGAGGAATCTAATAGTTATAGTACTACTTAAGTATCGTGACCTGCATGTGCTTGGCATTTGCAGAATTCTCTTTTTATAGGAGTAACTGGTAAAGACAGTTTGCGCATACATGTTGTCGACAAGCTCCCAATAAAGAAGAAGTAATGCCACCCGCAAAAAAAAAGTAATGCCGATCTTCCAAACAAAATTGAATCCTCCAATGCTGAGGGTTTTGAAATAAACAACAGGTACGTTATGTACATATCAGCCTGCCCACTTGCAATAAGATCGAAACTCCCGCAGTTTACCTAATTAGTAGATAGGATTAGCTTATCCTAATTAGTACCAACTTGTTCGTATTGCTCAAGACTTCAGACTAGTTTAGTTTCAAAGGTATGGGCTGTTAGCCAGGTGATGCTGCTTCTTATGTTAGTATAACACCTCAGGTTATTCCGTACACGAGGGCACTAATTGACAATTCCACCACCGAGAGGAACGTCGCTATCGATAAGTACTCTATAATTAGATGGCATCGGCCAGCTAACGAAAGCTCATTAAGAATCGAGATCTTTCCTTGACCGGGATATGAAATTAAGTATTAGCTAGTATAATCTTGAAAATTAGAAGTACTAAGATTGTGGCCATGTATTGGCTGCTAGATCCATCATCCTACGTAGCAGTATGCGTACCAACGACGTTAGACCTGCCAAAAAGTTGCTGCTACCAACTGTCACAGTGGGTCAAGTTGTGAGTTGTACATACATCCGTACGTAGTTGCAGAATAATTAACGAGGTCGCCTTTGAGTGGCTTGACAGAAACAGTTAGATTTGGTTAACTAATGATGGACCAGCTGATTCAGAGTTTTACTAGCTAGTTACCCGAAAAACAAACCAGTGTTATCTGAGTTTAGTTAAGCATAGAAGAGTAATTAATTAGGTAGATTCTGTTTTAAAGTGACAGAACTCCTTTTTGTTGTCGGCCTACTTGGTGCTGACATGTAAATACCAAACAATTTGAGACGTGTTAACCACCGAATATCATATCACGACGCGAAATTAAAAAGCTTCTCATTCCCCTCTATTATGTTATAAGATTATCAATTGCACATAGTACTAATCTGACCGTGATTGAAATTCTGCAACTTGCCATACTAGTTAGTGTGCACGTGCAACGCACGTCTATGTGTCTATGTAAGCATAAAAAATTTGAAAATTCTAAATCAACATAAACAATAAAAACTTCTAAATTTGCCAAAGCATAGTTTCACCAAACTACCCAATGTGTATCACATAAAAATTATAGGAATGATTTCTCACATAAATCTGTTCTGAAACAAATAGACAAATATCTACACCAATTGCAGATATTAGGGCAATTATAGTGAAAATCGCACCAAGTTTCAAATTGTTCCATATTTTTAATATAGTGCAGTGAATAGAGAAAACTTGTAGTCGATGTGTAGCAATAAGATTGATCGTCGGTCCTCCACAAACATCAATATCTTTATGTGCAGAACCAAATGAACAAATTATAAATCCTTCACTCTACCAGAGTGCGGTCATATGCCAACACAAACTAAAAGATCAAAATTAACTTAGCACAATTTAGACAAAGAATTACATAAATAACATTATTACCATTTTGTAGCAACACATGCTTATCATACATGGTTAAAACAATTAAGATTTGTAAATAAACTCACATCGAGTATTTCTTCAAGTACATTAACCTTGCATGCCCACATGATCATTTCTAAATAAATAGTATGTTTTATTGATCAATTCACTAATTTTGAATTCTCTAACATAGCACTGCGCATGTTTAATTCGTTATATAGATGCTCCAATGTGAGATTGATTTGTACGATTGAATCTTTAAAGAGCTCTAAGCTCTCTTGAATTAAGGGCTTCTCCTTGCTTGGTTGAGTCCCGCTGCAAGCCCATGTATACATAGAGAATGGCTAGTTCAAAATTGACTGATGCTCTCGAGTAGATGGTTGCGTGGACGGCTGATTAGACACAAATAGATAGAATCATTATTTTTGTGTCGACCTTGCTAATATATTAGGTAATAAATATACATATAATAATTATTTAACAATTACACAAAAATCAATCTGATTGTATAAAATAAAAAATATACATCTTTTAAAAAATGTTCATTAATCTAGAAAAAGCTCATGGGTCAGAAAAATATGTTCACGTAATTCTAAAAATTGTTCAAAAAACTCTATATATGGGTGATATAAGCTAGCTCGCGCCGTTATGGTTCTCGTAACGGTGAGGGTCGTTGAACTGCAGAGTGTAGAGACCGGACACATCGCGCTGCCTAGCTTGCTTGGAGCTGTATCGATCACGCAAAACGGCAGCGGACACTGTCTTTAAACATTTCAGTTGTCTCGACCGATCGCAAAGTTCATAATTATGGATACAACTATACCATTCACCAAGAATCTCTACTTTGATTCCCAGTGGTTATATTTTTCCCCATCATACATGTTCGAGAGACTATACTATCATTTTATTAATTTTTCCTTAATTTAATAACTAATATGTCTACTCTTATGTTCATTTTTGTGTAGGCATATGAATCTATTACTCTCGTAATTTTGTTTGATCATTAATTCTAGGGGTACATATATATAAACGCGTACACAAACACAAGGAGAAATTGATAGATATAAATACCATGGTATATAGTTACTCGATCAATGGAAATAATTACTAGTTTTGAATGTCTTCACCGAGATTTCAAAGACTGGATATGTCAAATGTACAAATTATTTAATTTGCTATTGCACTACATTAATATTTATCTTACAGAATACAATAATATTTAAATCCTTCCTGTGTGAACAAATGGTGAAGCTTGACATACATTGTTGAGAGGCCTAAGAATACTAATCAAACTTCAACTTTGAATAATCTTCGAAATTTCAGCACAAATATTAAAGGTACTTTGGAGTTTACTGGAGTAGGGGGGGCATTGCCCCCTGTCCCGAGGGAAGCTCTGCAAGTTTAAACAGAGGCTGTTGGTATCGTGTTGCGCTAGAGTCCCCAAAATATATGAACCGGCCCTGCCAAGGTAGATTGGTGGCACATGCGGCATCGGTGCCTGAATCGCCAGTCCTCTCGATTAGGGCCATCAAAATATTCGTGTTCGACACATAGTTTGAGCTTGATTCACTAAGAGCTCGGCTTGAAATCGGCTCGAATGTTAACAAGCCGAACTCAATCTTTGTGCAAAGCTCGCGAGCTTAAAAGCTCGAGTTTGACAAAGTTCGTCAAACATCGTAATGTACACCACGTAAAGTTGCTTTTCCACGCAACAGGCCAGCAACGCTTCAACATTTCAGCCCAAATAGCTAGTCAAGTGCTAAGTCCTGTTGAAGAAAAACGAGAAAATGCTACAGGCGCATGGTACTGCTACGGTCTCATCCTTGGATCTTCATTCCTGCAGCTTTCAGATAAGATTATCTGACACCATCACAGCTCCAGATTAAGATTTTCAGGAATCGGTGAGATACGCGCGTGCGCATATCCAAGGTAGCAGGTAGGCCTACCAATAACAGAGGAGATAGATAGCTTGCACGACCAGGCCTCCTGTAATCGATCCGATTAACTTATGATGATTGTAGTTGTAGATTAAAAAGGTTTGATCAAAGTCCAATCGGTATTTAATTTACGCGAATAACAAGCATGGTATATTTATGGATGAGTGCACGCTGGACATATATCACACATGTCAGTTTCTCGATAGTTTTTGTCGGTCGCGAGTGGCCGGGAATTATTGTAGGAAGATATATTTTCCCACGCATGCAGCACTACTAGAGTTGCGTCGAGATGGAACTGAAAAGCGATAGATATGATGCGCGTGTTGGCCATGGTACGCTGGTGGCACATGCGCCATCGGTGAATCGCTGATCTTCACAGTTTTTTGGTCTCTTCGGTCCATTGATGGCCAAATACGTCACGTGTGTGCCACCGGCATGCATATGTACAGCCCACAAGTTCCACGAGCCAATTGTTTTCACCTAAGAAATTGTTCGGTCAAAACACCGAACACCTTGTTTGCAGAGGAGAGGTGGAGCTTGAGGTAAGGCTTGGAGGGGTTGTGGGTCGCGAGTGAGCTCGAGCTGACACCAAGCTCACTATGCCTCTTAGTGCTGCATCAGTGGTATTTGAGGGGGCGATGCCGATTAGTTCTTTCGGCCTTGCGGTCGAGCTCACAGCCATGGAATGCGGCGGGAAATGTCGGCGGGTAGACAATGACGACGCTGCGAGCCTGTGGGTGACAGCAAACATCACATTGGTGGGAGAGAGAGAGAGAGGAGTTTGGGGCATGGACATGAGGTACATGTCTTTTTTGTTGCCAAGCAGCCCAGACTTGTTGGAAGGCGGGCGTCGACCCAACCTTATGAGTATTCAGACTATAATGCTTCGTTCGGATGTTTGCATTAGGAGGCTAGACATTATATTGGGATGAATATATAATACCCAAGATGTTGAGATTGAGCTGAAATACTAATATTTTTGTTAGGATGTGTATTCAGGACTTACACCTCCCGAATACCCAATATTTTTGCTTGGGTCAAGATTTTTTTGGGGGGGAGGGGGGGGGTCCTTGGTGTTGTTCTTAGTCACCTTCCAGGGCTTTAGATTTCAGAATTCTATCTCTACTTTTTTTTGGAAACGGAGGTAAAATAGTTGCTAGTTAATTTATTGAAAATCATGCGAAAACCATTGAACACTAGATCACAAAAGACAACCAAGACAAAACCCCAAGAGACAAGCTGACTACTCCCAACACCCGGGTACACGCCCACAACAAATGCGCTCCCACTACGTAATAGTCTTCAACCACAAGGCCTGAGCAGAATGCAGAATTTACCCTTGCGGTAGAGTTGTTCGGGGAAGATAGAGCAGCCCTTTACCAGCCGTGTTTCACCATGAGTATCCAGCTTGGCCTGGCTTAGTAAGAAAATAATAGAACAATCCTTCACCATACGGCTTGATTAGAACATAGATGCAGTTAGAGTAACCTTCCGTCGTGTCACAAGAGCTTTCTGTTATTTTTTTAAAGAATGCTCACTCTGTCTTTGCCATGTATCTGTATTTGTTTGTACTTCTTCTATGTTATAATGATTGAACCGTTATGTTTCCCTATTATTCATAGTATGACTTTTGTCTCACGCCTTACTTAGATAGTTATAAATACTGCGCCTATGTATACATGCACAATAAAATCTTACACGATATTACCATTGGAACAACTACATGACCGTCGCACTCTAGGAGACACAGAGAGGAATCTAATAGTTATATAGGTCTACTTAAGTATCGTGACCTGCATGTGCTTGGCATTTGCAGAATTCTCCTTTTATAGGAGTAACTGGTAAAGACAGTTTGCGCATACATGTTGCAGACAAGCTTACAATAAAGAAGAAATAATGCCGATCTTCCAAACAAAATTGAATCTTCCAATGCTGAGGGTTTTGAAATAAACAACTGGTATGTTATGTACATATCAGCCTCCCCACTTGCAAGATCGAAACTCCCACAGTTCACTTAATTAGTAGATAGGATTAACTTATCATAATTAGTACCAACTTGTTTGTATTCCTCAAGACTGCAGACTAGTTTAGTTTCAAAGGTATGAACTGTTAGCCAGGTGGTGCTGCTACTTATGTTAGTATAACACCTCAGGTTATTCCGTACACGAGGTACTAATTGACTATTCCGCCACTGAGCAACGTCGCTAGCGATAAGTACTCTATAATTAGATGGCATCGGCCAGCTAATGAAAGCTTATTAAGAATCGATCTTTCCTTGACTGATCGGGATATAAATTAAGTATTAGCATAATCTTGAAAATTAAAAGAACTGATCACCTTGTGGCCATGTATTGGCTGCTAGATCCATCATCCTACGTAGCAGTATGTGTAACAACGTCGTTAGAGCTGCCAACAAGTTGTTGCTACCAACTGTCACAGTGGAGCAAGCTGTGAGTTGTACGAATGTACGTAGTTGCAGAATAATTAACCAGGTCGTCTTTGAGTGGCTTGACAGAAACAGCTAGATTTGGTTAACTAATGATGGACCAGCGGGTTCAGAGTTTTACTAGCTAGTTACCTGAAAAACAAACCAGTGTTATCTGAGTTTAGTTAAGCATAGAAGAGTAATTAAGTAGGTAGATTCCGTTTTAAAAGTGACAGAACTCCTTTTTGTTGTCGGCCTACTTGGTGCTGACATGTAAATACCAAACAATTTGAGACGTGTTAACCACCGAATATCATATCACGACGCGAAATTAAGAAGCTTCCCATTCCCTATAAGATTATCAATTGCACGTAGTACTAATCTGACCATGATTAAAATTCTGCAACTTGCCATATGCGAGTGACTTTGACATCGATCTGGCCAGAATCCGTTGCTGCCATGCCGTAATGCCGTGTGGGCAGGAATGGGCATAACGGAATGGAACGGAACGGAACGGAACAGGGCAGAACGGAACGATGGCGTGGTCGATCGTCAAGCCAAACGGAGAAAAAAGCTGACGCATATGCCTCTCCTTGGCTTGGCTTGAGAGTTATCCATGGATCACATTCACATGCGTCATCCTCCTATCAACGATGTTTCCCTCATCAGACTCCAAGACCACCTTTACATAACTAATTAGTCCCATCGAGCCCAGTCCTGCTTAAATTATCCTAATCTTCATTGGTTCTAAGCAAAGCTTGCTTGCTTTCTTTGTGCCTTTTCTTGGCAAACAAAAGAAAGATTCATGCAGAGTGCGAAGTAGATAGTCGCGACTTTTTTTTCTTTTGCTGAATAACGCGTGGCAACATGCATGCATGCGGGATATGATTGTTATTAATTTTCTTTTCTAAACTCGTGATTTCAACAAACTTATCTTTGTGACAAGCTCACAATAAAGAAGAAATAATGTGGATCTTCCAACAAAATTAAAATTGAACATTCCAATGCAGAGGTTATCGAAATGAACAACATGTACGTTATGTACATAGCAGCCTCCCCACTTGCAAGATTGAAACTCCCGAAGTTTATTTAATCCAGATATAGGATTAACATACCCTAATTAGTACCAGCTTGTTTGTATGGCTCAGGACTGCAGACTAGTTTAGTTTCAAATGTATGGACTGTTAGTCCGGTGATGCTGCTTTCTTATATATTAGTATAACGACTCAGGTTATTCCGTACACGAGACAATTCCACCACCGAGAGCTAGGTAGCTAGCGATAAGTACTCTATAATTTGATGGCATCGGCCAGCTAAGAGAAGCTTATTAAGAAATGATCTTTTCTTAACCGATCGGGATAAGAAATTAAGTAGCTAGGTATTAGTATATCTTGGAGATTAGCAGTATTGACCTTGTGGCGGCCATGTATTGGCTGCTAGATCCATCACCGTACGTAGCAGTATGCGTACCGACGGCGTCAGAGCTGCCAAAAAGCTTTTCAGAGCAAGTGTTAGCTGTACGTGCAGAATAATTAACGAGGTCGCCTTTGAGTGGCTTGACAAAAACAGCTAGATTTGGTTAACTAATGTTTACAACAAAGTTGACTAATAGACCAGCTGGTTCAGAGAGTTTTACTAGTTACCATGGAGACTTAACCACTGTTGTCTGAGTTGAGTTTAGTTAAGCATAGAAGAGTAATTAATTAGGTTAATTCCATTTTTAAAGACACAGAACTCCTTTTTCGGTCTAGTTGAAGCTGACATGTAAATACCAAACAATTTGAGACGTGTCAACCACCGAATATCATATCACGACACGAAATGAAAAAGCTTCTCATTCCCTTCTATTATATTACCATAAAATTATCAACTGCACATAGTACTAATCTGACGGGATTAAAATTCTGCAACTTGCCATATGCGAGTGACTTCGATATCAATCTGGCCGGAATCCGTTGCTGCCATGCCGTAATGCGTGGGCAGAACGGAACGGAACGGAACGGAACGGAACGGGGCTGTGATGGCGTCACGCTAACGGGCATGGTCGATCGTCAAGCCAAACGGAGAACCAAGCTGATGCATATGCCTTTCCTTGGCTTGGCTTGACAGTTATCCATCAAAGATCACATCCACACGCGTCATCCACCTCTCAACGATGTTTGCCTCATCACTCCAAGAGCACCTTTACATTACATTAGTCCCATCGAGCCCAGTCCTGCTTAAATTATCCTAATCTCCATTGGTTGTAAGCAAAGCTTTGCTTGTTTTATTTGTGCCTTTTCCTGCTGAAGAAAAAGCAAGTTCCATGCACAGTGCAAAGTAGATAGTTAGAGCTCTGACATAAAACTCGAAACTCGACGAGTTTAATGAGCACTCGTTTGCTCGACTTGTTCAAAATTGTCTCGTTTCCTTAACAAACTGAACTGAGCTGTAGTGTTTTGCTCATTAACTTAACGATAATTAAGTTGACAATGTTCGTGAGCTACTCGTTAACCTCGGTAACAACCAAGTTTGGCCCACTTATGTTGCTGCATTTACAATCTCGCAGCCCATCTAAGACGATGAGGCAAACAACTGGCCTATTAAGGAAGACCGAAGGCCGAAGCACCGGTCGTTGACCCGATCGAGGAGCGACCAACCAAATGACCTTATCCTAGACTCTCTCCATACCTATCGATCCAAAATCTTTTAGTTGTTCTCGTCTCGTCGTCTCCCGGTCTCCCCACCGCATATATGTGGTTGTGACTCTTGTTTTAAATTTTCTATCATCTTTTAAGTATCGTGCCTCTATCTGAATCTAAATGCATTTTCTTAACGAGTAGCTCATGAGCACTCGTGAACATCTAAGGAATCGAGCCGAATTTCACTTTTTTCTCGTTACTCTTAACGAGTTTAATGGCCCGAGCCTTAACGAGTCGAGCTGCTCGATAGTCCATCCCTAGCCACGTCTTATTTTCTCTTGCCGATTAACGCGACGCAACATGCATGTATGCGGAATGTGATATTATTAATTTGTTTTCTAAACTCGCAATTTCAACAAACTTATTGTCGTGGTGTGGAACAAGGCAGTACCATCAGGGATGGCTTAAGAAGGGACAATCAGGGGCTAGCGGTGGCTCCTGCAAGCGGGATTGGGTACAAGCACTACAAACACAGCGATGTACGAAGGTTCGGAGCCCTCCCGGCGAGGTAACACCTCTACTCCTGCAAGATCTACTATATCAGGGGCGAATGCCCAATACAAGTGCTCTTGTAGTTGCATCTCGATAAACTAGGGGAAACTCGAGGTAGCAGAGTGTCTGATTCTAACGATAGCGTTGCCCCACTTATATACTGGTTGGAGATGCAGATTACAATGTTGGCCGACTAGTAGGTTCCATTCAATGGGGCCTAGTGCAATTGAAAGGATACAGATGTCGCCTAGAGGGGGGGGTGAATAGGCAATTAATTTTTTTTTGAGAGTGGCTTGACAAAGACGGAATTAAACTAGCGTTTACTTTGTCAAGCACAAAACCTAGAACAATCTATGGTTCACCTATGTGCACCAATAACTTATGCTAAGCAAGACAAACAACTATGTGATAGCAAGATATATACTTCAAGCACGAAGGCTATCACAAAGTAAAGTGCATAAGTAAGAGCTCGGGTATAGAGATAACCGAGGCATGCGGGGACGACGATATTTTACCGAGTTCCTCCCAACATGGAGTACGTCTCGTTTGGAGAGGGGGTGGTATCTAACCACCTACGCCACAAAACGCCTCCCTTATTCTCCGGTGAATCTCACCCCAACGGGATCGATCCATGCTTCCACTATCGATGCACTTGTCGGTGGCAACCGGAACCTCTCACAAGGTTGGGGCACTTCTCCACAACTTAATTGGAGGCTCCCAACAAACGCCACAAAGGCCACAAGGTTGGGGCACTTCTCCACAACTTAATTGGAGGCTCCTAACAAACGCCACCAAGGCCTCAACCTACAACACAATAAACCGTCTAGGGTTCCAAAAACCTAAGAGCAAAAAGCTTCTCAACTTTCACTTACCAAATCCTCCGGGGAGAACTCAAACCGATGCACCGAATGCAAATGACAAGAACACCACAAAGGTGCTCGAATCCCTCACTCTCAAATTCCAACAAAGCTACTAAAGCTATTAGGAGAACAAGAGAGGAGGAATCAAAGAGGAACACAAAATCCCCCAAAATCTAGATCTCAAGGATACACTCACAAAGAGATGTTTTGGTTTGGTCAAAATGTGGATCTAGATCTTCTCTCTCTTCCACTCAAATATGGGCAAGAATCATTGGAGGGATTGAGAGATATCAAGCTTTGGAAGGTCAACAATGGAGGGGAAAACTTGCAAGAATAGTTGGGGAACCATTGGGGTAGAAGGCCCCTTAAATAGGTCCCCCCAAAATCCAACCGTTGAAGCCCAAAAATGCGAATCCCGGTACTACCGGACATTCCCTGGGGATCCCAGGACGCCAAACGCACCTTATTCAGTACCAACCGGTACTAAGGGGGGGGGGGTACTACAGGACCTCCGGTACTATCGGACCCTGGTCCGATACTACCGGTCACCCCTGATCAAAAACGGCCATAACTTTTGTATCCGTACTTCAATTTTGATGATATTGGGCTCGTTTCGAAGAGGACAACAAGCTCTAAAAGATCATGCAAAGAAACATCATAGTACAGCAAGGGAGGATAGATCCAAATGAAGAAAGGTTTAACCTCTCTCAAAAAGATGAACCGATAAAACCTCCAACATCATAAACGTAATAGAAAATGCATATGAAATCCGTTTTCGATGAACTAGAGCTTGTCATGGAGATTAACACAAGCTCTAAATCCTCACATGAGTAAGAACCAAATAATGTAAGGTTTTACCTATCTCTAAAATACAAACCGGTAAAACCTCCAAGATCAAAATGCAATAAGATATAAAAGGAAAATCTGATTTTGATGAACAAGAGCTTGTTATGAACATTACCACAAGCTCTATATCCTCACATGGACAAGACCAAATAACAACCAAATACGATGATGCAAGTATGCAAAGGTTTGAGCTCTCTCCGAACGATGTGACCGAGTTACTCATTCTAGAGCCCCTCTTGATAGCACGACTATCTATCCTAAACCCGGTCTCCCACTAACAACATGAGACCGGCAAAAGGGAAAACCTATCAAGATTATACCTTTGCCTTGAGCATTCCACTTGAGCTTGATGTAGACGAACTTGACCTTCTCAAGATGGAACGCCTTTCTTGATTTCTCATCATCGATCCATGATCACCGAGGATGGCAAGCATCAAACATGGGATCTTCTATTGATGGCGCATTTTGAGCTTGCACAACACATCTTCTTCTCATTTCATCTATCTTGAAGCCAACACATGCTCCAAGCAATGCTAATGGACAATTCCTACAAGTACAACTTAATACACACATTAGTCCATAAAGATTGTCATTAATTACCAAAACCACACATGGGGGCCCACATGTTCTTTCAGCAATAGTTAGCGCTACAGTGCCAAGCCACCCCGTAGCGATGGCTTTATATCGCGCTGGACGGCGTCATCTCAAACAGTATGGGCAGCGCTGTTGCTTTAGTTGACGCAAAGCCGGGGATCCGGAGGCGTGCCACTGTTTCATCATCACGCTCTCCGGATTACCGGTACTGACTCCGAGGTGACCATATGGAGCATGCCATCCGGCCAGGTCTTCTGGTTAACCGGCTAGACGGGCTAGCCGGGGTGCCTCTTGGTTGTGGTGCGGTTGGAGAGTGCCAACCGGCTTTACTTCATTTCTGGTGGCCATCCGGCCTGACCTTCCTAGAAACGGCCATCCGGCCTAGCTTAGTCTATCCGGGGATAACCGCCCTGACACTAGCCCCCCGAGCGCGCTGGGACTTCGCCCTGAGGAAAAGTTTTTCCTTGGTTGCTTGCTTCATTGGTTTTGCTTTCTTTGTGCCTTTTCCTACCGAAGAAAAGCAAGTTCCATGCATAGTGCAAGGTAGATAGTCGCGTATTCTTTTCTCTTGCTGAATAACATGACGCAACATGACTGTATGCGGAATATGATGTTATTAATTTTCTTTTCTAAACTCGTAATTTCAGAAGAATTATCTTTGAAACGGTTGACGATCTGTTTGCACTACCGACTTTAGCTCGACGAGATATTTGAAACTACTTGATGCTCGTGTGTTTAGATCGACATTTTACTTTTCAAAATTGCCACGGTATGGTACTGAACGAGGTAACCTACTACAAAGCGTGTTGACAGTTTTTATTATGTTAATACTTTGCTACCAAAGGATATATATAACCAATGTGTGATCTTTTCTAAAAATGTATTAACATGGTACAATCAAATCAGTACTACAGATGATCGAGTATAATTTCTCTAACCACAATATATGACTAAACTCACAATAGAGCAATATGTGAGTTTAGTCACCTATTACAGTTGAACGACTATTCAGTTTCTGTGAATAGCACTTCTTTCTTCCTCCCCATTCTTCTCTATCCCGCACCCAGGAACAGAGTTAACCAATGTGAGTTCTAGTCCAGCACCTCAACTTGTGGTTAGCCTAGCAAATATGTGAGTTTAGTCACAGTAGTGAATTTCCTAAATTCAATGTTCTTCATCTTTGTATTGTTCCAAAAAAATTGTCGCAATTCAAAACAATCATCATATTTATACTAAACATTATTACCTTGAATATTAATTTCCTTTTACTGATATGGCATTTATAATGCGATCTCAACTATTATTTTTCTACAATAATATAAAGTTGTATATTATACAAGTTAAGATTATTACAAATACACTAGTTCTAAAGTACAACAGTTCTAAAGTAGAATTCCTTTCCAAAAAAGTTCTAAAGTATAACATTTGACTATAGAAATTGTGTTATTTATTCCAATTTAATTTGGAGTATTTTGATAAATTCCATTCTGTGTACATATACTCCCTCCGACCCATATTAGTTGACTCAAGTTTGTCTAGATTTGGATGAATCTAGACACTATTTAGCATATAGGTTCATCTAAATTTTTACAAATCTAAATCAACTAATATGGGTCGGAGGAAGTAGAAGAAAGGAGAAATAACTTCTAGCAACGGGATAATTTGTGCTTCCTGAGTGTTTTAGTGTATATGTATCTTTCCATGCCTATATTCGTAGTGTACCATTATAAAAAGATATGATTATATATAGATATTTGTACGATAAGGTTCTCTAGCTTGTTATAGAATGTGGCAAAACAAATAGTATTACAAACCAACCCTTCCATCAGGCTGGCCAAAAATTATACCAGAATAAACCTGTCAGCATTGTTTAATGTGTCGGAACCAAAACATGATCGCGATGAGTCCAGGTGCTTATTAACACGTTGATTGACTGTGCACCCAAGATCGATAATCGAGAGAGCTCTGCTTTGAGACGCGAAACAGCAGTTGAGGATAAAAGGCAATAACAAAGAAAGAAATAAAGGTAATAAAACGTTAACGTGTAGACGCCGTAAGGATAAACCGTGGATCTGATCACACGAAACCTCCCCGGAAGGATAAAGCACGGGCATGAATGAAGCGCCAATGGTCTGGGACAGCTGGTATAGTCGCTAGACTGCAAGAGAAACATAGAAGCCTCTGGACTGAAATACCGACCAAACGTTGATAAAAATTAACATGGGCGTACACACGATCCATGGTTGGATAACTCGATACATATCCATCTTTTGGTCGTGCAAGGTATGTACGACGCGTCCGGCACTCCACGGGGTACATTTCATGTCACCCCTAGATAATAATCGGGAAAAGTTCTCGATCAGAGCATTACATCAATGATGGAGCTATATATGCATGGGTGATATAAGCTTGCTTGCATCGTTATGGTTCTCGTAACGGTGAGGGTCGTTGAACTGCAGAGTGTAGAGACCGGACACATCAAGCTGCCTAGCTTGCTTGGAGCTGTATTGATCACGCAAAACGGCAGCGGACACTGTCTTTAAACATTTCAGTTGTCTCGACCGATCGCAAAAGTTCCTAATGATGGGGACAACTATACCATTCACAAAGTATCTCTCCTCTAATTCGCAGTGGTTATATTTGTCCCCATCATACATGTTGGAGATATCATAGTATCATCTTATTAATTTTTTCTTTATTTAGTGACTAATATGTTTACTCATTTGTTCATTTTTATGTAGGCATATGAATCTATTACTCTCATAATTTTGTTCTCTAATTAATTCTAGAGGTACATATATATAAACATGTATACAAACACATGAAGCAATTGATAGATATAAGTATCATGGTATATAGTTGCTCGATCAATAGAAATAATTACTAGTTTTGAATGTCTTCACCGTGATTTCAAAGACTATGGATCTATGAAATGTACAGATTATTTAATTTGCTATTGCACTACAATAATATTTAGCTTGCATAATATAATTATATTTAAATCTTCCGTGAGTGAACAAGTGACAAAGCTTGACATACATTGTTGAGAGGCCCAAGAATAATAGTCATACTTAAACTTTGAATAATCTTCAAAATTTCGTCACAAATATTAAAGATACTTTGGAGTTTTCTGGAGTAGGGGGTCCATTGCCCCCCGAGGAAAGCTATTCAAGTTTAAACAGAGGCCGTTGGTATCGGGTTGCGTTAGAGCTTACAAAATCTATGAACCGGCACTGCCAAGCTAGATTGGTGGCACATGCGGCATCGGTGCTTGAATCACCGATCTTGTTCAACAAATTGCTCCTTGACAACCATGCGTGCATGTGGCATGCATGTATCGCCCACAACTTCCACGAACTAATTAACAAGGTATATTCGTGAGAGACCAGGATCCCAACTTTTACTAATGCCGCCAATAACGAGGCATTCAATTAGTTCAGTTCAGCTAACCTTTTTTTTACTACTAGCAAACACACCCGGGAAAGACGAAGACCAGTGTCAAAAAACCTTACAAAGTTGTTGTTGGCTCTTTTATACTCCCGCCGGCCCATATTAATTGTCTCACATTTGTCTAGATTGGATGACTTTAGACACTATTTAGTATATAGATTCATTCAAATTTTGACAAATCCAAGTCAATTAATATGGGTCGGAGGGAGTAATTCTATTCCAACTCATGTTTATAGACTATAGATATCAAAGAAACAACTTTCAACAATAATTTAGAGAAAGACTACTAATAAAGAAATTTTAAAATCTAATTGGTTTTTCCTTTTACAATACGTGTCAAGCATAGAATTAAGATAGTACATCTGATAAAACTGAGAAAGCATGCAAGCCAAACACGGACACACGCACACAGGCCGGCACAGCACACACACAGCACCAGGACGCACGCACTCGTCTGGCCCCACCACGACACCAACACGCACACACGCGCACGCGAGCCTGAAATCCTGTCGCCATCAACGCACGCACGCACTCTCCTCGCTCGTGTTTTCCTCTCCTAGCGCCGCCAGGGACCAAACCCCATCGATCTCTGTCGCCGCCTCTCGCCTCCCTCGTCGCCCCGCTCCGGCATCTTCCCGACGCCACAAGGCCTCGCTCGCTTTCCGGGTCGTCGTCCCCGGCCTTCCACCTCCGGTCTCCTTCCTGCTCATGACCTGAATCCCGCCTCGACCCAAGGTCATCGCCGCCAGATTCTCGCCTCTCTGCGTCGCTTCCTCGACCACCCTTGCTCCCGTAGCACCCCACCGTCGTGAAGGGTTTCGCAGCATAGTAAATCAAAGTTTTCTACGGAAGCGAACAGAGGGAAAGCCAAGATCTAATCTAGGAGATGCAAACAACGAGAGAGATTGGATTAGATTAGATCTTCATACCCTTGAAGATTCGCACAGCGGAACATTCGTCGGAACGTGGGTGATGTAGTCGTACTCGCTTCTCCTCCTCGCGATCCGATCCGATCTAGCACCACAAGTGGCGGTGCCTCCGTGAGATGCACACGTGCGACACCTCGACGTCTCCTCCTTCCTCGGACCAGCAAGTAGGGTGGAGAGATAGATTGGATCTACAACACGACGACGTGGTGTATATGGTGGAGAATTTCTGCTGCAGGGCTTCGCCTACAAACAGTCGGGAGGGAGAGAGGAAGGCAGCAGGGCTACTAGGGTTTGGAGGAAGGTGTAGGTAAGGGGGGCGCGCAGCCCTCTATATATAGAGGGGTGCGGCCCTTGCCCATCCTCCAAGCCTATCTCTAGTTTAAACGATTTAAACTCTCCCTTCTAGAAACCCTATCTTATCTCTAGTTTAAACGATTTAAACTCTCTAGGATCGGCTGGGCCCTATGGGGCCTTGTGCCCCTGGCCCAATGCGGCCAGGACACTCCCTCATAGGTCCATGCCCCCTCCCGGAAGGTGGGACCACGTTGGCCCCCTTCCGGAAGGTTCTAGAAGCTTCCGGTACAATACCGATTAACCCGGAACAATTCCGAACTCCAAAAACTGCACTGCCTTATATGAATCTTATTCTCCGGACCATTCCGGAACCTCTCGTGATATCCCGGATCCCATCCGAGACTCCGAACAAAAATTCATAAACCAATTATCCAATCTATCCTAGCGTCGAGACACGTTAAGTGTGTGACCTGGGTTCGAGAATATGAGACATGATCTTCTATCAATAATCAACAGCGGGTGCAGGCACCCATATTGACTCCCACATTCATAGATGATCATATCGGATGAAACACGATGCCAGTATTCAATAAATCCCATATTTCTATTCCCTTCGTCTCGCGATATTTTACTTTCCCGAGATTCGATCGCTTGCACCGTCATACCTAGTTCAATCTCGTTCACGAAGCACTTTACTCGTTCCGTAATCCGATATCACTTTGTGATTAACTCCTTAACCACATGCTTGCAAGCGTGTTGATATCGATTACCGAGTGGGCCCGAAGTATATCTCTCCGACTTGGGAGGGACAAATCCCATCTCGATACATACAACCCAACAGATACTTTCCGATCACCTGAGAGACACCTTTATGATCACCCTCTCATAGGATGACGTTTGATGGCCTCAAAGCTTTCTTCCGATACCAGGGAGTTGCATTATCTCATGGTCTAAGGAATACAATATTTGACATAGGAAAAGCTTCGCAAAGATGAACACAATGACACGATCTAATTGCTTCGGTTAGTTTGGGTCTGTCCACCATATCATTCTCCCAATGATATGATCTCATTATCAATTGACAACTCATGTCTATGGTTAGGAAACCTTAACCATCATTGATCAATGAGCTAGTCCATAGAGGCGTACTAGGGACACGGTGTTGTTCACAAACCACACAAGTATTAATGTTTCCACTTAATACAATTCTAGCATGGAATATAAACTTTATCATGAACAAGAATTATAATAATAACATCTTTATTATTGCCTCTAGGGCATAATTCCAACAGTCTCCCACTTGCACTAGAGTCAATAATCTAGTTTACATTTGGCAACAATCTCACACCCATGGCACTGAGGTGCTGATCATGTTTTACACGTGGAAGAGGTTTAGTCAATGGATCTGCGACATTCAGATCTGTATGTACTTTGCTGATCTTCAGATCTCCATCTGCTATATAATCTCGGATTATATGAAACTTGCGGTTGATATGCTTGGTCTTTGGATGATATCTTGGTTCTTTAGCGAGTGCTATGGCGCCAGTGTTGTCACACAATATCTCCAAAGGGGTCCAATGCACTTGAACCACGCCAAGCTCGATGATGAAGTTTCTGATCTAAACTCCTTCACTTGACGCTTCGCAGCAGCCATGTATTCCGCTTTCATCAGAGATCCCGCGATCACGCTTTGCTTGCAGCTTCTCCAGCTCACAGCTCCTCCATTCAAAATATACATGTATCCTGTCTGAGATTTACAATCATCCTTGTCGGTGTCGAAACTAGCATCGACGTAACCTTTTACGACGAGCTGTTCATCACCCCCATAGACTAAGAACATTTCTTTAGTCCTATTTAGGTACCTTAGGATGTTCTTCACGGCTGTCCAAAGGTTCCACCCTGGATCACTTTGATATCTTCTCGTCAAACTAAGAGCATTGGACACATCCGTCTAGTACACAAGATGGCATACATGATGGAACCTATGGCCGAGGCATAAGGCACTTTGCTCATAGCTTCCTATCATTTCATCAGCTGGACACCGAGCCTTGCTCAATATCTTACTCGACAACATAGGCACTGAACCTTTCAATGCCTTATCCATTCGAACCTTTTCAGAACTTTGTCTAGTATGTACTCAATTAAAGCTATCGTGCGTCTTTGTCTATCTCTATAGATTTTGATGCCCAATATATAAGCAACTTCACGTAGGTATTTCATTGAAAACACTTGTTCAAATAACTCTTCACATCGTTAAGCATGTTGATGTCATTTCCAATAATCAATATGTCATCCACATATAGTACCAGAAATGTCACTAAGCTCCCACTCACTTTCTTGTAGATGCAAGCTTCGTAGCAATTTGGAACAAATCCAAAGCTCTTGATCACTTGATCAAAACGAAGGTTCCAACTCCGAGATGCTTGCTTCAGTCCATAAATGGAACGCTGAAGTTTGCATACTTTATCAGCATCCTTAGGATCGACAAAACCTTCGGGTTGTATCATATACAACTCTTCATCAATGTTGCCATTGAGGAATGCAGTCTTGACATCCATCTGTCATATTTCATAATCATGAAACGCAGCAATTGCTAATAAAATCCGAATGGACTTAAACATCGCTACTTGATATAATGTCTCATCGTAGTCAACACCTTGAACTTGTCGAAAACCTTTCGCAACAAGCCGTGCTTTATAGACGGTAACATTACCATCCGCGTCCGTTTTCTTCTTGAAGATCCATTTGCACTCAACGGCCTTTCGGTCGCTAGGAGGGTCCACCAAAGTCCATACTTGGTTTTCGCTCATGGATACCAATTCGGATTTCATGGCTTCTAGCCATTTCTCAGAGTCTGGGCTCATCATCGCTTCCTCATAGTTCGTAGGTTCACTGTCTTCTACTAACAAGACAACAAGACAGGTTGCCGTACCACTCGGAGGGCACGCGACCTTGTCGACGCTGACGTTCGATGCATCGTCCAAACTTCATGATCCTTGTCATTAGCTTCCTCTATTGTTGGTGCAAAGACCTTGGAACAATTTTAGGTGCTGCGCTACTCTCCAATTCAAGAGAAGGTTCAATAACCTCGTCTAGCTCTACTTTCCTCCCACTCACTTCTTTCGAGAGAAACTCCTTCTCAAGAAAGGAACCGTTCTTTGCGACAAACACTTTGCCTTCGGTTCTGCGATAGAAGGTATACCCAATAGTTTCCTTAGGGTATCCTATGAAGACGCATTTCTCCGCTTTGGGTTCGAGCTTGTACGGAATCATCTTCTTGAGGTAATCTTCGCATCCCCAAACTTTAAGAAACGACAACTTAGGTTTAGCACCAAACCACAGTTCATACGGTGTCGTCTCAACGGATTTAGATGGAGCCCTATTTAAAGTGAATGCAGCGGTTTCTAATGCATAACCCCAAAATGATAACGGCAAATCAGTAAGAGACATCATCGATCGGACCATATCTAATAGGGTTCGATTCCGGCGCTCGTACACACCATTGCGCTGTGGTGTTCCGTGGCGTGAGTTGTGAAACGATTCCACTTGCTTTGAGATGCGTGAGAAAATCATAACTCAAATATTCGCCCCCACGATCGGATCGTATAAACTTAATCTTTCTGTTACTATGGTTCTCCACTTCATTCTGAAATTCTTTGAACTTTTCAAACGTTTCAGATTTATGTTTCATTAAATAGATATACCCATATCTACTTAAGTCATCGGTAAAAGTGAGAAAATAGCGATATCCACCGCGCGTCGAAACACTCATCGGTCCGCATACATCGGTATGTATGATTTCCAACAAGTCCGTTGCTCGCTCCATCATACCGGAGAACGGGGTTTTGATCATCTTGCCCATGAGGCATGGTTCGCATGTGTCAAATGATTCAAAATCAAGAGACTCCAAAAGTCCATCAGAATGGAGTTTCTTCATGCGCTTTACACCAATATGACCTAGACGACAGTGCCACAAATAAGTAGTATTATCACTATCTACTTTGCATCTCTTAGCCTCAATGTTATGGATGTGTGTTTCATCCCTTTCGAGATTTAGAAGAAATAAACCATTCACAAGAGGTGCATGACCATAAAAGATGTTACTCATATAAACAGAACAACCATTATTCTCCGATTTAAATGAATAACCGTCTTGCAATAAACACGATCCAGAAATGATGTTCATGCTCAACGCAGGCACATAATAACATTTATTAAGGTTTAAAACTAATCCCGAAGGTAAAACTAAGGAGAGCGTGCCGACGGCCATCACATCAACTCTTGATCCGTTGCCAACGCGCATCGTCACCTCATCCCTCGCAAGCCGCCGTCTATTCCGTAGCTCCTGTTTCGAGTTACAAATATTAGCAACCGAACCGGTATCAAATACCCAGCACTACAACGAGGGCTAGTAAGGAAAACATCAATAACATGTATATCAAATATACCTTTGACGGTGCCAGCCTTCTTGTCCGCTAAGTACTTCGGACGATTCGCCCAATGACCCTTGTCCTTGCAATAGAAGCACTCAGTTTCCGGCTTGGGTCCAGACTTGAGCTTCTTCTCAGCAGGGGCAACGCGTTTGCCGCCTCCTTTCTTGAAGGGCTTCTTTGCACCCTTACCTTTCTTAAAGGAGGGCTTGTTGACCATCAACACATGATTATCCTTCTTGATGTCCACCTCCGCAGCCTTCAGCTTTGCGAAGAGCTCGGTGATCGTGTCAGTGGAACCAATCTGATTATGAGTCACTACAAAACTTTTGTAGCTGGGACGGAGTGATTGCAGAACCCTGTCAATCTTGAGCTCCTCTGGAATCTTGCAGTCCAGTTGCTCAAGGCGTTGAGTGTAGCCCGACATCTTAATGGCGTGCTCACTAACGGAACTCCCTTCCTCCATCTTGCGCTTAAAGAACTTCTGGAGATCTCATATCTCTCGTAACGGCCTGAGTCTAAAACATGGTTTTCAGCTCTTGAGAATCTCAAAGGGCCCGGATAATTTTCAAAACGATTTTGAAGTTCGGTTCCATAGAAAACAACATGGTGCTCTTAATCACACCATAATCATCCTTGCGCGACTGATAGACAGCTTTCTCATCAGCCGACGCAGTTGCAGCAGGGGTGTCACCTAACACTTTCTCAAGGACATAGTCCTTTGTCCTCGCAGAATGATTCTTAGATTGGAACCAGTTGGTGAAGTTAGACCCATTGTTTCTAAGCTTTTATTTCTCAGCAAAACGTTGAAGTTGAAGTTGGACTTGGCCATGTGATCTACTGATTTGCAAGTACAAATTAGACTATGTTCATGATAACTAGTTCAACTTTTAATCAAATTACTAGATGAACTCCCACTAAATTCAACATCCCTCAAGTTGTTTAGTGAACACGATCCAAATTCACCACACCTAATCCGATCTTCACGAGAAGAGATGTGGTTTCAATGGTGGACAACGAAGTGTCGATCATATCATTCATATGACTCATGCTTAACCTTTCGGTTCATGTGTTCCGAGGCCATGTCTGTACATGCTAGGCTCGTCAAGTTAGACCCAAGTATTTCAGCGTGTGCAACACTGGCTTGCACCCGTTGTATGTGAGCGTAGAGTCTATAGCACCCGATCATCATGTGATGCTTGGACACGATTTAACTTTCGCAACGGTGCATACTGGGAGAACACAGTTTTATCTTGATCTTTAAGTGAGGAATCATCTTATAATGCTACCGCGATCTAAGCATAATAAGATACATAAAAGGATAAACATCACATGCATATAACTTTATGTGACATGGTATAGCCAATCTTCGCAAGAATGATCTCCATCTTGTGCGTTCGCATGATCTCCATCACTTCACCATGATTGCCTCCACCACGAATAGCAACTACAACTATTGCTAACTACTTAGCGATAAAGTAAAGCTATTACATGGCGTATAAGAAGTTGACTCGCAGGTCATACACAATTATAAAGACAACCATATGGCTCCTGCCGGTTGTGTACTCATCGACATGCAAGTCGTGAAACATTACAAAACATGATCATCGCATACATTATACACATCACATCTTGGGCCATACCATATCACAGAAAACACTCCCTGCAAAAACAAGTTAGACGCCTCTACTTTGTTGTTGCATGTTTTATGTGGCTTATGGGAGTAGATGCTAAGAACGATTCTTACCTACGGAAAGCCACAACGGTGATATTATGGTTGCCAAACTCCGGTGTTAATCCCATGACAACTATAGTGAGAGAAACTGACATCCATCAGCCGCATGTGTGGTACAAGCCACACGTCAAGTGCGGCCGGGTCTCATGAACGACGTCACAGAAGGTTGGCTGGACCGCTTCAATCTCACTATCCCGCCATAAGAAGAACACAAACAAGAGGCTTGCAACAGAAAACATCAACGCCCGCAACAACCATGTTGCGTTCTACTCGTGAAACACATCTACGCATAGATCTAGCTCTGATACCACTGAAGGGTTTCGCAGCATAGTAAATCAAAGTTTTCTACGGAAGCGAACAGAGGAAAAGCCAAGATCTAATCTAGGAGATGCAAACAACGAGAGAGATTGGATTAGATCTTCATACCCTTGAAGATTCGCAGATGAACGCGTCATGAACGTGGGTGATGTAGTCGTACTCGCTTCTCCTCCTCGCGATCCGATCCGATCTAGCACCACAAGTGGCGGTGCCTCCGTGAGATGCACACGTGCGGCACCTCGACGTCTCCTCCTTCCTCGGACCAGCAAGTAGGGTAGAGAGATAGATTGGATCTACAACACGACGGCGTGGTGTATATGGTGGAGAATTTCTGCTGCAGGGCTTCGCCTACAAACAGTCGGGAGGGAGAGAGGAAGGCAGCAGGGCTACTAGGGTTTGGAGGAAGGTGTAGGTAAGGGGGGAGGGGGCGCACCAGCCCTATATATATAGAGGGGGGTGCGGCCAGCCCTTGCCCATCCTCCAAGCCTATCTCTAGTTTAAACGATTTAAACTCTCCCTTCTAGAAACCCTATCTTATCTCTAGTTTAAACGATTTAAACTCTCTAGGATCGGCTGGGCCCTATGGGGCCTTGTGCCCCTGGCCCAATGCGGCCAGGACACTCCCTCATAGGCCCATGCCCCCTCCCGGAAGGTGGGACCACGTTGGCCCCCTTCCGGAAGGTTCTAGAAGCTTCCGGTACAATACCGATTAACCCGGAACAATTCCGAACTCCAAAAACTGCACTGCCTTATATGAATCTTATTCTCCGGACCATTCCGGAACCTCTCGTGATATCCCGGATCCCATCCGAGACTCCGAACAAAAATTCATAAACCAATTATCCAATCTATCCTAGCGTCGAGACACGTTAAGTGTGACCTGCGGGTTCGAGAATATGCAGACATGATCTTCTATCAATAATCAACAGCGGGGTCTGGGCACCCATATTGACTCCCACACATTCATCGATGATCATATCGGATGAACCACGATGCCAGGATTCAATCAATCCCATATTTATATTCCCTTCGTCTCGCGATATTTTACTTGCCCGAGATTCGATCGTCGGTACCATCATACCTAGTTCAATCTCGTTCACAGCAAGTACTTTACTCGTTCCGTAATCCGATATCACTTTGTGATTAACTCCTTAACCACATGCTTGCAAGCGGTGTTGATATCGATTACCGAGTGGGCCCGAAGTATATCTCTCCGACTTGGGAGGGACAAATCCCATCTCGATACATACAACCCAACATATACTTTCCGATCACCTGAGAGACACCTTTATGATCACCCTCTCATAGGATGACGTTTGATGACCTCAAAGCTTTCTTCCGATACCAGGGAGTTGCATTATCTCATGGTCTAAGGAATACAATATTTGACATAGGAAAAGCTTCGCAAAGATGAACACAATGACACGATCTAATTGCTTCGCTTAGTTTGGGTCTGTCCACCATATCATTCTCCCAATGATATGATCTCATTATTAATTGACAACTCATGTCTATGGTTAGGAAACCTTAACCATCATTGATCAATGAGCTAGTCCATAGAGGCGTACTAGGGACACGGTGTTGTTCACAAACCACACAAGTATTAATGTTTCCGCTTAATACAATTCTAGCATGGAATATAAACTTTATCATGAACAAGAATTATAATAATAACATCTTTATTATTGCCTCTAGGGCATAATTCCAACACGTCGCGGAGCGACCCGCTTCCCCGTTTGTCTGCCCGCCCGACGAGCTCGAGCCCGCCACCGCCTGCCACCAAGCTCGACCACCTCTCCGCTTCTGTCGCCCTCCGCGCTTCCTTGCTCTTTGATTTTCAATTCCTCTCCCCACAAGCCCATCGCCATGTCAGCCTTTGCGCTGCAATACCATGAAGGACAAAAATAATAAAGTGTTATTTGACTTATGGATGGCACGGTGGGTAATATACTCGGACGGGTAGGGATAAAAACGTCCAAAAAAGTATAAGTACTACAAGAAACACTTCTTTCTTTATATATATACGTGATCCTAAACTATATATATATATATATCAACGCGGATTTGCTATCTAGGATGCTACCAATGCACACAAGCGTTAACGTTGGATACAGAGAGTACGTGAACTAGCTGCCAAGATAAGAGAGAGCCAAAATCTTGCATGCAGTTAACGGTGTTATTTGCCGTTTGTAGAATGGTAAAATCAGACTGTATTGTAGCATACCAACCAGCCTATATTATTGCAAAAATTTCTACAAACTGCACGCGTTTGCGAGTTGTACTTGCATGCACTAGACCTGACTAACTGTACTAGTTGATGGGGATGTGTGCATGTTAGCATGAATACTAGCATGAAAACATACAAGAATTTCTGCAATAAAACCAACCGTGGAAGTAGACCAACATATCAAGCAAGTTATCATGCGTTCTAGGTTGCACGAATTTTGGTCAATATTTCCGTGCGTGGCTTTCGTTTTAGCGCGGGAGTGCTTCCCGCGTCCGTTCCCGCTAATTTTTTGGTACAAAAGCAAAACCCATTCCTTTATATGTAGATGAGATTTCAGATCATTCTCCCTATCAGCCTCCTTTAATGTACTAGTCGCCATATCATTTTTAGCCTCCCACACAGGCGGCTTTGTTTTTCTTAATCCTTTCATCTGGCTATGGCTGATCTGGACTCAGTTGACGAGTGAGCTCTATAGCCTTTCTTGCGTTGCTCAAATATTGGTCTACTCAATTGTCTATGTGTAGTGTTAATTTACATGCTCGAAAAATGATTTGTTCAATGGTCTACATGTAGTGCTAGAATGCGTGCTGAAATTTTGGCTAGTTTAATGGTCTAAATATATTGCTAGAATGTGTGCTGAAATTTAGCCAGTTGAGTGGTCTACCAGTATTGCTAGCTCGCATGCATGCGTGAGCTGTTGCTCGTTTGCATGCATGTGTTAGCTTGCATGTGTACTTGCAATGCATGTAAAAAATGATCTTGATGTAACGGGGGTGATGATTTCCGTTAGATATTTTCTGCTCCTGCTGCTCAACTTCATGCTCTTTATAGAATATCCAATGGTTGGATTAGTATGCACAGGTAGCATCCTAGATAGCCCACTATTTTTCATATATATATATATATATATATATATATATATATATATATATATATATATATATATATATATATTTGACATGCCTTCCTATGTTGTATCTACTCCCTCCTTTGCATAAGATAAGATGTTTTACCTTTTGTGGAATGGATTTGAACGGAAGTAAGTACTAGAAAAATCTCCGTTAATTTACACAATGGCAAGTGACTTCGTTCTATGTGCTGTATTTCGAGTACTCGAAAATTGGTATTCGAAAACGGCACAGAGAAGGTGACATGTAAACAGGAAAACATACTCGAGGTGTCGACTGTCGGCTGATCACCGCATATCAATGTCATCACGATGCAGCAAACGTTGTATTCCTCCCCAAAATACAAAGCACTGAGGTTTCTATGTTAGAAGTTTTATATGTATTAATTGCACCATGATATATGAGTACTACAATTGCTATTTACCCATAATAAACCAGTGGCTTTGTTATTGACCTCGTCGACTTCAGCAAGCGCGCTAGTAAATTTAGACACCGTCAGGGTAGACAGTTAACGACATCAATCCCTTAGTCTGCCGATGAACAAAACGGAACGACTGCTGCAACGGAAAGGGCCCATGATGATGCTGTTACAATTGCGACAAGAAGATAACGAAGAACGAAAACGAAAAACACAGCAAGGGGATACAGATTTAACGTGGAAAACCTCTCCAACAAAGAGAGGAAAAAACCACGGGCGCCAGCCAGCGAAACTTCACTATATCGAGGAGTGTTTATAAACGCCAGGGATTTCACAGATGCAACTCATTCCAACCGGCGGCTTACAAGGGGTTTATATATCGGTGGAAACCTAGGTCTTCGACTATCCGTACCGTACCGTGGGGGGCTTGGGCCTCGCTCCACTCGTCAGAAGTTGACCTATACTTTGTAAAATTTGGATCAACATATAACAGATGTGAGTCTTGCGTGGTCGTTAAGCCAAAGGGAGCCTGAAGTATGTGCCCTCACTTGGCTTGGCTTGGCTCGAGAGTTATCCACCGATATGCTTGGCCTCATCAGACTCCAACAACACTGTTGCATTAAATTAATCCGATCAATCGACCCAACTGGCAGCTTATTTTTGCTTTTGGGTTCTTTTGTTCACCCTTTTCCCGCTAAACACAGCAAGTTCCATGCAGACTTGAAACTTTAGACGACATGCATGCACAGCACACGGTTATATTCGGAACAATCGCTAGCTAGGTGAAATATGCACCCATGTAGTGACATTGTTGTGACGTCTAGGGACAACGTCCCATGCGGACCATTTGCTTGCACAAGGTCCCATGCTAGAGATCATAGATCAATTCAACCCGTTGAATTTGATGGCAAACTAGCTAGAAATTCCTTGGTAAAAAAAAAAGATTCACACAGTCGTCCCTAAATCCTAATCACACCTAACCAACATCCATCAAACGGTAGGTAAACAAAACTTGCTAGCCCTGACCAATACCGTTCAACCAAGGTAACAAACTAACCCTTCCATCTACCTGCAAAAAAAAAAAAATAACCCTTCCATCGGGTTATCCAACATTCCTCCGTGAAATTTACTGTGAATTGATGGAAATGACCTGTTTATGTGTTTTCACAACCTTTCATTCTCGTAATAGAGTTGTAAATTCCTAAACAGCCGAGCATGAAGGGTGCGCAGAGGCCAAATCAAAGGGAAACGCCGGAGAGCAACGACTAAACAAGCGAACCATTAAAACACAAACAATGGAAGAAACAGAGACGTCTCCATCTCTTTGCCTTGGCCATATATAGCTACGCGTCTGGCTCTCCTCCACGATCAAAGCCCTTCGCAGCTTCCGTCTGTCCTTGCCCATACGCCCGCCGCTCAGTGCCATGGATCATTCTCGTCGAGAGATCATCCCTAGCTAGCTTGCGCCGCGTGGGTGGACAGCGAGCTGAGTCAGGACACATCACACATGGAACTGAGAAAATCTCAAATACAACCCGTTTTCTAACTGAAAAAACTGTTGAACAACCCCTGTCGGCTGGCCGGTTCCGAGGCTGCTCCACAAATAAGGAAGAAGACTAGAGTCGAAGGCACACAAAAATTAACACAGGAAACAAGGAGAAGCTTTATTGATATGTCTCTGGTAAAGTCACATACAATGATTACTCCTCTATTTATAAACGAAAGGGGGATAGGATACCCACATGGGCTAACCCTAGCTTGGCCACACCGAATGGGCCTCTACCGGCCCAGTTTCCCAACACTCCCCCTGGATATCTTATCTGTATAACCATATCACAAAACTCCGAAAAACCCAGTGGGAAAAATATAGAGAAACTCACATGGTATACTTCTTGCTATGTTGCATTGCCTCATTAAAAACCTCATGTGAAAAACTTTATAAAAACTCACTAAGGGAAAAAGAGTACAATTCACTTAACTATAAAGTTAAGTACTCAATCATCAGGATCGAAATTTCAACGATGAGTTTGTCAAGATTCTCCCCCTGAATCTTGCATCTCCCTAAGTCTCATCATGCCAATTCCACGAACACATCTCTCAAAATAAGATGCTCGCAATGATTTGGTGAACAAATCAGCGAGATTTTTACATGACTTAGTATGCAAGACTTTTACTTCGTTCAACTTTTGCAGTTCATGTGCATAGAAGAACTTGGGATTTATATGCTTTGTGAGATTGCTCTTCACGTAATCCGTCTGAACTTATGCAACACAAGCAGCATTATCTTCATAGATAATTGTTGGGGTTTGTACGATGTTCAGCCCACATGACATCTGGATGTGGCTGACTACTCGTCGAAGCCATACACATTCTCGTGATGCTTCATATAATGCTATGATTTCCGAGTGGTTCGTCGATGTTGACACAAGAGTTTGCTTAGACGATTTCCAGAAAATCGTTGTTCCACCACAAAGGAAAACATATCCAGTCTGCGACTTGGATGTGTGTGGGTCCGAAAGGTATCCAACATCTGCATAGCCTACAACAGATAGGTCTTGGTTCTTTTGGTAAAACAAGCCAAATTTTTGTCCTTTGTATGTACCTAAAGATGTCATTAACGCCTTTTCAATGCCTCTTGGTAGGCTCAGAACTATACCTAGCAGGCAGATTAACAGCGAATGCAATATTCGGCCGTGTACAATTTGCGAGGTACATAAGTGCGCCAACTGCACTTAAGTAGGGGAATTCCGATCCCAGAATTTCCTCCCCCTCTTCTTTAGGCCTGAACAGGTCCTTGTCTTACTGCAAAGATCTTCCGACCATCGGGGTCTTAGAAGGATATGCCTTTTCAAACCCAAATCGTTCTAACACCTTCTGGGTGTAGGCCGACTGGTGAACTAGAATCCCAGTAGGGGAATGCTCAAGTTGCAGACCCAGGCAGAACTTAGTTTTTTCTAAGTCTTTCATCTTAAATTCCGACATCAGGTAGGAACTCGCTTCCTCAATATCGTCCACGTACACCGAGATAATACAGAAACCATCCTAGGATCTCCGTATAAAAACACATGGGCAATCTTCATTGCTAGCGTAGCCCTTCTGATGAAGGAAAACACTTAAACGATTATACCACATTCTACTTGACCGTTTTAGTCCATACAACAACTTCTTAAGCTGAACACTGTATAAGCTCTTGTTTGCTCTATCCTGGTTCAGGACAGGGATACCTTCTGATACTTTTATGTAAATGTCCGAATCCAAGTTGCCATATTGGTAAGCGGTGACAGCATCCATCAGTTTCATTTTTAAGTCCATGTTTACTGCCATTGAGATCAAGTATCTAAAGGTAATTCCATCCATGACCGGGGAGTAAGTTTCCTTAAAGTCGACACCTGGTCGCTGAGTGAAACCTTGAGCAACGAGCCTTGATGTGTACCTTACTACTTCATTATTCTCGTTTCTCTTTCGAACAAAAAACCACTTATGGCCAATAGGACGAATGTGGGAAAGAGTTAGACAAACAGGTTCAAATACCTCTCTTTTGTTGCGGCGACGGCCAGCCGGAGCAAGCGTGGTCAGCTGACAATAGCGCGCAGCGTATGCATGCATGGCGAGCAGCAGCGCGAGGCCAGCAGCAGCACAGCTGTCGTGCAACGTATGCCAGCAACCAGCACTCACTCGCATGCAAGGGTCCAGCATCAGCACGGCCAGCGGCTCGCGGTGGTGTGCAGCCAGTGTGCGGCGCACGGCGCGTGGCCAGCAGTATAGGCGGCCGACGGCAGCGGCACAACAGTGTGTGGGCGAGCGACGCGCAGCGCACGGCCAGCAGCACAGGCGGCCGACGGCAGCGGCACAGCAGCGCGCAGGCGAGCGGCGTGCGGCTAGCAGCTGCGATGGCCAACGGGGCCAGTCCGGGCGGTGCGCGGTCCGGCGTGCAGCCGACGGCGCGTATGGACGACGCGTCCAGCTGGGCCAGGTCGCGGCGGCGACCAAGTGCGCGAGGTTGGCGCAGTCGTGCGTCGCGAGCGGCGGGAACGCGGCCGGCATTGTGCGGCCCGTGGCCAGCGAACAGCGGCGCGGCGACGGCCGGGGATGCGAGGCGCGGTCGGCTCGGCAGCAAGCACCGGCGTGGCGGCGGCCGAGTCTGCGAGACGCGACGGCGGCAGGCGCGTACGCAGCGGGCGCAGGCGGCGAGCGCGCGGCGGTGACCGGTATCGGTGCACGCAGGTGCGGATGTCAGGGCACGGCGAGCGGGGCCGGCGGTGTGACCAGCAGGGCACGTCGGCCTTTCATGTGTCAACAGCCTCGCGTGCGTGCAGTGCGTGTGCAGCAATGGTAGTGCATGTACTTGTCCAGATCGGAAAAAGGAAACGACAATCGGAAAAAATTGTAAAAGTATCGCGATGAATCAAAACTGGTAATCGCGGCGGTACAGATCATCACCGACTCTCTAAAATACAGTCAACAAATATTCACGACATTTTTTGGCGACAGCATGTCTGATCGACTCTCAGGGAGAAATCCACACAGTAGATGCAATCAGATCTATGATCTAAACGCAAAAATTGAAAGGAAATCGAATGACGAATCTATTTTTGCGGTCAATTTTAGATTACCTTCAACGAAAGCATGCGTAATATAGGCTCGACGGTGGCTTGACGGAGGCTCGACGGAGAGACACGTGATAACGTGTTGAACAACCCCTGCCGGCTGGCCGGTCCCGAGACTGCTGCACAAACAAGGAAAAAGACTAGAATCGAAGACACACAAAGATTACACAAGAATTGACACAAAAAACAAGGAGAAATTTTATTGATATGTCTTTAGTAAAGTCACATCCCAATTTCCTAACAAAAAGGATGGAAATCAGTGTGATAGCATTGAAGAAAAATCAAATAAAAAATACAGAAAAAACGTGGCAAGAAAAGAAAGGCCTACCTAGCCCCTACAAAGGCCCGTATGGGCTGCTACCACAAACACGATCGAGGCCTGGGTCCAGAAAATACAACGACAAGTGTGACAACCTACAGCGGAAGGAGGAGCCCACAAAACGAACAATCTTCGAGCCGCTTAATCTGAGGGTTGATGAATTAGCGCCTAGATCAGGCGCGCCTGATTTTTAAAAATCAGGCAACTAAAAATCAGGCGCCTAGATCTCAGCAACTTAGACGTAACTAATCCCCTTGATTTCTAGCAAAACCATGTTGATATATTATTATCCTAATCCGCTTTCTCATTCTGATTTCTCTCCAGCTAAGACGATAGCAGGGCTGGCACATGCCGCTGGCTCCTCCGAAGCCACACCCAGGCGGAGGAAGTATTAAACCGAGTGTATATACAAGCAGGCATAACAAAAGAGCCGTGGTGTCTCCGGTTTTCAGCCGAAACTCTGTGTAGTCAAGTCTTTCTTGCTTCTCTTAATACAAAGACAGGCACACCTCTCCCAGACTGACAAGAAAACATCTTGTAAAACCGATTTGAATCACCACGTGGAATGTGCAAAAATTTCCCCCAAAACCAGAAAACAGACATTAAAACGCCACAAATAAAAGGGATAGATATCCAGATATATAAGAAGGAAAAACACGAAATTCGAAACAAAGGAGATCGAGGTGGCACAGAACCACTCTGTCTTCACCAGAAAGTAGCTAGCTAGGATTCCTCATTCCCTATTTTGAGGACAAGAACTGATCGCTTGCTTGACCAGAGAACTTTAATTACGCCCAATGAAGTATGCAATGCAAAAAACAACAAAAAAAACTTGCTAAACCAGATTACAACCAACCGAAACTATGGCAAAGGAGGGAAGTATGAGGTTTGCCAAAGCGGAGTCGCCGTGACTGACTGTTCATCCAACTGCCTAAGCTTTTGCCTAGAAGATGAGGGCTTAGCTAGTGACAACGGGTACAACCGGAAGGAGAAGGACGCGAGCCTAGGAAGGAGCGGCCGGGAATCATTAGAGCGGACTGCATAGGAAAGCAGCTAGTAGACCGTGCCAAGACCAAGATCGATCGAGATCCAACGGCCGGCCGGCCGGCTTTCTCTACGCACCCGTTCTAACGACTCCCAGCGGCTGTGCTTTCCTTGGCTCTCCCTCCGCGAGCTCAAGTCTAACACTCGGACACCATTTATTTTAAGAAGAGAGCGGTGAGGAGGTGTTGGTGGGAGGAGATACGCTTCTCCACCGTTTTATAGGCAGCTAGCCCAAGGAGGAAGATGATCGGTTCAAAAAAAAAAAAAAAAGGAGGAAGATGAGCCTCTGCTCTACTCTGCCGGTCTACTCGCTGGCAGGGGCAGCATGCGCGCTGCGGCACGGGGCAGCGTCCGACGTGACCAGCACGCGCCTCAATGCCGCAGAGTGAAGTTGCATCGTAGTACTAGCGTCGAGTCAAGCAGCGAGCTAGGGACGGCAGCTGGTGCGTGCGTGCCCCGAAGGGGTCACTGCGCCACCGACACTCGCATGCATCATGCTCACATGACCATGTCGCAGGGCTGCTAAGATACGTCTAGTCTAGGAGATGCCAATGGATCAGCTCGCTCGTCAGGCCTGTACTACAAGACGCTAGTGCTTTAGTAGTAGTACTAGTATTTATATATACTGTGACAAATTTACATGTTTTAAAAATGGGATTCCTAAACACCACACCACACCAGGTATGCATATATGATACTAGTACTATTCTATTTTGCATAAATGGGAGTAAAATACACTGTAGTAATCAGCAAAGTTTTGTGAAAGATCAACTCTTTTTGTCTGTGAGCTGCAAATAAATAAAAAAAGACAGACACCGATCGAGTACCGTGGTGGTTGGTGGCGGCTCATTCAAGTGAAGCGAGCGGCATCGAATCTGCACTGGCGGTACACACACACCTTGCGTGCACCCGACACGGTAATAAGCTTTGATTCCCCTGAGCCACTGACTTGACACTGGCTAGCAGGATCCCGTGCGCACTCGGCTATGCTTTGCATCGCAGCTCAGGCAGTGCTGACGCCTACGATCGAGAGGCCTAGGATAACCATGGATCAAAATAAACATCCCGCGTGCAGATTAGATATCTTCTTTATTAGGGCCATGTTCTAAGTCAAAGAGTTACTATGTCTCTTGAGTTAAAGTCGTGCAAATAAGGCCAACTTTATCAGAGCATCTCTAGCGGATACCGCATATCTGATCAATACTGTAAAATTTATAGTATCGATCTAAAAACGACAAAAAATAGCCCGAATAAATCTTGTAAAAGTGGTCTATACCGTAAAAAATTGTAGTTCCCCCATATCAATCCTCGTATACCGTATATATTTAGTTTTGGAGGTTGGTTTTATAGTAAACCGCAAAGCGGTCAACGCTTCTCTTGACCAAAAATACATCAATTGCTCCCGTCCGGCTCTGGTGGCGCCGCTTCCGCTCCCTCCGAGCTCGATTCCATGGCTACGATCCTCGATTAATGCATCAATCTTCTATTCATGACGAGTCTATTTGATTCCACGGGCTAGCTAGCTTTGTTTAGCTCTAAATCCATTGAGTATAGCTTTGTCTCTCTTGTTATGCAGTAGGATTTTTTATTTTTCATGCAACGAACCCATCATACGGCAGCAACATTACTTGGTTATTGTGCTTGCATAATACGGTCCACAGGGGTGGTTACATCCTCTTCCGCCGTTTCTTCTTTGATGCGTCTTTGTCAGGCGGATTCGGTCCGATGTTGCGGTTCAACCTCTGGTGGTGGTGGTCTCGATGAGGCTCCCCGGTCGTTTCTGGTGGCTTCTTCTCTGGCAGCCTAGCTCTATCGTGTTCTTGGGGGAACATTTGCCTTCTGACGGTACGGTTCCCTTCGATCTAGGGCAAGGGACAAGGGGTCCCTTCCGGAGGCAATACCTGTGAAGTTTGGGTCTAGTTCTTCGATCCAGGGCGAGTGACAAGGGGTCCTTCCAGAGGCAATGACGGTGAAGTTTGGGTCTAGCTGTAACATCCCAGCATTTAGGACCTAACGAAGGGTAGATTTAGGAATATGGATTGTTGCATGCATTCATCTGTGAAAATGTGGGTAAAATTTTTGCCAAATAAAAACCTAAGTGATCAATGTTTCTTTCATACTTTGAGATTAGGTTTAGTCTTAAAGGATGATTGTTATAAACTTTGAGATGATCTTAAGGAGCTATGTGTTTTCAAATGAATTTGAAATATAAGACTTGAGTGTTTGAATTATAATTCAAATGAATTAGATATAAGTTTTGAATCTTAATTCAGTTAAAAGATAAATATTACAACTTGAACTCCATCCAAAGAAAAACAATAATGAATATAAAGTTTATTTCTTATCATCAATACATATAATCAAGTTATAGAATTATAACTTATTTGAATCATCCACATAACTTACAAAAGTAAATATACAAAGAATAGGAATATTCTTTATTAATAATAATATAATCTTTATTACAAATAAAATAAAGATTACAAGAATAATAAAAGAAAATTACAAAAGAATAATAAAATTACATTGGAATATTACTAACTATCCTATATCTAAATCTAAACTAAATCTTCATCTTATCTTTGTACCTGCAAAACAAAGACTGAATAAAAACAAAAGAAGATTAGTGTTAGTATTATTTCTCTTAGATATGTCAGTGAAATGCACTTGACAAATTCATCATTGAGAAATGTTATAAAAGGGGCAAGTTTCACCAATATGAAAGATTTCATCTTTCATATATTCAAAGACAGAAGTCAAATGACAGCCAAAAGGGACCAATTCACCAGCCAGGTGAAAGTAATCTGGTAATGGTAAGTTCAAAAATTCTGAACATATCCACAAGTGCATAGGAGGCACACAAGTTGGACACACACCAGCATGCAAATGGTGTGCTGTCAACCTCACAAGCCTAGCCCAATTTCACAAAACCACAGCACAGCCGTGGAGGAGCACATCAGTGCATCTCTCCACTACACAGCACACAAGCACAACCAGTGTAGACAGCAGCTAAACTAAGAACAGCAGCCAAACCAAACCACCCCAGATCAACCAAACATCACCAAGATGGTGACATAAGGAGGGGGGTGAATCAGGTGGACAGCAAGATCAAGCCCAGGAGCTAGGAGGAGCAGGCAAGCTCTAGAGCAAGCTCAGGAGTCCAGCAAAACTAGATCAAGATCATCATCATCATCAACTTACTACATCAACATCAGATTTTGTGGTGAGCCTCATAAAACCATCACATCATTCATTCATAGTATCTGAACAGAAGCATGTGTTGCTTTATGAAATAATCTCTCAATAATCACCCAAGTGAGGTGAATCTATCCTAGAGATTTCAAGTATAAAGATAAGAAATCAAACTCAGCCAAAAGCACTAAAACTCTCAAACCAGCATCACAGAGTTCAGTGTTAATTTATGCAACTTAAATCATCTTTCATTTGTCTTATCAGATCAGGGCACATCTCTCAGAGAGAGTAGCACCTCTAATCTTACAAGCTACAAACAGACTATTTGCTCAACTAACTAGGACTTAAAATCCTAGAGCCTCAGACCAACATCATAGGCAGGAGAGTTAAGAAAAGTTTTTATTCTATCTTGCCAGTATTAATCACAAGTATTGACAAAGCTAAGACCAGAAATAAAAACCCAATCACTTGTGTGCCAGATTACAATGGTATCACAAGGACAAGTTCTTAATGAGCTAAAACCAATCTTTGCTTAGTTCCCACAGATAAAAGGGACAAACCAATACATATCATCTTCCTGAAGCCAAGTACCAGGAATCAATATCATATTCATCTATACATCCACAGAAAATCATTACATGTAATGATTAGATTCAGTATGTATAATCTCATACAAGCCTACCATTATAATTGCGATGGCGACTCGAGAGAAAACTACATCGCAAGACAAGCATTCTAACAGTAGTGTAAGTTCTCAGATCAACAACATTTCCAATCAGGGATTCCATAGAAACACTAGCATGGGATCATAGTGGATTACCACTGGAATAAATCTGACAAGCCACTAGCATCATCAAAGCCACTACAAATCATGATCCACAGCAAACAATCATTCTTCATGCTCAAGTATGATCAACATTAGATCTAAAGCATCATGGATATGATCAACAGGGGGTTATGAACCCTAATCAGAACAAGAACCCTAATTAGGAGATGAACCCTAATCAGAACATAATCACTAGGCACGAGAAGCCACTAGACACACACAGAGAGATTCATGGTAGTAGCATGAACAAGAACCACAAAAGCAACTTACCCGAGGTCCTCGCTGACGAATCAAAGAGGAAGCAGATTGGCCGACGAACCGCGGCGGCACAGGGAGCACCCCAGAGGGCGCTGCAACCTGCACCAGCCACGGCGGCGGCCACAGCAGCACACGAGCCCAGCACACCACCGCAGGCGGGACCGCGGCGGTGGCGACAACACCTTTCCCTAACCCTAGGGTTCGGGAACGGGGTGAATCTGACCACGGGGAATCCCCGAAGGCAAATCGAGTTGGACTAGACGAACAAGCATAGTTGCAAACCTCGCCCTGCACCACGGCAGCGGCCAGGGGAAGCCACAACGGCGGCCATTGCCAGCGGCGACGCCAGAGCTCGAGGGGTCGTGGAAGAGGAAAGGTGAGAACGAAGGGAGGCAGAGAGTGTGGGCTGGGTGGGCCAAAACCCCTCAGGGGAGTGATTTTGACACTGCCCTATTGGGCCACACTGGCCCAATAAGCCCAAAAGGCCAGCCCAAGTTGTTTAAAAAACTATTTTAATCAATTGGAAAAGACCAAAATGCCCCTGACCTCAATAAAATTCTAGAAAATAAAATAAAAGTCCAAAAATTATAAATAAAATATTTTTGGATTCACAATAATCCACTCTATCCAAATAAAATAAGATATAAAATTTTGGACATTTAAATTTTTATAAGAATTTTGTAATTTATATATTCCTTATGGAATTTTGCAAAATTATTGAAAGATGATAAAAATAAATAAAAATCACTTTCATTATTTATTAATATTATAGTATTTTTGAAAAATACTAAATAAATATTTAATAATAAATTTAATGTATAATTAATAATTCCTAAAAGAATTATTAAATCAATAAAAGTCAAATAAAAAGGGAAATAAAATAATATATGCAATAAATATATAAAAAATATTTATAAATGCTTTAATTAAAAGGCACCTTATATAGGGAAAATGCATATAGAATTAAATAATGCATTACATTACTTGCATAATCATTTTGCTTCTTTAAATATTGTCCTTACCGAGCAATAATGATGTTTTTGTAGAACTAGAAGGTCAAGGTCTAGTACAAGCATCAGACTTCACTACCTTGCCATCACAAGGCAAGTTCATCACTTTCTCATGTCCTTTGAAGAGTCTTTATCAAAATATTTGCAAATTGTGTGTTATCATATATGCTATAAAAGAAAGAAAATATTATTTTCATAAGTAAAGAAATTTAGATATCATCCTAAGTGGTGATATGATGGAGCAATAGAACTTAGAGTTCTAATCGCAACAATAATGATCAAGTAGGGACTTAATAACTCCTGACATCAATGATTCTAGCGCCGTATATTACGCGTTAGCCATGAGATTTGGAATGGGACAGAGAAGTCAACTGTATCTTCTTCCTCTCGCATGAAGTCGGATGTGCAGGTCGCGGCTGTTATCCTCGTAGCGTGCATATTAATTGGTAATTCGTAGAGGATATGCATCATATGGGTGGGAACCCTCATCGTCGCACGATAGTTCTGGCATCTAACGGTTTGTACAAACCATTGCCGTAATTCATTATGTGGGCATGGTGTACACCAAGGAGGCATGCGGGGTCGCGAAGGGGGCAGTGGTTGGCTTGGACCAACTACTGGACCCCACATTATGGAATTGTGGACGGGAAAGTACGCCCGGTTGTGCAACAAGGAGTTAATCTCTCATGGGTAAAGTAACGCACCTCTGCAGAGTGTAAGAATTGTAACTTGTTACTTCCTGTTCCGGGAAGGAGCTACGAACGCGGCAGGAAAGGAACTTCATGAAAGTTCTGGTCAACCTGTGAAGGCTGATGGTCATGGATTTTCAAAATAAAATCAATCTTTGAAGAAAGATTTACAAAAACTGCATACTACCAAGGATTTATAATCCGAGGTGGTAGTTAGAGCATCAAACTTCCCACCTTGCATATAATGAATTGTTGGGTAATGTTGTTACTCATTCTTTCCTTTGATCCCTTGCTTAGACTCTGAGGATCCCGAAGACATGCCAATGTATGCAGCTGAATGCCAAGAAGATGTGTTCTACGAGGAACCTGGCCTGTCCGAAGGAGTTGAAGGAGTGGATTACGAGATCCGCTACGGTGTCGATGAGAACGAGTCCAATTAAGTATCTAGTTAGTAGTAACTAACGGAGCCGAGCAGCATGAACTCTATAGAATAAGCTGTTGAGCTCCACTCCTAGTCGAAGTTGTTACTTTTAAATTCCGCTGAACACGTTATATTTTGGTTTATAAGTTGGATCTTTTAGAAGTCTTGAACTTTCGATATTGTAATAATAATAATAATGTGTGTATATTTGTAATATGGACCCGCAATGTTTCTGTTGTACCACTCTGAGGTATGTGATATTTACGGAATGGTGTTCTGTAGATGTCATGTCATCGACTATAGTGTACTACACATGCAGTGGTATGCTGGGTCACCGCACTAGCTCTGTCTAGATGGAGCAACGAAGACATGTTCCCAACTGCCTCCCTCAAGACTTTGCTGCCTTCGATGTTGATCTCGTCGTCGACCTGTAGTCTAGGTGTCTCAAGTTGTGCGTTAAATTGTTTGTAAGCAACGTTGTATCCGCCGTTTCCGTGTTGCCTTATAAGTTTAAAAAATCAACATGGTGTATATAAACACATGAGCCTGCAATGAAATTACCTTGTGAATCACGGATCACCGCTGTAGTCGCACCAGCCTGAAAGTCCACATCCTCATTCAACTTCAAATGTTCAAATATTTGGAGGGGACGAGTCCATTTCGCAGATCCTGGCTCCTGGGCGTGTAACAGTCCTATGAGATTTCATGAAGTTTGCACTCAAAGGATCGATCCAGTGCAGATCTTCATCGGAGGAACAGGCTCCCCGTGTGTTTTCTTCCGCTAAGCCACCGTACATACCAACATACACAAATATATTAACAGAGGAACTGCTGATCAATTTTTTTTCAACCAATAAAAATATGGGACATTTCCAGATTGTATTCTCTGAATGTCGATCTCTCGTTTCAACAAATTTCTAAACAATAAGCAATACTGTTATCTGTTGCGAATCAAGGTTCAGGACACGCAGACATCACAAGTAAACAATTCCTAAATTTATTTAACTGCTCAAAATTCAGCACTAGCAGTATCATTCTAAAACCTTAACACGACTACTAGTATAATCTTTGCTATTTTAATGCTCTCCAGCGATATTTTACAATTTCCAGCCCATTAACCTAGTCTAGATCATAGCAGATTCTTCTGAGCAAGTAAAAGCCCCGCTGTTGTGCACATGACAATAGAGAGAAGGCCGTCCCTCGACATCATCCGCTCCTTCCATGTCAAGGGACCAGACACCTGCTTCAGCACTTCCTGGAACTGTTCTTTTGTGTCATCCAGTGAGCCGGAATTGTCGACTACTATGTCTGCTTCGGACTTCTTCCAGTCGAGCGCAAGCTGCGCATTGATCCTGCTCTGAGCTTGTTCCTCGCTGCACCCGTCTCTTGACATGAGCCTGTCGATCTGTGTTTTGGGATCCACCCATACAACAATCACCGGGTCTGTCCATCGGTTCATCTTTGTCTCGAACAAGAGCGGGATGTCGACGACTATGACCGTGCATCCGTTCACCCACAGTTTTAGTACCTCCCAGAATATACCAAATGAAATATTTGGGGCCAAAAGACTGGAAGTATAAGGAACAAAAATGCAGTCAGTACAAAGGCATAACGTTGACAAAATAGAAACCTTAATATCCACTATCTTTGTTGTGCTGTTTTGCTTTATAAGGTAACATAAATGAAATTTTAAAGGTAAAACTTATCAGATTTAATTAAGAAACAAAAATGTGAACTCAACATCCAACTAAATTATGGCATTTTTCTAGAAACCAGAACAAGAGTAGATGTGAGACCAGAAGTTGGTCTAATTGTTCTCATGATGTAAATAAACTGAATCACACATCTACCAAGTTAACATAGAAAAGTAAGGAAAATATGATGAAACATTTATGTTAATAGAGGTTATACCTGTTTAGAAGTTTGCGTTTCATTGGGTCACTGAAAACAATCTGACCTAAGCAAGCTCGGTCAATTTCTCCATTTTCCAACAAAATGTCATTACCGAAAGCTTTTACAATCTTCTTCCAACCTCCAGTACCTTTCTGTACTACATTCTGTAAATGCATGTCTCCATAATCAGTATAAGGCTCATAACGAAAACAAGGGAGTCACTTGTCATAGCATCTGTAAAATCAAATAATAAGTCTAAAGAGTAATAAGCATGCTTTGCAGTCATCAAAGCAAAGTACTTGTCCAAAGCCCGCATCATACCATGCATTGTGCTTACGTGGTGCAATTGATCTCCGCCATCCCAGTCATGGTAACCAAAAAAATATGCATACATATTATTACCTAAGATCATGTTTGTTCAATTAACGATGGTTTCAAGTACATGTAATACCTTACAAAATTCTGTATTTTCTAACCTGTCAGTGTTTACAGTCATACGCGAACAGGAACAGATAACGTGATCAGGTCTGACCTCAACACTGATGTTTTGGCGCAATTTTCATTAGCAGTTTTGAAATCAAATAAAGTGAAATCTGATACAAGTACAAAAAATTTAAATATATGCAAACAACAAGGCACACAGTGCTCCAAAATGCTCTGATCTAATACAATTATAAAGTACAAGACCATGGAAGCAATTATCTTCCTCTTAAGGCTGTGCATAACCATTCACCAGCAGGAATGTAAAGGAGTAAAGGACTCTAAACTCAACAATACACTACTTTAGATTAAATAACAAAAAATTCATAATTAGTTGCCTACTTATGTCATATATTATTCCTAACAAGACATGACACGGGCTTACATCAACGTGATAACAACTGAGACTGATCGTGCACAAGTAGCAGTTACGAGATCTCATTGTAAAACCATTGTTGCATTTTAATTTAAGAAACAACAAAATAAAATGATCTCTCCTTTTTTGCAACCGAGCAAATGAGTTAACTATTCACATACAGTCGTCGCAGGCTTTACAAGACCACCTATCCATAAGTTTGCAGGAATAGAATTAATACAAGATCTGGGTCCGCCTTGAAAATATTAATCGTAAATAACACCACATGGTCAGCCAGAAAAAATAAACGTTTCAATCAACTTCAACATGAAATCCGTCCGAAGCCCGAAAGTATGGCACTACTTTTAATCTGGCATCATACTACCAATCATTGTGCTAATGTGGTTCCATTTATTTTTGTTCCAGAAATATCTCAGCAATGGGAAGAAAGTTAAGCTTGGGAAGAAAAATAATTCTAGAGCCACATTGGGAATCTGATTTTAAGGTAGTGTCAAATAAGGAATTTTATCATAGCAGATTCAGAGTTCTAGTTACACAGCAATGGATTTTTTTTTACCACAACTGATGCCAATCTAAACTCCCATTGGGTTGATTTGATTGAGCACGGGATAAAAAAAACCATAGACAAAAAACAATTGATAAACCAAAACCAAGCTTTGCACAATATGATCCAACAAGATTATATATTTTGGTACGGGGATTGTGGATTGTGCTTACCCGAGCTACGATGTCCGCATCGACGACAGGGACGCCGGCTGATTTGAAGAGGCTGGACACTGTGCTCTTTCCGGAAGCGATCCCACCCGTCAAGCCAACCAACCTCATCTGAAATTTCGTTTGCACAACAAAATCGATTTAGAAAGTGTGGAGTTTAGCCCATCTGTTCTAACTCTACATTGGGGATCTCCAAAAGATACTATGAGTAACTAAATCTGATCAGAAGTCGAGGGATTCGAAACTACAGGGAATTCAGCAAATAAGTGGCGAGGGAGGCGGCGAAACGGAAGGGGGAAATCCACCGCCCCTGGTTGGGCACGGTGATCTTTTCGAGTACTATCGGGCGATAAGAGTGAGAGAGATACCTTGTGATTTCCGGGTCAATGCCTCCAGGTGGCGCTGCTGGACGCCGGTGGATTTCAACGGAAGCGGTGTCCACACACAACAAGCTGAGCTCCTCCTTGTGGCACGCGCCGATTCACTTCTTCACCAGCCAGCCGCCACCGCCGTCGGGTGAGATGTGACTGTGTGCGAAGAGTAGTGCGGACAGTCAATCAATGAGAACAAAATTTTACTACCTCGCTTCTCTAAAATAAGCTTTATAATTTTTTGTAAGTCAAAAGATGTAAATTTTGAATACAACTATTTCGAAAAAATTATCAGCATCTACTCTTAGGTTTCAAAAGATTTTTATATAATCTTAGTTAAACTTTAAGTCGTTTGACTTTACAATTTTTTTATACATATTCTTTTACATAACGGAGGTAGTACCGAGAAAGAAAAAAATCGGAGTTAAAACATACTAGTAAGTACTGTAGTTGATTTCACTAAAACATAATAAGAAACTGATGGACTGAAAAATATATCAGATGAAGTGGTCGGATTGGGAGGAGGAGGAGGGTCGGGGAGAAGGGGTATTCGGGCCTGGAGCTCGGTGGCTGGACTGCCTCCCCCATCCTGCCGCCATCTGCCAAGTGCCACCAGCACACACCTGCTAGGGTTAGGGTCTTAGGGCTAGAGGGGAGGGGACAAGGGCGGTTGACCGCGGAGCTCGGAGGGGAAATCGAAGGAGGGAGAGAAGGCTAGAGGGAGGACGGAGCTAGGGAAGGAGGGCTGGGTCCTTACCTGCGCCGCCGCGGAGTTCCTGCCGCCGCTGGGGTCCCGAGCTCCTTGGCCTTGACTCGTTTATGTCTTGACAGTGAAGAAGTCAACAGGTAGGTACGTGCGGGGTAGAGATCTGGTGCGGGAACAGAATTTCACCGAAGAAGAAACAAATTGGAGTAAATTGCAAACTTGCCTTCCAAGAGTGCGTTCACGTTACACAAAGTTTAAGGCTGCTCTCGTAGTGCAAATAACATAAGTGGTAACATGCATGCCACCTAGGCAAAAAAAATGATGTGGCAAGCAATTAATGAGGAGAGACAAATGGAGTAACATATTATGTTACCATCACATTACACTTCTCAATACAAAGTGAGTCTATAAATCAATTAATAAAGCTTTCTATGTTACCATACATATGACACTTCCAACTATGGAGGTAGTAACTTAGACTAATAACTAAGTTACCCACTATGACCAGCCTAACGCGACACTATGGTGACTTGCACACGAATTGTAACAACCCACGTTTGTGGAAAGAAAAAGTCCAAAGTGAAATTTAAACTTGTGGACCAAAGATAAACGAAACCTAAACTCCTAATTCTTGAAATTGGTACTCTAACCTTAGAGCATCTCCACTCGTTGGGCGTACCTAGGCCGAAATTCGGACCAAACTTTGGCCGGACGAAGCAAGTTTTCGGCCCCGGTACGCCAGTTTCCCACTCGCATACTCAGCCCGAGTTCTCGGGTCGTCCGTTTCCGCTCAAATTTGGCTCAAGTTCGTCCAGATTTCGGCATAGTTCGGCATACAATGAATACAGAACAATTTACGGCCAAAGTTCGGCGAAATTTTACACAAGTTCGACGTAAATGTAAATAGTTCGGCCTGCAGTGAAAGTATAACATATTTCGGCCAACAGTATCTCATCCTCGTCGGAGTCCATGGCCGAATCTGGCCAAATGCCGAACACTTGGCAGGCGTGGTGGTGGGAGCACAGAGCAAAGCAGAGCTACGGCGAAGCTCGGTCGGATAAAGCGGCGGCGAAGAAGGCGTGGAGGTGGGCGGAAACTACGGCGAGCGTATCTAGAGGCGTGGGCATGTCTCGACGCGGGGGAGCTCCGCCGGCGAAGTCATGGCGACAGGAGGCGTTGGGCGCTCTTCGCCGCAGTCTTCGCGAGTGGAGTGGGTGGGAATGGGACTATCTCGCCGACAGAGCTGTACCACACCCTTTTTCGTGGCGTCCGGCGTCCCCAGGGCGTACCCGGGAACCTGGGTTTGGCCTGGGTAGGCCGGACCAAAATACGCCCAAATCTGGACGAAAACGGGTCCCTAGGTACGCGACTGGGCCGATTTTCAGCGTCCGGACCTAATTTCGGCGTCCGGATCGGCGTCCTGGGTAGGCGAGTGGAGATGCTCTTATTATCAATCTATAAGTCTAAACCTGAACTCATATTTGCGAAACAACCAGCCCGCTTCCTCCCGTGCCGTCCCCGCTCGGGCGGCACCGGAGACCAACCCTAGCCACCGCCAGGGGTCGTCCCTCCCTCCTCTCTCTCCCCCGCCTCGGTCGAAGGACGCGGCCGAGCAAAGCTCGCGCCGCCGACAATGGAGGCAGGGCCTCTCTCTCCCGTGTAGCCTCGTCGGGAGGGGCATCGGCATGGGCGACAGTGGAGGTCCTCGACGGCGCAGCGGCGGGTGGCGGCACAGGGAGGGTGCAGAGGGCACGCGTTGGAGGCTGCAGCAGGTGGGGCAACTCTCGTGCTCACAGGCGCGCGTGGAGGCAGGGCTCGATCTGGGCCTATGCGGGCAGCGTGGGCCGCGGCTTCGGGGTGCGGTGGTGGCGCGAGGAGCTGCTGCTCCGGCATGCTGCGTGGATGATGTAGTGGGGATGGTCAGCCGGCATGGGGGGCCTCCTCCCCCAAGACCATGTTGGCTGGCGGCGTGCCCGGTGGTGGCCAGCGCCCTTGGCGGTGCCGACGGCCAACCAGGCTACGGTGGCGGCTGGGTCCTCACCGCTCAGTCCTCTTTTTCGGTGGTGGTGAGGCGACGATCAACCCCCCTACTCCACCAACGACATTTGCGGCTCTCCTCTCGTAGGCGGTGAGTCCAAGGCTGCTCCTTGTTGCATGTCCGGTGATGTTGGGGTTGGCAGCAGGGCCGGGGAGAAATCCCTGCGTGATGTTGGCAGCGGCGACGCCCATGGGAGGCGTTACCTTCTTGGAGGCATCGTCATGGCGCTGCCCGTGCTTCACCGCCTCGAACACCGGGGGAAACACTATACCCGACTTAAGGATTGGGCGGCGACGGCACAGCTATGTTGTTCCCTCCTTGGGGTCATCGCCTTGGTGGTTCCTGGAGTCCTCGACGCGCTAGTTGGAGTTTGGTCTTCGATGCTGCCTAGAGCTTGGGCTTCCGGGGCGCTATGTACATCGTCGATGGAGCTTCCTCGTTGACGCCTCCTCCAGTCAGGCTCGGTCCAGCCGTTTGCTCGCCAACTCTTAGGCGCTATGGGCGAATAGTGTGTTGGCTTGTGCCTTCCTTGAGTTGGATTTGAAGGGTTTCGCAGCATAGTAAATCAAAAAATTCTACGGATGCGAACGGGAAAGCCAAGATCTAATCTAGGAGATGCAACCAATGAGGGGGGATAGATGAGATCTTTATACCCTTGAAGATTCGCACAGCGGAACGTTCAACGGAACGTGGTTGATGTAGTCGTACTCGCTTCTTCTCCTCGCGATCTGATCCGATCCAACACCGCAAGTGGCGATGCCTCCGAGAGATGCACACGTGCGGCACCTCAATGTCTCCTCCTTACTCGGTCCAGCAAGTGGGGTGGAGAGATGGATTGGATCTACAACACGACGGCGTGGTGTAAGCGGTGGAGAGTTTCTGCGGCAGGGCTTCACCTACGCGCAGTCGGGAGGGAGAGAGAGAGAGGAGGGCAGCAGAGCGCCTAGGGCTTGAGGAGGTGGTGTGTGGAGGGTGCGCCCCCAGCCCTCTTTATATAGAGGGGTGGGCGGCTGGCCCTTGCCCCTCCCCCAAGCCTAGGGCCGGCGGCCAAGGAGGGAGGAGTGGGGGGCAAGTTCCCCCCTTCTAGAAGCTCCCCTAGGGTTTCCCCTAGGGCTTGGCCGGCTGGGCCTATGGGGCCTTGTGCCCCTGACCCAATGCGGCCAGGGCACTCCCTCGTAGGCCCACGCCCCCTCCCGACAAGTGGGGCCACGTTGGTCCCACTCCGGAAGGTTCTAGAAGCTTCCGGTACAATACCGAACAACCCGAAACAATTCCGAACTCCAAAAACTGCATTGCCTTATATGAATCTTATTCTCCGGACCATTCCGGAACCTCTCGTGACGTCCTGGATCTCATCCGAGACTCCGAACAAAAACTCATAAACCAATTATCCATTCTATCCTAGCGTCGAGACACGTTAAGTGTGTGACCCTACGGGTTCGAGAATATGCAGACATGATCTTCTATCAATAATCAACAGCGGGGTCTGGAAACCCATATTGACTCCCACACATTCATCGATGATCATATCGGATGAACCACGATGCCAGGATTCAGTCAATCCCATATATATATTCCCTTCGTCTCGCGATAATTTACTTGCCCGAGATTCGATCGTCGGTATTGGCATACCTAGTTCAATCTTGTTCACAGCAAGTACTTTACTCGTTCCGTAATCCGATATCACTTTGTGATTAACTCCTTAACCACGTGCTTGCAAGCGGTGTTGATATCGATTACCGAGTGGGCCCAAAGTATATCTCTCCGACATGGGAGGGACAAATCCCATCTCGATACATACAACCCAACAGGTACTTTCCGATCACCTGAGAGACACCTTTATGATCACCCTCTCATAGGATGGCGTTTGATGACCTCAAAGCTTTCTTCCGATACCAGGGAGTTGCATTATCTCATGGTCTAAGGAATACAATATTTGACATAGGAAAAGCGTCGCAAAGATAAACACGATGACACGATCTAATTGCTCTGCTTAATTTGGGTCTGTCCATCATATCATTCTGCCAATGATATGATCTCATTATTAATCGACAACTCATGTCTATGGTTAGGAAACCTTAACCATCATTAATCAATGAGCTAGTCCATATAGGCGTACTAGGTATACGGTGTTGTTCACAAACCACACAAGTATTAAAGTTTCCGCTTAATACAATTCTAGCATGGAATATAAACTTTATCATGAACAAGAATTATAATAATAACATCTTTATTATTGCCTCTAGGGCATAATTGCAACAGTCTCCCACTTGCACTAGAGTCAATAATCTAGTTTATATCTGGCAACAATCTAACACCCATGGCACTAAGGTGCTGATCATGTTTTGCTCGTGGAAGAGGTTTAGTCAATGGATCTGCGACATTCAGATCTGTATGTACTTTGCTAATCTTCAGATCTCCATCTGTTATATAATCTCGGATTATATGAAACTTGCGGTTGATATGCTTGGTCTTTGGATGATATCTTGGTTCCTTAGCCAGTGCTATGGCGCCAGTGTTGTCACACAATATCTCCAATGGGTCCAAGGCACTTGGAACCACACCAAGCTTAGTGATGAAGTTCCTAATCCAAACTCCTTCACTTGACGCTTCTGCAGCAGCCATGTATTCCGCTTCTACTGTAGATCCTGCGATCACGCTTTGCTTGCAGCTTCTCCAGCTCACAGCTCCTCCATTCAAAATATAAACGTATCCTGTCTGAGATTTAGAATCATCCTTGTCGGTGTCAAAACTAGTGTCGACGTAACCCTTTACGACGAGCTGTTCATCACCTCCATAGACTAAGAACATTTCTTTAGTCCTATTTAAATACTTTAGGATGTTCTTCACGGCTGTCCAGTGTTCCACTCCTGGATCACTTTGGTATCTTCTCGTCAAACTAAGAGCATTGGACACATCCGGTCTAGTACACAGCATGGCATACATGATAGATCCTATGGCCGAGGCATAAGGCACTTTGCTCAAAGATTCTCTATCGTTTACCGTAGCTGGACACTGAGTCCTACTCAATATCTTACCTGATAACATCGGCACTGAACCTTTCTCTGCCTTATCCATTCTGAACCTTTTCAGAACTTTGTCTAGGTATGTACTCTGGCTTAAAGCTATTAGGCGTCTTTGTCTATCTCTATAGATTTTGATGCCCAATATATAAGCAGCTTCCCCTAGGTCTTTCATTGAAAAACATTTTTTCAAATAACTCTTCACATCGTTAAGCATGTTAATGTCATTTCCAATAATCAATATGTCATCCACATATAGTACCAGAAATGTCACTGAGCTCCCACTCACTTTCTTGTAGATACAAGCTTCGTAGCAATTTGGAACAAATCCAAAGCTCTTGACCACTTGATCAAAACGAAGGTTCCAACTCCGAGATGCTTGCTTCAGTCCATAAATAGAACGCTGAAGTTTGCACACTTTATCAGCATCCTTAGGATCGACAAAACCTTCGGGTTGCATCATATGGGTTGCATCATATACAACTCTTCATCAATGTTGCCATTGAGGAACGCAGTCTTGACATCCATCTGCCATATTTCATAATCATGAAACGCAGCAATTGCTAATAAAATCCGAATGGACTCAAACATCGCTACGGGAGAAAGTCTCATAGTCAACACCTTGAACTTGTCGAAAACCTTTCGCGACAAGCCGTGCTTTATATAAACGATAACATTACCATCCGCGTCCGTTTTCTTCTTGAAAATCCATTTGCACTCAACGGCCTTTCGGTCGCTAGGAGGGTTCACCAAAGTCCATACTTGGTTTTCGCTCATGGATCCTAATTTGGATTTCATGGCCTCTAGCCATTTCTCAGAGTCTAGGCTCATCATCGCTTCCTCATAGTTCGAAGGTTCACTGTCGTCTACTAACAAGACAGTTAAGACAGGGTTGCCGTACCACTCAGGAGGGGCACGCGACCTTGTCGACCTGCGACGTTCAGTAGTAGCATCGTCAGAAGCTTCATGATCCTTGTCATTAGCTTCCTCTATCATTGGTGCAGACGGCACTGGAACAATTTCAGGTGCTGCGCTACTCTCCAACTCAAAAGAAGGTTCAGTAACCTCGTCTAGCTCTACTTTCCTCCCACTCACTTCTTTCGAGATAAACTCCTTCTCAAGAAAGGATCCGTTCTTTGCGACAAACACTTTTCCTTCGGATCTGTGATAGAAGGTATACCCGATAGTTTCCTTAGGGTATCCTATGAAGACACATTTCTCCGCTTTGGGTTCGAGCTTGTCCGACATCAACTTCTTGACGTAAGCTTCGCATCCCCAAACTTTAAGAAACGACAACTTAGGTTTAGCACCAAACCACAGTTCATACGGTGTCATCTCAACGGATTTAGATGGTGCCCTATTTAAAGTGAATGCAGCGGTTTCTAATGCATAACCCCAAAATGATAACGGCAAATCTGTAAGAGACATCATTGATCGCACCATATCTAATAGAGTTCGATTCCGGCGTTCAGACACACCATTGCGCTGTGGTGTTCCGGGTGGCGTGAGTTGTGAAACGATTCCGCTTGCTTTAATATGCGTGAGAAAATCATAACTCAAATATTCACCTCTACGATCGGATCGTAGAAACTTAATTTTCCTGTTACGATGGTTTTCCACTTCATTCTGAAATTCCTTGAACTTTTCAAATGTTTTAGATTTATGTTTCATCAAATAGATATACCCATATCTACTTAAGTCATCAGTAAAAGTGAGAAAGTAGCGATATCCACCGCGCGTCGAAACACTCATCGGTCCGCATACATCGGTATGTATGATTTCCAACAAGTCCGTTGCTCGCTCCATCATTCCGGAGAACGGGGTTTTGATCATCTTGCCCATGAGGCATGATTCGCATGTGTCAAATGATTCAAAATCAAGAGACTCCAAAAGTCCATCAGAATGGAGTTTCTTCATGCGTTTTACACCAATATGACCTAGACGACAGTGCCACAAATAAGTAGAATTATCACTATATACTTTGCATCTCTTAGCCTCAATGTTATGGATGTGTGTTTCATCCCTTTCGAGATTCAGAAGAAATAAACCATTCACAGCAGGTGCATGACCATAAAAGATGTTACTCATATAAATAGAACAACCATTATTCTCAGATTTAAATGAATAACCGTCTTACAATAAACACGATCCAGATATGATGTTCATGCTCAACGCAGGCACATAATAACATTTATTGAGGTTTAAAACTAATCCCGAAGGTAAAACTAAGGAGAGCGTGCCGACGGCCATCACATCAACTCTTGATCCGTTGCCAACGCGCATCGTCACCTCATCCCTCGCTAGCCGCCGTCTATTTCGCAGCTCCTGTTTCGAGTTACAAATATTAGCAACTAAACCAGTATCAAATACCCAGGCACTACAACGAGGGCTAGTAAGGAAAACATCAATAACATGTATATCAAATATACCTTTGATGGTGCCAGCCTTCTTGTCCGCTAAGTACTTCGGACAGTTGCGCTTCCAGTGACCCTTGTCCTTGCAATAGAAGCACTCAGTGTCCGGCTTAGGTCCAGTTTCTCAAGGCGTTGAGTGTAGCCCGACATCTTAATGGCGTGCTCACTAACGGAACTCCCTTTCTCCATCTTGCAGTTAAAGAATTTCTCAGAGATCTCATATCTCTCAGAACGGGCCTGAGTCTGAAACATAGTTTTCAGCTCCTCAAGAATCTCAAAGGGCCCGGGGAAATCCTCAAAACGATTTTGAAGGTCCGATTCCATAGCAAACAACATGGTGCTCTTAATCACACCATAATCATCTTTATGCCGATAAACAACTTTCTCATCGATTCACAAGCTAGGGCGTCACCTAGCGCTTTCTCAAGGACATAGTCCTTTGTCCGCCAACGAGAATGATTCTCGATTAGAAACCAGTTGGTGAAGTTAGACCCATTGTTCTTAAGCTTTTCTTTCTCAAAGAAAACGCTTGAAGTTGAAGTTGGACTTAGCCATTTGATCTACAAAATTTGCAAGTACAATTTAGACTATGTTCATGATAACTAGTTCAACTTAATCAAATTACTAGATGAACTCCCACTAAATTCAACATCCCTCAAGTTGTTTAGTGAACATGATCCAAATTCACCACACCTAATCCGATCTTCACGAGAAGAGATGTGGTTTCAATGGTGGACAACGAAGTGTCGATCATATCATTCATATGACTCATGCTTAACCTTTCGGTTCATGTGTTCCGAGGCCATGTCTCAGACATGCTAGGCTCACAAACCAAACCCAAGTATTTCCGCGTGTGCAAAAACTGGCTTGCACCCGTTGTATGTGAACGTAGAGTTTATAGCACCCGATCATCACGTGATGCTTGAACACGACGAAATTTCGCAACGGTGCATACATGGGGAGAACACAGTTTTATCTTGATCTTTAAGTGAGGAATCATCTTATAATGCTACCGTCGCGATCTAAGCATAATAAGATACATAAAAAGATAAAGATCACATGCATATAACTTTATGTGATATGGTATAGCCAATCTTCGCGCAATGATCTCCATCTTGTGCGTGCCGGCATGATCTCCATCATTCCACCATGATTGCCTCCACCACGAACAACAACTACAACTATTGCTAACTACTTAGCGATGAAGTAAGGCTATTACATGGCGCATAAGAAGTTGACACACATGTCATACACAATTATAAAGACAACCATATGGTTCCTGTCGGTTGTGTACTCATCGACATGCAAGTCATGAAACATTACAAAACATGATCATTGCATACAACATACACATCACATCTTGGGCCATACCATATCACAGAAAACACTCCCTGCAAAAACAAGTTAGACGCCTCTACTTTGTTGTTGCATGTTTTACGTGGCTTATGGGAGTAACAAGCTAAGAACGATTCTTACCTACAGAAAGCCACAACGGTGATATTATGGTTGCCAAACTCCGGTGTAAATCCCATGACAACTATAGTGAGAGAAACTGGCATCCACCAGCCGCATGTGTGGAACAAGCCACACGTCAAGTGCGGAGCCGGTCTCGCGAACAAGGTCGCGTAAAGTTGGCATGGACCGCTTCAATCTCACTATCCCGCGTCATAAGAAGTACACAAACAAGAGGCTTGCAACAGAAAACATTAACGCTCGCAACAAGCATGTTGCGTTCTACTCGTGAAACACATCTATGCATAGATCTAGCTCTGATACCACTGAAGGGTTTCGCAACATAGTAAATCAAAAAAATTCTACGGATGCGAACAGGAAAGCCAAGATCTAATCTAGGAGATGTAAACAATGAGGGGGGATAGATGAGATCTCCATACCCTTGAAGATTCGCACATCGGAACGTTCAACGGAACGTGGTTGATGTAGTCGTACTCGCTTCTCCTCCTCGCGATCTGATCCGATCCAACACCGCAAGTGGCGATGCCTCCGAGAGATGCACACGTGCGGCACCTCGACGTCTCCTCCTTCCTTGGTCCAGCAAGTGGGGTGGAGAGATAGATTGGATCTACAACACGACGGCGTGGTGCAAGCGGTGGAGAGTTTCTGCGACAGGGCTTCGCCTACGCGCAGTCGGGAGGGAGAGAGAAAGGAGGGCAGCATGGCGGCTAGGGCTTGAGGAGATGGTGTGTGGAGGGTGCGCCCCCAGCCCTCTTTATATAGAGGGGTGGGCGGCTGGCCCTTGCCCCTCCCCCAAGCCTAGGGCCGGCGGCCAAGGAGGGAGGAGTGGGGGCAAGTTCCCCCCTTCTAGAAGCTCCCCTAGGGTTTCCCCTAGGGCTTGGCCTATGGGGCCTTGTGCCCCTGGCCCAATGCGGACAGGGCACTCCCTCGTAGGCCCACGCCCCCTCCCGACAAGTGGGGCCATGTTGGTCCCACTACGGAAGGTTCTAGAAGCTTCCGGTACAATACCCAACAACCCGAAACAATTCCGAACTCCAAAAACTGCATTGCCTTATATGAATCTTATTCTCTGGACCATTCCGGAACCTCTCGTGACGTCCTGGATCTCATCCGAGACTCCGAACAAAAACTCATAAACAAATTATCCATTCTATCCTAGCGTCGAGACACGTTAAGTGTGTGACCCTACGGGTTCGAGAATATGCAGACATGATCTTCTATCAATAATCAACAGCGGGGTCTGGAAACCCATATTGACTCCCACACATTCATCGATGATCATATCGGATGAACCATGATGACAATATTCAATCAATCCCATATATATTCCCTTCGTCTCGCGATATTTTACTTGCCCGAGATTCGATCATTGGTATCGGCATACCTAGTTCAATCTCGTTCACAGCAAGTACTTTACTCGTTCTGTAATCCGATATCACTTTGTGATTAACTCCTTAACCACGTGCTTGCAAGCGGTGTTGATATCGATTACCGAGTGGGCCCGAAGTATATCTCTCTGACTTGGGAGGGACAAATCCCATCTCGATACATACAATCCAACATGTACTTTTCGATCACCTGAGAGACACCTTTATGATCACCCTCTCATAGGATGACGTTTGATGACCTCAAAGCTTTCTTCCGATACCAGGGAGTTGCATTATCTCATGGTATAAGGAATACAATATTTGACATAGGAAAAGCTTCACAAAGATGAACACGATGACACGATCTAATTGCTCTGCTTAATTTGGGTCTGTCCATCATATCATTCATCATATCATTCTCCCAATGATATGATCTCATTATTAATCTATAACTCATGTCTATGGTTAGGAAACCTTAACCATCATTAATCAATGAGCTAGTCCATAGAGGCGTACTAGGTACACGGTGTTGTTCACAAACCACACAAGTATTAAAGTTTCCGCTTAACATAATTCTAGCATGGAATATAAACTTTATCATGAACAAGAATTATAATAATAACATCTTTATTATTGCCTCTAGGGTATAATTCCAACATGATTGGTCTTATGTAGTTCCTTTCTTAGGTTGTGGTGCGGCCTAGAAGCTCGGTGTGTCATCCCCTCGCCATGCTTGGTTGGAGATGGTTTAAGGAGGGTCTTTGTCGTGTGGTTGGTGTGGTTGTGTTGTAGCAGTGTGGCGTTGTGTTTGTATCGTGTAGCCTTTTGGCGTTGTATCGGCCATCTTGGCCTATTTTTCTATAAATCTGATACACCTCCCAGGGTGTATCCTTGAAAACAAATACCCTCGAACTGTTTGGCGCACCAAAAATATCTCAACCCGCAAAAAAAAGGCCAATATCGGACTTTGGTTTGTACCATCGTGTAACAATATCTAATCAGATGACTTAGTTTGCTCCATCTAACAACCAGTTTGCCGTGCAAAAATCTCCCACTCGCTTTTTTCATTAATCCACAATCATACCCCCCCCATTAAATAACTAAAGCCTATATTTTAATACCAAATACAAAGCCCACATACATATATTATACATATATATTTTACTTAATTATTACTATATACTACGGTAACTTGCAAGACCCATTTGACCATGAATAAATAGTAAAGAATCATGTCAACGGTATAACTTATACTCTACAAGTTTCCATAGATATGTGTGCCTCATACACTATAACTGATATTATATATTTGTTAGATCATTCACTTTAGAGATCTGTACCATAAATACATAAACTTTATCAATTATGCAACTACCAATAAATCATTGACAATGAACTTCTCTTACAAAATAAAGTTTAAATATTATCAAAACTGAAGTATATTCTTTCCATTATAAATGTAGAACAATTGAAATGTGAAGCTAGTATTTTACTTTGCTAGTTATGGGGTTAATATAAAAAATAGGTAGTAGAAAATTATATTCTTCACGTCTGGTGAACGATAAAAAATAAGTATAAAATTTTATTATAAAAATAGTATAAATTGTGTCGTATAGATCGAGCTTTGTGACACCCGGACAAACACTTGTATTGATGGACTAAAAGTTGTCAGCTAGTGGACCGACAAGTGAAATAGATGCCCAACCGTCTCAAGATCACCATCGGCTTAAGTTGCAAAAACAGAAGGCATTGAGCTGAATGTCGTGGAACTAAGGACAGACTTGTAAATACATGTTCGGTGTTAAATGTACTGGTGTACCTTACATGTGATTCATATTGTTGTAATATCGAATCCTAAAGCTATCATTCCCCGCCTCCTACCATCATATTTCATCTCTGCCTCCAAAAAAACCCTAAAAAAATATTTCATCTCTACCTCCAAAAAATTGAATTGAGAAACATCCCACTAAAAATATAATCAGTAGTTTATTAATCATCACAACTGACATTCACAAAATATCTCAAAACGGTTGCCCACAAACTAAGTACATTGCCTTTAGAAAGGAACATAACTACTGAAGAATATCAAATTAATTAACCATATGTATCTTCGGTCCTGCTACTATTACATCAAAACTGAATCAAGACGGTGCACCGTTCGGACTTCACACTGCACGGCATACATAAGCTGCAAATGAAAGTGAAACAAAGATGCATAGAATTGCATTCAGCTACATCTTTGCTGAAGGAGCATATTTGATCGAACACTTACGGTTTGGAGGCCGCTGCCATTATTACAGCTTCGATGATGGTGTGTGGACTATGCATGCTAGAAATCATGACTAAGGATGTTGATGTTATAGTTTCTTTAGTTTTAGTACAGGATCAAAGGCGGCGAGGTAAGTGGCGGGAAACGACCGACTACGGTAGTGAATTGCGGGTGGCAATTATTTCTAAGTGTACAAATTTTTGTATCAGCGTCGCGTGACAATTGTTTGAGTGTACAAATATTTGTAGCAGTGCCGCGCGACAATTGTTTCTGAGTGTGCAATTCTTTTGTATCAGTGCCGCGTGACAATTGTTTTGGAGTGTACAAATTTTCTCCACGCATCATTTCTGTATCGATAAACAGTTATGAGTTACTATTGATTTCTGTACATCGTCGGCATTTGTAAAACAAAATTGACTCACTTTTAATAAATTTCCACAATTACTGATAAAATGTGATTCTAGTTTGAGCAAATTTATTTTGCAGCCATTTTCCACTTCCTTTTACGTGGACTCATCTTCCACTTTGAGATAATTCAAATTAGTTAACCATATGTATGTTCAGTCATCCTACTATTACATCAAAACTAAATCAAGCCGGTGCACCATTCGGACTTCACACTTCACAGAATATATCAGTTGCGAATGAAACTGAAATAGAGATGACCACAGTGGCAGAGCTAGGGGCCAGCAGGGGCCATGGCCCCCCTATGCCAACATGCAGCAGGCTAATTTTATTGTTTTAGAGGTGATTAGTTGGTTTAATTAGTGAATATTAGCTTTATTGCCCCCCTTATATGAAAATAACATCGCTCGTCCCCCTTTATGGTTCAATCCTGCCTCCGCCGCTGGATGGCTAGAATTCCATTCAGCTGCATCTTTGGTGAAGGAGAATACTTGATCGAACACTTACCAGTTGGAGGCCGCCGCCATTATTACGGCTTCGACGATGGTGTGTGGACTGTGCATGCTAGAAACCATGACCGAGGATGTTGATGTTCTAGTTTCCTTAGTTGTAGCAGAGGAGCAAAGGCGGCGAGGGAAGTGGTCGGAAACGACCGACTGCAGTAATAAATTGCGGGCGGCAATTGTTTTGGAGTGTAGAAATTTTTGTATCAGTGCCGCGTGAAAATTGTTTCAGAGTGTACAAATTTTCTCCACACATCATTTCGGTATCGAGAAACAGTTGAGCTACTATTGATTTGTGTACATTGTCAGCATTTATAAAACAAAATTGACACAATTTTAATAATTTCTATAATTACTGATAAAATGTGATTCTAGTTTGAGCAAAGTTATTTTGCAGCCATTTTCCACTTCCTTTTGCGCTGACTCATCTTCCACTTTGAGATAATTCCAGGCGCAAAAGCATGTGCACAGTACGAATCAGTACTTGACTGTCAGTTTTAGTTTTCTATTTAAATTATGATAGTCGAAACATGTTCTGCAAGGTTGCTAATATGTTGCAATCAACTTCACGATGTGCAGGTGCCCTGAGGTGCTCAGCTGACAACTAGGTTTAGCCAAATTATTTTCTCCCATTTTTGAAATTTGTTTATAGTAGTTTATTATTCTAAAATTTTGAGCAAATATGCATAGCTTATCTGCAACAAGAAATAAACATATGCAGAGACGATCAAGATACATGATATTTTTCATGCAGCGGTGTATTTGTTACATTGCTGCAATAGTTGCAGGCATCAGGATACCCGTAATACAGAGGTGCTCAAAAGTGGGGAGGTAGTGACTTTTTTCGACAGTGAAAATTAGGGAAGTAACTCGATTGTCCCAATGCACAAAAATTCAACAGACCCGCCCGGACGATCTAAAACAAGCGAAGCAGCAAAACTGATTCGAGTTAAAGAGATGGGCGGAACATCAGATTGTAGGCCCAGATTGTAGGCCCAATTGAGAATATGACTGATGGAAGAACAGAAAATTGGTCTAATTAAAAAAATAAAAGCAAAAACTGAAAAAGAATTATCAGAGCCAGGTTTCGATCCTGGGACCTGTGGGTTATGGGCCCACCACGCTTCCGCTGCGCCACTCTGATTGCTATTGTTATAATTGTTACTACTACTCCTATATTATATGTTCCAGTTTTTACTGAAAACGGGCTTCCTTCAGCTTTGTTGATTGGCGGTATAATGATCAAAGACAGCCGCATTCTTGGCCCCTAGAAAACCCTACTAACGTTCTTAAGATCATCACGCATACTTCCGATTTGCGGTAATTGAAGATGGGTACGTATGTTGAAGGTGGAAGGAAAATAATAAGCTAGCATATGAAGGAGAAATTCAGGCTCATATCAACGCACATGTCCCAACCCTTTTATTTTACACTGCGCGGGAGCTTTGCTTGACCTGTTCAAGCATACGACTATGATCAACTTAGAAGATCATTTGGCTCTGTGTCCGTATCAAGAGTCCAAGATCCAACGTACATCGACGACTTTGCGGAGTTGACTTGGAGTCTCAGAAGGCCACAACTCGGAGTGCGCACGGTAGAACAGCCTAATCAATGCCAATCCCATTAAGTCAAAGAACCCATTGGTATAGCTAGTAGTGCCTCCACACACAGCTGCAGGGGTATCCCACACGGAAATCAAATTATTTGTTCGGAAGCTGGGCATCATGAAGCGGTCCTCTTCTTCGCCGAACTCGCTCGTGCTTGTCCTGGCTATTCTATGCTGCTCCCTGCCATGCTATGCCCTCAAAGGTAACCAGCGCGAGGCGAGCTAGTGTCTTTATTGTTTTGAAGTTGATGTTCATGCATGCTAGTAGGTAGCGCTGGTTGTGTACTAGCGTACTGTGTACGGAGTACGTTAATTTGATCATTATTCACGGTTGCATCAATGAGTGCAGCTGGTCAGGAGAGTGGTGAGGGGCAAGGAGGTCATGGAGGATGGAGGCCTCCGCCGCCGCAGCCTGGGCCGCCGATCGTCATGAGCTGCCCGAACTGCGCCTATAGCGCCGCTGATCTGTCGCCGCCGGCTGCTTCCACGGCGGCAATCACGCTGCACCGCAAGTGCCTGCGGGTCACCAGAAACTGAACGCCGTCCCAATTAGGGCTGATGTATGCAATGAAACTATCGATTCGATGAGCAGATCTAGTGATCGCTGTTTGTTTGTGCATTTGTGCTGCTTCCGCCAGCTGGTTCTTACTTACCGAGGAAACATGGTCAGCGTCAACAGTACCACTTACCGTTCTTGTGTCTCGTGTGCCAATCTTGACTCTTTGCAAGATTTTCTTACTTACCACGAATTTAACGCCTTCGTAGTTAAGCTGATGTATACACTGAAAATTATAGATTCGACGTGCCGGCTGATCCAACCGACGGCTCCTGTTGTTCTTGTTGTACGATCGCTGTTTGCTTATGTATTTGTGCTACTCCCTCCGTCCAAAAATAGATGTCTCAAATTTGTCAAAATTTGAATGAATCTAGATACTATTTAGTATATAGATTCATTCAAAATTTGAAAAAACTAAGACATCTATTCTTGGACGGAGGAAGTACTTAATTTCCCCTGCTGCTAATCATTTTCTGACAAAACACGGTCATTGTCTACTGAACTACTTACTGCTTGTGCATGTGCTATTCTTCGGTATTGACAACTCTATTTTTTAGAGCAACTCTAACACATCCCGTAAAAGGCCCTTAAAACACGTATAAGGTGCACCTAATATTTCTTTTTCGGTCCGAAAGAATCCCAGACATAACAAAAACCATATAAACAACTGTGAAATTTGATTTCCTCGAGCTAAAAGACATGCGGATGGACGGTCGCCGATTCACTTGGTCGAATGCGCAAGACGACCCGGTCCTCACCAAGATTGACCATGTCTTCTACTCCGCTGATTGGGACGAGCTATTCCCCGATGCCCATCTTCAAGCGATAACCTCAGCCTGCTCTGACCATGCACCTCTTTTCCTTCAAGGATCCGTCGCTTCTAAGCGGAAGCCGTCATTCAAGTTTGACGAGTTCTGGCTTCAAATGCATGGTTTCAAGGACACGGTGCTGGAAGCCTGGAGCAAACCCATCCAGTCCTCTGACCCCATTCGTCGTATACACATCAAGCTTTCTCGCACGACTAAGGCTCTCAGGAAATGGCAGCGGCAAAGCATCGGAAATCTCAAGATCCAGATTGCCACGACTAAGGAGCTCATCTGGCGTTTTGACACCGCTGAAGAATCACGACCGCTTTCGGATGAGGAGAGAGACTTTAGACGGCAACTAAAAGCGTCCTACCTCGGCCTCCTTGCAATTCAGAAGACCAAGCTCCGACAAAGATCCCGGTTGACCTGGATACGGTTAGGTGACGCTAATACAAAGTTATTCCAGGCCAGAGCAAATGGGCGGCGTAGAAAGGTCCACATCCAGACCCTCTCCTCCGACAATGGCACGGCCATCACAAATGAAGACAAGGAGGAGGTGATCCTCCAGCATTTCAAGAGCGCTCTAGGATCGAAAGCCCGCAGCCTGCTCAGCCTTGATTGGGAGGCCCTCCAGTATGAGCATCGCGACCTCTCCGACCTCGAGGCCCCTTTCGAGGAGAGCGAAATCAAGGAGGCCGTCTTCTCGCTTCCTTCTATCAAAGCACCGGGACCTGACGGATTCATCGGTGCTTTCTTCAAGAGCTGTTGGGAAATCATAAAATGTGATTTGGTGGCTGCTATCTCCTATATGGCTGGGTTGAAGGGAGGCTGCATAAACTTGATCAACTCGGCCAACATCATCTTAATCCCAAAGAAGCAAGATGCGACAACGGTTGGCGACTATAGGCCTATCAACCTCATCCACAGTATGTCAAAGATTTTCTCCAAGCTCCTTGCTAACCGGCTAGCTCCAATCCTTCCGGACCTTGTTTCGAAATGCCAGAGCGCTTTTGTTAAGAAAAGGAGCATCCACGACAATTTCCTTCACGTGCAAAACCTCATCAAAGAGCTTCATTCTTCGAGGACGGCTAGCCTCTTCCTCAAGCTGGACATCTCCAAAGCTTTCGACTCCGTGGGATGGGCCTACCTTCTCGAGGTTTTGTCGGCCCTCGGTTTTGGCCAATTGTGGAGAGACTGGGTGTGCCTCTCGCTTTCTTCGGCATCCTCGAGAGTGCTTCTAAGTGGAAGCCCGGGAAGGCCTTTTCGGCATGCTAAGGGTCTGAGACAAGGCGATCCTCTCTCTCCCATGTTGTTCATCCTCGCCATCGACCCGCTACAACGCATCCTCTCGATTGCAAGACATCGAGGTATTCTCAGTCCGATCAGATCGTGCAAGCCACGTTGCAGAATCTCCATTTATGCTGATGATGCTGGAATTTTTGTCAACCCCATCAAAGAGGAGCTCAAGGCTATCTCCGACATTCTCGACTGCTTTGGAAAGGCCAGCGGCCTCATCACCAACCTTATTAAGACGGAGGTCTTCCCGATTAGATGTGACAATATTGACCTTGCGGCCATCCTTTCGGTTTTCCCCGCAAAGATCGCCACTTTCCCCAGAAAATACTTAGGCCTACCCTTGCACTTCAGGCGTCTCCGTAAATTTGACCTGCAGCCCCTCCTTGACAAGATTGCTGGACAGTTGCCTGGGTGGAAGGGGAAGTTCCTTGCTCGACCTGGAAGGATTACCCTCGCCAAGTCCGTCCTCATGGCCATTGCCGTCTACCACGCAACAGTCATTCCGCTGCCCAAATGGGCTAGAGATAAGATTACTCGCATTGCTAGAAACTTTGTCTGGGCCGGTGATGAAGGCGAGCATGCGGCTAGAGGGAAAGCTTTGGTTAGCTGGACGACACTGTGCAGGCCAAAAGATCTTGGTGGGCTTGGGATGCCTCACCTCCAGCGGACAGGACGGGCCCTCAGGCTGCGATGGCCATGGCTCCAGTGGACTGACCCACAGCGCACTTGGGCGGGGTCCAAACTTCCCTGTGACAAAGCTGACATGGAGCTATTCAGAGCTTCCACGAAGATCTCTCTTGGAGATGGCGAGAAGGCTTCATTCTGGCTTGACAATTGGTCCGATCTTGGTCCCATTCACCTTTGGGCGCCTGACCTCTTCAATATCGCTACAAGGAAAAGCAGAAGTGTGGCCAAAGAGCTAACCGATGTAAATTGGATTCGTGCCATATCTGCCCTGTCCACGCCGGTGCAGCTGGCCCAGTACCTCAAAGTTTGGGGCATGGTTCAGGGCACGCAGCTGATTCCAGGACAACAAGACGAGATTGTTTGGACTTTGACGGCGAACGGAAACTACAGTTCCAGCTCTGCCTACCTTGCTTAATTCCTTGGAAGCCACCCCAAGTTCATCGCCCAAAAATTATGGGCCGCCCACGCCGAGCCTAAGTGCAAGATTTTCGGCTGGCTGGCCATGCATGGAAAGATACTTACAACTGATAACTTAGCCACCAGAGGGTGGACTCATGACCCCATTTGCGCCTTATGCCTCAGCGCGCCTGAAACAGCCGTCCACCTCTGCAAAGACTGCCCTTTCACTACGGCCGTCTGGAACCTCACTCAAGATTGGGACAATGCCGCGAGAGGAACAAATGGCCAAGGCTTTCTTTTCCTCACGGACTAATGGGACAATCTGATTGCCCAAAGACCTACGAGCGAGAAAAGAAGATTAAGTGGACGGCTGCTTTATGTTATGTGGAACGCCTGGAAAGAGCGTAACAGATGCATTTTCACTAACCGGCGACTGACTTACGTCGAGGTGGGGGAGATCGCTAGAGAGGATATCCTCCAGCGAACTCGCGCGTTTGCGGCCTTTGGGCCGGCCATTCCGGCGGAACCTGATTAGGTGTTTTTTCGCTTTTTCCTGTTTTTGGTGATTTCGGCATGTTTCTACCTTAACCAAAACATGCCCCTCTGTACTGTTCGGTTTTTCCTTCTATCTATTTGAAAAGGCAGAGCTCGTGCCGGTTGCTCCAAAAAAAAAATTGAACAAAAGTGTTTGCGGCAAATTTCAACCTGGCAACGACGATCATAGTTCATACATTCGATAATTTAGTTCGCATACATATATAAGAACTTGCATTTTACCCAAAATCATATAACTAAATTTCAACACGGCAACGACGATCACAATTTATATATTCAATAATTTAGTTCACCGTATAGTACTTTTGTCTTACTCTTATTTCGCCAAAAGAACTTCCTCATATGAGATGTCAACTTCTCAATGAAGGTTTTGTTGAGCAGAAACATATCGATAAATAATATGAAGAAATACCAAATAAGCAGGATTTTAATAGGGTAAACCTCCCATTATCACATATCCAGGCAGCTAATTTTTTTGATAGTTTCTCATCTAGGAATCCCAGTCACTATTCTTTAAACTAGAAAAGGTAATATGGACACCCAAATATTTTAAAGGAACATTACCAACCCATAAATTGAATATGTTTGCATAAAAGGCAGTCATCTCACTGTCTCCATCAGTAGTGAAAACCTCACTTTTTAAGAAATTGATCTTAAGCCCAGACATAAGTTCAAACATATAAATAAGTAATTTTAGGATAATCTACCTATTTTGGTATATCTGCTCCATTTTCAATCAAATCATCGGCTAAACCCACGGAACTCCATTTTTGTGCCTCCAGAACCACTTTAGTCAACACTTCCCCAACTATGTTAAAAAGAAAGGGTGACAGGGGTCTCCTTCCCTCACTCCTTTGGCACTTTAAAAATAAGGACCCCTTACATTATTAATTTTGACGGATATTGTTCCATTATGAGGAATTTGGTAAATCAAGTAACAAAAAGAATCGGAAAAGCCACCTCTCCTGAAGCAATCAAGTAGAAATTCCCAGTGAATTTTATCGTAAGCCTTCTTGAAATCTAATTTTAAAACAACACCAACACGTTTCTTAACATGAGTATGGTGAATTATTTCATGGAGAGACGTAATGCCATCAATAATGTTCCTCTTTTTAATAAAGGCATTCTGCAGAATGCTAAGTAACTTTGAGGTAAAAGGACCCAGGCGCAAACAAACATTTTTAGTGATCAATTTTAGATACATCTAAGCAAACAAATTGGTATTAATTTCTGAATCGTACCGGCCTCCTGCAGTTTAGGTAACAAGGTAATAATACCATAGTTATGTCTATGAACATCAAGAATCTCTTGATAAAAAGCCCCAAACATGCACATAATATCATCCTTAACTATCTCCCAATATTGCTAAAAAAAATCAATAAGAATAGTATACGGCCCAGGTGCCTTATCCAATTTCATGGAAAATAAAGAATTTTTATTTCATCAATGGTGAATTGTCTAGTCAGCTCTAAATTATCATCAGTTGACATAGTTTAATGCACACTCCATAGATTTGAAGATGCAGGAAAGAAATTACCGGGAGCAAGTCCAAATAGTTCAATATAATAATCGGTGGCATGGAGTAAAAGATCTTTAGTTCCTTCAATAATAGTATTATTATGCTAAAGAGAGTGCATGGCATGTTTTCTCCTTCTACCATTCACCACTTTATGGAAATAAGTTGTATTAGCCAGCGCTCTTTTGACCGTTGATGCTAGTATAATCCATCAGTAGCAAACATATCAAAAAGTTTCACCCGAATATCATTTTCCTAACCAAATGACCCAAATACACCCCACATCGGCAACGACACAAACAAGGTGAAAGAAAATTATGCATGAATGTTGAGTCCAGCAGGAATGGGCACCTGCTAAGCTACATACATTACCCTGAAGATTTCTGTGGATAATGACGGACGCCATATATAGAACCGCAATCTAGCAATGGTTAAACTAGTTTGCTCGTTGCCATTGAGAATCTCATGCAAATAACATTTTTCTTTGTTCATTGCAAAAAATGGTAGCAAAAAAGCCTACCACTTCAGCATATAAAACCACCCACTTTCTCGTTGCCACTAATAGCTGTGAAAATAGCCATCTTTATTCGTATTTAAATTTTATACTAAGTCGATCAATTGATAAAATATCTCTCTAATCTAGCCACTAATGACTAATTATTACAAAGATTTGCAAATCCTTGTTTTAAATTGTAATGTGAAGGAAACCACTCATTTATGACGGAATCTGGAGCAATCAATGGAGAATCACATGTTGCCAACTCCACCAAGTCAACTAGGGTCGAATGCTGGCGTCCAAAAGTGTTAACGATAATCACTACGTGCTGGGCTTGCCCGTACCGTCCACCCATACTAGTTGGCGGTGGCTTCGCCAGGTCAAACGGAGCAACTTTTGTGAAGGTTCCTATATATTTTGAGACTCCTAATCGCCACAAAGAGAGCCGCCATTCACATATTACATCTAAAACCACACCAAGGAAGATCCACCACTTCAGCACCACTATTGTTCAGCATCTCAATCTACATCTCCATCCAGAGCCATAGCCATAACTTGTACTCCCTCCGTTTCAGGGCTTAAGGCATCCTCGTTTTGCGTGTTTTTTCTTTGACCAAGAATTACTCTAAATATGTAAAGAGTTTTGGTATAAAACTAGTATCACTGGAAAGTATTTTTCAATACGAATCCAACGGTACTAATTATGTATAATATAATCAAGATTTTGTTGCTCAATTCTTTTGGTCAAACTTTGCTTTGGAAAGCGTGTGCGCCTTAAGCCTTGAAACAGAGGTAGTATTCAAGATATCCCCGCGGTTGCCGACTTTATAAGAATATTTGGTATTGATCAAAGTAATTGTACAATGTTCTCTATCGTTGATCTTATTATGAGTGAGTAGTCCTCACGAGCTATGGCTTGGGAAATAGTCTTGTAGCAATTATGTGCATCTAATTACATAGGAATATTTTTTGGTGATTGCATAACAGATTTGTATTTGTATCATTGTCTATTACCTCAAACCAAGGACTTGTCATGTACCTAAGACCCCGAGGGTTAATCAAGGTTTGTGGTGAGATGTGTGGTAAACGGCCTTGCACGCAAAACCCATTGACAACAAGGGGAGTACAGTAGTCGTTTTAGTGATCTATTTGGGAATAACAACAACATGACTGATCTTAATGATGTGGTCTGTATTTTATTTAATAATCATTCGTAGCCTGGTGCTTCGTGGTATACAGTTGGACAAGAGACTTTATGCTAGGTCTATTGCTCGCATGGGCTTTAGTATTTACGGATGTGCTAACCACAAATCGTATCTATATTAGATCATTTATACATAAATGTGCTTATAATTATCTTTATCTCATATGTATGCATAGCTGCAGGTGAAACCTCAACCTCGGCCTACAATCCCGATAAAAAAGCAATATGAAAAGGTCTGATAAACAAAGATTGAAGGGAACTAACAAGTCTTGCAGACGCTACTTAACCTACAGTCATGATTGAGCGGGAGGTTTCTTGTTCAAATGTCTTTATTCATTATTGATTGGGAGCACAATTAAAATGTGGCTTCCGCTGGCCAAGCACCATATTGAAATGTCACCAATGTCGACATGGTGAAAACTATCACATATGCGGGGATTTTCTATCATGATCTCACATGCCTACCGTCAATACTAAAAATATAAAACATGAGGTTCGCCTTTGGTGCTAGCAGGGGCAAAACATTTGAGTTCTATTATGATGCAGAGTAGGCTTTTTTTCAAGGGGGTCCCTTATTTTTGGAACATCAAACTTTTTAGTAATTTTTCTTAATTAACGAGACAGGCCAAATCTTTTGCCTCCATTTAGAGAAAAACCAAACCAAGCATATTTTCTTCTTTGCCTTATAAGCCAAAAAAACCTATTTATGTGCTTTTGGATTTGAGTTAGGTTTGTACCATCATGTAACAATATATATTCAAATGACTTAGTTTGCTCCATCTAATGACTAGTTTGCCGAAGGATTTACAACATTCCTAATACAAAATGCTCCCAATCTCTTTTTTCTGTATAATCCACAACCATAACCTGCTATCCTGCAACCAAAACAAACACCCCCACCCACCAAAACAAAAAGCTTTTTTTTTCTGAATTTGACAACCAACTTCATGTTTAGAACATTACTGGCAACTATCTCTGCATATTAGTTTCTTCAATATACTTGCAGTGAGTAAATCATCTATTATGTTTCCTCAGTGAAATGCTATAGATTGTTATCCATATAATAGACACTGCTTTATTTCTAGCAATATAAATAACATTATTTTACCAAGAACATAATCTTTAAATCATGTAATAGATCCCATTCAATGAAAATGGTTCATCCATGTATTTCACTTTAGACTTCCACTCCTAGGTCACAAATAAAATCTCTCTCATACACGCTCAATACTTTGGGTATAATTTGTAGTCGCGAAGGCTCCTCCATGAGGAGGGTTATGTTCATCGGTGATTATTTTTAAGCAATTATATTTAAATACCAAATACAAAGAAAATACACATATATTGTTTACTTATTATTGAATACACGGTAAGTTGGAAGACACATTTGACCATGGATGTCAACAGTATACCTTCTAATCTACACGTTTCCATAGATATGCTTGCCTAATCATACACTATAATTGATATTAGGTATTTGTTAGATCTTTCAATTTAGGGATATTAACCATAAATACATAAATTTTATCAATTATGCAACTACGAACAAACCATAGACAATGATCTTCTCTTACAAAATAGAGTTCAAATTTATCATAACCAAATTATATTCTTTCCATTATAAATGTTATGCATTATAATTGTAGAACAAGGAAATGTGAAGCCAATATTTTACTTTGCTAGTTATAGGGTTAATCTGCAAAATAGGTAGTAGAAAATTGTACGAGTCACGACTATTGCATGATAAAAAAGTTTAAAATTTTAGTATAAAAATAATTTAAATTGTGTTGTAGCGATCGAGGTTTGTGACACCGTCACTGCTGGACCTTAGGGACACTTGTTGATGGACTAATAGTTGCCAGTAAAATAAGATTTAGCTCGTGGACCGGAAACTAAAATAGATACCAAATTTTCTCAGGATCAACATCATCTTAAGTTGCAAGAACATAATGCATTAAGATGGATGCGGTGGAACTAAGGAATCACTTGTAAGTGAGGATTCAGTGTTAAAAAGTATTGTTGGGCCCTACATGAGATTTATATTATCTAAAAACTGAATTCTAAACCTCTCATCCCCTTCTCCTATATCTCTCAATATCATCCCAAATTACATCACTCGTCTTGTTTCTTGTCGTGAATTTGCGGTGCCTACGGAATTATCATCATTGGGACATACAAATCGTGTATCAGAGCCTAAAATCTCTCCACTCACACTTAGAACTTAGAGATTGTACCCAAAGAATTGCATCATGAAACATGCAACATCACTTCAATGAAGAAGTGCAAAATCCATAGCTCAGTTGAGATTGATTTAGAGAACATCAATTATAGTGCCATCCATGCCTATGAAGCCATAAGGAAATGCTATTTTTCTTTTGGAGAAGATGGAATCTATGCAGAAAACTTTCAGGAGCTAATGAAATGGTTCACCAAGTTAACGAGGCCATCTTCAATGAGGTGTTCAGATTCCAGAAACAGATGGAGGAGTTTGGCAAACAGTGTCAAGCAAAGCATCCTCAAAAACGACAAGGAGTTCGCCCTGCAATAGGTTGAGGTGCCACCGCACAACAAGGGCATGCTCACCAACAACGGAGCACCATTGCTCGATACATCACAAAAGTTGGCGCCACCTTCCACATGGATCCATCCTTGTCCCACGATCACGTGGAATTTAGGGTAAGTGCTTCGCAGTGATTATCCATGCTTTCAAGGGGAGACACGGTAAAATGTTAGTATTCTGTTAATTAAGGATTGCACCTATATTTCATGTTCGGTTGTATGATTGGAAACCATATGATTATTTTGAGATGATCCACTTTTCGCGCAGTTCTATAGAAATGTTTCATTAACTAAGTCCAATCGCATGGGAAAATTGTTTGTTTCAATGACAATTATCGGAAGCCACATGATCATTTACGATTTTTTCTGTTTTTTCTATAATTGGCACAACCAAACCATATATACTCCACATGGTATATAAACTTTATATGATTTGACTGAAACCTGTGAATAAAAAAGAATAAAAAAGTGTACAATGGCTTTGGAAAATAACATAATAACCATCTATTATATACTAAAAGCAATATAAGGATGTTTTTCGAGGCACCACGTCGATCCACATCATCTATATTCTTTTAATGGTGAGATCTAAAACTTATGCCTAGGAGTTTAAATCATGACCGTAAGATTTATGTTACAAATATGACACATCTATTTCAATTAGAGCAACACGTCACGTTGACTCCAACAAGTACCACATATATGACCCAACACGTCAGGAGTTCTAATTCATGTAATGTAGACCCGTCCTTATAAATTTTTTTTGATCCTATACGATCTCTGTGCTGTGCGGTTAAATTAGTTCCTCTCGCTCGCACCCTCCCCCACAGCCGCCATGGCCACAAACGGGAGTCGCCGTCGGGTGCATCCAAGCGTGCCTCCACGGGAACGGATTTGAGGAACTGGTTGGAGTGGTGCATCAAAGCGATACGTGCGCCACGCATACGGAATTGAGTAATTGGCTTGCGAGGGAATACCGGATGTCAGGCTGTGGGCGTGATATCCTCTCTGATAGCTGAGCAGATTGAAGATTACACACAAACAATCACATGTCGGTATTCAACTCAAATCGCTGTAACACCCGCTAACCCAGAAAATCCATGGAGCACAGCCACATATGGTACGTATCATCAATCTATACTGGCACCGCATGCTCCCCTAGATGTCATGCAGAAAAGGCTACGGGAGACCGGGAGAGAGGTCTTCCAGACCAGATGCATCTGAACCATTATTAAAGATGAAATCAGTGAGCTTCACCGCTTTTATGTTTAGGTAAATTCACACAAGATAACACCAGAATATATGTAATCCGCCCAGTATGTTTATTTTGATTGCTTATTAAGAATATATTTGTTTTTCACAAGGTACCACTAGATTTTCTTGAGAATTATGCAATATGCCTAAACGGCTAAACCTAACTTACACGTATATACTCCACACCACAAGTTACATGTATATAAACTGTTTTCTTTTCTTCTGAGAAACTTCGCATATACAATTCTGGTGTTCAAAAATCGATCATGGTTAACATTCTTCAGCATGTGTTTGCAATATATCTCCTTGAAAATCATATACAATGGTGTATTCAAGATTTTTTACATGTATATAACTATTTTTTTCTGGAGTAAATATGCATCAGATATGATAGGGTGAAAGGGTTTAGTGAGCTAACAACAGATGGAAAATTAAAGGCACGTGGTAGTAGAAAGGAACGCCAGATTTTCTCAGATGGAAAATACAAGGCACCTGATAGTCCAAAGGAACACACACGATTTTCTTATCAACTGTTTAGTTTTCTGTGCTTGTCAGGTGGAGCCAGGGAACGACCGCTGTTCACATGGCAGTGCAAGCTGGTATGAACACTTACCATGCACTTCCAACATTGAGCTCGAGAAGATTTATCTGTGTAAACTATCCTAGGTATGTGTTTTCTTTTTTTGGCATACCCCTTCTGTCATAAAAATGTTACTTCTAGGTCGCAATCCAACTTCCATACATTTTCAACTATTTAATGGTGCCTTCTTAGATATTATGCACAAATTTACTCAGAAAAGAATTTACAGTATAATACATTTGTGCCGGATTTTTAACCATACTCGGAAAAGGATTTTTAAAGACCATGCCAATCTCCAAGGTATTCTGTTTGTAAAGCATATTTTAGACCTAAAAACAAAAGGAGATGCACGAAGAAAATCTTGCGAAAAAGCAAAATAAGCATTTGATTCACTCCTTTCTCAATAGCTGAAAAATAGTTTTAATTAAAGATGGACAGAGAAATGCACCTATAGTTTAAATGTATAAATATTATTTCTTTGACACAATTGTATAAAAATATGAGCCGTTGATTTCACTAGACATGAATAAATTAATGGATTTCGACCTAAAATTTATCATAAGATTATCATGACGGTTTATTTCCTACCACTACTACTACATGTAGATGAACTAGAGACAACCCATATTATTGAATACACATTTCTCTATCGATGTTAACTGGAACTATCTAATGCATGAAGAAATTTGCCCATGGAAATCACATTATGGTGAAAACTGTGTGGAAACCATGTTACCAAAAAAATTCTGAAATGTGATGGCATGTTATGAGGGTGATGTTCCACAAAATATGAAAGCTTTCAAGTTCCAACTCATATTCATGGGTACCTAAATAAAAATTCAAAAAGGAATAGTAACATTTACTTCTTTTTTTAATTCAACATCAAGTTTTTGTTTTTAAGTTCAAAAAAAATCTAAGATTCTATGGTATATAAAACCCATACACAACTAGGTCTTATTTTTTAACCCTTAAAGCATTGTCCTAGAAGGGGAGCCTTGGCGCAGTGGTACAACTGTTGCCTTTGTGACCATAAGGTCACCGGTCCAAGTCCTGGAAACAGCCTCTTGCAGAAACACAGGGAAAGGATGCGTACAAAAGACCTAATTCTACATAATGTTTATATTAACTGGATAATTTCTCAACCACAACTATATCTGATTTCGCCGGCTGTGAACACACAACGAATTGGTGCGTATTGACCAGATAATATATTTTTTGAATAATTTTTTCTTTGGTAGTAGTTGCAACAAGAGCAAAGTGCCTTACAAAACATGTGTCATAAGTTGGCTTCAAGGCATAGCGCGTCAGTGAAGGTGTTTAAAATATGAGGAAGTAAACCTTAATTTTTTTCTGATGATAATAGAGACAAGAAGAACATAATGATTTGTATAGGCATGCAGAAAATACGGAAACATGTAAAGAGATATAGAGCTAAGCTAGCGACTGCATCAAAATTGATCTATATTTCTATTAAATTTGTTTCAAAAATATTTTACTTAATTCTTTAAAATATTGTCATATAAAAATTGACAAATTTTCATCCTTATTTTAAGTTTCAATAAAGAAGGTAATGGGAGAAAAATATATGAACAAATTAGAAAATATATACCTAAAAGATGTTGCCCTCGCATTTGCGAGGGCCACCATGCTAGTTGAAGAATATCAAATTAAATTAACCATTTATGTTTGTTCATTCCTGCTGCTATTACACCGAAACTGAATCAAGGTGCACGGTTCGGACTTCACACTCCACAGCATATTGAGCTGCAAATGAAACTGAAAGAAAGATGACCAGAATTCCCTTCAGCTGCATCTTTGCTGAACATCAGATCGTACACCAATTCAGAATGTGCATAAAAGCCCAACGGAAAAGAATTATGAGAGCCAGGTTTCAACCCTGGAGCCTATGGGTTATGGGACCACCACTCTTTCGCTGTGCCACTCTGATTGTTGTTGTCTAAATATACTTCCTTCGTTTGGAAATATAAGATGTTTTAGGTTAGTGAAACTAATGTATATAGACAACTTTTAGTGTGCAGATTTAAATGAATTGAGACTGTCCTTCGGGGTTGAAGTGTTGAAGCAGCGAGGTCATGGTGATGGCATGTGTCCATTATGTGGAATTCCAGAGACGTGCGTCCACATCATGTTCATGTGCTCGGCAGCTCGATTTCTATGGATCTTTATCCAGGATGCCTTGGGCCCAGCTTGGCAGGCCATGATCTAGGGGAGTTCCTTCAAATCGAGGCAAACCGGACAGGAAGGAGGCATCACCTCTTCTGGCTTGTGTTCGTGGTATTAGCTTGGACCTTATGGAGCATTCGGAATAAGATGGTGATTGAACATATTTTTCCTAATCGGGCCTCTGACTCCATTTTCTCTTTTCTCATCTACCTACATCAGTGGTACCCGCTAGCTAGACAGTGAGATCGGGAGCACTTGGATGACACTCTTCGCGCGTTGAGGGCGGTGACCCTCCCCTTCTCGGCCCCTGCCATCTCATGATCCGGTCTTCCAGCGTGTCGTGGACTCTTTTTCTTTATTTTGGCTATGGCCGTTTGTCTGTGTGGAACTGTTTGTATCCTAATGTTTACTTTATTTATAAAACGGGGCGCTCAGGCCTTTTTGAGAAAAAGCTGTCTAAATATATTTACTTTACAAACCTAAAACATTTTATATTTCTAAACGGAGGGAGTAGCATCTGATGTTACTTATAGTTATAGATTATCTTTACCAAAAGACAAACGCACTGCTATACTAGCTAGATGGTGTTCTTAGTTCTTATGAAAGCGGCTTCCTTCAGCCTTCCAAAGTTGCAACGCAGAAATGTAGTCAGTGGTCGCTTGACCCTCTTATTTTACACTGCGCGGCAGCTTTGCCTGACCCGTTCAAGCATACGACTAGGATCGACTTAGAAGATCATTTCCCTCTGTGTCCGTACAGAGACGACTTTGCGCAGTTGACTCGAAGTCTACAAAGTCTCCAACTCGGGAGTGCGAACAGTAGAACAGCGTCATCAATGCCACTCCCATAAAAGTCCGAGAACCCGTTGGTAGCTAGTGCCTCGACACAGCTGTAGGAGTAGGAGTATCCCACACAGAAATCAAATTATTTCGTCGGAAGCTGGGCATCATGAAGCGGTCCTCTTCTTCCTCCAACTCGCTCCTACTCGCCATGGTCATCCTGGCTATCATCTGCTGCTCCCTGCCATGCTCTGCCCGTAAAGGTAACCAGCGCATCATAGTTTCTACACCCTCCATTTTATAATATAAGATGTTTTAGCGTTTATAAAGTAATATATCTAAATGTCTTTTAGTGTGTGATTCACTTTGAATAGATACACTAAAAGATGTCTAGATATATTTGTTTTACAAAAATTAAAACTTTATATTTTGAAATAGAAGAAATACTTTCTTTGTTTTAAAATATAAGATGTTTTAGATTTGTGAAAAGAATGTACAGTATTTAAACTTTTTTTTATGTTTAGATGCAGAGTGAACCTGTACACTTAAAAGACTATTTTTATAAAGCTAAAATATCTTATATTTTGGAAGGAAGAGAGTACATTTTATTAAAGTCTCCTAAGCTAAAATATCCTTTTGTTCTATTCATCCATGCTATACCTTGATCATTTTCGGTGGCACGCAGCCGTTCACAAGGCTCCTAAGCCGCGAGGACGCCGTGAAGGATGGAAGCCTCCGTCGCCGCAGGCTGGGGCGGGGGTTGGTTCGGGCGGTCCGGGCTACGGCCATGGAGAAGCTCTGACGCCGCCCCCAGCGGCGCCTGCCATGGCGGCAGTCAAGATGCACCGCAAGTGCATGCATGTCAGCAGGAACTGAACGCCGTCCCAGTTACTAAGCTCCTGTTCTTGATGTTCGGTCGCTGTTTGCCTGTTTCCCCTAGCCGGTTCCGATTTACCGAGGGAAAATGATTTCCCTAGTTGGTTTACACATCGACTTTGCCCAGCTAAATATTAGTTGGCATGCCTTTAGTTTTTGTCACGCTTTAACTTGCTACAATTTGTTGCCCGTACCACTCATTCTGATAGAGTCAACTTTTGATGAAGTTTGCTTCAAATTTTTGATATCTGTACTTTGGGTTGGCAAAATATGGCTGCGAACCAAACATACTACTACTGTTGTTGTTGATGGGCGCGTGTCAGGGCTGAGTATTGGCAATTTCATCGTTTCGCCTGCCCTAGCTGTTTGAATCGAGCAAAAAATAACGCAGTGCTAAAACAACAAAAACGGAAAAATCCAACTGAATTTTCTTTTGAAACAAAGACAAAATCTTTGCCTTATCCTTTAATTAAGAAAAAGATATCCAGTTTATTTGTAAAAAACTGGGCAAAAATCATATAAGAACAACAACACCACGGGGCCACGCTCACACTCGCCATGGGCAAGGAAGCTCAAATCGAAAACGCAACTCCACCAAGACCAGGAGGCCAATCACCAGCACAAGGGAGAAGACGACGTGGCTGCTATGGGAGGGGCAAACATGGGATGCTCGAATGAAGATGAAGAAGCCAACCCTCCGAGGAGCCTCAACACTAGGGGCCACCACCCTGACATCTAGCTACTCCGCCACGCTGAGCAGACACCCAACACCACTAGCCTCGACTCACACCCATGACCTACTTAGTGTCGCTGCCCTGACATCCACCATTCCGACGACAAGAGAAATAAGTGCAAGCAACTGAATGAAGGCCTCTCCAAGACGATGCCTCCTAGAAGGAATGACGTAGCCGCGGTGAGGAGTATGAGAATTTGGATGCATGCCCGATATGCACTACACTTCGGTATAAGATCAGACAAGATGACCCTGGTGAAACTGAGGGCGAGCCCCCCCTTCCCCTCCGAAAGAGGGTTCCTGCCAAGGTGATGTGGTATGCTCCTATAATACCACGGTTGAAACGCTTATTCAGAAACAAAGAGCATGCCAAATTGTTGCGATGGCATAAAGAGGAACGTAAGTCAGACGGGATGTTGAGACACCCCGCTGATGGGTCGCAATAGAGAAAAATTGATAGAAAGTATCCGGACTTTGCAGATGACGCAAGGAGTTTAAGGTTTGGTCTAAGTACAGATGGCATGAATCCTTTTGGGGAGCAGAGCTCCAGTCACAGCACCTGGCCCGTGATTCTATGCATCTATAATCTTCCTCCTTGGTTGTGCATGAAGCGGAAGTTTATTATGATGCCAGTGTTGATCCAAGGTCCAAAGCAACCCGACAACAACATTGATGTGTACCTAATGCCAGTAGTTGAAGAACTTTTACAGTTGTGGCACGAACCCGGCATACACGTGTGGGATCAGCACAAGCAGGAAGAATTTGACCTCTGAGCGTTGCTTTTCGTAACAATCAATGATTGGCCTACTCTTAGTAACCTTTCAGGACAGTCAAACAAGGGATATAATGCATGCACGCACTGTTTAGATGAGACTGAAAGTATATATTTGAAACATTGTAAGAAGAATGTACAATGGGCATCGTCGATTTCTTTTGGCCAAGCATCCCTTAAGAAAGAAAGGCAAGCATTTCAACGGTCTGGCATGTCACCATACGAAGCCTAAGGAGCATACTGGTGCTGATATATTGTATATGGTCAAAGATTTGGATCAAATAGTAACTTTTGGAAAGGGTCCTGGCGGAAAATCTGTTCCGAAGGATGCTGACGGCTACCATATTGGAATTTTCTTAGAGGTCCGCTCTGCAATCGATGTGATGCATGTGACGAAGAATCTTTGCGTGAACCTGCTAGGCTTCTTGGACGTGTATGGGAAGACAAAAGATACACCAGAAGCATGAAAGGAACATCAACATATGAAAGACACATATGGCCTGCATCCAGAATGGTTTCAAGGTCATGCCAGCTACGCTCTTACCAAAAAAGAGAAGGAAATATTTTTTGAATGCCTAAGCAGTATTAAGGTCTCGTCTGCCTTCTCATCGAATATAAGGGAATAATAAATACGGCAGAAAAAAAGTTCCAAAACCTAAAGTCTCATGACTGCCACGTGATTATGACGCAAATGCTTCCGATTGCATTGAGGGGGCTTCTACCGGATAATGTTCGAGTACCCATTGTGAAGCTATGTGCATTCCTCAATGCAATCTCTCAGAAGATAATCAATCCTGAAGATCTACCACGGTTACAGAATGATGTGGTCCAATGTCTTGTCAGTTTCGAGTTGGTGTTCCCACCATCCTTCTTTAATATTATGACGCACCTACTGGTTCACCTAGTCGAAGAGATTTCCGTTCTCGGTCATGTATTTCTATACAATATGTTTCCCTTTGAGAGGTTCATGGGAATCTTAAAAAAATATGTTCGTAACCATGCTAGGCCAGAAGGAAGCATCTCCAAGGGCTATGGAACACAGGAGGTCATTGAGTTTTGTGTTGACTTCGTTCCTGACCTTAGGAAGATTGGTCTTCCTCAATCGCGGTATGAGGAGAGACTGAGTGGAAAGGGTACTCTAGGAAGGAAATCAATAATATGTAGGGACGGACATTCTTACACCGAAGCACATTATACAGTTCTACAGAATTATATCTTGGCAGCCCCGTATATCGAGGAACACAAGAAAATTTTATGCTCCAAAATCCCTGGAAAGCATGACTCTTGGATTAGAGATGAACACATGAAGAGTTTTGGCGGTTGGTTTCAACATCTCATCAAAAACAACACTCTTGGAGATCAGCTATACTTGTTGTCTAGGTCGCCATCTTCGACTATATCAACTTTCCAAGGGTACGAGATAAATGGGTATACATTTTACATGATCGCCCAAGATAAAAAGAGAACCAACCAAAACAGTGGTGTCCGCTTTGATGCAACAGACAACAATGGTTCAAAGACCACATATTATGGTTACATAGAGGAGATATAGGAACTTGACTATGGAACTACTTTTAAGGTCCCCTTGTTTCGGTGCAAATGGGTCAAGCTGACAGGAGGAGGGGTTGAGGTAGACAAGAAGTACGGAATGACATCGTTGGATCTCAACAATCTTGGGTACTTAGACGAACCATTCGTCCTAGCCAATGATGTGGCTTAGGTTTTCTATGTGAAGGACATGTCTACCAAACCTAGAAAAAGAAAAAAATAAGCAAAAGAATACATCAGACGATGAGCCAAAGCGCCACATAGTTCTTTCAGGAAAAGGAAACATCGTGGGAGTGGAGGACAAGACAGACATGTCAGAAGATTGTGATAAGTTTCATGAAATTCCGCCCTTCGCAGTGAAGGATGACCCAAGCATCATGTTAATGAATGAAGATGCTCCATGGATACGGCGGAATCGAGAAAGGACACCTTGAAGAAATGATGTGTAATAATTGTAACATTTTATGAATGAAGATGCTCCATGTGCCCATTTTTATAGTGTTGTCTGCAAACCATCTTGAGTGTGTTAGTCCCGTTTTGTGGCTAGACCGGGACTAAAGGGGGGCCTTTAGTCCTGATTCATACTTACCATTAAGATCTGATCTCCAAACGCGCGTGGTCACATATTAGGGAGTGCTTCTATGACCAGTTTCTTGGAGATGCCGGAGGACTGGGCTCCGGCGGCATCTCCCTGAAACTGGTCGTAGTGGTGTCCCTGCTCTCGCACACCATCTTGCGGCTTGTAACTTCTCTAACTAGATCAATACGCCTAGGAGCTAACTAATTTCACATATTATTTGTTGGAGATGCCGGAGGACTAGGCTCCTCCGGCATCTCCCTCAAACTCGCCGTAGTGGTGTCCCTGCTCTTGAAGACCATCTTGGAGATGCCTCAAATTGGCTGGAGGACTGGACTCACAAGGATGCCTATTTATAGTACAAGCAGCTCGGCATAGTGTCGACACTCACGACATAATGTCGACACTCACCCCTATTATTAGTGCTCACTCGTGTTTTGTCCCGGTTGGTGTCTCCAACCGGGACTAAAGGTTCAGCTTTAGTCCCAGTTGGTGACACCATCCGGGACAAGGTACAAGCCGTACGACATAATTTCGACACTCACCCCTATTATTAGTGCTGCCTGGCCCAGTCTGCCGCAATACCTTCAGTCGCGGTTGGTTTCTACAACCGGGACTAAAGATGAACCCTCTATTTATAGGCATTTCCCTCTCTTTATAGGCATTTCCCTCTATTTGTAGGCCTTTTCCTCTATTTATATGCTGCTCGATCCAGCCTGCCCGCCCTTTCTCTCTATTTATAGGGCGACCGTCATGGCCACCCACACATACACACATTCCTCGCCGCCTACTTTAGGATGCCCATCCCGCATCCTCGTAGTCGACTCGGCGGCAACGATGGAATCTTGGCTCCCGGGCATGTCCGAGACTAGGCTCCGGTGGCCTTCGGATGGTGCTACCTTCCGGGACGCAGTGTGCAGGAGACGACCGAGGAGGTGGTACGGCGTCGTGTCATGGAGGAGGACGAGCACGTCCGTCGCTATATGGCTGTGTTGAGCACCAGGGTCGATGATACCTGACAGATTCTTCAGGGATCTCACCCGAGCTATGCTTGTGTGATGGTTCCGTCTCTTTGGGTTTTCACCTCCCACGGCTTAGGCACTAGGAGTCGTCGTCCAGTTTGAGTGAGCAAGATGTATTAGTTTTAATACGACGGCATTTTGATTGCTGTAGGCAGGTAAAAAAAGCATTTGATCACTTGAGCGAACTCACAAGAATACAACAACATGTTCATATTTAGTCCCGGGACTAGGTAACACTCAAGACATTTATTAATATTAAAAACCGGGACTAAAGCTTCCCCCTTTAGTCATAATCATGCCTAGTCCTATAGTACACAGCTTTAGGGTCTTCTTCGTCATCGTCATCGTCATAGTCATCATCACTTGCCAGTCTGGGGATCCTCAGCCCAGCCATGGCATATACCGGGGGCACCTTCCACTCCGTCCTCGAATTCATGGCGGGCGGGGGAGGGGTCTCCTAGAAGACGATGTCGCTACCGGCGGGCAGGGGAGGAGCCTTCTTGTGGCTCTGTGGCGGGTGGACTTGTGGGCACCACATGTGAGGATGGTCTCCCCCGGCGATGTAGCGCATCACTCCGATGATAGTACGGTTCTCCCACCATAGACGATGGCCGGCTTCGTTGTGGTTTACCGGGGGCGGACCATCACCCTCGTACCTGGCGAGCTCCCTTTCCTGCCGGTTAGCGAAGAAGGCATTCCAGGTGTCGTAGTTGTCGGGATCCCACTGGGGATCCATCCGCTGCTCCGGCGTGAGCTCGTGGTAGAAGTGGTTCGTGATGGCCGCCTGGCGTGCGGAACCTTGAGGGACAGGAGGGACAGGAACCCCTCCAGCGCTCAGCATCTAGCCGGCGGGTGGCCGGTAGCCCGGCGGACAAGGGTAGTGATACGCCCAATTTGCATCACCTTTCTATATCATAATTTACCTCTATTCATTGATATTTGTATTATTATGAGGTATTACTTATGACTTTTCATCTGTTTATGCATGTTGGATGATTCCTGGAGGATGGACTGCCGGAGTCTAGATTTTGATGGAAAAGAAGGCGTTTCGGTGCAATTTCGCAAAGATCAGAAAAATACTAGAAAAATATGGAAACATATTATTTTACCAGAAGACGAAGGAAGCCAGAAGGAGGGACAGAGATGGGCCTCAGGGGGCCCACACCCCCTAGGTGCGGGCCCACCTGACCCCCGCCTAGGGTAGGTGTGGCCCACCTGCCCGACCTCCGACTCTCGCCTATATCTTCCCTACGGAACCCTAACATCAGGGGAGCAACCACAGATAGATTTCCGCCGCCTCTGGGGGGCGGAAAACACCGAGAGAGAAAGATCTCTCCGGCAGACAGATTTCTGCCGGGGGAATTCCTTCCCGGAGAGGGGATACTGTCGCCATTAACACCATTATCAAGCTAGGCTTCATCGGGATCATCATCATCCACACCATCATCTCCACTAGTACCATCATCACCACTCCGTTCCGCTGTAACAATTGTGTTGGATATTGCTTAGTTCATTAGGGGAAACTTTCCCGGTGTTAATTACTATTGTAGTTGATGCTTGTGAGTGGAACCATTGGATTATTGTTTACGTTCAGATTGTTATCCATTATCATATCATCTTTGATCTTGATCCATATGATGTCTTGTGAGTAGTTCGTTTAGTTCTTGTGGACATGGGAGAAGTCATGTTGTTAGTAGTGAATATGTGATGATTTATTATTCAATGGTTTAGTATTTAAGTTGTGGTGCTATTCTTCTAGTCGTGTCATGTGAACGTCGACTACATGATACTTCAACATTTATGGGCCTAGGGGGATGCATTGTGTATTTGTCTACTAATTGTGGGGTTGCCGGAGTGGCAGAAACCTGAACCCCCGTTAGGACACCTTTGCACAAGGGAGTGTAGGATCTCAGAGTTTAAGGATGTGGTTAGAATTATATCTTAATTACTTTCCTGTAGTTACGGATGTTTGCAGGGGGTTTAATCACAAGTATGTATTAGTCCTAGGAAGGGCGGTATGTTAGCATAGGTTCACCCACACAACACTTACAAACACCAGAAAAGAGTACTCGGCTATTTGAAGCAAAAACACTTGATAGAATTCCCATGTGTCCTCGAGAACGTTTGGTCCTTATAAGTATTTCCACCGACTTGTCCTTTGCTAAGAAAGGATTGGGCCACTTGATCCGTTTGTTCGTGACTTCTGTTACTTGCTCTTTGTTTTGTTGCCTTGTCAGAAAACCACTAAAAATCCGTTTGCTAAGTATTCATAGGGATTTCCTGCTCCATACCACTGTTCAGCACCTTGTGCTCCTCGTTGGGACCGACACTCCTATTTATCGAAAGTACTACGATACACCCCCTATACTTGTGGGTCATCAAGACTATTTTCTGGCGCCGTTGTCAGGGATTGAAGCGCTATTGAAGAGTGGAACTGGTAAGGGAAACTTTTACTGTGAGTATTGCTCTTGTTATTGCTTGTTACTTTGTTTCCAATATGGATAACCCACTTGGTTTTCTATTTGGGAAAAATACTACCACTGCTAGGGTAGTAGATGAACCACCACCGGTTGAGATAGATCCTTTTAAGATACCTACAAGTATTGTTAATCGTGTTGTGGATAATTATTATTTAGGGGATGGAACTGTCCATCCTGGTGATCCCTTGCTTTTTATCCATGAATTATGCGGGTTGTTTAAGTGTGCAGGTATCACAACTGAACATGTGAAGAAGAAGTTACTCTCCATATCCTTGAAAGGGAGAGCTGAAGAATGGTATAAGCTGCTGAAGAATGGAAAATCCATGGAATGGGAGGAGATGTCATCTCTCTTTTACTCTAAATTTTATCCTCCCAGTGAGATTTATAAGGATATAAATCTTATATATAACTTTTGTCCTCTTGATGGAGAGAGTACAACTCAAGCTTGGGGGAGATTGAAGTTACTAATGCTTAAATGTCCTATTCATGAACTCCCCAACAATATTATTCTCAATAACTTTTATGCTAGGCTTTCTCTTCATGATAAAGATTTACTAGATGCTTCTTGTGCTGGATCATTCACACGTATGAAGGAAGAAGCTAAATAGGATCTTCTAGACCGTATCCAAGAGAACACTGAAGCTTGGAAGAATGACAAAGGAAGAAAGTCAGGTATAAACTATGATTATGAATGCATTAAATCTTTTACGGGAACTGATAACTTTCGTGATATTAGTAATGAGTTTGGTCTTGATTCCCAAATTATTGCCAACTATTTTAAGGCCTTTGCCTCTTACATTGAAATTCCCAAAAAAAGTGGAATAAGTACCATGCTCCTTATAAAGATGTTGTTAGTCATGTTCCAGTTAGAAGTACTCAAGTTTGTACTACTAATCATATTGTGCCTGAACCTCATGTTGAGAAAATGCCTTTCCCAGCTAAGGTGAAGGAGTATTCTATGATTATTAGTGCAAATAACAAAGGTACAATGAAAACTGTGGAGCCTGGTAAGCAATTGAATGTTGAACCTGTGGTAGCTATTGTGAAAGACACTGTCACTAGAAATAGAGAGGATGGGCATATTGTCTTCTATGAAGATGCTTCTAATATTATCTCTCATCCTAGTAAGGCTAGAAAAGCTAGTGTTCCTGTGCTTTCTGTTAAAATTGGTGATCATTGCTACTATGATTTATGTGATATTGGTGCTAGTTCTAGTGATATTCCTTATGAGCTTTATAGGGAAATTATGCATGAGATTGGTCCTTGTGAGCTTGAGGACATTGATGTGGTTATCCACCTTGCTAATAAGGAAACCATTTTACCCATTGGTATTGTAAGAGATGTGGAGGTTCTCTGTGGTAAGATTAAGTATCTTGCTGATTTTCTAGTGCTTAATTCAGCAGCTAGCAAAACTTGTCCTATCATTTTTGGTAGACCTTTCTTGAACACCTGCGGGGCTATTATTGATTGTAAGAAGGAAAAAGTTTTAACAAAGTTTGATGGAGAGTATTATGCTTAACTTTTCCAAATTTGCTAAAGCTCCTTGTGAAAATAGCTTGCCTAATAAAGATTTCAGGATGGAACAACTTGCTTCTATTGATCCAGTCTATAACCTTGGACCTCTTTTTTGTGACTGTAAGTATGCTTATTCTGATGATAAAGTTGTTTGAAGTGACAGTTATATTGTCAACTTTATTCAAAGTGCTACTAAAAGTTATTATGAGAGAGTGAAACATGGTTTTATGCATCTCAATGATGTTAAGTTTGCCCGTTTTATGTTGAAAGCTTTAAAGTTGCATCTGTTTTGTCTTCCTATGCTTGTGGCCTTTTGTTTCAACAATTCGTTTTCTCATGATACCCCCATGCATATGAAGTGGGTTAGACTCAAGTGTGTTGGTTATTTGCTCCTTGATGCTCTCTTTCATTCCAGATATATATATCCTATGTGAGCATCTTTGGAAGTTTCAAGCCTAACTTAAAGGCATTAAAGAAAAGTACTTGTTGGGAGATAACCCAAGAGTTTTGTCGAGTCTTGGAAGTTATTACCTCTGTAATAACCGCTCCTTAAACGTTTTGTTTTTTTGTGTTAAGTTCAACTACTTTTGTGAAGTAGGGGAGTTGTGAAAAGTGGCTGTGTTGGGACAGATTTTTGTGCTGCATTGTAAAAATTCGTGAGGAAGCTCAGTACTTCGGATGGATATGCATTTTTATGAGCTTGTTCTCCAAGTTGTTACCCAACTTTCATCAGTTTTGCACTTTTTGATTTGAGCAACATAAGGTCTTCGAAAAAATCAATCTTTACCTGCTGGTCTGTTTTGATAGATTTCTGACGTCATTTGCATTTGCCTCTTATAGAAGCTTTTGTTTTGATGGGTTTTCAGTTGAAGTGTGCACCAAAGGTTTATTGTTTTTGCTTACACTTATATTTGGATTTTTACAATAGAAGATATAATTTTCCAAAGTTTTATATTTGATTTGAATTAAAAAAAGAAAATTTACAAATGAAATAATTTATAAATGATGCAAACAGATATATGGATATTATATTAAGATTCTTTATATTTTTCTAATAATAATAGACATATTATTTGTTTTATTTGGATTTTTATAATAGAAGATATGATTTTCCAAAGTTTTATATTTGATTTGAATTAAAAAAAGAAAATTTACGATTGAAATAATTTATAAATGATGCAAACAGATGTATGGATATTATATTAAGATTCTTTATATTTTTCTAATAATAATAGACATAGTATTTGTTTTATTTGGATTTTTATAATAGAAGATATGATTTTCCAAAGTTTTATATTTGATTTGAATTAAAAAAAGAAAATTTACAAAAAATAAACTAGTCGCGGGTCGTGGTTGGACCCGGGACTAGAGGCTACAAGGTGAAGCAAGACGAAAAAACACACTAGTCCCGGTAAGCTTAACCCGCGACTAAAGGAGGGTCTTTAGTCATGAGTTAAGCCTGACGGGACTAGCTAGTCCCGGGCGGTGGCTTAGCCTGGGATTAAAGGTTCGTCCCTATATATTCCACCCACGCCCAGCACTTGGCATTTCTCGACGAAGACGAAGACGAAGCACACAGGCGACGCATCGAAGACGCACGGGAGGTGATGCCCGGCCGCCGATTCCACGGCGCCGCCTCGCCTCTCGGTCAATGCGTGCTCTGCCAGCTCCGCCCGTCGCCCGCTCCGTCGTGTACGTCTTGCAGCGCCTCGCTGAAACGTCTCATACGGTTGCTGCCAGTCATACGGCTCGAGGGTGGTTATTTTTTTAAGTTATTAGGATTATTGTTTTACCACAAATAATATTAGGGTTATTAATTAGGGTTATTATTTTTTTGTTTTAGTTATTAAGATTATTGTTTTACCACAAATAATATTAGGGTTAATAATTATGGTTATTGTTTTTTGTTTTAGTTATTAAGATTATTGTTTTACCACAAATAATATTAGGGTTATTAATTAGGGTTATTTTTTTGTTTTATTTATTAGGATTATTGTTTTACCACAAATAATATTAGGGTTATTAATTAGTGTTATTAGGGTTATTGTTTTTTCTATCCTGTTTAACTCTCTTTCTGTTATAGTTAATTAAGTCATGGATCCATCCGAAGATCCTGGTCGCATTGGTGAAGGTTTTCTTCAGGGCATGATAAGTGGTGAAATTCCTCATAATATTACTATCAATGAAGATATTTTGCTCGAGGAAGAGATTTCCTCATATCTGAATCCATGTGATGGACTAGAGTAAAACCTGCCGGATCGAAGCAATCGACAGCTCGAACGAAATGAGGGCCGAACAAAAAGTTGGATGGTAATCAGAAGTTCACCATCGAAGAAATAGATGATGATGGTGAACCGATTGCTCCAGAGAAGCACCGGAGGATGTTTACAAATCAATGCGGGGTGCTTGTTAGGGACAACCAGCCGATCACCATCCAAGAATGGAATAAGTCAAAGAAACCCGGTGAAGAATCCAACAGCTATGTCACCGATGATACCAAAGATGACCTTTGGCAAAAGCTCATAGCGCATTTCATACTACCTCCAGAGTATGAAGAATTTGAGGCAGATGGTATTACCCCAAGGCCGGGTGGGCTTGAAAAAAGAGCGAAAGTCAAGGAGTGGGCTTTGAGCAAGATGGCCAAACTGTACCGGAACCACAAGAAAAGTTTATACGCGAAATATGTCGCGAAAAAGAAAACTCCAGACTTCAAAGGAGAAAACAAGAAGTTGAGAGAACAGTGGCCCGATTTTGTAACATACAAGCAATATGATAAAGCAAAGGCAAAGTCGACAAAGAATGCGTTAAATGCTGCCCAAAATAAATGCCATCATAAAATGGGGACAGGTGGCTACAAGTGTGTCGTCCCTAAGTGGGAAACTATGGAGAAGGACATGAGGGCTAGAGGCATCACTCCTGGTACAGATGGATGCCCCGAGAGGTCAAAGCACTGGTGGTACGGGCACGGGGGATCGTTGGACCAAGAAACAGGGAAGACATTATTTCATGAAAAAATTCTAAAACCCTTCGAAGACCTTGTTCAAGAAATGAACGATGCTCAATTGGGATTGTTCCATCCCGAGAGAGAGAACGATGAGCTGACACACACCCTATGGAATCCTGAAAAGGGTGGACGAACACGAGACAAAGGCGCCGGTGTCTCGTGGAAGAAAGGGTTTCCTCAGTACGATGCCAGTTACAGAAGCCGTCAGAGAAAGAAGGACCGGGAGGCAGACCGGATCTCCAAGGTAGAGCAGGACCTAGCTGATCTAAAGAACCACATGCAAGAAATTTGCCAAAGGCCGTTGTCAACTCACCCGTGAGCTGATGATCCTGCATTGGATGTTAGCCAGTGGAGAAGCAGCATGGCTTCCACGGAGGTCCGGGCTGATGATCAAGCACTACTGGATGATGCACCGGCTCCTCGCTACCCCGTGGATGATGTCAGAGAGATGGTACAATGTGAGCTACAACAGCCAATGAACAACCTGTCCTTCAAGGTGGCGATCGGCACTGCTTTACCTTGTCTACCTGGAGCACTTCACCATTCACTTTCGATTCCACCGGGCTATGCTCGTGTCATGGTGGATGACATAGTGGAGGATTTTGCGGACCAAGAGATTGAAATCGCTATGCTCGTGTCGCCGGTTTCACTCCATCCGTGAACATGTCAAGGATGGAGATATAAAGATTTGTAAAGTACATACGGATCTCAATGTAGCAGATCCGTTGACTAAAACTCTCCCTAGAGAAAAACATGATCAACACCAGAACTCCATGGGTGTTAGATACATCACTATGTAACTAGATTATTGTCTCTAGTGCAAGTGGGAGACTGAAGGGAATATGCCCTAAGAGGCAATACTAAAGTGTTTATTATGTGTATTCCAAGTATATGATAGATGTTTATTTTGCATGCTATAATTGTATTAATACGGAAACGTTAATACATGTGTGTTTAATAACCAAACAGAAAGTTCCTAGTTATGCCTCTCTCATAAACTAGCTCGTTGATTAACAAGATGATCAAAGTTTCCTGATCATAGACATTGGATGTTATTAATAACGAGATCACAACATTAGTGTAATGGTGTGATAAACATTCATCCGAAGTATAGCATTACGATCAAAGTCATTGAGTTTATATTGCTATAACAACTTACGAAGTGATCCTAATCCTTAGACCATGAGATCATGTCAATCACTAACACCGGAAGAGTTTTCTTGATAACATCAAACGTCACACAGTAACTGGGTGATTATAAAGATGGATTTGGAACTACTAAAGTGTTATGTTGAGGCCCATGGATCGAGAGTGGAATTTGTTCATCCCGATGACGGATAGATATTCTCTAGGCCCTCTCGGTGATATCACATTGATTAGCTTGCAAGCAAGTGATTTGATCACTAGAATGTTATATCACGGGAAAGAGAAAAGTGTGCATGTCAGTAATGAGATCAAACTAGGTATGGAGATACCGATGATCGAATCTCGGACATGTAATATATCGTGAAACAAAGGGATTAATATACTAGCGTAAAAGGTTCTGACGATCACAGGAAAGTCATCGTTGAATGTGTGGGAGTCAGTATGGGTCTCCAGATCCCGCTTGTGATTGTTGATCGGAGAAGGGTCTCGATCATGTCCGCATTATTCGCGAACCGTAGGGTGGAACACTTAAGAGACACCGACATCCAATTGGAGCAAAAGTTTCATGCCGGAAAGAATAACAAGCGCAGGAATTTATTTCACTAGATACCGAAACAGGTTTTCGGGTGAAATTGCAGAAAATGTTTTTGCATGTGAAATGAAATACTAGCAAGGGGTTATATGTGAATGTTTGTCATTAAAGTAATTGACAAAATTCTGAATTAATAAAAAGAGTTTTATTTAATGAGAGTTTGCATTAAATTTGGTGGAAATTTATGTTGGAGATATGCCCTAGAGGCAATAATAAATGTAGTTATTATTATATCTTTGTGTTTATGATAAATGTTTACATTCATGCTATAATAGTATTAACAAGAAACATTAATACTTGTGTGATTTGTAAACTAAATTAGAGGCCCTAGTAAAGCCTCTTCTTAATACTAGCTTGTTGATTAATAGATGATCATAGTTTCTTGATCATGAACATTTGAGATGTTGTTAATAACAAGATCATATCATTAGGAGAATGGTATGGTGGACATACTCCTATAGATAAGCGTAGCATAAAGATCAAGTCATTTTAATAGTTCAATTGCTATAAGCTTTCTGATACATAGTAACCTAATTCCTTCGACCATGAGATCATGCTTATCACCATCACCGGAAGGATGCTTTGATGACATCAAACACCACACCGTAACTGGGTGGCTATAAAGGTGGCATTGAGTATTCAGAAAGTATGGGTTGAGACACATGGATCAAGAGTGGGATTTGTCCATCCATATAATGGATAGATATACTCTGGGCCCTCTCGGTGGAATGTCATCCAATTAGCTTGCAAGCATGTGACTGGCTCACAAGGGATCACATATCACGGGAACGAGAAAAGAGTACTTATCAGTAACGAGGTTGAACTAGGTATGCAGAGATACCGACGATCAAAACCTCGGATAAGTAAACTATCGTGAGACAAAGGGAAATTGATATCGTATGTAAGTGGTTCATTCGATCTCAAAGTAATCATAGAAATATGTGGAAGCCATATTAATTTCCAGATTCCTCTATTGGTTATTTTTCGGAGAAGTGTCTCGATCATGTCCGCATAATTCACGAACCGTAGGGAGACACACTTAAGGATTCGATGTTGTTGAGTAGTTATGGAATGATGAGTAAGAGACTGAATGTTGTTTGGAGTCTCGGATGGGATCCGGGATATCACGAGGAGATCCGAAATGGTCCGGAGAATAAGATTCATATAAGGAAAGTCCTGTTTCGGAGTTGGGGAGTGATTCTGGTGTTTTCATCAGGAATGTTCTAGAAGGTTCTGGAAGGTCCAGCACTCCGGACGGGAAGGGTACATGAATGTGTCATGACAATGTGGAATGGTTGCATCATGTACTAGGTATCATGGCTGGGCAAAATAAAGGGAGAAATCAAATCCAAGTTTGAAAAGTCAAACGCCAATTTGAAAAGTCAAACGGCAGTTTTGCTTGGTGGAGGGAGAGTAGGAAACCTACTTGGGGAGGAGTTCCTCTCCCTCCACCCGCCAGCCAAGGAGGCCGACTTCGCGGAGGACTCCCTCCCCTTGGCTGGCGCCCTCCCACCTATAAAAGGAGGGGCAGGGGTGCCCCTCTTCCCTACACCTAAAACCCTAGCTCCTGCGCGCCTACACCTCCAAGTGCAGCCGCCGCCTAGGGTTTCCTCTCCAACCCGCCGAGTTGGGGCTCTCCCCAAGCCCTAGCCGCCGGCCAAGTCTCCTCCCTTGGTGCCTCTAAACCCTAGATCACCAAGGTCTCTCTCATAGTCCACCATACTCGCTCCGGCTTAAGGCGAAGCTCGAGATCTCCCTACTTCCGTACCACTGCGTTGTCGAAATCGCAAGGAGAGTGCTAGAACCTCCGCTGTCTGCTAGAACAAGGGAAAGGAAGGTCTTCATCGAGTACCGAATGTGTGACCGACTGCGGAAGCGCGCTTAACGGAGCCATGGAAGGATCGTCTACACGATCTAGAGATCGGCAAGAGTACGACTACATCACCCACGAGAATCTGCTCTCGTTAAACACTTTGGAATCTTCGAGGGTGAGTTTCTCTATCGACTCGTTGCTACAATCTAGTAGATAGATCTTGGCTTGTTTGTTTTTATGCGGTAGAATTTTTTTGTTTTCCATGCTACGAACCCCTACAATTTAATGGGAATTTGAGTGGGATTTTGAGTGGAGGGAATTGAAAGGATTTTTGTGAGTGGAGTGTCCACCCGCATGAATGAAGGAGGGGAGGGGGCAGCCCCCATGGCCGGCGGCCACCCCCTTGGGTGCCCCCCTCCTCCTATAAAAGGCACCTCTCTCCTCACTTCTCACTCACACCTCCTTGTGAAGGATCTCTCTCCCCCTCTAGAATTTATCGCCCATGGTATCAGACTAGCGAGATACATGTTCCCGGTGGCTATTCGGCAAGAAAGAGTTGTGCTTCCGCTGCATCGCTGGAGCAAGGAGGCGGAGGTTGCTCGGTGTCTTGTACGTGTGTTCGAGCACTGATGCGCTGCTGATTTGCGGCGCTAGGACTTCCTTTCGATCTTGAGATCGGCAAGAGATCGTCTACATCAACCACGAGTTTAACTCGTTAAGCTTTGTTGGTCTTCAAGGGTATGTTCTCTACAGATATACATCCGCCCATTGTTTGTATCTAGTAGATAGATCTTGGTACATAGTTCCCATCATAGGAAATTTTTTGTTTTCTATGCTACGAACCCTACAGTGGTATCAGAGCCGAATCTATGCGTAGATGCTTTACACGGGTAGTACACATATGAGTATGTGGGCGATGATGATCATGTTGTTGCTTTTTAGTTGTAATTTTGGATATTGATGGCATAGTGGGATGAAGCGACCCGAAAAAACTTTACATGTCCTCGCACATGAGACCTATTCCACGCTTGACATGCAACTAGTTTGCATAAGTGGCTAGCGGGTGTCTGTCTCTCCTACTATAGTCAATATCTAATTTGCAACGAGTTGTCAACAATTTGGTTATCCTCGTTGTGGTTCTTGTTCATAGGTAAGAACGGTTCTATCTTCGAAAGCCCTAAGCCACGTAAAACTTGCAATGGATAAATTAGAGGCGTCTAGTTTAGATTGTTGCTGGGCTAGTGTTATGATATGGTGATGTTGTAAGTAGAAGTATGAGATGATACTCTTACAACACACATAACGTGTAAGTTCCATATACCTTGTCCTTACACATAAAGGTATGATAGTGATCATACCACGGTGCACATGATAGAGATCATATGCGGGAACCATATCATTTTACTTATAAACATGTGATGTTTGATAGCATCTTATATTGCTTGTTTGGCATTTTATTAGCATAATAAGATGATACCTCATTTAAATATCAAGATAAGAATGTGTTCTTCCTTTAGTATGCATCGATTATGTTTTCGTCGCTCCAAGACATCACGTGATGATCGGGTGTTCTTGGATCCACGACCATATTTCGGGTGTAAGACAGTTACACACGCGAATACTAAGGTTCTTACTTGGCGAGCCTAGCATGTACATGTTGGAGATATGCCCTAGAGTCAATAATAAAAGTGGTTATTATTATATATTTATGTTTATGATAAATGTTTACATTCATGCTATAACAGTATTAAACCGGAAACATTAATACTGGTGAGATTTGTAAACTAAATTAGAGTCCCTAGTAAAGCCTCTTTGTAATACTAGCTTGTTGGTTAATAGATGATCGTGGTTTCCCGATCATGAACATTGAGATGTTGTTAACAACAAAATCATATCATTAGGAGAATGATATGATGGACATACTCCTATAGATAAGCGTAGCATTAAGATCAAGTCATTTCAATAGCTCATTTGCTATAAGCTTTCTGATACATAGTAACCTAATTCCTTCGACCATGAGATCATGCTAATCACCATCACCGGAAGGATGCTTTGATGACATCAAACACCACACAGAATCGGGTGGCTATAAAGGTGGCATTGAGTGTTCGGAAAGTATGTGTTGAGGCACATGGATCAAGAGTGGGATTTGTCCATCCATATGATGGATAGATATACTCTGGTCCCTCTCGGTGAAATGTCATCCAATTAGCTTTCAAGCATGTGACTGGCTCACAAGGGATCACATATCACAGGAATGAGAAAAGAGTACTTTTCGGTAACGAGGTTGAACTAGGTATGCAGAGATACCGATGATCAAAACCTCGGATAAGTAACCTATCGCGAGACAAAGGGAAATTGGTATCATATGTAAGTGGTTCATTCGATCGCAAAGTAATCGTAGAAATATGTGGGAGCCATATGAATTTCTAGATTCCTCTATTGGTTATTGATCGGAGAAGTGTCTCGGTCATGTCCGCATAATTCACGAACCGTAGGGAGACACACTTAAGGATTCGATGTTGTTTATAGATATGGAATGTTAGTAGGGATACTGAATGTTTTTTGGAGTCTCGGATGGGATCCGGGATATCACGAGGAGATCCGGAATGGTCCGGAGAATAAGATTCATATAAGGAAAGTCCGATTCTGGAGTTCGGAATGTTTTCGGTGTTTTCATTGGAGAGGTTCTAGAAGGGTCTAGAAAGTTCACCGGACCGGAAGGGGAATGGACCATGAATGTGTCATGGATGTAACATCCCATCATTTAGGAACCTAACGAAGGGTATATTTAGGATTATGTATTGTTGCATGCATCTATTTGTGAAAAAGTGGGTAAATTTTTTGCCAAATAAAATCTGAAGTGATCAATGTTTCTTTCTTACTTTAAGATTAGGTTTAGACTTAAAGTAGGATTGTTATAAACTTTGATGTGATCTTAAAAGAATTATGTGTGTTTTGAAAGGGGTTTGAATTTAAAAACTTAAGTGTTTGAATAATAATTTAAATGATTTAGATATAAGATTTGAATCTTAAATTAATTAAGATATAGGTAGTATAACTTAAATCTCAAACAATAGAAATTATGAAATTCATTTTCATATTATAAAGACATAAAGAAGATACAATAGAATAAATAATAAGAATCTTCTTTATTAGAAATAACATAATCTTTATTACAATTGAATAAAATAAAGATTACATGAACTATAAAAAAATTACAAAGGATTAAGAAAATTACATCTACTAACTATCCTATATCTAAAACCTAAACTAAATCTTCATCTTTATCTTTGAACCTGCAAAACAAGGATTAAATAGAAATAAAACAAGATTAGTGTTAGTATGTATTTCTCTCAGATATGTCAGTGAGGTGCACTTGCCAATCTCATCATTGAGAAATGTTAAAGAGGGGCAAGTTTCACCAATATGAAAGATTTCATCTTTCATAAATTCACAGAGAGAATGCAAAGGATAGCCAAAAGGGATCAGTTCACCAGCCAAGGTAAAAGTAGATTGGTAACAGTAAGATCAAATTTTCTGAACCTATCCATATGTGCATAGCAGGCACACAGGCTGCACACACACAAGCATGCAAGGGTGTGCTATCGACTGCACAAGCACAGCCAGATCAAACAAAACCAGAGAACAGCCATGGGGAAGCACCCCAGTGCATTACCACATCACACCACACCACAGCACAGCCAGGGTGAGCAGCAAGTAAACCAAGAACAGCAGCCAAACCAAACCACCAGATTAACCCAAACATCACCAAAATGGTGACATAAGGAGGAGGAAGAACCAGGTGGACAGCAAGGCCAAGCACAGGAGCTAGGAGGATCAGGCTAGCTCCAGATCAAGCACAGAAGTCCAGCAAAACCAGATCAAGATCATCACCAGCTTACTCCACAAATATCAGCTTTTGTGGTGAGTTTCATAAAACCTTCACATGATCTAATCATCTTATTTAGAGAAAGGCATGTGTTGCTTTACAAAACGGACCCTCAGAAGACACCCAAGTGGGGTGAATCCATCATAGGGATTTCTGAAAATCTAAAAGCAAACAACAAGGTACCCGAATCCAACTAGAGCTTAGAGCAACATCCTTGCTCTGGTTGTTAAACCATATTCTACAATTCAATCATATATATACCTATGATCTATTTCTAGGCACATCTCTAAAGGAAGAGTAGCACCTTAGAAACAAATCTTTGGGAACCATAGGTTGATCAAGCTCACTATCATTTTTCCAAGCCATGATTCAATAAAGAATAGCTGGTACTACTACCAGGACTATCTAGATGAACTAACTAGATAAGATTTGAATCCCTAAGCCTCAGAACAACATCATTGGTCATAGGGAATTCAGATATGAGCATCTCTAGTTTTCAAAGCCAAGATTGTCTCAAGTATAAACTATCCAAATCCATGGTTTAGAATTAAACCTGTGTACCATACATGATGGTGTCACAAGAACAATTCAATATGAATCAGGAAAAGCAGGAAATCATCCCAGATTCAGAAAATCAACTAACTAATCATTTTCCTGTTAAAAACAGGAATCATAACTAGAATATTCCTATAATACACTTCACTGTTTGAGATCATGAGGATCTCAATCCACATATTAATTTCCAAGCTTACAGCACTAGGACAGTAGCTGTATCTTATCATAATCAGGATCATGAATCAAATAAACAGTGGAAAGCTATCAGATCATTAGCTTTACCAAGCATGGTTCCCATACAACCACATCATCTGAATCAGATGCAATACAAGCATCAAATCATCAAGTAAGCCACCAGAAATACCATACATCAGATTAACCAACAAGCCTCAGGCCAATAAGCATTCAGTATGGGTACAGACCATCTAAACATGAATCAATTCCTCCAGTACATGAACAAGCACATCACAGAAACCCTAAAGGGATAATCATCCTAATCTGAATCAGACAGTAGCCAGGGAGGACACTGCTAACATCTAGCATCGAATCAATAAGCATAGAGAGCATCAGGAGAGGGGAATCAACTCACCATATGTCCTCGCTGAAGGATAGAAGAGGGAGTAGAGGGGCCGACGGCCATGGCGGCACGGGGAGCACCCCAGAGGGGGCGCTGCAACCCGCACGGCGCCACGATAACGACCCTGATCATGCTTGGAGGTGTAGAGCATCAGCTCAACGCACGACGACCACGGCCGCACTTGAATCCATGACAATCCCCAAACCCTAGGGTTCAGGACAACATCGATCCATCATAGGAGAGCCCTAGGCTCGAATCCAATCGGATAGAACGAACGGGCATCGTCGACAACCCCCTACTACACCACGACGGCGACCAGAACGGCCGACGACGGCAGGAATCGCCGGTGGCGGCATCGCCGGCCACGAGGTTGGGTCAGAGGAGGAGAAGATGAACTAGTGAGAGAGAGAGGGGGAGGCAGTGAGGAATCGGCCGAGCTGGGCCAGACCCTTCGGGGTGGCTCTTTTGTCTAATATTAGTGGGCCAACAGGGCCCAATAAAAATAACCAGCCCAGAAATAATTTCAGGCCTGTTTTAATAAAAAGAAAAAGACCAAAATACCCTTGGACTTAATAAAATCCTAGAAAATAAAATAATAATCCAAAAATTATAAATAAAATATTTTTAGATTCACAATAATCCATTCTATCCAAATAAAATAAAGTATTAAAATTTGGACATTCAAATTTTCATAAGAATTTTGTAATTTCAATATTCCTTATGAAATTTTACAAAATTATTGAAAGGTGATAAAAATAAATAAAAATCACCTTCATTATCTATTAATATTATAGTATTTTTGAAAAAATACCAAATAAATATTTTGTAATAATATTAAGGTATATTTAATAATGCCTAAAGGAATTATTAAATCAATAAAAGTCAAATAAAGGGAAATAAATAAAATAATTCAATATATGTTATAAAATATTAAAAAGTAATATTTATAAATCCTTTATTAGAAAAAAAGGGGAGAACTTTTTAAGGTAAATGCATATTGCATTACATTACTTGCATAATCATTTTGCTTCTTCAAATATTGTCCTTACCGGGCAATAATGATGTTTTTGTAGAACTAGAAGTTCAAGGTCCAGTGCAAGCGTCAGACTTCAGTACCTTGCCTTCACAAGGCAAGTTCATCACTTGCTCATATCCTTTGAAGAGTCTTTATCAAAGTATTTGCAAATTGTGTGTTATCATATATGCTATAAAAGAAAGAAAATATTATTTTCCCAAATAAAGAAATTATGGATATCATCCTAAGTGGTGATATGATGGAGCAATAGAACTTAGAGTTCTAATTGCAACAATGATGATCAAGTAGGAACTTAATAACCCCTGAAATCAGTGATTCTAGCGCCGTATATTACGCATTAGCCATGAGATTTGGAATGGGACAAAGAAGTCAGCTGTATCTTCTTCCTCTCGCATGAAGCCTGATGTGCAGGTCGTGGTTGTTATCCTCGTAGCGTGCATATTAATTGGTAATTCGTAGAGGATATGCAGCATATGGGTGGGAACCCTCAACGTCCCATGATAGTTCTGGCATCTAACGGTTTGTACAAACCATTGCCGTAATTCATTATGTGGGCATGGTGTACACCAAGGAGGCATGCGGGGTCGCGAAGGGGGAAGTGATTGGCTTGGACCAACTACTGGGCCCCACATCATGGAATTGTGGACGGGAAAGTACGCCCGGTTGTGCAACAAGGAGTTGATCTCTCATGGGTAAAGTAAACGCACCTCTGCAGAGTGTAAGAACTGTAACTTGTTACTCCCTGTTCTGGGAAGGAGCTACGAACGCAGAAGGAAAGGAACTCCATGAAAGTTCTAGTCAACCTGTGAAGGCTGATTGTCATAGTTTGTCAGAATAAAATCAATCTTTGAAGAAAGATTTACAAAAACTGCATAGTGCCAAGGATTTATAATCCGAGGTGGTAGATAGAGCATCAAACTTCCCACCTTGCATATAATGAACTTGTTGGGTAACGCTGTTACTCATTCTTTCCTTTGATCCCTTGCTTAGACTCTGAGGATTCCGAAGACGTGCCAATGTATGCAGCTGAATGCCAAGAAGACGTGTTCTACGAGGAACCTGATCTATCCGGAGGAGTTGAAGGCGTGTACTACAAGATTCGTTACGGTTTCGATGAGAACGAGTCCACTTAAGAGTCTAGTTAGTAGTAACCAATAGGAGCCGAACAACATGAACTTTATAAAATAAGTTGTTGAGCCCCACTCCTAGTCGGAGTTGTTACTTTTAAATTTCTGCTGAACATCTTATATTTTGGTTTGTAAGTTGGATCTTTTGGAAGTCTTGAACTTCCGGTATTGTAATAATAATATGTGTACCTTTGTAATACGGACCATAATGTTTACATTGTACCACTCTGAGGGATGTGATATTTACGGAACAGTGTTCTGTGGATGTCATGTCAACGACTATAGTGTACTACACATGCAGTGGTATGCTGGGTCACCGCAGTTGGTATCAGAGCAAATTTCCAACCTAGTTAAGGGTATTACCTGTAGGAGATTTGGCAACAATAAAGAATTCCCTAAGAGTAATATAATGGGTGTTCAAATGAGAATATTCTGTTATATATTTTAGTGCGATAATTCTTTGTTATGATGCGATATATTATTGGATACTAATTAAAATTATTTTTCCGATATACAGAGATATGGCACCAAAGTTTCCCAAACAGACTTTGGTAAGGAAAGAGGAGACTCTTGATGATTATCAAGGATCATTTACAGATCAACTTTGTCAACTTTTAAAGCTTTTTAAGTGTTCAACTAGAATTCCAGTGAACACTATCACTTATCTTGATGGCCGGATGTTATCCAAGTATCGTGTGAGTATCCAACTTCCAGAGAAGCTTGGACTGTATCACGATCTACCCATAGGAGAAGGTAGGAGTCATTTAGCGGCCTATCATGTTGCTGTTGTGGAGGCAATAGCTAATATCCGGGAGCAGAAAACCAAGGAGCTAGAAGGTAGCACATTTTCTGTGATACCTCATGACTCTATAGACTCGGAGCCTATACCGGATCATCTTAATTTGGTTAAGAAGCATCCTAAGTTAGCTTCCAAGTTTATGGATAGATACTGGACACTCGTTGCGTCTTTTTATAAGACTCATCAAGTGATTGTCGAAGACAAAAATGACATGTTAGAGGATCTAACTGATCCGGAAAGGAGGAAGCAATTAGCATCCTAGTTAGAGAAAGAAGCAAGTAGTAGTGCAACACCTATCTTTAAGGATATTCCTATAGATCCAAAATCTTTTATATCATATCCTTATTCACCAAGACCTAAACTTACATATGATCCTACTATAGATATGCGGTATGCAGTACCACAGGGCTCAGAGGATGGTTCTGACTCAGAACTTCCTATTGAGAACTCGGATGGATGGAGAATGGGATCATATAATGGATCTCATGAACACCAGATGTCCACTGATGGTTCTGACAGAAATGTTGGACAATCTAGTTGGATGGGTGCAAGGATGAATCCTATTAACAGAAGTAGAAATGCCATGTCAATAGATGATCTAGATGAAGAAGAAGATCCTGAGGAAAGAGTGTTTGAAACATCAACATCTTCTCAAAGCCCAGGGAATATACATTATCCAGTATTCAATTATCTTGTCCACGAGAGCACCTGGGGAGCAGTAGGATCTGCGTATCCTGGTGACAACTCTAGAGATGAACCTCAGGAGATGCAGGCTGGAGATAATGTCGAATATGTTTCTGAAGACTTTTCAGCTGAGCTGGAGGGAGTCAATGCGCTCAGGTTGAGTAATGACTCAAGTCCTGACACTTCAGATACAGAGTATGTTCCTTCTGGAAGGCCATATGTTCCACAAACTGTGTGACGAACAACACGTCATCACGGTTGGACATCAGGCATGTACGATGAGCGTAGTTACTACTAGAAGACAAATAGTTAGTAGAATCATGTATCGTGTTTGTACCCCAAGTAATAAGGTAGTTGTGTGATTATACCTATATGGTATATGTGTAATGACTTTGTATCATTATGATATTATGTAAAATAAGTGAAATGCATATTTGGATTTTCTTTGGATCTTCATTGTGTGACTAGTTCTGTGCGTAAAGTCGAGCTCAGAGCACATGTGCATGATGTAATTATGAGTATTCGCTTTATGTTGCAGGACTAGGGGGTCATGGATACGGGTGTAGAAATGGAAATTGAGCAGCAGCGGATGGAGCGTGAGGCCAAGAAAAGGCCGATGCTGATACAGCAAATCAAGGAGCATTACCACCACCACCAATGAGACCGTTAATGGAGCAGAACTTTATGCAATACATGCAAATGATGCAAGAGAACCAGAACAAGTTTATGGAGGAGTTGCTGGGGCGAGCAAATCAGAGGGCACCTGAAGGAGGAGGAGTGAGTTTATCTGATTTCCAGAATGCAAGGCCGTTACCTTTTGCATCAGCTCCTGAACCAATGGATGCAGAAGACTGGTTAGCCGATACGGAAAGGAAACTGAAAACTGTAGGTTGCAGTGAGGAGGAGAAATTGAGGTATGCAACTCATCTTTTGACTGGACCTGCAGCATCATGGTGGGAAAATCAGTTAGCCATGCAACAAACAGGAAGGGAATTTACCTGGGAGGAGTTCAAGCAGAGATTCCGTGAATATCATGTTCCGAAAAGTGTCATGGAGTTGAAGAGGAGAGAATTTGAGGAGCTTCAGCAAGGATATACTAGTGTCATGAAGTACATCCGGGAGTTTAGCCAACTGTCTCGTTTTGCTGAGGAGGATGTTAATACTGAAGAGAAGAGGAAGAAACGTTTCTTGCGTGGATTAAATCCATTTGTAAGGATGCAGCTAAGGTTAGCCAATAAGCAAACATATCAGCAGTTGTTGGATGCAACCATTACTTTTGAAGATGATTACAAGAATGTCCAAGAGGACAGGAGGAAGAGAGCCAAGAAGGAAACCAAGAGAATTCAGGCAAGCAAACCTAAACCTAACCTGGAGTTCAAACCCCGGAATAGGAATTATGGCAACAACAACAATAACAAGGGCAGCGGTGGAAATCAAGCTAATCCAAGAAGGAATGTTATCTGTAACAACTGTGGAATTCCAGGACATTTCCAGAGGGAGTGCAAAAAGCCTGTAGTGATCTGTTATGGTTGTGGTCAAAAGGGGCATATCAAGCCGGATTGTCCGAGCAAACCAACGGGAGGATGCCCTGCCAAGGGAGGAGGACAAGCCAGTGGAGGAAATGGACAGCCCAATAAAGGAGGAAACAATGGCAAGAACAATAATGGCAAGAGAAACCGACCTACCGGAAAACTGAACTGTGCAACCCTCGAGGAGGTGGATAATTCGGAGCATGCAGTAATAGGTACGCTCAATATCCTTACCAATCCCGGCAAAGTTCTATTTGATACTGGTGCAACTACTTCATTCATTTCTGAAGAATTCTGTGATAAGTTCGGGGTGAGAAGGGCAACGTTAGAACGTCCTATGACCGTAGTTATGGTAGGAGGGAATGTGATTGTGCGCCACATTAAACAAGATCAGGTTATCTCGATCTGTGGTTGTACATATTTCGCAGACCTTTATGTGATTCCTTTGAAGGGAATTGCAGTAGTGCTTGGGATGGATTGGATGATGGAACACGGAGCTCAGATAAATTGTGAGGAGAAAACTGTCTCAATCAAAACTCCAAGTGGAGCAAGAATAGTTTACCAGGCAGATAAACACAACCATATCATGGTGGATCTGCAGTTGAATTCAATGAAGGAAGTCAAATTAGAAGAAATTCCTATAGTTAATGAATTCCAAGATGTTTTCCCAACGGAACTACCAGGAATGCCACCAGACCGGGAGATAGAGTTCACCATTGACCTAATACCTGGTACAGCCCCAATAGCTCAGGCACCATATAAGATGGGACCCAAGGAGTTAAAAGAACTCAAGGAGCAAATTGATGAGTTAGCCAGAAAAGGATTTATTCAGGAAAGTGTATCTCCATGGGGAACACCAGTAATTTTTGTGGATAAGAGAGATGGTGGAAGACGGATGTGTGGTGATTATAGAAATCTGAACAACGTGACGATCAAGAACAAGTATCCTTTACCAAGAATTCAAGATTTGTTTGATCAAGTGAAAGGAGCTGGAGTATTTTCAAAGATCGATTTAATATCTTGATACCACCAAATAAAAATCAAGTCGGAAGATGTTCCAAAAACAGCATTTGGCTCAAGATATGGACACCATGAATATCTGGTGGTACCATTTGGTTTGACCAATGAACCGACTATATTCATGAATCTGATGAACAAGATCTTCATGCCATACTTGGATAAGTTTGTCATCGTCTTTATTGATGATATTCTGATATATTCCAAGGATAAGGAAGAGCATGCTGACCATTTGAGAATAGCATTGCAAATTTTAAGAGAACATAAGCTTTATGCTAAATTCAGTAAATGTGAGTTCTGGTTATATGAGGTAGAATTCCTCGGTCATGTGATCAGTAAAGATGGGATTGCTATGAATCCGTCTAAAGTTCAGTCAGTACTAGAGTGGACTGCACCAACCAATGTGAAACAAATTCGAGGTTTCCTAGGAATGGATGGTTATTATCGGAGATTCATTGAAGGTTTCTCCAAAATAGCCGGGCCAATGAATAAGTTATTAAGGAAGAATACACCATTTAAGTGGGATGAGAAGTGTGAAGCAAGTTTCCAAGAGTTGAAAATGAGATTAACCACAGCTCCAATCTTAGCAGTTCCTAAAATAGGGAATGATTTCACCGTATACTGTGATGCATCCAAACAAGGTTTGGGGTGTGTATTATTGCAAGACCGGAAAGTAATTGCTTATGGATCAAGACAATTTAAACCACATGAAGTCAATTATCCAACCCATGATTTAGAGTTAGCAGTAGTAGTTTTTTAACTGAAAGGATGGAGGCATTTTCTGTATGGAGCCCGATGTGAGTTATACACTGACCATAAAAGTCTCAAATATTTCTTAACTCAAAAGGAATTGAACATGAGACAGAAGCGTTGGTTGGAATTAATCAAGGATTATGATTTAACAATCAATTACACCCCAGGAAAAGCATATGTTGTAGCAGATGCTTTAAGCAGAAAGAGTGCAGATATTCAGCCTAGCAACAGAGAGTTACCAAAAGAGTTACAAATGGACTTGGAAAGATTAGAACTCCAATTCATTAGAATAGAGGTTCTTGGAGGATTTGCGACTATGCAGGTAGTTGCAGAACATGACAGTGATCTTAAGCAAGAAATTTTTAGACGTCAAGAAGAAGACCCTTTTATTGCTGAGGAAATTCGGAGGATATCTCAAGGGCAAAAATCAGTTTTTCGCCTTGGAGATTATGGATCTTTATGGTTCCAAGATCATTTATGTGTTCCAGATGTGACTAAGATCAGAAATGTCATACTCAAAGAAGCACATACTACCCCATATTCTATACATCCAGGGAGTATAAGATGTATATGGATTTGAAGGAACTATTATGGTGGAATAACATGAAAAGAGATATTGCTAAATATGTAACTGAATGTCATACTTGCCAAAGGGTGAAAGCTGAACATCAAAATCCAGCAGGACCATTACAACCCTTAGAAATTCCTGAATGGAAATGGGAGGAAATAGGCATGGATTTCATCACAGGATTACCTATGACACCAAAAAAGAAGGACATGATATGGGTAATAGTGGACAGACTCACCAAGAGTGCACATTTTATTCCAGTGAATCAAAAAGATAATGCCGAGAAGTTAGTTGAAGTATATGTCAAAGAGATAGTAAGTAAGCATGGAGTACCCAAGAAGATCGTAACTGATAGGGGATCAGTGTTTACTTCAGCATTTTGGAAGCAATTACATGAGGCACTTGGTTCAAAGTTAGATTTCAGCACGGCATATCATCCTGAGATAGGAGGTCAAACTGAAAGAACAAATCAAATACTAGAAGACATGTTAAGAGCTTGTGCACTGGATTTTGGAGGAACATGGGAGGATCACCTACCATTGGCAGAATTTTCTTATAACAATAGCTATCAGAGTAGTCTGAAGGCAGCTCCATATGAGGTCTGTATGGAAGGAAGTGTAGATCACCAATATGTTGGTACGAACCTGGAAGCAGCAAAGAATTTGCGCCCAATTATATCAAGGAGAGACAATACATCATTGATAAGACCATGGATAGACTGAAAATAGCCCAGAGCAGGCAGAAAAGTTATGCGGATCAAAGCCGAAGATCGTGGCATCCAGAAGTAGGAGATATGGTCTATTTGAAAGTAAGTCCAATGAAAGGAGTAAAAAGGTTTGGAATTAAAGGGAAATTAAGTCCAAGATATATCGGACCATTCAAGATACTGAGCCAAAACAGAACTATATCTTATGCTTTAGAGTTACCATCAAGACTGGCTCAAGTGCATAATGTTTTTCATGTAGCACAACTTCGCAAATGTTTGAAAGTTCCAGAGGATGCAATAACACATCAAGAGATAGAACTACAAGCATACCTAACTTATACTGAAAAGCCCTGCAAGATTCTAGAAGAAAATTGGAAAATATTGAGGAATAGGGCAATCAAATATTGCAAGGTACAATGGGAACATCACCCCGAGAGGGAAGCCACATGGGAGAAAGAAGAGGATTTAAGGAAAACTTATCCAGAACTATTCAGGTACATCTCCAACAAACTTCGGGATGAAGTTTAATTTAAGGGGGGAAGTCTGTAACATCCCAGCATTTAGGAACCTAACGAAGGGTAGATTTAGGATTATGTATTGTTGCATGCATCTATTTGTGAAAAAGTGGGTAAAGTTTTCGCCAAATAAAATCTTAAGTGATCAATGTTTCTTTCTTACTTTAAGTTTAGGTTTAGACTTAAAGTAGGATTGTTATAAACTTTGATGTGATCTTAAAAGAATTATGTGTGTTTTCAAAGGGGTTTGAATTTAAAAACTTAAGTGTTTGAATAATAATTTAAATGATTTAGATATAAGATTTGAATCTTAAATTAATTAAGATATAGGTAGTATAACTTAAATCTCAAACAATAGAAATTAAAGAATAAGAATCTTCTTTATTAGAAATAACATAATCTTTATTACAATTGAATAAAATAAAGATTACATGAACTATAAATTTTTTACAAAGGATTAAGAAAATTACATCTACTAACTATCCTATATCTAAAACCTAAACTAAATCTTCATATTTATCTTTGAACCTACAAAACAAGGATTAAACAGAAATAAAACAAGATTAGTGTTAGTATGTATTTCTCTCAGATATGTCAGTGAGGTGCACTTGACAATCTCATCATTGAGAAATGTTAAAGAGGGGCAAGTTTCACCAATATGAAAGATTTCATCTTTCGTAAATTCACAGCCAGAATGCAAAGGACAGCCAAAAGGGATCAGTTCACCAGCCAAGGTAAAAGTAGATTGGTAACAACAAGATCAAATTTTCTGAACCTATCCATATGTGCATAGCAGGCACACAGGCTGCACACACACATGCATGCAAGGGTGTGCTGTCGACTGCACAAGCACATCCAGATCAAACAAAACCAGAGAACAGCCATGGGGAAGCACCCCAGTGCATTACCACATCACACCACACCACAGCACAACCAGGGTGAACAGCAAGTAAACCAAGAACAGCAGCCAAACCAAACTACCAGATTAACCCAAACATCACCAAAATGGTGACATAAGGAGGAGGAAGAACCAGGTGGACAGCAAGGCCAAGCACAGGAGCTAGGAGGAGCAGGCTAGCTCCAGATCAAGCACAGAAGTCCAGCAAAACCAGATCAAGATCATCACCAGCTTACTCCACAAATATCAGCTTTTGTGGTGAGTTTCATAAAACCTTCACATTATCTAATCATCTTATTTAGAGAAAGGCATGTGTTGCTTTACAAAACAAACCCTCAGAAGACACCCAAGTGGGGTGAATCCATCATAGGGATTTCTGAAAATCTAAAAGCAAACAGTAAGGTACCAGAATCCAACCAGAGCTCAGAGCAACATCCTTGCTCTGGTTGTTAAACCATATTCTACAATTCAATCATATATATACCTATGATCTATTTCTAGGCACATCTCTAAAGGAAGAGTAGCACCTTAGAAACAAATCTTTGGGAACCATAGGTTGATCAAGCTCACTATCATTTTTCCAAGCCATGATTCAATAAAGAATAGCTGGTACTACTACCAGGACCGTAACATCCCAAAAATATTAAACTAGAATCATCAAATCCTAATCATCAAAATTAGGGTTAACAAAAACTTTTCTAAATAAAAATATGAAAGCATGCATGTGTGTATGCATTCCATTTTGAATTCTTTTGAATTGCCTTGTTTATGTGTTTCTTTGCTTGTAAAATGTTTCTTAGGTGAAATAAACATCATCTAAACAATTCCCAAACTTTTCCCAAAGACAAAAAAATCAAAACAAAACAAAATGAGTGAATGGTCATTTTGACCAATTTAACTCCCATGCCTACTTTGGCTGTCCCAAACTTTCAGAACTTAACAAAAACTTGTTTGGATCTTTACACCCTTTGATTGTACCCATAACAAAGTATCAAGGCCTACTTTGTGATCATTCAGAAACTTTCAAATGCATAGTTTAAAGGACAGTTCAAAATTGAATTTTTATCATATGGGAAGATCCCACTTTTTCAAAAACCACTCAAACAAGCTCAACTTTCAAAACCCAAGCATCTGCAGACTCACCAGCACCAACCTAGCACACCCACCAAAAATCTTTTCAAAATTCAAAACTTGAATTCTTGCGGCCATTTCATCAAACACCTTGCAGATTCAAATCTTCTAAAATCCAAACACTATTGTGAGCAGTGATTGGAGCCTAACTTGTTCCCTCTCTGGTTGCAACTAGGCTTTATTAGATCATCTAGCTCAAGTGCAAACCTCTAGCATCACTGTAAGCTTGGCAAAGCCATCAATGGTGAGCAGGCCGAGTGCACCCTTGTCACCCCCATGTCGACAGCAAGCTAGGAGAAGAACCAAGCCTAGCCAACATGTCTGGGAGCAAGCCAACACCCCACCGCCACTCCCTCCAGCCGAACCTTGCCAACCCCTGGACCACACGCACGGACCATGCCAAGCTCGCCAGCAACCATGCCGAGAGCGCGCCCCGTGCGCCACGCTCGACCGACGCCCACAGACCGCGCGCTTCCCTCGCCGCGTGTATATGTGATCACCACCGTCCCAGCAACCCCGCAGACATGCTCGTTTGCCGCCGCGCGGACCACGCACGCTGTGTGCATTAAAAACCTCCGTCGGGCACGCGCAGAGCACTGCCACATTCCGACCAAACCGCACCGCCCCACGCCTCGCCACCGCGTCGTTGAGCATCGCCAGGGAGAACCGCACCGCCCCCTACCGTCGCCCACGCCGCTAGCCTTCTGTGCTGTCGACCACGACGAGCTCAGCTTGCGCCCGTCGGTTCCCTCTCGCCACTATAAATAGAGGCCACCCCCAGCCGAATTGAGCACACCACCTCACTCCCCTCTCACCCAGAACCACCTCGCCTCAGTCCCGAAGCAAGGCGAGCAGCGCTTCGCCGGAATTGCACCGGAGCCTGCCGCTACTGGAGAAGAAGGGGGCCAGCGATTGGAGCCGCCCCAGGAGAAGCTGTCGGTACCAGGAGGTTCGCCGTCGTCGACTTCGTTCGCGCCGCCGACTCGAGCTTGAGCCAGTGAGCCCCCAACGACCCTCACCTGCCGCGTTAGGTTTCAGTCTCACCGGAGTTGCCCGACGTGGACGACGACACTCGGCCGTTAGATTAGAACAAGATCCCACGGCTCACATCGCCCCATACGGCTTCGCACCCCCTCGTCTCACTGACGCGTGGGGACAGCGACTTAACCAGCCCGCGTAAGCGCTGTGCTTAGCAGGCCGGACCAGTATCGCTTCCCGCGCAGCCCAGTCGTTTGAAATTAACCTTTTCCATATTATTTCAAAAACACTTCTGCACCTAGATTCAAAAATCAACCCAGATCGATTCAGTGAACCAAATTGAATGAAACCAATTTTTTTAGAAAGGTCTTGAAATGCTGAATCCAAGCCCGTTGGATTCAAGTCATTTGGATCTATAGATCATCCTTGGTAAAAAGAACAAGGCAGAAGATTTTCTGCATTCAAACATTTTTCAAATTAAAACCATAATAGCTTTTGAGTTGATTCCAACTCTCAAAAATCACATTTAACCATACGTTTCATAATATGTAAAAATATATAGGTTTACTTACAGAAATAATGTTCAAGTAATAAAAGAATGCCACATAGGCATTTCTAGTCACTTATTTAATTAAAATAAAAGGGTAAACCCTTATTAAATTGTGACACCACTAAAATATGTGGTGATGACATGTGTCAACATGATCCCATGTTTGGTTTGGAGAATATTAAATCTTAAGTAGTTTTTCAATGAGTAGAAATTACTTTTCTAAAAATAAAAGGAATTAAACCAAGCTTTAATCTTGTAATGTTAGAGATGATGCTAGATCATCTATAGGACCCCTTTTGTGTGATGATTGAAAGTAGTTAAGTATTGTTTGGTGATTGTGTACCTCATATTTATTTATAGATGCTAGTACCGACCAAGGATACGAGGAGGAAGGAGGATACTACGAAGAAGAAGCCAAGGAGAACTTCAACCACTGCTCTGCACAAGGCAAGCCTTACTAATCAAGTTGACCTATGCAAGCTAACACTTGCAATTTAGCAAGCTTATACTGATACTGATGCAAGCCTAATGCTACTAGTTGAATGTGCAAGCTAACACTTGCAAGATACTCTACTGATGCAAACAAACCCTTACTTGTTACCATATGCCCTAAGCATATGTGATCATACCCACTTGATACCCCCTCCTAGTTTTATTTGCAAGCTTTCTATTTTATTTCTTTATCAAAGCTACTTCCTTAGGGTTTACCTAAGTGACTTGTAGATACTAGAAAGATAATTGAAGGTTGCATAAAGAGCATAAAATTTGGCCTAAGCTAGATAATCTTGATGTCATCCTAAGGCATGAGATTGAACTTAGTTAAACTCCACTGGTTTACCACCCCTCATTAGTACTCACCCCCACTTATAGATGCTAGTGCTAAGCATAAAACTTGATCAACTTTAGATGGGAAGACTTGGTGGAAAAAGGGTTATGAAAACCTTAGAATGATGGATCATTCTACTGAGATGTTTTGACATGTGTTTCCGAACACCAAATGATTTATGGTGATGAAAATGTTGAGGCATCAGCCTTAGCCCTTTATAAAACTAATGGTTGTCTGGATGCGATACCATTCCAATTTTACCGTACAACCACAATACCCGAAGATTGGGTAGGGCTTGACTGGAAACTTATATACCTTAGTATTAGTTCCCTCCCGGCCAAGGTCTGAGCTGAGGCTACGTTGTGAAGATTGTCCACCTGTGCAGTACCCAAGATGACAGTTGGTCATGGTTGGGAGGCCAAACTCATAGGAGAGGTGCTTATACTAGGGCGTGTAATTGAAAGGTTAGAATTGATTATCCGCATACTGAGTATGGTGAATTCGGGATTTGTTCCTGACGGATGTATCGAATATTGTGGTGAAAGTGTACAATCTCTGCAGAGTGTCAAACTATTCGAATAGCCGCGTCCGCGGTTATGGACAGTTGGAATGGCCATACTGTTCCCCCGTCAGATGTTTTCAAAATGATTTGAGACTTTGATTTGACCACAACAGAGTTGTGCACTACTAGGAAAACAGTAGTTAGTGGCGCACCTGAAAAGATCATCTATGGCGCACTAGCAGTGCGCCACGTGCCTTGCGCTACGGCTATCTCCTAGCCGTGGCGCACGCCTAATCTTGCCACGGTTGTGTGAGATAGGCGTGGCGCACTGCGCCACGACTATGTGGGCAGGTGCGCCACGCTGCAGGAGATCTTCCCAAGGCGCCACTAAGCTTTTAAAGTGCGCTTTAGGTGTAGTGCGCCACAAAAGGTAGATCATGTGCGCCATAGGTGTTTTTTTTTTAATTTCCGAGCCAGATTATATACAATATTACAGCAGATATACACACACAGATACAAGATATACAATTATATATATAAATACACAATTTGAAAAACAAGATTGAAACAAATACATATAGATAAGTCTCATACATGAATACATAGTATAAGTTACATTGTTTCGATCAAGTTACAAAGTAGTTGGTGACATGCGAATACATGTGTCGATCAAACAAGTTAGAGCTCGGAAGCTCGCCTAGACATCTAAACTAGCTAGACACAAACACGGGATAAACAACCAAAGAAGATAAGCATGATTACCGCCGCGACGAAGGTGTAGGTTTTCATCCGGTTCCTTGTCCTAACTCCCGCTAGATAGCGCGTGTATCTAGCTTCCGCCTCCGCCATAGTGTTGTACCCTTTGTAGCTATTGCCGCTGAAACGGTGCACCTGTCTCCGGCAGTCTTCCCAATCATCGTAGACTCCGGGAACCCGTCCCTTGTACACGACGTACCACGTCATCTATAAGTTGACAATAATAATTAACCGGTGATTGAAAAAAACATATATAATTAAAGTCGCATATGAAGATACACTTATAGAAAGTACTCCTAAATCAAAAAGACCAAACTCAAAAAGCATGCCTCATATATAACTAGGTTGTTCGACACAGGAATATGCTACGATGGAACCGTTCGCCAAGTAGGATGCACAACACCTGGACCTGTGCATAGCACAAGGCGAGTAATCCCATCGCAGCACATTCACATATAGTGTGCCACGACATTTCAATCATCGGCATTATTCTCGAAAAAGACCAAAGTAACTCGAAAAGCATGCCTCATATATATACATAGGTCGTTGGACACAGGAATATGCTACGATGGAACTGTGAGCCAAGTAGCTATGCACAAGACCTGGACTTGTGCATATCACAAGGCTCACAATCCCGTCGTAGCACATTCACATATATATTGTGCCAAGACATTTCAATCATCGGCATTATTCTCGAAAAAGACCAAAGTAGCTCGAAAAGAATGCCTCATATATAACTAGCTAGGTCGTTGGACACAGGAATATGCTATGACGGAACGGTTAGCCAAGTAGGATGCACAATTCCTGGACTTGTGCATATCACAAGGCTAACTATCCCGTCATAGCATATTCACATATATATTGTGCCACGACATTTCAATCATCGGCATATTCTCGAAAAAGACAAAAATAACTTGAAAAGAATGCCTCGTATATAACTAGCTAGGTCGTTGGACACAGGGATATGCTACGACGGAACAGTTAGCCAAGTAGGATGCACAATTCCTGGACTTGTGCATATCACAAGGCTAACTATCCCGTCGTAGCACATTCACATATATATTGTCCTACGACATTTCAATCATCGGCATTATTCTCGAAAAAGACAAAAATAACTCGAAAAGAATGCCTCATATATATACATAGGTCGTTGGACACAGGAATATGCTACGATGGAACCGTGAGCCAAGTAGGATGCACAAGACCTAGACTTATGCATATCACAAGGCTCACAATCCCATCGTAGCACATTCACATATATAGTGTGCCACGACATTTCAATCGTCGGCATTATTCTCGAAAAAAGAGTAAGAAAAAAAGAAGGACCAAAGTGAGCAAAGGACCAAAGAGTAAGCAAAAAAACCAAGCATTGATTGATATATAATATTAATAAGCAAAAGAAGTAAGCGATGATTCATAAACCTAATAAGATAAGTATAGTAGCATGTACACTTGTCCACACACACACAAAGGTCATCTATAGTTTGTAACTACAACTAGGCCAACATCAAGCCTTCTGGCTCGGCTTAGGGAACGGGAGGACGCCTTGTCTCGTCATGAACTTCCTATAGTCACCCTGCATCTCTAGGCGATCTTCTATGTCACGGTTATTCGGGATATTTCCTCCGTAGAAGATCCCCCCCGAAGTCATGACATCACGAAAGATGATTGCCCCAAACTGCTGCTGGATGTGATACATCTCTTGTCTAATATCTGAATCATTGATCCTGGCCTTTGCTTCGGCCCACTGTTTGAGATGATCTGGCAGCGTAGAATTCTGCTGGTCAAGTAGGAACGCCCTCATGTGATGGAGTGCGTAGTAGGCTTCCTTCTTACTGTTTTCCGGCTGCTTCACGCAGGGGAACTCCGTTACGTGGTTGAAGACGTGCCTGCCGAACTTGACCTTCGTACGCACGAAGGTGGTGCCTTCTGTCGAGGCAAAGCCAGTGAGAGCATCATCCAGAACTTCCTTGATCTTGTCGTAGTTTTTCTTCTTTTCTAGACTCCCCGAGTCGAAATACGTGGTGTGGGAATGCTTCGGCGATAAGGAGATGAGCGTGCAGTGTTCATCTCTGCGCAAAAAATTCAAATGGAATGTGTTGGAAAAAGAATGACGATGATCTAATAAAGCCAATCGACGGTGGCGAGTGAATAACGACTTACTCGGGAAAGTAAGGCACGAGAATGTATTCCTTTGTCTTGTTCACCACGAGGATTCTTTTTAGGTACGAGGCCACGATAAGTCGTTCGACGGGGGAACCCAAGCAGCCGTCACGCATGTAGTAGGGGTCCACTATAGCGATGCCCGGTGTGTTCTCTCTAATGATCTGCATGGCCAGGCTGAGAGAAAACAGACGGACCATGGTATAGTGCAGCGGGTATAGGTGGAACATATTGAAGATGTCGTCGAACCGCAGGGGCATTGTCGACAAAGCCCAAGCCTGGTGGCACCTTAACCACGAATACCGGGTGCGAGGGATCTTTCTCCGATAGAAGGCGTCTCTCTATCGTCAGCACGCCGTCATGCACGATCTGCGATTCGAATGGCGAGCTTCCGCAAATTCTTAGGTAGCATGGGCTCACCCACCACATGAATCCTCCACATAATACCCTCGGGTCTTGGTGGCCCGTCCCGAAACCTGATCGGATTCGCAGTTGTTGACGCCACCGGCTGGCTCGAGCTGCTAGATTTTCTTTTCCTTCCCTTTTTTCCTTTTGGAGAGCGGGCAGGCACCGCAATCTGAGCACCGGCCTCCCTATGTAGTGTGTCAGGGCTTAGAATAAAGGGCCGGTTGGTTGTATCAGCTGGCTCTGTAAAGGCGCAAGCTGGAGACGTCTCCTGAGAACCTAACAGACGCTTGGTGATAGTGGCTTTCTCTGTGGGGCCACCAGCTAGGTCTTCGTTGCTAAACTGAGTGCTGAAGAAGTGATCGTTCCAGTCTTCATCGTCCTCGGCTGGATCCTGCGCCATGTGCATATCATCAACATGATCATCCGACCCACCGCGTGGAGGTGACGGCGAGGGCGGTAATCGGGCCTTGCCACCGCTTGTCGCTGGCACGACAGGCGGTGCTGTTGTCTGTGGCGTGATGGCCCCCGCCGTCCCCAAACGGATCATGCTCTTTGGCCATAGCAATAAGCCGAAGCAAGTTCTGAGGACAGACGACTCTTCTTCATCCGCTCCTGAGGGTTGAATGGGAGGTTCCAGATCGTCGCAGCCCCTTAGCACCCGACTAATTTTAACCCTGTGCACGCTATCTGACATCGGCCTTGAGTGGAACGTGCACTGCAAGGGTTGAACGATGGTACCCTTGGCAACATCCCTCAGCTCGTTGTTCACGTAGCATAAGAGAGTGCAAGGAACATCCGTCTGCGGAAAACATGTACGGCATCGTCTGAGATGCCATAAGAGTAATAGATGGCATGAAAGGCGGTAATTAAAGCAATTTGTTTACGGTGATGGCGTCAAGATCGGCTAATGTCGACGCACCGCATACGGCGACGGGCGTGCAAGAGACGGAATGGCTTCTTGATGGCGCGGTGTTGTCCGCCGGTGTATTCTCCCTACCGATGGGTTCTTGGAGCTCCGGTGCAGGGGACTCACCAGGAGAGAGGAAGAGAGGGAGAGAGAGGGAGAGAGGGGAGGTGGGCAGGGGACTCACCAGGAGGGAGCGGCGGTGGACGACGGAGGGTGGGCGGGCGGACGACGGCGGCTCCTCCTCCTCGGACGCGCACGGCTCGGGCTCCTCCTCCTCCTCCACGCACAGCTGGCAGGGCTCCTCCTCCTCCACGCGCAGCTGGCAGGGCAGCGGCGGATCGAGAGCGCGGCGGCGGGGCACGGTTGAGATCGGCAGCGGTGTATGATCTGAGATGGGGAGAAGAGGCGCGCGGGACGTGGGGTTGACTACTAGCACCGAGTTAGGCGTAGCGCACTCTGGCCAAGTTTGCACCGGCGGCCTAGGATTTGGCCACTGGTTCCACCCACTGCTCTAATTTAAACCTGTGAGCACCCAGGTTCGAATCCTGGTGCCCACCTTTTTTATTTTTATTTTAAAAATATTTTTAAATGTTCCAAAAAATGCCCAAAAGTGGTGGTATATTCTATAAAAGTTTTGTTTTGTTTTTAAAATACTTTTAAATATTCCAAAAATGCCCGAAAGTGATAATATATGTCATAAAAGTGGTACAAATTAAATATGATTCAAATATGTCATAATAATTTGTCCATGAATATTACAATCTCTTTCGACCACGCGTTTTACAATATTTTTTGAGCTAGCGTTTTACAATCTTTTTTCCCTTCTTTGTCGCGGTTGAATAATTTAGCCCCGGCACTTTAATGTTTCTTCTTTCGAACGGGCTACCTTTTTTGGGTAGGGTTGTCCTTTTTCTTCTTGTGATGTATGTTGTTGCATCGTAGTCGTCGTCATCTTCAATCGGTGGATCGTCGTACTGGTCGAAGTCTTGCTCGTTGGCGACTCCATCCATTCCGATGATGTTTCTTTTTCCTCTCCTCACGACAACACGGCTAGGCTTTGTCGGGTCGGTAATGAAAAAACATTGGTCCACTTTGGTAGCCAGTACCCATGGTTCATTTTTCGCGGCCACGTTTGCACCGGCGGTCTTGGATTTGGCTGCTTCGGGTATAACCATGGTTGTGAAATACCGGTCTTCTCTTTTGACGCTCTTTGCCCATCTGACACGGAACATCGGCACCTTTTCTCCATAGTAGTCGAGCTCCCAGATCTCCTCGATTCTTCCGTAGAATCTTTCCTTCACGTTGTCATCGGTGTAGAATTCCGACGTTACGCCTGAGTTCTGATAATCACACTTGTTGTCCTTTTCCTCCGTGTCGAATGTGTAGCCGTTGATATCATACGCCTGATAGGTCACCAGGTTTGGCATCGGTCCCTGCGACAAGGTGAATATGATCTTTTCCGTGTCAGAAGAATGCGATCGCGGGGGATTATCAAGGAGCGTCTGCCTAAACCAACACGTGAAATCTGAGTTGTGCTCTTTGATTATTTCTCCCCGCGTCCTCTGTATGCCCCGGTCACTGTACTTCTTCTCGATTAACCTTTTGTGCTTCTGTACCCAAGGATCGACCAGTTCTAAATGCTGTAGCGCGACGAGGTTTGCTCGATCAAAGTCTGCGCGTCGAAAATCAAGTCTCGCATGCGATGTCGATGACCCTCTCGGTGACCAGATCCGTCGAGCTTGCCAAGGTGCCTGTTGACGGGAAGACCGACAGGGTTCTCGATGTCTAGATAATTCGTGTAGAAAGAGATGCACTCTTCGGCCAGAAAGCCCTTGGCTATGCTTCCATCTAGACAGGACCTGTTGCGAACGTATCCTTTGATGTGTCCGTTCATCCTTTCGAACGCCATCATGCTGCGGAGGAACATCGGCCTGAGTTGTACGATGTCCTCCACGACATGGACCAGCAGATGCACCATAATGTCGAAGAATGCGGGTGAGAAGTAGACCTCAAGCTCACATAGTATCACCACGATCTCCTCCTGTAGCCTCCCAAGCTGATTTACGCCAATCGACTTCCTAGAGATGACGTCGAAAAACTTGCATAGGCCAAATAACGTTTCACGGACGTGCTCGTCCATTATCCCTCTTAGTGCGACCGGAAGTACCTACGTCATTAGCACGACACAGTCGTGAGACTTCATGCCACTGAACCTCTGCTTCGCCTCGTCTAGGTATCTGCTTATCTTGCCCGCGTAGCCGTAAGAAAATGTGACTCCTAGAAGGCACTTGAAAAACTGTTTGATCTCATCCTGGCTTAGAGTGAAGCAAGAAGGAGGGCAGTAATATTCGTTCTTCTTGAACTTTTTACCCTTCCGACGACCTTGTGTCGTCTCCGACTCATGATCATCATCATCTTCCTGATCATCAGGAGTAGTGTGTCCTCCGTGAAGCTCCTTCCGGATACCCAAGCATATCAGGTCGTGCCTTGCTTTCGGACCATCTTTCGTCCTATCTGGCATGTTGATTATGGTGGCGACCAGACTCTCGCACACGTTTTTCGTGATATGCATGATGTCGAGGCTATGAGGCGTGCGGAGAAACTTCCAGTATGGCAACTCCCAGAAAACAGACCTTGTTTTCCATACCTTCATCAGCGGCTTGTCTTGTTGCTGCCTCTTTCGCTTCTTTCCAGGCTTAGGACAATCTTTCCAGTTTTTCAGCAACTCTTCCACTTCTTCGCTGCTCCTACGCTCTGGGATTTCTCGGGTCTCGGATTTGCCATCGAACAGGTCTCCATGTTTTCTCCATGGATCATTCTTGCTGAGCCACCTCCGGTGCGCCATGAACACGGTTTTCGATGACCCTGGATCTTTCTCTTTTTGGAGATATCTTGTGTTATCCATGCACCTAACTCATGCACAGAATCCTTGGATAACCTGCCCCGAGATATACCCGCAACCTGGATAGTCTTGCACCATAGTGACCAACGTGGCTCTCATAGTGAAATAATCTTGTGCGACGGCGTCGTAAGTATTGGCTCCAGATTCCCATAACGTGGCTAGCTCCTCTTTCAACAGCCCGAGATACAGATTGATGTCGGTACCAGGTTGTTTCGGCCCTTGAATTAGCATACTCATTTGTATGTACTTCTTCTTCATGCACAACCATGGAGGGAGGTTGTACATCCATACAAACACGGGCCAAGTGCTGTGCGTGCTGCTCTGGCTACCGAACGGATTGAGTCCATCGGTGCTCGCACCAAGCCTGATGTTCCTCGAATCTCCACCGAATTCTGGGAATTCGAGGTCCAATGCTTTCCACTAGCTAGCATCTGAAGGGTGCGTCAGCAGCTCATCCTTTTCGGGGTCATCATCATCATCTCCTGGCTTCTTCCTTTCCGCATGCCATCCCATGAGCTTCGCTTCCTTAGGATCCGCGAAATAGCGCTGCAGACGAGGAGTGATAGGAAAGTACCATACCACTTTTCGAGGTGCTTTCTTCCCTTTCTTGTATCGACTCACGCCGCACACCGGACATGTGGTTTTCTCCGCGTCCTCGCCCCGATAAATGATGCAATCGTTGATGCATACGTGATATCTAACGTGCGGTAGATCGAGAGGACATACGATTTTCTTGGCGTCCTCAATACTAGTTGGACATGTGTTCCCCTCCGGGAGACGATCGTGCCAGAATGACATCATATCGTCGAAGCTTGCGTCGCTCAATTTGTGTTTTGCCTTCATCTCCGTAGCCTTGAGCGTTACATTCAACTGGGTATCATCGGGCCTGCATCCTTCATACAATGGAGTAACCGCGTCTTTCTCAAGTTGCGCAAGCTTGGCTTTCTCTCTAGCGGCAGCCCTGGCGTTACTAAATGCCTTGAGAAGCAGCTCTTGCACATAAGGGTCCCGCACCCAGCCCGACGTTGTTCCATCATCGCTCCTCGACATCTAGATCATCATCATCCCGATGCCTTCCGCACCTTCACCATCTCCAGGAGACTCTTCATCATCTCGCCTGTTCTCGTCGTGATGATGATCATCGTCATGTTGGCCACCTTCACCGTCTCCATCGTCTTCGTCATCGCTTATCCAACAAGTGTATCCATCCATGAAACCATGGCGGAGCAGGTGCGCCTGCAGATTCCCGGAATCTGGGTCGATCACCCAGTTGAGTTTGCATCTTCTGCACGGACATCTTATATCCGTCTTGTTATTTCGTATCATGTCGGCCGTCGCACATTTCAAAAATCTAGCCACAATGCCTTCGCTCATTATGCGGACCATTTTTGCCTGCACGGTGTACACGGTACAATTAGAAGTCTATTAGAACCACATATATGAATGCATGCATGCAATGGTCGATAGAAAATTTCGGTATGACCTATCCTAAAATTAGGACCTTTGCGAAATGCCAAAGTCTTGCCAAAATGGAAATGAATCAACATTTTGGCAAAATAAATGGCAACTTGTTCACATACAAACACAAGAGAGAGAGACCGATCCATAAACACATGAACATATCATTATCCTCTCCATACACACATGCATGAGCATCATCGATACTCTCCATATACACACACATATGACCATCGATCCTCTCCATACACACATCATGAGCATCGATCATCTACATACATATGAGCATACCATATACACATGAACACATCCTTACATGGACAACTTACCGAGATGAGAGACCAATCGCGAGAAAGATGGAAAGGAGAGGTGCGCGCGAGACCGGAGAAGGAGATGAGAGACCGGAGACCTTCCTCTATTACTTATGTAACATCCAAGGCAAGTTCTACATGCTAAAAATGGTGAATGGGTGGAGAAATTGAGGTGGGAAGGAGAAGATCCCGACTAGATCTAAGGAGGAAGAAGAAGGGGAAAGTGAAGTGTGGGGTGGTGGATGTGGTCACACATGTGCACATAAAGTGCTGTAAAAAAAATCGACACATCCGTGGCGCACTCTGCCCTAGTGCGCCACAAGGAGGAGTAACATCTGTGGCGCACATGCCATAGTGCGCAACGGATGAGTCTAGCCGTTTCACAGCAGAGGGGGCATGCGCTTAGGCGTAGCGCACCCCCTCCATGTGCGCCACGGTTGACACAAACAACCGTAGCGCACCTACCCTATGTGTGCTACAGATGTTTGGCGTGCGCAGCCACAGCCCACACATATCTGTGGCGCACTATGGTCATGTGCGCCACGGTTGTTCTAGTTACTAGTAGGGCACTGCCCATAGGTGAGCCACGCCTGTTTTAGCCATGGGGCACTTCAACCATGTGAGCCACATATGTGCTGATTACCTATAGCCATTTTCCTAGTAGTGGTGGCATGAGACACAAGTTCCCACTTAGGTGTTATAAAACCTTCATAGAATTCGTTGTTTCCAAACTTAGTAGAGGTAAATCTGGCTATTTGCAAAACAACCCTAGAGCTTAGTGTCCTACTACAAAAACCCCTTTCACTTATTAGTATTAGTTTGCGAGTACTTAAAGAGTACTCATGGCTTTGTCCCTGGCTATTCCCATGGCTAGACTATGAAGAGGAGTACGTGGAAGATGGACCCCAGGAAGGTTACGACAACTAGGATCATCTCCCATCGTCAGCATTGCATGTGACCTCGAAGATGGAGCTTCGCCTACGCTACCGTTATTATTTACGTATTTTTGCTGCTTGAGTTGTATTAAGAACTGGATCATGAGATCCTTATTTGTGTAAGACCTTATGTATGGTTTGTAATGGATGATGTACTGTGGTATCCAATTCTGTTATGTCTCGCAAAATGGTAATCCTGGGATTGCGATGTATGGCATAACAGGCATCTGGGATTAAAAATCTGGGTGTTGACAAGGACTATCTAGATGAACTAACTAGATAAGATTTGAATCCCTAAGCCTCAGACCAACATCATTGTTCATAGGGAATTCAGATATGAGCATCTCTAGTTTTCAAAGCCAAGATTGTCTCAAGTATAAACTAACCAAATCCATGGTTTAGAATTAAACATGTGTACCATACATGATGGTGTCACAAGAACAATTCAATATGAATCAGGAAAAGCAGGAAACCATCCTAGATTCAGAAAATCAACTAACTAATCATTTTCCTGTTAAAAATAGGAATCATAACTAGAATATTCCTATAATACACTTCACTATCTGAGATCATGAGGATCTCAATCCACATATTAATTTCCAAGCTTACAGCACTAGGATAGTAGCTGTATCTTATCATAATCAGGATCATGAATCAAATAAACAGTGGAAAGCTATCAGCTCATTAGCTTTACCAAGCATGGTTCCCATACAACCACGTCATCTGAATTAGATGCAATACAAGCATCAAATCATCAAGTAAGCCACCAGAAACACCATACATTAGATTAACCAACAAGCCTCAGGCCAATAAGCATTTAGTATGGGTACAGACCATCTAAACATGAATCAATTCCTCCAGTACATGAACAAGCACATCACAGAAACCCTAAAGGGATAATCATCCTAATCTGAATCAGACATCTAGCATCGAATCAATAAGCACAGAGAGCATCAGGAGAGGGGAATCAACTCACCATAGGTCCTCGCTGAAGGATATAAGAGGAAGCAGAGGGGCCAACGGCCATGGCGGCATGGGGAGCACCCTAGAGGGGGCGCTGCAACCCACACGGCGCCACGGAAACGACCCTGATCATGCCTGGAGGTGCAGAGCATCAGCTCAACACAAGACGACCACGGCCGCACTTGAATCCATGCCAATCCCCAAACCCTAGGGTTCGGGACAACATCGATCCATCACAGGAGAACCCTACGCTCGAATCCAATCAGATTGAACGAACGGGCGTCGTCGACAACCCCCTACTACACCACGACGGCGACCAGAACGGCCGACAGCGGCAGGAATCGCCGGTGGCGGCATCGCCAGCCACGAGGTCGGTCAGAGGAGGAGAAGATGAACTCGCGAGAGAGAGAGGGAGAGGCAGTGAGGAATGGGCCGAGCTGGGCCAGACCCTTCAGGGTGGCTCTTTTGTCTAATATTAGTGGGCCAATAGAGCCCAATAAAAATAACCAGCCCAAAAATAATTTTAGGCCTGTTTTAATAAAAATAAAAAAGACCAAAATACCCCTGGACTTAATAAAATCCTAGAAAATAAAATAATAATCCAAAAATTATAAATAAAATATTTTTGGATTCACAATAATCCATTCTGTCCAAATAAAATAAAGTATTAAAATTTGGACATTCAAATTTTCATAAGAATTTTGTAATTTCAATATTCCTTATGAAATTTTAATCAATAAAAGTCAAATAAAGGGAAATAAAATAAAATAATTCAATATATGTTATAAAATATTAAAAAGTAATATTTATAAATCCTTTATTAGAAAAAAGGGGAGAACTTTTTAAGGTAAATGCATAATGCATTACATTACTTGCATAATCATTTTGCTTCTTCAAATATTGTCCTTACCGGGCAATAATGATGTTTTTGTAGAAATAGAAGTTCAAGGTCCAGTGCAAGCGTCAGACTTCACTACCTTGCCATCACAAGGCAAGTTCATCACTTGCTCATATCCTTTGAAGAGTCTTTATCAAAGTATTTGCAAATTGTGTGTTATCATATATGCTATAAAAGAAAGAAAATATTATTTTCCCAAATAAAGAAATTATGGATATCATCCTAAGTGGTGATATGATGGAGCAATAGAACTTAGAGTTCTAATTGCAACAATGATGATCAAGTAGGAACTTAATAACCCCTGACATCGGTGATTCTAGCGTCGTATATTACGTGTTAGCCATGAGATTTGGATTGGGAAAAAGAAGTCAGTTGTATCTTATTCCTCTCGCATGAAGCCGGATGTGCAGGTCGTGGCTGTTATCCTCGTAGCGTGCATATTAATTGGTAATTAGTAGAGGATATGCAGCATATGGGTGGGAACCCTCAACGTCCCACGATAGTTCTGGCATCTAACGGTTTGTACAAACCATTGCCGTAATTCATTATGTGGGCATGGTGTACACCAAGGAGGCATGTGGGGTCACGAAGGGGCAGTGATTGGCTTGGACCAACTACTAGGCCCCACATCATGGAATTGTGGACGGGAAAGTACGCCCGGTTGTGCAACAAGGAGTTGATCTCTCATGGGTAAAGTAAATGCACCTCTGCAGAGTGTAAGAACTATAACTTGTTACTCCCTGTTTCGGGAAGGAGCTATGAACGCAGCAGGAAAGGAACTCCATGAAAGTTCTAGTCAACCTGTGAAGGCTGATTGTCATAGTTTTTCAGAATAAAATCAATCTTTGAAGAAAGATTTACAAAAACTGCATAGTGCCAAGGATTTATAATCCGAGGTGGTAGATAGAGCATCAAACTTCCCACCTTGCATATAATGAACTTGTTGGGTAACGCTGTTACTCATTCTTTCCTTTGATCCCTTGCTTAGACTCTGAGGATTCCGAAGACGTGCCAATGTATGGAGCTGAATGCCAAGAAGATGTGTTCTACGAGGAACCTGATCTATTCGGAGGAGTTGAAGGCGTGGACTACGAGATCCGTTACGGTGTCGATGAGAACGAGTCCACTTAAGAGTCTAGTTAGTAGTAACCAACAGGAGCCGAACAACATGAACTTTATAAAATAAGTTGTTGAGCCCCACTCCTAGTCGGAGTTATTACTTTTAAATTTCCGCTGTTGGTTTGTAAGTTGGATCTTTTGGAAGTCTTGAACTTCCGGTATTTTAATAATAATAATATGTGTACCTTTGTAATATGGACCCGCAATGTTTCTGTTGTACCACTCTGAGGGATGTGATATTTACGGAACAGTGTTCTGTGGATGTCATGTCAACGACTATAGTGTACTACACATGCAGTGGTATGCTAGGTCACCGCAATGGATAAGTGGAATGATTGGATCATATCCTAGGTCACTTGGTTTGAGCATTTGCAAGAGAGAATTAAAGCTCTAAATTGAAAGTCAAACGCGAAGTTTGAAAAGTCAAACTGGAACAATGGTTTCCTAGTGGAAGAAGGAAAGAGTCCTTCTCTCAATCCAACTTGGGTTTGGGTTTGGATTCAAACCCACCCCTCCCAAGGCTGCCCCCCTCTCATAAATAGAGGGGGAGGGCTGCCCCAAACACACAAGAGCCAAGCCCTTCCCACACGCGAGTCGCCGCCGCCGCGCCTCGCCGCCAGCCGCCGCCCTAGCCGCCGCTGACACCTCCTCCTCCCGGTCTTCTAAACCCTAGATCACCAGGAAACCCTAGATCCACCATAACTCGCACCGGCTTAGGCGAAGCCCTGCGGGATCTTCCCTCTACTTTCGACACCATGCCGTCGTGCTGCCGGAATCGCGAGGAGAGAACTACAAACTCCGCTGCCTGCTGGAACAAGGGAGAGGAAGGTCTTCATCGAGTACCGAACGTGTGACCGACTGCAAAAGCGCTGCCGGAACGCAGCACCGGAAGGATTGTCTACGCGATCTTGACATCGGCAAGTGTACGACTACATCACCCACGAGAATCTGCTCTCGTTAACCGCTTTGGATCTTCGAGGGTGAGTGCTTCTATCGACTCGTTGCTACAATCTAGTAGATAGATCTTGGCTTGTTTGTGTGCATGCGGTTGAAATTTTTTGTTTTCCATGCTACGAACCCTTACAGTGGTATCAGAGCCGTGTCTATATGTAGATCTGTTGTACGAGTAGAACACAATGGTGATTGTGGGCGGTGGTGCTTTTATTATCAATTGCTTTTTCTGTACTTTGCATCTTGCGGTATGATGGGATGAAGCGGCCCGGGCTAACCTTACATGACATCGTTCATGAGACTTGCTCCACGCTCAACATGCGACTTGTATTGCATAACTGGCTTTTCGGGTGTCTGTCTCTCCCATCATAGTATAGATTCAATTTACAACGGGCACTTGATAGTTCAAACATCAACGTTGTGGTTCTTGTTCGTAAGTTAGATCGGCACTTATTGAAAGCCCCAAACCACGTAAAATATGCAAATAAAATTAGAGGCGTCTAACTTTGTTTTGCAGGGGTGTGCTGTGATGTGATATGGACATGATTGTGATTATATATGATGTATGCAATGTTCCTTATTGTAAGTCGGCAACCGGTAGGAGCCATATGGTTGTCTTTTAATTCCGTTAAGACCTGCGTGTCTATTCAAAATAGTTGTAATAGTTGATGCTGGTGGACGACAACCATGAAGCGGCGCCATTGACCTTGACGCCACACTGGTGATGATGGAGATCATGTTCGTGCTTGAAGATGGAGATCAGAAGCACACGAAGAAAGGCCATATCATATCACATATTATGAATTGCATGTGATGTTAATCCTTTTATGCATCTTGTATTGCTTAGTTCGCGGCGGTAGCATTATAAGATGATCCCTCAAGCACACAAAAATTCAAGTTATAAAGTGTTCATCTTTAGTAAGCACTGTTGCTAAAGCTCGTTGTTTCGAAGCACCATGTGATGATCGGGTGTGTTAGATTCTGCGAGTGTATACAACGTGAGCAAGCCAGATTTGCTCATGCGGAATCTAAGGTTTGATCTTGACGAGCCTAGCATGTACATACATGGTCTCGGAACACGGATCACCAAAAGGTAAAGCATGAGTCATATAGTAGATATGATGAACGTGTTGATTATTCGCCATTGAAGCTACATCAACTCTCGTGATGATCGGTTTTGATGTGGTGGATTTGGTTCGTGTGATCACTAAAGCAATGTGAGGGATATTGTTTTGAGTGGGAGTTCACCTAGATTAATTTAACTATTAACTAGAACTCAATTTCTCATAAACTTAGTCTAAACTATTGCAAATATGTTGTAGATCAATGGCGGCCCCTACCATCAATTTTAATGCGTTCCTAGAGAAAGAAAAGTTGAAAAACAATGGAAGCAACTTCGCGGATTTGTTCCGCAATTTGAGGATTGTCCTCAATGCTGGTAATTTGACCTATGTGCTGGATGCACCGCTGGGTGACCCACCTGCAACTGATGCTACCGATGAGGTAAAGAATGTTTTCCTCGCTCAGAAGAATCAGTACTCCACAGTTCAGTGTGCTATATTGTATGGTTTGGAATCGGAGCTTCGGAAAAGGTTTGAGAACCATGACCCACATGATATTGTCTGTGAAGTCAAAATGATATTTGAGGCTCACGCGGCAGTTGAGAGTTATGAGGCTTCTGAAAAGTTCTTTAACTGCAAGATGGAAGAAGGCAGCTCCGTCATTGAGCACGTGCTTAAGATGTCTGGGCACGCAAGCAAGCTTCAAAGCTTAGGTATAGTGATTCCTAATGCTTTAGGGATTCACCGTGTCCTCCAATAACTACCACAAAGTTACAAGAACTTTGTGATGAACTACAATATGCAAAACATGGAAAAGTCGTTGCCCGAACTCTTCTCCATGTTAAAATCTGTGGAAGTGGAGATCAAGAAAGAGCACCAAGTGTTGATAGTCAATAAGACCACCAAATTCAAGAAGCAAGGCAAGTCTAAGAAAAAGGGAAACTTCAAGAAGGGCGGTAAGAAAGTTACATGGCATGAAGAAGACCAAGGCTGGGCCTAAGCCTGATACTGAGTGCTTTTACTACAAGGGAGAAGGTCACTGGAAGCGGAATTTCCCTAAGTACTTGGCGGATTTGAAGAACGGCAACATCAAGAAGAAAGGTATATCCGGTCGGCACGCTACCTCTTCATCTACCATCAGGATTAGTTTTATACTTAAATAATTGTTATTTGGTGCCTGCGTTGAGCATGAACATTATATCCGGATCATGTTTATTGCGAGACGGTTACTTGTTTAAGCCCGAGAATAATGGTTGTTCGATTTATATGAGTAATATGTTTTATGCACATGCACCTTTGATAGATGGTCTATTCTTATTGAATCTCGATTGTGGAAATACACACATTAATAACATTGAAGCTAAACGTTTGAAATTAAGCGATAACTCGACCTATATGTGGCACTGTCGTCTTGGTCATATTGGAGTGAAGTGCATGAAGAAACTCCATTCCGATGGACTTCTTGAATCACTTGATTTCGAATCACTTGAAAGATGCGAAGCATGTCTGATGGGTAAAACGACTAAGCCTCCATTTTCTGGTATGATGGAGGGAGCTACGAACTTATTGGAAATCATACATACCGATGTATGCGGCCCAATGAGTGTGGCATCGCGCGGTGGTTATCGTTATGTTCTTACCTTCACGGATGACTTGAGTAGATATGGGTATATCTATTTTATGAAAATTAAGTCCGAAACTTTCGAGAAGTTTAAGGAATTTCAAAGTGAGGTAGAGAATCAACGTAACAAGAATATTAAATTTCTACGATCTGATCGCAGAGGTGAATATCTAAGTTACGAGTTTGGCAAGCATTTGAAGAAATGCGGAATACTTTCACAATTGACACCGCCGGGAACACCACAGCGTAATGGTGTGTCCGAACGTCGTAATCGAACACTCTTAGATATGGTTTCGTTCTATGATGTCACTTACAGATTTACCGCTATCATTTTGGGGTTATGCATTAGAAACAGCCGCATTCACTTTAAATAGGGCACCATCTAAATCCATTGAAACGACGCGGTATGAATTATGGTTTGGGAAGAAACCTAAATTGTCGTTCCTTAAAGTTTGGGGTTGCGAAGCTTATGTAAAGAAGTTATAGCCCGACAAGCTTGAACCCAAAGCGGAAAAATGCGTCTTCATAGGATACCCAAAGGAAACTATTGGGTATACCTTCTATCATAGATCCGAGGGCAAAATCTTTGTTGCCAAGAATGGATCCTTTCTAGAGAAGGAGTTTCTCTCAAAAGAAGTGACTAGAAGGAAAGTAGAACTCAACGAGGTTGTTGAACCTTCTCTCGAACTTGCGAGTAGCGCAGCACCGGAAGTAGTTCCTATGGCGCCTACAACAATAAGAGAGGAAGCTAATGATATTGATCATGAAACTTCGGTTGGAGTTACTACTGAACCTTGTAGGTCATTGAGAAATCGTACCACTCCTGATTGGTATGATCCCGTTGTGAGTGTCATGTTGGTGGACAACACCGATGACCCTGCGACATATGAGGAAGCGATGATGAGCCCAGATTCCAATAAATGGCAAGAAGCCATGAAATCCGAGATTGGATCCATGTACAAAAACCAAGTATGGACTTTGGTGGACTTACCGGATGGCCGGAAGGCCGTCGAGAACAAATGGATTTTCAAGAAGAAAACAGATGCTAATGGTAATGTTACTGTCCATAAAGCTCGACTTGTCGCAAAAGGGTTTCGACAAATTCAAGGAGTTGACTACGATGAGACTTTCTCACCAGTAGTGAAGCTAAAGTCTGTGAGGATTATGTTAGCAATCACTGCATATTATGATTATGAGATATGGCAGATGGATGTCAAAACGGCGTTCCTCAATGGAGACATTGATGAAGAGTTATATATGATGCAACCCAAAGGTTTTGTCGATCCTAAAGATGCTAACAAGGTATGCAAACTTCAACGGTCCATATATGGATTGAAGCAAGCATCCCGAAGTTGGAATCAACGTTTTGATAAGGTAATCAAAAGCTTTGGGTTTATACAAACTTATGGAGAAGCTTGTATTTACAAGAAAGTGAGTGGGAGCTCTATAGCATTATTAATACTATATGTAGATGACATATTGTTGATTGGGAATGATGTAGACCTTCTTAATAGTGTCAAGGATTATTTGAATAATAGTTTTTCAATGAAAGACCTTGGCGAAGCAGCTTACATATTAGGCATAAATATTTATAGATCGAGACACCTAATATCATTGTCATAGAGTACATATTTGGACAAAGTTCTAAAGAGGTTTGGAATGGAAGATAGCAAGAAAGAGTTCTTGCCCATGTTGCCCAATACGACCTTGAGTAAAACTCCAAGTCCTGCAACGGCAGAAGATAGAGAAAGGATGAGTAAGACTCCCTATGCCTCAGCCATAGGATCTCTTATGTATGTCATGCTATGTACTAGAACCGACATTGCATATGTTGTTAGTTTGACTAGCAGATATCAAAGTGATCCAGGAGTGGATCATTGGACAGCGGTCAAAAACATCCTTAAGTACTTGAGAAGAACTAAGGATATGGTTCTTTCTTATGGAGGTGATGAACAGCTCGTTGTTAATGGTTACACCGATGCTAGTTGGAACACCGATCCGGATGATTCTAAATCTCAATCTGGATACGTATTTACTTTGAATGGTGCATCAGTTAGCTGGAGGAATGCAAAGCAAAGAATTGTGGCGAGATCTTCAACTGAATCGAAATACATAGCTGCTTTGGAGGCTACACAAGAGGCGATATGGATGAAGGAGTTCATTACAGAGCTCGGTGTGGTTCCAAGTGCGCTGGACCCAATGTCTATCTACTGTGATAACATGGGCGCCATAGCCAATGCGCAAGAACCAAGGTCACACAAGAAGCTAAAGCACATCAAGCTACGTTTTCACGCTATTCGAGAGCATGTCCAAGATGGTGACATAAAGATTTTCAAAGTACACACAGATCTGAATGTGGCGGATCCGTTGACTAAACCTCTCCCGAGGGAAAAACATGACCAGCACCAAACCACCATGGGTGTTCGGTATAGTACCATGTAATCAAGATTAGTTGACTCTAGTGAAAGTGGGATACTGTTGGAGATATGCCCTAGAGGCAATAATAAAAGTGGTTATTATTATATCTTTGTGTTTATGATAAATGTTTACATTCATGCTATAACAGTATTAAACCGGAAACATTAATACTTGTGTGATTTGTAAACTAAATTAGAGTCCCTAGTAAAGCCTCTTTGTAATACTAGCTTGTTGTTTAATATATGATCGTGGTTTCCCGATCATGAACATTGAGATGTTGTTAACAACAAAATCATATCATTAGGAGAATGGTATTATGGACATACTCCTATAGATAAGTGTAGCATTAAGATCAAGTCATTTCAATAGTTCATTTGCTATAAGCTTTTTGATACATAGTAACCTAATTCCTTCGACCATGATATCATGCTAATCACCATCACCGGAAGGATGCTTTGATGAAATCAAACACCACACTGTAACTGGGTGGCTATAAAGGTGGCATTGAGTGTTCGGAAAGTATGTGTTGAGGCACATGGATCAAGAGTGGGATTTGTCCATCCATATGACGGATATACTCTGGGCCCTCTCGGTGAAATGTCATCCAATTATATTGCAAGCATGTGACTGGCTCACAAGGGATCACATATCACGGGAACGAGAAAAGAGTACTTTTTGGTAACGAGGTTGAACTAGGTATGCAGAGATACCGACGATCAAAACCTCGGATAAGTAAACTATCGCGAGACATTGGTATCGTATGTAAGTGGTTCATTCGATCGCAAAGTAATCGTAGAAATATGTGGGAGCCATATGAATTTCCATATTACTCTATTGGTTATTGATCGGAGAAGTGTCTCGGTCATGTCCGCATAATTCACGAACCGTAGGGAGACACACTTAAGGATTCGATGTTGTTTAATAGATATGGAATGTTAGTAGGGATACCGAATGTTGTTCGGAGTCTCGGATGGGATCCGGGATATCACGAGGAGATCCGGAATGGTCCGGAGGACAAGATTCATATAAGGAAAGTCCAATTCTGGAGTTCGGGAATGTTTTCGGTGTTTTCATCGGAGAGGTTCTAGAAGGTTCACCGGACCAGAAGGGGAATGGACCATGAATGTGTCATGGATAAGTGGAATGATTGGATCATATCCTAGGTCACTTGTTTTGGGCATTTGCAAGAGAGAATTAAAGCTCTAAATTGAAAGTCAAACGCGAAGTTTGAAAAGTCAAACTGGGTCAATGGTTTCCTAGTGGAAGAAGGAAAGAGTCCTTCTCTCAATCCAACTTGGTTTTGGGTTTGGATTCAAACCCACCCCTCCCAAGGCTGCCCCCCTCTCATAAATAGAGGGGGAGGGCTGCCCCAAACACACAAGAGCCAAGCCCTCCCCACAGCGTCATGCTTGCCGCCAAGCTTGATTACCGCCCTAGCCTCCGCCGACACCTCCTCCTCCCGGTCTTCTAAAACCTAGATCACCGGGAAACCCTAGATCCACCATAACTCGCACCGGCTTAGGCGAAGCCCTACGGGATCTTCCCTCTACTTCCGACACCACGCCGTCTTTGCCGTGAGGGAGAACTACAAACTCCTTTTCTTTGGAATAAGGAGAGGAAGGTCTTCATCGAAAATCGAGCGATGTGACCGATCATTGAAGCGCTGCAGGCCTTGTGGGAAGGATCGTCTACGCGATCTTGAGATCGGCAAGTGTACGACTACATCACCCACGAGAATCTGCTCTTGTTAACCTCTTTGGAATCTTCGAGGGTGAGTGCTTCTATCGACTCGTTGCTATAATATAGTAGATAGATCTTGGCTTGTTTGTGTGCATGCGGTAGAAATTTTTTGTTTTCCATGCTACGAACCCCTACAGTACAGACATGGCCTCGGAACACGGACCGAAAGGTTAAGCATGAGTCATATAGTAGATATGATGCCCGTTTAATTCTCGCCTTTGAAGCTACACCGACTCACGTGATGATCGGACTTGGTGTAGTGGATTTGGTTCATGTAATCACCAAAAAGGCACAAGGGATGTCATTTTTGAGTGGGAGTTCATTCGTAATGTGGATTAGTTGAACTCAATCTATCATAAACTTAGTCTAAACTTTACAAATTCTGTTGTAGATGGCACCACCTGCTTTTAATTTCAATGTGTTCATGGAGAAAGAGAAACTTGCAACGAATGATAGCAACTTTACCGAATGGGCCATGAATTTGAGGATTCTCCTCTCTGCTGCACAAAAGAAATATGTGCTAGAAGCGCCGCTAGGCCCCCCACCTTCCGATGATGCCCCTGACAAGGAGAAGAATGTCTATCAGACTCGTCAGGAGGACCACAACTTAGTTCATTGCGGCATATTGTATGGGCTAGAGCCGGAACTTCGAAAGCGTTTCGAAAACGACAATGCATTTGATACAATGGGTGAGTTGAAAATGATTTTTGACACACATGCTGCTGTAGAGAGCTACAATGCTTTAGAAAAGTTCTTTAGCTGCATGATGGAAGAGCACAGCTCCGTAAGTGAGCATGTACTCAAGATGTCGGGTTACGCCGATAATCTTGTGTCCTTGGGAATATCGATTCCCATTGACTTAGGCATCCAGCGTGTTTTGTAGTCTCTGCCACCTAGCTATAAGAGCTTTGTGATGAACTATAATATCAAGGCATGAAGAAGTCTCTCCCCGAGCTTCTGTCAATGCTTAAAACTGTAGAAGTGGAGATCAAGAAGGAACATCAAGTGTTGATGATCAATAAGAACACTGGTTTCAAGAAAGACAAGAAGGGAAAATGGAAGGGAAGTAAGGGTGGCAAGTCGGTTGCCGTGCCTGAAAAAGAAACCCTGACTTGGACCTAAGTCTGATACCAAGTGCTCCTATTGTAAGGGGACTGGCCACTGGAAGCGCAATTGCCCCAAGTATTTGGCAGACAAGAAGGCCGGCAAGGCAAACAAAGGTATATATGATATACATGTTATTGATGTGTACTTGACTAGCTCGCAATAGCACCTGGGTATTTGATATCGGTTCAGTTGCTAATATTTGTAACTCGAATCAGGGGCTGCGGAACAAGCGACCACTAGCAAGGGGTGAGGTCAAGATGCATGTCGGCAATGGATCAAGCGTTGATGTGATCGTCGTCGGAACGCTGCCTCTCCACTTGCCATCGGGATTAGTAATAAACTTAAATAATTGTTATCTGGTGCCAGCACTGAGCATGAACATTGTATCTGGATCGTGTTTGATGCGAAGTGGTTATTCATTTAAATCTGAGAACAATGGTTGTTCTATTTATATGAATGAAATCTTTTATGGTCATGCACCGATGATGAATGGTTTATTTCTATTGGATCTCGATAATAGTATTACACATATTCATAATGTTGATGCTAAAAGGATTAAACTTAATGATGATATATCCGCATATATGTGGAACTGTCGTCTAGGTCATATTGGCGTTAAACACATGAAGAAGCTCCATTCGGATGGACTTTTGGAATCACTTGATTTTGAATCATTTGATACATGTGAGCCATGCCTTATGGGCAAGATGAGTAGAACGTCGTTTTTCGGTTCAATGGAACGGGCAACAGATTTATTGGAAATCATACATTCTGATGTATGTGGTCCAATGAGTGTGTCGGCGCGAGGTGGATATCGCTATTTTGTTACTTTCACGGATGATTTGAGTAGATACGGTTATATCTACTTGATGAAACACAAGTCTGAAACCTTTGAAAAGTTCAAGGAATTTCAGAATGAAGTGGAAAATCATCATAATAGAAATATCAAATTTCTACGGTCCGACCGTGGAGGTGAGTATCTAAGTTACGAGTTTAGCACTCATATGAAAGAGTGTGGAATTATTTCACAACTCACACCTGCCGAAACACCACAGCGGAATGGTGTCTCGGAACGCCGTAATCGTACTTTATTGGATATGGTTCGATCTATGATGTCTCTGACGGACTTGCCATTGTCATTTTGGGGTTATGCACTAGAAACTGCTGCATTCACTTTAAATCGGGCACCATCTAAATCCGTTGAAAAGACACTGTATGAATTGTGGTTTGGAAACAAACCTAAGCTATCATTTCTTAAAGTTTGGGTATGCAATGTTTATGTGAAGAAACTTCAACCGGATAAACTCGAACCCAAAGCAGAAAAATGCGTCTTCATAGGATACCCTAAGGAAACTATTGGGTATTCCTTATATCACAGATCTGAGGGCAAGGTTTTTGTTGCCAAGAATGGATCCTTTCTAGAGAAAGAGTTTCTCGCGAAAGGTCTGAGTAGTCGGAAGGTAAAACTCGAAGAGGTTATTGAACCTTCTCTTCAAAGTATGGCGAGTAGCGCAGCTCCGGAAGTCATTCCGGAGTTGGCTTCACCAGTTGAAGAGGGAACTAATGATAATGAGCATGAAACTCCAAAAGAGAGTACTATCGAACCTCACAGGTCTACCATGACGTGTGCATCTCCCGAGCTATACGGAAATCCTGTCATGAATTTCATGGTTGATGAAAATGATGACCCTGCGATGTATGAAGAAGCAATGATGAGCCCGGACTCCAACAAATGGTTAGAAGCCATGAAATCCGAGATGGAATCCATGTATGAAAATCAAGTTTGGAACTTGGTGGACTTACCTCACGACTGAAAGGTCGTGGAGAATAAATGGATTTTCAAAAGAAAAACTGATGCTGATGGTAATGTGACCGTCTATAAAGCTTGACTTGTCGCAAAGAGGTTTCGACAAATTCAAGGAGTTGACTAGCAATTGCTGCATATTTCGATTATGAGATATGGCAGATGGATATCAAAACCGCGTTGCTCAATGGTAATATTGAAGAAGAGTTGTATATGATACAACCAAAGGGTTTTGTCGATCCTAAGGATGCTAACAAGGTGTGCAAGCTTCAACGATCCATCTATGGATTGAAGCAAGCATCACGAAGTTGGAATCTCCGCTTTGATGAGGTGATCAAAGAGTTTGGATTTGTCCAAACTTATGGAGAAGCTTGTATTTACAAGAAAGTGAGTGGGAGTAATGTGGCATTTTTGATATTATATGTGGATGACATATTATTGGTCGGAAATGATATAGATCTTTTAAACAGTGTTAAAAGTTATCTAAACAGCAAATTTTCAATGAAGGACCTAGGTGAAGTGTCATACATATTAGGCATAAAGATCTATAGAGATAGATCTAGGTGCCTAATAGGGCTATTGCAAAGTACATACCTAGATAAGATTTTAAAGAAGTTTAAAATGGACGAAAGTAAGAAGGGGTTCTTAGCTATGTTGCAAGGCAGGACATTGAGTAAGACTCAAAGTCCGGCTACGGCGGAAGAAATAGAGATAATGGAAAAAAGTCCAGTATGCTTTAGCCATAGGCTCTATAATGTACGTCATGCTATGTACAAGACCGGATGTGGCACATGCTATTAGTTTGACTAGTAGGTACCAATCGGATCTAGGTTCGGAACACTGGATAACAGTCAAGAATATCCTTAAGTACTTGCGAAGAACTAAGGATATGTTTCTTGTATACGGAGGTGAAGAAGAGCTCGTCGCTGAGTGTTATGTCGACGCTAGCTTTGACACCGATCCAGATGACTCTAAGTCTCAATCCGGAAACGTATTTCTCATGAATGGTGGAGAGGTTAGCTGGAGGAGTTCCAAACAACACGTGGTGGCGGGATCAACAACGAAGGCCAAATATGTTGCTGCTTCAGAAGCGGCTCAGGAAGCAGTTTGGATGAAGGAGTTCATATCCGAACTAGGTGTGGTTGCAAGCGCGTTGGACCCAATGGTGATCTATTGTGACAACAATGGTGCCATTGCCAATGCCAATGAACCAAGGTCTCACAAGTATTCCAAGCATATTAAGCACCGGTTTCACTCCATCCGTGAACATGTCAAGGATGGAGATATAAATATTTGTAAAGTACATACGGATCTCAATGTAGCAGATCCGTTGACTAAAACTCTCCCTAGAGCAAAACATGATCAACACCAGAACTCCATGGGTGTTAGATACATCACTATGTAACTAGATTATTGTCTCTAGTGCAAGTGGGAGACTGAAGGGAATATGCCCTGAGAGGCAATAATAAAGTGTTTATTATGTGTATTCCAACTATATGATAGATGTTGATTTTGCATGCTATAATTTTATTAATATGAAAACGTTAATACATGTGTGTTTAATAAACAAACATAAAGTTCCTAGTTATGCCTCTCTCATAAACTAGCTCGTTGATTAACAAGATGATCAAAGTTTCCTAATCATAGGCATTGAATGTTGTTAATAACGAGATCACAACATTAGTGTAATAGTGTGATGAAAATTCATCCGAAGTATAGCATTACGATCAAAGTCATTGAGTTTATATTGCTATGACAACTTACGAAGTGATCCTAATCCTTAGACCATGAGATCATGTCAATCACTAACATTGGAAGAGTTTTCTTGATAACATCAAACGTCACATCATAACTGGGTGATTATAAAGATGGATTCGGAACTACTAAAGTGTTATGTTGAGGCTCATGGATCGAGAGTGGAATTTATTCATCCCAATGGCAGATAGATATACTTTGGGCCCTCTCGGTGATATCACATTGATTAGCTTGCAAGCAAGTGATTTGATCACTAGAATGTTATATCACGGGAACGAGAAAAGAGTGCATGTCAGTAATGAGATCAAACTAGGTATGGAGATACCAATGATAGAATCTCGGACATGTAATATATCGTGAAACAAAGGGATTAAGATACTAGCGTAAAAGGTTCCGACGATCACAGGATAGTCATCGTTGAATGTGTGGGAGTCAGTATGGGTCTCCAGATCCCGCTTCTGATTATTGATCGGAGAAGGGTCTCGATCATGTCCGCATTATTCGCAAACCATAGGGTGGCACACTTAAGTGACACCGACATCCAATTGGAGCAAAAGTTTCATGCCGGAAAGAATAACAAGCACATGAATTTATTTCACTAGATACCGAAACATGTTTTCGGGTGAAATTGCAGAAAGTGTTTTTGCATGTGAAATGAAATACTAGCAAGGGGTTATATGTGAATGTTTGTCATTAAAGTAATTGACAAAATTCTGAATAAATAAAAGGAGTTTTATTTAATGAGAGTTTTCATTAAATTTGGTGGAAATTTAATGGGAATTTGAGTGGGATTTTGAGTGGAGGAAATTGAAAGGATTTTTATGAGTGGAGTGTCCACCCACATGAATGAAGGAGGGGAGGGGGCAGCCCCCATGGCCGGCGGCCACCCTCTTGGGTGCCCCCCTCCTCCTATAAAAGGCACCCCTCTCCTCACTTCTCACTCACACCTCCTCGTGAAGGATCTCTCTCCCCCTCTAGAATTTATCCCTCATGGTCTCGGACTAGCGAGATACATGTTCCCGGTGGCTATTCGGCAAGAAAGAGTTATGCTTCCGCTGCATCGTTGGAGCGAGGAGGCGGAGGTTGCTCGGTGTCTTGTACGTGTGTGCGAGCACGGATGCGCTGCTGATTTGCGGCGCTAGGACTTTCTCTCGATCTTGAGATTGGCAAGAGATCGTCTACATCAACCACGAGTTTAACTCGTTATGCTTTGTCGGTCTTCAAGGGTATGTTCTCTATGGATATACATCCGCCCGTTGTTTGTATCTACTAGATAGATCTTGGTACATAGTTCTCATCGTAGTAAAAGTTTTGTTTTCTATGTTGCGAACCCTACAGTTTGAATGCAAAAGAGCTATAAGATGTGATGTTGGGTTCATTGACCCATATATCATTAATGAATATACGTTAAAGAATTACCCCAAGGACGTGGAGGAAGACATGTGCAGGTTCTTAACCGAGAATAATTTTGTTAAGGAAATACTATTTCCTTACAACTTCAAGTAAGTGTTTCTATCTTGTACACATTTTATTTTTGCTTAGTCGATGAGCTATGCATGTATGCTTATGTAAACGTCCATAGATTCCACTGGATCTTGCTAAACATTCAAGTTGACAAGTCCCTAGTTGAAGTCCATGACTCATTAAGTTGGGACCAAGAGCAGTGGAGCGACATAAAAGCAATGCTCCATAAGTAATTTCAATCATTATCGCATTATATCGGCCTCTTTCGTTCATTTCCTGATATCAAGTAACTAATAACTCATTTGTTCATTTTCTTTGCTGAGCAGGTGTTGGACACGGTTCAAACAGAAAATACCAGGTCCATTCAAAGAGGAGCTAACTTATAAAATGGTGAAGAGTTTACAGCAACCACCGGGAACTCATTTATATGGATACTACGTCTGCGAGTACATCCGTGAGTTGATCAGTGAGCGGAAAGTTGACTCATATTTTATTTATGGTTTGCGGGAGAAACTAGAGCCAGACCAGCGCATACGAGCAATTCAAGAGGAGCTGGCGGGATTTATGATGAAGTAGGTCCTTGATGTACATGGAGAGCATTATGCGGATGACGTGGAACTCGATATGCCTTAGTGATCTCCATGTAGGTGATATGATATATATATCATCAATAACCATGTAATTTCAAAACATTTCTTCCTTTTGATATGATTGATTATATGTATGCTTGCAAGGGATCAATTAATTATATGGATGCATCGACGTGTACTATGTATGTAGTAGCATAGAATATGTGTACTGAAATATATGTTTGAAATTATAGTGAAACACAAAACAAAAAAGGAACGAAATGGCAAAAAAAATACACAATCTCTGCCACGACAGAGAAACACACAATTCTCTGCCACGGCAGTAAACCGTATAGTCCTGGGTGGTGTTACGGCCCGGGACTAGAGGGTTTGCGCCCCCCGTCTCGCTGAAACAGCCACGTGGCTGTTATCAGTCGCGGGCCGTAGCGAGCCGGAACTAGAGGGGGGCCTCTAGTCCTGGCAGTCCCGGGCACAAAACCGGGACTAGAGCCAGTTACGGCCCGGGACTGGAGGCCTGTTTTCCACCAGTGTTGGTAAGTTGTGAAAAGAAGATGGTGTTGACAGGTGGGCCATACATCCATCTCAGCTCCTATACGTGCTCTGTCAAGTCAGCTCTTATAACTAGGCACACCTGTCAGGATAATTGCTGTCAAAATACTCTTAGACGTGAATTAATACGAGTTGTAACACCATGATTCAGACTTGGTAGATTTTTTAAAACAATAGCAAAACTGGTACTGGCATGTTACTGTAGCTCCAAATATGTTAATTTTATTTAATTTACTCATATGCAAAGGATTCAAGAAACAATACCATGTGGGTCAAATAGACATTATTAGTTTCCATTTTGCTAATCTTGGTTGACTAAGAATTGACTTAATTCTAATTTGACTCATGGGCCGTTTGATTGTGTCGTGATTCTTGGTAGCCATGAGATGCAACATTTTCTCAGTTATATTTGAGTTGCGATTAAGATTTCATACTTGTACTAATACGCTTTGATGTGTTCAATGAGCGGCTCAATGTTCACAGATTCGTCGAATTCGAGGGGAAAAGGCAGAAGGCACAAAGAACACGATAAAAACACACGCATAGATGGAGATAAATAGCGAGGCAAACCCGTAGAATCAAATCGATCCCTGCAATAAACCCCCAACTGAGCAACCTCTAGAATTCAAAAGACAAGCCATCATTCACTTTAATTAAAACCGATTCTTTCTTACCGGCCGGTCCACCGTTCCAATAGAACCCTAGCAAAAAAGAATAACAACCAATAGAACACTAAGTAAGATTGGCATTACTAGAACTTCGGGCATGGGCACCCGTTCTTCCCATTTCCCGTGCATTTTTAATCAAGAATAATCCACCATCAATGGGCACGGGCATGAGAATCAATTGATAATTAATGTTCCGTGGCCGGTGCCTTGGTCTTCAACCCTCAATTATCCCCTACACCACGTCGCCACTCCCCTCTCCCTCAACTGGACCAAGCGGAGGAGGAACTACCGGCCTCACGCGGAGAAGTGTCCAACAGCGCGGCGTCCAGCTGATCCATGGGCATGCCACGACAGCCGAACTCTAGCCTGATATTCGACCTCGCATGGATTGAACTCCAATGCTACGATTGTGCTTGACAATTTTTTGTCTGTTTCGCAAAAGAGGGAGCAGTTGATGGGTCTGGAGTGATCAGCAACACAAAGAGAAAGATGCACTCCAATGGTTCCCTTGATCCTGCTTACCGTGAAATTTTAGCTATTTTTTGCTTTCATATTTATCTACTGTTTTGGTAGTACATTGCGACATGTATCTAACCTTTTGATCTATTGAACATGGATGTATGCCAAATTCACTTGTGTGCTTTAGTCCTTATTAATTTAGATTCATCACCAAGTAATTTTTAGTTTACTTATGCATCTTCACATTTCAGTTAGCTTTCCACTTCTAACCGCTGTTATGAAATTACTCTGTGCCTTCACAGTCAATAGGCCATAAGTGAACGTGGTACATGAAGTTATCTAGAATTTTGGTTGCTCTATTGTGGGTGTGCTACATACATGTAAAATTGTTGTTGATACAAATTGAACCAACTCTAGCCTTTTCTTTTAGGAAATCAAATTGAACCAACTCTAGCCTTTTCCTAGGAAATTGTTTTTCTAGGCCGTTCATAAATTTCTGTATTTGTGAGAATGCATGTGATGATATGCTTCTCTTGGTTAACATTTTATGATGATGGTTAATGATAAGTTATAATTGTTTTCCTAGAGCCTTCTTGGGTCTTCTGAACCTTGTAAAAGTATTTTAAGAAATTGTTAGTTTTTTAACAACTCTTGAGACAAGAGTGCAAAGCTACAACTATTACTATTGTTGGAACTGTGATGATGTTGCTACCTATCCTTGGCTATGTACGTGACTAAGACGAAGTCTTGGGCTATGTGGGTGACTATGGCATCTGAAAAGACTTTGCAAGAGACACTGGGCGATAGTCACAATTGACATGTTGGACCTATTTGGCCTATTTGTAATGTTTCTTACTTTTAAGCCTCTATTGATGATTATTTATAGATCGGTGAAATTTGCGCAGAAAAAGAGATTTGTTCGGTTAATCCATTTCCTTAGTGAAGTGGGCTGGTTTGGAAGGGACTAGAGGGGATTTTTTTTTTTTGTGAAGACTAGAGGAGATTTTGATTAGATGGAATTTAATCCCCCTCAATCTCTCCCTATCCTGCTCAATTCTAATAAAGCCGAACAAGGCCTAAAAGAAGCACACAAGATCGATAATATTGCAGCAGCCAGACAAGGATCATGGGACGCTCTTCTTTCCTCGCACGAACTCTAGCACCGTTGGTTCTCATATGCCGCTCCTTGGAATACTCGGGCAGCGGTCCAAGGTAACTGAGCTTTGTCCATGCATGCATGCGTGCTCTAGTTGTAGGTTTTGTAGGTGGTTACCCCTCGGCTTCGCCCTGACAGGTTTGTAATTTGTTGTTTCTCCACTTGCAAGCTTAATATAATGACACATAGAGTGAGGGTTCTTGAAAAAGGTTGTACGTTTTTATCTCTAAAATATGTATCTCAACTTTGTTTATATTCACATGTAGCTATACATGTTTTAGTGTCTAGATACATATGAATATAAACAGAGTTGAAACACTTATTTTGAAACGGGATGTGGAACAATGGAGTTGTGATCCCAAATCTTAAGCTATTTTTGTAAATCGGACTAAGCATTTTCCATTAAGACTTTATAGAGATTAAAAAGGGTTTGTTTCGTACCCGAATGGAGGTACATCCACCGCACGAGAATCCTCGTGACGTGGCGGTGGTATGTGCGGTACTGGCACTACACTACTGGAAAAACCATCTTCGGTTCGATCAGAACAAGCCCAGCAGTCCCGGCCTGGCACAGCCCGCGACTAGTGGGAGCACTAGTTCCGGACCGTGAGGCCTCTAACGGCTAGAAACGGCCGTAGTGACTAGTCCCGGGTCGGACCAGGTCATTAGTCCCGGTCCGTAATACGGTCCGGGACTAATAACCTGGAGCAGGCCAGCTGGTCCTTTCGTGGACTATTAGTCCCGGGTCGTATCACGGTCCGGGACTAGTTGTCCAACTCTATATAATCTGCCTCCTGTCCTGCTGCCCTAAAGCATATGGTGGCCATTTTTCTCAAAGAAGCAAGAGAGTTCATGCCATTTTTTTCTCAAGGTTTGTCAAGATTTAGTTTGCAACACCTAAATCCAAAGCTTTGAAAGATTAGAACTTCATTCTTTCATCTCTTATTGCTACTTTAGCTCTATAATGCTCTAGAAGTATAGAGATATGAATCAAATGCATACATGCTCTAGAAGTAGCTAGAAGGATTTTGATATATATGTGTAACAAATTTTGATTAGGCACATAGTTACTGAAAATTGAAATGTGTAATTTTAGAGTTTCAGAGCTTAGTATGGAATGAGGTTTTCACTGATAGAACAATAATAAAAAACTCCACATTTATCATGTTGATTGTTTTCTGCAATTCACAAATTGGTGCATGTAAATTTTTCAAAATTCAAAATTAATGCTCTAGAAGCTCTCAATATAACTTGTAATAATTTTATCATGTTGTGTAATGGTTTTTGATATACTTTTACTATAATGCAGATGGTCCGGGAATGGATGTACGGTACTGACCGACGCTCTGGCGAGTTCATTAATGGCGTGCATGAATGCATCCGTGTTGCTGATGCAAACAACCGCAATGGTTTTGTATTCTGTCCATGTAATGGATGTAGGAATTAGAAGGATTACTCTGACTCAAAAACCCTTCACAGCCACCTGTTGAAGTCCGACTTCATGCCCAGTTATAATTGTTGGACCAAGCACGGAGAGAGAGGGGTTATAATGGAAGACAATGAAGAAGAGGAGGAGGATGACAACTATCATGGTTTCCCTGAGTACGGAGATACTTCCATGGGGGATGCTGAAGGGGAGGATGAAGAAGAGACACATGATGAATCCGCTGATGATCTTGGTCGGACCATTGCTGATGCACGAAGAGATTGTGAAACTGAAAAGGATAGGGAGAAGTTCAATCACATGTTAGAGGATCATAAAAAGTTGTTGTACCCAAATTGCGAAAATGGTCTGAAAAAGCTGGGCAGCACACTGGAATTGCTGCGATGGAAGGCTGAGTGTGCTATACCTGACTCCTCATTTGAAAAGTTGCTGAAAATGATGAAGAATATGCTTCCAAAAGATAGCGTATTGCCCGCCAGTATGTACGAAGCAAAGAAGGTTGTCTGCCCTCTAGGTTTAGAGGTTTAGAAGATGCATGCATGCCCTAATGACTGCATCCTCTACCGCGGTGAGGAGTATGAGAATTTGGATGCATGCCCGGTATGCACTTCACTTCGGTATAAGATTAGACGAGATGACCCTGGTGACGTTGAGGGCGAGCCCCCCCGGAAGAGGGTTCCTGCGAAGGTGATGTGGTATGCTCCTATAATACCACGGTTGAAACGCTTATTCAGAAACAAATAGCACGCCAAGTTGTTGCGATGGTATAAAGAGGAACGTAAGTCAGACGGGATGTTGAGACACCCCGCTGATGGGTCGCAATGGAGAAAAATCGATAGAAAGTACCCGTACTTTGCAGATGACGCAAGGAGTTTAAGTTTGGTCTAAGTACAGATGGCATGAATCCTTTTGGGGAGCAGAGCTCCAGTCATAGCACCTAGCCCATGACTCTATGCATCTATAACCTTCCTCCTTGGTTGTGCATGAAGCGGAAGTTCATTATGATGCCAGTGTTGATCCAAGGTCCGAAGCAACCCGGCAACGACATTGATGTGTACCTAAGGCCATTAGTGGAAGAACTTTTACAATTGTGGCACGAACCTGGGATACGCGTGTGGGATGAGCACAAGCAGGAAGAATTTAACCTCCGAGCATTGCTTTTCGTAACAATCAATGATTGGCCTTCTCTTAGTAACCTTTCAGGACAGTCAAACAAGGGATACAATGCATGCACACACTGTTTAGATGAGACTGAAAGTATATATTTGGAACATTGTAAGAAGAATGTATACAATGAGCATCGTCAATTTCTTTTGGCCAAGCATCCCTTAAGAAAGAAAGGCAAGCATTTCAACGGTCTGGCATGTCACCAGACGAAGCCTAAGGAGCGTACTGGTGCTGATATATTTGATATGGTCAAAGATTTGGATCAACTGGTAACCTTTGGAAAGGGTCCTAAAGGAAAATCTGTTCCGAAGGACGCTGAAGGACACGCACCCATGTGGAAGAAGAAATCTATATTTTGGGAGCTACCATATTGGAAATTCTTAGAGGTCCGCTCTGCAATCGATGTGATGCATGTGACGAAGAATCTTTGCGTGAACCTGCTAGGCTTCTTGGGCGTGTATGGGAAGACAAAAGATACACCGGAAGCACGAAAGGACCATCAACGTATGAAAGACCCAGATGGCCTGCATCCAGAATGGTTTCAAGGTCATGCCAGCTACGCTCTTACCAAACAAGAGAAGGAAATATTTTTTGAATGCCTAAGCAGTATTAAGGTCCCGTCTGGCTTCTCGTCGAATATAAAGGGAATAATAAATATGGCAGAAAAAAGTTCCAAAACCTAAAGTCTCATGACTACCACGTGATTATGACGCAAATGCTTCCGATTGCATTGAGGGGGCTTCTACCAGATAATGTTCGAGTACCCATTGTGAAGCTATGTGCATTTCTCAATGCAATCTCTCAGAAGATAATCAATCCTGAAGATCTACCACGGTTACAGAATGATGTGGTCCAATGTCTTGTCAGTTTTGTGTTGGTGTTCCCACCATCCTTCTTCAATATTATGACGCACCTGCTCGTTCACCTAGTCGAAGAGATTTCCATTCTCGGTACTGTATTTCTACACAATATGTTTCCCTTTGAGAGGTTCATGGGAATCTTAAAGAAATATGTTCGTAACCGTGCTAGGCCAGAAGGAAGCATCTCCAAGGGCTATGGAACCGAGGAGGTCATTGAATTTTGTGTTGACTTTGTTCCTGACCTTAAGCCGATTGGTCTTCCTCAATCGCGGTATGAGGGGAGACTGAGTGGAAAGGGTACTCTAGGAAGGAAATCAATAATATGTAGGGACGGGCATTCTTACACCGAAGCACATTACACCGTTCTACAGAATTCTATCTTGGTAGCCCCATATATCGAGAAACACAAGAAAATCTTACGCTCCAACAACCCTAGAAAGCATGACTCTTGGGTTAGAGATGAACACATGAAGAGTTTCGGCGGTTGGTTGCAACATCTCATAAAAAACAACACTCTTGGAGATCAGCTATACTTGTTGTCTAGGTCCCCATCTTCGACTATATCGACTTTCCAAGGGTACGAGATAAATGGGTATACATTTTACACGATAGCCCAAGATAAAAAGAGCACCAACCAAAACAGTGGTGTCCGCTTTGATGCAACAAACAACAATGGGTCAAAGACCACATATTATGGTTACATAGAGGAGATATGGGAACTTGACTATGGACCTACTTTTAAGGTCCCCTTGTTTCAGTCCAAATGGGTCAAGCTGACAGGAGGAGGGGTTGAGGTAGACAAGAAATACAGAATGACATCGTTGGATCTCAACAATCTTGGGTACTTAGACGAACCATTCGTCCTAGCCAATGATGTGGCTCAGGTTTTCTATGTGAAGGACATGTCTACCAAACCTAGAAAAAGAAAAAATAAGAAAAAGAATACATCAGACGATGAGCCAAAGCGCCACATAGTTCTTTCAGGAAAAAGAAACATCGTGGGAGTGGAGGACAAGACAGACATGTCAAAAGATTGTGATAAGTTTCATGAAATTCTGCCCTTCGCGGTGAAGGATGACCCAAGCATCATGTTAATGAATGAAGATGCTCCATGGATACGACGGGATCAGAAAGGAACACACGCGAAGAAATGATATGTAATAATTGTAACATTTTATGAGTGAAGATGCTCCATGTGTCCATTTTTATAGTGTTGTCTGCAAACAATCTTGAGTGTGTTAGTCTTGTTTTGTGGCTGGACCGGGACTAAAGGAGGGCCTTTAGTACTGATTCATACTTACCATTAAGATCTGATCTCCAAACGCGTGAGGTCACATATTAGGGAGTGCCTCTATGACTAGTTTCTCGGAGATGCCGGAGGACTGGGATCCGGCGGCATCTCCCTGAAACTGTCCGTAGTGGTGTCCCTTCTCTCGAAAACCATCTTGTAGCTTGTAACTTCTCTAACTAGATCAATACGCCTAGGAGCTAACTAATTTCACATATTAGGGAGTGCCTCTATGACCAGTTTCTCGGAGATGCCGGAGGACTGGGCTCCGTTGGCATCTCCCTGAAACTGGCCGTAGTGGTGTCCCTGCTCTCAAAAACCATCTTGGAGATGCCTCAAACTGGCTGGAGGACTGGACTCACAAGGATGCCTATTTATAGTACAAGCAGCTCAGCATAATGTCGACACTCACGACATAATGTCGACACTCACCCCTATTATTAGTGCTGACTCATGTTTTGTCCCGGTTGGTGTCTCCAACCGGGACTAAAGGTTCATCTTTAGTCGGTTGGTGACACCATCCTAATACAAGCATACGACATAATGTCGACACTCACCCCTATTATTAGTGTTGCTCGGCCCGTCGCATAATCCCTTCAACATGGTTGGTTTCTCCAACCGGGACTAAAGATGAACCCTCTCTTATATAGGCATTTCCTCTATTTATTAGGTAACACTCAAGACATTTATTAATATTAAAACCGGGACAAACTGGGACTAGCTAACACTCAGGACTAAAGCCGCCTTTAGTCATAATCATGCCTAGTCCTATAGTATGCAGCTCAGGTCTTCTTCGTCATCGTCATCATCATCGTCATCGCGTCACCGCCACTCCGGGATCCTCGGCCCATCCATGGCATATACCAGGCCATTCCAGCCTCGGATTCACGGCGGGGGAAGGGGTCTCTCTGGAAGACGATGCCGCTACCGCCGGCGGTGGGGCCTTTTGTGGCTCTGGCGGGTGGACTCGTGGGCACCGCAGCGAGGATGGTCTCTCCCGGCGATGTAGCGCATCACTCCGATGATAGTCTTGTTCGCCACCACAGCACGGCCGGGCCGTTGTGGTTCACCGTGCGGCCATCACCCTGCACTGCAAGCTCCCTTTCCCGCCTATTAGCGAAGAAGGCATTCCAGGTGTCGTAGTTGTCGGGATCCTGCTGGGGATCCATCCGCTGCTCCGGCGTGAGCTCGTGGTAGAAGTGGTTTGTGATGGCCGCCTGGCGTGCGGAACCTTGAGGGATAGGAGGGACAGAACCCTCGGCGCCAAAGATCCAGCGGTGGGCGGCCGGTGCCAGCGGACAAGGTAGTTGAGGCGCCTGGCGCCTCGGTCTCCTCGGTCGAATGGCCCGATGGCGTGTCCATTGTTCTAAGAGAGGAAGGTGTGGATGTGTGGATAGCCATGGCGATTTCCCTAAATATAGAGGAAAGGCGGAAAACTTGGCGTGAAGCTCTGGGAAATGGCGGGAAATATCTTTAGTCCCAGTTAGTGACTACATCCGGGACTAAAAGCTCTCGTAGAAAGGAAAGGGCGGGAAAACTTGGCGGGAAGCGGTGGGAAATGGCAGGAAATATCTTTAGTCCCGGTTTTTATATTTGATTTTTCTGATAATAATAGACATATTATTTGTTTTATTTGGATTATTATAATAAAAGATATGATTTTCCAAAGTTTTTATATTTGATTTGAATTAAAAAATGAAAATTTACAAATGAAATAATTTATAAATGATGCAAACAGATAAATGGATATTATATTAAGATTCTTTATATTTTTCTTATAATAATAGACATATTATTTGTTTTATTTGGATTATTACAATAAAAGATATGATTTTCCAAAGTTTTTATATTTGATTTGAATTAAAAAAAGACAATTTACAAATGAAATAATTTATAAATGATGCAAACAGATAAATGGATATTATATTAAGATTCTTTATATTTTCTCATAATAATAGACATATTATTTGTGTTATTTGGATTATTACAATAAAATATATGATTTTCCAAAGTTTTTATATTTGATTTGAATTAAAAAAAGAAAATTTACAAATGAAATAATTTATAAATGATGCAAACAGATAAATGGATATTATATTAAGATTCTTTATATTTTTCTTATAATAATAGACATCTTATTTGTTTTATTTGGATTATTACAATAAAAGATATGATTTTCCAAAGTTTTTATATTTGATTTGAATTAAAAAAAGAAAATTTACAAATGAAATAATTTATAAATGATGCAAACAGATAAATGGATATTATATTAAGATTCTTTATATTTTTCTGATAATGATAGACATATTATTTGTGTTATTTGTATTATTACAATAAAAGATATGATTTTCCAAAGTTTTTATATTTGATTTGAATTAAAAAAAGAAAATTTACAAATGAAATAATTTATAAATGATGCAAACAGATAAATGGACATTATATTAAGATTCTTTATATTTTTCTGATAATAATAGATATATTATTTGTTTTATTTCGATTATTACATTAAAATATATGATTTTCCAAAGTTTTTATATTAGTTTTGAATTAAAAAAAAAATTACAAAAAAACAATTAGTCGCAGGTCGTGGATGGACCCGGGACTAAAGGGTGCCTGCGCGCGCAAAAACGAAGCGGCCGAAAAATACACACTAGTTCCGGGCTGTGGCTTTACCCGCGACTAAAGGGGGGGGGGGTCTTTAGTCGCGGGTTAAGCCACGGCCCGGGACTAGAGACCCTATAGTCGCGGTCGGTGCCTTAGCCCGGGACTAAAGGTCTGTCCCTTTATATTCTGGCATCAGGGGAGGTGCTGCCCCAACACTTCGCATTTCTCGACAAAGACGAAGCACACCTGTAAGACGAAGGCAGCGGAGGTGTCAATTCCGCCCGCTCCATTGCGTGCGTCGTGTTTATCGTGTCGCCGCTCATGCAGTGAGATGGTTCTCCAGGGCATCTCAGTATCGCTCGGGGTGGCCGGGAACGTCGCCAACGACGGCGCCTCTACGACGGTTAGGGTTCGGCCAGGGAAAGGAAACGAGAGAGGGAGCGAGCCTGGGGGGAATGAGAGGATAGGGAGAGGGAGAGGCGTGCTCTCCAGGGCGCAAAGACGGATCGGCGGCAATGCGAGGGCGTCGCCAATGACTGGCCAGAGGAGGAATCTGACAGGAAGGAAGGACGGCGAGGTATTGGGCCGAAATCTTTGGCAGTGCACGTCACGCGCATCATGCGATGTGAAAGGAAGAGGGAGAGAGAGATGGGCACTGGTTGGGGCTGCTGCTTTTTTCTTTTCCAAATTTTTTTCTTTTTCTGTTTTTTCTTTTCTCTTTGTATTTTTCAAATACAAATCTGTTTTATATTATTTTTTTAATTATTTTTTTAATTATAATTAGCTAGGATTAGGATTATATTGTTAGCTAGGGTTATTTTAATTATAATTAGCTAGGGTTATTTTTTAATTATATTTAGCTAGGGTTATTTTTTTAATTATAATTATCTAGGGTTATTTTTTTAATTATTGTTTTAATTATAATTAGCTAGGGTTAGTTTTTTGTTTTAGTTATTAGCTATGATTATATTGTTTTACCACAATTAATATTAGGATTATTGTTTTACCACAATTAATATTAGGATTATTGTTTTACCACAAATAATATTAGGTTTTACCATAATTAATATTAGGAAATGTTATAGTTTTTTTCTATAGTTTTTTTATAGTTTTTTATATTAGGTTTTTTTGTTTTAGTATTAGGATTATTGTTTTAATTAAAATATTAGAATTAGGATTATTGTTTTAGTGATTTTTTTGTTTTATTTATTAAGATTAGAATTAGGATTAGGATTAGGGTTATTTTTTTGTTTTAGTTATTATGATTATTGTTTTAGCACAAATAATATTAGGATTATTATAATTAGGATTATTATAATTAGGATTATATTGTTTTAGTTATTAGGATTATTGTTTTTTCTAACCTGTTCAACTCTCTTTTTGTTATAGATAATTAAGTCATGTATCCATCCGAAGATCCTGGTCGCATCGGTGAAGGTTTTCTTCAGGGCATGATAAGAGGTGAAATTCCTCTTAATATTACTACCGGCGCCGAAGATATTTTGCTCGAGGAAGAGATATCCTCATATCTGAATCCATCTGGTGATGGACTAGAGGAAAACCTAATGTACCAAGGGGAAGACCAGATGGACGAAGGGCAAACAAATAACAACAATAATGATGGCCCCTCGACAGGATCCGGCGAGGTACATATATATATAAAGTCTCATGTTACCTCTATTCATTAACTGATCTAGATATATATTAATCACTCTCTCTTCTTCTTTTAGCCCACCGGATCGAAGCAATCGACAGCTCGAACGAAACGAGGGCCGAACAAAAAGTTGGATGGTAATCAGAGGTTCACCATCGAAGAAATAGATGATGATGGTGAACCGATTGCTCCAGAGAAGCACTGGAGGATGTTTATAAATCAATGCGGGGTGCTTGTTAGCGACAACCTACCGATCACCATCCAAGAATGGAATAAGTCAAAGAAAGCCGGTGAAGAATCCAACAGCTATGTCACCGATGATGCCAAAGATGACCTTTGGCAGAAGCTCATAGCGCATTTCATACTACCTCCAGAGTATGAGGAATTTGAGGTAGATGGTATTACCCCAAGGCCGGGTGGGCTTGAAAATAGAGCGAAAGTCAAGGAGTGGGCACTAAGCAAGATGGCTGAACTGTACCGGAACCACAAGAAAAGTTTATACGCGAAATATGTCGCGAAAAAGAAAACTCCAGACTTCAAAGGAGTAAACGAGAAGTTGAGAGAACAGTGGCCCGATTTTGTATAGTACAAGCAATCTGATAAAGCAAAGCCAAAGTCGGCAAAGAACGCGTTAAATGCTGCCAACAAGAAATACCATCATAAAATGGGGACGGGTGGCTACAAGAGTGCCATCCCTAAGTGGGAAACTATGGAGAAGGAAATGAGGGCTAGAGGCGTCACTCCTGGTACAGATGGATGGCCCGAGAGGTCAAAGCACTGGTGGTATGGGCACGGGGGATCCTTGGACCTAGAAACAGGGAAGACATTATTTCATGATAAAATTCTAAAACCCTCCCAAGATCTTATTCAAGCAATGAACGATGCTCAATTCGGATTGTTCCGTCCCGAGAGAGAGAACGACGAGCTGACACGCGCCCTAGGGAATCCTGAAAAGGGAGGACGAACACGAGGCAAAGGCGCCGGTGTCTCGTGGAAGAAAGGGTTTCCTCAGTACGATGCCAGTTACAGAAGCCGTCAGATAAAGAAGGACCTGGAGGCAGACCGGATCTCCAGGGTAGAGCAGGACCTAGCTTATCTGAAGAACCTCATGCATGAAATTAGCCAAAGGCCGCCGTCGTCAACTCACCCACGGTCTGATGATCCTGCATTGGATCTTAGCCAATGGAGAAGCAGCGTGGCTTCCACGGAGGTCCGTGCTGATGATCAAGCACTGCTGGATTATGCACCGGCTCCTCACTACCCCGTGGATGATGTCAGAGAGATGGCACAATGTGAGCTACATCAGCCAATGAACAACCTGTCCTTCAAGGTGGCGATCGGCACTGCTTTACCTTGTCTACCTGGAGCACTCCACCATTCACTTCCGATTCCACCAGGCTATGCTCGTGTCACGGTGGATGACATAGTGGAGGATTTTGCGGACCTAGAGATTGAAATCGGTACGCCTAAAGGCCTTACGAAACGAGGAGATGTCAAGCGCAACATCATTCTATGGAATAAGAAGTACATCAAGTTTCCAGGCTCGGTGCCAAGGCCACCGACTCCAAGGAATCCAAATCCACCCCGCATCGAATATCGTCAACCACCAAGTCCACCCCAACCCGATTATCGCCAACCTCCAAGTCCACCCCAACCCGATTATCGCCAACCTCCAAGTCCACCCCGCCCCGCTGACGATCGCCGCAGCAGGAGTACATCAACTCGATCTCCACCTCCGCCTCCGTGCAATACTACTACCTCGTCGAAGAAATGGAAGTTCGACGGTCCCCCGCTCCCCACATCGAAGAAAGGTCAAACGCCGAAGATAGTCGATATCCCGCCGGCTCTTCCAAAGAGACCTTATGACAAGACCGATGAGGAAACTAATGCGGATGTGGCTGCCCAAGTTAAGGTGCATTTTGCACCCAAAAAGCCTGAGCCAAAGCTGGTATATAACAAAAAAACCAAAAAGTGGGCTAAGTCCTTTCTTGAGCAACCATCCCAGATATCGATGAATCTGGAATCAGACTATGACCGGGAGATTATTAAGCTAGCACAGAAGAAAAAATCACAAGTGCAAAAAGCGGGAAGCAAGTTGCCCAGCTCGAAGCACAGAAGAATTAATCGGTCGCCCCGCTCAAAGTCATGTCAAACCTCGACAAGGCCTTCAGAGCTGAAATGGATATGGACATGCAAATAATGGACCCTAGAGCCCGTAATAATGCTGCACTTATGGGAATCACTGTATTGCAGGCCAAAGCACTTGCTAACGAAGCACATATGTCTCTTGGTCAATATTTAGGCTATGAAGATACGCCAAAGGTCGGATAGTGCGGCAGTATGTCCAAGGGGAGCCTCTAGTCAAGAATGAGGAGCTCAAGTCTATCCACACATATGCGAAATCTGCATGAATGGTACATGTAAGCGAAAAAAAGCATCATAAAGATTGGTTTCGATGGACGTTAGAAAGGAGCATCACTTCAAACCATACTCGTCTGAGTTCAAATGACCGAACTGTTTTAGTTATACAACCAGCGCGCCCTCGACAAATCTATCATTGGTTGCTACTGTCTGTAAGTTATTTATTTCTATAATTAAGTTTGTAGCTTTAGCTCGTTCATTGCATTTAATATATTATCCTAACTATATATCCTTTTGTATGATGATATTATATTTCGCAGAATGAAGATGCTTGAATGCAAAAGAGCTAGAAGATACGACGTTGGGTTCATTGACCCATATATCATTAATGAATATACGTTAAAGAATCACCCCAAAGACATGGAGGAAGACACTGCGGGTTCTTAACGAGCATAATTTTGTTAAGGAAATACTATTTCCTTACAACTTCAAGTGAGTGTTTATATCTTGTACACATTTTATTTTTGCTTACTGGATGAGCTATGCATGTATGTTTATGTAAATGTCCGCAGATTCCACTGGATCTTGCTAAACATTCAAGTTGACAACTCCCTAGTTGAAGTCCACGACTCATTAAGTTGGGACCAAGAGCAGTGGAGCGACATGAAAGCAATGCTCCATAAGTAATTTCAATGATTATCGCATTATATCGTCCTCTTTCATTCATTTCCTGATATCAAGTAACTAATAACTCCTTTGTTCATTTTCTTTGCTGAGCAGGTGTTGGACACGGTTCAGACAGAAAATACCAGGTCCATTCAAAGAGGAGTTAACTTATAAAATGGTGAAGAGTTTACAATAGCCACCGGGAACTCATTTATGTGGATACTACGTCTGCGAGTACATCCGCGAGTTGACCAGTGAGCGGAAAGTTGACTCACATTATATTTATGATTTGCGGGAGAAACTAGTGTTGGAGATATGCCCTAGAGGCAATAATAAATGTAGTTATTATTATATCTTTGTGTTTATGATAAATGTTTACATTCATGCTATAACAGTATTAACAAGGAAACAATAATACTTGTGTCATTTGTAAAATTAAATAAGAGTCCCTAGTAAAGCCTCTTCACAATACTAGCTTGTTGGTTAATAAATGATTGTGGTTTCCCTATCATGAACATTGAGATGTTATTAACAACAAGATCATATCGTTAGGAGAATGATATGATGGACATACTCCTATAGATAAGTGTAGCATAAAGATCAAGTCATTTTAATAGTTCAATAGCTATATGCTTTCTGATACAAAGTAACATAATTCCTTCGACCATGAGATAATGCTTATCACCATCACCGGAAGGATGCTTTGATGACATCAAACACCACACCGTAACTGGGTGGCTATAAAGGCGGCATTGAGTGTTCGGAAAGTATTGGTTGACACACATGGATCAAGAGTGGGATTTGTCCATCCATATGACGGATAGATATACTCTGGGCCCTCTCGGTGAAATGTCATCCAATTGGATTGCAAGCATGTGACTATCTCACAAGGGATCACATATCACGGGAACGAGAAAAGAGTACTTATCAGTAAGGAGGTTGAACTAGGTATGCAGAGATACCGACGATCATAACCTCGGATAAGTAAACTATCGTGAGACAAAGGGAAATTGGTATCGTATGTAAGTGGTTCATTCGATCGCAAAGTAATCGTAGAAATATGTGGGAGCCATATGAATTTCTAGATTCCTCTATTGGTTATTGTTCGGAGAAGTGTCTCGATCATGTTCGCATAATTCACGAACCATAGGGAGACACACTTAAGGATTCGACGTTGTTGAGTAGTTATGGAATGATGAGTAAGAGACCGAATGTTGTTCGGAGTCTCGGATGGGAACCGGGATATCACGAGGAGATCAGGAATGGTCCGGAGAATAAGATTCATATAAGGAAAGTCCTGTTTCGGGGTTGGAGAATGGTTCCGGTGTTTTCATCGGAAATGTTCTAGAAGGTTCCGGAATGTCCGGCACTCCGGAAGGGAAGGGTACATGAATGTGTCATATCAAGTTGGAATGATTGCATCATGTACTAGGTGTCATCGCTGGACAAAATAAAGGGTTTAATCCTAGTTTGAAAAGTCAAATGCCAATTTGAAAAGTCAAACGGCTATTTTGGAAGGTGGAGGGGAAGTAGGAAACCTACTTGGGGAGGAGTTCCTCCCCTCAACCGCCGGCCCACTTGGGAAACCGGGTTGGGGAGGGACTCCCCTCCCTTGGCCAGCCCCCTCCACCTATATAAGGAGGGGCAGGGCTCCCCTCCAAGACACACAAGTTGCCCCCTTCTAAACCCTAACCCTAGCCGCCGCCCTCCATAACCGCCGCCTAGGGCATCATGCCGCCGCCGCCTAGCTAACCCTAGCCGCCAGCCTTGTCTCCTCCTTGGTGTGTATAAACCCTAGATCACCGAGGCCTCTCTCATAGTCCACCATACTCGCTCCGGCTTAAGGCGAAGCCCTGCGAGATCTCCCCTCTACTTCCGGTACCACGCCGTCATGCTGCCGGAATCACGAGGAGAGTGCTACAACCTCCGCTGCCTGCTGGAACAAGGGAGAGGAAGGTCTTCGTCGAGTACCGAACGTGTGACCGACTGCGGAAGCGCTGCCGGAATGCAGCGCCGGAAGGATTGTCTGCGCGATCTTGAGATCGGCAAGAGTACGACTACATCACCCACGAGAATCTGCTCTCGTTAAACACTTTGGAATCTTCGAGGGTAAGTTATTCCATCGAGTCGTTGCTACAATCTAGTAGATAGATCTTGGCTTGTTTGTTTGTATGCGATAGAAATTTTTTGTTTTCCATGCTACGAACCCCTACAGTGGTATCAGAGCCGTGTCTATATGTAGATCTGTTGCACGAGTAGAACACAATGGTCATTGTGGGCGGTGGTGCTTTTATTATCAATTGCTTCTTGTGTACTTTGCATCTTGCGGTATGGTGGGATGAAGCGGCCCGGGCTAACCTTACATGACATCGTTCATGAGACTTGCTCCACGCTCAACATGCGACTTGTATTGCATAAGTGGCTTTGCGGGTGTCTGTCTCTCCCATCATAGTATAGATCCAATTTACAATGGGCACTTGATAGTTCAAACATCAACGTTGTGGTTCTTGTTCGTAAGTTAGAACGACACTTATTGAAAGCCCCAAACCACGTAAAACATGCAAAGAAATTAGAGGCGTCTAACTTTGTTTTGCAGGGGTGTGCTGTGATGTGATATGGCCATGATTGTGATTATATTTGATGTATGCAATGTTCCTTATTGTAAGTAGGCAACCGGCAGGAGCCATATGGTTGTCTTTAATTTCTGTTAAGACTCGCGTGTCTATTCAAAGTAGTTGTAATAGTTGAAGCTGGTGGACGACAACCATGGAGCGGCGTCATTGACCTTGATGCAATGCCGGTGATGATGGAGATCATGTTCGTGCTTGAAGATGGAGATCGGAAGCACAAAGAAGAAAGGCCATATCATATCACATATTATGAATTGCATGTGATGTTAATCCTTTATGCAACTTGTATTGCTTAGTTAACGACGGTAGCATTATAAGATGATCCCTCATGCACATGAATTTCAAGTTCTAAAAGTGTTCATCCTTAGTAAGCACCGTTGCCAAAGCTTATTGCTTCGAAGCACCAAGTGATGATCGGGTGTGTTAGATTCTGCAAGTGTATACAACGTGGGCAAGCCAGATTTGCTCATGCGGAATCTAAGGTTTGATCTTGACGAGCCTAGAATGTACATACATGGTCTCGGAACACGGATCACCGAAAGGTAAAGCATGAATCATATAGTAGATATGATGAACATGTCGATTGTTCGACATTGAAGTTACATCAACTCTCGTGATGATCGGTTTTGATGTGGTGGATTTGGTTTGTGTGATCACTAAAACAATGTGAGGGATATTGTTTTGAGTGGGAGTTCACCTAGATTAATTTAACTATTAATTAGAACTCAATTTGTCATAAAGTTAGTCTAAACTATTGCAAATATGTTGTAGATCAATGGCAGCCCCTACCATCAATTTTAATGCGTTCCTAGAGAAAGAAAAGTTGAAAAACAATGGAAGCAACTTCGCGGATTGGTTCCGCAATTTGAGGATTGTCCTCAATGCTGGTAATTTGACCTATGTGCTGGATGCACCATTTGGGTGACCCTTTGCAGCTACTACTACCGATGAAGTAAAGAATGTTTACCTCGCTCGGAAGAATCAGTACTCCACAGTTCAGTGTGCTATCTTGTATGGTTTAGAATCGGAGCTTTAGAAAAGGTTTGAGAATTCAGACCACATGATATTGTCCATGAACTCAAATTGATCTTTGAGACTCACGCGGCAGTTGAGAGCTATGAGGCTTCTGAAAAGTTCTTTAACTGCAAGATGGAAGAGGGCAGCTCCGTTAGTGACCATGTGCTTAAAATGTCTAGGCACGCAAACAAACTTCAAAGCTTGGGTATAGTGATTCCTAATGCTTTGGGGATTTACCGTGTCCTCCAATCACTACCACCAAGTTACAAGAACTTTGTGATGAACTACAATATGCAAAGCATGAACAAGCAGTTGCCAGAACTCTTCTCCATGTTAAAATCTGCAGAAGTGGAGATCAAGAAAGAGCACCAAGTGTTGATGGTCAATAAGACCACCAAATTCAAGAAAGGCAAGTCTAAGCAAAAGGGACACTTCAAGAAGGGTGGTAAGAAAGTTACCACGCCGACGAACAAGACCAAGTCTGGACCCAAGCCTGATTCAGAGTGCTTTTACTGCAAGGGAGAAGGTCACTGGAAGCGGAATTGCCCAAAGTACTTGGCGGATTTGAAGAACGGCAACATAAAAAGAAAGGTATATTCGATATACATGTTATTGATGTGTATCTCACTAGTACTCGTAGTAGTGCCTGGGTATTTGATACTGGTTCAGTTGCTCATATCTGTAACTCGAAACAGGTGCTGCAGAATAAACGAAAGCTAGCGAAGAACAAGGTGACGATGCGCGTGGGAAACGGATCAAAGGTTGATGTGATCACGGTCGGCACGCTACCTCTTCATCTACCATTGGGATTAGTTTTATACTTAAATAATTGTTATTTGGTGCCTACGTTAAGCATGAACATTATATCGGGATCTTGTTTATTGCGAGACGGTTACTTGTTTAAATCCGAGAATAATGGTTGTTCCATTTTTATGAGTAATATGTTTTATGCACATGCACCTTTGATAGATGGTCTATTCTTATTGAATCTCGATAGTGGAAATACACATATTAATAACATAGAAGCTAAACATTTGAAATCGAGCGATAACTCGACCTATATGTGGCACTGTCGTCTTGGTCACATTGGAGTGAAGCATATGAAGAAACTCCATTCCGATGGACTTCTTGAATCACTTGATTTCGAATCACTTGAAACATGCGAAGCATGTCTGATGGGTAAAATGACTAAGACTCCATTTTCTGGTATGATGGAGCGAGCTACGGACTTACTGAAAATCATACATACCGATGTGTGTGGTCTAATGAGTGTAGCATCGCGCGGTGGTTATCGTTATGTTCTTACCTTCACGGATGACTTGAGTAGATATGGGTATATCTATTTCATGAAAAATAAGTCCGAAACTTTCGAGAAGTTTAAGGAATTTCAAAGTGAGGTTGAGAATCAACGTAACAAGAAGATTAAATTTCTGCGTTCTGATCGTGGAGGTGAATATCTAAGTTACGAGTTTGGCGAGCATTTGAAGAAATGCGGAATACTTTCACAATTGACACCGCCGGGAACACCACAACGTAATGGTGTGTCCGAACGTCGTAATCGAACTCTCTTAGATATGGTTCGTTCTATGATGTCACTTACAGATTTACCGCTATCATTTTGGGGTTATGCATTAGAAACAGCCGCATTCACTTTAAATAGGGCACCATCTAAATCCATTGAAACGACACCGTATGAATTATGGTTTGGGAAGAAACCTAAATTGTCGTTCCTTAAAGTTTGGGGTTGCGAAGCCTATGTAAAGAAGTTACAGCCGGACAAGCTTGAACCCAAAGCGGAAAAATGCGTCTTCATAGGATACCCGAAGGAAACTATTGGGTATACCTTCTATCATAGATCCGAAGGCAAAATCTTCGTTGCCAAGAATGGATCCTTTCTAGAGAAGGAATTTCTCTCGAAAGAAGTGACTGGAAGGAAAGTAGAACTCGACGAGGTTGTCGAACCTTCTCTCGAACTTGCGAGTAGCGCAGCACCGGAAGTGGTTCCTGTGGCATCTACACCAATAAGAGAGGAAGCTAATGATGATGATCATGAAACTTCGGTTGAAGTTGCTACAGAGCCTCGCAGGTCAACGAGAACTCGTACCACTCCTGATTGGTATGATTCCGTTATGAGTGTCATGTTGATGGACAACACTGATGACCCTGTGACATATGAGGAAGCGATGATGAGCCCAGATTCCAATAAATGGCAAGAAGCCATGAAATCCGAGATTGGATCCATGTACGAAAACGAAGTATGGACTTTGGTGGACTTACCGGATGGCCGGAAGGCTGTCGAGAATAAATGGATTTTCAAGAAGAAAACAGATGCTGATGGTAATACTACTGTCTATAAAGCTCGACTTATCGCAAAAGGGTTTCGACAAATTCAAGGAGTTGACTACGATGAGACCTTCTCACCAGTAGCGAAGCTAAAGTCTGTGAGGATTATGTTAGCAATCGCTGCATATTATGATTATGAGATATGGCAGATGGATGTCAAAACAGCGTTCCTCAATGGAGACATTGATGAAGAGTTGTATATGATATAACCCAAAGGTTTTGTCGATCCTAAAGATGCTAACAAGGTATGCAAACTTCAACGGTCCATATATGGATTGAAGCAAGCATCCCGAAGTTGGAATCAACGTTTTGATAAGGTAATCAAAAGTTTTGGTTTTATACAAACTTATGGAGAAGCTTGTATTTACAAGAAAGTGAGTGGGAGCTCTGTAGCATTCTTAATACTATATGTAGATGACATATTGTTGATTGGGAATGATGTAGACCTTCTTAATAGTGTCAAGGAATATTTGAATAATAGTTTTTCAATGAAAGATCTTGGCGAAGCAGCTTACATATTGGGCATAAAGATTTATAGAGATAGATCGAGACGCCTAATATCATTGTCACAAAGTACATATTTGGACAAAGTTCTAAAGAGGTTTGGAATTGAAGATAGCAAGAAAGGGTTCTTGCCCATGTTGCCCAATACGACCTTGAGTAAAACTCAAAGTCCAGCAACGGCAGAAGATAGAGAAAGGACGAGTAAGACTCCCTATGCCTCAGCCATAGGATCTCTAATGTATGCCATGCTATGTACTAGACCCGACATTGCATATGCTGTTAGTTTGACTAGCAGATATCAAAGTGATCCAGGAGTGGATCATTGGATATCGGTCAAAAACATCCTTAAGTACTTGAGAAGAACTAAGGATATGGTTCTTTCTTATGGAGGTGATGAACAGCTCGTTGTTAATGGTTACACCGATGCTAGTTGGAACACCGATCCGGATGATTCTAAATCACAATCTGGATACGTATTTATTTTTAATGGTGCAGCAGTTAGCTGGAGGAGTGCAAAGCAAAGCATTGTGGCGAGATCTTCAACTAAATCGGAATACATAGCTGCTTCGGAGGCTTCACAAGAAGCGATATGGATGAAAGAGTCCATTGCAGAGCTCGGTGTGGTTCCAAGTGCGCTGGACCCAATGTCTATCTACTGTGATAACATGGGCGCCATAGCCAATGCGTAAGAACCAAGGTCACACAAGAAGCTGAAGCATATCAAGCTACGTTTTCACGCTATTCGAGAACATGTCCAAGATGGTGACATAAAGATTTGCAAAGTACACACAGATCTGAATGTGGCGGATCCGTTGACTAAACCTCTCCCGAGGTCAAAACATGACCAACACCAAACTGCCATGGGTGTTCGGTATATTACCATGTAATCTAGATTAGTTGACTCTAGTGCAAGTGGGAGACTGTTGGAGATATGCCCTAGAGGCAATAATAAATGTAGTTATTATTATATCTTTGTGTTTATGATAAATGTTTACATTCATGCTATAACAGTATTAACAAGGAAATAATAATACTTGTGTGATTTGTAAAATTAAATAAGAGTCCCTAGTAAAGCCTCTTCACAATACTAGCTTGTTGGTTAATAAATGATTGTGGTTTCCCTATCATGAACATTGAGATGTTATTAACAACAAGATCATATCGTTAGGAGAATGATATGATGGACATACTCCTATAGATAAGCGTAGCATAAAGATCAAGTCATTTTAATAGTTCAATTGCTATATGCTTTCTGATACATAGTAACCTAATTCCTTCGACCATGAGATCATGCTTATCACCATCACCGGAAGGATGCTTTGATGACATCAAACACCACACCGTAACTGGGTGGCTATAAAGGTGGCATTGAGTGTTCGGAAAGTATTGGTTGAGACACATGGATCAAGAGTGGGATTTGTCCATCCATATGACGGATAGATATACTCTGGGCCCTCTCGGTGAAATGTCATCCAATTGGCTTGAAAGCATGTGACTAGCTCACAAGGGATCACATATCACGGGAACGAGAAAAGAGTTATCGATGAGGTTGAACTAGGTATGCGGAGATACCGATCATAACCTCGGATAAGTAAACTATCGTGAGACAAAGGGAAATTGGTATCGTATGTAAGTGGTTCATTCGATCGCAAAGTAATCGTAGAAATATGTGGGAGCCATATGAATTTCCAGATTCCTCTATTGGTTATTGTTCGGAGAAGTGTCTCGATCATGTTCGCATAATTCACGAACCATAGGGAGACACAGTTAAGGATTCGACGTTGTTGAGTAGTTATGGAATGATGAGTAAGAGACCGAATGTTGTTCGGAGTCTCGGATGGGATCCGGGATATCACGAGGAGATCTGGAATGGTCCGGAGAATAAGATTCATATAAGGAAAGTCCTGTTTCGGGGTTGGAGAATGGTTCCGGTGTTTACATCGGAAACGTTCTAGAAGGTTCTGGAATGTCCGGCACTCCGGAGGGGAAGGGTACATGAATGTGTCATATCAAGTTGGAATGATTGCATCATGTACTAGGTGTCATCGCTGGACAAAATAAAGGGTTTAAACAAATCCTAGTTTGAAAAGTCAAACGCCAATTTGAAAAGTCAAACGGCTATTTTGGAAGGTGGAGGGGAAGTAGGAGACCTACTTGGGGAGGAGTTCCTCCCCTCCACCGCCGACCCACTTGGGAAACTGAGTTGGGGAGGGACTCCCCTCCCTTGGTCGGCCCCCTCCACCTATATAAGGAGGGGCAGGGCTCCCCTCCTAGACACACAAGTTGCCCCCTTCTAAACCCTAACCCTAGCCGCCGCCCTCCATAGCCGCCGCCTAGGGCATCTCGCCGCCGCCGCCTAGCTAACCCTAGCCGCCGGCCTTGTCTCCTCCTTGGTGTGTCTAAACCCTAGATCACCGAGGCCTCTCTCATAGTCCACCATACTCGCTCCGGCTTAAGGCGAAGCCCTACGAGATCTCCCCTCTACTTCCGGTACCACGCCGTCGTGCTGCCGGAATCATGAGGAGAGTGCTACAACCTCCGCTGCCTGCTGGAACAAGGGAGAGGAAGGTCTTCGTCGAGTACCGAACGTGTGACCAACTGCGGAAGCGCTGCCGGAACGCAGCGCCGGAAGGATCGTCTACACGATCTTGAGATTGGCAAGAGTACGACTACATCACCCACGAGAATCTGCTCTCATTAAACACTTTGGAATCTTCGAGGGTAAGTTATTCCATCGACTCGTTGCTACAATCTAGTAGATAGATCTTGGCTTGTTTGTTTGTATGCGATAGAATTTTTTTGTTTTCCATGCTACGAACCCCTACAACTAGATCCAGACCAGCGCATAAGAGCAATTCAAGAGGAGCTGGCGGGATTTATGATGAAGGAAGTCCTTGATGTACATGGAGAGCATTATGCGGATAACGTGGAACTCGATTTGCCTTAGTCATCTTCACGTAGATGATATGATATATATATTCATCAATGACCATGTAATTTCAAAACATTTCTTCCTTTTGATATGATTGATTATATGTATGCTTGCAAGGGATCAATTAATTATATAAATGCATCAACGTGTAGTGTGTATGTAGTAGCGTATAATATGTATACTAAAATATATGTTTGTTATAGTAAAACACAAAACGAAAAAGGAACGAAATGGCAAAAAAAGGAAATACAATCTACGCATGGCGAGAAATGGTGTTCTCTGTCAGGAAACCTTTTAGTCCCGGGTGGTGTTACAGCCCGGGACTAGAGGGTTTCCGCCCCCCACGGCGAGCCGGGACTAGAGGGGGGGGCCTCTAGTCCTGTTTTCGTAGTCCCGGGCCCAAAACCGGGACTAGAGCCCGTTGCGGCCAGGGACTACAGCCCTGTTTTCCACCAGTGCTACTAGGAAACCAGCTATAGATACACAAATCTTCTGTGGCGCATATGTGTGACCATGCGCCACAGATAAACTCCAGTGACGCATTTTAGACAATGCGTCACAGAAATCTTCACACTTCTGTGGCGCATATAGGAAAAATGCGCCACAGAAGTTTCCAACGACGCATATGGACATATGCGCCACAGAAAGTGAGTGTAGGACCCACCACAGTATTCAGTTGACCAAAGTTTTGTGGCGTATACCTATATATGCGCCACAGAAGTTCCAACTTCTATGGCGCATATAGAGATATGCGCCACAGAATAAGGAAAACCAGATCCCAGCCCCCCCTTGGAACGCCTTTTAACTTTAGTAAAAAATAAACAAAAATGATAAAAAATTCAAAAAATTAATTCCTTTGAGATGTAGTTGTATTTTGGGGTATAGTTATAGGGAAAATTGGAAAAAATGAATTTCGATGTATTTTACAAAAAAAGATCATGGGACAGTAAAACGGCCATAACTTTTGCATACGATGTTGAAAAAAAAGTTTAATATATCAAAATGATCGTCTCAAAATTTCCTACTCGATGTCGTAAAAAGGACATTGAAGTTTTACAGCTTCCCAAAATTCGAAATGAGTTAAAAGTTATGGCAGAAAAAAGATTTTTTCCTGCAAAAAAATAAAAAAGGGGGAGAAACTTCTATGGTGCATTTCTCACATATGCGCCACAGAAGTATTGAGATTCAAATTTTGAATTTCTCTGATGCCCTCCTCCTCTCTTTTATCCTTCTCCCCTTTACTCCTCTCCTCCACTTTTTCTCTTCCTTCCCTTCTTCCTCTCCTTCTTCTCTTCCTCCCCTTCTTTCTCTCCTTCTCTTCCTCCTCTTCTTCTCTTCCTCCCCTTCTTCCTCTACTTCTCTTCCTCCCCTTCTCCTCCTCCTTCTCCACTCTCCGGCCAACTCCTCCTCCTACTCCGTCCATGGCCTCCACCACCTCCGGCGACACCTCCTCCATCGCCTCCTACTCCTCCTCCTCTTCCACCGACGGCCTCCTTCTCCTCCTACTCCGGCGACCCCCTCCCTCCTACTCCACCTACATCGGCGGCCTCCTACTCCGGCAACCCTTCCTCCTACTCCTCCTACACTAGCGGCCTCCTACTCTAGCGACCCTCCTCCTCCACCCTCCACCCTCCACCTACCACCCACCTTCCACTCTGGCCAGTTTTTTTTTAATTATATGCGCCACAGAAGTTTGAGATCTGGTTCGGGACTTCTGTGGCGCATTTTGGCAATATGCGCCAGAGAAGTTTTTGAGACTTCTGTGGCGCATTTCAATATGCGCCACAGAACTACACTTTAGTGGCGAGATAACAGTGACGTATACCATATGCGCCACAGAAGTCCCAAAATGATGCGCCACTAATAGGTTTTTTCCTAGTAGTGTTGTATGCACATTGAGCAACAAAAAGGGTTCGTTTCATTATTGAAAATGAGAGGGAAGTGAGTTGGCGCACTAATAGAAAACCCACTGTAGATGCTCATATTTAAAACATCTAACTTCTCGTTTGTTTAGCCCTAGAAGGCAGAGATTGACCTGGATTGCAGTCCAATCCCCTATCATCCAACCTGTCGAGGAAAAATTCTAGCCCAGCCAAGCTGAGGTCTCTGTTTCTTCCGGCACTGTATTTTTTGCCCAGCCCACCTAGTCCATTTATAGTCTTGGGCTATAAATAAATAATCGTCAACCGACCCTTGGAACGATTCCAAGATGTAGAGACGTGCGAAGCTAAAGCAACCAATCCTGATCGAGGCGATTTTATGTGGCTTAAATGAACAAGTTTGTTTTGAAGGGGTTAAGGAGGGATTGGTATAACATGGATTTGGTGATGGTGCGGTATCAACCCACGACTGGTTCCGTTCCCTACAAAACAAAAATAGGTCTAATATAGGGCAAAAACCTACCATACATATTTTGTAGATATATAGATGGATAATAAATTGATATGAAGATCATAAGCTGCCTAATAATGAAACCGTCAGTAGTCAAGAATATATCCTTCTTTATCCAAGATTAGAGAAAAAAGATCTAAGAGGGACTTATGGAAAATGTGGTCAGAAATACATAAAAGAGTTCGATCGACCGAGTTAATTATCCTTCTCGAGAAACTTAAACTACTAATAAAAAATATTTAAAAATCATGCATGGGTCTTCTTTTCTTTTTCTTTAGAGTTAATTATCTTTTTCTTTAGAATTTCTTAACTTTTCATATATAGAAAAACTTTATTACTTCTATAAAATAGAAGGTAGAAGAAAGGGATATAATTTTTTTTGACAATAGATATAATAAATTTCTTAATTCAAGGACGTTGCTACACAATGACCGGTCTAAAAAAATAGAATCCTAGCGGGAATTCAGGTCTAGCAAGGTATCTTTTTATAGCCAGCTCATTTTAAATACGAAAATTCAAAATAGTTTTTAGGTCAAATCGTTTGTTCGAATTAAGATCCGTTTTCATCGTTAGGCTAGTCACGACGACATCTTCGAAATTAGATCCCATGTTGGTATATTTTAATAACTTTTTTTTGGACCAAAAGTTATCTACCCGTAACACGCGAGTTATCCAGACTTCAATATGTAAGTTATCCACCTAATAACATGTAAGTTATCAACCATTATAAATAAATTATCCACAGATTACGTGTTAGGAATATGTAACTTTTTTGTTTACCCACAAGTTATCCATCTGTAAGACAAGAGTTATTCATGCTTTATCATGTAAGTTATTCACCTAATAACATGTAAGTTATCCATTATTATAAAAATTAACCACGAATAGAATATAAAAAGTTATTCTAACGGCTCGGTCTCGTTGCTCGTCGCCATTCTCACAGCGTATGGACTACTTAACCTCGAAAGGCTACCGCGTCCAACATCAAACATAATAACTAAATTTAAACTTTATTCCATACAATATAAATAAATAGGGTCTTATGCCCAACCAATCATCACACTAAGTCGTAGTAAACAACGTGATGCGCAACCAGTATACTAGCGGCTCGACTTGGTCGTCCATCGTCGTTACTGTGGCGTACGGATGACGGAACTTCGAAGAGTTTTAGGGTTCCGAGGTTTCATCGGTCGACGCTAACACATTGATGGAAATAAAGCCTCAATACCCTAACAACTAGTCTACTATGTGCCAGTTAAACTTGCTCAACACGTATACGAGAACGTCTCTATCCAACAAGTTTACATGGTGGGTAACTTATGTGTTACTTGGTATATAACTTACATATTATATAATGGATAACTCACGTGTTTGGGATGGATAACTTTTTGGTCCGAAAAAAATTTCATCGAAACATATCAACATGGGATCTAGTTTTGAAGATCTTGTCGCGACTAGTCCAACGATGAAAACGGATCTCAAATTAAACAAAAGGTTTGATCTAAAAAACATGAATTTTCGAAATAATACTAACAGCATGCGTTCACACTTCCTGCCAGGTTTTGTAACCTACCGACTTGTCTAGAGTAGATTTTCCCTAATTCAATCTTACAACCTAATTTAGTAGATGTGAATGCAATCATTGGAACAATTGACTGCCGTCGATCTTCATTTCATCCCACGGCCCGCTGCAGGTTGCTTCGCACGTCCAAATATAAAAAAAAGACTCCCTGTTAACCACGCATGAGGCCCACCTGATTCCGGAATTACAGTTCTATACGGATCCATTTCTCCTAGCCCAAATCGCCAAAAGACAAAAAAAAAAAAAAATCGCCTCTCCCCACCGCGCCGCCGCCGTAGCTTTCTCCACCACGCCGCTGCTCTCCCCGACGCGTCGTGCTCGTGCATCCCGCCCTCGACCCGCATCTCCTACTGCGTCCTCACCTGCTCCGGCGAAGGCGACAGTCCGCGTCCTTCACCTGCGACAGCGCCGCTTCGCTGGTGTGCCTCCTCCTCTAAGGTATCCATATGATTTTTCAGTCTCTAATTCTCTATATATTGTACTACATCCTTTTGTATTCTTTGTTTACTGCAGCCTGATTCTTGTATACTAGATCTGTAGGTTTGTTCCAACTGTTTGCAAATTGGTTTCATTCGATTGCTTTGATGGATTTGGTAGGCAAACACACCAACACTGCTATTCTTGGTTATCATTCATCTAGCTATTGTACATGAGCTTTGGTGCAAACAAATGCTAGCCATGCTTCTTTGTTTCACAGTACGGTTGAGCAAAAGGTCAACCCAAAAGGAACAACACTAAGCATCAACCCGTCGGTCGTATGGCTATCATGCTGTAGTGATTAAAATCAGTCCCCCTGAGACCCTCCAATAGTACCTCCCTTCTCACTACCCATCAGTGCCAAAGATTTCTGAAACAGCTTGGCAGCCCCATTCTTCAGTGAAGCTTTGTAATCCACCTTCACCAATATTCAGTTATGTTCATAACTCTGAAGTTCTGGATTCTTCTCTGCTACTCGTGCTTTTGTCTAAGGCAAGGAAGGAGGTGTTGATAAAGGCAGTCCGCCATTGGTAGAAGATAATGGTGGCGTCCGCGTCGAACGCCACAAGTAGTTTATCTATTGGTGGCGTTTCCTTCGAATGCCACCACTATATACCATAATAGTGGCGTTTCTTTTAAGCGCCACCACTAGATAGATATTTGTGGCGTTCCTTTTATTTTGAGCGCCACAATTGAGGTTTTGAAAATTAAAAAAAATCTGGTGCATCCATTTTATATTGACAACACAACAAATCATATTCATAAAAATGACGCAATATAATATCAGGAAATGCATTATCACATAACATCACAAGCGGTTAAAAACATCACAAGCGATTCAACACATCACAAGCGGTTCAATATAACTAATACATCTCGCTCAATCAAACTGAACGTCGATTCCCGGGTCCTGAGTCGCGGTCCGTGAACACCCAAAGAGAAGGAACCATTACACGAGCATAGCTCGGGTGAGATGCCTGAAGAAACCGCCAGGTATCAGAGACCCTGTTGTCCAATGCAATCATATAGCGACAGACGTGCTCGTCCTCCTCCCTGACACGACGCTATACAACTTCCTCGGGGGCCGGCTCCCTCTGCACCGATTGTGGACCAGACGAGCACCACCAAAGAAGCTCCGGTTCGACAACGGGACCTGGATTCCTCACCAAGCAATGCGTCCCGGAAGGTAGCATCTCCTAGTGCTAGCCCAACAAATCCCAGTCTGGCACATGACCGGCAGAGCCAGTAGTCCTTCGTCGTTGCTGTCGAGTCGACGACGGGGATGCGGGATAGGCATCCTAAAGTAGCCAAGTAAGTGTGTGGTTGCTCCAAATAATCACAAGGCTCACTAACTCACGCCGCCCCCGCATTGCATCCTCACATTGTAATCATCGGCCATATAAAAGTACAAAACCAAAATCAACCTAAAAATATGGCCTCATATTTGCATTAGACACAAAATAATTAGGGACGGAGTAAGTAAGCCAAGTAGGATGCACACATTATTTATTTGTGCATATCACAAGGCTCACTCACGTCGCCCGCATTGCATCCTCACATTATAATCATCGGCCATATAAAAGTACAAAACCAAAATCAACCTACTGCCTCATATTTGCATTAGACGCAAAATAATTACAGAGACAGAGTGAATGAGCCAAGCAGATGCACAAATTATTTATTTGTGTATATCACAAGGCTTACTCACGCCACCCCGCATTGCATCCTCACATTGTAATCATCGGCCATATGAAAATACAAAACCAAAATCAACCTAAAAATAAGGTCTCATAATTGCATTAGACGAAAAATAATTACAGGGACGGAGTAAGTGAGCCAAAATAATTTCTAGAATTTCTAACATACTTACCTCTAGAATTTCTAATATCAATATCTAACACACATATGCATCGACAATTTTCCTGAAACGGAGATGGAGTAAGCAAGCCAAAATAATTTCTAGAATTTCTAACATACTTATCTCTAGAATTTCTAAGATCAATATCTAACACACATATGCATATGCAAGTTGCCTAAAACAGAGATGGAGTAAGCGAGCCAAAATAATTTCTAGAATTTATAACATACTTATCTCTAGAATTTCTAAGATCAATATCTAACACACATATGTATCAAAAATTTGCCTAAAATGCATAAAAAGCGGGGACCAGAGGCGTGGCTGGTGGCTCACCACGAGGTCATGGACGGGGAAGCCGCGGCGAGTGGCTCGGGGATGTACGGGGATGGCGATGGTGTGGTCGTGGCGGCCAGCGGTTCGGAGAGGTGCGGCGACCGGTGTCTCGGGAACGGACAGGGCAGTGGCGACCGTCGATGGCCGCAGTGGTTGCGGCAGCCAGCGGCTCGGAGAGGAGGTGAGAGGTGCGGCGACCGACGGCTCGGGAACGGACTGGGCGGGGGAGGTGGCGGCGACGGTCGCGGATGGCCGTGGTGGGTGCGGCAGCTAGCAGATCGGAGAGGAGGTGAGAGGTGCGGCGACCGTCGGCTCGGGAACGGAAGGGGCGGGGGTGGTGGCGGTGAGGGAACGGACGGGGCGGGGGTGTTCGGCGCGTGGTGGCGGGGTTGAGTGAGGTGGCGGGATAGAGTGAGGTATAAGGATCAATCCGATCGAAAGGGTGAGGCGGTATAAAAGGCCGCATAGTGCTTATTAGCCGTGGTTCAATTCATTCTGAACACCACCAGCACGGGGCGTAGCCATGGCGTTCGATTGCTATTAACGTCACCAGTAGTTTTGTCCCTGCTTCGTCCGTGGGACCCCATCACTCATGGCGTCTCCTTATAACGGAACGCCACTAATATCATATACTGGTGGCGTTCGACAATTTATGAACGCCACCATTATTTCGTCTTTAAGTGGCGGCGCGTAATATATTTTGGACGCCACTAGTGAAATGGCTGCTATAAGCGTTTTCCTACCAGTGTGAGAATAAACAGAGGCAGGTGGTCTAGCAGTAGCTCTCTTGCAGGTAACCTGAATAGAGGTGGAGACGATCGTCGGGGACGCATATGGAAGGTCCCATGTTCACCAAAAATAAAGATGCTCATATGGAGAGCATCACATAATTCTCTTGCTTTAAGGCCAAATCTGTGGAGACGTGGTGTTGAGATATAGAATGTCAGATGTCTATTCTGTGATGGCGACATACAAGATGGGGCACACCTCTTTTCAAGTGCGATCATGTGAAGGAAGTGTAGCGGGGAATGTGTCCGGAGGATATAAGAAGAGAGCTGGCCATGTCGACTTCGGTACTGCACGCCATGGACATTGTGTGGAAAAAGCCCGTGGAAACACGATTCCAAATCTTGACTATTTGGTCGCTCTAGTGGTGCAACCAGAACAAGCTTAGAGAGGGCGATAAAACACTCGAAGCTGCTACTTGTAAGCATTGGGTGGTCATGTGATGTAAATGAAGTACCAGCACAGATTGTTGGTCTTGTGTCCGGCAATTTGCCCCAGTAAAGCTCAGGCTTTCTCTCTCAAAAATAAAAGTCTCGGAAGCTACTTACTTAATATGTTTACAGATCGGGATGGTTGAGCAAAAGGTTAACCCAAAAGGTTGAGAAACAAGACTAAGCATCAACCCATCTTACGGTCATCAGGCTCCAGTGATTAAAATCAGTCCGCCATCAGGAGCATCCCCATGAGACCCTCTAGTAGTTCTTCCATTGTCACCACGTATCAGCTTGGCAGCCCCATCCTTCAGTGAAGCTTTGTAAACCGCCTTCACCCAATATTCAGTTTTTATCTTTCATTCAGAACTGTTTCTGAAGGTGAAGTTCTGGCTTCTTTTCGGCCTCCCCATTCTGGAACTGACCTCGGCAGCATATAGGAGCAAAAGGGCATTCTGATCCAAGGGCAACTGGGACGGCCACGATTGATTGTCTCGTGGGATTACTCCGTCTTGTCCTGATTCCCGCAACGACCCAGTTGGTGAAGCTGCTCCGAATCGCACCTTCTATGCTTTCCATGCCCTGCTTTGCATGTTCCTGATCTTTCCTGCATGCCACTCAGCAGACATGGTTTTCTTGCAGATAATAACTATATTTTATTTACTAAAACATCGTCATGCATTCCATTTAGAGTCTAAACAATCAGTTACTATCTCATAACTCTAATATTATAACAACCAAGATGTGAGAATAAACAACTTTGCAAGCACGGTTGATTAACAAATAATGAGGGCTACGATGCCAAACACTTGGCAAGCCTAGGGCTTTTAAACAATATGTTGCAAGGGCACTTAGCTTACTTTCATGAATAAACAACAGAGATCACCAATCCGTTTTTGTCCCCTGGAGTTAAGAGCAAGCACTTAAAAAATTTCTCCCAAGCCAATGCGTTTTGTGAGGTACCCTTTGTGTTCCAGAATTACACTCATCGCTCTTGGTTTCTTAACTGGAAGACTACTCCTCACACCCTACCCCTAAGCAAAGGCCTTTTATGTTGATCTTGGTAATGATGGACAAGTAAGCGTTTAGAATCCAGATGTCGTAATATTAATTTATCGTCCAAAACAGTGCTCAAAGTCTAGTCATTCTGGTCATTGGAAGAATAAAGTCAAGAGAAACGCACACAAGAAGAAATGAGAAAGGCTTATGCAATGCAACATGGTTTCTGGGGCCTAATGATGTCCCCATATTGCATGAGGAGTCATGACTTGCTACTGAAGATTTGCCAGTAAACCGTGAAGAGAGCGCGAGCGATAATAGGCAATAGCAAAGCCACTGAACATGAAGCATGCGCCTAAGCAAATAGATCATGACACTATGCCCGGAGAATTATCCAAATAAGCATAGCACCTCTCTTATTCTTCTTTTAATCCTTTTTTCCTGTTCTTTTGTTTTTCTCTTTCTTCTTTCTTGTTCTGTCTTTTTTCTTCTTCTTTTATCTCCCTTTCCTTTTCCTTTTTCCCTTGACAAATTGCGAGAGGTGCCTTACATGACAGTAGCTCCAAGCATGAAGAACAACAACAAAGGCATATCATATCTGTGTTGTACACTGAGTGCCATAAGAACAGTAAGTTTCCCTCTAAGAACGAATATGCAATATATATGAAGCATGAATGGATGTGGATGGGCAAATCAACTACCGGAGAATAGCAAGATGTGCTATGTAGGAAGGTATGGTGGATACACGTGGAAGAAGTGGATGCACTGGTGGAGTTTGCTACATTCTTGATCTGGGTGGATACACGTGGAAGAAGTATATGCGATGGAAAGTGTGGATGAGGTTTTGGCAAACAGGAAAGATATGCAAAAGAAATGACCAGCTTCAAAAGACTTCTTGACTAGAATGGATCCAAGATTAATAACGCTTGTCCTTTTCCCAAATAACAAACTCATCTTTGTGGACATTCAGAAATAGAGAAAGGCTAGCAATAGGATTATATCGATATCTGGATCACGCAAAGTACCTCAACTTAATTAGCTTTGACCATGGGGTTTTAAATAGTAGACGGGAAAATATTGGTTCACTAAATCATTTATCCACTATATTCGGCCAAGTGCCCGGCAACAATTGCTCCCTACCCCTAGCAATTGCAAGTGTTGATGCTCACATTGATCTTGTCATATACGATTCCTAAAAGTACAAACTGGGCATTATAGCTAGCACAAGCATCGACTAGTAGGAACCAAGCTCATCATTATAGAGAGATACAAATTAATTATACAAGAGTGAAGCACGTTTATCTCTACTTGATATAAGTATTTATTTTATTTTTTATTTTCTTCTACTACAAAAATAGTAAATATTTTTTATGTTTCTATTTAGTTGCTAAATATTAAAACTATTTAGAGAAGATAGGAAATAATATGTAACAAAGAAATCTGAAATGAAATACCAACCTCAAAACAGGCAGTGTAGGATTTCTTGAATGTTTCAATCAAAGTTTTCTTCCTCAAGGTCGACTACACTCTTGGAGTTGGGCAAGCCAAAACTGCTGGTTCACCGATTTTCCGTACATCAAGTCCAGCCATACGGCAGTACTGTTGGTACGCACCACTGAAACATGTCCTTCTATTATTTCTCCATGCATTTCAAACAGTATATAATTCTGCAAATATTATTATAAACTTTGCATACTAACCCATTTTGTTTGAGGTCTTAGCCGTCATGCTTGTAACTTCAAAACTTCGCATAGACGCTGACAGAACTAACATGGGCTTATTATCTAAGAAACATTAACAAAGGCTCGGATGAAAAACCTGCACAAAATAGGTTAACATGTGTTCAGACGACGCAATAAGAAACCGGAGAAGAGAAGAGAGAAGGAAGTGCTTTGCTACCTGGATTTTATGAACCGAAGTCTAGAATGTGTCTTTGAATATTGGAATTGTCTGTTTAAGCTTGCCGCACTTCTTTGCGAGCTTGTTGTGTACACTGAGAACAATTAATTCACGCAGTGAACTTTTTTGGAGTTCTCCCACGGGTAGGGACCGGAGTTGTGGACAGAAGGTAATGCTTAGTTCTTGGAGAGAACTCGGAATGCTGTCCAAGGGCAGTGATTTGAGGGCTGCACAGCTGTTGAATTTTAATGTCTCGAGGCTGCGAAGCCCACTGAGGCCTGCAGGGCCGAACTGCAGCTTGTCACAGAAAGCAATTTCTAAAACGCTGCAGATGGGCATCACAAAAAACCCTGCGATGTCTTCCGTCCAGATTGTCCGAATCCCGTGCAACCTTGCAGGCTCCAAACCGACAAAGAATTTTGGGGCACGAGTGGTGCTTAGTTCTCTGAGTTGTCCTTGTGAGAGAAGAGGCAAAAAATCCTCACCTCGTAGATTGTGCACGCCGTGTATACTCAATTTGGTGAGGTTTGGGAGAGGGGGCAGCGTCAAACTTGCCAATGTGCAACCTAGATCGAGCGTTTGCAGGGAGGTTGGGAAAAGAAAATAGAAAGACCATTTTGAGGAGAACAGCATGGGACAACCAGCTATTCTAAATGATTGGAGTGAGCGCAGGTCTTGTAGAGAAGTTGAGACGCGGCTAAGCTGTTGGCAGCCGTTGATAGAAAGGCTCTGTATGTGGGGAGGCAAACGCACCACGCCTTCTGTTGTTGCTTCCATTTCCTCTGCTCGTCCTGTCTGCCGCTGCTGCGGCCTAATTTCTGCATTAGTAGAAGTTGATGCCATCCCCGGCTGCTCCTCCGCAGCCACACCCAGACCTGCTATTTGATGACACTCACTCAAAGACAGCTCTGACAGGTTCGGGAAATGAGAGAGCATCTGTGTCATATCCCTCCCACTGGCACTACAATATCCAATGCTCAACTTTTTAACTGGAAATTTGTACTGCACATTGCCCTCTCTTTCAGTTGGCAACGGAACATTACCCGAGTCTTTTATGTCAAGAGATTTCAGAGATTCTAGTACTTGGAGGTGATGCAACGGCAATGGGCTACAGCTATAGATCTCCAGAGTTTCTAATTTAGTTAGATTATCAAAAGCGAGAACGTTCCAGAATGTGCTCTCTCGAGCACCCTTTCCCGTAATATTCAAACTTACTCCTTCATTTTTGTACCACAAGTGCTCAAAATCGGAACCCACTCCATCCATATAAATCTCTAACAGGGATCTAGTCCAAGGAATTGGAGGCAAAGGCAATAGGTTGGGACATGATAACATCTTAAGCTTCCGTAGTTTAGGAAACCAGGCCATGTTCTCCACTTGTCCAGGTTCATGGCACGTAGAACGTGAAAACGGCAACTCTATCAATTTAAAATAGCTACGAACAACCAACTTTTCTAGATTAGAGAGCAAGTGGCATGTACCATTTCCACGCCATTTCTTAAGTCTTGGTAGATGAACAAGTTTTAGGGTTTTCAAATTCTGAAAGCCTTGGCTCGTGACACAGCCTTGACACTCTCTCCCATGCTGCCTAACCATGCATAGCTTCCCTAAAAGCGGAAGATTTTTCCAAGACACGTATGCCAGCTTAAGTTCTTCCAAATTGAGGTCTGCATCCAGCCACGATGGGAAGGTGGCACCTCCATTCTTACTAATACATAGCACTCTAAGGTTCCTATGTGGTTTTAAATTTTCAAGAACATCTTGTTGTCTGGGACCATTATCAGAACTTTTAGAACCCCAGGCTAGTTTTAACTTGTGTAAGTGCTTTTTTTGCGCCAGTTTTGCTTCCTCTACTTCCTCTATTGACTGTACCTTTTCAAGGTTATAAATTCCCAATGATCTACTGATGTCTAGCAAGTTCCCTAATTGCTCTAACTCGAAACCCTTTGTTTCTCTTCTAACCTCAAATCTCTTTAAATCTTGTAAATCCTTTAGTTTACCCACCATAGAAATGTGAGGACTAAATGTATCACCTTGGCCAATATAGTGACGCATTTTTACTAGGTTCCTCATATCTGGCGGGAAACTGAAGTTTGTCCAGCAATTTGCAACATCTAGGACCATCAAGTGATACAACCTCGAGATGCTTTCGGGTATACTTGTTATACTATACCGAATATTCATAAACCTAAAGTAGCGAAGATGGACAAGATTTGAAAAGTTCGGCAGTAGATCCTCCAAATTATAGGATGCTTCGACCAGAGAAATAGCACGAAGTGCTTTTGCTTTCTTAAACAAGTCACATAAGGTATTGATAAATCTTCCATGATACTTACCAAATAACATCAAGGTATGCAGGTTCTCAGCTTTCAATGTCTTGCCTAGTGTAGCTAAGTCACTCCTAAAATTTTTGAAGGTTGTGTTATCTGTGACAAATGTGCTATCTACAATGATAGACATGTGCCGTACGGATGCAGGAATTTTTATGGCCCTCAAATTAGAACTATTTATGCTAATACATTCATATGATGAAACTTTAACTGCTAATTCATGTAGTAGGTCATGGATAACATAACGTGGATGCACTTCCCGTTCCCGTATAGTGTAAAATTCATCAGAATTAACTCTCTCAATCTTTTCAAAAAAACCATGATCAACCAAATAGCTCTGCCCTGTGTGTTCAATTCTTTTGTTTTGATCACTAGTACACAGTAACCCTAGTCCTAGCCAAAATTGAATCAACTGTTCACTTTCAAATTCGTAATCTTCAGGAAATAGACCATAGTAGGAGAAACACTGCTGTACGGGAAAAGAAAGGTAATTATAGCTAAGATTTAATGCAGGCATAATATCTTCATCGCTGGTCTGAAGTTCCCATTCTTTACTCTCTAATATACTATTCCAATGGTCAATGCTAAGTTGAGTTCTTAGTAGCCTACCTACGGTTTTTACTACAAGAGGGGAACCCTTCAACATTCTTACTATTTCATCCCCTGTTTTACGTAAGCCATCATGATCTCTCCACGGTTCCTGGTCACCAAAAACACATGATTCAAACATAGCCACACATTCTTTATGTTCTAAATGATCCAGTTTGATAGAGCAATCGCTACTCTCAACGGCTTTTGCTACCCTTGGAAATCTAGTTGTGACTATAACCATGTTACCTTTTCTTCCTCCTTTCCTAAATGGAGATAATAGTTTCTTCCACTCATCCTCGGGACAGCTCCATATATCATCCAAGACAAACAAGAACTTTTCAGACTGTACTGCCCTTTCAATTAACTCCTCAGCAGTACCCTTTTCCCCAAGTGAGTTTTGAGTTATCTCCTCAGCAGTACCCTTTTTGTCAGAACCTCGCGGGATTTGTTTTAAAATCTCTTCTGCCAATCTATTTGCACTGAAATTGTGCGAGACACATATCCAAATTCGGACATGGAAGTGGGTCTTCACCTTGTTATAGATGTGTTGTGTAAAAGTAGTCTTTCCAATGCCCCCCGGACCAAAAATGGGCAGCACAGTAAGTTCTTTGGAAGAGTATTTACCCTCGGTAATATCATATATAATACTTTTTATGCGGTCTTCCCTCCCGTATATTTTAGGTTCTGTGATATTTGAGGTTGTCCTTGGTCGGACAAAAGGTTTTTCTGGGGTTGTGGTGCGGTTGATGCCAAGTAGCTCTAGGTTTAGAATTGTGGAGACCTTGGCACATATCGGCTTGAGCTGCTCTACGATATGAGACATTTTTTTAGACATGCCTACCCTATCGAACTTTAGTGCAGGGTATTGCACGATGCTAGCATCACTCGCATTGTCCTGCGTAGATGGATTAGAATAGCAAGAATCGTCACTTGCATCATCCTGCATAGATGGGTTAGAATAGCAAGGGAGGCGTTTACCGACAGCACGAACAACGCTTGAAGCGATGACCTTAGGCATGCACTCGCTGTGAGCAGCATCCTGAGCTTTTCTCCCCCAACGCCAGCAAGCACCATGGAGGCACCCTTGTCTCCCATCTTCTTGCTCCTTGTCACCACGGCACGCAGCAGGCCACGAGCACGAGGGGGGCTTGAGCTTACGGGCATGGGTTTTGACTGTGTGCTGAGCGTGTACAAGGAGGCCTTTGAGACCCTCCGGGTCCATGGTTTCGTACGTACCGTTGTTCTCGTCCTGAATGCGGAAGTACTCCAGCTCGTCCAGCACGTCGTCGGCGATGTAGGCCAGCTGCCGGAGCTCCAGAAGTAGCTGTGCCAGCGCGGGGCTGCGGACATCCCTGCCACGGGCGTTGTCCAGCATACCCTGTGCGTACAGAAGCTCCATCTTAAGCTCATGGATCTTGGTACCAAGCGCCGAGCTGGCCGCCCACGGCTCCAGCAGACCGCTGGTGATGGGCACCAGCGCCCTGTTAACCACCCAGCGGGCCGCGCTAATGCCAATGGCGGCCTCCATCCTCACGTCCGAACTCCAAAGGTGATTGCGGACGTTCTATCTGCAGTATGAGCCATTCCATTGCAAATGCAATTTTTAGTCGCAAGAGCCATGGCTTTCTTTTAAAAACAATCTTTGCGAGTTTGCCTCGGGATGAAGAGAAACCGAGAAGTTTGCTTACAGGAAGGACCAGGGATAGTGACACCGACGTGCAGTGGCGGAGCTGGCCAACTTCACCGTGATGCTTTAATACCGAAGGTTTCGCCAGCAAAACACAGACGGCCGCCCGGGTTCGCCGGGCTGTGGCTCCGCCGATGGCGACCTTGAGAATGGGTTGCAGAGAGAGGATGGAGTAATTGTGCAAGAATTGGTGCACAAGAAGAAGAGGAAGGGTAGATATGGACATATGAGCACTGACCACTTGTCCAAGTAAACCATTCAACGGGTGAGAGGAGACACTTTCTACGGATTTCGTGCCAAGGATTCTGTCTATTTGGAGACACTTTCTACGGATCTCGTGCCAAGGATTTTGTTTTTTTTCCGGTGTGGTCCGTGGTCGGCTCCACGCTCCAATATATGCCACCGCCTAATTGTCTCGGTTAATTATCTCTAAATCACGTTTAATTAGGGGTGCCTATGACGAGATGCATAGTTATTGCCTACTCACTCCATTGAATAAGTGTACTGTAACTTAATTTTTTTAAGTTTAAACAATTTTATAATAAATGGAAAGATTTATAACACCAAACGTAGGAGAGGCTTTGTCACAATTTGCAATACCGATAGCTCTTGTGTGCGCCTTGTGTGCGTCTCATGCTTCGACTATGGGAGAGGCTTTGTCAACAGATCTGAAATGTTTGAATCCTATGTATTTTGCATATCTTTATTAGTCCCGGTTGGATGAACACTCGAATGAGATGAAACCGTCCCATTATCTGTTTGTTCATCTAGTAATTTCTAGGTTCCTTTGCGTGTGCAATGGCTCCACAATTATCATAATAGAGATCAAAAGGGATCGGCGCACCGGTGAACATAGCAAGTTTAATAATAAAATCCCTTATCCAAACACCTTCGTTTGCGACTTCAGACGTAGTGATGTACAAGGTCTCCATTGTAGAATTGGCCACACTGGTCTACTTGGAACTCTTCCATGTAACAACACCTTCAAAATGCAGACAAAACCTTACCGTGACTTGTAATCATCTTTGTGAGTTAGGAAACTAGCATCGGTGTAACCAGTTACAACGAGCTCTTCTTTACCTCCATATACTAGGAACACATCATTAGTTCTTCGTAGGTACTTAGGGATGTTCTTTATCGTTGTATAATGACTTCCATCTGGATCATCCTGGTACCTTATCATAATACTTAGAGCAAAAAAAAATACATTTGGACGAGTACATATCATTGCATATATGATAGATCCAATCACCGAGGCGTATGGAATGTTACTCATGCATTCTGCTCATGAGTCATTGAAGGACACTTAGTCTTGCTAAGATTTTTGTCATGAAACATAGAAAACAATCCTTTCTTTGCCTCTTCCATTTCAAACCTTTTGAAATTTTTGTCAACTTAAGTACTATGGCTTAATCCTATTAGCCTTTTTGATCCATCTCCATAGATTTGAGTTCCCGGAATATATATTGCTTCCCCTAAGTCCCTCATTGATAAACTGTTTTCGAGTGAGGTCTTTAACAAGCTCAATCATAGGAATGCCATTTCCAATCAGACTCCTCTCTGCCCTCTAGGCACAACTTCGATAAAATTCATTTGATGAGAAAATTGGTTGACGACTTAACAATGAGAGCACTGTGAATTGGCACGAACATCATGTCGTTAGCTTTATGGTGATTTAGATAGTTTTCTTACTGATATTGTGGGTCCCAAACACGCGCAGAGTTAGCTCTCACACCGTTAGATTGTTCGTGGTATTCTGGAAGCACATCATGTATGGGGCCGCGCCGGTGTGAGACATTCTCACCACCATGCTGCTGTAGGTGTGGCGATGTTTACCATGCTAGTAGTGAGAGATGTACAACACTGTTTAGCATGCGCGTGGTGAAAGAGCGGGAGCACCATGATTTTTTCCAAACTATAACGCCGTAATTTCATGTATTACAAAGAGGATTGCATTATATAAAGTTCATGTTTTGCATATCCCAGATGCGTATCCAGTTTAGTTAGACATCTTGTTTGACATCGGTGAATTTTTTATTTGAACCATTGTCGTCTCTGTGGGACCGGGGGTACCCGGATCCTACGGGCAGGCAGCGACACCGGGATCGAGAGGACCTCACGAGGGCAACTGGGATCCTACCCAGGACCTCGAATACGCCTCCGTGGTATGGAGAGGCACCCAAGGAGCGCTCCCATACATAAGTCAGATTGATAGGACAGATTCCAGCGTGCCACTGCATAAGCTCAGACGCGGCAGGCCACGTGGTCAAGACGAAGGAGCTTCCTGCCATGTTGTGGCCATGCGCGCGGCGCATCAACGTGTGGTGACCGCCCCTTATGGTGTCTCCTTGCCGATATAAAATGGGGTCCGGGTGGGTCGAGAATGATAGACTTAGAAGGGGAAAACTAGTTGAGTTCTTCACCGGGAACAAACTCTATAATCATGTGATCATCCACCATATAGTAGACAGTTGTAGGACTGTAGGAATCCGCAAATCGCTGTCTGAACCTGGTAAGGAAACAGTCTCTATGTGTGATTGTGTGTCTGTCTAGCTCGCCATACGTTGCGCCCCTAGCCGAACTAAAAATGGGATCTCTCATCCTTGCTTTCGAAATTCAAGACACGACATCTGGTAGCCAGGTAGGGGTGTGATGAGTCCAAAATTTAAGCATTTTTACCTTTCGTTTTTTGCATAAATAGAATAGGGATCTTTGTACTTCACTGCGTTTGCGCGCACCTTTTATCTTTATTTCAACGGGATCCCAAATTTCCAGGCTATTATGAACATATCAACTAAAGCTGCCATATTATACTATAATATTTAAGTGATAAAAGTCATTTAGAGGGATTATCTTTGCACCTGGAAAAATACCAAGCGAGGAGAGGCAACCAGTGCACGAGGTACGGGCAGGACCCGCCTGTACCATCCGACCGTACCATGTGTCGCCGGGTCCACCTCGTCAAATACTTTCTCCTGGCGAAGACGACAAGAAGATCCGACATTCACAGCCACCAGAAACCACGAAAAACCACATCTGAAAGGGATCTGAAGGAGGAACTTGGCTGGGAAGAAATCCCTGCTGATCCGTAGATCATTATTGAAGGACAATGCATCATCCCCTTCATCATCAACCGCTTCATCTACATCATCTTCACTACTCTCATTCTTCATTCAATAGATCTTGTTATAATTCCAGATTCAGTTGTGGTTTGCAGTAGATATATTTTATAACTTTCATTCATCCATTTGATTATGATGATGTTGTTGGTTGCTTCCATGTGTAAGTTTTCCTGTTTCTTAATCCTTGACATAGAAAAAACTTGGATGAATTTCAACAAAAGTATTATTATCCGAAACAAGTTTAGATACAGAAACAAAACTTATGGTAGTTTTTGGAAGATACAAGATATTATTTAGATGATATGACGATCAGGGGTATGAAAATACGTATGACCAATATGGTGTATATCTATACGTTGTCCACTAGCGGTGTGTACTTTCTTGCTCCCAGAGCAGCGATCATGAATAGTGAGCTTGTCTAGTTCGCCGATGAGGTGGTCATTTGCACCACTATCGGTATAGATATTGGTATCGACACTGTAGGATCCATCAGAGGTCACGATATTCACATGTGGCTTAGGCGTGATGAAGTTTTGACTGTATCGCTTGTAACACTTGGCCGGATGTCCAGCCTTACGGCAAATCTGGCACGGTGGACCGTTGTGGCGAGCACGATTGCCTTGGCCGCCTTTTCCTTGCGAGTTGTTGGAGTAGTTGCCACTGTATCGAGGGTGGGTATTCCCACTTCCTTGTCCACCGTTAGTGTTGCCCTGATTGGTGCGACCATCAAAACCACAACCATTACCTCCGTTCCCGCCACCTCGGTTCCCTTGAAAGCCGCCATGATATCCTCCATCGTACCCACCATGAGAGGCGAGATTCGCGAAGAAGCCCGATATGCCGTTGTCGATGCTCTATGTGCCTCCAAACGCGCTAATGCTGCCAAGAACATGGCGTACACCTCGCTCAGCGAGATGCCTTGCTCCAGCCGTGCTGAGATAACCTTGACAAGCGGATTGTACTCTGCATCCATCCCATTGAGGACTGCGTTGATGACATCATCATCATCCATTGGTTTGTCGGCGAGAGCTAGCTCATCCGTCACCACCTTGACCTTGCCGAAGTAGAATGGGCCGCACATGTCCCTCTTCTTCAGATCGTTGAGAGCACGACGTAGACCCATGACGCATGCACGAGATTGTGAGGCATACATCTCCGTGATCGTTGTCCAGACCTTGTGCGCCGTCTGATGCGTGGATACGTCCACGAACACCTCAAAAGAGAGGGATCCGAGAAGATAACCTAGTACCTAATGGTCCTTCTCGTTTTAGGACACGTTGGCTTGTTTTCCACCTTGGCGATGGTCTTCTCGTCGGCGCTATCAGTCTCCTCGACAGAGATCTCTTCAGATCACTACTAGAAAAACAACTATATCCTTGGGCCGGACACCTAGTGGTGCACCAGCAACATGATGGGCCATAGATAAGTACCCGTGGCGCAGCAAAATCCAGTGCGCCACTGAAAGGCCAATTACCTTTGGCACACCCGCCACGGTTAAAGTTGGACCGAGGAGGGAGGGTACCCCCTTATCTACGGCGCACCACCTACTGATGCGCCACATGTATTGGTGCACCATGGATAAGGGGGGTGTGGAGCAGTTTTTTTTTTCAAAACTTACATGTGACACAAAATTTTAAAATCCTTTGACGTGTAGGTAGGTAATGTAGTCTAGTTTATATAGGAAAATTATCAAACATGAACTTCAACTTTTTTTTTGCAAAAAATTATTATAACACGGTAAAACAACCATAATTTTTGTATACGACCTCAGATTAAAAAAATATATGAAAATTCATCTATGCAAAATTATACATCTGATGGCAATCACCTACGGTCATTTACCATTTTTTAGAATCTTAAAATTCGAAAAGTAAAAGTTATGGCTAAAATAAGAATTTTTTGGGTAATTGTTCCTTTTTTGGATCACTTATATGTGGCGCACCCTTTTGATGGTGCACCACGGATAACTTTGGATAGACTTAAAATCTGAACTGCCCCTTTACTCCCATTCTCATTCTCTTTTCCTCCTCTCCTTCTCCTCAAAACATGCATACACCCAGCTTTATAAATAAAACAACATTCATACAAACAAAGACCGACCACATGAGGCCAAACGCAACAACACGATGCCAAGCACCCGAAGCCCACAAACACAACACAACACAACACAACACACACAGATACAGAACGCGTGCATAAGACACGCTTAGCGGCCGGGCGGAGAAGCAAGTTGGCGCGCAGCCACAGTCAGGTGCTCAATCATCTTGTCCAGCCACACCCTGTCCTGCTGCCTACTCAACGGGTACCACTGCTGCAAAAAAGCCAGAAATTTGAAGATCGAGTCAAAGGCACGGCGAAGAAGGACACGCTCAATGACCATATTGTTACGGATGTTCCATAGAGTCCATGTCATTGCCGCAAACACAAACCAGAAGAGGCGCCTCCTCCTGCCGGTATAGTTTGCATTGGCTTCTAGGAATTCCCCTAGGTCCGAGGCCTGCCACGAAGGCCCCAGTGCCTCCCGGTTGAAGTTCCACAGGAAGCGAGCTGTGGGACAGGAGAAGAAAATGTGGTACCCCGTTTCCGAAACCACACAAAGGGGGCAAAGCCCATCCCCGGGTCATGCCGCTTGGCCACCTCCACGCCTAAGGGAAGCCGGTCGCGAAGCATCTGCCAGAGGAAGATTTTGATCTTCAAAGGAAGGAGGGCCTTCCAAAGGGGGGCTGTCCAAGGAATGGAAGGGCCACCAAAAAGGGCCCGATAGGTGGACCCCACGGAGAAAGAGCCTGAGGGCATAAGGTGCCAAGACATACTATCTCAGGACTGGGATTGGGATAGCGGGAGACTATCCCGGAACCCCTCCCAAGTAGCAAGCTCAGCGGCCCTGAGGTTCCGACGGAATGCAACTTGCCAGATCCTTTCTTGGCAGGCATCAACCACCAGGAGAAGAGGGTCCGCGCAGATCGCGAACAACTCCGGAACCTCGTGGCGAAGGGGGAGCCTACCAACCCATGGGTCAAGCCAGAAGAGGGTGTTTCTCCCATTTCCAATGGAAATAGAGAGCCCCTTCCGGCTCACCGGCTTGATGTCTTGGATAGATCTCCAAAACTGAGATCCTTCCCGACGTTCACAAGCCAAAAGTGGGCGCCCCCGAAGATATTCTTCTTTTATTAGTTGTAACCAGAGGCCACCACCATCAGTCAGGATGCGCCACACCTAGTGGAGCATCAGGGCCACATTCATATGTCGAGAGGAGATTATCCCTATGCCCCCAAGCTCTTTGGGGGCGCAAATGTCCGCCTACTTGACCATGTGGTACTTTTGGTGACCGTCATTCGCCATCCAAAAGAACCGAGAAAGCTCCTTATCAAATTTGGCATGGACACCTTGCTGGAGGATGTATAACCCCATGATATACATGGGGAGGCTGGAGAGGCAAGAGTCAATGAGGATGGTCTTACTTCCTTCAGAGGTAAACCTGCCTTGCCATGGCTCGGATTTCGCCTTAACCCGGCCCATAAGGGGCTCCAGATCCCTAGTCAGGATCCTGGTGTCCCTGACTGGCATCTCTAGGTAATTCAGGAGGAATGCAGCCAGCCAACAGTTCAGGTTATCAGCAATTCGCTGCTGCTCGTCCAAGGAACAACCAAGTACCATCACTTCACTCTTGTCAAAGTTGATTTTGAGGCCCAACATGGCCTCAAAGCAGAGGAGCAGGAATTTTAGGTTGATGATGTCCTGATCCGACCCCTCCACCATAAGCATAGTGTTATCTGCATATTGGAGGTGGGTAACCCCACCTCCAGGGATAAGGTGCCCCACCACACCTGAAATATGGCCGGAAATCTTGGCTCTCTCCATGATTTCCGCAAGGGCATCCACCGTGGCATTAAACAAGATTGGGGAGATCGGATCCCCTTGTCTAACCTCACACGTTGGTTTGAAGTAGGGTCCTACCTCTCCATTTATGTGTATCGCCGTGTTCCCGCTCATGACGATCTGCATGATCCACCTTGTCATGCGATCATCAAGCCCTCGACGCTGGAGGACTTGGCGAAGAAAGGCCCAATCTAGCCTATCGTAGGCCTTCTGGAAGTCTAGCTTCAGAAAGACGCCCCGCTAGCGTCTAACCTTCACTTCGTGAATAATTTCATGGAGCGCCAGAATCCCATCATGAATATACCTGCCTTTAAGGAAGGCAAACTGGTATGGATGCGTCAGACGCTCCATGATAGGATCCAACCTTTTTTCTCTCCTTCTCCTTCTCCTCTCCTCTCCTTCCTCTTTTCTCTTTCTTCTCTCCTTCTTCTCCTTCCTTTTTCCTCCACCTCTACTTCTCCTCTCTTCGGCCGCGGACCGCCATGCCATCCTCGAGCTCCTTCCCGACCCCCACCTCGAGCTCGTCATCCTCGTCCTCGGCCCCGAGCGCCTCCTATCGGCACGACCATGGCCTCTCGCACCTCCCAGCGGTGGTAGGTTGTGGCCACGACGAGGCGACGGCGATGAGGCAACAACACCGAGGTGACGACAACACCGATAGTGCCATAACCCGCTTTTTTGAAATTTGAAAATTTTATCAATATCACACCATATCCCTATACGTCACAGATAATTTTTCATATCCTGTCATTTTTAAATTTTAAAATCCTTAACTAGCGCATGGTACCCATGCGTCATAGATAAGTAACTTTATCCATAGCGCATCCCCACATGCACCACTAATATACTAAAAGTTTAAGCGTGGTGTTTGGACTGTGATCTGAGGCCATCAGCCGTGCGTGTTCCGCTGACCGTGGGCCTGCTTTGCACGTGGGACCCAGCTGGCGCCAAATCTGGCCAACGGGATGGCCCGACACGGCCCAGGCCCGGCACGTGTCAAACGGGCCGGCACGCGGCACGGCCCGCCGTGGCCCTCCAAGCCACGTGCCGTGCCGGGCCGGCACACGTGCCCCGCCTGGCGGCCCGAGCCCGGCACCTGGGCTAAACGGGCCGGCCCGCGGCACGTCAAGCACGCGGGCCTGTTAATTTTTTTGGCTGGCCCGTCTAATAAATATACAAAAAGCACCACGTCTCCCCTATTACAACTAGCATTTGGTGGTCCGGTGGTCAAAGTGGCGCTGCGGCAGGCTGAGATCCTGAGTTCGATCCCTCCTGAGTGCTCTTTTGTCTATATATTTTCTAGTTTTCAACTGATCCCAGCTTAACGGGCCTATATATTTTCTAGTTTTCAACTGATCCCAGCTTAACGGGCCGGCACGCGTGCCTCAGGCCCCGGCACGCCGCGGGCCGGGCCGGGCCTGTACCGGGCTTTTTTCGCGGGCTGCGGGCCGGCACGCAAAAGCCCGGCCCGTTGGCCAGGTTTGGCTGGCGCTCGCAGGTCGTGGCCTCATGGGCAGTGTCCGGTTTCCTTTCCACACGCGTTCTACTTTTCCCCTCGCATCCCTTCCCCGGCGAGAGACCGTGGGCACCGCCACCGCCATGGTCACCACCTTGGCATGCTTCGCTCCACCACCGCCGTCGTCGCCAAGGACCGAGAGGTAGCGGAGCAGCTTCCCCTTCGTTACCCGCGTCGAACGTGCCGCGGAGGGAGGAGCCGGAGCAGCGCAGGATTGCTTCCCGTCGGCAACGTCTTCCGTGCGGAGCACCTCGCCGCAGTAGCGCCGCCCCCTACGTCTTCCGGGCACACTGTCGTCTCCAATCGGCTCATGGTGAGCTCCTCTCCTGACTCCCTGTCTTGCCCGTCCTAGACCGACCCAGCTCGCCGTCGCCTGCGTCTGTCCATCGTCGCCTCATGCGTGTGCAAGCAGTTGGCATATCAGCCTTTTTCTTTCAGTTTCGACAGTAACCTGTACCCGACCTTGATTAATGTAAAACAGAGCCTGTGCTACCTTCGGTACACAACCACAGCAAGGTATCTTCATTGGTTCATCACTTTGTGTGCTTCCAGGAGCCTGGAGTTCCAAATTCCGTCGATTACGTCTTTTATTCTCTGAACCATGACGAAGGAAACCTTGCATTTGTTGGATATGCTCAGTTTGTTAATTATGCATTCCGGTCAACCCACCTTAAAAAAGTACCGATCTATACATGCAACAATGGATGCATAGCGTAGTGTTGTCCATTGAGAGTTGAACCTAGAGATCCAGGGATCAAATCCCCATCCCCTTTTTTTTATTTTTTCTCTATTCTGAACTTGGGTTTGGGTTCTCTGAACCTCAGCTGGTCGAACGAAGTGTTCTTCAGATTCAGTTAACACGAAGGCCCTCGTGCTTACATGTATAATCGCGTAAATAATTCCCTGGCAGCAGAAGGTTTTATAGAACCCCCTCCCCCTCCCTACATTCAACCTGACAGGTAGTTTTAGATAACAATTTTCTCTTAGTTTTCTTGAATTGACCTACTCCCTCCGACCCATATTAGTCGACTTCAATTTGGATGTATCTAGACAAGTTTTTGTGATAGATACATCCAAATTGGAGTCAACTAATATGGGTCGGAGGGAGTAACTGACAGATGATCCTCTAATATTCCATTACTGGAGTTGTTGTCATGGCTATTGTTTTCGGGCTTAATTTTTCTTTAAATATGTAGAGCTGCAATTGTTTGGGCAACTTGGAATCTCATTGCATTAGTTGAAAATGGAAAACATGATGGTACTCCTACACATTCAGTGTGCTTTGTTTGGAACAGTGGTCGGGAGGTAAGTTTGATTCATAGCAGAATGTATCATTTAGCCATGTTTTCGATGACTTAATTTTTATGTTGATCTTTCTAATCACTAACCTGACGGAGTTGAATGCTACACATTTTCTCCAGGGTCAGGATGTGAAATTAGTGGGAGACTTTACAAATAACTGGAAAAACAAATTGAAGTGTAACCACCGGGGTGGTTCTAGATATGAAGCTGAAGTACGACTTTGACATGAAAAGTAAGTTGTCAATCTTTTTATTCTGAAAAATTCAGTGACAAGATCCCTCTGTGCCATGGAGTTCATTATTGCATGAAGATAATACATAATACATCTTTCCTTATCATTTTAACTTCTGATCAATTTTCATCTCATACTCATTAGTTTTCTGCAACGTACCCATACTGTTCAGGTATTTATCTTAATTCATCAATCCCTACTTCCTTCGAATTTATTGATTCTGAAGGTGATTGTATTTATTGCATGCCTTTTCGCTTGATCGGGATTTTCTGACCATCTCAGATTTGGTCTGAACGACAGGTGCTACTGCATTTCTTTTTGTGCAGGCTTTCTATTTTGATCAAGCTGTTTTATGGTAGTCTAAGCAGTTTGCAAGTGTGAATGAATATACATGATTTTTTGCTTCGGTCAATTTGTTTTCTGTGATTTTGCTCCATGTGTTAAAATCAAATTAGCGTTATTAACATTTAGTAATTTAGAAATAAAGGAGACAGGAAATAAGTGTAGTCAATCATATTGTCTTGCTGACCATTCCAGGAAGAAAGTGTGTCAGACGACTGCATCTCGTAAGATTCACTTTCATTGTTTATTGTGGTTTTCAACATCAAAGATTTTATCTCTTAGATAATAACATTTTTTGGTTAAAAAATATTAAATGTAGAAAGGCATGTTCATAATATAGCTGGTATTTTCATAGATAGAGAACATGTAGATGTCATAAGGTGATCTCTCTGTATTTCCCTACTTCAGGTTAGTGGCTCAGAAATGATGATATATACCTTCTTTATAAAACAACTAGCATGGTGGCCCTCGCAAATGCGAGGGCACCACCTTTATTTCTATAGAAGAGCATCGTCTTACTGTGTCAAATTTGATGAGAAAATGTCTTCATAAATTCATGGAATTAATATTATGTGATTGTAAATAATACATATAAAATAGATATCACATGCCAAGAAGAGATCTTTCATCATATTAAATTTATGGGTGAAAGATTGATAGGAGTTTTTGAAAATACCACGTGAAATTTTGCATGAGATTAAATTGCAATATGCAATTGGAGTTCTAATCGTGAGCTAGATGTTAGTTTCTACGTGATCTGGGATCAGTATGCAGGGCTAACACTCTAATTATTAAATAATTAGAGTTTACTTGAGCAATGATTTCATGATAAGGAGACCATCTTGATGGAACAAAAATATTTTTTTGTTAATAAGGCCGCAAAAAGAGTATTTAATCATTAATATATAGGTGAAATAAAGATTAATAATTCTAATTTTAACTATATCTAATCTATTTACCTCTTGTCCCTTCATTTTTCATATAAATACACAACATTCACATTTTGTTTTGAAATACATGATGTTTTAGAAATGATCAGTCTATAATATAAAACCTTGGACCATTTTTATGTTATTACAGAAATTAAAAATATACCGTTTGTCTCAAATTTAGTGAACTTACTTTATTTTGTAATGTTTCAATAATATATTTTGCATACCAATAACAATAGAATATCTTGTTTCCAATGTATGCAATATTCTGTTAACTACTTTTAAATATCCCTATTAGCCATACTATTCAATCATTTCATTATGCATTCTCTCATTGGTATTTTCTTGTCATGTAACATGACTAAACTATCATGGATGACATAGTGGTATTTTAGTCGGTCGTCATTTATTCTACATGATTGCAAATTTTAATGACGTGTATTAATAAAATTCAAGGATAAGAAATCGCATAAAATTTCTTGTGAATTTTTCATTTATAAAATAGTTTATTTAATCCCAAACACCATAGGTAACGATGACATAAATAATTTTCAAAAGTTTATACTCAAAACAAAATTTATGAAAGTTCTATCCCTTCTCTTGTAGCAATGAAATATACTGCCACATGAGTCATCCATCAAGTAGATTTGTTTCGAAATGAGGTAATCCCGGCTTATGCCTAACCAGAAAGGAGCCTTTCCTTGAACTATATATGCATGCTTTCCCTCTTCATTGAAAATGCTAGTTTCAATAACACCCGTTTCAATTGATTTCAGAAACTGATAAGGGCTTTGAGGGTTGAGGGAAGCACTAACCAATCACCATATTGTAGTTTATGTATGTTTTGTTAGTGTGTATTTTGTGACAAAGTCTTGATCGGTTGATATGGGGTCACATAGAATAAAGGTGTACTTGTTTCGTTTAATTCTTGGTATTTTCTTACGGATCAACTTTATTGGGTAGCATTTAATAGAACCGGTCATGGCTTGTCTTTTTTTTAAATCTCCTAGTAGTTTGGTGGTTTGGCGATAAAGTGGTTGGACAATTTGTCTTAGAAGGATCGTGTCTCTGGAATCACCGTGCGCCCAATAACTTAGGTCTTACACTCTGAAGTTAATCACATTTTTAAAACATGTGAGATTAATTAACCTCCTAGATATTATGTTTTTCAAATTTTATATGTATTGATTGATATTTAGGTATATATGTACGGAGTCTAATCTTGTTAGCCTCGTAATTCTTTCCTTGCCAGGCTATTAATAGAACTCCTACTATGTTGTAACACATGTGCAATCGTAGGTTAAATAAGATCGTAACGATCTGTTTTGTAGTTTTATTTTTAATTATATAGTTGACATTTTAAGATGGGTCAACTTTATTTTGTAGCAGTTTATAGAACTTGTCATGGCTTGCGTTTTCAACTTTTTTTCATGTCGTAGTTTGGCTCGACGAAAGAGTGGTTGGACACTTTGTCTTAAGAGGATTGTGTCTCTGGAATCACCATGCGTCCGATGAATTAGGTTCTACTCTCCGAAGTCACATATTTAAAACCAGCGAGGTTAATTAAACTCCTATATTATGTTTTTAAAAAATCTATATGTATTTGTTGTTATATAGGTATATATGTATTTACGAATCGGTCTAAGTTTGTAGCCTCTTATATTGTTTTACTTTCCACGCTATCAATAGAACTCCTATTATGTTGTAATACGCATATATATGCATATTTATAGGGTATAATCAGATCGTATCGATCTGCTATGTGGTTTTGGTATACCAAGCTGATCGATCATGAAATGATGGGTCTGATTCTGCCCGTAGGCGGTAGCTAGCTAAAATATGGGCTGACCGATTTGGGCCAGAGCCTCTACGTGTGTTTTTTTTGGTTGATAATGCCTCGGTGAGTTATACGAACTGTGTCAGGCCTTTAAAAATTACAAGACCGGCCGGTGACCAGTATGACACGTCTAACGTGTTACGTAAACTGCAATCTCTAATTAAATTATAGTCACAAATTATACATCTAACGGTTTAAATGATTTTGATGACGTGGATCAACCTAGTGCCTCGAAAAACACCCTTATATTGCTTTTAGTATATAATAGATGGAGTCCTAAATGTGTATATATTTTAAATTATTAGCAGCTTAATGTTCTTTTGTTCCTTGATAGATATGTCCATTCTTTCACTGTTTGTTTCACAAATTTTGTTGTGATGGACCATGGCATAGGGATGAAAGTGGAGTGGAAAATTTCCAACTTTTCCGCGGAAAAACGGAAATGGAGTGAAAATACGAAAATGGAAACGGAATTTTGCAAAACGAAAATGTAAACAAAAACGAAATAGCGTTTTTCGGTAGAACAGACGCAGAAACGGAATTTCTGTTTCCGTCTTATATGGATTTCTGTTTTAGGGTTGATATGCATGGACAAATCTAACAAACCCATTACATGTCCTTGTCAAACCAAACTTGCAAAGCTGCTGATCCTAGAACGGCGACCATGTAATCCCTGCACGCATTTCAGTAGGCTTCCATGATTTGATACTTTTATTATTTCCTTGTAAACCTAGCACTGTGCTATAATCAGGGAACAACTTTGTTGGTTTTTTTAAACACTTGAGATTTATTGCATGATTTCAGAGTTCTCTTTGGTCCGGCTAAAATCTGCATTGTTTCATGTATTCGTTTCATATCCGTTTCCGATAATATTTGCTTCTGTTTTCGTTTCCGGGGTTTCTGTATTCGTTTTCGCTTCCGCAAAAAAATATGAAAACAAATGTGACATTACTCAGTTTCGTCCGTTTTCGCTCCGTTTTCATCCCTACAATGGCAGCATTGAGTTTTTACTGGTATAATAGTACAATGGATAGAACTATTGAATATAAGTATGTCACTCGTGACGGTGCATTACAAAATAATGAACTCAAGGTGTGCCACTTACGACCCTTGCAGGCCATTCCGTCGGATGTTGCTCCGCACTGATGAGTCTTATAGTTAACATTGTCCCTATTTAACACAACAAAGTTCTGGTTTATTATTATTCTGTATATTTGATCAATTGATATAAGAATCTTACAAGTTCTATCTCATGTGGTTGCGATCGTACTTAGAGCTCCAATAGTTATGACATTACTAATATTTGTCTATTGTGTGATTATAATAACATTCATTTTTCGAGCTTGGGTTGTTAATTTGTTTCCTCTAAAAAATGTGGAAGTCAATTTCAGAATACTAAAAGTTTGCATGTCCTGTGTTTATTACTTCACAAACAGGTTAATCTTAAGAAGAACCACAACTTTGAGAAATATCCCATGAATCTTCACAACAAGTAGGTATGATTAGCTCTCACATCCACGATGGCAGAAATTTTATAGGTTTTAGCCTATTTTTTTGGTATTACATCATGTGTTGTGTCAGTAAGTTATGTTATATGAGGCATGGTCTAATCAATTAGGTAGTCATACATGTGTTGAGGTTACAGATTTTAAGCCATCCAGTTTGAGTTTGTAACGATAGTGAATTCCGTATGCTTCATAGGAATAACTTCGCAGGTCAAATATGTAACCTCACTCTGAAATTTATTTGCACGTATTTAAGAGAAAATATATCAGGAGAAACATCTATGTCTTAGAGCTGGAGTCAAAATTACTAAAGTGTACCGTCTAAAATGTATAATCTTACTCCACAAATCGGAAGCCGATTAAGGTTAATCTTTTTTTTATTTATATGCAAACATATATCCATTAATTATATGATTATTGTCTACGATATATCAGAAAGTTAAGTGTTCAGTAAAGTAAATCACATAGTGTTTTTATAGAGAAAGTAGATCATGTAGTGTTGTGTTGCCATCTTGGCTTAGTAGATGAATTTACTTATTTTGATTTTCATGAACATATGTGTGAATTAAGTGATCCTAATTTTCATATTTTTGAACTTCTGCTCGCCTTGTGCTTCCTATTGGCGTGGCAATATGCCTTGATGATCATCCATGTGCAGTCATACTCATATATGTGATATTTCTTGGGCTTTCTCCTTTCTCATAGTTACTTTCTGCCTCAAAGAAATCGAATAATCAAGAACTCTATTGCTCTCTTAGTTTGTCCCTTTCTAGAATAGATGTATGAAACTTCAAGTGAGTGAACTCTTTTCTGTTTATAATCCTCCGCAGTGTTGCTTGCTACTCTGTTTCAAAATAACGACCAAGGATGTTCATTGTTATAATCTTTGTTTAGTTCCCTGTGACCTCTTCTGGAGGCATTTGTACTCCGACTCTTCTACCTTTTCAATGGAATGAAACGCAACAGCCAACAGTCTCTTGCGTTTTCTGGAAAAAAAATGTTTTGGTTTTAGTTCCACGATACTTATTTTGGAAACGGGGTGTTTACTTTGGTGACAAAAGCAAGTTATGATTTTTTTAATCTAAAGCAAGTTATGCTTGGTAACCTATTTGCATGATCTATTTTATTATTCACGGAATCTTCATTTCATAATTGTGATTACTTATCGTGTGCTATTTTTTCATATAAAATCTCGGGTTTAGAGTAGACATACAGGAGACCAGACCATCAACACACGTGGTGATAAGAAACAAAAAAAAAGAATGTGCACCGTGAAAGCGAACATGAGTCACATACGATCAAGTTTTGCAATGCATCCTACTAAGACTATCATGTAGGATAGTTACTTAGCTACCAGTGCACCATGTAGGTGCATCCAAATGGTAATGTAGTATTTTGTTATAAACTAAAAGGACTGGGAATGCCCTCTCAGAATTGACATGTTGTGTTCTATCTCAGTTATAGGTTTGTCTGTGACATATTCTTTTGCACGACTGAGTATGCCAGCAGAGCGATATGCTCTATGTACTAGACCATATCTTAGTTATGGTTGTTAACGGAGTGAATGCTTTGGTTTTCTAGAACCGCAGCCCTAAACCCTAGCACTAAACCCTGATGTACTAAATTTCTGTCTAACAACATTGAACTCCATCTTTGTTGTGTCCTAAATTTTGCTGTCAAATTAGCTATGATCATACCGATGCTTGCTGATTATTGTTGTTGCTAAGCCCACTTCATCGTTTGAATTTGCTTGCTTTCTGCTAATGATCGCCATTGTTCACCCAAAATATCTAGATGATCTAATTGCATGGTTCACCCATCTGATTAGCATAGTTAATCGAAATAACCACACGGCGCCACAATACAAGTAAAAATTCAAACAAAGTTGAAATGTTTATCGTCGTCAAATGCATTGCAGCAGCCACGCTCTATGACACCGCCATGTAGGTGGCAAGGCGAAGCTCGCATGTCCGTCTAGTAAATATTATAACGGATTTGCTAGTTCTCAGGCGCCTGAGAACTTCTTAAGTCTCAGTCGTCTCTTTTACCGTTTGATTTACCTCGTGATTCGTGCTACACATGAGTTGCAACTTGGGTGTAACTGAGAATTTAATAAGTTGCAACCTAGTTGTAACTGAGAACTAGTACAAATCTTATGAGTTGCAAGTATGTTGCAACTGAGAATTAGCATAAATATTAGGATGACATCAGCGACTTAGACATAACTAATTCTCAGGCGCCTGAGATCTAGGCACTCCCATAAACAGAAAAGAGTTCACTCACTTGAAGTTTCATACATCTATTCTAGAAAGGAACAAACTAAGAGAGCAATAGAGTTCTTGATTATTCAATTTCTTTGAGGCAGAAAGTAACTATGAGAAAGGAGAAAGCCCAAGAAATATCACATATAAGTGATGTGATGACAGTGAGCACGGGCCGTGCGTGGGTCTGTACTCCACTTGTGTTCGGCTTTTGCTACTCCTATTTTTTGTGTTGTACCGAATCTGGCCTTCCGTCTAAAAAGATGCCCGCCACATGCACGTTGCGTGTCCTCCGGTGCTCGCTAACTCCAAACTCGAGAGACTAAATTAAGCCTGCACACTCTTCCGGGTGGCGCCTCTCAACTGTTGGCAGGTACTTCTGGCTGTTAGCGTGTTATGCGTCTAACATGCATATATGCATGCGTTAACTAGTGTACACATCGAGGAATCTTTTCATGGAGATCCACGAGGAAGATTTTAAATTCAACCATATTAGTGCTACATGCCCTAAATAAATCTAGGTTGATTAGGGCTTTTACAGACGTATCTTAGCTCGTTATCCTAGGTAGGGGTGTATCTAAGAGACAACTAGTATAATTGATTGTCTTTTAAAAGTTATATCTACATTTTGTAATTTTGAGTACATGTGTTTATGTAATTGGATAACCATGTATTTTTTCTATGATACCGTGCAGGGGTTATAGCTAAGCTAAGATATAATATTACTCTATTTCTTTATTAAATATAGTGCCACATAAGCAATTTGCTTATGATACCGTGCTAAGGAATATGCCTTTTCCAATGGGTATTTCTTAGCCTGGTATCCTAGATGTTTTGCCTATGTGGCATGTTATTTAATAAAGAAAGAGGATGTTGTTGTATCTTAGCTAAGGCCTTCTCCAGTGGGGTGTATCTTAGCATGTTTTCATAGGAGATATTAAACTTAAGAAACAACCATGACAATGGAGTGTATCTTAGATAGTTAGAGATGTTGTATTTAATGATTTTGTGCTCATACATGTGTGTGATTGGACTAGCCAAATTTTTTTTGCTTATGGTTGCGTGCAGGAGGTGTAGCTTAGCTAGGATACAACATCACTCTTTTTTTTCATTAACTATGGTGCCACATAAGCAAATTGTTTAGGATATAGAGCTAAGATACACCTATTATAAAAGGCCTAAGCTACACTTCTTGCACGGTATCATAGGCAAAAAACTTGGCTAGATCAATCACACACATGCATAAGACTAAAATCATTAAATGCAATACCAGTAAAAAACACCATCTAAGAAACAATGCATTGTCATTGTTGTTTCTTAAGTTTTAATTAGTTTTATGAAAACGTGCTAAGAAACATCGCATTATGAAAGGCCTTAAAAAATGAGACTAAGCATATTCTATTCATTACTGCAGGTTTCCGCTGTCTTCATTGACTCGAAGTAAGTTGCAGCTGAGAGCTGTGTTGTGACATCGCCAAGCAAATTGTTACCGGTCCATGAAATTTGCTATCACCCATTCCATCACCACAAACCTCCTATCTTCTCCTTACTATCACTATCAGAGCCATCAGCCAGCTGACCAGGTTGTCGTCGAGCCGGCGTCCTGGCCATTGGCCAACCCCCGGAGTTCTCACATCAGTCGTCAGTCGTCACTGTGAGAGCTTGGCGGTGGAAAATGGACGCCTATGGCTCGGCGCAGGGAGCCGTGGAGTCGCTCCTCAGCTCCCTATCCTTGGTTCTCCGAGACAAGGCCCAGCTTCCTATCAACCTCCGTGGCGACGTCCAGTGCATCAGCGACGAGATGGAGAGCATGAACGGCTTCCTCCTAGACCTCATAGAGGTGTCGGAAGGCGACGGCGACCACCAGGTGAACGCCTGGAAGAAGCAAGTCAGGGACGTGGCCCTGGAGTCCGAGCGGTGGGTTCAGCAGCACCACCGGTGGGCCGGTACGGCTCCATGCGGCGGAGGCCTCCTGGGATACCTGCGGCAGATGCAGCACTTGGTGCTGACGGTATCGGAGCGCCGCCAGATCGCGACCAAGATCCGGGAGCTGAAAGCTCGCGTTTACGAGGTGGGCGAGAGGGGTCAGAGGTATGGCATCGACGTGCCCTGTAGAAATGATCGCCTGCTTCAGGATCATCCCATGGCTGAACTGGGTTCCGGCGTTGTTGAAACGGAGGAAGAAGAGCAGTTTGTCCGGAGGCGTTGGTTGGACAGCCCAGTAGAAACTTACATCACGGAGGAGGACAGCAAAAACCTCATCAGCTGGATTACACAGGAAGGAGTTGACATCCCCAAGGTCAGGGTCATCCAGGTAGTTGGGGTTGGTAAATTGGGCAAAGATAGCCTTATGAGAGTGTACAATCAGGACTCCGTCCGGACCCGCTTCCGTCTTAGGTTATGGATCACCGTTCCTGCAGGCGAGCACTCGCTTATACGCATGCTGGAGCACCTAGTTCTTAATCTGCAAAGACAAGCTGCGGTGAGGGAAAATGTGTTGCATGTGATGGACGAGGTCACTCAGTTTCTTCAAGATACCAAGTTCTTGCTTACCTTCGATGGTATTAGCAATGCAGAGACATGGGAAATGCTCTGCAGTACACTTAGCAAGATCGGTGGCACTGATGGGAGTGTATTGATAGCGATCACACAAGATACGAGATTTCTTCGTTCCTCCTGTGGCCTAACCTTAAACAAAGTTGTAGACCCTCCAATCATGTACCACGGCAGAGCAATTCGGTTACTCAAGACTGGAAACAGGGCAGATGAGAGAAATAAAGTTTTGTTTGGCATTATAAAGAAACTTTTACCAGATCCCTTTTGTTGCAAGATGCTGCTTCATCTCCTGTTTGTGAATCCTAATAGGACATTGGAACAACTTCAGTGCTTGTGCGCTAGGCTGTATAATCACGCTGGGTGGGACAATACTCGCCACATTCTGCTCTTCTGCTACAAAGACCTGCCCATCGACTGGAGGAGGTGCCTGTTGTACCTATCTATCTATCCTCCAGGTCTCGGTATCAGGCGGACTTGCTTGGTAAGGCGATGGGTTGCCGAGGGCCTGATTGCTAGGCGAGCTGGGATAAGTGCGCTGGATGCAGCAGAGCTATGCTTCAATGCTCTCCTAGACAGAGGATTACTCACCTACTCCCCATCTTCTGCTTGTGGCAGGGCCAAGTTTATCGAGATACCTCAGCAAGTCTTCCAATTCATTGTTGAGAGAGCCATAGCCGCCGAAAACTCTGCAGATCTTAATCTCCCTCCCAACTTTGCTCCCTACCTCTCCCCTGGAAATGGAATTCAGCTGCAACAGGTACCAGAAGAACGGAGGCCACATGGGACTTCCTCTTGCCTGTGGCAGAGCATCGGCTGTAGCTGCAAGCGTGGAGTTCTAGAAGTCGAACCTGTCGTCCAAAGAGACATTATATGGCTGCTAGGATTGCTGCCCAAGTTCGACAGGCAGGGGTTGATCAAAGTGCTAGTTCTGGAATCCTTGAAAGGCTTTCAAAAGTACCATTTGAAGAATATAAGCCAGATCTCTGAGCTGAGGTATCTAAACCTGAGGGGAACAGACGTCACTGAGCTGCCAGAAGATATCCACAAGCTTTACAACCTGGAGACGCTTGACATCCGCCAAACCAAGGTTCGTATTACTATCCTACTATTGTACCATTACGGCAACCCCACTGTTAGAATTAGATCCCCACCCTGCCTGTCAGACTAAAATGTCTCCCCAGCTAGGAGGAGTAAAAATTCGACTCGTCGATCGTCGTTACCAACAGCGCTTCCACTAATTTTTACAATTATTTTTCATGCCACTTTTCTGTTTCACTTTTTTACAATTCAAGCAAAGCATCACTATTTTCCTACAACTTTGAGACGCTTCCATGTAACCCTACTGATTTAAGACATTCCATTGAAAAAACAGAATGAACACATGCCCTGTTGGCGCCTTGTCAATGGGGTTATGCTTTTGGGTTGAGGAAAAATATTGGCTGGGGATATTTTGTGCCACAAATTCAGAACTGGAGGTAAAATATAGAAGAATGGAAATTGTGGTAATTATTGTAACAGTCACATGTATAGCGTAAAAAAGTGAAACTGTCTCATATATTAAACACTATATGGTTTGGTTAGATGGAAATAATTTATGTCATAGATATTTAATTAAGATATATGTGTGGAAAGTAACATTGAAATAGCATGCCAAGGACAATGCCAGTACCTAAAACAATTGAAATCAAAATTGGAGTATGTACATCTAAGTTATGCTATGTTTATAGAGAACCTAACCTCTCGGCCCTCATGCCTCAATCCCATCACAGTATTCTAGAGGTTTTTGTACCGCACAATATCTATATCGACGTTTCACAAGTACATATAGGTTTCATTTCAATCTCACCAGGACAACTATGTGAAGGTTTATCTGATGAATATGAGTTGAATATAGTAAAACCAAAAAATCTATAAAAACCTTTTTATTTAATTAATTGCATAAGCTTTCGAAAGTTCTCAAAACAGTATAGTACTAGATGCATAGATTTAGTAATGTGTGTGGTACACAACAGCTTCATATTGAACGTTCAGAAATACATTTGTATTTAAACTGCAAACATTTTTTTAGGATTTTCTTTATTTTTTTATTACCCTAGGAGGTGTGCTTTGGTGTCCCCCCTCTCCCCCAAACTTATGAAATTGAAAACGCAAGTAAGGCTAGGATTGGCCTATACCCATTCGGTTCGAAAGTCATGAAAGGTATCGATCAATCCTGGTCGTCCTTGTATCTTCAGTATCGTAAGTTTGGAGGAGATGGGGGTGGGGGACACCGAAGCAAAAGTGGCACCCTATTTGTTATGACAGTTGTAATGATAGTTACCAAAACCCTACGAGAGCCCCACACGACATCATGTTTGGTTACATACATCTGCTTCAATTTTTGTTAGTAAACTTTGAGTTCATTTTTGTTAAACATCTGTACATTTTCTAACGACTAGGTAATAATGCTCCCTCCAAATATTGTCCATCTCCGTATGATTAAGCATATATTGTCCGGGAATATCGATGATATACAACAAGTTCAACCACGACAACAACAAACACCACCACCACCACGACCACCATTGCCGCCACCACCACCGAGACAACAACAACATCTACAAGAGAGAAATGAAGAGGAAGAAGAGGAAGATGATGATAAAGATGAATCTGATGATGAAGATGAAGACGAGGATGGAGATGAATTTGATGATGACAGAGACGAAGGTGAAGATGGAGATGATAGCAATATCTTTGGATCTTATGATCCATTCTCAGCCGTAATCATGCCTCATGGAATTGGTCACATGACCCAGATGCAGGTACTCTCCCATGTGGAAATCTCAACAAAAAACTTTGAGAAGTTGATCACAGACCTTGAGCATTTACAGAAACTGCGGAAGCTTGGCATTATTCTACATGGTAAAATGGAACCTCATATTCATAATTTGTTGCGTGCTATTGAAAAGTTGGGAAGATGCCTTCGGTCTTTATCAATCCGATTCAAACGGGAAGCTGGCAATGGCAACGCCAACGATAGCATCAACCAGATCACACTTCCGATGTTTCTTCAAAGCATCAAACTGAGTGGTTTCAGAGGTGGCTTGCCTTCTTGTGTACTAAGGCCTTCTCAGCTTGTGAAAGTGACTCTCCGAGAAAGTTTCTTGAGAAACACTGATCTGAGGAGGCTCGGCCAGCTTGCTAACCTGTCCTTCCTTTGTCTTATGTTCATCAGTTCATATGAGGGTGCCAGCCATCTGGTCCTCAAGAGATATGAGTACCAACATCTCAAGTTTCTTGTGTTGAAGCAAACCTTTATACACCACATCAGCTTTCAGGAAGGAGCGGCTCCTAGGATTCAGAATCTTCAATGGACAAATAGCACGGTGAACACTCTTTCTGGAATCAATCATCTCCGGAGACTGACGGATATCGTATTCAGTGACAGCATCGTCAGCAATGGAGTTAGACAGGCTATTGCAGTGGATCTACGATCCATCAATGTGGTTTACTAGAATGAAGATCAACAAGGTTGGAAAACAACTCTATCCGTTTACTTATATGTCGAATAAAATTGCAGTTGGAACATGATTGAGGTGGGCTGCTCCTCCTCCTTTGAGTCATGAGAAGGAATTGGGTGTGCCTGCCTTTCATTTGTACCTCTGTTTTATTTCCTTCAAAGTGGATATTTTGATTAATCTCGGTGGGGTGTTGTACTTCGTTCATAATTGTTGACACGTTTTTTCATGATCTGATCAACTGGACTCACATGCGCATGTCTCTGCCTTTCAGTTTGGTAGGATTCAGTTTCTGTGTTCAGCAGTGACTTTAGCTGTGCGAACACTATCATCATTGTTGGTGCTTATTTGCTTTTGCTAATAAGTGACTTCTCTCTGTAACTCAAAAATTCAAGTGAGTGCATTTGTTCCTGAAATTATCTCAGTGACCATGTTCTCCATGTGATCGACAGAAAAAACTTACAGACATTTGATATGACTCTGGGGTCTGTCCCGTGATTTCATCCTACTATTCATCTGATTGATTTTTTACACTTATTTGGCCGTTGCAATGAATGAAGTTAGATGGCGAGAATGATAAAATCTGCTCTGCTTAATGCAGGAAGTTCGTTGACGCAAACAGCACGCGTATTCAGCAACATTGGGCACATAGCCAAGAGCCACTTCCCTCGCATTTTGTTTGGCGGCACACGCCCATTATTCAATAGCCAATGTTTGTTGACATAAAGCTTCGCCCCATGGTGTTTCGCACAAGCCAATGCTAATATTATTCACATGACCTGAGGCCTCCGTTGCATGTCAGTTTTTCTTCTTTTGCTATCACCGGATCTCATGATATATCTGCGTTACTGCGTATGCATCCTCGGTTTATTTGGTGAACTCTGCTTTCTGGGTTGTATCAGAAGTGAGGCAATGCAAGTGGACACACAAAATCCACCGACGGTGGAATCACTAACAAAGGGATTCCAGGACATGGTGCATTACCGTTTGGTAAAAGAGCATATATACATGCAGTATACATATCAGAAAACAGTGAATTTGGTGAACCCTTTCCTTGGAAAAGGTACAATGTGGGCAAATCGCACTCAGGCCACCACTCGGAAAGCATTCATGCATAGGTACTGGAAACGGTGGATGGAAACCTGCCACTTGGTTAGCTAGATATTTCCAGACTGCCTACATATATTGACTCTTGACGATCGAAGGATGATTAAATTTGACCACCTAAGCGTTAATATATATGCATGGGCCAAGAAGAGATTCTAGGTAGTAAAAAAATCTTCATTCGAGAGACAGAAGAGCTGATAGAAGCTGGGCAGAGATACCATGGAGTGTTCTTCTTCCCTCGCGCGCACCGTGGCGCTGCTTCTGGCTCTCCTCCTGTGCTCATCGTTGGCATGCTCGGCTGTGGCGGAACAAGGTAACTTCCAAGTCAATTGTAGTTTCCTACTCTCTTCTTTTCCATGAAATAATTGCTAGAGATCAGTACATGGTGTGCGCACGCATGCAGTTTTCCTGGAAGGAGACCATGAGGGGCAACGTCCCCCATCGCCGTTTTCCTGGGGCGGTAAAAAGGAGAGTTGTCCAGGATGCGGCAACGGCGGCGCCTTCCGCGGTTCGTCGCTGAAGAAGACGTCCGCACCTGCGCCGCACAGGAAGACCCTGCAGGTTGCTGCGAACATCGACCGCTTCGTATGAAGTACCTCCGATCGATATATGTGCATGTAGTAGGGACGATCCATGGTGCTGCGATGCCAATCGTATATTTGAATAAAGGATCAGCGTGTCTACGTACGTGTAATAAACTAAACTAATGTAACAATATTTGTACTGTCTTTTAGCCAATTCTTTTTTCATGGGCATGCTTCAAAAATGAAGATTTTATATAGTCTATAAGAAGATGACATCAAGTGGTGATCGTCATCAAGGTTGAGAAGGGAAAGTTTAAGATAAGCATCTCGAGAAGATTATTTGATTGAAGCTTGTCGTTAATATTGGTGTTAATGGACATGTGAATACGTGTCTCAATGAAGATATCCCATAGTGGTGTATGGGGGAGCAAATTATAAGTCTTCATGAAGCAACAATGATCAAGCGATGCATTCTGGATTTGGTGGAGCTTAAAGTATTATCATCAATATCAAATGGGATGTGCAAGGCAAAGGTATGACCTTGCTAAGTTTTCCTTTTATCGGTCTCAAGATGAATGTTGGAAGACCGGGTTATAGGATAGATAGCCGCATTATCAAGAGGGGCTTTCGGTTGGGTAACTTGATTAAATCGTCTTAGTGAGCTCAATCATTTGCATACTTTGCATTTTCTTATTTTGTTGCTTCTTGGTGGTTATCCATATGAGGTTTTTGAGCTTGTTGCTAGCTCTTCAATAAGCCCAAATTTATCGAAAACAGAATTCGTATGGATCTTCAATGGCGTTTTCGAGTTTGAAGGTTTTATCAGTTCTTTTTTTAGGAAGGCTTCTTACCTTTCTTCATTTGGTTCAATCCTCCTCTATTGGACTATGATATTTATATGCATCATCTTGTAGAGATTTTTTTACTCGTCAAAACAAGCCCAAGATCATCGAAATCGGAGTCCGTACGAAAAGTTATCGTCGTTTTGGTGTGTCATGTTTGATTCCAGCGTGAATTTCGGCAGCGCCGAGTTTGAGGCCGAAATTTCCTGTGACCGCCAGAAATTTTCGACAAACCACCGAAAATCTGTTCTGTGTGCTGTTTCGTCTATGACCAGAACTTTTTCCATCAACCGGAAATTCCAGTACCAGATCCGGCTACACCGGTTTCCCTGCCGGAACGTGTCCGAACAGCTCGTTTTATCTTCAATGGTCATCCCCCTTGGAGGGGTATAAAATGGGGGCTTGTTCCCCAAAGTTTCAACGTTCTTGAGCATGTTTTTGACCACCATTGTTGACCCCTTTGAGCTTGTTTCCTCTTCCTTCCCTCCTATGATTCTTGCATCTTTTTGAGGGATTTGGAAGAGGAGATCTAGATTTACAATCTCTCGAAATAGGCTTTTGCCCCGCTTTATAAATAAAGCACACAGGTGAGACCGCTGCTAGGCCAGACAGCACATCGCCCAAAGGAACAAACACCACGGGATACAAGGCGCTGGGGAGAACCCAAGCCCTACACGAAACGCAAGAAAAATTAAAAGAAAAAAGAAAGCCGAGAACGGCGGTGTGCCGAAAACGGAAACAACTCGCGACCGGAGCGCCCCCGGAGAAGTACCACCACACATCCCGCGGTCCAAAGCGCCTGAGTACCAAGACATCGCCTCCAAGAAGGGGAGTGAAGACGGCACTGTTGTCCGCCCGAGGGCCTAGGGTTTCCCCCGGTACACAGCGGGGGATGGGGGAGGGAGGCCCCCGACACCCTTCAAGAAGGAAGGTGATACCCGCGGGCGTCACTGTGCCAGTGTCAACAGACAAGGATTTCTCCGACCCCTCCAGACCCACCCGCCCGAGTACTTTATAACGCTCCACCAATCACGCCACCCACGAACACGCGCCACCCTGGTCTTGAAGTCGCCACCGCCGTCACACCGGGAACAACTGAACGAAGCCGGTAGGCCGAGAGAGCGGAGACATCAGCGATGGCCGGCGTGCCAACAGTACGCGGGAGGGAACGACCTCCACCATCAACAGGTGGTAGCCGACCGGATGCAGCAGCAAGACAAACCAGGCCCTCGGGCCCGACCGAGCCCATGGAGGCTCGTGAAGTCCCTCCGCCGCACTGTAGCAAGGGTACCACCGAACACGCCAACCTCCACCCCATCCCTACTCCTCCTTCCACCAGGGGATCCGCCACCACGGAAAATCCTGGCCGCCAATCAGCAGCACCGACGCCACCAAGCTCCCCCGGGCCTACCGAACCGCCGCCGGTCCTAGGATCTCATGTCACCTCCTAGAGCCTCCTCCACCGGAGGGACGTAGAAGTCATCCACCTTCCGAGGTCGCCGCCCTGGTGCCCACGAGCTTGAGTCCTAACCTCCGCCAGCCTCACACTCTAAAAGCCACCGGAGAGGGTAGGGAGATCAGGCGCTAACTCCTGAGGCTGTAAGTCCACACAGCCACCAAAGTGCGGGGTACTACCCACCACCACTCGAGGCGCCCGCTGTCCGGACACAGCGGCATGGCCGATCAACCGAGATCAGGCCCAGATCAGCCCGCAGGCCCCGCGGGCCTGCAGACCCAGATCAGGCCCAGATCTGGTCAAGATCAGCCCCTTCCGCTGCCGCGCTACTGCGCCTTGGTCGCCGCCGACCAAGCCCCGGAGCACGTCCTCCCAGCACCATCCCCACTGAACCGTCCTTCATTGTGCTCCGCCGCCGGTAGGGACATCGCAGCTGCAGGACCTCCCCGAGCCAGCCCAAGGGCAACAACAGGGGAAGAGGCCCCTCGCGACATCCAGGGACAGAGGGTGCCGAAGCCCCGTCACCTCTCCACCGCCGGCCGAGCCCCCCGCTCTGCAGTGTTGCCACCCGGGCCCCCGGCTCGCAGCCGCCAGCACGGGGCTAGCCCAGGCCGGCCACCACCGCGACCACAAGGGCCAGCGGTAGCGCCATCCACCACCAAGCCCGGCCGAGAGAGCCTGCCGCCTCTAGAGCACCGCCGCAACCACTGCGCTCCGTCGCCAGGCCGGGAGCCCCCGATCTCCGCTCCTAACACGCGAGGCAGGGAGAATCCGCCGCCGGCGGCGGCGGAGGGGAGGGGAGGAAGGAGGAGCTGGGCTAGGGTTTCCGGGAGCGCTCCCATCGCCCTGGGGGGGGGGCGAGAGGAGCGAGGTTTTTTTTCTAGATCTACAATCTCCACCAATCAATTCTTCCTCTAAGTGAGTGGAACCCTTTGGATCTGGATTTTGTAGTCATTTGTTGATTTCCACCATTGTTTTTCTTCTCTAATTTCTCCCTAGCACTTTATGCTTTGGTAGGATTTGAGAGTGAAGGATTGGAGCACCCTTGGTATTTTGCTTTGTATTATTGCACAAGTGTTAAGCTCTCCATTACGATTTGTTCGAGTGAGAGACCGTGAGCTTGTTACTCTTGGAGGGTGACCTCCTAGTTGGCTTGGCAGTTGATACTGCGGTGTCCTCTTTGTGGAAGATTGTGAATAGACCCGGGCTTCTCCTTCGTGGGGTTTGTGAAGTGGTTGTGGAGCTTGCCATCTTTGGAGTAGAGGAAAAGCTAGCCATAAGAAAAGGGCATATTCCTTCGTGGGATAGACTTGAGAAGAAGGTGAGTCTTCGTGGCGTTGGAAATTCCTTCGTGGAATCTCATACCTCTCCAACATGATATACTTTACTTGTAAGGGAACACGGGGATACACCTTCATCTCCGCGTGCCTCGATTATTTCTATATACCCGAGCTTACTTTTATTTTGATAGGAAGTACTTATATCTTGATTAGCTTAACTTGTTGTTGGTGCACTTAGTTAAGACTAGTGTATTTAGGTTTTGTGCTTGAAAAATAAATGTTAGTTTAATTCTATATTCTATCAAACTAAAACCGTAATAGTTTTAAAATTACCTATTCACCCCTCTAGACGACATCTCTAACCTTTCATGCTCCTTGCTCTCATATGCTGTTCCTTGCCCTCGGCAACGGCCAGATGTAATTACTACTCGGAGCTTGGTGGCTTCATGCTTTTTATTCTTTGCACTAGTTAAGTTACTGTTGTGCGTGTGTATTCTGTATTTATGTTAGAGAGCTTTTATGGTACCCTCAAATGAATAGTAGTCCTCCATTTTGGTTAATCCAATGGATTAGAAGCATTCATACTTGTGTTCAAAAGAGAATCAGTACGATTCATACTGGTGACCTGATGATGGTGAGATCTGGCACGTTCAGAAGAGAGGTCGGCCCAATAGAGCCCATCGTACCCGTGTGTACCCTAGTTTGCATTTTATCCCCACCCGATGACACGCCTCTTTGCTTCTCCGGCCGGCAGCACCTCTCCGCCACCGGCGAGCACCGGTGCCCGTTTGTTCCTCGACGCCGCCCCCGCCGCCGCTGAGATCCGGGTACACGGGATTAGCCTTGTCTCCGGCGGGCGAGTACGACGTCCGAGATGGAGGCGAGGCACTTCTGCGGCGGCCTGACGAAGGAGTTAGGACGCGATGGATCTCCCGGCCACCGGCGCCTGGGACTTGGTGAGCATGACCTCCGGGATGGAGGTGACTGCTACGGCGGCCTCACGGAGGATTTAGGTGAGCACGACATCCAGGATGGAGGGGACGCGTTGGTGGCGGCCTCATGGAACTTCCGGACACCGGCGCCTTGTACATGGCTTGCGGCGACCTCCCTCCCTCGGCCAGCACTCGTGTGGACGCGGAAGGCGAGCTCGACGGAGTGCGGCGCATCATGGAACCGACGCACGCGCCGGAGAGCGAGCCCGCCTTGGTCCCTTAGGCCACCGTACGGGACTGACACCGTCCCTCGATGAGGGTGCCACCGATGAAGAGCACTGTGTCGAGGTTGAGCATAGGAGGCGGGAAATGGAGGAGTGTGACATTGATGGCGGCAACGAGGTCTCGAGCATTGTATCGTTGCAGTAAGGCCGTTGAGGTGAGTTCTGTTTTTCTTCTATTTGTGTTAACACCATCTCCTGAAAAGTGTGTTTGTTCTGCAATTGAGTCACCATTGATTTTGTCTGCACTGTAGTTTCGAACTTAATTTCTTAGATATGAATTGTACACTTAGGTGGAAGCATTCAGCGTCGTTGTGTTTCTGTTATAATATTTATCTGTCGCGTTGTCATGTTATTGCACTACTGCAATTCGATACTTTCTTAGTTCATCATTTGTATTTTTTTGGTTGAAACAATACTCAATGCATAGCAGTTTAGCAAAGAAAAAATGGTCAGACTTCTGCCGATTCTAATGGTTTCATGGAGATTGCTATCAAACTTCGAAAGTGGTGGTACCTAGCTGACATGGGAACTGCAGTTCTAGCTGAAGGTGGAGTTTTTAAAGTTTTATCCCCTTCGGATAATTAGGGTGAAACAACTGAGAGTTGGTTAAACAAACTAATACAAGTGAAAATGCAATGTGATTACCGTATTATTTTTTGTGTTGGACAAAACAGGCTACCATTTTTTTACATGATGTATACTTTCTTCCATGTGTTGCCCTACTTACGTGATAATAAGAGGTGCATGATGGCATGCCCCAGCAATGCTGTGTAAATCTATTTGTAGGCGATTCAAATCAGAGACAGATCACATCATCTGCTGCTGGTGTTTATCTTGGTATGTTTCATATTTCTATTTTCAGACAGTACGGGCTCCGGAGAATGTCGCGGGTGACTCTCGAAAGTGCCTTCAGCTCGTGCTTGGAAGTGGTGGACTTTCCCATTGTTGCAGCAGCTCAATGAGCATGCCAAGCTTTCGATGTTCACGAGTGCCACAATCTGTTACCTCCTTACTGTCGAGACATATTCCATATGCCAGATGTTCACCACAGCTCGTGCTTGGAGTACATGCCACCATATGTGTATCATGCGTCAGTAACTCTTGAACCGGCTATTCTGGAGATTTCAGATTGTGCTTATTTATACTACTTCCTCAGATCCATATTACTTGTCGCAGAAATGAATGTATCTAGCACTATATCTAGATACATCAATTTCTAAGACAAGTAATATGAATCGGAGGGAGTATCTGTTTGTATAATTACTACCCTCGTAGTACCTTCTTTGTTTGCTGTTTGTAAACTTCTACCATCTCTGTAAGTATGTTCCTTACCTAGGGGAACTTTTACCGTGTGATATCTGGATGCTCTTACGTAGTCGGTGGTTGTTATCTGTTTAAATTTGGACCAAGGCCACAATATTATGTTCTAAAAAGATATATTTTAAATGCTTCCTGGTCTTTTCCCTATGCTACTATCTATTCTCACCGTCGTTACCCCTTGTGCCTAAAACTATTTCCAGCTGCTACTAAAAACTCTTTATACAGATGTTACTGTAAAACTTTTGTGACTAGAAATACACCAGGGGCACGCTACACACATATTGACCACCTCGCCAATATTCACAAACAGATAAAACCCCTCATAGTTTACAAACACAAGATAATTACTCCCTCTGATCTATAATAAGTAGGGAGTACCAAATCTGTGTGCACAACATCTCAAAAGACACACATATAAGGTAGGTTTGGCGTTTTAGAATCTCAAAAGACAACATACAAGGTAGGTTAGGCGGCTTAGCATCTCAAAAGACACACATACAAGGTAGGTTCAGCGTTTTTCCGTCCAGAACCAGAGTTGTCTGACTTGTCACAGAAGTTTGAGCAAACAGTAAGGACATATCTACCGCCGCTCGGTAGCCTATTGCCTGTACACTGATTTCCAGCACACCAAGCTCTCAACCAGTTTGTAGAGGACCTACTTAGGACTGATCGGTTTTGTTGCCATTGCTCTTCGCTGGTTCCTGCCAAAGCCAATTAACAAGGAGTTATTGTGGTGCATAGAAATACTATAACCCATATATTCCATACAAAGCAGAAAATATGTAAGCTCCTTTCCAATCCTGCATGCAACATACATGTTAGTTTGTTGTTCTTCATAAACAGAAATAGCATGTCCAGCAACTATTTAAACAATAATAGTACAACTACTTCTGTTATCAATTTGCCGCCTTTCCTTACGGATTATAATTCGGATAGATCCAATAAAATGATACAAAGAAGGAATGATCAGTTTTTTGTTTCAGTAAAGATCCAAGTTTGATAACTACTGGGGATACTAGTGTTTTCCTGCTATTTGCTTGGTTGGCATGCTCTTGCATTCCTCACAACCGACGGAATATCAGGGCAGTTGCAAATTGATGGTTACTCGGTTCATCTCTCCTTTTACCTTCCAAAACAAGTGTCAAATAATGACATAGGTTGAGTTGGCATTGGTATGAGACGTTAACAAGCGTGTGCAACCTCTATGAGTATGGAATTAATCCCTACACACAAAAGCCCCTCCTAAATGCTAAGCTAAATATTTCCACTTAAAACAAAGTATTCTCACAAAGTAGCTTTGGAGCTAGCTATGTCACCAGCCACGGCACTATTCTGGTCGGTACTTATTATTCAGATTACAGCTACCGTAGTCAGAACATGTCAACAGTTTAATGAAAAGAATAATGCACACAAAAATGACCCTCGATTCGATTGATCTAACCTGTATGCCACTGATAATTGCTCCAAATACTCCCAACATTGCCATAAACTCAATTGTATTGTTCTTTTTTACCAGATACACCTGAAATATTAGGGAGAAAATTGAGTGTCAACAACAAACAAATGATCAAATGATTCTCGGATGCAAGTAGAAAAGGTCAACTGAAGTTCTCAGGTTCGCCTCTGTACATGGCATGCTGCACCTGGCTTGTTGTCTGCTCGTGGTGACCACCATGGCACCATGGATGCTATTCTTGACAACTAATGCAGGCAGAGGGATTTGGTCAGAGAACACACACGCTTTCAGTCAGCGCAACTCACATATCCACAATAACCTAGCTTCATGTAAGTTCTATTTTCTTTGTATCTTGGAATGATGGTGTCTACCTGATAAATAAATGTAAAATAAATCCAATGTACAATATAAGTTCACATGGAAAAAAGCAATTATGTTGGAAGTTTGGTACACTGTTGCTCATAAATTTAATAGCAAATTTGAAGAAAAAATAGGCAGTAATCTGGTGCAAAATTGGACAAGATTTCTGCATGAATTTGACAGCGATCAGTACATACTACATAGTACACCAACAAAAGGCAACATCATTTTCATCAGTACATACCCTAGTTAGCCTAGAAAACTAACAATGTTAATTACCATCGGACCGATCAGCTGAACAGCATCCAGAACTAGTTTTTTTCATCAAACAGAAGTGAATATGAGCAGCACAAAATAACTGAACATGACACACACATAGCATCCTACATTACTGACGATAAGGACGACATTTGTGGGTGGCTTCAGCGACGGCTCCCTGCAGGCAGGCCGCGTGGGAGGTGGATGAGGCGGCGGCGGCGCCGCCCCTAGTCATGTGCGCGCGTGGGAGCTGGGGGAGGCGGCGGCGGTGGCCCTCCTCCTGTGGGGGCGTTGGAGCTGGACGAGGCGGCGACGTCGTCCCTACCCTAGTGGGCGGGTAGGGGTGGAGGAGGCAGGCCAGGTGGGGGTGAAGGATGCGGCAGGGTGGAGGTGGAGTAGGCGCTGGCGGCTCTGTGGACGCGGTAGGTGGAGGCGGTGGCGCCGTCGTGCAGGAGAAGATGAATTGGTCGGTGGCTTCTAACTTTTTTTTTCTGCTAGAACTTTTTTTTAGAACGTTCTGGCCTTTTTATTCAAGCTGAAACAGTGTTTACAAAGACCTGTAAGCCAGCAGGTGGCTCAACTAACCAAATATGTCGACCTGCTAGGAGGGAGGAAAAAAAACGGGCTACCGTATGAGCTTCCACATTCATCTCTTGACCTTTATGGCAGAAGTAAACTCCTCCTCGGAGTTCTGATCTAACAGCGATCTCCTTCAGTATGCTTCCAAAAACCCCATGGTTCTTGTTCTGTAGGCCCTTTACCATTTCCATGCAGTCAGAAGCGACATGGATCGACCCTAAGTTGAGGTCATCAACCAGATCAAGCGTCTCCCTACATGCAATTGCCTCTAGACACCCAGGGTGTGTGAGGCCTTCAATCACCAACGCCGAGGCCCCCATAAACTCTCCCAGCTCGGTACGACAGACCACTCCGACCGCCCCCTGCGAGGTAGATTTTGCAACCGCACCGTCGACATTAATTTTAGCTCTACCCGCCAGCGGTGCAATCCATCTTCTCTGCACTGGTTTTCGCCCTGACTTGGCACCCGCGGTCTTCCTTTCCGCAGCACCAGAGGTTGCAAGATCATCCAAGAATCTATCCACAAACGAGACCGTTGCCATCGGGCTTTGATAGATATCCTCATGTATGGCTTTCCTGCGTGCATGCCAGATCGCCCATAGGGTGACTAGCATCCTTGTCAAGTCAGTTTTCGTCATCGACTCGATCATGGCAAACAACCACTGTTTTGCTACTGGTTCATTGGACATGGTGATATGCTCCACTATATCTGCCTCAGTCAGCTCCTAAACACACCTCGACATGGTGCATTCAATCAATGAATGCCTCCAAGAGTCCTCCAGACCACACAACGAGCACGTACTCGTCGTTGCCATATTTCTGTGGTGTCTCACATCGCTCGTGGGCAAGGATTGCTTTGCCAGCCTCCATAGAAATATCCTGATTTTAGCTGGGACAGAGATCTTCCACAACTTCATCCAAAGCTTTCCCTCGTTCGTCGAGGTAGACGAGGCTGATCGGTCATCTATCTAGTCCTCTCTAGTCTTCTTTGTCATTACCAGAACTCTATAGGCCGATCGGACCGAGAACACACTTGTTCTTTCAAAGTGCCATGCCCAAAAATCTTCCTGGTCCCTTGTACATAACGGGATGTTCTTGATGATTTCTGCGTCCATAGGAAGAAAGAACTCATCAATCTTTACGTGATTCCATGATGCTGACATGCTGTCGATATAATCAGCCACTCGCATCGGTGCATCCTCCTTCCTTGGCGCGACCGGTCGCAGGCGTTCATCGCGCGGTAACCAGTTTTGCAACCAAGCATCAGTGTCTTGACCATTCCCAATTCTCCTTTATCAAACCGATCTGTAGTACGTCCCTTCCTTCGACCAGAAAACGCCAGACCTGAGAGGGATAAGAGCCCACAGTCGCTGATAAAATATCTCCCTCTGGGAAGTAAGCGGCCTTTAGGATTCTAGTAGTGAGAGAAATAGGTTCCCGAAGGATACGCCATACCTGGCGTGATAACAATGCTAGATTAAACAACTCGATGTCTCGAAATCCGAGCCCACCTGCAAACTTTGGTTGAGTCATCTCCTCCCATGAGACCCAATAGGTTCGGCGCTTCCCCTCTTTACTTCCCCACCAGAAGTTGCGAAGAAGGGAATTGATATGCTCGCATAAACCCCTTGGAAGCTTGAAACATGACATAGAGTAAGTAGGAACCGCCCGAGCCACCGACTTTATCAAAATCTCTTTTCCTCCCACAGAGAGCAATTGTTCCAGCCAACCAAGGACTTTTTTCCAAACTTTGTCCTTCAAATACTTGAATGCTCCACTCTTCGATCTACCCACATCAGATGGTAGACCTAGATATTTCTCATTGAGGGTTTCCCTTTGAACATCAAGCTCATTCTTGATTTTCACTCTCAAATATTCTGGACATCCTTTACTAAAAAAGATAGAGGACTTGTCCATATTTATTCTCTGTCCGGACGCATTGCAATATTTTTCCAACACTTCCTTCATCTCCAAAGCTCCTTCTCCACTTGCCTTAAAGAACAACAGGCTATCATCTACAAAAAGAAGGTGGTTGACTGCCGGGGCAGTGGGAGCCACCATGATCCCATTAAGCGCTGATGATTGACTTCTATTTTTCAGGAGGCACGAAAGGCCCTCTGCTGCCAATAAGAACAAGTAGGAAGAGATAGGATCGCCTTGACGAATACCCCTCGTGGATAGTAAGGCTAATGGGCTAGCTGGGCCTAATCTCTCTGAGCGTGAGCCGTTGGATATAATCATACTTGTCCTACTACATGACCAGTAAAAGTACTGTAAAACTAGCCTTATGTTAAGGATGATGATTGATGATGCCTGCACACAGTTGCACTTGAAGGTAGCCATGTTCCATGTAGTCCATCGATGTCGATGCCCCGTGGACCGGTGACCCCGTCACCAACACCGCCATGTCCAACTCCACTAGTCCTTATTCCTCCACCGCCGTTGGTGGCGCAGACGTCGACATTGTTGCCGCACTGCAAGACACTGCAGCAGCAGGCTGTTACCAACGTCCCCTACGCGTGAAAGACTGCCACTCATATATATTCCGGTGTACGTACGATCGATGATGATGCTAGGTACCGAAATAAATGAATAAGTATAATATCAATGTACGAATAACCTCAATCTTTCCGTGTGCTGATCTGTTGACCTGCCGGTGTTTTTAGAGCATCCGTAATGTATAAGAATAACTTTTGCCATAAGCTAGGACACACATTGCTTATAGAAATTACCACAATATAGAAGGTCAACATGGCCATAAGATAGGGCCCACATAATTTATTATATTACTCCATGCAAGAGAGAAAAGAGGGGAAATAATTTTTCTATTCTCTATGGTAACTCACAAGTTTGAGGTGCACCATAGGTTTAAACTAGATGGAGAAGCGCGCTTCGCCGCGCCGTTTATATTGTGTTCTAACAAATCACAGGGTTAACGTGATACCATGTGTTTTCAAAAGAATTTTGGTGATCTATTTTGCCTCATCCGAATGCAACATAATCATGCATTCATTTAGTCCTGTGACCGTATTGATTATCATATCAAGAAAACGACATGGTTAAACCAAGAACAGAAGAATTTCTATTTACACGTCATGAAAATCATGCAAACATGTATAATAGCACCACAAAAAATAATACAAATCTAGTAATATAGTTTTGTTATGCATACAATGGAGAAGTGCTCATACTAATCACGGCCAACTCACTATTAAAATGTCCACGTAGTGTTTGCCTGGTGTATACAGTAATCATTACATGAATTGTGGTGAGCGGCAATAGATGATACTCATTTTGTTAGGTAAGAAATATAGGCCAATACAAAAATTATGTACTTATTGCAGACATCAAGTCAATAAAATCGCCTACCACAGCAGCAACAATCCCATGCCATTAACATTAGGGTCCTTCGTAGGTTTTCCTTTACCTCTCAACATCCGAAGAACCCAGAAGTCCGGAATCGTCTAGCAGTAAAAGAAGAATTCTTCAGCAGAGGAGTAGTACTATCAGCATGAACAATGAGAAAGCAAATCTTGATAGAATTGATCGTGTAAACATGCTAATTTACTCATAAAGCTGGTAATTCTAAAAAAAATATAGAAGAGAATGTGATTTCTTATATTTCATTACAACAAACATTCAGATATTTCTAAATCCAAGTACAAATGTGAGTGAGCATGAAAATGTGACAGACCAGCTTACATTGAATTGTAAACAGGAAGAAAACACACAGTTAATGTTATATGCAATGCCCCCTCTGTCTTAATGCAAAGAAATCTATAATTGTTTCAATAGGAAGAAAGAATCCCTCCTGTCCTGATGTAGAGCAATCTATACTTGCTTCAACACGAAGAAAGAAAAAAGAACAAAAGACCCTTGTTATCTATATGGACTAGCTCTTTCTGTATTATCTCAACCGCTTACTAACATTAAGTTTGAAATACTCACCTGAATATGTACTACTCCCTCCGTCTCAAAATAGATATCGCAAACTTTGCTAAATTTAAATGTATCTAGACACTATTTAGCATCTAGATTCATCCAAATTTAGACAAACTTTTGACAAAATAGATGGCATTCTTGTTTCTCATAAATGGTAGTCAGAACTCGATATCCCTTATACTTTTGTGGCTAGAAGTTAAAAAATAACATGAATGATGTCATACACAGATATTTAAAACAGCTAGATATGCAAGATGCTTAGCAGGAAATCCCAGTCAGCATATAAAGTGTGACACATATATTTAGATTATAAATTTATCATTGTACCTCAGATTTACATATGGTCAAAAATGGCACAATGAAGTATCCAGAAGACATGGTATTTAACTTTGACATTAAGAAGTATGATGGATCAAAAGAAAATGCCACTTGTTTATTTTATGCAATAGAATAACAGGTATCAACACATCCAATATGCTTTCGCTGGTTGTGTCTAGTAAATTCTACAGTTAGTTATTAACTTGAGAGAAATCCAATCTTGTATGGACGGCTACATTCTGCATAGCTTAAATGAGGAAATGCTAATAGAGAATCTATTATACATAAAATTCCTATTAAAAGGTTCTTCCCATGAACATAACCCTTTTGGTCAAGGATTTAGGGGGATTAAGACACTTTGGGATAATAAGAATTTGTCATTTGTGTGTTCTATATGCAAAGCATAACGTTGTGTTAAGATCAGCCCTATCAAATAGATTGTTTGGATCCTTTTTTAATAGGAGAATTATTTTATGTGGATAGTTTGTTTATATGCTAATTTATGGGGAAATAATAGAAGATCGCCGGAAATGAAGCATTGCCAATTGGCCAACGAATCCCTGCCAAATACTGTATACAAATTGATATTTCACATTTTTATCGCATATCAAGAGAATGGGTATTCTTTTGCCTTCTTAGTTTTTGTAAGATTTAAAATGTCTAGCATCGACAAACTATCACGGCATTGTATAATCCAACAGATGTGATTACTACATTTATCACTAAGGACTATAATCTTATTTCTAACTAATCAGTGTATTATTTGCATCCATGCTGACCAAGCAAGCAAGCGTAATTAACTTCACAAGAAATTTACAAGCTCGATGTTGATGTGAACTGTCTATAGCTGAAAGAAAGCTGGAGCAATGGACCTAGTGAAAGATAAAATGGCATAGTGAAACGCAAAATTAGTGGAACATGGTTGGGAATTTCATCGAACACTGGAAGGTGTATACATCTTGCAGTATGGTTGTTTCTTTGTACCAGGTGTGTGCAGCGAACTCTGGGATGTGCTAGTGTAAAGAAAATTATGTATCAGAAAGAGAGAGATACCAAAGTAGCAGGCAGGAGAACACCAAGCAAGTACATCAAGCTTCAGATCCTCCAAGCAATCAGCCCCTCTTCGTACAACCGTTTCCACCATAAACATCGGCATTCCATCGCCAGCGTGCTTGTGCCAGCATCCTCATCCTCGTACAACACATACCCTTATTCACCTCACTTAGGCCTCGACCGATCTTGGTGTGCTCGCTCCTCGCCTCGCCCCTCTTGGTGCCGGTGGACATGGGGCACTGACCGGTGTGGCACTAACCGATTGGGTCAGTTGAGGCTGGATCCACCTGTCCATGCAGTAGCGAAGCAACTCGAGTGAGCTCGTGGCTGTAGAGAGGCACGTAAGGAGAAGGATCAGCGGGTAATAGGGGAGTGCATGAGCCAAGATCTGCCTTCCTGGACATACCCCCATACATCACCCTCCCTCCCCGTCCAAAGCTGGAAGAGGTAGGGTCTGGGGCCGCACCTGCAAGGGAGGAAGGGGATAATCTTGACTTTGCTTCTAGGCAAGAGGTCGAGAGGCAGGGAGAATGAAGCATGACCTGATGGTGAGGCAAGCTCACACGCTGCCTAGAAGGGCGACGGCGGCGAAAAAGGTGAAGAAGAGGAAAGAAGGTTGGGACTCAGGAGCCAAGGCAAATATAGAAGAGAGAGGAGGAAGGAGTTTTTCACCCGCCCAAGACTGCACATTCGGCAGACCGGTGGGCCAGAACAAGGTGCCCCCACTGTCATCATGAAGAGACTCTGTTCGCAAAAACAAAAACTTCACCCAACAGCCAAACCTCTATGGCCTAGATGATTTCTGGTGAAGGTCGAACGGCCCAAATGTGTCTATTGGGGATGGCTCAGCAGGCAGGGCTTTCACCACGCTTAAGCTATAGTACAAGCATGAAGGGAGATACATTAGGGATTTAGCTAGAGTAAGAGAACTATGGCCTAATGGGATACTTATTTAGAGGGAGTTGGAGGAGTGTGGACAGATCATCAAAATCTGCAATGGTTGTGTGATGATGGACATGTTCCACCAATGCATTGTACACTAAAAACTGAATAATTGTTGGCAAAAAATGATGAGATAAAATGTGAATGCAGTTGACACCATACCAATCTACCCCTGCGAGACAATGCACAGTAGCTCGCAGCAAGGATATTTACGACAACCATCAGACGAAACCCCTCAACCTAAGCACATTCAGCATTAAGTTGCTCAGTCGCCTGGAGAAACAAACAAGAAACATTTTAGTTCCGAGGTAACAGAGGTAAACCATAGGGTTGGCAAATATGGAGACATAGGTAGGCATACGTCAAGGACAGGGTGTGTAAGTGCAGCATGGTCATTTCAGGATATGCGATTGCCAAGGGCAGATGATATTTCATCAATGCACTAAACCACCACTTGATCAAGTAGACATTTCTCCTCAGATGGTGAAGCTCTAGAACAATTTCAACCTTAGGGAAGCCATAATCATGAAAAGTAAAATAATGTCACTTTCCCACACATCATGCCTCATAACAACATATTTCTATGTAACTTGGATATTAAATTCTAGTATCACCTATAAGCTTGCAATATTAAAATAATACATAACAAGTGCTGTCAGAAAAGAAGTTTTAGCAACTGTCGTCCAAACTATAGTTTTTTTAACTATAATTTTCGTAGAATTTGGTCCAACCTGAAGAGACTATTCCTACACGTTTCCTGAGAACTAAAATTACCTAGATTGATTAGAGATCCTTGGTCCAACTACTGGATTTTCTAGTATTTTTAACAACTTGAAAATCTGACCAAGTTTACCTGAATCTAACAAACAGTAACCAACATTTTAAACTGCTAGTCCAAAAAAAAAACATCCTTTCGCACATCAACATGTACATGGCACACTAATTGAACCACTATGGGCTTTCTTTTTTCGGAAAAGGATTCAAAATCTGATCGAACTTTGGGAAATTCTCACAGTCCACATTCAAACTAATAAATGTTCTGTATAAACACTAAATATTCTGTAAAAGATCTCAAAAATGTGTCATCCTAGTTAGTGACTATGGACCAGTCATTTGTTTTTAGCTTCTCCTTTCACTAAAATCGGCGTAGATCTCACATAAAAACACGAAGTTCCATCTCAGACACTAACCCATGCGAGCTAATCTCCAAGGTGGACCTATCGATATTATCTCCAAATCTACTTCCTTCTACAGAAAACCATATAACTGTTGTTCTATCCTAAAAAATCACCAGGTAGCAGTAGTGTGTATAATTTTCTCCGTAAACCTGAGACCTAATATATGGCTCTGTATTGGATAATATATATGTCAGCCGCTTCTCTTTTCTAAAAGATTCAGAGCTATATATGATTTTATACCAATCCTGCATCTAGGCATCAAAACGGCTAGCCTGCATATTGCGTAGAGTCTTCTATACTATCTACTATCAATATGGTGGTAATATCCACATGCAAACCCCAAAAACACACATTGAAAGAAAATGAAATGAATATGTCACGTGCTTACAGACCTGTCAGCGTTTGTGAATGCCTAGCACGCCTGCACTACTTGCTCCTGTGAACACACTTGTAGGCAGGTAATCAAACACACTGTAAACAACAACATTTTTTTGACCGGTAAACACCGGCTCGAATGCGAATAAGGGACAATAAAGAAAAACAATCACCTGGGCTTCAGATGGCCGTTGCCTAAATCTGTGTTTGACGCAGTAGCTCATGAATTATATTTAGTTTAGAAGATGGAACAACTGTGAAGTGCTAAGAAAACGACTCATGAGTTATTAGTCATTTCTCATATCTAAGTGCTAAGAGAGGACGCACAATATTCTAGTCGTCTCGTATTGTTTATATCAACTACGACTTTTTATGGCAGTTATAGAAATCAAGTACCACTATGACTGTACCGGTCAAATAGCTAATATTCCATATCCCAGCAGCATGAACTATAAAAGAACTTACAGATGTACCATAAAATTAGCAATTCTGAATCTATCATTAGGATGGGATCTTACCCTGCTCCCTCCTTCACTCCATGGCATCCAGTCAACTATGATATAGACACCAATATCCGTTTCCATAGGACTACTGACATAGGATCCAACATCTTATTTGAAAAAAATCAGGTAGACTCATTCTGATATGATAGTGATATGGCAGTAACAGTTTCCATAGGACTACCAAAAATATGCATACTGATAGACCAAGCATGTCTTTCTTATATGAAATTTGATAATTCAAGCTCCCTGGACTCAATAGTTTTGACCAGTTTGTAACAATTGTATGAGACCTAAATATTATGAATTTGACTTGGTCTATTTCTGCAACTAATATACTTGTCCATTTTTGCTACAACTAAAAGATTTGTTTGTCAGACTAACAACATGGTATATTTCCGCAATTCAAGAAATGGTCCAGCTACCTTATTTATCTTCCTTTGAGTAAAGGATGACGACTTCAAATGAATAGCCAAGATATTTGTAGGTACGGAGCAGCACAGTACATAAGTTTACATACCAAGAATTCAATCAGCCCATGATATCACCTGCTCTCGAAACGGTCGTCCTCCCTATCCAAGTCAAAACAGCAGCTAGGCTAGCTTGCTCCTCGCATCCCGACCAATAATCCTGGCCTACTACTTTCATAAAGTACGTTATCAAGGACAAGTGGGAGGAGTAGAAGCTGCACAGTCGGCATAGACACAGGGGCGAAAGAAAACATGGTACCACACAACAGCGCCCAGCAACATATCCCCGTGCAACGGCCAATAGCGGCGAAATGAGGACTAAAATAGCACGGAGCAAAACCAACCATACCACGCTGTTTCCTACCGACAGTCGCGACTCAACAACAGCATCACCCATCACACACAGACAAGAAGCTAAATCACAGCAATCAGCAAAATACAAATTAGGGTCACAACAAATCCAAAAAAAGAAGCTTGCAGCCCAATCAATAGAGGACGGGACAAATGCAGTAGCCACCGGCAACTCCCCACGACAACCTGCAACGAAAACCAACACGGAGCCAAAAAACACAGTCAGGAAGATAGAAAGATGCACGGGGACGAACAACCAACCAGAAAATAAGGGGAAATATAGATGCAAAGAAAGCAGGGATGAACGGACCTAGAACTCCTAGCCGCAAGACCGATACCGCAGAGACGGGAGCCCACGGCCTCCTAACGCACGGATGGCAGCTCACACCCGACCCACTCGCCGCGCATCATGCTCAGCCGCCCTAGCTCGACGCAGGCCCAATTGCTCGGCCTCCGGCAAGCTCAACCTCTCTGCTCTGCAACTTGGGAACGGATCTGGTCTAGGGAGAGCAGGGGCATATATTCCCATCGTGGTGGCCGGTGATTAGAGGCGGCGGTGGTGGGATCTGAAGCGGTGAGGGAGGCGGAGAGAACGGGGGCGATTGGGGTTAGAGAGGAGAGAAGTGGTGGGCACGAGGTGGGTTTTCAAGGCACGCGCAAAGCCATCCCTGGCCCACAAGCAGAGGCCATATCAGCGGAGGCAAGCAGCTGCAGCGTGTGCGGTAGATGGCCTGAAATGTCTCTTTTTCTCAAGATTAAGCTATAGAGTAATATAATTTTATTTTCTCCACAATGTATAAAGTAAACCTTAATGAACACCACATAGCCTTAAGGTATGATTTTTTACACATTGCGGATAGTCTCGAAATCTTCACTACTTGGCCTGTTGCCTGTGCTTCCGTACATGACTGAATTTTGGCATGCCGAAGTCTGAAACATGGACATGACCAAATGCATGCAGCCATTTTTCTTCTTCTCGAGAACTGGCACATGTATTTCACATTCCCAATGTTATTCAAAAGAGAGAAAGGAGAGAGGGGAAGTAAAATTATTACTCCCTCTGATTCAAATTAATTGACTCAAATTACCTAGATTTAAATATATTTAGTACTAAAACATGTTTAAATATAAAATCTATCTATTATATACTAAAAGCAATATAAGGGTGTGTTTCGAGGCACCACGTTGATCCACATCACCTAAATTAATCTGATAGTTAGATCTAAAATCTACCGCTAGGATTTAACGTAATTGTTTAATTAATTAAATTTTGTACCCATAGTTATAGTCTGGCACGTTAGGCTGCCACGTCCATACGATTCAAAGTCCTATATCCATAGGACTTTAGCTGACCGGTTCACAGGAAAAGGCCCACACTTGAAATATGAGAGCTGTACGATCGGAAGTCCATGTAAATATGGGACTTTCAACAGAGAAAAAAATTATGTTTTCAGTTTAGGTAAAGCAAAACAAAATTAGGGTCAATCAACAAACTAATCTGTCCAAACTTACAAGGACATGGTATGCATGCGAGAGAATATTAGACTAGAAAACCTAATATATACTCCATTCAAAATTTATTTTATGTGCAAATTTTTTCATCTGTGCGACGACCAAGCAAGGCTCAATAAATATGTGTTTTCAGTTCATGTGTAAGCTCATCGATCCGGTCCTCCCTGCGATGTATAAGGATATCGCATGGAAAAGACAAAATCTATTATTTTTGGTATATATAGAAAATGCTATATATAAGACATAAATGTATACAAATTTTGTAAGATGTTTTTTTTGCCCTAAAGTCTATTTACGCTCAATCAGGTCATGCATCCGGACACAACATTAAAAAATATTAGGATATAAAAAATATATTCAATTTTTTTGTTTAGTTCATGTGCAAGTTTTCTTATGGGTCTGACTGGCTAAGCATTAGTAAATATTTGAATTCAGTTCACGTGTAACAATTTTTTGCGTCAGGTCTATTATCAGACAACCAGACTAATATTTAATGTGTAAAACATAAAATAAATATTAATAATAATTTTATAAACAACAACGCATTTAATTTTTTCCATCAAGTGTGCACGAGTTAATCATCCAAAAGGAAAAATGAAACGAATACAAATATGTAAGGATTATATTTAAGGATATCAATGTTAATAATTATTTATCTTACTCAAAATTATGAAAGGACCCACACATTTTTGTTTTATAACATAATGACACATCAATTATGTGACTCATCTAAAAAATGATAATATGAAATAGCACGTAACGGTTTTGTTACGTCTATATTCACTTTATTAAGTAACAAAGCTGAAACAAGACACACAAGGCGCATGAAGTTGGCTCTGCGGTTGTTCCAAACTATGGGGAGACAACACAATTTAAAATAATATGGATAACTTAATATTTCTTATGTAAACCAACCTTTGATTTTTATGGGTGTAGATTATACCCCATTGTGCACTCAAGCTCTTCTCATTCGTGTTATACCAGAACACCTTTAATATGATATTCAGTATTTGATACATACAAGCATGACAAATTATATATGTGTGGGTCATAATAGCCTATTTTTCATATATGAAAGTTTCACCGAGGTCCACGACAAATTAATAGCTATCCATCTACCCCACATGTCTCCGTCTATAAGGACTTGGATAAAATCAACACTAATAGATTGAAACAGAAATTAAATATTTATTGTGAAACCCAGCACAATATTTATACGCGTTTAATGTATACCCACATGGTGCACTCGATTTTGCTTTTGCTAATGTTATACCAGGACATCATTAATATGACATCTGGTTTGAATCTTAATCTGATACATAGAGACAAGCCAAATTAAATTAGTGGAGTTAAATTAATAGCATGTTGTACATGTATGTAGGGACCCTCCCATGACCATGATAACGTAAAAAGGAATATGTGATTATGTGTCAAGCTTTGTAGTTCATTACCCTCAGAATTTAAGAGGATGTGTCATTGATATTATAAATATTATTTCATATTTGAATCACACTATGAATGAAATAATTTCCCTAAATATTGTAGCCGTATGAATAAACTATTAACTAAGGAGTGATGATTACCAACTATCTTAAATTTTGATTATAAGATATGAAAATGTCATGTAGTGAAGCCACACAATAAAACCGAGTATCGGTTAATTAAGATGTTTCCTTATAAATGTTACATGATAAAACAATACATGTAAATGTGAATGTATCAGAGGGTGAAAGATATCAAGGACCAAAATAACAACAATAAATAAATAAAATGAAAAGTTCATCTCACTAAGTATCGGATTGGGGAATATTATTAAAATAGTATTATAAAATTTGAGTAAAATTTCAAAATTAAAAGATTGAATAGAATTCCGTTATTTAGAATATATTTATAAAAAATCAAAGTTAATCTTAGAAATGGTGTCTTTGTCTAAAAGATTTTCTTGAGAGGATATTTGTCTAATACATGACAACTTAGAATGATCACTGAATGTTTATATTCCACTGCAGAAATAATGGGGGAAGAAATTGATTATGACAAGATAAAATTCAAATTCCCCCAAAATAGTTTCCTTAATGATTAAAAAGATTTAATCCATTAAAAAGTTAACTAACTCTTCAAATGCTTACAAAAGCACCGAATCAAAATTTTGTGTGAAACCATTTCCCCATTAAATTTCCATCCTCATATGTGTTCATAATAAACCATATAATGAACCCAAACATAGAGAATTAGTTAAGAATATCTAATGGTAAACCAAAATATTCAGCCAGCTAACAAAAATCTAAAAAAAAGTTGTACATGAGGTATTGATATCTTGAACCTTACAATGAACAAAGTGAACCAAAATTTCTTCTTAATAGTGCATAACATAATCGAATCATTAATGTAACATATTCTTATTAAATACATCATTTATACTATCTTAGTAACTATAGATTAACCACATCTGGCGACAAATAACATATCAACATATATGTTTTTTTACTCTAAACAAATAAAAGCTTTTTTTGAGAATCTAAACAAATAAAAGTTGATGAGTACCTTGAAGTCACATAAAATAAAAACTGCAACCAAGCTTTATCACCACGTACAAAAGACATATATAATCAATTATACTATCTCCGTTCCGGTTTATTAGGCTAATACGTATTTTAAGAAAATAATTTGATCATAAATTTTGTCAACAATATATGAATTATATGTCACAAAAATTATACTATTGGAAGCATATTTTGAATGTGAATCTAATGATATACTTTTTGTTAAATATAGTTTGTATTTTATTAACCAAATTTATGGTCAAACTATTTTCTCGAAGTACGTATTTTTCTTATAAACCGGAGTGTAGGTAGTACGTTGCTCTATGACAATATTAATTGTTCTGCCATAAACTATAAATGATAAATGATGTATCTTGCACAAGTAATTTTTATTTAGAATAATATTTATGATGACCATATAAGTATATAACCATATTAATTATGATAGCATAATATAAATATCTAGGACCATGCAAAGTTTTTAGGCATATTCGGATATTGCCCTCGCATTTGGGAGGGCCACCATGCTAGTTTAGACAAATTTGAATCAAGTAGATTGGAGGGAGTGCTAATAAAAGCGTCCTTTATCAAAAGTAAATCGGCCGGCTGGAGATATAGCTAGCTGCTGCGAGAAGACATGCATCGCGGCATCCACTCTTTATTTTGTAAGACTTAATCAATTGGATTGTGGTCCCCCTAGCGTTTTATCAAAACAAAGCTTACTAGTAGGATTTCCAGCTTTTCAGAAATTGGGAAAACATGTACCAATCAGAGCTTATCAGAAACTTGGTTCACAGAAAAGGCATCAAGGAGTCAGGAGAAGCAAAACCACGCATGCGACTGAATGCAAACCGCGAATTACCATCGATCGGCACCCTCACCTGATTTATCTTTTCGAATAGGACTGCCACTATAGGAGGACCGCCATAATTTTTTGTTTGATTCGCTTCAAACAAAAGAGGGTACACACAAGCATCCGATCACTATCGCACAAACTTAAAGCATACAAATAATTGGCCGCCTCAGTAATAAATAATCATCTTTAGCCTATTTTCAACCTATATCTCTATCAAGATTTTTTCAACCAATCTCTATCAAGATGAATCTTTGGTGCAAGACCTATACATTTCAATGTGTAGGATACAATTTTCAGCTCTCAAACAGTTTCTACACTTCAAGGTCAGAAGGCAAAATTTTCTAAATGACATTGTTGCACGAGGGACGACTTGGGCCATTGGTATCTTACAGTTCGCGAGCCGCGCACTCTCCATGAGATGGAACCTGTCAGCCTAGCGAGCTCCAACCAGCAAGATAATTATCGGGTGCATGACCAGTACTTCACGTTCTCTATCTATATATGAACTTCTGAGGGTCTTTTTTTCAAGGCAAGGAAACACTTTACACAAGAGGTGTGCTTCGGTCCCCTACCCCTAAACTTAAGCTACATGGGCCTTGTTATTTTTTTAACCGGTCGAAACCCATATCGAGATCACGTCTATCTCTGTATATGTGTACTCGGTCGAACTGGGTATAATCCACGTTCCGATCGGCTGATCTCACCTTCTATTATCGTGATCTACGTCTTTGTATGTCATATTTTTAATTTTTTGTTGTTGTTATATAACTTCTGATTTTCGCCTTCCGCAGACACATGAGCATACGTATATGGTATACGTCTAAGAGAACCATATAGAGTTTGGGTGGATTTGTACGATCCTCTAAACAATTGGAATCGAGTTTTTGTTTGTCAAAATTTGAAAGAGGGGGAGGGGGAGGGGGTGGGGGACCAAAGCAAAAGTGCTTTACACAATTACACCGTTTTTGTTACGTCAGAGAAGACTGAAGAGGATCTTCATGGAGAGATCCTGAAGTACCGTTGCACGAGCTTTGGCAATCCTTGCAATCATATGGTGCTCGCAGCCATGTTTGTCGGCCATCCAAGGTAAGTAGAAGTAACATATTGTAGGTCTGGCCTCATGCGGGTTCCAGTATTAACTTATGATGTGCATAGTGGATGCACAAGAGGTTCCAGTATTAATATATCCAGTTCATCAGGTTCAGCAAGGAGACCGTCCTCCATCTTCTCCTCCGGCGCCGCAAGAGGGGCCAACGTTTGGCTGCCATAGTGGATGCGCCGGGCCGCCAGGGACGACAGCAGTTGCGGCGGCGCCACAGCGCAAGACCCTGCAGCTGCAGGCTGTTGAGAATTGAATGTCCCTTACGTTTATTATGAAACATGTACAACCTATACAACCTGAGTGGACACAAGGTTTCTATCGATAGAGAGGCGTCCGCGGTAAATTATTCAATCTGGAAGCTCAGCGATTCTGGTCTCCAGCTGACGTTGTATGAGTTGTATGCGTGGTGGTTGTGTGTGCATCTAGATGGTACTTGGTACTCAGCAGATCCTAAAAAGGAAAAACTGTTAAACACGTTTTTGCCCGTTTTGTCCTACTTGCTTCTATCCAATGTTATCTACTGTCTTCTCTGTCGATGCAATTTTTTTGCCGAACTTTTGGACAGTACATAATTTTTTATAATCAGTTAGAGAAAGCTAAGAATTAGTCGTGCTTAAATTTCACTCGTTTAGAGGAATAGTTTAGGTGAAAAATCACTTTTTCAGTTGGTAGCGCATTTTTTTACCGTAATTCAAGCTGTCCAGAAAATTCCATACCTTACTGGTTAGTGTTGGCAATATGTTACCACTGTCCTTTACGACTGAAATTATTTCCTGCATGGACAAGCCCAACCTCACTGATCTGCCGATTTGCACATGCTCACTTGAATTTTATGTGCCCCTTCTTTGTGTGACATTTATTTTAAAACGGGGAACAAAAGATGTATGTCATTCTATCATTCTATTAATTAAGGAGTTGTATCAACAATTTTTTTTTTGGAAATAGTGTATCAACATGATGTGATACAATGATAAAATGAAAATTATTACAAATCCTACTCTCCCATCATAACCTCACCCGAACGCTTTGCGCCCATGGTTACTCAACGGCGCACATCACTGTATATATTGGCAAGGATGACTTTTGGCAAAGCGTATTTTTTGTGGAAGACTCATGAGTTTCTTTCATTCCATATTTTTTTATAATTACTCTCTGCAGTTCACCAGAAAGTGATGGCTTGGGCACATGTCTTTAGTCAAAGTTTTGAACTTTGACCACTTATAAAGTAAGACAAAACTTCTGTCCATATAATAAAGAGTCCATTGGATATATCCGAACGCCTTTTCCTTTTGAAATTTATTATTGGATGATATATTTGGCGCCATCCCAGTGAATTAACATGGAATGGAAGGCACACTGCTTACCGGCCAGAGCAACATAATCTTAAACCGTTACTGCATATATCAATAGTCAGAAGGGAAAATTTTCTGAATGCCTCTCTACTTTGTCCAAGGGGCGACTTGGACTATTTGAGTAGTGCGTGGCAGCTTGCCCCACGTCAGATCAATAGCCTATTTTCAACCTATCTCCATCAAGATGAATCTTCAGCGAGGAACCTGCACATTTGAATGTACAGTATAGAATTTTAAGCTATCAAACAGTTTCTACATTTCAAGGTCAGACGGCAAAAATGTCACTATGTTGCCCAACCGAGGGACGACTTTGACCATCGGAATCGTGCACTTCATGAGTCGCTCTCCATGAGATCAGGCCTATCAGCCTAGCTGGTTCCAGCATATCTTCAGTGTGTACTTCCCGTTCTCTATGTATATATGTACTATTGAGGTTATTGAGACAAAGCAAAACGGCCACCTTCATTAGTCTTTTGCACACTTTACACATTTATTAGAGTTAAGTGTTACGTAGAAGTGCGTAACCGAGAAGAGGACCATGGAAAGATCTTCGGCTACCATGGCAAGAGCTTCGGTAATCCTTGCAATCATATGCTGCTCTCTTCCATGCTTTTGGGCAATCCAAGGTAAGTTTGTACAAGGTTATGTAATCACCTAGTAATAGCAGTAATATATTCTAGGGCCGGATTCATGCACGTTCTAGCTTATATATATATATATATATATATATATATATATATATATATATACTAGTAGTGTTAACTTATGATTAATGTCCATGTATGCAGTTCAGGAAGGAGACCGTCCGCCATCTGCTCCTCCGGCGCCAATTCCGGGGACACCGGCTGTCTGCTCTAGTGGATGCGCCGGGCCGCCAGAACTGACCGCGGTAGCGGCACCGCAGCGCAAGACCCTTCAGCTGCAGGCTGTTGCAAATTGAACGTCCCTTACGATTATTATGAAACATGTACCAATGATGATGCAACCCCTGGGGCATAAGGTCTCCGTACACAGAGAGGCATCTGTTGTAACTCCGTCGATCTAAAGGTCCATGGTTTTGGTCTTCAGAAGATGTTTTGTGAGTTGTACTTGTGGTGGTGTGTGTGTCCGTGTAGAAGATACTCGGCGTTTCTCAAAGAATAAGAACGTCAAATACGTTTTCACTCGTTTTGTCCTACATGGCAGCCACATAATCTTATCTACTGTCTTGTTTTTGTCCATGTCATACTTTTTTGCTGAAATTTCGGACAGTTCATAATTTTTTATAATATACTAAGTTGCAGAAATTTAGGAATAAATCACGCTTAAATTTCACCTCGTTTATATGAATAGTTTAGGTGAAAAATATTTTTGAAGTTACGAGTGTCATACCCTTACTGGCTACTGTTGGCGATATGTTAACATTAATTCGCTGTTATCGAATGAAATTATTTCCTGCATGGACAAACCCAGCCTTACTGTTCTGCCGATGTGCACTTGCTAATTAACGGTCTATTTAGTGTAGAGGTGGAAACTAAGGAGGAATACTAGCACACTAGAATTTTATGCGTCTTCTTTGTCTGACTTCTTTTAAAACGGGGTGCAGAAAACTTTGCCCCTTTGCCCCAATATGTTAATTAAAGAGTTGTATCAAAACAATGTGATAAAACAATGAAACTTCAATTACTCCCTCCGACCCATATTAGTTGACTCAAATTTGTCTAGATTTGAATAAATCTAAACACTATTTAGTATATATAGGTTCATCCAAATTTTGACAAATCCAAGTCAACTAATATGGATTGGAGGGAGTATTATAAAGACTACTCTCGCTGTCATAATTTCACTTAAACGCTTGGTGCCCACGGTTACTCAAGGGCGCGCCTCTGCTTTTATTTTTGGAAAGTATGAATATTGGCATACGGTATCTGTTGTAGAAGATCTAAGTTTTTTATTCCATAGTTTCCAAGAGACTATCTCGCGTTTATATCTTACCCTTTTACACGCCTCTTGTGGCACACCGTCGTCTTCGCGTTTGACCCCACCACCACCACCCCTCCAGCCAGTATAACTAATATGTTTAGAAACTGGTTAAATGGTGCTAGAAAAAAATGTAAGTACAAAACTCGGATTGGTGTTTCAGCCTTATGTTGGGCTATCTAGCGTTGCAGGAATAATATTGTTTTTAACAAATTAAAAACATTTAATTTTATGCAGGTTATTCACATGGTGGCACATTGGGTGCAACTTTTGGCTTTTTTCTAGCCACAAGACCAGCGGGATATTATGGCTACTGGTGCAGCCGTCTCTTGATAGTTGCTAAAGATATCTTCACCCAGTCGTTCTGGCGGCATAATAGTAGACCGTAGGATGTTTAGTCTGCATATGCTTCCTTTATTTCCCTGGTTGGTGCATGTATCAACCTTATGTGATCCGTGAATTGTAAAATTTTTGGACAATTTCTTTTAATAAAAGATTGTGTGCATCAACCGATGCAGAGGCCGGGGTTTCACTCGCCTTTTCGAAAAAAATTCCCAAGAGACAACTAAGACAAGGGTGGCCAATGCTTTTTGGTTGCAGTTGAGACATCCAACAATATTATCCACCACTCCTTGGTAGATAGCAGTGGACATTGTTATATGTCAACTGAATGAGGACACGTCCAATCACGGGTGGAGCTGGAAACTAAGCTCAAGGGGGCAAGGCATGTGTGTGATCTCAATGAGGAGGGCTGATCTTGTTAAATTTCCAATGAAAATCACAAGCATAGGGGGGTGGGGGCTTAGCCCCTACTCGCCCCCTTGTCTACGTCCCTGCATCCAATCTTTGATGAAGCCCCAAAGCAGAATGGTGAACCGGAAAATCTTGGGCAAAACACCCAATTTGGCAAACCCCTTTTATCCAAATGTTTAGCAGTCCAAAGATTATTTTGTGTCACTAGCTAAGCCAAGAATTTGGTCTTTGGCAGTGCCTGAATCTTCCACACCATCCTATACATTCATGGCAGAGAAAGATGCATTGAGAAATTGCGCCACCTCATGTCCCCCTTTGTTGTCCTTGCTGCCATGAATGTTACCACCATGAATAAGCCAACACGGATGTTTCCACCAATATAAGCTAGATGCCTCTCTCACCAACATGGATCGATCAACGTGGCTTGTTTCTTCATCCCCGAGTTGCTGCCTTCTGGTAGTACCGCCACTGATAGTTGTCAGTCTCATCGTGGGTCAATGTCTATTTATTCAACTTGATTGCTCAATATATTGGCTTGCATGATTGATTGGGGGGAGGGGGGGGGGTACCCACGGCGAGATACCGATGGAGGGGATGGACATCGACTTCGAGAGACAGACACCCCATGGAGACAACGATCAACCTTTTGGATGAAGTCCATCATCATCATCATCTTCACTACATGCATCCTTGTCCCGGTCGAGTACTACTGGCCGGTTGAACCGCAATACTTTGTCGGCATAGACTCGGTCTTAGTCCTAGACCCCAAAACAGGTCCGGCATTCAACCTCACCCTCGTTTTTGCGTCACGGAACCACGGCTTCGAGGCCTGCATCAACAATGGCATGCACTTGGAGGTGTTCTACCGTGGTGTTGAGGTCGCCGCCACCAAGGCCACAACCAATATGCTCTGCACCAGGCCACAAAACGTGGCGAAGACCCATGGTGGCTAGTGCAACCGGGGTGCCTGAGCTGGAAGACCTCGTTGCAGAGATGGCACTATTAGAAAACAGGGCTTTCGTCCATAGCCCTCTGGAGCATTAGTCCCGGATGTGTTAGGAACCTGCACTACTGCTCACATTAGTCCCGGTTCCAACAGCTAGGACGCCGACAACCTTTAGTCCCAGGTTGTTTCGGACCTTTAGTCACTGTTCGTAATACGGCCCGAGACTAAAGGGTGGAACGGGTGCGAGCGCAAGCAACAACCCTTTAGTTCCGGTTGGTGTCTCCAATCGGGACTCAAGATAGACCCTTTAGACCCGGTTCGATATATCAACCGGGACTAAATTTTTTTGGCAAAAATAATTTGGCGGGTTCTGCTAGGGCAAGAAAACGGGCAAAAATCCTTCCGCGGCAGGATATTTTTGTCCCCCGAGAACGTCTTTTCTAGTTTTAAAAGCATGCCACAAAATTATAAAAAAATCTAAAAATAAATTTTTTAAAACTGTAGTTATATTAAGTGATTTAGTTGTTATGAAAAATAACAAACATGAATTTCGATATATTTTGCCAAAAATTGTCATAAAAACTTCCAATGGCTATAACTTTTGCGTACAATATCGGAAAAAAATGCACGACCTATCAAAATGTGCGGAAAAAAATTCCGAGTTTGATTTTGACCGCCATAGGCCGTTTGGGATTCTTTTAGATTTTTAAAATTCGGAAAGGAAAAAGTCATTTAAACAATTTTTTTAAGAAAAAAAGTTTATGCCATATTTTGATTCCTCACATTTTCTGATAATAATGAATATATTATTTGTCAAATTTCAATTTACGGTTTTAAAGATATTATTTATGCCATATTAAATGAATAAATGGCAAATAATGAATAAAATATTATTTTAGTTAGTTTTTTACTTTCATTAGATTAGAATATTATTATTAGCTATTTATTATTGTTTACTTAAATAGTTGTTTGTAGTTTCGAAACATAAAGACATGTGACATATTGATATGAGCTAATAGGATTGATATGGTAGTTTTGACAACAAGGTACTAATGGGCTTCGTGCAAGGACATCCTGATGGAACAGAGAAGTTAAGCATGCTGGGGATAAAGTAGTGCTAGAATGAGTGACCGACCGGAAAGTCTGCGATTTGACCTAAGATTAAGTATAGTTAGTGTTAAAAATATTCCAAGTGAGAGAGATATTAACGAGTCAAATAATTCTGAAAAAAAACATTTGAAAAAAAAAATCTCGCGCTCGACTGCGGCCCCGAGAGGGCCTTTAGTCCTGGTTTGTAGCCCAACTGGGACTAAAATGGTGGACCTTTAGTCCCGATTTCATAGTTCGGGTTGAAAAACCGGGATTAAAGGCCCTTACAAATTAAGACTATAGGCTCGTTTTCTACTAGTGCGGGAAAAGGTTCACCGGTGTTTGAGATTGCACGCCCCGGGCGTTTCTTACTCGCGCCGCAGGGAAAGATGTATATCGTCGTGGTTTTCAGACTGCAAGGGTAGTGGGTAGGCAACACTGCAGTGCCCTGCGTATCCCCCTGCTATATTGAGAAATGCATCAATAGCTAGAAGATTTAGCTATCTTGATTGAAAGGTTTAGCATATGTTTTCCTATTCAGTACTTTTACTAGTTTGAAATATCGTCCGACATGGCATGTTTGGATTTTCTACGTGTGCTAAAGCCCCGTTGTACCTAGTCTTATTTATGTTGGAATCCTATTATCATGTTGGCAATGCTATGTGCTTGTTTTTGTTCATTTAGTTTAGCTATGCATATATTATGTGGTTACATGCATATGCAAGATACGACCACCGATGAACACTTGCAAGATTCCCATCAAATTCGACGAACTAACTCACACAAAAACATTTTAGCCGGCCTCTGCATCTGGTGAGATTCGTGTCTGGAGGTCGATGTTCGACACTCTTGTGGGTAGCGGCCGTGACGGTTGCTGTAGTTGTTTTCGGCAGTTTGCAGCTCTGTGCATGGAATACAAAAAGTGGCGATGTTTCTCTTGTTCGACTGTGTCAGATGAAAATGACGGTGTCGGGATCTAGTGAATATGGGAAATATCCCCGGCCAACATGCCATAGAGTCTCGGACTCGTCGCTTGCGACAATGACCTGGTTCATTGGCTCAAAAAGCATCCTCGCATTCAATGGTGATCTCCTAGATCTACGTATGGCGGTTTTTCACCCTTTTTGGCGCTACCATGGCACGGAGACAATAGTTTCTCCAAGGATGGAATTGTAATTTTACTTGCAGTGTTCTTTGTGAAAAGTTTCTTGACAAGCATATTTGTCTTATGTATTGACCATATACGTAATCTTTGTAAACGGATTGTCTAATTGGAATATATGATTACTTAAAAAAATACTCGCGTGCATGACTATGAATTGGACACGAACAAGCCCTACCAATCGCATATATGCATAGGGCTTGAACAATTAAACACTAATCAAACATATTAAAGCAAGATTATTTTCAACAAGGCTACTGAATCATTACATCACTGGATGTCTCGTAAGTGTTTGGGTTGTAGCGCCTACCGTCAATGTCGTACACGGACAACTCGATGATGTTCGCCGCGGCTTTCTTGACATGCCTGATGTATCCCAAAAACACGGCATTGGGTTGAAAGCCGTAGATGGTTAGCTTGGCCAAGTGCTTGTGCTTAAAGTTGGATATAGAAGGCTTCCACTCCACATCCATTTTGTTGTGGCAACTCTTGTGACCTATGTTGATGCGTAGGTTATTGAGGTTCGGTGCGGCCTCGAGGAAGAACATTGTCCAACACATATCGTTACACCGAGGAACATTGTCCAGAGTTAGCACACGTAACTGGTCGAGCAGGGGCGCGAGCCGTTCAGGACGTTCTAGGGCAACCCAGATGGAGTCACCTCCAAAAAGAGCTATATACACCATTGGTACGGCAACTTGCACTGGATGTGCAGTTTAATCCCATCTATACCTAATAATAAAGGACGAGGTGTTTCTTCCGGTCCAACTCTTTTTTAGACCGATTTGCCCTCCCACCTCCCACTAAATTCTATATTAGGACAGCCACCCATATTATCTATGTACCGGTTCTGCTTGTACGGGCTTGGCCCAATTCCTAGACTAACCTGCACCATATATTAGTACAACCACCCATTTTTTATCCATCACTTGTACGGGTCTGGTCCAATTCCTTCCGCACCATGCTCTGTATGCTGGTAATTTTTCGTTGAATTCTAATTAGTCCCACCTCCCTATTTTATAATGTGTCCCACCAATTTATATACGCTTAAATGTCTGCTGGGATATGCCTCAAATCAGGTGGGAAAGCTTAATTATTAGCAAGGAATAAAAGTCCTTGTATGCAGATGATGGGCAGCGAGCCTTTATATGAATGAAGAGAGAACCGCATAGTGAGTGCTACTAAGAAATACCGAAAGCCTGAGCCGCATGGTATGGCTCTGAGTGCTACTAAGAAATACGAAAAGAGAACTCCATGCGATGCAGGAGAGGTGCAGGTGACACCTCCACGGGCGGCTGTTCCATGTTGCCATACAAAAGTGCAATCGAGCTCGTTGTGGGATCATGGATGAGTTTGGAGTTGAACTTTGCTAGGTTCTCATGGGGCATGAATTGTTTGGTCTGCTACTAGAACTCCACTTTCTACATTAATTAATACCACCCAATCTTCTGAATCATTGAATGTCTTTTGGGTAGCTAAATTCAGTTGACATTTTTTTCTACTTCCTCCGATCCATATTAGTTGACTTGCATTTGTCAAAATTTGGATGAACATATATACTAAATAGTCTCCAAATTCATTTAAATCTAGACAAATTTTAGTCAATTAATATGGGCCGGAGGGAGTAATTACATTGATTTGTTGTTCTTAGATGCTATCCAAAATTAAACTTATTAGTGGATTTTATGAATTCATGTGTTAGTGGACTTTTTTTTCTGCCGCAACGCGCGGGCATGTTTCCTAGTAAGTTATAAAATAGAAAACCATGGTACCACAACTTGCATTGTAAGTGCAAATACGTCCAAGAGCAATCAGAAGCTGACACGTGGCATTGTTACTTTTGTGAATAGCCATATATTTTTCTCTCGTGCATATGACTTTGGATGCTGCTTACATGTAGGTCCCACCTGTTATTAGACGAAGAAATAATTAAAACTATATGCACCCGTTTGGAAAATCGAACCTAGGACCCACTACTACTGCAAACACGCATATACCACAAAAGCACGTTCTTATATATTGTATTTATAGGGACGACTTAATATAATAAGTGCAGTCCCACCACCACGTGGACGTGCTCTTTTTTTCTTTACAATTAAGGAGCTTCATTGCTTAACCAGTGGATTACAATCATTTGCCAAGATGTCTACTAAAAAGGATAATGTGTAATTCATCCATAAACACCTTCTTCCATCTGGTCTAGCAATCTTGGCACACACACGGACAGCCTGATTAGCGATGTGCCCAACGCAGCCCGATTAGCGAGGCGTCCAACAAACTTAAACTTAACACTAGCCAAAAACCCACTAAGCTCCTTGATCTCCCGACAAATGCTAGCAATTTTGGATCTTTCGCCTCAGCTACGATGACTACCGCTTCCTCGAGTTTGACTGCGAGGCGCTAGACAGACTTGACACGGACGGAGCGCGAGACGAGCATCACGGCGGCAGCCGCCCATGATGTTCAAGTCCCGTTGGAGAGCCGCGTCCATGCTCAAGTACCACGAGTACAAGATGTACGGCACGGCGAGTATGGGATGGCTACGGAGGGACGACAGCCTCGGTGTAGCAGACACCATGGACGACATTGTTGCGAACCCTGCCGGCGTTGCTCACCTCACCCTCTCCATCCATGCCATGTATGACATCGTTGTGAACTCCGCTGCGCTCGTTGTTGCAATAGATCATGCTAGACGTCGCCATCAACACTAGGGGTGGGCATAAAAAACCGAAACCAAACACCAAAACTGAATTAACCGGAACCGAAACCGAATACACTGAACCCGAATTAGCCGAAACTAATTTTGGTTAGTAATTATGATTAACCGAATTTATAAATATTAATTCGATATTGACTCTGTTAACCGAAATAACCGTACAAACCGAAAAATATACGTGACAGAGATAAATATATTTGTGATTCTGGCCCAGGCGTCCATTACAGTACGTAGATACTAGCTCATGCGATAAAAAGACATGCATGCAAAAGCTGTCAGGCAGCCCTTGCATGTACCTATGTCTCCAACCACATGTACGTACATGGTTGTAGTTTAACGGTCAATTGTGTCTATGAATTTTGTTGGAAGCCTTTCAATTGTTTTCCTATTTTAGATAATCATGTATTTTAGCTGAACTCTCAACACATAATTTATTGAATGTATACGGCTTGAAAGATAGACATCATTATTTTTGAACGAGCAAGATAGACATTATGCTTATTATGTTCTTTTTCTACACATGCGTTCAAGACATCAGCTAACCATGTATTGCTTCAGGTACTCGCTGACCTGGAGGTTGTTTCCGGTGCGCCGATGAGTGGTTTAACTCGTATGGATCTGATATAAATTATAGCACAATGTAGTTATTTTCAGAAGTTCGGTTAAAACCCGAACACCGAACCGAATTATCCACTAACCGAACTGTCGATTAATTAAAACCGAAATAATTTCGATGCCTATTTTATAGAAATCGAATTATAGAAACCCGAAAAACCGAACCGAATTAACCGAAAAACCCGAATACCCACCCCTCAACACATTCGCACATGCCGTGCAAGACTTCACCGCGCAGCAAGTCCTCAACGTCATGCTGGGCATTACCATGTAGAACTCGGATAGCACAGATGTGTGAGCCAGGACGGCCAAGACGTGCCGTCACGTACGACTGCAGGGTGGATGCCTGGAGCACCAGGAACGCGAGCGACATGGAGACGGCCATATGGGCGCGGAACACGTACGGTCTGGAAGGACTCGGCGAGGTAGGTAAGCGGCACGTGCGCGGCCGACTCTCCTTGAACCCGCAGCGGCGGAGCTCATGGTGTGGTCATGGCCGCTGAAGTGCATCGGTATTCGGTAAGTTGGAGACGAACGCGACGGCGCTGGTGCTCTTCACTTACGTGTATATCTCCAAGGTATGTGGTATACAAGACTGAAATATTATCGTGTTGTGGTGGCATCGGCCGGTTTGCTGGTACCTTTGGTTGCGTATTCGAACTTTTTCTGTGTGGTCTTATAATTTTTATTCTTGTGGGTCTCACATGTAAGGCAGCATCCAAGGTTACATCCGAGAGACAAAAATATACGGAAGTCATCACGCAAATGTTACAACGCCACGTGTCAGCTTCTCATTGCTTATGGACCTATTTGCTCTCACAATGCACGTTATGGTATCATGGTTTCCCATTTTATAACTTATAGGACTAAACTGCAGGTCTAGCGCAAGTTGTGGTACCAATAGGGTATATAGCTCTTAAAAAAAAATTCGCGTGTATGACTATGACTTGGACACGAACAAGTCCTACTAATAACATATATGCATAGGGTTTTCCCAAATAAACACTAACCAAACATATTAGAGAAAGATTACATGTAAGGCAGCATCCAAGGTTACATCTGAGAGACAAAAATATACGGAAGTCATCTCGCAAATGTTACAATGCCACGTGTCAGCTTCTCATTGCTTATGGACATATTTTCTCTCACAATGCAAGTTATGGTATCATGGTTTCCCATTTTATAACTTATAGGACTAAACTGCAGGTCTAGCGCAAGTTGTGGTACCAATAGGGTATATAGCTCTAAAAAAAATACTCACGTGTATGACTATGACTTCGACACGAACAAGTCCTACTAATAACACATATGCATAGGGTTTTCCCAAATAAACAGTAACCAAACATATTATAGCAAGATTACATGTAAGGCAGCATCCAAGGTTACATCTGAGAGACAAAAATATACGGAAGTCATCTCGCAAATGTTACAACGCCACGTGTCAGCTTCTCATTGCTTATGGACCTATTTGCTCTCACAATGCAAGTTATGGTATCATGGTTTCCTATTTTATAACTTATAGGACTAAACTGCAGGTCTAGGGCAAGTTGTGGTGCCAATAGGGTATATAGCTCTTAAAAAAATACTCACGTGTATGACTATGACTTGGACACGAACAAGTCCTACTAATAACACATATGCATAGGGTTTTTCCAAATAAACACTAACCAAACATATTAGAGCAAGATTACATGTAAGGCAGCATCCAAGGTTACATTTGAGAGACAAAAATATACGGAAGTCATCTCGCAAATGTTACAACGCCACGTGTCAACTTCTCATTGCTTATGGACCTATTTGCTCTCACAATGCAAGTTATGGTATCATGGTTTCCCATTTTATAACTTATAGGACTAAACTGCAGGTCTAGCGCAAGTTGTGGTACCAATAGGGTATATAGCTCTTAAAAAATACTCGCGTGTATGACTATGACTTGGACACGAACAAGTCCTACTAATAACACATATGCATAGGGTTTTCCCAAATAAACACTAACCAAACATATTAGAGAAAGATTACATGTAAGGCAGCATCCAAGGTTACATTTGAGAGACAAAAATATACGGAAGTCATCTCGCAAATGTTACAACGCCACGTGTCAGCTTCTCATTGCTTATGGACCTATTTGCTCTCACAATGCAACTTATGGTATCATGGTTTCCATTTTATAACTTATAGGACTAAATTGCAGGTCTAGCGCAAGTTGTGGTACCAATAGGGTATATAGCTCTTTAAAAAATACTCACGTGTATGACTATGACTTGGACACGAACAAGTCCTACTAATAACACATATGCATAGGGTTTTCCCAAATAAACACTAACCAAACATATTAGAGCAAGATTACATGTAAGACAGCATCCAAGGTGACATCTGAGAGACAAAAATATACGGAAGTCATCTCGCAAATGTTACAACGCCATGTGTCAGCTTCTCATTGCTTATGGACTTATTTGCTCTCACAATGCAACTTATGGTATCATGGTTTCCCATTTTATAACTTATAGGACTAAACTGCAGGTCTAGCGCAAGTTGTGGTACCAATAGGGTATATAGCTTTTAAAAAAATACTCACGTGTATGACTATGACTTGGACACGAACAAGTCCTACTAATAACGCATATGCATAGGGTTTTCCCAAATAAACACTAGCCAAACATATTAAAGCAAGATTACATGTAAGGCAGCATCCAAGGTTACATATGAGAGACAAAAATATACGGAAGTCATCTCGCAAATGTTACAACGCCACATGCCAGCTTCTCATTGCTTATGGACCTATTTGCTCTCACAATGCAAGTTATGGTATCATGGTTTCCCATTTTATAACTTATAGGACTAAACTGCAGGTCTAGCGCAAGTTGTGGTACCAATAGGGTATATAGCTCTTAAAAAAATACTCGCGTGTATGACTATGACTCGGACACGAACAAGCCCTACCAATCGCACATATGCATAGGGTTTGTCCAAATAAACACTAACCAAACATATTAGAGCAAGATTATTTTCAACAATGCTACTGAAGCATTACATCACTGGATGTCTCAAACGTGTTTGGGTTGTAACGCCTACCGTCAATGTTGTGGATAGACAACTCGATGATGTTCGCTGCGGCTTTCTTGACATGCCTGATGTATCCCAAAAAGACGGCATTGGCTTGAAAGCCGTAGATGGTTAGCTTGGCCAAGTGCTTGTGCTTGAAGTTGGATATAGAAGGCTTCCACTCCACTTCCATTTTGTTGTGGCAACCCTTGTGACCCATGTTGATGCGTAGGTTATTGAGGTTCGGTGCGGCCTCAAGGAAGAACATTGTCCAACACATATCGTTACACCGAGGAACATTGTCCAGAGTTAGCACACGTAACTGGTCGAGCAGGGGCGCGAGCCGTTCAGGACGTTCTAGGGCAACCCAGATGGAGTCACCTCCAAAATCCAGATGTAGATCTCTCACGGACGAGGCATTGAGGAGGATTTGGCTTAGCTCGAGAGGCTTTCCATGAACCGATCTAGTCCAGTTATCAGCGAGAAGACTGAGCTCCAAGAGCTGCGGGACGAAACCGAAAGATATGCAGGGACCTGTGGGGAAAAACCGTGTCATGTTGAGCGTCATCCGGCGGAGCCTGGGCAGGCGGCGAAGCTCGACTCTCTTGAACTTGCTGAAAGAGAATTCAAGGTTTACTAGGCGGGCGTGCTCCAGACGTAGAACTAGGCCGAGGCAGTGGTGAAAACTTAGAGACTCCAGCTGCCCGCAGGCGGCCAAGATGCTGACCGGCACGTTGCTGTCGCCGAATATCATGTTGCGCAGCGACAGCCGCGTGAGGGCGCTGAACGCGTGTGGGCAGGCTCGGAGGAACTTGCTGAATCGATCCCCAACTAGGAACATGCGTGTTTCCTGGCCACAGATCGCCGCCATTTCCATGACGATGTCGAACTCGGCCACGCCGACGACCTTGCCGGCAGCCATGGCAAGCCCGACGGACCGGCCAATGGAGACACAGTCGGGATGCCGCAGGAGAAAAGACAGACGGAGGTCGCGAATAGGGACCGCCGCTGGGTCCATCCTTGCGCTCAGGACGCGCTCCGTCGCCTCGGCCACGGCGTCGCCACTAATCCGGGTCAGGTCGATGTCGATCCGGGAGAGCTTACCGGGGAGCTTGCGCATCCGCTTGGAGAGGACGCAGGTACTCCTGATGGCGTTGATCGTGTCCATCCTTCCCAAGATGTCGAGCAGGACATCGTCCGGCAGCTTGCTCAGCCTGTCGTCCTCCACGCTGAGAACCTCCGATGTATTCTTCATTGAATCTCCTGCACGATAATCGATCTCTAACTCGATGTCTCGATCACTTGATTGATTTGATCGAGTCGATAGAGATTATGTATTTCAGGGCGTAAGCTGGGAGGATAGAGTTCGATCGAGAGAGACATATTCGTTTCTGATCCCGATTAGCTATACTGTACGTTTGCATGGGGTAGTGCCGTACGGTTTTGTAACTTGTGTAAAACTAGGACAACTAATAATCGTACTATGAGTCAAACTATTAGGAAAGTTTCCTTCGGCAGCTGGTAATCCTGTACGTGCGTGTATATATTACAAAAAGAATCATGTTTTCTAAACGTGTAATATTCAGATCAGAAGAAATAAAAAGATCAGGGGCACTAGAGTTGTCCGTTCAGGTGGCGTTCGTGTGATTCTTCTTTTCCCGAAAAGTGCACCAATTTATTCATAATCCTCAACAACAGTATAAATAGTCATAAATAAGTTAGCAACAAGGAATACAAACATATCTTCCTCGAAACAGCCATACGCCCAACTATATTAATATAGCGATAACTTGAGACCGCTTTTGGGCCAGACAGCACAACGTGCAAAGGAAACAACAGAGAAAAAGAGAAAAGAAAAGGAAGAAGAAAAAGAAGAGAAAATAAAGCCGTCAACAGTGGCTCGACGAAAACGATGATGACCCGCAACCGCTGCGCCCGCCGAAGAATTCCCACCACTAGTGGAAACAGCCCTATAGGTCCCGGTTGGTAAGGGGCTTTAGTCCCGGTTGCCCAACCGGGACGGGACAATCGGGACTAAAGCCCTAACCTTTAGTCCCGGTTGCCCCACCAACCGGGACAAATGGGTGCACGCGTGGCAGCATCAGAGGGCGAGGGGGTGGAGAATTAGTCCCGGTTCGTAACACGAATCGGGACTAATAACCTTTCTCGCCGGCAGAGATTTGGCCATTTCTGCCATGGCGGAAGAATTCATTTTGACACATTTTGTTGCCGCGGCAGCATTTTCGCCACTTTTTGTGCCGCGGCAGAGAATTCATTTAGGTTGTTTTATTGTTTATTTAGTGTTTTGCACTTATCAATGAAGGAACCTTATATTACACAAGATCATCATGACAATATTATATTCAATACACGGATCGAGTTCATGCACTACATCAAAAGTTGCTATTCGATGCTACCGGCCAATTCCTTCAAAGTTGCTATTTTTACAATCCCTATTGTCTATACACAGCCGAATAGTATTCCCCTTTTGGATTTAGGACTTCTGCATCCAAGAATCCCGCCAATTCCTCCTGAATTGCTCGTACGCGATCCTTTGGCAGAAGACCGTCCCGTAGACGTTCGATCTGATTTAAAAAAGGAGTCAGTCTATATGAATGAAACTAAACACAATTTGTTTGTAATTAAAAACTATAGAAATTGTTTACGTACGTGGAGTTGCTCTAAATTTCTGCCCTTCTCATCGCACGTCTGCCGGATGAACTCGCAAACATAGTATCCACATAGATTGTTACCTGGTCCCTGCATCAGGCACTTTACGAGAACAGAGTTCAATCAAAATAATAATCAAGCATGATAATAACTGTATCAAAACTAGAATCAAAGAGATGCGCGGATGTAGCTAGTGGTGCTTACATTTAGTGGTTGAAATGTAAGCTCCTCTTTCCAAACACCCCTAGCATTGTTGGTGAACCGTTTCCAAGCGCTGCCCGGCGAAGAAAACGAATAAAAGAAGTTATTAATTACTTGATATCATAAAAATCCCGAACGTTGTCGATATAGTGTCATAATGATTAGAATTACCGCTGGAGAAGCATCTGCATGTCCTTCCACGTCTCAAGGGGTTTATGTTTCGAGTCCATGACTAGTACACACCCTTTGTCAAGTTGAATGATTAACAGAATATAGTGGAAGCTGCAAATGCATAACTAATCAATTATATACTTAACATCGAGTAAGCAAAATAGAAAGTGTATACAAAACAATAACACTCACTCGAAGTTGTAAGGAAAAAGTATTTCCCTTCTGGTTTCTTGAAACCTTAACGCGTGTACTATATTATCCTCCGTATGCTGGGGGCTTGTTTTGAGATTAGCTTCATGAACCCAATATGGGTCAATGAAGCTAATGTCATAGATTTGTCCTCTGCTGCATTCGAGAATCTTCATTCTGCATATTACAGTATGATTATATACATGCAATAAACAAAGTGAGATAGCTGGAGACTAAATTAATTACAGAATTAGTACTTATAGACAATAGGCACTGATGATCGATTTGTCCAAGGCGTCTTGATTGAATAATTGAAATAGTTCATCAAATTCAATGGATATCATGTCATCCTTTTCTTTCCCATGATGCTTTTTGTAACCCTCAGCACTATCCAGTTAGCCCCGGCCTTTGTGGCATGCATGTACCAGTTATGCAATCTTCGTATTTTTGTTGGAAGATTGTTTACCTCCTCAGGTTTGACGAGAAGTTTGTCGTACTGGTATTTGTTTAAGAACTCTAAGCTGGGGATAATCTTGGGCAATGCTTTCTCACCACGGGAAGAACTAAGCGGGATAATCTCTTGGGCAATACTTCATACCTTGAGGCGGCTTCTCCGTGTGTGCAACTACCTCTGGATCATCTTGATCTTGACCCCATATTTGCTCGACCCATTGGTTTGGGAAATCACCTTGAGAGGGGCGCAAGTCTATTTTGCTTGTTCTCCGAGCTGGGCAACAGATTTCTCGCTTGCATCAGTACTGCTCTTCGAGGCTTTTTGTGCCGCATGTGACTTGAGAACAGAACGCTCATAGTCTGATGACAGCTTTGGCTCGGGTTGATGAAGAGTCTTTAGCATTTTCAACACTTTGGCTTTTTCTTCTTTGGTGCTGGGGAACTCTGGCTCTTTCGGCCGCCTCAGCTTAGCAAAAAAACTGTCGTTTCCGCATCAACGATCGCCGCAGTCTCCTCTTCAGTACAGTCATAAGATCTCTTGGGAGGAACCTTTGGTACTTTTGTAAGAGGCTCTTGTTTACGTTTCGGCGATCGCTTACCACGACACGATGGCGAATGCGCTTCGCTTTTTATCCTGAGGCGCCGGCGATGGCTCCCGCGGCGATGTCTGCGCTGGAGATTGGTGAGGCGATGGAGCCGGGTGAGACGACGAAGACGGCTGCCGCGGCGGCGACGACCTCGCTGGAGACGGGTTCGGCGGCGGCGAAGATGGCCTTGGCATTTGATTTCGAAGCACGATACATTCCTTCGGCCATAGAATGGTGACGTTTTTTGCGTCTCCCAGTACAGTCACATCCCCTTCACTTGCAGGGTAGTGAAGATCCAAAACTTCAAAGGTGGGCATGATTTCATCCACCCCGACAACAGCGTAGCCCTATGGAACCGGACGACAGTGGTAAGTTGGTGTGGGTCCAATTGGTAAGGCATAGCCGACCGCCACCTTCATTGATATGTTCACAACTTTGACATGTAGCTCGCAGTGTGTCATCTCTGTGATATCATCCACTGGGTAGCCAACAGGAGCCATCGTCAGTGCACCATCGTCATCGCCATTGTCATCACCCGGGACCTCGGTGGAAGCCACACTGCTTTTTCGATTATTCGATAGGCCGGTAGCATCGAATGCAGTGTGCTGCGGAGATGGGCCGGTAGTACTTTGCTATTTAAGTGCGCTAATTTCATCTTGTTGTTGCTTTAATCGTTCTTCAATTAAACGCATTCGCTCTTTCTGACTATCTGCTTCAACTTCCGCCCTGTCCTTTCTCCTCTGACGGCTTCTATCAGGATATTTCTTCCTCTCTTCGGGAAACCCAGTCCTCCATGGTTGGGAGCCTCTTGTGCCTCATGTTCGTCCATCATGTTCCTTATTTCCAAGGGCGAGTGTGAGCGCATCATTCTCTCTATCGGGAATGAAGTCCCCATCTTTAACACCTTCTTGCTTTTCTCATCCTCTCGATTGGCAAGGGGTCTTCTTTATGTCGTATGTTATATATACACCTCCCTTCCGAGTCCAACGTGCCCCCATGCCCATAAAACCAATTCCTTGCACGTTCTACCCAATCGTCTGTCTCTGGGTGATCTTTTTAGCACGCAGTTCATTCTCAAGTTTCTCCCACTTAGGAATGTCAGCCCTGTAGCCACCTTGCCCCATAGTATGGTGATACTTCTTGTTAGCAGCATTCATCTTATTCGTTACAGACATTTTCTTAGCTTTTTCTGATGTCTTGTATTCCACAAACTCATCCCAGAATGGTTTTATCTTCTCCAACTGAATACTCTTGAAATCGGGAGTCTTCTCTTTCACGACATAGTCAAGGTGCAATCTTTTCTTCCAGTTGGTGAAACACTGGGCCATCTTCTTCAAAGCCCACTCCCTCTCCTTAGCCTCCATGGCTCTCCCATGTTGTAAGGCGTCCTCAACTGGATCCTCCGCATTTGGATCCAGCTCTATCTTCGGTAGTTTGAAATTAACCATGAGCCTCTTCCACAGTAAATTTTTGGCGTGGTTAGGGACAAATAAACATGTTCCCTCTTCATCCGCATTAGCAGGCCTATTCCAATTTCTAAGGGTGATCGGGATTAAGTCCCTAATGATTACTCCGCATTGTGCCACAAATTTGTTTGCGACAACTTCGGGAGCCGTCGGTTTGCCGTCTTCAACGACATCTTCGATCCTGAACCTCTCATGGTATTGCAACTTTTTGGTTGGGCCTCATCTGCTCTTTTCAGTAGATTCCTTCGATCCGGAGGGCTAAAAGAAGAAAGATCGTCGTTACTATTTCTATATAGATAGCAGATGATTAATTAATGAATTGACTATATTACATGCACCTCACCGGAGCGGTCGTCTTCTCGATTACACAAGGCATCGCCTTCTCCCTCGCGGAAGGCAACACCTTCAACCTCAAACAAGTCGTCTATTCCGGTAAAAAGAGGATCACCCTCACCGGAGTTGTTCAGAAACGTTGATACGTCTAACTTTTCTTCCCCACGGATCACACCTTGGATCAACTCTTCCTTTTCTTCGTCTCTGACGTGTGGGTCCATATTTTCTGCATAGGTGGAAAAACGAATAAGTCAAAGCGGCTAAAGGAGAAAGTTAGGTACGGTGTTGAGAGATATAAACCCTAATTCAGAGAAACCCTAATATATACATACACAATAATTAAAATGAAGAGAAACCCTAAACCCTAAACCTAGCTACAAAAAGGAAACCGTGTAGTAGATAGGTAACTCTAGCTAAAATCAACTAAAATCAATATTCCGGAGTTCCGAGGGGTGTAAAACCTAGTTCGAAGAAACCTCGGATGCATATGATGAGAGGGGACCATGAGTATAAGGCTACAAAAGGGAAACTATCCAGCAGATAGGTAACACTAGATACTAACAAAATACCATATTGGAATCGATTTAAGAGGGTTCGGAATGCCCTGGCGAAGGCACATCGTCGAACCCACATGCACCTAAGGGGTATTAATGATTCCTTATCTAAGATAGGGTTTTTAAGATAGGGCCGAATACTAATAATACCAAACTAATTAATAAACCTAATAATACCTAACTAATAATAAACCTAATAATCCAAACACCAAAAATAAAGGGAAACCCTAAAGCATCGATGCCGATCGATTCCCCTGCCCGTCTCGGTTTTGATCTCCTGCCCCCTCTTCCCCTCGAAGCACATATTCTTTCTGACATTTTTCCCCTTTGTAGATCGCCGCAGAGCTCGTGATTTCTCGCCGGAGCCACCACCGCTGCCTAGACCCCTCGTCCTCGCCATGCTAGCCGCGCCGCGCTGCCCACCTTGCTGCTGCTATTTAAGAGGGCCCACCCGTTAGTGACTCAGCCCCGCTAGGGTCACGAGCTGCACCAAGCTTGGCGGAAGCTCGGGCCGAGCTCTTTTTGTGGCTTTCGCCTGGCCTTTAGCTCGGGCTCGGCAATTTCGGACCGAGCTTTCCTACGGCTTAGACCGAGCCAGGCCGAGCTTTCCTACGGCAAGATGGTCACTTTGCATGCAATTTCATGGGAAGATTTACGCGCGACCGAGCCAGACCGAGCTTTCCTACGTCGAACACAATGGTTTTGACCGCGCGACCCCTTCGCCCATGTCTCGCCCACGCGTGAGCGAACAGGGGAACTCCCATCGCCGCCGCCTCCTCCCCCTCTCCTCACCTTCCCGTCGTCGCTGCACTGTCAGGGCGGGCCACCGGGCCTTGCCTGTGCGTTGCCGGCACCGGCAGTGGCGGCTTGATACTGTAGATGTGGTGCATATCTATAGTAAACGTTGGCCCTTTTTCCAAGACAATTCGGTGTCTTACCCTTTCACGATTCCACCGTCTATCCGATGTTTCTCGGCGCTTTCTCGGCGCCGCTAACCGAATCCCGAGCAAACAGAGCTTCTGCCTCTCTCTTGCCACAATACACCCGCCCCACGCGTCCCTGCACGCCTCCCATGTCCTGCGGAACCGGCCACCGACATCCCCTTTTCCCGAGCCGCCGACCGCCGTCGCTTAGGCGCTCCCACCGTCCATGTGCCCACTCGAACCGGGACGCGTGCCAGCATTAGTCCCGGTTGGTGGCGCAACCGGGACTAATGCTCTGAGGGGGCGCGAACGGATGACCCTTTTTCCACTAGTGGTTTTTTTCTAAAAACACTTGCAAGCCTTACAAACCCGACATGAGGGAGTATAAATCTATCATTGAGTAAATGTGGTACTCCTATAGCAAACGAGGATAGTCCGATGAGAAGGATGCGATGATGCACAACCTTTTTTTTCAAACAGGGGCAAAAGCTTTGCCCCAACTCTTGCTATAGATCACCACATGGCAAAGAAACCCAACTAAAAACACATGAACAAATATTTGAATTATCCATCAAGCAGCTGCGGACGCCTTCCTTGTGGCAAATGAATCGAAACATGTTTAATCTATATGTACTATATGTGGTGAATTAGAAACTAACATATAATGTGTTCTTTGTTTGCGGCAACATAAGCGGTCTTGCGGCAGTTCTGGCGTCCAAGCTTGTGCGTGGTGCTATATTCTTGGGTACTAAAATCTTCTTTGTACAAATGAAACGAAACACATAGTTTTTTGTATTACATTAAAAAATCCCCGCGGGTGACCCTAAACCCTAGTTTCCCTCCTTCTTTGAAATCAATTCAAATGGCTTTTGAATTTTGAAAACCTCAAAGTGTTTGGAGCCCAAATAGTATAAAGGGCCCCTTAGTGTTTTCAAATGTTTTATAAAGGTATCTTGTATTTTGAACCTATTCAAAAACAGAAAACAAATTGAAAATACAACTAGAAAACACAAAACAGAAATAGAAAACATTTCAGTAGAAAAAATATATCTCTCCCTCTCTCCCTGGGCCGAGGCCCATCTCCTCCTCTCTTCCCTGCCTGCACGCGCGCAGCACCTAGCAGCAGCCGCCGCCCACCCGAAGCCCAGCAACGGCCCAAGCCCGCGTACCCTTTCACTTGTCTTCTTCCTCGCGTAGAGAAGCTGCTGCGTACCCTCACCACCAACGTCGATCCTCCCCGGCGCTACGATGCGCGCCACCACCTGCGAGGATGAGGATAAGAATCGCCGTATCGAGATCTCTCTCCCCGTACCCATTTCGTCATCTCTCGCCCTCCCTCGCAATTTTCCTCTCCTGGCCGAACCCTAGGTGCAGACCTCGAGGAGAAGCGGCGCGCGCGGCGCAAGCTTCCAGCCGGCAGAGGGAGGGGAAGGAGGAGGAGGCGTACCTCTGGAGGCGATGGCGGTGGTGGGGGAAGAACGGCGGCCTTGATCGTCGAGGAAGGGCGGCAGGCACAGTCGTCGGGAAGGAGGCAGCGGCGGTGGCGGCCGGAGCGCGTGGCGATGGCGGCCGAAGGCGGAGGCAGAGGCGTTGGCATGAGGGCGCTGGCGGCAAGGCGTCGTCGATGAAACGAGAAGCGAAAAAGTGAGATGGAGAAGAAGAAGAAGTTATAAAGGGAGGAGTATCGTCCGGTTGGTGGCTCAACCGGGACTAAAGAACATCGTCCGGTTGGAGCCACCAACCAGGACGTATACTCCAATTTTCAGCAGATGAAGGGGCGCGCGCAGGGGGCTTTAGTCCCGGTTGGTGTCTCCAACCGGGACATATTCCCCTGTTTTCAAATTTTTTCAGGTATTTTCTCTCTGTTCCCGCCTTATTTTTATTTGAGGTTTCAATTTGTATTGTTTTTTAAATGATAATTAATTTGGAATTTAGAAAAACTTTAAACATAAAAAGTGTTTGGATTTGAATAGATAATTCAAAACCATTTTCTGTTTTAAAAAATAATTAATGTAACCATTTAAAATATGAACCATTTACAATTAAAAATGAATTAACTTATTTTTTTAATATCAATTTGGAATTTAGAAAAACTTTAAACATAAAAAGTGTATGGATTTGAATAAATAATCCAAAACCATTTTCTATTTTTTAAAAAAAATTAATGTAACCATTTAAAATGAACTAACATATATTTTTTGAATATTAATTTGGAATTTAGAAAAACTTTAAACATAAAAAGTGTTTGGATTTGAATAAATAATTCAAAACCATTTTCTGTTTTAAAAAATAATTAATGTAACCATTTAAAATATGAACTATTTACAATTAAAAATGAATTAACTTATATTTCTTTAATATCAATTTGGAATTTAGAAAAACTTCAAACATAAAAAATGTTTGGATTTGAATAAGTAATTCAAAACCATTTTATGTTTTTAATGGGCGGAAAAAAAGGACGGAAAATAATGGGCGGAAAGAAAATTTGATTAGGATAGAACTGGAATTAAAGTACATAACGCAACTAACACAAAGTTACATAGAAGAACTGAAAATTAAGATACATGGCCAGATTAAGCCACAATCGGCCGAAATTGTTTTGCAATGTTGGAATAATTCAGTCATGCTTCTGCCTACACCTGTAATACTCGCCATTGTAGTCATCGTACTTGCCGCGGCCGTCGTCGCTATCGTCGTCGGGGTCGCCGTAGTTGAACCTTGAAGGTTGAGTACGAGTGGGCTGGACTTGAGGGTAGCGCAGGCAGGGGCTAGAGTCGGCGGCCGTGTCGTAGGCCATGGCGCTCTGGGGAGTCCGACGCGCCACCACAGCCGACGGCCGGCCTCGTTGAAGTTCGGAGGAGGTGGGCCCTCCTCCTCGTGCCTGGCGAGTTCCCTCTCACGCCGATCCACGAAGAAGGCTTCCCAAGTCGGGAAATAGTCGGGATGCCATCTGGGATTCCTCCTCTGCTCCGGCATGAGCTCGAAGTAGTAGTGGTTCGTGATGGCCATCCGACGCGCCACACCTAGAGGGACAGGAGGAACCGGCACGCCTCTGGCGCTCAGCATCCAGCCGACGGGGACACGATGGCCCGTGGCGAGGGGTTCGGCGCCAGCGCCTCCGCCTCCCTGGGAGTTAGTGCTACGGTGGAAGCCATGGGAAAGAGTGATGAGGTTGCAGATATGAGTCTAGAGATGTGCAATGACAATGGAGGCCAACCCTACATATATATATATAGTGAAGAACTGGCGGGAAGAACTGGAGGGAAAAAATAGCGGGAAGAAAAATGGCGGGAAAAATGGCAGGAAAAATGGCGTGTCGACATTATGTCGTGCGGCGTGTACCTTGTCCCGGATGGTGTCACCAACCGGGACTAAAGATGAACCTTTAGTCCCGGTTGGAGACACCAACCGGGACAAAACACAATCGACACTAATAATAGGGGTGAGTGTCGGAAAATGCAAAAGGGCTTTTCCGTGCGACAAAAAGGAAAACTTCCTCCTGCAACATTGTTCTCCATACCAATGTCCACACACATGCATAATAATGGCACAACATCACAAACTATACCGTGATTCAGCACATAACATCGGTCATTTGGACCGAAAGCCATGAAACCTCGAACATGATAGGTCATTTTGTGAAGGTTTTTTCGAAACATGATAGGTCATTTTGTGAAGGTTTTTTCGAAACATGATCAATATACCAAGTCTGGTATTTTTCCTTTCAACTATGTAACATAATATGACACAACGCGAAGGATTTTCATTGTTCGGATTTTTTTTGAATTTATTATGCCTGTTTTGAATTATCTGAATTTCTAACTATGGTCGAACCGGTGTGCATGAAGATAGGGGACGAGCATCGTTAGAACTTGCATTGGATCTCTGTAGAAACCACATATTGCGAATCTAAAAATGATTTTTTCAAAAAATCACGGGCGATAGATCATGTACCTGTAGTACAAACCGGACCCACTTCCTACCGATTCGGCACACATTTGTCCTTTTTACCCGGGATGGACGAAAAGGTTTGAGATGTCCCTGTTGGGACATAGTACATGTAAGGTGGTCTAGTATTTTAGGAAAATGGGACGGTAGCATTCTGAAACGGCATTTTGGTGGTTACTTCACAAAACGACCCGTTTTTTGCGCTCGGAAAATAGAAAAGGGCTTTTCCGTGCGACATAAAGGAAAACTTCCCCCTGCAACATTGTTCTCCATACCAATATCCACAAACATGCATAATATGGGCACAACATCACAAACTATGCCGTGATTCAGCACATAACATCAGTCATTTGGACCGAAAGCCATGAAACCTCGAACATGATAGGTCATTTTGTGAAGGTTTTTTCGAAACATGTTCAATATACCAAGTCTGGTATTTTTCCTTTCAACTATGTAACATAATATGACACCACGCGAAGGATTTTCATTGTTCGGATTTTTTTTGAATTTATTATGCCCGATTTGAATTGTCTGAATTTCTAACTATGGTCGAACCGGTGTGCATGAAGATAGGGGACGAGCATCGTTAGAACTTGCATTGGATCTCTGAAGAAACCACATATTGCGAGTCTAAAAATGATTTTTTCAAAAAATCACGGGCGATAGATCATGTACCTATAGTACAAACCGGACCCACTTCCTGCCGATTCGGCATACATTTGTCCTTTTTACCCGGGATGGACGAAAATGTTTGAGATGTCCCTGTTGGGAGATAGTCCATGTAAGGTGGTCTAGTATTTTAGGAAAATGGGACAGTAGCATTCTGAAACGGCATTTTGGTGCTTACTTCACAAAACGACCCGTTTTTTGCGCTCGGAAAATGGAAAAGGGCTTTTCCGTACGACAAAAAGGATGGTGTCACCAACCGGGACATTATATCGTGCGACACATGCATAATATGGGCACAACATTATGTCGACATTATGTCGTGCGGCGTGTACCTTGTCCCGGATGGTGTCACCAACCGGGACTAAAGATCAACCTGTAGTCCCGGTTGGAGACACCAACCGGGACAAAACACAAGTCAACACTAATGATAGGGGTGAGTGTCGACATTATTTCGTAAGTGTCGACACTATGCCGATCTGCTTGTACTATAAATAGGCATCCTTGCGAGTCCAGTCCTCCAGCAAGTTTGAGGCATGTCCAAGATGGTTTTCGAGAGCAGGGACACCACTGCGGCCAGTTTGAGGAGATGCCGTGAGCCGATCCTCCGGCATCTCCGAGAAACTGGTCATAGAGGCACTCCCTAATATGTGAAATTAGTTAGCTCCGAGGCGTATTGATCTAGTTAGAGAAGTTACAAGATGCAAGATGGTTTTCGAGACCAGGAACACCACTGCGGCCAGTTTCAGGGAGATGCCGACGGAGCCCAGTCCTCCGGCATCTCCGAGAAACTGGTCATAGAGGCACTCCCTAATATGTGAAATTAGTTAGCTCCGAGGCGTATTGATCTAGTTAGAGAAGTTACAAGCTGCAAGATGGTTTTCGAGCAGGGACACCACTCGACCAGTTGAGGAGATGCGCGGATCGATCCTCCGGCATCTCCAAGCTGGTCATAGAGGCACTCCTAATATGTATTTTGGCGTTTGGAGATCAGATCTTAATGGTAAGTACGGACAACTTCTTCATAGTCCCGGTCCAGCCACAAAACCGGACTAACACTCAAGACATTTATTAATATTAAAAACTCAGACTACAAAACCGGGACTAAATGCCACAAACCGCGAAAGATATCCTTCGGTCAAGCCACAAACCGCGAAAGACATGAACTAGAGTTACATAATATGAGCATGAACTTCTTGGCATATGTCCTTCCTTATGATCGCTTCAGACGTAACCATGGAGCATCTTCTTTACTTAACGGAATGCTTGGGTCAGTTTTCACTGTGAAGGGCAGAATTTCATCAAACTTATTATAATCTTCTGACATGTCTGTCTTGTCCTCGATTCCCACGATGTTTCTTTTTTCCTAAAAGAACTATATGACGCTTTGGCTCATCATATGATGTATTCGTTTGCATATTTTTTCTTTTTTTCGGTCTGGAGGACATGTCCTTCACATAGAAAACCTGAGACACATCATTGGCTAGGACGAATGGTTCATCTCTATAACCAAGACTGTTGAGATCCACTGTTGTCATTCCGTACAACTGGTCTATCTTTACCCCTTCCCCATTCAGGTTGACCCATTTGCAGCGAAACAAAGGGACCTTAAAAGAGACTCCATAGTCTAGTTCCCATATCTCCTCTATGTAACCATAATATGTGTCCTTTTGTCCATTCTTGTCTATTGCATCAAAGCGGACACCACTATTTTGGTTGGTGCTCTTTTTATCTTGGGCGATCGTGTAGAATGTATTCCCATTTATTTCGTACCCTTGGAAATTCAATACAGTAGAAGATGGTGATGCGGCCAACAAGTATAGCTGATCTCCAACAGTGGCGTCATTCAAGAGATGTGTTCGCATCCAACCACCGAAAGACTTCATGTGTTCATCTGTAATCCATGATTCAGGCTTCCCCGGGTTTTTGGAGCGTACAATATTCTTGTGTTCCTCGATATACGGAGCTGCCAAGGTGGAATTATGTAGAACTGTGTAGTGTGCTTTAGTGAAAGAATCCCCGTCCCTACATATCATTGCTTTCTTTCCCAGCGTGCATTTTCCACTTAGTCTTCCCTCATGCCGCGAGTCAGAAACACCAATTGGCTTAAGGTCAGGAATAAAGTCAACACAAAACTCAATGACCTCCTCTATTCCATATCCCTTGGATATGCTTCCTTCTGGTCTAGCACGGTTATGAACATATTTCTTTAAGACTCCCATGAACCTCTCAAAGGGGAACATATTGTGCAGAAATACCGGACCGAGAATGGCAATCTCTTCCACTAGATGAACCAGGAGATGCATCATAATATGGAAGAAGGATGGTGGGAACACCAATTCAAAACTAACAAGACATTGTACCACATCCTTCTGTAACCTTGGCAGAATATCTGGATTGATTACCTTCTGAGATATTGCATTGAGGAATGCACACGGCTTCACAATGGGTACTCGAACATTTTCCGGTAGAAGCCCCCTCAATGCAATCGGAAGCAACTGCGTCATAATCACGTGACAGTCATGAGACTTCAGGTTTTGGAACTTTTTCTCTGCCATATTTATTATCCCCTTTATATTAGATGAGAAGCCCGATGGCACCTTGATACTGTAAAGGACTTCAAAAAAGATTTCCTTCTCTGCGTTGGTAAGAGCATAGCTGGCACGACTTAAGTGACGCCCTTTATCCGTCTTGTTATGTGTATGCATGTTCTTTGGGTCTTTCATAATTTGTTGGTCCTCCCGTGCTTCAGGTGTATCTTTTGTCTTCCCATACACGCCTAGGAATCCTAGCAGGTTCATGCAAAGATTCTTCGTCATGTGCATCACGTCGATTGAAGAGCGGACACGCAAGACTTTCCAATATGGTAGCTCCCAAAATATAGATTTCTTCTTCCACATGGGTGCGTGTCCTGTAGCGACGTCGTTCGGAACTGATTGACCGTCGGGACCCTTTCCAAAGATTACTTCTATGTCCTTAACCATACCAAATACATCATCACCAGCAGGGAGTTCAGGCTTCTTCCGGTGATCTGCCTCACCTTTGAAATGCTTTCCTTTCTTTCTTACGGGATGATTGGTCGGAAGAAATCGTCGATTCGCCAGGTACACAACCTTCTTGCATTTATGCAAATATCTACCTTCAGTCTTATCTAAACAGTGGGTGCATGCCTTATATCCCTTGTTTATGCATCACGAAAGGTTACTAAGAGCAGGCCAATCATTGATGGTTACGAATAACAACCGTCGTAGATCAAATGGCTCCTGTTTGTTCTCATCCCACGCACGTACACATGGTTTCCCCACAACTGTAAGAGTTCTTCAACTAATGGCCTAAGGTACACATCAATGTCGTTGCCCGGTTGCTTCGGGCCTTGGATGAGCACTGGCATCATAATGAACTTACGCTTCATGCACAACCAAGGAGGCAGGTTGTAGATACATAGAGTCACGGGCCAGGTGCTGTGACTGCAGCTCTGCTCCCCAAAAGGATTCATGCCGTCCGTACTTAGACCAAACCATAAGTTCCTTGCGTCACCTGCAAAGTCTAGGAAGTCTCTCTTGATTTTTCTCCACTGTGACCCATCAGCAGGGTGTCTCAACTTCCCGTCTTTCTTACGGTCTTCTTTGTGCCATCGCAACAACCTGACATGCTCTTTGTTTCTGAACATGCGTTTCAACCTTGGTATTATAGGAGCATACCATATAACCTTAGCAGGAACCCTCTTCCGGAGGGGCTCTCCCTCAACATCACTAAGGTCATCTCGTCTGATCTTATACCGCAACGCATTGCATACCGGGCATTTATCTAAATTCTCATACTCCTTACCGCGGTAGAGGATGCAGTCATTAATGCATGCATGTATCTTTTGCACATCTAATCCTAGAGGACAGAGAGTCTTCTTTCCTTCGTAGGTACTCTCGGGAAGTTCGTTATGTTTTGGAAACTTCGGCTTCATTATTTTCAGCATCTTTTCAAATGAGGAGTCAGTTAGACCACACTCTGCCTTCCATCGCAACAATTCCAGTGTGGTACCGAGCTTTGTGCTGCCATCTTCACAATTTGGGTACAACAATTTCTTGTGATCTTCTAACATGCCCTCTAACTTCAACTTCTCATTTTCTGTTTCACAGTCTTGCTTTGCATCAGAAATGACCCTACCAAGTTCATCAGCCGGCTCATCTGATGCCCGTTCTTCACCTCTTTCCTCTCCATTGTCTTCCATTGCAGTATCACTGTATTCAGGAAACATATGATGATAGTTGTTATCATCATATTCTTCTTCACCATCTTCCATCATAACCCCTCTTTCCCCGTGCTTGGTCCAGCAATTATAGTTGGGCATGAAACCTTTCAGAATCAGGTGGCCGCGAATGATTTTCGAGGAAGAGTACTCCTTGTTGTTCCGACATTGAACACATGGACAACGTATAAAACCATTCTCTTTGTTTGCCGTAGCCACATCGATAAATTTATCCACGCCTTTCATATACCCGGCTACGCGCCGGTCACCGTACATCCATTCCTGACTGTTCATCTGCATCATATAAGTAAGTTTATCAAAAAACAGGACATCATAAATAGTGAAATAACCAATTCACATCGACACATGAATTGTATCAATGACAGAGAAAAGATAAGATTGCTAACCTCAATCGAGGGAAATAAAGAGGAGAAAGCTCAAGTTCGTCTCGGCCACCTTCTATATTTTTGTTTTATGAGAAATTGAACGGGATTATTCACTCAAACATTTCATCAAACACCTTCAATGCATGCATAGAAAAGAAAAAACTAGCACACCCCTCACACCTTCCACCAAGAGAAAAAACAGAGTGGAGGCAGAGGGGGCTGGGGCGTTGCATTTATAGAGGGCGGGAGCATACGTCCCGGTTGGAGCCAGCAATCGGGACTAAAGGTGTGTGCCACGCCACGTGGCTGTGGCCAAACCTTTAGTCCCGGTTGGTGGCTCCAACCGACGTATCTACCAACCGGGACGCATGCCTCCTGGCCCCGTGCCCGCTCGAACCGGGACGCGTGCCAGCATTAGTCCCGGTTGGTGGCGCAACCGGGACTAATGCTCTGAGGGGGCGCGAACGGATGGCCCTTTTTCCACTAGTGAACCACGCTCCTAGTGCTCCGAAGCATCGCGTACCAAGCAGCACCTCCAAGAAGGAAAGCGACGACAACGACGCTGCTGCCCGAACTGGTCCTAGAGTTTCCCCTGATACGCAACAAGAGGTGGGGAAGAGATACCCCCGACGCCTTTCAGGAAGGTCGGCGACACCCACAGGCGTCACCACGTTGGTGCCGGAACGACAAGGATTTCTCCCAATCCCTCAAAAAACCAAGCTCTTGGACGCTTCGGATGGCTCCACCGTGCTCGCCGCCCACCTGTACGCGCCACCACGGTCTTGCAGTCGCCATCGCCGTCTCACCGCGACCCACAATGTGAGACTGGTACGACCGAAAAGAAGGGAACCTCGGCGGCGGTCGGCGGCAAAGTAACTCGCGGGAGGGAACTACCTCCACCGCCTGGGGCGATAGCCGACCGGATGCAGCAACAAGGGCAAACCAGACCCCACCTGGCCCGGCCGAGCCTCAAAGGACTCGTGAAGCCCTACCGCCACACTGCAGCAAGGGTGTCACCGTCGCCGCCAACCCTAGCACGAGCCCCTACTCTTCCGTCACCCAGTGGATCCGCCACCACCGCGGATCCTCGCCGCCAAGCAGTAGAGACATCGCTACCGTGTACACCCGGGCCAATTGGACTGTCGTCGGTCTGAGAAGAACCCCAGTCATAGCCCCGTCGTCCCTTTCACCGCGGACGAGGGAGGACATCACAAGACCCGGCCTACCTGGCTCCGATCTCGCCGGCACACGGGGACTGCCGTGTGACCAACGGAATTTGGCCCTCCTGCCCCAACTCCGGCGCCCCGGCCAAGCAGCCAGGGGGTAGGCACCCGAGCCCCGCTGCCTGAGAACCATAGGTTCGGCCCGGTGCACCCAGATCGGGCCAAACGGGCCAAGATCTGGGCCGCCTCGCCCAACACCATGACCTACCGCCACCGCTGTCGCCCAAGTGCCGCGTCCGCACCCACCGCCTCGCCGCCAGCGCCTCCAGAGCAACCACCCTGCACACACCCTTTCCTGGCCATGAGCCCGCACAACCCGCATCAGCCCTATATCGAGGCGGTTTGGTGTCGCGGGAGGAAAGCGAGAGGGAGGAAGATGCGCACGGTGCCTCCGCGTCTAGCTGTCCGGAGCCGCCGCACTGCAACCAGAAGACCACGCCGGAGTGGGGGAGGACCGCCGTGGAACCGCCGTGATCCGAGCCAACCCCGCGCTGGCCCCTTACGCGCGGACGAGAGGAGACCCGCCGCCACCGGCACCGCGCGGGCTTTGCCCGGCGGCGCACGCCGGCGGCGTCGGGGCGGGGGGAGGAGGGGAAGGAGGGCCTAGGGCGGGGCTAGGGTTAGAGCGCCCGGTCGCCCGCGGGGGGCAACGCGAGTGCTCGAAAGCGTCATATCTTTGAACCACCTAGGGACGACTACACACACTTGAGCAAGCACAAGGCATGCTCCCATCCAGGGCCGGTCCTGAGATATTAGGGGCCTAGGGAGAGATCAAAACTTAATCCCTTAATATAAGCATCACAATAATACTAATGAATATTATACGCGTAAAACGTATGTTGCCAATAGTCAGATGGACATTTTCTTCGATGAGGTCGACATGATAACACCCAATGCTGAAAAACAAATTTATGTCAAATATTAAAAAGTACAAATTGTGCATCATGTATGTGAAGGTAAATACCAGGTAATATTAATAAAACATTCAGTATGCCTGGATTGTATTCCCATGATTGGGGCCCAGAAATTGAAACTGGCAATATGATGAGTTAATAAATTGGTGATGAGAAATCAAAATTAGGCAAAAATTTGGAGTAAATAAGAACCATAAATTGATCCTACACCAAAGTAGATTGAATTCTTACCGTCGGAATCAAGCGCTGGTTGGGATCATGGATTGACTAATTATCTAATACCTGTCGATCGGCTAATCGTTGTACACCATGGCCTCGCTCCTCGTTGATCGCTGGTGGCGGCCTGCCGGCCTGGCCGCCAGGGCGCTCGGTCGCTAACTCGCTAGCAGGGAGGTAGGGAGCTACCGGTCGGTTCCTTTCCAAAGCGTAGAGCGGATGTGTTCTTTTCATCCTATACACCATCCCTAGAGGTCCATTAGGCTATTTTTCTGATGTAGCATATACGTTTATGTAGTACATATATGGAGTGGGGCCCCTAGATTTTTGGGGCCCTGGGCGGCTGCACATCCTGCCCACCCCAGGGCCGGCCCTGCTCCCATCCTCGTCTAAGTCAGGCAAAGCAAGTTGTTGGAGAGGTTGTTGTATTGTTGTCAGCGGCGGAGCTATGTGTATGTCAGGGGGGCCACCGCCCCCCTAGATTTTGAAGAATTAGTGAAGAAATTTTTTAGTAGGGACTTTGGTGTGAAGAAATAGAGTAATCTGCCCCCCCCCCCCCCCAAACTTCCATCTTTTCAGTTTTGCCCTCCCTGGAATTCTGTGCTAGCTCCGCTACTGATTGTTCTAGTAGACAAACGAGATTCTCTAGAGAGATGTGTGTGTGCCTATGTACGCTCAAACGCTTCTCCCTGAACCAACTATCTCATGACACCAGGGTCATTTGTCAAACCCCTAGACTTAGGTAACACTTTTTCTTTGGTGTCCCCTCTCTTCTTCAAACTTTGACAAACAAAAACTTGATTCGTTTCGAAGACTGTACAAATCCACACGAAACCTGTATGGTCCTCTCAAATGTATATTAACGTGTCCGTGGGAGGCGGAAATCGGGAGGTATATAGAAGTAGCACAAAATTTCAAAACATGGCATGCAAAGTCGTAGATCGCGATAACGGGAGATGGGATCAGCCGGTGTGAACGTCGAGTATACCCTGCTCAGTCGAGTACACCTATACGGAGGTATACATGGCCTATATATATGGGTTTCAATGGGTCAAAAAACGGTCCATGCAAACTTCAGTTTGAGGGGGAGGGGAGGGGGACACCGAAGCACACCTCCTTAGGTAATACCTCCCCAATTCTTTGTGAAGTAGACTCTTTCTTTTGAAAACCATTGACAACTCCAAGTGTGGAATATCAGTATATATCATTCTTGAATCTAGGATACTTGCTCTTCCTCCTTACTACCTTGCCATCTGAATATTCTTCGTAAGAAAATCTTCATCAGAGGAATGAAACTAGGTCAATTTGATCTGGATCCTCCATCTGAATCTCCAATACTTCTCCATCAAAACAGATGTCTCGGGTTTGTTAAAATTTGGATGAACATATATACTAAATAGTGTCTAGAGTCATCTAAACTTTAACAAATCTGTGTCATCTATTTTGAGACGGAGGGAGTATTAAAATTAGGGTTGATGAGGAAGAGGAGGAGCACTGACCGCGACCCCATTGTAGTGATTAAAACAGACATGTTGAGACTTTATATAGAAATATAAGACGCTTGGAAGAAAAGATTAACCCTTCAAAATTAAAGGAGAAAACTTGATCGTTTAAAGACTACATTTATATATGATGATAATAGACATTGGAAAAAATAACAAAATGATTCATCATTTCTTAATTACAATACCATAACTGAAAGGGACCATAACAAACAAAGAGGTTCATCTAATATAAACAAGCTATACTTGTAAAAAAATCGTCACATGGATAGTCGAGTAATGTAGTTTCAGTTCAAAGACAAGGTAAACATTTTGTTACCATCATTGTGATTTACAAGCATAAGTTTGTGATAAACTCTGCATTTTTGTTACCATTAAAATAACTGTGACTTACAAACTTGATGGTGAGCTTCAAAACTACAGACTTCACATATTCTCTTTGGTCAGCTCCGGTTGAGATTCTTGAACACAAGATTTCCGACGCAATTTTTAGTATTACAAGCGGACAGATGTCCATATAGATTCCTTCCTAAATCCTGATTTCTGCCTGTGGCATTTCCTTGGCAGGTGACGACCAAATGCTCCTGAAGCAGGTTGGTAAGGCACTTGGTGTTGACCTCTTGATAAGACCATAATATTCTTAGGAAATAACCATCCAATAAACAGAAATATCAGGATTTTGTACACAATAATGTGCAGCATTAAGAGAAAAGGATAAAATAGCATAACCTGAATTCATGTGTTCGTAGCATTTTATGTTGCACTTTACCACAAGTACCCAAAGGTAAAAAATTGTGTATACCAACAAAATTACACAAGTGAAGAGTACATTGTGGAATTTGAACTCTAAATCTAATCGAGAATTCATACATCTTAACGTCTACTCATCATAAGTTGCTACATATATTGGTCACTATCTATTACTATAAGAGTAAATTCCGGGTTTACCCTCTACTTTATATTTTGTGACACTAATTACCTCATTTAATAATTTTTCATCCAAGTTACCCTATTTAGTGAAAGTTTTGCCAACTTTTACCCCTTCTAAATTTTTTATAGTGTTTCAACATGTGGGTCTAGGTTGTCAGGTCCGGCACATCCTATGTTTTTTCTCTTCTAGATTTTGCGCATAGACCGGATTGATTGCACCAGTCAGACCGTTTAGTTTTTGGCTAAGCCACGCCTACGTTTCGTACAGATTTACATTTCGTACAGATTAATTGATGAACACATATATACTTCTAGTCTAGTTGGAATATATGTATCCATGGATCCGAAAGATCAATGCCCGCGGTGAGTGGTGAGACCAGAATAAATTCGTTCTTGCACAACTAATATATGTGAGAGATAAAAAATCTCAAAATATACTAAAAAAATTAACCTAAACCCAAGTAAGGAAGTATTCCTTACAGTAGATCACACATGGCAGAGCATTCTTCTTTTCAGATAGGATGATTGCACGAGCCAGACCGTTTAGTTTTTGGCTGAGCCACTCCTTTTGTACAAATTGATGAACATATATATACTTATAATCAGCAATAAATTGGTCCGTACATATAGATCACGTCTAGTTGGAATACATGTATCCAGGGATCCTAAATATCAATGCCTGCGGTGAGTGGTGAGACCAAAACAAATTCGTTCATGCACAATTAATATACGCGAGAGATAAAAAATCTACTACTCCGTAGAAAAATTAACCTAAACCCAAGTAAGGAAGTATTCCTTACAGTAGATCACACAAGGCAGAGCATTCTGCTTTTGCTGGTCGTGGTCTTTGGATCCGAGGCTCAGTCGACAAAGAGGCATATTTCTCTAGTAAAATTTATTAGTAGGGGTAAAATTTTGCAGAACTTTTACTAAATGGGGTAATTAGGATGAAAATATGGTAAATGGGGTAATAAGTGTCAAAAATGATAAACTATAGGGTAAAAACCGGAATTTACTCTTACTATAATTGTTGAATTTCTTCATGTCTACATGGAAAAAGAAGTTCATTTTTGCCAGGTTACAAGTTTATCAAATTGATTTGAGCCAACTGAGGGCAATCCTTAACCGTGTTACTGTTGTCAAAAACTAAAGTATCCCTGATTCTCAATCCGATTCACGAAACTAAATAAAGAGTTGATAAAAGCCACGGTTCAACATATACCTCCCAACAAACCTTGAAAAGGGGTATCTTCAAATAATAATGCACCGTATCCTCAGCAAGTATAATGATTGGGAGAATGTTTTAACATGATTCAATTGCCAACTATTGTCGAGATTTCAACTATGATGACCAATCTAAACTCATGGGGGATTGTGCCACAAGTTTACCAGCTCAAGCCAATATTTTACATGTTCGTTGTGGGTGCTATTTAGGATCGTGGCCTATCTTGACTGTCTTAGTCCTAATACAACAGGTGTTAACCCCCCCCCCCCCCCTTTTCAACCTGAACTATTGAGTAACAACTCAACAATAATTTATTTAATTAAAACAAAAGAGTTTAGAAAGGTTTATGTACACTATTTATAGAGGAGAAAGAAAAAACGATCAAATTAGTGAGTCAATCCATATTGAGCAGCTATTAGAATGCTTGCTATTCACCCTATGCTTATGCAAGGTGACCTCATGAATGATGTCTCTTCTCACAAGTTGGAAAAGGCTTATAGCAGTCATTTTTTAGTGACGTCTAAAGTAAAATGGGCGTCACTCACTAGTAGGAAAAGTCCTAGTGATGACGTCTCCACTAAACGCCACCAGTACGAATAATAGTGGTGGCGTTTAGTGTAAGTGTCACCATTATATATTCTAATAGTAACATTTTCTGTAAGTGCCACCATTACATATCTATTTGTGGCGTTTATTTTATTTTGAACGTCACAAGTGAGTTTTTTAAAATAAAAAAATCTAGTACATCCAATCGAATATTCATAGCACAACAAGATATATTTATAGAAATGGTAGCACATCATTACAGTCAACTACATATAGTTGAGCTAGCTAGCTACAAAGCACTAACTACTAGTCTTTAATAGGATTATCGACAACGTGATCTGAAAAAACGGCATTACTAGTCTTCATACCTAATCGTAGAACATAATTACTGGTCTTCATACCTAATGGCAACAGCAGGAATCTCTGTCATATTAAGAAACGTCAGAGTCTGTCGATGCTCCATGGCCTCAGTACTCAAAGTAGGTCATGCGATTTTGATAGAGATAGAAGACCAAATTATCCTAGGCGTCCATCTCATAGGCATCGACCATCTCAGTCCAGCTCGAACCACTGAAAAAGGTGTGGTTTGCCTCGTTCGTGACTTGGACCGTGTAGGTCGGTTCAGGTTGCTTGAGAGACTTTAGATCGACCTGAAACTGTCCCTGCTGCAACAATGGCAATTGAAATGGTTCAGGAAATCAAGTCTAAACTTGCAGGGTATGTTATGCATACAAAATCATAAGAAAGCAACAATTAGCACATAATTCAGTTACAGGGTACATATAGTTTGATTGCTTGTGAATGACATATCATACTAACTTTGCAGTCATAAGGGAGCACTATGACAACCTTCTTGTTCGTGCACTCTTGGTAACCACAATGTTCACACCGATCATCATTTATTATATTAGACCATGAAGGCGCGCTTTGCCGCACCAGTCCTAAGTTTTGAACAAAACAACTTTTGAAAAGAAAATTGACCATATCATAGCAGTTTTATAGGTAATGTGGGTCACACCTTATGTCAAAACTCACTATGCCCTAATGCTTTGACCTGTACATGAAAGAGGACATTACAACACTTGCATAGCGGCATCATTTCACACTATAAACCGAGAACATAATCTCCCTAATTTGTTTATACACAATCCCACTAAAGAACATAATGCATTCCGTTACTTTTTTTTGTTTTATATAATCATCCATATTCTCAATCCTCATGTGTGAAAAGACTTGTTTATACGTATTTATACAGATCCCTGTAACACGTTGGAATACTATAAATTATTTATTTTCTTAGAAATGCACGACAGCTGCTTCAGAACAGCCCAATCTTGCTTCCGAGCGAGCACATTCGTTCATACTAAGGGTACATAGGTCACCACTACATGAATAAACCCATTTTTAATTGAGGTGTGCTTCGGTCCCCCACCCCTAAACTTAAGCTACATGGGCCGTCTTATTTTTTTGACCGGTCGAAAACCATATCGAGATCACGTCTATCTCTGTATATGTGTACTCGGTCGAACTGGGTATAATCCACGTTCCCACCGGCGATCTACGTTTTTGTATGTCATATTTTAATTTTTTTTTTGTTATATAACTTCTGATTTTCGCCTTCCGCAGACACATGAGCATACGTATATGGTGAGTATACGTCTAAGAGGACCATACGGAGTTCGGGTGGATTTGTGCGATCCTCTAAACAATCGGAATCGAGTTTTTGTTTGTCAAAAATTTGAAAGAGGGGGGAGGAGGGGGTGGGGTACCGAAGCAAAAGTGTTTTTAATTAACTTATTATTTAGTGAAGATGCAGAAAAAAGAAACTCGAAATAATTCCATTTAACTTCTATGGCAGGAAAAATATCCGCTTTAAGTTATCGCACATATAGCCAGTTCATACTTAAACAGCAAGCACCTATGGACATAGCTATTAACTTGAGATAGATCGGCAAGCTACCATGTCATAAGCTCCAATACGTAGGCAACAAAGGAACAACCAGCCTTGATAAAAACAAAACAATGTCGGCAACTCTGATGAGGGCATCCGACCATGCTAGTTTGGTTTGCTCAAGGCAGGAACCAAACAGCCGGCCACAAGCTAGTTTGCTTAAGTAGCATGCTAGTTTGGTACGTAGCTACATGATCTGAATAGCAAGCTTCACAAGTATGGCCACCTAGAAATACAAGGAAAAATGAAGTTACAAAACAATATTTGGACATGTTAAATTACAAAAATACCACACCGATACCTAAATTTACCAAGGTTTTGTATTAAGTTCGGGAAAGATATTAATTGCCAAATTTCATATAGTCAAACGAACACCACAAATTGAAACAAAAACAAAATTACGCCAATAAAAAAGGTAAAGTGAATAAGGAAGAACAGAATGCTTACCAGGTTGTGTCTCATGGCCGGCTCTACGGCGGCAGTGCACGCAGAACCCTTGCCTTGTCGGCATATGCTCTTGGAACCCTTGTCGGCATAAGCTCAGGATGCATCAAGCATATCGCTGCTAGCTGCTAACAACATGTAGCCAACAAAATAGTGATTACATCCTTTTGTGTGATAAGGGGGCACACCGTCTGAATTCTCTTAATTGCTACTGAAACAGTAGAGCGGCCCTCCTTGATTGTGTGCCCCTGCCGACAAGCATCAGCTTTACAGGGAAGACAGGGGAGGTGTTGGTGTCTAGTGGCGGACCTTAGTGGAGGCCAAAAGGTGTCGTAGGGAAGGTGGCTGGGACTGGTCGTGGCGCTGGGCAGAGCTCTATGGGAAACAAATGGCGAGTAGTGAGAAAAACACATTACCCATCCTGGGCATAAAGTGTTGTCCAAAATCCTGCAATTTTGATGCAGAAATGCCTCCCGATAATACACCTAAACTGATGCCCAGATTCTACATCTTTATTGATTAGCATGAATGATTGGCCAGTACGTGAACAAAAAACTACATGTAAATTAGAATCCTCAAAACATGTACACATATAATCTAGATTTAATAAGACATACATATAAATACTACAAGCGGAGCAACGATGGGAGTGGCATCCTTGCGCATTCCTTGTGTCATATTGACCTACATTCCTTCGAGTGAACATTTCTGCAAAAAAAAGTTTAATTAGGAATGTCTACTCTATAATCAATAGGTATAGGAGAAGAGGCACCGTGTTCACAGGGTGGTAAGGAGGTATTGCATTGCACCTAAGCTCAAGATCAGAAGTTCACATTCGCAAAAAAAAAAGAAACAATAGTAGTTCTCGAGCACCATGGCAGGAAGGAGTACATGCTGTCAAGATTTCCATGCACCATGGCGATGCCAAAATTCCATGTTTGCTCTGCATCCACATAATGAGAAGTCTTCATTAGAATCATCTGGGCAGCATCCCAAGTAGCAGTATTATGCAAATATCTGATTCATTTGAATAGAGCATAAAAATATAGTAGAAGATGGGATATGAAAAACGTTTTAGGAGAGAATAAAATGCAGTAACTAACATTATGCATTATATTAATGGGTTCAGAGTTAGATTCTAGAATTTACCTAGAGAAGTGAATCAAGCTGGCAAAATAATAAATCAGTACTTCTCGTAACTCCAATCGAAATAGCTAGGCAAACGTTGAGCTGTTGAAGACAACGAACTTGAAAAGGGATGTCCACGAAGTCATCCACCCTCCTCCGTTCAACGTGGCCGACGACTGTCGCGTCCATAGGTGGGGCAGGCTAATCCTGCACCTCCTCCGCTGGTGGCGGCTGGGCGACAATAGCGGTGCCGTATTCCATGACTGGATGCAGCTCGACCAGTGGCGGAGGACGGAAACAATTTAAGGTCGGGTAAAATCTAAAACATTATTTTTATAAAAAAGAAAAACTAAAGCATTATAATGCCTTCGACATTTTTGCTGTACATGACTTAAATACATGGGCAAAGTACACATTGATAGGCCACATGGAAAAATGGAACATAAAAAATTGATTCCCCACTATCGTTACTCCCTATCCCCACCATTAAAATCTGATATATTTCATTCTAAAAATGGCATGTTCTCCCTTCGGTCCATATTAAGAACTTAACTCTGTAAATTCTATGTATCTAGTAAATATCTAAATTAGATACATGCATAGTTAGATAAAATTAACTTAATTTGAATCAGGGGGAGTATCATTATCAGCACTCCACGTATGCGTTCTTTCTTTTTTGAGAATTGTATATCTACGTTCTAAATAGAGCACAATGCCAAGTTGGAAAAGCAAAGACAAATGTAGCCAGGTTCATAAATGCCGACAAATATACAAGTTAATCAAAAGATGCGTGCATCAGGTTGAACCAAGCCAGGTTCTTTTTCCTGTAAAAAAGGCAGTTTTTTTAGCAGAGAACCGATTTAGGTAAGTCGTAGCCGATCTAAACACACCAGACCACCAGCCCTTCCTTTCTTCCCGTTTCTTTCCAAAATAATGCCCTGGAAAAGTGAAACTGACCGATGTCTAAGATGCTATACTTAATTGTTTGGCAAAAATCTAGGTAGGGCAGGCGCCCTACCTTGCCCAAAGGGGTCCTCCGCCACTGAGCTCGACGTAGCACCAGCGGCGGATCTAGATGGTTGCCGCTCCTTTTCTCTTCCTCCACAGTCTTCCTCGATCTATAAAGCAAGAAGGGCAGAAGGGTGCGGTTAGTGAGATTCATAGTATGGCGACAGAGCAGCCGCCGTTGTGCACCCACCAGCACCCGCACTCCTCCCGGTAAACCGGGGACCAATTGGAGGTCGACGGCGAGACGTGATGGGGAAAGGTAATTTTTTTGCACGACTTCTATGAGGAACCATGGGGAGGAGGTGGACGGAAGGCGGCGCATCTGCTATGCCATTAATCTCATGAATAAACAGCGTAACGCCTCCATTGCCTTCCCCTGCCCGCCTGCCGCCGCTCCGCCTTCCCCGCGGAAGTGACGAGGAGAGAAACAAGAAACACATGACCCTCTCGCAAGCATAGTTCCATGGCCCATCTAACACGTTTCATCGGCCCGAATAACCAGAGGATGCCCAGGTCGATCCTTGGAGAAGCAGCCCGACAATGCTACAGGCTGCTATTTAACTTGTTTGGAGGAAGAAAACCAGTTCACCAAATGTTCGGAATTAGTTGGTTGATCTGGTACGTTGAATGAGCAGATCCGACGGTTCACGACGCCAAATCCCTGTGAGTGCTCCTAGGTGGCTAAGTTTTACTGTTTCTTAATACATATATATGGTCATACAAACTTAGTTATATAGATCATTTTAACTTAATTAGAATCATAAGTAGCACAATATATCAACATAACACATAAGTAAGATTAGCTAGCATCATATATAAGTAGTACAATAGTAGCATGATAAGTCTATATAAGTAGTACGATAGGTAGCATACGACAGTCACATGAGAACATCCTAAACTCGAGTAGACCCAGTGTCAGTGTTCTTTGCAAAAATCACACAATATTGATACTCTAAAAGGGTTTAAATTAATCTATTTGGATAATCAATTTTATCTTTTTGTACCGAGCACCATGAATTCCATTGCTTCCCAAAAGTATGCATGTAATTACACTCTCAAACATGTTCTTTAAAAAATATATAAAAAGTAAAGATACAGGAAAATAAATATGAATTTGTTTAGAGGTATTTCATACGAACATAATCATATATATATAACTAAATGTTTAAATTACACCTAAAAAGTCTCCACGTCTAGATGATATGTGTTTGAAATGAAGTGTGTTAATTTTATTTTATTTTTGAAATGGGGATATCACCCCGGCCTCTGCATCGACTGATGCATATGGCCTTTATTGCTTTATTAAAATTATTAAGAGAATTTATTACAAATTTCCAGCTCATGGGTCACATAAAGTCGAAACATGCACCGGCCATCTAAAGAAACTGAGGATCAAAAAAATTCGTCGCATCAACATGTGATTCTGTTGTCAAATGAAGTGTGTTAATTAGAATACATATATGCTCAAAACATAGAAGTAAAAATATTGGCCAATCGGAATATCATGCCCTCGCATCTGCGAGGGCCACTATTCTAGTTTGTTAGAACAACAACAACTTTGATGACCACATAGAAGCAACGAAACTACCGTGGCAGAAGGATCAGACAGTACTTAGAACGTATTGTACAGCTCTGACGGCCAGTACATGATGTGCGCCAGCTAGGACTCGTACATATACATCTGGAACACCAGCAAGACCAGTAGACCACGCAACATATTGTGCAACAAGTGCATTATCCTAAAGGGTTGTTCTCATTTGGGCTTCATCTGTTGTTGAAATTACCAAATGTAGGAGAATTAGGTCAGTGTAATGTAATGTAATGATAGATTGAAGTGGGTATTAGAGGAGCTAAGTGTAAAAAACCATGAAACTGCTTTAGGGAATTGGCAAGCAGGGAGGAAGGACAAGGACTTATGTAGGATCTTGATTGCGATGGGAGGCGGTTGTCGACCAACAAAGTAGAACTATACGCGTTCGTGCTGGGAGGGTCAGCGGCGTCAAACCTGAGCGCTCAATCTCGTCGTTGGAGCGAGCTTGGTGGCTAGATTTGCGGTCGTCGTTGCCGGCATCAGATGGAGCAGGAGGGGAGATGGATGTCCAGGGGGTCGCATGGCTGGAAGCTGCGGCGACCAGGGCCGTGGGTGATGGTGATTGGGGCCTCAACCATGGGTCGTTGGGGTGGCCCTAGGCGGCTCGATTTGGTCATCTGGAATATGTCCAAGATCAGATCATGTCGGAGGCCGGGAAAGGTCCAGACCAGGAAGCTATGCCCGCATGGCAACGCGGCGGAGGTCATCGTGGAGATACCCAAGCTCTACATCCATGTACCGGTGATGGGCTAGCCTTCACCGGGTGGGGCCTTCCATTTCATGAGCGCGGGATCGGGGTTCAAGGGGGCTGAGGAAGAAGCACAAGAGCGCGTAGGTGGGAGAGCAGCGCAACGACGCAACAATTTCGGGAGGGAGGTTTTTTCTCTCTCGTCAGATGAGAGAGATGAGAGCGAATGGACGAAGGTAGCGACATAGTGCGATTTGGCAGAAAACGGAACATCAATTCTCTTTTGAGATAGTAGAGAAGAGATTTTTATCAATTATTTTCTGACACCGTCACCTTCATGCTCGACCACCGATGCCACCCCTTCATACCAACACTCCATCTAGGCTCCCGTTGGGTATGAGGCGCCTCCGCCATCCTCATGTGGTGGAGGATATGGTGGAGGAAAGGCACATGCGGCGGTGCAGACGAAGGGGTTGGAGTGACACTGTCAGTGCGTGGTGGATGAGATGGGGTTGGCGTCCTCAACGGTACAGAAGATGGAGGTTGTGCCTCCGGTGGCGCTGTGCGAGAGATGGTAGTGGTGGATTTGATTGAGAGATGGAGAAGCAAAGCTAGAGCTATCTAACCATTGTCCTACTGGACCGTGAGGCAGGGTCCCTCAGTCAGAATCGTTGTTAGCGTTTCCAAATGACTGCATCAGTGCACATTGCGAGCCACCAGGTACTCAGCGCAATGTTGGTAGATTTTTGAACTTGTCACACAATTGTGATGGTTTTTCGCAATTAACTCCAGTAAAAAGACAAATCTAACAAATTTTGGAATCTTTGAATTTTGCATTGTTCACCAAACCCCGTCGGCACATTTGTCATTTCTCCTAAACCTAAAGTATAAGGTATTTAGTATTGAAAATTTGTATATTTATAGATATTGTTACGATTTTTTTTTCAAACTTTGAATTGGAGTTTTCGAGACTACATGTAGCATGTGCTCTAAGTAGTCGTCACTATCATATTTATTTGGATATGTTCTGATACACACCATGTTTTCTACTCCTATATTATGTCCGGCCAAACATGATATTTGCGTTTTGTATCCATAAAACATCTTATATGTAAATTCAGATGTAGCACCATTAGAGATAAAAAAAGAATAATTCTAAATCATCGATTATATATTGTTTATTGTTAGTTTTGAACTAGCATGGTGGCCCTCAATGTGACGGCAGCTCTTTAAAGTTTTGAACTGACTTGAAAAAACGTTTCTAAGTTTATAGCATGTTGTAGGATTCTATGATTGCAGATATGTTGTGCTCATAAATACTCCATAATGGAATAAATAAAAAACTGGAAAATTTAGTCATGAGCAGTATTACTAAACATATATGTCATTTTAAACAATCTTAAATTAGTTCCTATATTTGAAATTTAGACCGTAAGATGGATGATACTTTTTTGCGATCTTAAATAACTATGTTATGTTGTGAGTCATCGGTATTCTATAAAGTTATGCATTTTTTCGTCCAAGAAATAATTATAGGTCCACATGATAAATAGTAAGATTGTGTTTAGAGGATATATAGAATAGCACAATTAAATTTTCATATTGAAGTAACTTATCCTTGTTAACTGCTAGAATAGAGTAAGGTTCGATAATTTTCTTTTTTCCAGATCTCTATGTTCTCACTTAGTGGTTCTTGAATACATGACATTCTACTTCTCTTTCGAAAGCTAGTCATCTAGACGTGAAAATATCCAAAGTGCAATTTTGGCCATTACTTTGGTTGTGAATAATTCCTTGGTCACCGTTTATTCAAAAACAATTGATAAATGAAATAGAGGCAACATTTGCATTGTGATTATCAAGGTTAGAGAGATGGGATTGCAAGTTTTTTAGAACCTTATATATTTTTAAGATGGATCAAAAAAAAATTCCTTACCTCTCTCCATGCTATGATCCACGCGAATCCATTTTTTCTCCGCTCTCGTTTCCATGCATGTGTCATGTCATGTAACATTATTACATCATTACATATGCTATAGTTTTGGCTAATGAATCATTTACATTAATCCATATGATCAAATTTTAAAAGTTTAGAAACCATGGAAAGTAGAAAAAAGCTACGTGTTTTATCACATCGTAAAAAAGAATAGTTACTCGGGACCCTTATACATTTTATCTAAAAGGTTACACTCGAAGAACTTTTCTTAAATTAGTAGGACTGTATTAAACTAAACACTTATCATATAAAACACTAAGACAATCTATAATGTTTTCAAATTGTTTTGAGGAAAACATTGCATTTGGGTTACCGATGATGAGTACGAAGTTCTTCATAGGCTGCTAACATAAAACCATGTTACTTGGTAGTCATATTTACTCAGAATTCTTTTTATTTTGCATGGTTGGAAAACATAGAAAGTGAAAGCATATGGTCGCAGTGGCACACTGTCTGGTTAGAAACTATAGACATATCATCACCATGAGTTTGAGAGCTCACAATCTTGTGGTTGATCGTCCCATGCGGAATTAAACATTTCCGGTTAATATTTATAGTTAGGATAGAGGAATTTTTAATATGTCTACAAATTATTGTAAAAATAGTCAAATTTTCATAGTTAAAAACATTCATGGCCAATATCCCATGCTTTTACAAACTTGGTCAAATTTTACCTTATTTGGCTTTTGAAAACATTTACACGCCTTACATTTTAAAGCAAAGAAATTTGAATATGTAAACTCATTTCTTACGTAAATAAGAACATTTACATAGTTGAGTAGGTACCTTAATTGCCACGTTTAGGATGTACCCCACCTTGCAAGTTGTCAGGACATGGTGGAGACACATACATAAACATAACACTAAAACATGTTTGTACTTTAAAGAGTCTTTTTTTTTCATTACTACCTCCATACCGGTTTATTGGACTAACATGGGATTTAACAAAAAAGTTTGACCATAAAATTAAAAAATAAAACATGAATTATATTTTGCAAAAATTATACCATTGGATTCATATTTAGATCTTTCTAATGATATAGTTTGTGTGACATATGACTCATATTTTATTGATCAAATTTGTAGTCAAACATTTTTTTAACTCTGTGTTAGTCTAATAAATCGTATGGAGGGAGTACTTGGATTTATAATATTATAGACGTTAAACATATCATATAATTTATTGCAGGTTAAGATGAGCAACACAACTTTATGGTAAGATCACACGTCTAACAGTCTAAATAGTCTAAATAAATGTCAGGCTTTTTTACTTCTTTTAATAACAATCCAGATTCCACATGAATCTTGCACGTCAAAGCGTACGTGTAAGATAATTATTAATTTCGGTTATATCACAACCATTAATTATATATTTAAATATTTTCTTTTCTTTTCTTTCTGGACCACTCCAACGTGAACTTTTCCACATCAAAGCATGCAGCCACAACCAGTTCCTAGTCATCGATCCTTGACTAATTCCTCTATCTTTTTGATGAATGTCCTTACCACAGTCCTGGTTACGCACGGGGTATAGCTGGCTCCGTCTTCTTCTTTTTTTTTTCCTTTTTAAACTGGACTCCATCTTCACATATAAACTTTGATCAATTTGTTGGTCCGTGTGGCCAGCTAGGTCGTCTCCCGCATATTTTGTTGTGCCGTTTTCGAGCATGCATGTGTCGATCCCGTTACCAAGTTGCATCGTGTGCCCTATTGACCCCTGTACGTGACACTATTGACCGTTGTTTGTACCAACAATTTTACGTAACCTTTTATTATCGTTTAATCGTAGCCGTCAATAGTAGATCTAACAGTCTATATATTTTAGGTGATGTGGATTAACGTGGTGTCTCGAAAAACAACCTTATATTGCAAATGCGAGGGCATTATCTTTGGTGTATCATATATTGCCTTTAAAATAAGTTGTAGTGACATAAAAACAGTAGGGAAGGCCCCTACCATATAGTTTCATACATAGTGGAAACATCTAATTTTGAATCATATGATTCTATAGCTTCCCCAAATATTGTGTTTGGTAAAATATCACATGTATGGGTTTTAAATCGTTTAAATTTATGGGAAAGAATTATTATGAAAATTCGTACTATGTATCATACTCCATCTGCTCCTTTTTATAATGTATATTAATTATTTGAAAATTCAAATTTTTTATCACATACATGATTTATATTTAAAATGTTGCATGTTGGACTTCATGATATTGATTTGGTATCGTGGATTTATTTTTTTGTATAAACATGATCAAAGATAGAACCACTTGAATTTTTAAAAATAATACACCTAAAGGAACAAAGCTTTTGATACATTTAATAGTCTTCATGCTATCCATCGCTTTTCGTCCTAGCTGATGTACTCTCTTAGTGATATGTATTTGTTGTATTGTGTATTTAGCAATAACTATGCCAACTTGAATGACACATAGTTTTAGGTAGTTTTTTTAAAGGAGTGCGGTAGGGGAAGCCCCACATCGATTTTCTTGGAAATAATAACCCAAATTCGCATCCACGAGGACTTGAACTTGGATGGCTAGGTTGTACATCCACTTTCCTAACCAAGTGAAGTTAGGCTAGTGATATATCACCTAAAAGATAAGTTATGGTACTTGGATAACATATAGTTTGAAATTTTAATCAATCACACAATTAACTCCATGTTCTCTCAAAAAACATTACTACCTCCGTTCTAAAATATGAAGCATATAATTTTAGTCAAAAGTCAAAACTTACTAAATTTGACCAAATATTTAGGAACTAATATCAAGCATCTACAATCGGCCTATTAATCGCTGATTCAGCCTAGTTTTTGAACAGTGCATATATTATGAAAATATATGTTATGGTGAATCTATAGATATTGAATTTAGTATCATAGACTTGAATATTTTTGTATATAAACGTGGTCAAACTTTTGACTAAATTTATATGCCTTGTATTTTGGAATGGACGATGCCGAATTTTGGCCCAGCCTGTTATTTTCATTCATGGGAAACACATACAACTCATGAAAAAAAATACTATGATTGCAATGACATATATAGTTAAATCATAAAGTTATAAACCACTGACACAAGAGTGTACTTGATTAATTGCCTGCCATCTAGATAGCTATATCAAGGCAACGTCAGGCTGTGAGGGAGTGACGACTTATAAATCGAAGGTGCACCAGCGTGTGTTGACCATGGCCTTTCGTGAATCGATAGATCTCGCTCAGTTGGTACTCCATGGATAAGGAATTGCCAATCGCTGGGCAAGATATAATTCCATGCTTGTACGAAGGAGCAAACGATGATGATTCCTGTTATAGAAAAAAAAAATGAATGATAACATTGGAAGCTCTCCGACTAACTTGATAGTCTTAAGAACTGGCTGTAGCTAAATTAATAGGCCTAGCTTTTGGTGGCAGCCTCGTCGGACCACGACGCGGTGAGGTTATCGTCGGCAGCAGCAAAGGGGGCACTTTGTCGCAGGCGGCGCCGAGAGGTTCTCGTCCAATCAACAGGGCCAACTCTTTGATCGGCGGCGGCGCGTCGTGCTTTTGTCATAGGCGGCGGCGGCGCGGTCAAAATTCTAGGATCGTGATGTCGTTCTGGTTTATTCACGATCAATGAGATGTTGACGGTTGGTCTAGAGTCTAGACTCTAGCTAGAGTCCAATCAAGAGATGCCTATTTTTTTTTTTTTTGATTTACCATAGAGCGTGTCAGTTGTAGATCGTGTCAGTTTTCCTTTTCACGATATCTGGTAGGACATAGAGCGTGTCAAATTGATGTGAAATCGGACTATGCACACAGTTACGTGACTATTAACATTTAGATAAATCCTAGCCTTACATTTTAGATCTAACTATCAAAATTAATTTAGATGATGTGGTTTAACGTGGTGCCTCGAAACAACCCCTTATATTGCTTTTAGTATATAATAGATGAACCGAGCCAAGGTTCGCGCATACTCCCTCTGTTTCAAATTACTCCGCCGGCACGCTTATGTAGGTGGGCTATTACTCCCTCATTTTTCATTCAAAAAAATCCTGAGATTTTTGAAATAGATAGTATGAAATGTGTACTATGTATACCAAAAATCCAGAATTTTTTTTGGATGAAAAATAAGAGAGTACTAGTCCACCTAGATAAGCGTGCGCGCGGAGTAATTTGAAACAGAGGGAGTACAAACTACTCCATTCACCTCGACGCGATTTTTCTAGCACTTAAATACATATATCTTAAATCATTTGTATGGCACGCAGCAGCAATCACTACCACTGCCTTCCTTACAGCTGCTCTTCTCATAGGCATAACCGCGGCTAAAACAGTTATTCTTGCACCAACGGTTGCGTACCTACGAGCAAGGCCCAATAGGGATAGCTCAATCAACACAAATAACTTGCCAGGACAAACTTTATTTTTGTATACATTTTTTTCCATACGACTCCAAAATTTTGTATACATTTGCAAGTGCAGATAGCAAGATCAGAGACCGAAGCGAGCCATACCAATGTCACTCCCTGCTGCATGAAATGCCAAGAAAGTGGTGGCCATGACCAGAAGAGCTACGAAGCACAGGGCCTGTGTGTACACCCTAATATATACGTGCCATCGCAGGTACTTGTCTCTTTCTTCTAGTTTGTTGGTTGATGTCAGTATAGCCATGTTTCTGACCTGTGCTACTGTTTATATAGAGGAAAGACGACTAGTCTTGGAGATTAACGTGCAAGCATATGATTGGAGTGAATTTATTTCTTGCTTTCTAGTAGTATATTAATACCGAATTTATTTATTGCCATTGTATCATCCTATCTATTAATGCTACCTTATCCTCATTAACATGGAAACAAAAATATATGAGTCGAAAAATAATATGCATGAATTTTTTTTATCAATAGTTCAAAAGATAATATCAAGTTCTTGCACCATCAGTATGAATAAAATGTTCATGTGCTTGCACCAAGCATCGATTTAACATCAAGCCTTAAAGCAAATATATTATATATTAAAAGTAATACACCCTCCGTCTCAGAGCTTAGGGCATGTATAATGCTAGGGAAGGCATGCTTTCTCTTAGCTCTTCATATCATTTAGAAAAGACACAATATATAACATATATAATGCATTATCTCTTATTGCTATCTCTAGCAATTAATGAGAATTAACTATTTTTAGTAAGACATTGGTTGGCTAAGAGAACACATATGGTACAATGGAGAAATTAGTCTTCTCTTATTTTTAAGAAATCATCCCTTAGCTAAGAAAAGACAACCTTCTTTTTCTTGTTTCTCTTTTCTCTAACTAAGCAAAAATTCTACGTGGCAAGCATTAGGGAAGGCTGACGTCACCGCATTGTACATGCCCTAAGGCTTTTTTTTGCAAAGTCAAACTATGGAAAGTTTGACCAAACTTTTAGAAAAAATATCAAAAACTATGATATTATATAGATACCATATGAAAATATGTTTCATGATGTACCAAAGGATATGAATTTCGTATTGTAAATATTAATATTTTTCTCTAAAAACTTGGTTAAACTTTATGTAGTTTGAATTTTGAAAAAAAATATAAGCCTTAAGCTCTAGGACGGAGGCAATATAAGGTTGTTTTTCGAGGCACCAGGTTGATCCATATCATCTGAATTATTTTAACAAATGGATTTAAAATTTATGGCTAAGATTTAATGAAAGATTATTAATCACATAACCGTATAGTACCCATTTGACACGTTTTATATCTACAAGACTGTGTACCCATGTATGCATGTCTACGCAAATTTCTAACATGTGCATAACCGTTTTAATTGAAAGTAGTCTCCACAAGAGTAGTCTTGTATCAGTCTTGTAGAAATTGAGTGCACATGTTAGAGGTTGCCGAGTAGTCTCCACTAGTCGAAAACTTTCAATTGATTGCATCCTCAACGGTGCCATTTAATTGGACATCTCTTGATTGTACTTTTGTGACATGACTGAACTGCTGAAAGCTCTGAAGTTATGCTGGAATTACTTAGTGGGAAGTGCCTGCTGGCATGCAACTCGTCTCCTTATGAAAAGATAAGTGGACTACACTCGGACGGCTCGACATAAGATCCCCAATCATTTATCGATGCCCTCTGATCAATAATTTAGCAATGGTGCATGGCAATCGACTTGATATTCCTCTGTCACAAAGATCTCAAATTTATTGCAAAGTCCAAAACTTAAAATAATCAATTCCCTTTTTACCTTCAATCCGATTAGCGTTGGAAAGTTCGTCGCGACGAGTGTTTCAAAATTGATAGTAAATCTTGCATCGGCGTAAACTGACATTCATGAACCTGGCCACCAAATTATGATGATCCCATGGTTAAGTACTATACAATTTGGAAAGTAATTTTCAACAACCTTACAATTATTGAGGAAACAAAGGTGTCCAGACATGCCAGGATGGGATCCAATTTTAGAGAACTTCTACCGAGTAAGTCAAGGCCGAAAACAAATTGTCAATCGGTTATAAAAACTGAGAGAGTTAAGAACTACCAGTTTCTGGGCAAAATTCCGGAAATCTACCAGTTTACGATTTCGCAGCAAAAATCTGCCACATTTGGCGTCCGTTTTCTCAAAGAACACTAAACGCTCGCTGAACGCGAATTGACACCAGATCTGACAGGGATGGCCCACCGTAAACGATGACGTGGCAGGTCTGGACGGCGAGCGGCACGGCCGTTAACGCCCATTCACGGCAGGAGTGGGGCCTACTACTTGGCGCTGTCCTAACGCGTTGGGTCTTCCTCCCGACCGTTTTCTTCCCCGCTCGCCCACGCTCCTGCGACAGAGCGACCCCGCCGACGCCACCGCCCCGCCATTGCCGCCGCCGTCCCAGTCGAGCGCAGCCCTCGCCATGCCTAGCTGGCACGACGGTTCTGAGTCGAGCAACTCCTACGTAGGGGTAAGTTCCAGTCCATCTCCCTCCCCCATTTTCAAATTAGGGTTCGTCCGAAATTGGGATTTGTTGATTTGTCGTCAAATTAGGTCGATTAAAGTTGATTTCTTCTTTGATTAGGACCTCTCGTGTCTAGACTACGCTCCTAATGTGATTGATGACCCGCTATTTTGCGGGATAGCCGTGGGCGCCGAGCGGTGTGACATGCACAAGCTGGAGCCACGCAGATGCGTAGCCTTTGATGGGACAGACACAGGGAGGAGATTCTACATGTGCCAGATTGAAAATGTAAGTTATTTACTCCATCCTTGTTGAGCATTCTCAATCTGTTACTGCCAAGCTTAGTTTTTGATTACTGCCTCTGTTACTGTCAAGCTTAGTTTTTGATTACTGTCACTGACATAGTTTACTCAAGCTTAAACCACTGTCATAGTTTAGTTACTGACATAGTTTACTCAAACTTAAACCACTGACATAGTTTAGTTACTGCCACTGACATAGTTTAGTACTCAAGCTTAAGCATGCTTTAGTTTAGTTTACTTATGTAGCTTAAACACAGTTACTCATGTCAGTAGCTTAAACCATTGAAAACTAAAGCAATCAACTGTGATTTCCAGGGTTATACCCATGCCATGTTTAGCTCACATTTGAATGAAATGCTTATACCCATGCTATGTTTAATTTGCAGCAAGCAATCAACTGTGGTTTCCAGTCTTGGATAGATAAAGAGTGTCCTGACACTCTCAATAATGCACTAAGCAAGTTGTGGTTAATGTATGATGACTGCAGTAACACTATGATGTTTGAGAGAGTTGAGAGAAGGAGCAAGGAGCTTCAGGAGCAGAAGCACATACAAGCTTTGAAGAATGAGGTTGAGGTGCTAAAAAATGCAAAAGAAGAACTGAAGAATGTGTTAAAATCCCAGGATGATGTGTTTAGGGTCAAACAAAACAAGGTAGAGGCTGGAAGAGATGCCCTGCTGAAGGAGAAGAAGAAGTGGGAGGCAGAAAGAGCTATTCTGCTGGAAGAGAAGAAGTGGGAGGCAGAAAGAGCTGTCCTGAAGGAAGAGAAGAAGAAGCTGGAGTATACCATCTATGAAATGTTCCAGGCAAGTCATGAGAACAAAGTAAAGCTGAAGAAAATCAAAGCTATCTGTGATGAGTGATCCTTATATTACTGTAATGTTTGTTGTGAAACTATCTATGTGATCCTTTTATTATGGAACTATCTATGTAATCTTAGCTATGTAATGGAACTATCTATGTGATCCTTTTATTATTTGTTATGGAACTATGTGATCCTTTTATTGCATCTTGAAATGCTTGGGTTCAGCTGTTTGTGTACCTGTTTGTGTCTTGGATTTGAAATAAAGTCCCTTTTTTTCTTTTTGTTCAGCTGCATGTGCCTTGGATTTCAAATAAAGTGCACCATTTTCAAAGGGTTCAAGCTAAGATGAAAAATACCAACTGGCTATGTCTTACATAGTTTAGCACAAATAGTTTTGCATATCAACTGGATATGTCTTACATAGTTTTGCAACATAGGTAGATAGGTTCAGCACAAATACATAGGTCTAGCACAAATAGATAGGTCCAACACACATTTAGCAGCACAAATACATAGGTCCATCAAATTAACTAAGAAACATGAATTATTTTCCAGCATTTGAACTGTCAGCAACAGGCTTCTGACCCTTCTTCCTGTAGCTGCCATATTTACCAGCAGTAAGGTAACCTTGCATCTTATGTGTAGGCTTTAATGCCCTGGAAGATACCCTGGTGCTGGTAGCATTTGTTGTTGCAGAAACTGGTCTTGGTGCTGTGAAAGCCCTGGTACTTGGTGCACTATTAGCAGAAACTGGCCTTGGTGCACTTCTTGCTGGAGCACTAGGAACTGGAGTAGATGAAGCAGTAGGTGCTGGAGCACTATGAGCTGGAATTGGATGCCTGCTTGATGAAGCACTAGGAGCACTAGGACCTGCTCTTGGAGGCCTTCTTGCTGAACCAGATGATTCAGTATAGTCCTGCCTGCTAGCCTGATACAATTGCACTAACAATTAATATATGATTACTAGTTACCAAATAAACAAGAACAAGAACAAGTACTAGCTACTAACCTGGTGATCATTTTTTCTTACTTGCAGGCTTGGCCTCAAAGCTACCTGACAGCTAGTATACCTATGACCTACTAGCTTGCAGTTACTGCAAGTGATAGATCCCATTCTAGATGTATCCCTAGGGGCAGGTACCTCAAATTTTCCTTTCCTTCTCTTGTACTGTTTCCTACCAGGTTTCTCCCTGAATACAGGTGGATCTATGTCTGGTGTGTTGGTCCTAGTCCAATCTTCAGGGCCAGGAACAAGGTAGATTGTATGCCTGAATGTCTCAATGTACATGGGCTTTTTGAAGAAATCATTTACATAATCCTCTGGATATTGTTGTACTTTCATGATAGCTGCAACTGCATGATTGCAAGGAATCCCTGTAAGATCCCATTTCCTACAGCCACATGTCTTGTTAATCAAATTTACAGCAACAACTCTACCACTTGAACTTGTAACTTGCCATAGACCAATCTCACAATTTTGAGCATTGCAATCCCTGGACCACCTCTTGGCCTCTGCAAGTTTCTTTGTGTAGAATGGAGTTATATCCCACCTTGATGCTGCTGCTTTCACCCTAGTGCCACTGTACTTCACCATGAGTTTGTTTCTTATTCCTTCAAGCATTGTCCTAATTGGTTTGTTTCTCACATTCAGGATCATCCTATTGAATACTTCAGTGATATTGTTCACAACTAGGTCTGTCTTACAGTTAGTGTTAAACAGGTGTCTTGCCCATGTCTCAGCTGGAATTTTCACTAACCACTCATATGCCTCTACATAGTCCCTCTTCATTGATTCCATTGTCAAATCAAACCTATTCTTTGTGTAAGAGTAGCTAGCTGCATCCATATTTTTTTTAGTTCTGGGCCCCTAAAACCTGCTGCCTAGAAGTTGGCATAAATATGCCTGAGACAAAATCTCTGTGGAGAATTTGGAAAAACTTGTGAAATTGCTTTTAACAGTCCCTTCTGCCTGTCAGAGATAATGGTGTAGTTACCAAATTTGCCAGATTCTCCAATACAGTACCTAAGTTGAGTTAGGAACCAAAGCCAGCTAGCTTGATCTTCCTTGTCAACTACACCAAAAGCAATTGGAAAGATGTTGTTTCCATCTCTCCCAGTTGCAGCTAAAATTTGCTGCCCAGTGTTGATGAAACACCCATCTACTCCTATGAATGGTCTGCATCCATTGAGAAAACCTTGGAGTGAAGCATTGAAGCATATGAATAACCCATGGAATCTTGGGTTAGGGCTAGGATGTTCCACAAGCTCCTTGGTTGTCACTACACACCCGCTTCCTGGGTTGGTCTCTAGTATAGCATTCAAATAATCCCTTAGCCTAGTATATTGTTTCTTCTGATCTCCAATGACAGAAGCAAATGCCTTCATTCTTTCTCTGTAGGCTTTGCTCTTTGGCACTTCAACTCCATACTTCAACTTAGCATTGTCTATCAAAGTGTCAACAGAAGTATTTGGGTCTGTCCTTATTGCATGCACAGATTGAGATGCTAGCCAATCAATGGTGACTCTTGTGTTCTCACCATGAGCTATGCAAGTGTTCTTAGACTTGAATTTCCTAATGCAAAAAGTTTGCTCATTTGCAATCTTGGAGGCTGTCAAGTAGAACTCACACCCCTGTTTCTTGCCTTCATCAGTGCACCACACAATGATCCTGGAAGGAGTGTTCCTGTGAAAGTGGAAGTTCCTGAGCTAGGCTATGTGGTAGTTTCTGAGAGCTACTCTAAACTGGTAAACATCTTGGAAGCAAAGCTTGATGCAGAATTGCAAGTGTGGGTCTACTCTGTTGGGATCATACCACATCCTCTTCTTCATCTTCTTTAACTTTCTCTTCTTGCCACTTGCTAGTGTTTACTTCTGAACTGCCCCATCATCATCACTATCCCCTATATCTTCTGGACTGAGGTCCTCATCACTGGAAGGAATGAAAGAAGGGAATGGTGCTTCCTCTACCTCATGGTGACAGTTGCTAGTTGGGCCTAGCCTAGCTACCTTTTTCTTGGCAAAATAGTCATCCTCAACAGCCTCCTCATTTGTTTCTATGTCATTTTCAGTTTCTACATCATCAAAGAACTCCTCCACATCTGTGTCCCCTTCAAAATGCAGACAAGGGTCCTCTCTCTGCTTCTTCATTTGTTCCATCTTCTCCATTATTGCAACAGATTCATGGTCCATGGCTTTCTCCCTCTTCTCACTCCTTAATTTCTTAATTAGTTCTAACTCAGCAGCAACCTGTCTGTTGTGCTCTCTCTTGTGCTCTTCAAAGTTAACCTGGCCAGGATACATCCACTCCTCATTCTCTGAATTAGCATTCTCTGAATCAGCATTCTCTGAATCAGCATTCTCTGAATCTTCATGGATAACTTGTACAGCAACACTCTGTTTTTCATTATGTATCATCTCTGGTTCAGAAAAATTACAGCTTTCTTGAGTGCCCATGAACAACACATCAGAAAAATCAATTGCCACTGGCACAATTTCTTGCTCATCATCATCTGATATTAAGTTGTAGCTCACACCATCTGAATCAACTGATCCTGCTAGTTTCCGGCCGGTGGCGTGGGGGCTGCTGGCTCGGTTTCAATAAAGGAGGTGGTCCTGGATCCCTCTCAAGCCAAGACGATGATCTGCCGGATGTTGGTCTCCATTGATCTGGTTTCTGTGTCGTGTTCCGGAAGGCTCCGTCGATGAACTTCATAAGTGCTATCATGTCGTGAGTTTGCTGGAAGGATTGAATTCGGTCATACGCACCCATGTTTTACCCTGGCCGTTTGGTTTCAGAGGGTGTGCTTTGAAGCTTTGTTGGCTGTTATTATTATGGGGCATGTTCTTGTTCCATGGTGCTGACGGAGAAAGTCATGAAGACCGAGATCTGAGGACGGACAATGGTGGTTCGAGTCTGGGTGGTGATGAGGAATTGGCTAGGTGACTTGTGAATTGGAGCAGTGACATGCAAGTAGGGGCGACTGCACAGGAGAAGTTCATGGTCTTACCTCTCAGGGTGAAAACTCAGGGTCTAGCCTTAATTGGTTGTGCCTAGCAATGGCCTTATTGAAGGTATTGTTTTGAGAGCGCGGACTTTTTTCAGGGTGAAATCCTAGATCTTTGATCGGGCGATGACGGTGTTTGTGCACTGTTCCCTTCTTGGAGGCATCTTTTTTGGAGAAGTTGGACTTCTTGTGCTGTCTTGGTGGTGGTAGTACTGCTGTATCAATGAATGAGTCACTGTAGCGGGACTTTTTTTTTGTAATTCTTCTTTCTGTTTTGGTTGTGTGTATCCGTGTGGCCGCTAGGACAATGCGTTGTTGAGGCTGGATGTAATTGGTATCATCTAATATTAATATATGCTCCTTTCCAAAAAAAAAGTATCACATGAGTGAAAAGTTTCCTAACTAGGAATCCCGGAAGTGTCTTTAATATGCTCTGTACTAGTGACACGCCTTTGGAAAGATGCTCTTAAAATGTGGAAGTTTCGTGCTTCAGAGATAGAGCTGACACGCTTTGATAGAAAGCAATAAGTCAACAAAACATGGTAGGTTTAACCCCTAATAAAGGTTTCGCCGGACGACCCTATATCCATTCTCGATTAACTCACAGAAGTTAGCTTCTTTTTGCCCATATCTTTCTGAGGATCTTTCAAAGCCCATTTGGTGAGAAGGGGAGAACTCATCAACGTAGCGTCAGTAATAATTCCTAGGCCTCTATGCTCCAGGAGCAAGTGGATCTCCACGGGACAATGTGTGGTAATTTTGCACTACCCTGGAGTGCAAAAGCCTTGTTTTTAATTTTTGAGTTGAGTTTGTCTGTCAGCTGGACATAAAGTGTCTGATTTCAATAGAACTAGTAGATGATGGGCGCCTTGCCCCGCCATTTTTTAATCTGTAAAATCTGAAATATGTTTAGCTGAAGTAGTACTTGTTTTCACCTGATTGTGTGATTGTGTTGCCATGACAGGTGAAGTAGTACTTGTTTTCACCTCCCGATGTTGGCACGAACAAAAAATCGCTGTTTTGACTGCTACAACAGTCATGGCTGCTGTTTGCTTAGCTTGGCTGCGACCAGTAGATCAGTGCTTAGGTGGAAACACCACAAGAGACGTAAGCTACATCTACATGCTTATATATACACATACAAGCAATGTATCCACATGCAGTCGAGACACTGAATATGTTCAAGCCGGCGTCATCATCAACCTCATCCCCCCGATGCCGGGCGACCGTTCTAGCTGCCCTGATCCTGAGTGCCGCGCACTTCGACCTTGTCCAAGGAGGTAAGCATGCATAGAGATATAACACATTGACAATATCCATATATTTGTATTCATTATTATTTGCCGTGATTGATGCTATGTTATTGATGGTATGCTACGCTCCACCAGAATGAGATCCATGTATAAGCCCGTGCAAATATGGTTTCGTCGGTTTGACCGGTTTGGGCTAGTTCAAAAATTTGTACTGGCTTCAAAGTTTAGATTTGATTTGTGAATGAGATTGCACTAAGGATTTTTAGTTGGTTTGAGCGGTTTGACCGGTTTCGGTTTTTGCATAGGCTTATCCATGTATATACACTCTATAGGTGGAAGGCGAGTGCCAACACCTCCAGCTGCCCTAGCGCACATCAGTAGAGGCTCGGGCAAGCGGTCCTGCAATAATCATTATTTCCCCTTCTGCCATAGCAACTGGCCACCATCATCGACGCCACCACCACTACCTACTCATCTGTCGTCATTGGACGTACCTCCCCCCCTCCCCCCCCCCCGCTGCAAGAGTTAACGCCGACAGGGTTGATGCGTAATCAGTGGCGGAGCTATGTGTAGGCCAGGGGACACCCCCTCCCCCCCCCCCCCAAACTTGGCAGAGTCTCTGAAGAAAATTTTATTTGAGGGACCTGGATGAGAAAAACTTGTGTCATTTGCCCCCCTAAACATTCATCTTTTCTGTCCCCCTCCTTCGATCTTGTCCTAGCTCCGCCACTGGTGTAATATAGCTTAGCTAATGAGTTCCTGCCTTCCCAGCTTCCACGTTGCGCAGCGGGAAGCCGCAGGCATTTCACCATTTACTACATGTCACTCTGTGTTCCATTTATGATTAGCTTATGCATGGTACTAGAAACAGACTAGTTATTTTGGCGACATATATACTTTATAGCTTTTAAATTGTTGTGCAATTCCAATAAATATTCAGATTTTTCTATATCGACCCCCCTCCAGCTTTTCGATTTCATCACGCGGTGAAATGGCTGAAAACTACGTGAAATAAAGACGCAGAACAAGAAATGGATAAGCGGAACATGAAAGAGTGGACAATAAATGGGCCTAGCACGCAAAACATATGTTGTAGGAAGCAACACCTATTCAGTTCGCCCGCCTATTCCTTGCTCCATCGAAGGTTGTGTCTATTCTCAATTATGAAATTTATGTGCATAGACAATATCGATGGTATCATATTGAAGATGTCAAAATGTTTAAAGTACTGTGAATCTTTTATGCCGCATAGCTAGAGAATAAGTATCCACATATCCGATAACGATGTTTGTACTTAGCTTGCAACTAGGGGGGAGCCAGGTAGAGTGAGTTGGGTCCATTGTACCAATGCCTTAAACACGGTCTCAGCATATCTAGGATGCACATAGATGTCACAAGTGCAAAAGTTGTAAATAAAAATAGTAGAAGAATTACATATCATTGATTGCAAAACGTCTATAGTCGACAATATGCTTATGCTTCATGTTGTGAAAGATAGGATCTAGGATCAAGCTATTAATGCTAAGAATATTAATATGATTTATATGTTCTCATGGATTCGATTATCAAAGGCTTGACACTCATATTTATGTTTATGTTGCAAGCATGGGTTGTTGAAAAAATTTGATCTTGAAAATAATGGCCGTCGAGTAAACCAACTTCCATAAAGTATTATGGTTTCCATTTTGATATATAATGATGTACTATAGGAAAAGAGGCTCGATGATATTCATTTGTCATTGTAACACTTTATTTTGGTACTTTATTTCTATTAAGAGTGGGCCTTGTTAACCTTACGATCAAGGGGGGATGTTGGAATTGATCTCACGCTAATAATTGTGAAAAAATAGGGGGGAGATAGTCTCCTCCACGAACGTGCATGCCCTGACCGGGGTGCCCAAAATGAATGTTGGTTTCAATTACTACCCCTTAGCGTATATAACAGAAGAGGAGGTTATGATTAAGTACACACATGTATGGGTTTAGACACCTCCTCACTACCGATACTAAAAAAGCGCTAATGGGGATCAGAAGACCGGTGGCAAACATCGTATAGCAGGAGGGTAGTGTTGGCGCCCATGCAACCACTTGATCTTGAACTCCGCACGACAAGAAGGCTATGGGAAACACTATGATTAATCTACCAATTCTGGTTAGTACCATCTCCTAATCCCTCTGTTGATATATTTACTTTGGTGTCCGGCGAGGCAACTTTGGTGTTCGGCGAGGCAACTTTGAAGCCCGATGAGGCAACTTTTGTTCGACGAGGCAAATCGATGCCCGGTGAGGCAACTTTGAAGCCCGTCGAGGCAAGTTCGGTGCCTAAAGAGGCAACTTTGAAGCCCGGTGAGACAACTTCGGTGCCCGGCGAGGATCCGTTGGAGCCCGATGAGGCAACTTTTTCTTGGCGAGGCAACTTTGATGCCTGACGAGGCAACTTTGAAGCCAGATGAGGCAGATTTTGCCCGGCGAGACAACTTCGGTGCCCGGCGAGGCAATTTCGGAGCCCGACGAGGCAAAATTTTCCCGACGAGGCAACTTTGAAACCCGATGAAGCAACTTTTGTCCGGCGAGGCAACTTTGGTGTCCGGTGAGGCAACTTTGAAGCCCGTCGAGGCAAGTTCGGTGCCTAAAGAGGCAACTTTTTCCCAGCGAGACAACTTCGGTGCCCGGCGAGGCAACGTTGGAGCCCGATAAGGCAACTTTTTCTCGGCGAGGCAACTTTGCTGCCCGGCGAAGCAACTTTGAAGCCAGATGAGGCAACTTTTGCATGGCGAGACAACTTCGGTGCCCGACGAGGCAAAATTTTCTCGGCGAGGCAACTTTGAAGCCCGATGAGGCAACTTTTGCCCGGCGAGGCAAACCGATGCCCGGTGAAGCAACTTTGGTGCCCGGTGAGGCAACTTTGAAGCCCGTCGAGGCAAGTTCAGTGCCTAAAGAGGCAACTTTGAAGCCCGGCGAGGCAACTTTTTCTCGGCGAGACAACTTTGGTGTCCGGCGAGACAACGTTGGAGCCCGGCGAGGCAAATTTTTATCAGCGAGGCAACTTTGGTGCCCGGGGAGGAACTTTGAAGCCAGATGAGGCAACGTTTGCCCGGCGAGACAACTTCGGTGCCTGGCGAGGCAATTTCGGAGCCCGGCGAGGCAACTTTTTCCCGACGAGGAAACTTTCGGTGCCTGGTGAGGCAACTTTGGAGCCCGGCGAGACAACTTCGGTGCACGGCGAGGCAACTTTGCTTACTAGGACACAAAAGTTGCTTACTGGGACACAAAAGTTGCTTGTTAAGTTTTGTTGCCAAAACATATACAAATGGGATCTAGTTTTGAAGAGTTTGTTGCGAGGGTTCTGAAAGTGAAAATGAATCTTAATTTCAACATATGGTTTAAACGTTATAGTATTTTGAATTTCTAGAAAAAGAAAATTAATACACAAAACTTCTTTTTTATTAGTGCGCTCAGGGCTGCTATCTGCCACAGCGGTAAGTGGAGAGACATGCTTGTCAAAATTGGCAAGATTTTGATTGAAAATTTGATTAGAAAGGACAATTGTTCTTTTTTTTAGTACGCACGTACGAATATTGTGGCGTGTCCGAAAGCCTGGGCGCTCGCTAGACGTACCCATATATATATAAATACTTGAAATTAAAAGGCTTATCATTTTTAGTTTCCAATTTTACCCCAAAGCGTTAGGCTAAGTTACGGAAAATTACACCCGTTGCCACCGGTAAGTCCATTGCCATCCAAGTAAATCGTACCGGTTCAGCATCTAAAAGAAATCGTACCCGTTAAGTACTTTTTTTTTCGACCTTGTCTTTTTTGTTGCAGCTCTCTTTTGATGGACAGAGGCGGATGCCCATCCCCAGCCACCGTCCAAGTAGCGTGGCTACGCACGCACGTGACCTTCAAGGAGAGGTGGAGGCGCATACCTTCGACCTATCTCTGTGGATGTTCCCTAGGTACGCCATCCGATCAACACCGAGGGAAGGTGTTAGATTATATTTACTTGCATATCAAGTTAGGGTTTAGGCCGGTGCGCTGTACCTCCTCTCCCCCCTCTCCTATATAAACCATTGTATTCTCTCATTGTACAATTATCAATTATTATTATTATCACAAATTTACATGGTATCAGATTAAGGTTAGATTCTAGGGCATGGCTCCCACGCCTCCCACCCCGCCGCCGCCTGCAGCACCAGCTTGGCGATCTTCTCAGGACCCTTGGACTGGCATGGTTCAGGCTTGGCCAATGTCCTGGACCGCGCCCTCTCCTGTTGGCGCGCCACCTGCCTACACTGGTCCGTGGCAGCCCGGCGTGCATCCTCATACAGGCTCACCTGGCCACCTTGCACCACGGGTCCCTGCACAAGCTCATTACGCCGCTCCTTCACCGCCCATGTATGCTGCACCATCGCCGGCTCCCTATGCCTCGCCGATGCACTCGCTGATGCCCTTTGCTATGGGTCCTTATGGCCCTTCGGCACCGGTCACTTATAATCCTGGAGGCTACTACTCGCCATACACCATGTACTCGACTCCTGCTGCACCGCTACCACCTGCGCAAGATACCTGCACTCCGTGACCGACTCCCTCTACTCCGAGCTGGGACCAAGCTGCGTTTCTACAGGCCATGAATAATTTTGCTGCTCAAGGTAACTCAGGTACTGATTGGATTTTCGATTCTGGTGCTTCTAGTCACATGTCTTCATCGAATACTATGCTGTCAACTTGCATACCATCTCATTTTTCATCCATTACATTAGGCGATGGTTCCTCCATACCAATTTCATGTGTCGGTCATACAAACCTTGCATCTTCCACTTCCAAACCACTCCTACTTAAAGATGTCTTAGTCGCACCAGCCCCCATTAAAAACTTAATCTCTGTTCGTCGTTTCACCAAAGACAACCATGTTTCCGTCGAATTTGAACCTTTTGGCTTGTCTGTGAAGGATTTCATGACCAAGGCGGAGATCGCTCGCTTCGATAGCTCTGGCGACCTCTACTCTGTTCATGGCGCTCCTGCGTCCTCGTCTCCATCATCCATGCTCGCCTCCGTAGATCTATGGCATAAACGCTTAGGCCATCCGAATAAAGCCACTTTATCCTCTCTACTTAGTGATTTTTCGATCCCTTGTAATAAAGAGGTTCATAATTCCTCCGTTTGTGAGTTCTGTCAACAAGGAAAACATGTTCGTTTACCATTTGCGCATTCTACTTCTCATAGTACTTATCCCTTTGAACTTTTGCACTGTGATCTATGGACCTCTCCAACCGTGAGTCTCTCCGGTTTCAAATACTACTTAGTGACTTTTCCACTTCGCAACAAATCCGATGTCCACTCACTTTTTATCAACTTTAAAACCTATGTCAACACACACTTCTTTTTACCCATAAAATTTATTCAATGTGACAATGGAAAAGAATTTAACAACTTTGCAAACCGTAATTTCTTTCTCCAACATGGCATTCTCCTTCGTTTCTCTTGCCCTTACACTTCCCCACAAAATGGCAAGGCTGAGCGATCACTCCGCACCATCAATGACATAGTTCGCACACTCCTCATTCAATCATCTATGCCCTCCACGTTTTGGGCTGAAGCTCTTAGAACCGCAACCTATCTCCTCAATATTCGACCATCTAGCACTAACCCAAACACCACACCTTTCTACTCCCTTTTTCTCTCTCACCCAAACTACACTAAGCTTCGCGTTTTTGGTTGCCTTTGCTTTCCCAATGTATATGCAACTTCCCCAAACAAACTCTCTCCTCGTTCCCTTTCTTGTGTCTTCCTAGGTTATTCAGATGAACACAAAGGCTACCGGTGTTTTGATCTTGTGACCGGTCACATTCACATCTCTAGGCATGTCACTTTCGATGAAAACACCTTTCCTTTCGCCATTAGAACCCCTGCATCTACTCCCACCACATCCACCCCTCGCCCAGCCAATTCCATAAAACCTCACTTTTTCGTTCCTAACCTGCCCTACAACCCTGCCACGGCTGCCCACTACCCTCCCTCGACCAATATCGCTCCCGATTCTTCTGCCACGGTAGCCTCTAACCCTGCCCCGACCGACTCGGCTGCCCCGATAGCCCCATCAGCACCCGTGCCTCGACAACCCATAACCCAGGTTTCGGCTCGCCGCTCCAAAACTCATGCTCTCGACAATCAAACTACCCAATCCTCTGCCCCTCATGCTGCTGCGTCCTCCTCCTCCGCTGCGCCGGATGCAACAGCTCCTCCTTCACATGTCGTTCCCATTATCGCACCTAACAACGACCATTCCATGCGCACACGTGCCAAGTCTGGTTTTCAACTTCCTCAAACACGCCTCAATCTTCATGCTTCTCCAACTCTCTCACCTCTTCCCAAAACATACAAATCTTCTCTTCTTGATCCGAACTGGTCCGCTGCCATGCGCGATGAGTTTCAAGCACTCCAATCCAATAACACATGGCAACTTGTTCCCCGACCCCCTAATGCAAATGTTGTTTCTGGAAAGTGGGTGTTCCGTCAAAAATTTCATTCTGATGGCACTCTCTCTCGGTATAAAGCGCGTTGGGTTTGTCGTGGGTTCTCTCAACAACACGGCGTCGATTACGACGAAACTTTCTCTCCAGTAGTTAAACCTAGCACCATCCGAACCATTCTTAGTCTTGCTGTTTCCTCTTCCTGGTCCATTCATCAACTCGATGTAAAAAATGCTTTCCTCCATGGTTCCTTAAACGAAGTCGTCTATTCTCAACAACCTTCCGGTTTCGAAGATTCTTCTTTTCCTGATCACGTTTGCCTTCTCTAAAAATATCTCTATGGCCTCAAACAAGCACCCCGAGCCTGGTTTCAACGTTTTTCTACCTTTATTCAAACTGTAGGATTCACTCCCTCTCGTTCTGACTACTCTCTTTTTGTTTACCACTCTAACACCCAGGTTGCATATCTCCTACTTTATGTTGATGATATAGTTTTCACTGCCTCCTCCACAACTTTTCTCACTCATATTATTTCTCTCCTACAAACTGAATTCTCTATGACTGATCTAGGTTCCCTTCATCACTTCTTAGGTATAGCTGTCACTCGTGATTCTTCTGGTCTTTTTCTCTCTTAACGTCAGTACTCTATTGATCTCCTAACTAGGGCTGGAATGTTAGATTGTCAACCATCCCGTACACCTGTAGATACTTCTTCTAAATTTTCCTCGGATGGTGATATTTTTCTTGATCCGACTCTATACCATAGCTTAACTGGAGCCCTTCAGTATCTCACCATTACACGTCCAGAAATATCATATGCTGTCCAGCAAGCTTGTCTTTACATGCATGATCCAAGAGTTCCGCATTTTAATCATGTCAAACGCATACTTACATATCTCAAAGGTACATTAGATCATAGTTTGCATATCAACCACTCATCACCCACATCATTGACAGCATATTACGATGCAGACTGGGCTGGTTGTCCAGACATTCGTCGATCCACTTCAGGATACTGTGTTTTTCTTGGTAATAATTTAATTTTCTTGGTCTTCAAAGCGTCAGCTTACAGTTTCTCGCTCATCCGCATGGGCTGAGTACCGTGTTGTTGCTCACGCAGTTGCTGAAACAGTTTGGTTGCGTCAGTTATTTGTTAAGTTACATCGATCTATTGGTCAGGCCATAGTGGTATATTGTGATAACATTTCAGCTGTTTACATGTCTGGAAACCCAGTTCAGCATCGGCGGACAAAGCATATCGAGATTGGCATCCATTTTGTTCGAGAGAAGGTCGCTTTGGGAGAAGTGCGTGTCCTTCATGTGCCTTCTACGGCCCAGTTTGCAGATAGTTTTACCAAATGACTTGCTACTACACCATTTACAGAGATTCGTTTCAGTCTTAACGTTGTCGAGCCCACGGTTGAGACTGCGGGGGACGTTAGATTATATTTACTTGCATATCAAGTTAGGGTTTAGGCCGGTACGCTGCACCTCCTCTCCCCCCTCTCTTATATAAACCATTGTATTCTCTTATTGTACAATTATCAATTATTATTATTATCACAGATTTACAAAAGGTCTGTCACTGGGCGGGTGCCGCACTGTCTCCGAAGGTCGCGGTAGGTGGCCGCTGTATCCTGACGATGGTAGCATCTGATGTACATCGACCCGCGTGGAGCGTCTGTCTCTTCCCTGTAGCCGTCGCCTGCTGCTCTCCTCCCTCACGCGAGAGGTGACCGGGGAGAGCTTGGCAGGAGCTGCTCACAGCAGGGCACTGGGACGGGACGAAGAACCCCTGGAAGCCATCTAGGAGTGGAGGTAGCAGGGTCTGTTAGAAGCAGCGGCACGGGAGCCCGGCCGTGCGCCGGGGCCGCTCCACGGGGAGGATGCGACCGTCTCACGACAGTCAGGACTCAGGAGCAGGCCGTCGACAACGAGAAATCGCTTCTAGAGCTGCATCCCGGTCCGTATGTGACCTTGGGCTATTTCCAACCACGTGCGGAAGAGACATGGTTGGATGCATCCACGCACGATGGTAGCTGCACTGGCATTACTCGACTGAATTTTTGATCGAGTGCCCAACCATGATCATTGTATGCTGCTTGCTTTTTTTTTTTTTTGCTTCAGATAGTTTCCTAGCTAGGTAAATCTGAAGCAGTGAATCAAACGCATGTGTTCTCAACTACGAAGGCGAGTATTTTAGTGAACTCTTAACTTTGACCGAATCATGTACTCACTCCATCCCAAAATAGATGTCTTAGATTTGTTAAAATCTGAATGAATCTAGACACTATTTAGTATATAGGTTCATTCAAATTTTGACAAATCTAAGACATCTATTTTGGGACGAGAATATGTATTTAGGCCGCATATGCGTTGATTACATAATTTGTCCACTAGGTATTTATGTCCCAAATTAATATACATGATTGTAGTTGGATTATTCGCTTGCATATATGTTTGAAATTTTTGTTAGTTTCAAATGCAGCTTTGGTTGAAGTCAAACGCAAATATCACGGCAACAAGGTCATGTTGAATAATAAATAGCTGGAGTATTTCCTGGACTAGCGACGGAAGTATTCCATGTCCTCTTGTATCTGCCAAAGTCCAGGAGCCCTATCTAACGGGTCTACTTTTTAACATACTTCCTTCGATTCATATTAATTGACTTAAACTTGTCTAGATTTGGATGTATCTAGACATATTTTAATGTTAGATACATTCGAATTTAGAAAAATCCAAGTCAATTAATATGGGTCAGAGGGAGTACTGTTTTCTTTTCCGTTGTTCTTCTATACCGAGCTCTAGCCGCCTAGGTTTTGGTTGAATATTTGTCGTTTTGGGCTGAAAATAGTTGTCTCTCCTCCACGAAAGCGAGGATTCTTTGTTGCTTTGCTAAAAAAGCATCAGTTTGATGTCAAGAAAGCGCGACGATTACCGTGTTGTTCCGCGACAATTTCGCATGCCAACAGTATCTTTTTAAGCAATTGCGGAACTGTTTCCTTAGTTAATTACATATTTATCCTTTGAACTTAGAACATCTTCACCGGCACCGCCCAAAGGCCGACCAACACAGACGCCAACAATGCGGCTAGGGGGCGACGCCTGAACCGCCGGCAATTTGCGGTCTGCTCCACGTACCGGCGCCACCTAATGGTCAAAACCCGCCTCCCTCGGCCATCCGATGGAATAGGCACTGGGGTGCATCTAGTTTTTCCGTGGACAAATCTCTCAATGTTATGCCAGGTAGGTGAGGACTGCAACCTGGTACTAGAATCTCAACGTGATGTATCTGATAAAAGCTCTTTCTGTGGTCTCCTTCAACTCAATGTCATTTTGATTTAAGTGTGCATAACAGATTTACCGTAATAAAATTATTTATTTAGTTTAATGTGGTATTGTAGCAACGCACGGGCACTAATTAAAAATAAAAAAGAAAGAAGTAATGACAAAATAAAGTAGGATTTTACCAAAAATATTTTTATAAAGTAAAAATATGCATGATAATGCGAAAAATAAAACAACAGGATCTCGCCTATATCTTGGATAAAAAATTCAAAATTACATTTGTGACTCCGTGACGTCAACTTTTTTTCCCAATGCAACGCATGGGCATGTGAGTTATAACATATTATAATTCAAAAATTCTAAAATAGTAGGTTAAATAACAAGTTATAATAAAGTATAAAAATAATACAATAAACAGTAGGAAAATCAAAATAAAAGATTTTTCATTCCGGTACAATGCACGTCCATTTTTCATATAAGCGTGATGAACTGGTAGTGTATCTCTCTAGGCATGCGGGGTAGAGTTTGTGTAAATCTACTTCAGCGGTATATTGCCACCGAGAATTAAAAAAATTGTTCAGCTTCATCTGTTCACTTAAGTGTATTTGCATTTATTCCATATTTTTTGGCCATTTGGCAACACATTTTTGTTCTTCCGCAGCATCGCAGGCATTGTGCTAGTATACCGAAACTGTTCAGCAAAAAATATTAGGTATGCATCGCATATCCATGAATTAGTCCAGCTCCGCCCATGGGGGTGGCTTGAAGGAGACAAGATGAAGAAGCATCTTTTGGTGCGAAAATTTTGACTGAAATAATATCGCCTATGATCTTCTGAGAAACTCCATCCTTTTATGTGCTGTCTAACAGTTGGTGCCGACAAGCAGCTTTGTGATTGGGATAGTGTTGAATTCATTCGTCTATACAAGACGCTTGTCAGATGTCACGACTGCCTGGTTGCTGTCAAGCCGGTTTTGCGTGGTGCCCAGCACACGTTGACCATGACTTTAGGGCATTTCCACACGAGTCTCCAAGACCAAGAATATTAGAGCCGCTAGCAATGCCCAGTGCAGCGCGTGGAAGTATATAGTAGTATTGTTCGACAAATCGTCCCCTATAAAACGATGGCACGAAAAGAGAAAATAATAAGAGGAGCTGTGTGTGACTGCGGGAAGCAGCAGGAAGGAACATGGAGCGTTCCTTTTCTTCTTCCTCGCTACGCAGCATTGCGATCCTTGCTCTCATATGGTGCTCCCTGTCATGCTCGGCGGCAAACCGAGGTAAGGTGCCACGTACGCCGGCTTCATGCATGCATCTTTTTCTATAGTACGGTTATTTGTTGTGTGTGTGCATGCATTATTTGATGATGCCTACACTGCATGCAGTTTCTCTTGACGGACACCGACACCGTGGGACAAAGGTTCCTCCCTCGCCGGAGCCCGGCAGACGGGTGACTCCAATAACTCCAACTCCTGTTCCTACTCCACCGATCAATATTCCTCCACCACCGCCCGTCGGGAAGAACCCGGTGATCACTCCAGCAGGTCCATGCCTTTTCCCTCCGCCACCGCCGGTGGTGCCCGGGAAGAACCCATTGGTCACTCCAGTACCAGTCCCCTTCCCTCCGCCGCCGTGGGTGCGTGGAAATAGCCCGGTGATCACTCCAGGTCCAGATTGTCCAGTCCCAGTCCGTTTCCCTCCTCCGCTGCCGGTCCCTCGGAAGAACCCAGTGATCACTCCAGTACCAGTCCCTTTCCCTCCGCTGCCGCCAAAGAAGCCGGTGATCACTCCAGGTCCAGTCCGTTTCCCTCCACCCCCGGTGCGGTAGGTGTCGGCACTGGCGCCACACCGACCCTGAACCCTGAAGCAGGAGGCTGCTACGAGCGTGCCTTACGCATGAAACTCTACCGCTCATTTGATATTTCTATGTATGTAATGCAAGGTACGATTGATGATGCTAAGTACTCTGTAATAAAGAAATAAATAAGTACAAGTATATAATACTATCAGCGCATCGGTAATCTTATTAATTCCGGTGTTACCATACTGTGGAAAGCTTCGTTACTCGGGTTACCTATGTTGCTCTTCCTGCCTTGATTTCCGAATGCAGCAAACTGAAACTGTAATAAAAACGAAAGACGGTAAGGCTACATGAAATATCTTTTCGTGTTCTCAAGAACACGCACACGTCCATCTGAACGGAAATTCTAACAATCAGTCGACCTAGATATAACTTACACCGAGGTCACGCCTTCGAACCGTACGATCACGACCGAATGGTCCACAGCGAGCGGTGTGTTCCCAGCGCCGTTAGTGTACGCATAGCGGAAACCCGCCGCGTCGTTTCAGACTCGTTCCCCATTTTCCCTCATCCCCGTCGATGGCGATTCCCCAATTCCTCCGTCGATTCAAGTGGCGTGGCGGTGATTTCGGACGGTGCTGCTCCTCCTCGTCGCCTGCATCCTTTCCGTCGGAGCCGGCTGGGGGGGGGGGGGGGGGGGGGTACTTCTCCTTCCAGGTGCCGTCGGCGGCTCAATCGTTGTCGGCGGAGGGCCTGCTACTCCCTCGCGTCCTCGGCTACATCCCGCGTCGACCGGCTGCTTCTGTGCTACCTCTTTACGAGTCGACGACTTCTTCCCTCGTCGCAGGATACTCCGCGTTGTGCGCCATTGGCTACATCCTTGGGTCAGGTAATTTCGCCATACCTGATGTATCTTGCCCTCGTCCAGTAGATGTACCTCACCTTAACTAGTAGATGGCACCCCCCAATCTAGTAAATGTACGTCACCCTGTACATCTAGATGGTACTCCCCCACCCCACACCCCCCATGATCTAGATGGTACCTCACCCGGTCTAGTAGGCCTCACCATGAATTCAGTAAAGGACATCTCACCTTGAATCTACTAGGTAGATGTACCTCACTAAGGTCCCAGTAGATGTACCAAACCATGAATGTAGTAAAGTTTTAACTAGATGTACCTCAATTTTAACTAGATATACCTCACCAATTTTTGATCCATTTGATGTATCTTGTCCTGATTTGTTACTAGATGTAACTCACCATGATCCCAGTAGATGTACCTATTTTTTTACTAGATGTACCTGATGTATATTGCCCTCATTTACCTGATATTTTAATAGATGATAGTCCTCATTTACCAGTAGATGTATCTTGCCCTTGTCCTTGTCAAGATCCAAGTAGTTGTTTCTATTTTTTGCTACATGTACCTGATTATTTTACTAGATGTATATGATGCAGTAGACGATACCTTTCCCTCATTTACTAGTAGATGTATCTTGCCCTTGTACTATGTCAAGATCCAAGTAGATGTATCTATTTGTTTTGCTAGATGTACCTCATGCAGTAGATGTATCTGTTTTTTTTTTTTGCTAGATGTACCTCATGCAGTAGATGATGTATCTGTTTTATCTTGCCCTTGTCATGTCAAGATCTAGATAGATGTATCTGTTATTTTTTTGCTAGACGTACCTGATTGTTTTACTAGATGTATTTGATGTTATGGATGATACCTTGCCATCATTTACCAGTAGAGGTATCTTGCCCTTGTCCTTGCTAGATGTACCTGATTGTTTTATTAGATGTATCCGATGCGGTAGATGATACCTTGCCCTCATATATCTTGCCCTTATCCTTGTCAATATCCAAGTAGATGTATCTGTTTTGTTTGCTAGATGTACCTGATTATTTTACTAGATGTATTTATTAGTGGCCATTTAGTTCCAAGTAGATGTATCTGTTTTTTTGCTAGATGTACCTGATTATTTTACTAGATGTGTTACACTAGTTCCACCATGACTGATATTTGTTACAGTTTTTCAGTACAAAAAGCAACACCTGGGTGTACTTATGGAACATATCATTAGGTTCCATGCAATCTATAACTTAACTTTAAGGGAAGTATTCATGTCACGGATCTAATGTTAATGGAACTTAAGAGGAAATACATATGTCATGGACGATGCGTCACGGGAAGATTTAGAAGAGCAGATCAATGGATGTAACAGGTAAGATTCAGAACTAAGGGAAAAACTTGCGACCTCCCTTGATGGACGATCAACTCTGAGATGTAACAGATGCTCTAGAATTAGTGGGGGGGGGGGGGATGTTCAGATGTAAATTTCGGGTTTGTATCTAGAGGCAGATGCATCTCCAAATTTGTGTCTGTATTGCTGGAGAAGGGGAGAAGAAAGGGGGATCCGATGCTGTGTTTTGACATGGTTTGGTGGCAGGTAGGAACAAGAGCTTGTCCCAGCTATTTGCGTCCCCGCGCGTCCCAGCTAATCCGTTCTCGGAAGGTTCTACTGTCTAAAAGAGGAAAGACGCACCTGATCTGAGCTGACCTCGGGTTAGCTTAAAACAAGGTCGACCTCGGTGTAGCAAAGCCTCCATCTGAAAGTGTACTTTCTAGCTCTGTTTGGCCCACGGTATCCTAAAAAACTTCAGTTATTTTTTCAGCTCAAGTTCTTATGCATAACGCTCTTGGGGAAACTCCAAGGGTGCAGCCCGTTCCTGACCTATTTGTCCGATTTGTCCCATTGGGCCCGTGGACAAAAACAAGGGCCGAACGATACCATCCCTAGCAAATGATCCATCCGCGGCCGTTCCATCCTAACCCATTTTGAGCACAAAATTCGGGAGAGCCCAACACTACCCCATATCTATAGGTGTTCTCGGTTGTCTGCCCCCATGCTCAAGAAACTGCTCGCTGACGCCCAAGTGTTCTAAGCCCGAAATAGTGGACTTAATGGACATATGTTCGGTTCTAATCCAAAAATAGGAAGGAGTCAAGGAGCAAGCCAACTAAACCGAAGCTGCTCTAGGAGAACCCGATGGAAACTGGGACATACCAAAAGTTTGAGACCGGATCGGTTCACTTCACCAGTTATATAGATGGAAAGTTAAAGGAATCCGCCAGACGAGTTGCCATTAGACAGCCAGTTTGTGCAGATTTATGCTTAAAAGCTCAGGATTTATACCTTGCTAAAGCTTGAAGACGAAGGCAGGTTCTGCCACCAACATTGAAGGATCATTGACGGTTTTATGAGGGAGACAACTAATAATGATGCGGACAGCGGACAATTAAGCTTCATGATTCGATGACCGTTGAATTCGTTTGGTCCATACAAGACGCAGGAGCAAGATCCATGAATCTATCTGTGTCTACTTTTGTCAGGAATACTGTTGTAAAGCGTGTTTTCCAAGGTTCCTTGTTGACCAAGAGTAGACATTTGACCAGAGCATTTCCACACGAATCTCCAGCTGAATAATAGAGCCGCTGGCAATGCACAATGTAGCGTGTAGCAGTAGTACTCCAGCGAGGAGTGATATTGTTGGGCAATAGTTCCCTATAAAACTAGGGACAAGGAGAGAAGAAATTAGAGTGAGGATCAGCTGAGAGGCCGTGACCGCAGAAAGGAGACCATGGAGAGTTCTTCTTCTTCCTCCTCCTTGTCCTTGGTGCGCAGCGTTGTGATCCTTGCTCTCATATGCTCTTCCATGTCCTGCTCGGTGGCGGTGGCAGGTACTTTAATATCGAAACTGCTCCCAGCTTGATCAGCTAGAAATTTAGTTGTTGTTTTCGCATGCAGTAATAAGTTAGGGTCTTAGGGATGGGTTGCTGTTGGCCCGTAATGATTTCTATATCTAGCAAGGCGCAGCTCCATGCAAGATACTCCCTCCGTTTTAATATAAGATGTTTTAGTTTTGTGAAGTGAATGTCTAGACTTTTTTAGTGTTTAGATTTACTTCGGACTATACACTAAAAGATATTTAAATACATTTGTTTTATAAAGCTAAAATATCTTATATTTTAAAACGGAAGGAGTACTTGCCACTTTATTTACCATGGCATCATGTGCATTTGCAGTTCATACGGGCGGAGGAGGCCAATCGGGTCTGACTCGCCCACCGCCGTGGCACCCGCCGCCGCCGGCGCACGGAAAGAGCATCCGCAGGCTGTTGCAAATGTCCCCCGTTCATACAGATGGCGAACGATTGCCATTGGACCCTCCGTCGCCGTCATCCAGTGAGGGTTCGAACCCTTGTTGTTGATGAGGCGCCCTCGCCGCCGACACACCACGATACAACGAAGCAGGCTGTTCTGAACATTACTTACGTGCACCACCGATGCAACGGATCAGCACCACTATTAATAAGTACTAAATACCTAGACCAGTTTTATGCCGGTATCAACTTTAAAGATAAGTTCCATTTTATTATTATTAAAAAGGCTTATATTGTGGAAGATATGGAGTATTTTGTAGGTTAGGCCTTTTTCAATGGGGTGTATCTTAACACAGTTTTATAGGAGCTATTAAAACTTAAGAAACAACTATCATAATAGGGTGTACTCCCTCCGCTCCGGTATAAGGGCATGTACAGTGCTAGAGAAGGCATGCCTTCTCTTAGCTCTCCACATCATTTAAAGAAGACACAATATATAACTTGTACAATGCATTATCTCTTATTGTTTTCTCTAGCAATTAATAGAATTAACTATTTTTAGTAAAAAATTAGTTAACTAAGAGAAGGCATATGGTACAATGGAGAAAAATAGTCTTCTCTTATTGCTAAGAGATTATTTCTTAGCTAAGGGAAGACAACCGTCTCTCTCTTGTTTTTCTCTCCTCCAACTAAGCAAAAATCCAACGTGACGAGCATAAGAGAAGGCTGACATCACCGCATTGTACATGCCCTAAAGAACCCCTAGCGTTTTTTTAGGTGTTCCGAACTGTGAAGGAAATAAGGCCCCAAAAAATTAACTGATGTTTAATTGCCCTCCTAAAAACGCTCTCGTCCTTTCCTTATCTCGTGCATGTACTTCCTTCATCGTAACTGCCACGGAAATCAAAGGTCTCGCATGCAGTCCTCGTTCGCAAATCGCATGCAAATCGCCCGTTTTTCTCAAACATGGCCCGAGGTGCCATTTTGACCGCCTAAAACTAGTCCGCTGGTTGGACCTGTCATCAATCTCCTTCCTTTCTCTGAAGCCAATCTATGTACGTACTACAGGACGCGCGGCACGTCGAGGGCAAAACGCCATCGGCGTAGGCCAAATTGCCCTCGACGTATGGTACGCCGACGGCTGCCCTCAGCGTAGCCTCCTCGGCAAAGGTCTCCCTCGGCGGAGCACAAACAAGCCGTCGACGTATCGAAATACCGTCGGCGTACGCTACGCCGAGGGCTAGCGGCCGTCGGCATAGCTTGCCGTCCGATTGCGAAAACATTTTTTTTAAAAAATTATTTTCTTTAATTTTTTTTCTCAATTTTTTTATTTGAATTGTTTGACTCGTTAATCTCCCACTTCGAACATTTTTAACACTAATTACACTTAATATTTGATTAAATTTCAGTCTTACTCAAACTTCCCAGCCGGTCATCCATCCTACTACTACTCCAGCTCTAACACGCTTAACTTCCTCGTTCCTTCAGAATCCGTTTCCACAAAGTAATTCATACATTGTTGTCATCAATCCTATTAACTCTTATATCATCATGTCACATGTTTGTATTTTTTGAAATTACAAACAATTATCTATGTAAACATTAATGAATAAGTAAAAATATTATTGAATTCAAATAAAAATATAATAATTTTACTTTTTTATATTTTTTATTTAATATGGAATAATTAATATCTTTAAATCTGTAAATCGGAATTCAACAAAAAATATGTCTAAATTAATAAGAAAAATGAGAGGAATCTAAATATGATATCCATATCAACTAATCACAAACCCTACGTTTTTTGAATTAGCTATTTGGTGATTGCTTTAGAAAATCCCCTTTTTGCGCCCGGGTAATGAAAAATGGTTTTTTAGTGCGATGAAAAGGAAAAATTGCATTGGATATTTGATAAAATAGCATATTGTGAACCTAAAAATGATTTTTCTAAAAAAACATGAGCATCGGATCATGTACTTGTAGTTCATATCTGACACACTTCTTGCAGATTCGACAGGAAATTGTCTTTTTCATCAGAGGAGGACGGAAAGGTTTCAGATCCCCCTGTTAGGACATTGTCCATATAAGGTGGTATAGTATTTTTATAAAATGTCGTGGTAGCATTTTGAATTAGCCATTTGGTGGTTTCTTCACAAAACCGTCCGTTTTTTGTGCTCGGAAAATGGGAAATGGCTTTTTGGTGCGACGAAAAGGAAAACTTCCTCCTATAACATTGTTCGCCATCACATGATGCATGTGTATGCACAATATGGGCACATTATCACAAACTATGACTTGATTCTAGCCATAACATTGGTCATTTGACCCGAAAGCCAAGAAACCTCGAATGAGATAGGTCATTTTGTGAAGGTTTTTTTGAGACATAATCAATATATCAAGTTTGATATTTTCCTTATAACTATGTCACACAATATGATACCACGCGAAGGTTTCACATTGTTTCGATCGTTTTTGAATTTTTTATGCTCGTTTTAAACTATCGTCAAACTTTGTCGAACGGCGGGCATGAAGATTCTTAGCAAGGGGACGAGCCTCGCTAAAATTGCATTGGATCTTTGATAAAATAGCATATTGTGAATCTAAAAATGATTTTTATAAAAAAACATGAGCATCGGATCATGTACCTGTAGTTCATATATGACCCACTTCCAACTGATTCGGTAGGAATTTGCTTTTTTACCAGAGGTGGACGGAAAGGTTTTGGATCCCCTATTGGGACATTGTCCATATAAGGTGGTATAGTATTTTTGTAAAATATGGTGGTAGCATTTTGAATTAGCCATTTGGTGGTTGCTTCACAAAACCGTCCGTTTTTTGTGCTCGGAAAATGGGAAATGGCTTTTTCGTGCGACGAAAAGGAAAAATTCCTCCTACAACATTGTTCGCCATCCCATGATGCATGTTTATGCACAATATGGAAAGATTATCACAAACTATGACTTGATTCTAGCTATGACATTAGTCATTTGACCCGAAAGCCAAAAAACCTTGAATGAGATAGGTCATTTTGTGAAGGTTTTTTTGAGACATAATCAATATATCAAGTTTGATATTTTTCCTTATAACTATGTCACATAATATGATATCACGCGAAGGTTTCACATTGTTTCGATCGTTTTTGAATTTTTTATGCTCCTTTTAAACTATCGTCAAACTTTGTTGAACGGCGGGCATGAAGATTCTTAGCTCGGGGCCGAGCCTCGCTAAAATTGCATTGGATCTTTGATAAAATAGCATATTGTGAATCTAAAAATGATTTTTATAAAAAAAATGAGCATCGGATCATGTACCTGTAGTTCATATATGACCCACTTCCAACTGATTCGGTAGGAATTTGCTTTTTTACCAGAGGTGGACGGAAAGGTTTTGGATCCCCTATTGGGACATTGTCCATATAAGATGGTATAGTATTTTTGTAAAATATGGTGGTAGCATTTTGAATTAGCCATTTGGTGGTTGCTTCACAAAACCGTCCGTTTTTTGTGCTCGGAAAATGGGAAATGGCTTTTTCGTGCGACGAAAAGGAAAAATTCCTCCTACAACATTGTTCGCCATCCCATGATGTCTGTTTATGCACAATATGGAAAGATTATCACAAACTATGACTTGATTCTAGCTATGACATTAGTCATTTGACCCGAAAGCCAAAAAACCTTGAATGAGATAGGTCATTTTGTGAAGGTTTTTTTGAGACATAATCAATATATCAAGTTTGATATTTTTCCTTATAACTATGTCACATAATATGATATCACGCGAAGGTTTCACATTGTTTCGATCGTTTTTGAATTTTTTATGCTCCTTTTAAACTATCGTCAAACTTTGTTGAACGGCGGGCATGAAGATTCTTAGCTCGGGGCCGAGCCTCGCTAAAATTGCATTGGATCTTTGATAAAATAGCATATTGTGAATCTAAAAATGATTCTTTTAAAAATCCATGAGCATAAGATCATGTACCTGTAGTTCATATCTGACCCACTTCCTGCCGATTCGGCAGGAATTTGTCTTTTTACCAGAGGTGGACGGAAAGGTTTCGGACCCCCTGTTAGGATATTATCCATATAAGGTGGTATAGTATTTTTTGTAAAATGTGGTGGTAGCATTATGAATTAGCCATTTGGTGGTTGCTTCACAAAACCTGCCGTTTTTTGTGCTCGGAAAATGGGAAATGCCTTTTTGGTGCGACAAAAAGGAAAACTTCCTCCTGCAATATTGTTCGCCATCCCATGATGCATGTGTATGCACAATATAGGCACATTATCACAAACTATGCCTTGACTCTAGCAATAACATTGGTCATTTGACCCGAAAGCTAAGAAACCTCGAATGAGATATGTCATTTTGTAAAGTTGTTTTTGAGACATATTCAATATAACAAGTTTGATATTTTTCCTTATAACTATGTCACATAATATGATATCACGCAAAGGTTTCACATTGTTTCGATCGTTTTTGAATTTTTTATGCTCGTTTTAAACTATCGTCAAACTTTGTCGAACGACGGGCATGAAGATTCTTAGCTCAGGGCCGAGCCTCGCTAAAATTGCATTGGATCTTTGATAAAATAGCATATTGTGAATCTAAAAATGATTTTTTTAAAAATCCATGAGCATCGGATCATGTACCTGTAGTTCATATCTGACCCACTTCCTACCGATTCGGCAGGAATTTGCTTTTTCACCAGAGGTGAACGGAAAGGTTTCGGATCCCCTTTTGGGACATTGTCCATATAAGGTGGTATAGTATTTTTGTAAAATGTGGTGGTAGCATTTTGAATTATCCATTTGGTGGTTGCTTCACAAAACCGTCCTTTTTTGTGCTCGGAAAATGGGAAATGGCTTTTTGCTGCGACGAAAAGGAAAACTTTCTCCTACAACATTGTTCGCCATCCCATGATGCATGTGTATGCACAATATGGGCACATTATCACAAACTATGACTTGATTCTAGTCATAACATTGGTCATTTGACCCGAAAGCCAAGAAACCTCGAATGAAATAGGTCATTTTGTGAAGGTTTTTTTGAGACATAATCAATATATCAAGTTTGATATTTTTCCTCATAACTATGTCACATAATATGACACCAAGCGAAGGTTTCACATTGTTTCGATCGTTTTTGAATTTGTTTTATGCTCGTTTTAAACTATCGTCAAACTTTATCGAACGACGGGCATGAAGATTCTTAGCTCGGGGCCGAGCCTCGCTAAAATTGCATTGGATCTTTGATAAAATATCATATTGTGAATCTAAAAATGATTTTTGTAAAAAACATGAGCATCGGATCATGTACCTGTAGTTCATATCTGACCCACTTCCTGCCGATTCGGCAGGAATTTGTCTTTTTACCAGAGGTGGACAGAAAGGTTTCAGACCCCCTGTTAGTACATTGTCCATATAAGGTGGTATAGTATTTTTTTTGTAAAATGTGGTGGTAGCATTTTGAATTAGCCATTTGGTGGTTGCTTCACAAAACCTGCCGTTTTTTGTGCTCGGAAAATGGGAAATGCCTTTTTGGTGCAACGAAAAGGAAAACTTCCTCCTGCAATATTGTTCGCCATCCCATGATGCATGTGTATGCACAATATAGGCACATTATCACAAACTATGCCTTGACTCTAGCCATAACATTGGTCATTTGACCCGAAAGCTAAGAAACCTCGAATGAGATATGTCATTTTGTAAAGTTGTTTTTGAGACATATTCAATATAACAAGTTTGATATTTTTCCTTATAACTATGTCACATAATATGATATCACGTGAAGGTTTCACATTGTTTCGATCGTTTTTGAATTTTTTATGCTCGTTTTAAACTATCGTCAAACTTTGTCGAACGGCGGGCATGAAGATTCTTAGCTCGGGGCCGAGCCTCGCTAAAATTGCATTGCATCTTTGATAAAATAGCATATTGTGAATCTAAAAATGATTCTTTTAAAAATCTATGAGCATCGGATCATGTACCTGTAGTTCATATCTGACCCACTTCCTGCCGATTCGGCAGGAATTTGTCTTTTTCACCAGAGGTGGACGGAAAGGTTTCAGACCCCCTGTTAGTACATTGTCCATATAAGGTGGTATAGTATTTTTTTGTAAAATGTGGTGGTAGCATTTTGAATTAGTCATTTGGTGGTTGCTTCACAAAACCTGCCTTTTTTGTGCTCGGAAAATGAGAAATGCCTTTTTGGTGCAACGAAAAGGAAAACTTCCTCCTGCAATATTGTTCGCCATCCCATGATGTATGTGTATGCACAATATAGGCACATTATCACAAACTATGCCTTGACTCTAGCCATAACATTGGTCATTTGACCCGAAAGCTAAGAAACCTCGAATGAGATATGTCATTTTGTAAAGTTGTTTTTGAGACATATTCAATATAACAAGTTTGATATTTTTCCTTATAACTATGTCACATAATATGATATCACGTGAAGGTTTCACATTGTTTCGATCGTTTTTGAATTTTTTATGCTCGTTTTAAACTATCGTCAAACTTTGTCGAATGGCGGGCATGAAGATTCTTAGCTCGGCGCCGAGCCTCGCTAAAATTGCATTGGATCTTTGATAAAATAGCATATTGTGAATCTAAAAATGATTTTTATAAAAAACATGAGCATCGGATCATGTACCTGTAGTTCATACCTGACCCACTTCCTGCCGATTCGGCAGGAATTTGTCTTTTTCACCAGAGGTGGACGGAAAGGTTTCGGATCCCCCTATTGGTACATTGTCCATATAAAGTGGTATAGTATTTTTGTAAAATGTCGTGGTAGCATTTTGAATTAGCCATTTGACAGTTGCTTCACAAAACCGTCCGTTTTTTGTGCTCGGAAAATGGGAAATGGCTTTTTGGTGCGACGAAAAGGAAAACTTCCTTCTGCAACATTGTTCGTCATCCCATGATATATGTGTGTGCAACACTACGCGAAGGTTTCGCATTGTTTCGATCGTTTTTGAAATTTTTATGCTCGTTTTAAACTATATATAATGTTTTATGTTTTACATAATTTTTATTTATAAATGTGTGATATTTGAGTGTAGATAGATAGGTCTTATTTTTCTGCAAATTTTGATATATTATATGTATTTTTACGAATTAAAATGATTTAGTTATGATTTTTCAAAGTTTAATGAGATAAAATAAAAAATAGCTACGCCGAGGGCAGCCGTCGGCGTAGCATAGGATATGCCAAGGGCAATTCTACGCCGATGGCTGCTTGACGGGGCTGGCCTGGACGATGGCTACGCCGACGGTCCCGGCGTTTGGCCGTCGGCGTAGCGGCCGACCGTCGGCGTAGCTTCCCATACCTGTAGTGACGCCTTGGTCCTGCCGCGATTTGCTAGAGGCCCTTTATACCGGAGCGGAGGGAGTATCTTAGATGGTGTTTCTTAAAGATGTTGTATTTAATGATTTGTGCTCATGCATGTGTGTGATTGGACTAGCCTAGTTTTTTTTGTCTATGATAGCGTACAAGTGGTGTATCTTAGCTAAGATACAATGATGGGGATGTGCCTACCGGGGTATACCCAGCAGGACGCTTCCGACTGGCCATGAAACTGGCGAGTGGGCCTGCAGGACAACGACTAGATCAAGGCCCGGTGTAGATCCAAGCGACTGAAAGCTGAAGGCCCAGGCGAGTAGATAGGCCCAGTCGGATTAGGTTAAACACGCACCGAAGCCTTAACTGATTCGGTTGAGATATGTAAACCCTAGGGGAGGTGAGCCTATATAAACCTCCCTGCGTGGCGTGTAGAGATACGTTCGATCATACACCCAAGCGACTCGCCGCCTAGCCGCCGAGCTCGCCCATTGTACCACCTTCATAATACAATCTAGCAGGAGTAGGTCTTTACCCTCCGGGGGGCCGAACACAGGTAAAACCTGTGTCTCCGCCCTCATCTCGCACCGCAGATGGCAGGCCGCCCTTGCCCCTCGTTCTACTACTCGCTGCCGATTGCAGCATCTGCTGTGACCATTCCCACGACAGTGGCGCCCACCGTGGGGCCTGGCCGGTCTGGCCGGTGTTCTGCGTCGAGATCCAATCTGCCCATCAACGAGACGGTCGCCACCGGCTGCATGATAGCGATCGGCGAGATGCTCCAAATCTTGCCGAGCAGCTACGTCCCAGCGGCGCGACCCGTCACGCACAGCGTGATCCTGCCGGTCGGCACGATCAGCCTCTTCGTCGGCCTCACCGACGTCATCGTCTCGGAGGACTCGGCTCGCATCCGCGAGTCGCCGCCACGCGATCGGCTCTCCGAGAGCCAGATCCGCACGATCCATCGCCTTGCCTCCGAGTACAACTCGGCCCACAGTAACGTGGCCGAAAACTCAGCAGCCGCCGAAGACGCGGCCCTCAACGACGACGCCGACTCCATCACCCAGGTCTCCAACGTAGGAGACTTCGAGGATCCCTCCATCCTTGGGATCTTCGACTTCGACTCCGGGTCGGAAAACTCCGCCGATCTCCGCGACGGGAACGGTCGTCACGCCGCAACCTATATGGCGACTGGCACCGATCCGCCGGAGGATCCATTCTCCACCCCAATCCCTCCCAACGCCACGGCAACGGAGGTCGAGGAACTCCGCCTGAAGCTGGCGGAGGCCGTCCGCAAGGAGCAGGCCGAGCGCGAAAAATTTCGCCTCGAGCAGGTGACGGCGCAGGAGCTATCACGCTACCACCAGCAGCGAATCAGGTCGCGCCTGAACCCCACCGTTCAGGGGCGCGCCCTGAACTTCGACGACGAAAGTGACCCGGCCCGCGTGGCCGAGCGCGCGATCTGCGAGAACGCGCCACCAGGAGGAAGCGCCCGGCCCCCGCCAGGGTCGACAGCGATGGGAGCCCCACCTCCACCCAACCGCACACCCCCCAGGGATCAGCCGCGGATAGTAATCTCCTCACGGGAGCGAGACGCGAACGGCCTCCCACTGTTCTCCACCCCGATGGACAACCTCGTGGCGGGCCGAGCAGCAGCTGACAACATCACGGCCACCGGCGACGGCGCCCTGCAGATTCAGTATGTCAGGGCCCTGGTCGCAAAGGCCGTCGAGCATCAAAACGCGGGCGCCGACTCGCAGGGTCGCGTGTACTCGCGTTCTTCGGGAAGCAGAGCGGCCTCAAGCGGCCGCCCACCGGCGGCAAACACCCTCAACTGCCCGCCACCAGAGCCACTGCAGCTCCAACACCAACCCGCGAACGCGACACTCTCCACCAACGAACCCAGGCCAGCGACCAACTTCGTCGCCGCCAACGGTCAACCCATCGACGCCCGCACCCACATCATCAACAACCAAAGCTGGCGCGCACGCCAGCCCGATGACCTGCGACACACCCTAACCAACCGCCGCGACGGCGAACCGATGGGTTCGCTAAGCCGACTCGGCCCCAAGTGCTTCGGACCGATGATCCGAGGCGAGAAGTACCCGCTGAACTTCAAGGCGCCAAAGGAGATAGAAAAGTACGACCCCTCGTATGACCCCGCCGTCTGGCTCGACACATACCTCATGGCGATGGGGATCGCAGGCCACACCGACCTGCTAGCCGCCCGTTACCTCCCCCTGATGATGGAGGGGACGTGCAGGCAGTGGATCAAAACCCTCCCTCAGGATAGTATCGACTCCTGGGAGGAAATGCGCGACGCCTTCGTCCGGCACTTCGAGTGCTCCTACACCCGCGCCACCACCATAGAGGACCTGGAGCGATGCGTCCAGGGACCCCGCGAGTCGACCCACAACTGGGTCCAGCGGTGGCAAGAACTCTGGTACAACGCGGTCGGCATTCACCCGGACACCGCGATACATTGCTTCAAGACCTCGTGTTGTTACGAGCCTTTGGTCGCCAAGCTCAAGCGACACTCTCGCACACTCGACAACGTACCGGACCTCCTCGAGATCGCCAAACGGTACGCGGAGGAAGATCCAAACCAGGAAACTGACGACGAGTCGGGAGGTCAACGCCACACGAGCGGCAGCGATAGCAGACGACGGTCCGACCTACGCTAAAGCAACACTCGCCTCACCGGCAAGCGCCGCAGTGACGGGCGAGTCGACTTCGTCGGCAACGCCGGGCACGCACAACGCGAGCCCAAAAGCTTCCGCCGCGACGGAGGACAACGCCGCGACGGCGGCAACTACAAGGCCAAGCCAAGGTTCGACCCTGCGGCCCTCCTTAACCAACCTTGTGCGTTTCATAGCAGGGAAGGCAAACCCGCAACGCACACGACCGCCGACTGCCACACCCTCAGGGAGATTGAGAAGGCACGGCGAGCAAGGGAGGACCCAGACAACAACCCGCCAAACGGCGGAAAGTTCGGCAACGTAGCCGGCTTGGTCCACACCTTCACCGGCTTCAACACGAAGCGCGAGAAGAAGGTCATCACCCGTGCCGTCGCCGTCAACGCGGTGGCCCAGGTGGACGTTCCCCAGTTCCTCAACTGGTCGGAGCAGCCCATCACCTGGAGCCGCCAGGACCACTCGCCGCGCATCGAGTACCCAGGGCGAGTCGCCTTGGTGGTCAAGCCAAAGGTGGGCGACTACTGGCTCCCCAAGACATTGATGGACGGCGGCAGCTCCATCAACATCCTGTACCTGGACACCTTCAGGCGGCTGCGGCTCCCGCAGTCGATGATCGAGACAACCCACACCACGTTCCATGGCATCGTCCCCGGTCGGAAGGCGTACCCGATCGGCAAGGTCACGCTACCAGTCACCTTCGGCACCCCTGCAAACTTCCGCACAGAGCGGATCGTCTTCGAGTTGGTGCCCTTCAGCCCTACCGCTGCGTCACAGGGCGCCAGCGTTCGCCAAATTCATGGCAGCGCCACACTACGCTGCATAACGTGATGAAGCTCCACAGGCGTGCGGCGTCATCACCATCAGCGGCGACCCGACATGCGCCCGAATGCGAGGCCAAAGGAGCCGAGCTCGCCGATGCTGTCATCGCGGCAGAGGCCAACCACGCTGACGAGCTCGCCAAGTACGCGAGCGGGGTGAACAATGACGACCCCACCATACTCAAGAAGCCCAACTCGGAGGGCGCAAACACCTCAGCCTTCGAGGCAACGACGCACACTCGCACCGTCGAGCTGGTCCCAGGCGACTCCAGCCAGACGGTGACGATCGGAACAGGGATGAGCCCAGCCTAGGAAGGCGCGCTCATCGAGTTCCTCCGTGAGAACAGGAATATCTTTGCATGGAAGCCCTCCGACATGCCTGGTGTCCCTAGGGAGCTCGCTGAGCACAAACTAAACCCCGACCCCAAAGTGCGACCCGTCAAGCAGACGCTGCGGCCCTTCAATGAAGAGCGCCGCCGAGCCATCACCGAGGAAGTGCAGCGTCTACTCGCTGCAGGCTTCATCTGGCCAATCAAGTACTCCAAGTGGCTGGCAAACCCAGTCCTGGTCAAGAAGAAGAATGGGACCTGGAGGATGTGTATCGACTACACCAACTTGAACTGCGCCTGCCCAAAAGAGCAGTTCGTCCTCCCGTGGATCGACCAAATAATCGACTCCACCGCGGGCTCGGAGTCACTATGTTTCCTCGACGCCTACTCTGGATACAACCAGATCAAAATGGCTGTCGAGGACGAGGAGAAGACGGCGTTCATCACGCCATTCGGAGCCTTCTGCTACACCGCCATGACCTTCGGCCTCAAGAACGCCGGGGCAACCTACCAGTGGTGCATGCAGGAGTGCCTCGCGAGCCAAATTGGCCGCAACATCCACGTCTATATGACGTAGCCGTAAAGTCCGCTCGCCAGGGTGATCTACTCACCGACCTGGCGGAAACGTTCGCCAACTTGCGAAAATACAAGATAAAGCTTAACCCAGGCAAATGCACCTTCGGTGTACCAGCAGGACAACTACTGGGGTACGTCGTCTCCAAGCGAGGGATCGAGGCAAATCCCACCAAGATCGACACGATCGCCCGACTTGGCAAACCCGAGTGCCTCCGCGACGTCAAGAAGCTGGCCGGGCGAGTAGCGGCTCTCAGTCGCTTCATCCCCCGCCTAGGCGAAAAGGCGATGCCCCTATACCGTCTGATGCGCAAGAACCCCACCTTCCAGTGGGACAAGGAGGCGGACGACGACCTCAAGAAGGTGCTACTCGCCGACCACTACTCGCCGCCGCCGACAAAGGAACCCATGGCCGCGGCTTCCGAGCGCGTCGTCAGCGCCGTCATGGTCGTCGAGCGGCCGGAGGAAGGAAAGGAGCGCCCAGTACAGCGACCGGTGTACTACATCAGCGAGGTCCTCACCGAGTCGCGCCAGCGATACCCGTAGTGCCAGAAGCTGGTATACGCGGTCTTCAGAGCACAGCGGCGCCTGCCGCACTACTTCCAGGAGCACCCGATCACGGTCGTCTCCTCAGCACTGTTGCAGGACATCATCCGCAACCATGAGGCGACCGGACGGGTCGCCAAGTGGGCCGTCGAGATCGGCGTCCACAACATCAAATACGAGCCATGAAAAGCGATCAATTCGCAGGCCCTAGCGGACTTCATCGCTGATCGAAGAAGCCCAGCAGCGGAGAAGTTGCCATACCTCCATTCTCGGAGCCTGCGCCCGACGGCTCCAAGAACGCGGACGGCGCAGCGCAGGATCGTGCTAACTTCACCGGCGGGCGACAAGCTCCGCTCGTCCTGCCTCGACTTCACACCCTGCACCAACAACATGGCCGAGTACGAGGCCTTACTCCACGGCATGCGAGCTGCCAGGGAGATGAACGTCAACCGCCTACGCTGCTACGGAGACTCCGACCTCGTCGCTGGGCAAGTCACCGGCACATGTGACGCCGTCTCCCCCACCATGGCGGCGTACCGCCAAGCAGTGGACAAACTGGCGACACTTCGCAGGCTACTCCGTCGAGTGGATTGACAGGCGGAAGAACGAGGAGGCCGACGCACTCTCTCGCATTGGGTCGGCTCGACTCGCACCACCCGCCGGCGTCTTCCTCGACACAATCACCAAGCCATCAGTCTCTCCCCCAAGGGAGATCGACATCGGAGTCCCGCTGCAGCCAGAGGCAGCCCTGGTCGCACTCGTCACCGAGCCAGCCGACTGGACCAAGCCCTACACGGAGGCTGGCACCTTGCCGGCAGACGAGACGGACGCCTGGATGATCGCACGCCGATGCAAATCCTTCACCATCATCGACGGCGAGCTCCACAAGCGAAGCGTCACCGGCGTGTTCCAACGCTGCGTCCAACCGGCCGAAGGACGCAAGATCCTCCACGACATCCACTCCGGCGACTGTGGCCACCACGCCGGTGCGCGCTCCCTGGTTGCCAAGGCTATGCGGCACGGCTTCTACTGGCCCACCGCACACGCCGACGCGGTCGACATCGTCCAACGGTGCGCCGGGTGCCAGAAGTACGCCAACCAGACGCACGTGCCGAAGTCGGCGCTGAAGACAATCCCCATCACCTTGCCATTCGCCGTATGGGGCATGGACATGGTAGGCCCCTTCAAAAAGGCTCCTTCCGGCTACACCCACCTCCTGGTCGCGGCCGACAAATTCACAAAGTGGGTGGAGGCCAAGCCAGTCCGGAAATGCGACGGGAAGACCGCCACCAAATTCCTACGCGAACTCATATATCGCTACGGGTTCCCAAACAGCATCATCACGGACAACGGCACCAACTTCGCCAAAGGAGCTATGGCCGAATTCTGCGAGGAACACCACATCCGGCTCGATCTCGCATCAGTCGCCCACCCGGAATCCAACGGCCAGGCGGAACGGGCCAATCAAAGCATCCTCCACGGCCTGAAACCGCGACTCCAAGTACCACTCGAGCGCACCGCCGGGTGCTAGGTCGAGGAGCTACCCTTCGTCATCTGGGGCATCCGCACCTCGGTTAACAGGTCGACAGGATTCACCCCCTTCTTCATGGTGTACGGCGCCGAGGCAGTCATGCCCACCGACCTTGAGCACGACTCGCCAAGGGTCGTCCACTACACGGAGGCTGCGAACGAACTCGCACGACAGGATGGAGTCGACCAACTCGACGAGGCACGCGACCTAGCTTGCTCCCGCACCGCCATCTACCAACAAGGACTCCGCCGCTACCACAGCCGGCGGGTGAAAACTCGCACCTTCCAATAAGGCGACCTGGTGTTGCGTCTCATCCAGGACAAGAAGGGCATGCACAAGCTTTCCCCTCCATGGGAGGGACCATTCGCCATCTGGGGAGTACTAGGCAACGACGCCTACTACCTCATCGACGTCCGCGGGGACGGCGAACTCGACGTCAAGCGACCATGGAATGTAAACCTCCTACGAAAGTTCTACTCCTAGAACCCCACATATGTACTCTCCAGTCGCTATGAAATAAAAAGAATTGGTTACCGCAAATTGTGCCTACTCTCCGTGTCTTGTGCCACTCGCACTCGTAATAGCAGCGTCAAGCTAACTGCAGAAGTCAACCTCTGGTATAGCGATCGGCACGGCTAAGTAGTGCGATGCAAGAGCACTGGGTAACCTCAGGTTTTGCATCGTCCACGAACAACGCCTACCCGGAGCCCCATTGGAGTCGCCCAGCCCGACTGGCTCTACGAGCCAAGACAACTGCCTTGGCTTCTCACAGCGACCATGATCCTCTGCATCCTTGACATAGCGACTCGAACGGCCAAGTACCACGCTCGGGGACTGACGACCGGTTCAGCACGAGCGGCTCGGGAAAACGCTAAGTATGAGAGCATGCCCAGGACTCGCCATGCGACTGACCCAACGGGCCAGGCAGGAGTGACGCGCTCGAACTAACGCGCCAAGTCCTCACCCACCCTCGAGTCGCACCTAGAACAACCAAGTACCACGCTCAGGGACTCGGCCACCCGACCCCGTTCGCGCAAGGGAAAACGGTGAAGTACAGAGCGCTCAAGGGAGTCGCCTTGCGACTAGCTCTTCGAGTCCGGGCGAGTCGACCACAATAACAAAACATTCAAAAACCACAAACAAATCACACACGAGGTAAACCCCACAAAGGGCGGACGCGCTCGGGGACTCGTTCAAACCTCAATCATAAAACACATGACAAATCCCAAAACAGACACGGTGTCTCATTCAATAGCATGTCGCATTGTCTCAAGTTACAAAATATGCCCAAACGGCAGACCTGCTACTAACGCCCCAGGGCAAATTATCCTATTCCGCAGGCTTCGACGACGAATCGCCAGCACCCCGGCGATTGCGGATGAACAGCGTGTACGGGTTTGACGGGTACGTCGTCAGCTCACCCGCCATTGCCGCGCGGAAGGCCTGCTCGACCTTGAAATCCCGGTGCTGCGGCTCGGGGTCGTTGGGTGCGACGACCGTCTCCTGGTACGAAAGGAGGTCGCCCATTGCCCAGACACGCTCGGAGAACATCGTGGCGCGGTCCGTCAACTTGAGCACCTCGGAGAGCTCCACTACGCCAGTCGACGACGGGTAGCCACTCGTCACGTCGTCGAGGTCGAAGTCCTCTGGGAAATGAGCAAGCCCAAGGCTAAGCGCCGTCGACGCCCCGCGCCGGAATGCCGATCGCGCCATGAACTCAACGACCGAGGGCGCTTTCTCCAAGTACTTCCACACCTCGACGAGGTCGCTAGGAATTACTCCCGTGGGTGATATCTCTTGGAGGTAGGCTCGGATGCATGTCGCCGACAACGTCGCCGAGTCGACAAGCGTGGCCACACATTGCCATGCGTCGAACGAGCTCGCCTCTTCCGCGCTATCAAGGATGCGACCTGCGAATAGTGGATAACAGTGAGTACGTTGGATATCGCAAAAAGGCACATGCAGGGGCAGATACACTTACCAATCAAGGGACGGGAGAGATCCGTGATGAAGCGTTGAAGCGAAGTATAGTCGTCCTGAAGCCCAGCAACAAGGGCGTCGGACACTTTACGTTCCTCTGCGGCGGCCGTAACGGCGGCCTTGGCTCGCCCATCCGCCGAGCTCGCTTCCTCCTTCGCCTCCCTCAGCTCGTGCTCGAGATCGGCGATCCGCTTCTCAGCCGAGTTCAACGCCGATTGCGCCATCGCCAACTCAACCGCGGGGACAAGTCCCTGGCGAGCCTCCTCCACCTTCGTGGCAGCTGCCTGAAGCCCCTTATTCGCTTCTTGGACGGCGGCGCCTTTTTCTCCGCGGTGTTTACGCTAATAATCGGTCAGCTGACTCAAGTTGCAGACCCTGCACACAATTCAAACAGTTAACCAAGGGCGAAATCCTAAGTGCCCACCCGCTGAAATTCAGCGAGTGCACGCTCGGGGACTGGCAATCAAGAAATCCTAAGTGCCCACCCGCTGAAATTCAGCGAGTGCACACTCGGGGACTGGAAATCAAGAAATCCTAAGTGCCCACCCGCTGAAATTCAGCGAGTACGCACTCGGGGACTGGACGCGAAAAATAATAACAATACACTAAAAGAATCAGACCGCTGCAGCACACCGGCTTGATCCTCGGGGACTGGACATACCTGGATGGCTGCGCCAAGCATGCCGTGAAGTTGTATCGCATCCACGGACGCGAGGAGAGCCGGCGTGTGCCCACGACGCTGCTCGACCTCCGCATCGGCGACCCCAGGTGCACGGCTCGAGGGCGAAGTCCCACTCGCTGTAGCCGATTTGGCCATGAAGCGTGGGAACGTGGCGATGGAGGCACCGGCACCAAAGGAAACCGGCTCGGTCACTCCAGGCGAAGGAGCACCCTCCTTTGTGGGTACGGCCGCCTCCATTGCGGGTTCATTCGGCGCGACCGCCGTGTCGTCGGAGATTGTGACGACATCGTCACCCTTGGCCTTCTTGGCGCCATCCGCAGGGACGACGACTTCGTCCGCCTTCCTCTTCCGGGAGGGATCCTCCTCGCCGACGACGGGTGGCACCTTAGCCACGGTCGGATGGCCTATCTTCTTCACTCCGGTCCTACAAATCGATCGTGTAAGCAAGATAATTCAAGCTGCTATGAAAGACAAAGGTAGGCGAGTGAACTCACTTGGCGACTGGAATGAAGCGTAGCCCGGTGCGGATGCCGGCCGGCTTCTCCAGTTCAGGGCCCAGTCGGCGGCTGAGCCCTATTTCCAGGACGTCGCGTGCCCAAGACACGGACGGCTTCTTCGTCGTCGAGGCCGCAACGGGAGCCTCTGGGACATCTTCGGTAGGAGCTTCCCTACGAGGCGAAGCCGCCGCAGCCGGAGCATCCCCTAGCCCAGAGACTGGGGCGAATGGCGGAGGCATCGAGGCCAGTGGCACCTCGACAGTGGCCGTGTCCAGCGGCTGTTGCCGTGGCGCCTCGTCCTTGGCCGGGCTGGGGGCGTCGGAGCTGCTCGCCGAGTGCGGTGGCGAGGCCGGCCTCATCGGCTTCGTCTTCTTTTTCGGATGGGCCTTCGCCTCCTTCTCCTTCTCCTTCTTCTTCTTCTTTGACGGAGTAGCCTGGCGGCGCGAGGTGGTCTCAGGAAGTTCGTCATCGTCATCATGACGCTCGAGGCTTTTACTCGCCTCAATCTCGCGCTGACGTTGCCCGCGGGTCTTGCGGACCAGCGGGGCGACCTCCTCCTCGGATTCATCGTCGCCGTTGCTCTCGTCACTCTCGGTGTCGCCCTTGGCGGGAGGCGACTCGCCCATGTCTTGGACGGACGAACTCGAGTTCTCGTCATCTGAAGGCAGGAGCCATCCTTCCACCACTTGGAATAGCTGCAATAAATACAAAATGAAATTAGAATGACCGTGACTGCAAAAACTGCGACTGCGAATGATGCGAGGTGATTACCGTTGGGGCTGGATGCTTTGCGGTGTAGGGGGGGACCCCAGCCTTTGCGTCCAGGTACACCGCCTGGGTGATCTTCTTCAGTGCTGGGGTGTAGTCCTCGAGCTACCACTCGGCTAGGCTGGACTTCGTCGAGTCCTCCCGGCCCGTGTATTGGAACATGTAGTGGTCGCGCCGAGCCAGAGGGACGAGCCGCCGCCCGAGCCAGTAGTTGTATAAGTTGATCGTCTGGAGGCCCTTCTTCTTCAGACCGCGGATGGTTTGAAGCATTTCGTCTATGACCATCCGCTGGTCGCTGGGGAGCTTGCCGACTTGCAGGCGGCGCGGGTCGGATCGGTGGGCGGAGTATCGCGGGATCGCCACCTCGCCCTCTGGGGTCGCCTCGGCAACGTAGAACCAAGACTTCTTCCAGTCGCTCGCTGCCTTGGCGGGCAGCATCAAGTCAAAGAATGAAGCCTTCGACTTCAGCTGGAATGTCAGGCCGCCCGCGGCAAGCATTGGGCCGCCCGCTTCCTCGCGGCTGATCCGTCCGTGGAACAGATCTTGCCATAGAGGGAAATAGGGCCGGCAGCCCAAGTAGCACTCGCAGAACGCCACGAAGATGGCGAGCTGCTCGATGCTGTGAGGACCCAGGTCCGATGGCTGGATCCCGTAATAGGCGCAGAAGCGCCGGAAGAACAGGGACGTAGGGAATCCTAGCCCCCGTTCCAGGTGGCTGGTGAAGCAGATGAATTCCCCCTCGCGCGGGTTTGGGGTCACCTCTCTGGCCGCGGGGATGCGCCAACAGCCGGCGCGCAGGATCCCGGCCTCCTCGAAGGACGCCAGCTGCGCCCTCGTACACTTAGATCTACCCCAAGGCTCGGTGGAGAGGGCCATGGCGGAAGGATTTGTGGGGGGTCGGAGGATTTCGGGTCGGCTGGATCGCGATGCGAGGGAAGGCGAGAGTGCGTGCAATCGGAGGAAATGGCGAGAAGATGGTTCTTTGATCGCCTGCCATTCCCCTTATATAGCGGTTGTTACCCGCCAAATCAGGAAGCCGTTACTACGCGGTGATTACGCCAAAAGTTACCGTTGGATTACCCCAACGGCTAGTTTGACCACGCTTAACGGTCCAACTTCAGCCACTCGGCTCGCCGACCCGATCACTATGACGAGCCACGACCGACTCGCCAAAGCTGCGATCAGAATGACTAGTTTTCTCCTTTATACAGGAGCGCGCCGACGATTCGACTGGATGTCTGTTCTGAAGCCGTATACTCCGACTGCCAGCAGCCACCTACGCCCAATCGACGACGGCCTCGGGGACTACTGATGGGGATGTGCCTACCGGGGTATACCCAGCAGGACGTTTCCGACTGGCCCAGAAACTGGCGAGTGGGCCTGCAAGACGGCGACTGGATCAAGGCCCGGTGTAGATCCAAGCGACTGGAAGCTGAAGGCCCAGGCGAGTAGATAGGCCCAGTAGGATTAGGTTAAACAAGCACCGAAGTCTTAACTGATTCGGTTGAGATATGTAAACCCTAGGGGAGGTGAGCCTATATAAACCTCCCTGCGGGGCGTGTAGAGATACGTTCGATCATACACCCAAGCGACTCGCCGCCTAGCCGTCGAGCTCGCCCATTGTACCACCTTTATAATACAATCTAGGAGGAGTAGGTCTTTACCCTCCGGGGGGGCCGAACCTGGGTAAAACCCCGTGTCTCCGCCCTCATCTCGCACCGCAGATGGCAGGCCGTCCTTGCCCCTCGTTCTACTACTCGCTGCCGATTGCAGCATCTGCCGTGACCATTCCCACGACATACAACACCCTTCTTTTTCATCATTAAATAGAGTATCACATAAGCATTTTACTAGGATAAAAGGCTAAGAGACTCCCATTGTGAAAGGCCTTATGTTAAATATATGGGAAGGGAACGTAAACATTGATTGGTCGTACTCTTACATGATTACAACCATAAATGGATTACTATTGTACTTTTTCATTTTTCTGAGGGAACATTGTATTTTCTCAAGAGATTTCCATCGATTTGATGCATATAGCCTAGTTTATTTTAAGCTCACATTCTAAAATAAAAAAATGTCTAATAAACGTGACATATCATAAATAAACCAAATCTAGGGTAGCGGCGATTCTAGCATGCACACTAGATCGCATGCACCCTTCTGCCATCGATCTGCTTCTTTGTGATGGCATCATGTGCATATGCAATTTCTACAACGATAAAAAATGGTATCAGAACGAGATTAAACGTCGTCGAGCTAGGTACGAGGAGAGTATGCGGGAGAATTTCTTATGCGAAAATCATTGAGTACGGCTGCTGAGTTCCGTGCGGGAACTCTCGACGATAGGAAGCTATGTGTAGACGAAGGATAAAAAAATAAAGAGTAAACCGCACCAGCGGTCCGAGTTTTTCACGCACCTTCAGTTTGGTCCTAGTTCTTTGAAATTGCACGTTTAGGTCCTAAATCTTTTGTAAGTGATTCACGCAAGGTCCTAAACAGGTTTGACCGGCGTTGACTAGGGCCACGTCAACATTGGGGCCAGGAAACGGACAGTCTGGCATGTATATTTGCAAATAGCCCCCTAAAGTTGAATTTGTTCCAAAACACGATCCCTATAAGCATATCTATCCAGCTCAGCACCGAGGTAGACGCCGCGTGGAGGACTTGCCGGCCAAGCTTGAGCTTCCCCTGGTCGCCACAGGCCGGGATGGCACTGCACATGGATATCCGGTCGGGCCACGCGACACCGTCCTTGAGCAGCCGGAGGAACACCCGGACCACCTCCGCCGGGGAGTCGCCATCCTGCGCGAGCCCGTAGATCATCGTGTTCCAGGAGACGAGGTCCCGGACCGGCATCTCCTCGAACGCTCTGGTGGCCGCATCGAGGAGCTCTGTCCGGGTGCGCGGAGAGGATGGTGTTGTAGGAGCTGACATCCCGTGCCCTTTGCGGTATCGAACACCCTGGCGGCCGCGGGGAATGAGCCGGTCATGGCGTAGCGGGCGGCGACGAAGTTGGTCACGGAGGCGAAGACATCGAGGCCGGAGGTGAAGGTGAGCGCGTGGAATGCCGGGAGGGCGGCCTGGCCGAACAACGCGACGGCGGCCGAGAATGCAAAGGGGAAGCAGGTGGCGGGATGGCCCACGCAGGGGGCGCGGGAGGTGTGTTGTTGTTGCTGCTGTTTAGGCGGGGGCTGACGAACAAGTGGTGAGCGGCCACCGCCGCATCGACATCAATTGACAGAGAGAGTAGTAGAATTAATAGGAGGGAGCGGGGATCGTGTTTTGGAATAAATACAACTTCAGGGGGCTCTTTGCAAATATGCACGCCAGACTGTCTGTTTCCTGGCCCCAATGTCGACGTGGCACTAGTCAACGCCGGTCAAACCCTTTTAGGACCTCGAGTGAATCACTTATAAAGATTTAGGATCTAAATATACAATTTCAAAAAACTAGGACCAAACTGAAGATGCGGGAAAAGAATTGGGACCGCCAGTGCGGTTTACTCAAAAATAAATAATCCCCCAATGAGTGCATGCACGGACATGGGAGGACAATTGGTCCCGGACACGCCCCAAATGGATATCAAACACATTTCTTGTCTAATTTGAGACGCACCATTGGTGCTCTTAGCCCTTATTCAGTTAATCCACTTCCCAAGTGGATTGAAGTGGTTTGGAGAATATTAGAGAGGATTCTGACTTGGGTGAGATTTAATCCTCTCCTGGGTGCACGTCAAACCCGGGGATCCACATGCAACCGAACAGGACCTTAATGTGTTAGAGAGTGGAAATATATATTTGCCTGCCCTTTTCCATGTGATGTGACTACGTACTTTCGAGCTTCTTTTAGACCATGATGCGGTAATAACATTTACAGCCCATCCTCTGATTTTGGCTCTCCTTTTGTCATTCGTCACGATGCAACAGCTATGGCTTTGTCACTGTGTAGCAAGGCATCCTTTCAAATCTCTTGGCTCCGAAGCTCCTAGTCCATACGTTTCAGTTTACCCGTTCTATGCGTATATTTAGGTTATCAATTTAATCACTAAAATATAAATTTTATAGCACACAAATTATATTATTGGAAAATATAGTATCTAAAAGTTTTAATAGTATAATTTTTATGCTACATAATTAATATTTTATTAATAAAATTGACAACCTAGATATACGCACATTACTTATAAACTAAAATAGAGGGAGTACCATCTTAACTTTATAATTAGGCATTGACTCGATCGATCTCGTGTCCTTTGGTGCCATCACCATCTGAGAGTCGAGGGCTTGGCCTCTAGAGGGTGCTCTGCTAGATAGGGGCGGCTTGAATGGAGAGAAGAAAAAGACTTTACTGAGTAAATTTGATTGAAAAAATATCGCTTGTAAGCTAGCAAATCCAGGAAAATCTATCCCTTCGTGTGCTGCTTGCGGTGCCAATTTTGTCACGATTAGACTAGTCATAATGAAAGTATCATATATTCCATGCATACAAAATGCTGACATGACACTGTAATTAATGAAAAGAGAGATCATCGTAGTATCATAGATAGATACAGTATCATAGCACATAGAACTAGAAATTTTAGTCTCAAATAAATCTTAAGCACAAATTTGAGATTCTATAAATCAATAAATTACACAAAACCATGATACTAATACATGATACCATGCACTATAAAAGTATTATCATACACTAATATCATATGCATGATACTCTATGATATTATCCATTCTGACCAGTCTTATAAGACTATTGCTGTCAAGCATGTTTCCCAAGGTGCCCAGTTGACCGAGTGAAGACTTTGACCATGACATTAGAGCGTTCCCAAGCGAGTCTCCATTGACCAAGTCTACCTGAGCGCCTAGCAATTATGCTCAGGGTAGCACATGCTCCCTCCGTTCTATAATATACGGATGTTTTTTTAAAGGATTGGAGTGTATCTAGATGTATTTTAGTGTGTCTAGATATACTCCTTTTACAAATGCTAAAACATCTTATATTTAAAAATGGATGAAGTAGTACGGTAGTATTGAATTGCATGCACTAGCCAACGCAACCAACCGTCCGAATTGATGGATAGGGCTATGCAATTTATTTCAACACCTGGCATGGCTACGCCCGCCCCACCTCCGCCGCCAAACACCTGGCATGGTCTTCTCATAAATTTTTCCTCTCCAACAAGCTTGACAGTTCATTCTGATGCAGACTGGGCTGATTGCCCAGACACTCGACGATCCACATCCGATTTTTGTGTTTATTGGGGGATAATCTTGTTTCTTGGTCATCTAAAAGGCAGGTCACGGTCTCTAGGTCCTCTGCTGAAGCCAAATACAGAGCTGTTGCACACTCTGTCGCCGAAGCCGTCTGGATTCGTCAACTTCTTGCCGAGCTTCATCGACCACTTGAGCGCGCCACCATTGTCTACTGTGACAATATCTCTGCCGTCTACATGGCCAGCAACCTCGTTCAGCTTCGTCGAACCAAGCACATTGAGATAGATATTCATTTTGTTCGCGAGAATGTGGCTCTCGGCGAGGTTCGCGTTCTTCACGTACCGACCAGTGCTCAGTTTGCTGACATCTTCACAAAGGGGCTACCTACTGCACCCTTCAGCGATATTCGATCCAGTCTCAACGTCGTCGAGCCAGACGTTGCCACTACGGGGGGTATTAGCGATTTATTCTTATTGTATTCGGTTTGGACTCTTAGGTCGGTTTGGCTCTAAACCCTAGCTGGTTTTGGCCAACGCAAAAATTAACAAAAAATATATTGCGGCTCCCCAAACATACGTCACAATAGGCCAAAGGGCGAAATACGTAGGGCGAGTGTTGGAATATATTTCCTAGTCCTTTCCATTAGTTCGGACTTTTGGTTGCATTGGCTAGTGCATGCAATTCAATATGATATCAGAGCAGGAGGTCCTAGGATCAAATCCTGACCAACGCAAAAAGTTAAAAACAAATATTGCAGCTCCCCAAACAGCGTCACCATAGGCCAAAGGGCGAAAGACGTAGGGTGAGTGTTGAAATATATTGCCTAGCCCTTTCCATCAGTTTGGACTTTTGGTTGCGTTGGCTAGTGCATGCAATTCTATATGGTATCAGAGCAGGAGATCTTAGAATCAAATCCTGACCAACGCAAAAATTAACAAAAAAATATTGCGGCTCTCCAAACATACGTCACAATAGGCCGAAGGGCAAAGACGTAGGGTGATTGTTGAAATATATTATATAGCACTTTCCATCAGTTCGGACTTTTGATTGCGTTGGCTAGTGCATGCAATTCAATAGGTAGTAGCAATGTCGTTGGACAATCGTTCCCTATAAAACAACATGGAAAAAGAAAAAAATTAGAGCAGCTGAGTGCGTGTGACTGCAGCCTGCAGGAAAGACGAAGGTCCATGGAGCGTTCTTCTTCTTCCTCCTTGGTATGCAGCGTTGCGATCCTTGCCCTCCTATGCTGTTTCCTATCATGTTCGGCGGAGCCGCGGAGGACCGAGGTAACTAATTAAATACCACTCGTAGCCGAGGGGTTTACCGGGCACATGGCCATGGACTCTTTCTCTGTGGAGGTCGTGGAGGAGGCCCCGGTGACAGCGCAGGGTGAGGCAGACAGAGACTCCGGGAGTGTGGGGATGGTGGTCTCTGCATCGTCATCGCCTGGAGTCCTCTGCTACGCTTTGTCCCCGGGCTCCACTCCGTCCTTGCCTAGGGGATCGCCAGCTTTGGTCCCAACGACTCCAGCCTTCGGACAGATGAGCCAGCGACGGTCTTCCCCGTCACCCCCACCGCTGGCATCAAGGCACGCCAGACCCGACCCCCTCGCCCGGTGCCAGCACCGTCACGCTATAGTGCGCGACTGGCTCGTGTCCCGGTGGAGAGCCCGGGGGTGGTGCCTACGGTGTCCCAGCTGGCTTCCTAGAGGACTGCAGCCCGCAACCTTGACTCAGGTAATCAACAGAAAACCTCGACCCCTTGCCCCTCCTCCTCCAGTCCCCCACCTTCTTCGGGTTCCAGGTTCTTGGTTCTAGACGACTCCCCACAGGATCACCTTGCGCGAGTGGCAGCAGACAGCGGCGTGGTCTTTCACGGGGAGCGGGGACCAAAGCTTGATCAGATTGCGGTGATTAGAGCTAAGGAGATTTACGAGGGGTCCTCGCCGCGGCTCGTGCACGTGCTGCACGGGAGCAGGGGGAAACCTTGACAACACCAGGAACTGGGACACCTGATCCCGGATCCAGGCTCGTTGGTTCTTCTCAGCAGCGCCCTACTGACGCTTCCCAGGAGACTCCCTTAGATGGGGGATCTCTAGGAAAGCTGCCGAGACCGAGCTCGAGGCCCCCGCCAGCCGACAAGACCTTACCAGTCCCCCGTAAGGGGACCAAAACCAAGAATGTTATCCAATGAATTGGCCAACCATCATCGCGCTAATCTGGAACATTCGGGGGTTTGGTAATGATGGTCGAAAACGCCAAATAAAGGATTACATGCGACAGGAAAACATTGACATTGTGCGCTTCAAAGAGACTATCAAACAAGACTTCTAGCTCTCGGAACTCCAGGGTTTGTCGCGTCACAAGTTTGCTTGGAACTGGCTCCCGGCATCAAGACACTCCGGAGGCATCCTCCTTGGCGTCAAGGAGGATACCTTTGAGGTGGAAGATATGGACCGCGGGGAATTCTTCGTGAGTATGTCCCTCACCCATAGACGATCCAACCTCCATTGGGAGGTTATCATCGTCTATGGCCCTGCGGACCATAGCCGGTCTCCAGTCTTCCTGGCTGAGCTTAAGGACAAGGTCGAACGCTGCACCACCCCGGTGGTGGTGGCAGGCGTCTTCAACCTGATTCGCTCCCCTGATGAAAAGAGCTCCAGCAACATGGACGTCCCACGCATGAGGATGTTTAATGATTGCATCGTTGATCTCTCTCTTAGAGAGATCACGCGAGTAGGAGCCCGTTTCACTTGGTCAAATAATAGGGTTGACTCTGTCAGGAGTGTTCTCGACCGCGTCTTGGTCTCGGTGGATTGGGAGGTAGCCTTTCCTGTTTGCTCTCTCCGCGCCATCACCAGGGTAGGCTAGGATCACATCCCACTGCTTCTTTCCACTTGGGGGAGCGCCCTGCCATGGCAGAACCGCTTCCACTTTGAAAACTTTTGGCTAAACCAGCCAGGGTTTATAGAAGCGGTCCAGACTAGATGGCTGTCTGTGGTGGTGTCCCCCCTAGGAGATTCAATGCATTAGATGTCTGGCACCACTTCGCTAAGATTGCCCGCCAATTCATGAAGGGCTGGGGCAAATCTGGGTGCAGCGACAAGACTCCAGAAATGAGCTCTGCTGGAGGATATCCAGGACCTTGACCGGTCGGCAGACTCGGTGGGCCTCTCAGCGGACGAGTGGTCGCACCGTTATGCCCTTGAGACCTCCCTAGTTGATATTTACAAGGGGGAGGAGTTGTTCTGGCGGCAACGCGGCCGCCAAAACTGGCTCCTCCAGGGAGACGCGAACACAACCTATTTCCATGCGGTGGCCAATGGGCGCCATAGGAAATGCTCTATCCCATGCCCATGGGACAACGAGATCCTCATCGAGGAGGCAGGGGTGCTATCCTCCCATATTTACTCGTTCTATAAGTCACTCTTCTCGGCAGGACCCCGCACTGGGGTCGCGTTGGCAGTTGACTTTTGGCCGCCTAGGGCCAGGGTCACAGACGACGAGAATGCGGTGTTGGAGATATGCCCTAGAGGCAATAATAAATATGGTTATTATATCTTTATGTTTATGATAAATGTTTACATTCATGCTATAATAGTATTAACAAGGAAACATTAATACTTCTGTGATTTGTAAACTAAAATAGAGTCCCTAGTAAAGCCTGTTAATAATACTAGCTTGTTGGTTAATAAATGATTATGGTTTCCCTATCATGAACATAGAGATGTTATTAACAACAAGATCATATCGTTAGGAGAATGATATGGTGGACATACTCCTATAGATAAGCGTAGCATAAAGATCAAGTCATTTTAATAGTTCAATTGCTATATGCTTTCTGATACATAGTAACCTAATTCCTTCGACCATGAGATCATGCATATCACCTTCACCGGAAGGATGCTTTGATGACATCAAACACCACACCGTAACTGGGTGGCTATAAAGGTGGCATTGAGTGTTCAGAAAATATTGGTTGAGACACATGGATCAAGAGTGGGATTTGTCCATCCATATGACAGATAGATATACTTTAGGCCCTCTCGGTGGAATGTCATCCAATTATCTTGCAAGCATGTGACTGGCTCACAAGGGATCACATATCATGGGAACGAGAAAAGAGTACTTATCAGTAACGAGGTTGAACTAGGTATGCAGAGATACCGACGATCATAACCTCGGATAAGTAAACTATCATGAGACAAAGGGAAATTGGTAGCGTATGTAAGTGGTTCATTCGATCGCAAAGTAATCGTAGAAATATGTGGGAGCCATATGAATTTACAGATTCCTCTATTGGTTATTGATCAGAGAAGTGTCTCGATCATGTCCGCATAATTCACGAACCGTAGGGAGACACACTTAAGGATTCGATGTTGTTGAGTAGTTATGGAATGATGAGTAAGATACCGAATGTTGTTCGGAGTCTCGGATGGGATCCGGGATATCACGAGGAGATCCGGAATGGTCCGGAGAATAAGATTCATATAAGGAAAGTCCTGTTTCGGAGTTCGGGAATGGTTCCGGTGTTTTCATCGGGAATGTTCTAGAAGGTTTCGGAATGTCCGGCACTCCGGAGGGGAAGGGTACATGAGTGTGTCATATCAAGTTGGAACGATTGCATCATGTACTAGGTGTCATCGCTGAGCGAAACAAAGGTATAAATCAAATCCTAGTTTGAAAAGTCAAACGCCAATTTGAAAAGTCAAACGGCTATTTTGCTTGGTGGAGGGAGAGTAGGAAACCTACTTGGGGAGGAGTTCCTATCCCTCCACCCGCCGGCCTTGGAAGCCGAGTTGGGGAGGGACTCCCCTCCCCTTGGCCGACGCCTCCCACCTATATAAGGAGGGGCAGGGCTGCCCCTCCAAGACACACACCTCTCTCCTCTAAACCTAAACCCTAGCCGCCGGCCTCCACCATTATCGCCGCCGCCCCCTAGGGTTTTCCAAGTCGCCGAGTTGGGGCTCCCCTCTTGCCCTAGCCGCCGGCCTAGCTCCTCCTCCTTGGTACGTCTAAACCCTAGATCACCGAGGCTCTCTCATAGTCCACCATACTCGCTCCGTCTTAAGGCGAAGCCCTGCGAGATCTCCCCTCTACTTCCGGTACCACGCCGTCATGCTGCCGGAATCGCGAGGAGAGTGCTACAACCTCCGCTGCCTGCTGGAACAAGGGAGAGGAAGGTCTTCGTCGAAATCTAGAAACGTGTGACCGATCAAGGAAGCGCTGCCGGAACGCAGCGCCGGAAGGATCGTCTACGCGATCTTGAGATCGGCAAGAGTACGACTACATCACCCATGAGAATCCGCTCTCGTTAAACACTTTGGAATCTTCAAGGGTGAGTTATTCCATCGACTCGTTGCTACAATCTAGTAGATAGATCTTGGCTTGGTTGTTTGTATGCGGTAGAAAATTTTTGTTTTCCATGCTACGAACCCCTACAGTGGTATCAGAGCCGTGTCTATATGTAGATCTGTTGCACGAGTAGAACACAATGGTCATTGTGGGCGTTGATGCTTTTGTTGTTGATTGCTTCTTGTGTACTTTGCATCTTGCGGGATGGTGGGATGAAGCGGCCCGGGCTAACCTTACATGACATCGTTCATGAGACTTGCTCCACGCTTGACATGCAACTTGTATTGCATAAGTGGCTTTGCGGGTGCCTGTTTCTCCCAACATAGTTAAGATTCAATTTACAACGGGTGATTGACAATACTAGTATCAATGTTGTGGTTCTTGTTCGTAAGTTAGAACGACACTTATTGAAAGCCCCAAACCACGTAAAACATGCAAAGAAAGTAGAGGCGTCTAACTTTATTTTGCAGGGGTGTGCTGTGATGTGATATGGCCATGATTGTGATTATATTTGATGTATGCAATGTTCCTTATTGTAAGTTGGCAACCGGCAGGAGCCATATGGTTGTCTTTAATTTCTGTTAAGACCCGTGTGTCTATTCAAAGTAGTTGTAATAGTTGAAGCTGGTGGACGACAACCATGGAGCAGCATCATTGACCTTGATGCAATGCCGGTGATGATGGAGATCATGTCCGTGCTTGAAGATGGAGATCGGAAGCACAAAGAAGAAATGCCATATCATATCACATATTATGAATTGCATGTGATGTTAATCCTTTATGCATCTTGTATTGCTTAGTTAACGATGGTATCATTATAAGATGATCCCTCATGCACATGAATTTCAAGTTCTAAAGTGTTCATCCTTAGTAAGCACCGTTGCTAAAGCTTGTTGTTTCGAAGCACCACGTGATGATCGGGTGTGTTAGATTCCGCAAGTGTATACAACGTGAGCAAGCCAGATTTGCTCATGCGGAAGCTAAGGTTTGATCTTGATGAGCCTAGCATGTACAGACATGGTCTCGGAACACGGATCACCGAAAGTTAAAGCATGAATCATATAGTTGATATGATGAACATGTCGATTGTCCGCCATTGAAGCTACATCAACTCTCGTGATGATCGGTTTTGATGTGGTGGATTTGGTTCGTGTGATAACTAAAACAATGTGAGGGATATTGTTTTGAGTGGGAGTTCACCTAGATTAATTTAACTATTAATTAGAACTCAATTTGTCATAAACTTAGTCTAAACTATTGCAAATATGTTGTAGATCAATGGCGGCCCCTACCATCAATTTTAATGCGTTCCTAGAGAAAGAAAAGTTGAAAAACAATGGAAGCAATCATGGATTGGTTCCGTAATTTGAGGATTGTCCTCACTCTGGTAATTTGACCTATGTCTTGGATGCACATTGGGTGACCCACCGCAGCTACTGCTACCGATGAAGTAAAGAATGTTTACCTCGCTCGGAAGACTCGACTCCACAGTTCGTGTGCTATCTTGTATGGTTTAGAATCGGAGCTTCAGAAAAGGTTTGAGAATTCAGACCCACATGATATTGTCCGTGATCTCAAATTGATCTTTGAGACTCATGCGGCAATTGAGAGCTATGAGGCTTCTGAAAAGTTCTTTAACTACAAGATGGAAGAGGGCAGCTCCGTCAGTGAGCATGTGCTTAAGATGTCTGGGCACGCAAACAAACTTCAAAGCTTGGGTATTGTCATTCCTAATGCTTTGGGGATTTATCGTGTCCTCCAATCACTACCACCAAGTTACAAGAACTTTGTGATGAACTACAATATGCAAAACATGAACAAGCAGTTTCCAAAACTCTTCGCCATGTTAAAATCTGCAGAAGTGGAGATCAAGAAAGATCACCAAGTGTTGATGGTCAATAGGACCACCAAATTCAAGAAAGTCAAGTCTAAGCAAAAGGGACACTTCAAGAAGGGTGGTAAGAAAGTTACCGCGCCAACGAAGAAGACCAAGGCTGGACCTAAGCCTGATACTGAGTGCTTTTACTGCAAGGGAGAAGGTCACTGGAAGCGGAATTGCCCAGAGTATTTGGCGGATTTGAAGAACGGCAACATCAATAAGAAAGGTATATCTGATATACAAGTTATTGATGTGTATCTCACTAGTACTCGTAGTAGTGCCTGGGTATTTGATACTGGTTCGGTTGCTCATATTTGTAACTCGAAACAGGTGCTGCAGAATAAACGGAAGCTAGCGAAGAACGAGGTGACGATGCGCGTGGGAAATGGTGTTGGAGATATGCCCAAGAGGCTATAATAAAGTGGTTATTATCATATCTTCATACTTATGATAAATGTTTACATACCATGCTATAAGTGTATTAACAGGAAACATTAATACTTGTGTGATTTGTAAACATAAAAGAGTCCCTAGTAAAGCCTCTTGTTAAACTAGCTTGTTGGTTAATATATGATCATGGTTTCCTGATCATGAACATAGAGATGTTATTAACAACAGGGTCATATCATTAGGAGAATGATGTGATGGACATACTCCTATAGTTAAGCGTAGCATAAAGATCAAGTCATTTTAATAGTTCAATTGCTATATGCTTTCTGATACATAGTAACCTAATTCCTTCGACCATGAGATCATGCATATCACCTTCACCAGAAGGATGCTTTGATGACATCAAACACCACACCATAACTGGGTGGCTATAAAGGTGGCATTGAGTGTTCGGAAAGTATTGGTTGAGATACATGGATCAAGAGTGGGATTTGTCCATCCATATGACAGATAGATATACTCTGGGCCCTCTCGGTGGAATGTCATCCAATTATCTTGCAAGCATGTGACTGGCTCACAAGGGATCACATATCACGGGAACGATAAAAGAGTACTTATCGGTAACGAGGTTGAACTAGGTATGCAGAGATACCGACGATCATAACCTCGGATAAGTAAACTATCGTGAGACAAAGGGAAATTGGTATCGTATGTAAGTGGTTTATTCGATCGCAAAGTAATCGTAGAAATATGTGGGAGCCATATGAATATCCATATTCCTCTATTGGTTATTGATCGGAGAAGTGTCTCGATCATGTCCGCATAATTCACGAACCGTAGGAGACACACTTAAGGATTCGATGTTGTTGAGTAGTTATGGAATGATGAGTAAGAGACGGAATGTTGTTCGGAGTCTCGGATGGGATCCGGGATATCACGAGGAGATCCGGAATGGTCCGGAGAATAAGATTCATATAAGGAAAGTCCTGTTTCGAAGTTCGGGAATGGTTCCGGTGTTTTCATCGGGAATGTTCTAGAAGGTTCCAGAATGTCCGGCACTCCGGAGGGGAAGGGTACATGAGTGTGTCATATCAAGTTGGAATGATTGCATCATGTACTAGGTGTCATCGCTGAACAAAATAAAGGGTTTTAATCAAATCCTAGTTCGAAAAGTCAAACGCTAAATTGAAAAGTCAAACGGCTATTTTGGGAAGTGGAGGGGAAGGTGGAAACCTACTTGGGGAGGAGTTCCTCCCCTCCACCGCCCCCCTTGGGAGAGTTGGGAGGGACCTCCTGGCGCGCCCCCTCCACCTATATAAGGAGGGGCAGGGCTGCCCCTCCTAGCACCCAACACCTCCACCCGCAAACCCTAGCCCTAAGCCGCCGCCCTAGGGCAAGCCGCCGCCTCCTAGCTAACCCTAGCCGCCGGCCAAGCCTCCTCCTTGGTGTGTCTAAACCCTAGATTGCCGAGGAGCTCTCTCATAGTCCACCATACTCGCTCCGGCTTAAGGCGAAGCCCTGCGAGATCTCCCCTCTACTTCCGGTACCACGCCGTTGTGCTACCGGAATCGCGAGGAGAGTGCTACAACCTCCGCTGCCTGCTGGAACAAGGGAGAGGAAGGTCTCCCGAAAATTTAACGCAGGACAGATCATGGGAGCGCTGCCGGAACGCAGCGCCGGAAGGATCGTCTACGCGATCTTGAGATCGGAAGTGTACGACTACATCACCCACGAGAATCTGCTCTCGTTAACTGCTCTGGATCTTCGAGGGTTAGTATTCCATTGACTCGTTGCTACAATCTAGTAGATAGATCTTGGCTTGATCATAGATTAGATCTTGATTGTGTGTTCATACGGTAGAAATTTTTTGTTTTCCATGCTACGAACCCCTACAGTGGTATCAGAGCCGTGTCTATATGTAGATCTATTGCACGAGTAGAACACAATGGTCATTGTGGGCGTTGATGCTTTTGTTGTCGATTGCTTCTTGTGTACTTTGCATCTTTCGGGATGGTGGGATGAAGCGGCCCGGGCTAACCTTACATGACATCGTTCATGAGACTTGCTCCACTCTTGACATGCAACTTGTATTGCATAAGTGGCTTTGTGGGTGCCTGTTTCTCCCAACATAGTTAAGATTCAATTTACAACGGGTGATTGACAATAATAGTATCAATGTTGTGGTTCTTGTTCGGAAGTTAGAACGACACTTATTGAAAGCCCCAAACCACGTAAAATATGCAAAGAAAATTAGGGGCGTCTAACTTTGTTTTGCAGGGGTGTGTTGTGATGTGATATGGCCATGATTGTGATTATATATGATGTATGCAATGTTCCTTATTGTAAGTTGGCAACCGACAGGAGCCATATGGTTGTCTTTTAAATTCTATTAAGACCCGCGTGTCTATTCAAAGTAGTTGTAATAGTTGAAGCTGGTGGACGGCAACCATGGAGCAGCATCATTGACCTTGATGCAATGCCGGTAATGATGGAGATCATGTTCGTGCTTGAAGATGGAGATCGGAAGCACAAAGAAGAAAGGCCATATCATATCATATATTATGCACTGCATGTGATGTTACTCCTTTATGCATCTTGTATTGCTTAGTTAACGACGGTAGCATTATAATATGATCCCTCAAGCACACAAATTTCAAGTTTTAATGTGTTCATCCTTAGTAAGCACCGTTGCTAAAGCTTGTTGTTTCGAAGCACCACGTGATGATCGGGTGTGTTAGATTCTGCAAGTGTATACAACGTGAGCAAGCCAGTTTTGCTCATGCGGAAGCTAAGGTTTGATCTTGACGAGCCTAGCATGTACAGACATGGTCTCGGAACACGGATCACCGAAAGGTAAAGCATGAGTCATATAGTAGATATGATGAACATGTTGATTGTTCGCCATTGAAGCTACATCAACTCTCGTGATGATCGGTTTTGATGTGGTGGATTTGGTTCGTGTGATCACTAAAACAATGGGAGAGATATTGTTTTGAGTGGGAGTTCAACGGCAATATGATTAAAAGTTGAACACTATTTATCATATATTAAATCAAAGTGAATTTGCATAGTTGTTGTAGTCATTGGCATCCATTTACCACCTTGCGCTTAGTTTTAATTGAGATGATAGAACTATCGAATTCTGGTAAGTTACTTTACGAACTGGTATCGTATTGTTTTGAAGTGTTAATCTAAAGTTTAAAAGTCCCATTGCAAACTTTCAGTAAGTTTCGATTACTCCGTGAAATTTAATAGTTGGTATTAAATCAAGAGTAACAATTCCAGTGTTAGTATATAAGTATCATGTTTGTCTCCATGATTCTTGATATTCGAAAGATAGTTTCAATATCAAGGTAATCTAGGAGTTGAAAGAGTTGTTTCAGAAACCATGATGTGTGGAAGATATTGTGATATCTGAAACGAAATTTTGGTTGTAACATGATAGAGTATAATATGGCAAAAGTCATGTTCTCATATTTGATGAGAATTTGCAAAAGGTTGGAGACGCTGGTTGTCTTAATTCTCCAAAAGGTTTTGGAGAGCAACATTATACTCGCGATTCACCGTTGTAAGCTAAAGTAGCTTGATCATGAATAATTCCATGAGAAGGCTGAATATTTGATGTAGGTAAAATGTTTACTACACAAAGAGATTACTAAAGAAAGGAATTTGAAAGAACACCGAACATTTGATGATGGTAATCTACTTCAAAGTGCAAGTCCAAAGACATTGGTATTTAACTATACACGCTTTGGACTATGTGTCATGTGTATGGCTCCACTATTGATGTTGATAGATTCTTTCAAACAGAAAAATAAATACTGAAAGAGAATCTCATAAGTATATGGCAGAAAAGAAAAGACTAGAATTGTTCAGCTTAAGTATATAGATGATATACATGTTATGGATATATTCTTTGCTTATTAAACAATGTGGTTCTTATGTATTTGATACTGAATTTGTTGGTGTGAATCGTCATACGAAACAACACAATTCATGAACTACAATGGCCTAAGTAACTAGCAAAAGAATATGCGATGATGTTCATCGAGAACAAATAAAGGGTTATTGTGTTGCTCGTTAAAAGCTTGCCTTCAAGATTTGTTTTATCAGGTATTATGAGAACAAAAGGGTTGTTCAAATAATTGCCGTAATCCATAAAAGATGGATGATTTACAAATATCGTTGGAGAAATCGCATCCATAAAACTAGTGCTAAAAATGTCGAAAGACAAATTGATTAAAAGATCACTTAGGAAGTGACATCGCCGTTTAAATTATATTGGAAAGAAAACATGAAGAAACTCCATGTGGATGGAATTTTGGAGTCTTTTGATTTTTGATCAAATGACGCTTGTGAAACTTTCCTAGAGATAATTAAACTTCGTTCATAGGCCAAAAGGGAACGAATGACTAGCTTATTGGAACTTGTACATATTGTTGTATGAAGTCCATATGTGTAGTCAAGAGCGATGGATTTCAACTTCATATGCTTTCTCCGAAAATTTGAGTGAATATATGAATATTTACTTAATAAGGATGAAGTATGAAACATTTGAAAAGTTCAAAGATTTTTAAGATGAAGTGCAAAATTATTGTAACAAGAATATTATTAGTTTATGATAAGATCATAAAGGAAGATATTTGAGTTACAAGTTTAGCATAATACCTAAGATTTAAGGAATCGTTCCATGGATTTGCATTTCCCGAAACACCATAAGAGTATGGAGCATTCGAGATATGTGATTAAACCTTGTTTGACATGGTAAGATCAAAGGTGTAATTCATAAAACTGCCATTATATTTTAAAGATTAAAATCTTTAGAGACTATCGTTTTTCAACTCAAAAGAGCTCCATCATAATCCGTTGAATTGACACCATATAAAGTTATGGTTTGGGATAAAACCCAAGTTGTCCTTTCTTAAACATTGGTGTGCTATGCATAAGAAAGATGTTTGCAACCAAAGTCGGATAAATCTGTCTTTGTATGTTATTTCGAATAACTATTCCTCCATAACATCGGAGACAAAAATGTTTGTCGCTTAGAACGTCAAGTTTCTTAGAGAAGGAACTTTTCCGTGAAAAGTTAAGTGGGAGGACAATAGAACTTTGACAAGGTTAAAAAGAACCTTAGCTATATATGATCAAAGTTACGCAGCGCCGAAAAGTGTTCCGGAGGCAGCAACAATGCTCATGGCTCACATGCCTCAAAGGTTGTGGTCACGGAGGTCTAAGTTCCTATTGAAACAAGTAGGTCGGGTAAACAATCAAATACCAAGATTTGAGAGTTAAAATCAATATTTGACAGTAATGATCCGACTACATGCAAAGAAGCGATGATGGGCCCTGACTCCGTCAAATGGATTGAAGCCATAAAATCCGTGACAGTTCCATATACGAGAGATCAAGCTTTGAACTTGAAAGACCCTCTGGAAAGGTACAAGACCTTACAGTCGTATTTGGATCTATAAAGAAATAGACATGGATGTTTCACATCTATTAAATAGTCGACATGTTGGGAAATAGTTCACAACAATGTTTAAAGGTTGACTATGACAAGATCTGATCTTTCATAGCAATATTTAGTCTAGACGGATTAATGTAGCAACCACTACATATAATTTTGTTATGTGATAGTTGAATAAACAAAACAAGTTCTTCTAATAGAATGGTTACCTAAGACGCGTGCATAACACGGTCCAAAGGGTTTTGTTAATTCAAAGGATGCTAAAGGCATATGCAAACTTCAATGGTTGAAGTAAGCATCGCGGAGTTGGAATCTTCACTATGATGAAACTGTTAAAATAATTTAATTTCATCGGAGACGATGAAGATGCTTGCACTTGCAAGAAATTAAGTGGGAGCGCTAAGACATATTTCTAATACATTATGTGGGAGACATATTGTTGATTGGAAGTGATGTATCCTTTTATTAACACAGGATAAGCATTTCATCTCGATGAAAGGCTTAGGCAGAACCCGAATATTTGGCATCAATGTCTATATGGATAAATTGTGACGCCAATATGGTTGTGCCAGAAGTACATAGACGAGATATTGAATGAGTTCAATATAGAAACTACAAGAAAGGTTCTTGTTGCACAGGAAGGATTGGATAAAGATTTAAGTATTTTTGATACTTGATAGATACAATCACAAAGAGTATTTTATCAATCATGCTGTGATGTGTACAAATCCAGAAATGTCATATGCACTAAATGTTATGAGCATATACCAGAATAATTCATAAGATGATTATTGGACGATAGTAAAGATATTCTTATGATCTTTTAAAAGAACTAAGAATATATTATTTTGTCTAAGTGACAAATAGATGGTTAGTTCATTGTAAAAGTATTACACTGATACTAGTTTTGTCATGAAGTACAAATTAAGTTTATCTCAATCTAAACTAAGGGTGTCACAATGTGATGGAAAGTAAGTTCCATGATGGATTTGGATGAGTTCCAAAGTTAAGACATTGTGACAGATACTACAACAAAAGGCTAAGTATATAACTGCTATTATAGCAGCAAAAGAGGGCATTTGTGTCAAGTAGTTTGTTATCAAACTAGGTGTAGTTCACAGCAGGGATAATGCTATGGAGATATATTGTACGACAATATTATCAACATGTTTTAACCCCAAAGAACTAAAGGTCACACCAAAGGACCAAAATTTGTACAAAGCCATCTCATTAGAGAATGAGTGATGCGTAGAGACGCAAAGACATGCAATTACACACGGACCTGGAAGTGTCAGATCCGGAGATCAGTTGACCACTAGCAATCGTGTACATACGACACCAGAAAGCCATAGGTGTTGAATACACAAAGGTTTGAAACTAGATTATTAACTCTAGTGCAAGTGGGAGACTGTTGGAGATATGCCCAAGAGGCAATAATAAAGTGGTTATTATCATATCTTCATACTTATGATAAATGTTTACATACCATGCTATAATTGTATTAACAGGAAACATTAATACTTGTGTGATTTGTAAACATAAAAGAGTCCCTAGTAAAGCCTCTTGTTAAACTAGCTTGTTGGTTAATATATGATCATGGTTTCCTGATCATGAACATAGAGATGTTATTAACAACAGGGTCATATCATTAGGAGAATGATGTGATGGACATACTCCTATAGTTAAGCGTAGCATAAAGATCAAGTCATTTTAATAGTTCAATTGCTATATGCTTTATGATACATAGTAACCTAATTCCTTCGACCATGAGATCATGCATATCACCTTCACCGGAAGGATGCTTTGATGACATCAAACACCACCGTGAATGGGTGGCTATAAAGGTGGCATTGAGTGTTCGAAAAGTATTGGTTGAGACACATGGATCAAGAGTGGGATTTGTCCATCCATATGACAGATAGATATACTCTGGGCCCTCTCGGTGGAATGTCATCCAATTACCTTGCAAGCATGTGACTGGCTCACAAGGGATCACATATCACGGGAACGAGAAAAGAGTACTTATCGGTAACGAGGTTGAACTAGGTATGCAGAGATACCGACGATCATAACCTCGGATAAGTAAACTATCGTGAGACAAAGGGAAATTGGTAGCGTATGTAAGTGGTTCATTCGATCGCAAAGTAATCGTAGAAATATGTGGGATCCATATGAATTTCCAGATTCCTCTATTGGTTATTGATCGGAGAAGTGTCTCGATCATGTCCGCATAATTCACGAACCGTAGGAAGACACACTTAAGGATTCGATGTTGTTGAGTAGTTATGGAATGATGAGTAAGATACCGAATGTTGTTCGGAGTCTCGGATGGGATCCGGTATATCACGAGGAGATCCGAAATGGTCCGGAGAATAAGATTCACATAAGGAAAGTCCTGTTTCGGAGTTCGGGAATGGTTCCGGTGTTTTCATCGGGAATGTTCTAGAAGGTTCCGGAATGTCCGGCACTCCGGAGGGGAAGGGTACATGAGTGTGTCATATCAAGTTGGAATGATTGCATCATGTACTAGGTGTCATCACTGAGCGAAATAAAGGTATAAATCAAATCCTAGTTTGAAAAGTCAAACGCCAATTTGAAAAGTCAAACGGCTATTTTGCTTGGTGGAGGGAGAGTAGGAAACCTACTTGGGGAGGAGTTCCTATCCCTCCACCCGCCGGCCTTGGAAGCCGAGTTGGGGAGGACTCCTCCCTTGGCCGCCTCCCACCTATATAAGGAGGGGCAGGGCTGCCCCTCCAAGACACACACCTCTCTCCTCTAAACATAAACCCTAGCCGCCGGCCTCCACCATTGTCGCCGCCGTCCCCTAGGGTTTGCCAAGTCGCCAAGTTGGGGCTCCCCTCTTGCCCTAGCCGCCGGCCTAGCTCCTCCTCCTTGGTGCGTCTAAACCCTAGATCACTGAGGCTCTCTCATAGTCCACCATACTCGCTCCGGCTTAAGGCGAAGCCTGAGATCTCCCTCTACTTCGGTACCACGTCATGTCCCGGAATCACGAGGAGAGTGCTACAACCTCCGCTGCTGCTGGAACAAGGGAGAGGAAGGTCTTCGTCAGTACCGAGCGTGTGACCGGCTGAGCGCTGCCGGAGCCTTGGCCGGAAGGATCGTCTACGCGATCTTGAGATCGGCAAGAGTACGACTACATCACCCATGAGAATCCGCTCTCGTTAAACACTTTGGAATCTTCGAGGGTGAGTTATTCCATCGACTCGTTGCTACAATCTAGTAGATAGATCTTGGCTTGGTTGTTTGTATGCGGTAGAAATTTTTTGTTTTCCATGCTACGAACCCCTACAGTGGTATCAGAGCCGTGTCTATATGTAGATCTGTTGCACGAGTAGAACACAATGGTCATTATGGGCGTTGATGCTTTTGTTGTCGATTGCTTCTTGTGTACTTTGCATCTTGCGGGATGGTGGGATGAAGCGGCCTGGGCTTACCTTACATGACATCGTTCATGAGACTTGCTCCACGCTTGACATGCAACTTGTATTGCATAAGTGGCTTTGCGGGTGCCTGTTTCTCCCAACATAGTTAAGATTCAATTTACAACGAGTGATTGACAATACTAGTATCAATGTTGTGGTTCTTGTTCGTAAGTTAGAACGACACTTATTGAAAGCCTGATACTGAGTGCTTTTACTGCAGGGGAGAAGGTCACTGGAAGCGGAATATCCCAAAGTATTTGGCGTATTTGAAGAACGGCAACATCAAGAAGAAAGGTATATCCGATATACATGTTATTGATGTGTATCTCACTTGTACTCGTAGTAGTGCCTGGGTATTTGATAGTGGTTCGGTTGCTCATATTTGTAACTCGAAACAGGTGCTGCAGAATAAACAGAAGCTAGCGAAGAACGAGGTGACAATGCGCATGGGAAATGGTGTTGGAGATATGCCCAAGAGGCAATAATAAAGTGGTTATTATCATATCTTCATACTTATGATAAATTTTTACATACCATGCTATAACTGTATTAACAGGAAACATTAATACTTGTGTGATTTGTAAACATAAAAGAGTCCCTAGTAAAGCCTCTTGTTAAACTAGCTTGTTGGTTAATATATGATCATGGTTTCCTGATCATGAACATAGAGATGTTATTAACAACAGGGTCATATCATTAGGAGAATGATGTGATGGACATACTCCTATAGTTAAGCGTAGCATAAAGATCAAGTCATTTTAATAGTTCAATTGCTATATGCTTTCTGATACATAGTAACCTAATTCCTTCGACCATAAGATCATGCATATCACCTTCACCAGAAGGATGCTTTGATGACATCAAACACCACACCGTAACTGGGTGGCTATAAAGGTGGCATTGAGTGTTCGGAAAGTATTGGTTGAGACACATGGATCAAGAGTGGGATTTGTCCATCCATATGACGGATAGATATATCTGGTCCCTCTCGGTGGAATGTCATCCAATTAGCTTGCAAGCATGTGACTGGCTCACAAGGGATCACATATCACGGGAACGAGAAAAGAGTACTTATCGGTAACGAGGTTGAACTAGGTATGCAGAGATACTGACGATCATAACCTCGGATAAGTAAACTATCGTGAGACAAAGGGAAATTGGTATCGTATGTAAGTTGTTTATTCGATCGCAAAGTAATCGTAGAAATATGTGGGAGCCATATGAATTTCCATATTCCTCTATTGGTTATTGATCGGAGAAGTGTCTCGATCATGTCCGCATAATTCACGAACCGTAGGGAGACACACTTAAGGATTCGATGTTGTTGAGTAGTTATGGAATGATGAGTAAGAGACCGAATGTTGTTCAGAGTCTCGGATGGGATCCGGGATATCACGAGGAGATCCGGAATGGTCCGGAGAATAAGATTCATATAAGGAAAGTCCTGTTTCGGAGTTCGGGAATGGTTCCGGTGTTTTCATCAGGAATGTTCTAGAAGGTTCCGGAATGTCCGGCACTCCGGAGGGGAAGGGTACATGAGTGTGTCATATTAAGTTGGAATGATTGCATCATGTACTAGGTGTCATCTCTGAACAAAATAAAGGGTTTAATCAAATCCTAGTTTGAAAAGTCAAACGCCAAATTGAAAAGTCAAACGGCTATTTTGGGAAGTGGAGGGGAAGGTGGAAACCGAGTTGGGGAGGAGTTCCTCCCCTCCACCGCCGGTCCCCTTGGGAAACCGAGTTGGGGACGGACTCCCCTCCCCTGGCGCGCCCCCTCCACCTATATAAGGAGGGGCAGGGCTGCCCCTCCTAGCACCCAACACCTCCACCCGCAAACCCTAGGCCTAAGCCGCCGCCCTAGGGCAAGCCGCCGCCTCCGCCTAGCTAACCCTAGCCGCCAGCCAAGCCTCCTACTTGGTGTGTCTAAACCCTAGATCGCCGAGGAGCTCTCTCATAGTCCACCATACTCGCTCCGGCTATAGAAATGAGATCTCCCTCTACTTCCCGGTACCACGCCGTTGTCGGGAATCATGAGGAGAGTGCTACAACCTCCGCTGCCTGCTGGAACAAGGAGAGGAAGGTCTTCATCGAAAACAACGTGACCGATCATGAGCGCCGCTTTAACGCAGCGTCGGAAGGATCGTCTACGCGATCTTGAGATCGGAAGTGTACGACTACATCACCCACGAGAATCTGCTCTCATTAACCGCTTTGGATCTTCGAGGGTTAGTATTCCATCGACTCGTTGCTACAATCTAGTAGATAGATCTTGGTTTGATCATAGATTAGATCTTGATTGTGTGTTCATGGGGTAGAATTTTTTTGTTTTCCATGCTACGAACCCCTACAAATGGATCAAAGGTTGATGTGATCGCGGTCGACACGCTACCTCTTCATCTACCATCGGGATTAGTTTTATACTTAAATAATTGTTATTTGGTGCCTGCGTTAAGCATGAACATTATATCGGGATCTTGTTTTTTGCGAGACGGTTACTTGTTTAAGTCCGAGAATAATGGTTGTTCGATTTATATGAGTAATATGTTTTATGCACATGCACCTTTGATAGATGGTCTATTCTTATTGAATCTCGATAGTGGAAATACACATATTAATAACATTGAGGCTAAACATTTGAAATCGAGCGATAACTCGACCTATATGTGGCACTGTCGTCTTGGTCACATTGGAGTGAAGCGTATGAAGAAACTCCATTCTGATGGACTTCTTGAATCACTTGATTTCGAATCACTTGAAAGATGCGAAGCATGTCTGATGGGTAAAATGACTAAGACTCCATTTTCTGGTATGATGGAGCGAGCTACGGACTTATTGGAAATCATACATACCGATGTGTGTGGTCCAATGAGTGTAGCATCGCGCGGTGGTTATCGTTATGTTCTTACCTTCACGGATGACTTGAGTAGATATGGGTATATCTATTTCATGAAACATAAGTCTGAAACTTTCGAGAAGTTTAAGGAATTTCAAAGTAAGGTAGAGAATCAACATAACAAGAAGATTAAATTTCTACGTTCTGATCGTGGAGGTGAATATCTAAGTTACGAGTTTGGCGAGCATTTGAAGAAATGCGGAATACTTTCACAATTGACACCGCCGGGAACACCACAATGTAATGGTGTGTCCGAACGTCGTAATCGAACTCTCTTAGATATGGTTCGTTCTATGATGTCACTTACAGATTTACCGCTATCATTTTGGGGTTATGCATTAGAAACAACCGCATTCACTTTAAATAGGGCACCGTCTAAATCCGTTGAAACGACACCGTATGAATTATGGTTTGGGAAGAAACCTAAATTGTCGTTCCTTAAAGTTTGGGGTTGCGAAGCCTATGTAAAGAAGTTACAGCCGGACAAGCTTGAACCCAAAGCGGAAAAATGCGTCTTCATAGGATACCCAAAGGAAACTATTGGGTACACCTTCTATCATAGATCCGAAGGCAAAATCTTTGTTGCCAAGAATGGATCCTTTCTAGAGAAGGAATTTCTCTCGAAAGAAGTGACTGGAAGGAAAGTAGAACTCGACGAGGTTGTCGAACCTTCTCTCGAACTTGTGAGTAGCACAGCACCGGAAGAAGTTCCTGTGGTGCCTGCACCAATAAGAGAGGAAGCTAGTGATGATGATCATGAAACTTCGGTTGTAGTTACTACAGAGCCTCGCAGGTCAACGAGAACTCGTACCACTCCTGATTGGTATGATCCCGTTATGAATGTCATGTTGGTGGACAACACCGATGACCCTGCGACATATGAGGAAGCAATGATGAGCCCAGATTCCAATAAATGGCAAGAAGCCATGAAATCCGAGATTGGATCCATGTACGAAAACCAAGTATGGACTTTGGTGGACTTACCGGATGGCCGGAAGGCTATCGAGAACAAATGGATTTTCAAGAAGAAAAAAGATGCTGATGGTAATGTTACTGTCTATAAAGCTCGACTTGTTGCAAAAGGGTTTCGACAAATTCAAGGAGTTGACTACGATGAGACTTTCTCACCAGTAGTGATCTAAAGTCTGTGAGAATTATGTTAGCAATCGCTGCATATTATGATTATGAGATATGGCAGATGGATGTCAAAACAGCGTTCCTCAATGGAGACATTGATGAAGAGTTGTATATGATGCAACCCAAAGGTTTTGTCGATCCTAAAGATGCTAACAAGGTATGCAAACTTCAACGGTCCATCTATGGATTGAAGCAAGCATCCCGAAGTTGGAATCAACATTTTGATAAGGTAATCAAAAGTTTTGGTTTTATACAAACTTATGGAGAAGCTTGTATTTACAAGAAAGTGAGTGGGAGCTCTGTAGCATTCTTAATACTATATGTAGATGACATATTGTTGATTGGGAATGATGTAGACCTTCTTAATCGTGTCAAGGAATATTTGAATAATAGTTTTTCAATGAAGGATCTTGGTGAAGCAGCTTACATATTAGGCATAAAGATTTATAGAGATAGATCGAGATGCCTGATATCATTGTCACAAAGTATATATTTGGACAAAGTTCTAAAGAGTTTTGGAATGTAAGATAGCAAGAAAGGGTTCTTGCCCATGTTGCCCAATACTACCTTGAGCAAAACTCAAAGTCCGACAACGGCAGAAGATAGAGAAAGGACGAGTAAAACTCCCTATGCCTCAGCCATAGGATCTCTAATGTATGCCATGCTATGTACTAGACCCGACATTGCATATGCTGTTAGTTTAACTAGCAGATATCAAAGTGATCCAGGAGTGGATCATTGGACAGCGGTCAAAAACATCCTTAAGTACTTGAGAAGAACTAAGGATATGGTTCTTTCTTATGGAGGTGATGAACAGCTCGTTGTTAATGGTTACACCGATGCTAGTTGAAACACCAATCCGGATGATTCTAAATCACAATCTGGATACGTATTTACTTTGAATCGTGCAGCAGTTAGCTGGAGGAGTGCAAAGCAAAGCGTTGTGGCGAGATCTTCAACTGAATCGGAATACATGGCTGCTTCGGAGGCTTCACAAGAAGCGATATGGATGAAAGAGTTCATTACAGAGCTCGGTGTGGTTCCTAGTGCGCTAGACCCAATGTCAATCTACTGTGATAACATGGGCGCCATAGCCAATGCGCAAGAACCAAGGTCACACAAGAAGCTGAAGCACATCAAACTATGTTTTCATGCTATTCGAGAACATGTCCAAGATGGGGACATAAAGATTTGCAAAGTACACACAGATCTGAATGTGGCGGATCCGTTGACTAAACCTCTCCCAGGGGAAAACATGACCAACACCAAACTGCCATGGGTGTTCGGTATATTACCATGTAATCTAGATTAGATGACTCTAGTGCAAGTGGGAGACTGTTGGAGATATGCCCTAGAGGCAATAATAAATATAGTTATTATTATATCTTTGTGTTTATGATAAATGTTTACATTCATGCTATAATAGTATTAACAAGGAAACATTAATATTTGTGTGATTTGTAAACTAAAATAGAGTCCCTAGTAAAGCCTCTTAATAATACTAGCTTGTTGGTTAATAAATGATTGTGGTTTCCCTATCATGAACATTGAGATGTTATTAACAACAAGATCATATCGTTAGGAGAATGATATGGTGGACATACTCCTATAGATAAGCGTAGCATAAAGATCAAGTCATTTTAATAGTTCAATTGCTATACGCTTTCTGATACATAGTAACCTAATTCCTTCGACCATGATATCATGCATATCACCTTCACCGGAAGGATGCTTTGATGACATCAAACACCACACCGTAACTGGGTGGCTATAAAGGTGGCATTGAGTGTTCGGAAAGTATTGGTTGAGACACATGGATCAAGAGTGGGATTTGTCCATCCATATGACGGATAGATATACTCTGGACCCTCTCGGTGGAATGTCATCCAATTAGCTTGCAAGCATGTGACTGGCTCACAAGGGATCACATATCACGGGAACGAGAAAAGAGTACTTATCAGTAACGAGGTTGAACTAGGTATGTAGAGATACCGACGATCATAACCTCGGATAAGTAAACTATCGTGAGACAAAGGGAAATTAGTATCGTATGTAAGTGGTTCATTCGATCGCAAAGTAATCGTAGAAATATGTGGGAGCCATATGAATTTCCAGATTCCTCTATTGGTTATTGTTCGGAGAAGTGTCTCGATCATGTCCGCATAATTCACGAACCGTAGGGAGACACACTTAAGGATTCGACGTTGTTTGAGTAGTTATGGAATGATAAGTAAGAGACAGAATGTTGTTCGGAGTCTCAGATGGGATCCGGGATATTACGAGGAGATCCGGAATGGTCCAGAGAATAAGATTCACATAAGGAAAGTCATGTTTCGGAGTTCGGGAATGGTTCCGGTGTTTTCATCGGGAATGTTCTAGAAGGTTCCGGAATGTCCGGCACTCCGGAGGGGAAGGGTACATGAATGTGTCATAACAAGTTGGAATGGTTGCATCATGTACTAGGTGTCATCGCTGAGTGAAATAAAGGGATAAATCAAATCCTAGTTTGAAAAGTCAAACGCCAATTTGAAAAGTCAAACGACTATTTTGCTTGGTGGAGGGAGAGTAGGAAACCTACTTGGGGAGGAGTTCCTCTCCCTCCACCCGCCGGCCTTGGAAGCCGAGTTGGGGAGGGACTCCCCTCCCCTTGGCCGGTGCCTCCCACCTATATAAGGAGGGGCAGGGCTGCCCCTCCAAGACACACACCTCTCTCCTCTAAACCTAAACCCTAGCCGCCGGCCTCCACCATTGTCGCTGCTGCCCCCTAGGGTTTGCCAAGTCGCCGAGTTGGGGCTCCCCTCTTGCCCTAGCCGCCGGCCTAGCTCCTCCTCCTTGGTGCGTCTAAACCCTAGATCACCGAGGCTCTCTCATAGTCCACCATACTCGCTCCGGCTGAAGGCGAAGCCCTGCGAGATCTCCCCTCTACTTCCGGTACCACGCCGTCGTGCTGCCGGATTCGTGAGGAGAGTGCTACAACCTCCGCTGCCTGCTGGAACAAGGGAGAGGAAGGTCTTCGTCGAGTACCGAACGTGTGACCGATCATGAAGCGCTGCAAAGGATCGTCTACGCGATCTTGAGATCGGCAAGAGTACGACTACATCACCCACGAGAATCCGCTCTCGTTAAACACTTTGGAATCTTCGAGGGTGAGTTATTCCATTGACTCGTTGCTACAATCTAGTAGATAGATCTTGGCTTGGTTGTTTGTATGCGATAGAAATTTTTTGTTTTCCATGCTACGAACCCCTACCTGCGGTGCTCACCCTACCATTCTTGCCAGAGGAGGTTGAGCGGGCGGTGAAGGCCTTGAAGGCCAACTCCGCCCCGGGCCCTGACGGCCTCTCGGTAGCTTTCTTCCAGACCTTCTGGAGGGAACTCCAACCGGTCGTCATGCCTATGTTCCAGGAATTCTACACGGGGACCCTGGTGAAGGGCCAGCTGAATCTCGGCATGATAACCTTGATCCCGAAAGTGAGAGGGGCCTCGGACATTCGCCAATTCAGGCCCATTACGGTCCTTAATGTCATCCAGTGCATCTTCGTGAAAGTGTGCGCTTCTCGCCTTACCCCGATCATGGAGCGCCTAACCCATCAGTATCAATTTGCTTTTCTCAAAGGCAGATTCATACATGATGGGATCCTCGCCCTCCACGAGGTTAGCCACGAGATCAAGTTCAGGAAGTTGAAAGGCATCTTCTTGAAGCTAGACTTCCAGAAGACCTACGACTGCCTGGACTGGCACTTTCTTCGTCAGGTCCTCATTACACAAGGATTTGACGATCGCCTGATCACCTGGATTATGCAGTTCGTCATGACCGGGAGCACGGCGATTAACATCAATGGGGTGATTGGGCCATACTTCCACCCCTCCTGCGGTGTTACACAGGGGGGCCCCCTATCCCCCCTTCTCTTCAACGCAGCCATGGACGCCCTTGCGGAGATGCTTGATAAAGCTAAGGCAGCTGGCCACATCTCCGGTGTGGTCGGCCACCTCATTCTGGGGGAGGGTCACCCAGCTCCAATATGCAAACGGCACGATGATCATGATCGAAGGATCAACTCTCGATATTGCGAACCTCAAGTTCCTCTTCCTATGCTTTCAGGAAATGTCGGGTCTACGCATTAACTTCGACAAGAGCGAGGTTATCGCGCTGGGGTTCTCACAAGACGAGCAATAGAGGATAGCTGACAATTTCAATTGTCGGCTTTCCTCCTTCCCCATCACTTATCTAGGGATGCCGGTCCGCGACACCAGGATCCTTATCAGGGACCTGGATCCACTTGTGGACAGGGTGCGCTCTCCAAACCCTGGTGTGGTAGATTCACATCTAAAGGTAGCAAGATTGTCTTAGTTGACTCTTGCCTCTCCAGCCTCCCCATGTACATGATGGGATTGTACCTCCTTCCTGAAGGGGTCAACGGGGCATTCGATAAGGAACTCTCCCAGTTCTTTTGGCAAGACCCTGTGGGGCGCTAGAAGTACCACATGATCAAATGGGCAGACATTTGCGCCCCCAACGGTCGATGATGATGCTAAGTATAGAAATAAATAAGTATAATATATCAGCATGCATATAGTTTGAGTCTTCAAAGCTTCATCACCTGGCCTGTCTGTGCATCACTGAATTTTCCCACTACAGTCGATGAATCACAAATGGCCACATAGTATAATATGCTAGTACGAAGTTTTTTCTTCTTCTTCTTGAGAACAAGCACATGTATGCTCGGCCAGTTGGTGCTGCAGTACCGATCCAGTGCCGGCCGGCCGGTTTACGGAGAACGGATCGAGCATGCAATTAGGGTAAGAGAGTCGATCTAGGTCTTCCAACGGAATCCCAACGCCTGCACCTCCTCCACCAGATCGCCCCACTCCGGCAGAGGTCGTCGCCTCTAGATCCGAGCTCCCACGAAGCCACCGTCGGCCGGAGTCGCGGGGATGTCAATGGCGAGCGGGCCTCGTCCAGCGCCGGCGTTCTCCTCCCTACCGCTTGGGCGATGAGGGAGAAGGATGGATGGGGAGGAGGTGGCGACAGGGTTAGGGTTTGACCCCCTCGGTCGCCAGGAGGGTTAGGCACTGCAACCATGGAGGGCGGGGTGGTAGATGGCATGTCCTAGATCTGTTTTGGGCCGGCGAGTCATGGCAGCAACTGTGTGCATGACCAGACGGTGTGCTTTTTGCGGAAGAGGCGACGTGGATCCTTGGGATTTGACGCCGGGTCCAACAAGGTCAGCGATGGTCGGGTTCATCTTCTCTGCGACCAGCGGGTTGCATGGGGGCTACTGGCTCGGTCTGAATAATGGAGACAGTCCTCATGTTCCTCTTGCACCAAGATGATGATCTGCTTGATGCCTTCCTTCGTTGATCAGGACAGAATGTCGGGTTTCAGAAGGCTTCGCCGACAGATTCCCATGGGCGTCTTATGCCTGAAGATTTCTGGATCAGATGGCATTTAGTCATGCACACCCATGTTTTTTTGACCGTTTGGTTTCGGCGGAAGCATTGCGAAGCTCTGCTGTATGTTACAATGGGACATGTCTTTTGTTCCAGGTGAAGTCAGATGTGGAGAATATCATAAAAGCAGGGACATGAGGGCTAGCTATGGTGGCTTAAGTCTTTGTAGCGATGAGGAACTGTCTTGGTAATCTGTGACTCGCGACAACGACGGTTATTAGGGAGAAAACACAGAGAAGTTCATAGTCTTAACTTGCAGGGTGAAAATCCAGTGTGTGACTTTAAGTGGTTGTGCATGTCAATGGTCTTGTCAAAAGCATTTTTTGTAAGCGGGGACTTTCTTCAGGGTGAAAACCTATGATCTTTGATCGGGCGACAACGGCGCTTGTGCACTATTTCCTTTTTGAAAGCGTCGCTATTAGAGATGTTGGGCTTTAGGTGTTGTTTTGGCGGTGTTATTGTTGCTGCTACAAGGAATTGATCGTTGTATTGAGACTTTTTAGTTTTTGTTCTATTTTTTTCTAAGTTATGTTCATTTGTAAGGTTGCTAGGGTAAATACATTGTTGCAAAGACCGGATGCAATTGATATAATTGCCATATTAATATATGCTCTTTTTCGAAAAATATGATGATGCTGTAATATCATTTATGGCCTATCCTCCGATTTTGGCTGTCTTTTGGTCATTCTTCACGTGCAGCAGCGTTGGCTATGTCATTGTGTAGCAAGACGCGCCCTACTTCCAAATCTCTGGCTCGGAAGCTCCTACCCTCTTAACCTTAGGCATTGACTCGATCGATCTCATGTTCTTTGGTGTCGTCACCATCTGAGAGTCTAGCGCTTGGCCTCTGTGGGGGGCTCTGCTAGATAGGGGCGGCTTGAATGGAGAGAAGAAAAGGCTTTCACTAAGTAAATTTAATTGAAAAAATATCGCTTGTAAGCTAGCAAATCCAAGAAAACCTATCCTTTCGTGTGCTGCTTGACTGTGCCGACAAGCTGCGTGATTGGGATCGTGTTGAATTTGTTGGTCCATACAAGACGGAAGGGCAAGTATCTTCCCATGTCTAGTTTTGTCACGATTATAAGACTATTATTGCTGTCAAGCGTGTTTCCCAAGGTGCCCAGTTGACCGAGGGAAGACTTTGACCATGACATTAGAGCGTTCCCAAGCGAGTCTCCATGACCAAGTCTACCAGAGCGCCTAGCAATTATGCCCAGTGTAGCAAATAGTACTCCCTCTATCTCAGTTTATAAGACTTACGCGTATACCTAGGTCATCTGCATCAGCTATATAACATGAATTATATAATATAAAAATTATATCATTAGAAAATATAACATTTGAAGTTTTTAATAATATAGTTTTTATCTTATGTATCTCGTGCTAAATTGGTTAATTTGTCAATCTAGAAATACGTGTAAGTCTTATAAACCGAGGGAGTAACAGTATTCGTTGGACAATCGTTCCCTATAAAACAACGTGGAAAGAGAAAAAAATTAGAGCAGCTGAGAGCGTGTGACTGCAGCCTGCAGGAAAGAGGAAGGACCATGGAGCGTTCTTCTTCTTCCTCCTTGGTATGCAGCGTTGCGACCCTTGCCCTCCTATGCTGTTCCCTGTCATGCTCGGCGGAGGCCCGAGGTAACTAATTAACTACCACTCGCAGCTCGATCACCGATATGTACGTGCTTGCAGTAATTGCTGATGCATGCATCCATGCAGTTGCTCTTGACGGACGCCATGGTGGATGGGTTCCACCGGCGCCGATGCACGGACCACCGGTGACACCAGCTCCAGTAACTCCAACTCCACCGGGCCATATTCCTCCACCTCCACCTCCGCTGCCGGTGGGGCAGATGTCAACACTGTCGCCGCACCATTATTAGACTCTGCAGCAGCAAGCTATTATGAACGTCCCTTACGCATGAAACGCTGTTGCTCATATATATTTCTGTGTACGTACGATCGATGATGATGCTAAGTATAGAAATGAACAAGTATAATATATCAGCATGCATATAGTTTGAGTCTTAGTTGTTTGAGTCTTGAAAGCTTCATCACCTGGCCTGTCTGTGCATCGCTGAATTTTCCCATGCATACACTGCAGTCGATGAATCACAAATGGCCACACAGTAGCATTCCCTCTGTTTAAAAATATAAGATGTTTTAGTTTGTGAAGCAAATTTATCTAGTGTTCTTTTAATGTTTAGGTTAACTCAAGTTTAGAGTGAATCTACATATTAAAAGAAGTCTAGATATACTTTCTTTACAAACCTAAAACATCTACATTTTGAAACGGAGGGAGTACATGCTAGTACGAAGTTTTTTCTTCTTCTCGAGAACAAGCACATGTATTTGAAATCCGGTGTTACTCAATATGAGCGAGGGGGTGGCTGCGCAGGATGGAAATGGGTCAGATCACCCGCTGGGTCGCTGACTAGGCCTAAAAATTCGAGGCCATTTGGTATTAAGGATCAATTTGGCCATTGGGCACCCTCCATGGCCAGCACCATGGCCCCCTTGGGCTGCCTTCTCCCGTATATAAGGAGGGCACTCCCTCGACTTCATTTGCACCACCTCCTCGTGAAGGTTCTCTTCTCCCTTTAGCAATTCCTCATGACTTCGGATTAATGAAATATATGTTCTGATTCTCAAGAGAAAGATCGGATGCTTCCGCTGCTTTGTTGGAGTGTGGATGTGGAGGTTGTAGGGATTTGGGCATGTGCCCGGGTACAGATGCGCTGCTGGTTTGCGGAGCTCTATAATTCGGTTCTAAGATCGCCAAGTGATCGACTAGATCAGCCAAATTTCGTAAAAAGCTTTCGGTCTTCGAGTGTGAGTTTTTCCAGATCACCCCTTACTCGTTACTAGCATCTACTAGATTAGATCTTGGCGAAATTAGGCATAATATCGTAGGAATTTTTTTGTTTTCTATATTGCGAACCTTCAGTAGTCGCGTCCGCTGCCACGACACCTCCTATTTCACGCTAACCGCGAAGCTTCTCGATCTCAAAGCAATTATCCGTGTTGTGATGGTGTGCCTTGTGGAAGATGTAGTAAGGGCGATTTTCCTTCCTCTCACCGTCGGCGCTGTGTTGGTGCTTGTTATCGGGTTTGGCCACGAGTACAACCCGGGTTTTGTGCTTTGCTTTCATGGACTTGTCCGCAGTCTTGTAAGCATATTTACTCTTTCTTCTGCTTTTTGTGTGCGTAGTGGTTGCAATAGCATCAGGCTCATTGTGCTTAAAGAGACGCCCTTCCTCGGCCTTGGCGCACTTGTCAGCTAGCTCGAAGAGCTCTACCACTGAGTTGAGCTCGTCATTCATGACAAGCTTCTCGAGCATCTTGTTGTCAATGACGCCGGCGGAGAAGATGGAGATGATGGCCGCATCAGTGACCCTTGGTGCTTTGTTGCGCACCTGGCTGAAGCGCCGGATGTACTTGCTAAAGAAAATGTGCCCTAGAGGAAAATAATAAAGGAGTTTATTAAACACATTCCATTAGTTAATAATAGTTTTATATCATGCTATAACTATACTATATGAAAATCATAGCCAATTGATCTTGTGCCCTTAGAAACATGGGGAACTACTCACAACGATGAAACATGATATAGATCAAAGGCATATGGGATACAACACAATCTGAAATTATAACTTCACCATAAAATAATGACAAGTTACCAAGTATAGTCATGCACAAGGCACTAATAAATAATATCCAGAGTTCAATCCGATCACAAATTACGAGGGGAACGAGATGGATCTTGGAGATGGAGATGGTGCTGATGTTGGGGATGATGGATATGGTGGTAGAGATGCCTCCCCCTACACCAAGGAGGAGTGATGATGACGATGGCTTTGATTTCCCCCGCTCCGAAGGCCTCGGAGGAGAAGGATATGCCCTCTCCCAGAGTAGGAAAAGACTCTTGCCTCCGCCTCTACCTCGGTAAATCGTGGGGAAAATATGGCGTAGGTTTTCGAGTGATATGATGCTATCTATAAAAAGGGGGAGCCGAGAGGAGACGCTCGAGGCCCGAACGGGCCTAGGTGGCATGGTCTGCATGTGGGTCCGCGCCACCAGGCCTCCTTCGGCCATCATGGCTCCCCTCGCGTGCTTCCAGGGCCCATTGCCCTTATCGTGATGAAAAACTTCTGTGATAGTTTTCCTTGAATTAATTGGTGTCCAGAAAGTCCTTGAAACAGTAAAATTACGTAAAATGAGGTTTTCTACCTCCTAGAAATTAAATACCAAAATAATGGACTTTGTAGGAAAGTCCCGTAAATCATCTATAAATTGCATAAACAATGATATATATCAATGCCAATAACAATAAAAACTAGTCCTACATTGTGCTATTATGATGATACAAAATGCAAGTATCAATCCCTATTTGATAATATGAAAAAATATTTGCTTGGCTTCACTTCGTGGTTTTTTCTCTCAGGTTGAGAGATTTTTTACGAAAAAAGATTGGTGTCCATATGTGTTGATTTGCTTGTTGCTGCACCTATATTTCAAGAGCACATAGGATTTGTCCTACCGACCTACAGATTTAGCTACCTGTTTGCTGCGAGCACCCAGGACTAGTCCTCGGTTGGGGCAGAACTATTTCCTTATTATGTTTGATGCATATATTTTATTTCATGATTGAGCAATGATCCATAGATTTTATTACATGCGTTGTGCTGAAATATACATCTTATTCTGCTGCATATTTTCATATCACATTCGAGTGTGCTAATTTCCCAAAAAATCTTAAATGAATACGAGGTGTGCTTCGGTGTGCCCCCCTCCTCTCAAACTTAAGTTTGCATGGGAAAGATTTCTTTTGATCCCGTCAAAACCCATATCAGGCCATGTATACCTTCGTATAGGTGTAGCCGGTTAAACTGGGTATACTTCACGTTCCCACTGGCTGATCCCACCTCTTGTTATCATGATCTACGTCTTTGCATGCCAAATTTTGAATTTTTGTTGTTGTTGTTGTTGTTGTTGTTGTTGTTGTTGTTGTTGTTGTTGTTGTTGTATAACTCCTAATTTCCACCTCCCGCAAGCACGTGAGTGTACGTGTATGGTGAGTGTATGTATAAGAGGACTATACGGGCTTAGGGTGGATTTTGTACGGTTTTCGAAACGAAATGGTACCGAGTTTTTGTTTAACAAAGTTTGAAGGGAGAAGGGGACACCGAAGAAAAAGTAAATGAAATAGCTGACACCTACTACTCGAAATGATCTCGTTCTTAAGAAGCGGGTGGTGATAGCTTACTACTCCCTCCGTCTCGAATTAGACGTCGGACATTTGTTTAAATTTGCACATTTCTATATATAGTAAGATGTGTTTAGATACATGTAGACAAATCTCTGACATCTAAGTGGAGACAAAGGGGAGTAGAATTTTGTCTGCAGCGTTTCAGACTGCAGCAAAGTCTAGCATCCCTCGGCCTCGGTCAATATATTTAAATTTCACGTGATGTCATTGGCAAATTTTAACTCTGTTTGAGAGTACCTCCACTCCAGCAGCGCACCCTAAGTTCACGTAATGTGACACTAGTAGAAAAAGAGCCATTCGTCCATCCTAGTTCGGAGCATTACTCCCGGTTATGGTTGGACTCGGAACTAATGTGAGCATTAGTCCTGGTTCCAACGGCTAGAACACCGGCAATCTTTAGTCCCGAGTCAAACGGGACCTTTAGTCCTGGTTCGTATCACCAACCGGGACTAAAAGGAAGCCTCCGGTGCCAACCCCTTTAGTCCCGGTTCGTATCACCAACCGGGACTAAAGGTGTGACCTTTAGTCCCGGTTCGTATTACCAACCCGGACTAAAGAAAGTGGGCAAAAAAAATTCTCAAGTTCTGCCATGGCAGTAAAACGGGCACAAATCCTTCTAGAGATCGTCTTTTCTAGATTTAAAATCATGCCGAAAAATTATAAAAATAAAATCCTTCAAACTGTAGTTATATTAAGTAATTTAGTTATTACGAAAATTAACAAATATAAATCTCGGACATGTAATATATCGTGAAACAAAGGGATTAAGATACTAGCATAAAAGGTTCCAACGATCACAAGAAAGTCATCGTTGAATGTGTGGGAGTCAGTATGGATCTCCAGGTCCCGCTTCTGATTATTGATCGGAGAAGGGTCTCGATCATGTCCGCATTATTCGCGAACCGTATGGTGGCACACTTAAGGGACACAGACATCCAATTGGACCAAAAGTTTCATACCGGAAAAAATAACAAAGACAGGAATTTATTTCACTAGATACCGAAACAAGTTTTTGGGTGAAATTGCAGAAAGTGTTTTTGCATGTGAAATGAAATACTAGCAAGGGGTTATATGTGAATGTTTGTCATTAAAATAATTGACAAAATTCTGAATAAATCAAAGGAGTTTTATTTAATGAGAGTTTGCATTAAATTTGGTGGAAATTTAATGGGAATTTGAGTGGGTTTTTGAGTGAAGGAAATTGAAAGGATTTTGTGTGAGTGGAGTGTCCATCCACATTAATGAAAGGAGGATAGGGGACATCCCCATGGCTGGGCTCATGGCCCCTTGGGTGCCCCCCCCCCCCTCTCCATATAAAAGGAGCCCCCTCCCTCTCTCTCACTTACACCTCCTCGTGAAGGATCTCTCTCCCCCTCTAGAATTTATCCCCCATGGTCTCTCTCCCCCTTGGCGCACTTGTCAGCTAGCTCGAAGAGCTCTACCACTGAGTTGAGCTCGTCATTCATGACAAGCTTCTCGAGCATCTTGTTGTCAATGACGCCGGCGGAGAAGATGTAGATGATGGCCACATCAGTGACCCTTGGTGCTTTGTTGCGCACCAGGCTGAAGCACCAGATGTACTTGCTAAAGGAAATATGCCCTAGAGGCAAATAATAAAGGAGTTTATTAAACACATTCCATTAGTTAATAATAGTTTTATATCATGTTATAACTATACTATATGAAAAGAATAGCCCATTGATCTTGTGCCCTCAGAAACATGGGGAACTACTCACAAAAATAGAGGCAACAAAAATAGCTAAAAATTGAGGATGTCGGTTTTGCACACCAGGCCATTTTCTTGTAAACCTGATGTAAACGATTACCACATGTACATACATTCACTTGCGGATGGTTTAAATCCTTCGTACTAGCAAAACATCATGAAGAGAAACGATGATAGGTAAAGAGCACATAGGGTGAGGGAGAGCCCTCCCAGCCTTCGGCTCATCAAGCTCGCGTCAACAAATAGCCCCGGAGAGGGTGCTAGAGGAACACCTATAGCTGGCTTGTCGTTCAAACTAGTGTGGCATAATTAAAAGGCAAGAAATTCACTCAACCAAGCTATGGATAGATGCAAGTAACAACAATAAATTACTATGTTTAGAGTATTTCATTGTAGGGTTTACAATATTTCCATCCGAGCGATCCGTACATGATATATGGGGTCAAGCTAATGAACTACAACACAAAAATAAATGTAATATTCAACAATATAGTGCTTATTTGCATATAACTGACACAATAATTAATTAATTCTGGTTGTCTTCCCAAAACTGAGCTTGAAGCCAGTCCACGGTCTTCTTCTCCACCTGGAATGCGTTGGCAAGAACCTCATCTGATATAGCTGGTTTTGACCCAAACACAACGTTAGCAATGGTAATAGCCCCAGGGTTCTGGCTGCTAAGTGCAGCAATTGCCACTGCCGGTTTGTAGGGATTAGGGTTGAATTGGAAGTGGATGAGTCCTTCTGGGAATACAAACACGTCACCCTTGTTGAGCACCTTTGACAAGAACTTGTTTTCTGGGTTGGATGTCACGAAGCCAACGTAAAGGGTCCCTTCAAGCACGGTGAGGATCTCAGTGGCACGCGGGTGAGTGTGCGGTGGGTTCTCCCCTAAAGGTGCATAGTCGATGCGGGCCAAGGAGATTCCCAATGTGTTCAGGCCAGGAATCCTCATGACATTGATCAAAGTGACATTGGACCCAACCTTGCTCACTTTCGTGTCTCTCGGCACGTCGAGTTTGGCCGCCAAGAAGAAGTCTTCAGCCTTCACATCCATTGGGTTTTTACAGACAAACCCATTAACAAGAACTGCATAATGGAGGGCATATTAGAATCAGTTGAGTCACAATGCTAACAAAATTTGAAATTAAATGCATGCTAAATACACAACACAGACTTTGTATATGAGTACTACTTGATTATGATCCAGTGTTGAAAACTACATACCACGTGAGCTATTGTCGGCAACACAAAAATCCTGGAGAGGGCTGGGGTCAGAAGCAATAGCCTGCCATGAGACCAAGGCAAAAAGAGCGACGGGAAGGAAATAAGAAGAGGAGGCCATTTGAGTTTTTGTTCAAGGTGGCTGTGCGTTTGTGGCTTCGTTATATGGTTCTGTGCTTTGGCTTTGTGAAGGGCGCTAGGTATTTATAGCAACAGAAAATAGTAGGTGACTTTGTGAAACAGTCAACAAAAACGTATGGCCAAATAGAATTGGTCTGTAATTTAGTAGAGTAGGTAGAGTGCGCTGACTAATTAACCATGTGTATGTTACCTTGAATGGATCAACTTTAGGAAGTTTCATCATACAATTTCCTTTAGACATGTGTACTAGCTAAGATAAATAATCTGACCTGGTCACAAAAGTGTTGTTCAGCTATGAAACTAAAAAACTTAAAAAGTGATTTTTTGTAACGCTGTGTAAATGTTTTCATGCATGATGTACGGATGAAGCTAGCTAGCTAATGAATATTTCTTGCCGTTGAATGTGTCATTGTTGGCCTGTTGCCATCGACATTGACCTATACATGCACAAGCTTGAATTGGATGTCTAATTAATCAGTGTTGTGCAAGTGGGGATGCGCGAGAAGAACCGGCCAGCCAGTTTAACCTTGTTACACCAAATTGGCTAGCTGCTCATTAAATAATCAAGAGACTATTTCAGTCTACAATAGATTTTAATTAGCACGATCGTGAACTGTGTCGGGAACAATTAGTCGCTGCAGGCGGGCTATATATGTCCCTACCCGCTGCAACATAGAGAATCAGCCAGCACTGCAAAGATACTAAACACACCCAAGCTAAGAGAAGCCATCATCGGTTTCTCAAAAAGAAAAATGGCCTCCTCCTCATGTTTCCTTCTCTTCATGGCTATTCTCGCACTTGTCTCATGGCAGGCTGTAGCCTTCGACCCTAGCCCTCTCCAAGACTTCTGTGTCGCGGACAATAGCTCACATGGTATGGAGTTAATTAATTCTCGCATCAGTTCATATTTGTCCTTCAATTCTGTCAGCCATATCAATCTCATATTATTTCTCTTGATCCAGTGTTAGTCAATGGATTCGTCTGCAAGGACCCAGAGGTTGTCACAGCCGAGGACTTCTTCCTGGCAGCCAAACTCGACATGCCGAGGGACACAAAGATGAGCAAGGTCGGCTCCAACGTGACCTTGATCAACGTCATGAAGCTTCCTGGCCTCAACACTCTTGGCATCTCCCTAGCACGTATCGACTATGCACCCCTAGGCGAGAACCCACCACACACTCACCCTCGTGCAACTGAGATCCTGACCGTGCTTGAGGGTACACTCTACGTTGGCTTTGTCACGTCCAACACTGACAACAAGCTCTTCTCCAAGGTGCTCAACAAGGGTGATGTGTTTGTCTTCCCGCAAGGACTCATCCACTTCCAGTTTAACCCCAATCCCTACAAGCCAGCGGTCGCAATTGCTGCATTGAGCAGCCAGAACCCAGGGGCAATTACCATTGCCAACGCCGTATTTGGATCAAAGCCTATGATCTCTGATGATGTACTCGCCAAGGCGTTTCAGGTGGAGAAGAAGACTGTAGACTGGCTCCAAGCTCAGTTCTGGGCAGACAACCACAACTAAATGAATGTTGCACGGGCCACTAGTGTTTGACAACAAAATTGTATTCTATGTAATAATAATTAGTTGTTTAGTGTGAGCAGCGCATAAAATTTATGGAATGTATTAGTTTGATTTAAACATGAATAATATATTGTTCTACTTTCTCTTGTTGTAAAGAACCAGGTGCTTGTCCTAGAACCTTAAATGATGTACCATCACAAGACTCTAATTGGTTCAGAACCTTGAGTGTCAGAAGTGTCATGCCGTTGGCCTGGATTCGGCCAATCCTAGCAGGGAGGTCTGGAACACTCAGACTAGATTTTGGTACCTAAGCTAAATTAATTCTAGAAAGACCTAACGATTCTGCGCTGTATAGATTGCCTAGAAAGATGCAATTCTAATATCATTGTAGAGTATCATTGTGAATTATTGCGTATTCAAGAATGAACATATGTTTATTTTATTTTATTTTTGCACGGGAGCACTTCTACCAAAAACATGCATGGAAAGTAAACATAACGGGCAAAGATGCAAGAAAGATGCACAGAACAGAAGGAAGAATAGAAGGGTGATACTTACCATTGAAATGATACAAAGATTCACATAATTTGTATTCAAAGAAAGGCAACAACTATGGCTAACTACTCTCTTTCATTTTCTTTTGACTAAGGACAAGGGAAATGAGAAAAATAAGACCTGGCTTTCGAACCCCGCGTGCCTTGTCTAGTTCAACTCCAATCTGAAGTAAATCTGAGCAAACAAAATCACATTTGTCCATGCCTACCAGACGGAGCAGCATGTTAACATGTAATAGTGCTCTTTAAAAAAAGAAGGTAACACTGCTGAAACCAAAAATATGGCCCGGAGCTAACATTCTAACTTCCAAACATGCATAAATAATGCTAGGACTGCAAGAAATCTATACAGTAGAGTAAGCACGGTTGCAACATGAAATTAACTATAGCCCGTCATGAACGATAAAGACTGCACATAGTAATATATCTTTCCGTTAGCAGGCGGATCGTCGCCTCCTCCCGTTAGCACGGTTGATGAACTAGGAAGGTGCGCAACTCTCCGTTAGCAGGCGGATCATCGTCTCCTCCCGTACCCGCACGGCGGCGCCGCGCCGCGCCGGGCGGCCTCCTCTCCCCGCCAAGCCCTCCCTCCTGTGGTCTCTATTCCCCGCCGCCGTCGCCCGGATCGTCGTCAGGCAAAGACCTGGGGGCGTGGCAGCGGCGGCGGCGTCCCTGATCGCGATCTGGCAGGAAGGCAGCGGCGGCCGTCCCGGCTGGTTTGGCAGTGGTGTTGCGGCGAGCAGCGGACGGTGATCCTCGTCCCATATGGCGGCAGGCGGCGGCGGGGATCTGGGCCTAGCCGCGATATGTCCCGTACGTTAGCCTCGACGCCGGCGCCCAGGCGATCCGGGCCTTGTCCGTGACACTAGGGCGCTTGGGGCATATGCCCCCGGGATGGTGGTGGTGGCCTCCTTCTCCGTCGGAATGGTCGGCCAGGTGGTCTTGCCGTCTTGCGGCGGATCCTGCTAGTTTCCGGCGAGTGGCGTGGGGGCTGCTTGCTCGGTTTTAATAAAGGGGGTGGTCCTGGATCCCTCTCAAGCCAAGACGATGATCTGCCGGATGTTAGTCTCCATTGATCTGGTTTTTGTGTCGTGTTCCGGAAGGCTCCACCGACGAACTTCATAAGTGCTAGCATGTCGTGAGTTTGCTGGAAGGATTGAATTCGATCGTACGCACCTATGTTTTACCCTGACCGTTTGGTTTCAGAGGGTGTGCTTCGAAGCTTTGTTGGCCGATTTTATCATGGGGCATGTTCTCGTTCCATGGTGCTGACGGAGGAGACAAACAATGGTGGTTCGAGTCTGGGTGGTGATGAGGAATTGCCTAGGTGACTTGTGAATTGGAGCAGTGGCATGCAAGTGGGGGCGACTGCACAGGAGAGGTTCATGGTTCTACCTCTCAGGGTGAAAACCCAGGGTCTGGCCTTAATTGGTTGTGCATAGCAATGGTCTTGTTGAAGGTATTGTTTTGAGAGCGCGGACTTTCTTCAGGGTGAAAACCTAGATCTTTGATCAGGCGATGACGGTGTTTGTGCACTGTTCCCTTCTTGGAGGCGTTGTTTTTGGAGAAGCTGGACTTCTGGTGCTGTTAGTGGTGGTAGTACTGTTGTTTCAATGAATGAGTCACTGTAGCAGGACTTTTCTTTTTTGTAATTCTTTTTTCTTTTTTTTGGCTGTGTGCATCCGTGTGGCCGCTAGGGAAATGCGTTGTTGTAGAGGCTGGGTGTAATTGGTATCATCTGATATTAATATATGCTCCTTTCCAAAAAAATAATATATCTTTTTCCGATCTCTTCTTACTTGCAAATAAGGGAAGGTAAAAAATCCTAAGACATGAAGGCTTATCTAGCTTACTTTAATTGCTTATTAGCCTCAAGAGATAATGTTCTCTGCTCTCACTAAGGACCTCTCGTACCCTTGCCAATATCCTAGGAATGGCTCAACTCTCTTGCCTGCGTGTGTATAGCCACAGTTCGACTCCCAGAGATTTCCAAGCTCAGGAGGTGCAAATCGAGTAAGTACTTTTTTGCATGCTGGGGAGTGGGGTCGCACGGCACGGAATTGGTTATCATTTCCGTGCGTCAATTCCTAGCCCAGGCAAACAGCTAAATTATAGTCTACAATTTCAATTCCTAGATTCTAGGCATACTTCCAAACAGGGTATGAAAAATATATATCAATTGAAACTAGGTAAGGTAATGTGGAGGATGTCAGTTTTGCACAGCTGATCATGGTCGGTGGGGAAAAATTGAGGCGACGAAAATAGCTAAAAGTTGAGGATGTTGGTTTTGCACACCATGCCATTTTCTTGTAAACCTGATGTAAACGATTACCACATGTACATACATTCACTTGCGGATGGTTTAAATCCTTCGTACTAGCAAAACATCATGAAGAGAAACGATGATAGCTAAAGAGCACATAGGGTGAGGGAGAGCCCTCCCAGCCTTCGGCTCATCAAGGTCGCGTCAACAAATAGCCCGGGAGAGGATGCTAGACGAACACCTATAGCTGGCTTGTGGTCCAAGCTAGTGTGGCATAATTAAAAGGCAAGAAATTCACTCAACCAAGCTATGGATAGATGCAAGTAACAACAATAAATTACTATGTTTAGAGTATTTCATTGTAAGGTGTACAATATTTTCATCTGAGCGATCCGTACATGATATATGGGGTCAAGCTAATGAAATACAACACAAAAATAAATGTAATATTCAACAGTATAGTGCTTATTTGCATATAACCAACACAATAATTAATTAATTCTGGTTGTCTGCCCAAAACTGAGCTTGAAGCCAGTCCACGGTCTTCTTCTCCACCTGGAATGCCTTGGCAAGAACATCATCTGAGATAGCTGGTTTTGACCCAAACACAGCATTGGCAATGGTGATAGCCCCAGGATTCTGGCTGCTCAGTGCAGCAATTGCCACAGCCGGTTTGTATGGATTGGGGTTGAATTGGAAGTGGATGAGTCCTTCTGGGAATACAAACACGTCACCCTTATTGAGCACCTTTGACAAGAACTTGTTTTCTGGGTTGGATGTCACGAAGCCGACGTAAAGGGTCCCTTCAAGAACGGTGAGGATCTCAGTGGCACGCGGGTGAGTGTGCGGTGGGTTCTCACCTAAAGGCGCATAGTCAATGCGGGCCAAGGAGATTCCCAATGTGTTCAGGCCAGGAATTTGCATGACATTGATCAAAGTGACATTGGACCCAACCTTGCTCACTTTCGTGTCTCTCGGCATGTCGAGTTTGGCCGCCAAGAAGAAGTCTTCAGCCTTCACATCCATTGGGTTTTTACAGACAAACCCATTAACAAGAACTGCATAATGGAGGGCATATTAGAATCAGTTGAGTCACAATGCTACCAAAATTTGAAATTAAATGCATGCTAAATACACCACACGGACTTTGTATATGAGTACTACTTGATTTTGATCCAGTGTTGAAAACTACATACCATGTGAGCTGTTGTCAGCAACACAGAAGTCCTGGAGAGGGCTCGGGTCGGAAGCAATAGCCTGCCATGAGGCCAAGGCAAAAAGAGCGACGGGAAGGAAATAAGAAGAGGAGGCCATTTGAGTTTTTGTTCAAGGTGGCTGTGCGGTTTGTGGCTTCGTTATATGGTTCTGTGCTTTGGCTTTGTGAAGGGCGCTAGGTATTTATAGCAGCAGAAAATAGTAGGTGACTTTGTGAAACAGTCAACAAAAACGTTTGGCCAGATAGAATTGGTCTGTAATTTAGTAGAGTAGGTAGAGTGCGCTGACTAATTAGCCATGTATATGTTACCTTGAATCGATCAACTTTAGGAAGTTTCATCATACAATTTCCTTCGACATGTGTACTAGCTAAGATAAATAATCTGACCTGGTCACAAAAATGTTGTTCAGCTGTGAAAATAAAAAACTTAAAAGTTATTTTGTGTAACGCTGTGTAAATGTTTTCATGCATGATGTACGGATGAAGCTAGCTAGCTAATGAATATTTCTTGCCGTTGAATATGTCATTGTTGGCCTATACATGCACAAGCTTGAATTGGATGTCTAATTAATTAGTGTTGTGCAAGTGTGGATGCGCGAGGAGAACCGGCCAGCCAGTTTAACCTTGTTCCGAAGACATGTTAGTTACACCAAATTGGTTAGCTGCTAATTAAATATTCAAGAGACCATGTCAGTCTACAGTGGATTTTAATTAGCATGATCATGACCTGGGTCAGGAACAATTAGTCGCTAAGAAAAGCTATATATGTCCCTGCCCGCTGCAACATAGAGAATCAGCCAGCACTGCAAAGCTAAGAAAAGCCATCATCGGTGGCTCGAACAGAAAAATGACCTCCTCCTCGTGTTTCCTTCTCTTCATGGCTATTCTCGCACTTGTCTCATGGCAGGCTGTAGCCTCCGACCCTAGCCCTCTCCAAGACTTCTGTGTCGCGGACAATAGCTCACATGGTATGGAGTTGATTAATTCTCGCATCAGTTCATATTTGTCCTTAAATTCTGTCAGCCATATCAATCTCATATTATTTCTCTTGATCCAGTGCTAGTCAATGGATTCGTCTGCAAGGACCCAAAGGTTGTGACAGCCAAGGACTTCTTCCTGGCAGCCAAACTCGACATGCCGAGGGACACAAAGATGAGCAAGGTTGGCTCCAACGTGACCTTGATCAATGTCATGAAGCTTCCTGGCCTCAACACTCTTGGTATCTCCCTTGCACGTATCGACTATGCACCCCTAGGCGAGAACCCACCACACACTCACCCTCGTGCAACTGAGATCCTGACTGTGCTTGAGGGCACACTCTATGTTGGCTTTGTCACGTCCAACACTGACAACAAGCTCTTCTCCAAGGTGCTCAACAAGGGTGATGTGTTTGTCTTCCCACAAGGACTCATTCACTTCCAGTTTAACCCCAATCCCTACAAGCCAGCGGTTGCAATTGCTGCATTGAGCAGCCAAAACCCAGGGGCAATTACCATTGCCAATGCCGTATTTGGATCAAAGCCTATGATCTCCGATGATGTACTTGCCAAGGCGTTTCAGGTGGAGAAGAACACCGTAGAATGGCTCCAAGCTCAGTTTTGGGCTGACAACCACAACTAAGTAAATGTTGCACTATCCACTAGTGTTTGACAATAAACTTCTATTCTATGTAATAATAATTAGTTGTTTAGTGTGAGCAAGGGCATAAAATTTATGGAATGTATTGGTTTGATTCAAACATGAATAATATATTCTTCTATGTCAACACCCGAATTTTTAATCCCAGATGCCTGTTATGCCATACATCGCAATCCCAGGATTACCATTTTTGCGAGACATAACAGATTTGGATACCACAGTACATCATCCATTACAAACTATACATAAGGTCTTACACAAATAAGGATCTCATGATCCAGTTCTTAATACAACTCAAGCAGTGGAAATACGTAATAATAAAGTTAGCGTAGGCTAAGCTCCATCTTCGGGGTCACAGGCAATGCTGACGATGTGAGATGATCCTAGTTGTCGTAACCTTCCTGGGGTCCATCCTCTTGGTACTCCTCTTCATAGTCTGGTCACAGGAATAGCCAGGGACAAAGCCGTGAGTACTCTTTAAGTACTCGCAAACTAATACTAACAAGTGAAGGGGGTTTTTCTAGTAGGACACTAAGCTCTAGGGTTGTTTTGCAAAAAGCCAGATTTACCTCTACTAAGTTCGGAAGCAAAGAAAAGATAGTTCTAATTTTATAACACCTAAATGGGAATTTGAATTTCATATCACAACCCTGTTGTGGTCAAGTCAAAGTCTCAATTCATTTCATAATTCATTTTGAAAACATCTGACGGGGGAACAGTATGGCCACTCCAACTATCCATAACCGTGGACGCGGCTATTCGAATAGTTTGACACATATCCTAACATTTCAGTTACACGCCCTAGTATAGGCACCTCTCCTATGAGTTTGGCCTCCCAACCATGACCAACTGTCATCTTGGGTACTGCACAGGTGGACAATCTTCACAAGGTAGCCTCGGCTCAGACCTTGGCCGTGAGGGAACCCATACTAAGGTATATAAGTTTCTAGTCAAGCCCTACCCAATTTTCGGGTATTGTGGTTGTACGGTAAAATTGGAATGGTATCGCATCCAGACAACCATCAGTTTTATAAAGGGCTAAGGCTCATGCCTCAACATTTTCATCATCAAAATCATCTGGTGTTCGGAAACACATGTCAAAACATCTCAGTAGAATGACTCGTCATTCTAAGGTTTTCATAACCATTTTCCACCAAGTATTCCCATCTAGAGTTGATCAAGTTTTATGCTTAGCACTAGCATCTACAAGTGGGGGTGAGTACTAATGAGGGGTGGTAATTAAGGGGAGATTAATTGAGTTCAATCTCATGCCTTAGGATGACATCAAGATTATCTAGCTTAGGCCAAATTTTATGCTCTTTATGCAACCTTCAATTATCTTTCTAAAATCTACAATTCACTTAAGTAAACTCTAAGATAAAGCTTTGATAAAGAAATAAAGTATAAAGCTTGCAAGTAAAACTAGGATTGGGTATCATCAAAGGTGTCCACCCAAGCATGCTTAGTGCATTGCATAGGTTATCTAACTTTCATAATTGCAAGTGTTAGCTTGCTCAATCAACTAGTAGTATTAGGCTTGCCTTGTGCAGAAGCGATGGTTGAAGTTCTCCTCGGCTTCTTGGTAGTATCCTCCTTCCTCCTCGTATCCTTGGTCGGTACTAGCGTCTATAAATAAATACGAGGTACACAATCACCAAACAATACTTAACTACTTTCAATCATCACACAAAAGGGTTCTATAGATGATCTAGCATCATCACTAACATTCAAGATTAAAGCACTTGCGTTATTTATTTATTTTTAGAAAAGTAATTTCTACTCATTAAAAAACTACTTAAGATTTAATATTCTCCAAACCCAAACATGGGATCATGTTGACCATGTCATCACCACATATTTCAGTACATGGGAATGTGATTTAAAGTGGTGTCACAATTTAATAAGGTTTAACCTTTTTATTTTAAATAATTAAAGTGGCTAAAAATGCCTATGTGGCCTTCTTTTATTACTTGAACATTATTTCTGTAAGTAAACCCATATGTTTTTATATATTCTGAAAGGTATGATCAAATGTGATTTTTGAGAGTTGGAATCAACTCAAAAGCTATTATGGTTGAAATTTGAAAAATGTTTGAATGCAGAAAAGCTTGTGACTTGTTGTTTTTATCAAGGTTGATCTATAGATCCAAATGATTTAAATCCAACTATCTTGGATTAAGCATTTCAATACCTTTTTAACAAAACTGGTTTCATTTAATTTGGTTCACTGAATCGAGCTGGATTGATTTTTCAAACTAGGTCCAGAACTGAGTTTGAATATAAATAGAAAAGGCTAAATTCAAACGAGTGGGCTGCGCGGGAGATGTTATTGGGCTGGCCCGGTGTCACTCCGCAGTGCGGGCGCAACTGACAGGGGGGTTCCACCAGTCAACGGCTCATAACACGCGAAGCGGTACGGGGCGATCTCGGCCGCACGATCTAAGTCTAATCGAACGGCTACGGCTCATCGTCCACGTCGGGCAGCGCCGGCGAGACAGAACCCTAACGCGGCAGGTGGGGGTCATGGGAGGCTCACCGGGGCTCAGGCGAGGGTCGGCGATGGGGGCAAACGACGAAGTCGACGAGGGCGATCCTCCTGGTACCGGTAGCTCCTCATGGGGCGGCTCCAATCGATGGCTTCCTTCTTCTACAGCAGCGGCAGGCTCCGGCGAAATTCCGGCGATGCTCTGCTCGTCTTGCTCCGGGAGTGAGGTGGGGTGGTTCTGGGTGAGAGGGGAGTGGAATGGTGTGAAGAAATCGAGCGGGGGATGCCTCTATTTATAGTGGCAAGAGGGGACCGACGGGCGCGGGCTGAGCTCGTCGTGGTCGACGGCACAGAGGGCTATCGGCGTGGGCGACGGTAGGGGACGGTGCGGTGCTCCCTGGCGAAGCTCAACGTCGTGGTGGTGAGGTGTGGGGCGGTGCTGATCGGTCGGAACTCCTCGGCGCTCTGAGCGTGTCCGACGGAGGTTTTGATGGCGCACAACGTGCGTGGTCCGCGCGGCGGTGAACGGGCATGTCTGCGGGGTTGCTGGGGTGGTGGTGATCACGCGTGCACGCGGCGAAGGCGGTGCGCGGTCTGTGGGCGTGTGTCGAGGGTGGCGCACGGGCGCGCTCTCGGCATGCTCGCAGAGGGTATTGGCATGGCTTGGGCATGTGGTCCAGTAGCTGGCATTGCTCGCGGCTAGGACAGGGAGTGGCGGTGGGGTGCTAGCTAGCTCTCAGACAAGGTTGGCGAGGCTAGTGTTGCTCGTAGCTTGTTGTCGACCATGGGGTGACAATGGTGCTCTCGGCCTGCTCACCATTGATGACAATGGCCAGCTTACAGTGGTGCTAGAGATTAGTTAAGGTTGTTAGATGATCTACTAAGGCTAGTTGTGTCCAGAGAGAGAACAAGTTAGGCCCAAAACACTGCTCAACATAGTGTTTTTGATTTTGTTGATTTGAATCTGCAACCTGTTTGATAAAATGGCCGCATGAACTTAAGTTTTGAATTTTGAAAAGATTTTTGGTGGGTGTGCTAGGCATGTACTGGGGAGTCTGTGGATGCTTGGGTTTTGAAAATTGAGTTGGTTTGAGTGGTTTTTGAATTAGTGGGATCTTCCCATATGAGATAGATTCAATTTTAAACTGTCATTTAAACTAAGTATTTAAATGTTTTTCGATGATCACAAAGTGGGCCTTGGTACCTTGTTATGAGTACTATCAAGGGGTGCAAAGATCCATACATGTTTCTGTTAAGTTCTGAAAGTTAGGGATAGCCAAAGTAGGCATGGGAGTTAAATTGGCCAAAATGACCATTCACTTAAGTTTGTTTTGACTTGTTTGTCTTTGGGAAAAGTTTAGGGATTGTTTAGATGATGTTTATTTCATCTAAGAATTATTTTACAAGCAAGTAAACACAGAATCATGGCAATTCAAAGGAATCCAATTTTTAATACACACACATATGGATGCTTTCATATTTTTAATTAGAAAAGTTTTTGTTAACCCTAAATTTGATGATTAGAGTTTGATGATCCAAGTTTAATATTTTTGGGATGTTACATTCTACTTTCTCTTATTGTAAAGAACTAGGTGCTCGTCCTAGAACCTTAAATGATGTACCATCACAAGACGCTAACTGGTTCAAAACCTTGACTGTCAGAAGTGTCATGCCATTGGCCTGGATTCGGCCAATCCTAGCAGCGAGGTCTAGAACACCCGACTAGAGTTTGGTACCTAAGCTAAAATTAATTCTAGAAAGACCTAACGATTTTGCACTGTATAGATTGCCTAGAAAGATACAATTCTAATATCATTGTAGAGTATCATTGTGAATTATTGCGTATTCAAGCATGAACATATGTTTATTTTATTTTATTTTTGCATGGGAGCACTTCTACCAAAAACATGCATGGAAAGTAAACATAACGGGCAAAGATGCAAGAAAGATGCAGAGAACAGAACGAAGAATAGAAGGGTGATACTTACCATTGAAATGATACAAAGATTCACATAATTTGTATTCAAAGAAAGGCACCAACTATGGCTAACTACTCTCTTTCATTTTCTTTTGTCTAAGGACAAGGGAAATGAGAAGAAAAAAAAGACCTGGCTTTAGACCCCCGTGCGCCTTGTCTAGTTCAACACCAATCTGAAGTAAATCTGAGCAAACAAAATCACATTTGTCCATGCCTACCAGACGGAGCAACATGTTAACAGGTAATAATGCTCTTTAAAAAAAGAAGGTAACACTTCTGAAACCAAAAATATGGCCCGGAGCTAACATTCTAACTTCCAAACATGCATAAATAATGCTAGGACAGCAAGAAATCTATACAGTAGAGTAAGCACGGTTGCAATATAAAATTAACTATAGACCTTCAGGAACGATAAAGACTGCCCACTGTAATAGATCTTTTTCCGATCTCTTCTTACTTGCAAATAAGGGAAGGTAAAAAATCCTAAGACATGAAGGCTTATCTAGCTTACTTTAATGGCTTATTAGCCTCAAGAGATAATGTTCTCTGCTCTCACTAAGGACCTCTCGTACCCTTGCCAATGCCCTAGGCATGGCTCAACTCTCTTGCCTACGTCTGTATCGCCATAGTTCGATTCCAGGAGATTTCCGAGCTCAGGAGATGCAAATCGAGTAATTACCTTTTCACATGCTGGGGTCGCACGGCGCGGAATTGGTTATCATTTCCGTGCGTCAATTCCTAGCCCACGCAAACAGCTAAATTATAGTCTACAATTCCAATTCCCAGATTCTAGGCATACTTTTGTGCACCCAAACAGGGTATGAAAAATATATATCAATTGAAACTAGGTAAGGTAATGTGGAGGATGTCAGTTTTGCACAGCTAATCATGGTCGGTGGGGAAAAATTGAGGCGACGAAAATAGCTAAAAATTTAGGATGTTGGTTTTGCACACCAGGCCATTTTCTTGTAAACCTGATGTAAACGATTACCACATGTACATACATTGACTTGCGGATGGTTTAAATCCTTCGTACTAGCAAAACATCATGAAGAGAAACGGTGATAGGTAAAGAGCACATAGGGTGAGGGAGAGCCCTCCCAGCCTTCGGCTCATCAAGATCGCGTCAACAAATAGCCCGGGAGAGGATGCTAGACGAACACCTATAGCTGGCTTGTGGTCCAAGCTAGTGTGGCATAATTAAAAGGCAAGAAATTCACTCAACCAAGCTATGGATAGATGCAAGTAACAACAATAAATTACTATGTTTAGAGTATTTCATTGTAAGGTGTACAATATTTTCATCTGAGCGATCCGTACATGATATATGGGGTCAAGCTAATGAAATACAACACAAAAATAAATGTAATATTCAACAGTATAGTGCTTATTTGCATATAACCAACACAATAATTAATTAATTCTGGTTGTCTGCCCAAAACTGAGCTTGAAGCCAGTCCACGGTCTTCTTCTCCACCTGGAATGCCTTGGCAATAACATCATCTGATATAGCTGGTTTTGACCCAAACACAGCGTTAGCAATGGTAATAGCCCCAGGGTTCTGGCTGCTAAGTGCAGCAATTGCCACTGCCGGTTTGTAGGGATTAGGGTTGAATTGGAAGTGGATGAGTCCTTCTGGGAATACAAACACGTCACCCTTGTTGAGCACCTTTGACAAGAACTTGTTTTCTGGGTTGGATGTCACGAAGCCGACATAAAGGGTCCCTTCAAGCACGGTGAGGATCTCAGTGGCACGCGGGTGAGTGTGCGGTGGGTTCTCACCTAAAGGTGCATAGTCGATGCGGGCCAAGGAGATTCCCAATGTGTTCAGGCCAGGAATTCGCATGACATTGATCAAAGTGACATTGGACCCAACCTTGCTCACTTTCGTGTCTCTCGGCATGTCGAGTTTGGCCGCCAAGAAGAAGTCTTCAGCCTTCACATCCATTGGGTTTTTACAGACAAACCCATTAACAAGAACTGCATAATGGAGGGCATATTAGAATCAGTTGAGTCACAATGCTAACAAAATTTGAAATTAAATGCATGCTAAATACACCACACGGACTTTGTATATGAGTACTACTTGATTTTGATCCAGTGTTGAAAACTACATACCACGTGAGCTGTTGTCGGCAACACAGAAGTCCTGGAGAGGACTCGGGTCGGAAGCAATAGCCTGCCATGAGGCCAAGGCAAAAAGAGCGACGAGAAGGAAATAAGAAGAGGAGGCCATTTGAGTTTTTGTTCAAGGTGGCTGTGCGTTTGTGGCTTCGTTATATGGTTCTGTGCTTTGGATTTGTGAACGGCACTAGGTATTTATAGCAACAGAAAATAGTAGGTGACTTTGTGAAACAGTCAACAAAAACATATGGCCAGATAGAATTGGTCTGTAATTTAGTAGAGTAGGTAGAGTGCGCTGACTAATTAGCCATGTATATGTTACCTTGAATCGATCAACTTTAGGAAGTTTCATCATACAATTTCCTTCGACATGTGTACTAGCTAAGATAAATAATCTGACCTGGTCACAAAAGTGTTGTTCAGCCGTGAAAATAAAAAACTTAAAAGTGATTTTGTGTAACGCTGTGTAAATGTTTTCATGCATGATGTACGGATGAAGCTAGCTAGCTAATGAATATTTCTTCCGTTGAATGTGTCATTGTTGGCCTGTTGCCATCGACATTGACCTATACATGCATAAGCTTGAATTGGATGTCTAATTAATTAGTGTTGTGCAAGTGTGGATGCGCGAGGAGAACCGGCCAGCCAGATTAACCTTGTTCCGAAGACATGTTAGTTACACTAAATTGTCTAGCTGCTTATTAAATAATCAAGAGACCATGTCAGTCTACAGTGGATTTTAATTAGCATGATCATGAACTGGGTCAGGAACAATTAGTCGCTGCAGTCCCTGCCCGCTGCAACATAGAGAATCAGCCAGCACTGCAAAGCTAAGAAAAGCCATCATCGGTTGCTCGAACAGAAAAATGGCCTCCTCCTCGTGTTTCCTTCTCTTCACGGCTATTCTCGCACTTGTCTCATGGCAGGTTGTAGCCTCTGACCCTAGCCCTCTCCAAGACTTCTGTGTCGCGGACAATAGCTCACATGGTATGGAGTTGATTAATTCTCTCATCAGTTCATATTTGCCCTTAAATTCTGTCAGCCATATCAATCTCATATTATTTCTCTTGATCCAGTGCTAGTCAATGGATTCGTCTGCAAGGACCCAAAGGTTGTGAGAGCCGAGGACTTCTTCCTGGCAGCCAAACTCGACATGCCGAGGGACACAAAGATGAGCAAGGTTGGCTCCAACGTGACCTTGATCAATGTCATGAAGCTTCCTGGCCTCAACACTCTTGGTATCTCCCTAGCACGTATCGACTATGCACCCCTAGGCGAGAACCCACCACACACTCACCCTCGTGCAACTGAGATCTTGACCGTGCTTGAGGGCACACTCTATGTTGGCTTTGTCACGTCCAACACTGACAACAAGCTCTTCTCCAAGGTGCTCAACAAGGGTGATGTGTTTGTCTTCCCACAAGGACTCATCCACTTCGAGTTTAACCCCAATCCCTACAAGCCAGCGGTTGCAATTGCTGCTTTGAGCAGCCAGAACCCAGGAGCAATTACCATTGCCAACGCCGTATTTGGATCAAAGCCTATGATCTCCGATGATGTACTCGCCAAGGCATTTCAGGTGGAGAAGAACACCGTAGACTGGCTCCAAGCTCAGTTTTGGGCTGACAACCACAACTAAGTAAATGTTGCACTAGCCACTAGTGTTTGACAATAAAATTATATCCTATGTAATAATAATTACTTGTTTAGTGTGAGCAGGGGCATAAAATTTATGGAATTTATTGGTTTGATTCAAACATGAATAATATATTGTTCTACTTTCTCTTGTTGTAAAGCACTAGGTGCTCGTCCTAGAACCTTAAACGATGTACCATCACAAGACTCTAACTAGTTCAAAACCTTGACTGTCAGAAGTGTCATGCCATTGGCCTGGATTCGGCCAATCCTAGCAGCGAGGTCTAGAACACCCGACTAGAGTTTGGTACCTAAGATAAAATTAATTCTAGAAAGACCTAACGATTTTGCAATGTATAGATTGCCTAGAAAGATGCAATTCTAATATCATTGTAGAGTATCATTGTGAATTATTGCCTATTCAAGAATGAACATATGTTTATTTTATTTTATTTTTGCATGGGAGCACTTCTACCAAAAACATGCATGGAAAGTAAACATAACGGGCAAAGATGCAAGAAAGATGCAGAGAACAGAACGAAGAATAGAAGGGTGATACTTACCATTGAAATGATACAAAGATTCAAATAATTTGTATTCAAAGAAAGGCACCAACTATGGCTAACTACTCTCTTTCATTTTCTTTTGACTAAGGACAAGGGAAATGAGAAAAAAAAGACCTGGCTTTAGACCCGCGCGTGCCTTGTCTAGTTCAACACCAATCTGAAGTAAATCTGAGCAAACAAAATCACATTTGTCCATGCCTACCAGACAGCAGCATGTTAACAGGTAATAGTGCTCTTAAAAAAAAGGAAACACTGCTGAAACCAAAAATATGGCCCAGAGCTAACATTCTAACTTCCAAAAATGCATAAATAATGCTAGGACTGCAAGAAATCTATACAGTAGAGTAAGCACGGTTGCAACATGAAATTAACTATTGCCCGTCATGAATGATAAAGACTGCACATAGTAATAGATCTTTTTCCGGTCTTACTTACTTGCAAATAAGGGAAGGTAAAAAATCCTAAGACATGAAGGCTTATCTACACTAGTGGAAACGAGGCCTTTGGTTGAGGTCGGAAATGGGCTTTAACATCGGTTCTTCTACGAACCGGTGTTAAAGGGGGCGCCCGTACCAGCGTGGTCCATAGAGCAAAAAGGAGCACCCCCTTTAACACGATTCGAGCCACGAACCGGTGTTAAAGGCCCTGCACCAGTGGCCCACGCAGCCCTCCCCCTTTAACACCGGTTCGTGGCTTGAACCGGTGTTAAAGGGGTGCGCCTATATAACAGACCGCAGCCCACACCCCTCTCACTCATTTTTTCACTCTCTCATTTTGGAGCTTAGCAAGAGGGTGAGAGGTGTGCTAGTTTGTGTTTTTTCCTATGCACAAGAGGTGTTCGGTGAAATGCCCGAGAGCTCGAATTAAGTTTTCTCATTGCTATTTCCTTCTCGGTCGAGGTTGGCAACTTTATCCTTTCATGTGTCATTGATGTACTGTATAAGTGGTCATCTCCCTATTAATTTTTGATATAGTACTATATAATGCAGATGAACCGGCAATGGATGTACGGTGACCGACGCACATCCGAGTACATTACGGGCCTCCAAAATTTCATCGTTGTGGCTAATGCAAACCGTGGTCACAATGGTTTTATATGATATCCGTGTGTTCACTATCAGAACAAGAAAGACTACTCAAATACCAGAACCATTCACGCCCACCTGCTTCGATCCAGTTTTATGCCTAGCTATAATTATTGGACCAATCACGGAGAAAAAGGGGTTGTGATGGAAGACAACAAAGAAGAAGAGGATGATGACAACTATCATAATATGTATCTTGAATACGATGATACTGCAACGGGGGTAGATAAAGAAGATCAATAGGCAGTAGATGGGCCCGCTAATGACGATCTTGGTCGGGCCATTACTGATGCAAAGGAAGAATGTGAAACTGAAAAGGAGAAGGAGAAGATGGAGCAGATGTTAAATGATCACAAAACATTGTTGTACCCAACTTGCGAAGATGGCCACAAAAAGCTAGGTACCACACTGGATTTGCTGCAATAAAAGGCAGAGAACGGTGTGACTGACAGCGCATTTTCAAAGTTGTTGGTAAAAATGAAGAATCTGCTTCCAAGAAATAATGAATTGCCCGATAGTACATACCAAGCAAAGAAGGTTATCTGCCCTCTAGGATTAGACATGCAGAAGATACATGCCTGCATTAATGACTGCATCCTCTACCGTGGTGAGAAGTTCAAGAATTTGGATGCATGCCCGGTATGCACTGCACTGCGGTATAAGATCAGACGAGACGATCCTGGCGATGTTGAGGGCGAGGCCCCTAGGAAGAAGGTTCCTGCCAAGGTTATGTGGTATGCTCCTATAATACCACGGTTAAAACGTCTCTTCAGAAATAAAGAGCATGCCAAGTTGTTGCGATGGCACATGGAAGACCGTAAGAAAGATGCGATGTTGAGAGACCCCGCTGATGGGTCACAGTGGAGAAAAGTCGAGGGAGAGTACCCAGACTTTACACGTGACGCAAGGAACTTAAGGTTTGGTCTAAGTACAGATGGCATGAATCCTTTTGGTGAGCAGAGCTGCAGTCACAGCACCTGGTCTGTGACTCTATGTATCTATAACCTTCTTTATTGGTTGTATATGAAGAGGAAGTTCATTATGATGCCAGTGCTCATCCAAGACCCGAGGCAACCCGGCAATGAAATTGATGTGTACCTAAGGCCATTAGTTGAAGAACTTTTACAGCTATGGGCCAAACCAGGTGTACGTATGTAGGATGAGTACAAAGGGGAGCCATTTGACCTACGAGCGTTGCTTTTCATAACCATCAATGATTGGCCTGCTCTTAGTAACATTTTAGGGCAGACAAACAAGGGATTCAAAGCATACACGCACTGTTTAGATGAGACTGAAAGTGTATATTTGTATAAATGTAAGAAGGTTGTGTACCTAGGGTATCGTTGATTTCTTCCGAACCTGCATCCCGTAAGAAAGAAAGGAAAGCATTTCAAACGTCTGGCAGAATCCCGGAGGAAGTCTGTCCTTCGTACCGGTGAGGAGGTATTTGGTATGGTCAAGGACCTAGAAGTAATCTTTGGGAAAGGTCCTGGCAGTCTATCTGTTCCGAATGACGATGCCAGATATGTGCCCATGTGGAAGAAGCAATCTATATTTTGGTACCTACCCTATTGGAAAGTCCTAGAGGTCTGCTCTTCAATCGACGTGATGCACGTGACGAAGAATGTTTGCGTGAACCTGCTAGGCTTCCTAGGAGTGTATGGAAAGGCAAAATATACACCGGAAGCACGGCAGGACCAGCAACGTATGAAAGACCTTGAAGAGCCTATGCATCCCGAGAACGAGAAGGGTAAACGATGCCACTTAACTCCTTCCAGCTACGCTCTTACCAAAGCAGAGAAGGAAATCTTTTTTGAATGCCTGAGCAGTATCAAGGTCCCGTCTGGCTTCTCGTCGAATATAAAGGGAATAATAAATATGGCAGAGAAAAAATTCCAAAACCTGAAGTCTCATGACTGCCACGTGATTATGAAGCAATTGCTTCCGATTGCATTGAGGGGGCTTCTACCTGAAAATGTTCGAGTACCCGTTGTGAAGCTATGTGCATTCCTCAATGCAATATCTCAGAAGGTAATCGATCCAGAAATCCTACCAAGGTTACAGACATATGTGGCCCAATGTCTTGTCAGCTTTGAGTTGGTGTTGCCACCATCCTTCTTCAATATTATGACGCATCTCCTGGTTCACCTAGTAGAAGAGATTGCCATTCTCGGTCCTTTATTTCTACACAATATGTTCCACTTTGAGAGGTACATGGGAGTTTTAAAGAAATATGTTCATAACCGTGCTAGGCCAGAAGGAAGCATCTCCAAGAGCTATGTAACAGAGGAGGTCATTGAGTTCTGTGTTGATTTTATTCCTGACCTTAAGGTGATTGGTGTTCTAGAATCACGACATGAGGGGAGACTGCGTGGAAAAGGCACCCTAGGATGTAAAGCAATGATATGTAGGGACAGGCATTCTCTCAATCAAGCACACTACACGGTTTGATAAATATCTATCTTGGTTGCCCCGTATATCAATGAACACAAGAATTTTATACGCCTCAAACACCCGGGGCAGTCTGATGAATGGATTATAAGTGAACACATGGCGAGTTTTGGCGGCTGGCTGCAAAGACTTCTCACGAATAACACCACTGTTGGAGATCAGTTGTACTTGTTGGCCAGGACACCATCTTCGACTGTATGTACTTTCTAAGGGTACGAGATAAATGGGAATACATTTTATACGATAGGCCAAGATAAAAATAGCACCAACCAAAACAGTGGTGTCCGCTTCGATGCAGAAGAAGACAATGGGCAAAAGACCACGTATTATGGGTTCATAGAGGAGATATGGGAACTTGACTATGGACCTAATTTTAAGGTCGCCTTGTTTCGATGCAAATGGGTCAAGCTAACAGGAGGAGGGGTTGAGGTAGACAAGAAGTACGGAATGACAACAGTGGATCTCAACATTCTTATGAAGGTAGACAAGAACTTAGACGAACCATTTGTCTTAGCCAATGATGTGGCTCAGGTTTTCTATGTGAAGGACATGTATACCAAACCGAGAAAAAGAAAAAATAAGCAAACAGATACATCACACGATGAGCCAAAGCGTCACATAGTTCTTTCAGGAAAAAGAAACATCGTGGGAGTGGAGGACAAGACAGACATGTCAGAAGATTATAATAAGTTTGATGAAATTCCGCCCTTCAGAGTGAAGACTGGCCCAACCATCCTGTTAAACGGTGCTGATACTCCATTGTTCCGGCCGATGCGATCATAAGATTAACTATATGTATTAATTGAGCCATTTTTGGCACACATATGTATCTCAACATGGAAATCAATGTCATATTTCTTCTGTTAACACTATATGTATTAAATGAGCCATTCTTCCCGCCATTTCTTTCCGCCATTTTTCTTCCCGCCATTTCTTCCCCCCAGTTCTTCCCGCCATTTCTTCCCGCTAGTTTTTCCTGCCAGTTCTTCCCACCAGTTCTTCCCTCCAGTTATCTTCCTGCCATTTCTCACTATATATATGTAGGGTTGGCCTCCATTGTCATTGCACATCTCTAGACTCATATCTGCAACCTCATCACTCTTTCTCATGGATTCCACTATACCACTAACCCCCAGGGAGGCGGAGGCGCTTTGCGCCTCGAACTACCCCTGCTCTCCAGGCTACTGCGTCCCCGTCGGCTTGATGCTGAGCGTCAGAGGCGTGCCGGTTCCTCCTGTCCCTCTAGGTGTGGCGCACCGGATGGCTATCACGAACCACTACTACTTCGAGCTCACGCCGGAGCAGAGGAGGAATCCCAACTAGCATCCCGACTATTTCCCGACTTGGGAAGCCTTCTTCGGGGATCGACGTGAGAGGGCACTCACCAGGCATGAGGAGGACGGCCCACCTCCTCCGAACTTCAACGCGGCCCGCCGTCGGCTGTGGTGGCGCGGTCGGACTCTCCAGAGCGTCATGGCCTACGGAACTGCCGACTCTAACCCCCGTCTGCGCTACCCTCAAGTCCAGCCCACGCGTACTCAGCCTTCAAGGTTCAACTACGGCGACCCGACGGCACAATGACTGACGGCCACATGAAAGTACGATGACTACAGTGGCGAGTATTACAGGTGTAGGCAGGAGCATGACTGAATCACTCCAATATAACAAAACAAGTTTGGCCGATTGTGACTTAATCTGGCCATGTATCTTAATTTTCAGTTCTTCTATGTATCTTAATTTTCAGTCATGCTTTGTTAGTTGTCGTTATGTACTTTAATTTCAGTTCTATCGTAATAAAATTTTCTTCCCGCCCTTTTCCTTCCGCGCATTCTGCCCGCCCTTTCCCATATGTTACTAGTTTGAATAGTTAGAATTTTATTTTTTAAAAACAAAAAATATTTTAGGATTAATTATTCAAATACAAACAATTTGCATGTTGAAAGTTTTGTCAGATTCTAAAGTATACAAAATATGCTAAATTTAAATATCCAAACAATTCAAAAATGTTAATACAAAATAAAATATGATTTTCTCTAATAAAATAGGGTTATATTCCTTTTCAGATGCTTAATATTTCTTAATTTCAAAGTTTTAGGGTTTGACTATTTTATTTTTGTCTTAATTGAATAATCAAAATTCATATGTAAGTGTTTTAATCATTTTGAAAAATTTCATCTATAGTAACTATAAAATGTTTTTATTTGAATGGATAGATCTTATTTTTCAGAATTATGATATATTATTCATATTTTTCTGAGTTGAAATGAAAAAGATATGAATTTTTATCGTGTTTTTTGAATTAAAAATGCCCTCCCCCCTTTAACGTACGAAATAAATACTCCCCTTTAACACCGGTTCCAGCCACGAACCGGTGTTAAAGAAATGTATGAAATAAAATCCCCCACCCCCCTTTAACACCGGTTCGTGGATGGAACCGGTGTTAAAGGGAGGGCGCGCGCGAAACGAATCCCCCCCTTTAACACCGGTTCGTGGCTGGAACCGGTGTTAAAGGGGGGGTTATAATGCGTGCACCTCCTCTTCCTCTTCCCCCCAGCCAGATCGAGGAGCAGAGGAGCATAGAGAGAGGAGCCGTCGCCGCCGCGCCCATCCACGCCGCTGTCGCCGTCACGCCCACCCACGCCGTTGCCGCCGCCTCGTCGTGCTCTTCTTTCGCGTCCAAGGAATCGACGCGGGGCATCCGCAATCGACCCCCTAGCACCGCTTCTTCTCTGAGCCCGACGACCACCACCGTCGCCATCGTCGCCGTTTCCGACCCCGCCCGGCCTCGCGGACCCCTCTGGTAGACCCACGGTGAGCCCACGGTGCTCACCCGCCCCTCCGCTCGCTCCCTCTCGCTCGGAGCCGTCGTCGCCTCGCTGCTCTGCAAGCGCCGCCGCTGGCCGTCGTCGTTGTCGTCGCTCCGGTGACCCCTAGGTAGCGGCGCCGCCCGTTTTAGGTAGGCCGCATCGTGCTGAGTCGAACGCGCTTGCTCGCGCGCCCTAGGTCGCTCTCCAGCGCCGCCAGCCGCCGCCGTCTGCAGCCCCTCCGGCGAGCCCGCGTGGCGCCTGTGTGGCTGTGACGTGGCCCCGGTCCCACGCGTCAGCCACTGTGGCTAGCCCCTGTTTTGGTGAGAAAAGGGTTAGGGACAGGGTGTGCTGACGTCAGGCTGAGGTAATAAGTGGTTTAATAATTCTAGAAAATGTTTAAATCTTGTAAATTCAATAACTAATTATTTATAAGTTAGAAAAATATAAATAATATATCAAAATATTCAAAAAAATAAGAACTATCTATTTAAGCTATAATCATGCATTGTTAATCGACTTACATGACAAGTTTAATTAGAAGAACATAATGAACCATCTCATATGCATCCGGGATTTCTCCGAATTAGGGTTTGGACCCGTCGGGCCTCGTTTAAAATGATCAAGCATGCTTAGGGTTTTAATTTCATTTGTGTATTTATTTGTGTATTTTTGTATGAATAATATGTATATTGTGTATGAATCCAAGTCCACTTGAATGTTTACTCTCTTACTCTAGATAATATTATTGTTTTAGAAACTATGGATCCACTCAGTAGAAACCTTGAATAGGAAGAAATAATGGAGAACATGATCCACGAGGACACCTCACAATATCTGAACTTGGAGGGACATGATGACAGCTCAAGTAGTCATGGAGAAGATGACGACTCCGGTGAACGCACTTTAGTGATTACAAAGTCCGTTGAGGTATATGCATGGATTAAGCCTCTGCTGACTTGCACCGATTGATTTGTATATATATGTACATGTATTAATTAATGCTTCTTTCTTCTTTTAGCCCTCCGGATCGACCAGCCAGCAACAATCTTCTTCTACGAAAAAGAGCAAGCGAGGCGCGAGCCATCGGATGAAAGATCGTGCAAAGTTCACGATCGAAGCAGACCGTGTTGATGGCAGGCCGATGGAGTCCAAGAAGGACACAGACAAATTTATACGTCAGGCTAGAGTTCTTATTAGGGACCAAGCCCCAATCATAATTGAATATTGGAATAAGCCAAAGAAGGGCGACGGTACCTTTGTCGATGAAAGATCCAAAGTAACGCTTTGGAATTCGCTGTTCGTAAATTTCACCCTACCGCCAGAGGAGGATGAAAATAAACCGGTTATAAAGGAAAAGGTCAAAGAGTGGACTCTAAAGAAGATGGCTGACGCTTTCCGTAACTGGAAGACAAAATTGAACAAATTTGTCAAAGCTCGCGAGACTCCAGATTTCGAAGACACATATTATCCAAAGATAAGACCTCACTGGCCCGAATTTGTGGCGTACAAGTAAGGTGCTATAGCTACAAAGAGGACAGAAACCAATACGCTAAATGCCCAGAAGAAGGAATATCACCAGAGAACGGGGTCAGGTGGCTACATATCTCAGAGGCCTAAGTAGGAGGAAGCTGAGAAGGCCCTGCGCGATAGAGGGATCACACCCCAGACACATTGGTGGGACCTACGTGCAAAGACTTGGTTCTACGGAATCGGGGCAAGGTTGGACCCAGAAACGGGATTGTGTATCTTCTCAACCCTCCTTGCCAAACCCGTCACTGAACTCATCACGGCATACGAGGAAACAGACGCCAGGACCTTCCATCCTGACAGAGAGAATGACCAGCTGACACGCGCCGTCGGTAAAAAAGAACACCCTGGACTTGCACGAGGCACAGGGGGTATGATGTGGAAGGATGGATTTACCGAGTGGGGCGACTCTTACAGATGGCGCGGCAGAAAAAAAGAGAGCGTACAGACCGAATGACACAGATAGAACATGCACTTGTGGTGCTGCAGGCCCAAGTGAATGCACAAAAGAGCCAGCAAGCTACCGGCCATCTCAGCGGCACGAAGAGCCTGCATTGGAAGCTGCCGGAGCCTAGACTCTGCGCGGAAAAGCAGCGTGGCTTCCACGGAGAACGTGCAACCCACGCTTGAAATGGCAGGTCCTCGATACCCCGTGGATGAGATCACGGAGAGCGAACACGGTGAGCTGCATGTGAGATTTATGGGCTTATCCATTAAGGTGGCGGTCGGCTATGCCTTACCTCCTGTAGCTGGTGGAACTTACCACTGCCTACCGATTACAGATGGCTATGCTATTGTCGGGGTGGATGAGGTTGCGAAGGAATATTAGGAAGCACAGCTTGACCATGCTACATGTGAAGGGGAAACTAAACTCAAATTTGCAGTGAAAACAACCATTCTTTGGAAGAAGGAACACATCGTGCTTCCAAATTGGAGGCCACTGGCACCCCCACCGTCTCCGCAGCGTCAGCAGTCTAAGCCGCCTCAGCCGTCTCCAAGTCATCATAATACTCCCCTGTCGTCTCCGGCGCTTCAGCCATCTCCTGCGCGGCAGCCATCTCCAGTGCGCCAGCCATCTCCTACGCGTCAGCCATCTTCGGCATGCCAGCCATCTCCTGCGTTTCAGCCATCTCCTCAGTGTAAGCGAAAGAGCACTGCCACGAAGAGCATTACTAGCACTGCCACGAAGAAATCCGCAGGAAACCATACGCCAAAGAGTTCAAGAAACTACGTCCCGCAGCCTTCCGCCAATCCATTGTCGGTATTACCGTGGAATCGCAGCGACGAGGAGACCAATAGGATCTTGGAAGAAGAGGTCAAGAAATTCTTTGCACCTAGACGGGCCGAGCCAAAGGAGAAACTAGATCCGGCGGTGGTGGAGAAGTTTTACAATAATCTTTTGAAACCTGAAACCCCACTTGTGCCGGACTACGAGCACCAGATTATGAAGGGGGATGAAAGGAAAAGGGAGTCTGAAAGTAGCAGTCGTGCGGCACCCCAAAAAAAAGTTCCCATGCTCGGAGAGCAGGAAAACCAATCATGCGCCCTGCTCCAAGTGTTCGACACACGGATAGATCCTCCTGTAAATGATTACCAGGCAGAGCTACAAAGAAAGGCCAATGAGATGGGGATGACTTACATTGCATACTTGAACATCATGGGAGACAACTTTCCCAAAGGCGATGTCAACCCCATACAGCCATGGAAGTATGGGAAGAATCTCGTCAAGAAAGAGGACCTCAAGAATCTACCAACAAAGATGTGAAGATTGCACAAGTGGTACCTTGATTTCTGCAAGACGATAAAAGAAGAATGGATCACGGCGCATATAAGAGATGAGATTTTCTTGTGCGGAGACGACGAGATCGCCTTCAACATTCAAGACTTGCATTTTCTATTCAATCAGAAGGAACTCGACAAAGCTGCCATCAACCTTTATTGTGTGTAAATACTATTTCTGTAATTTCTATCTCATCTTATTCAATTCATTAATTGCATGTATATATATGCTCACCATATATGTATATACTATTATGCAGGAAAAAGGTTATGGAATGCATGAAAGGAGGCCCTTTTGACATTGGGTTCGTTGACCCAAATAGAGTTCATGAAGAAGTGGTAAAACACAGACCCGGGCAAACAGAAGATTTCTTGCTAAGGTCTTTACTGAGACAACAAACCAAAAGGGAAATACTATTGCCTTACAACTTCTCGTGAGTATTGTTACCCTCTCTTGTACACATTCTATTTCGGCTTACTCGATGTTAAGTGTAACTGATGATGAGTTATGCTTGCGTAGGTTCCACTTTATTCTGCTAGTCATTCAAGTTGACTCAGGAAAAGTCCTTGTCATGGACTCGTTACGAAAAGACCAAGAGCTATGGGCATACTTTAAAGAGATGCTCCAGAGGTAATTTCAATCATATTATCGCACTAGATCGGCAACTTTCGTGACAACAAGTAATTAGTTACCCCTTTATCCATTTTCTTTGCCGGACAGGGTTTGGAAAAGGTTCACGGGCAGGGCCGTGGGTGAATGGTCAGAAGAACTAAAATTTATAGACCAAAATGTAAGTAATACTAGCTAGCTAGGTCTGCGTATCTCTTTGTTCTGCTTTCAATTCCATTATATCATGTTTTATTGATTATTATTTTGATTGAACTCTCTATTCTCGTAAAGTGCGCGCATCAGGGACCCGGCAATAACTTATGTGGATACTATGTTTGCGAGTTCATTCGCAACACGATATGTGCGACGGGCCAAGCCGCACTAGAACAACTTAGAGTAAATAAACAAAGTACACAACATTATTTTATTACCATCAATTGTGTTGAGTTTTATTTATATTTATATATTGACCTCATTCTTCATATATATTTAGATCCAACTCCTACCATTTGACCGCATACGAGCCATTCAAGAGGAATTGGCGGGGTTCATACTTGATGAGGTCGTCACGCCTGGCGGGGAACTCTTTAAATATCCACCAAAATGAACGTGTATGGAGATGTTATATTGTATATATGCTTGAACGTGTTTGTCTTGTACTTGATGCTTCAACGTCTACGGAGAATACCACAATGACGTTGTTTGTGTATAATAATAGTTGCTTAATTATTCATGTACTCGTGTGTACCGAAGATGTATGTGTATACCTCTCCCGATCGATTCCCCCTCCCCCCTCCCCGTCTCCGCCGCGCCGCAGAAATACGCCCAGAACGGGGTGGCGGCAGAACTCTGCCACGGCAGAGATTTATGTCGTTTTTCTACCGCGGCAGAGATTTATGCCTTTTTCATGCCGCGGCAGAGAACATTTAACACCGGCCCCACGTGCGCCACCCTTTAACAGCGGTTCGTATAACCGCTGTTAGAGGCTGGTCCGAACCGGTGTTAGAGGCCAGTGTGTGCACTAGTGCTAGCTTACTTTAATGGCTTATTAACCTCAAGAGATAATGTTTTCTGCTCTCACTAAGGACCTCTCGTACCCTTGCCAATGCCCTAGGCATGGCTCAACTCTCTTTCCTACGTGTGTATAGCCATAGTTCGACTCCAGGAGAGTTCCGAGCTGGAGGTGCAAATCGAGTAAGTACCTTTTCGCATGCTGGGGTCGCACGGCGCGGAATTGGTTATCATTTCCGTGCGTCAATTCCTAGCCCACGCAAACAGCTAAATTATAGTCTACAATTCCAATTCCCAGATTCTAGGCATACTTTTGTGCATCCAAACAGGGTATGAAAAATATATATCAATTGTAACTAGGTAAGGTAATGTGGAGGATGTCAGTTTTGCACAGCTAATCATGGTCGGTGGGGAAAAATTGAGGCGACGAAAATAGCTAAAAATTGAGGATGTTGGTTTTGCACACCAGGCCATTTTCTTGTAAACCTGATGTAAACGATTACCACATGCAGGCCCGTCGACGAGCATGAGCCAGGTGAGCGACCGATCAGGGCCCCTGATTTTTTGGGGCCCCCAAATCACGGTTAGTTAGTTATAAACGTGATTATTTGGCGGCATATCCCGTAAGTTTATACGAAGAGGTTTATAAGCAGAGAAGAAAAGAAGGGCCGCACCGCATGCATTTCTGTTTCTTAATTAACGAGGACAAGATTTTTAGACCAGGTCAGGCAACAGCAAATCACGCAACACGGCTTATCTTCTACTACTTCCACTTGTGATACGTGAGACGACGAACTAGATCCCATCGCGCGACGCCGAGACGGCTGATGGCCTATTCATCTTCGTGGCTCCCTCTGGCGTCAGGTCTCAATGAGATGATCCCCAGATCCCATCGGAACAACACCGTGCGGGGGCGCCTGATTTCAGCTATGCATAAGCGGCAACGTCCCGACAACTGACGCCCAAAGCCTGCTGGCGTTCGCCATTCGCCGAATCAAGTCCCAATCAGGTTAATGTCTGCTCCATATCTCCACTGATTAACAAAATCAAGTCAACGGATTCCAATTTCCAAGCCTGTTCATTCTATAGGTTCGATGACAAAATATTGTAGATAGTAATTCTTCGAGATATTAACTCTATCTTCTTTGAAGATATAGCTGAATAAAAAGTGGTCCCCTTCTATTTTTGTTTACGTTTGTTTGTAAATTGATGTCTTTTAAGTCAGATTGTTTTTGTTTGTTTGTAAAATAGAAACAATCATGGACTTCAGTGCTATATTTACTCTTTTAGCATTCATATTTGATATATGCTTTTTTAATATTGTAAAAATAGCACAAATGAAGCTACGTGATTATTAAGTGAAAGTATAGTTTCATTCTATTAGTCACATTCTTGGGCTCTATTTCAAGATCCGCACCGGGGCCTCAAATTTCTGGAGACGGCCCTGACCACATGTACATACATTGACTTGCGGATGGTTTAAATCCTTCTTACTAGCAAAACATCATGAAGAGAAACGATGATAGGTAAAGAGCACATAGGGTGAGGGAGAGCCCTCCCAGCCTTCGGCTCATCAAGCTCGCGTCAACAAATAGCCCGGGAGAGGATGCTAGAGGAACACCTATAGCTGGCTTGTGGTCCAAGCTAGTGTGACATAATTAAAAGGCAAGAAATTCACTCAACCAAGCTATGGATAGATGCAAGTAACAACAATAAATTACTATGTTTAGAGTATTTCATTGTAAGGTGTACAATATTTTCATCTGAGCGATCCGTACATGATATATGGGGTCAAGCTAATGAAATACAACACAAAAATAAATGTAATATTCAACAGTATAGTGCTTATTTGCATATAACCAACACAATAATTAATTAATTCTGGTTGTCTGCCCAAAACTGAGCTTGAAGCCAGTCCACGGTCTTCTTCTCCACCTGGAATGCCTTGGCAATAACATCATCTGATATAGCTGGTTTTGACCCAAACACAGCGTTAGCAATGGTAATAGCCCCAGGGTTCTGGCTGCTAAGTGCAGCAATTGCCACTGCCGGTTTGTAGGGATTAGGGTTGAATTGGAAGTGGATGAGTCCTTCTGGGAATACAAACACGTCACCCTTGTTGAGCACCTTTGACAAGAACTTGTTTTCTGGGTTGGATGTCACGCCGACATAAAGGGTCCCTTCAAGCACGGTGAGGATCTCAGTGGCACGCGGGTGAGTGTGCGGTGGGTTCTCACCTAAAGGTGCATAGTCGATGCGGGCCAAGGAGATTCCCAATGTGTTCAGGCCAGGAATTCGCATGACATTGATCAAAGTGACATTGGACCCAACCTTGCTCACTTTCGTGTCTCTCGGCATGTCGAGTTTGGCCGCCAAGAAGAAGTCTTCAGCCTTCACATCCATTGGGTTTTTACAGACAAACCCATTAACAAGAACTGCATAATGGAGGGCATATTAGAATCAGTTGAGTCACAATGCTAACAAAATTTGAAATTAAATGCATGTTAAATACACCACACGGACTTTGTATATGAGTACTACTTGATTTTGATCCAGTGTTGAAAACTACATACCACGTGAGCTGTTGTCGGCAACACAGAAGTCCTGGAGAGGACTCGGGTCGGAAGCAATAGCCTGCCATGAGGCCAAGGCAAAAAGAGCGACGAGAAGGAAATAAGAAGAGGAGGCCATTTGAGTTTTTGTTCAAGGTGGCTGTGCGTTTGTGGCTTCGTTATATGGTTCTGTGCTTTGGATTTGTGAACGGCACTAGGTATTTATAGCAACAGAAAATAGTAGGTGACTTTGTGAAACAGTCAACAAAAACATATGGCCAGATAGAATTGGTCTGTAATTTAGTAGAGTAGGTAGAGTGCGCTGACTAATTAGCCATGTATATGTTACCTTGAATCGATCAACTTTAGGAAGTTTCATCATACAATTTCCTTCGACATGTGTACTAGCTAAGATAAATAATCTGACCTGGTCACAAAAGTGTTGTTCAGCCGTGAAAATAAAAAACTTAAAAGTGATTTTGTGTAACGCTGTGTAAATGTTTTCATGCATGATGTACGGATGAAGCTAGCTAGCTAATGAATATTTCTTCCGTTGAATGTGTCATTGTTGGCCTGTTGCCATCGACATTGACCTATACATGCATAAGCTTGAATTGGATGTCTAATTAATTAGTGTTGTGCAAGTGTGGATGCGCGAGGAGAACCGGCCAGCCAGATTAACCTTGTTCCGAAGACATGTTAGTTACACTAAATTGTCTAGCTGCTTATTAAATAATCAAGAGACCATGTCAGTCTACAGTGGATTTTAATTAGCATGATCATGAACTGGGTCAGGAACAATTAGTCGCTGCAGTCCCTGCCCGCTGCAACATAGAGAATCAGCCAGCACTGCAAAGCTAAGAAAAGCCATCATCGGTTGCTCGAACAGAAAAATGGCCTCCTCCTCGTGTTTCCTTCTCTTCACGGCTATTCTCGCACTTGTCTCATGGCAGGTTGTAGCCTCTGACCCTAGCCCTCTCCAAGACTTCTGTGTCGCGGACAATAGCTCACATGGTATGGAGTTGATTAATTCTCGCATCAGTTCATATTTGTCCTTAAATTCTGTCAGCCATATCAATCTCATATTATTTCTCTTGATCCAGTGCTAGTCAATGGATTCGTCTGCAAGGACCCAAAGGTTGTGACAGTAGAGGACTTCTTCCTGGCAGCCAAACTCGACATACCGAGGGACACAAAGATGAGCAAGGTTGGCTCCAACGTGACCTTGATCAACGTCATGAAGCTTCCTGGCCTCAACACTCTTGGTATCTCCCTAGCACGTATCGACTATGCACCCCTAGGCGAGAACCCACCACACACTCACCCTCGTGCAACTGAGATCCTCACCGTGCTTGAGGGCACACTCTATGTTGGCTTTGTCACGTCCAACACTGACAACAAGCTCTTCTCCAAGGTGCTCAACAAGGGTGATGTGTTTGTCTTCCCACAAGGACTCATTCACTTCCAGTTTAACCCCAATCCCTACAAGCCAGCGGTTGCAATTGCTGCATTGAGCAGCCAAAACCCAGGGGCAATTACCATTGCCAACGCCGTATTTGGATCAAAGCCTATGATCTCCGATGATGTACTTGCCAAGGCGTTTCAGGTGGAGAAGAACACCGTAGAATGGCTCCAAGCTCAGTTTTGGGCTGACAACCACAACTAAGTAAATGTTGCACTATCCACTAGTGTTTGACAATAAAATTCTATTCTATGTAATAATAATTAGTTTTTTAGTGTGAGCAAGGGCATAAAATTTATGGAATGTATTGGTTTGATTCAAACATGAATAATATATTCTTCTATGTCAACACCCGAATTTTTAATCCCAGATGCCTGTTATGCCATACATCGCAATCCCAAGATTACCATTTTTGCGAGACATAACAGATTTGGATACCACAGTACATCATCCATTACAAACCATACATAAGGTCTTACACAAATAAGGATCTCATGATCCAGTTCTTAATACAACTCAAGCAGTGGAAATACGTAATAATAAAGTTAGCGTAGGCTAAGCTCCATCTTCGGGGTCACAGGCAATGCTGACGATGTGAGATGATCCTAGTTGTCGTAACCTTCCTGGGGTCCATCCTCTTGGTACTCCTCTTCATAGTCTGGTCACGGGAATAGCCAGGGACAAAGCCGTGAGTACTCTTTAAGTACTCGCAAACTAATACTAACAAGTGAAGGGGGTTTTTGTAGTAGGACACTAAGCTCTAGGATTGTTTTGCAAAAAGCCAGATTTACCTCTACTAAGTTCGGAAGCAAAGAAAAGATAGTTCTAATTTTATAACACCTAAATGGGAATTTGAATTTCATATCACAACCCTGTTGTGGTCAAGTCAAAGTCTCAATTCATTTCATAATTCATTTTGAAAACATCTGACGGGGGAACAGTATGGCCACTCCAACTGTCCATAACCGCGGACGCGGCTATTCAAATAGTTTGACACATATCCTAACCTTTCAGTTACACGCCCTAGTATAGGCACCTCTCCTATGAGTTTGGCCTCCCAACCATGACCATCTGTCATCTTGGGTACTGCACAAGTGGACAATCTTCACAAGGTAGCCTCGGCTCAGACCTTGGCCGTGAGGGAACCCATACTAAGGTATATAAGTTTCCAGTCAAGCCCTACCCAATTTTCGGGTATTGTGGTTGTACGGTAAAATTGGAATGGTATCGCATCCAGACAACCATCAGTTTTATAAAGGGCTAAGGCTCATGCCTCAACATTTTCATCATCAAAATCATCTGGTGTTCAGAAACACATGTCAAAACATCTCAGTAGAATGACTCGTCATTCTAAGGTTTTCATAACCATTTTCCACCAAGTATTCCCATCTAGAGTTGATCAAGTTTTATGCTTAGCACTAGCATCTACAAGTGGGGGTGAGTACTAATGAGGGGTGGTAATTAAGGGGAGATTAATTGAGTTCAATCTCATGCCTTAGGATGACATCAAGATTATCTAGCTTAGGCCAAATTTTATGCTCTTTATGCAACCTTCAATTATCTTTCTAGAATCTACAATTCACTTAAGTAAACTCTAAGATAAAGCTTTGATAAAGAAATAAAGTATAAAGCTTGCAAGTAAAACTAGGATTGGGTATCATCAAAGGTGTCCACCCAAGCATGCTTAGTGCATTGCATAGGTTATCTAACTTTCATAATTGCAAGTGTTAGCTTGCTCAATCAACTAGTAGTATTAGGCTTGCCTTGTGCAGAGCAGTGGTTGAAGTTCTCCTCGGCTTCTTGGTAGTATCCTCCTTCCTCCTCGTATCCTTGGTCGGTACTAGCGTCTATAAATAAATACGAGGTACACAATCACCAAACAATACTTAACTACTTTCAATCATCACACAAAAGGGTTCTATAGATGATCTAGCATCATCACTAACATTCAAGATTAAAGCACTTGCGTTATTTATTTATTTTTAGAAAAGTAATTTCTACTCATTGAAAAACTACTTAAGATTTAATATTCTCCAAACCCAAACATGGGATCATGTTGACACATGTCATCACCACATATTTCAGTACATGGGAATGTGATTTAAAGTGGTGTCACAATTTAATAAGGTTTAACCTTTTTATTTTAAATAATTAAAGTGGCTAAAAATGCCTATGTGGCCTTCTTTTATTACTTGAACATTATTTCTGTAAGTAACCCATATGTTTTTATATATTCTAAAAGGTATGATCAAATGTGATTTTTTAGAGTTGGAATCAACTCAAAAGCTATTATGGTTGAAATTTGAAAAATGTTTGAATGCAGAAAAGCTTGTGACTTGTTATTTTTATCAAGGTTGATCTATAGATCCAAATGATTTAAATCCAACTATCTTGGATTAAGCATTTCAATACCTTTTTAACAAAACTGGTTTCATTTAATTTGGTTCACTGAATCGAGCTGGATTGATTTTTGAAACTAGGTCCAGAACTGAGTTTGAATATAAATAGAAAAGGCTAAATTCAAACGAGTGGGCTGCGCGGGAGATGTTATTGGGCTGGCCCGGTGTCACTCCGCAGTGCGGGCGCAACTGACAGGGGGGTTCCACCAGTCAACGGCTCATAACACGCGAAGCGGTACGGGGCGATCTCGGCCGCACGATCTAAGTCTAATCGAACGGCTACGGCTCATCGTCCACGTCGGGCAGCGCCGGCGAGACAGAACCCTAACGCGGCAGGTGGGGGTCGTGGGAGGCTCACCGGGGCTCAGGCGAGGGTCGGCGATGGGGGCAAACGACGAAGTCGACGAGGGCGATCCTCCTGGTACCGGTAGCTCCTCATGGGGCGGCTCCAATCGATGGCTTCCTTCTTCTCCAGCAGCGGCAGGCTCCGGCGAAATTCCGGCGATGCTCTGCTCGCCTTGCTCCGGGAGTGAGGTGGGGTGGTTCTGGGTGAGAGGGGAGTGGAATGGTGTGAAGAAATCGAGCGGGGGATGCCTCTATTTATAGTGGCAAGAGGGGACCGACGGGCTGGCTGAGCTCGGCGTGGGCGACGGTAGGGGCAGTGCGGTGCTCCCTGGCGAAGCTCAACGTCGTGGTGGTGAGGTGTGGGGCGGTGCTGATCGGTCGGAACGCCTCGGCGCTCTGAGCGTGTCCGACGGAGGTTTTGATGGCGCACAACGTGCGTGGTCCGCGCGGCGGTGAACGGGCGTGTCTGCGGGGTTGCTGGGGTGGTGGTGATCACGCGTGCACGCGGCGAAGGCGGTGCGCGGTCTGTGGGCGTGTGTCGAGGGTGGCGCACGGGCGCGCTCTCGGCATGCTCGCAGAGGGTATTGGCATGGCTTGGGCATGTGGTCCAGTAGCTGGCATTGCTCGCGGCTAGGACAGGGAGTGGCGGTGGGGTGCTAGCTAGCTCTCAGACAAGGTTGGCGAGGCTAGTGTTGCTCGTAGCTTGTTGTCGACCATGGGGTGACAATGGTGCTCTCGGCCTGCTCACCATTGATGACAATGGCCAGCTTACAGTGGTGCTAGAGATTAGTTAAGGTTGTTAGATGATCTACTAAGGCTAGTTGTGTCCAGAGAGGGAACAAGTTAGGCCCAAAACACTGCTCAACATAGTGTTTTTGATTTTGTTGATTTGAATCTGTAACCTGTTTGATAAAATGGCCGCATGAACTTAAGTTTTGAATTTTGAAAAGATTTTTGGTGGGTGTGCTAGGCATGTACTGGGGAGTCTGTGGATGCTTGGGTTTTGAAAATTGAGTTGGTTTGAGTGGTTTTTGAATTAGTGGGATCTTCCCATATGAGATAGATTCAATTTTAAACTGTCATTTAAACTAAGTATTTAAATGTTTTTCGATGATCACAAAGTGGGCCTTGGTACCTTGTTATGAGTACTATCAAGGGGTGCAAAGATCCATACATGTTTCTGTTAAGTTCTGAAAGTTAGGGATAGCCAAAGTAGGCATGGGAGTTAAATTGGCCAAAATGACCATTCACTTAAGTTTGTTTTGACTTGTTTGTCTTTGGGAAAAGTTTGGGGATTGTTTAGATGATGTTTATTTCAACTAAGAATCATTTTACAAGCAAGTAAACACAGAATCATCGCAATTCAAAGGAATCCAATTTTTAATACACACACATATGGATGCTTTCATATTTTTAATTAGAAAAGTTTTTGTTAACCCTAAATTTGATGATTAGAGTTTGATGATCCAAGTTTAATATTTTTGGGATGTTACATTCTACTTTCTCTTATTGTAAAGAACTAGGTGCTCGTCCTAGAACCTTAAATGATGTACCATCACAAGACGCTAACTGGTTCAAAACCTTGACTGTCAGAAGTGTCATGCCATTGGCCTGGATTCGGCCAATCCTAGCAGCGAGGTCTAGAACACCCGACTAGAGTTTGGTACCTAAGCTAAAATTAATTCTAGAAAGACCTAACGATTTTGCACTGTATAGATTGCCTAGAAAGATACAATTCTAATATCATTGTAGAGTATCATTGTGAATTATTGCGTATTCAAGCATGAACATATGTTTATTTTATTTTATTTTTGCATGGGAGCACTTCTACCAAAAACATGCATGGAAAGTAAACATAACGGGCAAAGATGCAAGAAAGATGCAGAGAACAGAACGAAGAATAGAAGGGTGATACTTACCATTGAAATGATACAAAGATTCACATAATTTGTATTCAAAGAAAGGCACCAACTATGGCTAACTACTCTCTTTCATTTTCTTTTGTCTAAGGACAAGGGAAATGAGAAGAAAAAAAAGACCTGGCTTTAGACCCCCGTGCGCCTTGTCTAGTTCAACACCAATCTGAAGTAAATCTGAGCAAACAAAATCACATTTGTCCATGCCTACCAGACGGAGCAACATGTTAACAGGTAATAATGCTCTTTAAAAAAAGAAGGTAACACTTCTGAAACCAAAAATATGGCCCGGAGCTAACATTCTAACTTCCAAACATGCATAAATAATGCTAGGACAGCAAGAAATCTATACAGTAGAGTAAGCACGGTTGCAATATAAAATTAACTATAGACCTTCAGGAACGATAAAGACTGCCCACTGTAATAGATCTTTTTCCGATCTCTTCTTACTTGCAAATAAGGGAAGGTAAAAAATCCTAAGACATGAAGGCTTATCTAGCTTACTTTAATGGCTTATTAGCCTCAAGAGATAATGTTCTCTGCTCTCACTAAGGACCTCTCGTACCCTTGCCAATGCCCTAGGCATGGCTCAACTCTCTTGCCTACGTCTGTATCGCCATAGTTCGATTCCAGGAGATTTCCGAGCTCAGGAGATGCAAATCGAGTAATTACCTTTTCACATGCTGGGGTCGCACGGCGCGGAATTGGTTATCATTTCCGTGTGTCAATTCCTAGCCCACGCAAACAGCTAAATTATAGTCTACAATTCCAATTCCCAGATTCTAGGCATACTTTTGTGCACCCAAACAGGGTATGAAAAATATATATCAATTGAAACTAGGTAAGGTAATGTGGAGGATGTCAGTTTTGCACAGCTAATCATGGTCGGTGGGGAAAAATTGAGGCGACGAAAATAGCTAAAAATTTAGGATGTTGGTTTTGCACACCAGGCCATTTTCTTGTAAACCTGATGTAAACGATTACCACATGTACATACATTGACTTGCGGATGGTTTAAATCCTTCGTACTAGCAAAACATCATGAAGAGAAACGGTGATAGGTAAAGAGCACATAGGGTGAGGGAGAGCCCTCCCAGCCTTCGGCTCATCAAGATCGCGTCAACAAATAGCCCGGGAGAGGATGCTAGACGAACACCTATAGCTGGCTTGTGGTCCAAGCTAGTGTGGCATAATTAAAAGGCAAGAAATTCACTCAACCAAGCTATGGATAGATGCAAGTAACAACAATAAATTACTATGTTTAGAGTATTTCATTGTAAGGTGTACAATATTTTCATCTGAGCGATCCGTACATGATATATGGGGTCAAGCTAATGAAATACAACACAAAAATAAATGTAATATTCAACAGTATAGTGCTTATTTGCATATAACCAACACAATAATTAATTAATTCTGGTTGTCTGCCCAAAACTGAGCTTGAAGCCAGTCCACGGTCTTCTTCTCCACCTGGAATGCCTTGGCAATAACATCATCTGATATAGCTGGTTTTGACCCAAACACAGCGTTAGCAATGGTAATAGCCCCAGGGTTCTGGCTGCTAAGTGCAGCAATTGCCACTGCCGGTTTGTAGGGATTAGGGTTGAATTGGAAGTGGATGAGTCCTTACGGGAATACAAACACGTCACCCTTGTTGAGCACCTTTGACAAGAACTTGTTTTCTGGGTTGGATGTCACGAAGCCGACATAAAGGGTCCCTTCAAGCACGGTGAGGATCTCAGTGGCACGCGGGTGAGTGTGCGGTGGGTTCTCACCTAAAGGTGCATAGTCGATGCGGGCCAAGGAGATTCCCAATGTGTTCAGGCCAGGAATTCGCATGACATTGATCAAAGTGACATTGGACCCAAGCTTGCTCACTTTCGTGTCTCTCGGCATGTCGAGTTTGGCCGCCAAGAAGAAGTCTTCAGCCTTCACATCCATTGGGTTTTTACAGACAAACCCATTAACAAGAACTGCATAATGGAGGGCATATTAGAATCAGTTGAGTCACAATGCTAACAAAATTTGAAATTAAATGCATGCTAAATACACCACACGGACTTTGTATATGAGTACTACTTGATTTTGATCCAGTGTTGAAAACTACATACCACGTGAGCTGTTGTCGGCAACACAGAAGTCCTGGAGAGGACTCGGGTCGGAAGCAATAGCCTGCCATGAGGCCAAGGCAAAAAGAGCGACGAGAAGGAAATAAGAAGAAGAGGCCATTTGAGTTTTTGTTCAAGGTGGCTGTGCGTTTGTGGCTTCGTTATATGGTTCTGTGCTTTGGATTTGTGAACGGCACTAGGTATTTATAGCAACAGAAAATAGTAGGTGACTTTGTGAAACAGTCAACAAAAACGTATGGCCAGATAGAATTGGTCTGTAATTTAGTAGAGTAGGTAGAGTGCGCTGACTAATTAGCCATGTATATGTTACCTTGAATCGATCAACTTTAGGAAGTTTCATCATACAATTTCCTTCGACATGTGTACTAGCTAAGATAAATAATCTGACCTGGTCACAAAAGTGTTGTTCAGCTGTGAAAATAAAAAACTTAAAAGTGATTTTGTGTAACGCTATGTAAATGTTTTCATGCATGATGTACGGATGAAGCTAGCTAGCTAATGAATATTTCTTCCGTTGAATGTGTCATTGTTGGCCTGTTGCCATCGACATTGACCTATACATGCACAAGCTTGAATTGGATGTCTAATTAATTAGTGTTGTGCAAGTGTGGATGCGCGAGGAGAACCGGCCAGCCAGATTAACCTTGTTCCGAAGACATGTTAGTTACACTAAATTGTCTAGCTGCTTATTAAATAATCAAGAGACCATGTCAGTCTACAATGGATTTTAATTAGCATGATCATGAACTGGGTCAGGAACAATTAGTCGCTGCAGTCCCTGCCCGCTGCAACATAGAGAATCAGCCAGCACTGCAAAGCTAAGAAAAGCCATCATCGGTTGCTCGAACAGAAAAATGGCCTCCTCCTCGTGTTTCCTTCTCTTCACGGCTATTCTCGCACTTGTCTCATGGCAGGTTGTAGCCTCTGACCCTAGCCCTCTCCAAGACTTCTGTGTCACGGACAATAGCTCACATGGTATGGAGTTGATTAATTCTCGCATCAGTTCATATTTGTCCTTAAATTCTGTCAGCCATATCAATCTCATATTATTTCTCTTGATCCAGTGCTAGTCAATGGATTCGTCTGCAAGGACCCAAAGGTTGTGACAGTAGAGGACTTCTTCCTGGCAGCCAAACTCGACATACCGAGGGACACAAAGATGAGCAAGGTTGGCTCCAACGTGACCTTGATCAACGTCATGAAGCTTCCTGGCCTCAACACTCTTGGTATCTCCCTAGCACGTATCGACTATGCACCCCTAGGCGAGAACCCACCACACACTCACCCTCGTGCAACTGAGATCCTCACCGTGCTTGAGGGCACACTCTATGTTGGCTTTGTCACGTCCAACACTGACAACAAGCTCTTCTCCAAGGTGCTCAACAAGGGTGATATGTTTGTCTTCCCACAAGGACTCATCCACTTTCAGTTTAACCCCAATCCCTACAAGCCAGTGGTTGCAATTGCTGCATTGAGCAGCCAGAACCCAGGGGCAATTACCATTGCCAACGCCGTATTTGGATCAAAGCCTATGATCTCCGATGATGTACTCGCCAAGGCATTTCAGGTGGAGAAGAACACCGTAGACTGGCTCCAAGCTCAGTTTTGGGCTGACAACCACAACTAAGTAAATGTTGCACTAGTCACTAGTGTTTGACAATAAAATTCTATTCTATGTAATAATAATTAGTTGTTTAGTGTGAGCAGGGGCATAAAATTTGTGGAATGTATTGGTTTGATTCAAAAATGAATAATATATTGTTCTACTTTCTCTTGTTGTAAAGAACTAGGTGCTCGTCCTAGAACCTTAAATGATGTACCATCACAAGACTCTAACCGGTTCAAAACCTTGACTGTCAGAAGTGTCATGCCGTTGGCCTGGATTCGTCCAATCCTAGCAGCGAGGTCTAGAACACCCGACTAGAGTTTGGTACCTAAGCTAAATTAATTCTAGAAAGACCTAACGATTCTGCACTGTATAGATTGCCTAGAAAGATGCAATTCTAATATCATTGTAGAGTATCATTGTGAATTCTTGCGTATTCAAGAATGAACATATGTTTATTTTATTTTATTTTTGCATGGGAGCACTTCTACCAAAAACATGCATGGAAAGTAAACATAACGGGCAAAGATGCAAGAAAGATGCAGAGAACTGAAGGAAGAATAGAAGGGTGATACTTACCATTGAAATGATACAAAGATTCACATAATTTGTATTCAAAGAAACGCACCAACTATGGCTAACTACTCTCTTTCATTTTTTTTGACTAAGGACAAGGAAAATGAGAAAAAAAAAGACCTCGCTTTAGACCCCCGCGTGCCTTGTCTAGTTCAACACCAATCTGAAGTAAATCTGAGCAAACAAAATCACATTTGTCTATGCCTACCAGACGGAGCAGCATGTTAACAGGTAATAGTGCTCTTTAAAAAAAGAAGGTAACATTGCTGAAACCAAAAATATGGCCCGGAGCTAACATTCTAACTTCCAAACATGCATAAATAATGCTAGGACTGCAAGAAATCTATACAGTAGAGTAAGCACGGTTGCAACATGAAATTAACTATAGCCCGTCAGGAACGATAAAGACTGCACATAGTAATAGATCTTTTTCCGATCTCTTCTTACTTGCAAATAAGGGAAGGTAAAAAATCCTAAGACATGAGGGGCTTATCTAGCTTACTTTAATGGCTTATTAGCCTCAAGAGATAATGTTCTCTGCTCTCACTAAGGACCTCTCGTACCCTTGCCAATGTCCTAGGCATGGCTCAACTCTCTTGCCTACGTGTGTATAGCCATAGTTCGATTCCACGAGATTTCCGAGCTCAGGAGGTGCAAATCGAGTAAGTACCTTTTCGCATGCTGGGGCCGCACGGCGCGGAATTGGTTATCATTTCCGTGGGTCAATTCCTAGCCCACGCAAACAGCTAAATTCTAGTCTACAATTCCAATTCCTAGATTCTAGGCATACTTTTGTGCATCCAAACAAGGTATGAAAAATATATATCAATTGAAACTAGGTAAGGTAATGTGGAGGATGTCAGTCTTGCACAGCTAATCATGGTCGGTGGGGAAAAATTGAGGCGACGAAAATAGCTAAAAATTGAGGATGTCGGTTTTGCACACCAGGCCAATTTCTTGTAAGCCTGATGTAAACGATTACCACATGTACATACATTGACTTGCGGATGGTTTAAATCCTTCGTACTAGCAAAACATCATGAAGAGAAACGATGATAGGTAAAGAGCACATAGGGTGAAGGAGAGCCCTCCCAGCCTTTGGCTCATCAAGCTCGCGTCAACAAATAGCCCTGGAGAGGGTGCTAAAGGAACACCTATAGCTGGCTTGCGTCTAGTGTGGCATAATTAAAAGGCAAGAAATTCACTCAACCAAGCTATGGATAGATGCAAGTAACAACAATAAATTACGATGTTTAGAGTATTTCATTGTAGGGTGTACAATATTTTTTCATCCGAGCGATCCGTACATGATATATGGGGTCAAGCTAATGAAATACAACACAAAAATAAATGTAATATTCAACAATATAGTGCTTATTTGCCTATAACTGACACAATAATTAATTAATTCTGGTTGTCTGTCCAAAACTGAGCTTGAAGCCAGTCCACGGTCTTCTTCTCCACCTGGAATGCCTTGGCAAGAACATCATCTGATATAGCTGGTTTTGACCCAAACACAGCGTTAGCAATGGTAATAGCCCCAGGGTTCTGGCTGCTAAGTGCAGCAATTGCCACTGCCGGTTTGTAGGGATTAGGGTTGAATTGGAAGTGGATGAGTCCTTCTGGGAATACAAACACGTCACCCTTGTTGAGCACCTTTGACAAGAACTTGTTTTCTGGGTTGGATGTCACGAAGCCGACGTAAAGGGTCCCTTCAAGCACGGTGAGGATCTCAGTGGCACGCGGGTGAGTGTGCGGTGGGTTCTCACCTAAAGGCGCATAGTCGATGCGGGCCAAGGAGATTCCCAATGTGTTCAGGCCAGGAATTCGCATGACATTGATCAAAGTGACATTGGACCCAACCTTGCTCACTTTCGTGTCTCTCGGCATGTCGAGTTTGGCCGCCAAGAAGAAGTCTTCAGCCTTCACATCCATTGGGTTTTTACAGACAAACCCATTAACAAGAACTGCATAATGGAGGGCATATTAGAATCAGTTGAGTCACAATGCTAACAAAATTTGAAATTAAATGCATGCTAAATACACCACACGGACTTTGTATATGAGTACTACTTGATTTTGATCCAGTGTTGAAAACTACATACCACGAGAGCTGTTGTCGGCAACACAGAAGTCCTGGAGAGGGCTCGGGTCGGAAGCAATAGCCTGCCATGAGGCCAAGGCAAAAAGAGCGACGAGAAAGAAATAAGAAGAGGAGGCCATTTGAGTTTTTGTTGAAGGTGGCTGTGCGTTTGTGGCTTCGTTATATGGTTCTGTGCTTTGGCTTTGTGAAGGGCGCTAGGTACTTATAGCAGCAGATAATAGTAGGTGACTTTGTGAAACAGTCAACAAAAACGTATGGCCAGATAGAATTGGTCTGTAATTTAGTAGAGTAGGTAGAGTGTGCTGACTAATTAGCGATGTATATGTTACCTTGAATGGATCAACTTTAGGAAGTTTCATCATACAATTTCCTTCGACATGTGTACTAGCTAAGATAAATAATCTGATCTGGTCACAAAAGTGTTGTTCAGCTGTGAAAATAAGAAACTTAAAAGTGATTTTGTGTAACGCTGTGTAAATGTTTTCATGCATGATGTACGGATGAAGATAGCTAGCTAATGAATATTTCTTGCCATTGAATGTGTCATTGTTGGCCAGTTGCCATCGACATTGACCTATACATGCACAAGCTTGAATTGGATGTCTAATTAATTAGTGTTGTGCAAGTGTGGATGCGCGAGGAGAACCGGCCAGCCAGTTTAACCTTGTTCCGAAGACACGTTAGTTACACCAAATTGGCTAGCTGCTCATTAAATAATCAAGAGACTATTTCAGTCTACAATAGATTTTAATTAGCACGATCGTGAACTGGGTCGGGAACAATTAGTCGCTGCCCGCTGCAACATAGAGAATCAGCCAGCACTGCAAAGATACTAAACACACCCAAGCTAAGCGAAGCCAACGTCGGTTTCTTGAAAAGAAAAATGGCCTCATCCTCGTGTTTCCTTCTCTTCACGGCTATTCTCGCACTTGTCTCATGGCAGGCTGTAGTTTCCTTCTCTTCACGGCTATTCTCGCACTTGTCTCATGGCAGGCTGTAGCCTCCGACCCTAGCCCTCTCCAAGACTTTTGTGTCGCAGACAATAGCTCACGTGGTATGGAGTTAATTAATTCTCGCATCAGTTCATATTTATCCTTAAATTCTGTCAGCCGTATCAATCTCATATTATTTCTCTTGATCTAGTGCTAGTCAATGGATTTGTCTGCAAGGACCCAGAGGTTGTCACAGCCGAGGACTTCTTCCTGGCAGCCAAACTCGACATGCCGAGGGACACAAAGATGAGCAAGGTCGGCTCCAACGTGACCTTGATCAACGTCATGAAGCTTCCTGGCCTCAACACTCTTGGCATCTCCCTAGCACGTATCGACTATGCACCCCTAGGCGAGAACCCACCACACACTCACCCTCGTGCAACTGAGATCCTCACCGTGCTTGAGGGTACACTCTATGTTGGCTTTGTCACGTCCAACACTGACAACAAGCTCTTCTCCAAGGTGCTCAACAAGGGTGATGTGTTTGTCTTCCCGCAAGGACTCATCCACTTCCAGTTTAACCCCAATCCCTACAAGCCAGCGGTCGCAATTGCTGCATTGAGCAGCCAGAACCCAGGGGCAATTACCATTGCCAACGCCGTATTTGGATCAAAGCCTATGATCTCCGATGATGTACTCGCCAAGGCGTTTCAGGTGGAGAAGAAGACCGTAGACTGGCTCCAAGCTCAGTTCTGGGCAGACAACCACAACTAAATGAATGTTGCACTGGCCACTAGTGTTTGACAACAAAATTGTATTCTATGTAATAATAATTAGTTGTTTAGTGTGAGCAGCGCATAAAATTTATGGAATGTATTGGTTTGATTTAAACATGAATAATATATTGTTCTACTTTCTCTTGTTGTAAAGAACCAGTGCTCGTCCTAGAACCTTAAATGATGTACCATCACAAGACTCTAATTGGTTCAGAACCTTGAGTGTCAGAAGTGCCATGCCGTTGGCCTGGATTCGGCCAATCCTAGCAGGGAGGTCTGGAACACTCGACTAAGGACCTAACAATTCTCCACTGCGTAGATTGCCTAGAAAGATGCAATTTTAATATCCCTGTTGAGTATCGTTGTGAATAGCATGTTCACGAGGTAGCTCAAATAGTACAGTACATTGCCAATTCTTACGTAATCAAGAATGAACATATGTTTATTTTATTTTTGCATGGGAGCACAGTCAAGAAGCCACGTTTAAAATACTGCATATAGCAGACACTGCTAACAAAAACATGCATGGAAAGTAAACATAACGAGCAAAGAAGAGAGGAAAATTCAGAGAACAGAAAGAAGAATGGAAGGGTGATACTTACCATTGAAATGATACACAGATTTAGATAATTTGTATTCAAAGAAAGGCACCAACTATGGCTAACTTGGTAACTCTCTCTCTCATTTTCTTTTGACTAAGGATAAGGGAACTGAGAAAAAAAGAGCTGGCTTTAGACCTCGGCTTGCCTAGTTCAACACCAATCTGAAGTAACTCTCAGCAAACAATATCACATTTGTTAATGCCTGCAAGAAGGAGCAGCATGTCAAATGGTAACAGTGCTGAAACCGAAACATGTCCCAAAGCCAACATTCTAACTTCCAAGCATGTATAAATAACTACGACTGCAGGTAATCTATACAGTAGAGTAAGCATTGCTGCAACTTGAAATTAACTATAGACCTTCAGGAATGGTAAAGGCTGCACCTAGTAACAGATCATGTTCTGATCTCTCCTCGCTTCCAAATAAGGAAAGGTAACAAATCCTAAGACATGAAAGCTTATCTAGCTTAGTTTCATGGCTTATTAGCCTCAAAAGATAATGTTCTCTGCTCTCACTAAGGATCTCTCATACCCTTGCCAATGCCCTTTAGGCGTGGCTCACCTCTCTTGCCTACGTGTGTATAGCTTCCTCTGCATATCCTCATATTAATAAAATTTTACTTTTGGAGCCTCCCCTACAGTTATCTGCTAAAAAAAGGAATATATAAGCCTTAGTTGTTGGATTCTGTCCATCTTCCTTGGTTATCATAACGCCAACAACAGAAATTAAAACAGATTTCATGTGTTCTGCTGCTATCTAGAAAACCACCACCCATTGTGTAAGCATTTCATGGTAACAAAACAGATATGAATAAATTAATCAAATGCTGGGATTTTAGTGTTGTGTGCTTTCACATTCGAAGGCTATGTATTTACAGCAATAGAAAATGACAGAGTCAACAAACACGTATTGCCATAGGGAGATAGTTGTTAAACAGAGTGCGCTGACTAAACAGCCACACACATTTTACCTTGAACTGATCAACTTTAGGAAGGTTCTTCCGTATCATTTCCTTAAATAGTGCTAGCTACGATAACTAACCTGACCTGGTCATAAAAAGTGTTGTTCTTATGTGATACTCCATGATGTATGGACTACACGCCTTTGGCTGTGAAAGGGAACTACTTCAAAGTGATTTTGCGCAACGTTGTGTCAATGTGATGCATGACGTACGGATGAAGCTAGCTAGTTGATGACTATTTCTTGCCGTTGAATATGTCATTGTTGGCCTGTTGCCATCGAACATTGACCTATACATGCACTGTCTTGAATTGGATGTCTAATTAATTAGTACTATGCATGCATGAGGAGAACCGGCAGCCAGTCTAACCGCGTTCCGAAGACACGTGAGTTACAACAAATTGGCTAGCTGCTCTTCAAAGCAAGATACCATGTCAATCTACATTGGATTTTAATTGGCACGACTCTGAACTGGTCAGCATCAATAAGTCGCTGCAGGCAGGCTATATATATCCCTGCCTGCTCCCAACATAGAGAATCATCCAGCACCTGCACCTCAAACATAGTAAGCACACAAAGCTAACAGAAGACAACATCGATTTCTAGAATAGAAAAATGGCCTCCTACTCCTCATGCTTCCTTCTCTTTACTGCTATTCTAGCACTTGTCTCATGGCAGGCTGTAGCCTCAGATCCTAGCCCTCTCCAAGACTTCTGTGTTGCAGACAATAGCTCACGTGGTATGGAGTTAATAAATTCTCACACTAGTTCATATTTGAATACTTAATTCTGTCAATCGTATCAATATCATGTTATTTCTCTTGATACAGTGCTAGTCAACGGATTCGTTTGCAAGGACCCAGAGGTTGTGACAGCCAAGGACTTCTTCCTGGCAGCCAAACTCGACATGCCGAGGGACACAAAGATGAGCAAGGTCGGCTCCAACGTGACCTTGATCAACGTCATGAAACTTCCTGGCCTCAACACGCTTGGCATCTCCCTAGCACGGATCGACTATGCACCCTTAGGAGAGAACCCACCACACACGCACCCTCGTGCAACTGAGATCCTCACCGTGCTTGAGGGTACACTCTACGTCGGCTTCGTCACATCCAACAGTGACAACAAGCTATTCTCCAAGGTGCTCAATAAGGGTGATGTGTTTGTCTTCCCACAAGGACTCATCCACTTCCAGTTCAACCCCAATCCCTACGAGCCAGCGGTCGCAATTGCTGCACTTAGCAGCCAGAACCCGGGGGCAATTACCATTGCCAATGCCGTATTTGGATCAAAGCCTATGATCTCCGATGACGTACTCGCCAAGGCGTTTCAGGTGGAGAAGAAGACCGTGGACTGGCTCCAAGCTCAGTTCTGGGCCGACAACCACAATTAATTCAACGTTGCACCAGCCACTAGCGTTTGACAATAAAATTCTATTTTATGTAATAATTAATATTTTTTATATGTGATCCACGCATAAATTTATGAAATATATTGGTTAGATTCATGGTTTTTAAGGCGTCGCGTAGGCGTCGCCTAGGCGACGCTTGAGCGTCGGAGCGCCCCGAGACGGGAAAGCGTCGTGCCCGCTTCAGACTTTGTACTAAGGCGTCCAGATTCCCGCTTTGAGGCGTCCAGGTCGTCGCCTAGGCGGCTAAGTCGTCGCTTCGATCGAGTTTGGACGCCATGGCGAGGTCAAGCGGGAACTGGGAGATAGCGAGCGGGAAGACAGAAATTGGGCGGGATTGGAGGGGAATTGGGGGCCGATTGAGAGGGAATTGAGAGGGGGGAGAGAGGGGAACTGACCCGTGACCTAATCCAGTCGATTGAGAGAGAGGAGCTCTCTCCTCTCTGGCGGCCAGCTCCTCCTCCGCCAGATCCCCTCCTTCTCCAGCCAATTCCTCCCTCCTCCGTCGGCCTACTCCTCTCCGGCCAAGCTTCAGGGCCTCTTCTCCGCCTGGCGCATCCATTCCCCAGCAGGGCACAAGCTATTGCTTCCCCTCCCTCCTCCTCTTTTTTCTCTTCCGCCTCAGCTGCTGCTGGCTTTGCTCTGTTCGAGTGTTCTGTAACTGGCTGCTGTTTGCTGTGAGCCTGTGAGCATGTACTAGTACTGCTTTGTGGTGCCCGTGTTGCTGATGTGCTAGTGTGCTGCAGTGCTGGCTGTGCACTTGTGCCCATGATATACTTATGCACTTGTGCCCTAGGCGCTTTAGTAATCACCATAAAGCGTCGCCTCGCTTCGCGCTTCGAGCGCCTAGGCGTCAAGGCGCCCCCCCAGCGCTTTAAACCGCTCGGACGCTTTAAAAACCATGGATTCAAACATGAATAAAATGTTATTCTACTTTTTCTTGTTCTAAACATCCAAGTGCTCAAGCTAGAACCTCAAATGATGTATCACAAGACTAACTGGTACAGAATCATGAGTGTCGGAAGTGGCATGCCCATGGCCTGGATTCGGCCAATCCTATCGGGGAGGTTTGGAACACCCGAGTAGCAAAACTTTTGGTACCTATGCTAAATTAGTTCTAGAAGGAGAAAATGATTCTCCACTGTATACATTTCCTAGAAAAATGCAATTACAATATCCATGTTGAGTATTATTGTGAATAGCGTCCACTGGGTGTTGGACATGCCCCCTCAAGCACATGCAATAAGGATAAGTGGGGTATGTTTTGTCCTTGCAGCATAGTTAGTACGTGTAGACTGAATGTCTAGGGTGTTGAGGCCTACAAGAACGCTACATAACATTCACTGGTGTGATATTTGACCCAACCTTGATTACTGTGGATTTACTTAGGAATATCGTACAGAGACATTATTCTAAGTAAGAGCATGTTTAAATATATCAAATGAAACTGGGTAAGGTCATGTGGAGGATGTCAGTTGTGCAAACCAGATCATGGCCAGTGGGGGAAAATTGAGGTGACAAAAATAGCTAAAAGGGGAGGTGAAATGAGAAAACTCAGATGGTTTGTAATGTGCATGGGAAAATGCCAAAAGTGGAGAAAGTAGTGCTTCTCTGAGGGACAACTTAAGGCCAGAAGTAGTATTGCTGAACCTAAGTGTGAAGGAAGGACGAATTGTGAAACAACTGATGTGATGACCACTGTAAATTGAAGAGATGACATGGTGTCCTAGTGCGTGTGCCTACTGATGTTAAGAGTCAGATTTCATTTCTTCACTTACCTCTCCGGTTAATAAATGTATCACACACCTAGTGCTGATAAGTCCATACAGTATAATCTGTATATTATTTATTGATCGAATGATGATTATCCCTGCTACGGAAATCTTCATTCATGAACATCATGGACGGAAGACCAAACCCACTATAAAAACCCTGATCCAATAATTAATTAGGTCCAAATTATGGAAGTGTTATATGTCTGGCTATTTATGTCCACAATGATTGCACAGAAAGGTAAACAAATAGTAACAGGTAGAGGAGCGCACAGACATACTAAAATTTTATCTGAAGAGAAATGGCAGGCAACATGTTTATCCTAATTATGTAATCCTTTTTTTTGGCGGCCAGTATGTCATAAGACAAATCATCGACATCCTATGCAGGTAGATAATAGCTTAAATAGTACAGTAAACTGCCAATTGCTACGCATTCAAGAATGAACCGATGTTTATTTTATTTTAACATCAGAGAATAGTTAATACGCCACGTGTGAAACACTGCATATAGCAGACATTGCTACCACAAAATGCATGGAAAGTAAACATAACGAGGAAATAAGCAAGGCAAAATCAGGGAGCAAAAGGAAGATTGGAAGAGTGATACTCACCATTGAAATGATACAGATTCAGATAATTAGCTTATTCAAGGAAAGGCACCAACTTATAGCTAACTTGGTTAGACCTCGGGTTGTGTAGTTCAGCACTCATTTGAAGGAAGTTTCACCAAACAATTTTGCATTTGTCCATGCCTGCAAGAAGGAGCAGCATCCAGCATGTCATATGGTAACAATGCTGAAACCAAAAAATATGACCCACAGGTAAGATTTTAACTTCCAAGCATCCCCAGACCTTTCTCAGCATCTATCCATTATGAAATATGTCCACTAACTGAGCTTTGAGTATATGCAGTTTGGGAGGCTACTTGACCAAGAGTTTGGCTAGCCAAAAAGCTTGAGTGTATAGTATTGCCAGCATTAGGTTTTCATGCAATCTCATCAGCTTGTTTCGCAGACAGAAGCTTTGTGCCACCCTGAAATCATTTTCACTTGAAACATCAGAGAAGGAATGGATTATTCATAAGATTTGACTGGTCTAATAATGCCACAATAAAGCGGGTAAGCAAAAAATAACTACAAGCCTCTAATAAAAATGTCAGCAACTTTTCAGCAGCACAATGTGATCCTAAGCTATTATTATAATTTATTTGAAGTTCATAACAGAATGCTCAGCATGATATAGCTTACGGAAGCTTACATGATGATCTTTTTCAAAATGAAAGCAGAACAAAAATAAAGAATGGTGCACACCAGTCTTAGAGCCAGTATATTCCCAGCTTTGAGAAATATCATTATGCTGAAAAAACTGGTCTTGGGTATACCATAGCACTAGGTCAACTATGATTAGATATAAAACTAAAAATAGTACTCCCTCTGTCCCAAAATATAAGGCGCCCAAGGACTGGTCAAAAGTCAAATCTTACGAACTTTGACCAAATATTTAGGAAAAAATATGTACATCTATATTATGGAATGGATACATTAAGAAAATATGCTTTATGATAAATCTATTGATATTGATTTGGTATTGTAAATATTTATATTTTTGTGTATAGTCTTGGTCAAACTTAGAAAACGTTGACTTTTGACTAAACCTTAGGCACCTTACATTTTGGGACGGAGGGAGTATTTATTAATTATTAGAATAAATCAGTTTGTAGCTATCTTGCTTTAACAATATCTGTGATAAATTGATCACTACGGCTTCATATAAGATCTAGCTTAAAGAGTATTGTCCGAACAAACAAAAATATATAGCTTTGGTTTTTCCAGCAGAACACTTAACCTTAAACAGAATAATTGTCAAAATCAAGCACCAAACTTGTTACACAGCGGAAAAATAATGAGGCCATAATAAGATAAGTAAATAAAATATGGTAGTTTATATGCAAGCTTAATATCCTATATGATTATTTTTGCGTGAGCCAATACCTAACCTGCAATTATCACACCCTCCAGATGGGGAATAGGATCACATCATCGAAGTGAAAAAATCTGGCCTATTTCTTTCCCTCCCTTAGTCCATTACCTTTATGGCACCATTCTGTTGACCAAGTTCATAGAGCTGTATGTGGAACCTATGATACATCTCTTTCTTCCTGGGAATTGCAAAAACTATCTCCATCATCATCAAAGCCCAGTATACAACATAACTTGGCATCTGGTGCAATGCCTGCCTGAAGCATACTGTGGTACATCTCCTTGGCATTTTTCTCATCTCCAATTTTGAAGTATCCAATTATGAGATCTGTATAAGTTACTACAGTAGGTTTAAGTTCCTTTTTCTGCATTTCTTCCAGGAAGCGGTGTGCACCATCCATCGCAAGCACTTTGCTGAAGCCACCAATTAAACAAGTGTAGACAAAAGAATCTGCTGATAAACCCACTGTTTCCATCTCTCTAAAGAATTCCAGAGCTGCCTTCATGTTTGAGCGCTTGCAACAGTACGCAATTAGAGATGTATATAGGATCCTGTCTGGTGTCAACCCCTTCCCAAGCATATGCTTACACAAGTCCATAGCTTCAGGAAGTCTATCATCATGGCACAAGCCATTTATGAGGCTAGTATATGTAAAGATATTCGGATCTATCCCCTCTTTGACCATTTTACAATACAGCCTGAGAGCCTCTTTCAGATTCAATGCTTTCACAAAACCGTCAATAATAAAGCTGTAAAGCACAGTATCAGGAACAAAGCCCTTTTTTGTCATGTCCGCGAAAAATACCCACACATCAGTAAAATTATTGGCCTTGCAAAAGCCATTGATGATAACTCTGTACATACAAAGGTTGGGGACAATCCCAAACTGCCGTACTTTATCCAGGAATAGGAAGGTCTCACCAATCAGCCCTTCTTTGCTGAGACCATCAACAAGAATTGTGCAGGTCACAATGTTGGGACTTACCCCACTATCGAGCATGAGCTGAAATATCCCTAATGCATCTTTAAGGTGCATATGCCTACAGTATGCATATATCAGACTACTGTAATTGTAAACATCTGGAACAAAATTATGATGAACCATGTCATTCCAAAAGTCACAGGCAATCTCTAGATCCAGATGTTTGCAACAGCCATGAAGAACGGTGCTGTAAACTATGTGGTCGGGCTTGAAACCTTCGTCTTTGAGTCTATTAAAAAGCTCAAGCGCCAATTCAGCCTTTCCAAATCTGCAGAGACCATGCAAAAGAGAAGTGTAACTCGCCACAGTAGGAGCACTTCCATTCATTGCCATTTCATCAAGCAAGTCATAGGCTGTCAAAAGATCCCCTTGTTTGCATAAAACATCAACCAATATGCTGTAGCTGTGAACATCTGGAGCAAACCCAAACTTTTGCATCCCATCAAACACTTCTATGGCGTTTTGAACCTGACCTTCATGTAAGAAACCATGAATAACTGCATTAAAACAGTAACTGTTGCAAGGGTAGCCTCTCTGAAGAAGCATTTGAAGAAAGTTCCATGCATATGTCACCTGTCCGGCACGGCAAAGCCCATAGAGATAAGTACCATAGGTTGCAGCATTCGGCCTCACATCTTTCATTTCCATTTCATAAAGAAGATCCAAAGCTTCCTCTACGCGTAACTTAGCTCCATGTGTATACATACTCATCAAAACTGAATAAGAGTATACATTTGGTGAAGGACCAGAACTCTTCATATCATCAAACAAACTCCTTGCATACATGATTTGATTCCTCTCAACAAAGCACTTCAGCAAGAAGTTGCATACTTGCAACTCAACTCCAACCTTCTTGGCCTCAATGTAAGTAAGGAGAGCATCCTCAAACATTGACAGCTCTACGAAAATACGGATTATTGCGACATAAACTTGCAGCAATGTCATCGATCCACGCAAATTGCTGACCAACATAGGTGCCAACACAAATAACTCTGGCCCAGCATTTCCGCAGTGATCAACAATGCTCTGAATCAAGCACCGGATCTCTCTGATTCTCCGTGGCAAGAATGATTGCATAAGCAAGGCAAACAACCCGATTGACTGGGATAGCCCATATAATCCGACACACTCCCTGAAGCTAATCTTTCTGGCCACATCCCAATTTGATGTCCGTACAGCTAGCGTGATAGCAGGATGTATACACTGGCTTCTATACTCATTGCAAATGGAGCTTCGTATGGGTTCTTGATCATCCGGGCTCTTCAAGCAACAGGCCAGAGAAGAAAGGCACAATGCGGAAGGGCGGTGTCTGTTTAAAAAGGATTGACGCAGACACCTCAGCACTGCACCATGCATAGAAAAGGGACACCAACCTCCTCCTTACATTGACAGCACCATTCGAAGAAGGAAGAACCCACAAACAGATCGCACTTCATGGACCAAGCTTCATTAATCAGTTGACTGAGAGGACAACCCAAGAAAGAACAGAACAAGGTTGCAAATTCACATCAGAATCCCTGCACAAAAATAAAAAACAAGCATTACTATTTACTAGAACTGTTCTCCTGAATCACGAGCACCGTTTGGGGCAACAAATCCAATCCAGTAAATCATAACAGAAATTACAATGGCAATTCACAAAATGTACAGAGCATCCCCGATCAAGTAGGACCACTAGACTGGAACCCAACAAGAACAAGCATTCTACCAATATGCGTGGTGGAGCCGGGGTTGCTCCACTCCCCAAGCTAACAGCAGCTGACCAGCAAAGAACTAAGTGAGTAACTACCCAACAAAAAGTAAAGCGCAACAAATTCTACATAAGCTGGAATTTATTGCCAACAGCACAATAAAGAAGATAAATGTGCCAGTGACGCTACGCAAGGGCTGCGGCGGCGGACTGGAGCTTGGGTAGGCCAGGGCACGGGATGGGTCTGGAGAAGGAGAGGACGTACCGCGGCGTGCGGCGGGTGTGTGGGCGGTGGCTACAAGAAGCCTCGAGGACGCGGAAGATCACGGCGAGGTTGGGGGTGGAGGGCCGTCGGGGGCGGAGGGGAGCGCCGCCGCAAGAGGAGGGCGAGAGAAGGTTTTGGGAGGAGATTGATTTTTACCCTTCGGAAAAAATGCTCCGGGTCGAGCAAACGCTCCCGCTGCCGTCGATGTCATCGACATCCAACGGTTGATTCTATTAGTATTTACAATTTTCTGCCACTGCTGTTTATCTACCGTTTGCTTATAATCTTGTTTCTCTCGAGCTGACAAAAAAATATTGTTTCTCTCAAAACAAAATAAAAAACTTCTAACCTTGTTAGTTGGATATTGCTTGAAAAATTGGCAACAAAGAAGGTAGTGTAAATTATTTGCTTTCATCTTCACTGACTCATAACATCGTCAAATTAGTCGTTTCCCATCGGACTGGCGAACAATTGGGATAGGTGGTCCTCTCTCCCCTCTCCCGCGCGCGTTTTGAGAGTCATCCCCTTCCTACCGGCCTTCCTCCCTCTCTCTCTCCTCCGGCGGCCTCGTCGACCAGAGTGACTGGGAGGGGAGAGCATGGATCGTCCTTGTAGATACTAGTAGTAGTACGGTTTGGACTTTGTGTCGGTATGGCGACATGCCATAGAGGTCGTCATGCCTCAAGCTCCCGAGATCCTTAAGGCATGCGAAGGAGAAGTGGCGGCGGTTGGCGGCGCTCGGGTGGTTGGAGTTGGTGAGCTGCTGCAACTCCTCTTCTACCTCATCGAATAAAGCTCATGGTTGTGCTACGCATCAAATCTATCAGGGTTTCTTCCTCTTTCTCCGATCGGTCGTGGAGGCGATGGGAGAAGACAAGGTGGTGGTGCGGTGGATGCTGATACGTGGCGATAGTGAGCACTGGTGAGGCTCTGCCTACGAAAGCACCCAAGTGACGAGGAGGTGCGCCGCCGCTATCTGTGGCCAAGAGGGCCGCTCCGCACCTCGGGGGCTCTTGCTTCGAGGAATTTTCTTCCTATAGGACAGGAGGATCTTCGTTTACAGCGCGACACTTCAATCTCGGCTCCAGAACAGGTGATTTTGTCCCGGGGATGGAGCTAGCGGCCGTTTCTGCGAGGCCGACAATGGCGATGGTGGAGAAGGACCAGATCGTGTTCTCAATTTTCCTGTGAGGTCATTTTTTTGCAGTTGTAAGGGCTCTGGTGTAATTTTATTTTTTATCCTGGATCCTTCATGTAAACTTGTCCCACCGCTTTGATGAATGAAGCTTCGAGGGTCTCGTTAAAACAAGTTATTCCCAGGTCTGGAAAAATAAGTCGCACCAATCCTTTCTTCCTCTTGGCGCCCTCCTCTCTCTATACATATCTTGCATATATGCCTCTTTGCTTTTCTCCAGACCCGGTGTGGCCATGTTTCTGTACCTAGCTCTCGCCTTCTCACACAGAGGAACTCCATTGACCATCTTCATCCCCTCTATCTCCGGTGAGGGGGATGGCGTGAGGGCCGAGCGCACGTGGATTTCGAGAGGCATGGCATGCTTCCTCCATCTAAGGAGTTGGAGTTTGGATAAGGGCAGTTTCAGGGAACAAGTTTGGGCAAGGGGGCTCTGGCGACCCGGTTCCGCCACCGACGAGTCCTCTACATGAGGTCGGTGCGTCCATTGGTGATGGTTGAGGTTTGTGTTTTATTTAAACATAAATCAATTTGCAAGAGAGATTTCAACACGCTGCATGTGTGTATTGTTTTTCTGGTCCACATGAGTAACATGTTGCAGTGATTATGGATGTATGACGAAGGAGACTTATTAATGTTGCAAATGTGTTTTCAGGTATTATCTTCGTTGGCACATGTGCTGCATGTGTTTGTTTTTCATGTTGCATGTAGCGACATTTTTTTACACCGGTAGGTTCTGTAATATATATGTGGGGTGATATATAAACGTGTCAATCTTCCATATACAGTTGCTAGATTGTGGTGTATTATGTTTGTGTTTAACAAATCAAACAATTGTTGTAAAATAGACATGAAGAGTTAAATGAGCACTAAAATAGAAAAAAAGTGTTTGACAAACTAAATTATCAGAAGCATGGTGTACTGCACGCCATCCTTTAGTGGAAAAGGGCCTCCAGTCCCGGCCAGAATCGGCTCTAGTTCGGTTTTGGGCCGGGACTGTAACAGACTAGAGGCCCTCTCTAGTCCCGGCTCGCTTCTGACATGACTGATAACAGCCACGTGGCTGTTTCAGCGCCGCGGGGGGCGGAAACCCTCTAGTCCCGGGCTGTAACACCACCCGGAACTAAAAGGTTTCCTGCCGCGGCAGAGATTGTGTATTTCCTTTTTTCCATTTCGTTCCTTTTTCGTTTTGTGTTTCACTATAATTCAAACATATATTTCAGTATACATATTATACGCTACTACATACACACTACACGTCGATGCATTTATATAATTAATTGATCCCTTGCAAGCATACATATAATCAATCATATCAAAAGGAAGAAATGTTTTGAAATTACATGGTCATTGATGAATATATATATCATATCAGCTATATGAAGATGACTAAGGCAAATCGAGTTCCACGTCATCCGCATAATGCTCTCCATGTACATCAAGGACTTCCTTCATCATAAATCCCGCCAACTCCTCTTGAATTGCTCTTATGCTCTGGTCTGGCTCTAGTTTCTCCCGCAAATCATAAATATAATGTGAGTCAACTTTCCGCTCCGGTCAACTTCATGGATGTACTGCAGACGTAGTATCCACATAAATGAGTTCGGTGGCTGCTGTAAACTCTTCACCATTTTATAAGTTAACTCCTCTTTGAATGGACTGGTATTTTACATGCGAACCGTGTCCAACACCTGCTCGGCAAAGAAAATGAACAAAGGAGTTATTAGTTACTTGATATCAGAAAATGAATGAAAGAGGACGATATAATGCGATAATGATTGAAATTACTTATGGAGCATTGCTTTCATGTCGCTCCACTGCTCTTGGTCCCAACTTAATGAGTCATAGACTTCAACTAGGGAGTTGTCAACTTGAATGCTTAACAAGATCCAGTGGAATCTGCGGACATTTACATAAGCATACATGCATAGCTCATTCAGTAAGGAAAAATAAAATATGTACAAGATATAAACACTCACTTGAAGTTGTAAGAAAATAGTATTTCCTTAACAAAATTATTCTCGGTTAAGAACCTGCACAGGTCTTCCTCCACGTCCTTGGGGTGATTCTTTAACGTATATTCATTAATGATATATGGGTCAATGAACCTAACGTCGTATCTTCTAGCTCTTTTGCATTCAAGCATCTTCATTTTGCAGAATATAATATCACCATACAAAAAGATATATAGTTAGGATAATATATTAAATGCAATGAACGAGCTGAGCTACAAACTTAATTATAGAAATAAATAACTTACAGACAGTAGCAACCAATAATAGATTTGTCGAGGGGGCGCTGGTTGTATAACTGAAACAGTTCGGTCATTTGAACTTGTATCGAGTATGGTTTGAAGTGATGCTCCTTTCTAACGTCCACTAGAAACCAATCTTTCTGATGCTTTTTTCTGCTTGCGACATGTACCATTAGTGCAGATTTTGCATATGTGTGGATAGACGCGCGAGTTCCTCATTACTGACTAGAGGCTCCCCTTGGACATACTATCGTACTATCTGACCCACTGGCGTATCTTCATAGCCTAAATATTGACCAAGAGACATATTTTCTTCGTTAGCAAGTGCATTGGCCTGCGATACAGTGATTCCCATAAGTGCAGCATTATTACGGGCTCTAGGGTCCATTATTTGCATATCCATATCCATTTCAGCTCTGAAGGCCTTGTCGAGGTCTGAAATGACTTTGAGCGGGGCAACCGATTGATTCTTCTGTGCTCCGAGCTAGACAACTTGCTTCCCGCGTTTTGCACTTGTGATTTTTTTTCTTCTGTGCTTGCTTAATAATCTCCCGGTCATAGTCTGATTCCAGATTCATCGATATCTGGGATGGTTGCTCAAGAAAGGACTTAGCCCACTTTTTGGTTTTTTCATTATATACCGGCTTTGGCTCAGGCTTTTTGGGTGCAAAATGCGCCTTAACTTGGGCAGCCACATCCGCGTTAGTTTCCTCATCGATCTTGTCATAAGGTCTCTTTGGAAGAGCCGGCGGGATGTCGACTATCTTCGCCGTTTGACCTTTCTTCGATGTGGGGCGCGGGGGACCGTCGAACTTCCGTTTCTTCGACGAGGTAGTAGTATTGCACGGAGGCGGAGGCAGAGATCGAGTATTGCACGGAGGCGGAGATCGAGTTGATGTACTCCTGTTGTGGCGATCGTCAGCGGGGCGGGGTGGACTTGGAGGTTGGCGATAATCGGGTTAGGGTGGACTTGGAGGTTGACGATATTCGATGCGGGGTGGACTTGGATTCCTCGGAGTCGGTGGCCTTAGCGCCGAGCCTGGAAACTTGATGTACTTCTTATTCCATAGAATGATGTTGCGCTTGACATCTCCTAGTTTCGTAAGGCCTTCAGGCGTAGCGATTTTAATCTCTAGGTCCGCAAAATCCTCCACTATGTCATCCACCGTGACACGAGCATAGCCTGGTGGAATCGGAAGTGAATGGTGGAGTGCTCCAGGTAGACAAGGTAAAGCAGTGTCGATCGCCACCTTGAAGGACATGTTGTTCATTGGCTGATGTAGCTCACATTGTGCCATCTCTCTGACATCATCCACGGGGTAGTGATGAGCCGGTGCATCATCCAGCAGTGCTTGATCATCAGCCCGGACCTCCGTGGAAGCCACGCTGCTTCTCCGCTGGCTAAGATCCAATGCAGGATCATCAGACCACGAGTGAGTTGACGATGGCGGCCTTTGGCTAATTTCATGCATGAGGTTCTTCAGATCAGCTAGGTCCTACTCTACCCTGGAGATCCGGTCTCCCTCCCGGTCTTTCTTTCTCTGACGGCTTCAGAATGGCGGCATCGTCGAGAAACCCTTTCTTCCACGAGACACCGGCGCCTTTGCCTCGTGTTCGTCCTCCCTTTTCAGGATTCCCTATGGCGCGTGTCAGCTCGTCGTTCTCTCTCTCGGGACGGAACAATCCCAATTGAGCATCGTTCATTGCTTGAATAAGGTCTTGGGAGGGTTTTAGAATTTTTTCATGAAATAATGTCTTCCCTGTTTCTGGGTCCAAGGATCCCCCGTGCCCGTACCACCAGTGCTTTGACCTCTCGGGCCATCCATTTGTACCAGGAGTGACGCCTCTAGCCCTCATGTTCTTCTCCATAGTTTCCCACTTAGGGACGACACTCTTGTAGCCACCTGTCCCCATTTTATGATGGTATTTCTTGTTGGCAGCATTTAACGTGTTCTTGGCCGACTTTGCCTTTGCTTTATCAGATTGCTTGTACTGTACAAAATGGGTCCACTGTTCTCTCAACTTCTCGTTAACTCCTTTGAAGTCTGGAGTTTTCTTTTTCGTGACATATTTCGCGTATAAACTTTTCTTGTGGTTCCGGTACAGTTCAGCCATCTTGCTCAGAGCCCACTCCTTCACTTTCGCTCTATTTCAAGCCCACCCGGCCTTGGGGTAATACCATCTACCTCAAATTCTTCATACTCTGGAGGTAGTATGAAATGCGTTATGAGCTTCTGCAAAAGGTCATCTTTGGCATCATCGGTGACATAGCTAGATTCTTCACCGGATTTCTTTGACTGATTCCATTCTTGGATGGTGATCGGCAGGTTGTCCCTAACAAGCACCCCACATTGATTTATAAACATCCTCCGGCGCTTCTCTGGAGCAATCGGTTCACCATCATCATCTATTTCTTCGATGGTGAACCTCTGATTACCATCCAACTATTTGTTTGGCCCTCGTTTTGTTTGAGCTGTCGATTGCTTCGATCCGGTGGGCTAAAATAAGAAGAGAGAGTGATTAATATATATCTAGATTAGTTAATAAATAGAGGTAACATGAGACTTTATATATATATGTACCTCGCCGGATCCTGTCGAGGGGCCATCATTATTGTTGTTATTTGTTTGCCCTTCGTCCATCTAGTCTTCCCCTTGATACATTAGGTTTTCCGCTAGTCCATCACCGGATGGATTCAGATATGAGGATATCTCTTCCTCGAGCAAAATATCTTCGCCGGTAGTAATATTAAGAGGAATTTCACCTCTTATCATGTCCTGAAGAAAACCTTCACCGATGCGACCAGGATCTTCGGATGGATCCATGACTTAATTATCTATAACAAAAAGAGAGTTAAACAGGTTAGAAAAAACAATAATCCTAATAAATAAAACAATATAATCCTAATTATAATAATCCTAATATTATCTGTGCTAAAATAATAATCATAATAACTAAAACAAAAAAAAATAACCCTAATAAAACAATATAATCCTAATAAATAAAACAAAAAAATAACTAAAACAATAATCCTAATCCTAATTCTAAAATTTTAATTAAAACAATAATCCTAATACTAAAACAAAAAACCCTAATATAAAAAAAACTATAAAAAACTATAGAAAAAAACTATAATAATACTAATATAATAATATAACAAGAAACTATAAAAAACTATAGAAAAAATATAACAAGAAACTATAAAAAGTACTAACATTTCCTAATAATATAATAATATAAATACTAACATTTATACAAAACCTAAATATTACTACTACTAATAATAAATATCACTACAAAAACCTAATATACTACTAATTAATACTAGACTAATTAATACTAGACTAATTATATAAAAAAACCTAAATATATAATTAATTCTAGCTAGACTATATATATAATTAAATAACCACCTCCGGCGAGGTGGGCGGCCGAAGGAACAACGGCGCGGCAAGACGGTGCGACACGGTAGGGCGGCGCGACAGTAAGAGGGGCGTGACACGGTGGCCTTGCCGCAACACACGTGCGCGACACGAGGTGGCAGGCTGGCACATGACATGCAGCTCTGTGATGCGGAGGGTGGCGGAGGCAGGCGACGCTGAATCGGCCGGCGGGCAGCACCTCCCCTGTTCTTTGCATCGATGGCGCCTCGTCTTCGTCTTCGTCGTCAAATCTTGCTAAGTGCTGGCTCGGCGCGCCAGGGGCGAGCGCGTGGTATATAAAGGGTCAACCCTTTAGTCCCGGGCTAAGCCACAGGACGGGACTAAAGAGTCTTTAGTCCCGGGCCGTGGCTTAACCCGCGACTAAAGACCCCCCTTTAGTCGCGGGTTAAGCCACGGCCCGGGACTAAAGGGTTTTTTTGGCCGCTTCGTTTTCGCGCGCGCAGGCACCCTTTAGTCCCGGGTCCAGCCACGACCCGCGACTAATTGTTTTTTGTAAATTTTCTTTTTTTAATTCAAAACAAATATAAAAACTTTGGAAAATCATATCTTTTATTGTAATAATTCAAATAAAACAAATAATATGTCTATTATTATCAGAAAATATAAAGAATCTTAATATAATATCCATTTATCTATTTGCATCATTTATAAATTATTTCATTTGTAAATTTTCTTTTTTAATTCAAATCAAATATAAAACTTTGGAAAATCATATCTTTTATTGTAATAATCCAAATAAAACAAATAATATGTCTATTATTATCAGAAAAATACAAAGAATCTTAATATAATATCCATTTATCTGTTTGCATCATTTATAAATTATTTCATTTGTAAATTTTCTTTTTTAATTCAAATCAAATATAAAAACTTTGGAAAATCATATCTTTTATTGTAATAATCCAAATAAAACAAATAATATGTCTATTATTATCAGAAAAATATAAAGAATCTTAATATAATATCCATTTATCTGTTTGCATCATTTATAAATTATTTCATTTGTAAATTTTCTTTTTAATTCAAATCAAATATAAAAACTTTGGAAAATCATATCTTTTATTGTAATAATCCAAATAAAACAAATAATATGTCTATTATTATCAGAAAAATATAAAGAATCTTAATATAATATCCATTTATCTGTTTGCATCATTTATAAATTATTTCATTTGTAAATTTTCTTTTTTTAATTCAAATCAAATATAAAACTTTGGAAAATCATATCTTTTATTGTAATAATCCAAATAAAACAAATAATATGTATATTATTATCAGAAAAATATAAAGAATCCCGGATGTAGTCACTAACCGGGACTAAAGATATTTCCCGCCATTTTCCAAAGCTTCACGCCAAGTTTTCCCGTCCTTTCCCTCTATATCTAGGGCGATCGCGCCATGGCTATCCACACATCCACACCTTCCTCTCTTAGAACAATGGACAATGCCTACTGGGCCATTCTGACCCTCGAGGAGACCGAGGCGCTGTGCGCCTCCAACTACCTTGTCCATTCTACGCCCATTGGTGGATCTTTGGCTTGGAGGGTTCGACCCTCCTGTCCCTCAAGGTTCCGCACGCCAGGCGTCCATCACAAACCACTTCTACCACGAGCTCACGTCGGAGCAGCGGATGGATCCCTAGTGGGATCCCGACAACTACGACACCCGGAATGCCTTCTTCGCTAATAGGCGGGAAAGGGAGCTCGCCAGGTACTATCATCAGAGTGAATCACAACGAAGCCGGCCGTTGTCTGTGGTGGGCGAACCGTACTATCATCAGAGTGATGCGCTACATCGCTGGGGGAGACCATCCTCGCCTGCGGTGCCCACGAGTCCACCTGCCACAGAGCCACAAAAAGGCCCCACACCGGCCCGACGGTAGCGGCATCATCTTCAGAGACCCTCCCGCCGCCGTGAATCGAGGCTGGAATGGCCCTTGGTATATGCCATGGATGGCTGAGGATCCCGGAGTGGCGGTGTGACGATGGCGATGATGATAAAGATGACGAAGAAGACCACAGCTGCGTACTATAGGACTAGGCTGATTATGACTAAAGGGTGGCTTTAGTCCGAGTGTTAGCTAGTCGGTTTGTCGGTTTTAATATTAATAAATGTCTTGAGTGTTACCTAATAAATAGAGGAAATGCCTATAAAGAGAGGTTCATCTTTAGTCGGTTGGAGAAATGAACCGCGGATGAAGGATTATGGACCGGGCCAGTAACACTAATAATAGGGGTGAGTGTCGACATTATGTCGATGCGGCTTGTCCGGATGGTGTCACCAACCGGGACTAAAGATGAACCTTTAGTCGGTTGGAGACACCAACCGACAAAACATGAGTCGACACTAATAATAGGGGTGAGTGTCGACATTATGTCGTGAGTGTCGACATTATGCCGAGCTGCTTGTACTATAAATAGGCATCCTTGTGAGTCCAGTCCTCCAGCCAGTTTGAGGCATCTCCAAGATGGTTTTCGAGAGCAGGGACACCACTACGGCCAGTTTCAGGGAGATGCTTGAGCCAGTCCTCGGCATCTCCGAGAAACTGGTCATAGAGGCACTCCCTAATATGTGAAATTAGTTAGCTCCCAGGCATATTGATCTAGTTAGAGAAGTTACAAGCTGCAAGATGGTTTTCGAGAGAAGGGACACCACTACGGCCAGTTTTAGGGAGATACCACTGGAGCCTAGTCCTCCGGCATCTCCAAGAAACTGGTCATAGAGGCACTCCCTAATATGTGATCTCACGCGTTTGGAGATCAGATCTTAATGGTAAGTATGAATCGGGACTAAAAGCCCTCGTTTAGTCCCGGTCTAGCCACAAAACGGGACTAACACACTCAAGATTGTTTGCAGACGGCACTATAAAAATGGACACATGGAGCATCTTCACTCATAAAATGTTACAATTATTACATATCATTTATTCTCGTGTGTTCCTTTCTGATCCCGTCATATCCATGGAGCATCTTCATTCATTAACATGATGCTTGGGTCATCCTTCACCGCGAAGGGCGGAATTTCATGAAACTTATCACAATCTTCCGACATGTCTGTCTTGTCCTCCACTACCACGATGTTTCTTTTTTCTGAAAGAACTATGTGGCGCTTTGGCTCATCGTCTGATGTATTCTTTTTCTAGGTTTGGTAGACATGTCCTTCACATAGAAAACCCGAGCCACATCATTGGCTAGGACGAATGGTTCGTCTAAGTACCCAAGATTGTTGAGATCCAATGATGTCATTCTGTATTTCTTGTCTACCTCAACCCCTCCTCCTGTCAGCTTGACCCATTTGCACCGAAACAAGGGGACCTTAAAAGTAGGTCCATAGTCAAGTTCCCATATCTCCTCTATGTAACCATAATATGTGGTCTTTGACCCATTGTTGTCTGTTGCATCAAAGCGGACACCACTGTTTTGGTTGGTGCTCTTTTTATCTTGGGCTATCGTGTAAAATGTATACCCATTTATCTCGTACCCTTGGAAAGTCGATATAGTCGAAGATGGTGACCTAGACAACAAGTATAGCTGATCTCCAAGAGTGTTGTTTTTGATGAGATGTTGCAACCAACCGCCAAAACTCTTCATGTGTTCATCTCTAATCCAAGAGTCATGCTTTCCAGGGTTGTTGGAGCGTAAGATTTTCTTGTGTTCCTCGATATATGGGGCTGCCAAGATAGAATTATGTAGAACGATGTAATGTGCTTCGGTGTAAGAATGTCCGTCCCTACATATTATTGATTTCCTTCCTAGAGTACCCTTTCCACTTAGTCTCCCCTCATACCACGATTGAGGAAGACCAATCGGCTTAAGGTCAGGAACAAAGTCAACACAAAATTCAATGACCTCCTCTATTCCGTAGCCCTTGGAGATGCTTCCTTCTGGCCTAGCACGGTTACGAACATATTTCTTTAAGATTCCCATCAACCTCTCAAAGGGAAAAATATTGTGTAGAAATACAGGACCGAGAATGGAAATATCTTCGACTAGGTGAACCAGCAGGTGCGTCATAATATTGAAAAAGGATGGTGGAAACACCAACTCAAAACTGACAAGACATTGGACCACATCATTCTGTAACCGTGGTAGATCTTCAGGATTGATTATCTTCTGAGAGATTGCATTGAGAAATGCACATAGCTTCACAATGGGTACTCGAACATTATCTGGTAGAAGTCCCCTCAATGCAATCGGAAGAATTTGCGTCATAATCACGTGGCAGTCATGAGACTTTAGGTTTTGGAACTTTTTTCTGCCATATTTATTATTTCCTTTATATTCGACGAGAAGCCAGACGGGACCTTAATACTGCTTAGGCATTCAAAAAATATTTCCTTCTCTTGTTTGGTAAGAGCGTAGCTGGCATGACCTTAAAACCATTCTGGATGCAGGTCATCTGGGTCTTTCATACGTTGATGGTCCTTTCGTGCTTCCGGTGTATCTTTTGTCTTCTCATACACGCCCAAGAAGCCTAGCAGGTTCACGCAAAGATTCTTCGTCACATGCATCACATCGATTGCAGAGCGGACCTCTAAGAATTTCCAATATGGCAGGAACCCTCTTCCGGGGGGCTCGCCCTCAACTTCACCAGGGTCATCTCGTCTAATCTTATACCGAAGTGAAGTGCATACCGGGCATGCATCCAAATTCTCATACTCCTCACCGCGGTAGAGAATGCAGTCATTAGGGCATGCATGTATCTTCTAAACCTCTAAACCTAGAGGGCAGACAACCTTCTTTGCTTCGTACGTACTGGCGGGCAATACGTTATCTTTTGGAAGCATATTCTTCATCATTTTCAGCAACTTTTCAAATGAGGAGTCAGGTATAGCACACTCAGCCTTCCATCGCAGCAATTCGATTATCTTTGCCAGACTTTTTCAGACCATTTTGCAATTTGGGTACAACAACTTTTTGTGATCCTCTAAGATGTGATTGAACTTCTCCCTATCCTTTTCAGTTTCACAATCTCTTCGCATCGGCAATGGTCCCACCAAGATCATCAGGTTCATCATGTGTCTCTTCTTCATCCTCCCTTGACATCCCCCATGGAAGTATCTCCGTACTCAGGGAAACCATGATAGTTGTCATCCTCCTCCTCTTCTCCATTGTCTTCCATTATAACCCCTCTCTCTCCGTGCTTGGTCCAACAATTATAACTGGGCATGAAGCCGGACTTCAATAGGTGGCTGTGAAGGGTTTTTGAGTCAGAGTAATCCTTCTGATTCCTACATCCATTACATGGACAGAATACAAAACCATTGCGAGTGTTTGCATCAGCAACACAGATGAATTCATGCACGTCATTAATGAACTCGCCAGAGCGTCGGTCAGTATCGTACATCCATTCCCGGACCATCTGCATTATAGTAAAAGTATATCAAAAACCATTACACAACATGATAAAATTATTACAAGTTATATTGAGAGCTTCTAGAGCATTAATTTTAAATTTTGAAAAATTTACATGCACCAATTTGTGAATTGGAGAAAACAATCAACATGATAAATGTGGAGTTTTTTATTACTGTTCTATCAGTGAAAACCTCATTCCATTCTAAGCTCTGAAACTCTAAAATTACACATTTCAATTTTCAGTAACTATGTGCCTAATCAAAATTTGTTACATATATATCAAAATCCTTCTAGCTACTTCTAGAGCATGCATGCATTGATCCATATCTCTATACTTCTAGAGCATTATAGAGCTAAAGTAGCAATAAGAGATAAAAGAATGAACTTCTAACCTTTTAAAGCTTTGGATTTAGGTGTTGCAAACTAAATCTTGACAAATCTTGAGAAAAAAATGGCATGAACTCTCTTGCTTCTTTGAGAAAAATGGTCACCATATGCTTTAGGACAGCAGAACAGGAGGCAGAATATATAGTGGTGGACGATTAGTCCCGAGCCGTGATACGACCCGGGACTAATAGTTCACGAAAGGACCAGCTGGCCTGCTCCAGGTTATTAGTCCCGTAGACATTAATTAAAGATTAATGACCAGCCCGCCAGACTAGTGACTACGGCCGTTTCTAGCCGTTAGAGGCCTCACGGCCCGGAACTAGTGCTCCCACTAGTCGCGGGCTGTGCCAGGCCAGGACTGCTGGCCTTGTTCACATCGAACCGAAGATGGTTTTTCCAGTAGTGCATGCGCCGCATTATTTTGATAGTGCAGCATATACCAATGAAAAAATTGCTCCTCTAAACACGCATTATTTTGATATTGAAGTACTTAACCATGAAGAGCTGCATTTATAAATTATAACTGGTACAATCAAATCAAATACTCATTATTTGTTGAAACAAAAATACTCTACTAGCAAAACAAAAATCAAATACTCGACGGAAATAAGACCAAGCACCTCTACTAGCGACATACTTAATCGATCGACCAGTGACGCCAAGTCGCACGACGGTGGTGCCGATCTAACCAACCACGGGTGTGCCCGCGATGCTGCCGGTCCCGTCAAAAAAGACGCGGACGCGCTTGCCACTAAACCCCGGGGCCACGCTGGTCCCGGACGGGAGCACCTCGATCGCCACGTCAGGCCTGTCGGTGGAAATCTGCGACACGCCCTGCGCCGCCGGCCAGCCCACCACCTCCGGCCAAGATGTCTTGGTGGTGCTCATTTTCTTGCCTTTTCCTCCGCTTCAGACTTTTTGCAAAGATGAATCTGCAAGACAATGTTCAGTCATCAATAGATTGACGGGAGATAAGTTAAGCTGGGTGAAGCAATATTACAAGAGGTCTGAAGTGGAGGATACCGAAGTACTGACCGAAGTAGGAGCGAGCAGTAACTAGGTAGACGGAGAGAGCTGTGTTGCTTTGCTTATGTTCTGACCAGTGTATGCATCTTAATTATCTGGATGATATTTATAGGCCAGGACTAGAGGAAAAGAATTGGGCATGCCGCCATTTCTGGAACCTTGGTTTTGTCACCCCCAATGTGTGTGTGTGACTAAGTCTACTCGCAGGACACATGTATCGTTCGAAAATTGTTTTCGGAGTACCGACAAAAGGCTGTTATACGACGAAAACGAACTCATCAAAGTAGCTAGCATGTGGAAACAAAACTGGAATTTGTAAACATCTTGCTCGTTCTTCTGCCACAACCTAAATAGTGAACATGTACATAGAAGTAATCCAAGTTAGAAAACAGACATAATGTATTACACCAATAAGAATACATTTAGGGTTTCATCCAGTGAGGCGAAAAAAGATATTGTTGTCGTATAAAGTGGTAAAAACTTAGATAGTGTAATACACTTTGTCACTTTTGGACACCTGTGTTGCACAGAGTGGAACTTACTCTTTTATTGTATACATGTCTTATATTCCAAAGAGAACAAGAGTCGGTTGACTTGAGATCTGGTACTTAGTAAAAAACTATAAATTCGTGTTACTTCATAATTCCTGTAGAGACTATAGATGATGTTGTAATAGTGTTGAATATGTGTATAGGCTACAGTTGGACTTGGACTACGCGGTAGGGTTAGGTGTTTGAGTCGGATACTTGTAACTTGGCCTATTATATAAAGACACCGGGAGTAGCCAAAATAGACAAGACGCAAGACAGGTTAGACATAAGATCGAGTTTTGGGGACGGTCCCGTTCCCGTGGCAGGCGCGTCGGACCGGCGTGGCGTATTATAGATCTGATGTGTCTGTACATCGTGACGGGCTTGTCGTCGACGGTACTCTGATTATAGTACCAGGGGAGGAGCGCCCGTAAAGCATGCCCCGCAGATGTACGCTTTGCCGAACTGCGTTACCAAACGTCGTCTTCTCCGTCTACTTTCTGCAATGATCTAATCGCGTATATTGCTAACAGACGAGCTGCTAGTTTTGACTGCAAGGATTTTGTTCGTTACCGTCATCAATGTATCACCTCAACCAAGATGCCAGCTTCCCAGCTTATGCCTGTTAACTGGATCTCAGAGAAATTCAGAAAAGAAGCAGACGATCAGTGGAGGTTCACTTACGCTTCAGTCTTCAGAGAGAGATGAAACTGAAACAGCAGCATCCTCAGCATTGCTGCTACTTCCTCTTCCACACACTGCTTCTTCTGTCCGTGATCCTTTTTGCAGTGCTCAACATCGGCCTATTTATCGCCTTGGGTACGGGCGGCAAACGTACTCCGTTTCTGCCTTTATGAACCATGACATGATAGGGTAGCTAATAATGTACCTGTCCGTCTTCCCAACCATTTTCTGAACATGATGTAGCACAGCTCTGTTCTATGTGTACCTAGCGGCCTAGCGCTGTGCAAGAAGAAGCTTCGTTCCGCCTGTCTGAATGTTTATCTGTTGATGTCAACTTTACAGGCGAGAAGCCTATGGTTGGGCGATCTGGTAGCCTTTCCCCTCCACCGCCGGCGTCCAGCGAGGACCATCACCAGGTTTCCGCTTCGCTTAACAACGTCCTGCCGCTGCCGCCAGACAAAGGCTAGGTCCAATCGGCAACGTGGAGAACTACTACAGGTGATAATGTGTGCATGCATATTTTAAAATGACTTTTGGATTTGTACCTGCACTTAAAAGAAAAGATATTTGGGTTTGTAATCTCGATTGCGAGACCAATGTCAAACAATTCCAGTACATGTTTCCTATGTGACATTGTGATTGGTCATACCAAGTTCACTAGTCATTTTGTATTAGAAGAAACGACTATCTCTCGATTATATATTTCTCCTTGTTGATGATGTTGTTCACTTTGTGTTCAATCCATGGAGGCGATCTCGCTGTTATTGTGAACTGATGAAAGTAATTCACATATATGTATTGCAGGGTGGTTATTCTTCAGCAAAACATACCCTCTCCTGCTGTTGTAGAATGCATAGGAACCCCAGCACCACCATCATGCCAATAACACAAAAATCCATGCTACTTTTGTGGAAGAACGACATAAATAATGGTCGGTGAACATTAAAAATTTGAACATATAACTGAATGAGATAATTCTAAGATGGTGCAAGAATAAAAGCAGTTTTTCTTTGGGCTGTCTGCATTTATATTTCGCAGTCATGTTTTACATCTTCTCACAGAACCTTCCTTGATGGTTCTAAATCCAACCATGAGATACTCTTACAATCTCAAACCTTCCAAGAATAATTATCAACTTACCAAGGGCACTCATGACTTATCATCAGGGATACCATATAAAACTAGGATAAGCAGCTATTTTTATTCTGAAAATGTAGTTGAAGTGGATTCGCAAGGGCTCATCCAGTTCATTTGGGGGTCTAGCTTGAGCACTTGGATGTTTACCACAAGAGAAAGTAGAACAACATTTTATTCATGTTTGAATCAAACTAATACATTTCATAAATTTATGCACGGATAACGCACGGTAACTAATGGCTACAAAGAATAGAATTTTATCATCAAATGACTGGTGCAACATTCCTTGATGTTTTACATCTTCTCAAACCTTCCTTGATGGTTCTAAAACCAACCATGAGATACTCTTACAATCTCAAACCTTCCAAGAATAATTACCAACTTACCAAGGGCACTCATGACTTATCATCAGGGATATGGTACAAAACTAGGATAAACAGGTATTTTTATTCTAAAAATATAGTTGAAGTGGGTCTAGCTTGAGCACTTGGATGTTTACAACAAGAGAAAGTAGAACAACACTTTATTCATGTTTGAATCAAACAAATACATTTCATAAATTTATGCATGGATCACACACGGTAACTAATGGTTACAAAGAATAGAATTTTATCATCAAATGACTGGTGCAACATTGAATTAATTGTGGTTGTCGGACCAGAACTGAGCTTGGAGCCAGTCCACTGTCTTCTTTTCCACCTGAAACGCCTTGGCGAGTACGTCATCGGAGATCATAGGTTTTGACCCAAACACGGCGTTGGCAATGGTGATAGCCCCAGGGTTCTGGCTGCTAAGTGCAGCAATTGCTACCGCCGGCTGGTAGGGATTGGGGTTGAATTGGAAGTGGATGAGTCCTTCTGGGAATACAAACACATCACCCTTGTTGAGCACCTTCGACAAGAACTTGTTTTCTGGGTTGGATGTCACGAAGCCGACGTAAAGGGTCCCTTCAAGCACGGTGAGGATCTCTGTGGCACGTGGGTGAGTGTGCGGTGGGTTCTCACCTAAAGGTGCATAGTCGATGCGGGCCAAGGATATTCCCAATGTGTTCAGGCCAGGAATCCGCATGACATTGATCAAAGTGACATTGGACCCAACCTTGCTCACTTTCGTGTCTCTTGGCATGTCGAGTTTGGCCGCCAAGAAGAAGTCTTCGGCCCTCACATCCATTGGGTTTTTACAGACAAACCCATTAACAAGAACTGCATAATGGAAGACATATTAGAATCAGTTGAATCACAGTACTAAAAAAATTGTTATTAAATGCATGCTAAATACACCATAATAACTTTGTATATGAGTACCAACATGTACTTGATTTTGATCCAGTGTTGAAAATACATACCACGTGAGCTGTTGTCGGCGACACAGAAGTCCTGGAGAGAGCTCGGATCGGAAGCAATAGCCTGCCATGAGGCTAAGGCAAAAAGAGTGACGAGAAGGAAATAAGAAGAGGAGGCCATTTGAGTTTTTGTTGAAGTTGGTTGTGTGTTTGTGGTTTTGTTGTATGGTTCTGTGCTCTGGCTTTGTGAAGGATGCTAGGTATTTATAGCAGCACAAAATAGTAGGTGACTTTGTGAAACAGTCAACAATAACTTATGGCCAGATGGAATTGGTCTGTAATTTAGTAGAGCAGGTAGAGTGTGCTGACTAAATAGCCATGTATATGTTACCTTGAATCAATCAACTTTAGGAAGTTTCTTCGTACCATTTCCTTCAACAACTTTAGGAAGTTTCTTCGTACCATTTCCTTCAACATGTGTACTAGCTAAGATAAATAACATGACCTGGTCATAGAAGTGTTGTTCGGCTGTGAAAAATAAAAAACTTCAAAGTGATTTTGTGTAACGCTGTTTTCATGCATGATGTACAGATGAAGCTAGCTAGCTGGCGAATATTTCTTGCTGTTGAATGTGTCATTATTGGCCTGTTGCCATCGACATTGAGCTATACATGCACTAGTTTGAATTGGATGTCTAATTAACTAGTGTTGTGCAATTGTGCATGCATCAGGAGAACCGTCCAGCCAGTTTAACCTCGTTCTGAAGACACGTTAGTTGCAACAAATTGGCTCGCTGCTCTGAAAAGCAAGAGACCATGTCAATCTACTTTGGATTCTAATTGTGAACTGGGTCAGCCACCATTAGTCTCTGCAGGTGGGCTATATATATCCCTGCTTGCTCCAACATAGAGAATCAGCCAGCACTGCAGAGATACTAAACACACCCAAGCTAAGAGAAGCCATCATCGGTTTATCGTACAGAAAAATGGCCTCCTCCTCGTGCTTCTTTCTCTTCACGGCTATTCTCGCACTTGTCTCATGGCAGGCTGTAGCCTCAGACCCTAGCCCTCTCCAAGACTTCTGCGTCGCAGACAATAGTTCACATGGTATGAAGTTAATTATTCTCGCATCAGTTAATACTTGAATCCTACATTCTGTCAGACATGTCAATCTCATGTTATTTCTCCTGATCCAGTGCTAGTCAATGGATTCGTCTGCAAGGACCCAAAGGTTGTGACAGCCGAGGACTTCTTCCTGGCAGCCAAACTCGACATGCCGAGGGACACAAAGATGAGCAAGGTCGGCTCCAACGTGACCTTGATCAATGTCATGAAGCTTCCTGGCCTCAACACTCTTGGCATCTCCCTAGCACGTATCGACTATGCACCCCTAGGCGAGAACCCACCACACACACACCCTCGTGCAACTGAGATCCTCACCGTGCTTGAGGGTACACTCTACGTTGGCTTTGTCACGTCCAACACTGACAACAAGCTCTTCTCCAAGGTGCTCAACAAGGGTGATGTGTTCGTCTTCCCGCAAGGACTCATCCACTTTCAGTTTAACCCCAATCCCTACAAGCCAGCGGTCGCAATAGCTGCGCTGAGCAGCCAGAACCCAGGGGCAATTACTATAGCCAACGCCGTATTTGGATCAAAGCCTATGATCTCCGATGATGTACTCGCCAAGGCGTTTCAGGTGGAGAAGAAGACCGTAGACTGGCTCCAAGCTCAGTTCTGGGCTGACAACCACAACTAAATAAACGTTTCACTAGCCACTAGTGTTTGACAATAAAATTCTATTCTATGTAACAATAATTAGTTGTTCAGTATGAGCAGCGCATAAATTTATGGAATGTATTGGTTTGATTCAAACATGAATAATGTATTGTTCTACTTTCTCCTGTTGTCAAGATCCAAGTGCTCGTCCTAGAACCTCAAATGATGTACCATCACAAGACTTTAATTGGTTCAGAACCTTGAGTGTCAGAAGTGGCATGCCATTGGCTTGGATTCAACGAATCCTAGCAGGGAGGTCTGGAACACCCGTCTAGACCTAACGATTCTCCATTGTATGCAATTTTAATATCTTGTGAATAGCATGTTCTCGAGGTAGCTCAAATAGTACAGTACATTACCAACTCTTACGTATTCAAGAATGAAAATTTGTTTATTTTATTTTATTTTTGCATGGGAGCACAGTCAATACGCCATGTGTGAAATACTACATATAGCAGACACTGCTACCAAAAACATGCATGGAAAGTAAACATAACGAGCAAAGAAGCAAGGCAAATGTAGAGAACAGAAGGAAGAATGGAAGGGTGATACTTACCATTGATGATGAAATGATACTCAGATTCAGATAATTTGTATTCAAAGAAAGGCACGAACCATGGCTAACTTGTAGTTCTCTTTCATTTTCTTTTGTTAAGAATAAGGGAACTGAGAAACAAGGAGCTGGCATTAGACTCGGCTTGTCTAGTTCAACACCAATCTGAAGTAACTCTCAGCAAACAATATTACATTTGTCCATGCCTGCCAGAAGGAGCACGGTGTTAAAAGGTAACAGTGCTCTGTTAAAAAAAGGTAACAGTGCTGAAACAAAAAATATGGCCTGGAGCTAACATTCTAACTTTAAGCATGCATAAATAATGCTACGACTGCAGGTAATCTATACAGTAGAGTACTCACTGCTGCAACTTAAAATTAACTATAGACAGTCAGGAACGATAAAGACTGCACATAGTAACAAATCATGTTCCGATCTCTTCTGACTTGCAAATAAGGGAAGGTAACAAATCCAACACTGACAACAAGCTCTTCTCCAAGGTGCTCAACAAGGGTGATGTGTTTGTCTTCCCGCAAGGACTCATCCACTTCCAGTTTAACCCCAATCCCTACAAGCCAGCGGTCGCAATTGCTGCGCTGAGCAGCCAGAACCCAGGGGCAATTACTATAGCCAACGCCGTATTTGGATCAAAGCCTATGATCTCCGATGATGTACTCGCCAAGGCATTTCAGGTGGAGAAGAAGACCGTAGACTGGCTCCAAGCTCAGTTCTGGGCTGACAACCACAACTAAATAAACGTTTCACTAGCCACTAGTGTTTGACAATAAAATTCTATTCTACGTAACAATAATTAGTTGTTCAGTGATTCAAACATGAATAATGTATTGTTCTACTTTCTCCTGTTGTAAAGATCCAAGTGCTCGTCCTAGAACCTCAAATGATGTACCATCACAAGACTTTAATTGGTTCAGAACCTTGAGTTTCAGAAGTGGCATGCCATTGGCTTGGATTCGACCAATCCTAGCAGGGAGGTCTGGAACACCAGACTAGAGTTCGGTACCTAAGCTAAATTAGTTCTAGAAGGACCTAACGATTCTCCACTGTATGCAATTTTAATATCCCTATTGAGTATCATTGTGAATAGCATGTTCTCGAGGTAGCTCAAATAGTACAGTACATTACGTATTCAAGAATGAAAATTTGTTTATTTTATTTTATTTTTGCATGGGAGCACAGTCAATACGCCATGTGTGAAATACTACATATAGCAGACACTGCTACCAAAAACATGCATGGAAAGTAAACATAACGAGCAAAGAAGCAAGGAAAATGTAGAGAACAGAAGGAAGAATGGAAGGGTCATACTTACCATTGAAATGATACTCAGATTCAGATAATTTGTATTCAAAGAAAGGCACCAACCATGGCTAACTTGTAATTCTCTTTCATTTTCTTTTGACTAAGAATAAGGGAACTAAGAAACAAAGAACTGGCTTTAGACCTCGGCTTGTCTAGTTCAACACCAATCTGAAGTAACTCTCAGCAAACAATATCACATTTGTCCATGCCTGCCAGAAGGAGCACCATGTTAAAAGGTAACAGTAATCTGTTAAAAAAAGGTAACAGTGCTGAAACCAAAAATATGGCCTGGAGCTAACATTCTAACTTCCAAGCATGAATAAATAATGCCAAGACTGCAGGTAATCTATACAGTAGAGTACGCACTGCTGCAACTTGAAATTAACTATAGACCGTCAGGAACGATAAAGACTGCACATAGTAACAGATCATGCTCCGATCTCTTCTGAATTGCAAATAAGGGAAGGTAACAAATCCTAAGACATGAAGTCCCATCTAGCTTACTTTCATGGCTTATTAGCCTCAAAAGATAATGTTGTTTGCTCACTAAGGATCTCTCATACCCTTCTCAATGTCCTTTCGGCGTGGTTCACCTCTCTTGACTAGGTGTTTATAGCCCCATCTACTGTACAGCTCCCCTCCCCCTGTATAGCCTCCTCTGCATCTCCTCATATTAATAAAATATTACTTTTGAAGCGTTTTCTGGTAAAAAAAGGATTATCTAAACCTTAGTTGTTGGATTCTGCGCAGCTTCCTTGGTTATCATAACGCCAACAGCTGTATTGCTTGCCCCATATGACAATAGCACATAGTTCAATAGAAACTAAAACAGATTTTGTGTGTTCTGCTGCTATCTATAAATCTACCATCCATTGTGTAAGCATTTCATGATAACAAAACAGATATGACTAAATTAATCAAATGCTGGTATTTCATGGTGTGTCCTTTCACATACGAAGGCTATCTATTTATAGCAACAGAAAATGACTGTCAACAAACACGTATGGCCATACAGAAATAGTCGCTAATTTACTCGAGCAGGTAGAGTGCGCTGACTAAACAGCCACACACATGTTACCTTGAACTGATCAACTTTAGGAAGGTTCTTCTGTATCATTTCCTTAAATATGTGTGCTAGCTAAGATAATTAACCTGACCTGGTCATAAAAAGTGTTGGTCTGATGTGATATTCCATGATGTATGGACTACACGCCTTTGGCTGTGAAAGGGAACAACTTCAAAGTGATTTTGTGTAATGTTGTGTCAATGTCATGCATGACGTACGGATGAAGCTAGCTAGTTGATGAATATTTCTTGCCGTTGAATATGTCATTGTTGGCCTGTGCAATCGACATTGACCTACACATGCACTAGCTTGAACCGGTTATCTAATTAATTAGTATATGCATGCATGAGGAGAACCGGCCAGCCAGTTCAACCGCGTTCCAAAGACACGTTAGTTACAACAAATTGGCTAGCTGCACTGCAAAGCAAGATACCATGTCAATCTACATTAGATTTTAATTGGCACAACTGTGAACTGGTCAGCAACAATTAATCGCAGCAGGCTGGCTATATATATCCCTGCCTCTTCCCAACATAGAGTCAGCCAGCATCTCAAACATACTAAGAACACAAAGAGAGAAGCCAACATCGATTTCTCGAACAAAAATGGCCACCTACTCCTCCTCGTGCTTCCTTCTCTTCACGGCTATTCTCGCACTTGTCTCATGGCAGGCTGTAGCCTCCGACCCTAGCCCTCTCCAAGACTTCTGCGTCGCAGACAATAGCTCACGTGGTATGGAGTTAATTAATTCTTGCATCAGTTCATACTTGAATCCTTAATTCTGTCAGACATGTCAATCTCATGTTATTTCTCCTTATCCAGTGCTAGTCAATGGATTCGTCTGCAAGGACCCAAAGGTTGTGACAGCCGAGGACTTCTTCCTGGCAGCCAAACTCGACATGCCGAGGGACACGAAGATGAGCAAGGTCGGCTCCAACGTGACCTTGATCAACATCATGAAGCTTCCTGGCCTCAACACTCTTGGCATCTCCCTAGCACGTATCGACTATGCACCCCTAGGCGAGAACCCACCACACACACACCCTCGTGCAACTGAGATCCTCACCGTGCTTGAGGGTACACTCTACGTTGGCTTTGTCACGTCCAACACTGACAACAAGCTCTTCTCCAAGGTGCTCAACAAGGGTGATGTGTTTGTCTTCCCACAAGGACTCATCCACTTCCAGTTTAACCCCAATCCCTACAAGCCAGCGGTCGCAATTGCTGCGCTGAGCAGCCAGAACCCAGGGGCAATTACTATAGCCAACGCCGTATTTGGATCAAAGCCTATGATCTCCGATGATGTACTCGCCAAGGCGTTTCAGGTGGAAAAGAAGACCGTGGACTGGCTCCAAGCTCAGTTCTGGGCCGACAACCACAATTAATTCAATATTGCACTAGCCACTAGCGTTTGAAAATAAAATTCTGTTCTATTTAATAATAATTAGTTATTGTGCATGATCCGCGCATAAATTGATGAAATGTATTGGTTTGATTCAAACATGAATAAAATGTTGTTCTACTTTCTCTTGTTGTAAACATCCAAGTGCTCAAGCTAGAACCTCAAATGATGTATCACAAGACTAATCGGTACGCCCATGGCCTGGATTCGGCCAATCCTAGCGGGGAGGTTAGGAACACCTGACTAGCAAAACTTAAAGTTTGGTACCTAAGCTAAATTAGTTCTAGAAGGAGCAAACGATTCTCCACTGTATACGTTGCCTAGAAAAAGCAATTATAATATCCCTGTTGAGTATTATTGTGAATAGCGTGTTGTCAGGGTTGGACATGCCCCCTCAAGCACATGCAATAAGGATAAGTGGGGTATGTTTTGTCCTTGCAGCATAGTTAGTAGCACTACACTGAATGTCTAAGGTGTTGAGGCCTACAAGAAAGCTACATAACATTAACCGGTGTGATATTTGACCCAAACTTGAGTACTGTGGATTTACTTAGGAATATCGTACAGCCACATTATTCTAAGTAAGAGCATGTTATATCAAATGAAACTGGGTAAGGTTACGTGTAGGATGTCAGTTTTGCAAACCTGTTTTGCCAGTGGGGAAAATTGGGGCGCCGAAAATAGCTAAAAGGGGAGGCAGAATGAGAAAACACAGATGGTTTGTAATGTGCATGGGAAAATGCCAAAAGTGGAGAAAGTAGTGCTTCTCTGAGGGACAACTTAAGGCCAGAAGTGGTGTTGCTGAACCTAAGAGTGAAGGAAGGACGAATTGTGAAACAACTGATGTGATGAACACTGTAAATTGAAGAGATGACCTGGTGTCCTAGTGTGTGTGCCTACTGATGTTAAGATTCTCAGAATTCGTTTCATTTCACCTGCCTCTCCGTTTCATAAATCCGCATATGATTTACTGATCGATTGATGATTATCACTACTATAGAAATCTTCATTCATGAGCATCACGGACGGAAGACCAAACCCACTATAAAAGCTCAAGCGCCAATTCAGCCTTTCCAGCTCTGTAGAGACAATGCAAAAGAGAACTGTAACTCACCAGAGCAGGAGCGATTCCATTCCTTGCCATTTCATCAAGTAAGTCATAGGCTGACAAAAGATTCCCTTGTTTGCATAAAACATGAACTAATATGCTTTAGCTGTGAACATCTGGGGCAAACCCAAACTTTTGTATCCCATCAAACACTTCTATGGCGTTTTAAACCTGACCTTCATGAAAGAAACCATGAATAACTGCATTAAAACAGTAACTGTTGCAAGAGTAGCCTCTCTGAAGAAGAATTTGAAGTCCCATGCAGATGTCACTTGTCTGGCACGGCAAAGCCCATAGAGATAAGTACCATAGGTTGCAGCATTCGGCCTCACACCTTTCATCCATTTCATAAAAAAGTTCCAAAGCTTCCTCTACACGTAACTTAGCTCCATGTGTATACATACTCATCAAAACTGAACAAGAGTAGACATTTGGTGAAGTACTAGAACTCTTCATATCATCAAACAAACTCCTTGCATACATGATTTGGTTCCTCTCAACAAAGCGCTTCAGCAAGAAGTTACATACTTGCAACTCAACTCCAATCTTCTTGGCCTCAATGTAAGTAAGGAGAGCATCCTCAAACATTGAAAACTCTACGAAAATACGGATGATTGCGACATAAACTTGCAGCAATGTCATCGACCCACGCAAATTGCTGACCAACATAGGCGCCAACTCAAACAACTCTAGCTCAGCATTTCCAGAGATCAACAATGCTGTGAATCAAGCACCGGATCTCTCTGATTCTCCATGGCACGAATGATTGCATAAGCAATGCAAAAACAACCCGATTGACTGGGATAGCCCATATAATCCGACACATTCCCTGAAGCTAATCTTTCTGGCCACATCCCAATTTGATGTCCGGACAGCAGGAAGTATACACTGGCTTTTGTACTCACTGCAAATGTGCTTCGACTGTGTTCTTGATCATCTAGGCTCTTCAAGCAACAAGCCAGAGAAGAAAGGAACAATGCCGGAGGGCGGTGTTTGTTTAAAAGGGCTTGACGCAGACAACTGAGCACTGCAGGGTGCATAGAAAAGGGACGCCAACCCCCTCCTTACATTGACTGTACCATTCAGAGAAGGAAGAAGCCACAAACAGATCGCACTTCATGGACCAAGCTTCATTAATCAGTTGACTGAGAGGACAACCCAAGAAAGAACAGAACAAGGTTGCAAATTCACATCAGAATCCATGCACTGAAGAATAAAAAAAGGCATTACTATTTAGTAGAACTGTTTTCTGAATCTCGAGCACCGTTTGGGGCAACAAATCCAAAAGCCATGTAAATCATTAGGAAAATTGCAATGGCAATTCACAAAATGTACAGAGCATCCCCGATCAAGTAGGACCACTCGAGTGGTAGCCAACAAGAACAAGAATTTCATCGATCCAAACACTAGTATGCATGTCAGCCCTGGAGACATGGAAATAGGCCAGAGCAGGGGCTGCGGCGGCGGGGGCGCCCCGTCGGCGGACAGGAGCTTGGGTAGGCCAGAGCACGGGGTGGGTCCGGAGAAGGAGAGGACGTAGGGGCGGGTGGGCGGGCGGTGGATACACGAAGCCACGAGGACGTGGAGGATCAGGGCGAGGTTGGGGGCGGAATGTCGCGCTCGCGCCGCCGTCGGGAGCGGAGGGGAGCGCCGCCGCCAGAGGAGAGCGAGAGATGGCTTTGGGAGGGGATAGTCTATTTTTTTTTTTTTTGGCAAGTGCTAGGCGTCCTGCGACGACGCACGATGCGCACTAAAAACGCTCCGAATCCCGCTTTCTATAAATGTTTTCCCTTTTGCCTGTAAAGCAAAAAAAAGTTTCGTTTCGAAAATAGAATATCTCGCCAGAGACTTTATCGGAGACCATGCAGCAAAAAATTGTGCTAATATAGCAAAACCGACTGACATTGTCGGAAAAATTCGCCGGTGACTCTCGCCGGAGATCTTATAGCAAATAGTTGACACTGTTGTAGCGAAACCACAAAATGGTTGTAGCAACAGAGTTCTTCTAATGTAGCAAAAACCCTACTTCGCCAGATACATCGCCAGAGAAATTAGTCGGGAGACCTCGTCGGAGAACTTGTAGCAAAAGCCAGGCCGACCGCCGTTGGCAGCAGCCACAGCCTCCCATGGCAGCGACCAAGGCTGCCCACGGAAGCAAGCTCGGCTGCCCCGTGGAAGCAAGCTCGGGCACCGCTGGAAGCAAGTTTGGTCGCCGCTGGCAGCAACCACGGCCACCCATGGAAGCAAGGTCATATGCCCATGAAAGCAAGCTCGAGTGCCTATGGAGGAACCCTAGGCCATGGAGGTAGAGGAGCGGGCCTCTCGTCCTCGATGCCGACAGCCTAGATACGGAGGAGGGGCAGTAGACTCGCCGGAGAAGAACCAAGGGGGCTGGGGCATGGGCACAACTGCCCTCGTCCACCGCGTTGCAGGAGGAAGGAGCTCGTGGGGCCCATCACGGCGAGGCCGTAACGGCGGATCAAGGAGCGGGGCGGGTCAGTGTGGGTGCAGCAGGAGGAGGAAGCAGCTCAGGAAATTAAGAGGACAGAGGCAGTGCTGGGGCGGAAGGTTGAAGACGACCTTTTCTTCCTATCGATAGGCGTGAGGCGGACGACCCGGACGCTCCCCGAACGCTTCCTATCGATAATCGTCCGGGGGATGGTAATCATTTTTCTATTTTTTTCCTATGTAGAATTGCTCCCCGAACGCTCCCGCTGCCGTGGATCTCATTCTCATCTAGTACATCCAACAGTTCACTTCTATGGATCTCATTCTCATCTAGTACATCCAACGGTTCACTTCTACTGCTAGTATTTACGATTTTCTGCTACCGCTTGCTTCGCTCAAAATAAATCTTGTTTCGCTCAAAACAAACCAAAAGAAAACTTCTAATCTTATTTTTTTTGCGAAATTTCACCAATCTATTAAAAATCTTTGACCATGGCACACAAATTCTAAAAATAAAAAACAAAAAAATAGGTATTTGGATCAACTAATGACGACTACAATCACTACCGCGAGCCAAAGACGTGGCGTTGTCCCCGCCCATCCATCACCGGAGGCGGGCAATGCTTGCCATAGTAGAGCTTATTATAACAGATGAACGGGAAGTCTTCGAGTTAAGGCCACAAAAGACCAGTGCACTAAGCAACAACCATCACCATTGATGACAATTGTAGATCGAAAAAGATTGACATGAACTCACACCAACAAATACGAAAACGAAGTAGATCTTGTGAGATCCGCCGGACACACGACTCCATGCGCCATCCGCCAGTGTTAGACGCGCCACTGGAGCGAGGAGCATCTTATTCTGACTTTAGGACGTAGCCGTCACCTCAATATCCCAAGAAGATACCGAGAATAGGCGAAACAAAGAACAAAAAACCTCACTGCAAGAGGCCATGATCCACCACAAATCTATGGAACCAAGGCGACCGGGGGTCGAGCTGACCGGCGGTGTTGTCAGCGAGAGGGACAAAACCCTAGATGGGTCACCTCTCGCTTTTCCTTATCTCTCGTAATGTACCGGTTTGGTCTAAAACTTCTAACCTTGTTGGTTGGACATTCTTGCAAGATTGGCATGCTTCCTCCATTTGTGGAGTTGGGGTTTGAATAAGAGCAGCAGTTCGAGGGAACAAGTTCAGACACGAGGGGTTCTGGGACAAAGTTCTCTAGGGTGAGATTGGTGACTCCATTGGTGATGGTCGAGGTTTGTGTTTTCACTTAAAAATAAATAAATTTGCAATGGACATTTCAACACGCTGCAGGTGTGTATTGTTTTCCTGGTACACAAGAGTAACATGGTGCAGTGATTCTGGATGTATGATCAAGGAGATTTTTCTGATATTGTCTTCGTTGTGTTTGTTTTTCATGTTGCATGTGGCGACACGTTCCTTTTGACACTGGTAGGTTTTGTAATACATACGTGAGGTGCTATAAACGTCCAATCTTCCATCTATACTACTAGCTAAATTGTGTTGTATTACGAGGTTTGTTTAACAAATCAAACAATATTCGTAAAAATGCGGAAATATAGAAAGACTTAAATGACAATAAAATAGAAAAAAACTCGTTGGGCATACTACATTATCGTAACGCACGGTAATGCACCAGCGTAGTCTTCAACCCAATGGTTAAACCCATATATCGCGACATATATCAGTGACAATTTCGCTCCTTAAAACACACATTATTTTGGTATTGAAGTACTTGAGCATGAAGAGCTGCATAATCAAATTCATCTTTCCTGTCATAAAACAAAGGTAAAATCAAACCCCTCTTTCATCTGACTGGCTTAATCGGTTGACCGGTGACGCCGAGTCGCAATATGGCGACGCAGATCTAACCAACCATTGGTGTTCCCGCGACGCTGCCGGTCCCGTCGAAAAAGACACGGACACGCTCGCCGCTGAACCCCGGGGCCACGCTGGTGCCTGACGGGAGCACCTCGATCGCCACGTCGGGCCTATCGGTCCCAATCTGCGACACGGCCTGCGCCGCCGGCCAGCCCACCACCTCCGGCCAAGATGTCTTGGTGGTGCTCATTTTCTTTCCTTTTTCTCCTCTTCAGACCTTTTGCAAAGATGAATCTACAAAAAATTATTCAGTCATCTATAAATTGACGGGGAGAGGAGTAATAAACTGGGTGAAACAATGTTAAAGATGCATGGGAGGCGCGGATCGGATGCTGACCGTAGTAGGAGCACTGGTACGTAACTAGGCAGAGTGAGAGAGAGCTGCACAAGCGCTGCTTTGCCTATGTTCTGACCGATGTATGCATCTTATCTTATAGGCCAGGCTAGAGGAAATGCATTGGGCATGCCGCCATTTCTGGATTGTGACCAAGTCTACTCGATCGCAGGCCACATGGATCGTTCGAAAGCTCTTTCCGGAGTATAGACAGACGCTGTTATAATTCCGTTGTTTATATGAAAGCAAAAACTTATCGAAGTAGCATGTGGAAAATAAATATTATGAAACTTTTATAATCCAGTCTTTAGAAACAAAGCAGATGACCAATGGAGGTTACTTACGCTTCAGTCTTCAGAGAGCGAATGAAACTGAAACAGCAGCATCCTCAGCATTGCTGCTACTTCCTCATCCAGAGGTAAGGAGGATGATGGCATGACGGGCATCAGCGTGCTCCGTTTCTGCTAGAAGGAGATGTTCCTCAATTAATACTTTTACATAGGCAATATAAGAACAAAATCACAAACAAAGTTTCTAGCTAGAAGTATATGTGGCGGCCCAACATAAGTATAGCTATACAGTTATAATCTTTCACCATGTCACACACATAACTGGTTTATCGTTAGTCTCGTTAAGAGGTCGAAGCCTGCACAACTATTACTACGAATGTTTTAATATAACTTTTTTGATTATGAGAATCCACGCAACAGGATGGTTTTCTAATGCAAGTAAGTTAGAAACAGAACACACCCAAGCAACTTAGGGCAACGTTATACGACACTTAAGAACTTGTGCACCTGCAACCTACTGCCATGGGCATGTACTAATTAAAGCTCTTTCAGAATATGTACATGCAGATCAGATTTAAAAAATTTAATTGCGTAAGCATAATTGCATACAAGTGAACAAAAATTGAAATATATTTACCCTGCCTCAAAGATTGTATTTATATGTATCCAATGAGGCAGAAGATTGTGTTGTAACTTTCAGAATATGAAGCATGGGTCAGAGAATCAAGGACACAATACAAGATGTCGAACCAGTATAAGAAAAAAACTGACCCATCAGAAGGCGGGGATACCATACTATTCTAAATACCTTACAATGTTATGGAACGTTTTTACTGATGCTATTCTACTACCACTTCCAGATGGCATGTTGTCATTTTTATTTTACTTTTCTATGCTATTGTGCAATGCTTATGTGGTTTCATTTAATGGTATCAAGGACTCTATCCCTTTGACCCAAAAGAGATATCTTAAAATGCCAATTGTTATTTCTTCCGATCCAATTTAATGGACTCGGATTTGTCTAGATTCGGATGTATTTAGACATGTTTTAGTGCTAGATACATTCGTATCTAGACAAATATGAGTCCATTAATTTGGATTGGATGGTGTATTGGTTTTGCAATTAAAAGGGAGGTCATTAGTCATTTGGCTCACATACAGAACTAGGGTATTGATGTAATGTTTGTCTCAATTTAGATATGAAGGCCTCAATAGCTGTTACTACTACACATTTGTTTATGCAAGAATGCAACTCGAGTGTGTGCTGTCTGCATAAGTATGTTGATACATATACGGAAAAAATAAGTTTACATGCCAATATATAAATTATGAGATGTCCAATTTAAAAGGAAAATTATGAGAATATAATCAATAGTATGGATTTCCAAGGCATGTAAATTTTGAGATGGAATACATAAACAACTTAGTGCATCATATGACACTTAAATAACAACTAAGACATCTGACTTTTATATTCTTCATGGCCATCTACTATAATTAAAGATCTTTTGGAATGTGTATAAACACAACTATACATTTAAGCTCTATTTCATAAGAAAATAGTATACCAACAGAATAAAGCTTGCAATTAATATGTGTATTTATCAAATAAGGAAAAATATATTTCAATAATATTGGGTTATGATCCCAAGAACCAAATACACAGTACCAACCAGTATATATGTAGTGTTAATACCTTGAGCCATTTAACTGGTAAACATCGTGTAGACATCCAGGTCTTCGCGATGAAGCTGTTGGTGTTGCATTTGAAGTCCAGGAACCCAGCTACGGGAAATCTCTTGCATATCTTCCCCTAGCCACAACCACCGCAAACTGATCAACCCATCCACATGGCTTAGATTTGGACAACCACTTACATGCAGTTCTGACACTCGAGGGAGGTTAGAGAGCCTCTTCAGACCTTCACATTTATTAATTATAAGGACCTCAGAGAGCAGTGCGAGGTCTTCCACGGTTTTCAAGTTGTTTGTTTCAACTAATTCAAGGTTCTTCAAGCCGATAGTGTCCTCTCCAAGCTGTGGTGGAAGAGCCCTCAGCTTTGGACAACCTAAAAGTTTCAACTTCACCAAACAAGGCATAATTTGCAACTTTGCAGTTTGGGCATCATCCTTTTGTATCTGAGTAGCTCCATCATCTCCCCTTTCATTAGCAAGAGCTTCTTCATAAAAAAAAGACCACTCCTCCCAATTGGGCATACCCGTTATGATCAACCACTCAAGTTTAGGAAAAGCAACTAACTCAGTGCAATGGGGATCACCATTCTTGTAGCCAACAAATTCAGGTCCAACCTTTGTAACTGCATTTGCTCCCTCAATTCTCAGATATTTGAGGTTGGGTAGCTGCCCAACCGGTGGAAGCACACATGATCGTAGATTTCTAAGGATCAGGTGTAGCAGGGAAGACAAACAGGTGGTACTAAACCATTTGGGATACCGCCTACCAATAAATCCAATGAGATAGAGGGTTTGTAGATTTCTTGGTGGTATTAGATGCTCAAACACCTTCTCAGTTTTGCTAACATATTCTGAATTTGATGTCCATTCTAACACTAATGCTTTTAGATGTTTTTTGTCCCTCAACACTGTATTTGAACTACAGTGAGTTGCTCTTTCCAGTTTAACCAACGTAAGATACCTTAGCAGTGACACAGATGACAACTCTTCCAACTTCCATCCATCTTGTACATCAGTATTATCACTTCCTTCACCAACAGGAAATCCTCGCAAATCAGTGAGGAACTTCAGTTTTCCTATCCCTTTTGGAACCTGGTTTATTACTGTATCAAGAAGACTAAGACACCTTAAACTGTACAGCTTGGTCATTGCCAAAGGAAGCTTGTGTAGAGAATCACAATAATTTAAACTCAAAATTTGAAGGTTCTTTAGGTAGCCAATGGATTCTGGAAGACAAGATATGCCAGTATAATCGAGATCAAGTAGGCGTAAATGTATAAGTTTTCCTATACAATCTGGAATGCTCTGTACAAGTGAGTAATTCAGCACCAAAACACGTAGAAGCAGAAATCTCCTGAACAATGTATCCTCAATGCTCTGTGGACCATGACCGGTAAAGAAAGTCCTCACCTTAACTTCCACCTTATTCATGCTAGGTAAAACTAATCTATCCTTCTTGTTCACAGCAGTAACTCGTCGTAGTTTTGATATATTCTCACCCTTTAATGTTTCAACATCTCCAATAAAGCATTCATCTTTTGATATACTTAAAGCAAGCTGTCTTAAGAGGTCATGCATCTTGCATACAGCCTGGTCAAAAGATCCGTTACTTGGTTGCAGGAGATTACGATGGATTAGATCATAGTAGTACTCTTCTGCAGTGTCTTCTAGTAGTTGGCCTGGTTGCTCGTTGATGAAGCCTTCAGCAATCCATAACCTGGTAATTACACGACGGAGAATGGCAGAATCTTCAACATACAACGCACAATAAAGAAAGCACTGCTTCAAACGATGTGGTAAATCATCGTAGCTTAGATACAAAGCTCCTTCTATTTCACTGGAGAGCATGCTCTGGGAGTAAGCATATTTGCTCAATATCCTATTCCACTCATTCTCTGTTTGATCCTTGCTTGCCAAAACACTAGCAGTAATCTTGATTGCAAGAGGGAGGCAACCACATGTACGGATAATAGCAAACCCTATGTTTCTTAAACTATGCACTTCTTTCTCTTCATAAATGTTCATGCTCTTCCAAAGTAGCTCCCATCCCACCTCAACCGACATGAGATCAACTCTATGGGTATCATGCACTCCGATTCTCATTGCAATTTTATCATCTCGAGTGGTTACCAATATTACTCCAGCAGCTGCAGCATGCAATGGAGTTCTTAGTAAATCTGTCCATACATTGTGCTGCCACAGATCATCTAGAACGAGAAAGAAACTCTTGCCTTCAATTGTTTCTGCAAGCTTTCTCTGCAATTCTCCTATAGATTCACCTTGCTCATGATGCACACCAATATTTCGGAGAACGTCTTTCAGAATAGTAACTTCATTGTAGTCTTGTGAGACACAAATCCAAGCGTGTATCTTGAAACTTCCTTTTATTTTCTGGTCATTGTATATTTTCTGAGCTAGTGTTGTCTTACCGACTCCCCCGGTTCCAAGAATAGAGAGCTTGTAAGACTTATTTTCCTTGTGTGCAAGCACTAAGTCCACCAACTTCCTGCTAGAATGTATGATTTCCTTTCCCACAAGGTTGGGCTCAACAAGGTTGGAACTTCTTATCAGTTTGGATGTTGGACTTGGACCACTTCCAGTAGGCTGTGTACTACTATTAAATGTTAAGAATATCTTGTCCTTTAAGATGTCCTCTATCTTTCTGTTGAGACTTCTAATCCGAACAGCAACATCACGACGTGACCCGATGCTACAAAGGCAAGAGGGAACAGAAAGTCCTTTATATAGAGCTGATTTGCTTGACGATGATGATGACGATGACGGATGGCTGGGTAGTAGTAGCTTGCTTCCTTTAGATCTAGCCACGTCCAAGATTTCGTCAACATCGTATATAACATCTCTCAGTTGACCAAGCCAATTGTTAACTGCTAGCTCTTTTGTCCTCCTTTTCTCAGCATCATCAATACAACATTGTATCAGTTCTACTCGTTGTAGCACTTTTGCAAGCTCTTTCTCCACCCCCAGGATTAATATGGCCTCATCGCTAATGATTTCGTGCAGCTGATGGGCACATGATCTAAGCAAAGAATCGAGTATTGTTGCCATAGATCACTCAAATTCTGCGCTAGAGATCCACGAAAAATACCAGGTTTGACTTTTTCAGTGGACTTGGCAAAAACTAAAAGCTGAAAGATGAATGCAGAAGGTATGTTAATATGCTTCTGAGATTGACAAACCTCACTAAATACGTACTCGTAAAGAGAACATATTAACAAATATGAAAACTAAGTTGGTAATTACATCTCGAGGAATTTAGTATAATGTGCAAAATAAAGATTCAGAAGTAGGGCAAAGTATTTGAGGTCCCAATTTCCGACTTGGTTGTAGTATGTTACTTCCTCAAATGATAACATAGTTGATTGAAGGTCCACTAAATGGCAGCTGCATGGGGTTAATTTATTTCAACTATACTTTTCAGCCTTAAACATGAGGATAATTACAGATTAATCATCAAGCTATCATTCTCGAAATAAAAAACATGCAGCTATATTTTTGTGTGTCTGGTCCTGTATTCTGCAATTGGTTCCCCTCCCCACAAACAAGCCCAGGAATCGTGAAAATTCCATTGTAATCATGAAAAATAAATCAAAGAAGTCTTCTAACAAGGCACAAACCTTCAATAACACAGACCAATAGTGATCATCCTGAACACGCAGTTTGCTCCGTTGGTCATCTTATGCTATTTTGATGAACCTCGCAAGGCTGAACGAGCGCGAGCCGGAATAAAAATAGATAGTGGTAGTACAAGATTATAGGCCAGCCCCCTGAAACAGAAAGATAATACGAGATTACCTATGATGCTGTAGATCCAGAAGTGCAGAACTGATGATGGTGCTACCAAGACGGACCAATACTGAGATCGGATATACATACCTGAATAAAGGCCGGTAACTAAACTGATGATGGTGCTACCAAGACGGAACTTGTTCTTTCTGCGGTAACACCGATTAACTGAAGAAGATTTCCTGATGCCTTACCAGATCTTTGTCTCAAATACAGTCAAAGAAGTTTATGGGCTGCCCTCTCTTATTGACACTGACCTTTCGACCTTTTGTGTAGAAGTCATAACTGATCGGGATATTTATATATTATATAGATATAATCTGTAGTGATCACGTAGTGGCCTACTTGTGGCCAATTGCAGGTGGCATCCTCCTTCAAGGCCGTGAAGCAGAACCACTGGTGGACATCACTAGCTGCGATACATAATCTATGATTATGCAGGCACGCTGGCCAGTAAAGTCTACAGAGGCTGCCAGCTGCGATGCGAACTAGTGACATACTACGTCAGTGCCGACGAATCTAGAGATTAGCAAAAACGAAGAGGCAAAAAACTAACTAAACAGATAAATTAGTCACAATTCTATTGGCTCAAAATTGGAAGTTATCATTTTTTTTTCTATTGGCTCTATGGATAACCAAGCCACTTGTAGAGCATGGTAGTTGGCCTTTTTGCTGGCTCTTAACCAAGGCCAGCGGTAGAGTGACATCTGGTGTAACACCGCGTGTGATCTCTCGAGCAGTTCCGGAGAGCAAGCAGCCTCTCCTAGAAAAAAGGTAGGAGATGAGTTACAGATCTACTAGCACTACCATACTATGTGAGCTTCTTGCCCCACCCTGACCGTCGAAGCGGAAACATGTTATATTTCACTTGTGAGATATGAAACCAATCCTGGGAAATTCTCTTTCCTATACCCAAAGGGCACTTAAGAAACTCTTCCAATAAGAACCATATCCTTAGTAACCCTTTGTTCCAAACGACACCTTGCCTTGCCCTGTCCTGTTGTTGTTGTAGGATGTATATATGAACCCATCTTCCTGCCAATAACAGCAAAACTCCATGCTAATTCTGTGGAAGAAGACCCATAAACAATGGTCAGTAAACTATACCACATAGCTTCGCATGGTGCGATGCCATTTAAATATTTGGGGGATTTGCACATTTGCCACACTTTTCTTTGCACTTTGCATATTTGCCATTTTCTGTGTCACTGACATGTGGTGGTCATGTGGCAAATATGCAAATTTCAGATAAAAAGTGTGGCAAATGTGAAAAAATTCCTAAATATTTAACTGAACAGAAGAAGAATAACAGTGCCAATAGGTTCTCATGTTGCCGAAAAAATCGGGTTGGGCTATTCGGGGTATTAAAAATTCTAGTTTTTGAAAGTGGCACCCGAAATGTGTCCAAATTTTTTGTTAACCGAAAATTTGGGTTCGGGTCTGGTAATCCCTGAATGGCCCAAATTATACCACGGAGATAAAACAACAGCAGTCCGCGGGACCGGCGAGCCTGAGATCGGCGAGCTTGGTCGCGAGACCGGGAGGAGGCGCAAGGCAACGTCGAGCTCCCCAGCCCGCGCGCAGATGAGGAGCGGCACGCCGGCAGGGAGAGATGCGCTTGGTCCGCATGCAGATATGGTGCCACACCTGCAGGGAGAGCTACGCTTGGTCAGCTGAAGCTGAAGCGGGGCTAGGAGACGGGAGGTTGGAGCTGAGCGGCACTCATATTTGAGGTTGGATCTGTGCGGGATCTAAGCAGAAAGTGTGGTGGCGCAGCGCAGCGCAGCGCAGCAGTTGAGGAAGTCGAGAAGAGAGAGACAACATCAAGGGCTGGGCGTCTTGGTCTGAAAGCAGGATTCTCTTGGGTTGGGCTGCTGCAATACACGTGCTCTAGTTCGGGTGGATCTAGGCCTGTGCAAACACGGTTTAGTTGGTTTGACCGGCTAGTTTAAAATTTTGTACTAGCTTCAAATTTTAAATTGGATTTGTGAATAAGATTGCACTATAGGATTTTTAGCTGGTTTGGACGGTTTTAAGTGGTTTCATCTTTTGCACACCCTTAGATGGATCGGGTTGTTCGGGTACGGGACATTGACACCCGGATTTTCTGCACTAAATTCGTGTAAGATTTATAAACCAAACAAACACTCGATTTTTCATGTTTGGGTCAGGGTGTCGGGCTGTTCGGGTTCACCTTCGGGTGCTTGGTTTTATGTCCACCGTGACTTGATAGTTCAAAAATAGGAAAATTTTCAATAGAACATACCGTTATTTTTAGACGTTTGCCAAAACACATCGCAAAATTGCGTATTTGTCTTATAGCTTTGCGGTACGTTTACCAAAACACACAACATGGCTAAAAATGAAAAGTTTTGGCAATTACAATAGATCTCTATTGGTAATGAAGCTCAAGCATTCACCGAGGAGAGAGAGTGTCAAGAGTTTGGTTCGGAGGAAGAAGAAGGGACGGGTACCAAATCCAACCATTAAGTTGTGAGCGCACAAACGGCACTTCAGGATTAGGTCCCGGCACTACTAGATCACTTAGGTCAAACTTGAGAAAATAAATGCGCCAGAGCTGGAGACAAGCAACATTGTCAGATGCATAAGGAAAACAAAGGCAACACATGATGGAGCAGTGATGGTGCTGATGTGCCGAAGCCAGAGATGATGCGGATGAGGGGGTGACGGAGGCGAAGGGGACAAGCTTGTGTCGTAGATCTGCGAGCCCTTAGCTGTCGGTGCCGGATATGACAAGGTGATGGAGCCAGTACCGGAAATCTGCGAAGTCGAAGCAGTCGGTTCCCGCTGCCGTCTGAGAGGAAAATTGTTCTCTTGCTAGTGGTGATGACTTAGAGGGAGATGAGGCTACATTTCATCCGGCCATCCACCATCTCCACGCTTGCTCCCTCGCGCACGCGTTCCTCTCTTTGCACCAGCCGACGCCTATCCGAGTGGAAACAGCCCATTCGAACACTCCTCTTTAGCCTGTCCCAAGGCTGCTTTAAGGTTCGTGCGGGCTCAAAACGTTGCCTGTCGTGAGCAACCAAACAAGCGTTTTTAGCCTAGTGAAGCAAACAACGTCGCAAGCAACCAAACACGGCTTAGAGGACCACACTGCAGTGCGCTGCATGCGGACGCGTACAAGTCTGTGTAAACCACACTAAGAGCATCTCTAACCCATCCCCTTAATGTCAGAGCCGAATTCGACGCACTATTCACCGACTCCTATATTTTTGCTCCTCTAAACCTTGGCCGCCGGATTTGATCCCTTTATTTGGACTCCTAAATTTAATTCATAGGCTATACACTTGATCAAACACATTGCAATAAAATGAAAACACATCAAAATCAAACTAAACCACTTAGTTCATACACACATTGCATAGTTCATACATAGATTCTAACCCTAGGATGGTCGTCGATGTCGGTGGTCGTCACAGAAACCCTAGCTACGCCGCGGAGCGTCGGTGGCCGGCATCGGTTGCCACCTACTTGCTAAGGCTGTCGAGCCACGTGTCGAAGCTATCGGTGGAGTCGGTGTCGTTGTCGCCGAGGTTGATGACCTCCTGCGCTTGCGCCGAGGAAGACGCAGCCGCTGTCACAGAGGAAGAAGGCCTTGTCGCCGGCCATGAGGAAGAAGGCCCTGCCGCCGACAAGGAAGAAGCGAGGTCGCGGCGTGCGGCGTACTCCTCGTAGCACACGACCTCCGTAGTGACGGGCGGCGGAGCTCCGCCATGTACCGCTCGCCGGCGGCTTCGGCCTCGAGCCACTCTCGTGCCTCTCGGTCCTCCCGAGCGATGCGCGCGGTGCGGCCGTGTCTGCGAGGGGAGAAGACCTCCCGGACCTCGCCGCGCTAGCCTAGGGGGAAGTTGAGAGGGCTGCAATCGCTACAGTGGAGCTCGGCGTTTTTGATGTCGTGTACTGCCTACCGCGCCGATTGGAAGGTTCCAATCCAGTGGCGGCGGCCAGTGCTGCGGTCTGTGATTTCAGCGACCCAGGTCCCCCACTGCCGCTACCGCATGCCATGGTAATGGCTTGTCAGAGGGAGGTGGGAGGCTGGGTGACCTCGATCTCCGTCCATGAGGCGCGCCGCGGCCCCGAACGGCGCTACCCGATTGGCGGCGGCGACTTGCGGCTCAATCCGGCCATCTCCGGCAGGTTTGGGTGGAAGGACAAGCGGTGGGTAGCAGAATGACGGCAGCGGAGAGGAGCGGTGGACTTTTTCGCATCGGCCGCGAGGATGGGCAAATATGAGAGAGAGGGCCGAATTTTTTGGGGCCGGGTTCCTATATTTACTCCTCTAAATCTTTTTATGGGTTGAGTTAGGTGCTATTTACTTCTTTGACCTTTGCACTCGCTAAAATAATGTTTCAAGAGGCTAGTGTGACCCCACCTGTCTCATTTATTACTCATGGTACGATGGAATTTCCGAAAAGCGTCCACCTTTTCCCATTGTTGGAGCATGTTTTCCACGGGTCGCGGACGAGCAACGCAGGAGCAGGAGTGCAGGACAGCATATGTAGCAGGCTAGCAGCATACCGGCGTTCGCATAAAATGGAGTAACGCAGCAGGAGGAGAGATCCATCGATCTGGAAGCACGACCCACGTACAACAGGATCGATCTGATCATGGAGCGCTCTCTCCTTCGCTCGCACGCTCCAGCTAGCGTCCTTGCTCTGCTGCTGGCTCTCCTCATATGCAGTTCCATTGCGTGCTCCGCGGCGGACCCAGGTAATAATTCCATGGCATGGCAGCTACTACTTACTTACTCCATATCTCCAGCTAATTTCACGGATGATGATGCTTGATCCAATGATGACTACTGTAAACAGCAGTTCTGAGGGGAGGCCACGCGCCACTTGCTCCTCCGTCGCCCGTACGGGCGAAGCAGGCGCAGCCGGGGACGGGGAGGCCCGAACCCCCGACGCCACCGCACCGCAAGATCCTGCAGGCTCGCTCGTAGTCTGACGGCGACGATCCTTGTGCGTGAATACTGTTGGGATGGACGCTATAATGTCCGGGATGGTGTGGCATGATGCTGCTGTGTGTAACTTCTAGTGCGAGATTTTCTTTTTTGTAGAGAGAAGGATATGCTAGTAATGAATTGAATATAAACGGTGAATGTCATTTTAATTAAAACGCTGAATTAATGTCAAGTGTGAGATTTTCTAAGAAATGACAGAGATTCAATACGCTATTTTTGACTACTTTATTTGTGTCTCATTTTCCATTTTTTAAGCACACTTGACAGTTTATGTTGAATCTAGCTAGTGGATGATAAGCCCATGATGCAAGCGTATGCATGCGCAGGCGTGGATGCTATATATATCATGAAGCGCCCCTCTCTCTTACTGTGTTCTCGAGGTGGTTAAAAGGGAGATCTTCTCATCCAAAGCATGTTGATAGCCTCTACATCATTATTGTTGTAGTTGTAGTTTAGATTTGTCTTCCTCTCTCTATCGCGTTCAAACTTGGGAGCATATGTGACCGCGACCATGTAATTGCGACAGAACCATTCTCTGGTGGATCGAAAACATCCATACCTAAATGATACTCTTCATCAGTTCGTCCTAATTAAGTTGATGCTGCATAGTAAGTATCTAAGGAATTGGTCATAAGCTAAAACTAACTAGCTAAGAAGCTAATGTTGGGGGCGTGAGCGGGTTATAGGTGCTTTCAACCATGGTTGAAGATAACGACGGTGTGCCGAAGCCAACGACGACGGGGATGAGAGGGTGGCAGAGACAAAGAGGACAAGCCGGTGCCAGATATGACGGAGCCGGTGCCAGTAAATCGTCGCCGCCCGAGAAGAAAAATGAGGACGGACTGTTCTCCCGCCCGCTGGATTTGTTCTCCCGCCCTTCCTCTCTTTGCACCCGCCAACGTCGATCCTAGTGGAAACGATGGATTAGGATGTTCCACTTGAACTTGTCCCGAGGCTAATTTTTTATTACTTTTAATCTCTTTATACACTATATTTTTAAATAATATAAAATATTTAATCAATATCACAAATAATACACAAAATTAGATATTTTCAAAAGTAACGCATTCTCGGTACTTGAACTACCGACAAATACTAGTCGATTGTTGAACTACTAACTAGTACTAACCGGCGGCGACAAGTACTAGTTAGTAAGTTTAACTACAGACTAGAACTTGTCGGTAGTTCAAGTATCGAGACCGTGTTACTTTTGATTTTTTTTATTTTATTATTCATGATATTAATTAAATATTTTATATTATTTTAAAAAATAGCTCTTTATACTATTATTGATGATCACTAATAGACCGGTGATTTTTTTAAATTTTTTTTTTGTAAACCTAGAAGACGGCCTATCACAAGCACCCATGAGTGGTTTTAGGATAGTTAGGACTCTAGCCTAATTTGACTTGTACTCTAAGATGATGCATATACGTCTATATATACTCGACCATGAGGCTCAATAATACATCCAACATATTTCGCCAATCCCCTCTCTATCGTTCTACATGGTATCAGAGCGGCAAGATCCTTGACCTAACCATAGCCGCATCCACCTAGTGTCGCCGTCGCCACTTCCCAAACCATAGCGCCGGCGCCAGTTGTAACACCCCGGTTCTGAAAATACCGTGGCTTCTATGTGACATGCCAATCCCTGGATCGGTTTATTGGCCCACAATAGAATAAGATGAATAACATAGCAAAATATCCGTGTATCATAGATAACGAAGATCCAGAGTACCATTATTACAATAAAAGCTTAGCCCAAAGCTAGCTCAAATTATTCAGGTAGCAATATAAACAAAGTATATCCTCCATTCTTCAAATTGCCCACAAGTGAACAAGTGCCGAGTGGAGTACCGTGGCCTATAACGATTAGCAGAATCGGAATAACCTGCAACATGAAACGTAGCAGCCCCGAAGGGTCAATACATGGAATGTATGGCAAGTAGAGCTAGTAAAGGAGACAATAGCACTAACATCTACGTGCATATTTGGCAAGTGGAGCTGTGTCTGGCTTGCATTTGCAAATAACTTTGTCCTACTTTCGTAAACAGTTTTTGATTTTCTTTGAAAAGATCCCAATTAAGTTATCCCAACAATATTGAAACAATTATGAAATTAGAATGAGCGAGAAACATGTCATAGAATCAATATCTAGCAACTCAGTTGTCCATAACCGGGGACACGGCTAATCGATTAGATTATACACCCTGCAGAGGTTAGTACACTTTACCCATGTGACTTGGCCAGCCCAGCTCCGATCTTAGATCGGATTGAGTCACCCACCGCCGTCGTCATCTCCGCGCCTCTACTCCGACCATCGGCACCGACGATCTACATCGCGCCTGTGCGCCTGCCTTGGCAGGCTGTTGCAGCCTCACGGCAGGCTGCCGTGCACCGCGGACGGCTGCTATGCCTTCCTTGGAAGGCTTCCGCGGTTGTCCCCCTCGGATCGTCTTTGTCGTCATCGTTCGGGACTTCATCGACAACGTCGCCATCACCTACGATCTACGCGTCGTCCATGCTCTGGCACATACGGCGCACCATCGGTCTGATCAACCGATCTCGTGCCTGTCTACACCAAGCACGTCCCCGAGCACGCGCCTACCACCAATCGACCTACGGACTGCCGTTGTGTCGCCCCTTCGGACCATAGCGCCACCGCCTTTGGTCCATGCTACCGGCTTCCAACATTTCTTGGCGTGTACGTCGCTGGTGATCTCGTAGCTGCTGCACCGAATTGCGCCCTACAGCTATGCCGCCCTCTCTGGTCGTAATGTCACTGCACGCAGTCTACTTCGCCCTCCCGATGCATCGATGTCCTCGGCTTTTACCACGCCTACTCCTATAGGCGTGGATCATCGCCGTCTGCACATGGTCTTCGTCACGTCGCCGGATTTCTTCGTCGCCTACTTCGAGCATCGTCGCCGCATTTCCCAAGGTAACCTGCAGGGCGATCTCATGCCATCGCAGGTCCAACCGACTACTCCATCACGCAGTCCAGGCATCAAGCTCGACTACCCCAGGTCGCCGCTGTTTTTGCTGCCTTCAACGTCTTCGTCCACTACAACTTCGTCGTCAGCGTCATCGCCTCATCCCTGACTACACCACCTTCTACTCTACTCCGACAATCGCCGACAGCGTCGGCATCTCTCCCTTCGCCGCTCTGCGCGTCACAACCGCTCTGGAGGCTTCCTCTGCTAGTCTTTCTGACATGGCGACAAGTTCATGATGGTCCCTGCCCCCGCACGCCTGGTACTGGCAACACCGGGAGTGCCGTTGTCCCCGATGCGTTCCCGAGTCTGGCAAGCTCGGATCGACGCTCGTCTTCGATAATGTCTTCTTCGACATCGACCCCTCTACGACTTCCTCGACCGCGTCACCGACGAGTTTTTCTTTGCATACTCGGTTCTGGCAAAACCGGAGTGTGCGTTCTTCCTCGATGTGCACCTAGTTCTGGCAAAACTATGGCTGCACCCCGTCCTCGACGGCTCGGACTGCATCGGCTTCGGCATCAACATCCTCGACGATTGCCTCGACGCGTCTGGGTCATTCTCCTCGCGCACTATGCGCATGCGGCTTCACGTGTGGCTACCTCGACACCGGCATCCCCGACCACGACATCGACCATGGCGACTCCCCACAATGGCTACCCCGACCTTGGCGCTACCCAACGCTCTCGGCTCCCTCGACATCGGCACAAGGGCTACCACCTCGCTTGAGCATCATCAGCTTCCTCTACAGTCCAAGCTATCGCGACGTGACACCATCCACGATGTTCCCGCTCGAACTGCGGGAGATGTCAGCTCACTGGTTCTACTTCGCTTTATCTCTAGTCTGACCGTCCACGATGTTTCAGTTGTTCACGACGCTACCGCTACGACTGCAGGAGAGTGTTAGAGTATTGTACGTATACGGTTGTTATTGTAGTTTATAATAGTTAGAACTCTAGCCTAACTTGTTTTGTACTTCAAAATAATACATGTACATCTATATATACTCGTTCATGAGGCTCAATAATATGTCCAACATATTCCGTCAATCCTATTTTTATCGTTCTAGAGCGAGCAAACAAAACACGGCTCAGACTAGGAGGACCAGAGCGCAGTTCGCTGCATCTGGACGTGCGTACAACTCCGTGTAAACCGTACTAAGCACGCCCACACACACACCATCATGGACGGTCGACCTTATTTGCACACGCTAAAATAATGTTTGAAGAGTCTATTGACCCCACCTGCCTAATCATTCATGGTACGATGGAATTTCCGAAAAGCGGTCCCGTTGACAGAGTGGCGACATTGGCCATTCTTGAAGCATGATTTCCACGGGTTGCCGACGAGAGACGAGCAACACGGGAGAAGGACATCATACCTAGCAAGCAGAAGCTGAGAAGCACCGTACACACTACTCCCGCGCGCATACCGGCGTTCGCTCGCTATAAAATGGTGGTGTAACCCAGGAGTAGACATGCATTCATTCATCGATCTGGAAGCAAGAACCACTACTGGATCGATCTGATCATGGGGCGCTCTTCTTCTTCGCCCGCACGATCCAGCGCTGTTGCTCTGCTGCTGCTGGCTCTCCTCATCTGCAGTTCCGCCATTGCGTGCTCGGCGGCCGGCGACCCAGGTAATTCCACGGCAGCTAATACTATGTACACAACTCCCCTCCGTTCTCAAAAGTACATCGCAGATTTATCTAGATTTATATAAAAAACGTGGTTAGATATATACTATGAATCTAGATAAATTTATAACATCGTTTTCAATAAAGAGGCGGGTACTCTATATTATCGGGTGGTGTGTCACGGATGAAGCTTGATAGAGTGATGACTACTGTAACCTGCAGGTTCGAGGGGAGGCCACCCGCCATCTGTTCCTCCGCCACCGTCATGGGCGACACCGGTGCACCCGGGGAAGGGGGGGCCCAAACCCCCGCCACCGCCGCCGCCGCGTACGAGGACACTTGTGGCCACGCCGCACCGCAAGATCCTGCAGGCCGTTGCGACCGCAGTCTGACGGCGACGTTACCCTTGTGCACGGATACTGTTGGGATGGATTATGCTACATTGCTACCGCCCGGGATGGTGCAGCTGTGTCTGTGTGTAACTTGTAGTGTGAGATTTACTTTTTTTTTGTAGGGAACGATATACTAGTAATTTATTGAATAAACAGTGATTGATTGGCTTTTTAAAACGGTGAACAGCAAGTGTGAGGTCTCCTAAGAAATGACAGAGTTTCAATACACTATGTAATTTTTTTTGACTACTTTGTGTCTCATATTGCATCCTTTTTTAATCACATTTGACAATTTATACTGAATCTAGCTAGTGGGGCCGTCAGCCCTGATGGGGCTCTCGCGCTTGCTGAGTGGGACGGAGCTACCTTGAGGGCACTGAGGCTCAGCTGACCTTAGTGAAAACTGAAAAGTAGAAAATTCTTCACTAATTATAGGTGCAGGTGCAGCGCAGGCAGTTCGCTGGATGCGCCTCTACATGACACTGACCGATCGATCACTAGTCAGTTGGTTTTCAAGCTGCTAACCAACTAGCCGATGAGAAATACGTCAGTCTTGGCGCCGTGAGTTAACAACTGCATCAGGCTAACGAGCATGCCCTAAGAAATTAATGGGACCGGGTTCTTCTCTGGTTGGAAATGTTCTCTGGACAATTGGTGAACAGGGTAGGAAGCGGAGGAAATAATATTAAATGGGGTACAAACTAGAAAAGACAATAAAAATTGGGTACAAAATAGTAAAATTACCGTTAAAATGAGTTGCATCTTTAGGAAAATAATACTGGAAGGATCAACATGCACTACAATGATCTTGTCCCTTCTAACCCAGAGAGTCTTCCGACCCCGGAGAGCATCTAATCGAACTTCAATAAGCTAGCTACTATCTAGTCGGCGAACTTCAGTAATATGCTAATGTTATGAATCTATTACTTGTGGATGATGAATATGATATTTTAGTTTTTTTTTCATATATTGTTGCTGCTAATTCAATAATAGCATCAGAATTTTTTTTTAAAAAATTCGAAAAACTTTTTTAGAGTTGGTTGGATACCGTGATCAATTCATGCACTAGTCTTTTACATCAGAACTTTTGATTGCGTTGGCTAGGGCACGAAGCATGACAACGTAAACAATGTTTCCTTCTTCGTTACGAAGTACAGAGAAGAGAGAATTAAGCAAATTAAGGGATGCTTCTGTGGAGGCTCGCACCTCAGAGTTCAGAGAGAAATGAAAAAACAGCAGTGATGACATTGCTGCTATTCTTCATTCACACACTGCTTCTTCTGTGCGTGATCCTTCTCACGGTGCTCAGCATCGGCCTATTTTTACATGGCGCTGGCCGGCGGTTTCGGCTTTCCACCCCATTTCTGAGCATGGAGTAAACGTGAGGTGCTATATAAACGTGCTAATCTTCTATCCGCCGTTGCTAAATTGTGATGTAGTGTGTTTGTTTAAAAAGGGTGCTAATTTTCGATCTGCAGCTTTTCAAACGAGTACTAAAATAGGAAATTCTAGTTGGAGAAACTAAATTATAGAATAATTCTTGTTGGATAAGTATAGTGAACTTTTTGCTCCACTAAACCCACATTATTCCTGTAACATAATAAGATCAAACACCTCTTTCAGCGACTCGCTATTAATCGGTCGCACTCGCACAACGGTGGCGCCGATCTAACCAACCACCGGTGTCGCCGAGACGCTGCCGGTCCCGTCGAAGAAGACGCGGACACGCTCGCCGCTGAACCCCGGGGCCACGCTGGTGCCGGACGGGAGCACCTCGATCGCGACGTCGGGCCTGTCGGTCCCAATCTGCGTCACGGCCTGCGCCGCCGGCCAGCCCACCACCTCCGGCCAAGACGTCTTCGTGGTGCTCATTTTTTGGTCTTTTCCTCGAAGCAAGGAGCAGTAGGTAACTGGGTAGAGGCTACAGAGAGCTGCACAAGTGTTGCTTTGCTTATGTTCTGGGCAATGTATGCAGCTTATGTGGGTGATATTTATAGGCCAGGACTAGAGGAAATGCATTGGGCATGCCGTCATTTCTGAAACCTTGGTTTTGTCACCCCCCAAAACAGTTTTCGAAAGACGCATGTGGCCTGCGAGTAGACTCGGTACTCTGGAACCTTGGTTTTGTCACACCTAAATAAATGATGTAGTACTTACATTGTTAGTACTTTTGGACTCTTCTAGGACACAATATAAAACTTTCTCCTTTAAATACATTGATATCAAATATCTTAGATTTCCTCCACTCAAAAATAAGCGAGTCAGATTTGTCTATATTCGTGTATATCTAAACCACAAAGAGAAATGGTTTGTAGCCGAGTTGCAAGAGTCTGGTGAATTGAGATCTTGTAAATTAACGAACAAGTAAATTTTTTTGGTAAAATTGTTGTTGTTTAAAATTTTCCTGCAGAGACTAATTAAGAAGACCTTCTAGTTTTGATCGCGAGGATTTGGTTCGATACGGTCATCGATGTGTCACGTGAACCAAGATCCCATCTACTTTGCAGAAACGAAACAGAGGTGAAACAAAGAAGCGAAGGGATGCTTCAGTGGAGGCTCACTTCACACTTGAGAGTTCAGAGTGAGATGAAAGAACAGCAGCGACAGCGTTGCTCCTACTCCCTCATCCATACATTGCTTCTACTGTCCACGATCCTTCTCGCGGTGCTCAACATCGGCTTGTTCCTCACCGGAGGTAACGACGTCACCAGTGTGCCCTGTTTCTGCTTTCTTAAACCAAGATAGAGCAGCACATGCACCTGCCTTTCTTTCCTGAACATTTCTGAAGTTAGGACAGCACAGCACAGGGCTATCTTCATCTTTGTTTCCATTTCTGAATCTGGATCGCCTCTGAACTTATTCTGTGGCTAGCACTCTGCAAGAAGCAGCTTCGTTTTGTCCGTTGTCTGTTGATGCCAACTCTGTAGGCGAGAAGCCGTAGGTTTTGGGGGAAAATTTCTGGATGGGATGGTTCCTTGGATCTCCACACCCTTATATATATAGCACAACTTAGGTTTACATGTTCACTCATACAAATCTAGACTCTAATAGGATACTACTACTAGACTAACACTCCCTGAAATACTCTAGACTATCAGAGTACTACTACTATACTACACTCTTTGGAATACTCTAGACTATCAGACTACTACTACTATATTAACACTCTCTGGAATGCTGACCTAGACTCCAACAGAAGCCGATGGGCGGGCGAAGCGGCATCCGTTCCCCTCCAGTGCCGGCGTCCAGCAGGGATCTTCACCAAGCCTCCACTTTGACGGACGACCATGTCCTCCCCCTCCCGCCTGACAAAAGGATATAATCTGTCCATGGCATACTGCTACAGGTTAGTGTGGGTATGTTCAAAAAATGTTTTGGATTTCTACCTGAACTCAAAAGAAGAGATTTGGATTTACCATACCAAATACGAGAAGAATGGCAAAGCTTCTATTGATCTTTCCTCTCTGGTTTCAATTTGGGCAAAACAAGTTCACTTATGTGATGAAGGCTATCTCTCCAATCTTTGTTCACCAACACGCGTCTAAATGCACCTCATTTTGTAATCGAAAAGACGCCAAGAAGGCGGAGAGTACAGCGGCGATCTCTCCATTTTGGTTTTCTTTGTGTGCAATCCATGGAGTTTGGATACCTGGGGCTGGAGGTGCTCTCACACTTTTCGTCTGAACTGATGATAGTTATGCACCTATATGTGTTGCGGACTTGCAGGATGGTCATTCCTTCAGCAAAACTTGCCTTCTCCTGCTGTTGCATGATGCATATTTCTTCATGCCATTTCTTCCTGACAACAACAACGCAAACCCAAGCTAATTTTGTGCAAGATCACCCATAAATAATTGTCATTAAACATTAACACTGACACAGCTTTGAATGATGCACTGCAATTTAAACACTTAACTGAATGGGATCAGTATTGTATTTGTACAGCAGAATAATTACAGTGCCAAAGGGTCCTTATGTGCCCTTGATGGTGCAAGAATAAAAGCAGTTCTCTCCAGGCTATTTGCATTTATAATTCGCATCATGTTTTACATCTTCTCTTGGTATTACGCTACATATATACATAGAACAAAACCTTTCCTGATAAGTCTTAAGTCCAACCCTTCCAAAAATAAATATCAACTTCTCGATGGCACTAATAAGGATAAAACTAGCAAGATGGGCGGACCATCAGTAGATAAAATCTGGTACAAACTAGGACATACAGATATTTTATTCTCTCTTTTTTTTGAGAATCAGATATTTTATTCTGAAAACTAGGACAAAGCATTTGAGGGATTTAATGCCAGGAGAGTGTCCGTTTGTATTTGTAAGTTAACGAACAAGTAAATTTTTTTTTGGTAAAATTATTGTTGTTTAAAATTTTCTAGTTTTGATCGCAAGGATTTGGTCCGATACGGTTATCAGTGTATCACACAAGCCAAGATCCCAGCTACTTTGCAGAAACGAAACAGAGGTGAAACAAAGAAGCAAAGGAATGCTTCAGTGGAGGCTCACTTCACACTTGAGAGTTCAGAGTGAGATGAAAGAACAGCAGCGACAGAGTTATTCCTACTCCCTCATCCATACATTGCTTCTACTGTCCACGATCCTTCTTGGGGTGCTCAACATCGGCTTGTAAGTTAGTGTTACTTCAAAATTTCATGTAGATACTAATTAAGAAGAGCTGTTGGTTCTGACCGCAAGGATTATGTCGGATACCATCGTCAATGCATCACCTAAAATATGTTGTCATCTTATGTCTTTGTTAGATTAGATCGCAGCGACGTGCAGAAACAAAAGGCAGATATGCGTATAAGCTGCTCGGTTATGAAGTATAGAAGAGAGAATTAAGCAAAGGGATGCTTCAGTGGAGGCTCACACTTCAGAGTTCAGAGAGAGATGAATGAACAGCAGTGACGACATTGCTGCTACTTCTGTGAGTGATCTTCTCGTGGAGCTCAAGATCGTCCTATTTCTCACCGGAGGTAAGGACAGCGACATGGGCACATTTCGGGCGCCGGTTTCTTCTTTCCACCCCATCTCTGAGCATGGTGTAAACGTGTGGTGCTATAAACGTGCTAATCTTCCATCTGTGGTTGCTAAATTGTGATGTAGTGTGTTTGTTTAAAAGCGTGCTAATGTTCCATCTGGAGTTGCTCAAACGAGTACTAAAATAGAACAATTCGTGTTGGAGAAACTAAATTATCATAGCGCACGCTAAACCCATCTGGCGAGAGAGTGCAGTATCAGTGAACTTTTTGGCTCCAATAAACCCACATTATTTCTGTACGAAGTAAGCATGAACAACTCCATCCATAACCGGTACATTAATCAAACCAAATGCGTGTTTCCCCTCACAAAACGAAACTAAGATCAAACACCTCTTTCAGCGACTCTCTTAATTAATCGGTCGCACTCACACGACCGTGGTGCCGATCTATCTAACCAACTACTGGTGTCCCCGCGACGCTGCCAGTCCCGTCGAAGAAGACGCGGACGCGCTTGCCACTGAACCCCGGGGCCACGCTAGTGCCCGACGGGAGAACCTCGATCGCCACGTCGGGTCTGTCGGTCCCAATCTGCGACACGGCCTGCGCCGCAGGCCAGCCCACCACCTCCGGCCAAGACGTCTTCGTGGTGCTCATTTTTTGGTCAGTTGGTAACTGGGAAGAGACTAGAGTGAGCTGCACAAGTGTTTGCTTTGCTTATGTTCCGGCCTGTGTATGCAGCTTGTGTGAGTGATATTTATAGGCCAGGACTAGAGAGGAAATCCATTGGGTATGCCGCCATTTCAGGAACATTGGCTTTGTCAGCCCGATGTGTTGTGACCAAGTCTACTCGCAGGCCACATGCGTCTTTCGAAAACTGCTTTCAGAGTAGTGACGAAAGCCAATGTATTGAAGGGAACTAAAAAAACAGACATAATGTATTACAACAACCAGAGTAAATTTAGGTGTCCATCTTGTTGGAAATATATATTTTTTGAAAGGGAATGCAGTAGGGAAAGCCCCTAAAGCGATTTTTATTTTTTAAAATAATAAGAACCCGGATCTCAGCTAATAAACTAATTAAGAAGAGCTGCTAGTTTTGATCGTGAGGATTTGGCTCGACGCCGTCATCAACGTAGTATCACGCAAACCAAGATCTCAACTTCTTTGTAGAAACGAAACAGAGGTGAAAGAAAGAAGCGAAGGGATGCTTCAGTGGAGGCTCACTTCACACTTGAGAGTTCAGAGTGGATGAAAAAACAGCAGCGACAGCATTGCTGCTACTCCATACATTGCTTCTACTGTCCACGATCCTTCTTGTTCCTCACCGGGGGTAACGACGTCGGCAGTGTGCCCTGTTTCTGCTTTCGTAAACCAAGATAGAGTAGCAAATGCACCTGCGTTTCTTTCCTGAAAATTTCTGAACTTAGAACAGCACAGCACAGCGCCATCATCATCTTTGTTTCCATTTCTGAATCTGGAAGATTACTTCTGAACTTGTTCTGTGGCTAGCACTCAGCAAGAAGCAGCTCCGTTTTGTCTGTCTGAATGTTTACCGTTGTCTGTCGATACCAACTCTGCAGGCGAGAAGCCGATGGAAGGGCGTCCGTTCCCCTCCAGCGCCGGCGTCCAGCAGGGACCTTCACCAAGCCTCCACTTTTTCGGACCACCGAGAAAGGCTAGTCTGTCCAACCAGCAACCGTGGTATACTGCTACAGATTAGTGTGGGTATGTCCAAAAGCTGTTTTGGATTTCTGACTGATCTCAGAATAAGAGATTTGGATTTACCATACCGAATACGAGAAGAATGGCAATGCTTCTATCAATCTTTCCTCTCTGGTTTCAGTTTGGGCAAACACAAGTTCACTTATGTGATGAAGGCTATCTCTCCAACACACGTCTAAATGCACCTCATTTTGTACTCGAAAAGACAGCCAAGAAGGCAAAGAGTACAGCGGCTATCTCTCAGTTTTGGTTTTCTATGTGTGCAATCCATGGAGTTTGGATAGCTAGGACTGGAGGTGCTCTCACAGTTTTCTTCTTTCTATAAATATCACCCACAAAACTGATGAAAGTTATGCAACTATATGGGTTGCCGACTTGCAGGATGGTCACTCCGCAAAACTTACCCTCTCCTGCTGTTGCATGATGCATCTGAACCCCAGCACCATTATCATGCCATTTCTTCCTGGCAACAACACAAATCCATGCTAATTTTGTGCAACACCACCCATAAATAATCGTCATTGAACATTAACACTGACACAGCTTTGAATGATGCACTGTAATTTAAACATTTAACTGAATGGGATCAGTATTGTATTTGTACATCAGAATAATAACAGTGCCAAAGGGTTCTTATGTGCCCTTGATGGTGGAAGAATAAAAAGCAGTTCTCTCCAGGCTGTTTGCATTTATAATTCTCATCATGTTTTACATCTTATCTTGGTATTACACAACATATATAGAACAGAACCTTTCCTGATAAGTCTAAGTCCAACCTTTCCAAAAATAAATATCAACTTATTGATGGCACTAATAATAAGGATAAAAACAACAAGGTGCCCGGACGGTCGGAAGATAAAATCTGGTACAAACTAGGACGTACAGGTAATTTATTCCGAAAACGCAGTTGACTCGGGTAATTGCGAGGAATCTGCAGCAGGGGCATATTCATCCCCACAAAAGAACGGCTCAGGAGGTATCTCCAGGCCCTCCACACCAGCTTCGAGCATGTCCAACACCTCGCTCATCGTTGGTCGGTCATGTGACTTCATCTGGATGCACCACAGCGCAACAATGCACAACTTCCTCTCCACCTTGTGGATACCTACAGCCTCAGTAATCTCACCCGCTTCTTGCCGAGAAAGTTGTTTGTACACCCAAGCTGGGTAATATGTCTGGCTTCTTGATGCTTGTGGATCCACGTTCCTCCTACCACCAGCCATCTCCAGTAATAACATCCCACAGCTATAAACATCAGACTTGGACGATATAGTGCCAAAGCTACGGGATATCATCTCGGGAGCTATGTAGCCAACTGTTCCCCTTGCAGCGCTCACCGGCAAGAAGCTGTTGTCCCTTGGGTACAGTTTCGCGAGGCCAAAGTCAGCAATTTTAGGAGTGAAGTCACTGTCTAAAAGGATATTGTGTGGCTTGATGTCGAAGTGCAATATCTGCATGTCGCACCCTCGATGCAGGTAGTCGATCCCTCTGGCTATGCCCACAGCAATCTCATTGAGCTTGTCCCAGGAGAAACTCTTCTCGGACGAGAAAATGTACTTCTCAAGAGATCCATGGGGCATGTACTCGTAAACAAGAGCCCTCCTCATTTCCTCCGAGCAGAAACCGACTAGACGCACTACATTGACGTGGTGAATGCTTCCAATGCTGGACACCTCACTGATGAATTCTTCTCCGTCAGACATGGAGCTGACCAACATTTTGATGGCAACATGGAAATCACCCGGAAGCACACCTTTGTACACAGAACCATAGCCTCCTTGGCCCAGCTTCTCTCTGAAGTGGCTAGTGATCGCAGTGATGTCTGTGTAAGCGTACCTTGTTGGGCCAAGGGCTAGTTGCATCTGCAGGAACTTCTCAACTGCGTCAATTGCTATCTTTGTTTTCCAATATTTGTAGGCAAGGAATGTCAATACGGACAATGGTGCAAAGACCAACCTGGATAATACTGCAAACACTGCAAAAACAAGGTATCGGACTTGAGTTATATGTATATAATTATGTAGCCATAATTATTAGGATTAGGCGGTTCTGTCATACCAATAATGAACTTCATAATAATTATAGCAGATACTGTGACTACCGCTGCCCAAAATAATTTAGTTTGGTAGGAGTAGTCATTTACACATCTCAAGAAATGCAGGTCGATGCCAACAATCGCTGGATGCTTGAACTAGACATCTGTTTGCGGAAGTTACTGCAAGTTATAACATGGATTGATGAGAAGATAAACAGCTCTGTGGTAAAACAATTCAATTTGAGATAGAGAAGTAGGTAGTCCACATGCTGGAGACTCACCTGATTGAATCATTCAGGCAAGTGTTGATGATCCAAGAATATGTCCAGGGATTATCATCATCATACAAAGGAAATCTAACAGCAAACCCAGTCCTCATAAATTTTACGACATCTTCATAATCGTAACCCACATTATCTTTTGGCCTCACATTCCAACTACTCAAAGGAGTCATGGCCAAGTATCCACATGAAGGCTCAACATTTCGAACCCAATATGAAAGCATCGTAGTCAACACATAAACAAAAGAACTATTTGTACTCCGGCAATCAACAGGCCTATAAATAACATTATCTTTTATCATCTGTGAACAAACCACAAAGGCAGCCCATGTACCTTCTGCCGGATAGAACAGAGTCATGTTAGCTGATGACAAGCCATACAGATAAGGATGGTGATTCCTCTCAGGAATAGGGCAGCTGCTGCTATCCAAACTAGCATCAACAACCCAGAAAATAGAGTCACTGTAGGAGATGTTAGTGACGAAGTAACTTCCCGTGTTGATGTGAATTATAGCCTGATTATCGGTACAAACAAGCTCATATTCCTGAACACCACAACCAGGAGGATCACCTTGCAAACGGAAAGGATGCTGGATGTCTTGGAGATGCCCACAGGAGAAAGAGGGGCAAACTGCTTGTCCCAGGATATCTGCTGCTGCAGTCTTCGTTAGAAGAACTGAAAGTGTGGACGAGATTGCTAATGCTTGGACTATAACAGAATAAAGAAATGCAATGGAAATGGCCATGAGAGCTTCACGGATGCAAGATCTGGCATGGAAGCTGGCACAGAGTTAAGGAGAAGGCTAATTATCCAGGGCATGACCAATATGGTCTCAGACAGGACTGATGGACACAGGAGGAAGAAAAGTCAAGCATGGTGTGCTACCTGACTACTGGGTTATCATTAACCACTCATGTGGTCTTGTTAGTCAAACTAGTATACAGAAGCTTTGATTTGTAGGAAAGATAAGCTTTGACTGTAGTACATTCTCGTTTCCATATGCAACACCCATGGAAGAAAATTTAGAATCCATCCAACTATTTCAGTGGCCCACCAGGCCACCACAATTCATGGCATACTTAATAGCCACTAAAGCCAAGGTTACAAAGATATTTCATCTTTTCAGTTCTGACGTCAAGAAACCCAGTTTTGCAGGCAGAGCTTCGTGTCCTTGCCTCCCATCTTCACTTTTTCACAGAAAATGTTTTGAAGTTTTTGTTGTATCTCTGTTGTTCCTAGCTCTCAGCCATGGAATCAACAGGGCCACAGCGAGCGGTGATGGAGATTTTTTCAGTAACTGCGCACCATCAAAGTGCAGTGAAGGTAGCCCAGAGATCCGGTTTCCATTCCGCCAAGCAACCAGCCCCCCATCCTGCGGAGCGCCTGGCATGGAGCTGTCATGCTCTAAGGAAGCAGATATCATCCTGCTTCACCCAATTCTTGGATTATGCAAGGTAACTGCAATCGAATACAGATATGGTACCCTGAATATCATACCGCTTGAAGAATCATGGACTCAGTGCCCACTTCAGAAGATCTCTACCACCAATCTAGCAACTCGTGTGTACAAACCTTACAGGCATCAAACTGCAACCATGGTACGCTGTTCAAGAGAGTTGTTACCAAAAGAGAAGGCATGTACTACAGAGGGAATCGGGGACAGTATTGTTGGCCCAATCTCTTGCCTGAGGAACACAAGCAGGTTCATATATTTGATGGATGGTATTGCATCCATGTCTCTTCTTCCCTTAGGATGTACAGTAGTTTCAAACGGTATTTCAATGCCATTGGATTATGATGTCACATCTTTTGTGTTGTTCGCCCAAAGGGCCAAAAGAATCATCGCTTTTGGTGAGACAACCTTGACTTGGTCGATTCCTAACATAACCGACATTTGCCAAGACTGCGAGCAAAAAGGGCATCACTGCGGATTCAGCTCACGACGCCAGCAAGCGTTCTGCAAGCGTCATGGTACTGTTTCTACCTCTTAGGCACTAAAGGACTTTTTCTTAATAATTACATGTCTTCATTAGTATTTTACAGGAGATCTAAGTGATTCAAATAAAGAACAGTTCTTTGTATCTAACATTTGCTATATTTATATATATGCAAATATGTCTCTGTATAGCAGCATATCTAAGTTCAATAAATATTTCAAACTCACATTGTTCTGAACTTTTGATACTCCCAATATAGCATATACAGTCCGAATAGAATTATAGTTAAATTCTACTAGAATAATATTACATTGGTTATGACATGACAACTATGTTTAGTTCCAATATTTCTGATAAATAGGCCCATTCATTTAAAGGAAAGCATTCTCTAATCTAAATAATTAAACGTACTATTCACTAGGATATTAGGAAATACTCATGCTTTAAGAGCCATATATAGCAGCTCAGGGAGGAAAAACCTTCTTATGCATTCATGTAATAAAAGGTTGCTACCGAACGGTCTGCCTTCATGTAGGAATTTCGGTAGCAACTTTTTCTCTTTTATAAGGTAATAAGAAACTGTCTGCCTTCTATTATCCACACCCTAAATTTAAATCGCTTATTTCCTACATGCAGGTTCACGTGTCAAAATCATTGCAGGTATTACGCATGCATCTTTTTGCACTCTTATTCTTGTATTTATCCATATAAGAGGAAAGACATGAAAGCAAGGTTTTTTAGATCAGGTATAACTTACTATTTCCTACATTCTGTTCATTCAGCAACATCCTCGGTCGCCGCATTTGTGGTTCTCTTGTTGACGGCAGCCACAGTACTGTATCGATCCCTAAAATCAAAAGTTGATGAAGAGGTACGTTTGAAGATCGAAATATTTCTCAAGGCATATGGCACATCAAAACCAACAAGGTACACATTCTCGGAAGTTAAAAAAGTAACACGAAGATTCAAAGATAAACTCGGGCAGGGAGGATTTGGAAGTGTATACAAAGGTCAGCTTGCAAATGGAGTACCTGTGGCAGTGAAGATGCTGGAGAACTTAAAGGGCAACGGAGAAGAGTTCATAAATGAAGTTGCGACCATTGGTAGAATCCACCATGCCAATGTTGTCCGTCTATTGGGATTTTGCTCTGAAGGAACAAGGCGTGCTCTTATTTATCAGTTCATGCCTAACGGATCACTCGACAATTATATATTCGCACATGAATCAGAAATTTGTCGAGAACTATTAGCACCTAACAAAATGCTGGAAATCGCATCAGGCATTGCACGAGGGATCCAATACCTGCATCAAGGATGCAATCAGCGCATCCTCCATTTCGACATCAAGCCTCACAACATTTTGCTAGACTACAACTTCAATCCAAAGATTTCAGACTTTGGGCTGGCAAAGCTGTGTGCAAGAGATCAGAGCATCGTCACACTTACCGCTGCTAGAGGAACAATGGGTTACATTGCGCCAGAACTATATTCTCGGAACTTTGGGAAAATATCCACCAAGTCCGATGTTTATAGCTTTGGCATGCTGGTGTTGGAAATGGTGAGTGGGAGGAGGAACTCAGATCCATGGATTGAGAACCAAAACGAGGTTTATATCCCAGAGTGGATATATGAGAAAATAAACATGGAGCAGGAACTGGAATCAAGGACAGAACTGGTGCAAGAAGAGAAGGAGATAGTAAGAAAGCTGGCCATTGTGGCACTATGGTGCATTCAGTGGAACCCCAAAAATCGCCCATCTATGCTGAAAGTGCTGAACATGTTAACAGGAAGCTTGCAGGGTCTAACAATGCCTCCTAAGCCATTTGTTTCGTCTCCAGGACAGCTTATGCCACGTATTTAGAGAATCCTACTTACAATGGCTCTGAAAATGTTTCAGTCACTAGGTCTTAGTATTCTGCAGTAATGTCTGTTGGTTATTGAATGTGACACTTAATTTCGAACTCAATAAGAAGTGTAACGGTAAACTGTGTAGTGCGTCGTCATGATGTATAACAATTGTTTGCAATCTAGTAGTCGGCACACACCAGAAGACGTTGCTTACTTTGCAGTGGCATTTTTTGTGTTTTAGTTTCAGAAATTTCTGCTCATAGAACGACCGACATGGCTAGCGTGTTTGCATTTGACTGAATTAGCTTTACTGTCAACATGTCAAGTGGTGAAAAATGTAATGCTATTGCTACGGTATGACATTAGATTTTATGACAGGTTGCAGCTTGGTACAAATCTGAAGGTGTCAAAGAAGTTGCTACTAACTAATGTAGTACTCCTACTGAATTAGTAAGCTGTCTCGGCCTCACTGAATGAATTAAATAGTACTACTTACTCAGTAAGCTGTTACCTTGGTTCCATTGCTGGAATCCCTGCAACGGCGATGGAGCACTGCAAAAGAATCTGTACTTAGGCATAGGCAGGCATATATATACCTGTGAATTACTGCAAAAGAGAATGTTCACACCTTTGCAGACGGTTGGACGGCTGAAAGGGGTCGAAGGCGTCACTGCGCTACTGGAGACGGCGGAGCTGTTAAAGTTCCGCTATGGAGAATCGGCGGCGTGCCACAGGAGCGCGCGGGCGACCGAAGGCCACTAGAACTCGGAAAGCGGCACAGATCGCCGCCGCCGCGCCGGGGCTCCGCCGGGAAGTGTGCTGGCCTGCTGGGGCAGCAACGTGCTCGATCTGGGCCACTAACGTTGGATCCCATGGCGCTGGGTCCTCGCTGTGGGCCCTGTAACTGGGTAGGCCTGTTTAAGTTGGGACGGGCCTTCAGTTCTATACCGCCCCAGAGCTGCCCATCGAGCCGTGCATTTGGCGCGTCGGCCCAAGGCACAGGTGTCAGACCCGTCTTCTGCCGTGTTTTTTTTAAGCTTTAAAAGACGGCTTTGGCGACCTTGTGGTTCCATGATTATCTTGCGATAATTATGGTCACTTCAATACTGCGGTGCAAAGTATTTTAATTATAGATGTTTGTATTTAGCAATATCTTGAAGGTTGCCGTGCACTTAATAGCATGCACATGACACATGGATTTTCATGCATTGTTTGTTGAAATACCAGAGAAAGACCGATCGGGGTGTTTGGTTCTGATTTTCTAACCAATGTCGGTGTGTTTGGTTCTGAATTTTCATGCATTGTTTGCTTTATTTTTCTAGGGTATAGGAGCTTACATGCTGCCCTTCGAGTTACGTGCCAAATAAATTGATAAGCATGAAGAACAAAAAAACATAGTTGGATGATGTTTAGTTGACGAAGAGCTTATAAGTGAAGAGGCATGGAATCCATAAAAGGAAGAAGACAAGGTTTTGAAGAATCATCCAAAGGCGGGGGAATTTATTATTCAGGTCATGCAACCATCATATTCTTTCAGCTCTTTAAAGAGGTGCATCTAGCAAACAATTTACTTATATTCCGATTTTCGATCAAAACTTTATTGTTGATGCATTTGTTAGAAAAAACTTCATAAGCTGAAAGAAGAATTGGGAGAGGTAATTGATTTGTTAGCAATATAACTATAACGGAATATATCGATCAACATGTTGTGCCCTTTAGAGAGACCGATATTAACAAATTATTACAGCCAAATATTTTCACATTGTTTCATCTGAAATTCATATCTATGTGGGTAGATTTATTTATTCCATATTTGGCTTACATTTGGTCTCAAGTGAGACATGTTTTCTAAATATTTTGGTTTTAGAAACTTAAATCCAAGGTTATTGTCTTGCGAGAAAGTCAATACTAATGTAATTTCTCATTCAAATACATCGGAAAAGGAGTGCAAAAGACAATGCATAGCTGAGTAAGTTGATGTAAAATCTAAAACATTCATGCATCTATTGGTAAAATATCAAAAGGAGAGTGAATCAAAATTTTCCTATCGGCTAAGACATGCAACAGAATCAAGATCTCTCCCAAGACGAAAGTCTAAACATAGGGATTGGCGAAAATAGAAATTTAATGCAACAAATTCATATCCTTCTTTTGGGCCACCAATTCTAACGTCATGGATAACTTCCTATGCCAAACTTTATTCATCTAATTCCAAATCATCGCACTCAAATTATAAAGCTAAGAGATAAATATAATATCAACAATCATGTCAAAGTCCGTTTCAATAAAAAGAATCAGTCTGGAGATCATGGGTAAATAAAGAAGTGATGAAGTAAGTTTACCGAGTGAAAATAGATAGTCAAAAGTATGTTACTTCGAATGCAATTTTCAATAATAAGGAAATGGTCAATTTGAATTTGGCTACTAAAGGCAAGCATCTAAAACAAGTAGTTGTTGAACATCAATGTGTCGAATTTGAACAAGCAAAATCTAAAGTGCTCTAGGTTGAATAAGAGTTACCACTATATAAAACTATACCAAAGTTTATGTGCACACTTGGTTTATCAAGTTGGCAACATAGAAAGTTGCAAAGGCTTAGCGCCGAAGAGCTTAAAACATGGCATGGATTCCTAAAGGGAAACACAAGGACAAGAATGATGTGCAAGGTGATGTTGCAAGGAGAGCAACAAAAAGTGAAGAAAGAAAACAATAAACCTAACGAGCAATTTAGCTAAATATTTTTGCCATCCCACCAAGATCTTCGGTTGGCATATCATATATATTCTTCAATCATGTCATCGATGCATTTTCCATGAAACTCATACCCATGTATGATTGGTTACCCTCCATGGTTTTATTTTGATCCATGGATACATAATAATTATTTATATTGTGAAATGGTATTAACTTATCATTATTCATATGATTAGTTGCAACATTGTTTCTAATCGAATAGGCCAAAATATTGGGAGTTCATGATCATATTTGTTGTTTTGCTTACATTGACCATGCATACTTTGGTGGATAGATTATACATGCCCCTTAGGGCAGAGACATATAATAATATTTCTTTTATCACCCCGATACCATTATCTAAGCATGGCTGATGTGATGCTCTAACATGATCCTTAGTATTATTGGAGACCGAGACACGGTATGCATTCATTTGAAAATTTTGCTTATGCTTGTAGTTTGATGGTTAGGACTATGAATATTTTAAACCCATGAAAGGAAAAATCGTTTTAAATTTATTTGTTGATGCATCACTAATGAGCATAATATTGATATTGATCTTGTCTCTGTGGTACCATGTAGATTATATTTCGAGTGTTCGGTTCTAAAAGAAATATCCAGTGCATTAGTATTGTTTATTTATCTCCTCATGGTACTGTTCGAAGCCTTAGATCACTTATAATATATTGCACAAATATTCAAGCCAAATGTAAATTTTCAATTCATGCTAGAACTTTTTACTGCTATAGGTGCTACAAGTATCGAGGCTTCTAGTGATTCGTTGTGAGTAGTGCAACAATGTCGTGGTTTACCAATGTTTCGATGAATCACTTGTTATTGATCTTCATACATGTCTAGATGTAACTTTCATCTTGTTTTGATTTATGATCGCTCATATATCTAGACATGAAAACTGAGGAGAAAATGAGTTGGCTCAACAAACATCTGGTACCGTATTACTCATGATGTAGTTCATGTTTCACAAGATCCAATGCTTTGTTTCGCCAACATAGGTAAGACTAGATTGGAGGCCACCGTTTCAATCACTAATGAATGATCTAATGTAGGTGAATATGAAGAACATAGAAACCCCATTGTTGATTACATGCAAAATCTGAAATAAAGGGTGATCATGGCTGTTGAGTGGGTGCTTTTAAATACTCATTAACGGTAATGACCTTTATTGTCGAATGGTTGATGATATTCTTTTAGAGCACTTGGATGAAGACTAGGGGAGGATCATATGGGAGATGTTTATGAAGGCAATTGTGATATTCATCAATCTTCGAGATGAAGTGGTTGTTCTGAAGCAAAATATTTGAAGAAATTATATCCAAGTGGCAATAAGCCTTGACATAAATTTTTTGAAATATGTTTGTTGCCCTTAGCACATATGGCCAGTACAAAGATATCACCCTAAGAACCAATGGTCGATGGAGTGTTGACGTCGTCCTTATATACTAAAATTGGAGAAAGCTATTTTATGGCACACAAAATTGGAGAAAGCTATTTTATGGCACACGGGCTCTGCTAGAAAACATGGGTCATATGTTGGCACTTTTTTTTTGGGTTGATAGCCTATTAAGAATGATGATCACTTTACTAGTCATTATTTATCATTAAGATGCACCTTACCCATCACGTCGAGTCGTGCCAAGTCGTGCCATGATCGGTCTTGATAGCCAATTATGTTAGTTCCCATAGAAAACTTGGGGACTCATATATGGAGGTTTCCACTATAAATATTTAAAATAATCTCAAATGAAAAAGTCTTCCAGATGAAAGTTGTGTGTCTCGTCGAGACAAGCAACTTTGATTTTTTTGAGTCATCACTATCTGAGTAGTATGCAAATTTGAGAGACAAAATAGTTCAGGAACTTGAATAAGGGTTTCATAGATTAAATTTTCGTGCATGGCCACTTACTGCTGGGTCAGGCAAGGATTTTTTTAGACCCAGCTGTCAATGATACGTTGAATTTGTAGTTCAGAATGGATTGGAGATTCACGAGTTCTAATGTTTACGATTAATAAAGTCAATATTTATTTTTCTGATAACTTCTGTTTAAGAACATATTAGCCATATTCATCTTCTCTAGTCTCGAGGTTCTTTTCTGATTTATCGAGGGTAGGTACCGTGGTCGCCCGACCATATACATGGTCTGTCCTTGGCACGAGCAAAGCCCCAAAGATAATCTGAAAATCGCTAAATTATTTTCTTTTCTTATCTTGCATGGAAATTCCAACTACCCCTGATATATGTGGCATTGACATGTGCATGCCGATTGAACTAGCAAACACATCTATTATTTTTTCGTGTTTATCCACTACTGGAAAAACCATCTTCGGTTCTCATGCAGCCCGACCTACGGTCGTTACTACATCAAGGTCTCCAACTTACGCCAAGTCGTCATGGACTCCAAAGGTGAATCCGTTCCTCTATGCGAGCCCACTTCCTACCCTATTGAATGGTATGCTACTTCATACTCCGTCACATATGCATGATAGGTTCACACCGATCAGTACAGAGGCAAGGGAAGAAGCCCGGAACATCAAGCCCGACAAGACGGAGGCTTGGAAGAGGAGACGGAAGAAGACAGGTTGGCAGTTGCCAGGTCCAAGCGGTACTACCGGTCGTCGGAACCGGTACTACCGGTCAGCGGTACTACCGCCCGGTACTGAAGCCTGCGCCATCGCCAGGTACTACCACCCGCAAGCGGTACTACCGGATACCATGAGCGGTACTACCGGTGATGACCGGTACTACCGGTCATGCCTGTGCCTGCGCGCACCAGTTGGGCCACAGCCCATGTATCCCCCTTTACTTACCTATTCGCCTAGTTTATCCCCAAACTACCCTTGTTTAGTGGCTGGCCTATAAATAGAGCCCCCACCCCTCATGTATCCCTGAGGCATAGATGATAGACTAAAGACAACCCCCATTGTGGAATCTCTAGTTTTGCCTCATCCCCTTTACCAAGGGGACCGACTATCGTCACCAACCTCGATTGGACTTTGCATCACGCATCCATCGTTGAACAAGGCCTTGGAGTTCGATGTCTCGTCTCCAAGTTGTCAAGACCCTCCCCCAGGTGTTCTTCCCTCTCCGATATGGATTTGAGGGAGCACGTTGACCGATCTTTCCTTGCGAGGATTCTATCGGACCGGTGGCCGCCGTTCGGGAGCAACCGGCCTTGTATCGTGTGAGTTTTGTGTGTGTTCATCGTGTTCTTCGCGAGGTGTGTGTTCGCTTCCGCTACCTTCTCCCTTTCCCCTCGCTTTCCCATCGATTTGACCACGAGATCCGTGAAGATAGGGCCACCCAAGAGGTTAACCCCCTCCATCATCTGGTATCAGCAGCTTTTGGTTGCCACGGATTTCTCATCGATTTGGTCTTTTCCCCATAAATTCGAAAATTCCAACAAAAATAGCCCCAATTCGTGTTTTGGATCGATCTGTCATTTGAGTGCGTTTTGGTAGGTTTTGATCTGTGGATTACTTGCTAAAGTTGATCTACCTTCCTCTGCGTTCCCATAGCCTAATTCCTTGATTTCCCCCTTTGATTTGGTGTTTTTCTTGAAGATTTTCCGCCCAAATCGCCCCAAAATCGCGAAAACGCGTCAAAACTGGGATTTTCTGGACCAACTGGTACTACCGGGCTCAAAATGCAGTACTACCGCACTTAACCGGTACTACCTCTCAGGAAACCGGTACTACCCCCCAGTACAGAAAAAAACAGCAGGTTCCCAGATTTCAGCCGCTCACCGTTTTGAGCATAACTTTTGCATTCGAACTCGGATTTTGTTGTTCTTTAGCTCGTTTAGAAGAGGAGAAGGAGCTCTACATAATAATCCACGTTGTTCATGCTATCTAATCCATCCAAATTCCGTGAGCAAGGCGGAATCCAACAATAAAGGGTGAAGATAAATCGACGAAAAGGTATAAACATTCCGCGACTTCTCCCCACTTGCATTCCTTTGTGAACCCCACTATCTTTGCGAGCAACAAACACCTATTGAGACTAGTTCCTCTTATGATTGCTTGGGCTATGCACATTTGATACCTTGTAGAATTCCGAGCAAAAATTGTGAGCGCTATCTCATATAGTTATCTTGTATAGTTGTTGGCACAAGGAAGAAGCAAATGAAAAGAAAAGGAAAGAAAAAAGAGTGAAAAAAATATATATAGAAAAAGGAAAAAAGAGAAAGAAATATACATGTGCCTCATAGAATAGGAAGCGCAAGCTCGATGAACAACTTACCCTCTACCTCTAGTGTGTTCTCTTGTGTTATGCTAGGTTCCATGGAGGAAGACGCGCCAAGCCATGAAGCAATGATGCCTCAATTAGAGAAGATGTACATGGTGCATGAAGATGATGCTACGCCGTGGCTACATCAAGAAGACGAAGTCGCCCACAAGGAGGCCACTACTTCCACAACACCCACTTCATATGAGAGGTATGACCAAGGTAACAATAAGGGTGTTGATGATGCCATGATCCCACTAGTGGACATGATGAATTGTGAGGATATGCATGTTTTGGATGATACTTGTGACATTACATATGCTTCACTCATATTCCCATGTGATGCTTTGCCTTTGCATAATATTAATCATGTGGAATTGTTTGATTGCGAAATCATTGCCATAACATGCCATGCTATGCATCTTGTGTGTATCCTCCAATTGCTTTGGACTTGCCTTGTCATGCTAGTCATTCAATTTCTCCTGTTGCTTGCGATAAGATGAATGCTTGCTATTTCACTTGTTTTGCTTGCAACAATATTGATCATATGCGTTATAATGAGATGGCCCCCATAGCTTTCTCAATTTTTGGAGATTTTGATGATTGCCATGATAAGCATGTTCCCCACCTGCATACTCACCATGCATCTATTTCGTACTTGATTGACATTAATGGTGATGTGCACAAGAAGAGATACGTCATGATGGATGATGTGTATCTCTACCATGCACACACGTTCTTCCTTTTGTGTATGATGTGTGTAGGTACCCGCACGAGAATGTCAACCTCGGTTGAGCACGAGTTGACAAAAAGAGCTCTTAAGAGCATCCCACAAGTGAGTTCAAGATCGAACCCAGCTCTGATACCTTTTGCATGCTTTGCATCTTTCATGTTGGCAAATTGCTCTTTCATATGGTTTGATTGCAAGCATGTTGATGGTATTATCTCACCTTGTGACATTCATGTTTCTTTGCTATTGGATATTGATGCTTTGTGTGTTGCAACAAAAATGTTGAAAAATTTCTCTTTCCGATGTTTTGTGTGCAACCATAATGCCATTAAGAGCATGTATTGTCATGAGAGATTTCAAGTATCTCGTCTTGTTGTTGCAACAAACATAAAGACCACTTGCTCTTCCATTTGGTTTGTTTGCACACGTGTTGTTTTTGCTTCCGCTTGGGATACTCATATTCCCATGATATTTGCTTTCGATGATTTGTGTGTGACATCCAACATGTCGACCAATTTCTCTTTTCAATGGTTGGTTTGCACACATAATGATGTTGCTTTGGACATTCTTCCTTATGTGTTTTTGCCAAATTCTCCTATTCTTGCATCAAAGATGTTGATATATTTAGTCAATTGCTTTGCGTGCCACCCTACTATGTTATATGGAGTTTTTGAGTTCCCACATTTGGAGGATATTCAAACGATTTCCATGCACTTTGACCTTGCATATGCATTCCATTTGCTATACATGCATTGTGCTAATAGTGTTGTGAACAAGAATGGACATGCCACATTTGACATGCTCCTCTATCATGCATGAAAATATTTTGCTTGGTCTTTGTTGTGTGAAGGTACAAGTGCATACACGTCAACCTCTACCAACCATGTGTTGACAAGAAGAATCGAAGAGAGTTACCTATGGACACCCTTCATCGAGCTATCTCTACAAGCTAAGGTGACTTCCTTCTACTTGAGGACTCATGCTATAATGTTCATGAATTGGCTATGCTTTGAGTGTTGCTTCGCTTTTGTCATGAGCTTTGTAGGCTTCACGGAAGGTGAAGGAACATTGAAGTGTTGTCAAGTCAATTTTCCCGAGGACGACTATATGGTGAACCCCAGGATCAAGGATGTCCTTCGACCTCTTCTACTTCATGATGAACATGGAGAGTCGAGGACGACTCTTTTTGAAGGGGGGGAGATGATGCAGCCCGACCTACGGTCGTTACTACATCAAGGTCTCCAACTTACGCCAAGTCGTCATGGACTCCAAAGGTGAATCCGTTCCTCTATGCGAGCCCACTTCCTACCCTATTGAATGGTATGCTACTTCATACTCCGTCACATATGCATGATAGGTTCACACCGACCAGTACGGAGGCAAGGAAGGAAGCCCGAAACATCAAGCCCGACAAGACGGAGGCTTGGAAGAGGAGACGGAAGAAGACAGGTTGGCAGCTGCCAGGTCCAAGCGGTACTACTGGTCGTTGGAACCGGTACTACCGGTCAGCGGTACTACCGCCCCTGCTACCGCCCGGTACTGAAACCTGCGCCATCGCCACTAGATGCCCCGGTACTGGCTTGCGGTACTACCGCCCGCAAGCGGTACTACCGGATACCATGAGCGGTACTACCGGTCATGCCTGTGCCTGCGCGCACCAGTTGGGCCACAGCCCATGTATCCCCCTTTACTTACCTATTCGCCTAGTTTATCCCCAAACTACCCTTGTTTAGTGGCTGGCCTATAAATAGAGCCCCCACCCCTCATGTATCCCTGAGGCATAGATGATAGACTAAAGACAACCCCCATTGTGAAATCTCTAGTTTTGCCTCATCCCCTTTACCAAGGGGCCAACTATCGTCACCAACCTCGATTGGACTTTGCATCACGCATCCATCGTTGAACAAGGCCTTGGAGTTCGATGTCTCGTCTCCAAGTTGTCAAGACCCTCCCCAAGGTGTTCTTCCCTCTCCGATGTGGATTTGAGGGAGCACGTTGACCGATCTTTCCTTGCGAGGATTCTATCGGACCGGTGGTCGCCGTTCGGGATCAACCAGCCTTGTATTGTGTGAGTTTTGCATGTGTTCATCGTGTTCTTTGCGAGGTGTGTGTTTGCTTCCGCTACCTTCTCCCTTTCCCCTCGCTTTCCCATCAATTTGACCACGATATCCGTGAAGATCGGGCCACCCAAGAGGTTAAACCCCTCCATCAGGTTCGATCAGAACAAGCCCAGCAGTCCCGGCCTGGCACAGCCCGCGACTAGTGGGAGCACTAGTCCCGGGCCGTGAGGCCTCTAACGGCTAGAAACGGCCGTAGTGACTAGTCCCGGGCCGGACCAGGTCATTAGTCCCGGTCCGTAATACGGCCCGGGACTAATAACCTGGATCAGGCCAGCTGGTCCTTTCGTGGACTATTAGTCCCGGGTCGTATCACGGCCCGGGACTAGTTGTCCACGACTATATAATGTGCCTCCTGTCTTGCTGCCCTAAAGCATATGGTGGCCATTTTTCTCAAACAAGCAAGAGAGTTCATGCCATTTTTTTTCTCAAGATTTGTCAAGATTTAGTTTGCAACACCTAAATCCAAAGCTTTAAAAGGTTAGAACTTCATTCTTTCATCTCTTATTGCTACTTTAGCTCTATAATGCTCTAGAAGTATAGAGATATGGATCAAATGCATGCATGCTCTAGAAGTAGCTAGAAGGATTTTGATATATATGTGTAACAAATTTTGATTAGGCACATAGTTACTGAAAATTGAAATGTGTAATTTTAGAGTTTTAGAGCTTAGAATGGAATGAGGTTTTCACTGATAGAACAATAATAAAAAACTCCACATTTATCATGTTGATTGTTTTCTGCAATTCACAAATTGGTTCATGTAAATTTTTCAAAATTCAAAATTAATGCTCTAGAAGCTCTCAATATAACTTGTAATAATTTTATCATGTTGTGTAATGGTTTTTGATATACTTTTACTATAATGCAAATGGTCCGGGAATGGATGTACGATACTGACCGACGCTCTGGCGAGTTCATTAATGGCGTGCACGAATTCATCCATGTTGCTGATGCAAACAAGCGCAATGGTTTTGTATTCTGTCCATATAATGGATCTAGGAATCAGAAGGATTACTCTGACTCAAAAACCCTTCACAGCCACCTGTTGAAGTCCGGCTTCATGCCCAGTTATAATTGTTAGACCAAGCACGAAGAGAGAGGGGTTATAATGGAAGACAATGAAGAAGAGGAGGAGGATGACAACTATCATGGTTTCCCTGAGTACGGAGATACTTCCATGGGGATCTTTGAAGGGAGGATGAAGAAGAGACACATGATGAACCATTGATGATCTTGGTCGGACCATTCTTGATGCGAAGAGATTGTGAAACTGAAAAGGATAGGGAGAAGTTTAATCACATGTTAGAGGATCACAAAAGTTGTTGTACCCAAATTGCAAAATGGTCTGAAAAAGTCAAAAGACTGCTGGAATTGCTACGATGGAAGGCTAAGTGTGCTATACCTGACTCCTCATTTTAAAGTTGCTGAAAATGATGAAGAATATGCTTCCAAAAGATAACGTATTGCCCGCCAGTACGTACGAAGCAAAAAAAGTTGTCCGCCCTCTAGGTTTAGAGGTTCAGAAGATACATGCATGCCCTAATGACTGCATCCTCTACCGCGGTGAGGAGTATGAGAATTTGGATGCATGCCCGGTATGCACTTCACTTCAGTATAAGATTGGTTGCAACATGAAGAGTTTTGTGTTGGAGATATGCCCTAGAGGCAATAATAAATGTAGTTATTATTATATCTTTGTGTTTATGATAAATGTTTACATTCATGCTATAATAGTATTAACAAGGAAACCATTAATACTTGTGTGATTTGTAAACTTAATTTGAAGTCCCTAGTATAGCCTCTATACTTCACTAGCTTGTTGGTTGATTGATGATTGTGGTTTCCCTATCATGAACATTGAGATGTTATTAACAACAAGATCATATCGTTAGGAGAATGATATGGTGGACATACTCCTATAGACAAGCGTAGCATAAAGATCAAGTCATTTCAATAGTTCAATTGCTATATGCTTTCTGATACATAGTAACCTAATTCCTTCGACCATGAGATCATGCATATCACCTTTACTGGATGGATGCTTTGATGTCATCAAACACCACACCGTAACAGGGTGGCTATAAAGGTGGTATTGGGTGTTCGGAAAGTATTGGTTGAAACACATGGATCAAGAGTGGGATTTGTCCATCCACATGACGGATAGATATTCTCTGGGCCCTCTCGGTGAAATGTCATCCAATTAGCTTGCAAGCATGTGACTTGGTCACAAGGGATCACATATCACGGGAACGAGAAAAGAGTACTTATCAGTAACGAGGTTGAACTAGGTATGCAGAGATACCGACGATCATAACCTCGGATAAGTAACATATCGTGAGACAAAGGGAAATTGGTATCGTATGTAAGTGGTTCATTCGATCGCAAAGTAATCGTAGAAATATGTGGGAGCCATATGAATTTCCAGATTCCTCTATTGGTTATTGTTCGGAGAAGTGTCTCGATCATGACCGCATAATTCACGAACCATAGGGAGACACACTTAAGGATTCGACGTTGTTGAGTAGTTTGTTGGAGATATGCCCAAGAGGCAATAATAAAGTGGTTATTATCATATCTTCACACTTATGATAAATGTTTACATACCATGCTATAATTGTATTAACCGGAAACATTAATACTTGTGTGATTTGTAAACTAAAATAAGAGTCCCTAGTAAAGCCTCTTGTTAAACTAGCTTGTTGGTTAATATATGATCATTGTTTCCTGATCATGAACATAGAGATGTTATTAACAACAGGATCATATCGTTAGGAGAATGATGTGATGGACATACTCCTATAGATAAGCGTAGCATAAAGATCAAGTCATTTCAATAGTTCAATTGCTATATGCTTTCTGATACATAGTAACCTAATTCCTTTGACCATGAGATCATGCATATCACCTTTACCGGATGGATGCTTTGATGTCATCAAACACCACACCGTAACAGGGTGGCTATAAAAGTGGCATTGGGTGTTCGGAAAGTATTGGTTGAAACACATGGATCAAGAGTGGGATTTGTCCATCCATATGACGGATAGATATACTCTGGGCCCTCTCGGTGGAATGTCATCCAATTAGCTTGCAAGCATGTGACTTGGTCACAAGGGATCACATATCACGGGAACGAGAAAAGAGTACTTATCAGTAACGAGGTTGAACTAGGTATGCAGAGATACCGACGATCATAACCTCGGATAAGTAACATATCGTGAGACAAAGGGAAATTGGTATCGTATGTAAGTGGTTCATTCGATCGCAAAGTAATCGTAGAAATATGTGGGAGCCATATGAATTTCCAGATTCCTCTATTGGTTATTGATCGGAGAAGTGTCTCGATCATGTCCGCATAATTCACGAACCGTAGGGAGACACACTTAAGGATTCGACGTTGTTTGAGTAGTTATGGTATTATGAGAAAGAGACCGAATGTTGTTCGGAGTCTCGGATGGGATCCGGGATATCACGAGGAGATCCGGAATGGTCCGGAGAATAAGATTCATATAAGGAAAGTCCCATTTCGGAGTTGGGGAATGGTTCCGGTGTTTTCATCGGGAACATTCTAGAAGGTCCCGGAATGTCCCAAGACTCGGGGAAGGGTACATGAATGTGTCATTGCAAGTTGGAATGATTGCATCATGTACTAAGTGTTCTTGCTGTCCCAAATAAAGGATTAATTTGAATCCTAAATTGAAAAAGTCAAACGGCTAATTTGAAAGTCAAACGGCAGTTTTTGGGAAGTGGGAGGAGAGGAGGAAACCGACTTGGGGGAGGAGTCCTCCTCCCCAAGCCGGCGGCCAGCCCTAGGCCGAGTTGGGGAGGGACTCCCTCCCTCCCCTGGCGCGCCAGCCCTCCCACCTATAAAGGGAGGGGCAGGGCTCCTCCCCTCCAACACACAAGTTTCCTATCCTCTAAACTAAACCCTAGATCTAGACCCCGGTTTAGAGCTATTCGGTTTAGAGCCTTCTAATTGGTTTAGAGCCTTCTAATTGGTGTGTCTAATTACTAGACCACTAATAGCCTCTCTCATAAGCTCCACCATACTCGCACCGGCTTAAGGCGAAGCCCTGCGGGATCTTCCCTCTACCTCCTGGTACCATCGTTGTCTTCGGAATCGCGAGGAGAGTGCTACAACCTCCGCTGCTTTGGAACAAGGGAGAGGAAGGTCTTCGTCGAAAATCGAACGTGTGACCGATCATGGGAGCGCTATGAGGAACGCTGGCGCGGAAGGATCGTCTCTGCGATCTTGAGATCGGAAGAGTACGACTACATCACCCACGAGAATCTGCTCGTTAAACACTTTGGAATCTTCGAGGGTGAGTTATTCCATCGACTCGTTGCTGCAATCTAGTAGATAGATCTTGGCTTGTTTGTTTGTATGCGATAGAAAATTTTTGTTTTCCATGCTACGAACCCCTACAGTGGTATCAGAGCCGTGTCTATATGTAGATCTGTTGCACGAGTAGAACACAATGGTCATTGTGGGCATTGATGCTTTTATCGTAGATTGCTTTTTGTGTACTTTGCATCTTGCGGTATGTTGGGATGAAGCGGCCCGGGCTAACCTTACATGACATCGTTCATGAGACTTGCTCCACGCTTGACATGCAACTCGTTTTGCATAAGTGGCTTTATGGTGCTGTTTCTCCTAGCATAGTTAAGATCCAATTTACAACGGGTGATCAACAATGCTAGTATCAATGTTGTGGTTCTTGTTCGTAAGTTAGAACGACACTTATTGAAAGCCCCAAACCACGTAAAATATGCAAAGAAAGTAGAGGCGTCTAACTTTGTTTTGCAGGGGTGTCTTGATGTGATATGGCCATGATTGTGATTATATTTGATGTATGCAATGTTCCTTATTGTAAGTTGGCAACGGCGGAGCCATATGGTTGTCTTTAATTTCTGTTAAGACCTGCGTGTCTATTCAAAATAGTTGTAATAGTTGAAGCTGGTGGACGACAACCATGAAGAAGCGTCATTGACCTTGATGCTATGCCGGTGATGATGGAGATCATGTTCGTGCTTGAAGATGGAGATCGGAAGCACAAAGAAGAAAGGCCATATCATATCACATATTATGAATTGCATGTGATGTTAATCCTTTATGCATCTTGTATTGCTTAGTAGACGGTAGCATTATAAGATGATCCTCATGCACATAAATTTCAAGTTCTAAAGTGTTCACCCTTAGTATGCACCGTTGCCAAAGCTTGCTTGTCAAGCACCACGTGATGATCGGGTGTCTTTGATTCCGGGTGACTACAACGTAAGCAAGCCAGATTTGCTTATGCGGTAGCTAAGGTTTGATCTTGACGAGCCTAGCATGTACAGACATGGCCTCAGGAACACGGATCACCGAAAGGTAAAGCATGAATCATATAGTAGATATGATGAACATGATGATTGTTCGCCATTGAAACTATATCAACTCTCGTGATGATCGGTGTTGATGTAGTGGATTTGGTTCTGGTGATCACTAAAACAATGTGAGGGATGTTGTTTTGAGTGGGAGTTCACCTAGTTTAATTTCATTAATTAATTTGAACTCAATTTGTCATAAACTTAGTCTAAACTATTGCAAATATGTTGTAGATCAATGGCAGCCCCTACCATCAATTTTAATGCGTTCCTAGAGAAAGAAAAGTTGAAAAACAATGGAAGCAACTTGCGGATTGGTTCCAATTTGAGGATTGTCCTCACAGTGGTAATTTGACCTATGTCTGGATGCACCGCTAGGTGACCCACTGCAGCTGATGCTACCGATGAAGTAAAGAATGTTTACCTCGCTCGGAAGAATCAAGACTCCATAGTTCAAATGTGCTATCTTGTATGGTTTAGAATCGAGCTTGTAAAAGGTTTGAAGAGTCAGATCCATATGATATTGTCGAGGATCTCAAATTAATCTTTGAGACTCATGCGGCAATTGAAAGTTATGAAGCTTCTGAAAAGTTCTTTAACTGCAAGATGGAAGAGGGTAGCTCCGTCAGTGAGCATGTGCTTAAGATGTCTGGGCATGCAAATAAACTTCAAAGTTTGGGTATAGTGATTCCTAATACTTTGGGGGTTTACCGCATCCTCCAATCACTACCACCAAGTTACAAGAACTTTGTGATGAACTACAACATGCGTAACATGAACAAAGAGTTGCGAACTATTTGCTATGTTAAAATCTGCAGAAGTGGAGATCAAGAAAGAGCACCAAGTGTTGATGGTCAATAAGACCACCAAATTCAAGAAAGGCGAGTCTAAGCAGAAGGGACACTTCAAGAAGGGTGGTAAGAAAGTTACCACGCCGACGAAGAAGACCAAGGCTGGACCTAAGCCTGAAACTGAGTGCTTTTACTGCAAGGGAGAAGGTCACTGGAAACGGAATTGCCCAAGGTACTTGGCAGATTTGAAGAACGGCAACATCAAGAAGAAAGGTATATCTGATATACATGTTATTGATGTGTATCTCACTAGTATTCGTAGTAGTGCCTGGGTATTTGAATCGGTTCGGTTGCTCATATTTGTAACTCGAAACAGGAGCTGCAGAATAAACGGAAGCTAGTGAAGAACGAGGTGACGATGCGCGTAGGAAACGGATCAAAGGTTGATGTGATCGCGGTCGGCACGCTACCTCTTCATCTACCATCGGGATTAGTTTTATACTTAAATAATTGTTATTTGGTGCCTGCGTTAAGCATGAACATTATATCAGGATCTTGTTTATTGCGAGACGGTTACTTGTTTAAATCCGAGAATAATGGTTGTTCGATTTATATGAGTAATATGTTTTATGCACATGCACCTTTGATAGATGGTCTATTCTTGTTGAATCTCGATAGTAGAAATACACATATTAATAACATTGAAGCTAAACGATTGAAATCAAGCGATAACTCGACCTATATGTGGCACTGTCGTCTTGGTCACATTGGAGTGAAGCGTATGAAGAAACTCCATTCCGATGGACTTCTTGAATCACTTGATTTTGAATCACTTGAAAGATGCGAAGCATGTCTGATGGGTAAAATGACTAAGACTCCATTTTCTGGTATGATGGAGCGAGCTACGGACTTATTAGAAATCATACATACCGATGTGTGTGGTCCAATGAGTGTAGCATCGCGTAGTGGTTATCGTTATGTTCTTACCTTCACGGATGATTTGAGTAGATATGGGTATATCTATTTCATGAAACATAAGTCCGAAACTTTCGAGAAGTTTAAGGAGTTTCAAAGTGAGGTAGAGAATCAACGTAACAAGAAGATTAAATTTCTACGCTCTGATCGTGGAGGTGAATATCTAAGTTACGAGTTTGGCGAGCATTTGAAGAAATGTGGAATACTTTCAGCTTGACACCGCCGGGAACACCACACGTAATGGTGTGTCTCGAACGTCAGAATCGAACTCTCTTAGATATGGTTCGTTCTATGATGTCTCTTACAGATTTACCACTATCATTTTGGGGTTATGCATTAGAAACAGCCGCATTCACTTTAAATAGGGCACCATCTAAATCCGTTGAAACGACACCGTATGAATTATGGTTTGGGAAGAAACCTAAATTGTCGTTCCTTAAAGTTTGGGGATGCGAAGCCTATGTAAAGAAGTTACAGCCGGACAAGCTTGAACCCAAAGCGGAAAAATGCGTCTTCATAGGATACCCGAAGGAAACTATTGGGTATACCTTCTATCATAGATCCGAAGGCAAAATCTTCGTTGCTAAGAATGGATCCTTTCTAGAGAAGGAATTTCTCTCGAAAGAAGTGACTGGAAGGAAAGTAGAACTCGACGAGGTTATCGAACCTTCTCTCGAAATTGCGAGTAGCGCAGCACCGGAAGAAGTTCCTGTGGTGCCTGCACCAATAAGAAAGGAAGCTAGTGATGGTGATCATGAAACTTCGGTTGAAGTTGCTACAGAGCCTCGGAGGTCAACGAGACATCGTACCACTCCAGATTGGTATGATTCCGTTATGAATGTCATGTTGGTGGACAACACCGATGACCCCGAGACATATGAGGAAGCGATGATGAGCCCAGATTCCAATAAATGACAAGAAGCCATGAAATCCGAGATTGGATCCATGTACGAAAACCAAGTATGGACTTTGGTGGACTTACCGGATGGCCGGAAGGCTGTCGAGAACAAATGGATTTTCAAGAAGAAAACAGATGTTGATGGTAATGTTCACTATAAAGCTCGACTTGTCGCAAAAGGGTTTCGACAAATTCAAGGAGTTGACTACGATGAGACTTTCTCACCAGTAGCGAAGCTAAAGTCTGTGAGGATTATGTTAGCAATCGCTGCATATTATGATTATGAGATATGGCAGATGGATGTCAAAACAGCATTCCTCAATGGAGACATTGATGAAGAGTTGTATATGATGCAACCCAAAGGTTTTGTCGATCCTAAAGATGCTAACAAGGTATGCAAGCTTCAACGGTCCATCTATGGATTGAAGCAAGCATCCCGAAGTTGGAATCAACGTTTTGATAAGGTAAATCAAAAGTTTTGGTTTTATACAAACTTATGGAGAAGCTTGTATTTACAAGAAAGTGAGTGGGAGCTCTGTAGCATTCTTAATACTGTATGTAGATGACATATTGTTGATTGGGAATGATGTAGACCTTCTTAATAGTGTCAAAGAGTATTTGAATAATAGTTTTTCAATGAAGGATCTTGGCGAAGCAGCTTACATATTAGGCATAAAGATTTATAGAGATAGATCGAACGCCAAATATCATTGTCACAAAGTACATATTTGGACAAAGTTCTAAAGAGGTTTGGAATGGAAGATAGCAAGAAAGGGTTCTTACCCATGTTGCTCAATCGACCTTGAGTAAAACTCAAAGTCCGACATCGCGAAGATAGAGAAAGGATGAGTAAGACTCTATGCCTCAGCCATAGGATCTCTAATGTATGCCATGCTATGTACTAGACCCGACATCGCATATGTCGTTAGTCTAACTAGCAGATATCAAAGTGATCCAGAGTGGATCATTGGACAATGTCAAAAACATCCTTAAGTACTTGAGAAGAACTAAGGATATGGTTCTTTCTTATGGAGGTGATGAACAGCTCGTTGTTAATGGTTACACCGATGTTAGTTGGAACACCGATCCGGATGATTCTAAATCACAATCTGGATACGTATTTATTTTGAATGGTGCAGCAGTTAGCTGGAGGAGTGCAAAGCAAAGCGTTGTGGCGAGATCTTCAACTGAATCGGAATACATGGTTGCTTCGGAGGCTTCACAAGAAGCGATATGGATGAAAGAGTTCATTACAGAGCTGGGTGTGGTTCCTAGTGCTGGACCCAATGTCTATCTCATGTGATAACATGGGCGCCATAGCCAATGCGCAAGAACCAAGGTCACACAAGAAGTGAAGCATATCAAGCTACGTTTTCACGCTATTCGAGAACATATCCAGGATGGGGATATAAAGATTTGCAAAGTACACAGATCTGAATGTGGCGGATCCGCTGACTAAACCTCTCCCGAGGGCAAAACATGACCAACACCAAACCGCCATGGGTGTTGGTATATTACCATGTAATCTAGATTAGATGACTCTAGTGCAAGTGGGAGACTGTTGGAGATATGCCCTAGAGGCAATAATAAATGTAGTTATTATTATATCTTTGTGTTTATGATAAATGTTTACATTCATGCTATAATAGTATTAACAAGGAAACCATTAATACTTGTGTGATTTGTAAACTTAATTTGAAGTCCCTAGTATAGCCTCTATACTTCACTAGCTTGTTGGTTGATTGATGATTGTGGTTTCCTATCATGAACATTGAGATGTTATTAACAACAAGATCATATCGTTAGGAGAATGATATGGTGGACATACTCCTATAGACAAGCGTAGCATAAAGATCAAGTCATTTCAATAGTTCAATTGCTATATGCTTTCTGATACATAGTAACCTAATTCCTTCGACCATGAGATCATGCATATCACCTTTATTGGATGGATGCTTTGATGTCATCAAACACCACACCGTAACAGGGTGGCTATAAAGGTGGTATTGGGTGTTCGGAAAGTATTGGTTGAAACACATGGATCAAGAGTGGGATTTGTCCATCCACATGACGGATAGATATTCTCTGGGCCCTCTCGGTGAAATGTCATCCAATTAGCTTGCAAGCATGTGACTTGGTCACAAGGGATCACATATCACGGGAACGAGAAAAGAGTACTTATCAGTAACGAGGTTGAACTAGGTATGCAGAGATACCGACGATCATAACCTCGGATAAGTAACATATCATGAGACAAAGGGAAATTGGTATCGTATGTAAGTGGTTCATTCGATCGCAAAGTAATCGTAGAAATATGTGGGAGCCATATGAATTTCCAGATTCCTCTATTGGTTATTGTTCGGAGAAGTGTCTCGATCATGTCCGCATAATTCACGAACCGTAGGGAGACACACTTAAGGATTCGACGTTGTTTGAGTAGTTATGGTATTATGAGAAAGAGACCGAATGTTGTTCGGAGTCTCGGATGGGATCCGGGATATCACGAGGTGATCCGGAATGGTCCGGAGAATAAGATTCATATAAGGAAAGTCCCATTTCGGAGTTGGGGAATGGTTCCGGTGTTTTCATCGGGAACATTCTAGAAGGTCCCGGAATGTCCGGCACTCCGGAGGGGAAGGGGTACATGAATGTGTCATTGCAAGTTGGAATGATTGCATCATGTACTAAGTGTTCTTGCTGTCCCAAATAAAGGATTAATTTGAATCCTAAATTGAAAAAGTCAAACGGCTAATTTGAAAGTCAAACGGCAGTTTTTGGGAAGTGGGAGGAGAGGAGGAAACCGACTTGGGGGAGGAGTCCTCCTCCCCAAGCCGGCGGCCAGCCCTAGGCCGAGTTGGGGAGGGACTCCCTCCCTCCCCTGGCGCGCCAGCCCTCCCACCTATAAAGGGAGGGGCAGGGCTCCTCCCCTCCAACACACAAGTTTCCTATCCTCTAAACTAAACCCTAGATCTAGACCCCGGTTTAGAGCTATTCGGTTTAGAGCCTTCTAATTGGTTTAGAGCCTTCTAATTGGTGTGTCTAATTACTAGACCACTAATAGCCTCTCTCATAAGCTCCACCATACTCGCACCGGCTTAAGGCGAAGCCCTGCGGGATCTTCCCTCTACCTCCGGTACCACGCCGTTGTGCTGCCGGAATCGCGAGGAGAGTGCTACAACCTCCGCTTTCTTTGGAACAAGGAGAGGAAGGTCTTCGTCGAAACCGAACGTGTGACCGATCAAGGAGCGCCATGGAACGCGGCTTGAAGGATCGTCTACGCGATCTTGAGATCGGAAAGAGTACGACTACATCACCCACGAGAATCTGCTCTCGTTAAACACTTTGGAATCTTCGAGGGTGAGTTATTCCATCGACTCGTTGCTGCAATCTAGTAGATAGATCTTGGCTTGTTTGTTTGTATGCGATAGAAAATTTTTGTTTTCCATGCTACGAACCCCTACATTTTGGCGGTTGGTTGCAACATCTCATCAAAAACAACACCCTTGGAGATCAGCTATACTTGTTGTCTAGGTCAACATCTTCGACTATATCGACTTTCCAAGGGTACGAGAAAAATGGGTATACATTTTACACGATAGCCCAAGATAAAAAGAGCACCAACCAAAACAATGGTGTCCGCTTTGATGCAACAGACAACAATGGGTCAAAGACCACATATTATGGTTACATAGAGGAGATATGGGAACTTGACTATGGACCTACTTTTAAGGTCCCCTTGTTTCGGTGCAAATGAGTCAAGCTGAGAGGAGGAGGGGTTGAGGTAGACAAGAAATACGGAATGACATCGTTGGATCTCAACAATCTTGGGTACTTAGACGAACCATTCGTCCTAGCCAATGATGTGGCTCAAGTTTTCTATGTGAAGGACATGTCTAACAAACCTAGAAAAAGAAAAAATAAGAAAAAGAATACATCAGACGATGAGCCAAAGCGCCACATAGTTCTTTCAGGAAAAAGAAACATCGTGGGAGTGGAGGACAAGACAGACATGTTAGAAGATTGTGATAAGTTTCATGAAATTCCGCCCTTCGCGATGAAGGATGACCCAAGCATCATGTTAATGAATGAAGATGCTCCATGGATACGACGGGATCAGAAAGGAACACACGCGAAGAAATGATATGTAATAATTGTAACATTTTATGAGTGAAGATGCTCCATGTGTCCATTTTTATAGTGTTGTCTGCAAACAATCTTGAGTGTGTTAGTCCCGTTTTGTGGCTGGAGGGCCGTTAGTCCCGATTCATACTTACCATTAAGATCTAATCTCCAAACGCGTGAGGTCACATATTAGGGAGTGCCTCTATGACCAGTTTCTCGGAGATGCCGGAGGACTGGGATCCGGCGGCATCTCCCTGAAACTTGCCGTAGTGGTGTCCCTACTCTCGAAAACCATCTTGCAGCTTGTAACTTCTCTAACTAGATCAATACGCCTGGGAGCTAACTAATTTCACATATTAGGGAGTGCCTCTATGACCAGTTTCTCGGAGATGCCGGAGGATTGGGCTCCGTGGCATCTCCTCAACCGCCATAGTGGTGTCCCTGCTCTCGAAAACCATCTTGGAGATGCCTCAAACTGGCTGGAGGACTGGACTCACAAGGATGCCTATTTATAGTACAAGCAACTTGCCATAATGTCGACACTCACAACATAATGTCGACACTCACGACATAATGTCGACACTCACCTCTATTATTAGTGCTGACTCATGTTTTGTCCCGGTTGGTGTCTCCAACCGGGACTAAAGGTTTCTCCAACCGGGACTAAAGAAAATTTACAAATGAAATAATTTATAAATTATGCAAATAGATCAATGGATATTATATTAAGATTCTTTATATTTTTCTGATAATAATAGTCATATTATTTGTTTTATTTGGATTATTACAATAAAAGATATGATTTTCCAAAGTTTTTATATTAGTTTTGAATTAAAAATGAAAATTTACATAAATGAAATAATTTGTAAATGATGCAAACAGATAAATGGATATTATATTAAGATTCTTTATATTTTTCTGATAATAATAGACATATTATTTGTGTTATTTGGATTATTACAATAAAATATATGATTTTCCAAAGTTTTTATATTTGATTTGAATTAAAAAAGAAAATTAACAAATGAAATAATTTATAAATGATGCAAACATATAAATGGATATTATATTAAGATTCTTTATATTTTTCTGATAATAATAGACATATTATTTGTTTTATTTGGATTATTACAATAAAAGATATGATTTTCCAAAGTTTTTATATTAGTTTTGAATTAAAAAAAGAATATTTACAAATGAAATAATTTATAAATGATACAAACAGATAAATGGATATTATATTAAGATTCTTTATATTTTTCTGATATTAATAGACATATTATTTGTGTTATTTGGATTATTACAATAAAAGATATGATTTTCCAAAGTTTTTAAATTTGATTTGAATTAAAAAAGAAAATTTACAAATGAAATAATTGATAAATGATGCAAACAGATAAATGGATATTATATTAAGATTCTTTATATTTTTCTGATAATAATAGACATATTATTTGTTTTATTTGGATTATTACAATAAAAGATATGATTTTCCAAAGTTTTTATATTAGTTTTGAATTAAAAAAGAAAATTTACAAATGAAATAATTTATAAATGATGCAAAAAGATAAATGGATATTATATTAAGATTCTTTATATTTTTCTGATAATAATAGACATATTATTTGTTTTATTTGGATTATTACAATAAAAGATATGATTTTCCAAAGTTATTATATTAGTTTTGAATTAAAAAAAGAAAATTTACAAAAAAAACAATTAGTCGCGGGTCGTGGCTGGACCCGGGACTAAAGGGTGCCTGCGCGCACGAAAACGAAGCGGCCGAAAAAACCCTTTAGTCCCGGGTCGTGGCATAACCCGCGACTAAAGGGGGGTCTTTAGTCGTGGGTTAAGCCACGGCCCGGGACCAAAGACCCTTTAGTCCCATCCCATGGCTTGAACCCGCGACTAAAGGGGGGTCCCTATATATTCTGGCGCAAGGGGAATTGCTGCCCCAACACTTCGCATTTCTCGACGAAGACGAAGCACACAGACGAAGACGAAGCAGGGGAGGTGTTGTCCGATTCCGCTGCCGCTCCGCCGTGCGTACGTGCTCCGTCGTGCCGCTGCTCTGCCGTGCTATCGCATGCCGCCTCGCTGCCTAGCCGCTCCGGCGCCGTGCTCGATCTCCGCCTTTTCTTGTGCCACAAGGGCGCCATAGTAGCCACTTCGCCGGCTGCCTGCCTCGATCGATGAGTGCTCGAAGGGAGTACGGGCGGGTGTGGTTTTTTTGTAATTATTAGTTATCTAGGTTATTAATTATTGTAATTGTAATTAGCTAGGATTAGGATTATTAGTTAGCTAGGGTTATTAATTATTGTAATTGTAATTAGCTAGGTTTTTTTGTAATTATTAGTTAGCTAGGGTTATTAATTATTGTAATTAGCTAGGGTTATTTTTTTGTTTTAGTTATTAGCTAGGATTATATTGTTTTACCACAATTAATATTAGGATTATTGTTTTACCACAAATAATATTAGGTTTTACCACAATTAATATTAGGAAATGTTATAGTTCTTTTCTATAGTTTTTTATAGTTTTTTTATATTAGGGTTTTTTGTTTTAGTATTAGGATTATTGTTTTAATTAAAATATTAGAATTAGGATTAGGATTATTGTTTTAGTGATTTTTTGTTTTATTTATTAAGATTAGAATGAGGATTAGGATTAGGGTTATTTTGTTTTGTTTTAGTTATTATGATTATTGTTTTAGCACAAATAATATTAGGATTATATTGTTTTAGTTATTAGGATTATTGTTTTTTCTAACCTGTTTAACTCTTTTTTTTATAGATAATTAAGTCATGGATCCATCCAAAGATCCTGGTCACATCGGTGAAGGTTTTCTTCAGGGCATGATAAGAGGTGAAATTCCTCTTAATATTACTACCGGCGCCGAAGATATTTTGCTCGAGGAAGAGATATCCTCATATCTGAATCCATCCGATGATGGACTATAGGAAAACCTAATGTACCAAGGGGAAGACCAGATGGACGAAGGGCAAACAAATAACAACAATAATGATGACCCCTCGATAGGATCCGGCGAGGTACACATATATATATAAAGTCTTGTGTTACCTCTATTCATTAACTGATCTAGATATATATTAATCACTCTCTGTTCTTCTTTTATCCCACCGGATCGAAGCAATCGACAGCTCGAACGAAACAAGGGCCGAACAAAAAGTTGGATGGTAATCAGAGGTTCACCATCGAAGAAATAGATGATGATGGTGAACCGATTGCTCCAGAGAAGCACCGGAGGATGTTTATAAATCAATGCGGGGTACTTGTTAGGGACAACCTGCCGATCACCATCCAAGAATGGAATAAGTCAAAGAAAGCCGATGAAGAATCTAACAGCTATGTCACCGATGATGCCAAAGATGACCTTTGGCAGAAGCTCATAGCGCATTTCATACTACCTCCAGAGTATGAGGAATTTGAGGTAGATGGTATTACCCCAAGGCCGGGTGGGCTTGAAAATAGAGTTTAGGGCTAGAGGCTACAAGAGTGCCGTCCCTAAGTGGGAAACTATGGAGAAGGAAATGAGGGTTAGAGGCGTCACTCCTGGTACAGATGGATGGCCCGAGAGGTCAAAACACTGGTGGTACGGGCACGGGGGATCCTTGGACCCAGAAACAGGGAAGACATTATTTCTTGAGAAAATTCTAAAACCCTCCCAAGACCTTATTAAAGCAATGAACGATGCTCAATTGGGATTGTTCTGTCCCGAGAGAGAGAACGACGAGCTGACACGCGCCCTAGGGAATCCTGAAAAGGAAGGACGAACACGAGGCAAAGGCGCCGGTGTCTCGTTGAAGAAAGGGTTTCCTTGGTACGATGCCAGTTACAGAAGCCATCAGAGAAAGAAGGACCGGGAGGCAGACCGGATCTCCAGGGTAGAGCAGGACCTAGCTGATCTGAAGAACCTCATGCATGAAATTAGCCAAAGGCCACCGTCGTCAACTCACCCGCGGTCTGATGATCCTGCATTGGATATTAGCCAACGGAGAAGCAGCGTGGCTTCCACGGAGGTGATATCAAGTAACTAATAACTCCGTTGTTCATTTTCTTTGCCGAGCAGGTGTTGGACACGGTTCATACAGAAAATACCAGGTCCATTCAAAGAGGAGATAACTGTTAAATGGTGAAGAGTTTACAGCAGCCACCGGGAACTCATTTATGTGGATACTACGTCTGCGAGTACATCCGCGAGTTGACCAGTGAGCGGAAAGTTGACTCACATTATATTTATGATTTGCGAGAGAAACTAGAGCCAGACCAGCGCATAAGAGCAATTCAAGAGGAGCTAGCGGGATTTATGATGAAGGAAGTCCTTGATGTACATGGAGAGCATTATGCGGATGACGTGGAACTCGATTTGCCTTAGTCATCTTCATGTAGCCGATATGATATATATTCATCAATGACCATGTAATTTCAAAACATTTCTTCCTTTTGATATGATTGATTATATGTATGCTTGCAAGGGATCAATTAATTATATAAATGCATCGACGTGTAGCGTGTATGTAGTAGCGTATAATATGTATATTGAAATATATGTTTGAATTATAGTGAAACACAAAACGAAAAAGGAACGAAATGGCAAAAAAAAGGAAATACACAATCTCTGCCGTGGCAGAGAAATGTGTGTTCTGCATGGCAGAAACCTTTAGTCCCGTGGTGTTACCGCCGGGACTAGAGGGTTTCCACCTCATGGCGCTGAAACAGCCACGTGGCTATTATCGATCGCGGGTTGCGAGCCGGGACTAGAGGGGGGTGCTCTAGTCCCGTTTTCGTAGTCCCGGGCCCAAAACCGGGACTAGAGCCCGTTGTGGCCCGGGACTACAACCCTGTTTTTCACCAGTGATCTATTTCTTATCCCTCTCTCCCTGTATCTTTCTTCTCGTTTTTCGTCGTTTTTAAAATTGGAGGCTTTGAATCCACGAGACTCTCCGGGTGGTTAGGCCGACCTAGGGCAACCCATAATCGCCATCCCGCATCCGTCTCGGCTAGTTTGGCGATGGTGTTGCGGCGAACGGTGGCCGGTGATCCTCGTCCCAGATGGTGGCAGGTGGCGGCGGGGATCTGTGCCTAGCCGCGATCTGTCCAGTACGTTGGCCTCGACGCCGGCGCCCAGGCCTTGTCTGTGACACTAGGGCGCTTGTGGAATCCGCCCCCGGCATGGTGGTGGTGGCCTCCTTCTCCGCCAGAATGGTCGGACGGGTGGTCTTGCTGCCTTGGCGGCGGATCCTGCTAGTTTCCGGCGGGTGGCGCGGGGTTCTTGGCTCGGTTTCAATAAAGGAGGTGGTCCCGATCCTCTCAAGCCAAGACGATGATCTGCCGGATGTTGGTCTCCATTGATCTGGTTTCTGTGTCGTGTTCCGGAAGGCTCCGCTGGCGAACTCCATAAGTGTTATCATGCCGTGAGTTTGCTGGAAGCATTGAATTCGGTCCTACACACCCATGTTTTACCCTGACCGTTTGGTTTCAGAGGGTGTGCTTCGAAGCTTTGTTGGCTGTTATTATTATGGGGCATGTTCTCGTTTCATGGTGCTGACGGGGAAAGTCATGAAGACCGAGATCTGAGGACGGACAATAGTGGTTCGAGTCTGGGTGGTGATGAGGAATTGTCTAGGTGACTTGTGAATTGGAGAAGTGGCATGCAAGTGGGAGCGACTGCATAGGAGAGGTTCATGGTCCTACCTCTCAGGGTGAAAACCCAGGGTCTGGCCTTAATTGGTTGTGCCTGGCAATGGCCTTGTTGAAGGTATTGTTTTGAGAGCGTGTACTTTTTTCAAGGTAAAAACCTAGATCTTTGATCGGACGATGACGGTGTTTGCACTGTTTCCTTCTTGGAGGCATCGTTTTGGAGAAGTTGGACTTCTGGTGCTGTCTTGGTGGTGGTAGTACTGCTATTTCAATGAATGAGTCACTGTAGCGGGACTTTTTTTTTGTAATTCTTCTTTTTTTTGGTTGTGTGCATCCGTGTGGCCGTTAGGGCAATATGTTGTTGCAGAGCCTAGATGTAATTGCTACCATCTGATATTAATATATGCTCCTTTCCAAAAAAAAAAAATCACCCTCCCGTCCTAACGGGGTTTCTCCCGGACGATCGGGTCCGATTCTCAAAAACACCTGTCAAATTGTCTTGCGTACCGTCTTTCCGGCAAGACTCCCTCGGTGCGTGTTACGCGCATCACGCTTGCTGTCGAGGTGACATGTTCGTTTGATAGCACTCGGTTGAGTGCCAATTCTTAAGGAATTTCATTGGCCTTTGCATGACACGCAAGGTCATGCAACGCGTTCATAGATAATTACTCCCTCCGTTTGAAATAAAAAATGTCTAGATACATCTCATTTATAAACCTAAAACATCTTATATTTCTAAACGGAGAGAGTAGTTACTACTAGTTGCTCTCGTATGTCAACGCACACTCGCACATGGCTAGCTTTCTCGTATTTGCCATATCAAATGATCAAATCAGCGTACCACAAGTTTCTGCAGATCTCCCTTTGGAGACGTTGCTGTGAAGACCCCGGGGAAGGTTGTTGCCGTACCAGGCGACGCCCTATGCTTTTATGTAATTGAGGAGGAAGACAGCAAGCTTTGCTAAACTTTTTTTAAATAATATATTTTTAATCAATTCCGAAAATAATATATAAAATTTTGAAGTTTGGATTCGAGCACGGCTGCATACATGGTACACCGATAGGAATAATTGGTGTACCATATATGCAGGTGCTAGAATCCGAAATTCTGAATTTTATGTATTATTTTTGAAATTAATTAAAAAATATTATTTAAAAAATTATCGCAAGAGTTTTGGTCACCTGTCTAGTTTTTTGCTTGTAGTAAAGCTTTGGTCACTTGTCTAGTTTTTTTGCTTGTAGTATAGTTCTTTTTCGTAGTTCCTGGTTGTTTGTTCTTTTCTATTTGAGCTCAGTTTTAGTTGCACGATGTCTTTAGACTTTAGTGTTTTTAATTAGCACTCTCCATCACATTTTTATGTAGAATGTTTTCTCTCTCATTTTGACCGTCGCTCTCCATTGCATTTCTCTAGAACATGTTTAGTTGAAAGCGCGTCAACGTCCCAAAAGCAATAGAAATTATAAATAGATCAATAAACCACTAAGTGACGACTATAGACAGTGGCATGAGCTAAAGTCGCGTCAACGTCTTTGCCCCTAGATCACTAGAGAGCCTGGTAAAGATTGTCATAGTGGATCTTGTTGTAGTATACATACCAGAGGTTGTCGTACTAAGGCCTCAAAGGACCATGACACCAGAGCAACAACCATCGCCAATGATGACAACATAGATCGGGAAGAGACTCACCTAAAACCACACAAACGAACATGAAAATCAACATATCCGAAGTGATTTGTCGGGCACACGACTCTACGCGCCCTTTGTCGGTGCTAGACGCACCAACAGAGTGAGGATAGGACGGAGATGATCTTATTTTGACTTCAGGATGTAGCCGTTGTCTCGCCATCTCAAAGAAGACATTGAAAACAAGCTAAACATAAACCTTTCCACCGGTGAGAGACCGCAGTCTGCCACACATCCAAGGCTCCAAGACCATCGGAGGCGGAATGGACCGGTAGCATCGCCGGTGAGAGGAACGAAACCCTAGGTGTGTTTTATAGCTGCCTCACGAATGTATGTATCTCTTTCCTGTCCTGCTGAGGGCAATATTTTTCATATGACTTATACTTGTTTACACAATTTTGTACACTTCAATTGTTATCCATGGAATACAAGCAAAGAGGCCCTCAAGGTCGAACACATAAGCAATAATGACTTTTCCTAATTTAGAATTTAGACCGGACGAAAATGCAAAATAAGCGCTTGAGCTCGACTGTGCGTATAAATCAGAGCCACAAAACACGCTGAAATACATGCCCTCTAGGGATGTTGGCAAGAAATGGAGGGAGGGACCTTGCAGGTGTATGTGTCGGTGAGGGCAGCTCCCAAACCTCCGGGCGAGAGGACTGCTCGGTGAATCGAAAATGCTTGCGGTCATACGTCTCGACGCGTCCTCTTGTATCAATTCTTTCTTTTTTCCCCCTCAAACTTAAGTTTGCATGGGCCAGTTTTCTTTTGACCCATCGAAACCCATATCCAGACTATGTATATCTTCATATATGTGTACTCAGCCGAGCTGGTTATACTCCACGTTCCCACCGGCTAATCCCACCTCCTGTTCTCGTGATCTACGTTTTGCCATGTCCTATTTTAATTTTTTTTGCTGCTGCTATGTACCTTACGATTTCCGCCTTTCGCAGACACGTGAGCATACGTGTATGGTGAATATACGTCTAAAAGGACCATACGGGCGTTGGATGAGTTTGTATAGTCTTCTAAATGAATCGGTATCAAATTTCTATTTATCAAAGTTTAAACAGGAGGGGGGCACCGAAGCAAAAAGTAGTCATATGTTAGTTATCACAGCCACAAAAGAAGCTTAAATCCACCTTGTATAAAATATAGATATAAGCACATCCACGTGTATTTCTATACCAAGGGTTTAGTTGTAGTGGTCCTCTATAACTTAATTGTCACTTTCCATCACATGTCTCTAGGACAGTTTTAGTTGCACGGTGTCTTTCGTGTTCTTAATTAGCACTCTCCATCGCATTTCTATGCATGTAGGATGTTTACTAGTGTATCGCTCTCTCTCATTTTGACCGTCATTCTCCATTGCATTTCTCTAGAACATGTTTAGTTTAAAGCACGTCAACATCCCAAAAGCAATAGAAATTAAAAATAGATTACTAAACCACCAAGTGACAACTATAGACAGTAGCATGAGCTGAACCCGCATCAACGTCTTCGTCCCTACCTCACCGGAGCCTGATAAAGATTGCCGTAGTGGATCTTGTTGTAGTATACATACGAGAAGTTGTTGTGCTAAGACCTCAAAGGACCATGACACCAAAGCAACAACTATTGCCAATGATTACAATGTAGATCAGGAAGAGACTGACCTGAAACCACATGAACGAACAAGAAAATGAACGGATCCCAGGCGATCTGTCGGGCACACGATTCTATGCGCCCTTCGTCGGTGCTAGACGCACCAGTAGAGTGAGGATAGGGCGAAGATGATCTTATTCCGACTTTAGGATGTAGCTGCCATCTCATCATCTTGAAAACATTGAAAACAAGATAAACACAAAACATAAACCTTTCCACTGGAGAGAGGCCGCAGTCCACAACACATCCAAGGCTCCAATATCATCGGAGGCGGAACGGACCGGTACCATCGCTGGTGAGAGGAATGAAACCCTATGTGTGTTTTAGAGCCGCCTCACGAATGTCTATATCTCTTTCATGTCCCGCCGAGGGCAATCTTTTTCATATGACTTCTTGTTGTTTACACAATTTTATACACTTCAATTGTTATCCACGGAAAACAAGCAAAGAGGTCCTCAAGGTCGAACAGATGAGATGAGCAATAACGACTTTTCCTAATTTAGAAGCGCTCGAGCTCGACTGTGCGTGTAAATTATCAGACTGAAATCCATGCCCTCTAGGGGTGTAGGGAAGAAATGGAGGGAGGAACCTTGCAGGTATATGTGTCAGCGAGGGCAGCTCCCCAACCGCCGGGCGAGAGGACTTCTCAGTGAATCGTCATGCTTGTGGTCGTACATCTCGGCGTGTGCTCTTGTATATATCCATTCTTTTTTCTCCTCAAACTTAAGTTTGCATGGGCTAGATTTCTTTTGACCCGTCGAAACCCATATCCACACCGTGTATACCTTCGTATATGTGTACTCGGTCAAGCTGAGTATACTTCATGTTCCCACTGACTAATCACACCTTATGTTCTCGTGATCTACGTCTTTCCATGCCATGTTTTGATTTTTTTGCTGCTGCTACATACCTCACGATTTCCACCTTTCGCAGACACATAAGCATACATATACGGTGAGTATACGTCTAAGAGGATCATACATACTTTAGATGAGTAAATATAGTCTTTGAAATGAATCGGTATCAAATTTCTATTTCTCAAAGTTTGAACAGGAGGGAAGACACCGAAGCAAAAGTGGTTATATGTTAGTTATCACAGCCACAAAAGAAACTTAAATCCACCTCATTTGGGTATGTATAAAATATAGATATAAGCACATCCACGTGTATTTCTATACCAAGGGTTTAGTTGTAGTGGTCCTCTATAACTTAATTGTCACTTTTCATCACATGTCTCTAGGACAGTTTTAGTTGCACGGTGTCTTTAGTGTTTTTAATTAGCACTCTCCATCACATTTCTATATGTAGGATGTTTACTAGTGTATCGCTCTTGTTATATGTTGATCCAAATTCTACAAAGTATAGGCCAACTTCTGACGAGTGGAGCGAGGCCCGTCGCCGGGAGGCTTGGGCCGAGCTGATTGATGGTTGCAACTTGAGTAAGTTTGAGTTCTGTGAGCACTGCATCTTTGGTAAGCATAAAAGAGTTAAATTCAATGCTTCCGTTCATACCACCAAAGGCATATTAGATTATGTGCATGCTGATGTATGGGGTCCGTCCCGTAAGACTTCTATTGGTGGTGCTAATTATATGCTTACTATTATTGATGATTACTCAAGAAAGGTGTGGCCTTATTTTCTGAAGCATAAATCTGATGTTTTTGATGCTTTTAAGAAGTGGAAAGTTATGGTTGAAAAACAGACTGAGAAGAAGGTAAAGGTACGTGATCGACAATGGTATGGAATTCTGTTCTAATGAGTTTGAGGAGTTTTGCAGTAACGATGGCATGATCAGGCATCACACCATCCCATATACTCCTCAGCAGAATGGCGTGGCAGAACGCATGAACAGAACCATCATCTCGAGGGCTCGTTGTATGTTGTCTAATGCAGGTATGCATAGGCGTTTCTGGGCTGAAGCAGCCAACACAGCGTGTTACCTCATCAACAGGTCACCTTCTATTCCACTTGAGAAGAAAACTCCTATTGAGGTATGGTCGTTCACCGCTGATTATTCACAGTTGAGAGTTTTTGGTTGCACTGCTTATGCTCATGTTGATAATGGAAAGTTAGAGCCTAGAGCTGTCAAGTGCATATTCCTTGGTTATGGTTCAGGAGTTAAGGCATATAAACTATGGAACCCTGAAACAAAAAGGATTTTGTTGAGTAGGAACGTTGTTTTCAATGAATCCGTTATGTATCATGACAGCTTGCCATCAGATCCCTCTCCTGTTGCTATTGGAGAGGAGGGAGTTCGTGTGCAGGTGGAGCACCTGCAGAAAACTGTTGATAATAATGTTGTTGTTGATGATACTCATGAGGAAAATATTGATGATGATGTTGTTCAGCACTCACCTACTGTTTTGCAGCAGCCACAGGAATCTATTGCTGCTGATAGACCGAGACGTAACATAGTTCCACCTCGTCGTTTAATTGAAGAGTGTAATCTTGTACATTATGCTTTGAGTTGTGCTGAACAGGTGGAGAACGATTCTGAACCTGCTACATATAATGAAGCCATTGCATCCGTTGACCGCGAGAAGTGGGTTTCTGCTATGCAAGAAGAGATGCAATCGCTTGAGAAAAATGGCACATGGGATGTTGTGCGCTTGCCTAAACAAAAGAAGGCGGTCCGCTGCAAGTGGATCTTCAAGAAAAAGGAAGGTCTATCTCCCAAAGAGCCTTCAAGGTACAAGGCAAGGTTAGTAGCAAAAGGGTTCAGCCAGATTCCAGGTATTGATTACAATGATGTGTTCTCTCCAGTTGTGAAGCATAGTTCCATTCGTACTTTCTTTAGTATTGTGGCTATGCGTGATCTTGAGCTTGAGTTAGATGTCAAGACGCTTTCGCATGGAGAGCTTGATGAGGAAATATACATGGACCAACTGAAGGGTTCATAGTGCACGGTAAAGAGGATTTTATGTGCAAATTAAAGAAGTCTCTTTATGGCTTAAAGCAATCTCTAAGACAGTGGTATAAAAGGTTTGATTCATTTATGATCTCACATGGTTTTGAGAGGTCTAAATATGATAGTTGTGTTTATATCAAGTTTGTTGATGGGTCACCTATATACTTGCTGCTATATGTTGATGATATGTTAATTGCTGCCAAGGGCATGAAAGAAATCACTACTTTGAAGGCACACCTAAGTAGTGAGTTTGAGATGAAGGATCTTGGTGCTGCTAAGAAGATCTTAGGTATGGAGATTACCCGAGATAGAAAATCTGGTTTGTTATTTCTTAGTCAGCAAAGTTACATTAAGAAAGTTCTTCATCGTTTTAATATGGATGGTGCCAACTCAGTTAGTACTCCTATTGCTCCTCACTTTAAATTGTCAGTTTCTCAATGTCCTACTACTGATGAAGAGTTTGAGTACATGTCAAAGGTGCCGTATTCTAGTGTGTTGGTTCTTTGATGTATGCCATGGTTTGTTCTCGTCTGATTTATCATATGCTATGAGTTTGATAAGTAGAGACATGGATAATCCTGGTAAAGAACATTGGAAGGCTGTTCAGTGGGGTTTTCAGGGACCTTCTTGGCACTTCCAATGCTTGTTTAAAGTTTGGCACGACCGGTGAGGGACTCGCTGGCTATGTGGATTCAGATTTTGCTGCCGATTTGGATAAGAGAAGATCCCTCACAGGTTATGTGTTTAATGTTGGTGGTTGTGCTGTTAGCTGGAAGGCTACATTGCAGGCTGTTGTTGCACAATCTACTACTGAAGCTGAATACATGGCTATTGCTGAAGCTTGCAAAGAATCTGTTTGGTTGAAAGGTTTGTTTGCTGAGCTTTGTGGAGATGATTCTTGCATTAATTTGTTTTGTGACAGTCAAAGTGCCATATACCTTACAAAAGATCAGATGTTCCATGAGAGAACTAAGCACATTGATGTCAAGTACCATTTTGTTAGAGACATTGTTGCTCAAGGTAAATTAAAGGTATGCAAGATCAGCACTCATGATAATCCTGCTGATATGATGACTAAACCTGTTCCTGTTGCTAAGTTTGAGCTTTGCTCGAACTTAGTTGGTTTAACTGATTAGCCCAAGTGGCTATTGGCGCCGAAAGTATTTGCTTTGTTTGTTCAGGGAGATGGTTGCTGTTGATGCTACAAGGAGAAATTTGTCTCAAGGTGGAGTTTGTTATATGTTGATCCAAATTCTACAAAGTATAGGCCAACTTCTGACGAGTGGAGCGAGGCCCGTCGCCGGAAGACCTAGGTTTCCACCGATATATAAACCCCTTGTAAGCCGCCGGTTGGGATAGTTGCATCTGTGAAATCCCCGGCGTTTGTAAACACTCCTCGATATAGTGAAGTTTCATTTGGCTGGCGCCGTGGTTTCCTCTCTTTGTTGGAGAGGTTTTCCACGCTAAATCTGTGTCTCCTTGCTGTGTTTTTCGTTCTTCGTTATCTTCTTGTCGCGATTGTAACAGCTCTCTCTCATTTTGACCGTCGCTCTCCATTGCATTTCTCTAGAACATGTTTAGTTGAAAGCGCGTCAACGTCCCAAAACCATTAAAAATTATAAATAGATCAATAAACCACCAAGTGACGACTATAGGCAGTAGCATGAGCTGAAGTCACGTTAACGTCTTTTCCCCTATATCACCGGAGCCCGGTAAAGATTGTCATAGTGGATCTTGTTGTAGTATACATACGAGAAGTTGTTGTGCTAAGGCCTCAAAGGACCATGACATCAGAGCAACAACCATTGCCAATGATAAAAACGTAGATTGAGAAGAGACTAACCTGGAACCACACGAACGAACATAAAAATCAATAGATCCTAGGTGATCCCCGGGCACACGACTCCACGTGCCCTTCATCGGTGCTAGACGCACCAGCAGAGTGAGGATAGGGCTAAAAGGATCTTATCCTAACTTCAGAATGTAGCCGCCGTCTCACCATCTCGAAGAAGACATTGAAAACAAGATAAACACAAAACATAAACCTTTCCACCGGTGAGAGGCCGTAGTACATCACACATCCAAGGCTCCAAGACCATGAGAGGCGGAACAGATCGGTAGCATCGCCGGCGAAAGGGACAAAACCCTATGTGTGTTTTAGAGCTGCCTCACGGATGTCTGTATCTATTTCATGTCTCGTTGAGCGAAATCTTTTTCATATGACTTCTAGTTGTTCACACAATTTTATACAGTATAATTGTTATTGTTGTTGTCGGCTCCCCAACCGCCGGGCGGGAGGACTGCTCGGTGATTGTCATTCTTGCTGTCGTACGTCTCGGTTGCGCTCTTGTATCCATCCTTTCTTTTCGAGCTAATTGCACCGGTGGTCCAACGACTATCCCCTTAGGTGAAGATTAGTCCTAGATCTATCAAAGCATGATCCCGTGTTCCTACATCTTGTCATGCGGAGTGATCCTTGGTCCTAGCTAGTCTAGAGGCGACGCTGGGAAGCCACGCTGGCAGGAGGGCACATTCTCTGAGTGGATATTTTGCTAAAAAGACCCTCGTTCTAATTCTCTCAGTGAAGCCGTGGGTGTCTTCGTATTTTCTTAGCACCAATAAATCCCTGCACGATGCAATTCACAGAGAGAGAGGCCTCAACAGCGTGGTGGTTGATTGAGGGAGGTAGGCGTGGTCGACGGTGGCGAGGTCGCACACGTGGCGGCGGCGGAAGCTGCGGGGCGACGGCCGTGGCCTATTGGGACCCTACATAAACGGCGACGCGGACGTCGTCGAGAACGGCGACGAGTACGGGCCATGAGATCGTCGACGAGGATGGCTGTCTGAGATTCTCAGGAAAATATTGGGCTTCTCTGATTTCTGCTTGTATCTTGCATATCTGAAAGTTTAGCTGTGTCCTCTGATTTCCGCTTGGCTGCAGCACAGTTCCGTTACCAATTTCAAGATTTCTTGCAATGTAATCCGTCAGTTGTCGACTGCTTGGCTGCTGTTCATCGAGTAATTTCTAATACAAGCAGCGGCATGAGCCGAAGTGAGATGCCACTACCAAGGGCATCTCCACCGGCCCGACCAATTTGGTCGTCTCAAACGGTCCGGTTACGTCTGTTTACGGCGGGCCATAGTTAGAGAGGGGTCTGGCCTGTCCGGTCTGTTCGGTCAGCCGCGCCCAGCGGCGTGACCCATTTGTCTAATCTGGACGTTGACATTTTTTTTCAAATTCAAACATAAACCAATGGGCAAAGTTCGTACTTAAATTTATATTCAAAATAAAAAATAGAATTTAAACAAGCCTATCCTAGCTACCGATCTTCGCGCGTCGACGCCACCTCGTCTATCTACGGGTCGAGGTCGATGTACTCCGGCAGCATCCAGAGGTTGGGCGGCGGCAGGACCGGAGCAGGAGCGAGCGCAGATGGATTGATCGCCCGCACAGGCCAGGGCGCCCAACCGTGCGGGAGGTGCGCCAGCTCCATCCCCACCTCCGGTGCAATCGGAGGCGCCCATCCTGGCAGCGGCGGCGGTGGAGGCATTTGGGCGTCCGTCTGCGCCACCATGTCGGTGAGCTGGACGGCTCTCGAAGCCGACCCACTGGGCTTCCTCCTCCCGCACGCTGGCCTCAATGGCCTGCTTGGTGAAGGCGTCCTCGTCATAGCCCCGTGCCAGCACCTTGCGGTACTCCGGGGGCAGGTTCACGGCGACGTCGTCCACTGCCTCCTGCTTGACGATGATGTCGTCGTCGTCCTCCTCCTCGCCATTGCCTTCCTCGCTGTCGAGATCGGCGTCGAAGTGGTTGACGACGTCCTCGTCGTCCGAGTCGATGTTAGAGACGGGATAGACCTCCCCCGACATCAGGTCGCGGCGGATGGTGGTGGCGCGCCGCACCTTGTGCTCCCACTCAAGGAACTGTTTCCAGTACGCCTCTGATTGGTAGCCAACCTTCCACTGTTGGGCTGGCGGGAGGCTCCTGACCCGGCGGCGGATCTCCTCCTTCAGCCCTTTGCCCTTCTTGGGCACGAGCGGCACCGGGACACGGTCCCGGTCGAGGTGTTAGCCGGTGGGGAGGGACACGTCGTTGTGCCTGATGCCCCGGCCCTCCCTCCAGCGGTGCTTTCACTCCGCGATGCGAAAGTACTGTCGCGCGTGGCGCTCCCCCTCCTGCGGTGGCGGGTGAACCTCCACGGGGCGGCCCCGGAAATCCTTCGGCCGCGGCGGAGGTGGTAGGGATGTGCTGCGGAGGAAGGTCGGAAGCCGGGAGCGCTGGCTGCTAGAGCAGACGCCTCGTGGTCGTTCTTGCTCCATCCCTTTTTCAGCCACGACGGCGTCTTCATCGTTGGTGGTAGCGGCGACGGGTAGGGTTTGCGATCGCGAGAGGTGAGGAGGGCGGCACCGACGGCGCATGGTTAAATAGCCTAGCCGCCCGTGAACACGCGCAGCTTCCCGCTCCTTTGCCATCAATGCCGACGCGGAAACGCAAGCGACGCCCAGTGGGTCAGCGCGTCGTCTTGTCGCCATTGATGGCGCAGCTGCCACCGGTCAGCCTTCCGCGCAGCGCCTCTGAATCACTGTCGTGGTTGCGTCTGAATCGGTACCGCCGACCGCGTCTGAATTAATGCCGCCGGTAAGCGACGGCTGACTGGTGGTCTAGTGGACCAGTCCGCGCGCGTCCGAACCGACGCATCCGTTGTCTAGATTAGATACATGAATAGATTATGCCGGACGTGTTTGTTCGAATGGATCGGTTCACTGAGACGCCGCACACGTCCCGCGCGTTTGCACGGACGAGTTCATATGTATTGCGTCGCCCGGTGGAGATGCCCTAATTGCATGTGCAGTAGTCTAGACACCGCCATCTGTAATGGGTGTCCACGTCACAAATAGACTTCTCTACGGACACCTGCTGCAATACACTATTTGTTTAGTCGTTCGTAAGATCCACAATTTCCGGAAACTGACGCACGGGAGGTTGGCTGAATCGGATTGATCGTGAAGGGAAAACGGGCCAAATACAGGCAGACCTTTCGTACAACGGCAGAAAAGCTGTCGTTAGGCGGAGATATTCACGGGAACAGACTGGCTGCAAGTATACAGATGGACTGCTTCTCTCTCGTCGCTCACTTTCCTTCACCTCACCTAAATTTCTTTTCCCTCCATTTCAAAATATAAAATATTTTAGGTTTTTTAGAAAATATATCTAGATTTTTTTTAGTACTCCCTCCGACCCATATTAGTTACGTAAATTTGTCTAGATTTAGATGAATCTAGACAATATTTAGTATATAGGTTCATCTAAATTTTGACAAATCCAAGTCAAGTAATATAGGTCGGAGGGAGTATATATATTCACTTTAAACATGAGTAAATCTACATACTAAAAATAGTCTAGATACATTTACTCTCTTATATTTTAAAATGGAGAAAGTACGTGGCTTTTCTTGCAGACAGCTTATTAGACATTACTGTACATGCTCTAAGGTGCCAAATGGGATCCCGCCAAAGTTCTTCTACTTCTACTTTAACTCTTAAAATCTAGTATAAATTTTAAGCAAAAATTTAAACTACATTTTAACAAATAAACTAGAAGTAGAATTTATATGAGATTCCAATTGACACCCTAGCCACTACTTTACCTCGCTACTTTCCAATCAATTGCACTACTTTACTCGGCTCGGATTGAAAGGAAACACTGGCTCACTGCTACCGTCGACATGGCAAAACAGGGCATCACCAAATTCGATCGATTCAATTAGAAACAGGGGACTCAGTGCTACAACCAAACCGGTGCATCAGTACTCTCGATTCAACTAGAATAAAAGGACTTTTTCGCCTTTGATCATAACATCTCATTGAAACCTTCCGCACCTATGAAAACCGTCTTCGGGGGAGCCTACCATTGTAAAGGGGTGGGAATTAGGGCATCTACACCGCAAGGTGCTTAGCAAGGTGTTTAAAGAAATAAATTGGTTTTTATTTAATCACGGATGTTTAATTGTACTAGGTAGACGCCTAACTAGACACCTTTCCTATACATACAGCACTGGTGCTAAAGAAACTGTTTGATTTATTGAGGCTCAGGAACATATTGATGAAGCCCTCTCCGGCAAGCTACTGATCTAGATGAAGCCGACGGTGGGCTCCCGTTTCGCCGCCCTCTGCGATGATGAGGCGGCGGAGCATGTCGCCGTAAGGATCGCGGAGGAGGCCATCGCGGAGGAGCCTTGGACCAGGGTGCTGCCTCGCAAGGTCCGATCTCAGAAGGAGATTTTGGAGTCATTTTGGCTCGGTGCCGGCTACCCTACCCGGGAATCGAGGTTTTGGGAGAAACGGCGACCAGATGCTGGTTTGTGCTCTCCTGCTGGGTGTTCGCCGCCGATCGTGTTTGCGGGCGGTAGGGCAAGATCGGTGTCGCCGGAGGTTTCGGATCGGGAGGCGGGACGACCCAGATGTTCTTCTTCTTCGTCTGTTCGGTTGGCGGTTGGCCACCGCCTCGTATGAGTCCTTGGAGAGGACCGCTCCCTCGCCGTCGTTTCACTCCACCGCCGGTGCTTGACGATTTTCTCGGGCGGGCGGAGTTCACGCCTGGTCTTCCGCCAATCACTACGCGGCTGGAGCGGGGTTCAAGCCTGAGACGTGCAGACTCTAAGGGCTCCTTCGATCCGGGTGGGACCCAGCAGCAGGAAATCCAGGACGAGTCTGTTTCGGACTGGGTTTACTCGCGGCGTAGGTCACGCCAGCGTTTCTGTCGACCCACCGCATATCCATCGATTCGTTCCGCCGCATCGCCCTGCTCCGTTTCTTCGCCCGTGTTCTCCGCCGCGGGGCTGTCCAGATCCTTCGCTGAGGTTGCGGCGGCTTCTTCTCCGGCCTCCATGTCGGGTCAGCCTCCCCGTCCGTCTGCGCCTAGCGGGACTGGGATTGGAAGCGCAGTGCAGCCCCAGGCGCCGTTGGTGTCTACGTCGATCTCCATCCCAGCATCGTCGTCGGGTGTTGGGCTAGTGCTCGCGCCGGGAGGAATGGCGGGCGGTTCCTTCGTCCTGCCGCAGCCGCTACTCCCTCTGCAGCCTCCGTCGCGCCGGTCGGGCCCTCCGGCATACATGCCGATGGCGGGGCAGGTGCCGTTCCAGCAAGCTGGGGTTCAGTTTCAGAGGCCCGTGTTCCACCCAATCGTACCGCCGCACCAGTTCTAGTTTCCGCAGGGTCAGCAACAGATGATGTTTCCTCAGGCTTAGTCAACAGCCAACCCGGTGAGGAACAAGAGGAAGAAAAAGAAAACGCATGTGTCGTCTCCTCAGGTTCCTCTTGGTCCGGTGCAACCTCAGTATCAACAATTTCAACCACCGTTCATGTCACCTTCAGTCATGCCACCTCCGGTTGGTTCCACTCATGCTACACCTGCTGTTGCGAGCTTACCTCTGCCTGCTGGTCCGGCGTATGTTCCTCCGGTGGTTGTAAGTGCACCGGCTTCTGCTGCTATTCCTCTGGGCGGTGGGAGTGCTACTGATCAGGTAAAAACCAAGAAGGTTGTCAAGTGTTGGAAATGCTCTGTGGACACACATGCTTCTAAAAATTGTCCAGTTCAACACTACTGTCTTGTTTGCAACAATTTGGCACATCCAACTAATAGGTGCCCAACGCTGAAGCTACCCGAGCCCTCTGCTATTGTCGCTGGAAATGGTACTGATGATACTCCTTTTAATCAACTTCCTGATAACATTTATAAGGCACACCTGGAACCCAAGCGTTCCCCTGTTGCAAAGGTGTCAATTGTTGGAGCTGCTGTTTCCGCTTCTATTATTGAGTCTCAGATGACCAGGATATGTCCTCTCAGTACGCAGTGGAAGTGGGAGGCTCTTCCACATGGTGATGATGCTTTTTTGGTATCTTTTCCGTCTTTTGAGGATCTCCAGAGAGTAGATGGTATTCAGATGCCGGTGCCTTCTCATGATGCTCGAATTGTGTTAAGTATTTGAGAAGTGGAAGAAGTTAAGCATAAGTTTGTTTTGCCTCAGCTTTGGGTCCATGTCGAGGGTGTACCTCACACCATCCGCCACTTTCACGGTTTGTGGGCCATTGGTTCTCTTTGGGGTACTACTGTTGATGTTGATTTGGTTACCCTCCATAGTCGCAATATTATTCGTATTTGTGTGGCCATGATGAATCCAAAGGCCTTGCAGAAGTGTGTTGACGCAAAGGGACCATATATTACTGTTAATGCAACTCTCAGGTTATTGGGGTATGATTTTGTCTTCAGACAGGAGCCAACTGATTTTATTCCGGACCCTAGCTTTACGCCATTTTTCTGGAGACGCAAGAATGATGATCTGGATGAGCAGGGTGGTGCTAAGGATGGGGACAGGGAGGGTGCGGCTGGCCATGGCAGTACTTCTGGGCCTCAGTCATCCAATATGGAGGTTGACACATCGCAATCTCATAGTGATGATGCTGGTACTCATGTAAACAAGCTAGACACGGTTGCTACTTGTATTGCTGTTACGCCCTTTAATTCCAACCCTCAGACTCCGCGCGGGAAGGAGATTGTGGCTATGTCGCGTTCACCCATCACTTATGTTAGGCGCTTTGGCCCAACAAGGTTGGGGAGTCCTGTTTTTGACCAGGCTGATTCTGCTATGGTTAAGTCCGCTGATGTTTCTCAACAACAAGATGCGGCCAACGTTTCTTCTCCGTATACCTTGTCACCGTTGGATGATCCTATTGTCATGGTGCCGCCGCCGTCTCTCGAGGAATCATCGAGCACTGGGGCTGCGGGGTCGTTGATTCTTGGAGTGGGACCCGAGGCCCTGGCGCTACTTCAGGAGGGTGGCGAGGCGTTGGACAGCTGTGCTGCGGCACAGCCCGCGGTGGTGCCTCATGGTCCTATGGAAGGCTTGCAGGTGCCTGTTGCTGATGACGTGCAGGAGCTCGTTGCAGCTGGTCTTGCTGCTGTACACGAGGAGTGCCAAGGAGTTCTTGCTCAGGCTACTGACACGCGGATCCTGGATGTTACTTCGTTGCAATCGGATGCATTACCTCCTGTCGACACTCGGAAGACACCAGTAGTCCAGGTGCTGCGACGGAGTGCCCGTCACCCGACGGGCAGTGATGGTTCAGCTGCGACGGATGTTGACTCCTTGGCGAAGGCTATGCGGAGGAAGGCCGACAAGAACTTGGATTCTTATGGTAATATATCATCGTCTAAGTCCTTTCTTTCTTTTCCTTCTACGCATATTTCATCAAATCTTAATACTGTTGGTATTTCTCTTGGTAAGAATGTTAGTGATGTTTCTATTTCTACTAAGGTCTTGAGACGGATGGAATTCGACCGGATAACGGTTGCTCCTAAAGTTCGACCTCTGTTTTTTCCACTTACTCGGATGATGATGAGGATGCGAATGCCACAACAGATGGTCAGCTCCTGTCTCATTTAGTAGGTGAAGTTTTAGAGGTTGGTTTTGACGAGAACAGATTAAGCTCAGTTTATGAACTAACTGCTTCTGGTCGAAAATCTTCCTCTAAAAAAATGCAATAAGTCTCGGAAACGAGATTTAGCTCCTAAATCTATTTTTGTTTCCCAATGAATGGCATGTTCTTGAATAGCAGAGATCTTCGTGACTTGGCTAAACATTTACATATTGCACTTTGTGCTAGGGAACATAATCTAGATTTTATAGCTATTTCTGAAACGGGTAGACGAGAATTCTCACAAAGTTTACTAGATCGCCTTTCGGGGGGCTATGACTTTGTGTGGAATTCTCATCCACCCAGGGGACGGTCTGGCGGCATATTACTCGGTGTAAGGGCTAATACCATGGATATTTTAGCTTGTTCGGAAGGAGATTATCATATAAAGCTCCATATCCATAATAAAGCTGACAATTTCACATGGAGCCTTGTCGCTGTGTATGGTGCGGCCCAGGACGTGTTCAAGGCTGAATTCCTTCGAGAATTGGTAAACTTAACTAAGGATAATCCATACCCTATTCTCATAGGGGGGATTTTAATCTGCTTCGGTTCCCATTCGAAAAGAGTAAAGGCCGGTTTGATGATCATTGACCATTCCTTTTTAATGCTGTCATAGACAGTCTTGACTTGAAGGAAGTTGCTATGATCGGACGACAATTTACTTGGGCTAATTGTCTACCAAATCCTACATACGAAAAACTTGATCGTGTTTTGATGGACTCTGATTGGGAAGAGCACTTCCCTCGAGTCTCTGTACGCGCTCTCGAACATATTGAAGCTCTGTCTGATCATGCTCCCATTTTATTGACCACTGGATTACCTCGGACACGATGCTCCCATCAGTTCAAATTTGAACTTGGATGGTTACACCGAGAGGGTTTCCAGGATATGGTTAAAACAATTTGGGAAAGACCGGTTCCGGGTAGTACCCCAATCCAGAGGTGGAACAATAAAATGCGTTTAACACGCAAACACCTTGGGGGATGGGCACGACACACAACTGGTATTCTTAAAAAGGAGAAGCAACGTCTTTCGTCAATTATTGATGAACTCGAGGCTTTAGCAGAATGTCGTTTGTTAACCACGCAAGAAATTGAGCTTAAAAGCCATGCAAATGCGGAGGTAGCAAGACTTCTACGTGAAGAGGAATTAAAATGGTATCAACATTCCAAAGCTCAATTTATTTTGCATGGAGATTCGAATACAAGGTACTTCCATAGTGTCGCCAATGGCCGACATAAGAAGAAGTTTATTCGATCTTTAACGCAAGATGATGAGACGATTGAGGGACATGAGCAGTTAAAAGCATATATTACAAATTACTATAAATGTTTGTTTGGGGAACCAGAAGAAGGTACCTTCTCCTTGGACGAGACCCAGACAGTTGATGTACCTCAGGTGTCTGATGAGGAAAATAGCCTATTGACTGCTCCCTATTCGGAGGAGGAAGTCAAGAAGGCTGTTTTCCAAATGGAACATAATAAAGCCCCTGATCCTGATGGATTTCCAGCTGAGTTTTATCAAACCTTTTGGGATGTTATCAAAACAGATTTGCTTGCTATGTTTGCTGCCTTGCACTCGGGCCAACTAGATTCGTCCAGATTGAATTTCGGTGAGATTATTTTATTACCTAAGGTTAATGAAGCAGAACGGATTCAACAATAGACTCATCTGTCTTCTTAATGTTAGTTTTAAGATTTTCACCAAAGTTGCGACCATTAGGTTAAATTCAGTGGCTGATCATGTAGTTCGCCCCTCGCAAACTGCTTTCATGCAAGGTCGCAACATACTTGATGGTGTAGTTACCTTACACGAAACAGTTCATGAACTACATAGAAAGAAACTGAACGGGGTCATTCTAAAAATTGATTTTGAGAAGGCCTATGATAAAGTAAAATGGCCTTTTCTTTAACAGACTCTTAGGATGAAAGGTTTCTCTTCTGAGTGGCGGTCTTTAATAAACGGCTTTGTGTCGGGAGGTAGCGTTGCCATAAAAGTCAATGATGACGTTGGCAGATACTTTCAGACTAAAAAAGGGCTTAGACAGGAAGATCCATTATCACCAATGCTATTTAATATAGTGGCTGATATGCTTTCTATCCTGATTGAGCGTGCAAAATCCGTGGGTCAAATTGAAGGTGTTATTCCACATCTGGTAGATGGAGGTTTATCTATCCTTCAGTATGCCGGCAATACAATTCTTTTTATGGAGCATGATCTGGAGAAGGCGAAAAACCTGAAACTAATACTTTCAGCTTTTGAGCATCTATCGGGTTTAAAAATAAACTTCCATAAAAGTGAATTGTTCTATTTTGGGGATGCTAAAGAGGCCGTTCATCTTTACGCTGAACTTTTTGGTTGTAGTCAGGGCGTCCGATTCGGTATTTGGGCATTCCGGTTCACTACCAAAGACTCACAAATGCTGAATGGAAAACTGTCGAACAACGTTTACAGCTAAGGCTATCAAGTTGGAAAGGAAAGTTATTATCCATTGGAGGAAGATTGGTACTCATTAATTCAGTACTCAGTAATATGGTGCTATATATGATATCATTCTTTCAAATTCCAAAAGGAGTCTTGCAAAGGTTGGATTATTTCCGATCAAGATTCTTTTGACAGGGTGATAATGAGAAAAAGAAGTATAGACTGGCTAAATGGAATGTGCTTTGTCGTCCCAAAGAACAGGGAGGCCTGGGTATACATGATCTGGAGATCAAAAATACCGCCTTACTTAGTAAATGGCTCTTCAAATTATTAAATGAAGAGGGGATATGGCAAACAATACTTAAGAGAAAATATGTGGGTTCAAAAGCTTTGTCTCAATTGGTTTGGAAACCTGGGGACTCGCATTTTTGGGCCGGTCTGATGGCTACGAAGAAACATTTCTTCCGCTTCGGAACTTTTTCTATTAAGGATGGATCCCGGATTAGATTCTGGGAGGATAGATGGCTTGGTACCACTTCACTCCGTGAACAATATCCTGCCTTGTATTCCATTGTATGGTATAAGGAGGAAACGATTGCCACCGTGTTGGGATCATTTCCTCCTGACGTGTCTTTCAGGAGGAATTTAATCGGTGTAAGACTAGACTCTTGGATCATGTTATTACATCGGTTAACACATGTTCAACTATCAGCGGGACACGATGTATTCCGTTGGAACTTAAATGAGGATGGCTCATTCTCTGTTAGTTCCTTATACAATGCCTTAATCCAGCCAGTTTTTCCTTTCTTAGATAATAGGATGATCTGGAAGATAAAGATACCCCTTAAGAATAAAAATTTTGCTTGGTATCTTCGTCGAGGGGTCATTCTTACAAAAGATAATCTTATTAGGCGGAATTGGCATGGAGATCCTAGGTGTACATTTTGTCACAATAATGAGACAATAAGACACCTATTTTTCCAATGTCATATCGCCAAATCTATATGGCCAGTTATCCAAGCAGCTTCTGGTTTGTATCCATCGAGTAGTATCGCCAATATCTTTGGGAATTGGTTACACGGTATAGATCGCAAGTTTAAGCTATTACTTCGGATAGGAGCGATTGCCATTATATGGTCGCTTTTGCTATGTAGAAATGATAAAGTATTTAATGATACAAACTGTTCACTTCTGCAGGTTATTTACAGATGCACTGGTACCCTTCGGTCTTGGGCTGCACTCTATCGTGCAAATCATCGAGAGCTTTTCACGGAGGTGTGTACTCGGCTGGAGGACACGGCATGGGATTTGTTTACCCGACATGGCTGGCAACATAATCTTCGGATAGACCTACCTACAGCTCCTTAGACGTTTTACAATTTCTCATCATGATATGTAATTCGCTGTACGTTATTTTTATTATTTTTGTTTGGAACCTGGATTTTGGCGGATGTGTGCATCATAAATATGCAGAGACCGGGTGTAATATTTAAAACTTTTAAGTAATAAAGCGCCCTTTATCGAAAAAATGTAAGCACATTGCATTGTAGATGGCCTTAGGCGGCCACGCGTGGAAGGACCTAGCGCTGCAGATCCTGGGGTCTTCACGGACTACAATGCGGAAGTACCATGGTTAAAGACTAACAATTTTTTTTATAAAGAGAATATAATAATATCGTGAAGATACTAAAATACACTCAGCCTCTATAACAACTTAGCGCCTAACGGTTCTATGGATGCACATAACCAAAAAAAAAGAAGAACGGAGAATTACATAAAAGAAAAAGTTTCGCTACAATAATCTGTTCCCTAAAACCGTGAACCAAACATCACCAAAATAGCACCAGAAATTCAACAACTCCAAAAGTGATGTGTCCAAGAAGAGAATAGTGCTCGAGCGATGTCATCGTCCTAATAAAAAACCATAAATTTTTACCTTAAAGAAAGTCCGCACCGACAAAACAATACCTTCAAGGCCAGACCATGAGTTTTCATCATGCAGGTTCAAACACTGAATTCCTCATGTGCTGTCGCTCCCACTTGCCAATTCCTTCAAGGCTGGGGGCCTCTGGGGATCGCCTGAGCGGGGGGCGACCCGGGAGGGATCCTATTTTCGTATGGTAGGGCTTTTTCATACATGTAATATACACAGATACCCTTATACAATGGATAAATACAATATAAAGAACTATACATCTCTAACACAGTTAAGTAGCAAGGAATTGGAACCGAGTTGCCCTTCAACACATGACCCGGCATTGCTTCCCTGTTCCAATTTTACTCTGACACCCATATCCTCCCTCCTACCCTATAAATACATGGCTAGTTCCTCTTGAAAACATGGGGATTCTTCCACTTGACTGCCTAACAACAAAGTAGTCTTTCACCAAGAGACATAAACCTCTTAAGGCCCACAAAAGTCAACTCCGCCGATCGTGAAATGGATGCAGATAGCATTGTAGAATACTTCAGGGGCAAGAGCATCCTCATCACCGGTTCAACTGGCTTGCTAGGAAAAGGTATGGTGTTCATGATCACTACCTCTTAGGATGTGACCTGCGTCGTGTGCCGATCATCTAAAAGGGCTTAGATGCACCTTGGTGTTTGATTTGTGGCTAGTTCTTGTGGAGAAGATACTAAGGGTTCAGCCTGATGTCAACAAGCTCTTCCTCCTGATTCGGGCTTCCGACGTTGAATCCGCAAAGCTTAGGATTCAGTCTGAGGTGAAAACTTTGTTTCTAGCCCCTCCGACCATTGTGCTTCTTTCAAGTATATACTTTCTTGTGTTAGACCTATCTTTTCTCGTCAATCCATTTCAATCTATTCTGACCTTCTCCCAGCAAGAAAATTTCATGGGACAGGTGTAAATGCATTCCACAAAGAAGACATGCTGTGGTCTATCTTTCAGCTGTGTGAGCTCGCACAGCATCTTGCAAGGCTGCACAACAAAAGTAGGGACTGGTTCCTCAAAAAAAAAAGTAGGAACTTCCTGGGCTTTTCCCCTGAAAACTGATATTTCAGCTGATAAATGGCTGATGAAAAAAAATGGAACATAGTATTTGCTGAAACGCCCAAATTGCAGAATGTTTTTTTTCAGAATCACCTCATTATATAAAAAACTAAGCAATATTCATAGGGAACCCCATGCCGTGCAACACCCGGCCGCACCTTTTCATGTTGTAAAAATGAGAATTAGCACGCACAACACTATTAGTAAATTAGTCACAGCCACTAGTCTAATCTTCACCCAATTAACCTTTATGAGACACATAACAATTTCAGAAGCTTCCTTCACCAAGTTACTCTCAAGAGTCGGTTGTTTACATTAAAGTGAAACTACAGGACAAGTTGTCTCATTTATGTTTCACAAACACATAGTCATTTGAAATTAATTTAAGGACAAGTTCGTGTTGGAAGGATAATCTAGGGTTGCTAGACCATGTTCCATCTGGCTCAAAATGGTGAAGAGTTGGCATACAACTAAATCTGGTGAAAAGAGCTTATGTCCATATACCATACGCTTCAAGATATAATAACTGTTATTCGAACAGTTTTGTATATGCTTAAAAATATATGATCCTTCTAGGTTCGTAAAAAATCCAAAGCCTATCACCTGTCAGCTGTAAGGAACCGGTCACAGTAACAACACCTGAAACCATTCAGAGGAGGAGGTGATATATTTAGGTGCATGATCAGACAAATAAACTGAAAAAACAATGAAAACTGTTTCTGTGTGCCACAGGTTTGCAGGGTTTCTTGATCGACTAAGTCGGCAACTGGATTGGCATGATTCATCGATGAGAAAACCTTTTTCCTGAGAGAGTATTTTGATGCATAGTACAGAAGTCATTTTCTAATGGTGTGTTAGTATTTTTTTCAGGTCACAGGGAAGGAGATCTTTCAAGTGCTGAAAGAAAAACATGGTGCAGGTTTTGATAATTTCATCCAAGAAAAGATATGTCCTTTGGTAGGAGACATCATGTATGCAAACTTTGGACTAGACGCCGCCAAACTAATAGAATTATCCAAGGACATCGACATCATCGTCAATGGAGCTGCGACTACGAACTTCTCTGAAAGGTTTGAGGTGTTTCTGGTCACAGATTTCTAACATAACATTATAACAACATACACGCCACTGAAATAATTGGTCAAAATGTCATGTATTTTCAGATATGACGTGGCTTTCGACACAAATGTCTTGGGAACGAAGCACGTCTGTGCATTTGCAAAGAAGTGTACCAAACTCCAGATGTTGCTTCATGTTTCAACTGGTGCGAAGCAATTGGACTATGATCTATGCATTGTAGTTGATGTCCTGTTAATCAAAATTCTAACTCATAAAGTGATTATATGGCGTGAACAGCCTATGTAGCTGGTGAACAAGTGGGGATAATACCAGAGAAGCCATTCTTGATGAGCGAGACACTAAGGGTGGGCACACATTTGGATATCGAATACGAGCTAAGTATGATCAAAGAGACCAGGACAGAACTGAGGGCTAATTCTTCAACTGAGAAAACTGAGAGGAAAATCATGAAGGAGCTTGGCCTCAAGAGGTCAGACACAAACAACTAAATAGGAAAGACAAACAAACCCCATACTTATGCACGTGTACTCTTTTCTTCCACTGATAAATTTGCTAAATGATTCTTATGCACAAATGAATGAAGGGCACGACACTTTGGGTGGCCAAACACCTATGTCTTCACCAAGGCAATGGGGGAGATGCTGTTGGGACAACTGCAAGGGAACTTTCCGGTGGTCATACTCCGCCCCAGCATGATCACCAGTATCTTCAAGGAGCCATTGCCTGGATGGATGGAAGGAATCAGGTGACTGAAATTCAAAACAAAAATCTTGATTCTTCACAACAGTGTACACAGGGACTGCTACAAGACCCACTGAATGATCACTGAACATTTCACCCTCCACAGGACAATCGACACGGTGGTCATTGGTTACGCCAAGCAGACCTTCTCATTCTTCCTAGTCGACCTTAATTTAATAATGGACGTGGTGAGTTTGTTAAAAATTTGGCATCCAAAGTTAAATTTAAAATGGGAACTTGATCAAGGCACAACGCAGTAACCAGCGATGATGTGGTCCTGGTTGGGGTGGTTTGGACAGATTCCGGTGGACATGGTAGTGAATGCTATGATGGTTTCCATGGCAGCACACCCAGAGGAGCAAGTACATATCATCTATCATGTAACATCATCAGTGCGCAACCCTGCACCCTATGCGGTCCTCGCGGAGTCAGCCCACCAGTACTTCTTCGACAACCCACCATGTACAGGAAGGAATGGCGAGCGCCTGCGGCTGAACAAGATGCAATTCTTCAACACAGTCGAGCGATTGAGATTGCACATGGCCGTTAAGTACAAGCTCCCTCTCGAGGTTAGCTACCATTCCAACAAGGGAGCATTGATTTTGCAGATGCAATGAAAATGAAATTAATATTATGTGCTTCTATGAAGCTTGGACAGATGCTTGTAGCGCTCTGTGGTGTTTTCTCACAGCGCTACAACAAGCTCAGCAGCAAATACAGATTTGTCATGCAGCTAATCGAGCTATACGCACCATTCTCCTTGTTCAAAGGATGGTAAGTAACTTGAATGCTTATCAAGATCTCTTTTGATTCTGCGCTTACATGGTATACCAATGCGTTACCTTAGCTATCAACATATACCATTTTTTTACCCTTAAAAAATACTGTTCTTTGACTTGATTTTATCAATCTTGAAGCTTCGATGACACGAACTTGGAGAAGCTAAGGATGGCGATGAACAAGGACCAAAGTAACAATGAAGCCTATTACTTTGATTTTGACCCCAAGTCCATCAACTGGGACGACTATTTCTATAGCGTTCACATTCCGGGTGTGCTCAAATATATGTGTGACGGAGTTATATTGAACTAGACAACTTTCTAGGGCTCATTATAGCGTTGATATTACTACTGTACTACACTTGTTATGCAACTATGATGAATATGTATTGTACATCATTTTGTGACGAGACTCTAATGAATTTGTATGTATACATGTCCATGGAAAGAAGGGGCAGTCTTCACCTGGAAAATGTACTCCCCCTGTCCTGAATTATATGACGAGATTTGTCTAGATTAACATGTATCTAGACATGCTTTAGTGTATAGATACATGCGAATCTTGAAAAATCCCTGACATCCTTTTTAAGACGGAGGGTGTAGTATTTCGCCATAATCCAACTTAGTTGAAGGTGTTAAATTGGTTCAGGGGGAATGAGAGGCGCTGGCGTACAAAATTCGCCAATAGAACAAAGAGCCACTAACAAGTAACAAGCCTCCAATAGATTCCTCGTGCCATTGTCTATGAAAATAATGTTAGTTACAAAAATTGTAAGGTACTACTATGACCATGTACGGCTATCGATTACCAGGAGTATATGACATTTGATATTCAGATTTCACTATAGTTTGCAGTAATCTGAAGGTGTATAGGAAGTTGCTTCTTAACAGGTACTCCCTCCGTTTGGGACTATAAGTCTCGCGCGGATAACTAGGTTGCTAATTTGGACAACAAAACATAAATAGTATAGTATAAAAATTATACCATTAGAAACTTTAGAGGTTATATTTTCTAATGGTATAATTTTTATGATATATAAGTTATATTTTGTTAGTCAAATTAACAATCTAGGTATGCGCGTAGGACCTATAATCACGAACAGAGAGTAGTACCTGTCTGGCGTGACTCCGCGGTGCAGTGGATAGGTGTTTTTCTGACCCACCCGTCTCATCATTGGTAGTATTGCAATTACAGGACATTAGCACACTATCATGCATCCAAATGGTTCAATACTTAGCTTACTTTAATCTTAATTGCCGACTGCCCATTTAATGTACTCTAAATTCTTATGAGCGCGCAGGCGCTGAAATGACGCGTGGAGTGCACCGGCTAGCCGACAAACGCACTCGTGCACTTTCTTCTCCCGTAACCACCCGATTCGCTCATCTTCCCCAAATCGCTCCATTACGTGGCGCCTCACCCTGCTTGCCTTGCCCGTCCATCCACCGCACCGCGCCACCGGGACCTTGTGAGGAAGTTTAACATGCTCCCTGGCAGCGGGCGGGGCCCAGGCTGTTACAATTGCGACAAGAAGATAACGAAGAACGAAAACGAAATCACAGCAAGGGGACACAGATTTAACGTGGAAAAACCTCTCCAACAAAGAGAGGAAAAAACCACGGGCGCCAACCAGCGAAATTTCACTATATCGAGGAGTGTTTACAAACGCCGGGGATTTCACAGATGCAACTCATCCCAACCGGCGGCTTACAAGGGGTTTATATATCAGTGGAAACCTAGGGGCTTACACTCGGCCCAAGCCTCCGGCGACGGGCCTCGCTCCACTCGTCAGAAGTTGGCCTATACTTTGTAGAATTTGGATCAACATATAACAAACTCCACCTTGAGACAAATTCCTCCTTGTAGCATCAACATCAACCATCTGAAGACATAGAAGGGAACTGACCTACAAAGGCTGTGGCGGCTAGGAGGAACTCCCACTCCTAGTTAGGTCAAAGAGCACTGAGAAAAGGGACCTTATATAGGTCAGACACTGGGCTGGGCTAGATGGGCCACATAAAACTTAAAGAAGGCCCAGTAGGCATCCAACAGGTATCTCCAACAGTTATCCAACATCCAACACTCCCCCTCAAGATGGGTGATAAATATCAATCATTCCCATCTTGGCACAAGCAAGATTACACTCTTTTGTACCCAGCCCTTTTGTCAAACAGCTAGCCACTTGTTGTCCTGATCTCACATAAGCCAGAGATACAATGTCTGCATCAATCTTCTCTTTAATAAAGAACCTGTCTATCTCCACATGTTTGGTTCGGTCATGTTGGACAGGATTATTCGCTATGTTTATTGCAGACATATTATCACACCACACCTTTAAGCTTTCCTGCCTTAACACTTTCAGCTCACTTAAGAGGTTCCTTACCCACAACATTTCACTCAAGCCTTGTGACAAAGCCCTATACTCTGCTTCAGCTGTGGATTTTGAGACAACAGATTGTTTCTTGCTTCTCCATGACACCAAGTTCCCTCCAACAAAAACACAATATCCTGAGGTGGATCTTCTATCATCCAAGCAACTAGCCCAATCTGCATCACAATAGCCATCTACATTTAGATGTCCATTACTTTTGAACCATAGTCCTTTTCCTGGAGTGCCCTTTAAGTACCTCAAGACTCTTTGAGCTGCTTCCAAGTGTCCATCCCTAGGATCATGCATATAGCGACTCACTACACCCACTGCATATGATATATCTGGTCGTGTGTGGCATAAGTAGATTAGTCTTCCAACAAGTCTTTGATATTTCTCCTTGTCCACAGAGTCGGGACTTCTTTATTACTATTGTTTTGATCAATAGGAGTTGAGGCTGCTCGGCATCCCATCATACCCATATCATTTAAGAGATCCAAGGTATACTTTCTTTGAGATAGTGCTATTCCTTTGGAAGATCTAGCAACTTCAATTCCTAGGAAATATTTTAGTTTTCCTAGATCTTTCACCTCAAAGGCTTGACTTAGGCATTTCTTCAATCTTGTAGTTTCTCCCTCATCATCTCCTGTGATGATAATATCATCAACATACCTTTGCCAGAATGGTGATTTTCTGTTCAGAATGTTTGTAAAATAAAGTATGGTCTCCATTGCATTGACCATATCCCATGCCACACACAACTTTCCTAAACCTATCAAACCAGGCCCGCGGGGATTGTTTTAGACCATATAGGGCTTCCTTCAACCTGCATACCTTTCCTGTAGTTTCAGATGTGACAAATCCTAGTGGTAACTCCATATACACTTCTTCCTGTAAATCACCATGCAAGAATGCATTTTTTACATCAAGTTGATGTAGTGTCCATCCAAAATTTGCTGCACAAGATATTAATATTCGAACAGTATTCATTTTTGCCACCGGTGCAAATGTCTCATCATAATCAATGCCATATGTTTGACTATATCCTCTTGCCACTAGTCTTGCCTTATATCTCTCAACTTTCCCTTACGGGTTTTGTTTCTTTGCATAAATCCACTTACAACCCTTGTCTTCTTTTCCTCTTTGGGAGATGTGCCAACTCCCATGTTTTGTTTTTCTTCAACGCCTCTAGTTCTTCCATCATTGCATTGCACCATCTTGGTTCCAGCTTAGCTGCCTTCTAGTCTTTAGGAACATGTACAGCTTGCAGCGAGGCAACAAACGCTCGAAACGAGGAAGACAAAGCCTCGTAGGAAATATAATTCCCTATGTTATGGTCATCGTAACCATGTCTTTTTATTGGGTTAACTTTTCGTACTCCTTTTCTGATTGCAATTGGCAAGTCTAGCGTATTGTTTGATGCGGTCTGAGATTGACCCCCTTCAGATGAATCCACACTTGTGCTCTTTTGTTGTTCGTGCTGTACTTCGATAGGCTGCTCCCCTTGACCCAAATCTTGTTGTTCATGCTCATTGTCTTGTTCCCCCTGACTCAGATCTTGTTGTTCCCCTGGCCCTTTTCTCCTAGAGTAAACAAGAGGATTTTGCTGCCATCTTTGTGGTGGTGTAGGTCTCTCAACATGCTCTTGAGAAACAGGCCTATCAAGAACTGTAGGGATCTCCGCAACAATGGGAATTTGTTGTTGTTGTTGCTGGTCATCTTGCAGAGTGTTCCCATTTTCTGTTCTCTCCTCCTCTTGAGCATTAACAAGTTGTGGTTGGTCAAGAACCTGAAACAAGTCAGCGAGATCACTTGTGTCACCATAAAATGGTTCTGATTCGCGAAATGTGACATCCATGCTCACAAATGTCCTTCTCTCTGTAGGGCTCCAACATTTGTACCCCATCTGTCCAGAGGAATAACCAATAAAAATGCATTTGATAGCACGGGGATCTAATTTCCCCATAGATGGCCTGTGATCCCTAACAAAGCATATACAACCAAAGAGTTTGGGTGGAACAATGAACTCATTTTTATTTAGAACGAGTTGGCACGGAGATTTCATACCCAATATCTTTGAAGGCATCCGGTTGATCAAATAAGTAGCTGTAAGAACAGCCTCACTCCAGAGGAACTTGGGTACATTCATGGTAAACATGAGAGATCTAGCAACTTCAAGAATGTGCCTATTCTTTCTTTCAGCCACTCCATTCTGAGGAGATGTATCAGGACATGATGTCTGATGTAGAATACCTTGTGAAGATAAGAAACTAGCAAATGGTTTGTTGACATATTCAGTGCCATTATCAGTGCGAATCACTTGCACCTGCACATCAAACTGGTTTTTCACATAGGCACAAAAATTCTGAAAGCATGTGAACACTTCATCTTTATGACGCATAAGGTAAATCCAAGTCATTTTGGAATAGCAATCAATAAAAGTCACAAAGTACTTCATGCCACTGACTAACACAACAGGACATGTCCATACATCAGAGTGCACTAGCATAAATGGGGATACACTTCTCATCCCTCTACTAACATAAGAGGTTCTTGTATGCTTGGCATACTCACATGCATCACAGCTTAATTTGGTTCGGTCCACTCCCTTCATTACATCAGGGAAAGCTTCAAACATTTTATCAAAAGCTATGTGGCCCATCCGACAATGATGCACTAGTTCCATACTCTCCTTTTCTCCTGATCGCACCAACATAGAACGCCTCTTGTCCCATCTTGTCACGATCCATGCGCCTAAAGGCCTCTATGCCCAGTTCCGGTCCCAATCTTCCTACCCGTTGTTCTCTCTGAATTAAACACATATATTTATTAACCATTATATTACAATCTTGCTGATCAATTAGGGCACTCGAGAGACACCAGATTCACTTTGAAGCGAGAACATGCGATCTTGATGACAATTTTATATTGGGTGTACCTGACCCCACCCCTCTTATAGGTTGATATGTGTCATCAATGTTTGGATGGTGCCTCTATGTGTGGGAGGATATGGACTATAAGAATCAAACTCACTAATACTCCCAGTGACATGTTTGGATGCTCCAGAATCTAGAATCCATTCTGAATCAACATTATGAGTGGCTATAGACACTCGTTCAATATTACCTTCATTTACATGGACGTAGTGAGCAAAGTTCCCAAATGATCCCTCCAATTGTTCTTCTTCCTTTGTTGTCCACGTGAGGGACTAGCCTTGATCTCGATGGTTCTTGCCATATGTGCTTTGGAAGATGTAGTGTCTTTGCTTTGTTCGTATTGGTGTCCATCTTGATGTCCACCACCTCTACCATATTGTTGCCCATATTGATGTCCACCACCTCTACCATATTGCTGCCCATGCTGATGTCCACCACCTCTACCATCACCTCTTCCTCTATAGCTGCCTCTTCCTTGTGAGTATCCTCCTCTCCCCCTGCCGGGTGTCACAAAGGAGGTACACTGATGCTTCAAGTGTCCCTTCACTCCACACGTGTAGCATCTCTCATCTCCCTTCTCTCACTTATGTAGAAGGCGGGGCGAGGGGCAGAATCACTTGCCTTTGTCATCTTCAACCGTACTTCTTCTCTAGACATAGCAGCAATGGCCTCTTTGAGTGATGGGGTAGTGGTGCGATGAAGTAGTGCGGACCCGTCTACCCTCAAACTCTCGATTAAGACCTTTCGAAACTTTATTACACGTCGGCGCTCAATCCGACTTGCGGCTGATCACACATTCACTATGGACAAGTTCAAGAGGATCAACATGGTCCAAATCTCCCCATAGATGTTGCATCTCAGCCACGTATGCCATCACAGTTTTATCTCCTTGTTGCAAATCATGTACCTTATCCTCAATCTCAGCAATCAACATAATGTTCCCCTTTCCAGTAGAGACTTGAGAGAGTATCCCATACCTCTGAAGCCTTTGTGAGTGCCTCTTGACAAGCAATGTCGGGGACCAAGGAGTTCAGCATCCATGCCACGATCGGAGAATTTGTGGCACTCCACTTTTCCACTCAGGCTGTTCTTGTCTCTTGGTTACGGTTCTGTGACTTCATCACACACACGGTCATCCAGCCCTTTCGTATTCAGAATCCTCAGGCCCTCCTTGACCACGAAGATAGTTGGTCACTCCTTCCAATTTGATGTCATTTGGCATCAGTTCTAGTTCTGAACTGCTTGGTATGAGGAACAATAGCTCCCCCTCCACAGATGCTCCTCCATCACTTTTGCTAGTGAGAAGTTACGCCAACTTCTCTAGAGCTTTGGCCAAGTTCTCGTTGTCCCCATGCCTTTCTTCACCTCCTTGCGCCTTTTGTATCTCCACCCAGCTTGGCACCAAAACTACCTCTGAGAGCACCAAGGACTCACTGCAGAATGCCCTCTTCTTCTCCTTGCTTGATCTGACCTCGACTCCTTGCAGCCCGCTCACTCCTCCTCCTAGGCGCCACACAGACTTAGACTTCAGATCCACCACTCTTGCTGCAGCCCCCCTCACTATCCCTTGCTCTGATACCATGAAGACATAGAAGGGAACTGACCTACAAAGGCTGTGGCGGCTGGGAGGAACTGCCACTCCTAGTTAGGTCAAAGAGCACTGAGAAAAGGGACCTTATATAGGTCAGACACTGGGCTGGGCTAGATGGGCCACATAAAACTTAAAGAAGGCCCAGTAGGCATCCAACAGGTATCTCCAACAGTTATCCAACATCCAACACCATCTCCCTGAATAAACAAAGCAAATACTTTCGGCGCCAATAGCCACTTGGGCTAATCAGTTAAACCAACTAAGTTCGAGCAAAGCTCAAACTTAGCAACAGGAACAGGTTTAGTCATCATATCAGCAGGATTATCATGAGTGCTGATCTTGCATACCTTTAATTTACCTTGAGCAACAATGTCTCTAACAAAATGGTACTTGACATCAATGTGCTTAGTTCTCTCATGGAACATCTGATCTTTTGTAAGGTATATGACACTTTGATTGTCACAAAACAAAGTAATGCAAGAATCATCTCCACAAAGCTCAGCAAACAAATCTTTCAACCAAACAGATTCTTTGCAAGCTTCAGCAATAGCCATGTATTCGGCCTCAGTAGTAGATTGTGCAACAACATCCTGCAATATAGCCTTCCATTAATGACACAACCACCAACATTAAACACATAACTGTGAGGGATCTTCTCTTATCCAAATCGGCAAAATCTGAATCCATATAGCCAACGAGTCCCTCACCGGTCACCGCCAAACTTCAAACAAGCATTGGAAGTGCCAAGAAGGTACGAAAACCCAAACGACCTTCCAATGTTCTTTACCGATTAGCCATGTATCTACTTATCAAACTCATAGCATATGATAAATCAGGACGAGAACAAACCATGGCATACATCAAAGAACCAACAGCACTAGAATATGGCACCTTTGACATGTACTCAAACTCTTCATCAGTAGTAGGACATTGAGAAACTGACAATTTAAAATGAGGAGCAATAGGAGTACTAACTGACTTGGCACCATCCATATTAAAACGATGAAGAACTTTCTTAATGTAACTTTGCTGACTAAGAAATAACAAACCAGATTTTCTATCTCGGGTAATCTCCATACCTAAGATCTTCTTAGCAGCACCAAGATCCTTCATCTCAAACTCACTACTTAGGTGTGCCTTCAAAGTAGTGATTTCTTTCATGTCCTTGGCATCAATTAACATATCATCAACATATAGCAGCAAGTATATAGGTGACCCATCAACAAACTTGATATAAACACAACTATCATATTTAGACCTCTCAAAACCATGTGAGATCATAAATAAATCAAACCTTTAATACCACTGTCTTGGAGATTTCTTTAAGCCACAAAGAGACTTTTTTAATTTGCACAAAAAATCCTCTTTACCAGGCACTATGAACCCTTCTGGTTGGTCCATGTATATTTCCTCATCAAGCTATCCATGCAGAAAAGCAGTCTTGACATCTAACTGCTCAAGCTCAAGATCACGCATAGCCACAATACTAAAGAAAGTATGAATGGAACTATGCTTTACAACTGGGGAGAACACATCATTGTAATCAATAGCTGGAATCTGGCTGAACCCTTTTGCTACTAACCTTGCTTTGTACCTTGAAGGCTCTTTGGGAGACAAACCTTCCTTTTTCTTGAAGATCCACTTGCAGCGGATCGCCTTCTTTTGTTTGGGCAAGGGCACAACATCCCATGTGCCATTTTTCTCAAGCGACTGCATCTCTTCTTGCATAGCAGAATTCCACTTCTCGCGGTCAACGGATGCAATGGCTTCATTGTATGTAGCAGGTTCAGAATCGTTCTCCACCTGTTCAGCACAACTCAAAGCATAATGAAAAAGATTACACTCTTCAATTAAACAAGGACGAGGACCATAGTTATGCCTCGGTCTATCAGCAGCAATGGACTCATGTGGCTGCTGCAAAACAGTAGGTGAGTGCCGAACAACAATATCGTCAATGTTTTCCTCATGTGTATCTTCAACGATAGCATCATTATCAACAGTTTTCTGCAGGTTCTCCACCTGCACTAACTCCCTCCTCTCCAACAGCAACAAGAGAGGTATCTGATGGCAAGCTATCATGATACATAATGGACTCATTGAAAACAACATTTCTACTTAGCAAAATCTTTTTAGTTTCAGGATTCCATAGTTTATAAGCCTTAACTCCTGAACCATAACCAAGGAATATGCATTTAACATCCCTAGGCTCTAACTCGCTCCACTCGTCAGAAGTTGGCCTATACTTTGTAGAATTTGGATAAACATATAACACAGGCCCGACGCCATCGTAGAACAGCTCGAAGCTGCTGCTCGTCGCATCTCAGGACCTCCTCACCGCCAGTGTCGGAACGGGAAATTGGTAGAGCGCCGGAGACCGAGCGTCCCCAATCTCCTGTCAGGACCTGGCCGGCGGCCACAAAGATGCCACAAGAGTACACCTAGCACCGGCGGCCACACACCTGTTCCCAATCCTCGGTTGACTCCTCCCCAAACTATTTCCGTGCAGGCTCCTCTCAGGCATCTGAGCCAGGCCAGGTTGCAGTATTCAATCTGTCGTCTGTCGTCGGCGATGCACACTCACAGGGATGCTGCTGCTCCTTCCTCATCAATGCCATGCTGCAACTATCCCGCACCCTTATTGCTACGGTGTTGCTCAACATCAGCTTCCTAGCGGAGGTAACTGTAGTGGAGTCCTTCTTGCCTGACCATGTCTCCATTTCTGAACCTCAGAGTTCAGAGTAGGATATAAAAATAATCATGGAAATATATGGTGTATGTCATTTTTATTGCAAATTAGTCTCTCCTTTGCTTCTCAAGGCATATGGCACATGGCACATCAAAACCAACAAGGTACACATTCTTGGAAGATCGAAAGTTGATGAAGAGGTCGTTTGAAGATCGAAATATTTCTCAAGGCATATGGCACATCAAAACCAACAAGGTACACATTCTCGGAAGTTAAAAAAGTAACACGAAGATTCAAAGATAAACTCGGGCAGGGAGGATTTGGAAGTGTATACAAAGGTCAGCTTGCAAATGGAGTACCTGTGGCAGTGAAGATGCTGGAGAACTTAAAGGGCAACGGAGAAGAGTTCATAAATGAAGTTGCGACCATTGGTAGAATCCACCATGCCAATGTTGTCCGTCTATTGGGATTTTGCTCTGACGGAACAAGGCGTGCTCTTATTTATCAGTTCATGCCTAACGGATCACTCGACAATTATATATTCGCACATGAATCAGAAATTTGTCGAGAACTATTAGCACCTAACAAAATGCTGGAAATCGCATCAGGCATTGCGAGGATCCAATACCTGCATCAAGGATGCAATCAGCGCATCCTCCATTTCGACATCAAGCCTCACAACATTTTGCTAGACTACAACTTCAATCCAAAGATTTCAGACTTTGGGCTGGCAAAGCTGTGTGCAAGAGATCAGAGCATCGTCACACTTACCGCTGCTAGAGGAACAATGGGTTACATTGCGCCAGAACTATATTCTCGGAACTTTGGGAAAATATCCACCAAGTCCGATGTTTATAGCTTTGGCATGCTGGTGTTGGAAATGGTGAGTGGGAGGAGGAACTCAGATCCATGGATTGAGAACCAAAACGAGGTTTATATCCCAGAGTGGATATATGAGAAAATAAACATGGAGCAGGAACTGGAATCAAGGACAGAACTGGTGCAAGAAGAGAAGGAGATAGTAAGAAAGCTGGCCATTGTGGCACTATGGTGCATTCAGTGGAACCCCAAAAATCGCCCATCTATGCTGAAAGTGCTGAACATGTTAACAGGAAGCTTGCAGGGTCTAACAATGCCTCCTAAGCCATTTGTTTCGTCTCCAGGACAGCTTATGCCACGTATTTAGAGAATCCTACTTACAATGGCTCTGAAAATGTTTCAGTCACTAGGTCTTAGTATTCTGCAGTAATGTCTGTTGGTTATTGAATGTGACACTTAATTTCGAACTCAATAAGAAGTGTAACGGTAAACTGTGTAGTGCGTCGTCATGATGTATAACAATTGTTTGCAATCTAGTAGTCGGCACACACCAGAAGACGTTGCTTACTTTGCAGTGGCATTTTTTGTGTTTTAGTTTCAGAAATTTCTGCTCATAGAACGACCGACATGGCTAGCGTGTTTGCATTTGACTGAATTAGCTTTACTGTCAACATGTCAAGTGGTGAAAAATGTAATGCTATTGCTACGGTATGACATTAGATTTTATGACAGGTTGCAGCTTGGTACAAATCTGAAGGTGTCAAAGAAGTTGCTACTAACTAATGTAGTACTCCTACTGAATTAGTAAGCTGTCTCGGCCTCACTGAATGAATTAAATAGTACTACTTACTCAGTAAGCTGTTACCTTGGTTCCATTGCTGGAATCCCTGCAACGGCGATGGAGCACTGCAAAAGAATCTGTACTTAGGCATAGGCAGGCATATATATACCTGTGAATTACTGCAAAAGAGAATGTTCACACCTTTGCAGACGGTTGGACGGCTGAAAGGGGTCGAAGGCGTCACTGCGCTACTGGAGACGGCGGAGCTGTTAAAGTTCCGCTATGGAGAATCGGCGGCGTGCCACAGGAGCGCGCGGGCGACCGAAGGCCACTAGAACTCGGAAAGCGGCACAGATCGCCGCCGCCGCGCCGGGGCTCCGCCGGGAAGTGTGCTGGCCTGCTGGGGCAGCAACGTGCTCGATCTGGGCCACTAACGTTGGATCCCATGGCGCTGGGTCCTCGCTGTGGGCCCTGTAACTGGGTAGGCCTGTTTAAGTTGGGACGGGCCTTCAGTTCTATACCGCCCCAGAGCTGCCCATCGAGCCGTGCATTTGGCGCGTCGGCCCAAGGCACAGGTGTCAGACCCGTCTTCTGCCGTGTTTTTTTTAAGCTTTAAAAGACGGCTTTGGCGACCTTGTGGTTCCATGATTATCTTGCGATAATTATGGTCACTTCAATACTGCGGTGCAAAGTATTTTAATTATAGATGTTTGTATTTAGCAATATCTTGAAGGTTGCCGTGCACTTAATAGCATGCACATGACACATGGATTTTCATGCATTGTTTGTTGAAATACCAGAGAAAGACCGATCGGGGTGTTTGGTTCTGATTTTCTAACCAATGTCGGTGTGTTTGGTTCTGAATTTTCATGCATTGTTTGCTTTATTTTTCTAGGGTATAGGAGCTTACATGCTGCCCTTCGAGTTACGTGCCAAATAAATTGATAAGCATGAAGAACAAAAAAACATAGTTGGATGATGTTTAGTTGACGAAGAGCTTATAAGTGAAGAGGCATGGAATCCATAAAAGGAAGAAGACAAGGTTTTGAAGAATCATCCAAAGGCGGGGGAATTTATTATTCAGGTCATGCAACCATCATATTCTTTCAGCTCTTTAAAGAGGTGCATCTAGCAAACAATTTACTTATATTCCGATTTTCGATCAAAACTTTATTGTTGATGCATTTGTTAGAAAAAACTTCATAAGCTGCGAAAGAAGAATTGGGAGAGGTAATTGATTTGTTAGCAATATAACTATAACGGAATATATCGATCAACATGTTGTGCCCTTTAGAGAGACCGATATTAACAAATTATTACAGCCAAATATTTTCACATTGTTTCATCTGAAATTCATATCTATGTGGGTAGATTTATTTATTCCATATTTGGCTTACATTTGGTCTCAAGTGAGACATGTTTTCTAAATATTTTGGTTTTAGAAACTTAAATCCAAGGTTATTGTCTTGCGAGAAAGTCAATACTAATGTAATTTCTCATTCAAATACATCGGAAAAGGAGTGCAAAAGACAATGCATAGCTGAGTAAGTTGATGTAAAATCTAAAACATTCATGCATCTATTGGTAAAATATCAAAAGGAGAGTGAATCAAAATTTTCCTATCGGCTAAGACATGCAACAGAATCAAGATCTCTCCCAAGACGAAAGTCTAAACATAGGGATTGGCGAAAATAGAAATTTAATGCAACAAATTCATATCCTTCTTTTGGGCCACCAATTCTAACGTCATGGATAACTTCCTATGCCAAACTTTATTCATCTAATTCCAAATCATCGCACTCAAATTATAAAGCTAAGAGATAAATATAATATCAACAATCATGTCAAAGTCCGTTTCAATAAAAAGAATCAGTCTGGAGATCATGGGTAAATAAAGAAGTGATGAAGTAAGTTTACCGAGTGAAAATAGATAGTCAAAAGTATGTTACTTCGAATGCAATTTTCAATAATAAGGAAATGGTCAATTTGAATTTGGCTACTAAAGGCAAGCATCTAAAACAAGTAGTTGTTGAACATCAATGTGTCGAATTTGAACAAGCAAAATCTAAAGTGCTCTAGGTTGAATAAGAGTTACCACTATATAAAACTATACCAAAGTTTATGTGCACACTTGGTTTATCAAGTTGGCAACATAGAAAGTTGCAAAGGCTTAGCGCCGAAGAGCTTAAAACATGGCATGGATTCCTAAAGGGAAACACAAGGACAAGAATGATGTGCAAGGTGATGTTGCAAGGAGAGCAACAAAAAGTGAAGAAAGAAAACAATAAACCTAACGAGCAATTTAGCTAAATATTTTTGCCATCCCACCAAGATCTTCGGTTGGCATATCATATATATTCTTCAATCATGTCATCGATGCATTTTCCATGAAACTCATACCCATGTATGATTGGTTACCCTCCATGGTTTTATTTTGATCCATGGATACATAATAATTATTTATATTGTGAAATGGTATTAACTTATCATTATTCATATGATTAGTTGCAACATTGTTTCTAATCGAATAGGCCAAAATATTGGGAGTTCATGATCATATTTGTTGTTTTGCTTACATTGACCATGCATACTTTGGTGGATAGATTATACATGCCCCTTAGGGCAGAGACATATGGCCAATATTTCTTTTATCACCCCGATACCATTATCTAAGCATGGCTGATGTGATGCTCTAACATGATCCTTAGTATTATTGGAGACCGAGACACGGTATGCATTCATTTGAAAATTTTGCTTATGCTTGTAGTTTGATGGTTAGGACTATGAATATTTTAAACCCATGAAAGGAAAAATCGTTTTAAATTTATTTGTTGATGCATCACTAATGAGCATAATATTGATATTGATCTTGTCTCTGTGGTACCATGTAGATTATATTTCGAGTGTTCGGTTCTAAAAGAAATATCCAGTGCATTAGTATTGTTTATTTATCTCCTCATGGTACTGTTCGAAGCCTTAGATCACTTATAATATATTGCACAAATATTCAAGCCAAATGTAAATTTTCAATTCATGCTAGAACTTTTTACTGCTATAGGTGCTACAAGTATCGAGGCTTCTAGTGATTCGTTGTGAGTAGTGCAACAATGTCGTGGTTTACCAATGTTTCGATGAATCACTTGTTATTGATCTTCATACATGTCTAGATGTAACTTTCATCTTGTTTTGATTTATGATCGCTCATATATCTAGACATGAAAACTGAGGAGAAAATGAGTTGGCTCAACAAACATCTGGTACCGTATTACTCATGATGTAGTTCATGTTTCACAAGATCCAATGCTTTGTTTCGCCAACATAGGTAAGACTAGATTGGAGGCCACCGTTTCAATCACTAATGAATGATCTAATGTAGGTGAATATGAAGAACATAGAAACCCCATTGTTGATTACATGCAAAATCTGAAATAAAGGGTGATCATGGCTGTTGAGTGGGTGCTTTTTAAATACTCATTAACAGGTAATGACCTTTATTGTCGAATGGTTGATGATATTCTTTTAGAGCACTTGGATGAAGACTAGGGGAGGATCATATGGGAGATGTTTATGAAGGCAATTGTGATATTCATCAATCTTCGAGATGAAGTGGTTGTTCTGAAGCAAAATATTTGAAGAAATTATATCCAAGTGGCAATAAGCCTTGACATAAATTTTTTGAAATATGTTTGTTGCCCTTAGCACATATGGCCAGTACAAAGATATCACCCTAAGAACCAATGGTCGATGGAGTGTTGACGTCGTCCTTATATACTAAAATTGGAGAAAGCTATTTTATGGCACACAAAATTGGAGAAAGCTATTTTATGGCACACGGGCTCTGCTAGAAAACATGGGTCATATGTTGGCACTTTTTTTTTGGGTTGATAGCCTATTAAGAATGATGATCACTTTACTAGTCATTATTTATCATTAAGATGCACCTTACCCATCACGTCGAGTCGTGCCAAGTCGTGCCATGATCGGTCTTGATAGCCAATTATGTTAGTTCCCATAGAAAACTTGGGGACTCATATATGGAGGTTTCCACTATAAATATTTAAAATAATCTCAAATGAAAAAGTCTTCCAGATGAAAGTTGTGTGTCTCGTCGAGACAAGCAACTTTGATTTTTTTGAGTCATCACTATCTGAGTAGTATGCAAATTTGAGAGACAAAATAGTTCAGGAACTTGAATAAGGGTTTCATAGATTAAATTTTCGTGCATGGCCACTTACTGCTGGGTCAGGCAAGGATTTTTTTAGACCCAGCTGTCAATGATACGTTGAATTTGTAGTTCAGAATGGATTGGAGATTCACGAGTTCTAATGTTTACGATTAATAAAGTCAATATTTATTTTCTGATAACTTCTTAAGAACATATTAGCCATATTCATCTTCTCTAGTCTCGAGGTTCTTTTCTGATTTATCGAGGGTAGGTACCGTGGTCGCCCGACCATATACATGGTCTGTCCTTGGCACGAGCAAAGCCCCAAAGATAATCTGAAAATCGCTAAATTATTTTCTTTTCTTATCTTGCATGGAAATTCCAACTACCCCTGATATATGTGGCATTGACATGTGCATGCCGATTGAACTAGCAAACACATCTATTATTTTTTCGTGTTTATCCACTACTGGAAAAACCATCTTCGGTTCTCATGCAGCCCGACCTACGGTCGTTACTACATCAAGGTCTCCAACTTACGCCAAGTCGTCATGGACTCCAAAGGTGAATCCGTTCCTCTATGCGAGCCCACTTCCTACCCTATTGAATGGTATGCTACTTCATACTCCGTCACATATGCATGATAGGTTCACACCGATCAGTACAGAGGCAAGGGAAGAAGCCCGGAACATCAAGCCCGACAAGACGGAGGCTTGGAAGAGGAGACGGAAGAAGACAGGTTGGCAGTTGCCAGGTCCAAGCGGTACTACCGGTCGTCGGAACCGGTACTACCGGTCAGCTGATCAAGCCTTCTGCGCCATCGCCAGTACTACCACCCATAAGCGGTACTACCGGATACCATGGCGGTACTACGGTGATGACCGTACTACCGGTCATGCACACTGCTGGCGCACCAGTGAGCCACAGCCCATGTATCCCCCTTTACTTACCTATTCGCCTAGTTTATCCCCAAACTACCCTTGTTTAGTGGCTGGCCTATAAATAGAGCCCCCACCCCTCATGTATCCCTGAGGCATAGATGATAGACTAAAGACAACCCCCATTGTGGAATCTCTAGTTTTGCCTCATCCCCTTTACCAAGGGGACCGACTATAAATCACCAACCTCGATTGGACTTTGCATCACGCATCCATCGTTGAACAAGGCCTTGGAGTTCGATGTCTCGTCTCCAAGTTGTCAAGACCCTCCCCCAGGTGTTCTTCCCTCTCCGATATGGATTTGAGGGAGCACGTTGACCGATCTTTCCTTGCGAGGATTCTATCGGACCGGTGGCCGCCGTTCGGGAGCAACCGGCCTTGTATCGTGTGAGTTTTGTGTGTGTTCATCGTGTTCTTCGCGAGGTGTGTGTTCGCTTCCGCTACCTTCTCCCTTTCCCCTCGCTTTCCCATCGATTTGACCACGAGATCCGTGAAGATAGGGCCACCCAAGAGGTTAACCCCTCCATCCGGTATCGCACTTTTGGTTGCCACGGATTTCTCATCGATTTGGTCTTTTCCCCATAAATTCGAAAATTCCAACAAAAATAGCCCCAATTCGTGTTTTGGATCGATCTGTCATTTGAGTGCGTTTTGGTAGGTTTTGATCTGTGGATTACTTGCTAAAGTTGATCTACCTTCCTCTGCGTTCCCATAGCCTAATTCCTTGATTTCCCCCTTTGATTTGGTGTTTTTCTTGAAGATTTTCCGCCCAAATCGCCCCAAAATCGCGAAAACGCGTCAAAACTGGGATTTTCTGGACCAACTGGTACTACGGGGCTCAAAATGCAGTACTACCGCACTTAACCGGTACTACCTCTCAGGAAACCGGTACTACCCCCCAGTACAGAAAAAAACAGCAGGTTCCCAGATTTCAGCCGCTCACCGTTTTGAGCATAACTTTTGCATTCGAACTCGGATTTTGTTGTTCTTTAGCTCGTTTAGAAGAGGAGAAGGAGCTCTACATAATAATCCACGTTGTTCATGCTATCTAATCCATCCAAATTCCGTGAGCAAGGCGGAATCCAACAATAAAGGGTGAAGATCGTCGACGAAAGGTATAAACATTCCGCGACTTCTCCCCACTTGCATTCCTTTGTGAACCCCACTATCTTTGCGAGCAACAAACACCTATTGAGACTAGTTCCTCTTATGATTGCTTGGGCTATGCACATTTGATACCTTGTAGAATTCCGAGCAAAAATTGTGAGCGCTATCTCATATAGTTATCTTGTATAGTTGTTGGCACAAGGAAGAAGCAAATGAAAAGAAAAGGAAAGAAAAAAGAGTGAAAAAAATATATATAGAAAAAGGAAAAAAGAGAAAGAAATATACATGTGCCTCATAGAATAGGAAGCGCAAGCTCGATGAACAACTTACCCTCTACCTCTAGTGTGTTCTCTTGTGTTATGCTAGGTTCCATGGAGGAAGACGCGCCAAGCCATGAAGCAATGATGCCTCAATTAGAGAAGATGTACATGGTGCATGAAGATGATGCTACGCCGTGGCTACATCAAGAAGACGAAGTCGCCCACAAGGAGGCCACTACTTCCACAACACCCACTTCATATGAGAGGTATGACCAAGGTAACAATAAGGGTGTTGATGATGCCATGATCCCACTAGTGGACATGATGAATTGTGAGGATATGCATGTTTTGGATGATACTTGTGACATTACATATGCTTCACTCATATTCCCATGTGATGCTTTGCCTTTGCATAATATTAATCATGTGGAATTGTTTGATTGCGAAATCATTGCCATAACATGCCATGCTATGCATCTTGTGTGTATCCTCCAATTGCTTTGGACTTGCCTTGTCATGCTAGTCATTCAATTTCTCCTGTTGCTTGCGATAAGATGAATGCTTGCTATTTCACTTGTTTTGCTTGCAACAATATTGATCATATGCGTTATAATGAGATGGCCCCCATAGCTTTCTCAATTTTTGGAGATTTTGATGATTGCCATGATAAGCATGTTCCCCACCTGCATACTCACCATGCATCTATTTCGTACTTGATTGACATTAATGGTGATGTGCACAAGAAGAGATACGTCATGATGGATGATGTGTATCTCTACCATGCACACACGTTCTTCCTTTTGTGTATGATGTGTGTAGGTACCCGCACGAGAATGTCAACCTCGGTTGAGCACGAGTTGACAAAAAGAGCTCTTAAGAGCATCCCACAAGTGAGTTCAAGATCGAACCCAGCTCTGATACCTTTTGCATGCTTTGCATCTTTCATGTTGGCAAATTGCTCTTTCATATGGTTTGATTGCAAGCATGTTGATGGTATTATCTCACCTTGTGACATTCATGTTTCTTTGCTATTGGATATTGATGCTTTGTGTGTTGCAACAAAAATGTTGAAAAATTTCTCTTTCCGATGTTTTGTGTGCAACCATAATGCCATTAAGAGCATGTATTGTCATGAGAGATTTCAAGTATCTCGTCTTGTTGTTGCAACAAACATAAAGACCACTTGCTCTTCCAGTTGGTTTGTTTGCACGTGTTGTTTTTGCTTCCGCTTGGGATACTCATATTCCCATGATATTTGCTTTCGATGATTTGTGTGTGACATCCAACATGTCGACCAATTTCTCTTTTCAATGGTTGGTTTGCACACATAATGATGTTGCTTTGGACATTCTTCCTTATGTGTTTTTGCCAAATTCTCCTATTCTTGCATCAAAGATGTTGATATATTTAGTCAATTGCTTTGCGTGCCACCCTACTATGTTATATGGAGTTTTGAGTTCCCACATTTGGAGGATATTCAAGCGATTTCCATGCACTTTGACCTTGCATATGCATTCCATTTGCTATACATGCATTGTGCTAATAGTGTTGTGAACAAGAATGGACATGCCACATTTGACATGCTCCTCTATCATGCATGAAAATATTTTGCTTGGTCTTTGTTGTGTGAAGGTACAAGTGCATACACGTCAACCTCTACCAACCATGTGTTGACAAGAAGAATCGAAGAGAGTTACCTATGGACACCCTTCATCGAGCTATCTCTACAAGCTAAGGTGACTTCCTTCTACTTGAGGACTCATGCTATAATGTTCATGAATTGGCTATGCTTTGAGTGTTGCTTCGCTTTTGTCATGAGCTTTGTAGGCTTCACGGAAGGTGAAGGAACATTGAAGTGTTGTCAAGTCAATTTTCCCGAGGACGACTATATGGTGAACCCCAGGATCAAGGATGTCCTTCGACCTCTTCTACTTCATGATGAACATGGAGAGTCGAGGACGACTCTTTTTGAAGGGGGGGAGATGATGCAGCCCGACCTACGGTCGTTACTACATCAAGGTCTCCAACTTACGCCAAGTCGTCATGGACTCCAAAGGTGAATCCGTTCCTCTATGCGAGCCCACTTCCTACCCTATTGAATGGTATGCTACTTCATACTCCGTCACATATGCATGATAGGTTCACACCGACCAGTACGGAGGCAAGGAAGGAAGCCCGAAACATCAAGCCCGACAAGACGGAGGCTTGGAAGAGGAGACGGAAGAAGGCAGGTTGGCGTTGCCGAGGTCCAAGCGGTACTCTGGTCGTTGGAACCGGTACTACCGGTCAATGACTACCGCCCTACTGCGCCCGATACTGAAACCTGCGCCATCGCCACTAGATGCCCGATGCGGCTTGCGGTACTACCGCCCATAAGCGGTACTACGGATACCATGAGCGGTACTACGGTCATGCACGTACTCTTGGCACCCGGTTGAGCCACAGCCCATGTATCCCCCTTTACTTACCTATTCGCCTAGTTTATCCCCAAACTACCCTTGTTTAGTGGCTGGCCTATAAATAGAGCCCCCACCCCTCATGTATCCCTGAGGCATAGATGATAGACTAAAGACAACCCCCATTGTGAAATCTCTAGTTTTGCCTCATCCCCTTTACCAAGGGGCCAACTATAAATCACCAACCTCGATTGGACTTTGCATCACGCATCCATCGTTGAACAAGGCCTTGGAGTTCGATGTCTCGTCTCCAAGTTGTCAAGACCCTCCCAAGGTGTTCTTCCCTCTCCGATGTGGATTTGAGGAGCACGTTGACCGATCTTTCCTTGCGAGGATTCTATCGGACCGGTGGTGCGTTCGGGATCAACCAGCCTTGTATTGTGTGAGTTTTGCATGTGTTCATCGTGTTCTTTGCGAGGTGTGTGTTTGCTTCCTACCTTCTCCCTTTCCTCGCTTTCCCATCAATTTGACCACGATATCCGTGAAGATCGGGCCACCCAAGAGGTTAAACCCTCCATCGAGTTCGATCGAACAAGCCCAGATCCGGCACGCACAGCGCGACTAGTGGGAGCACTAGTCCCGGGCCGTGAGGCCTCTAACGGCTAAGCGGCCGTAGTGACTAGTCCGGGCGGACCAGGTCATTAGTCGGTCCGTGTCTGACCGGGACTAATAACTGGATCAGGCCAGCTGGTCCTTTCGTGGACTATTAGTCCCGGGTCGTATCACGGCCGGGACTAGTTAATCCACGACTATATAATGTGCCTCCTGTCTTGCTGCCCTAAAGCATATGGTGGCCATTTTTCTCAAACAAGCAAGAGAGTTCATGCCATTTTTTCTCAAGATTTGTCAAGATTTAGTTTGCAACACCTAAATCCAAAGCTTTAAAAGGTTAGAACTTCATTCTTTCATCTCTTATTGCTACTTTAGCTCTATAATGCTCTAGAAGTATAGAGATATGGATCAAATGCATGCATGCTCTAGAAGTAGCTAGAAGGATTTTGATATATATGTGTAACAAATTTTGATTAGGCACATAGTTACTGAAAATTGAAATGTGTAATTTTAGAGTTTTAGAGCTTAGAATGGAATGAGGTTTTCACTGATAGAACAATAATAAAAAACTCCACATTTATCATGTTGATTGTTTTCTGCAATTCACAAATTGGTTCATGTAAATTTTTCAAAATTCAAAATTAATGCTCTAGAAGCTCTCAATATAACTTGTAATAATTTTATCATGTTGTGTAATGGTTTTTGATATACTTTTACTATAATGCAAATGGTCCGGGAATGGATGTACGATACTGACCGACGCTCTGGCGAGTTCATTAATGGCGTGCACGAATTCATCCATGTTGCTGATGCAAACAAGCGCAATGGTTTTGTATTCTGTCCATATAATGGATGTAGGAATCAGAAGGATTACTCTGACTCAAAACCCTTCACACCACTGTTGAAGTCGGCTTCATGCCCAGTTATAATTGTTAGACCAAGCACGAAGAGAGGGGTTATAATGGAAGACAATGAAGAAGAGGAGGAGGATGACAACTATCATGGTTTCCTGATGCGGAGATACTTCCATGGGGGATCTTTGAAGGGGAGGATGAAGAAGAGACACATGATGAACCAGCTGATGATCTTGGTGGGACCATTCTTGATGCGAAGAGATTGTGAAACTGAAAAGGATAGGAGAAGTTTAATCACATGTTAGAGGATCACAAAAAGTTGTTGTACCCAAATTGCAAAAATGGTGCGAAAAATGGCAAAGACTGCTTGGAATTGCTACGATGGAAGGCTAAGTGTGCTATACGACTCCTCATTTTAAAGTTGCTGAAAATGATGAAGAATATGCTTCCAAAAGATAACGTATTGCCCGCGATGCGAAGCAAACAAAAAAGTTGTCGCCCTCTAGGTTTAGAGGTTAGGAAGATACATGCATGCCCTAATGTTGCATCCTCTACGCGGTGAGGAGTATGAGAATTTGGATGCATGCCGGTATGCACTTCACTTGATAAGATTGGTTGCAACATGAAGAGTTTTGTGTTGGAGATATGCCCTAGAGGCAATAATAAATGTAGTTATTATTATATCTTTGTGTTTATGATAAATGTTTACATTCATGCTATAATAGTATTAACAAGGAAACCATTAATACTTGTGTGATTTGTAAACTTAATTTGAAGTCCCTAGTATAGCCTCTATACTTCACTAGCTTGTTGGTTGATTGATGATTGTGGTTTCCATATCATGAACATTGAGATGTTATTAACAACAAGATCATATCGTTAGGAGAATGATATGGTGGACATACTCCTATAGACAAGCGTAGCATAAAGATCAAGTCATTTCAATAGTTCAATTGCTATATGCTTTCGATACATAGTAACCTAATTCCTTCGACCATGAGATCATGCATATCACCTTTACTGGATGGATGCTTTGATGTCATCAAACACCACACCGTAACAGGGTGGCTATAAAGGTGGTATTGGGTGTTCGGAAAGTATTGGTTGAAACACATGGATCAAGAGTGGGATTTGTCCATCCACATGACGGATAGATATTCTCTGGGCCCTCTCGGTGAAATGTCATCCAATTAGCTTGCAAGCATGTGACTTGGTCACAAGGGATCACATATCACGGGAACGAGAAAGAGTACTTATCGATGTGAGGTTGAACTAGGTATGCGAGATACCAGCGATCATAACCTCGGATAAGTAACATATCGTGAGACAAAGGGAAATTGGTATCGTATGTAAGTGGTTCATTCGATGTAAGTAATCGTAGAAATATGTAGGAGCCATATGAATTTCCAGATTCCTCTATTGGTTATTGTTCGGAGAAGTGTCTCGATCATGACCGCATAATTCACGAACCATAGGGAGACACACTTAAGGATTCGACGTTGTTGAGTAGTTTGTTGGAGATATGCCCAAGAGGCAATAATAAAGTGGTTATTATCATATCTTCACACTTATGATAAATGTTTACATACCATGCTATAATTGTATTAACCGGAAACATTAATACTTGTGTGATTTGTAAACTAAAATAAGAGTCCCTAGTAAAGCCTCTTGTTAAACTAGCTTGTTGGTTAATATATGATCATTGTTTCCTGATCATGAACATAGAGATGTTATTAACAACAGGATCATATCGTTAGGAGAATGATGTGATGGACATACTCCTATAGATAAGCGTAGCATAAAGATCAAGTCATTTCAATAGTTCAATTGCTATATGCTTTACGATACATAGTAACCTAATTCCTTTGACCATGAGATCATGCATATCACCTTTACGGATGGATGCTTTGATGTCATCAAACACCACCGTATGAGGTGGCTATAAAAGTGGCATTGGGTGTTGGAAAGTATTGGTTGAAACACATGGATCAAGAGTGGGATTTGTCCATCCATATGACGGATAGATATACTCTGGGCCCTCTCGGTGGAATGTCATCCAATTAGCTTGCAAGCATGTGACTTGGTCACAAGGGATCACATATCACGGGAACGAGAAAAGAGTACTTATCGATGTGAGGTTGAACTAGGTATGCGGAGATACGATCATAACCTCGGATAAGTAACATATCGTGAGACAAAGGGAAATTGGTATCGTATGTAAGTGGTTCATTCGATCGTAAAGTAATCGTAGAAATATGGGAGCCATATGAATTTCCAGATTCCTCTATTGGTTATTGATCGAGAAGTGTCTCGATCATGTCCGCATAATTCACGAACCGTAGGGAGACACATAAGGATTGACGTTGTTTGAGTAGTTATGGTATTATGAGAAAGAGACCGAATGTTGTTGGTCTCGGATGGGATCCGGGATATCACGAGGAGATCCGGAATGGTCGGAGAATAAGATTCATATAAGGAAAGTCCCATTTGAGTTGGGGAATGGTTAGGTGTTTTCATCGGGAACATTCTAGAAGGTCCCGGAATGTCCGGCACTCCGGGGGGGAAGGGTACATGAATGTGTCATTGCAAGTTGGAATGATTGCATCATGTACTAAGTGTTCTTGCTGTCCCAAATAAAGGATTAATTTGAATCCTAAATTGAAAAAGTCAAACGGCTAATTTGAAAGTCAAGCGGTTTTGGGAAGTGGGAGGAGAGGAGGAAACGACTTGGGAGAGTCCTCCTCCCCAAGCGGCCAGCCCTAGGCCGAGTTGGGAGGGACTCCTCCCTCCTGGCGCCAGCCCTCCCACCTATAAAGGGAGGCGGGCTCCTCCTCCAACACACAAGTTTCCTATCCTCTAAACTAAACCCTAGATCTAGACCCCGGTTTAGAGCTATTCGGTTTAGAGCCTTCTAATTGGTTTAGAGCCTTCTAATTGGTGTGTCTAATTACTAGACCACTAATAGCCTCTCTCATAAGCTCCACCATACTACTTTTGGCTTAAGGCGAAGCCTGCGGGATCTTCCTCTACCTCCGGTACCACGCCGTTGTCTTCTTAGGAATCGCGAGAGTGCTACAACCTCCCTTGCCTGCTGGAACAAGGAGAGGAAGGTCTTCGTCGATACCGAGCGATGTGACCGGCTCAGGAGCGCTCTTGAGCAGCGCGCCCGGAAGGATCGTCTCGCGATCTTGAGATCGGAAAGAATACGACTACATCACCCACGAGAATCTGCTCTCGTTAAACACTTTGGAATCTTCGAGGTGAGTTATTCCATCGACTCGTTGCTGCAATCTAGTAGATAGATCTTGGCTTGTTTGTTTGTATGCGATAGAAAATTTTGTTTTCCATGCTACGAACCCCTACATGGTATCGAGCCGTGTCTATATGTAGATCTGTTGCTGAGTAGAACACAATAGTCATTGTGGGCATTGATGCTTTATCGTAGATTGCTTTTTGTGTACTTTGCATCTTGCGGTATGTTGGGATGAAGCGGCGGGCTAACCTTACATGACATCGTTCATGAGACTTGCTCCACGCTTGACATGCAACTCGTTTTGCATAAGTGGCTTCTTGGTGCTGTTTCTCCTAGCATAGTAAAGATCCAATTTACAACGGGTGATCAACAATGCTAGTATCAATGTTGTGGTTCTTGTTAAGTAAGTTAGAACGACACTTATTGAAAGCCCCAAACCACGTAAAATATGCAAAGAAAGTAGAGGCGTCTAACTTTGTTTTGCGGGGGTGTCTGATGATGTGATATGGCCATGATTGTGATTATATTTGATGTATGCAATGTTCCTTATTGTAAGTTGGCAACGGCGGAGCCATATGGTTGTCTTTAATTTCTGTTAAGACTGCGTGTCTATTCAAAATAGTTGTAATAGTTGAAGCTGGTGGACGACAACCATGAAGAAGCGTCATTGACCTTGATGCTATGCCGGTGATGATGGAGATCATGTTCGTGCTTGAAGATGGAGATCGGAAGCACAAAGAAGAAAGGCCATATCATATCACATATTATGAATTGCATGTGATGTTAATCCTTTATGCATCTTGTATTGCTTAGTAGACGACGGTAGCATTATAAGATGATCCCTCATGCACATAAATTTCAAGTTCTAAAGTGTTCACCCTTAGTATGCACCGTTGCCAAAAGCTTGCTGCTTCGAAGCACCACGTGATGATCGGGTGTCTTTGATTCGCGGGTGACTTCAAGCGTAAGCAAGCCAGATTTGCTTATCACGGTAGCTAAGGTTTGATCTTGTGAGCCTAGCATATACGGACATGGCCTCGGGAACACGGATCGCGAAGGTAAAGCATGAATCATATAGTAGATATGATGAACATGATGATTGTTAGCCATTGAAACTATATCAACTCTCGTGATGATCTTTGTTGATGTAGTTGATTTGGTTAGTGTGATCACTAATACAATGTGAGGGATGTTGTTTTGAGTGGGAGTTCACCTATTTTAATTTCATTAATTAATTTGAACTCAATTTGTCATCAACTTCGTCTAAACTATTGCAAATATGTTGTAGATCAATGGCAGCCCTACCATCAATTTTAATGCGTTCCTAGAGAAAGAAAAGTTGAAAAACAATGGAAGCAACTCGGATTGGTTCCGCAATTTGAGATTGTCCTCACGGTGGTAATTTGACCTATGTCTGGATGCACGCTAGGTGACCCACTGCGGTGATGCTACCGATGAAGTAAAGAATGTTTACCTCGCTCGGAAGAATCGGTACTCCATAGTTCGATGTGCTATCTTGTATGGTTTAGAATCAGACTTGAGAAAAGGTTTGAAGAGTCAGATCCATATGATATTGTCGAGGATCTCAAATTAATCTTTGAGACTCATGCGGCAATTGAAAGTTATGAAGCTTGAAAAGTTCTTTAAGCGCAAGATGGAAGAGGGTAGCTCCGTCGGTGAGCATGTGCTTAAGATGTGCAGGCATGCAAATAAACTTCAAAGTTTGGGTATAGTGATTCCTAATACTTTGGGGGTTTACGCATCCTCAATCACTACCACCAAGTTACAAGAACTTTGTGATGAACTACAACATGCGAGAACATGAACAAAGAGTTGCGAACTATTTGCTATGTTAAAATCTGAAGTGGAGATCAAGAAAGAGCACCAAGTGTTGATGGTCAATAAGACCACCAAATTCAAGAAAGCGAGTCTAAGCGGAAGGGACACTTCAAGAAGGGTGGTAAGAAAGTTACCACGCCGACGAAGAAGACCAAGGCTGGACCTAAGCCTGGCCGAGTGCTTTCTTGCAAGGGAGAAGGTCCTTTGGAAGCGGAATTGCCCAAGGTACTTGGCAGATTTGAAGAACGGCAACATCAAGAAGAAAGGTATATCGATATACATGTTATTGATGTGTATCTCACTAGTATTCGTAGTAGTGCACAGGTATTTGATCTTGGTTCGGTTGCTCATATTTGTAACTTCGAAGCAGAGCTGCAGAATAAGCGGAAGCTAGTGAAGAGCGAGGTGACGATGCGCGTAGGAAGCGGATCAAAGGTTGATGTGATCATGATTGACACGCTACCTCTTCATCTACCATCGGGATTAGTTTTATACTTAAATAATTGTTATTTGGTGCTGCGTTAAGCATGAACATTATATCGGGATCTTGTTTATTGCGAGGCGGTTACTTGTTTAAATCCGAGAATAATGGTTGTTCGATTTATATGAGTAATATGTTTTATGCACATGCACCTTTGATAGATGGTCTATTCTTGTTGAATCTCGATAGTAGAAATACACATATTAATAACATTGAAGCTAAACGATTGAAATTAAGCGATAACTCGACCTATATGTAGCCTTTGTCGTCTTGGTCACATTGGAGTGAAGCGTATGAAGAAACTCCATTCGATGGACTTCTTGAATCACTTGATTTTGAATCACTTGAAAGATCTGAAGCATGTCGATGGGTAAAATGACTAAGACTCCATTTTACGGTATGATGGGCGAGCTCTGGACTTATTGGAAATCATACATACCGATGTGTGTGGTCCAATGAGTGTAGCATCGCGTAGTGGTTATCGTTATGTTCTTACCTTCACGGATGATTTGAGTAGATATGGGTATATCTATTTCATGAAACATAAGTCCGAAACTTTCGAGAAGTTTAAGGAGTTTCAAAGTGAGGTAGAGAATCAGCGTAACAAGAAGATTAAATTTCTACGTTACGATCGTGGAGGTGAATATCTAAGTTACGAGTTTGGCGAGCATTTGAAGAAATGTGGAATACTTTCGCGATTGACACCGGGAACACCACGGTAATGGTGTGTACGAGCGTCGTGTCGAACTCTCTTAGATATGGTTAGTTCTATGATGTCTCTTCTGATTTACCACTATCATTTTGGGGTTATGCATTAGAAACAGCCGCATTCACTTTAAATAGGGCACCATCTAAATCCGTTGAAACGACACCGTATGAATTATGGTTTGGGAAGAAACCTAAATTGTCGTTCCTTAAAGTTTGGGGATCTGAAGCCTATGTAAAGAAGTTACAGCGGACAAGCTTGAACCCAAAGCGGAAAAATCGTCTTCATAGGATACGAAGGAAACTATTGGGTATACCTTCTATCATAGATCCGAAGGCAAAATCTTCGTTGCTAAGAATGGATCCTTTCTAGAAGAATTTCTCTCGAAAGAAGTGACTGGAAGGAAAGTAGAACTTCGGCGAGGTTATCGAACCTTCTCTCGAAATTGCGAGTAGCGACACGGAAGAAGTTCTGTGGTGCTGCACCAATAAGAAAGGAAGCTAGTGATGGTGATCATGAAACTTGGTTGAAGTTGCTCTGAGCCTCGGAGGTCAGAGACATCGTACCACTCCAGTTGGTATGATTCCGTTATGAATGTCATGTTGGTGGACAACACCGATGACCCCGAGACATATGAGGAAGCGATGATGAGCCCATTCCAATAAATGACAAGAAGCCATGAAATCCGAGATTGGATCCATGTACGAAAACCAAGTATGGACTTTGGTGGACTTAGGATGGCGGAAGGTGTCGAGAACAAATGGATTTTCAAGAAGAAAGCAGATGTTGATGGTAATATTCTGTCTATAAAGCTCGACTTGTCGCAAAGGGTTTCGACAAATTCAAGGAGTTGACTACGATGAGACTTTCTCACGATGCGAAGCTAAAGTGTGAGGATTATGTTAGCAATCGCTGCATATTATGATTATGAGATATGGCAGATGGATGTCAAAACAGCATTCCTCAATGGAGACATTGATGAAGAGTTGTATATGATGCAACCCAAAGGTTTTGTCGATCCTAAAGATGCTAACAAGGTATGCAAGCTTCAACGGTCCATCTATGGATTGAAGCAAGCATCCGAAGTTGGAATCAACGTTTTGATAAGGTAAATCAAAAGTTTTGGTTTTATACAAACTTATGGAGAAGCTTGTATTTACAAGAAAGTGAGTGGGAGCTCTGTAGCATTCTTAATACTGTATGTAGATGACATATTGTTGATTGGGAATGATGTAGACCTTCTTAATAGTGTCAAAGAGTATTTGAATAATAGTTTTCAATGAAGGATCTTGGCGAAGCACTTACATATTAGGCATAAAGATTTATAGAGATAGATCGAAGCCAAATATCATTGTCACAAAGTACATATTTGGACAAAGTTCTAAAGAGGTTTGGAATGGAAGATAGCAAGAAAGGGTTCTTACCCATGTTGCCCAATCGACCTTGAGTAAAACTCAAAGTCCGACATCGGCGAAGATAGAGAAAGGATGAGTAAGACTCCCTATGCCTCAGCCATAGGATCTCTAATGTATGCCATGCTATGTACTAGACCCGACATCGCATATCTTTGTTAGTCTAACTAGCAGATATCAAAGTGATCGAGTGGATCATTGGAATGATCAAAAACATCCTTAAGTACTTGAGAAGAACTAAGGATATGGTTCTTTCTTATGGAGGTGATGAACAGCTCGTTGTTAATGGTTACACCGATGCTAGTTGGAACACCGATCCGGATGATTCTAAATCACAATCTGGATCGTATTTATTTTGAATGGTGCAGCGATTAGCTGGAGGAGTGCAAAGCAAAGCGTTGTGGCGAGATCTTCAACTGAATCGGAATACATGGCTGCCGGAGGCTTCACAAGAAGCGATATGGATGAAAGAGTTCATTCTGAGCTGGGTGTGGTTCCTAGTCTTTGGACCCAATGTCTATCTCTTTGTGATAACATGGGCCATAGCCAATGCGCAAGAACCAAGGTCACACAAGAAGCTGAAGCATATCAAGCTACGTTTTCACGCTATTCGAGAACATATCCGGGATGGGGATATAAAGATTTGCAAAGTACACAGATCTGAATGTGGCGGATCCGTTGACTAAACCTCTCCAGGGCAAAACATGACCAACACCAAACTGCCATGGGTGTTCGGTATATTACCATGTAATCTAGATTAGATGACTCTAGTGCAAGTGGGAGGCTGTTGGAGATATGCCTAGAGGCAATAATAAATGTAGTTATTATTATATCTTTGTGTTTATGATAAATGTTTACATTCATGCTATAATAGTATTAACAAGGAAACCATTAATACTTGTGTGATTTGTAAACTTAATTTGAAGTCCCTAGTATAGCCTCTATACTTCACTAGCTTGTTGGTTGATTGATGATTGTGGTTTCCTATCATGAACATTGAGATGTTATTAACAACAAGATCATATCGTTAGGAGAATGATATGGTGGACATACTCCTATAGACAAGCGTAGCATAAAGATCAAGTCATTTCAATAGTTCAATTGCTATATGCTTCGATACATAGTAACCTAATTCCTTCGACCATGAGATCATGCATATCACCTTTTTGGATGGATGCTTTGATGTCATCAAACACCACACCGTAACAGGTGGCTATAAAGGTGGTATTGGGTGTTGGAAAGTATTGGTTGAAACACATGGATCAAGAGTGGGATTTGTCCATCCACATGACGGATAGATATTCTCTGGGCCCTCTCGGTGAAATGTCATCCAATTAGCTTGCAAGCATGTGACTTGGTCACAAGGGATCACATATCACGGGAACGAGAAACGAGTACTTCTCGATGTGAGGTTGAACTAGGTATGCGAGAGATACCGATCATAACCTCGGATAAGTAACATATCATGAGACAAAGGGAAATTGGTATCGTATGTAAGTGGTTCATTCGATCGCAAAGTAATCGTAGAAATATGTAGGAGCCATATGAATTTCAGATTCCTCTATTGGTTATTGTTAGGAGAAGTGTCTCGATCATGTCGCATAATTCACGAACCGTAGGGAGACACACTTAAGGATTGACGTTGTTTGAGTAGTTATGGTATTATGAAAGAGACCGAATGTTGTTGGTCTCGGATGGGATCCGCGAAATCACGAGGAGATCCGGAATGGTCCGGAGAATAAGATTCATAGAAGGAAAGTCCCATTTCCGAGTTGGGGAATGGTTCCGGTGTTTTCATCGGGAACATTCTAGAAGGTCCCGGAATGTCCGGCACTCCGGAGGGGAAGGGGTACATGAATGTGTCATTGCAAGTTGGAATGATTGCATCATGTACTAAGTGTTCTTGCTGTCCCAAATAAAGGATTAATTTGAATCCTAAATTGAAAAAGTCAAACGGCTAATTTGAAAGTCAAGCAGTTTTGGGAAGTGGGAGGAGAGGAGGAAACCGACTTGGGGAGAGTCCTCCTCCCAAGCAGCGGCCAGCCCTAGGCCGAGTTGGGGAGGGACTCCCTCCCTCCCCTGGCGCGCCAGCCCTCCCACCTATAAAGGGAGGGGCAGGGCTCCTCCCCTCCAACACACAAGTTTCCTATCCTCTAAACTAAACCCTAGATCTAGACCCCGGTTTAGAGCTATTCGGTTTAGAGCCTTCTAATTGGTTTAGAGCCTTCTAATTGGTGTGTCTAATTACTAGACCACTAATAGCCTCTCTCATAAGCTCCACCATACTACTTGGCTTAAGGCGAAGCCTGCGGGATCTTCCCTCTACCTCGGTACCACGCCGTTGTCTTTTAGAATCGCGAGGAGAGTGCTACAACCTCCATTTTCTTTGGAACAAGGGAGGAAGGTCTTCGTCGAAGTACCGAGCGATGTGACCATTGGGGCGCTCTTGAAGCAGCGCCTGGGAAGGATCGTCTCTGCGATCTTGAGATCGGAAAAGTACGACTACATCACCCACGAGAATCTGCTCTCGTTAAACACTTTGGAATCTTCGAGGGTGAGTTATTCCATCGACTCGTTGCTGCAATCTAGTAGATAGATCTTGGCTTGTTTGTTTGTATGCGATAGAAAATTTTTGTTTTCCATGCTACGAACCCCTACATTTTGGCGGTTGGTTGCAACATCTCATCAAAAACAACACCCTTGGAGATCAGCTATACTTGTTGTCTAGGTCAACATCTTCGACTATATCGACTTTCCAAGATGCGAGAAAAATGGGTATACATTTTACACGATAGCCCAAGATAAAAAGAGCACCAACCAAAACAATGGTGTCCGCTTTGATGCAACAGACAACAATGGGTCAAAGACCACATATTATGGTTACATAGAGGAGATATGGGAACTTGACTATGGACCTACTTTTAAGGTCCCCTTGTTTCGGTGCAAATGAGTCAAGCTGAGAGGAGGAGGGGTTGAGGTAGACAAGAAATACGGAATGACATCGTTGGATCTCAACAATCTTGGGTACTTAGACGAACCATTCGTCCTAGCCAATGATGTGGCTCAAGTTTTCTATGTGAAGGACATGTCTAACAAACCTAGAAAAAGAAAAAATAAGAAAAAGAATACATCAGACGATGAGCCAAAGCGCCACATAGTTCTTTCAGGAAAAAGAAACATCGTGGGAGTGGAGGACAAGACAGACATGTTAGAAGATTGTGATAAGTTTCATGAAATTCCGCCCTTCGCGATGAAGGATGACCCAAGCATCATGTTAATGAATGAAGATGCTCCATGGATACGACGGGATCAGAAAGGAACACACGCGAAGAAATGATATGTAATAATTGTAACATTTTATGAGTGAAGATGCTCCATGTGTCCATTTTTATAGTGTTGTCTGCAAACAATCTTGAGTGTGTTAGTCCCGTTTGTGGGCTGGAGGGTTAGTCGATTCATACTTACCATTAAGATCTAATCTCCAAGCGTGAGGTCACATATTAGGAGTGCCTCTATGACCAGTTTCTCGGAGATCTGGAGGGGGGATCGGCATCTCCGAAACTTCCGTAGTGGTGTCCCTACTCGAAAACCATCTTGCAGCTTGTAACTTCTCTAACTAGATCAATACGCCTGGGAGCTAACTAATTTCACATATTAGGGAGTGCCTCTATGACCAGTTTCTCGGAGATGCCGGAGGATTGGGCTCCGGCGGCATCTCCCTGAAACTGGCCATAGTGGTGTCCCTGCTCTCGAAAACCATCTTGGAGATGCCTCAAACTGGCTGGAGGACTGGACTCACAAGGATGCCTATTTATAGTACAAGCAACTTGCCATAATGTCGACACTCACAACATAATGTCGACACTCACGACATAATGTCGACACTCACCTCTATTATTAGTGCTGAGTCATGTTTTGTCCCGGTTGGTGTCTCCAGCAGACTAAATTTCTCCAACCGGGACTAAAGAAAATTTACAAATGAAATAATTTATAAATTATGCAAATAGATCAATGGATATTATATTAAGATTCTTTATATTTTTCTGATAATAATAGTCATATTATTTGTTTTATTTGGATTATTACAATAAAAGATATGATTTTCCAAAGTTTTTATATTAGTTTTGAATTAAAAATGAAAATTTACATAAATGAAATAATTTGTAAATGATGCAAACAGATAAATGGATATTATATTAAGATTCTTTATATTTTTCTGATAATAATAGACATATTATTTGTGTTATTTGGATTATTACAATAAAATATATGATTTTCCAAAGTTTTTATATTTGATTTGAATTAAAAAAGAAAATTAACAAATGAAATAATTTATAAATGATGCAAACATATAAATGGATATTATATTAAGATTCTTTATATTTTTCTGATAATAATAGACATATTATTTGTTTTATTTGGATTATTACAATAAAAGATATGATTTTCCAAAGTTTTTATATTAGTTTTGAATTAAAAAAAGAATATTTACAAATGAAATAATTTATAAATGATACAAACAGATAAATGGATATTATATTAAGATTCTTTATATTTTTCTGATATTAATAGACATATTATTTGTGTTATTTGGATTATTACAATAAAAGATATGATTTTCCAAAGTTTTTAAATTTGATTTGAATTAAAAAAGAAAATTTACAAATGAAATAATTGATAAATGATGCAAACAGATAAATGGATATTATATTAAGATTCTTTATATTTTTCTGATAATAATAGACATATTATTTGTTTTATTTGGATTATTACAATAAAAGATATGATTTTCCAAAGTTTTTATATTAGTTTTGAATTAAAAAAGAAAATTTACAAATGAAATAATTTATAAATGATGCAAAAAGATAAATGGATATTATATTAAGATTCTTTATATTTTTCTGATAATAATAGACATATTATTTGTTTTATTTGGATTATTACAATAAAAGATATGATTTTCCAAAGTTATTATATTAGTTTTGAATTAAAAAAAGAAAATTTACAAAAAAACAATTAGTCGCGGGTCGTGGCTGGACCCGGGACTAAAGGGTGCCTGCACGCGGCAGCAAGCGGTAGAAAAACTTTAGTCGGGTCGTGGCATAACTCCAGCGACTAAAAGGTCTTTAGTCGTGGGTTAAGCCACCGGGACAAAGACCCTTTAGTCCCATCCATGGCTTGAACCCGCGACTAAAGGGGTCCCTATATATTCTGGCGCAAGGGGAATTGCTGCCCCAACGCCGCATTTCTCGTGAAGGCGAAGCACCTGAGACGAAGACGAAGCAGGGGAGGTGTTGTCCGATTCCGCTCCGCCCGTCTTGTCGTGCTCCGTCGTGCGCTGCTTTCTGCCGTCTTGCTCGCATCGCCTCGCTGCCTAGACGCTCCGACGCCGTGCTCGATCTCCGCCTTTTCTTGTGTATGCCTTCGCCACACGCCGCCGTTGTATTACCTCGATGTCTGTCAAGCCGTACATTGCGTCCCGCCGAGATGCCTCGATCGATGAGTGCTCGAAGGGAGTACGGGCGGGTGTGGTTTTTTTGTAATTATTAGTTATCTAGGTTATTAATTATTGTAATTGTAATTAGCTAGGATTAGGATTATTAGTTAGCTAGGGTTATTAATTATTGTAATTGTAATTAGCTAGGTTTTTTTGTAATTATTAGTTAGCTAGGGTTATTAATTATTGTAATTAGCTAGGGTTATTTTTTTGTTTTAGTTATTAGCTAGGATTATATTGTTTTACCACAATTAATATTAGGATTATTGTTTTACCACAAATAATATTAGGTTTTACCACAATTAATATTAGGAAATGTTATAGTTCTTTTCTATAGTTTTTTATAGTTTTTTTATATTAGGGTTTTTTGTTTTAGTATTAGGATTATTGTTTTAATTAAAATATTAGAATTAGGATTAGGATTATTGTTTTAGTGATTTTTTGTTTTATTTATTAAGATTAGAATGAGGATTAGGATTAGGGTTATTTTGTTTTGTTTTAGTTATTATGATTATTGTTTTAGCACAAATAATATTAGGATTATATTGTTTTAGTTATTAGGATTATTGTTTTTTCTAACCTGTTTAACTCTTTTTTTTATAGATAATTAAGTCATGGATCCATCCAAAGATCCTGGTCACATCGGTGAAGGTTTTCTTCAGGGCATGATAAGAGGTGAAATTCCTCTTAATATTACTACCGGCGCCGAAGATATTTTGCTCGAGGAAGAGATATCCTCATATCTGAATCCATCCGATGATGGACTATAGGAAAACCTAATGTACCAAGGGGAAGACCAGATGGACGAAGGGCAAACAAATAACAACAATAATGATGACCCCTCGATAGGATCCGGCGAGGTACACATATATATATAAAGTCTTGTGTTACCTCTATTCATTAACTGATCTAGATATATATTAATCACTCTCTGTTCTTCTTTTATCCCACCGGATCGAAGCAATCGACAGCTCGAACGAAACAAGGGCCGAACAAAAAGTTGGATGGTAATCAGAGGTTCACCATCGAAGAAATAGATGATGATGGTGAACCGATTGCTCCAGAGAAGCACCGGAGGATGTTTATAAATCAATGCGGGGTACTTGTTAGGGACAACTGCCGATCACCATCCAAGAATGGAATAAGTCAAAGAAAGCCGATGAAGAATCTATGACTATGTCACCGATGATGCCAAAGATGACCTTTGGCAGAAGCTCATAGCGCATTTCATACTACCTCCAGAGTATGAGGAATTTGAGGTAGATGGTATTACCCCAAGGCCGGGTGGGCTTGAAAATAGAGTTTAGGGCTAGAGGCTACAAGAGTGCCGTCCCTAAGTGGGAAACTATGGAGAAGGAAATGAGGGTTAGGCGTCACTCACGATGCGGATGGATGGCCGAGAGGTCAAAACTCTTGGTGAATGCAGACACGGGGATCCTTGGACCCGAAGCAGGAAGACATTATTTCTTGAGAAAATTCTAAAACCCTCCCAAGACCTTATTAAAGCAATGAACGATGCTCAATTGGGATTGTTCTGTCCCGAGAGAGAGAACGACGAGCTGACACGCGCCCTAGGGAATCCTGAAAAGGAAGGGCGAACACGAGGCAAAAGCGCGGTGTCTCGTTGAAGAAAGGGTTTCCTTGATGCGATGCGATTCTGAAGCCATCGAGAGAAAGAAGGACCGGAGGCGGACGGATCTCGAGGTAGAGCAGGACCTAGCTGATCTGAAGAACCTCATGCATGAAATTAGCCAAAGGCCACCGTCGTCAACTCACCCGCGGTCTGATGATCCTGCATTGGATATTAGCCAACGGAGAAGCAGCGTGGCTTCCACGGAGGTGATATCAAGTAACTAATAACTCCGTTGTTCATTTTCTTTGCCGAGCGGTGTTGGACACGGTTCATCTGAAAATACCAGGTCCATTCAAAGAGGAGATAAGCATTAAATGGTGAAGAGTTTACAGCAGCCACGGAACTCATTTATGTGGATACTAAATGCAGTACATCCGCGAGTTGACCCGATGTGGAAAGTTGACTCACATTATATTTATGATTTGCGAGAGAAACTAGAGCCAGACCAGCGCATAAGAGCAATTCAAGAGGAGCTAGCGGGATTTATGATGAAGGAAGTCCTTGATGTACATGGAGAGCATTATGCGGATGACGTGGAACTCGATTTGCCTTAGTCATCTTCATGTAGCCGATATGATATATATTCATCAATGACCATGTAATTTCAAAACATTTCTTCCTTTTGATATGATTGATTATATGTATGCTTGCAAGGGATCAATTAATTATATAAATGCATCGACGTGTAGCGTGTATGTAGTAGCGTATAATATGTATATTGAAATATATGTTTGAATTATAGTGAAACACAAAAGCGAAAAAGGCGAAATGGCAAAAAAGGAAATACACAATCTACGCGTGGCGAAAGAATGTATGTTCTCTGCATGACGAAACCTTTTAGTCCCGGGTGGTGTTGCCGGGGGACTAGAAAATTTCCACCCATGGCGCTGAAACAGCCACGTGGCTATTATCAGTCGCGGGCCGTTGCGAGCCGGGACTAGAGGGGGGTGCTCTAGTCCCGTTTTCGTAGTCCCGGGCCCAAAACCGGGACTAGAGCCCGTTGTGGCCCGGGACTACAACCCTGTTTTTCACCAGTGATCTATTTCTTATCCCTCTCTCCCTGTATCTTTCTTCTCGTTTTTCGTCGTTTTTAAAATTGGAGGCTTTGAATCCACGAGACTCTCCGGGTGGTTAGGCCGACCTAGGGCAACCCATAATCGCCATCCCGCATCCGTCTCGGCTAGTTTGGCGATGGTGTTGCGGCGAACGGTGGCCGGTGATCCTCGTCCCAGATGGTGGCAGGTGGCGGCGGGGATCTGTGCCTAGCCGCGATCTGTCCAGTACGTTGGCCTCGACGCCGGCGCCCAGGCCTTGTCTGTGACACTAGGGCGCTTGTGGAATCCGCCCCCGGCATGGTGGTGGTGGCCTCCTTCTCCGCCAGAATGGTCGGACGGGTGGTCTTGCCGTCTTGCGGCGGATCCTGCTAGTTTCCGGCGGGTGGCGCGGGGGTTGCTGGCTCGGTTTCAATAAAGGAGGTGGTCCTGGATCCCTCTCAAGCCAAGACGATGATCTGCCGGATGTTGGTCTCCATTGATCTGGTTTCTGTGTCGTGTTCCGGAAGGCTCCGCTGGCGAACTCCATAAGTGTTATCATGCCGTGAGTTTGCTGGAAGCATTGAATTCGGTCCTACACACCCATGTTTTACCCTGACCGTTTGGTTTCAGAGGGTGTGCTTCGAAGCTTTGTTGGCTGTTATTATTATGGGGCATGTTCTCGTTTCATGGTGCTGACGGGGAAAGTCATGAAGACCGAGATCTGAGGACGGACAATAGTGGTTCGAGTCTGGGTGGTGATGAGGAATTGTCTAGGTGACTTGTGAATTGGAGAAGTGGCATGCAAGTGGGGCATGCATAGGAGAGGTTCATGGTCCTACCTCTCAGGGTGAAAACCCAGGGTCTGGCCTTAATTGGTTGTGCCTGGCAATGGCCTTGTTGAAGGTATTGTTTTGAGAGCGTGTACTTTTTTCAAGGTAAAAACCTAGATCTTTGATCGGACGATGACGGTGTTTGCACTGTTTCCTTCTTGGAGGCATCGTTTTGGAGAAGTTGGACTTCTGGTGCTGTCTTGGTGGTGGTAGTACTGCTATTTCAATGAATGAGTCACTGTAGCGGGACTTTTTTTTTGTAATTCTTCTTTTTTTTGGTTGTGTGCATCCGTGTGGCCGTTAGGGCAATATGTTGTTGCAGAGCCTAGATGTAATTGCTACCATCTGATATTAATATATGCTCCTTTCCAAAAAAAAAAAATCACCCTCCCGTCCTAACGGGGTTTCTCCCGGACGATCGGGTCCGATTCTCAAAAACACCTGTCAAATTGTCTTGCGTACCGTCTTTCCGGCAAGACTCCCTCGGTGCGTGTTACGCGCATCACGCTTGCTGTCGAGGTGACATGTTCGTTTGATAGCACTCGGTTGAGTGCCAATTCTTAAGGAATTTCATTGGCCTTTGCATGACACGCAAGGTCATGCAACGCGTTCATAGATAATTACTCCCTCCGTTTGAAATAAAAAATGTCTAGATACATCTCATTTATAAACCTAAAACATCTTATATTTCTAAACGGAGAGAGTAGTTACTACTAGTTGCTCTCGTATGTCAACGCACACTCGCACATGGCTAGCTTTCTCGTATTTGCCATATCAAATGATCAAATCAGCGTACCACAAGTTTCTGCAGATCTCCCTTTGGAGACGTTGCTGTGAAGACCCCGGGGAAGGTTGTTGCCGTACCAGGCGACGCCCTATGCTTTTATGTAATTGAGGAGGAAGACAGCAAGCTTTGCTAAACTTTTTTTAAATAATATATTTTTAATCAATTCCGAAAATAATATATAAAATTTTGAAGTTTGGATTCGAGCACGGCTGCATACATGGTACACCGATAGGAATAATTGGTGTACCATATATGCAGGTGCTAGAATCCGAAATTCTGAATTTTATGTATTATTTTTGAAATTAATTAAAAAATATTATTTAAAAAATTATCGCAAGAGTTTTGGTCACCTGTCTAGTTTTTTGCTTGTAGTAAAGCTTTGGTCACTTGTCTAGTTTTTTTGCTTGTAGTATAGTTCTTTTTCGTAGTTCCTGGTTGTTTGTTCTTTTCTATTTGAGCTCAGTTTTAGTTGCACGATGTCTTTAGACTTTAGTGTTTTTAATTAGCACTCTCCATCACATTTTTATGTAGAATGTTTTCTCTCATTTTGACCGTCGCTCTCCATTGCATTTCTCTAGAACATGTTTAGTTGAAAGCGCGTCAACGTCCCAAAAGCAATAGAAATTATAAATAGATCAATAAACCACTAAGTGACGACTATAGACAGTGGCATGAGCTAAAGTCGCGTCAACGTCTTTGCCCCTAGATCACTAGAGAGCCTGGTAAAGATTGTCATAGTGGATCTTGTTGTAGTATACATACCAGAGGTTGTCGTACTAAGGCCTCAAAGGACCATGACACCAGAGCAACAACCATCGCCAATGATGACAACATAGATCGGGAAGACTCACCTAAAACCACACAAGCGAACATGAAAATCAACATATCCGAAGTGATTTGTCGGACTGCGACTCTCTGGCGCCCTTTGTCGGTGCTAGACGCACCAACAGAGTGAGGATAGGACGGAGATGATCTTATTTTGACTTCAGGATGTAGCCGTTGTCTCGCCATCTCAAAGAAGACATTGAAAACAAGCTAAACATAAACCTTTCCACCGGTGAGAGACCGATCTGCCACACATCCAAGGCTCCAAGACCATCGGGCCGGAATGGACGGTAGCATCGCCGGTGAGAGGAACGAAACCCTAGGTGTGTTTATAGCTGCCTCACGAATGTATGTATCTCTTTCCTGTCCTGCTGAGGGCAATATTTTTCATATGACTTATACTTGTTTACACAATTTTGTACACTTCAATTGTTATCCATGGAATACAAGCAAAGAGGCCCTCAAGGTCGAACACATAAGCAATAATGACTTTTCCTAATTTAGAATTTAGACCGGACGAAAATGCAAAATAAGCGCTTGAGCTCGACTGTGCGTATAAATCAGAGCCACAAAACACGCTGAAATACATGCCCTCTAGGGATGTTGGCAAGAAATGGAGGGAGGGACCTTGCAGGTGTATGTGTCGGTGAGGGCAGCTCCCAAACCTCCGGGCGAGAGGACTGCTCGGTGAATCGAAAATGCTTGCGGTCATACGTCTCGACGCGTCCTCTTGTATCAATTCTTTCTTTTTTCCCCCTCAAACTTAAGTTTGCATGGGCCAGTTTTCTTTTGACCCATCGAAACCCATATCCAGACTATGTATATCTTCATATATGTGTACTCAGCCGAGCTGGTTATACTCCACGTTCCCACCGGCTAATCCCACCTCCTGTTCTCGTGATCTACGTTTTGCCATGTCCTATTTTAATTTTTTTTGCTGCTGCTATGTACCTTACGATTTCCGCCTTTCGCAGACACGTGAGCATACGTGTATGGTGAATATACGTCTAAAAGGACCATACGGGCGTTGGATGAGTTTGTATAGTCTTCTAAATGAATCGGTATCAAATTTCTATTTATCAAAGTTTAAACAGGAGGGGGGCACCGAAGCAAAAAGTAGTCATATGTTAGTTATCACAGCCACAAAAGAAGCTTAAATCCACCTTGTATAAAATATAGATATAAGCACATCCACGTGTATTTCTATACCAAGGGTTTAGTTGTAGTGGTCCTCTATAACTTAATTGTCACTTTCCATCACATGTCTCTAGGACAGTTTTAGTTGCACGGTGTCTTTCGTGTTCTTAATTAGCACTCTCCATCGCATTTCTATGCATGTAGGATGTTTACTAGTGTATCGCTCTCTCTCATTTTGACCGTCATTCTCCATTGCATTTCTCTAGAACATGTTTAGTTTAAAGCACGTCAACATCCCAAAAGCAATAGAAATTAAAAATAGATTACTAAACCACCAAGTGACAACTATAGACAGTAGCATGAGCTGAACCGCATCAACGTCTTCGTCCCTACCTCACGGAGCCTGATAAAGATTGCCGTAGTGGATCTTGTTGTAGTATACATCTGAGAAGTTGTTGTCTAAGACCTCAAAGGACCATGACACCAAAGCAACAACTATTGCCAATGATTACAATGTAGATCAGGAAGAGACTGACCTGAAACCACATGAGCGAACAAGAAAATGAGCGGATCCCAGGCGATCTGTCGGGCTGCGATTCTATGCCCTTAAATCGGTGCTAGACGCACCAGTAGAGTGAGGATAGGGCGAAGATGATCTTATTCCGACTTTAGGATGTAGCTGCCATCTCATCATCTTGAAAACATTGAAAACAAGATAAACACAAAACATAAACCTTTCCACTGGAGAGAGGCCGCAGTCCACAACACATCCAAGGCTCCAATATCATCGGAGGCGGAACGGACCGGTACCATCGCTGGTGAGAGGAATGAAACCCTATGTGTGTTTTAGAGCCGCCTCACGAATGTCTATATCTCTTTCATGTCCCGCCGAGGGCAATCTTTTTCATATGACTTCTTGTTGTTTACACAATTTTATACACTTCAATTGTTATCCACGGAAAACAAGCAAAGAGGTCCTCAAGGTCGAACAGATGAGATGAGCAATAACGACTTTTCCTAATTTAGAAGCGCTCGAGCTCGACTGTGCGTGTAAATTATCAGACTGAAATCCATGCCCTCTAGGGGTGTAGGGAAGAAATGGAGGGAGGAACCTTGCAGGTATATGTGTCAGCGAGGGCAGCTCCCCAACCCGGCGAGAGGACTTCTCAGTGAATCGTCATGCTTGTGGTCGTACATCTCGGCGTGTGCTCTTGTATATATCCATTCTTTTTTCTCCTCAAACTTAAGTTTGCATGGGCTAGATTTCTTTTGACCCGTCGAAACCCATATCCACACCGTGTATACCTTCGTATATGTGTACTCGGTCAAGCTGAGTATACTTCATGTTCCCACTGACTAATCACACCTTATGTTCTCGTGATCTACGTCTTTCCATGCCATGTTTTGATTTTTTTGCTGCTGCTACATACCTCACGATTTCCACCTTTCGCAGACACATAAGCATACATATACGGTGAGTATACGTCTAAGAGGATCATACATACTTTAGATGAGTAAATATAGTCTTTGAAATGAATCGGTATCAAATTTCTATTTCTCAAAGTTTGAACAGGAGGGAAGACACCGAAGCAAAAGTGGTTATATGTTAGTTATCACAGCCACAAAAGAAACTTAAATCCACCTCATTTGGGTATGTATAAAATATAGATATAAGCACATCCACGTGTATTTCTATACCAAGGGTTTAGTTGTAGTGGTCCTCTATAACTTAATTGTCACTTTTCATCACATGTCTCTAGGACAGTTTTAGTTGCACGGTGTCTTTAGTGTTTTTAATTAGCACTCTCCATCACATTTCTATATGTAGGATGTTTACTAGTGTATCGCTCTTGTTATATGTTGATCCAAATTCTACAAAGTATAGGCCAACTTCTGACGAGTGGAGCGAGGCCCGTCGCCGGGAGGCTTGGGCCGAGCTGATTGATGGTTGCAACTTGAGTAAGTTTGAGTTCTGTGAGCACTGCATCTTTGGTAAGCATAAAAGAGTTAAATTCAATGCTTCCGTTCATACCACCAAAGGCATATTAGATTATGTGCATGCTGATGTATGGGGTCCGTCCCGTAAGACTTCTATTGGTGGTGCTAATTATATGCTTACTATTATTGATGATTACTCAAGAAAGGTGTGGCCTTATTTTCTGAAGCATAAATCTGATGTTTTTGATGCTTTTAAGAAGTGGAAAGTTATGGTTGAAAAACAGACTGAGAAGAAGGTAAAGGTACTACGTACTGACAATGGTATGGAATTCTGTTCTAATGAGTTTGAGGAGTTTTGCAGTAACGATGGCATGATCAGGCATCACACCATCCCATATACTCCTCAGCAGAATGGCGTGGCAGAACGCATGAACAGAACCATCATCTCGAGGGCTCGTTGTATGTTGTCTAATGCAGGTATGCATAGGCGTTTCTGGGCTGAAGCAGCCAACACAGCGTGTTACCTCATCAACAGGTCACCTTCTATTCCACTTGAGAAGAAAACTCCTATTGAGGTATGGTCAGGTTCACCTGCTGATTATTCACAGTTGAGAGTTTTTGGTTGCACTGCTTATGCTCATGTTGATAATGGAAAGTTAGAGCCTAGAGCTGTCAAGTGCATATTCCTTGGTTATGGTTCAGGAGTTAAGGCATATAAACTATGGAATCCTGAAACAAAAGGATTTTGTTGAGTAGGAGCGTTGTTTTCAATGAATCCGTTATGTATCATGACAGCTTGCCATCAGATCCCTCTCTGTTGCTATTGGAGAGGAGGGAGTTCGATGTGCGGTGGAGCACTGCGAAACTATTGATAATAATGTTGTTGTTGATGATACTCATGAGGAAAATATTGATGATGATGTTGTTCAGCACTCACCTCTTGTTTTGCAGCAGCCAGGAATCTATTGGTGGCGATAGACCGAGGCGTAACATAGTTCCACCTCGTCGTTTAATTGAAGAGTGTAATCTTGTACATTATGCTTTGAGTTGTCTTTGAGCAGTGGAAGCGATTCTGAACCTGCTACATATAATGAAGCCATTGCATCCGTTGACGCGAGAAGTGGGTATCTGCTATGCAAGAAGAGATGCAATCGCTTGAGAAAAATGGCACATGGGATGTTATCGCTTGCCTAAACAAAAGAAGGCGGTCCGCTGCAAGTGGATCTTCAAGAAAAGGAAGGTCTATCTCCCAAAGAGCCTTCAAGGTACAAGGCAAGGTTAGTAGCAAAAGGGTTCAGCCAGATTCAGGTATTGATTACAATGATGTGTTCTCTCCGGTTGAAGCATAGTTCCATTCGTACTTTCTTTAGTATTGTGGCTATCGTGATCTTGAGCTTAAGCAGTTAGATGTCAAGGCGCTTTTACGCATGGAGAGCTTGATGAGGAAATATACATGGACCAACGAAGGGTTCATAGTGCACAGTAAAGAGGATTTTGTGTGCAAATTAAAGAAGTCTCTTTATGGCTTAAAGCAATCTCAAGACAGTGGTATAAAGGTTTGATTCATTTATGATCTCACATGGTTTGAGAGGTCTAAATATGATAGTTGTGTTTATATCAAGTTTGTTGATGGGTCACCTATATACTTGCTGCTATATGTTGATGATATGTTAATTGCTGCCAAGGGCATGAAAGAAATCACTACTTTGAAGGCACACCTAAGTAGTGAGTTTGAGATGAAGGATCTTGGTGCTGCTAAGAAGATCTTAGGTATGGAGATTACCGAGATAGAAAATCTGGTTTGTTATTTCTTAGTCGCAAAGTTACATTAAGAAAGTTCTTCATCGTTTTAATATGGATGGTGCCAACTCAGTTAGTACTCCTATTGCTCCTCACTTTAAATTGTCGGTTTCTCAATGTCCTACTACTGATGAAGAGTTTGAGTACATGTCAAAGGTGCCGTATTCTAGTCTGTTGGTTCTTTGATGTATGCCATGGTTTGTTCTCGTCCTGATTTATCATATGCTATGAGTTTGATAAGTAGATACATGGCTAATCCTGGTAAAGAACATTGGAAGGCTGTTCGGTGGGTTTCAGGTACCTTCTTGGCACTTCAATGCTTGTTTGAAGTTTGGCGGGACCGGTGAGGGACTCGTTGGCTATGTGGATTCAGATTTCTTTGCCGATTTGGATAAGAGAAGATCCCTCACAGGTTATGTGTTTAATGTTGGAGGTTGTCTGTTAGCTGGAAGGCTACATTGCAGGCTGTTGTTGCACAATCTACTCTGAAGCTGAATACATGGCTATTGCTGAAGCTTGCAAAGAATACATTTGGTTGAAAGGTTTGTTTCTGAGCTTTGTGGAGATGATTCTTGCATTAATTTGTTTTGTGACAGTCAAAGTGCCATATACCTTACAAAAGATCAGATGTTCCATGAGAGAACTAAGCACATTGATGTCAAGTACCATTTTGTTAGAGACATTGTTGCTCAAGGTAAATTAAAGGTATGCAAGATCAGCACTCATGATAATCCTGCTGATATGATGACTAAACCTGTTCCTGTTGCTAAGTTTGAGCTTTGCTCGAACTTAGTTAGTTCTTGATTAGCCCAAGTGGCTATTGGCGAAAGTATTTGCTTTGTTTGTTCAGGAGATGGTTCTTGTTGATGCTACAAGGAGAAATTTGTCTCAAGGTGGAGTTTGTTATATGTTGATCCAAATTCTACAAAGTATAGGCCAACCGACGAGTGGGCGAGGCCCGTCGCGGAAGACCTAGGTTTCCACCGATATATAAAACCCTTTTAAGCCTACTGTTGGGATAGTTGCATCTGTGAAATCCCCGGCGTTTGTAAACACTCCTCGATATAGTGAAGTTTCGCTGGCTGGCGCCCGTGGTTTTTTCCTCTCTTTGTTGGAGAGGTTTTCCACGTTAAATCTGTGTCTCCTTGCTGTGTTTTTCGTTTTCGTTCTTCGTTATCTTCTTGTCGCGATTGTAACAGCTCTCTCTCATTTTGACCGTCGCTCTCCATTGCATTTCTCTAGAACATGTTTAGTTGAAAGCGCGTCAACGTCCCAAAACCATTAAAAATTATAAATAGATCAATAAACCACCAAGTGACGACTATAGGCAGTAGCATGAGCTGAAGTCACGTTAACGTCTTTTCCCCTATATCACCGGAGCCCGGTAAAGATTGTCATAGTGGATCTTGTTGTAGTATACATACGAGAAGTTGTTGTGCTAAGGCCTCAAAGGACCATGACATCAGAGCAACAACCATTGCCAATGATAAAAACGTAGATTGAGAAGAGACTAACCTGGAACCACGAGCGAACATAAAATCAATAGATCCTAGGTGATCCCGGGCTGCGACTCCACGTGCCCTTCATCGGTGCTAGACGCACCAGCAGAGTGAGGATAGGGCTAAAAGGATCTTATCCTAACTTCAGAATGTAGCCGCCGTCTCACCATCTCGAAGAAGACATTGAAAACAAGATAAACACAAAACATAAACCTTTCCACCGGTGAGAGGCCGTAGTACATCACACATCCAAGGCTCCAAGACCATGAGAGGCGGAACAGATCGGTAGCATCGCCGGCGAAAGGGACAAAACCCTATGTGTGTTTTAGAGCTGCCTCACGGATGTCTGTATCTATTTCATGTCTCGTTGAGCGAAATCTTTTTCATATGACTTCTAGTTGTTCACACAATTTTATACAGTATAATTGTTATTGTTGTTGTCGGCTCCCCAACCGCCGGGCGGGAGGACTGCTCGGTGATTGTCATTCTTGCTGTCGTACGTCTCGGTTGCGCTCTTGTATCCATCCTTTCTTTTCGAGCTAATTGCACCGGTGGTCAACGACTATCCCCTTAGGTGAAGATTAGTCCTAGATCTATCAAAGCATGATCCCGTGTTCCTACATCTTGTCATGCGGAGTGATCCTTGGTCCTAGCTAGTCTAGAGGCGACGCTGGGAAGCCACGCTGGCAGGAGGGCACATTCTCTGAGTGGATATTTTGCTAAAAAGACCCTCGTTCTAATTCTCTCAGTGAAGCCGTGGGTGTCTTCGTATTTTCTTAGCACCAATAAATCCCTGCACGATGCAATTCACAGAGAGAGAGGCCTCAACAGCGTGGTGGTTGATTGAGGGAGGTAGGCGTGGTCGACGGTGGCGAGGTCGCACACGTGGCGGCGGCGGAAGCTGCGGGGCGACGGCCGTGGCCTATTGGGACCCTACATAAACGGCGACGCGGACGTCGTCGAGAACGGCGACGAGTACGGGCCATGAGATCGTCGACGAGGATGGCTGTCTGAGATTCTCAGGAAAATATTGGGCTTCTCTGATTTCTGCTTGTATCTTGCATATCTGAAAGTTTAGCTGTGTCCTCTGATTTCCGCTTGGCTGCAGCACAGTTCCGTTACCAATTTCAAGATTTCTTGCAATGTAATCCGTCAGTTGTCGACTGCTTGGCTGCTGTTCATCGAGTAATTTCTAATACAAGCAGCGGCATGAGCCGAAGTGAGATGCCACTACCAAGGGCATCTCCACCGGCCCGACCAATTTGGTCGTCTCAAACGGTCCGGTTACGTCTGTTTACGGCGGGCCATAGTTAGAGAGGGGTCTGGCCTGTCCGGTCTGTTCGGTCAGCCTTGGCCGTGGCGTGACCCATTGTCTAATCTGGGCGTTGACATTTTTTCAAATTCAAACATAAACCAATGGGCAAAGTTCGTACTTAAATTTATATTCAAAATAAAAAATAGAATTTAAACAAGCCTATCCTAGCTACCGATCTTCGCGCGTCGACGCCACCTCGTCTATCTACGGGTCGAGGTCGATGTACTCCGGCAGCATCCAGAGGTTGGGCGGCGGCAGGACCGGAGCAGGAGCGAGCGCAGATGGATTGATCGCCCGCACAGGCCAGGGCGCCCAACCGTGCGGGAGGTGCGCCAGCTCCATCCCCACCTCCGGTGCAATCGGAGGCGCCCATCCTGGCAGCGGCGGCGGTGGAGGCATTTGGGCGTCCGTCTGCGCCACCATGTCGGTGAGCTGGACGGCTCTCGAAGCCGACCCACTGGGCTTCCTCCTCCCGCACGCTGGCCTCAATGGCCTGCTTGGTGAAGGCGTCCTCGTCATAGCCCCGTGCGGCACCTTGCGGTACTCGGGGGCAGGTTTCACGGCGTCGTCCGCGCCTCTGCTTGACGATGATGTCGTCGTCGTCCTCCTCCTCGCCATTGCCTTCCTCGCTGTCGAGATCGGCGTCGAAGTGGTTGACGACGTCCTCGTCGTCCGAGTCGATGTTAGAGACGGGATAGACCTCCCCCGACATCAGGTCGCGGCGGATGGTGGTGGCGCGCCGCACCTTGTGCTCCCACTCAAGGAACTGTTTCCAGTACGCCTCTGATTGGTAGCCAACCTTCCACTGTTGGGCTGGCGGGAGGCTCCTGACCCGGCGGCGGATCTCCTCCTTCAGCCCTTTGCCCTTCTTGGGCACGGCGGCACGGACACGGTCCGGTCGAGGTGTTAGCGGTGGGGAGGGACACGTCGTTGTGCCTGATGCCCCGGCCCTCCCTCCAGCGGTGCTTTCACTCCGCGATGCGAAAGTACTGTCGCGCGTGGCGCTCCCCCTCCTGCGGTGGCGGGTGAACCTCCACGGGGCGGCCCCGGAAATCCTTCGGCCGCGGCGGAGGTGGTAGGGATGTGCTGCGGAGGAAGGTCGGAAGCCGGGAGCGCTGGCTGCTAGAGCAGACGCCTCGTGGTCGTTCTTGCTCCATCCCTTTTTCAGCCACGACGGCGTCTTCATCGTTGGTGGTAGCGGCGACGGGTAGGGTTTGCGATCGCGAGAGGTGAGGAGGGCGGCACCGACGGCGCATGGTTAAATAGCCTAGCCGCCCGTGAACACGCGCAGCTTCCGCTCCTTTGCCATCAATGCCGGCGGAAGCATAGCGGCGCCCGGTGGTCGGTAGCGTCGTCTTGTCGCCATTGATGGCGCAGCTGCCGCCGGTCAGCCTTCCGCGCAGCGCCTCTGAATCACTGTCGTGGTTGCGTCTGAATCGGTACCGCCGACCGCGTCTGAATTAATGCCGCCGGTAAGCGACGGCTGACTGGTGGTCTAGTGGACCAGTCCGCGCGCGTCCGAACCGACGCATCCGTTGTCTAGATTAGATACATGAATAGATTATGCCGGACGTGTTTGTTCGAATGGATCGGTTCACTGAGACGCCGCACACGTCCCGCGCGTTTGCACGGACGAGTTCATATGTATTGCGTCGCCCGGTGGAGATGCCCTAATTGCATGTGCAGTAGTCTAGACACCGCCATCTGTAATGGGTGTCCACGTCACAAATAGACTTCTCTACGGACACCTGCTGCAATACACTATTTGTTTAGTCGTTCGTAAGATCCACAATTTCCGGAAACTGACGCACGGGAGGTTGGCTGAATCGGATTGATCGTGAAGGGAAAACGGGCCAAATACAGGCAGACCTTTCGTACAACGGCAGAAAAGCTGTCGTTAGGCGGAGATATTCACGGGAACAGACTGGCTGCAAGTATACAGATGGACTGCTTCTCTCTCGTCGCTCACTTTCCTTCACCTCACCTAAATTTCTTTTCCCTCCATTTCAAAATATAAAATATTTTAGGTTTTTTAGAAAATATATCTAGATTTTTTTTAGTACTCCCTCCGACCCATATTAGTTACGTAAATTTGTCTAGATTTAGATGAATCTAGACAATATTTAGTATATAGGTTCATCTAAATTTTGACAAATCCAAGTCAAGTAATATAGGTCGGAGGGAGTATATATTCACTTTAAACATGAGTAAATCTACATACTAAAAATAGTCTAGATACATTTACTCTCTTATATTTTAAAATGGAGAAAGTACGTGGCTTTTCTTGCAGACAGCTTATTAGACATTACTGTACATGCTCTAAGGTGCCAAATGGGATCCCGCCAAAGTTCTTCTACTTCTACTTTAACTCTTAAAATCTAGTATAAATTTTAAGCAAAAATTTAAACTACATTTTAACAAATAAACTAGAAGTAGAATTTATATGAATTCAATTGACACCTAGCCACTACTTTACCTCGCTACTTTCCAATCAATTGCACTACTTTACTCGGCTCGGATTGAAAAACACTGGCTCACTGCTACCGTCGACATGGCAAAACAGGGCATCACCAAATTCGATCGATTCAATTAGAAACAGGGGACTCAGTGCTACAACCAAACCGGTGCATCAGTACTCTCGATTCAACTAGAATAAAAGGACTTTTTCGCCTTTGATCATAACATCTCATTGAAACCTTCCGCACCTATGAAAACCGTCTTCGGGGGAGCCTACCATTGTAAAGGGGTGGGAATTAGGGCATCTACACCGCAAGGTGCTTAGCAAGGTGTTTAAAGAAATAAATTGGTTTTTATTTAATCACGGATGTTTAATTGTACTAGGTAGACGCCTAACTAGACACCTTTCCTATACATACAGCACTGGTGCTAAAGAAACTGTTTGATTTATTGAGGCTCAGGAACATATTGATGAAGCCCTCTCCGGCAAGCTACTGATCTAGATGAAGCCGACGGTGGGCTCCCGTTTCGCCGCCCTCTGCGATGATGAGGCGGCGGAGCATGTCGCCGTAAGGATCGCGGAGGAGGCCATCGCGGAGGAGCCTTGGACCAGGGTGCTGCCTCGCAAGGTCCGATCTCAGAAGGAGATTTTGGAGTCATTTTGGCTCGGTGCCGGCTACCCTACCCGGGAATCGAGGTTTTGGGAAAGCGGCGACGGATGCTGGTTTGTGCTCTCCTGCTGGGTGTTCGCCGCCGATCGTGTTTGCGGGCGGTAGGGCAAGATCGGTGTCGCCGGAGGTTTCGGATCGGGAGGCGGGACGACCCAGATGTTCTTCTTCTTCGCCGTCTGGTCTGCGGTTGGCCAGGCCACCGCCTCGTATGAGTCCTTGGAGAGGACCGCTCCCTCGCCGTCGTTTCACTCCACCGCCGGTGCTTGACGATTTTCTCGGGCGGGCGGAGTTCACGCCTGGTCTTCCGCCAATCACTACGCGGCTGGAGCGGGGTTCAAGCCTGAGACGTGCAGACTCTAAGGGCTCCTTCGATCCGGGTGGGACCCAGCAGCAGGAAATCCAGGACGAGTCTGTTTCGGACTGGGTTTACTCGCGGCGTAGGTCACGCCAGCGTTTCTGTCGACCCACCGCATATCCATCGATTCGTTCCGCCGCATCGCCCTGCTCCGTTTCTTCGCCCGTGTTCTCCGCCGCGGGGCTGTCCAGATCCTTCGCTGAGGTTGCGGCGGCTTCTTCTCCGGCCTCCATGTCGGGTCAGCCTCCCCGTCCGTCTGCGCCTAGCGGGACTGGGATTGGAAGCGCAGTGCAGCCCCAGGCGCCGTTGGTGTCTACGTCGATCTCCATCCCAGCATCGTCGTCGGGTGTTGGGCTAGTGCTCGCGCCGGGAGGAATGGCGGGCGGTTCCTTCGTCCTGCCGCAGCCGCTACTCCCTCTGCAGCCTCCGTCGCGCCGGTCGGGCCCTCCGGCATACATGCCGATGGCGGGGCAGGTGCCGTTCCAGCAAGCTGGGGTTCAGTTTCAGAGGCCCGTGTTCCACCCAATCGTACCGCCGCACCAGTTCTAGTTTCCGCGAATTGACATGAGATGATGTTTCCTCGGGCTTAGTCAACAGCCACCGGTGAGAACAAGATGAAGAAATAGAAAACGCATGTGTCGTCTCCTCAGGTTCCTCTTGGTCCGGTGCAACCTCAGTATCAACAATTTCAACCACCGTTCATGTCACCTTCAGTCATGCCACCTCCGGTTGGTTCCACTCATGCTACACCTGCTGTTGCGAGCTTACCTCTGCCTGCTGGTCCGGCGTATGTTCCTCCGGTGGTTGTAAGTGCACCGGCTTCTGCTGCTATTCCTCTGGGCGGTGGGAGTGCTACTGATCAGGTAAAAACCAAGAAGGTTGTCAAGTGTTGGAAATGCTCTGTGGACACATGCTTCTAAAAATTGTCGATTCAACACTCTTGTCTTGTTTGCAACAATTTGGCACATCCAACTAATAGGTGCCAACGCTGAAGCTACCGAGCCCTCTGCTATTGTCGCTGGAAATGGTACTGATGATACTCCTTTTAATCAACTTCCTGATAACATTTATAAGGCACACCTGGAACCCAAGCGTTCCCCTGTTGCAAAGGTGTCAATTGTTGGAGCTGCTGTTTCCGCTTCTATTATTGAGTCTCAGATGACCAGGATATGTCCTCTCAGTACGCAGTGGAAGTGGGAGGCTCTTCCACATGGTGATGATGCTTTTTTGGTATCTTTTCCGTCTTTTGAGGATCTCCAGAGAGTAGATGGTATTCAGATGCCGGTGCCTTCTCATGATGCTCGAATTGTGTTAAGTATTTGAGAAGTGGAAGAAGTTAAGCATAAGTTTGTTTTGCCTCAGCTTTGGGTCCATGTCGGTGTACCTCACCATCCGCCACTTTCACGGTTTGTGGGCCATTGGTTCTCTTTGGGGTACTCTGTTGATGTTGATTTGGTTACCCTCCATAGTGTAATATTATTCGTATTTGTGTGGCCATGATGAATCCAAAGGCCTTGCAAGTGTGTTGGCCTTAAAGGGACCATATATTCTGTTAATGCAACTCTCAGGTTATTGGGGTATGATTTTGTCTTGACGAGCCAACTGATTTTATTCGGACCCTAGCTTTCGCCATTTTTACGGAGGCATAAGAATGATGATCTGGATGGCGGGGTGGTGCTAAGGATGGGGGCAGGGGAGGTGCGGCTGGCCATGGCGTGCCAGGGCCTCGGTCATCCAATATGGAGGTTGACACATCGCAATCTCATAGTGATGATCTGGTACTCATGTAAACAAGCTAGACACGGTTGCTACTTGTATTGCTGTTCGCCTTTAATTCCAACCCTCGGACTCAGCGGGAAGGAGATTGTGGCTATGTCGTTCACCCATCACTTATGTTAGGCGCTTTGGCCCAACAAGGTTGGGAGTCCTGTTTTGACCAGGCTGATTACGCTATGGTTAAGTCCGTGATGTTTCTCAACAACAAGATCGTAGCGTTTCTTCTCCGTATACCTTGTCACCGTTGGATGATCCTATTGTCATGGTGCCGCCCGTCTCTCGAGGAATCATCGAAACCTTTGGGGCTCTTGGGGTCGTTGATTCTTGGAGTGGGACCGAGGCCTGGCGCTACTTCGGGAGGGTGGCGAGGCGTTGGACAGGCACAGCCAGCAGTGGTGCCTCATGGTCCTATGGAAGGCTTGCAGTGCTGTTCTTGATGGCGTCACGAGGAGCTCGTTGCAGCTGGTCTTCTTCTTTGTACGAGGAGTGCCAAGGAGTTCTTGCTCGAGCCTCTTGACACGCGGATCTGGATGTTGCCGTTGCAATCGGATGCATTACCTCTGTCGACACTCGGAAGACACCGTAGTCCAGTGCTGCGACGGAGTGCCCGTCACCCGACAGGCGATGATGGTTCATTGCGACGGATGTTGACTCCTTGGCGAAGGCTATGCGGAGGAAGGACAAGAACTTGGATTCTTATGGTAATATATCATCGTCTAAGTCCTTTCTTTCTTTTCCTTCGCATATTTCATCAAATCTTATCTGTTGGTATTTCTCTTGGTAAGAATGTTAGTGATGTTTCTATTTCTACTAAGGTCTTGAGACGGATGGAATTCGACCGGATAACGGTTGCTCCTAAAGTTCGACCTCTGTTTTTTCCACTTACTCGGATGATGATGAGGATGCGAATGCCACAGCAGATGGTCAGCTCTGTCTCATTTAGTAGGTGAAGTTTTAGAGGTTGGTTTTGGCGAGAACAGATTAAGCTCAGTTTATGAACTAACTGCTTCTGGTCGAAAATCTTCCTCTAAAAAAAGGCACTAAGTCTCGGAAACGAGATTTAGCTCCTAAATCTATTTTTGTGTCCCAATGAATGGCATGTTCTTGAATAGCAGAGATCTTCGTGACTTGGCTAAACATTTACATATTGCACTTTGTGCTAGGGAACATAATCTAGATTTTATAGCTATTTAAAGCGGGTGAGCGAGAATTCTCACAAAGTTTACTAGATGCGCCTTTAGGGAGGGCTATGACTTTGTGTGGAATTCTCATCCACCGAGGGGATGCAGCGGCATATTACTCGGTGTAAGGGCTAATACCATGGATATTTTAGCTTGTTCGGAAGGAGATTATCATATAAAGCTCCATATCCATAATAAAGCTGACAATTTCACATGGAGCCTTGTCGCTGTGTATGGTGCGGCCGGGGCGTGTTCAAGGCTAATTCGCCGAGAATTGGTAAACTTAACTAAGGATAATCCATACCCTATTCTCATAGGGGGGATTTTAATCTGCTTCGGTTCCCATTCGAAAAGAGTAAAGGCCGGTTTGATGATCATTGACCATTCCTTTTTAATGCTGTCATAGACAGTCTTGACTTGAAGGAAGTTGCTATGATCGGACGACAATTTACTTGGGCTAATTGTCTACCAAATCCTACATACGAAAAACTTGATCGTGTTTTGATGGACTCTGATTGGGAAGAGCACTTCCCTCGAGTCTCTGTACGCGCTCTCGAACATATTGAAGCTCTGTCTGATCATGCTCCCATTTTATTGACCACTGGATTACCTCGGACACGATGCTCCCATCAGTTCAAATTTGAACTTGGATGGTTACAAGAGAGGTTTCCAGGATATGGTTAAAACAATTTGGGAAAGACCGGTTCCGGGTAGTACCCCAATCCAGAGGTGGAACAATAAAATGCGTTTAACACGCAAACACCTTGGGGGATGGGCACGACACACAACTGGTATTCTTAAAAAGGAGAAGCAACGTCTTTCGTCAATTATTGATGAACTCGAGGCTTTAGCAGAATGTCGTTTGTTAACCACGCAAGAAATTGAGCTTAAAAGCCATGCAAATGCGGAGGTAGCAAGACTTCTACGTGAAGAGGAATTAAAATGGTATCAACATTCCAAAGCTCAATTTATTTTGCATGGAGATTCGAATACAAGGTACTTCCATAGTGTAAGCCAATGGCGACATAAGAAGAAGTTTATTCGATCTTTAACGCAAGATGATGAGACGATTGAGGACATGAGCAGTTAAAGCATATATTACAAATTACTATAAATGTTTGTTTGGGAACGGAAGAAGGTACCTTCTCCTTGGGCGAGACCAGACGGTTGATGTACCTCGGTGTCGATGAGGAAAATAGCCTATTGACTGCTCCCTATTCGGAGGAGGAAGTCAAGAAGGCTGTTTTCCAAATGGAACATAATAAAGCCCCTGATCCTGATGGATTTCCAGCTGAGTTTTATCAAACCTTTTGGGATGTTATCAAAACAGATTTGCTTGCTATGTTTGCTGCCTTGCACTCGGGCCAACTAGATTCGTCCAGATTGAATTTCGGTGAGATTATTTTATTACCTAAGGTTAATGAAGCAGAACGGATTCAACAATAGACTCATCTGTCTTCTTAATGTTAGTTTTAAGATTTTCACCAAAGTTGCGACCATTAGGTTAAATTCAGTGGCTGATCATGTAGTTCGCCCCTCGCAAACTGCTTTCATGCAAGGTCGCAACATACTTGATGGTGTAGTTACCTTACACGAAACAGTTCATGAACTACATAGAAAGAAACTGAACGGGGTCATTCTAAAAATTGATTTTGAGAAGGCCTATGATAAAGTAAAATGGCCTTTTCTTTAACAGACTCTTAGGATGAAAGGTTTCTCTTCTGAGTGGCGGTCTTTAATAAACGGCTTTGTGTCGGGAGGTAGCGTTGCCATAAAAGTCAATGATGACGTTGGCAGATACTTTCAGACTAAAAAAGGGCTTAGACAGGAAGATCCATTATCACCAATGCTATTTAATATAGTGGCTGATATGCTTTCTATCCTGATTGAGCGTGCAAAATCCGTGGGTCAAATTGAAGGTGTTATTCCACATCTGGTAGATGGAGGTTTATCTATCCTTCAGTATGCCGGCAATACAATTCTTTTTATGGAGCATGATCTGGAGAAGGCGAAAAACCTGAAACTAATACTTTCAGCTTTTGAGCATCTATCGGGTTTAAAAATAAACTTCCATAAAAGTGAATTGTTCTATTTTGGGGATGCTAAAGAGGCCGTTCATCTTTACGCTGAACTTTTTGGTTGTAGTCAGGGCGTCCGATTCGGTATTTGGGCATTCCGGTTCACTACCAAAGACTCACAATGCTGAATGGAAAACTGTCGAACAACGTTTACAGCTAAGGCTATCAAGTTGGAAAGGAAAGTTATTATCCATTGGAGGAAGATTGGTACTCATTAATTCAGTACTCAGTAATATGGTGCTATATATGATATCATTCTTTCAAATTCCAAAAGGAGTCTTGCAAAGGTTGGATTATTTCCGATCAAGATTCTTTTGACAGGGTGATAATGAGAAAAAGAAGTATAGACTGGCTAAATGGAATGTGCTTTGTCGTCCCAAAGAACAGGGAGGCCTGGGTATACATGATCTGGAGATCAAAAATACCGCCTTACTTAGTAAATGGCTCTTCAAATTATTAAATGAAGAGGGATATGGCAAACAATACTTAAGAGAAAATATGTGGGTTCAAAGCTTTGTCTCAATTGGTTTGGAAACACGGGGACTCGCATTTTGGGCGGTCGATGGCTACGAAGAAACATTTCTTCCGCTTCGGAACTTTTTCTATTAAGGATGGATCCCGGATTAGATTCTGGGAGGATAGATGGCTTGGTACCACTTCACTCCGTGAACAATATCCTGCCTTGTATTCCATTGTATGGTATAAGGAGGAAACGATTGCCACCGTGTTGGGATCATTTCCTCCTGACGTGTCTTTCAGGAGGAATTTAATCGGTGTAAGACTAGACTCTTGGATCATGTTATTACATCGGTTAACACATGTTCAACTATCAGCGGGACACGATGTATTCCGTTGGAACTTAAATGAGGATGGCTCATTCTCTGTTAGTTCCTTATACAATGCCTTAATCCAGCCAGTTTTTCCTTTCTTAGATAATAGGATGATCTGGAAGATAAAGATACCCCTTAAGAATAAAAATTTTGCTTGGTATCTTCGTCGAGGGGTCATTCTTACAAAAGATAATCTTATTAGGCGGAATTGGCATGGAGATCCTAGGTGTACATTTTGTCACAATAATGAGACAATAAGACACCTATTTTTCCAATGTCATATCGCCAAATCTATATGGCCAGTTATCCAAGCAGCTTCTGGTTTGTATCCATCGAGTAGTATCGCCAATATCTTTGGGAATTGGTTACACGGTATAGATCGCAAGTTTAAGCTATTACTTCGGATAGGAGCGATTGCCATTATATGGTCGCTTTTGCTATGTAGAAATGATAAAGTATTTAATGATACAAACTGTTCACTTCTGCAGGTTATTTACAGATGCACTGGTACCCTTCGGTCTTGGGCTGCACTCTATCGTGCAAATCATCGAGAGCTTTTCACGGAGGTGTGTACTCGGCTGGAGGACACGGCATGGGATTTGTTTACCCGACATGGCTGGCAACATAATCTTCGGATAGACCTACCTACAGCTCCTTAGACGTTTTACAATTTCTCATCATGATATGTAATTCGCTGTACGTTATTTTTATTATTTTTGTTTGGAACCTGGATTTTGGCGGATGTGTGCATCATAAATATGCAGAGACCGGGTGTAATATTTAAAACTTTTAAGTAATAAAGCGCCCTTTATCGAAAAAATGTAAGCACATTGCATTGTAGATGGCCTTAGGCGGCCACGCGTGGAAGGACCTAGCGCTGCAGATCCTGGGGTCTTCACGGACTACAATGCGGAAGTACCATGGTTAAAGACTAACAATTTTTTTTATAAAGAGAATATAATAATATCGTGAAGATACTAAAATACACTCAGCCTCTATAACAACTTAGCGCCTAACGGTTCTATGGATGCACATAACCAAAAAAAAAGAAGAACGGAGAATTACATAAAAGAAAAAGTTTCGCTACAATAATCTGTTCCCTAAAACCGTGAACCAAACATCACCAAAATAGCACCAGAAATTCAACAACTCCAAAAGTGATGTGTCCAAGAAGAGAATAGTGCTCGAGCGATGTCATCGTCCTAATAAAAAACCATAAATTTTTACCTAAAAGAAAGTCCGCACCGACAAAACAATACCTTCAAGGCCAGACCATGAGTTTTCATCATGCAGGTTCAAACACTGAATTCCTCATGTGCTGTCGCTCCCACTTGCCAATTCCTTCAAGGCTGGGGGCCTCTGGGGATCGCCTGAGCGGGGGGCGACCCGGGAGGGATCCTATTTTCGTATGGTAGGGCTTTTTCATACATGTAATATACACAGATACCCTTATACAATGGATAAATACAATATAAAGAACTATACATCTCTAACACAGTTAAGTAGCAAGGAATTGGAACCGAGTTGCCCTTCAACACATGACCCGGCATTGCTTCCCTGTTCCAATTTTACTCTGACACCCATATCCTCCCTCCTACCCTATAAATACATGGCTAGTTCCTCTTGAAAACATGGGGATTCTTCCACTTGACTGCCTAACAACAAAGTAGTCTTTCACCAAGAGACATAAACCTCTTAAGGCCCACAAAAGTCAACTCCGCCGATCGTGAAATGGATGCAGATAGCATTGTAGAATACTTCAGGGGCAAGAGCATCCTCATCACCGGTTCAACTGGCTTGCTAGGAAAAGGTATGGTGTTCATGATCACTACCTCTTAGGATGTGACCTGCGTCGTGTGCCGATCATCTAAAAGGGCTTAGATGCACCTTGGTGTTTGATTTGTGGCTAGTTCTTGTGGAGAAGATACTAAGGGTTCAGCCTGATGTCAACAAGCTCTTCCTCCTGATTCGGGCTTCCGACGTTGAATCCGCAAAGCTTAGGATTCAGTCTGAGGTGAAAACTTTGTTTCTAGCCCCTCCGACCATTGTGCTTCTTTCAAGTATATACTTTCTTGTGTTAGACCTATCTTTTCTCGTCAATCCATTTCAATCTATTCTGACCTTCTCCCAGCAAGAAAATTTCATGGGACAGGTGTAAATGCATTCCACAAAGAAGACATGCTGTGGTCTATCTTTCAGCTGTGTGAGCTCACAGCATCTTGCAAGGCTGCACAACAAAAGTAGGGACTGGTTCCTCAAAAAAAAAAGTAGGAACTTCCTGGGCTTTTCCCCTGAAAACTGATATTTCAGCTGATAAATGGCTGATGAAAAAAAATGGAACATAGTATTTGCTGAAACGCCCAAATTGCAGAATGTTTTTTTTCAGAATCACCTCATTATATAAAAAACTAAGCAATATTCATAGGGAACCCCATGCCGTGCAACACCCGGCCGCACCTTTTCATGTTGTAAAAATGAGAATTAGCACGCACAACACTATTAGTAAATTAGTCACAGCCACTAGTCTAATCTTCACCCAATTAACCTTTATGAGACACATAACAATTTCAGAAGCTTCCTTCACCAAGTTACTCTCAAGAGTCGGTTGTTTACATTAAAGTGAAACTACAGGACAAGTTGTCTCATTTATGTTTCACAAACACATAGTCATTTGAAATTAATTTAAGGACAAGTTCGTGTTGGAAGGATAATCTAGGGTTGCTAGACCATGTTCCATCTGGCTCAAAATGGTGAAGAGTTGGCATACAACTAAATCTGGTGAAAAGAGCTTATGTCCATATACCATACGCTTCAAGATATAATAACTGTTATTCGAACAGTTTTGTATATGCTTAAAAATATATGATCCTTCTAGGTTCGTAAAAAATCCAAAGCCTATCACCTGTCAGCTGTAAGGAACCGGTCACAGTAACAACACCTGAAACCATTCAGAGGAGGAGGTGATATATTTAGGTGCATGATCAGACAAATAAACTGAAAAAACAATGAAAACTGTTTCTGTGTGCCACAGGTTTGCAGGGTTTCTTGATCGACTAAGTCGGCAACTGGATTGGCATGATTCATCGATGAGAAAACCTTTTTCCTGAGAGAGTATTTTGATGCATAGTACAGAAGTCATTTTCTAATGGTGTGTTAGTATTTTTTTCAGGTCACAGGGAAGGAGATCTTTCAAGTGCTGAAAGAAAAACATGGTGCAGGTTTTGATAATTTCATCCAAGAAAAGATATGTCCTTTGGTAGGAGACATCATGTATGCAAACTTTGGACTAGACGCCGCCAAACTAATAGAATTATCCAAGGACATCGACATCATCGTCAATGGAGCTGCGACTACGAACTTCTCTGAAAGGTTTGAGGTGTTTCTGGTCACAGATTTCTAACATAACATTATAACAACATACACGCCACTGAAATAATTGGTCAAAATGTCATGTATTTTCAGATATGACGTGGCTTTCGACACAAATGTCTTGGGAACGAAGCACGTCTGTGCATTTGCAAAGAAGTGTACCAAACTCCAGATGTTGCTTCATGTTTCAACTGGTGCGAAGCAATTGGACTATGATCTATGCATTGTAGTTGATGTCCTGTTAATCAAAATTCTAACTCATAAAGTGATTATATGGCGTGAACAGCCTATGTAGCTGGTGAACAAGTGGGGATAATACCAGAGAAGCCATTCTTGATGAGCGAGACACTAAGGGTGGGCACACATTTGGATATCGAATCTGAGCTAAGTATGATCAAAGAGACCAGGACAGAACTGAGGGCTAATTCTTCAACTGAGAAAACTGAGAGGAAAATCATGAAGGAGCTTGGCCTCAAGAGGTCAGACACAAACAACTAAATAGGAAAGACAAACAAACCCCATACTTATGCACGTGTACTCTTTTCTTCCACTGATAAATTTGCTAAATGATTCTTATGCACAAATGAATGAAGGGCACGACACTTTGGGTGGCCAAACACCTATGTCTTCACCAAGGCAATGGGGGAGATGCTGTTGGGACAACTGCAAGGGAACTTTCCGGTGGTCATACTCCGCCCCAGCATGATCACCAGTATCTTCAAGGAGCCATTGCCTGGATGGATGGAAGGAATCAGGTGACTGAAATTCAAAACAAAAATCTTGATTCTTCACAACAGTGTACACAGGGACTGCTACAAGACCCACTGAATGATCACTGAACATTTCACCCTCCACAGGACAATCGACACGGTGGTCATTGGTTACGCCAAGCAGACCTTCTCATTCTTCCTAGTCGACCTTAATTTAATAATGGACGTGGTGAGTTTGTTAAAAATTTGGCATCCAAAGTTAAATTTAAAATGGGAACTTGATCAAGGCACAACGCAGTAACCAGCGATGATGTGGTCCTGGTTGGGGTGGTTTGGACAGATTCCGGTGGACATGGTAGTGAATGCTATGATGGTTTCCATGGCAGCACACCCAGAGGAGCAAGTACATATCATCTATCATGTAACATCATCAGTGCGCAACCCTGCACCCTATGCGGTCCTCGCGGAGTCAGCCCACCAGTACTTCTTCGACAACCCACCATGTACAGGAAGGAATGGCGAGCGCCTGCGGCTGAACAAGATGCAATTCTTCAACACAGTCGAGCGATTGAGATTGCACATGGCCGTTAAGTACAAGCTCCCTCTCGAGGTTAGCTACCATTCCAACAAGGGAGCATTGATTTTGCAGATGCAATGAAAATGAAATTAATATTATGTGCTTCTATGAAGCTTGGACAGATGCTTCGCCTTGTAGCGCTCTGTGGTGTTTTCTCACAGCGCTACAACAAGCTCAGCAGCAAATACAGATTTGTCATGCAGCTAATCGAGCTATACGCACCATTCTCCTTGTTCAAAGGATGGTAAGTAACTTGAATGCTTATCAAGATCTCTTTTGATTCTGCGCTTACATGGTATACCAATGCGTTACCTTAGCTATCAACATATACCATTTTTTTACCCTTAAAAAATACTGTTCTTTGACTTGATTTTATCAATCTTGAAGCTTCGATGACACGAACTTGGAGAAGCTAAGGATGGCGATGAACAAGGACCAAAGTAACAATGAAGCCTATTACTTTGATTTTGACCCCAAGTCCATCAACTGGGACGACTATTTCTATAGCGTTCACATTCCGGGTGTGCTCAAATATATGTGTGACGGAGTTATATTGAACTAGACAACTTTCTAGGGCTCATTATAGCGTTGATATTACTACTGTACTACACTTGTTATGCAACTATGATGAATATGTATTGTACATCATTTTGTGACGAGACTCTAATGAATTTGTATGTATACATGTCCATGGAAAGAAGGGGCAGTCTTCACCTGGAAAATGTACTCCCCCTGTCCTGAATTATATGACGAGATTTGTCTAGATTAACATGTATCTAGACATGCTTTAGTGTATAGATACATGCGAATCTTGAAAAATCCCTGACATCCTTTTTAAGACGGAGGGTGTAGTATTTCGCCATAATCCAACTTAGTTGAAGGTGTTAAATTGGTTCAGGGGGAATGAGAGGCGCTGGCGTACAAAATTCGCCAATAGAACAAAGAGCCACTAACAAGTAACAAGCCTCCAATAGATTCCTCGTGCCATTGTCTATGAAAATAATGTTAGTTACAAAAATTGTAAGGTACTACTATGACCATGTACGGCTATCGATTACCAGGAGTATATGACATTTGATATTCAGATTTCACTATAGTTTGCAGTAATCTGAAGGTGTATAGGAAGTTGCTTCTTAACAGGTACTCCCTCCGTTTGGGACTATAAGTCTCGCGCGGATAACTAGGTTGCTAATTTGGACAACAAAACATAAATAGTATAGTATAAAAATTATACCATTAGAAACTTTAGAGGTTATATTTTCTAATGGTATAATTTTTATGATATATAAGTTATATTTTGTTAGTCAAATTAACAATCTAGGTATGCGCGTAGGACCTATAATCCCGAACAGAGGGAGTAGTACACTAATCTGGCGTGACTCCGCGGTGCAGTGGATAGGTGTTTTTCTGACCCACCCGTCTCATCATTGGTAGTATTGCAATTACAGGACATTAGCACACTATCATGCATCCAAATGGTTCAATACTTAGCTTACTTTAATCTTAATTGCCGACTGCCCATTTAATGTACTCTAAATTCTTATGAGCGCGCAGGCGCTGAAATGACGCGTGGAGTGCACCGGCTAGCCGACAAACGCACTCGTGCACTTTCTTCTCCCGTAACCACCCGATTCGCTCATCTTCCCCAAATCGCTCCGGCCCACGTGGCGCCTCACCCACCCACTGCACTGCCCCGTCCATCCACCGCACCGCGCCACCGGGACCTTGTGAGGAAGTTTAACATGCTCCCTGGCAGCGGGCGGGGCCCAGGCTGTTACAATTGCGACAAGAAGATAACGAAGAACGAAAACGAAATCACAGCAAGGGGACACAGATTTAACGTGGAAAAACCTCTCCAACAAAGAGAGGAAAAAACCACGGGCGCCAACCAGCGAAATTTCACTATATCGAGGAGTGTTTACAAGCCGGGATTTCAGATGCAACTCATCCCAACCGTGACTTACAAGGGGTTTATATATCGGTGAAACCTAGGGGCTTACACGCCCAAGCCTCCGTGACGGGCCTCGCTCCACTCGTCAGAAGTTGGCCTATACTTTGTAGAATTTGGATCAACATATAACAAACTCCACCTTGAGACAAATTCCTCCTTGTAGCATCAACATCAACCATCTGAAGACATAGAAGGGAACTGACCTACAAAGGCTGTGGCGGCTAGGAGGAACTCCCACTCCTAGTTAGGTCAAAGAGCACTGAGAAAAGGGACCTTATATAGGTCAGACACTGGGCTGGGCTAGATGGGCCACATAAAACTTCAAGACGGCCCAGAGGCATCCAGCAGTATCTCCAACACTTATCCAACATCCAACACTCCCCCTCAAGATGGGTGATAAATATCAATCATTCCCATCTTGGCACAAGCAAGATTACACTCTTTTGTACCCAGCCCTTTTGTCAAACAGCTAGCCACTTGTTGTCCTGATCTCACATAAGCCAGAGATACAATGTCTGCATCAATCTTCTCTTTAATAAAGAACCTGTCTATCTCCACATGTTTGGTTCGGTCATGTTGGACAGGATTATTCGCTATGTTTATTGCAGACATATTATCACACCACACCTTTAAGCTTTCCTGCCTTAACACTTTCAGCTCACTTAAGAGGTTCCTTACCCACAACATTTCACTCAAGCCTTGTGACAAAGCCCTATACTCTGCTTCAGCTGTGGATTTTGAGACAACAGATTGTTTCTTGCTTCTCCATGACACCAAGTTCCTCCAACAAAAACACAATATCCGAGGTGGATCTTCTATCATCCAAGCAACTAGCCCAATCTGCATCACAATAGCCATCTACATTTAGATGTCCATTACTTTTGAACCATAGTCCTTTTCCTGGAGTGCCCTTTAAGTACCTCAAGACTCTTTGAGCTGCTTCCAAGTGTCCATCCCTAGGATCATGCATATAGCGACTCACTACACCCTTGCATATGATATATCCGGGTGGTGTGGCATAAGTAGATTAGTCTTCCAACAAGTCTTTGATATTTCTCCTTGTCCACGAGTCGCCGGACTCATTACATTTATTGTTTTGATCAATAGGAGTTGAAATTTCGGCATCCCATCATACCCATATCATTTAAGAGATCCAAGGTATACTTTCTTTGAGATAGTGCTATTCCTTTGGAAGATCTAGCAACTTCAATTCCTAGGAAATATTTTAGTTTTCCTAGATCTTTCACCTCAAAGGCTTGACTTAGGCATTTCTTCAATCTTGTAGTTTCTCCCTCATCATCTCCTGTGATGATAATATCATCAACATACCTTTGCCGAATGGTGATTTTACATTCGAATGTTTGTAAAATAAAGTATGGTCTCCATTGCATTGACCATATCCCATGCCACACAACTTTCCTAAACCTATCAAACCAGGCCCGCGGGGATTGTTTTAGACCATATAGGGCTTCCTTCAACCTGCATACCTTTCCTGTAGTTTCAGATGTGACAAATCCTAGTGGTAACTCCATATACACTTCTTCCTGTAAATCACCATGCAAGAATGCATTTTTTACATCAAGTTGATGTAGTGTCCATCCAAAATTTGCTGCACAAGATATTAATATTCGAACAGTATTCATTTTTGCCACCGGTGCAAATGTCTCATCATAATCAATGCCATATGTTTGACTATATCCTCTTGCCACTAGTCTTGCCTTATATCTCTCAACTTTCCCTTCTGGGTTTTGTTTTACTGCATAAATCCACTTACAACCCACTGTCTTCTTTCCTACTGGGAGATGTGCCAACTCCCATGTTTTGTTTTTCTTCAACGCCTCTAGTTCTTCCATCATTGCATTGCACCATCTTGGTTCCAGCTTAGCTGCCTTCTAGTCTTTAGGAACATGTACAGCTTGCAGCGAGGCAACAAACGCTCGAAACGAGGAAGACAAAGCCTCGTAGGAAATATAATTCCCTATGTTATGGTCATCGTAACCATGTCTTTTTATTGGGTTAACTTTTCGTACTCCTTTTCTGATTGCAATTGGCAAGTCTAGCGTATTGTTTGATGCGGTCTGAGATTGACCCCCTTCAGATGAATCCACACTTGTGCTCTTTTGTTGTTCGTGCTGTACTTCGATAGGCTGCTCCCCTTGACCCAAATCTTGTTGTTCATGCTCATTGTCTTGTTCCCCCTGACTCAGATCTTGTTGTTCCCCTGGCCCTTTTCTCCTAGAGTAAACAAGAGGATTTTGCTGCCATCTTTGTGGTGGTGTAGGTCTCTCAACATGCTCTTGAGAAAGCAGGCCTATCAAGCTGTAGGGATCTCATAACAATGGGAATTTGTTGTTGTTGTTGGTCATCTTGCAGAGTGTTCCCATTTCATTCTCTCCTCCTCTTGAGCATTAACAAGTTGTGGTTGGTCAAGAACACAAACAAGTCGGCGAGATCACTTGTGTCACCATAAAATGGTTACGATTCAAAATGTGACATCCATGCTCACAAATGTCCTTCTCTCTCAGGGGCTCCAACATTTGTACCCCATCATCGGAGGAATAACCAATAAAAATGCATTTGATAGACGGGATCTAATTTCCCCATAGATGGCCTGTGATCCCTAACAAAGCATATACAACCAAAGAGTTTGGGTGGAACAATGAACTCATTTTTATTTAGAACGAGTTGGCACGGAGATTTCATACCCAATATCTTTGAAGGCATCCGGTTGATCAAATAAGTAGCTGTAAGAACCTCACTCGGAGGAACTTGGGTACATTCATGGTAAACATGAGAGATCTAGCAACTTCAAGAATGTGCCTATTCTTTCTTTCAGCCACTCCATTCTGAGGAGATGTATCAGGACATGATGTCTGATGTAGAATACCTTGTGAAGATAAGAAACTAGCAAATGGTTTGTTGACATATTCAGTGCCATTATCGGTCTTGAATCACTTGCACCGCACATCAAACTGGTTTTCACATAGGCACAAAAATTAAAAGCATGTGAACACTTCATCTTTATGACGCATAAGGTAAATCCAAGTCATTTTGGAATAGCAATCAATAAAAGTCACAAAGTACTTCATGCCCTTGACTAACACAACGGGACATGTCCATACATCGAGTGCACTAGCATAAATGGGGATACACTTCTCATCCCTCTACTAACATAAGAGGTTCTTGTATGCTTGGCATACTCACATGCATCATGACTTAATTTGGTTCGGTCCACTCCTTCATTACATCAGGAAAGCTTCAAACATTTTATCAAAAGCTATGTGGCCCATCCGACAATGATGCACTAGTTCCATACTCTCCTTTTCTCCTACAATCGCAGCCAACATAGAACACGCCTCTTGTCCCATCTTGTCACGATCCATGCGCCAAAGGCCTCTATGCAGTTCCGGTCCCAATCTTCCTACCGTTGTTCTCTCCTGAATTAAACACATATATTTATTAACCATTATATTACAATCTTGCTGATCAATTAGGGCACTCAGAGACACCAGATTCACTTTGAAGCGAGAACATGCGATCTTGATGACAATTTTATATTGGGTGTACACCGAATGACCCACCCTCTTATAGGTTGATATGTGTCATCACCTGTTTGGATGGTGCCTCTATGTGTGGGAGGATATGGACTATAAGAATCAAACTCACTAATACTCCGGTGACATGTTTGGATGCTCCGAATCTAGAATCCATTCTGAATCAACATTATGAGTGGCTATAGACACTGCTCAATATTACCTTCATTTACATGGACGTAGTGAGCAAAGTTCCCAAATGATGCCTCCTTTTGTTCTTCTTCCTTTGACTGTCGCCCTGAGGGACTAGCCTTGATCTCGATAGTTCTTTGCCATATGTGCTTTGGAAGATGTAGTGTCTGCTGTTGTATTGGTGTCCATCTTGATGTCCACCACCTCTACCATATTGTTGCCCATATTGATGTCCACCACCTCTACCATATTCTGCCCATGCCGATGTCCACCACCTCTACCATCACCTCTTCCTCTATAGCTGCCTCTTCCTTGTGAGTATCCTCCTCTCCCTGTAGGGTGTCACAAAGGAGGTACACGATGCTTCAAGTGTCCCTTCACTCCACACGTAGCATCTCTCATCTCCCTTCTCTCACTTATGTAGAAGGCGGGACGAGGGCAGAATCACCGCCTTTTGTCATCTTCAACGTACTTCTTCTCTAGACATAGCAGCAATGGCCTCTTTGGTGATGGGGTAGTGGTGCGATGAAGTAGTGCTGCCCGTCTACCCTCAAACTCTCGATTAAGACCTTTCGGAAACTTTATTACACGTCAAGGCTCAATCCAGCTTGCGGCGATCACACATTCACTATGGACAAGTTCAAGAGGATCAACATGGTCCAAATCTCCCCATAGATGTTGCATCTCAGCCACGTATGCCATCACAGTTTTATCTCCTTGTTGCAAATCATGTACCTTATCCTCAATCTCAATCAACATAATGTTCCCCTTTCCAGTAGAGACTTGAGAGTATCCCATACCTCTGAAGCCTTTGTGAGTGCCTCTCTGAAGCGGCAATGTCAGGGACCAAGGAGTTCAGCATCCATGCCACGATCGGAGAATTTGTGGCACTCCACTTTTCCACTCAGGCTGTTCTTGTCTCTTGGTTACGGTTCTGCAGCTTCATCACACACGGTCATCCAGCCCTTTCGTATTCAGAATCCTCGAGCCCTCCTTGACCACCAAGATAGTTGGTCACTCCTTCCAATTTGATGTCATTTGGCATCGTTCTAGTTCTGAACGCTTGGTATGAGGAACAATAGCTCCCCCTCCAGCAGATGCTCCTCCATCACTTTTGCTAGTGAGAAGTTCTGCCAACTTCTCTAGAGCTTTGGCCAAGTTCTCGTTGTCCCCCATGCCTTTCTTCACCTCCTTGCTGCCTTTTGTATCTCCACCCAGCTTGGCACCAAAACTACCTCTGAGAGCACCAAGGACTCACCTGCAGAATGCCCTCTTCTTCTCCTTGCTTGATACAGCCTCCGACTCCTTGCCGCATGATCGCTCCTCCTCCTCCTAGCTGCCACAGCAGCTTAGACTTCAGATCCACCACTCTTGCTGCAGCCCCCTCACTATCCTTGCTCGATACCATGAAGACATAGAAGGAACTGACCTACAAAGGCCGTGAGGAAGCGCCACTCCTAGTTAGGTCAAAGAACCGAGAAAAGGGACCTTATATAGGTCGAGACAATTTTGGGCTAGATGGGCCACATAAAACTTAAAGAAGGCCCAGTAGGCATCCAACAGGTATCTCCAACAGTTATCCAACATCCAACACCATCTCCCTGAATAAACAAAGCAAATACTTTCGGCGCCAATAGCCACTTGGGCTAATCAGTTAAACCAACTAAGTTCGAGCAAAGCTCAAACTTAGCAACAGGAACAGGTTTAGTCATCATATCAGCAGGATTATCATGAGTCTTGATCTTGCATCTTTAATTTACCTTGAGCAACAATGTCTCTAACAAAATGGTACTTGACATCAATGTGCTTAGTTCTCTCATGGAACATCTGATCTTTTGTAAGGTATATGACACTTTGATTGTCACAAAACAAAGTAATGCAAGAATCATCTCCACAATGCTCAGCAATCAAATCTTTCAACCAAACAGATTCTTTGCAAGCTTGAAAGAATAGCCATGTATTCGCCTCGGAGTAGATTGTGCAACAACATCCCGCAATATAGCCTTCCATAACAAAGACAACCACCAACATTAAACACATAACTGTGAGGATCTTCTCTTATCCAAATCGTGACAAAATCTGAATCCATATAGCCAACGAGTCCCTCACCGGTCCCGCCAAACTTCAAACAAGCATTGGAAGTGCCAAGAAGGTACTGAAAACCCAAACGACCTTCCAATGTTCTTTACCAGGATTAGCCATGTATCTACTTATCAAACTCATAGCATATGATAAATCGGAGACGAGAACAAACCATGGCATACATCAAAGAACCAACAAAGACTAGAATATGGCACCTTTGACATGTACTCAAACTCTTCATCAAGAGTAGGACATTGAAACCGACAATTTAAAATGAGGAGCAATAGGAGTACTAAGCGACTTGGCACCATCCATATTAAAGCGATGAAGAACTTTCTTAATGTAACTTTCGACTAAGAAATAACAAACCAGATTTTCTATCTCGGGTAATCTCCATACCTAAGATCTTCTTAGCACCAAGATCCTTCATCTCAAACTCACTACTTAGGTGTGCCTTCAAAGTAGTGATTTCTTTCATGTCCTTGGCATCAATTAACATATCATCAACATATAGCAGCAAGTATATAGGTGACCCATCAACAAACTTGATATAAACACAACTATCATATTTAGACCTCTCAAAACCATGTGAGATCATAAATAAATCAAACCTTTAATACCACTGTCTTGGAGATTTCTTTAAGCCACAAAGACTTTTTTAATTTGCACAAAAATCCTCTTTACTGTGCACTATGAACCCTTACGGTTGGTCCATGTATATTTCCTCATCAAGCTATCCATGCGAAGCAGTCTTGACATCTAACTGCTCAAGCTCAAGATCACGCATAGCCACAATACTAAAGAAAGTATGAATGGAACTATGCTTTACAACTGGGGAGAACACATCATTGTAATCAATAGCTGGAATCTGGCTGAACCCTTTTGCTACTAACCTTGCTTTGTACCTTGAAGGCTCTTTGGGAGACAAACCTTCCTTTTTCTTGAAGATCCACTTGCAGCGGATCGCCTTCTTTTGTTTGGGCAAGGGCACAACATCCCATGTGCCATTTTTCTCAAGCGACTGCATCTCTTCTTGCATAGCAGAATTCCACTTCTCGCGGTCAACGGATGCAATGGCTTCATTGTATGTAGCAGGTTCAGAATCGTTCTCCACTGCTCAAACAACTCAAAGCATAATGAAAAGATTACACTCTTCAATTAAACAAGGACGAGGACCATAGTTATGCCTCGGTCTATCGTGACAATGGACTCATGTGGCTGCCGCAAAGCGATGAGTGAGTCTTAGAACAACAATATCGTCAATGTTTTCCTCATGTGTATCTTCAACGATAGCATCATTATCATCAGTTTTCTGCGGGTTCTCCACCGCACTAACTCCTCCTCTCCAACAACAAGAGGTATCTGATGGCAAGCTATCATGATACATAATGGACTCATTGAAAACAACATTTCTACTTAGCAAAATCTTTTTAGTTTCAGGATTCCATAGTTTATAAGCCTTAACTCCTGAACCATAACCAAGGAATATGCATTTAACATCCCTAGGCTCTAACTCGCTCCACTCGTCAGAAGTTGGCCTATACTTTGTAGAATTTGGATAAACATATAACACAGGCCCGACGCCATCGTAGAACAGCTCGAAGCTGCTGCTCGTCGCATCTCAGGACCTCCTCACCGCCAGTGTCGGAACGGGAAATTGGTAGAGCGCCGGAGACCGAGCGTCCCCAATCTCCTGTCAGGACCTGGCCGGCGGCCACAAAGATGCCACAAGAGTACACCTAGCACCGGCGGCCACACACCTGTTCCCAATCCTCGGTTGACTCCTCCCCAAACTATTTCCGTGCAGGCTCCTCTCAGGCATCTGAGCCAGGCCAGGTTGCAGTATTCAATCTGTCGTCTGTCGTCGGCGATGCACACTCACAGGGATGCTGCTGCTCCTTCCTCATCAATGCCATGCTGCAACTATCCCGCACCCTTATTGCTACGGTGTTGCTCAACATCAGCTTCCTAGCGGAGGTAACTGTAGTGGAGTCCTTCTTGCCTGACCATGTCTCCATTTCTGAACCTCAGAGTTCAGAGTAGGATATAAAAATAATCATGGAAATATATGGTGTATGTCATTTTTATTGCAAATTAGTCTCTCCTTTGCTTCTCAAGGCATATGGCACATGGCACATCAAAACCAACAAGGTACACATTCTTGGAAGATCGAAAGTTGATGAAGAGGTCGTTTGAAGATCGAAATATTTCTCAAGGCATATGGCACATCAAAACCAACAAGGTACACATTCTCGGAAGTTAAAAAAGTAACACGAAGATTCAAAGATAAACTCGGGCAGGGAGGATTTGGAAGTGTATACAAAGGTCACTTGCAAATGGAGTACTGTGGCGGTGAAGATCTTTGGAGAACTTAAAGGGCAACGGAGAAGAGTTCATAAATGAAGTTGCGACCATTGGTAGAATCCACCATGCCAATGTTGTCCGTCTATTGGGATTTTGCTCTGACGGAACAAGGCGTGCTCTTATTTATCAGTTCATGCCTAACGGATCACTCGACAATTATATATTCGCACATGAATCAGAAATTTGTCGAGAACTATTAGCACCTAACAAAATGCTGGAAATCGCATCAGGCATTGCACGAGGGATCCAATACCTGCATCAAGGATGCAATCAGCGCATCCTCCATTTCGACATCAAGCCTCACAACATTTTGCTAGACTACAACTTCAATCCAAAGATTTCAGACTTTGGGTGGCAAAGCGTGTGCAAGAGATCGAGCATCGTCACACTTACCGCTGCTAGAGGAACAATGGGTTACATTGCGCCAGAACTATATTCTCGGAACTTTGGGAAAATATCCACCAAGTCCGATGTTTATAGCTTTGGCATGCTGGTGTTGGAAATGGTGAGTGGGAGGAGGAACTCAGATCCATGGATTGAGAACCAAACGAGGTTTATATCCCAGTGGATATATGAGAAAATAAACATGGAGCAGGAACTGGAATCAAGGACAGAACTGGTGCAAGAAGAGAAGGAGATAGTAAGAAAGCTGGCCATTGTGGCACTATGGTGCATTCAGTGGAACCCCAAAAATCGCCCATCTATGCTGAAAGTGCTGAACATGTTAACAGGAAGCTTGCAGGGTCTAACAATGCCTCCTAAGCCATTTGTTTCGTCTCCAGGACAGCTTATGCCACGTATTTAGAGAATCCTACTTACAATGGCTCTGAAAATGTTTCAGTCACTAGGTCTTAGTATTCTGCAGTAATGTCTGTTGGTTATTGAATGTGACACTTAATTTCGAACTCAATAAGAAGTGTAACGGTAAACTGTGTAGTCGTCGTCATGATGTATAACAATTGTTTGCAATCTAGTAGTCGGCACACACCAGAAGACGTTGCTTACTTTGCAGTGGCATTTTTTGTGTTTTAGTTTCAGAAATTTCTGCTCATAGAACGACCGACATGGCTAGCGTGTTTGCATTTGACTGAATTAGCTTTACTGTCAACATGTCAAGTGGTGAAAAATGTAATGCTATTGCTACGGTATGACATTAGATTTTATGACAGGTTGCAGCTTGGTACAAATCTGAAGGTGTCAAAGAAGTTGCTACTAACTAATGTAGTACTCCTACTGAATTAGTAAGCTGTCTCGGCCTCACTGAATGAATTAAATAGTACTACTTACTCAGTAAGCTGTTACCTTGGTTCCATTGCTGGAATCCCTGCAACGGCGATGGAGCACTGCAAAAGAATCTGTACTTAGGCATAGGCAGGCATATATATACCTGTGAATTACTGCAAAAGAGAATGTTCACACCTTTGCAGACGGTTGGACGGCTGAAAGGGGTCGAAGGCGTCACTGCGCTACTGGAGACGGCGGAGCTGTTAAAGTTCCGCTATGGAGAATCGGCGGCGTGCCACAGGAGCGCGCGGGCGACCGAAGGCCACTAGAACTCGGAAAGCGGCACAGATCGCCGCCGCCGCGCCGGGGCTCCGCCGGGAAGTGTGCTGGCCTGCTGGGGCAGCAACGTGCTCGATCTGGGCCACTAACGTTGGATCCCATGGCGCTGGGTCCTCGCTGTGGGCCCTGTAACTGGGTAGGCCTGTTTAAGTTGGGACGGGCCTTCAGTTCTATACCGCCCCAGAGCTGCCCATCGAGCCGTGCATGTTTATGGTCCCTCACGCCCGAGCGTCTGTGTGCTACCGTTTCGCCGAAGGAATTTTAGATTGGACCAGGCCCATCAAAATCTCCTTCTGTTTTCCTTCTATACCATATACCAAACACGAGCGGGAGCAGTTCCTTTTTTTTTTGGTCGAGCGGTGCATATTTATGGTTCACTTTTTTTCTTTTTTCTTTGGTATGTTTTTCACGCTTTTCTTCTTCTTCTTTTTTCTTCAAACTTTTAAAACCATGTTTTATATTTCTATGATATTTTCTGTTTATTCTAAAAATGTTCTTCTCGTATTGATGATGTATTCCACAGGCACCGGTTTTTTTCATATAAATTTTGAGATTTGTTCCATGGATTGTTATATTTTCTTTTAAAGTCTAAATTTTGTTCCAAAGTTTGTATTTTAGTTTCTTAGATAGTCCAAATTTCTCTCATGTGTTTAAAATTTTAATGTGTATGATTTAATTTTGCACCAGTGCTAAAGTTTTGTTCTAAATGGTATAATTTTTTTTTGACAAGTAGGTTGTGATCTGTTCCCCATGATCCATTTTTGTTTCCACTCCAGACTAGATTTGTTTCTTGGACCTACATTTTTGTTATGTGTGTAGATGTCGGACGCTACATTTTTGTTCCGTGTGTAGACAAGGTTTGTTCCTCAGACTCGCTATACTTTTGCTCCATGTGCATACTAGATTTTTTCTTTGGACGCTACATTTTTGTTCCGTGTGTAGACGAGGTTTGTTTCTCAGACACTACACTTTTGTTCCCTATGTAGACAAGATTTTTTCTTCGGACGCTACATTTCTGTTATGTTTCTAAACTTTTGTTTCGCCTGCATTCTCTGCGAACCAACACGATTTGTACTAATGGTGTTCTCATTTGACACGTGATTTATTTCACACCTACTAAATTTTGTTCCCATTCTTTACAAAGTTGTGTACCAAAATAGTTGTGTTTTTTTGGTCTGTGCTAAAATATTTTGTTAAATAGTAATCATCATTTGTTCCTCATGTTTCTGAAGTATTTTCTAATTTATCCAAACTTTTGTTCTCCGTGTACTATTGATTTTGTTCCATTGTGATGTGTTTCGTGACGGCTAAGTTTAGTCCCATTTGTTAAAATATTGTGTTCCATTAGTAATAGTGATTTATTCCTTGTGTTTCTAAAAATTCCGCGTGTTTTAAAAATTTGTTCATCTTGTATTTTTGATTTTGTTTTGGTATATTTTGTTCCTTGAGTACTAAGCTTCGTTCCACTTAGTCTTAAAGCTTTTTCTGCAAGGTCGTAAATTGTGTTCCTGTTGACCTAATTATTTGGTCTGGTTTTTTATTTTTTAATCATGGAGTAAAGTGTGTGGAACAGTGGAAGGAACACACGTAACAGGTTATAATTTTTGCTAAAAATAAAGAAAGGATTAACCACTACCTACAGATTTTTTTTTATATACCGGCGGCAACCATATGGATCCAAATAATTGGCGTAATGATCATCCATGTTCACCTACATTTAATTCGAGTAGCTGTGTACTCCAAACATGCATGTCGATTCATGGAGTAGGACACATGCATGCATTATGCAAGGACCGTCCATATCCGGCCGCGGGCACACGAGCACGTGTAGAGCAGCGCCCAGCTGAGCACTCGCGATTCTGGGGTATGTAGGTAAGACTAGCCCCAATGGATTATCATAGGTAGTATCATGCACTACGTGCATGCAAAATGCTTACGTGTCATTGCAATTAATGATGAAAGAGGTTGTGTTGGTATCATAGATAGATACAATATCATAGCACATAGAACTAGAAAATCTAATACCAAATAAATCTTGTACACAAATTTACATTAAGATTCTACAAAACAATAAATACACTAAAACTATGATATTACTATATGATATTATGCATTGTGAAGATGGTATCATGTACTAGCATCATATGCATGATACTACTATATGGTACTTCTCATTGTGACTAGTCTAAGCAGCGCCGCTGCTGCATAAACAAATAGTCCCACACGGTTAATAGAAAGAAATTCTAACTAGCTTAAATATGATGCAGGGGCAAACCTGGTACGGTGAACTGAGCGATCACATGAGCTATATCCAGAGCGAGTCCGCGCACGAATCTGGGCCTTCGTTCGGCGGCCCAATAGGACTCCTGTTCAGCGAAACGAGGGCATACGAACGCCCGGGCGCTAGGGAGAAGGACCCGGTGTGTCGGCCCAAGGCACAGGTGTCAGACCCGTCTTCTGCCGTGTATTTTTTTAAAGCTATATCAAAGACGGCTTTGGCGACCTTGTGGTTCCATGATTATGGTGACTTCAATACTGCGGTGCAAAGTATTTTCATTATAGATGCTCGTATTTAGTAATATCTCGAAAGTTATAAAAAAATAGCATGTACATGACACGTGAATTTTCATGCATTGTTTGTCGAAATACCAGAAAAAGACGGAACGGTGTGTTTGGTTCTGATTTTCTAACCAAGATTGGTGTGTTTGGTTCTGAATTTTCATGCATTGTTTGCTTGATTTTTCTAGGGTATAGGAGCTTACATGCTGCCCTCCGAGTTACGTGCCAAATAAATCGATGAGCATCAAGAACAAGAAAACATAGGTTGACGAAGAGCATATAAGTGAAGAGTCATGGAATCCAAAAAAGGAAGAAGACAAGGTTTTGAATAATCATCCAAAGGCGGTGAAATTTATTATTTAGGTCATGCAACCATCATGCTCTTTCAACTCTTCAAAGAGGTGCATCTAACAAAATAATTTACTTATATATCGATTCGGTCAAAACTTTATTGTTGATGTATTTGTTAGAAAAATCTTCATAAGCTACGAAAGAAGAATCGGGAGAGGTAATTGATTTGTTAGCAATATAACTATCACGGAACATATCGATCAACATGGTGTATCCTTTAAAGAGACCGATATTAACAAATTATTACAACCAAAGCTTTTCACATTGTTTCATCTGAAATTCATATCTATATTGGGTAGCTTTGTTTATTTTGGATTTGCTTACATTTGGTCTCAAGTGAGACATGCTTTTAAATATTTTGGTTTCAGAAAACTTAAATCCAAGGTTACTGTCTTACAAATCCGATGCTAATATAATTTCTCATTCAAATACATCGGAAAAGGAATGCAAAAGAATACACATAGCTAAATAGGGTGATGTAAAATCTAAAACATTAGCTCATCTATTGGAAAAATGTCAAAAGGAGAGTGAGCCAAAATTTGTCTGTCAGCTAAGACATGCATCAGAATCAAGATCTCCCTCAAGATAAAAGTCTAAAGATAGGGATTGCCGAAAGTAGAAATTTAAGGCAACAAATTCATATCCTTCTTTTGGGCAACCAATTCCAACGTCATGGATAACTCCCTACGCTGAACTTTATTCATCTCCTCCATGGGAAATGTGTGATTCACGAGCACGTCGTTATCCATCTGATTCTAAATCATCTCACTCAAATTATGAAGCTAAGAGATAAATATTCGATCAACAATCATGTCAAAGTCCATTTCAATAAAAAGAATCGGTCTAGAGATAATGGGTAAATAAAGAAGTGATGAAGCAAGTTTACCGAGTGGAAATAGATAGTCGAAAGTATGTTACTTTATATTCAACTTTTGATAATAAAGACACAGTCAATTTGACTTTGGCTACTAAAGGTAAGCATCTAAAACAAGTAGTTATTGAACATCAATGTGTCGAATTTGAACAAGCAAAGTCTAAAGTGCTCAAGGTTGAATAAGAGTAAAACTAGACCAAAGCTGATGTGCACACTTGGTTTATCAAGTTGGCAACATAGAAAGTTGCAAAGGCTTAGTGCCAAAGAGCTTAAAACATGGCATGGATTCCTAAAGAGAAACACAAGGACAAGAATGATGTGCAAGGTGATGTTGCAATGAGAGCAACAAAAGTGAAGAAAGAAAACAATAAACCTAACAAGCAATTTAGCTAAAGGTTTTTGCCATCCCACCAAGATCTTCGGTTGGTGTGGCGCCCCGCAAAAACCACTACTAGAAAATCGCGTTATTTTTGTGCATTGCATCATTATGACCCCATGCTCATGTCATCATGCCACATTGCATTTGAGTTTCGTCATGTCATCTTGCATTTTGTTTGCATAAAACTATTTTCGAAAAAAAAACCTGTTTTTGTTTTCTAAACGCCCCGTCTTGATTTCAAATTAAAACCCGGGTCTCCGGAATATTTTGTTTCGTCTACCAACGGTTTGCAAAAGCCCCGTTTCAAATAATAAAATATTTCTTTTATTTTTAGGAGGCAGCCCGCCAGGCCCGAAAGCCTGACCGGCCACCTCCAGATAAAAATCCTATCTAACCCAGATCTACCCAAACCCCTTTGCTACCAAATACTCTACCCACTCTAGTCCTATCCAGCCCTCCACCTTACCCCGGCCAATCACCACCCGCCACCTCACCACTCCCTTTCCCCATCCAATCCCAGCCCGCCACCTTAGCCTCCCCAGCCACCCATCGCATCCCCACGCGCGGCACCCCGCCGCCAACTTTCCCGCCCAGCACCGCCACCTGAGCCACCAGCCGGGCCCCACCTGGACCGCTCCCGAACCAACCTCCCCCCCGACCGCCTCGTGCTCCACCCCGCGCCTGGCCCCACCACCACCTGGCCGCACGTCGCCCCGCCTCCGCCTCGAACCCCACCCTGCGTATGCCGCGGCCGCTCCTCTCTCTCTTCCTCCCGCTCGCCCGCATCCTCTCCTGCCCTCTCACCGAGCTCCGCCTCCACCCCGACGACCGCCTCGGGCCCGCTCCGCTCCGGCCGAGCCCGGCCCTCTCCGTCACCACCACCCCACCGCCGGCAGCCTCTCTTCCTCCGTCTAACGCCGCCGGTTTTCCGCGCGTCCTAGGGCCGCGACCCCGCCGCCCGCGGGCTCCCCTTCGGCCCGAGCTCGCCCGTAGCGCCCCGTCGGCGCATCCTCCTGCTCTGGCGGCTCCGCCGACCTCGCCTCCGTTCCCCATCCCGCGCGCCCCTGCCTCGCCGGGCTCCGCAGTCCGCCGGGCCCCCTCCTCCCGTACCCGCGTGGCTCCTCACCAGCCAGACCCCGGTCGCCGCCCGCTCGGTCCCAGCGAGCGCCATCGCTGCCTCCCGTCCCCGTCCTTGGAGCTCGTTCCCGACCCTCGGTCCTCTCTCTGGCCTGGCTCTTGGGCCATGCCGCCACCACCAGGGCCCTCTCCTTCCTCCGTTCGTCGGCTTCCCCAGCGGGCCATCGTCGCCCCCCTGCTGCTCTGCATCAAGCTCGCCATGCCCCGGTACTCCCTACTTCTGCAGCACCGGCCGTCGCCTGTGCCTGTCTCCTCCTCATCGTCTGCCGGCCCCGGCCTCTGCGAGCCGTCGCCCTACTCCCCACCTCGTCCGGCACCACCTTGCGCCCACGCCTCCTGCCTCGCCGGACCCTCCCGACTCTGCTGCGTCGGCCTCCTTCGCCTGTCGTGCTTGCCTCACTCCCGCCACCCGTGTCACCTGCAGCAGCGGCTCCTGACGTCCACGGCCATCGGCGCGCCTTGGCCTTGGCAGCTCGCCCGGCCGCCTGCATGCGCCGCCTGCCTCCCTCCCCGCCGCCAAGCCGTCATGGCACCTCCTGAGCCCCGCCACTGGTCTGCCCTCGCCTGTCCTCGTCACCACAATAAACTCTTCTGACTGAGCCGCTCCGTTCGCGAGCACAAAGGCGCTGGCTGCGTGCCGCCTACCTACTCCTCCCGTAGTGCGTGCCCGGTGGTTGCTTGTTTATGTCTCTGCGTTTGTTTTGTTTCATGAGGGTAGTGTTACACTTGTAGATGATCACAATCTTCCTTTGGCCTTTGGTCCATGCTGCACGTGATCTATCTCGTTACCCCTAGGGCTATGATCTCTGGTGGCGTGTTGAAGCATGAACAAACGACAAGTTGTAGACCGACTACATCAGTTACTCCTACCCCGAAGGCCCGTTCCCGAACCCGAACCCGAAGACTGATCCCGGCGAGACCAGGCCCGATTCCTCGAACACCTCCGGACCAACAAGATCTCCTTCTCGGAACCGAAGACCGATCCTGGTGAGACCGAACCGGAACCACATCGAACCAAGATCTTCGGTCCGAGATGTGTGAACCAAACCCGATCCCTTATTTTATTAAATGATATATTACTTGTTGCATATAAAATTGCCATGCTTGCATACATATTGTCATGTGGGTTGGGGGCCTTATGCCGATTCACCTTATAATTAAATATGAAGGTCATATGTGGGCGAATCTAGTCTTATATTGGCCCCAATTAAATTTGTGTAGCGAACCGGTGAAATGTTTTGACTTGTTAAGACAATATTTAAATTGCGGGTATCTAGAACAACTATAACCATATACTTAATTGTCGGGACCCCGGTTCCGCTTAATATGGCCTAATTGCATCGCATCTTGCCATGCCATACTTCATACATGCATCATGCCCGATCTTTTGCCGCAGTATTAAATAGTGCATCCGGTGTTTCTGCTAGTGCCTTGCTTCTTCACGGATTAGGCCGATGAGTTGATGCGAGTGTCGACCCGATCTTCGGATGAACCTTCGGCAATGTTTTTCAGGCGAGCATCCTCCCCCTTTCTACCTATCTTACTTTTATAGTATTTATTCCCTCCTGTTGATCTATTGCTATCTGTGTTGCGATGCTCTAGTTTTCGTACCCGTGATATCCATTGCCGCCTCATATTGCCTTGGACACATCCTATTACATTGTTTGGTAGATAGTTGGACTTGCGGCGTAGTAGTCGCTTTGCTCAAGTGCTGTTGCGTGTCGTCCAAGATTACTACGGTTGTTGGAAGGCGCCATATGCTTTATGTTGGAGATGATCATGGCTTTAATTATTGTTTAATAACTAAAATTGAAAGTAGGTAAATGCAGAGGCACCGGTGGGTAATAGACAATTTTGGTTTTAATCGCTCCTTTGGTGTCCGTGGGACCCGAGTTCTTGACACTGTTAGAGATCGGCGCTAACCACAGGTGGGGTGTGTGGGCACCCCCACCGATTTAGTACCTGATTTCAAAGTATTGTATCGGGGGCCACAAAGTAGTTTGGGGCTTTATTACTATCCTGTACTTATGCCATGCTTTACTGCTTTATTTAAGATTGCGCGTGGAGCGCCTGTACTGTTTAGGAAAGCGGAGTGTTTTCGCGGTATCGACAAGCCCAGTCACACTTTCGGGTTCCCAGTCGTTTACGATAGCAGCGCAAACCACAGGTCCGTCTCGAGACCGGCCGACCGTTCTGGGTAGCTTAGTGGGGTGGCCCCAGTGCTTGCTTTGGTCTGGGAAAGCGTCGTGTCAAACCCCGTCGACATACCGTTGGGTGTATGTTTTGTGATCTTGTACCTACCTGATCTGACAACAAGGGTGTAGGTGCGTGTGGAAACTTTGGTGCACCCCTGCAGGGTTAAATCTTTTCGAGAAGCCGTGTCCGCAGTTATGGACGACTTGGAGCACAGTTCTCGATCATAGACAACTATAACTAAAGTTTACTGCTATAATCTGACTTGTACCCGATATGACTAGTAATCCGCTTCACTACAACGGAATGGCTAAATAAAAGTACCAACAACTGCTGGGTTTGGGATATCTCATGCTTATTGTATCTGACTAGTAAGTGTTGCAACTACAACGGAATGGTTAACTAAAACTACTCACTGCTTATTATATCAGGATGACTATCTATACCTTACTAGTAATTGCTGCAACGATAACTGAATAACTAAAACTGCCAACTGTGTGAGTTCCTCGGTTGACTTCCTCGTTTGGTCTCGAGGGGGAAATACCAGGATGGGTATGTTTGGTGGTAGCATCAGGTTGGTTCCGAATAGGTCTTTCTTATCCCTCTCTGATAGCCGACAGTTATCTCGAGTCTCTATAGGTTGTTTAGTGCATGCTGCCTGCTTCGATCCACCATACCTATGTAGGCGAGGACCGAATTCTAGTCTCGCCGTGTCTTGGCCTCGATCTTGACCGCTCTCTTTTTCCTTTTCCTTTGTCGGCACCTTTTGTTTAAGCAGGTTTTGAGGTCGACGTCGTTAGCGAGGTTACCCTTCCTTGGCTGGGTGGTTATGGACGCCATTGGTTATTCTTCAGGGCTCTTAGCTCAATTTGCATCTTGTCCGTACTCGGACGCTGTATTGTTTTCAAGGTGATTTGGATCTTTGTACTGTAAATCTGTATTCTTGACTTTTTGAGTCGCTGTTGTATATATATGTTTTGTGGGTTCCATCGAGGACTATTGTGTAATGATATTACTTCGTTTTTCACCCGCACGCAAGTGCCTGGTGGGCACCTTTGAATCGTTTCTATGCGGGTTTGGCGGGAAGCACTGAAATTTGCATAGGGTCGATTCCGAGGGTGTTACAGAGTGGTATCAGAGCTCAGCAGTTGCGATACCCCATAAGTCCAGCTTGTAGGATAACCTAGCTAACGGCCGCAGTAGAGTGTCAAAACTATTTTTCAAATCGGTTGGATAGATCTGATTAGGTCTGCTTTTACTCCTTACCCCTCTGCTATTCTCCTCTTACCTCTGTGTGTTTTAAATCTGCTCTCTCACCTTTCTTCAAGTCCAGGATTCCTCGTGGTTGGGTTTCCATCGTACCGTCAGGGTTTCGCTTCCTCCCTTGGCAACGATGCTTCTACATCCGGTCTTCGTGCTATCAGAGGAATCCTTCATCTGTTACACTTCTCTTTGTTCCTAATTGTGCCTTCCGGTGTTTTCTGACGCGACGACATCATCTACGCCAGATCCGATGCAGAGTCTGCATCACTCCTTTGTTTCTGAACCTCGATCGTCAAGATCTTCAGTCTGATTCCGAGAATGGCTGCACGCTTTTCTACTAATTGTGCGGAGTAATAGTTTGGGTGCGTGATGGATTGATCCCCATGCCGACTACCCCTTCCATTCGCTTTTGTACATTGAAGTGGATGAGAATGCATCGGCTCAATCTTTCTATCGAAGCTAGAGGTGGCTTTATTTGTTGATACCTCTACCTTCGACCTTTTGTTCCCGGAGTGTTCTCTCGACGATCACGGACAACGACCTCTTGTCAGTGGTGTCGGGAGGATCTACACGAAGCGAGAAGACGCAGATCGCCGACCTTCCTTCCGGTACCATGAGGCGGATCTCGAGGGCGAGATCCATTGTTAGTGGTGTCGAATTGTGGCGCCCCGCAAAAACCACTACTAGAAAATCGCGTTATTTTTGTGCATTGCATCATTATGACCCCATGCTCATGTCATCATGCCACATTGCATTTGAGTTTCGTCATGTCATCTTGCATTTTGTTTGCATAAAACTATTTTCGAAAAAAAACCTGTTTTTGTTTTCTAAACGCCCAGTCTTGATTTCAAATTAAAACCCGGGTCTTCGGAATATTTTGTTTCGTCTACCAACGGTTTGCAAAAGCCCCGTTTCAAATAATAAAATATTTCTTTTATTTTTAGGAGGCAGCCCGCCAGGCCCGAAAGCCTGACCGGCCACCTCCAGATAAAAATCCTATCTAACCCAGATCTACCCAAACCCCTTTGCTACCAAATACTCTACCCACTCTAGTCCTATCCAGCCCTCCACCTCACCCCGGCCAATCACCACCCGCCACCTCACCACTCCCTTCCCCCCCATCCAATCCCAGCCCGCCACCTTAGCCTCCCCAGCCACCCATCGCATCCCCACGCGCGGCACCCCGCCGCCAACTTTCCCGCCCAGCACCGCCACCTGAGCCGCCAGCCGGGCCCCACCTGGACCGCTCCCGAACCAACCTCCCCCCCCGACCGCCTCGTGCTCCACCCCGCGCCTGGCCCCACCACCACTTGGCCGCACGTCGCCCCGCCTCCGCCTCGAACCCCACCCTGCGTATGCCGCGGCCGCTCCTCTCTCTCTTCCTCCCGCTCACCCGCATCCTCTCCCTCCCTCTCACCGAGCTCCGCCTCCACCCCGACGACCGCCTCGGGCCCGCTCCGCTCCGGCCGAGCCCGGCCCTCTCCGTCACCACCACCCCACCGCCGGCAGCCTCTCTTCCTCCGTCTAACGCCGCCGGTTTCCAGCGTCCTAGGCCGCGACCACGCCGCCTGGATCCCTTCGCCGAAGCTTCCGCAGAGCGCCCGTCGGCGCGTCCTCCTGCTCTGGCGGCTCCGCCGACCTCGCCTCCGTTCCCCATCCCGCGCGCCCCTGCCTCGCCGGGCTCCGCAGTCCGCCGGGCCCCCTCCTCCCGTACCCGCGTGGCTCCTCACCAGCCAGACCCCGGTCGCCGCCCGCTCGGTCCCAGCGAGCGCCATCGCTGCCTCCCGTCCCCGTCCTTGGAGCTCGTTCCCGACCCTCGGTCCTCTCTCTGGCCTGGCTCTTGGGCCATGCCGCCACCACCAGGGCCCTCTCCTTCCTCCGTTCGTCGGCTTCCCCAGCGGGCCATCGTCGCCCCCCTGCTGCTCTGCATCAAGCTCGCCATGCCCCGGTACTCCCTATACCTGCGGCAGCGCCTCTCCTCCTCATCGTCTGCCGGCCCCGGCCTCTGCGAGCCGTCGCCCTACTCCCTACCTCGTCCGGCACCCTGCACGCCACGCCCTCCTCGCCTCTGGCCGGAGCCCCGACTCCGCACGTCGGCCTCCTCTGCCGCGTCGTGCGCCACCGCCCAGCGCCTCCTCACAGCCACCCGTGTCACTGCGGCCACGGCAGCAACCTGACGTCCACCGGCCATCGACAGCGCCGCTGCTGGCCTTGCCCCGTCGCCCGGCCGCCTCTGCATGCCTCCCCTGTCACCCTGCCGCCAAGCCCGTCCGCGGCACCTCCAGCCCGCCACATGCCCTGTCTCTCTGCGGGCTTTGTCCTCGTCACCCTGTCGCATAAAGACTGCAGCTCCGTTCGCTGAGCAGCATCAGCGCTGGCTGCGCCTACTCTGTCCTAGTGTGCGTGCCCAGTGGTTGCTTGTTTATGTCTCTGCACGTTTGTTTCATGAGGGTAGTGTTACACTTGTAGATGATCACAATCTTCCTTTGGCCTTTGGTCCAGATTGCTGCCTGTGATCTATCTCAGTTACCCCTAGGGCTATGATCTCTGGTGGCGTGTTGAAGCCTGAACAAACGACAAGTTGTAGACCGACTACATCAGTTACTCCTACCCCGAAGGCCCGTTCCCGAACCCGAACCCGAAGACTGATCCCGGCGAGACCAGGCCCGATTCCTCGAACACCTCCGGACCAACAAGATCTCCTTCTCGGAACCGAAGACCGATCCTGGCGAGACCGAACCGGAACCACATCGAACCAAGATCTTCGGTCCGAGATGTGTGAACCAAACCCGATCCCTTATTTTATTAAATGATATATTACTTGTTGCATATAAAATTGCCATGCTTGCATACATATTGTCATGTGGGTTGGGGGCCTTATGCCGATTCACCTTATAATTAAATATGAAGGTCATATGTGGGCGAATCTAGTCTTATATTGGCCCCAATTAAATTTGTGTAGCGAACCGGTGAAATGTTTTGACTTGTTAAGACAATATTTAAATTGCGGGTATCTAGAACAACTATAACCATATACTTAATTGTCGGGACCCCGGTTCCGCTTAATATGGCCTAATTGCATCGCATCTTGCCATGCCATACTTCATACATGCATCATGCCCGATCTTTTGCCGCAGTATTAAATAGTGCATCCGGTGTTTCTGCTAGTGCCTTGCTTCTTCACGGATTAGGCCGATGAGTTGATGCGAGTGTCGACCCGATCTTCGGATGAACCTTCGGCAATGTTTTTCAGGCGAGCATCCTCCCCCTTTCTACCTATCTTACTTTTATAGTATTTATTCCCTCCTGTTGATCTATTGCTATCTGTGTTGCGATGCTCTAGTTTTCGTACCCGTGATATCCATTGCCGCCTCATATTGCCTTGGACACATCCTATTACCTGTTGTTTGGTAGATAGTTGGACTTGTGCGTAGTAGTCGCCTGCTCAAGTGCTGTTGCGTGTCGTCCAGTACTACGGTTGTTGGAAGGCTGCCATATGCTTTATGTTGGAGATGATCATGGCTTTAATTATTGTTTAATAACTAAAATTGAAAGTAGGTAAATGCAGAGGCACCGGTGGGTAATAGACAATTTTTGGTTTTAAGCTCACTTTGGTGTCCGTGGGACCCCGAGTTCTTGACACCTGTTCCGAGATTGAGCGCGCTAACCACAGGTGGGGTGTGTGGGCACCCCCATCGATTTAGTACCTGATTTCAAAGTATTGTACCGGGGGCCACAAAGTAGTTTTGGGCTTTATTACTATCCTGTACTTATGCCATGCTTTACTGCTTTATTTAAGATTGCGCGTGGAGCGCCTGTACTGTTTAGGAAAGCGGAGTGTTTTCGCGGTATCGACAAGCCCAGTCACACTTTCGGGTTCCCAGTCGTTTACAGCCACTGACGCAAACCCTGGGTCCGTCTCGGAGACCGGCCGACTTCGTTACGGGTAGCTTAGTGGGGTGCCCCCCTGTGCTTGCTTTGGTGCGGGAAGCGTCGTGTCGAAACCCCGTCGACATACCGTTGGGTGTATGTTTTGTGATCTTATACCTACCTGATCTGACAACAAGGGTGTAGGTGCATGTGGAAACTTTGGTGCACCCCTGCAGGGTTAAATCTTTTCGAGAATCCGTGTCCGCGGTTATGGACGACTTGGAGCACAGTTCTCGATCATAGACAACTATAACTAAAGTTTACTGCTATAATCTGACTTGTACCCGATATGACTAGTAATCCGCTTCACTACAACGGAATGGCTAAATAAAAGTACCAACAACTGCTGGGTTTGGGATATCTCATGCTTACTGTATCTGACTAGTAAGTGTTGCAACTACAACGGAATGGTTAACTAAAACTGCCTTGCCGCTTATTATATCGGGATGACTATCTATACCGACTAGTAATTGCTGCAACGATAATCGAATAACTAAAACTGCCAATCGTGTGAGTTCCTCGGTTGACTTCCTCGTTTGGTCTCGAGGGAAATACCAGGATGGGTATGTTTGGTGGTAGCATCGAGTTGGTTCGAATAGGTCTTTCTTATCCCTCTCTCGATAGCCAGCAGTTATCTCGAGTCTCTATAGGTTGTTTAGTGCATGTCGCGCCGCCAGTCCACCATACCTATGTGGCGAGGACCGAATTCTAGTCTCGCCGAGTGTCTTGGCCTCGATCTTGACCGCTCTCTTTTTCCTTTGCCCTTTGTCGGCACCCTTTTGTTTAAGCAGGTTTTGAGGTCGACGTCGTTAGCGGGGTTACCCTTCCGCTTGGCAGCGGCAGGTTATGGACGCCATTGGTTATTCTTCAGGGCTCTTAGCTCAATTTGCATCTTGTCCGTACTCGGACGCTGTATTGTTTTCAAGGTGATTTGGATCTTTGTACTGTAAATCTGTATTCTTGACTTTTTGAGTCGCTGTTGTATATATATGTTTTGTGGGTTCCATCGAGGACTATTGTGTAATGATATTACTTCGTTTTCCACCCGCACGCAAGTGCCTGGTGGGCACCTTTGAATCGTTTCTATGCGGGTTTGGCGGGAAGCGCTGAAATTTGCATAGGGTCGATTCCGAGGGTGTTACAGTTGGCATATCATCTATATTCTTCAATCATGTCATAGATGACTTTTCCATGGAACTCATACCCAGGTATGATTGGTTACCCTCCATGGGCTTATTTTGATCCATGGATGGATCATAATTATTTATATTATGAAATGGTATTAACATATCATTATTCATATGATTAGTTGCAACATTGTTTCTAATCGAAGAGGCCAAAATATTGGGAGTTCATAATCATATTTGTTCTTTTGCTTACATTGACCATGCATACTTTGGTGGATAGATTATACATGCCCCTTAGGGCAGAGAAATATGGCCAATATTTCTTTTATCACCCCGAGACCATTATCTAATCATGGTCGAGACAAAGGTGTGCATTCATTTGAAAATTTTGCTTATGCTTGTAGTTTGATGGTTTGGACTATGAATATTTAAAACCTATGAAAGAAAAAATTGTTTTAAATTTCTTTATTGATGCATCACCGATGAGCATAATATTGATATTGATCTTGTCTTTGTAGTACCATGGAGTTATATTTCGATTGTTCGGTTTTAAAAGCAATATCCAGTGCGCTGGTATTGTTTATTTATCTCCTTATGGCACTGTTCGAAGCCTTAGGTCGTTTATAATGTATTGCACAAATAATCACGCCAAATATAAATCTGCAATTCATGCTAGAACTTTTTACTGCTATAGGTGCTACAAATACAGAGGCTTCTAGTGATTCGTTTTTGAGTAGTGCAACAATGTCGTGGTTTACCAATGTTTCGACGAATCACTTGTTATTTATCTTCATACATGTCTAGATGTAACTTTCATCTTGTTTTTATTTATGAAAGCTTATACATCTAGACATGAAAACTAAGGAGCAAATGAGTTGGCTCAACAAACATCTGGCTACCGTATTACTCATGGTGTATTTCATGTTTCACAAGAGCCAATGCTTTATTTCGCCAACATAGGTAAGAATAGATTGGGGACCACCGTTTCAGTCACTAATGAATGATCTAATGTAGGTAAATATGAAGAACATATGAAACCCATTGTTTATTGCATGCAAAATCTGAACTAAAGGGTGATCATGGTTGTTCAGTAGGTGCTTTTTAAATACTCATTAATAGGTAATGACATTTATTTCCGAATGGTTGATGATATTCTTCTAGAGCACTTGGATGAAGACTAGGAGAGGATCATATGGGAGATGTTTATGAAGGCAATTATGATATTCATCAATCTTCAAGATGAAGTGGTTGTTATCAAGCAAAATATTTGAAAAAATTATACCCAAGTGGCAATAAGCCTCGACATAAAATTTCCGAAATATGTTTATTGCCCTTAGCACATATGGCCAGTATAAAGATATCACCCTAAGAGCCAATGGTCAATGGAGTGTTGATGTCGTTCCTTTGACTAAAAGTGAAGAAAGCTATTTTATGGCACACGGGCTCTGCTAGAAAACATGGGCCATATGTTGGCACTCGTTTGGGTCGATAGCCTATTAATAATGATGATCACATGCACCTTACCCATCATGTCGAGTCGTGCCATGATCATACTTGATAGCCGATTATGCTTGTGCACAGAGAGAACTCGGGGACTGATATATGGAGGTTTTCACTATGAATCTTTAAAATGATCTCAAATGAAAAAGCCTTCAAGATGAAAGTTGTGTGTCTCGTCGATACAAGCAACTTTGATTTTTAAGTCATAACTATCTGACTAGTATGCAAATTTGAGAGCCAAAATAGTACATGAACTTGAATAAGGGTTTCATAGGTTAAATTGTCGTGCATGGCTACTTACTGCTGGGTCGGTCAAGGATTTTTTAGAAAGTTGATATTTATTTTTCTAAATAACTTCTATTTAAGGACATATTAGCCATATTCATCTTCTATAGTCTCGAGGTTCTTTTCTAATTTATCGAGGGTCGATATCATGGTCGCCTGACCATATACATGGTCTGTCCTTGGGAACGAGCAAAGGCCCAAAGGTGATCTGAAAATCGCTAAACTATTTTATTTTCTTATAACCTAAAATAAGAAATCAATATAGACCTGGATAAAAAAGTGCTAAACATGAAAGTTTTTCGTCTTTTCAAGGCGAACAACTTTGCCTTTGGACTCATCTAAATTCAAACATGTTTACTATCTAAAAAAGAGTTTATGACGGTTCAGAAGATTTTAGACCGAACAGTTTTTTTAAGTGCATCGAAGTCTCTATCTTGCACGGAAGTCAAACTGCCCCTAATATACCCGACACATGCATGCCGAATGAACTAACACTCTGCGAACAAACACATCTATTATTTTTTCGTATTTATCTATTTCTTATCCCTCTATTTTTGTATCTTTCTTCCCGTTCTTCGTCGTTTTCAAAACTGGAGGCTTTGAATCCACGAAACTCTCCCGATGATCAGGCCGACCTAGAGCAACCCATAATTGCCGCCCCATCCCGATTGGGTTCCTCCCGGATGAGGAGGGTCCGGTTCTCACAAACACCCGTCAGACTATCTTATGTACTCGGATGAGGAGTAACGTCTTTTTTCCGGCAAGACTCCTTGGTGCGTGTTACGCGCATCATGCTCGCTGTCGAGGTGACATGTTCGCGGTGATATGTTCGCGTGATAACACTTTGCCGATTGAGTGCCAATTCTGAAGGAATTTCATTGGCCTTTGCATGACGCGCAAGGTCATGCAATGCGTTTATAGAGAATTAATTACTAGCAGCTCTCATATGTCAACGCACACTCGCACATGCCTAGCTTTCTCGTATTTGCCAAATCAAATGATCAAGTCAGCATAGCACAAGTTGCTGCATGCAGATCTCCCTTGGAGACGCTGCTGTGAAGGCCCCAGGAAAAGGTTGGTGCCATACCCGGCGACGCCCTATGTGCTTTTATGTAACTAGAGGAGGAAGATAAGAAAGCTTTGGTCATCTTTATAGTTTCTTGCTTCTTTTTCGTAGTTCCTGGGTGCCGTTCTTTTCGATTTGAGCTCTTTTTGTAAGCTGGTATCCACTCACGGTTATGGGCTTTGTTACTTTAATAAAATCGGGCTCTTTTACCTTTTTATCTACTCTCTTTGATCCATATTAATTAACTCACTTTGTCTAGATACAGATGAACTTAGACTAGATATTTAACTAGATACATATGAATCTAGACAAAGCTGAGGCAACTAATATGGATAGAAGGGAGTAAAAAAAAAAAGTAATGCTAAAAAAAAAATCTATAAAAAAATTAGGCGAGTTGACATTCTTAATTGCATAGTTGAAGGTGAGCATGGCTCGTATATAGCAATTCTAAATCTTGAATCCGATCAACAGAACTAGCTATATATCGTGGAGCCGTACTAGATCCACAATATGGCAGTCGTGCTGATCAGCAAGTCACCGTCGGTGCTCGTCAAGCCATCATCGGATCCAGCGACCTCGGCGGCGATCACCGACTACTTGAGCCTCATCGGCCTAACCTCCTACGACGAGCCCAACGTCGGGCGGCCCGTCACGGCGTTCCTCGTCTTCGACCGCCCGATCGACGACCCCGCCGAGACCATCAGACAGGGCCTGTCCCTCGCACTTGTCCCCTACTACCCCATCTCCGGCCGCCTCGCAACCGCATTCCTCGCCTGCGACGTGCTCACGGCCATCGACTGCACCGGGGACGGCGCGGGCGTGCCGTTCGTCGCGGCCTCGGCGGACGCCGCACTGAGGGACGTGGATCTGCGCGGTCACCTGGAGGAGCTCGCTGTCTTCTACCCGGCCGCCGGCGACCCGCTTCTGATGGTGCAGGTGACCGTCTTCTCATGCGGCGGTTTCGTGATCGGGGTGACCTGGGACCACTCCATCGCGGACGGCGCCGGCATGGGCCAGTTCCTGCGGGCCGTCGGCGAGCTCGCGCGCGGGATGCCGTCGCCGGCCGTGGTCCCGTGCAGGCACGATCTCGGCCTCGCGGGCATGCCTTCAGCCTTCGTGCGCGTGGACCGGCTCGTAAACAGCCTCCAGCCGTCTCTGCTGACCCTGCTCCACCTCGCCGTGCCGTACATCCTGGTCAGCCGCATCAGGCAACAGTTCGCCGCCGCCGTCAACGGTGGCCATCCGTGCACCGCGTTCGAGGCGGTCGCGGCGGTGCTGTGGCGGTGCCGCACCCGCGCGGTCATGTCAGAGTCGGACCCGTCGGCCCCTGCTCTGCTCGGCTTCGTGGCCGACACGAGGACGCACGCGGGAGCCAGGGACGGATACTACGGCAACTGCTGCTACATCATGCCGCCCGTCGGGGCGACCAGCGGCGCCGTGGCTGGCGGAGACGTCGTGGACCTGATCTGGATGATCCGGCGGGCCAAGGAACGGATACCCGACTACTACAACTCATCCATGGATGAAGAAGACGAGGACGGGCGACGGCTGCAGGAGCTGGCCGACGCCGGGTTGCTCGGGTACGGCAACATGCTGGGCGTGTCGTGCTGGCGGAACCTCGGCATGGACAAGGTCGACTTCGGCGGGGGCACGCCGGCGAGGGTGATGGGGTACATGAAGGAGGGGATGGGCCGCCTGCCGTGCTGCGTGTGCCTCCCGTGCGAGGACGGCGGCGACTCGTTCAGCGTCACGTCGCTGTGCGTCAAGGAGGAGCACGCCGGGGCGTTTCTTCGAGAGCTAGCGAGCCTCGCCTGATTTTGCTCATGCCTGCAGCCTAGCAGGCACGCACGAGGCAAACATGGGTTTTCTGACTTGGTGTGCTAGCTCTGTAAGGTGAAGTGTGGTGTCAATATACTTATTTCAGAAACCATTTCGGATTTCAGGTAATCCAACTAGAATTAAATTGATGTCTGTTTGAAATTCAAAAAAATTACCAAAATGCTAGCAGACCACATATTAATGTACCCCTCCGACCCATATTAGTTGACTCAAATTTGTTTCTGAAACTTGAGCCATATTAATGTCTGTTTCTGAAATTTGTTTGACTCAAAATTATTAAAACTTGACTAGATACATCCATATCTAAATGAATCTGAGTCAACTAATATGGGTCAGAGGGAGTAAATCAAAGTTAATTTACATGCAGGGTTCACATTCAAAAAGGAACTCAATATACTCTCATATCCAACAGTATAAATGAACCTACAAGCACGCATTCTAAGACAGACGGCATCAGAACATCAATCCTTATATCATCTTGATGCAAGACACAAGAAAGGACCCAGCAATACGAATGAACTTCTAATAAAAATACTCCCTCTGTTCAGAAATAAGTGACATTGATTTGATTCATGTGTATCTTTTTTTTTAAGAAACACAGTACGATCGAAGACGCTTACAACACGTACATGCAACCACCCCTATGAACGCACACACGCACACCCTACCCCTATGAGCACCTCCGAGAAACTGAGACGGCGGATCGGGTCTTGAGATTGACGAAATCACCACGGGCGCCTCGCTGTCGACGGGTAAACTAAAACGTGTCCAGATGATCCAATTCGGTTATTTCTGTTATTTATGGTATTCGCAAAAAAAAATTCTGTTATTTATGGAGAGAGGGAGTAGTTCCAAAGAGAAATATGACCACACTTATACAAAGCATGAAAGGGCATAACAAAACAGAAGCCGCCAACGATACAGCTGCTCTTTGTTAACCAACGCGCTGCCGCTGCTGGTGTCCCTCATCGCCCCCACGTTGGTGCTCACAGTCTCTGTTTTTTTCGAGGGTAAAAGTGAATTGTATCTTTAACAAGGCAAAAGCTCCATCTTTTTTGCAGGTTATCTATATGGTGGTGCATTGGATTCAATTATGGGCTCTCCTACTTCCGGAGCATATGCGGCAACCCATGGTTTCTGGGTGCACCCGTCTTGTGGAGGTTACTACGGTTTTTTTCAGCCAAGCTTCGTGGCGTCATTCAAGTCGACTAACGAATATATAGCCTGGGTTTGAATTTTTGTTCGGATGGTTGGTTTGTGTATCAACCGTAGCTGATACAAGCTTTGTAATGACACTTATCTGGATTCCGAACTTTTAATAAAGATGGCTGTGTGCATCCCTTGGATGCAGAGGCCAGGGTAAATCCCCATTTCGAAAAAAAAAGCATGTCGGACACAAGCACCTGTTGAAGACAATCAAAGTTTCTTGCATCGCTTGAGGTACAAAGTATTTGTTTTGGAAAGATGGGAGACAAAACGAGAAAAGGCATAAAACATTAAATGCTTTATTTCTTCACCCAGCTCCTTGATCCTTCTTAAGTGCCAACAACAACAATAACTGGCATTATCCTACTCACTACATGAATAACTAGATAGGCCGACGGCCTTTTTATACTCCGACGACAAAATGTCGAGGCCGTCGGCGTAGGATAAATAGGCCGATGGTAGCCGTCGGTGTAAACGGGACGTCGGCATAGTCTATAAGGCTAACGGCAGAGCAAAGCCGTCGGCGTAGGTTTCACACCTATGCCGACGGAAAGCCGTCGGCGTAGCTATTTTTCTTTTTTGCCACATTAATTTTAGAAAAATCATAACTAAATCATTTAAATTCAAAAAATACATATAATATATCAAAATTTGCAGAAAAATAAGATCTATCTATATAAACTCAAATATTATATATTTGTATTCAAAAAATACATAAAATATACAAATACTTTTATATAACATATTTTTTATTTCCCGAGTGCAAAAACCGAGGTGTTTTGTGAAGCTACCATCAAATAAAAGTTTCATAATGACAATTCCACATTTTTCAAAAATACTAGACCATACTGAATGGACAATTTTCTAACCTGGGTATCTCAAACCTTTCCATTTACCCCTCGTGAAAAAGACAAATTCCTGCCGAATCGGCAGGAAATGAGTTAGATTTGAACTACAGGTACATGATATGATGCTCATGATTTTTTGCAAAAAATATTTTTAGATTCAAAATATGCTATTTAATCAGAGATCTAATGCAAGTTTAGTGAGGCTCAGCCCCGAGCTAAGAATCTTCATGCCCCTTGATTTAGAAAGTTTGACGATAGTTTGAATTGGGCATAAAAAATTCAAAAACGATCGAAACAATGAAGAACCTTCGCGTGGTGTCATATAATGTGACATAGTTTATGGAAAAATACCAAACTTGGTATATTCATTCCGTCTCAAAAAACCTTCACAAAATGACATATCTCAATCAAGGTTTTCTGGATTTCAGGTCAAATGACCAATAAAGCGGTATAGTTTATGATAATATGCCCATATTGTGCACTAATGTGTATCATGGGATGGTGAACAATGTTGAAGGAGGAAGTTTTCCTTTTTGTCACACCAAAAAGCCATTTTTTATTTTCCGAGTGCAAACAATAGGGTGTTTTGTGAAGCAACCATCAAATGAAAGTTTCAAACTGATAATACCACATTTTTCAAAAATACTAGACCACATTTAATGGACAATTTACCAACATGGGTATCTTAAACCTTTCCGTCTATCCCTCATGAAAAAGACAAATTCCTGCCGAATCGGTAGGAAATGAGTTAGATTTTAACTACAGGTACATGATATGATCTCATGATTTTTTTCAAAAGTCATTTCTAGATTCACAATATGCTATTTCATCATAGATCTAATGTAAGTTTAGTGAGTCTTGGCTCCGAGCTAAGAATCTTCATGCCCCTCGATTTAGAAAGTTTGATGATAGTTTGAAATGGACATAAAAAATTCAAAAACGATCGAAACAATATGCAAAACCTTCGTGTGGTGTCATATTATGTGACATAGTTGCATGGAAAAATACCAAACTTGGTATATTCATTCTGTCTCAAAAAAACCTTCACAAAATGAACTATCTCAATCGAGGTTTTCTGGATTTCAGGTCAAATAACCAATGTTATTGCTAGAATCGTAGTATAGTTTGTGATAATATACCAATATTGTGCACACATGTGTATCATGGGATGGTGAACAATGTTGCAGGAGAAAGTTTTCCTTTTCGTCGCACCGAAAAGCAATTTTTTATTTTCTGAGTGAAAAAACGGGGTGTTTTGTGAAGCAACCACCAAATGAAAGTTTTAAAATGATAATACCATATTTTTGAAAAATACTAGACCATATTGAATGGACAATTTCCTATCCTGGGTATCTCAAACCTTTCCGTCCACCCCTCGTAAAAAAGACAAATTCCTTACAAATCGATAGGAAATGGATTAGATTTGAACTACAGGTACATGATATGATGCTCATGAATTTTTGAAAAAATAATTTTTAGGTTCACAATATGCTATTTCATCAGAGATGTAATACAAGTTTTCTTTTTCGTCGCACCAATAAGCCATTTTATTTTTTTTCGAGTGCAAAAAAGGGTGTTTAATGAACCTAACATAGTTTCGGTTGTTCTAGTGTTAACAAGATACGATACATAATTAAATATATGATAGGGATGTCATTTTTGGATTCCCCTCATTTTTTGATCGATTTGGATATATTATTTTTCGAATTACGATTTACGAATTTGTAGTTGTGAATTATTCAATATTAAATGGAAAAAGGCAAAATAAATAAAATTTGTTTTATTTTGATTTGAATTCAAGATTATTATTACTTATTCATTGTTGTTTACTTAAATAAATATTTGAAAATTTAAAAATAAAGGCGTGTGATATCATCGTCCAAGGGTTAATAGGATTGATATGGTAATATTATCAGTTAGGTCCAATTTCCTGATTGAAAGCTTATCTGAAAGAACAGAGAAGTTAAATGTGCTGGGGCTGGAATACTGCTAGGATGGGTGACCGATGGAAAAGTTTAACCATTAGTATAACTTAATCGGAAATTAATTATACTTAAGAGTTAAAAAATGCTTGTGAGATTAAAGAGTCAAATAATTAAAAAGAATGCTTGTGAGATTAATAATTCAAAAAAAACAAAACAAATTGAAAAAAATATTCAAAAAAGAAATTGAAAAAAAATAGGCCGACGTCAAATCCTCTAGGCCATCGGCGTAGCTGCCGCCAGGGCAAACATACGTCAACCATGTGATGTGGGCCCCACATCCTTTACACCGACGGGCTACGCCTACGGGGTCGTACGCCGATGATCATACGTCGGCGACAGCCGTCGACGTAGCCTACACCGACGACAATCAGTGGCTACGCCGACGGGGTCTGGTCGTCGGCGTCTGGCCTATTTACTGTAGTGACTCCAACATATAAAAAGGAACTAGCTCCTACAACATAGTTTAGCCTATGGTCGCAGTCGACTTGCATTGGGTCCAACGTGCGAGTAGACGGGACGGACCTAGTAGTGGCATTCCAGATAAGGGAACACCATGGATCCAGAAGTTACAAACGGCGTTCAGCTATATTGAACACAGCTATTATTTGTACTAGGAAAAGTATTTTTAGATAAAAAAAATTGTGTAAATAAACATGGTACTGTGCAACTAAGTGACGTAGCAATGGCGTCTCAACACTTTCGAATGCCACCACTAAGTGACGTAGTAGTGGCGTCCTATATTTTTCGCCCTATATTTTTCGGACGCCACCAGTAAATTTTCACTTAACCCTAATGTTTGAGTAGGGCGAAGAGGAAGGTGGAGAAAGGGGGAATCAGCCCCGCGTAGAGTGTCTGCGCGAAGACCGACACCATAGTGGACGACAATTCTTGACGGCTCACAGCCCCATAGTGCAAGACAGTGTGGCCGTGCTTGTTGAGCCCTCCAGCCACCAAATGCTTGAATTTCTCGAGACCCTCCAGAATATTGACACGCAACTCGTGGAACGCTAACAGAACTTGCGGGTTTCTCGGTAGCATCCCTAGACTTCTTGGAATCCCTACTCCTTTTGGGAGCCATCGGGGAAGGAGGAAGAGAGAAATGAAGCAAATGGGTTAGCATGGGAGGTAGACGGCGATTCGGCTCAAGGGAGAGTTGTGGCGGCGGAGAGAATGAGAAGAGGAACCAAATTGCTACGGAATTCAACTTTTGAAGCACCTTTGGGCCATGACCTAGAAGCTCGCGAAAATGGCGGTTTGTGGATCCAACACCTTAGGGTCACCCTGCCGTTTGAACTTCACGGTGGAGATGAAGAATCGCTGATCCAACTAGTTCGCGCAAACCATCGGGCCTAGCATCTAAAGGGCCCCTGCCCCTTTGCTCCAAGGAAGCACGCGGCCCAGGCGCCCTGGGCTACTGTTGGGCCAGCGGAAACCAGGGTACCACTGCCCATCTGCTGCTGGGCCCTAGCAATTGCCAAAGATCACCAAGCCTCGGAGAGACCCCTCAAAAAGAGGGATGATCCTCGCGAGCAACTAAAGGGCGATCCCCCGCCAAGCAACACTTCGCTAGCGTGGAGAGGGAGAACCACGAGAAGTTGTCCGTTGTCAATGTGCAATGATGATCTAGGGATGGACCAGTGCCCTAGCTTGCGCTTGTTTCCCAAGGGAAGCATATTTCACTTCCCCAAGTCAGGAGTGGCTGACAGGCGCTACCACCGGGGGACCACCCCTCTTTGAGGAGGAGAGAGCGCAACCACCGCGCCCTGACACAGCCCACACACCACGGGAAAAGTACCTTACCTTCTCAAACCCTTGTCGCCATGTGGGAACCCTTCCCACGAGAGGCCCTAGAAGAGGAACGCGGCGCCTATAAAAGGAGGGGTAAGGTCTCAAAGCAAGGGGACTCTTCTTCCACCTCGGAAACCCTAGGCTTCTCCCTATAGGATCTCTAGACCTGATCACACGATCAACCCTCTTGTATCTGTAACCTCGCCAAGCGATACAAATAATTCAACAAAGCAGGAGTAGGGTTTTACACCGCACGGTGGCCTGAACCTAGGTAAACTCGCCGTGTTCCTCTTGCCGTGATTTTACTGTTCCTCACCAAGTCCATAGAGAGGTTTAGAGGGAGCGTGTTCAACCCCTATGTTCGATACTTTTCTACTTCGCGAGATACCCTGCCGGGACAAATCTCCGACAATGTCTCCCAATGTAGAATCTTGACAGACAGGTCTTTATAGGCATGCTCTCTTGGACGACCATGCACGCAGTCGCCGGGATGGGGAAGCATAGAGAGTAATGCAACAAAAGGAACAAGGCAAGAGAGATCAGGAAAGAATAGATAACATCTACATCTATTATGTCTCTCTCTCTATATATATAGTTTGGGAGATGATCCGACCGAGCCGTCATGCGGTGGAAGACGAGGACACATGTTAGACATGCAAATGAATGCTGACACGCACCCAAAAAGTTGGTGCACCGTCCAAAAATTTGGTTATTCACAAAACGAGTTTCTAACTCGATCTCGACTCCCGAAACGTGTCACCCGTCCGGGCGAGGCCAGGCAGGCGGAGGAGGAGGATTGCACGTGGACTCTTCTCACTCACTTTGTGGGAGTGGAAGAACTCACCTTATAAGTTGCTTCAACTCTCTCCTAACTAGCAGACATAGTAGACGGGTCTTGAGATTTTAGGATTTTTTAGACTACATATGGTGTCTACATGGGCCACCATCCATATAAATCAAACAATTGAGAACAAATGAAGTGTATGTACAAAACGCTGTTGCAGGCGATTACCCAAATCGTCAAGAATGCATTTGTTCTCAAAGTTGTTGCTAGTCACTTCCCTAGAAACTTATGTAGATGTTGACCGTTTTCATACTGTATGCATTACGCAGAGACCAGGGACTATCCCCGTTTCGAAAAAAATGCACTGCACGCACTAGGCAACTCCTTCAGAATGCGCTCGCGCTCAATGTTGTTGCTAGTCCGTTCTCTAGAAATTTTGTACAGTAGATGTTGACAAATTTCTACCGAAGGAAATAGGCAACTCGTTCAGAATGCCTTCACACTCAAAGTTGTTGTTAATTCCTTCTCCAGAAAAGAATACATATGTCGACTGTTTTAATACTTCACAACCTTGTTGCTTGTCACTTCTCCGGAAATGAATATGCGGTTGCTAGTCGAGTGCGTCGATTTAGGAGACGACCTCCCTGGAGCACGTTATCCACGTCGCTAGTATAGGCTTTGGGATAGCACGGAATGAGTTTGTTAGTACCCTCTTGTTTTAGGGTTTCTACTGCTCCGGCGGCGACTGCGTCGCCGCCGTGAGATCGGGTCTGATTTCGGCCCTACCATACCACCTACCACCTAGTTTGACTCCAATACGGATCAGCTTCTACCCTGCCTCTCGTTCCAGTTGTCTTCACAAGGAGCTCTCGCGGTGGTCCTCGGGTGTTTCTAGGGTTTCTGGCGGCATGGATTCGATGAGCCTGACGACTTCAGCTGGTGATGCCGGCGGCAAGGAAGAAGAGGTCGGGGACTTGTTTAGCCACTTGGTGCTAAACGATGATGAGCTGGAGGACGTAGTTGTTGATGCGGATGCTGCGAAGGTATATCAGAAGGAAGCTAGATGGATGGCGATCGGCAAGGTTTTAACCACCCGATCCTTTAGTGTGGATGCCCTGTTTGAGAAGATGAGGAGTGTCTGGAATCTCTCTCGAGATCCGGAGTTTCGTGAGGCGGGCGAGAACCTGTTCATAATCAAGATGCAATGCCTAGGAGACTGGAAGAAGGTTGTTCAACAAGGACCATGGACCTTTCGTGGCTGGGGTCTCCTCGTGGAGGATTTTGATGGGCTTTGTGATCCTCAGGAGGTGGTGTTTGATGGCATGCAGGTCTGGGCACAAATTCATGGCATACCGGAACTCTATCGCAAGACTGAGATCATAGATGACCTAGCTCGACGACTGGGCATAGTCCGAGAAGTTCAGCTATCTCCAAGGCCATTCTTTGAGGGGAATTATGTGCGCATCAGAGTCCAGATCAATATTAACAAACCGTTAATAAGATTTGTGTCGCTCTCCTACCTGAAGGGAAGAAGAGGCTTGCGGTTAAATATGAGAAGGTCCCTTTCTTTTGCAAGATATGTGGCCTTATGGGTCACGATCATGAAGAATGCGGAGATGGTGCTTGGGAGGAAAATCAATTGCAGTATGGGACCTAGATGCTGGCTACCCGTCGTACAAATCAGACTGTGCAATCCACCTTCCGTCCGGTGCCTAGAACCCCTACCTGGGGCGGTTTTGCTGGGAGGAGTGCTGCTAACCCTAATGGTCCAAGGAAGCGCTCCTCGATTGATGCAGAGCTTGGAACTGATGATGATCTAGCTGATACGGTTACTAGCCCAATCAAACCAACCAAGGATGTTGTTATGCATGATGGAGAAAGTAACTCGGCTCGAAAGGCACTTGATATGTCAAACGTGGAGGAGTCAGCGGAGCTTGTTGGCATGGATCCTGACCCAACCATTCCACCACCCCCTCCTTCGTATGTAAAGAACAAGGACATATCCAAAAATCGGAAGACGGTTTCTACATCTTCTGGAAATTCTGTGTCATCATCGGCGGCGGCCCTCGAGAACGACCGCCGGGACCAATGAATTGGTGCAGCTTGAACCGTCGGGGTATTGGGAACTCCCCGACAGTTCGCGAGCTCTGTGTCCTTCAACGGACAAATCGTTTCCAGCTGGTTTTCTTATGTGAAACCCGACAAAGTAGTGCTCGTGTTCGGCGGCTACGGAGTCGCTTGGGCCTCCATGGCTTCTCTTGTGTTGATAGCAATGGCATGGACGGTGGTCTGGCCCTATTTTGGCATGAGAGTTATTATGTTGATATTCAAGAGGCAACTGATCGTTACATTGATGCTTATATCAGAGTTGCGCCGGATGAACCATTATTCCATGCGACCTTTGTTTATGGAGAACCCAGAGTGGAGAATAGGTACCGCATGTGGGATCATCTAACTTCACTCAAAGCTACATCCTCTCTTCCGTGGGTTGTTGTCGGTGATTTCAATGAGGCCCTGTGGCAATATGAACATCTTTCGGTGTCTCCACGCTCGGAGGCACAAATGGTGGCCTTTCGAGACTGCCTTTAGTTGTGTGAGCTTAAAGACATGGGCTTCTCAGGTCTCCCCTTCACCTATGATAATAAGCATTCAGGGGTGCATAATGTCCAAGTACGCCTTGATCAGGTGGTTGCTGATGATGCCTGGCGTGATATTTATTCTGCTGCTGAGGTGGTGCACCTTGTTTCCCCTTGCTCTGATCACTCCCCTGTTAAGCTTTGCTTGATTAAAGAGATGCGGAAGTGCCCATCTAGGAGGGCCTTGCAGTATGGAATTTTCTGGGAAACTGATCCGGCTCTCAAGGAATTGATAGATTGTGAGTGGAATTTACTTGGTCATATGCATGATCTGGGATATGTTAACACGGGTCTGGACAAACTTATGCACAAAATGCACGCTTGGGGTCGCTCGCACTTTGGTAATGTAACCAAGGAACTGAACCGCCTCAGGGAGAATTTAGAGCAGCTGCAGTTGGATGGGGCACCTAGAGAGGAGATTAGGGCCGTCCAAGATTTGATGAACGATATGCTGTATCGGGAAGAGATGATCTGGTTACAGCGGTCTCGGATTGACTGGTTGACGGAAGGGGACCGTAACACAAAATTCTTCCACACCCGGGCTGTGTGGAGAGCGAGGCGTAACAAGATTACCAAGCTTCGTGATAGTGATGGTGTCATTAACACAGCTCCCACAGATATGCAGCGCATGGCGGTTTCTTATTTTAAATCTCTATACACTAGAGACCTTTCCCTTCAGGCAGACCCCATTATAAACTTGACTCCCTCTCAGATTACTCAGGAGATGAATGATGGGCTTTGCAAGGATTTCTCGGAAGAAGAGATTTCAAATGCGGTGTTTCAGATTGGTCCCATCAAGGCACCAAGGCCTGATGGATTTCATGCTAGATTCTATCGGCGTAATTGGGGACTTCTAAGGATGGAAATTGTGCAAGCTGTCCAGCATTTCTTTCACACCGGAATTATGCCAAATGGTGTGAATGATACTTCAGTTGTCCTCATTCCCAAAATCGATAACCCACTGGAGTTAAAATATTACATGCCTATTAGGCTCTGTAATGTTCTATATAAGGTTGTATCGAAATGCCTGGTGAATAGGCTTCGTCCTTTGCTTGGTGAAATTATATCAAAAAATCAGAGTGCGTTTATTTCTGGGCGTATGATAACTGATAATGCACTACTGGCTTTCGAATGCATGCACTACATGGAGCATGGTATGTCTTCCGAATCCTTTTGTTCTTACAAATTGGACTTATCTAAGGCTTATGATAGAGTTGACTGGCACTTCTTGGAGAGTACATTGCATAAGATGGGGTTCTCTCACCGGTGGGTACAGTGGATTATGGCGTGTGTTACCACGGTGAAATATTCAGTAAAATTTAACGGAACCTTGTTGGAAGCTTTTTCTCCATCACGTGGCTTAAGGCAGGGGGATCCCTTATCCCCTTTCCTCTTCCTATTTGTGGCTGATGGTTTATCCACTCTTCTATGTCGGGAGGTTAACCTGAATCGAATAACTCCTATCAAGGTTTGTAGGAGAGCTCCTGGTATTTCTCATCTACTATTCGCTGATGATACATTGTTATTTTTCCGTGCTACTGAGGAGGAGGCTACTCGCATAAAGAATACTATTGACACCTATGCTGCTTGTACGGGACAGTTGGTTAATCCAGCTAAATGTTCTATTATGTTCGGATCCTCTTGTTCTGACAATACAAAGGCTGCTATTCGATCAATTCTACAGGTCGAACATGATGGTTTTGAGGCTAAGTATTTGGGACTACCCACCCCTGATGGTAGAATGCATAGATGCAAATTCGAGAATATTCAGTCAAGGCTGACAAAGTTTGTGCTTGAATGGGGTGACAATCTCCTAGCGCAGAGTGGGAAGGAAGTATTCATTAAGGCAGTGGCACAGTCTCTCCGAACTTACGTAATGAGTGTCTTCAAGCTCCCGGCGTCGGTATGTGATGATCTTATGAAGCTTATAAGGAATTATTGGTGGGGTTCAGAAAAAGGTAAAAGGAAGATCCACTAGGTAAGTTGGGCTAGACTTAATAGATCCAAGGGCCAAGGTGGACTTGGATTTCGAGACCTGAGATTGTTTAATCAAGCTTTATTGGCAAAGCAAGCTTGGAGGCTCCTAGTCAATCCCAAAAGTTTATGTGCTCGTGTTCTAAAAGCCCGGTATTACCCAAATGGATGCTTATATGCCACTGTTTTTACTGGAAATCCTTCCTCTACCTGAACCGCAATTTCATATGGGGTTGAGTTGCTGAAAAAAGGATTAATCTGGCGAATTGGCAATGTATAGAGTGTTCGTATCTGGAGGGATGGGTGGATTCTGCGGGACTCTTAGGTTCACGTCATCTCTCAGAAGCGTAACTGTGCTGCCACGGAAGGTTTCAGAGCTTCTCCTTGCTGATGGTACATGGAATATCAACCTCATCCGCAGGTTTTTCCTCCTTGTGGACGCCGATGCCATTGTGAGAATTACTCTGTCCCGTAGACTGGATGCTGATATCTAGCCTGGCATCCTGAGACGTCTGGTGTCTTCTTGGTTCGCAGTGCCTATTGGCTAGCTTTGAATGAACAACAAGCTCAATGTAACTTTGCTACAACGAGTTCTATACCTGATGGCCGCCACCCGTGCTGGAAAATTATATGGAATGCGTCTGTACCACCAAAGGTGAAGATGTTTGCTTGGAAGGCTTCCTCTGGCTCTCTGGCTACTGAGGTGAATAAAAGGCGTCGCCAATTGTTGATAACTAGGCAATGCAAAATATGTGGATCAGTTGAGGAGGATGATTTACATGCACTATACAACTGCCCCCACGCCTTGGCACTCTGGGGGCAATGAGAAACATATGGGCGCTACCGGATGAGGCTGCTCTTCTCCAACCTTCGGATAATTGGCTGCAGATGGTGCTTCAAACCATTCCTAGACATATGGTGAATTGCACCTTCCTGGTTGCTTGGCGAGTGTGGCATGCAAGAAATGAAGCAACACATGACAAACAACTCCCAACGGTGGAGGGCTCAAAGCGGTTTCTGTGTGGGTACCTGAAGCTTCTTCATGACATTAAGCATAAGTCGACAACCACCATGCTGAAAGGGAAGGAGCCCCTTGAGGTGGCTTCTAACGCTCTATGGAAGCCCAAGCAGATTCAGGAGAAACTTTGGTCGAGGCCGCCAATTGGCCGGGTGAAATTATCAGTGGACGGATCCTTCGGTGGTTTAAATGATGCAGGCGCAGGTATGATCCTTAGGGATAATGAAGGCAACCCAATTTTTATGTCATACACGTATCTGGATAGGTGTCACCTCCCGCTCGAGGATGAGACCAAGGCCTGTCTGGAAGGCCTTCAAACTGCACTGCAAGTCCCAATCTTCCCATCATTGTGGAGTCGGATTGTCTTACTATGACTGAAGCCATCAACTCCTCGTCTCCTGATAGATCATTGGTAGCTCATTTGATCAATGAGATTAAAAACCTAGTTAATGATAGTAGAGAGTGTGTTTTTGTAAAAGTTGTTCGCAAGCAGGTTAGGGTTAGTGATGCTCTTGCAAACTTTACGAGAGTCCAACGCCGTACTATGACTTGGTTAAGCTATGGACCGGAGGATATCATCCGGTTGCTGGAGCTTGATCGCTCTAGTCTAGAACCCTTCCTGCTTAATATATTCCAGGTTTTACCCGAAAAAAAAAGTATAAGCTTTGGGATTTGGCCTGGGCAGACCTTGCAGGAAATTAGTCCCGGTATACATGGCTATGAACAGTGCACTACGGGAAACGAAATTTTGCTGAGTATTAAAAATACACGGCAAAGCCCAAAAAGCACTCAGCAAAATTTTTCTGTATATTTATACTCAGCAAAGAAAACACAACAAATACCTCGCCGGTAAAGACGAGTGTATGAAACCAGGATACTCGGCAAACACTTTGCCGAGTATCTAAGACCGGGATACTCAGCAAATACGTGACTGACGGTGCACGCGGCCATGGACGGCGTCAAGTCTTTAACGTGTGTCTTAGTTAGATACACAGCAAAATTCTAACGAATCTCATGATACCACGTCGTGCCGTTTCGCCGAGTATCAAATTAGGACACACATCAAAGCTCAATGGCCAGCCATGTCGCCTCCGAAACTGTACCGAGTATATTTTCAAGTCATACACGGAAAATCGGTTTAACATGATTAAAAAGAAGACACCGCCGGCGAGTCGGCTTCGGCGCATGCTGCCACAACCCTACTGCCTCATGCTATTGCTTCGATGCCGGAGGTGACAGTCGGTAGAATTGTGGTCGCGTTGCCGCCATGAAGTCCAGTTGCATCGTCGTTGTAGATGCTCGCCGCGGTGGTGAAGGACACCTTTTCCATTGATGCTACATGCGCCGGGTGCTCCATGAAGCCACGCTTGGGAAGTTCAGGACGTGCTGGGCGCAGGGAGGTAGGGCGGGCTCGGCTGGAGGCGGCGGAGTCTATGGAGAGCACGTCGTTGGAGCAAGGACCGTGGCTATGGCCACCTCTGTCATTCACCCAAGGTATGCAACATCAGCATGCGGGTGAGCAAATCTGGACGACGCACGCGTGAACTTGGCGTGCTCAAGCACTACGCCGGCGTGCTGCTGCTAGCTGAGCCCGCGTACTGCTTGGATGTGTAGACTTTTTTTTGACAATCAATACCATATATATTTATAACAATAAATTATACATGGTAGAGATACACAAGCCGACTTCAGCGTTTACAAAATAAAGTCTAAAAGAAAATAAGCAACTCTTTGAGGTCTTCAAATTCTTCTTCTTCCATGACACGATCTTGTATTTTTCTGAAGGTAGCCTGAGAAACATGAACAGACCTGTAAATACCAATGATGGTCCTCCCATAATTTTAATTTGAGCAACAGTGCCAAGGTTGCGTGCACGCACGCAACCATTAAAGTAATCAACCAACAACATCGGCAAGAGTACCAACCCGAGTATTCAGAGAAAATAAATCGAACATCGTGGTCGACGTTGTCGGGGAGCCGAGAGTACGAATCACCATTGTCGAAGACGTACCAGCCGGGACAAATATTGCGAGGATAATCATCCTCGCGAACAACCTTGAGAAAATCTCCAAAACCGATCTGACGAAGCAAGATCTAAAATACCGTACCTATAGAACTTGAATCTTATAGCACCGTCATTGACGCGGGGAAGAAGATCTCGTCGTCATAGGAAGGGCCGAAGATCTCTTATTATGAACAATGCCATCTCCATTGACATAGATGCCCAACAAGAAAATGACTACCAAACCCTAATCAAATCTTCAAAAAACACTAATTTTATTGAAAACTCCACCCATAGATCGGGTTCCTCACCCCTCCTACCGGCTAGGCCGGCCAAAGGAGGGAGAACCGATCTATGGAGTAGGCGGCGGCTAGATCCGGATGCGTAGCTTCTTGTGTGTGAGAGAAGATAGAAAATACAAATGGCGTGAGTGAGTAGGTTGTGTTTGTTTATGACAGGGACATGTGTGGCTACGATGCAAGAGATAGATCAGATGTGTAGCTGACTGCTTGCCATGTCATCGATCCGTGGGATTCAGTTTTGGCCAACGTGGTGGCATTTGCTGAGTGTTTTGTAAAAATAGACACGGTACCCTTGTGGCTTTGCCTAGTGATTATACACTCAGTAAAATGTACTTTGCCCTATATATGACAAAAAACACTCCGCAAACATTTTGATATGATTTTGAAACATGTATAAAAAAATTCAAAATCGATCAAAACAATGTAAAATCTTCGCGTGATGCCATATTATATGACATAGTTGTAAGAAAAAATAATAAACTTGATATATTGCAAATATCTCAAAAAAACCTTCTAAAAATGACCTATTATGTTCGAGGTTTCATGACTTTCAGGCCAAACGACCAATGTTATGTCGAGAATCGTGACATAATTTATGATAATGTGTTTATATTATGCATGCATGTGTATCTTGGAATGCCAAACAATATTGCAGAAGAAAGTTTTCCTTTTGGTCGCAAAAAGGGTCATTTTCTATTTTTTTAATGCAAAAAAGGTGTTTTGTGAAGCAACAACAAAATAAAAGCTTCAAAATGGTACCACTTAATTTTAAAAAAGTAATAGACCACCTTTCATGGGCAATGTCCCAACTAGGTTATCTCAAACCTTTATGTCCTCCCGTCGCGAAAAAGACAAATTCCTGCCGAATCGACATGAAGTGGGTCCGATTTGAACTACATGTACATGCTTGAATGCTCATTTTTTTGCAAAAAAATTTTAGGTTCACAATATGATGTTTCTTTAGAAATACAATACAAGTTTAGCGAGGCTCGACATCCAGCTAATAATCTTCATGCCCGCTGTTTTGACCATAGTTTAAAACGGGCATAAGAAATTCAAAATCGATTCAATCAATATAAAACCTTCGCGTGGTGTCATATTATGTGACATAGTTGAAAGGAAAAAATAATAAACTTGGTATATTACAAATATCTAAAAAAAAACTTCTCAGAAATGACCTATCATGTTCGTGGTTTCATGACTTTCAGGCCAAACAATCAATGTTATGCTGAGAATCGCGGCATAGTAATTTGTGATAAAGTGTCCATATTATACATGCATGTGTATCTTAGGATGACGAACAATATTGCATGACAAAGTTTTCCTTTTTTGTCACAGAAAGAGGTTATTTTCTATTTTCCGGATGCAAAAAAGAGGTGTTTTGTGAGGCAACCATCAAATGAATTTAGGGCAATGTCTTAACTAGGATATCTCAAACCTTTGTGTCCACCCATCGCAAAAAAGATAAATTCCTCCCGAATCAACAGGAAGTGGGTCTGATTTGAACTATATGTACATGATTGAATTCTCAAGATTTTTTGCAAAAATAATTTTTAGGTTCACAATATGGTGTTTCTTTAGAGATTTAATACAAATTTGCGAGGCTTAGCATCTAGCTAAGAAACTTCATGCCTGCGTTTTTACCATAGTTTGAAACATGCATAAGAAATTCAAAAATGATTCGAACAATGTGAAACCTTCGCATGGTGTCATATTATGTGACATAGTTGCAAGAAAAATATCAAACTTGGAATATTTTAAATATATTTTAAAACCTTTTTTAAAAATGAAATATCATGTTCGAGGTTTCTTGGCTTTCAGGCCAAATGACCAATATTATGGCTAGAATCACGCCATAGTTTGTGATAATATGACCATATTGTGCAAACATGTGCATCTTAGAATTGTGAACATTGTTTCAAAAGAAAGTTTTCCTTTTTGTCGCACCAAAAATTCATTTCTATTTTCCGAGTGGCGAAAGTGGTTTTATTTGTGAAGCGGCTACGGGAACTCCGGTTGGTAACTTCAGCAAAACACCGTGCAAAAATAGTGAACCTATTACAATGTACGATTCACACTATATCACACTTCAAAAGCTTTTCGTGAATTTCTGGTATTTTACATGGTTTTGTGCAGATTCTTCTGGAAGCGGGTGAAATTTTAACTACAAGTACCCTAAATCTTGGTTCTGATTTTTTGTAAAAATCATTTTCGTGTTCAAAACATATCACTTTCTCACGGATACGCTAACGATTCCGCAAGAGAAAGCCCCACAATGAGTGGGCTAAGAATTATAGACTTCATGCTAATTTTACCGTGTATCAGACAAAACACTCGGTAAATTAAGATACAGGGCAAAGAACCTCTTTGCCGAGTGTTTTACGTTGGACACACACCAAAGCTTTCACATACACGGCAAAGGCCTGACACCGTCAGTTGAACTGTTAGATGCGGGCAGGTAGGACATGGTTTGCCGTGTATCCCATTTTTACCAAGTGTGTTTTGGGATTTTACCGTGTATGTACCCTTTTGCCGAGTGTTTTGAATGACCTGTTTGCTGGATGTCGAACCCGTGATAAATGGCAAAGAGCTGTTTGCCGAGTATCTGAATTATAAACACTTGGAAAACAAAAACACCCAACAGAATCTCGTTTCCCTGGTGTGTCTCCATTCAACATTGCTTTGGAACAGAATAAGACAGGGAAACGGTAGTTGGGATGGAAACTCGAAATTTAATGTGTGACGGTGTGACTAGACCAGACGAGAAGCAAGTATACATGTCAGGTGTGCAAGGTTGTACACATGGATGGTTTGGGTTGCGACCAAAGACTTTGCTGATCCTGGGCTAGTTATGCGTTCACTTCCGAATTGATTATCTTCTATGTACATATGATGTTTTTTCTAGTGATTTTCTTTAATATAATGGTGGAAACTTAGGCTCCCGGCCTCTAGTTCTCTCTTTAGTTTAGTTTATTTGAATATTATATATATATTTAAAAAAGCATAAATGTAGTCAATGATGTACGACAAACATGCAAAAACTTAATTTGAAATACTTTGACATCCGTGCTAAAAATGACAAAAGTGTGGATCTAAATATAGTGAATAAGGCATATTTTTTGGGGAAATCTATTCTCGGACCGGTTGCTATTTATCCAAATCTGGCAGGAGGTGTGAACACGCGCGGTCAGTTAGTTTAGAATCAAACCAAAAAGTTAAAATGTCTTGTAGAGCAAACCGTTTGTCCGATTTAAGATCCGCTTTCACCGTTGAACTAGTCGCGACGAGATCTTCAAAACTAGATCCCATGTTAATATGTTTCGAGAAAAAAATTGGAGCAAAAAGTTATCCACCCTAAACACATGAGTTATCCATGTCATAATATATAAGTTATCAATCAACTAACACATAAGTTACCCACCATATAAACATGTTGGTTGAGATGTTCTCGCATACGTATTGAGCAAGTTTAATTAAAACATCATAACCTAGTTATTAGGGCACTGAGACTTTATTGTCATTAATGCGTTAGCGTCGACGCGATTAAGGCTCGATAACCTAACACCCTTCGAGGCTTTGTCATCCGTATTTCACGGTACCGGTGACGGAAGACAAAGTCGAGTCGCTAGATTACTGGTTGCATGGTGGATGAGCATAAGACCATATTTATTTATAATCTATGCAAAATAAGATTAGATTTAGTTCCTTTAAAAAAATATGTTTGATGTTTGACATGTTAGTCTTTCGAGGTTGAGTACTTCGTATGCTGTGAGAATGGCAACTGGCGACGAGGCCCAACCGTTAGAATAACTTTTTATATTCTATCTGTGGATAAAATTTTATAGTGGTGAATAACTTACATGTTATTTGATAGGTAACTTACATGCTAAAGCCCGGATAACTCTCGTGTTACTGATGAGTAACTTGTAGGTAAAAAGAAAAAGTTTTCCATCCTGAACATGTGATTCATGGGTAAATTTTATAGTGATGGATAACTTATATGTTATTGGGTGGATAACTTATATGTTGAAGTCCGGATAACTTACGTGTTATGGATGGATAACTTTTGGTTCAAAAAAAGTTATCAGAACATACTAACATGAGATCTAGTTTTGAAGATCTCGTCACGACTAGCCTAATAGTGAAAACGGATCTTAATTCGGGCAAACAGTTTGACCTAGAAAACATTTTGAAGTTTTGTTTTTGAATTGAGCTAACTAATTAGAAATCTTGTCCTTTAGTGTCATGCATGCAATTGCTGGACTCGGACGTCCGCTAGATTCTAACATTCTTAGATCGGTTGCTATGTAGCAACGTCCTATTTTTTAAACTGTAAAATTGTATAGTGAATAAGGCATATTTTTTAAATTGTGAAATTTATCAAATTTTGTCATTTCTATTTAGGAAAAAATATGAAGAATTTCACATTATGATTTCGCATGCTTGTGAAATATATATAGATTTTTTTTCATTTTGTTTTGAAACTCGTAAAATAATGTTTATTTTTTAAAATAAAGAAATGACTGGAGCTGGGATCCCAAAAAGAGTTTTTGAAAATAAAATGACAATGCTAGTATTCTTGTTACACCCGGGATATGTATTATAATTGCTTAAAGGAATCTTGAAACCTATTGTTAGCACTAATTTTGATATTCATCTAAAAACACTAATTTTTAATTGCTATGTCTAGGTTTTTGAAACACCCAGGAAGTCTTGTGCAAGAAAAATGTACTGTAATAAACAAAACCTAAACAAGGTTAGCATTAATTTTAATAGTGCTTTATCTGTACGATAAGACATATTGTGTACAAATGTGCCTGATAGCTTTTTTATCCAAACTACATGCCTGGCAGCTGAGTGGTTGGCGAGGCTTACCATGCATGGCGATGGAACAATGTTACCGCATCACGGCAGCTCAGATAAGCCATGTTACAACAGGCCCACCGTATGGACCATACAACGCATCGACAACCCACCGCATGTCCAGGGTGGGAATCGCGAGACAACTTGCGCGGTCAGGATACAGACCTACAGGTAGCTCGTCCTCTAAATCGATTATTCGGTTGCTAGTTACTCCATCCCAGGGGCGGAGCTAGGAAATTTTGCCAATGGGTTCACTCAAGATTTGGGAATGAACTAACAATACTATTTTTAGGATCTTAGACAATCTCAAAACAGGACCACAACACTCAATACAACATAAGCAATAGAGATATGGTAACATGTATAGTTGATATATTAAAACTAAAGGTTCACAGCTTACCAGAAAATTAAATCCTAAACCGCTTGTTTATATATTGCATATAAATTAGTAAAAGACTTTATAACATTATTAAGGGCAGCTCGTGTCTTCCTGTGAAAATTAAACAAAAATGACCAATTAGTTCATGAGTTTTAAACATGTACAATTAACTGAAACATGAAAGTCACTCACCTTTTAAAGTTTCCCTTGTCTATCTTTCATCCTCTTAAAAAGGTTAAACACCTGATCATTACTAATGGTAGAAAACATGTCTTTCTCCACATAGCAAATCAGACAATCACTCATAAACTGATCACCCATTTTATTGCGCAACTTTTTCTTCACAACATTCATAGCTGAAAAACATCTCTCCACTGATGCAGTGGCAACCGGCAATATCAGTACTAACTTTAGAAGTTGATAGACCAATGGAAAAGTACTATGCTTATTTGTCTGCACCATTAATTTAGCAAGATCGGCAATCCCATCCAAATTGGCAAACCTTTCATCCGCTCGCGCATTATCAATGTAAGTGATAAGTTCATGACCAAGATCATCCAATTTTTCTGAATTAAAATCATCTGGATAGAATTTAGCTAGCTCCACCAAGCTCTCTGAGTTGAAATCAACAAAAGAGTCTTTTGGACTAAAAGAAGCCATGTGGCCAAGCAATGCAGGATTTACCTCATTAAAACGGTCATCAAATTCTTGAAGCTGACAGTCAATAACAGAATTAAGACACTCTATTTGGAAATGTTGGAGGTTTGTCTTATTGGTTTTTTTCCGCGGCGCATGCCGATCAACATAGTCCTCCTGCATGTTTGCTCTCTCAATATGGTGTTCTTCACAGAATAAATATGCCTTCTCTAGAAGTGAATCCCATCCATTCTCCCTTAGTTTTTGGAGCTCATTTCTTGTTGACTTCACACATGATATGGCATTTAGGATGTCTTGATCCTTCTTCTGTAAAGATTGTGACAAAATATTTGCACTTCCTAATATATGCAGCATCATATGCAAATAAAACGCAAACTCAAAAGTCTCGAAATATGCTACAAGACCACGTGCCTGGCTTTTCTTTTCACCTTTTCCTTCTTTTGCAACATATTTGAGAACAGAAATAGTAGCTGTGAATAATTTCACAAGACCTGAAAGGGTTCTATAGTGTGAACCCCACCGCGTGTCTCCTGCTCTTTGGAGAGTTTGATCTTGATTTTGCCCTGTACCTGTGCTAATCCGTCCACTGCCTATGGCTTTTATTACCTCCTCCCGATGTTTCTCTCTAATCATGTCTTTTCTTTTGCAAGAAGCTCCAACCACGTTAAATAAAATAGAGATCATGTAGAAAAAATCTGCAATATCATCATTCTTCTTCGCTACTGCCACAATAACCAACTGAAGTTGGTGAGCAAAACAGTGCACATAATATGCTGAACTATTCTCCTGTATAATCTTGGCTTTCAAACCATTGAACTCACCAGGCATGTTGCTTGCCCCATCATAGCATTGGCCTCTTACTTGTTTTATACTTAATCCAATATCAGTGAATAATTTTTGAAGAGCGGCCTTGAGACATACCGCTGATGTTTCCTTCACATGTACAACTCCAACTAGCCATTCAACAATGCACCCATGTTTGCTAAGATATCTCAAGACAACCGCCATTTGCTCTTTGTCGGAAACATCAGCCGCCTCATCAATCAACAGACTAAACACATCACCTCCAATTTCTTCAGTAATAGAATTTAGTGTTATCTGCACAAATATTTTCAAACGCATTAGAGATCGCTTATAACTTGCAAGAGAACATAACTAGTGTACAACATAATTTTATGTTGATTTTACCTTTGCAAAATAACTAATAAGTTCCTTTTGAATATCTCCACATATCCACTGAAGATTTTCTGGGGCATTCTCAAGAACTACCTTCCGTATGTCATCATTCTGGTTTGCCAAAGTTTTTACCAACTCCCGAAAATTCCCCTTATTTTTTGGCTCTTTTGATTCATCATGGCCCCGAAAAGCTAAGCCTTGACTCAACAAGTATCTAACTGAATCAATTGAAGCATTAAGCCGAATACGATTTTTCTTTTTAGTAAGATCAGTTTGCTTATTGAGAGCAACCTGAATTGATTGATCCTGATTCATCAAAGCATCACATCTTTTTACTGCAACATTATGGAAGCTATTAACCTTACCCTTACCCACATGAGTATCCAGTCTAGATTTCTTGTTCCATCCATCCCAGCCTTTAATTGTAAATGCATCATTTCCATCTTGTCCCTCATTGCAATCTCTAAAAAGGTAGCAACACAAACAAAATGCCTTATCCACCTTGTCACTGTACTCGAGCCAACCACCATATTTCTTGAACCATGCTGGATTAAATCTTCGTTGGTCATCACCAATGAGCCTATGTGGATAATTAAAATCCGGTGGTGGCCTATATGGTCCCCTGGTTAAGTATCTTCTCCTAATCTCATCTTGTTTCTTAGGATCATGAGTGTACAGGGAAATTCTTTTCCGATCAGCCGGATCAATAGGCAGTTCATCTAAATCAATCTCTCTCTGATCAGAAGGCTTTAGAAGACTAGCATTCACAACATCTGATTGCTTGCGTTTAACGGATGGTCGTGAAGTACCTTCATCATTACCTGAATCTAATGATCGTTTTGCTTTTCCGTAATACCGTTCCATGACCTAGGATCAAATTATTAGGGGAAAAGCAATCAACGCATTAGGGTTAGAAAAAAATTGCACAAGACACCAAGAAGGAGAAGGATTTGCTCTCGTAGTACCTGAATCCCGCCTGATTGAATTGTTTTGGATTGCGATTGCTGGCTGTCCGGCTTGCCGCTGTCGGCCGGCCGGCAACGTCCGAGCGACGAGAGAGACGAGGGTTTTCAGAACTGAGATCTATTTTCTCTTTTGCTGTTGCGGCGGTGACGAGCGAATCCAGCGGAAAGACGAGCCAATCGGCAAAACGTGTAGCTAGCCGGATATACGTACGTATAGCATAGAGTTTAGATCATTACTTGCAGGCTTTTAGCTAATTTTAGAGCGCACGGACTACTAGCCTGCTAATATAATATATTTTTCATGGGCCCAAAGGCTTTTCACTAGTTCAGCCGAGGACTCGATGGGTTCAGCCGTGATTTTTTATTGGGTTCAACGAGCTGAATATATATACCATGATACTTGACCGGCAAAATCCATTGGTGTCATCTGCACCCAATGGTTCTACTCTGGCTCCGCCACTGCTCCATCCATTTGGAAATATAAGATGTTTTAGTCTGTGAATGAGATGTATCTAGATGTATTTTACTGTTTAGATTTATTTGAACCTATACACTAAAAGGTGTCTAGATACATCTTTTTTCACAAACCTAAAACATCTTATATTTCTAAATGAAGGGAGTACTTCTCTACTAGAAATTAATGTAGATGCTGACAACTTTCATACTGCATGCATTAGGCAAGTTATGCACTCAAATTCACAACGTTGTTCCTTGTGGAAGCGAATATACTCTCTCCATCCAGCAATAAGTGACTCGGATTTATGTGGCCTACCCCTATTCCACGCTAACGACTAAAATAGGCTAAATATGAGAGGAAGTGTTGAATATAAATATATTGTCTAACTCCTTTCCATCAGATCAGTCTTTTGAAATAATTGGCTAGTGCATAAATCTTTTAGAAACAACACAACTTCAATAAAAATTATTGACGACATCTATGTCTATTGAAAATAAAAGAAAAATCTAATCAATAATTGAGAAAAAAATATTGATAATACGAGTTAGGTACATTGCTAGATGTTATGAAATTCAGATATATATATATATTTCTTGATTTGAATTTGCGAAAACTATTTTGTGAACAAATTTGTCAAAACTAATTCACACATAATAAATTTCATCGATATTTCTCAATATATCGACAGTTTCAAAAAATATCTAGTCCGTGCAGGTGCACGGGTTAATGACTAGTCTTTCAGTAATTGAATTGCTCCATAACATATAACTCAGTGCATACATCCCAGACTCCAAACTTGGCCTCAGGCATATCCCATGTGTTCTTGTCAATATTAATACAGGTCAACTATATAACTCAGTGCCTGCTCCATGAAATATAGGGATCAATAATATTGTCCCCAAGAGCACTGAATAGAGCCGCCTTAAATATGGTACTGACTTTCTGAAAAGCTTTCTCTTGTTCAAGAGAAAGCTCTCTCTCTCTCTCTGCAGATTAAAAATTGTATTTTGAACAAATACTTATCTTTGATTTTGTCTGCAGCAAAGAACAACATCGGTGTTGTCATTGCACTTTGGGCTCCTATCATTCTTGTATGCCTTTTGTCCATTTCATTGTTTAGAACAGAAGACGTTGCACTTTGGGCTCGAAGCGGTACCGGGCCAAGGTGGGCTGAAGCTAGGCCGGCTGCTAGAGCGCGTGGGCAGGAGAGAAGGAGAGAAGAAACTGGTCCGACCTGGGCTACGGCCTGATAGCTGTTGTTTGCTTATTTTTTCTGTAAAATTGTTTTTCCATTTCTGTTTTGTATTTCCTCTTTGTATTTTCATTTCAAATCTGTTTTAAGTATTTCAAAAATACCAGAGGGGTTTTGTGAAATATAGAAAGTGATCAAGAGCCCTTATATTCAATTTGGCTCCATTATTTTTGTCATTTCAAAATTCAAATCTAGTTTGAATAAGTTTCAAAGAGGGAGGAAACATAGGGGTTTAGGGTTTTGTCTATTTCTTTCTTGCACAATTTAAATGATGATGCTTATGATGCACAAAACAAACCCTAATATAGATTAACTAAAATTGGGGTGTTACTTCTCTATCCCCCTTACAAGAATCTCGACCTGAGATTCCAAAGGTAGGAAAAGAGACAGAGAGAGAAAAGAAACAGGGCCACTCTAAAGACAAGAGGGAAACAACTCAGAGTATCTCATGGTCAACTCATGGATGGAGTGTTCAGAAACAACTCTGAGATGACGAACATGAAACACGTCAAGGTAAGGGAGGAAACAAGAGGAGAAGGTTTCAAGTTGTTAGATATATGGTCTTCATAAGGATTGAGACCATGGAACTTATAGAAGGTTTTGAAGCTTCTGAAGAAGAAAGTTTCCAAGAGAAAGAACATGACTGCAGACTTCGATAGATAACCTCTACTATACGACTTAAGTAGAGATTTTAGGTTGCAGAGATAGGGATCAGCAAAACCAAGCTGTTGAACTACTTTTGACACAGAAGGGTCACTCTTTCATCCAACAGAAGGTCAAGACAGAAAGGTATTTTGGTGGAGAGGACTCATAAGAGTCACAAGAAACATTTAATGAGAAAAACTCTTGATTACCAAAATCATAGTCACTCTTAAAACTTGATTGAGAGAATGGAGGGAACTCTTTATTCATCCAAATTTATCAAAATCTTTGCCAAGATCATGATATCACTTTACTCCACTAAGATGAATAGTTAAGAAGATTCCTGATGACACGAGAAGAAAGAAACTTCATTCTCAGACTTCAATTACTTGGCACAACAAGGTGCTTGCCAACATAAAGGGTCTGGAGGATCGACCGAGAGACATTCAACAACACTACTTTAAATGTTCTCCTTGATGTTCAGGAAATCAAACATCAAGTAAAGGTCGGACTTTGGTACAAAAGAAACCATAAGCACAACTCCTATAATGAATTATAGAAGAAGCCTCATGAAGAGTGGTTGTTATTGCCGATTCAAGAGAATATGACAAGAGGTCTTTTCGGCTAAGTTTGTGTCAACTATTACATCAATCTTGCCAGATTTACCAAGAGACCTATGTCAAAATCTTGAGGAACACCAACCATCGTATCTGCTTGAGATTCAGATTTGGTTAGGTGGTATGATACTTCAGACTCAGCATGTCTGAATAGAAAGTTTGCAACATTTACCGCAAAGGTAAAGTTACTAGATTCTCAAGATATGGACTATAGTGTTAAACTCCAGAAGATTGAGCTAGATTGCTAGACCCATGTATTTAGCAACTTGTCGAAAGAAAACTGCATACGTAAAGTACTGACAATCAAACACACATGTGTCCTTAAGGAACAGAGTTAACTCTACTCGAATCCACGACGACATCTTTCAACAACTTCACATGAACTAGAGAAGGTCTCTTCTAACATCCAGAACTCATACTTCGAAATGACCCGAAGATGGTTCTTGAAAGTTTCCAACATTGATTCCCAATGTCCCATATGAATCCAGTCTAACATGGAAAGAATAAGAACATTGTCGATGGGCTCAACAATAAACTTATCGAGACACTCCAGTAAGATGGACTCATATGCTTCATGAACAAGGCGAGAATATTGGTCAGACCAAAGGACATGAGGATGTACTCAAGTGAAACATCACGAGTAAAAACACCATCAAGATAGTCCATGGAACTGAGTTTGATTTTACGATAACCCAAATCAAATCAAAGGTGGGGGAAGATAACATATCCTCAAAGGAAACATTGTCATTCTTCAACACGAACAAAACTAGACATCCCTTTAAGGAGGAACTGGTCGGATAGAACTTTTGTCTTACAACTCTCCAAGTTGTTGTTTAAGCTCAACCAACTAGTTTAGGGGTATCCAGTACGAATCCTTGGAGAAAAGAGCAATTCAGAGAACTTGCTTGCTAAATAACTTGACAACACGGTCATGTGGCAACATGGCGATACTTCTAGAAATACATCCAAAATATCACGAACCACCGATATGTCACTTAGTTCAAGGGGAAACTTGCTTGGTAAGGCAAGAAGACATAATCTCAGAGCTTCGACACAAGCCTAACTCCTTGACCGAAGAGAGTGTACCAGAATAACAGACTTGGTAGCATAATCATTCCTTTGCTTAGTGATGGGGTTAACCAATCATGCTAAGAATGACTCAATGTCCTTGGAGGTTAAAACAATAATAATTTCTAAGAATCTCAGATAGCCACATTATTACGCACACGCATCACTCACGAGCGTGAAGGCTCGAGGAAGGGTGAGTAAAGATGTGTAACAACATCACTTCACTAAGAGGGTGATGAATCTCAGCATGACCTCTTAGTATTAAAAGGTGTGATACTTTAAGGTGGAATAGATAGAAGCTATCGATGCCTCTTGATCTGCAGATTTACAACACTTTGACCTGGTTGTAGATATGATGAGGTACTGGAGTTTGTTTCTCCTGGACATTCTGAAATGGTTTGTCTTGACAGACCACAAGAGTATCTTGCATCGGAAGACACCAATGCACATTTACTACTTGGGTACCAACTGGTAAACAAAGGTCGGAAAATAACAAGGGGAAAAGAACATGCTCAGGATAGAATCCCGAGATGTGGGTCCATAAGTTATCAATCTTCCAAAAACCAATGCAAGGAAGGCAAAAGGTGTGGCAGAGTCACGAGTATAGATGCGAGATTCACGAGGAGTACTCTTGTCGTGATCTATTTGGTTCCATTAAAGAACATCTGCCATAGAATGTGGTACGGGAAGTCCTTAATTGTCACAATTCAATCGTGACAATAACCACAAGCTTGAAGGCTAGAATGGTAATACCAGCCATCCAGAGGGAATGTTTGAACATTAGCAACAGGGGTCAAAGGAATGGATCTTGGGTTAAAGGTCAGCTTCATGTACAAGATTCACAACACCAAAATCCAGCACAATTAGGGATCTTAAGTTCAAGTCCAAGGGTTAAAACACAAAGAAATAAGTAACTACTACTTGAGTGAAAAAGCGTACACTACAAGATAGTAATCACAAGGTAACTTCCAGAAGAAGATACAACTTCTGAAGTACCCAAACAAACAAAAAGGAGGCACACGAGGCGAAAGGAAACCTTGAAGCCTAGAACAGAACACTACAGATCCAACAATATAATATTGTGGGTCCAAAAGATAGAGAGATCATGATAGAAAGGGAATATCTCAGATGAACAAGAGCAAAGGGAACAAGGAATTCACAACACACACAACTCTAGAGAACTCAACACCGGATTTGGTCACCGGAGGGCTGCCGTCGACGAGCATCTGCGGTGAACGGCGGAGGCACATGACGCGGGGATAAACCAGGGAGCAAGGGAGAAGATGGAGAGCACGAGCGTGCTCTTGAGCTCACCAGGAATGCGCTAGGGTGGTCGGGGAGGCGAGGCCGGACGACGGCGAATCGAAGCGTCAACTGCGACGGCCGTCGTCGGGAACGAACTCGATTCCGGCGAGATGGGGCCTTCCCAGCTTGCACGCTTCATGGAGGAGGAAGAGGAAGACGCGGCGCTTCTCCTGGGCTACTCGGCGAGGCTCAGGGTGTCTGGAGACGGCGGGGCGCCGGCGAGGTCAGAAGCTAGGGTTTCGGGCACGCGTGACATAGAGGGAATGGAACACACGCGAGAGGGAGGAGGGTAGATAGGGTTCCTCAGCGGCGGCTAGGAGGGTATTGTAGGCAATGGCGGGCGGCGACATTGATCTTGACGCATCCCTGGCGGCGGACGGCGGCGGGCACGACACAGAGCTGCTCTCTGTCGGGGACGAAGACGACGACGGGGCTCGAAGCGGTACCGGGCCAAGGTGGGCTGAAGCTGGGCCGACTGCTAGTGCACGTGGGCGGGAGAGAAGGAGAGAAGAAACTGGGTCGGACTGGGCTACGGCCTGATAGCTGCTGTTTGCTTAATTTTTTCTGTAAAATTGTTTTTTCCATTTCTGTTTTTTATTTCTTCTTTGTATTTGCATTTCAAATCTGTTTTAAGTATTTCAAAAATACCAGAGGGGTATTGTGAAATATAGAAAGTGATCAAGAGCCCTTATATTCAATTTGGCTCCATTATTTTTGTCATTTCAAAATTCAAATCTAGTTTGAATAAGTTTCAAAGAGGGAGGGAACATAGGGTTTTAGGGTTTTGTCTATTTCTTTCTTGCACAATTTAAATGATGATGCTTATGATGCACAAAACAAACCCTAATATAGATTAACTAAAACTAGGGTGTTACACGACACTTCTGAAGCGGCAAATAGCTCCCGTGCGACACTTCCACTTAACCTCACGAGACCGTCAACGAATTCGAATCAGCTGAGCAGAGTAGGACCCACAGCCTCTCCACGTCACGACGGAACTCACCTGATGTCCACCTCATATCGTGGGACCCACGCTGTGGTTGAAGAGAGCCGTTGACCTGACCGTCCCCGCACCCGAGCACTCCCGCCACCGTTCCAGCATCTCATCCCCTTCCGTTTTGTTCTCTGGCGAGCAAGTGCGGCAACGCCGGCGAGGGATGTTGAGCTCTCCTTTAGCTTTCCTCCGCTCATGGCCTCGGTATGGTGCGGTGCTGATGAGGAGGTGCCCCGATTGCCCCTGTTCCGTGCCCCTGAAGTGGCTTGTCACATCCACCGGTAAGAACGACAACATTGGCCGGGAATTTGTGAAGTGTGAGAGCAAGCCCGAGCCGGGAAAGGTGAGATCTAATTGTTCCGAGCGCCAATTTCTCGCTTTTCTTTCGAAATTTTATGCATTTCATCGAATTTGGGATTTAGGGTTCATCTCTGCGATTTCAAGAACTGCCAAAATGTGGCATTTTGAGTGGCTTGATGAGTACATCGAGCGAATTGGGTGGAGGTAGCATCCCGGGAGCTCGAAAACCCGTACGTGGTGGAGCAATTGGGATCTGGCAACCCCATTTCCGCTGGTACTACGGTGGATGCGGAAGTGAAGGCCGAGCTGAAGAAGATGAACAAGCAGCTAAGGCAAATCATCGAATTGAAGAAGCAGGACAATCTGATGGCCGTTTTTTTATTTTTGTGTAATTTCTCTCAGATTAGTTTATCTCCTGATCATTAGTCATTAGACAGCGCAATAAGTGTTTGAGTGATGCTTTGTTATCGTAGAACCCGCGGAGATGGATGTAATGGTCTATGTCTTTGGCTTGAATAAAATGCAACATAAATTCGGGCAAATTTTGAGCCGCTCTGTTTTCGAAATCAGTGTTCCTTCAGTTTCGTCAGTGTTCCTTCAGTTTCATCAGTGTGCAGGGGAGGGGGAGGGGTTGAAAAGTAAAAAAACAATTGACGAGGAGTGATTGAAAAAGGCCAGGCCCAAATAGAACTTAGCCAGGCCAAAATGGTCGTATCGAGGCCCAATAGTGACTACTTGTAGATTGGACAAAAAAATAGTACTCACGTTACAATCTAACTAGGGACGTGTGGATCTATAGATACCCGTGCTCAGGTCGCAATCTTTTATTTTTTGCGAAAGTAAATATATAAATGAAGGCCAAGGGCATCCATTTAACTAACAAACCGAGCACTTTAACTTGGGCGCCCCTTTAACTTATGTAAATATGTAAATGTGTTGTTTGAAAATGAACCATGTGTTGCATGTGTTGTTTGAAAATAATCAACCATCATAACGTTAACTTATTCTTCCTTTTGAGCTTTTCTAATTTCACTTATTTTATAAATATTGCACGAGTATTATATGAGAACTTTTTTTTGTGTCTTTTGTTTTATGCACTTGTTGTTTTGGGTGTTTTGACAAATGACAATACAATAAAATGAAAGTCAACCATATAGATAATATATTAGATAACATTACATATATTAGATAACATTACAATAAAACACAAGGGGTACAATATAGAGAGGGGTACAATATAGAGAGGGGCCCCACATTACATAGACCCTAAGGGAAACTAATCCTAAGGGCCCGACGCCTAAACCCTGGGCTAAACCCTAACCCTAGCTACTACGTGGGTTTAGCCCGGCTGCCGGCCAACCTCGCCCTCGGGAGGCTTCCCTACTCCATCGGCGGTGGGGGCGGTGTCGCCGCCCTCCAAGCCAACGCTGTCGCCTTCCAAGCCGCCGCCCTCTCCCGTTCCTCCCTCCGCCGCTGCTCCTCCTGGAAGGCCCAACGATTGGCCTCCCGTCGGTCCTCCTCCTCCTCCCATTTCTGCCTTTTCTTAAGGGCGCGTGCGACATTCTTCTCCTCCCACTTGGCGTAAGCAGCCAGCTCCTTCGCCTCCTGCTTCTCCGCCGCCTTCCATTACTCGTCGGAGGGGCAGGGGTCGGGGAGGTTGCCGCCGATGCTAGGAAGGGGGTTGTGGACGAAGTGGCCTTGGGCCCAGGGCGCCTCCTGCTCCCAGACCTGCCTGTGGTCCGGGTGGTTATCCTCGTCGCCGACCTTGGATTCCGAAGGGAAGCGAAGGGGGTAGGGGAGGTCGCCATGGTCGCCGGAGTGTTTTTTGGGGCTGGGAGGAGGCAAAGGAGGCAAAGGGACTCGGGCTCAAGGTTGAAGATGAGGAGGCAAAGGCGTTTTGCCTATTTATTGAGGGCTTAGCGTGAAGGGCGGCGTGAGAATCCTGCGTTGGCGCAGCCGCGTGCGCTGCATTGCGTGTAGGCAGCGGGCGTAGCCGCGTGCGTGATCAATGTGGTTAGTGCAAAAAAATTGCTAGGATGCGACGTGACCCCTGCACCATCGCCCCGCCCCTGCATGCATGCATGCATTAATGGGAAAGAGAGAAAAAACGTCCAAGGTAGTTGTTCATTGGTAGTGAAAAATAAAAGAGAAAATAGAATTTGGCCTTGATTTACTCGGTAATAAATGCAGGAATCTAGTACCAAGGTAGTTGTCACACGACATGCAACAAACTCGTTCGTTTTTACACATCGCATGCAACAAACTCACACATGGAAACTCAACGGATGAGAAGAAAAATCGGTGGGAGTAATCAGAGGGATGTCAATTGGAGGGAATAGAGGGAGTATGAAACTAAGTTTAAAAACAAAATACTAGCATTTATAATATCAATTTTATATAATATAAAAGTATGTGTTATGGTGAATCGAATTATATTTATTACATATTTTAGATTTTGATATTTTTCTTATATACGTAGTCAAAGTTTATAAATATTGACTTTTTCTATGGCGGATGAATTGGAGGGGAGTAAGTTTGACTGAAAAAAATTGTTAGACGTATACTTATTTAATGCGACGGAGGGAGTAAATACGCTGCAGCGCTGCTGCGTCGGTTGGTTGCACGCAAAATAGCTAGACTACGACGCGAGAGGCAGCTGCATGGCATGCATGCATGGTGCAGCCCGCCCCGCCCAGCGCCCTCGCATGTCACGCTCGGTCCAACGGTCAATAGAGTATGCCACGCTGTACCTTATATTTATTACATATTTTAAATTTTAATATTTTTTCTTATATACGTAGTCAAAGTTTATAAATATTAAATTTTTCTATGGCGCATGAACCGGAGGAGAGTAAATTTGATTGAAGAAAGTTGTTAGACGTACACTTATTTAATGCGACGGAGGGAGTAAATACGCTGCAGCCCTGCTGCGTTGGTTGGCTGTACGCAAAATAGCTAGACTGCAACGTGAGAGACAGCTGCCTGCATTCATGCATGGTGCAGCTCGCCCCACCCAGCGCCCTCGCATGCCACGCTCGGTCCAACGGTCAATGGAGTGTGCCACGCTGTACCTTATATGTTCATGGAAACACGATGCGAGCCAATCAGATTCCAGAATCATCCATCCCACGGATCGCCAAGAGCTAGCCGCAAAATCCTTCTAAGAGACGTCAACCAATTAGGTAGCAGAACAAGCCCTTCCACGGATCGCCCAGAGCCACCCGCGGAATTCTTCTAGAAGACGCGATCGGACGGCCACAGTGTCGCGCTAGGGTTAGATCTACGTTCCTCATTCGGTCTTAGGGTTAGCTGGGTTTAGGACGCAGTCAACGGGATTTTCACAAGTTTGACCAGACATTCAAATGTGCATAACTAATTCAAAAAAAATCAAAAAATACAAAACCTTCGCATGGTGTCATATTATGTGACATAGTTGTGAGGAAAAATATCAAACTTGTTCTATTGATCATATTTCAAAAAACCCTTCACAAAATGACCTATCTCCTCCGAGGTTTTGTGGCTTTCGGGTCAAATGACCAATCATATGGCTAGAATCAAGGCATAGTTTGTGATAATGTGCCCATATTGGCATGAATGTGCATAATGGGATGACTAACAATGTTGTAGTACAAAGTTTTCCTTTTCGACGCACAGAAAATCCATTTTCTATTTTCTGAGTGCCGAAAGAGGGGGGATTTGTGAAGCAACCACGAAATTGAAGTTTCAAAATGGTAACATCCTATTTTTAAACAATACTAGACCACCTAGCTTGTACAATTTCCCAACTTGAGTATCTTAAACCTTTTATTCCATCCCTGGTGAAAAAGACAAATCCTACCGAATCGGCTAGAAGTGGGTAAGATATGAACTACGTGTACATGATTTCATGCTGATGATTTTTTGTAAAAATAATTTTTAGGTTCACAACATGCTATTTCATCAGAGATCCAATGCTAGTTTTGTGATCCTTAGCCCCTAGCTAAGAATATTTATGAAAACCCTTCAAAAAGTTTGACCAGACATTCAAATGTGCATAACTAATTCAAAAAAAAAATACAAAACCTTCGCATGGTGTCATGTTATGTGACATAGTTGTGAGGAAAAATATCAAACATGGTATATTGATCATATTCCAAAAAAACCTTCACAAAATGACCTATCTCCTCCGAGGTTTTCTGGCTTTCGGATCAAATGACCAATGATATGGCTAGAATCAAGGCATAGTTTGTCATAATGTGCCCATATTGGGCATGCATGTGTATAATGGGATGAATAACAATGTTGTAATACAAAGTTTTCCTTTTCATACGAAAATCCATTTTCTATTTTCTCGAGTCTTAGAAAGAGGGGGATTGTGAAGCAACCACCAAATTGAAGTTTCAAAATGGTAACATCCTATTTTTCAAAAATACTAGACCACCTAGCATGTACAATTTCCCAACTTGAGCATCTCAAACCTTTTATTCCATCCCTGGTGAAAAAGACAAATCCTGCCGAATCGGTTGGAAGTGGGTAAGACATGAACTACAGGTACATGATTTCATGCTGATGATTTTTTGTAAAAATCATTTTTTAGTTCACAACATGCTATTTCATCAGAGATCCAATGCTAGTTCTCAGCCCCTAGCTAAGAATATTTATGAAAACCCTTCAAAAAGTTTGACCAGACATTCAAATGTGCATAACTAATTCAAAAAAATCAAAAAAAATACAAAACCTTTGCATGGTGTCATGTTATGTGACATAGTTGCGAGGAAAAATATCAAACTTGGTTTTAGAAATGGTCGAAAAAAACTTGCTTAGAAATGGGTTGGTTTACCCTAGCTTTGGAGCCCATTTCTACCACATTTTGGGTGAGGGTGAGTTGTACTTCACAAAAGGGATCAGGGTGAGGATGAGTTGTACTCTACGTATGAGAAAAACGTTGGAATCTCATACAAACATAGAAAAGTACACATAGCTACATTGGTTGAAATTCAAATTTACCATCATATTTGAATTTCGGCCAAATTATCAACAACAAGTGCCAAATTATTACAATAAGAAATGTTTACAACAAAAACAAGTGCCAAATTATTACAACAACAACAAGTGCCAAATTATTACAATAACAATTTTTTACAACAACAAGTGCCAAATTCAAAGTCTATTTCTTTTGGCTCTTCTTACCCCTTGTTTTCTTCTCCTTCACAAGTTTCACACCACACAACAGTTTTATGCTCTTCGTTTACTTACCATAACCATCTGGCCTCCCCACAGCACATCCAAGAGTCTCCTTCACCTCCCTCACCTCCTCAACAACACAATCTGGCACTAGAGCCTCATCAACATGGTCACTTTGCACCAGAGCCTCATCAACATGGTCACTTTGCACCAAAGCCTCAACAACATGCTCATTTTGCACCAGAGCCTCAACAGCATGCTCATTTTGCACCAGATCCTCAACAACATGCTCATTTTGCACTAGAGACTCAACAACATGCTCATTTTGCCCCTCATTTTGCACCAGAGCTTCCAAATCAGAAATGGTGTGCCCTAAAGCCTCAACAGTTTACACATCATCCTCCAAAACAAGTTCAGATTGCACCTCAGCAGCACCAAACATGATCTGGTTCGTTCTCTTCTTTCTTTGGCCATTGATTCTTGCCCTTTTCACTGGCCAACATTCTTCAACAACAAGAGGTGGGCCTTTTTCTCCACGCTTCCTCCTAAAAACTAGCAAGTTAGCTGGGGAGAAAAATCATCAACAAGAAATGGGATAGATTTTGGATGAACATACTTTGGCTTTTCAGCAGTGTATCTACACTTGGTAGAGCCAGCTCGGTGTCCAAGTTCTTCACAGAGTTTGCATCTATTCTTGTTACATTTTTGGGCCCTTTTTGGCTTGGCATCTTTATTTTCATCTTTCTTTCCCTTCTTGCTGCTCCCACCTTTCTCAAACCAAGCCTTGAATCTACTCTGCTTGGGCCTGCTAGCCTTTCTTTTCATCAAAGGAGGGTACAAGGAGAACTAAATGTCCACTTCAGGCCACTAAGACTGATCTGTAAGTGCTGGAATTGGTGTTCCATATGCAGCCTTGAATTTTGCTACAGAATAATACTCATGCAAATATGGGTGCATATTTAGCTTGTGTTTGGAGGCCAAGAAAAGTATGGCATGCTCACAAGGCTTCCTAGTGTGTTGCCACTCAAGGCATGTGCATTCATGCAATTGAGTGTCAGCAACATGCCTCCTGCCAGTCTTTGTATCTCTGACTTCAGCACCCCACAATGAGTATTTCTCAACACGGAAATGTGCAAGATTTCTGCTCCTGTTGACCACCTGCTGCACAACATCAGGAAGCTTATCTCCTTGAAGAACATCACCAAGCCTTCTTCTCAATTCCCACAACCTCATGATCCTGATCCTGATCTGGTCAACCATGTCATGGGCATGCAAGTCTTTTAACTCCTTCACTTTGTTATTGAAACTTTCTACCAAATTATTGTTGATATGATCACATTTGATGGCAGTGTTAAAACCTGACATGTACCATAAAAGAGAATGGTAGGTTTCCAACCATGTACAAAACTTGACCCTATCCTCCTCAGAGCATGCCGTCTTAATTTCTCAAGGTGATATGAATGTATGCGCGGTGTAAGATCTTGTCTTGGCCACATGCGTCCAAAATCATCTCCTCTGAATTTTTTGATCAAATTCATCCACATATGGCCGAAGCACTCCCTCTGCTCAGCATGAGGGAAAACAATCTTCACTGCATTTTCTAAACCTTTACATGCATCTATGTGCACTGCCAATGGAGAGACTGGCCCTATGCATCTTTTCAACTGCATCATGAACCATGTCCATGATGCCTCTGTCTCAGACTGAAACATGCCAATAGCTACAAGGAACATCCAATTGTGTCCATCTAAAGCATTGCATGCTGCTAGTTGACCATTCCACTTTCTAGTCAAGAAAGATGAGTCTATACTCAAATATGGACGGCACCCTGCTTTGAAGCCATCGATGCAAGGCTTTAAAGCCATGAAGAATTTAGAGAAGAAGACTTTCCCATCAACTGTTACCTCAGTATCTATCTCCACAACATTGCCAGGTGACCTCTTCTCTACTTCTGCTTTGAAGTTATAAAGCATTCGAAAGGTATTTTCTCAATCACCATATAGCTCTTTCATTGCCCTTTACTTTGCCTTCCAACTATAGTATAATTCAGCTTAATGGGGTACTGCTTTTCCAAGTCTATTTTCAGTCTCTTTGCAGTGTTGTTTGGAGTTGTGGCTAAAATAGGCTTGATATTTTCTGCAACCCATAATTGTGATGTCATCTTTGTAACTATTTGAGAACTTGCAATGCAAGTATGAGGTTTTGGAATTTGATTCACTCCTATTGTCCTTCCATCAGGTTGGCGTCTAGCAGATATATACCACTTGTAAGGCTTGGCACCACCATCATAACCTATGCATTTTGCATAGAAGTTCTTTTTATCAGTCCACATAGTCTTGGTACCAAACTCATGTTTGATTGCATATGTCCTGAAACACATCCTGAATTCATCCATGCTTGGAAACAATCTCCCAACTTCAATAACTGGGTACTATTTGTCATAAACGGTTACTAGCTCATCATCATGTACATCATCTACATGAACTGCAACATTTTCCAACAACTCTAGATCTATATCTGCCTCTTCATCTCTTAAATGGTTGTCACCATCATTTGCAGCTTCATCCCTCTTCTTCTCCTTGTCTCTGTCATCTATAGGAATGCCAAAAAGCTTTGCCATTTCAATGCCATCTATTGGTGCAAGGACCAAATCAGTCCGGTCATGTATCTCAACTGAATTCCAATCAATAGTTACAATCCTTTGTGCATTAGCATCTGCAGCCTCCCCTTGTGCATTAGCATCATCCTCCACTGTTAACACTTCCAACTCAGTAAGTATAGACATTACTTGCCTTTGTGCAGCCCAATCATCCTCGACCATCTGAGCAGCTAGCTTCGAGGCCACATATCCAACCCTCGAATCAGGTTCCAGATCAATGAGCTCTGCTAAAAACAGAATAGTTTTGCTTGTCCAACCGTTTCGCTCATCGATTTCATCAACTATATGTTCCCCTGTCTCAACCCTAACATAGTCACATTTGCAATCATCAAATCGTAACAAAGAAACTTCTTGCTCTGGCCCCCAAACCACACTATCCCCAATTTTTTCCACCATTTTCCTCACCGCCTCCTCTCCCATGTTTATTAGATCTTGGGGATCAACATGTTATAATTCCACCTCCCATTTAACAACCGTGTCTCTCTCAATGATCTGCATGCTGCCATCAACTAAAACAACCCTAGAGGGAAAGAAATTGATGCGAGATTCGAAGGTTTGGCGCGCAACATCGTCTCCCCTATTTTTGGCGGGCACTGTGAGCTAGCAGAAGCGAACAAAGAGCTCAACATTAGAGAAATTAAGTGCAGAGATGCGGGATATACCGATTAGAAGTCCCCTCTCCATGCTCCATCTCGTTCCCCCTCGCCCCGTTCAGCACACCCCGGCCTCCATAATCTAGCATCAATGGGCACGCTCAGATCTCGAATTGAGAAGTATGTGAGAGGAATTAGCTTTCAAATGGCACTCACCACCTTCGCCGAACCGAAAGCCGACACCTAAAAATTGCCTGCCTTGCCGCCGGCACAGAAACGATGGGTGAGGTCCATTGCCGGGGAAGCTTCTGATCGGTGACGCGCACTCTCGGTCAGAAGCGGTTGGTTTGATTGGCTTGACTGGCTGTCCCAACCGACCGGTTTGGCTTAAACCTAATCTTGGAACAAAGTTAAATGTGTCCTTAACGACCGTTTTATGGCCCGTGTGGCCCTGGGCTATTAGCTGCCTCACAAGCGTCGCATGCGAGCTATTCTTTGCAACGATGTCGTGTTCCTTCCAATTTCGAGTAAAGACGTCGCATGGGAGCTATAAGCCCGAAGTTGTAAGCACTTTACAAATGGGCCATTAGAAACCATATGCATTGAAACACCTAAATTCTTATTTCCCTCGAGTTTATGTTTAGCTACATTTTCTCAGCGTGTGTTAACTATAAGAAAACAAGCTTGTGTCTGGGCATCATCTACTAACTCTCAAATAAGTGTAATCTACAATGGCTAATAGTAATAATGTACTCCACTATAGTTACTTATAAATCAAACTTCTAAAGTCAGCCATTTTTTCAGGTCTAGGACTCAACTAAGAGCATACTATGTATACTTAAATGTAAAGAGCCTCATCTTCCATCAAATTATATGGGGATTAAGTAAAGCCTTAAAATTTAGAAAAAATATACTAATTCATGGAAACAAAGTAGCCAGTTATAACCAATTTGAGTAATGCACCAAGTTAGAAAAAATCTTCGGATGGTAAGTGCTTGAAGGTGAATTTGCTAGGAAAAAGAGAAAAAAGAAACAAAATCGCACTTTGTTCCCAGCTTCACCTCAAGCGAACCCTTGCGGCATGATTCCTCTCACTGTTTTTCTGCAGCATGACCTTGTGTGAATGATTCGCATCAGGGATACGTCGGAAACGTATCTATAATTTTTGATGCTCCATGCTTGTTTAGTATCTACTTTGCTTTGCTTTGTCTACACTTTGAGGTGTTTTATATTTTTTCTAGAACTAACCTATTAACAAGTTGCCATAGTGCCAGTTGCCTGTTTTCTTCTATTTTTGGTTCCAGAAAGGCAAAAAATTAATATTCTCGGAATTGGACGGGACAAAAGCCAAAGTAAATATTTTAACATGGGCAACACGAAGCTAGAAGACGAGACGGAGGAGGGCCTCGAGGGGGCCACACCCCCTGGCCGTGCGGGTGGGCCCACCCCAGGCCTGGGGGGTGCAGCCGCCTCGGGCACCCCCTCGGCCTTCCTCTTCGCCTATAAAAAGCCCCCGATGCAGAAACCCTAGGGCACCCGATCAAAACTCCACGAAACCGCCAGTAGCCGCCGCCACCATCATCCCTAGATCGGGGGGATCTGAAGTTCTTCCTGGCACCCTGCCGGAGGGGAAATCATCCTAGAGGCCTTCTTCTCTGGTATGAAGCGTGAGTAGTTTCACCTTGGACTACGGGTCCATGTAGTAGCTAGATGGTTGTATCTCCTCCTTTGTGCTTTCATGTATAGATCTGGTGAGCTCCGTTCATGATCAAGATCTAATCTATTTGTAATCATGCATGTTGTGTTTGCGGGGATCCGATGGATATTGAGATTACTATGTCAGATTGATTAATGGTTTTGTCTATTTGATTCTATCATGTCTGTGTTGTTTGTGATCTTGCATGCTCTCAGTTGTTAGTAGCTATCTTGGCCAAGTAGTTGGTAGTGACTCCAAGAAGGGCTATTTATGCTCGATAGTGGGTTCATGCCTCTAGTTTCCAAGGGAAGTGACAAAAATCTCTTCGGTTGTAGATGTGATATTGCCACTAGGGAGAAAACAACGGTCCCTTGTTCATGGAACAAGTGGATTGTTTACCTTACACACTTTGCTTAAAACAGTTGTTTGTTGCTTGCAACTTAATACTGGAGGGGGTTCAGATGATAACCTGAACGTGGACTTCTAGTCATAGATGCGGTTGGATGGAGGTCTATGTATATTGTTGTCTTGCCCAATCGAATCTCATAGGATCTTTTTGTCTGGTATTGCATTGTTATGCCTTGCTCAGTTCCTGTCAATTGCCCTGCTATAATTTGTTTACCCTTCATGCCATGTTGTTTATCTAAGGAGAGCACCTCTAGAGAACTATGGACCCCAGTCTAATCTTTACCATTGATACATCTTCAACTGTTACTATTTACTTGCTGCAAACCACTTTCACCTTCCACACCATACAGTTAATCCTTTGTTACAACAACCGATGAGATTGATAACCTCACTGTTAGTTGGGGCAAAGTCTTGAGTTTCTGTTGTGCAGGTTTCCATGTTGCTTGCAACACCTTTGAGATGTTTCCTTCCTCCTACTGGTTCGATAACCTTGGTTTCTTACTGAGGGAATACTTGCTGCTGTGCTGCATCATACCTTGGTCTTGGGGTTTCCCGACGAAGCGCTCCATGATGACCCACAAGTATAGGGGATCGCAACAGTCTTCACGGGTAGTATTACCCAATTTATTGATTCGACACAAGGGGAGCCAAAGAATACTTACAAGCCTTAACAACTGAGTTTTCAGTTCAGCTGCACCTGGAAATAGTTCTTGCTCACAGAAGTTTATCAGTAGCAACAATTTGGTAGTAGCAACAGCAAAGCAACAACAATAGTGAAACAAGGGCAATAGTAACAGTAACAGTAAACAGTGGGATTCGAGTGTGGTAGGCATAGAGATGGATGGACGGTCATTGCATGGACGAGTCTAAACATGTAGCTTCAAGATCTAGGGCATTGCAGGTAAATAATAACAAGCATCGAAGTACTAAACATTCCTAGGCATGTGCTCCAAATATAGTCATACATGCTCGCAATGAGAACTTGCACAACATCTTCTGTCCAGCCAGCCCGTGGCAGCGGGGCCTCTAGGGAACTACTGGCAATTAAGATGCTCCTTTTAATAGAGCACCGGAGCAAAGCATTAACACTCCGTGAACACATGTGATCCTCACACCATAGCCATCCCCTCCAGTTGTCCCAATTATTGTCACTTTGGGGCCTTTGGATCCGGACAATGATATGTATACACAACTTGTAGGTAAGATCACAAACAATACTATTATAATGATTCAATAATAAGTTCAGATCTAAGAACATGGCACTCGGGACCTAGTGACAAGCATTAAGCACAACAAGTTGCAACAAAGTCAAATAGCACACGGGATACTAGGCACTATGCCCTAACAATCTTATTCGATTACATGATAGAACTCATCCAATCCCTACCATCCCAAAGCCTACAATGGGGGATTACTCATTCATGGATGAGGGAAACATCGGTGGTTGATGGAGATGCGTTGGTGATGACGATGGCGATGATCCTCTCCAAATTCCCTGTCCCGGCAGGGTGCGAGAATGGAGTTTCTGGATCCAAATCTTGGTTTCTGGTGGCGGTGGCATGGCGGAACTCTTTCTGGAAAACTATCGAACCCCCCTCGGTTTTTATGTCGAAAGGCAACTTATAGGCGCAGAGGGAGGCCGAGAAGGTGCCTGGGGTGCTTGCACCCCGGTGACGATGGTGGGCCAGCGCTGGCATAGGTGTCAGCCCCCGGCTCCTTCTCCGTCTCTCAAAGTGGATCTTCTGGTGAAATATAATTTTTGGCATATTTTCCGGGATTTTTCCTGATAGTTCATTTTCTGCACAAAAACAAGACACCAAAGTAATTCTGCTGAAAACAACGTCAGTCCGTGTTAGTTGTATCCGAATCACACAAGTTTAGAGAAGAAACAATAGCAAAGTGTTCGAGAAAGTAGATACGTTTTGGACGTATCAACTTCCCCCAATCTTAGCTTATTGCTTGTCCTCAAGCAATTCATTTGAAAACTGAGTGCGATAAAAGAACTTTCACGAACACTTTGCTTCATATGATGTAAATATTCTTAGCACAGGAGTAGATGCTTAGACAATTCATAATAAGGAGTATGCAACTAAGTCTACTCAATAGTCATTTCAAGCTATGAAGAGAAACCAACTCAATAATAATAAGTAGCACGAAACATAAACATAAGCAACATTGCAATGTTCATAATAAGGTATGATAGAGTGGTATCTCGCTTGCCTTTGTTTGAAGAGCACAATATAAATGCCAAGGCACCTCTGAAGTTCACATGAAGACTATAAGTAAAGATATCAGAGATACAAGCATCAAAGTCATGACATAATTAACCAAGTTTTGGAACAAACACAAGAATGACAACTATGCTCTCAAGAAGGTGCTCATAGAATAAGTGGTGACTCAACAAGGTTGTGAAAACGGTTTTGGAAAGTTTGAAAGGCTTCCAAATGTTGAAAGGAAGGTACTCATTAGCTTTGAGCTCTCATTGCCCATATCATAGTCATCTTCATGTGGTTAAGGTGAAAGTGAGGTCCACTCTGAATCATATGCTTGACAGACCATAAACTGGAAATCCGAAGTCCCTTGAGTGCGAGGGCCACTCCGCATGCTACTCAACTTTGGTCACCTGAAAGTTCTTGTCATTATAAATACATGCATATCATCGAGAACCGCCAACGGGGTACCCCTTGCACATGGTATATGAGCTTTCCCATAACCAAAATGACAAGGCAAACAGACAATGAGCATCTCAGCGATCTTTTTATTTACTATGTGTATAGCTTTTTATTGAGTATGCTTCACAAATGCTCATTATGGTGATGCTGCAAGTTTCCACCATGATTAGGCATGGCTTAGGCTAGCGGCCCGAGCGTTTCACTAACACAATGTATAGACTCCATGAACTCACAACCTCCCATTTTATTTCGCATCATCGACATCCGCAAACAAAAGAGCAAGGAATCAACCAGATTAGATATCCAAAAAGTGTTGAAAGCGTTCCCCGTGACAGCACAGTTCTGCTGACTCCCAGCATATAATTTGCAAGCATATAACTTTAATAGACAAGTCACAATGGTTTAGGATTATTAAGTGCAAGGAATAAAGTGTGCCATCAAGTTTGTGAGAGCTTTACTAACTAACTTTCTCAAATCAGACAAACATTTTATTTTGGAAGAAAACACGGCATATAGAATATGCGCTGAAGTAGCAAATGATGCTAATAGATAGGTATAGTGGACACAACTGGCAATAATGGTTTTGGGGAGTTGGAAGCACAGGTAGAGCACATACTCACTGCAAGTGAAGGCTAGCAATAGAGAGGGAGTGACAAACGAGAGATAAATAACTATCATAATCATGCTTGCAACAAAACAGGACTAATTATGGCATGAAAGTGATACAAGAACTCTGAGGAAAAATAAATCATTGAGGCTTACTGACTATTGATTAGTAATATGCATGCGTGAGCATGTGCCAAGTCGATTCACATGAATAGTCAGAGAAGGATATCACAATATCATACCAAAGTATGAATAAAATAATGCAAGAAAACATTCATATGACATGCTACAAACTATTAGCAAGCTGGACCTAATCATAGACAAGCAAGAACAACTAAGCATCCATAATGACATACACCTTACATAAACAGGCTAAGCATGCTCACAATGATGAGTATATGTACAAAAATGAAACAAATAGACTTCGTTACCAGCCTCTTACCACTCCTCGAGTTGTCTTAATCTTCATTATTTCCCTTCACTTGTGTGACTTGAATAATAACATGAAACCAAACTCCACTGAGGACGGCTGAACCCTGCAAAGAACTCACAAAACCAAAGAAGAACAACAAATATTTTTGGTGTTTTCGATTTTTTAGAAGGCAAACAACGCAAAACCAAACGAAGCAAAAGAAAACCAAAAACTAAAACTAAGACACTCCAAGAACAACACAACTGTGCATGAAACAATAAAAAACGAAGTGTCTAGAAAGTCCTGATATTTTTATTGATGAAGAAGGGGATGCCTTGGGCACCCCCAAGCTTTGACGCTTGTACCTCTTAAATATTTCTTGGGGTGATATGGGGTGGCCCCCCAAGCTTGAGCTTTTGTCCATTCTTCATCTCATTACATCATTCTCTCTCTACACCTGAAATTTTTCCTCCATACAAAACTTCACACAATCTTCATTAGCAACATTAGTGTATTCAAAAGATAATAGACCTTTGGGTTTAGCTTTGGAACAACAAAACGTTTCACTAAAACACAAGCTACTGTAGCAACTCCTTCAAAAATCTCAATTCCCCAAAAGAGAACTCAAAAAGGAATCAATAAGAAGCAAATGCAAATAATGGCAGAAATCTGTCAAAACAGACCAGCAGATAGAAACCGATTGTTTTTGAAAATCTTCTGTTGCTCAAATAAAAAAGTGTTGAACTAACGAAAGTTATCTAACATACTGGGGGATTTATTTGTAAATTTTCATCTCAATCCGACTTACATAGACTACTGATGAATTTTTATGGTGGAGGACAGAAATCTGTTTCGGGACAACAACTCCCCAAATCTTACTTCCTCTCATTAGAGATCATTCTTGGCACAAAAATCAAACAAAATGGATAAGGAGAGGTCATTACTGAAGTAATAAATTCCAAGACTCAAGGAAACTCTTGGGTTATATCCCAACAAGTACTTTTCTTAAACGCCTTTAAGTTAGGCACGACGAAGAGCAAAGATTGGAAAGAAGAAAAATAAAAGTGAGCAATTATAACCACAATGAAAGCATTATTTTGTTCATTAAAATCCTTTTGTTAACAAGGTTGATCAATTCTTGTTACCAAAACAATCTTATATGAAACAAAACTTTGCATTCCACAAGGTGATTATGTTACCTCATACTTGATAGCAATGGTCCCAATCATAATAGTTTCAAAGTTTTCTTGTGGAATGGGACAATATATTTCTCCAACCTTGATGCTCTCAATATTTTCAATGGAATTCAATCAATAGCTTTTAACCACCTTCTTGGGGAAATAGATAGTATGCTCTTCGTCATTAATATTGAATGTTACTTTTCCTTGATTACAATTGATAACAGCACCTGCAGTATTAAGAAAAGGTCTCTCAAGAATAATAGACATATTATCATCTTCATGCATTTCAAGCACAACAAAATCAGTTAAAACCATGCAATTATGATCCACTTGAACAGGAACATCCTCACATATACCAACATAAATAGTAGTTGACTTATCAGCCATTTGCAAAGATATATCAGTTGGTATCAACTTTTCTAGCTGGAGTCTCTTGTAGAGAGAAAAAGGCATAACACTAACTCCAGCTCCCAAATCACATAAAGCAATTCTAACATAATTATTCTTAATGGAGCAAGGAATAGTTGGTATACCTGGATCACCAAGTTTCTTTGGAACCTTACCATTGATGGAGTAATTAGCAAGCAAAGTAGAAATCTCCTCATTAGGAATCTTCCTTTTATTAGAGATAATATCCTTCATATACTTTGAATAAGGAGGCAACTTAATAGCATCAGTCAAAGGAATTTGCAAAAATAAAGGCTTCATCCACTCACAAAACTTGTTTTAGTGTTTCTCCTCCTTTGACTTGTGTTTCTTACCTGGAAAAGGCATGGGTTTCTGCACCCAAGGTTCTCTCTCTTTACCATGTTTATTAGCAATAAAATCTTCCTTAGTGTACCTAGTGTTCTTAGTGTGATTCTCAGGTTCTTTCTCAACTTCCTCCTTATCAGGAGCATCATTTTTATCATTACCACTCTCAGTTTCAGCATCAGAGACAGATATACTATTAGGATCTACAACAGGCTCAAGTGGTTCCCTAACTATTCTCTGTTTCTTTTTATTTCTCTTACGTGGGCTACCACTACTCTCACCTTGTTGAGAATCCTGCTCAATTCTTTTGGGGTGTCTTTCAGGATATAAAGGATCTTGAGTAGCTATACCACTCCTAGTTCTAATTTCATAAGCATGTTTATCTCTTGAAGCATTAACTAGCATATACTTCTGTACCTTAGCAAGTTGATCAAGTTGGGTTTGAACCATTTAAAAGTGTTTACAAAGCATTTTAATATCATTAGAAGTTCTTTCAACAGTATCTTTCAACTCATTGATAGCTCTAGAGTTTTCCAATAAATGATTCTGAACTTGTTTATTAAAATGACCTTGTTTAACAATAAAAATGGCAAGTTCCTCTAAGCATTGATCAGGAGGCTTACCATAAGGAATATTACCTTCATCAAAGTGTTGGATAGAATGTACCTCAATAGTAGATGAGTGGGGAATTGGCTTACATAATTCTTCTATAGGAGGTAGATTCTTCACATCTTCAGCTCTAATACATTTCTCCTTTAGACACTTCTTAGCTTCCTTCATCACTTCATCATTTAATGCAGTAACTCCCCTCTTCTTTGGTGTGTTGGAACTGGTTCAGGCACAACTGGTTCAGGAGTAATAGGCTCAGGTGTATTCAGTTTAGTTGAAGTCCAATCATCATAATTCTTTCTTATTCTAGCCATTAATTCTTCAACATCTGTAGGAGTTCTTTTCCTAAAAACACAATCAGCAAAGCTATCTAGGTAGGTCCTAGAATCATCAGTTAGTCCTAATAAATATCAAGAAGCTCATTCTTAGGTAATGGACATCCAGGATGTGCATGAATCAAGGCACAGAACCTTGTCCATGACTCAGGCAATTTCTCATATTCTCCCTGTTTAAAATCAAAAAGTCTCCGCAAAGCAGCATGTCTAGCACTGGGAGGAAAATATTTCTAGAAGAAAGAAGCAATCAAGCAATCAGGGCTATCAATGGAACCAGGAGGTAATCTATTAAACCAATCCCTAGCTTCTCCTTTTAGTGAAAAAGGGAAGATCTTAGTAACAAAGTACTTGCACATCTTAAAATCATCAGAGAATAAAGCACTCATAGTAGAAAGCTCATTCATATGAGCCACAACACTCTCATTTTCAGTCCCACAGAAAGGTTCTTTCTCAACAATATCTAAATAAGATAAATCAAGAGAGAAATCATAATCTTTATCTTTAATATCTATGGGAGAAGTGGCAAACTTAGGATCAGAGGACAACTTAGGCATAATAGTATGTCTAGCAAGGAGACTCTTAATATCACTAGTACCATGTGTGTTTCGGCACTCTTCAACAAAATCATCAGTGAACTCAATGTAACCATCATTAATATCATAACTCTCACTAGACTCAGATGAGCTAACAGGTGTAATAGTGTCTTCACTAGGAGTTTTGGTATTTCCTAGACTATCCATAGTAGCATCTAGAAAAGGACCTAATGAACCACTCGCATCAAGCACAGTAGAAGTAACATCATGAGTATCAAAAGCAGTTTCAGACTCAGCAGTAGTAGTAGTGTGTGTAGCATGTGTATGTGGTGGTGTAACAAGCTTACTTAAAACAGACGGTGAATCAAGAGCAGCAGAGGTGTTTAGGACTGTACCTCTTCTTGTAGTGGATGGTAAAATAGGGAACTTTCCATCACGAGACTTCCCCATGATGAAAGGAGTAGCAGTGAACAATAATAGATCCAAGTGAACTTACAAATAAAGCTATACTCCCCGGCAATGGCGCCAGAAAATAGTCTTGATTACCCACAAGTATATGGGATCGCAACAGTCTTTGTGGGTAGTATTACCCAATTTATTGATGACATGGTTATACCCTACGGGTACACGACATTAGCATACCTGGTCCAGCCCAAGGAAGGCCCACAAGAATATACGCGGCCCATGAAGATTTTTGGGTGGCCCAAGCCCATGACGTCTTCAGATCCTTGGAAAGCAAGATTAGAATAGATAGAATATTCAAAGGGGCAAACCCTAAACCTATAACCGACTCGATCTATGCCCGAGACCTGCCTACCTCTATATAAAGGCTAGTAGGGCACGACGAGGAGGATATCTCTCATACCACCGCATACACACTTCCACGCCAGATTGCATCTGCGCATCCCTGTAACTTTCGGTTCCACCGTAATCAAGAGCAGACAAGCAGGAGTAGGGTTTTCCCTTCGGGGGCCTGAACCTGGGTAAATATTGTGTCCCCTAGTTTCTTATATGTTAACCGTTCCGCGATCTCCAGCACACCCATCTTCTCCAAAATCCAAGCTCATAACAATGGGCATTGACGAGATTAAACATCGTTAATTGGCGCCATATGTGGGAATCGGGGGCGCTGATTGTGCAATCGTGACGGTCCCGACCAAAGCGGTCTACAACTCCTCGACGACGGAGAGCCATATCCTCTTCGGCGCTTTCGACTTCACCGCCCACTCGCCAGCCACCATGAAGGACTTCGAGCCCGTAGGTGACGGGCTCGAGATCCTGTTCGGGGGCTTCTGCTTCCAGGTGGGACAGACTGGCACTCTCCGCCTCCCAGATCGGGTGCCACTGCCATCCATCAGGCCCGCCTCATGGGCTCCGCATCCCGTGCTATGCACGTCAACATCGACATATGAGTCATACGACAGCAGCAGCTGCAACTCAGATATATGCAATCCTCCATCGGATGAAGGAACCTACGGTTCCGGATCCAAAAGCTGCGGCAACAGCGATCCAACCTACGGATGATACCAATGCGCCGTGGTCATCCAAAGCGACGTGGAGCAACAACCACCAGGTTCGGGTGCTCACATACCGCCACCCAACCCGCAGGGTAGAAACAGCGAAAATAGGAGGAACCAATCCCCCCGCCCAATGAGGACGACACTGATGCCAATCGGGTAATCCACCTCAGCGAGGAAGGATGGAACCAAGCACGCGAAGCCATGGTGGGTAACAAGATCCTGCCTGTGGGTGCCTCACGGGGCCTATTGATGGCATACCACCTGCTCCTCATCGAAGAGCACAAAAACAGGTGAAGATGCAAGAGGTACTCGACAAACGCAAGCAAGCGGCATCGGAGTCTAGCGCGCGGCGAGCTGCGCTCTCCGCCATGGGCGGCTCCAGCGCACACGACAACAACGCCAACAAGCATCGTTCTCGCATAGAGAACATGGACCCTGCTGAACGTCGTGAGGTGACCCGAACCCTCAACACGTCCTTCATGGAGATGGACGCCAATGGCAACGTCATCCCGAAGACGCCGCAAGATGCAATCATGGCAGCCACCACATACCTTGCGTCCCATCCACCTCCGGTGGGGGACCCGAAAAGGGCCATGCACAATTCCGTGCTAGCCGGACTCGGACTCGTTGGATCTGCGCTCCACGGGGAAACTCCTGCGGAGCCGAAAAAGAAGGCTACGGTCAGATTCAACCGCAATCCCACACCCTCATCTGACGTGGAAGAGCACGACCTACCTCGACGGTACAAGAGCTCACGATGCCACAGCCGCGACTACGACGCTCGAAGCGAACTCACTCAACGCAAGATCGACAAGGCACACATGTGCTCATCCGAATCGGAAGAGGATGACGATGAAGGAGAACTTTGTGGGGCTTGATGTTTCAGCAGATCTATTCGGCGGACATGGATGCCGAGGAATTTCAAGCTTCCTTCGGACACTCCGAAGTTTGACGGCACACAGGACCCTAAGGCATGGATCAGCAACCACCTGTCGTCCATCAAACTGCACGGCGGCAACAAAAACACCGCCCTACAATGCCTTTAGCTGCAGCTGACAGGTGCAGCCCGGATTTGGCTCAGCAGCCTATCCTCGGGATCCATCCAAGCTGGGAGGAACTGGCATACAGTTTCATCCGAAACTTCAAGGGCACCAGCAAGAGGCCAGCCTCGATCGAAGAGCTATGGGCCTGCACCCAATGAACGGGCGAATCCATTTGCTCGTATATACTATGCTGGTCCAACATCAAGAAATCCACGACACACATCTCTGAGGAGAGAACAATCGACGCCTTCAAGGATGGCGTCAAACGCCAGGACTTCAAGGAAGAACTTGGGCGTGTCAAGCCCAAGACACTCGACCACCTCATGAACATCGCCAACAGGTGGGCAGATGGCGAGGACTCCGTCCACCGAGCACATTCGGAGAAGGAAGATGGCTATGGCCGCCGACGCGAGTATCATAGCAAGCGAAGATTGCGTGTCTACGATGATCACGACGGACCCGACATGGTCGCGGCTGGCTACGCCGACCGCCGCAACGAAAGCAACCACAACAGCGACGGATACCGCGGAAACAACTTCCGCGATGGAGGACGCCCAACGCAAATGTGGCAACGGCGCGGCCGCGACGACGAGCCCTCGGCATACGACAAATTGTTGGGCCCATGCACCATCCACTTCTACATCGACAAGCAGGATGGCAAAAAGAAGGCCAGCCACATGCTCAAAGACCGCCGAAGTTCGAAACTCAGCGAGAGCATGTCCCAGATGAGACAGCAAGCCCCGAACCCTGGGTACGGGCACGCACCCGCACCAGGTGACATCGCCCACGGAGCTCCTCCGCCACCACCCGTAGGACCTTCGAACCACCCGATCGCACCCGCGCAGAACAACGGCGGAAACAGGTACCCTGCGCCAAAAGGATCATTGATGATCCAAAAGGGGCGCTCGACAAACAGGGTGCAAAAGAAGATCACCCGCCAGGTCAGCTTGGCTGTGACTGCTCCACCCTCCATCCCTGAGTACCTCAACGGTTTGGAGTCCTGCATCACATTCAGCCGTTCGGATCACCCCCGCCAGATCCCTCGCCCAGGTCATGCTGCCCTGGTGCTCGAGGCACAGATCGGAGGGTTCGATATGAGCTGCGTCTTCATCGACGGCGGCAACGACATCAATCTAATGTTCGCTAGCACCTTAGCAGCAATGCGAATCCTGCTGTGCAGCCTGGAACAATCCGACACAATGTTCCACGGCATCGTCCTAGGGAAGGGCATATTCCCCCTGGAAAAGATAAGGCTCGCCGTCATCTTCGTCAAGCCCAACAACTTTTGGTGCGAGCGACTCAAGTTCGAAGTGGTGGATTGGCCATCACAGTACCACGCAATCCTCGGGCGCGTAGCATTCGCAAGGTTCCTGGCGGTACCGCACTATGTGTACCTTCTACTCAAGATGCCAGGACTTAGAGGCGTCATCACGGTCCACGGGAGCTTCACCCGGTCGGATCACTACAACAGGGACTTCAACAGAATCTCCCAGTCATTCGGCATGCAGGAGGAGCTCATACGGCTCCGAGAGGTGACAGACAACGGGGCACCCCTAGTCTCAAGGCAGAACGCACCTGACATGTCGTTCGACTCAACAGTCAACACGAAGAAGGTGCAGGTCCACCCGACAGATGCCTCCAAGACGGCGCTGATCGCCAACGACCTCAGCCCCGCATAGGAAGGCGAGCTCGTCGAATTCCTCCGTGAGTGCTGGGAAATCTTCGCCTGGTGTCCTGCGTACATGCCAGGAGTTCCTAGGGAATTCGCCGAGCATGCACTCAATGTGTTCCTAGATGCCAAGCCCGTGAAACAGTCCATCCGACGATTGTCCGAGCCACGGGCCGAAGCCATCAGAGTCAAAGTCAATAGACTACTTGATGCTGATTTCATCAGGGAGATCAAGGAAAGCGAATGGCTGGCCAACACCATGATGGTCCCTAAAAAGGACACAGACATCCTGCGGATGTGCGTGGACTTCACATCGCTGAACAAGCACTGCCCGAAGGATCACTTCCTTCTCCCTCGGATCGATCAGATCATCGATTTGACTGCAGGATGTGAGAAGCTCTCCTTCCTCGACACCCAGGCTACAATCAGATTCGACTGAAGGTCGAAGATTAGGAGAAAACGGCGTTCATCATGCCGTTCGGAGTATTCTGCTACAACACAATGCCTTTCGGGCTGAAGAACGCGGGTGCCACGTACCAGCGGTGCATGCAGGCATGCCTGAAGAGCTAGATCAGCCGCAACATACACGTCTATGTCGATGACATAGTAATCAAAACAAGGGAGGCCAAGACACTGATCGACGATCTCCGCGAGACGTTCGACAACCTTGATCGATACAAGATCAAGCTGAACCCAGAAAAGTGCACCTTCGGTGTCCCATCTGGCCAGCTACTTGGCTACTTCATCTCCCAGCGAGGGACTGAGGTGAACCCGAAGAAAATCCGGACCATAATGTCCATGGAGAAACCAAAGAACCTCAAAGGTGTTCAACAGCTAGCTGGACGCATCACGGTGCCGAGCAGATTCATCTGCCGCATGGGTGAGAAGGCCCTGCCTTTCTACCAGCTGCTACGCAAAGCAGACAAATTCAAGTGGACACCTGAAGCGGATGACGCATTCGAAGATCTGAAGCGGCTGCTCTCCACCTCACCCGTCCTGGTCACGCCAAAGGAACGCGAGCCTCTACTGCTATACATAGTAGCCACGCATCAGGTGGTAAGCATCGTGCTCGTGGTCGAACGACCCGAAGATGGCAAGACTCACGGGGGTCCAACGCCCTATATACTACCTCAGCGAGGTATTGACGCCGACAAAACAGAGGTACCCTCACTACCAGAAACTCGCCTACGGCGTGTTCATGATGGCTCGTCGGCTGAGCCAATACTTCCAGGAGCATCAGGTGATGGTCGTCAACGAGGCACCCCTGAACAGCATCCTGAACAACCCGGAGGCCACAGGACGCGTGGCCCTATGGGGCATCGAGCTGTCCCCTCTAGACATAGTCTACAAGAAGCTCCATGCGATCAAGTCTCAGGTCCTCCCGGACTCCTCGTCCACTGGATGGACCTACAGCTGCCGAACACCCCGGACATGACACAGTCATGGACGATGCACTTCGACGGCTCCAAACATGAGGCTGGAGCAGGAGCCGGAGTCATACTGACATCCCCGCAGGGCGACAAGATGAAGTACGTCCTCCGAATGAAATTTCGATCTTCCAATAACGAAGCTGAATACGAGGCCCTCATCCACGGCATGAGGATGGACAAGATCTGCGGTGCAACGCGCCTGGTCATCTACGGTGACTCGAACCTCGTCGTCCAGCAGACAATGAACGAGTGCGACGCGCACGCCGCCAACATGATCGCGTACCGCGCGCTCTACAACTCACTCGAAGGAGACTTTGACGGCTGCAAGCTTCGGCACGTTGGCAGAGAAAGCAACGAAGAAGTCGACAGACTCGCCAATATCGGCTCCACCTGAACAGATCTGTGTGCCATCCATCAAAAGGAAATTCCCCAAGGGATCACCCGAAGAGGCAGAGCACTGGGGCCCTGCGCTACCCGAAGGACAGGAAGGACCCAAAAAGCTCGACACAGAGGTCGCAGTGGTCAACCGGATGCAGGTCATGTCAATCGAAGAAACATGGACACGGCCGTACTTGCAGTACCTGATAAACAAGGAACTTCTTGATGACCCGACAGATGCCCGGCGCATATCTCGCCGGTACAAGGCCTTCACCATCATCAATGGCGAGATGTACAAGCGCAACATTTCGGGTGTGCTCCAAAGGTGCGTGACCATCAGTGATGGCAAAACCATCCTCCAAGACATCCACGAGGGCATCTGCGGCCATCACGTGGGCAGCCGCGCCCTCGTCGCCAAAGCTCTACGAGCTGGGGTCTACTGGCCAACGGCCATGAACGATGCCAAGGACATCGTCCAAAGGTGCAATGGGTGCCAGAGGTTCGCAAACAAACCGCACGCACCAGGATCGGAGCTCAGGCCCATACCCTTAGCCTGGCCCTTTGCCCAATGGGGCCTCGACATGATAGGCAAACTACCCAAGTCCTCGAAAGGAGGCCACGTCTACCTCCTGGTCGCAGTCGACAAGTTCACCAAGTGGATAGAGGCCATGCCCGTTACCAACCAAAAGGGTAAGACGGCCATGAAGTTCTTCCAATCCATAGTCTATAGGTTCGGCGTGCCGCACAACATCATCACCAACAACGGGTCGAACTTCATCTCCAAAGAATTCCAGGACTTCTGTGAAGGCCTCAGGATCAACATATCATATGCCTCTGTAGCGCACCCGCAAACCAACGGGCAGGTCGAAAAGGCCAACGTCCTCGTCAGCGGCGGCATCAAGAAGCGCCTACTGAGCCCACTTGAGCGGCTTGCGGGATCATGGGCAGAAGAGCTACCCTCCATCCTCTGGAGCTTGCGAACAACACCAAACAGCTCAACGGGATACACGCCTTTCTTCATGGTGCACGGAGACGAAGCCGTGTTGCCTGCAAAAGTACGCCATAATTCCCCACGGGTCGTCGCCTACAGCAAAGCCGAATCGACGGCCGCACTCGAAGATGCCATCGACACACTCGACGAGGCACGCGACATCGCCGCGGCTCGATCGGTGGTCTACCAGCAGAGCCTCCGCAATTATCACATCCGTCGGTTGCGACCAAGGTCCTTCGTCGAAGGAACCTCGTCTTACGACTGAAGCAAGAACAGCCGAAAAAGCTCGAGTCACCCTAGGAAGGACCATACGTCGTCACCGAAGTCATCCCAGGCGGCGCCTACCACCTCAAGCACGTGGAATCTGGAGTCGCATACTCCAACCCATGGAACGTCGCACAACTGCGACGCTTCTACCCCTAGCTATCCCCCTTTACTTTCAATAAGGCTATTCATCCAAGGCTACTCAGCCGAACAATGTACCTCCTCATTACGATATGAATAAAGCTAAGTGTCTCGCCCGAAAATTTATCTTTTACTCGCATTTATTTATGCTACAACACACTCGGAGGCTCCCCCATCACCTCACGACTTCGTCGACTGAGGATAACGCATGTACACCTGAGTAGCTGATCACGTCAGGCTAACGAAAAGGGCATGCATACAAATAAGCACCACGTGCTAATACAATCAACCTTTTACAGCAAAGGGCACAACACGCCCAGTCAAAATATATACAAATTTTACATCTATCTTTTTACAGGTCCTACCTATTCTGAAGGATCACCTGCGCACGGTGCTCAGAGAGATCTACAACTTCCTCGGCATACTTCCTCACAATCGCATAGTGCGGGCGCATGTCCCATAGGCCACCATCTAGTCGAGGGGGCAGCCCAGCCGCCACAGCCACAAGGTTTACGTCAGGGCGATGCAGCCGCACAAGTGAAAGAGAGGCTTTCACCCCCGCAACTAACTGGTGTCGCACCAGCTCCCTGACGTGACGCACGTCTCGAAACTTCGCCAGCAAGCCCCAAAGAGTCGATGGGGCTTCATCAAGGGGAAACATGACGTGCAGAATTGACGCCATAGAAGTCTTCACCTGCCGCAGCACCCGTGACACCTGGTGGGCACGATCCTGCATAGTCGCAAGGACTGTGGCACGGTCGGGGTCCATCCAGAAAAAGCCACCGGCTTCCATATCTTGCTGGGTCAAGCAATTGATCCGAACTGCAACGCGCTCCTTCTCCTCCCTTGGAACAAGGTTGGCACTTGCAGCAACTGCAAAGTAAGATGGTCCACCAACAGGCACGTCCGAAAATGAGCAGCAACTCGAAGAAACTTACACTGCAGTTGTTCGGCTAACTGCCGCAACTCCCCCATCAGATATGCCTCTCTGGCGGCACCTCGCTCCGCCTTCTACTTCCAAAGGTCCGCATGGCCTCGGATGCCAAGCGACTCCTTCTCAAGACTGCGGATGCGATCATGAAGAAAAACAAGCTGCGACGCATCATCCAAGGATGGTCGCGACTATGAAGCAGACGAAGTATCGAGTGGGTCATCACCCGAAGGTCCCTAAGGAAAACAGAAAGGATATAAAAAACACAAGACTAGGCAACAGCTCGAAGGTTCATTATATACAACAAAAGTCACTGCGTGGCACAAGAAGTGTTCATCAAGATATTACAGCAAAGGTAGAAGGTAACTATCCTAGAACTACAAATACAAAGCCTAAGCCGCTGCATCCTGAGTGGCCTCGGAGCCAGAGCGTCTGCCCTTGACCTCCTCCTGCTGCTTCGCCGCATACTCCGCTAGGAGGTCAATAAGTTTTGGCCCATCGCACTTGCAGCGAGCGGCGAAGAGAGCGAAGGCTACCTCGGAACCGTCGGGGGTCGTTCGCATCTGGGAGGTGACCTGATGAAGATCCAGCTCCACTCTGGACGCCATGGCCATTGCCAGCCCCATGGACGCTCCAATGCCCTTCTGCTTGCGCTTATAGGCTGCAGGCGCATCCACTGACAACGCATCAGCCAACAAGTCGACATCCTCAAGGGCAACGCCCTTGGGTACGAGCTCCTTGTAGAAGCGCCCGAGGACCTCCTTGGATTTGGCAAGGGAGCCAACCACAGTACTGCAGCGGTCTTCGACGGCCGCAGTAGCATCATCCAAAGCACTACTGTGCTCCAGGGCACTGCGGTTAAACTCAATGCCTGCAGCGTCTAGAGAAATTGAAAAAGTATAGTAAGAACCGAAGAAAAGCACAGAGACAAGGCGGCCGAAACAGAACATACGGGCGAAATCACTAACCCGAAATAGCTTTTGCAGCAGCCAACAGCTTCTCGGCAACCTCGTTCTCGCGCAAATCCGCGGCGGTAGCAAGCTGCTGCTCGCGGTTCGTAGCTTCCTGCTGTAGGCGCTCCTTGGCCGCAGCTGCGTCAGCTAGCTCCCGCTCGAGGCGCTCCTTCACACAAACGGCATCTTCGGCCTTCTTTTCTGCTCGCCCGAGGCTCCTTTTGAGAGCATCAAGCTCGCGGAGGGTAGTGTTATTCTCATCCGCGAAAAAACAACAAAGAACGCACATGAACTCAACAAGCTAGCAAGCAGACAAAAAATAGAGGATTAGTTGTGGATGTACCTTGAAGCTGACGCAGGCTGGCCTCCAATGCCAGGTGCTGCTTCACCAGCTGGTTCACACCTTGCACAAAAGGCTGCGAGAAGAAACAACTTGTCAAGCCAAGTGCTCGGGGGCTGCGCCCAAGAAACAAGCATATGAAAAACGCTCCGGGGCTCCCCCTAGACACGAAAAGAAGAAGCAATGATCAACAGATCATACGAAAATACGGCTCGGGGGCTCCCCCCACACTTACATGCTCAGACGGTGATTCCAAAGGTCCAGCTGTAGTCTTCTGGGAGACGATCACCCGAGCCTCCTGCAGAGAGGGGTTCGGAGTAGCGCCCCTAGAGGTGGCCACCGTCTGAGAGGGAGGGGCGTCATCTTCGACTCCCCCACCATCTCCTGAGTGGCATCGCTAAAAGAGCCCTCAGAGGAGTGGCTACAAAGGAAAACATCAGTCAAAGACAAGAAAACAACAAGAAAAGGTAGCAACAGGCATCCGAAGGAACTTACGAGTCCATATCGCTCAAGTCAAAAACAAGCAAGGCCCTCTTTCCCTTCTTCTCTTCCTTCTTCTCTTCCTTCTTCCTCTTCGCCAGCGGCTATGGCGCTACAGCCTGCACAGGAACAGCCGGGATGGGAGAGGAAGAGGCACCATCACCTCCACTGCGACGGACAAGGCACGGCGGGTCCCTAGGAGTTGGCAGAGTTGAGGCATCCGAAGATTCGCTTGAGCTCCGTGCCTGCTTTCGGGTCTGCCCCTCGCTCGCCTCGGGGGCTTCCTTAGTCGGTGACTACGCCGGGGGAAGCTCAGACACGGATTCCACGATTTTGTTGTCCGGCGCATCCGGAAACCGTTCGGGTAGCGGGGGCACCATGCCAGGTACCTTGAACTCCTGCACAATGAAGACAAACTTTCAGAAAAGATAACTGCAAAGAAAACGCACTCGAAAATAGCACTACACGCACATCCCAAATCTACACCTGCGTAACAGGTCGAGAAGCACTGAACGGAGGAGTCCGCGACTTCCCCGGAAGGTCCTCGTCGGCCTTGTACTTCAGCAGTGGCCAGAGGACTCTGTCAAGGTCCCCCTTGGAGAGCTCCTCAGCCGCAACTCTCGTTGGGTCGTGGCGGCCAGAATAAAGGAACATCGGATGCGCCCTAGCCTGAAGTGGCTGCACCAGACGTTTGAGGAAGGTGCGGATAATGTCCACACCATTCACCTCCTTCTCCGGAATCACCTGGAGGTCCTCCACCCGACGGTAGAGCTCCTCTCTCTCCTCCACCTCACCCTCCAAGATGTGGTTCTTCCAGGACCTCTTCGGCTAGATTTTCTGGGTGGAGTCGAAAGGGGCAAGGCCAAAGTCCTGCCCATCTACTGTGGAGTCGCGGATATAAAACCACTTCCTCCACCAGTTCTGGACAGACTTGGACATAGAGAAGGAGAAGAAAAGAGCAGTAGATCGAAGAGAAATGACGCAGCCGCCAATCGGATAAACTTCGTCGGAGCCGGATTGCCTCTTCACGGAATAGAGCTTCCGGAAGAGGCCAAAGTGCGGCTCAATGCCGAGCTAGCACTCGCAAAAAGCAACAAAGCAAGCGACGTGAAGAAGAGAATTGGGGGAAAGATGGTGGAGTTGAATGCCATAGAAGAACAACAGGCCACGAAGAAAGTCATGGACTGGGACAGAAAGGCCGCGAATAATGAAGGCGATGAACATCACCCGAAACCCTGCAGGAGGATGGGGAAATACCTTGTCGCCGGGGATCTTGACGGCCTCCTTGTCCTACGGGATTAAACCCCACTCATGAAGCTTGCGCAGGTCGCCCTCATGCGTCTCCGTGCGCCGAAACCCACCATCGGTGACACGAGTGGCGGCGGTGCCCTTCTTGCCGCCAGCGGCACCACTGGTGGAGGTCTTCTTCGATTTCACCATTGCAGCGCGACGATGGCGATGATGCGAGCGTAGGAAAGAGGAGGGAAAATATCAGAGAACTTCCAGCGCGTGGCGAGAAAAGCTCAAGAAAATGGAAGCAGTAGAAAGCAAGTGGCTGCGGTGAAAATAAACCACAATTTTTTCCCACAGTTATAAGGATGAAGACGATGAACAAAGACCGTTCATCTGGAACCCCTAGCGCCAGCATAAAATCCAACCATCCACGTGTCAGCACAGTAGCGAACCGTCGCTCGCACGCCGTCCACTACGCACGGAAACCGAGGAGATGCCATAATTCTCGCCACGGCGCGCATGACCAGTCAACTCCAAGTCAGAAAGTGGGACCCACGTTTGTCTAGTCACGTCACCTCTGCCGCCGCAGACGATTGAGGTCACCGATCGTCAGCACCGATGTCATCAAAGCCATACTGACAACGGTTACAAATTTTCGGCTAAGCACCTAAAGTACTCACTCGAATCTACGATTCGAGCAATTACTCGGGGGCTACTCCTATCAGGAGCGTTGGCCGCGCACCCGAAGTATGAATAACGTACTACGTCAATGATCTATTCTTCGAGTCCTACGTCAAGTCTACGACTCCACTACGGACTCGGGGGCTACTCCCATAGGGAGGATTGATTCAAGCATCTGAAAAAATTGTGTCCTACGGACCTGAAGCAAACAATGGCTGAATTAAATTCTCTGCTCGAGTCTACGACTCGAACAAACACTCGGGGGCTACTCCCATAGGGAGCGCTGGTTGCGCACCCTATGAATTCTTCGACTGCGATCCTTCGGATCAGAATGCAAAAACTTTTCGGCAACTTTGCTCCCAACCAACGCTAAGTGAGTAACATCCTCCTTGGCCACCCGAAACACCTCCGCGATGATAAAATTTCGGATGTTGTGTCTACGACGCAAAGATAAGACCTACAGATACCATCCGATGGCCTGGTAACATACCCGACTGCACTCTGCTAGTAAAAATCCGTGCCAATAGGCGCGATGAAAATCCCGACGGACGCGTTGGATACATCATTCAAAAACTACTGGGATTCGACTCCTGTAAGACCTCAATGGCCTGAGTAGAATTACGCAAGCATCTGTTCCGGGTTCGAGTTGAGGGACTCGAATCTAAAGAAGATCGTGTTGTTTTGTCCTAAGACAGTTAACTGACCCTGATCCGTCGAGAGAGTTAGGCACTCGCATCAATGATCCCTACATACTAATCATTCTCTGATGAATAGAAACAACTGCACTCGAAAGATTAAGAGTCCTCAGCCGAATCTACGATTGTACTGAACACTCGGGGACTACTAACATGGTTATACCCTACGGGTACACGACATTAGCATACCTGGTCCAGCCCAAGGAAGGCCCACAAGAATATACGTGGCCCATGAAGATTTTCGGGTGGCCCAATCCCATGACGTCTTAGGATCCTTGGAAAGCAAGACTAGAATAGATAGAATATTCAAAGGGGCAAACCCTAAACCTGTAACCGACTCGATCTATGCCCGAGACCTGCCTACCTCTATATAAAGGCTAGGAGGACACGACGAGGAGGATATCTCTCATACCACCGCATACACACCTCCACACCAGATTGCATCTGCGCATCCCTGTAACTTTAGGTTCCGCCGTAATCAAGAGAAGACAAGCAAGAGTAGGGTTTTCCCTCTGGGGGCCTGAACCTGGGTAAATCTCGTGTCCCCTAGTTACTTGTCTGTTAACCTTTCCGCGATCTCTAGCACCCCCATCTTCTCCAAAACCCAAGCTCATAACAATGGGCATTGACGAGATTAAACCTCGTCAATTAATTCGACACAAGGGGAGCCAAAGAATACTTGCAAGCCTTAACAATTGAGTTGTCAGTTCAACTACACCTGGAAATAGTTCTTGCTCATAGAAGTTTATCACTAGCAACAGTTTGGTAGTAGCAACAACAACAGTGAAACAAGAGCAATAGTAACAGTAACAGTAAACAGTGAGATTCGAGTGAGGTAGGCATAGGGATGAATGGACGGGTGTTGCATGGACGAGTCTAAACATGTATCTTCAATATCTAAGGCATTGCAGATAAATAATAACAAGCATCCAAGTACTAAACAATCCTAGGCATGTGCTCCAAATATAGTCATACGTGCTCGCAATGAGAACTTGCACAACATCTTCTGTCCAGCCAGCCCGTGGCAGTGGGGCCTCTAGGGAACTACTGGCAATTAAGGTGCTCCTTTTAATAGAGCACCGAAGCAAAGCATTAACACTCAGTGAACACATGTGATCCTCACACCACAACCATCCCCTCCGGTTGTTGATATATACGTCGGAAACGTATCTATAATTTTTTATGCTCCATGATTGTTTAGTATCTACTTTGATTTGCTTTGTCTACACTTTGAGGTGTTTTTATATCTTTTCTGGAACTAACCTATTAACAAATTTCCACAGTGCCAGTTACCTGTTTTCTTCTGTTTTTGTTTCTAGAAAAGCAGAAAATCAATATTCTCGGAATTGGACGGGACAAAAGCCAAAGTTATTATTTTCCCGGAGCAACACGGAACCACGAAGCAGAGCCGGAGGGGGTCCACAGGGTGGCCGCACCCCTCCTAGGCGCGGGCAAGTCCTGGGGGCGCCCACAGGTGGTGTGGGACCCTGGCTCCCCACCGACCTTACCTCCTGCGCATATAAGAGCCCCCCGATGAGAAAACCCTAAAGAATCTAGAAGAAATCCACGAAAACCTAAATAGTGCCACCAACACCGAAGGGGAGATTCGGGGGACAGAAAGTCTCTGTTCCGGCACCCTGCCGGGATGGGGAAGTGCCCTCGGAGCCATCTCCATCGATCTCCATCATCGTTGCTGATTCCCATGATGAGGAGGGACTAGTTCTTCCTTGAGGTTAAGGGCTCTACCGGTAGCTATGTGTTCATCTCTCTCTCTATGCATGATCTTGTGGTCATGAGCTTTGTAATCAAGTAGATCTACCTTGCTACTCAAGTGCTTCATTAGCCCATGTGTGTGAAAGTGACATCGTGCACGCCATGATGGCACTTAAGCTTGAGTCTACATAAATACTCTTTGTGCTTTAATAGATCTATGCTTTTCCCCACGTGTGTGAAAGTGACGGCGTGCATACCGTGTGTGGCACTTTGGCTAGATTGAATATTTGTTATGAGTTATATTTGGAGTTGGATGTCTCTATGAAATTGTGGTGTTTGTTGGAACCATCTAGTGCTCAAGGTGACAGTGTGGGGTTATCTACATTGGGGAAGGCGAACTTTGAGGTGTGCTGTTATAGCCCTACCAATGATTAGAGTGTCCAACCGGAGAGTAGTTAAGAGTAGTATCATGAAGAGAGGATATTTATATGAGACAGTGTTCACTAGTGAAAGTATGATCCCTAGGCCTTGTTTCTAAACATTGAAACACCGTTTGCTACTAGATATGTTGCATGTTTGCTTGCTTCCATCTTTATTTCGTTTGCCGGTGAGGTTACCTTTCCTCCACGTCAAGCTCTTTTCTGGCACCGTTACCCCACGTCAACAACAAGTCAGAAGCTCTTTTCTGGCACCGTTACCACTTGTATTTCACTATCTCTTCGCCGAACTACTGCACATATACACGTGACAAGCGTATTGGGTGTGTTGGAGACACAAGAGACTTCATGTATCTTGATTGCAGGGTTGCTTGAGAGGGAATACCTTTGACCACTTCCTCCCTGAGTTCGATAAACCTTGGGTAATCCACTTAAGGGAAACTTGATGTTGTTCTACAAACCTCTGCACTTGAAGGCCCAACAACTGTCTACAAGAATAGAAGTGCGTAGACATCAAGCTCTTTTCTGGCGCCGTTGCCGGGGAGGTAAGGTAAAAGGTACTCACATCCTACGGTGTGAGTGCTCGAAGTTATTTCCTCTAGATTCTGCAATTGTGTCTTTTTGTTTTTTGTTTTCACTAGTTAGGCTTAATGGAAAACAACAACAAAGTTAGAGAGCTCTATAGTGTTTATCTTGAGTTAGGACATGAAGTGTTTGAAGAGAAAATTAAAAAATCTATGGAAATTTATTTTCATGCTAATAGCAACGTTATTAGTATGAATTCATTGGACACCATTGTTGCTAATGCTATGGAAAAGACTAAGCTTGGGGAAGCTAGTTTTGATGAAAATGATCTTTTTACTCCCCTAGCTTTGGAAGATAGCTATTCTATTGCTTATGATGATACCAAACCTCCAATATATGATGATTACAATGATGAGTATGATATTTTCAGTCCACCTACTATTGAGGAGGAAATTTATTGTGATTACAATATGCCTCCTATATTTGATGATTATGGTGATGAGAATAATAATGATAGCTATTTTGTTGAATTTGCTCCCACTACCATTAATAAGAATGACTATTCTTATGTGGAGAGTAATAATCATTTTATGCATGTGGCTCATTATAAGAATGTTTTATGTGATAGTTATATTGTTAATTTTATTCATGATGCTACTGAAAGTTATTATGAGAGAGGGAAACATGGTCTTATGCATCTCAAAAATATTAAGTTTCCCCTCTTTATGTTGAAAGTTTTGACGTTGCACTTGTTTTGCTTTCCTATGCTTGTTGCTTTGTGCTTTCATGACTTGTTTCTTTACAAGATTCCTATGCATAGGAAGTGGGTTAGAATTAAATTTGTTTTGAATTTGCTTCTTGATGCTCTCTTTTACTTCAATTGATATTTCTTATGTGAGCATCTTCTCAAACTATCAAGCCTAACTTAAAGGCATTAAAGAAAAGTACTTGTTGGGAGATAACCCAAGAGTTTACTTGAGTCTTTGAAGTTATTACTTCAGTAATGACCTCTCCTTATCCTTTTTGTTTGCTTTTTGTGCCAATAATGACCTCTAATGAGAGGGAAATAAGATTTAGGAAGTTGCTTTCCCGAAACAGATTTCTGTCCCCCACCATAAAAATTTGTGAGGAGTCTATGTAACTCGTATTGAGCTAAAAATTTATGAATAAATCCCCCAATATGTTAGATAATTTCCGTTAGTTCAACACTTTTTTATTTGATCAACATAAGGTCTTCGAAAAAATCGGTTTCTACCTGCTGGTCTGTTTTGACAGATTTCTGCCATTATTTGCATTTGCTTCTTATTGATTCCTTTTTGGGTTCTTTTTGGGAAATTGAGATTTTTGAAGGAGTTGCTACAGTATCTTGTGTTTTTAGTGTAAAGTTTTGCTGTTCCAAAGCTTAGCCAGAGGTCTATTATATTTTGAATACACTAATGTTGCTAATGAAGATTGTGTGAAGTTTTGTATGAAGGAAAACTTTTAGGTGTAGAGAGAGAATGATGCAATGAGATGAAGAATGGACAAAATCTCAAGATTGGGGATGCACCATGGTTTCACCCCAAGAAATATCCAAGAGGTACAAGCGTCAAAGCTTGGGGATGCCCAAGGCATCCCCTTCTTCATCAATAAAAAGCTCAGGCCTATCTAGACACTTTGTTTTTATTGTTTCATGCATAGTTGTGTTGTTCTTGGAGCGTCTTTTTTTTTGCTTAGTTTGCTTGAGTAAGTTGGTTGGAGCTCAGCTGACTTCTTTTGGAGAGAGACACACTCTGTTTTCATTGCCTAGAACATTCTAGTTTTTATTCTTATTGTCTTGTGAGTGTTCACTTTTGCTAGCACTGCGTTCAGCCTTAGTTTTCTTGTGTTTTCAGCTTAGAACTTTTTAGTTCTTCTTTGTGGATTTGTGAGACAAGCTCACTGATCTTTATTGATTATTATCTTTGTGAGTTGTTTCAAATAAGTTGCTTGGTGTTGGAAAGGAGTAGTAAGTTCTTGCTTATAAGTGCAAGAGGAGCTTGCATTGACTGTGACTTAGACTTTAGCATGACATGCTAGGTGTTGTTTTGATATTATGCTTAGTAATTATTGATGTAGCATGTATTGTTCCAAACAATTGGGATTGCTTACTGTGCCTTAAAGAAATTATGCGTTGTTTTAGCATGCAAAAGCATATTATTGTGGTATTCTCCTTTGATGCTTTGTTTGGGTTGACTTGGAACATGCTCACACCATGTTATGACTATGAACAAGTCACCATAGCCTCTATGATAATTTAGTCCTTGACTTGTAGTACCACTGTAAGCTTTGATTAGTAATGTTTTCTCGCTCTGCATGATTATGACCATTATTGCTCTCTTAGTTGGTTGCTCCCAGTCTTTTGCTAGCCTCCACTTGTATGAGTAAGCTCTAGCCATGCTTCCAACTCCCAAGAAACCAAGTTATTCCAAAGTGTCCACTATAAACTCCTATGCATGGTGTGTTACACCATTCCAAGTATATTCTTGTTTTCAACTATCTTCTAATTAAAAAGTATTTTGTTATGTGACAACTTAGTGATTAAAGCCCTCACGAACTTGATGGCACACTTTATATTCTTTGCCCCTAATAAACTTGAACCATTGTGACAACTTTGTTGTATATGCTTGCACTTATAAGTTGGGATTAGCAGAACCGTGCTGTCACAGGGAACGTTTTCAACATTGCACTTGTACTTTTGTACTCCGTTGATATCATGCTATTTTGTCTATGGATGTTACCGGTGTGAAATGAAGTGGGAACTTGTAAGTCCATGGAGTTTGTATTCTGTGTTAGAGAAACGCCTGGGCCGCTAGCCTAAGCCATGCCTAATCATGGTGGAAACTTGCATCACCATAGTGAGCTATCTATGAAGCATCCTCAATAAAAAGTTATGCATATGGTAAATAAAAAGATTGCTGAGATGCTCATTGTCTGCTTGCCTTGTCATTTTGGTTATGGGAAAGCTCCTGTACCATGTGCAAGGGGTACCCCGTTGGCGATTCTCAATGATATGCAAATACTTATAGTGACAAGAACTTGCCTGGGCCCTAAGTTGAGTATCCATGAGGTGTAGCCCTCATATTCAAGGGACTTGAGATTGCCAACTTATACTTCGTCAAGCATATACTCCAACTTTTCCACTTTAACATTAACCACTTCAAGATGCTTATGATAGGGGCAATGAGGGCTGAAAGCTAACAAGTACCATAATTTTTGGAAGCTCTTTTTGAAACTTGTAGTCTCTGCTTCCTTTACAAAAAGGCCTTTCTTCCACCATTATTGAGTCTCCACCTTCTACCTTTAGGCACCATTAAGAGAGCATAGTTGTCATTCTGTGTGCAGTGTTCCAAAGCTTATTAATTGATGCATATTGTGATATTACTTGTTCTTGTGCTATTTGTTTCTAGTCACCCTTGTGAACTCTGAAGGTTTCCTATGCATCTATTTGCTACTCCATGAGGGACAAGCTGAATGCCACTATGCCATGTTTTATGTATGTGAAACAAACAAACGTTTTTCAATGCATGTTATTCATGATCTTTGTTTGTAGCCTTTCATGTTGCATGCATAGTTACTATGTCCTATTGTTAGAACTCCATCTTTCATGCACATGTTTAGAGTTCTTTGATCCCAGCTTTCAATTCTTGTAAATGGTTTGATCTTGGTTTTGATGGTGCATGTCACCTAAAAAATTATTCTTTTTATCACTACCTACTCGAGGACGAGCAGGAGTTACGCTTGGGGATGCTTGATACGTCAGAAACGTATCTATAATTTTTGATGATCCATTCTTGTTTAGTATCTATTTTTCTTTGCTTTGTCTACACTTTGAGGTGTTTTTATATCTTTTCTAGAACTAACCTATTAACAAGTTGCCATAGTGCCAGTTGCCTGTTTTCTTCTGTTTTTGGTTCCAAAAAGGCAAAAAATCAATATTCTCGGAATTGGACGGGACAAAAGCCGAAGTTACTATTTTTCCTAGAGCAACACGGAACCACGAAGCAGAGCCGGAGGGGGGCCACAGGGTGACCGCACCGCTCCTAGGCGCGGGCAAGCCTTGGGGGCACCAACAGGGGGTGTGGGCCCCCTGGCTCCCCATCGACCTTACCTCCCGCGCCTATAAGAGCCCCCCGATGAGAAAACCCTAAAGAATCCAGAAGAAATCCACGAAAACCTTCGTAGCGCTGCCTCCACTGAAGGGGAGATTCGGGGGACAGAAAGTCTCTGTTCCGGCACCCTGCCGGGACGGGGAAGTGCCTCCGGAGCCATCTCCATCGCCATCTCCATCACTGTTGCTGATTCCCATGATGAGGAGGGAGTAGTTCTTCCTTCAGGCTAAGGGCTCTACCGGTAGCTATGTGTTCATCTCTCTCTCTCTCTCTATGCATGATCTTGTGGTCATGAGCTTTGTAATCAAGTAGATCTACCTTGCTACTCAAGTGCTTCATTAGATCTCTGCTCTCCCCATGTGTGTGAAAGTGACAGCGTGCACGCCATGGTGGCACTTAGGCTTGAGTCTACATAAATACTCTTTGTGCTTTAATAGATATATGCTTTTCCCCACGTGTGTGAAAGTGACAGCGTGCATACCGTGTGTGGCACTTTGGCTAGATTGAATATTTGTTATGAGTTATATTTGGAGTTAGATGTCTCTATGAAATTGTGGTGTTTGTTGGAACCATCTAGTGCTCAAGGTGACAGTGTGGGGTTATCTAGATTGGGGAAGGCGAACTTTGAGGTGTGCTATTATAGCCCTACCAATGATTAGAGTGTCCAACCGGAGAGTAGTTAAGAGTAGTATCATGAAGAGAGGATATTTATATGAGAGAGTGTTCACTAGTGAAAGTATGATCCCTAGGCCTTGTTTCTAAACATTGAAACACCGTTTGCTACTAGATATGTTGCATGTTTGCTTGCTTCCATCTTTATTCCGTTTGCCGGTGAGGTTACCTTTCCTCCACGTCAAGCTCTTTTCTGGCACCGTTACCCCACGTCAACAATAAGTCAGAAGCTCTTTTCTGGCACCGTTACCACTTGTATTTCACTATCTCTTCGCCGAACTAGTGCACATATACACGTGACAAGCGTATTGGGTGTGTTGGAGACACAAGAGACTTCATGTATCTTGATTGCAGGGTTGCTTGAGAGGGAATACCTTTGACCACTTCCTCCCTGAGTTCGATAAACCTTGGGTAATCCACTTAAGGGAAACTTGATGTTGTTCTACAAACCTCTGCACTTGAAGGCCCAACAACTGTCTACAAGAATAGAAGTGCGTAGACATCAAGCTCTTTTCTGGCACCGTTGCCGGGGAGGTAAGGTAAAAGGTACTCACATCCTACGGTGTGAGTGCTCGAAGTTATTTCCTCTAGATTCTGCAATTGTGTCTTTTTGTTTCTTGTTTTCACTAGTTAGGCTTAATGGAAAACAACAACAAAGTTAGAGAGCTCTATAGTGTTTATCTTGAGTTAGGACATGAAGTGTTTGAAGAGAAAATTAAAAAATCTATGGAAATTTATTTTCATGCTAATAGCAACGTTATTAGTATGAATTCTTTGGACACCATTGTTGATAATGCTATGGAAAAGACTAAGCTTGGGGAAGCTAGTTTTGATGAAAATGATCTTTTTACTCCCCTAGCTTTGGAAGATAGCTATTCTATTGCTTATGATGATACCAAACCTCCAATATATGATGATTACAATGATGAGTATGATATTTTCAGTCCACCTACTATTGAGGAGGAAATTTATTGTGATTACAATATGCCTCCTATATTTGATGATTATGGTGATGAGAATAATAATGATAGCTATTTTGTTGAATTTGCTCCCACTACCATTAATAAGAATGACTATTCTTATGTGGAGAGTAATAATAATTTTATGCATGTGGCTCATTATAAGAATGTTTTATGTGATAGTTATATTGTTAATTTTATTCATGATCCTACTGAAAGTTATTATGAGAGAGGGAAACATGGTCTTATGCATCTCAAAAATATTAAGTTTCCCCTCTTTATGTTGAAAGTTTTGACGTTGCACTTGTTTTGCTTTCCTATGCTTGTTGCTTTGTGCTTTCATGACTTGTTTCTTTACAAGATTCCTATGCATAGGAAGTGGGTTAGAATTAAATTTGTTTTGAATTTGCTTCTTGATGCTCTCTTTTACTTCAATTGATATTTCTTATGTGAGCATCTTCTCAAACTATCAAGCCTAACTTAAAAGCATTAAAGAAAAGTACTTGTTGGGAGATAACCCAATAGTTTACTTGAGTCTTTGAAGTTATTACTTCAGTAATGACCTCTCCTTATCCTTTTTGTTTGCTTTTTGTGCCAATAATGACCTCTAATGAGAGGGAAATAGGATTTAGGAAGTTGCTGTCCCGAAACAGATTTCTGTCCCCCACCATAAAAATTTGTGAGGAGTCTATGTAACTCGTATTGAGCTGAAAATTTATGAATAAATCCCCCAATATGTTAGATAACTTCCGTTAGTTCAACATTTTTTTATTTGATCAATATAAGGTCTTCGAAAAAATCGGTTTCTACCTGCTGGTCTGTTTTGACAGATTTCTGCCATTATTTGCATTTGCTTCTTATTGATTCCTTTTTGGGTTCTTTTTGGGAAATTGAGATTTTTGAAGGAGTTGCCACAGTATCTTGTGTTTTTAGTGTAAAGTTTTGCTGTTCCAAAGCTTAGCCAGAGGTCTATTATATTTTGAATACACTAATGTTGCTAATGAAGATTGTGTGAAGTTTTGTATGAAGGAAAACTTTCAGGTGTAGAGAGAGAATGATGCAATGAGATGAAGAATGGACAAAAGCTCAAGCTTGGGGATGCCACCATGGTTTCACCCCAAGAAATATCCAAGAGGAACAAGCGTCAAAGCTTGGGGATGCCCAAGGCATCCCCTTCTTCATCAATAAAAAGCTCAGGCCTATCTAGACACTTTGTTTTTATTGTTTCATGCATAGTTGTGTTGTTCTTGGAGCGTCTTTTTTTTTGCTTAGTTTGCTTGAGTAAGTTGGTTGGAGCTCAGCTGACTTCTTTTGGAGAGAGACACACTCTGTTTTCATTGCCTAGAACATTCTAGTTTTTATTCTTATTGTCTTGTGAGTGTTCACTTTTGCTAGCACTGCGTTCAGCCTTAGTTTTCTTGTGTTTTCAGCTTAGAACTTTTTAGTTCTTCTTTGTGGATTTGTGAGACAAGCTCACTGATCTTTATTGATTATTATCTTTGTGAGTTGTTTCAAATAAGTTGCTTGGTGTTGGAAAGGAGTAGTAAGTTCTTGCTTATAAGTGCAAGAGGAGCTTGCATTGACTGTGACTTAGACTTTAGCATGACATGCTAGGTGTTGTTTTGATATTATGCTTAGTAATTATTGATGTAGCATGTATTGTTCCAAACAATTGGGATTGCTTACTGTGCCTTAAAGAAATTATGCGTTGTTTTAGCATGCAAAAGCATATTATTGTGGTATTCTCCTTTGATGCTTTGTTTGGGTTGACTTGGAACATGCTCACACCATGTTATGACTATGAACAAGTCACCATAGCCTCTATGATAATTTAGTCCTTGACTTGTAGTACCACTGTAAGCTTTGATTAGTAATGTTTTCTCGCTCTGCATGATTATGACCATTATTGCTCTCTTAGTTGGTTGCTCCCAGTCTTTTGCTAGCCTCCACTTGTATGAGTAAGCTCTAGCCATGCTTCCAACTCCCAAGAAACCAAGTTATTCCAAAGTGTCCACTATAAACTCCTATGCATGGTGTGTTACACCATTCCAAGTATATTCTTGTTTTCAACTATCTTCTAATTAAAAAGTATTTTGTTATGTGACAACTTAGTGATTAAAGCCCTCACGAACTTGATGGCACACTTTATATTCTTTGCCCCTAATAAACTTGAACCATTGTGACAACTTTGTTGTATATGCTTGCACTTATAAGTTGGGATTAGCAGAACCGTGCTGTCACAGGGAACGTTTTCAACATTGCACTTGTACTTTTGTACTCCGTTGATATCATGCTATTTTGTCTATGGATGTTACCGGTGTGAAATGAAGTGGGAACTTGTAAGTCCATGGAGTTTGTATTCTGTGTTAGAGAAACGCCTGGGCCGCTAGCCTAAGCCATGCCTAATCATGGTGGAAACTTGCAGCATCACCATAGTGAGCTATCTATGAAGCATCCTCAATAAAAAGTTATGCATATGGTAAATAAAAAGATTGCTGAGATGCTCATTGTCTGCTTGCCTTGTCATTTTGGTTATGGGAAAGCTCCTGTACCATGTGCAAGGGGTACCCCGTTGGCGATTCTCAATGATATGCAAATACTTATAGTGACAAGAACTTGCCTGGGCCCTAAGTTGAGTATCCATGAGGTGTAGCCCTCATATTCAAGGGACTTGAGATTGCCAACTTATACTTCGTCAAGCATATACTCCAACTTTTCCACTTTAACATTAACCACTTCAAGATGCTTATGATAGGGGCAATGAGGGCTGAAAGCTAACAAGTACCATAATTTTTGGAAGCTCTTTTTGAAACTTGTAGTCTCTGCTTCCTTTACAAAAAGGCCTTTCTTCCACCATTATTGAGTCTCCACCTTCTACCTTTAGGCACCATTAAGAGAGCATAGTTGTCATTCTGTGTGCAGTGTTCCAAAGCTTATTAATTGATGCATATTGTGATATTACTTGTTCTTGTGCTATTTGTTTCTAGTCACCCTTGTGAACTCTGAAGGTTTCCTATGCATCTATTTGCTACTCCATGAGGGACAAGCTGAATGCCACTATGCCATGTTTTATGTATGTGAAACAAACAAACGTTTTTCAATGCATGTTATTCATGATCTTTGTTTGTAGCCTTTCATGTTGCATGCATAGTTACTATGTCCTATTGTTAGAACTCCATCTTTCATGCACATGTTTAGAGTTCTTTGATCCCAGCTTTCAATTCTTGTAAATGGTTTGATCTTGGTTTTGATGGTGCATGTCACCTAAAAAATTATTCTTTTTATCACTACCTACTCGAGGACGAGCAGGAGTTACGCTTGGGGATGCTTGATACGTCAGAAACGTATCTATAATTTTTGATGATCCATTCTTGTTTAGTATCTATTTTTCTTTGCTTTGTCTACACTTTGAGGTGTTTTTATATCTTTTCTAGAACTAACCTATTAACAAGTTGCCATAGTGCCAGTTACATTTTCTTGCTTTTTGGTTCCAAAAAGGCAAAAAATCAATATTCTCGGAATTGGACGGGACAAAAGCCGAAGTTACTATTTTTCCTAGAGCAACACGGAACCACGAAGCAGAGCCGGAGGGGGGCCACAGGGTGACCGCACCGCTCCTAGGCGCGGGCAAGCCTTGGGGGCACCAACAGGGGGTGTGGGCCCCCTGGCTCCCCATCGACCTTACCTCCCGCGCCTATAAGAGCCCCCCGATGAGAAAACCCTAAAGAATCCAGAAGAAATCCACGAAAACCTTCGTAGCGCTGCCTCCACTGAAGGGGAGATTCGGGGGACAGAAAGTCTCTGTTCCGGCACCCTGCCGGGACGGGGAAGTGCCTCCGGAGCCATCTCCATCGCCATCTCCATCACTGTTGCTGATTCCCATGATGAGGAGGGAGTAGTTCTTCCTTCAGGCTAAGGGCTCTACCGGTAGCTATGTGTTCATCTCTCTCTCTCTCTATGCATGATCTTGTGGTCATGAGCTTTGTAATCAATTAGATCTACCTTGCTACTCAAGTGCTTCATTAGATCTCTGCTCTCCCCATGTGTGTGAAAGTGACAGCGTGCACGCCATGGTGGCACCAAACTTGAGTCTACATAAATACTCTTTGTGCTTTAATAGATATATGCTTTTCCCCACGTGTGTGAAAGTGACAGCGTGCATACCGTGTGTGGCACTTTGGCTAGATTGAATATTTGTTATGAGTTATATTTGGAGTTAGATGTCTCTATGAAATTGTGGTGTTTGTTGGAACCATCTAGTGCTCAAGGTGACAGTGTGGGGTTATCTAGATTGGGGAAGGCGAACTTTGAGGTGTGCTATTATAGCCCTACCAATGATTAGAGTGTCCAACCGGAGAGTAGTTAAGAGTAGTATCATGAAGAGAGGATATTTATATGAGAGAGTGTTCACTAGTGAAAGTATGATCCCTAGGCCTTGTTTCTAAACATTGAAACACCGTTTGCTACTAGATATGTTGCATGTTTGCTTGCTTCCATCTTTATTCCGTTTGCCGGTGAGGTTACCTTTCCTCCACGTCAAGCTCTTTTCTGGCACCGTTACCCCACGTCAACAATAAGTCAGAAGCTCTTTTCTGGCACCGTTACCACTTGTATTTCACTATCTCTTCGCCGAACTAGTGCACATATACACGTGACAAGCGTATTGGGTGTGTTGGAGACACAAGAGACTTCATGTATCTTGATTGCAGGGTTGCTTGAGAGGGAATACCTTTGACCACTTCCTCCCTGAGTTCGATAAACCTTGGGTAATCCACTTAAGGGAAACTTGATGTTGTTCTACAAACCTCTGCACTTGAAGGCCCAACAACTGTCTACAAGAATAGAAGTGCGTGAACATCAAGCTCTTTTAAAGCGCCGTTGCAGGTAAGGTAAAGGTACTCACATCCTACGGTGTGAGTGCTCGAAGTTATTTCCTCTAGATTCTGCAATTGTGTCTTTTTGTTTCTTGTTTTCACTAGTTAGGCTTAATGGAAAACAACAACAAAGTTAGAGAGCTCTATAGTGTTTATCTTGAGTTAGGACATGAAGTGTTTGAAGAGAAAATTAAAAAATCTATGGAAATTTATTTTCATGCTAATAGCAACGTTATTAGTATGAATTCTTTGGACACCATTGTTGATAATGCTATGGAAAAGACTAAGCTTGGGGAAGCTAGTTTTGATGAAAATGATCTTTTTACTCCCCTAGCTTTGGAAGATAGCTATTCTATTGCTTATGATGATACCAAACCTCCAATATATGATGATTACAATGATGAGTATGATATTTTCAGTCCACCTACTATTGAGGAGGAAATTTATTGTGATTACAATATGCCTCCTATATTTGATGATTATGGTGATGAGAATAATAATGATAGCTATTTTGTTGAATTTGCTCCCACTACCATTAATAAGAATGACTATTCTTATGTGGAGAGTAATAATCATTTTATGCATGTGGCTCATTATAAGAATGTTTTATGTGATAGTTATATTGTTAATTTTATTCATGATCCTACTGAAAGTTATTATGAGAGAGGGAAACATGGTCTTATGCATCTCAAAAATATTAAGTTTCCCCTCTTTATGTTGAAAGTTTTGACGTTGCACTTGTTTTGCTTTCCTATGCTTGTTGCTTTGTGCTTTCATGACTTGTTTCTTTACAAGATTCCTATGCATAGGAAGTGGGTTAGAATTAAATTTGTTTTGAATTTGCTTCTTGATGCTCTCTTTTACTTCAATTGATATTTCTTATGTGAGCATCTTCTCAAACTATCAAGCCTAACTTAAAGGCATTAAAGAAAAGTACTTGTTGGGAGATAACCCAATAGTTTACTTGAGTCTTTGAAGTTATTACTTCAGTAATGACCTCTCCTTATCCTTTTTGTTTGCTTTTTGTGCCAATAATGACCTCTAATGAGAGGGAAATAGGATTTAGGAAGTTGCTGTCCCGAAACAGATTTCTGTCCCCCACCATAAAAATTTGTGAGGAGTCTATGTAACTCGTATTGAGCTGAAAATTTATGAATAAATCCCCCAATATGTTAGATAACTTCCGTTAGTTCAACATTTTTTTATTTGATCAATATAAGGTCTTCGAAAAAATCGGTTTCTACCTGCTGGTCTGTTTTGACAGATTTCTGCCATTATTTGCATTTGCTTCTTATTGATTCCTTTTTGGGTTCTTTTTGGGAAATTGAGATTTTTGAAGGAGTTGCCACAGTATCTTGTGTTTTTAGTGTAAAGTTTTGCTGTTCCAAAGCTTAGCCAGAGGTCTATTATATTTTGAATACACTAATGTTGCTAATGAAGATTGTGTGAAGTTTTGTATGAAGGAAAACTTTCAGGTGTAGAGAGAGAATGATGCAATGAGATGAAGAATGGACAAAAGCTCAAGCTTGGGGATGCCACCATGGTTTCACCCCAAGAAATATCCAAGAGGAACAAGCGTCAAAGCTTGGGGATGCCCAAGGCATCCCCTTCTTCATCAATAAAAAGCTCAGGCCTATCTAGACACTTTGTTTTTATTGTTTCATGCATAGTTGTGTTGTTCTTGGAGCGTCTTTTTTTTTGCTTAGTTTGCTTGAGTAAGTTGGTTGGAGCTCAGCTGACTTCTTTTGGAGAGAGACACACTCTGTTTTCATTGCCTAGAACATTCTAGTTTTTATTCTTATTGTCTTGTGAGTGTTCACTTTTGCTAACCTGCTCAGCCTTAGTTTTCTTGTGTTTTCAGCTTAGAACTTTTTAGTTCTTCTTTGTGGATTTGTGAGACAAGCTCACTGATCTTTATTGATTATTATCTTTGTGAGTTGTTTCAAATAAGTTGCTTGGTGTTGGAAAGGAGTAGTAAGTTCTTGCTTATAAGTGCAAGAGGAGCTTGCATTGACTGTTGTGACTTAGACTTTAGCATGACATGCTAGGTGTTGTTTTGATATTATGCTTAGTAATTATTGATGTAGCATGTATTGTTCCAAACAATTGGGATTGCTTACTGTGCCTTAAAGAAATTATGCGTTGTTTTAGCATGCAAAAGCATATTATTGTGGTATTCTCCTTTGATGCTTTGTTTGGGTTGACTTGGAACATGCTCACACCATGTTATGACTATGAACAAGTCACCATAGCCTCTATGATAATTTAGTCCTTGACTTGTAGTACCACTGTAAGCTTTGATTAGTAATGTTTTCTCGCTCTGCATGATTATGACCATTATTGCTCTCTTAGTTGGTTGCTCCCAGTCTTTTGCTAGCCTCCACTTGTATGAGTAAGCTCTAGCCATGCTTCCAACTCCCAAGAAACCAAGTTATTCCAAAGTGTCCACTATAAACTCCTATGCATGGTGTGTTACACCATTCCAAGTATATTCTTGTTTTCAACTATCTTCTAATTAAAAAGTATTTTGTTATGTGACAACTTAGTGATTAAAGCCCTCACGAACTTGATGGCACACTTTATATTCTTTGCCCCTAATAAACTTGAACCATTGTGACAACTTTGTTGTATATGCTTGCACTTATAAGTTGGGATTAGCAGAACCGTGCTGTCACAGGGAACGTTTTCAACATTGCACTTGTACTTTTGTACTCCGTTGATATCATGCTATTTTGTCTATGGATGTTACCGGTGTGAAATGAAGTGGGAACTTGTAAGTCCATGGAGTTTGTATTCTGTGTTAGAGAAACGCCTGGGCCGCTAGCCTAAGCCATGCCTAATCATGGTGGAAACTTGCAGCATCACCATAGTGAGCTATCTATGAAGCATCCTCAATAAAAGCTATGCATATGGTAAATAAAAGATTGCTGAGATGCTCATTATGCCTTGCCTTGTCATTTTGGTTATGGGAAAGCTCCTGTACCATGTGCAAGGGGTACCCCGTTGGCGATTCTCAATGATATGCAAATACTTATAGTGACAAGAACTTGCCTGGGCCCTAAGTTGAGTATCCATGAGGTGTAGCCCTCATATTCAAGGGACTTGAGATTGCCAACTTATACTTCGTCAAGCATATACTCCAACTTTTCCACTTTAACATTAACCACTTCAAGATGCTTATGATAGGGGCAATGAGGGCTGAAAGCTAACAAGTACCATAATTTTTGGAAGCTCTTTTTGAAACTTGTAGTCTCTGCTTCCTTTACAAAAAGGCCTTTCTTCCACCATTATTGAGTCTCCACCTTCTACCTTTAGGCACCATTAAGAGAGCATAGTTGTCATTCTGTGTGCAGTGTTCCAAAGCTTATTAATTGATGCATATTGTGATATTACTTGTTCTTGTGCTATTTTTTTCTAGTCACCCTTGTGAACTTTGAAGGTTTCCTATGCATCTATTTTCTACTCCATGAGGGACAAGCTGAATGCCACTATGCAATATTTTCTGTATGTGAAACAAACAAACGTTTTTCAATGCATGTTATTCATGATCTTTGTTTGTAGCCTTTCATGTTGCATGCATAGTTACTATGTCCTATTGTTAGAACTCCATCTTTCATGCACATGTTTAGAGTTCTTTGATCCCAGCTTTCAATTCTTGTAAATGGTTTGATCTTGGTTTTGATGGTGCATGTCACCTAAAAAATTATTCTTTTTATCACTTACCTACTCGAGGACAAGAAGGAGTTACGCTTGGGGATGCTTGATACGTCGGAAATGTATCTATAATTTTTGATGCTCCATGCTTGTTTAGTATCTACTTTGCTTTGCTTTGTCTACACTTTGAGGTGTTTTTATATCTTTTCTGGAACTAACCTATTAACAAGTTGCCATAGTGCCAGTTGCCTGTTTTCTTCTGTTTTTGGTTCCAAAAAGGCAAAAAATCAATATTCTCGGAATTGGACGGGACAAAAGCCGAAGTTACTATTTTTCCTGGAGCAACACGGAACCACGAAGCAGAGCCGGAGGGGGGCCACAGGGTGACCGCACCGCTCCTAGGCGCGGGCAAGCCTTGGGGGCGCCAACAGGGGGTGTGGGCCCCCTGGCTCCCCACCGACTTACCTCAAGCGCCTATAAGAGCCCCCCGATGAGAAAACCCAAAAGAATCCAGAAGAAATCCACGAAAACCTTCGTAGCGCTGCCTCCACCGAAGGGGAGATTCGGGGGACAGAAAGTCTCTGTTCCGGCACCCTGCCGGGACGGAGAAGTGCCTCTGGAGCCATCTCCATCGATCTCCATCGCCATCTCCATCACTGTTGCTGATTCCCATGATGAGGAGGGAGTAGTTCTTCCTTGAGGCTAAGGGCTCTACCGGTAGCTATGTGTTCATCTCTCTCTCTCTATGCATTATCTTGTGGTCATGAGCTTTGTAATCAAGTAGATCTACCTTGCTACTCAAGTGCTTCATTAGATCTCTGCTCTCCCCATGTGTGTGGAAGTGACAGCGTGCACGCCATGGTGGCACTTAGGCTTGAGTCTACATAAATACTCTTTGTGCTTTAATAGATCTATGCTTTTCCCCACGTGTGTGAAAGTGACAGCGTGCATACCGTGTGTGGCACTTTGGCTAGATTGAATATTTGTTATGAGTTATATTTGGAGTTGGATGTCTCTATGAAATTGTGGTGTTTGTTGGAACCATCTAGTTCTCAAGGTGGCAGTGTGGGGTTATCTAGATTGGGGAAGGCGAACTTTGAGGTGTGCTGTTATAGCCCTACCAATGATTAGAGTGTCCAACAGGAGAGTAGTTAAGAGTAGTATCATGAAGAGAGGATATTTATATGAGAGAGTGTTCACTAGTGAAAGTATGATCCATAGGCCTTGTTTCTAAACATTGAAACACCGTTTGCTACTAGATATGTTGCATGTTTGCTTGCTTCCATCTTTATTCCGTTTGCCGGTGAGGTTACCTTTCCTCCACGTCAAGCTCTTTTCTGGCACCGTTACCCCACGTCAACAACAAGTCAGAAGCTCTTTTCTGGCACCGTTACCACTTGTATTTCACTATCTCTTCGCCGAACTAGTGCACCTATACACGTGACAAGCGTATTGGGTGTGTTGGGGACACAAGAGACTTCATGTATCTTGATTGCAGGGTTGCTTGAGAGGGAATACCTTTGACCACTTCCTCCCTGAGTTCGATAAACCTTGGGTAATCCACTTAAGGGAAACTTGTTGTTGTTCTACAAACCTATGCACTTGGAGGCCCAACAACTGTCTACAAGAATAGAAGTGCGTAGACATCAGTTGTCCCAATTATTGTCACTTTGGGGCCTTTGGATCCGGACAATGATATATGTACACAACTTGCAGGTAAGATCACAAACAATACTATCATAATGATTTAATAATAAGTTTGGATCTGAGAACATGGCACTCGGGCCCTAGTGACAAGCATTAAGCACAACAAGTTGCAACAAAGTCAAATAGCACAAGAAATACTAGGCACTATGCCCTAACAATCTTATTCGATTACATGATAGAACTCATCCAATCCCTACCATCCGCAAGCCTACAGCAGGGGATTACTCACTCATTGTAACATCTCAGGATTAGCACCTAGAAATAAAGAGGACACAGGGTTGTGCATTAAATTCATGCATAAGAAAATCCGGAGAATTTTCGCGCAAAACTAAAGAAGCTGTAAAGGGATCGAGATCTCTCTTGTTCTGATGGAAACACCAGGACATGTGCGATGGATTTCGACATGACCTCTCTGGTATCTTTGTGTTTGAGGGGAAGGAAATTAAAATTTGAGTATTCAATTGGAGAATTTGAATTCTAAAAGAATTTGAACTGGAATAATAATTGGAAATTAAATTGTAATAATAAATAAAAGGTGAACTCTTATTTATGATTAAGATACAGTATTTACAATTATCTAAGTATACAAGATAATTGAAATTCAAACAAAAAGGAAAAAGATTTACAAATAAGAACTGAGTTCATAATTATAATAAAATATGAATATTACAATAATTTAGATTACACATAGAAAGAAGAATTAAGCTTTATTAAGATTATATAGTATTACATTGTCTTTACAAATGAAATATATAAAACAAATAACTTTATTAAATTAGATATAACCATACAATGTCTTTACATTATCTAAACAGAAAAGAAATTACAATAATAGTTAAAAAGAAAGAAAAGAAAGAAAACCTAAACTAAAGCTAATATATTCTCATCCTCTTTTATATCTGCAAAACAAAACTAGTAGTAAATAAAAGAGGGGGTTAGTTTGGTTAGTATTGCTCTCAAAGCAGTGTGATGCCTTTGTGAGGTTCATCACTGAGCAGTAATTGGGGCCAAAGTAGAATCTGTCTCTATCAGTAAATTTGGCCTCAGACTATGTGCATCACTGGCCTGAGAGAGGGGCAAGTTTCACCAAATAAAATAGGTTCTGCTCTTATTAAATTTTAGCTTCAACCTTGAGCATCATTAGCATAGAGTCAATAATTACACTTGGCAGCTCAAAATAAAGATCAGGATCAGATAATACCAAACCAGCCAAGCAAGGCCTTGGTGAAGATATTCCACAGATATAACCTGGACAGGGGGAGGCTCCCTGAACCAGCAGCACACATGCAGGCAGCTCACATATCTGCATGGTGTTGTGCTGTCAACACAACAACAAACCCAGGAAGTAGACAAGAAGGAGGCAACTCTTGTGCACAAAGGGGAGTGAACCAGCCGTAGCTAGCACATCATTCTCATCTTCCCAGTGACACCACATTCATTTCCACCACACTTAGTTAAGAACACTTCTCTTAGCACACCACCAGGAATTATTTTTCCTAGCACCCGAATAACCACATAGATCAGATCCACCATATCATCACACCCTTAGCTCTAGTTGCTCCCTGGAGCCATCCAAGAGCTAGGACAAGGAGGAAATCCAGGCAAGGCAGCAGCTCCAGGAAAAGAAGGGTAGGCCAGCAATCGCAAGGACTAGCTGGTCATACACAAGTATCGGGAGAAGGAGGCATCAGCAACAAGAAATAGTAGATCCAGTATTAAGCCAGGAAGGATCAGTAGCTCAAGTATAAAAACTAGGATAGCAAGCTGATCAAATCCAAACACATCCACAACACATTTCAACAACTTGTGTCGTACCAGGTAAATATCAATTCCTATGATCAATCATAGCATCTGTTCTTATATGAAAAGATTTTTAAAAGGGGGAAGCTCTCAGTCTTGCATAGAAATGCTATGCAGGGCTCATCATAGAGCTTTGGAGCACTCAAGCATCTGTTCTTATTTAAAATCTTGTGCCTCAACCTTCGCATCATAGGCTGGAACTGGTTACACACATAAATCATCAAGAACAAATGACCTTTGACTAGTTACATTAGTCAAAGTAGTAGCAAATCATATTCATTATGGTCATGCTGTTGTGCACCCGTTAATAAGGTTCCACGGTAGCAATATCATAACTAATAAGGCCGCTATAATTAACTAAATCATCTTTTCATCAAAAGACAGATTTTAAGCTTATCTGCCAGCAAGTACAAATATCACATAAATCATCTCCCTAGACAAATAGTTTAGGAATCATTGATAAGGTCACCTTATTTACATAAGATAACATGTGCTTACAGCCTCAGTCTATGCATCCTTGGCCTGGGAAATATTCCAGTCAGCTGTAACACAACAGTAAGCCATGCTATCCAGCTGCTGCTGTGCACACTCCAGGTAGATGCACCACAACAACAACCAGTGCATTAGATGTCACTAGAGCCAGACACTATACCCATTTCATTATGCAGCAGGGATCAATTAAATGAATCTAATCATCTTCCTAGCCACCAATCTAGAAATCATTTCATCTCTACAATCATTTTACCTAACTTATGATCAGCTAAGGATAACCACCTTAGTATGTGTTTGACTCAAGATAAAACCTCAGTCTTTGCACCATTTGCTAGCCAAGTAAGTGAGCAAGATATGTTTTTGATCAATTTATGAGAGTAGGGTTGCTGTAGTAATACACATTTGATAGACAACAATTAAATCCATCCAGAATCTATTTGTAAGTCACACAAGTACATCACAGCCAATAGAAAATCCTTAATAAAACATATACACCATCCTGGACCATAGCCCATGTATTTGGGTGATCAAGTGATTTGCAAGAAACATCCCATACACATAAATAGAAGTAAATCATAGAAAGTTGGCATGCCTATAATTATCTGGACTAGTACCATCTTATCATTACCATCAGTGTATGTCCACATGACAACCATATACATGCTCCTATTTATAATATTCACTTTTTCACAAAGAAAACAATATCCATTCTCTATCTTAAAAGAATAGGAGCTAGCACCAATTTTTTTTAAACATACTTGATTGTTTAGTCAAACAAAGGTAGACTCTTCTTATTATTTAAAAAGCATCATGTGTAGAGACTAGTCTGGGATCATACCGTTTTCATAAGAAGCAATTAAGCAAATCAAATGTTCACCCTTATAAATTGTGACACTCTGTAACTACATATGCCAATATAAACAGCAGCATAGTACTTAGTAATACCCCTTATATTCCAGGAAAAATCCTAGGTATGTTAAGAACAGCATCACTGAACCATAGTTTTGCACCTAAACGATTTCATCAGCTCGAAGGCCGGTTACTTAAGCATTACCTGTCTGGAGACATTATTGTGGTAGTAGACAAGGAGGCCGACGCCGGGGTTGCAAACGTTACCGTCCCACCGGTGTCGGAGAAAGAAGCAGTCCCAGCAGCATCACCATTATCCACCATCATAGCAAGGTTCCTAGGCAGCAGGCTGAGGGCGCCGGGGTTGCGCCGCGGCACCGTCCCTCCGACATCGAGAATTGGGGTAAATCACAGCAATTGCTGCAATACCACACCGCAGTGCAGGAGGTCACGGCCAGCCCATGGCAGGAGCGACGCCGTAAGCCAAGCCGATTCGGCTAGGGTTTCCCGTGTGGGAGAGCATCGAAAGAGGCTAGGGTTTCTCCTAGGGTGATGACGCGCGGGTACCGGGCACCTTAGTAGAGGGGAATCAGAGGAGAGAGAGGCATAGCATTTGGGACATGCGTGAGGGCAGCGAGCATATGGCAGCCGTGCGTGACGACATCGCAAGGGGCCAGGAGGGGGCGATGTGTGCGTGCGGTGCGTGCGTGTACGGGGGTGTGTGTGTGATGAGGGGTGGGGCAGGGGTGATGGGTCTAGCGTGGTCCAGTTGGGCCAGGCCAGCCCACATACCCAACCAACCGGCCCAACTTGATTAGGTTTAGAAAGAAAATAAAAATAAAAAAATGAATGAATTATTAAAATAACCTCCCAACATTTTTAACTATAGAAAATTATAGAAAAATCCTAAAAATACATATGATATATCAAAATGACCACAAAAATAATATCTACCTAACCAAAATATGATTTTAAGTGTTTAAAATAAATTTAAAGTAAAATAATTATTAACACCATTAAATCTTAAATGAAATTTTATAAAATAAAAAAAAACACTAAAAATAAATAAAAAATCATTTTTGTATATCAAAATAACTCTATTATTTTATAAAAATCCTCACTTAGAGTTTTACAAATTAAACATAAAAAATATATATAAAGACACTTAATTCTTTGATGAATTTTATAAAAATAAATATAATACTTAAAAATAATAAAATTCATTTTTAAGGTCTTGAATAAATATATTACACTAGAAAAATATTAAATATATTATTAGTAAAGTATTTAATATTTTAAATAATAAATCCTTACCTAATACCTATTTTGTGAATGCTTTAAAAACAATTCTTAAGTAAGAAATAATCACAATTCTTATAAAACCTTGAGCCATTAGTGTCTTAGTACTAATTCCAAAACCATAACTTAAATTCATAATTAAACTTAAGTATAACTTTTAACTTTAAAATATTCCTTTAAAAATCTTATTAAAAATCCTTTTAAATAAACATTGGGTATCACCCATTTATATAATATGGTGAATAATCATTATATCTTAACCACTATTAACATAACTTTAAATTCTAACAAATTACTAAGACCATCTAATTATGATTCCATTAAGTAAATACATATTCCTTTCATAATAGCAAAACAAATTTAATCTAATCATTCACTTTAATAGAAAGTGAATAATCCCACACCTTAGTTATACCTATCAAAAATCTAGAACTTAGGAATAATTAAAATATATTACACCTTAAGTTTACTTACCCTTTTAAAGTTAACTTTAGTCTCAAAGTTTATAAACATCATGTCTAATAACTACTTATGTTTTTATAGTTAACTTTGGTCTATTTAACCTAGGACATAAAGCATCTCAAATCCAAACTAAGCAATCAAACATCAAAAGATATTAATTATGTTCTAATTAAACAATAAGGATTGTTTAAACCTTAGAAAGGAAATCTTTTCTTCAAATGTTATTCTTTTTGCCACTTCAAATAATAATTTTATAATAAGTTCTTCAACTCTTAAACAACTCAATTCCAAGGATGTTTAACAATACACACCAAATGACAATTAACTATAAAACATTATCTTATACTTTACTTACATATTTTGGATTGTTAACACTTAGGTTCCTGATAAAGGTCATTACTTGTAAAATAAAATTTGAAGATAAACCAACTATGAAAAGAATCACTTAAATTCACTTCACTCAAAGTATTGGGGATTCAATTTGGGAGTTTTACAAAAATGCATAGCATTACTTATGCATAAATGCATATTACTTCTTTAAACATTAGTCCTTACCGGACCAATGATGCAGATTTCAGATATTGGATCTTATGTCATCTCGAAGACCGTGAGTGCATAATCTTGCAATCACAAAAATCAAGTTCACACTTGCTCATGTCCTTTGATTATTTTCTGTAAAGTATTTTGCAAATCTAGTGTTGTCATCACCTGCATTTGAAAAAGGACAGAAAACACTATTTTCATAATAATGTGATTATAGGTTATTTACCATGAGGTAATAACCTACTATAAGAGTTCCGGTGGTAAAGGAACATATTATCTAGGACTTAACAACCAATGTCGCCAGTGATTATTGCGTCGTATATTACGCGTTCACCATGAGATTTGGAATGGGACGAAGAAGTCAGCTGTATCTTTTCCCTCTCGCATGGAGCTGGATGTGCGGGTCGTGGCTGTTATCACTCATAGCATGCATATTATTTATGGTAATTCGTAGAGGATATGCAGCATATGGGTGGGAGCCCTCAACGTCCCACGATAGTTCCGACATCTGAACAGTCTGTACAAACCATTGCCGTAATTCAAAAGGTGGGCATGGTGTACACCAAGGAGACATGCGGGGTCGCGGAGAAGGCAGTGATTGTCTTGGATCTTAGGTTGGGCCTCAAACCAAGGAAGTTTGAACGGGGACATACTACCGGCCGTGCAACAAAACCTAAGGTCTCTCATGGGTAAAGTGACGCACCTCTGCAGAGTGTAAGAATTGTAACTTGTTAGTCCCTGTTCCGGGAAGGAGCTGTGAACGCGGCGGGAAAGGAACCCCATGAAGGTTCTGGTAAACCCGTGAAGGCTGACGGACATAGCTTTTCAGAATAAAAGCAACCTTTGAAGAAATATTTATGAAAACTTGCATTGCCTACGACCTACGGTCTGTGGCTGTAGACATAGTGCATCAAACACTCCTTTCTAGTGAACTTGCTGAGTACGCTCGTACTCAAAGTATCTTCTTAACCCTTGCTAGGTTCTAAAGCCAGTACAGACGATGTCTACATCAACTTCTATTCGAAGAAGTCCTCATCAACAGCTCAAGTCTTCAATGAAGGCAAGAAAGTCAACATGTACATCAACTCAAGTGAAGACGAAGCTACTGATTAGTTAGGAATATAATCTCTAGCCATAGAACCTATTCCTGTAGTATGTTGGAATAGAAGCAATGCCAAACCAATAGTTTAGATACTAATCTTATTAGTATGATAGTTTTTAAGTTGTTTATTCCTGATTCTTCTTTGTAAGAAGTTTCTTTCTCTCTCTTTAACCTAGAATGTTCTCTGGATCTTGTGTAAAGAGTTGAGTTGTAACCTATATTCATGTCTTGGACCTGCTATGTTTCTGTTGTACCACTCTGAGGGATGTAATACTAGTGAACGGTGTTTCATTGGTGTTATTTCAATGACTATAGTGTACTACATCATGCAGTGGTATGCTGGGTCACCGCACTCATGGATGAGGGAAACATCGGTGGTTGATGGAGATGCATTCGTGATGACGAGAGGCGATGATCCTCTCCAAATTCCCCATCCCAGCAGGCTACCAGAACGGAGTTTCTGGATCCGAATCTTGGTTTCTGGTGGCGGCGGCGTGGCGGAACTCTTTCTGGAAAACTATCAAACCCCCCTCGGTTTTTAGGTCGAAAGGCAACTTATAGGCGCAAAGGAAGGCCGAGGGGGTGCCTGGGGTGCTTGCACCCCCCAGGCGCGCCAGTGGTGGGCCTGGCCTAGCATGGGTGTGGGCCCCCCAGGCTCCTTCTCTGTCTCTTCTTCTGGCTCTGTGGATCTTCTGGTCAAATATAATTTTTGGCATAATTTCTGGGATTTTTCCTGATAGTTCATTTTCTGCACAAAAACAAGACACCAAAGTAATTTTGCTGAAAACAGCTTCAGTCTGTGTTAGTTGTATCCAAATCACACAAGTTTAGAGAAGAAACAATAGCAAAGTGTTCGAGAAAGTAGATACGTTTTGGACGTATCACTCCACATCAACCATGCGTCATCAACAAGTTTTCTGGCGCTGTTGCCGGGGTGGCTAAGGACGTCTTCACAAGCGGAGTCCTCCTCAACCTTTCTCTTTACTTTGTTTTTAGTTTGCTTCATTTCTTTTGATTGGTTTTGTTTGCCTCTTTTTATCAAAAACTCCAAAAAAAATAGTTTAGTTTGGTTTGCTTTATCTTTTCAAAAACACAAAAAAATTAGTTCCTACCCTAGTTGCTACCATGGCTGGTTTTGGTCCAATATCTTTAACACCTATGGTAGAGATATCCACTTTTAAGCAAAAAAGTGAAGAGAGTTTTAAAGAAGCTTGGTCTATAATCTCTGCTTTACAAAGGGAAACTGAGCATAAGATGAGTCTTAGCTTGGTTATTAATAGTTTCTATCGCAGTATTGCTCTTTGTTATAGATATGCTTTGGATGCTATGGCTGAGAAAGATATTTTTCAATGTACTGAGGTTGAAGGTTTTGATGCCATAAAAAATTGATTATAATTTATAATACGCCTGGCAAGTCTGATTCCTCTTCCATAAATATTTTTGCTAGGTTGAACACTCTTGAGTCCAAAACTGCTGCTTTGAAATGTTGCTATCACACACTTAGGGAGTACCATGATTATGTTCCTATGAATTCTAAGCCTTTAAAGTGGTTTCCCACAATCAAAGTCACTATAAATAGTGCAACTTTTGATGCTCGTTGTGATATCATGTCTGAATTTTGCCTTATGCCTAAAGATATTTATGAGTCTTTGAGTCTTTGGAGGCTTTCTAAAGGAGGAGAGGAAATATCTCTTACTAATAATGCCACCTTATTACCCATTGGAATAGCTGAAGGCGTGTTTACAAAAATCTCTAGGAAAATGGTGTCTACTGATTATCTTGTTATTGAATGTGTAGGCAAAGGACATATCACACTTGGAAGATCCCTACTGAAACACCTTGGAGAAATAATAGATGTGGGAAAAGGCATTATGCATTTTGCTCCTCCGGTAAGCAATCATATTTTCCCTAGAGAGAAGAAGAAAGGTAAGAAAGAAAAGAACAAGAGAGTTGCTTCTTCATTTGAAAATACTTGATTTTCTTGCTTCTTGTGTCTAACTTAAAGGCGTTAAAGAAAAGTACTTGTTGGGAGATAACCCAAGAGTTTCCTTGAGTATTAGAAGTTATTACTTCAGTAATGACCTCTCCTTATCCTTTTTGTTCCAAGAATGACCTCTAATGAGACTGAAGTAAGATTTGGGGAGTTGCTGTCCCGAAATAGATTTCGGCCCCCCACCATAAAAATTCGTGAGGAGTCTCTGTAAGTCAGATTGAGCTGAAAATTTACGAATAAATCCCCAGTATGTTAGCTAACTTTCGTTAGTTCAACACTTTTTGATTTGAGCAATAGAAGATTTTCAAAAAAATCGGTTTCTACCTGCTAGTCTGTTTTGATAGATTTCTGCCATTATTTGCATTTGCTTCTTCTTGATTCTTTTTGAGTTCTCTTTTGGGGAATTGAGCTTTTTGAAGGAGTTGCTACAGTAGCTTGTGTTTTTAGTGAAAAGTTTTGTTCTTCCAAAGCTAAGCCTTAAGGTCTATTATCTTTTGAATACACTAATGTTGCTAATGAAGATTGTGTGAAGTTTTGTATGAAGGAAAAATTTTAGGTGTAGAGAGAGAATGATGTAATTAGATGAAGAATGGACAAAAGATCAAGCTTGGGTATGCCAACCCGGTGTCACCCCAAGAAATATCCAAGAGGTACAAGCGTCAAAGCTTGGGGATGTCCAAGGCATCCCCTTCTTCATCAATAAAAAGCTCAGGTCTATCTAGACACTTCGTTTTTTTGTTTCATGCACTGTTTTGTTGTTCTTGGAGCATCTTATTTTTTGTTTGCTTTGCTTAGTTTGTTTAGTTTGCTTGAATAAAGTAGTTTGGACCCCCGTTCTCGCAGTTTTGTTTCAAATAAGTCGATTGGTGTTAGAAATGAGTAGAAAGTTCTTGCTTGGAAGTGCAAGAGGAGCTTGCATTGACTGTGACTTAGACTTTAGCATGACATGCTAGGTGTTTTTTTGACCTTATGCTTAGTGATTATTGTTGTAGCATGTCTTGTTCCAAACAATTGGGATTGCTTACTGTGCCTTGAAGAAATCATGCGTTGTTTTAGCATGCAAAAAGCATAGTATTTTTGTATTCTCCTTTGATGTTTTGTTTGGGTTGACTTGGCACATTCTCACACCATGTTATGACTATGAACAAGTCACCATAGCCTCTATGATCATTTAGACCTTGACTTGTAGTACGACACTATTCTTTGATTAGTAATGTTTTGTCGCTCTGCATGATTATGGCCATTATTGCTCTCTTAGTTGGTTGCTCCCAGTCTTTTGCTAGCCTCCACTTGTATGAGTAGGCTCTACTCATGCTTCCAACTCCCAAGAAACCAAGTTATTCCAAAGTTTCCACTATAAAGTCCTATGCATGGTGTGTTACACCATTCCCAATATATTCTTGTTTTTAGCTATCTTCTAATTAAAAATTGTTTTGTTATGTGAAAACTTAGTGATTAAAGCCCTCACAAACTTGATGGAACACTTTATATTCTTTTCCCCTAATAAACTTGAACCATTGTGTCGTCTATGTTGTTTATGCTTGCACTTATACGTTGGAATTAGCAGAACCATGCTGTCATGGGGAACGTTTTCAACATTGCACTTGTACTTTGTACATAGTTGATATCATGCTCTTTTGTCTACGGATGTCACCGGTGTGAAATAAAAAGGGAGCTTGTAAGTCCATGGAGTTATGTATTTTGTGTTAGAGAAATGTCTGGGCCGCTAGCCTAAGCCATGCCTAATCATGGTGGAAACTTGCAGCATCACCATAATGAGCTATATGTGAAGCATCCTCAATAAAAAGCTATGCACATAGTAAGTAAAAAGATCGCTGAGATGCTCATTGTTTGCTTGCCTTGTCATTTTGGTTATGGGATATCTCCTGTACCATGTGCAAGGGGTACCCCATTGGCGGTTCTCTATGATACACATGTACTTACTATGACAAGAACTTTCAGGTGACTGAAGTTGAGTAGCATGAGGTGTGACCCTCGTATTCAAGGGACATGAGATTGCCAACTTATACTTTGTTAAGCATATACTCCATAGTTTGTTCCATATCTCATTACTTCGCAAATGTCTCGAAGTCCCCGAGAAGACCGAAGTGTTCAAGAATATCGACCACCGGACCATAGAGATCAACAATGACCTGACCTATCCTGAAGTGCCCATCCGTATATTGGAGGAAGCCTTTCGAACCACCAGAACCCGGAGCATCAAGTTTCTCAAGATTCAATGGAGCAATCACACAGAAGAGGAAGCTACCTGGGAACGCGAAGATCACATCAGGACGGAGTTTCCCGATCTCTTCAAATCCTAGGTAATATTTTCGTCCTTTTTCAAATCTCGGGACGAGATTTTGTTTAAGGGGGGAAGGTTTGTAACATCCCAAAAATACCAAACTTAGATCAACAAACACTAATCATCAAGTTTAGGGTTAACAAAAACTTTTCTAAATCAACTCATGAATGCATGCATATGTATGCATAGTTTTTGAATTTCTTTAAAAACCACTTTGTTTGTGTGATCCATTGCTTGTAAAATGTTTCTTAGGTGAAAATAACATCATCTAAAACATTTCCCACACTTTTCCTAAAGACAAGTAAATCAAAACAAATATATTAAGGGAATGGTCATTTTGACCAATTTAACTCCCATGCCTACTTTGGCTATCTCAAACTTTCAGAACCTAACAGAAAATTTTCTGGATCTTTGCACCCCTTGAATGTACTAATAACATAGTATCAAGGACCACTTTGTGATCATCCAGAAACTTTCAAATGCATAGTTTAAATGACATTTCAAAATTGAATCTTCTTCATATGGGAAGATCCCACTTTTTCAAAACCCACTCAAACAAGCTCAATTTTCAAAACCCAAGCATCTGCAGACTCACCAGAACCAATCTAGCAAACCCACCAAAAATCATTTCAAAATTCAAAACTTGAGTTCATGCGGCCATTTCATCAAACAGGTTGCAGACACAAATCAAACAAAACCACAAACACTATAGTGTGCAGTGATTCTTGCCTAACTTGTTCCCTAGTTAGCTCACACACAGCTCAGTAGATCATCTAGAAAGATTAGCCCAACACTAGCACCCCTGTGAGCTTGCCATTGCCATTAATGGTGAATAGCCGAGCACACCCATGTCACCCCATTGTGGACAGCAAGCTAGGAGCAGCAGCAAAGAAGCCTAGCCAAGATGTCCGGAGGCAGCCCACCGTCCCACCGCCATCGCTGTCCCAGCCATGAAGCGTTGCCAAGCTCGACCACGCCAAGACGAGACACGCCCGGACCTTGCCAAGCGTGCGCCAGAGCGCCACCCGCGACCAGCGTCCACAGACTGCGCGCCGCCCTCACCGCGCGCACACACGATCACCACCGACCCAGGACACCGCCAGACACCCCCGTTTGCCGCCCCGTGCCATATATCCACCGCCCGCCGTCGAAGACGCCGCCTCTGCCGCGCAGAGCACCGGCCGTTCCAGACCAAACCACACCGCCCCATGCCTCGCGACCATGCCATTGAGCATCGCCAGGAGACACAGACTCCCCTACCGTGCCCATGCCATTAGCCGCCTGTCGCCCCGACGACGAGCTCACCTGCGCTTCACGGTCGCTTCGCTCGACTATAAATAGAGACCACCCCCGCACGATTTCTTCACACCATCTCACTCCCCTCTCCCCACTGACCGTGCCACACCATCCTCAGAGCAAGGCGAGCACCACCTCGCCGGAATTTCACCGGAGCTCGCCGCCTTTGGAGAAGAAGGGAGCCAGCGATTGGAGCCGCCCCAGGAGAAGCCACCGGTACTAGGAGGTTCGCCGTAGTCGACTTCGTCGTTCGCCCGCCTCGCCACCTACCCGGTGATCCCCAACACCCTCACTGGCCGCTAGGTTTCATTCTCCGAGCTGTCTCGCGTCGACGATGACCCACAACCGTTGGATTAGAGCTAGATCGAACGATCCACATCACCCCATACCGCCGCCCAGCCCGTGTCAGCACGGTGGGGACACCCACTTACGCAGCCCGCGGGAGCACTGCGCTTAGCAGGCCGGCCCGTTAGAATTTCCCGCGCAGCCCAGCAATTCAAATTAAACCTTTTTCTATTTCTTTTCGAACCCACTTCAGCACCCAAATTCAAAAATCAACCTAGATCGATTCAGTGCATCAAATTGGATGAAACCAATTTTGTTGGAAAGGTCTGTGAATGCTTAATCCAATCCCGTTGGATTCAAGTCATTTGGATCAGTAGATCAACCATAGCAAAAATAACAAGGCAGAAGCTTTTCTGCATTCAAACATTTTTCAAATTTAAACCATAAAAGATTTTGAGTTGATTCCAACTCTCACAAATCACATTTAACCATACCTTTCAGAATATATAAAAATATATAGGTTTACTTGCAGAAATAATGTTCAAGGAATAAAAGAATGCTTCATAAGCATTTCTAGCCACTTTAATTAATTAAAATAAAAGGGTAAAACCTTATTTAATTGTGACACCACTTTAAATCACTTTCCCATGGACTACAATATTTGGTGATGACATGTGTCAACATGATCCCATGTTTAGTTTGGAGAATATTAAATCTTAAGTAGTTTCTCAATGAGTAGAAATTACTTTTCTAAAATAAAAAGATTCAAACCAAGCCTTACCCTTGTAATGTTAGAGATGATGCTAGATCATCTATAGGACCCTTGTGTGTAATGATTGCAAGTAGTTAAGTATTGTTTGGTGATTGTGTACCTCGTATTTATTCATAGACGCTAGTACCGACCAAGGATACGAGGAGGAAGGAGGATACTACGAAGAGGAAGCCGAGGAGAACTTCAACCACTGCTCTGCACAAGGCAAGCTAACACTTGCAAGATACTATACCTATGCAAGCTTATATTGACATTGTGCAAGCTAACCCTTGCAAAATACCCTATGGTTGCCACAAACCCATGCTTGTGATATGAATACTATATGCCTTAAGCAATAGTGATCATACCCACTTGCTAAACCAATCCTAGTTTTATGGCAAGCTTCTTACTTTATTTTCTTTATCAAAGCTTACTTAGAGTCTACCTAAGAGTTTGGTAGATATTAGACAGTTGTGCTCAAGGTTGCCTAAAGAGCATAAAATTTGGCCTAAGCTAGAGCCCTGATCTCAGCCTAAGGTATAAGGTTAGACTTAGTGAAACTCCACAAGTACCACCCCTCATCATTATTACCCCCATCTGTAGATGCTAGTGCTAAGCATAAAACTTGATCAACCTTAGATGGGAATACTTGGTGGAAAAATGGTTATGAAAACCTTGGAATGATGGATCATTCTATTGAAATGTTTTGGACATGTGTTTCCGAACACTTGATGATTTTGGTGATAAAAATGTTGAGGCATGAGCCTTAGCCCTTTATAAAACTGATGGTTGTCTGGATGCGATACCATTCCAATTTTATCGTACAACCACAATACCCGAATTTTGGGTAGGGCTTGACTGGAAACTTATATACCTTAGTATTAGTTCCCTCACGGCCAAGGTCTGAGCTGAGGCTACCTTGTGAAGATTGTCCACCTGTGCAGTACCCAAGATGATAGTGGTCATGGTTGGGAGGCCAAACTCACAGGAGAGGTGCTGATACTAGGGAGTGTAATTGAAAGGTTAGGATTGATTATCCGCATACTGAGTATGGTGAATTCAGGATTTGTTCCTGACGGATGTATCGAATGTTGTGGTGAAAGTGTACAATCTCTGCAGAGTGTCAAACTATTCGAATAGCCGCGTCCGCGGTTATGGACAGTTGGAGTGGCCATACTGTTCCCCCGTCAAACTTTCCAAAATGACTTGTGAAATGAATTGAGACTTTGACTTGACCACAACAGAGTTGTGACCTGAATTACAAGATCCCTTTTTAGGAGTTATAAAATTTGTGACTAGTTTTGGAACTTAGTAAAGATAAACCTGGCTTTTGCAAAACAACCCTAGAGCCTAGTGTCCTATTATCCAAAAACCCCTTACCTGTTAGTATTAGTTTGCGAGTACTTAAAGAGTACTCATGGCTTTGTCCCTGGCTATTCCCATGGCCAGACTATGAAGAGGAGTACCTGGAGGATGGACCCCAGGAAGGTTACGACAACTAGGATCATCTCCCATCGTCAGCATTGCCTGTGACCTCAAGATGGAGCTCACTAGGCTACCGTTATTATTACGTATTCCGCTGCTTGAAGTTGTATTAAGAACTGGATCATGAGATCCCTATTTGTGTAAGAACTTATGTATCGTTTGTAATGGATGAAGTACTATGGTATCCAATTCTGTTATGTCTCGCAAAAATGGTAATCCTGGGATTGCGATGTATGGCATAACAGGCATCTAGGATTGAAAAATCCGGGTGTTGACAAGTTGGTATCAGAGCCATCCTGACCATAGGAGACCCTAGTTAGGTTGGACGTTGAACCAAAAACTTAGTTTCAAAAACCAAAGAAAACAAATATTTACAAAAACCTATTCTCATTCTTATCTCTTTAATTCTTTCATAAAACCTCATGTTCCTCAAAAACTCTTGCAAAATAGATAAAATTTTGACACACTTGATCACTCTGCTAATCTACTCATCCTCTATTTTTATAGATGGACGTGAAGTACAACAAGTTTTACCAACTTGGGAATGGAGGGGACCTTATCTTTGAGAGGGATCTGGATCAGCTTTTGGAACTTCTGGAGCGTCCACACCCTGAGTTCTTCGGAGCTCAGCTCAATGATCAAGGAGGAGAAGATCTGCAGTGGCTAATTGTTGCAAGTCTCCGAGGAAAGATTGAACCTCCCACTGCGGAAGGAATTCAGTTCACCTTAAGAGAGAACAACTGGCTCGATGGACTTGCCAGAGCAATGCAGGAATCTCTTTCCCGTCTGTGTGGGCAGAGCATCAATCAGATCAAGGTACTCGCTTTGAGTTTTTCCCAAGGCGTGATGCAAATGGACAACCACTGGAAGCCCTTACCACCCCGAGCTGAAGACTCAATTGGACCACCTTAGCTTCATGATGTATGATCGTCAGCAGGAGTTGGACAACTGCCGTGACTATTGCAACCACAAGTCTGCCATCATCAAGACGAAGGATCAGACCATAGCCATGCTAGCAAAGGATCGCAAGTCTCGTCGCCGTCAACTCGACAAGAAGGAGCGCATTATTGCCCGTCTTCGCCACCGCATCTCATCTCTGGAAGAGACCATCCACGAGAGAGACATGCAGTTGGAGGAAAGGGAGAATGCCGGAGAAGATCTTCGTGGAGACCCTTACTCTTATCTCAGCGATGACGATGATTTTCTGAAGGATCAGGCCATGGACTTCTTCACTGATGAGGATGATTTCGCCTTCATCGATGATGATGAAGATGATGAAGCCACGGACTCCGAGGAGTAGTAGCACTTGAGCACTAGCGTAGTGAGTATTATTCGGTCCCACTGTATCGTAGATTTCAGAATGGTTCTTAAAACCATTTGTTCTTGTTTGTTGTGGTGTGTGTTGTACTGTGTGCTATGAATGAATGAAAAAGCAAGTTGCTAGAAAAACCTGAGTCAAACTCTAAAAACTTTTCAAAGACCCAAAACCTTAGAAATTTCCCTCTTTTCTCATGATCTATATCAATCTTCAGACGCCACGTGGAGGAAGTGGTTCAGCCCCGGACCCAATGTTGCAGATCCTGCAAATGTTGACTTCTGACCGCGAAGCTGAAAGAGCGGAACGTCAAGCCAACCTAGCCACTCTGCAACAGATAGCCCAGCTAGCCCATAACAACCAAGGTCATGGAAATCAGGACAACCACGGATCTAAGCTCAAGAATTTCCAGAATACCAACCCACCCGTTTTCACCAAGTCAGAAGAACCCCTAGACGCCGATGATTGGCTGCAAACCATGGAAAATAACTTAGAAGAAGCCGGAGTGGAAGCCAATGAGAAAGTTCTATTCGCCACCCATTACCTAGCCGGAGATGCCAGGGCATGGTGGAACAGTGTTCGTGCCATGACCGGAGGCCAAATGATGACCTGGGAGGAATTCAAGGTCAAGTTTAGCAGAACCCATGTGCCACCAGGTTTGACTAAGAGAATGAGAGACGAGTTCAGAGAGTTGAAACAAGGGAGGATGACTGTAGTGGAATACCGTGACAAATTTTTGTCATTAGCTAGGTATGCCCCGGACGAGATAGACACCGAAGCCAAGAAGAAGGAAAGGTTCCTGAATGGTCTGCATGACGAGATGCAGACGGTGTTAGTCAATATCCCCTTTGCTGATATTGAAGCCCTTGTCGATTCAGCCATCCAAATGGAAGGAAAGATCAACCAAGCCAATGAGAACCGCAAGCGTCGCATGATGCACCAACCAGGAACCCATCAGACCCCAAAGTATCGCCCCAACCCATCTCCAGGATTTGCCCCAAGAACCAATAGACCCCCTATGACCCGTCCCACCTATCCCAACCGTGGAAACCCTAGACCCGGAGGAAATCACAACAACCCCGGCAACTCTAGCAATTTCACCCGTGCCCCACCAAAGTTCAACCCCAACAATGCTACCACCAACCCCAACACTGCCCCAAGGACTGGAAGCAATGCTGTGCCTGTCGCAGCCAAGGACAAGTCACAAGTGACCTGTTATGACTGTGGAAATAAAGGCCACTATTCCAACGAGTGTCCCAACAAGAAGAATGCTACAGCCCCTAATACCAATGTCCCAGCTCAGCAGCAGCGTCGTGTCCAGCCAGGGAGAAGATTTGCCCCAGGGAATTCACTCAACCGCAATGGCCGTCTTTTTCTCATGCATGCTGAAGAAGCTCAGGAAGCGCCAGACGTCGTGCTGGGTATGTTTTCTGTTAATTCAGTACTTGCAAGAGTGTTGTTTGATTCTGGTGCATCGCATTCATTTGTCACCGAAGAATTTGCTTGCACTAGTAAAATTCAACCAACCAAATTGAAGCATGTGATGATTGTACAAATTCCCGGATCAACCACCAAGGCTAGGCAAATTTGCAAAGCCGTCCCTATCCGAATCCATGGCATAGATTTTTATGCTAATCTAATAGTACTCGGAACTAAAGGTTTGGAAGTAGTACTTGGAATGGATTGGATGTCCAAACATAAAGGATTGATTGACTGTGCCAAGAAAGCCATCACCATGACCAGTATCACCGGAATATCAGTCGAGCATATATCTGAAACCTTACCTCGCCAATTCAAGTGTAACAAGAGTCTAGCCCAACCTACCATTGACCAAGTCCGGATAGTCTATGAATACCCCGATGTATTTCCAGATGTTTTGCCCGGTATGCCCCCAGATCGGGATATCGAGTTTATCATCGAACTAATCCCCGGAACAGGACCCATAGCCCAGAGACCCTATAGTATGAACCTGTCGGAACTAGAAGAACTGAAGAAGCAACTGGACTCCATGTTGGAAATCGGATTGATTCAACCAAGCGCGTCCCCATGGAGATCACCTGTCTTGTTTGTGGACAAGAAGGATGGAGGTAACCGTTTATGTACGGATTATCGGAAGTTGAATGATGTCACCATCAAGAACAAGTACCCTTTGCCCAAGATAGAAGATTTGTTTGATCAATTGACTGGTGCCCAAGTGTTTTCTAAGATTGATCTTAGAACTGGCTATCATCAACTCAAAATTCGTGCAGAGGATATCCCAAAGACTGCCTTTACCACCCGATATGGATTATGCAGTATACTGTCATGTCTTTTGGATTAACCAATGCCCCGCTTATTTCATGAATCTCATGAATAAGATTTTTATGGACTTCTGGATAAGTTTGTCGTTGTTTTATCGATGACATTCTGATTTATTCCAAATCAGAAGAAGAACATGAGCTACACCTAAGGACCATTCTTGGAACCCTTAGAGAGCATCAGTTGTATGCAAAGTTTAGCAAATGTGAATTCTGGTTACAGGAGGTAGGATTCCTCGGTCACATTGTATCAGCCGGAGGAATTGCCGTTGACCCTGCCAAAGTGAAAGATGTAGAAGATTGGCAAGCCCCAATCACTCAAACCCAAGTTCGTGCATTTCTCGGATTGGCGGGATATTACCGCAAATTCGTAGAAGGATTCTCGAGTATCGCCAGACCCATGACCCAATTGCTGAAGAAGGATAAGAAGTTTGAATGGACCGACAAATGTGAAGCGAGTTTTCAAGAACTCAAGAGGAGATTAATTTCAGCCCCCATCTTGATTATGCCGGATATCACGAAGCCCTTCGATGTGTATTGTGACGCATCCAAGATTGGTCTCGGATGTGTGCTAATGCAAGAAGGCAAAGTTATATCTTATCTATCTCGACAATTGAAGCAACATGAGCAAAACTACCCAACCCATGACCTCGAACTCGCAGCCGTAGTTCTAGCCCTGAAGACATGGAGACATTACCTGATGGGAAATCGTTGTGAGATTTATTCGGATCACAAGAGCCTAAAGTATATATTCACCGTAAGGAGCTGAATATGAGGCAGAGAAGATGGATTGAACTAATCAAGGATTATGACCTGGACATTCACTATCACCCTGGAAAAGCCAATGTGGTAGCCGATGCCCTTAGCAGATTGCCGTGCCGCTTGAACTCCATGATTTTGAAGGAGCAACCAAGTCTGCACAAGGAGATGGAAGATTTTCGAATAGAATTAGTAAGTGAAGGATTTTTGGCTAGCATAGAACTTCAGCCCGCTTTGATCAGTCAGATTAAAGAGGCACAGAAAGGAAATGCTAGTATCGACGGAATCAAGCGTCGTATCGGTACAGGCAAAGTACCCGGATTCACCAAGGACGAAGAAGGAGTTTTGTGGTACAAAGGACGCCTTTGTGTACCAGCAGATTCGGAGTTGAAAGAAGTTATCTTGAAGGAGGCTCATGATACTCTTTATTCCATCCATCCCGGAGGAACTAAGATGTATCAAGATTTGAAAGAGCAATTTTGGTGGCATAAGATGAAGAGAGAAATCGGAAGCTATATCGCCAAGTGTGATATATGTCAACGAGTCAAGGCAGGACATCAAAGACCCGCTGGATTGTTGCAACCTTTGCAAATTCCGGAATGGAAATGGGATTCTGTAGGAATGGACTTTATCACTGGACTACCTACTTCTAGTAGGGGAAATGACTCTATTTGGGTCATAGTGGACAGATTGTCCAAATTCGCCCATTTCTTGCCCGTCAAAACCACCTATCAGAGTTCGAAGCTAGCCGAGTTGTACATCGCTAGAATCGTTAGTTTGCATGGAGTCCCCAAGAACATAGTATCGGATCGAGGAACTCAGTTTACCTCGAGATTCTGGAAGAAAGTCCAAGAAGGTTTAGGAACCCGCCTAGATTTCAGTACCGCATATCACCCTCAGACCGATGGACAAACGGAGCGAGTAAATCAAATACTCGAGGATATGCTGAGAGCATGTGTGCTAGAATATGGATCCAAATGGGAAGACTGTCTGCCGTTTGCAGAATTTTCTTACAACAATAGTTACCAAGCCAGTTTGCAAATGGCCCCATTTGAATTCATGTACGGAAGAAAGTGCCGCACCCCTTTGAACTGGTCAGAAGTAGGAGAGAGTCAGATCTTCCGACCTGACCTCCTACGAGAAGCAGAAGAGAAGGTTCACAAGATTCGTGAGCATCTCAAGACAGCCCAATCCCGACAGAAGAGTTACGCCGACAAGAGACGTCGAGACCTCGCCTTCAACAAAGGAGATTTTGTTTATCTGAAAGTGTCGCCATTGAAGGGAATGCAGCGTTTCCAACTCAAGGGAAAGTTAGCCCCCAGATATATCGGACCTTTCAAAATTTTGAACCGTCGAGGAGAAGTATCTTATCAACTGGAGATACCTGAAGAGATGTCATCTATGCACATTGTGTTCCATATCTCATTACTTCGCAAATGTCTCGAAGTCCCCGAGAAGACCGAAGTGTTCAAGAATATCGACCACCGGACCATAGAGATCAACAATGACCTGACCTATCCTGAAGTGCCCATCCGTATATTGGAGGAAGCCTTTCAAACCACCAGAACCCGGAGCATCAAGTTTCTCAAGATTCAATGGAGCAATCACACAGAAGAGGAAGCTACCTGGGAACGCGAAGATCACATCAGGACGGAGTTTCCCGATCTCTTCAAATCCTAGGTAATCTTTTCATCCTTTTTCAAATCTCGGGACGAGATTTTGTTTAAGGGGGGAAGGTTTGTAACATCCCAAAAATACCAAACTTAGATCAACAAACACTAATCATCAAGTTTAGGGTTAACAAAAACTTTTCTAAATCAACTCATGAATGCATGCATATGTATGCATAGTTTTTGAATTTCTTTAAAAACCACTTTGTTTGTGTGATCCATTGCTTGTAAAATGTTTCTTAGGTGAAAATAACATCATCTAAAACATTTCCCACACTTTTCCTAAAGACAAGTAAATCAAAACAAATATATTAAGGGAATGGTCATTTTGACCAATTTAACTCCCATGCCTACTTTGGCTATCTCAAACTTTCAGAACCTAACAGAAACTTTTCTGGATCTTTGCACCCCTTGAATGTACTAATAACATAGTATCAAGGCCCACTTTGTGATCATCCAGAAACTTTCAAATGCATAGTTTAAATGACATTTCAAAATTGAATCTTCTTCATATGGGAAGATCCCACTTTTTCAAAACCCACTCAAACAAGCTCAATTTTCAAAACCCAAGCATCTGCAGACTCACCAGAACCAATCTAGCAAACCCACCAAAAATCATTTCAAAATTCAAAACTTGAGTTCATGCGGCCATTTCATCAAACAAAGTTGCAGACACAAATCAAACAAAACCACAAACACTATAGTGTGTGATTCTTGCCTAACTTGTTCCCTAGTTAGCTCACACACCTTCAAGAGATCATCTAGAAAGATTAGCCCAACACTAGCACCCCGTGAGCTTGCCATTGCCATTAATGGTGAACAGCCGAGCACACCCATGTCACCCCATTGTGGACAGCTAGGAGCAGCAGCAAGCCTAGCCAGCATGTCCGGGAGGCAGCCACCGTCCACCGCCATCGCTGTCCCAGCCGCGAAGCGTTGCCAAGCCCTCGACCACGCGACGAGACACGCCGACCTTGCTGCGCGCAGAGCGCCACGCGACCAGCGCCCACAGACCGCGCGCCCTCACCGCCGCACACACGATCACCACCGACCCAGACACCGCCAGACACCCCGCTTTGCCGCCTGCCATATATCCACCGCCGTCGAAGACGCCGCCGCTGCACAGAGCACCGCCCGTTCTAGACCAAACCACACCGCCCCATGCCTCGCGACCATGCCATTGAGCATCGCCAGGAGACACAGCACCGTCCCCTACCCGTGCCCATGCCATTAGCCGCCTGTAACGTCGCCCCCGACGAGCTCACCTTGCGCCCTGACGGTCGCTTCGCTCGACTATAAATAGAGACCACCCCCGCACGATTTCTTCACACCATCTCACTCCCCTCTCCCCACTGACCGTGCCACACCATCCTCAGAGCAAGGCGAGCACCACCGCCGCGAATTTCACCGAGCCCGCCTCCTGGAGAAGAAGGAGCCAGCGATTGAGCCGCCCAGAGAAGCCACCGGTACTAGGAGGTTCGCCGTAGTCGACTTCGTCGTTCGCCTCGACCCTCGCCAAGACCCGGTGATCCCCCGACCCTCACCGGCGCTAGGTTTCATTCTCGCCGAGCTGTCTCGCGGCCGACGATGACCCCCAGCCGTTGGATTAGAGCTAGATCGAACGATCCACATCACCCCATACCGCTTCGCCCAGCCCCGTGTCACTGACGAGTGGGGACACCCACTTACGCAGCCCGCGGGAGCACTGCGCTTAGCAGGCCGGCCCGTTAGAATTTCCCGCGCAGCCCAGCAATTCAAATTAAACCTTTTTCTATTTCTTTTCAAACCCACTTCAGCACCCAACTTCAAAAATCAACCTAGATCGATTCAGTGCATCAAATTGGATGAAACCAATTTTGTTGGAAAGGTCTGTGAATGCTTAATCCAAGCCCGTTGGATTCAAGTCATTTGGATCAGTAGATCAACCATAGCAAAAATAACAAGGCAGAAGCTTTTCTGCATTCAAACATTTTTCAAATTTAAACCATAAAAGCTTTTGAGTTGATTCCAACTCTCAAAAATCACATTTAACCATACCTTTCAGAATATATAAAAATATATAGGTTTACTTGCAGAAATAATGTTCAAGGAATAAAAGAATGCTTCATAAGCATTTCTAGCCACTTTAATTAATTAAAATAAAAGGGTAAAACCTTATTTAATTGTGACACCACTTTAAATCACTTTCCCATGGACTACAATATGTGGTGATGACATGTGTCAACATGATCCCATGTTTAGTTTGGAGAATATTAAATCTTAAGTAGTTTCTCAATGAGTAGAAATTACTTTTCTAAAATAAAAAGATTCAAACCAAGCCTTAACCTTGTAATGTTAGAGATGATGCTAGATCATCTATAGGACCCTTGTGTGTAATGATTGCAAGTAGTTAAGTATTGTTTGGTGATTGTGTACCTCGTATTTATTCATAGACGCTAATACCGACCAAGGATACGAGGAGGAAGGAGGATACTACGAAGAGGAAGCTGGGGAGAACTTCAACCACTGCTCTGCACAAGGCAAGCTAACACTTGCAAGATACTATACCTATGCAAGCTTATATTGACATTGTGCAAGCTAATCCTTGCAAAATACCCTATGGTTGCCACAAACCCATGCTTGTGATATGAATACTATATGCCTTAAGCAATAGTGATCATACCCACTTGCTAAACCAATCCTAGTTTTATGGCAAGCTTCTTACTTTATTTTCTTTATCAAAGCTTACTTAGAGTCTACCTAAGAGTTTGGTAGATATTAGACAGTTGTGCTCAAGGTTGCCTAAAGAGCATAAAATTTGGCCTAAGCTAGAGCCCTGATCTCAGCCTAAGGTATAAGGTTAGACTTAGTGAAACTCCACTAGTACCACCCCTCATCATTATTACCCCCATCTGTAGATGCTAGTGCTAAGCATAAAACTTGATCAACCTTAGATGGGAATACTTGGTGGAAAAATGGTTATGAAAACCTTGGAATGATGGATCATTCTATTGAAATGTTTTGGACATGTGTTTCCGAACACTTGATGATTTTGGTGATAAAAATGTTGAGGCATGAGCCTTAGCCCTTTATAAAACTGATGGTTGTCTGGATGCGATACCATTCCAATTTTATCGCATAAACCACAATACCAATTTTGGGTAGGGCTTGACTGAAACTTATATACCTTAGTATTAGTTCCTCACGGCCAAGGTCTGCTGAGGCTACCTTGTCAAGATTGTCAACCTGTCCATTACCCAAGATGATAGTGGTCATGGTTGGGAGGCCAAACTCACAGGAGAGGTGCTGATACTAGGGAGTGTAATTGAAAGGTTAGGATTGATTATCCGCATACTGAGTATGGTAAATTCAGGATTTGTTCCTGACGGATGTATCGAATGTTGTGGTGAAAGTGTACAATCTCTGCAGAGTGTCAAACTATTCGAGTAGCCGCGTCCGCGGTTATGGACAGTTGGAGTGGCCATACTGTTCCCCCGTCAAACTTTCCAAAATGACTTGTGAAATGAATTGAGACTTTGACTTGACCACAACAGAGTTGTGACCTGAATTACAAGATCCCTTTTTAGGAGTTATAAAATTTGTGACTAGTTTTGGAACTTAGTAAAGATAAACCTGGCTTTTGCAAAACAACCCTAGAGCCTAGTGTCCTATTATCCAAAAAACCCTTACCTGTTAGTATTAGTTTGCGAGTACTTAAAGAGTACTCATGGCTTTGTCCCTGGCTATTCCCATGGCCAGACTATGAAGAGGAGTACCTGGAGGATGGACCCCAGGAAGGTTACGACAACTAGGATCATCTTCCATCGTCAGCATTGCCTGTGACCCCGAAGATGGAGCTTCGCCTACGCTACCGTTATTATTACGTATTCCGCTGCTTGAAGTTGTATTAAAAACTGGATCATGAGATCCCTATTTGTGTAAGAACTTATGTATCGTTTGTAATGGATGAAGTACTATGCTATCCAATTCTGTTATGTCTCGCAAAAATGGTAATCCTGGGATTGCGATGTATGGCATAACAGGCATCTAGGATTGAAAAATCCGGGTGTTGATATATTGTGATAGTACTTGTTCTTGTGCTATTTGTATCTAGTCACTCTTATGAACTTTGAAGGTGTCCAATGCATCTATTTGCTACTCTATGAGGGACAAGCTGATTGCCACTATGCCATGTTTTTTGTATGTGATACAAACAAACGTTTTTCAATGCATGTTATTCATGATCTTTGTTTGTAGCCTTTCATGTTGCATGTATAGTTACTTTATCTTACCATTAGAACTCCATATTTCATGCACATGTTTAGAGTTCTTTGATCCCAGCTTTCAATGCTTGCAAATGGTTTGATCTTGGTTTTGATGGTGCATGTCACCTCAAAAATTATTCTTTTATCACTTACCTACTCGAGGTCGAGCAGGAGTTAAGCTTGGGGATGCTTGATACTCCCTCCGTCCCGGTTTAAAGGACACAATTTGCAAACCATGCAATCCCAAAATACTTATACACAAAAGCATTTAATCTCTATAATTACTCCCGTGTGAAAAGAACAAAATGGTTGCATGCACATGTGTGAACAAATGTGAATGCTTTCCTAACTCTTTTTCTCCTCATGCATGTTCTAATTCATACTATTAAATGGACCAATTAGATGACACCTAGGGCCCAAAGAATTGCAAATTGTGTCCTTTAAACCGGGACGGAGGGAGTACGTCGGAAACGTATTTATAATTTTTGATGCTCCATGCTTGTTTAGTATCTACCTTGCTTTGCTTTGTATACACTTTGAGGTGTTTTTATATGTTTTCTGGAACTAACCTATTAACAAGTTGCCACAGTGCCAGTTGCCTGTTTTCTTCTGTTTTTGGTTCCAGAAAGGCAGAAAATCAATATTCTCGGAATTAGACGGGACAAAAGCCAAAGTCAATATTTTAACATGGGCGACACGAAGCCAGAAGACGAGACGGAGGAGGGCCTTGAGGGGGCCACACCCCCTGGACGCGCGGGTGGGCCCACCCCGCGCTTAGGGGGTGCAGCCGCCTCGGGCACCCCCTCGGCCTTCCTCTTTGCCTAAAAAGTCCCCGATGCAGAAACCCTAGGGCACCCAATCAAAACTCCACGAAATTGTCTGTAGTCGCCGCCACCATCGTCCCTAGATCGGGGGGATCTGAAGTTCTTTCCGGCACCCTGCTGGAGGGGAAATCATCCTGGAGGCCTTCTTCTCCGGTATAAAGCGTGAGTAGTTCCACCCTGGACTACGGGTCCATGTAGTAGCTAGATGGTTGTATCTCCTTCTTTGTGCTTTCATGTATAGATCTTGTGAGCTCCGTTCATGATGAAGATCTAATCTATTTGTAATCATGCATGTTGTGTTTGCAGGGATCCGATGGATATTGAGATTACTATGTGAGATTGATTAATGGTTTTGTCTATTTGATTCTATCATGTCTGTGTTGTTTGTGATCTTGCATGCTCTCTGTTGTTAGTAGCTATCTTGGCCAAGTAGTTGCTAGTGACTCCAAGAGGGGGTATTTATGCTCGATAGTGGGTTCATGCCTCTAGTTTCCAAGGAAAGTGACAGAAATCTCTTTGGTTGTAGATGTGATGTTGCCACTTGGGAGAAAACAACGGTCTCTTGTTTATGGAACAAGTGGACTGTTTATCTTACACACTTTGCTTAAAGCAGTTGTCTGTTTCTTGCAACTTAATACTGGAGGGGTTCGGATGATAACCTGAAGTTGGAATTCTAGTCATAGATGCAGTTGGATGACGGTCTATGTATATTGTTGTATTGCCCAATCGAATCTCATAGGATCTTTTTGTCTGATATTGCATTGTTATGCCTTGCTCAGTTCCTGTCAATTGCTCTGTTGTAATTTGTTTACCCTTCATGCCATGTTGTTTATCTAAGGAGAGCACCTCTAGTGAACTATGGACCCCGGTCCAATCTTTACCATTGATACATTTTTCATTGTTACTGTTTACTTACTGCAAACCACTTTCACCTTCCACACCATACAGTTAATCCTTTGTTACAGCAACCGATGAGATTGACAACCTCACTGTTAGTTGGGGCAAAGTCTTGAGTTTGTGTTGTGCAGGTTTCTATGTTGCTTGCAACACCTTTGAGACGTTTCCTTCCTCCTACCGGTTCGATAACCTTGGTTTCTTACTGAGGGAAGACTTGCTGCTGTGTTGCATCATACCTTGCTATTGGGGTTTCCCGACGAAGCGTTCCACATCAACCACGCGCCATCAATCAGGGACATCCATCCCAGCTCCTTGTAGAAACTGAAATGGAAAATGAACTCCAAGCCAAACACTCCAACAATGGAGGAAAAAACATCAAAGGTAGAAGGGAATGCATCTCCGCCCCTAAGACAACAACATAGACCAAATAAATGAGCAGATAACAAAACTTAAACCACAAAATCCCAAATGCACCCTACCCAGACCATACTCAGTAGCATCACATTGAGCAATAACAACGTGTTTAAGAGATCATAGAGAGACAGACTACACACTGGAAGATGCACCAGGATCACCGCCAATCAACCACACTATCACATAACAAATTGGAGAAGAACAAATTCAACAACAACAACATCCAAGTCTTTTATCCCAAGAAAGTTGGGGTGGGCTAGATATGAAACCCAAACAAAAACAAACCCATCAATAGGACAAATAAAACGGCAAAAGCACTCCTAGCCAAACCATGGGCAGCAGAAATGTGAGGACACACACGACGCCTCATAGGCGACGCAGCAACAACATCCCGACCGGATGCCCTGGCTACCGCACCACAAAACTCACAAGCATCAATATAAACAACCAAAAGATAGACGGTGAAACAAAATGAAAAAAAGACATGCAAAAATCAATGGGTGAGAAGCAAAATACCAAGCATTCGCAGGCAGCCGGTACTGTTCGGTCGAGCGTCGGGCCGCTGCCATCCAACACATGGTGTCAATGTCGACAGGTAGTCCCGCACATGGATGCAGCATATGCCTCGGGCACCGTGGACCTTGATTAAGGGGATTTGTACCCTATGCTATTCAGTTAAGATTTCAGTACATGGAGTATGTATCGATCGTAACACGAAAATAGACTGCAAATTTAAGGTTAATCGAATATCATTTCTGACATGGACAGTAGCCAATTCTAGCATGGTGGCTCTTGTGAAGCTGCAGTGGTTAATTTACGTGGCTACATGACTGTGGCGACAATAGGCAAGACAGTGAACCGTGAAGTTTCCGGCCATGACGGCCTCCCGGCAGGCCGCCCGTAACTAAGGCACAACTAGAGCTTGTCTTTTGAGGGCTTTAGACCTTGGAAACTAAGGAACAACTATCGGTAATTTTGTTACAAAATGCTATTGTCCAAGATAGCCATCGGTCATTTTTTGTAACAAAATACTATCACTCTTTATAGATGTTCTTATTTTTGTAGAGTGATAATGACACGGTGGTGGGATTAGTAAAAGATAAAAAATGCTACGATGGCCCCACATCTATAAAGAGATCAATCTGTGCAAGATCCAGTTTGATGATTTAGCATTTGTAAGATTAGAAGAGAGTGCGACAGTTTTAGCTCATGAACATGCTAAAATGGACATGAACCAGGGAATAACAGAAACCTAGTTTGATCAAGCGACAGTTTGTGTGTATCACATGGTTGTAAATGACTCTGTACACTCCTTTATTAGTGATGAATGAAGCACTATCTTCCCTAAAAAATACAATCTGTCTTGCTCAGTTACTCAACCATAGTCACTTATTAGTTGAGTTGCTCAATCACAATCACTTACCATGGTGTGAAAGTGAAACACGGATCAACAGATTCAGAACTTCATGTGGATTTGTGTGCCTCGTATACAATATAAGAACAATAAAATAGTTGGATCTGAAGATGAAATCGTGGTGCATTTTAGTATTTGTGTGTGTCAAGATGAGATACCAAGGAGTACATAATCAATAGGAACTGTAGAAAAAATCAATTGGACTTGGAGAGAAAAATAAGCACATGACTTGTAAACAATGCTTTGAACTGGGCTTCTAGTCTGCGATTGCCTTTAGATGAAGTGCGGAGATCTTACCTAGACATCAAGTTAGTCATGGGCTCATGGCGGCCACGGGAACAGGGCAGGGCAAGCCAGCAAGGAGGCGACAGAGGCCGCGTCGCGGGGCGGGGCGAGGAGGCGACGATGGCCACGGGACGGGGTTGAGGTAAGAGACCAAGCCCTGTAGGTGGTGGCCGTCCCATCCAGCGCAGCCGTGGTGATGGCCAATAGGTGCGCGCCAATAACTTCTGCTCTCCTAATTTCCTGTGTAACGGAATGCATGCACCGTGGAAGACCAATAAAAGTCCTACAAATGACTGCTCCACTCCCGATAATTAAGATAGATTTAAATGGCAGTGAGGGGCAGTTTTGGGAGGACTTGGGTAAACCATACACTGCGCCTTATGCCTTGAGTAAAAATCAGAAAAACTTTAACGCCTTAATCCTTGGGATGGAGGGAGAATTAATAAGTTAAAGAAAATTTCAAAATTTCTATTGGTTATGGGCCAAGGACCCAACCAAACAACCGTCAGAGAGTAAAATGGCGGAGGCTCACCAACCAGCAAACAACCGTACGTGGCTCATCAATGGTACTACCACTAACAACGAGTTAAGTCTGTATGTATCGGGATTGCACCGACCACCAAACAACCGTCAGAGGCTCACCAATGGTACTACCACTAACCCACGTGGATGCCTTTAACACCCATGTCGCCTTGATTCGGTGCACCCGACAGGCTAGTCGGGCGGTAATCTTCTCCATGCTCATGTGCTCAGCCATTATTTTTGGTTAGAGAGACAATCGAGGGTAATGCGAGAGTGAAACGAATGGGCAGTTGTCACTGGCTGTCGGCAGGTGACGAGCGAGCCAGGCAACGCTCACCCACCAGAGGGCAAAGTAAATAGGGACCTTGTTGCCTTTCTTGTTGCCTAGAGGCTATATATATATATCAACCCTAGACAAGCCGCGAGTAGATACAATCAACCAATCAAGAAGCCACTCATGGACGCTGCTAGTAGTGGTGGCTCGGTAGCTTCTCCGCCAAACCTGCCGCTCATTGTGCGTGTGCCTGCACCTGCCGAGACGGAACGGACGGAGGAGCCCATGAGCCCTACGGGAAGAATGCTGGCGGATGTTGGCTTCTACATCGTCGTCGTAATGGGGCTCGCCGAGCCAGTAAACCTACCCGTCTTCCGCGCCGGCATCGAAACAGAGCTACTTACCCGGTTCCCGCGTTTCCGCAGCATTCAAGTAATTCTGAAAGCTCCCTGCTTTGTTTCTTCCATACATATACGAGTATGAATTATTGGCAATGTTTCCCACAATGTGAATTAATCGCAAAAAGGAATAGTGTATTTGGCCGTACACCCATGTCACCTTGATTCGGTCATTTGGAGATATGAGATTGCTGCCTGTTATACCTTTTATTAATTGCGGCCAAGTATACAAGAATTAAAGCTTTTTGGAGGGGAGATATATACCTTTCAGAGATATGTACCAGCATCACATATCATTTGGAGATATGTACCAGCATGGCATATACTTCAATTCCAACTAGAATTGATGAGCTATATATGCAACCACATGGACAAGGATCACTGTCCATTTTGAAAATTTATTGACCCATTTTAATTACGTTCGTACAGGTAACGGATGAGTCCAAGGGTGGCAAGCCGCGTTGGGTGCAAACGGCGGTAAACGTTGATGACCACATCATCGTCCCAACGCTCAACCCTGCTGCAGTGGCTTCTGACCCGGACAAGATGGTGGAGGACTATGTGTCGTCGCTGTCCACGCTCCCTATGGACAGGCGCCGCCCACTCTGGGAGTTCCACTTCCTCGACTTCCCAACCTCCGAGGCGACCTCAACGGCGGTGCTCCGCCTGGACCACTCCATTGGCGACGCCATGTCAATCATAACGCTTCTCATGGCCTCCTCGCGCAGCACGGCTGATCCGGCAAGGCTGCCAGCCATGCCGCCGCCACCCAGGCGCACTGGCGCAATCTATCAACGGCGCCCACTGTCTTCGCCAGGCTATTGCCTGGTGTGGATTTGGTCATATTTTGTGCTAATGTGGCACACCCTGCTGGACGTCGTGTTGATCGTTGCCATGATATTATTCTCGAGTGATCCACGCACCATCCTCACTTGTGCGGATGATGGCCACAGCGGGATTCGCCGGAAGCGCTTCGTGCATCGGACCTTTAGCCTTGACGACGTCAAGTTCATCAAGACTGTCATGAACTGCGTAGGTGCCTAAGGCTTTATATGTAGTGTTTATATATGCTTATTTCAATCATGCTGCATATAAGTGCGTAAGGCTTTAAGTGAGATTTTTAGGATATTTTTGTGGGTAACTACTTAAAGATGTTGATTTCAGTGGTGCGCCTATTTCATTTTGTTTGGCCTTTATTTTTCCACAGACTATTAACGACGTTCTAGTCGGTGTAACCTCAGCTGCTGTTTCACAATATTACTTCCGAAAATCAGGTAAGTGGTCTTTCTAACATCAATATATCTGTGTGTTTTGTAGACAATACTGAATTTGACCGCATTACTTATGTTTTTGATATTAGGTGACATCAGAACTAAGAGAATATGTTTGAGATCATTCCTCCCTGTCAACACAAGGCCAATCTCGAGCCGACAAGTAAGAACTTCCTTTTTTAACTGATGTGTAAGAAATGGGAAGAGCCGCATAAATATTATAAATGTCCCTTCATAATATTGTTTTTATAGAATATGCAACTACTTCATTTTTTTTTCTTACAACTATGGACAGACATATGTTACCAAGGTAGAGACAGGGAATCGAGTTGGAAGCATCGTTTGTCCATTTTATATAGCCTTGCACGATGATCCCCTTGTGTATGTTCGCGAGGCAAAAATGCTTATGCGTAGGAAAAAGAGCTCTTTAGAAGTGATGATAACACAAATGGCGGGTGAACTTTTGGTGAAATACTTTGGTATAAAGGTATATTTCCTTTTACTCCGCTTGTACTTTATATACTCTTCCCAATTCCCAATACTTTTGCATTGCAAAAACCTTCCCAGTTCCTAGTTCCCAATACTTTAACATTGTCGATTCTTTCCTTTTTCCAACTAAGTTGAAACTTTTCAATGAAAGCAGATAGGAGCATTTTTATTCCGTCGCATTCTCACACAGACAACCATACTCTTATCAAATGTCGTTGGACCAGCTGAACAGATAACGTTATGTGGGCATCCTGTTTCCTTCATAGGGATTAGCATCTACGGTCAACCACAAGTAAGTCACCCATGTTCCTATATCCAAAATATGATCAATTATGTGTTGTTGTCAACATTATTAGTCCACTAGAAAGTACTTCCCTCCATTTCAAAATATAAGGGCTTGTTTGATTCATAGGAATTGCATAGGAATTGTGTAGGATTTGAATCCTATGGGAATTTTTCCTATGTCATTGTTTGATTCATAGGAACACATCCTATAGGAATTAATCCTATGGGAATCTTGTAGTGCAATTCCTATAGGAAAGAAACATTAGATCACACCTCATGGAAAAATTCCTTTGCTACATCAAACAAAATTCTTATTCCCATAGGATTCAAGTTGGCATGACATCTCAATCCTATGTTTTTCCTATTCCTATACTTTTCCTATCCTATGAATCAAACAAGCCCTAAGATGTTTTAGCTTTGTAAAGCAAATGTATCTAGACTACTTTTAATATATAGGTTCACTCATATTTCGAGTGAATCTATACACTAAAACAAGTCTAGATACATTCTCTTCACAAACCTAAAACATCTTATATTTTGAAACGGAGGGAGTACAAAGTACACAAATATATAGCCTTCCCCCTTATTGTACAAAATGTGTGAAAATTATTTCTTTGATATAAATAAGAAACATTATGAAGCTCATTTCAAAACCCAGTAAACTTTCAACAATTCATTATCGCCGTGTCTCCTATTGATTATCTTTTGTTGCTCAAATTAAGCAAGGCCTCTCTTAGTCTTTCAATATGGTGTTGTCTATTAGTTATTCATGTATGCTTTTTATATATATGAGAGAGAGAGGGAGAGAGAGAGAGAGAGAGAGAGAGAGAGAGATGATGCAGCCGTATGGCATGTCTCTTATGTAGGGATGGCAATCGGGCACGAAAACCCGCAAACCCGATGAATACCCGCCTTAAACGGGGAGGGCTTGGTAAAAAGTTAGACCCGCCAAGTCTAATGGGGCGGGTTTGTAGGTGGCAAACCCGTACCCGTAGACCCGCTCTAAGTATTAATATTATCCCTAATAATCCTATGCCTAACCACACGTCCGACGCGGCCACGCACACACACAACGCACATCCCAAGAACGCGAAGGAATATGGAGTCCTAGAGACAACACACGCACGAACACGTCCATTTTCACAAACCCATCCAAATATCTCATCATTTTCTTCCTGCATGCGCCAGTGTTTCTCCTGTCTCACGCGCTGGCGGGTACCCGTTGGGGCCCTGAACCCGGCTGGGTCATGGGTCTGGTAAAAATGAGACATAATAACTTAAACGGGGCGGGTATGGAGGGGCCAGACATGGCCCTGAACCCGGTGTGTGCCATCCCTACTCTTATGTATAGCCATATATGGCATTTACATGCAAAACTTCAAGTCAATAGAACTCCAAACAAATAGCTATTATCAATAAATGGTGAAAAAACATAAGACAAAAAAGTCAAAAAACGAAAGTCGAAGTGAAAGAAGCCCATTAAATGGAGCGACCCGTGAGCTCGTCCACTATAGACTATGCACCAACCCCTCCTCTGTAGTTCAGTATAAATTGATATACAAAAGTTTCCATTATACCCCTCCTACATGCCACCACCAAGGGACCATAGGCTATAAATAGTCCCAGTGAGACATGCAACTATTCACTCAAAGTTAACTTAACTCAAATGGAGAGGCACATCCCTCTAAGATACCGTATATGGTTTGGATCTAGTCTCAGGGTTGGCGGGACCCTGTAGCACTCAGATAATGGAGAGAAGGAGATCTTTGGAATTTTCTATATAATGCTTCTCTCATCGAGGCCTATCCTAACACATGAGTAGGTCATGATCCACAATGTGACTAACCCAGTTTAGAAAACATCGACGTGTCAAATTTTTCATTGTATGTTCACCTCATCTATAAGGCCCCCATACACACCAAATCAAAAATTACATTTAGTACCTATGAAGAGGTGCCCCACAAATTTTCTGGTATTCCCACGACAACAACACTTTCTCTTAACGCAATTCGCCAAAAGGATAACCAAATCTCATGCTAATCATACAAGTATACTTACATAGATAGGATGCCCAAATGCGCTTAGAGTGACCCCATGGACATGGGTGAAAACGCTCTTACGCAACGGACATGGGCGCTGTCACCGAAACCCTTTCACTATGGTCAATGGCTCCTTAGCAACACAGGTCTAACCCGTTTCTACTATGACTCGTTAAAAATATGACAATAGAGTTGCTAGAGGATTAAATAATTTGTTTTGTTGTTGGTTTATATGTGGGACACTCATGCCTCCCTAATATTTATAAGGTGTAAATATACTGGAGGCGCGGGCACACACAAAGAAGCATAGATGTATAATCATGTGCATTGTTTGGTTCCAAACCACCTAAACCATCACACCAGACCGCACCGTACCATATGGATGGTTTAGCTCGGTTTCTCCAGTTTGTGGATCCATCCGCAGATCGATAGAAGTTAGCTGGGTTGAGACGGCTCGAACCCGAGGAAACCATCCAAACTGTCCTATTCACATCCGATGAAAAGATTCATCGAGCGGTGAGGTCAGATTGGAGGCGGTTGATGTGGAGACACACGTTTCAGCAGGCAGCAATACCGCAAAATGATGACTCCCTGACGCAATTAGATCTCGGCGGCACCGACAGGTTTCGCGCTGCTGACATTGGCCTGGAACGACTTCACCGGCATCGAGCTCACGTGGCCTGGAACGACTTCACCGTCTGATCCATGGCCACCGCCCCGACAGATGGAAGAAGACGAGGTCGATCTGCTGGTGCAGCCATCTCTAATCTGCCGTGAAAGAAACGCATACTACGTTAGGGTCCAGGGGCGGATCTCCTAGTAGGGCAAGGTAGGTCAGCCGCCCTACCTTGATTTTTGGAGAAAACCTTTAGATGCGTATGTTTTTTCTGAACAGTTTGAGTGGTTATACGCTGAAAACAGACTTCGTATAAAAAAGTTATGCTTGTTTTAGTAAACACTGCGCAAAATTGATTCTGAAATAAAATAAGAACTAGGTGTAGTCTAGTTTTAAACCAAATCTTTCTCTCTGCAATTGCTAATTCTCAATCTAATCAAAATCAACTCTAACCAATGTCTTAGATGAGGTATCTAAGGAGGTCATGAGAGTATTTTGGCCGCCTTATGGCATGCGGCCAAAACCAACTATTTTTATGTGACAGTTTATGTTTTATGTTTGTACTTTGGCTTACTATTGGTAAAAAAAATTCTAATTGCACGCTTTCTCAATTAGAGAAATGATGGTTTAGAACCCTCCAAAGGATGTGAATCCGCGCAAAAAGTAAGGTCACAATTCTAAGTACGAAGTGATAACAAAAAATGAGTGAAAAGTCATTAAAAACGAGAAGATACTAGGTCACTATTGATTATTTCGGCGTGTGGCCACCTTCTATTTTTCAATAAAATCTATTACAACTGATTTTGACCATCGATTTGATGAGTTGTTGTTAGAGTTTCTTCAGAATTTTTTGCCTTGCCTAGAATGAACCATTTTATAGGTTCAACGCGAATAAGATTTCTCGGCTTAAGGAGATTTATCATGGGGATTTATATTATTATGAGCATGAGCTTATATAAGATAACCTTGAGATATTCTTTATTCATATGAAGAGAATTAAAGACTTCATAGATTATCTTAATATTTGAATGATACATCATGCTTCATATTATTTATCACCTTGTTAAGTTGGTATTGCTTTTACTGGTAGGAACAACAATAGTTGAAAGGGCTTTCTCGATGACAAAAGTCATTAAGACCGAGTTGATATTTAACTTTTTTAGAGTTCGCCCTACCTCGAATTTTTTCCGTCCTCCGCCATTGTTAGGGTCATCCTCTCTGCCGCTGCGCCGCGATGGCTAGTCTTCCACTCCCTCCCCTTCAACCCAGCCGACCCGGCGCACGTAGAGTCCACTGACGCCTTCCCCATTGCCGACATGGTCACTCTCTTCGAGGTCCTCAAGTCCTTGCAACCGATGTTCCGGCATTCGACGGCTATCTACAGGACAGTGGCGGCGCCCACCGTTGTTGTCGTCGTCCTGCCCTGCCCATGCTCTACGGTGCCAAACGGTATAAACCGTGAAACCAGCCCAACCCAAGCTGCGTATATAGGTGAGACGAACTGGCCAAAACCAACCCAACCCAGTTTAAACCGGAGAATATTTGTACGGGTTGACAAACTGGCCAAACCCGTCAATGCACAGGCTTAGATGTATATATGTATCTGCGCGTGTGTTGCACTTTTAAACATCTTTTTACTCGTTACATTTTCATCCTAAAAAGGAAGTACATGTAAGATAATTTTGTTCCATTTAATTTGCAGTAATTTTTCTTTATTTCATGTGTAGGCTGTGACCGTGCACTACCTAACTTATGGTAGCTCTATCAAGATAACTCTCGCAGTTGATGACAAACAATTTCCAGATTGTCATAAAATTTTGGACGATTTTGCCGAGTCCATCAAGCTCATTAGGAATGCTGCTGCCCGCAAGATATCAAATAGTAGTGTTCACGATTGTGTAACAGGAAATTGGATAAGGTAGTGATAAAAGTATGTTTGCAAGTTTGTGTAATAATATTGCTTATATTCCATAATATGAGGTGTATAAGCATGGATGTCATCAAAATTTTAAGTTATAAATATATTTGTGATGGATTGGACATGTAATGATAATTATTATTGTATTGTTTCCTTGTTGGTGCTGTTACTTCGCGTATCTTCTCGCTAGCAAGCCAGTACTTCGTTCGATTGGGCCCGGTCAAAAAAAGTATCAAGAAAATATGTTGCTTTTAAACAGGGTACATCGATCAATAGGAACATCGCTAACAAACCGCGCCGCTACCTCGGTCGATATGGAAAAGATCGTGCTCGTCCTGGATGGGTATATATATGCATGTATACTATTGCCGTTAATCAATAACGCGGAGCAATAGGCATGTTACGATCCTCTAGTCTAGATCAAGTTGTATTCCTGCAATGTGGCAAAACTTTGTTGGTTTTTAGCTTGACTATTGTTGTTGTTTAGTCACAAAATACATGTAACTAGGGCATGATAGTCTTTTCACATAAGACTTAACAGTCAACATCCGCAATTGACATTCTCGGAACGACGACACTCATTTGATGACATTTTTGGAACAACGTCTACTCTTTATTGAAAAAGTAGGGTTAGGACACATTACGAACCCATGTAATAGCACGGCTTTGAACTCTCGCGAAAGCAGCGAGAGAATCACTAACCCTAAGCTGTGTCGTCCGATCCACCTTAACAAAGATACACTCTCTATCTAGTTTAGCTAAATCCTTAATCTCATTAGTACAACAGCGGAAGAATAGCGACCGATCTGCAGTCCAAATGTTAACAGCCTCCACCAGAAGTGAATAGTCTGATTCTATAATGATCGGCGGTGTAGAGAATGCTCCAGGCTTTGTCAAGCGGCAGCCGCAGGTTGCTTCCCTTTCAGAATGCCTGACGTGTACTCGTTATTAATGTCACCGAGTTACTCCAGATAATAACCACACAAAAAGATCCTTGAGCCTTCAATTGGTGGGAGATGCTTATCATGAGTAGTCACCATGGCATTTTTAGAACCCACGTCTACTTTGATGGCATTCTTGCAACGTGCCAATCGTTTGATGACATTCTCGGAATTTCCTCGTTACATTTTGGAACGGAGTATCAGATTTACTACACTATGTGTTCATATGGGCATTTTTATTTGTTATAAGAGACATCTATGGTAGTTGTAAATTACACGGAATTAGATTGGAATTGTTTCCATATTATCGCTAGTAGCATTCTTGACCACCACGCTTCTGTCACGGCGTCCTCGGGAGGATCGATATCCATGACCTCTGTCAGGGGTGTGCCACCCAGAGCACGGTTTGTCCGCCGATCTGTGATGGGCTGCCCGGAGAGTCTTTTTCGTTCTCTAGCTCGGTTTTTCTCTCCACCGATCGAGATCGGCAATTTTTTTTGGTTCGCTGATCTAACCGGTCATAGATCGGATTGTATTGCCCATCACTCCTCTTCGTCCTCACATGCCTCTACTTTGACACCGACATCAATGGTCTACACGCCCCCACGGCCACAACAGGTATCGCCGCCTTCGGCCGACTGCAGCACCTGCCATGGAAGGCTGCAACGGTTGTCCAGCCAGGATCGTCTTCGCCACATCCCGCACCACATGCGCCCACCACCAATTGAGCTTTAGGCTGCCACTGTGTTGCACCTTCGGGTCGCAACACCGTCGCCATGGTCCACTGCATCGCTCCTTCGGGCACCGACTCGTGTCCTGCAGCTACGCCGCATCTTCAGGCCGTAGCGGCCTATACACAGTCATCTTCGCCATCCCCGCGCATTTACATCCTAGGCTACCACCGTGTTTCCTCCCTCAGCATGGTCTTCGTCATGTTGTCGGGTTATTCTTCGCCTACTTCAAGTACCGCCACCACGCCTCTCAAGGTGTCTAGCATGGAAACTCTGGGTAGCCGATGGTTTCATCAACTACATCTTTATCATTATCCATTACAACTTCACCGCCAGCTTCATCGCCTCATCCCCGACCACACCTTCTCGTCTACTCTGACAACCACAGATAACTCCGTCAGCTCCCTCTCTCTCTCTCTCTTTGCCGCTATGTACCTCGGTACCATCTTGGAGACCTCCTCTACTAATCTCTCCGACATGGCGCAAAAAAACGTGGTGGTCCCGTTCTACACATTCTCGGTGCTAGCAACACCGCGGTGTGCCTTCATCCTGGACGTGTCCCTATGCTTGGCAAACATCATGTATGACCACTTTGGACAACAATAGCTTTCGAAAGGACCCCCCCCCCACACACACACACACACCCTTTTCTTTCCTCTTGTGTCAATCCTGCAAGCGACCAGGAGAAACTCTACTATCCGCTGGGCCCTACCTATCATCGACCCTTCCCTTTCCCCTCCGCCATTGGAAGGCACTGCAGGCGAATCCCGGTTGGCATCGGCAACGTCAGGGTGACCCTTCTACTTCGCTTGGCGGTGGTCGATGCGGGATGATGCTGCTGGGCGGAAGAAGAAAGCTCGATGTTGGCGGCACGACGGAGCTTTGACTGTGTGTGGTGAGCACCGTGATAAGCATGGAGGCGCGATGGCAACACGGTGGAGTAGTTTTTCCTCTCCCTCCCCTCTCATCTCCTTCCTCTAATAGATCTTTCCGGTCTTCTCGTTGTTGGCCTGACGACCTCCATAGCCTTCCTACGGTTCCTGCTATGTGGAGACCAAATCCATCTGCCCCCGTGGCAAGTGGTGTTGGTTGCGCCTGCTTAGGGCAAGGGCGCTAGAGCGCTTCTTCATGGATCTCTCTAATGAGGGAGCATTCAATCTTGGAGGGTCGTGGTTAGAGCATCATGTCCGCCTCCTTCCCCTCACCTGGTGGTTGATGCCACAGGGGTGACCGTCCTTGCACGGTTGGTGTAGGGGTGAGGATTGGAGGGGTTGACCACTCCCGATTCGGTTGCTGTCGTATGCGATGGCAACTTCGTTGAGGGGTTCGTCGTCATCCATGGAGTGTGTTGGTTGGAAATCATGTGTCTTTCCATAACATCTTCAGTGGGTGGTGTTGGTGTGGCCAGGTTGTTCATTTCGGTCTTCGAGGGGCAGGGTGGGGTTCTGGACATCGGGGCGGCATCCCTAGGTGCCAGTCCGCATGGTGGGATCTTCAGCAAGCTTAATGGCGGCGGTAGTCGCTGTGTCTCTTGGTCGTGTGGGCAGCAAGGGGTGCAATAGTAGGTGGCCTGGGCACTGTCTCTTTTGATGGTTGTGGCGACTCATCTGGTCTGGAGGGTTGAACTTGTCACTCATCCCTTTGTTCCTCATCATGACTCAAGGAGGGATGGGGTGAAAGGTCCGCACTTACGCAACGCCTGCGGGTGTCACTTTCCTCTTGAGGATTCCGTCGTGGTTCTCCTGCCCTTGCAGAGCTCCATGTGAAAACCCATGTCTACTTTGGACTCGGCAGGGGTGACGTGTTAGGTCGTTACCCTCTTGGGGGCGTTGTGGTGGATCTTACACTCCCTAGGCATGGATCTTACATACCCTAGGTTGTGGTGTGGCTTGTCTTCGGCCTTCCCATTCTCATGTTCAGAAAAATAGTCATGTTGTTTTTCTTCCTTTTGGCGTGTGGTTTCTGTTTTCCAATTATCCCAAGATCTGCTTTGTAAGAGGGTTTACTCACTACCTCGTATCCTTTGGCAGCGTTCTGTGATTGATGTTTTATTCATATAAAGCGGAGCCAAAGGCTGTTTCAAGGCCACTTTGGACAGGACACTGATTTATTCATAAAACGGGGCCAAAGGCTGTTTCAAGACCACTTTGGACTGCACACTGCGACCGAATTATCAAATGAAATCGACATAATCGTCAATGAAGCTGCGACTATGAAATTATCAGAAAGGTTTCAGGCATTTTTGGTCACAGATTGCTGACGTAACATTATAACCACTGATATAATTTTGTTAGAATAGGATTTAGAGATAGATTAGGACTCATCTTCTTGTACTCCAAGTCTCTCCCCTCCTTGTATGTCTATATATACCCCCCGTGGGTCAATCAAATAAACACAACAAATATTAGGGTTCTATATTTTCCACATGGTATCAGAGCGGTTAGCCTCACGGCGCCGATACTAGAGATCCCACCACTTCCGCATTGCGCGCCGTACCAGGAGAGATCAATCTCTTCTCCTCGGGGGCACGACACCGGTCTCGATCAAAGATCGGATCGGTTCTCTAGATCAATTCCAGTTTTTAGCCTATGTAGCTGGTGAACGATTGGGGATAATACTAGAGAAGCCATTCTTCATAAGCAAGATGCTAACCGTGGGCACACATTCGGACATTAAATCCGTGATCGTGACAGATTTGAGAGATAAATCTTGCCTTGAGAAATCTGAGAGGAACACCATCGTCTGGTGTTCAGTCATGGCATGGGCTGGAACACCACAGATGATGCCACACTTATCTTCTTCTCTGAACAATTGGTGGCTTTCAGCTAGGAGAAGGCTGCAGGGCAGTGTTAAGAAACTCTTCCTCTCTATTTTCATGCTTGTGAGTTTTTTATGATATCCACAAGCGCAATATTGTGATAGAGCACATTAAAGCAGAGGCAACTCAGTGGGCAGCCGTGAGCAGGGGGCGTATGGCTCTGCAGCAGTAGTCTTTTCTATTAAGTTTTTACCCTTCCGGTAGGGTTTTAGAGTTGTTATTTCGATCAGTCATCACGTTGGTCGCCTTGTTTTTTTTTAATACCTTTTTGGTTCGATGCACTCTGGTCTTGTATGACCTTTCCTTCAATCTTAATATAGCACATGCAGTTCTCCATCATGTTAAAAATATTCTGAGAGGAAAACCTTGAAGGATCTTGGCCTCAGAAAAGAAAACTGGCCCATACCTATGTCGTGTATACTTTTCTGCCACTGATAAATTTGCTACTACATGTTTATTATGCAAATGGGCAGGTAACAATGGAGGCCCAGCCCAAGGCCCAAGACCTGATGGGTTGTGTGTTCAGGCAAGGCTCTTGTCTGGGTATTTAGCGTCAGTCATTACTCTAAATAATAAAAGCGCCTTTTTCCAACAACAAAAAATTAGCGTCGGGCTTTTCCTGGCCTGGCCCAAGTTATGTCGTTGTATAGTGCTTGGTGACACTCCAATTCTCCAACAGACTACTTTGCCATTTTTCATGAAAAAAACACTCTTAGTTATGTTCTCTTGCAAAGTTTTCTAGCTGTTTCACGAAAGTTTCATCCAAACAAAACTAGCAGGGTGAGCTGCGCAAATTAAATTTCTACATACTAATTAATATGCATGTCATAGATCTAGACATGGTTCTTTTGTAAGCAACTTACAAAGTATTTTCTTATGAATATGCTTATGTAAACATTTAGATGGTAGTATTACGGGGAAAAAGAGACAACAAATAAAAATAATACTGGTAATTTTATTTAACCAATAGACTTATTCGCGAAAGTCAGAATAGTTCTAAGATATGCACTTATTGCTCTTTCTCATTTGATGTGTTTAATTCATATGATTCATTGCCGATATTTAATTAGGTACACTGAAAGAGAACTTTCAACCAACAAAATATAGATTGTGTGTTCTTCTGAATTCTGATTGTTAAAATCACCTTTACAAAGGATCTAGTCTAGATCCAACAGTAGCACTATACATCACCTTTGTAGATCGAGAACGGAGAGAGAGAGAGAGAGAGAGAACCGGCAGGCTCTACTCGCTCCCTGGCTCGACACGAACCGAGGGAATGCTCGGTGCCGGAGCTAGAACCTCCGTCATTGGCCATGGGTGGAAAGGGGGTGAGTGTGGCGGCGGTGGAGCTTCCCGTCGGCGCAGCGCTTAGCCTAGATCGGATAGGGTTTGTAGGTGGGGCGGCTAGGGCACGTATGACCTCGTGAGTCGTGCTGCCGGCTCCCCACCACTTTATATATAGCGCTGGCGACAGGGGCCCACCAACCAGATAAGGTTGGGCGGCCCGATCGAAGCCTTGATTAAAGGCGTCTTTGGCCGTTGGGCCCAGTCACGTTGAGATCTATCTAACATTCTCCCCCTAGATCTCGACTTTACTTTTAACCTTGTTCTTTACTTATTTCATCACAGAATGATACATAGAGCATGTTTTATCGTCTCAGCTCAATTGCCGATGGAATCAGACAGCCACTATATACCTTCATATTTTGAAACAAATCATGTTACCTTTGGGCCTCTATAGTCCAGGAATCATAGGATTCCTGTTAAACCCATGCCGGCTATGTGCTCCTTGAACACATTGGGTGGTAAGCCTTTCGTTAGCGGATCCGCAAGCATATCCTTTGTCCTTATATGCTCGATACTTATAGTTTGATCCTGGACTTTGTCCTTCACAACATAATACTTTATATCTATAGACTTTGAAGCATTAATCGACTTGTTGTTGTGAGCATAGAATACTGCGGACTCGTTGTCACAATACATCTTTAGTGACCTGCTGATGCAGTCAACCACTTTCAAGTCGGGTAAGAATTTCTTTAACCATAACGCCTGTCCCATGGCCTCATAGCATGCTATAAACTCTGCATACATCATAGATGATGCAACTATCGACTGTTTGGCGCTTCTCCACGAAATAGCACCTCCTGCGAGAGTAAAGACATACCCTGTCGTGGACTTTCGGTCGTCTTTATCTCCCGCAAAATCTGCATCTGAGTACCATTTTATCTCTAGGGAATCAGATCTTCTATATGTAAGCATGAGGCCTTTTGTGCCTTGCACATAACGCAAAGCTTTCTTTATCATCTTCCAGTGCTCTATGCCTGGATTCTCTTGATATCTACCGAGTACCCCGGTGATAAATGCTAAGTCAGGGCGAGTACACACTTGTGCATACTGTAAGCTTCCAACAGCCGAAGCATATGGTACTGACTTCATTTGATCGATCTCATATTGATTCTTTGGACATTGGGATTTCCCAAAACTATCGCCCTTGACTATGGGAGCAGGTGTTGAATTACTCGCATGCATATTGTATTTCTTTAAAATCTTTTCACAATACGCTTTCTGCGACAGTCCTAACACTCCATTCTTTCTGTCTCGGTGAATTTCTATGCCCAAAACATAAGAAGCTTCACCAAGGTCTTTCATGTCAAAGTTTGATGACAAGAACTTCTTTGTTTCTAGTAGTAGACTAACATCACTGCTAGCAAGCAGAATGTCATCCACATATAGAATTAGGAAAATATATTTCCCACTTTTGAACTTTGCATAAATGCAGTTGTCCTCAACATTTTCTTTGAATCCAAATCTTTTAATGGTATCATTAAACTTTAAATACCACTGCCTAGAGGCTTGCTTTAACCCATAAATGGATTTCTTTAGGCGGCATCCCATATGTTCTTCCCTCCATGAAAAAACCCTTGGGTTGTTTCATGTAAACATTTTCTTCTAAATCTCCATTTAGAAATGTCGTCTTGACATCCATTTGATGTAACTCTAAATCAAAATGTGCAACTAGTGCCATGATGATTCTGAAGGAGTCCTTACATGAGACCGGAGAAAAAGTCTCATTGTAATCTACGCCTTCTCTTTGCGTAAAGCCTTTTGCCACGAGTCTAGCTTTGTACTTTTCTACATTCCCATTGGAGTCATACTTTGTTTTGTAGACCCACTTGCATCCTACTGTTTTGGCTCCTTTGGGAATTGCCTCTAAGTCCCAAACATTGTTGGAACTCATCGATTTCATTTCATCTTCCATTGCCTCTACCCACTTGGCTGAGCGAGGGCTACTCATGGCTTCTTCATATGAGGTAGGATCGCCCTCCATATGAACTACATTGTAAACTTTGTAGATTTCTTTGGAAATGGCTGGTCTTCGTTCTCTTTTAGACCGTCTGAGTTCATCAGACTCTTGCTCATTTCTTGCCTCGGGTTCAGGCACATTTACAGTAGGTGGCTGTTCTGGCTCCCTTTCGTGCTCAACAGTGGGTTCGGTGGCTCTGATGGACAGGTTCGAACTTTCGCCCATTGTTGTCACGTGTGGAGTCACAGCAGTCTGGCACCACAACCTCATGGGTTGTAGATGGTGCAACAGTGTGAGAAAAAGGCTCTGAGTCATCGGATTAGGTGCATGCACCCTCTTCTCCTCAAGATCAATTTTCCTAGCTACCGTGCTCCCCCTCATCAATTCGTCCTCCAAGAAGACTGCATGTCTCGTTTCTACAAACTTTGTGTATCTGTCGGGACAGTAGAAACGATACCCTTTTGACTTATCTGGATAGCCAATAAAATAGCAAGATACTGTTTTGGGGTCTAACTTTGCAATGTTTGGATTGAAAACTTTTGCCTCATTGGCTCCCTGCACCCTCAAGTGGTGCAGAGAGGGGACTCTGCCTGTCCACAATTCATACGGTGTTTTGGGCACCGACTTACTTGGTATTCTGTTGAGAATGTGAATGGCGGTTTTAAGCGCCTCCATCCACAATCCCAATGGGAGGATGGAATAGCTCATCATGCTGCGCACCATATCCATAAGGGCATTGCGCCTTTCATTCTCCGTTTCTTTGAGGTTACTTGACATAGAATCTTTGGCGACTATTCCATTTTCTTGCAGGAACCTTGCAAAGGGTCCTGGTACTTGACCATATGGAGTATGCCGACCGTAGTACTCCCCCCACGATCGGACCGAACTATTTTAATTCTTTTATCATGCTGATTTTCTACTTCAGCTTTGAAAATTTTAAAATATCCAATGCTTCAGATCTTTCTTTAATTGGATAAATATAACCATACCGGGAGTGATCATCCGTGAATGTTATGAATGAATCATAGCCATCCACACTTTTCACCAGAAACGGTCCACAAATGTCCGTGTGGATTATTTCTAGTGTAGCTATGCTTCGGTTTGCACCCTTTTTAATTTGTTTGACATACTTTCCTTTAATGCAATCTATGCATTGTTCTATGTCGGAGAACTCTAACGGAGGAAGAATGTCATTTTTAACGAGGCTTTCTATTCTTCCCCTCGAAATATGGCCTAGTCTGCAGTGCCATAGTTTCGATGAGTCAAGAGTTCACTTTCTTTTCTTTTGTTCTTTGTTCGACAAGGGAACTTTTTCATTCACATCACACACAGAAAGTACTTTCTCATGCAGGGATAATAAATATAACTTATCATATAAGGTAGCAACACCCACACACTTGTCTTTCAACCAAATGGCACACTTGTCATTTCCGAAATAACATTCATAAGAATCTTTGTCCAAACATGAAACACTTATTAAATTTCTATGTAATGAGGGAACAAAAAGCACATCTTTGAGCAAAAGGAAAGAGCCATCAGCCAGCTCCAGAGGGACGTCACCAATGGCCTCCACTTCTACTTCTATTCCATTCGCCACTTCAATGAGTCTTTCTCTTCTTTGCGTGGTCCTTGTCGAATGGAACCCCTGTAAAGAGTTGGCAACATGAACAGTTGCACCAGAATCAATCCACCAAGTAGATCTAGTAAACTTATCATACAGAGATTCATTAACAAAAGAAACTATATCTTTACCATTTTTGGCCATGATGTACTTCAGCCAAATTGGACAGTCTTTCTTGTAGTGGCGGTGCTTTTACTGATGGCTGGTCTTTCTCCCGGTGGGTGGTGATCTTTGGTCTGTGTCGCATTGGACCCTTGCCATGTGGCTTGGAGGGTGAGCCACCATGGTTGCCGTTTGTGAAGCCTCTCTTCCTATTGTCCTTCACGAAGTTCAGGGAACCGCCGTGAAGGGCCTTCAGCCTTTCCTCTTTTTGGGAACACATCCCAATGGTCTTTTCTATGTCCCACTTTTCAGGGGACATATTATAGTTTATTACAAAATTTTCGAAAGGTTGTGGAAGTGAGGCCATCACTAGGTGCACCAAGAGTGCAGGCTTTAGCTCGAGGTCCTCATCCATGGGCTTGAGCTTTGCTGCCATGTTTGACATCCTCAAGATGTGCTCTCTTATTCCGTGGGGTCCCCCCGTATACTTTTCAGTCACCAGCTGCTTTAACAGTTGGGTCGCATACATCTTTGAAGAGCCAGTAAACTGGCTCTTTATCTTGGCGAGATACTCGCCCACGGTAGCACACTCTCCAATTGGGCCCACTATTGCATTCTCAATTGTGTTCTTTATGAAGGCCAAACACTTCTTGTTGGCGTTCACCCATTTCTGGTTATCAATCGAGTAGGCCAGCTCCAATGGAGCATGGTCCCTCTTCCTTTTCTCAAACTCAGCACTTTCCTCGGCCGACTGGTCGGGCTATTTGGTTGCTTGGTGTCAACCACCCAATGCGCATACGAACGCCAAATCAACTTTCTTCCTCCATTCGGAGTAGTCCCCCCTTAGCAGCGGGATGTCCTTCAAACGGGCCATGAGGTTGAGACCTCCTGAAAACCACAAAAGATGTGAGATCACCAAGGAAAACAACCGTATGCATTAATTCAACGTTGGTATAAATTAAGCATGCAATCGTTTTGTGTTATTTAAAATTACATCACCGTTGGGCAGAAATAAAGTTAAATGCACCTTTAATACTTAAGGAAAAGCGATCATGGTCATGTTTATTAATAACGTTGGTCAATTAATAACATGAGACATAATCATCTTTAATTACTTTGTCACATCTTTATTTCAAAATTTAAACAACTTTGTTGCATCATTGCAATTTAAAACATACATTTGCAGCGGAAACTTAATAATAACTTTCTTTATACTTTGATCTTTGCAGAAAAAATTCTGCCTTTAAAACATTCTCTAGTCAAAATATACTTGCAATAAGATGACTAGAGAAAACTATGCAAAAAAATGCTAAAGAAAAAACTTAAGCAAAACAAATAAAACAGCTCTGTAAAAAATAAAACAGAAAAACTGTTAAAAAAACGCCTTGTTGGGCCTTCCCTGGCGGCCACTGGGTAGTTTGACCAACACAGCAGCACGCAGACACCTGTGTTTACCACCAGCATGGCTTGCTTCGGCCATGCCATGGCCACACGCGCCAGCCTCTATCTGGCCAGCGCGGCTGACCTAGATCAGACGGACGGCCAGCGTCTCGGCTATAAGAACCCCGGCCTTGACCACAAACCATAATCCCCATTCTCCCTCACGTCCCGTGCCAGCGTGGGCGTTGGCGTCCCACGCTGCGGCCAGCGTGGACCTGCGTCGCCCACTCGAGCTACGCTGCGCGTCCACCCCGCGTGGACACAGCGGCCTTAGCGCCCTCAAGCGCTACCGTGGCGGCGTCCCCGGTGGTCCGCGTCGGCTCATTGGCGGTGGCGCTGTCGCTTCGCTACTGACCGCCGTCGGCGCGTGGAAAGTCGACGAGGCGGCTTGCCCCTCCTCCCACGGCCTCTCATGGTAGCGTGGCGTGGCTCGCCGAGGCCGAGGTGAGGCGCCAGTAGCGCCCTCTCCTCTCCACTGCTCCGTGATGGCTGGCCCGACGAGGCGAGGTGAGGCGGCGGCGACATCGCGCCCCTCCCTCTGTCCCTTTGTGTGGCGGCGCGGGCGCGCGGGTTGGCCGAGGCGAGGCGGCCGCGCCGCGCCTCCGCTTTCCCTCGCCGAGCCATGCCCCTCCTCGCCTTGCAAGGCGTCCACCCGAGGGTGGGCGCACCACCGTCAAGAGGGGCGGCGGTGGAGCCTTTTCGCTCGCCTCCTTTTTTTTGTTACTTTTCTTTGGGGATCTATGGGGTTAGAACTTGCGTTCGGGATCTTTTGGGGTTTTAGTTCTAGGGTTTTGCTTTGCCCCGAAGGGTGTGTTCTTCTTCTAGATGTCTCCACAATGGATGCCCATCTAGATCGAGAGGAACGGCGCGACCATAGGGCAGGCGCACTTTGGATCTATTTCTTTTTCTTTTGGACTCTTGCTTTCTACAAAAGCACTGATAAATCTAGCAACTAAAACTTGCTCTGATACCAATGTTAAAATCACCTTTACAAAGGATCTAGTCTAGATCTAACAATAGCACTATACATCACCTTTGTAGATCGAGAACGGAGAGAGAGAGAGAACCGAGACGAGCTCTACCTGCTCCCTGGCTCGACAGACACGAACCAGAGGGAATGCCCGAGCTGGTGCCGGAGCTAGAACCTCCGTCATTGGCCATGGGTGGAAAGGGGGTGAGTGTGGCGGCGGTGGAGCTTTCCGTCGGCGCAGCGCTTAGCCTAGATCGGATAGGGTTTGTAGGTGGGGCGGCTAGGGCACGTCTGACCTCGTGAGTCGTGCTGCCGGCTCCCCACCACTTTATATATAGCGCTGGCGACAGGGGTCCACCAACCAGATAAGGTTGGACGCCCCCGATCAGGACGCAGTTAGGGGCGTGCTGGGCCATTGGGCCCAGTCACGTTGAGATCTATCTAACACTGATACACCCATCTCATCATTTGCAGTATTGCAATTACAGAACATTAGCACAATGTCATGCATCCAAATGGGTTGGATGGTTCAATACTTACCTTACTCTATTGAAAGGTTAAATGGTGTCCTTTTGAGTATGAGTTCCTACCCGATTTCTGTTTTATTTGTGGGATCATCGGCCACACTGATCGAGAGTGCTCCATTAAGCTGAAAAAAGGTGAGGAACCAAAATTTGGCAAATGGTTAAAGTGGGTACCACCAAAGAGGCAGAACTCTGAAAATCGGCAAAGCTGGAATGATGGAGGCAATAGAAGGCAGAATAGCTGGAGTAGTGGAGGCATCTGCATCGAATTCCTCCATGACTAACAGACCTTTATCGAAGGTCCACGGACCCTCTTCTACTGCCTTCTTTTTCCCTGATGCTTGATGAAAGGTAAATAGGAAAATATTCTCACCCAGGTCCTTTACGTCAATACCCTTCATCGGACACCAGATCGGTCCCAACGCATTCTCCATAGCATCGGCAATGGCAGGTTTGTCGGATAAGAGCTTCCCTATCGCTTGCACCTCTGGAACTCCTCCTCCCTTTCCCGATCCCATCTGGCTAATCTTCACGCCCTTCCTTTCTGCCTCCGAGAGTTTCAGACTGCGCATCATGCCCTCAACTCGATTCATCTCCCCAGCTTGGAGAGAGAAAAAAACTGCTACACGATGGACGAAAGACAATCTAGGTAAAGGTGTATTACGACCAGGTGCCCTAGACCAACACCCAGAAGGCTTTTTGTGGACGTGGGAATTGAGATCGGAAACAAACTCGCACTAGTAAACGAATGGTAGCGCAAGACAGGAATCGTGTGGGGTTTGGAGTCAAAGACAGCAACACAGATCACCGGTGACGGCGTTGACAGAGGAAGACGATGGGCATTTCGCCGATCGCCCCACTAATCGCCCGGTAATCACGGAGACCGAACCGTCACGCGAGGGACGGACTATGAAAACAGACGCACTGCTGCTACAGCAAGCGATAGCTCGAAATGCCCATGACTTGGCGCTGAATGGAGTTTTATTTAGAGAGATTAAAGCTTTTGCTCGTCTAAATTTTAATTCGTTTTCAATAATATATTGCCCAAGGGCTTGTAATAAGGTCGCAGATTTTCTTGCGGATTTTGGATCGAAGATGGTGTATCATCCTCAAACCGTATGGCCGGGTGATGCTCCTACCTTCATCCATGACTTGGTTTCCAGCGATTTGGCTGGACCGTCTGGTTAATGGAATGAGACATTCCAAGTTAAAAAAAAAATCCTAATTGCCGACTGCCCATTTAATGTAATGTTGTACTACTAAATAAACAAATATAGAAAATGAGTAACGATTTTAATTTTTCTATTGTAGTGAACCTATAGTACTCCTAAGACTGAAAATGAGTAATGATAACCGTTTCGAATTTAATTCATATTGCCAAGACTACTAGTCAAACCACTGTGGCATATCTGTGAAAGGTAATTTATTGCCCCCTGACCATAGTCAGTTTTTTGTATAGTTGAGGCACATAGTAGTAATATTTATTATTTATTTTGAAAGATGAGAGACCAAGCGAGATAAGACCAAAAAAAGTGAACGGTGAACGTGAATAATAAAATGCTGGTCAATTTGGCATGATTTTGATTCCTCAGTCCAAAACAGAACATAGCTTACTCTATAAAAGATACAAGATTGTATATGTCTACTCCATGAGACTAAACAACCTAAGTGGCAGTTGGGATATAGTTGGGATGTCCTTGTCATTATAGTCAAACACTTCTGTATTTCTGCAAAATTAAAATTCGCAGGTAAACTACTCTAGTGAACTTAGACCCTATTTCTGTATGTACTCAGAACAAGAGGGCAGAAAATAACTGATGTACACGAGCAGAAAAGAATGAAATAAATATGAAATTTGATTCAGTGCAGTGTCAGTTCAGAATTGATCGAAAGATGAAACAGCAGCAAGACAGCAACGATACTGCTGCTCCTTCCTCATCAATGCCATGCTGCAACTATCTCACACCCTTATTGCTATGGCGTTGCTCAACATCAGCTTCCTAGCCTTCCCCAGCGGAGGTAACGGTAGCGGAGTCTTTCTTGCCTGACCATGTCTCCATTTCTGAACCTCAGAGTTCAGAGTAGGATATAAAAATAATCATGGACATAGATGTTGTATGTCATTTTTTGTTGCAAATTGGTCTCTCCTTGGCTTCTGTATTAATGTTTACCAGTGGATCTCAAACTGGCAGCACAACAGAAGTGGATTGGCAGACGAGACAGCGCCGGCTGACCTCCGGCATGAACCCACACCACCTTCTAGAGGAAGCCAAACTGGATGTAGTTGAACAATACAGACTGAGGTTCAGTTTAAATATCTCTACTATTACATTCTGCTTATGTAATATAAATGATTTCTGAATTTCAGTTTTATTCTGCACTTAACTGTCATGCCTGCTACTCTGCATCTGACGGAATGAAAAGATGCAGAAAGATCTGGGGCCACCGAGCTAAGGAGATGGGAAATAACGGAGGCGCAATCGTGTGAGTTAAGGATGGGCCTACATGTCAGGGTGCATGAGATAGGTACTTAAAGCCGGTTTGAATATTATTCTTATTTCCGTCACAGCACTGTAACGTCTAAATCTGTGACAAGTAATTTACCGGTTCCCTTATCATGTCAGTGTTTGGTGTTGCTGAGCCCACATAGTAATCTTTTTTTACAAGATGGGAGACCAAAGAGATAAGGAAAGCATGAATATGAAACCAAAAAAAGAATACTGGTCAGCGTGTTGAAAAGTATTATTTATTTCTTGAGTCTGAACTGACTGAGCTTACTAAATGCAAGATAGAGAAACATCTATGTTCCAGAGACTAAACAACAGAGGCGGCTATTGGTGGCAGTTGGCATGTCCTTGTCATTATCATCAAACGATCCTTCAATTCCTTTTTATAACAATTCAAAGTGTGCTAGAGCTATCATCGGATTCATTATATTCTTTGACTTTATCATCTTCAAACACCGTTGACCAGTTTGGATATTTAAGTAGATCAAATTATCATGCTTTCAGCATACCACCTCATAGATCGCCTACACTTTGCTCCCCCACACTACAGTGAATTTGACATGGAGGTCGCCATATCTGTAGTTACAAGTGAATTGCTTAGCCGTGCCATCTCCTTCCTGATAAAGCAGTACTCCTGCCAAAGCCATGTACGATTAAATGAGAAGGTGGAGAGGCTGCAGCATCTCCTGATGAGAGTGCAAACTGTTGTGGAGGAGGCTGATGGGCGATACATCATGAACTCTGGGATGCTAATGCAGCTCAAGATGCTTTCAGAGGCCATGTATCGAGGCTACCATGCACTTGACACCTTTAGGAACCAAGGCCTCGAGGGCAGAGGCAGCGAGGTTTGCAACTCCTCCCTTTTATCTTTCGCTACTCCTCTTAAGCGTTCTCGCACAACTGCATGTGCAAGAAAGGACAAAGTCATGCAACTTGACTTCCATGGGGCCTTGGAAAGCATAGAAATTGTTGTTGCTAATATGATGGAGTTTGTTCTTCTTTTGGGTGGATGCGACCGCATGTTACGTAGACCATATGATACATATCTTTACCATGAAAAGATCATGTTCGGACGCCATATGGAAAAGCAACAGCTCTTGAACTTCTTGCTGCAAAGCAACCCTCCCAGTGATGACCCGGTTGTGCTTCCAATCATAGGTGGTCGCGCAGTTGGGAAGAAAACATTGGTTGCTCATGTGTGTGGCAATGAGAGGGTGCTCTCACGCTTCTCTTCAGTTTTGCACTTGAATGGAGATAACCTTTTGAGTATACTTGAGCATGGAAGGACCATGTCAGGCGAGATGTTGGTAGTTGTTGAATTTGTTTCCAATGTAGATGACAAGGACTGGAAAACATTCCACTCATTTGTCAAGACAATGGCTAGAGGTAGCAAGGTGATCCTCATAAGTAAACTTCAAATATTGACCAGATTTGGATCAGCAAAACCAATTTTTCTCAATACCCTGTCTTGCGAGGAATTCTGGTACCTCTTCAAGTCATTAGCATTCGGGAGCGCAAATCCGATAGAATATCCACAGCTACTACCGATAGCAGAACAAATTTCCAAGGAGATGCAAATGGAAGGGTCACTTGTCGGAGCAAATACGTTTGCGGATGTCATGAGACAGAACATGAATGCTAAATTCTGGCTTTGCCTATTGAACAAGATCAGAAGATTGGTAGAAAATAACCTCTCCACATATGGTGTGCGTTTGAATACACTTATGGAAAAAGGTCACCTAGTGGACATGACAGGTTTTTCTTTTCAACCACTACGCATGATACCTTATACAGCTAAACTTTCAATGAAGGATGAATTACCAAATCTGACACTTGCTGAGCTCCTCATAGATCCTAGTGTAAGGCCAAAAGGGGAGTTCAGTTTATTGACATGGAAATCAAGGATTCCTCCTTATAAGTCATTTGCTCACTTTGTTCCGAACAATCCTCAGGACATATCTGAAGGTACCCCCTTGTCAGGGAGGAAGCGACGAGGAGTGTCTCAATGATCATGTAGCATGTCACCAGAAGTGTAGTAGAACTTTAATTTTTCATAGAATTTGTAGTTTGACAAATGCCATGAAAAGTAGTCCTTTAATTTTTCATAGCCTGCCCCAACTTGCTTAGGACAAAAGGCTTGGTTGTTGTTGGTTGTTGTTGTTTTGTAGTTTGACAAAGACCCAATCGAATAATGTTGCTCTGTCATTCAGCCATGCTTTGGTGGAAGCCACCTTGTATACATAACTAATATTTTTCCTATAGTTCTCTTTCTCCTTTTACATCTCCATCTTTATTTTCATCCGATTTTAAGGAGATTTTGAAGCTCTCTACTTTTCTACTCTTAATTAAAACAAGACCCAGATTGTGAAGCTTGTATGCAGTCGCATTCTAGATGGTAGGAAAAACTTGATTAAAAGTGGATCTAAATAGATAAAGAAATGTCATAAGAAAAAGACAGAGAGAGAAAGAGAGAAATCAATTATTATACAGCCCCATTTTTTAAAACAAGAGAAAAATCAATTATAGAAAAGAGAAATTGTGAAAAATGCAATTTAGGTTGGCAATTTTTTGTTTTGATGCTTATAGTTCATTCCAATTAAACTTGGTTCATGTAACTCCGGAAGAAGATTAAGCCACAAATGCACGGACCGAAAGAAGATTAGGAGTTCGAGATATAGAATAACATTAATTGAATAACCCCAATGTTTTTATGTTTTGTTCACTGGCCACTGAGCTTATATGACATAGGTGGTGAGGTACACAGGGCTCCATTTCGTCAGAAAGTCTCCCATGTATGGCAAAAGGGAACATGTTGAAAGGAACCTTGCAGAGTCTAACAACACCTTCCTAGGCCATGATTCTGAAAACGTTCAGAGGCTTTGTATGCTACAGAAATTAAATACCCTGTTGTATGTGACATGAGCAGGCTGACGGTGAACGAGACGTCACTCACAGTTCATGTTGGTGTACACAAGAAGTCACTCACAGCTTATGACAACAGCATTGCGATAGTTTAAAATCTAGTACTCCCTCTGTTTCGAATTACTTGTCACAGATTTGTCTAGATATGCATATATCTTGGTGGTTTTTGTATATAGATACATCCAAATCTAGATAAATCCGCGACATCTGATTCGGGACAGACGAAGTACTACCTCTGACCCAAATTAGTTGTCGGGCGTTAACTGAACCTAGACTTTGCCTAAATCCGTGACAACTTATTGTTCGACTGAAATACATGGACCAAGTAATTCTATTGATTTCCAAGGTATATGACATCCAATATTCTGCAAACTTCCCCGTAGAAAAAAAAAACAGTGCAAATTCAACAGCACTAGTCGGAAGGTGTATAAGGAGTTGCTGCTTACCAGGAAGTACTGCTGCTCGTGTAACCCCGCGCTCGTGTGTGTACTCGGTAAACTGTCGTTCCTCGCCTCACTGGATTAATCTCGATGATGCGGCGGCGGCGGAGGAGGACGGTGAGGGGACAGTGAGCTGCCAGAGACGGCACCTGCTGAAGAAAAGAAATATGAGCTGTTTTCTACAGAGAGAAAAAGTGCAGCTATGGAAGTGTAGAGCGATACCATAGACGCGGCTGGAAGCCATGGGACTCCGGAGACGGTCTAGATTGCCGCCGCCTCCGTCAGAGCTCCGTCGGGAAGGCGCGGTGGGCGAAGGAAGGGGATGGGGGCGGCGACAAGGGCCTGTTTTGCAAAGAAGTGGTCTGACCCAACGGGCCTCGGGCCCGGCAGTGTAATTGGGTCGAGCAGCCAGCCTTTTTGCACGCACACGCTGGTCAAAAAATATAGATGACGCCGAAATCACCAGAAAAAGGCTAAATATTTCTTTTTAAAAACCAAATCGTACTTCTAAGATTCAAACAATTTCAAAAACTAAATCCGGATGTAGCCCCTGATTTATCCCACGAATGTGTAAAATACTAATTGCAAATATTTTATATTATAAGCAACAAAAATGATAAATGTGTGGACCTTTTAAATCTTAAATTTTATCGTATTTTGTCACTTTTGGGTAGCCCATAATGATATAAAGAATCTCGGCTTGCATGCTTATAGGATATAACATTGATTTTGTCCCCATAATTTATTTTTGGATGTTTGAAACTTGGAAATATGTTTATCAAGTTTTTTCAATGAATGGAACAATGGTCCTCGAGAGTCAAAGACACTTTCTAGAAATTGTTTCTCCAAACTACGAAACCATTTTTACTTTTGAGCTCGTTGCACTACCATCTTTAAAACTAAATTCTATGTTGATGGGTTTTGACGAACTTCTCTTCTTCCAGAACTATTACAGTTGTATTCGAGTTGCAGTGTAAGTGTATTCTGGTTTTAGCGTGGTGGACTTTGTTTTTCGGTATACTATGGACTTTGTTTTCTATCGCACTAGTAATCTGTTTTATGTGTACTTTAGCACTCTGTTTTTAGTGTATTTAGTACTTTGTCTTTGGCGTACTTGTATTTCGTTGTTAGTATACTTGGTACTTCATCGTTAGTGTATTTAGTACTCCGTCCTCAGTGAACTTGTATTTCGTCTTCAGTACTTTTACTTTGTCGCTAGTGTACTTGGGAAAACTCCAACAAAAACCCCAAATCAGACACAGAAAATGTCTGATTTGGTCTGTTAGTCAGTCCCTCCCGTGAAAAAACGACATTTTCTTGTTTACGTGTTTCGGTGCACCCAACACTGCCCCCAAGTCGGGTGCAGTCAATGGAGTCTAAAGGCGAGGATTAAGGAGCACGCATGCGTCACCGTTCAAGGTCGCCCACAACCTGCCCAAGGCGCATGATACTGTAGATCTTTGGTATTCCTTCTAGAAAAACTCAAGTAAAACATGGGTATATAGCTTGTTGACTTGCACAAGCATCTGAGCTTTCATTCTGATATTAGGTAAGTACATCCTAGAATCAAATTCTGAATTGATCTCAACATATCTTTTTTACTTGGCCAGCTCTTTAATGCTGGAAGAATCGAAACTTATCCAAATTTGACTTCAAATGATGCTTCAAGTCATTTTTGAGACTCTCACTTAGTTGTGTGCTCCTCATACCCAAGATAACGGATTTTTTTATAAAACATTCGGCCCACTTTTCTTTTACTTTGTAAATACTATCCAACCAAGTCTGTTGGCACTTGACCTCTCCTATTTTGAAAAGCTTCTTCAAATGCTTCTCGAAGCCCATGTTAATACATACAAGAACTAAAGTCTGCAACAAGAGTTGATTCTTTATCCATATAACTAGATGAATGTTTGACAACATTTTGCATAATGTGAAAAGTACACAATCCATGCTGTGCTTCTACAAAAACATACCCAACTGCATTTCCCATTGCTTGATCTAGTGTATATGGTTGTAGGTTTCTTTTGGTTATGTATTGATAAGAAAGTAGCAAACAAACATTTGGAAGATTCATATGTCTCATCATAGAGAAAAGAAGCACCAAATACAATAGTTTCTCTAAAATGGTTAAACAAACAAACACACCAAATGGCATGTGTTCCTTGTTTGTTCCAAAAGTGGTGTGAAAGGTCATAACATTACCAAAATGAAAATAATCAATGATTATCTTGGCATCAGCCTAGAAAATGTTTGTTATCTTTTCATCATAGTCTGAAAATCATGTTTGAATGATGGATTCTCTGTAGCCCTCTCTTGAAAATATTCTAGCATACTACCTGCTTCACCAGACTTAAGGTATCTTTGGCTCTTAGTTGTCCAATGATTTATCTGATCTCGGGGAGTGTAACTAAAATTAGATGGTCCAATGATGCCCACAAGTATAGGGGATCACTGAAATCTTCGATGGGAAGTATTACCCAAATTTATAGTTCGACTCAAGGGGAACACAAGAATACCAATAAGACTTAGCAATTGAGGCGTCACTCTCAATCACACCTATATATCAATAAACTTGCAAAGAAAGTGGTGATTTATGGCATTTGTTTCAAAGCAGTAAATAAAGCAGCAGATTTCTAGTTTTCATCGGAAGTAATGTTGTGAAACTTTCAGTGGCTAAAACGCAGGCATGAGGTAATAGAGGGGTGTTGCATGAATGATATTCATCATATAATGTACCATACTAACATGAAATTTATGTCTAATTTTAGTTGTGTGTAGGTATGTGCTCCAAACATAATCATGCATGTGAATTTACATAATATCTTTTGTCCCGCCTGCCCATTTCACCGGGGGCAATGAAATTAAGATCTACCTTTTCAAATAGACTGGAACAAAGCATTAACATTTCATAAACACACAATATCCTCAAACTATCATATATTCCCATTGTTTTCTCTAACTGTCACCTTAGGGTTCGCAGGTTCAACACAAAAATGGGTAATATACTTTGCAAATACATACCAAACTCAAATATATGATAGAGAAATAAAAGTTCAGTACTAGAATCATGTCACTTGGGCCCTAGCAGCAAGCATTAAACATAGAAAAAGTGTACCAACACTCATACAAGAATGTCTACAAGATAAACACCTCAAATCTCGATACATATGGATGATTACATGATGAATCTCATCCAATCACCATCCATCTCACATGCCTACAGGGAATTACTCACACATGATGATGGGGGTGAACTCATGGTCGTTGGTAATGATGTGATGATGATGGTGGTGGATAAGACCTCGAAATCCCACTCTCCGGGGTGAAGAGAAGGACCAATCTGACCCCTGAAATGAAGATCATGGCTCTGGAGGTGCTCTGTTTCACGAAAGCTCCTTCCTTCTAAAAAAACTAGGTTTCCAAGGTATATAAGGGGGTACGCCAAAGGAGAGGCCGAGATGATGCTCCACGGCCAAAAGGGCCTGGGTGGCACGCCCACCCTTACTGGGCGTGCCACCTGGTATCTTTTGGGCCTCGTGGCTCCGCTCGTTTGATTTTAAAGCTCAGACTTCATTATTTGGTGAAAAACTGATGTGATATTTTTTCACGATTTTATTTTCTGCGAAAACTAACAGAAAGAAGACTTTTGCTAAAACAGCAATAAATTTAGCAGTTTTATCCAAGTATGGAAAGATTCTGAATCAAATCATCAAGCAAATGTTGGAAATATAAGCAATAATCCATATGATTTAATCTGAATAATAAACTGATAAAGCATGATTATACAAATAGTACTAAAACTAATCATGCAGATCAACAAAGTAGATGAACAGATTACATCTATACAAGACAAACCTATCACATCTACGCCAAACGCTAGAACTAGAAACTCTAGCATAATCTGAAAGAAAGAGATTGAGATCACATACAATGCGATTGGGCGGTAGCAGCAGCAGCTGTCGCCCATGTTGAGGTTGCGAAGAGATCGCTGATGTCCGGAAGAAGTCGTCGGGAACTCGTCGTCGTGGTTGCCGATAGTCGCGCTTGAGCTCCCCAAAAACCTGATCCCCTCACCCGCATGAGTTCACGAGAGGCGGGTTCCGTCGAGATCTTCTGCGGTGCATGCCGCAAGCCGGGATGGGGAAGATGAAAGGCGGCGACACAAAGTTCTGAAAGTAGGCGCGTGTGTGGATTGATACGGTGCCGATTAGGTTTAGCCCGGACGCTTATATAGTGCAGGTTAGGAAGATCGTGGGCTCAGCCCACGTCCGAGTCGGTAACAACCACGTCCATAAAAACTGGAAACGGCTGTAATTAACGCGTCCGTTAATGACTCATAATCAGTTCTCCCAACCAGCAAAATAAAGCTCGGCTCGGCGAGATTCCCGCAACCCGTGGCGCGCGCATCGTGACGAGGCGAGGCGAGGCGTGGCGAGGCGGGCGACATCGGAGGAGTGCGTGAGGGTTACTCTTTTTGTCACACCTTAGTGAGTGGTGCAACACTCTACTATATAAGGTGGTCCAACTCCCCTTCAACTAGCAATGTGGGACTAAACTTTAGCACTACTAGCACAGCCATATGCTGCCATACACAAGTGGGCCAAAGAGAATTTTAGAATTTGTCAAATGGGCCAACAACCCAATATACACCAAATTCCAACAATCCCCCATAAAGTATCATTGGCACATCACATCACTTTTCCTTCCAGAACATTGTTTTATATACCAGTACGTAGTGGAGACTTTTAAGTTGAACTTCCACGTTAAACTTCATGCTACACTAGCTAGCAACTTGAATAGTGGACTATGCCTTGAACTACAAGTTTTCTGCGCGCTAGTTTCACACAAAATCTAGACCGGTACAGGGCTACCGTCGGCTTCCCCGTGGTTTGGATCTTATGCGTCATACTCCAGGGCCTTTCATGAGTTTATTAGAGAGCACCCAACTCTCACGGGATGCGACGTTTGACAGTCAGACTCACATAGGTGTGTTCCTCAAGAGATGTTTTGCAGGACAACATCTCCGCTTATAAAAAGCCACTTGGAACACATTAAGATAAATATCAACCTGTCATGCAGATTAAGAGAGTATTGCCTCTTTATGGAGATGTAAATATAATATGGGGATGCTCTCCTCTCAGCTGACCAACAGCTTGTCTCCCAGCTCTAATTCACGGGATCTCCGATCACATAGAGTGGGTTGCCACTGGGATCAACTCATAATGTGGTTCTCAAATCCATCTCCCTCGATGCATTATCTATCACATTGCGTGATAGACCCTTTGTGAAAGGATCTGCCAGGTTTTTAGATGTTTGGATATAATCCAACGCAATAACTTCGGAGTTTCTCAGTTTCCTGACAGATTTCAATCTCCTCTTCACATGCCTTGATGACTTCATATTATCCTTAGAACTATTTACTTTGACGATCACAGTTTGATTATCACAGTTCATCGGTATGGCGGGTATTGGGTTTTCAACCACAGGTAAGTCCATCAAGATCTCACGAAGCCACTCTGCTTCAACAGTGGTTGTGTCTAATGTTGTGAGTCCTGCTTCCATTGTTGACCTCATTAAGATGGTCTGCTTGCAAGACTTCCAGGAAACAGCGCCACCACCAAGTGTAAACAAATAACCACCTGTGGCCTTAATCTCATCAGCATCAGATATCCAGTTTGAATCACTATAACCCTCAAGTACCCATGGATACCCAGTATAGTGAATACCGTAACTCGCAGTGCCTTTCAAATAGCGCAAAACTCTTTCAAGAGCATGCCAATGATCATCTCCAGGATTTGACACAAATCAACTCAGTTTGCTTACAGCAAAGGAGATGTCAGGTCTAGTAGCGCTGGCTAAATACATGAGCGAGCCAATGATTTGATAATATCTCAATTGATCTTTAGCATTCCTTCGACTCTTTCGAAGTAGCACACTCGGATCATAAGGCGTTGGAGAAGAATTGCAGTCGCTATACCCGAAGCAACTCAATATCTTTTCCACATAGTGAGACTGAAGCAGTGTAATCCCACCATTGTCATCCTTTAGTAGCTTGATGTTTAAAATTACATCAGCCACTCCCAAGTCCTTCATCTCAAAGCAGTGAGATAAGAACTCTTTGACCTCCTCGATAACAGCGAGGTTGGTCCCGAATATCAATATGTCATCAACATAGAGACACATAATAACTCCCTCGCCCCCACCATGGCGATAGTACACACATTTGTCAGCTTCGTTTACAACAAAGCCTTCAGCAGTTAAAGTTCTTTCAAACTTCTCGTGCCACTGTTTAGGATCTTGCTTAAGACCATATAAAGACTTCACTAACTTACACACCTTTCCTTCATGACCATCTACTACAAATCCATCAGGCTGCTCCATATAAATTTCCTCATCTACCTCTCCATTTAGAAAAGTTGTCTTAATGTCCATTTGATGAACGAGAAGACCATGTGAGGCAGCCAAGGAAAGTAGTACTCGAATAGTGGTCAATCTAGCTACAGGTGAGTAGGTATCGAAGAAGTCTTCACCTTCCTTTTGGGTATAACCCTTAGCCACAAGACGTGCCTTGTACTTTTCAATAGTACCATCAGGTCTAAGCTTTTTCTTGAACACCCATTTACATCCTACAGGTTTACACCCATAAGGACGATCAGTGATTTCCCAAGTACCATTAGCTAAGATGGAGTCCATCTCGCTTCGGACAGCTTCCTTCCAGTAGTCAGCATCTTGAGATGCATAGGCTTCTGAAATAGAAGTGGGAGTATCATCCACAAGGTACACAATGAAATCATCACCAAATGACTTTGCAGTCCTTTGTCTCTTGCTCCTTTTGGGAGCTTCATTGTCATCCTCCACAGGATCATCAGAGTGTTCTATCGGCATAGTGGGTTCAGGAATTATAGAAAATTCCTGACTAGATGAACTAGCCATCTCCTGATTTGATGAGCTAGACATGCCTTTCATAGGAAAGATGTCCTCAAAGAAAGTCGCATCATTTGACTCCATAATTGTACCAACATGCATGTCGGATACCTCAGATTTTACTATAAAAAATCTATAGCCAATGCTATGAAAAGCATATCCTAGAAAAACACAATCAACGGTTTTTGGTCCAAGCTTTCGCTTCTTGGGTATTGGAATATTGACTTTCGCCAAACAACCCCAAGTTCATAAGTAAGAGAGTTTAAGCCTTTTCTTTTCCCATTCCTCAAATGGAGTCATGGTTTTATCCTTTACAGAAACACGGTTTAGGACATGACACGCAGTCATTAGCGCCTCCCCCCACAATTCCTTGGAAAGACCCGATGTATCTAACATGGTGTTAACCAAATCAGTTAGAGTGCGGTTCTTTCTTTCGGCCACCCCATTTGACTGAGGTGAGTAGGGAGGCGTCCTCTCATGTATAATACCGTGTTCCATACAGAATAAATCAAATTCGTTTGAAAAGTACTCTCCACCACGATCCGACATTAGCCGCTTGATTTTAAGATCAAGTTGGTTTTCTGGCTCAGCTTTATAGATTTTGAAGTAGTTCAAAGCTTCATCCTTAGATTTCAGGAGATAAACATAGCAGTATCTAGTGGAGTTATCAATCAACGTCATAAAGTATCTTTTTCCACCTTTTGTCAACACACCATTCATCTCACAAAGATTTGAATGTATAAGTTCTAGCGGTGCTAAGTTTCTCGGTTCCGTAGTGGTATGAGACTTGCGAGGTTGCTTTGCTTGCACACAAACTTGGAACTTAGAACCTTTGACAATGGTAAATTTCATAATTAAACTCATATTGGCTAGCCGCGTCATGCAACCAAAGTTAATATGCCAGAGTCGTGAATGCCAAACATTGGACTCATTATCATTGCAAACATGATTAATAACTTTAGTACACGAGTCTGACAAAGACAAGCGGAACAGACCTCCACACTCATAAGCCTTTCCAAAAAATTGTACATACTTAGAAATTACAACTTTATTGGACTCAAATACCAACTTAAATCCATCTTGACATAAAAGCGAACCGCTGACGAGATTCTTATTGATGGAGGGAACGTGCTGCACATTCTTCAGCTATACGGTCTTCCCCGAAGTAAACTTTAGATTTAATGTACCAATACCATGAACAGAAGCATGTGAGCCGTTTCCCATTAGCACGGAAGAGGTCCTTGAGACCTGATAAGAGGAAAACATGAAAATATCAGAACATACATGTGTATTAGCACCCGTGTCTATCCACCAATCAGGAGAATGACATACTGAAAGGATAGTAGGTAAAATACCATACCTAGCATCCTTCATCTCAGTATCGCTAATAACAACATTCGCGGTCTTGCCGCTGTTCCCATGTTGACGCTTGTCAAAGAGATTAGGGCAGCTAGGAGCCCAATGATCAGGATCACCACAGACGTGGCAAGAGCCTTTCCTCTTATCATTTTTCTTCTTGAAGTTGGTTGAGTGTGTGGCCTTGTTATTGCCATCGAACTTTCCCTTTCCTTCAGTTTTGTTCTTATTCTTAAACTTGTGGGATTGGAAGTTTTTCCTCTGCACTAAATTGGCAGTAGAACCTTCCTCAAGTCCTCGAGCAGTTTTGTCCTTTGCTCTCGCCTTCTCTTCCACATGAAGAGACCCAATGAGATCCGTAACGGAAAACTCTTGTCTCTTATGTTTCAAAGAAGTAGCAAAGTTCCTCCATGAAGGAGGAAGCTTGGCAATAATGCCACCATCCACAAATTTGTCCGGTAAGGAACACTTGAACTGCTCAAGTTCTTTGGCAAGTGATTGTATCTCATGGGCTTGCTCAACGACGGAGCGCTCATCAACCATCCTGTAGTCATAGAATTGCTCCATGCCATACAGCTCAGTGCCAGCGTCTGAGACCCCAAACTTGGCCTCGAGCGCTTCCCACGCGTCTTTGCCATTATCAAATGACATATACGGGTCAACAATGTTGTCCCCAAGAACACTGAACAAAGCCGCCATAAACATGGTATCGGCTTTCTTAAAGTTCGCTTCCTCCTCAGTAGAAAGATCTCCTTCAGGCTTGCCAAAAGTGGCGCTATAGCAGTTTAGGTTTTCAAACCAGAAAACTTCTCTCTTGCACCATCTCTTATAGTGCATGCCATCAAAAGGAGGCGGCCTCGTAGCCGTGGCTACACCAGTGGAATTCAGTTGCCTATAATCAGGTTTTTGGATTGTTGGAAATATAAGCAATAATCCATATGATTTAATCCGAATAATAAACTGATAAAGCATGATTATACAAACAGTACTAAAACTAATCATGCAGATCAACAAAGTAGATAAACATATTACATCTATACAAGACAAACCTATCACATCTACGCCAAATGCTAGAACTAGAAACTCTAGCATAATCTGAAAGAAAGAGATTGAGATCACATACGATGCGATTCTTGGCGGCAAGCGGCAGTAGCAAGACGGTATCTCCCATGTTGAGGTTGCCGAAGAGATCGCTGACGTCCGGGAAGAAGTCGTCGTTCGGGAACTCGTCGTCGGACGACGTCGTGGTTGCCAGTAGTCGCGCTTGAGCGCTCCCCAAAAACCTGATCGCCCCTCACCCGTACAGGTTCACGAGAGGCGGGGTTCCGGAGGCCCTACTGTCCCGATCTGCGGTGCATGCCGCAAGCCGGGATGGGGAAGACGAAAGGCGGCGGCGCAAATTTCTGGAAGTAGGCGCATGTGTAGATTGATACGGTGCCGATTAGGTTTAGCCCGAACGCTTATATAGTGTAGGTTAGGAAGATCGTGGGCTCAGCCCACGTCCGAGTCGGTAACAGCCACGTCCATAAAAACTGGAAACAGCTATAATTAACGCGTCCGTTAATGACTCATAATCAGTTCTCCCAACCAGCAAAATAAAGCTCGGCTCGGCGAGATTCCCGCAACCCGCAAGCCGCGGCACGCGCGTCGTGACGAGGCAAGGCGAGGCGGGCGGCGTCGGAGGAGGAGTGTGCGAGGACTACTCTTCTTGTCACACCTTAGTGAGTGGTGCAACACTCTACTATATAAGGTGGTCCAACTTCCCTTCAACTAGCAATGTGTGACTAAACTTTAGCACCACTAGCACAGCGATATGCTGCCATACACAAGTGGGCCAAAGAGAATTTTAGAATTTGTCTAATGGGCCAACAGCCCAATATACACCAAATTCCAATATGTACTTGAAAAAGTAGATATATTTGAGATGTATCACCCAACAACTCGTCGACTAGCAAATTCATGAGCAGCTTTCGAAGCAATACCAGAGTCATCAACAATTTAAATTTCAAGCACCTGCACTTCATAGATCATTCGTTGTGATCGCAGTAGGTGGCATGCTTCTGGCAATTGAAGTACGTGTCTATGTTCAAGAAAGAGATCCGGTATTGCCCTTTTTTAGTCTTACGGTTGAATGAAAGGGTCATATGACCCGGTCATTCAGTTATAATCTTAGCTCAAGTATTCTTAACCATATTATCTTTTATCTACTAATTGTTTACCCTCTTTGGAAAAAACATACTTGCAGGATGTGAATTTACCATCAAAGTTGCTTTTGTTTTTGTACCTCTCTCTAATGTTAAACCATGTCCTTCCTCCATAATACCCCTAAAATTTCCGAGCCTCGTCTAGGGTGCTAAATATCATGCCAAGCTAAGGTATCCAAGTAGGTAGTACATTTTATCTATAGAATGCACAAGTTAAACAAAAAACTGTCATTTAGTTGCAGGAACAACAAGCAGAAGAAAACACAACCAATTCCTACTTAATTGAAAAAGGACATGCATCTAGAAATCTGTAAAAAGAATAAGACCTTTTGAAAAAATGAAATATGCTATTCTCACTTACTTGTTTGAATTAGCATTGAATTGATTCTCCATTAGTGATTGACTACTACAACTTTGAAATTTTACAAAATAAAATCCTTGCACTTATAATATGGATGCTCATATTGGTAGGAACAAGGAGCAGTGAGAAGCAAGGAGAAGGAAAAAAGTGAGTGATCAGCAAGACTGTGGTCCTATTTTGGAGCCAACTGGGCAAAAGGAGTGGTCATTGGTGCCAAACTGAGCAACATGTGTGGCTTGTTCCCTCCACAACAAAGCAGCAGTAAAGTAGTAGGAGGAGGCGGAGAGCCGCTAGATGAAATTAATGCGGTGGATATAGCCCAAGTCAGGATCTTGACTTTGTAAGAGCAAATTCGTAGCTGGTTCCAACGTCGGGACGATCGCTCGTTTTCATCCGTGTCGGACCACGAGAGGCGTACCAAACACTTCAATGATTGCGTGTTTATATAAATGCAATGGTATAGGACGGTTCAAAAGTTTGGTAGGACGAACTCAGCATTGTTAGCTCGAACCATATGGGAGGGCAGATGCCCCCTCTCTTATATTTGTATCGCATATAAATTAGTTTTCTCCACTCTTCATGGATTCCACTCAAGATCTAATGGCATAACACAAGGTAAAATTGGTTATTTGAAACACTATACGATTTAAAAAAAGTGAGTTAATAGAAACACATTTAAATAGAAGTGAAATATACGAATGAACAAACCATGAAACTTTAACGTCATCCAGAAGTCCTAATTAAGCAATGGTAACATGACTTACCAATATCTCTGCTAGATATAGCACATTTAAAAGGAACATATCTATGTATTTTTCAAGTTTGGTGTGTTATTATTTGTAGAGTTCACAACTTCTATTATGAAAACGGTATCTTTCAACCGACTTTTGCTACAACCAGCCATGTCCCTCATCGGGTCGCGTGTTGGGATTATCTATTGGCTTCAAACCCACTTTGTTATTGGCCTCTATCTCCCTTTCTCTCTATGTGCTAATGCGGCACACACATGAGCAAAAGGTAGGTGAAGCCTCACCGGCCGCCGAGCGATGCTGCCACCACAACCCTCTCTCCTTCCTCCTCACCGCCTCCCTCCTCTGACATTTCCCTTCCTCCACCTCGTCGTCCCCCACCTCCTCTTCCTCCACCTCATCTATTGGCGCCTCCAACGGCCTAAGCAGCAGTTTCGCCGTCGACTGCAGGGATAATAAGGGTGTTGATGTGGGAGAGTACAACTCGCAAGAGATACACCATGCCACCGTTGCTGCATCCCCGAGTTCTGAGTACCCAACTCCATGGATTTGTTTGGAGGTAGATCCAATCTCGGGTCATTATGTGTGATTCGAGCTCAGGGAAGATGGGAACAAGGACATTGTGTCGAGGATTGTCAGATCCAGCGATATCGAGGCACTAACGAGTTTTATTTGTCTTCACGAGCTCAAAAAAATGAGCTCGGTGATTTGTGGGGCATGTGCTTTTTGTTGTTATATGGTATTGCATTTTGCTAGTTGTGCGTATCGTTTTTATTGTGTAAGTATTGTTGGGCCATGCATATATGAACAAAAACTTTTATCCTACGCGGTACTCCCAAGATCTAGCTCAGGGGATATGCCACGAGATTTACCACTAGACGCGCATGTGCGGATTTTTGATGAAGCACGTCAGTTGATGCAGTGCCGACCGATCTCACGTACAATACCTTTGGATCCGCCACCAGCTCCTTCGGATCCACCACGAACTCCTTCGTATTCAGCATCACACATGCAATGCCTCTACTGGTATCCTCACGTGCAGGGAGGAGCTCCAGGCAGAGGATTGCTAGATCTTGTCTAGCCCAAAATGGGAGTGGATAAAATGACAGCTAGGTCAGGAAGTATCCCTTGTCACTCCACTTATATACATCCCTAGTTGAGCTCAACGTTTGAGGCACATCTAGGCCGTACCCCAATATTCGCACGGATCTAATCCATATGGGCTTCTTTCTCTTAAGTGTGTGACACTGTAGGTTCATGCACACCTAGACATGACATGAGTCATCACTCTTAGTTGATAGCTGGTAGCGGCTAGGGGTGGATATCGAGCTAGCTCAACTCAAATCTACTCAACTCGTAAATACTCATTAGTTAACGAGCTTGCTTGGCTCGACTCGCTAACATAACGAGCTTGTAATATCAGCTTGGCTCGACTCGATAAATACTCGATTGGCTCGATAAGATTAATAAGCTCATAAAGAAACTTAACAATGTAATAAATTCACCATGAAGTAAGAATACAAGAAGGATAATTCATCATTTATGCATCTTCATGTATACTTTGGTGACTTTAACATGACTACTCATGTTTATTTGGCATATTAGTATTGATTTTTCTTTTGTGCTCACTAATATATGAGTTAGCATATAAGTATAAGGATATTAACGAGTTTATCGAGTACTCGCAGCTCGAATCATTAAACTCAGTTCTCTTAACAAGCTAAAAAGCCAACTTAGCTCGACTCATTTGTGTCCGAGTTCAAGCCGAGTTGAGCCGAGTTTTCAAGTACTCGTTAAACTCGCGAGATTTGAGTTTTATTTTCACCCCTAGTAGCGGTCTCTAGCAAGACGTGCCAACTCCCAAGTGTTGTAAAGTCAGAAGATGAACCTTCTCAATGTGACTTTCGTTCAAGTCCCTTTGTCTCACGATATACCTTATCAAGCTATAGGTGAGAAGTTGCCATCCCTTTAATAGCTAAACTCTCTTCTCGTTTCATGATATACAATTTACTAGACTAACACTTAGTCCGACTCTTTGGTTAACACTTAATCAAGCCGCGCATGGCCATGCTTTCGAATCATATCACAAGAGAGGGTCCAGAGAATATCCTCATCATGGAGGGGCAAATCCCATCTTGGTAATCCATATCACGCAACTTGATTCACAATCAGCCCGAACTCTACCGTTATAACTGTCCATTTATGAAACAACGTTTAATAGAACCTAAGCTTGATTGCCTCTAGGGCATATTTTCAACAAGTATGCGGTAAGTAACACATGTGTTGCTTCATTTTATGTTACATACGGAATTTTGTAGATGTTATGTTACATACAGTATTGCAATTTGCTACATAAGTGCATAGTTTTTATTGTCTAAGTATGCACAAGGTTTTACAACCTCCATGGTCGTCAGGAAGGTTAACTATGGGAGAATTTCTTCGGCGATACATACGTGTTGAGATTTGCTACGTACATGCATCATTTTTGTTATCTAAGTATGATGATTTTTGTGCGTGTGCTAAAGAAGATTATCCCAATTGTACATACATGTTCATTTAGTGTTGGAAGATTTAGGCAAAAATATTGTATGCAATGCAATTTTCTGTTAACACATTTCTTACATTTTGTACAAACAAATCTGGTTTTGCTACTTACGATATTTTTTACGTGGCAATGCTCAAAATGTTGCAAAAGTTTTTGCTACACATCGCAAATATTTCAGTGCAAAATGATGTCACATTTTTGAAAATGATACATACACCAAGAAAAAATGTTATGTCCAAAACTGTTCCGCAGCACTGACCAAGAGGGACCACATATGCATGTGGATAGTCAAGCAGACTGTAGCTACAGCCATAGCTTTGGCTATTTTATTATATTTATTGAAACTAATGTATTAATAGTTGTAAGAGTGCACAAGTATTTTATCTACGCTTTAATTTGTAGGAATTGCATTGATAAATTCAAGTTTATGTGTAGCCAAAATGTAACTTTACTCCTTCTATAAAAAAAAGTATCACGGAGATTTATGTAATTATGAGCGTATCTAGACACTATTTAGTATATAGATCCATTCAGATTTTGAGAAAATTGCTACTCCCTCCGATCCATACTGGTTGACTTAGATTTATCTAAGTACGAATATATTTAGTTATTTTTTAGTGCTAAATATATATGTATCTAGACAAATTTAAGTCAACTAATATGGTTTGGAAGCATTTTTTTTAAAAAAAGGGGAGTACTATATACATACACACATGAAAAAAATCAAGATAGCGCGCCGCCCTAACTTACAGCTCCGCCCCTGTATAAATGTATGAAGAAGTAGCTGTTGGTTTTGACCACAGTGATTTGGTGCGATACCGCCATCAATGCATCACACGCGCGACGCTCATTTAAAATCCTGGTTAAGATGCTCGCTGCTGTTCCCAGAACTATAAACTACTCTACCGAGGTTTACAGTATTCACTTGTGTAGCTCTCTGTTTCCTCTTCCCGTCAATCCTAGCCATTCATTCTCTGTTTACAGTCTGCACGGTGCATGCAGTTCTTGCGTTCAGCCTGTCAGCTTCCGACAGAACTCATAACGAGAGGCAGATACTTTGTTAGCGAGGTGCGCACGAGATCGGCTCTGGCATGGATCAGAAAAGAAAGCAGGAAAGATGCGAGACGGCTCGGTGCCGCGGAGGGATCAGTTCAGTCAGTTCAGAGGGGAGATGAAACAGCAGCAGCAGCAGCAGAGACGACGACACATCTTCTCCTTCCTCGCCCACGCCCTCCTGCTGCTACTGTCCGTAATCCTCCTCGCGTTGCTGCTCAACGTCGGCGGCTTCTTCACCCAAGGTAACGACGGCACGGTGCATCTAAATTCCTTTCCTGAACTAGTCCCCTTCGAAACTCTCGGCTGTTCTGCTCTTGCCATACATTTGGAATGTTCCTAGTTAGGAGCAGTTCTGAGCTTCAGGGTAGAACTAATGTAACAAGGACTCAAGGAGCAGGTCCTGTAGCCGACCTGATGTTTCTGACTTTGCAGCGCTGGAGCAGTCGATGGGCGGGAGGAACGGCGGCCTTGCGCCGCCGGCGCCCAACGCCAGCGCGGACCCTCATACCTAGGAGCTATAGCGGCCGCGCGCTCGGAGGAGTGCACCGAGCTTCCATAACCAGCTAAACTGGATGTAGTTCTATGGTAGGGACTGTCACTTACTCAGTTTCAGCGTCAAGATTTGGGATTTCAGAGGCGGTGTCCCATTTTCTGCATCGATTGCGAAGGTCCTTAGCTGTTCTGCGACGAAAAGGATTGTAATGGCGAGTATATGAAATTTTAGAGAAAAGGCCTTATGGCTCTGCTTCAATGAAAGCAGTGGTTTAGGGCCTTTTTTTTATTTTGTTTTGTTTTTGGCATCAATCGCCATCAGTATTTTGTTCCAAAGACGAGTCAATTTGCGATTTACCAGTTCCGGCAACTGAGTTTGCAACATCCAAAGGAGCAACAGTGGATCCATCCCGGCTCTGGCTTTCTAGTTGGAGAAGGTGCCAGCGGCAGCACCATCTCACTTCAGTTCGGCCGAGCCATCCCAAATGGCGCAGCTGAAGATGGTCGCATAAGCAGCCCTGGTGTTGTCTTGTTGGTACTACTTCTGGTGGCCAAATGGAATTAAGTTATTTCTAATCGGAAGCCAGAATGGCTCACTCCCGAGGAGTTTTCTTTCAGTAATCACCATGTATCTAGTACTATGTTGTTAGCTTGACGTTAGAGGCACTTGGTCTGATTCATGAAGTTTGTACACAGCCTAATTCTCACATACTTCTTACACATCAACTAAGTATATGTTAAATTGTTTGTTTCACAATATAAAAGATAAAACTCGGTATGATATAATTATAAGATGTTTTTACCTTTTTCTGAAACACATGCATCTAGACGTTTTTTAGTGTGTAAATTCGAAACATTAAATGAATAAACTTACACACTAAAAAATGTCTAAATACATGTGTTTTAGAAAAGGCTAAAACATTTTATATTTTAAAACCAAGGGAGTATATTCATTATTTCACATTCTCGGACCCGTCACAAGCTAACTGTACACACACTGGATGGCATGTCTGTTCACTTTATTCCCGGTATCCCAACATCCACTTAGTGTATCCCCAAATTCTCTGAACCTTAACGGGCGTTCTTCCTCCCAATGAGAAAGGTGCTACACTGCAACTACTTATTTCCAGTTACGAGGTGTTTGTCATGTCATGACTGAAAATCCTGTCTTTGTATTTCAATTTATTTAAATCATGTCTTCCAAAAAGTTCACTTATCAGATTTACTACCCAATAAATTTGATAATTCGGCTTCGGGTTCGATCATGACCAAGACTGAATCCGTGGTAGGCTTTAAGCATTATATACGACTTTGTTTTTGGGGACTGACTCAAAGTTATGAATGATCATGAATCGAACCCAGATTACTTCGCCTGATTTTGATTAACTACTAGCTATCGACCAAGATATGGACTAACTTCTGGGCCGGATTTATAGCGTCCAAAAAACATTTCTTCCATTTTAATGCTTTTAATATCAAGAATGGATCACAGATACGTTTCTGGGAAGATAAGTGTCTTGGTCACAGTACTCTACGCGAGCAGTATCCATCTTTATATTCAATTATGAGACATAAAGGAGATACAATTTCCACACTAATGAAATCGAATTCTCTGAATGTGTCGTTCAGAAGAGATCTCATCGGTTCTCAATTAGTATCTTGAAATAATCTATTATTAAGATTGTCCACGATACAGTTGTCGGAAGGTGTGGACGAGTTTAAATGGAAATTGCTACAGAATGGTAAATTTTCTGTTGACTCAATGTATAAAGCCTTGATACAATCCGATATTACGATCAATGATAATAGTAAAATTTAGAAGATGCAGACACCACTAAAGACGAAGATATTCAAATGGTGTCTTCGTAAAGTGGTTATTCTAATCTTATAAAGAGGAATTGGCATGAAAATACACAATGTGTTTTTTGTCACCAAGAGGAGACGATTAGGCATTTACTCTTTCATTGTAAATTCGCAGTTCACCTCGCAGGATCAGCAGCTGAACCAATCTCCAGTTGTCACTCCACAGGTAACCGAGGTACCTTCTGTGGCTGATATTGGTAAGAAGAATAAAAATGTATGCATTGCTGGAAGTGTGTGGTTAATACTCATGCGACCAAGGACTGTAAGGCGGTCCACTACTATTACATTTGTGATTATGCCGCACATCCTACCTTAAGATGCCCGGTGCTGAAGTAGTCGCGCATGACTCCGTATATGGCTGGTATTGGCAGTGAGCAGACTCTGTTTACTCAGATCCCGGATGCGGTGACTCGTGATCATCTGACGCACAGTCAGACACCTATAGCTCTGGTGCGAGTTACTGGCCCGATGGTGTCCATGGATGTTGTTCAGCGGCAAATTGCTAGGAGGTGCCAGGTTCATGTTCAGTGGAAGTGGGAGGCGTTGCCATATGAAGATTCTGCTTTCTTAGTGAGCTTCCCGTCGTTTGAGGATTTGGACAGGGTTGATGGGATCCTGATGACTATACCGCTTAGTACTTCTCAGCTTACTTTCTCAGTTTACAGGACGGAGGAAGTGCCACATAAGTTTGAGATACGACAGGTTTGGCTTCATGTTGAGGGGGTCCCCCATATTTTACGCTCTTTCTAAGGTTTGTGGGCTGTTGGAGGTCTCATGGGAAACACTCTTGATGTGGATTTGTTCAGTCTGCGGAAGCGGATGGTAGTTCGTATTCTTGTGGAAATGTTTGATACAAAGGTTTTTCTGAAGCTGCATGATTCTTTGGGTCACTACATCGTGTCTGATGCTGTGGTCAAGCATAAGGTATATGAGTTTCGTTTCCGGATTGAACCGGAGGGTTATATTCCGGAACCATAGTTTGTCCCTTTCGTGTGGAGAAAAGGAGATGATGATGTTGATGATGATGCCAATGGGAAGTCTATGGAGGATGCTATGGATATTTCTAATCCTGCTACTGCCACTCAGGGGGCGGGTTCTGGTTCTTCCTCGGCCGCGACTGCGCAGGGTACCTCGGCGCCTTCATCTTCTTGTCAAGGGGTGCAGAGGGTGATTGCTGTCACTCCTTTTAATGCTAATCCGGTTACTCCTCGGGGACGACAACTTTTGGATGCACTTCGATTCCCCCCTTCGTGGAAAGGGCTATCCTTCGGCGACCCGTGTTTCTCTAGCTCAGTTACAGGAGGCTCTTTTTTCTGCCTCTATGGCAGTTCAGCGGACTTGCTCTTCTTCGCCGGCGAGGTCCAGGACGCATGTTATGGGTAGATCCATTCTTGTTGATGCTTCTCGGCCGGTCCTTGAGGAGGTAGTTCCCTCAGAGTGCTCGCAGGAGCTGATCCAGGAGGGGCTGGCTGACCGCGCCGTTCGTGATCAGGTCGAGGTTGGTGTTCTTGTGGGGACGACCTAGGAGGGGTTGGCCGACCGCGATGTGGTGGAGACCGCGTGACTCCGTCCTGGGAAGACCATGTGGCTCTGGTCATGGAGGACCTGGAGCTTCCTCGGGATGGGATGCCGCTATCCCCATCTCGGGTTTCGTCTCCTGCCATTGCTATGCCACTTGCTTCGCAGGGGAGCGGTACTCCATTCAAGAGGAGCTCGCGCCATGGAGTCGATGCTCTGGGGCGTCGGCTACTGATGAGGATTCCATGGTCAAGGCCATGCGTCGTAAGGCGGGGAAGAACTTAGACTCGTCAGGTATAATGAGTTCTTCAAAATTCTTTTTGTCTTTTTCTACTCCTGTTATTTCTTCTAAACTGGCCAATGTTGGCATTAGTTTGGGTAGCTCTGTATAGGATATACTTTTTTCTTCTAATGTTTTGCGACACATGGAAGTTGACCGTCTAACGGTTACTCCTAAGGTCGCCGTTGTTCCTGATGCTTCACTAACCGAGGAGGAGGAGTTGCATGCCACAGTAGATGGTCAACTCCTTTCTCACTTAGTTGGTGAAGTGTCGGAAGTGGACTTTGATGAGACTGGGATTGCCTCTATGTATGAGTTAAAAGCTTCTGGTCGGAAATCAAAGGGCCAGCGGTCGCATAAGAGATTCCGTGTATCCAAATCTCCTATAGTTTCTCAATGAATGGAATATTTTCAAATAGCAGAGGTCTTCGGGACTTGGTAAAACATTTATTCTTTGCTGATTGTGTGAGAGACCATAAACTGGATTTTCTGGGTATCTCTGAGACTGGTAGACGAGATTTTTCACAAGCACTGCTCAATCGCCTTTCTGGTGGAGTGGACTTTACGTGGATATCACATCCGCCGCGTGGTTGTTCTGGGCGGCTCCTGTTAGGCGTTTGAGATGAGACTATGGAAGTTTTAGCTAGTTCGGCGAGAGATTTTTTCATAAAACTCCATATCCGCAACAATGCTGACAATTTCACATGGTCTCTAGTAACTGTTTATGGTGCTGCCCAGGATGATTATAAGGCTGATTTTTTACGCGAGCTTGTGAATCTAGCAAAAAGGACAATCCATACCCTATTCTTATAGGAGGGGACTTTAATTTTCTGAGATTCCCTCATGAGAAAAGTCGGGGTAGGTTCGATGAGCATTGGCCATTTTTGCTCAATGTTGTTATTGATAGTCTGGACTTAAAGAAGGTTACAATGTTAGGAAGACAATTTACCTAGGCTAATAGTCTTCTGGAGCCATACGAGAAACTAGATAGAGTGCTTATGGATACCGACTGAGAACATAAGTTCCTATGGTTACTGTCCGCGCTCTAGAGCATATCGAGGCTTTGTCGGATCATGCACCTTTACTTTTGTCTTTTGGATCGCCACTATGGAAGTCCATGAATGAGTTTAAATTTAAACTCCGATGGATGATCCGTGATGGTTTCTACAAGATGGTTAAGGCTATTTGGGTGAAACCGGTTGGTGGCAAAATGCCTATCCTAAGATGGAATAACAAAATGCGTGTTTTACGCAAGTTCCTTCGTGGTTGAGCCAGAAATACCGCTGGAATCCTCAAAAACAAAAAAATACGCCTAACTTCTATTATTGATGACTTAGAGGCTTCCGCGGAGGTCAAGCCGTTAATTGCACAAGAAATTAAGCTTAAAAGACAATCGAATGCAAAGATAGTCCGACTTCTGCGTGAAGAGGAACTCAAATGATACCAACGCTCTAAGGCGAAGTTATTCTGGAAGGAGATGAGAATACTAGATACTTTCATGTTGTTGCCAATGACAAGCATAAGAAGAAACTTATTCACTCTCTGATCCAGGATGAAGGTATGATTGAGGGACATGAGCAACTAAAGTCATATATTTTAGCGTATTATAAATCCTTATTTGGGGCCCAGTGGAAAATTCTTTCTCTCTGGATGAGTCTCAAACGGCCGACATTCCTCAGGTTTTTGAGGAGGATAACAACTTTCTGACTGCCTCGTATACCGAGGAAGAAATCAAGACAGCGGTTTTCCAAATGGAACATAACAAAGCGCCAGGGCCCGATGGCTTCCCAGCGAAATTTTATCAAAAATTCTGGGACGTTATCAAGAAAGACCTGATGAATTTGTTCGAATTCCTACAAGTCAGCCAGTTGGACCTTCTTCATCTAAATTTTGGCAACATAATTTTACTGCCTAAGGTTAACAATGCAGAACGTATACAATAGTATCGCCCAATTTGCTTGCTTAACGTTAGCTTTAAGATTTTTACTAGAGTTGCCATGGTTAGACTTAACTCAGTTGCTGATCATGTTGTTAGCCCTTCTTAAACTCCATTCATGCAAGAAAAAAACTTCCTCGATGGTGTGGTAATTCTGCATGAAACAATTCATGAACTACACTCAAAAAATTGAATGGTGTACTTTCAAGATTGATTTTGAGAAGACATACGACAAAGTTAATTGGTCTTTTCTACAGCAAACACTCCGCATGAAAGGTTTTTCTGAGGAGTGCCGTGCTCTTATTCAGTCGTTTGTGTCTGGGGGTAGTGTTGCCATTAAAGTAAATAAGGATACTGGCAAATACTTCCAGACGAAGAAAGGACTGAGACAAGGAGATCCATTATCGCCTTTACTATTTAATATAGTGGCTAATATGTTGGCTATCCTTATTGAGAGAGCAAAGGCTGATGATAAAATTAAAGGATTAGTTTCACATCTTATTGATGGTGGTCTTTCTATTCTTCAATATGCTGACGATACAATTCTTTTTATGGAACATGATCTGGAAAAGGTTAAGAATCTGAAATTAATCTTATCAGCATTCGAACTGCTATCTGGACTTAAAATTAACTTCCATAATTATGATTTGTATTGTTTTGGCGAGGCCCAACAAGAGTCCCATATTTATGCTGAGCTTTTCGGCTGTGGTTAGGGGCAATTTCCAATCAACTATCTAGGAATACCGATACATTATCGGCGGCTTACGATAGCTGAATGGAAACTTGTTGAGGAAAGGCTAAAAAAGCGACTTAATAGTTGGAAGGGCAAATGTTATCCCTTGGTGGAGGACTAGTACTCATAAATTCAGTACTTACTAACATGGTACTGTATATGATCCCGTTTTTTCAATTACCAAAAGGTGTCTTGAACAAAGTGGATTATTTCCGATCAATATTTTTTTGGCAAGGGGATAGTGAGAAAAAGAAGTATCGATTGGCCAGATGGAATGTGGTTTGCTGCCCGAAGGAGTTTGGTGGGCTAGACATACATGATTTGCAAGTCAAAAACACCGCGCTTCTGGGAAAATGACTTTTTAAACTATTTATTGAAGATGGCGTCTGGCAAACCATGTTATGGAGGAAATATGTTGGGTCTAAAGTTGTGTCTCAAGTGGTTTGAAAACACGGTGATTCACACTTTTGGGCAGGGCTCATGGCCACCAAAAAACATTTTTCCGTTTTGGTGCTTTCGAGATTAAGGATGGATCACATATTAGGTTTTGGGAAGATAAGTGGCTTGTCCAAACTACTCTTCGCGAACAATATCCATCTCTATATTCTATTGTTAGATACAAAGGAGATACTATTACCACTGTGTTGGAGAACAATTCTCCTAATGTGTCTTTTAGAAGAACCCTCATTGGTCCTAGGCTGGTATCTTGGAACAATCTTCTTTTATGATTATCCATGATATAACTGTCGGATGGTGTGGACGTGTTCAAATGGAAATTATTAGAAATTGGTAAATTTTATGTTGGCTCACTTTATAGAGCTTTGGTCCGACCAGATATCCCGGTGGATGATAATAGTAAGATTTGGAAAATGAAAATACCTCTTAAAGACGAATTTTTTTGCATAATATTTACGTAAAGGTGTAATTCTAACAAAAGATAATCTTGCTAAGAGGAGTTGGCATGGAAGTCCAGAGTGCGTTTTTTGTCATCATGATGAGACAATTCGTTATTTATTCTTTCAGTGTAAATTTGCTCGCTCTATATGGTCATTCATCCAAATAGCTTCTGGTTTATCTCCTCTAAGTTCACTAACCAATGTTTTCGGTAATTGGTTGCATAGAATTGTTGATAAGTACATAATTTTATTTAGGGTGGAAACGGTTGCCATTATATGGTCGCTATGGCTTGGTAGAAATGACAAGATCTTTAATAACATTATGTCTTCACCTCTGCAGGTTAATTACCGAGCCACGACTTTTCTTTGATCATGGACTATTCTCCGACATATGACGTTTCGCGACTTATTTGTGAAGGGATGCGCGATTGGAGGATACGGCGAGGGATATTTTCTCCCAACATGGATGGCCGCGTGACTTGAGGATTGATCTGCCTTAGATTATGGACTTTTTTCATTACCCTCTTTGTGTAATGCATGCCTACTCTAGCTCTGTCCTTTTATGTGATTGTGTGTATCCTAGTTATGCAGAGACCGAGTGTAAACATTAAACGTTTTCGTTAATGTATGCGCCCATTTCCAAAAAAAAATATGATCAATCATTCAAGTAGCTTCTGGTTTATCTCCTCCATGTTCGGTAACCAGCGTATTTGGTAACTGGTTGTATAAGAGTGATGATAAATACAGAATTTTGTTTAGGATGGGAGCGCTTGCCATTTGGGATATCATAGTGGTAGCAGAAATCCCCAAAAATCATGACTTGAGATCATCATTTTGGAGCAAGAATCCCCAATTTCTAAAAGAAAAAATTTCATTCTTTATAGCATTTCTCTAAGATAAGTTTAGTTGCAATATTGGTCCGTTCTGGTTTAGTTTGCACTCTCCATCGCGTCTCAATAGGGTAAGATACCATATTTTAATTTTCTCTCTCCATCGTATTTCTCTTGGACAAGTGTGGTTTTGTTGGACTTGTCTGATTTTAATTGCATGTCACCAACACTATAGCAGTCAACTTCAAGCTATAATAGTGGTAGCTGGCTAATCAATCTTTAGTAATCCATGACATATATCAGCATACAAGCTCATCAATTTCTTTCATAATTTATTTTTACGACGTGAACTGAAAGCCTGAAACCATGCATGGACCCTCTTCTCTAATGATATGATGTACGTCCATGTCCATTTACTCACTATTGGTTGGGTAACCTATTTTTAGAAATCCATCGTTTCAGCATACATGTCCGATTTCTTTCAGAATTTATTTATACGAATGGGACTGAATTTTTGGACCATTCTTCCTCTTGTTTGTTTTTTCTTCCTCTTCTTTAATGATATGCCGCCCATTTATGGTTTTTGGGTAACTTTTTTTTTACGAAATTGAGTACAAGACCTCCGACCTCTGGATTAAAAAGATGCATTACGACCTTCTTTTCAATTTATTTAACAAAGGGCGAATAAAAACATACCTCAAAAAACCGGAAGCAAACACACAGCACCTACATACCCGAGAATGAGTGAATATTATGGACAAAGACCGAAGACAATAACCCCTCTCTTTTTTTATATTTGGGATAAAAAATTCCGGCACATCAAGGTAGACTACTTCACTTGAGTGCACGGGTTGGTCATATTAATTTTAGTGGAGGTCTCACCGTTCATTAACCTAGCCACTATGGTTGACGCGGTTCATCTTGATTCTGAAGACTCCATGTTTTGTAGTCCTACAGAGTTCATTATTTGGTAGTATCAATCACCAAAATTACTATGTTTTGGAGTCCTTGAGCGCCCACCCCCACCCCCCAGTATTGCAAGATTCGTTCTTCATTTTTCATCCAGAACATGGTCGGAATGGAGGACTGTCTTGCTTGCCGCGACTAGCCAAATTATGGAGCATGTCATCTATGCAAGCGTTCTTCAGAAACGGTGGCTCATCTTTTTTTCCAATACCTCTACTCTATTTGGATTTTGAATATGACCGCATCTTGGCTCACAAAGATTTTATTGTTGGGTGGGGTTTTTGTGCCGGGAGTGGCAAGGAAAGGCGACATCGTCCGTGCTTCTTCTTGTGTCTTGGCATATTTGGAATGAAGGAATTGTGAGATTTTGCCACAATGCCTCTAATATTCATAAAAATATCTTTGCAAAGATTAAGGAGGGCGTGTGATTTGGGTTGTGGCTAGGGCGAACCACTTAGGGGGTGGTATTCCTGGCTAGTAGGCTTTCTTTGTGGGGCGCTATTGGCCTAATGTTTTTAATTTACTCTTTTCTTATTAAATGAAATATGGCAAAGCTTTTGCGCGTCTCTTTCAGAAAAATATTAGATATGATAGGATGGAACCAAGCCCAATTTTGCAACACCCATATCCACAAAGTGACCGACAAATCTTACAATGAATTTCATCAAGAAAGTGAGGGAACAGATGGAAGCAGCCCATATATATCAGATAATGAGAGCTTGAAAAGCAGGCACCCTATTCACATTGATGAAATAAAGTCATCACATAAGTATCTACATGACATACTTAGCAACAGCCTATAAATAGCAAGGCCAACCAGGAGTAGAGGCATCACACGATGACAACACCATTCCGTACAATAGTGCCCAAGGCAAAGACCGCATACTAGTATAGTAGGAACAAGAGGAAGCATAGGAGGAGCAAGCTTAACAACAAGAAGAAGGTTTCTCAGAAATCCTGAAGAACAAGCCTCGGAAGCCCACAAGGTTAGATTAGAAATAGAGGATAGGACTGTCAAGAGTAGAAATTAAGGAGGAAAAGAGCTAGAAGGGATTGGAGAGGATCCATGTAAACATCATCCCACACATGCACAACACATACACCTGGCTAACTCAATATCAAGATAGCATCCATTCTACCAGTGTTCATCACAAGGAAATAAGTAAAGAAAATTTCATAGCACATATATTCCATACTGTCGTCACAATAGCAACCTAAATACATCACACTGCACATACACCAAGCGTCTACATACCGACTTGAACAACTACTGGAAAATAGCAAGATAAACAACTTTGCCTAAGACCATTCATTGTTTGAATTTAGCATATCAACTACTCCCTCCGTTTTAAAATATAAGATGTTTTAGCTTTATGAAGTGAATGTATCTAGACCCTTTAGTGTTTAGGTTTACTCCGAACTTACACTAAAAGGCATCTAGATACATTTGATTCATAAATTTAAAACATCTTATATATATTTTGGAATGGAGGGTAAGCTAACTCTTACAATACAGTACAGTAGTAATTGTTCTACTCTTATCCAATTCTATTTTTTGGCGAAATTATTCTTATCCAATTCAATTGCACTACTTTTTGCTTGAACCGAAACCGTACAAGAGCGACAAGCTAACCTCCCAGGTAAGATAGCGTTTTACTCCAGATGATAGGATAACCATCATCAGACTACAGACCAAGCACATGCATAGCTGATACAGACACATATATATCAACAAGAGCACTAAGAAGAGTAGTAGCACCACACCTATACTAGAACATTTAATCACAAAACAAGCACTGACCAGTACATTCAGATGAATATAAACTAAAGCCTCCACGTAGGGTTGCTCGGATCTAACAGCAAAATATCTGAAAATATTCATTTGACACTATTGTTTATATTACTTGTAGATATACTTCTTTTCTATAGGTAAAATCATATAGTTAAAATACTAAGCGATCCGATGATATTTTTTCATGGTAATTGTATTGCGTTATCTTAGAATAATTAATGTGGTATATTAAGAATCATAAATCAGAGTAAATAAGAGCTAACAAATGTTTCGGCCAATTTGGCTATCCACGTCTCCCGATTCTTTTGGGGCGTGGGATGGAGCACCGATAGGACACGTGTCGATATCCCAGCGAAGCCCTCCTCTCCTGAGAGACGGGCCCACCGCGGGGCCGGGCGTGAGATTGCTCCCGCTCGGACGTCTCGAGTGCACTCTTGTCCTGTCCCGTGTCCTTGGAAGGTGGACCGCGCACGTGCTTTGTGCCGATGTCATCGACTACGGCCAGGTCCGTTTTCTGTGAGAGGCGTTCAGAGCGCGGGTGAACTCCGTACCCGTCGGTTGGTGGGTCTTGGCACGAGCCACACTGGCGCCTCTAGGTCACGGGTCTTCACGGCGAGGTCATGTGGTAGAGCCCGATTGCGCGGGAAGATGGCTCTCACATACAGTATCCGTACGCGCACTTCCGGCTCCATACCTCACATCATCAGAGAGAGAGCGCGCTGCAAGTCTTTCTGACACACTGACGTGCGCTGGACTATTGAGCAGCTCGCCTCTTTAAGGCTCACGCTTGTAAAGACTCGGATCATGAAATTCGTTAAGGATAACGAGAAAAAATTAAAGCTCGGCTCGGTTCGTTAGATGTTACAAGCACTCACGAGCTGCTCGTTAAGAAAATGCATCAGCCTCAGATAAAGGCATACCGATAATTAAAAAACAACAGTTACAACCACATATATACCAGTACTTAAAAATAATAGATAATTATCAATAGCAGTGTCACATACTTGACCAACACTTTCTAACTCGCTGACACTTCAATAATACCTTAATAACTCGACCCAACATAAACATATGAAAAAAATACAATTGCCAATAGTGAAATAACATTATTAGACAAATCATTCGAACATAAGTTTAGTAATATTTAAGACTAATTATCACAGACCAAATAATTAAGTGGAACCAAAAATAGCATGTTTAATACTCCCTCTGTTTGGAAATATAAGATGTTTTAGGTTAGTGAAGTGAATGTATCTAGTCACCTTTTAGTGTGTAGGTTTAAATGAATCTACGTACTAAAAGTTGTCTAAATACATTTACTTCACAAACCTAAAACATCTTATATTTATAAACGGAGGTACCTAATATACTACCAGTTCTGTAATAAAAATGGGGCAAACAAAGACGAAATTTCTTAATTGGGGAACATACTTCATAACTAGTTCTATTCTCGAACTTGATTAGAAACTGGCCGCATATGTAACTGCTATATACGTACAGATACAGAGTGCAGAGTTAGGGCATTACTCACTAATCCTCCTCCATCATCATCATCAGCAGCAGCGCTTGGCGCCTCCTCAGCAACATGTGCAGGATCCGTTCCATGTCCTTGCTGATATGCTAGAGGTCGCCTTGTTAGACATCTTCCGCTAATCCATGTGAAGTGGTGTGAGTAGGGAGGTCTGGAACGGACGAGCAGGGCTCCAGCCGGCAGGGCTCGGTCGGCGCCGTGGTCAGCAGATCCAGGTCGAGAAGATGGAGATAAGGTATGCGGTGGGGATACGACGAGTCGATGAGACAAACGAGAAATATTATGGATCGATCGGGAGAAATAAGTTCTTTGGTCGGTCACTCTTGCTCCTGGATTGATCGGTCTTTCTCAATGGGCCAGCTGTTTGGCTACCAGATTAGACATGTAGCAACATAAATGTGCCATACATTGGTTGTTACCGAGATTAATGAGTAGCTCACAAACATCGTTAACTCGATCGTTTAGCTTGTTAAAGATATCGAGCAAAAACTACAGCTCAGCTCAGATCGTTAAGGAAACGAGTCGATTTTGAACGAGCCGATCAAACGAAGTGCTCATTAAACTCGTCGAGTTTCGAGTTTTATGTCAACCCTAGTGCGTATCATAGTTTTGCGACATGCCTTGCGCGTCACTACTTCCTAGCTTTCGTGACAATGGGTGGAGTAAAATACTTCTCACTACGGGACGCGCGCGCTACGCCGAGGGCAAAAGGCCGTCGGCGTAGGCCAAAATACCCTCGGCGTATGGTACGCCGAGGGCTGCCCTCGGCGTAGCCTCCTCGGCAAAGATCTCCCTCGGCGGAGCACACTCAAGCCGTCGGCGTATCGAAATGTCGTCGGCGTATGCTACGCCGAGGGCTTTGCTTGCGAGAGATCATTCCTAGGCAAGCCGGTTGCGGTTGTAAAACATTTTTTTTTGAAAAAAAATATTTTTTTTATTTTTTTCTCAATTTTTTTATTCTTTGAATTGTTTCACTTGTTAATTTTCTACTTTGAACATTTTTAACACTAATTATACTTAATATTTGATTAAATTCCAGTCTTAGTCAAACTTCCTAGCAGGTCACCCATCCTAATACTACTCCAGCTTCAGCACGCTTAACTTTCTCGTTCCTTCATAATCCGTTTCCGCAAAGTAATTCATACATTGGTGTCAATACTATGATATCAATCCTATTAACTCTTATATCATCATGTCACATGTTTGTATTTTTTGAAATTACAAACAATTATATAAGTAAATATTAATAAATAAGTAAAAATATTATTGAATTCAAATAAAAATATATGAGTGTTATAGGATCTTTCAGAACAAACATGCATATATACCCTAACTTACTAGGGAAGCACTGAGGAGGCATGCGAGATCACTGGTTTAACCAATCAGAGGTGATATTTCTTTAGGGTTGTGTGTTGTCTATGAGCCCAACTTGGAGAGAGTCGAGCCTTATTGGTGAAGAAGGAATAGAGGCCAGGTCCGAAGGACTCGAGGAATATTTAATACACTAAATACACACAAGATATCGTATCCATCTCGGTGAGCAACTTGTATTTTACTTCCACTCTACATCTCTACCACGTGTTCATCATATATGTTGCACACCAAATTCTCAAACTCTAGATCAAACACCATGGGTACAGTGAAAATCCAAATCCTTTAGCGGTTTTACACAATAGCCTTTTCTCCCACCACGCCCGGAGTTTAGTGAGAAATCTATATTTTTTACTTTTTGAAGGAAAGAAATTGTCATACCCTGGCTTCGGGGAAGATAAATAAAAATTTCACCCGGACCAATACACCCACATCTTATAATGCCAGTGAGATTTCTGAATCTCAACTGCACCCATGGCCTCGCCGATGGATGGGCAAGGGTTTGCGCACATAGAATAAAATGAGCATGTATGTAGAACCAAGAGGTATAATATTATAGTAATTTCAAATTGCCAGTGATGGGTTGGATTAAGCAGGATTTAGGTGTGATCCCTCTCAATTCTCAATGGTTGAATTTACTTTTTACTTTTGCTTCGGTGCCCCCCTCCTCTTGAAACTTTGACAAACAAAAACTCGATACCGATTCATTTCGAAGACCGTATGAACCCATGTGAAGCCTGTATGGCCGCTTATACGTGTACTCACTGTACACGTATACTCATGTGCTTGCGGGAGGCGGAAATCCGAAGGTATATAGCTGTAACAATAAAATTTCAAAACAAGGCATGCAAAGATGTAGATTGATAAGGGGAGGTGGGATCAGCCTGTAATAAAGTGGAGTATACCTATCTTGACCGAGTAAAACTATACAGATGTATACATGCCTAGATATGGGATTTGACGGATCCAAACAAAGCTGCCACATGCAAACTTAAGTTTGAGGGTGGTGGTAGGGAGGGGGGGGGGGACACGGAAGCACAACACTTTGCTTTTTGACATAAAAATTCTCAGCAAAACATTAATGAAAAGAAAGAAAGAATGCGTGTACGGACTCTTTGCATGTGTAATAGTATCATAACGTGCTACCTTACCAGAGAAGACAATAGGAAATAGATCTTTATCCAAAATTTTGTATTAGGATTCTATAAATAAATAAATGAAGCGGCAACATGATACTAGCGTACGATACTAAGCAATGTGAAGGGGCAACTTGATTGGTTAAAACTAAAGAAAGCACCTGAAACTTAAATGTCCTTCGGCACCTGAACCTTTGTTGCCTTGTTCCATTTAACCATTGAAACAGCACGTCTCCCTCATGCCCTTGTAAATACATGAACAGATAGTATACCCTCCGTCCCAAGGCTTAAAGCATATAACTTTTTTGAAAAGTCAAGCCATGTAAAGTTTGACCAAACTTTTAGAAAGAAACTATCAAGAACTATTGTATTATATAGATATCACGTGAAAATATGTTTCATGATGTATGAAAGAGTATGGATTATGTATTGTAAATATTAATATTTTTCTCTGAAAACTTGGTCAAACTTTAGATAGTTTGCCTTTTGAAAAAAGTTATATGCCTTAAGCCTTGGGACAGAGGTAGTGCCTTTTAAAAATAAGTCGTCCATAACCAAGTGACGTAAGTGACGTCCTTTGGAACAGGCAATAGTAGATGACGATGATCGGTGAAATGGATGCGGACAGCATTGTTGGATACTTCAGAGGCAAGAGCATCCTCATCACCGGTGCAACTGGGTTCCTAGGAAACGGTATGTGACTATGCATGATTAATACCTTTAAGGTACGGATGTGTCATGCATGTGTGCTGATCACGCTTGGTGTTTCTTGCATCATTTGTGCATAGTGCTCGTGGAGAAGATACTGAGGATTCAGACAGATGTTAAGAAGCTCTTCCTCCTAATTCGCGCATTTGACCTTGAATCCGCAAAACTTCGAGTTCATAATGAGGTTTTTTATAGACTTTCTCCCAATAATATAATTCATGTCAATCGCCTTTGCATCACACCCAATGCATGCATTTTCATTATTGTATGCCTCGCACAACAAGCATATGTGTTGAGAAGTATTAAGATCTCAGTGACTGTGATATCACAACCGGATATGCATCTGTTTCCGAAGGGATGAACACCACATATTAATCTAATATTTTCACAATTATTTGCAATTTAAATATGTTGTGTTAATTTTGTGATCATAAAAGCACCACTTATTTTATCTCATTAAACTTTGAAAAATCATAACTAAATCATTCTAATTCGGAAAAATACAAATAATATATCAAAATTTGCAGAAAAATAAGACCTATCTATCTACACTCATATATACACATTTGTAAATAAAAATTAAGTAAAACATAAAACATTATATATAGTTTAAAACGGGCATAAAAAATTCAAAAACGATCGAAACAATGTGAAACCTTCGCGTGGTGTTATATTATGTGACATAGTTAGAAGGAAAAATATCAAACTTGACATATTGATTATTTCTCAAAGAAATCTTCACAAAATGACCTATCCCATTCGAGGTTTCTTGGCTTTCGGGTCAAATGACCAATATTATGGCTAGAATCAAGGCATAGTTTGTGATAATGTGCCCATATTGTGCATACATGTGCATTATAGGATGGCGAACAACGTTGCAGGAGGAAGCTTTCCTTTTTGTCGCACCAAAAATCCATTTTCTATTTTCCGAGCATAAAAAACGGACGGTTTTGTGAATCAACCACCAAATGGCTAATTCAAAATACTACCACCATATTTTACAAAAATACTAGACCACCTTATATGGACAATGTCCCAATAGGGGGATATGAAACCTTTTCGTCCACCTTTGGTAAAAAAAGACAAATTCCTGCTGAATCGGCAGGAAGTGGGTCAGATATGAACTACAGGTACATGATCCGATGCTCATATTTTTTACAAAAATCATTTTTAGGTTTACAATATGCTATTTTATCAAAAATCCAATTCAAGTTTAGCGAGGCTCGGACCCGAGTTAAGAATCTTTATGCCCGCCGTTTGACAAAATTTGACGATAGTTTACAACGGGCATAAAAAATTCAAAAACGATTGAAACAATACGAAACCTTCGCGTGGTGTCATATTATGTGACATAGTTATAAGGAAAAATATCAAACTTGATATATTGATTATGTCTAAAAAAACCTTCACAAAATGACCTATCTCATTCGAGGTTTCTTGGCTTTTGGGTCAAATGACCAATGTTAGGACTAGAATCAAGACATAGTTTGTGATAATATGCCCATATTGTGCATACACATGCATCATGGGATGACGAACAATGTTGCAGGAGGAAGTTTTCCTTTTCGTCACACCAAAAAGGCATTTCCCATTTTCCGAGCATAAAAAACGGACGGTTTTGTGAAGCAACCACCAAATGGCTAATTCAAAATGCTACCACCATATTTTACAAAAATACTATACCACATTATATGGACAATGTCCCAATAGGGGGATCCGAAACCTTTCCGTCCACCTCTGTTGAAAAAGACAAATTCCTGCCGAATCGGTAGGAAGTGGGTCAGATATGAACTACAGGTACATGATCCGATGCTCCTGTTTTAAAAAAAAAACATTTTTAGGTTTACAATATGCTATTTTATCAAAGATCTGATGCAAGTTTAGCGAGGCTCGGCCCCGAGCTAAGAATCTTCATGCCCGTCGTTCGACAAAATTTGACGATAGTTTAAAACGGGCATAAAAAATTCAAAAACGATCGAAACAATGAGAAACCTTCGTGTGGTGTCATATTATGTGACATAGTTATAAGGAAAAATATCAAACTTGATATATTGATTATGTCTTAAAAAAACCTTCACAAAATAATCTATCTCATTCGAGATTTCTTGGCTTTCGGGTCAAATGACCAATGTTATGGATAGAATCAAGGCATAGTTTGTGATAATATGCCCATATTGTGCATACATATGCATCATGAGATGGAGAACAATATTGCAAGAGGAAGTTTTCCTTTTCGTCGCACTAAAAAGTCATTTCCTATTTTCCGAGCATAAAAACGGACGGTTTTGTGAAGCAACCACCAAATGGCTAATTCAAAATGCTACCACCATATTTTACAAAAATACTATACCACCTTATATGGACAATGTCCCAACAGGGGGATCCGAAACCTTTCCGTCCACCTCTGGTGAAAAAAACAAATTTCTGCCGAATCGGTAGGAAGTGGGTCAGATATGAATTACAGGTACATGATCCGATGCTCATGCTTTTTTACATAAATCATTTTTAGGTTCACAATATGCTATTTTATCAAAGATCCAATGCAAGTTTAGCGAGGCTCGGCCCCGAGCTAAGAATCTTCATGCCCGTCGTTTGACAAAATTTGACGATAGTTTAAAACGGGCATAAAAAATTTAAAAACGATCGAAACAATGCGAAACCTTCGTGTGGTGTCATATTATTTGACATAGTTATAAGTAAAAATATCAAACATGATATATTGATTATGTCTCAAAAAAACCTTCACAAAATGTCCTATCTCATTCGAGGTTTTTTGGCTTTCGGGTCAAATGACCAATGTTATGGCTAGAATCAAGGCATAGTTTGTGATAATATTTCCATATTATGCATACACATGCATCATGGGATGGCGAACAATGTTGCAGGAGGAAGTTTTCTTTTTCGTCGCACCAAAAAGCCATTTTTCATTTTCTGAGCAGAAAAAACGGACGGTTTTGTGAAGCAACCACCAAATGGCTAATTCAAAATGCTATCACCACATTTTACAAAAATATCAGACCACCTTATATGTACAATGTCCCAACAGGGGGATCCGAAATCTTTCTGTCCACCTCTGGTAAAAAAGATAAATTCCTGCTGAATCGGTAGGAAGTGGGTCAGATATGAACTACAGGTACATGATCCGATGCTCATGTTTTTTTATAAAAATCATTTTTAGGTTCACAATATGCTATTTTATCAAAGATCCAATGCAAGTTTTCCTTTTCATCGCACACAAAAGACATTTTTCATTTTCCAAGCGCAAAAGGGGAATTTTTGAAGCAACCACCAAATAGCTAATTCAAAAACGGTGGGTTTGTGATTAGTTGATATGGATATCATATTTGGATTCCTCTCATTTTTCTGATCAATTTAGACATATTATTTATCGAATTCCGATTTACGGATTTTAAGATATTAATTATTCCATATTAAATATAAAAATACAAAAAAGTAAAATTATTATATTTTTATTTGAATTCAATAATATTTTTACTTATTCATTAATGTTTACTTAAATAATTGTTTGTAATTTCAAAAAATACAAACATGTGACATGATAAAATAAGAGTTAATAGGATTGATATCATAGTATTGACAACAATGTATGAATTACTTTGCCGGGAAGTTCGACCAAGATTGCAATTTAATTAAATATTAAGTGTAATTAGTGTTAAAAATGTTTAAAGTGAGAGATTAACGAGTCAAACAATTCAAAGATTCAAAAATTGAGAAGAAAAAAAAATTTAATTTTTTTTTTAAAAAAAAAATGTTTTTGCAACCTGTCGACAAGCTATGCCGACGTCACACGCTTTGACGCATTGCCCTCGGAAAGTATACCGACGGGCATTTTATACGCCGACGGCCTCTATGTGCTCCGCCGAGGAAGTCCTTTGCCGAGGAGGCTACGCCGAGGGCCGTCGTCGGCGTACCATACGCCGAGGGCATTTTGGCTTACGCCGACGGCTTTTTGCCCTCGGCATAGCACGCGCGTCCTGTAATGAACCAAGTTTTTTATGTGTGTTTATTTGAGAGATTATCTAGCAACTCTGCCACAAGGTTTACTAAAATTTTACTTAGCAATGAGCGTGCATGACGCTGACATGAATATAATGTTCCTATATGAAAAATGTTCAAATTGATAGGATTAAATATAGGTCGTCTACAATAAAACTAGCTTACAAGAAGCATGATTGTGGATAAATGTTATTGATGAAATCCGAGTCAAAATTTCATTGATTCAAATGTCCAGTACTCTAGAATTTTCTACTTTGTTCATACAGATTCCATCTAAACTCACTTCTACCTTGTTCAAGGTGCATGGGTGTAGTCGACCCAATAAAGGTTTCCACGCTGCAAGACCAAGGTCTAACTAAAACTCTTTCAAAAGTTACACTTGGAGGAGAAATTCACAGAACCTCACTAGTACGGCGGTGGCCAACAACGCTACAAACACCACCTCTATATCCACTCCCTAGGCCCTGAACCTTGTCCAATGTATCTACCGTCATGGAAGAACATGTCTCAGCACGGTAATTAATATTAGTCATTTACAAGTGTTGTTTTGGTATTTCAGGTCATAGGAAGGGAGATCTTTCAAGTGCTAAAAGAAAAACACGGTATAGGGTTCGATGATTTCATCAATGAAAAGATTTGTCCTTTGGTAGGAGATGTCATGTATGAGAATTTTGGACTGGATACTGCTGTGCTGAAAGCATTGTCCACGGAAATAGACATCATCGTCAACGGAGCTGCCACTACGAACTTTTTTGAAAGGTTTGAGGTGTTCCCCGGTTTCATATTGTTGACATAACACAAATAACGTACGCACATGCCACTGAGTTAATCATGCAAATGTGATTCTAATTTATCAGGTATGATGTGGCTTTCGACACAAATGTCTTGGGAGCGAAGCACATCTGTGCAATTGCAAATAAGTGTACTAAACTCAAGATGTTGCTTCATATTTCAACGGGTATGAAGATATAGCACTATAGACTATCTATGTATTGTGGTCACTTGTGTCATGCCATTCTAAATTATAAGGCATAAAGTGATGTGTATGACTTAAACAGCCTATGTAGCTGGAGAGCAAGTGGGGCTAATACCAGAGAAGCCATTCTTAATGGGAGAGACACTTAAGGTGGGCACACATCTGGACATCGAATCCGAGCTAAATCTGATCAGAGAGACTAGGAGAGAACTACAAGCTTACTGTTCCACGGAGAAGGCTGAGAGGAAAACCATGAAGGATCTTGGCCTTAAGAGGTGAGACGAAGTGTACTTTCTGCTACTTTGTTAACATATATGAAAACCTGATATACTTGCTACATATGTTTCTATGCACAAATGAATGACAGGGCACATCACTTTGGGTGGCCAAACACATACGTCTTCACCAAGGCAATGGGGGAGATGTTGCTAGGGCACCTTCGAGGGGATTACTCAGTGGTGATTATCCGTCCAAGCATCATAACCAGTACCCTCAAGGACCCATTACCTGGATGGATGGAAGGAATCAGGTGACTGAAACTCAAAGATCTATTTCTTGATTCTTCATGACATTGTACACCCTCAGTGCTACATTTTCAAATTTCACCATTTGCAGGACAATCGACTCGGTAATAATCGGTTATGCCAAGCAGACCATATCATTCTTCCTAGTTGACCTTCATTTAACAACGGATTTGGTGAGTAGTTTGCTCACCAATTAGCAACCAAAATTTGGACGAAACTTAATCAAGGCACCAAGCAAGTAATTAGATGTAGTTTGATCTTGGTGGGTGTGTGGTTTGAACAGATTCCGGGGGACATGGTGGTGAACGCTATGATGGTTGCCATGGCAGCACACTCGGAGGATCAACGAGCGCAGATCATCTACCATGTAACTTCGTCGTTATGCAACCCGGCACCCTGGGCTATCTTAGCTGATTCAATGCACCGTTACTTCTCCGACAACCCACCGTGCATGGGGAGGAAGAGTGAGCGTGTCCGGCTGAAGAAGATGCGATTCTTCAGCACGGTTGCCCAGTTGAAATTATACACGGCTATCAAGTACAAGCTTCCCCTTGAGGTTAGATTGCATTTTCAACGTGGAAGCATCGAGTTGGCAGAGAATTATTCTATGGATGAGAATTAGAATAATATTTTGTGTGAAATGTGCTTATCCTATGGTCGTTGAACAGATGCTTCGCCTAGTGAACTTTATTCTCTGCGGTATTTTCTCACGGCAGTACAACAACCTCAGCAAAAAATACAGATTCTTCATGCAGCTGATCGAACTCTACGCGCCATACACCTTGTTCAACGGATGGTAACCAACTTAAAAATATTTCTAAATGTTCTATTATGTTGATTTGCTTTGGCAATTCCATGGTATACTCGTGCGCGTGTGCCCCTTAGCATACCAGAACATAATTTAACAATTAATGCAATTCTTTGACTTGTTTTATATATCTTCTGAAGCTTCGATGACATGAACTTGGAGAGGCTGAAGACAGCAACGAACATGGATCAAAATATCAATGGAGTCAACTTTGATTTTGACTCCAAGTCCATCGACTGGGCCGACTACTTCTACAATGTTCACATCCCGGGTTTGCTCAAATATATGCATGATTGAATTTCTTTTCATGGGGGAGTGACTGAGATGTATTTAACTAGCCAAATTTCCAACGTAGTTGCTAGCCTTCATATTACGAGTGTAATATATTTGTCATCTTTTATGAAGCTCTTATGAATATGTTTGAATATGTCTGCATGGAAAGCAGTCAAAATTTCAAACATTAGGTTCAAAACTTCAAAGCGAAAAGGGATGAAGTGTTGTACAAATCCACCAAGAGTCAAATAGAGCCCCTACCTTTGCTAAGTTTAGGCGAGTTCATGGGAGACTGTGACACTCCAAATCTCCAATAGACTTGCTATTTGTCCAAAAACAATAGACTTTCCGTGCCATTTTTATGAAATGGGGGACAATTAGTCTGGTTGTGGCAGCAGCGTCACGCAGCGTCGCATGGGTGACACGTAGAGGCGGAGGGGGCCTCCGCAATCGGCGATGGTGCCGGCCCGAGGAAAACTCGGCCTCGTGGACTCATGATCTTGCTTCGTCCACTTTTTCCCACAGGGACAACATGGCTGGGGAATATGGGGAAAATAAGGAGAAGGTCAAAGAGGAAATGTCAATGGTAGGGTGTGGGACAATGGCCATGCCCAAGACCTGGATAAGCATCCCTAGCCACTTCTCGTGGCCATCGGTGTCGACATGGTGGTCACAAAGCCGTCGCATCGGTTCAATGGCATTGACAACCCGTCATACGGTGGCATGACATTGATGGCCATGGCAGGAAAGTGGTGGCTCGCTGTCAGACCAATATGAGAGATATACATACCTACTCTATTCGTTGTGTGGACCTTGTCATGACCGTGGTAAAGCTCACGAACGTCGATCTTGGCCATATCTCATGTGCCACATGATTAGTGCCTCATGTCTCCATGTACCAGGTGGCATCAGTGGGATATGATGGAGTGTGTCCTTGTGTTTCCATCTAAACTTGGTGCTCGTTGCCTTTTCTGTTGTTACCGATACCCAAGAAGTTGGTTTGGAAGCGATGATGGCAACAAGGCTGGCATGGCACCTGCACGATCACCCTCTCTCTCTCCATTGGTTACGTTAGGGCGCGGCGGTTGTTGTGGCTGCGACACGGGTTTCCCTCCTCCCGTGGAGGGTGCAATAGAGAGCGGGTAGGAGTTTTTGCCCCCACCACGATACGCCACATTGGTGGAGGAGCCATCGATGTAGAAGTCCATCGAGCAGCGAGGAGAGACGTGATGTTCCGTCCTAAGGAGACGCACATAGAGATCCTGGAGCCACATCGGGATGTCACGCTCCTTCACGACCTTCACAAGTGAATCATACTCGATGTCCAGACCATTGAGGACGTAACGGTGAACTCCTCATCACGAAACGGCTGACCGTGGAGGCAATTGTGTCAACGATGCGCTTGACCTTGTTGAAGAAGGTGGTCACGCTTTTTGATCATTTGCATCAGACATGACGTCTCTAACATTTGCATCAGTCCAAGCAGTCTATGGGCGGAGGAACGGAGGCCACACGCCGTCGCCGGGCGCTCAGCTCTATCAGGGACCCTCACACGTAGGGCTATCCTGTTGGACCGTAGAGACCGTCACACCGAGGTTCAATTTCAGTACTGGGATTTGAGATTGCAGAATTGGTGTCCAATTTTTTGGCGTGACTTTTTTTTGTATGTTCTTCATAATAGATAATAAAAATTATGTATGGTTGCTTGCGAAGGTTTCTAGCTGTTCTGCAACAAACAGTCAAACAGGATGCATTGGTCAGGGTATTTGTCACCAGAGTCCATGCTCCGGCATCTCTGAAACGAATTGAATCTTTGCGCATGATCTTCTGTCGACATCAACTTTCTTTGGCGCCACTGTCTCGGGAAGAATATCACCAAATTTTGGAAAGATCATCTACAAAGGAATCTCTGAGAATGAATGGACCAGGATGGTGCAGCGTCTCCCGAGGGTCAATGCTGTACAGATAAGTCGGCATTGGCCAATATGCTGTGGTGGGGCATCAGCCGCAATGGCCATGATTTGGGCGTGTTGTGCAGGTCAATCTCTTCCCGTGTGCCAGAAAGGATCTGAAAATACTACTAATAGTAGAAGAACAATGGTAAATCTATGAATGAGAAGTTCTTTATTAGTAGAAGACTTCGCGACAGTTTGTGATTCACTGCTAATTCTATACCAGCCGCCAGACACGATTCTATAAACAGATCACGTATTCGCCACTTGATGCCTCCAGATTCCAGATCAGACTTTTGCAGCAAAAAATAGGGCACATCAGGAATGAACTAAGATGAGTGTCCAACAAATTTCCAGAAAAACATCAGTCAACAATTTAGATGTACTGCGCCGATGGGGAACTGAGTGAACAGGCTGGAGCAAGACAGTTTTTGCTCCAGCATGTTAAGTTTCTTTCGATGTTGACCGTTGAATAATTCTACTACTATACAAATCCTACAAGATTCGCAGAGACCACAATTGTCCCACTTAGCTCCACAGATAAGATTATCCTAGCACCAACCGTTTTAGTTCTTCTTTCTCTGTGAGAAGTCACAAGAGCCTGACTCCAACTCCAACTTTCAGTTCATGTTAACCGATACAAACACAGATGCCGGCTACGAGTTCCTCTTCGGCTCTCCTCCTCCTGCCTCTCCTGCTCCTCGCTGCCACCAGCAAGGCAACCACGATAAACATCACCAACCGATGCTCCTACATTGTGTGGCCAGCCGCTTTGACCGTGGAAGCGGGCACTGGCAGGGAGCTCAAGACGGGGCAGGTGTGGACACTGGAAGTGCCCTCCAGCGCATCCAGCGTGCACATTTGGGCGCGCACGGGCTGCTGGTTTGCCAGCAACGGAAAAGGGTCATGCCAAACAGGCGACTGCGGCGGTGCGCTCGCCTGTAGTATCTCGGGTCAGCCACCCAACACGCTTGCCAAGTTCACGACCGGCAGCACGCAAGATTTCTTCGACATATCAGTTATCACTGGCTTCAATGTACCCATGGACTTCCTGCCGATGCGGGTACAAGGAGAGAAAGAGTGCAGCAAGGGGCTGCAGTGCGCGACCGACATCACGTCGCAGTGCCCAAAGGAGATAAAGGTGACCGGGGGTTGCAAGAACACATGCACCAGAACTGGGTCCAGCAACTGCACCTACTCAGGCTTCTTTAAGCGGATGTGCCCAGACGCACACATTCTCCCGAATGATTCTGCTACGCACGCTTGCCCAGCAGGCACCAACTATCAGGTTACCTTCTGTCCCACGATCAATCTAGCAATTTCACATGCAGCTATGAGTCCTTCGCCAACACCCGTGCTCGAGATAGCACCTTCACCTCTTATTGCACCAAAGATGATGAGATCTGGAGTCGACATGTCAGCTCTCGCGACTCTAGCTTTTATAGCCATCACTCCATTGGTCAGCGTGTTTTCCATCATTTTCTATATATGTAAACGAAGAGCACGACGAAAACACCAGGAGATGGAGGAAGAGGAAGAGTTTGGGGATCTACAAGGAACACCGATGAGGCTCACATTTCAACAGCTAAATGTAGCAACTGAGCAATTCACAGACAAGCTCGGTGAAGGAGGATTTGGGTCAGTTTTCAAGGGGCAATTTGCTGACGAAAGTATTGCAGTAAAACGTTTGGATCGGGCTGGTCAGGGGATGCGAGAATTTTCAGCAGAGGTTCAGACAGTTGGCAGCATCCATCACATCAATCTTGTGAGGTTAATTGGTTTCTGTGCAGAAAGATCTCATAGACTCTTGGTATACGAGTATATGCCCAAAGGATCCTTGGATACATGGATCTACCATCGACATGACAATAATGCTCCTCTGGATTGGAGCACACGATGCAAGATTATCACTCACGTTGCTAAGGGCCTCTCTTATCTTCACGAGGAATGCACGAAAAGAATTGCTCATTTGGATGTCAAACCACAAAATATCCTCTTGGATGAATACTTCAATGCAAAACTTTCTGATTTTGGACTGTGCAAGCTCATCGATAGGGACATAAGCCAAGTGGTTACTAGAATGAGAGGCACACCTGGATATTTAGCTCCTGAATGGTTGACATCACAAATCACAGAGAAGGCTGATATCTACAGCTTTGGTGTTGTGGTCATGGAAGTTATCAGTGGAAGAAAGAACATTGACACCTCCCGGGCAGAAGAGAGCATCCATCTGATTACCCTATTGGAAGAAAAGGTGAAGTATGATAACTTGGTAGATTTGATTGATAAGAACAGTAACGACATGCAAGCACACAAGCAGGATATAGTTCAGATTATGAAGCTCGCGATGTGGTGTTTGCAGATTGATTGCAAAAGAAGACCAAAGATGTCTGAGGTAGTCAAGGTCTTGGAAGGCACCATGAATGTGGAGAGCAACATTGATCATAACTTTGTTGCAACAAATCAAGCGACTTTTGGAATTGCCGGAAATGTGAAATCTTCAGTTCCACCTCTAGCCTCACATGTGTCAGGGCCCAGGTGAAAAGAGACAATCCTGAAAAGACAGATAATCAGATTATGAGCAGGCAACTTTTCTATGTAAAGGAAAAGCAATGATTCGTTGTATTTTGTCAAATTACTATAAAAAAAACCTTTATCTCTAGATAATGTCATTTTACTGCTCTATTCAGTTATCTATGAAAGACAAATCTATTTCGAGTTATTATATTGAAACCTGAGAGTAATAGCATGTTTAAGAATGTCCCTACAAAACAGAGAAATGCACGTAACAAAAGAAATTTGGACTTTGAGAGACTACTGAACACCGATCAATTAGTAGGTACAATTGGTTTTATGTTCTGTGTAATTTGAATATGTTTTGTTAACGAAGTTAGTGATGTACATAGAGTTCATAAGTATGAAAAGAAGGCATAGTTTCCTCAAAGTTGAAAAGGGTGGATTGAACCTATCGTAGTAAGAGAACTGTTAAATGGTAACAATATTAGAAAATTTGCTCTATTTGCACCAGTGCACAACTCCTCAGCTCTGCAACAGAATGAACAGCATGTTTTAGGCAGTTTCTCCCTGAAACATAAAACTACTTATAGTGATCATAGTGGAAATAAACAGCATGTTTTAGACAGCTCGTAGCTACAATGAAGCAGAGAAATACACAGAATGAAAGCAAGTTGTAAGTTTGAGGAAAATAACCAATAAAAACTGGTCAGTTAGTTGGACAAGTGCTTTTAAGTTCTGCATCACTTCTACTGGATTGTGATGATATAGGTAGTGAAATGAAATTAAAAAGATGTCTTGAATGCCGTGCTATATGGGATTTTCCCCTCCTTTTCACAAGTATAGGTAACCAACAACGGTTACAGTTGGTGAACCATTTTTTTTCATTCATAGGATGGTGCAGTACATTTTCAATGAAAAGATTTAAGATATTCAGCTTGCAGAGCTGTGTGCTAAGAAGAGTGGATGAACGGAACAATATTATCAGAACTTGGGTCCGGTGAGTGACGGTATCCTATGAGTCGGGTGAGTAAGATGTTAATCGGAAACATGCCAGGCGTTGCAACTAAGCTGGCAGCGATAATTCAGAGCTAGAGAATGTACCCGAATACTGGTAATCATCCACCCTTACGTATCACTTTTTCTACTACAAGGATTCGATCCTTATATCACTATACCAGTGATGCCAAGTCTAAATCACATTCTATTCAATTAAGCAACTTCAATTAGCTAAGTGGGAGCCATCAACCATGTGAAGCTATTAACACAAGGTAATGTCACCGCAAAGTAGCTGCTTACTTTGATTCGCGTCCGCGTGATTCAGCCCCATCCGCATCATTGGCAGTACTGACACGGCATGCTTGTCCGGTTCGTCGTCAACCCGTTGCTTCAGCGAGCAGTGATACGAATATGGTACCCCCATGGCCCCTTCTCCGGAGGCATGCGATTAGGGGCGGTGGCGGCGCGCCCACAGGTGGGGTGCGGTGGAAAGATGTGAGACTATGGAGAAGCGACGGCGAGCACGGAGCGCCGCCGGCAATGGCGACGGTGGAAGCGAGGAATGAAAGGATACGAAGCAGCCATCCTAACTGGATTAGGCAGCCCACATCCATCAGCAGGACACCATATTGGGCTGTTGGAACTTGGAAGAAGAGTAAACACCATATTGCGCTGGTTTTTTATTTTTTACATGGAACACCATATTGGGCTGTTGGGGCTCAGTTTAAATTTTATTACAGCCCATGTCGCTAATAGTTTTCTGCTACGAGTGGCAACTCTATGGGTGCTCTTATGCAAGGTCTACGAGTGAAAACTGTACCATTTTAGCAACTCTGCACCTGCCTGCAAAATTTATTTGCCCACAACCATGAGCAAAATTGTTTCTGTTGATGCAGAGTAGGTTGGAAAAATATGTATTGCAGAATTGGAAAGAACCCTGGATGTCTCCGACGGTGTTCGGTTTTAATGAGACAACCCGTCAAAGGGGAGAGACAACTAGGCAAGTTTTAGAGGTAATAACACCGGTGGTCCAAATACTTGTCCACTACGTACAAATTAGTACAACAAGTTGAAAGTTGTGGTCGTCCAGGTGCAAACTGGTCCAAAATCGTTCTACGGCTGAAGTTATTCATCGTTTTGTTTTGCAAAAAAGCCTGAGTTCAATTGAAATAATTCACGTGGGTCTTTTCTCCTCTTTTACGCTTTGCTCATGGTCGTCGCGGCACCTACACGGACACATGTGCCCTTGTCGTCCTGGCCATCACCTCATCGGTAGCCACCACCGCCACCGAGCATCGGAGCAGCTCTTGGCGGAAGACGCGGACACTGGCATGACACTCAGGCGCCCGAGACAGGGTTCTCTACTGGTGGCAGAGCAAACAGCTGGTGGCCACTCCAGCGACGTGTCGATCACGTTGTAACATTGGAGACGCGACCGGCTTGGGCGCGGTGCGACAATACCGTGCCCAGTGCCGCGTTGTGCGTGGGGAGTGGAGCGGCGTGAAATGAAGAAAAATGCCCTGAGTACGGGCGACAAGTGGTTGTCCGACGCCAACGTGTTCTTCCTCGCGGCCTCGTGCTGCTGTAGGTGCTGACGGGAATAGGACGAGGCCACACCAATGGATCACAACACAGAGACATATCATGCCGGTCACGCGGCGAGCTACCTCAAGCCGGCGGAGGAGGATCCCATCGAGCAGATGGAAATGGATTAGTCTGGATTTCTATTGAACTCAGGGATTTTTTTTGCAAGAAGAGCAATGACAGGTGTCAACAGCAAGGCGATTTTGTACCTATTTGCACCCGCATGACAAGTTCATCTACCACCGGACCACACAGTTCAACTTATTGTACTACTTTGCACATAAAAGACAAGTTCATGTACCACCGGTGTTATTACCTCAAGAGAGGAGACATCGTGTTGTACATAGTGGATTTGGGAGAATAATAGCAACTGGCCAGATTTCCTTGCTCTGTATAGTCAGTGAATCTCCTTTTCCTTTTTACCCCGCGGAATCTTACTCGCACATACGTTGGGGCAAGGTGGGGTTGGCATCGCCGGGCGCGCCTAAGTGCTTCCCTAGCAGACCCGCTAGCCTAAAGCCCTTCCGAGATCGTGTTCCACACTTTGGTAGGCTGGCCCTAATGGTAGTATCATAAGGTATATGATGCATGCCATCTTGGCAAAGTGATAATGTGGCACAACATTTAATAAAGAGAGAAATGCTAGTGGTATCATAATATGATACGGTATCATAGCACATGTAACAAGAAACTTAATATCAAATACATCTTGTACATCAAATTGCATTGAGATTCTATAAATAATTAAATACCATGAGACTGTGATACACCTAGATGATACTAAGCACTATAGACATAGTAGTATACGCTACTATCATATGCATGATACTAGTAATATGATATTCTCACTATAACCAGCCGTAGAGCAGCGAGGACCCCGGTCTTCACTGTGCTAACAATGTAATCAATAGTTGGAGAAATGCTACACGTACGGACAACATGCACAAAAAATTCTTACGGAGCTACAGCAAATTGGAAAAAAACAGAGAGATTGTGCCCCACAATTCAAGGAGGAAAAAAACTAGGACCAACCGGCTGCCTCCACATCAGTCCGTAAGATCCATTCCGTAGGATGTTTTCGTAAGTGTAGTGTTTCCATCAATAGTTGCATGGGTTCTTATGATGATAAGTATTCCCTTCATCCAGAAATAACTGATTTGGATTTATTTAGATTTAAATGTATTTAGACATATTTTAATGCATAGATGCATCTAAATTTAGATAAACCTAATTTATATAGTATACTCCAGTAGACGTACGGAAAGAAAATATTTTATTGAATTATTATGAAACAAGGGCACAGGGGGTGCCTATTATAAGTGCGTGCATGCAGCAATGACGAGGGTAATAGTGCAACCATGCATGCATGGGTGTGTGGATTACACAGTACTATAAACTAAGGAAGCAAAACGTTGGAGGAAAAAGGAAATTAACTACTCGTAAAAAAAAGTTGGCATCAATTTAAACGTCGGAACGAGCGTCAAGTCGCCAGCATTATTGTGCAGTTCAAGATAAGATAGAGCTGATGAATTTGGCGGATGCGATGGGATGGCACGCGCCGTTCTGGCAGCCGGCACCGCAGTACTCGACTCCGATGCCGCATGCCCCGTAGCGGCTGCAGCAGAGGTTGTTGGTGCAGGGCTTGTCCTTGCCGCACAGCAGAAGATGGCAGGGGCCGCCCTGGCATCCGGTGCCGCAGTACTGGCTGCCGAGGCCACACGATCCGTACTTGCTGCAGCAGTAGTTGTTGGTGCACGTAGCGCCGGCGGCCTGCTTCCCGCATGGCATGAACTTGACGCAGGAGCCGCTCTGGCAGCCGTCTCCGCAGTAGGCAATGCCCAGGCCGCAGTCTCCGTACTGGCTACAGCATAGGTTGTCGGGGCACTCCATCCCGCCGCTGCCCATGCCACACGTCTGAGGGCACACCATCGCGCCCGATGATGCCAGTGCCAGCATGCCCACGCCGAGCAGCATGATCATGGCCAGCTTCATCTTCATGGCCACCGGAGGAGTTCTAGTGTAGTGAATGTGTACTATGGTGGTGTCGTGTGGTGCTGTGTGGTGTTGCCGGTGTGATCGATCTTTGGGCCCTTTATAATGCCAGAAGATGGAGGTCGGTTCTCGCTATCAACTTCAAGGTAAGGGTCATAACCCTAAACCCTAATATGCACGAACCAGTATGCATGTGACGTGATTTATTTATATATATTTTTACTATAAATGATGCCTTGTGTTTCCTAGAGTATGCATGTGATGTGATTTATTTATATATATTTTTACTATAAATGATGCCTTGTGTTTCCTAGAGCGCGCACGTGTGGGAGGACAATGGTTGAAAACATATCATATGAAACCATCCAACTGGTGTACCAGCTGCACCTGTGGTACTTCAGCCGATTCGATGGTAATGAGAAGGACAGGATCCCTGCAGCAGTTGGCTCGCTGGCACATTTATTAAGGGAACCTCGAACTGTATCTGAATTGTGCAAACACAAAGAATCAAACCCTTTGTCTCGCGACGACGATTGCGAACGCCTATGGCCTGGCCGGAGAAGCTTCAAGCACACCTCCTCGCCTTGATGATCTCAATGGCTTCGTCTTTGTCCTTGTCCTGGCTTCAGCGCGCCGAGAGCACGGCGTCGTGCACAAAACAGTTCCTACCCTTGATCCGACACCCTATCATGTAATACCCGAGTATTTTTTTTCTCTATTTTTACAAGCCACAAAAATCACATACGGGAGAGGAGAGATACGGCGTTGGGGAGGATTTTCTAGCCCTGTCTCTCAGTGGTGCTACCGTACAGGACACAGCGGGCGATAGAGACGTTAGGGAAACTGGATTCAGGTTGGGAAGAAGGGTTCGTGTGCAAATCAAAGGTACTACGATGGTCACTTTGCAAATGTTCCACCAACCCAAGTAAGTGCTGCATCATGTCTCTTCCTTGCACATCCAATGGTCCAGAAGGGCCGGGCTTCATAGGATACGTTCTCCACAATCGTTAAGGGCTAGCTAGCATGCTAGCAGCTACACTGGCGGCTAGGGCACGACATACTGCATTCATCTGAAGTCATCGTTACTGTACATGTTTGAAGATGAGCTAATATCGTTATATTTTGCACAGTCAAGAGGAGCAACGATGATGAAGGATGTGGTGCTACCTCGGTGCTCTTCGTTGTAGCATCTTAATTTGGTGCAGAAAGATCCTTGTTGTATGGGGTCCAAACTGCGTTAAGTCCAACATGAAAACATATATGCTCTACAGATTTCATGATACAAAACTACAATCACAAATCTTGATACGACATACTATCTCTATTTCAGCTTTCTAAAAATTCTTATATTGTGAAACAGATGGAGTATTAAATATTTAGCCGATTGTCCAGATTAAGCCCTGGCTAGGTACTAACAGTTCTCTTGTTGATGCTCGACACTTCAAATAAAGTGTACATTGGTGCATATGCTACTTCTATAGTAAAAAATATATTAATTGTTTGGTTTCAAACAATGCTGATTTCTGATTCATGCTTTGTCGACCTTGTCTGGATTATTCAGACTAGGCACTTTGATTAGTACAGCCTTTTCAGTATTATTCGGCCGCCATGGCTTTGTCTCACGGCAGAGGTTTGTCTTTTGGTGTAACCATAAACAAAGAGCCTGTGAATATTTGTCTTTGTGTATAATATACTGCTTGTGTGTACATCGTCCGCGATGCTGCCACAATCTTATTCGCACAATTTTGTTAGCATGTAGCCTGGATCACATGATGCGCACGCAGCCCCACGTCGCGCAGACTGGGCGGAGCAGCAAATATGATTGTTTTTTTCCTATCTATAAACGTGATTGTGCAAGAAACAAATGAATTCCAAATATGCAAGTTGGCTGAAACCCAACTGCTGATGTAGCGCACGGTGCTCAGTACAAATATACTTACCTTCGACTACTTGCAAGCACGGGCAGAGCTATGAAGGAGTCAGCCCAAAAATTCTACAATGCCTGAAAAATTAGAGCATCCCTCCCCCCTCCCCCAAACAATGAAGTTTTGTGTTTTGCCCCCCCGCCCCCACCTCCACCCCACATCGTTTCTTGGCAAGCTCCACCACTGCTTGCAAGTGTATTCTCCACTAGTAGCACCCAAATGCTGATATTATACACGGTGCTCGGTAAGGTGTGGTGTAACATGATATCGCAAAAGCACGTGTAGTAAAGCTCTGGGACTTCCAGACATGTATAATGCCTGATTACTCCTTTGTTAGTTGACAGTTAGTTACTTACATATCCTAGATTGACACCTGAGCATATAGAGCAAATGTTGGATTATTAGACATAATTTCCACGATTAATTCCAGAATATAAATCATGACAATAGCAGCTATAATCACGTGAACCTCTAACATACTAGATGTATTGATCAACATGAACAGTAGCAGATTATACGCACTAACAGTCATAGTAAAACAACAGATCTGTTGATGGTGTACGTACTGATCGGTTGTCGATGTAGTCGCCGTGGTGCAGTCACCTGTCGAAGAAGTCGGCGTTGAAGACGACGCGCACGAGGTCCGGCTTGACGACCGGGAAGACGCGCCGTGAAGACGAACTTGAGCAGTCGCGCGGAGCGCTTCCTAAAAATCTTATTCGCCCTCTCCCGTACAGGATCACAAAGGCGAGTGGTTTCGGAGACCTGTTCTCCCGACCGCCCACGTACAGGACACGAAGTGGACCAAGCCCACGTCGCGCACGTTCGGGTCGATTACAGATAGCCCACGATGTGGGAGCGACCCGAATCCGCTAACTATTGACACGTCTGTCTAACCGCAGACATTTTCCTGAGCAGCAAAATAAAGTTCGGCTTGGCGAGATTCCCGCAACCCGCAACCCACGGCGCGCGCGCGTCGTGATGAGGCGAGCATGCGTGCGTGCGAGCGGCGTCGTCGGAGGAGAAGCGCGCGTGTAGCTCTCTTATTGTCACTCACTTACAAAGTGGTGCAACACTCCACCTTATAAGGTGGTGCAACTCTCCTTCAACTTTCCATGTGTGACTAAACTTTAGCTCCCACAGCTCTTGCCACACACACATGTGAGCTGCCACCAATTTGGGCCAAATCACATACAGGCTTCCACATACATGGGTTTTGAGATTTAGGGAAAATCTGAAATCACACATGGGTCTAATGATTTAGCCCATTATTTATAACAATCCCCCACCAGATATCAAAAGCCCATTTGAAGATTTGCCAATCCTCGCTATTTGTTTATATACCAGTGTTTCAGCAGAGACTGTTAAGTTAAACTTCCGTCTAGAATCTTAAACTACGTCTATCAACAACTTGAACAATGGACGAACCTTGAATTGCAAGTTTGGTGCCAATAGATTTCACTCAAAATCATAACCAGTACCTGGCTGCCAGTAGCCTACCCCGCGGGTTGGAGCATATGCGTCATACTCCCTGGTCTCTTCATGAGTTTACTAGAGACCACCCAAGTCTCATAGACCGCGACGTTTACAGTCGAGCTCATATAGGTGTGTTCTTTCAAGAATGCCCTGTAGGACGACATCTTTGCTAGTTAAAGTCAACAAAAACACATTAAGGCGTGTTGCCAACCTGCCTTACAGATTATGAGAGTTATGCATCTTCACATAGAGAGGGTTACAAAATACTCTTATCAGTCCACCCACTAGCTTGTTCTTCCGAGGTCCTAATTCACGGGATCTCCGATCACATAGGTTGGGTTACCATTAGGTGTGACATCCATGGGTCTCAACCCCATCTCCCTCGATGCACTTTCTATCACATTTCGTGATAGTCCCTTTGTAAAGGGATCTGCCAGGTTTTTGTCTGTTTGAATATACGTAATAGTTATTACTCCGGAGTTTCTCAATTTCCTGACAGACTTCAAACGTCTCTTCACGTGTCTTGATGACTTCGCGTTATCCTTAGAATTGTTCACTTTGACAATCATAGTTTGGTTGTCACAATTCAAAAGGATTGTCGGCACAGCTTTCTCAACCACAGGCAAGTCCATCAAAAGCCCACGCAGCCATTCTGACTCAACAGTGGCTGTGTCTAAAGCAGTAAGCTCTGTGTCCATAGTTGACCTCGTCAATATGGTCTGTCTACGGGATCTCCATGAAACCGCACCACCTCCAAGGGTAAACACATACCCGCTCGTGGCGTAGAGTTCATCAACGTCAGAGATCCAGTTCGAATCACTATATCCTTCAAGCACGTGAGGTGCCCTGAATAGTGAATCCCATAGCTCATTGTACCACATAGATAGCGCATGACCCTTTCAAGTGCATGCCAATGATCAATACCCGGGTTAGACATGAACCTACTCAACTTGCTCACAGCAAAAGAGATATCAGGTCTTGTAGCGCTTGCTAAGTACATGAGAGAACCAACAACTTGTGAATATTTCAGCTGATCTGTTGGTTCCTTCTTATTCTTCCATAATGTCAAACTGGGATCATAAGGTGTTGGAGAAGTCTTGCCATCAGCAAAGCCAAATAGGCTCAAGACCTTCTCAACATAATGAGATTGTGTTAAAGTAATCCCATTCTCGTTCTTAATAATCTTGATGTTCAGAATCACATCAACCTCTTCCAGATCTTTCATATCAAAACTCTTTGACAGGAAAGACTTGACTTCATTTATCACTTTCATGTTTGTACCAAAGATCAGAATATCATCCACGTACAAACATAGTATAACGCTATCGCCCCCATCATGGGGATAGTAAACACACCTATCAGCCTCATTAATGACAAAGCCAGCAGAAAGTAGAGTTCTGTCAAACTTCTCATGCCATTGCTTAGGTTCTTGTTTCAGACCATATAAAGATTTTAATAACTTGCACACCTTTGTCTCTTCACCTTTTACCACAAACCCATCTGGCTGATCCATGTAGATATCCTCTTCCAACTCTCCATTAAAGAAAGTTGTTTTCATGTCCATCTGATGAACGAGAAGGCCATAAGAGGCAGCCAGGGACAGTAGTACTCGAATGGTGGTCAGTCTAGCGATAGGTGAATATGTGTTAAAGTAATATTCACCTTCTTTCTATGTGTAGCCCTTAGCTACAAGCCGCGCCTTGTACTTCTCAATAGTACCATCAGGCCTTAGCTTCTTAAACACCCACTTACAGCCCACGGGTTTGCAACCATAGGGTCATTCTGATAATTCCCAAGTTTCATTAGAAAGAATCGAGTCCATCTCATTTTGGACAGCTTCTTTCCAATCATCTGCATCAGGAGATGCATATGCCTCTGCAATGGATCTAGGAGTATCGTCCACAAGGTACATGATGAAATCATTACCAAAGGATTTTGCAATCCTCTGTCTCTTACTCCTCGTGAGAGGTTCATCGTCATCCTTCTCAAGGACTTCCTCATGTGGTTGTTCAGAATTCTCAATAGATACACTAGATTCAGGAAGTATTTCAGAAGAAATCCTACCAATGCTATGCATATCTTTCATAGGAAAAATATTCTCAAAAAATGTTGCATCACGAGATTCCATTATAGTATCAACACGTATATCAGGTACCTCAGATTTAACCACTAGAAATCTATAGCCTACACTCCGTGGAGCATATCCTAGAAAGATACAATCCACTGTCTTAGGTCCCAGCTTGCGTTTCTTGGGAATCGGTATGTTGACCTTTGCCAAACACCCCCAAGTGCGCAAATACGAAAGTGATGGTTTTCTCCCAGCCCACTCCTCATAAGGGGTCTTTTCTTTATTCTTGTTAGGAACTCTATTCAGGACATGACATGAAGTCAACAAAGCCTCCCTCACCATGCCTTTGATAAACCAGCAGTGGCTAACATGGAATTCACCAAGTCAGTTAGCGTGCGGTTTTTCCTCTCGGCAACCCCGTTCGATTGGGCGAGTAGAGAGGCGTCCTCTCATGAATAATTTCATGTTTCTGACAGAATTCGTCAAATATTTTGGGAAAATACTCACCAACACGATCTGACCTAAGACGCTTGATTTTTCTCTCTAGTTGATTTTCAACTTCGGCCTTATAGATTTTAAAGTAGTCTAAAGCCTCATCTTTAGTTTGCAACAAGTAAACATAGCAGAATTTAGTAGCATCATCTATCAACGTCATGAAATATCTCTTTTCACCTTTTTTCAACACACCATTCATCTCGCATAGATCAGAATGTATGAGTTCTAGAGGTGCCAAGTTTCTCTCCTCGGCAGCCTTGTGAGGCTTTCGAAATTGCTTTGATTGCACACAACTATGGCACTTAGAACCTTTGGCAATAGATAAATTCGGAATTAAACTCATACTGGACATCTGAGACATCAAACCAAAATTAATGTGACATAAACGAGAATGCCAAACACTGGTATCATCATTAACATCACCACAAATATGATTCACGGATTTATTACAAAACTCTGAAAGTGAAAACCGGAACAATCCTCCGAACTCATAACCTTTACCAATAAATTGTCCATGTTTCGAAACAACGACTTTATTAGACTCTAACACAACCTTAAACCCATCTCTGCACAGAAGGGAGCCACTAACGAGATTCTTGTTCATAGTGGGGACATGCTGCACGTTCCTCAGTTGCACGATATTTCCGGAAGTAAACTTCAGATCCACCGTGCCAACACCACGAACAGAAGCATGTGATCCATTCCCCATTAAGGCGGTTGAATCCCGAGCGACCTGATAAGAAGTGAACATAGAGATGTCAGCACACACATGAACATCAGCACCCGTATCAATCCACCAACACGGTGATTGAAATACTGAAAGAATAGTAAATAAATTACCGTACCCATCAGTGTTGCTAGCGGTCACGACGTTGACAGTCTTCCCATATTTCCCTCTGCGATCTGCACGATCTGGGCAGTCCTTGGAAAAGTGGCCGAGCTCTCCACATGAATAACAATGTAGCTCGGCCTTGTTCAACTTCTTCTTCTTCTTGAAGGTTGTAGTCTTTTCAGACTTGTTGAACGAGGGCTTATAGTTCCCTTTGTTCTTGCCGAAGGTCTTCTTCTGCGCCATGTAGGCGCTAGACTGACACTCACCTCCTCTCTCAGCAGTGTCCTTAGCCCGAGCCTTCTCCTCAACATCAAGAGATGCTATCAGGTTTTCAACCGACATCTCTTGTCTCTTGTGTTTGAGAGTTGTGGCGAAGTTCCTCCACGAAGAAGGCAACTTTGCAATAATGCAACCAACCACAAACTTGTCGGGTAAGATACACTTGAGGATTTCAAGCTCCTTGGCAAAGCATTGTATCTCATGAGCTTGCTCAACTACAGAACGGTTGTTAACCATCCTGTAATCATGAAAGCTCTCCATGATGTACAGCTCACTGCCAGCATCTGCTACACCAAACTTAGCGTTCAGTGCCTCCCAGAGCTCTTTTCCATCTTTGATGTGCATATACACATCAAATAGCTTGTTGTTAAGAACACTCAGAACGCATCCCACAAAGGCAAGATTGGTTTCCTTGAACTTGTTCTGAACCTTGTCAGATGTAGTTCCTTCAGGTAAACCCTCACTAGCCTCGAATACTTTCAGAGCTTGCAGCCACATAGTGGTCTTATACTGCCACCTCTTAAAATGAACACCGGTAAACTTTTTCGGCTTCATAGCATCGGCCAAGTGTCCCATGTTTAATTCAAGAAATTGCCTATAATAAGGTTTTTGGATTGTTGGATTATTAGGCATAATTTTCATGATTAATTCTAGAATATAAATCATGACAACAACAGCTACAATCACGTGAACCTCTAACATACTAGATGTATTGATTAACATGAACAGTAGCAGATTATACGAACTAACAGCCATAGTAAAACAACATATCTGTTGATGGTGTACGTACTGATCGGTTGTCGATGTAGTCGCCGTTGGTGCAGTCGCTTGTCGAAGAAGTCGACATTGAAGACAACGCGCACAAGGTCCAGTTTAACGACCGGGAAGACGTGTCATGTTGAAAAACTTGAACAGTCGCACGGAGCGCTTCCCAAAAACCTTATTCGCCCTCTCCCGTACAGGATCACAAAGGCGAGTGGTTCTGGAGACCTGCTCTCCCGACCGCCGGTGCACGCCGGCAAGCGGGATGGAGTAGACTACGGTGGCGGCGCAAGTAGAGAGGATGGCAAAACCCTAGATTGGTTTGGTGTCGTACGTTGTGGAAGCCGCACCGGCGTTTATATAGAGCAGCTCGGAATTCCCGTACAGGACACGAAGTGGACCAAGCCCTTGTCGCGCACGTTCGGGTCGGTTATAGATAGCCCACGATTTGGGAGCGACCCGAATCCGCTAACTGTTGACACGTCTGTCTAACCGCACACATTTTCCTGAGCAGCAAAATAAAGCCGGGCGAGATTCGGCTCCCCGAGATTCCAACGCCATAGGTCGTGGCGAGACGGCGGCGTCGTGTGTGCGTCGGCGTGCGTCAATGACGGCGGCGTCAGAGGAGAAACGCGCGTGTAGCTCTCTTATTGTCACTCACTTATAAAGCGGTGCAACACTCCACCTTATAAGGTGGTGCAACTCTCCTTCAACTTTTCATATGGGACTAAACTTTAGCTCCCACATCTCTTGCCACACACACATGTGAGCTGCCACCAACTTGGGCCGAATCATATATGGGCTTCCACATACATGAGCTTTGAGATTTAGGGAAAATCTGAAATCACACATGAGTCTAATGTTTTAGCCCATTATTTCTAACAGCAAACACGGCAAATAAAATGCAATGTGCTCCTATGAGATACCTGTAATTCAATTTTCGATGTGCTCTAAGGACTTAAGAGAACTATCCGTTTTTAGCAACTCTGCATCTAGCTGCAGGTTAATTTGCACACAACCATGTGTAATTGCTTCCATGGATGCATAGTAGGTCGGAAGAATCTGTAATTCAATTTTCATTGTCCTGCTGATAACTTGTGAAAACTGTCCCATTTTAGCAACTCTGCACCTGTCTGCACAATTTATTTGCGCACAGCCATGAGCAAAATTGTTTCTGTGGATGCAGAGTAGGTTGGAAAAATATGTATTTCAATTGTGAGGGGTGATGACGTCATGGATATGGAGGATTTGTAGAATTGGTAACAACCCTGGATGTTTTCGGTGGTGATCGGTTTTAGTAAGGCAACGCGTGGAAAGAGAGAGAAAAATTCACCCCTGTAGACCAACTCCTGCAATCAACACGTGTCTAGAAAAGAGAAAAATCACATCATTTAATTGTCTATTTTTAAACTATCATGAATGCCACATGTCAATTGCAGAGGTTGGTCCACAGAAATAAATTTATGAATAAAGTCCTATAAAATTATTTTGGACAATTTTTACTTGACGCCGTGCTACCCTTCCGTGCGAAGTTGGGCCATGAACGTTGTGATCCAGACCTTCAGGCGTTGGTCTAGGTCGTTTGGGCCTACATCTGTACCCTCAAGACGAGTTAGCTAGATCACACTCCATGTTGTTGCATGTGGGCCAACACACTGTTCAGAAAAGGATACCAAAAATTACACCACCGTATACACACATGGGCTGCCATCTGCGGTGGGGAGGTTTGGTCTACGAGGTGGGAGCACCCGGACCCGGGAGCCAACACAAATTTCCGATTATACACGGGTAACCAACTATACTAACTACAGGTATGACCCCACGTTTGAACCTAACCTAAACTCAGCTACTAACAACTACTACTAGAAAATTATAAGATTACTCATAGTAGGAACACAGAACCACATGTAATGCCACATAAACATTTAGAGCAAGAATAATAGAAAAGACTCTCGCTAACTATAAGACATGTTCATGTTATTTATAGTCAACCTAATAGATAGTATGTGCAATAGAGAATTATAAATTATACCACTTTAACTAATTTATGGCCCATCTTTCACTCTCACATACTAGTGACTAGGAGCATATGTTGCAGCTCCTAGCGAAGAGTCTAGTACTCTCCTCTCTGCTCTTCTCTCTTCTCCAATTAAGCAAGTTTATACGTATTATTTAATCTCTTATATCCTGCTTACATCATTTTATCGTACTTGCTCTTAGGTGACATGGTATGTCATTAATTGAGGAAAGAGAATCTTGTGAAATTTAGCTATGTTATCCCAAAACATAATGAGTGTACATACTAATAAACGAAGGCTCCTATGAAACTATCCTTAAGCTAGTCATAGTGAGGAGTAACTAACACTAGTAACATACATATATTACTAGTGTAAGTTACTATCATCATAGTGGGTAGTATATATATACTCCCTTCTTTTCAAAATATAAGATATTTTACCTTTTATGAAGCGAACGTATCTAGACGTTTTTTGGTGTGTAGGTTCTGATTGAATCTACACTTAAAAGCCATCTAGATATATTGGTTTTACGGAAGCTAAAAGATCTTATATATTGGTTTTACGGAAGCTAAAAGATCTTATATTCTGGAACGGAGGAGTATGTGGTGTCATGTAATGTCTTATTTATTATATTATAAACTCATCACGTCTTAAAATGTATGATGTTATGGTAGAATCGTCGCTATGTTTTGTTTCATGAGTAGTGAGTAGTAATACATATGCCGTGATTAGTAACCCGACTTTCTTTTTTTTGAGAGTACACCAAAGACGTATCATAATATTATAGAATGCAAAGATTATTTAAGTACAAGATGACTACTACTCACTACAACAACGAGCGCAGTATAAACTTCACATCACAAACATAGCAACTAAACCATAGAAGAGCCTGTCCTAAGCTAAACAACAAGGCCGCGTCTAAACCGGATTTAAGTACACCAAAGGCAACCCCAGGCTTTCCACTTTGATCTTTAGTTGAGTTGAGGCGGCGTGTCTTTAATGGGACGCTCGCTCGCGGCCGCCGGTGACGCTGGTACGTAGCTGGAGCCGGTAGGGATGCCTTTAAGCCGTGCAGATCCGCTGTTTTTCTTGGCGTTTCAGGTCAGGCGGCCGGACACGGACACGGGATTGGGTGGGGAGGCTCGTCCGTGGAGCCACTCGCGTCAGTGCGCTTAATTCGTTCCGTTGAGAGCGAAATGCCGCCATTGCCGTCTTGCTTGCTCTGCCCGCCGCCTGCGACGACGGTACGTGCCACCAAGTGCGACTTTGCTTCGACCACTACTCTCGGCCGTGTTGGGCGAACTGAATTTGGATTTATTTCATCCATCAGGATGGCGATCACTATGGTCTGCCATCAGTTGACTGTAGATGTAGGCGCAGGACATGGCCGATCTGTCTGCCTGCGGGCTTGATCATGATTAGTTTCACTGAAAACTGTTTGGCGGTTGAAGCTTAGGAGGTGACAGAGACGTACCATATCGACTACCAGATTATCATGCCAATGTACCTGTAGGTTATTAGAATTAACCCCGACGTCGCTGGCACGGGTACGGTTCCGCTCGCTCCGCCGTATACGTGTATACGTACATCATCAGTTCTAATAAGATCTTTTAATAGTACTAAGCTCCTGGAATTGAAACCCTACTGTGCGTAATTTAGTTTTGATTTTAGCTCATTAGATCGCCTTCGTGCCAAGCTATATACTACCGGAAAAATGTTCGCTGCCGTGTGCCCAGCTCTTTGCCGTGTGCCAAAAGGCCCGGAACACGGCAAAACTGATCTTTGCCGTGTGTAAACTAAGAGGAACACGGCAAAGAACAGGTGCACGGCAAACTGCAGAAAAAGAACACGGCAAAGAAATAAACACGGCAATGGACAGACGAGAACACACGGCAAAGAAAATCAGCACGACAAAGTCAATGAAGACACACGGCAAAGAAGTGGGCCCCGTGGCCTCGCAGGGTCACCCGCCGGCAGGGGCTGACGGCAGAATCTTTGCCGTGTGCCCTCGCCATCAGGTACACGGCAAAGATATACTTTGTCGTGTGTATTCCTCTGTATACACGGCAAAGAATTTTTTCACCTTTTTCTTTCATTTAGTTAGCAAGGCTTTTATTACATATATGTTAGGTGATATTATTTCATAGGATCATGAGCACACACATATGATCATAGGTTATTGTGGTCTTGATCACTATATACATGCACCCCCCCTTATACGGTCCGGTTTCACCGGAACGGGGAGATTCCCCCTTATACAGGTTCAGAACCTTTCGCTTCTAGGTTAGAGCACATGCATGCGAGGGGGACACATGCAATCACCTATACCAACCTTGCACCACACTCACACACATATGCTAGGGACACATGCAAGTTTTCATCTGATTCCGACGTTCTCGTGGTCTTCCTCCGGCGAAACCCTGATCTGTGGGGTTCGTATCGTCTACCCCCTAGACATTCTTCTGACAGGGGTAGCCCGGTGTAGCTCTCTCTTGTTTTGTGTTTGACTAGGTCATAGGATGATGGAAAACCATGTTGATTCACAAGTTGGAGCACTATCCTACCCGGTTTCACTGGAACGGGGAGATTCCCCCTTATACAAGTCGAGAACCTTTCGCTTCTAGCTTAGAGCACATGCGTGCGAGGGGGGACACATGCAATCACCTATACCAACCTTACATCACACTCACACACATATGCTAGGGACACATGCAAGTTTTCATCTGATTCCGACGTTCTCGTGGTCTTCCTCCGGCGAAACCCTCATCTGGGGGGCTCGGATCGTCTACCCCCCTAGACATTCTGTTGACAGGGGTAGCCCGGCGTAGCTCTCTCTTGTTTTTTGTTTGACTAGGTCATAGGATGATGTAAAACCATGTTGGTTCACAAGTTGGGGCACTATCCTACCCGGTTTCACCGGAACAGGGAGATTCCCCATTATACAGGTCGAGAACCTTTCGCTTCTAGGTTAGAGCGCATGCATGCGAGGGGGGACACATGCAATCACCTATACCAACCTTGCACCACACTCACACACATATGCTAGGGACACATGCAAGTTTTCATCTGATTCCGACGCGTTCGTGGTCTTCCTCGTGAAACCCTCATCCAGGGGGCTCGGATCGCCTACCCCTAGACATTCTGCTGATGTGGGGTAGCCAGTAGCTCTCTCTTGTTTTCTGTTTGACTAGGTCATAGGATGATGTAAAACCATGTTGGTTCACAAGTTGGGGCACTATCCTACCCGGTTTCACCGGAACGGGGAGATTCCCCCTTATACAGGTCGAGAACCTTTCGCTTCTAGGTTAGAGCGCATGCATGCGAGGGGGGACACATGCAATAACCTATACCAACCTTGCACCACACTCACACACATATGCTAGGGACACATGCAAGTTTTCATCTGATTCCGACGTTCTCGTGGTCTTCCTCCGGCGAAACCCTGATATACAGGTTGAGAACCTTTCGCTTCTAGGTTAGAGCGCATGCATGCCAGGGGGACATGCAATCACCTATACCAACCTTGCACCACACTCACACACATATGCTAGGGACACATGCAAGTTTTCATCTGATTCCGACGCTCTCGTGGTCTTCCTCCGGCGAAACCCTGATCTGGGGGGCTCGGATCGTCTACCCCCCTAGACATTCTTCTGACAGGGGTAGCCCTGCGTAGCTCTCTCTTGTTTTGTGTTTTACTAGGTCATAGGATTATGTAAACCCATGTTGGTTCACAAGTTGGGGCACTATCCTACCCGGTTTCATTGAAACGGGGAGATTCCCCCTTATACAGGTCCAGAACCTTTCACTTCTAGGTTAGAGCGCATGCATGCGAGGGGGACACATGCAAGCACCTATACCAACCTTGCACCACACTCACACACATATGCTAGGGACACATGCAAGTTTTCATCTGATTCCGACGTTCTCGTGGTCTTCCTCCGGCGAAACCCTGATCTGCGGGGCTCGGATCATCTACCCCCTAGACATTCTTCTAACAGGGGTAGCCCGACAAAGCTCTCTCTTGTTTTGTGTGTGACTAGGTCATAGGATGATGTAAAACCATGTTGGTTCACAAGTTGCGGCACTATCCTACCCGGTTTCACTGGAACGGGGAGATTCCCCCTTATACTGGTCCAGAACCTTTCGCTTCTAGGTTAGAGAGCATGCATGCGAGGGGGGACACATGCAAGCACCCAGAGACTAGTAGTTTTTGTATGTTCCAACATAGCACCACACTTTCATGCATGTGCTAGGGCACATGCATGCAGGTCCTCGAGAGGTAGTCAAAATTGATAACAATCTATAAAGGATGTCAAACAACAAATTTCATATACTTTGTCGTGAAATCCTCTCATCTTGGTCTTTTGATTGACCCAAAGAGTGAACTTGAAAGATTCAAAAATAGTCCAACAACTTGCTTGGTTTTATTGGTCAGCACCTCTACCGTGAGGGGAAATTCTACTCTTGACAATTGCGTGAGGATTATTTCTCAAAGTTTGTGACTAGGCACCCACCTAATGGAAATAAAGGTCAGCATCCTCCAGAAGCTTATGGCCTAGTGCAAATTTCATATTTCCATGGTCTCAATCCTTATGAAGAGCTGGTACATGCTATATCTACAAGAGAAACTATTGTCCGCTCCTCAAGAGGGTTGACATAACCAGTGGCGGGAGTTTCCACGTATATATCCAGGATTTTACTAAGTATTACCGCATGTCTACAAAGGGGGTCACACTTGGTACTTACACATGGGACCTACCAACCTTGCACCACTCTCGCACACATATGCTAGGGACACATGCAAGTTTTCATCTGATTCTGACGTTCTCGTGGTCTTCCTCCGGCGAAACCCTGATCTGGGGGGCTCGGATCGTCTACCCCCCTACACATTCTTCTGACAGGGGTAGCCCGATGTAGCTCTCTCTTGTTTTGTGTTTGACTAGGTCATAGGATGATGTAAAACCATGTTGGTTCACAAGTTGGGGCACTATCCTACCCGGTTTCACCGGAACAGGGAGATTCCCCCTTATACAGGTCTAGAACCTTTCGCTTCTAGGTTAGAGCGCATGCATGCGAGGGGGGACACATGAAATCACCTATACCAACCTTGTACCACACTCACACACATATGCTAGGGACACATGCAAGTTTTCATCTGATTCCGACGTTCTCGTGGTCTTCCTCCGGCGAAACCCTGATCTGCGGGGCTCAGATCGTCTACCCCCCTAGACATTCTTCTGACAGGGGTAGCCCGGCGTAGCTCTTTTTTTTGTATTTTACTAGGTCAAAGGATGATGTAAAACCATGTTGGTTCAAAAGTTGGGGCACTATCCTACCCGGTTTCACCGGAACAGGGAGATTCCCCCTTATACAGGTCCAGAACCTTCCGCTTCTAGGTTAGAGCGCATGCATGCGAGGGGGGACATATGCAATCACCTATACCAACCTTGCACCACACTCAAACACATATGCTAGGGACATATGCATGTTTTCATCTGATTCCGATGTTCTCGTGGTCTTCCTCCGGCGAAACCCTGATCTGGGGGGCTCGGATCGTCGACCCCCCTAGACATTCTTCTAACAGGGGTAGCCCGGCGTATCTCTCTCTTGTTTTGTGTTTTACTAGGTCATAGGATGATGTAAAACCATGTTGGTTCACAAGTTGGGGCACTATCCTACCCGGTTTCACCGGAACGGGGAGATTCCCCCTTATACAGGTCGAGAACCTTTCGCTTCTAGGTTAGAGCGCATGCATGCCAGGGGGACACATGCAATCACCTATACCAACCTTGCACCACACTCACACACATATGCTAGGGACACATGCAAGTTTTCATCTGATTCCGACGTTCTCGTGGTCTTCCTCTGGCGAAACCCTGATCTGCGGGGCTCGGATCGTCTACCCCCTAGACATTCTTCTAACAGGGGTAGCCCGGCGTAGCTCTCTCTTGTTTTTGTTTGACTAGGTCATAGGATGATGTAATACCATGTTGGTTCACAAGTTGGGGCACTATCCTACCCGGTTTCACCAGAACGGGGAGATTCCCCCTTATACAGGTCGAGAACCTTTCGCTTCTAGGTTAGAGCGCATGCATGCGAGGGGGGACACATGCAATCACCTATACCAACATTGCACCACACTCACATACATATTCTAGGGACACATGCAAGTTTTCATCTGATTCCGACGTTCGCGTGGTCTTCCTTCAGCGAAACCCTGATCTGCGGGGCTCGGATCGTCTATCCCCCTAGACATTCTTCTAACAGGGGTAGCCCGGCGTAGCTCTCTCTTGTTTTGTGTTTGACTAGGTCATAGGATGATGTAAAACCATGTTGGTTCACAAGTTGGGGCACTATCCTACCCGGTTTCACCGGAACAGGGAGATTCCCCCTTATACAGGTCCAGAACCTTTCGCTTCTAGGTTAGAGCGCATGCATGCGAGGGGAGACACATGCAAGCACCCAGAGACTAGTAGTTTTTGTATGTTCCAACATAGCACCACACTTTCATGCATGTGCTAGGGCACATGCATGCAGGTCCTCGAGAGGTAGTCAAAATTGATAACAATCTATAAAGGATGTCAAACAACAAATTTCATATACTTTGTCGTGAAATCCTCTCATCTTGGTCTTTTGATTGACCCAAAGAGTGAACTTGAAAGATTCAAAAGTAGTCCAACAGCTTGCTTGGTTTTGTTGGTCAGCACCTCTACCGTGAGGGGAAATTCTACTCTTGACGATTGCTTGAGGATTATTTCTCAAAGTTTGTGACTAGGCACCCACCTAATGGAAATGAAGTTCAGCATCCTCCAGAAGCTTATGGTCTAGTGCAAAGTTCATATTTCCATGGTCTCAATCCTTATGAAGAGCTGGTACATGCTATATCTACAAGAGAAACTATTGTCCGCTCCTCAAGAGGGTTGACAGAACCAGTGACGGGAGTTTCCACGTATATATCCAGGATTTTACTAAGTATTACCGCATGTCTACAAAGGGGGTCACACTTGGTACTTACACATGGGACCTACCAACCTTGCACCACACTCACACACATATGCTAGTTACACATGCAAGTTTTCATCTGATTCCGACGTTCTCGTGGTCTTCCTCCGGCGAAACCCTGATTTACGGGGCTCGGATCATCTACCCCCTAGACATTCTTCTTACAGGGGTATCCCGGCGTAGCTCTCTATTGTTTTGTGTTTGACTTGGTCATAGGATGATGTAAAACCATGTTGGTTCACAAGTTGGGGCACTATCCTACCCGGTTTCACCGGAACGGGGATATTCCCCCTTATACAGGTCCAGAACCTTTCGCTTCTAGGTTAGAGCGCATGCATGCCAGGGGGGACACATGCAATCACCTATACAAACCTTGCACCACACTCACACACATATGCTAGGGACACATGCAAGTTTTCATCTGATTCCGACGTTCTCGTGGTCTTCCTCCGGCGAAACCCTGATCTGCGGGGCTCGGATCGTCTACCCTCTAGACATTCTTCTTGGTTTTGTTGGTCAGCAGATCTACCGTGAGAGGAAATAAATATAATTGAAAGAAAAAATGGAAAGAAAAATATAATTGAAAGAAAAATGGAAAGAAAAATAAAAAAAGCAAAAGGCAAACGACAAAGGATAAAACACACGGCAAAGGTTCTTTGCCATGTGCCCTCGCCGTCAGGCACACGACAAAGGTTCTTTGCCGTGTGTTTTCCTGCAGCACACGACAAAGGTTTGCGGCCATTTTTTGCTGCGGGCGCGCAAGAGCAGCTAACCCTATCCACTCCCCCACCCCACCCGACCCCGACCCCGACCTCGACCCCTCCCAGCACAGCGCCGCCGCCACTCCCTAGCCCCGCCGCCCGACCCTGCCCCCTCCCCCGTCACTGGCCGCCACCCACCGCCCGCCGCCGCTAGCCCCTCCCCTGCCCCACCCGATCCCCACCCGCCCGTGTGCCCCTCCCCTGCCTCCCTGCCTACCAGACGCCTCCCCCCTGCCACCGCCGTGGCCGCCCTTGCGCGGTAGAGCTTCGGCTGGCTCGCGTTCGGGCGGGAGGAGCTCCGCCCGGCAGCTCCCTCGCGCCCCCACCTTGTCGCCCCATCTCCTCCAACGACGGCTGCGGACAAGGTAAGCCATTTTTTCTTCAGTTTTTCATATATTGCTAGTATGATGTATGTAGTGGTAGTTCTAGTGTTGTAGTAAGTTATTAGTAAATTGTATTTAGTGATAGTTTTATTGTCATATATTACATTAGGGTAGTTTTAGTGGTAGATTTAGCAAAAACAGACAAGTTACTAATATGTTGGATTTAGTGGTAGTATTTTCTAGTATGTTGTTTCATATATGCATGTGTATAGTAGTAATTTAGGAATTATATGTGTAAAATTTTGTCTTGTATTTTGGCATATATAAATACATGTGTATATTACTAATTTTTCTTAATGCAGGATATGTGTCGAGTCTGAGGGTGGGGCTGTCGATGGCGTAGGTCATTTTGCGGGAGGGTCGCTGATCTTCTTCACCTCTCGATCACGCTTCGAGGGTAAAAATCTTTTCTCCTATCTTGTACCTATGGTTATTTTCGTGTGTAGATCACCAAGTCTGTCGCGTTACCTAGGTGTCTCTTCCCGGCCGTAAGGGTTACGTGGATAAATATGCATTAGTGGTCTCGCATATTATGAAGCGTAACTCTTATGGCATTTATCGGGACAACCGGCGGATGCGTAGTTGGGTATATTTTCCTTGTTCTACTCCGGTCCGAGATAGGATTTTGGCAGTGTCTCCCTGTTGTTCTCCGGATGCGCATCCCTCTTGGCTTTTTGCCGAGACGTGTATTGGGAGAGCAGTGGGGAGGTGCTGCTGAAATTCTGTGTCGGATCGGGGTAGAGCAGGGAGAACATACTCAATCTACGGATCCGGCGGTTGATAGCACCCTCTTTACCTATTACAGAGATAGGTGGGTATATGTATAGCGTAAAATATATGTTTGCTAAAATTAACCGAACTAATACCGGATTTATTTATATGGCATGATTAATTTAAAGCATTATATATGTCGTTTTTGGTACTGATTAGAGGATGGAGAATCGTGACTGGATGTATGATGGCTATGTCAGTAAGTGGGACTTTATCTCAGAATGGCAAGAAAAGGCCGAGGACTTTGTGAACCGGGCATTTTAGTCCCAGCAGTAGACCAGAAGAATTTTCTGCCCCTGTGCAAGATGCAAGAACCTGAATACACATTCAAAGGATGATGTGAGTACTAACCTTCTCAATTACGGGTTCACACCATCCTACAAGACTTGGACATTCCATGGTGAAAAGTTAGCTAAACGTGCTAGGAGGGAGTCACGACAGGGTCAGCAGCAGAGTCAGCCAAGGGGAGAATTTGATGCTGGTTTTGATAGGTGCATAGACAACTTTGTGAATGCTAATGCGCCTGAAAGCCCTCATGTAGAGGCGGAGACAAGTGAGGAGCCGGAGGAAAACATGGCAAAGTACTACGAGACTTTGTTTGCCTCACAGATACCCCTTCATGCACATACATATGTTACCCAACTAGATGCCATAGCTCGCCTTTTGGCCTTCAAGGGCCACAAGAACTTGACCATAGAGGACTTTGATGATATGCTTGCCGTCATTGGCAGCATTCTGCCGAAAGGCACCTCTTGCCGGAGAACTTCTACTATTCGACCAAACTCCTCCGTGACCTTAAGATGTCATATGAGCCGATACACGCTTGTCCGAAGGGATGCATGCTATTCACAAAGGAGCATGCTAAGACAAATTATTGTATCCGCTGCAAATCCTCTAGGTACTTTGAGGTCGATCCCAATGGTGATGGTCAGAAGAGGCAGACCGGGGTTGCCCAAAACATTCTTCGGTATCTTCCAATCATACCGAGGCTCCAGCAACTCTTCATGACCAAGGATACTGCCTAGCAGATGCAGTGGGCAGTAGAAGGGAACAGATACCTCGACAAGATGATACATCCATCGGATGGTAGTGCATGGAAGAACTTTGTCAAGAAATATCCTGAGAAAGCCGGTGACAAGAGGAGCGTAGCAGTTGCCATATCAACCGATGGGTTCAATCCATATGGCATGTCGGCTTCAGTATATCGATTCTTGGCGTGTTTGTTATTCCCCTGAACCTCCCCCTGGCGTCTGCATGAGATCAGAGAACATGTTTGTCTCGATGATAATCCCAGGGCCGAAATACCCGGGTAAGAACATGAATGTGTATTTAGAACCGCTGGTGGATGACTTGCTTCATAACTGGGAAGGTCGGGGGATCCGAACATTTGACGCTTCAAACAACGAGCACTTCGATATGTATGTCTGGTACCGTACCTCTCTGCATGATCTACCAGCACGTGCGTTGTTCTGCGGCTGGTGTACACATGGGAAGTGGCCTTGCCCAGTGTGCATTCAAGCTCTGACTTTCTTCTGGCTGTCAAAGGGAGGCAAGTATTCCTGCTTTGATCAACATCGACAGTGTCTTGAGCCAAATCATCCATATAGGAGTGACAAAAAGAGGTTCAAGAAAGGCCGTGTTGTCCATGATCCAAAGCCACGTCTAAAGACCGGAAAGGAAATCAAGGCTGAGTTAGAAGCTCTCCAGCCAAACTCCGATGGGAATGGTTTCGTGGGATACGGGGATATGCACCAGTGGACCCACATTCCGTGCTTATGGAAGCTCCCTTACTTTGAGGATCTTGAGCTCCCGCATAACATTGATGTAATGCACACCGAAAAGAATATCGGCGAGGCCCTTTGGAGCACCATAATGCAAACCGAGAAGACGAAAGATAACATCAAGGCTCGAATTGATCAAGAAGCATTGTGCGATAGGCCAAAGTTGAACATGCAGCCACCCGGAGCCAAAGGCAGAAAAAGGTGGTCTAAGCCAAAGGCTCCTTTCTGCCCAACAAAGCCCCAAAGAAGGGAGATCTTCCAGTGGATCGCGCAAAGTTTGTTTTTCGCTGATGGGTATGCGGCCAACTGGATGAGGGGTGCGAACATGGAAACATTGCGAGTACAAGGGCTCAAGAGTCATGACTACCACGTATGGCTTGAGCGGATAATGCCGGTGATGATTCGAGACTATGTCGATGAGGAGACTTGGCGAGTGCCGTCGAGGTTGAGCTTTTTCTTCCGCCAGATTTGTGCTAGGGAGTTAGACCGTAAAGTGCTTGAGAAGCTACATGAACAGGCACCCGAGTTGCTTTGTGATCTAGAGATGCTCCTTCCGCCAGGGTTCTTCAATCCGATGCAACATATGATCTTGCATCTTGCGGACGAGGCTTTAAAGGGGGACCTGTGTGGGCCCATTGGCAGTTTCCGCCCAAGAGAGAAACAAAGAAGCTTTGTAAGAAAACAGGCAATAAATGCAAGATCGAGGCATCCATAGCCGAGGCAGTCCTTAACGAGGAGGTTGCAAACTTTACCACAAAGCACTATGATGCCAACATTCCCACAAAGCACAACCCAGTGTTTCGTTACAATGCCGCCAACCCTAAAGATGTACCCAATCTTAGCATCTTCGTTGGGCTAGGTGGCAAATCAAGTGGCACAAAGAGGTTTGCAATGAAAAAACTTGAGCGGGAGTTGATCCACTCGTATGTCTTGAACACCATGGAAGAAGTGAAGCCGTACATCGATTAAGTGCTCACCATTTAGTTTTCCGCAAACATTCACTGCTATGTCCATGCCTAACTCTCCTTTAAATTGTTATAGACGATTCAAGAGTGCACATTGGAAGAATCCAAATAGGGAGCCTAACCCTCAAGAGGAGCAGGATCTTTTTGATAAGGGTGGTGGTTTCGGTTTCATCAGCTGGTTCTGTGGTTTGGTACTATTCGAGCCAACTTGCTGTGCTACACTTCTTGTGATAAACTTCTTATGCTAAACTTCTCGTTCTAACTTATAGGCAAGAACTGACAAAGAGATGCAACCCGAGCTAAGAAATAAATCCAGGGGCTTTAACCATTCAGTCGACACGTTCAATGCTTATGACGTGAATGGGTATCGCTTCCATACCCATGAATACACAACTAGCCAGCCCAACCGGAAGACAACAAATAGCGGGGTCTTTTGTGAAGGCTCAGATGGCCTCCAGTACTATGGAAGAGTCGAGGGTATATATGAGCTGAATTACGGTTTTGGCAAAGGGCTAAATCCCGTTGTATTCAAATGCCATTGGTTTGACCCACGTAAGGTGAAACGGGATCCTGAAATTGGACTGGTCGAAGTTAAGAGAAACTCCGTTTATGCGGGAGATGATGTTTACATTTTGGCTACTTAGGCCTTCCAAGTATTCTATTTTCCGTACCCATGCCAAAACCCGACAAAACGTCTACAGGACTAGGATGTTGTGATGACGGTACCGACACGCAATAGGCCGCCCTTGCCAAACAAGGATGATTACCGCCGCCTAGACCCTTCAACAAATGATGGCGAGTTTTATCAGGAAGAAGGGCTCCCTGGGCAATTCACTATCGACTTGTCCGCCGATGGTGACATGGTCGTAGACGATGAGCAAGAAGAAGCTGAGGAGGAAGACACTGTGCAAGATGAAGCTGAGGAGGTTCACAACCAACAAGATGTGAGTTTGCTCGAGGCGTTCCATGCAGGCCTTGACGTCAACGATCCATAGGGACCACCTCCAGGTTTTGTGGATGATTATTGGTGGCCGGAAAATGATAGCGATGACGAAACCTCTCGTCCAATTCATAATCCCGACTCAGGCTTCTGATCCATGTAGTAGTAATAATCTTTGTAGTAGTGTTTGCTATGTAATCCCGCTGGGCTATGTAATAAAATTTCTTTCCTTTTGTCTTTGTATTTGTAAGAACTCTATTCTATGTAATAAAATTTCTTTCCTTTTGTCTTTGTATTTGTAAGAACTCGTAGCCCCAAAGTCGAGAGAGGACAAGTATTTTCGAGATTCATATAGCATGGGCATGTGACGGTGGCAGGCCCAGGAAAGGATTCTCGATCCACGACAACGATTCCTTTCGAGGAGTCGTTGACGTGGAGACCGAATCCTTTCCTTGGCTTGTCGCGTCTCATACCCATGCTATATGTATCATGGAAGTATTTCTCTTCTTTCGTCTTTGCCAATATGAATAGATTAGCTAGCGTGACTTAAGTGGAATAGATTAGATAGCCCTAAAGTCGAAAGGAAAGACATTACTTCACTATTCGTATAGCATGGGCGACATTGTTATATGAATCGTGAAATGGTTTCTTTCCTTTCGTCTTTGGAGAAACACAAGGAAGGCTTCATCTCGTAGCCCCAAAGTCGAGAGAGGACATGTATTTTCGAGATTCATATAGCATGGGGATGTGACGGTGGCAAGCCCAGGAAAGGATTCTCGATCCACGACAATAATTCCTTTCGAGGAGTCATTGCCGTGGAGACCGAATCCTTTCCTTGGCTTGCCGCGTCTCATACCCATGCTATATGGATCATGGAAGTATTTCTCTTCTTTCGTCTTTGCTGATACGAATATAGTGTGTGTTTAAAACTTGAGTATTATTGTACTGTTATGAATCTTGTGCCACTGATGTGTACTAATAAACTACTCTTTTCACTCTGTTTTGCAGGTGATTGAAAGATGCCGGGGGGAAAGGGAGTTACAAGAAAGCTGAAAAGCTTGGCAAAACTTGTGACTGGTGGTTCAAAAGATGTCAGGGGGAAGCAGCCTACTAGTGCTAGTGCTAGTGCTCCACCACGCACTTCACAGCGGCGGGGGCGTGGGAGGCGTGCGAGGACTCCTAGTCCCCCTCCGGTCTTCGAGGAGGATGAGCAGGAGCAGGAGAAGGAGCAGGAGTAGGAGGGGGAGGACGAGGAGGAGGAGGAGGATCCAGTTCGGCGTCAGGAGGATGAGGGGACGCACTCGGATTCTGACGAGGAGGAGCAGGAGCAGCAACAGGAGGAGGAGGAGGAGGGGTTGGGGTCTTTACCCTACGAGCTTGACACGTCCTTGAGGTGGGCGCATCCGTAGGATGATATGCAGTACCTTGAGGAGTACGCGGCCATGGACCCGAGCCTGGTGCCGCGGGAGAAGGCTCCATATCGGCGTGGGGTTTCGAGAGTCCCCGACCAACCTTATCCCTATGCGGACAAGGTACTCGTGCCCGCTGGGTCCAGGTACATGATTTGACCCTAAACCATACATTGTAATTTTTATCACATACTGACCTTGTCTTTCATTTTGCAGTACCTTTCTATATCAGGATGGGATCAAGCCATATCGTGGCTACTCAAGCATCCTTGGAGCCTTGGTTAGAAAGTATTTTCCTGGGATTTTCACTCTCCCAAATGGTTCAAAGGATGTGGCTTGGACTTGGAAGCATTACCACTATGCCGAAGATCCCGAAAAAAAGTACACCACCATCGCAAAGGAGGTTCAGGTTTTGTTCTGGGTAAGTTTGTTTCGCTTGTCATAATTCAATCGCCTTGAGGATGAAATATACTTGAACTCGTGGCTTTGACCCCCCCTTTTTTTCCCTATGTGCATACTTGTAGAAGTTCTTTGACATGGACAGGACGCGCAAAAGAGAGTGTTTGATGATTGTTCACGAGCTTGCCAAGAGGAAGGTGCAAGACATGCACTACGAGGCACGCGTGAACTGCGTCTACAACTGGTTCGGCGATCGCAAGATTTGGATGAACAAGAGCCAAGCCCGGGAGATGCTCTTCGAGCCGTGGCAGTACCTGCAGGTAGTTGCATTTTTGTTTTATTGATTTCTTGACCTTATTCTATTTTCTATTGTACTAATACGTGTGTCTTGTGGATGTAGAACCCTCCTCGGTTCGTGGGTAATGACGAGCGGTGCTTCACGGCAATGGTAGCGTGGTGGACACACCCCAATTACCTCCAGAAACACGCCGATGCAAATAAGCGGCGAGAGGAGATGGGGGTGGATCACACCCCCAAGGCAGCATCCCCCTCGCCCTTCTTAGGCAAAAAGAGGTGAGAAAATTCTTTATTTGTTCTTGCTTGTAATGTTATTCTTTACTTTGCCCTTTGGAGTCCCCCTTCACTTAACTTCGTGCTCTTTTGTGCAGAAAATAAAGACAGGTCAAGAGCCGTCCGTGTTTGCCGTTTGGAAGAAGACACGCACGTTGGACGAGCCTAGGAACGGGAGCCTATGGATGAACGAGGGAGCCAGGCTCCAGGGTGAGAAGTACCCTGAGAAGTTCAAGGAGGTGCATGGAGAAGATTCTAACCCTGAGACCGCCCCCTTCGACCTCGAGGTCGCCGTGCTGGCGGGATAAGGCCAGAAGAATGGTCTCCTATGGATCGGTCACGGGTCCGTCGACCCTAAGACCGTTCCATCTATGCGCCAGGTCCGGCGTGGTAGGACGATCGACCAGCCTGCTATAGAGACCTGCCCACGGCCTTCGGTTGTAGCTCTTGAGCAGTTACGGGTATGTTCTTCCTCGGTCATCTATGTTTTACTACATGTTTTGTGTTGCAATGTTCATATAATCGTGGCGACACGACGTAGGAGGAGATGGCCGCTAATAGGGCACGCAGAGAGGCGGCTGAGCAGCGGCAGCAGCAGCTGGAGCAGCAGATGGCCCATCAGCAGGGGTTGCTGGAGCAACAGGGGCAGAGATGCGGTGGATGACACAACAAATGCTCATCAATTCTCAACCAGGGACTCTTCCCACTCCTCCTTTTGCCTTCTCGTGGGTAAGTGATCAAGTGTCTTATTGTCCAATGCTCGCAATTTTCAATCTTGCCTTACTGTCTAATGCTCATAATTTCCAATGCTGCAGATGGACAATGCGATGCGGCCGCCTGGTGGGTCCGCGGGTGGATCGAGCAACCAGGCGCCGCCGTCTTTCACCGTCAACAATCCGTCGGTCGTCCGGAGGCTAAATCAGAGTTCTCCATGTTTGTTTTCTTATACTTGTCACATTTAGCCATGCTATAGCATTTGTAGAAATGTTAGCCATGCTATGACACTTGTAGAAATTTTAGCCTTGGCACGATACTTATATAAAATTTAGCAATTCCATGACACTTGTAGGAAATTTAGTCTTGCCATGATACTTATAGCAAATTTATCAATTCCATGACACTTGTAGATAATTCTATGCCATTGTCAAAATTTTAGCCATGCTATGACACTTGTAGAAATTTTAGCCTTGCCATGACACTTATAGAAATTCTAGCCTTGCCATGGGACTTGTAGATATTCGTGATTTTACTTGTCATATTGATGTAATTTGCCATGAGACTCGTCAAAATCCCATGTTATTGCCATTTCCATCAACTCGCCTAGAAACTTGTACATATTGATGATTTTACTTGTCATATTTATGTACTTGTCTTGAACTTGTAGGATCTCACGATGGAGCATGAGCTTGTGGAGCACTCGGAGTTGATGATCTTGTAATATTTGTCTAGTTTAGGTCTTATAACTTGTTGGTTATGCACTTGGTAGTATTTGACACTTGTGGCATGACCTTGTGGCAAGAATAAACACTAGCATTTGACACTTGTAATATTTGTGAAATCTCTTGCTTTCGTGGTGATGATGTTTGCTAGTGTTGGTGATGCATTTTGGTGTTGGTGATGATTATATTGTTGTTGTTGATGAGTATATTATTGTTGTTCATGAGTATATTATTGTTGTTGATAATCTGTAGATCATATATATATTATGTTTTGAATTGCAGGAAATGACTCGAAACAGAAAAAAATTGAAAAATGACAGCTCCTTTGCCGTGTGTGTGCCGTGTGTATACACACGGCAAAGGAGCCACGTGTGAGCCACCTGTGCGCCGCTGGGCAATGTCACAGGGCCTTTGTGCAGTGTGCAGTGCGCAACAGACACACGGCAAAGGAGTAAACTTTTCCGTGTGTCCCCCCACACGGGCACACGACAAAGAGCACACACACGGCAACAAGAATGTACACGACAACGATGATCAACACGGCAAAGGTTGAGGCACACGGCAAAGAGAGAGGACACGGCAAAGAGAAGACACACGACAAAGAATGAATACACGGTAAAGAGTCATTACACGCGGCAAAGGATGAACACGACAAAGAGGCTGTGTGCCGTAGTGATACTTCGGTTTCGATTCTTGACAGTCAGTTCCTAAGAGAGAGAACCTATGGGGAACTTGCTAGGAAAGTCGGTATCGCAATACTGTTTTCCATCCCATCCTTCAGTACTTCTCGTGCGTGGGCGGTGGAAATACGGCGAGATGACGACGGCCGGCGGAAATATGGCCGGTGGGTGCACTCCACCTCCTCCAAAAGAGCACCCATATTCATCACCAAGGTGGCAGCTCAAGCAAGGACCCCTGCACCTTTCGGCATCTGCAACGTCCCTCCCCCACCTTGCACCGTGACGCCCAGGAAGACCAGCCATGCCAGTTCCTTCACCGCGCTCCACCCCTCAGATTACTCCAACCCGCACCTGGCAATCAAGCCCGTATGTCTCCGCCGGTCGCTACACCCTCCCCACTTCGATTCTAGGGCGGACGCCGCACGCGTGCCGCTCCTCGCCTGCCTCGGTGTCCCAGCCTCTGACTCCAAGCACTACCACCTCTCTCCCTGCTATAACATGCCTCTGCCGCGCCGCCAATCGCCCCGTCACCATCGACCATGCCAGCGACCTGCCCGGCTTGGGTTTCTCCTTCCCCTCTGTCACTGCCCGCGTTGGTTGGTGAGACGGCCTGGAACATGCACGTCGGCGCCAGGAGCCCCATCTCGCTGTTCCAGTTCATGCGCGACTAGATCCATGGTGTGGTGACAGCACACCCATATTCTACATGAGCTGCCCCTAATTTCAAAATTCTGTTTTTGACCCATATTCTTTCTTTTAGTGCATCGGTGCCAAAACATTAGATGTTCTTTTTTCGAAAAGAGGAGTGAAACCCTGGCGTCTGCATCGGTTGATGCACATAACATTTTATTAAATGTTCAAACATCGAGAGCGCAAAACACTAGATGTATACATGAACCGGAGCGAAGGTCTCAACCAGCTAACGTTCCAGAGCCCATTGTTGATTAATCAGTATAGATCTTAAGAGTACTTCATGAGAGATGAAAACTTCTTCATAAGCTACGATTGCACATATGGGGCTTTAATTGTTGTGGCATAGTTATCATATCGGTATATCACGTTCAAGATACGGTATACTTCTAATTAATCTGGCTGATCTGTAATATTTTTCGGTGTAATATCGTGTTTATACCAATTTTGGAGCAGCAATTATCTATTGGGGATTGGCTATATCCTCTCAACCATTTTAAAATAGGAATCTGCATCATATCATCTGAAGAATAAGTTATTGGAGGCCGCTGGCAGTTGATCAAATATATGCACTCTTGAAAGCTATGGAGCTAATGCTTGTTCACTTCTCTCTTTATATGTTCTGTTTTCATTGTTGATTTTTGGTTGACAGGAAGTTGAAATCAAGATTGAGTGTTTACTCCACACACTTAAGCTCAAATACACGGTGTTTAAGTGCTGTAACCTTTTTCTTATATATAAGAGGGATTTAACCCTAGATTGGTAGTATTGCAACATATATAATTTCACGAGGTTAATTCAGTTCTTGCCGGCATTGAACAAAGTGAACTTCAGTCTGAAGTTACAAAGGAAGGTGCACCCCGACATAAGCATGTTTGTGTAAATTATAGCATATTGGCAAATTCTTTATGCGATTAAAGTCTAATGGACACATTTTTTACAATTTTGCAACAGGTACACTTTGTTTGAAAGAGCAGAAGTGCTGAATTAAATGGTTTCAGTGTTGTCCTGCATAAGTGGCTGAAATTTGGTTCTTCGATTGCAAAAGGTTTATGTTAATTGATTTTGATCCAGCTACTATAAAATTGTAGTTCTGTGGATGTGCTTCTTAATATATAGGATTAATAACTATGCTTTTATATCACATCAACTATAATTCTGCCAGTGACCAGTTCCTTTCAAGACATTTGAAACTCACCATCTCTACACCATCGCAATTCTTTTTTCTTTGTTTGTTCAGTGCCATTAACACCCCAGCTGCTACATTCTTGAGATAAAGAACCACCGTTGAGGTGTTTAATAACAGAATAGATGTTTTATGGTATCTTATCTACCTACTTGTTTCCAGTACAATCCATAGTTTTTCAAATGTTTCTATTCTCTTATCATTTTTATCTGCTCAATGCAGTTTATTTCCCCGGATCATTACATTGCTAATTCCTGTAGATTAAGCCATCAAGCTGGGCACAACGTAGAGATATTGTATCTGCAAGCTAAGTATATTAGAAACTATAAGTTGATGTGTTGTCACTCTTATGTCTATGACCCTTCTCCAATTTTATTGTAGATTCAACAAGGAGCCCAGGCCCATGTTAGCATCTTAAGAAACAATCGCATCTAGAATCTCATGGTTTCACACTGGGATATGAGATTTGGTGTTCTCGGAGAGTATTTAAAAATCTCTTTCCAAAAAAAATTTATGTAGATTTATAATTCATATGTTTGTCTGAAGTGATGTTGACAGAACAATTGAAAGCTAAAGCTGTAACAATTTTTAGTCTCCAAAATACGTATTTTGAGTGTAGTGTTAAGTCATGGCTCAAGCATGACCATTCCTACTCGAAAGACATATTTGTTACATATCTATATATGCATAGCAATTCTTTGGCCTGAACTCAAGATTTTTTTTCACCATGCCTCAGTTCTGTTTTGTAAACTCAAGTGCTTAATTTCTGAACTCGTAGCTATGTCCCCTTGGTGTAGTATTGTTACCTACAAAGTTTCTGTGCTCTAATGCGAACTTTGAGCAAGAGATGCGTTTATACTGGAGCATCTTTGTTTAGGTTGTTGGGTGATAAGAGTCTACAAATGTCGAGAATGCACACTTTATTCATGTTTTGTGAAAAGCTGATCCAAGTTATGGTGCTTTTATCTCTTGCACGGTGTCCACCTCTCAATTCTCTAATTGTATGTCAGTTCAGTTATTCAATATATACATCTCATCGACTGATTCTTCTATCTGATCGATGATGTTTATTCAGGTCAGCGTGTCGGGATTTGCAACTTTGTTAACTTCGGTTTTTTTATTCTAAATTACAATATTGCAGATGCCAAAAATTGACTTTGGTTTCTAAATTTCCAGTACTAACTGGCCTTTTTAAACTTACCAAATCCAATATCAAAAAATCCCCTCCGATCAATAAGTCATCCAGTCTGACAAATCAGGAAAATTAGGTACCACTAAGAAGATAATTCAGTTTAAGTAATCGAGATGCATGCCTCAAAAAGGTGGCATTGAATTAGCTTAAGTACATAAATGAGGACAGAACAACATCTGTGTGGTAGTATAAGACAGTCGAGTAGGCATGATTAGGAACTTATTAATCCCGAGGACTCACTACGATAGTAGCTTCCTAGATGACACCAAAAATTAAATTGGCCTAGGAATTATTTTGAACTTTCCAAATCCTTGACGTCGGAGAGATATATCAATTTGTTCTGTTATGTTGGTTGAATCCTTCTCACTGTAATTGTACATCATCTCGGTGAAGTCCTTGCGAAATCCATTTGCAGGTCTTGTTTTGGACGCCTGGTAGCTCTGGCTATTGTGTGCTAACAAAAATGTGAGATCATTCTTTGTTTTCTACATAATCTTTTGAGCCATAAGGAAAAACTAGATTGATGTTAATTATCTTTTGAATTGTTCAGTTGCTTATGCTATTCCTGAAGGGAATATGCCCGAGAGGCAATAATAAAATGGTTATTATTTTATTCCATGTTTATGATCAATGTTTATTCTCATGCTAGAATTATATTAATCGAAAACGTTAATACATGTGTGCTTAATAAACAAACCAAAGTTCCTAGTAATGCCTTTCATTTAACTAGCTCGTTGATTAACAGATAATCAAGGTTTCAAGATCATGAATATTGGATGTTGTTAATAACAGGATCCTATCATTAGAAGAATGTTATGATGAACATACACACAAAGTAGGTATAAGCAATAAAAATCTAGTCATTATGTTTACATTTCTATATCAAACACATACGAAGAAACTCTAACCCTTCGACCATGAGATTATATGAATCGCTGATTTCGAAGGAGTGCCTTGATGCCATCAAATGTCACACCGTAACAGGGTGATTATAAAGGTGTCGTTGGATACTCTGAAAGTATTAGTTGAGGATCATGAATCAAGAATGGAATTTGTCCATCCAAATAACTGAGAGATATACTCTGGGCCCTCTCGGTGATATCACATCAACACGTTTAAAAGCATATGACTAGGCCACAAGGATGTTGTATCACGGAACAAGTAAAGAGTATTTTTTGGTAATAAGATCGAACTAGGGTATGGTTGATACCTTTGATCGGATATTGGACAAGTAAAATATCACGAGAAAAAAGTAATTGGGTACGATATTAATGGTTCACACGTCACAACAGTCATCGTTGAATGTGTGGGCGTCAGTACAGATTTGCAAGACCCACTGTTGATTATTGATCAGAGAGGTGTCTCTATCATGTCTGCATTATTCGCGAACCATAGAGCGACACACTTAAGGTATACTGATACTAATGGCAGATAAAATATTTCAAAGAAAAGCTTTATAAGCCCTAGGATTATCTTGATGAGTATCGGAATTGTTTCGGGTCAAATTGCTAAAATTGGTTGCAGATATGATATCAAAATAATGCAAGGAGTTTTATGTAAATGTTTGTTAATTAAAGTAATATACAAAATTTTGAATAAAATAAAAAATATTTTTATTTATGAGAGATTGCATTAAATATAGTGGGAATTAAATGCAAGTGAGTGGAGAGGGAAATCATGTGAGTGGGATGAGTGGAGACTCCACTCACATGAATAAGGAAAGAGGTGGGGCACCCACCTTGGTCGTCGGCCATGGCATGGGGGCTGCCCCCTCCCCTATAAAAGGAGGCCACTTCCTCCTCGCCATTGGCACCTCTTCCTCGTGAAGGATCTCTCTCCCCCTCTAGCAATTCCCTCATGTATTCGGATTAGCGAAGTATATATTTTGGTGGTTTCTCTAGAAGGATCTGGTGCTTCTACCGCTCTGTTGGAGTGAGGCGTGGAGGTTGTCAGGAGCCAGATATGTGCCTGAGAACGGATGTGTTGCTAGTTTGCGGCGCTCTTCAACTCGATCTTGAGATCGGCAAGTGATCAACTATATCACCAATGAAATCAGATTTCATAAAAAGCTTTCCGTCTTCGAGTGTAAGTTATTTTGGTTACCCCCTTACTCGTTACTAGCATCTACTAGATTAGATCTTGGCGTAATTAAGTGTTCATATTATAGGAATTTTTTGTTTTCTATGTTGTGAACCCTTCAATTCCACCACCGAAGTCTATTATGCAATAAAGTAGTACTCCCTCGGATTCAAATTAATATACTCATGTTTCTCTAGATTCAGACGCATCTAACACTAAAACATAACTACATACATTCAAATCTAGACAAATCTGGGTCCATTAATTTGGATCAAAGGGAATACTTTGTCCACCCAATTCTTCTATGAGGTAAGTAGAACGAGTTCACTTTTTTATAAAGTTGCTATGCATAGATGACATGAATCTGATGACGTTCATGTGACGCGCTTCAGGAATTGCCTCGAAGGGTTTAGTGTGAGTCAAAGAATTAGTGTGCTTGCTAAAGCCTATTTTAAATCACCACTTGGATTTTGAATATGGAATTTATTACTATTATTTTTCTTTTAGTTCTATGGGTATGGTAACGTGCACAAGTCCAGGCCAAAGCGAATCAAATACAGAACCTTATATACTCCAGAAAATGAGCACTTATGCCACAAAATTTAATTGAATATAAAACATGCATGCTCCATCAAATGAGCGCCCTGCCACAAAATCTAAATGCCATTAGCAAAGGATAGTGCGGCGAAGCACGCTGGGTCCATCTAGTAGAAATCCTAGTTCTGCTAGGAATCACCTAGTAGGTTTCAAACATGTATCCCAACTAGGAAAGTGGAGTTGCCTGTGCGTGTATATAAGCAGATACACCTAGGATTAAATCGACCATGCAGATGGAAAAATAAAAATTATTATGCCAATGTGTCCAGTTATCACAAACGCCTCTCTTCTTGTTAAATTACATGTCATACCATCCAACTGTATAATTGGCAATGCATAAGAATGCATGTTACTAGCTTAGTTACTCCTACTATAAGTAGTCAAAGACTAACTACTCATAGTGGGAGTAACATGGAGGAGTTTCATTTTACTCTTCAATATGACCAGTCTGACTAACCTATGTACCTTGGACTAGCACGAACTCATTTATGTACTAGTAGAAAATTATAACTACTCCCTCTCTCCGCAAATAAATGTACGTCTAGGCTTGCATATGTCAAAGTTAGTAAAGGTTGACCATCTTTATAAAAAAACGTAGCAATATTTATGACTCTAAAATGGTACCAGTAGATATGTTATTAAATTTAGTTTCATAATATATCATTTTGATATAATATATGTTGCTATATTCATCTATAAAGTTGGTTAAATTTTATAAAGTTTAACTTAGATAAAAGCTAGAAATACACTTATCTGCGGATGGAGGGAGTAACCTATATGTAGCATAGACTAGCACATCGTACCACGGCATGCAAGCCAAAATAAATGGAAGACTAATTAGTCAACCTTGCTTAACTAGATTCAGATTCAGTCAGCAAGCTGAACTACTACAATAGACTCCTGCTACTAGCGGGTATTTGAGTCGGACATGATTGAAGGCAGGTCAACAATCAAAACTACTCCCTTCATTTCAAAATATAAGATATTTTAGTTTTATGAAGCAAATGTATCTAGACTACTTTTAGTGTATAAGTTCACTCATATACTAGTACTATGCAAAAAGTGTTATACCGAGGATACTGCACAACTATGATAAATTTTAACGGAAATTCGTTTTGGCTCCCGGGGGTGCAGCGTGCTCCCTCCTCGTGGACCAACATGCGCCCACTCCAGTTCGCGTGTGTATACTACATTTTATTTTCCTCGGTGTCCCCTTTCCTGAATAGTGTCTATGCGGAGGTAGCGAAAACTTAACCATGGGGTTTTGTCAACAGTGCAACTAAACTTTTGTATAGTAGGGAACAATTGGAAAAACGGCGACGAAGTGCCGCCGTGAAGACGTAAGGAGCATGGCACCCATATTTGTTGTTGTGTACAATAAACATCAAAAAACGAGTGTTTCCAAATAGTTCATGTAGCTAATCTAAAACATTAAAATGACAGTTCTATATTTCGTAAGTGTTGCCAATATAATGAAGACAATGGTGTAGAGAACCACGGTAATTGGGCCCCAACATCCATGATAATGTCTCGAGGTGCGGGAGCCCTTCTCCATTGCTCAGGAATGTTTTACTTCGTAACCATAGTGTCGAATTGTACTACTGTGTCTTTTGTATTTATTTGTAATATTGTACTCCGCTTAGTGTCGAGTAGTATTTTCTCCACCCTGTGGAGATGATGGCGTTTTTGGACTATGGATTTCACCGCTTAGAGAAAGTAACTCATCAGGTTATGTTTATCCAATATGATTGGTCCTCTGTCAATATAATTTGTTTTCTAAAAAATTTGTCATGTATTTTCTATTGCTTTGGTCGAGTCCATATACATTATGTTCAGCATATTAAATTTTGGATGATAATTTATACTGATGTATACACACATTATGCCCACTCTATGAGTAATAAGTATGTGGAGGCGGGATTACCCCTCTCTTCTAGAGAAAGAAACTGCATCTCACAATTCAAATGTACCCTCCCGTCCCAAAATAAGTAAGTTAGATTTATCTATGCATGTATACACTAAAATGTGTTTAGATACATGCGTATCTAGACAAATCTAAATTACAAACTTTGGGACAGAGGGAGTAAAAGCCAATGTATAAATATATAATCCTTATTTTGATCGGCGGGGACTTAAGTCAATTCCATATCCATTTATATAATTTTATGTAAAGCCACAATTTCCAAAATTTAAGCAATAAAATGCCACAATAATTTTGCAAGACTGTGGGGCCTTTTGACATTATCTTTAAACATATCTTACATTCTTGAAAATTAAATAACAACTCATTTGCAAAAAATAGAGCTGCAATATACATGATGAGGTACAAAAATCAAAGTGTTGTCAACTAGCCCTATATGTTCATACTTCTGCTATTCCATAATATAAGTCTTTTTAGGAAGTTGTTTTAGTTTGCTAAGAAAACTTATATTCTAGAACAGAGAGAGTAGTACTTAATTTGATATGGCATATGGGTGAGTCTCTTGGATATATGACATTGCTGCTTGCCCTAGCTTTTATCTCTCAATAGTTTCTCTCCTCCACCAAGCCTTTTAATGTGGTCAAGTATTGTCAACAAACAAGAATGATATAGACACACTAGAATTGAGAAAACGTGTATATGGACTACAGCTACTTAATGCCTTGGACAAATACTTCCTCCATAAATAATGTAAGAGAAATGTGCCATAGAAAATATACCATTGGATTTCTTCAAATATCATGAACACTTTTTTCCGGTTAACCCATATATTTTTTGTCAAATAGATGATCAAATTTGAATCTTGAAATACATGTATAACATGTAACTGTGGATGGGGAAGTGCCACCTTTGCACGCTCCTGGAAGATGATACTATACAGTTTAGTCGATTTATCAACCCATACTACTTATGTATAGGTAATGGATGATTCCACCGGTGGCAAGCCGCGGTGGGTGTGAAAGACGGTGAACGTGGATGACCACATAATCATCCCAAAGGTCGATCCTACTACCTCTGCATCTGACCTGAAAAGGCTGTGGAGGATTATGTGGCGGTGCTGACCATGGTCCCCATGGATAGTTGTCGCCCTAGAATTCCACTTCCCCGAATTTCCGACCTCCAAGGCGGCCTCCACCATGGTGCTATGCGTACACCACTTTCTCGATGAATCAAAATAATGTTCTTGTTTATAGTCTAAAAAGTGTTCATGATATTTGAATAATTTGCCGGGTTTATAAAATCATGAGTTAACAAATATTTTAAGGGTTAAGAAATACATTCACATGATTTATAAAAATGCTCACCATTTCAAAACAATGGTCATGAGATTTTTTAGAAAAAACACCAAAAGAGGGGCATCGCATGGTTGCATTCATGCAGCGACAGAGTTCATACATGGCTGGTGGAGGAGACGATAAACAGTAGCACGTGTGCGTGTGATCCCCTCAGTGCGATGATTACTGAGATACTCCCTCCGTCCACAAATAAGTCGTACTTCTAGGATTGTGTTAAGTCAAATCTTTTAAAGTTTGATTAATTATTTTAAAAAAATCGTAGCCACACTTATGATGCTAAAAAAGTATCACTAGATCCGTTTTGAAGTAAAGTTTCATAATATATCAACTTGATGCAATATATGTTCCTATTAAATACAATAAAGTTGGACAAATTTTAAATTTTTTGACTTAAGAAAATCCTAAAAGTTAACTCATTTGCGGAAGGAGGGAGTATGTGTCTGATACCAGTGCTGCAAAGCAAACCGAGATGGCTATTTGCAGCTCGCCGGTTTGCTTGACCTTGGCGCGCCATCCCGATAAAAGTAATAAAAGTACAGTTGGGAGTTTCTTGGTAGAGTGGTACTGGTAGTGTTGCCCAGCTAGGGGCGGCCGTGGCAGAGCCGAGTAAGACCAAATTGAATGCAAGCATACGAGAGCAAGTACCTAATATATAGCGTGTCTTCCCTATCTATCTACTCTGTATCTATCTATATAACAGCCGACAGTCCAATAGCCACTAAAGGAAGGATACAATGAACGCTGGTAGTGGTAGTCGCCCTGTACTCACTCCGCTAAACCTGCCGCTCTCCATGGAGACGGAGTGGTCGGAGGAACCCATGAGCCCTACCGGAAGACTCATGGAAGATATCGGCATCCACATCGTCGCCATATTAGGGCTTGGCAAACCACTAGACCTACCCGTCTTTCGTGCTGGTATAGAGGCAGATTTACTTCCTCGTTACCCGCGCTTCTCCTGTATTCAAGTAATTCTGAAAGCTCTTTGCTTCTTTCATTCATATCTGAATTTTCATGTTCCTAGTAACGTGAATCTGGAAAGTGTATTACTACTGATTTTTCTTGCTGGCCCTAGAAGAGAAGATAGCCATGGACCATGGAGTCATGCGTCTAATTTCGACTAATACTGTCTTTCTTTGGCCTACTAATACTTCTTCGCAAAAAAATAAAACAAGTGCTGCAATACACATGATGAAGTATCAAAATCAAAGGATTGTTTTGTCGACTAGCCCTATCTGTTAATAGTACTTTGCACTATGGCATATTGGTGGGTCTGTTGAACATATGACATCGCTAACTTGCCCTAGCTTCTATCTCTCTCTCAATGGTTTCTATCCTCCACCAAACCATTTAATGTGGTCAAGTATTGTCAACAAACAACAATGGTATATAGTAGTACACACTAGAACTGAGAAAACTTGTATATGGACGACAGCTACTTAATCCCTTGGACAGATACTTCCTCCCCAAATAATAATGTCCGAGAAATGTGTCCTAAAAAATATCCATTGGAATTCTTCGGATGCGGATTCAGCATATAACTTTATTTCCGGTGTCGTACATGTAATTGGGGACAGGGAAGTGCAACTTTTGCACGCTCCTAGAAGATGATACTATACAGTTAGTCCATTTATTAACCCACACTAGTTATGTACAGATAATGAATAATTCCACTGGTGGCAAGCCGCGGTGGGAGCGAACGACGGTAACCGTGGACGACCACATCATCATCCCGAGGGTCGATCCTACTGCCGTTGCATCTGATCCTGAAAAGGCCGTGGAGGACTACATGGCGGCACTGACCATGGTTCCCATGGATAGGCGCCGCCCTCTCTGGGAATTCCACTTCCTCGACTTTCCGACCTCCAAGGCAGCCTCCACCATGGTGCTCCGCATACACCACTCCATCGGCGATGGCATGTCATTCATGACGCTCTTCGTAGCGTCATCCAGCAGCACAGCTGACCCATCCAGGCAGGCGGCCATGCCACCGCCACCAAGGCGCACTGGGGCGATCTACCAACGGAGGGCACGGCCTCCGCTGTCATCAGGCAAGGCTTTGCTCGGGTGGTTTTTCTCTTACCTTGTGCTGGCGTGGAACACACTGGTGGACAGTGTGTTGCTTGTTGCAACGATACTGTTCTTGAGTGATCCACGCACGATGTTCATGCGTGCTAGCGGCAGCCACAAGGCTCACCATCGCAAGCGCTTCGTGCATCGGAGTCTTCGCCTTGACGATGTCAAGCTCATCAAGACAGCCATCAACTGCGTACGTTAAACGCCATGTCTACATGTTAGAATGTGAAACTAACGCTACAACTACCCTGAAAATAAAGTCGGTATAGAAACAACATATCAATTAAGAATAGCAAGTCAATTGCATATTTTTTTTGTATAGAACCCCCTCAAATTATAATGTTTGTTTTCGTAGTTAACGGTCTTGATTAGATTTTATTTTAGTATTGAGTATGACCGGGTCATTACTCAATGGACATTATCTTCCTCTCTCTTTTGTTGATGCAGACCATCAACGACGTGCTAGTCGGTGTTACTTCAGCAGCTCTTTCACGGTATTACTTCCGAAATTCTGGTAAGGGGGGTATCTCAGTGTCTGACAAGTGACAACGACTGTGGGTTCTATACAAGACTAAACATGCGGCAATTGTTACACATTTCTTTCTTATATTCAATACTAGGTGACATTAAAACTAAGAAAATCTGTTTGCGGTCATTCCTCCTTGTCAACACAAGGCCGGTCTCCAATCGACAAGTAAGATATGCTTTCTTCAAAGAAATACTAGCCACCAAATGAACATTATTATAACCCCTTCATAACAATTTGGTAGAACATAAATTAATTTCATTTTGTTCTTACAACTATGAACAGGCATATGTTACCAAGGTGGAGACAGGGAATCGATTCAGTAGCCTCATCTGCCCGTTTCACATAGGTGTGCATGATGATCTCCTTGAGCATGTTCGGAAGGCAAAAAGGGTTATGGATAGGAAAAAAAGCTCTTTAGAAGTGAAGCTCATACAAGTTTTTGGTGATTTTTTTGTGAAATACCTTAGTGTGAAGGTATATTTCCTACTAGCTCATTTATACTCTCTGTATCTCAAATTACTCTGCCTTCTAGCTTCAGCTGAAGTCACACTTAGAAAAAATTGACCAAGTACATAGAAATAGCAATATCTATAATATCTGATAAATATTATTAGAACTATTGTGGAATACACTTGCAATCTATATGCATTTGATATTCTAAAGGTTGCTATTTTTCCTATATAACTTCCGAAAGTTTGTATTTGAACAAAGCAAAAAAAGCAAGATAGCTTACGAACGAGGAAGTACTTATATGGATTCCCATGATTTACATTCCACAAACCTTGAGCAAGGAATGTATATTTATCCTGCTTCTAATATGTTATATATAACTTGTCAATGAAAGCAGATCGGAGCTTGTATGTTGCGCCTCTTTCTGACACGTACAACCATAATGTTATCAAATGTCCTTGGACCAGCTGAACTGATAACATTATGTGGGCACCCAATAGTCTTCATGGCAGGAAGCATCTACGGGCAACCACAAGTAAGTCACCCATATTCTTACGTCCAAAAACATAAGCACTCTTAGCTTGCACTAAAACAATCCTAAATAATATGTGTTTTTATCAACACAAAGTCAACTTGCTATATGGATATTGCTCCTATTTTTGGACCTATGCTTCTTTGATAAAGCATCCATACGAAGATCATTGTTGAAATCATTATGTATTAAACAAGTTTTTGTTTTCCTTTTTTTGCGAGACAAGATAGAAGTGTTGCTTCAAATAATTACGGGTTCTGTGTTTCTTTTTTGTGAATGGGGATCTCTAATGCCAAACCAATAGTTATACTACATCCTTCCATGTTTGTAGGGCCTTTTTCAGAATTTGAATCTTATTTTGACTATGAATGTTACTAACGTACCCAAAAAATTACACTAGTGTAATCTTATTTGAAAGATGTTTCTGGAACTAAAGTTCATTTTATTAGTAAAATTACTAATCAAAGATAGGCTCAAAATTTTTGGAGGCGTTACAATTTGCAAACCTAGTGGTACCATTTATAGAAAGGATTTTTTAGTGGACAAATGGAACAGTGTATATGGTGGGAGTTTCATTTGTAGTTTACATCCTATTTTTACTCACAAAGTAATTAATTATTGAATCTTAATTCAAAAAAGAAGAGCAAGAAGCCTCTGAAAAAAAGTATTCTTAAATAGTAGAAATATATACAAGATGTAAGAGCAAGTACAATAAGGTCCAGTCAGCTGCCTATAAGAACTAAAATAATGTATATGTGCTTAGTTGGAGGAAAGAGAATATGAGAGAGAAGGGGAGTGGGCTCTCATGCAAGAGCCAGCTCTAGCACGTGCTCCTAGGCATTGTGTGAGAGTGTCAAGTGGGCCATATATTCATAAAGTAGTACACTTTTGTAGCTAACTATTATATATGTTGGCTATAAGGTTGGCTCTAGATGACGTGTCATTGTCTTATAGCCAGCAGTTGGGTCTACTATTGTTCTTGCTCTAAGGGGAGGAGGGAATGTACAAAAGGGCCTAGCCTATGGGCATATCCCAAGAAAAATACAAAGCGTCTAGCTGGGCTATAAAGGGGATTTCAGATCATCCTTCATTATGTAAGAAAATAAGAAATAAGGAAGAGGTCTCTTTAAAAGAAAAGAACCAAGCCCTAATAGTAGGGTGTAAGATTATAAAAAATGAAAGCAGTCTTTTGCTTCTAGATGTTCCAGGATGTTGTGGCAAAAGCATCAAAAAATGAAGGCCTTGTGAAGTTGTGCTTGGTCGTGGCAATCATCTACCGCAGTTCGAGATTGTCTTCAAGTGTGACGTTGATGGTTGCCAACATTTCCTACTTAAATTGCAGCCTCAAAAATTAAAGCGCTGACAAAAGCCAGTGGAACCACCAGTCGACATCACACAAATAGAATTCTCTAAAAATAGGTGATGTTTGTCTCCCGATTCATCCGAACAGGCGATTCAAATTTTCTACTCCTACTATAGTAGGACACTTCGGTGTTGAATATTACTCCATACTAGTACGTGCTTCGGATGATATCAAATTTTGGGCCGTGTTTTTCTAACAAACCTTCATCATAGAGGCAGATGAGGCCGGTGTCACTGAGAGTAAAGCTTTTTATTATGAGCATATCCTTCAGGTTTAAGCGGTCATTAGCGAGGATCCAGAAAAATGATTTTATCTTGGGTGTGCATTTTGATTTCTAGATCCAAGAAGAAAAGATATGGGGGCCTGAATGTGATCAAAGCTCAGCTTGTAGATCTTGTTGGCAGAGAAATGCGTGCACCAACTATATGAGCAAACATCATTTTTCACAATATTTCGGGTGGATATGGTTTGTCTTAAAAGGTGGTTGGATTCCTGAAATTCCTCGAAAGCTTGGGCGGACAAAGAAGATGAAAAGTAAACCCTAGCTACTTATGTATGTATAGTATATTTTATTTTAATGCATAGGCAAAGCTTTGGTTTTACTGATAACCCAAGCTTCTTAGAGAAAGAAAGTATAAACCATATTTAGTAAAAGGAAAAAATAAATGTACATGCAAAGGTGCATGTTTGAGACAAACGCCAAGGTCATCCCTAATATCTCCCCGATATGTTCATGTGTCCTCAATTTATCCAAAGCCCATCACATGGGCATATACCTAGCTTATATGTCCATCTTGTCCATAGCTATGTCTCCGTCCAATTATTTCTCCCTGAATTGAGGGGAGAAGTGGGGATTCCCTATTGTCTATGTGGCCCATATGTCATCCACAGACCCAACCCAAACACACACTCGGGTTCCTCTAGATGGCCGCGAGCTCCTCAGTTCAATTTCTAATTGTAGTTGTTAGCATTTGACTAGATCTCCACATTTTTTACAGTAACTGCAATAATAATTAGAAAATTTTGTTGGATTTAGTGAATGATGTTGTGGCAACGAATTTTGAATTGGAATATGTTTAATTTTATGTCAATATTTTATTTTAGTTTGTATGGTAGTATATAATGTGAAATTTGAATTATTATTAAACCAATATGTATTTCAATATTTATCTTCAAATTTGTAAGGGTCGTGCGATATGATGTGTAGTAGAATAGAAAATCACAAAGAAAGAGGAAATAATATAAAAATAAACAAATGGGATAGACAAATGTTGTGGACAAATAGCGGATGCCCTTGGGTAGCATGGGTTATATTGTGCACCAGTTTGCCCCTTGGAGTTACTCTGACCTCGAGATGACCTTTGGTACCCATGGGACATTTTCTCAAGATTTTTCCTTGCTCCGATCTAGGAGTTTGTCTAGTTATGTTTTCTTCTTGGATTTAAAAAAATCATAGGTCCGCATTATAACGTGTACACCTTCACATTTCGGTGCAACACTATGATCAAATACATCTTGTACATATAATATATCAAGTGGTGCTCTAGTATTGTTTCAAACCCACTCTCTATTGTATTTAGTCCAATTTGTATTGAAGTGTCCCTATTTCTTGTGTAGGCTCTCACTGTGCACTACGAAAACTATGGTAACACTATTGAGATAACTCTAGCAGTTGATGATGCACAATTTCCAGATTGTCATCAACTTTTGGATGATTTTGCTGAAGCAATCCGACTCATGAAGGATAAAGCCAGCCTCCATACATCAATGTCGATCCAGTGTGACTAAGAAATGGACAAATGGATAGGAGTGGCATGTCAAGGCCCTTATATGCTACTATGTGTACTACTACTCATATGTGTATTTTAATTGTGCTTGTGTATGTTTCTGTATTCTATATCTGCATGGCACTTCTTTTTTGCAAAAGGGAGTATCTATTGATTAAATCACAAGATTACAATCTGCCTGGCAAAGAGCCAGGACTTTAGCCGACCCGGAGCAAGGCCAAGTAATAGTTCTAGCTGATAAACGACCAAAGTTCCCTAGTTCATATCTAACTTTATTTTGCTCCCATCTAATACTTCCTCCATTTCATAATATAAGATGTTTTAGTTTTTATAAAATGAATGTATCTAGCTTCCTTTTAGTGTGTAAGTTCACTCCAAATCTACACACTAAAAGAATGCTCATGTTAATGCCTGGTTCCTTGATCATTTTGACTACCTCCGCTCAGTCCATCTCAATCGTGCAAGGGATTGCACCACTCCCTCACGGCAAGATTCCAGTTCAGCAAGCAAGGACTACTGGATGAACTTAAAAATCTGCAAGCGGACATGTTCCTCCCGTCCCATCATCTGCATTGAAGGATCCATCAACATTCAGTCTAGCTCTGCCTCTTGTAGGTGCAGTCCAGGGTTTTGGCGGCTAGGTTCCACACTTCCTTCGTTTTCTGCAGATTCGGCCCTTGCGTGCAAGCATATGACACCACATTTTTTATCTTTAGTCGGGTCTACATCAGGATTCTTCTTGACCGACAGCAAAAAGTCCAAATAGCTGCAGAAGAAACGCTTCGAGCTTTCAATGGATGTCATAGGCTTACGATGGACCACCTCATTTCGAGCATGCCATATCCTCCAAATACTCATCAGGATCATCATGTGTTCCAATGCGGACTTCTGCTCCAGCATGTGTAAGAGCCATTCCGTGTCCGAGCTTGTGATCTTGTCCAGGTTCGAGAGAGTCCATACCTCCGCCATAGTGCTCTATACCTGCAAAAGGTGTGGAACGTGTTCTCTCATTCCATGCCGCATAAAGTACAAGTGTTAAACAACTCTAGTTCTCAACGATGCTTATTTTCCCACGTTGGTAAAGAGTTTGTAGCAATTTTCCATGCAAAAACCCATACCTTATGGGGGAGGGGAACCCCGAAAGATCCTTCCAAATGGCCTGATGGCCATCCGGTGCCCTGCTAGTGGCGCCACGACTGGGTCGGTTCAGCAATTCCATGCCGAGCCAATACACGGATTTGACGGTGAAGGTGCATGTGCATGACGGTGCCCATGCGATGGTGTCCTCCAGGTTGCGGGTGCTAGGCTTGATCATCAGGATGGTGTCGATGTCCATATGCATGAAATCAGTGGTGGAGCGTGAACAGAACACAAGAGGGGTAAATTCCATAGAAAACAACAAATATGAAACTGGGACAAGTCAGAGAACAAATATACCTGGGCATTGTGAACAAGTACTTTTTGGTACTCCAAAAGAAAAGAACGCATAATGAACAAATATACCTGGGCATTGTGAACAAGTACTTTTGGGTTCTTCTTAGCTTTGAAATCAACAATTATATCTTCATATGGAATTTTTGAAGCAATTTCCCTTTCTATTTGTAGCAGCATGCTATCCACAAGAAAACCATCTTCCATTCTATTATGTAGCCTTGACTTGATAATCTTCAAGCTAGAAACCGGGAGAGTAACGAGCAAGCGAAGCAACCTGTCAAGCCAATTATGGAGTATATCCCGTCCTGTCAAAATATTTCTTCTGGATTTCAACGTAGATCTTCAAACCATGAAGCTCGTGACCTAGCGAGATATGTCTTGTATAATAATAATGGCCGGTATACCCTGCTAGTAGATCCACCCTAGGGTGTGAACGTCCCTGTAATTTTTGAAGTTTGAATAAAGGGAGGGACTGAATGCTAAGAGAAAAGAAAAGGAAAGAATTATAGCAAGATTTTCATGTGTACTGTGTTATTCTTTTGTGGGGATCTTCATCTGCATGATGTGACAGTAGAAATATGCTATTGCAACAGTTACTATTCTTTTAAAAAAAGTACATGGAGAGCTAGTTAGTTGTAACTACTAGCATTCTTGCGTGGTACCGCCAGAATTGCATGACACGTGCGAGCAGGGTTTATATAAAACCCAAGAGCTAGTTAGTTGTAACTACTAGCATTCAGGGTTTATATAAAATTCTACTGATGTGACAGTAGAATTTTATTTGCTACCCTATTTCTCTGATGACAAGCTTCCGACAGAATTCAGAACATGAGAGGCAGACAGGTGCTCTGTTACAAAGCAGATAAAAAGAAGAAACAAATATGCAGGCTGATTCATCAGTGAATCAGTTATGATTTCAGGAAGATATGTAATAGCAGCAACGACGACACATCTCCTTTCTCATAGCATCACTACTCATGTCCCTGATCATCCTCGCTGCTCTGCTCTACATCGCGATCAACGGCTTCCTTGCCAGCAGTAAGCTACGCCGGCCACACTTTTTTTTTTCCTTCTGTTTGGATGTTTATGCTTCTTCTCTTGGAAACCAAGGCAATGGTGAGTCGAATAGGGATTTTTTCGTATGGTCAAGTTCTTTCATAAGCGTCAGGAAAAATCATGCTGAGTACTACGAAAGTTCATTAGTGGAGTGTTCACATTCGGACGCACACCAGTGCGCTCCTGACCCCCGCGTCGCCCTCACTGGTGGCACGGGGGAAACCCCCCACCGACGAGCCTAGCTACTCCCCCTGTGCTCCCTCGCGCTGCCGCCACCAGAGGGGTCGGCCGGCGAAGTCCCGCAGGCTCCTGGGACGGTGGCGGCGGGGCTTCTCTCGTGTAGCTTTCCTCCATGGCGACGGCGGCGGCTTAGGTGGTGCGGGACGGCGCTCTGCTCCGGGGTGGCTCGCGGTGGCTGGAGATCTCTTCGGCGCAGTGGCCGGGTGCGGGGTGAGGCGCGTCGCCGCGGCCGCTCCGGCTCTAGCTGTGGGCTCCCGTGAGGGCCCGATCTGGGCCTGCGGGCCGCGGCCGGCGTTGTGGTTGGCGGTGCAGGAGGTGGTCTGCGGCGAGGATTCTGGTGTCCGGCGTTGAGCTGCAGCCCGGCGTGGTCTGGCGGTGGCTCAGTGCTGTCCCGGAGTGCTTGGCCTGGAGGAGCGGAGCTTGCTTCGGCATGGCGAGGGTCGGTGGGCTTCGGCGCACATGGTGGAGGTCCAAGGGCGGCCTTTCAGGTTGGAGGTGTGTGAGCTTCCCGGGAGAAATCCTTTCTTCGGTTTGGCCGGAGCCGACGATGGTGATGCCTGCGGGTATCACGGTCTTTCTTGGGAGCATCGTCGAGGGGTGTTCGTTCCTCCTCCTGTGGCCATGACTCCGGAGGGAAACCTCTGATCCGGGATCGGGCGATGGAGGCGCTTTTGTGTCTCATTCCTTCTTGGGGGCATCGTCTTGGAGTCGCCTACGGCCGGGGTTCCGTGAAGAGGGTGGTTGCCAGGCAGTTGTGCAAGGTCCAAGGTTGAAGTTTGGCAAAGATGATGCCTCGAGCAGAGGTCGGGTCGCGGCTGATATTTGGTAGTCGGTTTTCCCGGCGTGTCCGATGGGTTCTCCTGCTTCGCTGTGTTGCTTTGGAGTCGGAGCTGCGGTGGATGGAGTCCAGGTGGCGACGATGACTGGTCATCAGTGGTCTCTCCAATTGGTGGCATATGCCGGCATGGTTTTCGGCGCCGTTTGGGAGGTTCTGTTTTGGGAGTCGCTGGCCAAGTCGGAGTCGCTCGCTTGCGGAGGAGTGATGGCGATGAAGCTATGTGGCAACCTTGACGTGGGTCTCTCTTGTGTGTTTGTGATTCGTGTGGATAGCCAGGTTGGTTGTGGTGGTGTGCCCAATCTAGACAAACCCAAGTCGGTTATTTCTGGACAGAGAGAGTACTTAAAATATTCCGTCCGACCAAAACCATCAATCAACAAATTGTAAGGATGTTCACATGTACCTGGAAAGGGACTAAAGTAAACAAGTTCCACAAGCAAGTCCTACGCTATCAAACAGTTGTCACTGTAGCACATGAGGCTGTCATATGCTGACCGTTGAATAGTTCAACGCGTGGATCTTGAAAATGTGTGGAAAAAATAGCACTGATCCGGGCCACAGCACCCTTGGTTTAATTCTTCTGCTATGTCCAGCAGCCACAGGAGCACCTATTGCAACTCAAACACTGACTCATAAGTCATAACAGATGCAAGTGAAAATCACCACGCAAATGGCAGTGGTGAGTACCTCTTGGGCTCTCCGCCTCCTATCTCTCCACCTGCTCCTGCTCGCTGCCACCAACGAGGCCACTACAATCACAATCCTCAATCGATGCTTCTACACCGTCTGGCCAGCCGCCTTGCCAGGAGGCGGTGTGCAGCTTGATCCAGAGGAGAGATGGGCTCTGGACATGCCTGCTGGCACCGCGGGCGGGCGCATCTGGGCGCGCACAGGCTGCTCATTCCATGGCAAAGGCAACGGGTCATGCCAAACGGGCGACTGCGGCGGTTTGCTTGCCTGCACTGGCTCTGGTCAGCCGCCCAGCACGCTCGCAGAGTTCACAATTGGCCAAGGACAAACGGGAGATTTCCTCGACATCTCCCTCGTCGATGGCTTCAATGTGCCCATGGACTTCCTGCCGGTGCAAGTACAGGGAAGGTCAGGGTGCAGCAAGGGGCCACGCTGCGGAGCCAACATCACATCACAGTGCCCAAGCGAGCTGATAGTGCCGGGGGGTTGCAATGATGCTTGCACTGTATTCGGTGGGGACGTATACTGCTGCACCGGGAGCGCGGCAAGCAATTGCAGCTCCACGCAGTATTCCGACTTCTTTAAAAGAATGTGCCCAACTGCCTACAGCTACTCCATGGATGATAAATACACCACTTTCAGTTGCCCGAGGGGCACCAACTACCAGATTACCTTCTGTCCCCTGACCAATGAAACTATTTCTCCTGCAGCTGCGAGTCCTCTTCCTGCTACCATTGGGAAAACAAGCAAGAAATCCTCGACAGCAACCAGAGTTTCTATGATTCTAGCTCCTGTAGGCGGCTTCATTTTGCTAATGATATTGCTCGTCTTCACTTTACTCATATGTAAGCGAAGAACACAGCAACACCAGGATATGAACGAAGAGGAAGAGTTTGGGGAGCTACAAGGAACGCCGATGAGGTTCACATTTCAACTGCTAAAAGTAGCAACTGGGCAATTCACAGAGAAGCTAGGGGAAGGAGGGTTTGGGTCTGTTTTCAAGGGACAATTTGTTGATGAAACTATTGCAGTGAAACGTTTGGATCGAGCTGGTCAGGGGAAAAGAGAATTCTCAGCAGAGGTTGAGACAATTGGCAGCATTCATCATATCAATCTGGTAAGATTAATTGGTTTCTGTGCAGAGAAATCCCATAGGCTCTTGGTATACGAGTATATGCACAATGGATCCTTGGACAGATGGATCTATTGTCGGCATGACAATAATAATAATCCTCTAGATTGGAGCACGCGATGCAAGATTATTATGCAAATAGCCAAGGGCCTCGCTTATCTTCATGAGGAGTGCACGAAGAAGATTGCCCATTTGGATGTCAAACCACAAAATATCCTCTTAGATGACAACTTCAATGCTAAACTTTCAGATTTTGGACTATGCAAGCTCATAGATAGGGATATGAGCCAAGTGGTTACTAGAATGAGAGGCACACCAGGATATTTAGCGCCCGAATGGTTGACATCACATATCACGGAAAAGGCCGATATCTACAGCTTTGGTGTTGTGCTAATGGAAGTCATTAGCGGAAGAAAGAATCTCGACACTTCCTGATCAGAAGAGAGCATCCATCTCATTAGTCTCTTGGAACAAAAGGTGAAGAGTGATCGGTTGGTAGATTTGATTGACAGTAATAGTGACGACATGCAAGCACACAAGCAAGATGCAATTCAGATGATGATGCTTGCAATGTGGTGTTTGCAGATTGATTGCAAAAGAAGGCCTAAAATGTCCGAGGTCATCACAGTCCTTGAGGGTACCATGGATGCAGACACCAACATAGATCATAACTTTGTTGCAACAGGTGCAGGAAATTTTGCTATTGCTAGAAATATTAACTCCTCAGCTCCTCCTCTAGACTCAGTTGTATCAGGGCCCAGGTGAAATGAGACTGCCCGACAAAACTCCCAATTAGATTGTGAGCATGAGGTTCTCTTATGTAAAACAGAAGCCCTGTCTGCTGTATTTATTCTGAAATTACTACAATCTGAAACCTGTTATTACCTGCAGAATATCTTAATCGCAAACCTTCTTTGATCTACAACAGATGAACACTTTTTTAATCCTTTGTTCATTCTCTCTGTTACGCAAATCTGCTTCTCGATATTTTTTTTAGAGGAAATCTGCTTCCCGATATCATAGTTCACAGCTCTAGTAAAGCAGAAAAATGCACAGAATGAGAGTAAACTGGATGTTTGAGGGACTAACTGATAAGCATTGATCAGTTCTTACCACAAGTGCCTTGAATTCCTGCACCATTTGTACATCCTTTTCATGGCATATGTAGTGTTGAACATTAAAAGGATGACTCGATTTCCTCAAAAGGGGAGACATGGCTTGAACCTATCTTCATCACAACAGAACTGTAAAGTATTACATGTATTGGAATTTTTTTCCTCAGTTTTCATCACTCAAGACAACCAACACTATTGGTAGATGGCAGTGTTAAATTAAGCGCTCCAAAGCGCACACTTAAGCATGCCTAAGTGCTGAGCGGAGGCAAAACACCTAGCGATTAATTGTGCTTAAGTGTGTTTTTAATTGCGCTTAGCACTTTAATCTTTCAGAAGATGGAAAAGCTGAGGCAAAACGCTCGATCAGCGCTTAGCACTTAATAGAACTTTTGGTTGATGGAAAGTTTTATCTATTTCATTGACAGTTAGAGGATTTTGGTATGCAATCCAAAGATTTGAGATACTTAGACCGGAAAACTGTACGATCCTATTGCAGCAACAGGAACAATGGGCTACATTGTACCGGAACACTATTCCCGGAACATGCAAAATATGTAAAGGTCAGATGTGTACCTGGATGTGTATAACTTTGGCATGCTAGTGTTGGACATAGTGAGTAAGAGGAAATGGTATGACAGGTCCATGACTAAAACTCTAAACCAAAGGTTTATATTCCAGCCTTCAGGCAGGAACCATAATTGACACAATGAAAACGATAAAAAGAGGGAGATAGAACAAAAAACCTGGCCATTATGGAACTATGGTGCAGTTAGTGGAACCCCAAAAATCATCCATCTACAGCAAAAGGTAGTGAAAATGTTCACATCAAACTGTCCGAGTACTTGCAATGCCTTATAAGACGTCGTTTCATCTCTTGGCCAATCAGATCAGAGTTAGAAAATGTACTAGTACTATACGTTTTTTGAGAGAGAATATACTATATTGGTACTCAGCTACTCTTCTATAGATGTCACTGTTTCGACAAGGTTTGACATACACACACCACTATATCAATGGTGTCAAGGTATTACCAGAAGATAACGAAAATTTTCATCAGTTGTTACGATAATTCGAACTAGTTGGTGCTTACCTCGAATTGTTCTTCGTGTACTTTATCCTACATCATTATCCTTGAATTGGAACACTTATTTTTTCGAAAAGGGGGACATGCCCCGGTCTCTGCAAATTGGAACACTTTGTCCGCTTGTACCTGCAGACGAACTCGAGGGTAAGTTGTTCGTCATCAGCTCGTTGCCCAATCTAAGTAGAAATGGGCACGGGATTCAGTTTTACCTATGAGGAAGAACGCGACGGGGTGCCCTATGGAGGCCTGCATTTGGGGATCGCGTGCCGACGGGTGGGAGGCGGACGTGATGTCAAGGAGGAGTGAAGGCATACCATTGGGGCCCGAGCGCAAGCAGCTGTATCTATCCACTGGGGACGAAGCCCTTGGGCTGACAGTCCAGATCGCCAACGCCGGCGCCCTCGCCGCCGCTGAGGAGGAGCAGTGCCGAGTCTTTTCTTTTTCCATTTCGTAACGGGAGGTAGGGGATGCTCGGTACAAGAGGGACCGCTTGGATGGTGGGGCCCAATGGCAGAGACCCAGACGGGCTTTAGGCTGCCGCTCGGCGAGACGGCATGACGTGGTTAAATGCATCTCCACTCAAGTTCCAGAAGGCCGTTTTCAGCGCGATTTTTTTTTAGACGCCAAAAATAGTCTAGTCGGTTTCATCCAAATTGAGCCTAACTTTTGTCCGAAGATCTCAAACCGATTCCGGGGCGCTGTAAACGTTCTGGGAATGCTGGACGAACTGAACTCAACAGAAAAAAAAGTCTTGGCGCGTGGACCCGCCCAGTTAGCGACCGGAAGCCGAATCGTCGTCATCCTTCCGTCTCGGCTTCCATGACGGATCATCGGGCAATAACTGCCCGTCTCGTCGATCACGCGTCGCCGTAATGACGCGCCACCGCCGCCTCGGCTTCTCGTCATTTCCCATTTTCCCGCCCATGTCGCTACACCCCTCCCGCGCCCGCCCATTTTGGCCTATAAAAGCCGGCTCCCTCGCCGACTCACAACACACACTCTTAGCCTCCCCACTCCACTCCACCACGAGCTCCAACTCCGGCAAGCAGTAGCACTCGGCGAAAGCCATGGCGGAGTGGTACCCCGGCGATCATGCGGAGGCGATCGACTTCGGCCGGCAGACGCTCCAGCCTTGGGAGGCCCAGATGCTCCACGACGTCGGCTACATAGCGTCGTCGGACTTCCGATGCCCGCTTGGCTGGAAGTTTAGCGCCGGTGGCATGCCGGTGCCGGAAGACGACGAGATGGTGGAGGAGATACAGGCCACCATCGCGGCGATGGAAAACTCGGAGCTCGCCAAAGACCCTGATAAATTAGTTTACTGGGAGCAGTTCTTCGCCGAGCGCCGACTCTGGGAACTCGCCGCCCACGAAGGCCCTCCAGTCTCGCCGCTGAAGCGCAACAACACGACGGGGCGCCTTCGATGGTGGATTGCGCCAAGACGCACGCTCAGCGCCGTACTCGGGCACATCCACGTCGGCAACCAGCCGAGGCTGGGCTTCCCACGCTCGCCGACGCCCGTGGCGAAGACGACGAGCGACGCGCCTTGGTAGGAAGCCCTTCTCCCACCATGGAGGTACGGTGACGCAGGCCAGGTAGCTCGCACCCCCTGCAACAGCCGAGCGACGAGTGGCGTGCCCTGGTAGGAAGCCCTTCCCCCACCTTCTCACCTTCCATCATTGGCGAAGGCCATAGGGCAAAGCCCCTGCACTTGCTGATGACAGCGAACCCTCCTTTTCTCGGCGGTGCCCCGCTCAGGCGGGATATCTAGGCGGTGCGGTGGTCTCAGGTGCTCAGACGAGCTTAATCGGCATTGGAGTGGAGGTGATGGCGGCGGTCTGGCGGCGGCGACAACTTGCTCTGCCCCTGGGCGACTGAAAGGATCGTATGGGCACCTAGAGGGGGTGAATAGGTGTTACTTCAAATTTTCTTCTTTTTCAAATTAAGGTTTGACAATAAGGTAAATTCTCTAGATAATGCAACTAAGGTGAATTTACCTATATGACAATTATGCACAAGCTACCACAACACAAAGTAAGAACAAGTAAGTAAAGTGCGGTAAAGGATAGAAGTAACCAAAGTGGTGGACACGGAGACACAAGGATTTGTTTCCCGTAGTTCCTTCCTTTTGAGGGGAAGTACGTTTACGTTTGGAGAGGGGGTGGTTTCAAACCACCAACGCCACGAGAGGCCTCCCTTGTTCTCCGATGAATCTCACCCCAACGGGATCGATTCACCTTCCACTATATCGGCAACCTTCAAGGTGGAAGCCGTCACCTTTACAAGTTTGGGGCACACATCCACAACTTAATCGGAGGCTCCCAAATACAAGCAAGCTGTCAAGGCAATCAAAGACAAGCTTGTAAGAACCAAAACAAGAACTAGGGTTTTCAAGAAAACACTAGAGCAAAGGGGCCCTCAATTGAATGAGGGGGAAATGAAGATCTCTTTTGGTGAAGTAGTAGATCAAGGCCTCCTCCTTCGATTCCCCAAAGATCAAGGACTTTGGGTGGTGGATTGAAGAGATCTTGTGGATTGGGTGGCTCCAATGGTGGTCTTGACTTTAATGCAAATGAGCAACTTGTCCCAAGGTAGGTGGAGGGGTATTTATACCCCTTGGAGAAATCTGGCCGTTGGAGCAATAAGTGCACCGGTACTACCGGTACTCAAGCGGTAGTACCGCTTGCAAGCGGTACTACCGGTCCAGTACCGGACCAGGTACCGGAGATGCCATTCTTGGTCGAGCCAGCTTCAGTCTTGTCCGGTACACCCCTGCGGTACTACCACCAAGCGGTAGTACCGGTTGTAAGACGCGGTACTACCGGTCAGGGCGGTAGTACCGATACCAAGTACCGGTTGGTACTGAGCAAGAATGAGAGGGGTGGTCCTTCCTCAGTACTGCCCGGTACTGCTGAGCGGTACTACCGGTTGGAGCGCTAGTGCCGATCCGCGGTACCGGGTGGTACTGAGGAAAACTCATCCCTTCCAACCTTGCACGGGTCCAACCGGTACTAGGACCGGTAGTACCGGTTCCAAGCGGTAGTACCGGACATATTTCCGGTACTACCGGTTGTCACATTGGTTTTTCGCAAAGGTAGTTGGACAGGGTCCGTATTTGTGCCACACTCTTATCAAATCTGTGATACACTTAGCACACGATTAAACCGATAAGTGTGTTGTTATCAAACATCAAAATCAGAGGGATAGGAAATGCTCTTTCAGCGACGTCATGAGGATGCGGCCTTCGACGACACCTTAGGGCTGACTCGGGGCTACATGCCTGCGGCGGCGCGGGTTTTCCAGGCGGCAGCAGAGAACAGCGACGGGCAGCGCTCGATGGTGGTGGACCTGGGACGGTGCTCTTCGGTGCATGGACGATGGTGCGACCGAGGCGCGGCAGCGCGGCGACGGGGCTCATTTGGGTCCAATCTAGGCCTGATTAGGCCTGCGGGGCCCATGGGCTGATCGTCCCTGCCGCTGCGTCCAGGAAGCAACCACTTTAGTTGGATGTGGGTAGTGCCCCGCACCTTGGTGGCTGTGTGGCCATACATTTATAGGATCTAAATCCCGAACACCCTGCCCAATATGGCGGCCTTTTAGGTGGCATGGATTCGAGTCCGTGGACGCCGGGGCGGCAACCTTAGAAGGTGGACTGCAAGGGAAACCCTTCGGCGAAGGTGGCTTTGGGAAGTGCCTTGCGATGGTGATCCTCAAACCGGTGGCGGTCCGGCAGGCTCAGGTGAGCTTGATGGCGACGGAGCTGTTGCTTGGCGGCAGGGATACACCGAGGTGGAAGATCCCCTGGTGGATGGAGGACTAGGGCCTAGTTCTAGGGTTGGCGTGTATAGTGGCACCCTTGATGTAGTGCGGCGGCGGGACTTCACGGGCCTACTCGGGCCAAGAGGGCCTGGTTTGTCTTGCTGCTATATCTGGTCGGCTAGCGATGGAGGTAGTTATCTTCCGCGTGCTGATGTCATGCCAACCCTCGCCGAAGTTTCCGCTCTCTCGCTCTTACCGGGCTTGCTCCATGGCTCACTGTGACGACGGCGGAAACTTTAAGACCGTGGTGGCGCGTGCACGTCGACGGGAAGCGTGGTGGAGTATTACAAAGTGTCCGGGAGTGTGATTCTTGTGAGAGGTCATGAGAAATCCTAGTCACATTGACACCGACGTGGTGACGCCTACGGGTATCGTCGTCCTTCCTGAAGGGCGTCGGGTATATCTCTTTCCCACCTCCCGTGGCGTACCAGGGGAAATCCTAGGACCAATGTCGTTGTCGTCACTTCCATTCTCCGAGGTGGTGCTTGGTATGCAGCGCTTTGGATAGCTAAACGTGTGGTGGTACTTCTTCGAAGGGCGCAACAGTTGCAAGTTATCTCCATTTTTGTCGCAGCGCCGATGTCAGCTTTATTTTTTTTCTTGTTTTTTCTTTTGGAATTGGCTTGTGTTGTTCTACCCTAGCATTGTTCAGAATGTTGTATCGGTTGGTTGTTATATTAACATGGTGGGGTGTAAAGCCTGTTTCGAGGAAAATGTCCCCTATAAAATTGGACTTTTTTTGGACATTTCTAGAAGACTATAATGAGAGATATTTTACTAGAATTAAAAAAATGTAGAAGCTAATATAAGTCTTAAAGGAACATTGGATTCATAGTGTAGGTCTAAGATATACCCAACCTCCTAAACCCTAAAACCACCACCCTAACCTTTTGTAGTCTGGTGGGGAGGGGGAAATGGAAACTCTAGCAGATGTTGTACAATAGCGTGAGCGCTAAAGTTTTTCCAACGGGTGGCAATTGGGATATCGCACACTGCATATCGGGCGATCGCACTCCAGCGTGCGGAAAAACTCAGTCACGCGCACGGACTCTCAACCACCATTTCCCCTTCCTAAAAATCCGCGCTCGCCCGATGAACTCCATTTCCCCACCTACTCCGACGCCGTTGTCTATGATTCCGCGCCACCGTCGCTCCCCGCGGTAGACCTGCGATGGCGTTGCCGATCTTCCGCCGCCACGCCGCCGCCGAAGCGCCTCCACATCAAATTGGGCCTCCGCGCCGCTCCGGTATTCGCTACCAACCCTCGGCCGCCGCGACGCTCTGCAGCCACTACTGGTTTGCGTGCACCTCCACCACTCCGCCAACACCTCCGATGGTTGGGCGCAGTCACTGTGTCCGACAAATCGCGCACAAGGTATGTAGTCACGGTCGCAATTGTTGTACCCGTTTTTTGTATTGGCGATGAACAATTAATTTGAGTTGTAATAATAATTGGACTATTCATTGGTGAATTTATATTTGTGTGTTTGATCTTGTTGGATGCTATATCCGTGTGGATGTGGTGTTTGTACTATGTGTGCGCTGTATTTTTTCAACGCCTGGTAAATCGTTACTAGCCGGCACGCTGCAAAATACAACTCCCGATGAAGCGTCGGCCAACATCGCGCACTAAAAGGAGATACGGTGAGCTGCAAATAGCTTTTACAGCGCGAAAATATAGCGTACCTATTGGAAATGCCCTAAATTGTTTAAGGACGAGCATAATCTTTCATTAGACGCCTAATAGATTGAAATGTAGGTAGTACTAGTACAAATTGAGAGTATTGTTTCATCCTTATTTCAGACTTTATACTCTAATAAATAGTACACGCGTGCGCCACGATTGGTGGACGGCCTCGCCGGTGTGCGTGTACAGCTGATGTTTTTGGCCGAACTGGATGCCGACATTCGTGGGGGTAAGTCAAGCACGGCGGCGGCAGGGCTAGCTGGCGACTGTGTACCTATCGGTCCGTCAACGGTGGAAACTGCGAAACTCATCGGTGGAACTTGGGGGTGACGGATGCATGCATGCGAAAGGTACAGATTCTGACAAGATCTAGCTGCATAATTTGAGATGGCGAGGCATGGTGCTGCTGCCTACTACTCCTACATGTTTGCGGTGGCGTTGGCGCTTTGCTTGCTTGCACCCATTCCGGCAGGTAATCCAGATTTCTGTCTGTTCTAAATTACTTAGGTAATCCCGAGTGTCGTCCTCTCTTGAGCTGCAAACGCCCCTCCCGTCTCCGGCCTCTCTCTTCCCCGTCGTCGGCGGACACAGTGGCCGGCGACGAGGGGGAGAGGGGTCCGGATTCTCCTGGTTATGTATTTTCCGTCGTCTTTCACTCTTTCTTCTAAAAAATATATCTGATCTGGGGATTTTCCTGCCCCTTTCTTCCCATGTCAATGGCTGCTATATCGGCAGGCAGCGAAGGGGAGTGGCTGGCTGGGCCCTCAATTCTCAATTCGTTGCTTCCAAGTACAGATGCGGAAGTTACTGGACTCCAGACCCCTCGTGCGCCGTACTCTGCTGCGGCTCCGGTTGGAACAGGGCCGCGACGGTCCGCTTGCCGACTGCTCTCGGCCGACGCTGCTAATTAAGTACGGATGCCCATCTGCTGGAGACCATGGTCTGCATTTCTTTTTTAGAGACCATGGTGTGCTGCTAGTTGCGACTCCGTGAATTTAACAGGATGATGGATTGGTAGGGTTTGGCCTAGATTAGTACTAGTATCACCAAGAAGACGACGATACTAATTGTATCTTGTGGATTTCACACGCCCATATCGAACCCTGGCCCATAGATACCAAATCCAAATCGAGGCCAAACCATAGTAGTACTAATTCATTCGGAGCAAGAGAGCTCCAGCACTAATTGTTAGTATGAGTTTTTTCCTTTTTCTTTTGAGTAAGATTTGTGATTGTAACTTTGCTACAGTCTCAATGAAAACTCAGGGGCCTTCTTCTGTAAAAAAAAAGTCGTTCTGGATAATTGGTTGGTCCCGTGTGAAAATGACACGAGTGTGGAGTTAACACAAACTAGATAATTAGTTGGTCCTCGTGTTCCGTGTTCCATAGTTAAAAACTAAACGATGAATCAAACAACCAACAGAGGTCCAATCCATCGGCGTGGCGTACAGCAGCGTGAACAGCGACGACCTGCCATCGGCGAGCGACGTGGTGAAGCTCTACCAGTCCAACGGCATCACCGGCATGCGCCTCTACCTCCCTGACGACAACATCCTCCGGGCGCTCGGCGGCACCAACATCAGCCTCATCCTCGACGTCGGCAACGACCAGCTCGCCAGCCTCGCCGCCAGCGCCTCCGACGCGGCCTCCTGGGTCCAGGCCAACGTGCAGCCCCACGACGACGTCAACATCAAGTACATCGCCGTCGGCAACGAGGTGGCCGGCAACGACAGGGAGAACATCCTCCCGGCCATGCAGAACGTGAACGGCGCGCTCTCCGCCGCCGGCCTCGGCGGCATCATCAAGGTCTCCACCGCGGTGCAGTCGGGAGTCGTCACCGGCTTCCCTCCGTCCCAGGGCGCCTTCTCCGCCTCCTACGTCGGGACCATCGCGCAGTACGTCGCCAGCACCGGCGCGCCGCTCCTCGCCAACGTGTACCCCTACTTCACCTACGTGGACAACCAGCCGAACGTCGACATCGACTACGCCCTCTTCGCCTCGTCCGGCGCTGTGGTGCAGGACGGCGGCAACGCGTACCGGAACGTGTTCGACGCGCTCGTGGACACGATCTACTCCGCGCTTGAGGGCGCCGGCGCCGGAAGCGTCGACGTCGTGGTGTCTGAGAGCGGCTGGCCGTCGGCCGGTGGCACGGCGGCGACCAAAGCTAACGCGCAGACGTACAACCAGAACTTGATCGACCACGTTGGGCAGGGGACACCCAAGAGGCCTGGAGGCATCGAGACGTACATATTCGCCATGTTCAACGAGGACAACAAGACGGAGAAGCACTTTGGACTGTTCAACCTCGACAAGTCGCCGGCCTACCCTATAACCTTCTAGGAAAAATCGATACATATGTACTGTTTCAAAATATAACACGTTTTAGCTTTCGTGAAACAAATATATATATAGATATTTTTTAATATGTGGATTCGGAGTAAATCACGTACTAAAAGTCGTATGTATACATTTGTTTTATAAAAGCTAAAACGTCTTATAATATGGAATAGATGGAGTATTTCCTACTCCCTCCCTCTGTTGCTAAAAAGGATTAATTTTTTCAAAGTCAAACGATGTAAAACTGGACAAGATTTTAGAAAAGACTAGCTTATGAAAATATATTTTGCGATGTATCTAATGATACAAATTGGGTGTTGTACATGGCACTGCATGGATGGTTCTCACGCACGATAGCATTCTACCAACACTATCGTCGTGCTGCCCCGCCCCCTCCTTCATCGGCATTCGTGCCACCATGGCCGGATCCAATCCCTACAAGTCGATGACGAGCTCTTTTTTGTACACTTGATCAGCTATGATCGTTTGAAGAGGGTTCGATCTTGGCATCTCACGAGCCACGAGAGCTTAAGTTGCTTGATGGGCATGGTCGTGCGATTGATTCTAGATCGGAGGAGGTAGACGAAAGGAAGATTTGCAATGGTGCTACAGTTGATTTGGCACATCATCGGGTTAGAATTGGACTGCGAGTTGATTCTGATCAGGGGCGATAGGCGCCAGCACATGTGTATGCTCGGATATGCAGCATTGAATAAGATTCAGAATAATATAAGTAAAATATCACCATATTCAAAATCAATTTCTTGTTCATTCAAAAATGGGTACATAATTCTTTACAAGATGAATCAAGAATGAAAATACATGTTTAGATCAGATTTTATTACAAACTAGAAGAAAATATGAAAAAGCATACCTAATTCTATCTAGTCTTCTCATCTTCAATCTTGTCTACACCCATCTTTTCTTCAAACCTGCAAAGCACAACAACACACAAAAAAAGTTATTTTGGTTAAAATGTTGGATTGGTGGACCCATTTAATTTAGAATTCAAGCACAAGATCCATTAACTAGTCCTGAACCTTGTAGTTGAGGTTTAGGTGACGAGGTTTAATCTCGTCAATGCCCATTGTTATGGACTTGGGTTTTGGAGAAGATGGGGATGCTGGAGATCGTGGAACGGTTAGCAAACAAGCAACACGGGGACACGAGGTTTACCCAGGTTCACGCCCCCGGAGGGAAAACCCTACTCCTGCTTGTCTGCTCTTGATTACGGAGGAACCGAAGGTTACAGGGGTGCGCAGATGCAATCTGACGTGAAGGTGTGTATGCGGTGGTTTGCGAGAGATTGTTAGAGAGCCTCCTCGTCATGCCCTCCTGGCCTTTATATAGAGATAGGCAGGTCCCAGGAACAGATCGAGTCGGTTACAGGTTTTAGGGTTTACCCCTTTGAATTTTCTATCTACTCTAGTCTTGCTCTCTAAGGATCCGAAGGCGTCATGGGCCCTGGCCACCCGAAAGTCTTCATGGGCCGGCGTATATTTGTCGTGGGCCTTCCTTGGGCTGGACTAGGTATGCTGAGGTCGTGTACCCGCGGGGTATAACCATGTTAGTAGCCCCCGAGTGTTCAGTCGAATCGTAGATTCGGCTGAGGACTCTTCAATCCTTCGTGTGCAACTCTGTCTTTCAAGAGAATGTATAGGGATTGTTGATGCGTGTGCCTGACTCTTCCGACGGATCAGGGTCAGTTAACTGTCTTATGACAAAACAATACGATCTTCTTCAGGTTCGAGTCCCTCGACCCGAACCCGGAACATATGCTGGCGTAATTCGACTCAGGCCGCAGAGGACTTACAGGAGTGGAATTCCAGTGAATTTAAATGATGTACCCAACACGTCCGTCGAGATTTTTCATCGCGCCTGTTGGCACGGATTCTTACTAGCAGAGCGCAGTCATGTGCGTGACCAGACCATCAGATGGTATCTGTAGGTCTTATCTTTGTGTCGCAGACACAGCATCCGAATGTTTATCACCGCGGAGGTGCTTCGGGTGGCCAAGGAGGACGTTGCTCACTCAGCGTTTAATTAGGGCAGAGTTACCGAAAAAGTTTTGCATGCCGATCCGTAGGATCGCAGTCGAAGAATTCATAGGGTGCGCGACCAGCGCTCCCTATGGGAGTAGCCCTCGAGTATCTGTTTGAGTCGTAGACTCGAGTAGAGACTTTAATTCAGTTGTTTTTCGGCTTCCGGTCCGTAGGACACAAATTTTTCGGATGCTTGAATCCATCCTCCCTATGGGAGTAGCCCCCGAGTCCATAGTGGAGTCGCAGACTCGACGTAGGACTCGAAGAAATTAGTTCAGTGTTGTAGTGTTTTGTTCAGTTTCGGGTGCACGGCCAGCGCTCCTGATAGGAGTAGCCCCCGAGTAGTTAGTCGAATCGTAGATTCGAGTGAGTACTCTTAGTTGTGTAGCCGAAGAATTGTAACCGTTGCTAGTATAGCTTTTGATGACGTCAGTGCTGACGATCGGTGACCTCAAGCGTCTGCTGCGCCAGAGATGACGTGACTGGACGAACATGCGTCCCACCTTCTGACCTTGAGTTGACCGGTCACGCGCGGCGTGGAGATAATTATGGTGTCTCCTCGATTTCCGCGCGTAGTGGACGGCGTGTGAGCGACGGTTCGTTGCTGTGCTGACACGTGGACGGCCAGATCTTGCAGTTGGCTCTAGGTCTTCCCGATGGACGGTCGTCGTGCATCGTCTTCGTCCTTATAATCATTGGGGAAAAGTTAATCTGCTTTCACCGCATCCATTCTTGTTTCACTGCTCCAATCTTCTCTGAGCTTTCTTGCTGCACGCTGGAATTTCCTTGAACATTTCCTTCCTTGATCATGCGTGCTCTCCGCCGACACCGCCGTACCGCAATGGGGAAGCCGAAGAATTCTTCCTCTGCAGTTGGTACCAGCGCCGCTGGTGGCAAGAAGGGTTATGCCGCCGCCCGAGTCACCGATGGTGGCTGGCGGTGATCGGAAACGCGTGAGAGTGATCTCCGCAAGCTCCGTGAGTGGGGCTTGATCCCGCAGGATAGGGAGGCCGTTAAACTCCCTGGCAACAAGGTAATTCCCCGTCCTCCCGCTGGGTTTCGGGTTATGTTCCTCGCTTTTGTTCTTCGGGGCTTTTCCTTCCTAGTCCACGATTTCCTTCGTGGATTGCTTTTCCTCTATGGTATCCAGCTGCATCATCTTTCTCCCAACTCTCTTCTTCATATCGTCTGTTTCATCACTTTCTGCGAGTGCTGGCTCGGTGTCGAGCCGCACTTTGGCCTCTTCTGGAAAATCTATTCCGTGAAGAGGCAATCTGGTTCCGATGGTGTTTATCCCATTGGGGGTTGCATCATCTCCCTTAAATCCAACATTCTTTTCTTCTCCTTTTCTATGTCCGAGTCTATCCAGTACTGGCGGAGGCGATGGTTTTACATCCGCGACTCCACGGTAACTGGGCAGGATTTTGGGCTTGCTCCTTTTGACCCCTCCCAGAAAATCGATCCGAAAAGGTCCTGGAAAAACTAGATCTTGGATGGCGAGGTGGCTGAGATTGAAGGGCTCTATCGCCGGGTGGAGGATCTTCAATTGACTCCGGAGAAGGAGGTGAATGGTGTGGACATCATCTGCACCTTTCTCAAACGTCGGGTGCAGCCACTCCAGGCTAGGGCGCACCCGATGTTCCTTTATTTGGGTCGCCGTGATCCGACTAGGGTTTCGGCTGAGGAATTCTCCAAGGGGGATCTTGACGGGTTCCTTCGCCCGCTGCTGAAGTACAAGGCTGGAGAGGACCTTCCGGGGAAGTCCCTGACTTCTCCGTTCTCCGCTTCTCATCCGGTTCCGCAGGTGTAGAGCTTGGATGTGCGTGTAGCACTATTTTTCGACTGCGTTTGTCTTTCCACCTTTTGTGCTAAAAATTTTGCTATCTTTTTGTGCAGGAGTTCAAGGTACCGGGCATGTCGCCTCCATTGCCCGAAGTATTCCCGGACGCTCCGGATAATGAGGTGGTGGACTCCATGTCCGAGCTGCCGTCGGCGCGATCTCCGGCTGAAGAGGCCAATGAGTCGAGCGAGGATCACACTCGCAAGCGAACGAGGAGCTCCAGCGAGTCGTCGGATGCCTCAACTCCGCCGATGCCTAGGAACCCATTGTGCCTTGAGCGTCACAGTGATGGGCATGGGGGCTCTTCCTCTCCAATTCCTGCCGTTCCCGTGCGGGTCGTGGCACCGCACCCGCCAGCGAAGCGGAAGAAGGAAGAAAAGAAGGAAGAGAAGAAAGAGGAGAAGAAGGGCAGAAAAACCCCTCCTGTCTTCGACTTAAGCGAGCTTGACTCGTAAGTTTCCTCAGTCCTTTTTTGCTTTCTCTTGTCTGTTTACCTTGCGCTCTGCTGATTTCTTCCTTTTGTAGCCACTCCTCCGACGGCTCCTCCAGTGGCGGTGCTCGGGAGATGGTGGGGGAGTCGAAAGTTGCTCTTCCTCCTCCTCAGACGGTGGCCACCTCTGAAGGCGCTGCTCCAAACCCTTCTCCGCAGGAGGTTCGGGTGGTTGTCCCTCAGAAGACTGCGAGCAGACCTTCGGAGTCGCCGTCTAACCATGTAAGTAATTTTTGTTTTCTGCCGCAGGGGGAGCCCCCGAGCCTTTTCGGATGATCTTCTGATTTTTCTTTGAGTCTCAGGGGGAGCCCCCGAGCATTTTTCGTATGTGTAACTTGCTTCTGCTCGTTCTTTTGGGCGTAGCCCCCGAGCCGTTCTTCTGACTAGTAGTTCTTGTTGCAGCCTTTTGTGCAAAGTGCCAACCAGCTGGTGCAGCAGCATCTGGCGTTGGAGGCTAGTTTCAAACAGCTTCAAGGTATGTTTACGACTTGGTCTTTTTCTTCTTCTTGTATTTTTGTTCTTCGATCCAATAGGTGTGTTGCTGACTGCAGAGGACCACAACGCCTCTCTCCGTGAGATTGATGCTCTCAAAAGGAGCCTTGGTCAACTGGAGAAGAAGGCCGAGGTCGCCGTTGGTGCAAAGGAGCGCCTCGAGCTAGAGCTAGCCAACGCGGACGAGGCCAAGGAGTGCCTGCAGCAGGAGGCTACGGACCACGAGGAGCAGCTCGCCACCGCCATGGCTTCGCGCGAGAGAGAGGTAGCCGACAAGCTTATGGCGGCTGCCAAGACTGTTTCGGGTGAGTTTCTCCGCCTTCCTCTTTTCGACTTCTTTGTCTTTCTTTTGTAGTGCTTTTATTCACGCTGCTTCCTTTCTTTCTTTAGATGTCGCGGGCATCGAGTTTGATCGTAGTGCTCTGGAGCACGGGAGTGCTTTGGATGATGCTGCTGTGGCGGTCGAAGACCGCTGCAGTACCGTCATGAGCTCGCTTGCCAAGGCCAAGGAGGTCCTCGGGTGCTTCTACAAGGAGCTCGTCCCCAAGGGCGTGGCCCTCGAGGATGTCGATGCCTTGGCGGATGCATTGTCAGCCGAAGCGCCTGCGGCGTACAAGCGCAACTAGAAAGGCATTGGCGCATCCATCGGGCTGGCAATGGCCTTGGCGGCTGGAGCGGAGCTGGATCTTCCTCAGGTCACCTCCCGGATGTCGACGGCTGTCGATGGATCCGAGGTAGCCTTCGCCACCTATGCTGCTCGCTGTAAGCGTTATGGGCCGAAGCTGATTGATCTGCTGGCCGAGTACGTGCTAAGGCAGCAGGGGGAAGCCAAGGTGAGGCAGTCCGGCTCCGAGGCTACTCAGGGTGCAGCTTTGTAGGCGTTGTAGTTGTAGGATAGTTTTAGCTTCTTTTGTTGTAATTGTTTTGATGAACAATCCTTGTGCCACATAGTGGCTTTTGCTGCACGTAATGAATTTGTTGAGTTCTGTGCTCCTTCATCTGCTTGTTCATGTCTTTGTCTTCTGTTACTCTAGGGTCCTTCGGGTGATGATCCCGTTGACACTTCGTCTGCGGCGCAGCTGCAGCCATCCCTGGGTGGTGCGTCGCAGCTTGTGTTTCTTCGAGACCGTATCCGTAGCCTCGAGAAAGAGTTGCTTGGGGTGCGTGGACACGCTGATGTTTGGAAATCCAAAGCGGATCGAGGCGCTGCAAGAGAGGAGTACTTGATAGGGGAGTTGCTTCGTTTGTCCGAACAGCTTCAGTGTGAGTTTTTCGAGCTGCTGCCCGTTACTTCGGATGCACCTGCTGGCCTTTTGTCTTACTCTTTTGCAAGTATTGCAGGTGCTAACATTGCTCCACGGGCGGAGAAGGAGCGTATTGCTGTTTGGATCAACTGCTTGACTCAGCAGGACATGGAGGCCGGCGGGTTCTTCTGGATGGACCGAGATCGTGCCATGGTCCTTGCGACGATGCAGGATCGCGTCCACCAGGTATCGCGGGTGCTTTGTCAGGTGCAGTCTTCGCTCGTGTCGGTTCTGCATGTAATGTTTCCGCTGGATGACGCGTCGTCGGCTCTTTCTGGCCTGCTGTCGAAGTTTTGGAATGTGCATCATGTCAGGGAACTGGTACGGCATCAGCTCGTCGCAGGGGTGAAGGCCACACTCTCCCTTGTGCGGTTACATCGTCCTAACTTAGATCTATCTGTTATGGCGGCTGGGCCGCCTCTTCGGCCAGATGGTGGCGAATGGGATATGCATCTGCATTATACGGCTGTAAGGCAGTATGCCGAACAGATCGTAGATCTGTTTGAGCAGCGTGCTTAGGTTATTCTTCATAATAGGTAGTACCTGTAAAAAGGATAGATGTAAATTTTGTATATATTTGACTTGGCGTGTTTTGCCCTTGGTTATAAGGATTTGGTTGTTGTTTTAGCACGTAGTGCTTTGTTTGTGTACATGTCCTTTTCGTTAGCCTGACATGGTCAGCTACTCAGGTGTACACGTGTTATCCTCAGTCGACGAAGTCGTGAGGTTGGGAGGAGCCCCCGAGTGCGTTGTAGCATGGAGTAAAATGCGAACAGTAAACAAAAATTTGGGGTGAGACACTTAGCTTTATTCATATCGTAATGGAGGAGGTACATTGTTCGGCTGGGTAGCCTTGGATGAATAGCCTTATTGAAAGTAAAAGAGGGAGGTAGCTAGGGGTAGAACCGTCGTAGCTGTGCGACGTTCCATGGGTTGGAGTATGCGACTCCATATTCCACGTGCTTGAGGCGATAGGTGCCACCTGGGATGACTTCAGTGACGATCTAGGGTCCTTCCCATGGTGACTCGAATTTCTTCGGTCACTCTTGCTTGAGTCGCAAGACTAGGTCTCCTTCGACGAAGGACCTTGGGCGCAGCCGTCGGCTATGGTAGTTGCGGAGACTCTATTGGTACACCGCTGATCGAGCCGCTGCTATGTCGCGCGCTTCGTCGAGTGTGTCGACGGCGTCTTCAGGTGCAGCCGTAGATTCGGCTTCACTGTAAGCAATGACCCATGGGGCCTTGTGGCGTACCTCTGCTGGTAGCACGGCTTTGGCTCCATGCACCATGAATAACGACATGTAGCCGGTTGAGCTGTTTGGCGTTGTACGCAGGCTCCATAGGACGGAGGGCAGCTCTTTCGTCCAAGCTCCGGCGAGTCGCTCGAGTGGGCTCATTAGGCGCTTCTTGATGCCAGCACCGACGAGGCCGTTGGCCTTCTCGACCTGCCCGTTAGTTTGCGGGTGCACCACTGAGGCGTATGTGATATTGATTCCGAGGCCTTCGTAGAAGTACTGGAATTCTTTGGAGATGAATTTCGACCCATTGTCAGTGATGATGCTATGCGGCACGCCGAACCTGTAGACAATGGATTCAAAGAACTTGACGGCAGTTTTGCCCTTTTGGTTAGTGACCGGCATGGCCTCAATCCACTTGGTGAATTTGTCGACTACGACCAGGAGGTAGACGTGTCCTCCTTTCGAAGACCTTGGCAGCTTGCCGATCATGTCGAGGCCCCATTGGGCGAAGGGCCAAGCCAAAGGTATGCACCTGAGCTCTGATCTGGGTGTGTGTGGTTTGTCGGCGAACCTTTGGCACCCGTTGCATCTTCGGACGATGTCCTTGGCGTCGTTCATGGCCGTTGGCCAGTAGAATCCAGCTCGTAGAGCTTTGGCGACAAGGGATCGGTTGCCTGCATGATGGCCGCAGATGCCCTCGTGGATGTCTTGGAGGATGGTTTTTCCGTCGCCGATGGTGACGCACCTTTGTAGTACACCCGAAATGCTGCGCTTGTACAGCTCGCCATTGATGATGGTGAAGGCCTTGGACCAGCGAGATATGCGTCGGGCATCCGCCGCCATCGTGCGCTTCCGTCTATCAAGTACCGGAGGTATGGCCGTGTCCAAGTTTCTTCGACTGCCATGACCTGCATCATGTTGACCACAGCGACCTCTGTGTCCAGCTTTTCGGGTCCTTCCTGTCCTTCGGGTAGCGCAGCCCCCGAGTGTTCTGCTTCTTCGGGTGATCCCTTTGGGAATTTCCGCTTGATGGATGGTACGCGGATCTGTTCGAGGAACACACCTGGTGGCACCCGTGCGCGGGTGGAGCCGATGTTGGCGAGTCTGTCGGCCTATTCGTTGCTTTCTCTGCCAACGTGCCGAAGCTCGCAGCCGTCAAAGCCTCCTTCGAGTGCGTTGTAGAGTGCGCGGTACGCGATCATGTTGGCGGCGTGCATGTCGCACTCGTTCATCGTCTGTTGGACGACGAGGTTGGAGTCACCGTAGATGACGAGGCGTGTTGCGCCACAGATCTTGGCCATCCGCATGCCATGGATGAGAGCCTCGTATTCTGCCTCGTTGTTGGAAGCTCGAAACTTCATCCGGAGGACGTACTTCATCTTGTCGCCCTACGAGGAGGTCAAGATGACTCGGCTCGCCTCCCGCTTCACGCTTGGAGCCGCTGGCGTATCATCGTCCATGACTGCGGTTATGTCTGGGGTGTCCGCAGGGTACGCCATCCAGTGTACGAGGAAGTCCGGGAGGACTTGAGACTTGATCGTGTGGCGCTTCTCATAGATGATGTCTAGAGGTGACAGCTCGATGCCCCCACAGGGCCACGCGTCCTGTGGCCTCCGGATTGTTCAGGATGCTGTTCAGGGGTGCCTCATTGACGACCATCACCTGGTGCTCCTGGAAGTAGTGGCTCAGCCGACGAGCCGTCATGAACACGCGGTAGGCGAGTTTTTGGTAGTGAGGGAAACTCTGCTTTGTCGGCGTCAATACCTTGCTGAGGTAGTAGATTGGGCGTTGGACCCCATGGGTCTTGCCCTCCTCGGGTCGTTCGACCACCAGTACGGTGCTGACCACCTGGTGTGTGGCTGCTATGTATAGCAGTAGCGGCTCGCGTTCTTTTGGCGTGACCAGGACCGATGAGGTAGAGAGAAGCCGCTTGAGATCTTCGAACGCATCGTCCGCCTCAGGCGTCCACTCGAATTTGTCTGCTTTGCGTAGCAGTTGGTAGAATGGCAGAGCCTTTTCGCCCATGCGGCTTATGAACCTGCTCAATGGCGCGATTCGCCAGGCAAGCTGCTGGACGCCCTTGAGGTTCTTCGGTTTTTCCATGGCCATTATGGCCCGAATTTTCTTCGGGTTCGCTTCGATCCCTCGCTGGGAGATGAAGTAGCCGAGCTGCTGGCCAGATGGGACGCCGAAGGCGCACTTTTCAGGGTTGAGCTTGATCCTGTAGCGGTCAAGATTATCGAACGTCTCGCGGAGATCATCGATGAGTGTTCTCGCCTCCCTTGTTTTGATGACTATGTTGTCGACATAGACTTGTATATTGCGGCCTATCTGGTCTTTCAGGCATGCTTGCATGCACCGTTGGTACGTGGCCAATGAAAGATCAACACATCAGTTAACAAAGTAAACAATGAGCAATGCAAAGTAAAGTATCAGCAAAGGATAGTATTGTTCCCTAGGAAGTGATTATCAACAAGTAACTAGGCAAAGTGACCATAGATAGTAGCAGCAAAACCATAAACCCAAGACCTAGTTGAAGGGTTTCGCAACATAGTAAATCAAAATTTTCTACAGAAGCGAATGGGAAAGCCAAGATCTAATCTAGGACATGCAATCAACGAGAGGGATAGATGAGATCTTCATACCCTTGAAGAAATCACACAGTGGAAACGTTCAACAGAACGTGGGTGATGTAGTCGAACTAGCCTTCTCCTCCTCGCGATCCGATCCAATCCAACGCCGCAAGTGGAGACGCCTCCGAGAGATGCACACGTACGGCACCGTGACGTCTCCTCCTTCCTTGGTCCAGCAAGTGGGGTGGAGAGATAGATTGGACCTACAGCATGACGGTGTGGTGCAATGGTGGAGAGTTTCTGTGACAGGGGTTCGCCTACGCGCAGTCGGGAGAGAGAGAGAGATCTGGAGGGCAGCAGGTAGGCGGCTAGGGTTGGAGGAGTGGGGGAGGAGGGTGCGCCCCTGCTCTCTTTATATAGTGGGATGGTCGGCCCCCTTGGCCCCTCCTCCAAGCCCTAGGGTGGCGGCCCCAAGGGTGGAGTGGAGGGCAAGTCTTCCCCCCTTCTAGAAGGTTTCCCTAGGGTTTGGCTGGCTGGGCCTATGGGGCCTTGTGCCCCTGGACCAATGCGGCCAGGGCACTCCCTCATGGGCCCACGTACCCCTCCGACAAGTGGGGCCACGTTGGTCCCACTCCGGAAGCTTCTAGAACCTTCCGGTACAATACCGAATACTCCGAAACAATTCCGAAATCCAAAAACTGCTTTCCTTTATATGAATCTTATTCTCCGGACCATTCCGGAACCTCTCGTGATGTCCTAGATCTCATCCGAGACTCTGAACAAAAACTCATAAACCTATTATCCATTCTATCCTAGCGTCGAGGCATGTTAAGTGTGTGACCCTACGGGTTCGAGAATATGCAGACATGATCTTCTATCAATAATCAACAGCGGGATCTGGAAAACCATATTGACTCCCACATATTCATTGATGATCATATCGGATGAACCACGATGCCAGGATTCAATTAATCCCATATATATATTCCCTTCGTCACGTGATATTTTACTTGCCCGAGATTCGATCGTTGGTATCGGTATACCTAGTTCAATCTCGTTCACAGCAAGTACTTTACTCGTTCCGTAATCTGATATCACTTTGTGATTAACTCCTTAACCACGTGCTTGCAAGCGGTGTTGATATGGATTACCGAGTGGGCCCGAAGTATATCTCTCCGACTCGGGAGGGACAAATCCCATCTCGATACATATAACCCAACAAGTACTTTCTGATCACCTGAGAGACACCTTTATGATCACCCTCTCATAGGATGACGTTTGATGACCTCAAAGCTTTCTTCTGATACCAGGGAGTTGCATTATCTCATGGTCTAAGGAATACAATATTTGACATAGGAAAAAGCTTCGCAAAGATGAACACGATGACACGATCTAATTTCTCTGCTTGATTTGGTCATCCATCATCTCATTCTCCTAATGACCTGATATCATGATGAATTGACACCTCATGTCTCTGGTTAGGAAACCTTAACCATCATCAATCGATGAGCTAGTCCATATAGGCGTACTAGGGACACGGCGTTGTTCATAAACCACACAAGTATCAAAGTTTCCGCTTAATACAATTCTAGCATGGAATATAAACTTTATCATGAACAAGAATTATAATAATAACATCTTTATTATTTCCTATAGGGCATAATTCCAACAGTCTCCCACTTGCACTAGAGTCAATAATCTAGTTTACATCTGGCAACAATCTAACACCCATGGCACTAAGGTGTTGATCATGTTTTGCTCGTGGAAGAGGTTTAGTCAACAGATCTGCGACATTTAGATCCGTATGTACTTTGCTAATCTTCAGATCTCCATCTGATATATAATCTCGAATTATATGAAACTTGTTGTTGCTGTGCTTGGTCTTTGGATGATATCTTGGTTCCTTAGCCAGTGCTATGGCGCCAGTGTTGTCACACAATATCTCTAGTGGGTCCAAGGCACTTGGAACCACACCAAGATCAGTGATGAAGTTCCTGATCCAAACTCCTTCACTTGATGCTTCTGCAGCAGCCATGTATTCCGCTTCTACTGTAGATCCCGCGATTACGCTTTGCTTGCAGCTTCTCCAGCTCACAGCTCCTCCATTCAAAATATAAACATATCCTGTCTGAGATTTAGAATCATCCTTGCCGGTGTCGAAACTAGCATCGATGTAACCTTTTACGACGAGCTGCTCATCACCTCCATAGACCAAGAACATTTCTTTAGTCCTATTTAAATACTTTAGGATGTTCTTTACGGTTGTCCAGTGTTCCACTCCTGGATCACTTTGGTATCTGCTCGTCAAACTAAGAGCATTGGACACATCCGGTCTAGTACACAACATGGCATACATGATATAACCTAGGGCCGAGGCATATGGCACTTTGCTCATAGTTTCTCTATCGTTTACCATAGCTGGACACTGAGCCTTGCTCAATATCTTACCTAACAACATGGGCACTGAACCTTTCTTTGCCTTATCCATTCTGAACCTCTTCAGAACTTTGTCTAGGTATGTACTTTGGCTTAAAGCTATTAGGCGTCTTTGTCTATCTCTATAGATTTTGATGCCTAATATATAAGCAGCTTCTCCTAGGTCTTTCATTGAAAAACATTTGTTCAAATAACTCTCACGTCATTAAGCATATCAGTGTCATTTCCAATAATCAATATGTCATCCACATATAGTACTAAAAATGTCACTGAGCTCCCACTCACTTTCTTATAGATACAAGCTTCATAGCAATTTGGAACAAATCCAAAGCTCTTGATCACTTGATCAAAACGAAGGTTCCAACTCCGAGATGCTTGCTTCAGTCCATAAATGGAATGCTGAAGTTTGCACACCTTATCAACATCCTTAGGATCGACAAAACCTTCGGGCTGCATCATATACAACTCTTCATCAATGTTGCCATTGAGGAACGCAGTCTTGACATCCATCTGCCATATTTCATAATCATGAAAAGCAGCAATTGCTAATAAAATCCGAATGGACTTAAACATCGCTACAGGAGAGAAAGTCTCATCGTAGTCAACACCTTGAACTTGTCGAAAACCTTTCGCGACAAGTCGAGCTTTATAAATAGTAACATTACCATTCACGTCCGTTTTCTTCTTGAAAATCCATTTGCACTCAACGGCCTTACGGTCGCTAGGAGGGTCCACCAAAGTCCATACTTGGTTTTCGCTCATGGATCCCAATTCGGATTTCATGGCCTCTAGCCATTTCTCAGAGTCTGGGCTCATCATTGCTTCCTCATAGTTCGCAGGTTCATTGTTGTCTACAAACAAGATGGTTAAGACAGGGTTGCTGTACCATTCAGGAGTGGCATGTGACCTTGTCGACCTGCGACGTTCAGTAGTAGCATCGTTCGAAGTTTCATGATCCTCATCATTAGCTTCCTCTCTTGTTGGTGCAGACGGCACTGGAACAATTTCAGGTCCTGCGCTACTCTCCAGCTCGAGAGAACGTTGAATAACCTCGTCTAGCTCTACCTTCCTCCCACTCACTTCTTTCGAGAGAAACTCCTTCTCAAGAAAGGATCCGTTCTTTGCAACGAACACTTTGCCTTCAGATCTGTGGTAGAAGGTATACCCAATCGTTTCCTTAGGGTATCCTATGAAGACGCATTTCTCCGCTTTGGGTTCGAGCTTGTCCGGCATCAACTTCTTGACGTAAGCTTCGCATCCCCAAACTTTAAGAAACAACAACTTAGGTTTAGCACCAAACCATAGTTCATACGGCATCGTTTCAACGGATTTAGATGGTGCCCTATTTAAAGTGAATGCAGCGGTTTCTAATGCATAACGCCAAAATGATAACGGCAAATCTGTAATAGACATCATTGATTGCACCATATCTAATAGAGTTTGATTCCGGCGTTCAGACACACCATTGCACTGTGGTGTTCCGGGTGGCGTGAGTTGCAAAACGATTCTGCTTGCTTTAAGATGTGTGAGAAAATCATAACTCAAATATTCACCTCCACGATCGGATCGTAGAAATTTAATTTTCCTGTTACGATGGTTTTCCGCTTCGTTCTGAAATTCTTTGAACTTTTCAAACGTTTCAGATTTATGTTTCATTAAATAGATATACCCATATCTACTTAAGTCATCAGTAAAAGTGAGAAGATAGCGATATCCACCGCGCGTCGAAACACTCATTGGTCCGCATACATCGGTATGTATGATTTCCAACAAGTCCGTTGCTCGCTCCATCATTCCGGAGAACGGGGTTTTGATCATCTTGCCCATGAGGCACAACTCGCACGTGTCAAATGATTCAAAATCAAGAGACTCCAAAAGTCCATCAGAATGGAGTTTCTTCATGCGTTTTACACCAATATGGCCTAGACGGCAATGCCATAAATAAGTTGAATTATCACTATCTACTTTGCATCTCTTAGCCTCAATGTTATGGATGTGTGTTTCATTGCTTTCGAGATTCAGAAGAAATAAACCATTCACAGCAGGTGCATGACCATAAAAGATGTTATTCATATAAATAGAAAAACCATTATTCTCCGATTTAAATGAATAACCGTCTTGCAATAAACACGATCCAGATATAATGTTCATGCTCAACGCAGGCACATAATAGCACTTATTAAGGTTTAAAACTAATCCCGAAGGTAAAACTAAGGAGAACGTGCCGACAGCCATCACATCAACTCCTGATCCGTTGCCAACGCGCATCGTCACCTCATCCCTTGCTAGCCGCCTATTCGTAGCTCTGCTTCGAGTTACAAATATTAGCAACCGAACCAAGATCAAATACCTGTGCACTACAACGAGCGCTAGTAAGGTAAACATCAATAACATGTATATCAAATATACCTTTAATGGTGCCAGCCTTCTTGTCCGCTAAGTACTTCGGACAGTTGCGCTTCCAGTGACCCTTGTCCTTGCAATAGAAGCACTCAGTGTCCAGCTTAGGTCCAGACTTGAGCTTCTTCTCAGCAGGGGCAACGCGCTTGCCGCTGCCTTTCTTGAAGGACTTCTTTGCACCCTTACCTTTCTTAAAGCTAGGGGGCTTGTTGACCATCAACACATGATTATCTTTCTTGATATCCACCTCCGCAGCTTTCAGCTTAGCGAAGAGCTCAGTGATCGTATCAGTGGAACCAATCTGATTGTGAGTAACTACAAAACCTTTGTAGCTAGGAGGGAGTGATTGCAGAACTCTGTCAATCTTGAGCTCTTCTGGAATCTTGCAGTACAGTTGCTCAAGACGTTGAGTGTAGCCCGACATCTTAATGGCGTGCTCACTAACGGAACTCCCTTCCTCCATCTTGCAGTTAAAGAATTTCTCAGAGATCTCATATCTCTCAGAACGGGCCTGAGTCTGAAACATGGTTTTCAGTTCCTCAAGAATCTCAAAGGGCCCGGCGAACTCCTCAAAACGATTTTGAAGGTCCGATTCCATAGCAAACAACATGGTGCTCTTAATCACACCATAATCATCTTTGCGCGACTGATAAACAACTTTTTCATCAGCCGGCGCATCTATAGCAGGGGCGTCACCTAGCGCTTTCTCAAGGACATAGTCCTTTTGTCCGCCAGCGAGAATGATTCTCAGATTGCGGAACCAGTTGGTGAAGTTAGACCCATTATTCTTAAGCTTTTCTTTCTCAGCAAAAACGTTGAAGTTGAAGTTGGACTTAGGCATTTGATCTACAAAATTTGCAAGTACAATTTAGACTATGTTCATGATAACTAGTTCAACTTAATCAAATTACTAGATGAACTCCCACTAAATTCAACCTCCCTCAAGTTGTTTAGTGAACATGATCCAAATTCACCACACCTAATTCGATCTTTACGAGAAGAGATGTGGTTTCAATGGTGGACAACAAAGTGTCGATCATATCATTCATATGACTCATGCTTAACCTTTCGGTTCGTGTGTTCCGAGGCCATGTTTGTACATGCTAGGCTCGTCAAGTCAAACCCAAGTATTTCCGCGTGTGCAAAACTGGCTTGCACCCGTTGTATGTGAACGTAGAGTTTATAGCACCCGATCATCACATGGTGCTTGAACACGACGAACTTTCGCAACGGTGCATACATGGGGAGAACACAATTTTATCTTGATCTTTAAGTGAGGAATCATCTTATAATGCTACCGTCACGATCTAAGCATAATAAGATACATAAAAGGATAAACATCACATGCATATAATTTTATGTGACATGGTATAGCCAATCTCCGCACAATGATCTCCATCTTGTGCGTGCCAGCATGATCTCCATCACTCCACCATGATTGCCTCCACCACGAATAGCAACTACAACTATTGCTAACTACTTAGCGATAAAGTAAAGCTATTACATGGCGTATAAGAAGTTGACACACAGGTCATACACAATTATAAAGACAACCATATGGCTCTTGCCGGTTGTGTACTCATCGACATGCAAGTCGTGAAATATTACAAAACATGATCATTGCATACAATATACACATCATATCTTGGGTCATACCATATCACAGAAACACTCCCTGCAAAAACAAGTTAGACGCCTCTACTTTATTGTTGCATGTTTTACGTGGCTTATGGGAGTAACAAGCTAAGAACGATTCTTACCTATGGAAAGCCACAACGGTGATATTATGGTTTCCAACATCCGGTGTAAATCCCATGACTACTATAGTGAGAGAAACTGGCATCCACTAGCCGCATGTGTGGAACAAGCCACACTGACATGGTTATACCCTACGGGTACATGCTCTCAGCATACCTGGTCCAGCCCAAGGAAGGCCCACGGTAGATGTACGCTGGCCCATGAAGATTTTCGGGTGGCCAAGGCCCATGACGCCTTCGGATCCTTGGAGAGCAAGACTAGAGTAGATAGGAAATTCAAAGGGGTAAAACACTAGAACCTGTAACCGACTAGGTCTATGCCCGGGACCTGCCTGAGTCTATATAAAGGCTAGGAGGGCACGACCTAGATCTCTCTCTCTCATACTTTCGCATATACACCTCCACGCCAGATCGAATTTGTGCACCCCTGTAACCTTCGGTTCCGCCGTAATCAAGAGCAGACAAGCAGGAGTAGGGTTTTCCCTCCGGGGGCCTGAACCTGGGTAAACCTCGTGTCCCGTGTTGCTTGTTTGCTAACCGTTCCGTGATCTCCAGCATCCCCATCTTCTCCAAAACCCAAGTCCATAACAATGGGCATTGACGAGATCAAACCTCGTCAATTGGCGCCGTCTGTGGGAACTAGGGACGCTGATTGTGCGATCGTGACGGTCCCAACCCGAACGATCTACAACTCTGTGGCGACGGAGAGTCACCTCCTCTTCGGCGCTTTCGACTTCACCGCCCACTCATCGGCCACCATGAAGGACTTCGAGCCCGTAGGCGACAGACTCGAGATCTTATTCGGGAGCTTCTGCTTCCAGATGGGGCAGACAGGCACCCTATGCCTCCCTGAGCGGGTGCCCCTACCATCGATCAGGCCCGCTTCATGGGCCCCACACCCTGTGCTACGCACATCATCATCAACAGATGAGTCCTATGATAGCAGCAACTGCAACTCCGATCTGTGTGATCCGCCATCAGATGAAGGGACCTACGGTTCCGGATCCGAAAGCTGCGGCAGCAGCGGACCAATCTACGAGTGCTACCAATGCTCCGTAGTCATCCAGAGCGACGTGGATCAGCAACCACCCAACCCACTGCCCAACTCGAACCCCAACCCGCAGGACAGAAACGGCGGGAACAGAAGAAGCCAGTCCCCCCACCCGAAGGGGAGAACAACGACCACGTCATCCGCCCCAACAAGGAGGGATGGGCCCAAGCACGCGTCACCGTGGCGGGCAGCACAGTCCTGCCTGCGGACGCCTCACAGGACCTACTGATGGCATACCACTTACTCCTCATCGAGGAGCACAAGAAACATGTCAAGATGCAAGAGGCGCTTGACAAACGCAAGCAAGCAGCCCCAGAGTCCAGCGCGCGACGAGCTGTGCTCTCCGCCACGGGCATCGGCTCTAGCACGAATGGCAACCAAGGAAACAAGCACCGCTCTCGGCTGGAGAACATGGATCCCAAAGAGCGCCGTGAGGTGACCCGAACTCTCCACACATCCTTCATGGAGATGGACGCCGACGGCAATGTCATCCCGAAAACACCACAAGCTGCAATCATGGCAGCCACTGCGTACCTAGCGGCCCACCTACCTCCGGAGGGGGACCCGAAAAGAGCCATCCATAAGTCCGCACTTACCGGACTCGGACTCGTCGGAGCCGCGCTCCACCAGGAAGCTCCTACGAAGCCGAAGAAAGCTCCGGTCAGGTACGACCGCAGCCCAACCCCTTCATCCGAAGAAGAGGAACACGACCTTCCTCGAAGGAAGAAGAGCTCGCGCCATCATAACCGCGACTACGACACCAGGGACGCACTCACACAACGCAAAATAGACAAAGCGCGAGCCAAACGCGCATGCTCGTCTGAATCCGAGATGGACGAAGACGAAGGAGAACTTTGCAGGGCCTGATGCTTCAACAGATCTGTTCGACGAACAAAAATGCCACGTAATTTCAAACTTCCTTCGGATACTCCGAAGTTCGACGGCACACAAGACCCAAAGGCATGGCTCAGCGATCACCTGTCATCCATCAAATTGCACGACGGCAATAAAGAAACCGCCATGCAATGCCTTCAGCTGCACCTCACAGGCGCAGCCCGGATCTGGCTTAGCAGCCTATCCTCAGGGTCCATCCAAAGCTGGGAGGAGTTGGCTTACAGCTTCATCCGAAACTTTAAAGGCACTAGCAAGAGGCCCGCCTCGATCGAAGAGTTGCGGGCCTGCACTCAAAGAACGGGCGAATCCATTCGCTCGTACATACTACACTGGTCCAACACCAAGAACTCCGTAGCACACATCTCCGAAGAGAGGGCCATCGACGCCTTCAAGGACAACGTCAAGCGCTAGGACTTCAAGGAGGAACTCGGGCGCGTCAAGCCCAAAACACTCGACCACCTCATGGACATCGCCAACAGGTGGGCCGACAGCGAAGACTCCGTCCACCGGGCACACTCAGAGGAAGAGGACTACTACGGCCGACGACGAAAGCGCCGTAGAAAGAGGAGATCGCGCGTCTACGACGATCGCGACGGACCAGACATTGTCGCGGCCGGATACGCCGACCGCCGCAACGACGCTAACCGCAACAGCGGAGGATACCGTGGAGGAAACTTCCGCGATGGAGGACGCCCAACACAGTTGTGGCAGCGCCGCGATCGCGACAACGGACCCTCAGCATACGACAAACTTTCGGGTCCATGCACCATCCACTTCTACATCGACAAGCAGGATGGCAAGAAGAAGGCAAGCCACATGCTCAAGGACTGCCGTGAGTTCCAGAAGTTCAGCGAAAGCATGATTCAGATGAGGCAGCAAGCCCCAATTCCTGCGTTCGGGAACGCACCCGCGCCAGGTGAAATAGCACATGGAGCTCCTCCACCACCACCTGTAGGAGGTCCGAACCAACTAGTCACACCAACACAGAACAACGCTGGGAACGGGTACCCCCCACCGAAAGGAGCACTAAATATGATCCAGAAGGGACGCCCCACGAATAGGGTGCAGAAGAAAATCACCCGACAAATCAACCTGGCCGTGGCAACTCCACCTGCCATCCCTGAGTACCTCAGCGGATCGGAGTCCTGCATCACATTCACTCGTGCGGATCACCTTGCGGATCCCCGCCCAGTCATGGCCGCTCGGTGCTGGAGGCACAGATTGGAGGTTTCGAGATGAGTCGCGTCTTCATGGACGACGACAGCGGCATCAACCTAATGTTCGCAAGCACTCTAGCAGCAATGCGGATCCCGCAATACAGCCTGGAACAGTCAGACACAACGTTCCACGGAATCGTTCCAGGGAAGGGCATATTCCCCCTGGGCAAAATAGGGCTCGACGTCATCTTCGGCAAACCGGACAACTTCCGGCAGGAGCGACTCGAATTTGAAGTGGTGGACTGGTCATCACAATACCATGCCATCCTTGGGCGTGTAGCATTCGCAAGGTTCCTGGCAGTCCCACACTATGCATACTTACTACTGAAGATGCCAGGACCAAAGGGCGTCATCACAATCCACGGTAGCTTCACCCGATCGGACCAATGCAACAGGGATTTCAACAAAATCTCCCAGTCTTTCGGCATGCAAGACGAGCTCGTAAGGCTCCGTGAGGTGACGGACAACAGGGCACCCCCAGTCACAAGGCAAAACGCACCTGACATGTCCTTCGACTCCACCGTCAACACAAAGAAGGTGCAGGTCCATCCGACGGATGCCTCCAAGACGGCACTGATCGCCAACGACCTCAGCCCCGCATAGGAAGGCGCGCTCGTCGAATTCCTCCATGAGCGCTAGGAAATCTTCGCTTGGTGTCCTGCGGACATGCCAGGAGTTCCCAGGGAATTCACCGAGCACGCACTCAACGTCTTTCCAGACACCAAGCCAGTCAAGCAGTCCATCCGGAGACTGTCCGAGCCACGAGCCGAAGCTATCGGCAAGGAAATCAATAGACTACTCACTGCAGACTTCATCAGGGACATCAAGGAAAGCGAGTGGCTTGCAAATACAGTGATGGTCCCAAAGAAGGACACGGACATCCTGCGGATGTGCGTGGATTTCACGTCGCTGAATAAGCACTGCCCAAAGGACCACTTCCCTCTTCCTCGAATCGACCAGATCATCGATTCAACTACAGGATGCGAGAAATTCTCCTTCCTCGATGCCTACTCAGGCTACAACCAGATTCGACTCAAGCTCGAAGATCAAGAGAAAATGGCGTTTATAACACCGTTCAGAGTGTTCTACTACAACACAATGCCCTTCGGGCTAAAGAACGTAGGTGCCACATACCAGCGATGCATGCAGGCATGCCTGAAGGACCAGATCAGTCGCAACATCCAAGTCTATGTCGACGACATAGTCATCAAAACCAGAGAGGCGAAAACGCTCATCGACGATCTCCGCGAGACGTTCGATAATCTCGACCGCTACAGGATCAAGCTCAATCCCGAAAAGTGCGCCTTCGGCATCCCATCAGGACAACTCCTTGGTTACTTCATCTCCCAGCGAGGGATCGAGGCAAACCCGAAGAAAATCCGGGCCATCCTGGCGATGGAGAAGCCAAAGAATCTCAAGGGTGTCCAGCAGCTCGCAGGGCGAATAGCGGCATTGAGCAGGTTTATCAGCCGCATGGGCGAGAAGGCCCTGCCATTCTACCAGCTTCTACGCAAGGCAGATAAATTCGAGTGGACGCCCGAAGCCGACGACGCATTCGAAAGTCTCAAGCGACTACTCTCCACCTCGCCCGTTTTGGTCACACCAAAGGAGCGCGAGCCTCTGCTGCTGTACATAGCAGCCACAGACCAGGTGGTCAGCACCGTGCTAGTGATCGAACGACCCGAAGAAGGCAAAACCCATGGGGTCCAACGCCCAATTTACTATCTCAGCGAAGTATTGACGCCAACAAAACAGAGGTACCCTCACTACCAAAAACTCGCCTACGGCGTGTTCATGACGGCTCATAGGTTGAGCCATTACTTCCAGGAGCACCAGGTGATGGTGGTCAACGAAGCACCTTTGAACAGCATCCTGAACAACCCAGAGGCCACAGGACGCGTGGCCCTGTGGGGAATCGAGCTGTCACCCCTAGACATCGTCTACGAGAAACGACTAGAAATCAAGTCTCAGGTCCTACCGGACTTCCTTGTACACTGGATGGAGCTACAGCTGCCAGACACCCCCAGACATGTCGCAGTCATGGACGATGCACTTCGAGGCTCCAAGCGTGAAGCTAGAGCAGGAGCCGGAGTCATACTGACCTCCCCGCAAGGTGACAAGATGAAGTACGTCCTTCGGATGAAATTCCGAGCTTCCAACAACGAGGCCGAATACGAAGCCCTCATCCATGGCATGAGGATGGCAAAGATCTGCGGCGCAACGCGCCTGGTCATCTGCGGTGACTCCAACCTCGTTGTCCAATAGACGATGAATGAGTGTGACGCACACGCCGAAAACATGATCGCGTACCGCACGCTCTACAACGCACTCGAAGGAGAATTCGACGGCTGCGAGCGTCGGCACGTTGGAAGAGAAAGCAACGAGGAGGTCGATAGACTCACCAACATCGGCTCCACCTGCGCCAAGGTACCACCAGGTGTGTTCCTCGAACAGATCTGCGTGCCATCCATAAAGCGAAAATTCCCCAAGGGATCACCCAAAGAAGCAGAACACTCGGGAGCTTCACTACCCGAAGGTCAGGAAGGACCCGAGAAACTGGACACAGAGGTTGCTATGGTTAACCTGATGCAGGTCATGGCAGTCAAAGAAACATGGACACGACCATACCTCCAGCTCTTAATCAACGGAGAACTGCGTGACAGCCCGACAGATGCCCGACGCATATCTCGCCGGTCGAAAGCTTTCACCATCATCAATGGCGAGTTGTACAAGCGCAGTATTACGGGTGTACTACAAAGATGCGGCACCATCAGTGACGGGAAAACCATCCTCCAAGACATCCACGAGGGCATCTGCGGCCATCACGCAGGCAGCCGCTCCCTTGTCGCCAAAGCTCTACGAGCTGGATTCTACTGGCCAACGGCCATGAGCGATGCAAAGGACATCGTCCGAAGATGCAAGGGGTGCCAAAGGTTTGCCTACGAACCACACGCACCCGGGTCAGAACTCAGGCCCATACCTATAGCCTGGCCCTTTGCTCAATGGGGCCTCGACATGATTGGCAAACTGCCAAAGTCCTCGAAAGGGGGGCACGTCTACCTCCTGGTCGCAGTCGACAAATTCACCAAGTGGGTCGAAGCCATGCCGGTCACTAACCAAAAGGGCAAGACCGCCGTGAAATTCTTTGAGTCCATCATCTACAGGTTCGGCGTACCACACAGCATCATCACCGACAATGGATCAAATTTCATCTCCAAAGAATTCCAAGACTTCTGCGAAGGCCTTGGGATCAACATCACATACGCCTTAGTGGTACACCCGCAAACGAACGGGCAAGTGGAAAAGGCCAACGGCCTAATCGGCGTTGGCATCAAGAAGCGCCTCATGAGCCCACTTGAGAGAAAGTCCGGAGCCTGGACGGAAGAGCTACCATCCGTCCTATGGAGCTTGCGCACCACGCCAAACAGCTCCACCGGCTACACGCCTTTCTTCATGGTGCATGGAGCCGAAGCCATGCTACCAGCCTAAGTACGCCACCAGGCCCCCCGGGTCGTCGCTTACAGCGAAGCCGAATCCACGGCTGCACTCGAAGACGCCGTCGACACACTCGACGAGGCAAGAGACGTGGCAGCAGCTCGATCAGCGGTGTACCAGCAGAGTCTCCGCAACTACCACAGCCGCCGGCTGCGCCCAAGGTCCTTCGTCGAAGGAGACCTCGTCCTGCGACTCAAGCAAGAGCGACCGAAGAAATTCGAGTCACCATGGGAAGGACCCTACATCATCACCGAAGTCATCCCAGGTGGCGCCTATCGCCTCAAGCACGTGGAGTCTGGAGTCGCATACTCCAACCCATGGAACATCGTGCACTTGCGACGATTCTACCCCTAGCTATCTACCTTTTTACTTTCAATAAGGCTATTCGGCCAAGGCTACCCAGCCGAACAATGTACTTCCTCCATTACGATATAAATAAATCTAAGTGTCTCGCCCCAAAATCTCATTTTGCTATTCGCACCTTTACTTCATGCTACAAACGCACTCGGGTGCTCCCCCCACCTCACGATCTCATCGACTGAGGATAACACGTGTATACCTGAGTAGCTGATCACGTCAGGCTAACGAAAAGGACACGTACGCAAACAAAGCACTACGTGCTCAAACAACAACTGCATCTTTATAACAAAAGGGCAAAACATGCCCAGACAAATACATACAAATTTTACATCTATCTCTTTTACAGGTACTACCTATTCTGAAGAATAACTTGAGCACGCTGCTCAAACAAATCTATGACCTGTTCGGCATACTGCCTTACAGCCGCATAATGCGGACGCATATCCCACTCACCACCATCCGGCCGAAGAGGTGGCCCAGCCGCTACAGCAGACAAATCTACATCAGGGCGGTGTAGCCTCACAAGGGACAAAGCAGCCTTCACTCCTGCGACGAGCTTTTGCCGCACCAGCTCCTTGACATTATTCACGTTCCGAAACTTCGACAGAAGACCAGCAAGGATTGTTGGCACGGCATCCAATGGAAACATGACATGCAGCACTGACGCAAGCGACGTCTGCACCTGACGAAGCACCCGCGAAACTTGGTGCACACGATCCCGCACCGTCTCCAGGACCATAGCACGGTCACGATCCATCCAGAAGAACCCGCCGGCTTCCATGTCTTGTTGAGTCAAGCAATTGACCCGAACAGCGACACACTCTTTCTCCTCCCTCGGAGCAAGGTTAGCACCTGCGATACTCGCACAAAAATAAGACGCAAGGCCAAGAAAGATCCAAGAACTGAGCTGTAGCTCGAAACAAAGAACAACTTACATTGAAGCTGCTCAGACAGTCGAAGCAGTTCCGCCATCAAGTACTCCTCTCTGGCTGCACCGCGATCTGCCTTGGACTTCCAAACGTCGGCGTGACAACACACCCCAAGCAACTCCTTCTCAAGACTACGAACACGGTCTCGAAGAAACGCAAGTTGTGATGGCCGCAGCTGCGCTGCAGGCGAGGTGTCAACGGGATCAGCACCCGAAGGAACCTAGAGCAGCAGAAAAGAAAAAGACATAAACACTCAGACGGAGAAGAACACAACTCAACAAAATTCATTAAGTAGATAAAGGCCACTACGTGGCACAATGATTTTGTTCCTCAACATAATTACAGCAAAAGAAGCTTACAAACTATCCTACAGCTACAACGCCTAAGACGCGGCACCCTGAGTAGCCTCGGAGCCGGACTGCCTCGCCTTGGCTTCCCCCTGCTGCCGTAGCACGTACTCGGCCAGCAGATCAATCAACTTTGGCCCATATCGCTTGCAGCGAGCAGAATAGGTAGCAAAGGCTACCTCAGATCCATCCATGGTCGTCAGCATCCGGGAGGTGATATAGGGAAGGTCCAGCTCCGCTCCAGCCGCCAAAGCCATCGCCCCATTAATGGCGTCGATGTTCTTCTGTTCTTTTACGCCGCAGGCGCTGCGGCTGACAAGGCCTCCGCCAGGGCGTCAACATCATCAAGGGCCACGCCCTTGGGGACAAGCTCCTTGTAGAAGCGGCCAAGGACCTCCTTGGCCTTGGCGAGTGAGATGACGACGGTGCTGCAGTGATCTTCGACCGCTGTAGTAGCATCATCTAGAGCACTCCTGTGCTCCAGAGCGCTGTGGTCAAACTCGATGCCTGCGGCATCTGAGACAATAAAGAAAAGGAATGAAGGAAGCATCGCAGAAGAAAGACAAGAAAACAAAAAATAAAGGCAAAAGAAGATACTCACCCGAAACAGCCTTGGCAGCAGCCATGAGCTTGCCTGCCACCTCTCTTTCACGCGCAGTCGCAGCAGTGGCAAGCTGCTCCTCGCGGTCCGTGGCCTCCTGCTACAGGCGCTCCTTAGCCTCGGCCGCAGTGGCCAGCTCCAGCTCGAGGCGCTCTTTCGCACCAGTGGCGACCTCGGCCTTCTTCTATGCTTGACCAAGGCTCTTCTTGAGAGCATCAATCTCACGGAGGGAAGTGTTATGCTCCTCTGCATTCAAATAATACAAGCGTCAGGAAGCAAGACAATAATACAAAAGGAAAGAAGCACCAAGGCATACAGGTACCTCGAAGCTGTTGGAGGTTGGCCTCCAACACCAGGTGCTCCTGCACCAGTCGCTTGGCATCCTGCACAAAGGGCTGCAGGAAGAAGACCTACCAGTGAGGAAAAGGACTCGGGGGCTACGCCCAACAGAAAGGAACAAGAGCAAAAATACGACATTTAAAACGCTGGGCTCCTCAAGACTCGAAGAAAGAACAGGACAAGAAAAAAATTTGCAGACGCTCGGGGGCTTCCCCCGTGGCAGGAGACAGAACTACTTACATGCTCCGATGGCGACTCCGAAGGCCCGCTCGCAGCCTTCTGAGGCGCAACAACCTGAACCTTCTGCAGAGAAGGGACCGGCGCAGCACCCTCAGAGGTAGCCACCATCTGAGGAGGAGGAGACGCAACTTTCGACTCCCCCATCATCTCCCGAGCACCATCGCTGGAGGAGTCGTGGGAGGAGTGCCTGCACAAGGAAAAATTAGCACAAGTACAAAGGTCAACAACAAAAAGGAAAGTAGTACAAAGGAAACTTACGAGTCCAGTGAGATCAGGTTGAAGACAGGAGGAGTCCTTCGGGCTCTCTTCTCCCCTTTCTTCTCTTCCTTCTTCTCTTCCTTCTTTTCTTCCTTCTTCCGCTTCGCTGGCGGGTGCGGCGCTACGGCTCGCATGGGAAGAGCAGGAATAGGAGAGGAAGAACCTCCATGCCCGTCACTGTGATGCTCAAGGCACAGAGGGTTCCTGGGAGTCGGAGGAGTCGAGGCATCCGAAGACTCGCTGGAGCTCCGCGATCGTTTGCGAGTATGGTCCTCGCTCGACTCATTGGCCTCTTCAGCCGGAGATCGTGCCGACGGCAGCTCAGACATGGAATCCACCACATCATTATCCGGATCACCCGGAAATATTTCGGGCAATGGCGGCACCATGCCCGGCACCTTGAAGCTCTGCAGGAAAGAAGATACTTTGTTAGCAAACAAAGGAAAATAAATATGCAGTTGACAAGCGCTACACGCACGAATCTACACCTGTGAAACAGCCACAGAGAAGAAAAGCGCGAGTAGTCGGCGACTTCTGGATATCCTCTCCAGCCTTGTACGCCGTGACAGCACGAAGGGCCTGCCGAGATCTCCACGGAGAGCTTCGCCAAACTCTCGTCGGATCACGGCGCCCAGCATAAAGAAACATCGGGTGCGCCCTAGCCTGGAGGGGCTGCACCCGACGCTCGAGAAACATGCGGATAATATCCACACCGTTCACTTCCTTCTCCGGAATCAACTGGAGATCCTCCACTCGACGGTAGAGAGCCTCTATCTCCTCTACCTCGCCATCCAAGATCTGGTTTTTCCACGACCTCTTCGGCTCGATTATTTGGGAGGAGTCGAAAGGAGCAAGACCAAAATGCTGCCCAGCCACTGTGGAATCGCGAATGTAAAACCATCGCCTCCGCCAGTACTGGACAGATTCGGACATGGAAAAAGAAAAGAAAAGAATATTGTCCTTGAGGGAGATGATGCAACCCCCAATGGGATACACACCATCCGAACCAGATTGCCTTTTCATGGAATAGAGTTTCCGGAAGAGGCCAAAGTGCGGCTCGATGCTGAGCCAGCACTCACAGAAAGTGATAAAACAAGCAATGCGAAGAAGAGAATTGGGAGAAAGATGATGCAGTTGGATGCCGTAGAGAAAGAGCAGCCCACGAAGGAAGTCATGGACTGGGAAGGAAAATCCGCGAATAACGAAGGCAAGGAACATAACCCGATACCTAGCGGGGGGACGAGGGATTACCTCATTGCCTGGGAGTTTGATGACCTCCCTATCCTGCGGGATCAAGCCCCGCTCGCGAAGCTTGCGGAGGTCACTCTCCCGCGTCTCCGATCGCCGCCAGCTACCGTCGATGACACGGGTAGTGGTGGCGCCTTTCTTCCCTCCGGTGGCGCTGGTACCAGCCGCAGATGAAGACTTCTTCGGCTTCCCCATCGCGGTTCGGCGGCGCCGGCGGTGAGAGAGCAGAAGGGAAGAAGGAAATGTGAAGGGATATTCCAGCGCGCAGCAAGAACTTTTAGAGCACAAGGAGGCAGTGAAAACGAGAATAGATGCGGTGAAAACAAACTGCAGCTTTCCCCAATGATTATAACGATAAATACGATGCACGGCTACTGTCCATTGAGAAGACCTAACGCCAAAGGCAGGATCTGGCCATACACATGTCAGCATCGCAACGAACCGTCGCTAACACGCCGTCCACTACGCACAGAAATCGAGGCGACGCCGTAATTATCTCCACGCCGTGCGTGACCGGTCAATTCAAGGTCAGAAAGTGGGACCCACGTTCGTCCAGTCAAGTCATCTCTGGCGCAGCAGACGCTTGAGGTCATCAATCGTCAGCACTGACGTCATCAAAAGCTATACTAGCAGGAGTTATAAGTTCTTTGGGATAAAAGCTAAGAGTACTCACTCGAATCTACGATTCGACTAATTACTCGGGGGCTACTCCTATCAGGAGCGCTGGCCGCACACCTGAAACATCAATAGAAGCGAAATATTTCTTCGAGTCCTACGTCGAGTCTACGACTCCACTACAGACTCGGGGGCTACTCCCATAGGGAGGATGGATTTAAGCATCCGAAATTTTATGTGTCCTTTGGACTTAACACTGAACAATGCCTGAATAAAAGTCTCCGCTCGAGTCTACGACTCGAACAGACACTCGGGGGCTACTCCCATAGGGAGCGCTGGTCGCGCACCCTATGAATTCTTCGACTGTGATCTTTCGGGTCAGCATGCAAAAACTTTTCGGCAACTCTGCCCCAACTGACGCTAAGTGAGCAACGTTCTCCTTGGCCACCTGAAACACCCCCGCGGTGATAAATATTTGGATGTTGTGTCTACGACACAAATATAAGACCTACAGATATCATCTGATGGCCTGGCAACGCACACGACTGCGCTCTGCTAGTAAAAACCCGTACCAACAGGTGCGATGAAAAATCCCGACGAACGCGTTGGGTACATCTATTAAATTCACTGGAATTCCACTCCTGTAAGTCCTCCGCGGCCTGAGTCGAATTACGTCAGCATATGTTCCAGGTCCGAGTTGAGGGACTCGAACCTGAAGCAGATCGTGTTGTTTCGTCCTAAGACATTTAACTGACCCTGATCCGTCGGGGTGAGTCAGGCACATGCATCAACAATCCCTACACACATACTATTGAAATACATAGTTGCACCCGAAGGATTGAAGAGTCCTCAGCCGAATCTACGACTCGACTGATCACTCGGGGGCTACTGACATGGTTATACCCTACGGGTACATGATCTCAGCATACCTGGTCCAGCCCAAGGAAGGCCCACGGCAGATGTACGCCGGCCCATGAAGATTTTCGGGTGGCCAAGGCCCATGACGCCTTAGGATCCTTAGAGAGAAAGACTAGAGTAGATAGGAAATTCAAAGGGGTAAAACCCTAGAACTTGTAACCGACTAGGTCTATGCCCGGGACCTGCCTGAGTCTATATAAAGGCTAGGAGGGCACGACCTAGATCTCTCTCTCTCTCATACTTTCGCATATACACCTCTACGCCAGATCGAATCTACGCACCCCTGTAACCTTCGGTTCCGCCGTAATCAAGAGCAGACAAGCAGGAGTAGGGTTTTCCCTCCGGGGGCCTGAACCTGGGTAAACCTCGTGTCCCGTGTTGCTTGTTTGCTAACCATACCGCGATCTCCAGCATCCCCATCTTCTCAAAAACCCAAGCCCATAACAATGGGCATTGACGAGATCAAACCTCGTCACACACGTCAAGTGTGGAGCCGGTCTCGCGAACGAGGTCGCGTAAAGTTGGCCTGGACCGCTTCGATCTCACTATCTCGCGTCATACGAAGTACACAACAAGAGGATTGCAATAGAAAACATCAACGCCCGCAACAAGCATGTTGCGTTCTACTCGTGAAACACATCTACGCATAGATCTAGCTCTGATACCACTGAAGGGTTTCGCAGCATAGTAAATCAAAATTTTCTACGGAAGCGAACGGGAAAGCCAAGATCTAATCTAGGAGATGCAATCAACGAGAGGGATAGATGAGATCTTCATACCCTTGAAGAAATCACACAGCAGAAACATTCAACAGAACATGGGTGATATAGTCGAACTAGCCTTCTCCTCCTCGCGATCCGATCCGATCCAACGCTGCAAGTGGCGACGCCTCCGAGAGATGCACACGTACGGCACCGCGGAGTCTCCTCCTTCCTTGGTCCAGCAAGTGGGGTGGAGAGATATATTGGTTCTACAGCACGATGGCGTGGTGCAATGGTGGAGAGTTTCATGGCAGGCTTCGCCACGTGCAATGGAGAGAGAGAGATCTGGAGGGCAGCAGGTAGGCGGCTAGGGTTGGAGGAGTGGGGGGAGGAGGGTGCGCCCCTGCCCTCTTTATATAGAGGGATGGCCGGCCCCCTTGGCCCCTCCTCCAAGCCCTAGGACGACGGCCCCAAGGGTGGAGTGGGGGGCAAGTCTTCCCCCCCTTCTAGAAGGTTTCCCTAGGGTTTCCCCTAGGGTTTGGCCGGCTGGGCCTATGGGGCCTTGTGCCCCTGGCCCAATGCGGCCAGGGCACTCCCTCATGGGCCCACATACCCCTCCGACAAGTGGGGCCACGTTGGTCCCACTCCGGAAGCTTCTAGAACCTTCCGACAATACGATCAATACTCAAACGATTCAAATCCAAAACTGCTTTCCTTTTATATGAATCTTATTCTCCGACCATTCGAACCTCTCGTGATGTCCCGGATCTCATCCGAGACTCTGAACAAAAACTCATAAACCTATTATCCATTCTATCCTAGCGCCGAGGCACGTTATGTGTGACCCACGGGTTCGAGAATATGCACATGATCTTCTATCAATAATCAATGGATCTGGAAACCCATATTGACTCCCACATATTCATCGATGATCATATCGGATGAACCACGATGCCAGGATTCAATTAATCCCATATATATATTCCCTTCGTCACGCGATATTTTACTTGCCCGAGATTCGATCGTTGGTATCGGTATACCTAGTTCAATCTCGTTCACAGCAAGTACTTTACTCGTTCTGTAATCTGATATCACTTTGTGATTAACTCCTTAACCGCGTGCTTGCAAGCGGTGTTGATATCGATTACCGAGTGGACCCAAAGTATATCTGTCCGACTCAGGAGGGACAAATCCCATCTCGATACATACAACCCAACAGGTACTTTCCGATCACCTGAGAGACAACTTTATGATCACCCTCTCATAGGATGACGTTTGATGACCTCAAAGCTTTCTTCCGATACCAGGGAGTTGCATTATCTCATGGTCTAAGGAATACAATATTTGACATAGGAAAAAGCTTCGTAAAGATGAACACGATGACACGATCTAATTGCTCTGCTTGATTTGGGTCTGTCCATCATATCATTCTCCTAATGACATGATCTCATTATTAATTGACAACTCATGTCTATGGTTAGGAAACCTTAGCCATCATCAATCAATGAGCTAGTCCATAGAGGCGTACTAGGGACACAACGTTGTTCATAAACCACACAAGTATCAAAGTTTCCGCTTAATACAATTCTAGCATGGAATATAAACTTTATCATGAACAAGAATTATAATAATAACATCTTTATTATTGCCTCTAGGGCATAATTCCAACACTAGTAAGCCAACACCAGTAATTTGAACACATAGAAAATCACTGTAAAATGGAATCACCTCAACTTAATGGATTCTGTAGAGAACCAGAAGTTCATGACCAAGTGAAAATTGGGCAGTTTACAGATCGTGCTAAGATAAAATCACAAGTAAACAGTTATATCCCAAGAACAAAGATTAACCAATGAAATAAGTTTATAGAAATAAACCTTAATGAAATTACACTTGTAAATGTCCAAACTTATCAAAGAAAATGACCTAAATAACTCTTAACTGACATGCCTAATTGGACATATGATTAAACCGACTATAAACCTATACCGACCACAGAAAAATCATCAATGCACACTAAAAACAACCTAGAGAGGTGTTTGATAAACCACCGTGCACACTCTAACACTAGTAGAAAACAGGCCATCCGTTCGCCCCCTCAGAGCATTAGTCCCGGTTGCGCCACCAACCGGGACTAATGCTGGCACGTGTCCCGGCCGAAAGGGCACGGGCCAGAGGCATGCGCCCCGTTGGTAGAGGCATACGTCCCGGTTGGAGCCACCAACCGGGACTACCGGTTGGGCCACAGCCACGTGGCGTGGCACACACCTTTAGTCCCGGTTGGTGGCTCCAACCGGGACGTATGATCCCGCCCTCTATAAATGCAACGCCCCAGCCCCCTCTGCCCCCATTCTGTTTTTTCTCTTGGTGGAAGGTGTGAGGGGTGTGCTAGTTTTTTCTCTCCTATGCATGCATTCAAGGTGTTTGATGAAATGTTTGAGTGAATAATCCCGTTCAATTTCTCATAGAACAAACATATAGAAGGTGTCCGAGACGCACTTGAGCTTTCTCCTCTTTATTTCCCTCGGTCGAGGTTAGCAATATTATCTTTTCTCTGTCATTGATACAATGCATGTGTCGATGTGAATTGGTCATTTCACTATTTATGATGTCCTGTTTTTGATAAACTTACTTATATGATGCAGATGAACTCGGGAATGGATGTACGGTGACTGCCAGAGTCGGGTATATATGAAAGGCGTGGATAAATTTATCGATGTGGCTATGACAAACAAAGAGAATGGTTTTATACGTTGTCCATGTGTTCAATGTCAGAACAACAAGGAGTACTCTTCCTCGAAAATCATTCGTGGCCACCTGATTATGAAAGGTTTCATGCCCAACTATAATTGCTGGACCAAGCACGGGAAAGAGGGTTATGATGGAAGATGGTGAAGAAGAAGATGATGATAACAACTATCATCATATGTTTCTGAATACAAGGATACCGCAATGGAAGGCAATGGAGAGGAAAGAGGTGAAGAGCGGGCATCGATGAGCCGTTGATGAACTTGGTAGGGTCATTTCGATGCAAAGCGAGACCGTGGAAATGAAAATGAGAAGTTGATGTTAGAGGGCATGTTAGAAGATCACAAGAAATTGTTGTACCCAAATTGTGAAGATGGCAAAGACAAAGCTCGATACCAATCGGAATTGTTGCGATGGAAGGCGAGTGTGGTCTAACTGACTCTCATTTGAAAAGATGCTAAAAATAATGAAGCCAAGTTTCCAAACATAACGAACTTCCCGAGAGTACCTACGAAGCAAAGAAGACTCTCCGTCCTCTAGGATTAGATGTGCAAAAGATACATGCATGCATTAATGATTGCATCCTCTACCACGTAAGGAGTATGAGAATTTAGATAAATGCTGTATGCAATGCGCTATGTATAAGATCGCACGAGATGACCCTAGTGATGTTGAGGGAGAGCCTCCTGGAAGAGGGTTCTGCTAAGGTTATGTGGTATGCTCCTATAATACCAAGGTTGAAACGCATGTTCAAAACAAAGAGCATGCTAGGTTGTTGCGATGGCACAAAGAAGACCGTAAGAAAGACGGGAAGTTGAGACACCGCTGATGGGTCACAGTGGAGAAAAATCGAGAGAGACTTCCTGACTTCGCAGTGACGCAAGGAACTTATGGTTTGGTCTAAATACGGATGGCATGAATCCTTTTGGGGAGCAGAGTTGCAGTCACAACACCTGGCCCGTGACTCTATGTATCTACAACCTGCCTCCTTGGTTGTGCATGAAGCGTAAGTTTATTATGATGCCAGTGCTCATCCAAGGCCCGAAGCAACCGGGCAACGACATTGATGTGTACCTTAGGCCATTAGTTGAAGAACTCTTACAGTTTTGGGGCAAACCAGGTGTACGTGTGTGGGATGAGAACAAACAGGAGCCATTTGATCTACGAGGGTTGTTATTCGTAACCATCAATGATTGGCCTGCTCTTAGTAACCTTCGTGATGCATAAACAAGGGATATAAGGCATGCACATACTGTTTAGATAAGACCGAAGGTACATATTTGCATAAATGCAAGAAGGTTGTGTACCTGGCGAATCGACGATTTATTTCGACCAATCATCCCGTAAGAAAGAAAGGCAAGCATTTCAAAGGTGAGGCAGATCACCGGAAGAAGCCTGAACTCCCTGCTGGTGATGATGTATTTGGTATGGTCAAGGACATAGAAGTAATCTTTGGAAAGGGTCCCGGCGGTCAATCAGTTCCGAACGACATCGCTACAGGACACACACCCATGTGGAAGAAGAAATCTATATTTTGGGAGCTGCCATATTGGAAAGTCCTGCGTGTCCGCTCTTCAATCGACGTGATGCACGTGACGAAGAATCTTTGCGTGAACCTGCTAGGATTCCTAGGTGTGTATGGGAAGACAAAAGATACACCAGAAGCACGGGAGGACCAACAAATTATGAAAGACCCAAAGAACATGCATACACATAACAAGATGGATAAAGGGCGTCACTTAAGTCGTGCCAGCTATGCTCTTACCAAAGCAGAGAAGGAAATCTTTTTTGAAGTCCTTTACAGTATCAAGGTGCCGTCGGGCTTCTCATCTAATATAAAGGGGATAATAAATATGGCAGAGAAAAAGTTCCAAAACCTGAAGTCTCATGACTGTCACGTGATTATGGTGATTGCTTCGATTGCATTGAGGGGGCTTCTACCGGAAAATTTTCGAGTACCCATTGTGAAGCTGTGTGCATTCCTCAATGCAATATCTCAGAAGGTAATCAATCCAGATATTCTGCCAAGGTTATAGAAGGATGTGGTACAATGTCTTGTTAGTTTTGAATTGGTGTTCCCACCATGCTTCTTCAATATTATGACGCATCTCCCGGTTCACCTAGTGGAAGAGATTGCCATTCTCGGTCCGGTATTTCTGCACAATATGTTCCCCTTTGAGAGGTTCATGGGAGTCTTAAAGAAATATGTTCATAACCGTGCTAGACCAGAAGGAAGCATGTCCAAGGGATATGGAACCGAGGAGGTCATTGAGTTTTATGTTGACTTTATTCCTAACCTTAAGCCGATTGGTGTTTCTGACTCACGACATGAGGGAAGACTAAGTGGAAAAGGCACGCTGGGAAAGAAAGCAATGATATGTAGGGACGGGGATTCTTTCACTAAAGCACACTACACAGTTCTACATAATTCCACCTTGGCAGCTCCGTATATCGAGGAACACAAGAATATTGTACGCCCGAAAACCGGGAAGCCTGAATCATGGATTCTGAGATGAACACATGAAGTCTTTCGGTGGTTGGATGCGGACACATCTCTTGAATGACACCACTGTTGGAGATCAGCTATACTTGTTGGCCGCGTCACCATCTTCTACTGTATTGAATTTCCAAGGGTACAAAATAAATGGGAATACATTCTACACGATCGCCCAAGATAAAAAGAGCACCAACCAAAATAGTGGTGTCCGCTTTGATGCAATAGACGAGAATGGACAAAAGGACACATATTATGGTTACATAGAGGAGATATGGGAACTAGAGTATGCAGTCTCTTTTAAGGTCCCTTTGTTTCGCTGCAAATGGGTCAACCTGAATGGGGAAGGGGTAAAGATAGACCAGTTGTACGGAATGACAACAGTGGATCTCAACAATCTTGGTTATAGAGATGAACCATTCGTCCTAGCCAATGATGTGTCTTAGGTTTTCTATGTGAAGGACGTGTCCTCCGGACGAAAAAAAGAAAAATATGCAAACGAATACATCATATGATGAGCCAAAGCGCCACATAGTTCTTTTCAGGAAAAGAAACATCGTGGGAATCGAGGACAAGATGCATACATGTCGAAGATTATAATAAGTTTGATGAAATTCCGCCCTTCACAATCGAAAACCCACCCAAGCATTCCGTTAAGTAAAGAAGATGCTCCATGGTTACGTCTGAAGCGATCATAAGGAAGGACATATGCCAAGAAGTTCATGCTCATATTATGTAACTCTAGTTCATGTCTTTCGCGGTTTGTGGCTTGACCAAGGATATCTTTCATGGTTTAGGATCGACCGGACTATATATAGGGGGCCTTTAGTCCCGGTTTTGTAGTCTCGCTTTTAATATTAATAAATGTCTTGAGTGTTAGTCCCGTTTGTGGCTGGACGGGACTATGAAGAAGTTGTCCTAATTGCACTTACCATTAAGATCTGATCTCCAAACGCGCGTCACATATTAGGAGTGCCTCTATGACCAGTTTCTTGGAGATGGGAGGACTGGATCCGCGGCATCTCCAAACTGGTCGTAGTGGTGTCCTCGCTCAAAACCATCTTGCAGCTTGTAACTTCTCTAACTAGATCAATACACCTGGGAGCTAACTAATTTCACATATTAGGGAGTACCTCTATGACCAGTTTCTCGGAGATGCTGGAGGACTGGGCTCCGTCGGCATCTCCCTGAAACTGGTCGTAGTGGTGTCCCTGCTCTCGGAAACCATCTTGCAGCTTGTAACTTCTCTAACTAGATCAATACGCCTCGGAGCTAACTAATTTCACATATTAGGGAGTGCCTCTATGACCAGTTTCTCAGAGATATATATGTAGGGTTGGCCTCCATTGTCATTGCACATCTCTAGACTCATATCTGCAACCTCATCACTCTTTCCCATGACTTCCACCGTAGCACTAACTCCCAGAGGCGGGCGCTGCGCCTCGAACTACTGCCCTGGCCATCGTGTCCCTGATCTTTGAGCGCCGAGGCGTGCAGTTCCTCTGTCCCTCTAGGTGTGGCGCGTCGGATGGCCATCACGAACCACTACTACTTCGAGCTCACGCCGAGCAGCGGAGAATCCTGGATGGCATCCCACTATTTCCCGACTTGGAAGCCTTCTTCGTGGATCGGGCGTGAGAGACGCCGCCAGCACGAGGAGGGCTACCACCTCCTCCGAACTTCAACGAGGCCGTCGCTGTGGTGGCGCCGGACTCTCCAGCGTCATGGCCTCACGACACGGCCGCCGACTCTAGCCCCCTCAAGGCTTACACTCAAGTCCAGCCACTCGTACTCAGCCTTCAAGGTTCAACTACTACGACCCGACGACAACAATGACGACGGCAAAGTACGACGACTACAGTGGCTAGTATTACAGGTGTAGGCAGGAGCATGACTGAATCATTCCAACACTGCAAAACAAGTTCGGCCGATTGTGGCTTAATCTGGCCATGTATCTTAATATTCAGTTCTTCTATGTAACTTTGTGTTAGTTGTGTTATGTACTTTAATTCCAGTTCTATCCTAATCAAATTTTCTTTCCGCCCATTATTTTCCATCCTTTTTTTCCCATTAATATATAAAAAATATAAGTTAATTCAAAACCAAATTAAAAACAGAAAATGATTTTGAATTACTTATTCAAATCCAAACACTTTTTATGTTTAAAGTTTTTCTAAATTCCAAATTAATATTAAAAAAATATAAGTTAATTCATTTTTAATTGTAAATGGTTCCTATTTTAAATGGTTACATTAATTATTTTTTAAAACAGAAAATGGTTTTGAATTATTTATTCAAATCCAAACAATTTTTATGTTTAAAGTTTTTCTAAATTCCAAATTAATATTCAAAAAATATAAGTTAATTCATTTTTAATTTTAAATGGTTACATTAATTATTTTTTAAAAACAGAAAATGGTTTTGGATTATTTATTCAAATGCAAACACTTTTTATGTTTAATTTTTTTCTAAATTCCAAATTAATATTCAAAAAATATAATTTAATTCATTTTTAATTTTAAATGGTTACATTAATTATTTTATAAAAACAGAAAATGGTTTTGGATTATTTTTTCAAATGCAAACACTTTTTATGTTTAAATTTTTTCTAAATTCCAAATTAATATTCAAAAAATATAAGTTAATTCATTTTTAATTTTAAATGGTTCATAGTTTAAATGGTTACATTAATTATTTTTAAAAACAAAAAATGGTTTTGAATTAGTTATTCAAATTCAAACACTTTTTATGTTTAAAGTTTTTCTAAATTCCAAAGTAATTATCATTTTAAAAAATTACAAATTTAAACCCCAAAATAAAAAATAAGGCGGGAACAGAGAGAAAATTCCTGAAAAAAATTTGAAAACAGGTTCATATGTACCGGTTGAAGCCACCAACCGGGACTAAAGACCCCTGCGCGCGCCAACCCTTGGTCTGCTGAAAAAAGTGGAGTATACGTCCCGGTTTGTGGCTCCAACCGGGACGTATGACCCTTTAGTCCTGGTTGGAGCCACCAACCTAGACAAAAGGGGCTTCACTACTTAACCGCGTGCCCCTTCTCCTTCTTCTTCTTCTTCTTCCCCATCTCATTCATCGACGCAGCATTACGTGAACCCCCCACGACGGCCGGCAGCCACGAGCTTTCACCGCTTGTTCGTTGCACGGATAGGAACCGCCAGATTCCCTCTCTCTCCAGACCAATCTCATCCCCTCCCGTTCCTTCTCACGTTCTTCCCCATTTGAGCAGAAACCCTAACTCGTCGTCGTCGCCGTTCAGAGCCTCCCCGAGCCAAGCCAAGGTGCCGAGGAGCTCTGCCGTGCTGGACTGCGTCTCTACTCCAAAGGAATCGTCCCCGCTCGGTCCTATCTTCCCGATCTCCGGCCGCCGTCGATTCGCCTCCGTGCTTCCTCGACCCTGGCATCGCGTTTGTGGTGAGCCACTGGCGCTCTAGCACCTCTTCACGCGCTCCCTCTCGCTCTCTAGGTCTACCGCGACGACCATCCATCGCCGCTGCCTCTGTCCGCCGTTGTGCTCGTCGCTCCGGCGACCAATAATGGGTGGCGACACCACCATATGGTTCGCCTCGACGAGCTCTTTCCAACGCACCCCCTCTCGCTGCCCCGCGTGGGCTCAGTCGCTGGCGGTGCCACCACCATGGGTGATGTCATCGTGACATCATCATTTTTTTGTTAATGTTTTCTGAAATGATTTCTGTAATTATTATGTAATTGATTATTGCTTACAGGTGGGTCCACCCTGTAAGTGGTATAAACATATTTAGAAATGTTTTCTATTTAATAAAATGTTAAAAGTAATTCCAAAAATGTAAATTAATTTATAATATTCTAAAAATGATTTAAAATGAATTAAAAATGGAGAAATTCATAACAAATTCATTTTAAATAAGAAAAATAAAATGTACAACTTAAGACTATTACCATACATTATTATGTAAACTATTTAAATAATTACTATTTGATAAATATTTTTAGAATATCATCCGTCTCCACGTCGTGTCGGAGAGGAGCTCCGCGCCGCCAATCCTCGGCCTCGCCGCGCCGCGCCTCCCACACCCATCCCTGCGCCGTGTCATCCACGCGTCGGCCGTCCCCGCGCCGCGCCACCCACACCGTCCCCGCGCAGCGCCGCCCACGCCGGCCCGTCCCCGCCACCTCCACGCATTGATGCATTTAGTTTTGTATTAAAAAATGCATTTAGTTTTGTATTGAAAAATAATTCTTCGGTCTGTAATGCTTTTTTGATAGTTAACTTGTTCAAACCATTATAATTAATTGTGTATCCACGCTTGCTCTCCTTATTTTTGTATATTTTCAGAAAATGAATTAAATCTTATAAAATCAATAACTTATTAATTATAACTCAGAAAAATATGAATAATATATCAAAATGTTTAGAAAATTGAGACCTACCTATCTAAGCTATCATCATACATTGTCAGGCAACTTAAAAACCCTATCTTAGATAAGGAATCATTAATACCCCTTAGGTGCATGTGGGTTCGACGATGTGCCTTCGCCAGGGCATTCCGAACCCTCTTAAATCGATATCAATATGGTATTTTGTTAGTATCTAGTGTTACCTATTTGCTGGATAGTTTCCCTTTTGTAGCCTTATACTCATGTTCCCCTCTCATATGCATCCGAGGTTTCTCCGAACTAGGTTTTACACCCCTCAGAACTCCGGAATATTGATTTTAGTTGATTTTAGCTAGAGTTACCTATCTACTACACAGTTTCCTTTTTGTAGCTAGGTTTAGGGTTTAGGGTTCCTCTTCATTTTTATTATTGTGTATGTATATATTAGGGTTTCTCTGAATTAGGGTTTATATCTCTCAACACCGTACCTAACATTCTCCCTTAGCCGCTTTGACTTATCCGTTTTTCCACCTATGCAGAAAATATGGACCCACACGTCAGAGACGAAGAAAAGGAAGAGTTGATCCAAGGTGTGATCCGCGGGGAAGAAAATTTAGATGTATCAATGTTTCTGAACAACTCCGGTGAGGGTGATCCTCTTTTTGCCGGAATAGACGACTTGTTTGAGGTTGAAGGTGTTGCCTTCCGCGAGGGAGAAGGCGATGCCTTGTGTAATCGAGAAGACGACCGCTCCGGCGAGGTGCATGTAATATAATTAATTCATTAATTAATCATCTGCTATCTATATAGAAATAGTAACGACGATCTTTCTTCTTTTAGCCCTCCGGATCGAACAAATCTACTGAAAAGAGCAGACGAGGCCCAACCAAAAAGTTGCAAGACCATGAGAGGTTCAGGATCGAAGATGTCGCTGAAGACGGCAAACCGACGGCTCCCGAAGTTGTCGCAAACAAATTTGTGGCACAATGCGGAGTAATCGTTAGGAACTTAATCCCGATCACCATTCAAAATTGGAATAGGACTGCTGATGCAGAAGAAGAGGGAACATGTTTATTTGTCCCTAACCACGCCAAAGATTTACTGTGGAAGAGGCTCATGGTTAATTTCAAACTACCAAAGATAGAGCTGGATCCAAATGCGGAGGATCCAGTTGAGGACGCCTTAGAACATGGGAGAGCCATGGAGGCTAAGTTCAGGGAGTGGGCTTTGAAGAAGATGGCCTAGTGTTTCACCAACTGGAAGAAAAGATTGCACCTTGACTATGTCGTGAAAGAGAAGACTCCCGATTTCAAGAATATTCAGTTTGAGAAGATAAAACCATTCTGGGCTGAGTTTGTGGAATACAAGACATCAGAAAAAGCTAAGAAAATGTCTGCAACGAATAAGATGAATGTTGCTAACAAGAAGTATCACCATACTATGGGGCAAGGTGGCTACAGGGCTGGCATTCCTAAGTGGGAGAAACTTGAGAATGAACTGTGTGCTAAAAAGATCACCCCAGAGACAGACGATTGGGTAGAACGTGCAAGGAATTGGTTTTACGGGCATGGGGGCACGTTGGACTCGCAAGGGAAGTGTATATATAACATACGACATAAAGAAGACCCCTTGCCAATCGAGAAGATGAGAAAAGCAGTAAAGGCTATTAAAGATGGGGACTTCATTCCCGATAGAGAGAATGATGAGCTCACGCTCGCCCTTGGAAATAAGGAACATGATGGACGAACACGAGGCACAAGCGGCTCCAAACCATGGAGGACTGGGTTTCCCGAAGAGAGGAAGAAATATCCTGATAGAAGCCGTCAAAGGAGAAAGGACAGGGCAGAAGTTGAAGCAGATATTCAGAAAGAGCGAATTCGTATAATTGAAGAACGAATAAAGGAACAACAAGATGAAATTAACGCACTTAAAGAGCAAAGTACTACCGGACCATCTCAGCAGCACACTGCATTCGATGCTACCGGCCTATCGAATAATCGAAAAAGCAGTGTGGCTTCCACCGAGGTCCCGGGTGATGACAATGGCGATGTCGATGGTGCATCGACGATGGCTCCTGTTGGCTACCCAGTGGATGATATCACAGAAATGACACACTACGAGCTACATGTCAAAGTTGTGAACATATCAATGAAGGTGGCGGTCGGCTATGCCTTACCAATTGAACCCACACCAAACTTACCACTGTCGTCCGGTTCCAGAGGGCTACGCTGTTGTCGGGGTGGATGAAATCATGCCCACCTTTGAAGTTTTGAAGCTTGACTACCCTGCTGGTGAAGGGGATGTGACTGAACTGGGAGACACAAAAAACGCCACCATTCTATGGCCAAAGGAATGTATCGTGCTTCGAAATCACACGCCAAGGCCATCTTCATCGCCGCCTCACCCATCTCCAGCGAGGTCATCGCTGCCGCGGCAGCCGTATTCGCCGCCTCACCTATATCCAGCGAGGTCGTCACACCAGCCGCTCGCCGCCTCACCCGCCCGCGCCGCCTCACCAATCTCCAACGCAGCCATCGCCAAGGAGCCATCGCCGACGCCAGGATAAAAAGCGAAGCGCATCTGCCACTCGCGCCTTGGTAAGCGATCACCAAACGTAAACAAGAGCCTCTTCCAAAAGTACCAAAGGTTCCTCCCCGAGAGCTTATGACTGATCAAGAGGAGATCATGATCGTTGATGCGGAAATGACAGCATTTTTCACTAAGCTGAGGCGGCCGAAAGAGCCAGAGTGACCCAGCACCAAAGAAGAAAAGGCCAAAGTGCTGAAAATGCTAAAGTCTCTTCATCAACCCGAGCCAAAGCTGTCATCAGACTATGAGCATTCTATTCTCAAGTCACATGCGGCACAAAAAGCCTCGAAGAGCAGTACTGATGCAAGCGAGAAATCTATTGCCCAGCTCGGAGAACAAGCAAAATAGTCTTGCGCCCCTCTCAAGGTGATTTCCCAAACCAATGTGGGGTCGAGCAAATATGGGGCCAAAGAGCAGTATGATCCAGAGGTAGTTGCACAATACGGAGAAGCTGCCGCTGCTCAAGGTATGAGTATTGCCCAGTACTTATCCCAGTTAGAGTACTTCCCCGTGAGTGAAGTAGCATACAAATACCAGTACAGCAAACCTCTCGTCAAACCTGAGGAGGTAAATAATCTTCCAACAAAAATGCGAAGATTGCATAACAGGTACTTGCATGCCACAAAGGCCGGGGCTAACTGGATAGTGCTGAAGGTTACAAAAAAGCATTATGGGAAAGATATAAATGACATGATATCGATTGAATTTGATGAACTATTTCAATTATTCAATCAAGACGCCTTGGACAAATCGATCATCAGTGCCTATTGTCTGTAAGTACTAATTCTGTAATTAATTTAGTCTCCAGCTATCTCACCTTGTTTATTGCATGTATATAATCATACTGTAATATGCAGAATGAAGATTCTCGAATGCAGCAGAGGATAAATCTATGACATTGGCTTCATTGACCCATATTGGGTTCATCAAGCTAATCTCAAAACAAACCCCGGGATACGGAGGATGATATAGTACACGTGTTAAGGTTTCAAGAAACCAGAAGGGAAATACTATTTCCTTACAACTTCGAGTGAGTGTTATTGTCTTGTATACACTTTCTATTTCGCTTACTCGATGTTAAGTATATAATTGATTAGTTATGCATTCGCAGCTACCACTATATTCTGTTAATCATTCAACTTGACAAAGGGCGTGTACTAGTCATGGACTCGAAACATAAACCCCTTGAGACGTGGAAGGACATGCAGATACTTCTCCAGCAGTAATTCTAATCATTACGACACTATATCGGCAACGTTCGTGAATTTTATGATATCAAATAATTAATAACTTATTTTATTCGTTTTCTTCGCCGGGCAGCGCTTGGAAAAGGTTCACCAAAAAGGCTAGGGGTGTTTGGAAAGAGGAGCTTACATTTGAAGCACTAGATATAAGCACCACTAGCTATATCCGCACATCTCTTTGATTCTAGTTTTGATACAGTTATTATCATGCTTGATTATTATTTTGATTGAACTATGTTCTCGTAAAGTGACTAACGCAGGGACCAGATAACAATCTATGTGGATACTATGTTTGCAAGTTCATCCGGCAGACGTGCGATGAGAAGGGAAGAAATTTAGAGCAACTCCACGTACGTAAACAATTTCCATAGTTTTTAATTACAATCAAATTGTGTTTAGTTTCATTCATATAGGCTGACTCCTTTTTTAAATCAGATCGAACGTCTACGGGACGGTCTTCTGCCAAAGGATCGCGTATGAGCAATTCAAGAGGAATTGGCAGGATTCTTGGATGCAGAAGTCCTAGACCCAAAAGGGGAATACTATTTGGCTGTATATAGACAATAGGGATTGTACAAAGAGCAACTTTTGTATGTAGTGCATGAACTCGATCCGTGTATCGAATGTAATATTGTCATGATGATCTTGTGTAATATAATGGTTCCTTCATTGATGAGTGCAAAACACTAAATAAATAATAAATCAACCTAAATGAATTCTCTGCCGCGACACAAAAAGTGGCCAAAATGCTGTCGTGGCAACAAAAGTTGCCAAAATGAATTCTTCGCAGCAGAAATATACAAATCTTCGCCATGCAGAAGTTATTTGTCCCGGTTCAGACACGAACCGCGATGGTTGCTCCACCCCTCGCCTCCGTTTCGCCACGTACACCCATTTGTCTCGCAGGGGCAACCGGGACTAAAGGTTAGGGCTTTAGTCCCGATTGCCCCGTCCCGGTTGGGCAACCAGGACTAATGCCCCTTACCAACCAGGACGCATGGCACGCTGTCGTGGGAATGGTCACGGCAGATGCTGCAATCGGCAGCGAGTAGTAGAACGAAGGCCAAGGGCAGCCAGCCATCTGCGATGCGAGATGAGGGCGGAGACACAGGGTTTTACCCAGGTTCGGCCCCCCGGAGGGTAAAGACCTACTCCTGCTAGATTGTATTATGGTGGAGGTACAATGGGCGAGCTCAACGGCTAGGCGGCGAGTCGCTTGGGTGTATGATGGAATGTGCTTCTACACGCCCTGTAGGGAGGTTTATATAGACTCACCTCCCCCTAGGGTTTACATATCTCAACCGAATCAGTTAAGGCTTTGGTACTCGTTTAACCTAATCCGACTGGGCCTATCTACTCTCCTGGGCCTTCAGCTTCCAGTCGCTTGGATCCACGCCAGGGCTTGATCCAGTCGCCGTATTGCAGGCCCACTCGCCAGTTCCTGGGCCAGTCGGACACGTCCTGGTGGGTATACCCCGGTAGGCATATCCCCATCAGTAGTCCCCGAGGCCGTCGTCGATTGGGCGCAGGTGGTTCCGGCAATGGAGCATTCGCTTCAATGCGCATATCCAAATAATCGGTGGCGGGCTCCTGAATAAAGGAGGAAACTAATCGTTCTGGTCGCAGCTTTGGCGAATCGAGTCGGCGAAATACTTACTCACTGTTGTAGTGATCGGGTCGGCGAGCCGAGTGGCTGAAGTTGGGCCGTCAAACGCAGTCAAAACTAGCCGTTGGGGTAATCCAACGGTAACCTTTGGTGTAATCACCGCGTAGTAACGGCTTCCTGATTTGGCGGGTAACAACCGCTATATAAGGGGAATGGTAGGCGATCAGAGAACCATCCCCTCGTCATTTCCTCCGATTGCGCGCACTTTCGTCTTCCCCGGCATCACGATCCAGCCGATACAAAATCCTCCGACCCCCTCAATCCTTGTCGCCAATGGCCCCCTCCACCGAACCATGGGGCAGGTCCAAGTGTACGAGAGCGCTTCTGGCGTCCTTTGAGGAGGCCGGATCCGCGCTACCGGTAGGTGGCGATCCTCGCGTCGAGAGGTGACTCGACCCGCGAAGGAGAGTTCGTTGCTTTACCAGCCACAGAACGGGGCTGATTCCTACATCTTTTCTTCCGGCGCTTCTGCGCCTTCTACGGGATCCAGCCGTCAGACCTGGGCCCGCACAGCATCGAGCAGCTCACCATCTTCGTGGCGTTATGCGAGTGCTACCTGGGCTGCAGGCCTTACTTCCCCCTGTGGCAAGATCTGTTCCACGGGAGGATCAGTCGCGAAGAAGCGGGCGGCCCAATTCTTGCCGCGGGCGGCCTGACGTTTCAATTGAAGTCGAAGGCTTCATTTTTCGATTTGATGCTGCCGGCCAAGGCGGCGAGCGAGTGGAAGAAGTCTTGGTTTTACGTCACTGAGGCGACTCCGGAGGGCGAGGTGGCGATCCCAAGATACTCCGCCGACCGGCCCAAACCGTGCCGACTCCAAGTCGGCAAGCTCCCAACAGACCAGCGGATGGTCGTGGAGGAGATGCTCCAAACCATCCGCGGCCTGAAGAAGAAGGGTCTGCAGACCATCAACTTGTACAACTGCTGGCTCGGGCGGTGACTCGTTCCCCTGGCCTGACGTGACCACTACATGTATGAATACACGGGCCGGGAGGACTCGACGAAATCCTGCCTCGCCGAGTGGAAGCTCGAGGATTATATTCCGGCGTTGAAGAAGATCACCCAGGCGGTGTACCTGGACGCGAAGGCCGGGGTCGCCCCCTACACCACGAAGCATCCATCCCCGACGATAAGTCATTTTCCATCATTCACAGTCGCAGTTAATGCAGTCGCGGTCATACTGATACTGTCTTATGCTCATTGCAGTTATTTCAAGTGGTGGAAGGGTGGCTTCCGCCCGCAGACGACGAGAATTCGAGCTCGTCCGTCCAGGACGGGGGCGAGTCGCCTCTTGCCAAAGGCGGCATCGAGAGTGACAGGAGCGAAGACGACGACGAGTCCGAGGAAGAGGTCGCCCCACTGGTGCGCAAAACTCGTGGGCAGCGTCAGCGCGAGCTCGAGGCGAGTAAAAGCCTCGAACGTCATGATGATGACGACGACGAACTTTCCAAAACCACCTCGCCTCGCCAGGCCACTCCGTCGAAGAAGAAGAAGAAGAAGGAGGTGAAGGCCCCTGTAAAGAGGAAGACGAAGCCAGCGAGACAGGTATCTCCGCCTCATTCGGCGAGCAGCTCCGACGCCACCAGCCTGGCCAAGGATGAAGCGCCACAGAAGATGGCAGCGGCGGATGCCGCTGTCCTGATTAAGGCGCCCCTGGCCTCGATGCCTCCCCTATTCGCCCCAGTCTCTGGGTCGGGGGTTGCTCCGATCGCGGCGGCTTCACCTCCCAGGGAGGCTCCCGACGAAAATGTTTCGGAGGCTCCTGTCACGGCCTCGACAACGAAGAAGCCGTCCATGTCTTTGGTGCACGATGTCCTGGAGATGGGTCTCAGTCGTAAACTGGGCCCTGAACTGGAGAAGCCGGCCGGCATCCGCACGGGGCTGCAATTTCTACCAGTCGCCAAGTGAGTTCTATTCACCTGTCTTTGTTTTTCATTGTACTCAGACCACTTTAGTCATGTGATCAATTTGCAGGACTGGAACTAATAAGATAGGCCACCCTTCCGTATCCAAGGTGCCGCCAGTCGTCGCCGAGGAGGATCCCTCTCGGAAGAGGAAGGTTAACGAGGTCGTTGCCCCCACGGATAGTGCCAAGAAGGCCAAGGGCGACGATTTCGTCACGGTGTCTGACGACACGACGGTTGCTCCGAGTGACCCTGTGGCGGAGGCGGCCTTGACGATCAAGGAGGGTGCTCCCTCGTCTGGGGCAGCCGAGCCGGCCTCTTTTGGTGCCGGCGCATCCATCGCAACCTTCCCGCGCTTCATGGCGGGAGGCTACAGCGAGTGGTACCTCGCCTCGAGCCGCCGACTGGGTCGCCGATACGGAGGTCGAGCAGCGTCGCGGGCACACGTCGGCTCTTCTCGCATCCGTGGACGCGATACAGCTTCATGGTATGCTTGGCGCAGCCATCCAGGTATGTCCAGTCCCCGAGGATCGGATCGCCGAATTGCAGCGGTCGGATTCTTTTAGTGTCTTGTTTTTATTTCTCGCGTCCAGTCCCCGAGTGCGCACTCGCTGAATTTCAGCGGGTGGGCACTTAGGATTTTGTTTGCCAGTCCCCGAGTGCGCACTCGCTGAATTTCAGCGGGTGGGCACTTAGGATTTTCGATTGCCAGTCCCCGAGTGCGCACTCGCTGAATTTCAGCGGGTGGGCACTTAGGATTTTCGATTGCCAGTCCCCGAGTGCGCACTCGCTGAATTTCAGCGGGTGGGCACTTGGGATTCCGATATTGTTAACTATTTGACTTGTATACAGGGTTTGCAGCGTGAGTCAGCCGACCGGCTTGCTACGAAACGTCGCGTGGAGAAGGAACTGGCCACCGTCCAAGAGGCGAACAAGGGACTCCAGGCGATTGCTGCGAAGGCAGAGGAGGTCCGCCAGGGCCTTGTCCCGGCGAGTGAACTGACGGCAGCTCAATAAGCGTTGAGCTCGGCTGAGAAGCGGATCGCTGACCTTGAGCGCGAGCTGAAGGAAGCGAAGGAGGAGGCGAGTTCGGCGAATGGGCGAGCCAAGGCCGCTGTTACAGCCGCCGCTGAGGAGCGTAAGGTTTCTGACGCCCTTGTTGCTGGGCTTCAAGATGACTACACCTCTCTTCAGAGCTTCATCACGGATCTCTCCCGTCCCTTGATTGGTGAGTGTGCCTGCCTCTGCCTGTAACATATGCATTGTGTAATCTTTGATGTATTCACTGTCAACTTCTGTCCGCAGGTCGGATCATCGATAGCGCGGAAGAGGCGAACTCGTTCGACGCACGGCAATGTGTAGCCACGCTGGTCGACTCGGCCACGTTGTCGGCGACATGTATACGGGTGTATCTTCAGGAGATGTCGCCCACAGAAGTGATTCCCAGCGACCTCGTCGAGGTGTGGCAATACTTGGAGAAGGCGCCGTCGGTCGTCGAGTTCATGACGCGGTCGGCGTTCTGGCATGGCGCGGCAACGGCGCTTAGCCTTGGACTCGCCCACTTCCCAGAGGATTTCGACCTGGACGACGTGACGAGTGGCTACCTGTCGTCGACGGGCTCGGTGGAGATCGCCGAGGTGCTGAAGCTGACGGACCGCACCGCAATGTACTCCGAGCGCGTCTGGACGACGGGCGATCTCCTTCCTTATCAGGAGACGATCATCGCGCCCAACGACCCCTAGCCGCAGCACCGGGATTTCAAGATCGAGCAGCCCTTCCGTGCAGCGATGGCGGGTGAGCTGACGACGTACCCGTCAAATCCGTATACTCCCTTCATTCGCAACCGCAGGGGTGGCGGCGAGTCGACATCGAAGCCTGTGGAGTAAAACTTTGTGCCCTGGGGCGTTAGTAGCAGTTCTGCCGTTGGGCATACTTTGTATTTTGTGACAATTGTGATCTGCTATAATGAGATATCATGGTATTTTGTGAATTGTCGTGTGTTTGTGATTGAGGTTTGAACGAGTCCCCGAGCGCGTGCGCCCTTTTTACGGGGTTTACCTCGTTTATTATGTGTTTGTGATTTTGAATGTTTTGTTATTGATGTCGACTCGCCCGAGCTCGGAAAGCCAGTCGCAAGGCGACTCCCATGAGTGCTCTGTACTTCACCGTTTTCCCTTGCGCGAACGGGGTCGGGTAGCCGAGTCCCCGAGCGTGGTACTTGGTTGTTCTAGTCGCGACTCTAGGGTGGGTGAGGATTGGGCGCGTCAGAATAAGCGCATCACTCCTGCCTCGCCCGTTGGGTCAGTCGCATGGCGAGTCCTGGGCATGCTCTCATACTTGGCGTTTTCCCTAGCCGCTTGTGCTGAACTGGTCTTCAGTCCCCGGGCGTGGTACTTGGCCGTTCGAGTCGCTATGTCGAGGATGCGGAGGATTATGGTCGCTGTGAGAAGCGAAGGCAGTTGTCTTGGCTCGTTGAGCCAGTCGAGCTAGGCGACTCCAATGGGGCTCCGGTTAGGCGTTTTTCGTGGACGTTACAAGACCTGGGGTAAACCAGTGCCCTTGTAACGCAGTACTTGGCCGTGCCGATCGCTGTACCAGAGGTTGACTTCTGCAATTAGCTTGATGCTGTTACTACGAGTGCGAGTGGCACAAGACACGGAGAGTAGACGCAATTTGCGGTAACCGATATTTTTTTATTTCATAGCGACTGGAGGATACATATGTGGGGTTCTAGGAGTAGAACTTCCGTAGGAGGTTTACATTCCATGGTCGCTTGACGTCGACTTTGCCGTCCCCGCGAACGTCGATGAGGTAGTAGGCGTCGTTGCCGAGTACTCGCCCGATGGCGAATGGTCCCTCCCATGGGGGGAGAGCTTGTGCATGTCCTTCTTATCCTGGATGAGGCGCAACACCAGGTCGCCTTCTTGGAAGGTGCGATTTTTCACCCGCCGGCCGTGGTAGCGGCGGAGCCCTTGCTGGTAGATGGCGGTGCGTGAGCGAGCCAGGTCACGTGCCTCGTCGAGTTGATCGACTCCATCCTGTCGTGCGAGTTCGTTCGCAGCCTTTGTGTAATGGATGACCCTTGGCGAGTCGTGCTCGAGGTCGGTGGGCATGACTGCCTCGGCGCCGTACACCATGAAGAAGGGGGTGAACCCTGTCGACCTGTTGACCGAGGTGCGGATACCCCAGATGACGGAGGGTAGCTCCTCGACCCAGCACCCGGCGGTGCGCTCGAGTGGTACTTGGAGCCGCGGCTTCAGGCCGTGGAGGATGCTCTGGTTGGCCCGTTCGGCCTGGCCATTGGACTCCGGGTGGGCGACTGACGCGAGGTTGAGCCGGATGTGATGTTCCTCGCAGAATTCGGCCATGGCTCCTTTGGCGAAGTTGGTGCCGTTGTCCGTGATGATGCTGTTTGGGAACCCGTAGCGATATATGAGCTCGCGTAGGAATTTGGTGGCGGTCTTCCCGTCGCATTTCCGGACTGGCTTGGCCTCCACCCATTTTGTGAATTTGTCGACCGCGACCAGGAGGTGGGTGAAGCCGGAGGGGGCCTTTTTGAAGGGGCCTACCATGTCCATACCCCACACGGCGAATGGCCAGGTGATGGGGATTGTCTTGAGCACTGAGCTCGGCACGTGTGTCTGGTTGGCGTACTTCTGGCAGCCAGCGCACCGCTGGACGATGTCGACGGCGTCGGCATGTGCGGTGGGCCAGTAGAAGCCATGCCGCATGGCCTTTGCGACCAGAGAGCGGGCTCCGGCGTGGTGGCCGCAGTCGCCAGAGTGGATGTCGTGGAGGATCTTGCGTCCTTCGGCAGGTTGGACGCAACGTTGGAACACGCCGGTCACGCTGCGCTTGTGGAGTTCGCCGTCGATGAGGGTGAAGGATTTGCACCGACGTGTAACCATCCTGGCGTCGGTCTCGTCTGCCGGCAAGGTGCCAGCCTCCAGGTAGGTGATGTACGGCTTGGTCCAGTCGTCTGGCTCGGCGATGAGTGCGACCAGGGCTGCCTCTGGTTGCAGCGGGACTCCGATGTCGATCTCCCTTGGGGGAGAGACTGATGGCTTGGTGATCGTGTCGAGGAAGACACCGGCGGGTGGTGCGAGTCGAGCCGACCCGATGCGAGAGAGTGCGTCGTCCTCCTCGTTCTTCCGCCTGTCGATCCACTCGACGGAGTAGCCTGCGAAGTGTCCTCCCAGCTTGTCTACTGCTTGGCGGTAAGCCGCCATGGTGGGGGAGACGGCGTCGCAAGTACCAGCGACTTGCCCAGCGACGAGGTCGGAGTCTCCATAGCAACGTAGGCGGTTGACGTTCATCTCCTTGGCAGCTCGCATGCCGTGGAGTAGTGCCTCGTACTCGGCCATGTTATTGGTGCAGGGGGTGAAGTCGAGGCAGAGGACGTAGCGGAGCTTATCGCCCTTCGGGGAAGTCAGCACGATCCCTGCTCCTACGTCGTCCGCGTTCTTGGAGCCATCGAAGTGCAGGCTCCAGTAGTGGAGGTATGGCAGCTTTTCTGGCTGCTGGGCCTCTTCCCAGTCGGCGATGAAGTCCGCGAGGGCCTGCGACTTGATCGCTTTTCGTGGCTCATACTTAATGTTGTGGACGCCGATTTCGACCGCCCACTTGGCGACTCGCCCGGTTGCCTCACGGTTGCGGATGATGTCCTGCAACGGTGCGGAGGAGGCGACCGTGATCGGGTGCACCTGGAAGTAGTGCGGCAGGCGCCGCTGTGCTCTGAAGACCGCGTATACCAGTTTCTGGTATTGCGGGTATCGCTGGCGCGACTCGGTGAGGACCTCGCTGATGTAGTACACCGGTCGCTGTACCGGGCGCTCCTTTCCTTCCTCTTGCCGCTCGACGACCATGACGGCGCTGACGACGCGCTCGGAAGCCGCGACGTAGACCAGCATGGGTTCTTTGTCGACGGGGGCGGCGAGTAGTGGTGCTGCGAGTAGCACCTTCTTGAGGTCACGGAGTGCGTCGTCTGCCTCCTTGTCCCACTGGAAGGTGGGGTTCTTTCGCATCAGGCGGTATAGGGGCATCGCCTTCTCGCCCAATCGAGGGATAAAGCGGCTGAGAGCCGCGACTCGCCCAGCCAGCTTCTGGACGTCGCGCAGGCACTCGGTTTTGCCGAGCCGAGCGATCGTGTCGATCTTGGTGGGGTTCGCCTCGATCCCGCGCTTGGAGACGACGTAGCCCAGTAGTTGCCCTGCTGGTACACCGAAGGTGCACTTGCCTGGGTTGAGCTTTATCTTGTATTTCCGCAGGTTGGCGAATGTTTCCGCCAGGTCGGCGAGTAGATCGCCCTGGCAAGCGGACTTCACTACCACGTCGTCGATGTAGACGTGGATATTGCGGCCAATTTGGCTCGCAAGGCATTCCTGCATGCAACGCTGGTAGGTCGCCCCGGCGTTCTTGAGGTCGAAGGTCATGGCGGTGTAACAGAAGGCTCCGAATGGCGTGATGAACGCCGTCTTTTCCTCGTCCTCGACAGCCATCTTGATCTGGTTGTACCCAGAGTAGGCGTCGAGGAAACACAGCGACTCCGAGCCCGCGGTGGAGTCGATTATTTGGTCGATCCGCGGGAGGCTGAATTGCTCCTTCGGGCAGGCGCTGTTTAAGTTTGTGTAGTCGATACACATCCTCTAGGTCCCATTTTTCTTCTCGACCAGGACTGGGTTTGCCAGCCACTTGGAGTATTTGATTGGCCGGATGAAGCCTCCAGCGAGTAGACGCTGCACCTCCTCGGCGATAGCTCGGCGGCGCTCTTCATTAAAGGGCCGCAGCGACTGCTTGACGGGTCGCACTTTGGGGTCGACGCTTAGTTTGTGCTCAGCGAGTTTCCTAGGGACACCAGGCATGTCATAGGGCTTCCATGCGAAGATGTCCCTGTTCTCACGGAGGAACTCGATGAGCGCGCCTTCCTAGGCTGGGCTCATGCCCGTCCCGATCGTCACTGTCTGGCTGGAGTCGCCTGGGACCAGCTCGATGGTGCGGGTGTGCGTCGTCGCCTCGAAGGCTGAGGTGTTGGCGCCCTCCGAATTGGGCTTCTTGAGTATGGTGGGGTCGTCGTTGTTAACCCCGCTCGCGTACTTGGCGAGCTCATCGGCGTGGTTGGCCTCTGCCGCGATGACAGTGTCGGCGAGTTCGGCTCCCTTGGCCTCGCACTCGGTGGCCATGTCGGGGTCAACGTTGATGGTGATGACGCCGCGCGGCCCGGGGAGCTTCATCGCGTTGTACGCGTAGTGGGGCGCTGCCATGAACTTGGCGAACGCCTGGCGCCCCAGGACGCAGTGGTAGAGGCTGTCAAAGGGTACCAGCTCGAAGACGATCCGCTCGGTGCGGAAGTTTGCTGGTGTGCCGAAGGTGACTAGCAGCGTGACCTTGCTGATCGGGTATGCCTTCCGACCGGGGACGATGTCGTGGAACGTGGTGTAGGTCGTCTCGACCATCGACCGCGGGAGCCGCAGTCGCCTGAAGGTGTCCAGGTACAGGATGTTGATGGAGCTGCCGCCGTCCATCAGTGTTTTGTGGAGCTAGTAGTCTCCCACCTTGGGCTTGACCACCAGGGCGACTCGGCCGGGGTACTCGATGCGTGGCGAGTGGTCCTGGCGGCTCCAGGTGATGGGCTGCTCCAACCAGTTGAGGAACTGGGGAACGTCCACCTGGGCCACCGCGTTGACAGCGACGGCACGGGCGATGACCTTCTTCTCGCGCTTCGTGTTGAAGCCTGTGAAGGTGTGGAGCGAGCCGGCCACACTGCCGAACTTTCCGCCGTTTGGCGGGTTGTTGTCGGGGTCCTCCCGCGCTCGCTGTGCCTTCTCAATCTCCCTGAGAGTGTGGCAATCGGCGGTCGTGTGCGTGGCGGGCTTCCCTTCCCTGCTGTGAAACGCACAAGGTTGGTTAAGGAGAGCCGCGGGGTCGAACCTTGGTTTCGCCTTGTAGTTGCCGCCGTCGCGGCGTTGCCCTCCGTCGCGGCGGAAGCTCTTGGGCTCGCGTTGCGCATGCCCAGTGTTGGCGACGAAGTCGACTCTCCCGTCACTGCGGCGCTTGCCGCTGAGGCGAGTGTTGCTGTAGCGTAGGTCGGACCGCCGTCCGTTGTCGTTGCCAGGCGCGTTCGGCGCGGCCGCTTCGTCGGTTTCCTGGTTTGGATCTTCCTCCACGTATCTTTTGGCGATCTCAAGGAGGTCCGGTATGTTGTCGAGTGTGCGAGAATGTCGCTTGAGCTTGGCGACCAAGGGCTCGTAGCGGCACGAGGTCTTGAAGCAATGGATCGCGGTGTCCGGGTGGATGCCGACCGCGTTGTACCACAGTTCTTGCCACCGCTGGACCCAGTTGCGGGTCGACTCGCGGGGTCCCTGGACGCATCGTTCTAGGTCCTCGATGGTGGTGGCGCGGGTGTAGGAGCACTCGAAGTGCCTGACGAAGGCGCCTCGCATCTCTTCCCAGGAGTCGATGCTATCCTGGGGGAGGGTGTTGATCCACTGCCTGCACGTCCCCTCCATCATCAAGGGGAGGTAACGGGCGGCTAGCAGGTCGGTGTGACCAGCAATCCCCATCGCCATGAGGTATGTGTCCAGCCACACGGAGGGGTCGTACGAAGGGTCGTACTTCTCTATTTCCTTCGGCGCTTTGAAGTTCGCCGGGTATTTTTCGCCTCGGATCATCGGTCCGAAGCACCCAGGCGAAGTCGACTTAGCGACCCCATCGGCTCACCGTCGCGGCGATTGGTTAGGGTGTGTCGCAGGTCGTCGGGCTGGCGTGCGCGCCAGCTTTGGTTGTTGATGATGTGGGTGCGGGCGTCGACGGGCTAACCGTTGGCGGCGACGAAGTTGGTCGCTGGCCTGGGGTCGTTGGTGGAGAGTGCCGCGTTCGCGGGTCGGTGTTGGAGCTGCAGTGGTTCGGGTGGCGGGCAGTTGAGGGTGTTTGCCGCCAATGGGCGGCCGCTTGAGGCCGCTCTGCTGCCCGAAGAACGCGAGTACACCCGACCCTGCGAGTCGGCGCCTGCGTTTTGCTGCTCGACCGCCTTTGCGAGCAGGGCCCTGACGTACTGGATCTGTAGGGCGCCGTCGCCGGTGGCCGTGATATTGTCAGCCGCTGCTCGGCCCGCCACGAGGTTGTCCATCGGGGTGGAGAACAGTGGTAGGCCGTTCGCGTCTCGCTCCCGTGAGGAGACCACTATCCGCGGCTGGTCCCTGGGGGGTGTGCGGTTGGGTGGAGGTGGGGCGCCCATCGCCGTCGACCCTGGTGGGGGCCGGGCGCTTCCTCCTGGTGGCGCGTTCTCGCAGATCGCACGCTCGGCCACGCGGGCCGGGCCGTTCTCGTCGTCGAAGTTCAAGACGCGCCCCTGAACGGTAGGGTTCAGGCGCGTCCTGATTCGCTGCGCGTGGTAACGCGACAGCTCCTGCGCCGTCACCTGCTCGAGGCGAAATTTCTCGCGCTCGGCTTGCTCCTTGCGGACTGCTTCCGCTAGCTTCAGGCGGAGTTCCTCGACCTCCGTTGCCGTGGCGTTAGGAGGGATCGGGGTGGAGAAGGGATCCTCCGACGGGTCGGTGTCAGTCGCCATGTAGGTCGCGGCGTAGCGACCGGTCTCGTCACGGAGATCGGCGGAGTTTTCCGACCCGGAGTCGAAGTCGAAGATCCCAAGGATGGAGGGATCCTTGAAGTCTCCCATGTTGGAGACCTGGGAGATGGAGCCCGCGGGCGAAGCCGCGGTGATGGATCCGGCGAGTGACGTCGGGGTCGCCGAGTCGGTGTCGTCGTTGAGGGCCGCGTCTTCCGTGGCCGTGGAGTTCTCGGCCACGTTGCTGTGGGCCGAGTTGTACTCGGAGGCGAGGCGATGGATCGTGCGGACCTGGCTCTCGGAGAGCCGATCGCGTGGCGGCGACTCGCGGATGCGAGCTGAGTCCTCCGAGATGATGATGTCGGTGAGGCCGACGAAGAGGCTGATCGTGCCGACTGGCAAGATCATGCTGTGCGTGATGGGTCGCGCCGCCGGGACGTAGCTGCTCGGCAAGATCTGAAGCATCTCGCCGATCGCTATCATGCGGCCGGTGGTGACCGAATCGTTGATGGGCAGATTGGATCTCGCCGCAGAACACCGGCCAGACCGGCCAGGCCCCACGGTGGGCGCCACTGTCGTGGGAATGGTCACGGCAGATGCTGCAATCGGCAGCGAGTAGTAGAACGAAGGGCAAGGGCGGCCAGCCATCTGCGGTGCGAGATGAGGGCGGAGACACAGGGTTTTACCCAGGTTCGGCCCCCCGGAGGGTAAAGACCTGCTCCTGCTAGATTGTATTATGGTGGAGGTACAATGGGCGAGCTCGACGGCTAGGCGGCGAGTCGCTTGGGTGTATGATGGAACGTGCTTCTACACGCCTTGTAGGGAGGTTTATATAGACTCACCTCCTCCTAGGGTTTACATACCTCAACCGAATCAGTTAAGGCTTCAGTACTCGTTTAACCTAATCCGACTGGGCCTATCTACTCTCCTGGGCCTTCAGCTTCCAGTCGCTTGGATCCACGCCAGGGCTTGATCCAGTCGCCGTCTTGCAGGCCCACTCGCCAGTTTCCGGGCCAGTCGGAAACGTCCTGCTGGGTATACCCCGGTAGGCATATCCCCATCACACGCTTTCTACTAGTGTAAGAAAGAGGCATCCCAGGATTAAAACTGAATACTGTGTGCACATGCCCACATAGATTACTTATAAGAAATTAATATAAGAACAAATCCATATCCTTTTTTATTCAAATCTTTAAGCCTTCTTCGTCCGCGATAATTTGCTGCAGTAGCCCGAGTACCACTGCTCTCTTTTCGAATTTTTTGAAAGTGTACTTCTAGGTCTCCAAAAATCAGCCAGAAAATATAAAGTAGGTATACACATTTAGTATGGACGTTGCAATTTTTGCGACAAAATACTTTGTAATTTGGGATACAAACGAAAATACAAATTTTGTCTAAAAAGTTTTCTATTGCTATATAAAGCAAGTTTTTTTCTATATCCCAAAATACAACATCTTTTTTACCGAAGCTTTGTAAGAATACACAACATATGTGTATGTCTCCGCAGAAAAAAATTGTGATATTTTAAAACTCAAATATAGTACAATTTACAATTTAAGTTTTAGCCTCACATTAAAGTCACATAAAAAAGAAACTACTCCTACATTCTAGCTTGCCATACTAATCTAATATCACCATGTACAAAAGGCGCATATAATCATTGATACAACATTTTTATAGCAACATTAATTGATATCCCATCAATTACAAGGACCAAATATGCCTTCCACGCAATTATTTTTTAGCATATATTTATGGGGACTAGAGTCATGTTAATTATATTCGTAAAATACACATTTCTCTATAAAATATTTTTAGACATATTCACATGTTGCCCTCGCATTTGCGATGGCCACCATGCTAGTTTTTTCAAAATCTGAGAGCAGTGGTGTCCGGGTGCTGCAAGTTTGCATTCCTTTGTGCGTGCTTTCTATACCTTTTTTTTGAAACAAGGCAAAAGATTTGCCATTTTCATTAATTAAGGAGAGGTTTTAAGTAGAGATTGCAAACCAAGACTTGTGAAGCCAAGGCCAAAAAAACCAAAGGATAATTACTCTCGTGGCATGATACTACTAAGAGCCTTTGCACCGGCAAGGCACCACATAGAGGACTCCTCTTTAATTTACCTCACTAGCGTGTCAACGATGATGGAGTGATTTCAGAATACCCGTGCATTTCTTTCTTTCCAAATTTCCCAAGAGACCAACATAACCAAAGATGCCAACGCCTTCCACTGTGATCCCCTCTTGTGAATCCCTCCTTCCACCTCTCCTTAACAGTTTGGTATCGGTGCCAATTTTTGGTGTCTAAATCGTGGAGGACATTCCAATCCTTGAGCTCATTCCAAACCCGTATGGAGAAGCAGCATTTGAAAAAGAAGGTGAGAGGCCGATTCTTGTGTTTGATTGCAAAGCTTGGAACAGTCGCAATTGGGCCAACCTCTACGGGCAAGCCTATCCGCCGTCCAAACACGGTTTTGAAGGATCAAACATGTAAAGAGCTTGATTTTGGGGGTTGCCCAAGGTTTACAAACGAAAGAATTCATCAAGGAGTTGGTTTTTCCCAAGAATGCATCTTGTAATCCGATTTAGATGAGTAGGCTTCATTATTTGTGAACTTCCAAGTGATGTCATCCGTTGCATGAGGGTCTAGTTGTATGTTGGCTAGCTTTTCCCACAACGTGTATAATTGTTCAATGTGTTGGACGGATAGGCCATGTTGAGTATTGATTTGAGAAACCCAAAAGTCCTCATGCAAAGCTTTATGAACCGAGCACGTCTTCTTTTTTTAGATTTTAAAGATTAAAGGAGCCACATCCTTAGGCCTCACGCCTTCTAGCCAACTTGCCTTCTTCCCATCTCCAATAGTAACCTTTGTTGCAGCCGCAAAGATATCATGATCTTTGGGGTTACATGGGTTACCGAGGCCCACCCATGGTTTGTACTTGTTTTTCCATTCTTGCCATAACCATCGTAGTCTAAGAGCGTCGGCAAACCTTTTGAGGTTCAAGATTCCAAGGCCTCCTTCGTCTTTCGTCTTGCAAACCACATCCCACTTCACTTTACATTTTCCACTGGTGATTTTATCACAAGCCGCCAACAAGTACGTGTTGGAGATATGCCCAAGAGGCAATAGTAAAAATGGTTATTATTATATCTTTGTGTTTATGATAAATGTTTGCATCCCATGCTATAATTGTATTAACCGGAAACATTAATACTTGTGTGTTTTGTAAACATAGAATAGTCTCTAGTAAGCCTCTTGTTAAGCTCTCTCGAAATAGGATTTTGCCCCGCTTTATAAATAAAGCAACCGTCCACAGCAAGTCACAAGGTTCAAACCAACCACACAACACATGCTGGGGCCACAACATAAGACGGCCCAAAAAAGAGAGAAACGACCACCTCGCCAAGCGAGGACACACTGAAAAACGAGAATAAGATGATCATGGTTTATGATCATGGACATTAGATGTTGATTAATAAGATGATCATGGACATTAGATGTTATTAATAGCAAGATCATATCATTAGGAGAATGATGTGATGGACACACTCCTAGAGTTAGCATAGCATAAGATCAAGTCATTTAGAGTTCATTTGCTACAAGCTTTCGGATACATAGTAACCTAATCCTTCGACCATGAGATCATGTTAATCACCATAACCGGATGAGTACTTTGATGAAATCAAACGTCACTTTCGTAACTGGGTGGTTATAAAGGTGGCATTGGGTATTCTAAAAGTATGTGTTGAAGGGCATGGATCAAGAGTGGGATTTGTCCATCCATATGACGGATAGATATACTATGGACCCTCTCAGTGGAATGTCATCCAATTCGCTTGCAAGCATGTGACTAGGTCACAAGGGGTGTCATATCACGGAATGAGAAAAGAGTACTTATCGGTAACAAGGTTGAACTAGGTATAGAGATACAGATGATCGAACCTCGAATAAGTAAAGTATCGCGCGACAAAGGGAATCAGTATCATATGTAAATGGTTCATTCGATCACGAAGTCATCGTTGAAATATGTGAGAGCCATATAGATTTCCAGATCCCTCTATTGGTTATTGACCGAGAGGTGTCTCGATCATGTATGCATAGTTCGCGAACCATAGGGAGACACACTTAAGGAATCAATGTTGTTTAAATAGATATGGAATATGAGTGGGAGACCAAATGTTTTTCGGAGTCTCGGATTGGATCCAGGACATCACGAGGAGATCCGAAATGGTCCGTAGAATAAGATTCATATAAGGAAAGTGTTTTTTCGAGGTTCGGAAAAGTTTCGGTATTTTGACCAGATACTTCTAGAATGTTCTAGAGGAACCACCAGTGGTTCCACCACCCCGGGAGGGGGTCACTTGGGCTGTGGCATGCCCTAGGGGCCAGCTGCACCAAGCCCTAAAGGGCCAGCCGGCCAACACTAGTAAAATGGTTAAATCCTAGTTTGAATAGTCAAATCCTAGTTTGAAAAGTCAAACTCTAGTTTGGTAAGAGGGAAGGCTTGGAGGGAAAGTTCCTAACTCTTCCCCTTGGTGGCCGAGTTGGGGAGGGGGGGGACACGGCTAGGGCCGGGAACCCTTGGACGGCCGGCCGCCCACCTTTATAAGGAGGGGTGGGGGCGCACCTCCCACACCCCTTGTCCTTGGCGCCTAACCCTAGCCGCTGCCTCTCTTCTTTCTTGTCCACCGTCCTGCTCCGGTTTAGGCGAAGTCTTGCAGAAATCTCTCCTCCACCACCACCACACCGTCGTGCTGTTGGGATTCCGGGGAGATCTACTACCTCCGCTTCCCTGCTGGAACCGGGAGAGGAAGGTATTCATCGACTCCGTACGTGTGACCGACCGCGGAAGCGCTGCCAGAACGCGGTGTCGAAAGGATCGTCTACACGATCTTGAGATCAGCAAGTGATCTACTACATCAACCACGAGAATCTGATCTCGTTAAACGCTTTGGATCTACGATGGGTAGTTCTATACAATCTCATTGCACCGATCTCATAGATTAGATTTTGGCTTTTCCATAGATTGGATCTTGCTTTTATGCGTTCTTGCGATAGAATTTTTTTGTTTTCCATGCAACAAACCCTACAGTACACTCATTCTCAAACCGTCAATCTTTGAAAGCATTTCAATTAGTACATCAAGCACCGTTATGTAATAGTATATGACAATGCTCGTGAGGACCGACTTGACTTGGGTGGCTCTCCCAGCCATTGTAATATGCTTCCCCACCCATGGCATAAGTTTGGCCGCCACCTTGTCTTTAAGTGGTTGAAAGTGGATTCTTCTAAGACGATTCACTAATAAGAGTATCCCAAGATACTTCCTTGGAAAGATAGTGCAAGCCGGAACGCTTGTAGGATGTCCTCAAGATCAATGTTGTCACATCGAATAGGCGCTTTTGACTTTTATTGCTTTCTATACTTTCTGCTTTCATGGCACCGCCGCAACCGGCTTAAGCGTAGCTGTACAGAGCGCTATCCGACGGGCTCCGGTGCACTGAGAGAACGACAGACGAAAAGTGTATTTTTACAAGTTTCCTGCATCCTGAGACTCATGGAATACAATTACCACTGGCTACGAGTTTAATGACATCTCCAAGACACAGTTCTGTATAAAAACATACACGGGCTCTATTCCAATTAAGAAGGCATAAAAAATTAATCAAAAGTCAAAACTTACCAAGTTTGACCAAATATATATAAGAAAATGTTAATATCTATATTGTTAAACAAATACAACAACATCGTAGCCTTTGTCACAACCAAATTGGCATGGACTAGATATGAAGCCCAACACAAACTTAGATGGGAATTAAAAAGAAAAAAAAGAGAGAAAACTAAACAACTTAGAAAACATTGACTTTAATTAAACTAGCAAAGTCCCCGTGCGTTGCTACGGTTTGTAATTTTCTATTATCACACGTCTCACATGTTAATATATAATATCTCACGTGTTAATATAAAACATAAAAATATTCATGTATATTAATCTTTTTCAACTGCTTGGCCATCAAACTATTTTGTCGAGTATTAACATGGTTCTGGACTACTCAATTCCTCGTCGAAACAGATGACTTTCGTTCCGCTTTGTTAATAAAGCCAACCACCTCTCACTCAATGTTTGAATTGTTTGCCGTGCCATCATAGCTAAAGATCAAACAATAGTTCTGACCGAACTTGTTTACACGCAACACAAATAAAGATGAACCATTTGTGTTAGAATAATATTAAATTAGCCTCGTAAATGAGCAAAAAAGAGTAATATTTACATTTGTTAGCACTTTCTTTTGTGAGAAAAATAAACGCTACAAATCAGAAAAAATTTAAACCCATGAACACGAAACGAATCTACCTGGCTATAAATCAGGATAATAATTAATCAGGAGTACTTTCTGGCCACACACCGTGCAAAGCTCAGAACGCCTCTTTTTTTTCTCTCTAGCGGAGTCAACCACACCACAACATCACGCGTCCCTCACACGCACCCGTGCATGCGATATAACAACACCACGAAGGCCCACCACCCCCGGTCACACGCACAACCCGCGGTCGTCAGTTCGTCACCTACCCTTCAAATCTCTTCGATTCCCCATCATCGCCGGTTGCTCTCTCCCTGCATGTCCCCCCCCTAGGCGCCGCCGCCTCAGCGGCCCTCCGTCTCGCCGGCTGCGCCATGCCCCACGCCGCCGTGCCGGCCTGCCTCATGGTGCTCTGCCCCGACCACGACTCAGCAGGGCGCATCTGAGCGCGCCGCCGCGGGCGGCTCCCTCCGCCTCCGACCATGATGGTCTGATTCTCCTCGTTCCCCATCCGGTACCTTCCCCACCGACCTCGTCTTCATCTGGCCGAAGCCCTGTGTGCCCTCTCTCTCCCCGCCGGGGACATGTGGAATTTAATTCCTTTTTATCACTTGATTTTGGTTCGCTTGCTGATTTTAGGCACCTTAAGAACGTATATAAACCGGTTGAATCCACTGTAAAGGAGCAAGGTGGGATTATTCGCGTCCTCTCATTGCCTACGGATATACAGATTAGCCGTTGTTCGTTTGCCGAAGGAAACGGCCACCTGCGGTGTGGCCCTGTACGTTTGGCGGAGGAAGCGCCCACCTGCGCGTGCGGCGTGGCCCAGCATGAAAAGCCCAGATTTTCAGGACAGACACCGGGTTCGGCCATGAAAAGAAATAGTAGTATCATTTTGGGTGGCTTTGGTGGGTAATTATGTGGATTAGTGGGAGGGTAAACCTGTCCAAAAAAATGTTGGACCGGAAGAAACACTTCGTGCTTTATTATTAGGTATAGATTTATACGGAGTACATCTTAGTTACTACTCCAGTAGAACAGTATGAACGGAGGGAGTAATTAACACAAGTGTTCACAGAAAATACAGGGTTTTTGCCACCCTCGTTTAGACTTAAATCAAGGAGTTATTATGCTGTTATTATGGCTCCCTGGTAGGTAGGCCAGTCAACGGGGCATCCAGGCCTCCAGCTGCCCACCGCTGTCGTCTGTCAGCTTCAGCTTGCCCCCGGAGAACTTCTTGCATAGTGACCGTCTTGGCATATTCGTCGATTGCGCCTCCAGATTCCAGATCTGAATGTGGCAACACAACCATTGAGCAGATCAGAAATGAACAAAGATGGCCTAACAGATTTCCAGAAAAAAAATAGAGCCTGATATTATGTTATATGGTAACCGTATGCTTTATTAGAAGTAGAAACTACGGTTTTGACAGTCATATTTATATTCCATGTTTCATGGCCAAAAAACATCGGTCAACAATGCAGGCGTACTGTGCGTGTGGGGAACCGAGTAAACAGGGATCTACGTACGTGATTTTCGCCCCAGCATGTCCAGTTTCTTTGAATGTTGACCGTTGAATAAACTGTCATGCTTAGCTCCACATATCCTGGTACGGTGGTACCCACTGTTTAGTTCTTCCGATCTGTTAGCCGTCACCAGAACCTGACTTAACTCCAATATTCATTTCATGTTAGCTGATGCAAACACAGATGCCGGTAACGAGTGCCTCTTGGGGTCTCAACCTCCTGCCTCTCCTCCTCCTGTTCCTCGCTGCCACCAGCGAGGCCACCACGATAAACATCACCAACCGATGCTCCTACACCGTGTGGCCAGCTGCTTTGCCCATGGGCGGAGGCGGTGGTGGTGGCAGGGAACTCAAGTCAGGGCAGGTGTGGACACTGGACGTGCCCGCCGGCACATACAGCGGGCGCATCTGGGCGCGCACGGGCTGCTCATTTAGCAGCAACGGCAAAGGGTCTTGCCAAACGGGCGACTGCGGCGGTGCGCTTGCCTGTAACGTCTCAGGTAAGCCGCCCAACACGCTCGCCAAGTTCTCAACTGGCAGCACGCAAGATTTCATCGACATTTCAGTTCTGGACGGCTTCAATGTACCCATGGACTTCCTGCCGGTACAAGGAAAGAAAAGGTGCAGCACGGGGATGCGGTGCGCAGCCGACATCACGTCGCAATGCCCAAAGGAGATAAAGGTACCCGGGGGTTGCAACAACACATGCACTGGAATTGGGTACAGCAATTGTGCCCACTTGAGCTTCTTTAAGCGGATGTGCCCAGCCGCACCGGAGGATGATGTTCCTACCCACGCTTGCCCAGCGGGCACGAACTATCAGGTCATCTTCTGTCCCCCCATCAATCTAGCAATTCCGCCTGCAGCTATGAGTCCTGCGCCTACACCCACGCTCGGGACAACACCTTCACGTTCAAGTCCTCCGATTGCTCCTATTGGGCCCAGAAGGACCAAACCCGGAGTCACAAGCAGCGGTGTTGCCATTCTAGCTAGTGTAGGTAGCATCATAATTGTCACCGTGTTGTCCACAGCAGGTTTCTATATATGTAGAGGAAGAGCACGACGAAAACACCAGGAAATGGAGGAAGAGGAAGAGTTTGAGGAGCTACAAGGAACGCCGATGAGGTTCACATTTCAACAGCTAAAGGTAGCAACTGAGCAATTCACAGACAAGCTCGGGGAAGGGGGATTTGGCTCTGTTTTCAAGGGGCAATTTGGGGAGGACAGTATTGCAGTAAAACGTTTGGATCGAGCTGGTCAGGGGAAACGAGAATTTTCAGCAGAGGTTCAGACAATTGGCAGCATCCATCACATCAATCTGGTGAGATTGATTGGCTTCTGTGCAGAAAAATCTCATAGGCTCTTGGTATACGAGTATATGCCAAAAGGATCATTGGACAGGTGGATCTACCGTCGACATGACAATAATGCTCCTCCGCTGGACTGGAGCACGCGATGCAAGATAATTACTCACATAGCTAAGGGCCTCTCTTATCTTCATGAGGAGTGCACGAAAAGAATTGCTCATTTGGATGTCAAACCACAAAATATCCTCTTAGATGACAACTTCAATGCAAAAATTTCTGATTTTGGACTGTGCAAGCTCATTGAGAGGGATATAAGCCAAGTGGTTACTAGAATGAGAGGCACACCTGGATATTTAGCTCCTGAATGGTTGACTTCGCAAATCACGGAAAAGGCCGATGTCTACAGCTTTGGTGTTGTGGTCATGGAAGTCATCAGTGGAAGAAAGAATATTGACACATCCCAACCAGAAGAGAGCATCCATCTTATCACCCTATTGGAGGAAAAGGTGAAGAGTGATCAGTTAGTAGACTTGATTGATAATAAGAGTAGCAGCATGCAAGCGCACAAGCAAGACGTAATTCAAATGATGAAGCTTGCGATGTGGTGTTTGCAGATTGATTGCAAAAAAAGGCCTAAAATGTCAGAGGTTGTCAAAGTCCTGGTAGGTACCATGAGTGCAGACGCCAACATAGATCATAATTTTGTTGCAACAAGTGTAGCGAATTTTGGTATTGCAGAAAATGTGAACTCCTCAGCTGTGCCTCTAGAGGTATCAGGCCCCAGGTGAAATTATACCTTCCCCATAAGATAGCTTTTTCGATTGTGAGCAGGAGATTCTCTTATGTAAAACAAAACCCCTAGTCTGTTGTATTTTCATTACTACAATTTACCTGTAGAATATCTCAATATCTCAAACAGTTTAATGATCCACAATAGATGCAACTCTTCTTTTTTAATCCACTTTCAGTTTCTCCTCAGTAACACAAATCTGCTTCTAATGATCATAGTGGAAATAAATAGCATGTTTGGAACAGCTCATAGCTACAATGAAGCAGAGAAATGCACAGAATGAAAGCAAGCTGTAAGTTTGACTAACTAATAAAAACGGATGAGTTAGTTAGCACAAGTGCTTTTAAGTTCTGCACCATTTCTACTGGATTATGACATATGTAGTGGCTGAACGCTGCCCTGCGCACTAAGTGGATCTGGCTTCAGAAGATGGACCTGGCAGCGCCATGGCCTGGGCTTGACTTCAAGTTCTGCCGGAGGCGCTTTTTCTCTTCAATGCCTCCGTCAGGATCACCGAGGGGGTAGCTCTTGAATCCTGTTTTGGGTCTGAATGCAGCCACCATAGTGCCAGCCGTTCTATCAGGAAGCGTAGATCGGTATGTGAGGGCTTAGAGAATAGCGCTTGGACCGCCGACGTCACCGGCGAGCTAACGTTGTGGGTCAGTACATGTGGTTGTGGGTTGCGGTGAGCGCGGTTCCTACCGGAGCGTATGAGGATGAGTTCAGGTGGAAGTGAATGGCGAACAGGAGCCGCGCAAGTGCAGCACTCGTTTGCGCCTCTGAAATACAAATTCCAGGCAGCTACAATTTGGTGGACGAGACCCATGCATGACCCACCTGTCATTGCAGTGCACCTGAGCTGCTGATATGGTCAGGTGTTAACTGGCAGCTAGGTTTCCATCTGCTGCTTCCCTCGGTTCAGTGCACCCTGCCCGAATGGTGGCCTTTGGTAGCGCTTCGTCTCGATCCAACCGGGAGGAAGGAGGCGAACTCTCTCGCAGTGGCAGACCTCACTACTAATTAGGTAAAAAAAATTGACAATGTGCACCAGGTTAGCTCAATAGAAGTGCACTAGGGATGACAACTACACTCTCAAATCAAGCTCAACGACCACTCCCACATCCCAATTGTGCAGCTAGCGTGTTGTAGTGCACCAGACCATCTTTTTCCTAGCGCCAGCCCTGCTCCCTCGTCATGTTGCTGCTCAGGAACCTTTGGCTGGAACGCAACGCTACATTCTTTGACTTGCACGCGACGCCAGCACAAGGGTGCTGGATAACATCGTCAACAAATGGGGAGTTTGGGTGTCGTGTAGAAGTGGGCGCTTGAGAAAGATCGATTAGATGTCCTGTAGCTCTCTGCTCTCAAAGTGGATGTCGAGCCTTGTTGAGGATTTTTCCTGTTTTCCTGTTTCTGTTCCTCAAACCTTGTAGCGAACGATGTTTCGTTTGTTCTCTCCTCATGAGCTTAATACAAAGATATGTGTAATGATAGGAACATTAAAATGATGACTCGGATGCTACAGTATACGGGATTTTTCGCTCCTATTCACCACTAGAGGTAACTAACAATGTTGACAGTTGGTGACCAATTTATATGTTCCATCGGATTGTGGTACATTTTCAGTCAAAGGATTTAACATATTCAGATTGCAAAGTTTAGCAGTGATACAAATCTAAATCACATTCTACTCCAGTACCCACGATGATGAGAGAGTTGAGACCATAAACACAGGGTAATGTCACCGCATCAGATCTGCCAACAATTTGCAATGTAGCAGCTACTTACTTTGAGTTTTGTTCGCGTGATTCATCCTCGTCCGCATCCTTGGCACTGGCACGGCATGCTTGAGTGAGCATTCATACGGGAAACCTTCGTCGATGAGACCGAAGGAGGCGGCAAGGTAGCCCCATGGCCCCTCTCGAGAGGCCAGAGATTAGGGGCAGCGCGCCCACAGATGGGGTGCGGTGAGAAGATGCGAGGCTATGGAGAAGCATGGCGAGCCACCAGGCTAACGGTGCAGATCGCCGCCGGCAACCGCCGCCGCGGACGGAGCGCCGCCGGCAACTGCGTCGGTGGAAGTGAGGAAGGAGAGTCGGCCCACATCCTGCTGCCCGCCGTGTTGGGCTGTTGGAAGAAGAAACTATTTTCTTGCATTTTCCCGTGAGAGTTGGAACTGAGTTTGAATTTTATTACGGCCCGTGAGACTCGAATATTACAAGGGCACGAATATTCTTGTGACTTTTGCTAAAGTCTGTCATTGATATGTTTTTTTTTTAGAAACGTAGTACAATCGTAGACACTCACAACACGTATATGCACATATCCCTATGAACGCACACACGCACACCCTACCCCTATGAGCACCTCCGATAGACCGAGTCGGCAGATCGGCGGATAGGCTGGGGATACAACCACTCTCCTAGCCATAGCATTATTATTGTGAACTTAAGGACGATGCGACTAGTTGAAAATAATACTATCTTCTGATCTATAGTAAGTATCGTTGATTTAGTACAACCACACTTATTGTACTAAGTAGATCTGTATCAATGGACACCTGCAAATGAATAAGCATTACAGAATTAGACATACCCACCCCTATGTTGGTCGCCCCTTCCTAGAGTTCTCTGGATCTAGGCCGCCTGGCCCCTCTCCCCTTCCTCTCTTGCGGTCCGGCGTCGAGCTAGGTGAGGGACCCGTCCCTGTATAGTAGCAGGGTAGTTGTATGTCTTCCCTAGATGGTAGTTTGGCGCTATGTCGATTTGTTTCGAAGTGGCCGGCTATTTACGGTGGTCTTCCTCCTCCCGGTGGTTCTCTAGCGGTTGAAGCCGAAGACAGAGAGGGGATGTGTCGTTGCCATCTTCGTAAATAAGCTCGTGGTTGTTCCTCCAGATCTCATTCTAGGGGAGCGTCGCCATGCAGGTGACTTGGAGGCGCCGGTTATTTCTTTTGTTGTCAATCATCATAGAGGTGGAGGGATGATGAGGAGAACCGAAGCTCTGCGTCGAATCGCGCGACAAGGATCTCTCGCTGCTATTTCGTGGGGTTTTTCAGTGGAGGACATGCGAGGGCAATGGTTGTCTTGCATTCACTTCTTATGGCCGGTAGGCGGCCCTCCCGAGCAACACAAATGTTGTTCTACCTCCTAGCTGCATGCCCTTTTGGAGGCATCTGAACTCCGGCTAAAGATTCTTCAGCGAGGCCGCCCCAAGTGGTTCGTCCCCGCTGACGACTTCATTGCTCTGACCGTCGAGTTCTCATGGCGATTCAGTGGAGAAGGGCCTGGAGGACTTGGTAAGTACAAAAACAAGTGAACAAGTTCTTCAAGCAAGTCCAACTCTATCAACAGTTCCCACTGTACCATATGCTAGGCTGTCATATGCTGACCGTTGAACAAGCCAATGCATGGGTCGTGGAAATATGTTGGAAAAAAGCAGTACCACTGATCCAGCAGTCCCCTAGCACTCGCCCTCCATTAGTTCTTCTGCTCTTTAAGCTGCCACAGGAGCCCTATCTCTTGCAAGCGAAAATACAACACAAATGGCAGTGGCGAGTACCTGCTGGGCACTCCCCCTCCTATCTCTCCACCTGCTCCTACTCACTGCCACCAACGAGGCCGCTACATTCAGCATCATCAACCAATGCTCCTACACCGTGTGGCCAGCCGCCGTGCCTGTGGGAGGCGGCATGCAGCTCGATCCCGGGAAGGTGTGGACACTCGACATGCCCGCTGGCAGCACGAGCGGGCGCATCTGGGCGCGCACGGGCTGCTCGTTCGATGGCAAAGGCAACGGGTCATGCCAAACGGGCGACTGCGGAGGTTTGCTTGCTTGCACGAACTATAGTCAGCCGCCCAACACGCTCGCTGAATTTACAATTAGTCAAGGACAAACGAAACAGGATTTCTTCGACCTCTCCCTCCTCGACGGCTTCAACGTGCCCATGGACTTCCTGCCAGTGCCAGTTCAGGGAAGGTCAGGGTGCGGCGAGGGGCCGCGTTGCGCAGCCAACATCACATCGCAGTGCCCAAGCGAGCTGAAGGCGCCAGGGGGATGTAATGACGCATGTACAGTGTTCAACCAGGACAAATACTGCTGCACGGGGAACGCAGCAGGCAACTGCAGCTCCACAGACTACTCGGTCTTCTTTAAGCAGATGTGCCCAGATGCCTACAGCTACCCCATGGATGATAACTCAACTATTTTCAGTTGCTCGACGGGCACCAACTACCAGATCATCTTCTGTCCCCTGATTAATCAAACAATTTCTCCTGCAGCTGCAAGTCCTCTGCCTGCACCCTCGGTCGACATAGCACCTGCATCTCTAAGTCCCCTGCCTGCACCTATTGGGCCAACAAGCAAGAAATCCTCGACAGCAAGCAGAGTTCCTATGATTCTAGCTCCTGTAGGCGGCTTCATTTTGCTAACAATGTTGTTCATCTTCATTTTACTTAAACGAAGAACACGGCAACACCAGGAGATGAACGAGGAAGAAGAGTTTGGGGAACTACAAGGAATGCCAATGAGGTTCACATTTCAGCAGCTAAAAGTAGCAACTGATAAGTTCACAGAGAAGCTAGGGGCAGGAGGATTTGGGTCAGTTTTCAAGGGACAGTTTGCTGGAGAAAGTATTGCAGTCAAACGTCTGGATAGAGCTGGTCAGGGAAAAAGAGAATTCTCAGCAGAGGTTGAGACAATTGGTAGCACTCATCACATCAATCTGGTAAGATTGATTGGTTTCTGTGCAGAGAAATCCCATAGGCTCTTGGTATACGAGTACATGCCCAAAGGATCCTTGGACAAATGGATCTATTTTCGGCATGACAATAATGCTCCTCCTCTCGACTGGAGCACGCGATGCAAGATTATTAAGCACATAGCTAAGGCTCTGGCATATCTTCATGAGGAGTGCACGAAAAAGATTGCCCATTTGGATGTTAAACCACAAAATATCCTCTTAGATGACAATTTCAATGCTAAACTTTCTGATTTTGGTCTGTGTAAACTCATTGATAGGGATATGAGCCAAGTGGTTACCAGAATGAGAGGCACACCAGGATATTTAGCTCCTGAATGGTTGACATCACATATCACGGAAAAGGCAGATGTCTACAGCTTTGGTGTTGTGGTTATGGAAGTTATCAGCGGAAGAAAGAACCTCGACACTTCCAGATCGGAAGGGAGCATCCATCTCATTACTCTCTTGGAAGAAAAGGTGAAGAGTGATCGGTTGGTAGAGTTGATTGACAATAACAGTTACGACATGCAAGAACACAAGAAAGATGCAATACAGATGATGGTGCTTGCAATGTGGTGTTTGCAGATTGATTGCAGAAAAAGGCCTAAAATGTCCGAGGTCGTCATGATCCTGGAAGGTGCAATGGATCCAGACACCAACATAGATTATAACTTTGTCACAACAGGTCCAGAAAATTTTGGTATTGCTGGAAACGTGAACTCCTCAGCTCTACCTCTAAACTCAGATGTATCAGGGCCCAGGTGAATTGAGACCGTCCCGACAAAGTAGCCAAGTAGATTGTGAGCATGAGGTTCTGTTATGTAAAACAAAAGCTCTGGTCTGTTAAATTTATTTACTGAAATTACTTCAATGTGAAACCTCTGCTGAGAATTGATGGGAACTTTATTTGTTTCCCTGAAAGTTACCAATACTACTGATAATTGATGGGAACTTTATTTGTTTCCCTGAAAGTTAGAGGCTTTTGGTAACATTTTTCATCCAAAGATTTGAGATTTTTTAGTTCGGAAAGCTATGTGCTCTGACTGCAGCTACACGAACAATGGGCTACATTTGTACCAAAACAATATTGCCGAAATATGGGACTATATCGTAGTATTCATCTAGCTTCAGCATGCTAGTGTTGGAGAGTAGGAGAAAATTGGATGACAGGTCCGCAACTAAAACAGGGGTTTATATTCCGGTCAAGAATCAGAATCGACAACGAAAACAAAACGAGGGAGATAGATATAGTGAGAAACCTGTCCACTGTCGAACTATGGTGCACTCAGTGGAACCTGATAAACCGCGTCCCTCTATACAGCAAAAAAAGTGGTGAAAATGTTAACATGAAACTTGCCGAGTCTTACGATGCCTCCTAAGCTGCCGTTTCATCTCTAAGCCAGGAAATGATTCAGCAGGCTCATGATTCAGGGCTAGAGATCAATGTTCTATTCAGGAGACACATATCACTCTTCGAAAAGGTTCAGCATAAATATCACTAGTGCCAAGCTTATAATAGCATTATTTATACCCATGTAAACTTCGATGTTGTGAGTTGAAACCATGGAACCATGCAAATATGTTGTTACGAGAAGATAATGGCAATTTAAAATTTAGGAGTTGGACGGTGTATAGGTAGTTGCTGCTTACTTCGATTTGCCGTTCATGTGCTTTATCTGTTTATCCTTATCCTTAACAAGACACACCTGCTGAAAAAACACAAGGGGGTCGATACGATACCCAATCTATGCAGTGGAGTAATAGGCACGGGACTCGATCTTACCGATGAGTAGGATGAGGTCGATGACCTCCACGGCGTGCCCCAGCTGGGATTTAGGGTTCGCGCGCTGACAGGTTGAATGCGGTGGGGACGGCGTACCGTAGGAGTCCAAGCCTGAACCAGAGCGCGAGCAACTGTAGCTATCCAACCGGCAGGTGAGGCATGGTGGCGGCGGGCGGAAGGAGAAGCGTTTGGGAGATGGTCCAGGTCGCCGGCGGGGCGGCCGGAGCAACGCCGGCCAGTGCGACGGGAGTTTTTTTTTTTTGAGAGAGAAAAAGTGTAACAGGAAAAGGGGCCAGAAAATGTCTATTATTTCAACAGGCCAATATGGTGGGCTGCGGGTTGTGGGCCGCCGATACCCTTTCTTTCCTTTCCTTTCCTCGCTTCCACTGTTCCACCGTCGCTCTTCTCCAAAAAATATTTTTCACCATCGTAGTTGCCGGCGGCGCTTCGTCCGCCGCGGCCGTTGGCGGCGATATGGACCGTCAGCCCCGGTGGCTCGCCGTCGCTCCTCCGTAGTCTCACATCTTCCCACCGCACCCAACCTGTGGCCGCACCACCCCTGATTTGCAGCCTCCGGACAAGGGCCATGAGTGCCTCGCCGCCGCCTTCGGTCTCATCCTCCTCTGTCCTCATCGACGAAGGTTCGCCCCGTATGAACTTTCATCTACATTGCAAATTTTTGGAAGATCTGATGCGATGAACCGGTTTCAACTTGAGTAGATTGTGATATAAATTTGGCTCCACTGGTATGCTTTGCAAGCTGAATATCTTAAAATTTCTTGATTGAAAATGTACCACAATCCTATGGAACAAATAAATTGGCAACCAGCTGTCAATGTTTTCGGTTTTCTGTAGTGGGGGAAAAGAGCGAAGAATTCTATACGCTATAGCATTCTGAGTCATCTTTTTAATCTTGCCATAATCCAGTAGAGTTCTGCAGAACTTAAAAGCACTTGTGCTAACTAACTGATCAGTTTCTATTAGTTATTCCTCAAACTTACAACTTGCTTTCATCCTGTGCATTTCTATGCTTCATTGTACCTATGAGCTGTTAAAACTTAAAAACATGCTTTTTATTTCCACTAGGATCATTAGAAGCCGATTTGTGTTACTGAGAGAAACGGAACAATTGAGTAAACCCGGATTCCATCTTTTGTTGAACAAAGGATGTTTGTGATATTGAAATTTTCGGCAGGTAAACTTAACTCGAGATAAGGGGGTTTTGGATTGTAGTAATTTGATAAAGTACAACGGACCATGGCCTTTGTTCTACGCAAGGGAATCTCTTTCTCACAATCTAAAAAACCTTCTTGTGAGGAGTTGTGTACTGGTGCAAATAGAGCAGTTCTCTTACCATTTGACAGTTCTCTTACTGCGATAGGTTCAAGCCATGTTTTTCAATTCTTGAGGAAACCGTGCCCTCTTTTTATGCTTATGGACTCTATTTAAAACATTCACTTTGTTAAAAAAACTATTAATGCACACAACACGAAAATGTAGCCACTGATTGATCGGTGTTCATTAATCTGTCAAAGTCCCACAAGCTTCCACTATGTGCATTTCTCTACTCTTTGTAGGAACATTCTTAAACATGCTATTGCTCTGAAGTTTTCAATACAATAACTCGCAACAGATTTTCCTTTCACAGATAACTGAAAAAAGCAATTAAACAACATTAATTGAAGATAAAGTGTTTCTCATAGTAATTTGACAAAATACAGTAGATAGTGGTTTTTTCTGTATTCAGGATTGTCTCATTTCACCTGGGCCCTGATACATGTGAGGCTAGAGGTTGAACTGAAGAGGTCGCATTTCTGTCATTGCCTAAAGTTGCATGATCTGTTGCAACAAAGTTATGATCTGTATTGCCCTCCACATTCATGGTACCTTCTAAGACCTTGACTACCTCAGGCATTTTAGGCCTTCTTTTGCAATCAATCTGCAAACACCACATTGCGAGCTTCGTCATCTGGATAACATCTTGCTCATTGCTTGCATGTCCATACTATTCTTGACAATCAAATCTACCAAGTGATCATTCTTCACCTTTTCTTCCAACAGGGTAATAAGATGGAAGCTCTCTTCAGACCGGGAAGTGTCCAGGTTCTTTCTTCCACTTACAGTTTCCATGACTACAATGCCAAAGCTATAGATATCGGCCTTCTCTGTGATATGTGATGTCAACCATTCAGGAGCTAAATATCCAGGTGTGCCTCTCATTCTAGTAACCACTTTGGCTCATATCCTGTTTCGCACGACCCTTTGCTGTTGCCGCCAAATGAGCAGCCGGTGCGCGCCCTAGACGTGTTGGCGGGCATATCCAGTGTCCACACCTGCCCCGACTCGAGCTCCCTGCCAGCAGCGCCCATGGGCATAGCGGCTCCAAACGCGGTGTAGGACAGATTCCCCAAGTTGAGCTCCACGCCACCACTGCGCACATGCATATCAGCGGGCCACACGCTGTAGGAGCATCGGTTGGTAATGTTTATCGTGGTGGCCTCGCTGGTGGCAGCCAAGAGCAGAAGGAGGAGAGACAGGAGGTTGAGAGCAGAAGAGGCACTCGTGACCTTCATCTTTGTTTGCATCGGTTAACATGAACTTGAAACTGGAGTCGGAGCCAGGCTCTTGTGACGGCTTACAGAGCAGAAGAACTAAACAGCGGGTGCTGGGATACGCTTCATCTGTGGAGCTAAGCAGGCCAATTGTGGTCTCTGCGTATCTTTTAGGAATTGTTTGTAGAATTATTCAGCGGTCAACAGTCAAAGAAACTTAACATTCTGTAGCAAAAACTGTCTTTCTCCAGCCCGCAATTCTCCACCAAGAAATGTACGCAGATGGCTGATATTTTTTCGTTGTAAAATATGGTATATACAAATATTAAAAATGTACGCAGATGGTCTGTGTCACTTCTACCAAGAAATATGAGCTAGAAATGTACCCAGAAATGACACAGAAGCAGATTAATCTTTGTTTCTTTCTGGAAATTTGTTCTGCAATCATCTTTGTTCATTCCTGATCTGACTCCATTATTCGTTGTGTCAGATCTAGAATCTGTACGCAATCACTGCCAGTTTGCAAGCAAGAAGTAATTGGGGACAAGCTGAAGCTGACACCGGTCGGCAGCTGCGTGGAAGCAGCTGGAGGCCTTATTGACTGGCCTTAGCTATCATTCCGTCAACCATTCATGGATGATGGAGCCCTGTCTCACTCACCATAACGCCTTGATTTACGTCCAACCGAGGGTGGCAAAAGCCTTTTGATCTTTCTGAATACCTATGCTAATTTTTCTCTCTGTTCACTAATATAAAACGTTTTGGCAAACTAATTTAATTTGCCAAAACATTTTACTAAATTAGTAGACAGAGGGAGTATATGTTTGTATACACATTCTGTGAGCACCAACGTAACGGAGGTTGCGCGCTGTGGGCAGAATTGTGTATTGGAGCTGTTAGCAGTAAAGTTTTAGCTGATTTTAATTGTATTTCTGAGTATAAAAGATGCTGGGAAAAAACTAACAGCACTGAATCTTGGCAATAGGAAGGTTTTTAAATATGCTACTCCGTACTAGTTTCAGGTTTTCAACGATAATAACTCAAAACAGATTCACATTTCACTAATAACTGGACAAATCAATCATAACGGAATTAACAGAAGACATGGAGCCTTACACTATAGTAATAGTACGACAGATGGTTTTTGCTTTACATATGAAATTTCCTGCCTGCTCATAATCTAATTGCCTATCTTAGGATTGTCTCATTTTACCTGGGCCCTGATACATGTGAGGCTAGAGGTGGAACTGAGGAGGCCACATTTCCAGCAATGCCGAAAGTTGCTTGATTTGTTGCGACAAAGTTATGATCTATATTGCTCTCTGCATTCATCGTGCCTTCCAAGACCTTGACTACCTCGGACATCTTAGGTCTTCTTTTGCAATCAATCTGCAAGCACCACATCGCGAGATTCATCATCTGAATTACATCCTGCTCGTGTGTTTGCATGTCGTTACTGTTCTTATCAATCAAATCTACCAAGTTATTGTGCTTCACCTTTTCTTCCAACAGGGTAATCAGACGGATGCTCTCTTCTGATCTGGAGGTGTCGATGTTCTTTCTTCCGCTGATGACTTCCATGACCACAACACCGAAGCTGTAGATGTCGGCCTTCTCCGTGATTTGTGATGTCAACCATTCAGGAGCTAAATATCCAGGTGTGCCTCTCATTCTAGTAACCACTTGGCTTATATCCCTATCGATGATATTGCACAGTCCAAAATCAGAAAGTTTTGCATTAAAGTTGTCATCTAAGAGTATATTTTGTGGTTTGACATCCAAATGAGCAATTCTTTTTGTGCACTCCTCATGAAGATAAGAGAGGCCCTTAGCTATGTGAGTAATGATCTTGCATCGTGTTCTCCAATCCAGAGGACCATTATTGTTATGTCGGTGGTAGATCCACCTATCCAAGGATCCTTTTGGCATATACTCGTATACCAAGAGCCTATGAGATTTTTCTGCACAGAAACCAACCAATCTCACTAGATTGATGTGATGGATGCTGCCAATTGTCTGAACCTCTGCCGAAAATTCTCGTTTTCCCTGGCCAGCTCGATCCAAATGTTTTACTGCAATACCGTCCCCCTGAAATTGTCCCTTGAAAACAGAGCCAAATCCTCCTTCCCCAAGCTTGTCCGTGAATTGCTCAGTAGCTACCTTTAGCTGTTGAAATGTGAACCTCATCGGCGTTCCTTGTAGCTCTCCAAACTCTTCCTCTTCCTCCATATCCTGGTTTTTTCGCCGTGCTCTTCGTGCACATATGTAGAACAACACGGTGGCCAATATAAAGCTGCCTACACTAGCTACAATCGCAACAATCATGCTTGTGACTTTCTTTCTTGGGCCAATAGGAGCAAGCGGAGGGCTTGAAGGTGAAGGTGTTGTCTCGGGTGTGGGTGTAGGCAGAGGACTCGTAGCTGCAGGCGAAATTGCTAGATTCATTGGGGGACAGAAGATGACCTGATAATTCGTGCCCGCTGGGCAATCGTACGTAGCAACATCATCTGGGAGGGTGTACACGTCTGGGCACATCTTAAAGAAGCTCAAGTATGTGCAATTGCCGGACCCAGTCCCGATGCATGTGTTGTTGCAACCCTCCGGCACCTTTATCTCCCTTCGGTTGCGCACCGTGGCCCCATGCTGCACTCTTTCTCTCCTGGTACCGGCACTGGCAGGAAGTCGACGGGTACATTGAAGCCGTCGATAACTGAGATGTCGAAGAAATCCTGGGTGCTGCTAGTCGAGAACTCGGCAAGCGTGCATGGCGGCTTACCTGAGATACTACAGGCAAGCGCACCGCCACAGTCGCCTGTTTGGCATGACCCTTTGCCGTTGCTGCTAAACAAGCAGCCTGTGCGTGCCCAGAGGCGCCCGCTGGTCGTGCCGACGGGCACGTCCAGTGTCCACAACTGCCCCGACTTGAGCTCCCTGCCTTCACCGCCCAGAACGGCTGGCCACAGAGTGTAGGAGCATCGGTTGGTGATGTTTATGGTGGTGGCCTCGCCGGTGGCAGCCAAGAGCAGGAAGAGGAGACGCAGGAGGCACTCGCGGCCTTCATCTGTGTTTGCATCGGTTAACATGAACTGAAAATTGGAGTTGGAGTCAGGCTCTTGTGACTGCGCTCACAGATAAGAACTAAACGGTTGGTTCTAGGATTCTCTTATCTGTGGAGCTAAAACTGGACAGTTGTGTTCTCTGAGTAGTATCTTGTAGGAATTGCATAAAATTATTCAGCGGTCAACATTCAAAGAAACTTAAAGTGCATGCTGGAGCGAAAACTGTCTTGCTCCAGCCTGTTTATGCAAGTCTCCCGTACGTCTATATTGTTGGCTGATGTTTTTGGTCGTAATAAAATATGACCCAGAAATGTACCGCAGATGATTTTTCTTTCTTTCTTGAAATGTGTTCGGCACTCATCTTTGTAAGTTCCTGATCTGTTCCATGAATTTTGTTTGTTTGTTTGTTTGGTGAGTCAGATCTAGAATCTGGAGGCCATCACTGTCAGTGTGCAAGCAAGAAGTAATTGGGGGCATGTTGAAGCTGACACCGGTCGGTAGCTGCCTGGAAGCAGCTGGAGAACTAAGCGGTCTCACTCACCATAACGCCTTGATTTACGTCCAAACGAGGGTGGCAGAAGCTTTATGATCTTTGTGAATACCCATGTTAATTATACTAAATCTGTTCATAATATAACACGTTTTCGTAAACTAATTAGGTTTGCCAAAATGTTCTACATTATGAAATAGAGGTAGTATGTTTGTACACACATTCTGTGATCATCACCCAATGGGAGGTTGCGCACCGTGGACAGAATTGTGTATTAATTGGAGATGTTAGAGTTAAACATATACTAAGCTGATTTCAATTGTATTTGTGAGTATAAAAGATGCTGGCTGAAATAGTAGCACTTTTCATTGGTTCAAATATTCGGTGTTCTTGCACTCCTGTCTTCCAGATTATGTTGTATATGACTCTTGGTAATATTCAAACTTTGTAGTGTTTAATAAGTATACAGAAAAATATCTACATCTATAATACTTATACTTAGTTTATAGATATCTAGGATTTTTTCCCTCGGACAAGATTTCGGGTAACTAGGTAACCGGAAATTTGGGTCCCCTCCCAGAAATATGTACCAGTCAAAAAAATCGAATGAGTTTGAATTTTAAATTTCATATCGTGACAAATAAAGTCTGTATGCTAAGACGGACACGTGTTAATGGCTTTTGTGGTGGCTAGGCCACGTCTTCCACCAATCATGAGGTTGTGGATTTGAATTCTCGCGGCCGCTGCAATTTTTGCATTGTTGCTACGCTGTGTTTTGCGCTGCGCGCTAAAAAATAAATTGAGATGCAAATTTAGTGGGTAACTGAAATTTTTTGAATTCAATTTTTTTTTGAATTAACTTGGACCGGAAAATGACGTGATGTTCAGCATTTTGCAGAAGCCAGAAATCTCGGTGCCTTCCAGTAAAAACTCGATGTCGAGAAAAAAAAACTTATAGATATCAAATGTTCTTGGTAATGAGGTTTCCAGTTACGAGTAACTTAGAAATAGCACCCCTCCCTCCCTCCCTCACTCACTCAAGCATTTTGGCCTTGTCGGACATGGAGAAATCAGTGTGTGTAAGTTGCATCCACGATTCAGACTTGAGTCGTAATATGGCTGCTAATTAGACAAAAAATATGATGTGTTAAGTATTAGTGGAGAGAGACAATTAGAATAAACATAATATATTACTATCACATCACATTTACCAATAAAAAGCGGGTCTATAAAGCAATAAATGAGGTCTTCCATATTACTATACCGGAACTACTACACGGATGACAACATCTTGGCCGATCGTACATCTGTTGGTTTTCTACACTTTGCTGCCACCCATGGACGATTGATCTTGCTGTGTTGTACAAACATCGTGTGGAAAATGTTGTATGTATAGCACTACTACTCCCTCGGTTCCAATGAGTAAGACATTTTTTTTTTTTGAAAAGTCAGCTATGCAAAGTTTGATCTAACTTAAAAAAATATTAGTAATTTTAATACTATATAGATATAATATGAAAATATATATCATAATGTATCTAACTATATTGATTTTGTATTGTACATGGTAATGATTAATTCTAAAAACTTGGTCAAAATTCACATAGTTAAGTTTTCCAAAAGAAATATAAGCTTTATTCGTTGAAACGGGGTAAGTACGAAGGTACTCAAACTTTGCAAACTTTGACCAAACATGTTAAGAAAAATCAACACCCCTAGCTAGTTCCAAATGCATATAATACGTAAACATATTTTATGACGATTCTAATACAATACTAGCAAAATACATGTAGCGTTCCTACGGAATAACTAATGAATATATAAAGAAATTTGGTTATATTACTTTCATCCTGCGACCCAAAAAATGGTGGTTTGCATACTTCATTAGTATTATTATGAGTCATGGAAATACATTTTGTACTTGTACACGGGTCTACTGGCATGGTGTAGCACTTGCTTTACAGCCTCTGCTTCTCATTGATGCCAAATCCTGCAAGCCTGGTACTAGGGAAGCCAGTCATGACGCTCTCCCTGTGTGAATAAGTATTGGAAGGAAAAACTGAGCAATTGAGGCAGAGCGGTCGGATGCAGTCTCACAAATGAACCAAGAGAAGAGTAGGACTCTGACGCACATTCAATCCAGCGAGTATTCTATGGGTAGAGTAGGCAATGTTTCCTTTTCGCGTATCTTAATTTTATAGCAATGCATGCGCGACATAGGCCTAGGCGTTTTGCAGATCCTCTACCCCTGCTTGGGCTGCGTGCTGGGTGCATGCATAGTGCGACATATGCATCACCATCTCAAATATATCTACCTTGATACCTACTCCCTAAGTTCCAATGCAAAGGGCCTAAAATATTTTTACGATTTTTCACCATAGAACAAGGCGCGGGCTCAGGCGCATGAGAACTTCTTAGTTCTCAGTCACCTCTTTCACCATTGGATTTACCTCGCGATTTGTGCAAAATGGGACTTCCATATGAGTTGCAACTAGGTTGCAACTAAGATCTTAATGAGTTGCAAACTAGAATTAGTATAAATTATATAAGTTGCAATTACGTTGCAACTGAGAATTAGCATAAATAGTAGGATGACTTAGACATAAGAAGTTCTCAGGCGCCCGAGATCTAGGCAATTACGTTGCAATTGAGGAAATACTTTGATTGTTGAAAAAAATGAAATATTAAATACTTTAAGGTGTTTGGATCTAACAAATAATGTGGTTTCAAAACTGAAGTATTTTTTTTCTAAAACCATGGGTTTTTTCTGAAGTATTTCAGAAAGAGGTCAAACCCTCTTTTTTCTAAAACCGAGAAAAGAGAAAAACTAAAGTATTACTTTGCTAGGCACTAAAATACTATGATATTGACATACTTCTTTAGTTTTTAAAAAACTTTATTGCTAAAATAGGCCTTAATCCCTTCCTTAAAATGCGGAAGTCGTTTATTGGTGTTGGGAAACTGGGCCGGTAGAGGACCATTCGGTGTGGCCTCTACCAGGCTAGGGTTAGCTCATGTGCGTATCCTATCCACTTAGTCTATAAATAGAGGAGCAATCATTGTACGTGGGTTTACCGAAAGATAGATCAATAAAGCTTCTCCCTGTTTCCTGTGTTATTTTCTTGTGTAATCTTATGTGCCTTCGACTCTAGTCTTCCTCCTCGGGTGTGGAGCAGCCTCGGGACCGGCCAGCCGGCAGGGGTTGTTCAACACGTTATCAGCACGTGTATCTCCGTCGAGCCTCCGTCAAGCCACCGTCAAGCCGGACACGCCGCGGCCCTGCTGGCCGAGCCGGACACTGGCCGCGCCGTGGCCCTGCTGGCCGAGCCGGACACGCGCTCGCGCCCCTGCGCTGCTGCGTGCCGCGCCGCGTGCTCGCCGTCGCCGCCTGGCCCCGCTGGCCGCGCGCCGCACGCGCGCCGCCGCATGCCGCTGGCCGCGTGCTCGCCGTCGCCGCCTGGCCCTGCTGGCCGCACGCGCGCCGCACGCCTCAGTCGCGCGCTGCTGCGCCCTGCGGGCCACCGCCGCTGGCCGCGGCCAACCCCTCCTCGACCCGCCACCTGCCCACCGTCGCCGGCGCGGCCTGCTGCCGCCGCCACCCCGCCCAGTCGAGAGCGCCATGCTCCGTCCCCCCCCCCCCCCCGCTAGCCGGGCTGGGACAGTCTGGGTGGGCCGGCCCAGTTGGGCCTTTTTCGGCCCAGGCGGTACTAAAAAAAAAAGGGGGTGTGGACGCCCTGTGCACGCGTCAGTTACTGGGCTGTTGGCCCTTTTTTTCCTGTTTTCGGCATGTTTTTGCACAAGCTTTTGTACTATTTTTTTTGCTGCAGTTATTAATTATCGCACGATTTTAATACTTTGTATCTCATAGTTAGCTCATACAGTTTTAATATAAATTGTGGAACGCCGTCATATTTGAATTATTATATCGATTATCGCATTTATGCAACCGATTACCTGCTGTAATCTTAAACACTTTGCATAAATTGCAGATGACCGGAATCGTCAGCCGCGAGTTACCGGAGTTGATCCAGGATGGGCTTAAATACCTGACTTGGGCCTCGGACGTTGAGATCGTCCTCGAGGGCCGATGCATCAAGGATGCGTTGATTGCGGGGACCCCGACGGCCCCCAGCACCACCATCCCAGCGGACAACGCCAAAGCCCTGCATTTCCTCCGCCATCACATGTGTGAGACTCTCAAGAACGAGTACATGGCAGAACAGAGTGCTTCTGCCCTTTGGACCGCCCTCAACAAGCGGTTCTCTAGGCTTAAGTACACCATTCAGCCACAGGCGGAGGCCGATTGGATTCGTCTGAGGTTTTGCGGACTTCAGGACAGTAGGAGAGTACAACTCCAGGTTACACCGGATTTGTACCATTCTTCAGCTGTGTGGGACCAGTACCACAGATCAGCATAAGATAGACAAAACTCTCTCCACATTCCACCCGGACAACATCTAGTCCTCGCGAAACTTTCGCCAGGAAGGATTCATGGAATATGCAACGCTTATTGATGCTCTCCAGGTGGCCGAGGCGCAGGATAATGTTCTGAAAAAGAACTTCTCCGCGCAACCCTTCGCGGGGGGCCCAAGTCATGAGGCCAATGCCGGCGCCTACAAGGTGCGCAAGTCCATCCACAAGAAGCAAGGCTAGAAGGGCAAGAAGGGCCCCAACTCCTCCAACCCGGCAAAGCAACGCAAGGCGGGCAAGGGGGAGGCAAGGCCCCAGGACTGCTTCCGCTGTGGCTCCAAGACTCACTTCTCCAGGCAATGTTTGGCCCCTAAGCACGTCGTGGACGCGTTCAAGGCCAACAAGAAGGCGCGCGAGGCGCACCTCGTCCAGGTTGAGGCACCACTGGCGCCCGGAGCGGCGCCCGTGCAGAACGTCGCGCCCGTAGTGGCGCAAGACGTAGCACAAGTGGCAGCACCTTCGGCGGTTTCCACGAACGCCGCTGTGCCCATGGAGGTTGAGCACGTTGTGCCCCCCCCCCCCGCCCCAGCTAGACATATTTGCTGCCTCGATGATGATAGCCAACGAAGAGAAGCTCAACGATCTTAAGATACAGGCTGAGATTGGTGGTTTCTTTGCAGAATCCACCTGAGCATTCTTTTTGTTGTTATGATTTCTTTCTGCAAATAATCTGATACAATTCTTCGATATGGTTGTAAGCTCTATGAGAGCATAACATTTATTTGTTTTCGGCGATTGGATGACATTTATTTCATTCATTTATTCCATTATTTGGTTGTGTGATGTTCTGAAATGTTTATGTGTTTTACTTACTTGATGTAGCATCTTCCTCGCTCCATTATATTAATTAGGCACTATATTTTAGAACGCGTGTGGCGTCCAAATGGAGGAAACGTGCCTTGCTGATAGCGGCACCACAAATACCATCTTGAGAGAAACAAAGTATTTTGAGTCTATTACAAAAAAAACCCGGTAACATAATGACGATCGCCGGCTGCGGTCCGAATGTAGTTGGCTCAGGAAGAGCAACTATCATACTCCCAGATGGAACAACTCTGATCATTGAAGAGGCATTGTTGTATCCAGAGTTGACTCGTACTCTCTTGAGTTTTAGAGACATTCGCGCAAATGGTTTCCATGTATAAACCGATGATGATGAGAATGGAAAGGAGTTCCTACTCATTACCAAGCGCGACGAAAATGGTAAACATGTTGTTGAAAGACTCCCTTCATTAGCTACTGGGCTGTACTACACTAAGATAGTAGCACCACCTATTTACACTACCCTTAAGACTGTCCTTAGAAGCTTTGAACTATTATGCCTTTGGCATGATAGGTTGGGCCACCCCGGTCTTAGGATGATGAGAAATATAATTAACAACTCGAATGGTCATAATGTTAATGTGAAAAATTTCCCGAATCCCGATGATTTCGTGTGCTCCGCATGCGCTACGGGGAAATTGATCATTAGACCGTCCCCCTAAAGGTGAAGGATGAACTCCCCGCGTTCTTGGAACGTATACAAGGGGATATATATGGTCCAATTCAGCCCCTCTCAGGACCGTTTCGGTACTTCATGGTGCTCATCGATGCTTCCTCTAAATGGTCCAATGTTTGCCTGCTGTCAACAAGGAACCATGTTTTTACAAAGTTGATCTCTCAGATCATACAAATAAGGAATAAATTCCCTGATTATCGTTTATAGTCTATTCGAATGGACAATGCTGGAGAATTTACTTCAAAGGCATTCGATGATTATTGCATGGCAACAGGAATCAAACTTGAGCACTCTGTACCGCATGTCCATACTCAAAATGGACTTGCGGAGGCATTAATTAAAAGGATTAAATTCATTGCCAGACCACCCCTTCAGGTTTGTAATTTACCAACTACATGTTGGGGACACGCGGTGTTACACGCCGCTAATCTCATGAACTTTCGACCATCGGCCTACAACATCCACTCTCCTATCCAACTTGTGCAAGGGTCGGCACCGAAAATTTCCCACCTACGTAGGTTCAGCTGCCAGGTATATGTACCTATACCACCACCCCAGCGATCAGCCATGGGACCGCTCCGTAAGTCGGGGATATACGTTGGTTATGAGACCGTGTCCATAATCAAGTTCTTGGACCCCTTGACAGGCGACTGTCACACTGCCTGTTTTGCTGACTGCATTTTTGACGAGGATCTTTTTCCGACTTTGGGGGGGAGGTAATCAACCCCTGGATGACAAAAGTCGAGAAATCACGTGGAAAGCCACGGGGATCCACGCTCATGACCCGCGCACTGTTGAGACTAATAGAGAAGTCCAAAACATACTAGATTTGCATTCCCTAGCGAATCAACTGCCTGATCATTTTGGTGATTTAAAGACTATGACAAAGTCGCATGTGCATGCACGCAATGCACCGGAAAGGGTTGAAATACCGAAGAAAAATGATGGTATACCCGCTCCTGCTCCAAGGCCTAAGAGGACGCGGAATCTGGTTTCTCAAATCCCAAGTACCCGGGGACGCCTGAAGAAAAAGGATAAGAGAGATTTATTACGATGCACTTTGTTGAGGGGAGCGATTGCGACTGGCACAGCACAATGCGGATATTTCGATTGCGAAATTCCGGACTTGAATTTTCCTATATCGGAAATACCCAGCGAAGTTGTGTGCGCACACATCGGAGTGGGAAAGCTAAAGGACCTAGCTCCTAGATTGGGAAATCCGGTGGATCAAGAGGATGTGCCTGATGCACTCCATGATGAAATGGTCATTAACTATGTTAATTCATACAAAGCCATGGCAAATGTCGACGTTAAATTTGCCAAGAAAATTTCCTCAATCATAGATCTTGACCCTGAGCCTAACACGCTCGCTGATTACAAGAAAAGGTCGGATTGGAAAGATTGGCATAAGGCCATCACTTCTGAATTATTATCGTTAAACAAAAGAGAGGTATTTGGACCTGTTTGTCTAAGTCCTCCCCACATCCGCCCCGTTGGCCATAAGTGGGTTTTTGTTCGAAAGAGAAACGAGAATAATGAAGTAGTAAGGTACAAAGCAAAGCTCGTTGCTCAAGGTTTCACTCAGCGACCAGGTGTCGACTTTGAGGAAACTTACTTCCCGGTCATGGATGGAATTACCTTTAGATACTTGATCTCAATGGCAGTAAACATGGACTTAAAAATGAAACTGATGGATGTTGTCACAGCTTACCTATATGATAACTTGGATTCGGACATATACATGAAAGTACCAGAAGGTATCCCTGTCCCGAACCAGGATAGAGCAAACAAGATCTTATACAGTGTTCAGCTTAAGAAGTCATTGTATAGACTAAAACAGTCAGGTAGGATGTGGTATAATCGTTTAAGCGATTTCCTTCATCAGAAGGGCTACGCGAGCAATGAAGATTGCCCATGTGTTTTTATACGGAGATCGGGATGGTTTCGTATTATCTCGATGCGTGGACGATTTGAATATAATCGGTATACGGCGATATTGAGGCGAGTTCCTACGATGTCGAAATTGAGATGAAAGACTTAGGCAAAACCAAGTTCTTCTGGCGCAACTTGAGCATTCCCCGCTGGGATTCTAGTTCACGATCGGCCTACACCGGAAGGTGTTGGAGCGATTTGGGTTTGAAAAGGCATATCCTTCTAAGACCCGATGGTGGGAAGATCTTTGCGACAAGACAAGGACCCGTTCAGGCCTAAAGAGGGGAGGAAGTGCAGGACGAATTCCCCTACTTAAGTGCAGTTGGTGCACTTATATACCTCGCAAATTGTACACGGCCGGATATTGCATTCGCCGTCAATTTTCTTGCAAGGTATAGTTCTGAGCCTACCAAGAGGCACTGAAAAGGCGTTAAGGACATCTTTAGGTACATACAAGGGACAAAGGACCTTGGCTTGTTTTACCAAAAGAACCAAGACCTATCGGTTGTAGGCTATGCAGATGCTGGGTATCTTTCGGACCCGCACACATTCAAGTCGCAGACTGGATATGTTTTCCTTTGTGGTGGAACAGCGATTTCCTGGAAATCGTCTAAGCAAACTCTTGTGTCAACTTCGACGAACCACTCGGAAATCATAGCATTATATGAAGCATCACGAGAATGTGTATGGCTTCGACGAGTAGTCAGCCACATCCAGATGTCATGTGGACTGCACACCGTACAAACCCCAACAATTATCTATGAAGATAATGCCGCTTGTGTTGCACAAGTCCAGACGGGTTACGTGAAGAGTAATCTCACAAAGCATATAAACCCCAAGTTCTTCTATGCACATGAACTGCAAAAGATGAACGAAGTAAAAGTCTTGCATACTAAGTCGTGTGAAAATCTCGCTGATTTGTTCACTAAATCATTGCCAGCATCTTCTTTCGAGAGATGTGTCCGTGGGATCGGCATGATGAGACTTAGGGAGATGCAAGGTTCAGGAGGAGAATCTTCACAAACTCATCGCTGAAATCTTGATCCCGATGATTGAGTGCTTAACTTTATAGTTAAGTGAATTGTACTCTTTTTCCCTTAGTGAGTTTTTATGAAGTTTCTCACATGAGGTTTTAAGGAGGCATTTCGTGTAACATAGCAAGAAGTATACCATGTGCATTTCTCCATATTTTTCCCACTGGGTTTTTCGGAGTTTTAAGCCATGGTTATACAAATAAGATACCCAGGGGGAGTGTTGGGAAACTGGGCCAGTAGAGGCCCATTCGGTGTGGCCTCTACCAGGCTAGGGTTAGCCCATACGGGTATCCTATCCCCTTAGTATATAAATAGAGGAGCAATCATTGTACGTGGGTTTATAGAGAGATAGATCAATAAAGCTTCTCCATGTTCCCTGTGTCATTTTCTTGTGTAATCTTGTGTGCCTTCGACTCTAGTCTTCTTCCTCAGGTGTGGAGCAGCCTCGGGACCGGCCAGCCGGCAGGGGGTGTTCAACAATTGGTACTAGCCTTTTAGTGGACTAGCTTTTGATAGAGAGCACGGTTTGAGAAAGAAGGTGTTAGTTACGGTGAAACGGGAATCGATAGATATGTGCCACGTATTCGGGCGCACCGACGGGAGCAAGCCCCATCCGTCGGTTACCAAATTAATAGGGCTATGATCGGAAAGCACCTCCGTTGTTGGACTTAAGAGCATCTCCACTCCATCCCCTCCCTTCACACCTCTTCCAAACGGTTTTAGGGGGCGTCAGCGTGGAAAATCGCTCTCAGCCGTCTTCCCAAATAATTTTTAATCCGGCGAAGGCTAAATAAACATCTGGCATCCTCAGCCCACCCCCAGTCCATAGGGAGTCAATCGGGGGCGCCGGCTACCATTTTTTGGCCCCAAGGACCCACCCGGCAGCCTTCCCAATATTTTTAGTATTGGGGGTGTGACTGGATAGCATCCACCTCCTATAACTAAAAATCATCCGGCGTCCCCCATACGGGATACCGCCGGACACCGTATTAGGGGGACGAGTGGAGATGCTTTAAGCAATGAGCCAAAATACTTACGCCTTAAACATAGAAACGGAGTAGTATGTATCTAAACAAATCTAAGACAACTAAGTTAAGACGGAGCAAGTATTTTTTTCATGAATGTTCTTGTAAGTGTTAGAGCATCTCGACTAAGTTCTTGCTGCACACTGCCACCGCTTCCTCGCTAAACACGCTGCACGCTGCCAGACTGTGGCGCCACCGATGCCATCAAAAGCCACGTGTGGCCACCACGAATCCCACCACCACAGTCGTCGCGCCCCCGTCCTCCCCACCATGTGGCCGTGGAAGAAAGGTTGTCATGACCACAAGGCTGGCTCCCGTCGGCGTGCGCCATCACCACCACCACCACCACGTGCAACAGCTCGCAACCCCCTCACACTTTCATCGCGCGTCCACAGTTTTATCGTGCCACTAGCATCGGCGCAGCCAAGCGGGAGACGTCAGGCTCCCCGCAACGAGCCACAGAACCGCCCACGTCCTTGTGGCGGACGCGCGCTGGCACTGGCGCACTGGGACCCCGGTAGAGCAGCGGGCGTGCAGCTCCCGCACGGGTGGCATATTAACCGCGAAAGGGTTTCGATGCCACCCGTCCCACCGGAAGGGCCACACCTGGACATTGAGATCGAGCGCCACCGGTAGATGCTACCGCCAGGACACCGCCGAGACCCCACGTACCACTCGGAGGCCGCCTTCTGGGTGGAGTTCCTCTAGTGGGAACACAACTTCCGCCGACGCAACACCTTCCATGGCGACATCCACCTAGAGGACACGCCCGAGGATCTGTCGTACGTCGGCAGCGACAACGACTCCTCCAGCTATGATTGGGAAGAGGGCGAGGAGGAGGTGAATAAGGAGCCCGAAGACGAGCCACCCCCATCCCCAAAGGAGGTGGTCAGGGCAATCATGCCGCCTGACCTCGACCCAAAGGAGGCACTCGCCCGCGCCCTGTGTGAATTGGAGGAAGAGGCGGACCTCGCGGAGGAGAGGCTCTGGGACGGGACATTCCAGGCCCTCCACGCGTCCGCAGGTTGATGAAGAGGTGGCGTTTAACTCGCTGAGGGTGCCGAGAGGTGGAGGGATATATGATGCGGGTGCAATCGACGGTGATGTTGACTGCTCTGGAACCGAACGTATCTGGTTCGGGAGCCGAAGGGTGGTGGTCATTTCCACTTGGAAGTGCAGGTCACCGATCATCAGATCGGCTCCATCATTGATGGAGTCGAAAGCGGGGCGAGTGGCCGGCGAGTGGATGGTGAAGCTGAAGGAGGAGATGCAGATCTGATCCCCTGGAGCCGCTGAATGGTAGATCACCGACGATGGAGTCACTAAAGTCACTACATTAGGGAACGGGCTTCCCACAGACGGCGCCAATTGACGTGGGGTGATCACGTCAATTCCCATACTTGATGGACTTGGGTTTCGGGAAGAGCGGTGCGCTGGAAACTTCGTTGGCTAACAGACAAACGATGAGGACAAGAAGGTTTACCAAGGTTCAGGCCCCGGAGGGAAACCTTACTCCTTCTTGTCTGCTCTTGATTAATGGAAAAATCGAGGATTATAGGAGCGCCAAGATGGCCTATGGTGTGCAGATTGAATCTGGGTGGGGGGGGGTGTATGCTAGGGTTTCGAATAGTCTCATCGGTAATCCCTTATAGCCTTTATATGAGAAGGCTAGGTCTCGAGTATCATCCGAGTCGTTTACAAGATCAAGGGCATAACCCTACAAGTTTGCTACCTAGTCTTTTCATATCGGTCAAGGAGTCGAAGTCTCCATAGGCTTTGCTTTGTCCGAATCGCCATGGGCCTCGTAGATCATGGCACAGACCTTGCATTCAGCCGCACTAGGTAGGCATGAACACTCGTAGGGCATACATCCACATTCATGCTGTCATCGCCAAAGATATTCGGCCCCGGCTCAGGCCCGAACAATGGCTTTGCCTTGATGTCAAAGACGGACATGGGGACCTCCTCATCGTTAGGGTCGCCAGTTGCGGTCGTGGCCTCACAGATCATTCCTTGGAGCACGGCCTCATCATCCAGGAAAAATGTGCATATACACTGCCTATACTACTAATAAATGTAATTCTACTTAAATCCAGTGAAAAAAGGTCGTCTGCAGGTATAATCAATACTGAAACCTAACATGTAGTCTTGTATGAACATTTCATGCCGAGACACAACTGCACCAGCCAGTGAAATATGTGGACATCGGACAGCTCCAAAATTTCAGCCCTATCTAGGAGCTCATGGCAGCTGCAGTCGTGGTGCCACCGCGGCAGCAAACAAACCCAAATCATATCTTATCCAGTGGTACCACACCTTACTTCATACTCCTCCGTTTTAAAATATAAGATGTTTTAGCTTTGTGAAGCAAATATATTTAGACTACTTTCAGTATAAAGGTTCACTCATGTTTGAAATGAATCTACACACTAAAACAAGTATAGATACATTATTCTCTTCATAAACCTAAAACATCTTATATTTTAAAACAGAGGGAGTACCATGGTACCATTTCTTACAGTTCAAGTTTTAAAAATTGTCGGAATAATTTTTTGAATGTTCACAAGATGTATCTTCAGATTCTCTAAAATTTTCAACACCACATTAAAAAAATGCGCAGAGAAACAAAAACAGATAAAATCAACACGGAAAAGTGTCAAAAACACAAAATGACAGTATTCACATATCAATTTATCTTTTTTATCTATTGCATATTCTGAATTTAGTTTTGAAAATTTTGAGAAATGGTACAGCGCCACATGTGAGCTGTAGAATGATTTTGGACCAATTTGCTCCCTTTATATACGTTGTTGTGCCACGGGTTCACGGTTTGCAACTTATAGGACTAATTTGCATGTCTCACGCAAGTTGTGGAACTATGAGTGTTATTACGAGAATTACAGTGAGGCCTCGGGTGCTACACAATCCCATACCTGGAAAAATTAAAAAATAATTTAAAAAAGTTTTTAAAAAAATCGAACTTTTTTGGAAATCAAAAATGACCAGGTATGCTACTTGTATAAAAATATTTTCCTAGAAAATTACTTGTATTGCATCCTGGGTAAAAAACCACCGTGACTAGATACTATTCACCTTTGATTTGTCATATTTTTGTTTTTTTTGCCCTGAAGACCATGCGAATCATTCTCTTTCCAAATATTTTTATACGAGTAGCATACCTGGTCATCTTTGATTTCCAAAAAAGTTCAAATTTGTTAACCCTTTTTATTTTATTTTTCAAGTATAGAGGTGTGTAGCACCCGAGATCCAAAAGTCCGCGTTAATATGTTATTACCTCTTTTAATATATACTTGGACAAACTTTGCAAAGTTCAAATTTAACTAAAATTATATGCGTTACATTTTGGCAAAACGGTGTGTACAAGAACAATAGCTAATACTCACTCCGTTTAAAAATATAAGATGTTTTAGGTTTGCGAAGCTAATGTATATATACACATTTTAGTATGTAAATTCATTTAAACTTACACACTAAAAGGTGTCTAAATATATTTACTTCACAAACCTAAAACATCTTATATTCCTAAACGGAGGGAGTATGTTTTAATGGCCGTCTGAGATTTCGTGGCCACAAGATGAAGCACACAAACCCACAACGGTGGAGAAAAGGAGAACGCGAACAAACCCGCATACATGCTGCTCCTAGGAGTTGACAGTTCCATAGCACACCGGTATGCACAGTTTGCTTCCGGTGGAGAAAAGGAATTGAATCGTTGTGCATGGTTTTCTCTCTTGTCAACTTTTTGTTTCCATAGCTATAGTGAGTTGGATGGGAATATTACAAGAAGAACGGTTAATCTACTAATGATTTTTTGCCCAGCATTTCGTACACTCAGAAATACAGTTATAATCAGCTATAATAGTCAGCTGGGGAGGTGGTCCAGATCGCCACCTCATCCGCCGCGGGAGCTCGGCCGGGAGGAAAGGGGACGGGGACCTGCTCATTTCTTCTCTGGTCTCCTGGACCACATGGGCCACCAATGTTTGAGATTTTTTCCTTTCATATGGGCTGCGTAGTTGGGCCGGTTCAAGTGGTGGTGAGCTTCGTCTTGTCCCCCTCCGCGGTGTGGTGGCGGCGGCGGCGTCCAGTCGGCCACGGCAGCGCCTCCGTAGCAGGCGGGCGGTGCAGTGTGGTGCTCTCATTTTCTCACTTAGTCTCTTCCTCTCTCCTCTGGCGGTAGCAGTGGCTCCTCTGGGGGTTAGCTTTCTTCCCCGTCACCTCCAGAACCGCCGCCGCCGGTCACCGCCGTGATGTTAAATGATGCTTCAGGCACCACTAGGGTTTTCCCCCTCCCACTGGCTAGATCCTCTCCGCAAGATGGGTTTGTGCAGCCTAGGTATGTATTTTCGTCTTCAATTTTGAGATGGCTGACCACATTTTGGTACATACGTCCTCACTTTCTTCTTCTTAAAACATTCAGCTGTTGAACAGATTGTTTGCCTCTTGCTTAGAGCTGTGGGACTAGTTCTTATCTTTCAACCGAAATGGTACCACGAGCAAAGTAACTGTTAGTAGCTAGTCCGGTTCAGAGGATAATTTAGTGGAGTGAAAAAATCAAGTATGGTCCAGCCTAGGAATTACATTTGCAGTGATTGTATCCTTGGTGAATCTTAACGATCGGTACCATCTCATATATCAGTGCTGGAACAAGAAAATCACTTTGGTTACTGAACCTTAGATCTGAGTTCCTTTTCCCACATTAACATGCTCGAACTATAAAAGACTGCACTGTGGAGCATCCTATTCTACCTCCTACTGCAGGCAATGTGACAGGCGTTTTTGTCCCTTGTGCAGAGCTTTGTAAAGGCAAAGTCTGAAATCTTCTGACTTGCATTGTACCTTTGGTACAGCAAGATATTGCGAGGGTTTGGTTGGTCCAGCGCCATCACACTCAAGTCTGATGGTACTTATAACCTGCCTATAACCATGGTAATCCCTCTGATTCCCTTTTCTTTTGTTCTAACTAGAACTATTAGAATACACTTGACATGATTTGTCCCTTCCTACAGGATCCTGTTTTGAATGTCAGTTTACAGAATACTGGCTCTCATTCAGTTGAATTGCATGGAATGGAATGGAATGGAATGGAATGAGCATAGAACATTGTTAGTTCTGCAAACCCTCAAGGACTCGAGGTGTCCAGTGAGGATGATTAGCGGACTACACCATAAACTATTGGAGGAGATAAATCACAGCCAGTGACCAGATAAGGTGCTCTTACAAGTTCTCATCATTCAAATGTTAGTCTATTACATTGTAAATCAAATACATAAGTCATATATTCCTAATTATAACAGTATTAAATCATGATGTCTTACCAGCTAGATCAGGTGTCCCACGTAGGTTACTAATCAATCAAACACGTCATGATATTGATAGGCAACAAAATACAATGCATCGCATGAATTGGGTGTATTCCTTGACCGCATAGTTCACCATGGTGATATGTTCATGTTTTATGGGATAGAGCGATTTTTAGTGGGGACAAAGGGCTTAGGGGGCATCTGCAGATTCTGCAGCCTTCCCGTTAACATGTTTACAACCTTTGTCATCGATGGCCGGTTTCGTGGGTTCCACTGAATACACCATAGTGCCACAATAGCCAGCTGTCTGACCTTTTCTTTCTCTTCTATTGTCATTTCCAGTGTAGCCACCAATTCTTCCCCAATAATTACTTTCTCATAGATCCACTCTGGGAGGTATACCTCGTTCTGGCTCTCAGAACTTGGGTCTGAGTTCCTCCTTCCGCTCACCATTTCTAACACCAGCATGCCAAAACTGTAAACGTCGGACTTGTAGGATATCCCTCCAAAGTTCCTAGAGTATATCTCTGGTGCAATGTAGCCCATAGTGCCTCTTGCCGTGGTCAAGGTAATGATGCTTTGGTCCCTTTCACACAACTTTGATAACCCGAAGTCTGAGATCTTTGGGTTGAAGTTGTAGTCCAGTAAGATATTGTGAGGCTTGATGTCAAAGTGGAGGATGCGTTGATTGCATCCTTGATGTAGGTATTCCATTCCTCTTGCAATGCCTAGCGCAATATCCAGCATTTTGTGTGGTACTAGGTGCTCTCGAGAAATACTAGAGTTGCCCAAGAATATATATTTCTCCAATGAATCTTTGGGCATGAATTCATAAATAAGAGCCCTTCTTGTCCCCTCCGAGCAAAATCCAAGGAGACGGACAATGTTTGCATGGTGGATTCTCCCAATAGTCACAACTTCATTGATGAATTCCTGTCCCTTTCCATTAGAGTTCTCTAGCATCTTAATCGCCACAGGAACTCCATTTGGTAGCTCACCTTTGTACACACTTTGAAATCCACCATGTCCTAATTTATCCTTGAACCGTCTCGTTATCTTCTTAACTTCGGAGAAAGTGTACCTTGTGGGTTTTGATGTGCCATACGTCTTGAGAAACATTTCGACTTTCAGATGTATATCTTTGTTGTATCTTGTCTTCAGTGAAAGATAAATAGCACTGGCGACGACCAAAACAAGAACAAGAAATGCAGCTGCCGACGATGTGGCTGAACGCATGGAAATTATCATATTCATTAGGATTGGAAGTCATTGATTCAGTGATATAATGGCTATGTGAGAATGTAAGAGCGATGTAACTCGATAATTATTTTTGTGTAGCAGATAAGTAGTTTATTTCCTTCTTTTGCTTGAACAAAAGTATAGTTTGGATTTAAGTAGTACCTGCAATGACTTTGACACGTAAACCTGCAAATACCAAAGAGGAGAATAAGATTTGGTTGTTTGCTTAAAACATAAAAGGTCAATTACCTTAAGAAAGAAAATGTAAGATCCGATATTGTTACAAGGTCAGTGCAATAGGATAAACTTCTGTTTTTTAGGAAAAACTGTGTTGTGGTCATTTGAATGTAGAAGTGGGGTGTTCATCTTTTTTTTTTTTGGTAAAGTGGGGATCAGAACACGGTCTGAGTAATATGACATGAGCCATCCATTCCTCACATCAGACGGTCAGATAATGTTGATAGTAATAAACATTTGCAGTTTTAGTAAGATTACTTATTTCAACTAGCATCTATTTGAGTTTACCTTAAATTATTGAAATCCCGTTTACCTTGGCGAGTAAAAGAACTGTAAGAAATGCAGTTGGTACTTGGAAAAAAGAGAGGGAAAGTAGAACGAAAGGCTGTTGTAACATTGTTACTCACGTCCAATATCAACCATAGAAACTTGAAGTTCCTAGCATATTTGGTGCTGCATATATTGCTTATGTTTATGTTATCTCAACTTTGTTTTTGTCTATCTGCCTAACTACCATGGACATGATCAAAATTATAGTAGTGTACTCTTATACATAAGACTTTGCCGGTCGCTAATTGAGCAAATATACCCAGATCATTGCCATAATTTATCGTGAAACTACATAACTATATAGTGTGGAAATTTTTTAATTTACTTTTACCTCAGAATATCTGTTTACTACATCTATTGGTTCAAAATGTTTGACCATATTTTTTGCTCCTTCAGTTTTGTATGCGATTCAGATGAGAATTCATATGATCTTCTACTGTGTTTTCTGAAGCTAGCTTCCCAAATGGTTTGTTGTCCTGTTATGCAAATAATTTGACAAAAAACTCCTAGAAATATCGAGCATATTGTATGAGTGCATTCTAGATAGTAAATTCTCAGTGATTTTAAACTATTAGACTAGGAATTAACAAACTAAAATATGATGAAACAGGTTTTGTCATGCTAGAAATTCATGGTACCTTTATGAGGTTGAGACAAGCAGAATGTTATGTTCCTTTGTGAGCTGAATGCACAGCGTTGCCCATTCTGTTCGCATTTCTGGCATTGATAGGGAACTGATGATGGTTCCGGTTCACTCCAGTTTGCTGCTATGTCATAAAAGCGGAGGGTTTTTCCCTCCCCAACTTTCTTGGTTGTTGAGCCATCATATCCTATGCCGAATACCGGAATTGCAGCATCTGAGATGACCTTGCAGTCTAGTGGAAGATCGTACATGTATGCATAAGCATCCACCAAATACGAGAAGTAGGTTGTGTTGCTAAGGCAGGGGAGTGGGACAGCAATAGTATCTGCGGCTGAGACAGAAGCATAGTAACTGCCTCTGTCGTCATAGACGGGAAAATCAGTAATCCCACTTGGAGTGAACTCCCTTAAGCAGCCTACAAGTTTTCCAGTTCTGCTGTAGTGCAGAGTACAGCAATGGCCAGTATCTGCTAGTAGTGGATTTGTAGAGATGAACTTTTGAATCATGGTGCACGCCGAGGTAAGTGGGGTAATGTTAAGGGTGGCACCGGTGTAATTTATGGCGGTAACAATGCATGGGCCAAGAAATGGGTGAAGCATGATGGTGTCTTGGCCAGAGCATGCTAGCTTCGCGCATGTTGCGCCGCAGGATGATGATGTATTGCTGGAATCAAGCCGGAGTGGGAACCGGATCTCAGGTCCATCTTTGTTGCACCGGGATGGTGGGCAGTTTCTGAAGAAATCTTGGTCATTCCAAGCTGTGGCTGTGTCAGTTTCATGGCTGACAAAGCAGATCACCAGGGCTGCGACAAGTACTATATTCATCTTTGTCCTTCTCTGCTGTAGAGATCCATGACCATGAAGATGAAGGTAAGCCAGGTATTGTGAGTGCTGAAACATAATAATAAGAAGAAAAACAGTACTCTAAGTTGTGCTTGCCTGAGGAGAAATTTCTTCTGCCATGAATCAATGCAAACCTCCTATATGTCGTCTTCTAGTAATCGACGTGCGCCATTGCATATCAAGCCTTAGTGGACTACATCAGAGCAGCATATTCCAGCATCCCTGCTTCATGATACTGGGTATAAGGAGTCAACAAGGAGCCTATACGTATGGAAGCATCCTCTTTGTGTTAACATATGGCAACAGCGATGTGGACATCTACCATCTCTAACTCTGACCAGGCCTTTCTGCAGGCCCTTCTTTTAATTTTTCTATCACATATTGTATATGTTGTGTTTGTTTTCACCCTTCATTCCATACACTAAATGCCATTACATGGTGTCACCGCTGGTGCAGATTTTCTGCTCCTGAAACTTTTATTAAAGAACAAAAGGATTGTCCCGGTACAAGAGAAGAGAGCCTACAGTGAAGGCAGAACAAGATCTAAACAGTTAAATCTCTGATGAGCCCACTCCATGGTTCTGCTTGTTCGCAAGCCACAAGTTTCTTGTGTGTTCTTGCAATTCTTGCAACAGATATTCAAGCTCAACCTGATATTACTGATAGGAACACCTGCCCTCCTTTCTCTTGTGGCCATCTCCAAGATGTCCAGTACCCTTTCCGCCTGCGGGGCGATCCAACTTGGTGTGGTTCTCCATCGTACGAGCTGTCTTGTACTGATAGCAAGGCTACAATTCAGATCAACACAGGGACATACTTTGTCACAGAGATCAACTACAAGTATTCTTACTTCTGGGTTGTGGATGCCAACCTGGATCAGAGCAACAGCTGCCCTCTTCCTCGCTGGGATCAGCGCCCTTATCTACATGGTCTCCAGGGGTCAGATGGACTCGTCGAATTGAACCCTCAGTCAGTTACATGGGCTAGCTTTGTGAATTGTTCGCAGGCAATCACGAACAATAGTGACTATATACCAGTCACTTGCCTGAGCACGAGGTCTTCTTTTGTCTATGTGTTGATGGACTCTTATTCTGTTGTAAGCCTTAAGCCTTCTTGCGGGTACTTGGCTATGGCTGCTATGGGCAACTCGAGGATGCAATCCAATAATGCAAGTTATGGAATTCTGGTAGAATCCCTGAGGAGTGGGTTTCCCGTTATGTTTCCTTTCGATTACCAATGGACGCCATGGAGCTTCAAAGGCTGCCTAAAGAATATGATTGTGTGAGTTTGGGTTCTCTACACCGTGCTTCTGTTTTGCATATACATATGTACCTGACATTCATACTTTCTCTCCCTTGTTTGCAGCCCAGTCCCTGGAAAACCAATGGCTATTCTTCTCTCGGATTGGATTATGACTATTTTTACCATAGATTCTGAAATCTTGTATTGCGCTTCCGTAACACATGCTTTACCTTTCAAAGATAACTTTTCCTTCTAATGAACGCCTCCGCATAACACTACAGCTTGCAACAATATACTCAATGTTGATACTGAAGTTGATTGTTGGTATGTCGACATAATTACAGATACTATCTATATTAGTATTTTGATGTGATCCCACATAAACTTGTCAGTATGTGCAGTATTATGCAGATTCGTATTGGCACCCCTAGTGGTACTGTTCTACCTTGCCCACAAGTATTGGAAAACAAGGATCATAATTGATGCTGTCGAGAAGTTCCTCCGTATGCAAAAAATGATTGGCCCAACAAGGTACGCCTATACAGACATAGTTGCAGTCACAAGCCATTTTAGAGATAAATTGGGCCAAGGTGGTTATGGCTCGGTGTTCAAAGGCGTGATACTCCCAGGCGATGTTCATGTGGCTGTCAAGATGCTAGATGGTAAAGCCAATTGTAATGGAGAAGATTTTATCAGTGAGGTCTCCACCATCGGAAGGATCCACCACATCAATGTGGTGCGTCTTGTCGGGTTCTGCTCAGAGGAAATGAGGAGGGCACTAGTCTACGAGTATATGCCATGTGGTTCTTTAGACAAGTACATCTTCTCGGCTGAGAAGAATTTCTCCTGGGACAAGCTCAATGAAATTGCCTTGGGCATTGCCAGGGGAATCAACTACTTGCATCAAGGATGCGACATGCAGATTCTGCATTTTGACATCAAGCCACACAACATCCTTCTTGACTGCAATTTTGTCCCAAAAGTTGCTGATTTTGGCCTTGCCAAGCTATATCCAAGGGACAACAATTTTGTGCCATTGAACGCCCTACGGGGAACCATTGGGTACATAGCTCCTGAGATGATATCCCGGAGCTTCGGCGTCATCTCGACGAAGTCTGATGTTTACAGCTTCGGGATGCTGCTTCTGGAGATGGCTGGAGGACGCAGGAACGCCGACCCGAATGCAGCAAATTCAAGCCAGGCATTCTACCCATCATGGGTGTATGACCGGCTAACTAAAGAGGAAATGGGCGAGATATCTGATGAGATGCATGAGTTGGAGAGGAAACTCTGTCTTATTGGCTTATGTTGCATCCAAATTATGTCTGATGATCGACCGGCTATGAGCGAGGTCATAGAGATGCTCGAAGGCGGCACTGATGGCCTGCAGGTGCCTTCTAGGCCATTCTTCTGTGACGATGGGCTGACCCCTACAGAGGAGTCTTACCATTTCTGCTCTGAGCTAACTACCATTTCAGAGGAGGACAAGTGAAATTTGGTTTATGTTTGATGTAATATATTGTTACGAGGTGACAAACTTGTCTTGTGAAGAATTGTATGCCATTTTTCTTGGGAGTGTTTACCCAGAATCCAAACATATCAAGTGTGAAATTTCAGTTTTGCTCCTAGGCTTTGGATCAACTGATAAGAAAATATTCTGCCTGCAACTGACATGCATATTCCAGCACCCATGTCTGATGATACTGACAAGGAGTCAACAAGGAGCCTGTACATATGGCAGTATTCTCTTTGCGATGACATATGGCAGCAGAAATTCAGAGGCTGACAACTCTGGCCAGTGACCAGGTCTTTCTGCCTTTTTTTAATCTTTCCCTCATCTTTTCCTTCACCCTTGTATATGTTTTACACTTGTGCAGTATTTCTTTACACGCTTCTTTCCTTACAATAACATGCCACTACACTGCGGGTGTCGATTTTCGGCTCCTGGAACTGTTTATTAAAAGGACGAAAGTGTTTTTCCCGGTTCTTTGTGCTGTGAATTATTGATGTACAGCAAAGGCATGTGCGATTCATGGTTCAGCTAGTTTGCCAGCCACAACTTTCTCGGCGAGATGATATGACCCATAGGTATGCCCAGCACAACCATGTAATAACAAACAAAACATAGTGAGATCCCACTTCAGTTATTACTTTGGGAAGCTGAAATTCCACGTATGACACAAAAGCATCTTGTTACATTCCAAACTTAGGTAGACTAAGGCACGTTCGGTAAGTTCTGTCAGATAACTTATAAACACCGCCGACCACACTGATGCAACGTGACAGACTCCGCAACAGCCGTTCCTTTGCCTTTATCTGGAGAAAGAAAAATCGCCAATCCATTAATAACCTGGTACAATACACTCAGAACCAAAATAGTAGCACCTGTATAACTGTATGAACAAGATGCACATTCAAATTCACGATCAACTCATCAACGCAAATAAGTGCCCTGTAACGAATATCATATTCCTAGAAATAACAATGGTAATTAAATCCTTGAAGCCTTTTGACACTGTAATTTGTTGGGGGTGTGATCCGAGAGATGTTTATAACAAGGAAATTTCTACGGATATATTGCTTTCAATTTATTTTTTGTGAAACAGATAAACCAAGGAGAAATCTAGGCATGACCAGATAGGATACACATTATGTCATTTTCGATCTAAAAGAAGTCATTTTTCTGGCATCACCATCATTTCACTGGAGTATGTGTTTTTCACAGGTGTGAAGCTCTATTTCTATAGCCAAATGGACAGTAGTCTATGGGTGCCTACTCACGTTGTCAGCCGTGTATTTTCCATGCAAAACAACTCAAACGATGTATTCAGATGTTATTCTTACCCGTTGAACTATTTCAGGACATTAGCACATCACACTAGACAGTCATCCCTGCTTCCCGTGCAACATTTCAGCTCCATCACATCCACCAGTAATGACCTAGGAGCATTGTAAGTCAGAAAAAATGCATTGTAAGTCAGAAAAATAACAGTCTTTCCAAGGAAAAGACAAATGGGTAACCAGGAGGCAACAGCAAGAAAGATAGAAAGATGAGCTGGCAATTCTAACTTGCGTCAAATTTAAAAAAATATATATTGATGTTTTATAGTTGATTCCTGATACTAGCAATATGTTCTAGAGGCTAGCAATACTACTCTTATTCTAGAGGCTAGTAAAAACTAGAAGTGGGTCCAGAGGTCTGGTCGTTAATCTGTAGTACGTTCCACTGAAAAGTGAAAACTCCAAGATGCAAAACTTGGATGTATCTTAGTAAAAACTCCAAATGGGTCCGGAGGTGTGGACGTTAATCTCTAATAATCTGTAATCTGCAACTCCTTCTTTGAGTCAAGCTCCTGCTCGTCTTGGGATATCCACCTCCTGGTCCTTCTCATCGGCAACTAGAACAAACATCATCAACCCGTGTGCTCTTATATTCCAACCTTATGGTGTATGGAGTGTGAAATTCCATGCGTGCACAAAACATTAGGATGCCTGACCTCCCATTGTTATAAGAAAGGGTGTGAAGCATGAACTGTTATGAAAAACTTTTTTAGTACTCGGTCTACTCTGCCTCTGTTTTCATATGTTTTCTGAAAAGAACCTACTGAATGCGCCCCTTGGTCTAGCCAAGTTCTCTTAATGTAGCGAGACGCTTTTGAATTCTCATTCCCCAAGTACCGTTTCAAGTCGGTTTCACAGTATATTGCTTTCCACTGCGTGCATGGTTGTGCTTGGTAGTAGCTATTTTCTTCAGCTAGGAGAATGCATGCATGCTATTGTTGTATATCCTTCTCTCTGAACTGTGGTCTAAAATACATGTTATTGCTGTGGATGTAATGTGGTAGTGATCCACGAGTGTTCTCTTTCTCATCGCCGAGAATGGCAAAGCAGACTATGTGAACTCAACAAGTGCATTTCTTGCTGCCAATACTATTTGATTTAATATGTGGCATGTCGGCACCTATAAATCGGTGTATTTCTCTGCTATAGTGGAGCTAGGAGAAATTTGAGACATGCTTCTGAACTACAAAAAATTAGTACAGCAGAGTTCATCTACAAGAAAATTCTGAACAAAAGCGGAAATCTGACTTCTTCCTCTATTAGACTGTCATAGACAATAGAAAGTTCTCAATATGGTGACATTCGACATGGAAAATTAACTTTGGATAAAGGGCTTAGTTTAGGGGGCCTCCGACTTTCAACAGGTATAATACTATTAGAACCCATGTTGGTCGGTCAGGTTTCAAGAAATCCATGCAAGTTTCGACAAGCTTTCATCGTTTGGACATGAGTTCCAATAAGTTCCATAACTATTAGCATTGCACACGATTTGAAGGGAGGAGACAAAGATGGCCAAGAACTGGATAAGTTTCAACATTTTTTTCAAACTTAATTTGCACAAAGCAAGACAAATGAACTAAACTGTACATTGACGTCACCTTAGCCATCAGCAGAGTCTACCAACAACTAATGTACATGTGGAACGATATACCATCAGCAGATTCTACACGGCACTGGTAGCATTTGCATCTGTATTTCATACTGTACAAACAGCCGGCCAGCCCATGGCATGGCATTGCTGACTCTACTCAAAACTGGCAAAAAAATAGGAAAACAACAGGCAACCTATTGCATTGCCTGATCAGCTAGCTAGGAGAACAACATACAACCGAACAATGCCTTAAACCTACTCTTCTGTAATGCCGAGCTTCTTACGCAAGAAGTTATAGTAATCCGCGGTCAAAAGGCGCTGCCATCTTTTGCTAACTGTCTGAAGAATGCAGATTTTCTTTGGAGAAAGCTTTAGCCGTACAAGACAGGCAATAGCAAGATCATCACGAAGGCCAGGCAAAAGTGGTACTTGAGCCACAGCCATGTGTAGGATCATGTCAGTGCAACGCTGGCTGCAACCCAAGATACATAAAAAGTTATAAAGCAAGGAAATTCAGAAATTTTGCAGCTGATGAATATTTTTTCTCTGAATCTGCGCGACGATAAATTTTACCCATAGCTGCGCTCGTGGTTGAACCATGCGAAGAGCTTGAAGGAACCGTCCCCCAGGGTAACTCCAGCATCGGCGTCAAAGAAGCACGACCTGTGTTGTCAAGGCCATGCAAATGATCGAATGAACGCCTCAAAATCAAACCAGCAGACGATGATATATGGTGAGTACACCATGCAATACCTGCAGTCTCCTAAATAATCTGTGGCCTTGAGTGCCACTCCTCTCTCCAGCTTAGCTAGTAAAGTGCAAAGTTCTTTCACTGCAGACTCCATCCTGTAAAATACAGCACTACACATTTCAGTAAATAAAGCATTTCACAACAAAGATACTTTGCACTTCTGCTGCAATTTTTTCGTACATAAACAAGGTGCACGGAATTACCAAGTTTCAATAAACATGTCGATCCTTTCTTGAAAACACCAGTTCCAGAAGACATTTACAATATACCTTTCAGTAAGAAATGTACTTTGCAACAAAGTAACTAGCAATTCTGCTGCATTGCACATCATTACCAGGGGTACACGAAATTACCAAAAATTTCGATAAAAATGCCAGCCCTTTGTTGAAAACAGCAGTTCCAGGTGAACATTCACAGGTATGACAACCAAGAATATCACTAAACTGCCAACTGAGCATTAAACTTACCTGACAGAATTCTTGATCATCTCATAGTCAGCACACTTGTCAAGTTTAACAGTCATTTCTACACAAGACAGTTTCACACGAGGATCATGGTACCCCATCACATCAAACTTGCCAACTAAATCAGGAAAAATGGAACTGAGTGCCTGCAGTTTACCAAGTGTAACAATCAGGATGTCTGCTAAACAACTACATTAAAACACTAACACAATATTTTAAACGATAATAACACATAAATACTAGGTGGATTGTTACCGTGCAAATTCCTGTTGCGCCAGAGAATGATCCGGTTATAATCACATGGCATTCTGTAATGCCAAATGTAGTGTGAAGGATCTGAAAACAATTCAGAGTCGTCAGCAACTATACAAACCAAACTGAGGTGAAGAGCAAGCAGCTAAATAGAGGATAAAATTTGGTAACCTTCGCGAGCAGAGCAATACAAATTGTAGCGCAATCAGCAATTGAAATGATGCCAATATCTGGTGTGTAGGTATTTTCATTGACACCATAAACAAATGTGGGGGCATCAATGCTCAAAGCACAGATGACAACCTTCTTGGCGCCACCCTAGTACACAAGACAGCAAACAGGCTCAGTAAAAAATGCATGATTCTTTAGTTCGAGATACATGCATGGAAATGTACATTAGTGAATTTCGTGCATATTAAACCGAGTAAGCACATGAGGTAGTGAAACAACCCCCACTATACTACTTTATGGGTTGGATCAAGCTGGGCAGCTAACTACATAAGTTTTGATTTAACAGAAAACAGTGGTATATACCTTCAAGTGAGCGCTGGCAGTACCCGTATCAGTGTATATTCCAGTGCTCTCCACAATGTAGTCCCCGCCAACCTTGGCCCATGGTATTTGCTCAGGCTTACTAAGATTAGAAATGACGTGTTAGGCCTACTACTTGAAATGATGACATGTAAATGTAACTGAATCGAGTGATCAAATGGAGGTCCTTACACAATATGTAGAACTTTGATGTCAGGGAATAAACCAGGAGGCATGTCCTTGAGGGATATAGTCTGCAAATTTACCAATTGATGCACAATAGGTCTTTAACAGATAGAGTAACCAAGTTATGAATAAAAGTAATAATGATGGTTTACCATGTCAGCCGCGCTGACAAAAGGGTCGTTGACGGCAACGAGTTGCATTTGCTTATCCTTTCTATGCAAAATAAGCCTCGCCACAAGTCTTCCAATCCGCCCGAAACCATTGATCCCAACCCTTGGTATGGTTGCTTCACCAGGATGCGGTCCGAACTTAAGTCCCCCACGCTTTGATGTCTGCATAGGCACACAAATGAATTCAACAACAATAAGAGGAGAAGAAGAGTAAGGAGAAGAACAAGAAGAAATGAGACACCACCAGATAACTACCTTGACTTCGATGAACTGAGGTGTGGGGTCCGTGTTCCTCAAGTGCAACGTTTCCAGTTCACCCTTCGTGAGATTCTTTTCCAAGTACTCCAAACCCCTATGCTGCTCATCTAGACCAGTTTCCACTACGTGCTTGGTGATCTCGTCTAGAGCAGTTTCCACAGGTGCAACACCCTGGTTATCACGGTCCTGCTTCCTTGGTCCTGTTTCACTATCCTGGTACCTCGTCTTGGCGAACAGATTCCCCTTGACATACACCGGGTCTTTGTCCACTGGTGCATCCTTACCAGGGAGCTTTGCCTGCTGTGAAGGCGCCGCACGGCAGCTCAGGACCGACGGGAACACCGTGTCAGCTTGCTCCATGGCATAGGGGTACAGAGCATCACCAAATGCTGATACACAACAATTCCAGCAGAATTAATAAACTGAGAGTCAGTTAACCAAAAGATCGAACGAACATAATGCATGCAAGAAAAAAACAGTAATTTTTCCTGACTAGTCACAAGTCACAACATCCACTGACCACTGCTATGATACACTAATGAAGAAACAAACAATGCAAGCTGGCCTCCGTTAATTTATCCCCTGCTTTAAGAAGACGGGATGCCTATTCAAGAAACTAAACTTTTCTGTCTCCTCACTGGATTTAAGAAGACTCAGAGAATGGATGTTAATTCCAGAATAATATTATAATTAAGCATGCAATCGCTATCAAATTGGCCATTGACCTTCACTGGTCAAGCTATACTGTAGCTAACTAGCTAATTCCTCAAAACAGGCTTTCGGTCCTGCTATATTAATATAGCAACCACACGAATGTAGTAACTAGCTAATTCACCAGACAAAAGAAAATGTTGACAGTAACCTGGAAACAGGAATTAAGTGACTAGAATCCTGTTAATGGACCCAGTCCAATGCACTGAGTTCATTCATCCAGTAGCTACTAGATTTGAATCTTGACAATTCTGTCACGAACATCAGGCACAATTCAACATAGCAACCCTCTCTAACTTCTAACGGGAATCAAGAACCCATGAACAACAATGCAAGCTGGCATTCATTAATTTATCCCCTGATTTAAGAAGCGGGATGCCTATTCAAGAAACTAAGCTTATCTGTTTCCTCACTTGATTCAGTGAGTCGTTCCAAAAAGAGACCAAGAACCAGAACCTAATAGTATAATTAAGCACGCAATCGCTGTCAAATTGGGCATTGGCCTTCCCTGGTCAAGCTACACTGTAGATAACTAGCTAATTTACCAGACAAAAGAAAATGTTGACAGTAACCTTGAGGCAAGAACTAAGTGCCTAGAATCCTGTTAATGGACCGGGTCCAATGCACTGAGTTCATTCATCCAGTAGCTACTAGCAATTGAATCTTGACAATTCTGTCACGAACATCAGGCAAAAATCAACATAACAACCCTCTCTAACTGCTAACGGGAATCAAGAACCCATTAACAAAGGAACTTGAGAATGATCATCCAAGAAAAAAGACAGAGCAAGATTTCCTGAAGTCAGTCCGACAATTTTTTACAATTAAGCAGTTCAAGAACTTGGGATCATCCAAGAAAAAAGACAGACACGAAGCAAGATTTCCTGAAGTCAGTCCAACAAATTTTGGTACACTTAAGCAGGCATGTATTAATTGGTCATGAACCTAGACAGTCTGTTGGCTTTGTAGCCAATTAGTTAATCACCACACAGAGAAAATGAAGGGCAAAACTGACAGCAACCGTGGAGCGCTCGCTGAGTATTATGCAGTAACGCAGCCGTGAATCTTGACACTACACAAGGATGGATCTAATGCGTGACGCAATCGTCACGAAAAGCACGAGCGCCTGCCCGCGCAGGTTCATCGACAGATCAAGCGCCAGTTTCTTGCGGGAACAGATTCGAAGGAGCCGATCCGGCAAGAAGAAGTCACGTGCGTGGGGGATTCGGAGAAGAAAGGGTACCTACCTGAGCCAGGCGGAATAAACGGGAGTAAGGCGGCGTTGGACGTGTCCGCAGAGGAGGATGCGAGGCTGGTTGCCGTCCCCGGCCCCGAGGACGTCGCCGTGGAGTCGAGCGCGCGCGAAGCCGTGGTCGCGGCGGCGGCGGCGGAGGAGGTGGAGGCGGCAAAAAGCGGCGCGCAGGTATCAGACTCCAGCGCTGCCGCGGTGGTGCCGGCGAGCGCGGGGGTGAGCGGGGTCACGGCGGAGGCGCCGGCGGGGGTCTTGGACTCGGTGGTCTCCGGCGCGGAGACGGAGTCGTCGGGCGGGGCGACGGAGCCCATCGAGGAGGAGTCGGTGGACTCCGGCGCGACGGAGCCCATGGCGGGGAGGGGAAAGGGAAGGCTTGTGGAAGAAGAGATTCTGTTACGGTTGGTTACCGGGCAGTTGCGGGGGCGGGATGCGTTTGAGTTTCAGGAGGGGAATGGGAACGGAAGGATCTCGCCTTTTTAACCCAGCGCAACGGTCCATTGGCGTCGACGTTGAATAGAGCGCGAAGGCTACTTGTTCGACAAAAATGCTCCTTCATTCTCCTTTCTTTCTTTCTTTCTTTTTATTTTTGCGAAAACCCCTTCATTCTCCTTCGACTTGGAAATTATAGTAGGGCATCTTTTAGTAGCGGACCAAGAACTTCTAAAGCCTGGATAGACTGCAAATTTAAAGGCATAAAATAAGATAGTACAAATTTTGGTCTAATTTGCATGAAAATAGGTTGTGCCGGTCGCCAGAAACCCGTGCTGGCGTCATTCCTTCCAACATTTTTTATGCCGGAAACATCTTTCAACAAATTACTCTGTGATATCGTAAAAATAACCCGATTTCGCTGGAACATTGAAAATGCCTATACAACAAAAGAAAACATGTGTATGCAACAAATCTCAACAAGTTGTCGAAAAGCATTGAAAAGTACATCACAACACATGCAACATGAGAAATGAACGCATGCAACATATATACATGTCAAAATGGCTTTTGCAACATCAAAATCACTATCATCTGCCATAAAAAAATGGAGACATCGATATCGCTGCCATGGGGGGTGAGGGGCGAATATGGATCTCCATGGCCGCGTTGAATGTGGCAGACAGGCTGCGTGTGTTCGATGAAATGCTACTGACGTTCTCCTGCGTTTCTTTTTTATAAAAGAGGCGAAAGCTTTGCATTTTATATTGGTATAGGGGGAGCAAACAGGGCCTCAAACCATCTAAAAGGAAAATAAAGGACATGCTACATTAACTGATATTTTCCGTTTCGCACCCCCTTGGTCTTAAATTCTTTGCATGAGATTTGATGGTTTGTTGCTAGGATTCTCGGCATTCCTCTTTCCAAATTTCTCAAGAGATGATATGATGGTAGTCATGTCCCTTTCTAGAGAGGAGTTTTTTTGAAAGGAGCATACAAAATACCAATTAAACCCAGTCACTGCAACAATGCATTGCCCTAACGGCCATACAGATACACACAGCTAAAAAAATAAAAAAGAATTACAAAAAGGAAAAGTTCCGCTACAGTGATCCATTTGTTGAAACAGCGGTACTACCACCACCAAGACAACATCAAAAGTCCAGCTTCTTCAAAAGAGATGCCTCCAAGAAGGGAATAGTGCACAAACACTATCGTCGTGCGATCATAGATCTTAGGTTTTCACCCTGAAGAAAGTGAAGGGTTTCGCGGCTTAGTAAATCAAAATTTTCTACGGATGCGAACAGAGGGATGCCAAGATCTAATCTAGGAGATGCAAACAACGAGAGAGATTGGATTAGATCTTCATACCCTTGAAGATTCGCTGTGAGCGTTAAATCCGGAACGTGGGTGATGTAGTCGTACTTGCTTCTCCTCCTCGCGATCCGATCCGATCTAGCACCACAAGTGGCGATGCCTCCGTGAGATGCACACGTGCAGCACCTCGACGTCTCCTCCTTCCTTGGACCAGCAAGTATGGTGGAGAGATGGGTTGGATCTACAACACGGCCTGATGCAATTGGTGGAGAATTTCTGCAGCAGGCTTCGCCACAAGCGATCGGGAGGGAGAGGAGGGCGCAGGCGGCTAGGGTTGGAGGGAAGGTGTGTGTGGGGGGTGGTGCGCCCCCAGCCCTCTATATATAGAGGGTGGGCGCAGCCCCTAACCCCTCCCAAGCCTAGGCCGTGGCCAAGGAGGAGGAGTGGGGGGCAAAACCTCCCCCTTCTAGAAGGTCTATCTAGGTTTTACCCTAGCTGGTCGGTTGGGCCTATGGGGCCTTGTGCCCTTGGCCCAAAGGCCAGGGCACTCCCTCATAGGCCCATGCCCCTCCCGGGAAGGTGGGGCCACGTTGGTCCCCTTCCGGAAGGTTCTAAAGCTTCGGTACAATACCGATTAACGGAACAATTTGAACTCCAAAACTGCCTTTGCCTTATATGAATCTTATTCTCCGGACCATTCCGGAACCTCTCGTGATGTCCCGGATCCCATCCGAGACTCAACAAAAACTCATAAACCAATTATCCAATCTATCCTAGCGTCGAGACACGTTAAGTGTGTGACCTGCGGGTTCGAGAATATGCGGACATGATCTTCTATCAATAATCAGCGGAAGTGCGAAACCCATATTGACTCCCACATTCATCGATGATCATATCGGATGAACCACGATGCCAGGATTCAATCAATCCCATATATATATTCCCTTTGTCTCGCGATATTTTACTTGCCCGAGATTCGATCATCGGTACCGTCATACCTAGTTCAATCTCGTTCACAGCAAGTACTTTACTCGTTCCGTAATCCGATATCACTTTGTGATTAACTCCTTAACCACATGCTTGCAAGCGGTGTTGATATCGATTACCGAGTGGGCCCAAAGTATATCTCTCTGACTTGGGAGGGACAAATCCCATCTCAATACATACAACCCAACAGGTACTTTCCGATCACCTGAGAGACACCTTTATGATCACCCTCTCATAGGATGACGTTTGATGACCTCAAAGCTTTCTTCCGATACCAGGGAGTTGTATTATCTCATGGTCTAAGGAATACAATATTTGACATAGGAAAAGCTTCGCAAAGATGAACACGATGACACGATCTAATTGCTTCGCTTAGTTTGGGTCTGTCCATCACATCATTCTCCCAATGATATGATCTCATTATTAATCGACAACTCATGTCCATGGTTAGGAAACCTTAACCATCATTAATCAATGAGCTAGTCCATAGAGGCGTACTAGGGACACGGTGTTGTTTACAAACCACACAAGTATTAATGGTTCCGCTTAATACAATTCTAGCATGGAATATAAACATTATCATGAACAAGAATTATAATAATAACATCTTTATTATTGCCTCTAGGGCATAATTCCAACAGTCTCCCACTTGCACTAGAGTCAATAATCTAGTTTACATTTGGCAACAATCTCACACCCATGGCAATCGAGGTGCTGATCATGTTTTACGTGGAAGAGGTTTAGTCAATGGATCTGCGACATTCAGATCTGTATGTACTTTGCTAATCTTCAGATCTCCATCTACTATATAATCTCGGATTATATGAAACTTATGTTGATATGCTTGGTCTTTGGATGATATCTTGGTTCCTTAGCGAGTGCTATGGCGCCAGTGTTGTCACACAATATCTCCAGTGGGTCCAATGCACTTGGAACCACGCCAAGCTCAGTGATGAAGTTTCTGATCCCAACTCCTTCACTTGACGCTTCTGCAGCAGCCATGTATTCCGCTTCTACTGTAGATCCCGCGATCACGCTTTGCTTGCAGCTTCTCCAGCTCAAAGCTCCTCCATTCAAAATATACACGTATCACCGTCGAGATTTGGAATCATCCTTGTCGATTGTCGAAACTAGCATCGACGTAACCTTTTCTGACGATGTTCATCACCCCATAGACTAAGAACATTTCTTTAGTCCTATTTAGGTACTTTAGGATGTTCTTCACGGCTGTCGATGTTCCACTCTGGATCACTTTGATATCTGCGTCAAACTAAGAGCATTGGACACATCCGGTCTAGTACACAGCATGGCATACATGATAGAACCTATGGCGAGGCATAAGGCACTTTGCTCATAGCTTCCCTATCATTTACCGTGGCTGGACCGAGCCTTGCTCAACATCTTACCACGACAACATAGGCCTTGAACTTTTCTTTGCCTTATCCATTACGAACCTTTTCGAACTTTGTCTAGGTATGTACGGCTTAAAGCTATCGGTGTCTTTGTCTATCTCTATAGATCTTGATGCCCAATATATAAGACTTCACCTAGGTCTTTCATTGAAAAACACTTGTTCAAATAACTCTTCACATCGTTAAGCATGTTAATGTCATTTCCAATAATCAATATGTCATCCACATATAGTACCAGAAATGTCACCGATCTCCCACTCACTTTCTTGTAGATACAAGCTTCGTAGCAATTTGGAACAAATCCAAAGCTCTTGATCACTTGATCAAAATGAAGGTTCCAACTCCGAGATGCTTGCTTCAGTCCATAAATGGAACGCTCAAGCTTGCATACTTTATCAGCATCCTTAGGATCAACAAAACCTTCGGGTTGCATCATATACAACTCTTCATCAATGTTGCCATTGAGGAATGCAGTCTTGACATCCATCTGCCAAATTTCATAATCATGAAACGCAGCAATTGCTAATAAAATCCGAATGGACTTAAACATCGCTACGGGAGAGAAAGTCTCATCGTAGTCAACACCTTGAACTTGTCGAAAACCTTTCGCAACAAGCCGTGCTTTATAGACGGTAACATTACCATCCGCGTCTGTTTTCTTCTTGAAAATCCATTTGCACTCAACGGCCTTTCGGTCGCTAGGAGGGTCCACCAAAGTCCATACTTGGTTTTCGCTCATGGATCCCAATTCGGATTTCATGGCTTCTAGCCATTTCTCAGAGTCTGGGCTCATCATTGCTTCCTCATAGTTCGCAGACTCACTGTCATCTACTAACAAGACAGTTAAGACAGGGTTGCCGTACCACTCAGGAGGGGCACGCGACCTTGTCAACCTGCGACGTTCAGTAGCAGCATCGTCTGAAGCTTCATGATCCTTATCATTAGCTTCCTCTATTATTGGTGCAGGCGGCACTGGAACAATTTCAGGTGCTGCGCTACTCTCCAATTCAAGAGAAGGTTCAACAACCTCGTCTAGCTCTACTTTCCTCCCACTCACTTCTTTCGAGAGAAACTCCTTCTCAAGAAAGGAACCGTTCTTTGCGACAAACACTTTGCCTTCGATTCTGTGATAGAAGGTATACCTAATAGTTTCCTTAGGGTATCCTATGAAGACGCATTTCTCCGCTTTGGGTTCGAGCTTGTCCGGCATCAACTTCTTGACGTAAGCTTCACATCCCCAAACCTTAAGAAACGACAACTTAGGTTTAGCACCAAACCACAGTTCATATGGTGTCGTCTCAACGGATTTAGATGGTGCCCTATTTAAAGTGAATGCAGCGGTTTCTAATGCATAACCCCAAAATGATAACGGCAAATCAGTAAGAGACATCATCGATCGGACCATATCTAATAGAGTTCGATTTTGGCGTTCAGACACCATTTTGCTGTGGTGTTCCGGATGACGTGAGTTGCGAAACAATTCCGCTTGCTTTAAGATGCGTGAGAAAATCATAACTCAAATACTCGCCCCCACGATCGGATCGTAGAAACTTAATCTTTCTGTTACGATGGTTCTCCACTTCATTCTGAAATTCCTTGAACTTTTCAAATGTTTCAGATTTATGTTTCATTAAATAGATATACCCATATCTACTTAAGTCATCGGTAAAAGTGAGAAAATAGCGATATCCACCGCGCGTCGAAACACTCATCGGTCCGCACACATCGGTATGTATGATTTCCAACAAGTCCGTTGCTCGCTCCATCATACCGGAGAACAGTGTATTGATCATCTTGCCCATGAGGCATGGTTCGCATGTGTCAAATGATTCAAAATCAAGAGACTCCAAAAGTCCATCAGAATGGAGTTTCTTCATGCGCTTTACTCCAATATGACCTAGACGATAGTGCCACAAATAAGTAGTATTATCACTACCTACTTTGCATCTCTTAGCCTCAATGTTATGGATGTGTGTTTCATCCCTTTCGAGATTTAGAAGAAATAAACCATTCACAATAGGTGCATGACCACAAAAGATGTTACTCATATAAATAGAACAACCATTATTCTCCGATTCAAATGAATAACCGTCTTGCAATAAACACGATCCAGAAATAATGTTCATGCTCAACGCAGGCACATAATAACATTTATTAAGGTTTAAAACTAATCCCGAAGGTAAAACTAAGGAGAGCGTGCCGACGGCCATCACATCAACTCTTGATCCGTTGCCAACGCCAAGATCGTCACCTCATCCCTCGAAGCCGTCTATTCCGTAGCTCTGTTTCAAGTTACAAATATTAGCAACAACCAAAGATCAAATACCCGTGCACTACAACGAGGGCTAGTAAGGAAAACATCAATAACATGTATATCAAATATACCTTTGATGGTGCCACCTTCTTGTCCGCTAAGTACTTGGACGATTCGCTTCGATGACCCTTGTCCTTGCAATAGAAGCACTCAGTGTCTGGCTTAGGACCAGACCTGAGCTTCTTCTCAGCAGGGGCAACGCGCTTGCCGCCGCCTTTCTTGAAGGGCTTCTTTGCACCCTTACCTTTCTTAAAGGAGGGCTTGTTGACCATCAACACATGATTATCCTTTTTGATGTCCACCTCCGCTACTTCCATCTTAGCGAAGAGCTCAGCGATCATATCAGTGGAACCAATCTGATTGTGAGCAACTACAAAACTTTTGTAGCTAGGAGGGAGTGACTGCAGAACTCTGTCAATCTTGAGCTCCTCTGGAATCTTGCAGTCCAGTTGCTCAAGGCGTTGAGTGTAGCCCGACATCTTAATGGCGTGCTCACTAACGGAACTCCCTTCCTCCATCTTGCAGTTAAAGAATCTCTCAGAGATCTCATATCTCTCAGAACGGGCCTGAGTCTGAAACATAGTTTTCAGCTCCTCAAGAATCTCAAAGGGCCCGGGATAGTCTTCAAAACGATTTTGAAGGTCCGATTCCATAGCAAACAACATGGTGCTCTTAATCACACCATAATCATCTTTGCACGACTGATAAACAGCTTTCTCATCGGTAGCATGATCTGTGAGGCGTCACCTAGCGCTTTCTCAAGGACATAGTCCTTTTGACCGCCAGCGAGAATGATTCTCAGAATGCGGAACCATTTGGTGAAGTTAGACCCATTGTTTCTAAGCTTTTCAATCAGCAAAAACGTTGAAGTTGAAGTTGGACTTGGCCATTGGATCTACAGTATTTGCAAGTACAATTTAGACTATGTTCATGATAAATAGTTCAACTTAATCAAATTACTAGATGAACTCCCACTAAATTCAACATCCCTCAAGTTGTTTAGTGAACATGATCCAAATTCACCACACCTAATCCGATCATCACGAGAAGAGATGTGGTTTCAATGGTGGACAACGAAGTGTCGATCATATCATTCATATGACTCATGCTTAACCTTTCGGTTCATGTGTTCCGAGGCCATGTCTGTACATGCTAGGCTTGTCAAGTTAGACCCAAGTATTTCCGCGTGTGCAAAACTGGCTTGCACTCGTTGTATGTGAGCGTAGAGTCTATAGCACCCGATCATCACGTGATGCTTGGACACGACGAACTTTCACAACGGTGCATACTTGGGGAGAACACAGTTTTTATCTTGATCTTTAAGTGAGGAATCATCTTATAATGCTACCATCGCGATCTAAGCATAATAAGATACATAAAAGGATAAACATCACATGCATATAACTTTATGTGACATGGTATAGCCAATCTTCGCAATGATCTCCATCTTGTGCGTGACATGATCTCCATCACTCCGCCATGATTGCCTCCACCACGAATAGCAACTACAACTATTGCTAACTACTTAGCGATAAAGTGAAACTATTACATGGCGTATAAGAAGTTGACACACAGGTCATACACAATTATAAAGACAACCATATGGCTCCTGCCGGTTGTGTACTCATCGACATGCAAGTCATGAAACATTACAAAACATGATCATCGCATACATTATACACATCACATCTTGGGCCATACCATATCACAGAAAACACTCCCTGCAAAAACAAGTTAGACGCCTCTACTTTGTTGTTGCATGTTTTACGTGGCTTATGGGAGTAGATGCTAAGAACGATTCTTACCTACGGAAAGCCACAACGGTGATATTATGGTTGCCAAACTCCGGTATAAATCCCATGACAACTATAGTGAGAGAAACAGGCATCCACCAGCCGCATGTGTGGAACAAGCCACACGTCAAGTGCGGAGCCGGTCTCGCGAACGACGTCGCGTAAGGTTGGCCTGGACCGCTTCAACCTCACTATCCAGCGTCATAAGAAGAACACAAACAAGAGGCTTGCAACAGAAAACATCAACGCCCGCAACAACCATGTTGTGTTCTACTCGTGAATCACATCTATGCATAGATCTAGCTCTGATACCACTTAAGGGTTTCGCGGCATAGTAAATCAAAATTTTCTACGGATGCAAACAGAGGGAAGCCAAGATCTAATCTAGGAGATGCAAACAACGAGAGAGATTGGATTAGATCTTCATACCCTTGAAGATTCGCACAGCGGAACGTTCGTCGGAACGTGGGTGATGTAGTCGTACTTGCTTCTCCTCCTCGCGATCCGATCGATCTAGCACCACAAGTGGCGATGCCTCCGTGAGATGCACACGTGCAGCACCTCGACGTCTCCTCCTTCCTTGGACCAGCAAGTATGGTGGAGAGATGGGTTGGATCTACAACGCGACGGCGCGGTGCAATTGGTGGAGAATTTCTGCAGCAGGGCTTCGCCTACAAGCAGTCGGGAGGGAGAGAGGAGGGCAGCATGGAGGCTAGGGTTGGATGGGAAGGTGTGGGGGGGGTGGTGCACCCCCAGCCCTCTATATATAGAGGGGTGGGCGCAGCCCTAACCCCTCCCCCAAGCCCTAGGCCGGCGGCCAAAGGAGGAGGAGTGGGGGGCAAGGAAACCTCCCCCCTTCTAGAAGGTCTATCTAGGGTTTTACCCTAGATGGCCGGTTGGGCCCTATGGGGCCTTGTTCCCCTGGCCCAAAGCGTCCAGGGCACTCCCTCATAGGCCCATGCCCCCTCCCGGAAGGTGGGGCCACGTTGGTCCCCTTCCGGAAGGTTCTAGAAGCTTCCGGTACAATACCGATTAACCCGGAACAATTCCGAACTCCAAAAACTGCACTGCCTTATATGAATCTTATTCTCCGGACCATTCCGGAACCTCTCGTGATGTCCCGGATGCCATCCAAGACTCCGAACAAAAACTCATAAACCAATTATCCAATCTATCCTAGCGTCGAGACACGTTAAGTGTGTGACCCTGCGGGTTCGAGAATATGCGGACATGATCTTCTATCAATAATCAACAGCGGGGTCTGGAAACCCATATTGACTCCCACACATTCATCGATGATCATATAGGATGAACCACGATGCCAGGATTCAATCAATCCCATATATATATTCCCTTCGTCTCGCGATATTTTACTTGCCCGAGATTCGATCGTCGGTACCGTAATCCGATATCACTTTGTGATTAACTCCTTAACCACATGCTTGCAAGCGGTGTTGATATCGATTACCGAGTGGGCCCGAAGTATATCTCTCCGACTTGGGAGGGACAAATCCCATCTCGATACATACAACCCAACAGGTACTTTCCGATCACCTGAGAGACACCTTTATGATCACCCTCTCATAGGATGACGTTTGATGACCTCAAAGCTTTCTTCCGATACCAGGGAGTTGTATTATCTCATGGTCTAAGGAATACAATATTTGACATAGGAAAAGCTTCGCAAAGATGAACACGATGACACGATCTAATTGCTTCGCTTAGTTTGGGTCTGTCCATCACATCATTCTCCCAATGGTATGATCTCATTATTAATCGACAACTCATGTCCATGGTTAGGAAAACTTAACCATCATTAATCAATGAGCTAGTCCATAGAGGCGTACTAGGGACACGGTGTTGTTTACAAACCACACAGGTATTAATGTTTCCGCTTAATACAATTCTAGCATGGAATATAAACATTATCATGAACAAGAATTATAATAATAACATCTTTATTATTGCCTCTAGGGCATAATTCCAACAGAAAGTCCACGCTCTCAAAACAATACCTTCAACAAGACCATTGCCAGGCACAACCAATTAAGGCCAGACCCTGGGTTTTCACCCTGAAAGGTAGGACTAGAAACTTGTCTTGTGCAGTTGCCTCCACTTGCATGCTACTGCTCCAAGTCACGAGTCACCAAGCCATTCCTCATCACCACCCAAACTCGAACCACCATTGTCAGTCCTCAGATCTCGGTCTCCGTGACATTCTTCGTCAGCACCATGGAACAAAAACATGTCCCATGATATTAACAGCCAACAGAGCTTCGAAGTGCTCCCTCTGAATCCAAACGGTCAGAATAAAACATGGGTATGCATGACCGAATACCTCCAATCCGGCAATCTTCTAGAGAGGAGGTGAGTGTCCAAGCAAGGGCGTGCCAATATTGGAGTACCATGGACATCCAAATTCCATATTGAACAACACTTGTGGGCATGAAAGACAGGTGGATTTGGTGGTTTAAATCCTCATGGAGCATTTCCATTCGCTAAGAATGTACTTCTCCATATCAGGGACGCACTTGCAGGTGGGTTAATGAGGCCACCCCCGCTTTGCCACCAGATCAGATGTCCCACGGCCAGTTCTATATAGCAAGCCATGTGGATAAATGATATTTTTGTAGAGGTCCATGTCTTCCATACAATCTGAAAGTACAAAGGAAGTCGCCTAGAGGGGGGTGAATAGGCTTTTAAAATTATTACGGCTTAGGCTCAAGTAAATGCGGAATAAAACTAACGTTTAATTTATTGAGCACAAAACCTAGCCACTAAGTTCACCTAGGTGCACCAACAACCTATGCTAAGCAATACAAGCAACAAGGTGATAGCAAGGTATAAATACTTCAAGCGCGATGGCTATCACAATGTAAAGTGCATAAGTAAAGGGTTCGGTTGAGAGATAACCGATGGACGCGTAGACGAAGATTTGTTTCCCGAAGTTCACTTCCAAAGAAGCTACGTCTCTGTTGGAGAGGTGCGATAGCGCAATGCTCTCCGAACGCCACAAATGGCTCACCTCGAGGTGTGGTGGCTCGATGCTCACCCAACACCACACAAGGCCTCACCACGGATGCGGAAGCACGCAACTCACCGACGCCACAAAAGGCTCACCCTATTCTCCCAAGTGCACACCATAAAAGGCGGGCACTTGCTCCACTATGGGACGCTTGAGGTCGGTCACCGAACCCGTACAAGATTGGGGCTAACTCCACAACTCAATTGGAGGCTCCCAACAACAAAGCCACAAAAGGCCAACAATGCCACAAAAGGCCAACAACGCCACAAAAGGCTACAAGACCACAAAAGGTCAACAAGACCACAAAAGGTCAACAATCCAACCACACAACCGTCTAGGGTTCCAAGGAACCCAAGAGAAACAAGCTCACAAGCTTGAACTCGCCGAATCTCCGAGGAGAACTCAAACCTATGCACCAAATGCAAGGGCAAGTCCTTCTCTCCCAAATTCCAACAAAGATACAAAATTTATTGGGGGAATAAGGGAGGAAGAACAAAAAAGGAGAACACAAAACTCTCCAAGATCTAGATCCCAATGATTCCTTCACAAAGAAGGGATTTAGCTTGGGGGGTTGTAGATCTAGATCTCCTCTCTCAAATCCCTCAAAAAGATGCAAGAATCATATGAGGGGAAAGGGAGAGGGAAAGCTTCTTCATGGTTGACAATGGAGGAGAGAGAGAAAGCCAAGAACCAAGAAGAAAAGCTAGTACCCACGAAGGGGAAGAGGACCTCCTTTTAAAGGGCTCCCAGATCTGCCCGTTATGGGCATTCGCGACTCCTGGCCCGAACTTCCGGTGGGAGGCCGAAAGTTCCGGTGGCACACAGCCAACGGTCAAAAACTGCGGAGCGAGAAACTGAAAAAGCGAATCCTGGTCGGAACTTCCGCCGGTTCACCGGAACTTCCGGTGGGAGCGAAACTTCCGGTGGATGTTCCGACAGAAGTTCCGTCAAATAGACATATTCAAAACAGAAGGTTACTGAACGTGAGCGGAACAAAAGCCGGAAGTTCAATAGGAACTTTTGGCGGCAACTAGGCCTGAGCAGAACTTCCGGTCCCTGGCCGGAACTTCTGGTGGGAGCGAAACTTCTGGTTGAAATTTCGACTGAAGTTCCGTCAAATAGCACATCCAAAACAGAAGGTTACTGAACGTGAGCGAGAGAAGACCTAGAACTTCCACCGGAACTTTCGGCGGCAAAGATGCCCTAGTGGAACTTCCTGTGGGAAGCCGGAACTTCCGGTCAGGGAAATTCCAGAAACCAGAAAACCAGAAACGCAATAACTTTTGCATCCGAACTCCAAACGGGATGAAACCAATTTTGTTGGAAAGATAACGACGAATAGAATCCAAACCAATTTTGTTTGAAATATTGGGTATCACCTTGGGAGAAAATACCATGAATATATATATGAAGTATCCCCCAAGGTGTGGAGCCGGAAAACTCACAAGATCAAAAACCGCAATAAGATATGCAAGTGAAATCCTTATTTGATGAACTAGAGCTTGTTATGATGATGACCACAAGCTCTAGATCCTCTCATGGACAAGAACCAAAAAACAACCAAGAAAGATGATGCTATGAATGCAAAGGTTTGAGCTCTCTCCAAACGATGCAAATGAGACACCCGCTTGAGAGCCCCTCTTGATAGTATGGCTATCTATCCTAAACCCGGTCTCCCAACTAACAACACGAGACCGGCAAAAGAGAAGCCCTATCAACATACCTTTGCCTTGAGCATCCCACTTGAACTTGATGTAGACCGTCTTGTTTTTCTATAGTGGGAACACCTTTCTTGTTTGCTCTTGCTTGATGAAGACGAAGACTTGCAAATTGCTCCCCCATACTCCATGGGGAAACCTCTTCTTTGAACTTGTCTTCATCATTCCACGAGCACGAGGATGGCAAGCTTCAAGCATGAGATCTTCTAGAGATGGCGCATCTTGAGCTCGCCCTTCTTCATCCCTACTTGAGGTTGATCCATCTTGATGCAACTCTTTGCACATGCCTTGATCGACCTTCAAGCTCCTTCTTTCTTCATGATTCCAATGGGCACAAAGCCCTTGGACATTTCTTCATCTTCCAACCTTGAGACCAACACATGGCCCAAGCGATGCCAATGGAAAAACCTACAAGTGAAACTTAATTTACACATTAGTCCATAGAGATTGTCATTAATTACCAAAACCACACATGGGGGCATACATGCCCTTTCACAATCTGCTCGAAGGATCAAGGTAATGCTACTTGTGGTTGTGGTATTGGGGTGTGTGCTCTTGACAAGCAATGTTTCCAATATAGTTGCGTCAAATTGGGTGTTGAGTCTAACTGGTAAAACAGAAGACTAAAAATCCTCTTTAGTTTAGCATGTTGGACTCAAAATCCTTGCTATGTTTGTTATGGTTCAAATCAACCTCAAAACGAATAATGAATGAATGTAGGCTGTCAACTAGGTAAGCTTGTGGCTCGATCACAGAAGGGGTGGTCATAGGACGCAGTGAATATTGTCTATTGTCGTCTTCAATGGTTTGGGTGAGACAAGTTTCACCGAACCAGCCAAGGACCTCGTTTCCTTTATCATTTTAATTTAGTATCACCTCGATGACTGGATATCAATCTAGACAACAATAATAAATGGGCACTAATCTTAAGGCTATGTTCATCTCTCGAAATATCTTTGTGGTACACAAATCAGAACAAAGGATTAAATATGGGATATTCATCTGTTGTAGATCAAGAAGGTTTTGAATCTGGTAATATCTAGTAAGTAAAATTAACTCAAGATAAATAGATCCAGTGAAAACAGAACAGAGTAACATAAGATTGTTTTTATCATTGTATCATGCTCATAATCTAATTAGCTGTTTTGTTGGGATTGTCTCGGTTCACACGGGACCTAACACATTCGAGGCTTCAGATGGAGAAGAGGAGCTTGCACCTCTAGCATACCAAATTCGCTGGACATGTTTTAACAAAATTATGATCCATGTTGGTCTCTATATCCATGATACCTTCCAAGAATGTGATGATTCGTACATCTTGGGCCTTCTTTTCCAGTCAAACAAAAAATGCCATGGCGATCTTCAACCTATTAATTTGCCTTTTACATGCAAAAAACCTTTCCTCGCCAAATTGTCTCTTGAAAACAAATATAAATCCTTCTTCCCCGTGCTTTTATGTGAATTTCTTGGTTGATGATTGTTGCTGTTGTAATGCCAACCTCATTGGCATTCCTTGTAGCTCCCAAACTCTTCCTACAGATCTTGGTCTCGTCGTGCTCTTCGTTTACATATGTAGAAAGTGATTATGAACATCATGATGAGCAAAATAAAGTCACTAGAATAGCTAAAATCACATAAGCTCTGCTTATGGTTGCAGGTTTTGTCCTTCTTGTTGTCAGGAATATGCAACTTGTATTCCAAGGAGGCCAAAAGCCACAATATATAGTACATGTATATGTGTGAAATATGCAGGAAACCCCCTAACTAGTAAGAAAACTATAATATACAAATATCTCTCTAACACTTGCCTATATTGATGTAGGTAAAACTTCTATATTGATTGAGTGGCAGAAGACAACATGGTATTTGGTGCCCGCCCGTTTGCCTGGTCCCTTTGCATTGCCATCAAAAAAGCATCCCCCATGAGCCCAGATGCATACGCTCATGGTTCCAGGCTTCCAGCCGGTACGTCCAGCACCCAAAGCACTCCCTGAATCGAAACGCCGACATTTCTTATGGATTTGCTTGCATTGGTAAACATTTGATGAGTTTAAATTTTGGCATGTGGGAAGGAATTTTGGATCTTGATTGAGCATTCAACATTCAGCAACCTAACAGGACAGAGTCAACAATATGACCATATGGTGTCACTGACCGTAACTTTTTTCATCTGCATGCAAATGACACCGTCTAGAATTCTAAAAGCCTCATCATCTTTATGACCTTTCTTGCTCGCTGTACACATGAGGTTGACAGTACTCTCTTTGTAACTCTTTTGTATTATCCCATCTAATCTTTTTGTAATCCTTTATTATCATCTATAGTGAAATCACTAAATCTCATAGCTTGTTGTGAAAAATGGCTAAATTGCCCATGCTTCCTGACATCTATTTTTCAAGACCTGGGAGCTATACATTTTAACCATTTAGACTACAAGCATATATCTTTGTTCTTTTCTAGGAAACATGTATAATATACTTGAGAGGGATTTACTAGTTTTCATGTCAATGTCAAATTTAACTGTTATATTATATTAAGAAATAGAAAAGGAGCAGCTTGTTCGGCCACATGTCCTAAAACTATTGTGCTAATTGGCGAAAATTATTTGCCGATTCGGGTTTGCAATGATTATAAGAGTATGATTAACCAGGCAAATTGATACGTCGGAAACGTATCTATAATTTTTTATGTTTCATGCTTGTTTAGTATCTACTTTGCTTTGCTTTGTCCACACTTTGAGGTGTTTTTATATGTTTTCTGGTACTAACCTATTAACAAGATGCCACAGTGTCAGTTGCCTGTTTTCTTCCGTTTTTGGTTCCAGAAAGGCAGAAAATCAATATTCTCATAATTGGACGGAACAAAAGCCAAAGTCAATATTTTGTCGTGGGGAACACGAAGCCAGAGTACGAGACGGATGAGACCCACCAGGGGGCCACACCCCTTGGCCACGCGGAAGAGCCCACCCCGCTCCTGGGGGGGTGCAGCCGCCCTGGTGGCCCTCCAGCCTCGCCTCTTCGCCTATAAGAAGACTCCGATGCCTAAACCCTAAGGACTCGATCAAAATTCCACGAAACCGTCTATAGCCGCCGCCACCATCGTCCCTAGATCGGGGGTATCTAAAGCTCTTCCCGGCACCCTGCCGGAGGGGAGATAATCCTGGAGGCCTTCTTCTTCATCATGCCAGCCTCCGATATGAAGCATGAGTAGTTCCACCTTGGACTACGGGTCCATGCAGTAGCTAGATGGTTGTATCTCCTCCTTGTTATTTCATGTCTAGATCTTTGTGAGCTCCGTTCATGATCAAGATCTCATCTATTTGTAATCATGCATGTTGTGTTTGCGGGGATCCGATGGATATTGAGATTACTATGTCAGATTGATTAGTAGTTTTGTCTTACTGATTCTATCATGTCTATGTTTTTTGTGATCTTGCATGCTCTCCGTTGTTAGTAGTTATCTTGGTTAAGTAGTTGCTAGTGACTCCAAGAGGGGGTATTTCTGCTCGATAGTGGGTTCATGCCTCTACTTAATCAAGGGAAGTGACAGAAATCTCTACGGTTGTAGATATGTTGTTGCCACTAGGGAGAAAACAACGGTCTCTTGTTCATGGAACAAGTGGATTGTTTACCTTACACACTTTTCTTAAATAAGTTGTCTGTTGCTTGCAACTTAATACTGGAGGGGTTTGGATGATAACCCAAAGGTGGAGTTCTATTCATAGATGCAGTTGGATGGCGGTCTATGTATATTGTTGTATTTCCCAATCGAATCTTATAGGATCTTTATGTCTAGTATTGCATTGTTATGCCTTGCTCAGTCCTGTCAATTGCCCTGCTGTAATTTGCTTACCTAGCATGCCATGTTTGTTTATATAAGGAAAACACCTCTAGTGAATTATGGACCCCGGTCCAATCTTTACCATTGATACATCTTCCACTGTTACTGTTTACTTGCTGCAAACCATCATCACCTTCCACACCATGCAGCCAATCCTTTGTTACAGCAACCGGTGAGATTGACAACCTCACTGTTCGTTGGGGCATAGTCTTGATTTTGTGTTATGCAAGTTTCCATGTTGCTTGCAACACCTTTGAGACGTTTCCTTCCTCCTACTAGTTCGATAACCTTGGTTTCTTACTGAGGGAAGACTTGCTGCTGTGCTGCATCACACCTTGCTCTTGGGGTTTCCCAACGAAGCGCTCCACGTTGACCAGTCGCCATCAACAAGTTTTCTGGCGCCATTTCCTAGGAGGCTAAGGACGTCTGCACAAGGGGAGTCCTCCTCAACCTTTCTCTTTACTTTGTTTTTAGTTTGCTTAGTTTCTTTTGCTTGGTTTTGTTTGCCTCTTTTAATCAAAAACTCCAAAAAATTAGTTTAGTTTGGTTTGCTTTCTTTTATCAAAAAAAAAACAAAAAAAATAGTTCCTGCTCTAGCTGCTGCTGTTTTTGGCTTGCTCCAATTTTGCCAAAATGAACTCTGCTGAGAACACCAAGTTGTGTGACTTCACTAGCACAAACAACAATGATTTCCTTAGCACTCCTATTGCTCCACCTGCTCCTGATGCTACCTCTTATGAAATTAAGCCTGCTTTGTTGAATCTTGTGATGAGAGAGCAATTTTCTGGTGCTAGTTCTGATGATGCTGCTGCCCATCTCAATAGCTTTTTTGAACTTTGTGAGATGCAAAAGTATAAGGATGTAGATGGAGATATTATTAAGCTCAAGATGTTTCCTTTCTCCTTGAGAAGAAAAGCTAAAGAATGGTTGCTATCCTTGCCTAGAAATAGTATTGATTCTTGGATTAAGTGCAAGGATGCTTTTATTGGAAAGTACTACCCTCCTGCTAAGATTATATCAATGAGAAGTGATATTATGAAATTTAAACAACTTGATAATTAACATGTTGCTTAAGCTTGGGAAAGAATGAAATCTTTGGTTAAGAATTGTCCCACTCATGGACTTACTGCTTGGATGATTATCCCGACTTTTTATGCAGGTTTGAACTTCTCTTGAAGAAACCTGTTGGATTCAGCTGCTGGAGGTACCTTTATGACCATCACCTTGGGTGCTGCAACAAAACTCCTTGATAATATGATGGTTAATTATTATGAATGGCACACTGAGAGAGATCCACATGGTAAGAAGGTAAATTCTGTTGAAGAAACCTCCTCTTTGAGTGATAAGATTGATGTTATTATGGCTATGCTTGTTAATGGGAAAGCTCCTTTAGATCCAAATAATGTTCCCTTAGCCTCTTTGGTTGCTCAAGAAGAGCAAGTTGATGTGAACTTCATTAGAAACAACAATTTTGGCAACAATACTTATGGTAATTATAGGCCTTATCCTCCTAATAATGGAAATACTTATCCTGGTAGATCTGGAATACCTAGTGAAGATAGGATTCTAGAAGTTGAAAGATCCACTAAAAACTTTATGCAGATGTAATATGAGCAAAAACAAGATATTCACTAAAACTATGGAAGAACAATCTATTATCTTGAAAAATATTAGTAATCAGCTTGAGAATCTGAATAGAGAAATTCCTAGTTTACAGTCAAAAATTTTGAGTGTTGAGAAAAATATTTCCTCTTTGTCTGAAGCACAGTCCTCCTTGATTAATAAAATGGCTTCTAAACCTGAAACCATGGAAAGTAACTTTGCTGCTACTCATGCCATACAAGTTACTATTGATGAAAATGTTAGACTGTTAGCTCAACTTCATGCTAAGTGGGAAAGGGAAGCTGAAATTGATAGAAACAATAGTGTGTGCACCATCACTAGAATGGATACCACTAAACCACAAGAAGTCCCTATTCCTCCTCCTATAGTACCTAAGCCTAATGAGTCTACTACTAGTGATGCTAAGTTTGATTTTGATTTTGATGGTTGCAATATTTCTGAAGTAATTCTGTTCCTGCAAAAACTTGCTAGAAGTCCTGATGCTAGTGATATGCATGTTTCTTTCACCAAACACATTACAAATGCTCTTGTTAAAATTAAGGATGGGAAGTTAAAACACAAAACTTCTATTCCTAGGAAAGTAGAAGATAGTTGGGAACCCATTATTAATATGCAAGTGAATGACTTTGATCTCAAAGCTTCATGTGATCTTTGTTCCAGTGTCTCTATTATGCCTAGGAAGATTTATAAAATGCTTGATTTGCCACCTTTGGAAGATTTTTATTTGGATGTCCCACTCAATGATAATTTTAAGAAAAAACTCATGGGAAGTATTAATGATGTTCTCATTATGGTTAACAATGCTTATGTCCCTATTGATTTCTATGTTTTGGATGTTGAATACAATGCTTCTTGTCCTATTACTTTGGGACGACATTTTCTTAGAACTGTTGGTGCCATCATTGATATGAAAGAAGGCATCATTAAATATCAATTTCTATTCAAGAAAGGTATTGAACACTTCCCTATGAGGAGAGAGAAGTTGCTTTTTTCTCCTCCTTTGAAAGCAAGGTTTGATGTTAATGCTTCTTCATTTGAAAATACTTGATTTCTTGCTTCTTGTGCCTAACTTAAAGGCGTTAAAGGAAAGTACTTGTTGGGAGATAACCCAAGAGTTTAATTGAGTCTTGAAAGTTATTACTTCAGTAATGACCTCTCATTATCCTTCTTGTTTGCTTTTTGTGTCAAGAATGACCTCTAATAAGAGGGAAGTAAGATTTGGGGAGTTGCTGTCCCGAAATAGATTTCGGTCCTCCACCATAAAAATTCATGAGGAGTCTTAGTAAGTCGGATTGAGCTGAAAATTTATGAATAAATCTCCCAGTATGTTAGCTAACTCTCCTTAGTTCAAAACTTTTTGATTTGAGCAATACAAGGTCTTCGAAAAAATCGGTTTTTACCTGCTAGTCTGTTTTGACAGATTTCTGCCATTATTTGCATTTGCTTCTTATTGATTCCTTTTTGGGTTCTTTTTGGGAAATTGAGCTTTTTGAAGGAGTTGCTACAGTAGCTTGTGTTTTTATTGAAAAGTTCTGCTATTCTAAATCTAAACCCAAGGGTCTATTATCTTTTGAATACACTAATGTTGCTAATGAAGATTGTGTGAAGTTTTGTATGAAGGAAAAATTTTAGGTGTAGAGAGAGAATGATGTAATGAGATAAAGAATGGACAAAAGCTCAAGTTTGGGGATGCCACCCCGGTGTCATCCCAATAAATATCCAAGAGGTACAAGTGTCAAAGCTTGGGGATGCCCAAGGCATCCCCTTCTTCATCAAGAAAAAGCTTAGGTCTTTCTAGACACTTCGTTTTATTGTTTCATGCACTGTTGTGTTGTTCTTGGAGCGTCTTAATTTTCGTTTGCTTTGCTTAGTTTATTTAGTTTGCTTGAATAAAGTAGTTTGGACCCCCGTTCTCACTGTGTTGCTTCAAATAAGTCGATTGGTGTTGGAAAGGAGTAGAAAGTTCTTGCTTGAAAGTGCAAAAGGAGCTTGCATTGACTGTGACTTAGACTTTAGCATGTCATGCTAGGTATTGTTTTGACCTTATGCTTAGTTATTATTGATGTAGCATGACTTGTTCCAAACAATTGGGATTGCTTAGTGTGCCTTGAAAGAATCATGCGTTGTTTTAGCATACAAAAGCATAGTATTGTGGTATTTTCCTTTGATGCTTTGTTTGGGTTGACTTGACACATGCTCACACCATGTTTTGACTATGAACAAGTCACCATATCCTCTATGATTATTTAGTCCTTGACTTGTAGTACCACTTTATGCTTGGATTAGTAATGTTTTGTCGCTCCGCATGATTATGGCCATTATTGCTCTCTTAGTTGGTTGCTCCCAGTCTTTTGCTAGCCTCCACTTGTGTGAGTAAGCTCTACTCATGCTTCCAACTCCCAAAAAACCAAGTTATTCCAAAGTGTCCACTATAAATTCATATGCACGGTGTGTTACACCATTCCAAGTATATTATTGTTTTCATCTATCTTCCAATTAAAAAGTATTTTGTTATGTGAAAACTTAGTGATTAAAGCCTCACGAACTTGATGGCACATTTTATATTTCTTGCCCCTAATAAACTTGAACCATTGTGTCATCTAAGTTGTATATGTTTGCACTTATACGTTGGAATTAGCAGAACCATGTTTTCATGGGTAACGTTTTCAACATTGCACTTGTACTTTGTACACAGTTGATATCATGCTCTTTTGTCTATGGATGTCGCCGGTGTGAAATAAAAAGGGAGCTTGTAAGTCCATGGAGTTATGTATTTTGTGTTAGAGAAACGCCTGGGCCGCTAGCATAATCCATGCCTAATCATGGTGGGAACTTGCAGCATCACCATAATGAGCAATATGTGAAGCATACTCAATAAAAACCTATGCAAATAGCAAATAAAAGATTGCTGAGATGCTCATTGTCTGCTTGCCTTGTCATTTTGGTTATGGGATAGCTCCTGTACCATGTGCAAGGGGCACCCCGTTGGTGGTTCTCTATGATACACATATACTTACTATGACAAGAACTTACAGGTGGCGAAAGTTGAATAGCATGAGGTGCGGCCTCGTATTCAAGGGACATGAGATTGCCAACTTATACTTTGTCAAGCATATACTCCATAGTTTGTTCAGTTTAACCTTAATCACTTCAAGATGCTTATGATAGGGGCAATGAGGACTGAAAGCTAACAAGTACCATAATTTTTGGAAGCTCTTTTTGAAACTTGAAATCCCTGCTTCCCTTATGACGGGCCTTTCTTTCACCATTTTATTGAGTCTCCACCTTCAACCTTTAGGCACCAGTTAAGAGAGCATAGTTGCCATTCTTAGTTTTATGTGCAGTGTTCCAAAACTTATTGATTGATGCATATTGTTGATATTGCTTGTTCTTGTGCTATTTGTATCTAGTCACTCTTATGAACTTTGAAGGTGTCCTATGCATCTATTTGCTTCTCTATGAGGGACAAGCTGAATGCCATTATGCCATGTTTTCTGTATGTGAAACAAACAAACATTTTCAATGCATGTTATTTATGATCTTTGTTTGTAGCCTTTCATGTTGCATGCTTAGTTACTTTGTATTATTGTTAGAACTCCATCTTTCATGCACATGTTAAGAGTTCTTTGATCCCAGCTTTCAATGCTTGCAAATGGTATGGTTTGATCTTGGTTTTGATGGTGCATGTCACCTCAAAAATTATTCTTTTATCACTTACATACTCGAGGACAAGCAGGAGTTAAGCTTGGGGATGCTTGATACGTCAGAAACGTATCTATAAATTTTGATGTTCCATGCTTGTTTAGTATTTACTTTGCTTTGCTTTGTCCACACTTTTAGGTGTTTTTATATGTTTTCTGGTACTAACCTATTAACAAAATGCCACAGTGCCAGTTGCCTGTTTTTTTTTCTGATTTTGGTTCCAGAAAGGCAGAAAATCAATATTCTCAGAATTGGACGGGACAAAAGCCAAAGTCAATATTTTGCCGTGGGAAACACGAAGTCGGAGTACAAGACAGAGGAGACCCACCAGGGGGCCACACCCCCTGGCCGCACGGGTGGGCCCACCCCGCGCCTGGGGGGTGCAGCCGCCCTCGTGGCCCTCTAGCCTCGCCTCTTCTCCTATAAGAAGCCCCCGATGCCTAAACCCTAAGGACCCGATCAAAATTCCACGAAACCGTGTAGTAGCTAGATGGTTCCATGTAGTAGCTAGATGGTTGTATCTCCTCCTTGTGCTTTCATGTCTAGATCTTGTGAGCTCTGTTCATGATCAAGATCTCATCTATTTGTAATCATGCATGTTGTGTTTGCGGGGATCCGATGGATATTGAGATTACTATGTTAGATTGATGTTTTGTCTTATTGATTCTATCATGTCTGTGTTGTTTGTGATCTTGCATGCTCTCCGTTGTTAGTAGCTATCTTTGACAAGTAGTTGCTAGTGACTCCAAGAGGGGTTATTTATGCTCGATAGTGGGTTCATGCCTCTACTTAATCAAGGGAAGTGACAGAAATCTCTATGGTTGTAGATGTGCTGTTGCCACTAGGGAGAAAACAACAGTCTCTTGTTCATGGAACAAGTGGATTGTTTACCTTACACACTTTGCTTAAAGCAGTTGTTTGTTGCTTGCAAAGGTGGACTTCTAGTCATAGATGCAGTTGGATGGTGGTCTATGTATATTGTTGTATTGCCCTCATAGGATCTTTATGTCTAGTATTGCATTGTTATGCCTTGCTCAGTCCTGTAAATTGCCCTGCTGTAATTTGTTTACCCAGCATGCCATGTTTGTTTATCTAAGGAGAACACATCTAGTGAACTATGGACCCCGGTCCAATCTTTACCATTGATACATCTTCCACTGTTACTGTTTACTTGCTGCAAACCATCATCACCTTCCACACCATATAGTTAATCCTTTCTTACAGCAACCGGTGAGATTGGCAACCTCACTGTTCGTTGGGGCAAAGTCTTGAGTTTATGTTGTGCAGGTTTCCATGTTGCTTGCAACACCTTTGAGACGTTTTCTTCCTCCTACTGGTTCGATAACCTTGGTTTCTTACTGAGGAAAGACTTGTTGTTGTGTTGCATCACACCTTGGTCTTGGGGTTTCCTGACAAAGCGCTCGACGTTGACCAGGCGCCATCACAAATCGTTCTATGTCAGAAAATTAGTAGAACCCATGAATACTTGCATAGAATAGAATCAACATGTGTTCAACGATGTATTGTTCGACAAGAACACTTCCCAACCAAAATAAGTGATGGTGAATAGCTTCTTGTATATACCAGCCACTAAATTGCAAACCATTGCAATGTATGATGACATCTGCTTTTACACTTTAGGAATGCTAAGTGGGCTAAAAATGAAGCGATATATAAAATTAGGCATGACTATGCCATACCAAGTCTAAAAGATTTGAAGAAATCTCTGTAATATTTGTATCTAAATTTGCTCCATCGGGTGGTCAGGATATGAAGGAAGTGGCTTAGGAGGTATCACCGGACTCTAAAAACTTATTGTTAACATGTTCACCACTTTTGCCATATGTGATATTTTATAGAAAATTGATTATTTCCATTTCCAACAACCTGAATTATAGGATATTGTCCTAAAGTTTTGAGAATCCTCTAGCTCCAGTCAGTGTGTTTTGATGCATTGCACACGGTGCTGCAAGCCCAAAAGCTTACTTCTCTGGATTGATATTATAGAAAATCCCTCTAGCGGTTAATGGAACAAGAAAATTGGTCATCAACTACATCTACAAGTACAACTAGGAAAATTATAGGTTATTTGGAGTCGAACAGAGAGAACAAAACTTACAAATGCAATAAGGACTAAGGAGTACCATTTTCATGGTTTTGCTGCTATGACTTATGATAGGTTCAAGCCATCCTTTTAACCTTATAAACCCTATATACTTCAGTACATGTCTCATACAACCACAGTTGAAATTGTGCAGAACTTGAAAGCACTTGTGATTATTAACTAATCAGTGTTCATTGGTTAGTCCCTCGAACTTCCATTTTGCTTTTAACTGGTTCATCTTTCTGCTTTATTAGAGCTAGCAGCAATTTGACACGTTCTATTAATATCAACTACATAATCTGAAAACAAATTTTCTTTATCGAGAGGTACTGAACAAAGTAAGTACAAATATATTTCCTACTAAAACTAGGCAAGGTTAAGTATACGGTGACAAAATCACATGGTGTACATACATGTCAAATCTATATCTCTAGAAAAGGTAATCTTAAATTTGAAATATTCCAAATTTCATCAAGTACTTGATTTAGTGTCAACAAGAACCGGTTCAGCTCTGTAATAACTTCACTTATATTATTTAGGTTTGCTATCTTGGTGCCTGACTGATTTTTCTGAAGTTGCATGTCATGTCTTTAATTTGATGCGAATTTGTTGGTGTCGCCTATGTTGACCTTGACCGGATGATTTTAGGCGTCACGTATCTGCATCCAGGATCCTTCCCAAATGATCAAAGGCGTAGCGTATTTCATTTCTCGGCTCCCCGACCCCGAGGGAGATGAAGGCCTTCACATAGTGGGGTCAGGTGGCGATGGAGACACATGTCTCCTTTGGCACATCCATGACTAAAACTGGTCGGTTTCAACGACACATTGTGGTTGTACCAACAAAAACTTAGCTTATAAGCCTCTGCTACACATATTTGTATCTCCAGTTGCAACACATGGGCATGTTTACTAGTTACATTTTATTAATCAAATGTTGGAAGAAAAAGTGCGAGAAGACAAAAAAATAGGGTAGGAAACATTATCTAGAATTTCTCTTAGATTCGAACCCATAGCTGCTGATAGAACTAGAATAGATATCTTTTGTTTTCTACTCAAGCGATAACTATCCTTTATTTTTTATCAATTGCTAATTCCGATCTTCCTCGCCAATCTCATATTATAGTCCCGGTGTAGATAGAAATTCCCTTATGGTCATTCCGAACGATAGTAAATACTACGACTAGCAATATTTGATTGATCACAATTCGGTATATTCCATTTATACAAAGGGTTCCTAAGAAATTCATTATAGGAACGTTTCCAATAGAAATGGTTTGTTTTTGCACATCGAAACCGAATTAATCTCGCGCATACATATAATTCGAAAGAATAGGTGAGTGATTCATAGACAACATCCCTTTCTTTCATCGAGGGTTCTAGCAATTCATACCCTTCCACAAATAATTGAAATGCAATTTCGTGATCAGGGTCCAAGTGGATGCACCCTCACAACGGCTTATTTGCTGTCCGTGGGCCAACCCAAGCGAATACATTTACTGTTTAAAATGGCTCGGCCCGCTAGAGATGCCCTAATGGGTTAACCTAACCCAAAATGTGGTATAGTTTCATGCAATTTACTCAAACTGGGGCCATACCCTGGTAAGTGCTAACTATGTGGCAAGAGATACATGCTAGCTATCAGCAACTAGTGGGCCAAAAGCAATGGAAACAGAGCAGCTCGGGCTCACGTGGGGTACAAAAGCCAGAAGGTAGTATGGATAAGTTGTATTTCCTGAAACTATGCGGTGCACTTGCCATTACTGTGGCTTCTGCACTAGTGCACACGGTGGCCTCTAACACCGATTCGTAAGGCTCTCTAACAGTGGTTGTAGAACCACTGTTGAGGGTTCGGTGTTAGAGCCCCCTTTAACAATGGTTCTTATATGAACCGCTGTTAAAGGATGGCGCACGTAGGGCTGCGGTAGCGCTCAAGCCTCTCCTTTAACACCGGTTCGTAACGGTTCTCTGCCGCGGCAGGAAAACGACCTAAAATCTCTGCCGCCGTCCCGTTTTGGGCGGATTTCTGCGGCGCGGCGGGAATGCGGGAGGGGGGAGGGGGATCGATCGGGAGAGGTATACACATACATCGTCGGTACATAAGAGTACATGAATAATTAAGCAACTATTATTATACACAAACATCGTCATTGTGGTATTCTCCGTACACGTTGAAGCATCAAGTACAAGACAAACACGTTCAAGCATATATACAATATAACATCTCCGTACACGTTCATTTTGGATATCAAAAGAGTTCTCCGCCAGGCGTGACGACCTCATCAAGTATGAACCCCGCCAATTCCTCTTGAATGACTCGTATACGATCAAATGATAGGAGTTTGTCCCGCATCCGTTCGATCTAAATATATATGAAGAATGGGGTCAATATATATATAAGAATGAAACTCAACACAACTGATGGTAATAATATAATGTTGTGTATACTTCATTTACTTCCTCTAAGTTGTTCTAGTGCGGCTTGGCCCGTCGCACATATCGTGTTGCGAATGAACTCGCAAACGTAGTATCCACATAAGTTATTGTCGGATCCCTGATACACGCACTTTACGAGAATAGAGAGTTCAGTCAAAATAATAATCAATAAAGCATGATATAATGAAATTGGAAGCAGAATTAAAGAGATATGCAGACCTAGCTGGCTAGTATTACTTACATTTTGATCTACAAATTTTAGTTCTTCTGACCATTCACCCACGCCCTGCCCGTGAACCTTTTCCAAACCCCGTTCGAAAGAAAATAGATAAAGGAGTAATTAATTACTTGTTGTCACGAAAGTTGCCGATCTAGTGCGATAATATGATTGAAATTACCTCTGGAGCATCTCTTTAAAGTCTGCCCATAGCTCTTGGTATTTTCGTAACGAGTCCGTGATAAGGACTTTTCCTGAGTCAACTTGAATGACTAGTAGAATAAAGTGGAACCTACACGCACGCATAACTCATCATCAGTTACACTTAACATCGAGTAAGCCGAAACAGAATGTGTACAAGAGAGGGTAACACTCACGAGAAGTTGTAAGGCAATAGTATTTCTCTTTTGGTTTGTTGTCGCAGTAAAGACCTTAGCAAGAAATCTTCTATTTTCCCGGGTTTGAGTTTTACCACTTGTTCATGAACTCTATTTGGGTCAACGAACCCAATGTCAAAATGGCCTCCTTTCATGCATTCCATAACCTTTTTCCTGCATAATAGTATATACATATATGGTGAGCATATATATACATGCAATTAATGAATTGAATGAGCTGAGATAGAAATTACAGAAATAGTACTTACAACCAATAAAGGCTGATGGCAGCTTTGTCGAGTTCCTTCTGATTGAATAAAAAATGCAAGTCTTGAATGTTGAAGGTGATCTCGTCGTCTCCGCAAAAGAAAATATGATCTCTTATATGCGCCGTGTTCCATTCTTCCTTTCTCGTCTTGCAGAAATCAAGGTACCACTTATGCAATCTTCACATCTTTGTTGGTAGATTCTTGATCTCCTCTTTCTTGACGAGATTCTTCCCGTACTTCTATGGTTGTATGGGGTTGGCATCGCCTTTGGGAAAGTGGTCTCCCATGATGTTCAAGTATGCAATGTAAGTCATCCCCATCTCATTGGCCTTTTTCTTTGTGGCTCTTCCTCGTAATCATTTACAGGAGGAGCTATCCGTGTGTCGAACACTTGGAGCGGGGCACACGATTGGTTTTCCTGCTCTCCGAGCATGGAAACTGTTTTCTGGGGTGCATGACTACTACTTTCAGACTCCCTTCGCCTTGCATCCCCCTTCATAATCTGGTGCTCATAGTCCGGCACAAGTGGGGTTTCAGGTTTGAAAATATTATTGTAAAACTTCTCCACCACCGCTGGATCTAGTTTCTCCTTTGGCTCGGCCCGTCTAGGTGCAAAGAATTTCTTGACCTCTTCTTCCGAGATCCTCTTGTTCTCCTCGTCGCTGCGATTCCACGGTAATACTGGAAATGGCTTGGCGAAAGGCTGCGGGACGTAGTTTCTTGAACTCTTCGGCGTACGGTTTCCTGCGGATTTCTTCGTGGCAGTGCTAGTGCTCTTCGTGGCAGTGCTCTTCCGCTTACGCTGACGCGCAGGAGATGGCTGACGTGCCGGAGATGGCTGATGCGTAGGAGATGGCTGGCGCGCCGGAGATGGCTGACGCGCAGGAGACGGCTGCCGCGGCGGAGACGATAGGGGAGTATTCTGATGACCCGGAGACGGCCGAGGCGGCTCAGACTTCTGACGCTGCGGAGACGACGGGGGTGCCAGTGGCCTCCAATTTGGAAGCATGATGTGTTCCTTCTTCCAAAGAATGGTTGTTTTCACTGCAAATTTGAGTTGAGTTTCCCCTTCACCTGTAGCATGGTCAAGCTGTGCTTCCTCATATTCCTTCACAACCTCATCCACCCCGACAATAGCATAGCCATCTTGAATCGGTCGGCAGTGGTAAGTTTCACCAGCTACAGGAGGTAAGGCATAGCCGACCGCCACCTTAATGGATAAGCCCATTAATCTTACATGCAGCTCAGCGTGTTCGCTCTACGTGATCTCATCCACGGGGTATCGAGGACCCTCCATTTCAAGCGTGGGCTGCACGTTCTCCGTGGAAGCCATAGTGCTTTTCCGCGCAGAGTCTGGGCCACCGACAGCTTCCAATGTAGGCTCTTCGTGCCGCTGAGATGGGCCGGTAGCTTGCTGGATATTTTGTGCATTCACTTGCGCCTGCAGCGCCACAAGTGCATGTTCTATCTGTGTCATCCAGTCTGTACGCTCTTTTTATTTTCTGCCGCACCATCTGTAAGAGTCGCCCCACTCGGCAAACCCATCCTTCCACGTGATACCCCCTGTGCCTCGTGCAAGTCCAGGGTGTTCCTTTTTACCGATGGCGCGTGTCAGCTGGTCATTCTCTCTGTCGGGATGGAAGGTCCTGGCGGCTGTTTCCTCGTATGTCGTGATGAGTTCACTGACGGTTTTGGCAAGAATTCTTGGGAAGATACGCAATCCCGTTTCTGGGTCCAACCTTGCCCCGATTTCGTAGAACCAAGTCTTTGCACATAGGTCCCACCCCTCTGTCTGGGTGTGATCCCTCTAGCGCGCAGGGCCTTCTCAGCTTCCTCCCACTTAGGCCTCTAAGATATGTATCCACCTGACCCCGTCCTCTGGTGATATTCCTTCTTCTGGGAATTTAGCGTATTGGTTTCTGACCTCTTTGTAGCTATAGCACCTTCCTTGTACGCCACAAATTCGGGCCAGTGAGGTCTTATCTTTGCATAATATGCGTCTTCGAAATCTGGAGTCTCGCGAGCTTTGACAAATTTGTTCAATTTGTCTTCGAGTTGCGGAAAGTGTCAGACATCTTCTTTAGAGTCCACTCTTTGACCTTTTCCTTTATAACCGGATTATTTTCATCCTCCTCTGGCGGTAGGGTGAAATTTAACAACAGCAAAGTCCAAAGCATTTCTTTGGATCTTTCATCGACAAAGGTACCGTCGCCCTTCTTTGGCTTATTCCAATATTTAATTGTGATTGGGATTTGGTCCCTAACAAGAACTCTAGCCTGACGTATAAATTTGTCTGCGGCCTTCTTGGGCTCCATCGGCCTGCCATTAACACGGACTGCTTCGATCGTGAACTTTGCACGATCTTTCAACCGATGGCTCGCGCCTCGCTTGCTCTTTTTCGTAGAAGAAGATTGTTGCTGGCTGGTCGATCCGGAGGGCTAAAAGAAGAAAGAAGTGTTAATTAATGCATGTATATATATACAAATAAATCGGTGCATGTCAGTAGAGGCTTAATCCATGCATATACCTCGACGGACTTTGTAATCACTAAAGTGCGTTCACCGGAGTCGTCATCTTCTCCATGACTACTTGAGCTGTCATCATGTCCCTCCAAGTTCAAATATTGTGAGGTGTCCTCGTGGATCATGTTCTCCATTATTTCTTCCTCTTCAAGGTTTCTACTGAGTGGATCCATAGTTTTTAAAACAATAATATTATCACACAAATATCAGTAATACATCTATTGAAATGTTTAAGAAAGGATGATGATATGACAGGTTAAAAGTATTGAAATGTAACCCTAATACATGCTTGGTCATTCCAAACCCTAATTAAGAGAAACCCCAGATTCATATGAGAGGGTACATTTACTTCTTCTAATTAACATGTCATGAAAGTTGATTAACAATGCATAATTATTATAATGCAATATTGACAACGAGAGGTGTGCTAGGGCGGCGGCTGGCGGTGCTAGGGAGAGAGCGGGGTCGGGATGCGTGGGGGTGTGCGTTCGAACCAGCACGACATGGGCTACCTAAAATGGGCGACTCACCCTCGACGCGTGTGTAGGATCAGCGAGGGCAGAGGAGGTCAGGGTCGACGGCATAATGGTGGCGGTGGTCGTCGGCGTGGCACAAAATATACACATATACAATACACATACAATACAATACATATATATATATATACATACACATACAAATATACAAATAAATCGATCCAATACTAAAACATATACACCTATAGATACAATAGGTACACCTATATATATGCATACGCATACAAAAATACAAATAAACATATAGATACACCTATAGATATAATATACATATATACATACACATACATATACACATACACATACACATACAAATATTAAAACATATATAGATACAATATACATGTCTATGCAAAAAAAAGATACAATATACATGCATATATGTAGCTCATCGACGTCGGCCGTACGTGGACAACGACGGGGGGGGGAGGAAGAGGATGCACGGGGCGACGGTGACGGCGCTCCCGCGGCACGGCGACGACCGACGAGGGCGTGGACGACACGGCCCGGCGACGGCGCTCCCGCGGGACGGCGATGACGAGGGCGTGGACGGCGAGGGCATGGACATCGATGGCGGCGACGGCGAGGGCGTGGACAGCGATGGCAGCGACGTCGAGGGCGTGGACGGCGACGGCTCGCTCTCCTCTGCTTCTTACTCTGCGCGCTTGATCAATCTGGCTGGGGGGAAAGAAGGAAGAGGCGTGCACGTTATAAATCCCCCCTTTAACACCGGTTCATGGCTGGAACCGGTGTTAAAGGGGGGATTCGTTTCGCGCGCCCCCCTTTAACACCGGTTCCAGCCACGAACCGGTGTTAAAGGGGTGAGTGGGTGCGCGCCCCTTTAACACTGGTTCCAGCCACGAACCGGTGTTAAAGGGGGGGGTGTGGGGATTTCGTTTCGCGCGCACCCCCCCTTTAATGTTGGAGATATGCCCTAGAGGCAATAATAAATATCGTTATTATTATATCTTTGTGTTTATGATAAATGTTTGCATTCATGCTATAATGGTATTAACAAGGAAACATTAATACTTGTGTGATTTGTAAACTTAATTTAAAGTCCCTAGTAAAGCCTCTATATAATACTAGCTTGTTGGTTAATAGATGATCGTGGTTTCCCTATCATGAACATTGAGATGTTATTAACAACAAGATCATATCATTAGGAGAATAATATGGTGGACATACTCCTATAGATAAGCGTAGCATAAAGATCAAGTCATTTTAATAGTTCAATTGCTATATGCTTTCTGATACATAGTTATCTAATTCCTTCGACCATGAGATCATGCATATCACCTTTACCGGATGGATGCTTTGATGTCATCAAACACCACACCGTAACAGGGTGGCTATAAAGGTGGCATTGAGTGTTCGGAAAGTATTGGTTGAAACACATGGATCAAGAGTGGGATTTGTCCATCCATATGACGGATAGATATACTCTGGGCCCTCTCGGTGAAATGTCATCCAATTAGCTTGCAAGCATGTGACTGGCTCACAAGGGATCACATATCACGGGAACAAGAAAAGAGTACTTGTCGGTAACAAGGTTGAACTAGGTATGCAGAGATACCGACGATCATAACCTCGGATAAGTAACATATCGTGAGACAAAGGGAAATTGATATCGTATGTAAGTGGTTCATTCGATCGCAAAGTAATCGTAGAAATATGTGGGAGCCATATGAATTTCCAGATTCCTCTATTGGTTATTGATCGGAGAAGTGTCTCGATCATGTCCGCATAATTCACGAACCGTAGGGAGACACACTTAAGGATTCGACGTTGTTTGAGTAGTTATGGAATGATGAGAAGGAGACCAAATGTTGTTCGGAGTCTTGGATGGGATCCGGGATATCACGAGGAGATCCGGAATGGTCCGGAGAATAAGATTCATATGAGGAAAGTCCCGTTTCGGAGTTGGGGAATGATTCCGGTGTTTTCATCGGGAATGTTCTAGAATGTTCCGAATGTCCGCACTGGGGGAAGGGTACATGAATGTGTCATTGCAAGTTGGAATGATTGCATCATGTACTAGGTGTCATCGCTGTCCAAAATAAAGGGTTTATTCAAATCCTAGTTTGAAAAGTCAAACGGCTAGTTTGAAAGTCAAACGGCAGTTTTTGGAAAGTGGAAAAGAGGAGGAGGAGGTGAAACCGAGTTGGGAGGAGTCCTCCTCCCCGGGCGCACCACCCAAGCCGAGTTGGGGAGGGACTCCTCCTCCCCTTGTCAGCCGGCCCTCCACCTATATAAGGAGGCAGGGCTCCCTAGCACACACAAGTCCCTCTCCTCTAAACCTAAACCCTAGCCAGCCTAGGGATTTCTCCCAAGCCGTCAAGTTAGAGCTTCTAATTGCCCTAGCCTCCGGTTTAGAGCCTTCTAATTGGTGTGTCTAAACCCTAGATCACCAAAGCTCTCTCATACTCTACCATACTGCCGCTTAAGGCAAGCTCGCGAGATCTCCCTCTACTTCCGGTACCACGGCCAGCTACGGAATCGCGAGGAGAGTGCTACAACCTCCGCTGCCTGCTGGAACAAGGAGAGGAAGGTTTTCGCCGAACCCGAACGATGTGACCGATCAAGGGAGCGCCGCTTTAACGCAGCGCCGAAGGATCGCTTCACGATCTTGAGATCGGAAATAGTACGACTACATCACCCACGAATCTGCTCGTTAAACACTTTGGAATCTTCGAGGGTGAGTTATTCCATCGACTTTGCTACAATCTAGTAGATAGATCTTGGCTTGTTTGTTTGTATGCGATAGAAATTTTTGTTTTCCATGCTACGAAACCCTACAAAGGGTATCGAGCCGTGTCTATATGTAGATCTGTTGACGAGTAGAACACAATGGTCATTGTGGGCATTGATGCTTTTATTGTCGATTGCTTCTTGTGTACTTTGCATCTTGCGTATGTTGGGATGAAGCGCCGGCTAACCTTACATGACATCGCTCATGAGACTTGCTCCACGCTTGACATGCAACTTGTATTGCATAAGTGGCTTTATGGTGCCTGCTTTCTCCTAGCATAGTTAAGATCCAATTTACAACGGGTGATTAACAATACTAGTATCAATGTTGTGGTTCATGTTCGTAAGTTAGAATGACACTTATTAACAGCCCCAAACCACGTAAAATATGCAAAGAAAGTAGAGGCGTCTAACTTTGTTTTGCGGTGTGCAGTGATGTGATATGGCCATGATTGTGATTATATATGATGTATGCAATGTTCCTTATTGTAAGTCGACAACCGCAGGAGCCATATGGTTGTCTTTAATTTCTGTTAAGACCCGCGTGTCTATTCAAAGTAGTTGTAATAGTTGAAGCTGGTGGACGACAACCATGAAGAAGGCCATTGACCTTGATGCTATGCCGGTGGTGATGGAGATCATGTTCGTGCTTGAAGATGGAGATCAGAAGCACAAAGAAGAAAGGCCATATCATATCACATATTATGAATTGCATGTGATGTTAATCCTTTATGCATCTTGTATTGCTTAGTAGAGCGGTAGCATTATAAGATGATCCTCATGCACATAAATTTCAAGTTCTAAAGTGTTCACCCTTAGTATGCACCGCTATAAAGCTTGTTGTTTCAAGCACCACGTGATGATCGGGTGTGTTAGATTCCGCAAGTGTATACAACGTAAGCAAGCCAGATTTGCTTATGCGAAGCTAAGGTTTGATCTTGACGAGCCTAGCATGTACGGACATGGTCTCGAACACGGATCACCAAAAGGTAAAGCATGAATCATATAGTAGATATGATGAACATGTCGATTGTTCGCCATTGAAACTATATCAACTCTCGTGATGATCGGTGTTGATATGGTGGATTTGGTTCGTGTGATCACTAAAACAATGTGAGGGATGTTGTTTTGAGGAGTTCACCTAGATTAATTTAATTATTAATTAGAACTCAATTTGTCATAAACTTAGTCTAAACTATTGCAAATATGTTGTAGATCAATGGCAGCCCTACCATCAATTTTAATGCGTTCCTAGAGAAAGAAAAGTTGAAAAACAATGGAAGCAACTTCATGGATTGGTTCCGCAATTTGAGGATTGTCCTCACACCTGGTAATTTGACCTATGTGCTGGATGCACATGGGTGACCCACTGCAGCTGATGCTACCGATGAAGTAAAGAATGTTTACCTCGCTCGGAAGAATCAAGATACTCCATAGTTCAGTGTGCTATCTTGTATGGTTTAGAATCGGAGCTTCAGAAAAGGTTTGAGAATTCAGACCCATATGATATTGTCAAGGATCTCAAATTGATTTTTGAGACTCATGCGGCAATTGAAAGCTATGAGGCTTCTGAAAAGTTATTTAACTGCAAGATGGAAGAGGGCATTCACAAGTGAGCATGTGCTTAAGATGTGGCATGCAAACAAACTTCAAAGCTTGGGTATAGTGATTCCTAATGCTTTGGGGATTTACCGTGTCCTCCAATCACTACCACCAAGTTACAAGAACTTTGTGATGAACTACAACATGCAGAACATGAACAAGCTTGCCATTAACTGTTTGCTATGTTAAAATCTGCGAAGTGGAGATCAAGAAAGAGCACCAAGTGTTGTTGGTCAATAAGACCACCAAATTCAAGAAAGGCAAGTCTAAGGTAAGGGACACTTCAAGAAGGATGGTAAGAAAGTTACCACACCGATGAAGAAGACCAAGGCTGGACCAAAGCCTGATACTGAGTGCTTTTACTGCAAGGGACAAGGTCACTGGAAGCGGAATTGCCCAAAGTACATGGCGGATTTGAAGAACGGCAACATCAAGAAGAAAGGTATATCTGATATACATGTTATTGATGTATCTCACTAGTACTCGTAGTAGTGCCTCGGTATTTGATACCGTTCGGTTGCTCATATTTGTAACTCAAACAGGTGCTGCAGAATAAACGGAAGTTAGCGAAGAACGAGGTGACGGCGCGCTGTGGAAACGGATCAAAGGTTGATGTGATCGCGTCGGCACGCTACCTCTTCATCTACCATCGGGATTAGTTTTATACTTAAATAATTGTTATTTGGTGCCTGCGTTGAGCATGAACATTATGTCGGGATCTTGTTTATTGCGAGACGGTTACTTGTTTAAATCCGAGAATAATGGTTGTTCGATTTATATGAGTAATATGTTTTATGCACATGCACCTTTGATAGATGGTCTATTCTTATTGAATCTCGATAGTGGAAATACACATATTAATAACATTGAGGCTAAACGTTTGAAATTGAGCAATAACTCACCTATATATGGCAATCGCTGCCTTGGTCACATTGGAGTGAAGCGTATGAAGAAACTCCATTCCGATGGACTTCTTGAATCACTTGATTTCGAATCACTTGAAAGATGCGAAGCATGTCTGATGGGTAAAATGACTAAGACTCCATTTTCTGGTATGATGGAGCGAGCTACGGACTTATTGGAAATCATACATACCGATGTGTGGGGTCCCATGAGTGTAGCATCGCATGTGGTTATCGTTATGTTCTTACCTTCATGGATGACTTGAGTAGATATGGGTATATCTATTTCATGAAACATAAGTCCGAAACTTTCGAGAAGTTTAAGGAATTTCAAAGTGAGGTTGAGAATCAACGTAACAAGAAGATTAAATTTCTACGCTCGATCGTGGAGGTGAATATCTGTTACGAGTTTGGCGAGCATTTGAAGAAGTGCGAATACTTTCACAATTGACACCGCCGAACACCACAGCGTAATGGTGTGTCTGAACGTCGTAATCGAACTCTCTTAGATATGGTTCGTTCTATGATGTCACTTACAGATTTACCGCTATCATTTTGGGGTTATGCATTAGAAACAGCCACATTCACTTTAAATAGGGCACCGTCTAAATCCGTTGAAACGACACCGTATGAATTATGGTTTGGGAAGAAACCTAAATTGTCGTTCCTTAAAGTTTGGGGTTGCGAAGCCTATGTAAAGAAGTTACAGCCGGACAAGCTTGAACCCAAAACGAAAAAATGCGTCTTCATAGGATATCCAAAGGAAACTATTGGGTATACCTTCTATCATAGATCCGAAGGCAAAATCTTCGTTGCCAAGAATGGGTCCTTTCTACAGAAGGAATTTCTCTCGAAAGAAGTGACTGGAAGGAAAGTAGAACTCGACGAGGTTGTCGAACCTTCTCTCGAAATTGCGAGTAGCGCAGCACCGGAAGAAGTTCCTGTGGTGCCTGCACCAATAAGAGAGGAAGCTAATGATGAAGATCATGAAAATTCGGTTGAAGTTGCTACAGAGCCTCGGAGGTCAACGAGAACTCGTACCACTCTAGATTGGTATGATCCCGTTATGAGTGTCATGTTGGTGGACAACACCGATGACCCCGAGACATATGAGGAAGCAATGATGAGCCCAGATTCCAATAAATGGCAATAAGCCATGAAATCCGAGATTGGATCCATGTACGAAAACCAAGTATGGACTTTGGTGGACTTACCGGATGGCCGGAAGGCTGTGGAGAACAAATGGATTTTCAAAAGGAAAACAGATGCTGATGGTAATGTTACTGTCTATAAAGCTCGACTTGTCGCAAAAGGGTTTCGACAAATTCAAGGAGTTGACTACGATGAGACTTTCTCACCAGTAGCGAAGCTAAAGTCTGTGAGGATTATGTTAGCAATCGCTGCATATTATGATTATGAGATATGGCAGATGGATGTCAAAACAGCATTCCTCAATGGAGACATTGATGAAGAGTTGTATATGATGCAACCCAAAGGTTTTGTCGATCCTAAAGATGCTAACAAGGTATGCAAACTTCAACGGTCCATCTATGGATTGAAGCAAGCATCCCAAAGTTGGAATCAACGTTTTGATAAGGTGATCAAAAGTTTTGGTTTTATACAAACTTATGGAGAAGCTTGTATTTACAAGAAAGTGAGTGGGAGCTCTGTAGCATTCTTAATACTATATGTGGATGACATATTGTTGATTGGGAATGATGTAGACCTTCTTAATAGTGTCAAGGAATATTTGAATAATAGTTTTTCAATCAAGGATCTTGGCGAAGCAGCTTACATATTAGGCATAAAGATTTATAGAGATAGATCAAACCGCCAAATATCATTGTCACAAGAGTACATATTTGGACAAAGTTCTAAAGAGGTTTGGAATGGAAGATAGCAAGAAAGGGTTCTTGCCCATGTTGCCCAATACGACCTTGAGTAAAACTCAGAGTCCGACATCGGCAGAAGATAGAGAAAGGATGAGTAAGACTCCCTATGCCTCAGCCATAGGATCTCTAATGTATGCCATGCTATGTACTAGACCCGACATTGCATATGTTGTTAGTTTGACTAGCAGATATCAAAGTGATCCAGGAGTGGATCATTGGACAGCGGTCAAAAACATCCTTAAGTACTTGAGAAGAACTAAGGATATGGTTCTTTCTTATGGAGGTGATGAACAGCTCGTTGTTAATGGTTACACCGATGCTAGTTGGAACACCAATCCGGATGATTCTAAATCACAATCTGGATACGTATTTATTTTGAATGGTGCAGCAGTTAGCTGGAGGAGTGCAAAGCAAAGCGTTGTGAGATCTTCAACGAATCGGAATACATGGTTGCCGGAGGCTTCACAAGAAGCAATATGGATGAAAGAGTTCATTACAGAGCTGGGTGTGGTTCCTAGTGCGCTGGACCCAATGTCTATCTACTGTGATAACATGGGCGCCATAGCCAATGCGCAAGAACCAAGGTCACACAAGAAGCTGAAGCATATCAAGCTACATTTTCACGCTATTCGATAACATATCCAAGATGGGGATATAAAGATTTGCAAAGTACACACAGATCTGAATGTGGCGGATCCGTTGACTAAACCTCTCCCGAGGGCAAAACATGACCAGCACCAAACTGCCATGGGTGTTCGGTATATTACCATGTAATCTAGATTAGATGACTCTAGTGCAAGTGGGAGACTGTTGGAGATATGCCCTAGAGGCAATAATAAATGTCGTTATTATTATATCTTTGTGTTTATGATAAATGTTTGCATTCATGCTATAATGGTATTAACAAGGAAACATTAATACTTGTGTGATTTGTAAACTTAATTTAAAGTCCCTAGTAAAGCCTCTATATAATACTAGCTTGTTGGTTAATAGATGATCGTGGTTTCCCTATCATGAACATTGAGATGTTATTAACAACAAGACCATATAATTAGGAGAATAATATGGTGGACATACTCCTATAGATAAGCGTAGCATAAAGATCAAGTCATTTTAATAGTTCAATTGCTATATGCTTTCTGATACATAGTTATCTAATTCCTTCGACCATGAGATCATGCATATCACCTTTACCGGATGGATGCTTTGATGTCATCAAACACCACACCGTAACAGGGTGGCTATAAAGGTGGCATTGAGTGTTCGGAAAGTATTGGTTGAAACACATGGATCAAGAGTGGGATTTGTCCATCCATATGACGGATAGATATACTCTGGGCCCTCTCGGTGAAATGTCATCCAATTAGCTTGCAAGCATGTGACTGGCTCACAAGGGATCACATATCACGGGAACAAGAAAAGAGTACTTGTCGGTAACGAGGTTGAACTAGGTATGCAGAGATACCGACGATCATAACCTCGGATAAGTAACATATCGTGAGACAAAGGGAAATTGATATCGTATGTAAGTGGTTCATTCGATCGCAAAGTAATCGTAGAAATATGTGGGAGCCATATGAATTTCCAGATTCCTCTATTGGTTATTGATCGGAGAAGTGTCTCGATCATGTCCGCATAATTCACGAACCGTAGGGAGACACACTTAAGGATTCGACGTTGTTTGAGTAGTTATGGAATGATGAGAAGGAGACCGAATGTTGTTCGGAGTCTCGGATGGGATCCCGGATATCACGAGGAGATCCGGAATGGTCCGGAGAATAAGATTCATATGAGGAAAGTCCCGTTTCGGAGTTGGGGAATGATTTCGGTGTTTTCATCGGGAATGTTCTAGAATGTTCCGGAATGTTCGGCACTCTGGGGGGGAAGGGGTACATGAATGTGTCATTGCAAGTTGGAATGATTGCATCATGTACTAGGTGTCATCGCTGTCCAAAATAAAGGGTTTATTCAAATCCTAGTTTGAAAAGTCAAACGGCTAGTTTGAAAGTCAAACGGCAGTTTTTGGAAAGTGGAAAAGAGGAGGAGGAGGTGAAACCGAGTTGGGGAGGGAGTCCTCCTCCCCAAGCCGCCCACCCAAGCCGAGTTGGGGAGGGACTCCACTCCCTTCCCCTTGGCCGCCCCTCCACCTATATAAGGAGGGGCAGGGCTCCCTCCTAGCACACACAAGTCCCTCTCCTCTAAACCTAAACCCTAGCCACAACCTAGGGATTTCTCCCAAGCCGTCAAGTTAGAGCTTCTAATTGCCCTAGCCTCCGGTTTAGAGCCTTCTAATTGGTGTGTCTAAACCCTAGATCACCAAAGCTCTCTCATACTCCACCATACTCGCTCCGGCTTAAGGCGAAGCCCTGCGAGATCTCCCCTCTACTTCCGGTACCACGCCGTTGTGCTGCCGGAATCGCGAGGAGAGTGCTACAACCTCCGCCTGCTTTGGAACAAGGAGAGGAAGGTCTTCATCGAAATCAACGTGTGACCGATCGGGAGCGCCGCTGTAACGCAGCGCTTGGAAGGATCGTCTACGCGATCTTGAGATCGGAAAGAGTACGACTACATCACCCACGAGAATCTGTTCTCGTTAAACACTTTGGAATCTTCGAGGGTGAGTTATTCCATCGACTCGTTGCTACAATCTAGTAGATAGATCTTGGCTTGTTTGTTTGTATGCGATAGAATTTTTTTGTTTTCCATGCTACGAAACCCTACATTTAACACCGGTTCGTGGCTGGAACCGGTGTTAAAGGGGGGGCATTTATTTCGTACATTAAAGGGGTGGAGGCATTTTTAATTCAAAAAATCTGATAGAATTTAGAAAATTCATATCTTTTTCATTTCAACTCAAAAAATATGAATAATATATCATAATTTCAGAAAAATAAGACCTATCCATTCATATAAAAACATTTTATAGTTACTATAGATGAAATTTTTCAAAATGATTAAAACACTTACATATAAATTTTGATTATTCAATTAAGACAAAAATAAAATAGTCAAACCCTAAAACTTTGAACTTAAGAAATATTAAGCATCTGAAAAGGAATCTAACCCTATTTTATTAGAGCAAATCATATTTTATTTTGTATTAACATTTTTGAATTGTTTGGATATTTAAATTTAGCATCTTTTGTATACTTTGGAATCTGACAAAACTTTCAACACGAAAATTGTTTGCATTTAAATAATTAATCCTAAAACATTTTTTGTTTTTAAACAATAAAATTCTAACTATTCAAACTAGTAACAAATGGGAAAGGGCGGGCAGAATGCGCGGGAGGAAAAGGGCGGGAAGAAAATTTTATTATGATAGAAATGGAATTAAAGTACATAACGCAACTAACAAAGCACGACTAAAAATTAAGATACATAGAAGAACTGAAAATTAAGATACATGGCCAGATTAAGTCACAATCGGCCGAACTTGTTTTGAAATGTTGGAGTGATTCAATCATGCTCATGCCTACACCTGTAATACTTGCCACTGTAGTCGTCGTACTCGCCGCGGCCGTCGTCGCTGTCATCGTCGGAGTCGCCGTAGTTGAACCTTGATGGTTGACCTCGTTGAAGTTTGGAGGAGGTGAGCCGTCCTCCTCGTGCCTGGCGAGCGCCCTCTCACGCTGATCCTCGAAGAAGGCTTCCCAAGTGAGGAAATAGTCGGAATGCCAGTTGGGATTCCTCTGCTGCTCCGGCGTGAGTGATAGTCCAAAACGTATCTACTATCTCGAATACTTTGCTATTGTTTTTCCTCTATACTTGTGTGATTTGGATACAACTAACACGGACTGACGCTGTTTTCAGCAGAATTACCTTGGTGTCTTGTTTTTGTGTAGAAAATGAACTATCAGGAAAAATCCCGGAAAATATGCCAAAAATTATATTTCACCAGAAGATCCACGGAGCCAGAAGGAGAGACAGAGGGGAGGCCTTGGGGGCCCAAACCCGCCCTAGGCGTGGGCCCACTGACCCAATGCCTTGGGGAGGTTTGGCCACCCCAGGCAGCTTCTCGGCCTCCCTCCGCGCCTGTAAGTTGCCTTCTGACCTAAAAACAGAGGGGGTTCGATAGTTTTCCAAAAAGAGTTCCGCCACGCCACCGAAACTAAGATTCGGATCCAAACTCCGCTGCACCCGCCTGGACGGGGAATTTGGAGAGGATCATCGCCATCATCATCACAAACGCATCTCCATCAACCACCGATGTTTCCCTCATCCATGAGTGAGTAATCCCCTGCTATAGGCTTGGGGATGGTAGGGATTGGATGAGTTCTATGATGTAATCAAATAAGATCTATTAGGGGCATAGTGCCTAGTATCTCTATTAGTGCTATTTGACTTTGTTGCAACTTGTTGTGCTTAATGCTTGTCTCTAGGGCCCGAGTGCCATGATCTCAGATCTAAACTTATTATTGAATCATTATGATAGTATTGTTTGTGATCTTATCTGCAAGTTGTGTACACATATCATTGTCCGGATCCAAAGGCCCCAAAGTGACAATAATTGGGACAACCGAAGAGGATGGCTGTGGTGTGAGGATCACATGTGCTTACGGAGTGTTAATGCTTTGCTCCGGTGCTCTATTAAAAGGAGCACCTTAATTTCCAGTAGTTCCCTAGAGGCCCCGCTGCCACGGGCTAGCTGGACAAAAGATGTTGTGCAAGTTATCATTGCGAGCATGTATGACTATATATAGAGCACATGCCTAAGATTGTTTAGTACTTGGATGCTTGTTATTATTTATTTGCAATGCCCTAGTTCTTTGAAGTTACATGTTTAGACTCGTCCATGCAACGCCCGTCCATCCATCCCTATGCCTACCGCACTCGAATCCCACTGTTTACATCACATCACATTATTGCTACTGCTCACTGCTATATGCTGTTGTTGCTACTACCAAACTGTTGCTACTGATAAACTTCTGTGAGCAAGAACTATTTCTAGGTGCAGCTGAACTGACAACTTAGTTGTTAAGGCTTGCAAGTATTCTTTGTCTCCCCTTGTGTCGAATCAATAAATTGGGTAATACTATCCGCGAAGACTGTTGCGATCCCCTATACTTGTGGGTCATCAAGACTATTTTCTGGCGCCGTTGTCGGGGAACATAGCTTTATTTGTGAGTTCACTTGGATCTATTATTGTTCACTGCTACTCCTTTCATCATGGGAAAGTCTCGTGATGGAAAGTTCCCTATTTTACCATCCACTACAAGAAGAGGTACAATCCTAAACACCTCTGCTGCTCTTGATTCACCGTCTATTATAAGTAAGCTTGTCACACCACCACCACATACTCATGCTACACACACTGCTACTACTGCTGAATCTGAAATTGCTTTTGATACTCATGATGTTACTTCTACTTTGCTTGATGCGAGTGGTTCATTAGGTCCGTTTCTAGATGCTACTATAGCTAGTCTAGGAAATACCGAAACTCCTAGTGAAGACACTGTTACACATGAGTCTAGTGAGAGTTTTGATATTAATGATGGTTACATAGAGCTCACTAATGAATTTGTTGAAGAGTGCCGAAATACACATGGTGCTAGTGCTATTAAGAGTCTCCTTGCTAGACATACTATTATACCCAAGAAGTCCTATGATCCTAAGTTTGCCACCTCTCCCATAGATATTAAAGATAAAGATTATGATTTCTCTCTTGATTTAACTTATTTATATATTGTTGAGAAAGAACCGTTTTGTGGTACTAAAAATGAAAGTGCTGTGGCTCATATGAATGAGCTTTCTACTATGAGTGCTTTGTTCTCTGATGATTTTAAAATGCGCAAGTACTTTGTTGCTAAGATCTTCCTTTTTTCACTAAAAGGAGAAGCTAGGGCTTGGTTTAATAGATTACCTCCGGGTTCCATTGATAGCCCTGATTGCTTGATTGCTTCTTTCTTCCATAAATATTTTCCTCCCAGTGCTAGACATGCTGCTTTGCAGAGACTTTTTGATTTTAAACAGGAAGAAGAAGAGAAATTGTCTGAGTCATGGAAAAGATTCTGTTCCTTGATTCATGCATATCCTGGATGTCCATTACCTAAGAATGAGTTGCTTGATATTTATTATAATGGAATAACTGATGATTCTAGGACCTACCTAGATAGCTTTGCTGATTGTGTTTTCAGGAAAAGGACTCCTACAGATGCTGAAGAATTAATGAACAAGATAAGCAAGAATTATGATGATTGGACTTCAACTGAGCTGAATACACCTGAGCCTATTACTCCTGAACCAGTTCCAACACCAAAGAAGAGGGGAGTTATTGCATTAAATGATGAAGAGATGAAGGAAGCTAAAAAGTGTCTAAAGTTGAAAGGTATTAGAGATGAAGATGTGAAGAATCTATTTCCTATAGAAGAATTATGTAAGCCAATTCCCCACTCATCTACTATAGAGGTACACTCTCTCCAATTTAATGAAGGTGATATTCCATATGGTAAGCCTCCTGATCAATGCTTAGAGGAACTTGACACATTTATTGTTAAACAAGGTAATTTTAATAAACAAGTTCAGAATCATTTATTGGAAAATTCTAGAGCTATTCATGAGTTGAAAGATATTGTAGAAAGAACTTCCAATGATATTAAAATGCTTTGTAAATACTTTCAAATGGTTCAAACCCAACTTGATCAACTTGCTAAGGTACAAAAAGATATGCTAGTTAATGCTTCAGGAGATAAACATGCTTATGGAATTAGAACTAGGAGTGGTATAGCTACTCAAGATCCTTTATATCCTAAAGGACACCCTAAAAGAATAGAGCAGGATTCCCAACAAGGTGAAGATAGTGGTATTCCTCGTAAGAGAACCAAAAAGAAACATAAGATAGTTGAGGAACCACTTGAACCTGCTGCAGATCCTAATAGTATATCTGTCTCTTATGCTGAAACTGAGAGTGGTAATGATAAAAATGAGTCTCCTGATAAGGAGGAAGTTGAGGAAGAACCTGAGAAACACACTAAGAACACTAGGTACACAAAGGAAGATTTTATTGCTAATAAACATGGTAAAGAGAGAGAACCTTGGGTGCAGAAACCTATGCCTTTTCCAGGTAAGAAACACAAGTCAAAGGAGGAAGAACACTACAACAAGTTTTGTGAGTGGATGAAGCCTTTATTTCTGAAAATTCCTTTGACCGATGCTATTAAGTTGCCTCCTTATTCAAAGTATATGAAGGATATTATCTCTAATAAAAGGAAGATTCCTAATGAGGAGATTTCTACTTTGCTTGATAATTACTCCTTCAATGGTAAGGTTCCAAAGAAACTTGGTGATCCAGGTATACCAACTATTCCTTGCTCCATTAAGAATAATTATGTTAGAACTTCTTTATGTGATTTGGGAGCTGGAGTTAGTGTTATGCCTTTTTCTCTCTATAAGAGACTCCAGCTAGAAAAGTTGATACCAACTGATATATCTTTCAAAATGGCTGATAAGTCAACTACTATCCCTGTTGGTATATGTGAGGATGTTCCTGTTCAAGTTGCTCATAATTGCATGGTTTTAACTGATTTTGTTGTGCTTGAAATGCCTGAAGATGATAATATGTCTATTATTCTTGGGAAACCTTTTCTTAATACTGCAGGTGCTGTCATCAATTGGAATCAAGGAAAAGTAACATTCAATATTAATGACAAAGAGCACACTGTCTATTTCCCCAAGAAGTTTGTCAGAAGCTATTGCCTGAATTCTATTGAAAATATTGAAGGCATCAAGGTTGGAGAAATATTTTGTCCCATTCCACAAGAAAATATTGAAACTGTTATGATTGGGACCATTGCTATCAAGTATGAGGTAACATAATCACCTTGTGGAATGCAAAGTTTTGTTTCATATAAGATTGTTTTGTTAACAAGACTTGATCAACCTTGTTAACAAAAGGATTTTAATGAACAAAATAATGTTTCCACTGTGGTTATACTTGCTTTCTTTTTCTCTTCTCCTTCCCAATCTTTGCTTTAGCTTTAGTTTTGCTAGTTTTTTGCTTGTTCGGTTTTCTTAGAGCTCCTGCAGTTTGGCTTTTGGTTTGCTTTTGCTTCTTCTGAAAAAACTGTTTCTGCAAGAAAATCAATTTTCATACCCTGAAAATTGTCCAAAAATAAAGTTTCCCGAAAAATCCCAGAAAATTCAAAATAAATTTTTACTCAGAAAAAGGGGAAGAGAGGCACCAGAGGTGACCCAGGGGGCACCCCAGGCCACCGCACCTGTGGTAGGCGCGGCCTCACAACTGGTGGCGCCTAGGGGGGTCTATCCCACCTGGGCCCCTCCAGGCTGCCTCCTCAAAGCCACCTTCTTTCTCTCTTCCGAAAAACACCGGAAAACTTGCTCAAGCTTTAGTTCTTTCTGTTCTTGCTCGCGATTTTCGATCTTCTTGTTCAGCCCATCTCAAGTGCTGATTTTTGGAGGGTTTGCTCCTTGGTATGTGCCTCCTCCACTTGTTCAATTAGATTTGTTATTGGTAGATTGTATCTTGATTATTTTACTGCTATAGGTGACATGTTGTTTGAGCTTGCATGCTTGTTCTTTGCTTAGAAACTTTGTTTTGATGCATGTGTAGTCCTCTAGCAAGTTCCTATAGTAGTTACTCATCATTTATCAACTTAGAAATCACTTGGTTTGATGGTTGTCTAAAAATTTCAGCAAAGAAGATGAGTGCTTATCCACTGAATCAATATGACTTGATGGTGCATGAGCCAATGAAGGTTCATCGTGAGGAGGCAGTTTTTCCTTCCATATATCTATGCCATGAATTTATGAGAGCTGCGGGGATCCTCTAAGATTTCCAAACTTTGGATACAAATGCAGGGTTGGAGCACTTTGTTGAAGGTGAACCAATCCAATATGTTAAGCTAACCATGGCTTTTGTGCAGGACTTCCGGTTCACTTGGTCTACTTCTAATCCCATGGTCCATTACAAAATTTATAATATACCTGTCGACCTGCCTTTTGCTGATTTCTGTGCAGCAATTAGAGTACCTCAGTGGGGATCTTGTGAGAAGATCAAGGAGAGGCCCAAGTCACTTGTTGATTTGTATGCTGAGATTTGCCAAGGTTTCGACTTCTCAAAATAAAGTGGTAAAATTCGAAACATTCAGCTCCCAGCTATTAGATACTTTGCCTATTTCATTACCAAGTGTGTTCTTGCTAGAAAGACTGCTAGAAAGTTGTCTTCTTTTGATCTAGCTTTTATTGCAGCTGCTCTGAATAGGAACAGTTCTTATAGTTTGGGTGCTTTGATAGCTCACCGTCTCACCACCAACCATGAGAAGGGTGGAATTTGTGGAGGTCTCATTGCTTCTAGATTGCTAGCTTTCCATGGTTTAGAGCCTCACTTTTCAGATTTTCAGTTCTCCATAGAGAGGCTTGATATTGAATCCATGATTCAGCATGGTTTTGTTTCTTTGGGAGCTAATGTGAGAAGTTTGCCATATGAACTATCTTTTGCCCAGCAAGGTCGGAGAAAGGGTAGGACTGAGAAAATGGTTTATTTGCCTGCACCTGTTTTGTTTAACTTTGATAACAGGCAAGGATGGTCGCTAACGGAGGAAGAGGTTGACACTTATGTGGGGGAACTCTCCCAGCAAGAGGAGAATGTTGAAGAGGATTCCGAAGACAATTTGGTTCAGCCCTCCAACTTGGGAGAGTCTCCATACCAGCAGCCCTCATTTGATTGGGGCGCGTCTTCTTCTTCATCACAGGTGCCTGACTATGACCATTCCTATGACGACCCACCATCATGGAGTTATTATCCGTGCTATTGAGCCCCGCTTAGGCCAAAAGCCTAACCTTGGGGGGAGGTATACCGACATCACAGTCATATACATATCATGTTCGGTCGGTTCTTTGTATATCCATTGTTTCGCTTTCTTTTTGGTTCTTGTTGCTTCTTTCTCAAAAACCCAAAAATACCAAAAATATTTTCATTATTTCTCTTAGTTTGTTTCTTTGCTTTGTTTTGACTTAAAAGAAAAATCCAAAAAGATTTTGCTTTGTTTGGTTTGCTTTGTTTTTGTTTGTTTTTTCTTTGTTTGCTTGTTTCTAAAAAAATCGAAAACACCAAAAATATTTGTTCTTCTTCTTTGGTTTTGTGAGTTCTTTGCAGGGTTCAGCCGTCCACAGTGGGTATTTGTTTTCATGTTAATTATTCAAGTCACACAAGTGAAGGGCAATAATGAAGATTAAGACAACTCGAGGTGTGGTAAGAGGCTGGTAACGAACTCTATTTGTTTCATTTTTGTACATATACTCATCATTGTGAGAATGCTTAGCCTGTTTGTGTAAGGTGTATGTCATTATGGATGCTTAGTAGTTCTTGCTTGTCTATGATTAGCTCTAGCTTGCTAATAGTTTGTAGCATGTCATATGAATGTTTGCTTGCATTGTTTTATTCATACTTTGAAATGAAATTTTGGTATCCTCCTCTGACTGTTTATGTGAATCTACTTGGCACATGCTCACACATGCATATGACTAATCAATAGTCAGTAAGCCTCAATGATTTATTTTGCCTCAAAGTTAGTCATGTTTTGTTGCAAGCATGATTATGACAGTTATTGCTCTCTCGTTTGTCGCTCCCTCTCTATTGCTAGCCTTCACTTGCACTGAGTATGTGCTCTACCTATGCTTCCAACTCCCCAAAACCAATATTGCCAGCTATGTCCACCATACCTACCTATTAGCATCGTTTGCTACTTCAGTGCATATTTTATATATGCCATATTTTCTTCCAAAATAAAATTTTGTCAGTTTTGAGAAAGTTAGTTAGTAAAGCTCTCACGAACTTGATGGCACACTTTATTCGTAGCGCTTAATAATCTTGAACCATTGTGACTAGTCCATGAAAGTTATATGCTTGCTTATTATATATTGGGAGTCAGCATAACCGTGATGTCACGGGAAACGCTTTCAACACCTATTGGATATCCCATCTAGTTGATACTTTGATCTTTTGTTTACGGATGTCGACGGTGTGAAATAAAAGGGGAAGTTGTTAGTTTATGGAGTTTATACATCGTGTTAGAGAAAAACCTGGGCCGCTAGCCTAAGCCATGCTTAATCATGGTGGAAACTTGCAGCATCACTATAATGAGCATCTATGAAGCTTCCTCAATAAAAAGCTATGCAAATGGTAAATAAAAAGATTGCCGAGATGCTCATTGTCTGCTTGCCTTGTCATTTTGGTTATGGGAAAGCTCCTGTACCATGTGCAAGGGGTACCCCGTTGGCGGTTCTCGATGATATGTATGTATTTACAATGACAAGAACTTTCTGGTGACCAAAGTTGAGTAGCATGCGGAGTGGCCCTCGTACTCAAGGGACTTGGGATTTCCAGTCTATGATCTGTCAAGCATATAATTCAGAGTGGACCTCACTTTCACCTTAACCACATGAAGATGCCTATGATAGGGGCAATGAGAGCTCAAAGCTAATGAGTACCTTCCTTTCAGCATTAGGAAGCCTTTCAAACCTTCACAAAACCGTTTTCACAACTTTGTTGAGTCACCACTTATTCTATGAGCACTTTTTTGAGAGCATAGTTGTCATTCTTGTGTTTGTTCCAACACTTGGTTAATTATGTCATGACTTTGATGCTTGTATCTCTGATATCTTTATCTCTAGTCTTCATGTGAACTTCATAGGTGCCTCAGCATTTATATTGTGCTCTTCAAACAAAGGCAAGCGAGATACCACTCTATCATACATTATTATGAGCATTGCAATGTTGCTTATGTTTATGTTCCATGCTACTTATTATTATTGAGTTGGTTTCTCTTCATAGCTTGCAATGACTATTGAGTAGACTTAGTTTCATACTCCTTATTATGAATTGTCTAAGCATCTACTCCTGTGCTGAGAATATATACATCATATGAAGCAAAGTGTTCGTGAAAGTTCTTTTATCGCACTCAGTTTTCAACTGAATTGCTTGAGGACAAGCAATAAGCTAAGCTTGGGGGGAGTTGATACGTCCGAAACGTAGCTACTTTCTCGAACACCTTGCTATTGTTCTTCCTCTATACTTGTGTGATTTGGATACAACTAACTTGGACTGATGCTGTTTTCAGCAGAATTACCTTGGTGTCTTGTTTTTGTGCAGAAAATGAACTATCAGGAAAAATTCCGAAAAATATGCCAAAAATTATATTTCACCAGAAGATCCATGGAGCCAGAAGGGGAGACGGAGGCGAGGCCTGGGGGCCCCAGACCCACCCTAGGCGCGGGCCCACTGACCCCGCGCTTGGGGGAGGTTTGGCCACCCCAGGCAGCTTCTCGGCCTCCCTCCGCGCCTATAAGTTGCCTTCTGACCTAAAAACAGAGGGGGGTTCGATAGTTTTCCAGAAAGAGTTCCGCTCCGCCGCCGCCACCAGAAACCAAGATTCGGATCCAGAAACTCCGTTCTGGCACCCTGCCGGGACGGGAATTTGGAGAGGATCATCGCCATCTTCATCACCAACGCATCTCCATCAACCACTGATGTTTCCCTCATCCATGAGTGAGTAATTCCCCGTTGTAGGCTTGGGGATGGTAGTGATTGGATGAGTTCTATCATGTAATCGAATAAGATCTGTTGGGGGCATAGTACCTAGTATCTCTATTAGTGCTCTTTGACTTTGTTATAACTTGTTGTGCTTAATGTTTGTCACTAGGGCCCGAGTGCCATGATCTCAGATCTGAACTTATTATTGAATCATTATGATAGTATTGTTTGTGATCTTATCTGCAAGTTATGTACACATATCATTATCCGGATCCAAAGGCCCCAAAGTGACAATAATTGGAACAACCGGAGGGGATGGCTGTGGTGTGAGGATCACATGTGTTACGGAGTGTTAATGCTTTGCTCCGGTGCTCTATTAAAAGGAGCACCTTAATTGCCGAGAGTTCCTAGAGGTCGTGCCACGGGCTGGCTGGACAAAAGATGTTGTGCAAGTTCTCTTTCCGAGCACGTATGACTATATATGGAGCACATGCCTAAGATTGTTTAGTACTGGATGCTTGTTATTATTTATCTGCAATGCCCTAGTTGTTTGAAGTTACATATTTAGACTCGTCCATGCAACGCCCGTCCATCCATCCCTATGCCTACCGCACTCGAATCCCACTGTTTACCGTTACTGTTACTATTGCTACTGTTCATTGTTGCTGTTACTGCTGCTGTTGCTACTACCAAACTGTTGCTACTGATAAACTTCTGTGAGCAAGAACTATTTCTAGGTGCAGCTGAACTGACAACTCAGTTGTTAAGGCTTGCAAGTATTCTTTGTCTCCCCTTGTGTCGAATCAATAAATTGGGTAATACTACCCGTGAAGACTGTTGCGATCCCCTATACTTGTGGGTCATCGGTGAGCTCGAAGTAGTAGTGGTTCGTGATGGCCATCCGGCGTGCCACACCTAGAGGGACGGGAGGAACCAGCACGCCTCCGGCGCTCAGCATCCAGCCGATGGGGACGCAGTAGCCCGGCGGGCAGGGATAGTTCGAGGCGCAAAGCCGCCTCCGCCTCCCTGGGGGTTAGTGGTACGGTGGAAGCCATGGGAAAGAGTGATGAGGTTGCAGATATGAGTCTAGAGATGTGCAATGCCAATGGAGACCAGTCCTACATATATATAGTGAGAAATGACGGGAAGAAAACTGACGGGAAGAAAAATGGCAGGAAGAACTGGCGGGAAGAAAAATGGCTCATTTAATACATATAGTGTTAACGGAAAAAATATGACATTGAGTTCCATGTTGAGATACATATGTGTGCCAAAAATAGCTCATTTAATACATATATAATGTTAACGGAAGAAATATGACATTGATTTCCATCATTGACTAAGACGAATGGTTCATCTAAGTTCTTGTCTACCTTTATAAGATTGTTGAGATCCACTATTGTCATTCCGTACTTCTTGTCTACCTTTATTTTTGTCTTAATTGAATAATCAAAATTTATATGTAAGTGTTTTAATCATTTTGAAAAATTTCATCTATAGTAACTATAAAATGTGTTTATATGAAAGGATAGGTCTTATTTTTCTGAAAATTACGATATATTATTCATATTTTTCTGAGTTGAAATGAAAAAAATATGAATTTTCTAAATTTTATCCTATTTTTTGAATTAAAAATGCCCTCACCCTTTAATGTACGAAATAAATGCCCCCTCTTTCACACTGGTTCAAGCCACGAACTGGTGTTAAAGGGGAGGGTCCTACGCGGTGCGGTGATGCAGGGCTTTTAACACTGATTCGTGGCTCGAACCGGTGTTAAAGGTGGTGGGCTTTTTGTTTTCTGAACCACGCTGGTACAGACAGCCCCTTTAACATCGGTTCGTGGAAGAACCGGTGTTAAAGGCCAATTTGGACCTCAGGCCTCATTTCCACCGGTGCTGCTTAAGGATGTAGGCGGACGTCCTAACATGCCTCGATGTCTATCCGCTAATTGGTTTCTCCAGGCCGAGTTCATGCGCTCCATATGCACTAATTTCATGTCAGCCGGACAGGCGGCATGCATCCCTAACTGCTGCTGGTAGTATGAATAAGGTGTACGGTTATACACAAACTTCCGATACCATACCATACCATACCATACTGCTGAGGCATGAACATGATGAAATCCGAGTCCAGAGAATACAGATAACGAAAGCAAACACACATACATACAGAACGGCAAACAAACACAAGAAGGAGAATTAAGCTTCAGTGATGTATGCGACTACCGGAAGAAGAGGGCCAGCTGGATCTTCTTCAGCTGCATCTTTATTCGAGTGAGGACAAATGAACCAGGCGCACGGACAGGTGCATTGTCTTGATGACGAGTAATTAATCGATCGATTGCTCACTGAGATGAGGAACTTTTGGATTCTTGGCCAGATTCTTGGCGTTGATGTTGTACACTGTACTTCAAATCAGGATGATTGGGATGTTGTTTAACTGCCTCCTCCACCGGGTACATGTTGCAGCTGTCACCATTGAGCTCAAGCTTCTTCAACTTCGGAAGGTTTCTGACCCCAGATAGAATTTCCATTGAGACAAAAGACCAGGCAATCATCTCAAGCTTAGGAGCCGCCCCATCCTTAAAGGTAATGCTGGTGATGTTGCTGCCCTCGACGACTAGAGACTTAAGACTCTTGAATTCTTCTTTCTCAAATATGTTACAATCGCGACAAGAAGATAACGAAGAACGAAAACAAAAAACACAGCAAGGAGACACAGATTTAACGTGGAAAACCTCTCCAACAAAGAGAGGAAAAAACCACGGACGCCAGCCAGTGAAACTTCACTATATCGAGGAGTGTTTACAAACGCCGGGGATTTCACAGATGCAACTCTCCCAACCGGCGGCTTACAAGGGGTTTATATATCGGTGGAAACCTAGGTCTTCGACGATCTGTACCGTTCCGGGGGGGCTGTCGCCCCCCGCACCCCCCACAGGCGTCCCCGTTGGGCACGGTATGGGCCAACTTCAGACTCGTTACACTCGGCCCAAGCCTCCCGGCGACGGGCCTCACTCCACTCGTCAGAAGTTGGCCTATACTTTGTAGAATTTGGATCAACATATAACAAAATACGAGTTCACTCCTTGTGTAAGACTTTTGTCGAAGCCTGAGGCAGCGCAAGATCCTAAGCTTGCCAAGGATGCGTAAAGCATCTTCCCCAAGGTCAGTCTCGCTCAGTGTTATCTTGGTAAGGTGTTCGTGCCCTGGGATCCAGATGTGAAGCCCGCCTGTGATGCCGCTGATGTTCAGGCTCTGAAGATATTTTGGAGGTTGGGGTAATCCACCCCCACTTTCAGTCTGCTGGTTCATCTGGATTGACAAGGAACGAAGGCAGCCATGCAATTTTTCAATCTGCTGGAACAGAATACCCAGATCATCCTTCTTACCCTCGAGAATCACCCCAAGCTTCCTGAGATGTAGCAGCTTGCCAACGTCAATCAGATCATCATTGTTGGAAACTTCAACATGGGAGAGCACCTCGAGTTTTTCCATTCTTCGGATGCTCTTGGGAAGGCGCGTCGTCGCAAATGACTTGTTGAACCGATCAGCAGGGATGTTGCTCGGAGAGCCTCTGTTTCCAGCAAGTAGATGCTTTAGCATGGGAAGAAAAACAGATTTCGTGGCGAATGCACGTATGATTGTTTGTCGGATATCCAATGTTTGCAGGCACTGCAGCTTCTCAATTTGCTTTGGCAGCTCAGCGACATCTGTGTTCCTGAGGCTCAAGTACTTGAGCAGTAGTATCTTGCAAATATTGTTCAGATGCTTCTTCTTCAACCCTTTGCAGCCTTGAAGATCCAGCACCTTGAGGAACTCCCATTGAGCAGATTCAGGCAGAGACTCGATGATAGCCAAGATGCCATGTCCGGGTCCGGGTGGATCAGTTTCAGAAAGAGTCTCTGCTTCCTGTATTGCTACCCTGCTATTGATGGAAAAGCGGTGAGCCAGTTCAGGCCGTGACGATGCATCAACGAAGCCTACATCCGTAACAATGAAGTCATGAACAACATGATTCACCGTAAAGCTCTTGATCTTCCCTGCAGCGCTGGTTTCTCCCGGACAAATGAATCCCCGAGTGACCAGCGAATCGAAAATGCGCTCAGCTTGATCATCCACTGTTGTGCCCATTATCATCCCAACAACGCTTCTTTTTGTTATCAGTCCTTCCGAAGCCCACCTCCTGAGAAGATCAGTCCTCCTGATGCTGCGCCCCTGGGGAAAGATGGATAGGTACATCAGGCAGCTCTTGTAGTGACTAGGGAGCTCGCTGTAGCAGAACATGAGCACGACATATGTCATACAGATGTCGTGGCAGACCTCTGAGGATTGACATACAGCAGGTGAAGGAAGAGCTGCGCTGCAAAGGTGTCGTGGCAGCACTTTAGTAAAACGGCCACTATCTGGGAACCTTCGCACTTGGCAAGGCCAAATGCTTTGTTTCTGTAAAAATTCGTACGAGTTTGACAATGCAACTTCATAGTATCGAGTTCTTGAGTTGTATGCAAAGAATAATCACTGAAGTAGCCTCCGGTCATTATTAGAACACAACGCTTGACATGGCATCTGCTTACCTCTCTGTATAATTCACCAGAAAGATGAACATGGTCATCGACATCATCATCAATAACGATCAGGATTCTTTTACCTGAGAGAGGCCGGAAACCATATATTTCTGTGTGCATCTCTCGATCCAGAGGCCGGGGGTCTGCTCCCATCTCCAAAAATATTTGATGGAGTATCTCCCTACGCACTTCACGATACTCCCTAGCTATTCAGCCCTCCATTATATTGTTGATCCAGACCGCATGGTCGAAGGAGCTCACCACGGAAGGGTGCTCGTACGCCTTCCGTGCGATATTCGTCTTCCCCACGTGACCCGCTCCTTCAATACAGATTATCCTGTACATGTAGTCCCAGCCCCAGCTGCGTTCTGGTTCTGGAATAATCCACTCAACCAAACGACTGGTGTCTCGCTCAATAGTGTCCGGCGGTTCACCGTAGCAGATCCTCCTCCTCCTCCGGCCCACCCGGCCGGAGAGCCGGATGGTCATTGACGACGCGAACTGGTGCAGGCGGGACGGTGACACCGTACCTCTTCCGCCTGTCGCCGACGTCGCGGGCGCGGAGACCTTGAGCTCCCGGATCCGCGTCGCAACGCGGTGGCGGGCGGACACTGTCCGCACGAACCGGAGGGTCCGGAGCAGGTAGCCCAGGACACCGCCCTTCCGAGCGCCGCCGACGTACTGGACGTAGAGCTCGACGTTGCCCTCGCAGTCGTTGCTGAGACCGATGACTTGCTTCATCCACGCCCGGACCTGGTTGTCCCGGTTGTAGGAGTCGGTGAGGTGCAGGAGCAGGCCGCTCATGCTCTCCATCTCGTCGTTGATGAACTCCACGTCCCCGCGGAGGCCGCCCAGCAGCCGAGCCTCGCTCACGAGGACAGTGGCCAGGCGGCTCAGGAGCGAGTCGATGGCGCCGGCGTCCATCTTCTTAATTTAATTTAATTTGCCCGGCTCACCTGAAATGTCAATTAAATATAGGGATGCAGAGGTGGGACAATTGGGACAAATGGGATACCATTTTTAGACTATTAGACTAATTCAAAATTAAGTGGGGCAAGTGGGATAAGCGGGATATATCAAATATAGCTTATCCCACTTGCCCCACTTAGTTTTCAGTTAGTCTAGTAGTCTAAAAGTGATATTCCACTTATCCCAGTTGTCCCACTTCTACATTCCTAATTAAATATGATGTATATGGAGAACAAAGGAATGCTTGGCTTGGTCGGTTTCCTTTCCTTCCTCTCTTTCCAGGGCCAAAGGTCATTGTCGAAAACACGACAAGTATAACTAAGCCTACAACAATAATGGAGTAGCACGCAAAGGAATGGCATATGCCCGCTAGGTGCACACGCCAGCAAGTTAAAGTGTGGTTTATAATCCATAATTGCTTCCAACACAGACATCTACTCCTCCGCCTGAAAAAGGATGTCAAAGATTTATTTAGAATTCGCATGAATTTATATACACTAAATTCATGAAATTTATAGTGTTCTGACCATTGCCATGGCGTCGTGAGCAGGACCAACTTCTCCAAAAAAAAAGTGCAGAAAACAGACACTATGGAAATAATGTTCGTTGTCGTCGCCCCGGCCCTTTGCCGGATGCCAAAAGGCCCGGAACTTTGCCGTGTCTACTAAAATACGGTACTACCACACTTTGGTACTTAGGAGGGCATAGCCTTTTGGCAACTTGCCAAAACCTTCTGCCGTGCTAGGTAGTAAAATGCGGTACTACCGCTTTTTGGTACCTAGCATGGCAGAAGGTTTTGGACAGTTTGCCCAAACTCTTTGCCATGCCTAGTAGCAAATTCCGGTACAGTCGGTTCTCTGCAATTCCCTTTTTTGGAGGAATGAACCAAGGATTTCTTGATACAACCTGTGGTACACTTGACAAATAATTAGTCTGATATGTGTGTTGTTATAAACACCAAAATCACTTGGGATGGGAAATGTTCTTTCAATCTTCCCTTTTTGGTGTTTGATGACAACACACATTTTGCATGATAATATTGTGATGACAAACAAGGTTTTGAAAAATGGAGATGGGGCTCCCCCTAGATAAGTAGAATCAAGCTCCCTTCTATTTTACAAGCTACCTGAGAGTGTAAAGTTGCACTTAGAGCACATACCTTTGCATAATAAAGTCTGATGAGAAATATTGATAAAGAAAAGATAATGTCATCACACACACCACATAAGATGGATCCATATAAGAATACCCATACCACACAAATGATGGATCCATAAGATAACCACATAGTCTCAACATACATAGCACAAATAGTTAGTTCACAAGATTCACACATAATAAGAGGCAATCAAATAAAGTTCACAAGCGAGTAAAAATCAATGGCATGAACGAGCTTGTGACTTTTCCCCCACGCAAATACCGCATGCCTAATGTGAAACTTCTCCCCCTTTGGCATCAAGACACCAAAAAGGGGCAAGAGCAACACTAACGTCCCGGATATCACGCGTCATCATCATCCCAGGCATCCTCATGAGTCGGAGGGGCACGGAAAGAGGAGGTGGCATCATCATCCCAGTGGCTGTGCTCGGAGATCCATTGGTCTTCAGGGGTGATGTTGTTCTCGGAGCCCTTGGAGACGGTCAACCCTTGAGCCTCCATCAATTCCTTATGACGAGCACAAGATTTCTTGGCATAGACATGAGCCTCATACATGCGCTTCTGATTGTCAACTTGGAAGCAAAATACTTTCTTGAGCTTAGCCTCAATCCTCTTGGACCAAGATGGTTGGGCATGCTTGTGGCGTGAGATCACAAACTCAGCATCCTGGGCATCATCGTCATCACCAGACCTCTCCTCAAGTGGGTTCCCATCCTCATCAACAAGTTGACCATCCGCATTGCGAGGTTTAGGATGGGTCTTGATCAACAGATTCTTGTGCCGGTGTGTAACAAGGCGTTGTGAAGTAATGTCATGGGCAATCGATGGGCACTTGCTAAGAATGAGAGCCATGATGTAGGGAGCAAAAGGAGGCACCCTCCGAGTGTAGGTGGCACAGACCATCTCATTCCATATAACATCCATCACATCCATTGGTTGGCTGGAATCACTGTGGTGAAAGGTGGTGATCATGAGATCCACCATGAATCTCATCAACATTTCCAGCTCGGGGGGCAATGGTCTCATGGAATATACGGTGCAAGATGTCATATGTGGGGAGAATCCCCTTGATCTTCCCAGCAATACCGCGCCCCTGGATGTACAGTGGAGCAAGAATATCCTTCTTCATGGGACGATCATTGTTGTGACAACGGAAGCCAACAGGAGTGTTCTTGCCATGGTCCTCGTACCCAAGGATTGCCGCAAACTCGGCCAAGGTTGCTTGCTTAACAACGCCCTCGGTCATCCAGGTGATAGTCTGAGACTGATTCTTGGAAAAGTTAACGGTGGCATAAAACTGAGTAATGAGCATTGGGTCATAGTTGCACCATAACTGCATAATGGGAAGCAAGCCAATGTTTGTGCAAATCTCAAGGGCTTCACCGAAGTACTTCAGGTTCTTCTTCACATGATTCATCTCAATCCACTTCCGAGGGACCGTAAGCTTTTCATTCTTCATGAGTATCTCATGGAATACACGCTCTTGGAAATCCGTATAAAAGAGGCTATTTTCTCGAGCATGAGAGCGAGCAGCAGCATATGGATTGACAGACCTCAAGGCATGAAACTCAACCTCAGACAAATCAGACAATAACTTTGGCCCAGATGGCCCAGAACTTTGACTCTTGCGATGACTTGAGGGAGGAGGAGGAGAAGGAGCCCTACCACGGCCAGCACTTTGCTTAACTCCCCCTCCATGTCGGCCACGAGTAGTTTTCAGCTTCAGACGGGTGCTAGGTTGAGGCATGATCTCTTCTTCTGTCTCTATCTCAGGCTCGGACTTTGACTCTGACCCATTGTCCTCGATCTCATGATGAGCTTTGGAGCGTTTGTGTGAACCCCGGGAACCCCATGCACCTGTGAAATAATGAGGGAGATAGCAGTGGGGTAAGGGCACAAGAACCCGAAACAAACAGACGACGAAATTCAAGTTTTAGAGGAAATTTTGTTGTCAGTAATGGGCGGTAGTACCGGATCTCACGGGCGGTAGTACCACACCGCGGTAGTACCAGAAAAGATTTCCGGTACTCCCGATCATGCAACCACAGTGCAGATCTGGTAGTATCGAATCATGGACGGGCAGCAAAATTTATACAAAACAAGAATCCCATCGGACAAGGAGTAATGTCAGGTAACGTGCACATGGTACAACCTCAAAAATACTTGTTTTGACCAAGAATCAAAGTCGCCCTAGATTCAATGGAGAAAACATGTGAGCAGAAGAGGAGGGCGGTAGTACTGGTGTCCATGGCGGTGGAGAATGAGGAGGAGCCCGCGAGGAGGCCAGATCCGGTGCGGATCCGAGGAAAGAAGGAGGGGGCGGAGCTCCGGCGGCGATCTCTGCTCCGGTGGCGGCGGTGGTTAGAAGTGGAGATGGGGGAACAATGAGGCACTAAGAGGTGCCCCCTGCATCTCCACCCTTAACCAAGACGCCGAGCGGTAGTACCGGGCGTACGAATGGTAGTACCGCTGGGCGGTACTGCCACGCGTACACACGGTAGTACCGCGGAAAGCGATTGGTAGTACCTGTAACATCCCAACATTTAGAAACCAACAAAGGGTAGATTTAGGAATTTATGAAATTGCATGCATTTATCTGTGAAAATGTGGGTAAATTTTTCGCCAAATAAAAACCTAAAGTGATCAAAGTTTCTTTCACTCTTTAAGATGAGGAATTGTCTTGGAGAATGATTGTGATAAACTTTGATATGATCTTTGTGGATTAGTGTGTTTTGGGAAATGAAATTTGAATTTAAACTTGAGTGTTGGATTCATAATTCAAAAGGATTTAGAATTATGTTTGAGTATTATGATTTAGCCAAGAGTTAATAATTAGTAGATCAAACTTTAAATAAAGAACACAATTAAGAAAAAAGAATATTCATTCCATAATTTTATTCAATAAATAAGTTACAAAATGTAACTTATAAACATGATCAAGAAACTTTACAAAACATAATGAAATAAAAGAACCTTTATATATATTGAGTAATATTACATTATTTATTACAAAAGAATAAAATAAAAATTAAAAAAGGATAAAAGAAATATTACAAGTGACTATTTTATAAAGAAAAAGAAAACCTAAACTAAAGTCTTGAATCTTCAAGTCTGGTACCTGCAAAACAAACACAAACTAAAAGAAAGAAAGTGAAGTATTAAAAAAATGTTTTACTCTCAGAATTGACAGTGAGTTGCACTGTTCAAAATTTCATCATTGAGTAATCTGTAAAGGGGCAAGTTTCACCAATATGAAAGAATTGAATCTTCCATAATTTAAGCCAGAAGTCAAATATCTCCAAACAGCAAGGAGGGGCAAGTTTCACCAGACAAGTAAGTGTAACCACATAAAAGTAACTTTCATATCCAGAGCATATCCACAAGGTGCAACAGGCACACAAGCAGCACACACACCAAACTGCATGCTGTGTGCTATCAGCACAATAGCAACAGCTCCACACACACAAAACTACTCAGCACAGCCGTGGGAGGCATCTCCAACACATTTGCCTGCTTCATACACATCAAACACAACAGCCAAACCAAGCCAAACAAGATCACACCAATCACAACCTGGATCATATCACCAAGATGGTGACATAAGGAGGGGGTAGATCAGGTGGATAGCAAGCACAAGATCAAGCCACCAGGACCTGTAGGTGGAGAGCTAGATCAAGGACAAGTCCAGAAGCTGGAAGTATTAGGAGAAGCAAGATCAAGCTAGCCACAAGATCAACAACTTGCAACCCCAACATCAACCAAGTGTGGTGAGTAAAAAAGACCATCACATGATTTATCTAGACAAGCATTCATGAGTTGTCTCATATTCAAATTCTCAGAAAAGCACCCAAGTGGGGTGAATCCATCATTGAAGTTTTTCAAACACTAAAAGCAACCAGAAAACTATATAGATCCAACTAGGATCTCAGGACAACATCATTGATCCTAGCTATTAGGCTATAACTTAAATTCCAGGAATATAGCCAAGATCTAAATTTCTAGGAACACCTCTTAAATAGGAGTAGCACCTTAGAATTTCATCTTATGGATCCATATAATTTATCAAAGCCTACAAATCAATTTTCCCAAACTTTGACTCAGGAATCAATAGTTGGTATCACTACTAGAACCAATCCATGAGTAACAATAAGAGAAGGTTCTAGTCCCTAAACCTCAGACCAACATCACAGGTTCTAGGGATGCAAGGAAAGAAGATTTCACTTATCTATGATGCCAAACTAATCTTAAGCTTGAACAAAACCAAGCCAAGTAATAGAATCTAGTCTTGTGTGCCATATTAGAATGGTGTCACAAGAACAGTTTCTAAACTAAGTAGGTTAAACATCCAACTTTCATAGATACACTCACAGACAACTATAAATCATTTTCCTGATATTAATCACAGGAATAATTTCCAAGAATATCCATATATATATATCACTGTAAGAGACCATTTGATCTCAAACTGTATATGAATCTATAAGCCAACAACTATATATATAGTGACTTCATCACTCAAGAAATCACTGGCAGTAGCTAAGTAATGACAGTTGTGAGTTCTCAAACCACTAGAATTCCCATGTAATGATTCTAGAGAAACCTTATCATCTGAATTATATCAAGTTAACCAATGGAATCAATATGTTAAGCCACTAGCATCATCAAAGCTAACCATAAGCAGTAATCCACAACAAACCACCACTCAACATGCTTAGGTATCATCAATACATGATCCAACTCATCAGATATCTAATCCACAGAGGGATATGAACCCTAAGTAGAACAAACAATCCTAATCAGGACTTGACACTAGCCAGGAGTGGCCACTACCAACACATAGCATAGGATGGCCTAGCACAGAGGATACGAGGGGAAGAAGAACAACTTACTGAAGGATGTTGTTGTGGGCGAGAAGAGGAAGTAGAGGTCGATGACGAACACGGAGGCACGGGGAGCACCCCAAGGGGGTGCTGCGACCCACACCACGCCGAGGCGGTGACCCTAGACACGCCTAAAGGCGAGGAACACCACCACGGCACACGGCAGCAGCAGCGGCGGCTACAGCACCCGCATCACCCCCAAACCCTAGGGTTCGGGATGAAGTGAGTCTGGCCACAGGGAAGCTCCAGATCCAAATTGAATTGGACAGGAAGGTAGAGCGTGGTCGACAACCTAGCCCGGAACCACGACTGCGGCCAGGGAGGACCACGGCGCCAAGCAGCGCACGGCGGCGGCGCCATCGACCATGGGGTCGAGGAGAAGAAGAGAGACGAGGACGAGAAAGTGACAGAGATAGGGAGTGTGGGCTGGATGGGGCCAAGACCCTTCGGGGTGTCGTTTTGGCTCTGCCCTATTGGGCCACAAGGGCCCAATAAACACAAATAGTCAGCCTAAATCACTTAAAGCCAGTTTTAATAAATGATAAAAGACAAAAATGCCCTTGAATTTAGATAAATTCTAGAAAATAAAATAAGAATCCAAAAATTATAAATAAAATATTTTTGGATTCACAATAATCCAAATTATCCAAATAAATTAAGAAATAAAATTTTAGACATATAAATTTTATTAAGAATTTGTAATATATATTCCTTATGGAATTTTATAAAATTATTGAAAGATGATAAAAATAAATAAAAATCACTTTCATTATATATTAATATTGTAGCATTTTAAAAAAACTAAACAAATAATTAATATTAATTTTTGGTATTTAAATGATAATTCTTATAGGAATTATTAAATAAATAATACGCAAATAAAATAAAATAAAATAAAATAAAAGAATACAATATTCAATAAATATTAAAAATTAATATTTATAAATTACTTAATATTTAAATAATTTTCATAATTAAATAATGGGGGAGAATACACACAAAGCTAAATTATGCATCACATTACTTTGCATAATCATTTTGCTTATTTAAATATTGTCCTTACCGGGCAATAATGATGGTTTTGTAGACATAGAAGCTCAAGGTCCAGTGCAAGCATCTGACTTCACTACCTTGCAATCACAAGGCAAGTTCATCACTTGCTCATGTCCTTTGAAGAGTCTTTATCAAAGTATTTGCAAATTGTGTGTTATCATCTATATTATAGAAAAAGAAAATGTTATTTTCTCAAGATAATAAATCTTAGATATCATCCTAAGTGATGATATGATGGAGCAATAGAACTTAGGTTTCTAATTGCAATAATGATGAACAATTAGGGATTAATAACCCATGACATCAGTGATTCTAGCGCCATATATTACGCGTTAACCATGAGATTTGGAATGGGACAGAGAAGTCAGCTGTATCCTTGTCCTCTTGTATGGAGGCAAGACGACCTTAATGTGACGTTGTGGTTCCTTGTGTGGATCCAACAAATGGGTGGGCACCCTTACGCCCCACACTTTTGGTATCTAGATTATCCATGATTGGTGTTTAGGGATATAGTCCATGTAAATGGTACTATTCCTGGCATCACCAGGTCATAGAGTCTTCGGAAACTCATCAGGGTTTTAGCCTGCCCGAAAGGGGGCTTAACGGAGGTGAGCCAGCCCTGAAGGATCGTGCGGACATATGAGGTCGCGGAGAAGGCAGTGATTGGCTTGGACCAACTACTGGGCGCTACATCATGGAATTGTGGATGGGAAAGTACGCCCGGTTGTGCAACAAGGAGTTGATCTCTCATGGGAAAAGTAACGCACCTCTGGAGAGTGTAAGAATTGTAACTTGTTACTCCCTGTTCTGGGAAGGAGCTACGAACGCGGCAGAAAAGGAACTCCATGAAAGTTCTGGTCAACCTATGAAGGCTGATGGTCATAGATTTTTATAATAAAATCAATCCTTGAAGAAAGATTTACAAAAACTACATAGTGCCAAAGACTTATAGTCTGAGGTGGTAGTTAGAGCATCAAACTTCCTACCTTGCATATAATGAACTTGCTGGGTAACGCTATTACTCATCCTTTCCTTTGATCCCTTGCTTAGACTCTGAGAATCCTGAAGATGCTCCAATGTATGCAACTGAGAGCCAAGAGGAGGTCTTCTATGAAGAGCCCAACCTGTATGGAGCCGTAGAAGGGGAGGACTATGATATCGTCTACGGAGGAGATTTCCAAGAGTCCGAATAATTACTATAGTTATAGTAGCCACTTGAGCCGAGCAACATGAACAATATATAGCAATAAGTTGTTGAGCTCAATTTGGAGTTTAATTTTTAAATTTGAAACTTCCGCTGAAACACTTATATTTTGGTTTGTAAGTTGAATCTTTTGAAAGTCTTGAACTTCCGATATTGTAATAATAATAATGTGTGTATGTTTGTAATATGGACCCGCAATGTTTCTGTTGTACCACTCTGAGGGATGTGATATTTATGGAACGGTGTTCTGTGGATGTCATGTCAACGACTATAGTGTACTACACATGCAGTGGTATGCTGGGTCACCACAGTTGGTATCAGAGCAAATTGCTTTGACCTTAGGATGGAAACCTAGTAAAAGGTATTACCTGTAGGAGAGTGTAGCAACGATAAAGAATTCTCTAAAAGAAATATAATGGGTATTCAAATGAGAATATCCTGTTATATGTTTTAGTTCGATAATTCTTTGTTATGATGCAATATATTATTGGTTACTAATAAAAATATTTTTCTTATATACAGAACTATGGCACCGAAGTTTCCAAAACAGACTTTGGTAAGGAAAGAGGAGACTCTTGATGATTATCAAGGATCATTCACAGACCAACTTTGTCAACTTTTAAAGATTTTTAATTGCGCAACTAGAATTCTAGTGAACACCATAACCTATTATGATGGCCGGAGGTTATCCAAGTATCGTGTGAGTATCCAACTTCCAAAGGAGCTTAGATTATATCACGATCTATCTATAGGTGAAGGCGGGAGTTACTTAGCAGCATATCATGTTGTTGTTGTGGAGGCGATAGCTAATATCCGGGAGCATAAAGCCAAGGAGTTAGAAGGTAGCACATTTTCTGTGATACCTCATGATTCTGTAGACTCGGAGCCTATACCGGATCATCTTACTTTTGTTAAGAAGCATCCTAAGTTAGCTTCCAAGTTTATGGATAGATACCGAACACTCGTTGTGTCTTTTTATAAGACACATCAAGTGATTGTCGAAGATAAAAATGACATGTTAGAGGATCTAAATGATTCGGAAAGGAGGAAGCATTTAGCATTCCAGTTGGAGAAGGAAGCAAGTAGTAGTGCAAAACCTATCTTTAAGGATATACCTATAGATCCTGAATCTTTTACACCATATCCTTATTCACCAAGGCCTGAACCTATATATGATCCTACTGTGGATATGAGGTATGTAGTACCACAGGGTTCAGAGGATTGTTCTGATTTAGAACTTCCTATTGAGAATTCTGATGGTTGGAGGATGGGATCATCTGAAGGATCTCAGGAACACCAGATGTCCATAGATAGTTCTAACAGAAATGTTGGACAATCTAGCTGGATGGGTGCAAGAATTAACCCTAGTAATCGTAGTAGAAATGCCATGTTCATAAATAATCAAGATGAAGAAGAAGATCATGAGGAGAGAGTGTTTGAATCATCAACACCTTCTCAAAACCTAGGGAATATACATTATCCGGTGTTTAACTATCTTGCCCAAAGCAGCACCTGGAGACCAGCAGGATTTGCGTATTCTGTTGACGACTCAAGGAATGAAGATCAGGAGATGCAAGCGGGAGATAATGTTGAATATGTTTTTGAAGACTTTTCAGCTGAGCTGGAGGGTGTCAATGCGCTCAGGTTGAGTAATGACTCAATTCCTAACACTTCAGATACCGAGTATGTTCCTTCTAGAAGGCCATTTGTTCCACAAACTGTGCGACGAACGTCACGTCATCACGGTTGGACATCAGGCATGTATGATGAGCGTAGTTACTATTAGAAGTAGCCAACTATTTAGAGGTATCAAGTACCATGTATTGTAATTCGAAAAATAAGGTAGCTAGATAAATAAGGTAGTGTTGCGATTATACCCATATGGTATATGTTGTAATGACTTTGTATTACTATGATATTGTAATGAATAATATGTAAAATGCATATTTGGATTTTATTTGGATTTTCATTGTGTGACTAGTTCTATGCGTAAAGTCGAGCTAAGAACACATGTGCATGATGCAATTATGACTATTCGCTTTATGTGCAGGACTAGGGGGTCATGGATACGGGTGTAGAGATTGAATCTGAACAGCAGCGGATGGAACGTGATGCCAAGGAGAAGGCCGATGCAGATGCAGCAAATTAGGGAACGTTACCACCACCACCAATGAGGCCGTTAATGGAGCAAAACTTTATGCAGTGTATGCAAATGATGTAAGAGACCCAGAACAAGTTCATGGAGGAGTTGCTGGGACGAGCAAATCAGAGGGCACCTGAAGGTGGAGGAGTGAGTCTTTCTGACTTCCAGAATGCAAGGCCGTTACCTTTTGCATCAGCTCCTGAACCAATGGATCGGAAGATTGGCTAGCAGATACAGAAAGGAAGTTGAAAACTGTAGGTTGCAATGATGAGAAGAAATTGAGGTATGCAACTCATCTTATGACTAGACCTGCAGCATCATGGTGGGATAATCAGTTAGCCATGCAACAGCCAGGAAGGGAGTACACTTGGTAAGAGTTTAAATAGAGATTCCATGAATATCATGTTCCGGAGAGTGTTATGGAGTTAAAGCGGAGAGAATTTGAGGAGATGCAGTAGGGATATACTAGTGTTATGAAGTATATCCGGGAGTTTAGTCAACTATCTCGATATGTTGAGGAAGAAGTTAATACGGAGGAAAAGAGGAAGAAGCGTTTCCTGCGCGGATTAAATCAATTTGTGAGGATGTAGTTGAGGTTGGCTAATAAGCAAACTTATCAGCAGTTGCTGGATGCAGCTATTACTTTCGACGATGACTAAAAGAATGTCCAAGAGAATAGAAGGAATAGAGCTAAGAAGAAAACCAAGAGGATACAAGCAAGCAAGCCCAAGCACAATCTGGAATTCAAACCAAGGAATAGGCCCTATAACAACAACAATTCCAATCGGAGTGCAAATCCAAACGTAAAGAATATTATATGCCACAATTGCAAACTTCCAGGGCATATGAGTAGGGATTGCCCGAAACCAGTAATTGTATTCCATGCTTGTGGTCAGATAGGTCACATAAAGCCCAATTGTCCAAGAAAACCACAAGGAGGTTGGCCGGTTCGAGATGGAAGGAAAGCCATTGGAGGAAATGGACAGCCCAATAAAGGAGGAAATAATGGCAAGAACAACAATGTCAAGAGGAACAGACCTATTGGGAAGCTGAACTCTGCAACCCTAGAGGAGGTGGATAACTCGGAGCATGTAGTGATAGGTACGCTCAATATTCTGACCAATCCCGACAAAGTTCTATTTGATACTGGTGCAACTACTTCATTCATTTCTGGAGAATTCTGTGATAAGTTCGAGATTAGAAGGGCAATGTTAGAAAACCCTATGACCGTAGTTACGGAAGGGGGAAATGTGATTGTACGCCACATTAAACAAGATCAGCTTATCTCGATCTATGGTTGTACATACTTTGCAGACTTTTACGTGATTCCTTTGAAGGGAATTGCAGTAGTGCTGGGGATGGACTACATGATGGAACATGGGGCTCAGATAAATTGTGAGGAGAAAACTGTCTCAATCAAAACTCCAAGTGGAGCAAGGATAGTTTACCAAGCAGATAAGCACAGTCATATTATAGTGGACCTGCAGTTGAACTCAATGAAAGAGGTCAAATTGGAAGATATTCCTGTAGTAAATGAATTTCAAGATGTTTTTCTAGCAGAGCTACCTGGAATGCCACCAGACCGGGAAATAGAGTTCACTATTGACCTAATTCCAGGTATAGCACCAATAGCTCAAGCACCATATAAGATGGGACCAAAAGAATTAAAAGAACTCAAAGAGCAAATTGATGAGTTAGCCAGAAAAGGGTTTATTCAGGAAAGTGTATCCCCATGGGGAATACCAGTAATCTTTGTGGATAAAAGGGATGGTGGAACAAGGATGTGTGGAGACTATAGAAATCTGAACAATGTTACTATAAAGAACAAGTATCCTCTACCAAGGATTCAAGATTTGTTTGATCAATTGAAAGGAGTCGGAGTATTTTCAAAGATCGACTTAAGATCTGGATACCATCAGATAAAAATTAAACCTAAGGATGTTCCAAAGACAACATTTGTCTCAAGATATGGACACCATGAGTATCTGGTAGTACCATTTGGTTTGACCAATGCACCAGAAATATTCATGAATCTGATGAACAAAATCTTCATGCCATATTTAGATAAGTTCGTCATAGTCTTTATTGATGATATTCTGATATATTCCAAGGATAAGGAAGAACATGCTGATCATTTGAGAATTGCATTGCAGACTCTAAGGGAACATAAACTTTATGCTAAGTTCAGTAAGTGTGAATTTTGGCTAGATGAGGTAGAATTCCTCGGCCATGTGATCAGTAAAGATGGAATTGCTGTAAATCCATCTAAAGTTCAATCAGTACTAGAATGGACTGCACCAACCAATGTGAAACAAATTCAAGGTTTCTTGGGGATGGCTGGTTATTATCGGAGATTCATTGAAGGTTTCTCCAAAATAGCTGGATCAATGACCAAATTGTTAAGAAAGAATACACCATTCAATTGGGATGAGAAGTGTGAAGCGGGTTTTCAGGAGTTGAAGACCAGGTTAACCACAGCTCCAATCTTAGCAGTTCCTGAAACAGGGAAAGACTTCACAGTATAATGTGATGCATCTAAAGAAGGTTTGGGTTGTGTGTTAATGCAAGATCGAAAAGTGATTGCTTATGGTTCAAGGCAACTGAAACCACATGAAGTCAATTATCCAACTCATGATTTAGAGTTAGTAGTAGTAGTCTTTGCGCTGAAAGGATGGAGGCATTTTATTTATGGAGCCAGATGTGAGTTATACACTGACCATAAAAGTCTTAAATATTTCTTCACTCAAAAGGAGTTGAATATGAGACAGAGGCGTTGGTTGGAACTAATCAAAGATTATGATTTAACAATCAACTATACTCTAGGGAAAGCAAATGTTGTAGTGGATGCTTTAAGAAGAAAGAGTGCAGACATTCAGCCTAGCAATCGGGAGCTACCAAAATATTACAAATGGACTTGGAAAGATTAGAGCTTAAATTCATTAGAACAGAGGTTCTTGGAGGATTAGCTACTATGCAGGTAGTTGCAGAGCAGGACAGTGATCTTAAGCACGAAATTTTTAGACATCAGCAGAAGATCCTTTCATTGCCGAGCAAATTCGAAGGATATCTCAAGGGCAAAAATCAGTTTTTCGCCTTGGAGATTATGAGTCTTTGTAGTTCCAAGATCGTCTTTGTGTTCCAGATGTGACTGAGATTCGAGATGTCATACTCAGAGAAGCACATGAAACACCATATTCTATACATCCAGGAAGTACTAAGATGTATATGGATTTGAAAGAACTATTCTGGTGGAATAACATGAAAAGAGACATTGCTAAATATGTATCAGAATGCCATACTTGCCAAAGGGTGAAGGCTGAACATCAAAGTCCAGCAGGACCACTACAACCTTTGGAAATTCCCGAATGGAAGTGGGAGGAAATAGGTATGGACTTTATCACAGGATTGCCCATGACACCTAAACGGAAGGATATGATATGGGTAATTGTGGATAGACTCACTAAAAGTGCACATTTTATTCCGGTAAATCAAAAAGATAATGCCGAGAAGTTAGTAGAAGTTTACATCAAAGAGATAGTAAGTGAGCATGGAGTGCCCAAAAAGATCGTAACTGATAGGGGATCAGTGTTTACTTCAGCATTTTGGAAGCAATTGCATGAAGCACTTGGATCAAAGTTAGATTTTAGCACAGCTTATCATCCAGAGACAGGAGGTCAAACAGAAAGAACAAATCAGATACTAGAAGACATGTTAAGAGCCTGTGCATTAGATTTTGGAGGTACATGGGAAGATCATCTACCATTGGCATAATTTTCCTACAACAATAGCTATCAGAGTAGTCTAAAGGAAGCTCCATATCAGGTTCTGTATGGAAGGAATTGTAGATCACCAATATGTTGGTATGAGCCTGGAAGCAGCAAAGAATTTGCACCAGACTATATCAAGGAAAAACAAGATATCATTGATAAGATCAAGGATAGACTCAAAATAGCTCAAAGTAGGCAGAAAAGTTATGATGATCAAAGTCGAAGATCATGGCATCCAGAAGTAGGAGACATGGTATATTTGAAAGTAAGTCCAATGAAAGGGTTTAAAAGGTTCGGAGTTAAAGGAAAATTGAGTCTAAGATATATCGGGCCATTCAAGATACTAAGTCAGAACAGAACTATAGCTTATGCTTGAGAGTTACTCTCGAGACTGGCTCAAGTTCATAATGTTTTCCATGTGTCACAACTTCGTAAATGTTTGAAAGTTCCGAATGATGCAATCACACACCAAGAGATAGAATTACAAGCAGACTTGACCTATGTTGAAAAACCCTGCAAAATTTTGGAAGAAAACTGGAAAAGGTTGAGGAACAAGGCAATCAAATACTGCAAGGTACAGTGGGAACATCACCCCGAAAGGTAAGCCACTTGGGAGAAAGAAGAGGGTTTAAGAAAATCCTATCCAGAATTATTCAGGTACATCTCAACAAACTTCGAGACAAAGTTTAATTTAAGGGGGGAATTCTCTAACATCCCAGCATTTAGGAACCAACGAAGGGTAGATTTAGGAATCTGTGAAATTCCATACATTCATCTATGAAAATGTGGGTAAATTTTTTGCCAAATAAAAACCTAAAGTGATCAAAGTTTCTTTCACTCTTTAAGATGGGGAATTGTCTTGGAGAATGATTATGATAAACTTTGATATGATCTTTGTGGATTAGTGTGTTTTGGGAAATGAAATTTGAATTTAAACTTGAGTGTTGGATTCATAGTTCAAAAGGATTTAGAATTATGTTTGAGTATTATGATTTAGCCAAGAGTTAATAATTAGTAGATCAAACTTTAAAAAAAGAACACAATTAAGAAAAAAGAATATTCATTCCATAATTTTATTCAATAAATAAGTTACAAAATGTAACTTATAAACATGATCAAGAAACTTTACAATAGATAATGAAATAAAAGAACCTTTATATATATTGAGTAATATTACAATCTTTATTACAAAAGAATAAAATAAAAATTACAAAAGGATAAAACAAATATTACAAGTGACTATTTTATAAAGAAAAAAAAAGAAAACCTAAACTAAAATCTTGAATATTCAAGTCTGGTACCTGCAAAACAAACACAAACTAAAAGAAAGAAAGTGAAGTATTAAAAAAATGTTTTACTCTCAGAATTGACAGTGAGTTGCACTGTTCAAAATTTCATCATTGAGTAATCTGTAAAGGGGCAAGTTTCAACAATATGAAAGAATTGAATCTTCCATAATTTAAGCCAGATGTCAAATATCTCCAAACAACAAGGAGGGGCAAGTTTCACCAGACAAGTAAGTGTAACCACATAAAAGTAACTTTCATATCCAGAGCATATCCACAAGGTGCAACAGGCACACAAGCAGCACAAACACCAAACTGCATGGTGTGTGCTGTCAGCACAGCAGCAACAGCTCCACACACACAAAACTACTCAGCACAGCCATGGGAGGCATCTCCAACACATTTGCCTGCTTCATACACATCAAACACACCAGCCAAACCAAGCCAAACAAGATCACACCAATCACAACCTGGATCATATCACCAAGATGGTGACATATGGAGGGGGTACATCAGGTGGATAGTAAGCACAAGATCAAGCCACCAGGACCAGGAGGTGGAGAGATAGATCAAGGACAAGTCCATAAGCTAGAAGTATCAGGAGAAGCAAGATCAAGCTAGCCACAAGATCAACAACTTGCAACCCCAACATCAACCAAGTGTGGTGAGTAAAAAAGACCATCACATGATTTATCTAGACAAGCATTCATGAGTTGTCTCATACTAAATGTAAGATCCCTCCTTTGTAAAGGAAAATGATCCCTGTGATTGCAATGCTAGTCCCTGGATCATTGCTAGCATCCACAGTTTAAGATGAAGTACACAGATACAAAGGTCATTTATCACATCCATTCCAGAGATAACATAGTCTTTACAACTCAAGGCCATAGGCCTAATACAAGAGTTTGAATAAGTAAATAAATATAAGTCTTCATCTTCATGTGCCACAGGCAAACATGTTGAGTGTAGACTCATGACACCTAATCCTCATCAGAGTAACCTGCAACATCACAAGTTACAGCCACAGTGGGTCAATACTTTGGAATAGTATTGGCAAGTGATACCTTAGTAAAATTTAGGTGGACTATATTACTATATGCAATTTGGCTAAGTGTAGCTTGGCTTGCTTTGCTCAAAATAGGTTTTTCCTATTAGTTGAAATTACTAAGTTTTACTTTGTCAAAACTTTTCCCAAGGAACCACCAATAGACATTGAGGTCCTTCACCCTTGTTCACCCACAAGTTTTTACTTAGAAGTTGGAATGATGAGATTCTTGATAGCTTCCATGTCTTGATGCTCAAGTTGTCCATTGCCATGGACTTGTCTAAGTACTTAGATTTTTCCATCTGCAGAGGTTGTGCACTTTCCCCACCAGACTTGGTTTCCCAAGACAGGACCTTTCAGAAGCCTTTCCTTAGACCAAATGGACGCGCTCCAACCTATCATTCCCACTACCACCAACTGTCCAAATGGCTAAGTTCTAGCAACCTATGTGATCCAGGCAGAGCCCATATTGCCAAGTGGCTGAACTAGAAGCTTCTCAACACTTGGCCTCTAAAATCCCTTTGTTCCTGGGTGGCTTTCCACAAGTGAGATACACAAGGTAAACCATAGCCATGGGCCTTGTGTAACCACTCAACCAAAAACCACCAAACAAGTCTCATTCCACCCAGGTGATTCATTGACTTAGTTGTTTTATTAAGAAAACATAAGTCCAAAGACTTAAAAATATTTTCATCATAGCATGTATATTTCACCAACCCTTGTTTGCTACTAGCTAGGCTAAGCATGGCATAGATAGTAACTTAACTTAGAAATTTCCTAGCAATTCTACAACTACTTAGGATTTCCCAACATGGCAATTGGCAAAAAATAGTAACAAGTAAGACTTAGCAAAATATTTCTAATGCTTAGTATAAAATATAGGGATGGAAATATTCATGAAGTACCACTTGCCTTGGTAGTTGGGAGAGTAGCACTCTTCACAATCACAATCACTAGCACCAAAGTCTACACAAAAAATAGTAGCAACAAATTACACACAACATATACAAACAAACAAAAATACATATGCATGCATGCAAAATGCTAAGTGATGATTTTTAAAACTCTATCAAGCAAGTGCATAGTACTGAATCATAACCAAGTTAAAAACTTGCTAAACCAAGTTTATTTAACACTAAAACAATTTCCTAAACAATTCCTATACTCAAAATAGTCCTAAACAAGTTTCTGCAAATAAAATCATTTTAACAGAAACTAAACATTAAACACATTGCATAAATGGAAAGGGCTTGTTCTCCTGATTCCAACGGTATAAAATTTGTCAAATTCTAACGTGTGGATCAAAAGTTATAGCTAAATCAAATTTGGTTACAAATCTGATTCAAATTCTGTTTTTAAACTAAACCCTAGCCACGCGTCACGCTCTGATTCGTCGGTACCGCTTCGCGTGGATCGACCAGCGTGAACCGTCAGATCTAACTAAACGCGCACGGCTCAGATTGTCACTTACCCCTTCGATGCAGATCTAATCTAGAGCGCTGGATCTAGATCCTACGACTGCTAAGAGCGTGACCAAGGATGGGCGGCGCAAATGGTTGCTGGCGGCGGCGCCATCGGTGGTGATGGTCCGAATACGGCGGGCTGGGGTGTGGCGTGGCTTACCGACTCGCCGCAGTCACGAGGAAGGTCAACGTGGTCTTTGCTTGGACAGGCGCCTGGCGAGACCGCTGGAGCTCGTCGAGTCGTGCACGTCGCCGGAGGTTCTTGACGAAGTTGCCGAGGTTTCGCGTCGCCCTAGCATGAACCAGATGGATTAGGAGATGCGCAAGACAGTGGCGAACATCCTCGTATGCATGAGGGGGCAAGGGGCGCGTTCTACTTACCGTAATTGGTCGCCGGAGTTGAGAGGCGGCTCGGTCGGTTGCGGGCACGAACGGGGACGGCGTCCTGGGTCACGAGAATGCAAACAAAAGGTATCAGGGAACGCACAAGAACATGCTGGTCACAATAGTTTGAACCAGAGAAAGGGGGGCGGTCGAAGCTCACCGGAATCAGTCGCTAGAGGTCGTCGGTGTTGCGGGTTTTGAGGTCGAATGCGCGCAGCCTGGTGGCGGAGTGAGCGAGGAAAGTGGGGGAAAATGACCGAGGCAGGGTGTGGTTTAAATAGGCTGAAGCGCGACAGGAAACGCTCGCGGCATCAAGGCTAATTACACCGCGCCATTACCGGCATCAACAGCAGCGGCGACGTGGTCTGCGGGCGCGATTTGGGGAAGAAGGTGTGACGTGGAGAGGGCCCGCTTGTCAGCGAATGGAACAGAGGGGGAGTGGGGTCCGAGTGTCAGCGGCTTGCTGGGTGCGTCTGCGCGTGAGAGAGGGAGAGAGGGGAGCCAGGTGGGCTAGTTGGGCTGCGTCTGTTGCTGGGCTCAATTCCTGGCGCCGGCCCTTTTCTATTTCCTTTCTCTTTTCTTTTTCTAAATTGAATTTCTGGAATGAGTTTCAAATGAATTCAAACTCTATTTGAATTCAAATCTTTTTAGGATTTTTGCAGTGTGCAATAATCACATTTCAGGGCATAAAATCAAGTGGTCTCTCTGTTCAAGTTTGGTTCTTTTGACATAACAAAATAAACAGTGCCATAGCATTAGATTTGCAAATGTTTTAAAAATGGTTTTGAACTCATTTTTATTTTGTAAAATTTTGTTCTAACTCCACACTCAACCAATCAACAAGGGAGACAAACAATCTTGGTTTAAAACATTCAAGCTCTCAAATGGGGATGGCCATTTGATTTAAGTTTGCTCACATAAAATGATAGCACTATGTGCTTCTGTTTTCTTGAAATGAGTTTGAAATTGATCTCAAATCTATATGCATGCATGAATGATATGCAATCTTTGAAATCATGAATTTAGGGATGTTACACTAAAATTCTCAGAAAAGCACCCAAGTGGGGTGAATCCATCATTGAAGTTTTTTAAACACTAAAGCAACCAGAAAACTATATAGATCCAACTAGGATCTTAGGACAACATCATTGATCCTAGCTATCAGGCTATAACTTAAATTCCAGGAATATAGCCAAGATCTGAATTTCTAGGAACACCTCTTAAATAGGAGTAGCACCTTAGAATTTCATCTTATGGATCCATATAATTTATCAAAGCCTACAAATCATTTTTCCCAAACTTTCCCAATCCAAGAAATAGAATCTATTCTTGTGTGCCATATTAGAATGGTGTCACAAGAACAGTTTCTAAACTAAGCAGGTTAAACATCCAACTTTCATAGATACACTCACAGACAACTATAAATCATTTTCCTGATATTAATCACAGGAATAATTTCCAAGAATATCCATATATATATCACTGTAAGAGACCATTTAATCTCAAACTGTATATGAATATATAAGCCAACAACAATATATACAGTGACTTCATCACTCAAGAAATCACTGGTAGTAGCTAAGTAATGACAGTGGTGAGTTCTCAAACCACTAGAATTCCCAAGTAATGATTCTAGAGCAACCTTATCGTCTGAATTATATCAAGTTAACCAATGGAATCAATCTGGTAAGCCACTACCATCATCAAAGCTAACCATAAGAAGTAATCCACAGCAAACCACCACTCAACATGCTTAGGGATCATCGATACATGATCCAACTCATCAAATATCTAATCCATAGAGGGATATGAACCCTAAGCAAATCAAACAATCCTAATCAGGACGTGACACTAGCCAGGAGTGGCCACTACCAACACATAGCATAGGATGGCCTAGCACAGAGGATACGAGGGGAAGAAGAACAACTTACTGAAGGATGTTGCTGTGGGCGAGAAGAGGAAGCAGAGGTGTTGACGACAAACACGGCGGCACGGGGAGCACCCCAAGGGAGCGCTGTGACCCACACCACGCCGAGGCGGCGACCCTAGCCACGCCTAAAGGCGAGAAACACCACCACATCACACGGCAGCAGCGGCGGCGACAACACCCGCATCACCCCCAAACTCTAGGTTCGAGATGAAGCTAGTCTGGCCACAGGGAAGCTCTGGATCCAAATCGAATTAGACATGAAGGTAGAGCATGGTCGACAACCTAGCCCTGCACCACGGAAGCGGCCAAGGAGGACCACGGTGGCGAGCAGCTCACGGCGGCGACGCCATTGACCACGGGGTCGAGGAGAAGAAGAGAGACGAGGACGAGAAAGTGACAGAGAGAGGGAGTGTGGGCTGGATTGGGCCAGGACCCTTCGGGGTGTCGTTTTGGCTCTGCCCTATTGGGCCACAAGGGCCCAATAAACCCAAACAGTCAGCCCAAATCACTTAAAGCCAGTTTTAATAAATGAGAAGAGACCAAATAGCCCCTGAATTTAGATAAATTATAGAAAATAAAATAAGAATCCAAAAATTATAAATAAAATATTTTTGGATTCAAAATAATCCAAATTATCCAAATAAATTAAGAAATAAAATTTTAGACATATAAATTTTATTAAGAATTTGTAATATTAATATTGTAGAATTTTAGAAAAATACAAAACAAATAATTAATATTAATTTTTGGTATTTAAATGATAATTCTTATAGGAATTATTAAATAAATAAAATGCAAATAAAATAAAATAAAAGAATACAATATTCAATAAATATTAAAAATTAATATTTATAAATTCTTTAATATTAAAAGAATTTTCATAATTAAATAATGGGGGAGAATACACACAAAGCTAAATAATGGATTACATTACTTTGCATAATCATTTTGCTTCTTTAAATATTGTCCTTACCGGGCAATAATGATGGTTTTGTAGACATAGAAGCTCAAGGTCCAGTGCAAGCATCCAACTTCACTACCTTGCAATCACAAGGCAAGTTCATCACTTGCTCATGTCATTTTAAGAGTCTTTATCAAAGTATTTGCAAATTGTGTGTTATCATCTATATTATAGAAAAAGAAAATGTTATTTTCTCAAGATAATAAATCTTAGATATCATCCTAAGTGATGATATGATGGAGCAATAGAACTTAGGTTTCTAATTGCAATAATGATGAACAATTAGGGATTAATAACCCATGACATCAATGATTCTAGTGCCGTATATTACGCGTTAACCATGAGATTTGGAATGGGACGAAGAAGTCAGCTGTATCCTTTTCCTCTTGTATGGAGGCAAGACGACCTTAACGTGATGTTGTGGTTCCTTGTGCGGATCCAACAAATGGGTGTGCACCCTTACGCCCCACACTTTTGGTGTCTAGATTATCCATGAATGGTGTTTAGGGATATAGTCCATGTCAATGGTACTATTCCGGGCATCACCAGGTCATAGAGTCTTCGGTAACTCATCAGGGTTTTAGCCTGCCCGAAAGGGGGATTAACGGAGGTGAGACAGCCCCGAAGGATCATGCAGACATATGAGGTCGCGGAGAGGGCAGTGATTGGCTTGGACCAACTACTGGGCCCCACATCATGGAATTGTGGACGGGAAAGTACGCCCGGTTGTGCAACAAGGAGTTGATCTCTCATGGGAAAAGTAACGCACCTCTGCAGAGTGTAAGAATTGTAACTTGTTACTCCCTGTTCCGGGAAGGAGATACAAACGCGGCAGGAAAGGAACTCCATGAAAGTTCTGGTCAACCTGTGAAGGCTGATGGTCATAGATTTTTATAATAAAATCAATCCTTGAAGAAAGATTTACAAAAACTACATAGTGCCAAAGACTTATAGTCTAAGGTGGTAGTTAGAGCATCAAACTTCCTACCTTGCATATAATGAACTTGCTGGGTAACGCTATTACTCATCCTTTCCTTTGATCCCTTGCTTAGACTCTGAGAATCCCGAAGATACTCCAATGTATGCAGCTGAGAGCCAAGAGGAGGTCTTCTATGAAGAGCCCAACCTGTATGGAGCCATAGAAGGGGAGGACTATGATATCATCTACGGAGGAGAGTTCCAAGAGTCCAAATAATTACTATAGTTCTAGTAGCCACTTGAGCCGAGCAACATGAACAATATATAGAATAAGTTGTTGAGCTCAATTTGGAGTTTAAGTTTTAAATTTGAAACTTCCGCTGAAACACTTATATTTTGGTTTGTAAGTTGAATCTTTTGGAAGTCTTGAACTTCCGGTATTGTAATAATAATAATGTGTGTATGTTTGTAATATGGACACACAATGTTTCTGTTGTACCACTCTGAGGGATGTGATATTTATGGAACGGTGTTCTGTGGATGTCATGTTAATGACTATAGTGTACTACACATGCAATGGTATGATGGGTCACTGCAGTACCGCACCTGGGAAGTTTCTAGAAAACGACCTGGAAACTGACCCCTGAGCGGTAGTGCCGCTTGTTTTTCATGGTAGTACCGTTTGACAGTAGTACCGCGTAATTGGGCCGGTAGTACCGTACCTGGGACGCATCCAGGGGTCGAACTGGAGATAGACCAGGGCCGGTAGTACCGCTCCCTTACCCGGTAGTACCGTGTCCACCAGAACAGAGAGCCAGGTATAAAGTGGAAGGTTCTTGTGCAGAGTAGATGAGTTTTGTCGAAAAATAAGAAAGTCTTGGGTTAAGAAAGTCACACTGATATGGACATAAGCACTCTAAAAATGGGGAAAACATATGAAGAGCCAAACGAGAGTGCATGACCATAAGAATAAACCTAACACGAGAATGACAAACATGAGTAAACACCAACCTCTCGAATGAGAGAGGGCGGTGGCCTAGGCCACCATATTTGAGTGTACTCGGCTTGGCACCACGAAGATATATCTTGGGTCCATTACCGAAACTCATCAGTTAAGCTCACATAACACAAAATGATATTAAGAGGAATGATTTTGATTGCTTTGGGCATAATGGGGGGAGGGTTAGTCAAATTAATTAGGACCACACTCCCCCTATATCCATGCCTACACCTAAACCAAATAAGAGTCAAGACATAGGTGAGAATGCAAGGTGATCAAGTCAAGCTCCTTGAATCTATGATACTTAGTTCATTCCTCAAATAACAAAACCTTGCTTCATCAAGTGGCTTCGTGAAAATGTCGGAAAGTTGATCTTTGGTTGACACATATAATAGATCAATATCACCTCGAGCAACATGATCCCTGGTGAAGTGATGACGAATCTCAATATGCTTTGTCCTTGTGTGATCCACCGAATTGTATGCAATCTTGATGGCACTTTCATTGTCACATAGAAGAGGCACTTTGTCACAAAGGACACCGTATTCCTTTAAAGTTTGCCTCATCCATAGCAATTGTGTGCAAGCACTAGCAGCTGCCACATACCGCTTCAAGTGAGAGAGATATACAATTTTGCTTCTTAGAAGACCAACATACCAAAGACCTACCAAGGAATTGGAAATTCCCGGATGTTGATTTTCTATCATCCTTATCACCGGCCCAATCTGAATCCGTGTATCCACAAAGAGAAAATGTTGACCCTCGAGGATACCAAAGACCATAATATGGGGTATGAACTAAATATCGAAAGATTCTCTTGACCGCCATTAAATGGCTTTCTTTAGGAGCCGCTTGATATCATGCATACACACCTACACTCAACACAATATTGGGTCTAGATGCACAAAGGTAAAGCAAAGAACCAGTCATAGACCGGTATACCTTTTGATACACATCTTTACCATTTGGATTTTGTTCTAGATGAGTCTTTGTTGGCATGGGAGTAGGAGCTCCATTTAAATCTTGCATATTGAATCTCTTGAGCATATATTGAGTATACTTGGCTTGGTTGGAGAATGTGCCTCCTCTAACTTGCTTGATCTCAAAACCAAGAAATACTCTCAACTCCCCCATCATAGACATCTGGAACCTACTAGCATAAGCTTTGAGAATTCATCATTAAAAGCTTTGTTAGATGAGCCAAAGATAATATGATCAACATATATTTGGCATACAAAAAGTTCCCCATTGACCTTCTTAGTAAAAAGAGTGGGATCGATTTTCCCAACCTCAAATCCACGGTCAAACAACAACTCTCTAAGGTGCTCATACCACGTGCGTGGGGCTTGCTTGAGCACATAGAGAGCCTTATCAAGTTTGTAGACATGGTTTGGGAAGTTGGGATCCTCAAATCCCGGGGTTGCTTTACATATACCAACTCATTTAATGGACCATTAAGAAAGGCACTTTCTACATCCATTTGTTTTAACTTAAAGTTATGATGTGCCGCATAAGAAATAAGTATACTGATGGACTCAAGGCGAGCCACGAGTGCATATGTCTCTCCATAATCAATGCCTTCAATTTGAGAGCACGCTTGTGCAACCAATCTTGCCTTGTTCCTTACTATAATTCCATTCTCATCTTGCTTGTTCTTGAATATCCACTTGGTTCCTATAAAATTGCGACAATCCTTTGACTTCTCAACTAACTTTCATACTTTGTTTCTCTCAAAGTTATTGAGCTCTTTGTGCATTGCTTCCAACCAATCCGAATCTTCAAGGGATTCCCACACTTTCTTTGGTTCAATCATGGATATGTGTGCTTGGTGTTCACCAAACCTCTTCAATTGTGCTCTTGTGGAAATACCCTTCCTTAGGTCACCAACCACATTTTGTAAAGAGTGGTCTCTTAATTCCAACATCCTCTCCTTTCTAGCTTCACGACGAGTGTGGATATCCTCATTGTTTATTGGGGGACCCTCTTCATCATTTCGGTCCTTGTCTTGACCATCAACTTGACCTTGATCATCATCGGAATCGTTCTCTTCATTAAGAGGCACAGATTTACCTTGGTCTTGATCAGACATTCTTCTAGCATCGATTTGAGCTTGTATCAAGGCAGTTTGTATGGATATTCCTTGGGTAATTGAATTGGCACCACTTGACATCCTGGAAAATGAATCAAGCTCCTCTTCACTAGAGCTGTCACCATGATCAACATGTTGAGGGTCCACAACTTGTCTTTGGCTTGGGTCATTGTCCTCCTCAGTGGATGGAGCTTGTTGATGTTGTGATGATGAGGGATCCACTTGAGTAGAACATAGTTCTTCTCGATCCGCCATAAGGGGTTCCTCAACAGGGCGGATATATCCCACACCCATTATTCTTATGGCATCCTGAGGCATTCCATCATCTGCATCACAAACATCAACACGCCCCCCTTGGGGACCATCATATTCTTCGAAGGTCACACTACAAGATTCTATGACTGCTCTAGAGAGCTTATCATAGATTCTATAAGTGTGATATTCGAGACCATAGCCAACAAAAATACCCTCTAAAGCTTTAGCCTCGAATTTGGGCAAACTAACACCTTTTATGAGATAGAAACACTTGCAACCGAACACCCGGAAGTAAGATATGTTGGGCTTGTTACCGGTAAGTATTTCATATGGAGTCTTGTTGATTTTCTTGCGGAGGTAGAGCCGGTTTGATTCATGGCAAGCGGTGGAGATGGCTTCGGCCCAAAAGTTGTATGGAGATTTAAACTCCGCCAACATGGTCCTATCCATGTCAATAAGAGTCCGGTTCTTCCTCTCGGCAACACCATTTTGTTGAGGGGTATATGCAGCGGAATATTGATGTTTTATCCCCTCATCACCAAGGAAATCATTCAAGGTGTAGTTCTTGAGCTCGGTGCCATTGTCGCTTCTTATTAACAACACGGGGACATTGTATTGATGTTGAACCAAGTTGATGAAATCGATGAAGGTCTTTTGGGTCTCACTTTTCAACTTGAAGAAATACACCCATGAGTATCTTGAAAAGTCATCAACTATCACCAAACAATATTTCTTCCCACCAAGACTTGCATGAGATGGAGAACCAAAGAGATCCACATGAAGGATCTCCAAGATCCTTGATGATGAGATGCGGTTCTTTGGCTTGTGGGGAGCATCATGCATCTTTCCTAGAACGCAAGCCCTGCAAACACGATCTTTGGCAAAGGAAACATTTTCTTTTAGTCCAACAATATGGCCCTCCTTGTGAAGACTTTGCAAAGTTCTCATATTGACATGGGCTAGTCGATGATGCCATAACCAACCCACATCGGCCTTTCCGACTAAGCACATCTCACTTGTAGTGGTTTGCCCCGAAAAGTCCACCACATACAAGTCATGTTCGACGTACCCAACGAAAGCGACCTTGAGAGACTTGCTCCACATGAGGACCACAATATCATCATCAACAAAGACGGCAAAGCCCATCTTTCCAAGAGCACGGACTGAAAGTAAATTGTATCCAAGTGTCTCAACAAGCATGAAGTTCACAAGTGTAATATCATGAGCAACCACTACCTTTCCGAAACCCATTACCTTAGACTATGACTTGTCAGCATATGCCACGGTTATTTGATCATCATTTGGCTTTAAGTCCTTGACAATAGATGAGCTTCCGGTCATATGACTTGTGCAACCACTATCAAGCACCCACTTTGACCCTCCGGAAGCATATGTCTACAAAATATCAAGCTAATTTTTAGGTACCCATTTTTCAATGGGTCCTCTTTTATTAGCAACAAGGGTCTTGGAGACCCAAATAGACCAAGAAATATAACCATCATATGGGCCAACATATTGTGCATACACATCACCATAATAATCATGCATTAGAACATAGTGAGGGTTAGCACTTCCCGCAAAATCATCATGAGACATAGTTTTACCACTTGTGGTCTTACTATCCACAATGGCCTTGTTTTTCTCTTGTGCGGTCTTGGCCTTCCTTTTCTTATAGTTCTTCTTCTTGGCTTTGGAGACAAAACCAATTCCTCCTTTCTCACCACTAGGCCTTTGCTTACTTATAAGATCATCAATGGACTTGTTCCCTTGTGGAAATGTGGCCATGGCTAGCTCCCCCTTCAACCTAGCATTTTCTTCAAGAATAGTTGTACTCCTAGAAGGAATGAAATTACTATGTGAAGGAATATTTGCCAATTGAGTTTGTAGCGTTTCATGGGACTTTGTGAGTGACAAGAGTTCACTTTCCAAAGCCTTGTGAGCCTTGTTAAGCAAACTAAAATCCTCGGCAAGTTTTTCATGAACCACACCAAACTCAATCTTGTCCTTTTTAGCCCTTCTGCATTTAGCAATAGCATGATCACATTCTTTGATGAGTCTATTTACAATAATGTCATTGGCCTCATCAAGCCCTTCAAGTTTTAGTTCAAGAGACATCCTAGTCTCTTGTTCTTCTTCTAGAGCATAGTTTAAGGCCTCTAGCTCAACCATGTGTTCATTCCCAAGTTTACACCTTACATCTAGAAGCTCTTGTGTGTGGGAAAGTTGATCTAAGATGTTCCAAAAATGTATCTTAGCATCCCTTTGTAAGTTGGTCATAAACTCATTGAAAGCAATTAATTCCCTTTTTACATCAAGAGACATCTCATCATCAATTTCATCATTAGCTAAGGGAGTGGAGTGATATGATGAGGATACCTCCGTTCCTCTTGCCATAAGGCAAGTGACATTCTTGATGGGAGTGTTCTCATTTGGAAAATCAAAGAGTGAGAGTGTCGGAGTAGAAGTAGTGGCTAAAGCAGCCACACCATTAGATGTTTCCTCTTCCTCATCTTCATTGTCGGAGGAATATTCTTCACGAGTGACCAATACAATTTCTCCCGACTTCTTGTTGATGGGATTCTTCTTGATGAAGGGTTTCTTGTAAGGTGCTTTGGGAGTTTTCTTCAACACGAGTTTACCGTCATGATCTTCTCTCTTCTCATAGGGAAAACCCGCCACGAAGTGATAGAGGTCACCACAATTTAAGCAAGTTCTCAATTTAGTGACATTTTCTCTTCTCCCACTTGGGTTGCTTTTTCGTTGCATTTTCATCTTGTCCTAGGCGAGGTTCTTACAAAAGTTCTTTGCATAGAAGGCCATGTATTGACCATGAGCAATATTGACATCATCGGGGTGGTCCATGGAGAGGCCTTCATCACTATCATCTTCATATCCATGTTCCACAACTTTGGCCTTCAATGCAATGTTAACAACATTGCTCATACCAAGGGCTCGAGCACGGGCATCTTTGGCATTCTTGGCGGCAACCTTGAAAGAGGCCATCTCTTGCATTACTTCATTGGAGGTCATGAGATGGTAGTTGTGTCTTCCTTGTAGGCTCTTCAAGTCGTTGGGCTCAAAGGGCATGAGTGCACTCACACCTCAACCGAAAACTCCAAATTAAAGTCAGCCCAATGGTAAGTTGCAATTCAAGTTACAAATTTTGAAATTTAACGCTGCAGTCTATGTATATTTTTTGTCTTTTTATACATGTCATAATTATTTATATTTAAGTTTCAATTTCCAAAATAGTTTTTGGTGGCTTGTTTAGATAAGTTTTGTACTTACATGTATCATAATCTAATGGAAAATGTGTTGGAATTATGCCCTAGAGGCAATAATAAAGATGTTATTATTATAATTCTTGTTCATGATAAAGTTTATATTCCATGCTAGAATTGTATTAAGTGGAAATTTTAATACTTGTGTGGTTTATGAACAACACCGTGTCCCTAGTACGCCTCTATGGACTAGCTCATTGATTAATGATGGTTAACGTTTCCTAACCATAGACATGAGTTGTCGATTAATAATGAGATAACATCATTGGGAGAATGGTATGATGGACAGACCCAAATCAAGCAGAGCAATTAGATCGTGTCATCGTGTTCATCTTTGCGAAGCTTTTTCTTATGTCAAATATTGTATTCCTTAGACCATGAGATAATGCAACTCCCTGGTATTGGAAGAAATCTTTGAGGACATCAAACGTCATCCTATGAGAGGGTGATCATAAAGGTGTCTCTCAGGTGATCAGAAAGTACTTGTTGGGTTGTATGTATCGAGATGGGATTTGTCCCTCCCAAGTCGGAGAGATATACTTCGGGCCCACTCGGTAATCGATATCAACACCGCTTGCAAGCACGTGGTTAAGGAGTTAATCACAAAGTGATATCGGATTACGGAATGAGTAAAGTACTTGCTGTGAACAAGATTGAACTAGGTATGTCGATGCCGACGATCGAATCTCGGGCAAGTAAAATATCGCGTGATGAAGGGAATATGTATATGGGATTAATTGAATCCTGGCATCATGGTTCATTCGATATGATCATCGATGAGTATGTGGGAGTCAATATGGGTTTCCAGACCCTGCTGTTGATTATTGATAGAAGATCATGTCTGCATATTCTCGAACCCGCAGGGTCACACACTTAACGTGTCTCGACGCTAGGATAGATTGGATAATTGGTTTATGAGTTTTTGTTCGGAGTCTCGGATGGGATCCAGGACATCACGAGAGGTTCCGGAATGGTCCGGAGAATAAGATTCATATAAGGCAAAGCAGTTTTTGGAGTTCGGAATTGTTTCGGATTGTTCGGTATTGTATCGGAAGCTTCTAGAACCTTCCGGAGTGGGACCAAAGTGGCCCCACTTGTCGGGAGGGGGTGTGGGCCTACGAGGGAGTGCCTTGGCTGCATTGGTCCAGGGGCACAAGGCCCCATAGGCCCAGCCGGCCAAGCCCTAGGGGAAACCCTAGGGAGAGCTTCTAGAAGGAGGGGGGAAACTTGCCCCCCACTCCTCCCTCTTGGCCGCCGGCCCTAGGATTGGAGGAGGGGCAAGGGGCAGCCGCCCACCCCTCTATATAAAGAGGGCTGGGGGCGCACCCTCCCCACACACCTCCTCAAGCCCTAGCCGCCCTGCTGCCCTCCTCTCTCTCTCCCTCCCGACTGCGCGTAGGCGAAGCCCTGCCGCAGAAACTCTCCACCGTTTGCACCATGCCGTCGTGTTGTAGATCCAACCTATCTCTCCACCCCACTTTCTGGACCGAGGAAGGAGGAGACGTCGAGGTGCCGTACGTGTGCATCTCTCGGAGGCATCGCCACTTGCGGTGTTCGATCGGATCGGATCGCGAGGAGGAGAAGCGAGTACGACTACATCAACCACGTTCCGTTGAACGTTCCGCTGTGCGAATCTTCAAGGGTATGAAGATCTCATCTATTCCCCCTTGTTGTTTGTATCTCCTAGATTAGATCTTGGCTTTCCCGTTCGCATCCGTAGATTTTTTTTGATTTACTATGCTGCGAAACCCTTCAGTGGTATCAGAGCTAGATCTATGCATAGATGTGTTTCACGAGTAGAACGCAACATGCTTGTTGCGGGCTTGATGTTTTCTATTGCAATCCTCTTGTTTGTGTACTTCTTATGAAGCGGGATAGTGAGATCGAAGCGGTCCAGGACAACTTTACGCGACCTCGTTCGCGAGACCAGCTTCGAACTTGACGTGTGGCTTGTTCCACACATGCGGCTGGTGGATGCCAGTTTCTCTCACTATAGTTGTCATGGGATTTACACCGGATATTGGCAACCATAATATCACCGTTGTGGCTTTCCGTAGGTAAGAATCGTTCTTAGCTTGTTACTCCCATAAGCCACGTAAAACATGCAACAACAAAGTAGAGGCGTCTAACTTGTTTTTGCAGGGAGTGTTTCTGTGATATGGTATGACACATGATGTGATATGTATGTTGTATGCAATGATCATGTTTTGTAATGTTTCACGACTTGCATGTCGATGAGTACACAACTGGCAGGAGCCATATGGTTGTCTTTATAATTGTGTATGACCTGTGTGTCAACTTCTTATACGCCATGTAATAGCTTTACTTTATCGCTAAGTAGTTAGTGTTGGAGATATGCCCTAGAGGCAATAATAAATGTAGTTATTATTATATCTTTGTGTTTATGATAAATGTTTACATTCATGCTATAATAGTATTAACAAGGAAACATTGATACTTGTGTGATTTGTAAACTTAATTTGAAGTCCCTAGTAAAGCCTCTATATAATACTAGCTTGTTGGTTAATAGATGATTGTGGTTTCCCTATCATGAACATTGAGATGTTATTAACAACAATATCATATCGTTAGGAGAATGATATGATGGACATACTCCTATAGATAAGCGTAGCATAAAGATCAAGTCATTTTAATAGTTCAATTGCTATATGCTTTCTGATACATAGAAATCTAATTCCTTCGACCATGAGATCATGCATATCACCTTTACCGGATGGATGCTTTGATGACATCAAACACCACACCGTAACTGGGTGGCTATAAAGGTGGCATTGAGTGTTCGGAAAGTATTGGTTGAAACACATGGATCAAGAGTGGGATTTGTCCATCCATATGACGGATAGATATACTCTGGGCCCTCTCGGTGAAATGTCATCCAATTAGCTTGCAAGCATGTGGTAGCTCACAAGGGATCACATATCATGGGAACGAGAAAAGAGTACTTATCGGTAACGAGGTTGAACTAGGTATGCAGAGATACCGACGATCATAACCTCGGATAAGTAAACTATCGTGAGACAAAGGGAAATTGATATCGTATGTAAGTGTTTCATTCGATCGCAAAGTAATCGTAGAAATATGTGGGAGCCATATGAATTTCCAGATTCCTCTATTGGTTATTGTTCGGAGAAGTGTCTCGATCATGTCCGCATAATTCATGAACCGTAGAGAGACACACTTAAGGATTCGACGTTGTTTTGAGTAGTTATGGAATGATGAGAAAGAGACCGAATGTTGTTCGGAGTCCCGGATGGGATCCGGGATATCACGAGGAGATCCGGAATGGTCCGGAGAATAAGATTCATATAAGGAAAGTCCCGTTTCGGAGTTAGGGAATGGTTCCGGTGTTTTCATCGGGAATGTTCTAGAAGGTTCCGGAATGTCCGGCACTCCGGAGGGGAAGGGTACATGAATGTGTTGTATCAAGTTGGTATGATTGCATCATGTACTAAGTGTCATTGCTGAACCAAATAAAGGATTAATTCAAATCCTAGTTTGAAAAGTCAAACAGCTAGTTTGAAAAGTCAAACGGCTAAATTTGGAAAGAGGAAAAGAGGAGTGGGAAACCGAGTTGGGGAGGAGTTCCCTCCTCCAACCGGCGGCACCCACCCAAGCCAAGTTGGGGAGGGACTCCTCTCCCTCCCCTTGGCCGGCCGGCCCCTCCACCTATATAAGGAGGGGCAGGGCTCCCTCCTAGGACACACAAGATCCTCTCCTCCAAACCCTAGCCGCTGGCGCCGCCACCTCCACTGCCGCCGCCGCCGACCTAGGCCAAGCCGCCGCCGCCTAGCAACCCTAGCCGCCGGCCAAGCTTCCTCCTCGGCGTGTCTAAACCCTAGATCGTCGAGGGACTCTCTCATACTCCACCATACTCGCTCCGGCTTAAGGCGAAGCGTTGCGAGATCTCCCCTCTACTTCCGGTACCACGCCGTTGTGCTGCCGGAATCGCGAGGAGAGTGCTACAACCTCCGCTGCCTGCTGGAACAAGGGAGAGGAAGGTCTTCATCGAGTACCGAACGTGTGACCGACTCCGGAAGCGCTACGCGGAGCCTTGGCCGGAAGGATCGTCTACGCGATCTTGAGATCGGGAAGAGTACGACTACATCACCCACGAGAATCCGCTCTCGTTAAACACTTTGGAATCTTCGAGGGTGAGTTATTCCATCGACTCGTTGCTACAATCTAGTAGATAGATCTTGGCTTGTTTGTTTGTATGCGGTAGAAATTTTTTGTTTTCCATGCTACGAAACCCTACAGTGGTATCAGAGCCATGTCTATATGTAGATCTGTTGCACGAGTAGAACACAATCGTCATTGTGGGCGTTGATGCTTTTATTGTCGATTGCTTCTTGTGTACTTTGCATCTTGCGGTATGTTGGGATGAAGCGGCCCAGGCTAACCTTACATGACATCATTCATGAGACTTGCTCCACGCTTGACATGCAACTTGTATTGCATAAGTGGCTTCTTGGTGCCTGTTTCTCCTAGCATAGTTAAGATCCAATTTACAACGGGTGATTAACAATACTAGTATCAATGTTGTGGTTCATGTTCGTAAGTTATAACGACACTTATTGAAAGCCCCAAACCACGTAAAACATGCAAATAAAGTAGAGGCGTCTAACTTTGTTTTGCGGTGTCTTTGATGTGATATGGCCATGATTGTGATTATATTTGATGTATGCAATGTTCCTTATTGTAAGTTGGCAACGGCAGGAATATATGGTTGTCTTTAATTTCTGTTACGACCCGCGTGTCTATTCAAAGTAGTTGTAATAGTTGAAGACGGTGGACGACAACGATGGAGAAGCGTCATTGACCTTGATGCAATACCGGTGATGATGGAGATCATGTTTGTGCTAGAAGATGGAGATCGGAAGCACAAAGAAGAAAGGCCATATCATATCACATATTATGAATTGCATGTGATGTTAATCCTTTATGCATCTTGTATTGCTTAGTAGACAACGGTAGCATTATAAGATGATCCCTCATGCACATGAATTTCAAGTCATAAAGTGTTCACCCTTAGTTAGCACCGTTGCTAAAGCTTGTTGTTTCGAAGCACCACGTGATGATCGGGTGTGTTAGATTACGCAAGTGCATACAAGCGTGAGCAAGCCAGATTTGCTCATGCGGAAACTAAGGTTTGATCTTGTGAGCCTAGCATGTACGGACATGGTCTCGAACACGGATCACCGAAAGGTAAAGCATGAATCATATAGTAGATATGATGAACATGTCGATTGTTAAGCCATTGAAACTATATCAACTCTCGTGATGATCGGTGTTGATGTGGTGGATTTGGTTCGTGTGATCACTAAAACAATGTGAGGGATATTGTTTTGAGTGGGAGTTCACCTAGATTAATTTATTATTAATTTGAACTCAATTTGTCATAAACTTAGTCTAAACTATTGCAAATATGTTGTAGATCAATGGCAGCCCCTACCATCAATTTTAATGCGTTCCTAGAGAAAGAAAAGTTGAAAAACAATGGAAGCAACTTCGCGGATTGGTTCATAATTTGAGGATTGTCCTCACAGCTGGTAATTTGACCTATGTCTTTGGATGCACATTGGGTGACCCACTGCGGTGATCTGCCGATGAAGTAAAGAATGTTTACCTCACTCGGAAGACTCAGTACTCCACAGTTCAGTGTGCTATCTTGTATGGTTTAGAATCGGAGCTTTAGAAAAGGTTTCAGAATTCAGACCCATATGATATTGTCGAGGATCTCAAATTGATCTTTGAGACTCATGCGGCAATTGAAAGCTATGAGGCTTCTGAAAAGTTCTTTAACTGCAAGATGGAAGAGGGCAGCTCCGTCAGCGAGCATGTGCTTAAGATGTGCAGACGCATAAACAAACTTCAAAGCTTGGGTATTGTGATTCCTAATGCTTTGGGGATTTACCGTGTCCTCCAATCACTACCACCAAGTTACAAGAACTTTGTGATGAACTACAACATGCAAAACATGAACAAGACGTTGCCAGAACTCTTTGCCATGTTGAAATCTGCAGAAGTGGAGATCAAGAAAGAGCACCAAGTGTTGTTGGTCAATAAGACCACCAAATTCAAGAAAGGCAAGTCTAAGCAGAAGGGACACTTCAAGAAGGGTGGTAAGAAAGTTACAACACCGACGAAGAAAACCAAGGCTGGACCTAAGCCTGATACTGAGTGCTTTTACTGCAAGGGAGAAGGTCACTGGAAGCGGAATTGCCCAAAGTACTTGGCGGATTTGAAGAACGGCAACATCAAGAAGAAAGGTATATATGATATACATGTTATTGATGTGTATCTCACTAGTACTCGTAGTAGTGCCTGGGTATTTGATACTGGTTCGGTTGCTCATATTTGTAACTCGAAACAGGTGCTACAGAATAAACGGAAGCTAGCGAAGAACGAGGTGACGATGCGCGTGGGAAACGGATCAAAGGTTGATGTGATCGCGGTCGGCACGCTACCTCTTCATCCACCATCGGGATTAGTTTTATACTTAAATAATTGTTATTTGGTGCCTGCGTTAAGCATGAACATTATATCGGGATCTTGTTTATTGCGAGACAGTTACTTGTTTAAATCCGAGAATAATGGTTGTTCGATTTATATGAGTAATATGTTTTATGCACATGCACCTTTGATAGATGGTCTATTCTTATTGAATCTCGATAGTAGAAATACACATATTAATAACATTGAGGCTAAACGTTTGAAATCGAGCGATAACTCGACATATATGTGGCACTGTCGTCTTGGTCACATTGGAGTGAAGCGTATGAAGAAACTCCATGCCGATGGACTTCTTGAATCACTTGATTTCGAATCACTTGATAGATGCGAAGCATGTCTGATGGGTAAAATGACTAAGACTCCATTTTCTGGTATAATGGAGCGAGCTACGGACTTGTTGGAAATCATACATACCGATGTGTGTGGTCCAATGAGTGTAGCATCGCGCGGTGGTTATCGTTATGTTCTTACCTTCACGGATGACTTGAGTAGATATGGGTATATCTATTTCAGGAAACATAAGTCCGAAACTTTCGAGAAGTTTAAGGAATTTCAAAGTGAGGTAGAGAATCAACGTAACAAGAAGATTAAATTTCTACGTTCTGATCGTGGAGGTGAATATCTAAGTTACGAGTTTGGCGAGCATTTGAAGAAATGCGGAATACTTTTGATTGACACCGGGAACACCACAACGTAATGGTGTGTCCGAACGTCGTAATCGAACTCTCTTAGATATGGTTCGTTCTATGATGTCACTTACAGATTTACCGCTATCATTTTGGGGTTATGCATTAGAAACAACCGCATTCACTTTAAATAGGGCACCATCTAAATCCGTTGAAACGACACCATATGAATTATGGTTTGGGAAGAAATCTAGATTGTCGTTCCTTAAAGTTTGGGGATGCGAAGCCTATGTAAAGAAGTTACAGCCAGACAAGCTTGAACCCAAAGCGGAAAAATGCGTCTTCATAGGATACCCGAAGGAAACTATTGGGTATACCTTCTATCATAGATCCGAAGGCAAAATCTTCGTTGCCAGAATGGATCCTTTCTAGAAGAATTTCTCTCGAAAGAAGTGACTGGAAGGAAAGTAGAACTTGCGAGGTTGTCGAACCTTCTCTCGAAATTGCGAGTAGCGCAGCGCGGAAGAAGTTCTGTGGTGCCTGCACCAATTAGAGAGGAAGCTAATGATGATGATCATGAAACTTGATCGAAGTTACTCTGAGCCTCGCAGGTCAGCGAGAACTCGTACCACTCCAGATTGGTATGATCCCGTTATGAGTGTCATGTTTGTGGACAACACCGATGACCCTGAGACATATGAGGAAGCGATGATGAGCCCAGATTCCAATAAATGGCAAGAAGCCATGAAATCCGAGATTGGATCCATGTACGAAAACCAAGTGTGGACTTTGGTGGACTTACCAGATGGCGGAAGGCTGTCGAGAACAAATGGATCTTCAAGAAGAAAAACAGATCTTGATGGTAATGTTCGTCTATAAAGCTCAACTTGTCATAAAGGGTTTCGACAAATTCAAGGAGTTGACTACGATGAGACTTTCTCACCGATGTGAAGCTAAAATCTGTAAGGATTATGTTAGCAATCGCTGCATATTACGATTATGAGATATGGCAGATGGATGTCAAACAGCATTCCTCAATGGAGACATTGATGAAGAGTTGTATATGATGCAACCCAAAGGTTTTGTTGATCCTAAAGATGCTAACAAGGTATGCAAACTTCAACGGTCCATCTATGGATTGAAGCAAGCATCGAAGTTGGAATCAACGTTTTGATAAGGTGATCAAAAGTTTTGGTTTTATACAAACTTATGGAGAAGCTTGTATTTACAAGAAAGTGAGTGGGAGCTCTGTAGCATTCTTAATACTATATGAGATGACATATTGTTGATTGGGAATGATGTAGACCTTCTTAATAGTGTCAAGGAATATTTGAATAATAGTTTTTCAATGAAGGATCTTGGCGCAACTTACATATTAGGCATAAAGATTTATAGAGATAGATCGAAGCGCCAAATATCATTGTCACAAAGTACATATTTGGACAAAGTTCTAAAGAGGTTTGGAATGGAAGAAAGCAAGAAAGGGTTCTTGCCCATGTTTAATCGACCTTGAGTAAAACTCAAAGTCCGACATCGGCAGAAGATAGAGAAAGGATGAGTAAGACTCCCTATGCCTCGACCATAGGATCTCTAATGTATGCCATGCTATGTACTAGACCCGACATTGCATATCTTGTTAGTTTAACTAGCAGATATCAAAGTGATCGAGTGGATCATTGGACATGATCAAAACATCCTTAAGTACTTGAGAAGAACTAAGGATATGGTTCTTTCTTATGGAGGTGATGAAAAGCTCGTTGTTAATGGTTACACCGATGCTAGTTGGAACACCGATCCGGATGATTCTAAATCACAATCTGGATACGTATTTATTTTGAATGGTGCAGCAGTTAGCTGGAGGAGTGCAAAGCAAAGCGTTGTGGCGAGATCTTCAACTGAATCGGAATACATGGCTGCTTCGGAGGCTTCACAAGAAGCGATATGGATGAAAGAGTTCATTACAGAGCTGGGTGTGGTTCCTAGAGCGCTGGACCCAATGTCTATCTACTGTGATAACATGGGCGCCATAGCCAATGCGCAAGAACCAAGGTCACACAAGAAGCTGAAGCACATCAAGCTACGTTTTCACGCTATTCTAGAACATATCCAAGATGGGGATATAAAGATTTGCAAAGTACACATAGATCTGAATGTGGCGGATCCGTTGACTAAACCTCTCCCGAGGGCAAAACATGACCAGCACCAAACTGCCATGGGTGTTCGGTATATTACCATGTAATCTAGATTAGATGACTCTAGTGCAAGTGGGAGACTGTTGGAGATATGCCCTAGAGGCAATAATAAATGTAGTTATTATTATATCTTTGTGTTTATGATAAATGTTTACATTCATGCTATAATAGTATTAACAAGGAAACATTGATACTTGTGTGATTTGTAAACTTAATTTGAAGTCCCTAGTAAAGCCTCTATATAATACTTTGTTGGTTAATAGATAATTGTGGTTTCCCTATCATGAACATTGAGATGTTATTAACAACAAGATCATATCGTTAGGAGAATGATATGATGGACATACTCCTATAGATAAGCGTAGCATAAATATCAAGTCATTTTAATAGTTCAATTGCTATATGCTTTCTGATACATAGTAATCTAATTCCTTCGACCATGAGATCATGCATATCACCTTTACGGATGGATGCTTTGATGACATCAAACACCACACCGTGCGGGTGGCTATAAAGGTGGCATTGAGTGTTAGGAAAGTATGGTTGAAACACATGGATCAAGAGTGGGATTTGTCCATCCATATGCGGATAGATATACTCGGGCCCTCTCGGTGAAATGTCATCCAATTAGCTTGCAAGCATGTGACTGGCTCACAAGGGATCACATATCATGAGCGAGAAAAGAGTACTTATAGCGAGGTTGAACTAGGTATGCGGAGATACCAACGATCATAACCTCGGATAAGTAAACTATCGTGAGACAAAGGGAAATTGATATCGTATGTAAGTGGTTCATTCGATGCATAAGTAATCGTAGAAATATGTGAGCCATATGAATTTACAGATTCCTCTATTGGTTATTGTTAGAAGTGTCTCGATCATGTCCGCATAATTCACGAACCGTGAGAGACACACTTAAGGATTGACGTTGTTTTGAGTAGTTATGGAATGATGAGAAAGAGATCGAATGTTGTTTGAGTCCGGATGGGATCCAGGATATCACGAGGAGATCCGGAATGAATGGGAGAATAAGATTCATATAAGGAAAGTCCCGTTTGGAGTTGGGGAATGGTTCCGTGTTTTCATCGGAATGTTCTAGAAAGTTCGGAATGTCCGGCACTCGGAGGAAGGGTACATGAATGTGTTGTATCAAGTTGGTATGATTGCATCATGTACTAAGTGTCATTGCTGAACCAAATAAAGGATTAATTCAAATCCTAGTTTGAAAAGTCAAACAGCTAGTTTGAAAAGTCAAGCGGCTAAATTTGGAAGAGGAAAAGAGGAGGAGTGGGAAACCGAGTTGGGAGGAGTTCCTCCTCCAACCGTGGCACCACCCAAGCCGAGTTGGGGAGGACTCCTCTCCCTCCCTGGCCGGCCCCTCCACCTATATAAGGAGGCAGGGGCTTCCTCCTAGGACACACAAGATCCTCTCCTCCAAACCCTAGCCGGCGCCACCTCCACTTGCGCCGCTGCCGAGCCTAGGCCAAGCCGCCTAGCCTAGCAACCCTAGCCGCCGGCCAAGCTTCCTCCTCGGCGTGTCTAAACCCTAGATCGTCGAGGACTCTCTCATACTCCACCATACTCGCTCCGGCTTAAGGCGAAGCCCTGCGAGATCTCCCCTCTACTTCCGGTACCACGCCGTTGTGCTGCCGGAATCGCGAGGAGAGTGCTACAACCTCATGCCTCTTTGGAACAAGGAGAGGAAGGTCTTCATCGAGTCGAATGTGTGACCGACTACGGGAGCGCTGCTGGAACAGCGGAAGGATAAGGATCTCTCACGCGATCTTGAGATCGGGAAAATGCGACTACATCACCCGAGAATCCGCTCTCGTTAAACACTTTGGAATCTTCGAGGGTGAGTTATTCCATCGACTCGTTGCTACAATCTAGTAGATAGATCTTGGCTTGTTTGTTTGTATGCGGTAGAAATTTTTTGTTTTCCATGCTACGAAACCCTACAGTTAGCAATAGTTGTAGTTGCTATTCGTGGTGGAGGCAATCATGGTGGAGTGATGGAGATCATGCTGGCACGCACAAGATGGAGATCATTTCCCGGAGATTGACTATACCATGTCACATAAAATTATATGCATGTGATGTTTATCCTTTTATGTATCTTATTATGCTTAGATCACGACGGTAGCATTATAAGATGATTCCTCACTTAAAGATCAAGATAATACTGTGTTCTCCCCATGTATGCACCGTTGCGAAAGTTCGTCGTGTTCAAGCATCACGTGATGATCTGGTGCTATAAAGTCTACGTTCACATAAAACGGGTGCAAGCCAGTTTTGCACACGCGGAAATACTTGGGTTTGACTTGAAGAGCCTAGCATGTACAAACATGGCCTCGGAACACACGAACCGAAAGGTTAAGCATGAGTCATATGAATGATATGATCGACACTTTGTTGTCCACCATTGAAACCACATCTCTTCTCGTGAAGATCGGATTAGGTGTGGTGAATTTGGATCATGTTCACTAAACAACTTGAGGGATGTTGAATTTAGTGGAGTTCATCTAGTAATTTGATTAAGTTGAACTAGTTATCATGAACATAGTCTAAATTGTACTTGCAAATTTTGTAGATCAAATGGCTATGTCCAACTTCAACTTCAACATTTTTGCTGAGAAAGAAAAGCTTAAGAACAATGGGTCTAACTTCACCAACTGGTTCCACAATCTGAGAATCATTCTCTCTGGCAGACAAAAGGACTATGTCCTTGAGAAAGCGTAGGTGGCGCCCTACTTGTGAATCGTCGGCTGATGAGAAAGTTGTCTATCAGTCGCAAAAGGATGATTATGGTGTGATTAAGAGCACCATGTTGTTTGCTATGGAATCGGACCTTCAAAATCGTTTTTTGGAGTTCCCCGGGCCCTTTGAGATTCTTGAGGAACTGAAAACTATGTTTTAGACTCAGGCCCGTTCTGAGAGATATGAGATCTCTGAGAAATTCTTTAACTGCAAGACGGAGGAAGGGAGTTCCGTTAGTGAGCACGCCATTAAGATGTCAGGCTACACTCAACGCCTTGAGCAACTGGACTGCAAGATTCCAGAGGAGCTCAATATTGACAGAGTTCTGCAATCACTCCCTCCTAGCTACAAAGGTTTTGTAGTTACCCATAATCAGATTGGTTCCACTGATACGATCACTGAGCTCTTCGATAAGCTGAAAGCTGCGGAGGTGGACATCAAGAAAGATAATCATGTGTTGATGGTCAACAAGCCCCCCAGCTTTAAGAAAGGTAAGGGTGCAAAGAAGCCCTTCAAGAAGGGCAGCGTCAAGCGCCTTGCCCCTGCAGAGAAGAAGCTCAAATGCGGACCTAAGCGGACCTTTGAGTGCTTCTATTGCAAGGACAAGGGTCACTGGAAGCGCAATTGTCCGAAGTACTTAGCGGACAAGAAGGCTGGCATCATCAAAGGTATATTTGATATACATGTTATTGATGTTTTCCTTACTAGCCCTTGTTGTAGTGTCTGGGTATATTATACTAGTTCAGTTGCTAATATTTGTAACTCGAAACAGGAGCTACGGAATAGACGGCAGCTAGCGAGGGATGAGGTGACGATGCGCGTTGGCAACGGATCAAGAGTTGATGTGATGGCCGTCGGCACGCTCTCCTTAGTTTTACCTTCGGGATTAGTTTTAAACCTCAATAAATGTTATTATGTGCCTTCGTTGAGCATGAACATCATATCTGGATCGTGTTTATTGCAAGACGGTTATTCATTTAAATCACAGAATAATGGTTGTTCTATATATATGAGTAACATCTTCTATGGTCATGCACCTGCTATGAATGGTTTATTTCTTCTGAATCTCGAAAGCAATGAAACACACATCCATAACATTGAGGCTAATAGATGCAAGGTAGATAGTGATAATACGACTTATTTGTGGCACTGCCGTCTAGGTAATATTGGTGTAAAACGCATGAAGAAACTCCTGACATGGTTATACCCTACGGGTACGTGACTTCAGCATACCTGGTCCAGCCCAAGGAAGGCCCACAACAGATATACGCTGGCCCATGAAGATTTTCGGGTGGGCAAGGCCCATGACGCCTTCGGATCCTTGGAGAGCAAGACTAGCATAGATAGGAAATTCAAAGGGGTAAAACCCTAGAACTTGTAACCGACTAGGACTATGCCCGGGACCTACCTAAGTCTATATAAAGGCCAGGAGGGCACGACCTAGATCTCTCGACTCATACTTTCGCATACACACCTCCACGCCAGATCGAATCTGCGCACCCCTGTAACCTTCAGTTCCGCCGTAATCAAGAAGCGGAACAAGCGGAGTAGGGTTTTCCCTCAGGGGCTGAACACAGGTAAATCTCGTGTCCCTAGTTTGCTTGCATTAACCGTTCCACGATCTCCAGCATCCCCATCTTCTCCAAAACCCAAGTCCATAACAATGGGCATTGACGAGTCAAACCCTCGTCAATTGGCGCCGTCTGTGGGAATCGGGGCTGCTGATTGTGCGGTCGTGACGGTCCCAACCCGATCGATCTACAACTCTGCGGCGACGGAGAGTCACCTCCTCTTCGGCGCTTTCGACTTCACCGCTCACTCGACGGCCACCATGAAAGATTTCGAGCCCGTAGGCGACGGACTCGAGATCCTATTCGGGAGCTTCTGCTTCTAGGTGGGTCAGACTGGCACCCTCCGCCTTCCTGAGCGGGTGCCCCTACCATCAATCAGGCCTGCCTCGTGGGCTCCATACCCTGTGCTACGCACATCATCATCAACAGATGAGTTCTACGACAGCAGCAGCTGCAACTCCAATCTATGCGATCCACCTTCGGATGAGGGGACCTACGGTTCCGGATCCGAAAGCTGCGGCAGCAGCGGACCAATCTACGAGCGCTACCAATGCGCCGCAGTCATCCAGGAACAGCAAACGCCTAACCCGTCGCCCAACCCGCAGGACAGAAACGGCGAAAACGGCGGAAACAGAAGAAGCCAGTCCCCCCCCCACCCGACGGGGAAAACAATGACCACGTCATCCAACTTAGCAAAGAAGGATGGGTCCAGGCACGCCGCGCCGTAGCAGGCGACATAGTCCTACCTGCAGACGCCTCACGTGAACTACTGATGGCATACCACTTCCTCCTCATCGAGGAGCACAAGAAGCAAGTCAAGATACAGGAAACACTCGACAAACGCAAGCAAGCAGCCTCTGAGTCCAGCGCGCGACGAGCTGCGCTCTCCGCCATGGCCCCCGGCTCTAGCACAAACGGAAATCAGGGAAACAAGCACCGGTCTCGGGTGGAGAACATGGATCCCAAGGAGCGCCGTGATGTGACCCGAACTCTCCACACATCGTTCATGGAGATGGATGCCGACGACAACATCATCCCGAAGACACCACAAGCTGCGATCATGGCAGCCACTGCGTATCTCGCGGCCCACCCACCTCCGGAGGGGGACCCGAAAAGAGCCATGCATAAGTCCGCACTCACCGGACTCGGACTTGTCGGAGCTGCGCTCCAAGAAGACGCTCCTGCGGAGCCAAAGAAGAAAGCTCCGGCCAGGCGCGACCGGAGCCCCACCCCTTCATCCGAAGAGGAAGAGGAACACGACCTTCCTCGAAGGAAGAAGAGCTCGCGTCACCGTAAACGCGACTACGACGCTAGAGACGCGCTTACACAACGCAAAATCGACAAAGCGCGAGCCAAACATGCATGCTCATCCGAATCCGAGATGGACGAAGACGAAGGAGAACTTTGTGGAGAACAATGCTTCAGCAGATCTATTCGACGAACACAGATGCCACGCAATTTCAAGCTTCCTTCGGATAGTCCGAAGTTCAACGGCACGCAAGATCCAAAATCCTGGCTCAGTGACCATCTGTCATCCGTCAAGCTACACGGTGGTAACAAAGAAACCGCCATGCAATGCCTTCAGCTGCAGTTGGCGTTGGCCGGCGCGAGTCTGGCTCGGCAGCCTATCATCGAGGTCCATCGAGCTGGGAGGAGAGCTTACAGCTTCATCCGAAATTTCAAGGGCACCAGCAAGAGGCCCGCCTCAATCGAAGAGTTGCGAGCCTGCACTCGAAGAGAAGGCGAATCTATTCGGCTCGTACATACTACGCTGGTCTACCACCAAGAACTCCGCATACACACATCTCCGAAGAGGGCCATCGGCGCCTTGGGGGCGGCGTTAAGCGCCAAGATTTCAAGGAGGAACTTGGCGCGTCAAGCCCAAAACACTCGACCACCTCATGGACATCGCCAACGGTGGGCCGGTGGTGCATTCACGAGCACAATCGGATGAAGAGGGGCGACTACGGACCGAAGGCGGAACGCCGCAGCAAGAGGAGATCGCGGCGTCTCGACGATCGCATGACGGACCCGACATGGTCGCGGCAGCTCGCCGACCGTCGCACCGACAACAACCGCAACAGCGGAGGATACGCGGAGGAAACTTCGCGGCGACAATGACGCCCAGCCCGTCGTGGAAACACCGCGACCCCTCGGTATCGAACGGACCCTCGACGCTCGACAAACTTTTGGGTCCATGTACCATCCACTTCTACATCGACAAGCGAGGATGGCAAAAGCTAGCCACATGCTCAAGGACTGCCGCGAGTTCGAAACTCAGCGAAAGCATGGTGCGATGAGGCAACAAGCCCCAATCCTGCGTTGAAGCGCACATGCGCCAGTGAAATAGCACGGAGCTCCTCCGCCGCCTATTGGAGACCCAAACCAACGTCGCTGACCAGAACAACGGAGCAGGTACCCCCACCGAAAGGAGCACTAAATATGATCCAGAAGGGACGCCCCACGAATAGGGTGCAGAAGAAAATCACCCGACAAATCAACCTGGTCGTGGCAACTCCACCTGCCATCCCTGAGTACCTCAGCGGATCAGAGTCCAGCATCACATTCACTCGTGCGGATCACCCTTGCCAGATCCCTCGCCTAGGTCATGCTGCCCTGGTGCTGGAGGCACAGATCGGAGGTTTCAAGATGAGTCGCGTCTTCATGGACGGCATCAGCGGCATCAACCTAATGTTCGCAAGCACTCTAGCAGCCATGCGGATCCCGCAATGCAGCTTGGAACAGTCAGACACAACGTTCCATGGAATCGTCCCAGGGAAGGGCATATTCCCCCTGGGCAAAATAGGGCTCGACGTCATCTTCGGGAAACCGGACAACTTTCGGCAGGAGCGACTCGAATTTGAAGTGGTGGCCTGGCCGTCACAATACCACACCATCCTTGGGAGTGTAGCATTCGCAAGTTTCCTGGCTGTCCCACACTACGCATACCTACTACTCAAGATGCCAGGACCAAAGGGCGTCATCATAGTCCACGGGAGCTTCACCCGATCGGACCAATGCGACAGGGATTTCAACAAAATCTCCCAGTCTTTTGGCATGCAAGACGAGCTCGTAAGGCTCCGTGAGGTGATAGACAATGGGGCACCCCCAGTCACAAGGCAAAACGCACCTGACATGTCTTTCGACTCCACCGTCAACACAAAGAAGGTGCAGGTCTATCCGACGGATGCCTCCAAGACGGCCCTGATCGCCAACGACCTCAGCCCCGCATAGTAAGGCGCGCTCATCGAATTCCTCCGTGAGCGCTGGGAAATCTTCGCCTGGTGTCCTGCGAACATGCCAGGAGTTCCCAGGGAATTCGCCGAGCACGCACTCAACGTCTTTCCAGACACCAAGCCAGTCAAGCAGTCCATCCGGAGACTGTCCAAGCCACGGGCCGAAGCTATCGGCAAGGAAATCAATAGACTACTCGCTGCAGACTTCATCAGGGAAATCAAGGAAAGCGAGTGGCTTGCAAATACAGTGATGGTCCCAAAGAAGGACACGGACATCCTGCGGATGTGCGTGGATTTCACATCACTAAACAAGCATTGCCCAAAGGACCACTTCCCTCTTCCTCGGATCGACCAAATCATCGATTATTGCAGGTGTGAAACTCTCCTTCCTCGGCGCCTACTCAGGTTATAACGATTCAACTCAAGGTGAAGATCAGGAGAAGCGGTGTTTATCACACCGTTCGAGTATTCTGCTACAACACAATGCCCTTGGGCTAAAGAACGCAGGTGCCACGCATTACCAGCGATGCATGCGAGCCTGCCTCAAGGACCAGATCGGTCATAGCGTCCAAGTCTATGTTGACGACATAGTAATAAAAACCAAGGAGGCAAGGACACTTATCGGCGATCTCCGCGAGGCGTTCGACAACCTCGTCGCTTCTGAGGATCAAGCTCAACCCGAAAAGTGCGCCTTCGTCCCATGGTCATTGCTTGGATACTTCATCTCTCAGCGAGGGATCGAGGCGAACCCGAAGAAAATCAGAGCCATCATGGCGATGGAGAAGCCGAAAAACCTCAAAGGCATCCAGTAGCTCGCAGGACGAATAGCGGCGTTAAGCAGGTTCATCATCCGCATGGGCGAGAAGGCCCTGCCATTCTACCAGCTGCTACGCAAAGCAGATAAATTCGAGTGGACGCGGAAATAGCAGCGCATTCGAAAGCCTCAAGCGGCTTCTCTCCACCTCGCCCGTCTTGGTCACGCCAAAGGAGCGCGAGCCTCTGCTGCTGTACATATCAGCCACACACCAGGTGGTTAGCACCGTGCTAGTGGTCGAAAGACCCGAAGAGGGCAAGACCCACGGGGTCCAACGCCCAATCTACTACCTCAGCGAGGTACTCACGCCAACAAAACAAAGGTACCCTCACTACCAGAAACTCGCCTATGGCGTGTTCATGACGGCTCGGCGGCTAAGCCATTACTTCCAAGAGCACCAGGTGATGGTCGTCAATGAGGCGCCCCTGAATAGCATCCTGAATAATCCAGAGGCTACAGGACGCGTGGCCCTGTGGGGCATCGAACTGTCACCCTTGGACATAAATCTCTGACGAAGCGACTTCAATCAAATCTCAAGCCCTTCTAGACATCCTGGTACAATGGATGGCGCTGTAGCTGCCAGACACCCAGACATATGTCATGATCATGGACGATGCGCCACGGCTCCAAGCGTGAAGTGGAGCAGGAGCGAAGTCATCTTGACCTCCCCGCAAGGCGACAAGATGAAGTACGTCCTCCGGATGAAATTCCGAGCTTCTAATAATGAGGCCGAATACGAAGCCCTCATACACGGCATGAGGATGGCAAAAATCTGTGGCGCAACGCGCCTGGTCATCTACGGTGACTCCAACCTCGTTGTCCAGCAGACGATGAACGAGTGCGACGCACACGCCGAAAACATGATCGCGTACCGCGCACTCTACAACGCACTTGAAGGAGAATTCGACGGCTGCGAACTCCGGCACGTCGGAAGAGAAAGCAACGAAGAAGCCGACAGACTGGCTAACATCGGCTCCACTTGCGCAAAGGTGCCACCAGGTGTGTTCCTCGAACAGATCTGCGTGCCATCAATCAAGCGGAAGTTCCCTAATGGATCACCCGAAGAAGCAGAACACTTAGGGGCTACACTGCCCGAAGGACATGAAGGACCCGAGAAATTAGACAGAGAGGTCGCCATGGTCAACCTGATGCAGGTCATGGCAGTCGAAGAAACTTGGACGCGACCATATCTCCAGTTCTTGATAAACGGAGAACTACCTGACAGCCCGACAGATGCCTGGCGCATATCTCGCCGGTCAAAGGTCTTCACCATCATCAATGGCGAGCTGTACAAGCGCAGTATTACGGGTGTACTACAACGGTGCGTCACCATCGACGACGGCAAAGCCATACTCCAAGACATCCACGAGGGCATTTGTGGCCATCACGCAGGCAGCCTCCCTTGTCGCCAAAGCTCTACGAGCCGGATTCTACTGGCCAACGGCCATGAGCGACGCAAAGGACATAGTCCTAAGATGTAACGGGTGCCAACGGTTCGCCGACAAACCGCACGCACCCGGGTCCGAGCTCAGACCCATACTTATAGCCTGGCCTTTTGCTCAATGGGGCCTTGACATGATCGACAAACTTCCAAAGTCCTCGAAAGGGGGACACGTTTACCTCCTGGTCGCAGTCGACAAGTTCACCAAGTGGGTCGAGGCCATGCCGGTCACCAACCAAAAAGGCAAAACTGCCGTCAAGTTCTTCGAGTCAATTGTTTACAGGTTCGGCGTACCACATAGCATCATCACCGACAATGGATCGAACTTCATCTCTGAGGAGTTCCAGGACTTCTGCGAAGGCCTTGGGATCAACATCACGTACGCCTCAGTGGCACACCCGCAAATGAACGGGCAAGTGGAAAAGGCCAACGGCCTAATCGGCGCTGGTATCAAGAAACGCCTCATGAGTCCACTCGAACGGAAAGCTGGAGCCTGGACGAAAGAGCTACCATCCGTCCTGTGGAGCTTACGGACTACGCCAAACAACTCCACCGGCTACACACCGTTCTTCATGGTGCACGGGCGAGCCGATGCTACCAGCAATCGCCATCAGGCCCCCCGAGTCGTCGCTTACAGCGAAGCCGAATCCACGGCTGCACTCGAAGACGCCGTCGACACACTCGACGAAGCAAGGGACATAGCAGCAGCTCGATCAGCGGTGTACCAGCAGAGTCTCTGCAACTACCACAGCCGCCGGCTGCGCCCAAGGTCCTTCGTCGAAGGAGACCTCGTCTTGCGACTCAAGCAAACGCGACCGAAGAAATTCGAGTCACCATGGGAAGGACCATACGTCATCACCGAAGTCATCCCAGGTGGCGCCTATCGCCTCAAGCACGTGGAGTCTGGAGTCGCATACTCCAACCCATGGAACATCGCGCACTTGCGATGATTCTACCCCTAGCTACCTACCCCTTTACATTTCAATAAGGCTTTTCAGCCAAGGCTATTCAACCGAACAATGTACTTCCTCCATTACGATATAAATAAAGCTAAGTGTCTCGCCCCAAACTTCAATTCGCTATTTTGCAACTTTAGTTTATGCTACAAACTCACTCGGGGGCTCCCCCACCTCACGATTTCATCGACTGAGGATCAAACGTGTACACCTGAGTAGCTGACAATGTCAGGCAAACGAAAAGGACACGTACTCAAACAAAGCACTGCGTGCTTACAACAAACAAACCTTTACAATAAAGGGCACAACACGCCCAGTCGAAATATACAAAATTTTACATCTATCTTTTTTACAGGTACTACCTATTCTGAAGGATAACCTGAGCACGCTGCTCAAACAAATCTATGACCTGTTCGGCATACTGCCTTACAGCTGCATAATATGGACGCATGTCCCACTCACCATCATCCGGCCGAGGAGGTGGCCCAGCCGCCACAACAAACAAATCTACATCAGGCCGGTGCAGCCTCACAAGAGATAAAGCAGCCTTCACTCCGGCGACGAGCTGCTGCCGCACCAACTCCTTGACATTGCTGACGCTCCGAAACTTCGACAGAAGACCCGCAAGGCTCGTCGGCACGGCATCCAAAGGAAACATAACATGCAACACCGAGGCAAGCGACGTCTGCACCTGGCGGAGCACCCGTGATACCTGGTGCACACGATCCTGCACCGTCGCCAGAGCCATGGCATGGTCACGATCCATCCAAAAGAAGCCACCGGCCTCCATGTCCTATTGAGTCAAGCAATTGACTCGAACAGCGACATGCTCTTTCTCTTCTCTCGGATCAAGGTTAGCACCTGCGACAATTGCACGCATTAAAAGGCAAGGCCAGCAGGCTCATCCGAAGAACTGAGCTACAACTCAAAACAAAAACAACTTACATTGAAGCTGCTCAGATAGCCGAAGTAGTTCCGCCATCAAGTACTCCTCTCTGGCTGCACCGCGATCCGCCTTGGACTTCCAAACGTCGGCGTGACCACGCAACCCAAGCAGCTCCCTCTCAAGACTACGCACATGGTCCCGAAGAAAAGCGAGTTGAGAAGGATCATCCAAAGATGGCCGCAGCTGCACTGCAGGCGAGGTGTCAACAGGGTCAGCACCCGAAGGAACCTAGAACAGCAGCAAAGCAAAGGACACAAACATTCAGACAAGTGGTAGAGCACAACTCAGGCGAATTCATTCAAGAACATAAAAGGCAACTACGTGGCACAAGAATGGTGTTCATCAAAATATTTACAGCAAAAGCAGACTACAAATTATCCTACGTCTACAACGCCTAAGACGCGGCACCCTGAGTCGCCTCGGAGCCGGACTGCCTAGCCTTGGCCCCGCCCTGCTGCCGCAGTGCATACTCAGACAGCAAATCAATGAGCTTCGGCCCATATAAACTACAATGACGAGTAGGCAGCAAAGGCTACCTCGGATCCATCTGGGGTCGTCGGCATCCGGGAGGTGATCTGGGGCAGGTCCAGCTCCGCTCCAGCCGCCAAGGCCATCGCCATCCCGACGGATGCGCCGATGCCCTTCTGCTTGCGCTTGTACGCCGCAGGCGCTTCGGCTGACAAAGCCTCCACCAGGGCATCCACATCATCGAGGGCCACGCCCTTAGGGACAAGCTCCTTGTAGAAGCGGCCAAGAACCTCCTTCGCCTTGGCAAGGGAGCTGACGACGGTGCTGCAGCGATCTTCGATCGCCGCAGTAGCATCATCTAGAGCACTCCCGTGCTCTAGAGCGCCGCGGTCAAACTCGATGCCTGCGGCATCTGAGACAAAAGAAGAGAAGACATGAATAAAAGCAGCACAGAAGAAGACAAGAAACACGAAGGCAAATGCAACACTCACCCGAAACAGCCTTGGCAGCAGCCATGAGCTTGCCTGCCACCTCTCTCTCACGAGCAGCCGCAACAGTGGCCAGCTGCTCCTCATGGTCCGCGGCCTCCAGCTGCAAAAGCTCCTTCGCTTCGGCTGCCTTAGTCAGCTCTAGCTCGAGGCGTTCCTTCGCACCAACGGCAGCCTCGGATTTCTTCTCCGATTGACCAAGGCTCTTCTTGAGAGCGTCGACCTCACGGAGAGAAGTATTATGCTCCTCTGCATTCAAAACAAGCAAACGTCAGAGAGCAGGACCAGAATAAATGAAAGAAACGCCAAAAGGCAAACAGGTACCTTGAAGCTGCC